>OX424523.1:15491625-20491625 GCA_949152445.1 Cerastis rubricosa | reverse complement strand
AATTGCTGGGACACAGGTCTCTCTATGAGAGGGAGTGAGCTGTAATCTACCACGCGGGCCCAGCACGTGTTGGTAGATGTCACACGTCATCGAATGTTTAGTTCTGGGACATGCCGGTTTCCTCACTATGTTTTCCTTCACCGTTTTTGAGGGCAGCGGTGATGAAATAAATTACACAAAGTAATGCGCCTGCCCGGGTTGGAACCCACGGCTTACTACTCGTAAGTCGGGGCTGCCACCACTGTGCCACCGCTACTCTCCCCTACTGTCAGGCTGCATGTTTAATAAAATATGTTTTGAGGTCATAATACGCATGTATTTCCAGTATTATAATCATTAAAATCAGCTAAGCTAGCTAAGCTCATTTAATCCCATTGCTGGACTTTTTCATGAAATAGTCATTTTAATGATTATAACTCTGTATAGAGCCATATTTGTTACGACCGCGAATCATATTTTAATTAGCATACAACCTAAAACTTAACTACAAATTGCAAAAAAAAAAAAATTTCGCGGTCTACGTGCCGCTTCCACTTTAAGTCATGGAGATGATTTGTAAGATCTATTCTATGCTTCACCTAGTCATTAGGTGCGCCTCGAAAGGATGTTCTCTTTTAATAAGATCACGTTTCCTCAGGGTCTGATTGTGCATGTGGGCTAATGTCTGACAGGCACGTTTTCTTACGTACAATTTTTAACTAAAGTTATTTGCTGATAAGTGTTGCTGTGGCGCGTTCCCATCCACCTGTCGAAATAGGTTAAGCTACATTTTTACTAAGTAAATTTTTTTACAAAGTGATTGTCTAAGTACCTTTGCCGACGTTTTATAAGTTTGTAGGCCTATGTATGTAAAAATATTTTGATTTTTGAAGTTCCAGGTGCTGGTTTGATGATTCTAGATTGCAGAACTATCTACCACCTATGTCTGTTGCACCCAGCCAGCAGATTTGTGTTTTAAACACCTATATCAAAGACGGCAGCTTTCTTTGGGAGGCTTTTAAAATCCGTTAGGGTGACCAATTGACCATCCTCTTCATTAGTGCGGTTGTTTTCAGCATATGCAGCCGCCGCCCCCGCACAGCAACCCGTGCAGTTAAGATGGAATGGGCAAGGGTGTCGACGCAAGTTGCATTCCACAACAAAGGCCTAACCAACCAAGGGATTATGGTCATACCGTCTGGTACATTTCCATCGTCGCGTGCCATGACTTTGGGTTAAAAAACAACTGACACATTGGCGCACATTTTCCATCACCAAGCACGGCACTTCAGAGTCAACCAGGGAGAGAGGAACAATTTTCCTGGTTAAGTTTGTAGTGTCTGGACGGAGGACAGGAACTCAGGTAAGCTCACTAGAAGTTTTGCTGACGCCAAGGTTACCGAAACGAATTGGGACGGCGCGCGGCGGTGGCTTACAGCCATGCTTGGTCATCCAGGACCTTAAGAATGGGTGTATAATTATTTAATTAAATTAAGTATTATATTGCGAATAATTTGGTCAGTTGTGTGCAATTATGGTGTTTGTTTCCACAGAGAAGAGCGAAAAAAAAATATATATAAAAGGACCAAAAAAACATTGCGGTGAATACCGAATGGGAAATTTAAGTTAATTTGAGAGAGTCTATTCGAAATATCATTGAAGTGTTTAATGAGATTACACCATAATAAAACTTTCAGGAAGTCTATTCACGGTGCTAATTTTGAATATTATATTGCCAATAAAAACACGTCATTGTAGGGTATGCAAAGAAACAATTGATACAAATTGAAATGCATATAAATTATACTACAACACATTATCATCATTATTGAAATGTTACGTAACAGTGCAACATTACAGCTTCGAGAAATTACTCTTGTGAATTTATATATCATAGCAAATTAGGTTTAGGAATGTCATATCGAGAAAAGAATGCGGAAACTACCTTCGGTGTACTAATGTCCTCCTGTAGCCTGTCGCCTGTAGCAGTACTGCAGTCGGGAAAAGGCTGGGCAGATGATAAATATCCAAGGTCTATCTGCCTAGACTTTTCCCAACTATTTTGGAGTCTGGTAGATTAACCAAGTTCGCAGGAAATAATTATTTTAGTACGTAAACACATATGCACTATTTAATCCTACTCCGGACTCCCCATCCTACCATTGGGCCTGCGATAAGGCGCAGGACCGACATGTTAAATTGCTCTCAGCAGCAACGGGGTGCCCACCACCATCTTCTTATTTCCGTGTTGCTACTAAAAAATAATGGTGGAATAACCCAATTATGGCCAGCGCACACCGGGGACGGTATGCCATAGCATTTTATCTTTATCCAATGTAAACTCATACGTAGTTAGTGGTAACAAGATACAGATTGTAATGTTCAATGCCGCGAAGGAAAATCCCCTTTGATGCCTTGGGCTCGATCTTTAAATATTGAAATCATCATCTGCCTAGCCTTTTCCCAAACTATCTTGGGGTCGGCTTCCAGTCTAACCGGATGCAGCTGAGTACCAGTATTTTACATGAAGCGACTGCCTATCTGACCTCCACAACCCAGTAACTGGGTAATACGATACCCCTTGGTAAGACTGGATGTCAGACTTTTAGCTTCTGACTACTCGTAACGACTGTCAAAGATCTACAAATGACAGCCGGGACCAACGGCTTAACGTGCTTTCCGAGGCACGGAGGAAACTCGATATGTAATTATGGTCACCCATCCACAGATCAACCTCGGCAACCACGGCTTAACCTTAAAGATCGACCTGGGCGGCTGTTATTATTTAGCCACGAGCTCCTCATCTTTAAATATTGAAATAATATTCTTTTTTTTTATCTTTAAATATTGAAATAATAAATAAAATAATTTAAATAAAAATAAAACATTGGAAATAATATGCCTTACCTTACCAAATACTGCCCAGCCCTTATGGTCTATTAAGGAAGACCAATCTCTTCTTCATCCGAAATCCAATAGACAATTTTAGGATGCGGACTACACTCAGAGTGTAGTCCGCATCCTATTATTGTCTGGTACTCTTACCAGGGCGGCGTCGTCGTCGGTCCACCTGGCTCGAATCCCTACTAGTCTATAGTGTCCAGTGCGGCTAGATGTGTCCGATTTTTTGGTTCTAGGACATGTCGTTTGAGTGGTGATGTCATAAATAAGTACACAAAGTATCGCGCCCCACAACCTACAACTGAAAACATCTCTAACTCCGGGACGTTGCTACTAGCCCCTTTTTTTCACAATGTGGATATCCTCGATGGATATCCTCCACCCTGGGGAGAGCAGAGGTAACTGTCAGACTCGTACTGACTGGCCAGCGGGATCTAATGTGACTTCCACTACCCCGGACTAGTACCGGTCCGCTTGACCTGCGGGCCTCATCCCGGGAGGTGTGAGGTGTAAAAATCTCCCGGTTATATGTAAGAGCGGCACGCGTGGTCCAGTGATAGGGGGTGATGGATTCGGGGACATCCGTCGCCCCTGGACCCGTTTAGGGGGGCTAGAAGCGGGCATTGTCCGCCCTCTACCGCAGCCCAGTACATCTGCTATGGGATGGGCGGGAGTTCGTCATATCCGTCTGACTCTGCGCTGCCGACCATTGAGCAACGGTCCGCAGCGACAGGTCTCCTGCTACCTCTGTAACGCGGGACGGCATGGCTCATCTCACGCGGCACACTCGGCCAGCGTACGCCGCTGCTGTTATGTATACTGCTTATGCAGATAAGCATTATTGTAAAACCGATATATGTTTAAATTTTGGTGAACAATAAAGTATATTCTATTCTATTCTATTCTTATGCGACACAGGTACTTCCCGAAGCAGCCGTTCCCCGAGAGCACCTGCGTCACCCGAAATGTCGTCAGGTAGCCGTGCCTCCTCCCGAGCCCGTCGTCGACTACTGGCCGGATCGGCTTACCACTGGCTTAGAGCTAACACTTCGATACACGGGTTGAATGATGCACTTGTACTGCTTGTGTCCTTCAGGTTTACACGTTCTGAGTTGCGTATGATTGCTGGCACGAGCATGATCATAATCTATCATAGGCAAGTATGATGAATCTTTGAGATCCTCCTAGTGACCTTAGCAAAGAACGGATCTAGTTAAGGTAACTAGTGTCATTTCCAGTACAATTACACTACGTCGTAGGTGTATTGAAAGGGGCCGTTTAGAGCAAGACTCTTAGACCCATCTTTTCAACCAACTTTGCTTTAAACTCGTTTCGATTATTCCATCGTTAACCTTATTGGAGTGGATAACCCGGTCGGACAAAGTGTGATTGAGTGTTTCTCTTACAGATTTTCACAGTGGCAGCCCGGAGTCTGTTTTTGTGTCTTGTTGCAATTGGCACATATAACTATTTTTTTAAATAACTAGAAAAATGTGAGTGTACCTACTATGGGCACAACTCTGCCTAATCCTTCGGAGATTACAGGGGTGATGTTATGAAGTTTTGGTATTCTGACCTCAATGTTAAACCATCAATAAAATTGCAAATAATAAATTATGGCTGTCATAGTCCACGAATAACTAATATCTAGATCTACTAAACTTGATGTGATGACCACTAGACCAGCAAAAATATCCTAGGCTAACGGGCAGCAACGCCAGTGGTACGTCAGGACTGGTTCTGCGGCCATTAACCTTTCTGCTCAACGTAGTATTGGTATAATTTCTACCCTTTTCGGTTCAAGTTGCTGTCGAGCCGCAACGGGTGCCTACGATCGTCGTGTTATATCAAACACATTTATTTCCTATGAGGTTTCAAAAATAATGTTTGATTAAATTATATTGTATATCGAGCTGACGTCCGCACTTCCACGTTAAAAATAATTATGATTTAAGCGATGGAACATGAACAATTGGACTTGCTTCTCTGTATTTTATCAAAATACTTAAATGCATTATTTTTTATATGCCAAATTAAAATATCATCGTCGCCAACATTTTGAAGAACAGATTGACACGATAAAAACATTTAAAGTACGAACACATCACGTTTATTCGTTTAGTGCTTTTTAAAGAGCTGTATCTACAAGTCTATCGTTTATAGTCTTTACCTCAACGAACATTTTTCCTTCATCCGTACATAAAACTAGTATTTTGAAGTAATGTCAAGGTCTATCACCAGTTATGGAAATAAAACTAAAATCGCTTTAACTTTGACTGTGCATTGCAAATTATAACTAAATGAAACCTCTTTGGCTTAGTGGTCAAAATTGCTACTGATAAGCATGAGGACCCGAGCTCGATTTCTAGGTCGTGCGATGTGTCATTGGGTTTTTCCATCAATAACTTCTTAGTAGCAGTCCGGAGCCTGGGAGTTGTGTCCAGTTGATGGCGATTTACTAAACTACTATTTATAACATAAACCTTAAATAACCTGGCGAGGTTGGTGTTCTAAAGATGATTTACCCAAAACTTGCCTTGGTGCCATTTTACGGTGTAACCATACCAAGTTTTAAAACACAAATGAAGCAAAGGATTAGGAGTTTCCTTGGAAAGTGTATTTTGCAATAGTTCTGGTTTGTCTTATGGGTAAAATGTGTACTTGCATACCACCTTACTTGTGTGCGGTGTATCACTTACCGGCTTAATGAATGAACATCTTGCATCATCAATCTTCTTGCAATATTAGTGACACAATTTTTTTTTTCATCTTACTTGCTCTTAAACAGTATCTAAACATACGTTAACTTGGCCGTAATGTCCCATATAAAACCCTAGGTCGGTAATTTATAGCACAGGTCATGCAAGTTCAAGCAAGAAGTTTACACGCAATTGAAAAATTGTCTTAAAATGTTATCTAAACAGGAATTTCATTGCAATATCGCTACATCTTACTAAAATACTCAACTAATGTTCTTAATAATCGATAGGTTTTGGATCAAAAGGTCGAATTTTAATTTTAATTTTTTTGTCACTTAAAAGAAAGTTCACGTATTTCCTCAGTCTTCGACTTCGGGCTTCTACTAGAGCCTCGGTCGTAATTCCTTACTTACCGCCCTTAATACACAATGTACTATTGTAGCACACATGGGATCGATAGGGACTTTTAGCATCTTATTTTTACTGGTGTACCCAAGGTCTTTACCAAAATTCAGCTTGATCCAAGTTTTTCTTAATTGAAATGTCTATTTTGACCGGGCTATGGTATTCTTAGTAATAAACTGAAATAAAGTAACAAAAAAAAAACAAAATCATTTATTTGCTTAAAAAAGGTACAGAAGGTTCTTAAAGATAAGTATGTAGATGTCTGGTTCTGCCATTAATTTCGGCGTGCGTATTTTATATTATTATTTAAAATAGGAATTATATAGGAATAGTCCGACATAACCACGCCTACATTCCGGCCTGTTTGTTTATAAATTCACATAATATAAACGCCTACTTTTCATCTGTCAAATTTGAAGTACCGGAAAACTATTAATTAAATACATCTTACATTATTCAAGTGACATATGACGTCTTAAGCATTGATTAAAGCAGAATGCAACTATAGATTTGACAAAGATAGCTAGCTAGTGGAAGTCCTTTATTCGAAGATCCGCCAATTGCGGCCAAGAAATTCTAAGAATACGATTTGGTGGGTATTTTCAACTATTGTCATTAACAACAAAAGGACGTATTGCTTCCAAAATGGATTTGCGAAGGCTCTTACAATCTGGGTGTAAAGAGTTTTAGCTGATTGATGAAACTTTTGTGATCCTAGAAATACTTATATTTTAACTTGAACTATGAATATTTGTGGCAGTTACCCCATGCATTAGCTTAAATTTTAAAATTATAAAGGTATCAGCAAAAGTACGTGCAACACAAGATACATTCTCATCATTTACGCTCATTTTTAAAACAGGCTCTTGGCTTAAAGCAGATACCTACTTGCGTCTAACTCATGGCATCAAAAGGAAGATCAGTCGCATGCATAGCGACTGATGAGCCACGGTCTGCTCATTGTGTGATGTGTGCCTTAGGACGGATGGCGCCGCCAAGACCGACCCAGGAAAAGGAGCCAAGATAACCTTGAGGTGGCTCAGGAAAATGATGATGGAAGTGGGAAAGTGTTAGAAAAAAAACGGGAATATGTATATGCTTACAGGTACAAAAGTCTTATTTTTTGCCTTCTTTTAGCAGTGCAGGTACTTACCTTTTTTTTCTTTTGTTTGCGGGGGGAAACCTTCAAAAGACGACCGGCCTTTGGGGATGAGACCGGATATTGTGGGATTTCTATCTCATTAAAGCCGCAATTGAGAGTAGGCACCGGTTCCTCTTCAAAAATCTGTCCGGAGCCCACTCTGTGCAATGCCTATTATTGCACATCCCTGAGGCGACTATGCATAGGTCTCTCCTGAGCCTCACTGTGCAAGTATGCATAGCAGCACGTGACCACTGTGTTGCCGGTCATCTTTGAGGGCACTCGGTGAGCACACAGAGTCCCCATTCTGAACGCCTGTGACCCCAAAGTCCCACCTGCTTTAAGTTGTTAATACAGGCGGGGTTTCGGAGTGTTAGGGGCCAAGGTGGTTGCCCACCCTAAGACTTCTTCTCATACCTTCTCATGATCCCGTTCGGCAACTTCCTTCTGGACCATCACGGTCTCACAGACCGATGGCGCGGATTCGGCTATGAACCCATGTATCCACATCTGCCAAGATATCAAGTGGTGGAAAACGTGCCAGGAGGGTTGCCGCCTCAAAGGACGCAGTACGATACGAATAGCCATTTTTCGCTGCAGGCTGTTGATTTTAGTCCTGCAGCGCCGGACGCCTGACAACTTGACCTAACAAGCGCCCCATAAAGGACCGTCGATCACAAGATCGTACTTTTCGTAGCAGTGCAGGTACCTATGTGCAAAATGATGATTTCATCAACAAACTATTTTGTTTTGTTTCTTCGTTTCTGTCTATTTAATAATAATGCAGTGTTTTCCTTGTATGAATTCATTATTTTTACAAAATGAAGTGTAGCAAATTCAAGTTTGGTAGGAATTCCTTTCTTTCAAATAGTTTAATGCCAGTTTGAATTTGTTAAGAGTTTTGGATATGAATATAATAACTACACGTCTAGACAGTAATACATAAATACTAAACAGCACATCAAAATAATGATGTAAATTGAACAGAAAATGGTTCTATCTAAATTATCATCACCATTATCTAATTTATCATCATCAATCGATAGATTTTATTTATTTTCAGATTGCCAAAATTTCTGCTACACTCATTTGCAAAAACAGCCATCTCCCTACAATTTTTTTTATTAATTGTATTTAATTATTTTACTATTTATGTACACATAGTAGAAATCACAGGAAAAAACATAAAATATTTGAGTACAAATTATTTCATACGAAATTTCTGCCAGCAGACCTGCGAAAGGAAAAATTAAAAAGAAATGTAGACGATAGTGTGTGAGAGAATGAAGAGAAAAATGTGTTTATGTGCCTTAACTAACTTAACCTATACTATTTTTAAATATAAATACATATATAACTCAATATAAATACATAATGCTAGGATATAAAAATACATATATATAAATCAGAATTGAGAGGAAAGGTAATGCTGTTTCACTCGGTTTTTGAACAACGAAATGGTCTTTAAATCACGAATGCTAGGCGGAAGTGAGTTCCACAGCCTTACAGCATGAACAGAGAAGGAATAGGAGTAATAGCTGGATTTATGAGGATGGGATTTAAGGATGGATCTAAGATGCGATCTACATGGTACGTCACTGGGACGTGCGTAAGAAAAACGCTCGCGCAGGTAAGAAGGATAGGACGGGTTGTGTAGGATATTGAGGAGGAGACATAGGATCCTAGTGTTCCTGCGAAGGCGGATTGGGAGCCACTTGAGTTCTTTGCGAAGGTGAGAAACGTGGTCATATTTACGGATACCAAAAATAAAGCGAATAGGTACATAAATTTTGCAAGCGCTCAAGCTTATTTAATAGCTCCTCAGTAGCATCCAGGTAGCAGGCGTCGGCATAATCTATTATCGGCTGAATAAGCGTTTGTGCTAAAGACATTTTAGTCTTCAAAGGCAGGAGGTTCTGAAGGCATTTCAACGAGTGTAGAGAAAAGTGTACCTTAAGGCTGACCTCGCTGACTTGAGTTCGCCACGACAGATTCGAATGAACAGTTGTACTGACAGGTACCTACATTCCTTCTAAGATTATCCATACTATTTAATTCGAAAATAACTATGCCTTTTCCAACGGCTGAACGAATTTCGTCGTTCGTAACCTAAGTTAGAAGATAGGATATTTTTTATCCCGTCAGAATGTGCCCATATAGGTAAATTATTTCTGACCACCACGCGGGCAAAAGCTAGTACCTAAAAATACAACTGGATTTATATTATATTAATATATTCATTATATTTGCACATAGTTAGACCTTGACCGGGATTCGTACATAGGACGCTTTTTGTATATACAGGGTGTAACGGAAAGGGTATATACATACTTAAGGGTGTGCTACAGACCAGCAAACTGAACATGTTTCTTCACAAAGAAACTCCGTAATAACGAAAAAATTATCTGCTGCCCCATACAAAATTTCAAAACCTATTCGACCCAAATGTATGGGGCAGCTGATAGTTTTTTCGCTGTGACGTTGTTTCTTTGTGGAGAAACATGTTCAGTTTGATGGTCTGTAACACACCGTTAAGTATGTATATACCCTTTCCGTTACACCCTGTATAAGCCGTAAGACAAATTTCGAGCCATAAGCTCGCGAAAACGCGGGCGTAAAGTTGAACTAGTAGTGCACAATTAACTCTTCGTAATTCGAGTTTAAACTCTGCGGGAAAAATACTGAAATATCTTAATACTATTATAAATGCTCAAGGATCAAGTCTAAGCGGGTGCCCTTAAACCTAAAGCATCGCATGTTCGAGCAGTGTGTCCTCCCAGTCATGACTTACGGGGCTGAAACTTGGACGCTCACCAAACACACTATCCACCGCATGCAAGTCACTCAGAGAGCTATGCAACGAGCCATGTTGAGATGCCCAACATGGCTCGTTGCATAGCTCTCTGAGTCCCTCTATGACCGGGTGAAAAATACCGAAATACGGAGACCACTCACGGACATTGCGGAAGTGATAGCAAAAATAAAGTGGAAGTGGACGGGCCATATATGCCGTAGGCTGGATGGAAGATAGAGAAAGAAAATGCTGGAGTGGAGACCACGGACGGGACAAAGGAATGTGGGAAGACAACCGACTAGGTGGACAGACGTTCTAATTAAAGTGCCGGAAGAAACTGGATAGCCATAACACATAACCGCCAAAAGTGGAGAGATTTGGAAGATACCTACACTCAGCATTGGGTGGCCAAGCGTTGAAGAAGAGAAGGGAAGATTATAAATGCGATTGTTTGTGAGGATGAATGTATGAATGGATGTTTGTTACTGTTTCACGCAAAAACTACAGAACAAATTTGGATGAAATTTGGCACACAGATAGTTAATAACTTGGATTAACACATAGAATTATTTTTATGCCGGCAGTATGATCCCTTGGGATCATTACCAAGTTAATTCCGGCGAAGCCACGGGCATCAGCTAGTTCCTGTTATAAAGTAATCACAAAACTCATAATTTCTACATTTTCAATTAAATGTAATGTTCATAAAAATATAACTAGGCAATCTAACTAAAAATAATGTCGTTGTTCTTATTGCTCTTCCATAACAGTAGTAGAACTCATATATAGCAACATACAAAACAATGGACTATCAAACAAAAATAGATGTCCGTTTATGTGTTTGTGTTGTCAGAAACAATATATTTACTAAGTGGAAAAGCGCCTTTAATATATAAACGGGCAATCGCAACACAGTCGTCATTGGCAACTTGCAGCTCGTTTTTTTGTTAAAGATTTATATATATTTCAATACACTTCCATGAAAACTGGCTCTTATTACACTACGATTGGGTTCAACATGCAGTTCACACTTGTTTTTTCATTTATCTTAAGTAGGGTTTTATTTTTCCTGAGTTTGCCACAGATAACAATAATTGATCTAAAGACTGCCTTGTTGGTCAAGTAGTCGTAAGCGCGATTGCTGAATTTGAGATCGATTCCCGGGTCGGGCAAAGTGTTATTGGGTTTTTCCATCAGGAATTTATCAGTAGCAGCCACAGAGTCTTGCTTTGTGACCGGTTATGGCAATAGGCTCGCCCAGTATTACATGGGACTTAAAAACATAACTGGTGAAATGTGGATGTACACCTCAGTTCATTTCAATATCGAAGACCTTTCGAATTTCGACGTTAGAAACTCGATCAATCTACCAGGTTTATGCCGAGCATAGAACGCGCCATGGCTCTCTGCACAACTCTCAGTCTGTACACAGCCTCCTGCTTGACCCTCATGTTTCAGGACCGTACCTCAAACAACATAATTTAGATTAAAGTTATGTGGTGGTGTTCGCCGGTAAGAGTCATAACGTACCACCTAATTGCGTGTACCCCCGATTTAACAGAACTGAAATAAGCTATTCTTATAATTGTGTTACTCTTCCATCACTATCGCTTATAGAATGTGACTCTCTGCAACCGCTTCTTCGATAACCCATAATCATTGTATTGTGTAAGTACCTATGTGTTCTTTTTTCTTTAATGTTTTTGTGTGTACTAATCCTTAATCACTGTCTTTTAGTTTAATTATTTTTGTTTTACTTTACGATTTTATAGCTGTATGTGAAAATTTTAAAACGTGGCTAAATAATAACAGCCGCCCAGGTCGATCTTTAAGGTTAAGCCGTGCTTGCCGAGGTTGGTCTGTTAATGGGTAAGCATAATTACATATCGAGTTTCCTCCGTGCCTCGGAAAGCACGTTAAGCCGTTGGTCCCGGATGTCATTTGTAGATCTTTGACAGTCGTTACGAGTAGTCAGAAGCTAAAAGTCTGACATCCAGTCTTACCAAGGGGTATCGTATTACCCAGTTACTGGGTTGTGGAGGTCAGATAGGCAGTCGCTTCATGTAAAATCCGGTTAGACTGGAATCCGACCCCAAGATAGTTTGGGAAAAGGCTAGGCAGATGATGATGATGTGAAAACTTGTAATTGGCCATATTATTGTTATTAACAAAAACTATTTTTCTGCCTATTTTAATATTTTAGCTATTTTTATTTTAATTTTTCAGCTTAATAGCTGTAATATTTCCGAAAATATTAAAATAAAATGATTTTGTCTGGATCCTCAGAGCTAACTTACTAATGTGACTGTGTGAATGTGAAAAGTAATGTGACTTCATAAACACGTCGGTTAACGAACCGACGTGTTTATGAAGTCACATTACTTTTCAAAAAAGGAAAAATGTATTCTAAGAAATAAATGAACGGTTGTTTTCAAATCTAAACATTTCCTCTCTTCCTTGTTTCTATGTTAGCACTTATATCAAGATTCAATTATACAATCATGAATACATTATATAGATTCTATTTAATATTCTCAAGATCCACGGGGAAATATGTATAATTTCCTTACGATTGGAACCTAATTTGTCATCTGTTTCCTCAATAAATAACATATTTTACTATTGAATGGAGAAAACACGTGCTTTGCTGTGAAAACCGTCTCCCTTTGTAGGTATATGCGTATGTACATACCTTTTGAGACATAAAATACACTTTACTAATAGGCAGCCGTCTTTGTGTACCAAAACCAAAGATATTCTAAAAGAAGATGACTTTTTGACTTGAAATAAAAGAATAAGTGAGCCAGAGTTACAATTTGAGACTATATTTTAGCAGTGGTTTGCTTAATGCACGCTTGAGGTCTGCACGCGTAGCATGACCACTGTAGAAATGAGTTTTGTCTACGGAAGAATCGACATAATGACAGATAGACAATGACAATATGTCAGTTTGTCTATTATTCCGTCGACATAGCCCGTTTCTACGGTGGTCATGCTACGCGTGCTGATGAAAAATATAAAAAACTGGGTTTCGTCCGCCTACGTCATGTTTTTTACTTTGCCTTGTTTGCAGGTGCAGTGTCCTGAGTTAGCTTAATTTTCATTACATTCTCGAGTACCAATCTGACAATTTGAGTTTGTCTCCTACTCGTCCTTTGATGTGTGGTGATTAATACCAACTGCCTCGTTGGTAAGTGATTGTAAAAGCGACTGCTAGGCATGGGTTATGTGAGGGACTTCTCAGTAGCACCGCATTCCAAGGTTAGGTTAGGTAATATTTTTAGCGTGTCAACGGCATTCAGTAAAAGGGTAATATTCTGTAGCACGTCACTTATGAGTTTATAAGTCACAGCTACTAACTTAAGGGTTCGTACTTCGTACGCACTGACCGTAGCATGTTCAATTCGACGGTACTTATTTATTGATCAACCTAGCGGACCGGCTTTCATAAGGCTCATGCCGATCGGCAAAATTTGTTCCAGATACTACATGTTTGGATGAAATCCGTCTGGCTTGAATTTTCCCACGGCTCTCTCACGAACATGTACCTACATCCTATATTTTCCGTTGTTCCGAACTTTGTTAACCTAAACTACCCTTAGCTAGCGAGGTGAGGATGCTATTCACCTCTGCCTGTGTTGTGGTAGCCTAGTACTGGAACATTTTGCGTAGGTGTGACTCGAGCCTTATCACCCTGAGCAAGTATATCGGGTTAAGTAAGTTTGTCATTACAACCAAACTAATAGTACCTACTTACATGTCCATGTGTTGTTCATAGATATCTGCTCCACGTGTAGGACAATCAACTTTACTAAGAAATACCTACTTTTGCTGCAACAGCAACTTAGGTACGGTACTTCCAACATTCCTGATTGGATAATGGGAATAACAGGACCTAGAAGTGTATGTAAGAGAAGGGGCTAAACTTTCAAGGGAACTTTAAAGGCTGCGTATCTAACTAATCTGACGGACAGACGTGCTTTAGAAATTCTTGTAAAAAGATCCAACTTGGTGATTGATTTGAGTAGGCAAAGGTTTGACTCATTACTGGGCCTGTTTCAGTATGTTTTAGACATTATTTACCAGCTAAATAAACAATAAACTTCCCGTTTTATCTACAATTCTAATCCAATTTTCCATTAAATTATGCAGTAACTTTGTGGTGTTCTATCTCAATGTGTTGTCCTGTTAAGTAATTTGTGTGTAGGTACATAAAATAAAATAATTGAGTGATGCTCATACATAGGTTACTTTTCTTGTATACCGGATGTCGTGGAACATACGTTTAATAACTGTAAGTTTATTTATTATTAAACACAATGTAGTCATTTTACAGCAATAGTTATCAAACCAAGCTACATCTTGTTAAGCAAATCAGGCAGTTCCTTGGGAAAAAAGTCATAATAATAAAGACCTTGCTAAAAAGCTTAGGAATTCCGAGCCATAAATCAAAACAACACTTTATACAATAATAAACGAATAACCCGGAGGATCGAAATGCCAGCAGATATTTAGTTGACCGTATATGTTGTTTCCCTTGACCGTTGTGCGTTTATCACTATTCACACATTCACATACATTTTGGTATTTTATAGCGTTTGTTTGTGTTAGCCAAACATATTTATTAAATAGTTAGATAAAAATAATTTAAATATAAAGGGGACTGACCAACTTTTGGGCCCGAGGAGTTAGAGAAAAAGAAAATGTAAAAAGTCGACAAACCAAAATCCAAAAAAAACTTACGTTGCTTTATTAAAGAAAATTAATAATCAATTTTAATGTTTCTGTTTTTGGTGAGATCTTGCATTCCGCCTTGATCTGGCTAAAAAGGCAATGAGTTAAACTAACAATGAAAGCTCATTATTTCAATGGATTTCAAATTAAATAAACGCTACCTTAGAGAGCCTATGCAAACAGCGCAGATTTCATTTTGGTAGAAGTATTTTACTCTTTGGCGCGGATGACGCGCGTTCAATGCGCATTCAAAAAGCCTCGAGCTCCGCACTTCCGCTGGATGTACAGTATGTATTGTATTATCCATCACCAATGATCCAAGTGCCAAGTAGGTGCATCTGGTTTGCCGTAAGCAGTCTACGGGCTCTCCTTTCCAGGGCGCCGAATTCTGTCGGAGGCCATTTGAGTAGGTACTTTAGAACCGGCATGATCCCACCGTTGAAGGCGCCCGCGCCCATCGCCTTATTTCCGCCTGAAAGAAGGCTACTTCCAAATATCATCCTGTACCCCATCTTCAAAAGCTCACTCATGTTACGCGGTTAAAATGGTCTCACTTAACTCCCATTCCCTCAGCTTTCGAAGCCGGTTCCCTACTTGAAGGCGCCCCATAACCAAGGCATCATGAAATTAACGACACTCTTTACCCTTATAATATGGAGATGGGCTATAATATGGCAGCAAGCTGTAATATGCTGTATTGTACGCCGCACATAGTACACATTCTAATAACAGTTAGAAGTCAAAATCACAGTGCATTCTACTCCGAACCGCATATAATTAAATGAACTTGACAATCAACTACATCGGACAAACGTGCCCGTCACGTGTTTCAACACACAAACAACGTAAGAGAAGCTAATTCAACGGATATATACATAGCTACGTCAAAAACGTGCGAATTATAGACCTGTGCCATAATGTGGGAAAGCTACGCTTAGTTGCACATTGCTTGGCAAATAATCATCATCACTCACTGCTATATTATAAGTATCGTTAGTGGAATCTATGCTCTAAAACTTAATGCTATGGGCTTAAGTACCTTGTTTATTGACGGTAAGTGACAAAGAACTGATTTTACCTCAAATTAATGCTCATAAATGTATGTTGGCGGATGACGACGCTCATTAATATACCAAGTTACCAACAGTTCCGAAGTTGTATTTCCTGCTCAGAATTATGCTTCGAACTTATGTAGGAATTCTAGCCATCGCTGAGGAATTAATATGTCTGCATTACAATGTCATGTATTATAATTGAAGGACATTTTGATGTGAAAGTCTAAGTGCAGACAAGTGCCTCATAAGAAGATTGCGTAACGTAACATCACACCTATAATCCCTGAAGGGTTAGATAGAGATGTACCTACTAATGCACTCACATTTCGCCAGATATGTTTGTGTCCCGTGTAATAAGGGGCAAGCCACTTGCCATCAACTGGGCACACTGGGCATCACTGGCCACTGGACTCCGTGGCTGTGAATGAGCAATTCCTGAAAGCAAAAACCAATAGCACTAGTTCAAAAATAACGTTCACGTCGTCCGATTGATCGGACTGAGCAGTCGGACCAAGTGTTCACATGGCTACATTCGACCTGGGAATTAAACCAAGGTCGTCATGCTCAGCAGTCGCGCTAGCAGCCACTAGACTAACGAAGCAGTCCTACGAGGATCTAATGAGTTTAATGTGTAGGTACGATAAGTCCTTGGTTCACTCGATGATTGATGATGATCGGTGTGTAAGTACACCGGTCGCCTGAAGTTGATCGCACATTTATCAGCACCGTACGCGCCGTACGCGCCGCATTTTCTGACGGCCTCGCACAAACGAGCAGTCCGCACCGTACGGAAATCTTTAGGTGTTGCGAACAACGACAACAACTCTAACCACCCCGAAATTCGCATTAAAAGATTTTTATGGTGTTAATTGTTCTAATTAATATTCAGTTTTTACAATAATTAGTATTTAAATTAATTAAACCCTACGAACAGTAAAATGTCAGGTATAAATATTATTTTTAATTTAGAGTTGTCATTTTTCATCTTACTAAGCACCTTTTTCAGTGCAGACAACACTGAGTATCAGCAACCGCCGTCTAGACGTCATCAGGATTCTTCCTTCAATATTTGGATAACTACAGCATTTTACGAAATGCGGCGCGTACGGTGCGGATGTGATATACAAACGCCAAACCGGTTTAAATACTTATCGTAATAGACGAAAAAATCTTAGCAATAAGCAGAGTGGTCGATAAACGTAGTCTAGGACAAATATTAAAATAATACCATTGTTTAAATCGAGTAGTACATCAGACCCCACCATAAATGCACAGATTTTTCAATAGACAAGTTATTGCATAATAAAAACTTCGGTTTTATATGGAGCTGTTGAACTACTGATAATTGATGAACTTTTAGGCCACATTTATAATACCTGAAAGGATGAATGAGTGCTTTTGGATTTTTTTGCTATTTGTCCAAGCCTTTCGATTGCATTCTTCAGGAAACTGCACCGTTACGGAATCCGGAACGCCTCTCTGGATCTTCTTACTTCATACAGTGATAGGATTCAGAGAGTTGATGTTAACGGGAAGAGATCTCCCGGATCTGTAGTAAGAATGAAGGTAACCCAGGACTCAATTCTTGGCTCACTTTTGTTTCTTATTTATAAAAATGACTTACCTACCTTACTTCATAAAGGATAATTACGACATAATGTTGTTTGCAGATGACACTTCTCTTTTATTTAAACTCAAACGTCAGCAACTAGATGTTAATAGCGCCCTTGCATGTTAGACAAGTGGAAACCAGATTACTAATCAGCGGATGTTCGACCATGGACCTTATCCACATGGTAAAGCAGTTGATGGAGAAGTGCCAAGAATATTACCGACCTATGTGCTTGGCTTTCGTCGATTACGAGAAGGCTTTATTGCTTGGGAGAGACAGTGTCGAGCATTGGGCCGTGTTCCACGATCTCCATCGCTGCCATATCGACTCCCGTTACGTGAATATACTGCGGGAACTATACACGGGGTATGCATGCGAACCTGCAGAGTGGCAGACACTCTGCAGGTTCGCATGCATACCCTGTTTAAGCCCGTACAGATCAAGCGGGGAGTGCGACAGGGCGACACCATTCCACCAAAACATTTCACAGCAGTCCTCGAAGACATCGTGAAATGCTTGAATGGAGACTGCTACAGTGTTAACATAAATCGTGCTTACCTGTCACACTTAAGATTTGCAGACGAACTCGTCCTGTTCGCTGAAGACTTCGAGGATCTTCAGAATATGCTTTTAGGACCTATACGATGCTTCTTTTTAAGTAGGACTGAGGATGAATATCGCCAAGACGAATTCAAATCTTTCTGTCAAAGTTGGAATAAGAAGAGTTGGAGATGGTTGACCAGTATGTCTATCTTGTTATATGCTTTCATTTGCCAAAAAGCATCTACAAAAGGAGATAACCCAAAGAATACTGCTTGGGTTGGCTGCAGAAGCCGCCAAGACTCAACTATCTAAAGCGCAACACACACAGAAAGCGGGCGCCAGTCCCGCGCCCGAGGCGCGTCCACTCCCTGTGTGTTCGCCTTAAATAATTCCTGTCCCAAAATTTAAATGCACTGGATCATGGATGGGTGTACCATAAACAGTGTTAAATGCAGTGACGAACTTATTTGTGTTCAAGGATTTCCACAGATTAAGTTAGAGAAAGACACCTTAGAAAGGCAAGGTAAAGCAATTTATACGATTTTATCCTTCTATGGTTCTAATTTGACGTTTAACTACGAACAAGACGCCAGGAATAGACTAGATATTATGTGGTGTTCACTTCCAAAGCGCTTGGTGTTTCTGCAACGAGTCTCACCTGGTATCTGTAACTTCGTTGTGGACAAATCTAG
This sequence comes from Cerastis rubricosa, assembly GCA_949152445.1. NCBI lineage: Eukaryota > Metazoa > Arthropoda > Insecta > Lepidoptera > Noctuidae > Cerastis > Cerastis rubricosa. Next base: position 20,473,070 of record OX424523.1, on the reverse strand, counting down.
AAGCCTAAATTTTCAGTTACCAAGAGAGCATAGAGAATAATAACTTAGAATATTTCTAAATTACATTCAATTTTAACCTGTAATCTTTGAACTATTGCAAGTCAAAGTTCCTTAATTTTGTCACTGACTCATTCACACTCGCTCACCGATTATAAACTAGGGTACTTGTAACATTATTTTTTAGTCACATAATTATGTGAATCCATTACATATATTTTTGTATTTTTCAACATCATTATCGCTCGTTCATGGAACCTCGCTGTGTCCTGGTATCAAGTAACAAACAAGCAATGATTTTAACCAGTATTAACTAACATCGCAAATTTCTCTGCATTTTAACAATACGAGCCGTTGACGATTTTAATTTATCAATTTAGCATTTATACTAAGTATTCTTTGTATCGCAGAACAATGGGCAATAAAGCCTATTATGGCGAGAAATGACAGTAAATATGCGATTCGGAGCCACGTAGTTATAGTTACCAAACTGTATAGAGGGATCAATTGCTGATATAACAATTGAAATTAGCAGATTCGCATTACAACGAATTGTATGAAAATGAACTGATAGCAGGAACATTTAAGTGTTATCTCTCCTCAGGAGTTCATTCAGTGCGTTAGTCAGTGTTTTCTATACCTACATTGTAGTCAAAAGTAAATGGCGTCGCAAAGAATTCATTGAATACAAACTGCGAAGTCACGTACAGCAATATCTTAAACTGCACTGGCTCTAGACTGCTACCGGAAAACATCTACATTCCTTATTGTGTGCAAATCCGTCGCAAGCGCATTTATCTGCCGCTAATCTCGTTTCAGTAAAGGCAAAATAATTGTTCGCAATTAGTTACGTTATGCCAACCAAACGACTTAAGCGCCGATGAGACTCATCTTTCATATTACATCTTGTGACAATGTCATAGAGTCCGTAATGATTCACTGCATGACGCACGCGGTCATTATGTTTCCACTGTTTGTACCAATTCCTGAAAGCCCTATTTGGGTTCGTGAATTTCCACTTACAAAACTTGCGTAATATTTTTTTATGATCTGACGGATGACCGGTCGGTTAGTTAAATAAACAAACAACTTGTCTACTGATTTTAATTACTGTACTGCTGTACTGCACTTATTTAAGATGTAACTAGGTTCCTACTTGTTCGTATAGTTTATGATTGAACACTTCGTATTTTTGGTAACCTTTACCACTACACCTATGAGTATCATCAGGTTCCTGAGTTCTTCTTCACGACTGCTGAGCGTGGCGTCCTGAGCAAAGTGAAGTTCGATTCCCAGGGAAAAGTTTTATAGAATTTAATCTGTTGGGTTTTCTCATTAACACCCGGAGTTTTAAAGCTAGCCGTGTGCTACTCACGTATCTCGGAAAGCGAGTTAAACCATTGGTCCTGAATCTCACCCCCCTCCGGTCGTGTCAGATTGCCGCCCCAAATAACAATGAGTGCAGAGCAAGAAAGAGTGAGGCCATCTGAGGTCATACTTGGAGGTTGTGCACTATAACATCTCTCATATTAGATAGTGTTCTGATAGTAGCCTAGTACAGAGGACTATTATAGGCCTAACATCAAAATCAAACTACATTTTCCAATATACTACTCCGTCAAGACCCCGTCAGTCGCTTCATGTAAAAAACTGGTACTCAGCTGCTTCCGGTTAGACTGGAAGCCGACCCCAAGATAGTTTGGGAAAAGGCTAGGCTGATGATGATGATGACTATTCCGTCAAGAAAGTACCCGAAACGATCAATAATATACAAAATAATAGTTATTCATCTAAAGTTATTTTATCGCCTTCAAAGTATGCTCCTTCAGAAACTATACACTTACGCCAACGAATAATCCAAAAGATTTTTTAAACGCTTTTTCCGGAATTGAGTTCAGTTCTCACCGCGAATTCTCCTTTATGTCTTCTACCGAATAAAAACGGGTGCCACGAAGTGGTAATTTAAATTTAAGAAAAAGAAAGAAGCCGGCTGGACCCATATCTGGTGAATAAGGTGGTTGCTCGATGGTATTTGTTGAGTTTTTGATAAAAAGTTCGTTCACTATTATTATATTATTCGGCCTTATGCGAATGCGCAATATCGTGGTGCAAAATCCAAGATTTTTTTCCACAAATCTGGGTTTCTTCGAATTTGCACTCTTAAACGCCGCATAGCGCTCAAATAATATTTTATATTTACCTACTGTTTGACCTTCCAGCAAGAATTCCGAGTGCAAAACACCGCGATAGTCAAAGAAGACGGTCAACATGACTTTGACTTTTGATCGATTTTGACGTAGGTTTCGGTTCAGTTGGAAAGCGCCACTCCGAAGCTTGTTGACTAGTTTGCATGTCATACTCGTAAACCCACGTCTCGTCAAAAGTAATAATGCGTTTCATGAATTTTTCATTCTATTTTTTTTCTTTTTTTTCGTTCTAGTATGTCCTCAGCGACTCTTATGCGATTAAGTTTTTGGAGAAAATTCAGGTCTTTTGGGACTAGCCGGATCACACACAGAAAGTTCAGTGGCTATATCTCTCTAAGTTGAATGAAGATTTTCAAAAGTGAAAGAAATAGTTCCTTCACTTTTGCGATGTTCACTTCAGTTGAAGACGTTGATGGCCTACCAGAACGAGGCAAATCTTCCATCACGTCTCGAATGCTTTTGAACTCTTTTTACCACTCATAAGCACATGTTTTTGATAAAGTTGATTCACCGTAAAACTTTTGTAACATTTTCAGGGACTCCAAACACGAAATTCCATTGGCGATGCAAAATTTAAGACAAACTTTTTGCTCTATGTTCGAAGATTTTGTTCATTATGAAATTCGCAATACATACTAGATATGATCTAACTAAAAACAGTACTTTTAATCTAATAACAGATGCAACTCAAATTCCGCGCCAAAATGGAAAACAGTTCTGCCTATCTAACAACAAAAAAATATAATTTGGAGCCATAAACAAATCACCTATTCCCGATACGTTTTTGACTGAATGTAGAATCAGGAAAACTATTTAGTACGATAATTGCGACAAATTCGGAAGAAGCGAAACAACTAATGACATTCCTATCGTTGATTCATCGTACGTAGCTGTGCTTAACTTCTTAGGGCATCAAATAGTCGACCAAAGCATAATTATACTTTTCGGGAATTCCCCCGGCTTGGTCTTGTTGTTGCTATTCTTTAAAAACGCCTCTTGCGTATTAGACAGGCCACTTACAATCACTCGTAACTGCCGTGCGTGTATTATCTTGTGCACCAGTTGCTTTCCTTAAATATTTTCTTTATTTAACCTAAACTTTTCCCAAATACGTTGGAGTCGGCTTACAGTCTAACCGGATGCAGCTGGTAAGATTGGTTGTCAGAGTTTCGGGCCACTGACTACCGGTAACGACTGCCAAATATCTACAAATGACAGCTGGGACAAACGGCTTAGCATGCTTTCCGAGGCACGGAGGATAACTCGGTATAGAATGGTGGTGGTCCATCATGTGGGCATCCATCCATGGACTAACCTAGGCTAGTGCGGATTAACCTGGGAAGATCCTCCCGTGTGGCTGCTATTATTTAGGCACGACCTCCTCCAACGATACGCGACGCAAAGGAGTTTGCTCCTAAAAAGGAAAACGAAATCGAAGTAATATAGGATAAGGTCAGAGAGATGATGGTAACCTCGACATCTTTAAGTTGGCATAATCTACTAAGGCCCCATACGCATGCCCGACCGAAAACCGTTGTAAACTGCAGCAAAGAAATTTCCATCTCCCTCTAACTATGACTATTAACAACTACAATGTAAGTAAGAAACACACAGAGTCAAATCTTCTATGGTCAGTCAACTAAGTTACTGGACCGTCTACGCACCGTAGTTGACAGATACAATTTCAATTTGGTAAAGATTGTGAATGTGGAACAGCATTAAAAAAGAATGTGCTACATCTTCGTGTACTGTGTCGTTACTTGCTTTTCCTTTTTTTTTCCTTTGCCTCACACTAGGATTTTCTCCTGTATCGTGGGTGCGTTTACAAACATGTAAACTCACACACACAAATAGCCAGACCTAGCTAATAAAAAACCTCGTGTTCTAGTTCCAGATTTGGTCCGCTTCTAGATGATGGCTGTAATGGATACATGACTTTTTGTTAAGCTTTTTTGTTCTTGCCCATAACGCCATAAGTATAATATTTTTTGTCAATTAGTACATGCAGAAATGTTAATTGAATATTTGCGACGTAAAGTATGAAGTCATAAATCATTTCGGGATGCGGTATTTGCTGCTGAAGAATTTTTATAGCTATTGTGATATGCTAAGCTATGTGTAATTTTTATAAATAATTAGATTTTTGGCCGTCATACATTAAATAAGCAAAGCGCCACCCATGTTATTTTTAAACCGCAGAGATACATAATACATACCTATATGAACTCTAAAGTCGTCGTTCGGGTTAGACTATCGCTGTGCACAGGTGCGGTCAGTAACCAACGAATTTGAATATGAAAATATAAAAAATCACGACAGAGATTTTTTAAGAATAAAATATTACACTTTTTTGTAATATGATGGAAACGATAATTAACTAAACTTTTTCGGGTTTTTCTGTCGTTCTGGCCTCTGGAGCCTTAAAGGTAGTTTTATTCTCCGTTGTTCCAAGTTAATCATCAGGTTACCTATTTTCCAATGACCTAGATTTATACAATAGGGCACAAAACTCCCATTGTACAGTAGGTAAAGGAAAATCTAGCATATTTTCAGGAATTTATAATCAATCATCCTTTTACAATGCGGTCAATATAAGCTTTTGTTATTGTTTACAATACTTTTTTTTACCTATCATACCTTTTTGGTTACGGGGACTCCCTCCGTCTACGGCTGGTTATATCGTAGTGGGGTTTAAGTGTCTGACATAACCCTCCGTTCCTCTTGCCACTCACATGAGTAGGAGGCGCGGAACATGCATACGTACATTCGCGCGAACCCCCGACTGTTATCAGCTTGCAATGCCTGGTGTTACCCCCATCATCGTGGCCGATCCCACGACCGCACGTTCTCTTATGAAGGAGAGCATCTCTTTTCACTACTGTTCACGCGGCACCAAATATTCCCAGTCGTCCCCAAAGGATTGCCCCCTCGCCATGCCTCAATGTACAGCGATTTGAAGTCTTACCAAGGGGTATCGTATTACCCAGTTACTGGATTGTGGAGATCAGATAGGCAGTCGCTTCATGTAAAATACTGGTACTCAGCTGCATCCGGTTAGACTGGAAGCCAACCCCAAGATAGTTTGGGAAAAGGCTAGGCAGAGGATATTGATGCATAAGCTATGCTATGCTACACTAGTCTATTGAATCCAGCAGTGATCCAGCTGTATCTGGTTTACATTAAGTACTTGTCATATAATATTGCGTGTTAAATCGACCTAGTTGGAGATCATCGTAGTCAACATCACGCAAATCTTGATTATAAAGCTCACGTATCATGCGATCAGTCGATCATGCCCTTAGTTTACTTGGTTACGGTTTAGACATAATCAATAATACACTGACTGCAACTAGAAAAGTCCACAGTTGGCCGATAATGACTGACTAAATACGTATGTAAGTAACGTAAATATTATGTACTTAGGTATCCACTAAATTAGAATTTCAGTCATATGTACCTTAAGGTCGTATGGCTGATAACAGCCGCACGGATCGCACTTTGAGGTTAAGCAGTGCTTGCCGATATCGGCTGAAGTTGCTTACCGTATTTCGGAAAGCCGCTAAGCCGTTGGTTCCGCCTGTCATTTATCAATCAATCAATCTATCAAATCAAAATCATTTATTTCAAGTAGGCCATTTACAGGCACTTTTGAATAGTACAACAATAAAAATGAAGCTACAGTCCCAGTCACAAGACATAATAACTGTGAAAGTACTGTAGTTGCCCATCCAAAGCAGAGATCTCTATGAAGAAGATTGGTTACATCATTCAAGTTGAGATAGTACATTATGTGAGAACGATGTAGCAAGCCTTGCACGTTAAAAGTGTCCATAGTAAAAACCAATATAATTGTACAAATACAATTCAAAAATAAGATTAATTATTATTAGATAATTATCTAGTTTTATGTTTAGTAATTAATTTAGATTTAGAAATTAGTACTTTAATTTGAATAACTTATTATAAAATAAGACTATTACTTAAAAAATAATTATAATATTTAATAATAATAAGCCATGGCAACTAAGAGATGACCAGGCACAACTGATAGATCATGGACAGTCGTTACGGGTAGTTAGATCCTCAAAAGACTGACAACCAGTCTTACCAACGGGTATAGAAATACCCAGTAACTGGGTTGTGGCGGTCAGATAGAGGTAACCCGTTAGTCTGGAAGCCGACCCCAAAATATCACGTTGGTCCAAAAGTTTCCAGTCTACACTCATTAGTTTAATCAGACATACAAAACTATCATGTCACTAAATTATTATTATTAAAATAGCTATATTTTTGTACATAATATCGACCCTATATTTCTATCAAGTTTTGTTTGGATATTAATACTTAATTTTATAGTTGAAGCTGAATTATTTTGACCTTACCATGTAATTGGGCAGGCAGATGCTGAACGTACCTTTATGTCATCATTAACACTATTCATCGTCCACACTATAAGAAAACAATAAATCAATGACGTCAATGAAATCGCCTTTGATTGTTCTAAATCGACTCGCAGAAAAAATATTTTACTCTTCCTTTGTAATCTGTATCCTTAAAAACGAATTAACACCAGGAAATGATTTCTATGCGAAGGCGTCATCTATATAAATGTATATTATTGCTTATCGATTTCTTAGGGCCATTTCCTGTTCTATCTTCTACGATGTTGGCAGCACTAAGGTGCCTAGACGGAGTAAGTACTTCACAATTGCAGCTTGAATTCAATTAAGTAAGTAAGAACTTGACAATGTGATAGGGATGTAGCAATTAAACTCACATCCTGATGTGGCAATAGATACACGGTAATATTTACCTTAATAACTACAATAAACTCTATGTTGTATAAAAAGGACTGAAAACTTCAGGCAACTTTTATAAATCGTACCTACCTACTTATGAAGTTTGAGTACTGGTACTAACATAATAGACTATACTTTCCTGAATTCTATTGTACTTCTTACTTTGCCTTATTCGGAATAAAGTTTCGGTCTGAAGATTTAGGCTTCGCCTAAAAGACAACCTAGTTTTGTAATTATACCGACTCAACGAAAATCAAAGTAACTGCACATCACACATCAATATACGAAATAGAATGTTAATTGTATGGCAGTAGAGTGGAATTTCCCGTAACAATGATTCATCAGTCATCATTTATTGTCTATTTTAGTTTTGAACGAAATCGTCAAACCGGTTGTCGCTGCACTCAATAAGCCGAGGGTCAGAGTTGCGCACATACTCTCTAGATGGTGCTGACATCGAATTACATCGCGCTATCGTTTGTCTCAAACGTTGAATGACCCTCCGCCAGACGAAGTCGGCAGATCACACAACATCAAGTCAGTAGAGGTCTAGTGACCTAATCTACTACCCTTATTTTTGAAGGAACTGCCCGGCGTCAAACGTAGGGGCAGTTTGAAATACTTACCCGGAACCTGAATTTTTGTTCTCTCCCTGAACCTTTGTTCTGCGAAGGTGCTTTGTACTACTAAGGAGCCAGTCCATCGCACGAATACCTATTACCTACGTCAATTTATGATTTTTTAAAACCAGATAGGATGTTGATTAATGTGAATAATTTTTCAATTGCCACTGCTTACAACAGATCCTCAGTGGGCGGTGGTACCCGATACTCTGTAATAGCTGTCTCCGAAATAAGGAAAGAAAGTGTACGTTACCCCAGCAGGAAAATGTCTCCTAAAGTGATATGAGTAGAACGTGTATTTAGTGCGTTATCTGCTATAAATGTGCGCTACTTATAGAATTTGTGCGCCGGACCGTTTTGGGAAAAAACGGAAAAAAACGATTCCTGCTAGGGTAAAGTTTTTCTAACAGGAAAATTCTAAAAGAAAGGTCGGACAGAGAAATATTGCACATGGGCAGAGAGCTTATATTTGTGCAAAAATGTGCCCCGAAATATACTTTGTGCGTCTTCAGGTTTTCGAGATATTGCGTTTCCTGATGGAGTAACGTTTTGCAGAATGATGTATCTCTAAAACCATCTTATGTGCGCCTGTAGAATAAACGTACACGAGTAGCTCTTAACTTGTGCGTATTTGTGACAGAATTAGATTTAGGAAAATATTTATAATTTTCAAGTAATCGCACTTTTTCGAAAACTCGAAAAACAATCGTTGCTCCTTAATGAGAAAACGTCGCAAACGTCGGAAACGTCGTCGTCGTCGTCGGCGTCGAGCTCGTCGTAAGTTTTCGAAAAAGTGTGATTACTAGAAAATTATAAATATTTTTAATTTTCAAGCCTGAAGGAAGACGCACAAAGTTTATTTTCGGGGCACATTTTTGCACAAATGTAAGTTCTCTGCCCATGTGCAATATTTATCTCTCCGATCATTCGTTTAGAATTTTCCTGCTAGAAAAACATTACCCTAGCAGGAATCGTTATTTCTGTTTTTTTTTTTTTCAAAATAGCCTGGCGCACAAATTCGATAAATAGCGCACATTTATTCAATTCAATTCATTTCCTTTATTTCAATCAACTATGGATCATATTACATTAAATAAAAACATTAAAGAAAAATAAATAAAAACACTGTTCTGTATGGTGTCGGACGTAAAGAATAGCACCATCCCATATCTTCCCGTGGGTGTCGTAAGAGGCGACTAAGGGACTTGCCAGAGAATGGGCAGCAGCGTTCTCTGCGCTTTTGTAACAACCGTACTGCGATCGCCAACCCGCCTGCCAAGAGTGGCGATTATGGCAAAACCCCCCTTATGTTATAGCACCATCCCATATCTTCCCGTGGGTGTCGTAAGAGGCGACTAAGGGACTTGCCAGAGAATGGGCAGCAGCGTTCTCTGCGCTTTTGTAACAACCGTACTGCGATCGCCAACCCGCCTGCCAAGAGTGGCGATTATGGCAAAACCCCCCTTATGTTAATGTGGCGTTGCGGGAGGCCTATGTCCAGCAGTGGACGTCTTTCGGCTGAAATGATGATGATGATGAATAAAAACAAACATACTTTCATTATTAAATACAATTAAAATTGGCGAACTAGTAAAAATTAGTAATAATCATAGGTCATTTATAAAAGTCATATAAAAATTGTTCAATAATTATCATTTATTCAACATTTTATAATCGTAGAAATATAGAAAAGATGGACAGATGATGAAAAGTAATGTTATGATTATTTCATTTTCTTGCTATCGTCACTATATTAAGCATACAGAAATGGTTAATGTAGTGACAGTCGAACCTCTCAGCCATCATCTTCAAGATGGTGTTGGAGCTGGCGCGGACCCTGCGCAACAAGGATGTGCACCGTTTCCGCATCGTGGCATAAAAGCAGTCAAAGCGCGACTCAGCGAACATCCCCGACGCCCTGTAGTGGCGAGGCAGCCCTACCAACATCCTGAAGACATTGTTGAATTGGACTCGTAGGGCGCTGTACTGTTTTTGAGTATAGTTAGCCCACAGGGCGCTCGAATAAAAACAGGTGCAATACGCTCTGAAAAGAGTATTTTTTACTTCCTTTGAGCACCGTGCAAACCTGCGAGCTATCATGTTCGCTCTAACAGACAACGCCCTACGTTCCCGATCTATGTCTGAATCGTCTTTCAGGTCAGAGGTCACCAGATGCCCAAGATATTTGAAGGTGTCAACTCTCTTTAGCGGTACCTTATTTAACTTTATGCTAAGGATACTATCTGGACATTTACCCCTGGCCCGGAAAACGATACACTCACTCTTCTTCGTGTTATAAAGCAGGCCATGACTGAGAGCATATTCCTCACAAATACCGAGCAGCTTAGACAGGCCACAGACCGAGGCGCAGCACCATGTCGTCCGCATAGCTAATGTTATTTACACAAACTCCACCAACATGACATCCGACACGCGTGCTGCTCAGCCTCTCGATGAGTGCGTTTAGATAAAGGTTGAAGAGCATTGGTGAAGTCAACCCCCTTGCCTCACCCCGCACTCCAACCTGTACGGTTCAGACAGCGTCCCCGACCATCGGTGTCCGTTTCAACCACGCGGCCACCTCATAATACTTGATGAAACTTTGCCAGGAATTAGTCCTAATTTGTTCCTATACACACCTCTTTTCGTGAATTTGTTCCAAAAAAAACCAAGGCGCTATGACCAAGAATAGTTGGCCACTAGAACCGCCACTTGCCGTTGTCATCGCCCGTGATTACACAGAAACTATATGATGGAGATAGACGAATTATGCATCAAAAGAAAGGTCTTAATTTGTTCCATTTGTTTCAAAAATAAAAAACATCAAAAAGTAAATAAATGAAAAGTTATGCAATATTTAGTTTTCAGATTATGAGTAGGTAGGTATCTCACCTTATATATCAAATTATTAGAAGCTAATGTGTATGGACAATTAGTTCCTAATTTGTTACAGCGAATAAACAGAAAAAAAATACTAGAAAGTAGGTTCAATGATTTGTTAGAGTCGATTTTAGTTGGCCGCTCGGACGGCAATATGCCTAAAATACAATGGCGTTTATCTCGTTATTAAAAGCAGGTTTAAGCTTAGTTATAGTACTAATCGACGGGTAACGTAACCTAGTTTGGATAAACATGGAGAATATAACTGCAGCATTCATATTTTAAAAGATATTTACAAAAAAGCAGTAGTAACAAACCGTATTAGAGTAGAGTGACCATGATTACATTAGTGCGAGGGCATGTTTTTAATGTTGGACTCGGTTTGAACGAATATGCGGTTCATTTTGCGGCCATTGTCTATTGTTCTTAATCCAAAAAAAAAAATAAGAAAAAATAATAAAAGAAAAAAAAATAATAAAGAAATAATAAGATTTTCAAAAGGAGATTTTTTCGTTTGGGAGCAGCCAAAAGCAGGCTTGCTTCAAGTCATCATGAAAAAGTAAAAAATTAACTTACCGCAGTTCATTTGGATCCCTCTGCAATACTTTTTGGTGGTGAGTTCCACATTAACAAATCCAACATATAAGTGACACAACTCATATCCTTGAAACATGCCTTCGTACTAATGTAATCATGGTCACCCTACTCTCATACGGTTTCATACTACTGATTTTTTGTAAAATATGAATGCTGTAGTTATATTCTCCATGTTTATCCAAACTAGGTTACGTTACCCGTCGATTAGTACTATAACTAAGCTTAAACCTGCTTTTAATAACGCCATTGTATTTTATGCATATTGCCGTCCGAGCGGCCAACTAAAATCGACTCTAACAAATCATTGAACCTACTTTCTAGTATTTTTTTTGTGTTTATTCGCTATAACAAATTAGGAACTAATTGTCCATACACATTAGCTTCTAATAATTTGATATATAAGGTGAGATACCTACCTACTCATAACCTGAAAACTAAATATTGCATAACTTTTCATTTATTTACTTTTTGATGTTTTTTATTTTTGAAACAAATGGAACAAATTAAGACCTTTCTTTTGATGCATAATTCGTCTATCTCCATCATATAGTTTCTGTGTAATCACGGGCGATGACAACGGCAAGTGGCGGTTCTAGCGGCCAACTATTCTTGGTCATAGCGCCTTGGTTTTTTTTGGAACAAATTCACGAAAAGAGGTGTTTAGAGGAACAAATTAGGACTAATTCCTGGCAAAGTTTCATCAAGTATTATGAGGTGGCCGCATGGTTGAAACGGACACGACCATCGAACTACGTTGACCTGGTTCCCGTACCAATATTTGAGAATACGAAAGCATTCGCTTGGCAGGGATGTGTCGTTAAGTTTATCCCAGAGGATGTCATAGGAAACCAGGTCAAAAGCTTTCGTAAGGTCGAAGAAGCAAGCATAGACTGGTGTTTTGCGATCAGTATAGTACTTGACAGTCTGCTTCAAACACAGAATAGCTGTGTCAGTGGAGAGTCCCGATTTGAAACCGAATTGATTGTTATGTAGCTCGAGACAGCCACTCATCAGTGTGTTAAGAAGACTGTTAAGTACCTTAGACAGAATTGTAGCCAGAGAGATAGGTCTATAGTTGTTGGCGTCGCTTATATCACAAGTCTTACTTTTAACGATCGGTACCACCACGGTCTGCATCATAGCTGGGGGTAGATATGAATGTCCTAGACAAAGTGAGTAAAACATGAACAAAACACTTGGAAGATGGACGCCAGCATATTTAAGATGCTCGATACTCAAGTCATCGTGGCCAGAAGACTTGCCTCGGGTCATGGTCGTAATAACCTTTCTAACATCTTTGGCCGTAAACCTTACACTGAGCTCCTGCCCCCGAATCACACCTTCAACTCCCGATCGTGATGGTCGCAGTGGTGAAGATACCATGAAATGGCTTTTGAACATTTCAGATATGTTTTTTGGATCAATAATGCCACCAACGCTCACAGGCAAGCCCGGTTTACTGCTTACTTTGTTAGTATACTTGCAGAAACTCCGAAAATCATGTTTGGCGTGATGCGTTGCCAGGACGTCCATTTTTAGTTGCTCACTGTTATTTTAACACTACCTTAACCGGCTTTTAAAGATTTTACGGCTTTCTTGCATCTCATGCCAAATACGACCCGACTTCGGTCTGCCATTCAACATCCATAACTGGAGCCTAGACCTGGCCTTCCGGTGAGCACTACTGACAAATGTCTGTTCCAACCTACTACAGGTTTCTTCTTACGTATCCTATTACTAGAGTAACTGTTATTAGCTGTTATAGCAGATTATGCACTAAATATACGTTCCACTCATATCACTCTAGGAGACACTTTCCTGCTGGGTAACGTACAAGGAAAGAAAGGATCACTTATGTGAGGTAGCACGTGCAGAGGATGAAGGTCATAGATTCTTATGTGTCTATAATAGAGCACCAGAATCAATCTTGTCATAATTCTTAACCACAATGGAAGAAATATTAAGTAAACTTTTCACAGATAATAAATTGGGTTTTGTTTATGGTGACTTAAATATTGATCTGATATCAATTCACCGGAAAAATTAAATCTTGTGTCATTGTTTAAATCGTTCAACTTAAAAGATTTATTTAATGAAGCCACTAGAATAACAGCAACTTCAGCTTCATGATAGATAATGAATTTATTTACTAATTACATAGTAAAAGAGTCGTTATTAATTAGTGGCGTTAGGTCAGCCTATACTGGCCAACTTGGCCCGCGCTTGACCACTATCTCACCTGATGGTAAGCGATGATGTGGTCGACGGTGAAACACGCTTGCCTAGAAGAAACCTATTCACTCTTGACTTAAAGACCCCTAGATTGTAGCTATCGGGAAACACAGACTCACACTTACACTTACACTTTAGACTACTTTATACACTTTAGACAAACTAAACAATCTTCCAAGCACAATGCATTGGTATTACCAGAGCGGCTCAAGTAGTTACAGCCAGAGACTTCAGAGATCTTAACATCAAAATCATCTCAGACAGTGCATCAGTGCTTCAAGCGCTACAAATCAATATCTTAACTTCTGCCCTCGTATTGGAATGTAATAGTGCACTATACACATTGCGAACACAAAGTAATTCTGCAATGGATAAAAGGGCACAGTAACTCCCAGGGTAACGACGCAGCAGATGAACTGGCTAAAAGGCGAGCAAAGACAACAATATACGGTCCGGAACCACTGCTACCCATACCCCAAGCCCAAATATAATCATGGCTGACCAAATGGAATGGAGAAACAGTGTAACTGGCAGGCAAATGAAGAGTGCAGTTCAGCATCAAAGAGAATTGCCCGCAGCATTACGGGACAAAATTCGCAAGATTATAGGTATCATAACCAGCCACTATCCCCGACACAAACACCTATTTACCATAGGCGTGACAAACAGCCCTCTGTGCAGAGGATGCATGGAGGCGGAAGAAACGCCACAGCACGTGCTCATGGAGTACATAAGCGTGGCAGATCAACAGGCACGTCTTTTCAATCGCCGGCATCGCTAACGGAAGCCTGCAGCAGCTTGAAAAGGCTGCTAGGTTTTTGGGTGGACCTGGGACGGTTAGAGTAACAAGAGGATTTTTTTACGTACAAGGGCCCAATAAAGAGGCTAAGTGCGGAAACAGCCCAGCTAACCTAACCTATCCTTTCGCGTAACACCACACACACCAGCATTAGCATTCTCAGCCCCACACAATTCCCATTCTTTCATTCGTCCTTTTTGTAGACAAGCATAGATTCACACAAGATAGCAGATCTAATAATTGTCATAGAAAAATGCGAGAGTCGCAGATAGTTTCCGTGACCTGCCTCCATTTCACCAATCCAGTGTTACTTCTGATGTGTCTCGAGACCATCTATCCAAAAACTTTGAAGTATTTTGATACCCGGTTTCTGTACCGGGTATACAGTGATACCCATACCTTCCAGGCCGGGTATTGAGATTCGCAGGTATGTCTCATACCTAATACTTACTGCCTGTGTATTCAGAACCCGGTCTGGTCCGTTAAGAGCGTTTATACCCCACGGCATTTCATACAAACTTTCAAGTCGTTATTTTCCGAAATAACTGAACAGATTTTAATGAAACTTCCTACGCATAAGCAGTATACATAGGTCTAAGAAGTAACTAAATAACATTTTCGAAAAGTCTTTTAAAAATGAAGATAATTGGAAATTTCTGTTTCTATAGATAATTAAAAATCGGCCTATTTAACTGTAACATTATTTTTCGAAAATGTTTTTTAGTAACTTTTTAGACCTATGTATACTGCTTATGCGTAGGAAGTTTCATTAAAATCTGTTCGTTCATTTCGGAAAATAACGACTTGAAAGTTTGTATGCAATGCAGTAGGGTATAAACTCTCTTAACACTGTTGCATTAGAGATCTTAGACCTACCATTTTTACTATTTATGTTAGTTCCGGAAGTCAACAGTAATACCAGTAATTTAATGTCCCACGTACGTTATCACACAAATGAAAATATTTTACAGACTAGAAAAAAAAAACAAAAATAATAACAACTTCATACTTTATTCCGCAGAAAGTTTATATTCCTTAAGGCCTTTAATATAAGAAACAATAACATTTATAATCAACAATCTAAACAGGATTCGCTCAATACATTATAAGCGACATTGCTTTTGGAAGTCTTCGTAAGAAAAGTCAAAGTGAAATTATTTTACAAAAATCGACCATAGAAAAGAAAACAATACTAGAAGGTAATTCGACTAAGACAGGCGATTTATTGTTGCTCTTCACTTTACATAGACGAAGCAATCAAACTAATTGTTCAACAATTATCTGTTACGTCTAACTAACACGTCAAAATCCAGAAAATTAATTATACAAGCTTATTGTGCAAGTTCATAATACGATTTTCGGCTAATTTTGTGCGAAGAAATTCACAAGTTATCTACTGCTACAACAATCAATGTCTTCACAGATAATAACGAGTTAACACGGGCAAATATGTACATAGTTCAAAATTTTTGTTTATCTGCAATACCTAAATGTAACACACTAATAAACATGGGCCCGGTATTTTCTTCTGTGATCATAGCCTACCGTAAAACATTTCAGTATGACAGCAATCATTATTGTCAAATAATCAAATATTTTTCTTTTATGTTTATGAATATGATTTCTAACTATAATGGGCCTGTAAAAATGCAAGCTTGATAAACAGACCAAAGTAGACGAAAAATTTATAGATATAAATACCTACATTAATTTAGTAAATGTCCGCTAATATTACCTACAGGCATGCTTTAGCAGCTGCTACAAGCTGTAACAAATAGTCAGGCACTATTCGAATAATTATTTAATATTTTAATAATTGAATAACATGACTTATTATAACTATGGTAAATCCAAACAGCGAAAATTTTTGTCTAGTCCAGTATCAAAAATATTGTCGTTTTTGTACTATCAAAAATACTTTTTAAATGGTCTCGGACAGACTTGATGAGTAGCGCGCAGGGTCAATATTATATCCCATGTGCGTGCGAGATCTTATCAGTTCGGTTTCGTTCTGCGAACACCGTTCGATTACATAGTTTTTTTCCACTCGTACATTTATTTATTATACTTGTGAGTGAGTGAACTCTTCACCGTCTTGTCACGATCCAAATTACTATTGCTCTGAGCTGCAGGCCAACCAGTTGTAGCGAATTAATATATATAACGTCCGTGACTTTGATCTATCAAAGCTTATTTCTTTGTCTCCTAGATCAGAGGCCGTCTGATAACGTTTTGGAACTATTCCTGATCCAAAGTGGAAGAAGAGGAGTTATACAATATGTATAGCACCAGCTCTTTCTCGCAATAGAACAATTATGGCTTTAACAATTCATAAAACGCCAACAGAGCAATTACTTGTTCTGTTGGCGTTTTCAAACTGACTAACCGTAAACTTCAAATAAGTTTACGATTATCAAAAGATAAAATTAGGATAAGAAACGTCTATATTTTCGGAGAGTGTAGGCTGAGGTGCAGTATACGCACAATTCACCTGTTAAATAGGTCCCATATAAACGTAAAATAATTATAAATTAAACTTTGATTATTTTGGGAAGACACTACATAATTATGTTTAGGGTTCTCGACCGTACAAGCGGAAGAACCCTATAGGAACTAAAACGGTCGTCACCCCCAACAGTATTCCTGTCTCGCCTCTGAGGAAGACAACATACAGTCCTTTCAGGTATTATACCTCTGATAGCGCCAACCCAACTGCAACCTTTGTTTACCATCAATTAAGATCACAGTGATAAGGAGAGTGGTGCAAAGTCTGAGGTAAATTATCTGTGATGATCTGCTATATGATTTTTCATGAAGAAGTTTATATAAGTTTAAGTTAACAATATTTTATAAATATAATAAAATATAATCGAATTCAACATGAACACAGTAGTCAGAGTAATAAAACTACACTTAGAGAGGTACAGGAAGTCCAAGAAGATTTTGCTTGGTTACAGAATCAGACGTAATTTAATGTTCTTTTTACAGCTTTTTATATAACCCCAGTCACAAACTAGAATGGAAGTCGCTATCCATTAGTGTTAACCGTGGTTTCTTCGCTCGGTAAAATAATAAAAATTTTACCTTCATTGGTAGTAAATATTTCAGCTACGAAAACTCGCGCAATTGTTCTATAAATTAGCCTAATATCGCAAACACATTATCGCAAATACATTACCAAAATATTACTAAGATTTATTTGTACATCATGTATTATATTGCTTTTATACCTAGTTATTTAATAATTGTATTTTACATACATTGCGGCTTTCGAAATATGATAAACAAGACCATTTAAGTATCGGACTTAAACGCTATTGCAACAGCACTGTGAAACCTACGGTTTTAATAGGTGATCAAAAATAAAAATTACTAGTATTTAAATGTATTTATAAAATTGTTTCTCTCACAGAACTTGCATTTAAATATACATAGCTATGAAAATATTTGTGTGATTTAATTAGTGTTATACTTTGTCATATTCTCGAGGCACTTTCACAGATGTCAATGAATATTATAGATATAATACCAACACAAATGCGTGGAATATCTACAATAAGATGGGAAGCTGTTCGGATAATAAAATAATGGAATGTCATTAGCTGCCTATGTTTCAAAGCTTCGTAATGATAATTTTCTGGATTTGTAAGTAACATTCATGTCGATATATTCACAAGGACTCTACTCTTTAAGTTTACGGAAGAGGGCGAGCGCGCGCCTTCAACTTTGTACCTGCGCTTCGCATTCGAATTTCAGGATCTATTTTTTATCCTATGATCTGTAAACAAAAAGAAAAATCATGTATTAAATCTGAAAGATTGTTTTTTTTTATAACAATTGTGATATTTTAACAACTTGGGTTCAGAATACACGGTAAATAAAAATCTGGTAATTAATATACGGGGTGTAAGCGGATCCGTCACGAAGCCGTCATCCAAGAAATATTCTGTACATCAAACTATGCAACTTTACGCAAAAATGTTTGCTGGGCTATTTTGGTATAAATCATGGTTTATGATAGCGCTCAAACTAACGCAGTAAAAATATTGTACTAATGAATACATGGAAAACAGTACAGAGGTCATGGAGGTATTTTAAAACTTGAAAGAGCCGGAGTTTTAACCTTCAATATCTCCGTAACAAGAAAGCTCCCAAGTAATGTGACAGCAGATTCATCAGACTTTGTAGTCGCAGCGCAAGCTTAATTGTATCTAAAAACTAATGTTAAACTGACGCGGCTTTAGTAAACACGTTCGCCCATGTAAGATGCAAGGGAAGTCGTAACAGGGTAAGTTTCATCATCATCTGCCTAGCCTTTTCCCAACTGTGTTGGGGTCAGCTTCCAATGTAACCGGATGCAGCTGAATACCCCAACTTTACATGGAGCGACTGCCTATCTGACCTCTACAACTGGTAAGACTGATTGTCAGACTTTCAGGCTACTGACTAACGACGGTCAAAGATCTATAAATTATAGCCAGGATCAACGGCTTAATTTGCTATCCTCGGTACTGAGGAGTCTCGATATGTAATGAATTATCACCCAGCCACGGACCAATCTTGGTAAGCGCTATTGCACCTTGAAGATCGACCCGTGCGGCTGTTAAGTTAATAAGTTTGGATACAAGACATACTTACTATTGCGTGGGAGAACGAGCGCATGACTGTCGGGGACGGTACAGCAATGCAGGCCGTTATGGAACATGTACTGGATGGTCAGGTGCTTTTCGTCGCCCACACAAGGGTCGTAGAAACCGGGCAACTCAGACTGGGAACAAGAATACACAAATTATTAAAACACACTCTACTATAATCCTTTGCAAGACTGTCCCCGGAACAGTAAGGCCGAGGACTAACCAACTGAGAGGGTCAATTTCTACTTGTATGATAAAAAAACAACGGACAGTCGGTTGGACATAGTTCTCAGGCACCTGTTCTAACGTGGTTGATTAGCCAAAAAACTTGGCGAGCAGCTAGTGTGTAGTTTGTGGCTGGGCTATTAGCATGTACGCCGGTGCGACAACTGATTACTTACGCCAAGTCGCTTGCCGCTTGCTTGTATGCGCATGTACTCAGCTAAAGTGTCTCAACAAGTTTTTGACCCGCTAAGTTAGTCCGCCGGCAGTGTCAACTGCCAGCGATCAACTAATGACACGGGACATTTATTGTACAGTCACGACCAATGTAATGCAAACTTAGCAAAATCCAAAAGCGATTTTCTCGTTAAACAACGGTCACTAATTTGGGATGGATTGGAAAAAAACAATTTTAAAAATTGCTGCGTGTATAGTCGCAGTCAAAACTGTTAATTATTCAAAACCACTTTTCACAACGGTGAAAGAGGTGTATCATAATTATACATTTATGTACTTGCTCGTGACTGTACCTTTCTTGAGCGAGAAAAAACTAATATAATAGCTAATCGCTTCTTCGTAAAGTGTGAAACAATAAGCAGCTTAAATATCTGTTTGGTGTGATATGCGCCCTAACTCCTTAACGTTCAAACATAGTTCATACTTTTCAGAGTAATATATCATGAGACGTAGTCCATTTACCAACGAATATATACTCTACCCATAACCGACAGGCGACGCATGTGAAAAGCGGCTAAAATCATGGTTCATAGCATACTTTTTAGGGTTCCGTACCCAAAGGGTCAAACGGGACCCTATTACTGAGACTTTGCTGTCCGTCCGTCCGTCCGTCCGTCCGTCCGTCTGTCACCAGGCTGTATCTCATGAACCGTGAACCATGAACCGCGCCAGTTGAAATATTCACAGATTATGTATTTCTGTTGATGCTATAACAACAAATATTAAAAACAGAATAAAATAAATATTTAAGCTCCCATACGAAAAAGTGATTTTTTTTTTTTTTTTTTTTTATTTTGCTCGTCTGAAGTGTTGTATAATGTATCCTAAAGAATCTTAGGGATTTCTATTTATTCTACACTTATTCCATGTTCAGATTACGTAATTAATTTTTTTTTCTTAATTTAATTAAATTATTATTTTCTTTATTCATTTTTTATCTTATTTATTACGTTTTTAAATATTTCTTAAAAACAAAGAATTTTCCGCCGGTATCGGGAGCAGGGTCCGCTACCGGTGGTTAGGGCTGCAGAGACAGGAACCTCCTCACAATGCGCGCCGTTTCGAGGAGTACTGCCTTCTGAATCTGGCTCTTGATCCAACTGCCAAGTGAGGGCTTCGACAGGTGTTCGTCGAGGCTCTTGGGCTTATGGCAGATTTTCCATACAGAACGTGGTTCATGATAACGAGGTTGACGAACGCATTTACAGAACTTGGCCCCATTTTCATAATCAGCATGACGAGATCAAACTTTCCATACATAGCTATCTTTAATGGTACTATTAATAGGTAAAGGGAGTGATTTCATGAATGTTTGCAGTGATGCGGGTTATTACTCAACCGCCATGATATGGGGGCGAGCAAACTATTTATAACAATAGCCTTAATTATCCAAATAACTTCCGATGATATTTATGTTCACATAGCTATGCTAATTTGTTTTAAGTATCAAATGAGTAACCAATGCGCTGTTAAAGCCGGTAAATTCATGAATCATGATATAATGTATCAAGAGAGCTACAGAGATTTTTTTTGACAGGGGGCGAATTGGTAAACATTTGTGAACACCAATTTAGTTAGTTAGTTCCAATTTTGGCCAGCTGCCAAAAAATCCTTGTACAGCTACAGCTAGTTTTTTTATCTCGTATCAGCGTAAGGTGGCTTGCTGATTGGCGATCGTTATTTTCGCTTCATTTGCTATGTTTTGACGATCAATAAGATCTTTTAGATTGTTCAAGATTTGTATTCAAAACTGTTTTGCCATAATCGCCACGCTTGGCAGGCGGGTTGGCGATCGCAGTACGGTAGAGAACGCTGCTACCCATTCTCTGGAAAATCCCTTAGTCGCCTCTTACGACACCCACGGGAAGAAATGGGATGATGCTATTATTTACGTCCGACACCATACAGAGTATGAAGCTTAGTATGACCATTTAATATAACAAAAGGCCAAGAACTAAAGTATTATTTGCCGATAAAAGGTTTTCAGTTTTCTGGGGCAGCCGTTCCTTAGATGTATTCGAATTATGCGACCAATGCACGATTCCCTGACTTCTAAAAGTCGGCCGGCCCAAACTGAGGCATTTTATGCAATCCGTTAGAACAATTACCACAATTAATTGTTCGTTACTACGCTTCGCGGTCTAAAAATATAATGACAAATTAAATTATACACTGCATCTTTGGATAGCAGTCACGTGGAATAACGCATGATCTAGTTTAAACTAGCTTCAATTCTTACATAACAGGTTGCGTTCTACAACAGACACGGTTAATTGAAGGCATAGAAATAGGTATTTAGTTTTAAGAGTTGTAAAAAGCACTTAACAAAGCCGAAAGCTCTTCTTCTTCCCGTCATTACAAATTGTTTTTTTGTACTCGATCATACCTATTGGGGGCAAAGTTTCAAGTTTTTTTTTTATCTTATATGTTTACTTTAAATACCTCCACGACCCCTGCACTATTAAATGCATCAATCAGCACTATTTTTTAAGAGCGTTGCATTGAGTCCTACAGTAAAACGAAATTTTTCAAACCAAAAAAAGGCGTTTACGTTATATCTTTTTGACGTGACATCGTCTAATAAATCGATGATAGCCGGCTGCACGCGCGAAAGAGGATGACTCATAGTAGCGTTACGCTCATTGTATCGGAGCGATACCGCTACACGAGCGAGCGAAAGGCACGATCGGCTCGTTATTAAAAAAAGTATGCAATCATTTCAACAATGTTTTTGTATGACGTTTTCACGTTAAACTATCGTCGCTGTGGAGAACTACCTCATATTAGAAGGTATGCAACAGTGCATCATGACCGGCGGCGATCTAAACGAAGCAAAAGCCAAAGCCAGGATAGTTTTAACTGAGCCTAGTTTATTTGTGCACATCAAGAGCGGTTCAACTGCAATGGGACTATGGCATAAGCTGAAAGCTTTTTAATTGCAATGGCTACGCACGGCGCATCGGAATTTTTCGGAACCTCATATCTATCCGTCGAGAAAATTGTGAATCTATGTATGTCTCAATATGTGACTTCGCTGTTAGAAACGAGTCAGCGATTGAAAAATACAGGATTCAAGATTAGTGCCGAATGGGTCGGCTCCTTGTTGATAGCAGGATTACATTCGAGCCCAAAGAGTATAATTTCGAGCCAATGATCACGGTGGAACATTCAGGTATTGAGTTGACAGCTAATGCCATTAAATCAAATTTACTAGATATGGAGGACGGCAGTGAAGTTGGTACGAGTTCTACGCAGAATGCATTTGCGTCGAAAGGTTGGCAACACAAAAAAGAAACCAAAAGCAAACGCATAGACAAACGTCATCGTATAATGACAAAACAAATGTCAGATGTTTGAAGGGTAAGCAGTTTGGGCATTTCACGAATAAATGTGAAAATATCCCAAAAAATAAGGTATCTAATGCTCTCAGTACAGTATTTCTCAGCGTTTACTTCAATAAAACGGATTGGTACGTCCATAGCGGTGCCAGCTGCCATTTAACATCTAACAAAGACTGGTTGTTGAACAAATCAACACCAAGTGCAAGAGAATATCATCGCTGATAAGACGAAAATTTCTGTGGAAATGTGCAAATAACTACAGTTGTTGAAGATGAGAATACGAGAATACAGCGAACAAGAGAATACAGCGATGGGAGTGTGATATGTGCCAAACTTGGCTACGAATCTGTCAGCCATTTAATTAGCAAAGGAAATACAGTGACATTTGATGGGAAGCACAGTTATATTTATAAACAAAAGAGTGAACTTTTAGCGACTACAGATTTGGTAGGAGGTGTATATAAGTTGAGAATAACAAGTCGATTGTTTGTTGACTTCAGTGTTTGGCATAGTATTTGGTCATCTGAACAGCAAAGATCTTAATGTGATGATAGATGGCGCTGTAAAAGGAATGTCATACACAGACAAGGCTCAGGTCAGTAAAACTAATTGCATTGTGTGCTGCGAGGAAAAACAGGCCAGGTTGCCGTTCAGTCATGTTGGCAACAGAGACTAGGAACTTCTCGAAGTCGTACACGCAGACGTTTGTGGGCTATGGAAGCTAGATCTATCGGAGGACAGAAATACTTCTTGTTATTAGTCGAAGACTACAGTCGGCATCCGTATATTTCTTAAAGACAAAAAAAAGATGAAGTATTCTCACATTTCAAGGTATTCAAAACGTTGGTAGAAAATCTGATAGGCAGAAAATGTTCAGGACAGACAATGGTACAGAATTCTGCAGTAAGGTATTTGAAAAATTCTAGCAATATTCTGGAATTGTATTGTATTGAATTGTATTGTAGAATTGTCCATCAAAAAACACACCGGAACAGAATGGTCTTGTCTAGAGGTTTAACCGTACAGTGATAAAGAAAGCGAGATGTTTGTTGTTCGATGCAGGATTGCCTAAGCGTTTTTGGGCAGAAGCAGTGAACACTGCTGTTTATTTGCAAAACAGATCAATTGCATCAGGATTAAACAACATAACGCCTATGGAGATCTAGACCGGAGCTAAACCAGATGTCAGTAATCATGTATCTCTGGAAGTAAGGCCATGGTACACATATCAAAAGAAAAAATAATGAAATTGGACCGAAAAGGGACTCAGTGTATTTTTGTTGGTTACTAGTAGACAATGTAAAAGGTTCAAGAGTTAGAATGAATAACAAAATGTGACAGGTAACGCCACCTATAATCTCTTTAATGTAACCTCATTTTAAATAAAGTGTTCAGTCGTTGTCCAGCCATTGTTGTTTCATTATAAGTTACTTAGTTTATGTTTACAGAATGCTTGGTAGACGGGTACTGTATCCATACTAATATTATAAATGCGAAAGTCACTCTGTATGTTTGTTTGTTACCTATTCACGACTAATCGGCTGATCGGATCTTAATTAAATTTGACAAGAAGATAGATTTCAACCTGGGGAAGGACATAGGCTATATATAATCACGCTACGACCAATAAGAGCGGAGCAGCAATGAAAAATATTGCGAAAACGGGGAAAATGTGACGCAGACGAAGTTGCGCGGGACAGCTAGTATCAAATAAAGTAACTTTACGCAAAAATTTAAGCTAAGAAAGGACTCTTTTTGGGGTGAAAAATCACGTTTTATGGTAGGATTAAATAGTAACTCAAGGAGGTTTTAGTAAAGATAAAATATTAATAACGTGTATTTAAAAAAAAAGTTGAGATTGAGTTGGACCTTTTGACTTCCGTAAGCAGAAGGTAGCTTGACAGTCGTCATGAGTAGTCAGAAGCCAAAAGTCTGACATCTAGTCTTACCAAGGGGTTTCTTATTACCCAGTTACTGGGTTATGGAGGTCAGATAGGCAGTCTAAAATACTGGTACTCAGCTGCATCCGGTTAGACTGGAAGCCGACCCCAACATAGTTAGCTATGTTACAAAAACATGATCACAATAAAAAGTGCATCTCTTCGTTAAGGGTGCATTTACACCCTTTTTATAAATATATTATAATTAACCGACTTCTAAAACAGGAGGATGTTATGTATTCGGCCGGCACGTTTTTTCTATTAACGATTTAATTTGAAATAAATTTAATATTTTTGAATTTGACTTTGTTTTTTCTTTTTTGTTCGTTTAACTTATCATAACATAACTTATCATCGACAGATTAATTTAGTTTTGTTTTTTATGGTTGTGTTGTTCTCATGCAATGCGATGAAAGGAGAAATGAGTTATGTTTTATTTTATTAATCCCTGACCAAAAAAGAGGGGTGTTTCAAGTTTGAGGTGTGTATCTGTGTCTGTCTGTGGACAAACAACATCACAAAAAACATCATCGTAGCTCCTAAACGGATGAACCGATTATGATAAAAAATTGGTTTCGCTTGAAAGGTGTTTTAATCAAGTGTTTTTAGGTATTAAATTTATGTTTCGAGAAAATCTGCTCAGCCGTTTGAAGATCATCTCCTTTTTTCTAGTTGATGAAGGTATATAAACAACTTCCACAGGTTTGGTCGATTCGAAATTTGAAATCGTGTTACTTGTCACCATGGGCATCGCCAGGGCGGGGGGGGCGGGGGACGACTGCACTTAATGCATAACTTTCCTTGTTTTCGTTAATTAGCGAGAAGAGGCGCAACACCGAGAAAAGTAGAAGGAATGGGGAGGCCTATGCCCAAGAGTTGGACAAAGAGTTGGAGTTGGAAAAATAATATAAGTTTAGAAAGCATGAAATAAAAATTAATTTTAAAAAACCCGCGACACTAAAAACCGTAGCGTCGGGGGACCGCCAAGTAGACCGATTAAGGCGCCTTACGGCATTTCATACAAACTTCCAAGTCCTTATTTTCCGAAATGCCAAAACCGATTTTAATGAAACTTAATATGCATAAGCAGGATACATAGGTCTAAAAGTTACCAAAAAATATTTTCGAAATGTCTTAAAAACAAAAGATAACTGGAAATTTCTGTTTCTATTGATAATTTATAATCGATCTAATTAAGCAGTAAACCTATTTTTCGAAAATGTTTTTAGTAACTTTTCATAAGATTGTTGTGCAGTTATGAAAATACATCACTTATTGGCAAGTTGTCATTGAAGACACGTGATTTTAAATTGTTGCACGAGTAATAGTAGCGTAAGGTGATGGATGAATCTACAACATTACGTGAAGAGCAATTTCAGAAATTGCTACTCTTTATAATATACTGGTAATTATGAAAAATAATGGCATTAAGTCCGCCACTGTACATTGTACTTGAAGTGTTAAATAAATAAATAAAAACGTGCTCCATTGTCAAGTAGCCGGGACCGCCTACCTTTGTAATTATACTAACTTTAAAAAAATTCAGCATTCGCCATATGCAGACTTGGGTGGTAATAACTGAATTTTAATATTGAGTTTCCTGGGTAAATATACCTCAAATGTTCAATCATTAACGATGTTTTTATTCTTAGTTGTATGTAAGTTTATGAAAGAAATATTTGGAGTCAAGTGCTGATAGCAAAGCAGCAGCTTTACAACCAATCTTG
This sequence comes from Cerastis rubricosa, assembly GCA_949152445.1. Classification (NCBI taxonomy): domain Eukaryota; kingdom Metazoa; phylum Arthropoda; class Insecta; order Lepidoptera; family Noctuidae; genus Cerastis; species Cerastis rubricosa. The sequence goes on along the minus strand of OX424523.1, from coordinate 20,446,835 downwards.
AATCGGTTTTATTAGTGAGAGGTATTGTATTGTTGTATTGTATTGAGTGTGTAGTAATTCTAGGTATATATAAGTCTTCCACCTCTTAAAGGTCTTGTCACAGTGAAGGTGGCATGACATGCCATGCCTATGTTTCATGGTCTTTCCACGAAATCAAAAAGACCTCATTAAATTTTATACAACTGGTATGCATTATATGCACACTATATAAAATATATAAAACACTATATACTCTATGTAAAATTGAGTAACAGTCATAGATTTCATTTTATTTAGATTATTAACATTGCTAAATACAAATAAACCACTGTTAAATCTGTCAGTATTCTGTTAGTTTTTAAAACCATGTTTGTATTTTTAAGAACAATGTTTAAGCGTAATTAAATGAATTCAAACTATTTGTAGTATTCTGACAAAAAGGCCCGGCTAATCAACGACTGCAGTTGCCTCTGCCGTTGGCAATGTGACGCTCATGTTTATAAGCTCTTAAACATCTAGTTTTAAGGTAGATCCTGAATATAAACATAGTATCTTGGTCATTAGGTGACATAAACAATTAATCTATAGCTCTCGGGTCCGTACCTGAGAGCAGCGGTGGCCCAGTGGTGGCAGCCCTGACTTACGAAGGAAAACATCGTGACGAAACCGGTCATGTCCCAGAACTAAAAATTCGAAGACATGTTACATCTACCAAACCGCACTGGGCCCGCGTGGTGGATTACAGCCCACTCCCTTTCACAGAGAGGGGGCCGTGTCCCAGCAGAAGGAACACTACTTATACTATACGCACCTTGCTTGCTTCGAGCAGTTCTAACCGAGAGTCCTTGACAAGGCACTGTACGGGTATTGTGACGTCAATCACTTCGCTGAACGTGTTAGGCGACTCGGCCGAGCTCCCGTCGCCCGTCGGCTCTGCACCTACTTCGTGGCTGGACGTATCTGAAAACAATTAATCATTGGTCAATAATTGTTTAACAACTGGAAGAAGGTACAGTTACGAGCAATTAAATGTATACACAAAAAACTTTTGAAAATTATTTTCTCCTACTACATTGATTGTAATTTTATGCAGTTACGAAAATAGTACTTTTTAGGGTTCCGTACCCAAAGGGTCAAACGGGACCCTAGTACAGAGACTTCGCTGTCCGTCCGTCCATCCGTCGGTCCGTCCGTCTGACACCAGTACGTCTACCATGAGTTTTAACAATCTGTACAAGCTAGCGTCTGTAGTTAAAAAAATGTATGAAAACTTTTACAGCGCCTCTAGCGGATAGTTGGGTACTAAAATGCGCAGTATGAGTCACATAGTTATCTATCCTACGTCACCGTGTAGTAAACTATACTACAGCGACTGTAGTTTGGGCTTCATTTGCTTAGAATTTTGTACCATGAGTTACAAATTTGACAAATGTCATAGTAACGAACTATTACTATTGTAGTTGCAGCACTCACCGACATTTTGTTCCGTGAAAAGACTATAGTTTGCGATCAATTTTGTTATTTTTTAATTATAATGTTTAATAGATCACTTTTTGTGTAGGAAATGTTATCATCATCATCATTTCAGCCAAAAGACTGTAGCGTTGTGAGGTTCTCAACTGAAATTAGTCGAGTGATTCTAAAATGTGACTATTAGTAAGTAACTAGGGACCTCACTAAAAACGCGGTACAACTCTAGTTTTTGACAGGACGCTATGGCTCGAGCATTTCTTTTCCGCTGGCTTAGCTGAAGGAAGTTATTCTCTGACCTCAAGATTCTGTGAGTGTGAGCCCCGGTTTTAGGGGCTCTTCGCTCAGGCTGAGTGCTGTACCCTTGCCTACGCCACACGCGCTACCTAAGCGCGCTACCAAGCACGCTACCTACTGCTGTACCCTTGCCTGCTCCTGCACGCTGCCTACGCTCGCCAGCTAAGCAAGCTACCCACTGCTGTGCCAGTGCGCTGACCAGGTCTTGGCCTGCTCACCTGCGGCCTACCGCCACGCGAGCCGGTGCCTGCGCAGTCTACCCTGCGCAACCCTGGCCGCTACAGTTCCGGAGGTCTACTGCTGAGCCTGTACTGACAGGCCCCCCACGTCTGCACGTGCTGCCAAGGGACGGTACCCTCCGGTTAATTACAGTGATAGTGAACGGAACAGAACTCAGTGACAGCGTACCCGCGACCTAGCATAGTCTAAATATATGTATTAACTAGTCCGGCTGTTTTACTGAACAACAACCTACCTACCTACTTGTCAGCGGCCTACGCATCCTACCCTGCGTAGTCCTAACCGTTACAAGACGTCCACTGCTGGACATAGGCCTCCCCCAAGAAGGGGAGTTTTGCCATTTGGCAGGCGGCTTGGCGATCGCAGTACGGTTGTTACAAAAGCATAGAGAACGCTGCTGCCCATTCTCTGGCAAGTCCCTTAGTCGCCTCTTACGACTCCCACGGGAAGATATGGGAAATGTAAGCCGTTGCCGAATTAGAAAATGAACGACGCAAACACAAAAAAGTTTCAAAGTGAGATGCGTGTTCTACTTGGAAATCCACTTGAAACTTTAAGTGATACCAGGTTTGGGTAACTTTATAGTTAACCAAAGAAGCTTTTGAGAATTTGTGTAATTTCTTGCATAACGGACACCAAGCTGATGAACCGTCGTAACACGAATAAATTTGGGCTGCATTAGATTTCATTGAGAAGAGTGAGTCAGGCGACTTTCTACATTTTGTTGGATAATAGTACCATATGACCTGTCTTTTGTCTCTATCATCGTGCATTATTTAGAAAGAGATGAAAATATGCAATGTGAAGTGAGCATCGTTTCATAAAATGATGCCAACATAACAACACTGTGTAGTTGTAACTATGACATTAGTAGTAAGCACCAACACAGCTCATGGTACAATTGAAAAAGCTAACTATAGTATTTGCGTATTGACGGAACTATTCCAGTTACGTCAAGCGATCTAACTATGACAACTCATGGTAGACGTACAGGCTGTATCTCATGAACGGTGATAGTTAGCCAGTTGAAATTTCTACAGATTATGTATTTTTGTTGATGCTATAACAATAAAGCTTTGCTTTGTTTATTAGTGCTTGTGACTTTAGTTCATCTTTTTCTTTTCTTATCGACGTTACATCTAAATTATAATATTTGAGTCCAGTAAGTGGACACGTTATTACGGCGTCAGTGGCTTTGGCAAGAACATTTGAGCTTCTGACTACTATTGTTGCCACCTATCCACGGAATGACTGCGGCAAGCATTTCTTAACGTAGAAGGTCGATGTATTTATGTGGTTGTTATTTCTTAGCCAAGAGTATGTGGCTGGGCTATAATTAAGGTGACAAGTTGATTACAATGGGGTTTTTCCTTTTTAATTTTGCTTCTTAATTAATGTAGAATTGGAATTTAACAAATCAGAATATGGTTTTTAACTAAATGGTCTAGTATCTCACAAAAAGGAACACGATACAATAACGTTTCCCCGAAACAAAAACGTTACGTTTTTGGCCATACAAACGGCTACGACGATTTTACTTTAAAATATAATGAATAATCGTATCTAAAATGCTCCCTTAAATGACGGTACCAACCCAATTGGTTATAGTGTCGCATAATATATTCGGAATAAATCCATTTTTTATACAATTTCCACAAGTAGGAACACAAGAACAATGCGGCCCTGTTTCAAGATTCAGTCATGAGGAGAAAGAAACTATAGATTGATTGTGTGAAAAGCTACAAATAGGGCAAATACTGAAATGAGGCGTCATTTATTGTGTTAGTGTTTGTCAGACTCCCCTTTCATCATTTCTGTAAAAGGCACCACTTTCAAACCCCTCATATTGTTCACTAGCTGATCCGCGCAACTTCGTCTGCGTCACATTTTCCCCGTTTTTGCAACATTTTCCATTGTTGGTCGTATCGTGATGTTATATAGCGAAAATTCCCCATAAATTCCTCGATAAATGGGCTCCAACATCAAAATAATTTTCGATCCAAACCAGTAGTTCCCGAGATTTGCGCATTCAACCAAACAAACAAACTCTTTAGCTTGATAATATTAGTATAGGTAGTGTTGCTACCGTTATCCATTTTAGTCACTTCACACACATCCATTTCTCTCACCACCACCGCACTTTTCTGGCACAGACTGTATCAGCAATATTATTTAAGAGCTCTGTTACAATTTCGATGTTCCATAAAAACATCTTATCGAGATAAGGTTAGGCGGAAGATGAGTATGTGATATTTCTCAAGAAAGTTTTATCATAATATGTGGAAACACGTTCCCGTGTGACATCTGCATCTATGTATGGTTACACTAACATTATAAAGAGGTAAAATTTGTTTGTATGGGGGTAATCGTCAGAACTACTTATCCGATTCCCAAAATTATTTCACTAACAGGAAGTTACATTTACCACAAGTGTTATAGGCTACCTACATTTAAAATCTTCCCGTAATGTACCCACATTACGTACATAACGAGAGCGAAGCCGAGAGCAAAAGCTAGTAGCGTATATAGGACGATCCTGTATAGGTTGAGTTTATTTGCCTTTACACAAGGAAGTAAGCAACAGGTGGATAAAAACCTTCGAAAAATTCCTGAAATATTTTAAGTCCCAAAATAAAGATGTTAAATCAGAGGGAGGTACGATTATTATTCCGATCTCAGCTGATCACACTGGCAATTTCCAAGCGTGTTTCCAGCGAGGCGATTGTTTAACACACTTGCTGCGTGTGCGTAGCGACCACGCTGCGAGTGGAGTGTACAACGTCTTCGCCGCGTTAGGGCGACGAGAGCGAACGACGTGTGTTTACAAGAGAGCCCTAGACAAGTGGTTGTATAACATTGTAAAATCGCTGGGATCACGACGTGTGTTTACAAGAGAGCCCTAGACAAGTGATTGTATAACATTGTAAAATCGCTGGGATCTCGTCACTAAGTCGCGGCTAGCTGGATTCTGAAGATCTTGTCTTAGCACGTAATCATTACGGGCGTTTCTTACTCTGTGTCACTTACGGACCAAAGATAAGTTAGGGGTCAAACTTAAGATGAATCACAGCACCATTGAACAGCTGTCCCTACGCCCGATATCTTTTAAAAATTCATGAATCCGAACATAACAAGTTGTGAAATTCTATTCTAAATTTCGAGCTACTTTCGGACCAGCCCGTATCTTTGTTGACGAACTTAGAGAATAGACCCTCTGATCGCAGAGAAGCCGTACTATTAACACTTTCTCGCTGAAAATAAGCTGGCAATTTGCGCTAAGACGGTCTAAAAAACTAAATGTGTTCTTACTTGGAGGTAGTTTCCCGTACAGCGCGCGGAGGATGACAAGGCCCTTCTTCTTCTCCTCATCCGATCTGATCCTCGAGTACGTCTCTCTCATCAGTTCAATGGTAGCGCGGGCCTGCCGCTGCATCTCCTGTAATCTGTTCACAAATATTGTTAGCTACAACCTTTGGCTGCTACTGTTGGCGGTTCATTTCGATATCCCCGTATAAAGTTTAACGTTTACGACCCGATTTGAATGAGTTTTCTTTTTCACGGGTTTTACACGTAGTGTCATGAAAGCCGCTGAACCGTCTCCAAACCCAAGTGGGAAGATGTCACTCCAACTTCGTAGAGTACAGAGGTTATCTCGACGAGACGTCCGGGTATTAATGTGGAGCTGAGTAGCAAACTATGTTTCGAAATGCTGTCGATGCCGGGAAAGTGGCGAAGTTCTAGGCAAATAAAATTTTAAATATCGTAGGGATCTTAGGCCAAGAGAGCCTCGGCCCGAGGATACTGCCAGTCGGACGGACTGTCTTATTTATTGACTTGTCGCCCCGTATTTACTTGCTACAAGCACTAAATTCTTTTAATCTGACACAAAGTAGCTTGTATATCTATTTTACTAAAGGAAATCTAACATCTCCGAAGCGGGTTACATACCATTTTACCCCGGGACGTTTAATCCTAAAATACGAAGAAGATTTTACACTGGTCGTTACAGGCCAATAGATTGCTGCTGATGTCTTGCATATATTTTGTAGAAAGTGCGAAAACAAACAAAACAAAATCTTCACAACAAACATTTCAAAACATCAACAAACACCGAACACATATAGTTTAAATCTCACAGTTGGACCACTTCCACAAAATTCAGGAAAACGCTTAGTAAATTTATCTCCTTCAAATGTTTGGAAATCAAATAAACTTTATATATGCCTGTTCTCACTGAAAGGTTCGGTGAGGGAAGGGGTAATCTAGTATACCCACATTTCGGCAGTTTTATTTTAAACCGCATGTAATAGGGGTGATCCTATTGCCATCAATCGCGCACAAATCCAGTCACCGTTCTGCTACTGAGAATTCCTAAGGTTAGATTAAGTTAACTGGGTGTCGCCTAGTGGTCTAAATTTTACCGTAATTCGTATCGATTTACGATTATATGTTATTTACCGATAACCGATAACCGATGGTATTAACCGATTTTATGTTGTTATCTTACAGCACATATTCTCCATGCTATGAACTATAACTAGGTACATTCTCACACAAATCCGTGTACGTAATGTGCATAAAGAGTACAAAGTTTTTTCTTCACGTATTAAAATATTACCTTTCATAATTAGCCTCCATAGACCGCTGCCGGTCGCGTTCCTGTCGCTCCCTCGCGATTGGGTCCAGGATGATCTTCTTGAGAACCAGCCACGAGATCAGGGGTACCACGGTCGCGTAGAACACTGGTGACGGCATCACTTCCTCGCACAGGTGGATAGGCACAACGATGGTTTGTGACGAACACGTCCATCTAGAATCGAATGGTGTTTGTCAGAAGAGCACATAATTTAAGCTGCAAAGACGATAGTCGACTGCCTAGTTAGCAAACGTAGAAATAATCTGGCTAAATATGGTTCCTCGACCTATCACAAACACAATGCCAGTGTCCCCCTTTGCAGTATATGGGGCACTGTCTTTCCCTGTCGATCCTGCACAATTCAGTATTTAAATGAAGCTAATGATGGCTGTGCAGGCGGCTATGATATATACTGTTCGGACAAGTTCGCTTGAATATTTGACGGCCGCGAATCATAATTTGTTCAATATACAGCCTGCCGACCGGCGAATCGCAAAAACGTACGAAAAATCGAATTTCGCGGGATACCCTCGCGCTTCCACCTTACACAAGATGAGATGAATGAGAATATAAGGCAAAGGTATCTGCGTTTTTCTATTGATTAAAACGTGCTACACACAAATGTTCGAATAGGCACAGGCAAAAATCCATAATTATAATAGACTGTAAGATGCAAGAGCGAGCGAAGTGAGCTCGAGAATTTCAGATTATATTGAATTAACCTTACCTAATTATGCATAAAAGTTCAGAACAACTTAGCTACCTATATAGATAGCTATAACAGCCAGCAAAGAGAGCTCGAAAGTTTTTAGAAAGACGCGCGAGGCCTCGAATTTGTTAGAATTTCTTTTCCACATTAACACGGTCTTGATGTTTACTCTGCATGGTGTCGGACTCTGTATGGTGTCGGACGTAAAGAATAGTAGCACCATTCCATATCTTCCCGTGGGTGTCGTAAGAGGCGACTAAGGGATTTGCCAGGGAATGGGCAGCAGCGTTCTCTGTTCTATTGTAACAACCGTACTGCGATCACCAACCCGCCTGCCAAGCGTGGCGATTATGGCAAAACCCCCCAAAATGTCAATGTTACACTTGGGGGACGCCTATGTCCAGCAGTGGACGTCTTTTGGGCTGAAATGATGATGATGACGTTTATCAGCTTACAACCAAAGAGTTTTTGGTGATTAGGTAGGGTTTTTGTTTCGGACCATGGCCCTTCTCGCGCTAAGGTAAATGCGCCCCTGTTTCAAACGCACTGTTCCTACTCCTACCATGTGCCGGGGGCCAGGGAGATACAAGTACATACGCGCGAACTCCCGACTGGTATCAGTCCACCATTCCCGGCGGGCCCTATCACCAACTGCAGCCTATTCAGCGACCGCACGTTCGTCATTGGGCCTGGCCTCAGCCCTCCGTTCGCCGTCCGCAGGCCCCTCTTTATGTTGGCCGGGCTTTTCTGGTGAGGGTAGAGTGAGCGGCACGCTCTCTTTCCCTCTCCATTGCCTCCTTGCATGCATCACCTCCTCGCAAAAAGAGGAGACGGCATTCCACGCGCTGTCGCTTTTCTGACCATTTATTGAACCACAGCCGCAAGCGAAAGACGGTACCGTCTATCAAAGATCTACAAATGACAGCAGAGACTATCATGCTTTCTGAGGCACTGAGGGAAATTCGTTGCATAGTTTAGAGGAATAAGCCGGTCACACATTTTTACTATGGAAACTGATTGCACATACAAAATGGCAAGTCAGTGCTGTCAACCGTTGAGGAGTGCCCTCTTACGGAGACTTCACTTGCTGCGTCGCCATTCCCAAGTTAGAACATAATTTTTATTTTCGAAAGTATACTAAATGGCAAGTCAGTGCCGTCAACCTTTGAGGAGTGGGCACTCCTCAAAGGTTGACGGCACTGACTTATGGAGACTTCTCATGCTGCGGCACCAAATCCAAGTTGGATATAAGTTTTACTATGGTAACTGATTGTATATCTAAAATGGGTAGCCAGTGCTGACACGGTTGAGGAGTGCCCTCTTACAGAGACGAGCATAACTGCAATTTTTTTTAAGGTTTCAAGGTCATTATAGATTCATCATCATACATCATTTTTTAATATATTCTAACTGGCGTAAGTTAAATAGGTATAGAGTATTTGTGGTAGTAATTGAGTATTTTGGAACTGATGCATCTTTTTTATTTCATTGTTTAGCACTGTGGAGTCTTTGAGTAAAATATTGTGGCTAATAATTGAGTCTTCATTTTCATTTAGGTTAGAAAGTGCTAGAACGCTGGGCCCAAGGTCCTTACAAATTGCACTTTCTTCAATAAACGGGACGTAAGCGGAATAATATTCTTACAAACAATAAAACCTCGAAATTGGTTCAAAATTGGCAAAGATATCGCTGAATATACACACAAAACATTCAGACGATGTGATTATTTTTTTTTGTTTTTGATTTTCCTGGGATCCCATCATCAGATTTCGACACATACCTTTTATCATCTGCTCAGCAACATTAAAAATGATTACCAAGCATAAAGCCTGTGTGCACCTATAAAATTTGGAGAGTACTCCTGATTTTTCCATGATCCCATTATCAGACTCTTACCTGATGACCATGGGAAGTATACTGTTTCAAACGCCCATAAAATTTGAGTGTTGCCTATTTTTCTGGGATCCCATCATCAGATCCTATACTATACTTATACCATCCATCATCAGCTCAGAAACATGAGATGATGATTACCAGGCACCAAAATCTGAATTCCGTTAGAGAGTATGTGAAAAACATTGAAAGCAATTTCCCTGGGATCCTATGATCAGATTCTGATATAGTGTCAATGGGACCACACCTCATGAGAATAGGTTAACGCATGAAAAAATGAATTTAAAAAATCGGTCCACAATTGGTGGAGAAATCGATGAACATAAAGAAAAAAAAAACAAACATTCGAATTGAGAACCTCCTCCTTTTTTAAAGTTGGCCAAAAAGGCAACTCAGTGCTACTGAACCTTTTATGAGTGCGTAAGGGTTGGACCTCATCTGGCAGCACGGAATCGCACTTTTCCATGCTTCTATCCTTTTCAGTCGCTTAGAACAGTTATTTGTTAGACAGAGAAACATAGCAGAAATGCTATCGCACGCGGCGGCATTGATTATGCGGTCGGCAGCACGCTCTGATTCTCGCTCTAGCAAATTATTGTTATAGGCGACTGAAAAGGATAGAAGCATGGAAAAGTGCGATTCCGTGCTGCCAGATGAGGTCCAACCCTAAGGAGACGATGACGGCTGCTTTTATTTTATATACAAGCTGTTCCTTGCGGCTTAGCTTCCATTATGTACGGAATTTAAACCACTGGAACGTTAATATGAAGCCTATGACACTCAGGGATAAAGTAGCTTCACGTCAGTGAAAGAATTTTCGGAATCGGAGCAGTAGTTCCGAAGATTTCCCCCTACATTTAAACTTACAAACAAATTTTACCGTTTTATAAAATTCGTATAGATTTAGAACGTCGTGGTATCGTATAGTATTATAGAAAGATATAAGTAAGAAAAATACAATCGAACTGCAAATATTAAGTTAAGGCATTAGTCTTAATAATTGGTATTTTAGAAATGCTGCATCTTGTTTATTTAATAAATTATTGTTATCCGTGTCTCCTAATAAAATGTTGTAATTTATTAGATCTTGAAGATAGGACGGTAAGTGCTACAACACAGGGCACACACTCCAAACAAATTGCCGTTTCTTTGCACGCAAGTAAACCACCAATAAGCTACTTTTCATCCCGGTAGAACTTTCCTCAGAGATAATGTTCGACACGAAAGAAGTCGCGGGTAATAGCTAGTAAGATGTATTTGGAACACTTACTTAAGTTTAAGCATTACACCACTAGGAACGCCAAGCATCACGGCCGCGGACACACTGCTATTCTGGGACACCTTTTTCTCTGCACCATACTCAGCTATTGCGCCAAACGTGCCTAGCCTGAAAAGTATATAAAATTCAGTATTAAACATAACACAAAATAACCTCACGCCTGTAATCCCCGAAGGGTTAGGCATGAATGTACCTAAAAGTACTGTAGAGACGTAACTTTTATGGTTGTTTAAATAGAATGTCACTATAAACAACAATATAGATCTGGAATGCGCTACACCTTGACATTAAAAAGCTGAAAGCAAAATTACTTTAAAAAAAGTCATGCTACTAATTAAATCAGACAAAATTGCTCACGATCTAGTCATCAGAAGTCTCAGTAATTTTATAAGGTTTCTCGCATTTAGGTTTTTCTATATAATGTAAAAAAAATTCAATAGCACAATGCTGTCCTATTTGACCCAAGGGTTGACAACGCCTTGTGCATTAAGTCCGCCTATGTACCACTCTTGTACATGAAGTTTAAATAAATAAATAAATGACAACTTCAATAAAAAAGGGATAAAGACTACCTACATAATTGGAAGAATAAGAAAAGTTTGCGCAGAGCCTAAGCGTGCATCAAAGTGAATTATAATCATTCTCTTGCACTTATCTCATTTAATTTGGGATCGGCGCAGCATATCTTCTTCTTCCATACTTCTCTATTAATCGTCATCTCATCAGACACCTCCTTTCTTGCAATATGATCCTACACACAGTCCATCCATCGTTTCTTTGGTCTCCCTCTACTTCTATACCCATCCACATTCATACTCAAAACTTTCCGTAGGCATCCGTCAAAGTGAAGTTATCTGAATTTAACTTTCTAAAACACCCTTTTGTTTTTATACAAACATATACAAATTACAAACAACACTGGGTCGCCAGTCCAAGGTAATAGAGCGCGAGCCTATTGACATCAACCGGGCACAAATCCAGACTCCCATTCTGCTACTGAGAAATTCCTGATGGAAAACCCCTCCCAGTGCATGTAAAGTTTAACTTTTTAGTTTATTCCTAATGGTTGGCATTAAAAAGAGTGAACATTTCATCAAAACCATTGTTACCGGGCACTAGAAAAAGTAATCATTTGTGTTTTCACGCAATTAAGCCTTTAGCTAACGCAATTATGCTTATACATTTTCGCGAAACCAAAAAGCTTTGCTTGTATTTAGATTATATGCGAGCTTTCGTAATACACAAACGAGCTATCAAAATTCGAGCAGTCGTTTGTATGTCTAAGTTATATTTAAACGTTTTAATAACCCCACAGCAAGAATGAACGCCTATCTCTGATATGAGTGCTGCAATTATTAATTCGAAAGGCTATTCTAGAATAGTTTAAACGCAGGCCTGTCACTATAGTGGTGGTGTGTGAAGTGATGTGATTAATGGCTATTTAGATTTGTCTATTCGCAAATAAAGCTTAGCAATCCAGAAATATGTCAAATTGCAATGCTTAAATTGTTATATTTTGTATCAATTGAGAAATAATTCTGTCTATGATTTGTTAATCAAATGGATGAATAAAAGCAAGAGAAACCATTATTTATATTTTTAAATATTATAAAGCCGGAGAGTATTTTTGATTGGTTGAATGCGGTATTTTTGGGAACTACTGGTTCGGTTTGAAAAAATATTTTAGTGATGGATAGCCCATGTTATATATATAGCCTATAGCCTTTCTTGATAAGAGAAAGGCTATAGGCTATATATATAACATCAAGCTACGACCAATGGAAGCGGAGTATGAATGAAAAATTGTAAATACGGGGCAAAGGTGACGCAAGCGAAGTTGCGCGGGTCAGTTAGCTTATTTATAAAAAGCGCGCTGGCAAAGCAATGGGTCTGGTGAAATCTAGCATTTTGTATTGTAACTAGGAAATAGATTTTAGATCACAGACTGAAAATAGATGGCTTGCGTTTATCAATATCGACTTCCGAGATTTCTTTGACCATTTCTAGCTACTTTTTATTGCACGGGTTTTGGCCAAATTCCTGAACGAGTATTAAATAAGGATTCTATCGACCCCGTAGAAAAAATTGGTTGAACATGAATATATTCATTTTACTGACTTTTTTATTCATGTGACTGCGAAGCTTGCGATGCTTTGGTTGCATTTTAAAGCTAGCCACATATAGCATAATAATACGCAGTGCATTCAATCCATATTTATGTATGTATATTTTTTCTAGTCTGCTCTGTCACACTCCTGGGCAAAAGCCTTTAATATGTATACACGATCAAATTTTGATAGTTTTAATCCCTTTACAAAATACTATTCATCAACACACTAGCACAGCATTTTGTCTTTTACACAGCATTGTATCTCTTCAATTTCAAAAATAGTAGGTGACAACGTAATATTCGCAAAATGCATGAAACCAGTAGTAGCGCCACGAGTTTCCTACATTGCATCATCGGTGACGAAAGCAGTGATGGCAGCGGTGGCACAGTGGTGGCAGCCGCGACTTACATATACATACGCGACGAACAGTAATTACAGGCGCATACTTTGTGTAATTTATTTTATCACCGCTTCTCTCAAAACGGTGAAGGAAAACATCCACCTACAACATCGTCCTACAACTAAAAATTCGAAGACATGTGTCATCTACCAACCCGCACTGGGCCCGCGTGGTGGATTAAGAAAGCCCACTCCCTCTCAACGTGAGGAGGCCTGTGTCCCAGCCGTGGGAACATTACAGACTGATGATGATGATGATGATTGCATCATCGCCCGTCGGTGCGTTCCCAACTACCTACACTCCGCCCACTTTATCAATTTAAGAGCGTTTACGCCTTACGACATTGCATACAAACTTTCAAGTCCATATTTTCCGAAATGACTGAACCGATTTTAATGAAACTTCATACGCAAAAGCAGGATACAAAGATCTAAACAGGTACTCAATAACATTTACGAAAAATAGTGTTTCAGCTAAAATAGACCGATTATAAATTATCAATAGAACAGAAATTACCAATCATCTTTTTTTTCAAAAAACTTTTCGAAAATGTTTTTTAGTACGCTCTTAACCCATTGACTCGCTCAGCAGATCCTACATATTTTTATGGGCTCAGGTTTCGGGACTTAATAAAACTTACAGAGAACCGGTAAATGTAAAAATAAGTCCCTACAAGCCTGCCAGTTATGGCGCGTTTTAAACAAGCCATAACTGGCGTCAAAAAATATGAAAAAGTACTATTTACATGATTTAAAAAAAACTTCTGTTGCATACCTAAATGTCCTATGATTTATTTAACACTTAGGGCTACACTTCACGATAGCCTAATAATTGTTCATAAAAATTTGGAATCAAAATTATTTGATTGGATAAATAACGTAAAGATTGCAATTTGTTTGGTTCGCTGTACAGACGACGAGCCGCTTGCGCATCACCAGCGATCGCGTAAAATTGCACCATGGCAACGAAATACAGGTTGGAGTTCACGAAATTACGAAACGCCATTACTATCGCGCGTCAAGGATCGTTTAACAACGATACGCCGATGACGTCTAAGAGAAAGTGATTTGATTGCATTACAAGTCCTCCCTAAAGCGCGCGGGGAGCGGGGGGCATGTGCGTTTTGCATCGCGAATGAGGTTTGAGGGCGGAGTTTGGTCAAGCATTGGCTAATTTTTGTGAGCCACGTGGACTGCGCTTGCGCATCATTCGTCAAATGGTTCGTATTAGTGTTGTTACCTTTGAATATTAAATAACACATATATTTTACACATCATATACACATCCTATTTTATATGCACATCTTATGGTACAATAGATTTCGAATGGTACTACTAATGGTTCGCATTGCTTTTTCACTAATGCCAGAATTACTTCGATGTTACAAGAAAACATAATTTTATTTATTTATTTTATCTATACAAATCGATAGTGTTTCATGTGACCACTGTATTAAAACGATCAAAATGTAACGGTGTATAAGAAAGAAGGAGATATGGCTTATAATTGAAAATGTATCGGAACCCGGGGTATCCCTAGTTTGTCCCTACAACTCGATACGAACTCGAACTACAAACGCAGTTTCAGTAAAACCAACAGATACGAAGTTTAGTATTTTTGGTAAAACTTGGCTGTGAGCATTGTATGCATGATCAGTTACCAACAAGGGGTATTGGGAGGCGACCCAATTACCATCAATCGAGCACAAATCTCGACTTCAGGCTGCTACTATAACTAGCTATTCCTACCCCTGTCAGGCATTCCAATTGGAGAAACCCTAAATACTGGACGGAACCGGGATTTGAACCCAGAACCCCACGCTCAGCTATTGCATGTCACAACCACGAATCCGAACTTGGCTGTGAGCATTGTCTTTAAGGTCAGTTTTCAACAAAGGGTATTGAGTTCGACCCTATTACCGTCAATCGGGCACAAATCCCGACTTCGGACTGCTATTGGAACTGTAGCTATACCTACCCCAATAAGACATTCCAGTTGGATATATCATAAATACTGGAAGGACAGGGAGTTGAACCGAGAACTTAACGCTCAGTAATTGCGTGTCAGAATCACAAATCCAAATTTGGATGTGAGCATTATCTGCAAGATCAGTTATCAACAAGGGGTATTGGGAGGCGACCCAATTACCATCAATCGAGCACAAATCTCGTTTTCGGGCTGCTACTATAACTAAGCTATTCACACCCTGTCAGACATTCCAATTGAAGAAACCCTAAATACTAGACGGAACCGGGATTTGAACCCAGAACCTCACGCTCAGCAATTGCATGCCACAACCACGAATCCGAACTTGGCTGTGAGCATTGTCTTTAAGATCAGTTATCAACAAAGGGTATTGGGTGGCGACCCAATTACCGTCAATCGAGCACAAATCTCGATTTCGGGCTGCTACTATAACTAAGCTATTCACACCCTGTCAGACATTCCAAATGGAGAAACCCTAAATACTAGACGGAACAGGGATTTGAACCCAGAACCTCACCGCTCAGCAATTACGTGTCAGAATCACAAATCCAAATTTGGATGTGAGCATTATCTGCAAGATCAGTTATCAACAATAGTAGATTGTTGCATCGAGCGCAAAGTGAGTCATTAATGCACGAGTGTTATGTTGGTGCCCGAGCGCATGCGAGGGCACTAAATTATCACGAGTGCATTAATTACTCACTTTATTGAGGTGCGTAATCTGCTTTTCTTTCAACTACCCTGACAAAATATACCTACTCAAAATAAAAACTCAAGTTAATGAAACAAAGTTTAATTCATTTTCCCTTCAAACATACAATGATTAAAAATGCAGTTATTAAAGGTTATTAACAACTTCATTTGCAGCTGTTTTATATTTTCTGGGGTTGAATTCATATCGCTATCGCTGTTAATTTCCATGATTTTTTACGTTTTTATTTGGTACTTAAATAAGAAGTATCAAAGTTTTACGATGGTACAAAATGCGCGCCATTTGTTTTTTTTTTCACCAAGTCAGTTTTATTCAGCCGATTTTTACTTTCAGCCAGTAAGCTTTTTGGTCTAATGCATACATTTTATTAACTTATTATGTACACATTACACCTCTGTGGTAAATTTAATTCCAAATTTAAAATTTAAAACAGTGCAGTAATGAAAAACAGTGCAATAATGAGATTTCATATAACTTTTCTGCACTGTTTTGGTTCTAAGCAAAAAAGACATCCTTTGTGATCGGTTTTGTAGTGATTAATGATAACATTACTGCGTAGTTGAAAGAAAAGAGTATTAGGAGGCGACCCAATTACCGTCAATCGAGCACACATCTCGACTTCGGGCTGCTACTGGAACTGTACCTATTCCTACCCCTGTCAAACATTCCAAATGGAGAAACCCTAAATACTGGACGGAACCGGGATTTGAACCCACAACCTCACGCTCAGCAATTGCATGTTACAACCACGAATCCGAACTTGGCTGTGAGCATTGTCTTTAAGATCAGTTATCAACAAAGGGTATTGGGAGGCGACCCAATTACCGTCAATCGAGCACACATCTCGACTTCGAGCTGCTACTTGAACTGTAGCTATTCCTACCCCCTGTCAGACATTCCAGTTGGAGAAACCCTAAATACTGGACGGAACCGGGATTTGAACCTAGAACCTCACGCTCAGCAATTCTGTTACACAACCACAAATCCAAATTGGAGAGTGATCAGTTTTCAAATCAATCATCATAATTATTCGCAAAAGCAAGATATTATATGAAAAATCCTTGTACTGAAGGCATATTAGATCCTACTAAATTGGTTTGTACATCGTAAAACTTTTAATTAGTCTGGATGAGCGACAACGGCTTAACTAGCTTAACGCTAGCTAGAACAGACTGAACAGTTTCATAAACATGAGATCAAAAGTTGCTGCTGTTTTTTCATTACAGGAACTGATGGACGCTACAGAGGGCATCAAACTAGTGGCTCAGTTCTGGGCCAACACAATGTAGATTGCCATCGACACGCTAAGAAGATGATATCAAAGCACGTGTGGCGACCTACAAAAAGCAACTTACAACAAAAAGTACTACAGCTCCATCTCCGAGCAAAACACAAGAACTAATATGATCAGAATCGCGCAAGCAAAATTTCCATTGACTTAAAGCTATATAGAGAAACCCGACAACATCTGTCGTGCAGTTGCCCACCAGACACAACACCTGTCTGGTCGGAGGATCCTCCCTTTTCTAAGGAGTATCGAGGAACTTTACACCCTGTTCCTCATACCCCCCTCAACTGGTGACCCCGACGTGATCCCGCTTGAATTCCCGAAAGATTACACAGAGGTGGTTATAGTACACTCCCATTTTGCTAGTTATATTTAGATCCCATGTAATATGGGGCTAGCCTAATGCCATCAACGTAAACATTACTTGGGAGCTCAATAGTTTATTGTATAAGTTGACTACTAACACAATTTTGGTTTTATTGTATTTGATTAAATTAAAAATTGGTTTATTTTAATGTGTTGTATGTATGGATTATTTTCTGAAATAAGGACATCAAAATGGGCTGCAAAAACAATGCTCAAATGTGTATCCGGTACATTGAGGATTCTGGCATGATACGCGTAAATGAATTTATCATGGACAAATAAACATTCTGATTCTGATCGACATTACTAGCCCGTACATCCCACTAGGCAAAGGCCCAGCTGCCTTCATCCTACCATGCGCCACGATTATATAGTAATAATACCAGCCTATTGCTGTCTCACTGGGGAATGGCCTCTGCTAATACAGAGAAAGCAAGACCATCACCATGCTTGCTCAAAACGGCGATTTCTTACTTATTATGATTCTTTAGTTTCTTAATTAGTAATTCTTAAGGACTTACAGGTTGTCCTACCATTTCCTTCGTGGCCTGCTGCAGGCCACCCTATCCTATGTTTTCATGACCTACTCTTAAAGTTTATAAGAAGAGAAGGACGAAGGTATAACTTACTTCAAAGCCAGCCTGAGCTTCATATCATGTTGTGGCAGTTTCCTCATGATATTGAATGATATGAACGAGTGAGGGGTGCCGATTTGCAGCGCGGTGTTTGTGTGGTACTTCTCGGAATCACGCACGTAGATGGAGGTCATTGAGGAGCCGCCCTGACCGCCCGCTCGGTAAGTCAAGTACCCCACTGAGTGAGCATCCAGTTGCACAGCCATTGCTGAGGAACAGAATTTGGTAATCTATTATTGTCAGTTGGTTTTTGCCACAATTTTGATTTTGATTGATTAGTCATGACTGTAAAAACAATTATTACAAAATCACAGTGGCATGGCCTAACTTTGCGTAAATGTCTTTTTTTAACACACATTCTAAATGCGTAATGTCATACTCTTCCATAAATACTGTGTATGATTGGTAATTGAGTGTTTTTTTATCTTGATAAATTTAGGGCCCAGACTGGGTTTTTTGAAAAAATCTGACCTTTAAGCAGCGGTGGCCCAGTGGAGCAGCGGCGGCCCATTGGTGGCAGTCATGACTTACGAGCAGTAAGCCTTAGGTTCGAACCCAGGCAGGCGTATTACTTTGTGTAATTTATTTCATCACCGCTGCTTCCAAAACAGTAAAGGAAAACATCGTGTGAAAACCAGCATGCCCCAGAACGAAAAATTCGAAGACATGCGACATCTACCAACCCGCACTGGGCCCACGTGGTGTATTACAGCCTACAAGCCACTCCCCCTCACAGAGAGGAGGCCTGTGTCCCAGCAGTGGGATCAATACAAGCTGATTATGACCAAAGTTTTTTGGAAATTTACCACCTCTCCACACTAAACTGCAGATTGTGGCAAATCTACGACTTTCAGAATGTTTAACTTATACTTTTCTGAGAGCTTAGGAACGAATGAATATTTCGAAAACCAATTTGTTTAAAAGGTACTTCTGCCTTTGAAAATTAAGTGCCATAAAGTCATGTTCTGAAATTTTCTTGAAACTTCCCTAATTATTCATGGCAGTTTTCTCAAAATAAATGTATGACACCTGTCGTGCAAATTACAGGCACGACTTACTAGTCTCATCAGCTTTATAAAAAAGTGCCTCAGTACCCACTCTTAGCAAGTAATTGACCAGAAAATAACGATTAATCCTGTCAAGGCAGTATTTTAATAAAAACTGGGTGGTACAGGTTTTTCGAAGCACATCTTCCTTGTTAGTGTTTCTCGTTACCACTATTCGATGTCAACTGTTTGAAATAATGCTAAAAAAAGATCGGCCCCCGTATTCACAAACGCTCGGTTTCGATTTCGATTCGATAAGTCGTATGTCTATGTCCTGTTTTGGTATTGCGAAAGCGAACGAGATATACATACGACTTTCCGAATCGAAATCGAATCCGAGCGTTTGTGAATACGGGGGCTGATCAGATCAGTTAAGATATCTCCCTATCTGGTGCATTTTAACATAATAATAAATGATCTAATTCTATTAGATCAAAACAGTAATTATGTTTTGTTTGAACGTCATAGTTGAAGCAGAATTAGGACGACACATTGTTGTTCCGGCTAATCTCCGAAACGGCTAGACCGATTTTGACTTTACATTTACTGGCAAATAACTGATTTTATAATTAGTAACTTAGGCTACTTTTATTTTAGAAAAAAAGAATTAGGGTTCACTTAAAAAAAATACAATTAACAATATCCAATTCAAATATGGAAGTAATATTTTTATAATAATTTCACGAGAACGGAGGTCTTTGGTAACAGTCATATAGAACACTGTCTATCTGTGAGTCTGTGAGAACATTTACTCGAAAATTACTGAAACCAGTTTTCGAGTTCTATACTGTCATTCGTAGATATATTTTCCTGTGCATATTTTTGTGTTATGTGAAAGCCATAAACAAAACTTACTTGATATAAGACTAGGTGAAATCCCTCTAGGTGTGAACTGCAACACAGTACCGCAGTTCAGAAACATCAATCGTGATAGAGTCCTAAATATCTTGAAACCGAGAAGAGGTCCATTTCCTATGCCAAACTCAACCTCTGTCCATCCTTTTTCAGAACTGAGGTTTCTGTTACATACGTTCACAGAGCCGGTACCTGAAAATATTATTTAAATATCTATATATATAAAAATCAATTGTGGTCCGTTTGTCTTGCTAAAACTAGCTGATTTTGGTTTTGAAATGTTTGTCGTAGTCCAGGAAAGGTTTAAAAGGTGAGAAAGGTAGGGTAGGGTAGAGTAGGGTAGGTAGGTAAGTTAGGTAGGTAGGTAGGAAAAAGTGCATTGCAATGCATGCCGGGTACAGCTAGTACATGATAAACATACTGGGCTAAATACTTTGGACGCCTGATTATTCTTGACATAATCTTTATCGCCACGCAAAATTGAACCACAATTTACATGACATAACATCATGCCTGCAATCCCTGAAGGGTTAATTTAGAAATAATTGAAGAAAACAGGAAATTTTCAAAAATAACTTGAAATGCCTATTTTATCGACAGCTGACCAAATGGGCGTTTAATGGATACACACAGGTCACACTATTACGCCACCATATAAATTTATCAAATTTCAAGTTATATAGAAAAGAAAAAAAAATATCTTAGGTATTAAAAAAAAAAATGCGATATTTGTTTTTTACTTTCTTCTCTTCACCTCTAGGAACTCAATAAAAAGTCCCAAGAAAGGCTTACCACTAAGGATTTAAGGCTGTACATTTTCTGTCAGGAAATTTAAGATGTTCTGTATGGTGTCGGACGTAAAGAATAGCACCATCCCATATCTTACCGTGGGTGTCGTAAGAGGCGACTAAGGTACTTGCCAGAGAATGGGCAGCAACGTTCTCTGTGCTTTTGTAACAACCGTACTGCGATCGCCAACCCGCCTGCCAAGCGTGGCGATTATGGCAAAACCCCCAAAATGTCAATTTGACTTGGGAGAGGCCTATGTCCAGCAGTGGACGTCTTTTGGGCTGAAATGACTAAGTAGATGTTTAAATGACAAAACTTGCATTACCTATTCCATTCTGTGTCGATATGTTCCCCGATAGAGTCATGGTGTTCCTCAGAGTGACTGGTGCATCGATTGACTGCTGTATAGTCATGCCCGATACTTCAATATTTGGTATAATAGTCGGTTCTTCCCTATAATTTTAGGATTAAACAGACATTAGAAATATTAACTTATTTCAAAATTATTACATTTACAGAGCAAACAATATTAAAATATAAATTAAAAAAAAACAGTTTTTGCAAAAAAACAAGCCTACCGCGCAATTAAATAAGGTACATAGAGCAAACTTAACAGTGCTGTAAGTGTACATAATGTAAATCGAATTAACACAATGCTTTAGCCCCATTACCATTTTCCTTTTGGCCACGGTAAAAGATACTTTTAGCTTTTACCGTTTAAGCCTTAGTGATGATATGAGGAGAGAAGAACTATAAATAGAAGCTGCAATATTAATTAATTCATCAATAATCAGAATATAAATGCGAAAGTTTCCCGATAGCTACAATCTAGGGGTCTTTAAGTCAAGAGTGAATAGGTTTCTCCTAGGCAAGCGTGCTTCACCGTCGACCACATCATCGCTTACCATCAGGTGAGATAGTAGTCAAGCGCGGGCCTATAGATAACAAAAAAAAAACAAAAAAGTAACTGAGTCACCATGTGTTCCCTTTTCTTACATATCACTTATATCACTGAAATAATTGCTATGCAATTTGGCAGATCAATTGATCGATCGTCGATCTATGCTATCGATCAATGGTAAAATGGATTAGTCGACGTCGATCGATAGTTTTTACTAGGGACACCTATCGATCGACTGTCGACCAATCCATTGATCGATGACATCGATCGACGATCGACCAATAGGTGTGGTAACACCCTAAAGGTTCTGTTTTGCCGTGTTCTAGAACCCTAATAAATCATTTATATTTACACAGACACAGAAGCAGTCTTGGGTAACAGCTATTTTGCACGTGTAAATTGTCTAGAAAGTAATCTAAAGAATTTTTGTTTAAGACTGTACATGTACTTATAATTATGGGCATTCGTAACCCTGATCCATCAATAGAAATGTCGAAGGCTCAAAAGATAAACATGATGTACACTTAAAAAGTTGGCCGTCACGGGACGCCCGGCAGATGTGAAAAATCTAAGTTTTAAATATAATTAATCATTAATAAAAAAAACTGTAACAAAACAAGATCAACAATCAATCCAAATCAAACCTTATTTTAATGAGAAAATGTTGATTTTTCTTGGCATAGGGGTTTCAACACCATTTCCCAACGGCATAGGAGTGGACTTTACTGCCTAGTCGCGCATTTAGATGTTTCACATCAAAAACAAAAAGGTGAACCAAATAAAAAGTAAGCAGTACTCACAAAATCTCATACTCATCGTAATATTTCATGAACATGTCCGTCGCATTGACAGACAGCGTGATGGTCCCGCGAGGATTGGCACTCTGCTGCAGCCTGCGCTCTTCCCTCTCACGCTTCAACCTGAAAATAAAGTAACATCGACTTGAAGGAGGTCTGGTATGTATGTGGACTCCATTGTCCATATTTATAGACACCTATCCGGGCTGTTAAGCATCGTGGCTAAAAAAGCGAGATTAGCTCTGCCCAAACGCACAGAAGCTACTACTACCTGTGGGTTCAACAGCGAAGAAAGTCCATTTAACTTCTTCTTTACTGACTTCCATTTGACTTCTTTCTACTAATCAAAACGAATGTGTTGCTTCTAAAGGCTATGTATTAAACTGAAAACGCAAGGGTCATCCGCCAAATTCAAAATTTCTCATGTTTTTTGCTTTTTTTCGGTTAGGTTAGATATTCGGTTTGATAAAAATAGGATTCGAGAGCGTAACAAATATGGCTTAACAGAGTGATGATCATTAAAATCATCAATATAACCCGCTAAGTTAACTAATCCCATTGAATGACTTTTTCATGAAATATTCATTGAATAGGATTAAATGAACTTACGAGGGTTGTGTTCATGAGTTTCATGTGTTTTAATTCTATAATTTCATACGTGCTACGGTCGAATCATATTTTATTTAACAGGCAGTTTGATACTGACCTGTAAATTCCAAAAAAACTTAAGAAAAATGGAAATGAATTTCGCGGGCTACCCTTAATGGCAAAATAACTTTAAGTTTTTGAGTTGAAGGCCAAGGACTAGGAACTGAATTATATCTCATACCAGCTGTCACCCGCGACTTCGTCTGAGTGGAATTCAATAATAAAAATTAACAAAAAATATGCGACTTTTTTTGTAAAATAAAACTAGGCTAATTTACTCCTTATAACATCAACTATCTGCCAGTAAAACTCCCGTCAAAATCAGTCTAACCGTTTCGGAGATTAGCTGGAACAAAAAGACACAGACAGACAATAGTAGATTATGCACCGAGGGGCTAAAGTTGTGTCTTATGTCACGGGCGTCATATTGAATCTCGAGCGCAATGAAGGATTCGGGATTTAACTCACGAGCAAAGCGAGGGAGTTAATACAAGAATCCTGAATGCAGCGAGGGATTCAAGCTAGCCCAAGGCAAAGACACCTTTAGCCCAGAGGAGGATACTCTACTTTTTACACCTACTGTGAGAAAATAATAACCATAGTACGAAAAACAAATAAATTAACTAATGTTACAGCCAATTACTATTACGGTATTACGGCGCGGTACGGTATTTGTTATTATTAAAAGTAGTAAAAGGAAATGATAAAAAAAAAAAAAGTTTCTCTGTTATCTAATTATTCTTACAATATTATGTCTTCGAAAACATGGCAACGATATGAAGAAGCAGTCGTTATGATTTTGTAGGAAATCGAGAATATCATCCACGTGTAGTAAGGGTATCGAGAATAGCTTTCCTCTTTCTGGCACCAAAGGGTGTTTGTTAGTACTATACTGCCAATTTAGCTGAGCATGTGAGATTCCAAATTCAAATCACATTATTGACCAGCGGGTCATAATGAAATCCAGTACAACATTATTGACCGGCTGTGCCCCCGGCCACTAATGACTCACTTTAGGTTAAGGTTGCTTGACATATAATTTGACATTTTCGAGCAGGTGGTGTGAAAAAAATTATAACCCCTTTTTTTGTTATAAGCACGTATGTAAAGTTTGCATTCCGTAAAAAGCTATTATTTTGAAATTACAAACAGACACTTAAAATTTTATTTATTTGGATGTATGTATACTATGAACGCTTTGAAAGAGCATCAGAAGTATAGCCAAGTTGAAAAAGTTTATTCCAAAGAATAGACTTATTCAAACTAATAATAAACCCGGTTTAGTACCGGAGATTTATTGTGAAGGATAGCAAGGTTGACATAATATGTCGGGCATGCCGCCGTCCGGGTGAATCGATCAGTCACATTATCTCCGGGTGTTCTCGTCTAGCTAACTGAGAATACTTGCATAGACACAACCTAGACGTACTATAAGTATGTGCCCGATGCAGTCCTCGAAAATGGGCACATCAAACTGTACTGGGATCAATCCATCATCACTGACAGGACTATTGTAGCCAATAAGCCTGATGTAGTGGTGGTGGATCGATCAGAGCGGCGCGCAACGATTGTTGACATAATGGTTCCGCATGACGAGAACCTCGTGAATGTCGAGAGAGATAAGTAAATCAAGTCAAGACTTTCGACATGTGGGATGTGTCTGCAATCATTGTGCCGATAGTCGTATCACCCAATGGCTTAATTGCCTAGAGCCTCGACCAACACCTGATGAGGCTCTCTTAAGGCAGCTGTATTCAGAAAGCGGTACACGGCACACGCTCGTATTGTTAGGAGGTTCTTTTCTCTGGAGCTCTGACCTCTAGCTTTTACGATTTAGGACCTCGCCAGCCTAGCTAGTTTTGTTTGAATATTCGTCTGGCGACTAGTGTGAATTTTATGAGTTCTTTTCGCGATTGTATTAATTATAGAATTTCAGATATATTTCAATTCTTAAGCACTGATAGCCTAATGGAGTTACTGTTGGACTGCCCAATCACAAGTCTCGAGTTCGAACCCAAGACACGCACCTCTGATTTTTCGACCTCGCCGGCCTAGCTCGGATTGATTGCTGTGTGTATGTTTTCAACATGATTTACTTTAAAACAACTGCTGAATAGTCGAATCTTGGACAAAATACCGGCAATTTTTCGTAGGCGACTAGTATGAATTGTATGAGTACTTGTCGTGATTATATGAATTCCAGAACTTATTGTGAGCTATGAATTTGAGATATATTTCAATCCTGGTGGAGTAAAAAGGGTCTTAATTTATATGAGTCAGAAAAACCAGAGATTTACCTTTCATATTCTTCTCTTATTTCTCTGGGTGTACGAGTGCGGAATATAACCTCCCATCCCTCTACCTCCAAACCACGCTTCCCTGAAAAACCAATTAATAAAGTGTTAAAGCTGTGTTTATATCTTTTCACTGCAAAATAAGTTAAAGAATTGCACTTCGAGGTTGATTTCCACAATAGTGTACTATGGGTATTTGTGTTTAGATCTCTTCAATCAAATCCTTTTAAGAAATTTATTAGTTCTTTGTAGATTCACACATAAAAAACATGAATACTTCAGTATCATCATTCTGTTGCCCTTATCCCAATTTATTTGGGGTAGGGGCAGCATGTTTCTTCTTCCATACTTCTCTATTAGTTGTCATCTTATCATAGACACCTCTTTTCTTGCAACGGCGGATCCAGGGGGCGGGTCATGGGGGTCATGACCCCCCCTGAGCTGGTTCCAGGACTTGGGTGGACCACTAATTGACCATAATGATTTTATTTATATATTTTGCCACCATACAGATTTTATGTAACTACATACCTTGAATATTTAATTAATTTAACCGGACTGGCACTTCTCCACATTCATAAAAACGTACCCATTGACGTATATGACGTAATAACGCGTTTCGGGAGAAGACGTAAAATAAAAATTGATTTTGTTATTTAAATACAGAGTGTTTGGTGCATAGTGTGCCAAATTGAAATGATCGACTGGGGTGGGGTCATCTGCTATCCTTTCAGACCCCTTAACAATTCTCATGCCCTGTGGATATTTTTTCATTGACTTTTTATTGTTTTACTAGCTGTCCGGCGCAACTTCATTTGCGTCACATTTTCCCGTTTTCGCAACATTTCTCATTGCTGCTCCACTCCTTTTGGTCGTAGCGTTATGATATATAGCCTATATAGCCTTTCTCGATAAATGGGCTATCTAACTCTGAAAGAATTTTTCAAATTGGACCAGTAGTTTCGGAGCCTATTCAATGCAAACAAACATACAATCAAATCTTTCCTCTTTATAATATCGGTTTAGATAAAAAAAAAATGCCCAAATTTTACATTCAAATACAAATTTTAAAAAAAAGTACCTATAAGTCGTAGACTCAGAATTTTATTTAGATGTGTATTGTATTCCAGTACTTTCAAATTAGTGACATTAGCCATCTAGTTTATTTTTAATTGACTCGCTAAGTTTCGGACTTCAATTAAAGCTGTCCATGCTACAGCTATTTACATGGCTATAAAAAAAAAAACAAAAGCGACCGGGTTCTTCCAACTCCCTCAAAAATTCTCTAGTCTATCTTCTTGCTAGTGATGTGCCACATGCCATAAAAATCTTTTTACAACTTTGTGAATTCGCTAGAATTGTGAATCGAGTCACAAAATATTAAATTCGAAATTATGCTTTAAAAAATGTTTTTGCTTAAATGATAACTGAAAAACTTATTAAAATCTGTTATCTCATTCTTACAAGGTAAAATCTGTCTCGTATCTCTCTTTTGGGGGGGAAGGGGGGCTCAAGAAATAAAAAAAAATGCATTTTTAACATTTATTTAATAATTTTGTGCGACGATGTGTTCCCCAATGCGTGGATTGGTCGCGATGGCCCTATTGCATGGCCGGCACGTTCCCCAGACCTCCGCTAGACTTTTATGTCTGGAGACGTGCCACAGAGCTGGTATACGTCACGGAGGTTCCTACTAGGGAGGTACTACTTCAAAAGGGTCATCGCGACCAATCCACGCATTGGAGAACACATCGTCAAACAAAATTATTAAATAAATGTTAAAAATGCTTTTTTTTTAAATTCTAGAACCCCCTTCCCCCCCCCCCCCCCGAGAGAGATATGAGACAGATTTTACCTTATGAGATTGAGATAACAGATTTGATAAGTTTTTCAGGTGTCATATAAAAATTTAAATATTTTTTTAAATCTTAATTTGGAATTAATTATTTTGTGACTCGATTCACAATTCTAGCGATTCACAAAGTTGTAAAAAAATTTTTATGGCATGTGGCACATCACTAGCAAGAGGATAGACTATAGAATTTTTGAGGGAGTTGGAACATCCCGGTTGCTTTTGTTTTTTTTTTTTAAAGCCATGTTAATAGCTGTAACATGGACAGCTTTAATTGAAGTCCGAAACTTAGCGAGTAAATTTAAAAAAAAAAGAAACTAGATGGCTAATGTCACTAATTTTGAATTAAAGTCCTGGAATACAAGTAGACTCCGAATTTTATTTTTTTTAATTTGTATTTGAATGTAAAATTTGGGTATTTTTTTAATGAAACAATAAAAAGTCGATGAAAATATCCACAGGGCATGAGAATTGTTTAGGGGTCTGAAAGGATAGCAGATGACCCCCCCCAGTCGACCATTTCAATTTGGCATACGATGCACCAAACACCCTGTATATGTATTTTGTCTGTTTCTATTTTGTTTGTTGGAAAGCCTTGTCGTACCACCTCTTCACTTTTGCGGAGTTTTGCGTCATAACCCTCGACATACCTCTAGCTGTTAAGACAAATCATTCACCACGGTTATGGAATATAAATAGGCTGTCTCATTCCGTGCGTGATAGTGCTTCTCAGGATGTCTTCAAGAGATGATGGCAATATGTACGTGTATATGTACAAGTTACTGTGTGTTAAGTTTTTCAAGAGTACAATAAAGAATAAATATTTTTAAGTATAGCCTCGTAAGGCCCAACCTAAATTTAGGTCTATATAAATTACGACCCAATGTACTAAAAATAGGCGTAAGTAGTTGCGGCCCAGAAATTTGATTTAGAAAAAAAAGTGTAAATGTAATGCTTTTGACTAAACTCTTTTAAGAGATATTTCCGTTAACTAGTTCATGCAAAAAATATGTTGAAATAAGTTGACCTTTTTTTAGGTCATTAAAACAAATGATAAACATATCATTTAAACCAAAAAATACGTTGATAAACATCATTTAAACCAAAAAATACGTTTAAATGTCATGTCATAATTTTAGGTCGCTGGGCCGTAGTTTAATGATTTTTAAAACTGTCATGGGCCGGAGTGTCAACATATTTTTGTCATTAAATTAGGTCGTTGGGCCTTACGAGGATAGTACTAACGTACATTAATATAAAAACCTACTTTTTACTTGTATCTATTGTTATCTAAATTAAATTATAAGTCCTTGACTTGACCACGACTATGTGACCCCCTCCTGGCGCCAAAGCTGGATCCGCCCTTGTTTTCTTGTCATATAATCAATCACACAGTTTCCTTAATACTTCAATAATCTATTTAATTTTTATAGAATTGTACAAAGTATTCCTCGGTTCACATTTAACTTTACAGAAATAATTATTAATTCATGAAGATCAAGTTACAGACATTGTCACACATCTTACCTAGTGTATCATAGATGGCTCTCTTATGTGAATCGGACAGCACCTCATAAGCCTCTTTGACTTTGTTGAATATTTGTTCAGCCCATTTTTGTTTATTTGGATCAGTGCTGTGTTTGTCAGGATGGAACATACGCGAGAAGCGGCGATATGCACTATTTATTTCTTCTGGAGGTGCCTGTAAAAAGATAGGAGTCCATTCAGCTTGATGCCAATATCACTGTTACTGTTAGCTTGTTATCTCGCTGCTGCGCTAAATCTTTCCCCCATGTCTTTGAGTTCTTTTGATCCAGATTGAATGTGGACCACTAGTTGTGGGTGTTGTTTTGTTGGTGCCAATATTATCGCCACCAATTACATCAACACTGGGTGAAAGGGTCATAGATGCACAAACAATTACCACATATTCAATACATATTGTATATGTGTACATACCTATATGTTTAGAACTAGCTTCTTGCCCGCGACTTCGTCCGCAAACCTTAATAAATTATACACCTAAACCTTCCTCATGAATCATTCTATCTATTAAAAAAAACCGCATCAAAATCTGTCACATAGTTTTAAAGATCTAAGCATACATAGGGACAGACAGCGAGAAGAGACTTAGTTTTATAATATGTAGTGATTAGTTCTAAAAAATCATCTGTTCCATACATTTTAACTGTGTAGGTACTTATTGCCTTTTTCAGTTTTTTTTTTAATCCTGTCTAAAAATATTTAAAATGACCTAACAGCAAGTAACAAACTTGTCAAAGGCTGTTATGCCTAAATAATAAATATTGATAAGGTAATATCCTCCATCTTGAAGATGCTAGGATATTTTGTGAGAGACTAATTTCAAACTTTACCAATGAAACTGGTTGCCATGAGTAGTTGTGAGCATCAATAATCCACAACAATCATGACTGACCTCTCTTGAATGAGGTGTAGATGTGCTGGTTGCATTCAGTCTCAGTGGTATACTTCACCCTAAAACCTAGTGACAAAATCCTCTTACTCTGTCATGGTCATAATGTAGGGTCATCTCTAAGTATATGTGTATTATGCATATATTTTACTCACTGTTTTCCTAATTTATATAAACTATGGAGTAAATATGCAGAGTAATATGTATATCAATCATACTTTGCATGCTCATTAATATAACAGCTAATCATGCATAAAAAATGTCTTTAACAAATCATTATTACAGATTTTGAACTACATTAGGTACAGAATTTATTATACTTGAGGCTGATAGAGAAGGAATAGTAGTAGTATATTCATGTAAGAAGTAATTGTCTAGGAGACAAAGTCAATTCTAGTGAAAATACATATACTAGTGTTTGTCTTCCCTCTTTTACATACATTTAAAAGGTCAAGGCTAAATTCAAGGGCTTAACCTGGCAAATTATGACTATTATTAAAAGAATGCCGGTTTCTGAACATCTAAAAAAATAACACACCACACTGAATTTTAGATATCTTATTGCATCAGACTTGGTATTTGCACACTCCAGTCAAGTACAGTTTTTTTATTCATTTAAGCGAATATAAGTTATTTTAAACTGAATGGAGCAAACTAAAGAGAAAATACATAATAATGCTTTAGTTTTAAACACTGCAGGTTTTAAGATAAATATTGCATCATGATGGACAGTAATTGAGCTACAAAATGAAAAGTATGAAGATGGTAACGTAAAACAGTAGTCGACAATTTATGAGATGATTCCTTATTCCAGCACTTAGCTGGGATAAGGAATTCTACACGGGCATTTAACGAGTCCAGAATGCACCGCTCATAACCTCAAAAGTGAATTTAAAATAAGTGCATCCAAAATTATTTTGTGTTAAATTCTTAAAGTAAATTTGTTGTTTGTAAGAAATATTTGCATTCCACAATGTAAGATTGATTTGTGTCGTTATATAATATTGATAGTATAAAAATACTGAAAGCAATTCTAAAAATGCACGTGATTTATATTTACCGTCTTTGAAACATTTAGTAACTGATAGTAATTATCTTCAAGCAGAAGATTATCGCCTTCTTCATCCATTTTCTATAGTAAAACTATAATTTTTTAATTAAAAACCAACAATCAGTCCCTCCAGTGATAGATGTTACTTGACTTTTGCCGCTGCAATGACAGCACGGAGGCGCCACTTGTGCGGCTGAGTGCCACAGATAACTTAAAAATATTATGAACAGAACAATAAAATATAACTTTTTTATACAGCCAGTATTTAACTGACCTAGACTTGCTTTTAGGTCGTGTGTTCAACTAAACCCAGGCACACGCGTTACTTAGTGTAATTTATTGCTTCACCACTGTTTTACACTGTGTGTGTTGCGGAATAAAGCATCCAGCACCAAAATGCAAATAACTAAAAGACTCGGATCATATTTCAAACAAAACTATAAAAAAATATGACAAATAATGTCTTCACGTAACACTGCTAACGCCATCTATACGAGTACAATAGTCTATGCCTACGCTACCAGAAGAAACTTCATGAAGTTACTATCGTACACCGTCAAGACACTACGCCATGACTCTTTGCTCTAGTTCCACACGTATTAGATAGATGACGCGAAGTAAAATTTTCGTTACTAACTTGCTCATACATTAGTTGCATCGTTTTAGACGCAATTTACAATTTCTGTTTACAAAAAAAAGCTTTGATTAAAACAAAATAGAATAATGCGCTTAAAAAAAGTATTTTATTTTTAATTATATTTAAATGTTTTATGGGGAGGCGACACTAAATTATACTTCATCAACATCAGCCCTATAACGTTCCCATTGCTGGGACACAGGCCTCCTCTCAGTGAGAGGGAGTGGCCTGTAATCCGCCACACGGGCCCAGTGCGGGTTGGATAGATGTCACATGTCCTCGAATTTTTAGTTCTAGAACATGCCGGTTTGCTCACAATGTTTTCCTTCGCCGTTTTTGATAGTATATATCGGTGATGAAATAAATTACACAAAAGTAGTGCGCCTGCTTGGTTTCGATCCCACAGCATACTGCTCGTAAGTCGGGGCTGCCACCACTGGGCCACTGCTGGTCTCTATTAATATAAAAAAACTAGAAGCTTATCACACTACGACCAGGAAATATTTTTAATAACTTGGCTATCAATTTGGTATATTATGTAACATACATATTATGTTACATATATTATGTAAAACACATAATGGCCGCGGATGTTTCCGTAAGTACTTTACTTACTTCTTTTCTTTAGTATCCACGTGACTCTCAATGAACAAGGAAAAAACAAAAATAATGACGAATAGCGTTGAAAAGACCAAATTAGTATCCAAGGAGAAAGTATGTGAACTCGGATATCTACCTAGGACAACTGATTTCATCAGCACATGGAACAGGTATTGGTCCCTCAAAGAAGTAATAAAAATCACCATTACCCAATATATTCCAAAAGAAAGGCATTGTTCTCGGTGAGACGAAGCTGTCAAATCTACGTTTCGCCGACGACATTGTTCTCTTTGCATCCTCAGCCACAGAACATCAGGTAATGCTTCAAAATCTAAGCGATGCAAGTCAAGAGGTTGGACTGAAAGTTCTGTGGAACGAAACACCTAAAATAATAAAAATAGACGGGGAGACAAAACCTACAACATGTCTAGGAATACCTTTACTTAGGCCAAGTAGTTTCTTTCCAGGCGAGGCAAGACAAAAAAATCGCAAGAAGAACTGAAAACGCCTGGAGACTGCTAATGGTCCATGAAGGAACTATTCAAAGGAGAGTTGCCTATGTCACTGAAACGAAAACTTATGGACATGTGTAGTGTATCCTCCCCGTCTTAACCTATGGTGCACATCCATACTTATGGTGAACATCCATAAGTCCAAACTCAAGGTTTTGCCAAAGAGCAATGGAACGCAGTATACTAGGTGTTAAATTAACGGATCGTGTTCGAAACACATGCGCTCAAAAACAAATACAGCTGACGTCGCTCAAAAGACTGACCAACTCAAATGGGACTGGGCATGCCTGCCGCATGCCGGACAAACTGTAGGCCAAAAAAGTAGAAAACTGATGCCCTGACACAGTAAGGCGGGGTTGCGGCAGGCCATGAAGGAGATTACGGGACGAACTGGACAGGTTCCGTCAGAACTGGAGATGCACGCTGAAGCACGCACGGGTTCGTTAGAGGTGGAAGGAGTGGAGCGGGGCCTTTGCCCAGGTTTGAGACTAGACTACACTAGAAAAAAAAAGTTTTAGTTCCATGTATGTGGAACCCCCCACCCCCCTTAATCTTATTTTTTTTGTATAAATATCGTTAAGCGGTAAGTAGACACTACGTATAGTGCCTTGTTCCCAAAGGGAAGCCGGCATGAATCGGCTTCTTAGGTGCCTTCGGGCCTGAGCGGTACACAGAATACTAACTGACTGACAGTATTATATTTATTTTGCAGTTGTGACATTCTCGAGCGATGCAAAAGCTAAAGATAGTTGTATGAGACAAGGTACAAACAAACATACCAAGTTTCAACTGTGTAGTCCTAATAGTTTCAGAATAAAGTGTCTGTGACATACGGACGGACAGACATGACGAATCTATATGTATAGAAGAAAATTCACTCCTTGGAAATACGAGTAGGTCTGTAACTGTAAGGATTTCGTTTGCTGTCCAATCCGGAATCTGTCCTATACCGACTAAAGGATATTTTCTAGCAACAATGTAAAATTGATAAAGCCACAACACAACTAAAAAGCACAACTTTTTTGTTTGCAAAAAAAAAGTTGCCGTCTTCCGAAAATAAAGATACTTACCTACTTATTTTCCACTTTTAGTGTTATTTCTGAAAGTCTTGGAATTTTTTTGCAAAAAAAAATATGTGTAAAAACATACTTGCTATGGGAGCATGCAATCACATCCAAAACCCTGCTGCTGGCAGTATGCGGCCAGCATAGCTTAATCAGCCTGTAATGTTCCCACTGCTGGGACACAGGCCTTCCAGAGGTATTGGGCTGTAATCCGCCCAGTGCGGTTTGGTAGTGTGGTTCTAGGACATAAGATTTCTCACGACGTTTCCCTTGGCCTTATTGAGAGCATCGGTGATGAAATAAATTACACAAAGTAATGCGCCTGCCTGGGTTCGAACCCATGATTTACTGCTTCTTGGGGCTGCAACCACTGAGCCACAGCTGTTTTTTTAGTCTACCCTACAAACATCCGCCACGTCGTGATTCCGGCGGCGTCGTGAGGGATGCTCGGAAAAATCCTGTGCCGCAGACCGTCGCACACCTACCTGCGCTGAACGTACCTGCCAGATACAGAAAAAGGCAAAAGGCAAAATTAGGGGAACACAAACATAATGTGCCTTTTTTACAAAACTTTTGGGTATTCCGACAAGTGGTGGCATTATTTCAATGATTAACCTTTTTTTAAATAACATTATCTGGGTCATTTAGACATTTTTCAACCCCCCTGCAGAAATTGTACTTTCAAAAGTGTGAGTGTTTTTGATAAGGAAGTTTGTTTATGCAGCTAATGGTGGCCCTAGCTCATTTTGTTTATTTTGCTTGGAGAGTTAACATTGTATTGCATACAGAATAAGTGATTTGCCAGCAACTGAAGTCACCAGGGCTGTGACAATGATTGTGGAAGTTCAACTCTACCGTTCAAAGAGCCGAATGTTGGGTGTATCAGTATTCGTTATCCACCGTAATGTGTGATGATACAGACATACAGAATGTTACGTGCGCAGGCGAGGGCGAAGCAAAAATCGTGTAACCAGTGCCGTAGACAACCATTTTATAAGGGTGCAAACTTTGAGAAATCGTCGTCAAATGGCTGTTCAGAGCCGAAATGTCTTGGAAGAAGTGCGTAACGTACGTGTTAGTTAACAAACCGTGAGAAGAAGGTTAAATGAGGTTGGTTTGAAGTCATACGTGCCAGTTAAACCGCCAAAACTTGAGGTGAGCCATCAAGTAGCCTGCAGATTAGCGTTTGCCCGTAAGCATCAAAATTGGTCCGATGAGTGGAGTCGTTTTATTCTCTGATGAAAGCCGCTTTTGCGTAAAATTCATTGACGGAAGGAAAAGGATGTGGAGATATCGAGGAGAACGTCTAGCAAATTTTTCCAAACAAAGGCTTACCGTGGAGGGTCTGCTTTGATGAGGGGTGGTATAAGTTTGACGGCACGCACCGCTCGTTGATGGCGGTTCTCTGTGTATGTAAACCCTTTTGCTTTTTTCATAGGCTCATATTTTGTGTTTATGCACGATAACGCACGCCCCTATCCTGCGCGCATAGTGAGATCGGTATAATGCAGATGGACTGTCCAGCACGATCACCAGATATGAATCCAATAGAACATGTCTGGGACATGATTGGACGAAGGGTTCGAGAAAGAAATCCAACCCCTAGAAATGTTGAAGTACTCAAATTGGCGCTGGTTAAAGAATGGGGCACTTTGCCTCAGGAAATGATTGGAAGTGTCATCAGGAGCATGGGTGGGTTTTCAAGCACTAAGAAGAGCGATTGGAGGTAACAAACGCTATTTATTCTTATTTTTTACTTTTTTTGTTAAATTTTGCGCATCAATATTTTTTCAGTTACCTACGATCATTTTTTTTATTTCTCTATCAATAAATTGTATCAACCCCACTTTATGTTGTTTTCTTTCATAAAATAAACAAATACACTCAAACAATTCGAAAACAATAAATAAATACATTAAAATCTCAAAAAATATTCACTTTGTTGTGTTCCCATAATTAATCAGTAATCAGGACCCCCCCTCTGTAATCAGGACTTGAGGCGGCCACGGAAGTATTCAGGCAAATCTATACTATAATCTATACTAATATTATAAAGCTGAAGAGTTTGTTTGTTTGTTTGCTGGAACGCGCTAATCTCAGGAACTACTGGTCGGATTTGAAAAATTCTTTCAGTGTTAGATAGCCCATTTATCGAGAAAGGCTCTAGGCTATATCATCACGCTACGACCAATAACGAAAACGGGGAAAATGTTACGCAGACGAAGTTGCGCGGGATAGCTAGTAAATAATAAGTGTTCTTCGCCATCTGACTCTCATTATTTATAAATCCCTACCTACCTACTTGCTGACAACCCCCTACAGGGGCAAGTGTCACAGTGTTGAATTTAGAACAGAAGCATTGCAGCATAGTAGGTTTGTTAATCTCGTTAAAACAAGACTTGATTTAATATTCATTTATTCGACTAGTTTCATGAAATCATGATACATAAATAATAATTAGACAATTATTTTGATTTGTACCAGTAAAATAAGAGAAAAACTACTTGCAATATGCATACAGAAATCTTTGGTTTATACAACACTACTATGATTATGATATTAGAAATACTCA
Source organism: Cerastis rubricosa (assembly GCA_949152445.1). Classification (NCBI taxonomy): domain Eukaryota; kingdom Metazoa; phylum Arthropoda; class Insecta; order Lepidoptera; family Noctuidae; genus Cerastis; species Cerastis rubricosa. The sequence goes on along the minus strand of OX424523.1, from coordinate 20,410,782 downwards.
TTAAATGCGTTACTTAATACATAAGATCTAAAACTAAGAAATGTACTTTCGAAATGCTTTCGAATATATTGATTATATCTAGTACTTTAAATGCTTTAAAACGTTTGACGACAGCGTTTTTCACCTTCTAGGAATGCCCATGTATTACTAATAAATTATATAAAGTTGAATGTAATAGACACATAAGCCTCGTGGCTGAAATAATTTTCTAATACATATGTTTTTTTAAACACACACTGAAATTATTTTATAATTCATAATATGTTTTTTAAACACACACTGAATTTTTTTTTTTAAATTATTAATTTTATTATGTTTTTTAAACACAACAATAAAAAAAAAAAACAATTATTGTCGTGAATCAAAATTAAAACCGACCAAGTGCGAGTCGGACTCGCTCACAAAGGGTTCCCTTGGCACCAAACAATATACTATAAAGGAAAATTGCGCACATTCATTAGGTCAGTTTACACTCAACAGCCAAACTTATTTTTTTTAATGCTAAATTTTCATAGTTCGTTAATAAAACAAAGTTACTCCCGCAGTTTCAGGAAAAACTCCAATATCTCAAAAGCAAAATATTCAAACAATTTTTTGTTAAAAGTTCTTTTTATGTATGGCCACGTGATGCGGAGGAATGTGGAAATAGTAGTGAGGAAAGGTTTGAGTATGAATGTGGATGGTTATAAGAGTAGAGAAGAGTAGATGAAGAACAAAACGATGGATGGATTGTGTGATATGGCAAGAAAGGAGGTGTCTCATGGTAGCAAGTAATAGAGAAGTATGGAAGAAAAAGACATGCTGCGCCGACCCCAAATAAATTGGGATAAGGGCATGATAGTGATGAGTTCTTTTTATGTTTTACAAACTACATTTTGAATTTTTGAAGCTTTACCATTAACTTAAGAAAATATGTATTTTAGGAATATCGAGAGAAATTTTCAAGTGTGTGGTGCCAACAGAACTGGAGTAAAATCGCTGTGAGATACGGACGGACAGGCAGACAGGACGAAGAATATGGATAGATTTATAGATATTTGATATGTGCATTCGCAGCGTACAGACGTGCTCGTTAGCAATGTTTAATGATATTTTAAACTATTAATTAAATATTGCTAACGAGCACGTCTATAAGCTGCGACACTTATTTTTGTTCGTATCTTATAAAAGCGTTTAAGTACAAATAATATAATAAAGCATGCATACATAGTTCATTTTTTAAAACTTGCGTTTGTTAATATCGTTAAATAGTGCAAATAGTTATTATTAGAACACATGCCGCCTGTGACACAGGTTTGACCCAGCACAGGCTTTCTTTTCTAAAAAATGTATCGTATTTATTATGCCAATTTTTTTTTGTAAATTTTTTAATAAATAGATTATAAAATATATAAGAAAAAGGGTTCCGTTCTTGCCAATTGGAAACGGAACTCTAAAAAGCCAGACTACGCCTTTGGCTTTAAAGTGTAAAACACGTAAAAAATAAACTTTGGTATCTTAATATACATTCTAGATTAGGGCTTAAAGATTAGGATTAAACTAAGATTACAAAAGTAAATCCCCGTTGGGGTAGAGAGTGCACAATCACTTCAAAAAACAATTTAAATCATTTTAAAAACCAATTTAAATGATATTTGGACTTGTAATAGAATAATAGCTAGAGACCTACTACTGCATCGTATAGGTGCGGTCTGACATCGAATACATTGATATATCTACTTCATTTCGATCTACTTGTTTTTTTTTTCGTATAATGTATATATGTATACACCGTATATATAAATACGGTATTCATTCATACTTGTAATAACATATATTTAGTAGCATCAAACTGGCGCGATGGATGCCTGCAGAGTGGAGGCTGCTACTAAATTATTAAAAAAAAAGAAACAATTATATTTTGATTATATGTAGAAGATTTTTGTCCAACTAACATGTGATACTTATCCTACTCAATACTGATTGGTATAAAATAATTCTCAGCAGATGTTCATTAAGAATATTCTCCCAAAGCATTTCCTTTTGTGTGGAAAATTGATTTTGCACTCTAATAAGCCTTACCCCAAATATCACAGTTTTCGTTCTATATTTTATATCTTTTGCACATAATCAGGTACAGTTATAGTGACTTACAACGATACTCTTCTTAATAGCAGAGTGCAATAAACTAAAAAAATACAAGAAGGTGGAACAAAGTTGTGCTTGATTTCCATGGGACTTTTTTTATTGGCCCTAGAGAAGAAAGGTAATAAGTTTTTAATTCCCAAATTTTTTAAAAAAATTTTTTTGACCACATGGCTGTCGCAGTGTTTGAGCGATCGACTGCTGCGATGCCTGTCGAGGGTTCGATCCCGGCACGGAACAAATATTTGTATGGCCTACAGATACTTCTTCCGGGTCTGGCTGTTTGTGTATGTTAGTTTACGTATATATGTTTGTAAACGCACCCACTATACAGGAGAAATTCCTAGTGTGGGGTAACATTTCAAAATAATACCGAAACTAAGACAAATATTTCTTTTGTCCAGTGACATATAAATTATAATTTTTCACAGATTTTTTGCTTTTTCTTCATACAGTCAGTAAAAATATCAACTTCGTTTCACCTTGTTGACTAATTGCACTCAACTTTAATGATGTTATTATTATATTTAATTTGCGCAGGCGGTCTCATCTTCTTCATCCAGCTCGGCAATGTTTTGATTTTTTTTCAATTTCAGGCCATGTATGAAACCGTTTGCACTGGAAACGTTGCCATCAAAGAATAACTGTAAAAAAAGATATTGATTTGTAAGTTTTGCAAAGATAATCCTGGTTTTTAATGAAATACCAGGTAATAAATAAACAAATTAACTGCATTAATTAAATAATCAGAAACATACGTTTTTGATTTTAAAAAATGCCATTCCTGTCAGTAGAGAGTCTGATCCGGCTTGGTGGCGTTCTCCAATACGTGGCAGCTCCAGCGTATCAGCTACTTCTTGCAAACCACCGTGTAACTCTTTGCATAATTTCATCAGGTGCTGAAAATATGGCAAGCCAACGTAAGTATGTAAAGAATCATCACCATGACTACATAGCATACATGGAAGAACTGAATCTGATCAGCATCAACTCACCTCATTTTTACTAGTTCATCCTGTTCTGAAGATATTCCATTATGATGCTTGTGAGTGTATTTTGCAGAATAGTTTCATAGTGTACGGCTCGAGTTTAGGCGATACAGATCCCATGCAGTTCTAATATGTACAGTCACAAACACTAATGTACACACGTAGAAACTTCTTAATTTTCCTCTATTAAATTGATTGTGATTTTACAGACATAGTATTTTGTAACCCATTCGAAATAGGTCTTATTTCAAAATTGGAATCGTTATTTTTTGTGGTGTACATTTAGACAACCAAACTCGCTCGAGCTCGTGACTGTACATGTGTTTTGAGTTCATAATAGTTGATACTTACTTTGACATCATAAATATTACGAAAATATATTTTAACAAATTCAATGAATTCATCTTCGTCTTCAGGCAAATCAACGGCAGTTAACAGACTCATCAGGTAACCGAAATCATAACCAGCATGAAAACCCAGAAAGTTGACGTTGTCTACCAGCACTAAACCTGAAATGAGAGAGTATTTAATTAATATTTCATTCTATAATAAAGTAGAAGTAATTTATCTGTTTCACTAACAATAAGCAATACCTAAATGCATGCATATAAATCACTGCTACAATTTCGACTCTAGTCACTGTGGCGCTTTTTTTACGCATTCGTTTAGATTTGGCTTAGAGTTGCTGGAAATGGGCATCAGTGTTTTCATGGAAGATGGAATTTTAAATTACCTGAAGTCATCAGAAGTTCAGCGAACTCTTGAGCATCAATTCCGTGAGTTGCATGTTTTCGGAATCGAATACCACAGCGTAGTAGCAAATCAATGGAATCTTGTGCAAATGTATCTTTTCTGAAACATAAATAAAAACCATGACTATTGTACTTTCACTGGAAGTATACACTATACAAATAATAATTATTATTATAATATTTAAAAATGTAAATGATATATATAGAAATAAATTGATGAGTAAGTATTATAATCGTACTTACAGCATGTTGAAATTAAAGTTGAATTGCCAGGTGCAATAGCCCGGTGGGGTGTTACCATTATCATCCATGAAGGTTAGACCCAATTGGATGAGTTTCAACATATCAACATTGATCCTGGAATGATAAGTAATTAATTATAGAATACAACATTTATATTCAAAACCAATAAGTAGATCACTAAGGCCAATCATCAACCATTCACCACCATCAATCAAGAACCATTTATTGAAAGACAGATGCTACCAGAAGAAACAAAAGATATAATAATAATGATTGTGAAAAATGTTTTATTTCTACTTAAAAACCAGAACCACTACAATTAAAGAGTCAGTTTAAGAACATTTGACTTCTGAACTAGGCAAGAAGCCATTTTTATTCCCCGAAATAGGGTGACCTAATAATCATAATATCGTGGGCTTAGTTCAAATACCAACTAAGTCGAAAATGATGAAAACGATCAATGACGTTATGAAATTTTGGTTGCTAAAATTTAATATATAGCTTTAAAAAATATTTTGTTGAGAAATCGTTTCTAATTGATTATTTAATAAAGTTTGCTTGGATTTAAACTTTTTAAAGAAAAGTCACAGCATTTCACAGAAAATTACACTTTGTGCACCAAACCCTCCAATTTAGTTGCTTTTAACTCTCAATCAAAAATGTATTTTGGAAACTTAAAGCTATTGCTGAGTGCTACTAAATCTATATCGATTAATTTAAATATTTATGAAAATTAAACTTATGACGATTTCAATAATCTTTTAAATTTTTCATAAAAACGCAAATAAGTAAAATAGTAGTTGGTTTTCTTTCTCAAGTTTTGTGTTTTTATTTTTATTAACCTATACTACCTGTTTAGAAATACTAATTCTCTAAGAAAAAAAAATGAAGAGAGCATATCAATAACAATGTTTTTTTTATGATTACGTACCCAAAGGGTCAAACAGGACCCTATTACTGAGACTTCGCTGTCCGTCCGTCTGTCACCAGGCTGTATCTCATAAACCGTGATAGTTAGCCAGTTGAAATTTATGCAGATTATGTATTTCTTTTGCCGCTATAGCAACAAATACTAAAAACAGAATAAAATAATTATTTTAAGGGCTCCCATACAAATAGTGATTTTTTTGCTCGTTTTTATACATAGTGGTACGGAACCCTTGCTGCGCGAGTCCGACTTGCACTTGGCTAGTTTTTACACTTGATTTGAATCACGCGAGGTTTTGAATAATGTGACATGTATGTACATGTCGCTCTTTCCTTTCTTCATTTTCAGATTCCAAACGTTAGTATTTTGTACATAAAGGACATTGATCGATTCATTGATTGATCCTTTTCAGGTAGGGTACATTATAACCCTAGATTAAAATCTGTGCAAAATATATTCATCATCTTCCTGCCCTTGTCCCATTTTATTTGGGGTCGGCGCAACACGTCTCTTTCCTCCATTCTTCTCTGTCATTCGTTATGCTATCTTTTACTCCTTTTTCCTTCATATCATTTTGCACACCAGCCATCTTTTCTTTGGTCTTCGTCTCCCTCTCCATCCATCCACATTCATATTCATCACTCTTTTAGTCACATGTTTTTCATCCCTCCTCATCACATGTCATACCAAGACAGACGACTCCCTTTCATCTTTTCTGTAACAGGCGCCACTTTTAAACTTCCTCTTATATACTCATTTCTAACTTTATCCATTTTAGTCACTCCACACATCCATCTCAACATTCTCATCTCTGCTGCATGCAATCTTTTTTCATCCGTCTTCTTCACTGCCCAGCATTCCGATCCATACAGTACGACAAGTCATATCACGGACTTGTATATTTTCCCCTTTAACTTGAGGGGCATCCGTGGGTCGCAAGTTGTTCCAGTGACCTGTCGCCATTTCATCCATCCTGAGTTAATCCGGTGCGTTACGTCCCGGTCTACATCATGTCGTTGGACAAGCGACCCGAGGTACCGAAAATCGGAGCAGATCGGTGTGGGCGTTCTGGCAAGAGGTATAGGCACAGGACTGGAGAGACCGCCAAAATCACAAAACAAGTATTCCGTTTTGGTTCTACTTAATTTCAGGCCAACATTCTACAGTCTTTGCCACCACACCTCCAATCTGCTCTGGACCTCTAGGCCACTCTCGGCAACTAGCACTAAGTCGTCGGCAAAGAGCATACACCAGGCAGCCTCTTCCTGAATGTCCGACGTAAGAGCGTCCATTATCACCAAGAAGAGGTAAGGGCTTAGAGCCGACCCTTGGTGCAAGCCAACTGCCACATCGAAGCTGCCGGTAGTGACCGCTGTAGACAGTACTTGGGTTCTACATCGACTGTACATCGCTCGGATCAACTGCACATACTACCGAGACACACCTTTCTCCTTAAGAGCCCCCTGTGGAAAATATATTGCGGTATTTATTTTCTGAAACCGCAATACTCTCTGATTCTTCTGACACTTCTATAGATAAAGTGCACACATTTTTTTAATGGAAAGTTTACTGGTAGCACTTCGATCAAACTTAGGATGAAGTTTTCTACCAGGCTCGATTCCAATAGCTCCGACAAAGTAGTGAACGATCTTTTTCTATGAAATTTAAGCTGCATTTATTATAGTCACACTCAGTGAAGTCAACTGGCTTTGGAACTTTAGGCTTTTGTAGGTTTTTCGTGGCATAAGGTAAGCCAGCAATAGAAACTCGAGAATTTATATCAACAACCCTAGGTTAGTCGGTCACATCTACAGGTAATCCTGTAGATTGCTCACCAGCAATCCCACCGGATATGAGCAAAATTATAGAAGTAAAACCGATGACACCAATTTACCCGCAATGACTTCGTTATATTGTGTCCAGTTACATAATACGCAATCAATAAGAAAACTGACTAACCTTAATTGTTATTAAAATTAGATATAGTATGTATTTTCTCTAATATCTTGGTACTAAAACTAACTAAACAGAGTAAGATAGTTTCAGTTTTTAAATATTCCGTATTTTAGTCGAATTTTAGTCAAATTTTCATTTTGAAAACTGATAAGTGTAGAATATTGTGTTTGACTTCGATAAAAAAAAAATATTTTCACTAATTAACAAGGAATAATAGCTTTTGCGTGCTTAATTTTTATGTTCTCTGTGCTTTTGTAAAGTGTTTTCTGTGCTTTTGTAACAACCGTACTGCGATCGCCAACCCGCCTGCCAAGCGTGGCGATTATGGCAAAACCCCCCAAAACGTCAATGTGGCGACACTTGGGGGAGGCGTATGTCCAGCAGTGGATGTCTTTTGTGGTGAAATGATTAGCTTTTCATGCGATTAAAAGCTTCATTTAGTTGGTTTTTAGATTCAGTATCTCCGAAACGAAGCATCGCAAGGGTTAGTCTCTTTTACCTGTAGAAAGAGGATGAAATTTAAAGTCGATTTGTATATTAAACTCAACTTGCCAAAATTTCGAGTTAGTTGGTATTTGAACTAAGCCCACGATATGTACATTGTACATCTATATAATAATAATCATTGGGCCAGTACTTTTAAGTTTCTTGGCAAAAATAGAAAAATAAGTACCTACCTAAATAACACTTAATACCAAACTAGCATAATGTGTCGCAGACGACCCCGAGGCAAGGCGCTTTTTTTTTTTAAATTGGCATGATTTTGTAATAATTTGTAAGTTGTTTCCCAAAACCACAAATTTGTCAAAGTGATGTTTGAAAAGTTAAAAGAGTTTGAACGTGGGCGCACCATTGAAACGAGGAGAACCGCGCGGCCACGGAGATTGCAGAGACCTGACATTTAGGGAAACAAAAGATTAAATTTGTATTTTTTTTTATGTAGAAAACGTATGGCCGTCCCATCGAAACGGTGACAAACAAATTATGGCCGATATCTCACTGAAAAAGCATCGCAGACGTATGAAGTTTTTTGTAAAAGCAAGATTTGAATTTGTCAGAAGTTGTAAAAATACAACGAAAAATCATACCTTATCGAAACTTAAAAAAACGTATAGGTTTGATATTATGATAAAATGATTTTTTGCCTATATCGGTAGTTCTACATATTAATAGCTATTGTATACAAAAAATCACGACTTAATTCCACGCGATACCGCACAATAGCTCCTAAAATATAAACCTAGGATATTTTTGGGTATTTTCACATTGTTTTAAAAATACAAATCTAGCTTTAGGCGATAACGTGTTTTTTACCGTTCCGATGGTGCGGTTTTAGTCTTATAGCTCCTGAAATATAAAACTAGAACTTTTTTCTATATCTTTATAATTTTTTTAGAAATTAAACCTTTTATTTCCCTAAATTTTAGTTTTGAAGATCTCCGTGGCCGCGCGGTTCTCCGCGTTACAATGGCGCGGCCACGTTCAAAACTTTTTAACCATAACTTTGACAAATTAATGGTTTTAGGAATCAACTTTTACAAATTAATACAAAATAGTGGCCGTTTAAAAAAAAACGCAATGTCCTGTCGGTCGAAACTGACAGCATAATCAGCATAAAATGGTCCCTATACTGGGGCACTGTACTCCCCCCCAATAAAAAATAAAGTCATAATATGTTGTTAATGTGTGCCAATTTTGTAATTGGAAACAACAGACATAGCGTTTTGTAAAAACTAGAAAAAAACCTTGGAAACGGTGCGTCGTCGTAGTGCCATGCTTTCAGAATCTAAATGAATTCTATGGAAAAGGTTAATAAGGTACTGGAAGAAAAAGGGCCGAAATCTTTTAGAAAAAACTCTTCGAAAATTTGGCTAAGTTTTTACCCGTATACTCCAACTCCTAAGAAATCGCCCCTAAGACGACCCACATTAATTTGAATCTCCACTAATCCACTTAATTGAATCTGAATTGCCTCTGGATTGGCACTCCTATTGGAATTACGCATGATCACCCAATATAGTCCGAGGCTGAAATAAATATGGAGCCCATTGCCTCTAATTGGACTCTTTCTCCAACGATTGGTCTACAATCGCATTAGATCATGAAAAGTGGAAGGAAGGAATGAGGTCTTTGCTCTGCAATGGCACAAAGGCATATAATAATAATAATTGCCTCGAGGCATTAATATATATTTCTGTCATAAGGTTGCATCTGGACATTTTGATATCAAATTACATATCCAAATGAATTTAAGGCATGATGTTAAAATTTTGGTGCATGCTTCGCTTGCTTTTGCAGCCTAGGTAGCTATTCTGTATGAAAGATCAAAACAATTCTAACCTGTCCAATGATGTGGGTAAAGTAAAAAACATTTGCAGCCTGCTTCCACTTTAAATCTGACTTGGTCTGTAAGTCAACCTGGTAACTCTTGTATTAAGTATTGAAACCGATTGATTTTGGTGATTGTTTTGCTCTTGATTCTAGTCTAGGTCAGAGATGGCAGAGACAAAGCCGACGATGGTTAGGGTTGTAAGAGTTCGGAATCAAAGAGACAGGCAGAGAGTTCCACTCCTTTGCTGTGCGCATTATGAAAGACGTTTGAAAACGCTTAGTGCAAATTGGTGGAATAGCAATAAGGTTGGGATGGTAACTTGCAGTGCATCTAGACATCCGATGGTAGAAGCGGGCCCATGGGATGAGGTTGTGGAGTTCTTGAGCACACTCACCAAAGTACTGTACAGTACAGCCTGTAGAAGACTGACAAGCAGGCAAACTTGCGGCGATGAGCCAAGCTGTGAAGCTTGGCATCCACCAATTTTACTTCATCAATCAACCTCTTTGCTCTGCATTCCACCAAGTGAAGTATGGCAAGCTGGTATTTAGCTGAGCCATCCCAAAGGTGGAATTGAATCTGGACTAGATCTGTAAGTTGACCTGGTAAATCCTCTATGCAGAATCCAAATAATTCTACAAGGGTTCTAATATGTTAAATATCCAAGCTTGCATCGCTCAGTCTTGCGTGCTTTACATGCTAAATGTAACTCCATCCCTAAGACGACCTCTGACCTCTGACCAACAGTTGTTTGTGTCAAATACTTGCAGATGACAGAGATGGAATGTTTTTTTTAAATCTATTTAACATTAAACCCAACTAGTGAGGTCAAGGTGAAGTGGGCCTAAAACAATTTCCAGAGTAAATTTCATTTATAGAGATATAGTTAAAATGCCTAATTACTACATATCATTACCCTCTTACAGGAAGGAGGCCTGTGTTGCGGCAGTGGGAACATTATAGGCTGATTATTCTTAAGCTATGCTACTTAATATGAATGGATAATATTATGTACTGACCTCAGCAGCTGATAATTATATTTAGGATCAGTTTTTTCATAATCCACTGGATGCACCACGATTCCCGGAAATTCTGTATCCATAGCTATCCAGTTATACTTTTGTACGACCTTTTAACAATATTAAGTTTGTATCGCATATGTTGGTGACTTAAAATGTAAATAATAAATCATCAAAGAGTACATTTTACTTCGGATTTATTGATTTGCACCTTCATGTTCAGTAGTGTTTATTGATCAAATGCACCTACCTGTCTAATGACGCGGAATTCTTCGTGCAGGTTGTAGCACCATACATTTTTAATACAGTCAGGTGACCTGTAACTACCGTAATCAGCAGCAAACATTTTGAAAATGATTAAGTATACAATATGGAATAAATTAGATTTGATTGAATGCAAAACATAACACGCCAAGCGGCGCGACGCGCTCGGCTCGGCGTCTGTTTGTAATTTGTATTTGAGTATGACCATTTCAAAATTAAGTTTATTGATTTTCTTTTTTTTTAATTCATGCCAGTGAATGCAAAAGTCTTCAGGGGGAAGCGCCAGGGTAACCCGCAAAAACGAAACAGATCTTCATTTGTTTGATGTAGGCTAGAAAGTGCTACACTGCTGGGCCAATTCTGCTCCATTTTCTTTTCTTTCTGTAACTTCAAATATTTTTACCGAACATTAGAACAGTTGTACCCCTTCACACCTGGCACCACTATCATGAAAAGGAGTAGCCCCGACAACGTAGCCCCGCTAGGCGGGGCTCCTATTTCTGTCCGCAGGGTTTATAGTAACCTTACATGAAGGGGGTGTCGGGGTCTTAGTTCGCTCGCTCCGCTCAGGCGCTCACTCACTAGACCCCCCCGTCCCCTTCGAACCTACCCTTTCCGAGTCGGAGTGCCGCAAGTCCAGAGCTCGCTTCGCTCGTCACTCAAAATTCTCCCGGTAGCAATAGTAACATTGCATAATGTACACACATACAATCAGTGTACATTGGCGATTTTTAGGTTGTTATAAAAACAAATGAAATAACAAAACATTCATAAATTTGTCATTTATTAAAACCATAATTGATTACCTAATGAAAAGTAATATAGTTTAGCAATTTTAAAATTTGGTGAGTCACAAACAAATAGCATTTAAAATAATTTGGTCGGCATACAAAGATTTTGTTTGCAATTAAAAAAATCAGGCAGCAATCTTTGTTCCGCAAATAATTTTGATAATGGTCAAAAATTAAATCATAAATAAGCAGCTTTAATTAAGCATTCAGTCCGCAAAATAACTAAGAACTTGATCAGCAAGATTTCATGACTGATCAACAGAGAAAACATGTCTATAAGCAGTGTATTTGATTGGTATGCGTATTTAAAATATGGTGAGCAAAATAACTAATTGGATTGCATTTTTGTTGACAGACAGAAGCGAAATCGCTGCAAAACTGACTCCAGACAAGGCTCCCATGCCGCGGTTATGAGCGTGAAACACATCTGCGACGATAAGCTCGCATGGGATCGCCAGAGCCCCGCAGCGCCGGAGCCGTGACAGAAACCATGCCTGCTGCAGCAGGCATGGTTTCTGTCACGGCTGTTGCACTTTTATATGCAGCTCAAAATGATTTTTTTTGCTTACGCTCTGAGTGCTAACCAAAATTTTATTAAACAGGAGCAGCTCATTGCAGCTTATATAATTGCTGTACAAAAATAATTACAGACATCCAGAACGACATAAATTGCTGATAGATTTTGGAATGTTTGCTGGCCATGAGTTGCTGATCAATTAGCTATTTCTGCTCACAGATTGTATTTTTCTGCTCACAAAAATACGAATACTATGCTAACCATCCCACCCTTACCTAATTAATTCCTCCAAAGAATCTCTATAATTTATTTCTCTTTCTCTTCTTTACAAATATTCATATCATGTAATCGTTAATATTTTCACGGTTATTATAATTTTCTTTATAGAAGAACCTTCTGTCGACACGCCAGTGTGATTCAATCCTTTTTGTGTGGGTGCCGTCTTCGGCCACAATAGGGTTCTCTGGGTGACTATGGTTTAACTTACGGTGAATCTACCCATGATCCCCCAGACAATCATAGGACCGTCAAAATTCTATGTGTATGGTGGTACCCTCAGCTGGTGTATTGAGTTGTAAGTGTTTTTTTGTGATGCAGTCATCAAATACTTCAAATTAATCAAATATGCTTGCGAATTGTAACACTCATTGAAAAAATACGTCAATAAAAATATATTTTTATTTTTAATAAATTTTTGTTTGGAGATCTACCATATAGTCAAATATAGTCAAGCTGTGATAGTAGTCTTAAAAAATCCCTGTGTTATATACTTTGATTTGATATCGTTTTTTGCGATTTCATGCGTTTTTTTTAAGTGAAAACTTCTTTAGCGGCGTTGAGCACTTTTTCTGTAATGGGTATAAAATCTTAAACTCGCGTCAGGTCACGTGTCCTGATCGAAAATTCGTAAGACGAATTGACATTAGGTTGCGAAGGAATTTGAACTTTATGACATCTGTCATTGAGTTTGGTTTTCCAAAACTGGATAATTATCTTATGCACAAACAAAACCTTCGATTTCTCCAAAGAGGTAAAATTCGTAAAACGTATCGTAATATTTCTGTGTTAAATTTGTTATGTAATGTAAGTTGTCATGTTTGTGTATGATAGCGCAATAAATGAATATTGTATTTTACCACATAAATGATAGAACTAGATAATTAAAGCAATTCGTTCAAAATTATTTCCTAACCATATCCAAAAATGCACAACGTTACTATTCAAGTTTTCACTTCTGCCGGCACTCCCGGAGTGCAACCCGTTTTTTTTGTTTTTTAACCCCCGACCAAAAAAGAGGGGTATCAATATTTGGTTTTTGGCGTTCTATTCCGCTCAAAGGTCGATTAAATAAAGTAACATCTTTGTGAAAAATAAATTAAAAAACCGGCCAAGTGCGAGTCTTACTCGCACACAGGGTTCCATAGCTCCAAACAATAAAATAGGTAACAATATTTTGAACTGTCATTCATTAGTTAGTAAACTTCCACTCAACCGCAAAACTAAATTTGTTTTTCATAGTATGTTTATGAAAAACAAAGTTACTGCTGCAGTTTGATGAAAAAGTCCCACATCTCAAAAACTAAACATCATATCTTATTGAAACCAATTTTCGTTGATAGTTTTTTTTACGTTCTACGATCCTAAATATTTTCAGAATTTTCCTCCTCTTACTTTAGAATTTAGAGGGGGGGGGACACTCATTTTACCACTTTGGAAGTGGCTCTAGCGCAAACTATTCAGTTTAGAAACATCAATATCATTTTTGAAGACCTATCCATAGATACCCCACACGTATGGGTTTGATGAAAATTTTTTTTTTGGTTTTCAGTTCTAAGTATGGGGACCCCCTTAATTTATTGTTTTTTTTTCTATTTTTGTGTGAAATCCTAATGCGGTTTCCAGAATACATCTACTTACCAAGTTTCAACAGTATAGTTCTTATAGTTTCGGAAATAAGTGGCTGTGACATACAGACGGACAGACAGACAGACAGACAGACATGACGAATCTATAAGGGTTCCGTTTTTTGCCATTCGGCTACGGAACCCTAAAAACCACCTCTAAAAAAACAAAAATAAATTCGCAATCAATTCGCAATCGGGATCACAAGCAAAGACGATTAGACTTGTTTGTAAAAGACTATGAACAGTGACTAAACGAATATTTAACTTTCGCCATGCTAGTGGTATCAGACAATGTTTCAATACCATGTACAACAACATGTAACATGTACATGTATGTGTGTGGCAAGTTAAAAAACCAACAATTAGTTCCCGAGTTTTGTCCCCCTACATTAGTCAAATTGTACACTGTGTGTCAGTTCGAAGTACCAACACCTGAATTGAATAAAATGAATTGAATGGGTTTGAATAATCTGTTTAATTTAATAAAATTATGGATTCTTTCGCATAATTGTCTATTTTTGACTTGACTTAGCTGGGGGCCCCTTGAATCCACGGAGCCCTGGGCTGAAGCCCAAAAAGCCATATGGTAGATCCGGCTCTGTTTAGCAGGGAACAGGAAGTGGCGGAACAAACTCCCTAGTAAAATCTAACATAACCGATGTATTGCTAAAATGTTCGAGCTCGCTCTGACTCTCCGTGTTCTTTTCAGTTTCTGTTGTTAACTGACACAATTTATTTGATGAAATAATAGATAAAAACAAATAAATTCTATACAAATCCGATAACCGTCGCTCTTGCATTCTGGAGTCCTATATATAATATTTATTCATTCTGAAACTTTTACATCTAAGTAAATTTAAAAAAAATAAACCGCTCAAGTGCGTGTCGGGCCACGCGCAATGTAGGGTTCCGTAGTTTTTATAACAGCCAAGTGCGGATCGTATTCACTGACTGATAGTTTCGTACCATGCTCTAACTAAAAGCCAAACATGACTAGGCACCTATCTAATTTGACTTCCTAAACAAACAACAACAATAAAAACAATTTTTTTTATAAAACTTATTTAGGAATGAAACATTAGCGCAATACAACCGACGCTTAGCGCCATCTATCGACATTTTTATGGAGTTCTTCGAAATTTTCGAGTCAAATACAATTGATCAACTATTACGCGTAAACTTGTAAAGCCCACTTAAGTGTGATAGTTTTCCTATAAACTTCGTTATATATAGGTACTACTGCCGTGACATTTGTATTTCTAACTACAATCGTTTAGTTGATAGAGGGGCGGGGGGGGGGGGGACACTTGACTCTAACGAAAATTAGTACTTTAAAGCTTGATAAGTCACGAACGGTTTGCTTAATCAAAAAACGGTCGGCCATAAACCCTAATATTTTTGAAAAACCTATCCAACGGTATCCCACACAATAGGAAGGACGACAAAAAAATATCGCCACTTTACATGTAGGGGAGGTACCCTAATTAATTGTTTTTTTCAAAATTTTATTTTACCACTTTTTCGGCGTCATTAACGTGTATACTCATGCCAAATTACAACTTTCTAGTACCAATTGTTTTTGAGCTAAACCGTGGACAGACAGACAGACAGACAGACGGACATGGCGAAACTATAAGGGTTCCTTTTTGACTACGGAACCCTAATAAAACGAAGTCACTTCCCACCGTCTGTACACTTATCTCTTTTACAGGTTTTCATCAATAGACAGAAATATTCAAGAGGAAGATTTATATGAGTAATTTATTTCTGAACAACCACGCGAACGAATTCGCGGGCAGCAGATAGATAATATGTCTTATTATTCTACTCAGTTGCCAAAGTAGAAAAAAAAAGTATTCTACTCTTTGGCCAGACGTCACTAACGCAATCATAGACAAATCTTTAAACAATTTCAATCTGTGATGTACTCTCTCTCCCGTTGAAAAATGTGGAATAAATTGAATAAATTTCTCAATAATGTTCCGTTAATTGTTGTTACAAATGTAAAATATTAAATTCGTGAAATATTTGTTCGAGTGGTATAGTCATCAGTTTATTGTCATCGAGGTAAAGTTGTTTTGTCTACGTTGTTATTTATTATAGTTCTAATTATCGTTTATTTCTTGTAACTGTACAAAATCTTGTGTTTTGATATAATGACGAGATAGAAAGTGATTAGTAGCTTTAGATATGATGTACTGGCAGTATCCGGTGAAGGCTTTTATGGTAATCGTAAAATGTGTAGGCGGTTTAGTTGTTTTGGGATTGTTCGTACTAAAATGGCTGTTTCGAATTTTGAATCATTGCCGCAAATATTATAGGTGATGAAAACTATAATTTAAATTGGGGCCACCAAAGTTTTCACTTAGTGGTATGTGACTATGTGCTATGTCAGAGATGCACCAATAATTTTCACCAAGCAACACATCAGGCTTTCCCCTTGCAGGAGCATAAATTACGCACACTGGCATACCGTGTGTGAAAGTATCGTGATAATAAATAAATCTTTCTAATAAAATAGAATCAGGCTTTGTTGTTATTGTAACAAAATTCTACTCTCACAACTTGATTTAATTTTGTCTCTGTATGAGGTACACTTTATTTTTACACTTGTTTTATTATTAATATTAGCAATAAGCCTATGTTGTGATAATAATTTTCCTCCTTTTGTGAGAGAAGTCTCAGCTAACAAGAAACATAAATAAATGCCTTTACTTATTAGCTTTAGTATTCATATTGCCACATGTTCAGGTATTCTTTACAAGTCTTATGAGACGTTTTGGAAACAGAGTAAAAAACAATTTATCATCATCATTCTTCTGCCGTTAACCCAATTTAACTGGGGTCGGCTCAGCATCTCTTCTTCTTCCAGATTTCTCCATTATAAGATGAGGTAGGAGGTTCTCACCACAATACATAAATACCTACATTACTTATTAGGTTTTTTTTTATTTTAACACAGTCTAAAAGTCCATTCCGAAACAGACATGTCTTTTTTAGCTTGTATTTGCAATATAAATTGGTAAGTTGTTTTAATTTGGCAGCAGGTTCAGCATCTCTATTTATTTTGTGTTATCATAGCAGGTCTTCTGCTGTCTCTCCATCCATGTCTTTCAAATGATTCCCATAAACTTACAGCAATCTACATGTGATCTCTAGCCCTGCCTACCCAATCATAAATGAAATTGTTGTTCCAAACAAAAATATGGCATATCCATAAATAAGACCAACTGAAGTAAATCCTTATCATTAACTGAAAACTATCACACCATTCATCTTTCTGAAGCCTAGATAAGATTACTGACATCTTATTTGATTCAAATAACACTCAGTAGCATTAATATTGAACAATAAAAAACACCTTTGCTTGGTAAAATAAATGTTTTTAAATTTGAATGCATTATAAAACATATTTACAATCTAAAAACAGTAACAGTGTGGTTTGTATAAAGTGTAATCAGTTCTAGTCACTTTCATCAAATCAGTTATAAGCAATCATGTACAGGAAGTCCATTAAAGCAGGTCTGTCCCTATTACGTCCAAATAATGTATTGTTATCAGTATCACTTTTAGCGAGTTGCATACAAATGAACAGTGCTTTAAAAATATTGGAATGAGTTCTAGTTAGTTTTTTGTGCTAGTTATTTTAATTACTTTGAGTCTATGGCTAAATAATACAAAAAACATTCATTCATTCATATCCATTATTAAAAATATATGGTCATCTGCCTATAAATCCAATTTACAATAAATTGGATTTTATGAAGATTGTTTTACAATGTGGTTTTTATTTGTTTTTCTGTGGTTGTTGTAATCCACTGTAACACATTGTTCGATAACAATGCGTCTACCATAAGATATTCGACTAGGGCAAAATATATCGATATATATTTTAATATATTGAAATATATTTTGCCCTAGTCTAATATTTCATTATTCACTATTACAATAAATTATTGTTTACTCTAATTCAAACCTTCCAATTTCTATTTCATTTTTAGTGTAAAATCTTGTAGTGTATGACTCATGTGCTAGAAAGAGCCTCCCCTTCTTTGATTTTTCTTTGTCCAAGTATAAACTTAACAATTTAACCTTTTTACATTATTGACCTAAATTGATGTAAAAAAGTAAATACAAAATTGTTAAGACATGGAATAAGTGTAATAATTTTTAAAATAACATTTCTCATTCCAGTTTCAGTTTAATAATACATATGTTAGATTTCAGAGATGATTTAACTTCTTGATTTTTTAACTTTTATATGATTTGTCATTTCGAATAACCAACTTTAAAATCGTTATAAATCTTAAATGGACATTCGGAATTAAACATGAAATGAGAAACGTAAATATGATTTTAAAAGACCTATTCAATGAAAAAAAGTAAGTATTTTAAATGGGATATCCCATTTAAAATACGTACTTTTTAGGATTCCGTACCTCGATAGGAAAAAACGGAATCCGTATAGGATTACTTTGTTGTCCGTCCGTCCGTCCGTCCTTCCTTCTGTCAGTCTGTCTGTATGTCAAGACCCTTTTTCTCAGGAACTCGTGGAGGTACCAAGCTGGAATTTATATGAAGTACTCTTGTCCACTGTCCCTTGGAGCTGCGAAAAAATCAAACTTCTAAGCCAACGTAATCAAAAGATACAGCCGTTTATGCAGCAAATTTCTGTAAATATTCGACACTCGCAAGGATTTCAAAACCTACAGGGTACTTCCCGTGAACCCAGAATCTTGAAATTTGGTACGAAGCAACGTCTTATAGCACAGATAAACGAAAAATTGCGAATACCGTAAATTTTTAGCTACATCATATAATCAAAATAATTTTAATATTTTTTGTGCGGAGCCCTCGGTGCGCAAGTCCGACTCACACTTGGCCGGTTTAATTTCACAATATTGCTTGTGGTTGTCGTTATATTGAATTTTGTTTATTGTCATGTCTCTAGTGACAAATGGATTGACGTATGAATCATCAGAATAGACCCCCGCGTTTGGTCTCTAAAGTGCTACAAAGTAACACACATACGTAAATGGGCCGATAAAGAAATTACCCTCCTGGGGTCAGGTAAAAATAGTGTCATTGCGCTCTACCCTTTCATACACGGCGCAAATGGGCCAATACATAGTTGAATGATTGAACGAGTTGACCCTAATTGAACTGTTTCTATGGCGGTCGTATGATGGTCTTACACCTTGACGACCTATCCAGTAATATTTCATGTTGCCTATAGTGTAAGAGCAATTCTTCTACGTGATGTAAATACTTAAAAGCATAAAACTTCAACAAAAGGCATTTAGTCTCCCAAATCAAGTTTTAGAATATCTGGTTAGCTTTCTTTTACATTGTACTAGTTTCGATACAACCGATTTTGCTTAAACATGGGTAAATTAGCCGCTGCTTATAAAGTGGGGCTAATAAATTTAAGTAAATAGATAAGTTTTCGTAGATAGACATATTTCAAGAGGCTACAAAAACTGACTAGGACTGAACCATTTAAAATCCAGAACATATTCTATTTATCTTAACATGTAAAAATCACTATGTTCATACACTGTAACGAAACTAACCAATTGATTACGATGAAATTTTGGGAATATGCACGGGGTGCTTTTAGCTTGAAAGGTAGTTTTGGACCCGATAGGCGGTGCCGGACGAGTTATAAAATAATAACAGTAACGAATCGCTCAAAAAAGTTGCCAAAAATGTTCACTTGATCTGATTCTATTGGCTTTTAGATGATGCGACGAATCGGAATCGTTTTACCTACTAAACATGTCCAATAAAGCGGCCCCGTAAAATGAAACCAGTAATTTGCAATGCTAAAATCGGAATGAAAGTATTATATTACGGTTATTTATGATATAAGAATGTTTTAGCATCATTGCATTAAAAATACTTTTACCGTGAGTAGAGCATCCGTTCTGGAATGTATTCAGTGTCTTAGATTAGAATGACGTGATGTCCCAAAGGTTATGTCCTCGCCTGCCTTGCTCGTGGGTTAAAAACCCGAGCAAGTGCGAATGTGAGTTTTTGAATTCATACGTACGGTACTTTCTACGTTTTTTTTTACATACATCATCGACACCGGTGAAGAAAAACATCGTGACGAAACCGAGAATTTATAATTAATTTAAGCCTGAATAAGCTAACCCGTCTTGAGCAAGCGTGGTGTATGAGAAAAGGTCTTGGCCCAGCGTTAGGACAGTAATAAGCTAATATTGTTTATTGTTTTTCTAGACTAGACCAGTTGGTCATGGCGTAACTGATTTTCTTGACTTAAACCTCAACAAACCCAGTTATATTTATATTTTTGTTCCAGATAGAAGGCACTTGGTTATCAGAATGCCGTCAACCCACCTAAACCTACGCGAGGATGACGTGGTCCGGCTGGCCCTCGAGTTTCTACATAACCGCGACCTGCACATTACTCAACTATCTCTAGAACGTGAAACCGGTGTTATTAATGGCAATTTTGCTGATGACGTGTTGTTTCTACGTCAACTCATCCTCGACGGACAGTGGGATGACGTACTGGAATTTATTCAACCACTCAGTGCACTCAAAGCTTTCGAAGCTGACAAATTTAATTACGCTATTCTAAGGCATAAGTATATTGAATTGTTATGTATAAGATCTGAAATTAAAGCTTATAATAATGTTGAAAATATAGTAGATGAAGTTGTGAAAGTCCTTAGCGATCTTGAGAAGCTAGCGCCCTCGAAAGAAGAATACTCAAATCTATGTTTATTGTTGACTTTACCAAGTATTACTGATCATGCACAGTTTAAGAAATGGAATCCCAGCAACGCACGCGTTCAGTGCTTTAGGGAGGTATATCCTCTCGTAGAACAATTCTTGCCTTGTGATAAAAAGTCTAGCGGATCGGTATCCAAATGTGCAAAAAATGATCGATTAATGCAACTACTTATAAAAGGAATATTATATGAGTCCTGTGTTAACTACTGCCAAGCAAAAGCAACGGGATCCAAGGAAGCACAATCAAATGAAGTTAATTTTTCGAGGTTACTCGACGGTTCTGGTTTTGATGAATCAGACCTAAGCTTGCTGTCGTGGCTGCAATCTATTCCAGCTGAGACATTTAGTGTTCCATTTGAGCAGAGAATGTTGAATGTAGACGTGGAGAAGTTGGAGCGCCCATCTTTGCACACCTCGTGGACGGAGCACATGCTTGTTACGCCGATAAAGCCGCGCACATTCCCTCATTTGGCGATGCCTTTTAGGAGACCGCGCTCTGCCGCCGACGCCATGACGAGATCATTGCGTCCGCTTCCTGACGGCGCTCCACGACATCCTGCTGTTATGGCTCTCTCAGCAATTGATTACGGACCTTCGTCTTCATGTTTCGCTGGATTTCATCTTACTGGAATAAAAGGCAGCAGGCTGATGAACACATCGGTCGATAGATTATTTGATAGTAAAAACGCCGAGAGTATTTTTAACGGGCTGAACGAGTCCCTGAAGACAATAGATGAGGCGACACTGAAACCCATCGGTGAGTTCACGGGTTCTGCGAAAACGAACGATAGCAGCATAGGCGCGTCGAACGCCACTACTCCCGAGCATAGGGGACAAGATTACTCAGCCTCTACGTCAATATCAAACACGGCAGCGTCGACTGAACGCTCATCACTCGCTGAGCGCACGCCACAGCAGGCTGAAGCGGCAATGTTGCCGGGTGCGGATGGAGATTTTAGAAGGGAACTACTTAAAGAATATCAAATCCAAAAACAACGCGAGTGCGATGACTATCTTCGCAATCTCTGCTCTTCAGACTTGAGGCAACAGAAAATGTAAATATATTTAAACTCAATTGGATAATTACAGTTATTTTAAAGAATCTTTCGAATTATTTATGCCTTTACTTTCATTTACTTTCAGGATGGAGCAAATAGAAGATGTTGCATCAGCTTTTCCGTCAGCTGTCAAGAATCCACAACAGATAACTTCCGATAAAGGTCGCGAGCAGGTACCATTTATCAGGTAATTTCTCACCTACTTAATGAATTAGTTTCTAGTTTCATTCTAAAATGTATGATCAAACATTTTACTTAGTTGCTTTAGATATAAAATAATATATGCTATTTAAAAATGTTTATAATTGATAGCGGATGATTACTAGTATGCAATGCATGCACGAAGCAGCAAACAGTAATCATTTATCTTACGGAGTGGTGTACTTTCATCGGAAGAGCGAGCAAGCAATTTGTTCTGAATGTTTGGTCGCCAACTGCTCTTGAGCCGTTTTCTCTAACGAGCCGATAAATTACAATGTAATATGTAAACTTGTAAAGTTGTAGAGTTATCTTTGAATTGAATACAGTCCATGAACCCGAAACCAAGTGAGTGCATCGTCGTGTAACATACGTTTCTCATGTTTTCAATTTCTCGCCTTTCAGGAAAAACGAAATAATCGAATCACCGGAGATGGGAGACCCTAAAAACGTAAGAATGTTTTTATGTAACTTTTGGAACATTGAGCGCCTTTAATGTGATTAGCCTTGGCCATTGTTTTTAACTGATGCTATGTATAGGTAAACGTCAAAACACGTCTTGCCTTATGAGCGAAATTACTGATGTCACAAAAAAGTCAAACTTCACGTAACATCGAACACTACTGCACGTTTTAATGCTTATAAAAACCATACAATATTTGACTGAGGAATGTCGTTTCCATAAAACGAATCATTAAGTTTTAGAAATACAAATGAAAGCGCCTTAACGTCTTACGTCAAGAATTAAAATAAATAGTCTTAATACAATGCAGTTAATTTTTACATTTTACGAGATTTCTCGTTGAAAGGCAGCGTTCACGGTCCAAATAGAGATATTATTTAAAGATTTCTAGGTTGGAACAAGTATGAATTGACGATGTCCGTCTCATAAATCTGAGATAATATTATTAAGTATTTTTATAAGATTATGCGATAAATAAAATTGAAGAATTATAGTTTACTGTTTTAATAATAATATCATCATGATAACTTCAATGAGATGCTGAAACCAGCCGCATAATTGATATCTTAAATTGGAAGGTCTAAAGCTTATTATAAGGTTTTTATTTAACTGCCAACGTTAATCACATTAATGTTGCCAGATATTACTGATTAAAACAGTAATACTGTCTACATAAACTGCCGATCGGACCACACGGTCACAGTACATTAATCAAAGCATGATTCACGTGTATTTAGGTATTAGCAATTACTTTCCAGAGCTAATTACTTAATACTTTCTGTCATTAATTGGTTGGTTGGTCTACTGTCGCAACTTCTGTTTACTCGTAAAAGGAATGTTCCTTAGTCGTCTCGTTATTTACTTTCTATCGCTTGAAAACATCACTCATTAAATTGTTATCACGTAATTGTCATGGACGATGACTCCTGGCTAGTTTAATCATTGTTTGTTGGAATCAGAAGTCGTGGATCTAGTTTTTGTATCCGAGTTTCAAGTACGATTGTATTTTGCCAATGGCGCACAAGTGGAGAATCATTGTGCCCTAGGGACCTAGTAAAAGGGATCTGCCCTTCTATTTCTGTTGATTAAAGGTTTTCACAAACGTTAGTTTGTTGCACATTTCTTCTTCTATCACACCGTTAGTGGCTTTTGAGCAGTGGGTGCGTTGGACCGAGCTAAAATGGCACGCAAGCACGAAGTTTCATTGGTGAGAATGTTCCAGCAAACTCCGCCCTTACTATTTTTATTTTTATAAACTGAATAGGTTTGCTTTTTACCACAACTCGCCTGATGTGAAGCGATGATGGTGCGTAGGGTGGATGACCTTGCCTAGAAGAAACTGATTAAATATAATATTAAGTTCACAATTAAATGATTGGCTTGCAATTGTATTGCTTTTTTAGGGTTCCGTACCCAAAGGGTCAAACGGGACCCTATTACTGAGACTTCGCTGTCCGTCCGTCCGTCCGTGTGTCACCAGGCTGTATCTCATGAACCGTGATAGTTAGCTAGTTGAAATTCCTACAGATTATGTATTTCTGTTGCCGCTATAACGACAAATACTAAAAAAAGAAAAAATCTAAATATATAAAGGGGGCTCCCATACAAAAAACTTACTTTTTTGCTCGTTTTTCTAAATAATCGTACGGAACCCTTCGTGCGCGAGTCCGACTCGCACTTAACTGGTTTTTTACATTTGCGTGACCACCAATATATGACCGGAAACAAGCGTAGCATCGTCGCAAATTGCTAGCGATACCCGATGTGATTTGTCATCGGCAAAAATGACGAATTTTGAACATTATTTCTTCCCTTCTTAAACCCTTTAGAGGAGGAATTAAAAAAAAAAAACAAACTACCTTGCCATCTTTATACAAGGAAGTGTAATGCAAATTTAATTCTTCTTTCTTGACCCAGATTTTTTGGCTGTGCGCTATCAGTAAGAGAATTTAAGAGTGTTATTGGGTTGGTGAGATGATAGATCCTAATTAATTACGACCAAAACTGCCATTTTTTATAGAGCTCACCCTTTTTAACCGACTTAATATCTACATAAAATGTGACTGCATTAGAAGAACAAGTCGCGGTCCTATGCTATAAGAAGAATGGAGAATTTTGAAAAACAATTGCTGCGAACAGTTGCTAGGTTATGCACTGCAGTAGGTCGAAAAAACCTGTAAATGACGATGAAACTTTATTTATTTATATTTTAGATCGTATTGTCCCATTCCGGGATAAAGGGCTCCCTCCATTCCTTCCAACGGTCACAATTCTGCACTACTTGTTTCTACTCCTCAAGGGAGATATCCGACCCTGTGTCACTGTTTCAGGGCACCAATCCTTTGCTTTACAGGCCCACAGCTCGTTTGGCATGCAACAGACATATCTTGCACCATCCCATTTTGGACTTTTGTATGTTAGTCAATGACCAAGTTTGTGAACCGCAGGTCAAGATAGGGAAATACACATGTTTATTAACTTCCACTTCTGAGACGTGGGTAGAGTAACTCCTTCATAGATCAGTAATTGGAAGACGAACTGCAATTTCTTTATCTTGCCTAGCTTGGAAAGAGAATAGTATTGTATATTCTCTCCGCGTACGCGGTACACTCCTTTTGAAGCGGTTGGTCATGAGCTTGGCCTTCGACATGTCGACCTTCAGTCCAACCTCTAGGTTTGCATCGCTAAGATCCTGTAGCATTTGCTCTTGCCCTGTTGCTGTGGGCGAGAAAAGAAGATTGCCATCAGCGAAATGCAAATTATTGCAATTTTGTTTCACTGACGACCAGCCAGGCAGCCAGTCTTCTCATGCATGCAATTTGTTATCATATAATTACATTCAAATATTATTTAAATATTTACAGTAAAGGGTTCTGAATTCTACTCCAAAAATACTAAAGGTTATTTCTAGAAAAAATATGTGAGTACAAAAGAGTAGGTACTCCGTGGTTATAGTATACTAGCTGTCCGGCGCAACTTCGTTTGCGTCACATTTTCCCCGTTTTCGCAACATTTTTTATTGCTGCTCCACTCCTATTGGTCGTAGCGTGATGATATATAGCCTATAGCCTTCCTCGATAAATGGGCTATCTAACACTGAAAGAATTTTTCAAATCGGACCAGTAGTTTCGGAGCCTATTCAATGCAAACAAACAAACAAACAATCAAATCTTTCCTCTTTATGATATTAGTTTAGAAGATATTACTACTCAACTACAACGTAAACACTTGCCTATCGTTGACCCAGCTGTCTACTGTAGGCATTTTCCTCATCTCCTCACATAAAAATCAGTATCAATATAACCACGCTTCTAAAGGCGGTGTGTGGCGATTTCTATTCCAGTACCTATGCAAAACAATATATTCTTAAGTATACGCCTATTAGCCCGGTCAATCTAGACATTCGAAGGTGCATAAAAGAACAACAAGCTGAAAATCAGTAAAACTGTACAAAACATAATTATAAATAAAAAAATTAAGTTCCCGATCATTCCCGTTTATAGAAAAAAATACTGAAGGTAAAAAAAAGCGTTTTTCGCGATTTTCAGCAAAACGGTAAGTTTTATCATAAAATTAGTTTAGACAAAAATTGTAGACCAGATCATTATCTATAAAAATGAATAAATACGTTTTTTCCTGAGAGCCACCGTTTCAGAGATATAACGATTCAAAAGTTGGAAGAATGTAATCGTCATAATATGTATAAGTACACCACGTATATACTATTGTTGCAGGTGAAGATGTAGACTTACCCGTGTTACTCACTGCTTGAACGCCAATCGAAATATCCTATCGAATCAATCGGAAATATATTCATCGAAAAGTTTATCTACTTTTGCAAAGAGTCAATATCATATACTACTAGCTGTCCCCTGCATGCGTTGCAATGCACTTTTTAACTACCCTATCTACCTACCTACCCTACCCTACCTACCTACCGTACCCTACCTACCTACCCTACCTACCTACCTACCTACCCTACCTACCCTACCTACCCTACCTACCTACCCTACCCTACCTTTCCTGAATTTTCTATGCTATAAACCTCACGGAGCCCGAGACCTTTCCAACGAATGCAAAACCGTGGAAATCGGTTCGTGCGTTCTGGAGTTATAGCGTCAGGAAGGAAACCTGACTTATTTTTATATAGTAGATTATTATACGCAATAACTGGCTGTGATACGACATCTGAATTTTTCAGGAGGGGTAAAACAACAGTTTTTAAAATGTTTCTAAAACAAGATTTAGTTTAAAATGCTGAAGTTTTTAAAAAGAGTAATTCAAGTCAACAAGTAGTTATCACCAATGAAATTCTCTTTCTTCTCTCTGTGTATGGAGCTCCTAACAAAAACTACTTGCTTAGATCAGTTTCGATATGCATGTTTCGATAAAAATAATCAAAATAAAAAACAAGTGCAATTAGCTTGTCTTCCTCCAACCTCAGCGGATGCTCATCAACATCTTTTACAGGTATGTTACCAAGTGCAAGTGTCTTTTAGTTATCAGCTTGACCCAAATTACTGGGGTTGGAAGTTGGTCGACAATACATTAGAACCAGTTCAGACTTGAAGACCTGCGCCAGAAAAACTGCTAAACACAATTTTTGCAACTGTAAAAAGGGTCGTAGTGCTAAATGTGGTTGCGAAAGAGTTGGACTGTTTTCCTCTCTAGCATGTACAAATTGTGAAGCCCAGTCGTGCTCTAATGTTGAATCACCAACAGTTAAGGATTCGTTTGATACCAACGAGAAGACACGCGAAAAGCTCTTTTTTTACCTTTGACCTCGAATATTTTTTTTATTTTTTATATGTTTTTAATATTACTGATTTTCAGCTTTTTGTGATTTTATGCACCTTCACTCTCATTTTGTGGTCTAGATTGACCGGACTATATGTACTTATCTGACGTAATTTAAACAGGACAGAGTGTTCACTTTGTTAATACTTGAGCAAAAAAAAACATTTGTTGTAACATTAATCATTTATAATTAATGAATATTCATCACAATGGATGCCAGTTTTTTAAGGCTTTAACACGTGTTTACGAGTTGCTACAACTATAAATCTTGTATGAACAATACATTGCTCTGACTCCGTTGACAGGAAACGTGTAATTCAACAATAGACGCTATGAAACAATAGGTACAGTCAGCAACAAAAGTCCATGAACAGATACTAATTTTCAAAACACCTGAACACTAAAACGGACCATAAATCACTTACCAGAATAGAGTACACAATAAGGTTATCATTTCAATGCTACAAAAACGCTAAGCATTCATATTTTCATAAGTCGCTAAACATCATTATAGCGTTAGTCGATTACTATAATTTTGCCGTAAGTCGCTAAACATCATTACAGCGTAAGTCGATAA
This sequence comes from Cerastis rubricosa, assembly GCA_949152445.1. Taxonomy (NCBI): domain Eukaryota; kingdom Metazoa; phylum Arthropoda; class Insecta; order Lepidoptera; family Noctuidae; genus Cerastis; species Cerastis rubricosa. Next base: position 20,383,108 of record OX424523.1, on the reverse strand, counting down.
CTATAATTTTGCCGTAAGTCGCTCAACATCATTACAGCTTAAGTCGATAACTATCATTTTAACCACCGACCAAAAAAGAGGGGTGTTATAAGTTTGACGTGTGTATCTGTGTATCTCTGTGGCATCGTAGCTACTAAACGGCTGAACCGATTTTGATAAAATTGGTTTTCGTTCAGAAGCGCAACACCGAAAAAATTGGAAGGAATGGGGTTAGCCTATGCCCAGGAGTGGGACAGACAGTCAAGGCTAAGAAAAAATAATATAGGTTTAAAAAAAATGAAAAAAAAAAATTAATTTAAAATTTAAAAAACTTCCTACTCAGTAACATCCAAAAAGCCCATGATAAATTAATCCAAGCGTCGTAGCGTCGGGGGACCGCTAAGAAGTCGCTAAACGTGTTATGCGCGAGTTTTTAGGGTTCCGTACCCAAAAGGTCATCGGGGCCCTATTAATGAGACTTTGCTGTCCGTCACCAGGCTGTATCTCATGAACCGTGATAGTTAGCCAGTTGAAATTTCTGCAGATTTTGTATTTCTTTTGCCGCTGGGGCTCACATACAAAAAAGTGTTATTTTTGCTCGTTTTTATAAATAACTAGCTGTCCCGCGCAACTTCGTCTGCGTCAGATTTTCCCCGTTGTTTTCGCAAAATTTTTCATTGCTACTCCGCTCCCATTAGTCGTAGCGTGATGCTATATAGCCTATAGCCTTTCTCGATAAATGGGTTATCTAACAATGAAAGATTTTTCATATCAGACTAGTAGTTCCTGAGATTAGCGCGTTCAAGCAAACAAACAAACTAGTATTATATTTTTAGGATAATTATATATTTTAAGGTTCTGTATTTTATTATCTATGTAGGTAATGGGTAGGTCATTATTGATATTTGTTTTATACTAGAAATAAATAAATTTTAGGAGGAGCTCGTGGCTAAATAATATCAGCCGCACGGGTCGATCTTTAAGGTTAAGCCGTGCTTGCCGAGGTTGGTCCGTGGATGGGTGACCATAATTACATACCAAGTTTCCTCCGTGCCTCGGAAAGCACGTTAAGCCGTTGGTCCCGGCTGTCATTTGTAGATTTTTGACAGTCGTTAAGAGTAGTCAGAAGCCAAAAAGTCTGACGTCCACCCTTACCAAGGGGTATCGTATTACCCAGTTACTGGGTTGTGGAAGTCAGATAGGCAGTCGCTGCATGTAAAATACTGGTACTCAGCTGCATCCGGTTAGACTGGAAGCCGACCCCAAGATAGTTTGGGAAAAGGCTAGGCAGATGATGACTAGAAATAAATAAATATTGTCCTAGTTTTTAAAAGGCTTCTTGTGTATGTTAGTTTAAATGTTTCTAAACGCACGGACGATATAGAAGAAATTCCCAGTGCGGGGCGCATAAGGGAAGTTAAAAAAAAAAAAAAAAAATATATATTCTGAGCTGTGTTTATTCGGCAATCTTTTGATTATGAAAAATGCGGTGCGCTGCGCTTCGCCGGATAGTGCCTTGTATCAAACGGGTACAATGAACGGGAAATGTAGGAAATTAGCTATGATCAGCGACTTTTGTATTTATTGCAGATCATACAATTTTGTCTGTAGTAATGTATAGCAATTTATGGTTTAACTGAGTTCAGCTACTTTTGTAGTTTAACTATGACAAGTTGTTTTATAATTTACTTTGGTCAGTAACTTATGCTAAATAATAATGATTAGGAAATATTGGAAACAAATTATGTTCAACGACTTCTGTTGCTGACTGTACCTATCAGGGAGTTACGGGTTAACCCTTATAATATGTGGGTTTAACATGGCTGATTAACCAGAATGGAAGGGACAAAGCACCAAGCGCCAATCCGTCACTTTTTTGCATATTTTTAAGTACAAAAATGAACTCTGTGCGTGAAACGCTTGTTATAGGCTGATTCATTTTATAATATGTGTTAAACATTAGTCTAGAGTTTTTCATATAACCTTAAAAATAACCCGATTAAAACTTCTATCAGTGTAACCGTTTCGGTCCCTGGTATCAATAATAATAACTAATTGATCTGAGCTAACGGTGATCCGTGATTAAGAGACAATAAAAACAGGTGCACGTGCAGAATAAACAACGTTTTGTTTGAAAGGTTATTAACTTATATTGAATATCCACTCATAGTAATTACAGTATCCTAACAATCTGGAAGTGGATATCCACAATTTACAATTAAGACCATTGTATCACTGTATATTTCCAAACAAAGGTGTCTCCACTCTCCAGGTGAGTTATCTTTGTTTATGACTAGGTTAATAACAGTATGTTTTTGCTGCCTACATCTTCCAAAACGATTATATACGATTATAGCGGGTCTGCTTGAATATCTGGCGAGTAAATACCGGTCGAAATAAATAAAAATGCAATACTCCAGCTAGTGAGTACCGTTTCTTTGGCATGTAGGAATTTTACGTGCTGGAATCAGAACTTCGCTGGAAAACTACCAAAGAGTGGAGAATATTTTTAAGTAGTCTGTGGAATTCACAGCCGGATTCTGTGTTCCCTGGCCATTATAATCTGGATCGTTTCAAAGTTCGAGTCAATCTGTTTCATTTAGGAAAGCGTGCTGCACACTAGGCCGCATCATCGCTTCACATCAGGCGAGTAGCGACCAAGCCCAAGCCAATTTTGTATTAAAAAAAAACCCTCTGTCACCAAATTACTCCAATACCCAGAAAGTTAGTGGGAAATTGGATAAGATTGAGAAGCATGCAGCTCTATTGGGCAGGTGGTTTGACGAGATGCCTGTATAGTTCTGCTATTTTCAGGTTGTTGTCTCCTGCTTCTGAGTACTAAATTCGGTTATTAAAAATAACTTTTAGCGCAACAAAAATACAAATGACGTACTCAATGTACGCATACAATAAAAACGTAACATCATGCCCGATTTACTCGAAGGGTTTCATCGTCATCAGCCTATAATGTTCCCACTGCTGGGACACAAGCCTCCTCTCTATGAGAGAGAGTGGGCTGTAATCCACCACGCGGGCCCAGTGCGGGTTGGTAGATGTCACATATCTTCGAATTTTTAGTTTAAGAACATGCCGGTTTCCTCACGATGTTTTCCTTCACCTTTTTTGAGGGCAGCGGTGATGAAATAAATTACAAAAGTAATGCGCCTGCCTGGGTTCGAACCCACGGCTTACTGCTCGTAAGTCGGGGCTGCCACAACTGGGCCACCGCTGCTCTCCTCGAAGGATTAAGCAAAGTGTAATTCGGTTTCCCCAGTAGCGGCCCGAAGTCTGGATTTGGGCCCGTTTGATGATTTTGTTAATAGACTCACTTCCCAGTTCCCATGGGACTTGAAATATAACAAACATAACATCACCCCATACGGGGATTATTCCCCGAAGAGTTACGCAGAGTTGTACCTAATAGTACACTCACATTTCGCTAAGTCCCATGTAATAGGGAGCGAGCCTATTGCCATCAACCAGGCACACATCCAGACTCAGTGGCTGCTTTTGAGAAATTCCTGATGTAAAACCCCAATAACATTTTGTTATTTTTTACTTGAACTTAATTACGGTTTGGGTTCGCAAAAGATGGTATAATCAAATAATGACTGCCATTAGTAAAGTCATCTACAATTACTGTCGCTAACATACAATGCCCTATCTTTAGATTCTAGTCTCCAGCTACAATACATTTCATTCAAAATGACACAAAACAATGTTACTACTATTAAAATCGACCTATCGGCTAACACAGTAAACTCAAACGCGACCACGAATAAATCTGTTATCTTTAAAAACCCTTAACCGCCTACCCGTCTGTTTATGTACTTAGTATATAATTTATTTACTAGTTCGATTATAAAACGTTCCGACTGTTCTTATTTATTTGCTGCGCTGTAATTATGACCTTCATACGTACTGGTTTGGATTATTTTACGCCCACTCAAAATACTTAAAACGCGCAATCACATAAATAATGCGTCAGGATAAAAATCTAGAGTTGCGATGAGGTGGGTAGGATAAACGTGACACTTTAATGGAAATTAGGAACTTGTTTACTGTTTTCGCGCTCCTGTGTTTAAGGTGGGATTTGCTATAATGGACATCGGTTGGCCCTCCTGCGGTTTTGCGGTAACCTTTTTGGTAAGGTTAGAAATACACAAGGTCTCTTTTCTAAATTCTTGGTGAAAGAACTTTACATGTATTTACCTGTTAAGGATTTCATTTATTTGATTGTGATAAGACTTCTTTTAAACCTTTTTTATACTTAATGGGATACCCTGATGACCTTGATCGGTTACTGTAGTTATTATCTAATACTAAAGACCGATATTGTCGAGAGGAAAGTTTTGGGTTTGGTTGTGGATGGCTATAAGAGCAGAGGATGACCAAAGAAACGATGGATGGACTGTGTGAAGAAGGATATGGCAAAAAAGGAGATATCTCATGAGATGACAAGTAATAGAGAAGTATGGAAGAAGAAGACATGCTGCGCTGACCCCAAATAAATTGGGATAAGGGCAAGAGAATGATCACTTTGGGTCTTAGACCGAATTGATTACGGATCAATAGGTGGTACATCCAGAGACGAATTGCTATGTAATGAATTTATTTGACGTTACCTATAACATATTTATTATAGCTATTTATTATGTACTTGCTTATAAATACCATTTGGCACATTAAACGAAACTGGAACGAAATAAACATGTAGATTGACTGGGACTGTTTATTCATCATTTCTAAAATTAATTAACGTTTTGAGTCATTTGTATGCACGCACTGTATACTGTCAAGGGCAGTCTTGTCTTCAGTGGTGAAACAATTGGTTTATTGTGACAGATATATTAAGGAGAACAGGCTGACATCATAAACTGAGTCCTCTTGGAAAGTTGAGCGGAGAACAGACAGACATGGTTTGTGCATCGACTAATTTATTTTTCTAACAGCAGTGCGTAAGTCTTTATTCTATTAACTAGCGAGTCTTGGTGTCAGAACTTTCCGATTTAATCTAAATCGGAGAGTGAACAAATGGTTTTCAACCTGTGCATGTCAAGGGAACCTAGGTACTCCAATGTTGCAGACAGACAATGAATCAGATGAAATCAGACGAAAATTAACGGTTTATTGCGAAACTTGTATCTACAACTAGATACATAAATTCTGCTGTAACACTTACCACTAAACAGGTCTTCCAGATAAATGAACGATAACGATTATCCTTTTATTCATCATCTTCATCATCATTTCAGCCCAAAAGACGTCCACTGCTGGACATAGGCCTCCCCCAAGTGACGCCATATTGACATTTTGGGGGGTTTTGCCGTAATCGCCACGCTTGGCAGGCGGGTTGGCGATCGCAGTACGGTTGTTACAAAAGTACAGAGAACGCTGCTGCCCATTCTCTGGCAAATCCCTTAGTCGCCTCTTACGACACCCACGGGAAGATATGGGATGGTGCTATTCTTTACGTCCGACACCATACAGATCAATCCTTTTATTAGTATTCAGAAATATATCACAAACGTCTCTTTTCATTTGGATTTATGCTCGGTTGATGGCAATGGGGGCGCCCCCTGTTACATGGGGCTTAAAATATAACTGGCGAAATGTGGGGTGTACTATTAGGTACACCTCTGCCTAAGTTAGGTTATGTCTCTTGTCATGAATACCAATATCATAGTTAAACTCTTTAGTTCAAGAAATGAAGATGGTTGAACCGATTATACCAACAGTATACTAGTATAACTTATTGGTATAACTATTAAAAAAATATGATGGGTTTATGACCGTTTAAATAATCTGGATTTGTCCCGTTTGGCGATCGTCCATCCATATTCTGTATTCTTGATAGCTTTTCGTATTATACATATTCTTCTGTTATTCGCAAGATTTATTAACTGTAAAAATTGGCTTTTAGAAAAGTTATTGAACAACTTCTTTATTTTATTTACCTTTTTTGGATGGTTTCTGGCCCACGCTTGAGACCAATTTTGTGACCCGTATGTAAAAGTGGCTACTTATCTTAGTATACTGATTATTTTATTTATTAGGTAATTATTTAATACTAACGGAAATCACCTTTTTAACGCACAAGCTGCTTAATTAGGCTTTCAACAGACGTCTTGTGTAAAAGCAGGTTTAGGGCTTTGCATACAATTTATAGAGGCGACTAAGGGACTTGCCAGAGAATGGGCTGCAGCGTTCTCTGTGCTTTTGTAACAACCGTACTGGGATCGCCAACCCGCCTGCCAAGCGTGGCGATTATGGCAAAACCCCCCAAAATGTCAATGTGGCGTCATTTGGGGGAGTCCTATGTCCAGCAGTGGACGTCTTTTGGGCTGAAATGATGATGATGATGATGATACAATTTATTAATCTCGGAAACATCCCGCACTCATCGATATGTACAAACGGTTGCAAACCTGAATGACATTATTGCAAGTAAGAACAAATAAACTTAAAATTTGAATAAGAATAAGTAAGTTGCCGTTATTTTAAATAACCGGTTACGTTAAGTTGCTCTATTAATTTGGTGCGGTGTGCTTTTCTAGCTCAAGCTGCCTATTATGTGGTTGTAAACTTTGTTTATGTTGACACCGCTCCTTACCGTTATTATTGTTGACAAATTAGTAGGTTTTCTCAATTTTGAAAGTTAATTTGAACATCGGTTGTAAACATGGAACAAGTTTAAAGGTTGCACTCTGGTTTCTTGCATAGAGAATGTCTTACGGCATCGCTAACCTTTTGTGACCTACTATTGTGAGACCGTGGTGTTTTGCCAAAAGGAAACGATCGATGCTGGGCTCTCTTCCTTCAAGGATGTTGCCATTTTGTAACGTTTGCTTATTGCTCTTATTATCTAACCGGATCTTAACTGCCTAGCACAATTAACCGGGGAATCGGCGGTACCATTTAAGGAACCATGTAATCGACGAGTTAACTTTATTTGCCACAACAGTTAATTCCGTTAATTACATGCGCAGATACAACCGTAAAATAACTGCCCAGTTTAAATTTTAACTAATTGGATAATGAAATGATAGACTCAGCGTTGAAAATGAACGTGGGTTCATCTCATTAACAAATTAACAGTTTAATCACGGTATAATTTTATTGATGTCCAGTTTCGTCGCCAGAATAATAAAAGCTGCTGTGTTTGTCTTATTGCATGTACTTTGGCGACCTTTGTGTGAACTTGAATTGACGCCTACATGCCATAAGTCCTTGTGTATTATTGATGACTATTAGAGTACCTACTGGACCATTATTTACCTCGTTGTCACCTATATTTATACTTACTATATAATTGTAGGACACGGCGATAATCGCAGTCTTGTTGCTCGCGCGCATGCCTCTTATGAGTCATCGGTAAGCGTTCTGCGCACAATGCCGTCCGAGCAGTCCAGTCGCGACGCGGCATACCTAGAGGACATACATGTCACTTAATGTACTCATACGCGCGCGATACGCACGATCGAGCTTCGGAAACATTGTTGTCTTAAATAGTGAATTAAAAATATATTGTACGGAGGAGTGTTGACAATTTGTGAAGATGACTGCTGTGAAGAAAGTCATGGCGATGCGTCAGTTGGACTCTATGTTTGGAAGTATGAATCTGGAGGGGGAGGGTCGGCATTCTCCGGCAGTCAGCTCTATCGTCGAGCACGACCCTCGCTGTGAAGTGCATGGCCGTTGCAGTACACCGTATAGGTCGTCACTTTACCTTCACAGTAGAGAGTCTACGCCTGGATATTACAGGGACTCGGCTTCACCCACAAATGGGGGGCTTATCATCAGGTATTTAAAATATTTTATTTAAAGCATAATTGATAGATTTTGGTATTTAATTGTGTGTAATGATAACTATGATGAAGCAGGCGACGGGATTCACTGGGGCTGTCTCCGGCGCGCGAACTGGAGCACCCGTCGACGTTCCCGAGTATCCTGCGGCGCGACCGCCACAGCCCCTCCGTGACGCCGCCTCGCCGTGACACACCGAGCCCCACGCACAGACTCCACAACAAGCGCCACTCGATGGGCTCCTTCCCCAACCTGAGCAGAAGCAACATCGTTAACTACAACAGACGCGACTCCATAACCAGCAATGGTATTAGAGATATGAAACGAGATTATGTCGGATCCACTAATTCGCTGTCCAGAAAAAGTTCGATCGACACAAAGAAGTCTTCAACGGACTCTCTGGATGTATGGCACGGAACTAATTGGGAATCTGAAAAAACAAATTCTGTGTCATCACTAGTGCATGACGAACGAGTCTCGTATGCACATAATAATAAGGTAATTTATCAGAGACAGAATATTACTATTCGGGAATAAAAACAATAAACTTTATTGGTCTCAATATATATCATGAATTCATGACATACATTCCTTATGTCATGATCTCATCACTTTATTATTTGTACAGGGAAAATCACGTCAGGCATGTATTGAATTTAAATATAAGTAGGTAATTATGTTTCAGATTATTTCAATATTACTCATTTAAAATAAAAGTCATCATAAGAAACTAACTCAATAAGTTTAATGTATTTCAGTGTTACTGAAAGGTAATAAATAGACTTGTGAACAATAGTAAAAAAATGGTTCAACTCCGACGCGTGACTGGAGTTGACTCCTAAATAAAACTAAATCATTATAACTCCACAAATTGACGTTTTAAATTTGACATGTATTATACTGAATACTATAGCCATAGCTATTATAACAACAGTGGCCACGCTGTTATGCTAGTGCTGCTATCCTGCTATAGCCCCACCACGCTTTCCTCATATTTAGAAAGAGGGAGAGAGAGAGAGAGTGACGAAAAAGAGAGGGTAATGTGTACTTCGCGCTGAGGAGCGGGTAGCGATGTGAGTTGCGCCAGTATGTTGTCCAGGGGAAGAAATAACTGCTTCACTTTTTGTTAACGCTTAATTTTGCTACCCACCTATTTTTTTCATACCACTGTATACGAAACGGAGTAAACTCCTATACACTCCAAAAATATGATCTAACTTCTTTTATCGGCCATTGTAGTGGGTGGCGAAATGAGGTCTAATAAGAATAGTAAATATTTAAGTTTCTATTGTTAATTCTTTCCGTTATATCCGCATTAAGCGTAAAGTCTGCATTAATTGATGTCACTACATACATAGACTCACACATTTTCCCCATTCTTAATTATAATTATTTATGAATATAGAGATAATATACAACAGACAATTGCTCGTCTATAAGTTTACAATACATCGGCAAGCATTATGCCTGCTTATTTATACAAAACATTATTTGAGTTGCACTAGGTAATAGATTCATACAATACTATCACGTCATTCAAGCTTGTTTCTTCGTAGATGAACGATTTTTTACATAACAAAAGACTCGTAATTTAATTACAGTTACTGTTGTGTATGACGTTAATAATCACGTAAGGGATTGTTAGCCCATTAAGGCCAGAACCATTTAAAATACGCAATCATATTAAATTGTTACGCAGGTGCTAGAGACTTATAAGGGACTCAAAAGATTCAAGCTGTTTGTATAGGTGTGATATTAAAGTGAAATAGCTGTTAGAAATTCGATACGTTGGTGGTACATCCCCAGTCCGCTGTACATGGTCGCTGATAGGGCGTCCGTCCCGCGCGTCTCGTCTGACCTATACAGCCATAAATGGTCATGACGCCGCCAACTGCCACCCGCCACGACTAAATCATGACAATATTTACATTTTATCTCGCATGCCACTGCAATATTTGCTCAGTCTGTTCAACAACATACGAAAAATTGTCATTAATGCCTGGTATTCGTTTGAACAACAGTTAAATGAGAAGCTTAAGAATTCCAGATACTTCTGGCAAACGGTTAATTTTGTGTAAAGTTGGAAAAACTGGAATTTTACCGAATTTACGGTGCTAGCGGATCATGGGTGACGTCAACTGAATCTAGCGACCAAAAGAAATCGATGAACGAATTAGGTAATCGTTCATAATATCACTTTGTTTGCATTAACCGAGACTGCTTATAACGTAACTCAGAGTTTAAAAACATTGGACTCGAAATTTTAACTTACGTAAAATTTAGTTAATCGGATTTAAACAATTAATCTAGTTGGTTACGTTGCGTAATTGATAAGCACATCTTCGTAATCAGTAGAACAATATTGCGCTATGACGAATGAGGACAGATTTAATGTGTGTACAAACGAAACCTCGTCCCAACTTAATGAATTTCGATTTAACTGTAACTGGATCTCCTCGTAAATACACGATTTGACCCGAGACAAGTTTCCAGTTAATCAGTCAATAAATTTCAATTGTTTGCGAGGCGAAGACGGCTATAGCTTTGGATGATTCAGTTTAAACGTATGTTTGTATTAAATTGTGTCGTTGTTGCCTTCCACATGATATTGCGCTTAAGGATTTTTGGCGTACTCTCTGTGAGTCACTATGAAATCATGGCTACCGAGTCGGCTTGTGTAACATAAATATTATTAAGTTTACGTAACCCATTATAAGATTTGCTTTATCGCTTGTTATTGTTTCGATCACCGTGGTTTTGTTAACTTGTTGAACTACAAAAAAGTGTTACAATTAGTGTGAGATCTTGCTCTACTTCATTGTGAACGATAAAGTTTTTCTAGTCGTTGATATATTGTGAATTTGAATCAAGTTGTTACTACAATGGTATTTTGATTGACTAGCGTACATACGTTTTTTTTGTTACGTACGAGCTTCAATGACAAGATTTATTGAAGCAATATATCGTGCTCAAACCATCATACGAGTTGAATAGCTTCCTTTTAATATAAAATAGAGAAAACTATAGATCAGACGTATTATTTTCATTTATGGCACGGTTCATCGCAGACATACCTTTTTTTAAATACATTATTATTGTGAGTTTTATAATTAATTATGTTTATTAGTTGTATCTTCTGTAGCGTCCTTAAATGTGGTGGTAATTATTATTCGTTTTTCACGCGTAGGTCGAAATTAAGATTATGATGAGTTTTGTTTGACGTTAACTTGTTTATTATTATGCTCTTTATATGGCATAGCCTTGAGTTCCTTCGTTACGAATAAGGTGACTAATTAAATGTTTGAATTTTCCTACGTTATTTCTAGACTGGCGTGGGTGCCTACGTGAGCAATAATATTTGTATGATAAATACTGTGCCGCGTGCGCGTATCGTCTTCATCAATAGATAACGCATCATAGCTAATCAAACATTACGAAATTACTTCTTTTGTTATGCCATGATTTTTATAACTAATCAGGCGTAAGAAAGAAGCGAAAGTTTGCATGTGCGCATGAAGCATTATACGCTCTTTCTAAAAGTTACGTTTTGAAACAATTCATAGAGGTGATAGTGTCGTAATTAATTTCTTACATCATCCAAATGTTTTTCCGTGATCGATATATTTAACTTAAAAAAATCGCACGTCTTAAATCTATTCTACTAAAAATATTGATCACAGTTCCGTTAGCCATCAAAGATGTTTTATTTTTTACTAGGTACTACAGTAATGTTTGAGTAAAACAAGAAAACTATATTTAATATACATAGAAAGTCAGCGTCGAATAATGTGCCGCTCACAACAAAACAAGCACGGGTGACAATAGAGTACGTATTTGTAATAAAGTTAGCAATCTACGATTGTGTGCACGAAGAGATATCTGCAAGCGCGCTGCTCGCGAGCAATATCTGAGCGCGTACGATGCGCGTTGACCGCGCACGGGCTACCCCTTTCACTTGTATTCGCATTCAACGGATCGAGCGGAACGTTAGCGCGCCTTTCTCTCTGTCCCCGTCTCACTCTAACGTGCGTCGACGGTGGTGCAACAGTGGTGGTGGGCCGGCGCACGCCGCTCGCCGCCCGTGACAACAGTAGCGCAGTTTCCTCGACTACATCCGCACGGAACCGACACCGCCGCGCTCGGATGATCTATCGCGATCTGACATGAAGTCCAAACCGGCACATTACATAGACGCTCCGTTCAGACCGTGGCCGCCGCTTTCGCGTCAGGCGCAGCCGCAGCAAAACTTTTATTTCCGACCGCCGGACCCGATGGACTTGAGGAATTTTAAAACCTCCTCGTCGAAAGGATCCACATACTCAGATTTCTCCGGCATGAGTGCGTACAGTAATAAATCGCGGGATTACTACTTTTTGTCGCCGAGCTATCGTTCAGCAGGTGCCCCTACACCGAGCGGCCATGCCGACCTGTACGGTATGCGAGAACGGCCCCGCCAACTCAGGAACCCAAACCCATCGCCGCCAGCAGCCTGTCCGTGCAGTCGCTCGCGGTCCTTAGAGGACGTCCGCACTGAGGTGGTGACTGAGTGGGAGGACGACGACGAGAACGGAAACCGCATCGTCGCACCAGCCACCAAATTTAACCGCACTGCATACAAAGCCAACCCTGCCTTCCAAAAGCAAGGATTCCTCACACGCCATTCAATGGAAAATCTAGTCGATAGACCACCGCAGTTATTGCCTCCCAAACGGATCTCTGCCTTTCAGGTAATTGAACTAACTTTCTATGCAGACAGTTGTCTCTTTGTGAAATGACTGCACTAGACCAGTTGTCTGTTCGAATGCCATCAACGACATAGAATTAATTTAACCATAGTGTTTAACTGTAACCGCTCTTTTATATGTATTTATGCGTACTTTCTAAGTTCTTAAATCTACGTTATTATCTTGTTGATGCTAAGCGAAGTGAGTAATTTGTATATTTGTGGTGCTTTAGCGAACGTGTTAGGATTTATAATGGTACAGGTATGGTGGTTCAGTGTTGTGGGAATGAAGCATCGACGCTTCGTCAGAGCGCGTTCAGCTCCGTTGAACCGCAACGCGCCGTCCTGCGTGTGTAACGGATGTTCAATACTTGTTTTTATGTGATCGCACACACATGTATCGTACTTATAAGTACTCTAATATCAAACTATTCATGCGAATTTGGGTTATCTGGTTACTTGAACCGGTTTCTATTACTCGGGCCGTCTTTTGCAATGCGAGTGTGAATTCTATTGTCGGGAAATTATTGTTTCATTAAGTCGGTGTTTCGACATGATGTCTAATTATGTAATACGATTCAAGTCGTGTTTTTATCAAGTAGTTGTAACGATGCCCCAGTTCTTGCGTACTGCATACCTGGTACTTCGTCATATATTGTGACATTGTTGTCTTGAGAATTAGAGTTTATTTACTCATTAAGTATGCATCTTTCGGGTACTCTTCAATCATTTTTCTTGTATGATTTTAGTTCTTCAACTTATTAAAGTTAATCACTAGCGTTGTTACTAGTGCATAAAAGTTACTTATTGTTTTTACGTAGGGGGCTGGATAGGCTAGTTTTTAATTTCCCAGCATTAAACGCATCTCTCACCCAGTTTCTGATTTGGGTGTTTGCATATGGAACTAGTCAAGCCAGTTATTTTGTTAGCTCGTATTCTAGCACCCCTGCGCAAAGCCTCCCCTTATCATTCAATTTATCTCGATGGTGTGCTTCTTCTCGCCAATTCGCGAGCCATCCACGGCGTCCCGCTATCTTCTCCTCGGTCTGCCGTGACCCTGTCTAGCTGTCGTAGGCCTCAAGTGTCTTTTGTCTCCGTTTAAGTGCACATGATCATTTTCGGTCCAACCTCAAGGCTTGCTTTGCTGAGTTTTGAAGCATTTTTTGTAATTCCGCAGCTGATGAAGGGAGAGTATAATGTCATTCGCGAAGCGTAGATTTGTCAGCCTCGCTTCACCGATACTGATACCTCTGTCTTGCCAGGCGGTCGCCAACGTTCTAATGACTTTTTTAGCGTACATAGCTTTGGCCATAGTGAGTTTCCCTGTTTGACCCCCTTTATGATTCGAAATTGTGGACCTATCCGTTCTAATTTTATAGCAGTTTTACTGCTGGTATAGATATTTTGTAAAAGATGTATGTATGTAGACTATACATTTTGTTTGCTAAGAGCGTCAAAGATGGCAGAGTGTGTTATACTATTGAATGTTTTTGAGTAGAGCACAAACGCAAGGTAAAGAGGGATATTGAAGTATGAGTATTTTTCTATTATCTGATTGATGGAAGTAGTCGGTGGTAGAAAGTCTGGGACGAAAGCCTGCTTAGCACTCAAAATTTAACAGTTATGTAAAGTTTATCAAATCTTTCTCAATACGAAAACAGGCAATCTATTATAATCTTTATTAATCTTATTCTACGGATTTAATAAATACTTATCTCGAAGAAAATCAATCAGATTAAGTATAACTCAGTGAATTTCTTTGGTTTCTTGACAAAACTTTATCATCCTCAATATCCGCATGGATCGCTTTATTGAGTGGCACTCATTTTGATCCGTTTTGAGGACAATATTATTGTCTTTTGTTTATGAATTGAAGAATGTTATTTTCCCCTTGTATGTTTTATTAACTATGAATACGAAGTATAACAATACAAATAGCCTTCTTTCGATACTTATGGATTCGGCTTTTTTAGTTCTAAGAACTGTGGAAAATTACAAAAACATCCTGTATTACATTACCCACCTACTAAGCTTTACCAGATATTCAGCTAAGAATATTGATAGGGCAATATGCAAATAAGATGCATATTATTATGTAATCTAGATATTATATAAATCTAGAAATAAATTCAATAAATACGTTTCTGAAAATACTAAAACTTATGTCATTTTTAGCATAAAGCAAGTAGGCAAGAAATACATAATCATGAGATTTTCTCTTAATTTTAATTGCAAATATCGTCTATTGGTTACGATGATAATGCGGAAACCATAAAACTTATATTTATTACGTAACAATATATTTAATTTTACGCATTATACCAGATATCTAAATGGAAGCCATTATCGACTGTATAGAATGGCATTGTAGAAGTACGTAATCACGACGACAATGCAGCTATTAATCTCAGCTTTATTATAAAACGGACGGTATAAATCGGTTTTTATTGGTCTATGTCTAGAGTTTTTACGCTTTCTACTATTACTAATACAAGGAAAGTTTGTCTTATGCTTTATTTTATCGATTCCTTTTGATTAAATTGTCAGGAAGTTTTGGAATAAAAATTTAATAATTCATAAAACCATTTGTACATAGAAATATTTATCACCGCTATACTAATAAAAGGCGATGACGTGAACGCTAAAAACTGTTACGCGCTAAAACTCGCGACAATTTGTAAATAAGAAGGCTTATTTCAGCTTTATTTCGCCGAATAGCGTAATAAACGATCGCGTACGTAAAAAAATGCGGTAAAGTACACTTTCTACAACGCGTTTACGTCGGGCTGTGCAACAATGAAACGAAAAGCTTCACCAATTACTTGGTTCGAACCGTTTCAAACGAGATTCAAATGCGTGTCTTGTCGCGCCGTGACTCCGAATTAAAACAGCGATATCACTTTTGTATTGCTCATTTTTGGATTTTATATAGCCAGTACAAATATAGTCCTAAGCCGCTATTCGTTATATTTTATCTGTATTTTTAAACTTGACCAATTTTTGTACCTAATTTGCATTAGGTAGGTGTGACACGAGTCTGAAATATTTGGACCGTAACATCACGCACCGTGTAATGACTGCATCGCAACTTTGTTATCGGTCAGGTAGAATAGTTGTGTGTCAATAAACGGGTTCCTACTAGGCCGTTTTGCAACTCGGGGCCTACCGTATCCATCCATAAAATACAACCTGTTCTAGTTACCACACTGTTATGCCCAACATTCCGGGCTTCAATGAACCTTGTTCGTTTTGAATGCAAGCAATTGACAGTTTAAGTATTATACAATCGACAGCTCTCGCACGCTTTCGAGAATCTTCAACATGATTAGTTTATTTTTGAATGGATACTTTTTATGCGATCGTTGTTTAACATGTCGTAACGATTAGAAAAGGTCTAACCTAAGTGCGTCTTTATTTTAGTTTTTGCTATGTAAAAATAGCACTTTTCGGTTCTAGGGTTATCCGTTCTCTTGCTTTGGGTTATCGATTCATTTTCGGACTTAACGGTCATGACTCATTCAAAATGTACAATTAGCGCATTTCTGGCTCGTTGTACATAATCTGCTTATGGTATCAAATCCATTGCGAACTACATTCTACGTGATTCTGTGTAGTAGAGGTATCCGGAACATGAATGTCTGCGTCATGGTCTTGGGCCGGCGTGGTCGGTGCGTCACCGGCTCTCCGACGCTATCACCGATCTGAGAATGCAATGAACAAGGTTACCGAGGTTTCACCACGGTGTCACCGCCTCAGCGAAACATATACAGTTCCCGTTCTAAGTGACGAGCAATTTTCACTTTTAAACGGGGTCTCTCGTATTAGGAATACTTGTTTCCTGTCAGTTTCAGCAATGTTGACGAAATTTTCTCTTCAAATCCGTACCTACCAAGCAATTGTTACACGGGCCCCTTGATTTTTTTGCACTGATTTTATACTATTACGCATCGACTCATTTTAAGATTAAGACGTTAGTAAACTATTTGCATATCACATTCAAAATGATCGAACCCTCTTATGTTGACAGTACAAAGTATATCAAGTACATTGAAACATATGTTTGAAAATATCTGTCTGGACATGACAAATATGGTGCATTGGATATTTTTGTTGAGATTGTCATTTCTTGTGAACACTTTAGAAATGACATCAGTGTAACGCAGGCGGCACGAAATGTAATTGATTACAAATTGAACATCAACATCAAGGTTATATCCACCAGGCTAATGCTCTGCTTATGGACAATATGTTTCAAGACTCTTAAGACAGATAGTAAAGTGAATTTTTCAATAGTAGCAGACTGTAATACCCCGGGAAAAAATCAAAACACATCTCGAAAAGTTGTATTTTAAATTTTGGATTAGTGTCGATTAAATTCTCAGTCACTATGTCTAACAAAATAATACGTATTTTTGAAATATTGTTACCCTCTATGCAGCTCGGTGTTACGATAAATGTAAAAGCGAGTTAACCGTTTTCCCTACTTTCTTTTGACAAATAACTGAGCACAGCAGAACTTACGTTCAATTAAATCTAAAATTCCCTACGTCCTGAATTCCTGACGATCATAATTATATTTTAAAATTATTCTTCAAACTCGTCACCTAAAATAAATTATATATAATTAGTTAAAATTAATACGCATTAATCATGACGTGGCGGGACGTCGTGCTTAATGCGTATTAATTTTAGGGAGAACGATGTAACGTCCCCTAAAAAAATTAATTTTGTCACATTACATTAGATGTTTCGTGGTTGTTTTGTTGCAGGCACAGATCAGAAATGGGGGTCACTCTGGTGTACCTTTGTCGACTCCAAGCAGCGTGGGGGTTGGTCCTGAGGTCAACGGATCCAGACCTACCTTCAAACCTGTCACAGTCCTGGAAGATCTTCAAGCTGTCCGGTGTGCTGAGTTCCATCCTAATGGCAAGCTGTATGCCGTTGGCTCCAACACAAAGACACTCAGGATATGCGCGTACCCCAAGATAGAGGACGTCAAGTAAGTATTATAGTCCGTAGTTCTATATATTATCGCTATGTTGTCGTCCTTAATTGAGAACAATAGTCTTGTGATTGCAGTGGGAGATATTAATTGGCTTACTGCCATGTAATCATAGTTTTCGTCGTTTAAGATTCCACTGTTAATTGATAACAAACTTCATCAATCCTGTTGATAAATTATATTGTCCTTAAATTTCTTCATTATCGTGTGGTTAGTGCTTGACTGAAGCGTAGTCATTCAGTAAGGGTTGAACCTCAAATAGCAGCACGGTATCGCACTTTTCCATGCTCCTATCGTTTTATTTCCGTCTGTCCAATCTTTAATTCGTCATTTGCCAGAGAAACAGAGCGGGAATGCTATCGCCCGAGGCCATAGTCTATGCGATCGGCAGCACGCTCTGTTTCTAGCTCTAGCAAATGTCAGTTCTGAGCGACAGAAAAGGATAGGACCATGGAAAAGTGCGATTCCGTGTTGCTGGATGAGGTTCAACACTTACTTAATTACTGCGCTTCAGTCAACTACTATATAATTCTTCAAATCAATCATGAATCTAATTGATATAATAACTCATCTTGGACAATGTTCTGTAAAGTTAGTAATTTTATGCAATTTGTCACATGTTCATTTCTTTTACAAGTTTTTCGTTTTATGAATGCACCTAATTGGACATGAAAGTACAGAGGTAGATGTATGAAATGATAATGGATTTCAACGTCGTTTTATCTTAATTTACATTCATTATTTGGGGGAGTACACCAAAAATGGACGTTTAAAAGTCAGAGACATTCATCATTCCATCAAAAGTGCTAATATTTCAGAGCTTTTAATCAATATGTCTCATGTTTTGACAGAATGTTTAATTATATTCGCTTGGCATTATTCAACTTTCCAAAGCCGCGGGTTTGTTTCAGTTTTCATTTGCATCTGTGTCAGATATGGTGACAGATATAAATACGTTGCTACTTAATCGAATATTTTATGTGACTATAAATGGTAGCTGTGAATTTTAGGCGTGTGTGATGCGATATCCGCAAAACACGAATCTATTATTTTGTATCCGAGTTATGTCATTTCGAATGTTGATACCCCAGTATTATAATCAGATGGTAGAATATTGTGACAAATGAGTCTACGGCTCTTAATTATAGAAACAAGAAATATACGAATTTCACTTCCGCACCGGAATAAAATATCTCATAGCTTATGTTTAATTAAAACATTACGCTTAATTAATCATAACACCGAATTTTGTCGTAATTCCGTAGTATATGGGCAAATTTCCGGTTCGACGTCATGCGAGGGGACGACCGTGGACGTTTTCCATTCTTGCTGTGGTTGACCTTCCCCAATTCACTGCCAATTATTTAAAATTGCTTCTCCTCAAGTTATCTCGGTCTTTATTGTTTTATTCGTTTAAATTCAACCGATGCAGAGTATATTCCTTAAATACTATTAAATGTTTTACAGCCAAAGCTATCGTGGTTTAATGATGTTAATATAATACGAACAGATCTGTTCTTTTTATAAAAATTCATCTTCTTCTTCTTGATGGATTAAAAAAGTTAGGATCTTACTAGAAAAACTTCCTGCACTGGTATTTTATAATTTACTGGCTGAATAGAAAAAAAAAGCCTTCTTACACTGTTGTTTATAATTGTGAGCAAACAAATATAAAATTTGTAGTCATGTGTCAGTTCCGATAATCTTTACTTTTTTTCTCTAACCTGCTTTGTGCCATTCCTGGACAAAGGCCTCCCTCGCACTCTTTCCATTTCTCGCGAACCCGCGCGTCTTCCTTCCAGTTCTGACGATACAATCTTAACAAGCAATAATGTTACGGAAGAGATTGCCCTCATGCTCTCGAGTTATTGCGTGTAGCTCAACAAACTCCTTTGGGAAACTCCTTGAGATTAATATATTACTGGCTATCGATGTTTTCGTTATTATTTATAGCTTCAATATTTATTTTCTTAAAATATGTTCTGATGAGAAGTACTTGAGCTCCAGCTTTTGATTGAGTAGTGTTATGTGTCTTAACACTTGAACTAAATAAACTGACTTGATTTCATGTACCTACTTCGTGTTTTAGAGAACCTCCATTATGTTATTACTATACATATATAATGTGCGCACTGCGCATCTTCTTTTTCGTGTCACGTCAGTACTTTAAATATTATTCGTCCAAAACTTGACAACTTTGAGCTCACCATGACTGCAAGTTGGGGGGGGGGGGGGGGCGAATAAAAGGCGGAACATACTTTGCAACACAGATCTCCGGTGCCGTTCCGTCGAGTAACCTCCACTTTACATGGTTAAAGTTCCGTCTTTTTACTTAGGCTCGGAGACGGTTCGGGGACTGTAAAGTACTCTGCTTTCGCAAAAAACATGAATTCATTCATCATTCAAACTCCATTATTCAACAGTTTCTTGTAGAGTTACGGAAATCGTTTGCTTCTGAAATTATTTCCGCACGAAAGAAAATATTACGCATCGAACGTATCCTTACATCATCATCTACAGCCCGAATTCCCCCACTGCTGCGTATAAGCCTCCCTTTTCTTGTGCCAATCTCCACGGTTCTGCGCCAGTCTCATCCAGGTTTTTTCCGCGATGGCAACTATAGTTATCGTCTGCCCATCTCTCGCAGCCGGACCACTCAAATTTATTTTGCTCGCTCTTGGACGGCATTCGATGATAGCTTTCGTCCACCTGCGATCCCTGCGCCTTGCTAGGTGTCCTGCCGAAGTCCATTTATCCCTACATAATGTTATCGAATTATTTATATAATTACTCATACTGGTCGATGCCACAGCCTATAAAGGTACCTCTATCACGCATACTGCGATAAAATCCAAAACAATAACTTTATTAAATGTCAAGGATTTTAGCGTTACGCGAAAATGTTGTTACATCACTTCACTTTGGCCTTGAGGTTGCCATGTTGTGGTGGCTCGGGCCGAGACTGCATGAATCCGAAGGTGAGCCGTGAAAATAGGGTTAGCCATCGCATATTGACCGCGTTGCTACATTTGCTCCCCCTTTGTGATTTCATCGGACCCTCAATTAGATCGAGTTTGCACACTTTCCTCGTGACCACACATACTAATATTAGATCTGGTAAATAATAATAAGATTGCCGCAATGTACCAGACTACAGCCTATTTCCTCCGTAATTATCAATTACGTAAATTTAGCTAATGTAGCATCTGTCTTAGTTGTACATAGGCTTTATTATTATCTTATACCTAATTATCTTGAGTTCCGAATAAGTTCTTTAGAGTTGCAAAAAAAAGTTTTAGTTTATTTTTCTGGAAAAATTTTAAAGAAAAAATTATAGAAACCATAGAGAAAGGGCGAAACAGGATTAGTATTTTACGTGTTTTTAAGTTGTTTGTAAGTTTGTGGGAGTTAAGATGGGCTAAAAAGCGTATAAAAATGATTCATTAATGACACAAGAGATTTTTGAAAATGCGTTGTGATCATCATATGAACTACTTGCGGTGCTGCATGGAATAACGTCATCACCAGGTTCAGAAGGTTGAAATAAATCTACACATTTGGCATAACTCTTATGATCAATTATAATGACTGTTTAATGTGTTTGCTACGGAACCCTCCATTTTGGACGTCGTTGGAATGCTCCAACGACGTCCAAAATGGAGGGTTGCGTGACTGTAGAGTGACCGTATGAATGTAATCTCTTATCTTCCTCAATAAATTGGTTCATTATCATTACTGTGATTGGTTGGTAATTTGTAAAATCAAATACTTGGCTTATTGTTCACAATGAAAACACGTAACTTATGTATTAAAACGACTCTGTCAATAATAAAGAGTGCTGCACGAAGACGGCTGCTTTATAGCTGACATTTTTTTTTTTGATTTACCTGATTACAATTACCAACTGTAACTGTTTCGTAGAGTTGTGATATTCTCTTAAGAATACAACAGCTACTTTGCTCCAAACTAATAAGTTGCATAACAAGTAAATGGGCAGCTTTGTTGATGTTTCCAACGCTTGCGCGCTACTTGGGATTCCTCTGTAGACGTAGTAAGCGGCCTTCATTGATACTATTGATAATGTCATACAATAGTATACACATATAATCGTGTTCTGTCCACTCAAACTAGTTGCGATTCTTGTCGCGATCATGCCTGGCGATATAAGGCCTTCATCGCACTCGCGAGCGACGCGAAAGCGGTGACTAAGCGTTCACAAGTCGATGACCCGACTTTAAGTTTGTACACAAAGTGTCACTATGTAATGTATAGATAACTTTGTATGTTATTGGGCGTAACTTACGTCTCTGGAAAATTGCGTAAATATTCACACTTTCTTAAGGAAAATGTACATACGAATGTACAATATCGATTTAGGAAAATAACCTATGTTACCTAAGATGTGTAATATTTTTATCCTTTCTAATTAAATCAAGATTCCTCGATATTTTGATAACTCATTTTAAAGCACACTATTTATTTTAGTATAACTAGAAATACGTAACTGTTCCTCTTAATATGTAGATTAATCAATGAATAGAAATTCGGAACTCATATATTATTGAATAGTATTACATCAGAGATAACTTCATAATTCATGTTGAGTTAGTTTCTATGGGCAAAACATTAATTATATTAAAGACATCACAAACAAAGCCACAGGCGATTGCTAGTTCACGATGAATATCGTTCAAAGTATTACGTATACGATGATGTTGTATTATCTGTGAAATTTGGAAGTTTGCTCAATGGTATGAGCATAGAGAAGTATGCTACGTGAAAGTTTAGCCGGCGGAGTGTATTGCTCTCGTAGATATGGACTCTTACGAAATACTTCACGTATTACGTTTCACTCACTATAATACTCAGCGTCACGAGTATTGAGTACACCGAGTGTTGCAAATTTGGAAATGTCTATTAAAAACCATGACACAGCAAATGTAGGCCAATATATTACAAATATACACGATTGCCATCTTTCGCCCGTGGTTATGGCTGCTATAAACTACCCACTCACAGCGACCTTCAAAATGGAAACAAGCAGAACTCCAGTTAAACGTTATCTTATCTTGATTTGTACTGTATACATATAAAGTTGGCTATAGCAAAGTAGATGTAGCTAACGGTGAAAGTGCCATTAAAATACGTCCAACAACTTCGTGATTTCTAAAACTAATGATTTAATTGTAGGACATAACCTATCCATTGCCCTTTCTGAGGTTCATAAACATCCTAGACTGCTGATAATACAAAACGAAAATAAATTCGGAGGATTTATTCATTATTTGATATATTGGTGTGTGTTGTGTTCAAAATAAAATATGAAGCTGTAAATCATATCTGGCACATGTATCGTAACATAAATGGCGACTCTGATGTACCTACGTAGGTGTGACAAAAAGTGCCAAAGTGATCGTTTTAACCGCGATACAATGGTTGTTAATACCCGCTTTTGTTTCACGACCGACACATTATAATAACAACGACGTTTATATTGTACTTTATGAAATAAGGTCCGGCTCGTGTGTGGAAACTGCGATGGTATTTAGCTCACACTCGTCTACCTCGTGTACCTAACACTCGTCGCTCTAATGAGCTCACGTGTTGCTAACATAAAACACATAAAGATACAGAAGCCATAGGATGTGTAAAATATTGAGTTATTTATCTCTGCACGCATTCAAGACAGCAATAAACGACGAGCTATTGTACTTAATAATCGGTTGCAATAGTCTAATTATTTGAAAAGACATTAAAATCGTCATTTACTCTATAATGCTACTCGGAAATTACCCGTCATTCCAAGAGCCATTTTATTTCTCAATTCTGTGAACATTGTATTGAAAAAAAACCGGCCAAGTGCGAGTCTTACTCGCACACAGGGTTCCATAGCCCAAAACAATATTTTGAACTGTCATTCATTATTTAGTAGTATTAGTTAGTAAACTTCCACTCAACCGCAAAACTAAATTGGTGTTTCATAGTATGTTAATGAAAAACAAAGTTACTGCTGCAGTTTGATGAAAAAGTCCCATATCTCAAAAACTAAACATCATATCTTATTGAAACCAATTTTCGTTGATAGTTTTTTTACGTTCTACAATCCAAATTTTTTTCAGAATTTTCCTACTCTTACTTTAGAAATTAGAGGGGGGGGGGACACACATTTTACCACTTTGGAAGTGGCTCTAGCGCAAACTATTCAGTTTAGAAAAAAATTATTTTAGATACCTCAGTATCATTTTTAAAGACCTATCCATAGATACCCCACACGTATGGGTACGATTAAAAAAAATTTTTTGGTTTTCAGTTTTATGTATGGGGAACCCCAAAATTTATGTTTTTTTTTGCTATTTTTGTGTGAAAATCTTAATGCGGTTCACAGAATACATCTACTTACCAAGTTTCAATAGTATAGTTCTTATAGTTTCGGAAAAAAGTGGCTGTGACATACGGACGGACAGACAGACAGACAGACAGACATGACGAATCTATAAGGGTTCCGTTTTTTGCCATTTGGCTACGGAACCCTAAAAAGAACAAAGCCGTTAAAATATGATCTGTGCATTATGAATTCACGGTAAAAATTTTAAATGTCTTCAATATATAGCCTAGCAATTTGCTCGCACTCGGTGTTTCTTACAAATTGCCTAATAGTACGGGAGGTACCGTTAATTTGAACAAGTTTTTTCATACCGACGGAAAAACATACCAAATAATAGTTTAACCACTACAGCAGGGATCCGCGCGTCAGTTGCTTCATAAGAGCGGTAATCCGAAGTTACAGTATGTCAAAGTTGTAACAAAAAAATATACAACAAAGTAATTCGCGACCAAAGTTTCGAAGCGGTATGAAATTACTTGATGGCGTGATTTTGTGGAATAGTATGATTTTTGAGATCTTTAACCTAAAAAATGGAACTTTATGGAAGCGAGCAGAATATAAGTCAGCCACTTATGTGATCATAGATTTTTCGATAGCTCATTTGGCTTCACGTTAAACAAGAATGACTTTTTATACGTTTTATTTCAACTTTTATTCGCCGTAATTTTTTATACCCCCCCATTATTTTGATTATTATCCTATAATGTTCCCACTGTTGGGACACAGGCCTTCTGTCTATGAGAGAGAGTGGGTTGTAATCCACCACTCGGGCCAAGTACGGGTTGGTATTATTAGTAAATATTAAACAAAAACGGCAAAAAAACGTTACTTTTAAAAAGCCCTCAAGAATTGCGCTGTACCTCCCGTAATATGGCGACATGTCGCGCAATACCAACATGTAATTTACCGGTTTATGTGGACACACTTAAGATCGTTTACACCATACGGCATTTCATACAAACTTTCAAGTAATTATTTTCCGAAATGTCTGAACCGTTTTTAATGAAACTTTAATACGCATAAGCAAGATACGTATAGGTCTAAAAACTTAATAAATAACATTTACGAAATAAAAAATAATATAAATAGAAAATAAAATATAAATGATATAATAAAATAATAATATATAATATAAAAAAATATGTGTATATTATATATAGAAACAAAAATTGGAAATTTTTGAATACCTAATATAAATTATTAATAGAAACAAAAATTGGAAATTTTTGTCTCATTTACAAAGGGAGAATATGAATCATTTGTCACAATGAAAACAGTCTTGAAGACCTCTAGAACGTTATACAAAGCTCATTCGAATATATCCGTATTAGGTACATAAAAGATTGGGTATAACCGAGATTGATTTACGATGAATTGCATATTATGGAGACTTATTATAGAAAACGTTATGTGAGCTTTTTGTTTTATCTTAGTTAAATAAGAGAGTGACACGTTTCTCTATTGAATAATATTAGATTTGTAAACAGATTGGAATAATAATTTAATCGAAAAACCGCTTTCACAAACATACATTTTATGACGGTATACGTGATTTATTTATATAAATTGCTGGTAAAGAAAAGTTTTAAATTGTTGTGCTGGTTTACTTTATTTATTCAAAAGTTTTGCAGCAGAATATTCTTTTAAATCTAAACATATATATTATACTTACTAATAATAAAGCTGAAGAGTTTGTTTGCTTGAACGCGCTAATCTCAGGAACTACTGGTCAGATTTGAAAAAAAAATATTTCAGTGTTAGATAGCCCATTAGTCGAAGAAGGCTATATATCATCACGCTACAGCCAAAAGGAGCGGAGCAGCAATGTTGCGAAAACGGGCAAAGTGTGACGCAGACGAAGTTGCGCGGGTCAGCTAGTTCTATAATACAGATGTTAATGATCACACCTCATGAACATAAACACTTAATATGCTATTCAAGATCTATTGACGCGACATAAAGTCTAACCTTTGTAACACTCGCACCAATCATCATCATAATTTATGCAAACATAAATCTATTTAAAACTGTGATCACAGAACTTCACTTCTTTATACAGAATATGACTTATGTGAAAACCAAACTCCTATAATACTGGATATCCGTATATGGAGAAAATAGCGTCTGCGGAGAAACGTTTAACGCTCAAATCGAAATTAATTATTATTTGCTTCTACGATGGAATAACTGACACTGATATCTTGGCTTCTTACTTGATCGTTTCGAACTTCAATCGATGCATTTAAGAGCGTTTACGCCTTACGGCATTTTATCGGAAAATAAAGACTTGAAAGGTTGTATGAAATGCCGTAAGGCGTAAACGCTCTAGATGCTCTATGAAAACAGAGCCAGGCATCAATGTTGCCATCTACGATAGCGTTTTCATCGAGTTATCACCTAGCTCCAAAAGTTTTCTGCCTTCTTACACTTGATTAAATTTTAGAGATAAAAAATAGTATCGTATTACACTTTTCTTAAGTTACCTACCATGAAAAGTGTATTGAAATAAAGCCAGATTATATTGAAAACTAAAAATTTTCACTGCGGTCTGCTGGTATCGAAAAAGAGAACAAAAGAAGTGTGTAACGAACAACTTGACATTCTTCTTATAATTACAAAAGAGAACGTCTGTATTTCGTCTGTCCTCTAGAGCACTTATAACTCGAGATACTGTAATACAATTTGAAAAAATTGTCTGACATTATAAAAAAATTTAGGAACAATAGTAACAGTTTGGGATATTTGATGCACGGGAACCTTACCTATTCGAACTTTTCAAGTACTAAGTACAAGTACTAATATATTTAATAGACCAGGGTCGATAATTTTTAAAACCAAAAAAAATAATAGTAGGATGAAACCCATTAGAAAAGGAGAGGAATATTATAAAAATAAAAGGAAAAATAATTTACGGGCGATCTGAGGTCGGGAAGGGGATGGGGGTGAGTTTTTAAGGGTAAAAAACGGTTTTTCTCGATTTCCGGAAAAACTAAAAGTCCTATCGAAAAAAGTCAAATGGCAAAGTTGTAGGTAATAAAAAGATCTAAAACTTTTGTATTTACACTTTTTTCACATAACCTCAAAATTTATGTGAAAAATCCAAAAAACCAAGTTTTTGGTTTTTTATTTTTATCTTTTACAAAAAAAAATATTTTCTTAACGAAATTTCGTGAAAACTTACCTTTTTATGTCCCAAATACGCTGTAATTTATTTAATTAAAAATATTTATTTTTTCACCTTATTTTGAATTAATGTCGAAAAAACACCCTAATTTTCAATCGAAAATTCACCCGTCAAAATATCAGCTTTTTTCAAAAAATTGGTATAGTTTCTGTTCGTTGAAATCTCTACTTTCCGATGGTGAAAAAAAAATATATGTTACAATAGTAAATCTTCTCAGAAAAAGCAAAAAATCAAAAAAAACTCGAATTCGAAAGCTTTTGCATTTTGCAAACGAGCTGAAATCTTTTTATCGAAATCATTTAATGTGTTATGTTTTTTTAATATACTGTAATATATTATCTCTTGTATCGTTGTTTCGAACACAAGAAATTTTTTCTTTTGAGATATTACCGAAAAATCCACCGCAGATAAAGCAATGAGATTCAAAATTAAATCCAAGAGCATCTTTAATTACTTCTTTTCCTTCCTTTGCTTTTGTTTTGTCTTGAACTACAAAATGTAGTAAAAAAATATATGTTACTATAATAAATCTTCTCAGAAAATGCAAAAAATAAAAAAAAACTCGAATTCGAAAGCTTTTTTTAATTATTATAAGTAATTTTGAGCTATTTATTAAAATTTACACTTTAATTACTCGAAAAACGTTAGATTACATGTGACATTGATAACAAAAAAATATATAAAATATATATCGTAAATATATTTTTAATAACAAACTTTTGGCCGATTTCCATATATATTTTATACATTTTTTTTTGTCTTTTCAGATTATCAGTATGGATGAATCTGTTTGTATCATCTGCAATAAGGCAGATGATAAGCAAGTGTATGCAATAACAAAAAGCAGCTTTGAATCGTTTAGTGGTATCCAGCAAGAAAAGAATCGATAATAAATACAAAAAATTTGAGACTTTGACATCAGCTTTTATTCATCGAAGTTGTCAAAGTCAATATAATGATGAGACCGCAATAGCTACATTTTGTAGTTCAAGACAAAAAAAAAGCAAAGGAAGGAAAAGAAGTAATTAAAGATGCTCTTGGATTTAATTTTGAATCTCATTGCTTTATCTGCGGTGGATTTTTCGGTAATATCTCAAAAGAAAAAATTTCTTGTGTTCGAAACAACGATACAAGAGATAATATATTACAGTATATTAAAAAAACAGAACACATTAAATGATTTCGATAAAAAGATTTCAGCTCGTTTGCAAAATGCAAAAGCTTTCGACTTCGAGTTTTTTTTGATTTTTTGCTTTTTCTAAGAAGATTTACTATTGTAACATATTTTTTTTTTCACCATCGGAAAGTAGAGATTTCAACGAACAGAAACTATACCAACTTTTTGAAAAAAGCTGATATTTTGACGGGTGAATTTTCGATTGAAAATTAGGGTGTTTTTTCGATATTAATTCAAAATAAGGTGAAAAGATAAATATTTTTAATCAAATAAATTACAGCGTATTTGGGACATAAAAAGGTAAGTTTTCACGAAATTTCGTTAAAAAAAATTTTTTTTTGTAAAAGATAAAAATAAAAAACCAAAAACTTGGTTATTTGGATTTTTCACATAAATGTTGAGGTTATGTGAAAAAAGTGTAAATACAAAAGTTTTAGATCTTTTTATTACCTACAACTTTGCCATTTGACTTTTTTCGATAGGACTTTTAGTTTTGCCGGAAATCGAGAAAAACCGTTTTTTACCCTTAAAAACTCACCCCCATCCCCTTCCCGACCTCAGATCGCCCGTAAATTATTTTTCCTTTTATTTTTATAATATTCCTCTCCTTTTCTAATGGGTTTCATCCTACTATTATTTTTTTTCACTTTTTATTATTTTTAAAGGCTTCTACCCTGGTCTATAAGGTTAAAATCAATGTCTAGATTTTGCATTAATTCTACCAGCTGATTATGATCGTCAGCGTAAGCTAGCCTGGATCTAGAAAATGCAAAAAAGAGCCAAGCAATAGTACACAATAAGGCGACACATCGAGCTATAGATTTCCAATACACTGAAAGTTCTGCATAAACTGGTTTTGCATAGCTTGGTTGATCGCCGTACGTACCGAGCAAGATAATAAATATTAAAGTGGAAGCTACAGGGTTGCCCGCGAAATACAATTTTTTACGTTTTTTTTGCAATGTCAGTGTCAGCTTTTATGCTGAATAAAATATGATACGCGGCCGTAACTACTAATATGGCTTTACTGATTTATAATCATTAAAATCATCAATACAACCCCTTTAATTTTATTTAAGCCTTATTTTTTCATGAAATAGTCATTTATTCGGCTTAAATGAACTTTAATGATCACAATTATGTAAATACTGTTAGACGGAAGAAAACCTAAATTGATACAGCACAGCACTACGCAGCGACGCTATGTGACACATCACTAATTTTCTCTCTTGACATTTCGACGATTTCGCGGCAAACACTATTGCCGCGAAATCCAGTGTATTTCATTGTCTAAAACTGGATTACATGATTAATTTGTTTATTATAACTCTTTTAATTACTAATAATAAGTATGTTTTACGGCCGCGTATCATATTTTATTCAACATAAAACCTGACACTGACCGGCAAATTGCAAAAACCTTAATAAAACTTGAATTTCGCGGGCCAGCCTATCGCTTCCACCTTAACCGATCATAATAGCTATAAGGTAACATTTCAAGCTAGAAATTCAATTCAATCCTCTTTGCAGGGACACAAGCGCTCCAACGGCACCGACAGTCTTACTGAAGCGAACCAAGCACCACAAAGGCAGCATCTACTGCCTCGCATGGAGCCCAGCTGGCGACCTCCTTGCGACGGGATCAAACGACAAGACAGTCAAACTGATGAGATTCAACAGCCATGCCTGCAATCTGGAAGGACAGGAGGTAAGACCATCATCATCTCACTTTCATCATCATTTCAGCCGAAAGTCGTCCACTGCTGGACATAGGCCTCCCCCAAGTTTCGCCACATTGACATAACATGGGGGGGTTTGCCGTAATCGCCACGCTTGGCAGGCGGGTTGGCGATCGCAGTACGGTTGTAACAAAAGCACAGAGAACGCTGCTGCCCATTCTCCGGCAAGTCCCTTAGTAGCCTCTTACGACACCCACGGGAAGATATGGGATGGTGCTATTCTTTGCGTCCGACACCATACAGAACATCATTCATCATTCATCTCACTAGCCTTTTCCCAACTATGTTGAGGTCGGGTTCCAGTCTTACCGGATGCAACAGAATACCAGTATTTTACATGGAACGACTGCTTGTCTGACCCTCACAGCATAACTCGGTATTAACTGGAACTAGACTTTTGGTGCCACTGACTATCTGCAACAACTGTCAATGATCTACGAATGACAGCCAGTACCAACAGCTTAACGTGTTTAGCCATCCACGAACCGACCTAGGCAAGCACTGCTTAACCTCGTAGATCGACCTGTACGGGTGTTATTACTTAGCCTCGACATACTCGACAGGAGGTAGACCATATTTATAATTAAGAACGCAAAATGGGCACGCGCCTTTGTCCAGAATCTTCTGTGTACATTAAACGCCCGTGCAATTTTTTTTGGTAGGTTGGTTTGATATTATTTAAGCCTCCCCGAGTAGAGTTGTGTTAGTAGTAGTGCTACAGTGAAAAGTCTAGGGGGGCTACCATGACTAACAATACTGCTTTAAGAAAAGCAGTATTATTGTAATGTTATTCCAGATTGGAAAAGTCATAGTTGGCTAGGCCACTAGGCTTTAAAAGATACCCCTTTCGCATCTTAAAAGGGTGCTACATAACTACTCGTTGGGGTCGTCACATTCGGCTGCGCAGTATTTGTTGAACAGCAAAGCGGACCCGAAGCAATTACTAGGTAGTACATGTATTTAGTATTCGTGTCGGCCATGCTGGCTGTACTAAATTCATATTATTTTATCGCACAGGCTTGACCTCTTGTGCTCTTTCATAAAAGATAAGAATTGTGCTCGAAAATCAACTAGTCAAACGAAAGTAGGACTACAAATATTTGCCTCAAATAAACATATTAATAGGCCTCATAAATAATTCAGATGATAAGACGGTCTATTTTAGTTTAAGTTCAAAGCCTGTTAGCTGGTGATTTTATGTCTGTCCACTGAAACGTGTTCATAATCTTAGAAAATACTATTCTCTGAGTTTTCTTTGGCGAATCGTACCGTCATTCAGTGAGATATCGCAATATTTTTCTTTCCACGGAAATGGCACAGTGATAATATGGTCCTTTCTCCTACACTGTTCAATTGAATGAAATGAATCGCTGAATTACTTAGGAATACCTAGTTGTCAGATTTTCTATATTTCTTTTAAAGAAGAGCTCATGAAACGTCCTGCATATTTAATGCTTTAACTAATTAAACACCAGGAAAAAAAATAACGCCACAGTAATATTACTGTTTCATTCATTAATTAAATAAGTTGATCTCTAAATCGAGATGTCTC
Organism: Cerastis rubricosa; assembly: GCA_949152445.1. Taxonomy (NCBI): domain Eukaryota; kingdom Metazoa; phylum Arthropoda; class Insecta; order Lepidoptera; family Noctuidae; genus Cerastis; species Cerastis rubricosa. Next base: position 20,351,561 of record OX424523.1, on the reverse strand, counting down.
CGTTCAAATGTTATCGAGTCGTTTAGCTGGAATAACCAATGATAAGCGGCGGTGAATTGTAAGATGATCCAATTGTTTTTAAGTTTCAATTAGTTAACCTTGTACATATGTACTATCGGCACTAGTAACTATATGTAGACGTGCCGAGGTGAATCACTTCGCAAGTAATCGAGCCCAGCTAGATTGTTCTATGTAAATAACTGCGTATGTTGTGGTAAATGAGTAAATATATGACAGACTGCGTATTGTAATCTTTTTCTGTTTTGTTTACCTGTCTAATGAAAATATAAAATCAATAGTTTCTAATGATTTTAAGTGGAAAAACTAAACTTACAGCAAAATGACAGCTCCGTCGAAGTGGTTCTTAAGTATTTCCAGGTGTTCAGTTTCTCGTAGCTAAAATAGGGTCATCAAAAAGGCAGGTGCACTTAGCCTGTCCACTGTAAATGTCTCCGTCAAACTTTGTTTGGCGCCGTTGTATAAGTAATAATGCAAATAAATTCTGGTCGCCCAAAGCTCGGGAGCCGAAATAACTTTCCTCGAAAAACAATATTACGAACTTTGTTATGAACGATACGAAGGCTTTCTGTCGCACGTTATTTTATGAAACGAATCCTAAAAAAGTTTCATTATAGCACAACAAATGTTTTTACTTGTTCATTAAATTAGTGTCTGTAAATACTGCGTCGTGTAGGCAATATAGACTTAACAAGACTCCTCAGTCCTGTGTAAATTAGCTCTGTGAGATTCTATATTAGTTCATTTGTCAGAGGCTTATGAATAATAAATTTTAGATATTTACGTCAGTCTCACTCCTCAAATGTTTCGCGTTTACTCATGTAGCTTATGCCTTTTGCGATGTTTCTTTGTTCTTGTTTGCTGCTGTAGGAAGATTAATGATATAAAAACGTAGCGATTGTAACAACTTATGACTCTCGAATCGAATAGAAAGAGCTTCTAGTCACTGTCAGTCAATGTTGTATGAATCGGAGCGAGAATGTCGCAAATGGAATTTACTCGAGACTTAACCGTCACTCTGCAACATCAGTCCCTCTTAACGATTGTCAATCTCGATTAATCGCATATGTGGCACGAGCTCGTAAACAGCTAAACGTATGAAGCGGCTGTTGTTCACCGACTAAGTATTACACACAGTTATGACTATTAAACGAAGATATGCAGCAATTTCCTTTGTCTAAGAGGCTTTATAATATAGTTTTATTTGACCTTTTTTCGAGGACTAATATAATTTGATCAGTACGACAGATGAAATAGAGCCTCCAATTAAGATGTCTGTTCTAAAACGATTAAGGACATTAAGTTTACAGAGGAATGTTCCTGTGGATACAAATGTCTTGTTATTAGCACGAATAGCACGTTATCGATTAGATATAATTATTTGATAGAAATAGAATAACCTCTTCGGGGAATTATGTGAATAGTTTTGGGCATTCTCTTACTAATCAGTGTATATCGGGAATCGGAGGGCATAGTAAACTTTTATATATATATATATATAACTGTTATCTTTTCCGTAAGTAATGATTGGTTATCAGATCGATAATTTCAATAAACGTAGTAATTTGACATGACTCTTTCATATTTGAATAGTTATCAGAATGTTTGTAGATTAGCTATTCAGAAATCTATTAAACAGTTAAAATAGAAGGAAAAAAACAGACTTATGCTAAAAACTTTAACTTTTTTTATGTTGAAAAACGTGTGTTACTAATAATTGTAGAATTTAACACCGGAATCACAGTATGCACCGAAATATAAACTCAGATAAAAATTCACGACTGCAGGAACATTAAATATGGCATCGTTTTATTACTGAACATTCCGCGTTCAGCCTTATCGATTGGAATAGTTTTACAAGAATCCGTGTGTCGGGTTCCGTGGATAGCACATCCAAGTTCTAACACAAGTCACCACTAAAACACGATAAATCCGGAAACTAACATGATTAGAAATGTTCGCCTTCTGAAGGTAAAAGATTTACGTTAACAATTCAGAAAGGATCTAGCTAATTACATTCACCGTTCTTGTAATTATAGCCAACCTTATAAATAGTCAAAAAAACTTGAAAACGTTAGCAGGTTGGCTTATTAAACTCAAATTATTCTAATTTTTATCTCATACTAATAAATAAATAATTGTAATTAATATTTGTTGTCAGCTGTTGTAGACAATCCCATATCTTCCCGTGGGTGTTGTAAGAGGCGACTAAGGGACTTGCCAGAGAATGGGAAGCAGCGTTCTCTGTGCGTTTGGAAAACAACCGTACTGCGATCGCCAACCCGCCTACCAAGCGTGGCGATTACAGCAAATCCCCGCCTTAGGGAGGCCTATGTCCAGCAGTGGACGTCTTTGGGCTGAAATGGTGGTTGTAGACAAAATTTTAACGTTTTTTATAACTCAATCTAGACATTTGGTATTACCATCAACTCGATATCTTACAGAACCAAATAGTTCTTGCATTGTAGTTTTTGTGCATATTGCACAAATGAAAGTTCACTTTGAATGCTTCTTAGCAAGACCTTGCAAGTTTTTTCAAGTACAGATTTGTATTGGCATAATATTGTCGTGACGGCCAAATTACTTACGGCACACGAGAAAAAATGATGTATCGTAATGAAAGAAAATGATAATCAATCAAACTTTGGCAAATAGGGATGACTGATCCATCTTCGAACTCTGAATTAAAGGTTGCCCTAACTTGTCGGGTAGTTGAAAGAAGTGCTTTCATTTTCGCAAATATATTGTGACTTTAATATGATACATAAAAATCTAATATAATACAACCAGTTTCTGTTATTATATTATGAGTATTGGTTAATATAGTAATTGAATGGTCCCAATGAGATGTCGTGACGTGAATTGATTGTCATATTTAATGGGTCATTAACTGATTATGATTAGGTTTTGAAGGGAAGTACTGAGGCTGTGTCTAGCGAGGCCTTGATATCAATTATTATTATAATAATATGCTTGTCTCTAGCTGTGTCCCGCGGTTTAAACCAATCTCGCATCGAGATTTCAATCGGACTTTTTTTTGAATAGTGCATTATTACATAAATCAGTGAAAGAGTTTTTCTACATGTAATCAGTAGTTCCAGGAAAATATTTTATCGTGCATACAACTTTACCTCTGAGTACAGGCTCGCCCGCTATTACATAAAACTAAAACTATTGGCAAAATTTGAGTGTACTTTAAGTACAGTCTGCAAAGGAGATAAGTAACCCGATTCTTACGCTATACTAGTAGTATGAGAATCTGGTTACTTATCTCCTTTGCAGACTGTACATAGGTGTACTTAAAGTACATTTCCCTTCGAGTACACGCGTGATATTAAGTTATGGGTAATTAATAAAGTTTCGACTATAACTGGGCTAGTTTTGTTGTAATTATGATTTTATATTAACTCCCTCGCTTGTTGCCAGGTTGAGCTGACCATGCACGACGGGACAGTCCGGGACGTTTGTTTCATCGAAGACACGTCGAATAAGACCAGCCTGTTGGTCAGTGGGGGCGCCGGCGACTGCAAGATCTACGTCACTGACTGCGCTACCGGCAAAACTTTCCAGGTAATATAAATTATACTGACCAAGTCTGGACGTGAGATGATAGTTTCAATCTAAAACTATTTATTACTTCTTTAGTTTTATGTGATCTTTGTCTTCATTTTCTGTGCCAGCTTTATTTATGTTACTGGCCAAGCCCCATTTCTGAATAAACTAGTTTGACTATAAATTGTATTTCTTAAGGTTACCGGCGATTTCTCTTTCTTATCGAATGAATTAAAACTATCATGGACCTGGCCTGTAAGCGCTAAAACGTATCGTATACACATTGCAATCGGTAATTTGGCACGTCTATGCAGCCCCCACGTGTTTGCTTACGTTTGAGATTAGAGCACCCCATGTATATGCGACGAATGCGACGATTCACATGAACAACCTTATCCGCTGCGAATATCATTACGCACGCGATTAGTTGTTGCTACGTGTGAGGCTCGCCACAACCCGAGAACGATCGAGGTGGGACGCATTTACCAGCCACCTACACCCACAGCCTCATATAACAGCCCTGTTTAATCCCACCCTCAGATAAGGACCACCATTAATACCTTCATATTTCTTCTAGTTCTCTCCTGAAAGTGACACCCTTTATTCATCGTCAATTGTTACGTTCCCGTTTGTTTCTTATACTATGCCTCGTGTCACTTTACCAGTCTTTACATTTTCTTTAGACCTCGGGAATGGAGACTAGATATTTCGATTTAAATAAAACAAGATTTTATGGCACTATAAACATCAACTGAGGGACGATTGAATAGAAATCGCCCGCCTACCTCGGGTTCTAAGTATATTAAATCAATTCCGAGTTGAAGGGTGCGTTTGATTTGTTCTGAAATTGGTGTTGAGTGATTGGTAGTTATGTATGGTTGCTTTGTGTTTTGTGCAGGCGTTAAGCGGTCATTCGGGGCACATTCTGTCACTGTACAACTGGGGAGGCGCCATGTTTGTGTCGGGCAGTCAGGACAAGACTGTGCGGTTCTGGGACCTGCGTACAGGTGGTTGCGTCAACATTATTTCGCCCCCAGCTGGACAACCTAACAAGGTATGTTTTCAATATTTTTCTTTGCTTGTTCAACGGTAAAGTTAACCATCGTGAAGTAACAGACACTTCCTAAAAGTTAAAGATACGTGACATCTGATATCCACCAACCCTAACTGTGCTCAAGTGGCGAATGGCCAACCCTTCTTATACAAACAAGGCGTGTGTTCCGGCGATGGAAACATTACCTATAAAGTTAAAATGAAAAAAAAAAAAATGAATGAATGAATGTGATGCTTTCAGCGACGACGAAGTTGACTTTACCGTATTGTGGTTAAAATTATAATCATTGAATAAGGTAACCAAGGATTGAATACTACCGCAATGTAAAACCCTATTTGCAAGCAGACAATTCTTTTATCTCTCAGCTCAATTATACAATAGGATTAATAAAAACATGTATACAACAGAAACTATTACGACTTTAAAAGTGCCGACCGAAAATTACATTAGTATTAGTCCAACAAAGTTAGTTATAAATTCAATACCACGAATAATTACAAATGTATAAGACCTAAATAAGTCAATAAACAAATCCATGTGTTGTATTTCCTCTTGTTCCCTGTCGATGGGAAAACACACAGTACACAATACTTTTAAATAACCCATCCAATTTGACCTAACCTTTCTTAGTCCAGTCATTACGTACATTAAAAAAAGAAAATGAATTTGCGCTTCTAATTTTTTAATATGTTGTAGGGGATACCTAGAAAAGCTTAACTTGAGATTGTCGACCAAGCTTTCCTAGGAGCTTTCGCCGCCATGTTGAAAAAAGGGGTAATATTTGTTTCTCGGCAATAACTCGGCTATCCGATGAGATTTCGAAAATTTTTGTAGGACACTTTTTGTAGCTTTCTTTGTGCTCTACAATAACGCCTGAATCATTTTTTTTTCACTTCCACAATTTTTCATATTTATTAAGACCCAAAGAAAAAAAAAGGAAAAAATAAAAATTGTGTCCTAAAGGAGATGTTCCAGAAATGTATGGAGCCTGGGCTAGCACTATGTACACTATATGTAAATATTGCTAAATAATACAGTAACCGTTTTTTATTATCAATTTTCTTTAATTTCACTTCGTTTTAATGTATATTCAAATTAACTTGGTCAAAGAGAGCAACACAACATGGTGGATCAGATCAGCACGTGATCAGCAGGCGAAAAATGTCATTTTGACAATGACATTTGATTGACGTGTATTACGATACACGACAATCAAATGTAATTGTCATAACTGCTTTAGTAAACAAACCAACTAGAATTTCGATAATCTCGGGTTTTGGTTTGGTTTGGTTGAACAAAACAACAAGTTCAATTCAAACTAAATGCAAATAAAGACTCAAAGACGGCACTTCTTAAAACTGTCACAAGTCGTCAAACGTCAAACAACTGTCATGGCTGCTCTAAAAATAGGGTTATCTTAGTAAAAAACTTTTCAAATGATAATTATTGTACGACTATACCCTTCTTAAAATTATTTTTTTAGTATTTTTATGATATTCCTCTATTTTTTTCCTATTTATCTATGTAGTGTACATAGTGGTAGCCCAAAATCAAACATCTCCTTTTTGACTTTATCGATCGATATCGATGCATGATACGCTAAAAATGATTCAGGCGTTATTGTAGAACACAAAGAAAGCTACAAAAAGTGTCTTACAAAAATTTTCGAATCTCATCGGATAGCCGAGTTATTGCCGAAAAACAAATTTTAAGCGTTTTCCAAGATGGCGGCGAAAGCTCCTAGGAAAGCTTGGTCGACAATCTCAAGTTAAGCTTTTCTAGGTATCCCCTACAACATATTAAAAAATTAGAAGCGCAAGTTCATTTTCTTTTATTTGCCTTTTTTTCGGACGAAATGACTGGACTATTCAAAAGGTTTCTCCTTTTAGTTATAAATTCGATACATATTAGCTTAAAAACGTAATTATATTCATCAAACCTTTGTGTAATTTTATATCGTACATCAGCCTGATTGTAAAGGCAAGTCTGCGTTCGAGGTGTAATTAGAAGCAAAAAATACTATGTAGGGGTGTTAATTATACAATATCATGCTGTCGGTTACTGTGAACGGCCGCGTCTTCTGTGCGATTATCGAGCTGCCAGCTTTTGCCAGAAACCAGAACTTACTATTTATAAATTAAACTGAAATAGAATATAACTTTATAAACTGACATAGTCACTAACACTTTCAATAACACTAGAAACGGGATATTTACCATGTTTACGATACTTCGGCGCTGTTGTAAATGCCATGATCATGATGGTTAATCTGAGATGGATGGTTGGATGAACTCCGGTTTATACAAATACTAAACACGGTAAATATTCCGTTTCTAGTGTTATTGAAAGTGATATATATTTGCAATATCAATGGCGGAAATGGTGTCAGTACAATGGACCTAGTATCTTCGTATTGAATTTATTTTTGTTTGTACTTCGTTTTGGGATCTAGTGCCCACCTAATCAAATGTGAACAAGGCTTTATACAAGCTGTATGTTCATTCGTATGCGTAGTGTCCATGTAATAGTAGTGTGTATGCAATCTCGTCATTATTTATTCAATACAATTGCACGTTCCGTGGCATCGACGATATTTGAATAAAAAAATGCGCCTATTAACATTAATAACGAACTGCAAAATAGAAGTATGTTTAAAAGTAGAAGTAGTGTACTAACACATTGCATTTCAACGTACTAAATGGCAATCCGGATTGCTAAATAGTCCGCGTATTCCAAGTTATGTGGGATAGGAAAACAATATTTCATAAAAGTAGTTTATTGCACGCCCAGCTTATTAATGCCTATTGTTCGTCGAAGTTATAGCTTATTAATTTTACCAAACGGTATGAAATAGTTTTCGCTCGTATTTATTTTACCTTGGTTCATTGGTGTTTCTTCATGTTTCCATATAGGGTGGCGTCTATCGTTTTTTTGTGATTTCAATAGCTGCTAATAGACGCGTATCAAAATACCAATCTCTTTAGGGTACAATGAGACAGATGTTTGGTTCAGTACCTTTCATTGTGGTCTTCTTTACATTTTAATTTTAAAGAATTAGTAAGTGGGTACCCCTCGTTTGAATAAACCTGCCTGTAACAGCGCAAAGGCTTCATTAAGAAGTAAAAGTAAATTTCTCTTACAATTTGATTAGACCAAAATAAAAACTGGGTATCTTCAATATCCAGTATTAGTTTTACCTTACCATGAAATGCAGGCTTGGTAAGTTGACACCGAGACGAAGTTATTCCTTTTACGAGTTGTGGTTTTATTGGAAATTTTATTAATACGAGATTGCATTTGATTCAATATCGAACTGAACTAAAACTTAGAACATCCAAAGTTTCTGGAATCTGGATTGTTGGAGCAAAACAATAATAAGTAACTAAAACCAACTTCTGTTAGTTAAAATCAATGAAGAAGGCCCTACAATGTATAAACATGACAGAGGAATACTACAATTTATTGTTGGCATAAAAATAAATCATCTATATCTACGTACTATACGCTTTTCGTGACATTGTGAAGAAACTAAACATTCCTGAGAGATATTTTTCGACGGCATGTTGAGCCAAGTCGAGAGGCCCATGCGGCATAAAAACTGCCACCAGTTAGGCACTAACTGTACGAACAGAAAATGCTTTTCGTGTTGGTCTGTGTGACCGCGATGATCTTATTTAAACGACTTGATGACTTGACGAATGTATTCCCGACGTTTTATGTGTATAGCACGATAATATTCAATCCAGATATAATTAATAAAAATATCGATCAGAGACGCACAGAACAGATAAGAATGGCAGAAGAAAGGCGATGCCAATACACAACAGTGGGTTATTCCAAGCTGAAATGATGACGATAATAAATAAATCTTCATGTTATATTTTAAAACCGTGCGAAGCTGGGGCGGGTCGCTAGTTGCAATATAATACGGAAGACTCGAAGCTTCGGAGAGCGTCTGTCATGATCACGCCTTCGGAATGCAGGCTTGAATACGAAACGTTGTTCTCAAAAACATTCGTATTTTGTATGTCTTTTGTTTCACTCCCAGAGGCAGTATGCCGGTGTCCCTTCAGTGGAAGAACAATTATGTTACGTATCAATTTATTGTTTAAGAAATGTTAGGCTGGACTTGCAAAAACGATATAATCTGTGAGGTCGCGGTCATGGTTTTTTTTCTTCGAGATTATGAAGAGGTGTCGTTATACACCTTCAGTTTACAGGTATAATTACTATTACTATACTGTGCGCCAAGAGAAGATATAAATTGTGTAAACACATTGAGAGTTAGCAACCTTTGGATCAAATGATAACCTAATCCGTGAAAACAAAATAAACAAACTGAAACGCATTCGAAACTCGAATGGCGGCCCAAATGTTTACGTTCCAGTAGTCAAACACAGTTCCAGTACTACAAAACATTAGACGACAGATCTTTATATTGCAAAAGTATAATCCGACCAAGTGAAATTGCTCGTTAGTTTCGTAGGTGCTACACGTATGTTACTTTAAGTTGATTGAAATTGGATTATTTGTTTTTGATTGAATTGTCGCTAACTACACAAGTTACTACTTATGTAGAAAAACCGGCCAAATGCTTACTAGCGACCAAATTGTACTGAACGTTTTCGGTCGCTTATAATTATTAATGTCGTCCATACAGAGCCTGAACCAGTTCTCGTCCATTATTTATCTTAGTTTATCAGCTCGGGCTTTCAGGCACCTTTTCCAACGCCGCGGCGCTGTTACGCCGTCGAGGAAACGACTAGCTATCGACTATTTTCTCGCTGTAGTAACTTACAAAAGATGAATGTTCCTTGTCAATAAATAAGACAGTAGGTGATCCCTGACTGTAGACTCGGTCGATGAAAACATTTTTAATTTTAAACCAAGCCATGCCTCAAGCTGATCAGTATTACATGTCTTATTTATTACCAACTAGCTACTGCCTACGACTTCGTTCGCGTGGAAATTTTGATGTTTTTTCAGGGATAAATTGTAATTATAAACCTTCCTCTTGAATCATTCTGTCTATTGATGCAAATCGTATCACAAAATATTGTATAATATATGTATAGCAAAATATATCATAATCGTGTACAGACGGCGGGAAGCGACTTTTTTAATACTATGTAGAGATACGAATAGTGTTCCTTACCGTTTGCTTCTCACCAGGGCTCCGCAGTAGCATCTTTGGCCGTAGACCCGAGCGGCCGGCTGTTAGTCTGCGGGCACGACGACGGCTCCTGTGCGCTTCACGACGTCCGCGGATCTCGCGCTTTGCAGCGCTTCACGCCGCATTCTGGCGACCTGCGCAGCGTCCGCTTCTCACCCGGCGCATACTATCTACTCACTGCTGGATATGATGGACGGGTTGTGCTTACTGATCTTCAGGGTAAGATAGTTATAGTTGTACCTACTTCAATTACCTTTCAAAACGTGTTTTTTTTGTATGATGTCTATAATAAACTGATATTGGACGCAACGCCATACCTTTAATTTCTGAAGGGGAAGCAGAGATTTATGATTACGTATTTTAAGTTCCAATGCAAAAGCTCTAGCCTCTTGTTAGCAATCTAGCATAAGCCTAGTTTCTGTTGTTGGCTAAAAAAAAAGAAAATATAACTTATCGGCGGATAAGGTATATTTTAGGATTTAGACCTGGCCTGGATTAGATTCCAAGACGTCTGCGTGAGCCCATCTGATGCGCTTGCAGCCATTAGATCAATACCTTCTATAATATTAAGAAGTAAACTCGTGTGCTAATGTAAAGTTCAACCTCAGGTGACCTGACCTGCGCCCTGCCGAGCGTGCCCGTGGCCCGCCACCCCGACAAAGTGATCTCCGCGCGATGGCACCCTGACGACTTCTCCTTCCTATCGACCTCCGCGGACAAGACCGCCGTGCTGTGGACGATACCGCCCGTCTAGCGAACGCTATACCACGTCCCCATAAACTAGGACGACGAGCCAACGCTCTGACAACGACAACTTATCCATTGGCGATATTACTCTACTCGACAATCTCCACGATTCCACCAATCTTACCGTGCACCCAGCAGCTTTGCCTTACATACATTTTAATATAGAACAATAATAGATAGCTAGATTTAGAATTTAAGACAAGAAAAAAAAAACATGATGAGTATATGGTATAATCAAACCAAGATTTCATCCAAGTACGGGAATCAATCGTGGAAATTAATTGAAGGTACAATGAAAGCGACAAACTCGAACTACGATCGACTACTGGTAACACGACACAAAATACAGGTACCAACTTACGGCAGTCACTTAATCAGACATACATTGCACCGTGACTGATCGCCTGGATCTTGCAAGCTAAATTCGCTTTTATCGCGACTGTATAGCAACCATTTTGCTTATTTTTCTCTGGTCGTTTACAATCACAGATTAAAATGAAGGGTGAGAACCCTCGTGGTCGATATTTAGTTACATCGACCTCGATGTTTAGTTGCTTACCTCTGCAGAGGTAAACGAAACTGTATTTTTGTAAAAAAATATGTAATTATAGGCCTAACGTTCGCGCTGAAAGATAGGTCTAATAAAAAGAAAAGTGTGAATATGTGGAGTGATTAAAATTGAAATATTTAGATCCGTCTTTCATAAAATTTTACCCATGGTGTGTATGTGAACCGCCTCTGGTTTTTATTTGCGTAACTTTTGCTATAAACTTTTCTCCTTTATGCATTATAAAATTTCGATTTATTCGTATTTATTAGGATCGAGTTAGTTTCCGTGTTTAATGAAAATAGCTATTTTAGGCTAACGACATACCGAGAACTTAAGTTTCGGAAACTGTTGTCCGATTTCTGGTAAAGCTTAATTCATGCGTTATCAAAAGTGCAGTTATCCGTGGTTTCCGAAACTTAAGTTTCATAGTGTTGCAGCGCTTACTGTTGTAATAAATCGTGCAGTGCTATAAGAATGCTTTTAATCTTATTATTTAACTATCGATCCAAATAAGAGCTTTAAACTATATGACTTGTCCACAGCTCTGACCTCGTGTTTCATACTTATAAGAATTTGAGACCGCAAACTGCGGAATTGTTTTTCCATTATTGTTTGGTGTGCGAGGCATGCATGCGTTTGTGGACAAGACACCTTCACATAAAATACGTAGATGCAAGAGTACGTAGTGATTTTTTTTGTCACAACAACCATAGGCTTAGACAGTAGCTACATATAGGCTCACTAATGTACTGATCTTTAAGTATATTATAATATTACACAATTCTAGTTCACAGCTATAGAGTAACTTATTGATGTACGGTGATACGGTCTAACATTGATATTGGAATAGCTACGAAAATCAATGCTTGCCTTTGACGATAAGAAGCGACGATGACAGAGTCGTCATTAGATTAGAAAAATAATAGGGTATTGGTTTCAGTCACCTGTTCGTATGTATTTAGTAAGACTAGGCCGTTCACTGTAGCACTGATGAATAAATGTTATAATTTGACTGCGAATTTATCAAAATTACAATTGGATTTTATGAACTATGACGTAAACATATTATTATTTAAGTATTCTCCCAGTATAGTACGGACACCAGTGGTGTAACTAAATAATTATTAATTGTATTAATATTTTAAAGAATCTTAAAGATTATAATGTTACTTAATATAATGTTAATAAAGAAAGGTAAAATGCAATTTAATTGTGTAACACATTGCACAAATTTTTAATATCATTGGTATGTAAAGTTCATATAAAATTTATTTGCATAGCTTATTAAAACCTTGTCAAACAAGTACTTACATTAAGTAGTGTTTGATATTTATTACTTTTTTATGATCGGATGTGTTTAATAATATTTTGATTATTGCGCGCGATAACTAATATAACATTGTCTTCATCAATCATGTCACGGTTATGATAAAATTATTTAACGATTTCAATGATTCGTGTATTTTACGCAAGTTAGGTTGCTTTTTTACATTGCTATTCATCGGTTATTTCTGTTGTTCTTTAAATTATATTTCAATGTAACATTTTGTATAATTTGACAATAATCTAATTTTATCGCGCTTAGTTATAGTGTTTAAATTCAGTGTTCGCACTTATAAGAATTTTATTATAAATACGATATTTATATTCTATGTATTGAGAAAATTATTGTTGTAATCTAATCAGTCCACAACTGACATGTCTTTAAACTAAACCATCGAAATGTTAAAACTGTAATATGTTCTTTGTTAAACCGAATTTCTTTAACATGTGTATCCATTTATTGTTTAAGAATATAATCACATTATTTACAACTTGTGCTTTTTATTTGCTTGCCAGCATAGTTCCTATCAGGTATTCTAAAACCAGTAATATCAATGTAATAACCATGAAATTTATACGAGTAAATTCTATCGAATCCTTTGCATACTTTTTTAGAACAAAGCGGTCACACAAGACAAAAACTAAAGGGACTAACGAAGACCTTTTTGACTTTTATATATATTAATATATGAATGTATCCATGAGTTCGTTTGCATATCTTCCTTGGCCTTACTACCTGAAAGAAGTACCTATATATTGAGTATCTCTTCCAAATATAACAAGAATGATAACCCTCCTTTTTGCTCCGCCGTAGTCGGGTAAAAACTTAACTACACACACAAGCAAAAATTCAAAGCGATTTTCTCGTAGAATACCGAATCTAACTTTGAGATAACACCTATTATTTCATCATCAATATGGGGTTTTGATGTTGTGCTACAAAATGTAGTCGTACAAACGAATTTCACGCAAAACCGACTCCTCGCAGCGCCTGAGCCGTGACAGAGACCATGCCTGTTGCATGTTTCATTCTCGCTAGCATGTTGTATGCTTGCTTGCACGCTACATGTTGCTTGCTTGCACGCTACATGTTGCTTGCTTGCACGCTGCATGTTGCTTGCTTGCATGCTGCACGTTGCTTGCACGCTGCATGTTGCTTGCTTGCACGCTACATGCAACATGCAACGGTCATGGACACTATCAGTGAGAATAATAAGATTGTTTTCCTGCTTGGCAAGAACTTTTCCGCATTATTTTTGTGATCGCGTTGTAATTTGCATTTTTAAAAGGTATGAATGTTAGAAACTGTCATTCGATAAAATGTTAAGTATTCTTAGAAATAAGTTTTATATGTAACAAACAATATGTCGATAAAGAATATTTGATTTGTTATTCTATGATATGGATATTGTAACATTAAACTTTATTTGAAACAAAAATCGATGATTTAAATTTCTTCAAAGTATTCTGCGTATTGATTTTTCTATGAAATGATAAAACTGAGAAACAATTTATGTGAAACGAAATTCGATGAAACAACTGAAAGCTGAGTAACTGTGCCCACTACACAGTGACTGAAATATCCTTACTTAAGTATCGTTGAATGCTTCGTTGGCCTACTGGCTGAGCATGAGGGTTTAATTCTCGGGTCGTGCAAACTCATATTGGGTTTTTCCATCAGGAATTTCTCCGTAAAAACCATGGAGTCTGAAATAGTGCCCGGTTGACGACAATAGGTTCGCCCCCTATTATATGGGACTTACACATAACTGGCGAAATGTGGCTGTAGGTACTATTAGGTACACCTCTGCTTAACCCTTCGGGTATAACTATCGTGGTGTTATGCTAAGTACCGTTATTGTCTTCTTGTTTATTGCTGTGGGGCGTTCCCACGTGGATTCTCGCGGGAGGGACTTGATCGCGAAGGAGGAAAGGAAGGCCTTTGCCATGCAGTTTGCAGTGGGACAATAGATAGACTTATAATAAATTAATAATAATAATTTGTACCTATTCATAAACATACTGAGGAAAATCTCTGAAGTATGATAGTACAAAATGCACAATGTATTTTAAAAAACCGGTCAGTTCTTCTTCATATACGATAAACTTCATATACATATGTGTAAAGGCAGGTGGCTCAGACGCCTAGCCCACATTATGCCAGACAGGTGTACTAATTTATCGTTGACTGTCCGATCAACTCTTGCTGTTCACTCTTCATTCATAATTCCTGAAACTAGCCGTCAGTTACATGTGTCGTTGACATTTTATCGATAACTAGATGAACCGCGCAACTTCGCCTGCGTCACAATTTTCCCATTAATGCAACATTTTTCATTGATGCTCCGCTCCAATTGGTGGTAGCGTGATTTTATATAGCCTGTAGCCTTCCTCGATAAATGGGCTTTACAAAACTAAATTCAATTCGAACCAGTAGCTAATAAGATTAGTGCGCTCAACCAAACAAACAAACAGGTTTATTCCACTATGTTCACCTGGGTGATATCACCGAATGAATAATTGGTGTCCGCATTTCACCTCGGAAGAATTTCACCTAGGTGATATCTCCTAGGTGAATTAATTCTACTTAAGCCGAGGCCTTTGTTCACCTTGAAATTGATTCACCCCGGTGAACAAACGCGACTTTTAGCATTCATGTGTTGGACTTCTAAAGCCCCCCTATAGCATGCTAATAAAAACTTTCAAATTAACAAACATCTTATTGTTTAAATCAGTTTTTAATGTTAATTACACAATTTATGTACAACATTGTATGTAACTATTGAGGTATTAATTTAACTATGTATTCTGTTTCAACATACATAGGACATAAAAATAATATAATTATTATATCTCATTTATTCATTTTAAAACATATAATTTACATTTTTAAATATTTTTACAAAATTATATAAAAAACATTTAAAAATATAAAAAATAGGAGCCCACCGGCATCGGCATTGGGAATAGGGTCCGAGCTACCGGTGGTCAGGGCTCTTGAGAGAGGAACCTCCTTACAATACGCGCCGTGTCCAGAAGTACTGCTTTCTGAATCAAGCCCTTGATCCAGCTGCCAAGCGAAAGCCTACTAAGATGTTGGTCGAGGCTTTTGGCAATTAAGCCATTGGCCGACACGACTATCGGCACAATGACTGCTGTATTCACATCCCACATGTCGACAACCTCGCGAGCCAGATCTAGATATTTGAATTGCTTATCTTTCTCTGCTTTCACGAGGTTCTCGTCATGTGGGATCGTTATATCAACAATCATTGCGCGACGCTCCAATCGATCTATCACCACAATGTCAGGCTTATTGGCAACAATAGTCCTGTCAGTGACGATAGGTCGATCCCAATACAACGTGATATTACCATTATCGAGAACTGGGTCGGGTTGTATTTCAAAGCAAGTTGCTGGTGGATAATCCTGGCAACGAGGTTGTGTCTATGCAAGTACTCTCCGTTAGCCAAACGAGAACACCCAGAAATAATGTGTCGGATCGATTCTCCCGGACGGTGGCATGCCTGACACACGTCAACCGTCCCGTCCTTCATAATATGTTTCCGGTAGTTGTTCGTCAACATAACTTCGTCCATAATCGCACAGACAAAACCTTCAGTTTCCCCAAAGAGGTTGCTGAATCGTAGCCAGGACACGGACGCTAGAAACTCTACATCGGGGCCATGAAGAGCCCGGTAGAAGCGCCCGTGAAGCTCCTTGCCCTGCCATACCTCCTTGCGATCATTAGTGTCTAATACTAAAGGCTTGCGCCAGTTCTCGTTAGCCAAGAAGAGCGGGGTAAGGCCCTTGTCTACTGAGACCACATCTCGGTGCATCCCCACGTCGGCTTCTAGGAAGTATTCCCTGAGACTGCATACCTCACTGTTGTGCAGGGTCTTAGCATTTAAGAAGCCACGACCCCCACTCTTCCGCGGGATATACAGTCTCATCACCGACGACCGTGGGTGATGCATCCGATTTGCGGTCAGCAGTACGCGGATCCTCCTATCCAGGGCATCAAGTTCCGTCTGCGTCCATTTGAGTATGCCGAAAGAATACATCAAAACCGGCATGACCCAACCGTTGAAGGCGCGCACCTTGTTTCCACCTGACAAAAGACTGCTTAGCACCTTATTCAGGCGGCCAAAGAAACGTTCCTTCAACGATTGTTTCATGTCAGCAGTATTGATGCCTAATGCTTCCGACATACCCAAATACTTGAAGGTTTCTGTTGAAGAGAGGGATCTAAGGTGTACGGAATCCGAGAGTTGAGTTCCCACAGATTCCGTAATCTCCCCTCGCTTCACATGCATGACTGCACATTTGTCCACACCAAATTCCATCCTGATGGTGCTACTGAAAGTTTCAGTTACCTTCAGTAGCTTCATCAGTTGCAAATTGTTGGGGGCAAAGATTTTCAGATCATCCATGTAAAGAAGGTGAGATATGACCTGACCACCTCTCCTCAACCGATAGCCTAGTCTTGAACCTTCCAGTAGAGTGCTAAGAGGGTTCAAGGCTAGACAAAACCACAATGGACTCAAACTATCGCCCTGAAATATACCACGCTCGATCCTTATCGGTTCGCTGTTCCCCTGCATCTCTCGACATCCTGGATAGCGAAGGACCGTCCTCCATTGCCCCATACACGACTCAAGGAAGGCGCGTAGAGTTGCATCAATCTTGTACAACTCCAGCACCCTCATGAGCCATGTATGCGGAACCGAGTCGTAGGCCTTCTTATAATCTATCCAACATGTAGACAGATGCCTTCGGGACCTGCGAACCTGTTGGCTAATGGCCATATCAATGAGGAGCAGCTCCTTAGTACCACGGGACCCGTTCCTACATCCATTCTGAGAGGGAGACATGATGGAATTACTCTCAATATGTTGGTTGATTTTAGCTCTCAGAATGGATGTAAGAACTTTATAGACCGTTGGTAAGCAAGTGATGTGTTCCTGTCGTCAGGAACTGGGGCAGCGACCCTGACTCTAAGGCTGATTGAAACTGGGACGCCAAGCGAGCGTGCGATCTTTGGAACCATTTGATCCAGAAGTTGTGCAGTCCATCCGGCCCTGGAGATTTCCAGTTTGGTAACGGACGGACTGCACGAGCTACGTCTTGGGGGCTGATGATAATTGCCCCCATTTCTGGTATTGGATCACACGCTTGTTCAACTTCCCGGGTCCAACCGCCCTCAGTGTGACTGACAGGCACCGACCAGATGCTGCGCCAGAACGAACACATGGCGTCATCATCCGGCAGACGCGTGTCAGTCACCCCTTGGTCTGGTCGTTCCCAAGCCCTATATATCCACCGTTCATCGCTTTGGAATGTGTGATTCTGAGTGTATCG
Organism: Cerastis rubricosa; assembly: GCA_949152445.1. Taxonomy (NCBI): domain Eukaryota; kingdom Metazoa; phylum Arthropoda; class Insecta; order Lepidoptera; family Noctuidae; genus Cerastis; species Cerastis rubricosa. The sequence goes on along the minus strand of OX424523.1, from coordinate 20,333,783 downwards.
CTCCACTCGCCGCTTGTACCGACGAATACGGCTTGCCCATGCACAGATCTTCTGCTTCAGGAAGTCGATACGCTCTGTGACGCAGGCTAAATAATCACGAAAACTAATGTCAGTTCCCGAGAACGCCCGCCTCACAAAGCGCATCACTCTAGGGCGAGTATTGCCCTCCCTGAAGCAGATTAACTTGCCGATGAGTACTCTAGCCTCACCGATACGCCGCTCAATCCTGCACTGCCAAGCTGGAATAGCTAATTTTGGTCGTGTAGCTCGGTCACTGTCAGGAAATTTGACGTGAGCTACACGACATGCCGCTACGGCTGCGCAGTACAATATTGAGTGGGTATCAGCAAGGTCTTCGCTGTTGTCAAAGCAGTTTGACAGCTGCGAATCTAGAGTACACACCAGCGCCTTGTTTTTCTTGTGCATAGGCAAACGAGGTAAACGTGGTCTAAGTTCAGGCGGTGTGGAGCGATACTCTCGGAACGCATCCTCCAAAGCGCTTCTCAATTGTTCGTTGCACTGGGTACTCACGGTTATAACTTCGTCAACATCCTCTTCACCACCGCGATCGGATCGCGGCGAAGCACTGGATACATTCTGCATCTGCGCCGCGATCATTGGCGAAGCAGGCGTAACTGGGTTACTCCGTGAGTCGAGGCGTAGTCGATCAAGTACAGTGTCATCCAACATATGGTTACGCTGGATGACCCGGCACCTGATCCGATAGTCGCTGAGCCGACACGCTGATAGCTGGTTCAAGCACCTGAAACAGAGAGAGCATCCGACCACGGTACGCAGTCAAGTTGCTTCCCCCCTCAGTAGCCCCATAATAAATAATTATTATTAATAATTATTATTAATAATAATTAAATATAATAATTATTAATAATTATTATTATATTAATATTATTATAATTATAATAATAAATAATAATTAAATTATTAATAATAATTATTATATTATTATTTTAAAAACGAAAAAAGAAAACTATAAAAATCAGGTGATCGCAAGTATTCAAGAAAATGACAGAAATGTGATCATCAACTAGTGCCATTTGATTGTCTTCTATCTCCTAGGTACCTTTTTCCTGTTTTCTTTAAAAAAAAAAACTTTTCATTATGATATCCTGGTATCTGGACTCTTTTTTAAGTTTGTACAGAAAGTGGATCAATATGGTTTTGTTTATTCGAAGACGACGCGCAAGATTCCATAACGTTATTAATGAGACACATACTTCAATTGTTTTATTTCCTAACATGGATATTTTAAGTGGCCAGGCATGAAATCACCAATTCACCAATGAAATCAAGTTAAGGTTGCTTTATGTGGGTGATAAAAGTCCACCTCATGAATACTAAAAGTCGCGTTTGTTCACCTGGGTGAATCAATTCCAAGGTGAACAAGGGAGAAGTCATTTGGCGATTTCCCATCCTAAAAAAAAAAAAAAAAAATAGGCCTCCACTAAAGTCGAATTAATTCACCCGGTAGTTATTTATCATCACCTAGGTGAAATTCTTCGGAGGTGAAATGAGGACACCAAAAGATCTATACCAAAAGATATCTTCGCCTGGGCGATATGACCCAGGTGAACATAGTGGAATAAACCAACAAACTATTCACTATACTTTATAATATAACTATAGATAATAGCCGCAAGAGACGATGACACGCTTGCCAAATTCAGCGGACGAGTGTCGTTACGGCTGTCATTCGTAGATCTTTGACAGCCGTTACGGGTAGGGAGAAGCCCAAAAGTCGACAACCACACTTACCAAGAGGTATCTCGATACGTTACGTTCGTATAGGCTAAAGGACATAGCACACATATAAACTCTCAAAGGATCGTCACCGTATCAACTGAAGCCTGTAGTATTCTTCGTACACGAATCGTAACGTAATCGCCTCGCTTAGTTTGACTGCGAGACGAAAGGCGATACGGTGACGACCTTTTCCCGAGTTTATATGTGTGCTATGTCCTTTGGCAGATGGTCCAAGTTGAGTGAAGCTTGAGTTGCTCATACCTTCTTATTAGTTTTATCTATTAAATAAAGTGGAGATTTCTCTTGCAACTAACTGGTTAGTTTAAGAGCGACTCAGGCTCATGTTGTTATATGTTGTTATAAATGCCCTAGAACAATATAATACAGGGTGTAACGGAAAGGGTATATAGAGGGTATAAGTATATAAAAAAAAAACTAAGTGCATAAGATTTACTCTACCAAATGTCAAATGTAGTGATTATGACATAGTATTAAATCAAGAGAAACTTGAATTTGTCGCTGTGTGTGTGATTTCGCTAATTCCTTTTTTTCTAATATTCCTTGAAGTACGAGGATGGAACCAACGGAAAAGAAAATTTTAAAAATTGCTTGAAAAAGTCTAAAAACAACACTTTTCTATATTCCCAAACAAAAGATTCGTAATAATACTTAAAAGTCAATTTGAACTTTAATACCATACTATAAAGTTTAAGTGTCAGTGGAGGGGTTCCGGGAAGGCAAAACAATTGAGTAGTGTTGGATAGCCCATTTACTGAGGAAGGCTATAGGCTATATAAAATCACGCAACGACCAATAGGAGCCGAGCATCAATGTTGCAAATACGGGGAAAATGTGACGCAGACGAAGTTGCGCGGGTCAGCTAGTTAGTTAGTAAATTCAACTCAAACTCAACAATTTGAAGACTGTTTTAACATAATTGTCTAATTTGTCTATTATTCTTTAGCTACCTTAGAGATTCCATAGTTCTTTTGGCATGCTTTGTATTCTCTTTTTAAAGAATTTACCATACTGAAATTCACAAAGTGCCTTAATAACGAAATCTACAACCACAGTACCACACCATGAATCCAAATGTAGTGAGGGAGTCGATTAGATTAGATGCTTAAGTAGTTGGCCACTTATGGCCATGGTTCATCATCATCATCATCATCATTGCAGCCGATAGACGTCCACTGCTGGACACAGGCCTCCCCCAAGTGTCGCCACATTGACATTTTGGGGGGTTTTGCCATAATCGCCACACTTGGCAGGTGGGTTGGCGATCGCAGTACGGTTGTTAAAAAAGCACAGAGAACGCTGCTGCCCGTTCTCTGGCAAGTCCCTTAGTCGCCTCTTACGACACCACGGGAATATATGGGATGGTGCTATTCTTTACGCTCGACACCCTACAGAATTGGCCATGGTTACGTAATGGTAAATCACATTTTCATCCAGAAAACATAAAAAAAATATCTGTGTAGTCGAGCGTGGGTTTGTCTACATTGCGCGGCATTTTACTAAACGCTTATATATAAATCATTTGATACAGTTTTTGTCTTGCTGTCTCTCTCCAAAACGGCTGGACTTTTACTGGTCGATAGCTGATGTTATAAGGAGTAACTTATTTTAGAAAAAGGATTAAATTTCCGGGAAAAAAAAAAAAAAACGCTTGAAATTGTTAACAATCCGATCTAAAACATAGGTCGCGGGCAACAGCTAGGTTCACATATAAGCTGAGATGTTATTGATAAAAAAGCGGTGTTTACTATAGATACTAGTAAAAGCACCTACCAATTTCCTTTTCCATTTTCCTTTCCATGAAGATCGAATAGACGTAGGCTTAAACTAAACGCTTCTGTGAAACAAACACGCTGAAAAATCATCTTGCTGCATACAGCGTGTTTGCAGCAAGACGAAAACGATTTGTCCGCGATTTTGTAATATATGTACCTACGTACTACAGATGTTTGCAATCGGTCTCATCAGCAAAGCAGACAAAGAGGTTGCCCACAATGCCCACTAGTGGTGTGCTCATCATCCACGATTTTAAATGGGCGACGAAAGTTATGTAACTTTCGTCTTCATTTAGCACATTAATCTAGACCCCATAACGTTAACATTTTTAATTCTTTTTAAAAACATTCGTTCCATACTTTTTGACCGTGTAGGTAGGTGTTGCACTTTTGAAGGAAAAAGCGATTTGGTTTTTAGTAACCAACGAAAAACTTTGACGCTGGGATTCTCTTCTTCTTCTATTCTTCTTCTAGATTTATGTACTGAATAATTATTCATGGAAACCGTTTGTTCTTGGATGTCCCATCATGTATACAGGGTGTAAAAGTGGACATCATATACTCATTTTTAGTAGATGTTTATGAAATGGGAGAGGAGGAGAGGAGACATAAGAAACACAACAGTTGGTTGACAATAATATTTTTAATTCAGCGAAAAAATTCAACACAGATTTAAAATTTTTATAATTTGCTACTATCCAGCTTACTACATAACCATCTTTCTGAAATTTGGCTATTAAGCCTGTCCGTACAATGCTTTAGCTTTTACTCACTTTTGCTAATGTGCTATTCTTTTTTTTGTGTTTTTTTTTATTCTGCTCTTTACAATGTCAATGAAACTAGCCTATGGGAATACATGGTTATATATTTTGATAAACTTTCATCATGCATACGTCTATTAAAACTGTTATTGGTATTAAAAAGTGATTAGAAGAGTATTCATCAATATATATTATGTTTTAGTTTGATTGACTAACAAAAACAATTCAAGTTTTAAAGAACCGAAACGTGTAGATGTCAAAAATATCCAATGATCGTAATATTATAATAACATTTTTGAAGCTATAAAATTTTACAGTGGGTTGTCCCCAAATTTTGTAAAAAATACCGCAATCGAGGCTTAGTTTAAGCCAAGTTTACGAAAATTTATAAATTCAATATATATGAGTCAAGTTCTCTTACTTACACTCCTAATATACAGTTATATCTAATCAGTTTATTTCATAGTACACTAATTTAATAATTACTTTCTTATGTCAAAACGTATATTATACTTAAGCATCTAACTTTTCGAAAAGACTAGAATTGCGATAATTCAAAAATAATGTATGAATAGAAACTTAAACTTAGTGACTGACTGATAACTAATGTTAACTTAGTGAGTTTTATTACTTAAGAAACTCTGAAGCTAAAACAAATAAAATAATGAAAACTGTTACGCATTCGCTTGTAATCAACTTATTATCAAATGACTATTTCTTAATATACTAATATAGAACATAACATACGTATTTAAATTAAATAACGACTAAAGCAGTACTTAAAAATTAGGAATTACCTAAACATGATAAACTATCAATAAATTAACAGCGCTTTAAACCCTCAGACCAAGGAAAAAATTAAAACTTAACGCCTTTGCATAAATAATAAACAACTTATTACCAAGAACTTTTTACCTAATATATTAATATAGAACATAACGTACGTATTAAAAATATTTAATGACTAAAGCAATACTTAAAAATTAGTAAGGACCTAAATATGATCATACTATCAATAAATTACAACAGCGCTTTAAGTAGATTACTCGTATGTAGTTAAGTTCAAATATGATATTACATAAACCAATTACTGAGTAATGTAATCTGAGTACCTATGTATTATAAATTAAGAAACAATGTATCTACTATATTTTAAATCATCGAATGTATAAAAGTACGACTTGAATGAATCTAATTAGGGATAAGATTACATTGTCAAATGTGTGTTTAACACAGATCTGTGCCCTTTATGTGACATACTCGAATCACAATTGCTTTAATTTGTGAATTTAATAACAGGATAAACATACCAAAACATGTCTACACTGATCAGACGATTATTTTTTCAGCTATTTAACTATGTTTGTTTTTTTAACATCATGTTGTACTCAAAAGATTGCACATTTGGCAGGTTTTTGGCACGGAGTCACGATGAAAACGATTGTGATGCGAGAGTCAGAGGTGCGAGGGACAAATATAATTATAAATTCTACAAATATATTAAAGTACGTCCGGCGCCGTAGAAACATCGGCGATGAAGTTTTTTTTTTTAGACAGAAGCATTTCGTATGCACTTCATAAGTTTGTTTCACAATACAATATGATTAGTGATGAGCGGTACCAATTTGGCATCAATCGTGTCCGGGTTTGAATATTTGCGGTTAAAATACATTCTACAGATTATAATTTGTTTAAAACAAGTCAGTTTAGCATCGCAAATACCCTGTGCGCATACAGGCTAAATCTGATAATCTTGTAGTCGTGGTAAATCTGTAACAAACAGAGAAATGGAATTAATTAAAATATACTTTTTATTCACAATGCAGTGCAATGTGATTGGAAACACACAGAGGAGACACCCAAAAAGTGTATTATATACCGTCACACACTGTCATGTTTAGTGATGTTCTGCAAAAAGATCAGGTGTACGTATAATACCTACTCGCAGCTATGAAAGGATGGTAGCAGAGCTGCAGGACTGTTCGAAAGCGATACCGTGGCCCTGGAACACAAAGGGCTAAGAATGAACATGGATGGGTTTTAGTCAGTACAAGTCTGATATTCCCTTCCACTCCGCCCAGAGCGGGAGGGGTCATTTGATGAATTCCCATTCGTAAAAAAAACGATGGTAGGAGCTGACGTTTTGTAGTTTCTGCCTATCCCCCACATTGCATAGTTTCACTACTCTTCAAATTGTATTGAAGAGGCTTTTTTTAAATGTTTTTGGGCGACAAATTAGCAAGCAGTTATTTGTTATAGGAATAACTATTCCATTAAAACGTATTATTACTTGTATTAATAACTAAAAACACAATCAGTGTCCAAAAACCTAATGAAAATAAAACAAAATAAACGGCGATATCATTGGAAAACAATGTTGACCAAAATCTCAGGTCAATCTTTAAAAGTTTCATGATTCTATCTGGGTGCGTGGGCACGCCCACAAATCATTGTTGACTTTTTCACTCAATCCGAATACATTTGGTACCCAAAGACACAAGTGTAATTTGCTGAAATCCAAAATGTAAGGATTCTAAATCTCAACATCATCATCGTCATCATCAGCCTATAATGTTCCCACTGCTGGGACACAGGCCTCCTCTCTATGAGAGGGAGTGGGCTGTAATCCACCACGCGGGCCCAGTGCGGGTTGGTAGATGTCACATGTTTTCGAAATATTAGTGCCGGTTTCCTCACGATGTTTTTCTTCACCGTTTTTGAGAACAGCGGTGATGAAATTGCCTGGGTTCGAACCCACGGCTTACTGCTCGTAAGTCGGGGCTGCCGCCACTGGGCCACCGCTGCTCTAAATCTCACATCAAAACTAATTTAATTGAATAAAAATATTTTCAATTTGAGTTACGAAAGTAAACAATTGATTCAAATTATTGTTAGAAGATTAGAGCTTACATACAATTTAAGTTCATATATGTAAATTAAGACATTCTATCACGGCGTAGCATCGGCGTAGCGTTCACCTAGCGTTGCTACGTTAGGTTGCCGTAGCGTTAAAAATTAAACATCCGCAATGCGAATCAAATCCTACTTATTACGATTACCTGTAATAGGATCTATTCTTAGATATTCCAACAGATTGCAGTTACGTACCTTATTTTATTTCTACTTTAATAAAGTTATGTAGTTCTAATAATCAAGCAGTGTTTGCCAATTAAATAAAACAAACTTTAGTAATACTATAATGTGCAAAGATAACGCAATAAATAAGCACGAACAACAAGATATTGCCTTATTTATGATTGCTCGAGAAGGTTCATTATGCTTATATATTGTCTATACATTCTAAGTATACTTAGTTTTCTCATGAATAAAGTGGTAATCTATTGTGAATGAATACGAATAAAAATGTTAAGCTAAACGAATACTCTCCTGCGATGGATAGTGTATAAGAAATATATGGTAATGGCAGCAAAACAGCTCCTTTAAACATTGCATTTTCTTTTTAAAATATGATACAGAACTGCATACATAATACAGCTCAAAACGTTTCTGAATTCAATGGTCAAGTGGTGTTTTACTAGAAATGCGATGACAATATTAACAGTTAGACTTGGAACAAAATTATCTCGTCCCTAAAAAGCTTTAAATATAATTTTGCGGCGGGACCATAAATTAATGTGATTGCGGTCAAAAACTTTACATTTCAGCAATCTGAGGGTCACAATTTGGAGTCTTTTGTAGGTGTAAAATAAAATTCGAGTTCTTTTTTGTGCCAAATGACAGCTAGCTGTCCAGACGGTCGGTGGCCTCAAAAAAGCAGTTCAAGGACACAAAACGGCTTGCGGGCAGCTCTAGCTCAGTCAAGGTACCCGGGAATTAGGGACCACCGAGGCGAAATGAGAACTTAGACTTTTGATCACAATTTTTACATTGTTTTAGGCTCTTTGAAACATGTGTAAGAGTGAACGAAGCTTATCTCCGAGACAGCGGCGACGTCCGGTCGATTGATGACATTGATGTTCTTCGCTCTATAATGATCAAACTTTGTGAGACTTTGATCGTTACGGCTACAGGCCCGATAACTGTTAAATAGTCGGCAGACGATGTCCTTTCGTGCCTATGTATACCTGTCAGAGCTGTCTAGCTTCTCATTACGGTGTAGTGCTTAAAGTACTTACGTATATTTGCCGTTGAGTCGCGTATACACAAATGAACGGATTTGGATTATGTCCTAAGCCAAGGTACTTTTATTTGTGTAGCTACTAGATAAAAAACCCCTAAGGATGCGAGTGAAACTGAATTTTGTACTTGAAAGTAAGGAAATTCGCAGTGTCCAAGATTAAATTAAATTTTAAAAAATAGGTAGGTACTATAAGAAGAAATGTTCTAGAAAAAAGGGTGACCTCATGTCTCCGAGTGAGGCCGTAGAGTATAATTACATACTTGATTGCTAAGTTTGACACGACAAACTAGACGACGTTAACTATAGAACTGCTTGATTCTTTTGGTACTTGAATGTCATAAGGAAAGACGCGCTCTTGGTATACATTTATGAAATTGTCTCTGGATATTGCTTTAAAAACAAGATGGCTTTAGATCCGACTATGGTCATGTGCAATAAGAAGCATGCCGCTATCTGGCTAGACGAGCGAGAAATGGCCAGGTTGGGCCTTGTGTCTTGTGTTATATTTAAATGTGATCGTGTAAAGGTCTCACCTTCCAATTGTCGCGGTCGGTCAGTTTAGAGGGAATCCTTATGTGTTTCGTCGGCGGGCGGTACTCCGGCTGCGGACATCTTGCGCCGCTCGTTCCGTGCTCGGGAAACGGGCCGGTAGTACTGCTCGCTCCGACGCCGTCAGCGCTCTGGCACCGGGACCTCCGACTCCAGCTCCATCCACAACGAAGATATCACGCGGGCGTCTGTAGTTCAAAACATCATCATCGTTAAGTTAGGACTGCCCGTTGACTTGACAATTCCTAATCACCAGGGGTCGACATATGCAGATGGATTTCCATTTGCATCACGCGAACATAACACTAGTTTTCTAGTACTAAAGATGCTTTTAAGTGTGATACCAGAATGATATTAAAGTCTTAAAATCAGATCGATCACATCGTTACCCAAAAGTATAGTCTGCCCTGATACATATCTACATTATCAGTCCGAGTGAAAAGCAAACTGGATTTTTTACCTGTGATATTGCAGTAGAATTTTCAATAACTCCGCATTCCAGGTTAAAATAAGTTGTTCTATGAAATATGTTCGGGAATGTGTCAGGTTACACTTATTTGTTTTATTGCACGCTTATCGTCCTGCCTGGCTCTTGATCAGCTAAGCATTTTTAAATTGTTTCCTCTCACCAGACCAATTTTTATCTTAGGGATAATTAAAATAAGGTGCGGACAAACATGAAGCAATAACACTTACTTGGCTATAACGACACAAAAAATTCAACATGGTCGGTGGATGATTGGTATCTTTCTAAATCCAGTATCTGCTAATTGAATATCATGATCCTTATTTGACATTCGCATACTTATACTTGTATACAAGGTGGAGCGGGACGATAAATATTCCTTTAAATCAAGTAGAATCAATCGAATCCAATGAATACTTTAGCCACAGGAAACTATTTTTAATTTTTTGTATTTTTCAACATGATGTAGATCTGAGTCCGTAATAATAGTCAAACATTTTAAGGTCAAGAACCTGTGCATAACGTTTTCCTGTGGCTAAAGTATTCATTGGATTTGATTGATTTTTTGTATACGGGTAAAGAACATGACACTCGGTGATTTAAAGGAATGTCGATCGTCCCGCTCCACCTTGTAAAGGTTTGGCTGTATAGCCGTGCTGCAAGTTCACTAGTCGCACAATCAGTGTGTTACAGAAATTCTAGCAATATTGGGACAACTGTATAGAATGTTCTAATGTCGGCATTGACCTGGGAAAACTATTGTACTACAGGCAGCGCATTTACACCGACATTCGGGCGAAATTCTCCACAGGTATCGAACTGGAGAAAGCGTTTATCGTTTGTGTAGAAACACTTCGTGAGTTATGATTTACACTGTTACAACCAAATAAAGGAAATGTCCATAAAATATAACAAAAACACGCTGGATCGTCGACAAATCGCCTGTTATCCTCGCATGGTTACAAAGAAGTTGGGCCTTAATTGTCTCCAAATATTCTTTCAGCCTAAACGTGGGTATGAATGTGTCACGGAGTTATCCTAACTCCATACAATCGAATGCCTTATTTACTGGAGCGTTACTTGTGTCAACATGTAGCCGACGGACGGGCTCATATTATCCAGCGCCGCGAGTCGAGTGTTTGTCTGAATGAATACGTATTGATGGCAAATATTGTGTTACACATGACTCGTAAGAACGACGTGGAGGATAGACTCGCATAAAGGAATGGAAACCAAGACTGTTTCGAAAATACACATAGCATAGGGATGTAAAGGATAAGTTTAGTAGGTATGAAACAAACTGATTATTAGGACAGTTCTTTGGTATGAATTGATCCTTTTCCTGGTCTTCGTTAGGTGTTTATACGTCCATATAAATATCTATTGAATGAACGGGATTTTATCGTAGTTTTTTTTTTTTTTTTGCAAAAATGAACGATGCCTATTGGTTTGCTACCAAAGGCCTTCTCCTATGCAGATATAAAGTAAGCATTAACTACCACGCTTGCTGATTGCGTGTTTGGTATTGTTAGTCCAAGTGAACTGTTTTCTTCGTAGACCTTATGTCCAAGATTAACTTGACTACGTAAGTAACACAAATGAACTTCACATATCTAGTCCCATTAGTAGTTACCCTAGGATCGAACGGCGCTACAGCCGTGTTATTGCCTATAAACTATTGTAACGGAAACCACGTACAAATCGCAAATCACGCCATTTGGACGTATGAGATAGTGATTAATGTTCAAGCAATCTCGATTCTCTTAGTTTTGTCCCTCAACACACTTCTTCCCTTGCTCGCAAAATAATGTTGGGTCCAGCGGTTGCTAAAACTTTCATGACAATAAACCGCTAATAGTCCTGGTTTCTCGTACATTGTTTTATAGTCCATTACAAGGATATATTGATTTAACTAGTTCGGTTACTTGTAGTTTTATGTGGGCAGAAACTATTTATCACTCTAACGAAACCTATAGTCAACTTGTTTTGGAATTTCCATTAAGTAGTTTAGAAATAAAAAGCTAGGAAAACTTAATAGGTAAAGGCGAGTGTGCTACGGGGTCTCGAAATATGCTATGTTGAATTACATAGCGCCGAAAATGTTTGCAACTACGAATACGAATAATGTGATGACGAAAGAACAGACCAACGCGTACCGTCACAACGAATGCACTTGAATGCGAATTACGGAACAACGAATGCACGTGACAGCACAGATTTGTTTGGATGTTAAATGAAAATTTATAAAATACTAGCTGTCCGGCGCAACTTCGTTTGCGTCACATTTCCCCCGTTTTCGCAACATTTTTCATTGCTGCTCCACTCCTATTGGTCGTAGCGTGATGATATATAGCCTATAGCCTTCCTCGATAAATGGGCTATCTAACACTGAAAGAATTTTTCAATTCGTGCCAGTAGTTTTGGAGCCTATTCAATGCAAACAAACAAACAATTAAATCTTTCCTCTTTATAATATTAGTTTAGATTAGATTTAACTGTTCCGTTATTTGGTTTTGTTTTGTAATCATGTAGGTTGTAGGTACGCGCTCTTGTTACTATATGAGCGGAGACATTGCGAATACGAAGCCTATATATTCACATTATTCACTCATGGATTCTGTGTTAATACAACCATATTTCTTGTGTCACAATCCGAATGGAGTGACAAGATAAACACACAATCCATATACATTGGCTCAAAAGATATGAAGGTCAACATGAACTACAAAAGTTATAGGATAGACATTGCTAGAAATCTATGAGGATCCAATATTGTAAGGCAAAAGTTTCCACATGAACGTAGATATCCATTGAAATATCATAAATAAAGTACCTATTCATTAAACTGAGTGGCTCCCAAAGGAAACATTGAGCACCTTAAATATCGTTGAAGATCATTTTTGATGGATGCCATACTTATCGTATTTAATCATACTGAAATTTAAAGTTATTGCAAAGTTTAATATGTAACATACGAGTCAAGTTATGCTGTTTGACGGCTTAAATAAAATAGACGGGGCTTAAACGCCTGGTACACAAAGTGAAATTATTTTGTAGTATCTAGTGAGGTTATTTCAAGAACACATTCGATGTAGCCTTTAGCGACAGTTGAGAGATTCAGAGGAGAAAGTATAAACGATTGCTAGATATAATTAATATAGTGTTCGTATTTTCACTTGACAGCTAGTTTTATTTGAAATAATCTTATTTTTATAGTTGATTCTTACACAACTGTAACAAGTCCATTCTAACATCAACAGGGCTTTCAGAGCTTGTTTTAAATTAAGTATGCATTACAAGATTTTGGTGCATCAGAACCTTCGAATTTTATGCAATGCACTACACATTAATTATTATAATTGTTTGTGCTTACCAAACATTGTATTAAGACAATCACTTTGACGAATACAAAAAAAATATTAATGTAAATACACTCGCGGCAATGGTATGTTAAAAACACATTTGCTTCGATGTCGACGATGATGAAGAGTAACGAAGATGTGAGATGACGAATCGGTTTATACGGTGAACACGCAGTGCATTGGTTCAGTTACAAATACTCGCATACCTTGGCATCTGATGACATGACTGGGGACAGTGGGAAATTTCCTCACCCGGTTTTTCAGCGCCTGGTTCCGAAGGGGCTTCTACCGCCTCCTCGATGCAGCTCTGCTCGTCGGGAAACTGTACATGCTTTTTGGTGCCGGTCTGTCTTGGTCTAGATAGCGACGACGCTGTTAACAGATAATAGAATAGTTAATGCAAATGCAGGAAACGATCGTGAATACATAGCCTCAGTGACGAAATATTTAAATAGGGCATTCAAAAATGTTGAGTTTTGAAATATTACTTCGGGCGTCTAGAATTATGTGCTGAATTCACTGAACTGTTCGCGTGACAAATGTCTCTCAAGAGGGGCTAACCATTCATATTTTTCATACAAACGCTCGTTCGTGATTATGCCGTTGTAACACATCCATCTTTGTTTTTTTTTACTAATAGGTATCTTGTGCACTATAGGTTTCTATGAAAGGAAATGCAAGTTTGGAGAAATAAATTCAGTATAAACCTCAAAAAATCTGCTCTGAGCTTTGGCCGTTCATAATGAACTCATTAATTAGTAAAGAAAACATTTTGATAGAAACCTTGCAAATGTCATTGAGATTCTAAATGAGAATATGTATTCACAAACTTGTAAGGTTTATTCAAAAACACGTATTTCCTGGAACAAGTTTTATGGCAATTTCGATCACTATTTTCGTTCAATTTTATCCCGTTCTCACTAACTAGTTAGTAAACAAACAATCAACAAGGCGCCACTCGCTTGTTACCCATAACCATGCTACTAGGTCAATATCAGCAGGCAAGTTTGATGTACCTAAAATAAGTAATTATTTTGGCGACCGAACGCTTGATAAAAGAGTACCATACCTTCTCAACCGATTGCCTGCTGATATAAGAAGTCAGAAAATGAAAAGTATGTTTGCCAAATCGCTTAAACAATTCTTTCTCAGGAGTCTATAAACCATATTTTTAAAAAAAAAGGTGGTTTGCAGATTGTTGGGGGAAATTTATATAAGATTATATTAATATTTTAAAATAGATTATGAGATTAGACATTTTTAAATTTACATTAACATTATCTTTAAAATATTGTTCCGTTTCCACAGACAAACCGTGGAAACGGTTTTGTGGGGCATAGTTTTTAAATGAAAGCTTGTAATAAAATTGTTTAATAAATAAATAATTGAGCTGGATGAAATAACAAGCTTTCCAACCATGCTCGCGTTGACCATAGACGGAGCGGGAAGGAGCCTCTTAAATGTTATGTAACATCGAGTTTTAGAAAATTGCGTCGCTTTCTAGGGCCTTATATCCTAACCTGTGGTGCACTGACTCCACGAAGTCAAGAGTCCTTAAAGAAACCAGTATCTTTTTAAAACTCGTGTCATTTACGCCTGGTTACTTTGGTTCATGTTATGCTAATCTTTAGCTTATGTTTAGTGTAAATAGTGAAACAATAAGAATCAAATCAATATTAATCTTAGAGAAAGAGGGTTACGTTCGGCATAAATGTTATGATTTTTTTCAAGTTCCTAACCCAACCCGGGACCGGGTTAGGATTTTGGGTCAGGTTCGGAGTAATCCCGAATTACGGGGGAGTAAGTGGGCCCAACAATAATTATTACAATCTAGGCATGTTTAAAATTCGAGTTTTTTGGGTTTACAGATAGTTATACTCTTTTTATGAACACCAAATCGTAATTATCTGCATAGCATTGAGGAAATTTACAAGCTGTTTTTCATACTCCTACAGTTGCATGAATGTTAAAGAGTAAACTATAGCATGATGGGAAATGGAAAAAATGTTGCGCCGTTCCTAAGTAATGTGTGACAAAGGCAGGAAGACGATGATGATGATGTCATGTCGATAAGTGGTTAAGAACTTGTGAATTTTATAACAATCAGATTGTTATTTACCAGTTTGTTTCTCGATATCATCTGCTACTTTTATCTGCGCGATACCTCGACCTAGTGAGACAAAGTTAAATGAAAGTAAGATATTCAACAAAGCCTACAATATTGGTTGAAAATTAAAATATTACATGTTCATGTTCTGCGAGTTCTAGGAGACAGAGAATGAAAACACAGTAAATTAATGAGGTATTTTTGTATGGTATTATATAGTATTGGTTTACTACAGACACTTTATACTCACACTTATCATCCATATTCATACTTTTATTGGTTTTTCATTAGCATTTTACCAATCATTTCAATTTTTTATAAATATTTTCTAGTTATGACATTTGTTACATCAAACTTGTCAGCTGTCATTTATTTTTAATTTTAATTGTTATCAGCCAAATTCTCTATGAAGGTTTTATTTAGTTTTATATTACTAAACTGATTATCACCAATACGTGGGTTCAATTGTTATATTTTATAAATAATTACGAACATTTGCTGTGTAAAGATATTCTTAGTTATATTTATAAAAATATTATGAGCAAGGTTTTTGACCAATTGTTACTGGCTGGTTGCGTTTTGATGAGCGCAACAAATTTGAATCCATGAAGAAATAAATTCGAAAATACAAGGATCAGGGTATAAATCTGACGGATGCCAGGGGAGATTCAAGTAGAGAGTTGAAGGGGGGATTCAAGTAGAGAGTTGAAAGAGGAGATTGACGTATCGATCAGAGTGGACGGCAACAACGTCCTGCTCATGGTGGGAGGATCCCCTGGGCCTCACGGGACTGCCGAGGAGTAAGCAGCCAGCAAGATTTGCAGGTATGTGGGGGAGGCGCCCTGAAGACGTTCGGTGTCTCCGCAAGACTTCGGAGGCTCAGGTGTCATACTTGGAGCGCCTGCGTATCCAGATCTCTGCACTCAAGTCTCCGCTGGATTCCGACAACTCCAAGGTGCGACTGGCGATGAGGGAGCTGGAGTGATTGAAGCAGCTGCTCAAAGTTATGGAGCAGGAGAAAACTGTGCTGGAACGAGTGAAATTGGCTTTAGAAGACGATGTTTGCGCTGCAGAAGATCGTGTTTCAGAGACTATATTGTGTAAAATAAGCAGGTTTTAAATAATTAATTGTAATCACATCTGATCAATAATATATTCATTTTCCCTTTTTAACTTACTGTTTTAATGTACAAATTAGCTTCTCTTGAGTCATCGTTAACGCTCATTACCTCTCTGAACTCTCTTTGTCTCTCCCTTTTAATTTTATTTTTAACTTTTTTAATAATGGATAGAATTATCAAATTCACCATTCGTATACTTACTCATTACTCATCCTCTTCCCTTCTTCTAACTGTAGAGTTCTATTCGGTCTATTTAAACTCTATAGTTTTTATTTTCTACTTTCATTGGTTCCTAAGCCATTAAAAGATTATTTTTAATCTTCCTCTATATCTGTTTTTATATGAAGTGCTTTTAGGTACAACCTTCTATTTTACTAACTGTAGTACAAGTTGGTATAATTTTTTTTTGATCTTCTTGAAGCGGGTAGCGACTTCCTTAAAATAAGCCTTCGCTAATCTTCAACTCTAAAAGTTGATTGGGGTGGATACCTTATTATTATTTTTTATCTTACTATGGGTTTTAGACGCGAGCGGATTACAACTCCAAAAATAAGCCTATTGTTATTGATTAATCAGGTCGAGTAGTGATCATTGAATGTGAATCCTACCTGACCTAACTTCGTAAGACGTCGGTTTCTAGCCACTTTTTATGACAAAACCGGTACCTACCATGGATTAAATTTGCAGAGTAAGATTATGACTTTCACGACCTAACTTTACTTTGATTTTACTGTAAGACAGTGAAGATAGAAATTCAATGTGAATTTATAAACGTCTTCTCCAATGTTATATCATATCAAACTAGCTGTCCGGCGCAACTTCGTTTGCGTCACATTTTCCCCGTTTTCGCAACAGTTTTCATTGCTGCTCCACTCCTATTGGTCGTAGCGTGATGATATATAGCCTATAGCCTTCCTCGATAAATGGGCTATCTAAAACTGAAAGAATTTTCCAAATCGGACCAGTAGTTTCGGAGCCTATTCAATGCAAACAAACAAACAATCAAATCTTTCCTCTGTATAATATTAGTTTAGATTATCGGCAGATATAAGAGGGGATCCTTCGGGTATCCAGAACCTAAAAAAAATAAACGGGTATCACAAGCTTTCCTTTTTTTGACATTGTGCGACATATTCATATTCTTTTTCTATTACAGCCGTGATCCTTTTCTGCATTAGATAATTTCCTAAATTTGATCTTAAAAACCTGCATAGATTTCCGGACCCTAAGAACCTTTGTAGTCCTTTCTATTGTCGTGGTTTATAAGGAGATTCACAAGCACACTCAGGGTTAACATATACACCCTTGGGGGTATAAATCCGATCAATATAAATATATGATGAGGCTGTTGTATTAGGAGCATGGTAGCTATATGTATGAGTCATTTATCATTGAGTTATCAGTTTGTTAGCTACATAAACAGTAGGATGAAAGAGTATTGCACTATACCATGATACCATTGTGTACGTATAGACTTTAGTTTTCTAAATGTTATACGGTGACAAGCAGGCAAGTGTAGAATCACATAGAATTATTTTCAAAACTTTCTAGTTGTTGTGTATGTTTAATACATGCAAGAATGTTGTACTGGAATGAAATGAATAAAAAAAAAGCGATGTGTACATTCTGTAAATTGGTTTCGTTTTAAAACTACGAAATACCGGGTTCCGTTATGTTTTAAATATTTCCGCTGGCTAAGTTGAAGATGCTAATTATAAGTACTTAGGCGAACAAATTGTCTCGAATCCTTCTCTAAGTTTAAGTCAAAGATCTGTGGCGAAATACTGACTAGGACTACCTTGAAAACCTCGACTTGACTGTGGCCTTAACTTTCTATGATAAGTATTATGCCCAAAATCGTAGTAGGACCTAAATACCTATAGTAAGTAAGCTTTATAAAGACCAGTAGTTCATATAAAGCTTCGTGCTTACCGCGTGTTTGCTTGTAGTCAAGCTTTCCTTCAAAATGTTTATGAACCGAACATTTTCTCGAGTGACGCACATATAATGAAAAGTTATAGATTCGTTTATTGGTGCTTTCCAAAACAAAGCTAAGGTTATTTTTCAATTTGACATCGATTAGTGACTAGAGATAACAATTATGTTACGAAGACGCTAACTGGATGCTGAAAATGTTAATAATATATGAAAACATTATGTACCAAACACATTATAACGTCTAAACACGCCCTAACGACTGCTGTTACATAACTCATTACAATTAACGACTTGTAAGGCACGTCTTTACGCCAGTCACTCCTTAATCACCCAAGTTATATCCACTTTACTGATAATATCAGCTGAATAGTTTTCCATTATGAATCCAGGTGCCGTACCATGATTTAACCTCAATTGCTCACTGTCTCCTTTATACTGATAATAGAATATAGTACCAGTATTAACGGGAGACACCGAACTCAAATTATTTGTGGATTTATGAGTAACGGCGTCCATTTTAGCGACTATTGCGCCAGCCCATCTATCAGATGGCTCGCGAAGGTTTTAAGGAAAAGAAGGGTGGGAAAGTACCTAAACTTTTCCTCCCTTATTAATAAACTCGGAAGAAAGTTATGTCCAGCCCTAAACTTGAAAAATAGATGATTAAAGTAACGTTTCTCTTGGCTTAAAGTAATTCTGTTTTTAATGGGAGTTTAAATAAGAGGATACAAAGTTTACATCTTTCAAATACACTGTTTGTAAGAAAATTTTATGATAAACAGTTCTTTTTTCTGTCTTTGTCATTAATAAAAAAGATTTTGGGAGTCACCTTCAGATAAATAGGTAAACCTAATTTTATTCTTTCATAATAAACTAACCTAAAAATACGGTTTCAATCTCCGTAACTTCAAGTTTAGGGCTGACTAACAGGTTTCAAACTACATGTTTAATGATACATTGTTGTAACTTACCTACAAATTCATAACAACTGAAGGTAGTCGGAGTACCAATAAGTCCAAATAAACGAGAACTCTGATAAGTTAGGATGGGATAGTACGATAGTTATTTTCGATGAGCTGTAAAACATGAAATTTCGCACAAGAGTTCCTGAAACAGCGAAAATGAGTACTAACGAAGAATTTATGAATATTCATCACTTGTAGGGGTAGAATAGGAGGTGATCAAAGTGTATTGTAGTTCGTCATTTTTGAAGTTAGAATCATGGAAATTGGTGCTTAGACTTCTGTTCATAATGCATAAAATTCGAACAGTGTTGAAGACAGCTTATATGATTTATGCCTTTCACGATGTTGCTTTCACAATTTTACTTGGTTGATCGAGCTTCGTAACTTACACGATGTTTGCAAAAGAATTAGGTGTACTACGCACAAGGGGTAATTATTTAGTTATTGCTTCTCATTTCCGAAGTACATGCTGGTTAGTACTCCATTTTGGTTACTTCGTCCCTTCAACTTGCTTATCTATATAAATAAATAAAATTGAAGTGTCTGTTTGTTATATTAAAATAACCGCTTTTTATTACATGCATATGGATGTACCTATATACGGTACATATACCAAAATATAATTTTTTACAATTTCTGTCTGTTTGTTCCGGCTAATCTTTGGAACGGCTGGACCGATTTTAACGAGACTTTCACTGGCAGATAGCTGATGTAAAAATCCAAAGTTATTATGGCATAGTTTTACAACTAACCTACTACTTTTTCAATCCAGAAGGCTGTCCGAGCTGTCCGAGCTATCCGAGATGATTCTCAATTCTTCCCCATTCCTAATAAGAAGTAGACCTTATATTTCCATACATAATACCTATTTAGGTTAATTTAAACGTCTACAGTACCTAAATATACTCAATTTAAGCCACATAAAGCAAATCAATCGTCGCTTGATAGTCGGTCTTTGTCTTAGTCACTGTCCGTGCCTGCTCAGTTATTGGCGGATCGAATTACAATGCTGCTGTTCTATTAATTATGCTAGCTTGATTGGAAGCAAATAAGTATGTCAATTGATTCTCCATTGGTCAATCGAAACCTATAACATATTGCTCGATCTTTCTACCCAGTACCTACAGTTCCATTAAAAGCCGGGATCGTATACGTTTATTTAAAATCACGTTGTTTTCCGAAATACGTTTGTATGAAAATATTGTGTTATAATGGATGCAAAAAATAGTATAGGGGTAATGGAGGTTACAAAGTAAAGTTTTTTTGTTCTGGACCATACCTGAGAACCTGCAAGTACCATTAAAAAAACATATTCAGGCAGATGACGTTTTTTCTTAAATGGAATTAAGAGCGTTTACACCTTACGGCATTTCATACAATCTTTCAAGTCCTTATTTTCCGAAATGACTGAACTGTTTTCAATGAAACTTAATACGCATAAACTTTGAAATTTGCCACCTCTCCTCCCTCTACCATAAACAGCTGATTTTGAAAAATTTACGCTGTTCCTGATGTAAACAGATACCTCATTCATTAAAGAATAAACATTTAAAAAAAATGTATTTGGAAATTAAGTGTCGTAGAATACATGTTTTGAATTTTTGTTGAGACTTCCCTTCTTTTTCGAGGCAGTTTACTAATAATAATATATAAATAATAATTGTATGGGACATCAAAATGTGCAAATTGCAAAAACGACTTCCTTGGTTAGTTAGCTTTCTAAAATTCCAGATTGGCCACTTTTAGCAAGTGTATGACCATAAAACAACGTTGTTGCTGACAAGGTTGTATTTTTAATAAAACTGGGTAGTAATGTTTTTTCGATGCACGTCTTGCTTGTTGCAGATTTTCTTGTTGCCACTATGTGACTGTTTGACGTAATGTCCTGATCGGTCAGATCAACTTTTTGACACGACTTTGATGAGTCGTGTCAAAAATTAGAGTTTATATGGGAGAATAGACGTTCATGTCTTCACCTACGTTGATGCCAGAAAATGATTAAAACACCAGTTACCTTTCGATGGCTCCCTCTATGATGCTTCATTAGTAGAACTTTCTACTTACCGATAACCCTGGTGTGAGCTTCGGAGAATTCTTCAGGGTCGCAGCGGCTGGGCATGGGTCTTCCGGCAGAGCGGCGGCGGCCACTTGGCGCAGAGCTGGTGGTCGTGGTCTGCTGAGCAGTGGCCGTATACTGCACCGTGTTCTTGGGAAAGAGGAAAAGGTATCAAGATAGGTATAACTCTAAAAAAAAACGAAGAATAACTTGAATTTTGATAAGCTTTTATTGAGTTAGCTTTTCGGGTTGAAAAATAAGGGCCATGGGGTCCGATTGTCCAGTTATTATTTCGGGATATCACCAAGCGGTCAGTCGACTCTTCACGTGACCAGAAGACTGACTTTTTTTTTGGCTAAGTTCGGCATTGCCATCCAACGTGGCAATGCTGATTCTGCTTCTACACTTTTCTTATTGACAACGATGTGGACGAATTTTTTGACGCCCTGAAAATCTTTTCCCATTTTTATACTTGTACATACTTTTATTTTAATTTAAGATTTGTAAATAGTGTACATGCTTAATTAAATTAAATTATGTGTATATGGATACTAAAAAGAGCTTTTATTTAACCTGTCCTGTTCCGTACCTTTCCGTTTGATCACTAGGTTTTCATGCCTTTTTCCGATCAAATATGAATAATATTTTATTTTATTTAAAAGGCGTCAAGTCCGCACCTAGGTACTTAGCTGGCAATTAGTCTTTCCTGGCTCAAGTACAGTCAGTGAGCAGCATTACCTGACCCATTTGCCTCTTTTTTGCTTTGTGAGATGGGTCAGGTAATGGTGAAGGGCACTGTACTTTAGAGAAAGAGGATATTAGTTTGATAGGAGTCTATTAAATCTTGCTGAAATTTTAATGTTTATCCCAAGTTAATGCAAAGTTTAAAACGGCTGGAAAAGTTACAGTTAATCTTGAGTGAAAAGTTTTTGTCTTATTAAAAGTACGTGCATGAGTCTTGGCTAAGGGTAAAAGCTAACTTGGCTGGTGAAAGGCGAAAGTTGTCTTAGTTTTGAAAAAATAATCTATATTAATATCTAGTTCGAAAAGCAGCACCTAGAATAAGCTTGATTTTACTGAAACTTTTCATTTTTATTATGTAGGTAGTCTGGGAGGTTTTAAAATTGTGATATCGTGTTATTATAAAATGAGTATGAAAACCATGGCTTGGTATTTGAGTAAGGCAAAATTTTAAAGATTATCGAATTTAGAATCAATTAAGTTCTATATAGACATGATACCTTTCTAAAAAATTAAAGTATGGAATAGCTGGATTTAATATAAACTGAGTTTCACTCCAAAACTAAAAGATGTTCATAAAAGTGGATATGTTCACCCCAAAGTACTACTATTCCACCCTTCTGTTACTTACAACATCTTTTAATTTAACTAAGTAGGTAATATACGAAAGTATTGCGCAGACGAAGCAACAAAACACAACGTTTTGTAAGAAAGAAACTGTCGAGATATTTCCACAGTAAACTTGCTTAACAAAAAAATCTGAGTTCATATTGTATGGCGACAACAAAAATAAAAGATATTGTTTATCTTTGTCAGAAATCCGAGATATAACTCATCTGACAGTTTTCGGCGCGCTTTCATCGATGAAAAACATCGTAAGGCTATAAGATACCAAAGGAAATACACTTAAAATTATCCATTAGTCTCTTTTGGAACAGACCCCAAGTGATTTGCATACCAAAGTGAAAATGTTCGCGATTTATGTTATTGAAAATTATTTAAATACCATTAAATACACAAAGAAGTATGATTGATTATTAAACTTAGAAATAAAGAAGAAAATTCGAAGTAAAGGAATGAATAACAGGCAAATTAGCAACGGAACCATTACCGATATTTTTAAATGTCCCTAAAACTTAATATTTTTAAACTATGTAGTAACGTCGGTCCATGGGTAATTAAAATTACCCATGGACCCTTAACTTGGACCACGGGTAACGAGTGCACCAAGTACCTAAATATTTTAAACAACCTTGTACGTTATTTTTCCATTTCATTTAAATTTTTACGCCGTAAACCCTTTTGTGAATTCGGTTTTACGCCCACCGCGAATCGAAAACTTCGTATTTTGCCAACCGGACTTTCTGGTGGATTTTTTTTTCAACATGACTTTTTGCGAATGTGACGTCCTTCGTAGCCTGAAAACTTGCACAGGCTGCGCAGGCTGTACACCAAGCAAACGTGGAATGTCCGATTTTTTTTGTTCCCAAGTTTACCTATGCAATTTAAGTACCGAGTACTTAAAAACGTCTAAACCTTTTATTGACCTAAGACGTAGTGCATTAAATCAATATCAATTTCTCTGTTTATTATTCATATAACTCATTCGACTTTATTCCTATCATGTAAGCTGGTTAAAAATATACTTAGCCACTGCCGAAAGTAGCTGCCTCTACCAAATAAGCACGAAAATACTTGTAGAATTAGTTTTTCCTATGTAAATACTCGTAAAATGATGCGTGAAGAGAAGTTTCTTTATAAAAAATACCAACTGTGTGTCATGTATGTGCACAAATTCGCATCGACAGTCATTCGTGATCATTGACTCAGTAAATATGCAACAATTGGAGTGCTACATCATTATTTGTTAATCATTGAAATAGTTTCCAAAAATAATTGAAACGACAATATTAATATTTCAGATCGTTTCAGCAGCGCGTTTGGTCGTATGAAATAGCTACCTACACAATACGCATCAATTCCTACTTGTTTTATTTAGTATATAGGTACCAAAACATGTTTCTCGAGATAGCGACACTGGCACCCATTTACTTTACGTGATATTCTCAATGTAATATCGTGAGTGCTTGTCTCCCAGACTTTTCATAGTAGGAACGATGTTATCATCGATTTTGTATACAACACACGCCGTAACTTTGGTACGTAAAGGGTGATTGATTAACATGCCAACTGCTATCAAAAGGACTAATGGCCTACAGTGAACCAAACAGTATCTGGCTTATTGTTGGCGGATTACGAGCCGCGAGCCTCGTCCACCACATTGTGGCCATTGTGAGCGTCGTGATCACGTGACTCCGCCAAACGAGTGCGCGCTAGTGGCGTGGCGCCCAGCAATCACGACCAATCATCACTAAATGTGACTCGCTCGAAAATTCTCACCAAAAACATGCCCTTTGTACTCGCGGCTTCCATTTATCTGTGAAAACGGCCGACTTTGATGGGGCAGCGTGTTAGTAACCGCAGTATGTTCTTATTAAACCAAAAAGGAGGCAACATCGTCCATCCTCTTGAAGAAATCCGTTTAGCCTATTTTTACGGCACCCACGGGTAGACTAGGGTGGTCTATCTATTTATCTTATCGTGAACAAGACGACTATTTCTCGAAGGCTCAATTTTCGGCAGCTGAAAGTCCGGTCGATATCAATTAGGTAACTATTTTAGAACCAAAAGTGCGTTAAGGGATATCGTTCCCCAATCATTTCGATAAAAGTTCTTCGGTTGAACAGGCGATAAACAGCTTTATTGATAGAAAGCCTCAATAAATCCCTTGGCATCATAGAACTCGTAAACACGTTCGTTCCAGCTCTTTTGTTGGGTGGATATCTTCTATTGTATTAATAAATCAAAATGTTTTTTCGTCATGGTAGTCCATCTAATATTAGGGTGTGTTGAAAAATGGTGTTAAAATTCTAAAAGTGATTACATCTACCACGACAATATTTTAACATTGCTGTTTTATTATTTATTTACTTTACTTTTAATTACTTTATTTTTTTACGTGTGTCTTCCAGCTGAAGTGCGGGCCGTTTTGCACGGCAAGCGAACATACGACATCTTCTGACAAAGTCGTGTCAACCGTTGTAGTTCCAGCTGTTTAAGAACCCAATGGTCTGGCACGCGAGTATCTCGTGGCCAACGCGTGTAAAGAGTACAGAGTTTACTTTCCTATGTCTAATAATAATATTAAGGATAGATATGGATGTTATAACAAAGAAATTTGCCTCATTTCAGAAACGGAGAGTTTTTAAGCGAGCAATCGGACTCTTGACCGTCTTTCAGTAGCTACACGAGCAGTGTAAAGTTTTAAACTTATACAAATTTAAGTTCATAGTTCACCAATGTCTGAAGGGTGAGTTCTCCGTTTCATGTTGCCCCGTTGAGTTTATAAGCACCTTAAACTGCTGGCCAGCCGCATGTCTGATACGTTAACTGGTATACTTACCCGATCAACATTTTCGAAGGCTGCGGTTCCGCGTCCAGCTTGGTACTCTTGGACCTGGGAGATCACGCAGATCATGCAGTAGATCTGAGAACAAAACAAAAAGTTAGTACGTATTATGCCTTTGGTTATGATATCTTACATTTACCATACATTTAATATATAGGTGCGCATATTACCAATTAAATCTACCAATGGTTATTTGTTTTAGACCATAAACATTAATAATTAAACCACGCCATATAGGTATAGTTAACTATCACCATTTTTAACACAACTCACAACGTTTGGTCAGTTAACTTTAAAAATGGAAATAAAACAGCAATTTAAATTCGACGAATTACGATGCAAATAAAAGGTACAAAAACCAAACGACATGTGATTGGTCATTACATCGCAACATTCGTAACCAGCACAGGAATTAATTCGCTATTTCCAACTTTTGCCAAGATGAATCGATATGGGAGAGGAAACTAAAAGATAAATGAATGTTCTTCGTCTTCGTCAGAGACCCGAGAATTTCCCGAATAACAAATACCTAGTTATAATTAAAAGGAACCTCGATCCAGATTGATTAATAACCGGGTTTACGTAAGACGAAAATACCGAAATATGAAAGAAAATGGATAGTTTCTCATCCTCGTACACAAATTGTGTAGTCTTCTTTGTAGAACGTTGGTGTCCATTCATCTAAGTTATCTAACACTCTTGTAATTGGCTCGCAAACTGCTGAGACACGTGGCTAAGTAGTAACAACCGCATGGGTCGATCTTCTGGGTAAATTAACATTTTCCGAAGTCAGCTGTATCCGGTTAGACTGGACTAGGCAGATGTGAGTTATTTTCTATCTATCTATATAAATAAAAATGAATGTTGGTAAGCGCATTACTCAAGAATGGCTGGACCAATTCGGCAAATTTATTATTTTCTAGTTTCCATAAAGTCCACGGACGGCTTTAAAACTAAAAAAAAAAATCTTTTGATAGAACGAAGTCTGTCCGGACAGCTAGTTGGTATTAAAATTGATTTACTAACGCTTCCAAGACTTGGGCAAGATTACACATGAACTCGCCAAACGAAACCTATTTAATTCTCTTTTACTTCTTCTTGCATAATAGTCTTGTATCTAATCAAACAACAAAATCTTAAGATAGAAGGTGTAAATGACAGCTAACATTAAAAATAATGGCTTAACTCCAAACTGATCTAATTATAAATCCGAGAAAATGAAAGTCGTGTTAGCAATGGGCTGAAAATGGAAGAATCCTCATTTTTTTATGTTTTCAATCTTTAATTTTGCCTTTTCTTATGCCTTTTTACGCAAATTAGAGGTCGATAATAAGTGTTTTTACTTTATTTAAGTCCTATTAATAGAATAGTACCTAGGCCACCGAGATCTGCTCGGGTGAAAATACAGAAAACGAATTTTCCTAGATATAAGATCTAGCTAAACCGATTTTTCGTCCCCGTAAACCACTTTGCAACTAGCATCGAAATCGTTAGAGCCGTTTTCGAGAACGTCATTACAAAAATAGGATTTCTATCAATATTTACAATTTTCTATGTGTTTGTACGTTTTAGTTGAAAATAATGTCGTTTAAGTAAGTTATGTAAGTAGAATCAGGCGTTTCTTTCCGGAAATCCATGATATTTAATGTTACGCAGGATATTTAGTGTTAATTCCGGGAAAAAGATCCAGGCTTGCATAAATAAAATGCAAAAGCAAGAAATATAAAAAATATAATATAATTTTTTATTTAGTTATTCATATGTTTGGGACTTTATGTACGGGCCTTGAATGATTTCCTTTCACCATGGATTTTTATTTATCATCATCTTATCGAATCATAATTTAGTGAATCTTTTCCGAAAGGTCCCTGTTATTACCTATTAAATTAAACTCAAATATCATGATGTTTTAAAACAGCAGAATCAGGAGCCTCCCCGCCTCCCCCCTACTTCACTACTTACTATTTGAAAATCAAGATTATTTAGTCTTACCAATTATAAATAAATTAAAATACAGTGTACACAAATACAGTCTACTTAAATTTATTTCTAAACGGTATAATTAAAAATAACAATATTCCTCTAAACCAAACGCTAGATGAAAGCGAAGTTTACAACAACATTGAAACTTAAATCCAATTATATCTTAGAAGAAACCAAGTTTAATAAACGTTCCGTTCAAATAATAGACAAGCATTTTGTTGATAAACAATAATAATTTTACCTGAGGTTTAATTATGTCTTGTGAGGATAGCAGAAACCTACAAGATTTCAAAACAGAAATAATATCGAGATAAGTATTTCTTGTTTATTTTCTTCAAGACAAAGTAAAGTGCCAGTAAATTAATAGCTGCCCTCTGATAGTTCGGTACAGAGTACAGTGGGAATAGGGACGTACGTACCTAAAGCTTTTAGTGAAGCGATACGTTACGTTGCAGACTCTTTTTAGTGAAGCGATACGTTACGTTGCAGACTCTTTTGTACCTATAAATCTGTAATTCGGTCTGCCTGTGTATACAAACGTCTCAATGTATGCAATACACCTACATAAATTCACGCTGTTTGCACATGTGGTAGAAAGAGAAAAACAGAATGTTCATTCACGTTATACTTGTTTCTTCCAAATGTAAGTACAAACCCACCCGACCTTTTTGAAGGTAGTCCCCACAGAGGTCAACGTATAAAGTGTATATCCTTTAAGGGCCGTCCCTCCAGCGTTCCTAACATCCATCTAACGAGGTAAGTACCTAGTTAATGAGATAACACACCTCTCATAATTCTTCATATTATCCGCACTACCTCTCTGCCGTCCCCGAACTTCTCTGGAGCGTAATAAACCGTGATTACGTGGGCACTTAAGTACCGTCGCTCTTACACATTGCCAATCTTCTTTTATTTCATAATATTATCACAGAGGACGACACACATTTAGATCTTAAAGTTCTGCTCAAAAAGGACTCTAATAGCATTCAGGTACGGTTGTGTAACTCGAGATATAAAGGCTTTGGATCTTTAAACTTGTAGTTTCGCTAAGGAATTCGAATGGCTCAAGCAAGATCGATTTGTAATCTAGTGAGTATCCAAGTACGACTGACTAACTTGGTCACATTGTTAAAACTGAATTAAATTAAGAAGAGGATTGGAAAAGTTTCGATTATACAATTTTATTTTGGACGCTTCTATGGCCTATTATTATTTTGCTAAGATTAGTTGTACTGATTAGTAACATTTTATCTATGTATCTTTTGTTATTTAATAAATACCAAAATCATGTCAGTAAAAATTAGAGATAACATTGTATTTGTTTGTTACAGGTACCGCTTAACCTTTTCAACGCAAACTCGACTAAAATTTAAACCAATTTTGGAAACAAGCCGAGCCAACATTTCACGATCACAGGCCCTTAAATAAATAATCAACGGACATTCCCCCGCTGAAAAAATCCAGGATCCAATCTCAGTTTGAATTCCCTTTGCAGGAGAAATAAAACATTTTATTAGAGTTGTTAGTTGGGCCATAATAAAGTCCGTAATGTAGAGGACTTACATGTTTGCCATCGAACCTCACAAACTAAATTATAGATAAGTGTCATTTATTTGACATCCGTCGTTCAGGGATTATTGTTTAACAAGTGGTCAAACTCTCTCAACACGTACGAGTATTTCGGAAGTTATTGAAGTATTAATTTCGTTCATGTTGAATTATCTAAAAGCTACCCGGTTTGTATTGTAATTATGCGAAATGTGCGCTGTCCCGGCGTTCACGTAATGAATTAAAAATATACATATACATACATATTAAACACACGGCCCTTTTACATGTCGACATTTACCTGTTTGGGTCCCGGGATTACGTAGTATATATGTAGGTACCTAGTTACGCATCTCCAAACGTTAACATGTTTTTATACTATGAAATGTATCAACACGTCTGAATTTGTTCCCTGTTTTTGTTATTAAACTCCTGATGAGAATTTGGTTTTATGTAATTACGGGCAATGTCCGTAATGTCTAAGTATATGTTGTCGTCAAGCCATTTTTATCTATGAATAAACCGTCTTGCGCCTTAACAAGACAGTTTGGAAACTGGTGTAACAAAGATGCAGCGAAGACAAATTGTTTTTGTTTAATCCTTACTTTGAAAGGAAGTATCACGATTCGAAGGCAAATAAAGGTTTCCGTTTCTTCATAACAAAAGCGGGCTAAGTCTAACACCCGATTGTCAAGATCTAGCACAAATCAAAATGAAAAAAATGACAGCTTTCTTTGCAACTTTAATTGAAGAAAAATTCAAAGGGAAAGTTCAGAGGTATTGAAAACCGCACGAATGTATAAGAGTCAACCGGCTTAAAGTATTAAAGATTATTTCAATTGTTACAATGGCCCATTTTCGCTCGTTACTTAAGTCCAATTTTCATTAACCACGCCTAGAAGAAAAACGTTTTCACATTATGAACCCTATTAGCAACACAGAACTGGTAAATTGCAAGAAAACAAGGAAAAGATGAATAGAACCACGCAATACATTTATGAGGGAATCGATTTCGTAATATCGCCCATTGGGATACGGATGGGTATCAATGTTATTTATTTTCACGCAAGTGGATGTCAACCAAAAGGGAAGATTGTCCATGAGAGCAGCGAAGTGGAAGATATTAGTGTATGTCATGGAAATGTGTCTTCTACAAGGTGTTGTTTTACAACTTCGTCAAAATCCAGGAGATTTTCACAGAATTTCAATTACCTAGTCAATTATTAAACGCTGTTTTTTCTTGTTGTTTAAATTTGTCAGTGTTTCAGAATAACGCTCCTTAACGTGGTTCGGGGAATAAGAAATTATCGAATAAACGTTTAAGATTGTTTGTATGTGTGAAAGCTTGGATGTAGGGCGAGGATCAGATGGGCCGGGTTTAAAATACGGGTTTTTCACTCATACCGATATCCGTAAAAAATACTAACCCATTTCATTTTTGATTCGTGTCGAGAATCATAACGCGCTTCTGAGTGTCGAGCTCACGTTATACACATATACTTACCTCCTTGAATTTGACGAGGATGCAACAACAGCCTGTATGTATCTATTCAGATATATTTTTTTTTTTTTTTTTCAGTATCATCTTTTTCTACCTTTTGTAGTAAGCGATGACTTATTGTCGGGCCTACGCTGTCCTCTCATACTTAAGTACTAACGCTGTAACATCCAAATATTGTAGAACCAAATGATTTTAAAAGAGTAACCATGGAGTTTCTTGCCGGTTCTTCTCCATAGAAAACGACCAACCCGAACCGTGCCTCTTCTGTCGACGTTTTATAAGTGCCCATGTAGGCCTATGTAAAATAAAATATTTTGATTTTGATTCTTTTAATAATGCCAAATATTCTGTTTCAAGCCCCCTTAGCAGCTGGAATTTATTATCATATGATTTTTTACCCTACAAGCAAAAGATAGAGTTAGCACTTGTCTAACATTCCACCTGTCCTGCAATTTTAAGTATAATGCAGGCATTAAAGATAGATACGTTTATTCGTCTCTACAAAGACACGACGCGCGACGTGACGTTACGTTTACTGGTATATTTATATCTAGTTCTAGCAGTGCCTGGCACTACTCTACCCTACCTGCTTACCTTACCTACGTAACCAACCCTACCTGCGACTTACCTACCAACTTACCTACCCTCCCTACCCTACCTATCTGCCCTACCTACCCTACATACCTACTTAATTTTTCGTTCCGTAAGAACCCTCTACATAGTATTAGATAAAAAAGATGAACGAAATCGGTTAAGTAGTTCTCAAGTTATGGCGTAACCAAAGGGAATAGGGATTCATTTTTATATGTATGCATAGATACAGAAGCGCTTTTCGAAGTTTGTGTAACCACGTATAGTAGTTCTTGTACAAAAAAGGTTTTGATGCACTTTTCACAAATATTTGGAAGATTTATTCCTTTAACTTTGATTATATCAAGACCTCACGACGTTAACGTTAACGTACAGACGTTGCGCTCTAGTTAGGCAAGGGTGGGTCGCACGTTAATTTAATTGGCGTAATTATGGGCAATTAAAATACGTTTGTCTATCGTCAACCACAAAGGATGTAATTTCTCAATAAATATGGGTTATTAAAGATTTATTAACCCGTATCTATGGATTCATCGAAGTAATCCAATTTGAATCGGAATATAATGTTAGACGCCCCGGCTAGGGCCAGAAAATTCGCAAAAAAGTTTTGTATGCGATACCCTTTGTCCTCTACATATTCAATGTAACAGAAATGATAACCCTACAGACTATGTTTATACTTACTTATGAAGTTTAATCTGATAAGGTCCATGAAAATATTTGTGGAATAAGCTTTTGCAGCTAGCTTGAGCTACTGTTTATTATTCTTGACACATGATAAACTCACGTTTTTTTTTCAAGCAGTAAATACAGAACGTATTCTCCTTTTAAAAAAAATAAAACAACTTTTATTTCGGACAAGCAACAAACTTACTATCTATATCGACACAAGCTTTTTGTTCGAGACGCATCTACGAACAATAGCCCCAAATATCGGGGAGTCGTGCTTGCTATGGATGGAGTTGGGTTTTACCTTTAAATACTGATTTGTCTATAAAGCTTAAATGTAAATTCATTAAAACATTGAATTAAATATACCTGTCTTTAAATACTAATAATACTTTTCAGCAAGGCAGGACTAAAATAAATAAAGAAAATCCCTCTTACTTCATTTTCCGTACTAAGAAATATACGAGGACACTCCTAACTAGGTCAAATCCAATCATGAACGAAATAAAAAAATAAAAGGTTCTGAGCTTAACAATCAAGGTTTCAGGAAATTATATGTAAAGCAGATCTGCTGTCAAGTAACATTATACGATCATAAGTATTTTGGGAGAAAATAATATTAACTTGAACTCAAATTATATTTATTTTGCTAGTTAAGCCGAAACAGCTTCAGAGGTCATTCATGAGCTGGAGTAAAACATACCGATCCCTTCACACTTTAAATATACGTATGTATGTCTGACAGATGCTTTGGATCCGAATATCGCAAGCTCTGAGGTGGCTAGAAGGGGTCACGAAAGACCGAGGAGAGCGGGACCGCCGGACGCCTTGAATTGCTTCCTCGTGAATTGGTGATATTAAGCACCATAGAGAGAAGTGGTAGAATGGGAGGAGGTCTTTGCCCAGGAGAGCAATTAACCAATATAAATCTTTGGCTTTTACTTCTAGTGTCTATGTAGTGTCTGTTTTCTTCTTATGTTTACTTCTTTAGACAATTTTGTTAATTTTACCACTTTCTTTTTGTTGTACTGTTCGTAATAAACCTTTTTTCTTATTTTTTTGTGGTAATTTAAGTAAACTCTTCGGGGAATACTAATTTAATATTATTATGTGTTACTATTTTATGCTAATTATCATTACAAAGCCCTGCCTTCGTTCACGAGATATAAAATCTCAGATAATTTAAAGAGTAACAATAGATCGAGGTATCAGTCATCATTCCATAATTATGTTTAGTAATTAATGTGAATCAGTCGGAGTGTGACGAGACGGTACTAAATAGCTACCACTCTGAAGGATCTGCATATAAAGGGTGTAAATAGAACCTTAACGAAGCTGAAAGGCACTTATTCTCTCCGTCATTGCGATCGTTTTTTTTTAATTCTGGACCTTTCCTGGGAACCTTCTAGTTATGGAGATGTTGGCAGTCAAAATTCCAACTTTTTTAACAACTTTTTAAGCTATTGCATAGCTTATAGCGCGGGCTTTGAGCGCGGCGACCGAATCAAGAAATTCCGTAACGAAATAAACCTAACACCCCGAATTTGTAAAAAATGGTGAAATATTTCATGGCAAAAAAATTGTTTTGTTAACAGTCACCACACTCAAAAAGTGTAACTTGAATTAATAACAAAGAAAAAAAAATTGCATAAATATTATAATTGCTTATGTTGTTAAAAATGCTATGCAATAGCTTTACCGCGGCAGTCTCCGAGTGCCACACGTATTTTTTTTAAACATATTTTTGTTAAGGTTGCTAATTTACTTGCAATACCTCCATGACCCGTTTACTATAATATTAAAAGCATCGATCAGCACAATGTTTTGAGTGCCTTACATTGAGTTTTACCGTAAAACGAGATTTTTCACCCAAAAAATAAAGTTGTTTCCCAGCAATAATTTTTGATTAGGGTTACTTAGTTTGATGTACAGGATGCTTGATTGACAGCTTCGTGAAAGGTCTGTTTACACCTTTTTATTATATTTTACATTGTCGTCATCAGCGCATGTCTTCCACGTATACTTCCGACTTGCCTCGAAAAAACGCGACGATTCATTAGTCGAGTCGCGGCTCGGTATTCGCTTAGCAGCTTTTATCATTGTTTGTTCTGAAGTAGCTGTCGCAAGACGCGTAGTTCGTGGCCGCGAGGTTAGCATCGCTGTTTCTATACATTAGAGAACCTAATGGAGTTTCAAGCAGCTTTTTCAAGATCATTATTTGCTACTTGAGTTATCCTTAGAAAACTTTATTATTATAATATTTACTCGTAAGTATTACTTTTCAGACTTGTTGAAAACATGAAAATAGAGATATTTCTTTGTTGTCCATAACGATGCGGAGGAATATTTTTAGTTTATTCTTATACACTAGCTCTTGCCTGTGACTTCGTTAGCGTGGAAATTTTGAAGTGTATGTGTGGCAAAAAAATAGCCCGATGAGCTACTTTATCTTTACTTACCTACTGTTTCAGACTATAATCTACTGCAGGGCGTTAAATACCGGTAAATATTCGTAACGTTACCTTCATTTACAGAGTTACCGTTAATATTAAAATAACGTTAATAGATTTAACGTTATTTTACATCAATAACCTTTAATGGTTTAATAACGTTAATTTTATCGTTATTTTGTAACGGTTAAATTTTTGCCAACTTGCTCGCATGCGAGTAAATTTAATAAATAATTTGTTAAGTTACTGGTAATGTTATCAATTAACGTTATATTTTTGTAACGTTAATTAAGTATCACATTGGAATTAACGGTAAGTAACGGTTATTATTTTGTTAGTTGGTAACGTTAACAAGCCCTGATCTATTGTCAAATTTCATCCAGATCCGTTCAACCGTTCTGGCGTGATTGAATACACAAACTTCCAGCCAATCTTTCGCATTTATAATGGTACTAGTCCATGCCCACGGCTTTGCACGCGTGGAGTCTGGTAATCGTCCCACGACACTGTACTACTGGGATAAAAAGTATCCCATGTGTTAATCCAGGTTTAATACTACCCGTGTGCCAAATTTCATCCAAATCCGTTTAGTAGTTTTCACAGGAAAGAGTAACAAACATACATCTAATCCATCCTCACAAACGTATTTATAATAATAATAATAGGTCTTTACCTATGAAATTGCCGTATTGCAGTACAGACTTTTTCAAACAAAAAAAAGTTTTGATTGGCTATGAGTTCTAAATTCAAATTAATTTTGTTTTAAAAATATGACATTCTATTTACAAAATCAGTCTTTTGTTTATTGATTAGCGTTGTATTTTCATTACATTTCAACATTTTTCCTCATAATGGATACTTTGAAATTTCGTGTAATTATGGAATATGAGTTCCGTCGTGGCACCAACGCGGCACAAACGACCCGTAACATCAACGACGTTTACGGAGAGAACTGTACAAACGAACGCACAACCCGTTATTGGTTTGCTCGGTTCCGTTCTGGGAATTTTGACCTGAAAAATGAACCTCGTGGTCGTCCGGAAACTTTGGTCAACAATGATGAATTAAAGGTGATTGTTGAAGCTGATGAAACTCAATCTACAGCTGAGCTGGCAGCAGCTTTTGATGTTAGCATTAAAACAATATTGGTCCATTTGCGACAGATTGGCAAGATAAAAAAGCTTGATAGATGGGTGCCCCACGAACTTAACGATCGCCAGCGCAACGTACGCGTCGAGACTTGCCTTGCGCTGCTTAACAGGCACAGAAATGAAGGAATTTTGAACCGAATTGTTACGTGCGACGAAAAATGGATTCTTTTTGACAATCGAAAGCGCTCAGCAAGTTGGTTAGATCCTGGTTCGGTACCAAAGCAATGTGCAAAACGAAAAATGACCCCTAGAAAGGTGATGGTCACAGTTTGGTGTGATTCATCATAGCTTTTTACAAAACGGCGAGAGCATTACTGCAGATGTGTACATTGAAGAACTGACCACAATGATGGCGAAACTCGCACGTCTGCAACCAGCTTTGGTCAATCGGTCGTCTCCACTGCTACTTCACGACAACGCGCGGCCCCATACTGCACAACAGACCGTCTCTAAGCTGCATGAGTTGGGTTTGGAAGCTCTCCCTCATCCGCCATACTCACCAGATCTTGCGCCTTCCGACTATTACTTTTTCCAAAATTTGGACAACTTTTTAGCGGGAAAAAAATTCAATTCCCGAGAGGCAGTACAAAACGCCTTTGAAGAGTTTGTTGTCTCCCGTCCAGCTGATTTTTTCAAGAAGGGCATCCATAAACTGCCACAGCGTTGGCAAAGATGCATTGATTGCAGGGGTGATTACTTTGAATAAAAGAAATAAATAAGTTCGAAAAAAAAAATACTTTAACTTTTTTCAAACAAAACGGCAATTTCATAGGTAAAGACCTAATATTAGTAGGATTGTAAGATTGCGCACATTTTTACCGACAGTCTGAATATAATGATATTTATGATATATTATGATGATTTAATAGCTAATTATGCAACTGTTACGTTATGGACGGTCTTTTAATACGAGTGCCATTTTTCGGTACAAGCGTAGCGCGTACCGAAATAGGTGGGCACGAGTTATTAAAAGACCAATAACGTACAGTTGCATACAAGATTTTATCTACGAAGGAAGGAATAAAACACAGATATTGACAAATAAATATTTTTATCTATTTCGGTTTCATAACATTTCTCATATACATGTCTTGATTTTGGTAGTCAATTTTATTATTAGTAGCCGCAACTGCTCTATTTGTTATATCTGGTGCTGGTGGAGTATTTTCAATATCACTTGATGTTGAAGCCATTTTTAATAAAATTTCGAATAAAATTTCACTCAGAATTTTTTTCCTGCGTCCACTTTTTTTAATTTTCTTTATTTAGTCTTTAATAAGTATAAGGCAAAGATCTTGTAGCCGCAACCCGCAAATAGTATACGATACTTTTGTTCTAAACTTGTTCCATTTTTAAAAACATCATTTACATATTGTCTCGATTTCGAAGTAATATTATAGGAACCTGGCTGTATGTTCAAGTGTGTACAAGTGTGTCGTTATGGGTATCATAACGAAACCGCTGTCAATTTTGTAATTCGAATATAACGAAACCGAAGTAGATAAATATTTTTTTTCTTTTTTTTCGTTATGATATGTTTGCAAAGTAATGTTGCCTACACAAGTCTTGTTCTCACGGTAACAAAAACCACATCTTCTTTTAGCACGGTTTTCCATAACGATGTCGTGTGGGGGTGGAGCCTAAGCCTGGTAGGCCAGGACAAGGCCTGGAAAGGACATAAGAGGCAGGGCCTTGCTGTGACAGCGTATAATCACTTAGCCTGTACACTTGTACATAAAACGAGTCAAGTTTCTTATTGGTATTTAATGTTCGGATAGCTAAAGAGACCTACTTCTATTTTTAAGTAAGTACAGTCGGGCACAACCACGAAAGTAACTCTGTATGTCCACTTTATCTTTTAATGCCTTAACTCTTAAACGGATGATGATGACATTTTGTCCACAGGTAGACTAGTCTGTCTGGACATGAAATACATTTTGTACCGGAGATACGACGTGTTCCCATGACATAATTTCGACCTCTACGCTGGTGAAGTTTAAACTAAATCTTATTTGCGTGACAAATAAAATTATGTTGTAAGCAAGTTTCTTTCATAACTCACAGGACTTAAAATCATTTATGTAATCAGCAACAGTAATCATGTTTATTAATTAGTAAACACGGCGTAGTGCTTTTATCAGATTAAATGTTGGTGAGCTTGCAATAAAGTAAAGTTCTGCAAGTTTTAATCTAGAAAAGTATTCAAGCATAGCACCGCGGAAAGGAGAATCACGAAACGGACTCTTCTTGCTTTAAAAAGCTGCATTTCAAAATCTTTTAACTTAAAATGTTTTCCAAGAAATGAAGAAAATAACGTAGTTCTCAGTCATCTGAAGGGAAAGTCACAATTCATTTTAAACATCTTAATGTTAAAGATCATAACCCTACAAAACACTGTTGGTTGGTATAAAATCTCGATTTGGGACTTTTCGAAAACAAATATTACCGGCTTTCATATCCTCGGTCCACGGCACTGAGAAATTAATCAGGAATATCCTGGCTTCCACACTGATTGATTTTGATGTGCCGTGCCTCTTCGAGGCCATCGATGCTTGGAAACTCGCTTGCCCGAATACTGAAGAACCCGACAATCCATTTTCCCAGAGACGGTGGGACGAGCCGCTCTGCAGAGTAGTTCAGGACAATTTACTTCACACAGCTGCTACTACTGCTGAGCGTGCACGACTGCTTGCTGTGGGTGAATGGGAGTCGGGTCTTTGGCTTCACGCACTCCCGTCGTCGAGCATAGGCACTTTGTTCGACGACACGACCTTCCGCCTCGCTGCTTCCTTACGTCTTGGTGCCGCCTGCTGCACTCCTCATCGCTGTCTCTGTGGTGAAGCTGTCAACAGCCTCGGACACCACGGCCTGTCATGCAGCCGAAGTGCGGGCCGTTTTGCGCGGCACGCGAACATAAATGACATCATCCGTCGAGCTCTTGTTACTGTCGGCGTTCCAGCTATCTTAGAGCCCAATGGCTTGGCAAGCGACGATGGCAAAAGACCGGACGGCATGTCTTTGTTTCCTTGGAAGATGGGTAGGCCTTTAGTGTGGGACGCAACATGCGTCGATACTCTTGCGCCATCACATCTTCCAAGCTCATCGTGCTGCGGCTGCGGAGAACCTCAAGCGG
The DNA here is from genome assembly GCA_949152445.1 of Cerastis rubricosa. NCBI lineage: Eukaryota > Metazoa > Arthropoda > Insecta > Lepidoptera > Noctuidae > Cerastis > Cerastis rubricosa. The sequence goes on along the minus strand of OX424523.1, from coordinate 20,295,527 downwards.
CGTAAATATAGTAACCTTTGTGGTAACTATATTTTCGAGCCGTTTGGGGTTGAAACTCTGGGGCCGTGGGGTCCGAGTGCTCACAGCCTTTTTAAGGAAATCTCCAAACGCTTAGTTGACGCTTCACGTGACCCAAGGGCTGGCTTTTACTTTGGCCAGAGGCTAAGTGTTGCCATTCAACGTGGCAACGCCGCCAGTCTCTTGGGCACGTTACCAGCTGACAGCGTTGAGGAGGAGTTTTTTGACGCCCTTTTATAATTTGTTGTTATTTTAGTTTTAATTATCTAGTTTTATGTTTAGTAATTAATTTAGATTTAGAAATTAGTATTTTAATATAATACTGATTATCTATATAAATAAACAGAGAAGTCCTGACTGACTGACTCATCAACGCCCAGCCCAAACCCTTGGACCTAGAAAGCTGAAATTTTGCACAGAGGTTCCTTTTATAATGTAGACAAGGAATAAGGAAGGATTTTTTGAAATTCAACCCCTAAGGGAGTTTATTAGGGGATGAAAGTTTGTATGGAAACCGGTAATTTTTTTAAGTTAAAAGCATACAAATTCACATACAAGGTTCTGGTTAGAAATAAATAAATACGTATTTGAGCGTTTTTGAGAATCTACCCCCTAAGAGGGTTAGATAGGGGTTGAAAGTTTATATGTGGATTCCGTCATTTTTGAAGTAAGAAGTATGAAATTAAATATTGAAGGTAAAAAAAAAAATTTATATGTATTTCGTAGTTTTTGGAAATTCAACCCCAAATGGGCGAAAAGGGGTGAAAACGTTAGTATAACAAAAATGGTCTGATCTGCTTGAAATTCACAATGTGTTTCTTGATTGAATTGATATACATGTAATTCAAAGTTTCCCTCAGACGATGGTTTATTTTTTATTTTTGTATTGTTATGTTAGCACGTTTGTACGTACAAATACGCTATTAAAACTTCATATACATACTTCTAGGGGATCTGGGACATTTGTGCGAAAGACATTTGCGCGAAGGACACTTGCGGGAACCCACTTGCGCGACAGGCACTCCCGCGACTGGATACTGGCGCGACTCAATGGCTTCATGGGTGTCGTTTTGGTGGTTTTCGGGGTCGCTGATAACGAAAATGAAGTCAAAATGAAAATCCAAGACGGCACCGAAGTAAATTTACTTTCTTTTCTTCACGGGTGTCGTTTTTGTGGTTTTCGGGGTCGCTTACAATAAAAATCAGGTCAAAATTAAAATCCAAGATGGCGCCGAAGAAAACTTTCAGTTTTTCCTTCACGGGTGTCGTTTTCGTGGTTTTCGGAGTCGCTCATAACGAAAATGAGGTCAAAATGCAAATCCAAGACGGCCACAAAGAAAATTTACTTTTTTTCCTTCACGGGTGTCTTTTTCGTGGTTTTCGGGGTCGCTGATACAAAAAATGAGGTCAAAATGATAACCCAAGGTGGCGGCGACGAAAACTTTTGGTTTTTTCTTCATGGGCGTCGTGTTCGTGGTTTTGCGAGTCGCTGGCAATGAAAACAAAAATTTAAGATGCTGGCGCCGAGGCAACTTTTTAGTTTTACTTCATGGGTCTCATTATCGTAGATTTCAGGGTCACTGATAACGAAAATGAGGTCAAAATGCAAACCCAAGACGGCACCGAAGAAAATTTACTTTCTTTCCTTCACGGGTGTCGTTTTTGTGGTTTTCGGGGTCGCTTACAATAAAAATCAGGTCAAAATTAAAATCCAAGATGGCGCCGAAGAAAACTTTCAGTTTTTCCTTCATGGGTGTCGTTTTCGTGGTTTTCTGGGTCGCTGGCAATGAAAATAAGGTCCAAATGAAAATTCAGGATGGCGCCGACGAAAACTTTCTGCTTTTTCCTCATGGGTGTCGTTTTCGTGGTTTTCGGGTCGCCAAAAACAAAATGAGAATTTTCGTCGGCGCCATATTGGATTTTCAGCTTGACCTCTCTTTCTAGGTGCAAATAAGGAAATTTAAAATACACAATGTCTCAATATCGTCCCCCAGGCTATGGCTGGCATTGATTCAAGTGAGAACTGTTTCTCACATGGGCAGTTTTATGTAGCTTTCTTCGAAAAGAAATACCGCAAACGACATTTACAAAGAGATGCTAGGAAAATTCATTATTAAAATAGTTTTTCGGGAGTTACATAGTTTTTTTTACTCTGAGTATTTTTTAATTAAACAAAATTGTAAGCTAGCTCATTTACACTATTAACTGTATCGAAAGGCGTGGATGGATAACCGGGGCATTTGAGCTCCGGCATCGTAGCTCGAAAGACAAGTATAAAGTGAAAAGTTAATTCTGGTTCAAGCCATTTAATTTAGGTCACTAACAATATAAAATAATAAAAAAACGCAGCGATATACTTTTTTCTAACCAGAATTAATTCTCTGGCATCTTAGTTTGAAATTCACAGACTTTTACACAACTATTAATCCTATACTTGCACTTACGCGCGAGCGAAGCCGCGGCCAACAACTATTATTTAAATGACTATTTTCACATTATTTTGCGGGGGAAATACACACGTGAAAGAACGGGGGAAACACACACACACACAATTGCCGAACTCCATGCGGGCGAAGCCACGGGCAGAAGCTAATCTATTTAAATAAAAAGAGAAGTCCTGACTGACTGACTCATCAACGCCCAGCCCAAACCCTTGGACCTAGAAAGCTGAAATTTTGCATAGAGGTTCCCTTTATAATGTACACAAGGAAAAACGAAGGATTTTTTGAAATTCAACCCCTAAGGGAGTTAAATAGGGGATGAACGATTGTACGGAAATCGGTCATTTTTAAAGTTAGTAGCATGCACATTCATATACAAGCTAGAAATAAATAAATACATATTTTAGCGTCTTTGAGAATTTAACCTCTAAGAGTGTTATATAGGGGTTGAAAGTTTATATGCGGAATCCGTCACTTTTGAAGTAAAAAGTATTAAAATAAACTTTGAAGTTTATGAGCAAAAATAAATGATTACATAATTATTTCGTTTTGGTTTTGGGAAATTCAACCTCAAACGGAAGAAAAGGGTTGGAAACATTAGTAGGTATAACAAAAATGGTCTGATCTGCTTGAAATTTACTATTTGTGTTTCTTGATTGAATTGATAAACACGTATTTCGACGCTTTTGGAAATTCCAACCCTCACACGACAAAAGGGGTGACATTTTTATATTTTTGTTTTGATGTGTTAGCACGTTTGTATGGACACATATGTTAAAAAAAGTACAAAATTCGTTTTCGTGGTATCCGAGTCGCTGACAATGAAAACGAAAATCTAACATGGCGCCGAGGAAACTTTTCAGTTTTTCCTTAATGGGTGTCGTTTTCGTGGTTTTCTGGGTCGCTGACAATGAAGCAGAGGTCAAAATGAAAATCCAAGATGACACCGAGGAAAGCTTTCTGTTTTTCCGTCATGGGTGTCATTTTCGTGGTTTTCGGGGTCGCTGACAATGAAAATGAGAATTTTCTTCGGCGCCGTATTGGATTTTCATTTTGACCTCATTTTCTAGGTGCAAATAATGAAATTTAAAATACACAATGTTTCAATATCCTTCCCTAGGCTATTTCTCGCATTGATGTGAGAACATGTTTCTCACATGGGCAGTTTTATGTTGCATGCTCCGGAATGAGCTCTGCGAGTATCTTAGTAAAGGGTGCGCCAAAGTTCACCTAAATTTTCAACTCCGATAATTGGAAATCCGAAAATGTTCTTCCTAACATTTTTCATCCTAACAATCGGAATTCCTAACTACTCTGTCTCTAATGTTCATAATTCCGAAGCATTCAACTTCATAATGTCAGTAGCGATAAACATCTATTATACTTTTATTTGTTTTCCCATATTTTCTCAACATAACCATCTTTTACACTATTATTCAAAGTCATATCTTTTTTGTTTCGATTTCATTTTATTCATTAGGTTAGGTTAGAACTGTGACCAACTACGCGCGAGCCGAGCGAGCGAAGCGAGCGGTGCCGCGAAAGCGCTACCTCGAAATTGGTCGCAAAATTTTTCTAAGTATTTTTTCATAGTGCCCCCAAGACGACACTTTGACCTAATCCCCACCTAAATTAAAACTATAAATATCATCTTCTACCCACTTATATTTTTATTACACTTGGTAAATGTTTCTGAGTATCAGTGAAAATATTATGGTAATTATGTTTAGGGATAAAAGAGTTATGATAATAAACAGTAGGAGTTTAAATTATTTACATTAGTGATATTATTAATTACAATTTTCGGAAACATGAGTGTTATGAACATCGCCGGTAGCACTACAAATAGTATAAATGAAAACTTTAGGATGAAAAATTTTAGGAAGAGTGATCATTCGGATTACAAATCGTTAGGAAGAACAATTTCGGGTAAAGAACATTAGGTGAGCCAATATGGACCCCTTAGTAAATTATACCCCACAAGGAAACAACGCAAACGTCATTTACAAAGAGGTGGTAGGATAATTCATTATTTATATTGGTTTCCGGGAGTTAAATACCAAGACATACTTTTTCTAACCAGAATTAATTATCTGACTTCTTACTTTGAAAATCACAGACTTTAACACAACTATTTATCCCATTCATACACTTACGTGCGAGCAAAGCTGCAGCCAACAACTATTATCTATAACATTTAAATTACTATTTTCGACATTATTTTGCGGGGGTAACATATATGTAGGCAATTTCCGAACTCCACGCGGGCGAAGCCGCGGGCAGAAGCTAGTTATGAATAAATATTAATGATCAATCTCCATTAATTTAACAACACGGTTAGCACAGTGGCTGAGCGATTGACTGCTGCGTTGCGTGTCGCGGGTTCGATCACCGCACGTAACAAATATTTGTATGACCTACAGGTAGTTGTTCCGGGTCTGGCTGTTTGTGTATGTGAGTTTAAATGTTTATAAACGCACCCACGATACAGGAGAAATTCCTAGTGTGAGCCAATGTAAAAAAATAATAAAGCTTGATAAATATAAGAAATTATGTTAATCAATCTCCATTCATAAACTTGAAAAATATTTTTTTGACGTAATGTTTTAAAACCATCACCACGAAGCTGTGTTGGCAAAATGGCTAGTGTACCGCGAACCGCTGACTCGTCACTGTCAGCTTTGTTTACCGATCGACAAAAGTTACGAAAGGGATGATCGATTAATCATCGGGACTGGCCTCTGTAAATTTGGAAGCTACATATTTGACATATTATTTTGTTTGGGTTACATGCCTTAGTTGGCAAACGGTGCCTCCGTTTGCCAACTACATGGCAATGTCCAACTTTGGACACAACAATTAGTTGAAGATAACCAAGAAATATATTTGTGAAAAATAATGTGGGTACCTACCGTACACGGTACGTCAACTCATAAATTCATAATGTCGAATAATGACTATAGGTATGGTGACTTGTAACAACGTTGGTAGTCAATTCTTTATGTTCCCTGTTTTGTAATTTGCTAATAAATTGCTTTGTAAGGCTAACAATACTTGATGTAAAATCTCACCTAGATGAAGCATAATAGACGCTATTAATTTCGCCGCAAATAAACGAGTTCACCGCAAATTAAGAGTTACTGAGGCTGCTCAGTGTGGAACAAGTGGGCGTCGCGCCCTCGTAAACAGTGGGATTAAAAAGCACTATGATGCAGCATTGAAAACTTTATTAGATAACAAGCTGCGCCCCGCGGTTTCAACCGCGCAGACAGGGATAAAAAGCGTATGTGTTAATCCAGGGTATAAGCTATCTACATAGCAAATTTTATCCAAATCCGTTAAGCCATTGAGGGGTGAAGGAGTGACAAACAGACAAATACACTCACACTCACTCACAAACTTTCGCCTTTAGAATATTAGTGTGATGTGATACTTGTATATTTACTGTCGAGAAGCTCGTGACTAAATAATAACACGCCGCACGGGTCGATCTTTAAGGTTGAACAGTGCTTGCCAAGGTCGGTCCGAGGATGGGTGACCATCCAATACATAACGAGTTTCCTCTGTCTCGGCAAGCACGAAAAACCATTGGTACTGGGTGTCATTTGATCTTTGGCAGTCTTAACGGGTAGTCATCATCATATGCCTAGCCTTTTCTCAAACTATCTGGGGTCGGCTTCCAGTCTAAACGGATGCAGCTGAGTACCAGTATTTTTACATGACGCGACTGCCTATCTGACCTCCACAACCCAGTTACTGGTTAATACGATACCCCTAACATACTGGTGGTATATAACATAATGGTATTCAGTTGCATCCGGTAAGACAAGAAGCCGACCCCAAAATAATTGTTAAAGGCTAGACAGACGATAATATTTATATTTACTGATATCGATGAAGGAAAACATCGTAAGGATGAACTCACAAGATAATATAAGTCGGAAATCGCCAATCTACGTTGAGTAAGCGTGCTGATCCTTGCCCCCTTAGAGAGGCCCTTGCCCCAACAGTGAGACAGCTATAGGCTGTTATTATTACTCTCATATTTCGCAGCTGCCTCTTTGATTGGTCGTAACCACGGTTTCCATACTGTTGGAAAAGTTTAATAGAAATTTAAATTCCAGATATTTTATAGACCTGCTAGGAAGGTAAAATCACCCAGACTTATTTTATTGTAGGTGATTTATAACAATGGAAGGGAAGAGAATAAATTAGTACTTTTACATTCATTCTAAGGACTAGAATAAATTCATGTCATTTGGGAGGCCATAGATACAGAAGCAGAATTCTCATTCCAAAAAGCTGTATTATTTCCCTGATAGTTTGACAGTCACAGACAGAGTTGGAACCTGTGTATCTCAACGACCACAGCGTCCTATACTAAATCTTAATTTTAACTTAATCAATCGTGATTGGCAGAAACTCAATATTTGCCCACAAAGCTTCGCTAACAAGCCCGCACAAACCTTTAATTACGCCATTAATCGGATTTTAGCTGCCAGTTCTATTTCGAACATCCCAAATACTAATTTTAAGCAAATCCCAATAGTTGATCCCGTCTAAATTTACCATTAGCTCTGGTAGCAGAGCAAATATTATCTGCTTTAGGTAAATAATATTTGGATTCCACAAGTTGACAAAAGACTTTTTAAATATTTCCTACCGATTCTATATTCGCTTCGTTATTAACGGTACCCACCATTGTTGACTTTATTGACTCGTAAAATGTTTAACTGCAGGGCCTTTTTATACTATTTTTATTTCACATTAAATATTGAGTTATTGCGTATTATTAAACGTGTAAGAGTCGTCGCGTAGGTACCTATTTGGCGAAACAGAGGCGAAAGGCGAAGGCTAGAGGCGAAAGTTTGTGAAGAAGTCTTTATGGTCTTTTGTATCGCATTAATAAAATATTGCTTGAAAGGCGCTCTTCTGCTTTATTTATGACGACTGCTGATTAAACAAGCCTGGATACTACATAAAGACACGCTTGTTATCCCCGTGGGTTAGAGGCAGAAGTGTACCCAATACTACGCCCACATTTTGCCAATTTTGTTTAAGTCCCATGTAATCGGGGGCGAGCTTATTGCCATCAACCGGGCACAAGTCCAGCATCCGTGGCTGCTACTTAGAAATTCGTGATGGAAAAACCCAATAATACTTTGCCTGAACCGGGAATCAAACCCAGGACCTCATGCTCAGCAGTGGCGCTTGCGACCACTAGACCAAGTCAGTGCAAATACATACATTTACATAGTGTAAATTTTAATTTATAGCCGAAGATTTAGGAGCTTTAAATATAATTCCCGAAGGCTTCCATTCGTTCCTTATTACTAAAGTACAACAATGTTCAAAGTACCTATTTAATTTGGCAAAAGTTGCTCGACATCTATGTTCCTTAAGCGTCGTACTCATGGTAAACATTTGTATAAGCAACATGGTTGCATAAACATGTTGATGAGTTGCCGGCAAAATATTGCGGGCAACTCTTGTGTTGCGGAGTTGATCACGCCATGTTGTAGAATTGACGCCCGGCGAGCGAAAACATCAGTTTATCAACAAATGTTGACGTGTGTGGACGTGTTTGCAACTGTTTATAAACATGGTGGTAGTGTGGAGCAACGATAAAATATTGCACAACAACACTACTTCCTCTGGAAACATTTTAACGTAGACTGGCGTGTGTGGACAACCCATATTGATTTAAACAAAGTTTCCAGCAGCATTCTCGCCGTTCATCAACAACGTTGATCAACTGTTGCTAAACAAATGTTTACCATGAATACGATGCTTAAAACGCTAGAATTCTTTGACCTGCTATAGTGTTCTCTATTGTAAGCCGTTTTAATGAGTTGCTGACCTCGTTTAAGAGTTCCTTTTCATTGCAGTCTCTCGTTGTGTATAAAAGTGCGCATAAATTAAAAAAATGCTAGTTCGCATTCTCAACTATGCATGGCATGGCGAGCCGTTTTATGGTCATTTTATGACCTAAATTAACAAGTTTATTTCAGTATTATTATGTATGTAGGAATTTCAATTGCGGAGCTCATGGCTATCTTTAAGGTTAAGCCGTGCTTGCCGATGTTGGTTCGTGGATTGGTGACCATAATTACATACCCAGTTTCCTCCGTGCCTCGGAAAGCACGTTAAGCCGTTGGTTCCGGCTGTCATTTAAAGATTTTTGACAGTCGTAACAAGTAGTTAGAAGCCAAAAACTCTGACATCCAGTCTTAGTAAGGGGTATCGTACTACGCAGTTACCGGGTTGTGGAGGTCAGATAGGCAGTCACTTCATGTAAAATACTGGTACTCAGCTGCATCCGGCTAGATTGGAAGCCGACCCAAAGATAGTTTGGGAAAGGCTAGGTAGATGATATGTATTTGGGAATTTTAATAGGGGAGCTCATGGCTAAATGATAAAAGCCGCTCGGGCGATCTTCAGGTCTCCATGCTTGCTTAGGTTGATCTATGAAAACACGTTAAGCCGTTGGTCCCGGCTGTCAGTTGTAGACCTTTGACATTCGAAGTAGTCAGTGGCCTGACTTTCTTACCAAGTGGTATCGTATTACCCAGTTCTAACTGGGTTGTAGAGGTCAGATAGGCAGTCGCTCTATATAAAATACTGGTATTCAGCTGCATCCAGTTAGACGAGAAGCTAACCCCAACTTAGTTGGGAAAAGGCAAGGCATATGAGAAGGAAAATAAGTTTATTTGGCATATGCCACCAGTTTACTCAACATTAAAAGAAAATTAACAAAACAAGAAAAACCGGCCAATTGCGAGTCGGGCTCGCGCACGAAGGGTTCCTTACCATTATTTATAAAAAACACTTTTTTGTGCCACCTTAAATATTTATTGTATTTTGTTTTTAGTATTCGTTGTTATAGCGGCAACAGAAATACATAAACTGTAGAAATTTTAACTGGCTAACTAACACGGTTCATGAGATACAGCCTGGAGACAGATGGACGGACAAATGGACGGACAGCGCAGTGTCAGTAATAGGGTCCCGTTTGACTCTTTGGGGACGGAACCCTAAAAATTATGAATGATGATGATCTGGAGATTTTTATAAAGAATCAGAATTATATTTTTATTAGCAGTATATCCCAGTTTCATTTTGATCTGCAACTCTACATGTCATGTACACGTTTCTCATTAGCAGCAGCTCCGTAGATATTCCATTTAAAAAGTTGTGTCGAATGTTAAATAATTTCATAAATAAAGTGCTTAACCACATATAAAAGCGCTCGTTTGAGTACAGACGTGGTTCTGGCAGGCGAGCAATCACTCACTTGCACGATGGGACGTTAATCTATCGCAAGTCAAACAACTTCGTCAGGCAACTGTTTGCCTATATACAACGTAATAACGTATTTAAGTATTTCTAGAGAAAAACATTATAATAAATGTTAAATACCTCTAATACTTCTTATAACTATTATGAAGTTGAAGTGGGAATGAGTTGCCAAACTGATATCTAACTAAAAACTACATCATAACTTTTAAAAAGTAGGTACTATGTAATCTATACTAATATTATAAAGCTGAAGAGTTTGTTTGTTTGTTTGCTTGAACGCGCTAATTACTGATCCGATTACTGATCCGAACTACTGATCCGATTTAAAAATTCTTTCGGTGTTAGATAGCCCATTTATCGAGGAAGGCTATAGGCTATATATCATTACGCTACGACAAATAGGAGCGGAGCAGCAATGAAAAATGTTGCAAAAACGGGGAAAATGTGACGCAGACGAAGTTGCGCGGGACAGCTAGTGAAATCTATATATTTAAAAATGAATTGACGTTTGTTTGTCTCATTAAAACTCGAGAACGGCGGGACCGATTTGGCTAATTTTGGTTTTGAAATATTTGTACAGGCCCAAGGAATGTTTGAAAGGTAGGTAGGGTAGGGAAGGGTAGGGTAGGTAGGGTAATGTAGCGTAGGGTAGAGTAGCTTAGGGTAGGAAAAAGTGCATTACAACCATACAGCTAGTAACTTAAAAAAAAAAAAAAAAACTATAAAAGGGCATCAAAAAGCTTTTCAACGCTGTCTGCTGATAATGTCCCCAAGAGACTGGTGGAGTTGCCACGTTGCATGGCAACACTTAGCGTCTGACCGAAGTAAAAGCCACCCCTTGGGTCACGGGAAGTGTCAACTAGCCGTTTAGAAATCTCCTCTAAAAGGCTCCAACCTCAAACGGATCGAAATTAAAGTTTCTTAGTATAAAACTGATATCTTGTATGTTTTACTCATGCCACCATCGCTTTACGAATCTGCAATGAGACATCTCAGGTGCATTCCCATTACAAAGACAAGGCTAATATGTCTCGTATGCTTGTGACTATACCAGCACTCTTCTTACACATCAAAACAGAACTTGCTGTTCTGGTAGCAATCCTCTGGACGATATTTTAAGAATGAACTCTAGTACTTAATCATCGTAAATAAGGCAATTTCTATACAGATTTTCCCTAATTATATGCCTTCATTAATAGGCCAATAATTTTAGACTGTTTAAAATAGACTTAATGAAGATAGTCCAAAGAAGCGTTAACCTGACATTTAATAATTTATTTATAAATATAGCATCACAACCTTTCTGGTACAATGCATTTCATGAGATCGATGGTTCATCATCTGCCTAGCCTTTACCCCACTATGTTGGGGTCGGCTTCCAGTCTAACCGGCTGCAGCTGAATAGCAGTATTTTACAGAGAGCGACTGCTTATCTGACCTCCTCAACGCAGTTAGTACTGAGTAATACAATACCCCTTGGTAGGACTGGTTGTCAGACTATCGGGCCATTGACTACCCTGTAACGACTGTCAAAGACCTACAAATGTCAGCCGGGACCTTAACGTGTTTTCTGAGTCATGGAGGAAGCTTTGTTTGTAACAGGTGGTCACCCATCCACGGATCAACCTAGGCGAGCGTGGCTTAACCTAAAACTCGACCCGAGTTGCTGTTATTATTTAGCCAGGAGAGCGATGCTTGTAATCGATTAAATACTTTGTGGAAAACCTATATAGGTTTATAATTCTACTTAGATTAAGGTAATTATAGCAATTTAGCATCTTAGACACGCTTTGTCGTTCGCCTGCTGTCAAACACGCGATAGAGTTTATCTTTGAAAATAAAATATTTTTACCAAAAAATATCTTTTTACCCCCAAAAAAGATATATTTTCAAATATAAACACTTTTCTGTCTAAATATTCATGAAGTTTTAGGATAGTAGTAGATAGGGAAGTTCGACGTTTTAAGCGATTATCAAAGGCCTCGTTTCGTTACAAAATGTTTTATATTGAGATTCTTTATCAGTAAGTCTGATTAGACCTGAAACGGCTGTACGCCACTAATGTACTTTGCTAACAAGTACATTCCTGTTCACAGCTCGCTTCGTGATGAAAATATCTGTAAACAACATACCTACGTATACGTACGAATTCAAACGATTGCCTCCGAACTAGCAATGTGTGTAAACTAGGTCACTAAACCGTACAACATTTTTTTCCTTTACACAATTCCCAAACTCTTTAATTAGTAGGTTTACGGATCGAACGCGCCCGTATCGCCACACCGAATCTGAAAGGCCTCAATCGGCTATTCCGATATATTTCACTGAAGGCTTGCTATAAAAGCAACGGAACGATTAAGACACCCGAACTTCCCCCACCCTGTATATTTCAGCCCCCTCCCCCGCTCCGTTATCACCCTAGCCCGTTACACGCAAGTAATTTGAAAGATTGGTTTCGCAAACAGTTTTTGTGCCCTTTGTTTTGAATACGGAATACAGTGATGAATAAGAGCAAATATTAGATTTTATCTCAAACGGGGGTAGATAGATATAAATAAAAGCTAAAGGCAAGGGTAGGTCGTGACATTGACATTGACGGTTAGTGACATTGACGCTACGGAAGTTTAAGTTCGCATCCGGCATCCGTAAGCAATGCCGTGTTCATCCTGCCACGTGCGCCGTGCGGGGTAGGAGGGAGAGTGTGCGGGAAATGCCACATCGGAAGTCAGCAGAAAGTGAAAGGGGAACAACACAGCGGGTCAAGATCACTGAAAGGCTCGGCGTGCGCCTTACTAATGAAACCCCTAGATAAGATGAAAGGAAGCAATTTTTTTTGTTAATTTCAGTAGCATCTTTGTTGTTCTAATTAATAAACACAAGTGATGAATATGGAAAAAAACGTCCATTTTTTAAGAAAACCATTGACATTGGATTTTGTTCTCCTCAAACTCTGACTCTATATACATATATATACTACACTCCCACTCTCTGACTATATTTATAACTATTCTATTCAAACTACATAAAAAAACTCGTTAGCATTGCAAACTACATAAAAGTGTGTTGAAAATAGGGAGGAATTTCATTTCCCAGCTTCGTAACGTGTTAGAAATTGAAATTCCGTACCGTACGTATGCACGGCAAAATAGGGTGAAAATACATGCTTATGAGATAGTTCATGGAGAATGATGACCGTTGGAAACCCCTCTCTAAACAGGTGGGGACCCTACGTCTGCAAGCAATTCTCATATCCGTTAGGAAATGTTGATATTATATGGACATATGCGTATGTATATTTTATGTAGTATTTGTCGTAGTTGCAATATTTATTTTCCAGTTGGATTAGTCGTTTTTTCGTTGAGTTTCATTCAACGGTATATTTTTATATCGATTGTATAGGAAAGCATCGTGAGGTAATTTAGGCGAATTAATATAAGTCCGAAGTCGTCCGTATTATTGGACTTGAGCAAGCATGGTGATCAATTGTATTTGCGCCTTAGTGAGTCAGCAATAGCTTGTACTATTATTATAGTGCAATTACATTGAAAAATTGCACATTGTTTGGGTACGTTAATCATCATGTTTTCAATTTAGTTTATTTTTAAGAAATTGTTACAACTGAAGGAGCTACTTACTTCCTTTACACCGAGTTCCGTCACCTTTTCATACGAAAAAGTGCTCGACAAATCTCATTAACCATTTTTCTTTCACAAAGTAACTCACCGTAGGGACCGAATTTTATTCCGTCAATTCAAAGGCACTGAGATGTACTGAAAAATATTTCTCTGCTAGTATTTCTAAACACAGAAAGCCTTATGTGTATACCTATGTCTAAAAACAATTTGAGTCTAAACCTCTATGGATTAAGACTCAAATTGTTTTTTATTGAAAACGGACATCATCATCTGCTTACCGTTTTTCCGTTGGGATTGGCTTCCAGTCTTACTGAACGCTTCTAAATACAAATAATTTACATGGAGCAACTGCTAATCTTATTGAGAACGGACATTACAAAACATCACGCCCATAATCCTCGAAGGGCTAGTCAGAGGTGTAACTATTAGTACACCCACATATCGACATTTCATGGTAATAATAGATTTCAAATTCGCATACATTTCACTTCACCCCTTTTTTCAATTTGTTTCATAGTTGAATCGTAAAGAATTTAGTATTCATTATATTAGTAGTGCATCAATTTAAAAACGCGTTTCTCTGTCCGTCTGTCTCTATAAATCAGCGTCTTTACAGCACGAGAATTCATAGGTATTTTATCTGGCGCCGTTATTGTCGTGGACACGTAAATAATTTATTAGTGATGATGATGTGATGATATAGTGGCCGTAGAGGAGTATATGGAAAACTGATAAGTTGTGCATTGGCTCCCGATACCACAAAACAATTGGTCATTCACCTATATGGTCGCCCTTCGGAAAAGTTGTGCACGAATATGTAATACTAGCTGTCCGGCGCAACTTTCTTTTGCGTCACATTTTCCCCGTTTTCGCAACATTTTTCGTTGCTGCTCCGCTCCTATTTGTCAAAGCGTGATGATATATAGCCTATAGCCTTCCTCGATAAATGGGCTATCTAACACTGAAAAATTTTTCAAATCGGACCAGTAGTTTCGGAGCCTATTCAATGCAAACAAAAAAAACAATCAAATCTTTCCTCTTTATAATATTAGTTTAGATTACGCACAGGCATGGCTGATTGCAGACTTGCCGGGCAGATATTAACTTGTGACCGCAGTTAATGATTGTTTCTTAGGAAAAAGAGAATAATTTGCACGTGAATATATAGGCGTAACCTATGCATGTGGCTGAATTTTATTACTGACTTGATTGTTTTGTACGCCTACCACGTAGAGGCTCTTCATTAAGTTTATATGTCAAACAAAGCGAGCATTTCGCCACAGATCACAGAAATAAATCTGCGGCCGCTGCAAAAAGAGCATTTATACAAATTAAGTGACAAGTGTATCACCGTTTACTCGCAATATAGTTTATTCTCACAAAATACCTATACCTACTACTGATGGCTTTGACTAGTGTTGCTAGGCGTCCCGATTTGCGCGGGGCGTCCGGAGGTCAGATAGGCACTGGCTCCATATAAAATACTGGTATTCAGCTGCTTCTGGTTAAACAAAAAGCTGACCCCAATCCAGTTGGGATGGCTACAACGATTTACGAACTACCCTGAATGCCATATTAAAAAAATCAGCTTTCTAAAGTACTATTTTAAGTATCTTTTATAACCTCAACAACAAATATTTATGATCTGTTTCGCGATCGACTTTCATTTCTCGCCGCGATTGAAATCTCGACCCTTCCTCTAGTTAGCCGATAAATTAAGGGTCTGGACCACTTCGGTGACCTTTTCGTTATAATATCGTGTTGTGTGTGACATTCATGGAAAATGGAAGGGTCAGCCTATTCATGAGTTGGAACCTCAACGTGATATTCGGTTTTTAATAAATACGCATCACTGAATCCATAAAATTACTTTTGACTGACCATAAAAGTGTGTTTGATTTGATTTTTATTTTATTGTAGCTACAGGATTATAGGGAGAATGAGCGCCCGTTAATTTAAATACTTCTCTATCGCGGGTAGTTTTTGGGGTTTTATTTAGAAACGAAAGTAAAACTATGTGGAATCTGGCATACTACTGTATGTAGTTAGTACATATACAAAGTTTCCTGCCAAAACACAATAGATTAATCAGATATCCAAAACTATCATGTCAATAAATTACTGAAGTTGTCTCTACTTCATCATCATCATTTCAGCCGAAAGACGTCCACTGCTGCTGGATATAGGCCTCCCCCAACGCCACATTTACATGAGGGGGGGTTTTGCCAAAATCGCCACGCTTGGCAGGCGGGTTGGCGATCACAGTACGGTTGTTGCAAAAACACAGAGAACGCTGCTGCCCATTCTCTGGCAAGTCCCTTAGTCGCCTCTTACGACGCCCACGACCAGATATTGGTATGATATCTACTTACCCACAGTAAAAAAGTAGTATGTTTGTTCAATATTATCATCATCATCATTTCAGCCCAAAAGACGTCCACTGCTGGACATAGGCCTCCCCCAAGTGTCGCCACATTGACATTTTGGAGGGGTTTTGTCATAATCGCCACGCTTGGCAGGCGAGTTGGCGATCGCAGTACGGTTGCTACGAAAGCACAGAGAACGCTGCTGCCCATTCAAATCAAATCTCTTAGTCGCCTCTTACGACACCCACGAGAAGATATGGGATTGTGCTATTCTTTACGTCCGACACCATACAGAGCCAATGTTCAATATAGTCAAATCAAATCAAATCAAATCAAAATCATAAATTTCAAGTAGGCCAGTTACAGGCACTTTTGAATAGTCAAACAATAAAAATGAAGCTACAGTCTCAGTCACAAATTCAAGGAGATGTCAGCAAATCGGAAGGGGTCCGAGAAGGCCGATGCCTGCCAGGGCTGCGGGTTGTTCGAAAGAGATACCGTGCCCCTGGAACGCAAAGGGCTAAGAAGGAACATGGATGGGTTTTAGTCAGTCAAGTCTGACACTCCCTTCCGCTCCGCCCAGAGCGGAAGAAGTCATTTGATGATTTCACATCCTAAAAAAAAACAAAAAAAAAGTCTCAGTCACAAGACATAATAACTGTGAAAGTACTGCAGTTGCCAATTCCAAAGCGTAGATCTCTGTGGAGAAGAATGAGCAAGAAACTCCATGGGCAATCTTATAGATCAGTAGCTTGTTACAAAAACCTTGGTTACATCATTCATGTTGAGATGGTACATTATGTGAGAACGATGTAGCAAGACGTGCACGTTAAAAGTGTCCACAGTAAAAACAAAAAAAAAGTCTTTCTTTCAATCTATTATTGTTTGTTTAATAATCCTTAATTTTATAGTTTCAGCCGGAAACTTTTAGACCTTACTGTACCTACTTACTAGAATTATTTAACCTTCGTGGATCTATAAAAGTTTTACTTACACCTTTCTTCTGCGGACTAACATCGATCCACCTTGGATTGACAAGGTTAAAGCTTCAGGCATTTTTTTAACAAATTCCTAAACCAGACTACGATGTTACTGACAGGCGTTGTATACGAAAAATGTGTACAAACAAGAACAAAGGGAAACTCTCTTACTCTTTCGCTATGTTTAGAATTAACGGTATAATTTGAGGGAACTGAAAAATGTGTTTGGAATTGTGAGAATTATATAATATTTAAGTGGAGCTATCGTTCTCTCTTCAATGTCAACGATCGCTCACCGCTCGCACTTACGATTTACGATATCGGGTTATGAATAGAAATAATCATGAAATTATGTTTTGGCAGTACCTTGTTCGAAAACTTTTGCACAATAGACTAGTCTGAGAAGAAACACCAAAACAAACTCAGAGTACACAGCTTTTGTCCAGACATATTGTCTTGGTTAAACTCGTACTTACTCGGATTCGGGATACATAATATAATATTATCTATGATCTTGTATTTCCAAAGGGTGAGGCAGAATTGTACCCAATAGTACACCCATATTTAGCCAGTTTTGTTTAAGAGCGTTTATACCCTACGGCATTTCATACAAACTTTCAAGTCGTTATTTTCCGAAATGACTGAACAGATTTTAATGAAACTTCCTACGCATAAGCAGTATACATAGGTCTAAAAAGTTACTAAAAACATTTTCGAAAAATAATGTTACAGCTTAATTAGACCGACTTTTAACTATCTATAGAAACAGAAATTTCCAATTATCTTCATTTTTAAAGAAGACATTTCGAAAATATTTTTTAGTATCTTTTTAAACCTATGTATAACCACGCTCTGCTACCATATTAGAGAATGGGATACGGTTGCAGAAAGAAAATACTTATTTGTAGTGCAACAGAAAAATATAATTTTTCGACCTTTTATTACTACGGTTGCTAGGACACGTTCAAACAAGTCTTCATGAATAAGCAACATCTTCATTTGAAATTTCCAGGTGGTGTAATTATTTACCCCGGAGAGTTTTTCAATTGCGACGGACTGGTTACTCATTTTCGCGATTTCGTAATTTTTACTTGATAATATAATTATTTATACCATACGCGTTCTGCTTCCTCACGCTCTGCTACCATGAAACATACTACTTTCAGTCAATTTTAAAGCCGACTGATTATCATTGAAAATAGTTATTTCAATGTTACTACCTATACATTCGTGCAAGAAAGTTTTTATAAACAGTGCTTCTTTACAAGCATCGGAGAGTGACATGTACTCCGCCTCAGTACTCGATAACGCAACGGTACGCTGTTTCCTACTTTCCCAACATGTTATAGAATTCCCAATTTTGAAAACATATCCCGTATAAGAACGTCTATCGATTTCATTAGAAGCCCAGTCTGCATCAGCAAAACCCGTCACAGATAAGCCAGTTTTCTTATAGGTAATGCAGTAATCTACTGTACCTTTAAGATAACGCAACACGCGTTTAGCTGCTTTCCAGTGGACATCGGAAAAACAGTTATTGAATTGGCTTAATACGCTTACAGCGTGACATATATCAGGACGCGAACAGACCGCTACATACATAAGACAACCGATCAATTCTCGATACTCCAAACTGTCATCCTTTTTATCAGCTTTGTTCAATTTTTGGCACTGCATTGGAGTTTCAACAGATTTGCAGTCTTGCATGTTGTATTTCTCTAATATCTTTTTAATATAGGCACTTTGATCTAGAGTGATTTTGCCATGATCTTTCCTGATTGTTAATCCTAGAACTCTTTCTACAGGACCAAGATCTTTCATCACAAATTCTTTCATCAGCAATGATTTAGTTTTAGTTTTTTCCGCATTACAATTGCTGAAAATTACTAAATCATCAACATACAACGCGATAATTACAAACTTGTCGCCATTTTGCTTTATGTATACACATGGTTCAGAGACCAATCTCTTGAACTTGAGTTTGTTGACAAGAATATGATTGATCTTTTCATTCCATGATTTAGGCGCTTGTTTTAGACCATACACAGCTTTGTGTAGTCGATACACCTTGTTATTGCCTCTACCTTTTTCAAAACCTTCTGGTATTTCCATGAAAATGGTTTCTTTTAAATCACCGTTTAGAAAGGCTGTTTTTACATCCATGTGGTCAATCTCCATATCGTACTCCACAGCCAAAGCTAATAACATTCTTATGGTTTCGTATCTCACTACAGGTGAAAAAGTTTCAAAATAATCCACTCCATACTTTTGTGTAAATCCTTTTGCCACTAGACGTGCTTTGTATTGTAATAGTTCACCGTTAAGCCCTCTTTTCTTCTTAAATATCCATTTGGTCTTTATTGGCTTTGCACCTTTCGGCAAATCGGTTATAGTAAAGCACTTATTGTCCAAAAAGGACTGATATTCGTCTTTCATAGCAGCTCGCCACTGCCTGGCTTCAGAACTATTCAACGCTTCTTCAACTGTTTTTGGATCTTCACTGCCACACGCTTCCCCCGTCAAAAAACCACACAGGAAGGAGTTCTCATCAGCTTCCACGTATTCTGCTCTCGAGTCATCTGTCTCAAATGAAACATCTGGAACATAAGTAGCATCAGAGTGATGATCTGTGACCAAGCTACTGGTCGAAGCCTCGCTATCGTTAGCATCATCAGTAGTCACAGAAGTTTGTTCCGACTCTGTTCTATTCTCGGATACATAAGGAGTCTTAAGTTCTATAATCACATCTGATTCCACTTTATTGAAATTCAGATGCTTGAGGAATTGATTCTCAATGAACTTAACATTTTTCGCTATTGTTAGCTTATAACTCTCAAGATCCAATAGCCGGTATCCCTTTGTGTTCTCACAATATCCCGCAAATATGTAAGGTTTAGATTTGCGATCCAGTTTTTTACGATTATTTTGCACAGCATATGCTAAACAACCAAATACACGTAAGTTATCTAAGTTTACCTTATGTCCCGTGTAAATCTCTTCTGGAGTTGCACCTCTAACTGCCTTTGTAGGTGATCGATTTTTTATGTACACCGCAGTGTTCGCAGCCTCAGCCCAGAATCGTTGATCCAAACCTGCTTCCAGAAGCATACAGCGCACCGCCTCAATAATCGTTCGGTTCGCTCGTTCGGCAACTGCATTTTGCTGTGGACAGTGAGGAACAGTAGTATGATGCCGGATTCCACACTTACTCAAATACTGCTTAAATCTCGTATTGATGTACTCGCCACCATTATCGCTTCTCAGTATTTTAATTTTTTTATTAGTTTCGTTCTCTACAAGAGCTTTAAAAATCAAAAAACACTCAAAAACTTTGTCTTTCGATTCTATTAAATAACAAAACGTCTTCCTAGAAAAATCGTCAATAAATGTTAGCAAATATCTCGCACCGCCTATAGATTTCACTGGCATAGGGCCGCACACGTCCGTGTGAACTAGTCCTAACACCTCACTTGCACGTGAAAAGGATTTTTTAGGAAAAGGTAAATTAGTAACCTTACCTTCAATACAGGCGATACATTGCTCGTATGTGGATACATCATAGTCGATACCAGCCGCCATACCACTCTTGAGTAGGTTCATGCTGCGACTATTCAGATGTCCAAGCCGACGATGCCATAAACCCTGAGATGGAAGATCTACCTGGGTACTCAAGGAGACGCTTACTGGCATACTGTGTACGCGCGAAACGGAATTTATATACGCATCCCCGGTTTCTAATTTATAAAGACCGCATGCATCCCGTTTTGCTACAGCTACTACATTTCCGCTTTTGTAAATTTTACAAAAAATCGATGTAAATTTTACTTCAAAACATTTTTGTGTCAAAGTACTGACAGATAACAGATTACATGACAAGTTCGGTATAAAAACTACATTACTGACAGTTACCCATTGTTTTTGTAAAAAGAGTTCCACATTACCACGACCCGATGTAAAAAGTTTTTCACCGTTCGCAACGCTTATTTCCTTTGGCGTATCACACACAAAATCATGTAAAATGTCTCTACTATTGGTCATGTGGCAAGTTGCACCACTGTCAACGTACCACACATCTCGATCCAGCTTCACCGTCAGAGCCGACAACATAGTCGTCTTACCAGGAGTTTTCTGAACCTTCTCCTCCTCTTGACAACTGGAACTAGATGGCTTATCCTTATGCGGTGCTTTCTGTCTGCAATCTCTAGCGTAATGACCTAATTTTTTGCAACGAAAGCACTTGGGACGCTTCGAGATCAAAGTCGAAGTCGTTAGGGCATTCTGTTCCGTACCTTCTGCATCACCTCGTCTCTGTGCCTCCTGGAGTAGTTTACTTTTCACCAGTTCGCTTGAGAGAGAAAAGCTACTATGCTCTAACGTCATAATGAGTGGGTCAAACTGCTTGGGAAGCCCACTGAGCATTATTATAGCAACGAAATCGTCTTCCAGAGAAGCATTTATGTCTTGCAGTTGTTGGGCAGTATCTAGAATTTTTGTAAGATACGCCTCCATACTCTCAAACTGCTCTAATTTTAAGCTAAATAGCATTCTGAGGAGACCTAATCGTCTACACAGACCTTTATCCTCGAACGATTTCTGTATATTCTTCCAGGCATCAAACGCAGTATTGCAATTCCTGACAACGGAGTAAACAGATGGCTGAACACTGAGGCAGATTCGTGCTAGCGCTTTTTCCTGTTTCTTCTTGTCTTCGCATTCTGGTTTATTTTTCTTATCAACCTCGTTGACACATATACCACGCTCTGCTACCATATTAGAGAATGGGATACGGTTGCAGAAAGAAAATACTTATTTGTAGTGCAACAGAAAAATATAATTTTTCGACCTTTTATTACTACGGTTGCTAGGACACGATAAGCAGTAGACAAGATCTAGTTTATATTAAACTTATAGGTTTGCAACCTCTAACACCGCCCCTTAAACTTATCTTGTTAACATACATCAGTAGCCAAACCTAACTTGTTTACAAAATACTTGTGTTTCTCTACCGATAAAGGTTTAGTCAAGACATCCGCCGTCATTTTGGACGTTGGCAAGTAATTTATTTTTACTGCACCATTGCTGACCGCCTCCCGGACGAAATGATGACGTATGTCTATATGTTTTGACCTACCATGAAACATACTACTTTCAGTCAATTTTAAGGCCGACTGATTATCATTGAAAATAGTTATTTCAATGTTACTACCTATACATTCGTGCAAGAAAGTTTTTATAAACAGTGCTTCTTTACAAGCATCGGAGAGTGACATGTACTCCGCCTCAGTACTCGATAACGCAACGGTACGCTGTTTCCTACTTTCCCAACATGTTATAGAATTCCCAATTTTGAAAACATATCCCGTATAAGAACGTCTATCGATTTCATTAGAAGCCCAGTCTGCATCAGCAAAACCCGTCACAGATAAGCCAGTTTTCTTATAGGTAATGCAGTAATCTACTGTACCTTTAAGATAACGCAACACGCGTTTAGCTGCTTTCCAGTGGACATCGGAAAAACAGTTATTGAATTGGCTTAATACGCTAACAGCGTGACATATATCAGGACGCGAACAGACCGCTACATACATAAGACAACCGATCAATTCTCGATACTCCAAACTGTCATCCTTTTTATCAGCTTTGTTCAATTTTTGGCACTGCATTGGAGTTTCAACAGATTTGCAGTCTTGCATGTTGTATTTCTCTAATATCATTTTAATATAGGCACTTTGATCTAGAGTGATTTTGCCATGATCTTTCCTGATTGTTAATCCTAGAACTCTTTCTACAGGACCAAGATCTTTCATCACAAATTCTTTCATCAGCAATGATTTAGTTTTAGTTTTTTCCGCATTACAATTGCTGAAAATTACTAAATCATCAACATACAACGCGATAATTACAAACTTGTCGCCATTTTGCTTTATGTATACACATGGTTCAGAGACCAATCTCTTGAACTTGAGTTTGTTGACAAGAATATGATTGATCTTTTCATTCCATGATTTAGGCGCTTGTTTTAGACCATACACAGCTTTGTGTAGTCGATACACCTTGTTATTGCCTCTACCTTTTTCAAAACCTTCTGGTATTTCCATGAAAATGGTTTCTTTTAAATCACCGTTTAGAAAGGCTGTTTTTACATCCATGTGGTCAATCTCCATATCGTACTCCACAGCCAAAGCTAATAACATTCTTATGGTTTCGTATCTCACTACAGGTGAAAAAGTTTCAAAATAATCCACTCCATACTTTTGTGTAAATCCTTTTGCCACTAGACGTGCTTTGTATTGTAATAGTTCACCGTTAAGCCCTCTTTTCTTCTTAAATATCCATTTGGTCTTTATTGGCTTTGCACCTTTCGGCAAATCGGTTATAGTAAAGCACTTATTGTCCAAAAAGGACTGATATTCGTCTTTCATAGCAGCTCGCCACTGCCTGGCTTCAGAACTATTCAACGCTTCTTCAACTGTTTTTGGATCTTCACTGCCACACGCTTCCCCCGTCAAAAAACCACACAGGAAGGAGTTCTCATCAGCTTCCACGTATTCTGCTCTCGAGTCATCTGTCTCAAATGAAACATCTGGAACATAAGTAGCATCAGAGTGATGATCTGTGACCAAGCTACTGGTCGAAGCCTCGCTATCGTTAGCATCATCAGTAGTCACAGAAGTTTGTTCCGACTCTGTTCTATTCTCGGATACATAAGGAGTCTTAAGTTCTATAATCACATCTGATTCCACTTTATTGAAATTCAGATGCTTGAGGAATTGATTCTCAATGAACTTAACATTTTTCGCTATTGTTAGCTTATAACTCTCAAGATCCAATAGCCGGTATCCCTTTGTGTTCTCACAATATCCCGCAAATATGTAAGGTTTAGATTTGCGATCCAGTTTTTTACGATTATTTTGCACAGCATATGCTAAACAACCAAATACACGTAAGTTATCTAAGTTTACCTTATGTCCCGTGTAAATCTCTTCTGGAGTTGCACCTCTAACTGCCTTTGTAGGTGATCGATTTTTTATGTACACCGCAGTGCTCGCAGCCTCAGCCCAGAATCGTTGATCCAAACCTGCTTCCAAAAGCATACAGCGCACCGCCTCAATAATCGTTCGGTTCGCACGTTCGGCAACTGCATTTTGCTGTGGACAGTGAGGAACAGTAGTATGATGCCGGATTCCACACTTACTCAAATACTGCTTAAATCTCGTATTGATGTACTCGCCACCATTATCGCTTCTCAGTATTTTAATTTTTTTATTAGTTTCGTTCTCTACAAGAGCTTTAAAAATCAAAAAACACTCAAAAACTTTGTCTTTCGATTCTATTAAATAACAAAACGTCTTCCTAGAAAAATCGTCAATAAATGTTAGCAAATATCTCGCACCGCCTATAGATTTCACTGGCATAGGGCCGCTATACATGTTGTATTTCTCTAATATGGTAGCAGAGCGTGAGGAAGCAGAACGCGTATGGTATAAATAATTATATTATCAAGAAAAAATTACGAAATCGCGAAAATGAGTAACCAGACCGTCGCAATTGAAAAACTCTCCGGGGTAAATAATTACACCACCTGGAAATTTCAAATGAAGATGTTGCTTATTCATGAAGACTTGTTTGAATGTGTCAACGAGGTCGATAAGAAAAATAAACCGGAATGCGAAGACAAGAAGAAACAGGAAAAAGCGCTAGCACGAATCTGCCTCAGTGTTCAGCCATCTGTTTACTCCGTTGTCAGGAATTGCAATACTGCGTTTGATGCCTGGAAGAATATACAGAAATCGTTCGAGGATAAAGGTCTGTGTAGACGATTAGGTCTCCTCAGAATGCTATTTAGCTTAAAATTAGAGCAGTTTGAGAGTATGGAGGCGTATCTTACAAAAATTCTAGATACTGCCCAACAACTGCAAGACATAAATGCTTCTCTGGAAGACGATTTCGTTGCTATAATAATGCTCAGTGGGCTTCCCAAGCAGTTTGACCCACTCATCATGACGTTAGAGCATAGTAGCCTTTCTCTCTCAAGTGAACTGGTGAAAAGTAAACTACTCCAGGAGGCACAGAGACGAGGTGATGCAGAAGGTACGGAACAGAATGCCCTAACGACTTCGACTTCGATCTCGAAGCGTCCCAAGTGCTTTCGATGCAAAAAATTAGGTCATTACGCTAGAGATTGCAGACAGAAAGCACCGCATAAGGATAAGCCATCTAGTTCCAGTTGTCAAGAGGAGGAGAAGGTTCAGAAAACTCCTGGTAAGACGACTATGTTGTCGGCTCTGACGGTGAAGCTGGATCGAGATGTGTGGTACGTTGACAGTGGTGCAACTTGCCACATGACCAATAGTAGAGACATTTTACATGATTTTGTGTGTGATACGCCAAAGGAAATAAGCGTTGCGAACGGTGAAAAACTTTTTACATCGGGTCGTGGTAATGTGGAACTCTTTTTACAAAAACAATGGGTAACTGTCAGTAATGTAGTTTTTATACCGAACTTGTCATGTAATCTGTTATCTGTCAGTACTTTGACACAAAAATGTTTTGAAGTAAAATTTACATCGAATTTTTGTAAAATTTACAATAACGGAAAGGTAGTAGCTGTAGCAAAACGGGATGCATGCGGTCTTTATAAATTAGAAACCGGGGATGCGTATATAAATTCCGTTTCGCGCGTACACAGTATGCCAGTAAGCGTCTCCTTGAGTACCCAGGTAGATCTTCCATCTCAGGGTTTATGGCATCGTCGGCTTGGACATCTGAATAGTCGCAGCATGAACCTACTCAAGAGTGGTATGGCGGCTGGTATCGATTATGATGTATCCACATACGAGCAATGTATCGCCTGTATTGAAGGTAAGGTTACTAATTTACCTTTCCCTAAAAAATCCTTTTCACGTGCAAGTGAGGTGTTAGGACTAGTACACACGGACGTGTGCGGCCCTATGCCAGTGAAATCTATAGGCGGTGCGAGATATTTGCTAACATTTATTGACGATTTTTCTAGGAAGACGTTTTGTTATTTGATAGAATCGAAAGACAAAGTTTTTGAGTGTTTTTTGATTTTTAAAGCTCTTGTAGAGAACGAGACTAATAAAAAAATTAAAATACTGAGAAGCGATAATGGTGGCGAGTACATCAATACGAGATTTAAGCAGTATTTGAGTAAGTGTGGAATCCGGCATCATACTACTGTTCCTCACTGTCCACAGCAAAATGCAGTTGCCGAACGAGCGAACCGAACGATTATTGAGGCGGTGCGCTGTATGCTTTTGGAAGCAGGTTTGGATCAACGATTCTGGGCTGAGGCTGCGAACACTGCGGTGTACATAAAAAATCGTTCACCTACAAAGGCAGTTAGAGGTGCAACTCCAGAAGAGATTTACACTGGACATAAGGTAAACTTAGATAACTTACGTGTATTTGGTTGTTTAGCATATGCTGTGCAATATAATCGTAAAAAACTGGATCGCAAATCTAAACCTTACATATTTGCGGGATATTGTGAGAACACAAAGGGATACCGGCTCTTGGATCTTGAGAGCTATAAGCTAACAATAGCGAAAAATGTTAAGTTCATTGAGAATCAATTCCTCAAGCATCTGAATTTCAATAAAGTGGAATCAGATGTGATTATAGAACTTAAGACTCCTTATGTATCCGAGAATAGAACAGAGTCGGAACAAACTTCTATGACTACTGATGATGCTAACGATAGCGAGGCTTCGACCAGTAGCTTGGTCACAGATCATCACTCAGATGCTACTTATGTTCCAGATGTTTCATTTGAGACAGATGACTCGAGAGCAGAATACGTGGAAGCTGATGAGAACTCCTTCCTGTGTGTTTTTTTGACGGGGGAAGCGTGTGGCAGTGATGATCCAAAAACTGTTGAAGAAGCGTTGAATAGTTCTGAAGCCAGGCAGTGGCGAGCTGCTATGAAAGACGAATATCAGTCCTTTTTGGACAATAAGTGCTTTACCTTAACCGATTTGCCGAAAGGTGTAAAGCCAATAAAGACCAAATGGATATTTAAGAAGAAAAGAGGGCTTAACGGTGAACTATTACAATACAAAGCACGTCTAGTGGCAAAAGGATTTACACAAAAGTATGGAGTGGATTATTTTGAAACTTTTTCACCTGTAGTGAGATACGAAACCATAAGAATGTTATTAGCTTTGGCTGTGGAGTACGATATGGAGATTGACCACATGGATGTAAAAACAGCCTTTCTAAACGGTGATTTAAAAGAAACCATTTTCATGGAAATACCAGAAGGTTTTGAAAAAGGTAGAGGCAATAACAAGGTGTATCGACTACACAAAGCTGTGTATGGTCTAAAACAAGCGCCTAAATCATGGAATGAAAAGATCAATCATATTCTTGTCAACAAACTCAAGTTCAAGAGATTGGTCTCTGAACCATGTGTATACATAAAGCAAAATGGCGACAAGTTTGTAATTATCGCGTTGTATGTTGATGATTTAGTAATTTTCAGCAATTGTAATGCGGAAAAAACTAAAACTAAATCATTGCTGATGAAAGAATTTGTGATGAAAGATCTTGGTCCTGTAGAAAGAGTTCTAGGATTAAGAATCAGGAAAGATCATGGTAAAATCACTCTAGATCAAAGTGCCTATATTAAAAAGATATTAGAGAAATACAACATGCAAGACTGCAAATCTGTTGAAACTCCAATGCAGTGCCAAAAATTGAACAAAGCTGATAAAAAGGATGACAGTTTGGAGTATCGAGAATTGATCGGTTGTCTTATGTATGTAGCGGTCTGTTCGCGTCCTGATATATGTCACGCTGTAAGCGTATTAAGCCAATTCAATAACTGTTTTTCCGATGTCCACTGGAAAGCAGCTAAACGCGTGTTGCGTTATCTTAAAGGTACAGTAGATTACTGCATTACCTATAAGAAAACTGGCTTATCTGTGACGGGTTTTGCTGATGCAGACTGGGCTTCTAATGAAATCGATAGACGTTCTTATACGGGATATGTTTTCAAAATTGGGAATTCTATTACATGTTGGGAAAGTAGAAAACAGCGTACCGTTGCGTTATCGAGTACTGAGGCGGAGTACATGTCACTCTCCGATGCTTGTAAAGAAGCACTGTTTATAAAAACTTTCTTGCACGAATGTATAGGTAGTAACATTGAAATATCTATTTTCAATGATAATCAGTCGGCCTTGAAATTGACTGAAAGTAGTATGTTTCATGGTAGGTCAAAACATATAGACATACGTCATCATTTCGTCCGGGAGGCGGTCAGCAATGGTGCAGTAAAAATAAATTACTTGCCAACGTCCAAAATGACGGCGGATGTCTTGACTAAACCTTTGTCGGTAGAGAAACACAAGTATTTTGTAAACGAGTTAGGTTTGGCTACTGATGTATGTTAACAAGATAAGTTTAAGGGGCGGTGTTAGAGGTTGCAAACCTATAAGTTTAATATAAACTAGATCTTGTCTACGGCTTATCGTGTCCTAGCAACCGTAGTAATAAAAGGTCGAAAAATTATATTTTTCTGTTGCACTACAAATAAGTATTTTCTTTCTGCAACCGTATCCCATTCTCTAATATACTGCTTATGAAGTTTCATTAAAATCTGTTCAGCCATTTCGGAAAATAACGACTTGAAAGTTTGTATGAAATGCCGTAGGGTGTAAACGCTCTTAAGTCCCATGTGAAAGGGGGCCAGCCTATCGCCATCAACTGGGCACAAATCTATACTCCGTGGCTGCTACTGAGAAATTTCGTACACTTCTGCCCAACCCTCCGGGGATTACAAGCGTGATGTCATGTTATTTATAAGTAATATTCGTCGGACACAAATCCAGACTCGACCAAAGAGACAGGAGTCGGATACGGATTTCTTTGAGCTGTTATATTAAAAACCCAATAGCGCAATTTTTAGGATTCATTTTCTATTAAAAAAATAGGTTTTACTATCACCGTTCATCATCATCATCATCATCATTTCAGCCGAAAGACGTCCACTGCTGGACATAGGCCTCCCCCAAGTGTCGCCACATTGATCGGTCCCGTGCGACTCGCATCCAGCAGATCCCCGAAACCTTCACCAGGTCATCGGTCCACCTAGTGGGAGGCCTTCCAACGCATCGTCTCCCGGTTCGCGGTCGCCATTCCAGAACTTTTCGGCCCCATCGGCCATCTGTTCTGCGAGCAATGTGCCCTGCCCACTGCCACTTAAGTTATGTCACCGTTCAGTTTGAGTTTAAAAATTCTAAGCGTACAGATGGCGGGAAGCGACATTGTTTTTATGTAAAGATAAGTTCATTTTACTCAACTGAATGAGTTTTTCTTGAGTTCCCGACATTTGAGGGCACCACTAATTAAGACAAATGTATTGATGACCTCAATGATTAAGTTCTATAAAAACATGTTTCACATGGCCGCAAATCATATCTTGACCAACATAGACATTGTGTATATCTATCTATATGTATATCTTATCATAAGATCGAAACCAATCTCATAGTTGAATGGAGCAATAGCTTAATTTTTTGCTCTTTTCGAACATAAATCCTGACTTCTAAGCTACATAAAAACCTGGTCTTACAGAAGTTAGTGTTTTCCTCTAGTAATGCCGTTAATACACATTCAAAAACTACTTGAAATTAGTTACCTCATAAGTAATCCTTAAAGAAGATTAGTAGTGTTCTGGGGGAATAAACGAATTAATTTTAGAAGTTTTCAAAAATTATATGTTGTTTCTACTCTTCTTAGCTTTAGACTTTGTCTTAAACTTCCATTCCTAATTGGTATACGAATGTTAAAGTGGAAGCGGCTGGATGGCCCGCGATTTTTTTTACGTGTTTCGCTATTTGCCGCTCAGTGTCAGGTTTTATGTTAATATGATACGCGGCCAAAATTTGAAATTAGCGGGCCACCCTGTTGCTTGTACCTTAATGTAACATTGAGTGGCTGCGGGCCATGTCTGTCGCATTATCCCGTTCAATAGATCAGACCACTGAGCGCTGTCAGGAGCATATGGACCCCCTAAAGAGACCAGCGAAGCGTATTACCGTGCCCAAAAATCGTGGCTCGACGGGTCTGTACAGAGGGAACCATTATCAACGTCTGAATTAGTACAAATACAATTGAATAAGGCGGATATTTTTCTCATAATCAGCCTTTTCCATAATATGTTGAGATTGGCTTCCAGTCTAACCAGTGCACGGTTAGGTTAGGTTAGGTTAGCTTCTTTATTGGGTCATTGTACGTAATAAATAAGACATCCTCTGGTTACTCTAACCATCCCAGGTCCTCCCAGAAAGTTAGCAGCCTTTTCAGGCTGCTGCAGGCCTCCGGGAGCGATGCCCCATGGCAGCAGCCAGCAACCAGTGCACGGTTCAGCATTTTTTCTGTTACTTATAAAAATATTTATAACCTCCATACAGTTGCATTTTAATAGGCTTTTCAATTAGAAGCGAATGATATAATATCTTTAAGACGTAAAAATAACGGACTAACATATTGCTATTAATTGTTTAATTTCCATTTGTCTAATAAATTTGAAGTTTAAACTGCGAGTGAAATGTGGTCAGATTGTGGTCGGCCAGTTTAGGATCCACTTTAATAATAATTAGCGGAGCTTGATAGAACGCTCCGTACACCACAAAAGGGACAATTAGTTTAGAAATAATTTCCCCGAAACTCAGACTACATAAATTATATTATGAATAATAAATCATGTCGTAATTACACAAACGTCGCCAGAAGAAAACTTTAATTAAGAACCTCATACTCCGTGTCGCAATCGAAAAAGGCTTATATATATCTACATCCTTATTCTCGCATCAAAATCGAATGTGCTACAATTCCTGTAGCTATCGAATCAATATATGGGTCGGGAATATCATTACAGAGCCCCTTGAAAGTATGTTACATTAAAAATGATCCTGCGTAAAATATATGGGGGAGGTTCGTTCTACATTTTTTTTTGTAAATTCTGTTCCTTACTGTAACCTGTTCTTAGGACTTGGTACGAAGTGCGTGCGTAGTATGTAGGCCAATGTTGTTTTATAAGGGTTTAAAGTTTCTTTCCACGGAGGGGTTTACACACTTTCGCGGTCTCCCTCTTATCTATCTATATCGCCGCGTCGGTCGTGCGTACGTACTGTGAAGAGCCCTTGAACTAGTTTCACCCCTTATGCTAGGGTGAACGCCTTAACGCTACACGCTCGTCTCACTTTTATGTAAAACCTGACGAATTGATGTAAGAGACTCGATAAGATAAAAAACCGGCCAAGTGCGAGTCGGACTCGCGCACGAAGGGTCCCGTACCATTATTTATAAAAAACGAGCAAAAAAATCACTTTTTTGTATGGGAGCCCCCCTTATATATTTATTTTATTCTGTTTTTAGTGTTTGTTGTTATAGCATTAACAGAAATACATAATCTGTAGAAATTTCAACTGGCTAACTATCACGGTTCATGAGACGGACGGACGGAAGGACGGACGGACGGACAGCGAAGTCTCAGTAATAGGGTCCCGTTTGACCCTTTGGGTACGGAACCCTAAAAACAAAGTTTTTTTTAAAGTTTTTTTCTGAAATATATTCATATCATCATTATATTTCTACTGAATTCTTAAACAAAACTTCGTTTTATTATTTAGAAGAATTTAATAAGATCTCAAAGTAAATTACTTACATAGTTTAAAAATATCAGAACTCCTGGAAATTCAGGCGATTTAAAATAGTCCTAACGAGAAATAGTCGTCCTTAGAGAGCAGAATTACATATTTCAAAAACATCTGGACTTCAGACTTCACTCTGCTATGATGTTACTCATACACAGAAGATCAGAAATATTAAAAGAAAACAGAATAGCTCGTGCTAAAAGATCCGTCTTATTACCTACTACGGAGCACTGATTAGAATGTGGACTCTTTACTAAGGCCCTGCAATCTTTCATTAGTAGTAGGGATGCTCTAAAATATCTCAAATTGCATGAAAAATATGAAAAAAGACTAAGTATTTTGTTTGAAAAGTTCATTATAGTCCGGAAATAATTGAGCTGGAAGAAAGGCGTTAATCCAACACTTGCAAATTGTGAACAAAGATTGCAGCAGTAGATAAGATTTCCGTAATAAAGATTGCAGATTAATCATGTTCATTTTCTTGTTAAAAATGTTGCCAATATTTATGTTGTTTTTTATTACGCGGGTAAACGAGGATTTATATAACAGCCGTCCGGATCAATCTTCAGGTTAAGCCACGATGCCTAGGTTGTTCCGTGGATGAGTGACCACCCTTAACATACCGACATTTTTTAAACTGTTGTTTTACCCCTCCTGAAAAATGTAGATGTCGTATCACAGACAGTTATTGCGTGTATAGTATGTACATGATTTTGACGCTTTGCAAAAGTAGATAAACTTTTCGATGAATATATTTCCGATTGATGTCGAGCTTTTCTAGGTTTAAAAAAAAGTTATTTCGATTGGAGTTCGAGCAGTGAGTAACACGAGTAAGTCTACATCTTCACCTACATCAATAGTTTAGACGTGGTGTAATTATACATATTTTGACGATTACAACTAATCCAACTTTTTGAATCGTTATATCTCTAAAACGAGCCACCGTTTTAGAGATATAACGATTCAAAAAGTTGGACTTAGGAAAAAAAGTATTTGAAAATTTTTATAGATATTATCTGATCTACAATTTTTGTCTTAACTAATTTTACGATAAAACTTAAATCGCGAAAATCAAGTTTTTTCGACCTTTGACCCCGTGTAATTTTTTCCCAGGTATCGGATCGAAGAGGACTTTTTAGATTTCATTTATGATAGTGTTTTAAATAATCCTACCAATTTTCAGCTGGGTGACAATTACTGTCTAAATTTACCCTTGGATGTCTAAATTTACCGGACCAGTATGTGGCAAATTAATGTTTTTTTTCTTTATATTTGTGTTGTTGGACATATCATTCAATAAAAGAAACAGTTTTCTGACCAGGGAATCAAACTGTAACCGTATTAAGTGTATTAACACTGTTTTTTAAAACAGTTATTACAGAAAAAACACTTTTAAATGTTACAGATACAATAATGTTACCGAATCACTCTGTAACCTTTTATATGTGTTAACTGAAATAATCAATTATAGCTTTAATACGCAACGTTTACCTCTTATACTTATTAACACTGTTAACACTTTTATATCTGTTACAGATATGTTACGGTTACATATTTGATTCTGTTACCGATTCAACATGTAACACTTCTAATTCTGCAACCGTTATGAAGGTGTTTTTAAGTCCCTGTTTTTGGCTATGTTAGTTCGTTAGTTTCTGATCATAGGCAATACGTACAAAACGCCCAGGGCAATTTTACTGGCAGTTGGCAATTTTTTACTTCATACTTTATATGGCTTATTATGGTATCTACAGTTACAGCTCGCGTCGAAACCGGAGAATAGAAAAACCATTTTTCCGCAGCGGCTTTCATTTCCGACTGAAATCGGAGTATTTCCGTAAATTCGTACGTTTCAAGCAGTTTTTTTTTTTACTCTTTGTGTGTTTCAACATGCAGAAAAAAATGGAACTAAATAATCATATTTTCGTATCTGGAAATGGATTTGGCCAAGTTTTACAAAGATTTCCTGGAAATAGCCAATACTATTCGCAAGTCATTTTGGTGAGAGTTTTTGGCTCATCGCACACATAAAAACTTGTTTGGTCGACTGAATAAGGTGTAGTAAAAAAGGTTCCGACCATGTCACACTAGAAGTAGCGTATATTATGTTTGGTTTTCTGAAATACTGACAAATTCGTTGCGTGCTAGTGAAACGTTCAGCCAGCGTACAAGTGAATGCGTTTTTGATTTCCGCATTGTGTCAAACATCTGCGTTGACACAGCATTGATCATAGACAAGTTTTTTTTTTATAAATCTAAAATATGATGAATTTTCGCTGCCTTCTACATCAAAGCTCCATAACAACATAAGCAGAACCACTTAAATATCAGAATGCAGAATATTGTTGGGACCAGTTGTCAGTTTGATACACCCGAGCCATCATAAAAGGTCAAGTAGCCAATCCATCAATTTTATTACACGACAACCCATTTACTTTGAGCTACCGCCAACACCTTACGATTTCTTTAATTGCAACAGAAAATGAAAACAGTGGAGTAAGAATATGGAGAGAAGGATTAAATGTATCTTTACGAGCGTGCATGAAATAAAATTCAGAAACAATCGCGAAGTACAAATAAAAAACAACGATTAAAACAACAAGAAACAATACTTTCGTTATCATCATCAGCCTACAATGTTTTCACTGCTGGGACAAAGGCCAAGGTCTCAATGATAGGGAGTGATAGGGAGTGGGCTGCAATCCACCACGCGGGCCCAGTGCGTGTTGGTAGATGTCAAATGACTTCGAATTTTTAGTTCTAGGACATGCCGGTTTCCTCACGATGTTTTTGAGGGCCTATACCTTCGTTATATTGTTTCAGTAACCTTGCGAAACACAAATTCCTAAGCTGGTTGCCTAAAATAATTCCAAACATATTCCACTAAATAGAACCGTAACAGATATCGCAGCCAATAGAGCGTGTAAGTTGAATAGTGCGGTTTCAATAAACTATGTATAATTAGGATACAGGTAGGGAAGTACCTTCGAACCCACTGACCTCATTCGACACACCGTGCCCATGTGGGTTCGGGTGTTATAAAGAAGGGGAAATAGGTAACTATATACATGTCCCTCGGCGCCGCACTAGTTGTATCTCAAAACGACACACGTCTCAGTTTGGCTGGCACAGCTTGATAACATACCTACAGAAAGTCAACAAAAATAGAGATAAAAGAAAATATTTTATTTTTCTCTTTATATTTAATCGTAAATACTTCTTTGAAATACATAGGTATGTACTCGTACGTAAGCACTTTCTGCTGGAAACTCAAATTAAAGTCAAACGAAATTGGACTATAAAATATAAATCCAATGAAATTCTGTGAGCTGTCTCTTTTTTTTTAAATGGACTTTTATTTTTAACTGTGCGGTTTTAAATAATTATTCTCAAATGAAAGTTGGAACGTTACAATTCAAGTGGCTTTCTACATTGAAAGTACCAATTACTTAAACATAAAAAGTAAAAGCGTTTTCAAGTACTTTCTGAAAACCTTTTCGACTCATGAACATTTTCGTTCATTTGTGAGAGCATAACATACATATGTATGTTTGTTATGCTCTCACAAACGAACGAAAATGTTCTAATAATTAATTAAACGATACATGATATTTTACTTTCACGAATATTGTTGACCAATTCCATATTAAGAGCAGCACTTATTTTTAATGGACGGGTGGACGCCACCCTCATTGTATCCACAATTGCCGTCTTCACAAAAAATTATCGACATCCTTCTTTCCTTGCTTTTAGCAAATTTAGAATTTTTTAAAGAAAATTGTGCCTGGTGCGCGTTTAGCCATTTGGTTTAATTAGTCATTTTACTTTAGTAATTAATTTAATTTAAGTGTTCCTAAGCGTGCCCCGGTTGACAATAAATTAACTTAAATAATTTTTAGGGCATAGGTCTCGGGTCTTCCTATCGAGGTGTATGTAAATGGTTCTTTCATCGGGATCTGGTCTGGTCGACTCGATAAAAAAGGTTCCTTTAGTTCAGAAATATGTAGTAAGCACCTGGCGTCTGGCAAGTTAATCAAGGCTTTCACTTTGATGATAGTATTACAAATGAAATATACCTAAATACATATTTTATTCATATCGATTATAAATATCACAAACCGTTCCAGTTTGTACGTATCTACACAAGAGATATTGATTTTCATACAATTCTATTTCGGCTGATAGCTATAATTTCCATTCTCAAAATTCATAACAAAGATTCCCGTTGCTACGTAATCTTTATGCCAATCTATCTGTTTCATAATACTTTAATCAAAGCGACGTCGTTCTCAGCTTACTGAAGCATTTCGGACGGTATTCAGTAATAAATCATAATCGTGCTTCATTTAAATGCTCACGCAGCTGAAACGCGACTTTGTTAGAAATGACCTCACCTGGCAAAGATATTAATATACCCCGTGCTTAAAATACAGAACAAACGGCACCGACAACGTTTTCAATGATAAATCTCGTTGTTTTTATGTGGAGCGAATTGTTTCGTTACGATAATGTTTTGCTTGCAAAAAAAAATTGACCTATTAAAATGTTCGTACAACGTAAATATACTCGATTGTTCGGTCTACAGCATGGAGTTGTAAAAGTATGGGATAAGTACATGGTATTGATTCAACACCTCTGACCGAACACGTTGCACGCATCACACAAGGGACTGGCTCTGGTAAATTACTGCCGTAGAATACGAATTCGTTTACATCAGGTAGCCCCGAACAAATTGAAATGCTGATGTATTTATGCAGTACATTTTTTGGTAAAAAAAAAGTGTAAACCGTTTCAGTTAAAAAAACCTACACATTGTATTGAACCGCTCTCTGAATGTTTTATTTTCCTGTCAGTATTTGAAACTAATAACAAAGAGGTAAGAAAAACGTGCGTAGATATTTCATTAAGCCGGAGACAAAAACCGGTTGGGGCACATCAATAAAATGGGCCAATTTAGTTTCCATTGTCCATTCCTATTGTCATTGAAAGCGATGCCTAGGTAAAAAAATTAGTAGGGTAGGCCTTTAGTGTGGGACGCAACTTGCGTCGATACTCTTGCGCCATCACATCTTCCAAGCTCAACGCGGCAGCGCTAGCACTATATTGGTAACTATATTTTCGAGCCGTTTGGGGTTGAAACTCTGGGTCCGAGTGCTCATAGCCTAGGAAATTTCTAAACGCTTAGTTGACGCTTCCCGTGACTAGGGTTTGGGTCTCGGTTCGGGACGTCTCGTGTCTCGAGGTCCCGGGACTTTTCGAAATTTTTGCTGTCTCGAGTCCTGGGACTTTCGGGTCGAGACTCGAGACGATACAAGATTGTCGAAATTGTTATGTAATCATTTTTATTTTCAAATAATTGACGGAGCCTAGCGCCATCTGTTAGTTTAATGAATAATTACTTGGTCTACTAGCCTGATGAGTCTTTTATAAATTAAATGGAACAAGCAATAAAAAATACCATAGTCCGGTTAAGCAGACGACAACCTCCTAGGTTGAACTGCGAGATGCCATTCATAAAAAAAAAAAAATATATCCAAGGAAATGTATCAAGAGCAACATAAAAAACGAGTTGTAGTTGTTTGAATATACCGGAAAACGTACAGAAAGTTTGGAACTATTTAAAGGCTTAAACACAATTAAAAAACATTTGTTGAAAACGAGAGAGTGTTCACCTTGTCTGGTGGCATTATTACAAAAACCAGAAACAGATTGTCGGACAAAGCTGTTGACGGTCTGATTTTTAAAAGTATTTTATTAAATCAGCAAAGAAATCTAATTAATGTATTAGTTGATTATTCAAAAGGCTGATTTATAAGCCTGTTTTATTATTTATATTTAGATTATTTATTTATGAAACAAATTTGGGATTATGTAAATTAACAATGCTGTGATTGTGACCAACGATGAGATGCTAGAATTACTAGATAATAGTTAAGTTATTAAGAATTTGTATGATTTATAACTAACTTCGTTTTATAACTATAAGATTTAACTGCTTAAAACAGAATCTGAGTGATTAAAAGAAATAAACAAAGCAATTATTAAGTCTGAAATTAACGTTAGCGTTATTAAGATTTTACTTTCTGTTTAATAACAGCCGCACGAGCGTTGTGGAGGAGCTCGTGGCTAAATAATAACAAAAAAAAACAATTAAGCCGTGCTTGCCGAGGTTGGTCCGTGGATGGGTGACCACAATTACATACCGAGTTTCCTCCGTGCCTCGAAAGCACGTTAAGCCGTTGGTCCCGGCTGTCATTTGTTGATCTTTGTCAGTCGTTACGAGTAGTCAGAAGCCAAAAGTCTGACATCCAGTCTTACCAAGGGGTATCGTATTAACCAGTTATGTGTTGTGGAGGTCAGATAGGCGGTCGCTTCTTGTAAATACAGGTACTCAGCTGCATCCGGTTAGACTGGCGACCCCAAGATAGTTTGGGAAAAAGGCTAGGCAGATGATGATGATGACTTTCTGTTTAATAAATTTTGATTTTTACAAAAAATTGCCTTTTTTAAAACCTTTCAAAAGAAATTTTTCAATTAAAATTCATCAAAAAAAGACATACCCGTATGGCGCACAATTAAAAAAAAGCAATTTTTTCTTTAAAGTCTCGAAGTCTCGTGTCCCGGCACTTTGAAACTGTCGGGAATTCCCAAACCCTACCCGTGACCCAAGGCTGGCTTTTACTTTGGCCAGAGGCTAAGTATTGCCATACAACGTGGCAATGCTGGTAGTCTCTTGGGCACTTTACCAGCTGACAGCGTTGAGGCGGAATTTTTTGACGCCCTTTTATAGTTTACTGTTATTTTAGTTATTTAATTTATAAGTTTGTTAATCGTTGTAATGTAGGTAAGTATAAGTATAGTAGGTTCCTAACTAATAGTGGCGGTTGCAAGCCGCTCGACTCCACCTCGCGTCCGACACCCACCGGCTTGATGACTTTTAACCCCGTGCCGCCTGTTACAGCTCTCATTCAATTACAACCTCCAAATAGTTTTGTATAATTTGACAGCTCAAGTGGATGTAGCTTTGAATTGAACATTTCTCTGTTACAGTCACAATACAATATTCAAGAGTTAATTTGGAGCAGACTTGAGCGTACCATGTTTATCTTATTTGTTACGTTTGGTGAACTTTAGATACAAATTGACTTAAAATGTAGTTGAAGTTACCTTATGAATAGAGGCTCTGGTATTACGTTCATATATTATAGTTAATAAACTGAGCAAACCAGTACAGTGTGGAACATGAGAACGTTTAACTTGTATAACTTTCAACCATGTTGGATCTATTTCTTTACGCGCGCTAGTTAAAGGAGCTTGAGACGCTAAGACGTCCCAACTTTTATCAAAATAACAAATAAAACGGCATAGAGTGATCGCAAATTTTTATGTCCAATAAATATTCTCCCGTGCGTCATGCTGTTTATTATGAATAAAACAGCAATTAAATTTGTAATAACTATACTACAAACCTCGTGATAGCCAGAGACCGTGTTTAGTAGGATTAGAACATTTAGAACTAATGGCATGGTGCCCGAGAATGTTCATTGTTCTCAACTCCTTCAATATATGCCAGAACATTGTCTTACTTTAACTTGAGGAATTGGTTGAAAGTTGTATTGTTGAACTTGAGAGGTTGTGTGCGCTGTTCTCTGTTCACGTTTGTTCCCTAGACAATATGTTAATAAGATGGATAGTACCACCACGTGAGATACGAGTTAGTAAATATACTTAATTCAAATTCTTTATTGCGAACTAGTTTCTGTGTGGTGTCGGACGTAAAGGTTCTGTGTGGTGTCGGACGTAAAGAATAGCACAATCCCATATCTTCCCGTAGGTGTCGTAAGAGGCGACTAAGTGATTTGCCAAATAATGGGCAGCAGCGTTCTCTGTGTTTTTGTAATAACCATACTGCGATCGCCAACCCGCCTGCCAAGCGTGGCGATTATGGCAAAATCCCTCTTCTTGGGGGAGGCCTATGTCCAGCAGTGGACGTCTTTCAGGCTGAAATGTTGATGATGATGATTGCGAACTAAGTGTAGTCTAGGTACGTATAGACCAGGATAGAAGCCGTTAAATATAATAAAAAGTGAAAAAATAATAATAGTAGGATGGGAAGGGGGAGGAGAAAGCTTTTAAGAGTTAAAAACGGTTTATCTCGATTTCCGGAAAAACTACAAGTCTTATGGAAAAAAGTCAAATGGCAAAGTTGTAGGTAATAAAAAGATCATAAAATATAGTGGATCCCACATAGGCATGATAAGCACTAAGTAGTGTGGCTTGGTTATATACTTTTTGAGCATGTAATACACTATTTACATGTGTTTTCCATGATATATTAGAATCTATATATATACCTAGAAATTTTATACTTATAACCTCGGATACAGTTGCATTATTGTATTCAATAGATAATGGAATTGATTTAGCGTTTTCAGTCTTGAAATTCATGTAAATAGGTTTTTGTAAGATTTATTTTAGATACCCCGATCATTTATTTCTACTTAGTTCAAAAATTTTAGTTTTGTTATTTGTGACAATCGCTGTTCTGTCGTCTGCAAATAAAAACATAGGGTGTTGAATAGCGTTAGGTAAATCATTTAAATAAATGAGAAATAGTGGTGGTCCTAGTATCGACCCTTGAAGTACACCATATTTTATACACCTTGGGCTTGATGTATATTTAATTTCTGTTTTTGTGAATGGACATAATTGAGTTATTTCAGTGAACTGTCTTCTGTAACTGAGATTGGATCTAAATATTTCCAATGCTTTACCTCGAACTCCGTATATTTCTAGTTTATGTAGTAGTATTCCACGGTCGATATAATCGAAATCCTTTGTCATGTCCATGTATAAGGCTGTGACTTGATTTTTTTTATCTAGTTCCGTTATATTTTTTTGTAAAAACTGATGCATTGCTGCATTAACCGATTTCCCTTTTCTGAACCCAACTTGATTATCTATTATTATTTTATTTAAGTTATCTTAAGTTTTCATTTCTCAATATTTCTGATCATCTTGGTGTAAATTTCAATCTAAAGTTACTAAAACTTTATTGATAATTAAAATTACGAAAAAAACGGTTATTGTGCTTATTAATTTCCGTATCTTTGATTTGTCACTATCTAATTGGCTATTTAACGCTGTTTTAAACTATACAAGTAACTTTAATAGCAAAAGGCAGACTAATCATTAAAACGCCAGAGCAGCGAAGTGCCCTAAAACATCAAAGCCTCATTAGCAGTTTGGTCACTAGTTGGACCCTTCATAAATCCTAATTTTGTAGAACAAAAATAAATTTAAATCAGTATCCTACTATCTTTTGTGCCAGTCTTGAGTATCGTCACATTTTTTGTCATTACTCCGAAACTCGGGTAAAAAGGTCCGAGGTTATAAGGATAAACCAATTAGAGTACGTCGTGGTACCTACATAACGAGCCGGGCTTTGGGGCGTAATGTGCCCCTTTAGTTACCGTTTTTATTGCCTTTTAAACCCCAAAAAAAAGAGCGGTGCGTCTGGCTAGCTTGTTTTGGTTAAAATAAACTGCTGTAAGTTTTGTACGTTCATTTTAATTAAGTCCAATTTTTATACCTACCATCATTAAAAAATACGAAGCAACGCCTTTTAAACATGCATAGAATTTTCACTAAAGTACTTGTGCTATTTCAGCTGTTACTTATACAACGTGTAACAAAAAGGGTATATACATACTTAGGGGTGTGCTACAGACCATCAAACTGAACATGTTTCTCCAACGGACAAACATGGTAATTCCGAAAAAAAAATCTGCTGCTCCATACAAAATTGCAATACCTTCGACGCAAATGTATGGGGCAGCTTGTTACACGTTGTATACATCTCAAGCTAAGTCCTGGCACATTTGAAAAAGCATGTCCTCGACTCTGCCATCGCTTCACCAAAAGTCATTACTTTGAACACCTTTTTTTTACGGATGGAAAATCATCATCAATGACCTCTCCTGCTCTGGGCGGAGCGGAAGGGAGTGTCAGACTTGTACTGACTAAAACCCAACCAAGTTCCTTTTTAGCCCTTTATGTTCCAGGGCCACGGTATCTCTTTCGAACAGTCCCGCAACCCTGGCAGGCATCGGCCCTCTCGGATCCCTCGCGAGACGGCTACTTTGTACACCTGGGAATAGCATCATAAGCTCATATATGATTCTAACTATGCTGCTATTCCGAGTGGACTTGTCTCTTATTGCCGGTAACCTGCTGCATCTAAACTTTCACATTAAACTACGAGTATATTAGATATTATACAGAAGTTAAGGCATCATGATTTCTTTTCAGTATCACGTTTAATAGTATCCATCCATCTACATAAGAAATCTACAAGGCAGAGACCCCGAACTGCCACTAACTGAAGGAAATACAGTTGTCAGAATACTCAAAGCAAGTATTTACTGAATTTACATATTTAACGTTTGTTTCGCGGATGAGCAGATATAAGAAACAAGAAGCTGAGATTTAAGGAATCTTTTCGTCAGCTTTCCGACATCGTTTGTGCTTGTCAGGGGAAAAACGTGTTTCCGAAACAATAGGCAGAAAAAGGCAGGTAAATAAATGAACAAACAATAGATTTTTGAGTTTTCAATGGCATTGTTGGTAAGCCAGCAACAAAAACGTGTTATCTGGGTTCAATAGGTAGATTGTACTGCAAGCGCAATTAAATTTGGAATTTGATTTGCATACAAATGAAGGTTTTGGGATCGCGGACTGCTGCGTCGTTGTCAGGGCCCTTATCACTACATCTTTTATAAAGGTACCACACACTACGCAGGCATTCCAAATATGTTTGGACAGAAATCGTTCGCTTTGAGCTGTGCTAATCAGTTCAAGCAGTTTTACAATACATTAGGTTCCTACTTACTAGACTTTACCATCACACACGACATCACGCTGTACATTTCTAGTATAACATGGCCTCGCTTTGTAAAGATTTCCCGTACCATGAGAGATCCGCATAAACTGGTTTTGCATAGCTCAATTGGTCGCCGTGTGTACGCGTAAGATAATTATTACAATTAGTAGTAAGCCTAAGATAATTTATTTATTTTTTACTTACGTTTGCATTAGTAACCGTTTTACATTTGTGCTCGTACAAGCATACAAATATCCCATCTGAGAAGGTCTGAGAAAAACCGTGGTTATAAAATTTTACGTATCTCTTCATGCTGTCGAAAAACAAAAGTATAAATGTGGCTAGCGTGAGAAACGTAAAATATTGTAATAAAAAGCCGTATGATAAGCCACTGCAGTATCAGACTTCCGTTCGCGATTTAGTTTCCAAACGAGTAAACAAAATATGTAGGTATGTGTTTTTGGAAAAAACAACATATAACATTCACGACAAAATTTGTAGCTATGTGCTATTCTAGACTAAAATCTATCTCTGTGCCAAATTTCATTCAAATCTGTTCAGCCGTTCTGGCGTTATTGAGTAACACACATCCAACCATATATCAAAACTTTCGCAGATAGATTTAGGTAACGTTCGGATATGTTTATACCATGTTTGAGGTCTTAACAATAGGTGCCAATGAGTTCTAGAAACTATATCTAGGTTCAACAGATCATGAATACAAAATAAACTTCGATAGCCGCAGACACCTCGCGTCAAGCTGCGAACAACGTTGACGCATTGTGCCACATTGGGCATGATGGCGCGCCGATCGAATGTATAGCTAATAGACACTAAATTGTGTATTATCGTGGCTAGACAGCCGTAAATACGCTCCCTTATTTCCAATGATGTGGGTCTCCAAAATAAACACGTATTTTTATATCATCATCGTGGTATGTGTTCTCAGTTCACACACGTTTTATATTCAGTTCGGATACAACCTGTGGGTTCACCGTAAAGTCGAAAGGTTGTGCAGGCCTTCAGCGGACTCTACCCATGTTTATTTTTAATATATTTTATGATATAAACGTATATTTCAGCAGCAGAGCAACATTTAAAAAGTTATGTTCCTTGCTACTGAAATATACATCGCGTTCTGTGCCAAGAGCTTTACATACATATAGCTACCAAAATCTTCAGACATATTCCGCTTCAACATTTGAATATTATTAAATTTTCTCTTCGAGTGTTGTTCTGTGATGCCCTAAACCTTTGCTGTTCGTGATGTTATGTCAGAAACATGTTTGGACTTGTTAAGGTTAATAACTTACGAGTGCCTGTCGAGTACGTATATAAGTAGGAACGAGTGCAGTTTGTATTAGCTTGAGAGCATACAAGAT
The DNA here is from genome assembly GCA_949152445.1 of Cerastis rubricosa. Classification (NCBI taxonomy): domain Eukaryota; kingdom Metazoa; phylum Arthropoda; class Insecta; order Lepidoptera; family Noctuidae; genus Cerastis; species Cerastis rubricosa. The sequence continues at coordinate 20,251,840 of OX424523.1, read as the reverse complement.
ATTATAAAACTTACGTTACATTTTATGACGTATTTTAAACAAGTTTTCAGTAACTGTGTGATTTATACATGTACTGAACACATTGTAGTAGACATGATTCTTGTGATGTTTCTGATACTCTTAAACTTTAGTATGTACCTAGTGATGTTCATTTATTTCACTATTTACTCTGTACCAACTTTCCAATGTTCCCCATTCCGGCGAGGCTTCTCGTTTCGTCTAAAAACCAATTTCGTTTGATCGATCTCTTGGCTCCGACAGTAACCCTTTATCATTTCAATACTTGTTTTAATTAACATTTTGTTTGCTATGTTTCATTTCAATATAAATAAACATTAATTAGACTTGTTGTTCGTATTCGGAGATGATGTACGGTAACATCTTAAACATGGCTGTTTAACGATTAATTAACACATTTGCTGGAGCATAAACATCACTAATTAGCAGAGATCTGAATAATTAGAGTTGATATGCCTAGAAGTGTTAATTTCCCTTCCAAGAAGGAAGTAACTTATGGCTAATATCTCTGTACTATTTTTAAATTCCGAAATGAATCTGAAAAATAAGAGGGAATTATTTATTCCGATACCTGCTGATCAAATAATGTGATTACCTGTCTACATAATTATTCGCATAATATTCATTTACGTACATATTTACAGAACCTCTCAACAGACTGTACGGATTATTATCGGGATTCTGGTAATTTAATTCAGCGTAATCTAGCGTTTATTAAATTGCAATAAAATATTCCGATTTAATAAATGCTAAATTATTTTAGATTACGCTAGAATCTCTGATCGACGAAAGCTTTCAAAATTATATGAAGGAATAATTAACTTCCAGCTTACAACCACTCTGGATTTAAAAAAAATATTTTCAAAGTTTATATTTGTTAATTCCTCGTGTGAACAATGTCCGGGCAATACCTTCTCAATCCTTATTGTTTACGGAATCAAGAGTACATAATAAATAGCTAAATCGAGAACATTTAAACGCTCAGCTTTTTTCAGTCGCACCCGTTTGCATATGCATTATAATACCTCGCGCTCGCACCCATGGTACAATTTTAATGTGTATGATAAGATGGAAGGACCATCGAAACTGTCTGATAACTGAGAAATCGTGTTTCTATAATAACATGTATAAAATTCAGGTTTTATACTATAATGAAAGTATAATTATAATTCGATTATAATATTGTCCATACAAAAATATATAAAAACTGAGCTTTATACTTTAACGAATTTGAGGAGCAATTTTATACACTTTTGCTGCCTGCTACCTTTCAAAGCATCCGTGATCCAAACTCCATAGTCGGGGATTGTTCATATCTGTATTAGGGACATACACTGAGAAACTTTCAAAAACAACGAATATATATTTATATAAAATAACGAAGGACATCAGTCCTTCGTTATTTTATATTCGTCGCGGGCTCTTGGTCCATGACGGAAATATTGGGGGACAAAGTTCCAACTTGTTCACTAGTTTTTAAAGCGCTTCGTTTTTCAAACGCTGTTATCAGCATCACCCATAACTAACTCATTCTTATAGCATTCTTTTAAATAAATAAAATGCCGTCATTCTAAAGCGACTACAATGATGTTAAAAAGGAGCAGGATAAGCTTTTAGTAGCAATGCCAATCTAAAACATTTTTTTTCTTTGTCAAATTTGTTATTGCTTATTCGATGTCACTTAATGAAGGTGACTAAGGGAAGGACTCTAGAAGTTAATTATTATTTTCAAGATTAATGTGCTAACTTGTAAAAAGGCGCTCAGCTTATTGTGTCCTAGAACTGATGTTCTGATATTCGCGAGCTCTGCTGATAAATAAGTACATAAAACGGGTTTAAATATACCGTTAACGAAGCCGAAATGCACTGGCTCTCCCCTTCAATGCGATATTTTTTTATTCAGGGTATCTTTTAGTTAAAGTTTGACCCCGAATATCTCAGATTTGAGGTAAAACTTCCAACTTTTTCAACATTTTTTTTTACACCCTGCTGGCTTCAATGTAATCTATCAGCACATTTTTTTGAGTGCCTAAAATTGAGTTTTACCGTGAACGGGATTTCACACCAAAATCGTTCCCTAGCAATAATTTTTGTGTAGGGGTACTTTGTTGATGTACAGAATGCTTAGTTTACGGCTTCGTAAAAGGTATGTTTACACCTTGTTTATTATTATTATAGTACTTACATTAAGCACGATTATGAAGAAATCCAGAGTGAACAGGAACGAAGTGATCGGGTTGAAGTTCAACTGAAACAAACAAATATATAAAAATACCTTTCCACACCACCTTCTCTACAATGTCAAATTATATATCATGCAAACGTAACCTAAAGTAAGTCATTTACTAGCAGGGCATTAATATTGCACTGAATTTTATTATGACGCGCTGGTCAGTAATGTGTTTTGAATTTGGAACATAAAGCGCATACGAATATTTACGATAGGTACCTAGTAGGTACATACTAATTCCATGCATTCACCATTATGATCTGCACTAAAAAATAAATTGTTCTAAAATCGTACTGGCCACCACGAGATAGAATATAATTAAAAGAAAAATAGAACACAAATTAAAAAGAGGCGCGAATACTGAAAATTGCCTTTCTTTGTTCATTGTTATATATTAAAACAAATTACTTAAAATATTGCAAATTCTCACAAAAAATTGGAGTGACGATAGTGATTTGACTCCGGAGTACATAAAATCCGAAGCCATTGGCATTACCAACAATGTGCTCCCAGAAAAGTCTAAGGAATCGCATGAAAGCCTACGACGATTTTTACAAGTGGAAAACTTCAAAGGGCGTCAAATCAGTATATGAATTAGTGCTTTTAGTCTACTTGCAGCATTTATCATGTACAAAGAAGCCAAGTAGCCTATGGTGCATCTATTCGATGCTCAGGTCAACACTACGCATCAAAAATAATATACAAATGAATACATTCACCAAACTACTAGCATTTTTAAAAAAGGAATCAGAAGGTCATGGTCCTAAGAAATCAAAAGTTTTCACAGCTTATAATGTGGAAACGTTTCTAAATAAAGCCCCTGATCACAGCTTTCTTGCCACAAAAGTAAGTACCTACCTATTTATTTAATTTTTAGTAACTAAAATAGCTACATGGCTACTTACTATATGTAAGTATGGGTAACTAGCTACCCCGCTCATGAATGGATCGCTTGTGTGCGATGTACTGATGATTGTGATGTTTTGACACTAAGTTGAATAATAATTATTATTGTAAACCTTCGTAAGGTTTATGTGTTGTTATTAAAAATAATATACTTTCATAGATTAGACAGACATGTGTCAGTCAACGTATGTAAAAGTTACCTTCCTACTTAAATACTAACCTACTTACCTATTTTTGTTACACGTGGCATTTATTTTTGGAGTGAATGGCGCTTGTCGTGGAAATGAACTTGTAAACATTATAATCGTAGATATCGAAAAACATCCAGATTTGTTGCTGGTTTTGTCAGATACAAAATCAAAGAAAGAACGGTCATTCGTAGTCCGTGGAGAATACGTAAGAATTATCGAAAAGTACCAAGCTCTACGCCCCTCTAATATAAACACTATCAGATTTTTCATAGCTCATAATAATGGTAAGTGCACCAGGCAAAGCATTGGAAAAAAAATGATCAGCAGCGTGCCGAAAGGAATTGCGAAATACCTGAAATTGACAAATTCCGAGCTCTACACGGGCCATTGTTTCAGGAGAACATCGGCTACTCTATTGGCAGATTTGGGAGCAGACATGACCTAGATTAAAAGACACGGTGGTTGGAAATCTGATGCAGAAGCAGAGGGCTACATTGAAAATTCTATACAAAATAAGGATAAAATTAGCTACTGCGTTAGTGATAACATCAAACTAAAAACACCGTTGAAAACTGATCCCTGGACACCTCATCAAAACACTATTTATCTAGCCCGCTACCTCAAGCACCACCTTCACTAACTTTCACGATCCAAAATAGTCCTCAGCAAACCCAAGTTTCTGAAAGTTTACTTAACAGTAATACTCAAATAAACTCCTCCTCCACTTCAATAAATGTACCGAATAAAAACATAAGTTTGTCTTTCCACATCTGGTCTAATTTATGAAACGTTACCTTTAACTTTTAATTGTTTTAAATAGGTCTACTAACAAACTGTAATTGTTATTTTAATAAATACTTTGATTCTAGTATTACTGCTTTTATTGTCTCGTAGATGGTGTGAAAAGTAGAGTATTCACCTCGGGGATAAAAGTGCCTTCGTCTTGGGCGACCTTGATTCACACGTTGCAGTCAGGATTCTTGTCTTAACTACCTCGCTTCGCCTGGGAGTTAACTCTAAACACCCTCGCTCCGCTCGGGAGTTAACGCTAGAATCCTTCGGTTTACTCCGGAATCAATACGGCGCCCGCTACATAAGACACTACTTTATCCCCTTGGTGCATAATCTAGTATTATAATGCCAAAACGAAGGGTAAGTAACAATTATACAACATCAGAAATATTAATAGTTATTTTTTTTTTCTATTAAAAGATTAGTTTAACATCCTTAATATACCGTAAATTTAGAAGAGATATTTTCATAATATGGAAAATTTTGTCGTTCGGTTAGGTTTACTCAGTGCTTTGTTGTACCAATCATTCATCAGTTTATCTCTGAATGCAGAAGCTACGTAAAATAAGGTGCCTACGAAAATCGTAGCAGCTCTACGGATTTCGTAGCTCGTAGCATAAAACATAATTGAATTATTTCAAAGCGCTAAAAACATACATAAACACACAATATTTTGTTCTTTGCTCTCGAAATATAAATTGGTATTGTTATAAGAGCATTTTACTAACAAAGCCGCTGTAGATCCAATTGCAATTATGGCGAACAAAACAAAATTAATAACGAGCCGAGGTAATTCAACGCGCTGCTGTAAATATACAATGTAATCAATAATATTAATTAGTAAACTATTTAGATCAAAGTAATTAGTAACCTATTTAGTCATATAATTAGTCGCTTCATGTGGAATACTGGTAATCAGCTGTATCCGGTTAGACTGGAAGCCGACTCCAACATTTTTGGAAAAAGGTTAGGCACATGATGAGGTTTGTACCTACTATAATGGATAATATAATGGATACTCTAATGGATACGAAGAAAACTTTCTAGCGTGTTATAACCACGTTACGACTTAAAGAAGTATCATCTTCTTAATAGATTTTTCCCAACATGTAGGGATCGGCTTCCAGACTAACCGGATGCAGCTGAATACTAGAATTTTACATGGAGCGACTGCCTATCTGACCTCCACAACCCAGTCAGTACTGGATAATACTAAACCACATTTTAAATAGGATTATATAATATTTTATTTTTAATAAGTATACTTTTATTTAAATCAAACTGCTATACTGGTACGATATTAGCAGAAAAGATGCCCGATCAAGCCATTTTCTTTGCTCTAAAACTCTTTGTGACAATTTTGCTGTCGTTTAGGTAGGTACTGCGCTACGTATCACATTTTACTACCCGTAAAAAATAATCAATGATATATACCGATAAAAACGTCCTAAATATACTGGCAAATAAAAAAGCTGGTAACAATTTAGAAAAAGAAATAGGAACAATAAAACATACTCGCAGGCAGTCCACAATTAATTTGTACCGAAAGCAGTGTCAGTGAAAAAGAAAATATGTTGGCACGGTGTATCTTATCGTACATCGGGGTCATCCGGACGTGAACCGACAGTACGCGATATTGCCGAACACTACGCCAATTGGAGTTGTGTCTTTTGTTAATTTGACTCTAATAATAAATGATATAAGTAATTGTATTGCTGTCTTCACGGAGATTTCGTTTATGTTACTGATGTGCGTCATTCTGAGTCTATGCTGGCTTGACATTGCAGGTTTTCTATATTGCCGTGCTAAATTCAAAAGTGGTATCTCAGGGAAATATAGTTTAGAGAAAAATTAACTTTTGTAATTGTAGTTTCTTTTTACTTCGCAGATTTCTTTTTTTGCTTATTAAATAGATTTTCAGATTGATAGTATTGCACATTACTTGCCGTAGTTGATGAACTTTAACCGCTGTTGAGCTTAGCTCGACAGTATAGACGTCAATTAGTATAGGTGATTAGTTCAAAGATTGTTTTACTGTTTACAGAGAACCACTTAAATGTCACAACAACCACAACTCATTACAGTTACTGGCTTTACGCCTGATGGTTAGCCGGTATTCGGGTTTCCGAATTTGGTAATGATTATCCCAATTTGGTAAAGCAATAAGGTATTGTGCTGAAGTAATTTTAGTCGTAAACCTCTATTGGAGTGTCTATATCATTTAGGCTTAGTTTGACCAAGTTCACAGCTAGCTGGTCGGACTTCTAAGTACATAATCAAATTCGTTCATTTATGTACACGTGGCTATTCAAATTCGGGCATACTAACAAGTCTAATTGCGTCATTAATAATAACCTAGCAAAGAATTTATCCAAAGCCAAAATAATTTAGCCATATTAAGTAAAATGCTTTTTACTATTTTAAATGCTGCTAAAAATAGCGGTCGGTTCCACGTTAAGTGGAAAAGCCACGAATACGGCCCGTGGCGATTTAATACTGGATATGAATACTTAACGCACTGTCGATTAAAAGTTTTGTAGCGAAACGAGAAACAAGAATTTAAATTGTTTTTTTTTTCTATTTCCATGCAGGCGCATCCCCTTCATGGCTCCTGTAAATTCTTTTTCAAAAAATGATTTCTTTCTTCCTTTCTTTGATTCGCGCAGGTTTTCAAACATGAATACAAACGATTTTATGCAGCTGTGAAAAGCGATGTTTCATCACAGCTGCGAATTCCTTCGCATGCACTTGGCTGGATTTTCTTTGATCCTCGTTTTGCGTACCAAGAAATACCCATGTTCAAAATGTGATTGAATATTAAATTATGATTGCAAACATCGAATGTTTGAGCAGTCTACTGTGTGTATTTGTAATTACACATAGGTATATTGAATGCCCCGTGAGATTGGAAACAACTGTCGATGGCGACATTGTTGCAAACAAACTTGGACATCTTCGGGGCGTACCTGCTCGATTAGCGTTGGTAAATCGGATTATTGATTTCATAATGAAGTCCAATGTTTGCCACAAGATAACGAATTTCCTTACGATAAGAATATTAGTTAGTTTAATTCTTTGGTAATAATTGCTAACACGTTTCTAGACGAATAGAGAAGTAAAGGCAGTAGAAAATTGTGTTTACATAGCTTTGTATTTTTGTGAAAAATGACTATTTTTTATAGAATGAATGATTTATTTAGTATGTCCTCGTGTAATCAAGCGGTGTCGTATTAGTCAGTTTCTGGGTAGTGGAGGTCAGATAGGCAGTCGCTTCATGTAAAATACTGATACTCAGCTGCATCCAGGTGTTGTTACTGGAAGCCGACCCCAATAAAGTTTGGGAAAAAGCTAGGCACATGATGTCCTCGTGTAATCCTACGCAAACAGTTTGTAATATTTTTACGATGTGTGGCTTTTCTGTTACTCTAACCTATGTTGATCCAGAAAAACTTACTTATATACTATGGCATCGATTGGTACTATAAAATGAAAAACGTGAAACTGTTAAGGTACTCGTACTTCCTCATTTCAAAATTCCACTAAAATTATGTAGACTGTTTGCCCATCAAGATTCTGCTATTTCAGCAATAATAAATAATTGAATGACCTTTAACTTTTTAAAGTTCAAAGGTCGGATTTCCCAGCAGTTTGCGGCCTAGATAAAAACTAGGTAATTTTTCACATTTCTGCATAATTTTATTGTTTTACAGGTATTTTTGTTTAAAATCTATAGTGTTTCCAGTTTCCAAGGGTTAAGGTTAACCCAAACTTGCTCGTTACCATTAGCTATTCTATCCGACAACCTCATGTAATCTGTCCATACCGTCACAGTTCTTTATGTTTAATGAAAACGCCTTTCTCAGCATCACCATCCTCCATTCCTTTTTTAAATCCCCGAGTAAAAAGAGGGGTATTATAAGGTTGACGTGTGTATCTGTGTGTCTATCTGTGGCATCGTAGCTCCTGAACGGGTGACCCGATTTTGATAAAATTCGTTTCGTTTAAAAGGTGTTTTAATCAAGAGTGTTTTTAGCTATGTTTCGAGAAAATCTGCTCAACCGTTTGAAGGTCATCACCTCTTTTCCAGTTGATGAAGGGATATAAACAACTTCTACGGCTCTAGAAATCTTGTCAGTTGTCACCATGGGCATCGCCAGGGGAGGAGGGGGTCTGCACACACACCTTCTCTCCTAAAAGCTCACGTTTTTTTTTTTTTATCTTTCCTTGTTTTCGTTAAAAAGCGAGTAGATGCGCAACACCGAGAAAAGTGGAAGGAATGGGAGGAAACCTATGCCTAGGAGTGGGACAGTCAAGGCTAAAAAAAGAATTTGTATTTAAAAAGCATGAAATAAAAATTAGCGTCGGGGGACCGATAAGTAGATCGCTTAGCACAAGCACAAAACCAAGCGGACCCCAGTGCTACGACGACGCTTGGATTAATTTATATTTGTTATTTTAGTTTATTTTTTTTACAAATGGTCTTAAATATTCACACTGATTTAAAGCAAATACCCAGTCTTTTTAATGTTGCCTTACTTATTAAAATTCCATATCGAAGCAATTATAACTTTTTATTGGACCGCAAACGGTTCGTAAAATTGAGATAAGACAGCTTCCATGTCTGCTTAGCTTCCTTTCCCTGCCACAAGGCCTCGTTCGCTTCCATTAGCAATGTGTACACACCTCAAAGCTTTTACCTCAGCAATTAAATGACGATAATAAATTTTGCGTAGAAGCCTCTACGTAGTTATGTTTTGCGTTATCGGATTGTAGGTTTGTAGGTAATTAACATTACATCACGCCTACAATCCCTAAAGGGGTAGGCAGAGGTGTACGTTATAGTTTACCCACATTTCGCTAGTTTTTTGCTTGTAATAGGCGGCGAGCATACTGGCAGCGACCGCGCACAAATCCAAACTTCGTGATAATTCAGACGTTTTCGGCGGAAAATTTAGACGTGTTTTTTTTTACTTTATTTATTCGGGGAATAAAATACGATACAAAAAATCTTTGGGTTCACGTTACCGATGACAGCGACATGCTCGTGACGTATTGCGCCAGACTAGCGACGCGGCGACGCGTAGTATTGCGGCCTGATGATTTGTATTGACCTTGTGCAGGCCATGTTTGATTAATTAATAAACTATAAAATAGTACATTGTGTGTTAAGGGCGGTACGTAAGGAATTACGATCGAGGCTCTAGTAGAAGCCCGATGTCGAAGACTGAGGGCTTTTTGAGCCGAGGTTCGTAATTCCCGTACCGCCCGTGAAACATACAATGTTTTTCATCACATTTGCGAGTAAATAATTATGAATTATAGCCTTAATACACAAGTCAGGACAAGTATTATTACGAAATACGTGAACTTTTTTTTAAGCAGATGGCGATTTTTGCCCACACCACAGATTATACAAATGTTTCGTTCAGAAACGTTAAGGGCAACTGTAACTTATGTAGGTATACAGCCATGACGGAGTGCAACAAAATAAAATAATTTTGAAAAATAAAAAGGTTTGATACAAAAACTATTATTAAGAACATTAGTCGAGTATTTAAGTAACATCTAGCGAGATTGCAATGAAATTCCTATTTAGATAACTTTTTAAGACAATTTTTCAATTGCGTGTAAACTCCTTGCTTGAACTTGCAAGACCTGTGTGCTGTGATGAAATTAAAAATCAATTTATAGATGGGGCATTACGGCAAAGTTAACATGTATGTTTAGATACTGTTTACGTGCAAGTGTGATGAAAAATGTATTATTATTGCTCGGAGTGCAAAATAAATGTAAAAACCAGACCTGCTACTGAGAAATGACAATAACATTTAGCGCCAACTGGGAATATAACTCAGGACCTCACGCTCAGCAGTAGTGGTCGCGACCACTAGTATGCAACTAAATGTATTTACGTATAATGTTTTGAGAGAGTACCAAGAGGGTGTGCTTCTTTTTAGAGAGATGGAAGGGGCTTCTATCGCTTGTTTACGACGCATGGTCGATATTTTTACTGGGTGCCACTGAAGTCATATCGTTCAAAAAGTGCTGATTTACTGCCTTACTTCAATAAACGGCCTTTGTCTGTGCTTCTCACAATACTAAGCGAAGAAAATCCATTACTTAATAATGGACATTGATTGCAAATCCCCAAAAACCATCTACAAGGTCCATTGTAATAAACGGATTTTTTCGAGCATTGTAAGACAAGGGACCAAAACTTGTGTCAAGACTTTGAAGGTTTTTGAATAAAACCTGTTTCGATGTACAACGAATGCTCACAGAAGCGAGACTTGAATAAAATATAATCCCAGGCCCTCACGCGAGCGGGCCTGTGGACGGTGAGTAATGGACTAGCTCACCGTCCGTCCGTCTTATGACGACAGGCCGTGCCGACGGCGCGTTCGTATTCCACGCGCTCAAGATGTCAGCAAATCGGAAGGGGTCCGAAAGGGCCTATGCCTGCCAGGGCTACGGGGCTGTTCGAAAGAGATGCCGTGGCCTTGGAACATAAAGGGCTAAGAAGGAACATAGATGGGTTTTAGTCAATACAAGTCTGACACTCCTTTCCGCTCCACCCAGAGCGGGAGGGGTTATTTCATGATTTCACACCCGAAAAAAAAAGCAAGCCCTCACGCGAGTTTCATGTTTTGGAAAATCCACGAATATATTTTTTAATCTTTATTTTTCTTAATATTCTATCTATATTCTTTTCTTAATATCTAAAGATTAAGAAATATTCTATTTCTTAATCTTTCTTTGACTATGGTGTATATTTTAAAAATTGAAAAAATAGGCAATATATGTATAAACAAAAAGGTGTGTGTTGTTTTTTATATATATGTGCATAAAATATTAAATCTTTGAGCCGTAAAATAAACACAAAAGTAATTATACCACGTAGTTTAGTAGACAAAACTGTTAGGCCTTTCTCACAAGTAGGTATAGCAACTCGAAAGAAACTAAAGTAATTACTAACTGTAATAACTAAGCAACTTCGTTCTCAATGTACTTAACTCAAATAATATGATTTCTTCGGATATGATTCCCATGACGTCTCTTAATTCAAGTGAAGATGATATTAATTATTTCTATACATATGCATCACAAAATTAATTCACTTTTCGAATGCCTGTGTGGCTACGTTATTCTTTTAATCTATGCAACTGATGTCAAACCTTCCAAACTTGGATAAAAAAAAAACGGGTTGCACTCCGGGAGTGCCGGCAGAAGTGAAAACTTGAATAGTAACGTTGTGCATTTTTGGATATGGTTAGGAAATAATTTTGAACGAATTGCTTTAATTATCTAGTTCTATCATTTATGTGGTAAAATACAATATTCATTTATTGCGCTATCATACACAAACATGACAACTTACATTACATAACAAATTTAACACAGAAATATTACGATACGTTTTACGAATTTTACCTCTTTGGAGAAATCGAAGGTTTTGTTTGTGCATAAGATAATTATCCAGTTTTGGAAAACCAAACTCAATGACACATGTCATAAAGTTCAAATTCCTTCGCAACCTAATGTCAATTCGTCTTACGAATTTTCGATCAGGACACGTGACCTGACGCGAGTTTAAGATTTTATACCCATTACAGAAAAGTGCTCAACGCCGCTAAAGAAGTTTTCACTTCAAAAAGCTGGTGGAATAGATAATCTCTCCTTTTTTAGAGATCGGTTAAAAAGAAATGTCAATCGTTGTCTAGTCGTAAAATACGCACCAAGCAGGAGACACTACCTAACTAATTAAATTTTTATATAATTTATCTGCCTAGCCACTATTTCCTATTAATAACGTTTACACGTGTTTCGTTGTGTAATTAGTCAAGTAAAATAAAGTGCATAATAACCATCTCCATTGTATGAGAAGCTATAACAGGTCATAATAAGATTCGATCTCGTGGGATAGTGCAACAGATTCCTCGGTGGACTCCGACGGTTTAGTGGCGCAAGGCAATTAAACTGCTTCAGTGATATATAGATTATTGCTTATTGTAGGAATAGATTGATTTATGGCAATACGCAGAATAAATAAATTCATTTTAGTCTGTGCAAAAAAAAAGAGACAACACCCAAGAGCATGAATGAGTATGACATAATCTCATCGTGTTCCAGATAAATATTTCATAAAGTATGTGTCACAGAGATGAAATTCTACAAAGTGGAATATGCATATATGCACGATATTTGTTTGTTTTGATTACAACAATTTCCAAAAAAAAAAAAAACATTTTCATCCCACCATCTCGGAAAGAGTATTTTTAATCTTCAATATCTGAGTGGAAAAGCCGTTTTTATTCTCTAGAGGATAAAGTAAATTGAATTTAGAACATCGTGTGCACTAAGTTTGTGAATTTAAAAAAAAACATTAAACCTATTTACTGCTACCTCTATGGTGCCGAATATATCATACAACTTTTTTTTAATTTGTTAAAAACTCAGTCTCGGAACCTTCTTGGTATTCTTTTTTCAATTTGCTTTGTACGCGGTTCTTTACGCGGCATTTTTTCACGTCATTGTTAATTATACCGTAATATTATTTTGTTATAATTTAAAGATTATTCTGTAATACTTACCTGTCATAATGTAGTAATTAATACCTAAACTGAAATAAAAGTGTACCTATCTTGTGATTGTAAACGTTTTTTTTTTGCATTTAGTCATTTCCTCGCTGAGGTGGAATGAAAAGTTACGTGTTGCACTCGAGTGCAAAGATTTTTCACCTCGTGCTCTTTTGATTCCCTCGCTAACGCTCAGGATTCCAATTTTGAATCACTCGCTGCGCTCGTGATTCAATTTTAGAATCCTTCGCTTGCTCGGTCATCAAAATTGAACACGCGGTTAAAAAGCAACTTTGCACTCTTGTATAACAAATAACTATTTCGTATCACATGCTCAAAAAAGTGACATTCTATGCCACAAAAAGCGAACATAACAATAGTCATTTTTAATCTGTTAAAAACAGGGACAGAAAATTGTACTGAATTTCATTTTTCCTCTAGGGGTAGAATGTGATTTAAATTTGGAATACTTATTGAAATTTATACTGAACTACATCTGTGTTTACACCATCGAATTTGTAAATAAAGCATTATACATCTTTTTGAAAAAGGAATATCATGCAGTTATTATTATTAAATAAAATTACGAAAACCGACGAGGCCGTATAAGCTTGATGCCTTTGCTTTTCCGACAAAAAATATTAGTCTAGGAATTTGCCGCGTTTTTGTTTTCTTCAAATACATAAACGTTAAGTTTATTTTAATTTATTTTTATAAATAAGTTAATGTTCTAAAAATACGTTACGATGTTAAATCAAAGAGACAGTGACAGTGAATTGTCGGATTCCATCAGTGCAAATGCTGCCGCAATTATAAATAATTTGCTTCCAAACAAAATCCAAGGAAAATTATTTAAAAACTTATGAAGAATTTTCAACGTGGAGAAGTGCGAAAAGCCTATCAATTTCAGAATCAGTTCTTCTTGTCTATTTTGTTTATTTATCCAAGACAAAGAATCCGAATACACTTTGGTGAATATACTCAAAACTGAATGCTACAATAAGCATCAAACACAGCATTGAAATAAATAGATTCACGAAATTACTGGCTTTTTTAAAAAGAAAATCAGAAGGGCATTGCGCAAAGAAGTCTAAAATTTTTACGACTCAAAATGTGGAAAAATTTCTTAATAAAGCTCCTGACGAAATTTTTCTGGCTACAAAAGTAAGTATACATGATTTAACTATGAATATTTCGTATCTTAGTAATGGTAATTATTCTATATATTTACCTGTTTTTTATCTTTGTTATAGGTGGCCTTAATTTTCGGACTCAATAGTGCTTGCCGCGGATGTGAACTTTTAAACTTAAAGGTGGAGGACGTTGAAAATCATTCCAATGAGTAACGATGTAAAGGAAACTAAGACAAAGAAAAATCGGTCATTTATTGTACAAGGAGAATATTCTACAAACATTCATAAATACCAAGCATTACGTCCCACCAACAAGGAAAATAATAGATATTTTATAAACTATCGGAATGCGAAATGTAGTCGACAAGCCATCGGCAAAAATAAAATTAGCAATATGCCAAAGGAAATTGCTAAATATTTAAAACTTAAAGATGTTGAACTCTACACCGGTCACTGCTTTAGAAGTACTTCGGCGACTTTCTTGGCGGATTCAGGGGCGGATATTACGTCAATAAAAAGACACGGTGGTTGGAGGTCTGATAGAGTAGCTGAGGGTTATACCGAAAGCTCAATGGCGAATAAAACCATATTAAGCAGTCAAATTAACAAAAATATAAAACTTAATCCATCAGAGCCACCACCATCAACTTCCGGCATCTTATCTTCGTCAGTAACTCACGATGCACCACCACCACTATCTCCGACGTATATCTATAATGAAACGCAAGTTCCTCAGACGCAAGAAGAGAGAAATACTCAAAAAAACTCATCAACAATAAATGTACCAAACAAAAATGTAACTCTCTTTAACAATAATTGGACCAATGTTTCGAATGTTAACTGTTACTTTTAACTGTCATTATTTTTAATAAATGCTTATCTCATATTATTATTGTGTTAATTTTTTCGCAAATGGTACGAAAAGTACTTGACTGACTAAAACCCATCCATGTTCCTTCTTAGCCCTTTGTGTTCCAGGGCCACGGTATCTCTTTCGAACAACCCGCAGCCCTGGCAGGCATCGGCCCTTTCGGACCCCTTCCGATTTGCTGACATCTCCTTGAGGCGCGCGTGGAACACAAACGCGCCGTCGGCACGGCCTGTCGTCATTAGACGGACGGACGGTGAGCTAGCCCATTACTCACCGTCCACAGGCCCGCGCCTACGGTGGCCGGGGGCCACTGGTTGCTCCCCGACGCCCGGGGCGTCTCTTGCGGCGGCTGGGACGTGAGGTTCTCTCCCTCTCACGTTCCGCCACCTCCTTCGCTAGCATGACTGCTTCGCAGAAGGAGGCCACGGCTTCCCATTCCCTCTCGTTCCGGACCATGGATTGAACCAGGGCCGGACGCGAGAGGTCGCCGCCGCCAATCGCCGCTAGGAGGGCACGGCGGTGCTCAGCCCAAGTGGGGCAGAGCTCCACAGTGTGATCCACCGTGTCCTCCGGCCGGTAACACCCGGGCGTTTCCTCCCGCCCGATTCGGTGCAGGAACCTCCCGAAACAGCCGTGTCCGGTGAGGACCTGCGTCAGGTGGAAGGTGAGGGCGCCGTGGCGCCTCTCCAGCCACTCCTCAAAGAGGGGACTTATCGCCACTATTGTGGCGTGCCCTGCACGGGGTTGCGACAGTCGCTCCCTCCATGTCGCCATGAAATCGCGCTGGAGGTCTATCCGCTGAGCGACAATTTGCCGCAGCAGCGGAGTTTCACCCCGGCGTAGTGCCTCCCCCCTTTTTTTTTTTTTTAAAGTTACTGCTTCTGTTTCTACTTTAGTATATCTGATCGTCGATTGTTTATTTATGACGACGTCACTACCCGAGAAGCTACCGGAGTGTCGATGCCGTTACCTGCATACCCATGTAAGTTTCCCCATTTGATTAAAATTTGATTCTTTCGCGGATTTTTTTTCTTGTTATCTACAACAAGGAATATCATGCAGTTATTATTATTAAATAAAATTACGAAAACCGACGAGGCCGTATAAGCTTGATGCCTTTGCTTTTCCGACAAAAAATATTAGTCTAGGAATTTGCCGCGTTTTTGTTTTCTTCAAATACATAAACGTTAAGTTTATTTTAATTTATTTTTATAAATAAGTTAATGTTCTAAAAATACGTTACGATGTTAAATCAAAGAGACAGTGACAGTGAATTGTCGGATTCCATCAGTGCAAATGCTGCCGCAATTATAAATAATTTGCTTCCAAACAAAATCCAAGGAAAATTATTTAAAAACTTATGAAGAATTTTCAACGTGGAGAAGTGCGAAAAGCCTATCAATTTCAGAATCAGTTCTTCTTGTCTATTTTGTTTATTTATCCAAGACAAAGAATCCGAATACACTTTGGTGAATATACTCAAAACTGAATGCTACAATAAGCATCAAACACAGCATTGAAATAAATAGATTCACGAAATTACTGGCTTTTTTAAAAAGAAAATCAGAAGGGCATTGCGCAAAGAAGTCTAAAATTTTTACGACTCAAAATGTGGAAAAATTTCTTAATAAAGCTCCTGACGAAATTTTTCTGGCTACAAAAGTAAGTATACATGATTTAACTATGAATATTTCGTATCTTAGTAATGGTAATTATTCTATATATTTACCTGTTTTTTATCTTTGTTATAGGTGGCCTTAATTTTCGGACTCAATAGTGCTTGCCGCGGATGTGAACTTTTAAACTTAAAGGTGGAGGACGTTGAAAATCATTCCAATGAGTAACGATGTAAAGGAAACTAAGACAAAGAAAAATCGGTCATTTATTGTACAAGGAGAATATTCTACAAACATTCATAAATACCAAGCATTACGTCCCACCAACAAGGAAAATAATAGATATTTTATAAACTATCGGAATGCGAAATGTAGTCGACAAGCCATCGGCAAAAATAAAATTAGCAATATGCCAAAGGAAATTGCTAAATATTTAAAACTTAAAGATGTTGAACTCTACACCGGTCACTGCTTTAGAAGTACTTCGGCGACTTTCTTGGCGGATTCAGGGGCGGATATTACGTCAATAAAAAGACACGGTGGTTGGAGGTCTGATAGAGTAGCTGAGGGTTATACCGAAAGCTCAATGGCGAATAAAACCATATTAAGCAGTCAAATTAACAAAAATATAAAACTTAATCCATCAGAGCCACCACCATCAACTTCCGGCATCTTATCTTCGTCAGTAACTCACGATGCACCACCACCACTATCTCCGACGTATATCTATAATGAAACGCAAGTTCCTCAGACGCAAGAAGAGAGAAATACTCAAAAAAACTCATCAACAATAAATGTACCAAACAAAAATGTAACTCTCTTTAACAATAATTGGACCAATGTTTCGAATGTTAACTGTTACTTTTAACTGTCATTATTTTTAATAAATGCTTATCTCATATTATTATTGTGTTAATTTTTTCGCAAATGGTACGAAAAGTACTTGACTGACTAAAACCCATCCATGTTCCTTCTTAGCCCTTTGTGTTCCAGGGCCACGGTATCTCTTTCGAACAACCCGCAGCCCTGGCAGGCATCGGCCCTTTCGGACCCCTTCCGATTTGCTGACATCTCCTTGAGGCGCGCGTGGAACACAAACGCGCCGTCGGCACGGCCTGTCGTCATTAGACGGACGGACGGTGAGCTAGCCCATTACTCACCGTCCACAGGCCCGCGCCTACGGTGGCCGGGGGCCACTGGTTGCTCCCCGACGCCCGGGGCGTCTCTTGCGGCGGCTGGGACGTGAGGTTCTCTCCCTCTCACGTTCCGCCACCTCCTTCGCTAGCATGACTGCTTCGCAGAAGGAGGCCACGGCTTCCCATTCCCTCTCGTTCCGGACCATGGATTGAACCAGGGCCGGACGCGAGAGGTCGCCGCCGCTAATCGCCGCTAGGAGGGCACGGCGGTGCTCAGCCCAAGTGGGGCAGAGCTCCACAGTGTGATCCACCGTGTCCTCCGGCCGGTAACACCCGGGCGTTTCGTCCCGCCCGATTCGGTGCAGGAACCTCCCGAAACAGCCGTGTCCGGTGAGGACCTGCGTCAGGTGGAAGGTGAGGGCGCCGTGGCGCCTCTCCAGCCACTCCTCAAAGAGGGGACTTATCGCCACTATTGTGGCGTGCCCTGCACGGGGTTGCGACAGTCGCTCCCTCCATGTCGCCATGAAATCGCGCTGGAGGTCTATCCGCTGAGCGACAATTTGCCGCAGCAGCGGAGTTTCACCCCGGCGTAGTGCCTCCCCCCTTTTTTTTTTTTTTTAAAGTTACGTCTTCTGTTTCTACTTTAGTATATCTGATCGTCGATTGTTTATTTATGACGACGTCACTACCCGAGAAGCTACCGGAGTGTCGATGCCGTTACCTGCATACCCATGTAAGTTTCCCCATTTGATTAAAATTTGATTCTTTCGCGGATTTTTTTTCTTGTTATCTACAATTGATTACATAAATATATACAAATCTCAATTCCGCGATAGTACCTTCACGGATCGGACTGGGTTTTTAAATTGATTGTTTATCATTCTTACTATGAAGAAGTAAAGTTATTAATCCGTTTTATACAGTATTTCAATGGTAGAAAGCCACATATTCGCCTTGAGCTATAAGAAACTTTTCTGCTGCAGTCTTTCATGCGGACGGGAGTCGCAGGCAACTGTTGTACATTAATTTTATTTATTCGTATAGTAGGTTCCTTCGTCCTATTGCATTAGTCTCGTCCATTATGCTCGCTTTGCTCACATCGAAGAAAAGTGCCAGAATGTCGCTTATGCCAATTATGTTCAAAGGGAATGAGCTAAAACGTCGCCCGGCTGCCAGATGGGCAGACGACATATTTGCCATCGGGGCAAAAACCTGGATGAAACTGGCACAGCACCGTGGAGATTGGCACAAGAACAGAGAGGCTTATACGCAGCAGTGGGGGAATTCGGGCTGTGGAGGATGATGTTGATGATGGCTAGAATATCATTATTATAGAAAAAAGTGATACCTTTGTTTAGATAACAGCCTGTAACACAAACTATTCGTGTGTTTATGGCAATCAATATGTCGTAGTGTTCATAATCTAATCAGGCTTGTTTACTAGTTATAATATTATCTAATCGTTCTCATTTCGTGAGTGCTTCCCAGTTGCTCGTCGTATAATGTTGTTAAAATAATTGTTCGTTAGGCCGATGATTTATAAGCAATTTTGTACATACTACGAGTATTTGATTTTATGGGGGTCTTTCAAAGCTGGAGTGTTTTAAGTGCTGCATTTATTACCATAATACATGCACACATGTCTACATGTATAATACATGTACACAATAAGCAAAAGCAAAAGCATGTACATATAAGCTTCAGCTTCGCTTTCTCAGCGTGTCAAATATTAAAACAGTACACGCCAATTCTAGTCCTAAATATACATACACTCAAAAAAGGCATAGGATAGAAACTTAGGTACTAAACTAAATTTTGGTTTGGGTACTGCATCTTGCAATTATAAGCCTATTTTAAAAGTTATTACTACTCGTCGTATTGCATGGCAAGCTAACATCTATCTAAATGTACAAACAAATGTATAGAACGATATAACAATGTAGGTATTTTAGTTCTACAAAATACAAAATATTATTCGTAAGTAGAACCTTTAAGTTTCGCGAAGAAACAGACGAGCACAAACTGATATCACCACTGTGACGGATAAAAAACTTGGCCCTGGCTAAGCAGCCAGTAAGCATAGAGAACTACTTTTGGTACATTTTAGTTTTGTTGAGATACTTCATGGACTTGGCGACTGTTTGTAACAACGGCAATAGAAGGTGTTGCTCTTTTCTCTTTACAATATAGAAGCGAGCACCCCTGGTCTAGTCTGGTCACAAATGTTCACACATTTTAGGTACATATGCCTGAAAATAAGCCGGTAAACACATCACATCGCACTCTTGATATACACTGCATGGTAAAGCAATATATGGTAGCAACTACATAAGGGTTGATATTTTCAATCCCAGATTTAGACTGAATCTAAAACGTAATCGAAGCTTCATTCGTAATTAACTTTTTGTTCAATAGTTTTGAGCATACTATTTTGCCTTCATCGACTACTCCAAAGCCTTCGATAGTTTGACACACGATGCTATATTTGAGGCTCTCAACAACCAAGAAGTTGATCCCACCTACATCAGTTTACTCCGTAACGTGTATCTAATCAGCACTGCTTCGATTAGGCTACAAAAAGCCGGACCATCATTCCTAATAGAAAAAGGCGTAAAGCAAGGAGACCCGCTTTCACCTAAGCTTTTTAATAGCGCACTTGAAGAAGTGTTCAAAAAGCTAACGGCTAGTTGGGAAAGGAGCGTTATTAAAATCGGTAGGGCGCGGTTAACCAACCTTCGCTTCGCTGACGATATTGTCGTATTCTCTTCCACGGCGAGCTAATGTTAAACCAACTCAGTAATGCAAGCCTTGAGGTTGGACTGGCGATGAACATGTCAAAGACCAAACTGATGCCAAACACCACTAACCATAGGATCAGAGTAACTGGTGAATAATTGGAATATGTCCATGAATACATCTACTTGGGCTAGTTAGTCTCTTTCCAGTCCAGACAAGACAAGGAAGTCACAAGACGAACCGAAAATGCCATGATTTGTCGCTAAAGCGAAAAATCATGGACATGTGCATTCTTCCCATTTTGACCTATGGACTTGGTCTTTGACAAATATTCAAAAGTCCAAACTCAAGGTCTGCCAACGTGCCATAGAGCGCAGCATTCTAGGCGTAAAACTAACCGACCGTGTACGCAACACCACACTGCGCTCCATAACACAAATTATTGATGTTGTTCAACAAGCCGCTAAGCTGAAGTGGGACTGGACTGGCCACGTCTGCCGCATGCCCAATGATCTGTGGGCCAAAATAACCACATTCTGGAGCCCTGACACAGCCAGAAGGCGTCGTGGTAGACCTCGTAGATGGCGGACATTGGCCCTGGACCGAGACAATTGGAAGTCATGGGGAGAGGCCTTTGCCCAGCAGTGGGATGACGCAGGCTAACAGTATCAGTATCAGTTTTGAGCTAAAAATCCGTTTACCGAAAATAATTCCAGACACAATGAAAATTGGGATATGCTAAAATAATTGAATCCAAACTAGATTTTTACAAAACAATCAATTCACAGGTAACCTATGCAAAACATTAAGCTTTAAACAGAGCTTTATAAACGTAATGCACACTGAAAATTATTCTAAAGCAATATTATCGCGAGCTTAAAACGGCAGAAAATTTGCATTTAAAATAAAAGATTATTTTATTTATCACTGGCGTTTAATTTCCGAATAAAAATAAATTTTGAAAGCAGTTTTATGCTACTGCAAACATTTGACCATTCGTGTCAGAATTTGATGATTTGAGGCGTCGATGTAACCCGGTTAGTAATGCACTTCCAGGCAGCCTCTAGGCAATCTATCTATCTATTCTTAAGCCTCAACTTTAAACTTTGGTCGAGTTTTATGTAGGTCTGTCCAGACCATTAACAGTATAGTACAAACGAGAGCATGCTTGCATAAAGTTGTTTAAATAGATATACTTAGTAAAAAAATGGGTGAAATAACAGCATAACAATACTCTTAACACACATATTTTACGCACACGCGGCGCGTCGGGCGGGGCGGTGCGCGGCGAGGCCCGCTTTAAATTCAAACATATGGCAATGTATGAGAGCGTTTACGGAGAAGCGGTTTGACGCCCGTTTGCTTGAGATGTAGGCGGCGACGCGGCGTTATGTCACTCGGACAGATACAAGTATACGGCAGTGCCCGGGTTCGAATCCCACACGGAACAAATTTACAACGTCGTAGTTTTATCTGAAAATAATCATTTTGTTTTTATTTTAAATTCTATTGTGATATTTTTTTCGTAAATTGTTCAATTTTTACAAGCTTGTTTTTAACTTGCAACGTATGTTTCTGTTTGTTCGGGTACATTCTTGGAAGCTAAATTAGAACCATTTGCCGATGACCGATTGTGCTGAAATTTTGCAGACATCTTTGGTTTTAAGCACAATATATTTTAATGAGAGACATAACTTAATCCTGCAGCCTGGATCGTCTCCTCACGAGAGAACTCCTCAAAGGTTAATAGCACAGACACGAAAATTTGTAAAGAAGTTAATATCTGATGGATAAACATGAATTATATCATGATCTCATCCTGCAGCCAAGATCGTCTTCTCACGAGGTAACTCCTCAACGGTTAACTGGGTTGTGGTGGTCATATAGGCAGTCAAAGGTCGCTTCATTTCAAATATGGGTATGCAGTTGCATCCGGGTAGACTGGAAGCTGACCCCAACACAGTTGGGTCAGCAAAGGCTAGGCCTACAGATGATTATGATGATGGTTGAAAATCGGCAATTCATAAGCCTTTTCTTCAAGGAACGATAGTTTATTGTTTCAAAGCGGTTGTAACAATAAACAAATGTTACTGTCCAGTTTAAAAAGGTTTTCGATGATAGGTCGTGGGTATAGCAATTTTCCTTGTCCCTGTCCTTGTCCTTGTCCCTGTCCCTGTCCCTGTCCTTGTCCTTGTCGCTGTCCCTATTCATGTCCGTGTCCGTGTCCGTGTTCCTGTCCGTGTCCGTGTACCTGTTCTAGTCCCTGGCCCTGTCCCTGTCCCTGTCTCTGTCCCTGTCCCTGCCCCTGTCCTTGGCCCTGTCCCTGTCCGTGTCCCTGTCCCTGTCCTTGTCCCTGTCCCCGTC
Organism: Cerastis rubricosa; assembly: GCA_949152445.1. Lineage (NCBI taxonomy): Eukaryota > Metazoa > Arthropoda > Insecta > Lepidoptera > Noctuidae > Cerastis > Cerastis rubricosa. The sequence continues at coordinate 20,229,271 of OX424523.1, read as the reverse complement.
CCTGTCATTGTCCATGTCCCTGTCCCAGTACGTGTCCGTGTCCCTGTCTCTGTCCCTGTCTCTGTCCCTGTCCGTATCAGTGTCCCTGTCCCTGTTCGTGTCACTGTCCCTGTCCTTGTCTCTGTCCGTGTGCCTGTCCCTGTCCGCGTCCCTGTCATTGTCCCTGTCCCAGTCCGTGTCAATGTCACTGCCTCTGTCCGTGGTCCCACGTTGGGCTGCAAGCGGTCGTCACGTCTCCGTAAACGGCAAAAACGACCGACGCGCCACGCGACGCCTATGGCACCGGCCCGCCCGACGCGCCGCGTCTGTGTAAATGAGCCCTTAGACTGAACGCAGTCAAATGTGGTCTCCGTCAAAAATAAGTCTTGTTATGAGACATCGTAAGCTGTAACACTTGATGTACTGAACTTTGACAAGCGTTGGCGAAGTTATCTGAACATCATGGTTTTCTTTGTCTGATTTAAATAACAGTCACATCAACATCACGTTTATCCCAGAGGGTTACGGCTTGAAATACAACAACAAGGCACAAATCTAGATTTCACGCTGTTTCCGAGTAATTCCAGATGTATATCTTTATATCACTTTGCCCTGCTCGGATAAGGTTTCAAAAAGGCACCGATCCAGACTCCGGGAGAATTTCCTAATGGGAAACCTAATCAAACTTTGCCACCCTGGGAATGGAACTCAATACCAAACTATTAGCGTCTATGCAATGCTTTAATAAAACGTACATTAAAGTATTCACTGAACTAGAAATACGGAGAACAACTAATCATTGCAGTTCTTTACGACTTCGCCGGAACAAACGAATAAAAGTGAGCGTAAGTCTGCATTATACCGGAACAGGACAAGCTTTGAGGACGAATAAAATCGTTTAATTAATTTATTTCTCTTGAGAACGGATGAATTTTCCACTTTCATTTGGTGGTAGCACTAAATTAGGCAAGCATTATTAAGGACTGTTTGATTAAATCGTCGGCTTCGATATTAATGTACCTGTTTTTTCGTAACTGATACGTATAAAGTTGGTGTGTATATATGGCTGTGTATATATATTGTATGAGTGTATACACACTATACACTACACTATCTGTCCAATCCGCTGGCGTTGAGTTTTGAGTTACAAATAATGTGAATAGTAGTAACTCAAAACTCAAATCAAATAGTCAAAAGCCAGTCTACGAGACGACACGTACGAGCCAGTCGTCTACGAGATCGTAGCAGACAGCTACGCCGTAGCAGTTTTCTTTTAATTACGAATTTCTACATAGAATCAATACAATGAGCGCGACATTTCTGAATTATGATGTTTGAAAGTATTTGAATGTCAGCTCTTTCTTTCAATTTCGCATAGGCAGTCATAAATTCTGCAGTTTAAGCTTTTGTCTTTGTGTGCAACAGGACCATCACAACAAAACGAAAATTCAGCATCGCGATATTAAGTCAGAACATCATCCTTTAATCCCAAAGAACAGTTAATCAAAAGCCTACGGGCGAATTTACACCCTTTAACAATGGCCTCGTTTTCTGTGAGACCGATTCGCAGCAACCCATATTGCAAAAGCTAGCCGGCGCTTTGAGCTTTTTTCTGTAATCTATGCAGTTTCCACCTCAATTAAAAGGAAAATGGAAATGTATTCCACGGATAGGCACTATGGCCAACCGGCGACAAGTGGTCGACCGTCAGTGAGCGCGCACCTACCTTACCTACCGTCAAACCGCTTTAATTTATCAATATCGAAAATAATAATAATGATGTTATATTATGTTAATAAAACAAGACAAACTAATAATATGGTGTAGAATTACCGCCAACTACACTCGCTTACGTCACCGTTGAGAGTTAAGCAGCCAACACACCTAATAAGTAAACTAATTTTATTTAAAATTTTAGTTTCTGTAAACGTCGTCAAGTCTCAGTGATAAAGTCAGGACAGCAATTAACTGGGTGGAGCGTACGCTCCCCTTCTCATTCGAAAATGTGATTGAACTATCATCAGCATGGCAATAAATGGCCAATTCATCGAAAAATCTTATCGGCCGGCCTCCGAAAAACAGTTGATTGTGTCGTTAAAAACAATGAAATCTGCAAAGTAGCTCTAGAAATAGACAGTTATGAGAAAATGCTGGATCATTTGACAACGTGTTCTGCCTTTACTGCTTGCGAATTTCAGGATCAGGTCGGTTCTGAAAGTGCCAAATTCGTCAAATTTTGGGCTGAATGGACTTGGATGACACACTAAGAAGAATATTATGAGAAAACCGTCTTCACGTTGCAAAAGATTTTTTATTGTCGAGTTCGAGTCGAGCTGAGTTTACCAAGAAACATTGTACCTACTAGTGCACGTTTAACATGGACCTCGCTCTTAACTTAATCAGTTTTTTGCTAGAAGCAAATCTGTTTGATTGCATTCCTGCGATTATTGGTTTCTAAGAAAATGATAAAATATAAGTACCTCGACGAAGATACCTATCGATAGAAAAATGTGCTCGTTGCGAAGATTAAGTGGATTATACAGCGTGTTGACTAACTTTACAGACTTAAATATGTAAAACGTTATAGGAGCAAAAATATGACTTTGAAATTAGGATAAGCCGCCTTCGTGGTTGTTGTTTTAAAATTATAATTTCCATTTTAAATATGACCGATAGACGTCCCATTTGTAGAGATTGGTATAAATAATTGCTATGTATGAAAGAAAGGCATCTTATAGTGGCAGCATTACCATGTTGAATGGCAAATCTGCCTTCTGGGCATTTTTCCCGTTGACAACGATGTGGCCTAATATTTTGACGGCTGTAATTTACTTCCCCTTTAGAGTACATATTATTATTATTTTATTTATAAATATTGTAAGAGCATATCTCCTATATATATACACCTGACCTAATAGTCGCATTCTGTCCAATTTAAAATAATGCAAAAATACAGTCACATATTTCATTAAAAAATCCACACGTTTTGTAGAAAAAAGACTAGGTATGTAGGCTTAGTCTTTTTTCTACAAAACGTGTGGATTTTTGGTTTGCAAAATAAAGGTCGAGATGATACTAGTTAGTGCTGGAAATTACCCGGTTTATAAGTTTTCTTTTTCTTTTTTTCTTAAATATTGCCCCACACTAGACATTACTCCTGCATCGTGGTTGCGTTTACAAACATTTAAACTACACAAACAGCCAGACCCGGAACAACTACCTATAGGTCATACAAATATTTGTTCCGTGCGGGGATCGAACCCGCGACACGCAGCGCAGCAGTCAAACGCTCAGCCACTGCACCAACCATGCCGTCAAGTATTGCGGATATGCTGAATGGAATTTAAATTACATTGTCGCTTTTCAATAGACCGCGGCAACTGTTGCATGCTCGTGAACTAATAAAAGAAATTTTACAAATTGTTTGTAATTTTTTGTTTGCCGTAGTTATGTCCTGTTTTGTGTACTAACAACATCTATGTTCAAATTAGCCTTGTTTACATTATTTAGTTATGTGTCGGCGTCTTTGCCAAAAGGCTTCATATGATTCACGTTGCAAACTAAACTGTGACCACAGACGAGAGAGAAGCGGTCTACAATTCTCTCTGGCATAACGTCGAGTCGTTGCGGGTAGCCATATTGACTTGGGTGGTTGTCAAGGAAGGTGGCGCGTAACAAGACGTTGACGGATCGCCGACGTCTGTTTGCTTTATTTAATTAAATCTGGTGCCACATATCATAAGCAATTCCGATGCAGCGGGTAAGAGCTTTTAAATGGTTAAATAAATGTCAACATAGCACAAAAAGTTTTCCAGGTTGTTATAAACTGAAATGAGGAGGAATGACAAAATTGTCGTAAGGAAAGTTTTGAGTATGAATGTAGGTACTGAAATATTAACTGGTAAACAATCATGGAAGAAGAAGACATGTTGCGTCGACCTAAATAAATTAGGAACAGGGCAGGGGAATGATCAGGGAGAATCCTGTGCTTTAATTTAGGATAGCTAAATTTTTGGGGAGAATACCATGTCAAAGGTTTGGTACTTTACCTATCACCCTTTCTCGTATTGGTCGGCGTAAATATAAGATACTTTAGCTTAGTATCTAGCAGAAAGTTTTGAATCTCTCCAACAGCGACGCTGAAATACAATATTCTAAATAGAAACTGGCTCCTTAACTACATTATCTAACTTGAAGACGTAATAGACTCGCGGAGCTCAATTTATTTGAGCACGTAGATATACAACGATCTAGTTACATACATATTTGTTCGTACCCTACTAACAACTGACAAATGATAAATGTGTGTTTGCATTTGAACGAATACGAATTCCCCCATGAGCTAAAACATACGCGCCCAAAAAATATGTACCCGCAACTTTTAAAATTTCCAAAATTTCCTGAATGCCTATGTTATATGTCAGCGCAGTGTCTACGTTTAGTAAAAGCTGGATGTTTATCATGGTATTAAATTACACATACGAGTTACTACGAGGATTAAGGGGCCCGGAAGGCACATAAAACCAAAAATGGAAAAGGGGTGCCAAGTCCACAACTCGAATTAAAAACGGTGATCGATATGCGACGTTGCGTACGTGACTTAGGGTGTATGTGAAAATGTTAGATAAAAACTTCTGTAATTGTGAAATATACAAGGTGTTGTTTTGCATCCTCGTCAAAATTCAGGATGTTGTCACAAAAGACATAAATAATCAATATAAATTACGGTACCTAGTAAATTATTAAAAGACACTGCTTTTTTTTTTGTTTAAATTTCTCAATATTTCAGAATAACCCCCTTAACGTGGTTTAGGGATTATAAAATTATCGAAAAAACGTTTGAGGTTTTTTGTTTGTGTGTAAGCGACGTTATAAAGCGGGGATTAGACGGCCCGTGTTTAAAACACGGGTGGTTCACAGTTACCGATTTCAGTAAATAAATAAAAAAAAGAAAATTACCAACTCATTTTATTATTGATTCGGGTCGAGAATCATTAGCATAGTTACCTCCTAGAATTTGACGAGGTTGCAAAACAACACCTTGTATAATGAGTTTAACATACGATTCGATTCATTTACAAGTTTTTTTTTATTTCTGTATACTTCTTCTTAGCGTGTAGATGACAATTTAAATGAAGTTAGCCCAAAATGTGGCGACGAGTTTGGCACTTTCAGTAGCGTCCATCAGTTCCTGTGATGTGCAAGCGAGGGCAGGCAGGACACGATATCAGGTGTCCCATCGTTTGTAGGGCGGCACCACATTAACACTCCAGAGCAGAGTCATCTATTAATCTCCACCAGAACAGATTTCTTTGCTTCGGCCAACCTGTGTCCGGAGTCTATTCAAAGACTTCCAGGTCAGCCATGGCAACCCATGTCCAGGTGGGAGATTTTCAGCTGTTGGCACAAACGGGTTGGGTAGGGAAATACTTTCTCGCCACACCTGTGACCTGTCCAGAGTAACACCGAGATATTTAGGGAAGTTGCTGAGGTCGATGGAAGCATCATCCCATGTGATGTTTTATGTTTGCGGCGCGCCTCTCCAGCTAGTATGGTTTTCTCCGAGAAAGGTTCAGATCGATACAGTAATTCGTATCAGCTCAATAGTTCACTGGACTCTTTCGATAGCCCTGGGATGTAGAAGTTCTGCAGCCCCTTGGGATGTGTCTTCGGGAGCTAGTCGACACAATCTCAACAAACTGGTCGTAGTTTTGCGAGGTTGGTGAGACATTTAAGAGTGCGTCATTAATCGACCGCGTGAGCGATTCCCAGTCGGACTTGGCGTAGTTATAGTTCGGACCACGGGTTCGATGCAACACATAATTAATTGTTCTATGCTGAGGGCGAGGAATAGGCGAAAATACGCTTTTGGTCCACTTTGAGCTGATAGTTGAGCTGGCGAAGGTTCTACCCGCGTTTCCAGCGACCACTGTTAAATGAGGCCGGTTGTTTGGCGTCATGGATTAGTTCCAAATCATTCGACTCAGCCCATTCCTCCACTGCATTTCCACTTATATCCGTGTCGTTGTAACCCCGGTTGGGGCTGTGGCTGTTGCTGTTGTCCGACCCTGACGACGTGCTAACGTTCGGGATGAAGGACTTACACAAGCTTCCTCGCGTCACATTCGATCACGTCGATGTAATTAGCCCTTTGAAGCACATAGTTCTTCTTAAGGCAAGTCTAGTGGATGCGCAGAAGAAGGTAGATGCATCCCAAAATGCCGTTGCCGAATTGCGCAACGAAGTCAATGATTGGCTTCAAAAGGCAACGGTATCTGGGTCACCGTCGGGTGCATCGAACGTTAGTTAACGTGCGTCGCGTGCTTGATGTATCTTCGGCCAGTTCGCGTCAGTAGTTTTGTCGCCGTCGTCACCGAAGAATGCAGAGCCTGCGAAACGCGCTCCAGGTGCACCCCACTGCCCCGCTCCCGTCCCTGTGGTTCCTCGCCTGGCCGCCGCTCGACCACACGACCCGCTGTTGAGGAGGAAGCGCCGTCAACGAACTAACAAGAACTGCTGCGGCAAGGCTCCATCGGAGCCCAACGTGCCTATTCGTGCCGCGAAGCCGAACAATCCGGTGTAAACCTCCCGCCTACACTACACCACTACGGCGGAGGACATCGTGGAGTACGTGCGCCAGAAGACCAAGTACGTGGCGAGAATGGAACTGCTTGAGTCGCGGCGCAACGTCAACTTTAAGACGTTCGTGGTGTGAATACCAACGTGCTATCTTCACCTCGTCTTGAAAGAGGACTTTTGGTCGCAGGGAGTGGTGTTCCGTCACTTCCGCGGGCAAGTGCCACATGAACGCACAGTGCGCAAGTGAAGTGCTACTAATATATGTAGTTTTAAGGTTTTATTTACTAACACAAATTGTATTTAGTACTATCTGACCGGCGCTAATTCGTTTGCGTCACATTTTCCCCGTTTTCGCAACATTTTTCATTGCTGTTCCACTCCCATTGATCGTAGCGTGATGATATATATAGCCTATAGCCTTCCTCGATAAATGGGCTATCTAACACTGAAAGAATTTTTCATATCGGACCAGTAGTTTCGGAGCCTATTCAATGCAAACAAACAAACAATCAAATCTTTCCTCTTTATAATATTAGTTTAGGCTATGTATGTTAGTCTGTAAGGTATATATCTATGGGCCAAAGTTGCCTGCAAATAAATGTATGTTGTTGTTGTTGATGTTGAAGTCACCCATTACAACTTTGAATGGCTGGCTCCTGAAGTATTTGTGTATTTAAATACGATTGGTTATTTACCTGCGCTTAATCGTAAAATAAAGTATTTATATGTTGCGTTGTCTGTAGGTTATGATAAGCTTCCTTCGCAGCTGTTGTGCTACAAAGTTACTATTTCTGGAACGAAAACGACCGGCTCGTCAAAATTAAAAACCGGTCAAGTGACGTGATTGGTTGTTGATAGTTCATTTAACCAATCACAGCACTTGCCGTGCGTTTAATTTTGACGAAAAAAGTGTTGTACGCACGACGACCAATCAAGCTAAGCACAAAGTTGGGGCTGCCCCGCTTCTGCAGCACCTCGGGCATGTTTGCGGAAGCACGCACCGACTGTTTCCACGGCACCATGCGCAAGCAGTGCGCGTCTTTGGTGTGTAGGGTACGGGCTAGCTCCAACACTGTCCTGGCGATAGTTGCTCAGCGTCTAGATTGCACCTAATGCTACAACAATGCCCTACATTGTTGTAACAGGCATATTATTATTGTTGATCTGTCATTTTACATAGTTTTCATATCATAAGGATATTACAATGTTTGCTTCTGACATAACTTCATTATTCATAAATTTAATTCATTGTCATATTTAATTTTGCTTTTTAATTTTATTTTACTCTGTGCTTTTCACTTTAATTGCTTTAATTTGACTTTAATTCATTTGTATCTTAAATTTTACGTTATGAAATTAAATTAATTAATTTATTAATCAATCAATCAATTAATTATTACCTTTTAATTGTATGAATAGTGTAATATTGACAAAAGTGTATTTATATTGTTGTATATCTATTAGGGGTTATTTAAAACAAACCAGTTTATGCTGATCTGTCACTGTACCGGAAATCTATATAAAGCGAGGCCATGTTATACCGGAAATTATGGCTTGATCTGTCGCCATGTGTACACCGGAAAAAATATTATTCGCGGTAATCCTCATATTTTAGTGTCTTATCTACCTCAGTGTTTTAGTTGTAATAAAACAACATATAAATAGATACTTTATCTGGAATATAGTCGTAAATAATGAAATGATGGCTGTCAAAACAACATACTCTCTTTTCTTGTATGTACTTATTTTGCTACATACAAATGTACGTCCCTAGAAAATGCTAACTTATTTTTGCTGCCGATAAAACCAACATTGTGCCTCTTGGCTAAAGAACACGTTATTATACGTGGTTCAACAAACACTGGATAATATAAAGTATGACTTTAGCACAGCTGAATTCAATTTCGAAGTTCTATCAAAAACGAAAGTGCCCGTGAAGATATACTTTTGCTTCGCCGTGGTATAGTATACAGAAGCTTGTACTTTGTCACGGTGGTGGATCCATGCAACATACGAGTACACGAACGAAAAATTTCACGGCAAAGCAGCCTCAGATTTTCATGAAAAATCACTGGTACAATACCTTAAAATAATAAACATTGTGAATACTTACAGTTTGAAGGTAAAATAAGTAGAACAGGTTGACGATTTCAACGAGGGTTTCCACAGCCATAGTCCCCACCCATGGGAGAAGAAAGTACTTCATGTCCTAAAACAAAAGAAATCGTACATAAGCATTTTTGTAGCGAGGAGGAAGCTTTTTAGACCAGGGTAGAAGCCCTTAAAACTAATAAAAGTGAAAAAAAATAATAGTAGGATGAAACCGATTGGAAAAGGAGGAGAATATTATAAAAACGATAGGAAAAATAATTTACGGGCAATCTGAGTTCGGGAAGGGGAAAAGGGGGGGGAGGTTAAGGGTAAAAAACTGTTTATTTTGATTTCCGGCAAAACTACAAGTCATAGGGAAAAAAGTCAAATCGCAAAGTTGTAGGTAATAAAAAGATCTACAACTTTTACATTAACACTTTTTTCACATAACCTCAAAATGTAAGTGAAAAATTCAAAAAACCAAGTTTTTGGTTTTTTATCTTTTACCCATTTTTTTTTTTTCACGAAATTTGTTGAAAATTTGTGGTTTTTATGTCCCGAATACACTGTAATTTACTTGATTTGAAATATTTATTTTTTCACCTTATTTCGACTTCAAAATCGCAAAAGCACCCTAATTTTCAATCGAAAATTCACCCGCCAATATACCAGGCCCCTCAGAAAGTATTGCGAAAAAAAGTTTTTATATATGGGAGACTGGCCAGTTATTATGTTTTTCGAAAATATGATTATTTATAAGTAAAAATAAGTAAGTTCCAATTTCAAAATTTCCCTCCACATTTTTTGCGAGTTAATTCAAAGTATTGTGTCTCACTGAAATATGGATCTGCGCCGGGAACATTTTAGAGCTATGATTTTATACGATTTCAAGTGTCGCCTGAAACCGGATGAATCGTACGATAGACTTCAAATGGCATTCATGGATGAAGGCCCTTCCAAGGCAACCGTGTATCGTTGGTATAACGAATTCAAGCGCGGTCGACCAACTTTGGGGGATGACGAAAGAAGCGGTCGCCCTTTGACGGCTGTTACCGAAGAAAACGTGCTAGCAGTGAAAAATTTAATCCAAGACAATAGGCGAATTACATATCAGGAGATTCAACACATATTGAAGATTGGATCGGGAAGCGTTCACGAGATTCTACACAGCCATCTTCGCGTGAGGAGGATAGTATCACGCTGGGTGCCGCACAACCTCACCGATGCTCAGAAGCAGGCCCGGGTGGAATGGTGCCGTGATATGCTTAACAAATTTGAAGCAGGCTCGTCTCGGCGTGTTTACGACATCGTTACAGGTGATGAGTCCTGGATTTATCAATACGACCCAGAAACCAAGCGCCAGTCGACTGTTTGGGTGTTTCAAAATGAGCCAACGCCTACCAAAGTGAAGCGATCTAGAAGCGGGGGTAAGATTTTGATCGCTAGCTTTTTTAATTTGACTGGCCACTTGGTATCAATTCCCTTACGGGATCAAAGAAGCATTAATGCCGAATGGTATACTTCCAAATGTTTGCCAGAAGTTTTCTCTGTTATAAGCAACAAGCGACCAAACACAGGGCTCCGCGGGCTACTGCTCCACCACGACAATGCACCTGCGCACACCGCACTCAAAACGAGGGACTTCCTGGACAGCACGCCAGTCAAACTCCTGGGTCACCCTCCTTACAGCCCTGATCTAGCACCGTGTGACTTCTTTTTATTCCCAAAAATAAAAAATCAGCTCAAAGGGATACAATTTTCGTCGCCGGAAGATGCGCTGGCTGGGTTCGAGCAGGCTGTAAACGAGGTGTCTGCGGCGGACTGGAAAAAGTGTTTTGAAAACTGGTTTAGGCGCATGAATCTTTGTATAGAGGCTGGTGGAAAGTACTTTGAAAAGATTTAATAAAAATATATGTACGTATAGAACAATTTTTTTTAGTTTCGCAAAACTTTCTGAGTGTCCCACGTATCAGCTTTTTAAAAAAATATGGTGTGGTTTCTGGTCGCTGAAATCTCTACTTTCCTATGGTGTACTAAAATATATATTACCAAAGTAAATCTTCTCAGAAATTGCTAAAACTAAACTAGCGTTTTAAAAAATTCCCTCGATTCTTGCCTGCTAGACACCACTAAACGATTCAAAGGTGCTTTTTATTTCATACTCTTGCTTATCATTTGCCTTATTGCAGATTATGCAAACAGATTCATCCATATTGATAATATGAAAAGAGAAAATCGAATTAATAATGCCTTAATTTAAAAAAGATTCTACAACTTTCTCTGACGTTGAGTTAGTTTTAGCATTTTCTGAGAGATTTACTACAGTAATACATATATTTTTTTACACCATTGGAAAGTAGAGATTTCAAAAAACAGAAAGCACACCAATTTTTAGAAAAAAGATGATATTTTGACGGGTGAATTTTCGATTGAAAATGAGATTGCTTTTTCGATTATTAAGTCAAAATAAGGTGAAAAATTAATATTTCAAATCAAATAAATTACAGTGTATTTTGGACATAAAAAGGTAAGTTTTCACAAAATTTCGTGAAAAAAAAATGTTTTTGTAAAAGATAAAAATAAAAAACCAAAAACTTGGTTTTTTGAATTTTTCACATACATTTTGAGGTTATGTGAAAAAAGTGTAAATGTAAAAGTTGTAGATCTTTTTATTACCTACAACTTTGCTATTTGACTTTTTCCCTATGACTTATAGTTTTGCCGGAAATAGAGATAAACCGTTTTTTACCCTCAAACACCCCCCCTTTTCCCCTTCCCGAACTCAGATCGCCCGTAAATTATTATTTTTTTCATTTTTATAGTATTCTCCTCCTTTTCCAATGGGTTTCATCCTACTATAATTTTTTTTCGTTTCAAAAATTATCGACCCTGGTCTATTTATACGCATTTACGTTGTAAAGTTAAGTTGACAGTATATAATCATTACTTTTTAGTTTTTTTTTATTGTGATAAAACACTATATGTGTTGTGTAAAACACTATATGCTCTGTATGGTGTCGGACGTAAAGAATAGCACCATCCCATATCTTCCCGTGGGTGTCGTAAGAGGCGACTAAGGGATTTTCCAGAGAATGGGCAGCAGCGTTCTCTGTGCTTTTGTAACAACCTTACTGCGATCGCCAACCCGCCTGCCAAGCGTGGCGTTTATGGCAAAACCCCCCAAAATGTCAATGTCAAAATGTCACTTGGGGGAGGCCTATGTCCAGCAGTGGACGTCTTTTGGGCTGAAATGATGATGAAATGATGAAAACACTATATTAAATGCGAGAGGCACTTGTTCTTCCGAGATCGCAATATTTTTTGTACTGGCCTATACCTGTGAGCCTTTTAATAATAACAAAGGCTATCTAGTAGATATACTACTTACTTGTTCAATTATTCCAATGATCTATTCCAAACCATTTGGTATCATTGGCATACAAAGACAAAATTAGTGCTTTGTCACGAAGTACTCAGCAATCAGACCGATTAGTGATCATATGCGAGATAACTCGCCCTGCTCTACACCGTTGCTGCGTATCCTTACGTTTGACTAAGTGGTGGCCAATGGATTAAAGAAAATTTGACCAGGAATATGGTTTTAGAACTTTATTATTCCTCATCAACAATTAGCAATAATTCACTTACTGAGAAACTAAATTCAAATAACATGTTTGATACGTTCGTAAAAAGTAACAAATTTGAGGGCAAGCGATCACACTAACAAAAAAAACATTTTTTACAAAAAAAGAAACCGACTTCAAAAAACACTTAACGCACAAAAAAGTTAAAAATAATACTACAACCTACCTATATTAATAAACCTAACCTAACCTACGATTAACCTATAATAAAATTTAATAATTCTTTGGAGTCGGTGCCAAGCAATATAATTAGAATTAATGAATGAATTAATATTTAGAAGATGTAAGATTTGTGTTTTGCTTTTTTCTGGCCTTAGTCTGTATATAGTCATTTAGGTAGGTATCGTATATTGCTTGGCACCGACTCCAAAGAATTATTAAATTTTATTATAGGTTAATCGTAGGTTAGGTTAGGTTTATTAATATAGGTAGGTTGTAGTATTATTTTTAACTTTTTAGTGCGTTAAGTGTTTTTTGAAGTCGGTTTCTTTTTTTGTAAAAAATGTTTTTATTTGTTAATTTTTAGTGACATATTTTTAATCTAATAATAAAATATGGGTAGGCCTAGTAAAGATGATTCTCGTGTGAGAAAAGGCGTCGAACTGAAACTGAGAAATGATCAACGCATTTTGAATAAGAACCCTGATCATCGCGAAAACAGACTATCAAAGCAGAGGACCCACTTGTTACTTAGGTTGAATAAAGAAAGTCAAAAAGTTAGTCTGTGGTACACGTGGAAAGTGCATACCGTTACAATTCCAACAAGCCCAAACACAGCTAAGATACATTGTCTTATTATGGAGTTCCAGTGCTTGTCTCTTGGCTTCGTCATCAGATCATCAAATTAGGTAGAATGGTTCTTATTGAACGCAAATGCTTCACTTGTTGTAGAAAATACCAAAATCGCTGTAAGTTTCCTACAAAACTTGAAGAGTTCCCTCGATTTCGCCAAGATTCCATCATCAGATCCCCATTTGGTGACTATGGGACCAAATGGAAAGCATAGGCTTTGAAATAAAACAATAATTTTTCAAATCGGTTCGTAAATGACTGAGTTATGCGCGAACAAAAAACGCAATGCAGAGTAAACTAAAAGTTAGAAATATTGAATTTTTGTTGATTTTTTCAGAAACGGCTTATCTGATTTCGATAAAAATTTTATGGGACCATTTGGAAAGTATACGCTTTTAAACAAAAAAAGAATTTTTCAAATCGGTTGGCAAACGACGGAGTTATGAGCGAACAAACATAAAAAAAAAAAAAAATACAAACATCCGAATTGAGAACCTACTTCTTTTTTAGAAGTCGGTTAAAAAACCAAACAAACACGGATGCAAACTAAAAGTGAGTTGTCGAGAATCTAGAAATATATGCTGTTTAACCGTAAAGATAAAGTTAACTTCGAGAACGACCGCCAGAAAGATTAAATACAGACGGAATGCTTGTTTTTTATTATATCATCATGAATGTTAATACCAAATATGACTTTAATATTCAATAAATTACTTAGATTAACTTTCAACTTTGTCACACGTTTAAAAAAAACTATCGAGAGAGAGTATCTGACTGCCACAACATAAAATGTTAGTGGGTAAAACGATACCCTTTGGTAAGACTGGTAGTGGGGCTATCGGAATCTTACTAATATAGAATACAAATGACAGCCGGGACCTACTGCTTAAGTTTTTCTGAAAATCGCCCATCCACGGACCGACTTCGGTAAGCATAGCTTGATCTTCGATCGACCTGTGCGGCTGTTATTACTTAACCACGAGCTCCTCGGAACTTGTACATGAACTGGCCACATAATGCAGGTCAATAACCTCTGCCCTCTCCATTTGCAAATTACAGGCGTGATAATGCCACCCATTCATTGAACATAGACTTAAGTTAGAATATATGTACAGTAACTTGTGTTTACATTACACAAAGAGAAAACGCGACATGACACATGGTGGCAAAGTTTTGAAGTCTTAAATCAAATGTAAACTTTATTGATGAATATTCCTTATATACGTTGGTTAGGTACCTACTAACATAACGTTGAAATGCTCTCAGTTTTTGCTATCCATCATCTGTATGATTTACTTGTAAATGCTGCTTGAGTTTTGCATACTGTTTCAAGAGTTGACAAAGTCACGCGACATGTTGGTATAACAGTTTGATATCGGATCGCAAAGTCACTCACATTCCATTTTAGAATGAATAAGTATTTTATCTTTGGAGTTGATAAAAATGTTTTTCATATAAATTTATTACGCTAGAACTTGAAAGAAAGTCATGTACTGAGTGCTTTTTTGTCGATACCTACCAATTCCAACGATTATCGACAAAAATAAACAGCGGCACTAAAGAGAACCCATATTTCCCCGTATCTTAATTTAACCTGAAACCGCAAACCCGGCCTAATTGTTTATCACTTAATTAAACTCACATCATTCTGTGCATGTGACGTAATGGCAAACTTACCGCATCGATATCACTCGCTATCAACCTGTCCGTTTGTTAAACATGAACAAATAAATTCGAGCTGATTAGCCAAACATTATTTACAATACATATTGGGAGCCTTAGGCACGTATCTACTCATGAAATCTGCATTCTTTGTTTTCCAGATTACAACACAGTTTCCGGTACATTTTTAAAATACTCCTTTGACTAATGTTATCATTGAATATGATGGGGTGTGTTACCTACTACATTACAATGGTAAGTTTAAGCTATGCCTTACCTCAATTAAAAAGTGATCAGTTAAGAGGGTCTTTTGTAAGGACTAAGGTCCTTACAAAAGACCCTCTTAACTGATCACTTTAAACGTTAACCTAACCTAACCTAACCTATATTTAGAGGGTGTACATGTTTACAAGTCAGTAATTTAATTCACTTTTGTCCAGACTAAAGGCAGTCTTGAACAATATACTATTCAATAATAGTATACTATTTAGAATTTCAGTGGAAATTGGATTTTATATATTTAGAAATACCTATGTATTATTGAATTGAAAGTACGATGAAATAAACTGGGTACCAATGACCGCTTTACCGCGCAAATTCCGAGCAAACGGAGATTTGGCCCTTTATGTTAAACGAGCAAAAATGAGATTCCGTTTTGACCTTAGACGGGTAACCAATAAATGTGCTTTTGAAGAATAAATGGTTTGCAAATATTGGACATATTACAACCCACCTGCTCATAGGTTTGCTTTTGCTCATTTTCGGTGAGTTAGTGGAGATATATTCTAGTCTTCAAATACGGCTTCAATTCGAAGAATGACTCCAACTAGATTATACTGAAATCAGGTCTGGCTCTGCATCTGTCTTTCGGGCATCGAACGACTCGTAACGAATGGCATGGAAGTTTGACATCAGAGATCTACTGTTCATTATGCACTCCGATCCATGCAAGGGTATCGACATGAAAATAACATCGGAGTCGTGATGGTATCGTTATTTTTAGATTTATTGTAGGGACGGTCCCCACCCAGGTGAATGTTACGGTTGCCTTTAGACATTAGATGCGAATAAGATATTAACGAGTGGTGCTTACTGAGAGCTTGTGCTAACTTACTGGAAACGCTGAAGGAGTCCCATTCACTTAATAAATCATGATGAAAGTACGTAGTGAATTTGGCCTCACCCAGATAAAGTGTTTTGCGTGTAAATATACACGCGTAGCGGAGATACTATAAGGTTTAAGCCATCAACAAACGCACTTTTGCTTGTAAGACAAAAACGCACGTGTCCAGTTTTTCGGTACGTCTTATCGTGCCGTATCTAGACGTTCATGTATAATTGAACTTTTGGCCTTCCCCATGTACTTACTTTGGGGTTTTGTTCTGTACGTTTCACACTTACGAGAGCCCTTTATGTTCCAATTACTTAGTTAATGACTCATTATTTTTAATGAGTGTTACAGTTACATGTTTTACCGTAGTGACTACATTTCTGGTTGCACAGTCGACTGAAGTCTGCTCTGTTCATTTTGGCCGTCTGTCTTAAGTCATTCGTAATAGCAATTAAGCTTTCGGAGTACCGTACATTGCAATGGTGAACATTCGCAATAACGTAATTCGTCGTAACAAACTTTCAGAGTAACATACATCGGAGTGACGAACATTCTGAGTAAAGTAATTCGTCATAGCGTACTTTCTGACTAACTTAATTCGTACTTACAAACTTTATGTATATCGTACATCGGTATTTTGAGCTTGGGAGTTCAGTAATACAGTCGAAAACTGAAAACCAGTCTTACCAAGAGTTATCATATTATCCAGTACTAAATTGGTTGTGAAGGTTATATAGGCCGTCTCTCTATGTTAATTACTGGTATTCAGCTGCTTTTGGTTAGACTGGAAGCCGACCCCGACATAGGTAGCTGGGAAAAGGCAAGACAGACAATGATGATGAATCTTGAAAGAATTAATGATACGAAATTAAATTTCCATTCTAACACGTAGAATGTTTCTTAAGAGGGGTGCCACACTGCTTTCACCCCAATGGGGTGTTACCAACACGTTACTCAGTACTGTATCCTTTTTGAAAGTTATAGCTGTTTGTCATGCGAGCATTGTACATTTATACTATTGTTCACACTTATAGCTTTTACCCTGAAAGGTTAATTTTACGTAGGGTCAACGTGCCTTCCTTCCTTTAGTAATGAATTTGTATAGGAACTATCATTTAGATCGGTGTTATCTCAAACCTTGTTTTGTGTAATACTTTAATCAGTTTCTTAGACTTCTCAAGTTCGTGTAAAATTTATTTTTAAATAATCTTTATGATGTTTTCTATCATCATTCATCATCATTTCAGCCGAAAGACGTCCACTGCTGAACATAGGCCTCCCCCAACGCCACATTGACATAAGGGGGGTTTTGCCATAATCGCCACGCTTGGCAGGCGAGTTGGCGATCGCAGTACGGTTGTTACAAAAGTACAGAGAACGCTGCTGCCCATTCTCTGGCAAGTCCCTTAGTCGCCTCGTACGACACCCACGGGAAGATATGGGATGGTGCTATTCTTTACATCCGACACCATACAGACCGATGTTTTCTATAGAGTATTTAAAACTTTACAGAAACCAGTTGTTAACAACATTTGAAATAAATCTATTTTTGGCTGAAAACTTTTCTTTAGCCGTCTAAAAGTACAAAAATCTTTGTGTTTCACCACTGTTGTTATTATTTCCAGAAACAAACTGGCATATGGGCTTATCCGCGATGTTTTGCGGTTAAGAGTACATTTTATATCTTTATGAGAGTGTTTGAGGAGGCGATTAAGGGATTATAACCTCCTCATAACACGATATAATGCAAACCCGGTTGTTTGCGACGAACCGACTAAAACAACTAAAACCATTATCTCGCATACTTTTTCTTGATCATTTAAAATTGAAGCAACAATTTATGTTTTCGTGTTTGCTATTGAGCAGAGAGCTCTTCAACCCGGCTCTGACCGTGGTGGCAGACTCAAAATGCTCGGATTAAGAGTAATGGTAGTGTAGCATGAAAAAAATGAAGCTAAAATTTTACTAACGATTTTCTTTTATGATGTATATTTCGTTTTCAGTGCAGCCAAAAGTCCGTCTGGTTCAGAAACATTTTAGAAGCGAGTTTTTTCAATGCGATAATTCAGAATAGGTAGGCGATATTAATATTATCTTAACAGTAACCGTGGTTAAGTGTGAGTTTGACTTCCTAGAACAAGCTAAGAGAAGGTTTAGTTTGGATAAACTACTGTAAACTTTAGGTATCTGCTCATGATTCTATATGCCTTAACTGCTTGCCCTAGCTGAAGCAGCAGTTTGATACGTAACATGTTTAATTTCAGTATAGAACTTCATTCTTGTCTATATAGGTCAGGTAAATGATTCTACGTAATTGCTTTGTTTCTATATACACTGTTGTTTACGTCTAGATGGACTCATATCGTCTCTTTAATATAAATCTGTATGTAAATTCTCAAGTCATCTAAGACTGCAAGGTGGTAATAAGAAATCTCCTTTTCCTTTAGAAAAGTAAAATGGAAATAGCACGGGAAACTGCAAACATAAAGAAAAAACATAAAAATGTAGAAATATGTATTAGTTTCGTGAATAGTCTTCAGGGGAAGTTGGCAATTGTATTTTATTTTACGTGAACGAATATTTATTCAGCCTTTTCAAGGGATATTGAATTACGTAGTACCAACTGGGTTGTGGAGGTCAGATAGGCAGTAGCGCCATGTATACTGGTATTCAGCTGCATCCGGTTAGACTGGAAGCCGACCCCAATAGTTGAGAAAAGTCTAGGCAGATGATGATGAAGATCTAAAAGTATAATTATCTACTTCGGTTTCGTTATATTCGAATTACAAAATTGACAGCGGTTTCATTATGATAACCATAACGACATTGGGTAGCATTATGCGAATCGTCATAAATTCTTAAACACATACAAAGACATTCTGAACATACAGCCAGGGACCTTTAATATTACTTCGAAGTCGAGACAATGTAAATGATGTTTTTAAAAATGGAACAAGTTTAAAACAAAAGTATCGTATACTACTTGGCTGTTGCGGCTACAAGATCTTTGCCTTATACCTAATAAAGACTCAAATAAAAAAAGTCAGTGTGTAGTTAAGTTTCTATTAAATTACTTATTCGTCTATATCTGTGTTTTATTCCTTCCTTCGTAGATAAAATCTTATATGCAACTGTACGTTATTGGTCTTTTAATAACTCGTGCCCACCTATTTCGGTACGCGCTACGCTTGTACCGAAAAATGACACTCGTATTAAAAGACCGTCCGTAACAGTTGCATAAATAGCTATTATACGGTCGCAAACGTTGCTAGTTATGAATCAATCACGGTAGTAATTTGTTGAACCAAACAATTGCAGTACACGATTGCTCATTGTATCACGTTTGCTACGGAACATACCGAACGGCTTTAAGCCCGGAGGGGATATTAGATATTATACGGGAACTATATTTCTTGTCACCAAAATTTATATTTGTCATCAAAGTTGTATCACCTAGTAAATAGATCTATCGCCACGAAATATTTTCGTTCTCAGATAAACAAAAAGTGTTCCCAGGTATGAATTATCAAATAAATGTTGATACATGTGTAAAATAAGAGATGGATTACCAATAAAATTGTAGTGCATTAGATGAATATAAACTTCGTTCTTATAATAATAGTTTTATTACTTAAATAATAGCTTTGTGCTCGGAATGGTAGATCTGTCACCAAATAAATAGATCAGTTTCTTATTTCTATGAAGAAATGCTTTATACGAGACATTGGGCACACCGACTCGGACAGGTTAGGTTCGAAGAGGATGGCGGGGTCTAGTGAGCGAGCGGAGCGAGCGAACTAAGACCCCGACATCCCCTTCGTGTTAGGTTACTGTAAACCCTGCAGACAGAAATAGGAGCCCCGCGTAGCGGGGCTACGTCAACAACGCCTTGGTTTGGACCTGTGTGGTTTGGATTTATTGGTGATCTCTTTAAATTAGTTTGCTTAAATACTTATTAGGACACACCTATTATAATACATACAAAAACATTTATTTGGTACTAGACCTTATATCTCAGGATTTTAGGTGATTTATTGTGGAACTGATTTTGCATTGTTTGGTGACTACATTTTGGTGACAGATCTACTATTTTGAGGACAAACCCTATTATTTAAGAAACACAAAACTAATTAAATTGGTGATAGCTTAAATGATACCCATATTATACTGAGTATACGACGCAAACTGCTTGTAAATCATACGATACACAATGCAGCTACGCTTGAATCATACACGAGTTTCGAACTCAAATCGTGTTCCTCCCTTTCTCAGAAGATCATCGTTCAACCACAAATCATAGGGTTAAAGTTCGTAAATCGAATATTGTAACAAAATAACGTAATAATGCTCGCAGTTCGAGTGATATACTATGTACTTTCATGTGTTTAATACGAATCGTTCTTATGCATATTTGCCGCGGATATTTTTTATTACAATAAACCTACTTTTATAATAAAACTAGATAATTAAATCTAAAATAACAACAAATTATAAAAGGGCGTTAGAAAACTATTTATTTAAGTGTGAGGGAATTAGTGTTGATCCATCTGTTGGGACCAGACACTAAAAGACACCTACAGGAGTCTGCCCACTACATCATAAAATACTGTAACCGTGCAATGAATGTATCAGGCCCGGAAAGAAACATGACACGGAGTGCTATGCCCATTATGACGTATCAACAGCCTATCAAAACCGTTTGTAACGTCATCATACACGGTTATAACGGGTTTGGAACGGTCATGATACGCAGTTAAACCATCATCATCTGCCTAGCCTTTTCCCAAACTATCTTGGGGTCGGCTTCCAGTCTAACCGGATGCAGCTGAGTACCAGTATTTTACATGAAGCGACTGCCTATCTGACCTCCACAACCCAGTAACTGGGTAATACGATACCCCTTGGTAAGACTGGATGTCAGACTTTTAGCTTCTGACTACTCGTAACGACTGTCAAAGATCTACAAATGACAGCCGGGACCAACGGCTTAACGTGCTTTCCGAGGCACGGAGGAAACTCGATATGTAATTATGGTCACCCATCCACAGACCAACCGAGGCAAGCACGGCTTAACCTTAAAGATCGACCTGGGCGGCTGTTATTATTTAGCCACGAGCTCCTCAGGGAGCAGTTAAACCATCCATCAGAATTAAATCATCATAATATCAGGCAAAAAATATTTATATATTGAAAATTATGACCATGTACCAAAGTACACGACGGTGTTGGTCCGTGACGGAAAGGTCTAGTGGGCTCATACTTTTTAATATTTTTTGTTGCCTGTTACGTTCATAGCGTGGTCATGGTATGGTACCTACTGTGTAATGAGCAGAATCCTTTATAAGGAACGGTTAGCCGGACGACCGCACGATGACCAATAAAGCTATACTAACCAGTACAGAATTATCTCGCATTGATCGGGAAGCATATACAAAGCGAGATCAGGTTTTACTTGATATGTACAGCTTGAAGTGTGGCTTGAATAAAATCGCAAATGAAAAAGCGTAGAGCAGATATTACTACGGCTAAACAGACGTCAACACTTTAAAAACGACAGTTTAGACCTAGTGGGAAGAGTAGGAGTGGCTTACAATTTAGGAATTGATTATGTTATTTCTATAACAAAGCGGAAGATACTCATCAGTTTTGTCTTGTATAGAACAGCTCCTTTAGGCTGAGGGAAACGGAATATCTTTTATTCATTTTCTCATTTTCCTTCTAAGGGCAGTAGAACTAAACTGTCGCCCACAAACATCCCTTAAGACTAGCCTTTCTCGAAAGAATACTCTGCCTGCGGTGGCGAAGGGAAAGGTACACGAGAGGGGCGGGGGGGGAGCACACTCGTAAAATTTCTACCCCCGCAGCCCTCGCCGCACCCAAAGCGCTCGCACAATTAGGAAGGGGCGAGCGTACGAATACGTCACTTTCCCAAAATTATTCAACAATTATTGCATTAATTGCGAATGTAGGCTATGAATACCAGCTATTTGTTTTACTTTATGTATTTTTCGAAACATCCAAGCTATGCTTTTCTTCAAGGCACTTTTATTTGTGGGAAGGCGAGTCAGTTATTTCATTAAGAAAAGGGCCGGTGAGTCGGTGCTATTTATGTTTTCTACGCTATGCTGAGCGAAAATTAGGTACCTGTTCGTTCTTGTTGGCAAATTTAGATCTATGACTTGCGTTGTCGTAGTTTTTACTTAAATTGGTTTGTAAGAAGTATGAAATGTTTATTAGGTTTTTACCTGAAGTTTTAAGGATTAACCCCAAGCGCCACTAGAGCTTTATTGCATTCAAACATTGGAACAAAGACAAATAACGGTTAAAATATTTTGCATTTTGTACCATGATACTATTTTATTATATTTTTCATCATCATCATCATTTCAGCCGAAAGACGTCCACTGCTGGATAAAGGCCTCCCCCAACGCCACTTTGACATGAGGGGGGGTTTTGCCAAAATCGCCACGCTTGTTAGGCGGGTTGGCGATCGCAGTACGGTTGTTACAAAAGCACAGAGAACGATGCTGCCCATTCTCTGGTAAGTCCCTTAGTCGCCTCTTACGACACCAACAGGAAGATATGGGATGGTGGTATTATTTACGTCCGACACCATACAGAACATTATATTCTTACTTTTAAGTAATAAAAATAACACGCTGCGCCTTCACAAAGACTTTGTGAAGTTTTGATTTCATTCCTTCACTTTAGGGAAAACTGTATGGCTCTAGAGTAGTTTATTGGTACATAACATAACATCACGGCTGTAATCCCCGAAGGGTACGGCAGAGATGTACCTTACAGTACACCCTCATTTCGCCAGTTTTGGTAAAATGATGATGATAAAAGAGCAGCGGTGCCCGGTGATTTTAGCCCCGACATACGAGCAGTAAGCAGTGGGTTAAAACCCAGGCAGGTGGTAATTTATTTCATCACCGCTGCCCTCAAAAACTGTGATGGAAAACATCGTGAGGAAACTGGCATGTTCTAGAACTTAAAAATTCGAAGACATATGAAATCTAGCGACCCGTACTGGGCCCGCGTGGTAGATTACAGCCCACTCCGTCTCATTGGGAGGAGGCCTATGTCCCAGCAGTGGAAACATTATAGGCTGAAGATGATGATAATGCGCTGCTCTATTCCCGATTTTCACAAATCTTATTTTTCTTTTAGTTCGTGCTACCAATAAACTGACCAATTTCATTATAGATGTACATATATGTAAAGCTTTGGTCGACCTCTACGAACGGTCGTAGAATATAAAAACTCACTAAAACTACAACTGGGGCAAGGCAGTTCAAGGAAATGCCGTGGAGTTCGTTTTACAGCTGCGCAATTTTTTATCAAATCTGTTTTCCTGTGTGGCTTACGAATCGACGGTAGGAAACTTTTCAATGGATAAGTATCTAAATCCCACTGCTGGGCAAACGCCTTCCTTCCTGTTTTCGATTGGCCCCGATACTGCGGTAAGTAAAGTACTGATGTAACTACACTATTAATTTGTAACTAAATGCGAGTACTTCATAGAGGATCAATTAAACCTGAACAATGCTGCGCAACAAAAATCAGAACGCCAATTCATAATTTAAAAAAATAAGTACGAGGAAAACTTTCCGACAGGCATAATATTACTTACAAATACTGTGAAAACCCACAGAAAACATTAAAAAGAAATCCCAGAACGTGCGAACTCGTTTGTTAGCATGAATAATATATCAACAATTAACTTGAATATTTCAATGTTCGAGGTTTCAGATTGCTTGGTCGTAATTAGCGGTATCTGAAGGCAAACATTTTACTAATTAGTGAAGGAACTAAGCGAACGCGGTGTTCCCGATTTCGGCACCCGTTTATGAATTACTGAAGCTAATTAATGACAGCAATAACTTTCAAGGTGAAATTGTACTAGATGTGGTACCAAAACATCAAATATGTTACTGTATTTTTCTTTTTTTTTTTAAACTTTGCTCACTCTAGGAATTTCTCCTGTATCGTGAGTGCGTTTAGAACATTTAAACTCACACACACAAACAGCCAGACCCGGAAATACTATCTGTAGGCCATTCAAATATTTGATTCAAATAGTCGATCGCTCAACCACGGCGCCAACCGTGCCGTCGAATTTAATCTTTTGAAACAAGTCAAACAATATCAGTCAGTATCTATTCTATTTCGTATAACTATAGGAAAGAATAATTCTTTTCTCAGTTTTTTGTGGCTTACAGCCGCACTCACAGAAGTCACATAACACAGAAGTTACGTCCAAATGTGATCATTGAAGGTAGTTGACATACTGCGCTAAGACTATCTTGTTATGCTAGTGCTGGTCAACTAAAATTGATGATTTATGTTAATGTGAGTGCGACGAAACTTCACTAGTTAAAATATTCATTGCTTACTGTTAAACTTGAATTCAAACAGTTATAAAATAGAATAGATAATGTCTCTAAGTATTCTTTCTAATAGCTTTTAATTGTTACGATGACATAGAAACAGGAAAATCTTCATGATTAACTTTTCCTCCTGAATGAAACATTAATTTCAATACTACCCAAACTTTGAACATAAAATTTGTTTACACTAGTAAATACCTACTTTACTTTGTGGCAAATAGACGATAGAAGACAGAGCTTTCAAACCATGGAGTACTCAAAGAGCAGGTATTGTAGGTTGGTTCACCGTCAAAAGGTTGGTAAAAGGTACATTTCCACTAATTTCAGTGAATAAAAGTCATCATCTGTCATCATCACTTTTACACACTATGTTGGAGTCGGATTCCAGTTCAACCGAATAGGCTGATCACTTGCATTTTACATTAAACGATTGATTAATTATTGAACCTTCAAAACCCATTCTTTATACAAGGTATAAAGAATACTATATAGGCTTGTGTTTGGCAGCAACTCGCCTGATGTGAAATAGGATATAAGATACTTCGAAATTTTAATAATTGTATAATTACTCTTCTTTTGACAAGGAAAATTAGAGGAGCAGTCTTCCTCTCTCTGCTTTTTTAAAACTTGTTGTGCCCGACAGGGTCCATAATTGTGTCTATTATTTTTTTATTCGACCACCTGTTAAATGTACATTATGGATGCAATAAAT
Source organism: Cerastis rubricosa (assembly GCA_949152445.1). Lineage (NCBI taxonomy): Eukaryota > Metazoa > Arthropoda > Insecta > Lepidoptera > Noctuidae > Cerastis > Cerastis rubricosa. Next base: position 20,204,308 of record OX424523.1, on the reverse strand, counting down.
GATTTGATTTGATTTGAAGCGATGATTTGATGAATTTTATCTAGATTATGATGATGGAAGGAAACAGAGATGCCAGCAGTTAATTCCACAAACTTGTGGTTCGCACATTGATTTTGGGTGAAAGCATAGCGATATGCCTAGGTTCGTGAAACTTCATCCATAATTATGACGGTGACGCTTCGCCGTATCTATACTCGTCCGATGATTGAATGGGGATGGGGGAATTAGATTGCGTAATTTAAAGCCCACTCTCCGAAATTTGGAGCTTGGCTTTGACAAGAGGTAATACTAGTTTTCCGAATTTCGGGCTTCTGACTACGACTGTCTAAGATCTACAAATGTCAGCCAGGTCCAACGCTTTAACGTGCCTTCTGAAGCGCGGATGGGTCTCAATGTCTATTGGATGGACACCAATCCACGGACTAACCTCGGTAAAGAGGTGTTACCATTTTGTCACGGGTGCCACTGCAACAATATTCCGCCTTCAGAGAAACTTCTTTTAGCGATGTTGGCAAAATATGCGCGACATTTGCATCATGCAGTTTTTCGTATGTGTCGCAAACTGAGCTCACTTCACACTCTGCCCAATAGATTGTATACTACACACGTGAATATATACGGCCATTAATATAGCACTGTATCCACTTTTAGAAATCAGGGCCCATAGATAATAAAAAATAAAGTTCAGCTTTATAGAGTATCGTCTATGATACTCAAGCAGTGTGACAGTATTTTATCGTTGCTATTTTCATTGGATGTAGGTCCCTATCATTAATGATTTCTATGTGTTAAAACATATAAGCCAACCGAAGTATTACAGTCCAGATTTGATAAAAGATACACGCACACAACATAATTGTAGGTATCTATCTAGCCTTTGTTAGGATCGCTTTTCAATTCAACTGTTTTCAGCTGAATACAGGTAATTCACAAACAGTATACTTAAATTATTTTTTAAAACGCTATGAAGTGATCATGTACTGGTAACTCCTCATATCCATGATAATCAATGGAGGTGTAATGATACTAATCTGCTTTTGTATTTATTTTGCCGTTCTGCAGAAGCGGCTAATCAATGACCTGGATTATATCATTAGCCACACGATGTGAACAGCAGGTACCTACAGGAGATGACGACACGTTTCAGGAAAAACAAATGTATTTTAGAGGAATTCTTCTAAAGTTTTTACAGAATATGAGACTTATAGACTCTTCGTCCTGCTAAACTTTACGAAATCTTAAAACGATTAGTCAGAATCCAAAAGTCTGACATCCAGTTTCACCAAGATATATCGTATTACCCAGTTACTGAGTTGTGGAGGTCAGATAGGCAGTCATTTCATGTAAAGTACTGGTACTCTGCTGTATCCGGTTAGACTGGAAGCCGACCCGAAGATAGTTTGGGAAAAGGCTAGGCAGATGATGACTACTATCACTTTAATAGTTAACTGCCCAATCTTGTATCAAGTATTTGCATAAGTACCGTCCCGTCAACCATTCAAATGTACACACATGACGGGGTTTATAAACCCTGTCATTGTAGACACGGCAACACATCAAGCAATACATTTCCAGTATAGCATGGCTTCGCATGGTACAGATTTCCCGTACTATGAGAGATCCGCATTAACTAGATTTGTATAGCTTGATTGATCGTCGTGCATACTGCAACAATAACAATAACTTAGAGAACACCAGCTGTCAGAAACTGCGTTCTACTGTCAGATATCTGACATTCGACGTAACATCTGACATGGCTATGAATATCTACAAGACAGTTGAAATCGACAGCACGACGGGCCGTTCGAGATTCGAATTTGTCTTGCATACAATGGTTACCCAAACAATACATGGATATAAAATAACTAGACATACTTTACATAGCCTATGTATTATACAAGGTATAAACGGAATCTTCTCAAAGACGTCAACCGGGCCTTTGTACATCAAGCTAAGTAACTCTAAGAAACAAAACATTGTGCTGATGGATGTATTGAATAGTAAGGAGGTCGTGGAGGTATAACATTAAACATAAAAAACCGGCCAAGTGCGAGTCTTACTCGCACACAGGGTTCCGTTACTTTAGAAATTAGAAGGGGGGGGACACATTTTACCACTTAGGAAGTAGCTCTAGCGTAAACTATTCAGTTTAGAAAAAAAATATATTAGAAACCCTAATATCATTTTTGAAGACCTATCCATAGACACCCCACATGGGGTGACTATGGTATGGGTTTGATGAAAAAATAATTTTTAGTTTTCAGTTCTAAGTATGGGGAACCCCCAAAACTTATTGTTTTTTTTCAATTCTTGTGTGTAAGTCTTAATGGGGTTCACAGAAAACATCTACTTACCAAGTTTCAACAGTATAGTTCTTATAGTTTCGGAAAAAAGTGGCTGTGACATCCGGACGGCCAGACAGACAGACATGACGAATCTATAAGGGTTTCGTTTTTTTGCCATTTTGCTACGGAACCCTAAAAACGGGTTGCACTCCGGGAGTGCCGGCAGAAGTGAAAACTTGAATATTGACGTTGTGCATTTTTGATATTTTGGAATGGTAAGGAAATAATTTTGCACGAATTGCTTTAATGATCAGTATAAAAGCACTATCATTTATGTGGTAAAATACAATATTCATTTATTGCGCTATATCGTACACAAACTTGACAATTTATAATACATTAAAAATTTAACACTTCAGAACTATTACAATCCGTCTTAATTCTACCTGTCCTAAATTTACCTCTTTGGAGAAATCGAAGGTTTTGTTTGTGCATACCCAAACTCAATGACAGATGTCAACATCATAAAGTTCAAATTCCTTCGTAACCTAATGTCAATAAGTCTTACGAATTTTCCAGTTTCGGAAACCCAAACTCAATGACAGATGTCATAAAGTTAAAATTCCTTCGTAACCTAATGTCAATCCGTTCGATCAGGACACGTGATACCTGCGAATTTTCCAGTTTTAGAAACCCAAATTCAATGACAGATACTATAAAGTTCTAATTAACCTAATTTATATCCGTTCGAACAGGATCAGGATCAGCATCACGTGACACCTGTCGCGAGTTTACCATTTTTTACCTAACACAAAAGTGCACAACACCGCTAAAGAAGTTTTCACTTCAAAAAATGTAAAGAAGTTTGAACTTTGACCTCTAATTTCTCTGTAACTAGAACTAACTTGGTATGGTTTAGACTAGAGCACAAAAATGATCGCAATAACGAGGAAAACAAGTGCCTTTCGGCTTCGTTAAGGTACACCCGTTTTTACTACTTTAGCCTGTTAGTATATATTTTGTTGAACGTCGCGTCGTTAATTGGGGCAGTACGATGACAATTGACGTCTTGACTCCGCCGCGATAAGACACTGACTCCGCCTCACAGCGAGCTCGAAACATCACGACTCTGTAGAAGCACGCTTAGGTGTGGGTAGACTTGTAAGTAGGACGCGTGATGCTACCTTTGGCGCGCTTGCCGATTCATTTTCTGTCCGTACTAATGATCGGATCCGATAAATGTTATAATTTCGCGCTAAATTTATGTTTAATAAATAAGAAACAATATTTTTTTAAATTCATCCTGCGTTGTTACAACGTTACGCCAAATGTTTATTTTTGTAGTGATATCTAACTAGGCAGTTAAAACGTTATCTGTAGTTAAAATATATAATAATACGTTTTTCTTTAATAAGTAATTATAGAATGCATGAATAATAAAGTTAATTATATTATAAAGTTTCATTCAAACCGAACGCGTCAAGGCATTAGCGTAATATGAGTACCTAGCTGATACATTTATATTTCTGGTAACAAATGGCAACCCCAAATGACGTGCAGGGCCGCCATTTTGTAAAACAAGAAACAGTCGTCTGGTTGTCGTTTCGTGAGCATAGATTACGCTCTCCAGTTCCCCAGTACCTCGATCTTGTTCTGTTTTTCTTAGCTTTCGTTTAACTGGCTGTTCCTGCTTGTAATAACTACAGATATCAGCACTAAATTGGACGTGTGTTAGTGTTGTATGTTTGGTGCTTAATAATTCCGAAACGTGGACAAACATTGTTAAGTCAAACCCGTGAGCTAGTTATCAAGCTACAAGATTACTTTGAGCATGAAAAGCAAAATGGCGGACAATTGATACCTGTCGAACAGTACCTGTTCGACAGGTTTCAATTGTCCGCCATTTTAGAGCGCATCTCTCAAGCGCTCGGGATAAGCAAACGAATGATAACAAATCTTAATAGTGAAAATCTTAATAGTGAAGTTTGGAAAGTTCGGCCTGGAAGACAATATTTTACGAAAACCGAAGAAGAACCGCAGAACTAAACCTGTGACAGATATTGATAACTTTGACGCCAATGCATTAGGGAATCATATTTACGGTTATTATTCGAGGAATGAATACCATAACAGGACAACGCTTTTGGCATTTTTGAGAGAAGCTGATTTGTTTAAGAGAGATAAAACCTGTTTTATGCAAAGTTTAAAAAAATAAGATATTAGTTTTCAGTATAAAATAAACAGACAAAAGAAAATTTATTTTAGAGCGATATGATGTAATTTTAAAAAGAACTACCATTTCGCCCGCGACTTCGTCCGCGATATAATATAGCCTATGTGACTCGGTAAAGATGTAGCTTTATAATTGTGAAAGAATTTTTAAAATCAGTCCAGTAGTTTTTGAGTTAAATCGTAACAAACAAACAATCAAATATTTCCTCTTTATAATATTAGTTTAGATATCCTTTTTAAGAGAAGCAAAAAAAAATAGAAAACTGGGATAGTGTCGTTTTCATTGACCAGACATGGCTGAACGCCAATGACACGCTTTTTAATTCTTGGACAGATGAGACACAAGCATCGACCTCAAAAGTACCAATGCGAACTCGACTGATAATATGCCACGCCGGTTCTGCAAAACACGGTTTTGTTAAGAACGGATTACTGGCATTTGACTCAAAAACTGACTACCACGAAGAAATGAATGCCGCTACATTCAAAGAGTGGTTCCAAAATATGTAGTTGCCCGGCCTACCAGAGCCTTGTGTAATATTCATGGGTAATGCCCCTTATCATTCAGTGCAAATACAGAAAGCACCTACCCAAGTCAATAGAAAAGTAGAATTGGTGGCTTTGCTACAAATTATAGGCATTGACGCAAATATGCAGACGCTAAAAGTAACTCACCAAATTGATAAATGATAACAGGCCGAAATTTACCGAGATATCAGAATTGATACTTTGATTGATATTGATATTAAAATTATGAATTTGAATTGAAATTATTGCAAAGCTGATGAAGCTTTGCACCTCTTAAAGCGAATCGGAGTAAGATTAAATTTGTGAAATTTGAACCCAGTCGCAAATACTTAAAATATTATTGTTTTACTTTACACTTTTTCAATTTACAAATTAAAAACCAGACAAACAAGTATTAAAGCGAATGCCATTCTTGTTATGGGTCGGTTGAAAAACGTATCTATTAATAGTGTTAGTTATTGCCCATCACTAGTCACCAACTGACAGACGTCAGAAACGCATTCTCTCAGCGGCCAAACTGTACTCGTTTTTATTTATGAAGTTCTGAAAATTGACAGCCAAGTGTTGGGAAGCGAAAGTCGTACTTCATTGGTTTAATTTCCACGGCACTGGAGCAGTAATAACTTACATTTTAATGATTTGTGATGTTATTTTGCCATCACAAATGTCATTTTACAGCGTTGGTAGTACAGTGTCTACACACTTGTTCTTCCCGCAAATGCGTGTTTTTTTTTTTGTTCTTTACTATACTTTGAGGGTCAAAATTATTCGGAAGGGGTCCGAGAGGGCCGATGCCTGCCAGGGCTGCGGGTTGTTCGAAAGAGATACCGTGCCCCTGGAACGCAAAGGGCTAAGAAGGAACATGGATGGGTCTTTGTCAGTCAAGTCTGACACTCCCTTCCGCTCCGCCCAGAGCGGAAGAAGTCATTTGATGATTTCCCATCCTAAAAAAAAGGGTCAAAATTATTTATTATTTATACTTTTTTTATTTAAATACAAGTTTTAAATGTTATAACTTTACTTGAAATAATTAGTTTAGAGTCCGGTTCATTGACCGTTACCTAACGTGCACCGTGATTTTTCACAGCAAAAAAAAATGTAGTTTTCCATCAATATTTTTTGCGCAATATTACTCAGTTTGATATACAGAAAGTTTGGTTGACAGCTTAGTGATGGATCTAATTACACGCTGTATGCCAATTGTCATAAATACATGTGAAAGCTATTGACAGTTATTTGATCTCGAGCTATATTATGTTGGCTAACCTGAGTTTTGTGATATACGAGGAATGTGTGATTCCTCTGCAGAACACTTATTCCAGAATGCCTACTTAATACTCGTAACTAGCGGTGAAACTGTTGAAAGACAGTAAGTACAATTTAATGAATAGAAATAGTATACTAACCTTAAACACGCCAAAGATGAGAAACACGCAAGCCACAAGCCCGATCGTACTGCAAACCAGCAGTGTTATGTTCAGCGACACCGTAACTAGAAGAAAAAACAAAGTTAGGTATGCACAATTACATAAAGGTTTAATTTAGGCCCGGACTCCACTGAAACGAAGACGAGCCGAGGGGTTCGGAAAATGTGCAAGATTTAACCAATCACAAGAGAGGCGAGAGACCTCATGTTGAATGCATCAAATTTTAATGTGCTTGGTTGATTCCCACATGTATCCTGTCCGCTCCGCTTTGATAGAATCCGCGCCTAAGTCTGCGAGCAGACCTGAGTCAAGTCTGTGTTTAGATAGTCCTCCTATGAGGGCATGAGAACACAAGATACGCTTTTGACACCAACACCAAAACTAGAGTCCATTCTCAGTTATTTTACCTCTCACTATGCATCACTGGCAAAATAATAATAATCTTTAGTTCCATAGAAATAGAGTTGCTATTAGGCTGCTATCATTGAAAGTCAAATATATAGTGAACCCTATTTTCTTACAACAAAAGTCCCTGTTGGATTGCAGATGTAAAATAACTGTAAAACGACTGATCTTACTTTTGTCTAGATTACTGCATTAACTAGTATTTCTTAAAATAACTATTCATTTGCGTTATCATCTTCAATTAACTACCTTAATTTAACGGTATTTTAAATGACAATTTTGATTTTACTTATCCAATTTTGTTTACTTCATTTGGTCCATATTTATTCATGATTTCTTATTAAATAAGTAATGTTTTTCGTTCCGTTTTACTGCGGGATTATTTTCCGCAAAACATTTTTAACGCAAATAATTTTCACAATGTAATTAATAATTAAATTGTTCATGGTTCCAAAATCTCTTGTTAAAATTACAATTCTGATTAACCTGTTTCTCTTTGTGTTTCATTTGTAGCTCATTAAATACACAAAGTATATTATTACTAACTTTGTTATTTCAAAGGGGTTACCTTATTCGTTTCATCTTGGAACCGTACTAATAATATTGTTATTATGCATATGTTACCGGAAATGTGTGAAACCTAGGAATTGTATACAATCCCTAGGAAATGTATACAATTCCGAGTCTATGTAGGAAATGTGTTAAATAGTATCATAATTATTTTTTACTCCACACATTTCCTAGGAATTGTATGCATTTCCTAGGAACTCTATACAATTCCTATATGACAGAAGGAAATGTATAAAATTAAAAACTATACTATAAGTTAATCTGAAGAATATATTAGATGTTGTGAGACTTTGGGTGAAAATGGTGGTCGTGAACTTGTAGTGCCCCATACATAATTCTAATCAAACCAATTTGCTATAGTTTCTGTAACAATTAAATAATATTGTTGGTTAAAAATTGAATATGCTTTGCAACAAAAGTTAGTGACAGAACCGAATTGCTGCAAAACCGACTCCACGTAGTCTTGTTTGTCCTACCCCTAGAGTGTAATTTAAAATCGCGTAGGCGCGGAGGGGCGAGGCGGCCCGCGGGCTGAGGAGCAGGCGGCTGCGAGCGAGCCGCCGCGGCTGAGGCTGGCCGGCGAAGCCGGCCAACAAGCCGAAGTTGCGGTGGTGAGCGAAAGCCGTCTGCGAAGATTAGCACGCGTGGGGCCGCCGGAGGCCCGCAGCGCCGGAGCCGTGACAGAAACCCTGCCTGCTGCATGTTGCATGCTCGCTTGAATGGAGCGATCGGCGCAGCGATAACTACTGATATACATTTCCTATCACGGTTTAGGAAATGTATAGATTTCCTAGGAAAAGTGTTATTTAAAAAATATTTCATACATATCCTATGGATTTTAGGAATTGTACACATTTCCTAGGAATTTTATACAATGACGGATTTCATACATTTCCGTTAACACATATAAAAAACATTGTTGACAGCCAGTATGTTACCGGACTGAAATAACTAGTTCTCTAGATTTATTTAGTGTTCTAAAGAAATTTAGAATTAATAACATGCATCACTAAACCGTGACTCAAAACCAGAGATATCACCAACGCTAGTAGAGGCTTTTAATACAAACTCTCCCACCCGTATATACAGGGTGTAACGGAAAGGGTATATACATACGTAAGGGTGTGCTACAGACCACCAAACTGAACATGTTTTTCCATGGGATAAACATCGTAGTAGCGAAAAAAATATCAGCTGCCCAATACATTTGGGTCGAATAGGTATTGAAATTTTGTATGGGGAGCAGATAATTTTTCGCTATTACGATGTTTGTCCGATGGAGAAACATGTTCAGTTTGATGGTCTGTAGCACACCCTTAAGTATGTGTATACCCTTTCCGTTACACCCTGTATATGGTAAAGTTTAAGTATTTACTTATTCACACATTTTTTATGCAATAGACATAGAATTTGAACGAAGTCAATCATCATCTGCCTAGCGTTTTTCCCAAACTATCTTGGAGTCGGCTTCCAGTCTAACCGTATGCAGCTGAGTACCAGTATTTTACATGAAGCGCCTGCCTATCTCACCTTCACAACTTGTAACTGGGTAATACGATACAACTTGGTAAGACTGGACGTCAGTCTTTTGGCTTCTGACTACTCGTTACGACTGTCAAAGATCTACAAATGACAGCCGTGGCCAACGGCTTAACGTGCTTTCCGAGGCACGGAGGAAACTCGGTATGTAATTCTGGTCACACATCCACGGACCAACCTCAGAAAGCACGCCTTAACCTTAAAGATTGACCCGTGCGGCTATTATTATTTAGCTGAAGTCAATACCGACAAAGAAAGCAAAGCTAAGAGTTCTAACTTTTGCAGTTCCAACTACAAGCAACTACTAAACTACAGATTAAAACTCGTACCTAAAATATTGACTTTTACTCAAGTACTCACTTTGACTTATTTATAAATAAGTACACACAGTATACGTGATAATAAATCTTGAAAGGTTTACTGTGCGGCTACAAAGTTATTAAAATATATTAAACTTATTCGTGCGACTTCAATAGAACCATAACGTATAATATATATACATATTAGTATACAATACATGAGCTGAGCGCCCGTAACCTGCTTCAACGAAAAGATTTCTATTCAAAGTGATTGAGTTACAAATTGGGAAATATTTTCGCCGTTATCGAATGCGGTGGCGTGTGTAAAATGTATAAGTACAGCTGCCTCATATTGGTATAAAAACGTATCTCAAAATTGAAACCATTTCACTTGAAACGATTTATTTTCCAATTCAGCTGGCTTTGTCCTTATCATTTTACTGGGTGGCAACAGAAAAGTACTTATGTAAGTAGTGGGTTGTGTTCATATAAGTATTTATTTAGCATTTTTTACAAATTAATCATTAAGGAAGAGATGGACATAGGCAACTAACAGTAAAAGGTAGGTAAGGTACTGCTAAAAAGTTTTTGTTTACAGCTAAATTATCAATATTCAGAAGAAATTCATTGATTCAAGAATCATACTAGAAAACCAATTAATTTTAGCACCGATATTCCCCCGTTATCCGATATCATCGATTTAGTTGACTTACTCAACGTGATACGTAGGACTGAATAGGAAGATAAGGTCCAGGCAGCGTTCACTGCCCTGAACTCCTATAGACATGTAGGTATAAGCTAAAGTTCAAATCCAATCACCGCACCCCTATTGTCGTTTAAGCCAGTCAACTAGAAATGATGTACATTAGGACAGGCTTTTCATTCCTTAAATATCCGTAAACGAAAACTTGAAATACCTATAACCAAAGACATTTAAATGTACATTATATAATAGAAACGGGGCAACGCGACCAAAATCGTAATCTACCTTCGAGGTACGAGGTACACACGTGCAGGTACACCGACAGACCGCGCGTACAGCCGTTGTCGTATGAGAATCTCCTAACTCCTTAAATCTAGGCATATAACCTATCCTGCCAGGGCTGCGGGTTGTTCGAAAGAGATACCGTGGCCCTGGAACACAAAGGGCTAAGAAGGAACATGGATGGGTCTTAGTCAGTCAAGTCTGACACTCCCTTCCGCTCCGCCCAGAACGGGAGAAGTCAATTGATGATTTCCCATCCCAAAAAAAAAGGCATTTAACCTATCAAAACAAAACTTAGAATTGGCTTGTACTTACGTATGTCTGATGTCAAACAGTCTGCCCAGATGTCTGATGAATTCAGTAGAGTTCTCCGAATCCACGATTTAAACACCCATAACGTAAATACTAGGTAAAAGAGAAAGCATTATGTACATTTTTATTAGTATTTTTATTAGTTTTAATTCTATTTTGTTATCCAGGTGCAGCTTCCTGATCGCCTAGATTTCAGTTTCTGCTATAGATTGTGGCTATTGTCACGGCGTGAGGTGAAAGCATATTTTTACTTTAGACATATGCTATATCACTGATATATGTATATTGTAGTATAGGTGTGCCTCTGCCTAGCCCTTCAGGGATAATATGCGTGATGTTATGTATGTAATTTGAAAGGTTTGAATGTTTCTGTATTTGTGAATTAAAATCAAGACTATTCAAAGACTGATCAATAAAACCCTGCATCGCACTTGGAAAATTAAAGCGTTAAAAAACCATAAATAGTTTTCACTTGAAAGAGCTGAAACCTGTTTGAAGTATTCGAAATTAATTGATAAATGTTTCCGTTCGTTGCTGTTATCGAATAAAAACTAATACTGTTCGCGTCTTCGAGATATACAATATATTTTCATTTGTTCTATTTTAAATGGAACAGCGAAATCCAATTACTTACATTAAGTATATTACTTTTTCATGGATGGGTATGCAACAAATTCAAATATTAAAGTATTCATAAAAAGTTGTTGTATAATTTATTTTCCTTATTGGTATGTTAGCATTCCCTGGAAAATCATCTGTTTATGGTTAGTCAAGTTTGAAGATTTATTCAAAAGGCTTTGTGCGTGTTAAACCAAATGTATCAGTAGTAGTTCGAAAAGCATTGCTTTAACATTGCACGTGTTACAGTCAAATCTTAACAGTTCAAAAATGATTAAAAGCGATTAAAGCTGAAATTACAAATATTGATTTTAAGACGTGCAGAACATGTTCCATTCAAAATGACTCGATGATTCGGTTCGGGAAAAAAGCCGCTTTTAACCGACATCTCGAATTGTGCCGAGCACGCCCGAATAAATGCTTCAACGATAGAAGGTGCTGAACGTGTAAACAAACACGGCCGAATCAACTGGTGCGACCCCAAAAAGTATGTAAAACCACATGACCAAGTAAAACATGAACTAAAATCGATAACATTTAATTTCGTTTGGGTAAAATCTTGTATATAGAAGCATAACTTGACGAGAAATTGTGAAACTTTTATCTAGAACAAAATTATAAACATAAACTGTAGAAAAAATTAATAACATAATATCACGCCTCTAATCCCCAAAGGGTTTTGGTAGATATGTTCCTACAGAACACCCACATTTCGCAAGCCAGTTCTGTTTAAGTTCCACTTAAACAGGGGGCGAACCCATTGCCAGCAACAGGGCAAATCCAACTAAATCTGACCTACAAATCCCTGATGGAAAATCCCAGTAACTACAATAACTTTGCCCGAACCGGGAATCGAACTGAGGATGGACGCTCAGTAATCGCGCTTGTAAAGATTTGACAAACGACAAAATTGCAATAAAATGGGAAAAATTAAGAAAATATGTATGTTTTCACCTGTAACGGTCTTTTGCCAAATACTTTTGAACAACTTCTTTTCAGCAGCAGAAATTGCCTCTTTATCTTGAGAAGTTCGCACAACTTCAGCGAAGGATCTTTTATCCGAAGACGCAGAAGCTGCAGCATTAATGGATGCGTTCAGTAATGACTTAGTTTGAGTCGGATTCATAGCTGCTTGCTGAACTGGGTCACCATTTCCTGCCGTGCTGCTCTGCATAACTGGAGAAATATACGGTTCCACTTTCAATGTCAATCCAAGCGTATAAACGTACATACAATGTACAGGTGGTAAAGTATTTCCTTGAAAACAATACTTTGACTACTTTACGGGTATTCATTTAGTAGTTTTACCTATAAGTTTGCGCTTCAACCTTTTTATTGAAACCACGCATGCGCATATCCTTCAATATCCCATTGTCACATATTACGACGTAAAATTGGAATATTTTGTGAATTCTACATTCTACACTTTTGCAAGAAGAAGTTCACAAGAACAAAGCAAAGTTTAATTACATTGAATTCATATTCTAATGTCCCATGAAACGTACATGGAGCAAGGTATTTAATTTGAATAATTCCTTTTTCTTCCAAATATCGTGTACGTTTTCAAGGCCGATCAAAACAAAATTGATATATTTTACGAAACCGTTATTTTTTTACCTTCATCAATGGTATTATCTCGCTGCAGAATTTTTCGATCTTCCAGAAGCTTCTTCCGTTGCTGGTTATTCGCCCCTTCCTCTAGATTCATATTGCTTGGTCCTGCAATAGGATCTGCGCCATTCCCATTTTCTTGATTTCGTATATTACTTTTATCCATCTTGATAATATGCGAGTATCGCTTGGTAGTCACAAAAAATTACACAGCGCACGCGCGGTACGGTGCAGCTTCACGAATGATTTTCCAGGAAATCTACAAAATTATTACGGTAGTAGCAAAACCTGTCTGCACGCCCGTCGAGAGCTGACTGATGGACCTACAAATACTGCATAACGCCCACGGTCCTGTTATTCGTAAACTAAGGGTGGTATCACACGATTATTTGATTTATTGCGACGTGACGTAGCTGCGGCGACGGTTTGGTCTTCCTAACATTTAACACATACACTCAAGTAGTCAGCGCAAGATTTTTCGAATCCAGGATTTTTCTTCTACTTTCTGGTGATTGCAAGCGCGACTGCTGATCGTGGAGTCTTGGGTTCGATTCCCAAGACAAGGTACAACTTATTGGGTTTTTTCTATTATAAGTGCGTTGAATTTATTTGAACTGCATAAGTTACACCATTTTTTTAAACAGTTGCCATGCATTATACCTTAGGATCAAAGTTGAACCGATTGACTTTAGAAGATCTTGTTTCCTACAATACTTGATTGTATTGATGCCAGCTATTAATCGTATGGGTTTTAAGAGTGGCTAATTAAATCAAAGTTAACCTGATAGCGAAGATTGTGATTTTCATGGCGCTTTCGAATATTTTGTCTCGCTTCATACAAAATTCTTCCAACTGCTTTTTCAGTCGCAGACCGCGGTTTTGAAGTTAGCCGTGTGATACCCTCGTGCTTCCGAATGCATAGACCTTGGTTCCGCATCTGAGTAGACGTACACACTTGTGCACTATAGTATCTCCTGGGTGGATTCCTAGACTCCTGTAAGATTATCAGCCAATATCGAATCCGTTCTGGAGGACTATAATATTATAATTGTAAATATTCTGGGTATACAGCTCGCCGTATTCGCCGTGTTTTAGTGCTTAAACCGTACAGTGAACATCGTGTGGCACCGGCCTTATACTGAAAGATCTCTGCAATGGTATCACATATGAAGGCTCACAAACCTATCTAGTTATTATATAGGTACGGAGTCTATAATTGGACTGAAAGCTCAACTCCATCTTCTGTTTTGGCATTGCTCTCAGCTTTTGCATTGAAAATGCCTTTACGAGTATTATACCTCACGTTTAGACAATAGAATATTCTATAATATTCTATTTTCCCGTTCTGAAAATAGAATATTTTATATTTAGACTATTTTTATATCTATTATTTGCGTTTATAGGGTTCCGTTGCTAAAAACCGAGCCCAAACAGATTCGTCCTATCTGTCTATCCGTTCTTAAGTCACAGCCATTTTATTCTGATTTATACTATTGGCACCATACGGTAGTAATTTGAAGATTAGGTGCCTTTTATGAACCGCTACACAAATAGGGGTGACCCTCCAATAATAGAGGGTTGAAAAAAAAATATCGACACATAACTGTGTCTTGGTTAATTAATGATGTCGACGTTTCTAAAATATTTTTTTTCTTATGTCAACGGTTGATGAGATGATGGCTTCTAAAGTCGTGAAAATTGAAAATTTTCTAAGGAGAATAAAAATTGTGAAAAAATGTAGGTTTGCAAAGCGTATAATTTTTTTATTGTCTCTGGGTTCTTACAATCTGTCACTATTCATTAGGACATTAAGTAGTTTCCATGGCGTGTTAGATGGCATGTTTGGTATGCGTCCTATGACATAACGTCTTACTTAAAAAGCATAGTTCTATGTCTGTCCGATAAAATCTTGTAGAATTTTGTGTTTTAGCCTGCGGATTCCTTTTTTATCTATGAGATGGTTTGTCAAGATGTTTGGGTGGCGAGTTTTTCTTCCTTTGTTTGATTTTATGTAGCTTTTTATTCTCTTCTGGACTGGAAGTATCTTCAGATCGTGGTGAGAGCCTCATTTGGAACAAACCATTGGGCGTTTGTGATTGTTTTCAGAAACTTGTTTTCGAAACCCTGTATGATCTCTACAGGGTGAAATTGAAGTCATGGCCATTATTTTAACCTAAGGCACTACTCACGATACTGATTGCTTTAGGGCTATTAATACGCAAATCAAATATATTATTAATGAAAGTACTGAATTTGTATTATTTGATGTGTTTACCTATCGTTCCGTGCTGTACTGCGCTTTGGTTTTGATACTTCAAAACTTATTGGCGTTAATGAAGTAGTTTGTTTTAAATACTTCGTGTTTATTTGCAATAATAAGCGTTGTGCAATATGACTTACTACATTTTTAAGGTTTTCCATACTTGCGTTAGTAATGTTTTTGATTTGCGTATTAAAAGCCGTAAAGCAATCAGTATCGTGATTAGTGCAGTAGTAGTAGTAGGTTAAAATTATGCCAATGACTTCAATTTCACCCTGTTTAATTCGATGTTAGAGTTATATCGATATTAGAGTATGATGCTGTTTCCCATAGCTGGATGCCAGAGGTCCATATACTTAGGCTTGTTTATGGCTCTAAAAAGGATTTTATTTTCCAGGTTTCATGGTGAATTTCGGCCAATTCACCAGAAGAATTTTCTTAGTGTCAGTCCAAGTTGCTTCCGTTTAGTAAAGATCTGTCATAAACCAAGGTATTTGACATGTTCAGCTTGAAGCAATTTTTTTAAAGTAGTTTTTTAAATCATGATAGCATGTTTAATTTTATTTAAATGGTACCTTCAAAATAATCGTATAAATGACGCCCTAATCAGCCAGCTGACCTCTAGTAGGACAAGACAGACGACAATTTAATTACTCTGTTGTGCACTATTTATATATTTGAATAGAAGACCGTTGATAAAGAGATTTTTTAGTTTTATTGCTGTCATAACCATAGCTCGGAATTAGGTAGAGTTATTTGTGTACTTACACTGATTTCATGCAGCGAAAGAATAAAGTGGATATGCCTCAAATCCCGAGATTAATTTAAAAGAGAAAAAAGTTAAAATTTAAAGGGAACTATATTTCTTGTCACCAAAATTTATATTTGTCATCAAGTTGTATCACCTAATAAATAGATCTATCGCCACGAAATATTTTCGTTCTCAGATAAACAAAGAGTGTTCCCAGGTATGAATTATCAAATTAATGTTGATATATGTGTAAAATAAGAGATAGTTTACCAATAAAATTGTAGTGCATTAGATGCATATGAACTTCGTTCTTATAATAATAGTTTTATTACTTAAATACTTGCTTTGTGCTCAGAATGGTAGATCTGTCACCAAATAAATAGATTAGTTCCTTATTTCTATGAAGAAATGCCTAATACGATACATTGGGCACACCGACTCGGACAGGTTAGGTTTGAAGGGAATGGCGGGGTCTAGTGAGCGAGCGGAGCGAGCGAAATAAGACCCGCTATCCCCTTCGTGTTAGGTTACTTTAAACCCTGCAGACAAAAACAGTAGTCGATAGCAGTAGTCTTAGTTTGGAGCTGTGGTTTGGAGTTTTTATACAAACATTTTTACATTGTTTGGTGATTCAATTTTCGTGACACTTCTATTATTTTGAAACCTAATAAAATTACTTGATAATTGATATTATTTCCAAGAAATTCTTAATTAATATTTAGGTAAGCGTTTTGATATTATTTGATGATTCAATTTAGGTGACAGATCTACTATTTTGGGAAAAAATATTATTTATTAGGTCACTGAAAATGCATTTATTAGGTTATTGATAAAATCATACCCAAATTTAAATAAAAAAGTTATTTACTTTTCCACAATTTAAACCATCCGACATCGGATGTCCGAAGTTGCAAAATTCCAATGCGCACACGCACGGGAAGATCCATATTAATATCAACATTTCGATGCAAGTACAAAAATAACTTTACCTAATTCCGACCTCTGGTTATAACTCATTCGCTTTACTTGACATCAGAGCATGTTAGTCTATTGCAGACAATAAATTCAGCTTGAAATCGAATACAAAACTGTGGCCGATTGGAGCATTTTTTATATTGTTTATGCTTTTTATATTTTTACTTTTTCACGTTTTGTCTATTTTCGATATTCTTTTTGTTACGCACTTGTCATTATAATTTTGGACTGAAAGATTTCTTTTTCTTGTAAAACTAGAAAAATTATATCCTATTACTATTCAGCCAATCAGTAATATAAGTGGTCCTTCTACCGATCGAACTAGTGTCTAGTATAAAGACTAGTCCACAGGAATTTCTTCTTTCGTCTTCTTTTTCAGCAATTTTTTTTCAGTAAAAAAATGGTAGTGACGAGGTCACAGACAAAACTGCCACAAAATGATTCGAATATACCTACCCAGTCGAGTAGTGAGGCCGTTCCAGAACCCCCTACACATACTACCACAGGGAATTCACAGGTACATTCTTCTGAGTTAGAGCCTAGCTCGAGCGCTCATTCTGTCTGCACTCACACTAGCCGAACCAGTCGCACTTCCGTGATGGTTGCTGCCAGAAAATCAGCTGCGGAAGCGCAACACATTCGTCGCGTGGCTCAGTTAGAAATTGCCCAAATGGAGGCAGATGTAGTAAGTAGGCAGACTGAATTAGAGCGCAAAGCTGCTGAAGCGGAATATCGGGCTGAGCTAGCCGCTATTGAGGCAGATTGTAGTAACCACGGTTCTCACAGTGGGTGGAGCCGCGCCAGTGTCAAACAATGGTTAGATAGTACGGCCTTTCCTACTAAAATACCTTCGCATCAAGAGAGAGAGCCATCTATGAAAGGTTTTCAATCCAACAATGGATGTGAGGTAGGGGCTAATAATGCTACCGTTATCTTGTGTTCTCAGGAACTTCCACTACGTAACGATGTCGTCGTTTCGCAGAGTATCGCAGCACAGAGTCCTGCACTATTACCTCAGCACAGTTTTAGCGGGGGTAACAGGGCTGCTGCCACTGATATTCATCGAGAAGACAATTCAATTGGAGTTACGCAGTTAGTGGGGGCCCTAAAGGCACTTGCAAAGAGTAACGACCCCAACAATAATAAAAGCTTTATAAAACTTCCTTGTTTTGAGGGTAAATCTCCACTTGATTGGCTTTTGTTCAAGCGGGCCTTTCAGGATACGGTAGGTGCTTTCACAGATACGGAAAACCTTGCACGCCTGAACCAAGCCCTAAAAGGTGCGGCGCGTGAAGCTGTCAGCATGCTGTTAGTGTTGGCACCTCACGCCAACGACGTTATGGAGGCCCTGGATCGTCGCTATGGTAGGCCTGAACAAATTGTCCTACAGGAGGTGAGCGCAATCAAGGCTTTGCCCAAGCTTGGGCCGGAGGTAAGAGATCTACATGTTTTCACCACCCGTGTGCACAATTGTGTCGAAGTTGCTAAGTTATTGCAGCACAGTGACTATTTACGTTCTCCTGAATTATTTGGAGCGCTGCTTAGCAAACTGTCTCCATTATTGCGCGCGCGATGGTTGGATTTCGCTGCTAATCACGACGACCTAAGCCTAGCTCGAGTGGAATTATTGTCGCGTTTCTTAAACCGAGAGGTCGATTTGGTGATGAAATTCGGTGCCGTATTCGAGGTGACATCATCTACATCAACCCTTTCACAGAAACAGCGAGCACATGCCGTTTCAGAGTCTGGAGCGGGGGCTTCAGATTCACCTAAGAATTATAAATCAAAGCCTGCAAAAACATCCGACCAGGAAAATGTTTGTTTATTTTGCAAAGGTGAACATCAGTTGTCAAATTGCCCGACGTTCAAATCTTTGACAGTCGATGACAGATGGCGTTTCGTCAAAGACAGCAAAATCTGTTATCGTTGTCTCCAAAAAGTTCCACACAATTTTAGGTTTTGTAACAAAAATAAGGCTAGTTGCACAATAACTGATTGTAATCGTAGGCATCACACTATTTTGCATAATGAGAAATTTGTAGCATTTGCTCATGTGAAGGAGGAGGACAAACCTGAACCTAGGACTAAAACTGATTCTGAACAAACTGACCAGGTTCTCGTAGCTGTCAACAACACTCAAATCGAACTTGCACCTCCACCACTATTAAAGGTAGCACCCGTCACAGTCTCCGGGCCGACTGGGAGCGTAGACACATACGCCCTTCTGGACGACGGGTCGACGGCTACTTTCATAGATGCTGACATCGCCTCCAAAATTGGCGCCGAGGGTCCCAAGGGCAGCCTACATTTGGATTGTGTGGGAGGGTTATCTAGGGATAGCAGTGTGCAGTTTGTAGACTTTCAGATAAAAGGCCGATCAGCCTCACAGAGTTTCTTAATCCAGCGGGCAAGGGCAATTAAAAACTTAGGGTTGCAAAGCCAATCGGCCACCCGCGATTCTTTACGTCGCTACCCCTACCTGTCTGGAATAGTTGAGGAGATGTGCTACCCCGAAGCAAAGCCTACACTTTTGATAGGTATCGACAACTGGCACCTAATAACAGCATCCGAGGTCCGGAAAGGCACGAAGACCCAGCCTGTCGCCATCAAAACATTGTTAGGGTGGGTGTTGTTTGGATTTACAAGCAGCCGGACAACTTTAGTGGAGACTGCCTGCCACGTATCCTTACGTGAGCGTTCGCAGCATGACCTGGAAGTCCTCATCAAGGAACAATATAGGTTAGACGCGATCGGTATCACGAAACATGAGCCTCGCAGTGCAGGCGATCAGCGCGCTCTCAGTATTCTAGAGGATACAGCCCAACGCCTACCAAATGGGCACTTCCAGGTCGGCTTATTGTGGAAGGCGAATGACCTTGCTGTTCCCGAAAGCTATCCATTGGCACTTTCTAGGTATAAAAGCCTTGAACTGAAAATGTCAAAGGATCTTAAATACGCCAAACGTTACAAGGTTAATATTCAGGACATGCTAGCTAAGGGTTATGCTGAGGAGTGTGGAGAACAGTCGCCTACATCGGTTTGTTGGTACTTGCCGCATTTTGGTGTGGTAAATCCCAACAAACCGGCAAAAATTCGTATTGTTCACGACGCGGCTGCTAAAGTACAGGGTGTATCACTCAATTCTATGCTTCTGTCGGGTCCTGATTTTTTACAACCGCTACTAGGAATTTTGATGCGTTTTAGGGAGGGAAAAATTGCTTTGACCGCCGATATCAAGGAGATGTTCCCGCAGGTGAAAATACAAGAGTGCGACCGAGATGCTCAGCGATTTCTTTGGCGCGATGATCCTGCGGGACCAATAAAGACCTATCGTATGTCTTCTATGATTTTTGGGGCGTGCTCCAGCCCATCAACGGCTATCTACATTGTCAACCGAAACGCATCGGAATTTATAAGCGAGTTCCCACAAGCTGTGGAAGCTATTACATCTGATACATACATGGATGACTTCATCGGAAGTGTAGATATCCCCACGGAGGACGCGGCTCGTTTGGCAGTCGATATTGTACAGATTCATAAGCGTGGAGGATTCGAGATGCGCGGTTGGGTATCGAATGAGCCTGGCGCACTCAATCGATTGCCAAACGAGCTGTTGTCTGACGTTTCACTAACCAATCGTTCTAGTGTAGAGTTGGGTAGTTTACCACTCTCAGCTACCTCAACACGGACTTTAGGTTTAATCTGGAAACCAGCTCAAGACATCATAGGTTTCAACCCGGGCCTCAAAGATACTTCAGGCCATTTCACAAAACGCGTAGTCTTAGCCCAGGTAATGCGAATCTACGATCCACTAGGTATCTTAGCACCCATTGTAGTGAGAGGTAGAATTATGTTTCAAAATTTATGGCGTAAGAATCTTGACTGGGACGAGAGGCTATCACAGGCTGACCAGGAAACTTGGCTCGAATGGTTCGAATGCCTTAAATCGACTTCGGAACTGAGAGTTCCAAGATGCTACAATTTATGCGGTTTTTCAGAACTGGAGCTGCACGTTTTTTGTGATGCTAGCGAGCTGGCACACGCCGCCGTTGCCTACTGGAGATTCGTGCTTCCCAACGGTGACGTGAAACTTGCACTTATAGCTAGCAGGGCACGTGTGTCTCCTTTGAAGCCAGTTTCGATCCCACGCCTGGAGCTCCAAGGTGCCTTGATAGCCACTCGACTTGCCGCTAGGATTTGCGAGGCCCACCGCTTTAAGCCTAACCGACGAGTTTTCTGGAGTGATTCCATGACCGTGTTGGGGTGGCTACGCAGCGATGCGAGAAACTATAAACCTTTTGTGGCTCATCGCGTGGGAGAGATTTTAGAATGCACTAGTGTAGTTGAATGGCATTGGGTTCCTACCGAACTTAACGTAGCTGACGATGCGACGCGGGGGAAAGCCAGTATTGAACCACGCTGGGTATCTGGCCCAAATTTTCTCCTAGCTTCCGCTTCTGAGTGGCCATTAGAGCCCAAAGTCGCAACGCCAGTAATTCTTGTAGAGGAAGAACTCAAGCCATCTCTTCGTCATTCAAAATCATTAAATCATTCATCACGTGTCGCAGAGTTCATTAATGTTATCAATTCACATCGGTTACCTTTACCAGTTGTAGCTGACATCACTCATTTTAGTTCTTGGATTAGGCTGGTAAGGGCAACAGCCAGGACTCATCAATTCATTGCCTCTATTTTCAAACATCGGGGTCATAATTTTCAAAATTTTTGGGTTCGGGGAATTTGTGAGTCTGTAAACGCGCCGGAGCGCGATTTGCGGTCTGATTCTTCTTCTACTCCAGCGCCATTAGTCTCAGAGGACATCATCCGCGCGGAAAGGCACATTTTGGGGAGGAGTCAGATTAGCGCCTTCGGAGAGGAAATTCTTTGTCTGAAACGTGGACAGCCCGTTCCCAAGAAAAGTCGTTTAGCCATTTTATCCCCAAAACTCAGAGACGGACTTTTACATCTCGCAGGAAGAACTTCTGCTGTTTCCGATGAGCAGCCCATTATTCTAAGTGGCAAGGAGCCAGCTGTACGTCTTCTGATCAGCCATTACCACGTCAAGTTTGCCCACGCCAATACAGAAACTGTAATTAATGAACTGCGGCAGTCGTACTGGATTCTCGGATTGAGGAACGCCGTGCGGTCAGTGGTCCATAGATGTCAATTGTGCAAGCTGCTGAAAAGCACAACCTTACAACCACCCATGGGAAATTTGCCAGAGGCGAGACTCGCCCATCATCGACGTGCCTTCATCTATACAGGTGTGGACTATTTCGGCCCCATATTAATTTCTATTGGACGCAGGCGGGAGAAGCGATGGGTCGCCCTATTTACGTGCATGGTAACCAGAGCTATCCACCTAGAGATCGTAGTCAGCTTATCCGCAGACTCTGCCATTATGTGCTTGCGACGCTTCATCGCTCGTCGTGGTACGCCCAGCGAAATATTCTCCGACAACGGGACGTCGTTTGTGGGAGCAAACCGACAACTAAGAGCTCTTTACGATGCCGCCGTTCCACAGTTTGCAGCAAATGAAAAAATAAAATGGCGTTTTATTCCCCCATCGGCGCCCTTCATGGGAGGGGCCTGGGAAAGGC
Source organism: Cerastis rubricosa (assembly GCA_949152445.1). Taxonomy (NCBI): domain Eukaryota; kingdom Metazoa; phylum Arthropoda; class Insecta; order Lepidoptera; family Noctuidae; genus Cerastis; species Cerastis rubricosa. The sequence goes on along the minus strand of OX424523.1, from coordinate 20,181,911 downwards.
TGATTCGGTCAGTTAAGTCAGCGTTGAAGGTGACACTGAGAGAGCAGACTCCAAGAGAAGAGGTTCTGGCAACTTTACTGACCGAAGCCGAGGCGGTGGTAAACTCACGCCCGCTGACGCACATCTCCCCCGAGAGCAATTACCCGGAGGCGCTTACCCCCAACCATTTTTTGCTGGGAGACTCATCGGGCCGTCCGTTCCCAACTACAGACCTGACGGACGCCGCACTGATTGGTCGGAGCAGCTGGAGAAGGGCACTCCGGCTGAGTGATCATTTTTGGCGTCGTTGGGTCACCGAATATCTACCCAATTTGGCGCCCCGTCGTGTGCCGGGAGTAGATGTCGTCGTCAAGGTTGGGGACCCGGTTCTCATCGGTGACGGGAACTTGCCGAGGGGAACCTGGCCGCGAGGCGTGATCGCTGCTTTACACCCGGGCCGTGATGGGGTGGTACGGGTGGTGGATGTTCGGACCCAAACGGGCATTTTAAGGCGGCCATTAAAGAAAGTTGTTCTTCTTTAAAAAAAGGGAGCATGTGGCCGATTGGAGCCTTTTTTATATTGTTTATGCTTTTTATATTTTTACTTTTTCACGTTTTGTCTATTTTCGATATTCTTTTTGTTACGCACTTGTCATTATAATTTTGGACTGAAAGATTTCATTTTCTTGTAAAACTAGAAAAATTATATCCTATTACTATTCAGCCAATCAGTAATAAAAACAATGAAATCCTAAGCAGGATATTCTACGATACATTATGAATATTGGTTGTAGAATGTAGATACTTCAAAATCAAAAATTTTATTACATATTTGGGCATTTATGAAGCGTTACAAGATAGGTGCACGGTTTGGGTTCGTCGTTTCCTATGGAGCAGAACGGGCAAGAACCTTAAAAGTAATTGATGGGACGGAATATTATTTTGTTAGGACTCTCGGAGACTACAATGCAGGTTTGTTTGAAAATTGAATAAAACGAACGAAAAGATGTTACCTACATGTCTTCGAATTTATAGTTCTAGGACATGCCATCCGCGTGGTCGATTACAGCCCACTCCGTCTCATGGAGAGGAGGCCTGCGTCCCAATTTGGTATAAGAAAAAAAGCCTTCTGAATTGGATGCGATTGGTTTGCAATAATCATGAGTTCGTTCGATATTTTTTTTATCTTTTAAATAATGGTAGCAACCATATGACTACTTTATTTCGGCAGATAGAGTCAAAACATTCTTCTAGCACAGGTATTTATCATACTTAAAAGGAGGCCTCTATGTAAGAATATAGTATATATGTAGAAGTTTGTAAAGTTAACTGAAAATATATATATATATTTTTTAAACCCCTTTCAGCGACCCAGAGTTTGAAACCCTTAGCGGGGGATCGGCGGCATCCACGCCCATCGGTAAGTGCCTGTTTGTACATCTGCATAAACCTATAAAAACACTGCTGCACTGGTGTGTAGTTTAAATGACATCAACATCTACTTGGTATAGTTCAGCAACGAATACGAAATTAGCCTACGAGTTTTAGTGTTACTTTGGATATTGGCGATATTGCGATGTGCATTTTTTTTTATTTTTGGCCGACTTCTAGTATAAAAGGAGATTGTTATGTAGTCGACCAGCATCTTTTTTTTTCATGTACATATACGTATGTACACCGATTTCTTCGTGATTACTGGTCTGATTTAAGTGATTATTTTTTTCATCTAATATATAAAATTCTCGTGTCACAGTTTTCGTTGCCATTCTCCTCCGAAACGGCTTGACCGATTTTGATGAAATTTTGTGTGCATATCGGGTAGGTCTGAGAATCGGCCAACATCTATTTTTCATATCCATAAAAAACCCCGCGAACGAAGTCGCGGGCAGCAGCTAGTTTGATATAAAAAGCTTGCGGGGTGGTCCCATATTAATTTTATAATCCTTTTTCGGTACTTTATTAGTTATCCTAATAATATGTATATTATCTGCTTCGTCTATGTGGATGATGCGCTAATAACTTCAAGTTACAATGTGAAATTGATACTGGACAAGAATTTGTGTGAGATACTACAACTAAAAACCCCCGACACAAAAAAGACAAGGAAAGATATAAATTAAACAAAATATAAATTGGGGGGGGGGGTGCACCCCCCCCCCCCTCAGCAATGCCCATGGTGACAAGCGACAACATTTCAAATAGACTACCTGTGAAAGTTTTTAAATCCCTACATCAACTAGAAAAGACGTGATGATCTTCAAACGGCTGAGCAGATTTTCATGAAACATAGCTAAGAACACTCTCGATTAAAATACCTTTCAAACGACACCACTTTTATCCAAATCGGTTCATCCGTTTAGGAGCTACGATGCCACAGACAGACACACAGATACACAGATACACAGATACACAGATACACACGTCAAACTTATAACACCCCTCTTTTTTGGTCGGGGGTTAAAAATGGCTAAAGGTTCGGAAATCGGTGACAAAAAAGTCAATCAAACAAACAAAAGTCATCAACTTCTGAAAGTAAAGTAATTTTTTCCCCTTTTTTTTGAATTCGGTATTTTTTTTTTACAAAAAAACGTTTTAGCTTAGACGTTCTCTTTTTCTTTCAGACCCTAATTATTAAATATATCTGTTTAAATTTGGTCGTACCTAGGTTTCAAGTCAACGGCGCAGTTCTTCATATAATTCAACTAGCTGACCGGCGCAACTTCGTTTGCGTCACATTTTCCCCGTTTTCGCAACATATTTTATTGCTGTTCCACTCACATTGGTCGTAGCGTGATGATATATAGCCTATAGCCTTCCTCGATAAATGGGCTATCTAACACTAAAAGAATTTTTCAAATCGGACCAGTAGTTTCGGAGCCTATTCAATGCAAACAAACAAACATACAAACAAACAAACAAACAATCAAATCTTTCCTTTTTATAATATTAGTTTAGATTTAGTCACAAGTCAAAAATATTAACGAAAAAAATAAATTTTTACTTGTTTACATCTAATATTGAAATGGTTGGCATCAAAAGTCTTCCTACGATTACTATGTTCTTAAAATACCCCGATTACGTTGTTAACCGGGCCACTTGTTTTTGGACCTCGAAAAGAGTGCTTTATAACTTTCTTTATCAAAGCGGATAAGTCAGTTACGCGTGCAGTTTCTACAGATCCAATCATAGAATGGTAAAAGACAGAACGACAAAGCAAATATATCACTTCAAATTGTGTCGGACAAGAGCCGTTACAGTCCGATCTGCCGATTGTATCGGACACTTACCTCGTCTTACACCAGCCAATAGCAACTTAATCGGCTGGCTTACCGTTAATGTTTACTTACTCGGCGTAATCTTTTCCGGTTCCAAGAAGCTCTCGGATTCGGGCTCGTTCATGTCTCCGCTGAGGTACCGCTGTTCCATGTCGATGAAGTGGCCCATAGTCACTATAGTCACTGCGAAGTACACCTGTCACAAACAAATCTATTAGACAGTATAAGTATGAGGTATTACAAAATGTATTTGTTACAGTCAAAACTCTTAATCGGACAAAACCATTTTTGACCGGTGCCAGACAAGACCCTTATTCGGTTAAATGGCGTTTTCTTTGGTAAAAATATTGTTTTAAGAACGCCTCTCTTATAATTACCTAGAATTACTACAGCACGATGTTTTTCAATGGATCACAAAAGAAAACCTAACAACTTAATGTGTTGTTTCTAAGTAAATGTTAATTATTGTTAAAAGTTTTAACCGGTGAAAAGTAGTTTTGACTAATTAACTGTTTTGACTGTGACATCTTTATACCATTAGATCACTGACTGGTCACATTTGTTCATGAAATAGTAATAGTATAGTATAGGATCCCGCTTTACAACGACCTTCACCGAGCTGGTTAATGGATGAAACTTATTTTATATTAAATTGAATATGTCAATAAATATATTTCATATGGGTTGCCTAAAAAATTTCAGTCAGGACATTTTTTTTTTGAAACTTTTCGCTGGTTTGGTTAATAGTCAAATTCCATACCAATCAAAAGTATAGAGCCCATAAAATATGGAAACGTTAGGTTGCCTTTTCTTTTCCCGTCACAACTCTCGGGTAGGCAGGTATAAACAGGTAAATCGATACTAGTAACTTGCACCGGTCTGGCGAATGAATTAAAAAAGGCAACCTAACGTTTGCATATTTTATGAGCTTTACACTTTCGATTGGTATGGAATTTGTTTATTAACCAAACCAGTGAAATGATCCATTTTTTTTTAATATTTATTCGTCATATCCTGAACTGAAATTTTTTAGACAAATATGCAATATATTTATTGACATATTAAATTAAATATAAAATAAGTTTCATCCATTTACCAGCTCGGTGAAGGTCCTTTCATGGCGGGATCTTAGGCCATAATTGATTCGGGATTAATGGTTAGATAATTTGAATGATTATAATTCTGTATTAACATACGTGTTACCATCGTGATCATATTTTGTTTAACATACAGCCTGACCACAACAACATAACATACAACTGACCTGCAAATTGAATCCTAGAATCTTAAGAAAATTAGAATTTTGCGGGCTACGCTGTGTTTTTTTCATTATTTGAGTTGTTTGTCTTGACTGTAGTCTAGGTCATAAATGACATAGACAAAGTCGGCGATAGAACGAGCTAACCCTGAAGAAGCCTGTTCACTCTAACTTTAAATAGAAAAACGTTTAAAAAAAAATGTGTTGTAGTCATTCTAGGTAAGTATTACTGAGGCGTTCTCAAACAAAATATTTTTAATAGCGGAAACGCTATATAACTTAATGATGGTTTTTGCTGACACCGTTCAAAAGTGGTTTTGTCCTTTTAAAAGTTTTGACTGTATCAAATACAATGTATATCTCTGATGTCTGTCTTAAATGTTCAATCTACAATATTTTGTACGTTTCTGATTCGACAGCTAGTCGTCTGCGGTGGGGTAGGTAGGTAGGTACACACGTCAAGCATTTCCAGTATAATATGGCTTCGCCTTATATAAATTTCACGTCCGATGAAAAATCCGCGTAAACTGGTTTTGTATGGCTTGATTGGTAGTCGTACGTTTAACTTTGTTCTCACTAGTTCGATTCATTAGCTCGATCGTCGAACTAGTGAGAATTATTTTTCTCATTTTTTCGACCGTCGAATTTTTTTAATTGAGAAACAAAACCATCTGTACCTATATTTTTTTTACCCTATGTTCACAATATGATTAAATGAAGTTGATGAGTTACTACTGGGTACAAGTTCGTGATATACGATGTGCTAAGAGAAAAGAAACATGTGTGGAAAGATACTGTAAGTTCACATTCTTTTTTGTAGGTTATCTTAAAGTTACAACCTGTACTTACATCATTTTACAAATCATTATTTATCTTTCATTTCGAGTCCAAAAAATAATTCTACCAATCTTGCTAACAGCATTTTAGCAAAAATGAAGACTTGTGCAAAAATGAAGACTTGTGAATAATACATATTTTAAATGCATGTGGCGGATTTAATTTCAATGTATGGAGTTTACAAAAATGTTATGTTAACTTTGTGACGAATGTACCCATGCGTACGTGAACAAAATTAAAACAAAACAAAAATACCATAGTATAGATGGCCGAGGCGTAGCATCCTCTGCGCAGGCTGCGCCAGCAGCAACAGGATTGTATAATCGGCATCGTGTTGGTTAGGCAACTGCAGGACAAAAGAAAAAGATATATAATACGGTTTAAGACAGGCATCGCCGATTTTGACGATAATTCTGCGAGGTTAAAATGCGACAGGGCGTGGGACCTTTCTAGGATAAACCCGGACAGATGAGCAAAGATCACAGAGTGAGTGCCTGAAGACGGCCGGCGTAAGATACACTGGCGTGACGATCTGGTTGATCACATTCTTAACGGATTTCTCAGTAATCTCAGTTCAAAATTTGCAAAAATATCTTAGGTTTCATCGTACAATAAAATGTTGTCAATTTCGGTGAGGGCAACATACAAAGAACTAGTCTTATGGGATTTGGTACTGGTTTGAGGCTCTGAAAATATAATTACTTTAGCACCGGGTTCACATTCCTTATCTGTTTTGATTATTTGCAACTACGGTATTAATTTATATTGCGAGTATATGTTAAACCTTTAAGAACGAGGCCGGTGTGCGACAAGGGTGCATCTTATCGCCGTTGTTATTCAACATCTATACGGACATCATGCGCATTGTCTTGGAAGAATTACAAAGGTATATCAGTTGGGGGTCGCTTGATAAATAACCTTAGATACGCTGATGATACAACTCTTCTTGCACAGTCTAGAGAAGATATGGAAAATCTTCTGATTCATCTCGAGACTACCAGCCTCAATTTCGGACTAGCCATCAAACGAGACAAGACGAAGATGATGATAGTAAGCCGGGCTGAACAAAGTAGAATTAACGTACAGAGCATAGCTAACTGCGAAGTTGTACAGAACTATATCCACCTCGGCTCTACTATCTCCAATACTGGAGGATGTGGCGACGAGATAAAACGTCGGTGCGCTATCACCAGGTCGGCAGTGGGACGGCTGGGAAAGATTTGGGGGGACAGGAGGATTACCAAGAAGACGAAGGTCAGTTTGATGAAATGCCTGGTCTTTCCGATCTTTCTCTATGGTGCCGAAACTTGGTATCTGCGAGTGCAGGATCACCGTAAAGTCGACGCATTGGAGATGTGGTGCTGGAGACGGCTTCTAAAGATTCCGTGGACATTGTTTCGCACCAATATTTCTATCCTCAATTCACCTCATATTAAAGACCGGCTTTCGTCTACTGTGCAACTACGAATATTAAAGTTCTTTGGTCACATCACTCGAAATGAAAATTCGATGGAAAGATGAAGGTTCAGGGCCAAGTGGAAGCTAAGAGATCGCGCGACCGATCACCAACTCGCTGGACCTTTATGAATTTCAAATTAGGTGGGTAAATGAAAGAATATTACCAGTTTTTTTTAAAAAAAACGAAGGATTTATGGAACAATTTAAATTATAGTTTTGCTAGAATGTTGTTTTGTAATTTTCAGTTTACTTTAGAAGCTAATTTGTCCCTAAGGAAAAGCACCGTTCTATAAATCGTAAGAATTGGTGAGGTTTATAATTGCTTGATCTTTGTTTTTCTAAGCAAATAACTTTCTAAATATATTAACAGTAGTTATGTGTAAGAATTAAAAAAAAAACCACGATTAGAACAAAGCCATACATCTATGTGTATTAATTTTAGCCAAGTCTCCAAAGACAAACATTTTAGTACCGATCGATATGTTATCAGACATCCAGACGGACACATTTTACGACAGGTATATTCGATTTAGTAATATTAAACGAACAACCCTCACATAAAGTACCTTATCGTTATATTTTTATATGGCGTCACAAATGTCGACACCTGCTCTCTGCTCCATCTCACTCTAGCATAATACTTTAACGATCAATTTAGATTAATGTCAGATTACATTCTGCGGCAGTTTGTGGTCCTGGCCCAAATAGCTAACTCAGAAAGATTCTATTTGATTACAATGAGTCTCATACAACATTAGGTAATTTTCATCGAATTTGATAATCAAACAATACTAAAACATAAGTAGATAATTATTATAACGTAACATAGCAAAACGAAAATTGACGTAAGACAGTTGAAAATGAAGTAAAAAAATATATGAAATAATATTCCGTAAGAATTCGCAAAGCTACGATTACCGCCGTAGTAAATGAGTCACGCTACGAAAATGCTACGAGTTGACGTAGGCCACTGACACCGTAGCACGTAGCAACTTACTCAAGGTTGCTACGATGCCAATGACCGCTTAAAACCTGTCCAGATGACACGACACAAGAACGATTTTTTTGCCCCACACTAGGGAGACTGTATAACGTGGGATTTCTATCCAGTATCATCACATAAACGAATAGCCAGACCCGGAACCACTATTTGTAGGCCTTACAAATATTTTTCCGCGCGGTGATCGAACCCGGTGCGTCAGCCGAGCCGTCGTATTTTAAGTCAACACTTAGCGATTTTAAGCACGAAAAGGGACTGTGGAAACATTCTACTCTTTTACCACATCAAAGAACGTGAAACGGAGGAATAGCAGTCTTAAAAACTTCGCCCAGGAACACATACCTAGATGCAATACGCACAAAACAACAAATTGCCGAAATGGGCTCGATTGATATGTAAATACAACGCTCGTGTGTTGCTCAAAGGTGAATGGTTTATCGACGTCTGTTACCTACTTTACTAACAGGCGACTTGCTCGTGTTCCATCTTGAGAAGATCCTACAATGTTTTTGATCAGTTTCGTCCCCCAAGAAAATTAAAATATGTATTATAATCTCGGTCCTACTACGTAGATTTTACTATAATTTGTTACTGAAAACGACATCAAATAGAGAACTATTATTATGGTAATAGTAATAGTAGTTATAAGAACCTATTCCAGTATCGCTTAAAATTAATTAAAAGAATTCATAACTTTAAATCGTACATTAAACTGAAATGATGAACTGTCTTGTAGTACATATACATTAACACATAATGAGCTGAGCTAGTTACCCATAACCTAGAGCCAGAACCTAGACTCACTAAACTGCTAACAACTTCATTGAAGCCACCCATTTGACCTATAAGCCACACTTTATAGAACATTGTAGTAATTGGAAACAAACTTGGACGAAGTAACCAGCGGTGCAGTTGACAGATAGTGCACGAACCGTTTCTTTAAACAAAAAAAAACACACAATAGGCCTCCCAAAAGTAATATAAGAAAGGACGGAGAACTTTTAAAAGCCATTTATGAACCGCAGCGATATCGTCGATCCCTGTTTGAACTAGATTTTAACTTATATCTGTTCAATTCCGAAGAGTAGAAAATTAATTTGAACGGAGCTGAAACTTTTTATTGGCACCAGTTTAATTGGTTTATCGTCGGACTGTGATGTGCATCATGGGAACTACTAGACGCCAATCGCAGTGTTAAATCAATCGAGCACTGAAGCACTGGGTACCCAGTGTTAGGAATAAATAGACCATCATTGATTCACGTTTTGTTTTCATTTGAGGAAATCTTTTGTTGACATAGCTTTTGTGGTAAATGAACAAACGAAGTTAGTACTAAGCTCTGAAACTATGTTCCTCACTCAATCCGTTTACGATGACGGTTGGTACAGCCGTACAACGGAATTGCTCCGGATATAGGTGAAACTTCTGGTCAACCACAACTGGATTATTTCCGGTTGTTCATATATTTCAGAGTCCTGGCCTCTGATTTTGGATGCAGAAGAGAGTTTGTTTAGCAAAAAGTTTTAGTAGATTTTATCAAAGGTAACTTTTTTGGTAAAAATAAAACAAGTAAGTTTGATAACAAGTTATTGATTGATCTTACATGAGTGTGCGCGAGCTATACCATTATTGTTGTTTTGTCAACACTTTTACACATCCCATTGTACATAATTTAGAGTCAAAACGAGAATTTGATAAGGATTTGGTTGATTAAGGTGGCATGAACAATCTTCAGAATATCTTAGATTAGCTCGTTAACCGTGCGTTTGACATAAGATTGGCACTCGCAAATAAGTGCAGACATAAAATAATTCTTCACTCAAAATAATGCTTGTCAAGGGGAATTGTTCTCGTGAAAGTTACAAACAATCGCTTCCTCATAAAGCTTTTGAAAACTAAACAGTCAAGATATGCAAAAGAAACTTGTTTTTGTATTGGTTGTCAGCCGTTAACTGTTCTGCAATTGAAGGTGTCTTTCAAGGTACAATGCTCGGTTATAGCTTTGTGGGATAAAATAGCATGATATATTTCAACACAATTTTTAAGTTTCCTACGACCATGGCGGTATGTGACTGGTATAAGCAACAAGCATACAACGTAAATCTAGTTTCAAATGATTTTTATTGCATTTGTATATTATTGTTGCCGTAACTTTTAATTGTAGTAGGTTCATTTCGAGCCTAAAAATTGTGTAGACCGGTACTGTTGGGTTGGATTCACGCTGCAGGAGAAATTAAAAATCTACATATTTGATTTGTCAATACTACCGGTGTCATTAACGGCACAAAAAATATGGTTACATGCCCGGTTGATGGCAATAGGCTCGCCCCTTAGTACGTGGGACTTAAACATAACTGGCGAAATGTGGGTGTACTAATAGAAGAAAGATACGCCTCTGCCTAAGAAAATTACAGGCATAATGTTTATGTTATGTATTTTATACAAGTATAACGTGTGAGAGAGCAGCGGTGGCCCATTGGTGCCAGCCCCGACTTACGAGCAGTAAGCCGTGGGTTCAAACCCAGGCAGGCGCATTACATTTTGTAATTTATTTTATCATCTCTGCTCTCAAAAACGGTGAAGGAAAACATCGTAAGGAAATTGGCATGTCCTAGAACAAAAAATTCGTAAACATGTGACATCTACCAACCCCTACAGGGCCCGCGTGGAGGATTATAGCCCACTCCCGCTCATAGAGAGGAGGCCTGTATCCCAGCAGCGGGAACATTATAGGCTAAAGACGATGATAACGTGTCAAAATCCATGGTGTACTTTAAAAGAAAAACGCAGTCAAACGCCGGTGGCAGTCACGAAAAGTGATTTCAATTTAGTAGAATATATTTACTCCACGTGACTTGAGGGCTACTTGTTGATTATTTTCTTTTGGACATGAACACAAGTATATTTCTTTAATGCCATACTTACCTTAATATAAATTACGACTGAGATCGAGAATATCAAGCACAAAGTAAGCTTATCAAATGTTATTATTTTTCAGATGTTTATAAAACAACAAACAAAATCTTATTTTCGTCTTGCCAACGCAATATTCTTAGGAAATTCGTAATACCACAATCCATGCCCCAGTGACGTCATCATGTAATCCGCAACAGATGAAAGAGACTTTTGACTTCGCATTTTTGTTCAAGAACCGTTAAATTATGTACCTACCTAAATGACAGCTATTAAAACAGTTGAACATTCATAACTGTTTTTTTTGCTGCAAACTCGTTTTAAATTTAAAATGTCTTGATACCAAAATCAATTGGACTATGATGACTTGACAGCAGCGGAGGCCCAGTGGTGGCAGCCCCGACTAATGAGCAGTAAGCCGTGGGTTCAAACCCAGGCAGGCGCATTACTTTGTGTAATTTATTTCATCACCGCTGCCCTCAAAAACGGTGAAGGAAAACAGCGTGAGGAAACCGGCATGTCCTAGAACTAAAAATTCGAAGACATGTGACATCAACCAACACGCACTGGGCCCGCGTAGTGGATTACAGCCCATTCCTTCTCAAGAAGAGGCCTGTGTCCTAGCAGAGGGAACATTATAGAATTGAAGCAACTTTTCCATAACGGAGTTAAATTTAAAAATGTTTTGTTTTTCCATGGTCTGTACCACTGGAACAAAAAAATTAAAATTCATTTTAAATTTCGCTTTAAATTATACAGAAAGACCTAACGAGGGAGTGATGTTACGAGTTACTGAACGACACTTCTGAGCACAATGGCTCGGGCGGGGACAGCTCGCAAAAAAGTAGAATTTGTCGGGCAAATGTGAAAATAGCCGTTTCTTCGGTTCAGAGCTATAGGTTCTGGCCTTTACTCGTGTATAACGGTCACACGAGTAAACCGGTCACCGCCCGCCAGTTTCAGCATTCCAGAGTGAGGTCTAAAAATCCCAGTGACATATTTTTTTGTTCGTAAATGACACGCCGATGTCTGAAATATGGTTCACGAGTTAAACAGGACAAAATACAGCTACAATTGTCTGACAACACACACGTACACACTTTTCGTACGTATTTTCACGATTCAAATAAAATATCGTTTAAGCAGAAGGCTTTTTTAAAGATGTCTAAAAGCACACAATGTAGCTGTGGTTTTCAACATAATTATGGCTTTGTAGAAATAAAATCCATTTGGTTATATTTATTTGAGAGACCACATTAAGCTGGTTACGTTAACGAGATAGTCTGGTCAGCTCAAAGCTCGCAAACGAGATGGTTTAGGGCAAACGGTTTTACAAAATCTTGTTTGTTTCCGAAAATGAGGTTTGCTAATGTCTTTATTTCTTCTGCAGTAGAAATTGTTGTGTAGACAGTTCATATGTATATAATCCTTAACACGTCGACATTATGTTAGTAGGCACCGTAGTGTAAAAACTAAAGATTCTACAATCAAATACAAATGAGATCTGAATATGAATGATGATTGATCTAAACTCTCATGTGAAGCCATGAAACCAAAAAGAACAAAAAGCCCACTTAGGCATTCAGACGTAGGTACCTAGAGTCACGGGAATGCCCTTAATAATATCCAAAAGCGATGTTATGGTGGAATTTCGATTGCAACTTTGAAATAAAACCTATTTCATAAAAATATGGGGTCCATGTACGTAACGTCGAATAACAAACTACAGGGTGGAAGGATGGTTTTTTTTAATTCGGATTTCATTGTATTTTCTTTCTATGTGTTCTGTTTCCAATTTTTTTCTAGTAATTTTAACTTGTGTTTGCGAAAACAATCGCTCTGTAGATGTTGAAAAACGTCCGTTAAACAAAAAGGACGTTATATCAACTGAGTGATATGTCTGTGTCTAGCATACTCGTACTGTACATGGAGTAAGAAGTAATAATTGATTATGCACCAAGAAGATTGTGCAGCAGTGCCAAGACACTGGTTTACGTCACGGGCGCTATTTTGAATCCCGAATCCAGCGAGGGACGCGAGCGGAGTGACAAAGTCGAATCCTGAGAGCACTGAGGGATTTAAGTTCGCCCAAGTCAAATACAAACTAATAACAAATAGGAAAATAAAACCAATTCGATTTTCGAAATATGGCGTCGTGCACCAATGTTCTGCCGCGAGGGTGCGGCGGTGTTGGTAGCTTGGGATTTATTTTTCCGTTTTTTAGTTGTTGTTTGAATGTACTCTACAGATTTCAAAAATTATTTCATTAATGGAAAGATTGAGTATTGCAAAGTGTTATAATGTGATACCTATACTTGCTAAGTCTGAGTTTGGAAGTCGCCGCAAAAACTGACAAACACAACCCCTGAAGCGTCAGTTTGACAGTCATACTTCTTTGTTTTCATTACATAACATAAAAAACAATATATCGACTCGAATGGCATTTCTTGGTTTAGGTTTAATTTACTCACCTCTAATATAGATTTAAACTTATATAGGTACAGGGTTTAAAAAAGATTATTTGCATTTGGTTTATGCCTATTCCGAAACAAATTATATAAATGATCTTGAAAGCCCAACATAATTCGTAGAAATACCTAATCAGTCTAAGCCATTTTTATAATCCGTCCTTTCCCGACTATGTTTGAGTCGGCCTCCAGTCTGACCGGATGCAACTGAATGTTGCAGCGGACCAGTACATTACATGAGCGACTGCACATCCGCCACAACCCAGTTAGACCTGGGTAATACGATACCCCATCGTAATACGGTCAGTATTACGATGGGGTATAGCTAACCTCTTACAAACGTTGGTAGTCATATTAAAATAATTTGGTCCAAGGTACTGAAACACTTGAATGTTACCAACCTCGCCAGCCCATTGAAATCAGTTATCTCGGATAGCAAATGCGTAAAGTCAAAAATTTTTCAAAAACGTTTTCCTCAATTTTTTTTTTAAATTTCATGATCATTTTTTTTAAATACAACTTTATGTCGTGTGCTGATGGGAAAAATGGAGCTTTAGATACTTACATACATACGTATTACGGTTAATTTAATATTTGGAATAGCTTACGCCCGCTGCTTTGCCCACGTGGACTTCGGTTATCCCCAAACAGTATCCCATGTATTAATCTAGGTTATAAACTACCTGTGTGACAAATTTCATCTAAATATGTTCAGTAGTTTTTTGCGTGTAAGAGTAACAAACAAACATCCTCACAAATCACATTTAAGTAAGATTACATGGTATAAGAACTACTACTAGAAACAATTAATTGATAGTTCCGATGATATTAAAAAAAAAAAACAATTTCGTTCCAGATTAATCGTAACAGCGTAGTATCTATACTAAAAAGACCCTCGAATACATTTGAAATAAATCGTTCGTTTCATTTGCAAGAACTGGTGTCGCAGGTGCATTTCATTGGCGAATTCAATACAACTCTCTGGAGAATGAGTTAGGTATCGTCTGGTTTCGAGAAAAATATTCGGATTTCAACAAATCTACTATTTGATGTATCAAATAACTTGATTTCTTCTTTAGAATCAAATAGTCAAGAAGGGCTACCACCTCTTATAGCAGTTTTAATTAATCTTATACTAAAGGGTACGAAGAGCTCGTGACTAAATAATAACAGCCACACGGGTCCATCTTTAAGGTTAAGCCGTACTTCCGATGTTGGACCGTAGATGGGCAACCATTATTACATATCAAGTTTCCTCCGTGCCTCGGAAAGCACGTTAAGCCGTTGGTCCCGGCAATCATTTGTAGATCTTTGACAGTCGTTACGAGCAGTTAGAAGCCAAAAGTCTGACATCCAGTCTTACTAGGGGGTATCGTATTACCCAGTTACTGGGTTGTGGAGGTCAGATAGGCAGTCGCTTCATGTAAAATACTGGTACTTAGCTGCATCCGGTTAGACTGGAAGCCGACCCCAAGGTAATTAGGGAAAAGACTAGGCAGATGATGATGACTAAAGTGTACGAAAAAGATGGAGCTAGACGCTCGGTATGGCTCTTTCTCTTATCCACTCTAAAGTTAAATTAAAGAGTTCGTGGTAGAGGCCATGGTACCAACGAAGAACCTTCTAATTAATTCAGTCAAGCACACATTCCCAAAACTCCATTAGTCCTTTGTTTACCGGACTTATATTATTATACTCTCATTATTATATCTCTCTACTTATTTAAAACTTGCTGTGCCCGACAGGGTCCATAATTGTGTCTATTATTTTTTTATTCGACCACCTGTTAAATGTACATTATGGATGCAATAAATGATTTGATTTGATTTGATTTATATACGAGATTATGATCTTCAGAAAACCAGCCACAAAACCAGACGTGTCCTTGGTCCCGTTATGCTTAGGGAGTTCCGAAACTCGCAACAGAACCAATCATAAATACACAAGTACGTAAGCAAACTTAACCTTTTCGTACGAAGGTACTTCCAACGAACCAAAGAAAGTAGAAGTTAGTTTTATTATATTTCATAGCATCATGCATATACAAGCGACATCTACTACGCTCGCGAGAAAAACACGTTCTATAGCAGCATTGTAATCCCCGAAGGGTTACGCAGAGGTTTGTTTAAGTCCCATGCAACAGGGGGCGAGCCGATTGCCATCATACGGGCACAAATCCAGAGTCCATAGTTACTATTGAGAAATTCCTGATGGAAAAACCCAGTAACATTTTGCCTGACTCGCGAACCGAACCCACGACTTCATGCTCGGCAGTTGTACGTGCGATCACTAGACCAACGATGTACGCTTCCATTACCGAAAGAATTTTTGAAATCGGATGAATAGTTTCAGTGATTACGTAAAAACAAATAAACATAACATCAGTTTAGAATCGAGAAATTTCCGATAGGAAAACACCCGATGGCACTTTGCTCAACCTTGGAATGGAACCCAGGTCCTCATGCTCAACAACCGCTTGCAACTTCTAGACCATCAAGGAATTAATAAATGGCACAATACATTTTTTATTTAAAACAAAGATGTTAATCGAACTGGGGGCTTCCAGCTATATCGCCGGGGTATCCGGCATTGACAGGATTTCCGCAGAGAAACTGAGCCAATAGATAACAAAACTATGCACACTGTTTAATATAATATAATAAAGAGGAAAGATTAGATTGTTTGTTTGTTACGATTTAACTCAAAAACTACTCGACGGATTTTAAAAATTCTGTCTTTTTTTTTTTAACATAGGCTATATATTATATCACAATTTTCGCGGATAAAGTCGTAGCCGTAGTGCTAGTCTAAACTGATATTATAAAGAGGACAGATTTGATTGTTTGTTTGTTTGCATTGAATAGGCTCCGAAACTACTGGTCCGATTTAAAAATTCTTTCAGTGGTAGGGTAGGTAGGTAGGTACTGTAGGGTAGGTATGGTAGGGTAGGTAGGTAGGTAGGTAGGTCGGTAGGTAGGTAGGGTAGGTACGTAGGGTAGAGTTTTAATGCTACTAAAACCCAGGCGTGTCTTTTTTCCGCGAAAAAGAGCAAATTTCACCCGGCATCAACTTTCCGAGATGTAACCGTGCCAATAGCAGACCATCTTGAGCTTCTAGGCGTTACTTTGACATCAACCCTCAATTTTGGCTTATATATTGAGGCAAAAGCACAGCTGGCTGCCAAAAAGTTGGGGATCCTTGCAAAGGTGAGAAGGTACATCACGCCAGAAAAGCTGCTCAACTTGTATCAAGCGCAGGTTCGATCATGCATGGAGTACTGTTCTCATCTCTGGGACGGATCTGCCAAATACCAGCTTGATGCACTTGAGTCGATTGAAAAGCGGGCCAAGAGGCTGATTGGCAATGAGGCACTGGTCAAGTGGTCAAGTCTAAGCTGCAGAGCCTTGAACATCGTCGCCGAGTTGCCAGCTTATCGGTTACATTTCGGGGAGTGTGCGATGGAATTGCATGATCTTATTCCGGCTAGCCCGTTTCGTCATCGGACTACCAGACGTACGGCGATGCGCCATCGGTGCTTGGTGGACATCCCACACATACGCACTAAGCGTTTTGGGAATACTTTTATAATGCGTACCGCTAAGGAGTGGAATTTCCTGCCGGAGTCTGTGTTTCCCGATAGCTACATTTTAGGGGTCTTTAAGTCAAGAGTGAATAGGTTTCTTCTAGGCAAGCGTACTTCACCGTCGACCACATCATCGCTTACCTTCAGGTGAGATAGTGGTCAAGCGCGGGTCTATAGATAATAAAAAATAAAAAAGTAGGTAGGTAGTGTAGGGTAGGTAGGGTAGGGTAGGTAGGTAGTTAGGTAGTTAGGTCGGTAGGTAGGGTAGGGTAGGTAGTAAAAAGGGCATTGCAACGCATGCCGGGTACAGATATTGACTTATACTAATAAATGTGTGTGTTAGTTCACATTTTATCATGCTGTGTAAATGGTTTGAAATACACAGTATACGCGTTAAAGATCACGGAGTTCTTTCTATTCTCTTTCTACAAAATTCTATGTCGGATTACTATTATTACGGTACCAAAATGAGAGTATTCTGTTTATAATAAAAAATCCGTGAGTTGACTGCATGAGTCTCAAGTGATAAAATAAGAAAAATAAATCGTCGAATAATAGTACCTAAAAAAGGTTATCCTCAAAAGAGAAATGCGCCGTGTGGATCCGAATTACATTGTTTTACAAAGATTAAAGTTTTATATTTTTCACATAAGGCAAATTCATCAAGATGAGATAATTTACTATCTTAATATTTGCATCATATTTTACGAACACGCTCTCTGTGCAAAAAATATCCAAAGTTGTTTGTTAAAGAATCTGCGCTTTATAAAATAGTTCTATAGTCGTGTAGGTTTCCTTTTCAGCAATGTTGTTTAATCACACTTATATTTCTAAAACAAACATTTTTTATAAAACATTCATGTAATAAATTAATATATTTAGTACTTACATCAACTAACGACTTTCCATTTCCTTAGATACAACAGGAGGTAGATTTTGTCAGGTATTTTAGATATTATAAAAGCCGACTAAGTTGTTTTGAAGTCGTGGATTAAACTGAAAACAAACCGCGTTCTTCACAATTGTGATTACATCAAACAATTTACCATGAGTTGTGTCTATCTACAAGACAGAGATCACTTAAAGCAAAACAAAGTTTTAAATTATGTTTCTTCCAAACACATTGAAGATTTATTCGTTTGACTACGCTGCCGCTGTGAAAACAAATAGCCCTCCCGAGGCCTAGAATATATTCTGTTTATTAGATCTCAACACAGCGCGTATTGTTCGTTATAAATAGGACTGGCTGTATATTAGTTACATAGCGTTATTTCAAAGTTTGGCAATAATAACTGAATTCAAATAGCATCATTATGATGGTTTACAGATTTTTCAACTCGATTAAAGAGCAACATTTTATTGCGCCTCGTTTCCACTGGTTAGTTTTTATTACTTTTGTTTTATTACACTCCGTGTTGAAATAACAGCTTGGTAATTTAAGGGACAGCGGGAAGTTTATAAGGAACTTGAACAAGTTTTTACGTTGCAAAAAGAAAAGTACAGTCATAGCCCTGACTTTGTGATTAGAATAGTAGCAGCCTGACAGTTTCCACAAAACTTTTCATTAAAACGGAACAAATTGATTCGCTCAATTTGTAACCGCAATTAACTAAATGACTAAATAGTCGAGTGCAATCAGATTTAATAATATAAGGTGGAACGAAGTTTATAGTCATCGGATTTGCATGGGACTTTTATACTTTTCATCACACTTGCACGTAAACAGTATCTAAACCATATAAAACCCAAGGTCGGTAAGTATTTTTTTTTTAAATTTATAGCACAGCACACAGTTCATGCAAGTTCAAGCAAGGAGTTTACACGCAATTGAAAAATTGTCTTAAAATGTTACCTAAACAGGAATTTCATTGCAATTTCGCTACATGTTACTTAAATACAACTCAACTTATGTTCTTAATAATCGATAGTGTTTTTGTATTTAAACGTTGTTTTTTTTTTACACTCTGTCATGGCTGTATACCTACGTAAGTATTTGCCCTTAACGTTTCTGGACGAAACATTTGTATAATCTGTGGTGTGGGCAAGAAGACCCGCCATTCGCATTAAAAAATTTCACGTATCTCGTAAATAGTAATAATAGTTGTGCTGACTTTCATAATTATTTACTCGCAAATGTGATGTAAAACATTGTTTGTTACACGGGTGGTACGGGAATTACGAACCTCGACTCAGAAAGCCCTCAGTCTTCGACTTCGGGCTTCTACTAGAGCCTCGATCGTAATTATTTACTTACCGGGCGGTAAGTAAATAATACACAATGTACTATTATTTATACCCAGTCATATAATTATGTAAAAGTACCAATCAGTTACCAATGAAAAATATTTCTCTTAAAATTCATTGTTTTAGAAATAATTGAAAAAACAAACAGGAAATTTAAAAAAATGCTTTTTGTCTAATTGCAGTCGGCTAAAAAGATCATAATCATACAGACACGACCGACGCGACGTAGCGACGCGATTCTGCGATTTATCTCCGAAGAACAATTTCTATGAAAACGCAAGCGACTTTTCACACTCGGCTTGACAAATATTAAACAATCCGATTCTACGAATGCTTTTTTTCTTTTCCAGTCGAAAAGTCGCGGCCCATCGCCCTGCGCGCATCTTGCCGCACCGCGCCGTACCGTTGTGTGAGGTCTTGAGGCCGTCGCGCGACAAAACGCGCCTGTCTGCGTGCGCTCTAAAATTATTATCCGTGAAACTATTTAAAGGCGGTAAAAAATATACTTTATTGCTCTTTAGTTTAAACAAAAGAGAAACCGAAGATTTAAAAAAAAAATCTGATTCACTTACTCTAAATTCTTTTAGGTATGCAAAGTATACAATTTTTCAAAAACATTTTTATTTAAGGGTACACAAGTCGGTCATTCTTTCATACAAACGTAGTATGGTGATTACTCGTCTGTTTGACGGTGTAGGTTCAAAACTAAAAATTTTATCAACTGGTCGTGTCATTATCTAGCCCTGTATGGAAGCAGAATTGGAAAAAATATATTGGTTTGGAAGTTATGAGCGTCGAAACTTCGGCATTTCAACACTAATTTTAACTCATCTTTGGGCGTAAATAAATAACGAATGTAGTATGAAAAAGGAAAAAAGTGAAACCGTACAGGGATAGATAATTTATTCAAAAGTCCAAATAATTTATTTTGAGTAGATACATCCAGTAGTTTTCCCATAATATCTATACGGCCAAAACTCAATTTATGAAATTAGAAGCGCTCATTTTCGCTATAAATCATCGTATATTCCACTAAACAAGTAAATAAATATGTAAATAAGTAAATAAAAATTAGATAAATGAATACTAAATAAATTAAACTAAATAAATTAAAAACTTACTAAATAAGATGCATATTAGCCACGCCCACCAACGAGTTCGAGCCGTCGACTTGTGCAACCTTAAGTCGTTGGAACGCTGTATTTTTTTTAATACAACTGTATGTCGTGTGGTGATGGAAAAAATGGAGCTTTAGATACATACATACGAGTACGTTTAGTTTTACGTTCTCTGTGCTTTTGTAACAACCGTACTGCGATCGCCAACCCGCCTGCCAAGCGTGGCGATTATGGCAAAACCCCCCAAAATGTCAATGTGGTGACACTTGGGGGAGGCCTATGTCCAGCAGTGGACGTCTTTTGGGCTGAAATGATGATGATGACGATGAGTACGTTTAGCGGTTAATTTAATAATTAGCTAACACCCGCTGCTTTGCCCGCGTGTAGTTCGATTATCATCAAAAAGTATTACATGTATTAATCTAGGTTAAAAACTGCCGGTGTGACAAATTTCATATAAATATGTTCAGTAGTTTTTTGCGTGTGTGAGTAACAAAGATCATCCTCACAAACTCACTCACAATCACTCAATATTCTCACTTATAATGGTAGTAAGATCACATGGTATAAGAACTACTACTAGAAATAATTAATTGATAGTTCCGATGATATTAAAAAAAAAAACAATTTCGTTCCAGATTAATCGTAACAGCGTAGTATCTATACTAAAAAGACCCTCGAATACATTTGAAATAAATCGTTCGTTTCATTTGCAAGAACTGGTGTCGCAGGTGCATTTCATTGGCGAATTCAATACAACTCTCTGGAGAATGAGTTAGACTGGTTTCGAGAAAAATATTCGGATTTCAACAAATCTACTATTTGATGTATCAAATGACTTGATTGCTTCTTTAGAATCAAATAGTCAAGAAGGGCTACCACCTCTTATAGCAGTTTTAATTAATCTTATAATAAAGGGTACGAAGAGCTCGTGGCTAAATAATAACAGCCACACGGGTCGATATTTAAGGTTAAGCCGTACTTCCGATGTTGGTCCGTAGATGGGCAACCATTATTACATATCGAGTTTCCTCCGTGCCTCGGAAAGCACGTTAAGCCGTTGGTCCCGGCAATCATTTGTAGATCTTTGACAGTCGTTACGAGCAGTTAGAAGCCAAAAGTCTGACATCCAGTCTTACTAAGGGGTATCATCGTATTACCCACTTACTGGGTTGTGGAGGTCAGATAGGCAGTCGCTTCATGTAAAATACTGGTACTCAGCTGCATCCGGTTTAGACTGGAAGCCGACCCCAAGATAATTAGGGAAAAGGCTAGGCAGATGATGATGACTAAAGTGTACGAAAAAGATGGAGCTAGACGCTCGGTATGGCTCTTTTTCTTATCCACTCTAAAGTGAAATTAAAGAGTTCGTGGTAGAGGCTGTGGTACCAACGAAGAACCTTCTAATTAATTCAGTCAAGCACACATTCCCAGAACTCCGTTAGTCCGTTGTTTACCAGACTTATATTATTATACGAGATTATGATCTTCAGAAAACCAGCCACTAAAACCAGACGTGTCCTTGGTCCCGTTATGCTTAGGGAGTTCCGAAACTCGCAACAGAACCAATCATAAATACACAAGTACGTAAGCAAACTTAACCTTTTCGTACGAAGGTACTTCCAACGAACCAAAGAAAGTAGAAGTTAGTTTTATTATATTTCATAGCATCATGCATCTACAAGCGACATCTACTACGCTCGCGAGAAAAACACGTTCTATAGCAGCAATCAATAGTGAAGCATCCATTACACAAAATATCATCACGCTTGTAATCCCCGAAGGGTTACGCAGAGGTTTGTTTAAGTCCCATGTAATAAGGGGCGAGCCTATTGCCATCAAACGGGGACAAATGCAGACTCCGTAGCTACTACTGAGAAATTCTTGACGGAAAAACACAGTAACATTTTGCCCGACGGGCGAACCGAACCCACGACCTCAAGGTCAGCAGTTGTACGTGCGACCACTAGACCAACGGTGTACGCTTCCATTACCGAAAGAATTTTTGAAATCGGATGTGTAGTTTCAGTGATAACGTAAAAACAAATAAACACAACGTCAGTTCAGAATCGAGAAATTCCTGATAGAAAAACCCGATAGCACTTTGCTCAACCTTGGTATGGAACCCAGGTCCTCATGCTCAATAACCGCTTGCAACTTCTAGACCAACAAGGCATTAATAAAAGGCATAATACATTTGTAATTTAAAACAAAGATGTTAATCGAACTGGGGGCTTCCAGCTATATCGCCGGGGTATCCGGCATTGACAGGATTTCCGCAGAGAAACTGAGCCAATAGATAACAAAACTACTGTTTAATATAATATAATAATAATATTATAAAGAGGAAAGATTAGATTGTTTGTTTGTTTGTTACGATTTAACTCAAAAACTACTTGCCTTTAAAACTACTACTCGTTTTTAAAAATTCAGTCATTTTTTTAACATAGGCTATATTATATCACAATTTACGCGGATGAAGTCGTGGCCGTAGTGCTAGTCTAAACTGATATTATAAAGAGGACAGATTTGATTGTTTGTTTGTTTGCATTGAATAGGCTCCGAAACTACTGGTCCGATTGATAGGTAGTGTAGGGTAGGTAGGTAGTTAGGTCGGTAGGTAGGTAGTGTAGGGTAGGTAGTAAAAAGGACATTGCAACGCATGCCGGGGTACAGATATTGACTTATACAAATAAATGTGTGTGTTAGTTCACATTTTATCATGCTGTGTAAATGGTTTGAAATACACAGTATACGCGTTAAAGATCACGGAGTTCTTTCTATTCTCTTTCTACAAAATTCTATGTCGGATTACTATTATTACGGTACCAAAATGAGAGTATTCTGTTTATAATAAAAAATCCGTGAGTTGACTGCATGAGTCTCAAGTGATAAAATAAGAAAAATAAATCGTCGAATAATAGTACCTAAAAAAGGTTATCCTCAAAAGAGAAATGCGCCGTGTGGATCCGAATTACATTGTTTTACAAAGATTAAAGTTTTATATTTTTCACATAAGGCAAATTCATCAAGATGAGATAATTTACTATCTTAATATTTGCATCATATTTTACGAACACGCTCTCTGTGCAAAAAATATCCAAAGTTGTTTGTTAAAGAATCTGCGCTTTATAAAATAGTTCTATAGTCGTGTAGGTTTCCTTTTCAGCAATGTTGTTTAATCACACTTATATTTCTAAAACAAACATTTTTTATAAAACATTCATGTAATAAATTAATATATTTAGTACTTACATCAACTAACGACTTTCCATTTCCTTAGATACAACAGGAGGTAGATTTTGTCAGGTATTTTAGATATTATAAAAGCCGACTAAGTTGTTTTGAAGTCGTGGATTAAACTGAAAACAAACCGCGTTCTTCACAATTGTGATTACATCAAACAATTTACCATGAGTTGTGTCTATCTACAAGACAGAGATCACTTAAAGCAAAACAAAGTTTTAAATTATGTTTCTTCCAAACACATTGAAGATTTATTCGTTTGACTACGCTGCCGCTGTGAAAACAAATAGCCCTCCCGAGGCCTAGAATATATTCTGTTTATTAGATCTCAACACAGCGCGTATTGTTCGTTATAAATAGGACTGGCTGTATATTAGTTACATAGCGTTATTTCAAAGTTTGGCAATAATAACTGAATTCAAATAGCATCATTATGATGGTTTACAGATTTTTCAACTCGATTAAAGAGCAACATTTTATTGCGCCTCGTTTCCACTGGTTAGTTTTTATTACTTTTGTTTTATTACACTCCGTGTTGAAATAACAGCTTGGTAATTTAAGGGACAGCGGGAAGTTTATAAGGAACTTGAACAAGTTTTTACGTTGCAAAAAGAAAAGTACAGTCATAGCCCTGACTTTGTGATTAGAATAGTAGCAGCCTGACAGTTTCCACAAAACTTTTCATTAAAACGGAACAAATTGATTCGCTCAATTTGTAACCGCAATTAACTAAATGACTAAATAGTCGAGTGCAATCAGATTTAATAATATAAGGTGGAACGAAGTTTATAGTCATCGGATTTGCATGGGACTTTTATACTTTTCATCACACTTGCACGTAAACAGTATCTAAACCATATAAAACCCAAGGTCGGTAAGTATTTTTTTTTTAAATTTATAGCACAGCACACAGTTCATGCAAGTTCAAGCAAGGAGTTTACACGCAATTGAAAAATTGTCTTAAAATGTTACCTAAACAGGAATTTCATTGCAATTTCGCTACATGTTACTTAAATACAACTCAACTTATGTTCTTAATAATCGATAGTGTTTTTGTATTTAAACGTTGTTTTTTTTTTACACTCTGTCATGGCTGTATACCTACGTAAGTATTTGCCCTTAACGTTTCTGGACGAAACATTTGTATAATCTGTGGTGTGGGCAAGAAGACCCGCCATTCGCATTAAAAAATTTCACGTATCTCGTAAATAGTAATAATAGTTGTGCTGACTTTCATAATTATTTACTCGCAAATGTGATGTAAAACATTGTTTGTTACACGGGTGGTACGGGAATTACGAACCTCGACTCAGAAAGCCCTCAGTCTTCGACTTCGGGCTTCTACTAGAGCCTCGATCGTAATTATTTACTTACCGGGCGGTAAGTAAATAATACACAATGTACTATTATTTATACCCAGTCATATAATTATGTAAAAGTACCAATCAGTTACCAATGAAAAATATTTCTCTTAAAATTCATTGTTTTAGAAATAATTGAAAAAACAAACAGGAAATTTAAAAAAATGCTTTTTGTCTAATTGCAGTCGGCTAAAAAGATCATAATCATACAGACACGACCGACGCGACGTAGCGACGCGATTCTGCGATTTATCTCCGAAGAACAATTTCTATGAAAACGCAAGCGACTTTTCACACTCGGCTTGACAAATATTAAACAATCCGATTCTACGAATGCTTTTTTTCTTTTCCAGTCGAAAAGTCGCGGCCCATCGCCCTGCGCGCATCTTGCCGCACCGCGCCGTACCGTTGTGTGAGGTCTTGAGGCCGTCGCGCGACAAAACGCGCCTGTCTGCGTGCGCTCTAAAATTATTATCCGTGAAACTATTTAAAGGCGGTAAAAAATATACTTTATTGCTCTTTAGTTTAAACAAATATACTTCAATTTGCGTTTTGTTTACGGCGTCAGACTAACCGATTTGGAAAACAATCATAATAAGCTTTTTAAGAATACATACACATTTTTCGAGGTAAAAATAATAAAGGTATTAAGAATCTCAAGGATTCGACTGAAGTATTTCGGAAAGCTCTCGTCTTTCCATGTTAGTGAGTTGTGCTGAATTTCAGGGATTATAAGTTCAAAGGCTTGACTTTGAAAACACATAGTTTTAGCCAAGTATTAGTCAAGTTCTTGGTACCGCGCGGCTTGGAAGTATTGGTACTACCGCATCTGAGAAACGTACCTACACCACGAGAACTTTATCTTAAACTGAGAACGAGAACTGAAAAATGTGGTTTTAAAATAATTTGAAATTAATTGATAATACCTCAGTTACCTCACGCATATTTAAAGCTTAATGGAATCCGCTAATTGCAGAATCTCTGAGCTCCAGAACTGACCAAAGCCCTGTTAAATTCGTATTTTACAGTTTGAAAAAGTAACTTGTTACAAATGTACACATATAAAGTTTTATAAATAAAATAACAATTTATGGATGTTACTCATAAAGAACGTGAACATGAGCTTATTATCACTGGTATTCCAAAGTTTTATGGACGCAGCAAACTGCGCCATGTAATAATACAATAGGTTCCATACAAATAATCTTATTGGTACTGTATTAAATAAACAAGGGATAGACTCAGGGAATACGGGCCCGATAAATTCTCACAAAGCCTGTATAAAGGCCACAGGAATCCTTTTGAATTTCCCTTTATGTGTGCCGTGATTTTTGCCATTATAAAATTCATGTGCTTTAATTGTTTCTGCTTGTATATCCTTGGGTTTGCCTTTTGTTTTTTCAATGAATACATTGAAAAGCAAAAGGCTAATAGGGCATTGTATCTGTGGCAGAGTAATTAGAATAACTACAAGAAATAACGTCAAGTTTGAACCTGGAATGGACAGACTAGGACCAGCCCTTTTTTTCCAAAGTAGGTATGTACCTACCTATCGTTTAAAACAGAGGAGCTCGGATTCCCGTTTGTCCTTGACCCCGCCGGGGGTTTAAATCTCAGAGTTGGGGTATAGAATAAAACTTTAATTCGAGCCAGACAAAGAGTGTTATGCGCAACGCGATAAATTCGTTATAAAATAACCAGGTATTTAATATGTATGCTAAAACAAACATACATGATACAATCCGTTTCCAACTAATTTACATAACTCTTGACGCGGCTGAAGAACTGCCCACTATCCACCACAATTTAAAGACGTGAAAAGACCTATTTTAAAAAGTCGTCTCTTCTTAGGATTCTGTTGCAGGCAATTGCTGGTAATCGACATTCCCTTAACCCTTAACTCCCGAAATCTTTCAAAATCTCCATAACCAGATGATAAACTAGTGACTCCCGGTATCATTTAGCGTGTTTTTACATCCTACCGATCACCAGACAGAGCTGTCAAAATATAGAGACTCTGACGACATAATTACTCGGTTTTAGTTAGGTGCGACGAAAACACAACAAAATTTTTCAAGTAAGAAGATACTACGATCAAAGTGTGATGATTACCCAATCTCGTGGGCCGATCAATCTTCACGGTAACCAATTTATCCTCTCAAACTTCCTCCGCAACATACAATCTCAATGAGTACGTAAACAAATCACAGTAATAGGGTGACTGGTAATTATGCACTGATACTTAAACACGTGATTATACTCATGATAACAAACAACTTTCCCAAAGAAATATTTTTTTTCATACTCATTCACTTTTGTCACAAGCTGATAGGCCAGAGGCGTGCGCGCGAATTTCATACGGCTGTTGTATTATTGTGATAAAAGTGAATGAGTATAAAAAAATGTTTCTTTGGATAAGTTGTTTGATATCATGAGTATAATCACGCGTTTAAGTATCGGTCCCTAGTTACCAGACACCCTATATACCTACGCATATTGAATCAGCTCTAGAAAATTAATTATGTGACTACGCAAGGGGGATTACTTGAAGACGACAGTGTGTAGGTATTCCATCAATCGAATACGAACAGAAAGATGGTAAGACACTTTCTTGTATCTCCCGCGACAACTTTCGCGAGGAAATTATGAAGTGTGTGAGAAAAAAAGGTATCGTATATGCTGTTCCAGACTATAATATATCTCTGTGCCAAATTTCATCCAGATCCGTTCAGCTTTTTGTCGTGATTGAGTAACAAAGATACATCCATACATAAGTAAGTATAAGTTTCGCATTTATAATATAGATATAGATTATTAAGAGGTCGATGTACCCCAAAATTGCAAAATACGAAATCTCTACATTTAGTCGGGTTGGATGCAAACATGTGAGCATGGTAGCTGATTATTTTCATGATTGTTGGGTTGATCTCGAAGAAAAGTTGTTCATAATGATAAGTACGAGTAGAATAACCCCTAGACATTTACATGTATGTTTATTAGGTACCTGTAAGTATAAATCTTGAGATTTTATGCCTTTCCTGCATTAATCTTATCACTGTATTTATGCCATCCAAAAAAAAAAATGCAGTAAATTGGAAATAAATAGAGTGTCACGATAAAACTAAAATAATATTACCTAGAAGTTTTATTTATAACGAAAAAGTTGATCGAATTTAATTTCTGCTTCAGTGGGACTCCCAACTGGAGCAATATTAAAAGCCTGAGATTTTATAGATATGCTATTGCTATTCGAATAAATTCGATTTATCAGAAGGCTATGAAGTTACTCGACTGAAAAAGTATTGAAGTAGAAAATATTAAGTTAAATCTGCTATACCGCGCCAACGTTATATCTGGGAACAAAATAGAAATTGAACTTTTACGGGTAATGAAAACAATTTTGTATTCTTATTTCACACACGGAATTCCTAACTGCTTCCTAACTGAAATAGGTTTTAGACAAATAGGTATCATTAAACAGTTACCTACCTCGGTTAAGGACCAAACGAGTTTTCAACGTATTTAAAAAGGGGATTAGGTGACCCTCTGTAAGTGTCCATTTTGTTTCCAGTAAATGAATTAACGTGTACGGTAAGTGCTTCAATCGAATGACAACGAAAGGAAAAACAGAAGATAAAAATTTACCAAGTACTTGCGATTAAATAACCTTGTATAAGCTAGTACAATTACTGAACGTTGCAATTTCAGCCTACATCCACGAGATAGTTCAACTTTATCATCCGACTTAAGGCGGAACGAAGCTATCTCTTACAAGTTTCAAGTCTCAGCGTTGTCCTTTATGACACAGGCAGGTACTTTTCTCATTTTGAAGGGCCTTAAGGATTGTGAAAGACCTTCAAATAGATTAGACTAGAAAATTGAATAAGTAATCATTCTTGTAATATATTATTATAAATAATTCATACTTAATTATTAGAACATAAACAAAGCATTTTACTTGTTTGCCTCACTATGGAATCTATTAACATATTTAAAACTAGCTTATCATTGCCCCATGGGATCGTATCTCTGCACTGGGATAAAAAGTATCCTATTTGTTAAAGCAGGATCTCAAGTAAGTATTTGTGTGCCTTTTATTTGAATCCGTGCGTCGCGTCGTTTGCGTGAAAGAGTAATAAGCATCCATCGATCTATTCATCCATACCACAAAACTTTCGCATTTATAATAGTAGTAAAAAGATAATTAAATGAAATTGATGATAAGAATAGTTGGTCGCTGGGTTGAACTCAAGACAATGTTTGTGTTCTTTCGCCAAATTAGCTTACTGAAATGTGATATAACTTCATGCATTTTTTTTTTTTACTTTATATACATTTTTTTCTTTTTACTTTTTTATTTTTATTTTTTTCGTCTGTATGCGTGTAAGCGGGCACGCCCTTTAGTCTGGAGGCTTTATTTTTCTTTATTTTTTAATATTTTATTATTGGTGTGTGCTAGCTGACATGTGACATTAATTAGATTCTTTGTTTATATGAACTTGAACACTATTGTGTAGAATCTGGATCTTCTAACCTAACAGACAGATGTGTTGCTGGGGAGTTTGTTCCGCCACTTTTTCTTCCCAGCTAAAACACTAGGAAGTGGCGAAGGGCGGGCGTTTTGGGGGACTGTCTCTTGTAATTTTGACGTTCAAAAAGTGCTGATTATCAGCCTAATTTGAATAAATGACTTTTGATTTTGATTTTGATTGGATGAATGAAAGGCATTTGCATGTGGCTGAGATGAGAATGCTAAGAGGGATGTGTGGTGTTACGCGAATGGATAGAATAAGGAATACATTAGAGGAAGTCTAAAAGTGGCGCCAGTGACTGAAAAGATGTGTGGTAATCGGTTGTCGTGGTATGGGCATGTGATACGGAGGAATGAGGAAAATGTCGTGAGGAAAGTTTTGAGTATGAATGTGGATGGGTATAAGGGTAGAGGAAGACCAAAGAAACGATGGATGGACTGTGTGAAGAATGATATGGCAAGAAAGGAGGTATCCCATGGGATGACAAGTAATAGAGAGGTATGGAAGAAGAACACGTACTGCGCCGACCCCAAATGAATTGGGATAAGGGCAAGAGAATGATGAATAGTAGTAAAATAGCTATTTATGCAACTGTTACGGACGGGACGGTCTTTTAATACGAGTGCCATTTTTCGGTACAAGCGTAGCGCGTACCGAAATAGGTGGGCACGAGTTATTAAAAGACCAATAACGTACAGTTGCATACAAAATTTTATCTACGAAGGAAGGAATAACACACATATAGACAAATAAGTATTTAGGTACTACGGTTTCATAACATTTCTCATATAGGTACATGTCTTGATTTGTCTGGTAGTAAATTATTTGTAGCCGCAACTGCTCTATTTGTTATATCTGGTGGAGTATTTTCAATATAACTTGATGTTGAAGACATTTTTAATAAAATTTGGAATAAAATTCCAGTCAGATTTTTTTTCCCGCGTTCGCTTTTTTTTATTTTTTATTTTGTCTTTATTTAAACTAATATTATAAAGAGGAAAGTTTTGATTATTTGCATTGAATAGGCTCCGTAACCACTGGTCGGATTTGAAAAATTCTTTCAGTGTTAGTTAGCCCATTTATCGAGGAAGGCTATAGGCTATATATCATCACTCTACGACCAATAGGAGTGAAGCAGCAATGAAAAATGTTGCGAAAACGGGGAAAAGTGACGCAAACGAAGTTGCGCCGGACAGCTAGTTAGGTAAAGATCTTGTAGCCGCAATAGCCAAATAGTTTACGACAGTTTTGTTTTAAACTTGTTCCATTTTTAAAAACATAATTTACATTGTCTCTATTTCGAAGTAATATTAAAGGTTGGCTGTTACCTAGCTGTATGTTCAGAATGTCTTTGCTTGTGTTTTAGAATTTATGACGATTCACATAATGCAACCCGATGTCGTTATGGGTATCATAATGAAACCGCTGTCAATTTTGTAATTCGAATATAACGAAACCGAAGTAGATTAAGATTTTAAAGAATATTTTTTTACAATACCCATTTTAAGTTCCAGGTCTGACTGATGGTTTGTACGAGCGTGAATTTAAATTAAATAATAGGTCTTTACCTATGAAATTGCCGTATTGCAGTACAGACTTTTTCAAACAAAAAAAAGTTTTGATTGGTTATGAGTTCTAAATTCAAATTAATTTTGTTTTAAAAATATGACATTCTATTTACAAAATCAGTCTTTTGTTTATTGATTAGCTTTGTATTTTCATTACATTTCAACATTTTTCCTCATAATGGATACTTTTAAATTTCGTGTAATTATGGAATATGAGTTCCGTCGTGGCACCAACGCGGCACAAACGACCCGTAACATCAACGACGTTTACTGAGAGAACTGTACAAACGAACGCACAACCCGTTATTGGTTTGCTCGGTTCCGTTCTGGGAATTTTGACTTGAAAAATGAACCTCGTGGTCGTCCGGAAACTTTGGTCAACAATGATGAATTAAAGGTGATTGTTGAAGCTGATGAAACTCAATCTACAGCTGAGCTGGCAGCAGCTTTTGATGTTAGCATTAAAACAATATTGGTCCATTTGCGACAGATCGGCAAGATAAAAAAGCTTGATAGATGGGTGCCCCACGAACTTAACGATCGCCAGCGCAACGTACGCGTCGAGACTTGCCTTGCGCTGCTTGACAGGCACAGAAATGAAGGAATTTTGAACCGAATTGTTACGTGCGACGAAAAATGGATTCTTTTTGACAATCGAAAGCGCTCAGCAAGTTGGTTAGATCCTGGTTCGGTACCAAAGCAATGTGCAAAACGAAAAATGACCCCTAGAAAGGTGATGGTCACAGTTTGGTGGTCTAGTGCTGGTGTGATTCATCATAGCTTTTTACAAAACGGCGAGAGCATTACTGCAGATGTGTACATTGAAGAACTGACCACAATGATGGCGAAACTCGCACGTCTGCAACCAGCTTTGGTCAATCGGTCGTCTCCACTGCTACTTCACGACAACGCGCGGCCCCATACTGCACAACAGACCGTCTCTAAGCTGCATGAGTTGGGTTTGGAAGCTCTCCCTCATCCGCCATACTCACCAGATCTTGCGCCTTCCGACTATTACTTTTTCCAAAATTTGGACAACTTTTTAGCGGGAAAAAAATTCAATTCCCGAGAGGCAGTACAAAACGCCTTTGAAGAGTTTGTTGTCTCCCGTCCAGCTGATTTTTTCAAGAAGGGCATCCATAAACTGCCACAGCGTTGGCAAAGATGCATTGATTGCAGGGGTGATTACTTTGAATAAAAAAAATAAATAAATCGAAAAAAAAAATACTTTAACTTTTTTCAAACAAAACGGCAATTTCATAGGTAAAGACCTAATATAAGTATGTTACAGTCAAAACAGTTAATCGGAGAAAACCTCTTTTGACCTGTGTCAGTCAAAACCCTTATTAAGTAAAGTAGCGTTTACTCTATTAATAATATTTTGTTTTAAAACGCCTCAGTTATAATTACATCGTCTTTAGAATTACTACAACGCACTGTTTTCAAAGGTTCATAAAAAAAAAACTAACAATTAATGAGTTGTTAAGTAAATGTTAGTAATAGTTAAAATGGTTTTAACCTGTCAAAAGTAGTTTTGACTAATGATCAGCTTTGGCTGTGACATATATACACACATGACAAACTCGCTCCTAAAAGCTCGGTGAAACCGGTTCTGACAGATTCCAAACGCGGCTCCGGACATCGTAGTCTGACAGGTAATGCACTGAAGTATCCATGAGAGTCCTGTATCTAAGCCGTTCAGCAGTCTGTCTGGGCAGATTGACCGAAATCTTTGCTTGAATTACTTTTCCATAATTACGTCACATTACTGTTTGTGTGTATAAAACGAACTTTAGACAAACATTGGTACACATGTTTATCTAAAGTTTGTTACTGTTTCATAGTCCTTGTAGCAACTAGAGGTCAACTCATAACCACGCTAAGTTCTAGTTAAAGCTATTGTTTGTACAAAATTAACTTGTCCCGCAAGTGTTGTTTTGATTACATTACAGCCCGAATCCCTTTCACGGAGTTAAGTTAAAATATTCCTGAAGTTACACTCTAAATTCCCACATTGTCTGAACTTGGCTACTCTGAAACGACCGAAATAATTTGTACGCATGTCGTAGATTTTCACTGAGACGTAGCGAAATTATGAAGAGACAATTATATTTTCTTATCAATTTCTATTCATATAATCAAGTTAGTCGTGATTCTGATTACAATCACCTCATCGTGGCTTGATAACTACATTGGAATGACTTTTAAACTCGTTCATAAACTCATTAGTAGGTAATTAAGTTTGCGGATCAGCGGAGGCTGGGTTATTAAAACTATTCAACCCAAAATGTAAGGCATGTTAAACACATTTAAATTAAAGTTTACTGACCTATCTATTAACTTTTACTATTCGGTTTTTTTTAATGAGAATACTTATCTGAATTTTCTGAAATTAGCTTTTAGAAATGATTGCGTTATTTCCTAAAATTGAGTACACTACATCTGCGATTCTCACTCAAATCGTCTTTATTTTTTCTTAAATTCTATTGGTATCAGTCGCGGAGGCCTAAGTCCCAGCAGTTGTCCCAGCAGTGGGAACTGCTGGGACATAGGCCCTCCATTCTATGAGAGGGAGTGAATTGTTTTTCACCACGCAATCAGTGTGCTTGGTAGACCTCCAGTGTCTCCCTTTATTTTTTATTTTACTAGGACATGGACAGGACATTTTTTATTTTACATTCACCTTCACCGTTTTCAGAACAATGATAGAGAAATAAATATTAAGGGTAACGTGCCAGCCTGGCAAAAGAACGATAGATATTAAAAAGATCCCACGATCAAATCATAATGTAGGCGTTCACCACCCACTGTATAGTACCGCACCGCACTAAAGCATACGCTTAAATAAACTAATTGCATTCAATTTTACTTAAGTCATCGTCTGCTTAGCCTTTTCCCAACTAAGTTAGAATCAGTTTCCAGTCTAACTGGATGCAGCTGAATACCAGTATTTTACATGGAGCGATTGCATATGTGACCTCCACAACCCAATTAGCAATGGATAATACGATACCCCTTGGTAAGACTGGCTGTCCGACTTTCAAGCCACTGACTACCTGTAACGACTGTCAAAGATCTACAAATGACAGTCAGGACCAACGGCTTATCGCAATTATCGAGGCACATAGGAAACTCGGTATGTAATGGGCAATCACCCATCCAAGGACCAACTAGGCAAGCGCGGCTTAATCTGAAAATCGACCCGAGCAGTTGTTATTCTTTAGCCACGGGGCCTTTAGCTTTACTTAAGTAATCAATAATAACCTGCACGTGGCTTTATCCCCTTTTCCAACACAAACACCTACACTATTCAGAGTAACTACGCAACAAAATAACGAACACCATACTTAATGTGAGCACAATCAGGCGATCATAAACTTCTTTTTCTTTCAACTACGCAGTAATGTTATCATTAATCACTACAAAACCGATCACAAAGGATGTCTTTTTTGCTTAGAACCAAAACAGTGCAGAAAAGTTATATGAAATCTCATTATTGCACTGTTTTAAATTTAGAATTAAATTTACCACAGAGGTTTAATGCCTCCTATTAAGTTTAATAAAATGTATGCATCAGATCAAAAAGATTACTGGCTGAAAGTAAAAATCGGCTGAATAAAACTGACTTGGTGAAAAAAAAAAACAAATGGCGCGCATTTTGTACCATTGTAAAACTTTGATACTTCTTATTTACCAAATAAAAAGGTAAAAAATCATAGGAATTGACAGCGATAGCGATATGAATTCAACTCCAGAAAATATAAAACAGCTGCAAATGAAGTTGTTAATAATCTTTAATAACTGCACTTTTAATAATTGTATGTTTGAAGGGAAGATGAATTAGACTTTGTTTCATTAACTTGAGTTTTTATTTTGAGTAGGTATATTTTGTCAGGGTAGTTGAAAGAAAAGCAGATTACGCACCTCGATAAAGTGAGTAATTAATGCACTCGTGATAATTTAGTGCCCTCGCATGCGCTCGGGCACCAACATAACACTCGTGCATTAATGACTCACTTTGCGCTCGATGCAACAATCTACTATTATAGTTTCGAAGCGAATAAAAGCAGACA
This sequence comes from Cerastis rubricosa, assembly GCA_949152445.1. NCBI lineage: Eukaryota > Metazoa > Arthropoda > Insecta > Lepidoptera > Noctuidae > Cerastis > Cerastis rubricosa. The sequence goes on along the minus strand of OX424523.1, from coordinate 20,146,998 downwards.
ATGTTACATTTATGTATATAAATTACGCGTCACGATGTTTGTCGGGGATGGACTCCTAAACTACTTAACCGATTTTAATCAAATTTGCACACCGTGTGCAGTTTGATACAACTTGAAAGATAGGATAGCTTACATCTCAATTTATAGTCGCAATATTATTTTATTGCAAATTAAGTCACAATTATCTGTTAGCTCCAAACGTTTCTAATAGATGGCGGTATCTGTTGACTGGATTGAGTAAGTATTCAATAGATGGCACTGTATAGGAGCGGAGCAGCAATGAAAAATGTTGCGAAAACGGGGAAAATGTGACGCAGACGAAGTTGCGCGGGATAGCTAGTTGTTTAATATTAATCTTTCTTATCAACGTTCCTTCGTGCCTCGATCACATTAAGGATCTTTTACAGGCGTTTATAGTCAGAGGTCCGAAAGTCTGAAAACCAGTCTTACCAAATAACTAGACTGCAGAGGTCAGATAGGCAGTCGTTCCATGTAAAATACCGACGCCTCAACACCAACATGCTTCGAAAAAGGCTAGGCAGATAGATGATGGTATATACAAGGTGTTGTTTTGCATCCTCGTCAAAATTCAGGATGTTGTCACAAAAGACATAAATAATCAATATAAATTACGGTACCTAGTAAATTATTACAAAACACTGCGTTTTTTTGTTGTTTAAATTTGTCAATATTTCAGAATAACCCCCTTAACGTGGTTTAGGGATTATGAAATTATCGAAAACACGTTTGAGGTTTTTTGTTTGCGTGTAAGCGACGTTATAAGGCGGGGATCAGACGGCCCGTGTTTAAAACACGGGTGGTTCACAGTTACCGATTTCAGTAAATAAATGAAAAAAAGAAAATTACCTACTCATTTTATTATTGATTCGGGTCGAGAATCATTAGCATAGTTACCTCCTAGAATTTGACGAGGATGCAAAACAACACCTTGTATAACACCAACATGTTCTGTATGGTGTCGGACGTAAAGAATAGCACCATCCCATGTCTTCCCGTGGGTGTCGTAAGAGGCGACTAAGGGACTTAGCAGAGAATGGGCAGCAGCGTTCTCTGTGCTTTTGTAACAACCGTACTGCGATCGCCAACCCGCCTGCCAAGCGTGGCGATTATGGCCAAAACCCCCCTTTCTTGGGGAAGGCCTATGTCCAGCAGTGGACGTCTTTCGGCTGAAATGATGATGATGATGATATATAACAGTAATCGATTTGAACTATAATTGCTTGCAAGTTATTATCAAGTTTTATCCCTGTTAATCCATTTCTAATTCCTTTATTAAATACAATGTTAAAAGATAGGTAATTAATTGTTACTAAAGATATTGTAGCATAAATATCTAACATTATTAATTGGAAATGAAATGTACGGTGTGTTTTTGTATCTCTTGGTTTACAATTCATTATTTTCATATCTCTTTTGTCAGGTGTAATTAGTTATTGTACTCAAATGTGTAAGTTAGTAAGTATGAAAATTATTATAGTGTAGTATACACAATGTTTTCTGCAATTAAATAAAACATATACTTACTTACTTAGTCTTTCAGTAATAGTCAGTCTTATATATAAACGTAGTAAAACGATCTTGTACAGTAGCGAATAGTCGACGTATGTGTATGTGTGATAGTGAGTTAATGAGTGCAATGTGCCGCCCAGTCCACTTTTCCAATCCTGTCGGCCACAGCCAACGTGCAAGGTGATAGGTGTTCCCTCATGAGGCCGAGGCTCCGCGACACCTAGCCACTGATGGAGCAAACGAATCAATAGCTTTTTTGGATTCACCCACGTCATTTGTCGAAATAACAATTTAATTCCTTCAACTACACGGTATCTTTATAAAAGCCGTTACAGACGGTCGCGATGCAGCAGGGATTTAGCCGCATTTTTAAAAAGCCTCTGTTCGTTATAGTGCTGGGGGGAGTGGGCCAAATAATCCACTACGCGCGCCATGTGCGGGTTGGTGGGTGTCACATGTTAACGACAATTTTTTTCGAGAGCATCCTACCATTCAAAATGTAGCATCGACTGACGCAATCAATATGCACAATCCATATTTTTAACACTTCTTCTTTAGGGAAAGTTGACTAGTTTGTTGGTCTGAATCACCATCTAAGACGTATCGCGCTAATTCTGTTAAACCATGTAGATACTGTCGTTTACTGTCTGCCATTAGCCACTACCCTGCTTGCTTTCAATAGAATCGCGATAAGCCCGTACGTTTGTATCGCTCCTAAAAGTCGTGTGGTATCACTCTAACTTAGCCTTCACTACAATAATGTTGTATATTATGTATGTATTATAATTGATATTTTCCCAAATCACATTTTTGGTTGTGATCTAAATATCTTCTTTGAACAATTTCGCGAACTGAGGTTCTAAATCTCTTTCACTAGGATTTCCTCGGTATTAAGTAGATTCTGTTATTGCCATTTCTTGTGACGAAATCAGAACATCAACGTAGCATATGTAGTAAGAAGTCCTTTCAAATACAATCGATTTTTTTTATTCTTCTAATGAACTAAAAATCATACATGATAATGTAGGAAGTTGTTTTTCATTAAAGTTACACGCAGTATTTTATCTATCAATTATATAGCTATAGTTGAAAGCATCACTTTGTAATGTGGTTGGTGGCCCTGTGGTAGAGGATTACGAGCTAATATCTATAGTTCCAACCCAGTTAAACGCGGAACTCCGTTTTTCTTTGCCATTTCTCTCAAAACGGTAATAGTTATTTGTTATACAAGAGTGCAAAGTTGCTTTTTAACCGCGTGTTCAATTTTGATGACCGAGCAAGCGAAGGATTCTAAAATTGAATCACGAGCGCAGCGAGAGATTCAATATTAGAATCCTGAGCGTTAGCGAGGGAATCAAAAGAGCACGAGGTGAAAAATCTTTGCACTCGAGTGCAACACGTAACTTTTCATTCCACCTCAGCGAGGAAATAACTAAATGCAAAAAAAAAAACGTTTACAATCACAAGATAGGTACACTTTTATTTCAGTTTAGGTATTAATTACTACATTATGACAGGTAAGTATTACAGAATAATCTTTAAATTATAACAAAATAATATTACGGTATAATTAAAAATGACGTGAAAAAATGCCGCATAAAGAACCGCGTACAGAGCAAATTGAAAAAAGAACACCAAGAAGGTTCCGAGTCTGAGTTTTTAACAAATTAAAAAAAAGTTGTATGATATATTCGGCACCATAGAGGTAGCAGTAAATAGGTTTAATGTTTTTTTTAATTCACAAACTTAGTGCACACGATGTTCTAAATTCAATTTACTTTATCCTCTAGAGAATAAAAACAGCTTTTGCACTCAGATATCGAAGAGTAAAAATACTCTTTCCGAGATCGTGGGATGAAAAGGGTATATGCCTTAGCAAAAAAACATTCAAAGGTATGTGACGTCTACCAACCTTCACTAGGCCGCGTGTGGATTATAATACAATCCACCCTAATAGTGGGAATCGATTCTATTATTTATAAAATAATTTAAAAAAAATATTAAGTGAGGGTTGCCAATTTGAAAACTGATTTTGGGAAACAATCAAATTATTTCAGAAATTCAGAGAATTCTTTTTACATGAATCTCTTTAAAAGGTATTTTGTTGTATATGTGTATGTTGTATATTATGTATGTATTATAATTGATATTTTCCTGAATCACATTTTTGGTTGTGATCTAAATATCTTCTTTGAACAATTTCGCGAACTGAGGTTCTAAATCTCTTTCACTAGGATTTCCTCGGTATTAAATAGATTCTGTTATTGCCATTTCTTGTGACAAAATCAGAACATCAAGGTAGCATATGTAGTAAGAAGTCCTTTCAAATACAATCGATTTTTTCTTTCATATGTTCTTTACATCTCACTCTTCTTTTATCAGGTTTTAATTATGTTTGTTGTTATCTGTAACCCGGTAATGGATTAAGCTGGTGTTTTATTCTTAACGTTATTATTAGGAATGAAGGTACATACTTACATATCAAAAAAGAGTGGTTTATATTAGTTGTTAAATACAACAGAAACTACTCACTAGCTTTTTATTGCGTTGCTACTAACTAAGGACCTACATAATAATACAATCTTGACCTGTTACGCCAAGGTATTGCCATCGACTTTTTATTTGCTTTATTTCAGTATCGGATTTAAACGATGTTCCGTCATACTAAAATAAGTATCATCATTCTCTCTCTTAGCCTTTATCCCAATTTATTTGGGGTCGACGCAGCATGTCTTCTTCTTCCATACTTCTCTATTATTTGTCATCTCATAAGGTACCTCCTTTCTTGCCATATCGTACTTCAAACAGTCCATCCATCGTTTCTTTGGTCTTTCTCTACCCTTATACCCATCCGCATTCATACTCAAAACTTTCCTCACGACATTTTCCTCATACTAAAATAAGTAAATGTAGGCAAAAGCTTACTTCGTACGATACCTTTAATGGATACGGTTAATATAATATTCTATCTATTAACAAAAAGTAAAACATGCTATCAGCTTTATCCGATAATGTTCAATGCATTATCTGCTATGTCAGATTAATTAAATAATAACTCATATTCGTTAAGTGCAAATTGTGGTTCAGGATTACAATTTACTGTTAACCATAATTAAATCGTATTTTATCAAACAAAAATTATAATTAATATGAATGAAATTTTAATAACAAAAATTCTAAAAAAAACAACGTTTGGTCTATTAAATCGATGAACAAGAAGTCAAATACTTGAAACTTTCTTTAATTTTTTAATACTTTGAACGTGTTGGCCTTAGACGACGTGTGTCTACCAAGTAGATGGAATAGATTCTGCTGAGCTCGCTCTACGAATAGCAAAAGAAAACCCAGATCATCGTCAACATCTGCCTAGCCCTTTCCCAGCTATGTTGGGATCGGCGTCCAGTCTAACCGGAAACAGCTGCATACCTGTATTTTACATATAAAACAAGGATATTCGGTACTTAAAAGTATTTCACATTTTTGAGTTAATAGCATAGATCGGAGTAGGTAGATTGAATTGGGGTCATTGATCCGAAACGTACGTGTTCATATGCACATTCCTCCGGAATTGGTTGATTTGATTTAAATTAAAGTGCAACAATTTATAAAAATTGTGGACATAAAAGGCCTAAAAATAAAAAATATTATTAATGCTTCGAACGTAATTCGATTGTTTTTATTATACCTACAACAGAATAATAATAAATTAATTTTGTTTAGATACCTTTTTTTTAGGATGGGAAATCATCAAATGACTTCTCCCGCTCTGGGCGGAGCGGAAGGGATTGTCAGACTTGACTGACTAAAACCCATCCATGTTCCTTCTTAGCCCTTTGTGTTCCAGGGCCACGGTATCTCTTTCGAACAACCGGCAGCCCTCGAACAACCCGCAGCCCTCGAACAACCCGCAGCCCTCGAACAACCCGCAGCCCTCCAACAACCCGCAGCCCTAGTTTAGATACCTTGATTTAAAGTTTAAATTGAGTAGTAATAATATCACTACCAACACTAACAATATTTAATTGAATCCAGAAATACCTGAATTGCTTTCAGGAAAAATGACTTAGCCATGTTATTCTTTCTGTGTGCATTTATGATACAAGTACCAAAAATCAATCTACCTACTCCGATCTATGGGTATTAGATACCTACCAAAATAAGTCAGGACAGGACGCCTTAGTCCATCAGTGGATATCTTTCGGGAAATAATTATGTGATGGCTATGGTGACTGATCTTGGGACTAAGTTAGTTTCCGTTTGATTGATTAATTTTTTTTTATCTAATCATTCTATCAAAATCTTTTTAACTACTCCTCTGGATAAATAAGTTTTTTTTTGGAATCACGATGGCTGTTTTTATTTAATGGGTACTTCGGCTTCACATTATCCATTGTTGGCCAACTCTAAATTTTTGCTGCTTGACCGAGGACAAACGGCCCAACCGCTTAAATTTTAAATCTGTTCTCCCTGTGTTATGACTTTTAAAGAACATTACTCGCAGGCATGTTAAATTATGGGCATTTATGCGATGTTGCATAACCTATGCACGGTAAGCTTTTGCATTTTACCTACTAAGATGGAACATCGTTTAAATCCGATACGAAATACGACTGTAAGACGATAAAACACTTTGGCGTAATAATCAGAATACATCACCATTTTATTTGGAAGTACGCAATAAACCATGAATGCGTATTTTCTGCTGTTTTTAATAACTCACAAAGTAGGTAAATAGTTTGTTCACTTAAATATAAAAGACAGTGACAACATCAAAGTAAAAGTTGGCTGTCTGATTTATAATTAAATATAACTTGGAAGCACCCATTTGAATTATATAAAAATTATAATTGTAAATGTGCTGATTTTCATCTTTTTAGGTTAGTAATGTCAAAAATTTCGCGGAGGATTTACCTTTTTAGTACACGATTTTTTTTACTTTTGACATAATTAAAATTTTTCATTTCGAGTCACGAGGTAACAAAGAAACGGTCATACATACATACAGGTCAAAGACATAAACCTCCTTTAGTGTTTTGTTAAGTGCCAAAAAGTTCGGTAACTATCCGAGTACTGTATGTACTATGCGTACATACTGAAATTACATCAAGTATGGCACACACATATTACACAGAGGATTTTCACAGAAGATGACTATTTCTAACTGACTAAGGATCAAGAACATGATTAAATTGACACCCGGTTATCGCATCAATTTGTTCGAGGAGCCAGACCGTAGCTGGGGCAGAAACACTTCTCTTACCTTCTACCCAACCTAACCGACCATACAAATTGAATTTACTTTGATTATTTTCTATCTTTTAGTCGTATTTTCAAGTAATAGGTATTTAATTATTACACAATTCTGGAGCGAAGTAATTTTATATCTACTTAGAGTTGTTACTTTAAATGATTGTCTAAACAAGACCACGTTACCGAGAGTAGCAAGCGATTTCAGTCAACATAACACAAATGGACACGGAGAAAGAACGATCTAGTGGCGTTAAAGAGTACATTTTCAGCACCTATTTTTTGTTCCAGAGCACTAAACCCTTATTATTGAGCACCACTTTAGAAAAAAATGTTGACCTTTCTAATCTTCATAGGTCGGAAATTAGCACGCTTGGCCTTTTTGCGGAATCGGTAAGGGATGAGGGGGTAATAGCATTTGTGCGGACCAAGGGAAAATGTTATCGGCCCTACCTGAGGGCGGTCATACTGAAATGATTAATAATACTGATAATATTATCTGTTTAGGTGATTCTAAAGGACAACGGAACAACCTATTTGTGAAACTAGAACGCTTGACTGATATACCTGCGTAGAATCAAAGAATGTTTGAGTAATTATCTTTGAACGGTTTTATAATCTTTAGATGGAAATATGAATATTCATGGGAAAATTTGAATTTCATCGGGAAATGTCAAAATACGAGTACATTGCCATTTGATTCTCAAGTTAGTTCCTACGAGTAAAATACCGACTTAATAAATTGTATGTGAACTGTATGCGTGAATGTGTATGAGACCATGTCTTTTGTAGTTCGCGGTTTCCCTGTTATGTATATCGACAGTAAAAATATCCCCCGACTGAAATTCCCAGTCAACAGCGAAATTTTGTAATGAAACGGAAATATTGGTGTTGTGAACTTTTAGAGACAATAATGGGTACCGTTTTGTCTGACTTCTGGCGTTGATTGACAAACAGAAAATAAAAAGTCTAAAAATATGCTTTAACAACGCGTTTACAACATTTATTGAATTTTTCCCAAACTAAACGAACCTGTTTGTTATCCGGTGAAGACTTTTTTTTTAATTTCGGCGAAAATTAAAGCTTTGTTTAGTTAGAAATGAAAAGAGATTAATTATACAAAAGTAATTGAACATTGCTTTGCTTTGCAAAGTTGCTAGGCGTAGGTATATAAATTTCAATATGAAACAACCTTTCCGAATTGAAAAATGTTGTAAACATTTTTTTTTTTAAATTTTGAAACTTGTTGCTACGGCTTGGCGCGTAAGCAAGTTGTCATTGTGAAATGATTACGAACGTGTCGTTGTTTTTTTGCAGCAAGTAAAACAAACGCGAAGTAATCGCAAATCCACGTAGCGATCATAGATAAAAAAAAAAGTTTTAGAAATAAGACTAAAAATAATGTTTTCCCCCGATTACAGCCACGGAATTTATGACAATGGTGAGTAATTCGATATTGTCGTTAAAAATATTGAAATTTTTCAGTGAAAAGTAAGAAAAAAGTATGTCAAACATCTGCCTAACAAATTACTGGACTTCCAAGTTTTACCGAAGTAAGTCAAAATCTTACCTTCTTTAATAGAGACAGTGATGGGCAGCTCAGGATCAGATTTGAAGATCACAACAGTAACCAAAATTTAGTCAAAGTTTATAACTGTTTTAACTTTCAAATTAAAAAAGAAAAACTCGTGAACATTGGGATAGGACTTTATTATGCAGTTTGTTTTTTCTGTATTTTATTTTTTTGTATTTACGGATATATTAATTAGATACTTATTTGTTTATTTATTATTATTTTAATATTTTGCGGCATCGAGTCGCGTGTTCAAAGCGCGGGCTTTGTAAGAAGTGAGGTCTAACAGCGGGACGCGTGTTCTCCACCCTCGCTGCGAAACTCGACTGTTCGGTTTTCTCGGGCTGAGGGTTTCGGTAGCTTGCGAGTCGCTAGCTATCCGCTAGTGACGTGCGCATTTCCGCCGCTTAACAATATTTTACTTGCCATTTCACCCAACGCTATTTCAACCATACCTTCAACATTTATATTGTATACCGGGCCGGTGTCCGCACGTCCAAAACGCGTATTTTGCGTACACGTATTTTCTGTAGCACTATTCCTAGTTATTCTATTTAAAGTTTTATCTTCAGCCTACTTTAGGATCCGCAGAATTTCATGAAATTATGAGCAGGTATGCTAAGTTTTGTATAGGTAGTGGTTTCTTATTATTAATAGAGTTTGTTTCCTGATAGGAAAATTAACGTTTATTGAATAAAAAAAATATAACCCATATACCTTACCTTACCTGTGCAGTTATTGAGTTTATCATTGTTTAAAGCAAAATGAAACATTAACACAGAAGCATATTACTTTGACACTCAGGCCATTTATGATTTTTCAAGAATCACAATGCCTGATTTTGTTGATTTTGGATCCTCGACCTTTGGACAAAATACAATTATAATTGCGAATCTCCCTGAAAGCATGTACGCACATAATATTTGAAAAATTCAATTATAAGACAGCGAAATTCTGGGGGACAAAAAAACTATATCTTTCAAAAATAATTGTTTCAATCTTCAAGGAATCTAATCGGCTCGATGATTATCTCGTGTCCCATCCCTAAGTATAAGTTGCCGCCCGCCCCTTGTCCTAAATGTTGGGTTCTGTATCTCCCTAACACGACTTAGATGTCTCCGCTCCCTAAGAAATCGTACCAATTCTCCCGGGAATCATTGCTTTCACGAAACACTTCAAAAATCTGGTATTTTATTAACAATGAAATATGATCATCAATCTTGGTGTGGGTAGACAGAAGGCGCTGGTGTTTTTAAACCAACAAATATGTCGAGTTGTCAACTGAATTTCATCAAGTATGCTGATGAGCAACAGTTAGGGTATTCTTGATGATAGATACCTATAAAGTTTAATAACTTTACAGTAGTAAGTTAGTGGTTTTCACTGAATTGATAATGTCAGAATTGTTGCGTGTGTAAAACTGCCAGCCGCGGACCGTAAAATTTTGCTAAGTCGTGGTTTTGAACACGTAAAAAATTACCGGTAACATCAATCGCGTGTCGCGACTAGAGATGGGTAAACGGGTGTAAACGGGTGATAACTGGGTTAAAACCCAGTTATCACCCGTTTCATTCCACCCACTGGGTAGTTTGGCTGGGTGAAAACAAAATATTTCGGATTTATTATTTAAACATGTAGCGCGCTACGGCCGGTGTGAGGGTGGCAAGACCAAGAGGGAGGGGGGGGGGGTGTGCGGCCCACGCGCAGCGATCCCTGCGCCCCTTCCCCGCTCAAACGTGTCAAAATCAAAATCAAAATCAACAGTCATTTATTCAAATTAGGCTGATAATCAGCACTTTTTTCAAAAAGTACTGATTATCGTTCACGTCAAAATTACAAGAGACAGTGCCCCAAAACGCCCGCCCTTCGCTGTCACTTTAGTTTACCTCGTTGACCAGAGTACACGCCTTTTATGGGAATTTTGTGTTTTTACTTACGTCCCGGTACTATTATATTGCGATCTTATCCTGCGTTTTGTGTTTTTACTTACGTCCCGGTACTATTATATTGCGATATTATCCTGCGTTTACCTGAATGACCTTGGCTTGAACACATTGACATCGATTTGCTTATAAACTGAATTTAACACGAGAAAACAATCTACGTAAGAAAATCATCTTTTTTATTTAATGAATAGTGTTTTTTTAGAATGAATTTAGCTATTAAGCTTTTTTTTCCTGGTATGCAAAAGTTTCCATAGTATAATCGAATACTTGTTTTATTTTGTATATTACATAATATATGTACATTATTTACAAACTACAAATAAATATAAAATAAAAATAAAATATGTACAAGTATCAAAATTACGTTCTGTATGGTGTCGGACGAAGAATAGCACCATCCCGTATCTTCCCGTGGGTGTCGTGTGAGGCGACTAAGGGACTTGTCAGAGAATGGGCAGCAGCGTTCTCTGTGCTTTTGTAACAACTGTACTGCGATCGCCAACCAGCTTGCCAAGCGTGGCGATTATGGCAAAGCCCCCCTTATGCTATTGTCTATGTCCAGCAGTGGACGTCTTTCGGCTGAAATTATTTATTATTATCAAAATTACAGGCCGTCAAAAAAATTCGTCGACATCGCTGTCGACAGGAAAAGTGCCGAGAAGGCTTGCCGCATTGCCACGTTGGATGGCAATGCTGATTCTTTGACCAAAAAAGAGGCCAGCCCTCTGGTCACGTGAAGCGTGGACCAACCGCTTGGCGATATCTCGAAACACAAGATGGGCACTCGGGCCCCATGACCCTAATGTTTCAACCCCAAACGGCTCAAATACATAATTACCAATTAAATTATTGTATTTGCGCCGTTTAAGGTTTTCAGCGCCTGCAGCAGCCGCCCCAGCGCAGCTCACCGTGCTAGGAAGATGGGATGGCGCAAGGGTGTCGACGCAAGTCGTATCCCACACCAAAGGCCTACCCAACTTCTATGGCATTATGGTCATACCATCTGGGCTCTTCCCATCGACACGTGCCAAGCCATTGGGTTCTAAGACAGGTGGCAAGAGCACGACGAATAAGATCATTAATGCTAGCGTGCCGTGCTATCCGACCTGCGCTCTTACTGCAGGAAAGGCCATGGTGTCCGAGGCCGTCGACTGCTTCACCACATCGACAGCGATGTGGAGCCCCGCTAGGAGCGCCCAATCGCAGACATGTAGCGAGCCGGAATGTTGTGTCACCTAGCAAAGTGCCTATGTTAGGTGACGGTAGTGCCTGAAGCCAGAGACCCGACTCCCACTCACCCACAGCCAGCAGGCGGGCACGCTCAGCAGTATTGGTAGACGTATTAATAAGGTTATTCCGTACCAAACTGCAGAGCGTCTCATCCCACTGTCTCTGGGAGAATGGGTTCTCGGGCCGATCCGTATCCGGGCAAGCCACTTTCCAGGCGTCCTCTGCGTCCGTCAAGCACGGCACTTCCGAATCAACCAGGGAGAGAGTTAAAATCTTCCTGGTTAGCTTTTCAGTGCTGTGGACAGAAGACGGGAACGCCGGTAAGCTTATACTAGAAATTTTGCGGACGCCGAGGCCATCAAAACGAATTGGTAGGGTGGCTTGCAGCCACGCTCGGTCGTCCAAGGCCACATTAAGAATGGATGTTAATGTGTTGCGTATAATTTGGTCAATTTATAATTTTTATTATTCACAATTATTATTATAATTTTGTCCAAAAGTTCTGGTTTCGTCCAAAGAGAAGAAGAACGGAGAACATACATAAAATTTGGACCAAAACAACAATTTCTAATAAGGGTGAAAGCCGAATGTAAATTAATTTTGGAGAGTCTATCCGAAATATCAATAAAATGTTTGATTTTGTCTTCGATGAAAGATGAAAAACTTTCTTCTAAAACAGGGGAACCTAGGAGGAGCAGAGAACTTTTTTCTAAAATTTTGATGTGTGGGGCTATTGCATTAAATTATTAAGTGATCATTAAAGACTATTAAGACTATTATTAAGTGACTATTAAGCTTAATTTACTTGCAAAGTTTCACTCTAGTATTTCAAGTGGTAATAAATAGACTAGTACCTAACTATGTAATAGGTATTTTAGCTTAATATATACATAATTTACTAAACTGGTGTCATTTAGGGTTAAAAAGCATAAAGTAGGTACTTGTAAGTGTCTAATGGATTTGAAATTTTAGACATATGTATTATCAAATCATTTTGTTAGCGTTGTGATATTGATAGTTCATCGTTTCGAAAATCGTAATCTCATTTTTTCAAAATGTATGCAGTCTAATGAGAATTGCAGTAAAAGAGACTTAATTAGTGCTTTTTGTATAAGTACGGGTTTGTCTGTCTCTTGCATGAGAAAGTAAGTAAACCTAGTTTGTAGACATCAAAGATTTTTTCCGTGTCACACAAACGTACAATTAAAACGAACTTTGATTAGTAATGTAGGTTCCCATATTGAGTCAGTCTACCAAACCATACATAGGTAACTTATTAAACTTCCTTGTTTTAGGGCAACATAGTGAGACCAAAAAAATAATCTATATGGAAACATTTTCGAGAGAGTGAGAACAAATCGGCTACATGCAAGTATTGCGAGATAAAATACAAAGTAGCCAACTTGCAAAAATGGCTAGACATTTATAAAAATGTCCTCATTGCCCCGAAAACTGCAAACCATAGTTGAGAACCAACATATCACAAACGTCGTCAGTATCTGCAGTCGGAAACACGATTTTGCAACCAAGTTATAAAGAAAATGAAAGACCTTAATCTGAATTAAGTTGATCGATTGAGGGCAGTGCATCTTCAGTGAGTCTGACAACAAATGTAAATAAAGAACATTTACATTCATTATTAGCTAAGTCTATTTATGTATCGGGAACACCCCTTTCAATTGTAGAACACCCACTCTGGATGATTTTTTTCAATGAACTGCAGCCACTGTACAAATTGCTTACTAGAAAAACAATTTCTAAAACAAAACATACAGGGAAATGAATCACGAGTTAAAAGAAAACGTCAAATCGCAAACATGTTTGCATTTAATGCTAGATGGTTGGTCCAATTGCAGGAATGAAGGAATAATTAATATAATCATTGCAAAACCAGAACCTGTATTTATTAAAAGTATTGCGACGGCAGAAAATCGACATACAAGTGAATACATTTGTGAAGAAATTTAAAATGTATTATCTGAGTACAAATAAGTTTGTTACGATGATAGAAGATAATGCAAGTAATATACAAAAAGGTTTTCGTCTCGTATAAGAAGAACATCCACACATAACGTATATAAACTGTGCTGCTCACACTTTAAATTTGCTCTGCAAAACGATTATGAGAATTGATGTAATAAATGCTTGTAAGAATATGGCAATTAACATGGTTAAAACCATTAAAAAAAGTCAAGCTTTAACATCTTTACTTGCAAAAATTGACAAGGAAAAAATGCTGGTGAAACTTTGAAGTTGTCACGCGATACCCGATGGGGCAGTTATTACACCAGCTTTAAAAGTATCGAAAACACGAAAGTAGCTTTGCAGACATTAGCTGTACCTACATGAAAAAGCAACACTTCTACCTACGGAAGAAAAATCAGCGCTGTTGGATGACAATTTTTGACAAATTATTCGACAGTGCAAGCTTATTATGGAACCTATTTCTGATGCAATATTTCAATTAAAGACAATTACAAAAATATTCGTAAGCTATTTTTTTAACATTAAACATGAAATCGAAATTACTTTATTGCCGGATGTCACAAAAATAGAAAGCGATAAAAAAGATGAAATATTAATAAATGTCGATGAAAGAATCAAAATCTGTTTGAAACCAATTCACTTAGCAGCGTATTTATTAGACCCCACAGACCAAGGATCTGCACTTGACGAAAGTCAAAAAGTCGACGCTATGGAGTTTATTTGTGAAGTAGGACAAAGTATCTATTTGAATGTAATGACAAAAACGTAATCCCGGAGATATAATATCCAAACCACGTCGCCACGTACAAATAGCTCTGAACCATCTACATCCGGCATTAACAATTTTCAATTTTTTGAATGTGACCGTGTTTCCGATGCAAGTGTTAATGATGACTAAAGTGCTTACTGATTTGTTATAATTTTTCAAAGAAAAATAAATAAATGGATCTGATTTTGTGTTTATGTTTAGCTTAAGCTAGAAGTGAACTCTATTAAATAAATACCAATACTCATTTTCACCCAGTAAAATGGGTGAAAATGGGTTATAACCGGGTCAAAACACAAATTACCCAGTTTTAACCCAAATGGGAAGAATGGGTTTTATTAACCCACTACCTATATCGGCCGCGACTGTGGATTTGGTTTTGTCCGGAGTCGGGTGTCGACTGATAATTTAATAACTATCCTCTTTCCATGACGTCACACGCGTTTTACGAACGCACAACGACTGAATACATGCCTTGTGTATTTGACAGGATACAAATATTTGTGTGTATTTTATAATGGGATTGTTTCACAACTCGTAACTTTAAGCTTTATTTAAGTACCCGAAAGTTTAAATTAGTGCTTACCCATCGCAACATTTATAAAAACAACGTTTGATATATCTTTATATCAAAACATCATACTGTATCTGTATACGAGTATGTATTTATCATTCTGTACGTGTGTATGTCACTGAACTCCTCCTAAACGGCTGGACCGATTTGAATGTTTTTTTTTTGTATGCGTTTGGGTGGCAACCTGGATGGTTTAGATCTATATTTTATCACGCTACGACCAATAGGAGCGGAGCAGCAATGAAAAATGTTGCGAAAACGGGGAGAATGTGACGCAGACGAAGTGGCGCGGGACAGCTAGTTTTATATAAAATAAACTATGTCGATACTGTTCCATCACATCTTCCTGGCTCAGCATGTTTTGCTGGCGATGCCGCGGCGGCTACGGAGAGCATATAATACATACATATATATAATTACATACCATTACTGGTCACTACTGTGGTGTGTGGTGGTGGTGGTCTAATGACCATTAGACCACCAAGCAAGACTGCTGAGCCGGTCCTAGGTTCGCATCCCAGATCTGGCAAAAAGTAACTGGGTTTTTCCATCAGGAATTTCTCAGTGACAGCTTCGGTGTCTGGATTTTTGCCCGGTTGTTGGCAATATGGACTCGCCCCCTATTTCCCGGGACTTTAAACGAAATGTGAGTTTTCTATTGTAGGTTCACCTCTGTCATACTCTTCCAGAATTACAAGGCGTGACGTTATGTATGGGTAGCTATTTTAGGTCTTAAGTACCTACGATGTTTTAGGTATTAAGTACCTACGATGTTTTTGATCTTAAGTACTTACGGTGTTTTAGGTCTTAGGTACCTACGATGTTTTAGGTCTTAGGTACCTACGATGTTTTAGGTCTTAAGTACCTACGATGTTTTAGGTCTTAAGTACCTACGATGTTTTAGGTCTAAGGTACCTACGATGTTTTAGGTATTAAGTACCTACGATGTTTTTGATCTTAAGTACTTACGATGTTTTAGGTCTTAAGTACCTACGATGTTTGATGTCTTAAGTACCTACGATATTATCGGTCTAAGTACCTACTATGTTTTAGGTCTTAAGTACCTACGATGTTTTAGGTCTTAAGTACCTACGATGTTTGATGTCTTAAGTACCTATGATATTATCAGTCTAAGTACCTACTATGTCTTAGGTCTTAAGTACCTACGATGTTTTAGGTCTTAAGTACCTACGATGTTTGATGTCTTAAGTACCTACGATGTTTGATGTCTTAAGTACCTACGATATTATCGGTCTTAAGTACATACCTACTATGTTTTAGGTCTTAAGTACCTACGATGTTTTAGGTCTTAAGTACCTACGATGTTTTAGAATGAGTGTAGAGATTCACCGACCCCACAATCAAACCATTACTACGGTTTTGTGGGGCTAAGTTTATAATTTTTTGGGTTCCGTACCCAAAGGGTCAAACGGGACCCTATTACTGAGACTTCGCTGTCCGTCCGTCCGTCCGTCTGTCACCAGGCTGTATCTCATGAACCGTGATAGTTAGCCAGTTGAAATTCTCACAGATTATGTATTTCTGTTGATGCTATAACAACAAATACAAAAATAGAATAAAATAAACATTTAAGGGGGGCTCCCATACAATGCTCGTTTTTTTTAAATAATGGTACGGAACCCTTCGTGCGCGAGTCCGACTCGCACTTGGCCGGTTTTTCATACCTTGTGTCTAAATAAATAAATAAAATATTAATAAATAATGCTGCCAGTCTCTTGGGCACATTACCGGTTGACAGCGTCGAGCGGAAGTTTTTTGATGCTATATTCTAGTTTGTTATTAGTTTAGATTATATTTTTGTTTTTATTTAATGGATATAAATGCGAGTATTTAGACCAGAGTATATAGTAGTATTTAGGATGTTATAAGAGGATTGGCCCGTGGTGGCGAGTCGGGGGCGAGGGTTTAAAAAGGGGTAATATTTTTGTGTTCACCAAAAATCTAAAGGTACATCTATGTATGCATTTCTAAAATATTGATCTTAAACCGGTTTAATTGTTTTACTATAATTAAACTACTCGGCCAACAAAATATGTTACATCTAACAAATTCCAAATTAACACCAAGATATAACACTTTTTTATTGTAGTGCGCTGCAAATATTCTATTGAAACAATAACTATTTTATTCTTCCCCGAAAAATACTGATCGTGCACCAAATATTCCTGAATGTTACACAAAATATTAGGTTAGGTTAGGTTAGGTTTTTTTTATTAATAAAGCTACATTGGACATTAATTGGTGTTTGATTCAAATACATTTTGCAGTGCATTATCTGAAATTAAAACTAAAAAAATAAATGCTTGTTTTTAAATTTAGGTGTATTACTATTTTTACAAATTTGCAACAGTTGTTAAATAGATGCTCGTTATGACATATTTTAATGAACATATTTTGGTGCACATTCAGTATATTTGGTGGAACACAGGCAAAATTAGGTAAATGAAATGGGAATAAATTGAAGTACTTTTAAATACCATCCGTTTAAAAGGGTGTTGTGCTTTCTTCTTTATTTATTCTTTATTATTGATTAGTGCCTATTCCCCAGTGGGAAAGAGACAGAGATATACGGGTCGTCTAGCTCCATCTCTTTCCCACTCTGCAATAAGAATAAAACAATACTGCTTTAAAACGTCATAGTAACCCCCATGGTGTCAGAATGATATGTCACAGTCAAAACTGTTAATGAGTCATAACTACTTTTGACTGGTTATTCTGTTTAAAACTATTGTAACAATAACAAACATTTAGTTAGAAAGTCATTAGAGTACTCGTTTTTTTTTGTAATTTTTGAATAACATCGTGTTGTACCTCTAGTTATTTTATAAAAATATTTTTTTTTTTTTTTATTACTGAGGCGTTCTCATACAACGTATTTTTACTTGATAAAGTTTTTGACAGACGCAGGTCAAAAGTAGTTTGGTCCGATTTACAGTTTTGTCTGTAACATATACATATATGTATATCGCTTCAAGTTGTAGCTTATTTGAATTCCTTTTATTTTTATCGTATATAATCATTTTTCATTCATTCATCATTTCAGCCGAAAGACGTCCACTGCTGGACATAGGCCTCCCCCAAGTGTCGCCATATTGACATAAGGGGGGTTTTGCCATAATCGCCACGCTTGGCAGGCGGGTTGGCGATCACAGTAAAGTTGTTACAAAAGCACAGAGAAAGCTGCTGCCCATTCTCTGGTAAGTCCCTTAGTTGCCTCTTACGACACCCACGGGAAGATATGGGATGGTGCTATTCTTTACGTCCGACACCATACAGAGTGTCGTATATAATAATGATCCCAAAAAAACTGATTTTCTGTTTTTAGTCGTAATTGGCTCTGTGTTACTTATGCAATTTGTTATCCATCTATTAAAGCTGTTGCTTCTCCTATTTACACATAAATAAATAATCACAGAGATTAAAAAATCAAAATTCAGATCGTACAAATAAAACAATAACTCGAGAACCTCGCAGATCAGATAAGTGTTTTCATTGGTATCGCTTAATGTTAGTGAAAATGGACATAATATCTTTATTTTCTTACATTTTATTTAACGAGGAAACAGATAAGTACTTACTTTTTTAATGAATACAAAACTTACACCCGGATTCAGAAACCTTCTACTTCAGAGTTCTGGAAGCCAGTCAATTATGCCACAGCATAAACGCTCTGCATTAAAAAAAAAAAGCTTAATGCTGAATTCCAACGAAAACATTCTTACATTTTCGTATACAACTATGATTAATATAAGGAAAAGGAAATCACCACGATAAATATTTTGTTCCCTTGATTTACTTACTTTGGGTATAAATTTTCATAGGTTATATTCTAAAGGTCTGTCTGAATAGACAGTAATCGTTCCGTGAAAAGTTTTGATATATTAAGTTGAGCACTATTGTATAGAATCTGGTTCTTATAACCTGACAGACAGACGTGTTGCTGGGGAGTTTGTTCCGCCAGTTCTTTTTCCCAGCTAAAACACTAGGAAGTGGCGAACATCGGGCGTTTTGGGGGACTTTCTCTTGTAATTTTGACGTTCAAAAAGTGCTAATTATGCTAGTATTATTTACCTTATTTTTTTATTTATTTATAAATATTTAATCATTCCTGTATACTACCTAACTGGTAGTCAGTTATTTTTACAAATGAGTGATCTACTGATTCTTTAAATAGCGAAAGAGTTAATATTTTATTTCAGCTTCGGTCTCACTGAAATTAAATTATCAGTTCTAATAGTTTTTTTTATTTTTATATACGCTTATAAAGAAAGCATTTTATTTGGAAAATAGTTGTCCATTTAAGCTTTGTCTAGGACACAGATTGAAAACTCTTAGTGCTTTATTGTTTTTAATATCAGCATTTAACGAATATAAGTACATCAAAATATTCATCTATACTACCTATATTATACATTCAGGTAGCATCTAAATCATTCAGATTTTCTTTCAGCAGCAGATATCAAACAGGTCTTCAATTCGATGCCTTGTGTTTGGATACACATATAATAGGGGAACACCCAAATACTCCGAAATATTTTATTCCGAATTTCAATGATCCGAGTGCCAAAAGTCCGAATTTCATAATACCTTAGAATTATAATGTACATTATTAAAAACCCCGAAATTTATTTAACCGAAAGTCGTAAATGTGATTTCTTAGTTTTCCGATTTTCATACGTTCGAAGAATCAGATGCTCGAAGGGTTCTCGGTCGGAAAAACGACATTCCGATTTTCAATACTTCGAATAAACTAAAAGTCAACATGATGTGCCACAAAATTTAGTGACAGAAACGAATCGCTGCAAAACCGACTTCACGCAGTCTTGTCTGCCCTTCCCCTAGAGTGTAATTTAAGCCCGCGTAGGCGCGGCGGGGTGGAGTGGCCCGCGAGCCGAGGAGCAAGTGGGTTGAAGGCCCGCCGTCGTGACTGAGGCTGGCCGGCGAAAGCCGGCCAGCAAGCCGGAGCTGTGGTGGTGAGCGTTAAAACCATCTGCGATGATAAGCTCGCGTGGGGCCGCCCAAACCCCGCAGCGCCGAAGCCGTGACAGAAATAATGCTTGCTGCATGTTGCATGCCTACTTGCTTGCTGCTTGCCTCCTTGCATGCTGCATGCCTGCCTGCTTGCATGTTGCATACATGTGTGAATGTTGCATGCATTATGTGTTTATTTGTCTTGCTATTCAGTTTTACAAGGCGTTTTTATTTCGGAATTGTATTAACCGCTATTTTAATAATCGGAATTCGTGTTTTTGATGTTTCGAATTATCATTAAGTCGGACTTTTTGTTATTCGATCTATTGAAACTCGGTATTTTGAGAATAGTAATTATAAACGTTAGGAATATTGAAATTTAGGTATTATAAAAATAGGAGTAATGATAAGTCGGAGTTGTTAGTTTAGGACATACAACCATTCGGAATTTTGACAATCGGCATTTTGAAAGTTTTTCGTATTCATGTAGTGTACCCATATAATAGAACTGTTTTGCATTAAAACAAAACAGTTATTATGTGTGTGGAAAACACACAGCATCGAAGCAAGGAGCTTGCTGGTGTTTGAAGAAAACTATGACAAGTTGACCATTCCGTTACGTTCCAGGATGCACTCTGCTTATGGGTGATAAACAGAGAGGGAAAAAAAACGGGCAACATGGAAAAATAACGGGTTAGCGTTATCTTTAAGGCTTAATTTTTGATATTGTATCTTCAAATCGATGCTGTGTGATTTCACGCACATACTTAATCCAAACTATAACCTGTGCCAATTTCAACCAGATCCGTTCAGCCATTCTGGCGTGATTGAGTAATAACATCATCCATCCGTCCAAATTTCATATTTAGAATAGTAGTAAGTTAATGCGGCAAGTGTGGGGTAACATTGGCCACGTCCCCTAATCAGCTAATACCCCAGCTGGCGAACCGCGCCCCTCCAGACACCGATAGGGGCTGATTCGCGGGTTCATTCAGACTGCTCGCGATATGTACGCAGGATGATTTTTTCTATGGTTTTATTGTTTGTCTTACAGTGACCAGTACCTTTTTACTCATAAACGTGCATTCCAACAAATTGGAATAGCCCAATCATGCAACATTGGATGAAACTGTTTACAATTATATTAAAAACAGGAATTACCTGCATTAAATTTAAGCCACCACATATTGAACTATTTTATTCAACATGTGGTGGCTTAACCAAATCTGGTCACTGCATTTGAAGTAAATATTGTTATTGAATGAAATTACCAAAACTTTGATCTATACAAATAAATTAAAATCATTTTCTGTTTGCTATCTAAACTAATATTATAAAGAGGAAAGATTTGATTGTTTTTCTGTTTGCATTGAATAGGCTCCGAAACATCTGAACCGATTTGAAAAATTATTTCACTGTTGGGAAGCTACCCTTGGGTGACATAAGCTAAGGAATATTATATTTAAAAAAAATTTGGGATCCTTACTAAAACTCAAATAATGTAACCAACCAAGGTGTACAAAAATTACCTAAATTATTCTTTACATCGCATGCGCTGCGAAAACTATTGATGATAGAATAAAATAATGTACTACGACTTTGCAGAACACATCATTATTTACAAAAAGTGTCGCAAAAGCATATGTCTAACTATTATGGTTATACCACAATAAGTGAATCAGCAACTAATCGTCTATCTTTTACAATTAAAGTACCTACACGAGTACATCCGGAAGAAGTTAGAAGTATCGTCACAAACTCACAACGTTGATATTTTCCTCATTGTTTGTCCTTTTATTTAAGAATTTGTATATTGATATAATATTTATTGTATTTTATATATCCTTAATATGTCTTATTGAGTTATGCCACAATAAGCATTATTTTATTTAAAAAAAAAAAATTTCATGCCGCCGCTAGAAAAGGCTCTGTATTTATATCTTGGTATTAATCCTTATCAAAATAAATTATATAACTTTATATAACTTTTTAAATTATTATTTTTGGACATTCCATTCGAAAGATATCACGAGTTTAAAAATGTAAGTATCAGAAAAAAGTTGCCTGATCGCCGCTCACCTTGCTCAGCTGGCTAGCTAGGCAGCACCTTATGCGATGAAGGCGTCACTGGGGTACGGGCCGTACGGGAGGGGAATATTTAAACTTTCTTTGTAGTTTTCTTTTTTAAGTAACCTGACGCAAATAGAAGGGTTTATGTGTGTGTATTGTAATTTTTAATTTTTTGTTAAATACCCGTGTGAAGCCGAGGCTGGCTGCTAGTTACAAATAACAGCATATTATGTCATCCATATGAATGTATAGTACTGCTTAGTAAGTAGTTTATGTACGGTACCGACTCATACTCGTAACAAAATAAAACCTTTTTTTTCTTTTTGTCGATCTGTCTGTCTGTTTGTTCCGGCTAATCTCCGAAACAACTGGACCGATTTGGACGGGACTTTCCTGTCCAAATCGTTAGCCGATGTTCTAAATGGTAGGCCGCGAAGCGTGTCTTCTGGCAGGGTGTCTAATTAATCATTGAGCAATAGTTTTCTACTCTGATCAGTTTTTCCATCTCACGAGTAGATCCCTTAATTCCTCAAAATGTCCTTACTCTGCCTCATGTCGGTTGCGTACAATCAGCCGGGGCTGGTTTCAACTAGACACAGATCATTTTGGATATGCCCCAAGTGCACACAATATAAAACAATACTAATAAAAAAGATAAAGAAGGAGGAGGTTCCTGTCTCTGGAGCCCTAACCACCGGTAGCTGGGGCCTTTCTTCCTATGCCGGCGGACCACTTTTTTATATTTTAATGGATTTTGATATGGCATATTTTAAAATATTATGGATTTTCTGAAAAAATATATTTGATTCATCTAATAACAAAAAATAATGGAAAAAAACGACTTCAATGTGTCTCTCATGGCTGCGCCAAATAGGCCCAGTACAGCCGGACCGCACTCTAATTTATGGCAAATTAAAGTTAATTCGCCAAAAATCAGAGAATTATGGCCTAGATTATATAAAAACTATCCAATTTTAAATATAATCGACGCTGCAGACGTTAAAACGTGCGTCATTGTTGAGTTCTGTAAAACATTTACATAATTTGTTTTTACAAAAACTAACCGGAAAACTCCTACAAACATTTTTATGGGTTCCTGTAAAAACTAAACACTTTCTTTAAAAAGAAAAACATATACACATGTGTTTTTCTTAGCCTTTGTTTAAGCACACGTGACGGTTACCTATTCATTAGCCCCTCTAAAAAAATATACTCTTTATAAAGATTCTTGAAAAACCTTCTTTTCCTTCCTTACCTTCTTTGATGTTAGGCAATGGTACGTCAAAGTTTTATGAAAGTATTTTTCCTTGATTTATAGAGCTCTTTTCAAAGGATTTTATAGGAAAACTGGGTATTCCCGTATCGCCCTTTTCCGTAAATGTCAAAACGTGAGAGTTATTTAATTTCCACTTGAAGGGCATCCGACAATACACGGTTTGTTTTTCCACCAAATCGAACTGCGTGAGCATCGTCTAAGATCATTATACGTACTGCTAAGTGTTCTCGCGAAGCTGTAGCTACTGCTAGTATCGAGAACTTGTCGTTCATTACCTCCCATTGTTGTGCTGAACAAAGTATTTTTCCTTTAAAGTATCCATGTCTTCGTTGTTTCTTTTTCAAGAGATACCTACACCGTTTCTATCAAATTTTCAAATGCCTAATATGGATTAGGTAACTACTTCGAGAGAGAAGCCCTCATATTTATTTTTGATTCTTTGGAAAAATCGTTTTACCGTTGCTTTAGAAACTAAGTTAGTAAGCTACGAACAACGTACTTAAGCTACGTAGTAAGAGTTAATAATGCTTTGGAATGGTGCCATCGTAAAATTAACAAAGTATAAACAATACAGTGCGGTCACACTAATTTGCGGCGTTCATCGTACTGTAGAGGAGGCAGTTCTTGCCCAGAGGACAGTGCAACCTGGTGAAAATAAAACCTATTCTTTCATGCGGAACCATTCATATTTTTATAAGTTTCCTCTAAGTTAGATTCTTTGACAACATAACATCTCGCCTGTAATCCCAGGAGGGTTATGCAGAGGTGCAGCTAATAGTTCACCCACATTTCGCCAATTATGTTTAAGTCCCATGTAATAAGTAGCGAGCCTATTGTCATCAACCGGGCACAAATCCAGACTCCATGGTTACTGAGAAATTCCTGATCGAAAAACCCAATAACACTTTGCCCAACCCAGGATACGAACCCAGGTGCTCCAGTTAGTTTTCGTCACCATAAAAACAGAGGTTCGGAGGAATTTATAGCAGAATAGCTTGCCCGCGAGAGCAGCAGTGGCCCAGTGGTGGCAGCCCCGACTTACGAGCAGTGAGCATTAAAGGCTGATTATGATATGATGATATGAACTTGCCCGCAGCTTGACTAGCGTTACACCATTTCAGCCGAAAGACGTCCACTGCTGGACATAGGCCTCCCCCAAGTGTCGCCATATTGACATTTTGGAGGGTTTTGCCATAATCGCCACGCTTGGCAGCGGGTTGGCAATCGCAGTACCGTTGTTACAAAAGCACAGAGAACGCTGATGCCCATCCTCTGGAAAGTCCCTTAGCCGCCTCTTACGACACCCACGGGAAGATATGGGATGGTGCCATTCTTTACGTCCGACACCATACAGACTCAAGACTAGCGTTATTGTCGGAAATAATCCCACCCGAATATTTTAATGTAAAACTATTAGTACTGTAGCGACCCAGTAGTGAAAGAATTTTCGGAATAGAATCAGTGTATCCGAACATTATAGTATTATGATCTAAGCCCATATTCGTTATTCTCTTATTATCTTTCGGATTGAACCTTAGGCACGAACACTGTATTAGCACTGTTTGGATCTTTGTTTGTCCCTAGGAAATAATATTCATCGCACACTTTTGCACAATATAACTTCAAGTCATAGACATTTTCATCATCTGCCTAGCCGTTTCCCAACAATATTGGGGTCGGCTTCCAGTCTGCCCGGATGCATCTTAACACTAGTATTTTAAATGTAGCGACTGCCTATGTGACCTCCACAACCCAGTGGGGGTAATACGATACCCTTTGGTAAGACTGGTTATCAGACTTTCGGGCCACTACCTGTAACGTCTGTCAAAGCAAATGACAGCCAGGACTAACGGCATAGCTCGTGCTTTCAAAGGCACGTAAAAACTCGGCATGGCATGAGTGGTCACCCATCTACGGACCGACCTAGGCAAACGCGGCCTGAAGATCAACACCAGCGGCTGTTATTATGTAGCCACGAGTTCCTCGTGTCAAGTCTTAAACACAACATTAAAATGTCTCTTTATGGCTAGATAATGTTATGAAAGACGGCCATGCAGGTTGTTTAAGTATCTCATTAAAAACTTACCACCGAGTTGCTTCAATATTGTTCACGAAGTCGGAAGACTCTGTACTTCTACAAAACAGTAGTAAGCTAAAAGGGGCACACAAAATATCTGAAACTTTTATTCATAAATAGAGCTTATTGTTACATTATGTGTATTGACGACCCTTTAACTGACAGTCTCTTTGAGTTACAAAACTTGCTTTTATCACATTTACAAACGATGGTTGAAAGGGCGACCGGGTCAGAGGCTCTCGTGATCTACATATATACATATAGGAACCTAAATATGGTATTATTAAGACAGGTACCAAAAGTAAGATACGAATAAGTGACTCAAGTAAAGCAAAGTTTTTATTAGGGTTCCGTAGCCGAATGGCAAAAAACGGAACCCTTATAGATTCGTCATGGCTGTCTGTCTGTCTGCCTGTCCGTCCGTATGTCTCAGCAACTTTTTTCCGAAACTATAACTAATAATATATATAAGAACTATAAGTAAATATATAAGAACTATACTGTTGAAACTGGGTAAGTAGATGTATTCTGTGAACCGCATTAAGATTTTTATACAAAAATAGAAATTAAACAACCAATTTTGGGGGGTCCCATACATAGAACTGAAAACCAAAAAACTAATTTTCATTAAACCCTTACGTGTGGGGTATCTATGGATAGGTCTTCAAAAATGATAATGAGGTTACTAATATCATTTTTTTCTAAACTGAATAGTTTGCGCTAGAGCCACTTCCAAATTGGTAAAATGTGTGTCCCCCCCCTCTAATTTCTAAAGTAAGAGGAGAAAAAATCTGAAAATATTTAGAATTGTAGAAAGTAAAAAAAACTATCAACGAAAATTGGTTTCAATAAGATAATAGTTCATAATAGTACACGGTACAGCCACATTTGCCAGTTATGTATGTTTATGTGCTATTTGCGTTGCCCATCCCGGTTGAGATTTTGGAATCAAATTAAAGAAAGTCTCGATGTTTCTTTTCATTTTTACTTTTTAAATGAATTTCGGACATCTGCTGGCCTACCATGAGTTCTTAAAGGAGTATTCTTAATCCTTCTGTATAGAATTAGTCTGCCTTCACTTATTGTAGAAAAAGGTTATCGATGTTCGAACATTGGCTTGGCAGAACCGTATTGTTAAAAAAAAAAACATTCGTGACATTGATTTGGAATTCAACGAGCTTCTAGCTGTACTTCCTCTCTACGGTTTGCACTAACTAACGTACCTACAAGTCTACAACTATATTGACTTTTACAACTCGCCTTTTTGTTTTCGCTAGTACCTAACCAAATTTATGTAAAAGTTGTGTCGCTCTTCATCGTCTATTGGTTAGATACCTATATGTATGACAACCGGGTGACCTACCATGAAGTCTTAAGACATTATTGTTTTACTCCTTTTCCAGTGTCGGAAAGAGATGGCGCTAGACATCATGTATCAGATCCGTCTCTATTCCACACTGGAATAACAGTAAAACAATACTGCTTTAAGACGTCATG
Source organism: Cerastis rubricosa (assembly GCA_949152445.1). Taxonomy (NCBI): domain Eukaryota; kingdom Metazoa; phylum Arthropoda; class Insecta; order Lepidoptera; family Noctuidae; genus Cerastis; species Cerastis rubricosa. Next base: position 20,120,234 of record OX424523.1, on the reverse strand, counting down.
GTACACCACATTTTGCGCCTGAGCCATCTGATCCAGACAGATAGATATGTTAAAACTAAACTAGGGTTTTAAAAATCCGTAACATAAAGTTAACTATTCCTTTTTTCTTTGTGTAAGATAATAATCTAAACATGTGGGTTATTCATGTAAGTAGGTATTATCATCGATCTCAGTTTGTAGATAATCTCTAAATTCATTCAAACTGGCCAGGATGCCCCACATTGTTTTCCAAGAAAAATAAAATATGAAAATTAAATAATTTATTTAATTCTAAGCGTAGTGTTGTTTGTGTTGTATTGTATAGCGGGCTGGTGGTCGCAACTCCACGTTCAAGCGTCCCGTTGTTTATTTAGTTAGTTTACTAAATAAACAACAGGACGCTTGGACGTGGAGTTTAGTTGGATAGTTATTTTAATAAACTAGTATTATTTTATTTTCTGGAAATATTTTCTGCCTTAATTTATCATAATTAATTGGCGGTTGCCCAGTGGTGGCAGCCCCGACTTACGAGCAGTAAGCCGTGGGTTCGAACCCAAGCAGGCGCAATACTTTGTAATTAATTTATTTCATCACCGCTGCCCTCAAAAACAGTGAAGGAAAACATCAAATCAAATCAAATCATCGTGAGGGATATGTTCTAGAACTAAAAATACGAAGATATGTGACATCTACCAACCCGCACAGAGTACAACCCACTCCCTCTCATTGAGAGGAGGCATTTGTCCCAGCAGTGGCAACATTATAGGCTGATGATGATGATTGTAGTTAATTTGATTATTTTGGTCGTGCTTGAGATGTGGGGCTCTCAAATTACGTGTGACAGCAATTTAATATCGAAATCTGCATTACCTAGGTAATTGTTTGTGCTGCGTATTTATACACTGTCGATTTCCTAAGTCGTGATTTTTTGGCAAAGTTGTTGATAAAAATAAACATGGCGTTCGGGCTGGTCAGACTTAATGTAAGAGCCATAGCAGACAGAATAGATACGTTATGTATGGGTGACCAGCGCTTTTCGGATGCTCAATACAATGTCGTCGTGCTTACAACGACTGTAGGCCATGTTGTTTAGACTTTGAACTGAATCTTGACTGACTGCCGCGTTGGTCTAGACCTAGTCGATTCCAGTGTCGGGCAAAGTGCTATTGGGTTTTTCCCATTGGAAATTTCTCAGTAGCAGCCACAGAGTTGGATATGTGCTCGGGTGATGGCAATAGAATTGTCCCTTATTACATGGGACTTAAACATTACTGGCGAAATGTGGGTGTACGAATAGATACACCTCTGTTTAACCCTTCGGGGATAGGCGTGACGTTGACCTACAAACTCAACTTGACTTAACGCGCGAATATGTTATATTTTATACATATACGAACATGACTATTACGTATTCGAGCGACTGACGTTTTTGTCGAAGACACAGAATGGCGTCGCAAGATGGTTCTCACGAGTCGATTCCGTAGCTTCACCAAATTGGTGCAGCATCGTCAAATCGCCTATGTGTAATATATCGTGGGCTATGCCTATAAAAGTCGAAAGTAAAATAGCTGTTCAGTTGCCTATTGTGTTTTACAGTTACAGTAGGTAAATATTACAAGCGTTACCGCACGCCCTCATTGTGTGTTTCAGATCCGTTTACAAAACTCATACGTAGTTTTGTAAACACATAATCATAACAAGTGCCAACGAATCTGCAATAAAGCTTTCCTTGCCATCAGTAAGTCAGCCACCATGATCGCGTTTCTAAGATTTTTGCTGCTCTCAGTTTTGGTTTTATATTTATCAAATATCTGTGTAAGTATTTTTGTTCCTTAATAATCAATTCATAAAAAACATTATTTCGTCTAGTGACTCCAGTTTCACGCATGTATGTCCTCGAAGGATTGGGCTGTGGTGTACCTTGTTGGAATAGAGGAGAGTCTATTGCCATCAACCGGGCACAAATCCAAACGCCGAGCTACTTATGAGAAAATTTATAAAATATATTTCGTAGCAATTTTATTAATTCTGTACGAAGCATAAAACCACTCCTTATCCTATCGTAGCTTATGACAGAATCGATTTGGCGATGACTTATATCAAAAGTATAATATTGGCTGCAACGTCCTCCTATTTTGTTATTAAATAATAATTCTGCGACGGAGAAGAGCGTGGAGATTATGGTCATATTGCTTCACGGGTCGCATAATGCAGCAAAATGTATCATATTATAGACTTGATCACAGCGTGTTTTTATAAAGATTCTTTCCTAAAACATCTATGGTGTCGTTGTGTTCATACAAAGATAGATAAACTCATGCCTTTTTACAATGGGTGTAGTCAGAAACTAAAAACTACATCTGACCTATTTTATCATACCATTTTATTGTTAGTAAATATTGGTTCTGAGTAGCACGCATAAGTTAGGTAGGTACCTAAAAAAAATACAAGGTCCACTGATGTGAAGTGATCAATATCTATGGACACTAAGTGTGAGCCTCATGCTTTATTTTCACACTTCGTGTCCATTCCATTCACACGATGTAACATTTATTTATCATTATCAAGAACACTCAAACATTGGTTCGATTTAATTCACCACTTCGTACAGTAGTCACAAACGGGCCTGCTTGTGACTACTGTACTGCGGGTCGGGCAGTGTTAGAGTGTTATTGGTTTTTGTGATCAAAAATTTCATTTTAGTAGCAGCCACGAAGTCTGTATTTGTGTTTGGTTATTTGCAATAGTTTCCCCCCCTATTACATGGGACTTAAAACATAACTGGCAAAATGTGGGGGTAGGTACTATTTAGTACACGTCTGCCGACCCTTCGGGGATTGCTAGCGTGATACAATATGTTGTGTTTCTTAGATTTCAAAACAGGGATATTTTTATTATGTTACCGATTAAATGTGATGAACTAGTGAGTCAAAACTAGTCTTCATAAGTAGGACCAAAAATTTAAACGTAGTTGATTAGAGTATACGGACAAGCGACTTTTTTTTTGGGTAAAACATAATTTCCGATTAAGTATTTAAGCAGATTAAAGAACACGTTGTAATATCCTTTTTAGAGTGAGACTTAGAGCAAAAATCCACTATCTTGTACACTTTTAAAACCAAACAGATTTTTGCTATAGTTAGGTAGGTATTCGTTTCTCGTTAAAAGTTTAGGAGAAACTTGAGCGTTTGGGTGACATTTAAAAAGATATAAAGAATGGGCTTAATTGAACGGCTCTCAAGATAACTTCGGTCTTTATAATTAACCCGTTGTATTTATTTAAACGGATTGAATTCGAAATTTATCCCGAACATCTAAAACAATCTACTGAGTAAGAAAAAAAACTGGGTTATTCATTTCGAAAATTGGTATAATTCGATTTAGACAACGTCTGTCTGTACCTAATCCCAGTCTACTTACTGGGTAACTTTGAAAATATTGTGGTCGTGCACTGGTGCTCATTCTAATAACTACATTTTAATATAAGTATCTACCTTCAGAACCGACAAAAACATAAAGGGCTATTGTATTTATATCACATGACAAACTTTTTTTTTATTTCGTACTGGTATTTGTTGGTTCAAAATAAATTTGGCGACCAATGGGGCCTCAAAATTTATTTTGTGTGCTGTCCTACTTTATAGGCTGATGACATAAATTTAACTTTGCCTAATCACTACTCAAATCTGGTTTATAGTTTACCCAAGACATCACAAGGCTTTTAAAAGGCTTTTTTGTAAAATAAAAATACATATTTTACAAAAACCGAGCTGTCATATACCTAATACGCATTAATCGCACCAGTTGTTTTGACTTCATTGCGGCGAAGGCGAAAAAGAAGCAGGTTTTTTGTTCCTTTCCAATAATTTAATTTTTTCATGATAATTTTTCAGCACTGCAAGATTGTTTTACCACACAAATTGCGGTATTTGGAGAACATGTTGAACGCTGAAGTTGTCGCCAAGGCGGCGAAGATACGCCAGCGGATGGAAGCCAACCCAAACGGCCAGGACAGAGAAAAAGGTTGGCCCATGCTACTGGCCCAATATCAAGATGAAGATAAAAACAAAATTAACAGAATACCTAATAATTTTGGAAACTCATACGACTATAACAGACGCTCACCGAACTTTTTCTGATTGTTCCCGAACTTACCTAGTGTAGCTTTTAGTCTATTTTAGTGTAGTGAATTAAATATAGTTGCCAACACACTGATTTTGATTTGCATCAATATTTCTTAATATGAGCATATATCGGACTACGAAGACAATGCTGTTTTTATGAATTTGACCTTTTCTACTTGTAGGTACTATAATGTATTCTGTGCCTTTTCACATCAGCAATGGCACATGGCCCCCTCATTTTTGTTGCACCTAAATTATCTTCATTATAATATTTTCGCAGGTCAATGAACGCCGAGTTATATTAGACCATAAAATAACTTAGAACAAAATTCGGTTTCGTTTGACTCAGCGCTACTTCGCAAGGCAAATATGAATTATTCATTACAGGCTTATCAAACTTTGTGCACCAAGAGGAAAAAATATTTCATTACGGTAGGTATTGAAATACGTGATCGACGATGTCTTATTTGCTGCCAAATAATAAAATAACAGTATTACAGTACCTAGGTATTGCTTCGTTTAATCCTAATGGTGGCATTATAATAATAATGCTTATTGATCCAAAAATTTCAAATTACACAAAAGAGATAAACAATAGTTATTTGTTATACAAGACTGCAAAGTTGCTTTTTAACCGCGTGTTCAATTTTGATGACCGAGCAATTCAAAATTAGAATCCTGAGCGTTAGCGAGGGAATCAAAAGAGCACGAGGTGAAAAATCTTTGCACTCGAGTGCAACACGTAACTTTTCATTCCACCTCAGCGAGGAAATGACTAAATGCAAAAAAAAACGTTTACAATCACAAGATAGGTACACTTTTATTTCAGTTTAGGTATTAACTACATTATGACAGGTAAGTATTACAGAATAATCTTTAAATTATAACAAAATAATATTACGGTATAATTAACAATGACGTGAACAAATGCCGCGTAAAGAACTGCGTACAAAGCAAATTGAAAAAAGAACACCAAGAAAGTTCCGAGTCTGAGTTTTTAACAAATTAAAAAAAAGTTGTATGATATATTCGGCACCATAGAGGTAGCAGTAAATAGGTTTAATGTTTTTTTAATTCACAAACATAGTGCACACGATGTTCTAAATTCAATTTACTTTATCCTCTAGAGAATAAAAACGGCTTTTGCACTCAGATATCGAAGAGTAAAAATACTCATATATATAATAGATGGTGGGATGAAATAGTTATTTGTTATACAAGAGTGCAAAGTTGCTTTTTAACCGCGTGTTCAATTTTGATGACCGAGCAAGCGAAGGATTCTAAAATTGAATCACGAGCGCAGCGAGTGATTCAATCTTTATCTTTGCACTCGAGTGCAACACGTAACTTTTCATTCCACCTCAGCGAGGAAATGACTAAATGCAAAAAAAAAAACGTTTACAATCACAAGATAGGTACACTTTTATTTCAGTTTAGGTATTAATTACTACATTATGACAGGTAAGTATTACAGAATAATCTTTAACAAAATAATATTACGGTATAATTAAGAAAATTTTAAAGTAACGTTGCTACAGTTATTTAAATTGAGTGTAATATTTTTGTTTGGTACTGTAATATTGGTGTTAGTCACTTGTGTACTGTTTTTCGGTAAACTATCTGTCATACTTAATAGTTGTACCGATTCATCGGATTCCCTTGGCGTGAATGTTGGAGAGAGAGGGAGATGGTTAGGTGTTTCAGAACGGCTTATTTTTGATGTAGAAGGGCCAGTCCAAGGATCCGATTGAGGCTCTTTCAGTGTAATGGCTCCTACGATGCCTTCACATATTTTAGACTTATTTTGGATGGAATCCTCTATGTATCCCTCTACAACTGCATTGGACTTCCAGCCTCCGTGGCGCTTAAGGGACAAGAGATCAGCTCCGGAATCAGCCAAAAGTGTGGCTGAAGTTCGTCGGAAACAATAACCCGTGTACAACAGGGGTTCTGGAAGTTCAAGAAATGTTGCTATTTCTCGTGGGATACTGCCAATTTTATTAGTACCCATAGGCTGTCTAACACACTTTCGATTGCGATACTGTAGAAAAAATCGATTGATTGGAGTGTTAGGCGGGCGTAAGGCTTGATATTTCTCAACAATCGTTACGTATTCCTTGCAAATGACGAAGTTGCGGTCTCTTTTTGTCTTTGTATTAGGTAAATTAATTAATAGTAAGTCATCTGAATGTTTCTCAATGTTTTTGACATTAAGTTGTGTTAGTTCATTAGTTCGACATGCTCCGTTTATTCCAATAATAAGAACAACCTATAACGTAAAGAGTATTGTAGTAGATAAATGAATAAAATTGATATGAACGCATAATTATGCCTATCAACATCTACTAAGTATACTATTTGAGATTAATATACTTAAGTAGATACTGAATGTGCAACTGACTTACTTTTGCCGCCAAATATACGGAATCGGGTGCTTCGTTAAGAAACTTTTCAATATCAGATACTGTGAAAACCTTTGATTTTTTTGGTTGATGACCAGATGAGGCTCTTTTTAAAAATGCCACTAATTTAGGATAGGTGTCGATATGTATGTCTTTTTTCATCTTTATTGTTGCTTTTAGCATCAAATACGTACTCCATAGAGTGCTTGCTTTCTTGTTCTCGGATAATTCTATAAAATATGCCAGCAAAACGTTTTCTGAGAAAGTTTTGGCTCCTTTTGCTAGTCGCCACGTGTTGAACATATCGTACTGTTTTAAATACTTCTCGCGTGATTGTTGAGGGAGAAAGCTCATTTGCGAATTATTAACAGTTTCGGTCAATTCTGTTGGCGTCAAACAAACTTCCTCGTCGCTAGAATCACTCATTTTAGTTTTTTCACTTGTTTTCAAGTTTCTTGTTTTTAATATAAGGTTTAACAATGACGTGAAAAAATGCCGCGTAAAGAACCGCGTACAAAGCAAATTGAAAAAAGAACACCAAGAAGGTTCCGAGTCTGAGTTTTTAACAAATTAAAAAAAAGTTGTATGATATATTCGGCACCATAGAGGTAGCAGTAAATAGGTTTAATGTTTTTTTAATTCACAAACTTAGTGCACACGATGTTCTAAATTCAATTTACTTTATCCTCTAGAGAATAAAAACGGCTTTTCCACTCAGATATTGAAGATTAAAAATACTCTTTCCGAGATGGTGGGATGAAATAGTTATTTCATTACTCATACTCTGAAAGTAGGTCTGAAGTAGCCTGAGGAGCGGGATGAAAGTAATATTTTTCAGCCCTAGGGACAATCGCTTTCAACTGACAGATGTCAAATTATAAAAAAAACTAGTTCTATTTACACATGTTTATTGAACCATGTTCCAACTTTCTATGCAGCCTTCGTGTAAAATTGAAATCACTTAAAGTTAAGTATTGATTAAAGAATATATATTTTTTAAATAACTTTATTATAATTTAGTTTCAACAATTTCTTTAAAATAACATAGAGTTGGACAAAATGTTTACCATTTTTTCAATGATGAAAATGAAAAATAATGGCTGAATAGCTGGCTAGCCACAGGAAAAAAACAAAACAGGCGGGAAAGCTTAAAAATTTACTAATTTTTTCTTTAGCTAATTCATGTTTTTATTCTTACTTTCCTTGTATTCGTAATGAAAAGCACAGTGTTTACCTCGGGTTAAAGACTTATCTCGTCTCCAGATTAAAAAAGTTACTTTCACCCCTGGGGTAACAATGTACTATTTCTTATACAAGAGTGCAAAGTTGCTTTTTAACCGCGTGCTCAATTTTGATGACCAAGCATGCGAAGGATTCTAAAATTGAATCACGAGCGCAGCGAGTGATTAAAACATAAGAATCCCGAGCGTTAGCGAGGGAATCAAAAGAGCACAAGGTGAAAAATCTTTGCACTCGACAGCAACACGTAACTTTTCATCCCACCTCAGCGAGGAAATTACTAAATTAAAAGAAAAAACATTGACAATCACAAGATACTACAATAACAGTGTACAACAGGTGTTCTGGAAGTTCAAGAAATGTTGCTATTTCTCGTGGGATACTGCCAATTTTATAAGCACCCATAGGCTGTCTAACACACTTTGCGTTGCGATATCGTAGAAAAAATCGGTTGATTAGAGTCTAAGGCGGGCGTAAGGCTTGAGATTTCTCAACAATTGTTACGTATTCCTTTCGAATGACGAAGTTGCGGTCTCTATTTGTCTTTGTAATAAGTAAATTAATTAATAGTAAGTCATCTGAATGTTTCTCAATGTTTTTGACATTAAGTTGTGTTAGTTCATTAGTTTGACATGCTCCATTTATACCAATAATAAGAACAACCTGTAACGTAAAGAGTATTTTAGTAGATAAATTAATATGCATATAATTATGCCTAGCAACATCTACTAAGTACGTACTAGATTATGGTAAGTAGTTAATAAATATACTTAAGTAGATACTGAATGTGCAACTGGCTTTCTTTTGCCGCCAAAAATAAGGAATCAGGTGCTTCGTTAAGAAACTTTTAAATTTCAGATGCTGTGAAAACCTTCGATTTTTTGGGTTGATGAACAGATGAGGCTTTTTTTTAAATGCCACTAATTTAGGATAGGTGTCGATATGTATGTCTTTTTTCATCTTAATTGTTGCTTTTAGGATTGAATACGTAGGTACTCCATAGAGTGCTTGATTTCTTGGTCTCGGATAATTCAATAAAATATCCCAGCAAAACGTTTTCTGAGAAAGTTTTGGCTCCTTTAACTAGCTTCGACACGTGTTATACATATCGTACTGTTTCAAATACTTCTCGCGTGATTGTTGAGGGAGAAAGCTCATTTGCGCATTATTAACGTAAGTTTAAGTCAATTCTGTTGGCGTCAAATAAACTTCCTCGTCGCTAGAATCACTCATTTAGGTTTTTCACTTGTTTTCAAGTTTCTTGTTTTTAACCTACGGTTTAAACAATATGACGTGAAAAGAAAATAGCGCGAGCAAAGAAAATTAAAGAAAAAAGAAGGTACACCAAGAAGGTTCTGAGTCTGAGTTTTTAACAAATTAAAAAAGGTTGTATGATAAATTCGGCACCATGGAGGTAGAAGTAAATAGGTTTAATGATGTTTTGAATTCACAAACTTAGTGCACACGATGCTCTAAATTCTATTTATTTTATTCTATTCTATATCCTCTAGCGGATAAAAACGGCTTTTGCACTCAGATATCGAAGAGCAAAAATACTCTTTCCGAGATGGGGGATGAAAAATAGACCTACATAGTAAATCTATAATCAAAAACGTGTACTATAAAAAAATGTTATGTATTTTTATCTATGGTTAATTATAATAGGTCTTTACCTATGAAATTGCCGTATTGCAGTACAGACTTTTTCAAACAAAAAAAAGTTTTGATTGGCTATGAGTTCTAAATTCAAATTAATTTTGTTTTAAAAATATGACATTCTATTTACAAAATCAGTCTTTTGTTTATTGATTAGCGTTGTATTTTCATTACATTTCAACATTTTTCCTCATAATGGATACTTTGAAATTTCGTGTAATTATGGAATATGAGTTCCGTCGTGGCACCAACGCGGCACAAACGACCCGTAACATCAACGACGTTTACGGAGAGAACTGTACAAACGAACGCACAACCCGTTATTGGTTTGCTCGGTTCCGTTCTGGGAATTTTGACTTGAAAAATGAACCTCGTGGTCGTCCGGAAACTTTGGTCAACAATGATGAATTAAAGGTGATTGTTGAAGCTGATGAAACTCAATCTACAGCTGAGCTGGCAGCAGCTTTTGATGTTAGCATTAAAACAATATTGGTCCATTTGCGACAGATTGGCAAGATAAAAAAGCTTGATAGATGGGTGCCCCACGAACTTAACGATCGCCAGCGCAACGTACACGTCGAGACTTGCCTTGCGCTGCTTAACAGGCACAGAAATGAAGGAATTTTGAACCGAATTGTTACATGCGACGAAAAATGGATTCTTTTTGACAATCGAAAGCGCTCAGCAAGTTGGTTAGATCCTGGTTCGGTACCAAAGCAATGTGCAAAACGAAAAATGACCCCTAGAAAGGTGATGGTCACAGTCCCTCCGGCCGTGATGGCAACTGAGTTTGGCAACCAGTTGCTTAAAAATATTGGATATTCTTTTTACTCAACCAGTTGCCAAAGACGAATGTCGATTCTTGATACGCACCTAGTTGCCAACTAAGATTTTCTCAAAAGGTGTGGTTACTTAAGAAGAATTACCACTCTCAGTTCGTAACTAACATCAGTTGTGGAAATCAAAATAAGGACTAAGGTCTGTATTATATTAAATTAGGATGTTTTCAATCAGATGTATATAAAATTTTGTTTCTATTGAATTTGTTTGATTAAATTTCTTAAGAGTTGCGTCATCGAAAGGGAACAAGGGTAGGTACATTATGTTTCAAATAATAATATCGTGAAAACAACATAATATAGGTGTATATGCCTTTATTCCATGTAATTACCTAACTACAGCTTAAAGTTACTGAAAATTAACAACTAGGTTCCCCATTTGCAACAAAATTGAAATTATAAGTACACTTCGAATTTAGTAGGTAGTTAATATGTCTTTAGAATGGGATAACAAATGGACTGATAATTTCGAGACAGTGTCCGACACTAATTTTGTTTTCATTTAAAGTTTTTATCGCTAACCCAATTTCCTCATCGATCTCCTCGTACTCCTTCTTTTTTTTAGGTGTAATTTTTTTCAAATCATAGTATGTCGCTTCAGATTCTAAAACATCGAGTAGATGTGCCAACGTTGGATTTTTCTTACCAATAAAACTGTTGATCTTTCTATGCCATCCCTCTATATTGTTATTAGTTCTAAATTTTTCAGTTTCACAACAACAAGATTCAGCAAAAAAATCTTTATTAACCCACTGCTTTTGGAAATATTTATTAAACATATTGATTTCCTCACCAACAGGTCTTTTTGCCATTACATAATCATATCCTTCTCTTAAGTATTTTTTTGGTAACCGTGCAATTCCAATACATCTCGCCACATGCCTTTTTTTTACTCTAGTTTTTATTTGTAAGGCCTTCGCCTTTTTCCATAACGCATGGTTGAAGTGATAGTAACATCCCTTAAAAAGTATACCAGGAAATATGTCTTTAAATGCATTAATTGCTGCAATTTCGAAATCCAATGTAATTTTTTTTGGACTCCAGTTAGGAATTTGAGATTTAATTATACTGAACAAAATTTTATATGTGTTATTTCTTTTATCGGGAAGAAGTGCGAAAAATAATGGAGTTATGATATTGTTAATTTCATCATAGCCATGAATGGTATACAACTGTTTAAAGGCTTTTGGGCAACTTCTGAAAGTGCCATCAGCAAAGAAATGATTGAAATTACTCATTTTTGTTGTCACATCACGAATACAAAATACAATGATTCTAAAATCTCCATCTTCATATTCACAAAGATAAAAATGTTGGTACTTCATGGGTATTTCAACGTCCGTAGCATTTGAGAAACGCATTTTTGTGGTACCAACTACTTTGTTTCGCCCATTGTAAAGGTCACTTTTCACACTGCTGAACTTTGGTATATCGCCGACGAAATTATATCCATCGTTTTTTAAATCACGAACCATATTGTCGTATTGTTTGGGGATTGATTCAAAATTGCAACTACTCACTCTCTTGAGATAATCCAATTTTTTCAAAAATGTGGTTTTCGCAAAATTACGTCTGCAATCGGTTTCGTGTGCTCTTTGCATTATTATCTCATTACGAGTATTTAAAGTAATATTACCTCTGCATCCTTTTGTAAGGCTACATTTCCAAAATGAGTTTTTATTTACATATATTTTTTTACGGCTGTAACGCCTACCATCGTACAACGCAGAAACACCTCCTCTTCTTGAACTAATGAATTCAATGTTAGATGTATTTGGGTATACATTTAAAGTAGACATGTTGATGTCTCCGGAACAGACTATTATACTGGTCTTAAATCGTACACATACTCGTGCAGTAAATACAGTAATCTAATGTGTATTACACATATATTGCAATTAATCGATAACCTCAAGAGGCAAATAAAATGATAGATGTCAACTACGTCAGTAACAAAAGAAAATTTATTCTGAACATCTGAAAAAAGTTTGAATTCTTAGCAGATTTGGTTGAGTAACAAGAAAGTTTTTACTCCTTCGGCAACTGGTTGCGAAACTGCAAAGGTAAAATATTATAGGTGCGTATCAAGAATCGACATTCGTCTTTGGCAACTGCTTGAGTAAAAAGAATATCCAATATTTTTAAGCAACTGGTTGCCAAACTCAGTTGCCATCACGGCCGGAGGGGTCACAGTTTGGTGGTCTAGTGCTGGTGTGATTCATCATAGCTTTTTACAAAACGGCGAGAGCATTACTGCAGATGTGTACATTGAAGAACTGACCACAATGATGGCGAAACTCGCACGTCTGCAACCAGCTTTGGTCAATCGGTCGTCTCCACTGCTACTTCACGACAACGCGCGGCCCCATACTGCACAACAGACCGTCTCTAAGCTGCATGAGTTGGGTTTGGAAGCTCTCCCTCATCCGCCATACTCACCAGATCTTGCGCCTTCCGACTATTACTTTTTCCAAAATTTGGACAACTTTTTAGCGGGAAAAAAATTCAATTCCCGAGAGGCAGTACAAAACGCCTTTGAAGAGTTTGTTGTCTCCCGTCCAGCTGATTTTTTCAAGAAGGGCATCCATAAACTGCCACAGCGTTGGCAAAGATGCATTGATTGCAGGGGTGATTACTTTGAATAAAAGAAATAAATAAGTTCGAAAAAAAAAATACTTTAACTTTTTTCAAACAAAACGGCAATTTCATATGTAAAGACCTAATATTTAGTTGAGACCTTAGAACCCCAAACTAGGCAAGGAATGCCTGTGTTTTGGGAGTCTGTTGATTCCTCCTAAATAACAATGTTACTTACACCAATTTAGGTACAACATTAAGTATATTATTACAGGTTCGATCTTAAACTACATACTACTTAGTGCTTTTATTTTACTTGTTTACTTATTCTACTACAAAAACAGCGATGAAGTTACTGCATGACAGTAAGAAGATTTTCAGTCGCTTGATCGCTTCATATGTTAACTGCTGTAACCTTTTACTAACCCTAGTTTTGAGTGGATTTTATTGTAGAGACGTAAGTTTTGTGCCTTATTTAACGACTTGCAGAGATAGGTGTAAGGAATGTCAACATTAAGCTTACTAGTTGTAACTTCCTATATCTATATCTTGTTATTATTTTGTTGTATATACTACATAATAAAGTTTTTGATATACTTACCTACTCACCTACCTACTCATTTAAACTGACCGGAAAGATCCTATTGAAATGAAAGGAATATTTTCTATAGTAAAAAGTTCTTATTCCGTTCTACGGATTCCGGAGGCTCTTCGTTTATCTTAAGAATATAGCCGACTCCTCGTATTGATCGTTCAAGCGGTCGATTCATTCTCAAGGTTTTACCTATCTTCTTTGAAATATACGGAATAAGAAAACAGGAAAATACTTACTGCATGTGTTGAAGTATCTCTAAAAACAGTAGGTAGGTAATATTGGTACCTACCTACATGATGTAACGGAAGTTTGTAAGCATTGGACATTAGAATTTGTGTTGTCATGATGAAAATAATTATCTGGATAACTTCGAACCCTGCTACTTATAGACAATGTAATATAATAGCTGTAATAGCAATGTAATAGCTTTTTTGGTATGGCCCCTAAGATTTATAAAAAAATACCTCAGTCTTACAAAGCACTGACTACAAATTTATTTAAAAAAGAGATTAGGAATTTATTAACAGACAAATATTACTATAGTATAAATGACTTCTTAACGGATACCTTTTGACTTATTATACCTTTCGACATATTATAACGTTTGACATATTATACCATTTGACATATTGTACCTTTGATATATCTTACTTGACTTCTTAACGGATACCTTTTGACTTATTATACCTTTCGACATATTATAACGTTTGACATATTATACCATTTGACATATTGTACCTTTGATATATCTTACCTATAAACATATTTTACCTTTTGACATATTTCAATTCTATTTGCATGACAATTGGACAATATGTATTTTTTATTTGTGTAACGTTTCTCAAAGAAAATAATATGCACATCAGTTATTAATGTTATTATAAAATCATGTCAAATTAATCAATCAATATGATCAAATCAATCAATCATTATTGCAGAGATAGGTGTAAGGAATGTCAACATTAAGCTTACTAGTTGTAACTTCCTATATCTATATCTTGTTATTATTTTGTTGTATATACTACATAATAAAGTTTTTGATATACTTACCTACTCACCTACCTACTCATTTAAACTGACCGGAAAGATCCTATTGAAATGAAAGGAATATTTTCTATAGTAAAAAGTTCTTATTCCGTTCTACGGATTCCGGAGGCTCTTCGTTTATCTTAAGAATATAGCCGACTCCTCGTATTGATCGTTCAAGCGGTCGATTCATTCTCAAGGTTTTACCTATCTTCTTTGAAATATACGGAATAAGAAAACAGGAAAATACTTACTGCATGTGTTGAAGTATCTCTAAAAACAGTAGGTAGGTAATATTGGTACCTACCTACATGATGTAACGGAAGTTTGTAAGCATTGGACATTAGAATTTGTGTTGTCATGATGAAAATAATTATCTGGATAACTTCGAACCCTGCTACTTATAGACAATGTAATATAATAGCTGTAATAGCAATGTAATAGCTTTTTTGGTATGGCCCCTAAGATTTATAAAAAAATACCTCAGTCTTACAAAGCACTGACTACAAATTTATTTAAAAAAGAGATTAGGAATTTATTAACAGACAAATATTACTATAGTATAAATGACTTCTTAACGGATACCTTTTGACTTATTATACCTTTCGACATATTATAACGTTTGACATATTATACCATTTGACATATTGTACCTTTGATATATCTTACCTATAAACATATTTTACCTTTTGACATATTTCAATTCTATTTGCATGACAATTGGACAATATGTATTTTTTATTTGTGTAACGTTTCTCAAAGAAAATAATATGCACATCAGTTATTAATGTTATTATAAAATCATGTCAAATTAATCAATCAATATGATCAAATCAATCAATCATTATGAATACACTCACAAAAACAATGGTTAAAATAAAAAACTTTCTAATCTGTATACTTAATTGTAAAAAAACAACAAATTTGTACACCTCACTAGGTAAAAGCATGTACAGACCTACCCTACATAATAAGATCTTACATGCTCAATATTGTGTGTAAACGCATGTTTTTAACAAATAAATTATCTTTATCTTTAATATAAAATATAATACCTACTTACATATTTTTCAATCCACAACATGCACACAATTTGGCATACATAATTATGATAAGCTCCTTTGTTAACCGACGAGTCGAGCGGTTAACCTTGATCCCCCATCCACATACTAACCTCGGCCACCGTTGCTTAACCTTGATCACCCATCCACATAATGACCTCGGCTACCATTGCTTAACCTTGACCACCCATCCACATACTGACCCCGGCTACCGTTGCTTAACCTTGATCATTCAACCACATACTGAGCTCGGCTACCGTTGCTTTACGTTGATCACCCATCCACACACTGACCTGGGCAACCGTCGCTTAACCTTGATCACTCATCCACATACTGACCTCGGCTACCGTTGCTTTACGTTAATCACCCATCCACATACTGACCTGGGCAACCGTCGCTTAACCTTGATCACCCATCCACAAAATATAATTTAGGCTATAGCACAAAGAGAACCACGCTCGCGCTGGCCTGTAACAGGTATACTAAGGCGTTCGAGTGCCACGCATTCACTCTCGCTCTGTCTCTTTCTATTACCCCTCCATAGTAGCGTTAAACGTTTAACGCGACCTTGTTGGAAGTCGCAGTTTCACTTCAAAAATAATGCGTTATTTTAGAATAAATTTGGTTAGCATAAAAAGGTTATAGTGAGTCAACCTTAACAGATAGACATATGCTGTCACGGACTTTTTTTTAGAACTTTTAAAGGAAAACAATTCTGTCATACATGATTTTTGGTGTCCGTTTCAACCACGCGGCCACCTCATAATACTTGATGAAACTTTGTCAGGAATTAGTCCTAATTTGTTCCTATACACACCTCTTTTCGTGAATTTGTTCCAAAAAAAACCAAGGCGCTATGACCAAGAATACTTGGCCGCTAGAACCGCCACTTGCCGTAGTCATCGCCCGTGATTACACAGAAACTATATGATGGAGATAGACGAATTATGCATCAAGAGAAAGGTCTTAATTTGTTCCATTTGTTTCAAAAATAAAAAAAACATCAAAAAGTAAATAAATGAAAAGTTATGCAATATTTAGTTTTCAGGTTATGAGTAGGTAGGTATCTCACCTTATATATCAAATTATTAGAAGCTAATGTGTATGGACAATTAGTCCCTAATTTGTTACAGCGAATAAACAGAAAAAAATACTAGAAAGTAGGTTCAATGATTTGTTAGAGTCGATTTTAGTTGGCCGTTCGGACGGCAATATGCCTAAAATACAATGGCGTTTATCTCGTTATTAAAAGCAGGTTTAAGCTTAGTTATAGTACTAATTGACGGGTAACGTAACCTAGTTTGGATAAACATGGAGAATATAACTGCAGCATTCATATTTTAGAAGAAATTTACAAAAAATCTGTAGTATGAAACCGTATGAGAGTAGGGTGACCATGATTACATTAGTACGAAGGCATGTTTTTAATGTTGGACTCTGTTTGAACGAATATGTGGTTCGTTTTGCGGCCATTGTCTATTGTTCTTAATCCAAAAAAAAAATATAAGAAAAAATAATAATAAAGAAATAATAAGATTTTCAAAAGGAGATTTTTTCGTTTGGGAGCAGCCAAAAGCAGGCTTGCTTCAAGTCATCATGAAAAAGTAAAAATTTAACTTACCGCAGTTCATTTGGATCCCTCTGCAATACTTTTTGGTGGTGAGTTCCACATTAACAAATCCAACATAATAAGTGACACAACTCATAGCTAAGCACTCTTAGACACTTCTGGATTTAGTGATAGTTGTCTCAGTAACTTAGTAGTTTGTAAATCTCGGGAATTAAATACGTACGAGGTACGAGCACACAGTTAAAAATTCAGCACAGTAATGACTATATTCACAACAAAAAATAATCGTTCAAACCCCTTGTGACAAATATTTTTAACAATAGTTTGGAAACAATAGAGATCCTTTTTCTGGAATCGTTCCCATCATAAAACACCTGTGGAAAGTCAATGAAACGAAAATTTAATCAGTAAATACTTTAAAGAATTAAGAACAATAGACAATGGCCGCAAAACGATCCGCATATTCGTTCAAACAGAGTCCAACATTAAAAACATGCCTTCGTACCAATGTAATCATGGTCACCCTACACTCATACGGTTTCATACTACAGATTTTTTGTAAATTTCTTCTAAAATATGAATGCTGCAGTTACATTCTCGATGTTTATCCAAACTAGGTTACGTTACCCGTCAATTAGTACTATAACTAAGCTTAAACCTGCTTTTAATAACGAGATAAACGCCATTGTATTTTAGGCATATTGCCGTCCGAGCGGCCAACTAAAATCGACTCTAACAAATCATTGAACCTACTTTCTAGTATTTTTTTCTGTTTATTCGCTGTAACAAATTAGGGACTAATTGTCCATACACATTAGCTTCTAATAATTTGATATATAAGGTGAGATACCTACCTACTCATAACCTGAAAACTAAATATTGCATAACTTTTCATTTATTTACTTTTTGATGTTTTTTATTTTTGAAACAAATGGAACAAATTAAGACCTTTCTCTTGATGCATAATTCGTCTATCTCCATCATATAGTTTCTGTGTAATCACGGGCGATGACTACGGCAAGTGGCGGTTCTAGCGGCCAACTATTCTTGGTCATAGCGCCTTGGTTTTTTTTGGAACAAATTCACGAAAAGAGGTGTGTATAGGAACAAATTAGGACTAATTCCTGGCAAAGTTTCATTAAGTATTATGAGGTGGCCGCGTGGTTGAAACGGACACGATTTTTGCGAAACGTTAGCCGTTTACGCAGCGCACGCAGCGGAAGCTCTCAAAAGGAAAATAAAACCCCTGATTTTTAAACATTATTCATTGCTGCTCTGCTCCTATTTGTCGTAGCGTAATGATATATGGCCTATAGCCTTCCTCGATAAATGGGCTATCTAACACCGAAAGAATTTTTCAAATCGGATCAGTAGCTCCTGAGATTAGCGCGTTCAAGCAAACAAACAAACAAACTGTTCAGCTTTATAATATTAGTATATATTACCACTTTACCACACACGGGTCTAGCGTCCAGCATTCACTCCGAAGCGTCTAGTAGGTACCTAGGTAATGATAATAGTGTAATGATATTACGCGATAAAGTTATCTGTATTATTGCGTTATGATTTGCATCGAATCAATAGGCTGCACTCTCGTAAATTGGCGACATGACACACAACATTGAGAGAGAAATTAAAAGAAGGAGGTCTATGGCCCGGAAGAGGGACAATTCAGGCTAGAAAAAGAACACCCTCGAGTTTGTTATGTTTTTGGAATGAAAAGGGAGATTCCGCTATGTTACTATAGCTCGCCGATCGACGGCGACGCGACGGTGAAACAAATTCGCCTAGCCCGCCACACTATTCATAAGTTCCCTACTACTGCAACTCTTGAACACCAAAATCAACAGTAGCGGCCGCCGCGGAAATGAAGCTCGACGTCTCCCGGAACAAAACAAAACTTGAAACACTGTTTATTGCTTCCTATCTCATTTTCTCCCACGGTAAAATGTGTCTCTCATTTTACTTTCGCTATCTCATTTTCTACCACGTTAAAATGTGTCTGTCTTTTTTTACTGTCGCTTTTTCGTTACATCGAGTTTCAAATAACAAGGATGCTAAAGAAGTTTTTACTTCAAGAAAGCCAGCACCCACCAACCCTACTAAGCTTATTCCTATGCCAAAACACTTGGGCCCCCAAAACGATATGTTCCGTGGATGCATAGTTCTGTACCTAATAGTTCACCTTGTTTGCTCCATACGCGGACTTCATCACTGAAAAAATGTACCTACCTTACATTCGTCTGTAAAGAGTACAGCCCTCCAGTTATTGCGAGCGTTTGAACAGTGGCCCGTTCAAATGGTCGCGAGCGTACCTTAGGTGGAAGCGCCAGAGTAGACCATGAAATTCAAATTTTCAATTTGCAGGTCTTCACGGCCTGCCCTGGCGCTTTCACCTCAAACGTGCTGCTCTAAGAGCTCTGGTGAGTTTGAGTTGAACCAAACCGAAGTACGCACGCTTCTGTATGGTGTCGGACGTAAAGAATAGCACCATCCCATTATCTTCCCGTGGGTGTCGTAAGAGGCGACTAAGGGACTTGCCAGAGAATGGGCAGCAGCGTTCTCTGTGTTTTTGCAACAACCGTACTGCGATCGCCAACCCGCCTGCCAAGCGTGGCGATTATGGCAAAACCCGCCAAAATGTCAATGTGGCGACACTTGGGGGAGGCCTATGTCCAGCAGTGGACGTCTTTTGGGCTGAAATGATGAATGATGATGAAGTACGCACTCGGGAACGTTGATTATCTTCGTGGAGAAGATTACCTACGAATGGTTTCATCACTGATTCTGGTACCAATAGATTGCCGCATCTGGTTTTGTAAGGCCTGGGCGGTTACAATACGCTCTCGTCGTGCAGTTAACTGGTTATACCGGTCTTCCTGGGAAGTTGTGGCTCACATTCTTCCTGATCTAGGCTACCTGTCCTAGCTAAACTCCCGGTTTCCTAGACGTGTTTCCCCATGTTAGCTCGTCGCGACAAATGCCGCGTAGTGTGTAGGACATAGTGGGTAGGTACGTAGAGCCTCCCTCCTGAAGCATAGTAACAGCTCTTGCTGCCCTTTCCATGTCCAAGTGACGACAAAAACTAAGCAAAGTTATGACGACTAACACCCAAATAAAAAAAGCTGTCACAGAAAATGACGGGTGACGTCAACGCTTATTAGAATCGTACTGAAACAAAATGTGATAGAATTTGTGTGGCAAGTGTTTTTTCAAACACTTCACATTTTCTGTGTACCACTTGAATTAAACGCTAGTAATTTTGCATCTTTTTGTCTCATGTGTTTAGTGATTGACCCACTTATTGTAGGTACAGGTGCTTCTTAACGGGCAATTTTACTGCAATGTACATAGGTACCTATGGCCGCAATACAGTTGACGGCAACATTGCCAGTGATTACAACCAGGCTATGCAATAGGTATACTTACAACAAAATTTTAAATGTGGTACGGCCATATTTATACTTAGGAACACACTTATTTTTGGTATAGCCTATGCTTTTTTATGTGTGTTGGTGGACGATCGAATGAGAATCGAAAATACGGCGATATTGGCCGGCCAGTTCTATTGTTGTTCCTTTAAGTGGCATAGGTACCTATCTACATCCCTTTCTAAAGTGCCGTGGGCGTCTTTCGCTGTGCCGCAGATGATTTCGACAGGCATTGTTGCCCGTGTACAAGACAAACAGCCATACAAGTTCAGACATATTGCTGGGATACCCCGGCATCAAAATGTTTTTGTCTATAGCTGACAATATTGTAGGTAACATTTTGCATTACACCACCATGTCTTCTACGTACTTAGCTTAGGTTATTAGGTATTTATTAAGAAGGTTAGGGTCTGTATGGTGTCGAACGTAAAGAATAGCACCATCCCATATCTTCCCGTGGGTGTCGTAAGAGCCGACTAAGGGACTTACCAGAGAATGGGCAGCAGCGTTCTCTGTGCTCTTGTGACAACCGTTCTGCGATCGCCAATCCTCCAGCCAAGCGTGGCGATTATGGCAAAACCCCCCATGTTATGTCAATGTGGCGACACTTGGGGGAGGCCTACTATGTCCAGCAGTGGACGTCTTTCGGCTGAAATGATGATGATGAAAAAGCTAAAACTACATGACAACCGATAAGCATGGTGCTGGATCTAACAATACCACCGAAATTATTCAACGTAGGAACGTGCGAACGAACAAATGTAGGAACCATAAAAGTCAGCGCACAGTGCACACCGGAGACAGCAGGGAAGAGCATTTAAACATCGTAAATTCAGAAGTAGCTAGTGGTACGATACAGATTCCAATTTTCAATGCTGTGAAGAGAAATCCCCTTTGATGTCTTGGGGTCGGTCCCAAACATTGGAATTTACGATGGAAGAAGATAAAATGCTCTGCCCTAACGTCCACGGTATGCGTGCCAATCAGAATAAAATTCCCATTTGCCCCTGTTTGGCGACTAGGAAGTTAATGCCCCCACTTCAAATCGCTGTACATTGCGGCGTGAATCGCCAACATCGCTGTCTTGGCACCCGGAGGCAATCCATTAGGGGCGACTGGGAATATTCGGGTGTACGGCCAAGGCTCAGGTTAGAAAAAACCACGACTAGCTATACGTAGTAGTTTTATTTCTCTTCAAAATCTAATTTATTGGTTTCTTTGGCTGTTACGACCTAGTACGGCCAGTGCCCAGCGTTACCTGACCCATTTTTCAAAGCAAAAAAGAGAAAGATGGGTCAGGTAAGGCGCTTACCTACCTACAGTTTCGAATTTAGCCTAATTCTTCTTCGTCGTTCTCTCACTTCGCGACCACATATGATACGTCTCCAAGCCATGCGGTCTCCTGCAGTGTGAACCGCTCAGTACAAACTGCCTCCAGCAGCCTTCTTCATCGCGTCTGCCAATCTTTAGCCTAATAGGTATGCCTTCCAAAATGCCAAGTTCGTTTACCCAACTGATGTACGA
This sequence comes from Cerastis rubricosa, assembly GCA_949152445.1. Classification (NCBI taxonomy): domain Eukaryota; kingdom Metazoa; phylum Arthropoda; class Insecta; order Lepidoptera; family Noctuidae; genus Cerastis; species Cerastis rubricosa. The sequence continues at coordinate 20,098,211 of OX424523.1, read as the reverse complement.
GTATATTCCCGCCACATCCAGGCAACTGAAAATTTTTATATGTTTACGGTAATAATCGTACATAAAGTTGTGGCACTGTATAAAATTCCTTTTTAATAATTTTGTTTTACAACTAATTGTAACTTTTGTTTCCCTTCATATGATATAAACAACATAGAAGATGATAGAACAACAAGAAATGTACTTCATTTGGTATCGGTATAAAATTTCGCTCTGCCTCCCTTGTTCCTAAGAGAGTACGTAAGTAAGAGAGTAGAGAACCTGCGGAATTAGGATTCGTTTCAGATCGCAATAACCATAAAATAACACTCCCAATTAATTTTTTAATCATTTTATTGTTAGTGGAAATACTTTCCAAATCACAATTATTATGTAACTACAATGAGTGTCATTAGCACTGCTATCGTATGGATAACGGCTAAACACAGATACGTAGCTTATCGTAAGCCAGGCCCATTATTCCATTTTGTTATTCAAACAAACTGTTCAAGTAGATCCATAATTCATTGATCACTACAATAAGCATGAGATTTAAATTACTTGCGAATTTTCACGTGAAAGTATTAGAAAGTGAGAATTGTGAATAAATTTATTAATTCTACTTTTTCGATGTTGCCACCTGTCCTTATAAGGCTCATTCCCTGTCAATAAAGTGGGCATTTTCGGACGAAAAGGTCCATCAGATCTATCAGTTTATATATTGCAAGTATCTAAGAGGAGTCGAACAACACTCGTTTCGTTTCGCGCCCCAGAAGCATTGGGTAACATCAAGTACATAGGGTAACATCAAGTACGGACGCATTGGGTAACATCAAGTACAGAAGCGTTGGGTATCATCAACTACAGCTGCATTTGGGCCTGGCCTTTTCTAAATACAACACGATCCAATAATTTCGGTGTCTACTTACATATAAGTTGACACAATCTCAAAGCTCAGTCTCACAATTTCATGTATGCATCTACCTGTTTGTGAATGAACTTTGTATTTGTGTATACGATAAATTAGATACTACACAATTAGACACTGAAGATACAACTGCATGCATTGACTTTTTCTATGTAAGTTCGTACTAATAATATCAATGGAATTATATTTAGGTACTTTCACCGTTGGTGGCATAATAGCGATCAGGGCGCATTGCAAGCAGGGCGATGTTTAAAAATGACAGATAAGGTAGTTCCTGCCAGACGCCACACTGCTTGCACGCGGCTCAAGAGATACAGATAAAAATATTGTTTTCGTGCTGTCTACAGTAGGCTTCATATTCCTTACAAAAGCACCTTAAGAAATAATTGTATAAATAGTATAAATATTATAAACAAAATAGATAGATTTGAAGTAGACAAAATAAATTCATTATCTTATAAACAGCTAATTGTACTTTTAATTAATTACATAATTATAATGAACTAAATACGTTAGTGTAGAACTAATGGATGAAAAATTAAAATATTCGTCCTCTACAAACTTATTGACTTTTATTGGTGTTCAAATTTAAAAACTTTTTTTTTTTTAAATGAGCCTCTTTTTAAGTTTTTCAAAGCTAGTGCAAATCACATAAACTTTTTATCGTGTGTAAGTCAGTTAATATAGATGATCTAGTTTCCACCCTGAAGGATTGAAGCTATGATTCAAGTTATAAAAAACTTACATAGGTGAAAAATATTGTAGGTTTTTTTTTCAGTATAAAATTACTATACTTTTCTTAAAATGTACCAATGATAATTATATGGAAGAAACAAAAACCTCGCATTAGATTCATAAACAAAAAAAAAAGTAAATACGATTTATGAGTAGTAAAAAATTTAGGAACAAAATAAATTATTACATTGGAAAGAGATAGAAGCACTTAGGTTGCTCCTGTCCAGAAGAACGATTAATTTGTTATTATTATCAATATTAAAATTACATTTATTATACACGTAGAACTTAAAGTCACCTACAACTCATAATATACAAATATCATTGTTTAATAAAAATAATAAAATAATTTACAAATTATTGATATGTACAATATTTTCATAACTAATATTAATCACTTCCTCGATAATAAATAAATTAATAAACGTATATAAACAAAAACGCGTAATACATTATATATAGAACATTATAGTTACACGATTCATTTAAATATACACCACGTAAACACTATTTATGGGAACAACATGGATCAATTAAAGGTAGTCCATCCTTTTTGTAAATTGTCCTGTCGGGAGCTCGAAGCTGCGGAATAGTCTAATAAACCGAACTGGCTAAAATCTAGTCCATATTCGTGTAAGAGAGCACTGTCTGTAGATTTCATTTGTTCAACTTTCTGATTTTTATCACGACACTTGAGCGGATCGAAATCTTCTAGGTTTGTCGGCGAATCGTCCAGTTTAATGAGATCAGAATCAGAGCCACACGACTGAAAAAGAAATATGTGAGTTAAACAAGCACAAAGCGAGACACGTCCCTTATTAGGCGTTTTTGTGCCTGTGTCATCAATTACAGAAATATTAGCTGTGGTTGTACAGCTACAGCTAAAAGCTAATGTAGGGCACATTTCTCATTGTAATGGCTCATTTACATTAGTCGTCCTGTCAAGTTGTATCATGTCCAAGTTGTTAACAACGTGGAACTATCGAGGAACTGGTTATTTGAGACTTAGTACCGGCCGCATGCTTGCATGCATTTTATCGTTATGACCACATAATAAACGTGTGCTAAATGTCTACGATAGTTACAGTAATGCCGATTTCATGCAGTAAAGATGAAAAATACTCTTAGGGTTTATTGTTAAAATTGTAAATCGTCGCGCAATTATACGTAGAAGGTACCTATTTGTCGGCTAATGTAAATCAGGCATAATCGTCGTTGTAAGTTTTGGTTAATTTAGAATTAAAATTAAATCCAAACCAACTATGTATTATAATGTCTGCATAGTTATTTAAGCCTGGTTTCAACACAACAAATTTTCGTCAAACGTTTCATGATATTTCAACTATACCCATAAAAATATTTTCAAGTCGTTCGATGAATTTTAAGTCATCAAAATAGATCAAGATTTACATATTGAACCTGGCTTTCGAGTCGTCGAGCGAACAGTACCTTAATACCTACTCAAATATGTAGCTGTGTTGCTAAAGAGATGTAAATCTGATTTCATAAAATTACTTATATAGGTACATACATCCCGTATATTACATATATAGGTACGGAAGGCGATAGTACTCCGCTAAGCGACTCTTTGTTCACAAGGCTGTAATTGTAGTTTCTCAGCCTCATAAATCATAAAAAAATAACCTAAATAGATTGTATAACTACTTCTATTAAATAAAAATCCAATATTTATGCATACGTAGATATATTTAGTAACATGCAGTCGCAAGTTCTATGTAAGCATGATCTTGCAAGAGGACGACAAACAGTGTATTATATACAAGTGCTCGTGTCATTCTATTAATAATATATTTATATCAATTCGATAAGTACAAAATACAGCACAGTCATGGTACTTCCCACTAATTTTATTGTCCCGTGTATAAAAAAAAAATCTGGATATAAATGATCCAATAGATCTATTCATTATAGGATGAGTTGCACGAAACATATACCAAATGCCTATGGCGAAAACGAAAAGTGATTTTAGTTATATTCAAGTTATAGAGATTGCACATCGAAAATAGCCTAAAGGTTACCAAACACGGTCAGATCTATGTATATCTTCAAATCAATCCGATCTGAACCAAATACTTGGTTAGTGTTGCCGCGATTAGATCGACACTGCGGCCTGTTCGATAACTATGACTAACGAAACAAACCGTTACAACTAACCAGTGGTCGAACGCACCCGGCGACACATCACGCAATACATTTCCAGTATAACATGGCCTCCCTTTGTATAAATTTCCCGTACAATGAGAGATTCGCATAAACTAGTTTTGTATAGATTGTTTGGTTGCCGTACGTAGGTTCCGCTCGGATTCGATTTTTGTTTAGTTTTAGCTTTCCTTATAACATGGCACCCTATCGTTTGTTCGTGACATCTACCACGATTATTCCCTTGTTTTTGTCTTTATCTGTTAGATCGGGAGTTAGGTAATAGAAAAGATATTTTATTTTAAAAGTTTAATTATATGTCAAATCCCTTAAAGATTTTAACCTGTTGTTTTAAACGTAAAAAATAAAAAAAATAGATAAGAATCTCGAATACTTGATATGTTGACATAAACAACAATTGTCGGATCGTAGTGTTCTCTTAAAACTTATTGGGATTTGCTTATGAACGTGTTTTATATCAACAAGACTTATTTAAATTACAGTAGGTATTCATAATTCATGTGTATATATACCTATGTAAAGTCTCGTCGCGCTAAATGTCCAAAACATAACTTCGTTCTATGGATGTGTTATGCAAATCATCCTATCGTAAATAGTTATAAAAATATTTTTTCAGCATTTCATAATCTACTTTTAAATACAAACAAGCTAGCATCACAATATGAGATCATTCATTTTTATTCTTATTAATCATATTATTCTGATCAGAATACCAACAAGCATATTATGCAAATTAAAGGAGTACATGCGTAGGCCACGTATCAAAATAAAATAATATAAGGCACCTTATTTGAACTTTTGTTAATAATAGTTATTTAGCAAAATTAAATCTATTTTAATGTAGCCATAAACGCACATTCTTCTAAAATGTAATTTTATAGTATGCCCACAACAATACACTGTAGAAAAACCATTTACAATTAAACAATATATGATATATTAACAGAAAAGTAAACATTTTCAATAGAACTAGAGGGGCCAATGTAAATCAGTATCAACGTAACATAACAAAATATGTCTAAAAATAGCGTCTTAGTCGAAGAGTTCTTAAGCATTAAATAAATTACAAAGCAATATGAAAATATAATAGGATAATATGTTTAATGATTAAATTATAAATTTTTCAAGGATTAAACAAAACGGGAAATAAATAATATTTGTGCTAGGCACGCAATTTGATTTAATTTTTGAGAGGATTTATTTTTATTGACTGGGTTACATTTAGTATCACTTTTATTCACAATTTTCAGTACGTATTTACATTTCAAAAAAATCGTATGACTATATTCGTATCTTTTCAACATTTTGCAAGAAGTTAAGCGTATTAGAAACATATGTTAACTTCTGCACCTTATAGCTTACTTAATAAAATTCCTATATTCACGATATAAAAATCTAGCACAGTATGAAGTTTGCAAAAGTGATTACTAAATGCACACCAGTATGTTGTATGTCATGTGTTACACAATTCCTTTCCACCATGCCTAATATTAAAAGCAACTAAGTTTTCGGAACAGTGTGTAATACTAGTCAGGAATTTTAGGGGTTTCACGTGTTAGATAAATATTATTAATTCATAAACATGAATCTTATTATATCGACTATGAATGGTTTAGTAAATATATGTATAGTCAACCTTCGTGTGTTAGTGCAAACATATTTCACTCTTGCAGTTCAAGGCATGAGTTCTAAAATTTTCTCCTTTACAATTAAGTATAAAATTGACAAGATTACAAATGTGCATATCAGAATTACCTCTCGAATTTTCCCCCTGTACGAAGGTAGGTCAGTGTTGGATCCCACGACGAGCCTGGGCCTTACGCTCTCTTGGCTCGGTCTACCTACAGCGGGTGTCGTAAGTTTTGACGCAGTGCCGTTACACGGCGACGGCGTAGTTGTTTGTGACACCTTTCTTTGATTGGTTGACAGAGTCAAATTTAATTTTGCCTTATCATTGCCCTCTGTGAAGCGTATCGTGCTGGTGTGAAAGTCTGACGTAGTTTCCACATCGTTTTTTGTGATGTTACTGACAAAGTGTAGATTTTGGAGCGTCGAGTTGGTGGAGGCACGCGGCGGCGGCGTTGGCGCGTCAGACAAATCAATTAATTTCCTCGTGGAAATGATTGGGTAACGGACTGGGAGTTGGGGACGTTCCGGTAACCGGGGTGGGACACATGGTGACAGTGTTTTCTGCAAAATAAAATTGAATGATGTGCCACGGTGCTCCTAGGAGCGTTCATGCTGCTATCGCATTCACATGGTACTAAACACAATAATGTGGGCAGTACAAGTAACAAAGCATAGGTGTACGTAAGCCTGATGTCATTAGCCTAATTTGTAACTTATGGCAAAACTAGATGAAGTACCTTTTTTAAAGAAACAAATGTTTAAAGGCAAATTAAATCTCTACATGTAAAACAAACTGCATATACTGATCGGTTTGTGGAAAAAAAAATTATTCAAAAAGGTACCAAATTCTATGACAGATATTCATGAAAAAAACAAATCAAACTTCCGATACGACTTCACAAATAATTATGTTTTCAACGTCACTACCCTCTCTATTGACTGAGAATTCAAAATCAACATAATATTTTAAACGATGTAACTTAATTGAAATAACCCAAATGAGATGCTTGTACCGGCAAGAATAATAGTACTCAAACTAATAATTTGCATGCCAATTCAAAGAGAGACGAACAGCATACGAAATTTATAAATGCAAAGTGGCGTATCGAAAGTCGTGATCGTATTATATCAGGCATGGGCATGTCGAACAGAAGAACACAAGCGTCTAACAAGGAGCTACGAGGATGTCAACTACGTTCATTGTTTTAAGGTGCAATTACGTTTGTCACTTACTGCTTTCTCGGGAAGGCTGATGTCCGAGTTCTGCGAACTATTCGGGAAGCTATCCCGGCGTAGTGCTTTCTTGCTGTCGAACAGGTACTCCATCTCCGTCAGCAGGTCGAGAGGGAGCGCGGGAGGAGCTTCGCGGGGCGGCGGCGGCGGCCTGATCCCCGCCGGCGGCCTCATCGACGTCTGCGGCCTCATCGACGTCGGCGGCCTTATCGCCGTCGAGTTGTTTGTCAGGCTGTTCGTCGCATTGTTCGTCGGGGAAGAATCCGAATCCGAAGACACTGGGGTCGCCGAACCGCATGAGAACCTACACAGATACACACAAATAAGAGATAGATAAGAGATATTCGACCACTGTAAATGTTACAAAACTACTTTTTTTCTATAAAGAGATGATGCGTGTTATGTGATCCGGTTGCGGCTGGGGCGGTGTCGCATATCCTGATGTTTAATTCAGCTGCGCAGAATTTGTGACGTTCACATGTTCTTTAACAGGCGTTATTAATATGTGTGAGCAGATTAGCCTTTGACAGTTTTCAATCTTGTCGTCGTGTAAGACACATAAGTGTTTAGTTTGTCACATTTGTTGTATCGATTCTCGAATTCTAGTCCTTGATGTTTTTTTCATTACGCCACACTTCCCATACGCAGTTTGTCATCAGCACAGTCCGGAGCATCATGACATAGCGCCCTAAAAACCTTTCAAAACATACAGGATCAAAGGGGCAATGTTAAATTAAACACCATAGGTTTATAAAAGCTTATTATTAGGTATACAGTCAACAAAGACGTAATATTATATTAACATGTAGCCGACTTGGCAGAAGCACTAATCTACCATTGTGCGAGGGTCAGGTTTACAGATAGTTCACTTTAAGCGAGCAGAAACGGCTACCATAGCTCCATCAGCAAATACAGGGACGCTGCATGCTCCTCCACTGCTCCACGGTGCCAATGATGACAGGGCATGACTTTTCATGCATACTACATACATGTAATGCCGCTGCAGGGACCCAAATGGTGTCTCTAAATTTCAACACTACAATTACTTCAACACTTACATAATAATACAACGCGCTAACATATATAATGCAAACATCAATATTTGACAACATAGTGTACTAAACTACCAACATCATTACAATGCAACAGTAACGTAATCAATAACACATTAATCTACTGACGTGTCGCTGCAATTGTAGGCGCCGTGAACGTTCCAACCATGCCACCACAGCCTTGGAAATTACTTATCTTGAATCAAGTTCAGCATCGCCAGTTGTTCACACCTAGAATTGGCGGCTTCGGCACGCTCACCTAAATTTTTACACGACTAAAAGTGAAATTAACTCCCAGCCCCACCAAGCTCGCTTAAAGCGTAGACATTATATACCATAAATACGCGCTTACCACTTCCTTAATTTGGAATAGAGCAAGCGTATTACTAAACCGGCAAGCTGTTTTGGTTTCAATTGAGAACCTAAAAAGTACCTTGCAGCGGAAGCCCGGTCGCTACTCTTGGGTACACCAGCAATTTAGCACAGCCCACTGCTTGCAAATCAGCAAGCCACTACGATTAACTGCACTAGCGAAGTTTACTGAGGTACACACGGCAACACCCCAACTTTTTACAAAGTTACCACAATTCAGACTTACTATGCACGATTTGTCACCTGCTTTCGAATCACTGCTACATTATCTTCCTGATCAATAATTATTCCAACCTGTTCACAAGTTTTCGGCATCACCAAGGGACCGCCGACAACCTGGTGAAAACCCCAGCCTGGTTGCATTTTGAGTCGCGAGAACGTCACAAGTTTTTCTATAGCACGAAATCAGTGGCGGTACCTTCACATTATTTATCATGACATCAAACGAAAAACGTTTGATACATTCGAATATTTAATTCGGTAGGTTGCAAAGACAACATTCCAAATTAAAACAGTCCTCAATTTTTTTATTGATTATGAAAAGGCTATGCAAACGACCACGAGGAATAAAAAAAATAATTAGGTTTAAAAAAAAAAAACATAAAATAGATTGTCATAACAAAATCGATAAGAGTCGTTAAGTTTAGTCAAAAAATCGATAATATGATTAATGGTTTAACGAAAGCAAGCATAGGATTAGCCCTCTTTAGGTTGTCGATCTTATTTATCATGCGACTAACGCTAGGGTTGCCGAAAAGCAAAAAGCGGAGTCTACTCGGGAACGTCTACTCCAAAAGTCAGCAATCCTTTAGAAGACATAGCAGGACTTAGGCTGCTACAACAGCTTGCCAAGTCAGGAAACTGTTAGTATAATATTAGTTCCGTTTTTTGGAGATTTTTTCTTGCATTCCAGTCATTCCACACTTTAAGCTGGTGGGTTCTTTTGTCGTTTAGGGCGCTGCTCCCAGTAGAGCCCTTTCTTTGTTATTATCTGGATTACAGACCCTCTGATCCTTTTTTTCATATGGGTTCAAGGATAGTGAGCTGCTTCGCTAGCTGGTTAGGGTGCTTTGACATTCTTAATTTATAGTTGGCGCCATGAGTGTCTATTTCTTGTTTAACTCTTTCGATGAGAGAGGTGTCGTAGTCGTAGGGGTTGCTATCAGCATGACTGGATAATTGTGCAGAGTCTTCTTATAGAGAAATTACACCAAAATGGCAGCATCAATTGCGATTTTATCGTCCATTTTTGTCTCCAGTATCACATGTCAAAGTCACTAGACAACTGAGACTAAAAATTTACAGTCGCATTTGCTGGCGGCGGCTTTTTGGCGCCTTTGCTTGTGGTCAGGCCGCCGGCAGTGCCTTCGCGGGCTGTGTGGATGCACCATCAGAAAGGCGGTTTGGGTCAGTCGGCCAATTAGTCGGTTCAGTAGTTGAGATTGTAATATTGTAGTGTACTATTGATCGATACCGCAAACAGTGATTTTACGGGTACATGTTAGAAAAGCGAAAATAAAATACAAAAAAACTGGGGTATCATGTCATTGTTCAAATCATCGAAAATTTTAATATCGATTGATTCGAAAAATCGAGAACTGTTATAAGTATGTAGCTTGTAGTTATAAAATGTCTAAGATTGAAATGCCGAGTGATTTAAATATCGAATGATTAATAATGTCGATAGAAATTATCTCTAAGTTCAAAATGTCGACATCTTTTATTAGATTGATTTAATACACTTAAGTTATAATATTGACGTCAAAAATACAAAAAAAAAACTATAACTCTTTGCTTTAATTAGCCGTACGTCATTACTTCCCAGAATGTTATCCTTGTTAGCGACACTATCGAATGGTGTTATAAAACTGTTATTTTTTTTTTTCAAAATCATTGGTTTCCGTTACTGGCTAGGGACATTGATTTTTCAAAAATCCAATAGTGAAGTTTAGGTTTCCATTAAAATCGGGTTCGAGACTCTTTTGAATATTTTTCGCTATTCTTCTTAGTTTCGGACTTGGCCATGCAAGCCCTCTTGGAAAATTCACCCTGTAAGTATAGAGGAGCTTCGACGACGGAGCCCCTCGGGGCGGGGCTCCTATTTCTGTCTGCAGGGTTTACGGAACATAACGGAGGGTCGGGGTAGGCACCCCGGCCCTCCGTTGGCCGGGAGCCAAGCTGCCTTTACCCTGCGAAGTGTGATGTGAAACTTGGCTAGGCAAAAAAAAATTTAAGTTGAAATTAGACCAAATGATACTTATAGTATGCTACCTTTGCATTATGCCAAAGAAAATTTTGACACTAACATGATATTTAGGACATTCGATACACTTTTATTTTTTTAAGTGGATGGGAAATCATCAAATGACCCCTCCCGCTCTGGGCGGAGCGGAAGGGAGTGTCAGACTTGTACTGACTAAAACCCATCTATGTTCCTTCTTAGCCCTTTATGTTCCAGGGCCACGGTATCTCTTTCGAACAGTCCAGCAGCCTTGGCAGGCCTTTCCTATTTGTTGATATCTCCTTGAGGCGGGCGTGGAACACGAACGCGCCATCGACACGACCTGTCGATCGTCATAAGACGCACGGACGACATTCGATACCCTGTTCCTACTTTGATATTTAGGTCTTTCGATGTCAGTCTTGTAGATAATTAGAATTTAGATATACGTATAGGACGTAGGTTATCTAACCGTTCGACGATATAAACTTTCGTTATTTTAACTTTCGGTTTTATGGTCATTCGATATTTAAGTTTTCGAAGTATTGAACATGACTTTTTACCCGTAGGTATTTTAATTTTCGGCGTTCATTTATTTGCACACAAAAAAAACTTGTTTGATGTGTAGAATGGTTGAATGGCTTCGTAAAGGGTCTGTTTACACCCTGTATACTCGTTTGAAACTCTAATCGGTCGTGTCAATACAAACAGCCAGCTCGACACATCATCATCTTACCTCTGCTACTCATGCCATCGGTATTCACACATATCCGCACATCTTTTGTGGATACACCCTAGCTTTTACATGTCTCTTCTCCACTCCGCTTCGCACATCTCCACTCGTGCACGCTTTGGTGTGGTCTCATCAGCTTGAGGCTAATCTTATTATTTTCAATTTGAACACGCAATTATCGGTGTTCAACAGTGTTTTGGCTAGATGATTTCTGTGCCGTCTGAGTCTTTGTTTGTAGCATACAAACAAAGACTCAGATCAACTCAGACTCACAGACAGACTCAGACTCACAGAAATTTTCTATTTCTTCTTTGAATATTGGAGTTTCCAAGTAGGTACTCATGTATTTCTGTATTCCGTGAGAATGGTGCATTGCTCAAAGTCAAAGTTTATTTTCCAGACTTAGTGACGACTGTCTACCTATTAGCCAATACAATCATTAAAATTTTTGTTTGCCTAATCTCTTTCAGCCTTTAAGTGCTCTCGCCAAGTAAACCTTCAGTCAAGATGCATAGCCAGAAATCCGACTTTTGAGTTTTGCGGCATGACAGTCCCCTCTCTTTAATGCAAATTTTATATATACTGATTTTGCAGAGCTAGCTGCTCTGTCATTCTCCAGTTCTTCAGCCACAATACAATTTAAACCTTGCTCTTGTAATTTTATGGATGATGAACTAGGATCTTTGTGGCTGGAGAGGACTGCAGTGACATCTGCGTAGGTTGCAGTCATTACTTCTTCTGAAATGGGTAAGTCAGCAGTGTAGATTATGAATACAATTGGGCCCAGCACAGACCCCGGGGACCTCTTGCTTCTATTTGGCAAATGGATGTGAGGCAAAAAAAGAGTAAGATGACCGAAATTAAATAGATGCACAAAACTGCAACATTATGAGCAAGCACTCTCTAATGGTTGTAAACATACCCCTAAAGAAGCCAAAAATGTTTGAGTAGAGAGTTCGTAAGGGTCCGTTGCCACCTTATACATAATATGTATACATAACAAGAAATATTTGTTGATTTTGCGCGATGTTAAACCATAGGTACGCCACTGATTTCGTCACAACGACAAAAAACACCAAGTTATACTCCGACATGCAATAACTAAAAAAGTGCAATTTTAGAATATATGCAAACAACTGGTCACATGTTTGTGTTTTCAGTTCAGCCGCGTTTATTTTAAATCATTAAAAGAGAAGATAAATAACTGTTTTCCGATTATTATGACGAAACGTTCGTCAGCAAATTCACCGCAGTTAAAGCTGGCGCTACAAATTTGATGATGGCACACACATGGAAATGAATAGTTTTGCCAAATTGGTGATCAAATAACCTATTGTCCATGATATGTGACCAATTGTGCACGTGGCAGTGAAACTGCCAGTGTGGCCGAATTAGTGTTATGCATGCTGATTAATTAAATGGCTGCCATAATATACATATGAAAAAGTTTAAAACGAACTGCGTTAGGGGAATGCAGCAAGTGCTCCTGATATAGGAGCCTATTGGGAAATCCCGCACCGTAGCCGCCTGCTAGAATATCTGTGTAGCTATGTGCAGTTAGGGCGGCTTGTTTAAAACTTTGCCAAATACCATCCAGAGACGCCGTAATTCCTCGGTTAGTCCTGGATTTGTATATAATTTATGTTGTTAAATCAAATGTTGATTTACAAATGAAGTACAGTTAAACCCGCAAAAGTATGTGCTTCGGAAATATTTGTGTTTCCGAATTAGAACAATAGACGTGACAACATTTTTTCCTCTGTGGGGACAGAGGGATAGCTTCTAAGATTTGTATCGCCGCGCTTTGTACAAGTACATCTATTATTGCGCGGTTATATGATGCTTTCTCCCTGTTGTGTTATCTACTTTGTTCGCAACTAGTCCTACTTTGTTCAACTTTGGTCGCTATTCAGAAGTTCTGCAACTTTTGAAATTGCATTATGTTTTAATCACGTATTTAGCACTACATGGTTGTAACAACAAAGATAGTTGGCGAAGCACATACCTTTGCTGGGGGATCTATATGTAGGTAGATGCGCTGTTTACCGTCGCTTTGCTTGACTTTTAGCTTATTTTCTTCGTTTAGTGTAATTTTATTTTGTCAGCCAAGTTAAAATACTTTGGGCTTTATTATTTAATAACGTGCCTTTATTTCAGCTTTTTACTACAGGAAGTAAGTTAGTAGTGAAAAAAGTTCAACATTTTGAAAACTTTGTTTTTTACAATATAATGAGTACGGCAACGCACCTACCTATTGTAAATTCATTGTTTATTTACATAAAGCTTATAGTCACCTGCTATCATCAGTGGTATTTATTGACGATGGACGTGATCCGGCCTTGGGCATTTTATTCTTCAGACCTTTTACAGCTGACTTTACATTCTTGCCTCCTTGGCGAACCTATATTGAATAAAATTTATAGCATTATAGAACTTATTAAAACAAAGCGTACGACCGTTGTCAAAGAAGTCGTCGGGCCATAAATGAGTGTGGTTTATCGATGGTTTTTATTTTTTTATTTAAGAGCGTTTACGCCTTACGAAAAATAAATACTATAAACATTTTCGAAAAATAGTGTTACAGCTAAATTAGACCGATTAGAAATTATCTATAGAAACAGAAATTTCCAATATCTCCTTTTTTAAGATTTGAAAATGTTTTAATAACTTTTTAGATCTATGTATTTTGCCTAGGTGTATGAAGTTTCATTAAAATCGGTTCAGTCATTTCGGAAAATAAGGACTTGATAATTTGTATGAAATGCCGTAAGGCGTAAAGGCTCTTAATAATGTGGTAAAGCTTTACGTCATGGATTTATAAAGAGAACCATTTTGTTCCTGCTTGAATCATTATGCTTGGCCCTCTCGTCTCAAATCTGCATAATCTAATCTTAGCAATTGACAGTAAAAATGAGAAATGTGTTACTTTTAGTTAAAAATGAAAAGATTTTGACAAAACACCAAGTCGTTGTTTTACTCGCAATGATATATTTTATCTATAAAAGTATTTCATCATCATCTGCCTAGCTTTTCGGAACTATGTTAGTGTCGGCTTCCAGTCTAACCGGATGCAGCTGAATACCAGTATTTTACAGGAAGCGACTGTCTATCTGACCTCCACAACCCAGTTAGTACTGGTAAAAGTATGCAAGCCACCAAATATATTTATGCCCGACGACTAACATACCAAAGGCCGTAGTAAAAGTATTCTGAAAAGAAAGAAATTAATACCGGTTCAATGTCCAGTCACATGCAATAAATATTTCTTTACTATACAAATTAATGTGGATAAAATATAACTGATTCTATTATTTTATACAGTAAGTACATTTTTATAGGAAAATTATTCCCCTAAGGAATATTAATAGTTTGAATCCTAAAGCTTTCTGTCTGAAATTTATATAATGACGACTTATTGTTCTTGTAGGTAAAACACACAATAGAGTTTAATTCACGTGCCAAACATCGCGAGGCATGTGGTGGGCCTTATAATAAGGACGGCCGGTTTTTAAAGGAGTCATTGGCGTTTTGCGTAGACATCTATGATTGCATTAATACTTTTCGTTCGGCCGTAGTTATTTCAGCTAGCCGATTCACCAAGAATATGAAATGCCAGAGCGAACTACGCACGACTCGCAATGTTTGGTTAAGGCATATGAAATATATTTTTGACTGTATGAATCAAAATGTCAGCTTGTTGAAATATCTGTAAGTTGACGTGCATTAGAGCGTCAAATATGCAGTTGCGTGCAATAAATACGGTTATGACCTACTATAGCCAGTAGATATCGGGACCCAGTGCAGAGTAAATAACACTACAATTTTGATCAGCATCTGATATTCGTAACTTTGTGGAGTTTATACTTTATTTATTACAAAAGCAGCGGCTACGTTGTGCACTACGCTGAATAATATACTAAATATATATCAATTATATTTATACTTACATATATTATATTAATACAATAAATATAATTAGGAGATATTTCTTAAACTACAATAACTTATATGAAATCATTCTTATTAAAGTTATCTATAACAAATATCTCCATTACTTATGTTTATTAACATGCGGAAACGAAATGAATCTAAAAGTAGGACAAAGAATTCACTAGTGGATATTTAGCTCCCAAGTAGATGCTAAAGTGTAGTAGAACTACATTGAATCTATTTCCATTGGTCACGCCCTAACTTGAGAACTACTTAACCAATGAATTTTTTTTAAACGTTTTCTAATACTTTGTAGAAGGTTTGAAGGTAGTAGGTAGGTAAGTAGTAGGTAGGAACACGTGCATTGCAACGCATGCTGGGATCAGCTAGTACTTAATAAAGTATGGCTATCGATAAATTATTTACAAAACCGTACATATCTTAAAGACATACAATAAATATAGAGGCAGCCATACACAGGCTACCACACAGATGTACTTACACGCACACACACACACGCACGTAATACCATCACCACAATACGATATCATAATTACTAGTTACGTAAAAAGTATTCTCCACCAAGTTATGTATAACAGTGCCACAACAGAATGTAGTTGTCTCATAGACAACAGAGTTCACTAGGACTCACCGTTTTGACCGCCGATTGCACTGCTGGGTTCGCCTGCAAATATTCATAATTTAAAGCAAAAAAGAAAATCTCCAGTACTTAAAGCATGCATGCATTGAGTTTTAGATGTAAGATCGCTAAATGTTGACTATTAGAAAAGGTGAAAGATTTTATCGATGAATAGCTGGTTTTTATTTGAATTAAATTATAAATATTTAAGTTAAGGTATGATGATTGTGACTCCCCATGATTCGTCTTGTACCGAG
Organism: Cerastis rubricosa; assembly: GCA_949152445.1. NCBI lineage: Eukaryota > Metazoa > Arthropoda > Insecta > Lepidoptera > Noctuidae > Cerastis > Cerastis rubricosa. The sequence goes on along the minus strand of OX424523.1, from coordinate 20,082,321 downwards.
ATTAAAATAGCCCCGTCTGACGAAATACACTGCTTCTGAACTTTCAAGAGAAATTCTTCCTATTCGGCTGGACACTTTCCAAAAAGTGCCATCCAATCAGGGTTTGTCGGCAATTAATATTGTTGACCTAGACAATATTCATTCGCTATGCTCGATGTTTGACAAAGTTGCGTACGGCGCTCGAGGTCTTTGCGACCTCGTCCAAACCCTCGTCTCGTCCCTTTTAGGCGACAAAGTTACTGGACTGTAACGGCGACTCGATGTTGGGTGATTACCCAGCATATGGGTCCAACAATACTTCGGATGTGTGCCCACAACCCGCCTCCCAAGTCATCATTAAATTCATTGACATAGCCCATTGCATCTTCCTTATAGCTTTTCTGTTCATTTCATCACCTGCCTAGCCTTTACCGAACTAGTAGTCGGTTTCCAGTCTAAGCGAATGCAATTGAATACCAGTATTTTACATTGAGCGACTGCCTATCTGACCTCCACAACCGGGTACTACGATACGCCTTGCTAAGACTAGTTGTGAGAGTTTCTGGCCACTACCGAGGCAAGGAGGAAACTCGGTATGTAATGTGTGGTTATTACATGAAAAAGATCGAACTGTGCGGCTGTCATTATTTAGCCACGAGCTCCTCTGTTTATCCATTTGAAGTAGAAAATAAAACTTGCCTATAGAACATTCGTACCTACTTTGCTTTTAAAATTAATCAGAACTTTATAGTACTCACAGTTAAATAATAAAAATGTTTTGATCACGAATTTTTAAAAGGATATTGTCTTAACAATTTATCAAAAGTTGTTGACAAATATGAAGTCCATAGTTAAATCATGTCTTAATTTATTTAGCAAAGAATAAAATAGTCATCTCTTTATGGTAAGAGGCTTTGCCCAGCATTGAGACAGTTATAGGCTGGTATTATTATTTTCACAAAGCTTTGAGCTTTTGCTACTTTAAATAGTAAAGCAAGATCACTAATTGCAAGAAAACTTTCTTTTGGTACTAATTTATTTGGTTTTGATTATTGCTCTAGTAAGTAGAAACCCAAGTAACTGATGTTTTTTTTATTTCTGTAATTTCAAGCTGGGAAACACTGAGAATCAGTTCATACCGAGCAAAGAATGTTTGATATCTTGAATTCTCAAAATACTATGGGCTCGTGAGCTCTGTTGGCGAATTCAAATACGTTGACTAACCACTGTGGCTCGTGAACCTGGGGTCAGGCATCCATGGTCTTCTAGAGCATAATTTGTTTTCGTATCATTGACTTTTCGAAAACTTGAAATCGGACAATATTCCCTGTTTTAGATAAGTAATAACTAATAACAGATATATTTTAATTTAAAGTGTTATTAAATTTAATATAATTATGTAAGTACATCGCAACCTGACAACAGAATAGATCTAACACGAAATTTGCATTTTGTGGGAATTCTTTGTGTGAATTCATGTGTTTTAGGAACTAAAGGCGACGCGTCACCGAAAGTTTCACGCACTTTTGCCGCCGAGAGTTCAATGATTAGTGCTCTCTAAACCACCAGCGACTCTGTGCTCTGTGGTGGTTACGGAAATTTCATCAACAATTTCTTCATCTTTCCAAACAATTTATTATTGCAGTGAACTAAGTTATCGAGCTGGCGGTGAACGTTCCATAGACAATATAATACAATGAATATGGTGAGAGATGAAGGGTAAACCGATAACTATGCTTTTTTCTACCTCCTGTCCCAAAAACTGTTACCAACAGAAAAACCGCATTATCGTGCAATCGCTTAGTTATACTTTAAAAGGTTCATATTGCGAGTTTAGGCTAAAGTACATAATATACTCGTACAAGGGCACTCCCAAAAGTATCCGGCCTGACGTATAAAAGGCTTTTTTTTTTAGTTAATGTCATTTCACCAACTTTATAAAAATAAAATCTAAACTTTCAAGCCACCATTTTATTTATTATTTGCTTCACGCACATCAGAACACAGGCACAGATTTTTTGAACATGGAGAAAATTGGTCAACATTACGTGACACAAAACTTTCATTCATAAACTTCTGTTCGACCAATATCAAAGCAGAGTTAGATTCAACTCTGGAGGAGTGTGCTCCTTCATTTACAACAATGAAATACTGTTTGGCCAAGTTTAATATGTATGAGCTGTGTGATGAACATTGCAATAGCCGACCAAATGAGGTGACTATGCCAGAAATGATGAATAAAATCCAAAAAAATATATTGGAGGACTGTCGATTGAGACCGCGCAAACTAGCAGATAAGCTAGAGATTTCAAAAAGTGCTTTACATCATATTTGATTGAAAATTTGGACATGAAAAAGCCGCGCCTAACAGCTGTCGCAATTCCTCTAAATAGACCAGTGAAGATGTTTTAGTCGAGTATTAAGCAAAAATATAGGGTGATATAGCCGAGATTTTGAAAATGTACATTGAGCTAAAGGGCCCTATCTCGTTAGGACACCATGGCGGCGCCACTGGTCGCGCCACCAACTAAATGTGTACTGTTGTATGGAGGGTATCTCACCTGGTATCAGCTCGGTGGCGCAACCCAATCTGTTGCGGCAACCGAATCACCCGCTGGTGGCGCAACATTAATATGTACAGCGCTATTTGGCGTCTAACTCACAACACCACCAGTTGCGCTACCCGAATCAACACTGTGCGTCCACGATGTCATTCGCAACAAGAGCAAGTTGCGTCTCTATACCGCAGTGATCCGTCCCATCACGACATACGCTTATATCGTGTTCGCACGCTTCGTACATACCAAGCCCCGCTTCATCCATAGCATGCAGACATTGCAGAACAGATTCCTTTGTAAAGTCACAGGCGCTCCCTTTTATGTCCGTAATGACAATTTACATGTAGATCTCAGAATGCCTACCGTCCGCCTTAAGCCCGCAATTCTGGGTCTGTATTCATAAATCAGCCCCTAAATAATGTAATCGCTCAGATCCAGCCTGTTCTTTCGCTGCCCTAAGCCGATGTTCGTACCCCGCAGCGGGTGCCCTTACAGAGTTGTCTCCAAGTTCATAAGTTGTATGCCCTTTTGTGAATTTTCCTTTACTAGGACAATCGGGTAAGAAAAGATTAATCCACCACTGCCTTTTTTTCTTTTAATTTAATTTCCTTTCCGTCGTACTTATAGCAAAAGAACTGTTAACTCTTCGACGAACGGTCTGCAAAGGAGATAAGTTACCAAGTTCTCATACTACTAATATGAGAACTTTGTTATTTAATTATCTCCTTTGCAGACTGTACATTTTGAAACTAACTACCCTGGTGTTTGTTTTGGTGTTTCAAGCTTTGTAGCTCAAACCGGTAGCGCCGTCATGGTGTGCTAATAAGATAGGGTCCTTAAGACGAGACTAAGTAGAGGAGTACATTAAAAAAAAAGTGTTTTCTTAGTTAGTCCGGGTACTTCTGGGACTGCCCACGTAGCGAAGCTAAAGCTTTTAAAATGAACCAACTTAGATTTCCTATTAAATGAGATAACAAAACGTATGATTGTATGAATCACGAAAGTTGAATAACCAGCGCTTCTACTAATTGCTGTGTGTAATGTAAACTAAAACACTACTTATAATGAAACTAGTGGAGTCTTGCAAACAAAAAAAAAACTCATCCCAAATACAAGAAGCCCTCAAAATCACAAGAATATACAATTACATTATCAGAGATTGTATATTACCTTATCTTTCACAGTTTTAAAGAAGGCCCCGCCTTCTTTCTTGACATTTTTGGCCCATTCCCTGTACTGTTGTTTCAACTTCTGCCCACTCCCGGTATTTAGTTTATCCGCGTAATTATTGCATTCAACTTCAAACTCATCGTTGAAACCTCGCCCGGAGTTAAGTAAGTCCAGTCTTTCATCAATGAACTGTAATTATCAATTATTTAAAATAACTGCTAGCTATGAAAAAAGATCACAAAGCAATAGTAATCAAAATATTATGTGTCATGGTTCAAAAATAAACATTTGGCACTCAAATTATTAAAGGTAAAAACTTATGAATTGCAGCAATAATTGAATCTCACCTGGCGGAATATCTGAGATTGTAATATTTTTGTTAGGAATGGTTGCATGCTCTTTCTAGTTTTGACGAAAGCGTCTGGATTGAACGTTATTAGCTGACCATTTTCAATTCTGGAACAAAATTTTTAATCATTAATGTTTTTGAACACCCTAACTAGACTGTAACAAAATAAAAAATAAAATCTATTATAACTTGGTGTAACCTGGACAAAATACTTACTTTATCGCATCCCGATATCCGCCAATCAAAGCGACGAGAGCACGCAAAAACGCTCGAGACACAGCATCTCCAAGAGCATTCTTATCACTTAGAGCTTTCTTTAAACTCGCCACCTGAAAATAAAACATAGAAATTGTTTTATTACTTTTAAAATAAATATGAAATACTACATTTTTTAATCATCTGATTAAAAAATGTAGTATAAGCACATATCAGACGCTCCACTCGAGCGATTGCTCATTTGTTTTATTATCTGAATTGTGGCGTTCTCTACTCACGCCCTGCACTACCTACCTACCTCAGTCATATACAAAATGGATAATAATACATTTTATATTTTGTGTGCATCACAATTAGTGCTGCTTTTCTTAGTCTCATATTAATACACTATGGACTTGGTATTCTGTTTTTCGATCGAATCATCATTCTCTTGCGCTTATCCCAATTTATTTGGGGTCGGCGCAGAATGTTCTCTTTTTCCATACTTCTCTATTACTTGTCATCTCATGGGATACCTCCTTTCTTGCCATATCATCCTTCACACAGTCCATCCATCGTTTCTTTGGTCTTCCTCTACCCATCCACATTCATACTCAAAACTTTCCTCATTCCTCCGCATCGCATGCCCATACCACTTTTCTTTGATCGAATAAAAACTATAATTGTTGTTCTAGTCATTTTATGCATTACGCATTTACTTGTTGTCACTCTAGCATGACTGTTAAGTATCATTACAACAGATAGTGTTGTATTTCGATTACATTATTACAATATTAATTGCTTTGATACAATCACTTTTATTTAATTATGTTAAAACTCAATAGTTTTGTGGATAAATTATATTATCATGACAGTATTCAGGTGCTAAACTGGCTGAACTTTAGAAGTAAACAAATAAACAAAATATTTGGAATCATCGACACATCATCTAAAGATGAAAAGAGGTTTACATCGATTTATTATTTATTTATTTATGTACACACAAAACACTTAACAGGACAATACATTAAGATACAAGAGCACAAAGGTACTGCTACTGTATTTAATTTTAAGTATAGCAACTTGAAATAATATTTAAGTACATTTTACCGGATCTTATAAATGGAAGACGTCTCTTATCATGAAAGGTACAAAATGCATAGCCTTACCAGATCAGAGGGAAGACCTTCCAAATCGTTGAAAGGTGTTTTTAACTCATTTGCGTCTACGTCTAATATGACCACGTCGCCTATTTCCGACATCCGTACATTCTGAAATGGACAAGATAACCATGAGTATTAATGATATTTTCAATAAGACAATGTGATTTGTTATTTGCCTGCCTCGTTGGTTTCTGCTGTTTCTGTTGGTTTTTGCTGTCCTGGATTCACGTCTGGCAAATTGTCCATTAGGAATTTCTCAGTAGCAGCCACGGAGTCTGGATTTGTGCCCGGTTGATGGCAATAGGCTCGCCCCCTAATTACATTTAACTTAAACATCACTACCGAAATATGGGTGTACTATTGGGTACACCTCTGCCTTTCCCTTCGGGGATTACAGGCGTGATGTTAGGTTATGTTACAATGCGATTTCTTGAATATATTCGTATACTGATTGCATATAATCTCTCACCTCCATAACACTTCGCGGAACTCCAATAAGAAACGGCATTGGCGCCAGTAAGTAATCAACCAGATGTTTCGGGAGTATAGGGATGAATATGTGTTGCCAGGACATCGGGAAGAGCGTTGCGTTAGCAGCCTGCACGCACGCCGATAGTCTTGACGGTTTCGATGCCACTATCGCCACTCTACGTTCGTGAAGCAAAGCCGCCCATAGCCCAGCCATACATTTTGTGTCCATGGCACTGAAATACTCCGTTAAGTTGCACTGAAAAAAAAAACACTTGTTCGTTCATTATTCATCACCAAGTCAACGATAAAATATGTAACATCGAGTCAACAAAAAAATAACTAAAATAATTTGTGAAAATCATTTTAGAGTTTTCAATGTCGTATTAACCTGTAATAAAAATGAGCAATGCTGTTAGTTAGGAACGATACTGGTAATTAAGCCAACATTATAATACTACCAAAATGATTACTTACATTTTCCGGAATACTTGGTAGTTTACCGTCCGGACACTGGCATGTAAATACGCTATGACCGGCATTATAGGTCACTTTGAGCGTATGCCCGGGCATCGGCGGACGTATCCGACAAGCTTCTAAGAATGATGTTAATTCTCCATGTTCTGGGCTAATTATCAGATTGGCTATGCAATTTAGAAGTCTGAAAAAAATATCATATAATAACATGAGCTTAGTAAATATCAACTGGAGAAGTGTGGTTGTACTATTAGGTCCACTTCTGCCTATTCTTTCGGAGATTACAGGCGTCGTGTTAAATTATGTGTGTTAATGCTACTTTCAAAGAATAAAACAATTAGTGATTATAAGTTGTAAGTCAAAAATTAAAGATATCAAGCTTTGAATCAGCATTGATAATTATCAAAGAAAACAATTCTCTTGATAATTTAAAACCCTGCAACAACATAAAGTAGGTACAAGTCTTGGTCAAAAAAATATATTTCTATGGCAAGACGCGCAATTGTAATAATTTCTCACTTGACCTTTATTGGCATGAAACTAGATCAAATACTAGGAAAGTTCAATGTCAAATTCACATTGGCGTCGCGCAGTCAATTATTTCGATCGACATAATAGGCACCTATTTGTAATTTGTATGAGACGTGACGCCACACGAAAACGATGGGGGTATCAATAATTGTAACAAAAGCGTACGGCAAAATACAATGCATCATCACCCACATCAACAGCCTATATGTTCCCACTGCTGACACAGGCTTCCTCTCTATGAGAGGGAGTGGGCTGTAATCCACAACGCGGGCCCAGTGCGGGTTGGTAGATGTCACATGCATATGCTACTGTAAAAACCCCGAGTATTGGTAAATCTTAGGTTTTACTTAGGATTTACAAAAATGAGTTGGTAAATGTAAGGATTTTATAAAAAAGAGACGATTTTTCGGGCTTTTACCATTAGAGTTGGAACATGCTAGGTTTTACGAACGACACTTGGTAAATGTAGGTTTTAGGAATAAAACAATAACTATTTCATAGATATCTGGCGACTGATGATGACATACTGTAATACTATCGAGCATCCAAATGGGATAGTTAGGTTAGATTCTAACCTAACTATCCCATTTGGATGCTCGGTTGGTCATGGTTCTAACCGTTAGAACCATGACCAGCCGAGTCGCAGTAACTAAGGTAGGTCACTCCAACCAAATGGGTTAAGTTAGGTAAGAACTGTGACCGTGCTTGTAAAAGTTTGAAATGAACCTTGACCACAGAATAGTTCGGGCTTTTACCATCAAAAGTAGATTTTACTGAAAAATCTTGGGAATTATCGTAGTTCGGGGTTTTACATTGGTAAATAACGATTCCACTGCTGGAACACAGTCCGCCTCTTCTGTGAGAGAGAGTCGGTTATGATCCACTACCCTGGCCCAGTGTGGGTGGGTTAATGGAAATACAGTCAACAATATTTTCTAATTTGTTTAGCACCCAACTTACAAATAAAACATCTGATGAATTACTATTTGCTATAACCATAATAAACCAGGATAGTCAGCAGCTTCATTCTCGAGTTGACCGTTACAAAACAGCTATCATTGAAAAAGATTACTAGTTGAATCATCAACCCAAAAATACTTACCATAATAAATTGTATAGGAATTTAATACTTACTTATAGAATATATCATGCCATGGTAAATGTGACAGTAACACTAATGCAGTGTTCGTTTTGGGGTCATATCGGCAGAAACAAAAAGTATATTTAGAGTCTTCTGATGTCAGCACAAATGAATAATGTTGTGCGAAAGAACTGAAAAAAAAAACGACAACGATAGATAGATTATTATTTACTTAGATTTCTCTGAATACTATGTGCTCAAACTGGTTTTGTTATTTAAGAATATACACATCGAAGGTATCTAAAGGATCTGACACATTTTACAAATTACTGCAAGTTAGGTTCGCTTACTAATTTTTAAAGAAAACATTTGATTCTTTTTAATAAATTTAATCATTAAAATGGAGAAAGCAATAAAAGTGAAGTTTATTATTATTTGTGAAGAGAGTTGACCCAGGAAGTTATGATGAATGACTGTATTATATATTGTCATTTACTAGCAAATTTGGGTATGATATTTCAACATTTGCTTGAAAATGTATGTCCACACACTGCCAAGAGTGGTTACAAACATCCTTGTTGAAGCTTATATCAATGTCCATGGTCTGCACAGTGGCCAGACTTCGGTGCCATTGAGTGCGCAAGGATATGCTTCAAAAAGGTGCCTAGTACACATACATACCTCAGAACACTTTTTTGATATGTTACAATGGATGTCCGGAATGGCAGCCTTTGAAGGCTGCCATTACACATAGTGATTTGGAGCATGCCAAACAAGTTCGATAATGTGATATGAGTTAAGGTTAGGAATACAGACTAATTATTGTTTATGGTATACAATAAAATCCTGTAATGACTTATTATTTTTCAGATTTTTCATCAGGATTTTTTTATACCAGCCATGTCATATCTGGATTTGTGACCAGTTGATGGCAATAGGCACGTTCCAAATTACATGGGACTTAACATAATTCACAAAATGTGGGTCTACTATTACGTTCACCACTGTCTAACCCTTTAAGGATTACATGCGTGATGCTGTTATATAATAACTTTTATCTTTACAATGCATATACCTAAAGCGTGCATCAGAAACATGTGGTCAAATGTAAGAGTGTGGCTCAAACCAACATACTGAACAACTTTTGTAGTGAAGTAAGCACCGGTCACATGATGGTATGTGCAACATCATGATATATGGGTTGGAGTGCAGCCATAGGGTCGCTATGGCGCGAGAACTTAGAAAAAAAATTTCAATCTTTATTTCTCTGTTTTTTTTTCGTTTTTTTTACACCATCTCATAGTTTTCCACTAAAACAAAAATTTCTTTCCAGAAAAGATTTTCATCTGAGCTACCATTTTGGAAATATAGAGCGTTTTGTACAAACAGGAAAAAAATTAAAAAGGTCCTAACTCGGAAATGTTGCGTCGTAGGGCCATGCTTTTCACAGGACAATAAAATGATGTAAATTTCACATGAGTGATACCCTTAGATACCCTGATGTGCATATTTTTTTGACATTAACCCTTTAATTCGCAATGTAGTATAACATACACTATACTTTAAACAAATATAAACCTTATAATACTTTCAAAATAAATAGTTCAGTTGATTGGACATATAGAAATGGCATGTCCATCTTGTGGCAAAGATGACCATCAACGTTCTTCCAGTGCTAAATGTTCAAATAGAAAACTTCGTGTACGCGTAATAGGTCTAGATTCTGATCAAGAAATTTCCGTTTATAGTATCAAGAAGGGTCTCACTTCTGTGCTATGTCCATTGAGTACCTAGTCATAAAGATTCTATTGTTCGTTTTATACGTGATGATGTACGAGAAATGTCCAGATTATCAATAGAGCTATCGTATGTGGTAAACTTTTTCTATAAACACTACAGCACTCGTGATGATTTTCATCTTCTGTTGCCTAAATTTGATGCATTGCAATTTACATAATATGCATTGAAGGGAGCAAAGCACAAATTAACCGATCCAGACAATGTAATCTCTACATATATCGTTGCGAAGAAATAATACATTTAACGATGGTCGATCGAGATCATTTACAATTATGTAGATTGCAAAACAATACAGCACGATTTTCGTGACAAATATACAAACTCATGCTTTCAAAAGACTCAACTGATACATGTATCATAAATTTGGTACAGTTATGGACAAATCTGAAGTACACTCTTCAACTTGTGATGCGTACTATAACGGGATGTGTAAATCTAATAGAATCGGAGAGTGGTTTACTGAGAATAAAATCAATTCTAAAGAACTAAAGAAAATCTTTTGGAGATTCATTCCACTATTCATGAGGATTCAGCACGAGTTGTATGATCAAGGCAAGTTATCGTTCAACGTTTTCCCGATATATTCAGATTAAAATTTATAACATACGATTCAAGATGTATTCATGAATTACTAATAAGAGTTGACCCAAATAACACACCTTCTACTTGGCCTGTGTTTTCTGAGAACACAACCATGTATTGGAACCGACACTTCACATTACCCCGAAAGTTTGGGTATAGCTTTTCCACAGATGGAGTGAGTGTATGTCTATCTATGAATCGCATTGAACAAAAGGATAAAAAGTTTAAATCAAAGAAGGCTAAGAAGTGCGAAGAATCACTTGAGAACACCACCGTTGGTAGTAAACGAAACTATTCCAAAGTCATAGCAGTGGATCCAGGCGCCAAAACACCTATAGTTACGTGCACTCGTAAAGGATATGATTTCTCGTACAAGGTCTTGAAAAAGGACCGTGTAATATACGAATCAAAAGAGTGTCATAGAGTTCGGAAAAGATTGCGCTTCATCAAAGACATAGAAGAGCGCATACGAGTGGACAGAGAGTCTGTCAAACAAAAGACTGGTGTCGAAATAACTAGAAAATCTCGAAACGCAGAAGTGTACACCAGATTTCAACTAAAGTGGTTCGATGAAAAACAAAGATTGTACGAACAGAGAAGAGTTCAACGTTTAAAATTCGACAAATACATCAATGATCAAAAGATGTTAAATAAAATTGTTGACGAGTATTTCGGAAAAGAGCCCGACACTCTGGTTGTATACGGAACAGGTTTTGATTTCATGAATAAAGGAACATTCAAGGGTCACCGAAAATTTAGACACAACGAAGTACTCATGATTATAAAACAGCGGAAGAATTTGTCAGTGTCTGTGATTAATGAAGCGTTTACTACTAAAAATTGTAGTTATTGTCATGACCATACACAGCGAAAATTGAGCGTATCTAAGTCCCCACACCGTTACGTATACTGCAGTGTATGTCGTAAAGGTATTCATAGGGACAAGAATGGAGCTAAAAATATTTTGTTAAAATTTGAATTTAAATATAAAAACAATAAGTTGCCGATTCGTCTTTCGTCGGTCGGTACTGATATGAATTTTATGGATGGTGGAAGTTCATAGGGTTCATTATAGTAAATCGGAGTTTTTCCGTGTGACAAATAAAGGGTTAAATTTATTTCTCAAAAAATCAACAGGACACTTACTTCTCCAGTTGGCACGGAAATGTGAATTTGGGTATATTTTTTAACTCTTCTTCATTTTTATATGTTTCTGGATACTTCCTTAATATGTAAGGTTCCCTCAGATGATCACCAGGGGCTACTTCACAAAATAATTCAAACAAAAAGCGTACAGTGTCTCTGAAAAAAACATACAAACATGAATGAATAAATACCGATTTTAATAATATGTGGTAGATATTTGGTTGTAATCTTATGGCGCAATATGCATTAGCTTACTCCTTAGTTGTATTTTATTGTAGGCTACCAAGCCCGTTAGAAATAATCATTGTTACAACACTCCGAAGCAATTGTAGCTAGAACAAAAATCGGCCACTGCGAGTCTGACTCGTGCACCCGAAGATCCAAGTTCATTAGCTCTTAAAAAACATAAGTCGGACTGAAGAACAAATTCAATATTGCAGTTAAAAGTTAATCTCCTCTAACTGTCAATAATATAACTAAAAAGTAACGATTTTCCCTTACTGTAAGACCTTGCATCTTAACAAACTTCATGATTCTAGGTCAACGGGATGTTGATTTTGATTTACTTGTAATTTGGCAAAATATGGAACTTAAATGACCTTTTTTGTATTGCATAGACAAAAAGGCTTGATTTTTACAGCTCCAAAGGATATTAGATTTAAGTATTTGATATAAACAACTTGATACCACCACCAAGCATTCTTGAGAAAAAGGATCTTGACAGATAGACTGATGGACAACAATGTACAGAACCATAATAATATACATTGACAGATTTTGGTTAAATCAATATAGTTATATTTTAAATGAGAATTTGTCTATGCAGATAATTTGTCTATATAGATAGAGTTACAAAACTACTATGTCAAAGGTAAGTTTTGACATAGTAGTTTTGTAACTTTCTCTTGTGACAACAATCCAAATAAATGTTATAGCTCTTCCCATTAACAAGAATTAATAATATTGATGTATCAACAACATCTTCTTTAGGTACAATAGTACTAATTAACTATATATAAATAATAATAATGCTGTCAGTGTCTATACATCATTTTGTTGTAGTGCAAGTAAATAATGACACACTTTGTTTGTAAGTTAAGTGTACATGCCAGCTCTATTAGCGGCCAGAGGCGTCTCCTAGGTGGCTTTGTTTTAAATACTATAAATAATCTTCTCTCTGATAATCTTAGATGATTTGTCAAAAAACCGGTCCTTAATCTCAGAACAGTTGCTGCAAAATGTTCCCAGGGGCTTTAATAACAGATGCATCATGTGTAGCATTGCGTTACAAATCGTTAGGTGATTTTGGTAATTGGTAATATGTCTCCAGTAAAACTGGAGCAGTCACCTAGACAACAAACTAAACAGAGCCTGCATCACCTTTTGGCAGAGCAGGAGGATGATAGGTCTGTAAGAAGTCGGGCCTATCCCTCACAATTATACTCTGGCTTTACAGCACGGTAATCCGACCCATGATCAGCGGGTCTACTAGATGACTTATGGGGTAGTGGTCTAGTCCCCCTGCACCAAACTTGTAACGGCCACAAACAAACTAGGGCTGGGGGTTGGGGCTCTCACCACTTCATCTGTTCATACAACAGTAAGCAACGTTTATATGATACCACATGGATTTAGGCCGTTAGTCTGACAGCCCCGCCCATCATATGGGATAGGTCATTCATGAAAATTTCAATACATAATAAGTAAAAATTCAATTGAACCAGAAATTACTGTAGTAATTCATAAAAAAAAAACATTTTAAATGACAACAAAACATACATGGTCCTGATAAGACCATTGAAACTTCTATATTAATTTTATCTATCTGTAAATACATGAACCGTACATGATATTGTTATCTTCTGCCATGTACTAAATGTGTATATCCGAAACATAGTGTACTGTAATCACCCAGATATAACCACCAGCTAAATGGTTTGTACAGGCTGATACATCAGGAGGCTTGTCTAATAACAGACGTTAGGAAATAAGCAGTATTTGTTACTACATTATTTCAAACAAATTGAAAGGTAAATAGAGCTAAAAAGTGAAATGGAGTTATTATTTTATTAAATATATATTCATTATAGGTTAAGCTAGATCGTTAACTGGAACCTACCACCGGACCATTCCAATAGCCAACAGGGGTCCGAAAAACTACCAAACTTATTAAAATGAAAATAATTACCTTATTCTGGAACCCATTTTTTTGGCCTGTACTTGAAATTTTGTTTACATCTTCCACGCCACTGAAGCTGTAGTTACTTATCAGAAAATTTAATATTTATGAAACATCACCAGCCATAGAAAACTACCTTCGTATTGCAAGAAACATTTTTTAAGGATTTTTACCTCTATTTCCAAACTATTACGAAAGACACTGACGATGTTAGTCACTTTCCAGTCACTTTACTAGTCCAACTCTGGGTTCATGCTGTCTCTATTGCGTAGAAGCGTGATGAAAGAGCCAGAGATTCATTGATGCTATAAAACTGCCAAAACGAAGTAACCGGGGAACGTATCTACGTCGAGGCGACACTCGTCAAATTACGTTCCGTTTTTCTGTTTCAACAGGGGTAAAAGTGGAATGGCAGAATACTTTTAAAACTGATATAATTTCTTGCGCATTATTTTTCATTTTAAATTTAAATTTAATTTTGTTTAACTAGATAATATTTCAAGATAATGTAATTATTTTAGTAAATAATTTATGCGTAGTGAAAATGTTTCATTTCGTGTAATGGATCTTGGGGTCATCAGGTTATCTGCGCATAAAATGATGAATTTTAGATCTCTTTGGTTGGTGGACCGCGGAGGTGAGGCGGCAAAGAATAGCCCACAGAATAAGTCATTGCTCTGGGGCATTGATTTTGGCATCCAATATTTGCTGTATATGTATTTCACGCGTTCGATACCGTTAAACTATCTTTCTGCGTGCAGCGGCCCGGCGGCGACGGGTGTCCAGTCCCGTGGAGGGGAGGGGGGGGGCATGCGTTTACGTACGGTCAGCCACCGATTGTGGCAAACACAATCAATTTAACTATTAAGTAAGGAAGTTTAATAATCGCAAGAAATATAGTTCAAGATTGGCTAAATTGAACCACTCAATGCTGAGTGCCTGCATGCATTATGATACAAAACCGCATAGCAAAAACTAAGACATTCGAAAAAGATACTCCTACTTTTTCTAATGTCATTATTTTTGCCAGTTTTGTGTCATATACGTGGGACACTCAGAAAGTTTTGCGAAACTAAAAAAAATTGTTCTATACGTACATATATTTTTATTAAATCTTTTCAAAGTACTTTCCACCAGCCTCTATACAAAGATTCATGCGCCTAAACCAGTTTTCAAAACACTTTTTCCAGTCCGCCGCAGACACCTCGTTTACAGCCTGCTCGAACCCAGCCAGCGCATCTTCCGGCGACGAAAATTGTATCCCTTTGAGCTGATTTTTTATTTTTGGGAATAAAAAGAAGTCACACGGTGCTAGATCAGGGCTGTAAGGAGGGTGACCCAGGAGTTTGACTGGCGTGCTGTCCAGGAAGTCCCTCGTTTTGAGTGCGGTGTGCGCAGGTGCATTGTCGTGGTGGAGCAGTAGCCCGCGGAGCCCTGTGTTTGGTCGCTTGTTGCTTATAACAGAGAAAACTTCTGGCAAACATTTGGAAGTATACCATTCGGCATTAATGCTTCTTTGATCCCGTAAGGGAATTGATACCAAGTGGCCAGTCAAATTAAAAAAGCTAGCGATCAAAATCTTACCCCCGCTTCTAGATCGCTTCACTTTGGTAGGCGTTGGCTCATTTTGAAACACCCAAACAGTCGACTGGCGCTTGGTTTCTGGGTCGTATTGATAAATCCAGGACTCATCACCTGTAACGATGTCGTAAACACGCCGAGACGAGCCTGCTTCAAATTTGTTAAGCATATCACGGCACCATTCCACCCGGGCCTGCTTCTGAGCATCGGTGAGGTTGTGCGGCACCCAGCGTGATACTATCCTCCTCACGCGAAGATGGCTGTGTAGAATCTCGTGAACGCTTCCCGATCCAATCTTCAATATGTGTTGAATCTCCTGATATGTAATTCGCCTATTGTCTTGGATTAAATTTTTCACTGCTAGCACGTTTTCTTCGGTAACAGCCGTCAAAGGGCGACCGCTTCTTTCGTCATCCCCCAAAGTTGGTCGACCGCGCTTGAATTCGTTATACCAACGATACACGGTTGCCTTGGAAGGGCCTTCATCCATGAATGCCATTTGAAGTCTATCGTACGATTCATCCGGTTTCAGGCGACACTTGAAATCGTATAAAATCATAGCTCTAAAATGTTCCCGGCGCAGATCCATATTTCAGTGAGACACAATACTTTGAATTAACTCGCAAAAAATGTGGAGGGAAATTTTGAAATTGGAACTTACTTATTTTTACTTATAAATAATCATATTTTCGAAAAACATAATAACTGGCCAGTCTCCCATATATAAAAACTTTTTTTCGCAATACTTTCTGAGGGGCCTGGTACATACCTAACCAGTTCCTTCCAGCTACCTCTAAGATTTATAAGATCGTATGTCCACCAGTCGGTGGTCTTCCCACATTCTTCCATCCTGCCGGTGGACTTCACTCCCCCATCGGAAAATGGGGGATGAATTGAACACATGATGGAAATCCAGGCAACTAGACTACTTTTACAAAGTTACATATTTTCTTTGAACAAACGCACGTGGTCCGTGTTCTAACCCTGTAGGTAATAGTATATTTCATTACGAGTGCGGAAAGCCTGTCATTGCAAAGAGTTCCGACAAATGTCTACCCGAGCCGAGGCGCAGCTGAAGGTGAGGGGTGACAGTCGGAACAAGTTGCAATGACGGTTCCGCACGTGTACTGAACAACTATTTTCAATACAGTTGCGATTTTTTTTATTAGTTTGCGATTTTTGGAAAATGGCGCCAGCCGTAAAAGAATATATTAAGTAGAGATTTTTTTTTGTTTTCTTCACCCATTCTGGGTAGGCAAAGGGAACTATGCTCACACAGCCAAGTCTTCAGTAGAATTAAAAAAAAAAACATCAGACAGGCCGCTCTTTTCTGCCTCTGGACTGACTGTCACTCCTATTAGATTTTTGCATGATCGTTCGGTCGGCAAAGTGATGTCAAACAAAAAAAAACTGACAATATGCAAGAGTGAGTGCAGCGAACTCTATTTTTCTTGCACACGCTTCTGATATTCAGAATAAGCAACATCCTTTAGAATTCATAAAGCAAGTGCAGCGAGCTCTAAAATTTTTGCAGCTCTCCTCCGATTTGTAAGACTTTATCTATACCATTTCAGTTACAGGCGTTATTGAAATGATAATATAAATGATCTTGCCGGCTTTGGCGAAAAATCTCGGAAGCAAGCAAACTTTAAGAGACGAGCGAGCTTGAATTTTTTCGCTTCGCTTCGGGAATATTAGCCAAAATAAAAAATAGGCAGATTGAAATACGAAGTTGTAACAATCATCTCTGGATTTACCCGTACAAAACGCCAACAAGCTTAGAAGCTCAATCGAGCTCGAACATTTTAGCACTACATCCCCAGATAGTATGACAATAGGAGGAATTCTTTCAACTTAAGCAGAATTGAAAAGTACAGAATGTGATAGCGAGCAAAGCGACCTGGAAAATTTTAACACCTCTCTTGGATAACTTAGGTTCTTTTTGTTCATTTTTACAGAAATGAGAGTAGGAGGAACTCTGCCAACTTTTGCAGAATTGAGAAAGCATAGGCACATGCACAAAGCATGTATTAGCGAGCAAAGCGAGCTTGAACAAATTGGCATTCCGCTGCACATAGGTTGATTTCTTTGTAGTTGTCCGAGATTTCGGGGGAAGGGGGTAACTCCCAACCCTAGTGCCTACGGCCCTGCCCCAGAGATGAGTTAACTTTGAAAGTTTCAAGATGAAGACAACGCAAGAGCGAGCGAAGCGAGCCGGACCTCGGATATATTGTATGTATGTATGTGTGCTTAGGTCCCCGCAGGTAAAACCGTGGGGCAGACAAAAAATAATTAATGTACAAGTAAAATATTAGCTTGTTTCATCATAACAATAACCAAAGTGTGTTTGTCTAATGCTTATCACACATTTAAACTCTAAACTACTCAACTTTCTGCGGTGGCCACGCCGATCGGGCAATCGGCATGGCCCAAAGTGGGATATACCAACATAATAAATTGTAGCTTACATACAGTAGAATCATTCTCAAACTAAAATATTTTAAGGGTAAAAGCTACCTGAGTAGGTAGGTACTACTACTCGTATTACTGCTGCAACTTACATATTTTCTTTAAAATAACGCGCGAGGTTCGCACTTTGAGCTCCGTGTTTAAACTTTTATCACTTTCTGCCTCTGGATTGGCACTCCTATTGGCTTTTCACTTGATCAACCAGTATAGACTGAGGCCGAAATAAAGTAGGAGTCCCATGCCCTGAGGCCCCGTTGTTCCCACCAGTGGGCCCACTAGGAATCTTATATGTACAACCAAATCTATATATATTTCGGTTATCATGCAGCGTGCAATGAAGGTAACACTTCTTAATGATTCTGGTCTCACCAACCAAGCTATCACCCTCTGCAGTATGTCGTGCTATTTACTCGCTACCCTGTGTTATACACAAGGTTGCAAAATATGGATCATGTAGACATTTTGATCTCAAATTACAAATCTCAATTTATTCGACTAGACTTAGACAAGATGTAAAAAAAAATCGAGCTTGCTTGCTCATGCAGCCTACTTTCTCTTGAGTGTAACTTTGTCTATACGTAGCCCAAGAAACTCTCCGGAAAGGACGAAATAGTTCTAACCTGCTCAATGTAGGCAGGGTGTTAATACAATACAATATCCTTTATTTCAGGCAACTGGGGCCCATAAATCCTAATACATATATAAGCATAACAACAATAACTATAAACTAATAGATACTTTATACAAAAATAACTTAATAACTACTGCACACGAAGTGACGACGTCGTGTTACGCTGCGAGGTGTCTCACGTAGCTGGCCGCGGAAACGCCGATACAGCACACCTTTCGGCCAAAACTCTTCCTTGCTTCTTCTTCTTGCTTCTCCACCCTCAAAGTCCAGTTGGTCTTCACCCGTATGTACTCTACGATGTCGTCAGCCTTCGTAGAGTGGTGCAATCAAAATCAAAATATTTTTATTTTACATAGGCCTACAGGGGCACTTATAAAACGTCGGCAAAAAGGTGCTCGGTTCGGGTTGGTCGTTTCCTATGGAGAAGAACCGGCAAGAAACTCCATGGTTACTCTTTTAAAATCATTTGGTTTTACAATATTTCTGTTACAGCATTAGTACTAAAGTATGGGAGGACATCGTAGGCCTATAAGTCGTTGCTTACTACGAAACGTAGAACGAAATAAAAAGTTACCAAGGATCTAGGAATCTATAAGGCCTACAATGTCCACACATTTACAAACAATCGGTAAATAAGAAAAAGAGTCTATACAACAACAAAAAATAAATAGAAAATATCACAAAATGACTAGATCAAATAAGTGACACAAATGTTGTCATCCGTGCTGTAACTATTCTAAACAAAAGGTGTAATGATTTAACAACTATTGTAAAACATCTGATTAAAAAGAAAGGAAAAAAAAATAAGATTGAGAATAGTTAGAGACATCCACACATTTGTGCCGTTTAAGAGCTACCAGGGAAGCCGCATGTGCGAAGGGGCTAAAGCCAAACTTCTCTATCATCAACGTAGTCCTTAATTTTGTAATATGCTTTTTTAATTAGGACACGTTTAATATAATTTTTAAACTTTCCATCGGTCAGTTCTGTAACTGACTTCGGCAACTTATTATAAAAGCGTATACTGTTTATAAGAAAAGACTTGCTAGTTTTGGTTAATCTGAATTTGGGTATTACAATTTCGTGTTTACTGCGTGTATTTATATTATGGAAGTCGCTTCTAATTTTGAAAAGTCCTCGGTTTTTGCGGACATATAAAATACATTCTAAAATATAAAGTGAAGGCAGAGTCAGTATATCGATTTCTTTAAATTTTTCTCTGAGGGATTCACGAGGACCCATTTTGTAGATAGCGCGGACTGCCCTCTTTTGCAGTATGAAAATTGAATCAACGTCTGCTGCCGATCCCCACAGCAGAATGCCATAGGACATAATACTATGGAAATAAGCGTAGTATACTAACCTAGCTGTGGCTATATCAGTTAACTGCCTTATTTTTCTGATTGCATAGGCAGCTGAGCTTAACCTTCCTGAAAGAGTTCTAATGTGCTCGCCCCACTGCAGTTTTGAATCGATAGTAATCCCCAAGAATACAGTTGCCGCTATAACATCAAGCTTCTTGCCGTCAAGATTTAAATTTAGGTCACGTTGTGGTACATTTGGTAAAGAAAACTTAAGGCATTTTGTTTTATTCGTATTCAATAAAAGATTGTTGGCTGCGAACCATTTCGAGAGAATAGTTAGGCTTTCGTTAACATGTAAGACGTTCGTATCTTTTCTATCAATTTTAAAGATTAGCGAAGTGTCATCAGCAAATAGAATTATATCCGAAAATTTGGCCATCATATAAGGGAGATCATTAATATAAACAAGAAACAGGAAAGGGCCGAGAATTGAACCTTGGGGCACGCCCATCTTGACTATAGACCGGCAGGACGTCGCCCCATTTACATTTACTTTTTGCAGCCTTTTTGATAAATAGGAGAGAACAAGATCAGCAGCTTGTCCACGAATTCCGTAGTGGTGTAATTTACAGATCAGTGTTTTGTGGTCGACGCAGTCGAACGCTTTTGAGAGATCACAGAAGATGCCAATAGCATCCTGGGACTTCTCCCAGGACTCCAAAATGTGACTGATGAGTTTTACTCCCGCGTCCGTTGTCGACCTACCCTTCGTGAAGCCAAACTGCTGGCTATGCAGTATCTTATTAGAATTGAAGTGAGACAACAACTGGTCCAGCATGATTTTTTCATAGATTTTACTCAGTGCTGCAAGCACAGATATAGGCCTATAATTAGAGGGATCACTCTTACAACCTGATTTGAAAATTGGTACTACTTTACTATGTTTGTAATCGGGACACATACAGCTGCGTCGTCGATACTGCAGGACAAAGCAGTATGTTACATCCTGCCGGCGCTGTCCCACACTGGTTGCGATACGTAGGTTTCCTCTTCTTTTTCTCCACCCTGATGAAGCCGTCCCCATCGCACTTGTTCTTCGGTTCCTGTTGTTCGCAGACCTTCACAGCGCCCTTAGTCGCGCTCGTTGCTGAGCGACTCTGCTTTCCCCCTTTCGGTTGTAAAAATTTACAACCGAACGTGCTCACTTCGGTCGCCTTAATCGAAACGATTCTTACCTGTCCAAAGTTAAGTGAGCATGTCTGGAGTGGAGAAATTAATTAATTTTTTGTTCCTAGACTTCTGAAATAACTCTTCAAAGTTAGGAACTTCGAATTGTATATATTAACTAGTATGGAAAATCTAACTAATCCGAGGTGCTAACAGTTCTAAGTGGGTATTGCATTTATTCGTGATCGTGGGATGACAGCTGAAAAGCCTTTATTTCCGGTGTCCACGTACGCCGTGACCCCGTCGTACGGGCACAGCGGTACTTGAATTAAATATTTAAAAATACTTCCCGTTGTCCCCGTACACTGTCCTCATTAATATAACGTACATTCACGTTATGGGGACAACGGGAAATAAAATTAATCACGTCCCGCTGTCTCCGTGACGGGTATATGGCATACGTGGACAACGGGAATAAAGGCTGAAAAGGAGCCCCGATAAATTGAATTGCCTAGGGGGGCTCCGACATGGTTAATCCGGACCAAAGAAGCGATGGATGGACTGTGTGAAGGTTGATTTGGCAAGAAAGGAGGTATCTCATGAGATGAAAAGTAATAGAGAATTAATAGTAAATAAATGGCTCGGTGTGGAGAGCATACTTCCTATGAGCAGCGCTTGGCGTTCAACGGGTTAAGGAAGAAGAAGGCATGCTGCGCCGGTCCCAAATGAATTGGGATAAGGACAAGAGAATGATGAATCATGATATTGCCTAAAACAAAAATCACAATCATAGTCTTTAGTGGAATCAATTCCTGAAAATTAAGCATGTGCCCATTCATCTGTAGCCCTGCATCCTGCATCTCGTGTGGTACACATGCAGAGCCTGTCTGATTTTACAGCTCCACGACAAATCATACATTTGTTGAAATCATCATCGACGGATAGTTGCTGCCATTTAGCATGGTAATAGCTGTCTTTGACCCACCTACATTTAGTGACATCCTTTGGAAATAAAGACTTTAAACGCCCTGTTGTCACACATCGTTATCCTCAACCGTTTTACCAATGAACTAAATATCATAAATAAATGATGATGTTTATCCGGATACCGGAAATTCGGCCAACCTAGTACCCGGATATTCGGCCGCCGAATATCCGGCAGAACATTGCCGTTTGGCGCGTCGCACGAAACACACTTGCGTAGGCGGCGCGCGAGCGATCGAATCTTTCTGTCAGTGTACAGCGAAAGACTTTTTTCTGAAGCTGGCCTTATATACTAAGACAAGCGGAACCGCTTGCCACCTCATAGTGCAGATAAATTAGTATTCATTCACCATAATTTACCCTTAGTGCAATATAGAGTACATAATTCCCCCCGTCCCTTGATTACTTCATCGAATTCGAATCGGTCCTAGAATCATTAGGTTCGGAGTATGCACATCACATCGTCATGGGGGATTTCAACACCAATCTCCTTGCCCAAAACTCCCCTCGAACCCGTAAACTCCTACATCTGGTCGAGTCAGTTAGTCTGCATGTGTTGCGTCTCCAACCAACGCATCATAACACTGTCGGGGATGATACTTGGCTTGATTCTCACATCTAATCCTTTCCTAGTCTCCTCACATGGTCAACATGTCGCTCCTGGCTTTTCCCATCACGACCTTATTTTCCTGTCTTATGTCCTCAAACCTCCTAAACCCAAACCTACGTTTCAGTACAGGCGTGCCTTTGCGCGGATGAATACAGGAAAACTTATTGAGGATGCTTCGAATATTGACTGGACGCCCCTGGAGGAAGCCACATCAGTTGATGCAAAAGTAAATTATCTGAATTCGGTTGTAGGCAATTTGTATGACACCCACGCTCCTGTCAGGAAAGTCAAGCTGAAGCGTCCACCTGCGCCATGGATGAATAATGGAGTTCGGATGGCAATGCGACGTAGGGATCACGCGTTCCGGAAATTTAAAAAGGATCGGTCCGAGGACAATTGGACCCTTTTCAAAACTGCTCGCAATCGTTGTAATCAGATGATACGCAACGCTAAACGCCGCCACATTCTTGATAATATCACTTCTGCTTCTCCTGCTGATATTTGGAAATTCCATGGAACTCTAGGTATCGGCAGATCGCGGCATTCAGACCTTCCTAAGGCATTTGGTTTGGACGATCTAAATCGCCATTTCTCCACTGTACCTACTCTTGATAGTCTTACCAAATGTCAAACCATTAAATACCTTGCTGGTCTGACGCGACCCAATATTTCTCCATTTGTCTTCACCCCAGTCGATCCCGGAGAGATCAAGAAGATAATCCTGTCCATTAAGTCCAAAGCCGTGGGCTGTGATAACATCAGTCGTCACATGATTGTGACGGCTCTTGATCAGCTCCTTCCTGCAATATCCCATGTCGTTAACTTCTCCCTTTACTCTGGTGTTTTTCCTTCTTTATGGCGGAAAGCCCATGTTCGCCCACTCCCTAAAATTCCTAACCCCACTCTTCTCAGCCACTTTCGACCTATTTCCATCCTTCCCTTTTTAACTAAAGTACTAGAAGCCTGTGTTCACAAGCAATTTTCCCACTTCATCCACCACAACTCCCTTATCAGCCCATTGCAATCCGGGTTCAGGCCCGGCCACAGTACCGTATCAGCCCTTCTTAAAGTGACTGACGATATAAGGCGGGGAATGGAAGACACTAAAGTTTCGGTTTTGGTGTAAATCGATTTTTCCAATGCTTTTAATACCGTCAGTCACGAAGTCCTTTTATCCATCCTCTCCTATCTCATGGTCTCTCCGGAGGTATTGGAATGGTTTTCTTCCTATCTTCAGGGACGTCAGCAGTCAGTTCTTGTTGGTGACTCTAACTCCAGCTGGTGTGATCTTGATGCTGGCGTCCCTCAAGGCGGTATTTTATCTCCACTTTTGTTCTCTATTTTTATAGATCTTATAACTACCCAGCTTCAGTGTGTGTATCATCTTTACGCTGACGACTTACAGCTCTACTGTCAGGCAAGTGTTGACAGCTTGTCCGATGCGATCGAGAAGGTAAACCGGGATTTAGGTTTTGTCAAAAGCTGGTCTGATCGTTTCGGGGTGGCGGTTAACCCAACAAAGTGCCAGGCTATTATTGTAGGGAGTCCCCATAGCCTGAGAAGGCTGAATGGCTTAACGGTGCCACCGGTTGCCTTTGACGGAACAGTCATTCCGTTTAGCTCTGACGTCAAGGATCTGGGTTTGTATGTTGACACTTGCCTTGACTGGCGTAAGCAGGTCGCGATGGTGAGCAAGAGAGTCACTGGAACGTTGCGGTCGCTCTATCGGCTAAAAAATATTCTACCATCACACATCAAGGTAATGCTTGTACAGTCCCTAATCTTCCCCATAATTGACTACGGTGATGTGTGCTACTACGACCTGAATGCAGATCTCCTCAATAAACTTGACCGACTTCTTAATAACTGCATTCGATTCGTTTTTAATCTTCGTAAGTTGAGTTTGAGGATTCGGTGAACGTGCTCGCTAGCGCACGTATTTTCTCACGCTCTCAGTTTTAATTGCCAAACTCTAGTAAAAAGTGCATTTCTATACCTAAAAGCTATATCAGTATAAAGCTGAACTCAAGATCCATAAAACAGTGCAAGTGAATCCGTATTCTGACTTCAATTGCTGAAGAAACAACTGTTTTAAGTTAGTGCAAAATATAAACATTGAACAGCTGACCGGTACGGGTGAGTCACAGAGCGCGCGAGTGCCGCACTACCACATCACACTATATCTGTCGCAGTCACTCCAACGCAATACGGGCCGCTGCTATCCTGCTCACACGCATATCACGCGCTCACCACGCACGCGCTCGCATGCAAAACAAGTCTTCGAATATCGACTTAACACAAATCGCATTATGAATACGGTGTGTGAAGCTTGTAAACAGGACATAATAACGACTGACAGACCAATTAAATGTTCTAACTGTGCTGCCAACTATCACAAAATATGTGTTAGCGCTTCGTTACTCGATTCTAACAAGCAAACTGATATCTGGGTGTGTCCCTCCTGTCGGGTTAAGACACCGCGCACTGATAACAGCAACACTCCCGCCGCTCGTCCAGCGAACACAAGCGCCGAGCTCGACGTCTCGAACATTATTACCCAATCGCGCGCCCACAAGCGTATGGCTATTGGATCACCTGCTAGAGATGTCACTGACAACCCAGTGTCCTTTGCTGAGCTTCTCTCTGAAATTAGACTCATGCGATCGGACATGGATGAAGTTAAAGATTCACTGAAATCATTGCTCGATGGGGTTGTCAATTGCAATGCACGTCTTGACAGCTATGATAGGAGAATCAAATCGCTCGAGCAAAGTAATTCGCAAATCGTTATTTTAAACGAAACTATTTGCAACCTAAAGGATCAATTAAACCATCAACTGCAGTCAACAATGCGTAATGAGATCGAAATTATGGGCATTGAAGAATCCCCCTCCGAAAACCTTCAACATATTGTCTTGTTAACCGCGTCTAAGCTCGGTGTCCAGGTGACTTCGAAT
This sequence comes from Cerastis rubricosa, assembly GCA_949152445.1. NCBI lineage: Eukaryota > Metazoa > Arthropoda > Insecta > Lepidoptera > Noctuidae > Cerastis > Cerastis rubricosa. The sequence continues at coordinate 20,056,940 of OX424523.1, read as the reverse complement.
GACATCGACTGGACAGCCCGGGCAGGCCTAAAAAAACATCCTGTGTCCGAATCAAATATGAAGTTTCTAAGGCCAATTATAGTGAGATTACTCGGAAGGGCAAAGAGAGATGAGCTAATAAAGGCATCCAAATCTAGGCGCAATCTATCTTCTAAGGATATTGACATCCAAGGAACTGTTCGTAAGATATTCGTTAACGAGCATCTAACAAAGGAAAATCGCATCTTGTTTCGCGAGGCTCGGGCCCGCGCACAAAGCACGGGTCACAAATACTGCTGGACAAACAACGGGCGCATACTCATCCGCAAGATTGAGGGGCAACCAGCCATTACTGTCAAAAGCAGTAAGGATCTTGATCTTTTTCTTGGAACGCGGGCAGGCTCTCTTATACCGGATACCTCAATCTAGAAATGTTATGTTAATTTTATTATTACTAATGTCTTTTTGTACCATTATAGTCCTTGTTTTATACAAAATCCCAGGTATTACACCAATAACACACCAACACAATAAACTGTGTCGAAAAAACCTTATGTCATTTCACAATCAAACAAAAACACATCACACACACATCGAAACATTTCGAATACGCATCAAACTAAAAATCTGTTTTGAAACCCATCACTCCTTGCACTTCTCGCACGTTGAACAAACAACTTCAGACAAAATTGCGGCTATAAATTTTTCCCTGTCAGCCTTTGCTTCAAAAACAATATTTGATAATGGATAAAACTGACTTATTAACCGAAATAGACGAAACACTGAGCATACCATGCTGCACCGTAGATAAACTAGAAATGTGCGGGAACTTACTTCTGGAACATAACTTCAGGGTATTAACTTGTAACATCAGAAGCTTGCAAAAAAACTTCCTTAGCCTCCAGGCATCATTATGCCGTCTTGAATTCGAACCAGATGTTATTGTCTTAACAGAATGCTGGTTAAATGAAAACTCTGTTATTTTCCAATTGCCGGGCTATAAAAGCTACCATACCACCAAATTCATAAATAAAAGTGGCGGGGTCACTGCTTATGTCAGGGATCTCTGGACTGCCTCGGTCTACGAACCAGAATTTGACGATGCCAACTGTCTGCAGATTAAAATACAAAATATGGCAACACTCCTCGGCATATACCGTTCACCTTCATTTGCCAACACTGAACGTTTCCTGAACTCGTTAGACGATTCCTTAGACAAACTAAAAAGTGAATCGTGTGTCATTGTAACGGGAGACATCAACATTGACTTACTGAATAACTCCCCGAACGCCACCCATGCGGCATATCAATGTTTGATGGCTGAACACAGCTTATTCCCAGCTATCACTCATCCAACTCGGGGAAAAGCATGTCTAGACCATGGCTATATTAAACTCAAAGGTACTACTGCTCAGGGAATCGTCTGCGAGGCCTCGGTAACAGACCACCATATAGTGCTGCTCGGAATCAACTACTATAGTCAAAACACAACAAGCAAAAACAGATTCAAATATAAAACCGACTACACCATGGTGAATGAAGAATTGAGCCATTTGGACTGGGTCGATGTTGCTTCTAAAACAAATACTGACGAAGCAGTTCTTCTTTTTAACAAAACTTTGACGGACATTATCAATAAACACACGTCCAAAATTAAAATCAGCCGCACAAAGTTTAACTTGAAGCCCTGGATTACGCCAGGCCTTCTTAGATGCATCCGACACCGAGACAGTCTTCACGCTCAAGTAAACCAGCAACCGAAAAACGATGTCGTAAAAATTGTCTACTCAAGGTATAGAAACCATTGCAACGACATCCTGCGGCAGCGCAAAGCCGATCATGACAGGAAGGAATTGGAAAATAATAGTAACGAACCAAAAAAGCTTTGGCGGACTATTAAAGAAATTTGCCAAGTTCCGAAACGTACTAGCAACAATCAAGAATTGCTGGGCTATAAGGAAAATAGCAGTGTGTCTATTGATAAGTGCAACGAATTTTTCGTCTCAGTTGGCCAGAGCCTTGCAACTAACATCTTAAAGAGGCAACAGACAGACGAGCGAAGCCTCGGTGTTAAAGGTAAAAACCCACCCAAAGACTCACTTTTCCTACATCCTACTGATAATCAAGAAATAAGTGACATCATAGATAATCTGAAAGACGACAGTGCTCCAGGCCTCGATGAATTCCGGCCTCAGCTTCTTAAACAAATAAAGAAACATATACTGGAACCCTTAAAACACATATGCAATCTGAGCATGGAAACTGGAGTTTTTCCTGCTTCCTGGAAAACTGCTGTAATTACGCCCATACACAAAAGTGGCTCCAAAGATGTGCCAGATAACTACAGGCCAATTTCACTGCTCTGTGTGACATCGAAAATCCTCGAAAAGCTGGTAAACAACCGCCTTGTAAGCTTTCTAGACAAACACTCTTTACTCTCAGATAGGCAATTTGGCTTTCGACGAGGGAAGTCTACTGAGCAAGCTGTGAGTCTCCTAACTGGCATTATCACTTCAAACATTGACAAGGGACTTCGTTCGGCTGGTGTCTTCCTGGACCTCGCCAAGGCCTTTGACACAGTATCAATTCCTATACTGCTAGGAAAACTCGAATCCTTCGGTGTCAGAGGTCTCTCCTTGAACTGGTTCAGCAGTTACTTGTCTGATCGAGCTCAGTGTGTCAAAATTGGGGATATTCTCAGCGGGAGCCTTCCGGTGGCCTTTGGGGTGCCTCAGGGAAGCATTTTGGGGCCTCCCCTATTCACTATGTACATGGATGATATTCTGAGGCTCAATATTGCACAGTCGGAAGTAATCTGCTACGCTGATGACACTGCCATCATTTTTCATGGTGCTACTTGGGAGGAGGCAATGGATGCAGCTGAAAGGGGGATGTATACAATAATGACGTGGCTGGAACAAAACCTTTTAACACTAAACCTAAACAAAACCAATCTCTTAACGTTTCATGTCACTCAATCTAGTAGGCCAAATATTGACTCGCTAAAAGTACATAATAATAAGTGTAATGTACTAGCAGCAGTTTCCGCTTCCGCCACCGACTGTAATTGCAACGCCATCGTCAGAGTAGAAACTACGAAATATCTGGGTGTAATTATTGATCAGAATCTGAATTTCAAAACACATATTCAAACACTCGCAAAAAAGACTCGGAAATTCATTTACGTTGCAAAACTCTTACGAGCCAGTGCTCCAAAGAACCTTTGCATTCAGGTGTACATCTCCCTTTGCCAGTCTGTCCTGCAATACTGTGTCACTGTCTGGGGTAGCGCCGGAAAATCGTGCATGCTGGAGCTTGAACGAGCTCAGCGGGCCGTCCTCAAAGTACTTTTGGGAAAGCCGCGTCGTTTTTCTACGGACGAACTCTATAAGGAGTCTGGGGTTTTACGCGTACGTCAGCTGTTTATCCTAGGGTCACTTTTAAAACTCATTAAAGTCAACAAAAATCGCTCTAGTTGTAGTAGGGGAGGTCGAAAAATCGCGGAAAGAATATCTCTCCCAAAACATAAAACTCTCTTTGCGGCCCGGCTTTCGTCATACTTACCAATAAGAGTATTTAATGCTATAAGCAAAACGATCAGTGTACCCAACAACTACTCTGAAGCCAAAATTAAATTAAAAGATTGGTTGCTTGGACGGACGTACGAGGAAACGGAAAGTTTACTTAGCTGCTCAATTTAATACCCACACACATGTACAGGTAACACATATCCTCACAATCACTCACACACACGCACACACCCCACACGCACACACCCCACACGCACACACACTCACTTCAATTGTTCTTTGTATTTACCTATGTTTTTTCAATGTTATTAATTAATTATTATTTTTCTTTTTTTCTGTAATCAGTTAATCACGCTTGTAAATCTAAATCTAAGTTTTTTTTTTAATATTATTCATTATTCTCTCTTGACGTAATCACATTTTGGTTATTGATCTAAGTAATTTTTCTTGCGCTAGCAGAACACTGTGATATTGTTTTAACCTTGTGTAGTGTCTGGGTCACCAAGATACAGGCTGTGCCTAGTTTGGGACCCGCTGTTAATCTTGTCTGTACTCTGTTGTGTTAGCTAATAATAAATGAATTTGAATTTGAATTTGAAAGTATGACCATGTCTCCGCACATCGGTCACTTTTAAAATGGTTGCCCATCCGACAGCGCAGAGCGTTGAGAGCTTTGACTACCCTATTTTCGTTTCTTAATAAGCCTACTTCTCCTTCTTATGTGACTACTCATTTTCAATATTTATGCTCTGCGCACAGTAAGAATCTTCGTTCTTCCAATAATCGTCTTCTACGTTGTCCTTCTCACCGCTCTGGTTTTCTCAAATCTTCCTTCTTTGTCCAGGCTGTCTTCCTTTGGAATGCGCTCCCTCTGAACGTCAGGTTGGCCAACAGTCGGTTCACATTTAAAGTTAAAGCTCGCGATCACTTACTCAAGAAGCTGGCAGATTCATCTCATAATTAAATTGTTGTTAGTAGTATATGTATTTATGTATTTATTGGTATATTATTTATGTATTCATTGTTATATTTTATTTATAAATATTACATTACCATTTGTTTTGCTGCACCTACTATGTTTTCTCTCTGCATCACCCTAAGGTAGACTGGTAGAAAATGCCCAAGGCATTAAGTCCGCCTTTGTACAGTGTTTTTTTATACTTGTGCATAAAGTTTTAATAAATAAATAAAAAAATAATTCCTTTTTTAAGTTGTAGAATTATCTTTTCATTACTGATTGTATTTCGTTTGTGATAATAAGTACTGCAGCATTATCACGCTGTTTTCGGCTGAATAAAAACTATTCTGTTCGTGTAAGTCGACCTCATTTCTAATCAATTTACTTTTTCTTACTTCGGTTCAAATTTAAAAAATATGACGATTCCATGGATGTGACAGAGAGGAAAATTTTTCTCGGATGGACGACGAATCTTTGGAAATAACAGACATATTATCCCGTTTCGTAATTTAATTGATAAAGTAAAAAAGGACCTAAGAAAGATAAATTTTGTAGTGCTGTACTGTATAGTCGGTTATAAGTGATTTCACCAAGAACCGATTCGCTCAGAATCGGTTCTAGGTTTTTTATCCTAGCTAAGATCTAGTGACCCATATACTTTCGGCGCCGCGACTCAAGGCCGACCAGGGGTCGGGAGACGCGTACTGGCGGTTGGCTCCGAGGCTTGCCGCCTGAGACCCGGAGCAACAGCGAAGATCCGATTTCGAGCGAGGATCCGGACCTTCAGGGAACAAATTTTGTTTTAATCCTTTTTTTTAATCTTTAGCAATAGTATAGTTTCTCTTTTTTTTTGTTGTACAATCATTTAATTTATTTAAACCTTATTCGTGTCAAAAGGTCGCGCAATGTATTTTTTCCGGTGTAATATTTAAACTCGTATACATTTTGATCGCGCCTAGGGCTGAATAGGTGTTGCAACCCCTTTCTCACCTTGTTTTAATTTTCAAAATTACAGATTTTATACAATTCTGAACAACCCATTTCGCTGCTTTACATAAATTTATATTACATGTCGTCCATCATTTAATTCCTTTTTGATCCTTTTAAATTTTTTTATAAAAAATTGTATTAGTTTTTTTTTATAACAGCAAAATTATACGTTTTAACATGTAGCAGTGACGACTTTTATTTCTATTTTCGCTACAAAAAATGGCGCCCGAACAACTAAAGTAAGTGTTTTTTACCTAATAACTTTGAAATTTGAATGATTCTACATAAAATCTTTTTTGCCTTATTGAGGATGGTCACTCCCTCCGGGAGCTAATGATTCTTAAGCTTATTTGTTTCAGGACACGGATATTCTTTCATTCTAGAAAGGTATTCTGGGATTTTTACCACCAGTTCAGATCTGTGAAGCTGTCATTTTTCCTTGACATATATATATATTTTTTCATTAAATGTAATTTATTTTAAAGGAAAAATAATTTTGTGAACTATATAACACATAACTGTCTTTTATTTTACCCACTTATCGCAGCAAATATAACGATAGGTCTCCTGATTTTTATTCCATATCCTTAGCTAGCGGTAGTTAGAACCCGTAGAGTATATATGGTGACGTATGAATTTATAGGCGTCGGTTTTCAAGGTAAGCTTAGTATGAACGGTTATGTAGCCTGTATCTTTGTTTAATAGCTTGGCGTTTACTGACTGCTGGTTGCTGGATTATTTTTATCCGTCTGTTCATGCCGTGCCTATTTTTTCGCTAGGATTCAATCGCCTTTTGTCTGTTCTTTCATACGTTATTAGGTCTATTCTAGTTACATCATGTCAGAAGAGGGGTTCCCTATTGTTGAGACTCCACGTCGTGCTAGTCCCATTATTTCGCGACCACCACCTCCTCCTATTCCGCCAAGACCTTCTCACGCTTCTTCACAGAGTATCATTCCTTCCCCAATAAGATCTGAGGAATGCCTACAATTTACCAGGCAGTTCTCTCTTACTAAGTGGAAGATTGTTTTCGATGGTAAGACCTGCGTACGGGAATTTTTCACGAGTTTAGAGGAGTGCAGGGAGGCCGACAATTTGTCTGATGGTTATTTAGTTAAGCGATTTCATGAAGTCTTGTCAGGTGTCGCACTTCAATATTTTAGGTCGATCCGTCGCCCTGGACTTTCCTTCTATGAGATCAAAGATGCCTTTTTTCAGACATTCGGTACGACCGATTTTGAATTTAAGATAAGCCAGGAGGTCCGTAACCTCAAGCAGAAACCGGAACAGCTAATAAGAGAATTTATTATCGAAGTTTCTTACTTAAACGCTAAACTGAGCAAGCCTATTGAAGAATCGGAGTTGTTGCAGATTATCACTCACAACATGTTGCCAAAGTATACTCCTTGCTTGTCTATTCAAAAATTCCATGATGTCAATAATTTAATCGAGGCCGTTACTCATTTCGAGTCCTTTTTAAAACCTTCAAAGGCGGTAGCCAGTCTCGACTGTGTTGCCGACCAGTCGACTTCTCAAGTATTTAACCCACCAAAACCTAGGCCGAACAAAACTTCCCATCAGCCAACATCTAGTAACTCTCAGATTTGTCCTGGTTGTAGTCAGTCTCAGCTTTGTTTAAAATGTAACAAAGTTGGTCATTCTTACCGTTCTTGCCCAGAGATCACAGGCATGATTTGTTTTAAGTGTCGCACTCCTGGATTTATTACTAGGGAATGTCCGAAATGTAATCCAAAAAATGCATAAACCACTGGCGATACGCTTCTTTCCGTACAGTATCCCCAGTGTTTACTTCAGATTCATTTGATAACCGACCGTTTATAGAAGTATTATTATGTGGTAGAGTTGTTAAAGCATTGCTCGACTCTGGTGCTCAGATGTCGCTTGTTAGCGATAATTTTATTCAGCAACTTGGTGTTTCTTTGACATCAAAAGACGCTTGTCCCCGTGTTATATCGGCTAATAATTCGCCGATTGATATTCTTGGTTCTGTGTACCTTCCAGTTAAATTTAATGGTACAACTTTTATTCATGAGTTTTTAGTTGCAAGTTCGATGTCATCTTCTGTTATTTTAGGTATCGAATTTTGGAATAAATTCGGTTTGACGTCTATTTTTAGTCAGGCTTTTAATAAAAATATTGATGGTAATATGTTTATCCCTTCTGTTCAGCACTCTTCCCCTCAAGTTTCCTCTGTCAGCGAGGTCCGTTATATTCATCCTCGTAACATCCTATCGCCGGATCAAGAGGCTTGTCTTCAACAAGTTATTAAAGAGTACGAAGTTATCTCTTCGGAAAAAGTTGGTCTTGGTAAAACATCTTGGTTGTCCCATAAAATTAATACTACGGGTTACCCTATCCGTCAAAGATATTATCCCTTATCCCCTGTCAAGTTGAAGATTCTCAATGAAGAGATTGACAAAATGTTAGGTATGGGTGTTATTCGTCCATCTCGTTCTTCATGGGCTAGTCCAGTGGTAATGGTGACAAAAAAAGATGGTTCTGTTCGGTTTTGTGTCGACAGTAGAAAACTGAATAGTGTGACAGTTAGAGATTCATATCCTCTTCCCCGTATTCACGATATCCTCGACAACCTTCGTGGTGCTAGATATATTAGCTCATTGGATTTTAGAAGTGCTTTCTGGCAAATTCCACTCGCTGATAGAGAAAGTTGTGAGAAAACAGCGTTTATTGTTCCACAACGTGGTCTCTTTGAGTTTGTTAGGATGCCTTTTGGTCTAACGAACGCTGCTTCGGAGATGCAACGCCTTACTGATATGATCGTGAATTTCGAGTTTACTTCTACCAGCGACGACTGTATTTTTGGGTACGTCGACGACTTGATAATCGTGTCTAAAGATTTCTCTAGTCATATGGCGCTGCTCAGGAAGGTGCTTGCTCGACTTAAAGAAGCAGGCTTAACTATAAATTTAAAAAAATGCGAGTTTTGTAAAAGCGAACTAAAATATTTGGGTTATATTGTTAATGAAAAGGGTCTTCAAACCGATCCCGGCAAACTTGATGCTATTAAAGATTATCCTACTCCTACTTCAGCTAAGTCATTACGCGGTTTCATTGGTATGTGTTCCTATTATAGGCGTTTCGTTAAAGGGTTTTCTTCTATAATTGCTCCGCTTACTGCCCTTATCGGTAAGAGAAAGGGTAATGATCCAATAAGTTGGAACGATGCAGCCGATCAAGCTTTCACTCAGTTGAAACAAGCGCTAATTGATACGCCTGTTATGGCATGTCCTGATTTCTCGAAGCCATTCATCCTGCAGTGTGATGCGTCAGCTGTTGGTCTTGGTTCGGTACTGACACAGAAGATAGACGATGTGGAACATCCAATCGCCTATTATTCGCGTTTATTCTCTCAAACTGAACGCAATTATAGTACTACAGAGCGTGAACTCTTGTCAGTTTTGGATTCAATTAAACATTTTCGATGTTATTTAGATGGTATGAAGTTTTCTGTCATAACAGACCATATGGCTCTTAAGTGGCTCCTCTCTCTTAACAACCCATCTGGTCGTTTAGCTCGTTGGGCTACTATTATCTCCCAATATACTTTTGATATTGTGCATCGTAAAGGTTCGCAACATATAGTCCCCGATGTTCTTTCCAGGATCCATGCTAATCCTGTGTCATTTGACCAGGGTCCTGAACATACTAATGACCGTTGGTATAAGAAGATATATATAGGTGCTCGAGATACGCCACAAATGTTCCCAGCATACGCTATAAATAACGGTATCCTTATGAGACGCATGCCTGTTTCTAGTCCTTTATCTTCTGAACCATGGCGTGTGGTGTTACCAGCTGAAAAGGTTCCAGACGCTATTTGGGAAATTCACAATAGATTTCCTTCGATACATCCCGGTGTTACTAAAACGTATCTAAAGCTTAGGGAGTTGTTCTACTGGCCAAATATGTTCCGTGACGTTACTTCGACGTTAAGTCAATGTGAGGTTTGTAAAGCCTATAAAATTTCGAACACACAACCTCGCGGTCAGATGTGTTACCCTAAAGAGGTTTCCTTGCCCTTACAGATGATTTCTATCGATATAATTGGTCCGTTGCCCTGCGCTTATTATGGTTATAAATATATCCTTTCTATGGTAGATGTTTTTTCCAAATATGTTTGGTTAGTTCCTCTGAAAAGGATTGACGCTCTTTCTGTTATAAAAGCGTTAGAGTCTGAAATTTTCTTTAATTTTGGGGTTCCGCGTACTATTCTTTGTGACAACGCTACAGTTTTTCGTAGTAATCAATTCCTTAATTTTCTCAGATCTTTCCATATTCAATCACCTACTTTTACGCCATATTATACACCCCAAGCAAATACGGTTGAGCGATACAACCAAAGCGTTATAACATGTTTAGGTATTTTGGTTGGTGAAAACCAAAGAAGTTGGGCTAAAATGTTACCTAAAGTGAAGCTTTACCTCAATTCTTGTGTTAATCTAGCTACTGGTTTTACGCCTAACTTTCTTATGCTTGGTAGAGAGGTCCTTATGGATAGCAGTCATGTAAATAGTCAGACTCGAAGCTCTAATTTGGCAGACAGTCGGGCTCGTCATGCTTCAAACCTATCCTCTCTCAGCGAAGTTTATGCAAAGGTTGCTGATAATCTTTCTTTAGCTTTTCTCCGTAACTCTCGTGCATATAATTCTAATCGATCAGCTGTCACTCTAAATGTTGGTGATACTGTATGGAGAAGGAATTTTTCCAAGTCTTCTGGAGGTGATTTTTTCTCTGGGAAGCTTGCTCCACGTTTTATTAAGTGCCGTGTAATAAGAGTCATTTCAAGGACCACCTATTTGCTACAGGATTGTGATTCAGTCCACTCCGGACAATATCATATCAAAGATATCTTAAAATAAATTGGATTAAATTCTCTTTGTTCCATTTTGACATTGACATTTGCTTTCTAATCCTTTTTCCTCTTTGGAATATTTCTTTGCATAGTTTTTCGATTAGTTTAAAAACTTCATAGATTATCTGTTAATAGTGACATCTGTTTATTTCTGTGTTATGTCAACTTGTGTTCTAAGGTTATTTTGTTTCTTTTAGTTTAACACAGATGGCGTGACATTCAACATTTAATTTTAAATTTGAATTTAAACTTGAGTTTTATGACTTGAGTTCTCTGATTTAAGTTCTGTCTTGTGTTCTTCTTTGACTTAATTAATTTAGGTTTTCTTTCTTAAACTTAGTTTTTTTTTGTTCAACTTGTCTTAGTTTCTATAACTAGAGGTTGGACTTTACGTGTTCACGTTATTTATTTTTGGGGATTCCCAAGTTTTTTCTTATAGTTGATAGGTAATAGTTAAGTCTTATGTTAAGTTAGGTTAATTTTACTTAGATCTAAAGTTTACTAATTGTAAGGATGTGGCAGGTTAGAGTTTGGCTCTAACTGAACAATATATATTTAGATTTAGGAGTTCGTTATTTTCTTTCATATTCTCCATAGATGTAATTGAGATATCGCGAGTTCGCGCGGATAACGTTTAGATATGGTGGCCTCCGTGTTTATTCAGTATTTGTTGCACTTCGATATCGTTTGATTCAGATATGATGCCTGTTTTTTTTGTTTTTGCTTGATCCAGTTTTTTTCTTCTTTCTCACTCGTACTTACGTCCTTTTTTTCTTAGAAAGAGGGTATTGCAGCATTATCACGCTGTTTTCGGCTGAATAAAAACTATTCTGTTCGTGTAAGTCGACCTCATTTCTAATCAATTTACTTTTTCTTACTTCGGTTCAAATTTAAAAAATATGACGATTCCATGGATGTGACAGAGAGGAAAATTTTTCTCGGATGGACGACGAATCTTTGGAAATAACAGACATATTATCCCGTTTCGTAATTTAATTGATAAAGTAAAAAAGGACCTAAGAAAGATAAATTTTGTAGTGCTGTACTGTATAGTCGGTTATAAGTGATTTCACCAAGAACCGATTCGCTCAGAATCGGTTCTAGGTTTTTTATCCTAGCTAAGATCTAGTGACCCATATACTTTCGGCGCCGCGACTCAAGGCCGACCAGGGGTCGGGAGACGCGTACTGGCGGTTGGCTCCGAGGCTTGCCGCCTGAGACCCGGAGCAACAGCGAAGATCCGATTTCGAGCGAGGATCCGGACCTTCAGGGAACAAATTTTGTTTTAATCCTTTTTTTTAATCTTTAGCAATAGTATAGTTTCTCTTTTTTTTTGTTGTACAATCATTTAATTTATTTAAACCTTATTCGTGTCAAAAGGTCGCGCAATGTATTTTTTCCGGTGTAATATTTAAACTCGTATACATTTTGATCGCGCCTAGGGCTGAATAGGTGTTGCAACCCCTTTCTCACCTTGTTTTAATTTTCAAAATTACAGATTTTATACAATTCTGAACAACCCATTTCGCTGCTTTACATAAATTTATATTACATGTCGTCCATCATTTAATTCCTTTTTGATCCTTTTAAATTTTTTTATAAAAAATTGTATTAGTTTTTTTTTATAACAGCAAAATTATACGTTTTAACATGTAGCAGTGACGACTTTTATTTCTATTTTCGCTACAGTACCTAAACAAAGCAATTAGTTCCCTATATTTTTAAAAATATAAATCCGGTACTCGGCCGGATAGACGCTAGTTATCCAGTATAAGGCCGGATAATATTTAGGCCGCCGGATAGGCCGGATACCGGATAGTTACCCGATAACCGTTTCATCTATCTGTTTAAAAATCAATTGTGGTTCGTGGGTCTCGCTAAAACTCGAGAACGGCTGGGCTGATTTGGCTGATTTTGGTTTTGAAATGTTTGTCGTAGGCCCGGGAAGGTTTAAAAGGTGAGAAAGGTAGGCTAGGGTAGGTAGGTAGGGTAGGGTAGCGTAGGGTAGGGTAGGTAGGTAAGGTAAGGTAGGGTAGGTAGGTAGGGTAGGGTAGTTAGGGTAGTTAGGAAGACAAGTAATAGGCCTATAATTTCTGGGCTCCGCAGAACTACTTTTTTTTTTTTTTTTGTGAGGGTAGCTTTAGTGAACACAACTTTAAGAGAGCTCTCATTTCTTTTATTTAAAATAGTTAATTATAATTTTATATGTTGCTTATACACTAAAACTTTGGTTTATCCTCGGATGCACTCACTGCACTTATAATCTTTCAATTCCCTTTGACCTAACTGGAGCAATTACAAATCATCAAAATGGACCTGTATGCCAAGCTCTCAAACTGGAGGAGCTGTCAGCCACATTCACCACTCGGATGGACACTTATGAGGAGGATTTGAAGAATGTCAGTAGTAATGAAGCGTCACACAAGACAATAGCCAGCCTCTCTCGTGACTTCATGGAATTCAAGTGCTTCATTTGGAAAACGATGAGCGCGCTGAAGTCTCAGATGGAGTTGCTAACAGTAGGCTTGGACCGGCATGAAATGGCATCTCGCAGGCAAGTTCTTCTCCTCCATGGTCTTCCGGAGCAGAAGAATGAAGATCACACTTCTCAGGCTGTTCTAACTTTGACGGAAAAAATGAGTGTTGAAAACCTCTCTACTTCGGACATCACATCCTGCCATCGCTTGGGAGTAGATTCAGGCAAGCCACGTCCTCTTATTAGGTTCCACAGTTACAATTTGCGCAGTGAGGTATGGCGCAACAAGACAAACTGAAAGGTTCTGGTTTGGTCCTCTCGAAGTTTCTGACTAAGCCTAGGCACGACGTGTTTCTGGCCGCTCGCAAACACTTCAGTGTGAAGCAGTGTTGGACCTCCGATGGCAAAATTATCATCATGCTCCCAGACAAGTCGCGTCGGAAGATCGAATCTGCTACTGAGCTGCAACAACTTGTTGCGCGGTTCCCGGAGACTATATCTAGTGATTCAGCTGCGAAGGTTGCACCGTCACCAATTAGAAACCCCACTTTGGACAAGAGATCGCGGAGGCAGGCAAAATGATCGCACCCACAACTTAAATTTTCATGCTTTATTCTGATTTAATTTCTGTGTCCGTCACTCTTGTTTTTATTTAATTCAATTCAATTTTTTAAGGTTATGGCTCCATCGATCAACATTCGATGATTTTGCCAATGTCAAGGTACTAGATGTCAATGGTCGAATAGTACGAACTATTTGAAGACTATTGCTCAGTTTTTGTAGCGATGTCCTCCGTTATTGTTCATGCTACAAAGGACAAAACATTTTTTAGTTAGTACATAAAAGACGGCACAAATAAGTGTTAAAACATCCAAGTAATATATATAAAAATAAAAATAAAATGTAAAATAGTTATAACTGGATTTTATTAATATTAATAAATTTGTAAAGAATTTTAATTGCGGGGGAGTGAGCTAGAAATAGAAGGAAAGGAATGTTAACTGGGCGGGGGATATCAGCAAGAAGTAATTCCTAAAGGGGAACAGTTAAACGAGGACAGGAAAAAAACAAGTGCTCTAGAGTACCCTCTTCTAGACCGCATTCACACAAAGAATTGTCTCTCACGTGGATTTTTGTCAAAAAAACTGGTGTGCAAACGAAGCCAAGTCGGAGTCGGATTATGACAGAGGTAGCCAGTTTATTGGAGAATTTAAGTTTGCTAAACCAACATTTCGAAGGAATAAGAGGTTGGATGGAGCCATAAAATTTTCCCTTCAATAATCGAGTTTTTTGCCAGTGAGTATTCCAACAATTCATCATCTCGGGCTTAACAAGACAGCGTAAATCTCGAGCATAACAGGACGTATGAGATTCGATCCCATTCTGAGTAGCCGACTTTGCAAAGGTTCGCGTTCTCGTTTCCAACGATTCCAGAATGTCCGGGGATCCAAGCCATTGCGATATCTATGCCTAAACAGTGACATCTATACAAAATTTGTTTAATCTGTAAGGTTAGGGGGCAATTGTGACGAGAACGAAAAGGAGATTTTACTAAGTCTTGAAGACAACTAAGGGAATCCGAAAAAATTATGGATTTGTTCAGGCCATGAGATTCAACATAGGAGACCGCTTCTAAAAGAGCTATTGCCTCTCCAGTATAAATGGAGCCAAATTTAGAACTACGAAAACTCCATATTATTCTGAACTTTGGGATCCATACAGCGGAACCAACATTGCTATCATCAGACAGCTTCGAGGCGTCTGTAAATATCGTGAGCCAATCATGCCAGTCCTCTGATAAAATCTTTATGAATTTATCATTAGCAGTAGGGTCATTTTTCGAAATACCAAAGTTAAACATAATTTTAGGTTGAAAGAGTAGCGAATTAAAATTTACTTCAAATAAGGGGTTCATATTTGACTGGACTAAAGAAATGTGCCTATTATTAAATTTACTGTAACTATTAACGAGGAGAGGAGGATTTTTATGGGACCAATAGCGGGAAGATGGGATTAACTCAAAAAGAGTACGAAGAAGAGGAAGAAGGGGATGTGATTTAATTTGGATGACTTTATAAAAAAATCTGTCACAGAGGTATTGTCTACGTAAATGAAGAGGGGGCTCCAAACACTCTACCTGGAGGGCATTAATAGGGGAGCATTTCATAGCACCCGTGATGATGCGCAAGCATTTGGACTGAATCTTCTCCAGTTTGGCAAGGGCTATTTTGTTGCATGGTTCCAGAAGAAAGCTTCCATAGTCAAAGTGGCTACGAACTATAGCATTATATAGAATTTTCTGGGAAGTGGGATGGGCTCCCCAACGAACTCCAGAAAGCGCACGCAGTACATTAACGCCGTTTTCGCATTTCTTCGAAATGTAATCTAAATGATAGAGACCAGATAATTTGGAGTCAAGGATGAGGCCGAGGCATTTAACTTTATCACTAATCAAAATGGTTTCGTTTTCAACAGATAGGTTTATAGGGGGAATATTACGTTTGCGAGAAAAGATAACTGCATTACATTTGGGGACAGACAGATTTAGGCCATGATCGCTTAGCCACTGATTTAAATAATGAAGGGCAGAGTTTAAGCGTAATGAGGCATCAGAAAAGGAAGGTGAGCTATAGTAAAGAGCAATATCATCAGCGTATTGTAAAATTTTGCAGAAACAGTTCACTGATGACTCCAAATCGTATGTATATAAATTATATAAGATAGGGCTTAAGACCGACCCCTGAGGTAGACCCTTCCACACTAGCCGAGATGGGTAGAGGGTGCCCTGATGACGGACAGAAATAGAACGGGACAAAAGAAGATTACAAATGATGTTGACCATCCTCACAGGGATACTCAGCTGTAGCAGCTTTTGCCTGAGTATTGGAAGTTGGACATTATCATAGGCAGACGCTATGTCTAGAAAAACACCAAGAACGTTTTCATTATTGGAAAAAGCAATACGGACATCGGATAAGAAAACACTGAGGCTGTCCAGAGTGCCCATGCCTCTTCTAAAACCGAACTGAGACTGGGCTAAGATCCCTTTGGTTTCTAGAATCCATTCGAGTCGGTTCTTGATGAGATTTTCCATGATTTTAGCCAATACAGAAGAAAGGGCGATAGGACGATAGGAAGCAGAATCTTTTGGGTCTTTCCCAGGTTTCAATATGGGGATAATAATTTGGGATTTCCAGGATTCTGGAACTTGCCCAGTAACGAAAAAGGAATTGATTAGGTCAAGGAAGAGTAATTTACAGTTAGAAGAGGATTTGGAAATAAAGGAATAGGGAATTCCATCGGCACCCGGAGCAGAATCCCGAAGGTGTTCCAGGGCACATGTCAATTCTGAATAAGAAAAAATTTCATCGAATCTATCGGAGGGATTGGAAGAAGGGGGATCTATAGTTGGAAGGCAATCAAAACTAGGAACAAAAGGAGGGGCTAATTTAGTAATAAAAGCCTCTAACCAAGAACTAGGGTCATTGGTTGTGGATAAGGCAGACTGATTATCACAGGCTCTGCGATAAGCTTTAATTTTTTTCCACACAAAGGAAACTGGCGAGCGTGGAGACAGTGACTCGCAAAACTTGAGCCAGCCAGATCTTTTCTTTTTTGCCAATAACCTGCAGACTCTTGCAGAAGTCTTTTTAAAATGTAGATAGTCAGACATGTCTAAACTAGACGCAAAACTGTTTTCTGTCTCTTTACGTTTGCGAACGCTATCAGAGCACTCAGCATCCCACCAAGGAGGGGAAGGTATTAAGTGGCGGGCAGAGTTCTTCAAGGGGATTGAGGAATCAGCCGCTCTCAACAAACAATCTACAAAATCATTGTAGACAGAAAGGGAATTGGAAGAGTTTATTGAGGGAATGTTTTGGAGCTCAGAGTCTAATTGAGACGAAAAATGAGACCAGTCTGCTTGTGAAAGGAGATATTTTTGAAGAGGTTGAATAGGAGGAGTGCGAGGATGGGAACTTGGAAATGAAATCAGTATAGGAAAATGATCACTCCCGTAAGAATTAGGGAGAACCGACCAGGAGAGTGAAGACACTAAGGAAGGGGAAGAGAAAGAAAGGTCGGGAACACTAATGTTTTGGGAAGGAGAAACCCTACGGGTAGCAGATCCATCATTAAGGATGCAAAGGTTACAGTCATCTAAAAGATCTAACAAAAAGCTGGAGGAGGGGTCATTACAGTGAGAGCCCCAAAGGGTGTGACGGCAATTGAAATCACCTAGCACAATCAAGGGGCATGGAATAGAGGAAAGGATAGAGTTAAATTCAGACAAAAGGTTGGCATTAGGATGAGGAATATAGGCAGAAACATAGGATATGCCCATGGCTCTAATGGCTACAACATGTAGGCCAGCATCATGACGGGGAAGAGGAATCTCAGAAAAAGTTATAGATCTGCTAACCAAAAGGGCGCAGCCCGCCCAACCGTCCTCTCTGTCGTCCCGAAGACATGAAAAACCAGGAACCCTAAAAGGGGCCCCGGGCCTCAGCCACGTCTCCGACACGGCAAAGACGACTGGTTTATAACGATTAATGAGATAGATCAATTCGTGTTTTTTCCTACGGATTGATCTACAATTCCACTGAAGGACCTTTTCCATTATGGCGTGTCCAGGATTCCAAGAGTTTTTGAACTAAAATTACGACATTGTCCGGTATTGCGTCACTAAATTTAGACAGCATGTTAATAAGGGAGCATACTAATAGCTCTATTAAGTTGTCATTGGGGGTGGGAAGGGGTGTGGATTCAACATATTGGGAATTCAAGGCACAGCCGTTAGGCTGAGAAGAGGGAGGGGTATACACCATTGACCTATGGGCTTGGGTATCATAAGACTTGCCCAGCTCCGGTCGGGGTCTTGGAGAACGATAAACGGTTTTGGTGTAGGAAGATTTTACAGGGGATGCATATGGAGATAAAGTGGGAGTACTAAGAGGGACTGAAAAGAGATGGGGCTCAGAAGGGGTTTGTTGAGAAATTTTGTAAACAGAGGGACCAGCAGCAACATTAGAGTACAGCACTTTGGGGCGGGGAAACCTTACCGAAGCCTCACGATAACTTAAATTCACCAGGGACATAACCATTTTGATAGATTTCTGTCTTGAATGCTCAGGGCACTTGTCATCAGTAGCCTTATGGTTACCACCATCGCACAACATACATGTGACTTGTGAATCCTGGACATTGCAGCTATCGCCAGGGTGTGGTTGGGCACATCGGTAGCAACGTGGCTTGGATCTGCACTGGTTACTAATATGGCCAAAACGAAGACAGTTACGGCGTTGAATAGTGGGAAGATGGTACACAGAAACCGGAAGGGAAGCATTATAACAAAATACTTTTTCTGGGAGCAATTGGCCGGAGAAAGTTAGCACAACTGTTGTTGAGGGTGACCAAAAAACAGAACCCTCTTTTCTATTTTTAAAATTCAGCCTCCTAGCCTTGATAACTTCTCCACAATTATGAGGGGTCTCTATGCCTAGTACTAGCTCCTCAAGTGTCCAGTCTGTGGGGACATTCCTAACAACTCCCATGCATGTAACATGGAAGCGTGGGATATTTGATATATATTTATTTTCTAATAGTATAGGGTTGTTGGCAAATTGGTTGGCATCATTGAATGTGACAAAATCAACAGACATCCTGTTACGGCCCATTGACTTAACACTGCCCTGTACAACACCTTTAAAGCCTTTGGAATGGAGGAATTGAGCAAACTTCAGAGGGTTCAGAGTTAGGCCTTGCTTAGGGTCTGATTCGACCCTGGAGACAAAGACTGTGAAGGGTGCTCTATCGGGCTCGCTATAGAGTACTTTGGAGTCACTCTCAAATCCTGGTTTCGTGTAGACTGATTGGATTGAATCAGACGGAGGCTTATTCCGTTTCGCGTCTGTAAAAATCTCAGGTCCTCCGGGGCGTTTCCTGGTATCTGACCTTACGAGTCCATCATCGGAGTTTTGAGAGCACTCCAAAATCTCCATATCTGGAGGTGGCCCTCCACCCCCGTCAGGGGGTTCTTCAGGTTCAGGGGGGCCTTAAAATACTAACCTTATTTACTAGATTCCTACACCAGACAACACAAAATAACAGATACAACACCAAAAAAACTAATTTTGTTACGAAAACAAACTGTGAGGTTAAGAATCGCGTGTTTATTCTCACCAAGACAGTAGCAAAATCCCATTGAGGTAGGAAAACTATGGAGACGGCATATTCTACTATGAAAGGGATAGCTATACAAAATATCTATCATATCGACGCACACTTGTCAAAAATCGTGTTGTTTCTTTTTAACTAACCAAGTGCTGCATATGAAAAAAGAGACGTCTAAATGTTTGTCAAGGACTAAATTTGGCAACCATTTCGTGTGACGTCAAAATCATGTCTATGCGTGACCAGTCGCCATATTGAGTGCCGAAAGTACTCTGTTGCTTTGTGGTAGTTGTGCTGTCAAACAGTTGCTTGGTTATAATAAATTTGTTGTTTTTATGAGAAAATACGTGTAAAAACTAGGTATTTTGATGTTCTGAGTTTGGATAGTAATAGCAAAATCATGCCCTCGTGTTGTTTAAAACAGTGTGGTGCGAGAAAAAACAAAAATCAGCCTAATTTGACTCTGCACAGGTTGGTAACAGTTTTCACTAACCCTGGCGAATTTTGTATAATGTATCGTTAGAAGATGATCTTTTTGAAGATTAGTGAAACCCGTGTCATGTTAGTATGGCTTAAACGTTATTATTTTCTTAATTTCTTTGTATTGTTTACATACAAATTCATACAATAATATTGACATGTAAGGTTAGTGATGTGCGATGTTCGCATACCTACGATAAGTATCGATAATATTGTTGAGAAAGTATGTAAAATACATTGCAATTATATTTTTTTAATACACAGGTTTCCTGAAAACAAAATTTTAAAGAAGAAATGGATGGACGCTATTGGTTCTGAAAATATAAACCCTAGACATAAAATGTGGCATATCTGCTCCTTGCACTTTGACGAATCTTGTTTCAACAGAACCCTCGATGTGATAAGGTTACATGATGGCGCAGTGCCCACATCAGCTATGCTGGTACGTTTTTAAACAAAAATTGCATAGCACAATAATTTCAACACATCTTGTTAAATACCTACTTTTTGTACTGACAGTATTTCAAATTTCAATGAATGAAATATGAACGTAAGTTATTGAATTATATGACAATTTTTTTCAGCCTAGACAAATCTGTCCCTCACAACAACCTACTTCAAGTATAATGGTAAGGATTCTTCCTTTCGGCCGCCATGGCAACTGAGTTTCGCAACCAGTTGTGAATAAGGATTTTTTATTCTTTCTTGGCAACTAGTTGCGAAGGAAGATTTTTTTTGTTTTATACGCAACCAGTTGCCAACAAAGAATACTTTGGCCGCCATTGCAACTGAGTTTCGCAACCAGTTGCTTAATTGGAAGTTTTATTCCTTTTTTGGCAATCTTCGCGGTCAACCCATACCTATTTCTTGAAATACTGGCCAGGGTTATTTTTCCTCATCATCAGTCTTCCTTCATAAATCAGTTGGATATTTTGTCAACCGAAAATAGACCTGACGATTTAAATTTCAAAACTATAAAGAATAAAGAGTACAAAGCAATCGACGAGAAAATTGACCAGGCATGGAGTGAATTAAAAGAAAAAAATCTGTAGGTCACTGCTTGGAGATCATTAGCCCTTTTGCAATTACGTTTTAAAGAAATAATGTAGTTTAATATAAGATCTGTATATAAAATATAAGTTACACAGTCTGTAAAAACTGCAACTTTTGCAGTACGGTTGCGGTGTGCGGTTGCATCAATACGGACGCTTGATAATTGCTGTCACTAATTCACTATACTATCACGCGTTTGACAAACACGCGTTTGCATTGCTGCAAAAAGTCGCAGATATAGGCTATATAAGATATAGGCTCTTAAGGAAATATTTTTATTTCATTTTTATTGCCAGACCTATAATGTTTAGCGGTCATGGTCAGTCTGGTAAATAACTAAAGCCAATAGGGTCTTCGTAGTATTTCGATAGTGTTTCAATAATATAGAGAATAATGAATGACAAATATATATTCTAATGAGTCATAATTGAAACACTATTTAGACTGTATTGATGGGGTGGTTATTTAGAAGGATCGGGTCCTGAGCGTACGCTTACTTTGTTATCTTAAGTTTAAAATAAATGGACACTAAGTACATTTATTTGTTTAAATATGGCCTGTAACTAATCGTGAAAAACGGTGTGACGGAGCGGTCCATTAAATTGAAATTAACTAATGATTCAGTGTTTGCTTTAAAAAATATATATTTTATTAGATGAGGTCTATATTACCATATTATGGCAGCGTAAGAAGGAAAGAAATTCTTCTATTTGAAACTAGCGTTTTTGAGAAATTCTTTGTTGGCAACTGGTTACGTATAAAGAAAAAAAAATCTTCCTTCGCAACTAGTTGCCAAGAAAGAATAAAAAATCCTTTTTCACAACTGGTTGCGAAACTCAGTTGCCATGGCGGCCGAAAGGGGATTCTTTACTTATAAATATTATTTAGATTTTTTATAGAATGAATTTTATGAATTAATATGAATTGTTTTAGATTTCCAATAAAACAAGCAAAGCTGTTTTGCGTGAAAAACAAAATGAATCGGATTCGACCTGTCCATTGAATTTAGAGTTGCCGGAAGAAAATTTTACCGAAAATGTACCATCTGTAAAGGTAAACTGACAAGTTTTATCCAAGAAATGCTGATATATTATTATATGTTTTTTTTCTCTTAGTACCCAGCTGAGTGTTCTTATTCAACAAAATTACACATTTTAAAGACAAATGAACATTAATAGCTACTTACTGAAAATAGTTTGTGATTTATCCATATTTTTTTAGTTAACAGAGATATGTAAAAAAAAACGATTATGTTAATTATTTTATTAGTTCAAGTCTTTCCAAGACGACTTAGGCTATGTTTAATTTTTAATGATGTTTTCATATCCTAATATTATTATATACCTATATTACTACCTATGTTTCAGATCCAGCAACCAAATGATAAAATAAGGTATCTCACAAAGAAATGTGATTTACTAAAGCAAAAAGTGAGAAGATTAAATGAAAAGGTCCGGAGAAGAGATGGAAAGATTGCTCATTTTTCTAATATTATTCAAGACCTTAAGAATGGTAAATTCATCAACAATGAAGAAAGTTTCATTCTGGATGAATGTGCAGGACCAGAAGGGTTTCTTAAAAGACAAATTGCCAAATCTAAAGGTCTACCTTTAGAAAAAAAGTATTCTGAAGAATTAAGAAAATTTGCCCTTACGCTTCATTTTTTTTCACCGAAAGCGTATGATTTTATAAGAAGTACCTACAACACTTGTTTGCCTCATGCTCGCACTTTAAGCAAATGGTACCAACATGTTAATGCCGAGCCTGGCTTTACTAAAGAATCTTTTGAAGCATTACGTAGAAAAGCTGTAGAAAGTCTTCACCCTGTGATTTGTGCCTTAACACTAGATGAGATGGCTATTAGAAAATGCCTTACCTGGGATCCAAGGGCACAAAAGTTTTATGGTCGAGTTTGTTGCGGTCAAGATGTTAACAGTGACAGTGTGGAAGAAGCCAGCCAATGTTTGGTATTGCTAGTAACATGCATTAATGGCTCGTGGAAAGTGCCAATAGGGTACTTCTTGATTGTATCGCTTTCCGGAGAGCAGAAGGCTGTCCTTGTGCGGACAGCTATACAACTCTGTCAAGATGCTGGTGTCAAAGTGGTTAGTATCACCTGCGATGGTCTGGCTGGTAACTTTAGCATGTTCACATCTTTGGGGTGTAATGTTTTGAAGGACCAAACAACGACCAAATTTGAATGCCACGACAGCTTTATCCATACATTCATTGACCCATGTCATGCTATAAAACTAGTCAGAAATGCTTTTGGGGAATTACGGGTTTTTAATGACTCAATGGGTCGGGAAGTAAATTTTGAATACTTGGAGCTGCTTTTAGATTTACAAGAACAGAAAGGTCTTCATCTGGCGACTAAAATTGGGAAAGCCCACATTTTGTTTGAAAAACAAAAAATGAAGGTGAAGCTCGCCACACAATTATTCAGCAGCTCTGTGGCAGATGCCCTTGCATTCTGCTGCAACAAATTAAAAATAAAAGATTTTGAACACTGCAGTGGCACTGTTAACTTTATTAACATCATGAACGATGTTTTTGATGTCCTCAACAGCCACTCGATTCGGCCACCGGGTTGGAAGAAAGCCATGTGTCCACAAAACATTGGCTTTATAAGAGCACTGTTTGAAAGTGCTAGTGATTACATAAATAGTTTAAAGCTTCCTACAGGAGAGTTGGTAGTAAAATCACGAAGAAAAACTGGTTTTATTGGCTTAATTATTGACATGAAAAGTGCGTTGGCACTTTACGAGCATTTGGTTGAGGGTACATGCATGTTAAAATATGTCCCACTATATAAAATTAGCCAAGACCACCTAGAACTCTTCTTTTCGGCTATTAGAGCTCGAGGAGGTTTTAATAATAACCCCAACGCGGTTCAGTTTCGCGCAGCGTACAAAAAACTATTAATCAGAGCAGAAATTCGAGATGGTGGAGTTGGGAATTGCATTCCTCTAGAGCAAATTAGTATATTGACGTGCTCAAGCAAAAACCCTGTTAATTCTATTAACGAGTTGACATCGAGGAATGATTTTGTCAAAATATATGAAGACCATAGTGATCTCTACGATTCTTATATTGAATATTTAGGAATGAACGTCGATGAATACACAGAAAGTGTGTGAGAATATATTGCGGGTTTTGTAACACGAAAGTTGTCACGGCAGATAAAATGTGACCTATGTTTATCGCTGCTAATTGGGGGAGAAAATAATAACAGCTTGATCTTCCAGAAGTCTCGAGGTGGCCTTCAATACGCCTCCATCGGAGTCATAAATATTATAAAAAAAAACTGAAAATTTAATCAAACATCACCTCACGAACCAGGAAAAACCAGAAAATTATTATTTATATATTATTTTCAAGTTTCTGACGGAGTATTACGATAGTGAAAAAATATTATACTTGCCGCTCAACATAGAGCACAACACTAATCACAGACTGTTGCTTGTTAATCTATAATAAAAGCCTTTATTGACATAAGATTCCGTTATCATGCAAAAAAAAACAGTGATAAAGTTTCCTATAGAAACTATTTTAATAAGTTGATTTTGTTTAGAAATGAATAAATGTCTTTTTTACGTAAAATGTTGTTATTATTTTACATAAATTAGGTTATTCGAAAATTAGGAAGATAACAAAAAAGTAATCTACCCTTTGGCCTATGTCCAGTGACTGTGATAGGCTGATTTGATACAAAAATAAATACAATTTACTTTCTAATGGTTTAGGTAAATATAAGGATCAAGTGATTCATCAGTGCACTTAGTATAATGCCTGCCGCAAAGCAGCAGTGCATCCACTGTTGTCTTTCGGTTTGAAGGGAAAGAGAGCACTGGCTCTCTTTGTTGTGTCTTTTATGTTTCATCATTGCCTGTTCTTACACTGGTAAGAACAGGCAATGATGAAACATAAAAGACCTAGAACTTCTAAAATTCTTGTTACTTCAGCTGCATTACAATTACGAGGCTAATTTTAAACAAATTCATGAAAGTTAAATATCGATATCAGCTGCGCATGTTGCTCACAGTTACAACCCTACGAAAGGCAGCCATCTTATTTGCCCGATTTTTGTAGGTATGCACGCTAATTTCGTAGGTATGGCAAGTCCATAGGTTTATAAGTCAGTGCAAAATCCTTGTTTTTATTTAGATTGTTTTGGTATTTTGACAACATTTACTGTGAATAACTGTAGATTGCTCGTTCGGAAACATTACCAATTTAGTTTTTTATTTTTTCTTTAAACTTTGGGCACGAGCATTTTAATCTTTGTTTTAATGGCAAGGTGCACCGAGGATTTTCGTTTAAATTATATAGTTGTAGTATAGTATACACGCTTAAAGTGGTGTCAAGATCATAAAGAACAAATTAAAATGGATAGGTTAGCGACACTGTGCACAGATAGGAATTTCTCTACTTTTTGGAAAGACACTAAAAAATTGAACTGTAAGCCTGGCCTTCCCGTGAGTGTTGAGGGTCATTCAGATCCAAGGCACATAGCTAATAGATTTAAGGAGCACTTCTTTGTTAGGTCACCACTAGGTCGGTCGGTGTCAATGCTCAGTACTGGGTCACATGGTGTGGGGTTGAACCTTAAGATTTCTGCAAAAGTTGTGGCTCAAGCTATTCGACAAATGAGAAGAGGAAAGTCTCCTGGCCATGATGGTCTTAGTATTGAGCATCTGCAACATGCTGGACCTCACATTGCACGAGTACTAGCAATGTTTTACTCGTTATGCATAAGTCACTCTTACTTGCCTGAACAGTTAATGAAAACTATTGTAGTGCCCATAGTTAAAAATAGAACGGGAGACATCTCCGACAAAAACAATTATAGGCCAATATCTTTAGCGACTGTGGTAGCTGAAGTGCTTGACAGCTTGCTGGATGCACAATTGGCTGAATCTATAGTTGATTGGTGAAGGAAAAGAAGGAACGATAGCTGTCACACGTGTCAGAGAGATTTTCTTTTCCAAATTAACAAATAATTAGTGAATATCCTGTTAAATATAACAAATTTTTTTCTTGGTGCATCCATTATGGATCCGCCCCCTCCCCCTGCTCCCCCAGATCCTCCCGACGCTGGAAATTCTAATTTAACTTCGGGGTGTGGTAAGCGCCGGTTGAGCGACTCTATTGATATTAATGTAGCTGCCCCTAAAAAAACCATAATCAATAAAGAAATGGCTGTTGCTTCAATACAAACTGTATATATTCACCCTTCGCTTGTTGTGGGCATAAAAGCCTACACACAGATCGACAAAGGACCGTTTATAGTCCATGTTTCTAGGTCTTGTCCGGATCCTTCTTCGGGGACATCTATCCGCCCGATTAAGTTTGGCCAATTTTTGTACATTAATAAAGTTGGTAATATTTGCACGGATGGCGTAAAGAGAGTGGGCAGAAATAAAATTGCTATAGAATTTACCTCCGGCGAAGCTGCAAATAAATTCTTAGATAACCCTATTTTAGCAACTCATAATTATGAGGCTACAATTCCTTCATTTAATATTACCAAAATGGGTATCGTTCGGCAAGTGCCAGTTGACATGTCCATGGACGAATTCGTGGAATCTTTAATACTACCTAACGGGTGTGG
Organism: Cerastis rubricosa; assembly: GCA_949152445.1. Lineage (NCBI taxonomy): Eukaryota > Metazoa > Arthropoda > Insecta > Lepidoptera > Noctuidae > Cerastis > Cerastis rubricosa. The sequence goes on along the minus strand of OX424523.1, from coordinate 20,030,795 downwards.
GGTAGTGTTGAAAGCTCGTAGACTCAATCGCAAGTGTAGGGAAGAGGACAAGATTTCTTGGGTACCTACCCAAACTGTAGTAATTACCTTCCAGGGTCAATGTCTTCCACATCGTATTTTCTCATTTCATACCTCTCTTCCAGTTGAATTATACAATTTTCCAACTATCCAGTGCCAAAAATGCTGCCGTTTTGGGCATATTAAGATTCAATGTCGCTCAAAGCCTAGGTGTTTCCGGTGTGCCCAGGAACATTGGAGACGAATGTAATGTGGATGAGACTATGGCCTCCTGTATTCACTGCTCGGGAAACCATTTCGCCAGTAATGGCAGTTGCCCAGAGCAGGGAAGGCAGAAGTCAATAAAACTCCTAATGTCTCAGGAAAATATTTCATATGAAGAGGCATCGAGACATCACCCTAAAGTCAATAAGCTGTTTTCGGAAGTAACTCAAACTATTCCATTTTCCCGGAGCTCATCAAATTATTCCTCGCAATTAATTAATTGGAATCTCTCTAGTCCTTCTCCCTCTAAAATTTCATATAAAAAAACTGTTTCCTCTACTCCTCGCCCTAAAGCCCCTTTAGGGAAATCGTTTGACAGAGTTGCTCATCAGGCTTTAGTTGCCGATGAACCCTCTTACTCTCTCTCTCTTAATGGTTTTGTTCTCTCTCAAAATTTGTCTCCTACTGCTTCCTCTCAAGATGAGAACCTTTTGGAAATACTTTTATCTCACCTCTTCAGTATTGTTTCTTGTAATAATTTAAATTTACCGCCCCACGTTGCCCAAAAACCCATTAAATGATGAAGCTAAATCTGCAAAGTCTACAATTTTTGCTATCGACGAAAACAAAATGTTTACAGTCGAAACAGATGCCTCCGATAATGCTATTGCGGCTACATTGACCCAAGAAGGACGCCCAGTAGCATTCTTTTCGCGAACACTATCCATAGCTGAAAAGCGACATTCAGCCATAGAAAAGGAAGCGTATGCCATTGTCGAAGCTCTCCGTAAGTGGCGGCACTACTTGATTGGAAGATCTTTTCGACTGATTACAGACCAACGATCAGTTTCTTTTATGTTCAATCGCACACATACATGCAAGATAAAAAACTAGAAGATAGAGAGATCGCGATTAGAATTATCTTGCTACAAATATGATATTGTCTATAGACCAGGAAATGAAAATGACGCTGCTGACGCGCTGTCACGTATCTGCACTATTCACTCGGAATCTAAGTTGAAGGACTTGCATAATGAACTATGTCATCTGGGCATTACACGGATGTGAAGCATCCGTGTAATGCCCAGATATGGGTATATGGGTACGAAGTAAGAATCTACCATTTTCGGTAGATGACGTTAGAAAGATGACAAATGCATGTTCGGTCTGTGCAGTTGTGAAACCTCGTTTTTTCAAAAATAACAGCAAATTAATAAAAGCTACTTCACCATTTGAAAGACTGAATATCGATTTTAAAGGACCAGTACCGTCATCTTCGTGTAACAAGTACTTACTGACCATTGTAGACGAATATTCTCGATTTCCATTCGCATTCCCGTGCCAAGACGTTTCCGCTGCGACTGTAATGAAACATTTATCAAGTCTTTTCTGCACATTTGGATTGCCAGCTTATGTTCATTCCGATCGTGGCTCCGCTTTCATGTCAAAAGAAGTAAAGGATTACTTACATAGTAGAGGTATATCTACTAGTCGAACAACAGCATATAACCCACAGGGTAATGGTCAAATAGAGCGCACAAATGGAACAATTTGGAGGACAATACAATTAGCTCTGAAATCACAGGCATTAAAAATCGAGCAATGGGAAATGGTACTTAATCAAGCACTGCACTCAATGAGATCTCTGCTATGTACAGCAACGAACCAAACTCCTCATGAAATGATGTTTGTACATAGTAGAAAATCTAATAACGGACATTCGGTACCTACTTGGCTTTTAACACCCGGTCCTGTCCTACTCAAGAAGCACAACAGGACCAATAAATACTCTCCCATAGTCGAGGAAGTCGAGCTGTAGGAGTCCAATCCGGACTATTCCTTTGTGAGACTAGGCGACGGGCGAGAAACGACCGTGTCTAACAGATACTTAGCCCCAACAGGAATAGAAAGCGGGGAAGAAGACGAACACACCGAAACTGTAGAAACAGAAAGTGACTCCTCCTTTATCTCTACAGAGAGTACTGCGCCAGACTCCTTCGATTCGGCCATCTTCAAGAGATAGAAGACCGCCTGCCTATCTGCAAGACTACGACACCTCAAGCTAGAATGCAGCGGTGGAGAATGTGGTGAACTTCTTAGTCGCCACATGAAGACTCCTTAAGAGTCTATGCTTTTTAGTGTTTGAAGTTGTCATGGTATATTAGATAATGTCTGTACAAATTTATAAGTTGAATAAAGCCAACATTTGGTAATTCGTTATTGTTATTTCATAACAGTCTGTCAATGTGTGTCACTATGTAAAAAATCAGTAATATAGTCAATTTGTATCAGTCGTAACAGGTTACGGGCACAGAATCTCCATAATGGAGTTGTCAAAGTTTCAGATTGCTAAACTTGAGGGTACAAATTGGATACAATGGAAGTACCGGATGTCTGCATTGCTAAGAGGCGTAGATGGTCTAATAGACATTGTAGAGGGCAAGATAAAGAGACCAGTTAAACCTGCATGTGGGGCTGACGCTACAGCTGCTGCAGATTTGGCTCTTTATGATGATAGCTTAAAAAAATACAATAGGCTGGATAGTACGGCATTGTTACTTATAACAATCAATATTTCTGATGACTCATTAGACAAGGTTATAAGATTCTCAACGTCCATAGAAGTATGGGATGAGCTGCATAGATTGTATGAAGGCGTGAGTGAAGATCGTCTATATGATTTATGTTTGCAGTTCTTCAGTTACAAAAAAGATACTGTTGATGATATTGCAACGCATATCTCGAAGCTGAAAAATGTCTGGTACAGGTTAAGACAAGAATTAATGATAGAAGAAGACTGTAAGGAACTCAAACTCAAAGCATTTATTTCAATTAGACCATTACAGGCACTTTTGAAAGTCAAAGAACAAAAAAAAAAAAAAAGAACGCTAAGCTACAGTCCCAGTCACAAGACATAATAACTTGTGAAAGTACTGTAGTTGCCCATTCCAAAGCGTAGATCTCTATGGAGAAGAATGGGCAAGAAACTCCATGGACACTCTTTTAAATTAAAATATGTTACAGAATCTTGGTTACATCATTCGTGTTGAGAAGTACTAGTATGTGAGAACGATGTAGAAATACGGGCAAGTTAAGAGCGTCCAGAGTAAAAGACGAAATCAATAATTCGAAAATAAAGTTAATTCGCGTCAGTGTAAGTAAGATGTAGGTACTCAGTAAATGGTGGCTTTACAGTACATAGTTTTCACACTTAAGACAAGAATTAATGATAGAAGAAGACTGTAAGGAACTCAAACTCAAAGCATTTATTTCAATTAGACCATTACAGGCACTTTTGAAAGTCAAAGAACAAAAAAAAAAAAAAAGAACGCTAAGCTACAGTCCCAGTCACAAGACATAATAACTTGTGAAAGTACTGTAGTTGCCCATTCCAAAGCGTAGATCTCTATGGAGAAGAATGGGCAAGAAACTCCATGGACACTCTTTTAAATTAAAATATGTTACAGAATCTTGGTTACATCATTCGTGTTGAGAAGTACTAGTATGTGAGAACGATGTAGAAATACGGGCAAGTTAAGAGCGTCCAGAGTAAAAGACGAAATCAATAATTCGAAAATAAAGTTAATTCGCGTCAGTGTAAGTAAGATGTAGGTACTCAGTAAATGGTGGCTTTACAGTACATAGTTTTCACACATGTGCTATGCAATTATATAATACTAAGAGATGGAATCTATACAAAGCAAAGATATTTATACAATCTTCTGCAGCTTCCACAGTAACTTCACATGGTAATTTGATAGCCTCTATGGTTGTGGAGCAGGACCAGCATTGAGCCAAGCATTTTTATCATCAATGTAATCCCCCAACTTATAATATGCTTGCCTACATAGTGTGCGCTTTATGCAAGATTTAAATTTCGTTTCATTTAGTTGTAGAATGGGGGGAGGTATTTTATTGTAACATTTTAAACAGTACCCCATGAAAGATGAGTCTACTTTAGCTAACCTGAAACCTGGCTGAACCAGTTGGTCCCTGTTTCTAGTATTATAGTGGTGCCGGTCACTTCTTTTACTAAATAAATGCAGATTTTTCCTAACGTACATGATATTTTCATAGATGTATTGACAAGGTACCGTCATGATGTTAATTGCCTTAAACAGTTCTCTTAGAGAATCGCGCCTACGTAGATTATATATGGCTCTGATAGCTCTTTTCTGCAGAATAAATATAGACTCGATGTCTGCAGCCCGTCCCCATAGTTTCTCCACTTCTTCAAGATATTTTATTAATTTGCAAAATCTTGGACACATTACCAGAATGTTATTTTTCGTTCAAATCGAGCTGGTCGCTGATGTCTAAAAAGGATCGGATTATTGAGAATATTACAAGTCAGTTGTGTACACATGAAAAGGCACTTTGTAACAACGGTAAAGACGGTGAGTCTAGTTGTGATGCCCTTGCGGTGAAAACATCGCAGAAATTGATTAAAAAGGGTGATGACGTAACTCCAGGGACAAGTAAGAGGAAAATAAGATGTTACAACTGCAAAGAAGTTGGTCATCTCAAGAAATACTGTCTTAAGAAGAGTATATCTCGTCAAGTTGTGGTGGATAACAAAGGAGTTAACATGATATTACTGTCTGTGAATTCAGCTGAATCTGACACTGATTGTGACAAATGGTATGTGGATAATGGTGCTACAAATCATGTTACGATGCGGTCAGATCTGTATCATGATTTTAAATATTTTGATGTTGATCACACTGTAACAACAGCTGATGGCAATGTGATTAAGGTCGTTGGGCAAGGATCGCTAAGCATTAAAGCTGAGGTTAACAAGAAGATTGTCAAGGCAACATTGAGAGATGTTTGGTACGTTGCGCAGATAAGCAGAATGTTGTGAGGAATTTAAATCCGTGAAATTAAAACCATATATTTCTCCTTTTGACAGCTAATATAATTCTATTATTTTAAGTGCTTCTTTTTCTTATATTTTGACAATACAAAAACCATAGAGAATAATCAACCTCTAACATCCTCCCTTTTGTACAGTCTATTATAAAAAAAAAAACTAATTTAACAAACAATGTAAACCAATTCGGTTCAATATTGTTATCATAGATGGCCTGCTAAGAGCCTTTGTTAAGAAATCAGCACTTTGAAGTTGTGTACCAACGTGCTGAACCTTAAGTCTTCCATCTGCAACTAGTTCTCTCACATAGAAGTGTCTGATTGCAATGTGCTTTGTTCTTCTATGCAGTTCAGGATTTTGAGCCAACTTCACAGCGGCGTCATTGTCAATTTGCAGTATGGGAACATCCTTCAGAGCAGAAATTTCATCAAATAGTCTTTGCAGCCATACTATTTCTCGTGCTGTTTCGCTGGCTGCAACTATTTCAGCTTCAGTCGAGGAAATAGCAACCGATGACTGTTTACGACTTGCCCAGGAGATAGGTCCGCCAGCGTATAAACAAAGGATGCCACTAGTCGAGCGACCGTCCTTGACGTCTCCTGCATGATCGGAGTCACTAAAACTTTCTAATATTCCGGACTTGCAATCCTTTTTGTACGTTATTCCATAGCTTGATGTCCCTTGTAGATAGCGCATTATTCGCTTTACCTTTAATACATCTTCTTTTGAAGGATTTTCTAGGCTTCTGGAAACGACACCAACAGCGTAGGCAATATCAGGTCGTGTTCCTACCATGAGGTACGCTAAGGCACCAACAGCTTGCCTATAAGGGTATGACTTCTCGTCTATGCCCTCTCTTTCAGACTGTCGTAGTTCCGAATCTCTGATAATAGGTGTAGTTACTGATTTACAGCTGTTCATCCCAAACCTAGCTAAAACCTTTTCAGTGTAATGTTTCTGCGTTATACTTATGGAGCCATCATCTTTGTATAGTAGTTGCAAACCTAGATAGTAGTCTGCAGGCTTTACGGTTATCTTAAACCTTCGTTTAAGTTCTGCCATAAACTTATCTGCATCCTTCTGCTTTGTTGCAGCTACGAGTCCGTCATCGACATATAATGCCAAAATGATTTTATTTTGCAATCGCTTTCGAATAAATAAGCAAGGATCACTTTGACTTTGTTGAAAGCCTATGGTCTTCAAGTAATCCACGATGCACTTATTCCAACATCTTGGTGCTTGCTTAAGTCCGTATAGACTTCTCTTTAACTTGCAAACTCGTTTAGTTCCGTCATTGATACCTTCTGGCTGTTTCATGTATATCTCTTCATCGATAGACCCATTTAGAAAAGCAGTTGTGACATCAAATTGAGTAAGAGATAAACCTTCGTTTGCAGCAACACTTATGATCGATCTGATTGTCGTCATTTTTGCAACAGGACTAAACGTTTCGTCAAAGTCAACTCCGGGTTGTTGGGAAAAACCTCGAGCAACAAGCCTTGCTTTGTATTTGTCGATTGTACCATCAGCGTTCGTTTTGATTTTATAGATCCATTTGCACGAGATAGCTTTGCGATCCTTGGGTAGATCAACTAGAGACCAGGTTTTATTTTCTTCTAAGGACTTAATTTCACTTTTCATTGCTTTAAACCAATGCTCCTTGTCTTGACTCTGTAGTACGTCAGTATATGTTGTAGGTTCATCATTTTCAGTCTTATCATCTACTGATATCATTACGTAGTCACCAAGTCTTGCAGGAGGTCTTAGCTTTGATCTGTCTCGAAGAGTTATTCGTCCTTCATTCTCTATTTCTCTATCTGGCAAAATCTCATCGTTTATCGCTTCCAAGCGTTCTGGTAATGTTTGCTCTGATAAATCGTTGTCCACATCATCAGTTTCATCATGCTCATCTTGAGTTTCCGAAGATAATTCTGGGATTCCGTTATTTATCTCTGTGTTAGGTGTATCTTCAAACGATTCAGGAGGTATACACTCTTGAAATGTATCTGTACTTTCATTTGCTTCCTCCCTTACATCATGAATCGTTCTATTATTCTCCTCCCTTGCAGAAAGATTCGTTGGTAATCGTAGACTTATTTCCATCTCAGAGTTTTCCTCAGCAGATTTAGATCCAATATTCAATTTCATGTCAGATCTGCAGACTGCTGACTCTTGAAATACTACGTCTCTTGATCGTACCAGTGAATTTCCATCCAGAAGACGATACCCGTCATCATTATCATAACCGATCAATAAACATTTTTTTGCTTTCTTGTCCAATTTCGTACGCTTTTGCTTGGGTACATGGGCATAACAAGGACTTCCAATGATTCTTAAATGACTTATCTTTGGTTTCTTGTTAAACCATAATTCGTATGGTGATTTACCATCAATAGGAGTGTGTCCTGTACGATTTAGCACATACGCTGCGGTATTTATAAGTTCTGCCCAACAGGCAATAGGCAACTCTTCGTGCGCGTACATCATGGCACGAGCGGCTTCGACAAGCGTTCTATTCTCCCTTTCACTACAACCATTTTGCTGTGGCGTATATGGCATAACCAATCTATGCTTGATGCCATATCTTTGTAGTATTGTTCGAGTTTTCTCGTTGTCAAACTCTCCACCATTGTCGCTTAATAGTTCTTTTACTACATGACCAGCTACTTTGCTTTCTTCTAGCATCAGTTGAAGCTTTAAATGGACTTCAGACTTCTGTTTCATGAAGTATACATAACGGTATTTGCTGAAATCGTCTTTAAATAGAACGAAATATTGATATCTTTTGTATGAAAATGGAAAAGGTCCACACACGTCTGAATGTATCATCTCGCCAGGTATCTTTGCTCTGTCTCTGGTTCCAAAAGGTCGCCTTTTCATTTTTCCAAAGCTACAACCTTCGCAACATTCATGTGTATTATTCGGTACCTTAATCTTCAGTTCCCTTTCAATTAACTTCTTCACATGCGTTTTGCTTTGATGTACAAGTCTTTCATGATAAATCTGTAATACATCTTGGCGTATCAGTGCATTAATTTCGACTAGAATTGGTGGCATTACATTCTTCACATTAAGTTTAAACAGCCCTCCTCTTTTCTTTCGAATGCCTGTAACTTTGACTTGACCTTTAGATTTCAATCTACAGAACTCGGGGTCAGATTCAAATAAACTTTGCGGTAATCTATCTTGCGCTGCTAATAATGAGAATAAATTTTTCTGCAGTGTTGGCACACACCACACATCGCATAAGGTTATCATTTCTTTATGATCGCCAACCGTAGCTTCAAGTTTTATGTCACCTTTACCAGTGGCATCTACTTTCTCGCCATTCGCTGTCATTACCGTATGCTGTGAACCAAAAACTTCAAACGTATGGAATAAATCTCTCCTGAATGTGACGTGGCTTGTAGCTCCACTGTCTAGATACCAATTATCTTTGTCAGGGTATAAGCATCTGTCAACGTTCATTAGGACTGTACTATTCACATTATTTGTATTTGTGTTTGGCTTGGGAGGTCGACCATCACTCAACCACTTAGAGCATTTTCTTACCTTGTGTCCATCTTGACCACAGTAATTGCACTTTATCTTTTTATTGTAAGCCTTGTTTACTTTCTTCTGAAAAGCTTTAACTGTAAGAGCTTGGTTACTCACACTTGTAGACATAGAAGCCTGTGTATCTATGTTTCTTTCAAAGGCACAGAGTTGTGAGGTTAGTCTCTCTATAGTCCTCTCCTTTTTACTCATAAGTAGCCAACTAGATTTGAAAGTAAGGTATTCCTCTGGTAAAGTATCTAAAATCTTACATATCAATAGTACCTCTGGTAACTCATTGTTTCCTTCAAGCTTCGTAATTTCTTTGTTTAGTTTGAACCAAATATTCTTCAGCTTTGAAAGATGTATAGCCATATTGTCATCCAGTTGCTTCTTGTACTCAAAGAACTTTAGGCAATTGTCATATACTAAATCGTCACCATCTCCATCAAACAACCTTTTTAGTTCATCCCATACTTCTTTAGAAGACTCGAAACGCATTATTCTTTGAACAATTTCATCTTTCATATTGCTCGTAAGAATTATAAGAACCGTGCTATCTAGTTCTTGAAACTTTTCTGAAGCAGTTTTGTCATCTGTACATAAAGCTTTTTCATATCTACCTTCTAATAGATCTAGGGCTTTTGGGATTCCCTTCAGTAACATAGATATTTTATACTTCCATATCAACCAGTTGGTGCCATCTAGGTTCCCAATGTTAAATCTCGTGATATCTGGTTTGGTTGCCATATTCACTAATAAACACTGTTATCGTATTTTGTAATATCGATTTTAAAAAGAACCACGCTCTGCTACCATGTTGTGAGGAATTTAAATCCGTGAAATTAAAACCATATATTTCTCCTTTTGACAGCTAATATAATTCTATTATTTTAAGTGCTTCTTTTTCTTATATTTTGACAATACAAAAACCATAGAGAATAATCAACCTCTAACACAGAAATCTATTTTCGGTGCTGTCGACACATGATAAAAATCCAGGGAGCTTGTTTGAGTCACGAGTCACTTCTTGTTCAATGAAGATTGATGGACAAATTACAGTTGAAGGACATAGAGAAAGGTACGGAGGTCTTTACAGGCTTAGGATATACTAGGCTGTAGGATTGTACCGCCATCTAAAGTAATTGTAAATTTGGTACAGAAAGTTGATATGCTGCAACTCTACCATGAACGGATGGCTCATCAGAATAAGAGACATGTGAGAAGTCTAATCGAGAGGGAACTCGGAATTAAAACCAAGGAAAGTGGAGAATTATGCGAAGGCTGTATATTTGGAAAGTCCCACAGACAAAAGTTTGGTGTACGGGAAAAGGCCACTCAGCCTGGAGAACGCATACACACTGATGTGTGTGGTCCATTCGCTTTGTCCATATCCAAGTATCGCTATTTTGTACTGTTCAAAGATGAATTCACGCGTTACATATTTGTGTACTTTCTTCGAGAGAAATCAGAGGTACATGAAAAGCTGAAAGAGATGTTGACATCTTCACAGGTATCAGGTCATACTGTTAAAGAAGTTTTGAGTGATAATGGCGGAGAGTATAATAATCACAAGATACGAAAAGTATTGACGGATGAAGGCATAAAGCAACGTTTTGTTATGCCATACATGCCGGAACAAAACGGGTGCAGTGAGAGGGACAATCGCACGATTGTGGAGGCAGCGAGATCCATGATGCATGCTCATGAGGAACAGCTTCAGATATTGTGGGCTGAGTTGGTGAATACTGCCGTTTATATTTTGAATAGGACAGGTCCAACTGCAGTAGAAAATAAGTCTCCATTTGAGCATTGGGTTGGTAAGAAGCCACAAATAAAGCACTTGAGGATTATCGGATCACCTTGTTATGCGCATGTACCTAAGCAAACCTGGAAGAAACTGCACAAGAAAGCAGTGAAATGTTTCTTAGTGGGATATGATAATGATGATGGATTCAGGCTCTGGAACAAACAAAATAATTCTCTGGTAAGGTCAAGGGATGTCTCCTTCGATGAAAAGCCCTTGGGTGCGGAAGATCCAGTGAGAGCTTCTACAGAAGCTGAATTTGAAATACTTTTGGAATTACCACAGTTACATGGTAATGAGAATGATGCATTGAATCCAGTGAGTCAACCACGAGTTCCTCAGAATGCAGGAAATTCAGGCAATGATAGAACTATTAACAATAATGAAAATGTCAATGAAGGTGTTGGTACTGAAATTGGGGACACAGAGTTCATTGATAGAGAAGATGTTCTGGTTCAAGATTTGGATGATTTTGATGACGCTAGGAGTTATACTTCAGAACAGAGTTTTGAGTTGGGGGGAGAGATAAGGGAAGTAAATGAAGATGAGACGGAAATTCATACCAGAGATGTTATGCCTGAACAGGAAATCATGGAACATGGTGGAAGGATTCTCAGAGATAGATCATTACTTCGTCCACCTATTAAACTCAAAGACTATGTTTTAAACATGGCTAGCTGTAACCAAGAACCTAGTTGTGACAGAGAAGCTATTAAAAGCTCTGAACGGAATCTTTGGGAAAAAGCAATGGACTCCGAGATGAATTCTTTGAAGGAGAATAAGACTTGGGTCCTTGTGCCTCTTCCTAATAACAGGAAGGTTATACCATGCAAATGGGTATACAAAGTGAAACTGAATGCTGATGGTTCTGTAGAAAAATATAAAGCCAGACTTGTTGTAAAGGGGTTTAGTCAGAAGAAAGGGATTGATTATGACCAAACATTCAGTCCCGTGGCTAAAATGGCAAGAGTCAGGAGTGTATTGGCTGTGGCAGCCAATAAGAACATGTTAATGTTACAATTTGATGTTTCAACAGCTTTTCTGTATGGGTCACTTGATGAAGAAATTTACATGAAACAGCCGGAAGGCTATGATGATGGATCAGGTCGCATCTGTTTGTTGAAGAAAAGCCTTTATGGTTTAAAACAGGCTCCAAGGTGTTGGACGGATAAAGATTAAAGATAATAAGCGGATTTTGGACTATTTCAAAGAGATTGATTTCGAAGTTAGTAACTCAGATCCTTGTTTATTCATAAGGAAGACGCCGTCTGGAGGTAAACTGATAGTTGCCCTATATGTTGATGATCGTTTGGTGGCTGCAACGAGCCAGGACCTTATAAACGAGTTCATAGGACAAATAAAGACTAAGTTTAAAATAACAACGAAGGCAGCGTCCTATTTCCTTGGAATTGAAATAGAGAAGACTGATGATGGAATCAAAATATCTCAGGGATCTTACGCAAAGAAAGTGCTCAAAAGATTTGGCATGGAACATTGCAGACCTGTAATGACACCGATTGTGAAAGAGGATCAATGTAAGGGTCAAGACTCATGCGATGTGAGTCATTTATTCAACAACTACAGACAAGTGGTTGGTGCATTGGCATATTTGATGGTCAGAACCAGGCCAGATATTGCATATGCTGTCAGCGTAGTTTCTAGGACCCTCGAAAATCCTAAAGAACCAGATTGTGTCAAACTGAAGAGAATACTACGGTATTTGCAGTATGCTCCAGAAAAAGGGATACTCTACAAAAGAGATTTCAAGGCAGGTATTCTTGAAAGCTACAGTGATGCAGATCATGGCGGTGACTTGAACATAGGACGTTCAACCACTGGTGTACTGTGCATGTATGCTGGAGGTGCCGTGTCATGGATAAGCCAACGTCAGACAAGCGTGGCTATATCTACCACTGAAGCAGAGGTTGTAGCTGCCAGTGAAGGCGCTCGGGAATCAATTTGGCTGTCCAGAGTCATTGGAGATATGACAAAACTGAAGGGTGTGCCTATCCTTAGAGTGGATAATGAAGCTGCGATTAAGCTAGCTGAAAATCCGGAGTACCACAAACGTACAAAACATATCCGGATTAGACACTTCTTTGTCAGGGAGATGGTAACAAGTGGTGAGCTAAATGTAAGCAAGATCGCAACTGAAAATCAGCTTGCAGATACTTTTACAAAAGCATTAGCCAGACCAAGGCTGCTGAAGCTATTGAAATTAATAGGTCTTCATTGAGAGAAGATAATAAGGTTGCATAAGTTTGTAATGTGCGACCTCTAATAACCGGTGAATAAAAAAGACATTGTTATGTCATGTCTGTCAATGTGTGTCACTATGTAAAAAAGAACTTATCTTGTGAACTTTATTAATAAACTAATGCTATCAGTCATATAGTCAATTTGTATCAGTCGTAACACGTCCTTCCCGGCTGTTGTTCATAGACCATTGACAGTTGTTACAGGTAGATACTGGCCCGAAAGTCTGACAACCAGTCTTACCAAGGAGTCGTCCATGTAAAATACTGGTATTCATCTGCATCCGGAAATTAATCCCATCATTCATAGTCCGGATCATACTTTGCCTGCAACATTGGGCTTTGTGCCGAAATTGCAGGGAGGACCAATCCACCTTTCCAGTCCTGTGCTGGCTTGGCCCTGGGAGCCGGTTCATCCACGGGTTTATTAGGACAACTCAGAGAATGAGCTCTCTTCATTTCAAAGGGAATCCTAGAAAATTCATTATTAGTTTAAAACACTTTTACACATTAAAATAATTATTTTTGTAAAACCATCTTTATTGGTTTATTTGTAGTAGTCGCAAGTGCAACTGCTGAGAATGAGGTCCTGGGCTTGACTCCCAAGTCAGGTAAAGTATTCTTGGGCTTTTCATCCGTTATTTTCTCAGTAGCAGCCATGTTGTCTGGATTTGTGCCTGGTTGATTGCAATAGGTGATATGGCGGTGAACTATAAAGTACACCTCTGCCTTTTCCCAACTATGTTGGCGTCGACTTCCAGTCGAACCGGATGCAGCTGAATACCAGTATTTTACATGGAGCGACAGTCTAGGTATGTGCCTTCCACAATCCAGTTAGTACTGGGTAATACAATTTACTGAATAAAGAATTGAGAATCTAGTACCATGTTCTACTGCAAATAAAAAATATTACCTGTGTGAATAGTTATAAGGACAGATTGCAAGTTTGGGATAGATTTTCTCGCATTTGATAAGATGTCGTTGCAAACGAGATTTTTGTCATGACAAGATGATTTTTGTCATAGGGGCATGATACATATTTGTCTTCCTCAGCATCCATCATTATCATCCTGGAATAAGAAAATAAACGATTAGATAGCTTTTTCTAAACATACACACATCAGACGAGTTGCGGCCAAACGAAAGCATTTTAAGTTATATTTTTTTTTAAATTTCATAAATCACAACCATATATATTTGATCAAATGAAAAGTAATTAATTGGTTTAGCAATAAAAACAATTTGGTGAGCCACTTAATTTGGTCGGCAACTCGGCATACAAAGATTTTGTTTGCATTTAAAAAAATCAGGCAGCAATCCTTGTTCTGCAAATACTCTTGTTAATGATCAGAAATTAAATCATAAATAGGCAGCTTACAATAATATGAGTTTGCATAATGAACATTCAGTCCCCAAAATAACTACTTGATCAGCAAGATTTCATGACTTATTAGCAGAGAAAACATGTCTATAAGCAGTGTATTTGATTGGTATGCATATTTAAAACATGGTGAGCAAAATAACTAATTGGATTGCGTTTTGTTGACAGACAGAAACGAATTGCTGCAAAACCGACTCCTCCCAGTCTTGTCTGCCCTACCCCTAGAGTGTTATTTGAAATCGCGTAGGCGCGGAGGGGCGAGGCGGCCCACGAGCTGAGGAGCTGGTGGTTTCAACGCTCACTGCGGCGGCTGAGGCTTGCCGGCTAAGCCGGCCAGCAAGCCGTTGCCGCGGTGATGACCGTGAAACATATCTGCGACGATAAGCTCGCATGGGACCGCCGGAGCCCCGCCGGAGCCGTGACAGAAACCATGCCTGCTGCATGTTTCACTTTTCTAAACAGCTCAAAATTAATTTTTTTGCTCACCCTCTGAGTGCTTAACAAAATTTTATTAAACAGGAGCAGCTCATTGCAGCTTATATAATTAATATGCTGTACAAAAATAATTACAGCAAACCAGAATGACTTATATTGCTGATTGATTTTGAAACTGGATAATTTCGTAAATATGGATGCTTACGTTAATGATGAAGTGCAACCTACGCATCAAGCCCTGGAGGCAATTCAAACTGCACTAAATGATGAACTTGTAGAGTTTATGTGTGTATTTGTGGATAACGGGTCTCTTCAAATAAACACAGCTCTAACAATTAATAAAGTTTATTAGTATAACAAAATAAGTTAACAAAGTTACACTGGTGCGCGGCGCGAATAGAATTAGTACGTTCCGTTGCGTTAGTGGACGCGGACTGGCGAGGGCGACCGAGGGGCGCACCTCGCGCGCGGGGTGGAGGCGGCGGCGCGTCGAGCCGCTAGCCGTGCTGTTCGGCTTAACTTCGCCTATCTTCGGATATACCGAATACACGTACTAGTAGGTACATAGGCAAAGCGGCCGAACTGTAGGTAGAGTAGGCAGCTAGCCTACATCACTCCCCCGCTGAGACCGGTTCACGGTCGATAGTGAAAAAGGTGTCGCGGAAATCTAACGGTTCTACCGCTTCTTGTGGTGGTTTCCGGCTGCGTTAGTGGCGATGCTGCCGGCTGCGGTAGTGGCGTTGCTGCCCGCTGCGGCAGTGGCGATGCTGCCCGTTGCGGTAGTGGCGATGCTGCTGGCAGCGGCAGTGGCGATGCTGGCAATGAAGCTTGTGACGGTGGTTGCGATAACGGTGGTATTTTCGAGCCATCATTGTTGTTGGCCATGTAGGCTGGTTTTAGCCTATCAATGGTTACAGTTGTGTATTTCCCTTGGACGTCTATTGTAAAGGTTTTTGATCCTCTTTCTATGACTTTATGTGGACCGGAATAAGGTGATTCTAATGACTTCTTTAAAGGTCCTTTCCGCAGGAAGACATGGCTGGCTGTGTTAAGATCTTTAGGTACGTAAAAAGTTTTCTCGCCATGGCCAGATGTTGATGCAGGTGAAAGTTTCGAAATATGTTTTCTTAGCCGTGCTGCGAAGTCAGCTTCATCTACGGTGATGTGTGTTATTGGTTTTATGAACTCACCAGGTAACCGGAGTGGCTCGCCGTACACTAATTCAGCTGAAGAGGCATGTAGGTCATCCTTCCAGGCGCTCCTCATACCCAGGAGAACAAGTGGAAGTACCTCCGACCATTGCGCGTTGTTGTGGCACATTATGGCGGCTTTCAGTTGTCTGTGCATTCTCTCCACTAGTCCGTTGCACTGTGGGTGATAAGCTGTAGTGGGGCAATGATAGGCGCCTATGATCGACGACATGCACTGGAACAGCTGCGAGTCAAATTGTTTTCCTCGGTCAGTGGTTATTTTCTCTGGACATCCGAAGCGAGCGACCCAGCCAGAAATGAAAGCGCTAGCGCAGGTCTCTGCAGTGATGTCTGCTAGAGGGTAGGCTTCTGGCCATCGAGTATACCTGTCTACAGCTGTAAGGCAGTACCTGAAACCAGAAGAAAGTGGCATAGGGCCTATTATGTCAAGGTGGACGTGGGAAAAACGGTTGGAAGGAACAGGAAATAAGGAAAGAGGAGAGTGGGTATGGCGGGTAATTTTGTTGCGTTGGCAATCAGTGCATTGTTGAGCCCATGTTCTGCAGTCACGACGAATCTTAGGCCACACAAATCGTTCTGACACTAGTTTGACAGTAGCGTTGGGGCCTGGATGACTGAGATTGTGTAGGTTATTGAAGATTGCTTTTCGGAAAGATGGTGTGATGAATGGCCTAGGACGTGAAGTAGACTGGTCACAGTAAATGTAGGCATCCATAGTTTTCACTCTTTCTAACTGTAACGCCGTGTTGTGTTGTAACAAACTCTGTAACTCTTGATCGTTTTCCTGTTCGTGTTGCAGTTCTTTGTAGTTGATGGTAGTATCGATGCTTTCCAATCGTGAAAATGCGTCGGCGACTACGTTGTCATTTCCTGAGATGTGGTTGATGTCTGTTGTGAATTGGGATATATAATCTAGATAGCGGTGCTGACGTGGTGAGCAGTTGTCTCTTCTTGTCGTGAAGGCGAATGTAATAGGTTTATGATCGGTGAACACTTTAAATGTTCTCGCTTCGACCATATACCTAAAGTATTTTATTCCTTCATGTATTGCGAGCAATTCACGGTCATAAGTGCTATGCTTCGTTTGAGCAGGAGATAACTTGCGGGAAAAGAATCCTAGTGGTTGCCAGCTGTCATTTATTTTCTGTTGTAAGACAGCTCCGATGGCCACGTCTGAAGCGTCGGTAAATAGTGCTAATTCCGCTTGTGGATCAGGATGCGAGATGAGTGTGGCTTCTAACAAGTTATTTTTGCATGCGTCGAAAGCTTTTTGTATTTCAGATGTTATGGTGATGGGCGTCGTTCCTTTGATTTTTGGGCCACTTAAAGCTTGATTGAGAGGGCCTTGTATTTGAGCGGCGCCAGGGAGAAATTTTCTATAAAAGTTAATCATCCCTAGGAATCTTCGTAACTCTTTAGCATTTTTAGGGAGGGGGTATTCCTGGATCGCCTTTACTTTTTCTGGTAGTGGACGTATACCAGCTGCAGATACGTGATAACCCAAGAAAGTAACTTCGCTAGCACCTAAGACGCATTTGTTGGTGTTAATTACAACTCCATATTTTTTTAATTGGTCGAATATTTTGGTCAAGTGTCCAATGTGCTCTGTCTCCCCTTTTGAAAACACGAGGATGTCATCTAGATATCCGAACGTGAAGTCTAATCCTTGAAGTATTTCATCTAAAAATCTTTGGAACGTCTGCGCAGCATTTCTCAAACCGAAGGTCATGGCGGTAAATTCAAAAAGTCCGAATGGTGTTGTGATCGCTGTTTTCTTAATGTCGTCTTCAAAAACCGGTATTTGGTTAAATGCTTTAACGAGGTCAATTTTAGAAAATATGGTGGATCCTGATAGTTGGTATGCGAAGTCGTGGATGTGCCTCACTGGATACCGATCAGGTATTGTACGTGCGTTAAGTTGCCTGTAATCGCCACATGGCCTCCAGCCGTCGTCTTTTTTGGGCACAAGGTGTAATGGGGACGACCAGGGACTTTCAGAGCGACGAGCTGTTCCATTTTGTACCATTTCCTCAAACTCTTTTTTCGCGATCTTCAGACGGTCGGGTGCCAAACGACGCGGTCGTGATGTTACCGGCGGGCCAGACGTTGTTCTAATGTGGTGTTTTGTATTGTGAATTGGTAAATTTTGAGATCCAGCTGGTCTTGTTATTTCCGGATAACATCGTAACAAGTCGAGAAAAGTTGAATGACCTGTGAACAATTTCAACGACAGCAGTTCGTGTGTTGTTTCGTGAGATGAAGGCGCGCCGACGGTCAAGCTTGTTATGAGTCGATCAGTTTATGTTGCCTGCAGTCGACTAATAAATTGTAAAAGCTTAAAAAATCGACGCCTATGATCGGCCTTGAAACGTCAGCAATAATAAACTTCCATGTAAAGTCACGACGTAATCCGAGGTTAAGGTTTAGTTGGTATGTACCGTATGTAGGTATCGGAGTCCCATTCGCTGCGACAAGTTCGTAGTTACTTATTTTGTTATTTTGCAGCTGACTACGTAGGTAGGATCTAGGGTAGGCACATACGTCTGAACCCGTGTCTACCAAAAACTGTATGCCGGTACGTTTATCTGTGATGAATAGGCGGCCTTTACAAGTAGAGCAGTCGTCAGCCGCCATCACTGACTGCTTGTGCAGTTTTCCGGTTTAAAATCACATGGCTGAATACATTTGGTGGCCTTTGCGCCAAACTTGAAGTGATACCAACATGTTGGGTATTTATTCCGTGACTGCGATCGGTTTTGGCGGGATTTTGAGCGGTGTTCGCGTCTATTTGATCGGCTTGGGCGGGAAAGGTCATTGACCTTTTGCGTAAGTTCCTGGATTTGCCTCGTTAGCTCGGTCATTTGTTTGCACGTTATATTATTTTCCATTTCACTCACCCCATGTGTTGATGTCGCCGCAACTTGATGACCTCTTGGCACGACATCATGTATTCTGTCGGCGAGATCAGCGAGCGCATCGAGACGCACGGTTGCCTGAGACGCGATTATGGACTGTATGTGGGTGGGCAGGCGGCTTGACCATATTGTTTTTAAAAATTCTTCAGGAACTTTCGGACCAGCGAGGTGTTGCAGGTGTCGGAGGAATTGCGACGGCTTCCTGGCGCCAAGCTCTTCGTGTGTCAACAGTTGGTGCACTTTTTTCTCTCGGGATTCTGAGAGTCGTTTAATGAGCTCCGCCTTCAATATCCCATATTTATCGGTCGCTGGTGGATTCACGATGATATCTTCGACCTCTGCTGCGTACCGTGGATCGAGATGGCTGACGACGTAATAAAACTTTGTTGTGTCCGCCGTAATACTGGATATCGCGAACTGTCCTTCAATTTGTGCGAACCAAATCGCAGGCTTCTCCGGCCAAAATGGCGGGACGCGCACACCTACACGAAAGACATCTCGAGATTCAGTCCGTTCCGCATTTTCCTTCACGAGCTCAGCATCATTCATCGTGCCTGTCACTAAAGTTATCCTTCAATAAAATAATAGTTTATGAGTCCACGTATTTTACACTGAATTAGGTATAGCACTTGTTGCACGTGTTAACTTGTCGGGGTCACCACTGTAGAGTTTATGTGTGTATTTGTGGATAACGGGTCTCTTCAAATAAACACAGCTCTAACAATTAATAAAGTTTATTAGTATAACAAAATAAGTTAACAAAGTTACACTGGTGCGCGGCGCGAATAGAATTAGTACGTTCCGTTGCGTTAGTGGACGCGGACTGGCGAGGGCGACCGAGGGGCGCACCTCGCGCGCGGGGTGGAGGCGGCGGCGCGTCGAGCCGCTAGCCGTGCTGTTCGGCTTAACTTCGCCTATCTTCGGATATACCGAATACACGTACTAGTAGGTACATAGGCAAAGCGGCCGAACTGTAGGTAGAGTAGGCAGCTAGCCTACAAACTCATCGCGGTCATTCTCCTGGCTGGTTTGACGGATTCTTACGACCCTTTGGTGATGGCCATGGAACATTCTGGCAAGGAATTATCATCGGAGAACGTAATAGCGGCTCTTCTGCGTCAAGGTCACCGACACCAAGTGAATGATGATAAAGACCCTAGCAACGTCTGAAGCCGAGACAGCATGCGGACAGGCTGGATCTGAATGATAAAATTATTTAGGTGCTGATTTAAAACTACTGGAACAGCATCGCGAGCTGGCTCGAGCGAGGGTCGGGGAGCGCAAGGACCGGGTCGTCGCGATGGACCTCGACGGCGAGGTCGGTAAAACGGTGCTTAGGAGTGCTAGTGACTTTGCTACTCTCCTGGAAGAGGGTGATACTCGTAGCATCATTGGTAGTGACGAGGGTGTTAAAGAGGTTGTATGCTGGATACATTCTAGTGTCTTGTAACTTTGGTTGCTTGGTAACTTTGTTTATATAAAAATGTATGTCACTCTAAAAAATAAAGTCAACCATCTGTTTGCGTGTTTTACTAAACTAGCTCTTTCACAAGATATTTCCAAAGGGTTATGGGCCCAGCCCGTACCTCGTGAATGCTAAATTTGTAGGGCAGTTTTTAATACTTAGTAAATTCGAGTTTAAAGATGGAAAGTTCGACACACAGGCCGAAATAATTATGGCAGTTGGGCCTTTAACATCGAAAAGCTATCAATAGATGCGGGGCTCTGGGACTGTGTGATCGAAAATTTCGGTACTACCAAACCTGAAGACCGGAAACGCGACGAAAGGGCAAGGGCAAAGATTTGATCATCGGAGAACGTAATAGCGGCTCTTCTGCGTGAAGGTCACCGACACCAAGTGAATGATGATAAGGACGATACGGTGTTAGCTAATGTTGCAGATGGTAGTGGTAGCGGTAATGCTCGTAAGAAATTAGTTTGTCATTTTTGTAAAAAGAAGGGTCAGTTTAAATGGCAATGTAAGCTCTTCAAAGCCAAACAAGGTAAGACTGAGAGTAATTTAGTGACTGTAGGCATGATTTATGATGATTTTTGTACTGATTTTGTTACTTTACTTGCTGCTAGTGGGGATAATTGCTGGGTGGTAGACAGTGGTGCGACATCACACATGATATCAAATAAGTCTATTTTAACGCCTATAACAAGCAGTTCGAAAGCTGTTACTTGCGCGAACAATGTCAAAATAGTATCGACCTCGCAAGGTACTGTGAAGTTGGACGTATGTCACAAGGGACGTCCATTAGGACTGACAAATGTGTTCATCACCTGAAAAATCGTGGAATTCAACATCAGACAACTGTAGCGCACACTCCACAGCAAAATGGAGTTGCGGAGAGAACCATCCGGACAATCGTCGAAAAAGCAAGATGCATGCTAGCAGAAAGCAATCTCAATAAGAGATATTGGGGTGAAGCAGTTTAACGGCGATTTATCTGAAAAACCGCTCGCCCACTATGGCTATTTCGCAACAGGTCCCTGAACAGGTGTGGACCGGAAGGGCGGTGGACCTTTCACACTTAAAAGTGTTTGGTTCAAAGGCACAGGTTCTCATTAAGGATGGAAGCCTCAAAAAGTTTGATCCCAAGACACGAGAACTTATATTTCTTGGCTATAGTGAGGATCAAAAGGGGTTTAAGTTTGCTGATGTTAAGAATAATCCAAGGCGGATTATTGTTGCTCGGGATGCCGTGTTTGATGAGAGGTTACCAAATCAGTCTGAGGACAAAATGGATTTTCTCGGACCTACAAACAAATCGCCAACTAAGATGCTGGTGGTGGATGTTTCTGAAGAATTTTACGTAGCCCCCATTACAGGAGGGACTACCGGGGCTATGAACACTGAGGAGGAAGTTCCGAGCCAGAGCGTACCAGCTCCAGCAACCGGGTCCACCACAACCAAAAACGTTGTAGTCGAATCTGAGGAGTTCCATGATACAAATTTCGGATTCTGACAGAAGCGAAGAACGAGAAGCTGAACCAGCTGTAGAAGGCTTCGATACCCTCAAGGGACCAGAAATCCAAATAGACAGGAAGATTTTGAAATAATTTTCTCAGTGTGCACGATCCTAGGTCGGTACAGGATGCAATGGACCGCGAAGATAAGGACCTGTGGTTGGATGCGATGAAGCAAGAGTACAACTCGCTCATCAAGAATGGAACCTGGGAGCTGGTGGATCGCCCAAGAGGAGCGAACATAGTCAAATGCAAGTGGCTATTTAAGCTGGATTGGCGCTGATGAGACAATGCAGCGCCACAAAGCAAGACTGGTGGCTAAAGAGTATTCCCAGAAGTGGGGGGACGACTACTCCGAAACCTTTGCCCCAGTGGTTAAACTGTCGTCTTATAAGATTGTTTTGTCGATCACTCGCTCTCCTAGTTACGCGCCGTCCGTCTAGGCACCCTTTGATAAATGTCGCCAAACGCATTGCGCCTAACGGTGATTTCTTTGTTTCTATTTCATTTGACCACTGACTTCCGCGGATGAAACGACGACGTCGTTCTTAGTTCTGCTATTTTGTGATTTTTAACTTACGAACAAGTATAAAATGAACAAATAAAGTTATTTATAGGTAATCTTTACCGTAAACTATATGAAAAATACAGTGCAGCTTACGCTGAAAAAAAAAAACAAATTGAACAAGAAGTTAACAACTTGTGGAAAAGTTTAAAAAGTAGTGACGATGTTGAAGGTAAATTGGAATCTAAAATTAAAGATATGTAAATATAAATGACGAGAAAGAAAGCGACTTATGAATTTAGTCAATCGTTTTTTGTTTCTGTTTGATTTGATGTTAATTTTATTACAATAATTTAAATGAAAATAAAACTAATTTCAGAACCGCTGTTTTCATTCAATAATTTCTAAATGTAAATTTGCTAAATATGTGACGTCACACTAGGGACGGGGGGAGTCTCACAAATGTGTCTCAGCTGTGACAAGGACGGGGGAGGGGCAAAAAATCATGAAATTGTTTGTCGTAATTTATGGATGACCCCTAATCTGCTTTACGAAAATTCCATTTCCTATATTGTGACTGAGGGTGTGGTTGTGATTCGCGAGCTGCGGGTGTGGAATATGTTGGTGTTGGCGCATATGACGCCGCAACGCCAACCGCAAGCGGCGGGTGATATACGTCCTCGGGCTGCAGACCTTCGTCAGCAGCGCACACCGTCACCCCACCACGCCCACTCAACACAAGATCCAGTTGCCTATTATTACAATTCGCACCATATTACACTGAGCGACCTCACAAAAGGCCACAAAATATTCAAAATAAGTTACTAGATACATTACTATTGCAAGAAACTAAATTAAACAGTACAATAAATTATTAAAAATAAAACAGTAGGTATACCTTGTTACAAAAAGTAATATTTTACAGTATAAAAAATAAAAGACAAAACAAACGCAAAAAGAATATTCTTACTTACTGTGACTTGATTCTGCAACTTCGATTCGCAGACCGGCCGGCGGCTACCGGCGGTGGGTAGTACCACCAGGATACTTACTTCACTGACAATTAGTTTGAAATAGATGTTCTTATACTAATGCATGCTGCGACATGTTGTCAAACACTTGAAAAATGTGGTCCCATGTTGGGCTTCAATCGGTCGCCTCGTCTCCGTAAACGGAATACGACACGCGACCGTCCGCGCACCGCGCCGTCTGACGTGCCGCGTCTGCGTAAATGAGCACTGAGTGTTTTTTGCTATTCCTCATACTTAGTTTCAGATTTGGTCTTCCCACCCACTTGAAAAATTCACCCTGTGTAACTCGGCTCCGATACATTTTGGAAATAATTGTTCATAGAAGAAAATCAATGTCTTATTGTGTTCTTACTAGTAAAATAATTTTATTAGTGGCCGCAGACTTAAAAAAATCATGCCGCTTTTCCCCAAACCCCTTTCCGGTTGTTTCAGATTTTGGCGATTATAACCCTAAATAACTAGTTTTTGATAGTACCTTACCTCAGGACGTTAAAGTAGATTACATTTGCTACAAGATGAGACTAAAATTGTCTCTGTAGACCCAATAGCTAGTTATAGCTTTTCAAAATTCATATTTTTTCGAACTTCGCAATTTTTTGAATAATTTAGACATCACAAAAAAAAACTTGGGAGAAAGATATAACTGGCCTTCATTAGCTCAGTAAGTTCTAGATTCCCAGGTATGGTCCAGAACAATAAAAATAATTGGCTATGATGGGGAGAAAGAAGTGTCCTTCGGCTTCGTTAATTAAGGCTCTATTTACACCCTTTATAAAGCTACTGGACTACGTAAACTCTTTCAGATGACGAAACCGATGATGTTGGGGATGACCTAGCTATAACGTTCTGAAAGTAACGAGCCAGTGCTCGTGGCGATAGGGCAGTGCAGGCATACCAAGATCATCGCATTGCAGACGTCGCAAACAAAAACTTTAAAGTCAAAACCGTTTGGCGTGTTAGGAAGAGTCCGTATTAGAAAGGAATGAATTGCATGTAGAACATATAGATAAGGAAAGGAGTGACTACCTCTTCTCTTTTTTGTACGCCATTCCTAAATAGCAAACTATATAATTATCCTTTTCATTTGTTTATGAGACCTATATTGTGTTTACAAACTTATTCATGTTTTACAATTCTCAAGCATACCTAATGTTCTTGTAATTGATTCTCAAGCATACCTAATGTTCTAATATACCGATCATATGACGTTGACGGTTTACGCTTGTCTCCTTGACCTCTCTTCGATCTCGTTTCTTATTTATTTGTACCTATCTTGTGAATATTTTTTCATTAAACCTAGTTAAATCGCATCTGAGGGCTTAAGCAGAAGAAAGGAATTAAAGGCGATATCGAGGGAAAAACTTCATAGTAAAAAATAGCTGTTGCTCGCGACCCTTAATCCCTTCATCTTGCACGGAACCCTAATCTTTTTTCAAAAATAAAAGTAGCCTACGTTAGCCTAAGTAGCATTCTAACATTATCTATATGCCAGTAAAACCGAGATATAGGTATATATACAAGGTGTCCAGCAAATAGTACAACATAATGCAGGGGGTGAAAGTTTGGGTCATTAACAACCAAAACAACACAATATGTTGCGCAAAATGTTATAGATTTACAGTTATACCAAATTTCAATGTTTTCGAAAACCTAAAAAAAAAGTACCTAGGTACTACTTTAACTACACGAACGGGCGCTACGGGCACGATATAATATTTTTTAAATATTGATAACTCATAAAATGAGTAGGTATGTTTTTGAAATCATTTTTTTTTGCTGCTTGCTACTTCTACTAAATAATCTAATGCCGGCCATAGACGTTAGGTTATGTATGCGCAGTTTTGCCCGTACAGTCAATCTGTCCTACATATTAGCATGAACGTATGCAGGAGAAAAGTTGTTCAGTTATCCTTGTAATGGAACTCGGTTTTGCACGCAGGTTTTGCATGCACGGTTAAAACTGTCATGCATAACCTAGCTTGTA
Organism: Cerastis rubricosa; assembly: GCA_949152445.1. Lineage (NCBI taxonomy): Eukaryota > Metazoa > Arthropoda > Insecta > Lepidoptera > Noctuidae > Cerastis > Cerastis rubricosa. Next base: position 20,005,669 of record OX424523.1, on the reverse strand, counting down.
CCTGGCTACCTTGAGATTCCGTCAAAATATAAACACATGTGGTTTTCAAAGTTTTATTAATATTTTACACAATTGCACACATTTATATATAGCTGCCAAATCCCAAGAGGAATGTATATAAATATCACCTATGTAAATTCTGCTCTATGAAGACATGATGATTATGAAAGAGGTTATGTATATTACGATTGGGTACTTATGAATGTTTATAATTAAATAAGGTGAAAGCGACAGGGTGGCCTCGAAATTCAAATTTTCTTGCGTTTTTTGACAGGTCAAGTCAAGATTTATGTTGAACAAAATATGATTTGCGGTCGTAATACATATGTATTTACAGAATTATAATCCTTCAAACTATGAATCTTGAGTTCTTTAAAAAATATTTGTTGAAAAGGTCATACAATGAACTTACAAGGGTTGTTTTGATGATTTAATGATTACAACTCAGTAAAGCCATATTTGTTATGGCCGCGAATCATATTTTTATCAAAATACAACCAGCCACTGACTTGCAAATTGTAAAAAACGTAAGAAAATTTCCGCCCGGCGGCCCTGAAGAATACACCTTAAACATTTCAAGATCAACTAACTTCATTTGGCAGTAGCAATTGCTGTCGATCATCTCACAGAGATATTTATTATTGCAAATATATGCACATTATAGTAAGGCCGTTATTATCCGAGTCGTCTGTTGTCATAAAGTTGTCATCTTATTTTTCTATCCAACAGGCCACTGGGTTGCACTTATAGGGCTCGAGGAGCGCCTATGTGATGTGCGTAGTGACGAGTGGATTTTGATGAATTGTAACGATGTCTTTTTTTACCTATGCCTAGAATTTATTATTTTTAAGTATATATAAGTATTTTTAAGTAAATTGAATTTAATTGGATAAAATGAATTGAATTAGTATAATAGAGGCGCATTATTATTACTTAAACAGCCAGTATGTAATAGCAAACTGTCGATATTTCGCAAGTCGTTGGCACATTTTTACTTTGAACTAGCTGTCGCCCAGGACCTTCGTCTGCGTGAAATTATCATAAAAAATATTTTCAGAGGTTTAAATTAAAACAAAACTAAGTTACTCCTTATAACACCAGCAATCTGCCAGTAAAAGTCCAGTCAAAATCAGGCCAACCGTTTCCGAGATTAGCCGGAATAAACAGACTGACAACATTTAAAATAATAGTTTAGATAAGTACCGTATATACTTTCGTTATATAGCCCCATGGGAAAAAGGCGTGAGTTTATGTATACATGGTGTAACGGAAAGGGTATATACATACTTATGGGTGTGCTACAGGTTCAGTTTGATGGTCTGTAGTACAGACCATCAAACTGAACATGTTTTTCCATTGGACAAACATCGTAATAGCGAAAAAATTATGTGCTGTCCCATACAAAATATCAATACGTATTCGACCCAATGTATGGGGCAGCTGATATTTTTTTCGCTATTACGATGTTTGTACGATGGAGAAACCTGTTCAGTTTGATGGTCTGTCCCTTAAGTATGTATATACCTTTTCCGTTACACCCTGTATACTTGCATTCAGTCAAAACTGTTATTTTGAAATTACAGACGCTTCAATTTTATTTATTTCTATAGGCGGCATTTGCGACCAGACGAATGAGATAGTAACGGCTGTGCTATACAGGGACATTCAGTAATATTTATAAAAAAAAACCAAGAATCTTACATCTACTTTATTATTTATTATATTTCCAGCTTGTGGAGTTCATAATTTTATAATGGAATCAGTCCAGTTCAAATGATATATACTATTAGAGTTTGCTAAAAAGTAAATTGACATATTATACATAACTATGTTAACTTATTAATAGGTACCTACATATTATAGTATAGTAACAAAATAAAATGACTTATAAAAGAGGATGTTTTAAAGTCTTTTTTTTTAAGTAATAAGGCTTCATTTTATTATTTTGGAGTATTAATTGCTGTCATTTTAAGAGGGACGGAATGACTAACTGACGAGAGCTCAGGGCAGTTAATACTAGTATCAAAATCAGCCCACACCAAAACGCGACGGGATGCGAACTTTTTAAGAGCGTTTACACCTTACGGCATTTCATACAAACTTTCAAGTCGTTATTTTCCGAAATGAATGAACCGATTTTTATGAAACTTAATACGCATAAGCAGGATAAGTAGGTCTAAAAAGTTACTAAAAAACAATTTCGTTTTTTTTTTTAAATAATATAATTGGAAATTTCTGTTTCTATAGAAAATGTATAATCGATCTAATTTAGCTTTAACACAATTTTTTCAAAAATGTATGTTTTCTAGTAACTTTTTAGACCTATGTATCCTGCTTATGAGTATTAAGTTTCATTAAAATCGGTGTAGTCATTTCAGAATATAAAGACTTGAAAGTTTGTATGAAATGTCGTAAGTTGTAAACGCTCTTAAGGCATCTGATGTGGCAGCAGGCTGGCTATAGTGGTAATGTTTGTCGAAAGACCCTGAGGCGAGAGCCTTGGAGAAGACGATTGTTGGAGTGAAGCTTTCGGGTTAAGAGAAGCCCCTACGCGTGATAATCTATCGTCCTTTCGCCGATGGATGGTGCCAAAAATCACGGCCTCATCTCCATGACTGTACGCTTTGAAAGCATGTTACGAATGGTCTTCAGCGCACTCAAACGACGCACTCCGCGCGATGAAATAAAAAAGTGCGAGCCGTACTCATATGCACACAGGGTTCCGTAGCACCAAACAATAAAATAAAAATATTTTAAATGCTCATTCATTTGCTCAATTGCCGAAGAGATAGATTAGCATTTTTCCTCTGAAGATTTAAAAAAGATTTATAATATCTTTAGATAATACCAATACCTCTCACATAGACATAGTGCACATAGGGTGCGTTATATGCTGTATGCTTGTCGTTGATTCATATATGGACAGCACGGTTGGAGAAATGGCTGAGTGATTGGCTGCTGCGCTGCGTATCGTAGGTTTGATTCCCGGACGAAACAAATATTTCGAAGGCCTACAGGTAGTTGTTACGGGTCTGTTTGTGTGAAGCCATTGTTTTAAATGCTGAACAAGAAGTTACGGAACTTATGAAATTTAAATTTTGCTCCAGGGTCATGATATTCCGTTATTTCCATTTTCACAATGTACGTTTAACGTTTCTATAAATAGGGAAATCAAAACATTTGTACCCCCACTAGTGCTGCTAAAGGCGGATCTTTTTTAAATCTTCAGTGGAAAAAGTTTAATTAAGTAAATTTTTCGTAATAAATTTAAGCAGTGGTTTTTTTTTACAAGAATTGTATTTTTTTCGCGCTTCTTATCGTAATTTTTGCTTCGAATTCCATCTCTAGATTAAATTAACGTCTACGACCATTGCAATGGGCTCTTTTAATTCTATGGACAGAAAGACTACTGTTGAAGTGAAGCGACTATACGCCGCTCTCCGCCAACTTTAACTATGTAAAACTAGCTGCCCGGACAGACGTTCTGACAAAAGGTTTTTTAATGTTTAATACCTTCCGTGGACTTTAAGGAACATACAAAAAGTAAATTAGCCGAATTGGTCCAGCCATTCTTGAGTTATGCGCTTACCAACATTCATTTTTATTTATATAGATAGAAGATAGATATATAGGTGTCAGCCATTCAAATAAGGACTAACACGAAAATTAAAAGCTTTCAATACAACTCAGTTTTTGGCGTCAACGTTACATATAATACATAGTTACTTGACTGACGCGACTTTTTGAGCGTACATTAATGAAATTACCTTAAGTACCCCAGTTACCTACTTATCCATAAAAACCCAAATAACAATTACTAAAACATGATATAAATAAAATTAAAAATAGCTGCTATGTTTGCATATTCATAGTCACCTACTAAATTTTTCTAAAATAATAATATTAAAAATAATTCTAATTTATAAAATCCAGCAAAATTTTAGGCAAATCTGTTTCACAGTACCAGTTTGAGCTATATATGCAAAAAAATCGTTTATAAAATTAGCACTATCAAATCTATCTAATCACAGAACTCGCTTAATAAATAAAAATTGTCAGGAATTATTAATACAGCTCCTGGAGCTCGACTCCATTTTACTTATATAAGTACCCATTGTTCCGAACTTACGCCTATCACAATCTTCCTTCGGACATATCCTCCAGCATATAGACCATATCGTTAGGTTGCTCATAGCGTATAACCGACGAGTAACCTGCAAGTAAAATAACATGCCATCGTCAATATACAGAAGTGTAAAATAACGAAGTCTTATGACCAGAGGTCGGAATTAGGTAGAGTTATTTTTGTACTTGCATCGAAATGTTAATATTAATATGGATCTTCCCTTGTGTGTGCGCATTGGAATTTTGCAACTTCGGACATCCGCTGTCGGATGGTTTAAATTGTGTAAAAGTTAATAACTTTTTTATTTTATAAATCACGGGATTTTTCTGCTCTCTATAGTTAATCTCGGGATTTGAAGCATATCCATTTTATTCTTTCGCTGTACGAAATCAGTGTAAGTACACAAATAACTCTACCTAATTCCGACCTCTGCTATGACACTGTATGTGATGTTAACACGAACAAAACATATTTTATGAAGTGTTAGAACTGCAGTCCAAGTTAATAATTGGCTGTATAAAATTTCCATTTTAGTATGTTAAACTGAAAAACGTAGCACATGACAAAAACATGAACAATCGCAAGACTATGCAATACTAATAGCCATTGAATTATTATTGAAAAAAAAATGGAACGTACTTCCTTCTATCATTATTGAGAAAATGCTGGATACAGCCTTGAAGAAGCTCCAAAATCGATGACCATCACTCGCGTCAATATGCATCTAAAGTAGATGTTTTAAACTAAACACAGACTAACGAACGAATATAACAACTTATAAGAATAGACAGCTAAAAACGAAGGAAGGTAAAAATCAAAACAACCAAATATTGTCAAGTATCAATTATATATTTATATTTAAACCATCACAGGGAAACAGTGTAAAAAGCTACAAAAATTCTAGTCTACACAGGTATAACATTATACTCAAAATATAATACAATTACTTAGATAACGGCAAGTGTTTAAATGACATATCGAGTTAGTTTCCTATTCTAATAATTTATGTCCATTTGGCAGATGTGTTCTGATTACATACGAGTAAATTTTAGGAATGTCTTAAAAGCAAGGAATATGTGTTGAATGTTTGGCTATTTTCACAAATAGAAGAAGAGTAATACACAACCCAATCGACAGCACAAAACAGAAGAGAAATTCAGTCAACAGATAACAGACCATTCACCTTTTAAAACTATGCCTACACCTAATAAAACATAATATGGAATAATAAAAAAGAAATAAACAAAAACACGTAAAAGATAACCTTTTAAAGGTAAAGAGAAACAATTTGGTTTCACAGCGCAAATATGACACACAGGCAACAACAAATTCAACTTAATTTAATCAATGTTAATTTTCTGTTTCTTAGATAATATGCCAATTGTAGATTTTCTTTAAAAAAACCTTATAAATTCGATAGAAGAGTATTAAACTTTGACTTTAGAAACAAAAGACAGTTAACAAAAAATTTAAATGGCTTATAAAAATACAATACTGCAGGTAAGGAACGACCATAGCTTTTGAGGTGTTTTCATGAAGAACAGAAACAGCCTCGGAGTACTAACTAATGTAAACCTTTTGTTCGCATAATGCTCATCGTAGACACATTGGTTACCAGGTAAGGTGCAACTACATAAGCTTCGGTGCAACAATGTCAACCTTTTGATATTGATGGGCACAAAATTCTATCTTTGAAAGAAGATGCCTTGCACAAAACTGGAATCATAAAAACGGTTGAAAATGTCGTCACTCATCCATTATATAATTCAATTTTAACAAGAGTGAGACAAAGGATACAAATATACCATCGATTATAACGACGAGAAACGTGTGTGAACCAATGGCGGTCTCAAATTAATAACACTTTCTCATCTCCATGGTAACCAAAGTGTCTACTAATTAAAAAAGAAAATGATGGAATATTATTATGTTAAATATTCCTCGGAGACCACAGCCATAAACTCATTATAAAGCTACAAGTCCGAAGACGATGGCAGACGGCAGCGGCGCTTAAGTTTTTATTGTAAACGCAACGCCACTTATACGATGTACTACACAGTTGTTCGGCTTTGGACCATTCAATTCTGTGGTTTTATTGAAAAACAAAGCTGACCTTAAGCATTTACTGCATGCAGCGTGTACTGCAGCAGATAGGTGTGGTCATATTTGAGGGTGTGTAAATATGACCACATCAAACTGAACCACTTTCTTCAAGAAAGTAACATCGTAATCGGGAAAAAAATATCAGCTTCCCCATACAAAACTTCGATACCTACTCGACCGGAATGTATGTTCCCTGCAAATGATAATTTTTCCGCGATTGTGACTTTGGGCTCCATGGAGCTAATTGATCAGTTTGATGCATCGAATCATACCCTTAAATATAACCACACCTTACTGGTACACACATTGACACATCAAACTATACAAATCCAGTATGACCGAACCTCGCTTTGCATGAGCTTCCCGTACAATGAGAGATCAGTTATATTTGGTTTTGCATAGCTCGATAGGTCGTCGTTGTATTTTCGATTTTGCCTCTCAACTGTGCCAACTAATGCTGAACGTGTGTCTAGCACTTCTACCGCGGTTATTGTCCTGTGTTGTGAATATAATTTGTGTAATAAAAACACACAACATCTGTTAGAGACAGCCACTGGCAGCACTACTGGTATGTCGTCTGCAGTCGCCTCTCGACCGCAGCGTTTCCATAGAAATACATCGAAAGCAGCAATGTCGTTGCGGTTGGGCAGCATTGCCGCTAACGTCTGCGGTTTACCGTCGCCTTCGGAGTTGGACCTAAAAATACAGTTGAGCCTCATTACTCGGAACTCAGACTTATTTAATAATTGCGGTAGTTAGAACTGTCTAAAATAATGTGTATGGGTGCGTTTCAGCAACCAGTGTAACTGTACGTAGGATGTGAGACACACCATATAAAAAAAAGTAATAAACAAATAAAAAAAAACTTAAGTTAAATTATCCACTGAAAAGCTAAACAAGCACATTTTAAATTAAATAAAAGTTGGAAGCAGGCGGGACCCATTCCATTTTATATTTTCAAGCTCTAATGGATCCCGCCTGCTTCCAACTTTTATTTAATTGTGTGTTAAATCTGTGTTTAAGCATGGTAATAGTGGTTATTGCTCTGTACCTCTTTTCGTAACTACACTATAAGCTATTTAGTCTTTAATGAATAATGTTCACACCAACGATATTATTTCTGTGTTGGAACTAGAATTCGTTATTTATGACCGCAAGAATTAACTGGGTTTTTGCTCGATTTTTCTTAATTTGCATAATCGATGCCCCTATCTACGCGAACACGTGATATTTTAAAGAGTTTGGTGCAATGAGGCTCAACTGCATCAGGGTTCAATGTGCGCAACTACTTACGCAAGACCATCAGTTTTTGTTAACAGATCACCGACAGTAGTCGAGCGGACTGTATACTACACTGTGGTAATATCATATTAAATATCAAAATATTCTTAACTTATAACTAAATGTACCCCTCACCAAAACAATAGTTGCTTGTTAATTCTTAATGTTTACATCACTTGTACTTTTACAAAATGCATTCTTTGGTTTCATGATTGCCTCTAAGTACTCCACACGAGTTGAATATAAAATAGAAGCATTCCCTAATTAGGACAAAGATAAATCAAAATACAGTAAAAACAAGTGATGTTTACTGTCCGCTTACTAAAGTTCCGAGTCAGCAAAGCACAGGATCGCCATCACCTTACCACTGTTTGAGGATGAAACCTCATTTACACGCATAGATCAGCATGTTCACTGTCACTTAAAATTTCAGCACAATAAAGTTCGCACGTTAAAGCGATGCAAGAGAAAGCGGTTGCTTGCCAACGGACTTCTCTTTCCACCAAATGTCGCGTTTACGTGGCAGAATGAGATAACGCTGATCGATGCATGTACATGTGATTTAACAACCAAACTAGCTGTTCCCAGAACGAAGCAATACGGTTACGATGCTTAAAGCGTGCTTTGTAGCATACTTAACTCCATAGAGTTCATATAAAGAATGGTGAATGGCTCAATGGATGTGCAGTGCATTATACATGTGTGTTCTTCTGCTTAGCGTGTCGATGGCAAATTGCCATTAAAAATATTTGGCCCAAAATTCAGCTATGCGAACTCCGCTCTTTGATGCAGTCACAAGATCGTCAAGTGCGCAGGTGTCAAGGCATGCACTACAAGATGGAAGATCGGCTATTGTCTGTAGAGACATGCTGCATCCACACTTGAGATCTGAGCCTTCCATGAACCCCCATCTATAGAGATCGTCTCGGTCTGCTTGGGTTCGGAATTTATTTAGAGATTTCCAAGTCGGCCAAGGCAAAGCTTATTTAAGTCGTCAGGGGATTTATGCAATTCCTGCTAGAGATCACATTCTACAGTGGAGGGATTGTTATTAGCTGGACTAGCTCAGCCAACGCATTTTAAAAAAGCTTTTACGAATTTTCAGCCTCTGTTGCCAGTGCCCCAGAGGCTGAAAAGTTCTAAAAACAAAACAGAACGCACGCCGCAATGCACATTTACGCCTTAGTAGACATAACTGTATATTAGATGGCGTGGTTCAGCTTGTAGCTTCGTCCTTTCGGTACGGAAGGCTATAGTCCAACGAACTTTTGGTGGCTCAATTCCAGTTAATGTATACAGCATTTGTATCGGGGTCGAAAGCTTAACTCTAGGCCAAAAATATTAAAAAACGAAAACAATTGAGCCCGCGTAAAACTATCAAGTCTTAAATATTATTGATCAGCAGTTTTATCATTACCTGAAGGCACTCTAGCGTGACCAATTTTATCCTTTACAACAAAGAAAACCAGCCAATTCAATCCACAGCATATTAGGGCACCGATGCCGAATGCACGGAATGTTATCCAGCCTCCGTAAGACGCGTACAGTTGGCCCCCTATAAAGCTGCCCAGCGAAGTACCAACGCCTTCAAAAACAGCTCCTACCAAACCCTGTAAATTGAAGAAAATAACAGTGACACACTAAACAACTATTCTGACCGCGATGTGAGTAATGATGTGCTATCATTACTCACATCGCGGTCAGAATAGTTATAGCATAATAATTATGAAATGCGAAATAGACTGTTATCATCGTTATCAGCTTATCCGTATTTATTTGGCGTCAGCGTAACATGTCTTCCATACTTCTCTATTAATAGGTACTGGACGTGAAAGTTTCCTCTTTCTTCCGCATTGCATGCCGGAATGGATTAGTCGATGACCGATCGATTGGTGTGGTAACACCCTTAATCGTCACCTCAAAACTCAACCCCCTCCATAACATGTCATGTTTCTCACAGTCAACAGTCTTAATGTACCATCTACTCAGACAAAAATTATTCTATTCCATGCATCGTTTCTTTGGTCTCATACTTTTATAGCCATCCACTTTCATATTCAAAATTTTCCTCGGGATTTATTATTTATTCGATTACTTTAAGAAAATACATTTATTTAAACCCTGTTAAAGCACAAAATGCACATAAAAATCAAATTGAGATTGCTTAGTTGATACCAGTTTTTGTGTGCTTCATTGCTACGCCAAGTAGACCCAGTTCAATATAAATCCAAGACAATTAATGCCTGAACTATATATGTAAATCATTCTTCCACATCGCATGACCATAACCTTTCGAACGCCAGAACATAAACGCACGCGCGTGTAAAAAAAGAGATTTGAAAAATATTGTTAACTTACTTCTTGATAATATTTCAGATATATAGATCTTAGTTTAAAGATATATAAATAAACACACACAAAAGTAATGGTTTAAATCGCTTAGTTCATGTTATAGTACACCACATTTTTTGTCACGTATTTGTGTCGTTGGCGTACAGGGCACGCGCTTACTTCTCACGTATATGTGACAATGGCGGTCAAAAGGTTAACAGTTGAATTAGTTTGTCACAAAGTTCATAAAAAACGTACCTGGACAGTGGTTTCTGTACCCGGTGGCGATACAATATTGGCATACGATGTCATTGTCGGGTAAAACATGCCGAAAGTGACCCCTTGTAACATTTCTATGGGCAGTATCCACCATGGATTGTATACAAATGAATACAATATAAATCTAACACCAAATGCCAGCAGAACCAAACTCATCATATTGATATGGCCAACTTTTTTAAGTATATAACCTGAAAAATCAGATCATTGTATATAAATATCGATATATTACTATAATATATCAGGTACTTGAAATACTTAAAAAGATATGCAAACGTACCAGACACAAAGAGGAACGGTATTTCTCCACCAAAAGTCTGTATTGCACTGACCAATCCTTGCAGGGTTTTTACATAACCTGATCCATCACAATCCCGCTTGGATATGTCTTCGATTAACCAAAACAGGAACTGCCACAATAGCCCAGTGCACATTCCGACTGCTATCGTCCATACCAAGAATGCGAATGTCGGTAATGATGACAACAATGAGCCAACATCAGCCAAAATGTTCATCGACATCTTGGTTGAATCAGTCTGAAACATAATTGAATTTAGAAAAAAAATCTGTGGCTGCGCTCTCTCTTTCAAAATGTTATGACAAAACAAATTATAGGAGTGCATATTTTTAATTACTAGCCTTTTTGCAAAGGATTTAACGAGCATTCAGTGTTAATAATGTGACTGACCTCAACGAAACATGAAACGCCAACGTCACCGATCATAAATACGAACATAAGTATAAATGCAACGGTGTAGTCTTTGTAAGCTCCATCACTAAACGTGTCAATGAGGACGCCAGTCAGCAGAGAGAAGATTCCCCAACCGACGGATCCCCACAGCCTTTGTTTTCCATAGTGGGATACTTTCGTTCCTGTAAAACCATTTATTTATATTTGTTATTACACAAGTGCTAGTCGAAGTTACAAAATAAGTATGCCGTGATTCGGCAGAGGACCCAAAAGTTACAAAGTTCTAAAACCATTATACTAAGCTCTTCTTTTTCCTTTATCTATGGCCGTTAATGATGCACATGTCTGAGGTTAATTTGAGGTGTCCAGTCGAACAGGCTAGGTTCCCACTTCATGCACATTAATGCCTTATTGGGGTCGGCTTCCAGTCTAACCGGATGCAGCTGAAAACCTGTATTATACATGGAGCGACTGCCTATCCGACCTGCAAGACCCAGTAACTAATACGATACCCCTTGGTTGTTACCGTTGATTAGACATAATAACATCCTTACCAAGTAGATTGAAGCATATAGCATCCGCGAAAGTAACTACTACAGCCTGTCCGATCCAGCTGAGGATCATCAAGAAGAAAAACAACCAAAATTGTGATGTATATTCTTTACTGCTGTCACTTCTGCTGTCAGAAGCCTCTTCTATCAACTCATTTACCTGAAAATTGAAAAATTCGGATTTTTTATGAAGTCATAGTTAGCGGGGTTATTGCGTATTATACAATCTCATTGCTATTTATTATGACAGTTTAAAAATATTTTAAAGTATTTTAGAGGACTTATTTCTTTGTTACAACCAGCCCGAGCTCAATGGAATTTCCCTTTACCTAAACTGCTAACTAGCTTGTGCTCAACCAAAAATAAAATGTGGGATTATGTGTTTCATGCTTTTCAGCAGACCATATCATTATCATCATTTCAGCCGAAAGATGTCCACTGCTGGACATAGGTGTCTAAAAAGTGTCGCCACATTGACCGGTCCCGTGCGACTCGCATCCAGCTGATCCCCGCAAACTTCACTAGGTCATCGGTCCACACTAGTCGAAGGCCCTCCAACGCACTGTCTTCCGTGTCGCGGTCGCCACTCCAGAACTTTTCGGCCCCCTCGCCATCCATTTTGCGAGCAATGTGCCCTGCCTACTAAAGTTCAGCAATTCTTTGGGCAACGTCGGTATCCTTGGTTCTTTTTTGGAATTCCTCATTTCTGATTTGATATGCAAATAAACTCCGAGCTTATCTCTCTCAATTGCCCTTTAGCAAACGAGACCAGACCATATTAAGTTGTATTAAATTACCGCAATTATTTATTTACTCTCATCATTCAAAATTTATCTTTTCATCTAAAACTAGATTTTATGCTGATTACATTTTCTCGAATCAGTTGTATTTTTTTTAATATTGTTAAAGCTTAGCGTGCCCACTTACTCCAACCTTTCCACTTTAAATATTGTATTTCTATTTCTTTTTATAATTTACGGTAGTACCCCAATTTATGTACTTACCGTAGCATCATTACAGCGTATTTCGCAAGAAGAACGAAATAGTTGGGACTCTTCTTGATACGCCACTTTGGATTCACAGTTTGTATAATGAGTTTGAACTGAAACAAATAAAAAGTCGGCTGTTATTACCATAGATCGGAGTATGTAGATTGAATTGGGGTCATTGATCCGAAACGTTTATATTAATATGGACATTCCTCCGGAATTGCGTGATTTGATTGAAATTTAAGTGCAACAATTTATAAGAAGTTGTGGCCAAAAAGAGGAACTCGGGGATAACAGAATATTTTTTAATTTGTATTGTAAATTGTGTACATATATTTTTCTCTGTATTTAATGTAATATTTTCTTACCAACACCATTTTCATCAGGTAATTCGATATGATTAAGGGCCATATATACACATTCATGTTCTTTGAGCGTTCTCGACAGTAGCACAACTCCAGTGAAGGAAAGGTTTTTAGGGAACTCGGCACCCTGCCTGGTCTTCGGTTGACAGTAGCTGGCCGAATCGGCTTTCCACCATTCACATATTTCCATAAGCCGCCAAGGCGTTTTCTCGTCGAGATCGCACGAAGCCTGCAAATTAAATTAGCTACTATAATGTCCACGCTAAACGGAGGTTAACGTTCTCTCTTACAACGCAATTTAATAAATTTGGTATTTGAGATATAAACGTCATACTGAAAGAACTCATTGCTTGGTTTGGTCTTGACCTTCATTTCTTGGTCAATTCAAATGGTTACTATGTCAACGTGCAATAAGGAAATAAGCCCGATTATTTATAAGGTTATTACGGGTTCCGTACAAAAATTATTAAAAATATTTTTATTGTATGACGTAACTAAAAATTTACGGTTTTCGCAATTTTTCCTTTATCTGTGCTATAAGACGTTGCTTCGTACCAAATTTCAAGATTCTGAGTTCACGGGAAGTACCCTGTAGGTTTTGATTCCCTTGCGAGTGTCTAAAATTTGCTGAAATTTGTGGCATTAACGGCTGTATCTTTTAATTGATTTGGCTTAGATTTTTGATTTTTTCACAGCTCCAAGGGACAGTTGAGCTGAGTATTTGATATAAATTCCAGCTTGATAGCTCCACGCGTTCCTCAGAAAAAGGATCTTGACAGACAGACGGACGGATAACAAAGTGATCCTATAAGGGTTCCGTTTTTTCCTTTCGAGGTACGTAATCCTAAAAAGTTATAAGGAAAGTTTCACGTCGGAATCTTATAAAAGTTTGTTTTTGCAAATGAGATTGTGCTAAAATTTACTTTCTCGCTTGTCTTTCTTTTTGAATAAGTTCTTTGTCCTATTATACTATATATATATACTATATACCTGTTTTATTTTATTGTCGTGGGCACAACTTCATAAATACTTTAATAAGATATTTCTGAAGATAATGTTCAGCACGTTCCGTACAGCTGTTCTAATTTGTGTGTGTGTGTAACTAATTTATTAAGCCTCGTAAAATATATCATGAATTACATGATACCCGCAAGATATAATAATTTCAATTTATATACCTCACAATCACTATTAAGTGGTTCTTTAGTCAGTGCTGTTAGCTGTGCAGTGTTGTTACTACACAGTTTGTAGTTTATATTTTTATCTACACACGTCATGTTAACTTTTTCACTGCCTATAGCAGTAGCGAGCTTGGTGTTGTTACACTTAAAAGAGCACGGTTCATTGACATCTACGTATCCGGCACCAAGGCGGCAACGAGCACTGAATATATGGCCTGAAACAATTAAAAACTAGATTTGAATTATTATTTCAAATTATAAATTGTGTCTGAAAAAGCCATGTAAATTGCAGCTGGAATGCCGACGATGACACCGTTTTAATTGAATTATAATATAAAGAAATTCGCAATATGCAATATTGTTATCAATTTTCCTTATGTTTAAGGTAATTTTTTTAAGTTTCTTGCAATATGCCAACAGTCAGGCTGTTTGATGAACAAAAAAAGATTTGCAACCGTAGTACGCATGTATTTACAGAATTAAAGTAATCAATAGAACCTCGTATATATAATCCAATTAAAAGATTATTACATAAAAAAACCGGTCAAGGGCCTGTCGGGCCACGCGCAGTGTACGGTTCCGTAGTTTTTATAACAGTCAAGTGCGGGTCGTATTCGCTGACTGGTAGTTTCGTACCATGCTCTAACTAAACGCCAAACATGACTACCTACCTAATTTGACTTCCTATACAAATCCTCACCTGATCCGACAATTTTGCACGGAAAGTTTTAATTTATTTTTGAGATTTTTATAAGATTTGTTATAGCCGGTGTTTTGAATTTAAATACAGGACACACAGCTACACTACTCACTCGTCACAAAAAAATAATGTAATGAAAAAATAGCGCGATACAACTGACGCTTAGCGCCATCTATCGACATTTCTATGGAATTGTCCAAAATTTACGAATTAAATACAATTGGTCGACTACTACTCGTAAACTTGTAAAGCCCACTTAAGTGTGATAGTTTTCCTTTAAACTTCGTTATATATAGGTACTAATGTCGTGACATTTGAATTTCTTGGTACAACAGTTTAGTTGGTAGAGAGGGGGACACTTGACTCTAACGAAAATTGGTACTTTAAAGCTTGATATGTCAAGAACGGTTTACTTAATCAAAAAACCGTCTTCCCAAACCCCTAATATTTGAAAGACCTATCCAACGATATCCCACAATATGGGAAGGACGAAAAAAAATTATCAACCCCACTTTACATGTAAGGAGGTACCCTAAATAATAGTTTAGTTAATTTTATCAGTTTTTTAGCGTCATTAACGTGTATACTCATGCCAAATTACAACTTTCTAGTACCAATAGTTTTTGAGCTAAACCGCGGACAGACAGACAGACAGACAGACGGACATGGCGAAACTATAAGTGTTCCTTGTTGACTACGGAACGCTAAAAAGACATTCAATGGGATTGAATAAACTTAAGAGGGTTGTGTTGATGATTTTAATTATTGTAATTCTGTAAAGCCATATTTTTTACCGTTGCGTATCATATTTTAATAAATATGATACGCAACGGCAAAAAACATACTACGTAACACTGCCAATTATAAACATACTACGTAACACTGCCAATAAACATACTACGTAACACTGCCAATAAATATACCACGTAACACTGCCAATAAACATACTACGTGACACTGCCGTGAAAATTGCAAAAAACTTAAGAAAATTTGAATTTCGCGGGCCATCCTTGCGATTCCACCTCAAGATAAAAATTCGCATTGCACATTATCATTTATCAATTTTGCCTAAAGCTAGTAAATCCGTGGTTACTTTGCGCTGAAAAACATCGAAACCCCTAATATTTTTGAAAGACCTATCCAACGATATCCCACAATAAGAGAAGGACGAAAAATTATCAACCCCACTTTACATGTAAGGGAGGTACCCTAAATAATGGTTTTTTGAAAATTTTATTTTACCTCTTTTTTAGCGTCATTAACGTGTATACTCATGTCAAATTACAACTTTCTAGTACCAATAGTTTTTGAGCTAAACCGCGGACAGACAGACATACGGACATGGCGAAACTATAAGTGTTCCTTGTTGACTACGGAACGCTAAAAAGTCATTCAATGGGATTAAATAAACTTAAGAGGGTTGTGTTGATGATTTTAATTATTGTTATTCTGTAAAGCCATATTTTATACCGTTGCGTATCATATTTTAATAAATATGATACGCAACGGCAATAAACATACTACGTGACACTGCCGTGAAAATTACAAAAAACTTAAGAAAATTTGAATTTCGCGGGCCATCATTGCGCTTCCACCTCAAGATAAAAATTCGCATTGCACATTATCATTTATCAATATTGCCTAAAGCTAGTAAATCCGTGGTTACTTTGCGCTGAAGAACATCGACATGGAAAAAATTGATAAATATGGCATACCTAATTAGCAAGCAAAAAAATAAAACAGTCGTTCCTCACCATCCATGGTCACGTTGTTAGCAGCGATGTAGGCACAATTATCTGCGCGCAACGTAACGTTACTGACTGTTGAAGAATATCGTATGTTGTCCGTGTTGCTGTAGCAGTACTGTGGGATATGCCAGTGCTCGCAGACCGTCTGCCACATTTTAGGCGACGTCATGTCACAGTTCATCTGTAAATCATTTAAGATTCTTTATTAGAAATTTAAAATATTAATGATGGTACAAAAAAGCGTATAATTTAAGAGTTAATAAAAAAACTTTGATGTCTGTGCCGCCCTTATTTGCTAAAAAGTTGCTCCGAAATTAAATGATCAGAATGACTAATAGTAGATCAGTACTTAAAGCATATTTTTCTTATTATACTCGTACCATACCGGCAACAATAAGGATGATGATTATTTTTGGAACGAAGTTCCTCATCGCGCGTTGCGAAAGGGGGCTAGACGGAAAAAATTAAGACCAAAAAAGTTCTAACGACAATTTTGCTATTCTTGTAAGCCGTGCGGCGTACAAGGACAAGGACAGGGACAGGGACAAGGATAGGGACAAGGACAAGGACAGGGACAGGTACAAGGACAGGGACAGGGTCAGGGACAGGGACAAGGACAGTTACAGGGACAAGGACAGTTACAGAGACAGCGACAAGGACAGAGACAGCGACAAGGACAGGGACAGGGACAGCGACTGGGACTGGGACAGGGACAGCGACTAGGTCAAGGACAGAGACAGGTAAAGGTACAGGGCAACGACAAGGACACGGACAGAGACAGGTAAAGGTACAGGGCAACGACAAGGACACGGACAGGGACAGGGACAGAGACCGGGACGGGGACAAGGCCTAGGACTAGGACAGGGACAGCGACAACGACACCGACGAGGACAGGGCAGGGACAGTGACAAGGACACGGACAGGGACACGGGAAAGTCACAAGGACGAGGACAGGGGAAGTCACAAGGACAGGGACAGGGACAAGTACAGGGACAGTGACAGGGACAATGATAAGGACAAGGACAGGGACAAGGACGCGGGCAGGTACAAGGACAGAGAGATGGACAAGGACAAGGACAGGGACAGGTACAAGCACCAGGACACGGACAGGAACAGTGACAGAGACTAGGTCAGGGACAAGGACAGGTACAGTGAGTAGGACAAGTACAGGGACAGCGACTAGGTCAAGGACAGAGACAGGTAAAGGTACAGGGCAACGACAAGGACACGGACAGAGACAGGTAAAGGTACAGGGCAACGACAAGGACACGGACAGGGACAGGGCCAGAGACCGGGACGGGGACAAGGCCTAGGACTAGGACAGGGACAGCGACAACGACACCGACGAGGACAGGGCAGGGACAGTGACAAGGACACGGACAGGGACACGGGAAAGTCACAAGGACGAGGACAGGGGAAGTCACAAGGACAGGGACAGGGACAAGTACAGGGACAGTGACAGGGACAATGATAAGGACAAGGACAGGGACAAGGACGCGGGCAGGTACAAGGACAGAGAGATGGACAAGGACAAGGACAGGGACAGGTACAAGCACCAGGACACGGACAGGAACAGTGACAGAGACTAGGTCAGGGACAAGGACAGGTACAGTGAGTAGGACCAGTACAGGGACAGGGACAGCGACAAGGGCAACGACAAGGACAGGGCCAGGGACAATGACAAAGACAGGGACAGGGACAAGGACAATGGTAAGGACAATGATAAAGACAAGGACAATGATAAGGACAAGGACAGGGACATGGACAAGGACAAGGACACGGACAGGGACAAGGACAGAGAGAAGGACAAGGACAAGGACAGGTACAGGGACAAGAAAACGAACAGGGACAGGGACAAGGACAGGGACAATTGCTATATTTGTAAGCTGTGTGGCGTGTGCGTGTTTCTTTGTCTGTCTGTCTCTCTCTCTCTCTCTCTCTCATAGAAAGCAAGCCAGTTAAAAGGAACTTCGTTCCATCCGGGTGTCCCTTGACACCTCTCAAGTTTTTTTTTTTCATTTGTCTAGTCTCCCGCGGCGGCTGGGACGTGAGGTTCTCTCCCTCTCACGTTCCGCCACCTCCTTCGCTAGCATGACTGCTTCGCAGAAGGAGGCGACGGCTTCCCATTCCCTCTCGCTCCGGACCATGGATTGAACCAGGGCCGGACGCGAGAGGTCGCCGCCGCCAATCGCCGCTACGAGGACACGGCGGTGCTCAGCCCAAGCGGGGCATAGCTCCACAGTGTGCTCCACCGTGTCCTCCGGCCGATCCTCGCAGTGGTGACACCCGGGCGTTTCCTCCCGCCCGATGAGGTGCAGGAACCTCCCGAAACAACCGCGTCCGGTGAGGACCTGCGTCAGGCGGAAGGTGAGGGCGCCGTGGCGCCTCTCTAGCCACTCCTCAAAGAAGGGACTTATCGCCACTATTGTGGCGTGCCCTGCACGGGGTTGCGACAGTCGCTCTCTCCATGTCGCCATGAGATCGCGCCGGAGGTCTGTCCGCTGAGCGACAATTTGCCGCGGCAGCGGAGTTTCCCCCCGGCGTAGTGCCTCCGCGCGCCATTCGTGCAGGCACGCGAGGACTATCGCCTCCAGATCCCATGGCGGCAATCCGGCCAAGAGGCTCGCCGCCTCGCCGGAGATCGTGCGGTACCCCCGGATCAGCCTTACGGCTACCACCTTCTGGGGCGCGTTCAGGTAGTTGGCGGCTCGCCGTCTCAAAGAACGCGCCCACACCGGGGCCCCGTAAAGGGCCATGGACCGCACGACCCCCGCGTAGAGCCTCCGGCAGGAGGCGTTTGGACCCCCCAGGTTGGGCAAGAGCCGCTTGAACGCAGCCCCTGCCCGTTCCAGTTTGGGGGCCAAACGTCGGAAATGCTACACGAAGAAAAAAGTCCTGAATCTGGAGCACAGCAATATTTAATATAATCGCAATAGTTAAATGTACTTACTTGACAAATTGCAGTTGCGTTAGAGCTTAGGCTATTCAGCGAATTTACTTTGCAAGTGTCGACTGACTCCTCATTTTTGTAACAACTCTGCAGCATAGTAAATCCACCATTGCAGTCCAATTCAACCGTTAAACTTCTATTTTCTGGTAAGAAATATATTGCTCCAAAACTAATTATTGTTAGAATTTGAAATAGTATAAATATCAGTTTTTGCTTCTTAAATCTGAAATAAAAACAATTATCACTGTATTTGTTAGTCTACAATGTTATGATACTTATGAAATGGCAGTAACGAATGTTCCCAATACTAATGTTTTAACCAAGTTTGTTTGATAATAATCCTAACGAAATTACTTTTTGAGTATTGAAATGGCAATAAACGAAAAATAAGTATTACTGACCCCTCAGTCTAAAGAGGCTACGGACGGTGACGAATAGAAAATGACTAAATGATTGCCACCACTTGTGTTACTCGGTAACACAAACGCGCTACGCGTTTATTTCTGATCAAGTGGTCCTTCAATTGATAGATTGAATACGAGCTACAATGGTGTCTGGCTTTTTACTCACAATAGGTAGGTAGTATCAATTAGCATGTCACGATAACATAATTATTATAGCTGTGGCAATATCTCCGCGGATTATTGTATGTCCAAATTTTATTTAGGTAGGTACACATGGCAGTCATATGGCTGTGCTGTTGGTGGTGGAAATGCACTGAGATTAGAAAATACGTAAGCACCATCGGTATACATAAACAAGTTGATATTGCCCCACTCTAGATAATATTGTGGCTATAACGAAATATATCGATTTGAGCGGTATCTATATCGTGTTTATGCTTTCTGATACTAAACTAGAACGAATGTATACAAAACGTTAAACGGGTCATCATATCTATGGAAGAGCATTGAAAAAGCGTACCATCTATTTCACATAAAATGTCAGCCTAGAAACAATCCAACTAGTCAAATATGGTTTAAGATGCCATATAAAAAGATTAAGATAAGTAGATTGTGGGGTGATTATACTCAATATAAAGTATTAAAATGTTAATAAAACCATATTTTACCTGTCGGCAATTACGCCAAATAGAGGTTTAGCGATAAGGCCGCATATTGGCAGTACAGTGTAAATTAATCCTACTGTTGTAGACGAGAATCCCAGTTGACGTGCGTAAGTCGACAAATATGGAACTAGTGGTGCTGTACCTGGAAACAAATGAAACACACTTCTTGATAATCGTTCGTAGAACATAATTAGGGCCTTGTCACTTATGTGTGAGAAAAAGAAAGAGCTATACATGACGTCTAGAACCTCTTTCCCACATTGAATTACAATTTAAAAAATACTGCTTTGAGGTCATGGTAAGTCACCAGTTCACCCTTGAAAGTAACTTAGCAAGTCAGTGTTGGTATGCTGTGTGTCAGACTGTTGGTCTGGTCTGCAAGAGCGCCTGTTGACTTTTGTTATGCTTACGATACTTGAGAGGGTTAAAGTTTTGTTGAACTTTTGTTATACTAGCTGATCCCAGCATGCGTTGCAATGCACTTGTTCCTACCCTCTACTTACCTATCTTCCTAATTAGTACTTAGGAACCTTCTACTAAGTATAAGAAACATTTAAAATAAGATGAATTAAATTGATTAAGTTGTTCTCAAGTTAAGGAGTGACCAAAGGAGAAAGGGATTCTTTTTTAAATACCTAAATAGATATAAAATTATAATAGATTAATTTCTCAGTAGTACCTGTCGGGTCGCTCGGGACGCTCTTGCAGCAGGTTGGGTACAACGAGTACAGCCTGAGAGTTGTACAGAGAGCCATGGAGCGTTGCATGCTAGGCATAAATCTGATAGATCGAGTTCCTAACGTCGAAATCCGAAGACGTACAAAGGTTTTCGATATTGGAAATCGCGTTACGGAACTCAAATGGACTTGGGAAAGTCGCCTAGCAAGGCGCAGTGATGGCAGGTGGACTAAAGCTATCACCGAATGGCGTCCAAGAACTACAAAAAGAAATGTAGATCGTCCGGTGGCGAGATGGGCAGACGACATAGTTGTCATCGGGGGAAAAACCTGGAAGTGGCTAGCACAGAACCGTGGTGATTGGTACAAGAAAAGGGAGGCCTATTCGCAGCACTGGGTGACTTCAGGATGTGGATGATAGTAACGATGACCTGTCGAGTCTGGGTTTATGTTCAAATAATGGCATTGAGCGCGCCATATATTAAATAGATTTATAGATGCCTACCGCACGGTGCCCGTCATTTGAAAATAAAGTGGTGAGTATCTGTTGCAAGAATGCGATGACTTGGTAACATCAGCAAAATGTATGCTTGAGTATAATTGATTACACACTTCATTTGTGATTATGCCATAATTTCATGGAATCCACCCAATGAAATTACTAATTTGTTTTGCAGATAAGTAAAATATAAATATGAAGTTTACTATTTGTTTCTGCTACCACTAGGAAAAAAAATCGCGTGAGTTTATTTTAGTTCCTAATTTATTTAAATAGATATTAATAAAATTAAGCTCAGTTAATCAATTTATTATAATACCATACACAATAGACAACTACAGAATGTATGAACGGAACATGCTGCATTATTTGCAGTTACATACATACATATATGATGACACAGATACACAGATATGAGTTCATTGATAACACAGTAACCCAACTCTCAATCTGAGAACAGATGGTGTAAACATAATGTCATTAAATCATACCTATTGGACGATTGCTGGTTCAGACCACAAATATGTCATTGATGCTCATGTTTTGTATCTTTTTAGTCTAAAACACTGATTTCTTTCTTTTATAAAAATACAAGGCTGTGATTCTGTGATCCAATAAAAATGATCATTAAAAGTCTGGTAACTTGATAGAGTGTTATCAGTTGGCAAGATTTAAAGGAAGTCTATTTTATTTATCAATACTAATATTTTAAATTGTTAATTAATTATGTGAGGTTAAATTTTGTGAGTTTGGAAGTAGGAGGTAATCTCTGAAACTACATAAGTATACAATTTAAAAGATATGTCACTGTTGGAATGCTACAATGTTGCAAAGTGGCAAATAATGTGTTTCAAAGGAGCAAAATCAAAGGCAGCTGGTACTTAATGTATCTATTATAGCTGAAGTAGTATTCGTGTGAAAAAAATAAGAGCTAATGGGATCAACAGATCAAAGAAGTTCTAGAATGATGTCCGAAGGTGAGAAGAGTAGAGGCTGGCATAATGTTAGAATGAAGACATGCCTGATGGAATTCACAAATTCTGTCACTACAAATTCCTTTTTGAGGAGGTCTCTAGTCTAGCATAGCACACACACACGCTAGGACTACACACTGTGGTCCTAGCGTGTGGGTGTGCTATGCTAGACTAGAGACCTCCTCAAAAAGGAATTTGTAGTGACAGAATTTGTGAATTCCATCAGGCATGTCTTCATTCTAACATTATGCCAGCCTACTGTATAGTTGTATTGTATTAGTGTAGTCCTAGCGTGTGGGTGGTCACGTCCAGGGTTTGGCAAAAAGTGGCACTCCTGTGCAGTGCAGCTAAATTATTTCTGTGGCTTTGATTTTTTATGTACTTACTAATAATAGCTTTATAAGGTTTTTTTTTGTGTTACTAACAGTATATGGACTACGTCTGAAATAAATATCTTATTATTATTGTAGCATAAACAGCTTCAATAAGTTCTGTTTTGTCAGGGGTACCTACATAAATTATAATGTATATTATGGCATATGAAAGGGGCTTTGACAAAATGGGTATAATTTCAACAGAATTATTTATGTAACTCAACTTATAATAAACCAATAAAATAAAAAGCATTTTATTTCGAATCTCAGATAATTTAAACACATTTAACACTAGGTACTTATTAACAATTAAGCTTTAATTAGTAGTGTTTGTTTTTATTAAGGGTTGGATATGTAGCCAAACTAAATAAAAAGGCTAAATCTTGCTGAGAACCATAGAAAAGATAGAGGAGGCCTTTACCTGACAACTCAATTCATAGTTTATAATAAAATCTGCAAATTAATACTATTGCGATAGCTACCAAAGTCACTGAAGACCAGAGGAAGAGCCAATTGATTAAGTTGCAATTCATTCAAAATTTGACTACAGTAGCCATTTGTATTTAAACTAGGTCATATTGAAGCATTAGCTAGAGCTAAATGCACAGTAATTATATATACGAGCTATGCCAGCAAAGTCCTAAAATTCACAATGAACTGTTAAAGTAAATATAAAAAATAAAATAGTAAAGTAAATGTAAATATATAAAAGGCAATTTAAAAGTGCTAGTATTTCTATACTCTGGCGACTTTGGTACTTGGTGTTTTAGAATGAAGTGAAGTCCTAAATAAGTTAGATAATTTGGATATATCAATTCTCTTGGTCTTAAGCCCAGATTTCTTAGAAAATTGCCCGCATTCCTTTACACACTTAATATTTGTCAATTGACAGATGTAACTAATATGATGATGATGGTACCAGCTACAACAGCTATTCTGCTATTATTATCAGTCCATGTGGTAACATTATCCCGGCATAGGCCTTCATTCCCACCTTCCTCTTTCTAATGCAAGTAGCAGACCCAGACCCAATGGCTAAGTTGCTAATAAATGATTAATTTTATTATGGAATAACTACTACTTGTTTTACTATTGAAACTAAGTAGCTTTTTATTTTTAGCTTGCACATACTTCAACCACTAGGTGCCCACTATAATTAGTTTCAACTTACCAGCATTGAAGAAAAAGAAATGCCCCTTAATTGGTAGCAACTTCTTGTTGACTTGCATTTTTGAAGGCAACATTTAGGAGCTGTAACAAGAAATTAAGTTATTCAATATTTTACTATGGAACTGAAACAAAAATTGGTAAGGAGGTAGAGTTATCGGATTAGGTGCCATGTTTTTGTCTTTACATTTTTTGTTGGTCACTCTCATACAAGTAGTTGTATTATGTTATAACAGTCAAGGACTTAGGTATTGGAACTGATGTACTTGTACGAAACCAACTGAGTTCTAAGAGATTTGATTGTAAGGACTGACTGTGATGTGTGTAACTTGATCTTTATCACTTACATACAAGTTTCTCTAAGATTGACCCTCTGACCTTAAGTTTAAGTTGTTTGTTTGCATTCTGTCATCCGAAAAAGGAATAGGACACACGTTTCTGGGAACTCTCATTCGAGCACATGTCTTATACATAATAGGATGACTTCATTGCAATTTCTTAACAAAAAATACAGGTAAACTAAAATGCTAACAAAAACCAGTAAGTTCAAGGAATATTTAATGAAGCTACGCAAACTTACGTAAATATTCCAATAGTTAGATCGTCTCTAATTCAAGCAGAGTCGATTGGATAACTTGTAAACACTGAACCGTAGCATGGACGCGGCTTAGAAAAATGATAAAGTTATCTGAGATAATGATAACTACGGAGTGAAATCTATCGACCTCATTAATAATATTGACGTTCACAGTACGCGACCGTACAGCGCGATTAAGAACTTCGTTTGATATGAAGATTACATGATTTTATATTGGAAAAACACGTGCAGCCAATGAAATGACAAGACGCGAATTGACATCAATTGACATTGACTTAACAATTTAGCATAAACTGTAAACATTGAAATGACAGCTGACATATGACGTTGCCACAGTAAAAATATACCAAAATCGACTAAATTGTGTGGATAGTTGTACAAAGATGAAATCGACTAAATTGTGTGGATAGTTGTACAAAGATGTTTACACGTGGCCACAATCGGAACCAACTGTTCAAATGTTGGAAAATCGAAGCCAACTGCTCATAATATTGTTTTTTCAGTACGCACAGCGACAAATCAAACTATCAAAAACAATTTATGCGTATCGCTTATTGTATTGGAAATCTTTGCAAAGCGAGGCCATGTTATACTAGAAATGTATAGCTTGAAATGTCACCGAGTGTACATTTCACAAGTAACCAGATACTGGCAGTTGTTAATTAAAACTTGAGCTTCATGGGAAGTATTGCCCGGCTAAATTAGATTGTCCCAGAGAATAATACTGCCCGCTACTACCATTACTACTACTACTATTATTTCATAAAATTATACTCTACTAGAGACTCCGTTTTCACAAATCATTACCAACAGCGCCATGATGTAAACATCACTCGAGTGGCAAAAGATCTTCGTAGCACTGTAGACTAATATTTTTAGCTTGGTTTACACAGAGAAGAATAAGCCATATAGTGGGCATAGCTTGACTTACCCCTGTGCCAAAGTACATTGGCCATAAGACCATACACATAATCTAAGAAAAACTTGTTTTTATAACAAATAACCAACATACAAAAAACACCTATTCGTCTCGGACGCTCGACGGAAGTGATAACTTAAAGTAATCCAAGTTGAACTATTTAATATTGAAAGACCCTGCCTACTGCTGCCGTATGCGTGCGAGAAAAGGCAGCCAGACAGAGTGGCGCCCTAACGCGTTACTTTACGAAGCGGTTTACCCTCCTATAAGAAGTTATCACTTCAAAACACTAAAAAGTGTAAAATAACTTTACTTTCATAATGCGGTGGCAAAAAGTCAATGAAACAAACAAAAGTCACCGACTGCCGAAAGTTAGTTATTTTCCACTTTTTAATGTTTTTGTTTTGGAAGTTGGTTATTTGTTTTACAAAAAAGTTTTTATTTTACACTTTTTAGTAGTATCTCACATAAATCCTAGTCAAGTATCAATTTTGCACTGAAACTAGACAATAAATCGACCATACATACGAAAAAGAAAAAATGCATAATGTTATAGAGTAACACACACAGACACAAAAAGTAAGCTCCATGGGCGTAATATAAACGATCGATAGAATGAAAAACGACTACAGAATTATTGAAATAGGAGATCCTCTCTTCGGCTTTCGAAAATGATTTCTTTCTCCTCATGGAATGTAAGTATTATACCGAACGTAATAATTCAGACCGACGCGGCTGACCGTTACTGTTGTTGAAAACTATCTGTTAAGATGCTGATCAAACCGCCTACGCCGTTGGTCGCTGTCGCTAAAGTGACTTCTGCGTTTTTTGTGGTTATGTTTGTGGTTTTGATTCCCGGTTCGGGTAAAGTCCTAGGGGGTTATTTCTCAATTGTAAACGGAGTTTGAAAGTTGGTGGTGGGACTCTCTTTAACTCGGAAATTACGTAAAGCCGTTGGTCTGGTCCTGTGCTCAATGTGAAATCACATTTTCACGCACAGATCAGCGATTTCGTGGGTTTCTATCTCATTCAGTAATTTAAAGATGTTATTTGCTGGACCGAGAATCCCGGTCGCAAGCATCCGCATTCAGTCGAATTGATCGCTCAATTTAGTAAGTTTCATTTTTATGATATTTTGATAGAAATAAATACAGCTGCAAGAAAATGCAGGTCCTGTGTGTGCGATTTCACCCTTTCTCTCACTGATCGTGTAGGATTGCCGTCCCATCGGATTATAAGAGTAAAACAGTGTTTACGCACACCTTTTGCATTATCATAATAATTATCTCCTGCGTACTTAGCTTACTTCTGTCTTAAGAGCGTTTATACCCTACGGCATTTCATACAAACTTTCAAGTCGTTATATTCCGAAATGACTGAACAGATTTTAATGAAACTTCCTACGCATGCAGTATACAAAGGTCCAAAAAGTTACTAAAAAACATTTTCGAAAAATAATGTTACAGCTAAATTAGACCGATTTTTAATTATCTATAGAAACAGAAATTTACAATTATCTTCATTTATAAAAAACATTTCGAAAATGTTTTTAGTAACTTTTTAGACCTATGTATACTGCTTATGCGTATGAAGTTTCATTAAAATCTGTTCAGTCATTTCGGAATATAACGACTTGAAAGTTTGTATTAAATGCCGTAGGGTATAGACGCTCTTAACACCGTAAAAGTGTGATAAAAAGAAGGCCAGTTTCGTACAGAAGCAGCATAATGAAGTGACGGTCACCCGTTTTTCACGTGTCTTCGAAGGAAGCTTAAAGATTTAACGTACCTATTACCTGCTAGTGTATATCTTCTTCTCTCCAATCTAGGGCTACCCTACGCTGAGTGTGGTTCTCTTCCAAATCTCTTCATTTTTGGCGTTTTGTGTCATCGCCCCATCTTTTCAGGTACTTATAAATCTTGCGGCCACTAACCACAAAGCTTTTTTGGGGTCGACGCAACCATTTTTTATCTTCCATTCTGCATTGTCAACCGTCACACTATCATTTACTCATTTTTCTTTCTTATCATTCCTCACACAACCCATCCATAACGATGGATGGATAGAGAGGGTAACAAACCTTTCCTTCGCCATTCAATAACCTTTATATTCATCACTATTTTAACCACATGCGATTCGTCCCTCCTCTTCAGCCATGACATGCCTCATACCATGACTTTCGATGCATTCCCTCTCATCGTTTATGTTACAGGCGTCAAACTTGCTTTAGTATACCTACTCATTCCTTGCTTTATCCATTCTTTTCACACCAGACACCCACCTCAACATTCTCATCTGCGCTATATGCACTCTTTTTTCATCCACTTTCTGCACAGCCTAGCATTCCGACCCATACAGTACGAAAGGTCTAATCACGCACTTGTAAGTATTGTATGTATAGTTTCTCCTTTAACTTGAGGGACATCCCTCCTGGTTCCCATCGGCGTCGAGTCGACGCTGAAGTACCTAGGGCATATCCTTGACAGCCGGTGGAACTTCGTGGAGCACTTCCGACGTTTGGCCCCCAAACTGGAACGGGCAGGGGCTGCGTTCAAGCGGCTCTTGCCCGGAGTCTACGCGGGGGTCGTGCGTTCTTTGAGGCGGCGAGCCGCCCATTACTTGAACGCGCCCCAGAAGGTGGTAGCCGTAAGGCTGATCCGGGGGTACCGCACGATCTCCGGCGAGGCGGCGAGCCTCTTGGCCGGTTTGCCGCCATGGGATCTGGAGGCGATAGTCCTCGCGTGCCTGCACGAATGGCGCGCGGAAGCACTACGCCGGGGGGAAACTCCGCTGCCGCGGCAAATTGTCGCTCAGCGGACAGACCTCCGGCGCGATCTCATGGCGACATGGAGAGAGCGACTGTCGCAACCCCCTGCAGGGCACGCCACAATAGTGGCGATAAGTCCCCTCTTTGAGGAGTGGCTGGAGAGGCGCCACGGCGCCCTCACCTTCCGCCTGACGCAGGTCCTCACCGGACACGGCTGTTTCGGGAGGTTCCTGCCGGCACCGAATCGGGCGGGAGGAAACGCCCGGGTGTTACCACTGCGAGGATCGGCCGGAGGACACGGTGGAGCACACTGTGGAGCTCTGCACCGCTTGGGCTGAGCACCGCCGTAGCGGCAATTGGCGGCGGCGACCTCTCGCCCTGGTTCAATCCATGGTCCGGAGCGAGAGGGAATGGGAAGCCGTCGCCTCCTTCTGGGAAGCAGTCATGCTAGCGAAGGAGGTGTCGGAACGTGAGAGGGAGAGAGCCTCA
This sequence comes from Cerastis rubricosa, assembly GCA_949152445.1. Lineage (NCBI taxonomy): Eukaryota > Metazoa > Arthropoda > Insecta > Lepidoptera > Noctuidae > Cerastis > Cerastis rubricosa. The sequence goes on along the minus strand of OX424523.1, from coordinate 19,976,841 downwards.
CGTTCCAGCCGCCGCGGGAGACGCCCCGGGCGTCGGGGGGCAAACAGTGGCCCCCGGTTGTCGGGGGGCAACCAGTGGCCCCCGGCCACCGTAGGCGCGGGCCTGTGGACGGTGAGTAAGGGGCTAGCTCACCGTCCGTCCGTCGACAGACCATGCCGACGGCGCGTTCGTGTTCCACGCGCGCCTCAAGGAGATGTCAGCAATTCGGAAGGGGTCCGAGAGGGCCGATGCCTGCCAGGGCTGCGGGTTATTCGAAAGAGATACCGTGGCCCAGGAACACAAAGGGCTAAGAAGGAACATGGATGGGTTTTAGTCAGTCAAGTCTGACACTCCCTTCCGCTCCGCCTAGAGCGGGAGAAGTCATTTGATGATTACCCATCCTAAAAAAAAAAAAAGAGTCGTCCGTGGGTCGAAAGTTGTTTCAGTGACATGCTGCCATTTCATCCATCCTGAGTTGATCCGGTGCGTTACGTCTCGGTCTACTTGGGCCTCCCTTTGGACAAGTGACCCGTATCGGTAATCGAACAGATCGGTATGGGCGTTCCAGCAAGAATTATGGGCCCAGGACTGGAGAGACCGCCAAAATCATAGAATAAGTATTCTTTTTCATTAAAAAACTATGCAAATGACTCAATCATTAAACTGTATTTGAGGACCTAATTTTCAACGGTTTCTATCTATGTAAAATCTCAGAGAAAACAATGAAATTACTAGAACCTGGTATGTCCCCATATTTAGGTCTCATAATACAGACAAAACGAACACGCTGATCGTAGAAAAGTTACGCAGCCTTCTACGGACTTCACAATTCACAATAAACCTACAAGCAACTCTTAGCCAATGTCGGATTGATATGAACAAGGACATCCTTGAAATACGTGACGATATCAGGTCCACCTTGACAGGCATCCGGAAAGATATGCAAGTGCTACATACAGAGCAAACCCTCCTAAAACAACAAGTGTCCACCCTTCGTGATGACATTATTGAACTGCAAACCAGTTTTCAGAACCAGACAGCAGAGCAGGTCACCCTCAAAAAGCGTGTTGATGATTTGAGCTGTAACACATCGTCAGCTGATTTGAACAGAACCCGAAGAAACCCGAGATGTTGCAAACAACCATAATCATAAATACGTATGGACCAGAAATGGTACCATACTCGTACGCGAGCGTGATGGTGAAACCGCCTTTGCGATACGTGGAGACGGTGATATTAATAAAATTAAAAAGAAGACAACTGACTAACTGCTTCTTCTTTATCGTCTTTTACGCTTTAACCATGCAGTATTATTTGTATAGGTTTAAGTTTTCATTACATGAGCTTAATTATCATTATGATTGTATTGTGTTGCATGTTCCTTTAAGTTTTATAATTTTATCATTTTTCAACTATTTATTAATGAAATAAATTGGTATTCAATGGTATTCTAATATGTACTATTATTTACATTCCTTTATATTTTATTTTTCTGACATCGGTATGCTAATCCTCGTATGTGAGTACGACATGTTATATCCATGTATAAATATGTTAACAACCTGCTATCTTTTCATACTACGGCTGAACACTTTGTGCACAATACTTGCTGCCTTATACATATTTATGTTAAGATTTTTGTATAATGGATAATAACGATATAACTATTTATTACTAAAATTGTAGAGGGTTGAGAACCAAATTGCAAACCTTGTATTTGAGTATTCTATCGTTTTCCTACGACATAGTCATATTGACTGAGACGTGGCTTATACCCGATATAGCTAGCAGAGAGTTTGTAGATCATCGATATGTTGTATACCGTTGTGATCGAGATCGCGACACAACTTGTAAACGTGATGGTGGTGGGGTTCTGGTTGCGGTGTCGCGTGGACTCCGGTCATGTTTACTTGACATTTCTGGTCGACCAACGTGCATTGAGCATCTTGCGGTTGGTATTCCGAGTAAGGAAAATGGCTCTAACATTCATGTAGTTAGTGCTGTATACATACCGCCCTAGGCTACTGCTGATATGTTTACAACTCACCTTGATACACGGCAGGACATGTTAATTGAACCTTATGTCGAAACTATATTTATATAGGTGATTAAAATCTTCCAGAAATTACATGGAACTTTGCTCAGTTTGTCGGGGCGCATCAGCTTACTGGTATGTCATACTCTGGAACGTCCCCTGTATGTTCACAATTGGCACAGCTCATGTCAACCCTGAATGCATATCAATTTAATAACATACCTAATGTTAATGGGAATATCTTAGATCTGTTTATTTCTAACACCACTAGTACTATAAGCTATCCATTAGACTCACTACTACCTATCAACACACATCATCCTCCGTTTGTTACCACAGCCCCCACAACTATGTCCACACAAGCTCAGAAAAGAAAACCGTCAAGTAAATATGACTTTCAAAGCTAACTATGATGTGATTAATGAACAAATCAGTGAGGTTGAATGGTTGAACCTGCTGAAGAAACTTCCGTCGCGGAAGGCCGTGCAACGCTTTTATGATGTTCTTGGTGGTATTACTGATCGCAATGTACCGCGTGTTAAGACCCGGACACTTGATTTTCAGGTGTGGTTCTCAGCACCATTAATTAAAATTTTCAAGAGAAAACAACGTCTCTGGATTATATGGAAAAAAATCAAGAACATCAAAGACTACAATGAGTTTTCGGAATACAGAGTTACCTTTAAAGATGCCTGTAATACTTGCTACTCCAACTATATTAAATCAATCAATCAATCAATAAAATAATTTATTTCAAATAAGCCAGTTACAGGCACTTTTGAATGGTCGAACAACAATAAAAATTAAGCTACATTCCCAGTCACAAGACATAATAACTGTGAAAGTACTGTAGTTGCCCATTCCAAAGCGTAGATCTCTATGGAGAAGAATGGGCAAGAAACTCCATGGACACTCTTTTAAATCAGAATCTTGTTACAAAAACCTTGGTTACATCATTCATGTTGAGATGGTACATTATGTGAGAACGATGTAGCAAGACTTCACGTTAAAAGTGTCCACAGCAAAAACAAAAAAAAAACAATTAAAGATAAAATAATTAGTTCGAAATAAGCCGTGGCAGCTAAGAGACGACCAGGCACAACTGACAGCGCCCGTTCACGAATATGACGCATGGATCAGCCATCATTCAACTCAACCATTTTGAAGGGAACTAAATGACCCGACACACACGCCGCCATCAGCGTGACATTTAAGTGAGCATGACATACTCTCAACCGCCAGGGCACATTCAAGTCAATAAAAGACGTAGGTTTCCAATAAATGATAGCTATCTAGCACATAGGACTCACACAATATGGGCTATGCGATTATATAATACTAAATTAATTGAATTTATACAATTCAAAGATAGTTGTACAATCTTCAGCAGCTCCAACAATACTATTTAATGCTATCAATTTATGCGAACCTGTCCTTGTGGAGCAGGACCGGCATGGAGCCAAGCATTATTATCAGAGATATAATCGTCCAATTTGTATTAAGCCTGCTTACAAAGTGTGCGTTTAATGCATGTTTTAAATTTCGTCTCACTCAGTTCAAGAATACTCTGTGGAATTTTATTATAGCTTCTTAAACAGTACCCCATGAAAGATGAGTCTACTTTAGCGAGTCTGAAGCCTGGCTGAACTAATTGGTCTCTATTTCTAGTAGTATTGTAATTGTGTCTGTCACCTCTTTTGCTAAAAAATTGCAGATTTTTTCTTACGTACATTATGTTTTCGTAAATGTATTGGCAATGTACCGTCATGATCTTAATGTCCTTAAACAGTTCCCTTAGAGAATCGCGCCTACGGAGATTATATATGGCCCTGATGGCTCTTTTTTGCAAAATAAAAATAGACTCAATGTCTGCAGCCCGTCCCCATAACAAAATGCCGTAAGACATTATACTATGAAAGTAACTAAAATAGACCAATCTCGCGGTATCAACATCGGTATATTGACGGATTTTTCTAACAGCATATGCTGCTGAACTTAACCGCCCCCATGAGGACCCCATTGAAGCCTTGAATCAAGCGTAACCCCCAAGAAAACCGTTTTATCGACAAATTCTAGTTTCTCTTTATTCAATATTATATCACAATCACTACATTTAACATTCGGTAATGAAAATCTTATGCATTTAGTCTTATTTTCATTTAATACTAAATTGTTTGCTGTGAACCAATTATGTACCTGAAGTAGTGCATTATTGACGTTATCTAGATTTTGGGCCCGTCTATTTATCTTAAAAATTAAGGAAGTGTCGTCAGCAAATAACACCATATTTTGTGGTTGGCTTTTCAATAAAGAGGGTAGATCGTTAATATATACTAGAAAGAGGAAAGGACCCAATATTGATCCCTGCGGAACCCCCATTTTTACTTTTAAACCCTGTGAATTAACACCATTTATTTGAACTTGCTGTTGTCTATCACTCAAATAAGATTTTACCAAACTAAGTGCAAGTTTACCAAGTCCGTAATGCTCAAGTTTCAAAAGTAATGTGTCGTGATTTACGCAGTCAAATGCTTTGGAGAGGTCACAAAATATTCCAATGGCGTCTTGGGACTCTTCCCACGCTGTAAATATGTGCTTTAATAAGTTTACACCGGCGTCAGTTGTACAACGTCCCTTGGTGAAACCATACTGTTGATCGTGCAAAATTTTGTTGGTGTTAAAATGATTGAGCATTTGATTAAGCATTACCTTTTCAAACACTTTGCTAAAAACTGGCAACACGGATACAGGTCTATAATTATTAGTATCTTTACTGTCTCCGGATTTGAAAAGAGGGATGACTTTACTGTATTTCATTAAATCAGGGAATACTCCTTGGTCCACACACAAATTAAAAATTAAAGCTAAGTATGGTGCTATAGTCTCAACGATGGATGTACAAACTTTGATAGACATTCCCCATAGATCTTCGGTCAGTTTGATTTTTATTTGCCGGAAAGCTTTAATAATTGTCATAGGGTTTATGTGTTTAAATTTAAATACAGCGGGGCAGCCAGACACGTTCGCCTTTAATAAAGCAAGTGAGACTTCCGGTGAGGAATTTAGAGCCTCCGTAGTTTTAAGCGGAATATCGGTAAAGAAATTTACAAATTCTTGAGCTACTTCCTGATCAGAGCTTTTAGGACCACATTTTGTATCTAATGTATAGCTAGTGTTAACGATTTTTTTTCTATTAGTCTCATTATTTATGTTTGTTTTCATTCCAAACTGTCTTTATCTTATTTTCTGCGTTTTTGATCTTATTGCTAATGTGCAAGGCTTTAGCAACCTTGCATATATTTCTAAAAATTTTTGAATAATTAGCAACATACTTGTTAAAAGTTTCAGTGTTTATGAAAGGCTTAAGGCCATACAGCTCAAATAGTCTTTCCCTACTTTTTCTTATAACTGTAGTTGCCCAATCACTAAAAATAAATTTAGGGCAAATGCTTTTCATCTTCTTTTCAAAAGTTTTATTGAATTCAGTGTGAACTATTGAAAAGAAATGATCATACAACTGATTTACCTTAATATCGTCCATATGATGACTCATAACACTTAACTTGTTCTGTAGGGAATTATTATATCTATTTAATTTGCTAGTTGTTATAGGTCGAAATTTAATCTGAACTTTTTGCACCGGTGTAATACAACTAATAGTTACCGTTTGTCCGCTATGATCCGAAGGCAGACAACTTACTATGGCTTTATCTAAGAAATCACAATCGCAGAAAACATTATCAATACAAGTAGCAGAAGATGCAGTGACTCTAGTTGGTTCTATAAAAATGTTGGCTAAATCAAATGACTTAAAAAGATTTAATAACCTACTGCTATTCGAATTTTCTTCCAATATATTTATATTCAAATCACCACAGATAATTGCAGATTTATTACTGGCTGTAAGTTTTGCCAGTCATATCATCATTAATCAGTTGAAGATAAACTTAATTAAGTACTTCTGGACATATATAGCCAATCGCAAAAATAAATCTGGAATTCCGTCCACAATGCATTATCAAAACTTTAAATCAACTGACCCAGAAGAGATTTGTGATATGTTTTCAGACTTTTTCCAGTCTGTGTTTGAACCTAGTTCACCCTCATTGCCCGCCTGGCCTACACACTGTAATGCCAATGTTAATTTGATTGATAACTTGCATATTGAAGAAGACAAAATAAACAAAGAGTTAAAATTACTGGATCCATCCAAACGAGCGGGTCCCGATGGGTACCACCCAGCTTTATTCTTTAAGGCCACCGCTGGCAGTATCTGCAAGCCACTTTATATACTTTACAATAAATGTCTAAGCGAGGGTGAATTTCCGGATGAATGGAAACGGGCTAGCATAACGCCTGTACACAAGAATGGCTTGTCAACATTGTCTAAACTTTTTGAGAGACTTGTACAAAATGAAATCTATCCAATCTTACACAGCGTCATCATCCCAGAACAACATGGGTTTGTTCAGCGACGTTCGACCGTTTCAAATTTATTAACTTTTTCAAATTATCTTTTTGAAAACAATCATGGACAGGCGGTCACAAGTTGACGCGGTTTATACTGATTTTACAAAACCGTTTGACAAGGTCGACCATTTAATCCTACTAAATAAGATTGCGTTTAATGGTATACGTGGAAATTTGCTACGCTGGTTCTCATCCTATGTTAAAAATTGAATGGTCTTCAGTCTGATGCAGTGCATATAACGTCGGGTGTTCCACAAGGCTCAATCTTGGGACCACTATTGTTTATTTTATATATAAATGACATAAACAAGTGTTTTAAACGTACTAAGTTTCTTGTATATGCTGATGACCTAAAAGCTTATAGATCTATACAAACTGTAGAGCATTGTCGACTGTTCCAACAAGATCTGAACAGACTCACCGAGTACTTCTAAAGTTATCGTCACCCCAGGGAAGAGTCGCCCGCATCCTAAAAAGTTCGACTTGGATAGATTTGATTTGTGCGCTATACGGCAAAAAATTCACAGTTTTTATGTTGTGAAGAAGGAATTACCTACATTGGTTAAATTACATGCAGTTTTGAGAGAAGACATAAATTATCAAGGAAGCATCACAACATTGCACCGTATATTGCATAGCATCGGTTTCAAGCATAAGCGATGCCAATCGAAACGTAAATTACTAATGGAACGTTATGATATTACTGCATGGCGTTCAAGATATTTGGAGAGAATCCGAAGAAATCGCAATGTGGAGAAAAAACCTGTAGTATATTTAGACGAAACCTATATACACAACACTTATCATGCCAAAAGTTGCTGGCAAAGTGAGGAGGAGCCTGGGATGTTCGTGTCAGAATCATCAGGGGGTCGTTGGATAATTGCTCATGCAGGAACTGAAAATGGTTTTGTTAATTTTGCATTGTTAATGTTCAAATCCCAATCCAAATCCTCAGATTACCATGATGACATGAACTCAACTAATTTTTTGAAATGGATGAGTGAAAAAGTCATTCCTAACCTACCTGAAAGGTCACTTGTGGTAATGGACAATGCTCCGTATCACTGCACTCAAATTAATAAAGCACCTACAATGTCAAGTATTAAACATGACATGCAGGAATGGCTGCTAGAAAAGGGAGTATATTTTGAAGATACTTGGACAAAAGCTGTATTATTTGAATTAATTAAACAAAACAAAGGTCCACCTACATATGCCGTGGAGGCATTATTAAAATCTCACAATCATGAATTGCTAAGATTGCCGCCTTACCACTACGATCTCAATCCGATCGAAAAAATGTAGAGCCTTGTAAAGAGACGGGTAGCGGATAAAAATGTGGGCCAAGATCCAAAAGAAATTGTACGCCTAACAGAAGAGGCTTTTGAGACTGTTACAGCGGAAGATTGGGCAGTTCAATGTAAACATGTACAGCATTTGGAGGAAGAATATTTAAAAAATGATGGTCTTATGGATGAAGCAATGGATCGATTTATTATATCCACGGCTAGTGATAGTGAAACAGAATCTGATTCTGTTTCTAATCACTCTTCTGACAGTGATCATAGTATGACCGATCATAATTATTCAATAAAACTTTGAATAAAAGTTTTAAATGTTATTTTATTTTTCTAATTTAAAGTTTTCGAACATCTCCATTTTATATTTTAGCAATTACAGGAAGATTTATTTTTCACTAATCTGACCTTAGCAGTATGGACATCAAATTATATTATAAATACATTCTATTAAAAACATTTTTTTTCTTATCTAACTATTCGAGTACCTAGTAATAAAATGAAAGTAAATGAACTATAAATTATTTCCCCTGATTTCCCCATATTTAACCGTGGCAACATTATGTCGCGCGAATACAGCGCTGCGTCTGCGGGACTTCTTTCGAACAAAGTTGATGGATTTATACCAACGCAGCGTTACGTGGAATGTTATGGAATTGGTTTTATAGACTTTAAATGTCTTTGGTTTACTGGCAGGTTTTGTTGTTAGTGGGTTTAACGAAGGTAGTTTTAAAATAAGAACTGTTTGTAATTTGAAAGAAAAAATGACTTGACAGAATTTTAAGTCTAGCAGAGAGTCTAGATGAAAATGTTTTGGAGTATAGTTTAAAAAGAAAATGTTATACTATAAAAATGTATTAGTGAGAAGCTTTGTTTAGATTTTGATAATAATATTAGTATGGAATGATAAGAATGAAATAAAACAAATGTGGAGTAAATTAAGTGTTTAAATCAGTAGAAGGATCCCTGAGTACTTCACAGAAAGGGAAAACATGCAGGAATAAAAGGGTTATTCTAACACGGAACGTTCTGATGTGGATCCGAGAACGATCCGAAGGTATCTTCATTCAATGGATTTGCAGCATAGGATTCCTGCCTACAAAGTGGATATGACAGACGCTCATAAAACAACACGCGTAAATTTTTCCCTCCGTTTTGAGAATTTCGATTGGACATCGACAATTTTCAGTGATGAGAAGTCATTCCAATCATAATGAATGTTTCAATCATAATGGGCGATACAAGGTATGATGCAGGTCACGTCATACCAAATGGGGAATCGGAAAATTGTGAATAGGTATGTGGGGTTGGATGAGCTCCGAAGGTGAAGGCGAGCTTGTTCAACTACCGCCTTGTGCAAATGCCGTGAACCATATCAGCCTTTTAGAAAATAATACGAGGGCGGCACTGAAAATTTCGGGAATCAAGGTGGTGACACAACATTACTATTTAAAAATGTATTTATTGCTTTTCTAAGTATTCTCCGCGAAATTTGACACATTTTTCCATACGATGGAACCAATCATTGAAGCAACCATTCCATTCGGAAGTTGGGGTCTCCAAAATGGCCGTTTTGTAGGCGTCCACATCTTCTTCAGGTGATGAAAATCTCTGACCACGCAATTTATTCTTTATTTTAGGGAAAGTATAGAAATCATTAGGGCTTAGGTCGGGGCTGTACGGCGGATGGTCTAATAATTCTATGTTTTCTTGTTTTAAAAACTCTTTTGTTCTGTGCGCGGTGTGAGAACTCGCATTGTCGTGATGGAGGATGATGCGGCGGTTGCAGTTCTCTTTACGGAGTTCAGAAACGACCCGTGGCAAACATATGCTAGCATACCATTCTGCATTAACCGTTCTTTGTCCCTCAAGAGGAATAGTCGCAACATGGCCGGTTTTGGAGACAAACGTGGCCACCATTTTTTTTGCAACACTCCGTGAACGAACAATTTTTGTTGGCTTTAACTCATTTTCGAACAGCCTAACTCGTGACTGGTTTTTTGTTTCGGGTTCGTACGCGTATAGCCAGGATTTGTTACCTGATACGATGTTGTATACAGCATTTGGGGATCCTGCGTGGAATCTTTCGAGAGTTCTGACGCACCAAGTAACGCGAGCCGCTTTTTGTTCTTCACAGAGCGAATGCGGTATCCATCGGGAAAACAACTTTTTTACACCTAATTGTTCATGCAAGATTATTTGTATTTGACTCATGCCAATGTCTAAAGTTGCCTGAATTTCGCAGTATGTCACATGTCGATCTTCCTCAATCAGCTTACGCACAGCATCAACGTTTTCTTGGGTGACTGCAGTTTTTGGACGGGGATCATCACTGAGCTTGACACGTCCACGTTGAAATTCAGCAAACCAACGATAAATTGTGGTTTTGGATAGGGTTTCATCACCAAATGCACAAATCATCCGGTCAACACACTGTTTTTGTGTTAAACCACTTCGAAAGTCATAATAAATCATCGCTCTTGAATTTTCTCAAGTCAATTCCATTTTCTTAACGACTAAACAAGTTTAACAAAACCTTGTGACAAGACCGAGAATCTTTTTTTAAATAAATAAATGGTATTCGATTTTTAAAACCAAGGAGTTTTCAATTAAAAAGATTTTAATTTGACAGAAACAGTGGAAATATTTCATTCCCGATACTTTTAGTGCAGCCCTCCGCTTCGCTTCCGCCTGTAAGGACTGTGTATCCACAGCACGAAATTACAAATATTAATTTCGTTCATGATAATTGTGCCATACATCGAGCAAGGATTGTCAGCACCTGGTTTATTGCACACCCAGACATAACTGTGATTCCATGGCCAACTAAATCTCCTGATCTGAATCCCATAGGAAATCTGTGGGGTTAATGATGCAGTGATGGGGTCACCGTAATGAACGACGAAAAGAAGATCTGGCTCAACATTGCCAAGAAGTATGGGAAAACATGCGAGGGACTGATATTTGCATCTGCAAGCTGTAATAGGCAGCCAAGGAGCATATACTAGATATTAAGTCAGTTTATGATAAACGAAATAAAACACAAAAAAAACGGGTTGTACTCCGGTGCTTTCTGATTTTTGAACTTTCAAAGGGCTGCTTTTAACTCTGTATGTGATCTCGCTTCTAATTGATGGAATTTTGTGTATTTTTCATGTGCAATTTTGGAGCATTGTTCTCCGAGAACATAAAAAGGCCCAAAAAAGTGCCCAAAATCCCAAATCCTATTAATATTCTTTGGTACATGTGCGAATCGTCTTTTTCAAAAATGAAATACGAAAAGAATGTATTCAAAAACAAACTTACAGACTTGAATTTGGACGATGTAATAAGGTTAGCATGCAACGACGAGCCAGATCTTGACAAAGTTTTGAAAAAGTGTAATGCAACATCAAAAATCTTATTAAAACTAAACTAAACTGATGATATTATATCGTTGGCAATGGCTACTGGGAAACAAGGTTCGGGAGAGCAGATTTTTGAATCCAGTGTATCCAGCCATATGACAAATAGAAAAGAGTGGTTAACGGAAAGGGACTTAAAAAGCTAGAAACTAGTAGAGGTAGCGTGTGCGAAAAGAGAAACTGTGAATGAACCTTTTAAGTCTGGGTACAATTGTAAGTAGAAACCTTGGGAAGTCAGGTTTTAGATTATAAAATTTGTTGCATGTAAGGTTACTGATGAAGTATCGTACAACGGCTTTCACAGTCTTAAAAACTGACTTCTCAAACACAATAACTAGGTTTCTACTTTTAGATTGTACTTAATGTTGATTAAAACCGTTATTCTCCTGGTTTATTTTATTATGTTAGGTATAGGTGGTACTATGGACACAGATTGTTCAAGTGCCAATAGAAAAAAGAGAAAGGGCTTTATCAAATCATAAACTTGCAGCGTTCTCTGTGCCTTTGTAACAACCGTACGGCGATCGCCAACCCGCCTGCCAAGCGTGGCGATTATGGCAAAACCCCCCAAAATGTCAATGTGACTTGGGGGAGGCCTATGTCCAGCAGTGGACGTCTTTTGGGCTGAAATGATGAAACTTGGGTTAGGTTAGGTTAGCTGGGGTGTTTCCGCACTTAGCCTCTTTATTGGGTCATTGTACGTATGCAAATCATCGCTCCAGCCTGCAGCAGCAGGTGAGTGATCCGCCACGCTTCTGCACTCCATGAGCACGTGCCGTGGTGTTTCTTCCGCCTCCATGCATCCTCTGCACAGAGGGCTGTCTGTCACACCAATTGAAAATAGGTGTTATTTAGGGGAAAGTGGCCGAGCTCATAAACGTATTTGTAAGCATTGTAATAAACGTAGACGTAAAAAACAAAGACAAAAACGAGACTAGACCTGGATTGTAAGTGTACATCTTATGACAGTGTACACAACAGTGCTTACAGTACAGAAGGTAGCGACAAAGAGTGTTTTCACAACCAGTTCAAAAAAGGTACACCAACTAAACGGGTAAAAAAAGGGTTACAATATTTTAGCATTCCGGATAGTTTAGATTTTCTTTTTACTTGGAATACAGATGTAAAAGGTGGCAGGCTAGACGAAAATCTATAGGTGTTGTTTTGCATCTTCGTCAAAATTCAGGAGGTTGACACAAAATACCTATATAATTTGAGCTACCAGGGAAGCCGCATTAAAATTACGGTACCTAGTTAATTAATAATAAACGCTGCTTTTTTGTGTCAGTATTTTAGAATAACCCCTTTACGTGGATTAGGGAATAATCAATTATCGAATAAACGTTTGAGATTATTTGTATGTGTGAAAACGCGGTTTTGGGGCGAGGATCAGACCGGCCGCATTTAAAACAAGGGTAGCTCACTATTTACCGAAAATAAGAAAAAAAAATACCTACCCATTTTATTATTGATTGGGGTCAAGAATAATTAGTATAGTTAACTCCTTGAATTTGACTAGGATACAAAACGACACCCTGTATATTTGTCTAGCTTGCTGCTCATCTTTTATATCTGACGGCTCGTTGAATTATTTGAAAAATATTTAAGACTGAATGTCAACCGGAACCGTGAGCCAGCTCACGAAACTGAAGACCGACGATGGCAGAATCGTATCCGCCAAACCGGAGCTACTGAGGGAGATCGAGAGTTTTTATGGGCAGTTGTACACGTCAACCAGGAAACCCGTTGTAAATCTAGCGAATGACCCAAGAGCTAGACTGACCCGACACTACACCGAAAACATCCCGGACATCAGCCTGTACGAGATTAGGATGGCTCTGAAACAGCTTAAAAACAACAAGGCACCGGGTGATGATGGAATTACGGCCGAACTTCTGAAGGCGGGTGGAAAACCGGTACTTAAGGCCCTTCAGAAGCTGTTTGGTTCCGTCATACTCGAGGGCAAATGCCTCAGGCATGGTGTAGGGGTGTGGTGGTACTCTTCTTCAAAAAGGGCGACAATGCCCGGTTGAAGAACTATAGGCCCATCTCACTTCTAAGCCATGTCTACAAGTTGTTTTCAAGAGTCATCACGAATCGTCTCGCGCGCAGGTTTGACGATTTTCAGCCTCCCGAACAAGCCGGATTCCGTAAAGGCTTTAGTACCATAGACCACATACATATGCTGCGACAGGTTATACAGAAGACCGAAGAGTACAACCTGCCTCTCTGTTTAGCGTTTGTGGACTATGAGAAAGCCTTCGATTCGATCGAGACTTGGGCTGTACTGCAGTCTCTTTGGAGAGACTGCAGTACAGCCCAAGTCTACCAACGGTTAATCAAGTACGGCACCGTTGGCGGTGCCAAATTGATTATCGGTACATCGAGGTGCTGAAGTGTTTGTACAAAAACGCAACCATGTCAGTCCGACTTCAGGACCAGACCTCGGAACCTATCCTTCTGCAGCGAGGTGTGAGACAGGGAGACGTCATATCTCCGAAACTGTTCACCGCTGCACTGGAAGATATCTTCAAGGTTCTGGACTGGAGAGGGCTAGGCATCAACATCAATGGCGAGTACATCTCTCACCTTCGATTTGCCGACGATATAGTGGTCATGGCTGAGACCATGGAAGACCTCAGTACAATGCTCGATGACCTCAGTAGAGCTTCCGAAAGAGTGGGTCTTAAAATGAACATGGACAAAACCAAGGTCATGTTGAATGCCCATGTAACACCCACTCCTATCAAGATCGGAGACTCTACTATCGAAGTTGTAGACGATTATGTCTACCTGGGACAAACGGTCCAGTTGGGTAGGTCTAACTTCGAGAAAGAGGTCAATCGTCGAATCCGACTCGGCTGGGCAGCGTTCGGGAAGCTGCGTGGTATCTTCTCGTCCAACTTACCGCAGTGTCTCAAGACAAAGGTTTATGACCAGTGTGTGTTGCCAGTGATTACATACGGGACCGAAACGTGGCCGCTCACAATGGGCCTCATCAGAAGGCTCAAAGTCACCCAGAGGGCAATGGAGAGAGCTATGCTCGGAGTTTCCTTGCGTGATCAAATCAGAAATGAGGACATCCGCAAGAGAACCAAGGTTACCGACGTAGCCCGAAGAATTGCCAGACTTAAGTGGCAGTGGGCAGGGCACATTGCTCGCAGAACAGATGGCCGATGGGGCCGAAAAGTTCTGGAATGGCGACCGCGAACCGGGAGACGATGCGTTGGAAGGCCTCCCACTAGGTGGACCGATGACCTGGTGAAGGTTTCGGGGATCCGCTGGATGCGAGTCGCACGGGACCGATCAATGTGGCGACACTTGGGGGAGGCTTATGTCCAGCAGTGGACGTCTTTCGGCTGAAATGATGATGATGTCAACCGGATATGCCAAGCGCCATATGTTGAAATTATCGGTTGTCATTCACTCTGACGCAACACCAAGAGCTAGTGTTGGGGAAAGAACGATGCTACAGCTCCGTTCGAATCGAGGCAGCAATCCGTTCGCATCTCGAATACGCTCCACGTTTTTGGTGGAGTCTCTAGTGACTCAGTGTGCCTAATAATTTTGTAACAAGATTTTGATTATATTTTGTGTGAAATAAGTCGTTTGATTCTCCTCGCCCGATCACCCACGACCTAGCAAAATCAACTCTGGATCTAAATGATATTGTGGACTGTCCTGACGTCCCTTTATATCTTTTTATGTAGTTTGTATCTAGAAAATAAAGAGCGACAGACCTGAATATACGAAAGGCTTGAATTAAAAGGGTAGCGCGCTCGTGCCGTCCCTCGCAGTCTGCCGCCCTGAGCCAGTGATGTTATGATAAACGTCACTCGTTGGATGTCTTTGTTTTTACAACACAGTCCCGATGGCAAAAGTAATTATCTGATTAGATATCTATGAACTGACGGTGCGCCTGACCCCGCCCTCCACCTCCTAGAGTCCTGGCTCCGCTCTCTGCCGCTCCCTGAAACGAGTCGCTACGGGCTATGCCCCCCTGCCCCCCACTCTAAGCCAATACAAGATTGTTTTGTATTACTTTCCCACGAGACTTTTTCATTTACCAAAGAATAAAGAATACAAAATATGTTGTTACATCTTTTACATTAACTTAACATTCCATCAAAGCCTTTTACTTCGCTCCCACACATACTAACCCCATTCCATTCAGTAAATATTATTAAAACACCCACACCACACCTAATATGCATAGTAAATGTGTTAGTACTCTGTTTTTGCACAACCCTCATTTACTTTTGGTGTTTCAAGACAAAATTAACTTCCATAGTTAAAACTTGTTGCGAGGGATCTATGATATTGCTAACTTATTGAAGATTTGAAATAGGTAGGTTAGAAGAGTGGGTTGGTGCCTGTGCCTACCCACTTTCTTTACTTATGATATTTTTTATACACATACGACTTGTTTTTTTGGGCCTTTTGTGGGCCTTATGTTTTGAATTAACATTTTTTTAAACAGTCACCTCATCTTGATATCCTTTTACGACGTGTATTTACCTAATTATTTTAGATTAATTGCGTCATTTCGTAGATCATGCTGCAACGTCGCTATTTACTGTTTCCGCTGGAGATAGGTAGGTATCTACCTCATTCTTTGTTGTAGGTCAGTGTTATTTAGAATCTCCTTAAAACGAATCCTCTGTTTAAATTAATACGATGTCGAGAAACTAAAGAACTATGATTTAGTTTTGTATGTCGTTGTTAATTTGTTAACATTGGAGGGCATTTTAGATGAGTGTTTACGCAACTAAAATTCCCCTATGTATGAAACTATCATTTGAGGTTCTGGATGATCACATGGCGAGATTGTTTCATTGAAGGTAAGTCTAAGAAGTATTGCCGCTACCTAAATGTATTGTCGTAGAAGTTTCCACAAAGATAGCGCGACATGCAACTTCTAAAGTCATTTGTCAATGAAGCTGCATGCAGTAGGTACTCTTAGAACGACAAAAAAAATATACATGAGATAAGCCCCAAAGAAGGACAAGTCCGCCCTTGGCCACTTCCTAGTGTTTAGCTGGGTAGAAGAAGTGGCGGAACACACTACCCAGCAACAAAAACTGCAAAATGTAAAACGTCAATTCAAACGTAACGTTGTATTTACGAGTAGTAGGCGTAGGTGTAGCGTAAGAACATTTTGCTCTTGTGTGTTTTCCACTTCCCGGAACACATCTCGGCGCCAGCTCTACCGCCAGTCGACTGTGTAAACTGGAGAGTTACAGCGATCCCGACGGTAATAATACGGATTCCGGTTGGAAGTTAAGTTATGAAATTAACGAGTTTAAAGTTAACGTGATCTTTTTTGTAGCAATTAATAGTTACTGTGCGCAGTGTGCTTGATATTGGACCTAGTGGTCAAATTTTCTGTAACCCGCTGCCGCGGGCATTGTGGCAAACTGACTTTGATTTTTACCTGAAAATTATACCGGATCTTTTTCAAAAGTGTGAGTCAACAAGTGGACTTAGTTCACCTAAGAAAGAATGCCCTTTCTTAAGTAAACTAAGTCAACGTGGTTTCTCAGGCTCGACAACCAAGGATAAAGTAACAGCGTCGGACCGTCTTTTGCAATAAATAACTTCTCGAACGTAAACACAAGTTAAATACCAAGATGCATCTTTTCTTACGTAAAACAAATCAACTTGGTTTCTCAGGCCCGATATCTAAGAACAAAGCAACTGCGTCAGTGTCTTTTGGAATACATATTACCACGCCAAAGTTCATATTTTTATAGAGAATTCTTTTGTCATGACCCTCAAAGTCATGACATAACTATTGAGATACAACTACAAGTGAATGGTGGTTACGGGTTAGTTACTAACTCGACACGAAAGACTGGACAAACGTGTGTCGCGTTGGTGAAACTCAAAATCAGTATCACTCGTTTCGTCATCTGGACACGAAAAGATTTTTACGTGTGTCCCCACATAATGAAATTTAAATTAAATCAGTTACGAGTATTTGTAAAAGAGTTCATCTATAGGGAAGGTGCCTTCACAACTGAAGTCTATGGTTATAAGGGACAGTTTCATACTCTGCTGGCTATAGGTAATTGATATCTCAGGGTAGTGACCGTAAATACCAAAAATAAGAAAACCGTGGTTAACACTTTAAATGCGGTAACACAACCCTAAAAAGTATAACCATCTATTACAGAATGCTTTCACCATTCATACATTACAACATTCCATAATGTAATGTGGTCAAAGCAAGAAGTACCACAAAATACAGTATTTTTCCTAAATTACTACATTTTCCGACGAGATATTATAATTTTTACTCTAGAAAACTTTGATAATTAAATACTGTTCAAGTTCTCAGTAGTACGATTGAGCCTAATATGAATTAAAACATTTTATAATTTCTACATCCACTGAAAACTATTTCAATATGAAAGAGGTAACCTTCAAATGTAGCTCTTAAGTGCTTTATTTAAGGGCACATTTGTTTTTCTGTAAGATAAATATAAAATTTTAGGAAACATGCCCAAATAATGCACGATCAGGATAATTTTGGTTAAAATATGACAATCTTACAAAAAATGACCATAATATGCAATGCATATGCAAATCTGCATTTTTTTAAAGCCTGTCTCTAGTTTTTACTCTCTATTTCAATGATACCATAATAAATTGATGAATGGAGTGGATGAACAGTCCACAGAACACAACGTCGACAGTAACGTAAGTCAATAACGAGAAATCCTGAAAATAAATATCCTTAAATCGATTCGTAGAAAATAACTAAGCCCTAAGTTGTTTTACTTGAACGTAGAAATAAGTTGTTTTACTTGAACGTAGAAAAAACACGAGGAGCTAACCATTTCGGTTTTTCTATCACCCTTTTCCTATTTCCTTTACATGAAACTGATATTTATATGTGATAACTATTTATTACCATACATTACTCCTACAAGATACATTATGATTGTTGTTTAATAATAATTCTAATACTATCAAGAAAAACACAAATAAAACAGAAGGGGTAACAGCTAGTGCGTATTGTGACATACAAGGAATAAAGCAGCTCTTGTTTACTAGGTTGTAACTGAACGTAAAACAAACGAATACACAAACCATATGGACGCCACGTTGCAAACGCCCCCAAGGAGCTTGAGTTACGTGTTAAATAGAAGCCTATTTTTGTAAAACACAACGCTAAAAAGAAGAAAATTAGGGAGGTTAGAGACGTGTCTCGCCGAACTTCCAAGTGATTGCTATGCGGCTCCTCCTTCCCGTGCTATTGGCGTTGAGCGGCACAGCTCCGCCAATGAGACCGCGTTTAGCCCCACTCGCTGCCATTTCATATTACTAAGATTACGTTTTCCTTTATTAAGAAATATGCCCATTTTTCGACAATTATGCCACAAAAGCGATATGCTAATTGCATTACGGTAAAAAACAATACGCAACTGTTGATCTCGTGGCGAAGAAAACGGCGAGGATTTTTGGATTTTGTCAAAAGATTGTGATTTCGGGTTTAGAGATTGGGTAATTAGCCACATTTTCAGGTAAACGGTTCCGTGTGAAGACGCCTACACGGCGGCGGGCGTCGAGCTTTACGTTGATGTGTTCGAAGCGTGAGAGATTCGATCGTGGAGTATTTGAGTCAGTCCGCAGCTCGGCCACGGCGCGCGTCACTCGCATCGCGCTCCGCTAGCGACAAGCGCCCGACAACCGAAAGCGAACCTGCGGCCGCCCGCCCAGAGTGCGCCCATACTGCTATTTGAAAAATAAATCCCAATTATATTCACAATTATTGTTTATAAATAGTTATTGGCCAAGTTGAATAACTGCATGTGTTGACAACAAGCGAAAAAGTTTACCAAAAGTGATTTTACGAACTATTAAAAACTTTCTGTTGTGTTTGAACAAGGATGTTAATATTATAAAAAGGCTTTTGGATTTCAAGACGCTCGAGGAAAATAAACGTCACTCTGAAATAGAAAAAGTGGGTGAGTACATTCAATTAGAATTAAATTCTTCCAAAATCATTAAATAGATGTCATTTGACTAATTTAGGCAGAATTATAAAAACTTTTTTAAAATTTTTATTTGTACTGATGGTTCCGTTATTTAAAAATATTCGTATTTTTATTAATAAACAATCATTTTACTTTTTATCTCAAAGAGTCTGTCGGCATTAATCATACGCAAGAAGCCGCTGAAAAGTGCACATGTTGTGCAAATGCAATTCCCATAAAATAAAGAAACACTTCCCATTCCTTTTTCTTGTGATATAATTAAACAAACAAATATACTTATTGCCGTAAAAAAAAAACATAATTTTACCGCTGCCTGTTTGGCCGTTACAATGATGAACGAACTATCCAATATCAAAATTCGATTTGTAGTTTTTATCCGATAAATGAACGTTATAATATAACACATAAGTTACATTTTAATAGACTTCGTAAAATGATACGTCCACATTAAATTATTAATTAATTGTAGGTACTCTCAAATGAAGCTTATTTAATTGGAATAATTTAATCAAGTTAATAAAGCATGATTGCAAATAGGTTGTCTAGTCTGCACTAATTTGACAATCAGTTTATAAAACTGTCAGTTGCAGAAAGCACTTTAAACTTTGACATGGTAGTTTTGTTGGTTTCTGTCATTGTTATTCGTACAGAAACTTTGTTCCTGAATCAAAAGAAATTGAACGGTATGAAATAATAAGTAATCTTGTAAAACAAAATACTGTTCTCATGCACACTGGATAGCATTTTTTAATTATGACTTGGTTATTTTTTCAGTATAATCGAGTTAACTAGTTGAATAGTCAAATAAATAGTGACATCTAGCAAAATCTATTATTTTTTATATACGTGGGACACTCAGAAAGTTTTGCGAAACTAAAAAAAATTGTTCTATACGTACATATATTTTTATTAAATCTTTTCAAAGTACTTTCCACCAGCCTCTATACAAAGATTCATGCGCCTAAACCAGTTTTCAAAACACTTTTTCCAGTCCGCCGCAGACACCTCGTTTACAGCCTGCTCGAACCCAGCCAGCGCATCTTCCGGCGACGAAAATTGTATCCCTTTGAGCTGATTTTTTATTTTTGGGAATAAAAAGAAGTCACACGGTGCTAGATCAGGGCTGTAAGGAGGGTGACCCAGGAGTTTGACTGGCGTGCTGTCCAGGAAGTCCCTCGTTTTGAGTGCGGTGTGCGCAGGTGCATTGTCGTGGTGGAGCAGTAGCCCGCGGAGCCCTGTGTTTGGTCGCTTGTTGCTTATAACAGAGAAAACTTCTGGCAAACATTTGGAAGTATACCATTCGGCATTAATGCTTCTTTGATCCCGTAAGGGAATTGATACCAAGTGGCCAGTCAAATTAAAAAAGCTAGCGATCAAAATCTTACCCCCGCTTCTAGATCGCTTCACTTTGGTAGGCGTTGGCTCATTTTGAAACACCCAAACAGTCGACTGGCGCTTGGTTTCTGGGTCGTATTGATAAATCCAGGACTCATCACCTGTAACGATGTCGTAAACACGCCGAGACGAGCCTGCTTCAAATTTGTTAAGCATATCACGGCACCATTCCACCCGGGCCTGCTTCTGAGCATCGGTGAGGTTGTGCGGCACCCAGCGTGATACTATCCTCCTCACGCGAAGATGGCTGTGTAGAATCTCGTGAACGCTTCCCGATCCAATCTTCAATATGTGTTGAATCTCCTGATATGTAATTCGCCTATTGTCTTGGATTAAATTTTTCACTGCTAGCACGTTTTCTTCGGTAACAGCCGTCAAAGGGCGACCGCTTCTTTCGTCATCCCCCAAAGTTGGTCGACCGCGCTTGAATTCGTTATACCAACGATACACGGTTGCCTTGGAAGGGCCTTCATCCATGAATGCCATTTGAAGTCTATCGTACGATTCATCCGGTTTCAGGCGACACTTGAAATCGTATAAAATCATAGCTCTAAAATGTTCCCGGCGCAGATCCATATTTCAGTGAGACACAATACTTTGAATTAACTCGCAAAAAATGTGGAGGGAAATTTTGAAATTGGAACTTACTTATTTTTACTTATAAATAATCATATTTTCGAAAAACATAATAACTGGCCAGTCTCCCATATATAAAAACTTTTTTTCGCAATACTTTCTGAGGGGCCTGGTATTTGCTCTATATTTTTATGACTAAGTCTTTTTTTGGGGCAGGGTTATATTCAGCAGGCGAAAGTCCAATGGTAGATTTTTTTCGCCTGAAATAACGATGATGATGACCAGCATAGAAAAGTCGTTGCAAAAAGTTACCTACCTCTATATTGATCAGTGTTTTTTACATATTTAATTTTAAGATTGTGAAAAAAAACAACTTGATTGGATATACTGTCTTACTCGCTTATTTACTAAAATCTTTAATTATTGGACATGTGACGGTATGAACAACAAGCATATAAGAAATGTTTTGATACAGGAAAAACATCTATCCCCGTATCCATGTTTAATACAAAGGCAATCTATTCCTCAATGAACAAATTTTTTAATGTTAGTATAAAAATTGTGAACTACAGCTATCAAATTGATTTTATATGATTGTAAACACAAGAAATTGATGTCGAGACTGTAACGCACACTTTACTGATTTATTAATTCCTTATTGTGCAGCTGTTTGTACTTAATGTTTATCGTAGTAGGCAGTAAAGTAGGTAATTATTGTTCTCTCTATAACTTATTTAATTTTTCAATAAAGTTTAGATAGGGTAATTAATTATTTGTAAATAAAAATACGTGTTACTTCAGCTGTATGTTCTGCATGAACTCTTTGTAGACTATATTACCTTCAACTTGCCCGTGTGACTAAATATGAATAATACAAGGAATTTGGCCTGTCTAAATGTAAATTGTCTACAGTGGCCCGGAGTACCGATGGGTCGGGCCTCGATGGAGGCTGCGAAGACGACGTCTCGCGGCTGACTCCAGGCCTGCATCCAGAAGCAACCTTCGACATGAACGATCTGCCGTCGAACGCCTATACGTTGGACACTCGCAGAATGCAATTATACTCGCACCCACACGTACATCCCACGGTGAGTCAATGCCTTTGTTTCAGGTACCTACCTCCGGTTGACACAAATCTGACACAAAAGGAACGTCACTTCTAGAATTTTCTCGCACTAACCTCTAACGTGACGAAAAAGCTAGAAATATCTATCTTCTTGAAATATAAAAAGACGTTGTTGTTTACCCTTGCTCAAGACGATAGAACTAGTCGTATGGAGTAATACTTGTGACGTCTTTGATGAGATGGTTTGACGTGTATCGCGTGAGCTGAAAACATCAAAAGGCTCGTTGCTAATCTGTTTCTTTCATGGAAAATATATACGCTTAGCGCCAGGAATCAAAACACGTTCAAAGTGTCAAATAAAACGACGAAAACGACGGTTCAAACTTATAAGAATCGTATAAACTCAGGCAAAACAAATCCGTCTTTTAAACCATAAAAACGTCGACAGCAAAAACAAAATAATAACGTTGAAAGATGAAATGCATTGCAAGGCGCGAAAATAAAAATAATTTGAGGGTACAGTACCGGCCGGGGCGTAAGGTTTCCACTCTGAAGTGGCCATTCGACTCGCCTTCGTTCCTCTAACAGTTCACACGAGCAAATTCATTTATTTTTCTGAATCATGCTCAATGACCCTACTATTATTATTACTATGATGTAAAACGAACCACGGCAATACAAAAACACAATTTAAAGTAATATCGAGATAAACTACAACTAATTATGATATACATACCAACAGTTGCAGCAATAGATAGAGTCGTTTTCATGGACTGCCTCGTTGTAATTTGATAAATAAACAATGAGGCGCTATTAATTTGTAAATAAATCATGTTTCCTCTCGTCATTAATTTATTTTATTAATATAATTACTTTTATAATAGCCAGTGTGGTGGTCATGACGTTTAGCCGCCAGGCACCGCGCTATCGCAACACTGAACTCGTGTTATCAAAGACGTCTTCGTCACCATCCGTTACATCACCGACCTTGTTTGTTTGACTTTTTCTTGCCAGTTTATCTGTTTTAAAAGTTACTGATTTTTCTAGTATTATTACAAACACAAAAGATACCTAAGTGCTGCTCTAACTAGGCCTGGGTTAAAGCTACTCTATAGGAAATATTTTCTCATTTGTACCTAAGTCAATTTGAGTTGATATAGCTACCTTCATTACTTTCAGACGCCTAATGTTTTCTTAGTAGTAGGTTTTAGGTTTTTCTGGTATTGTAAGAAACAATTAAATGATGCGTACAATTTGATCGGACAAAGATTCTATAACAGCTGGAGACATTCGTAATAGAGGCACAATTTTATGAAAATTAAAGCAATTACGACCGAAGCAGAGTTTTATCAAATGTCCCTGACATAGGTTCATCGCAAACCGAACAACAGATTGTCAATAAGATTCAGTAGGTATCATAACTGTAGCTTAGTACTTATAAAAATATATAAGAAAATTATATAAGAAAATTCTAGCTTGATCATGTGAAGTCAGATAATGGTAGTTAGAAATGTTATTGTTTATATTACCTATTGTTAAGTAGCATTGTAAAATATTCGTTTCTATTTTATTTATTACCACTTTGAACATTATTGAATAGCACAAAGTATTCCTATACGCAGGCATAAAACGCATGAATAGTATTAACTATATCTCGGCTATAAAATATCTCTTTTAGACAAATTAGTGATGGTCGATATTTTACTTAGGTAGGTTTAGGGCTAAGTTATACTTGTCTGTAAGTGAATTTAAGATTTTTATTGAATTCCCAGTCACTCAGACTTAAAGGAATACAATTATTTGAATCGAATATGAATCGTCCGGATTGTAATTTTTACCAATGTGATTCCTAATGGGTGTGAAAAGATCCAGAACGAATCCGAATGGTCTTGTTATTCGTATTATTGCGATATATTTTTATGGTTATAACTAGACCATACTTACCTAGGAACCTTCTAGTTACGTAGGACAAAAATCACAACAATTTTTAGATTTGAAATAAGATAAAAAAATAATGTTATATCTTTGCTTTAAATAACTGACCCCTGTACTATTCAATACATCTATTAAAACTGTGTTTTGAGTGCGTTGCATTGAGTCTTAACGTAAATCGTCATTTTACACCCCAAAAAATGTAGTTACCCAGCAAAATTATTTGCTTAAAGTTAATTAAGTGGATGTACCATCAACTAATTGGGTATCGGACCCCCGTAAGGACTATCCTTGCTTGCAGCGTCCAGCCGCTATAGAAGCGGTCATTTACGCTTATCTACCAATAGCATCGCAGCATCTGTTTTTTGCTGAGTCCCATGTTGCAGTAACATAAATAATTATAAATAATCGTAATAATAAAAATAGTTAAGTAGTTCACACACTCGCCTGGCATCTCAATTCCAGTCATGCTTAGAGTCTGGGTCGCTACCAGAGTTTCTAACAACGGGTGTTACCCACCTGCTCCATAAGTCAGGTAGTCCTGCGGAACCCAAGAATTATAGACCGATCACGTGTTTGTCGACGGTCTATAAACTTCTTACATCCATTTTGAGAGAGGAAATTAACAAACACATCGATAGTAATTCTATTATGTCGGCCTCTCAGAATGTATGTAAGAACGGGTCCCGTGGAACTAAGGAGCTACTCCTCGTCAGGCCATTAGCCAACAGGTTCGTCGATCCCGCAAGGATCTGTCGACATGTTGGATAGATTACAAGAAGGCCTACGACTCTGTGCCACATACATGGCTCATGAGGGTGCTGGAGTTGTACAAGATTGATGCAACTCTACGCGCCTTTCTTGAGTCGTGTATGGGGCAATGGAAGACGGTCCTTCGATATCCAGGATGTCGACAGATCCAGGGGAACGATGAGCCTGTGTGGATTAAACGGGGAATATTTCAGGGCGACAGTTTGAGTCCTCTTTGGTTCTGTCTAGCCCTGAATCCTCTAAGCACATTGCTGGAGGATTCAGGTCTAGGCTACCGGTTGAGGAGAGGTGGTCAGGTCATATCTCACCTTCTCTACATGGATGATCTGAAACTCTTTGCCCCTAACAAATTGCAACTGATGAAGCTACTGAAAGTAACTGAAACCTTTAGTAGCGCCATCAGGATGGACGGATGGGATCCAACTCTCGGATTCCATACACCTCAGATCTCTCTCCTCATCCGAAAGTTATAAGTATTTGGGTATGTCGGAAGCGTTAGGCATTAACGTAGCTGACATGAAGCAATCGTTGAGGGAGCGCTTCTTTGGTCGCCTGAAGAAGGTACTAAATAGCCTTCTTTCAGGCGGGAACAAGGTGCGCGCCTTCAACGGTTGGGTCATGCCGGTTTTAATGTACTCTTTCGGCATACTCAAATGGACTCAGACCGAACTGGACGCCCTGGATAGGAGAGTTCGTACACTGCTGACCGCAAACCGGATGCATCACCCACGATCATCGGTGATGAGACTGTACATCCCGCGGAAGTGCGGGGGTCGAGGCTTTTTAAACGCTAAGACCCTCCACAACCGCGAGGTGTGCAGCCTCAGAGAATATTTTTTGATAGCCGAGGTGGGTATGCACCGAGATGTGGTCGCAGTGGATAAGGTACTCACCCCGCTGTCCATGGCTAAAGAGAACTGGCGCAAACCTGTAGTACTACCGATGACCGCAAGGAAGTATGGCAAGGCAAGGTGCTTCACGGGCGCTTCTACCAGGCTCTTCATGGGCCTGATGTAAATTTTCTAGCATCCGTATCCTGGCTACGATTCGGTGACCTCTTTGGGGAAACTGAAGGTTTTGTCTGTCCGATTATGGACGAAGTTATGCTGACGAACAACTACCGGAAACATATTATGAGGGACGGGACGGTGGATGTGTGTCGGGCATGCCACCGTCCGGGTGAGTCCATCAGACATATTATTTCTGGTTGTTCTCGTCTGGCTAACGGCGAGTACTTTCATAGACATAACCAAGTAGCCAGGATTATTCACCAGCAACTTGCCTTGAAATATACACTTGTGGAATCTGAGGTACCGTACTACAAATATGTGCCCGACCCAGTTCTCGAGAAAGACCATGTCACGCTGTACTGGGATCGGCCTATCATTACTGACAGGACTATTGTCGCCAATAAGCCTGACATAGTGGTGATAGACCGATCAGCGCGCCGCGTAATGATAGTCGATGTTACCATCCCGCATGACGAAAACCTCGTGAAAGCTGAGAAAGAGAAACAAATAAAATATCTCGACTTAGCTCACGAGGTTGTCGATATGTGGAATGTGGACTCAGCTATCATTGTGCCGATTGTCGTAACGGCCAATGGCCTTATGGCCAAGAGCCTCGACGACCATCTGTCGAAGCTTTCACTTGGGGGTTGGATCAAGAGCCAGATTCAGAAGGCAGTACTCCTCGATACGGCCCGCATTGTGAGGAGGTTCCTGTCTCTGCAGCCCTAACCACCGGTAGCTTGGACCAAGCTCCCGACACCGGCGGAAACCTGTTTTTTTAAATTTTTAAATGTTTTTTTTTACCTTTTTTTTTTTTAAGAAATATTTAAAAATATATAAAATAAGAAGTAAAATGAATAAAGAAAATAGTTGGCTAAAATAAAACATCCTTATGCATATGCTCCAACCAAATAGGTTGATGTACTATCGCCAAAGTGGGAATAGATACCCTTTTCAAACCAAATCCCTTGCAAACGATGACCACAACCGACTTATGCTGAAAATCTTCCGCGGGCTCAAACATTTTGGTATCTTGCGGTCCAGCATGGGATACGTGAAGTTTCTGATGACAGCTACAGGAACTTGGGGTCCCCTTGAATCGTGGGGCCCTGGGCACGTGTCCAGAAAGCCCAGTGGAAAAGATGGCCCTGACTATAATTCGGCAAGATGAGTTGTAATGAAACGATGAGGTAGTACATAGGTAATTCTAATTAAGTATGAATAGGCACCACGTATGCTAATGCCAGAGATAAGGTTACTTGCATGATAAAAATGTTATGGTAATATGTATATCGTTATTCTGGGAAATGAAGACTTTATTTACTTATTTAGGCTCCAATGCGTTGGTGAAATAATTAAAAGGGAATAGTAACGCAATAGGTTATTTAAAATACAAAAGGGAGTTAAAGAAAGATGTATGAACGTTGACGAAGCTTCATCATCTGCCTAGCCTTTTCCCGAACTATCTTGGGGTCGGCTTCGAGTCTAACCGGATGCAGCTGAGTACCAGTGTTTTACATAAAGCGACTGCCTATCTGACCTCCACAACCCATTAACTGGGTAATACGATACCCCTGGTAAGACTGGATGTCAGACTTTTGGCTTCTGACCACTCATAACGACTGTCAAAGATCTACAAATGGCAACTTAAGGAGTAGGTATATAAAGATCGTAGCAGGTGGAGTTCTATAGTTTCTGGCTACCTTCATGGAAAACGACGTGAGTTTAAGTATTTATGAACAGGAAATCGAATTTGGAATAATCTGTATCCTCTGCCCAGATGAAAGCCACATAGCAAAAGTCTTAACTATTTTTGACGCATTTGACAGACTATTGACCGTAGTCAGGCAAACGAATGGTTGAAACATTTCATGAGTTGTGAAGTGAACATAAAGGCTGCGTTGGCGCAAGTGGCGAGCGATGACGTCGACTCAGCTGCTTCGGCACGCGGCGACTCGAATGACTCCGCTGTAATTCGACCGGACCCTGTGACAAATGTGAAAAGTATTACGTTTTTAAAGTGCGCCCGTGCGCTCTTGCTACCGTCCAAAGTTCTCTCAATACGTTTCATTTGTTAGGTACATGCACGAATATATTTATTCCTCAATTGAATTTTATGTTTGTAGCTCAGTATTGGTAGCTAATATTTTGTTATTGTAATCTGATTTTGTGTATAATATAACACAAATTAAGGTTGAACTGAAATCTTATCATAGACAAGTAATTAATTTGTTCATTTATTTAATACTTTTAGCACACAAATATACAGAGGCGACTTTGTGGTAAACGCTACGTGTCAAGTTTAGGACAAACAGTGGTTGGTGAAATTTCAAAAAAAGTGGAATCAATATAAATACAAAGAAGATAAAGGAAATAATTTATTTGAACTCATAATAAGAATTATTTCGAGTCACTGACGTCCTAGTTGATATTTTTTCTCTGACAATTCGGACATCAGTAAAAAGCTGTTTGTACAGTCAGATAAAAAACTTCCAACGATACCTTAATTGTAGAAGGGGCGTTTTTAATAGATAATTTTACAAACCTACATACATACGCGCCTTGGCAGTCGGATAATAAGGATTTGCTCATAGAAGTGCTAATAGAAGTGTAGAAAAGTCCAAGTGACTCTCTCTATCTCTTTTATTCGTATAGATACTAATAAGACATCATCTGACGACCTCTCGGAACAGAACCTCTGATGATGTCGTTTTAGTTCTACTTACCTACCCAGAGCTCTTAATATAGATACTACCTTAAACTTATGCTAGCCAAGTACCTTTGCTGGGTTATAGTCGAGTGAAATTTGACTAAAATACTCATAAAGTGTTACGATGTTTATAGTGGTCGGATTTTCATGGTACTTTTTTATTCAGTTCCTAGAGATGTGGAGAAGAAAGTTAAAAAAAGAGTTCGCTGAATTCATATTGTGGCGGAATAGTGTGACCTGTGTGTATCCATTTAAAACCAATTTGGTCATTGTTGTCAATAAAACGCAGTTCAAGCTTTCTATGAAAATTTTATATTTTATTCAAATATTTCAAAATTTGAAAACCTACATTTCTTTTGAAATTGGTTACTGATACTTTTATACAGACTTAGAACTGGCCAAGAAAATGTTCAAGAAAATATATGAGTGTAATCACCAATTTCTATTTCTATTTATTTATTCTTCAACAAATTTACATTTGTGGCGAACATACTCGTACAACATACACAAAGTGGTTTTACATCTTTACATCGTAAAGCCACGAAAAAAATAAAACAACATTCGTCACACCATAATTAGTCTTACTATTAAGTATAATTTAACATTAAAGTATAATAATAATTTAACATTAAAATTATATAACACGCACATTACATTGCCTTTATAAAAAATTAACTTAATAATAATTAAAAAAAAACGATATGAATTCAATTCAAAGAAATGTATGTCAATAAAATCATTAAAATATAATCACATATCAGTTGGAACTACTATTATCTTTGAGAAACTCTTCAATGCTGTAAATTTTTTTTTTCAATAACAATGAATTTAATTTTCTCTTGAATTCGTGTGGATTCATAGAATTTTTAAATTGTACCGGCAATTTATTGTATATTATATATTTACTGATTGCACTCTTGAGGCATGTTTAACGACATGAGCCTTTCTTCGTGTTTTTATTCTGTCTTCTTTCTCTGTCTCTTTTCTTCTGTCTCAAACTTATGGATATTCTTAATAAAATAATTAAGCATGATCAGAATGTAGAGGCATGGTACTCTAAGAATGTGCCGTTTCTTAAAATGATCTGTACAAAACTCTGTTTGTTTAATGCGAAGCATAGTTCTCAAGACTCTTTTCTGTATAACGAAAGCAGCATTAATATTGTATTGGTAGCTGTTGCCCCAGAACTTTTTGTTATATCTAAGTCTAGACCCAAGTGCAAAATACACCATAATGATGAGCAATGATTAATTCATCTCTAACACTCCTGAGAGCATAGCAAGCACTACTCATAGTGTTAGTGACCACTTTCAATTCCTTCTTCCAGTTTAAAACTGCATTTATTTGTACCCCCAAAATTTTTATATTATCTACCAAAAATATATACCTAAAATTCATTCGCTAATATGAGAAAATCGGCTATGTTGTTAAAGGCAATTTTTATATATAATTATCATCATTTCGCAATAATTATAAAATTATAAATGCGTCCACTTCCTACTAGAAAAATATTTTAAGATACTTGTTAAATATTAGTTCCAGCTGAAAAAGTAAAACATGACAAAAGGGTTCTATAGCTTAGAATTGGGAGCGGTATCGGTAGCGATATTAAATGAGGTGCAAATAGCCAAGTTTGCAATTAATCTTAGATATAAATTGTGACAAAATGTTACGTTATGAATAAGACTTTTTTGTGTTTTTATCAGTGGCCCCGTCAGCAATAATCAACATTAATCGAGTACCTCCTATTTTTATTTTTAGTTTTTGGTCTCTGTGGATAGTTGATATAATGAGGATATTTTCAATAAAATATTTACGTTGACCACAGTAGATTTTTTTCGAGAAAAATAGCCTAATTTACATAGACGATTTCATGATATTACAGAATTATTTTTCAGTTACACTCGTTACAGTTATACTCGTAAATGTGGTTTCCTTGAACATTTTTACGTCCAGTTATTTGTGAAAATTTATTAGTTACCCAATGACAAAAGAAATCATAGTCTTAAAATTTGGTATTTTAGAAATAAAGCAAAAAAAAAAGAAATTTTCCAAAAATACCGGAAATATTAATTTCGTCGACCAGAATGGTAAAAAAAACTGACCAAATTGGCTTTTAATGGATGCACACAGGTCACACTATTAGACCAAAATATTAATTCAGCGAATTTCAAGTAACTAGTGAAAAAAAAATCCAAGGGAAATTCCAAAAAATAAAAAATTAATTTCGCGTTTTTTTTTAGCTTTCTTCTCCACATCTCTAGGAACTCAATGAAACAAAGTCCCATGATAATCCGTCCACTATAAACTTCGTTCCACCTTATTGTCTTATTTGCAATCGGCTATTATTTTAATTTCTAACTATTTAGAAGTCCGTCAAATCACAAAATTAGTCAGCGGGACTAGTTGAACAATTCAGAAAATGCATTTAGTCGACTGATCCCGCGGGTCCCGCCTGTGCGGGAACAGTTGACTAAAGAGCTAAGATGCCTCCAGTCATCCTAAAATACTTTTGGAAACGCCCTTTTTTCCACATATTATTTTATTTGAAAACTTTTTTATGTGACAATACTAAACAGCTTTAATAATTTGATGGTGTCCGAATTGTCACTGAAAAAATAAGGAAAATAAAAAGTGTTAATTCGGATACTGTGTCCGAGTTTATTTTTTTTTCGAATCGTCAGTGGCTCATTATTTCATTGGAGCCATCAGTCTTATGATTCAGTTGGTTTGATGTAGATATTATAATAATTTACACATTTTTTGAAATTTTAATAGTATGGCACTTTACTATACCACAAACGGCAAACTACGACACGATAAGAAATAACAATATTGTTGAAATACAACATTGATGATCCACAAACTTTTCCAAAGAAAACTAATATGTATGATCTAGATAAAGCAGTGGTTTTGTAGGATATTTGAAAAAGATGTTTTAAAAAGATTAATATTAGTGTCGCAACACAACTGACCCCAATCAAAATAAAGCGTAATAGTAAATAAATGATGCCAATGTTATAATGGTGACGAAATTGAAGATCGACCGTCAAGGCGTCGATCGCTTAGCCGGCATTATTATGAATTGTGCTAACACAACGGAAACTACTGTTCCTTGGGAATGTGTGTTCGCCGTCTACATGCTGTAATCACTTGATGAATTGTAATAGTTTGCTAGCTACAAATATTACGTTGTTTATACTAGCTAGAAACCGATATAATTTGAACAGGGCTATAATTTAGTTACCATTTACCTACCAAATATAAGATAAATATTTGTTTTAATCATCATTTCTAAAAAAAAATAATTAAGCGTTAATTAGCGTTTATATCTCAAGAACTGCTTGAACGAATTTGGTTATGTTTTTGTGGCTAAGTTGCGGGTAAGTTTAACTTAGTTCCACCTAGAGTTAGACAGTCGAATGCAAGCTAAGAGATGGGCAAAAGCACACACACATAACTATTAATAGACACACAGGAATAGATTTTTAATTATTAAAGTGTAAAGCGAAACTGTCCCCAAATTTCATAAGGCTATGGGCATAATAAATAAATGTCTTGGGTAAGGTCATACTAGGTACACTGTACAGCCATACTCAGATCGTAATAAGATTTTAAAAATCATGAATGGCTTCTGATTTACTGAACAATGAAAAATGATATCTCAACAATGTAGTCCATTGTAAAGATATGATTACAAGCTTTATGCTGTAGGTGCCTGTTAGAGTGTTCAGATGGATGTCTTGCAAGCTAGCTATATGTGATGACTTCCTGTTGTACGAGTTGATAGTTTGTATTATATGGAACCCAAAGACATTGGGAGGATGACTAAAGCTGAAGTCTTTTAAAAAAAAAAAACAAAAAAATGTGGACTCCTTACGATGGAACTTTTTAACGGCCTTACCGTTACGTAATGGAACGTCTTGAAAATTAGTATGAAATGTATTTCATTTAATAAGGAATATGTTCCAATTACAATTTGAGAATAGATAAAAGTGCTGACTTTATTCTTCAATAAATAGATTGCATGTAGAATCAATATCAATTCGTGTTAGTGCGCCAGTCTTCCTAAGAATAAGAAGATGAGCAGGGCTGTAACAATTATCCGGCCTCCCACCAGTAAAATTTGTTTGTTACTCTTATTTGTTAGAACACAGTAATGTATATGTTTATAGCTTACCATGCCATACAGAAGGAGAGTAATAAAATTAACATGGTAATACTATACGAATGTTGGTTCTAAAAAATGATATTTAGGTATAAATAAGTCAGTTGAGACGTAAAATAATCTAAAGTCGGCGTCCACAGGTCACATTGTGTTAAGAAAACGCAGAGCTAGTCGGAGTAACCTGCACGTGCAACAGAATGTTCAGTGTTTGTACATTTGTTCAGTGATCGTGGGTGGCCCTGTACTACTTTTTTACATATGTATATTTTACTCGAGCGTCAACTTTCATTCGAGACTTACCTCCAACCGAGATTCAATCTTAAATAAGGGATGTAAAGAACTAAATGAGATGATAAAGCTAAAAAGTAGCTTATCGGAAATATTGCTAAGCCGTACAGCTAATTCGGTCGTGTACAACATACAATGGGCCTATTTCACGAGCCAATTAACTTTGTGGCATTTTTATTATTTCACTGGTATCGAATGTCTTTTCAGATAGATTGGAGAACAAACTAAATGCGGTCAGATAAATATTTTCTATCTTGAAATATTCGTATTTTAATGAAATACTGTAGGTACCTATATAGTATCGATATTTCAAAATTTTGTTGGGTTGGTGTGAATGACTGGATCGCAACTTGAACACGTCGCTCTTAATCTAAATCTCAAAATGTCTAATTCTCAAAATACCTACATCGTCAACAGATCACACAGTGGCAAAATCACTACATCGCTTTTAGTCCACATCTCTGTCTTAATCTCAAAATACCCAGAAAAAACGAGTTGCAAAAAGTTATGTACAGCAAACTAACTTTTTGCAACTTTGATTCACGTTACTAGAACCTAGTACACCATTTAGGTATTCTAAGTTCGCGTTCGAGCACTATCTCACTCGATACTAAGTGATGCTGTGGCTACACAGTGCACGCCTGTCTAGAAGTAACCTATTCACTCGAGGCCTGAAGGTATCACCTACAGCTATCGCAGGTAGTTTCACTCTCTACTTAAACATATGATGAACGTTTTCCAAAATGGTTTTATGCTAACCTAACCTAACTTCTTCTTAATTGTTTGCTAAGAAGTAACTATAGCTAAAGCGATGGACGGTTGGAGACAGTGACTGTAGAAAAAAACTAATTGAATAAATTGCTTATAATATATTAAATATACAATTGATATATTAAATATATTAAACCTAGAGGCACAGTTCATTGCAAATGTCACATCAGAATGTCGTCGATAAATCAAACTAAAAAATAAAACCTAAAAATCACAAGTTCTGATTGACTTAACACAATTTCATTCTTACACCGATTACATACTTGTTTTTTAAACGCGAGCAACGCACTTTATGTCAAGGCTAAGACAGCCAAGATACGCATCTCTGATTTTTCGCATTAATTTACGTATTGATTAATTATCACTAGCTTCGGTGAAGGAAAAATTTGTGAGGAAACTAATCCAGCATGCCTGAGAGATAATTCTCGACGGAATCTTCTTTGAGTAAAATGACTGTGTGACAAACGGACGGACGGACAAGATGAAATTATAATCCGTCGCTGCCATTCCGCTACGGAACCTATGAAAAATATACTCAATAGGTGATAATGAAAAACTGAACACGTGGGTATACTGTAAAAAGTATGACCATACAACCTCATAAGGAAGATAGGACAGGCCGATATAAAAAAAAAAAAAAATTAAGATTACCACATTGCTTTTGACATTGGCTCCTCAATCTGCTTTAATTCTCGAAAAGTCGTCGGCCAATTAGAACATATTTTTACTACAATTTAGGTAAACGTGGACTGCAAATTTCAAGATCGAAATCGAATTATTTTATAAGTAGTTGCCTGCGTCGTAGTATCAGGACTTTCAAGCCATACAAATCTGGAGCTGTATCTAATGCCGTTAGGTTACTGATTTGCTTGAAGTGTGCAATAAAATCTCCAGGCACATGGATGTAGAGATTGGGACAGGCAAAGAGATGCTTATACCCAGCGGAGGGTGATGATAAGAATAAACAAACAACAATAACCAATAAAGATAGAGGATCTTTAATTTGGTGTTGCAACATCATCAGAGAGATAATGGTCGTGGATGGTGAGAACAGATCATCAGGTCAGCAGTATATCAAATACAGAAGGCATGGCGAAGGCTGATAATTAGCGGTTTCTACTATAACTTAGTTTTAGAAGTTCGAATATAAAAAAAAAAACTTTTTAAATTCATGCGTAGCTATATTACAATACACAAAACAAACTAAGACAGACTCATTGTTGTTTTGTGCGTTTAATATAGTTTGAAATGATCAGTATTTTGTATACGTTTGTTCAATTGGTTAATCTTAAATTTAAATATAATATCATATTCGATGACTTTATTATGTTATGATAAGATTTCTGGAGGAATTCTCGTAATGCGACTCATTTTG
Source organism: Cerastis rubricosa (assembly GCA_949152445.1). Classification (NCBI taxonomy): domain Eukaryota; kingdom Metazoa; phylum Arthropoda; class Insecta; order Lepidoptera; family Noctuidae; genus Cerastis; species Cerastis rubricosa. Next base: position 19,941,590 of record OX424523.1, on the reverse strand, counting down.
AGATTGTGGGCTTGGAAACGCCCATTAATTACCACGCTATTTTCGTTTAATCCCACCCTGCGATCCACTGTGTCGTCTCGTCACCATCGTCGAAGTAAGCGGACATTTTTTTATCGACGTTAGTAAAATTGAAAGTAGAGTCCATCCCAATTCCCAAAAAATCCTTTTGATAAATTTATGCTGCTACATGCTAAATGATTTGATGCTCGAAACTGATTAGTGATCCGCATTATTATATCTGAAAGCCAATAACATTCATTATTATTCTACTGCCCTTATCCCAATGTCATAGGGTTTCTTTTTTTAATCATTGCCCCACAATAGGAATTTCTCCTGTATCGTGGGTGCGTTTACAAACATTTCAACTCACAAACACAAACAGCCAGACCCTGAACAACTATCTGTAGGCCATACAAATATTTGTTCCGTGCAGCGATCGAACCCGCGACACGCAGCTGAGCAGTCGATTGCTCAACCACTACGCCAACCGTGCCGTCAAAACCGTGTGCACGTAGGCACATCATAATATATCTTCTTCCATATTTTTATTACTTGTCATCGAGCAGTCACTTCCTTTCTTTTAAAGTTCTCGTGCTTTAAAATCTTTAAATGCAAGTTGCAAACTCATCTTGGCGAAAATCAATGTAGGACAAATCATTAAATGAATTCGAACGTTCTTAAAACACAGGAATTGCTCCTTAGGTTAACAAATAATATTTTTATATGGAACTGCGAGTACGGTACCTACTTATATCACGAATATTTTAAAGAATCTAAACTCTATCTATTTATCTAGGCCTTTGTCCAGCAGTGGACGTCTTTCGGCTGAAATGATGATGAAATGAGGAAACTCTTTCGAAATTATTTTCTTAAATTCTTTAAAGTAGATTCTAATCCGTTATTACTTACCTTTTATTGTTATCATTTGTAGGATGGCATAAGTCATTAAAAAAAACCCAACGATGTTCAATGAACTAGCCATCCCTTCTTGATATGTTGATAAACTAAAGCTGATTAACTTACGGAGAATTGAGAAAATATTTTTGGTTGATATCCAGCCAAGAACATATTTTTTTCTTAAAACAGTGAACACGTAATAAATGTCTTTGTGATAATGTTTGTGTTGCTACCAGTGGGATCGATAAATTTTCTTATGTAATAAAACTTCTTTCTCGTTACTTTTTAAAATGTTCTTGTTTACTCTAACCCCTCAAAACATACATTCTTCAGTAGTTTTATGTTTTGCTAATTATTGAATAGGATAAAAAGCCGTTGGTCTGACAAAAACTTTCATTCCTTGACCAATATTTCTTTATATAGCAACAAGAAAAATGGCCTGCCAGTGGAAATCTCGCATTTATATTCCAATTCTAATTTTTTGGTACAGGAATTTTTCTCGAGTGTCACGATGCAGCAAATAAATATTGGTCGTGAATTGGAGAAATGAATCGATCTCGCTCTTATATAGATGATTCCGAAATTTTATCTCTTTCACCCTAATAGCCGGCTGACAAACATGTATCAGCGGTTAATAGGTGCGCTCACGCAGCTGTTGCGAACAAATCAGCTCGGATATAGCTGACACTGTCAAAAAGCTAACGCTTGGGCGCACTTTATAGGCGGCGAGCGGTGATAAATAAGTATCCATTAATAGTATATTAGTATCACAAATTGAGTTATCACATCAAATACAAAAATTAAAAGCGACAGTTTTGTAGAGGTTTTATACTAAAAAAGTAAAAACATAATGTTTGAATTAATAACTACCAAATAAATTTACTAAACTACATCATAAGTGTGTATTTAATGTATAGGTAACTCACATGTTGTAGTTACTTAAAAGTTGCGAAAATATATTTAAAAAAATATATTAACATGGGTTGTTATAATGGACACAAATAAAAAAAAATCTTGCTTGGAAACTGTGTTTTAAATATCGAAACTAGCGCGGTTATGACTCGGTTTATAAATTAAGTATTTGAAGTTGAGAACTTAGATACGTATAACTCTAGTTGTAGGTAATTTCTTCACAGTGATACGATCGAAATTCAAAATGTAATGCTAAAGTACTCGTACAGTGTAACAAACTTTCATGATGGAACAGAATGAGTACCTACCTTCATGAATGATGAAAGATTCTTATTCTTTATTGCACACAAAAATTAATATAAATACACACAAATAATATAGCTTATGTACAACTGCGAGCTTAACCCAGAATTGGGCTTTCTTAACAAACCTCACTTTTAGAGAAATATGTATATGCTAAAGAGGATACAGCTTTGTGCATAACATGTATTTTTAAAAACTTTAATCCATTTATTTTATAAACTAAACTAATACATACAATATAATATACGTAGTTGCTTCTGAAATTCCGACACATGGGCGTACTTTCGAAGTCTGAAAATGAAGCGGATGCACACATTCTGCAGAAATTCGAGCTTATCAAGAAGTTCTTCAGTTGCATCAAGAAAACATACACATCAGCATAGTCTAGAAGAGGTAGAAGAAGAGATATACGAGTATATATAGATATAGATAGAGGTAAAGAGAAAGCAAGAGTAATTTTAGTTTGAAAGAGCAGGATCTTCTGAAGATACTTACGTGACCGATACGAACAACACATCCTACTGCTTACTTCCGCAATGTGAACATGCCAAGATAATTTGCAGTCCAAAAATACAAGTCAATAATACAATACTTTCTTAGAGTAGGCAATAGTGATACCATCGTACACAACAGCCGGGAGGGACTGCTGACCCAATAAATTAACAAAATATCTCCTATCAATAATAAGAGCTTGTGATTTAGTTGGGTTAACTAAAAGACCAACATTTTTTGCCCACTGACTGATGTTTTAAAGATCATTATTGATGACATCGATGGCTCCTGGAAGCTCTTCTAGTTTGAAATAGCGAGAAAGCTGCAAGTCGTCTGCATAGAGATAATAGTAAGAAGTTAAAATCTCATTGATAGCGTTTCTGATAACGGAGAAAAGAAGAGGAGAAAGGACTGGCACCCTGAGGAACACCCGTAGAAAGATCACACCATCAGAGTAAGCCTCATTCAAGTGTACCGACTGCGAGCGCCCCCGAAGATAAGAATCAAAGCAAGCAGTCACAGGAGGAGATATGTTTAGAGATGATAGGATATCTAAGAGGATGTCAAAATCAACTGAATTAAAAGCACTGCTGAAGACCAATAAAACCAACACGTAAGGATCCGGTTTTCCATGGCCAATCGGATATCGTCAGTTAATTTTAGTAAGGTTGATACAGTGCTATGGCCAGGAAGAAAACCAGACAGGTAAGCAGGCTACTAGAAAAAAAGAAATGAGATAGTAGATTATTACCCAACACCACCCGACAACACTCTCAAGGACTTTAGACAGGATTGGAACATTATGAAGATTGGACGAAACTGGGATACAGATGAGGGTTTTGAAACTTAGGGAAAAGGCCAAGCATAGGCCTTCTTCCAAGCAGAAGGAAAGGAGCTAGTAAAGAGGGAATGGTTTACAATGTGTAAAATGACAGGAATTAGGACATCAAGGATAGGAAGAAGCATCTGAAGTTGGAGCCCATCATCACCCACTGCGTTTGTGGAAAATATATATGTCATATAGATGTAATGGCCCGCTTAATATCGCCCCCTCCTGTAACGGGGTGAAAAGAGAATGAAGTACCTACATATTGGCCGAGGAAGATTAGATAGATCGTTAAGAGTGTCAGATTTAAGGTTGTCATCCAGACTCGCTGGTGATTTGGACAAATTTAAATTAATTTCGTTCAAGTCAATATCAGGCGTGCGTCATTTGCAACGTTGCCGAAAGATTGTTCGCTTATTAAAAAAAAGTGTAGATAAAACTTACAACGTGAGTTTTGTTAGTACGATCAGTTAATATTCACGCTGTTCGCTTGTATTTTGTACCCCGACATAACAAGCAAAGACATTACGAGGAGGGTCGACTCGTTCATTCAAGATCGGAGAAAGCATCCTACGTATTTAAAAATAGATATTGTAGAATATTTATTGGCCATCTCTTCGAGATTCGATTTAATATTAAGATTAGAAAAATATAGTACGCACGTGTTTATGCGATGGATGCTAATTTGTTCGTGGATATTAGTGGCCCGTATGTTCAAATGTCATCGAAGGATATTTCTGTATTACCAGTATTTTTTATAGTAGGTATTGTTTAATGTTTTTTAAATAAACGTTGATGTCGAACGTGTAAAGCATTAGTGATTTTAATCTACATATTATGTAATGGATACGCTCAAATTATAGAGGGGGTTAAAATTATTCTGTCTGCGTTTTCTTTACCCGACTACGGCCAGCCTCAAATGGAGGATTTTTTTTATTGACTTTTACTGTTTACTGCACTTTTGACTTCTTGAATTAGTCATGAGTTACCAATACCATACTCTGGTAAAAGTATTAAAAAGGGTACCCTTTTTTCTTTTCTTTCGTCATTTTCTGTAACTAGATGAGTTGGATTTTTCCTAGCCAACTATTCTGAAAAGAAACACTGAAACCAACACCGAGCTCGACCGAAGGCTTATTGAATTTTTGCAATGGTGTTTTTAATAACATATATTCGATATTGTGGCTGTATGTTAAATTGTCTGTAGTTTAATTTTTATAATTAATATTGAATGATAGATGACTAAAAGTATTTTTTTTATATTAGGAGCTGTCAATACATGCGGTGTCTACACACGAGCTGCTGAAGCCCAAAGATGAACCATCATATTCATTGGCTGCGTCCACGAACCTTTGCTCGGTCAGCTTACATCACACAGGTTAGTAAAAAAGTCTATCTTTACATAATAGTCGCTTAATTGCTTCATTTGGATTTTAGTCGGTAGACGAAATTATATAAATGATTTATCGGGATTTCTGACAATTATATACTCGGCAATTTCGTTCAATTACGCCCTTTTAAACTATTGCAAAGACTAAAATAATCCTTCTTTTTGCAGTCGTGAAACACATGTTGGTAAAATCATCGACGACTACGTTTAAACGATTTACAAGTTAGCATCTACATACTGTTTTTTTTAAACAAATATAGCAATATAAGTATTATAGAGCGTTATGGGTTTGTAGAAGGCAAACATTAGTAAAATTGAGCGTGGAAATTCTATTGTAAAAATTAAATGGTGGCGTTAGTTTCGCCTACGGCCAACTGATCAAATAAAAGTCACGCTGTATTGGATAAAATATGTAAATAAACAAACGTCGAAAATTCCGAAGCTATTAAAATGTGTAAGCTTTTTAATCTGTACATCGGAACAGATTCAAAAAACACAAACGATAAATAAATAAAAAATTCACTACTTAAACAAGGAACAAAAAAGGTATTTTATTTTGTGAATTGAATACGATTAAATTCATTGCAAATTGGGGAATTTTGCAATGTATAGAATACGAGTACACCATAGAATAAGTCGCTGGTGAATCCCACAAAGTCAATAGTAAGGTTGTTACGACACCAATCGATCGACATCGGTCGACGTTGATCGATTGGTGTGGCAGTTTTGGCTGATCGACGGATATTGGGCAATAAACAATTGATCGATGCCATCGATCGACATCGGTCAACGTTGATCAATCGAACGGTGTAGTAGAAACTGTCGATCGACGTATAATAATCCAGTCTACCATCGATCGATGGCTTCGATCGACAATAAATCCATTGGTGTAGATGAAACTATCGATCGACGTCGACTTACCCATTCTACCATCCATCGATGGCATCCATCGACGATCGATCGATTGGTGTGGTAACACCCTGAAATGCGGAAAACTAATACTAATTTCACAACGTGATTGATAACGTGTGAAAATCGTAGACTACATATTGTATGGTTAGTTAAGAGGCGTATTTTGAATAGTTTTTTTTTTAATCTTCGAAGAGGATTCTTTAATATAACTTCTACAATTTTTAAAATCCCCTAGCATAATCACCAGTTACCAGACGCTTTAAAAATCGCTCGTACTCATAGCGACTCTTTATGCGTGTCTGGGGGATGTTTGGCCCATACGATTGATCTGGCTACTCACAAAAAGTATTAAATTAATTTCCTGAATATTATGTCCAAAAATCAAGACTGAGATTATAAGATAAGTAAAGTTCCATTATTTTTTTTTGGGAACTTTAAAGCGTCTGGTAAAAGTTACCGCCGACGGAAAGTTTGTGGCAGTAGGTATTCATTACAATTTTTTTGCTGTATTCTCTTAAACATACATAAAAATCAGCACTGAGAATTTAAGAAACGTGAATACTATTTTTACTTACCTTTAGCGTACTTTCCTTAAATTACATACAGAAACTATTTAATCCTATACATTTGGTTTCTGAAAAAATAAGTAAGGTCTGGGGTACCTGGGATTTTGGTCTATAAAGCAAAGCATACAGTAATAATTAATCCGAGATAAGCTGGCGAAGTTCTAGAATCGACTAAGGTTGATTAAGGACAGTAGGTCAAAGATAAGGTCTATTAACAAAATCCCCATGTTCAGCTAGGTTTATTATTAGTTTGAATAGGTACATTAAACAAATACAAACAAATCTAAAACAAAAATTAAGACTAAAAGTGCCTAAATATTATTACATACAACGATGACAATAGGACATTTAAGCGTCAAAGTACTCCTCCGCATCCACTTTGAATATTAAGTCAAAGCTTTGGCAAAATTCACTTAAAGCAACATATCTTGAGGCTCTTTTTCTGTTCTCTGCCGACCTAGGTACTTGCTGTTAATAATGTAGTCTTAATAATAAGCAACTTTTTGAGATATTTCATTTTTTTTGGTCTCACGCCCAAATCACAAAATCATTTATTTCAAATAAGCCAGTTACAGGCACTTTTGAATTGTCGAACAACAATAAAAATGAAGCTACAGTCCCAGTCTCAAGACATAATAACTGTGAAAGTACTGTAGTTGCCCATTCCAAGGCGTAGATCTCTATGGAGAAGAATGGGCAAGAAACTCCATGGACACTCTTTTAAATCAAAATTTTGTTACAAAAATCTTGGTTACATCATTCATGTTTAGATGGTTCCTCATGTGAGCCGCCCAGGTTTTTAAGGTCAATTGCAGCTTAAGCGAGTAATCTTCTCGTGAAGCAAAAACTTTTAGTACTAAAGAATTAATAAATCCGACGTATAGACCAAACGCCTACAACACGTTATTATGATATACACACATCAAAAAAGTCTAAGCAACACGCCAAAGTTAACAAATTATTTAAAAAAAAAACATGTATGTTGAAAGTACATTTAATAATCGTTCTAACTTTAAATAAATAAAAAAAACATACTCATTTTTGAAATAATAAGGAAATTTTTTTTTTCCTGTGTTTTTCTGGTAAAAAAAGCAATGATTGCTTCTTAGTTAAAATTTTGTGACCGGGAGCGTTATTTCACGTAGTAATTTAACGCGGGGATGGGGGTGTGTTGGCAGGTGGCCACCGTCAACGCGAAATTGAGAACACTATTAACCTGCAACCAAGACAAATTTGCAGCATTTGGCCACTTTATAGACATAAAAAAGATGTCGGCTAACGTTACCCAGGCAGATATAGGATCATCGTTTTGATACGAAACTATTTAAATGCAAAGTATAGTTTTAATACAGTGACGAAAATGCGTAACCTATGGCCATTCCTCATCCATAGCAGTTTGGCTAAGATTTCGTGTAAACGCGAACAATTTTTTTAACCTGTTCTACTAGCTGGTCACCGGTAACAATTTTGTTTAAAAAACACAATATCGGTATTAGACCGGCCTGCTCAATTCTCTGATTTCAATCCCCCCATTGAGCATACATGGCATTAGCATGAGGGAAGAGCTTTAAGTAATCTTCAACAAAGTTTTAAGTTACCTAAACCTTAAGATTTTACACATATTTCCTGTGAATAAAGACTTATACTATAGGTGATAATCGAAAACTTCATATTCGGTATATGACGCCGATGTAAAACCGTCGTTAGTGCCTTAGGAAGTCAAACTGAATATTAAAAGGCTCCTAGAAATGTTTTTATTCTCATTTAATTCTTAGCTAGGCCTCACATTTTCTTAATTCCCATTCCCAACAACTTGAATTTAAAATTGTCGCCTCATTTCAGATTTTGTTATATTTTTCCCTCAAAAACTTTCTATCGAAAAGTTTAAAATAAAATTATGAATTAAATTACGCTTCTATTGATGTATGATACCTACGACAAAACAGAAAATAGATTATATAGTTGGAAAAACATCAGGGTTGCTTAGACTTCTGGGTTGTGTGTAGTATACCTACATATATGGTCTTAGCCTAAGTTTAAATCGAAAATACAATTCAAATAGATTTTTGGTTTAAAAGCACCCAAGGGCCAACATGTATGGGGCAGTGGCTCTTTTTTTTCTTGGCGGCCATAATAAAATATTTATTCGGAGCAATAAAACATTGGTAACAAAATACTGTACTACGGTAAATTACACAAAGTCGGTCTGAACTGACTTATTATCTACTAGCTGTCCGCAACTTCGTTTGCGTCACATTTTCCCCGTTTTCGCAACATTTTTCATTGCTGCTCCACTCCTATTGGTCGTAGCGTGATGACATATAGCCTATAGCCTACCAATGAAAGAATTTTTCAAATCGGACCAGTAGTTCCGGAGCCTATTCAATGCAAACAAAAAAACAATCAAATCTTTCCTCTTTATAATTTAGTTTAGACAAGCCGCGATGGGTATAACTTGGGTAAATACAAAACTATGGATATTAACAATAAATAGAGCGAAGTAGTCAAAGGAAATGACTTCAATTATGGAGAAACGATTTTGGCTAGTTTGTATTTGTAAAAATCTCTATGTGACAGAAATTGAACCTTTTTTTTTGTTTAACATTAACTGTACTGTTTACACATTACAGTTTGGTGCTTAAAAACTTCAGTTTTTTAGCTTTAGCTTTGGTTCGAACGATTTTTCGACGACTTACTTAGCTGATTAATTTGATTCAAACTGTTAAGCTTTTCCGCCATACAACAGTTGTTTAGCAACAATCAGCAACATTTGTTTTCCGGAAAAAGGCTAGGCCCACAGTTTTCATCACCAGTAATCGATTAGATTAAACGAAGGGATTGTAATTGGATACCTTCCCTTAAGGCTACGCATCCGATACGCCTAAACGAATCGCATATCATATTATAATTAGTCGGATAAATAGGGTAAGTGACTTATTAGTACCTTCACTTAATTGGCAGACCTTAAAATATAATTATTAGGTAATAAAAAGGTTAAAAATTTAAATAATTGTTAAAAGTTATAAAAGGAATTTTAAATTAGTATGTTGTAATTTACCACTCAGTTTATGCCACATGTCAACGTCAAATAATACAAATATGTTAAGTATTGTGTTCTGTATTTTTACATAATGCCCTTATTATTACTACAGTGACTTGTTGCGTTTCGACTTACCGACCGTGGTTCAACGTCGTACCACTTCAAACGTTCGTTGTGTTGGTACGAACTTAGGAATATTTAATTTACGACCCAGCCAGTATTGTTCATTCAGAACGGTCTCGGGTTGATTGGCGATATTAAAAGTGTCAAGCGCCCGCTGCCGGAAATTCATTGATAGATTTAATCGCCTTGCGCTGAAATAACGCACCACGCAGTAGGATTTGATTTGAAGAGTAAATTGCCAAGTCATTAATGCCGTCCGGTCTCGGCGCGGCTCTCCGCACTAAAAACTCGTGCTATTTTCAGGGAGCTAACAGGGATCCTTGAAGTTTGAAATTAAAGTCAACTTGCGTCAGTGTGGATTCGCTTGTTACAGTAGGTTTAATTTTTGTTTAAAAACTAGCTAATGATCAATTGGCAATATTTTTTAAATGACATACTTTTACATGAATGTTTGTTGGTTGGTTGGAAGGTGCTCCAATTCTGATTAATTACTAAAATGTTGAACCAAATTATATTTAGATAGTTCAATAAGGTTTGTGACAGTGCCATAATTCAGCTGAAAGACATAGAGAAAATATTAGAAGAGAACATTATTCTGAAACTGATTGTTGAACTTTGACAGTCGGATATGATAGCGGAGGTCGCTAGCTTTAATATTTGTCATCCTGCCATTAGTGTACTCGTTTTGTTACTAAAATATTTCTGATAATACTTTGATCAGAGATAATGTTTCTGTTATTAGGTTCATGTGATGGATACCTTATGTTTCGGAAGGCTGTTAACCTATTCTCTTATATCATGTCCTGTGAATTTATTGTGTATCGAAGGGCTTGCTACATTCGTGAGAGAGTATCACAGTATGGGATTTGAAAATCTCAACTATTCACTGAGAGCTTTCGTTTCAGGTGAAAATATGTTTTTAAAAGTAATTATTTCATTGTGCACTTTAATCTTGTTGAATAAGCGTGTTATGAGAAAAATATTATTAAAATTTCAGGTCTCAAGAGTAATACGCAGTATATTATGATACCATGAATTATATGATTCTAGACCCGACAGCGCACAGCGTTGAAGTTCTTTGTCAGTTAATAGAAAACACAAAAACTTTTGTATGAAACAGCTGTTTTTCCAAAAGTTTATGTAATGCTGCCGTTTTACTTGCTCTTGAGTCTCGAGTCCAATAACAAGTCCGAAACAAACTATGGTGAGGGCCCTAGATTCATACTCAGTTACACAATGACACGTCATACGTGTAAGTGTTCATGTTTATAATATGTGAGTAGGTACAAAATATGTTTACATTATAATCACAGCCTTCTGTTCCTTGCTCTATGTATGAGATCATTGTGTTACAGCTAGTACGTATAAGCTCGTGAATACATAGTTATACATATATCTTATGGACCACTGTCTTCGTCGTACCTATTATACAACGGAATGTCTCACTGTATAGATAGATAAGGAATCATTTTATCAATCAATCAATCAGAACAATTTTTTTTCTGTGTGTTGAGTATCGATCACAGTCAAATATTCGTAAAATTATTCATGAAGATCTGTGCGAAAAGTATCGCCCTCCATTTATTTATTTTAATTCAAAATCAATCAAAATCAAAATATTTTATTTTACATAGGCCTACATGGGCACTTATAAAACGTCGACAGAAGAGGCACGGTTCGGGTTGGTCGTTTCCTATGGAGAAGAACCGGCAAGAAACTCCATGGTTACTCTTTTAAAATCATTTGGTTCTACAATATTTGGATGTTACAGCGTTAGTACCTAAGTATGAGAGGACAGCGTAGGCCCGACAATAAGTCATCGCTTACTACAAAAGGTAGAAAAAGATGATAGTAAAAAAAAAAAAAAAAAAAAAAAAAAAAAAATTGATAACATACTCGAGTGTCCGTGCTAAATATTCAAAGGTGCTCGTTATTTTATTTCGACAATTTTATGATTAAACCAAGTTTAATTAATGCTCATGGCGTGGCGTTTTGATTGATTTAATCCACAGTCCGACTTTACATATCTGTTAAACGTTCATAACAATTGATGCTGCGAAAAAATGATAAACTTGAAATGGACGCGGAGCTAGTAAATAAAGAAATAAAGTTAAGTTTGGATAGAGATACACATCTTAATGTTATTATAGTCTTTATGTAATTCCACCCAATTCATACAACTGCATGACAAAAATGGAACCGTTCTGATATTTTTTCAGGCTATTTTCTTCTATTTTGAGTAACTTTTGAGTAGTATCAAATGACTGTCACATGAGTTCAGCTGTATTTGACCCTATGCAGTACTTATAAATGTGCTTGTGCATTCAGATTAGATAGGTACTAATATTGTAAAGAGCTGTTTGAAAGTATCAATGAATGTAAGGCGTAATCATCGCACTAATGATCCGATTCTGAAAATTCTTGCACTAAATGGAAAGCTATGCTTTAAAAGTTGGTGAAATCCGAATCAGAATTCATTGTTTTGTTGGGAAGAAAGAAGCAGTCACATAGACAAAATTAAAAAAAACATACGTATTTTTTATTTTCACAACATCGGAACCTATTTTCCAATAAGTAGCTCAGCATTAGGAGGGATAGATCAACGGAAGACGTAGCCAGACTTTTAACAAACACTTCGAAAAAGGAAAACATACTGTGTTGTGTTCCTACATTTGGCTAAAACCTTTGACACAAATTTAATGGATCTTCTTCTAAAGAGGTTGGATGCAACAGCTACAGATAGCTTTGAGCCAATCTAGAGGAGTATCTCAAGACAGCTGGCGCAAAAGCTACCAGCACGCGTAGATTGACCGCCGTAGAAACTACTTTTGTCTACGGAAGAATCGACATAATGACAGATAGGTAGATAATTACTAGTGTCAGTTTGTCGATTGTTCCGTCCACATAGCCCGTTTCTACGGTGGTCATGCTACGCGTGCAGACCAATAAAAGGCAACTTGTCAAGCTCGGTGATGTAAATAACCACACACACCTTCTTCTATTTCGTGTGGCTCGTGGCTAAATAATAACAGCCGCCCAGATCGATCTTTAAGGTTAAGCCGTGCTTGCCGAGGGTGGTCTGTGGATGGGTGACTATAATTACATATCGAGTTTCCTTCGTGCCTCGGAAAGCACGTTAAGCCGTTGGTCCCGGCTGTCATTTGTAGATCTTTGACAGTCGTTACGAGTAGTCAGAAGCTAAAAGTCTGACATCCAGTCTTACCAGGGGGTATCGTATTATCCAGTTACTGGGTTGTGGAGGTCAGATATGCAGTCGCTTCATGTAAAATACTGGTACTCAGCTGCATCCGGTTAGACTGGAAGCCGACCCCAAGATAGTTTGGGAAAAGGCTAGGCAGATGATGAGTGCCTAAACTGGTGTCAGAGTTTTAATGCAGCCCTTGGGTCTGTGACTTGGCGTTACATGACGTCGAGAAATATCTCTCAGGCATGCTGGTTTGTTAATAACCACTGTACTTGTTCTGTACCCTGGTGTTATAAGTCTGGCTAATGAGGTTGACAGTTGGTCTAAAAAAATATCATCATCATCATCAGCTCAAAAGACGTCCACTGCTGGACATAGGCCTCCCCCAAATGTCGCCACATTGACGTTTTGGGGGGTTTTGCCATAATCGCCACGCTAGGCAGTCGGGTTGGCGATCGCAGTACGGTTGCTACAAAAGCACAGAGAACGCTGCTGCCCATTCTCTGGCAAATCCCTTAGTCGCCTCTTACGACACCCATGGGAAGATATGGGTGGTGCTATTTTTTACGTCCGACACTATACAGATCATAAAATATATACATAGTGTTTATCATACTTTGTTTTTTCAAGACCAACAGTGAATCTCATGTTGTTAGCTAGATTATTGCACGATTTGATAAGACTAGAAGGCCTCCGTCTGCTGTGGAAGCATAGTTACTTATCCTAACAACAATAAAAAAAAATACTTATATATTTTTCAAGAACAATTAATTTTGCGCGGCCAATTGCGGGACACTCTAGTAAGGTGAAGTTGTAAGTATATATATAGTATAGACTCTATACTACATATATACTTACAAAATACAAAACTTTAGGAGTTTTTTTGTGCCAGGACCCTCGGGCAATGAGTGATCCAGTTAGCTCAGACCATTGGCGAGATACTTTGGCCAACCTTGGTCAGTATTTATATACAAAATATTACGTGAATTACGTTATTACGTTATTTGAATACTTGTCAAATTGAAAATTTTAATATTTAGCTTAATAAACAAGCATGCATAAAGAGGTGACCAGCGTTCGATTAGCAACTTGTGACAACGGCATAATTACGTGAGTGCCTAACTTGTGATATTTTCTGCTAGAAGGTTAGGTAGTAGAACTTGATCATCCCAAAATATTTGCAATTTCTACCTTTGCTATCATTATTCACTGTTAAAGTAGGCACCTCATAAAAGTTAGTGCCAGTAATAATTATTTACTTGTATCTAACTAAACTTTCAAATTAAATGCCATTTATTGCTGTTCTATTGAGTACCTAATACCTATGTTTTTTGACAACTCACTGGATTCGCCTTGATGAGCGTGCATCGTGATGTTGAGGTCTATTTAGAGTCGTGGTCCAGCGCTTTATCTCCTCAGATAGTTTGTCGAGTAGCAAACTAATAAAATAATAATAATAATTTTATTTAAGCACCAGCAGTTACACTTGCCTTTCTTGTTAGTGTTGAACCCTCATTTAAGATGGTATTACGTTCTTCCTTTGTTTGTTTTCGTTGTGTAATGAGTTCGATAAGTGAATACTTAAATCGAATGCTTCATTTTGCACCCGAGAACACTTCCCATGCTCTTTTCAAAACATCAATCTTTAGTTGTTCGTGGTATATATCAATGTCATATTACTATCAGTGTAATCATCAGCGTGAGAAACATGTGAGTCTTCATTTACGTGACTTACAGTTACTGTTAAATGTTAAGACATTTCTAGTCTTTTATCGTTGCACATCACTCTTGGGCACATCATGCTTATAGAGTTTTGACTTCGCTGCGTAAGCACATCATAATCTGCCTTGCCTTTTTCCAACTATATTGAGGTCGGTTTCCTGTCTTCAGCTGAATACCAGTATATTACATGAAGAACTTCCTTTTAAAAAAAAGTATATATATAAGTATACCCCCTGGTAAGACTGGTTGTCAGACTTTCGGGCCACACTGACTCCAACTGTAACGCCTGCATAAACACTATCAGCCCGTTATGTGCCCACTGCTGGAACACAAGTCTCCTCTCTATGAGAGGTAATGGACTTGCGCTGAATGATCACTTTTCATTATGTTTTTCGTCATTACATCATCGATAGCTATTATGGTCAGAGCTCGGTGTTGAAAAATAAACTACGCGTCTTCAATACGTTTAAAAGAATAAACGTTGTTCAGTGAAACCTGGTTAAGTGGGGCCTGGATAAGTGAGAAACCTCCATAACTTGAACTCATGCTGAGGTCCCAACACTTTGGCACTGAATTACCTCTATTAGTGGGACTAAGAAAACCTTTATATCTGCGATTCGTACTTTCGATTTTATCGTCATAGTTACCTCTATACCTGAGACAGCGAATGAATTCTATATGCATTAACCTTTGTCACTTAAATAACATCGTTTTCTTTGTTTACATATTAGGTACATATTTAGGTACATATTCTGATTCTACCCGAAAATTCCGGACTTAACTAATTTAATTTTGAGTCTAAATGATTTTGAGCTTCAGTGTTAGTTTTGCTTTACTATCATACAGATGTTTATTTGAAAAATGCCGAAACGAAGGCTCAAAATATTATCAGTACGTGAAAAACTGAAGTTAACATCCGTTTATTAAAGTGGAAACACACGCGACGAATTTAATGTACCTACCAAAATATACTCTTTGTAGAATAATTCAGAATAAAGATAAAATGCAATCACAATGTTCTGAAGGACAAGGAAAACTAAAACGTCATGTTTACATAATACGTTATTTTATTTAATAATCGCACCTCTATCACTGAAATAACCTCTATTTATGGAACCCTCTATAAATGAGGCAGTTTTTTTTTCTGTATATCTGAGACACTGGGTAAGTGAAATACCTCTATAAGTGAGACAAATTTCCAGGTCCCTTGATGTCTCACTTAACCAGGTTTCACTGTATTATAATTTAGAAAATTAGAGAGGTATTTTAAGGTGACCTGATAAGTGGGTAAATATGTACCGATCGCCGTTCCTGTATCTCTTCCTAAGAGATTCATGAACTACTGCACTTCAACCACGATTTTCTTCGCGTCAGTTTCTTGCTGCCTCTTGTGTCTTAAACATCCCCCCGACCTCTTTAAAGGGTAGTTTACAATGTGTGTCTGTAACTGTTCATACTACACGTTGTCTCGATTTATAACTCAGCCAGTATTAGTAATAGTTAGTACAGTGCCCTGCACTATTACCTGACCCATCTAACAAAGCAAAAAAGAGGCAAATGGGTAAGGTAATCAAAATCAAAAGTCATTTATTCAAATTAGGCTGATAATCAGCACTTTTTGAACGTCAAAATTACAAGTGACAAAACGCTCCAAAACGCTCGCCCTTCTCAACTTCCTAGTGTTTTAGCTGGGAAGAAGAAGTGGCGGGACAAACTCCCCAGCAACACATCTGTCGGTTAGGTTAGAAGAACCAGATTCTACACAATAGTGTTTAAGTTCATATAAACAAAGAATCTAATTAATGTCACATGTCAGCTAGCACACACCAATAATAAAATATTAAAAAAAAAATGCTGCTCACTAACTGTACTACTTACTAGGTTATCAGTGCTGTATTCGGTTAGTCTGATAGGTGGCTAATTACGATTGGGAAAAGGCTAGTCAAATGAGATTAAGATGAAATAAATGATACATTGTAAGACGTGAAAATAAACAAGAAAATATAGATAACTCTATTTATTACTTAGGTACTGGTACATTCATACTCATACTAATTACTTATTTTATATTCAGAAACCTCAAAACAAGTGTAAGGTAACATGGACAGTTAATAAAAAATCTGTAATAAATTGCACCTAAAAGCGAAATTCAGAGAATTTGCTATGTCGACAAAAATGTTATTGTAAAACCATTATACATAGAAAATTAATTTAATTTATAGACTTCTTTTTTACCTCTCAAAAAGAAGATAATTTAACTAATAAAACCAGAGATCAAAACATAATACTTAAAGTGGAAGCGACAGAGTTGACCGCGAAATTCTCTTTAGTTTTTTTTTGCAATTTGCCAGTCAATGTCAGTCAGGCTGTACCTACGATGACCAAAAATGACAAAAAAAAAACAAAATGATTTGCGACCGTAATGCGCATGAATTTACTTACAGAATTATTTATAATTATTATACCTTTATTCATTTTTCCATCTTATTAATTACATTTTTAAATATTTCTTAAAAAACAAAAAATATAAAAAAAACATTTAAAAATATAAAAAATAGGTTTTTCCGCCGGTGTCGGGAGCAGGGTCCAAGCTACCGGTGGTTAGGGCTGCAGAGACAGGAACCTCCTCACAATGCGGGCCGTATCGAGGAGTACCGCCTTCTGAATCTGGCTCTTGATCCAACTGCCAAGTGAGAGCTTCGACAGATGTTCGTCGAGGCTCTTGGCTATAAGGCCATTGGCCGTTACGACAATCGGCACAATGATAGCCGAGTCCACATTCCACATGCTGACAACCTCGTGAGCCAAGTCGAGATATTTTATTTGCTTCTCTTTCTCAGCCTTCACGAGGTTCTCGTCATGCGGGATGGTAACATCGACTATCATTACGCGGCGCGCTGATCGGTCTATCACCACTATGTCAGGCTTATTGGCAACAATAGTCCTGTCAGTAATGATAGGCCGATCCCAGTACAGCGTGACATGGTCTTTCTCGAGAACTGGGTCGGGCACATACTTGTAGTACGGTACCTCAGATTCCACAAGTTTATATTTCAAGGCAAGTTGCTGGTGAATAATCCTGGCGACTTGGTTGTGCCTGTGCAAGTACTCGCCGTTAGCCAGACGAGAACAACCAGAAATAATATGTCTGATGGACTCACCCGGACGATGGCATGCCCGACACACGTCCACCGTCCCGTCCTTCATAATATGTTTCCGGTAGTTGTTCGTTAGCATAACTTCGTCCATAATCGCACAGACAAAACCTTCAGTTTCCCCAAAGAGGTCGCCGAAACGTAACCAGGAAACGGACGCTAGAAAATCTACATCGGGCCCATGAAGAGCCTGGTAAAAGCGTCCGTGAAGAACCTTGCCTTGCCATATTTCCTTGCGGTCATCGGTAGTCAGTATTACAGGTTTGCGCCAGTTCTCTTTAGCCATGGACAGCGGGGTGAGTGCCTTGTCCACTGCGACCACATCTCGGTGCATACCCACCTCTGTTTTTAAAAAATATTCTCTGAGGCTGCACACCTCGCGGTTGTGGAGGGTCTTCGCGTTTAAAAAGCCTCGACCCCCGCACTTCCGCGGGATGTACAGTCTCATCACCGATGATCGTGGGTGATGCATCCGGTTTGCGGTCAGCAGTGTACGAACTCTCCTATCCAGGGCGTCCAGTTCGGTCTGAGTCCATTTGAGTATGCCGAAAGAGTACATTAAAACCGGCATGACCCAACGGCGCGCACCTTGTTCCCGCCCGAAAGAAGGCTATTTAGTACCTTCTTCAGGCGACCAAAGAAGCGCTCCCTCAACGATTGCTTCATGTCAGCTACGTTAATGCCTAACGCTTCCGACATACCCAAATACTTATAGTTTTCGAATGAGGAAAGGGATCTTAGGTGTATGGAGTCAGAGAGCTGAAGTCCCTCGGATTCCATAATCTCCCCTCGCTTTACATACATGACTGCACATTTGTCCACACCAAATTCCATCCTGATGGCGCTACTAAAATTTTCAGTTAATTATTATTATTATTATAATAATTAAAATCATCAATACAACCTCTTAGTTCATATAATCCTAACGAATGACAATTTCATGAAAAAGTGGTTAAATGAACTTGGAGGGTTTAGGCTAAGATCCCGCTATACAACGACCTTCACCGGGCTGGTTAATGGATGAAACTTATTTTATATTAAATTTAATTTGTCAATAAATATATTGTATATGGGTTGCCTAAAAGATTTCAGTCCAGGATATGATTAAATAATAATCAATTTTTTTTTGTGACGTTTCTCCCGTTTGTGTAATTAACAGATTCCATACCAATCGAAAGTATAAAGCTCATAAAATATGCAAACGTTAGGTTGCCTTTTTTTATTCATTAACCAGACCGGTGCAAGTTACTAGTATCGATTTACCTGTTTGTACCTGCCTACCCGACAGTTGTGACGGGAAAAGAAAAGGCAACCTAACGTTTGCATATTCTATGGGCTTTATAGTTTCGATTGGTATGTAATTTGTCTATTAACCAAACTGGTGAAATGTTAAAAAAAAAAATATATTTTTTCTGACTGAAATTTTTTAAACAACCCATATGCAATATATTTATTGACATATTAAATTTAATATAAAATAAGTTTCATCCATTAACCATCTCGGTGAAGGTCTTTGTATAGCGGGATCCTATACTAGTTGTATTGATGATTTTAATGATCATAACTCTGTAAAGGCTCATTTGTTACGACCGCAAATCATATTATAATCAACATACAACTTGACAATGACCTGCAAAAACGTTAGAAAAATTGAATTTCGCACATCACCCTGGCTATAACACCTTAACTTGAAAAATACTAACAGCACGGGATATGATCAGATTTCAACAAAAATATGAATGCTGTATATTTTAAAGTAGTCATATTTTAAAATAGTGCTTCCGTTATTTTGAAACTTGCAGTAATAAAACCCCTTTTTTAAACCAGACAAAAAACTATAGATGTCTTGCTATCGTGTCTAACAGTTAACAACTTAAATTACATGAAATAAAACGCAGTGAAGATAGCGATGGCATCTATTGCACGTCTGCTTCGGACATACATCATTTTCATGGACACCGACCGACCACTTTACACTGAAAGGACACATTCGTCAATATTGTCCTCCCTCGGTAGACATAGGAGAAGAAACTAAGGGACCATAATGTTAACCCAAATATTAATTTATAAAAGAAACAAAGATGAAAAAATGCATGAGTACTTTACGCCTCGAAGAATTTATTTGAAAACGAAAAATGAAATCCATGCTCGGTAAAACCAGACAAAAGCCAGAAGAGATTGTGACAGACTTTATACGCACTTTTCAACAACTAGAGTTAGAGTGCTCTTTCAGATATATCTGTGACGCTTTCATTGAGGGCTTTCGTTCTCGGAAAGTTCTCGGAAAGAAAGAAATATATAATGAAGCGCGAAACAGGTCCAATCTGGCTGCGTCTCCATCGCGTAGACGCCGCTTCGTCTGCGTGGGAAACGTTCATCAAAGAATAATATTTCTGGCTTTTCACTTGTTATAACAGAATAGAAGATACTTTGCCAACTTACGTATAACCTTTTTAGAATTATCTCCATACATAATAACAATGAACCTCACTTACCTACAGCATATTCGTGAGTCGTGACCCGTAACTACTATTCGTAAGTGCATACATAAACACCTGTAAAATTCCTGGATTTAATTTCAGAAGAAAAGGTACTTTTAGTGTTCCGTAATGTATTGTAATTGATTTTTTATTTCTTGAATAATAATACCAATTAAGTTTTAACCAAGGCTTAAGAAACTGAACCGTAGGCAGCCCTATCCAGAAGCATTGATTGTGGTCGTAAAGTAGCCCGCATCGAATCCAGTACAAATATGAGCGTGTACTTCTTGCTTTTATGTGTCGCGTTGAGCCACCTTTAACACAGTTTACACCTAAATCGATTAGACATCGAGAGAAATCGATTAGACTTGTGCTGATAATTCATTTACGATACAGGCTTTATCATTACAATTCTTGCGTTTCAACGTATTAAAATTTACATCATGTATAACAGATTTTTGTGAAACTTGTAGGCATAACATGTTTTTAATGTTTGTTACTGACGTGCATTTGGGACAAACATTGAGTTTGGTTGAATGAATTCGACTTGCCTTTCATGCTCTTTTATCATTAAATGGACAATATTTTGAATAATCACCACTAGCTTGTAAATTATACTAGTTATATAAGATGTGCTTAACTGAAGCATTGATCTTAAATAAAAGAACGACAATGTTCGGATCTAGCGGGCTCTTTTCGCATTTTATGGACAATATTTTGAATAATCACCACTAGCTTGTAAATTATACTAGTTAAATAACATGTGATTAACTGAAGCATTGGGCTTATCTAAAAGAACGACACCGTTCGTATCTAGCGGGCGCGGGCGCGCAACGATCTCTTCGAGCCCCTGACGTCAGCTCGGGTCGCGTCCCCTTAACCTCAGTGCTCTTGTTGCAAACTGTTCATAATTCAATCCGATTACAATAAAAAGTGCGACTTCAAGATATTTTTGTATGCGATGATATAAAACATAATAGCAGCTGAAGGTAAGGGTGAATACTGCATTTCTTTCCGTATTAGGTTGGTATGCGTAAAACGTAAAATCGGGTGTTATTGAATGTCAGTAGGAATACAAATACTTGAAATAATAAAATTCGGACTCCACGTTGATTATATTGGTAATGATGCTGTAGAAGGGTTTAAGTTACCTGTACCCACCTAACGAAATGCCATCAGATTAACGCGAAGTTATTACTTATATAATGCTATGACTCCTATCGCCAGTCATCGGGGTGTTACTGCGTCCCACAATGCGTATGCACACCTTACCTAGAACCTTACGTTATTAAACTTTATTGTTTGAGAGAACAATTACCTTTTGTACGAGTTGGGTATCGACGCCATTATCAGTAGACGCGTTAAGTAACGCCGGAGGCTCGAGTTCTACCATTTAGCGTAAGTCGCAAATGCTACCATTACCACCTTTTAATATGTCTTTGTTTGGTTTTCATTGGAAACATAAGCAGAGCTGGAAATAGATTACATACTCGTACAAAAACATTATAGTAAACAATATTCAGATTCATTCCATTGAACAAAAGCGAGCTAGAGGTTTTAGGCGGACCTAATTCGATGAGACTGCCAAAAGGATAAAAAATGCAAATTATTTCCCACAGAAATTAATGACGAAATCGTCGCAAAGATAACTCAAACGTACAAATTACCTAAATGTGTTGGTTTACAAATGTAGCTAGCGTTATTTACAAACAATGTCGAAACTCTTTTTCAGTAATTCCAAACATCTTACTAGAGATTAATGGCTGTTTACGTTTTATTTTCAAATCAAACTGACTTCTTTTTCCTTCGTAACCAGGTGTTTGATAATAATCGCCTCAAGGTTTTTCACCCCATAAATGCAGAAAGGTCGCTAATTGAGCAAAAAGATCATGTTACTTGCCCCGAGGTATAGGAGTCAACGTAATACTGCCTTAAAATACGGGTTACCGATTTTTCGATACCTACAGTGGGTGATGATGGTGATACCATCGTGCTAGCATTGTTTTTGTCAATTAGGCACGTAAAAGGAAATATCGGAAAGACAGAGGATTTGTAAGTTAAATCTTAAGTAGCTGTTGGCCGCGAATTCACTTAGGTATACATCGACGTACTATCGGGATAGAAGTACGAGTATTCTACCGCTACCTGTTCTTAATACATGTGACGAAATACTTTTACATGCGTTACAATTACGGTTACGAACTATTTGTTACAAAATTAAAGAGATAAAAAACCACCTATTTCAAGTATTTATAAAAAGTGTTAATTTATTAGTCAGCAATTTATTAGATTAGGAAAGTTACGAAAGCCTCATCAAATAAACGAGATACATTTCATCATACACAAAAGTGGTATTTCTGCCGTCCCATCGCCGTCGCTTAGATTCATGACCTATCATACTCTTTTTGTGAATGCTGAAGTGGCAAAACCAACTATGTAATAGTATCTCATCTCATGCAGACTAGTACTATAACAATCTATGTATTTATTTGTTTAATGCACAATTTGGGGTCGGCGCAGTATGGCTTCTTCTTCCATACTTCTCTATTACTTGTCATCTCATGAGATAGCTCCTTTCTTGCCAAATCATCCTTCACACAGTCCATCCATCGTTTCTTTGGTCACACAATCATACTGAAATGTTCGTATATTTACTACGTCCAGGAAAATTTGAAAGTTGCGCGCGCTATTGCGTGTGTAACCCAGGCAGGCTCTAAACCATGTTCTGCGAAGAGCTTAAATCTTTTATTCATTGGCAGCTCAGGATAACAGTGATGTGAAAACAGAATATTTATTTTCTTTATTTTGGTTGAAAAGTAAACAGTATTTGAGTGTGAAAAACAGCAGGTAATAATACGATTTAAACAATAATTATGATTAGCTACCCTAGTCGCAATGCGCTACAGATGCGTGTAAATAGAATAAATGTTTTTGATTTTATTGCTCTAAAGCTGGCTTGTTTTAGGCGTCTCTATTTATCAGTATAAAGTGTTAAAGAGAATAACACGGACAAAGAATATCAAAAGAGAAAAAAAACATGTATCAGTGTTATGCAATAAGCATTGCAACTCCACAGGTGTGGCGATAAGCCATCTGTGCATTTGAGGTACGTAACCGCAACAAGAGTGAAATTGGCATTGTAATCGTCTTATTTGTGTAAATAAGGGCGGCAGGCGATGATCATGATGTTGAATGTGAGTGTTGTGGATACAACTTGTGTATTGGCTTTTTAGTAGCATCTTTATGAAAACTTTTATATCTGTTCGAATAGGTCAATGGTACCCATATTAAACTCAGTTTACAGGTAAAACGTATTGAATTTTCACGTAAAGCGTTGTTTATTTGTTGATTCAATAAATACTATAAAATTGAATTTTGCAATTTCGAAACTTCATTTACAAATTACATTCAACGCTGGAAACCGTTCTTTACAAAGTTTTGTCTCGGTTTACACATGCGCAACCTCTTTCACCACATTCACCCCGTTTTACCTATGGGTAAAAACATGTTCTTTTGTATTACAGCCTGATAAACAGCAGACTTGTCTGTCAAATCACGTGTTAGCCTTTTCGATTTGTGACTGATTTTTTTATTTGTAATTCAAACAAAATTACTATGGCCACTAGAAAAAGTAGCCATTATAATTGGGAAAAAAATATTTAGCTACATTGAAAAGATTGGGTTACTGAACTCGTCAGCTTTCGCGAGCTGATATTATATGCACTTTTTTTTACTTAAGTTTCATTAACATATTACGAGTGTTATAGGGTCTAGTAAGCAAGACAGTTGGTACAGACAAATTTTATAGCTGTGTAGACGAGATGAGTCCCACAAGTCGTTGAACATTCAGAAGCCAGTTATTCAACGGCATGGGTAATTCGCACTGCTCCCGAACTAACGTTTCACAATTGTTATTTGTTATTAATTTCACGAACGATACGCCGGCTTTTAATGTTTTATAAATACGACGCATTGTTCTATAAGCGACACAATACCTTGCGGTGTTCGCGGCTCGGCTCGAATCCGATATGCAACTACATCGGCGTGCGGCGTCTGTCTGACGCATTCTTCTGCACGCGCAAAATGTGGAAATCATACGTATTTTATTTTGCTTCTTTAGGGACGTTTTACCCTAAATACAATTTTTTTTAGACGGTACTTCCAAAACCATGACGACTGTTAAATGTATGGATACCAAATATGTTATCATATTTCCTGTTTCTTAAGCTCCTATCCGTTCCTAATTTATTTTGTTCAGATATATTATATCAAAAAAATAGGTTTGAATTTATAGCGGAGTTACCAATGTTACCATGGCCACGTGTAGGGTAGGTAGCTATAAAAGTATGTAGTGTGCATGTTTAGCTACCTACAACGTTAAGCGACGAATTCCAAGAAACCCGTATCGGGAGGCACGTACGCGTAAGATTGGCTAAATCTCAAGTGTTAAATGTAACAACATAATAACAATAATGTATATTGTATGTACTTTAAACCGAAGTTTTGTTGCACACTAGGACTTAGGGTATTTGTAAGCAATTAGGGAATGTGCACATTACCTTCAACGATTTCGGATAGTTGTTCAAGACACCAAGGAGAATTAAAATGAATTCAATGTATATTTTGTAAGGAATTATTTATTTTATATTCCATTTGAGTTTAAATAGAATATTAATTAACAATGTAGGTTGGGCGATTCAGGTGATAACCTAATACGGGCTTTTCTTGAGGGTCGAACTTCCTGTAATTTTGCCATGCTTATTAAATTACACTTAAAGAGCTCTAAATCCATCAGGTGACACAAAGGTCACACTCCCCTCCTGATAGGTGACAACCTGAACAGGATTCGCAATTGAGATAGTCAGCAAAGGAATTCATATAACGAAAAACAAAAATGGGACCTTCATATCATTTTATTTCTTAACAGTTTCCTTACTGTGCTAGACAAAACATAAGCTACCAAGAAGACCTTATTACCTAGGTTGCTTCGCTATATTACCACGACTTCTTAGTTTTTTTTTTCAATTTCTCTATAAACATAGGTTTACTATACTATGTTTTACAATCTTTTCAGTTTCTTGGAACTTTAAGTTGTGATTGTTTTGCTTTAACATTTATACATTTTTTTTATTTCATTTTTTGTATTTAAATTTAGTAGATAAATTGTCAACATGTAGGCCGAAAATGTAATTTAGGTGTGAATGTAGCTGATTGAATTTATTAATTACACCTATGATAGCAGACTCTTGCAATTTATTATTACCAAATAGGATTGCTTTATTTAAGAATAATTTTGATTTGATTTCCGTTACAATTTCATGAATGTTCACTCTTCTTATTGTTTAGGTTCACCGTACGACAGTCGAATATGCCTCCAGGAAAGCAGCGCGGATGCAGCGAATTCCCAAAGCGTCAAAGGGGAAGAAGAGCTATCGCGAGTGTACCAAACCCTCTCATTGCCATCACTTCCAAGAGACGATAATAGTTCTAACAACAGGTTGGTTTGACACTCAATTTATTACGGAATAACTTGTCTTTCTAGTATTTTTTCCTTCGATGGTAAAATATACTCACAACTTTCTACAAGATTTTAACTTGTAGTCAGGCCATTTTTCTTTATTTTTGCCTTGCCTTGCCTTAACACATAATTGCATTTTGACCTTAACTCGGATTTAATATACAAAATCAACCACCGAACGAATAAGATAATCATAATATGATTGTTTGTTTATCTAGCAACACTGAAACAAAGAGTAAATCTAAGTCAACGACCCCAGCAAGCCCAAGCAACTCTGAAATGAAGCCGCAGTCCACCACGCCGACGTCACAAGCGCTAACGAAACCTCCATACTCTTACGTGGCCCTCATCACGATGGCAATACAAAACAGCCAAACGAAACGCGCTACACTAAGTGAAATTTATGCTTACATCACCAAGGAGTTTCCATTTTTCGAGAAAAATAAGAAAGGGTGGCAAAATTCAATTCGGCATAATTTAAGTCTAAACGAATGTTTCATAAAAGTACCAAGAGAAGGTGGTGGTGAGCGTAAGGGAAATTACTGGACCCTTGGTAAGTTACTTTGAAGTTGTGATTTTATTAACTGTGTCAATTTTCATGTACAATTGTAAAATTTACACTGAAAATTGAAGTACCACCAAGATTGTGTCTAAACAAAAATGTCCTCCATATCTTCAGCCTTTTGTATGTTCTGTTTGCATTAACGCAAAGCGAATAACTGCTGACAGCTACGCGATCATTCATCATCATCTCATATTTCATACCTTAGAAAGCGAATTGCTTGCGGTGTATTCCTGCTCCCTTGTTTATAGACTCTTGGGTGGTGAGTGTAGTATTGTTGTAGATCCTCAATGCGGAGAGATGTTCGAAAATGGGAACTTCAGGCGACGGCGAAGGATGAAGAGGCCATTTCGAGCTACAAATTACTCCAAAACGCTGTTTGGAGACGGGTATCACGTGGCACACGTCGGGCAACACGTTCCACCTCACATGCAACCCTTGCCCCTCGGGGCCAGGAATTATTTCGGATCCGGTTCACCTTACCATCCTCCTTCATACCCTCGATATGACACGTGAGTCTGAACGTTTTTTATACCTATTTAGAATATAATGATTCTGTGTGTGTGGGTTTTAGTAACGTTATAATTTTATCCAATTTAGAGTCGCATAACTATCAACAAAAATAGGTTAGGAGTCGTAAAAAGTAATTAACGTCGAAAGTCTGCAAGTTTACGAGGGTATTCCCAAATAATCTAAGCAAACTGGAAATGTATCTATATTGATTTTATTTTTACATTACCTAGGCTATTACTTATTTATTTAACATTTGTTAAGATACGCCGAAATATACTTACTAAACATTTTAAAGATAAAATTAACTTGAATATAAAAAGATGACAACGAACAGATATCTATTCAGAATTTTCGTAACGATATTTCCGAATAGGTACCTACTTACATGAATATGTTAAAATCAATTAACACAATGTATTTCAAAAATTTGTTAATTATTAAAGCAATAGAGAATATATAACAGAATTGCATACTCGTTACCTCAAAATTGGAAATATACAATGTTTACGTACATTATTTAACAACATTCGAGTACATATTGAAATAAATTATTCACATCGCTTATGTTTTATAATTCAAACGGGCAAGTTAACACTATGACATTATTATTACATATTAATTATAATAAATATTTATGTTTCTCATACTAGTGTTTACAAAACAAATGCTAATAATTTACTGATATGCTGTTAATGAAACTTATTTCCGATTTCTGTGACTGTTTCAATTAGACAGTTATCAATGAATGTCATAATAAAATAGAATAATACATTCAGGTGGACCTATCTAAGTTTGACCTTAAAAAAAATAGGTTTGATAAGAAAAATAGTAGGTAAACCTGACTATAATAAACAATGTACGAACTCTAGAATACATTTGATAAGTGCGAAATACTTATTTAATTGGTTGAAAATTCGAACTTTTGAAAGTTTATCAAACGTGTCTGTGTCCTTTTGATAAGTAGTGTATCATTTATAGCACATGAGATAAATCGCAAGTATTGTCCGATTTCATATCAGTTACTTTGTGCCGAAGCAAGTACGATTAAGTGCACACATTACGACAGTATCCGTATCAGTATCGCTCTTACGTCGGACATTCAGGAAGAGGCTCCCTGGTGTATACTGTTTGCTGACGACATTGTGTTAGTTGCCGAGAGTGGCCTAGACGTCCAGAGCAGATTGGAGGTGTGGTGGCCAAGACTGGAGAATGTTGGCCTGAAATTAAGTAGAACCAAAATGGAATACTTGTTTTGTGATTTCGGCGGTTACTCCAGTCCTGTGCCTATAGCCCTTGCCGGAACGCCCATACCGATCTGCTCCGATTTTCGGTACCTCGGGTCGCTTGTCCAAGGAGATGGCGATGTAGACCGGGACGTAACGCACCGGATCAACTCAGGATGGATGAAATGGCGACAGGTCACTGGAACAACTTGCGACCCACAGATGCCCCTCAAGTTAAAGGGGAAAATATACAAGTCCGTGATACGACCTGTCGTACTATATGGATCGGAATGCTGGGCTGTGAAGGAGACGGATGAAAAAAGATTGCATGCAGCAGAGATGAGAATGTTGAGATGGATGTGTGGAGTGACTAAAATGGATAAAGTTAGAAATGAGTATATAAGAGGAAGTTTGAAAGTGGCGCCTGTTACAGAAAAGATGAAAGGGAGTCGTCTGTCTTGGTATGAACATGTGATGAGGAGGGATGGAACACATGTGACTAAAAGAGTGATGAATATGAATTTGGATGGATGGAGAGGGAGAGGAAGACCAAAGAAAAGATGGATCGATTGTGTGAAAAATTATATGAAGGAAAAAGGAGTAAATGATAGCATGACGAATGATAGAGGAGAATGGAGGAAAAAGACGTGTTGCGCCGACCCCAAATAAAATGGGACAAGGGTAGGAAGATGATGATTATGGCAGTATCCGTTACAATATGTGATAGTGGTGCTAAGCTAAGTAGTTAGCTGTTTTCGTGATGGTGATTACAAATATATTTATACTAACTGTCCCGCGCAACTTCATTGCTGCTCCGCTCCTATTGGTCGTAGCGTGCTGATTTGGGAATCTAAACCATCCAGGGCGCCACCCAAATGCGTACAAATAATTCATTCAAATTGGTCCAGCCGTTTAGGAGGAGTTCAGTGACATACACACGTACAGTAGAATTATATATATGAAGATACAAATATTGCTCATTCATTAACATAGGACTAATAATTGATCGCTGACTGTTTACACTGCCGAGAATACGTTTATTGCAGCGACAAGTCACGAGAGCGATCAAAGAGATAAACTCTCACTCGGAGACGCTCGCTTGGTGTGCCGAAATCTTGCTGAGAGACTTGCTTGCTTGTTGGAACATACGCATACCAGCGAGTAATCGCCCATTGGCAACTCATTATTAGTTGCTAGATTTACGTGCTTCTCGCCGGCGAGTGAAACGAGTGCCATTAAGTGCCTTTTTAAATAACTACCTAAATACTTCACTTATTAAATCGCTAGTTGCAGTGTTGCGTTTTGGAATAACAAACTGCACAATGATTGCATACCACATTCCACGACAACCTCGTGTTCCTTTTTATTTCTAAAAACTTAAATTTTATTGTAACTACAACATGTTTAAATAGTGACATAATCCTACATGTATTGTGTGGTTATTTAATGGTATAGGTAACTATAAAATTAGAGGTAATGAAGTCGATGGGCAAGACGGACAAGAAATAATAATGTATTCTTATATTATAATGAGAAACAATTGTTAAAAGACACTGTCTGTTATTGGTTGGAGGCAGGTAAGATGGGCGGAGTTTGTTCACTTTATCTTTGCCCATGCTACCGCGACTTGTGGGTTTTTAAGTAGCGTTGATAAACGGCAAGTAAATGTATCGGTCTGTCGACGATATAGCAACGCTATTTAAGGTTTTAATTCAACTAGAATCCTGCAATGGTTTGCCTATACACAGGGTGAATTTTCCAAAAGGGCGTGGAAGGCCAAATCCGAAACTATGAGGAATAGCGAAAAATACTCAAAGGAGTCTCGAGCCCGGTTTTAATGTAAAATAAGACTGCATCATTGGTGTTTTTGAAAAATCAATAGTCCTACCCAGGAATCGAAGCCATTAATTTTGGAAGAAAAAACACAAACACTGTATATTATTAACCCATTCAATAGTATCGCTAATAAGAATACAATTCTGGGAAGTAATGAGGACATACGGCAAACGTAAGAAAAATGTAAAATTTTATGTTTATTTTTTAATATTTTAATTGATTGATGATAATGATGACACCCGCAGCACAGTAAATCTATCAGAGAGAGAGTTTTTTTATGTTCTAATTTAATTTTTTATTGACTCTTTGTGGTTAAAGGCCACAGAAAAAAATCGTTAACAATTGAAATATCAAAAATTAACTCTTTCTTTAGTTTGCCGTGTGTCACTACTTCCATTTCTGACACTATCGTATGGTGTAATAAATAATACAGTGTTCTTTTTTCCGAAATCAGTGGGATCGATTCTTGGCTAGGCAAATTGATTTATCAAAAATCTAATGATTCTGTTTTAGTTTTTATCAAAATCTGGCTCGAGACTCGTTACGAGTATTTTTTGCTGTTCCTCATAGTTTCGGGATTGGCCAACCACGCCCACTGGAAAAATTCATTCAACTAATTTTGCGTTTTGGAATTTTTATTAGGGTGGTGAGTAGGTAGTCTTAACAAAAATGCCTTATCTTGCTTCTTCTGCAGCAATATTTGGCATCATGCTAATGACATTCAATCTAAAAAAAAAACTATTAGATCACCAAGACCTTGTCGGGCCATGTAAAAACACATGAAAGAAACACTCTGCCCTCAATTCAATGTGGCTTTCGCTATATTCTTTAAATATTGCACGTTCTGAAACGTAACCTGTTTTTTTCGTTCTTATACGTGTATTGGGTAGATTCCAACTATGTATAAAAATGCCTGCAAAAGATTACATGGTTTTGTTTCCAGAAAAGTAACAACGGCAACGTATCAATGTAATAACCGATTTCATCTAAACTGTTTTCAACTTTCACGATTTTTATCTGATCTTATTCTATCACTTACGGGATCTCTTCCATGATTATTTATTGTTTTGAGTTCTTCTAGCACAGGTATATATTTTACTTAAAAGGAGGTCCCTATGTAAGATTTACTGTAAGAGTTGTACAAGTTTCTGCAATAAACCTTTTTATTTTTTTATGTTTTGAGTTATTATCCGATATTTCGACGCTGTTGCAAGCGCCATGATCGAGGGATGACTGATGAATGAATGATGACTGAATGGAAAATGCGAATAAATAATTAGGAGTTGAAAATCTGTCTACCCTCTTTATTTGTATTTTGCTACACGAACCACTGGCAGTCGATATAAAGTCACGGCAAAACACCCTCACAATATCGCTAGGTTTTGTGGAGTCCTTATTATGACGTCGGCTATTTCTTTTGGGCATGCTTATCACTGGATTCCACGTATTTGACAATTTGAAGCCGTCCACTCGATTAAAAAAAAATTGTATTTCTATATTTCAATTGCTTCTCTTGTCAGCTTTGGTATGTAGTACTTGTGCGTTGAAAGAATACGTGGCTTGTGAAACTCCATGGAAGATATCCCGTAAGTGATAGTAGGTATAAGTTCGATTTCATCGCGCATCTATTTAGATTCACAGAAGGGCCGTGCGTTGTTAAAAGCTTTGTTTAAAATTACTTGTTGCTTCCAAGCATTCGTTGTTCAGAGTAACATGTGCTAAGTGGTGTTTAAACGTTTCCAGTACATGGCTAACGCAGTCGCCGAGCGGGCTGGGGTACGCGGGCGCGTGCGGAAGTATGGGTCGCAGTCCACCCGGGTGTTCGCCACACAGTGCGCTGCCCCACCAATCGTCGCCTGTCGCCGTCAACCCGTTTGCCACTCATCAGATTCAAGGACAGGTAAATAACTAGTAACAATATAACTCTCACTTACGTTTTCTTTAATGATCTTTCTTTTCGTACCAAATTAGCCACTTTTTGTGGTCTCGGATACAATCACAGTCTAGGTCTGTCATTCACATACAAATATAATCAGATATTTCTTATATGGATGGTCGTACACAGTTAAGTAGTGTGTTTACTATAGTCTCCGCCAGATAAGAAAAAAATAAAGGTCCTTGGTCCAACTTGTACCAAAAAGTCCACAAAACTTCGTTAGAGATAGCACGTGATTCAAAACTGTCGCTAATATGCTTCGGTCAAGTTTCATAATACCGTACCTATTTCAAAAATAATTTGCGTGGTGATTTTTCTTTTTCGACATTACTTGTTTTTAACTTATATTTCACTAAAAGAACATGCCATAATTGGATGAATATAATAAAATTAGCTTTACCTTATATCCATAGAAGTATTTCTATGAATATAAGTTAAAAACAATTATAAATTAATTAAAATAACCGAATTTTAAAGTTCTTACCAATAAATTTGATTTGTTAGGTTATGCCCTTATACTCGGTGCTGAGTGTGACGAGCGAGATTTTGTAATTAAATATTATCAAGTTTTTTTTTTACAAATTTGGGTTGAGCTTGGGATTGACTGAGCGTACTCCATACTCAGAAGTTTTCAAGCATTTTTAAATGATTTGACTTTGAATATCATTTAAGAGTGTCATTGAGTACTAGTTAGTACTTTCCAAAATAAGTACAACTGAATATGGTTTTGGCCAAAAGGTTTGTAACTCATGCCCAGTGCCCGCGTCAAGGACGCTCCTTACCGCGATATTGTTTTGATCATGTTAGACACTTCCTTTACATTTTTTTCGTATCGTTTTGAAATATTAGAATACATTGACGGGTGTCAACGACCTTTATTTTTTTTCTTTTCTCTCGTAGGTTATAATGTAATTGCTCAAATTTCTCCTGCTCCTGCTCCTGGGGAATCGTAGACAGCTTGACGTGATAATATTAGTTTGTATTAGTTAAGGGGCTTCTTAAGAAACAAAAAAAAGAAGTTCAAATGATAACTCATAGCAATAAGTTCTCCAATTCATACTATGCCGAAAAATAAGAAAATCCACGGAGACCAGAGCTACTGTAAATTGAAAATGTTGCAACAATGCAAGATTTAACTATAGCAACAGTCCTTTGTTTTTTGAAGTAGCTTATGTTTAAAACATTGTGCAAAAAAGGTTATCACGAATACATACGAACTGGGCCGGCGAGGTCCTAGAATCGACTAAGGACTGCAAAGGCTGTTATCCCCTTGTTAAACTAGGTTAATTATTAGTTCGAATTAACGGTGAAATCTTCTTTCTGTTCTCCGACGAGTTAGGTACTTGTTATTTAAGAATTATGTAAAGTCCTAATATAATAATAAGCTACTATTTGAGACATATATCAAATCTGTTGGTCTTACACGCAGAGTAAAAAAAATCTCCTTTAAAAAATGGTCCTTTTACTGGGCCTTGACTACCACATTTGTTTCAGTAAATGTATTATTGAAGTCTCTAAACTTATGGTAAAAAACAAAAAAATAAAAATAAAATTAATCTGATTTAATTTTAGTAAACATAAGTATAGTATCGTATTGTAATGCCCCTGTGAATTCCGATGGCGTGTTAAGAGGCTAATTTCATTTCAGTAATTAAATCGAGATTAAAATTTGAGTAGCGTATCAAAAAGCAGTAAAACTGTATGTTCGCAAATTGGCGCTATGACTGTTCAATGAACGACTTTATCGAGGAAATAACTATGAATACGTTAGATGCACTTGGATGCTTTAGATGTCGTAAGCGTTTTGATCCCAAAAGATAAATCCGTAGGTAATATAATAACAGACTGTTCAGATTCTGAACTTTTTGTATATTTTTTAATTATTATGTATTTTTTTTTAATACTTTACGTTATATTCGAACCAATTTTCGTGATTTTAATTCAAGATTGAAATAACTACTATATACATTACAAGGATTAAGAAACTAAAAATTTAATAATTGTAGTGTTAATACTTAGCCTCTGGCCAAAGTAAAAGCCAGCCCTTGGGTCACGGGAAGCGTCAACTAAGCGTTTGGAGATTTCCTTAAAAAGGCTGTGAGCACTCGGACCCCACGGCCCCAGAGTTTCAACCCCAAACGGCTCGAAAATATAGTTACCACAAAGGTTACTTACTATATTTACGCCGCTTGAAGTTCTCCGCTGCCGCAGCAGCCGCGCCAGCACAGCACGATGAGCTTGGAAGATGTGATGGCGCAAGAGTATCGACGCAAGTTGTGTCCCACACTAAAGGCCTACCCATCTTCCAAGGAAACAAAGACATGCCGTCCGGTCTTTTGCCATCGTCGCGTGCCAAGCCGTTGGGCTCTTAGACAGCTGGAACGCCGACGGTAACAAGAGCTCGTCGGATGATGCCGTTTTGCGCGCATGATGCGCCGCACTTCGGCTGCATGACAGGCCGTGGTGTCCGAGGCTGTCAGCAGTTTCACCACAGTGACAGCGATGAGGAGTGCAGCAGGCGGCACCAAGACGTAAGGAAGCAGCGAGGCGGAAGGTCGTATCGTCGAACAAAGTGCCTATGCTCGACTACGGGAGTGCGTGAAGCCAAAGACCCGACTCCCATTCACTCACAGCAAGCAGTCGCGCACGCTCTTCAGTAGTAGCAGCTGTGTGAAGTAAATTGTCCTGAACTACTCTGCAGAACGGCTAGTCCCACCGTCTCTGGGAAAATGGATTGTCGGGTTCTTCAGTATGTGGGCAAGGGAGTTTCCAAGCATCGATGGCCTCGGAGAGGCACGGCACATCAAAATCAATCAGTGTGGAAGCCAGGATATTCCTGATTAATTTCTCAGTGCCGTGGACCGAGGATATGAAAGCCGGTAAACTAATGCTAGAATATTTGCGGACGCCGAGTCATCCCATGCGAATGGGAAGACTTGCTTGTGCCCAAGCTCGGTCGTCCAAAGCCACATTTAAAATGGATGACAAAGTATGTCTGATAATTTGATCCATTTTGTTCATGAGATGTGTGTGCTTCCATAAAGGGGAAGCACGAACGAAATATGTTAATTTAGGGCCGAAACAGCTGTAACGAATTATGGTGATGGCCGAATGCATGTTAATTTGGAGAAATCTTTCCGAAATATCATAAAAAATTTGAATCTTTTCCTCGATATAATCGGGAAAGAATGTTCATGGATTGGAGCCCCAAGGAGACGAAGAGAGCTTTTCTCAATAATTTTGATGACAGGAGCTATTGCGTTAAATTTGGAAATAATCAGTTGTCTGTCGGTACTGTCCTCTACATATAGTTCGCATTTGGAAAGATTAAGGTCAAGGTCAATGGAATGCAGTTAATTTTTCAATGAATTTAGATCATTTAAAACGGTATCTACATCGCCTCCCAAGGTACCATCATCAAGATACCAAACATTAAATTTTGAATTTAGCTGTCGAACAATTGGGTGAATAGCTAAGCTGAAAATCACTGGCCCGAGGGGGTCACGTTGTTGACAGCCAACAGCAGATTCTAAAAGGTTGTCACGATATAGTAATTTGGATGTGTGTCTGTAACATTGCCAAAGAAAACTATAAAGGAGACGGATACGCTTTTATACAATTTTGGGCCTAGTTGTAAAAAGATGAAATTGGTGTCAATTGATAGCTACTATATTAACAAACAATCATTGAAAATTTTACAGATTTTGGAAATCTGAGAGCTGAGATAAAAGAGATTTTAGTGAAAGTGGGGTTAAGTAAGACGGAGGTTACACGTTCAACCTGGCATCAATCTGATCCATGATTGAGATCCAGATTGACAGGTAATTGAACGTGTAAAGCGTAGATTGATGATCCAGATTCTATACAATCCTGTAAATCCATCAGTTTGAGAAAATATCAATAAAATATGGGAAGAAGTGCACTCAAAACGCACACGCACTAGACGATACGAAACGAGTGTCCAAAGAGTATAGGAATATAGATAGAATAGAGAGCCCTCTCACGCGAATTTTTGACACCCATATTGAACGGTGTCGCCATCTGGTACTATATCCTTTGAACTAATCTCAATAACTATAGGTGCGTACCTATATTTATATCTATATCTTTGTTATTGAATAGGTTTTCTATGGGTAGACGGGTAATTTGAAATGTAGGCCATATGAAAAAACAGTTTTGAAAACAAAATGAAATAAATAGGTACAGTTAATGTTTACCAAACTGTATGTTTCATAAAGCCATCAGAAAATAAAAACGATGATTATGTTAATATTTAAGTCATTTATTGATCTCTTATTATGGCGATATTTATTCTAATAGTCTTGA
Source organism: Cerastis rubricosa (assembly GCA_949152445.1). Lineage (NCBI taxonomy): Eukaryota > Metazoa > Arthropoda > Insecta > Lepidoptera > Noctuidae > Cerastis > Cerastis rubricosa. The sequence goes on along the minus strand of OX424523.1, from coordinate 19,905,653 downwards.
ACATACATTTTGATTTCATCCTCACCATCGAATGTAAACTTCCCTACTAAAATCCGGTTTATTGACTTGCACCAACTATAAATTAAGATATTTAATGAAACATCTGTAAAGTATTCTTTCAACTTTTCTTTGTGTTTCACATTTGAATGGAAACTGCAAAAATATTCCTGTTACTGTTTTTTATTTCTTTTTTCACACTTAATTCAACCGCACTTTCTGGAACTTTAACAGAATCGAAAAACCACATAAATTACACAAAATGGGAGAGACCTACAAACATGCGCATACACCGAAAGTGGTTACCATTTTGTAAACAAACAATTTGCATGATAATGCTGCAAACCTAAAAAGAAATATTTGCAATTTCAAAATGAAAATAATAAAATGGTTTAATCTTGTTTAGAATTTAAATGTATTATTTTTTACCCAATTTTCATTCAAATCAAAAAGGTATTTAATCACACGGGTGATAATTGGCGTAAGCACGATCTATGTCATTTTAACGTACTAAATCTCAAGTTTATGCGTATTTCGTAAGAGATGGTGCTAGTATCTTTGTGAAAAATTGGACGCCTATGTCAAGTACGGCAGTATCCCCCCCACCCCTGCGAGTGTCAATGTCATGTCATGCATGTCAAGTCAGAGTTAGCACAGATTAAAAATACAATAATCGATTAGTAAAAGTGAATCGATTTATCTTAAATATGCAGATATTTAATTAGATTAAACTCTTCATACTTTAATACTAATAGATGTCATTATTTTAATTGAATTAATCATCTGGTGAAAGCATTTTCGTTAATAGTAAACTCTGTAACGTTAATCGATTATAATTTAATCGATATTCCAATTACTTCATAACCTTAACTTAATTTTTGGATTTCTTAATTTCTAGATTTTAAATTGTGCTGATTTTTCACATTTTGAAATAAAAAAATATAACCTATTTTTTTAACCATACCTCAACTTACTACATTCAGGCCCAAAAGTCCCCGTCTCCTTTGGGGTAGTTCTTTTTTAGTTTCAATTAACAAGGTGTCCCTATTCACTGAGTTGAAGGCATTCTTTATGTCAACCTTCAGGATGACCTCACCTTTGCCAGAATTTAGGTAGGTAACATTATTTCAAAAAGAGGGCGCAATAGTATTCGTCCGCATCGCTTCTGTCGCAACGTGCCACTATGCGACTTCTTATTTCGTTTAATTACATGTTTCGACGACAGATGACAATGCCTTTGGGTTTGACCAAATTACAAATATCAACCAGCTAATACAATATAATATCAGCTTGATGTTACTTTTAAACAGTCGCTTGAATCGCAAATTGTTGTGTTTGTGTTGTTGTTTTTAAAATTAGACACCATTAATATTGAAACCCTTCACCACACTAATACCGCGCTAATGCCTGACTTTTGACGTGCATGTTGTAGGCAAGTGCAGTTCTAACGGTCAAGTCTTGGTACTAGCAGTGAGTGTACTAAACTCCTTAATATTAATATACACTGTTTTGCATAAAAAACGGGCACAGGGTCATTGGGTTTTCTACGGATAATGTTCATATTTTAGTAAGTCATTAGCTCTTAAATCACTAAAAATTTCTTATTATCAATGACAATCTAGTTTTAACTCTAAATGAGTTAAAACTAGATTGTCTCTTGATCTCTCATTTAAATGGTTTTTTTTTATAGGTATAGAATACCTATAAAAAAAAACCATTATAATACGGCTCTCTGCCGAGAACACACGTTTATGCTCCCTGATGTTTTTTGGAGGTGGCTGGACAGATCGTACTCGCCTTTTTATGAGGTCCCAGACGTGCTCAACGGGGTTAAGGTCGGGGCTCCGCGCTGGCCAATCCAAAAGACAAAACCGGCCTCTTGAATATAAGCATCTACGTCGCCAGACCGGTGGGCCCAAGCATTATCGTCCATCTAAATGGTATCTTCACCAATTACAGCCAGTGTGGGATGTGTATGTTGAAAAAGGATTTCTGTTATACACCTTTCCGCATCTAGTGCGCCATTTTCAATGAATACTATCTCGGTACGATAGCTGGAAGTTAAGCCTCCCCAAAACAAAACGGACCCTTCGCAATAAGAGGTGATTGCTTCAAAACGCTATACCGACATGCGGTATAGCGTTCCCCTGGTCTTTTCTCTTAACTTTTGCTCCTCGTATCTCTTCAAGGTTTTTTTTTGAGGTCTATGAGGCATTTGCGGTTCTTGAGCGCGTGAGTCACTAAAAAGTGGTCGTCTCATAGTTGTCTGCAACGTGTTTTCCATGAACCTTGCCTTAACGACCAAACCTTCTCTGAACGGAACCTATCGCTTGGTATCGAGTCCAGGTTCTTTGGACGGTTAAACGACTCACGTTTAACCGCTGTGAGACGTAACATTGGTTGCATCTCTCTTACAGGAGCGCTATAATATTACTAGATCTCATTGCTTTTTCTTATTCTACTAAACATAACAAGAAGTTAGTTATAGATGCGTTAAAGTCGCAAACTTAAAAGGGATTATTATTTAAAAAAAAAAAACAAAAAGCATACGATTTTACAAACCTCTTTAGAACTAAATGATTAGCAATAATGTTGAAAAATCTAAACCGCCCGTTTTTTTGCAAAGGAGTTTTTTATGCCCCACAAATTCACCCGCTGTTTTTAAGTTTTTACTTTTGCTTGGATCCTAAGGGTCGAGATGTAACATGCTTCAAGAATATGTATACATATATAAATGAATCCTTATTTCCATTTGCACGCCAAAACTTGAGAACGACTTAATACTTTGTAGAAGGTTCTTAGGTAGGTAGTAGGTAGGTAGGAAGGTAGTATGTAGGAACGTAGTATAGGTAGTGGGTAGGTACGTATTAGGTAGGTACGTAGAAGGTAGGTAGGTATTAGGTAGGTAGGTAGGTATTAGGTAGGTAGGTAGGTATTAGGTAGGTAGGTAGGTATTAGGTAGGTAGGTAGGTATTAGGTAGGTAGGTAGGTATTAGGTAGGTAGGTAGGTATTAGGTAGGTAGGTAGGTATTATGTAGTTAGGTAGGTAGGTAGTAGGTAGGTAAGTAAGGGGTAGGAGCAAGTGCATTGCAACGCATGCTGGGATCAAATGTTGGGTTATAAAATACAGAAGATTTATTTTTATTTTCAGCGCGTTCAAACAAAAATCTCTTCACCTTTATTATATTAGTATAAAACGTAAAATGTTCGTGAGTTGTATAATCCGTGACTGATTTAGTAAATTAGATGGTGAAATATAAATATAATTGCAGCTCTTTACTTGACGCTTTCTTTGAAATGTTTCGTTGGCGTTGTAAAAAAGACGAATTTGTTTATTAGAAACATTTTTCCAGTGGCTTATATATAAAATCAGAGGTAGGGTAGCCTCCTTATTGGGCCATTGTACGTATGAAATTCCTGTTGTTACTCCAACTGTCCCGGGTCCTCCCAGAAAGCTAGCAGCCTTTTCAGGCTGCTGCTTCCGGCTTCCGGGAGCTATGCCGGCGATTGAAGAATCCGTGCCCGTTGATCAGTCTGTCACACCAATTGTAAATAGGTGTTGTTTAGGGGAAAGTGGCCGTTTCAGTCTGATGGTGCTGCGGGGAAGTCTCTTTGATGCTTCCGGAACTGCACTCTTGTGACACTGTTTCTCCATTTCATAAGGTGTGTTTCCTCGGTTTTATTACGCAGTCACGATTTTATTTGGGGTTGGGGTATGGGCAGCAGTGGTTCCGGACCGTATACAGTTGTCTTCGCTCCCTTTTTAGCCAGTTCATCTGCTGCGTCGTTACCCAGTGAGTTACTGTGCCCTTTTATCCATTGCAGAGTTACTTTTTTGTGCTCGCAATGTGTTGGAGTGCGCTGTGACATTCCAATACGAGGGTAGAAGTTAAAATATTGATTTGTAGCGCTTGAAGCACTGACGCACTGTCTGAGATGATTTTGATGTTATGATCTCTGACGTCTCTGGCTGCAACTGCTTGAACCGCTCTGGTGATAGGTACTAATGCATTCTACTTAGAAGATTGTGTTTAGTTCGTCTAAAGTGGTTGATATTTTGATATTTAAGTCATTTGAGAAGAACTACCCTATATGGTTTTAGAGCCGTCAGTGTATAATTATGCTAACTTCACCGACGCCAGAGAAAACTTCAGCTTCTGCTTTGAGTCGGATATTGTATCTTCGATCGAAGACGTGGTGACATGGAGTTCTGTCCATGGGTGCATCCAGGAGTGGTATTTCCTTTAGAATCTCTAGCAGAGCTTTTGAGTGTGTTGTCTCTGCGTTTAGTTTCCACAGACCGTTCGATCTTAATCTTAAGGTCTATCCTCGCCCCTTCCTGTATGGTAAGAATTAGAGGTCCCAACTTTAAGAGGTACTCTAAAGCGGCTGACGGAGTGGTTTTCATACATCCATTAGTGGGGTCAGTTGTGTTCTGGGCCACCATACAACTGATCCATAGGTTAGAGGTCTGATAACTGATGTATACAGCCAAAGTGTGATCTTTGGATTGAGACACCATTTTTCACTAACAAGTCTTCTGCACTGACCAAAAGCTATACAGGGCTTCTTTATTTTTGCATCGATGTGACTGGCCCAGTTCAATTTGTTATCAAGTATGACGCGCAAGTACTTGACTTGTGTTGATAGGAAGAGTTTAGTATTGAATAATTTTGGTAACTGTAGTTCAGGTAACTGCCTTTTGTTGGTGAAAACGATAAGTTCTGTTTTTTTCGGATTTACTGACAGCTGTTGTTCGTCGCACCATTCTTCTACAACCTGAAAGGCAGAACGCATTACTTTCCATAACACATTCGCTGCATTCTCTTTCAACAGTCAGTATTGTTAGGTCATCCGCATAACCAATAGTAGTGTATCCTCTTTCGTTTAGCCTTTTTAAAAATCTATGGATAACTATGTTCCAAAAAAGAGGTGATAGGACTCCTTGTGGACATCCTCTGACTACCTTGGCTCTTGTGGTAGTATTCATCTCTATCTGGACCGCCCTTATTCGTTCAGTGATTCAGTTTCTCACAACTAGTTCTACTTTGAACTTTTGAAAGGCGTGGTTGATGCTGTTGTGCATTAGTTTGTAAAAAGTTCTTTTTATGTATATGAAGGCCACAAGCGTTGATATTTTGTTTGTGAGAGCCGACTCTATTTTGTGCATTACTGAAAGCCGACTTTGGTGATGTGCTCTTTCTGTAGGCATACTGTTGAGGGTGTAGCGATTTATCTTTTAGTACTCCATCACTTAGGTGTCGATCTACTAGTCTTGCCAATGTTTTCAGAAGGAATGATGGAAGATAGGACTGTTTTCTGCAGAACATAACGCCTCTGGCCTGGAAATTGCCCGGGTAGAAGAACCGATCTCGTTTATTTATGAGGCAATTTCAATGCAAAGCACGGTATTTACCGTGACGAGAATGCGTAAATTATGGCCAATCCTCATCCAAATCAGCGTAGCAAACTACGCTGACACCGCTAGGGAGGTCGGCGCGCAGCACCCAGTCGTAGCCGATGTTCCACAAGGGCGGCCCCAGAACCGATCCCTGCGGAACACCGCACGACACCTCTCGCCGGTTCCATTCTCTGGTGCGACCGGGGTAGATGACGGCCCTATCCGTCAAGTAGTCCCCGACCACACGACGAAGGTAGGTGCCTCCCTTATGCAGCTCCAGGGCATGGTGTTGAAGGCGTTGGCGATGTCAAGAGACACCGCCAAGACAACCCCACCCCTGGACACCACATCCCCCGTCGTGAGAGCCCTCACGCACATGATGGCGTCCACCGTCGAGCGCCCTCTGCGGAAACCAAACTGGTGTTCCGCCAGATCCGGCCCCATCCCCACAAGGTGCCCAGCGAGGCGGTTGGCAATGACTCTTTCAAAGAGCTTGCCCACCTCGTCGAGCAACACAATAGGCCGGTATGCGGACGGAGAGTCCGCAGGGCGCCCCGGCTTCCGGATGAGGCCCAGCTTCACCGTCTTCCAACGAAGCGGGAACTGGCCTCTCTCCAAGCATGCGCTTAAGGGCCCTTCCAGTCGGGGCCCGAGAGCCTCCGAGGCCAGGACCCAAGCTTTGCCAGGCAAGCCACCGGGTCCCGGGGCGGTATTTTTGGGTTTAATCCTGCCTACCGCCGCTCTCAGGTAGCCATAGGCGGGGGGGGGGGGGATGTTCCCCTCGCAGAGGGAACAGAGCGCTCACCACGTCCTCCACGATAACATTAAGTTAGCAGTAAGTCATGTATTATTTCTGCATTCCTAGTGTCGGATAAATGGCGTGTTTGCTTGAGGGTAAAACCATTTTTCTTTTTAAATTGTTGTTATCAACAATTTAAAAAGAATTTATTTCAATTAGACCATTAGACGGCAACTTTTAAAATAAATAATAATTAATTAATTCTATTGATTCTCGTTGTCCATCCGAAAACGTAATTTTATCAGCAAACAAATGCATGTTTGTCTGATACTGGGTTTAATTTTAAGTCGTGTTTATAATTTTAAGTCAAGTTTATAATTTTAAGTTTAAGTATGATAAACGAGCGCTTCTCGCCATCAAACTGTAAAGTTTGGCGAGTAAATATTGTAAAAAGATTACTTGTATTTTATATAAAGGCTCTTACCCGCTGCATCGGAATTACTTATGATATGTGGCACCAGATTTTATTAGATTAAGCAAACAGACGTCGGCGATCCGTCAACGTCCTGTTACGCGCCACCTTCCTTGACAACTACCCAAGTCAATATGGCATTATGGCTACCCGCAACGACTTGACGTTTCGCCAGAGAGAATTGTAGACCGCTTCTCTCTCGTCTGTGGTCACAGTTTATTTTGCAACGTGAATCATATGAAGCCTTTCTGCAAAGGCGCCGTCATATATATGAAATAAATAAATCCCGCACCATCTTGTAAGGGCGCCCCCACGGATCTCTGTCGAGAGTCTCCAGCATCTCCTCGCGGCCCAGGTATCTGGCCCGCTGGACAGCCCTGGAGGGCGGTCTTCGCTGCTCTGTATCCCTCGTACAGCTCCGCCTTAATGGCTGCCGCATCCGGAGGGCGGATGCGGAGCCTGCGATGCCTGGCGTACGGGTTCCGCGCGGTGACGCACGCCTCGCGCAGAGACGTCAGCTCTTGCGACCACAAGTACACCTGACGCCGGGCGCTTCCTGGCCGAACTCGGGGCATTGCCACGTCGCAAATGTCGGACATGGCCTCCTGGAACCACCCTGCCTCGTTGTTGATGTGACCCAGGCCTGCACTATCGAGGCTTCCAGGAGGAGCTCCCGGTCCAGCTGCTTCAGCGCCCAACGCGGACCACTCGGGGCCTGTTGGACCGGCGCGCTTGAGTCCGAGGCGGACACATCGAACCGGATGTACCGGTGGTCGGAATAGGTCTCCACCCCCTCCATGACGCGCCAGTCAACGACACGCGGTGACAGAGCGGGGCTAGCGAACGAGATATCCACCACCGACTCGCCCCGCATCGGCACACACGTGGGGACAGAACCCCTATTTACGAGAACCCTAGGCCAAGTTTTTGGCATTGAAGTCCCCGAGCACAAGCACGGGGAGGGAATAACTTCAGATGACGACACTCGAACTCCATGAGGGAGTTGTGGAACTCGGCGAGAGTTCGGCTCGGGGAGAAGTAGACTCCCGCTACGACGATCTCCCCGAACCGTGCTGCTACGCAGCCCTGACCGTTCCTGACACTCTCAAGGGTCGGGGTACCGGCGGCGGCCGACGAAATTATGACCACTGAGCCGCTCAGGTCCTCCACCCAGTCTTCCCTGGGCGGGACAAAGTACGGCTCAGCGACCACGGCGACGTTGATCAACCACTCCGCCATACTCTGGAGCAACAGATCCTGAGCACAGCGGCAGTGGTTGATGTTCGCTTGGAGAAGGCGTAATGGGGCCATTATTGGCACTCCATTTCAGCCCCCTCCCGGGCCCCCTGTGAGGGCCCCGCAACAGATGTTGCGGCGGCACTATAATGGCGGCAGCCGCGGAAACGACAGTGGTGGCAGCTGCGGCGGTGGCGACGGTGGAGGCGGTGGCTGCGGGTCTTCCCTTGCCCCTGGCCCTGGTGGGTGGTGCGCAGGCCTTGCCCCCCATGTGACCGGGGCTGACCGCATCGGTAGCAGTCGCCGCTGCGGTCCACCTCCGAGGAGCACCGACAGCTCACGTGCTGCCCCGAGGCACCGGTAACACCTCAGAGGTCGGGGCTCCAGCAGCTTCACCTGCGCTGACACCCAGACCACCAGGAGCCTTCCCGCCTCCACTATTGTTCTCGCCGCCGTCACAGGGCAGCTTACCATAATGGTTCGCATGCCCGAGTGATCTGAATCCCCTTGAGTATACATGGGATTTGATTGGGAAGTGCTTTAAGTAATCTAGTATAAAAACCGAGAAATTCAGGTAAATTTTAAGTTATCTGAATTTCTTTTACACATCTTTCCAGTGAATAGAGACTGATACCATAGGTGTTAATCGAAAACCTCATATTAGGTACCTACATGACGCTGATGTAGAGCCGTTAGTGCATTAGAAAGTCTAACTGAATATTAAAAAGCTCCTTGAAATGTTTTTTTTTGTTATTTAATTCTAAACTAGGGCTACACTATCGTAATTCCCAAAAACTTGACTTATGAATTTTCGCCTAATTTCAGATAATTTTTTTAAAATTTTTCAGTTTATAACTTTCTATCAAAAAGTAAAAATAAAATTGTTTTAAATTACCTTCTATTTATGTATGACACCTACTACAACACATAGAAAAAATATCCTTGTTGCTTAGACTTTTTCGATGTGTGTAGTCCAAACATTACGTAAATACGTACGAGGTCTCAAAGAAATTGGAATAAATATAACCATTTGTTGTAACATATTTATTCCAATTTCTTTATTCTTTACATAGAGTTATACATCCCATGCAGTGGCCGACATTACTGAAATGTTCGAAATTGTGAAAATAAATACGTTATATTTAGACTGGTTTAATTTTGTCTTTTTTTTTTCTTTTTGAATAATATGATTTTGTATTTTAAGATGAAATGGCACTATAGTTCGCAATGAACAGAATAGATTAACTGATTGTTGACATTGTCTATTTCAGCTTCAAAGTCCTTTGCAGCCGATGCAATCGATGTCGATGAATACCTACAATTCTATTGGAGTGAGTGCTATAGGTACGTTTTTTTTACAATTCACGTTCATTTTAAATCTATGTATAATTGAGCACACAACAAAGCCGCCGTCCATGTCGGCAACGTTGGTACGTATTCAGTTGACTTTTACCCGACAGTCTTTGGTGTGTAGGCTCGATAATGATGTACGAGAAGCTCGTGGCTATATAAAAACAGCCGCTTTGGTCAACCGAAGTTTGAGGCAAGCCCTTGCTGAGGTTTGTCCGTGGATGGTTGACCGCTCGGTTGGGTATCGATACCCCTCCCTCGGTGCTTCAGAAAGCACGTCAAGATCTTCCACAATTGTAACAAGAACTTAATAGACCAACTTGTCGTGTTACCGAGTAAACTTGGTTGCGAGGATTAATAGACAATTGTTTTATGTAAAATTCATTGCGTCCGCTTAGTCTGAGAGCCGACCCCATCATATTTAGGAAGTGGTTATGTAGATAATGTTATGTTTTCCGGTACTTACCACAAAAATACCTTTTTAAAGTTACCATGTGGACGACTCTCATTTTGAGAGCTCCACAACAGTTTAACCCGTGTACCTCACATAAGAACTATTATCCACAGCTATGAACAAAATAAAAGATGTTTTTATACTTATTTACAGACGGTTCTCCTAGCCCTGGTCCTGGCTATGCCCCTTCGACTGGTGGCTTTTCGCCGAACAGACATCACGACATCGTGACGTCGTCAGACGCGGCTGTAACTCGATTTCCATTCTGGCCAGAAGGTAAACATTTGTTTAAGTTTTTGTCAGATTGAAATAAATGGATAAGCAGATAGACTTACTAAGGCAATTTGACGGAACATGTGTCTGAGTTTTAATAAATTAGGACTAGTTAGCTAAAAGGACGTCCTCCTCATTTCATAATTTTTTATCCAAATGTATTATTTTTTAATTCAAGTTACTCTTGATTAACCATTTTTCGATGTCTTATAAACTATACTATATCGAGAAATAGGTTGTAAACAAAACTAGCCAAAAATTAACGCTAAGTAAAACAAGCGCCCTCTATTGACAGCTCAGGGTGGTATTTGTAACGTCCCCTCCCCATTTAACTGGGGCATAAACAAGGTGGCACATTTTCACATAGTTTCCGTACTGGAACGATAGATGTCACTAACAATGATGCAAGTTGAGTGAAAGTACTTGAATAAAAGTGTTCCAGTAACTAGTAGTCTTGGCAATCAATTATTATTACGAGTATACCACTTTTTAGAATTGCGTGCGGAATGTCAAATCATGATGATAGTGTAGAGCCCCTAGAGATAGTTAACTCCGTATTTTTCCTAACGATAGCGTCGTAACAGGTACCTATTACCGACCTTGCAAGTCTGTGTTCTTATTGTTTGTTTTGTTAATTTTCTAAACTAAATAAATAAATGCTAATATTGCTTTACATACAATGTGTGACATTATAAACGCACTATGCCGAGTGATGAGACATAACATAACATCACGCCTGTAATCCCAGAAGGGTTAGGCAGAGGTTTGTCTAAAATGGCACACAAATTTCGCAACTTATGTTTTATCATTTCAGCCCAAAAGACGTCCACTGCTGGATATAGGCCTCCCCCAAGTGTCGCCACATTGACATTTTGGCGGGTTTTGCCATAATCGCCACGCTTGGCAGGCGGGTTGGCGATCGCAGTACGGTTGTTACAAAAGCACAGAGAACGCTGCTGCCCATTATCTGGCAAATCCCTTAGTCGCCTCTTACGACACCCACGGGAGGATATTGGATGGTGCTATTCTTTACGTTCGACACCATACATAGCGCTTATGTTTAAGTCCTATGTAATAGGAAGCGAGCATATTGCAATCAACAGGGCACAAATCCAGACTCAGTGGCTGCTACTGAGATATTCCAGATGGAAAAACCCCAATGACACTTTACCCGACCTGGGAATCGAACCCAGGACCTTATTCATGCTCAGCAGTCGCGCTTGCGACCACTAGACCAACGAGAACCTGCAAGAACACCAAGAATTAAAAACAAAGTCTTCCTGTTTATAGAAGACTAGCTGTCCCGCACAACTTCGTCTGCGTCACATTATCCCCGTTTTCGCAACATTTTGCATTGCTGCTCCGCTCCTATGTGATGATACGTGGGACACTCAGAAAGTTTTGCGAAACTAAAAAAAATTGTTCTATACGTACATATATTTTTATTAAATCTTTTCAAAGTACTTTCCACCAGCCTCTATACAAAGATTCATGCGCCTAAACCAGTTTTCAAAACACTTTTTCCAGTCCGCCGCAGACACCTCGTTTACAGCCTGCTCGAACCCAGCCAGCGCATCTTCCGGCGACGAAAATTGTATCCCTTTGAGCTGATTTTTTATTTTTGGGAATAAAAAGAAGTCACACGGTGCTAGATCAGGGCTGTAAGGAGGGTGACCCAGGAGTTTGACTGGCGTGCTGTCCAGGAAGTCCCTCGTTTTGAGTGCGGTGTGCGCAGGTGCATTGTCGTGGTGGAGCAGTAGCCCGCGGAGCCCTGTGTTTGGTCGCTTGTTGCTTATAACAGAGAAAACTTCTGGCAAACATTTGGAAGTATACCATTCGGCATTAATGCTTCTTTGATCCCGTAAGGGAATTGATACCAAGTGGCCAGTCAAATTAAAAAAGCTAGCGATCAAAATCTTACCCCCGCTTCTAGATCGCTTCACTTTGGTAGGCGTTGGCTCATTTTGAAACACCCAAACAGTCGACTGGCGCTTGGTTTCTGGGTCGTATTGATAAATCCAGGACTCATCACCTGTAACGATGTCGTAAACACGCCGAGACGAGCCTGCTTCAAATTTGTTAAGCATATCACGGCACCATTCCACCCGGGCCTGCTTCTGAGCATCGGTGAGGTTGTGCGGCACCCAGCGTGATACTATCCTCCTCACGCGAAGATGGCTGTGTAGAATCTCGTGAACGCTTCCCGATCCAATCTTCAATATGTGTTGAATCTCCTGATATGTAATTCGCCTATTGTCTTGGATTAAATTTTTCACTGCTAGCACGTTTTCTTCGGTAACAGCCGTCAAAGGGCGACCGCTTCTTTCGTCATCCCCCAAAGTTGGTCGACCGCGCTTGAATTCGTTATACCAACGATACACGGTTGCCTTGGAAGGGCCTTCATCCATGAATGCCATTTGAAGTCTATCGTACGATTCATCCGGTTTCAGGCGACACTTGAAATCGTATAAAATCATAGCTCTAAAATGTTCCCGGCGCAGATCCATATTTCAGTGAGACACAATACTTTGAATTAACTCGCAAAAAATGTGGAGGGAAATTTTGAAATTGGAACTTACTTATTTTTACTTATAAATAATCATATTTTCGAAAAACATAATAACTGGCCAGTCTCCCATATATAAAAACTTTTTTTCGCAATACTTTCTGAGGGGCCTGGTATATAGCCTATTGCCTTCCTCGATTAATGGGCTATCTAACACTGAAAGATCGGATCAATAACAGACAAACAAACTCTTCAGCTTTATTATTGGCATAGTATTAGATTAGATTACTGCATATTGTTACTAGTCTTATGAACCAAAGTTTCCCCTATTTTTAGCTTCATTTTAAATTATTCCTTGGATCATACAAGTAATAACATCAAATTATTCCTTGGATATTTGAACCAATAACATCATTGAGACACTTTTTCAGCCAAAACTACTATGTTAGTACATAAATGCCTATTGAAGTAACCCATATTCGGGACAATGAAACGGATTGAACGAATGGACGAATTAGTTGCATTTTGCTTGAGTTAACGAGGTGGGAAAAAGTCATCACGAGCTTTTTACCACCTCGTTAACTCAAGCAAAATGCAACTAATTCGTCCCTATGTGGTCCTGCTGACCCCACAATCAAACAATAATGCGCTTTTGTTGACATTTGTCATTTCCAGTACCATCAAATTTTTCGACCAAAAATAGATGTTTGGGCTAAAAATTGGCTAAAAATTGTTAGCCAATTTTTAGCCCAAACAACTATTTTTGGTCGAAGCATGCGTTTACAGCCTGTTTCGTTCTGCTACAATTCGTGAGGTCACCGTTCTGCTACAATTCGTGAGGTCACTTAGCTCGTTCTTGCAGTCTTGGTTCTTTTAATTTCCCTCATGTTGGAAGTTGATTTGAACAGCAGAAACAATAATACAGGGTTATTGATAGAAGGACCGACACACCAAGGGGCGGTAATTCAAGCACTGCATGGTCATACAGAGACCAAATAGTGACTACATAAAAAAATAAATAGATTCTTCATGTTCGATGCGATACCTTTCTCTTGAAATATTTTTTCCCAGATGCCTGGGAAAAAATATTTTTTATGACGTCACTTTTTGAGCACCTCAGTATACCTGGTATCTACATAATATATACTTTTACTGGATGCAGAATTGTTTTTTACTAAACTACTTAAGACGATGCAGTCTTTGAGTTCGGGGCAGTTCAAATACGCTACCACACACAGCCGGTCATAACCGCTAACCGCGTCACTCGCGTCAACTTATATTAATGTAATCATAGTCTTTGTTTATAAGCCGTGTTTAGTTATAGTAACCGTATCATTAAACTCAGTGTGTTATAATAAATGATCATTTCATTTCCTATTATATAGAACCTTTAACACACCATAACAAAAGTTCTATACCCTAAACAAAATTTTTGAGTTGTTAGTAAATTCCTTTCGAACCGATCAGCTTGGACAAGTGTAGCCCAGCCCTGTGTTCGCTGTGTTTTCTACATTGAAAAAACGTTCTGTTAAAATTTCCTTATTGTTATGCTTTACAGGTGGTTCCCCCAGTCCAAATCCAAGTTACGTGCCGTCCAGCAGTTTCTCGCCAACTCGCCGCCATGAGGCCGTCACGTCATCAGATGCAACGAGTGCTCGCTTCTCGTTCTGGCCAGATGGTGAATAATGCTTTAAGTGGATCAGTTTTTATCGTAGTGCTAATTATTATCATGTTTTTTTAATATTAATGACCTTTTCAAGCGGTTATGGTATTTTTTACATCATTTAAACCTTGCCTTATGTTATACTATCGTTTAGATCCTACTCGCCAATTTTGAAGAAACCAACATCAATACAAACTTGATGCTATTTTAAACGCATTATGTATGAGTATGTTACCCTGCGACGTGGCTGACGCGACGCGACGTCACTGCGAGACGCCTACAGTCCTACACGTACGAGCCACAAGTAGAGTAGGAAAATTTTGTAAACAAGAAACAAACGGCTTTGTGCGCCATGCAAGTAGACACTTACGACTTCAACGCGGCGCGATTATTGTAGATACCTGTTTGAAACACAAGCAAACCATTAAATATTTTTTTTTTTTAAATATTATTGAAATTGTACCTAGTAATGCGTCCATACGACTTCCAAAAGTAAAAATAGGCTGTAGAGGTCTGGAACTTGAAATTGCCAATTTACAGACCTCTGCAGTTCTTGATCGAAGACTGGTTGGATTAAATAGAGATAAAACGACGAAGAAGTATGTATATTACATACTTCTTCGGTAACAATTAAACAAATGTTATGAGAGCATAGATTCAGCTACTATAAAACGAATTGAACACGTAGCATTGGAATGTAACCTTTCGAAGTCGATTTTAGTTCAAATCACATTATTTTCTAAAACTTAGATAGGACAGAGGGCTCCTAAAATGGTCTTCCATCGGGAACCGTCCAGGGCGCGTCTACTTTCTAAGTCCGTCAACGAAAATACGGGTTCGTCCGTAACTAACTTTATACTTCGAAATGAACCCTACTCTCTAATATTTTTGGATTAATGAGTTTTGAAAACACATCGAGAGTAAAGACAACTGTCCAATTGTGTTCGGATGTGTGCATTTTTAGTTCGGGCCCCTAGCGAAACTTATGTCCGTGAGTGATAGTGGGTAGGAAACGTCCGTAACTTCGGCCGAAACTACGGATTTCATGCGTAGAGAGGAGACCCCCGGAGGTAATTTAAACTTTTATGCTATCGATCGATAGAGTCAAACATAAGGATCAAATCTGTCTAACAAACATGATCAATTAAATTAAAGGAAAACCATGAAATCCTAACTTATAAATGTAGTAAGTGGTCTCATTGATTTTATAAGTTTAGAAATCATGGTTTTAAAGCATTTTTACTCAAAGGTCTATCTTATTCCAGTCCAAATTACTTACGAGTATGTTAGCACCTAATTAACAATTTCTTTAACGTCATTTATTTATCAATCTTGGAGAAGGCGCGTCTCGCCGCGAAACGTCAGTGGGCGCGTGGGGTACATTTTGCCGCTCCTTTTCATTGACCATTTTATGTGGAAATACTGCATTTGATTTAATGGCATTGAAAAATTCCAACCAGTATATTTTTTTACTGTTTTATCGTAGGTGTCATACATCAATAGAAGCGTTATTTAATATATAGGTAATTTAATTGTGACACTTTAATAAGAAGCTTTTGCGTGAAAGCAAAAGATTTATAAAAATGTGAAATGAGCCGAAAATTTAATATTCAAGTTTTTGGGAATCAAGAGAATGTGAGGCCTAGTTAGTATTACATTGGAAAGAAAATTTTCTATCAGCTTTTTAGTATTTAGTTGGACCTAAGGCACTACCGATGATGTTATACATCGGGGTGATATACTGAATATGAGGTTTTCGATGATCACCTATGGTTTAAGTCTATTCACTGGAAATATGTTTTCTGTTAACTTACATTTTGGTAAAGATTACTTAAAGCTCTTTTCTCTACCCAAATCCCACGAGTATGTTCAGTTGGATTGAGATCAGCGGATTGAGCAGGCCGATCTAATACCATGATATTGTGTTTACTGAACTAATTTTTGCTGGTCTTTCGATGTGTGCAAGCTCATTATTTCGCCTTTAGACGAAATCTTAGCCAGACTGCTTTTGATGAGGAGGATGATAGCCATAGTTACGCATTCTCGGCGAAATATTGCTTTGCATTTAAATTGCCTCTGTTCACCCGGGTGATTTCCTGTCTAGATCAAAAGCGTTCTGCCTTGACAAGGATGAAGTTCCTGAAGATTCCGGTTCTGGTGACCAAGATCTCGCCAAACACGCACTCCTCTTAAATTAGGATGGAAAAGCAAAGCTCATCGGAAATATTTCCCTCGATTTTAACGTCGCAGAGCTGGAACTCATAACAGTATGCGAGCGTATAGATTGCCCTTCTGTTATCATCTGCTGGTAGTTTGAACACTGATCACAATTTGGTACTGGGACTGGAGTCTTGCAACCAACTAGCAAACTGAAATATGAGGCTACTCCCTCGCTTTGTTCTGCAGAAAACGGTCCTATCTCTGGGCAGTGATTCTTTATCTGCCTAGGTAACGATGGCCGACATCTTTTTAGGCCTAGAAAGTGGTGCTGTTGGTTGCATTTTAACAGCGTCCTCCATTTCGCATTGACGGTGGCCACCTTCCAACATACCCACATCCCTAACATCCATATTCTAAAACCAACGCCTAAAGTTGTTTCTATTTTCAAATTGAAAGACATGACTCGACGTTAATCAGTAGGTAGGTTAAAATAAATTGTATCTGCCAAACTGGTTAACAATGAAATACCATGATGATATTTAGTTTTTTTTTTTCATTCAGGTAAACAACGCAGTTTTAGTAAACCAACCCTACGGTACCTATGTGTTTATTTGCTTGTTTATTCGAAGCGCAACTACATGATAACGAAGATAATTCAATACAGCCCTTGCAGCGCCGCACGGCTTTGTGCTCAACCGGGTTTTAGTTAATTTACGGTTTGACATCAAACATCCCCTATGTTTGCTAATGCACTGCTACGTTAAAGTCGAGCATTTCGGCGCGCCATCAGAAATAGCATTACACCTGTCTGCCTGCAGGTTCTAGCCTCGGGAAGTCAGGAATGATATGAAATGTCAGCTGCATGGGGCATGTACGTCAGTCCCGTAAATTAACTTAGATTTTGCTGCCGAATTAGGAGAATTTATTATTTATTTAAGTACCGTAAAAGTGGTTAGAGAAAAACAATACAGTGAAAAAGCTTCTGCCTGAGTCAAGAATCGACCCCGATCCCTTATCAGAACGCGTAGCATGACAAATGACAGACTGTCATTGTCTATCTGTCATTTTGTCAATTCTTCCGTCGACTAAACTCGTTTCCACAGTCGTCACACTATGCTCGTAACTTTTTCAACTGCTCGCGAGCTTAAAAATGGGCTAAATCATCTATTGCTGGTTTTCTCTAACTTAAAGTATGTACTAATCTTCTCCATCGCCTAATTATATTAACTATCAATAAAACTATCGGTACATGTAAATTTCATTCTAACAAAAAAAATGTTAAAAATTTCACTGAACATGATTCAAAGTACAATTACTTTGAATCATGTTCAGTGAAATTTTTAACACAATTTCATTCTAACAATTTTTTTTTATTAGTGTGCCTATGTAACGTTATTTACTTCGTATTGATGTAGATATTGTGTGTTTTATAACATTAAATCGTAAAATTAAAACTGGATTGGTTATAAATTTTGATTTACTGAAATGGATCTTTTCATAATCAAAAGTCATTCTGTATTTTCTGTCAATCTCCATGGGAAAAATGTTGTGAGATAATTTTTGTATATAATATGTAAGATTGGGCTGTTTTTATACGGTCACAGTCAACAACGTAGCAAGCAGAACACTTTCAGTATGAAAAAATACAGAATAAGCTATATAATACAGATTGCTTTAATTGGCTTACTATGGTTATTTATTGGCTTATATGGCTAACTTGGTGATTTATATGGTGCACAATTAAAGTGCCACCAAATCGTTGATTCTCTGAAATCAATCAGCCGATCCTCAAACTACCTCTAACATACAAATATACAAGTCTAGTACATGCAAAATAGATTAACTACGTACTTAATCCGTTTGAAAATTGAAATTACCAGCTCTGAAAGCTCCAGTCCAGTCGATCGTTTTCGCTCTATACAGACTACCAACCTAATTATAGCGGCCACTGCCGCACCGTTATGCAAAGCAATATCAAACGAAATATTGGAACCTCATACCTTTCAAACCCGAACACAGTTTAGTAGCAAAAGGCTCGGTTGTAATTCTTCCTATACAGGGTGTAACGGAAAGGGTATATACATACTTAACGGTGTGCTATAGACCATCAAACTAAACATGTTTCTCCACAAAAAAACATCGTAATGACGTAACAATTATCAGCTGCCCAATACAAAATTTCAATACCTATTCGACCCAAAAGTATGCAGCTGATATTTTTTTCGCTATGACGATGTTTCTTTGTCGAGAAACATGTTCAGATTGATGGTCTGTAGCACACCGTTAAGTATGTATATACCCTTTTCGTTACACCCTGTATATGCTCGTTTTAGACGCATATTTGCACCACCGCAACAATTTACATCCTTGCTGTATTAGACGCCCTTGGCCTGCTTAAACACAGGAATATAGTGACATAAACTGAAAAAAACAGAATTGAGTTTCTTCTCCGAGGGGTAAAGGGTCTTCACGAAGCCGTTAAACTAAGTAACACAAAAATTATTGCTGGGAAACGAGATTTTTTTTTTTTGGTGTGAGTACTTACGATTTATGGTAGGCCTTAATGTAACGCATTGGAAAACATTGTGTTAATGGATGCATTGAATAGTACCAAGATCATGGAAGTATTTGAAGTAAAGTTAAAACATTTAACTCATGTATAATTTTTAAAACGTGTGTATTGGTTGGAGCTTTAAACTTCATTGTCTCTGTACTAGAAAGATCCCAGGGTTGGTCCAGAAGAAATTAATGATCACAAATACAGGAAGAACACCGGCCTCTCGACTTCCTTAAGGGTCTTTTAACATCTTTTATAACCATTCGTGAAACAACTCAAATAGTACCCCTTTATGTCACCGTCTAGATAGAGAAAGTCACATTCTTATAAATAATTCTTGGAAAATGCAATCTTGTTTTAAGTCGTGTTAGAAATACGATACTCTTTATAAACTGTTGCATATGATTTATATTCGTACTGTTTTCGTTACTAAGTAAAATATTTGTGGAATTAACAGTAGTATAAGTTTGTAATTAATGTAAAATATCATGTTTAGATTACGTTGGACGTTGCATTCATCAGGGTTGGAAGTAAAATAAAATGAAATTGAGCTTGTTGTGAAGCAAAGTTATGGCAATTTAATCCTCGAAAAGTATTTAATACACGTTTATTAATAAAGCGTAGGAGTTTAACTTTGTCAAATATGGGGCGTTTAATTAAAAATATTTATGTAATTCAATCAAATCGGATCTGTAATAATTAATCTATTACTGTCCCGGTACCTTATATTGAACGTAAGGGAAATGTTTTTATGCATTAAAAGCAAACTCCCATCCATCATTTAGTTATACCACTCTTTTCGAAACGCAATCCGTTAAACTACTGACAGGTGATTTTTAAAAAAAGTATTAGTAACTAACTACAATAACGTGTAGGTTTGCTTGGTGGCGGGGTACCAGCTGTCTTAGAACCCAATGGCTTGGCACGCGTCGATGGGAAGAGACCAGATGGTATGACTATAATGCCATGGAAGTTGGGGTTTTTGGTGTGGGATGCGACTTGCGTCGACACCCTTGCGCCATCATTCCTACCACGGTGAGCTGCGCTGGGGCGGCTGCTGCAGGTGTTGGATACCTTAACCGGCGCAAATACAATAACTTAATTGGTAATTATGTGTTTGAGCCGTTTGCGGTTGAAAGACTAGAACGATGGGGCCTGAGTGCCACCTTGTGTTTCGGGATATCGCCAAGCAGTTGGTCGACTCTTCACGTGATCTGAGGCCCTTGGCCTGTTTTTTTGGCCAAAAATTCAGTATTGCCATCCAACGTGGCAATGCGGCCAGCCTTCTGGGCACTTTTCTTGTTGACAGCGATGTTGACAAATTTTTTGACCCCCTGTAATTTTGATACTTGTACATTTTATTATAATATATCTGTTTGTAGTTTGCAAATAATGTACATAATTATGTATTACAATAAACTTTAAATAAAAAAACCGGCCAAGTGCGAGTCTTACTCGCACACAGGGTTCCATAGCCCCAAACAATATTTTGAACTGTCATTCATTAGTTAGTAAACATCCACTCAACCGCAAAACTAAATTGGTTTTTCATAGTGTGTTAATGAAAAACAAAGTTACTGCTGCAGTTTGATGAAAAAGTCCCATATCTCAAAAACTGAACATCATATCTTATTGAAACCAATTTTCGTTGATAGTTTTTTTTTACCTTCTACAATCCTAAATATTTTCAGAATTTTCCTCCTCTTACTTTAGAAATTAGAGGGGGGGGGACACACATTTTACCACTTTGGAAGCGGCTCTAGCGCAAACTATTCAGTTTAGAAAAATATGATAATAGTAACCTCAATATAATTTTTGAAGACCTATCCATAGATACCCCACAAGCATGGGTTTGATGAAAAAAAAAATTTGGTTTTTAGTTTTATGTATGGGGAACCCCAAAATTTAGTGTCTTTTTTCTATTTTTGTGTGAAAATGTTAATGCGGTTCACAAAATACATCTACTTACCAAGTTTCAACAGTATAGTTCTTATAGTTTCGGAGATAAGTGGCTGTGACATACGGACGGACAGCCAGACAGACAGACAGACAGACAGACATGACGAATCTATAAGGGTTCCGTTTTTTGCCATTCGGCTACGGAACCCTAAAAAGTAAAAACTTTATGCATAACAAAGACAATTCTATACAAAAGTGGGCACATCGCCTCAGGCATTTGGTACCAGTCTACCCTAATAGTAATGCAGAGACAAAATAGGTGCAACATTTAAGAGACAACTCGAAATAAATTTTATACACATCCCATATCACATATTATGAACAACAAAAACGTTGTCTAGAGAAATAACAGGAAGTTGAAGGAGAAAATTAATTTAGCATCAGCGCAATAAGTATTCCCCAAATAATTAATGACATATTTGGGGTGTACCTATTTGTTTTATCATGACTAGGAGGTATGCAGCGGTTACAGTCAGTAGCAGTAGAACTCTTCTGTACCGTTATTGCTCGTCACTTACTGTTCGGGGGTGCTTGTGCCTTACGGAATCGTATGGAAATAACATCACTGAAATTATTCTTACCCAATATTTTTAGAAAACGACGATTAAAAGCCAATAAATAAAAAAAAATAACATTAAAAAATATAAATAAGTTATTGTACTACTGGCTACTAAAGTAACCTACAGAAGGATTTTATTGCTGCCTTTAAGGCCCGGCGCCCACACTATTGGTGGGCACCGGTGCTGCTCGGTACAGCTCGGGCGCCTGAGAGCTCCGTCGGGCGACTTCGGGCTGCCTCGGCAGCCGTAGGTTTGGCTAAGGACGCCGAGGATGTCTTCGGGTAGCTCGGGTGGCATTTTCGAGGCAGACACGTCGCAGAACAATCATTTCAATCACCGCAAAAATGAGTACTAAGTCCCAATCCACCATTATAAATACACACGCACAACTGTTTTCACGTAACGGTACGACTGCTCTGCGATGTTTCTGCCGCCCGAACTATTCTGAGGCTACCCAAAATCAGCTACGGCGTCCTTAGGTGTGCTTACGACTGCCGAGGCAGTTCTCAGGCGCCCGAAGCCGCCGTAAGGCGCCCGAAGCCGCCGTAAGGCGCCCGAAGCCGCCGTAAGGCGCCCGAAGCCGCCGTAAGGCGCCCGAGCTGTACCGAGCCGCACTGATGCCCACCGATAGTGGGTCCGGGCCTAACAGACAGTAAAATTATATTTCCAATAATAATATATCCAATAAAACAATCATTATATTGACATAATGATTGTTTTATTGGATATTGCCAAGGCTTCTCAAATATACTTAAAAATATGAATAGTATTCATATTTTAATTTAATTTAATTAAATTAAAAATAAATGTAATTAAAAAAAAACAAAAGATATTTTATTTAATTTAATTTTCATTTTATTTGTGTTTTTTTTTTGAGATTATTTTGTTACGGCATTCCTTACAACTAATATGTAAGTAGAACGACAATTTAAACGTCCACTGAAAACCTTGTATACAGGGTTAAGGGCTAAGTCGACCTATTCCTCGAAAGCGGTTATACTAAAGACCATTAGCAACCAATTAAGTCCAGTTAACTACGGGTCAAAACTGGATGGTTACCGACTGAGCTTTGCGGTTCTTCGATTTTATTGAAGTTTTCTGACTGGAACAAAAACCATGAATTATGAAAAATTTACTTCTTCTCAACATTTAATTGATACTGGGCTGATACCTCCTGGACGAATGAATCCTCCCATAACCAATTTGTCAAAAAAATACCTAGGCCTATGGAAATTAATCGCAATAAAGGATCTGAACATTTTTTTTAATTTTCCCATGACTTTCGACACAGTATTCTCAAAATAAACGTATTACACTTGTCGTGCAGATTACAGAAACGACTTCCTTGTGCCATTAGCTTTGTAAAATTGTGCCAGAATACCCTCTTTTACTAGTGACCACAAAACAGCGGTTGTTCCTGACAAGTTAGTTTTTTTATGAAACTGGTTAGTACAGTTTATTCGATGCTCGTCTTCCTTGTTGCAAATTTTCTTGTTCACAGCATGTGATGTTAGCTGTTTGACTGAATGCGCGGAGTCTTAATAGATCAGATTAGATCAGATCTGTCTTTATCTGGTGTAAAATCCTACAGACAGTTAAAGCTGTAATTTTCTTCTGTTAACAAACATCGTAGTAGAACAAACAGAATTAGGACCGGTACCGGCTTAACTACTTACTATTACATTTTTCGCTAAAACACGCAGTGCTTCGATTTTTCCAACGTTTTTATTTCTGAGAAGTATACATGACAGAAAACAGCACAGGTGTAGGTAAAGTCAGTAAGAATATGCTCCACTTACATTCTTCCGTAGACCGCTGCCAGTATACACAGCGCCCGATGATCTTCCATACCACCGGGCATCCCTCACTGCGGTGGCCGCATTATTTGTAGTGTAAAGATTTCACTTAAGGTCGTCTTAAACAGAGCCTAAGGAGTACATGCTTACCATGCTGCTAGCTGAAGTAGAAGCCATGGAGATTGGTCGTCCACTTAAGCCACGTTTCAGTAGATATCAATAGCAAGGAGTATTTGACGCCTGACTGTTGTTCATACTTATTAGATGGGTCCCTAAATCCAAAAAGTTATGGTTTGTTCTCTTTAGTACTGTTCATTTCTTTTTTAACCGACGTCAAAAAAGGAGGAAGTTCTCATTACTCTAAGTTCATATCAAAAGTGAAAATACAGTGCGTAGCTTGTGGACCAAGTTGAAGGCGTTATTTAACGACTCTGGTTTCGCCCGCCGCATCAGTCTACTCAGAAACATCAGACTAAACAGACTGCATACGTTACACAGTTAGTGGATACAGCACAAAAGTTAAAAGTCACAGAATTCGAGATAAACGACGAATGAACTGGCGCGCTTTTGTAGGCGGGATTGCCAGAAAAGTTCTAGCCAATGGTTATGGCAATAGAACAGTCCGGAATGATGCATTGGTGCAGACGAGATTGTTGAATATGAGTGCTGATATCGAAATCACGGAGTCAGAGAGTTATATTTGTTGCAAAAATAAATATCATAATAAAAATTCGCGCTAAACAAACACAAACAAAAATGGCGTCGGCAATTGGGGAAAATTCTAACAAGCCGGTTTGTCCACCAATGCCATGACAGGGTTGCATGGGAATTGGTGGACCAACCAGTGAATAAAACAGTGGTAAAGGGCAAGTGGGTTTTTAAGAAAAAGGTCAATAGTGAGAGTGAAGTGAGATATAGACTAGTTGCAAAAGGATTCAGCCAGCAGAAGGGTATAGAATTTAAGGAAACCTGCTACCCTGTGCTCAGGTACTCTGCTTTAAGATTACTTTTTGCTTTAAGTGTAGATCAAAACTTAAATGTTGCGCACTTGCTCCTAAGAGCAATATATGGGTTGAAGCAATCGGCTAGAGCTTGGTACCAGAGGTTTGAGTTATTTTCTTTTAATTAGGATACACCAAGTCTCAGTATGACACCGTGCTTACTTATGAAATGCAGTGGGAGCATCAAAATATAGATAGCATTATTTGTAGATGTTTTTTTTTTAATATTTTACACGGTTCATA
Source organism: Cerastis rubricosa (assembly GCA_949152445.1). Taxonomy (NCBI): domain Eukaryota; kingdom Metazoa; phylum Arthropoda; class Insecta; order Lepidoptera; family Noctuidae; genus Cerastis; species Cerastis rubricosa. The sequence goes on along the minus strand of OX424523.1, from coordinate 19,881,286 downwards.
CTGAGACTTGGTGTAGCCAAATTTTAACTGTGTGGTGCCAATGAATAGACAGACAGACGGACAGCCCGAATCCATAAGGCTTTTTGGGTTCCAAATGGCAAATACGGAACCCTAAAAGCTGTTCGGTCCGAATAAATAAAAGGCAATAGTTCTAACATTATATTATTCAACACGTTATCAGTGCAGGAAATACTATGAAACAACTCTAACCATTTCTTGCTCGGCTCCTTTTCTACTTCACCGCAGCTTTAAAAGATTTTGACCTGTACCGCCGTTAACAATGGCGATTAGCACAACGGTTGTCTGATATGTTCTGGAAAAGATGGGTAAACTTACGTGTTAGCTACCCACTGCCAAAAATAAGGAATGTTCACGGCTACTTAAAACAGTATGCAACCAACACATATGTAGCGCTCAACATAATCTGTAGAAATTTCAACTGGCTTACTATCACGGTTCATGAGATACAGCCTGGTGACAGACGGACGGACGGACGGACAGACGGGCGTACGCACGGACGGACGGACAGACGGGCGTACGCACGGACGGACGGACAGACGGACGGACGGACAGACGGACGGACAGACGAACGGACGGACAGACGGACGGACAGACGGACGGACGGACGGACAGACGGACGGACGGACAGACGAACGGACGGGCAGCGAAGTCTCAGTAATAGGGTCCTGTTTGACCTTTTGGGTACGGAACCCTAAAAAACACTTTCGTATATTAGCCATTGCGTTTAAATTAGGCTTATGTGCAGTTTAGTTGGATAATCTTATAGGTTTTTTTTTTTTGTGATGCAACTTGAATGGTAAAATACGAAACTCCCTATAATTATGACAAATAAAGATACGTGTAAAATGTGTTATAGTACAGACAAGGGACAAGAGAGGCCCCGGAGTTACCAGTTACTCAATGATAGTCGTAGCACCACGTTAGTGCTTACGTCACGAAAAAAGAGGGAAAATGCATGGTATTATTATTCTTTTCGCCTGTACGAGTATACCAGTGAACTATAAAAAATCAATGCTTTAACAGTTCGTCACCTCATGATAATATTTGACAGATAAGAGTAAGGAGCTTCGCACACAAACGGTGTGCACGCCGCGCGCTCGCAGCGCGTTCATTTCAATCAAGTTGTATGTTACCAGGATCATACAAAATTTTGTTATTCTTTGTAAAACCATATATTTTTTTACTCCGACACTAACTTAAATACCTACCTAAACTTGTAGCAAATCTTTTACTAAAGCGTGTCCGGTGTACGTTGTTTCATTAAAATGCAGATATTATTCAGCGCCGTAGGTTCCTAAGACTGGCATCGTATTTGTGTGTGATAGGTCACTAAAACCTGAACGTATTTCCAATGTATCACTAATAAACAGTGATTATTTCTTTTGCAGTTGGCGTAAAAGAAGAAGCGTCCTCAAGTCTCGTGTCTAATGCAGCACCTTATTCAAAATGTTTTATGTAAAGTTGCCAAAGTTGGAGGGAAACACAAGACTAGAATATAATAAGCACCAGGCGTGAATTATTATGGAATTAATGACTGTAATATAAAGTTCGTGTAGTGATCAATGTAAAAAATATGATGTAAACGTGCATTTTAATTGGTTGAACACTTAATTAAATGTGACTCAGGTTAAACTTTAATGATTTGATTTAATTAAATAAAAGTAGACTAAATGCACATTATTGAATATTTGGACATTTTTTAGAATATTTTGTAAAATGTTTATGGCAAAATATTCGCCAATTGATTTAAACTTATATGATGTATGTATTGACCTAACAAACTTATACAGCAAGATTTTTTAGTCACCGTCGAATTTTTTTCTAGGCACTATGTATCATTCACTAACTCCACTTTTGAAAAAAAATCGATATGTGAAATTTTCATATTTTCATATGAAATCATTTTCTCGAAAAAATTATCCGCTCTGCCTGGTCACTAAGTTAAACGTTAGAAATACTACACTTCCCCCGCAAACATTCAATGGGGCGGGGGCGGCCAGCCCGCGTAGTTACCCAGCGTGTACCTACGCACGGCGCGGCGGTGTCCATGATATCTCAATATTTTTGTATTGAGTGATACTAAAAGAAAAAACACGTATTCAATGGTTTTCGCTTAAGATAAAAATGTCTAAATTTGGATGGTGACTAAAAAATCATGCTGTATATTATTATGAATTTGTAGTGTACAATTATTGTGAAAATATATTTGTTACTAGGTGTTGTTCAGGAATCTTGTTGCTGTTTTTAGTAGTAACTACCTACCTAAGAGCGATAATGCAAGAAATTCAATTTCTCATCAAAAACATTATCATTTGTCTTCCCCAGCTTGGTTTTGAAATAAAACTCGGTATTGATAGTTTAATATTTATTAAATTTGGACACAGTTGGAATATTTACAAAAACCTCAGCTTCATTTCTACGGATTTGAAAATACATAAACATTACCGGTACACAATCATTAAAACTAAGTTTTATTATAATATCATCAGAATTGTATTAAGTATTGGATTAAAAAGTTACACGACATCAGAAATAAAATACATCATTTACGATTTGAAACTTACATGTTATTTCTTTGATTATTTCCATATACTTACTGGATGCATATGCGAGAAATCAATGATAAGTTTACAAATATAGGCTAATAACGTGATAACTTTCGAGAGGCACTCGATTGGGTTAGTAAAATGTTATGATAAAACCCGTGAAACCTTGTCAGTTAGAATCATGCCAAAAATGTAGTATATCCACGAAGCCACAAGCTCGAGCACTAATCGTGATAACAAAGTTGTAATACAATGCTTCCCAGTTTCACATTCTCGAAGGCTCGGTGCGTGTCGTAAAACAACGTTAGACAGAGTCCCCAAGCTGGTTAGTGACAATTTTACCTAATTTCTAGTATTAGCACGATACGGACACAGATTTGAATAAAATTGGTTCCATAAAATAGATCTCTTCTCTCTGAGTGTCTATTCGAACCACGAACTTTTCGAAAGATTGACGTGAACATTAAAGCTAATTGATTCTAAACCTTAACAGACTGCCAACTGAGCGAATATATCGCACAAGATTCGGAAGGAGACAGCGAGCCTTCAGTTAACTGTTTCAAAGATAAGGAAGTCACGCGGCTATTCGCACCAATTTGATACACCTCTCCACAAGTTAGTTGACACCATCAGCGCGAGCGGATCTTTAAAACATTATTTTAATGATCGACTAATATTTAACTGACATTATTACTATAGTATGGAATCTACTTTGAGTATAATAGACAGATATATAATCTCAATTGAGAAAAACAGACAGATTTGTATGTAACTATTACTATTACGTTATTCAAATTGGATATGGCATTTTCTAAAAACACTACAATATTTTGATGAAAATATCCATTGAGAGCAAGATTATCATATTTTCACATATTTAGTTTTATCTAATGACAACTAAACCCAAACACCAATCTGCTGGTCCCACGCCTCGTACGTACTTGAAACGCCCCTGTAAAGCCACTATCTATTGAAATATTTTTCCTTTAATATCTCCACAATGTATGTACTCGTATATTGTTAAATATCAAACTTGGTTAACTTTTAATAGATAAAATGTTCACAAAGTTGTAAGTTGTTATGATTGAAATTATTTTTAATTATCTTGATTTCTTTCCATAAAATTATTAAAAAAATCCCCTGATCGAATTTTAAACTTCAATATCAATTAAGTATAAGCCCTAAGTACTGTGGTATCAAAAATAATTTAAATTTTTACAATTTTGATTTCCCCTCCTAAAAGTCGTCAACACTCTTTTTCGCGTTGCAAGATTCTTAACTGCTCACAACAATTATTACCACAGTTTACTTAGGACTGTCCTTGTCGATGCGTTTTAAACGAAGTGATTTGCTGCGTGGCTCCGGTGTTCGACTGAGTAATCCAGATGACCTTTCCACACTTAGTGAGTGACCACGTTCACGCACGGGCATAGGGTGCGTCAGCAGATGCGTGGAGATATTGCACGCCGAGACCATGGGATATTCGCTGTAACCACCTACGTCACTCCTCAAATCTGAAGCTGCCAACGATGTCATGTCTTCAGAAACAGTATTATCGTCTTCTGATTCACAAACCCTGAAAATATCCGTGCTTTGAAAGTCTTTCAATTAAAACATAAAAAAAACACATTCGCAATGGTGCGCAGTACATGGAGCAGAATAGAGACAAATAATCGCTAAGGCATTGTATCCCTGTTAATAACTATTTTGCAGTAATAATAATACTCACCTTGATTCAATTTTGCATATTCTCTGTTTTATTTTAGCCTGTTCTTCGCCGAGGTCTGTGAGTATTCCTTCTAGGCGATTATTCAATATATCAACGGTAGTTCGCAATTTATTCACAGTTTCTTCAGTGCTCTGTTGAGTAGTTTGCGCTTTTTTGAAAACCTCTTCATCAAGCAAGCCATCCTGGAGTTTCAAAAGAATTGTAGACATTTGTATATATGTGTGTATGAGTATTATTTTATAAATGGTATACTTAGTGGGTTATTTATATGTTGTGCTTTTTTATACAGTTATGCGTGTGGTTATTATTATGTTTGGTTGTCACGGCTACTGTGACATTATTTACGAACCTTCCTCAATAATTGACAGCCTCGTTCTGTGAGCGTTGCCCTGGCATCGGGATAATCAGCGAGTGCTTCCCAAAGATCTCTTTTGGCCAAGCAAAATAAGTCAGAATAACCCAAGGCTCTCACGTTAGCTGTCCTTCTATTTCCGGTACGATTACCAGCTATTTCTAGTACGCTCACTTCTCCAAAAACAGACCCAGCGCTCAAAGTAGCTAGTACAGTTTCACCATCATCGGCCACCACTTGGAGTCTTCCGCGTTTGACAATATACATTTCTTTCCCAACGTCGCCTTTCCGGCAAATGTAATCACCTGGACTAAAAACTTGAAGTTTCAGTTTTAATACCAATGCCTCTAATAATCCAGGTTCGCAATCTTGAAAAATTCTCACTTTACGCAAAGTATCCAAATGAACGCGTATAGCAATTTCGGCTTTAAGTTTGTCAGGTAGGGAAGATAAGACATTTTCTTCATCAAGAGCTCCGCTTTGTGCCCAAGTGTAAGCAAACCAACGAATTACTCTAGCTTCAAGTTCCCCGCTAACTTTCCTGAATGCCATGTACTGTTTTACACCATCCATTTTATTTTGAAATTCGACCCTGGCAACATTCATGTTCGAAATCATTGATCCGATATTTCCGACTATTGTGGCAAAAATCAAAACTCCAGCCAAGAAGTCCGCGACGACAAATAGGTATTCAGCATCAATCTCTGGCTGTGGTGTTTCTCCAATGGTGGTAAGGGTCAAAGTGGACCAGTAAAAGCTGTAAATATATTGATGTGACAATGTTTCGTTACGGGATCCAGTGATATTATATACCCAGTTATCTGTCCCAAATCCAATTGCATAACTTATAGCAAAATATAGACAGGCGTTCCAATGAATGAGAACCAGTATAGCCATTACGACCTGGAAGTATAAAGAAGAGTTAATAATAATTTGGTGTTCACCCACCACGTGAAAGCGTTTACACGTTTTAACTGTTGAGGTGTGAATAAAAGATTTGGTTTCGTATAAATATGTAAAATTTGAGTTACTTAGGTTGACGTTCACTGTATCTTCAAAATATTTTTTAATATGTGAAGATGTAAAAATTCAGCATAAAGATTTTTTCGACTCTTTCAAGTAATGTTCTACTCGAATCACTCAGAGGAGGTCTGTGCTCTTCTCTATCTTCATCATTGACTTTAGGCGTATTTAACTGAACTGTCACATTATTGTTAACGATACTCTCTTCTTCATCAATTATGTCATATATTCCTCACGCCCTTCACATCACGAGTCACAACTATTGCATATATACACATTATATATATTATATTATATACATGTTTCTTGTCTTTGGATTTTGAATCCGATATGCTTTTGATTGCATTTCATATCCCAAGAAAATATCGTCTTGTCTTCTTCAGAATCGCACGCATCTGAATCTTCTACGTTTTATGTTTCTTTTTTTCAATCACTTTTTATTTTTGTCAGGTATCCAGTAGGATACCTGACCTTTGCCTGACCTGGCCTTTGCCCAGCAGTAGCTGGGCAAAGGCCTCCCCTTTCTCCTTCCAAACCTCTCGATCTTGTGCGATTTCTAGCCATGTTCACCCCGCACACAAGATCAGATCGACACACCATCTTCGACGCGATCTACCTCGGCGGCGATTTCCTCCATCAGGTGTCCAGTGAGTGACGATCTGTATCCACCTCTCCGGGTGCTACGTGCCCATTCCCACTTAAGCTTGGCTGTTTTTTCCCCAACATCTGCAACCTGAGTTATGGAGCGCAGGGTGGTGTTTCAGACGCGATCTGTTCGCGATATGCTGTGCTCCATTGCCCGCTGGAAAATCTTGAGTTTGGATTTCTGTTGTTCAGTAAGTCAACAACTTTGTGCACCGTAGGTTAAGACGGGCAGGATGCATATGCCGATGAGTTTTCTTTGAAGTGATATTGGAAGGTTTTCCTTTATGTGTTCTTTAAGGGCCCAGAAGGTCTTCCAGGCATTTTGTGCTCGTCTTTCGACTTCTTGGTCTTGCCTAGTTTTAAAAGACACTATCTGGCCCAAGTATGTATACTCATCGACATATTGCAGCACATGCCCGTCTACCTCGACCCTACGTTTCGTGCTGTAGGTCATAACAGATAGGGGAGAGGGTTTTGGTCCTGTTCATTGAAAGTCCAACCCCAAGATTTGTTGTGCTCAGATCTTGGAGCATTTTCTCAATTTTCTCAAATATAAAATGGGATGTGATAGGGTCAGAAGAAGAAGATATCAGAAGTGAGATGAATGGGAGAGAATTTGGAAGAAAGAGAAAACTCTATCTCCTATCACTTTGGAGTCACCGGGGGACTTTATGGAATTGGTTTCTTGGTGGATATAAAGTGGAAGAACAACATCATAAAACCAAGCATCACAGACAAATATAGTTTGACCATTGTCCAATCATGCGCACCTACATCGTCATACAACATTGAAGAATTAGAAGACTTCATGATGTTCTTAACAAAACGTGTGAAGAAAACCGTAGCATATGGAACATCATTACTGGTGGTTATAATGCAAAGATCGGGGTTAGACAAGACCTGGATAACCCTGATGTTCTCGGTCCACATGGCTTCGGAACCAGGAGTGATCGAGGTAATGCACTTATATTGTTTGCATTCAGACAAGGGCTCAGAATAATTAACAGTTTTTTTTCTAAAAAGCCACAGTGTCGATGGACATGGATCTCGCCAGAAGGCAGAACATAAAAGAAAATCGACTGCTCTCATGCAGTCACAGTAATATTGTAAAGGATGTTAGTATTTTAAACACAAGAATTCCCACTGTGCGCATTAAAATATTGTGGATGATAGCATAAATTGGATATAAAAGAAGAGCGGTGTCATAGTTTCAAAAGAAATAAAAAATATCCATTTATTTGTGGAGTTTTTAGTTGTTCTTTGATTTTCTGTTTAGTTTTCAGGTTGTTTTTGAAACAAACCTTCCTCTTGAAGCATCAGTCCTCTAACCAATATAATTCGAATTTACATATTTAAGACAACAGAAAATAGTTTCAAAAACGCTATGAATGATCCCAAATAAATAACACATAGAAAAGGCTGCTGCCAAATGCCGATCCTTTGTTCATGGACTTGCTAAGACCATGTTCATAAACTTGCTGGTCAATCTCCTTTAAATTTAGTTAAGATCATACCTAGAGACCAGTACGTACAAAAACTGCGCGTAATGTAAAAATTGAACCGGAAAACAGCATTTAAAAACCGAATAAAAAAAACTTAAAAAAGATGTCCTCATAACTAATACGGAAAAATCAATTTGGAGTAAAAAAACTCATTGGATTTACTGCCGATAGACACCCACCACAGCTCTCAAATCTAATACATGTCCATCATAGAAAATATTACAACACCCGCCAATTAAATTTCCAAAGACAAAAAATTATAAACTAAGCAATAAAACAATTTCACTACCTAATAGAGAAGAGAGAAAATAAAATAGATATATTGGTAAAACGTGACATAAGAAAAGACATAACAGGTTGGAGTACCAACATGATTAAGGCAGCTTTATTAAAGGGGTAAAACCTGGATTTCTAACTTAAACGATGCAAATGGGATAAAACAAAGTAGTTCGAGCAACAAAGCTACAAAATTCTAAAAAAAACCGTACGAGGACCAACAAAAACACCCTAGACACTTCGCTTATTATTGCCTCTGTTTATCCTATCAGTCCATATGAGGTCCAACGAGCTCTCTGCGAACTGAAATACAACAAAAACCCTGGGACGGACGGCATAACAACAGAAGTTTTAAAGCTAGAGCCAAACGTTCCTATACCTCACATCACATGTTTTTTCAACACCATCCTGCACTCCAACCAAATTCCTTCTGAAATGTGCCACTCTTTAACACTACAAAACAGGATATAAAGCTGACATTTCAAACAACCGGCCATAAACCTCATTTCGCATTTGTATGGACTGTTTATTAAAATAATAGAGAAACGTATAGCTTCGACCCTCGACCTCCACCAATATCGTGAACAAGTTGGATTTCGTCCCCATTTCTCCACAACTAATCATCTCCATACTATTAACCAAATAATAGAAAAATATTTCGAATATAAATACTACTTTATCTAGCCTTCGTTGACAATGCCAAGGCCTTCGTTGACAATGTCAAGGCATTCGATAGCGTAGATAATCAGTCATTCCTTGCAATCTCAAAACTTAACTCATACTACTTCGACCTGATCAACACCATATATCGAAGTACATCTGCGGACATCAAGTCACTTTTCCGGTTCAAATTTCAATATTGAAAAGGGAGTCCAACAAGCATTCTGCAGGAGGTTTTTAAATGCTGACTGACTCGTGGCAACCACGAGGCATAAATGCGGTCACCAACTAACAAACCTCCACATTTGCTTCTCCAGTGAGTGGATTAATTTTTAGTGACGCAGCCATGACATAAGTTTATTCAACTTTTACACATTTATTTTTGATATAAGTAAAATATTGATTCCTGCCTATCCATACTTTTAATCACTGTCGCATATTAAGATCGTTTTTAGCACACCTGGGCACAAAACCTGTTGAGGCGTGATTATAAGATTTGGTTTTGTAAAAATGCATAAAATTAATTCGGCTAATTTCTAGCTTAGTTACCATTGATGTTGATAAACTGACATGACAGTTTTAGGTACATAGAGTATGTCTGTAAAAGAGTTTATGACGTCGGTGTAATCATCATCCATAAGGCTAACCTTGCAAATCCTGAACACGTTTGGAAAACTAGTGGCAGTCTCGGTGCGATTGAACCACTCCCACATTCTTGGTAGGCGAAACAGTCGATTGAGTCGTACTATAACAGGGCAGGGCAAACGATTCTGGAACAACCAATATTGACACTTAGGTAATAACAAAGTTAAGGAATGTTTCAGTGGAATATTTCGCATTTGCTTGTTCAAACAGTGATGCAAAGTGCATTATTACCTTAAAATAGTTCACCTTCAAACTTGGACTAAGCAAAATAAATCACTATATTCGTTCCTTACTGCAACCACTAAATTATTGGAAGCCTTGTATTAGTAAGGAAATAATTACTTGACTTTTAAGGATTTTGAAATATTGCTAGACTCTAGGCCTTTTTTCTGCATCCTGTCTCGAATTTACGCATTCTAAAGATTATTTTTAAGCTATTTCTTTTAATTTTTGGAAAAAAAGATTTATTCAAGAATGTTTTGGAACCTTTAGAGATTACTTTTTTCTATACTTAAGATCATGTTGTGGTCTCAGGCCTATCACAAGGTTGAACTATAATTTTAATTATCTCTCGTGTTTTACCTACTTAGTTGAGTAGTTAAAACGGGAGATATAATTTCAAAAAAAACCGGCCAAGTGCGAGTCGTTCTTATAACGCTGATTCATATGAACATTTACACTTCATTTCATAGTATGTTTAATAAAAACAAAGTAACTGCTGCAGTTTGATGAAAAAGTCCCTTAACACAAAAAATAAATAACATATCTTATTCAAACCAATTTTCTTTGGTATTTTTGCCGTTCTGCAAAACTATATTTTTTTAAATTTTCCTCTACTTTAGAAATTAGAGGGAGAGAAGCACACAAGGTTTACGACGTTGGAATCAAAATATCTCATAAAACATTTGACTTTTCGAGGAACCTCCATTATTTAAGAGTCATCGTTAAAAACGCAGTAATATAGAGATTATATTAGATATTTTTGTCTTAACCCTCAGTTATATGTATCCACAACCGTGGGCCACCCCTTATTATACTTTATTGGCATATGTATTAGGGAATTTTCATTAAATAATTACACAGCAGCAGTATTTATAGTAATTATGGTAGACTAGCGCCCGTTCTATTGACTGCCGATGTGCGTCTTGGATCGCTCTTGGTCGGGTTTTTTGAACCGGGATTCCAATTTTCTCTAGGTATGCCGTCTCATCGAGACAGGGTACATCAGAAAGTGGAAAAATAGGTGGAATAATACATGTTTTAGTTACATGTTTTAGTGAAGAACTCATCAATTACGAGTGGTTTTTTCTTTTGTGGTACCTTTTAGTAAAATATAAATTTCGAATACTAACATCATCACAAGATCCAGGAGTCCACCAAAAGTATGCTATGTCAGTTGGTAATAGCGATATTAGATCATATCGCCATGACACGGACTTTAAATAATGGTTCCTGAGCATTTTTGGTTCTTTGACCATCAGGCCTTGTTCTAGATATCCTGGAACAAAACATGTTTTTATTAATTTAGAAGTAGGTATGAAACTAAACGCCGCTACAGCTGCGCCTCAGCTAATGTCTTGGCAACATGTGCCACATTATCAGTTGTCCCCGCATAGTTGTAGAAGCACTCGAGAGACCTCATCATCACCGCATTGACTTGGAAACGGTGATACTACAGGTTATTTTCCGTGCAATGGGAATGATTATGGTGGTGAAATTGAAAGAGCGATACTTTCAGACAATACAGCTAGTTTTTTCCATAAGCAGTTAAGAAATAATCAATCGATCACAATATCCGTACAGTTCGTGTCCCTACAAGCACAGTGCAATATTTGTGCGGAAAAAGCAACTAGGCAGGGTCGAATGTTTGTTCACACGTTAGCTAAATTTGATGACGCAAGGAGCGGCTCTGCGTGTGGGTGTCAAATTGTTGATTTGCGGGCTCACTCCAAAGTAATACTCGTAACTTACTCTGTCGTAAACTACGTCGATTTTAATAGTTCTTACGATGTGCCATACGTGTAGATGATAAAACAGAGAGATGTACATACAGACTGTTTGCAGAATTTATTACCAGGGATTTCTGTTTACAAAATTGTCCTATACTAATTACCACGTAATTGTAATATGGTGTATGCTCGTTAGAATAATATCATCAATGACAGCTATACCTAGGTGGGGCGAAAGTTACTGAAAATCTCGTGACCGACCAAATCGCACCACTGCATAAACACGAGGCGCCGACGATCCGGCCGACTCTGCACACATATATTGTGGCTTTCACTACGCAATTAAATGTTCTCTGGTTTCTACATTCGAACAATTTGCTATGAAATATCAAGGTAGATATAGGTTTACTTTCGATCAATTTGGTAAGAAATCTCAAGGTTTAGGTTTAGTTTACGGTCCACACTGCTGAAGTTATTGTCTTCCTGGCAATAATTTTTCATCACAATTGCACGTAAACAGTATCTAAACATACAGTTTAACTTTGCCGTAATGCCCCATATAAAAGCCTCGAGCTTTCTTTTTGTCATGAAAGCCACGGTCGGTAAGTATTTTTATTTAATTTTATCACAGTACACAGGTCTTGCAAGTTCAAGCAAGGAGTTTACACGCAATTGAAAAATTGTCTTAAAATGTTATCTAAATAGGAATTTCATTGCAATCTCGCTAGATGTTACTTAAATACTCAACTAATGTTCTAAATAATAGTTTTTGTAACAAAACTTTTTATTTTTCAAAATTATTTTATTTTGTTACACTCCGTCATGGCTGTATACCTACATAAGTAACAGTTGCCCTTAACGTTTCTGAACGAAACTTTTGTATAATCTGTGGTATGGGCAAAACCGCCATCCGCTTAAAAAAGTTCACGTATTTCTTAATAATAGTTGTCCTGACTAACTTGTGTATTAAGGCTATAATTTATAATTATTTACTCGCAAATGTGATGAAAAACATTGTATGTTTCACGGGCGGTACGGGAATTACGAACCTCGACGCAGAAAGCCCTCAATCTTCGACTTCGGGCTTCTACTTGAGCCTCGATCGTAATTCCTTACTTACCGCCCTAAATACACAGTGTACTATTGCGTACTCACTTTTTTTTATAATAAGACATTACAGAAGACATTACTTTTGTAATACTTTGGATTCAACGCATATAGCATGAAATATCACGCCATTTGTGCACCTTCCACATTTAATAATATTTCGTTTTCAGTAAAATCTAGGAAAATAAAATATTTGTGCATAAATCTAAACTTTGTTTTATTATATTATGCAGAACTAAGAAAGAAACTTGAATTAACATAAATTGACGTAAAACTGGTATTTGCAAAAAACTAACTTTTTATAATGGACTTCTGAAGACAACCCTGGTGATACACCGGAACCAAATTTTGTTTCGTAGATTTGCCTTGTAATTTGTCTTATTTTCGTGGGTTCGTACACTTGAGAGCAATAAAATTGCACACTTTGATTTTTTTTACTTTCTCTTTCTTTATCTAACCTAACCTAGTGCCGCCCATTGGCCTCTGATTTGGCTTTTACATGTTGTCTCGAAAAATCTCTGAGGCGTGCTGGCCCTGACCGTGAGGACTTGCTTTACTTAAGGCTGTTTTTATTCATGAATTTTAAATATTTTGGGTATTTCGTATAGGTACTGCATTTTCCTATCATTAGAAAGGTAGTGAAGTAAACTTTCAAAACTCATTAAATATTTTTAATGTTAATTAATATTCACGAGAAAGAACAGCTTTTACTGAAAAAAGTCAAGGTGTGCGAATTAGTCGCAAAAACCTGTATAAGTTTTATTTATTCCTTCCAAAAGATCCGTATAAACTTTCACTGACTAGTAGTTTTTAGATTTATACAAATTTCCTTTGGATAATAACTGGCCCGTTTACAATCGTACAAAACTGTAAAATTTTTGGAAGGCTCTCCAAGAGCTTTCCGTAACACCATGCAGGTATCATCATCATCATCATCATTTCAGCCGAAAGACGTCCACTGCTGGACTTAGGCCTCCCCCCAACGCCACATTGACATAAGGGAGGTTTTGCCATAATCGCCACGCTTGGCAGGCGGGTTGGCGATCGCAGTACGGTTGTTACAAAAGCACAGAGAACGCTGCTGCCCATTCTCTGGCAAATCCCTTAGTCGCCTCTTACGACACCCACGGGAAGATATGGGATGGTGCTATTCTTTACGTCCGACACCATACAGAACATGCATTTGTGCACCAATGTTTAAATAACCCGTTGGGAGAAATAAAAGTGGACTGTATAAATGTATAGGCTTGGTGTATTACCGATTAAATTATAATACTGAACTGTTTCGGACAAACATAAAATAATTAAGGAAGGCGTTTGAGAGATCGTCCGTCGCGGTGGTGTCCGAGGAAGCGAGGTATGTGCAGCAAATATCAATAATTTTTGAGAATACTTCACTCAAGCCCAAGACAAAGTACCGCATTTTCAGTTCCTAGAATTTAGCTTCCTCAGAGCCATTGGAGAAAAAAGGCGTTTTTTAAGTGACAGTTATCATTAAAAAAAGAAGAAAGATGACGGCGAATTGCGACGACCACACTTAAGCAAGTAAAACTGTTTCACTCTTGTTTGCGTGAAACACTTTTACTTGTTAAGTAAATGCAATGGCGTTGATGACAGTGAATGAATGAGATGTTGGTGTTAAAGGATGCACGATACTGCTGCAGCTCATAGTTTCTCTCGGGTCTGCTAATATTTTAAAGAAGTAGACAAACAAAATAAAAACATATATTGTAACAATGCAATACGCTAAACAAAAGCCTTCCATTTCGACAGACACCTGTAAAATCAAAGCGATGATAATACACACACGAAGTAAATTTAATTTACTCATTGTACAATTTCACATTTGCAAAACCGTTGCTGGTTTTGTTTTCATGGAGAATAAATAATGAATACCACACAAATATGTGAATTACAGTATTACAGCAACAGTTTTCAAATATAAACTAGAATGCTATAGAGATATCAAAAATATTTTGTTTTGTTTTAAAAGCATTGTTTCATCGAAATTTCGACATTCGCTTTAATGCGGTTTTCGCTTTGTGAACGCTGAGCAATTTAATTAAATAGTACAATTAATTATTTGTTGTTTGATTCTCACACCCAAATAATTAATTGGACCTTAGCCATAGATAAACAATCATGCACACTTACCATCAACCAGACACAAATGCGGACTCCGAGCTAATCCTACTAAGGATTTATAAAAGGACTAGCAACCAGTTTTAATTGCAAAACCCATGGGGTTTAGAACCAAAATAAAATTAAAAAATGTCGATTCAAACATGTTATAAAAAAATTAAATAACAATATTAAAAACTGTTTATGTTATGTTGCTGTGATGTAATATTTATTATCATCAATTATACTCGTAATACTGTTGATCAGTTCCGCAGGAGAATTAAAATTAATGTGTTTGTCGTCTGCTTAGTGAGGCTTCCAGTTAATGACTTTTTTATACTATTGAATTGAAAATGTAATTATGTGTACAGAAACAAATACAGGAAATAATTATATCTATAGTTTGAAAATCAAAGAAAGTGTTTTTTTTTTGTTTTTATATTATTTAAATATTTATAAATGTAATTATATGTACAGAAATAAAATTTTGCAATCAGCACACCTAAATGACGGAGCTGTCAGTGTCAATATTCCATAGCAATTATGTTATTGACAGCTTTTCACGAGGTTCAGATGTAGTATCATCATATCGTAGTGATGTGTATCGCGTTTCAGTTTCTTTAGTGAAGCCCGCCCTAACACGTCTAACTATAACTGTTTTACCTCGATACTGTCTCGGTATTTACTTGTGTATTAGTTTTAATGATAGTCATCTTTTATGTATTGTTTTAGTACTAAAATTGCGCATAATTATCATCTGCCTAGCGTTTTCCCAATTATGTAGGGTCGGCTTCTAGTCTAACCGGATGCAGCAGAATACCAGTATTTTACACGGAGCGGCTGCCTATCTGACCTCCACAATACCAATTAGTATGTTATACGATACCCCTTGGTAAGATTCGTTGTCATAATTTTGGGCCACTGACTAGCTGTAACGACAGTGAAAGATCTTCAAATGAGAGCCGGGACCAAAACGTACTTTCCGAGACACGGAAAAAACTCGGTATGTGGTGGTCACCCATCCATGGACCAAGTTAAGCAAGCGCAGCGTAACCTGAAGACCCTAGCGGCTGTTATTATTTAGCCACGAACTACTCTGTATGAAGAACACAGTATAGTGGAATATAACTTAACTACATATTTTTTTCCCACATCAAAGAATGCAGAATAAATAATAGCCTATTCAACTGTTAACCGAAATAAATATTGTCGTCAGCTAAATGCTTCTGAAGTGACTTTTTACACCCAGACGAAACGACGTCGAAGAAGCTGACAACGATTAAAATGATATTACATCTGGATAGAGAGCCTATTTTAATCCTTGCTAAACGAAATAAGACTAAATAAATCAGTTAAAAATAGTAAAACTTCATGAATTTCTTAAACGTGAATTAAAACTCTTATGATTCAATAACTTGGACCCTCAATCCAGACACGTGTTTAAAGTGGCATAGCCTAAATTTCAGAAAGTACTGTCTCCGGGTTAATCATTTTTATTTAAGAATTTCTTACAACATTTTGTGAAATTCCCAGATTTATGGCGGTATATTTAGGTCCCCCTCCCTCATTAACGTCTTTACTGAATCTGCAAAACATGAATTTATCTGAAGAAATTCATAAACACTTTTACACCTTTGGGGATTAGTTAAAAAGAAATATTGGCACAAAAGCTTATTGTTAAAAAGTAAATGGAAGGCGAATTTTACTGAAACATCTCAACTGAGAGCCCAATATTTTCAGCTATATTGACTAGGTTCAACCTCATAGATTAACGCAAATAAGAATAAACTTTAATAAAAACGTATGGCAACTCTCGGTGACGTGGTAAACTATTTTTAAAACCATTTTATATTTGTTATGCGTTGTACGTTTATTGTTTCCTTTGTAATTTTGTATGCACGTCATGTCCCTGACAAATAAATAAGTTTTCACTTCAGTAGCTCAAACATGTAGGTTTTGCTGCCTGAAATCAGTGAGCAAAATGCGATTTTGCTCACTGGGTGAGAAAGTCAAGTAACTTTTTAATTATTTTTTTAGAAAGCCGCGAATTTCTTATTCAGCCTTGGGTTAATCATACAATTCGAAACATTCACACTATCTCTTTCCCGCCATTAGAAAGAGAGAGAGAGAGAGACAAAGACCAGCCCTTTCGAAGTTCCTATTTTGAATTCGACCTTTTTTTTTCTTCTATTAATTAGTTTAGGGGTTTTTATCCACACGGATACGCCAACCCCATTGTATCTTCTAGCATTATATATCAATCAATATATATGTCATACACACAATTACACTACACACTACACTATACTAACTGGATAAATAGAATAAAAGGTCTAAGAATTCAACAATTCGTGGTTCACCACTGCTAAACCACACAATTGTTTTGCTAAATCTGATTTAGGGCGTGACAAAATCGTCTGAATTAAACCTATATCGAATCTATTCAATTTATGTTCTCTTAGCAATTCTTCTCTCTCTTTCTTATTTTTAACACAATCCATCAGCAAATGTTGTACGTCCTCAACTTTGTTACAAACATTACAATTTGGTGATTCGACTTTTTTCATCAAGAACGCAAATTTTGCGGATGGATAATGTCCAGAGCGAAGTCTTAAAGCTAATTTAACAAATCTTCTATTCAGTTTGTCACCATCAAACCAAAGGTAACGAGGAGGCTCATGCTGAATGGTTTTATACCAAATTCCTTTTGTTTCTGATTTTTCGTTGAAATAATTTTTCCACATCTCATAACATTTAATTTTAAATTTAGGGATCAGATCTGAGTGGTCCGTCAAAAAATCAGTCTCATTTCCGTCCACTGCTGCTAATTTAGATACTTGATCAGCCACCTCATTACCCTTCACCCCAATATGAGCTGGAACCCATTGCAATCTAAACTCAATGCCCTCTTTATTAAATTTATGAATCATACTTATAACATCGAATTCGACCTCAAAGATAAACACGTTCGGAATTTCGTACTAACTAAAGAAATTTTGCATAAAGATAATTATGTCTTTTAATGTAATTTATTTAATTTTTAACTTATTGTTGTATTTAAACTTAAATTTAAAATAAGTATTTACTGCAAATAAAACTAATGTGTAAGCTGTAAATATTTATTTCTAGTTCAAATAATGTTACGCAATATATTTTGAATAATAAAATATCATGGGTGCTATTTCCGAACACTCCATAATAATTTAAATAAAAGAGTAGGAAAAAAATTTCGTGGCTGGCGTAAAGAGTTGAATAAGTTAAAAAATATTAAAATACTCGTAAAATATGAGTGAAGCTAGCGACGAGAACAGTACCTCTACCTACAATGTTAATTATTTTGATTCACAATAAATAGTTATTTCAATCTATTCCTGTTTATTATTTTATCTCCTAAAGTGTTCTCGCTGCTGAGGTGAAAAGTTACGTGTGTTACACGAGAGCAAAGTTTTATGCATCTCGTGCCTTTGAATCCCTCGCCACACTCAGGATTCAACTTTAGAATCACTCGCTACTTTCGTGATTCAATCGTTGAATCCTTCGCTTGCTCAGGATTCAAAATCAGCACTCGCAGCAAAAAAATGCTTTGCTCTCTTGTTGCACAAATAACTATTTCTTTCTTTTCTTTCAAACACTATTGAAGCTAAACAATTGCTTTTTGTTTTTGTTCAGGCTTCTAGGCCCATGGTATAAATACCAAGACTCAAATGTAATACAAAATAACTTAAAAAAAAAATTACAGAACCAAATTATAGTAAATAAAGAGTGTAAATAGATCCTTAACGAAGCCGACAGGAAATTGTTCACCCCGTCATTGTGATATTTTTTTTGTTCTGGAGCATACCTGAGAACCTTCTAGTTACTGAAATATTGGACGTCAAAGTTCCTTTCCACTTACATTATCACAAGTTTTTTAAAATACTAGTTTTTTATGTTATAACTGTACTTTAAATATCGATACTGATACAGTACTTTTATTGAGTGCGTTACATTGAGTTTTCCCGTATAACGTGATTCCTCCCCCTCCCAAAAGTCATTTGTTTCTCAGCAATCATTTTTGCGTATGGTTACTTAGTTTATGTACAGAATGCTTGGTTGACGGCTTCGGTCTTTTAACACACCTTGTATACACGGTGAAAAGGACACCAATGCGAAAACACTTACCACATACTCAGTAAAGCATTCTATTTCCTTTAACTCTTATTACATTTCGCAAGGATTTAAAAAATGGGCCCTCAATCCAAATGCACATTAAATTGATGCTAATGACGAATCTTTGCTACCCGAATCACCTGTTTTGAATACGTCATGAACAAACTTAGTAAAATTAAAAATTGTGAGAGAGTTAATAATAAAATGTCAAAATAACTTACCTTCATGGACGTGCACCAAGGTATCGATGAGATAAATAAAATCGCAAATGTAATCCAGCACGAACCAGACCTCCGGCAAACTTTTGTCCAACTTCCAGAATACTGCGCGTCCAATGACGAATGCCATATTGTAGAGAATAGCTAAGGACACCACAGCAAGCCACTGTAAAATTCCATTAAAATATTAGTTTTGTAGACGTGATTAACCCTAAATGATTTTGGGTTAATTTTAACCTTCAAGATGGCGCCCGTGCGGTTACTTGCAACGTTACCAATCACGCGTAACGTAAAAACCTGGTGACGAGGAGATTTTACCCTGTGAACACTTGGTCCGACTGGTTTGTCCGATCAATCGGACCACGCAAACTTTTTTTTCCTGTTGGTCCGATGTGGTGTTCATTAGTTACACTGGTTAGGGTTTAGAATAAAACAACCAAATTATCAGTAAGCAGATGATTGACTATGGGTACGTGCACGCGGTGCCCGTGATGAGTGTGGACTGCTCGACCCTAAAGCTCACGCTACGTTACCACATTTAAAGAGTCGGACCACGAGGTCTATCATTATTTTAGAACACTTGGTCCGATCGATCGAACAATGCAAACTTTTTTATTTTTGGTTCGATTAAGGAGGCGGATTATGAGGTATATCGTTTTGAACATATTCCCTTTATTTATTTACTTACATACTAATTACATTTTTAAATATTTTTACGAAGTTATATAAAAAATACATTTAAAAATTTAAAAAATAGTAGCCCACCACCATTGGGAACAGGGTCCGAGCTACCCGTGGTCAGGGCTCTTGAGAGAGGAACCTCCTAACAATACGCGCCGTGTCCAGAAGTACTGCTTTCTGAATCAAGCCCTTGATCCAGCTGTCAAGCGAAAGCCTACTAAGATGTTGGTCGAGGCTTTTGGCTATTAAGCCATTGGCCGACACGACTATCGGCACAATGACTGCTGTATTCACATCCCACATGTCGACAACCTCGCGAGCCAGATCTAGATATTTGAATTGCTTATCTTTCTCTGCTTTCACGAGGTTCTCGTCATGTGGGACCGTTATATCAACAATCATTGCGCGACGCTCCAAACGATCTATCACCACAATTTCAGGCTTATTGGCAACAATAGTCCTGTCAGTGACGATAGGTCGATCCCAATACAACGTGATTTTACCATTATCGAGAACTGGGTCGGGCGCATACTTATAGTACGGCACTTCTGATTCCACAAGGTTGTATTTCAAAGCAAGTTGCTGGTGGATAATCCTAGCAACGAGGTTGTGTCTATGCAAGTACTCTCCGTTAGCCAGACAAGAACAACCAGAAACAATGTGTCGGATCGATTCTCCCGGACGGTGGCATGCCCGACACACGTCAACCGTCCCGTCCTTCATAATATGTTTCCGGTACTTGTTCGTCAGCATAACTTCGTCCATAATCGCACAGACAAAACCTTCAGTTTCCCCAAAGAGGTTGCTGAATCGTAGCCAGGACACGGACGCTAGAAAATCTACATCGGGGCCATGAAGAGCCCGGTAGAAGCGCCCGTGAAGGTCCTTGCCCTGCCATACGTCCCTGCGATCATTAGTGCCTAATACTACAGACTTGCGCCAGTTCTCGTTAGCCAAGAAGAGCGGGGTAAGGCCCTTGTCCACTGAGACCACATATCGGTGCATCCCCACGTCTGCTTCTAGGAAGTATTCCCTGAGACTGCATACCTCACGATTGTGCAGGGTCTTAGCATTTAAGAAGCCACGACCCCCACACTTCCGCGGGATATACAGTCTCATCACCGACGACCGTGGGTGATGCATCCCATTTGCGGTCAGCAGTACGCGGACCCTCCTATCCAGGGCATCAAGTTCCGTCTGAGTCCATTTGAGTATGCCGAAAGAATACATCAAAACCGGCATGACCCAACCGTTGAAGGCGCGTACCTTGTTTCCGCCTGACAAAAGACTGCTTAGCACCTTATTCAGGCGGCCAAAGAAACGTTCCCTCAACGATTGTTTCATGTCAGCAGTATTGATACCTAATGCTTCCGACATACCCAAATACTTGTAGGTTTCTGTTGAGGAGAGGGATCTTAGGTGTACGGAATCCGAGAGTTGATAAACATATATTATTATTGTTCGCCCGATCAAAAGACGTGAACTTCTGATTAGTTTTTATTTAACTTGCCGTGTAGTTTGTTTGGTAGTATGTATTGGTGTCAATACAATTTTATGCCAGACATTACTTCTTCCTGCAGCCACGATCGTCTCCTCAATAGGGAGTTCAATCTCAACGGTTAATACAATAGAAACGAAAATTTGTATTCGTATTCAGTTTTGATAGATAAAGATGATTTCTATCATGACTTCATCCTGAAACCAGGATCGACTTTTCACGAGGGAACTCCGCAAAAATAAAATTGGCAGAATAAGGAATATTCCGTGAAACAAACTCTAGAGGACGCTACTTGACCATTACGTGATTTTGATATTTAATTGACGTGCATTTGCGATGGAGGAATTTTAGACACTAATTTAAAAAATACCGTAAGTACTTATATCGCTCGAGTCTCGAGCCTGATTTTGATAAAAACTAAAACTCTATCATTGGAATGTTGAAAAACAATATTCTTAACCAGCAAGTATATAATTACTCCCCAGAATTTGATCCTTAGCTGCGACACTATCGAATGGGTGTGTGTTTTTTTATTCAAAATCAAAATGTTCGATTCCCGGCTAGAAATATTGTTTTTTTTTTTTTTTAAATCCTATGTTGCAGTTTCATTTTCTATGAAAATCGCGCTCGAGACTCCTTTGAGTGTTTTTCGCTATTGCTCATAGTTTTGGATTTGGCCATCCACACCCACTTGAAAAATTCACCACAGACAACCTGTATAGATGATAGACTGATATTGTCACTGATATGTGTTAACTTATTAAGTTAATTGGGACATAATTAAGTAGGAAAACCTACGAAGATGCAAAACTTGTACTGCAATTATGGGCCGACTCAATATAGATTGCCATCGACACACAAAGAAGAAGAATTATTTACTTTGATTTATTGAACAATTTACTTACCCGATAGTGTCCTGGACGTGTAGGATCAAATGCAAGCTTGAGCCCGCAAAACATTTTGGATCGCTTGGCTTGGTACAGTGGCTCTTCAGGATCAGTGAATTTTTTCGATTCGAATTTATCTAAGAACCAGTCAGGGGTTTTAACGTGATTGCCTTCCCCGCTGATGCGGCAGCGGATTCTTCGGGTCATCCTGGCTAAGTGTTTAGCCAACCAGTTCCTGCCTCTCTCGTCATCGCTCGGGGGCTGTCACAAAAAAATAAATCAAATTACACACATGAAGATCATCTGGAAGCTATCAATAAAAGTGTTCCTACCTACCTACTCAAATTGTATAAACTAGTTATCTTATTGATATTGATTTTTTGTTTAAACTTTTGAATTAAAAAAAAACGTCTTTTGCATTTGAAATAGATTTGTACCTTGACCTGCGGGCGTAGGCAACCTTTGTCTCTTCAATTACAATACAATTTATAAATAGCTTCCTTATTAAGAAGAACGACTTTCCTCATGACATTTGATACTGCTTAATATTTGTATCAAGTATAGTTCGTATCGCAGGCTTACATCGCGATCGGTGTCGTTATGCCATGGGTAAGTGTCAGTCGGGCAATGGATGTTGAATTTAAATCAGTCTCCATCAATGTGTATGCCATTGAAGCACTTTTGGAATCTTGCTCACATTGTTAGTTCTAAATCATCTATTAAAACTATTTAATAAGAAGGTTTGTGATTTGGAATAGCGGATTGAGATATCATCTAAAATCATTTTATTTGGATAGAGCCTCACGCCTGGCCCTATATTCAATTATTGATGTTAAATGATTTTGAGAACGAATCCGACAAATTCATTCTCAAAATCATTTATTTTAAAATAAAATTTTAATAGTCAGTTTTGAATTGCGATGCTACATTCCTTTTACAGCCACTAGACTGCAGCAACCTAACTACCAGACGGTGTTCCTCCTCGTCACTTTCATCAACCTTATTGTAATGACAATAAAGACAGAGTTTCAAAATCAGAGATTTATTTACACAATATCTGTGAAAAGACTGTATTGCCGTTTGCAAAGTATACAGCTTTAAGGAGAAAAACTCCATGAACACTTTTAAATCAAAATAATGTTACATCAATCATGATTCAAAATATTATAAGTGTTTGTAATCGTATGTAGGAGCGATGATAAAATACGTGCATGAAATAAGAGTCCAGAACAACATGATCCAAAAAAAATATATAATAATTAAAATGGACGTTGCAGTCTGGAGGTGACCAACCCTATTAATAGCATAGCGCCTGTTCATTCATTTAAGTCATATATGAGGAAAACTTATATTTATATTTTTCCTCAAATTCGCTGATATGCCTACATATATTGACATTAAACATGTCGTTTCAAATTTAGTACTTCTACTATTAAGCTAGTAATTAAAATGCAAACACGAGCAATTATGACATCAGAATCGGGTCCTATGGATGTTTCTATCGGTTATAACAATGTACTTAGCCATTGAATTTACGCCGACTGTTTAGTAACTGGCTCATTAACAGCTGGTGATGTGTCAGTGTCAGGTACCAGTGGTCACGAAGTCATCGAAATATTTCATTTATATTTTGCTCCATTAACCTTTACTGAAAATATGCTCAAAGCGACTGATAAATTCACGTTACAAAACTTTCGCAATTAAAATTTTACAGTCGATTGTCGATCAAAATGATTCCAGTTTTCAATAAATTTGTTTACGGCTTTTAGTTCAGTCATGTGTTGTATTCGAGTGTTATGCAGATGTTTACTGAATCGTTAACTTCGTTTGGTCGTCATCGTAAGAGTACCCTTTGTGTGAACCAATTACTTTTGGATTACAATTTGACAAATATACACACTTAAACAATACAAAAAATCAGCGTTTATTAATAATTAACTGGGTACCGTAATTTAAATTGAATATTTATATCTTTTGTGACAACCTCCTGAATTTTGCCGAGGATGCAAAACAACACCACGCATATGGCGGTATTTTGGCCTTCTTAAAATGAGATTTTTTGTTCGAATATTGTTAAAACGGGTTTAATTTCAAAGAGCTAAGAAAGATACAGTATTTATCACTGCGAGTATTTATGTTTATAATTGAATCGAGGTCACATATTATATCCTGGACAGAACAAATTATATTTCTTCCATATTATCAACTACAAGACCTCAAAGGAAAACGGCGCGGAAAATCGTAAGTAAATTTACCTTGAGACACAATCAATTTAGGTACGTGGAAGGTACTGATACCTAGGTATAGCAGTAAGATAAGACCTTACCTACAAAAGATAGCTTCCGTAAGAACAACATTTTTGCATCTTGGTAGGAGGTAAGTATTATGAATGTGTAATAGGAACGTGAACCTAAAAGACATCATCATCATTCTCTTGCCCTTATCCCAATTTATTTGGGGTCGGCGCAGCATGTCTTCTTCTTCCATACTTCTCTATTACTTGTCATCTCATGAGATACCTCCATTCTTGCCATATCATCCTTCACAAAGTCCATCCATCGTTTCTTTGGTCTTCCTCTACTCTTATAACACCCATCCACATTCATACTCAAAACTTTCCTCACGACATTTTCATCATTCCTCCGCAACACATGCCCCTACCACGACAATTAACTAATTAATTAATTATTAATTAGCTACTCAATTAACCTAAAAGACTATTGATAAAAATTTAAAAATTTTGCAAACGTTATACCAAGTATCTATTTTGACCTAAGCGATGATGATTTATTACTAGGCATGTGTGTATATTGATTTAGTATGGTATCAGTTTGAGATAGCGGTGGCATTAAATTACCGTTTTTTTAATGAGCCGTGGGCTGGTCATAACATTATGCAAATCAATAAAAAATAATAATGTTCTTTCTCCAAATTAGCTTACTGATATGTTATACGTGTAACGGAAAGGGTATATACATACTTAAGGGTATGCTACAGACCATCAAACTGAACATATTTCGCCATCGGACAAACATCGTAATAGCGAAAAAAGTATCAGTCGCCCTATACATTTGGGTCGAATAGGTATTGAAAATTTTGTATGGGGCAGCTGATATTTTGTCCGAAGGAGAAACATGTTCAGTTTGATGGCATGTACCACACCTTTCAGTATGTATATACCCTTTCCGTTACACCCTGTCTTCATGCATAGATTTTCTACTTTATTTTTTATTTTCCTTTTTTATTTTTGCTTTATTTTTTTTTGTCTGTATGCACGTGTAAGCCGGCACGCCCTTTACATCTGGAGGCTTTAATAATTCTTGAGTTCTTTTTATTATTTTTTATTATTGGTGTGTGCTAGCTGACATGTGGCATTAATCAGAATCTTTGTTTTTATGAACTTGAACACTATTGTGTAGAATCTGGTTCTTCTAACCTAACAGACAGATGTGTTGCTGGGGCGTTTGTACCGACACTTTTTCTTCCCAGCTAATACACTAGGAAGTGGCGAAGGGCGGGCGTTTTGGGGGACTGTCTCTTGTAATTTTGACTTTCAAAAAGTGCTGATTATCAGCCTAATTTGAATAAATGACTTTAGATTTTGATTTCGAATAAAGTCTTACCATACAGGGATCTCAAAGTTAACCACTTATAAGAGATTTAAGTAATTTTTTCAACCAGCTGAAACCCCAAAATATTACATAAACGTTAGTATTAGTAAAAACTATGCAACCGTTTTAGTAAGTATCTTGACAACTAACTAAGTACTATTAATTTGCAAATATTTATTCCAGTAATTTGTCAATAACATTTACTTGAGTACTAAGGCACTCTGTAGGTAGCTTTAATTGAATACCTAGTCCAGTAGTAGGTCAAGTAAATATAATTTAGTTAATTAAATATTTATTTTGTAAAATGCTTCAATCGATTTTACAAACACACATATTTCATTATATAACCAAATTTGTGTCGATATAGTGACTGTCGATATTATGAAAAACCCTTCGTGTAGACTTATTTTATTTTGTATTAAGTTCCTACATACCGAGCTTGGTATGAAACTGTATTTTTATGAATGTAGTGTTATTTTACTGCGGCTTTGCAGACAGTGTCAAGTTCATTAAACACTGTTGTATTCCTTTGTGTAGGAAGCAAACTACGAATGCTAGACACGAACCTTCGTTTGCGCGCACTAAGCCATTAAATGCCACAATAATTACTGAAAGTTCTACACCTCAATTTACAATTGAATGTGCCTTTTGTTTTTGAATGTACCTTACCGCCCTAAATCAAAAATAGACCCAGCCCCCTGCTGCCGAGATATATAGGTACCCCTAAAAATAGGAGACACAAACAGGGGACACACAGGGGTACAGTCATAATTTAATTTTGTCATTAAATTCACAGGCACAAAAATATATTTAAAAAAAAAAATAACTAGGAAGATATTTTTATCCTCCTTCCAAACATGACATTTTCATTAGATATAGTTCATCCTTATGTTTGACCATAACGATTGGTGCGGTAGAAAAACACAAAACACGCGTAACTTTTCACATTGGAGTTTGTTTGACTCCTGGTTTAGGCTAATGAATGACTTTAAATGATAAAAATGTATTTTATAAAATTAGCCCCTATTTCCCTCTTGTTCACGTCATAACTTGAGAACTACAACCGATTTAATTTATCTTTTTTTAATGTTTTCTAATACTTTATAGAAGGATCTTAGGTAGGTAGGTAAGTAGTGGGTAGGAACAGCTAGTTTTTAAATAAAAAAGAAATGTTTTCTTCGATTAAAATCCGAAAACTCAACTTTAGGTATGTCCCCTCCAGAGCTAACCTACCTCATTCGACATTTAAAAGCACTAAAATGTTTATTATTAAAGCAAATCTTAAATGTACAACTTTAGGTATTTCCCCTCCAGAGCTAACCTACCTCATTCGACATTTAAAAGCACTAAAATGTTTATTATTAAAGCAAATCTTAAATGTAGGTACGCCTCCACAAAATTAATTACACAGTTATAACACCCACATCAGTTATCGGATATTTTCAATTTAAATGTACTTGTGCCTATTAGCACTGGAATTTGAAAGCGCCCAATCTCGTATGAAAATTTAATTTTGAGCAATAATATTAAGCAATATTGCGATATCCTATTAAAATTTAATTTAATATTGGCAAATATGTTTTCAGATTTAAAATAATATTTCGATATCCTATTAAAATTTAGTTTGAAATTTCATAAATATGTTTTCAGACTTTACGTATTGTATCTCGCTTTAAATTACTTTGCAGGGGTGCAATATCAATGCAATATCTATCAAAATAGTTTGCCGGTAATTAAATACACTTTGTCCTACTCTAAAAGTATCTTGACTTGAGTTACTGTGTCTCTTGTTGCGGAATACAATGGTGGAGATGATTACGTAATTTCCGAAACTAGTAGAGTTCCAGAAAAATATCATTTATCAAAAAAGATATCACAACAAACTTCACGACTAATCAATAAAGGACAATATATACGTGTAATTCTAAACAGAAATTCCTACCGTTCTTCATCATCATTTTCTTAGCTTGAGTTTCTAGGTCTAACATTCAAAAAACATTTTCATGACATTTGGAAAACATAAACATACCGTTTATTTGTTAGTAACAATATTTTAAGACGAAATTCCGGATATAAAAAAAACACATGGGAAAGAAAAAAAACTTACCGTGCCCATGCTGTTCAGGCCTATTTTATGAATAGTGTAAACAGGACTCATGATTTGCTATAGGCTCACGCGACTGCCAGTCACAGGAGACATTTCATTTTACTATCCACTCTTATTCACCACAACGATGTCTTCGAAATAAATAGAGTCATTAAGACTCGTCGACAAACAGCATAGATCGGTATCAAAGTAATTGTTAGAAGGTTGGGTCACGATACCGACCTTAACACGAACTTCAATTAAAGAAATTTTGTTAACACTACTAATAGATACAGGGGTGCGACGTATCTTTAATTAAGACCGATTACACTATTATTTGAAAAATAAAACTTGTAAAGAGTTATATTTTAACGTTTAAATATTAATTTCGCGGTGGGTAGATTCAGGCGTCCGTTGCTTCCACAATTTAAAAGGGAATGAGCATCAAGTCCAAATTCAATAGTTAGTGAGTGCGTGTCCAAGGCAGTAGCATCGAAACAATAGGCTATGAGGAGCGCGCCACACCGCGAGCCACTTCCCGATGCCACGTTTATGACGCGTTCACCGTAGCTTCCGTCGTAAATACTGATTGCCCGACCACCATCGCCGAACGTAATACTTCTAATTGCCCCTTTAAAAGTTAATGCATTAACTTGATCATGTTTCGATGCCTCATCACAATTACACTGCTGTGTTTGCGATCTAAACGTTTTAAGTAAATTAGTACATTTTCCAGCGAGTTAGAATTTTCTTTGTGAAGCTGACGTTATGTTTACCTTCAATTACGGTAGCTAATCATCATCCATCATCTTAGCTAATTAACTCATTTAATTAATTTATTTGAATGGTTATATCCTATAGGTAGATGCCCGGATAATATGAAGTGGAGATTGCAAAGGGCGTAGAAAAAAAGAAGCTAAAATGCGACGTATTTTCACCGGAATTGTCTTCTGTATGAATTGAATTAAGACTAAAATTGCTTTTATAACATTTAACTTAGATGAATATTTTATGAAATATCACAAAATTAAAATATCTCTCGAAACATTATGTAAAGTTTTTTTTATTTATTTATTCTGTATAGTAATTAAATACAAAAAGTCTGCCAAACTGCAAAACAGTTGTTTTTCTCGTTTACAATATTATAATACTAACAAAATTAGAATTTTATTGTAAATAACGTGCAACGTGCGGTTAAAACTTGCCATCCAAAACTGGCTATGCTGTCTATCTACTGGTACCTTACTGGGTACTGGTACTGGGTCTTGTTTTTGACAATATTGAAGTTATTATTTTTTTATTTAGGGTTGTTCTTAATTTGTGATGTATGTGTAAATGTATATTTAGGTGTTTTCATATAATATTATATACACCTGTAATTTTGGTGGATGCCTAAATTAGATAGATAGAATATTCGTCATTATGTACACCGTACAAATTACAATTTACATTAAAAGAAAACATTTTACATAGGGTGACAAAATGGGCGGTCTTAGCGCTAGAAGCAATCTTTTCAAAACAACCTTTGTATGGATTATAGACAGAGGGAGAAACAATACTACAGGTAGTTTGTGGTGTACTATCTACATAATAATATACTTACATACATAAAGCATATACTAATCTATATAAATATATAATACATCTGGTTTCTATCACCTTTATTGAAATTCATTAGTACTTGAATCTCGAAATATGTTAAAGTTAGTACCTCTATTGTATTGAAAATTCTGTGTAGTAAAAGATAAAGTAAATACATGTGTTGATCCAATGGGAAAGTTAAATTAGATGAGATAGAATACTTTATAGGCCAGGGTTCGAAATTGTCATGAAAATATTGTCTAGGTCTTTAAGTTGCAACAAAACACAACTAAACACAAACGTACCAAAAATTCTGTTTGTAGGTAATTACCTAAACACAATGTTGTGACCATTTCTTTTAAGTTGACTCTTAACGCGTTTTTATAAGAGCGGACGCGGTAAATCGGGTACGCTATTGTTAACAATTGTTTCATACATTTTAAATATTATCAAGACATAGGTACTCGTAAAAAAATCAAATAAAAAATTAATTAATCAATTGCTAACGGGATTTGCCGCTTCCGCTATAACTATGAATAATAAGTATCACTTCGAACCCTGGTTTAAACGCCTTCTGAATCATTCAATTCTCTAAAGACGGGAACTCTCAAAAAAAAAAAATACATTTCCTAATTCGTCGCTATAACAATTTACAAAATGATTTTATGGAGACGTTTTAATTGCAGTTTTTTTTGGTTTATGTCACTTGCTGATCTAGAGGAACAAACTACTGCCGACACATGAACTTGGTCTTCGAAAACGTGGGTGAACTATTGGCGAAACCATAAAGGAGTAATTGCAACGCAAAGCCTCTGTTAAACATGCTTGTAAATCTGGAATAGATGTATATTCTAAACCGCAAGAAATTTCTTGCTGCGACATGGCGAAGTACTTCCTAAAAATCTATATAGGTTTTATTCGTACAGCCGAGCGTAAGTAAACTCTTTCAAATTACTTAGGAAAAACTTTATCCTAAAATCTCTGACTACACCTAATTTTACGATTCACGGTAATGAGGTACTTTCTGCTGAACTCTAAGAGTCAATTAGTTGTAGACATTGCTGAGCAACAATTTTTTAAAAGGGATATCGATATTACGAACTCAAAAAATCAAAATTACTTTGATCCTATGATAGCCGCATCGATATCCCTCATGTTGATCCAGTCACTAAACCTCCATCCCACTACAAAAAAAAGGTTCACACATGGTGTTTAATGCTGTCGTACCATGCAACTCACGAGCAATTTATAGGGTTAGAAGTTTATGGGGGAGACCTTTGGCCAGACGTGGTACAATATGGGTCAAAAGAAATTGGTACGCCATGCTAATAAAACAAATATTGATTAAATCAGTATGCCAAAATCGAATGTGCCGTAGAAGCACCCCTTATTAATCCTCTTTGGAGATATTTTTAAAAGAAACCAGCAATTTATTTTCAACCAAGAGTAATATATTGATTTGTGCAGGTTGAATATGCATTATTAAAAAGGGTTGTTCCGTCTTCCAACTCCTGGCATGAAATAAGAACCGCGACGCAATTTAAAGCTTTTTCTCGCACGAGTGCAGTGAAAATTTTAGTAATGCTGATATAAATGCTCTTTTATAATATTTACATTATTTCCAGTCATAATCATCATCATCATTTCAGCCGAAAGTCGTCCACTGCTAGACATAGGTCTTCCCCAAAGTTTCGCTCCATTGACATAACATGGGGGTTTTGCCATTATCGCTACGCTTGGCAGGCGGGTTGGCGATCGCAGTACCGTTGTCACAAAAGCACAGAGAACGCTGCTGCCCATTTTCTGGCAAGTCCCTTAGTCGCCTCTTAGACACCCAAGGGAAGCTATGGGATGGTGCTATTCTTTACGTCCGACACCATACAGAGCTATTCAGAAATATTTCCACAGTGTTAACACCAATTTCATTTGCCTTAAACACATATCTATCAACTCCGTAATGTAATATTTTTATGACAGGTGGCATCATTTTTTAGGGTTCCGTTGCAAAATGGAACCCATACAGATTCGTCCGATCTATCTGTCTGTCCGTCCATATATTATAGCCATTTTAAATCGACTTCTGAAAAAAGAGGTGGTTTTGTATTGCACCAGCATCTTTTCTTTTTCATGTTTGTTCACCGATTTCTCCGTGGTTACCGGTCCGATTTATGGACTGTATTAGTTTACTCCGAAGTTTTAAATACCGATGTACGGTATTCGTAAGTACGAATTACGTGAGACAGAAAGTACGCTATGATGAATTATTTTACTCCGAATGTTCGTCACTCCGATTTACATTACTCCGAAAGTTTGCTACGACGAATTACGTTATTGCGAATGTTCATCTTCGCAACTTACGGTACTACGAAAGCTTGCTATGACGAATTACTTAATCGAGAATGTTCATAATCGAGATTCTGTAAAGGTATTATATATACACAATAAAGTGAAAACTTTATTGTGTATATATGCATCGATACTCTTGCGCCATCATATCTTCCAACCTCATCGTGCTGTGCTGGCGCTGCCGCTGCGGCTGCGGAGAATCTCAAGCGGTGCAAATATAGTAACCTTTGTGGTAACTATATCTTCGAGCCGTATGGGGTTGAAACTCTGGGGCCGAGGGGTCCGAGTGCTCAAAGCCTTTTTAAGGAAATTTCGAAACGCCTAGTTGACGCTTCCCGTGACCCAAGGGCTGGGTTTTACCTTGGCCAAAGGCTAAGTATTTCCATTCAACGTGGCAACGCCGCCAGTCTCTTGGGCACGTTACCAGCTGACAGCGTTGAGGAGGAGTTTTTTGACGCTCTTTTATGTTATTTTAGTTTTAATTATTTAGTTTTAATTAGATTTAGAAATAAAATTTAATTTTAGTTGTTAGAATAAATAAATAATTCTCCGTGTGTAAGGATAACTTGAAGGATGCGTGCGTGGATGGGTGATCCGTTACATTCCGATTTTCCTAATGGAAAGCAAGATCTGGCAATTCATTATATTTAGATTAGACTTTGAATTAGCTTGTAATTGTACAAGCTTGTTGTGCATGTGGTTTTTTTCAGATTTTTTTTTTTTTTTTTTTTTTTTCCCTTATTAGTAAGAACCAAGTTCTTACTAGTTAATTGCAATCTAGCCTAAGAAGACTAATAAACAATTTAAATCTAACTTATTATGCTACGTTATAAATTATGTTAATGCTAAGAATAGTGTCCATAATTAGGTATGCACTTTTACACACGTTCGTAACACTTCCTTAGAGTCTGGTAAAATTGATAAAACACTTTGTTCATGTGTTATATAAATAGCACAACATTGTTACTATTATTGATTCACTTACACTACACTAATTCAAATGGTTTAGTTCTCTTTAGTCTACGCACTATGCCTGTGTTGTCTAACAGCTGGATTGCCTCAACATTCACGTGTCGATGGAGTCTGTGTTCGTGGGCTTCAGCAAATTTTTGTGTGATGGTGGTGACGAATTCCATGTCGAGGTCACGGTGGAGGTCATCGTTTCTTATGTACCAGGGTGCATTTACAGCAGCCCTGAGTACTTTATTTTGGAACTGTTGAATTATTTTGACGTTGGTTGGCTTAGTACAGCCCCAAAGTTGGATACCATACGTCCAAATTGGCATCAGAATATGCTTGTATATTATCAGCTTATTATGTATTGATAAACAGGATTTCCTTCCCAGTAACCAATGCAAACGTTTATAACGAATATCGAGTTCCTGTTTTTTCTTTTTGATATGGGCTTTCCAACGCAGCTTGGCGTCGAGAGTTATGCCAAGGTATTTGGCTGTATTAGCATAAGGTATTTGCATACCATTTATGTAGAGTGGGTGGTAGTCACTGTGTTTGTTTGTGAAGTTAATGTGAACTGATTTTGACTCATTCAGATTGATCTTCCACTTTTGTGTCCAGTCGTAAACTTTGTTCACAGCTAGTTGAACTTTCTCTACTGCTTCTCTGTGGCTTGATCCGGTGGCCATAATAGCAGTATCATCTGCAAAGGTCGCTATGGTGCTGTTTTCCAGCTCTGGGATGTCACAAGTGTATAACAAGTACAAAATTGGGCCAAGCACACTTCCTTGAGGCACCCCAGCTTTTATGGTTTTTAGCTCGGAATATGCGTCCTCTTGGCGTATTCTAAACATTCTTTTAGTTAAATACGACTCTAGGATATCTACAAATTCTGGTAGCATGCGTCTGAGCTTAAATATGAGACCCTCATGCCAAACTTTGTCAAAAGCTTGCGCGACGTCTAAGAACACGGTAGCACAGACTTCTTTATTTTCTAGCGTTTTTTCAATAACATTAGTTATTCTATGTACCTGGTCTAACGTTGAGTGTTTTTCTCTGAAGCCAAACTGGTGATCTGGAACTAGGTTTTTATCTTCTATTACTGGTTTTATCCGTTTTAATAACAGTTTTTCAAATAACTTTGATAGTACGGGTAACAGAGAAATGGGTCTGTATGATGATGCTTCGTGGGGAGGTTTCCCAGGCTTCGCAATCATAATGACTTCAGCAACCTTCCATGGCTCAGGTACATATTTTAAGATAAATGAAGCATTTATTAGTTTGGTCAGCTTTACTATGGCTTTGCGTGGGAGGCGTTTTAGAATTTCCCCTGTGATGAGGTCGTAACCGGGAGACTTTTTTGAGCTAATGTTGTTTTGAATTTCTCTCATTACTTCCTTAGGAGTCACAAGCTTGATTCTTTGGTTTTGTGATAAATTTACACTCTCATGTATTTCTACAGAGCTTTCGTTGGGTTGAAAGGTTTCTTCTAAATGTTGAGCAAATCGGAACGCCTTTTGGTCATTGCTTATTGCCCATTTTCCGTTGCTATCTCTGATGGGCGGTATTTGTATAATCTGCCTTTTTAGATTTCTCGTTGCTTTCCAAAGTGAGTAATCCGTTGATTTGTCATTGGTAAGCTGAAGAAGGTTGGTATTCAGAGATTCATCCTCAAATTGTAGAATTTTTCTCTTTAGTCGTTTAGTTAGGTTATTTAGTGTTGTTTTATGACGCGGGAACCTTGTTTGCTGCCACAACTTCCTTTGTTTTCTTTTCTCTGATAGTAAATCCACAATTTCTTTAGGATGGATAAATCCCTTATATTTGCGTTTTAGCTGAGGTGTATTGCTCCACGCACATTGTTGAATATTAATAATAAATTTGTTTACTTCTGAGTCAAGCTGATCTTGCGATTTTATCGGAGTTTTAAGGTCGATAATATTATCTAGATCAAGAGCAAAACTGTCCCAATCTGTGGACTTATTAACCAAGGTTAAGTGGCTTTCTTTTAATAGGATTTTTTGACTTAGCATTAGTATAATCGGAGAATGGTCAGAGTTCATAGTAAAACTTTCCTCCAAACTGATGTAATTGGTGGATATATTTTTGCAGATGAAAAAATCTATAAGATCCGGTATTTTCTGGTGGTCAGTGGGCCAGTATGTAGGTTTGCCTGTACTCATTACTTCACAATGTGTTTCTTTAACTGCACTTAAGAGCTGTCTTCCTTTAGTTGTAGTAAGTCTTGAACCCCAATGCGTATGCTTAGCATTAAAATCGCCGCCTAGGATAAATCGCTGGCCTAATAATTCAAAAAGATGTAAGTATCGCTCTTTTCTTATCATGTGCCTAGGAGGCGAGTATATGGCTGCAATGGACACTTGACAAAACTTAGTTTTAACAGATACTGCCACTGCTTGAATGTCTTCTTCTTCATATTTACACTGCACGTAGTGACTAATGTTTTCTTTAATTATAACCGCACTACCCCCCCTGGCAGAGTTGCTAGGGTGGAGGGAATTATATATCATGTATCCTCTAAATTTGATAAAAGATTGCTTTGTGAAATGCGTTTCGGAGATTAAACACACGTCTATATTTTCTGATGCACAATGTTTTTTTCAGATGCACAACTTAAGTGTTGCTTTCTTCACTTGTCACAGAACATTTTCAAGCGCATCCAAAAGGAAGGATTAGCAAAAACAGTCAGAAGCGACAGCGATTATGCCGAAAAAATGTGACACATAGCAACGTTGGGTTATTTAGATCCGGGTAACATTCCCGAAGCTTTTGAAATGATTCGTGATGAAATTATTCCTAATGATGACGGAAAAGTGACATATTGGTTTTATAAATATAATATTGGAGGCACTTAAGAACGTGTGCCAAGTCATAAATGTCACCTGAAAAAATCGCCTCCAAGATTCCCCCTCGGATGTGGTCTGTTTTTGATTGCATTAATGCAAATATTCCAACAACCCCGAATGCCATTGAATATTAGCGCAACCATTGGATCAGTTTGTTAAACAGAAAGAATAACGGAAACTATTAAAGAAATACCTAAGAACATATTTATTTATTTATTTATATTTAATTCAGGTACAACCCATAGTGTTAGTATTCCTTAACCTATGTTAGTAAAAACACACAATAACAAATAATTCCTAATTGCGCCACCTCACGGACACACATATGATCAAGAAATAAACTTTAGATTTAAAGGAGTATTTTAGCGGCCTCGCATATATAATTTATTTAAATACTTGATTATTTTCGTTTTTTAAATTACTGTCTAAATATTTATGCTAAATTATATTTTCATGCTTAGTGTAAAGAAAGAGTTAGTTTCGTTTAAAATTACCTCATGATTGAAGGTACTTTAGCATATTTTGGATTATAATATTATTAAACTACTATTACTTATTAACATTATGATTTCTCATTTCTGTACCTATAGACACTGTTATAGTTCATTTATCCTTACATCAATATGCGTAAAAGCGAAATATTCTCTCAGAATATCGATTTTGAACATTCTCGATTAAGTAATTCGTCATAGCAAGCTTTCGGTGTACCGTACATCGGAGTGACGAATATTTTAAGTAAAGTAATTCGTAAAGCGTACTTTCTGACTAGCGTAAAGCGTACTTTCTGACTAGCGTAATTCGTACTTATGAACTTTATGCATACCATATATCGGTATTTTTAACTTCGGAGTAAATCGGAAAGTATAAATAACACTTTCCGATTTAAGTGGTTCTTTTTCGTTTAGTAGAATACACGCGCTGTGGTCCCATATAGAAGGTAAATGCAAAGTTAATAAAATTTTGATCAACTTTGCGTCGGTACATTTCGAGTTATTCTTTAGAATATGTATATTTTTGTT
Organism: Cerastis rubricosa; assembly: GCA_949152445.1. Classification (NCBI taxonomy): domain Eukaryota; kingdom Metazoa; phylum Arthropoda; class Insecta; order Lepidoptera; family Noctuidae; genus Cerastis; species Cerastis rubricosa. The sequence continues at coordinate 19,844,813 of OX424523.1, read as the reverse complement.
CTGCTTAGATGCAGACGATGTTCTTATAACTTTTAGTAACAATGGAAAGTTGATACTTGACAAGAATTTGTGTGAGATACCACAGCTAAAAAGTGGAAAATTACTTTCAGAAGTCGGTGGCAAAATATATATTTAATAATTATACAGAAAAACTGAGGGTTTTAATCAGTAAAGTAGTTAGTATTCTTATTTCGCTTAACTTTACGAGTATTTGTCGATTTTATAACTCAATCTTAGTCAAAGGATAAAATAGATAAAAAAGAAATATTGTCCGGCTCGACAATAAAATAAAAACTAGCGTCTCTGTTTTACGTACTGTAAACTAGATGTACTGTAATACGGCTCTTAAAATAAAACTAATCGTAATAATACTTGCCTCGTCGTTATAAGACTTACCTCTTCATAGGGGTCAATAATTTCAAGCTGTTGGCGAAACTCCCGCATGACGGGGCCCTTCGTCTCCGGAGGTGGATCTGGCCGTGGATTTTGTTTCTCAGGTCGGGGATTTTTTCTTTGAGGTCGTGGCTTTTGTTTTTTAGAACGGATTTTGCTTTGGCTGCGAGACCCAGAGGTACCAGGTTTTTGGTCCGGATCGGTTAACGAGAAGGGTCTTCCATCACGGAATCTGCAAAAAATTGGGCTATAAAGCAAAATTTCGATGTTAGACTCTAGTTGTACTGTTAAAATTAATTACAATAATAAAAAAATGTCAAATTAAAAAAAAAAAAAAAAATTATGAAAATGAAAAAACGGAATAATATTTATCGGACTGACAACGTTAGTAGCAATTTTAGTCATCTTTAAAACTTCATGTCTACTTAACTACTCCAGATAGAACTATTGCTAACCAATAACATGATAAAAATTGGCGAACAGCTAGGCGGTCTCAGACAACTAAGTAAGGTTTCGACCCAACCTATTCTTTAGCAGTCTGTGAAACAATGGCTGATCTAACTTATTTACTGTTGGTTACTGTTGTTGGGTTTAGGTATTCCAAGCAATCAATGAACTTGCACTAAAAGTGAATATGGTGTGGTGTTTATTTTTGTCTCTGTGTTTATTTTTGTCTCTGTGTGTATTTCTGCACCTAAAACGAAAAAACAAAATCGTGTTTTTAATGGAGTCAAATAAAAATAAGTATAAAAAGTAAAAACGGAGCTAACCAAAGTAGGAAGATCCTCATGGATACCCTCCGTCTGGGGCGAACGGAGGGTTATGTCAGACTCTAACCGACTAAAAGCCCACTGTTCCTATTACTACTATGTGCCGAACTAACCATTGTCCTGAGTGCTGGCTCCGGTTATATAATAACAAGTCTGATGGGTCTGAATGATAATCATCATTCATCATTTCAGCCCAAAAGACGTCCACTGCTGGACATAGGCCTCCCCCAGTGTCGGTTTTGCCATAATCGCATAAACGCTTGGCAGGCGGGTTGGCGATCGCAGTACGGTTGTTACAATAGCACAGAGAACACTGCTGCCCATTCTCTGGCAAATACTTTAGTCGCCTTTTACGACACCCACGGGAAGATAAGGGATGGTGCTATTCTTTACGTCCGACACCATGCAGAGCTGAATGATAATATCTACCCATAAAAGTTCTGGAAATAAAAGTCGAAAATTAAGTAAAAAAACGAAAAAATCATTTTAGAAAAAGATTGAAAGTAATGTTGTGGAGGTCAGATAGGCAGTCGCTTCATGTAAAATACTGGTACTCAGCTACATCCGGTTAGACTGGAAGCCAACCCCAAGATAGTTTGGGAAAGGGCTAGGCAGTATGAAGATTGAAAGTAATGTTCCACATATTATAGAGTCAATACTTATAAAAATATGTTCAACAAACGCAACAGAAATCAAAGATTCCGAACGTGAAAGCCGAAAAGAATTCGATAAACCGTACAAAATTTCGGGACCTCAACAAGCTAGACCAAAAAAATGACTAATAATCAACCAGTTGATTGCATTAATTGCACCGATTTAGCGTTGAAGAAAGGAATAAAATTATGCCAATGTCTTCCCGCCTTCCATGCGTTAACAGGTTGCGATTACACGGCAGCATTTTATAATAAAGGAAAAGTAAAACCTTTTCAGCTATTTAAAAAAAAAAACCGGCCAAGTGCGAGTCGGATCGCATGGGATGGTTGGTTGAGACCTCTCAGTCCGTCGGTCTCAGTCGCACATATTCACTCGCAGCAATATTACACTTTTTTAAAATTCGACATCTGGATTTCAGGACTGATTTTTCGCAGACAAACACCGTGTTCGTAATGAAATAATCTTTATTTTCATTTAACTTTAATTCATTAACCAGACCGGTGCGAGTTACTAGTATCGATTTACGTGTTTATACCCGAGAGTTGTGACGGGAAAAAAGGCAAGCTAACGTTTGCATATTCTATGGGCTTTATACTTTCGATTGGTATGTAATTTGTCTGTTAACCAAACCTGTGAGATGTTAAAAAAAAAACATATCCCAGACAGAATTTTTTTAGACAACGGTTATGCAATATATTTATTGACAAATTATATTGAATATAAAATACGGTCGTTGTATATCCGGATCTTAGACTAAAAGTAAGCAACCAATTATTGTCGGGATGTCGGACCTACGTTGTCCTCCTGTACTTAAGTACTAACGCCAACATAACATTCTCAAACAAAAAAAAAAAATTGACTGACCATGGAGTTCCTTTCCGGTTCTTCTCCATTAGAAACAACCAATCCGAATCGTGCACCAGTAGAGGACACAACAAGTGAAAAAAAGGTAATTTAATTCGAGGAACTAAGTTGGTTCCCAAAAGCAACGAAGGATTATCAGGAAGTAGAATCCCGAGCGTAGCAAGGGATTCAAGATAAGAATCTTGAACGGAGCAAGGGACACAACCGTGATTAAATTTGTCTTTCACGAGTTGTGTACTCGGCTTAATACCATTAACTGCGAGAAAATAAATAGTAGTATACTATGTAACTAGAACACAATTTTGACGACTTTCGAAGCAAATATCTTATCAACCATTGCACAGACAGCCAGATAAACAGAAAGACAGGGCAGCGGACAGGCAAGCGTATAAGTTTTGTTCTCTGTTATTATTATTATTTTTACTTATTTACTAAAAAAGTTTAATACAAACTTTCATTTAAAAACTACGCCCCACAAAACCGTTTTCACGGTTTGTCTGTGGGAACGGAACAATATTTTTAAAGATAATGTTAATATAAATCTAATAATTCTAATCTCAAATCGGTTATCAGTGAATCAAATGCCCTTTTTCGAGTGGCACTGGAAAAGCAAAATATTTGATTTGATATAGCTGGACAAGAAGCAAGTCGCTAAAGGTTTCCTTTCGGCTAGCGAGTCTGGATCATTGTAGTCTAATTAGGTGATTACTAGGGTTATCTTGTAACCAATATTGGATGTAGTTGTAAGTTCTTCTAAAGTTACGGCTTGTTGTCCCTTTGGATAAAAATAAAATAACGCCCAGGCTGCAAAATGTGTGGACGTTTGCTTTGCAGTAATGGAAACGAAAATATCAAAATAATGACTTTTAACTTTCTAAAAAACAACAAATAATAGTAGATTGTTGCATCGAGCGCAAAGTGAGTTATTAATGCACGAGTGTTATGTTTGATTGCAATGAAATTCCTGTTTAGATAACATTTTTTCTTTCAACTACGCAGTAATGTATCATTAATAACTACAAAACTGATCACAAAGGATGTATTTTTTGCTTAGAACCAAAACAGTGCAGAAAAGTTATATGAAATTTCATTATTGCACTGTTTTTCATTACTGCACTGTTTTAAATTTTAAATTTGGAATTAAGTTTACCACAGAGGTGTAATGTCTCCTATTAAGTTAATAAAATGTATGCATTAGATCAAAAAGATTACTGGGTGAAAGTAAAAATCGGCTGAATAAAACTGACTTGGTGAAAAAAAAAAAACAAATGGCGCGCATTTTGTACCATTGTAAAACTTTGATACTTCTTATTTACCAAATAAAAAGGTAAAAATCATGGAAATTGACAGCGATAGCGATATGAATTCAAATTCAGAAAATATAAAACAGCTGCAAATGAAGTTGTTAATAACCTTTAATAACTCCACTTTTAATAATTGTATGTTTGAAGGGAAGATGAATAATACTTTGTTTTATTAACTTGAGTTTTTATTTTGAGTAGGTATATTTTGTCAGGGTAGTTGAAAGAAAAGCAGATTACGCACCTCGATAAAGTGAGTAATTAATGCACTCGTGATAATTTAGTGCCCTCGCATGCGCTCGGGCACCAACATAACACTCGTGCATTAATGACTCACTTTGCGCTCGATGCAACAATCTACTATAAGACAATTTTTCAATTGCGTGTAAACTCCTTGCTTGAACTTGCATGACCTATGTGCTGTGCTATGAAATAAAAAAAAAAATACTTACCACCCTAGGGTTTCAAGGTAAAAAGAAAGCCCGAGGGTTTTATGTGGGGCATTACGAACAAATTAACCTGTATGTTTATATACTGTTTACGTGCAAGTGTGATGAAAAATATAATACATCCTTTGTGATCGGTTTTGTAATGATTAATGATAACATTACTGCGTAGTTGAAAGAAAATGCATATAAAGACCCCAAGTTCAAGGCGACGGTATTTATTAGTTGGTCGGCCACTTGCGATATGGGTGTAAAGACAGCAATTACACGGACATAGTTCGAAATCATATCAAATATTATTTGTCAATCGCCAAATAGCCGAGTGCAATCAGACATAGAATTCTCAAAAGGTGGAACAAGTTGATAGTGGTCGTATTTTCATGAAATCCTCCAGTATCTTACTGCGTTCCTGGAAAAAGAGAGAAGTAAAAAATTCGCCAAAAAAAAAAAAATTATTTTCTTTTTGAATAACAATTTTTTTGTATGGCGTCTCGCAGTTCAACCTAACAGGTTGTCGTCTGCTTAACCGTACTATTCCGTGGGTGACTTGGGTGTCGGATTAGGGCGTCGCTGGGGGAGGACAGCATGGGGACAGGCTGGATCTGAATGATGTTATTTAGGAGCTGATTTAAAACTACTGGCACAGCATCGCGGGCTGGCTCGAGCGAGGGTTGGGAAGGGCATGGACCAGGACGTCGCGACGGACCTCGACGGCGAGGTCGAAAAGACGGCGGTTTGCGTCTGAACTTTTTAAGAGTGCTAGTCTCTTTGCTACTCTCCTGGAGGAGTGTAATAGAATCATCGCGAGTGACGAGAGTATGCCTCGGAAGGCGTACTGAACTAATGCGCGTTGGTTCGTAACGCGCAGCCGCTGCGATCAGGGGATTACGGTGCTTAATGGCATTGTCGAAGAAACGCTTTGAAAGACGTTTCATAAACTGACGGACGGTGGGCATTCTAAGGTCTACGTGTAGACGATCATTACGGACATAAAAGGGGGCTCCTGTGACTCTACGTTTGAACTGGTTCTGGAATGTTTGTATCCTATGGATGTACTTAAGCTTGGTATGTGCGTACACGACGCAAGCATACGTCATAATAGGACGGAACACCGCGGTATAGAGGCGCAATTTGCACTTGAGTGACAACTTGCTTTTGGCCGAAATTTTGAAATGAAGCCTACCCATAGCAAAGTTAGTTCGGTCGCGAGCTGCTCTGAAGTGCACCGCGAAGGACAGTTGGTTGTCGAGTAGGACTCCTAAGTTTTTGGCTTGCTTCTCCCAAGGGATAGGCTTACCGTACATAGTGATCGGGCTGAGCGCGGGTGGCTTATTTCTACGCGGTTTAGTGAAAAGAACTGCCTGGCTCTTGTCGGAGAACAAAATATGAATAACATGAAATTCGACAAATTTATACTGTCGCGTAATAATGTGTCCTGTGTAGTGTACAGCTATTAAACGCCAATTTGGTCTGTTTATTTGTTCATTCAATATTTAAGGATACTTGTTAAATATTAAATAGTATGGGCATGATGCGGATTAATGGTGATATGCAGAACTGCAACAACTATCGGGGGATAAAGCTCATGGCACATAGTATGAAAGTATAGGAAAAAGTGATAGAGAAAAGAATAAGAGAGGAGAGAGATATCACCCCAAAACCAGTTTGGGTTCATGCCAGGTCGAAGAACAATGGACGCCACTATAGGACTCCACCAATTGTGCGAAAAGTACAGACATGCACACAAGAAGTTGCACACGATGTTAATTGATCTGGAGAAAGCGTATGATGTGGGGGATGTGTTGTGGTGGGCCTTGAAAGAGAAGTTAATTCGTGCTTGTTTCTCCGCACGCAGACTATTATTATACATTATCTCCGGGTATTCTCGTCTAGCTAACGGAGAATACTTGCATAGACACAACCTTGTAGCCAGGATTATCCATCAGCAACTTGCTCTGAAATACATACAGCCTTCTGTAATGGGAAGTTCCGTACTTTAGGTATGTGCCTGACCCAGTTCTCAAAAATGACAATATCACACTGAATTGGGATCAATCCATCATCACTGACAGGACTATTGTAGCCAATAAGCCTGATATAGTGGTTGTGGATCGATCAGAGCGGCGCGCAATAATTGTTTATATAACGGTTCCGCATGACGAGAACCTCGTGAAAGCCGAGAAAGATATGCAAATAAAGTATCTTGACTTGGCTCACGAGGTTGTCGATGTCGGATGTGGACTCAGCGATTATTGTGCCGATAGTCGTATCAGCCAATGGCCTAATTGCCAAGAGCCTCGACCAATACCTGATGAGGCTCTCGTTAGGCATCTGGATCAAGGGCTTGATTCAGAAAGCGGTACTCTTGGACACGGCTCGTATTGATAGGAGGTTCCTTTCTCTGGAGCCCGGACCGCCGGTAGCTTGGAACCTGTTCCCGAAACCGGTGGGCTACTATTTTTATATATTTAAATGTTTTTTTTTTATATAATTTTGTAAAAATATTTAAAAATGTAAAACATATGTATGTAAATAAAAAACGGAATTATAAATATTATTTAATAATAATAAAATTGCCCTTGCTGTCGCCTCTTCAAAGATATAGCCACATTGTTGCCTGGAGGAAAAACGGCACATACAACATTTAAAATTCCTATAGACTTAGACCGTAAAGCCCGGTTTGCAACATATCGCGAAATAGCGATAAAGCAAGGGTTTTACGCGACTGTCTTTTAATTATTTGGGACGAGTGCACAATTGCAAACCGCAAAGCTATAGAAGCAGTGAATAGAACTTTGCAGGACATAAGGCGAAAAGATCCGCCGGTGCGAGGTATTACGGTGCTGCTATGTGGTGATTTTTGGCAAACACTTCCGAAAATACCCCGAGGAACAAGAGCCGATATAACTGCTGCCTGTCTGAAGAGCTCTATTTTATGGCGCAATATATCATCTACCTACCTGAGTGTAAATATGCGTGGACAGTTAGGAGGCTGCAAAATGCACAGGAGTTTTCCAATTTATTATTACAAATAGGTGATGGAACATACCCCATCAAGAAGATGGAAAAGTTATTTTGGTTGATAATCTCTGTTGTTGCGTTACATCACAACAGGATCTAATTTCTTCTGTGTACGGAGATTCCACAGACATGGGAAATCAAGCCTATGTCATTCCCTATGTCAGCGAGCTATTTTGACTCCCTGCAATGACCAAGCTGCAGCAATAATTTATAAATATTGATTCATGTGTCCAGGAATCAATATTTTTAGTAGAGAAATAATAAATACAGTTATGGAAGAAGATGAAACCACGCACTACCCGGTGGAATTTTTGGATTCCCTCAACACACCCGGACTTCCAGCCCACAAAATAGTTTTGAAAATCGGTGTGAAATTTATGCCCTCTTAAACTTTGTAACGGTACTCGGCTCAAAGTCACAAATCTGGAGCAAAACATAATCGAAGCTGAAATCTTAACCGGTTGTGGCGCCGGTGATATTGTTTTTATTTCAAGAATACCTGTAATTCCTAATAACTTTCTCTTTCAAACGAGTGCAATTCCCAATCAGTCTCTGTTATGCCATGACCATTAATAAAGCTCAGGGCCAGACATTATCCATTGCAGGGGTGGACCTAAGTATTGGATGCTTTTCCCATGGTCAACTATACGTAGCTCTTTCACGCGTAAACAACCCCAATAACCTTTTTGTGTATGCTCCAGATGGTTCCACAGCTAATATTGTATATACAGATTTAAAGAAGCACTTGCATAAAGAAAATAAAATGAATTGGCGGTATCCTCCAACAGCGCTTCACACTAAAAATCACATTGTTAAGAGCGCACCGAGGGAACGATACGTAATTTCGAAATATTTCCGTTCGCATGATCCCTTGCTGCATCGTTTACTTAACCTTTAGTTATGAAATTAATTTGTAAGATATTCAAGGATTCAAAAAAAAAAAAATCTTACACTTTAGAAACACGATTACTTGTAGTTTTCTCGATAGAAAATAATACCAAAGTAATCTCTAAAAAAAAACTCAATACGGCGTAAAACCTCCACGGAAGGTTATCAGCTTTTAAATAATAACAAAACTACATGTTTTCTATAACGTATACATTTTAGATTCCCAAAATATGTATTGGTTTTAATAATATTAAGGAAATGCCTAAATTAACGCGCGTTCCCCCCATTATAACTAGACCCCCACTCTTCCCGGAGCGTCGCGCGCGAAGTCGCGGGCACAGCTAGTAGTAATAATAAATTACTGGTTAGTATTTTTTTGTGAAGTGAAAATAATCTCCTGTTGTTATTTTACGCTAAGAATATACCATGTTTCGCATCTCAATTTTAATGCACTCAGGATAAAACTTATGAAGAATAAACTAGTCACCTCTATTTATATTTTTTTATTCTTGCTTCTTAGAAAGTGGCATCTTAAATTAAGTGACATCAATGGAATGACAAAAGTAACATGAATAATGAAGTTTTTTTTTAAAATAAAGATTAACTTAGTCAATTAATAGGTCAAGAATATTATGCTGTCTTTAGTACACTCAACAGTGCAGTAATAGAGTTAAATAATTACTTTTACTATAGTCAAGGCAATACACCTCCTAGTAGTAGCCTTCTAAAATGTCTTTACGAGTAAAGTGTAGGTATCGGCTTTACAGCTTAAACTACATAAATGAGTGGTTCAACACTTTTACTATCTTGTGTGTTACTACACTCTTGTCAAACAGTTTTACAAACCAAGTCTGCACAGACACTTCACGGCAATAAACTCTATATCGTTTTTGGTGAAAACTGACAATCATTGCTCTGTATGGTGTCGGACGTAAAGAATAGCACCATCCCATATCTTCCCGTCTTTTGTAACAACTGTACTGCAATCGCCAACCCGCCAGCCCAGCGTGGCGATTATGGCATAACCCCCCAAAATGTCAATGTGGCGACACTTATGGGAGGCCTATATCCAGCAGTGGACGTCTTTTGGGATGAAATGATGATGATGATGATGATGATGATGAAATAATTAAAGCTCAGTTAAACAGATTAAAGTTATTTTAAAATCTGTAACTGACACCAAAATGTTAGTGGGTTTTTTACCTTTTTGGTAGTCTATATTGTGGAGGAATGTATAGGAATATAAATAAATTGATAGTAAAAATTAAAATCAATAACATGAACTTACGAGTGCGGCCGGTTGTCAGTTCTGTTGGTCGAAGAGTTGCGTCTAAGTGAATGTATGGCGCAGGCTTCGTCGCTGCTGGCCGCAGCAGCAACGACGGCCGGCCACATGATGGCGCAGCCGAGGTACACCCCCCTCTTGAGGTGGCCTGAAACACGGTATTTAGTTAACACAGTGCTTAATTGAAACAGGAATTGTTCCGACTACATTATTTGGTATATAGATATGTTAAGTTTACAATCTAGCAAAGGTAATTCATTTAATTTAGACAATGCACTAATTATAGCAGGTTAGCGAGAATATCTTCCTACAAAAAAATTGCATTCAATCTGGATTCATTATTGCCTTGTGTTCGTTCTTTGTCAATGCCATTGAGATGTTCAGTTTAGAAGCTAGCACAAGTTTATTTATTTAGTCGTAGTTTAGTAACATAATTTGGTGCGAAATGTTTATTGTGCGAGGGCCACTCGTTCTTGACTTCTTCTCTCGATCCCGATCTCGCCTCTGATTGTCTTATTCTATAACAGACTTCAGCGTGAAGCGTAGGCGTGAGACTTTTCAAATAAAGTAGTTACCTACTTGGGAAACGATTCTGAACTAATCTTGAAAGCTGTGATATTTATTTTGCATTAAAAAGTACCATATCAATTTGAGTGTTCATGCAACATGATATTACTATGATATTAGATTTCCCACTTCATCCACCACAACACCCTTATCAGTCCATTGCAATCTGGGTTCAGGCCCGGCCACAGTACTGTATCAGTCCTTCTTAAAGTGACTGACGATATAAGGCCGGGAATGAAAGACACTAAAGTTTCGGTTTTGGTGTTAATCGATTTTTCCAATGCTTTCAATATCGTCAGTCACGAATTTGCAATTGTGAGCAAGAGAGTCACCGGAACTTTGCGGTCGCTATATCGGCTGAAAAATATTCTCCCACATTAAGGTAATGCTTGTACAGTCCCTAATCATCCCCATAATTGACTATGGTGATGTGTGCAACTACGACCTGAATGCAGATCTCGTCAATAAACTTGACCGACTTCTTAATAACTGCATTCGATTCGTATTTAATCTCCGTAAGTATGACCATGTCTCCGCACATCGGTCACTTCTAAAATGGTTACCTATTCGACAGCGCAGAGCTTTGAGAGGTTTGATTACCTTATTTTCTTTTCTTAATAAGCCTACTTCTCCTTCTTATGTGACTACTCATTTTCAATATTTATGCTCTACGCACAGTAAGAATCTTCGTTCTACCAATAATCGTCTTCTACGCTGTCCTTCTCACCGCTCTGGTTTTCACAAACCGCCTTTCTTTGTCCAGGCTGTCTTCCTTTGGAATGCACTCCCTCTGAACATCAGGTTGGCCAACATGTCACATTTAAAGTTAAATCTCGTGAACACTTAAGAAGCTGGCAGAATCATCTCATAATTAAATTGTTGTTAGTTTGTCTCTCTCTTTACTTTTTGTTTATATGTGTATGTATTTATCGAAATTGAAATGGTAGACTGGGGGGGTCATCTGCTATCCTTTCAGACCCCTAAACAATTCTCATGCCCTGTGGATTTTTTTTCATCGACTTTTTATTGTTATATAAAAAAAATACCCAAATTTTACATTCAAATACAAATTAAAAAAAAAGTATAAGTCGTAGACCCTGAATTTTAATTTTATTTAGATGTATATTGTATTCCAGTACTTTTTAATTCAAAATTTGTGACATTAGCGATCTAGTTTTTTTTAAATTTACACGCAAAGTTTCGGACTTCAATTAAAGCCGTCGTAAGTTAACTGGATAATACGATACCCATTGGTAAGACTGGATGACAGACTTTTGGCTTCTGACTACTCTTAACGATTGTCAAAGATCTACAAATGACAGCCAGGACCAACGGCTTAACGTGGTTTCCGAGGCACGGAGCGAACTCGGTATGTAATTATGGTCACCCATCCACGGAGCAACCGCGGCAAGCACGGCTTAAGCTTAAAGATCGAGCCCTGCGGCTGTTATTATTTAGCCACGAGCTCCTCAACACATCGTCACACAAAATTATTAAATAAATGTTAAAAATGCATTTTTTTTTATTTCTAGAACCCTCCTTCCCCCCAAAAGCGAGATACGAGGCAGATTTTACCTTATAAGAGTGAGATAACAGATTTAATACGTTTCTAAGGTATCACTTAAGCAAAAATATGTTTTGAAATCATAATTTGGAATTTAATATTTCGTGACTCGATTCACAATTCTAGCGAATTCACAAAGTTTTAAAAAGATTTTTATGGCATGTGGCACATCACTAGCAAGAGGATAGAGAATTTTTGAGGAAGTTGGAAGATCCCGGTCGCATTTGGTTTTTTTTGTTTTAGCTTTAATTGAGTCCGAAACTTTGCGAGTAAATTAAAAAAAAACTAGATGGCTAATGTCACTTATTTTGAATTTAAAAGTACTGGAATACAATACACATCTAAATAAAATTAAAATTCAGAGTCTACGACTTATACTTTTTTTAAATTTGTATTTGAATGTAAAATTTGGGTATTTTTTTAATAAAACAGAAAAAATTCGATGAAAAAAAATCCACAGGGCATGAGAATTGTTTAGGGGCCTGAAAGGATAGCAGATGACCCCTCCAGTCGACCATTTCAGTTTGGCACACGATGCACCAAACACCCTTTATTATATTTGTAATTTTTGTTTACTTACTATTTGTTATACTGCACCTACTATGTTTTCTCTCTGCATCACCCTAAGATAGACTGGTAGAAAATGCCAAGGCATTAAGTCCGCCTTTGTACAGTGTTTTTTATACTTGTACATAAAGTTTTAATAAAAATCAAAATAAATTAAGTGTGTAGGGTGTAGTCAGCTCCAATGAACCTAACATTCAAGGTTTACGGTGAAGTTTAAACTCAAATATACACTGCCTGCTTTTAAATAACAACGTTACAACTTTAACGTTAAATGTTAAAATTGCCCCCAGAGATAAAGTTTGCTTCTCATTGAAAGCAGGATTATGACGGTTCGTTTCCGTAGCCAGGATGATTTTTCTATCAAAAATCGCGTTTATCCATTCTAAGGGCAAAGTACTTTTTTGCGCAAAGTAAGATTTTGCGCAAAGTAAGATTTTGCGCAAAGTAAGATTTTGCGCAAAGTAAGATTTTGCGCAAAGTAAGATTTTGCGCAAAGTATTGAGATATACGAGAAGGAAATGTTTTATTGTATTTTTTTTTCAAATTGATTTATTATAAATAAAGTAAATAGATATCGTGAAACGCAAAGGTTCGCCCTCGTAACGTGACTTCCGCCATGGCACATCGAAACATACATACATGCATACAGTCAACGCTTAAGGAGAGCTGCAATCTATGTATTACAGTAATGGAAAACTACTAAAATCCCCGTAGACTTGTCAGCTACATGTTGCCGTGATGCTCAAACTCCTAATCGTAAACACTTCAAGATGTGACTTAAGTAAGTATACTGTACAGGTTTGTCTCCACCGATCCCGAGATCAGATTGAATTCGAAACTGATCCCAATGATTTGTCTCCACGGATCTCGTGATCCGTTTCCAATGAAAAATTAATTAATACTTGTATCCACCGATCCCGGGATCCGTGGATACAAGAAAAAAATATTTTTTTTTAGAAACTGATCCTGATTTTCAGGTACTTTTCGAAACTGGCTTTTAATATATCTAATTTCTCAACCGATCTGAAGTGTATAACGGTGGTCAGTTACGATGGTCGAGATTATAGAATAAAAATATGGTTACACTTCGTAATTCCCTTGTATTTAGGTTAGAGTTTTTTTACTTAAAGAAGTTATAATTTAATAAAAATCAATCTCCGCCATGGCACATCGAAACATACATACATGCATACAGTCAACGCTTAAGGAGAGCTGCAATCTATGTATTACAGTAATGGAAAACTACTAAAATCCCCGTAGACTTGTCAGCTACATGTTGCCGTGATGCTCAAACTCCTAATCGTAAACACTTCAAGATGTGACTTAAGTAAGTATACTGTACAGGTTTGTCTCCACCGATCCCGAGATCAGATTGAATTCGAAACTGATCCCAATGATTTGTCTCCACGGATCTCGTGATCCGTTTCCAATGAAAAATTAATTAATACTTGTATCCACCGATCCCGGGATCCGTGGATACAAGAAAAAAATATTTTTTTTTAGAAACTGATCCTGATTTTCAGGTACTTTTCGAAACTGGCTTTTAATATATCTAATTTCTCAACCGATCTGAAGTGTATAACGGTGGTCAGTTACGATGGTCGAGATTATAGAATAAAAATATGGTTACACTTCGTAATTCCCTTGTATTTAGGTTAGAGTTTTTTTACTTAAAGAAGTTATAATTTAATAAAAATCAATCTCCGCCATGGCACATCGAAACATACATACATGCATACAGTCAACGCTTAAGGAGAGCTGCAATCTATGTATTACAGTAATGGAAAACTACTAAAATCCCCGTAGACTTGTCAGCTACATGTTGCCGTGATGCTCAAACTCCTAATCGTAAACACTTCAAGATGTGACTTAAGTAAGTATACTGTACAGGTTTGTCTCCACCGATCCCGAGATCAGATTGAATTCGAAACTGATCCCAATGATTTGTCTCCACGGATCTCGTGATCCGTTTCCAATGAAAAATTAATTAATACTTGTATCCACCGATCCCGGGATCCGTGGATACAAGAAAAAAATATTTTTTTTTAGAAACTGATCCTGATTTTCAGGTACTTTTCGAAACTGGCTTTTAATATATCTAATTTCTCAACCGATCTGAAGTGTATAACGGTGGTCAGTTACGATGGTCGAGATTATAGAATAAAAAAAATATGGTTGCACTTCGTAATTCCCTTGTATTTAGGTTAGAGTTTTTTTACTTAAAGAAGTTATAATTTAAAAATCAGTACAATTTATATCAAAGTCATAAATTAATTAACACAAAATTCTTTAATTAATATGTAATATATTTGGTGTCCTGCCTTTTCGCCGAACATTGATTGCCAGATTTTCACTTGCCAACCAACGTTTCGCCGATTTTTCACTTTGACAACTAACTATTAGCAAATTTTTGTATGACATCGTGAATGAATGAATGGTAGAATTATTGTTAAGCTGATTATTATAATGACAAAAAACGTTTGGGACATTTATAATATGTCAAACATTCCGTTTTTTATTACAACCTAAACATCCCCAATGTAGCCCCACTGATTGTATGTGTGTAGAATAGGCAATGTTACTTTTGCTACCAATATAATTTGGATGCAAGAGCGAGCGAAGCGAACTCTGGACTTGGGGCACCCCGACTCGGACAGGTTAGGTTCGAAGGGGATGGCGGGGTCTAGTGAGCGAGCGGAGCGAGCGAACTAAGACCCCTTCGTGTTAGGTTACTGTAAACTCTGCAGACAGAAATAGGAGCCCCGCACAGCGGCTCTACGACTACGCTTTTTAGGCGAATAAAAAAAGTTTTGAGGTTAGGTTACAATAATTAGTTTTTCTCAAGAACGGTGTATTACCTTTTCAGGGAAGAAAGTTGGCATTAAAAAAAGTGTCATTATGAAAAGCAGACCAAACGTACAGTTGGTAACTGTGAAGTTGGGAAATAAGACAAAATTGTATGATAGGTAAGGCAAATGAAATAAAATTCTGCAAAACGTTGGGTGGTAAGTGAAAATCTGGTAAACAATTTTCGGCGAAAAGGCAGAGGAACCAATATATTTATTATAATTTAGCCTCAAACGACAAAACTTGGTTAGTGACCAATATTTTTATTTTTCTGAACAATTTTCTGAACAATTTTCAAACCTACTGGGCCCAGTCTAGTACACATGACAGCCTGTCGAAATATTGCACAGGATTACAAGGTCTTTTTGAATTAAGTTATTGATGTATTGCAGTTATTTTTATTGCTTTCTTGGATTTTCACTTTCGTTATCATCAACACAAAAAACCATTAAAATGACACCCATAAAAAAAAAACTCGGAAATTTTCATGAGCACCATCTTGGATTTTTATTTTGACCTTATGTTCGTTATCAACGACCCCGAAAGCCATGAAAACGGCCCCTCTGACGGAAAAACAACATTGCCATATGCGGTGTCTTTTATGTGTGTAAGTACAAGCTTCCTCAATACACTCTTTTGGAATTAGTGTTAAGATCGCGCTGTTGGCTACAGTTCTTGTTCTTTCACAGCATTTTGTGAGCTTTAGCTCTCTTCTCCTTAATTTTGC
Organism: Cerastis rubricosa; assembly: GCA_949152445.1. Taxonomy (NCBI): domain Eukaryota; kingdom Metazoa; phylum Arthropoda; class Insecta; order Lepidoptera; family Noctuidae; genus Cerastis; species Cerastis rubricosa. Next base: position 19,828,919 of record OX424523.1, on the reverse strand, counting down.
TCGTCTTTGATAATAATTATGGCCTTTACTTTATACGTACACACGTATTTGCAGTGTTATATTTGTACCTGCAAAACGCACCCACAAACACTGGAAAAGACACATGTCAGTTTCAAAAGCTTTACAGGTACCCTTCACAAATCATCATATAAAAGTAAAAACTGCGAAAAAAAAAAAAGTTTTTTTTGGCGTGAAAAATCACGGTTTACGCAAACACCCAAGCACAATATTTTGAATCTGTAAGAATATTTTGAATCCGTTAGGATTCAACACATTGTGCTGATGGATGCTTTGAATAGTATAGGAGTCTGGAAGGTATTTACAAGTAAACTTGTTATATTTAAAACTAGCAACCTGCCCCCGGCTTCACACGGGTGCTATTAATATTACATTTTAAGCTGGTTCTTCTGTGGTGCAGTTTTTACGGAGGCTGTCGATTGTTTCGGTTACGCGAAGTTTAGAACGTTTGATATCTTTTAATAGTCTAAGATCCCGCTATAACCAAACTTCTCGCTCCACCAAATGACGCTTTTACGTGACACAATGAGATAAAGATGTTCGAAAGCGCTGATACGCTTCGAAGTCAAAGGCCGACGCTTTTTTTTTTCTTTAAAAACCTCGCTCAGTCTGTCTCATGTGCTTACCGAATGAAACATATATTTTTGCAAGCTTAATAGAGTTATAATTAAAACGACTACTATTTAATTTCTACTCCAAAAATAACCTTGTCCTTAATTACTAGGTTAGCAACTAGCCACTATCACTGCATATAAAAAGTAAAATCTCAGCCAATCCATATCATCGATGCTAATACAACCCAGCATGGTTGTTATTTTATAGTATCTATATTTGTGACATATATTGAAGCAGAAAACTTCTAAAATAACTAATAAAAATACCCAAGCAATGTGAAAAATATTACTTAATTAAACCACCGCACGAGCTTCCTCTACCAATGTAAATCCTGTTAACCTTAAAAATGTAACATATTATAAAAAAATAAAAAATGTGTTTTAATGGCAGTTAAAATGAAGCAAAAATTATAAATATGAGCAACTGCACCTGATCAGCTGAGGCTGTTTTCAGGTCACAGGTTCTCTTCTCAGAGTTATGAGCTGTATTAACAATGTTTGAACATTTCAGATAATCGCTTTTTGTATACAGAAATAATAAGAACCAATTTCCAAAAAGTTCGTTTGTAGTGTGTTGTGTTTGATGTATTATTTATAGTAGGTAGTAAAACTTGAATAGTCCCCTATCATGTCTAAACTCGACGGAATATTCTCTTCTATTCGTAACTAGAATATTGCGTCGAACACAAGCAGAGCAGTTTCGAGGAAAGCCAATATTAAAATTACAACTGTGTCTGTGAGCTCTGATTACTCTAGTTTATTTTTTACGAACATTCTAAACTCGACGGAATATTCTCGTTTGTAACTAGAATATTGCGTCGAGCACAAGCAGAGCAGTTTCGAGGAAAGCCAATATTTTAATTGCAACTGTGTCTGTGAGCTCTGACTACTCTAGTTCATTTTTTACGAAAATGGGTATGGGATGGAAAGGGCCGTTGAAACGTAGCTAGATTTTACATGGACAAAGGCGTGGGCACAAAGCTGGTCGTTTATAAAGCAGAACTCAAGCTTATGGATAAAAATGCTAGGGAATCTGTGAAGGCTTGTTTGTCTAAACTAATATTATAAAGAGGAAAGATTTGATTGTTTGTTTGTTTGTTTGCATTGAATAGGCTCCGAAACTACTGAACCGATTTGAAAACTTCTTGCACTGTTGGGAAGCTACATTATCCCCGAGTGACATAGGCTATATTATATTTAAAAAAAAATAGGGATCCTTACTAAAACTCCAATAATGTATCCTAAACTGTAAAAAAATACCTAAAATATTCTTTACATCGCGTGCGCTGCGAAAACTATTGATGATAGAATAAAATAATGTAAGTACTACGACTTTGCAGAACACATCATTATTTACAAAGAGTGTCGCGACAGCGACTAATTATTATAGTTATGCCACAATATTATCTCTGTTCTTTTATTTAAAAAAAATTATTAAAATGCCGCCGCTCGAAAAGGTTCTTCATTTGTATCTTGGTATTTAATCCCTTTCAAAAGAAAAAAATAAATTACTTGATATTCAAGCCGCTTCTAGTACATTACTGCCGATGCCGCGGTCTATAATGACTACTTTGCTGGTCGCCCTAATTATGGCCGACAGCGCAGCGTAGCGAAGCTCCAGGCCGACACAACTCGGTCAGCGTGCAGCACTTGATGGACGAGCTGAGATAAAGGCCGAGACCGTAGGTTGACCTTTACAGCGAGGACAGCAAGGGCTGCAATGATGGCCAAGCTGAAAGGCCTAGAGCGTAGCTAGGCTAGCTCGAGGCAATCATAGCGTGACCAGCGAAGCAGTCATTGTGGGCCAAGGTTTGTATAGTGCTTTACTCAAAAATAAGTAATTTAAATAAAAAATATATTAATTTAAATAAAAAATATATTAATTAAAATTTTCGCTGAACCGCGCTTTTGTTACTTCTTTGTTTTTTTTTAGCAATGGTAGTTGGAACTATACAGCCTAATATGGAATAAAATCTTTTTGTACCTATCTCTATAGATACAAACAGCTGTGTTCTTAGTAAAATCTTATTGGATTTGATTTTTTAAAACGATGAAACGTCAAAATAGCGGCCGGCAAAACATTGCCGGCCTGTTAGAGCGGCCAGCAAAACTTTGCCGGCCGCTCTTTGGTACAGAACGGCAAGGTCGACTTTGCTCAAACAAGGTTGTCAAAATAATGACCACATTACATGCATTTTTGAGTAAAATACCTTTATATAACTTTTTGAATGATTCAATTTGGACATTCCATTCGAAAGATATCATGAATAAAAAAATGTAAGTATTAGAAAAATGTTGCATAGTCGCCATTCACCCTGCTCAGCTGGCTAGCTATGCAGCACCTTATGCAATGTCAAAAAAACCGGCCAAGTGCGAATCGGACTCGCGCACGAAGGGTTCCGTACCATCATTTATAAAAAACAAGCAGAAAAATCAGTTTTTAGTATGAGAGCCCCCCCCCCCCCCCTTAAATGTTTATTTTATTCTGTTTTTAGTATTTGTTTTTATAGCGGTAACAGAAATACATAATCTGTAGAAATTTCAACTGGCTAACTATCACCATTCATGAGATACAGCCTGATGACAGACGGACGGACGGACAGCAAAGACTCGGTAATAGGGTCCCGTTTGACCCTTTGGGTATAGAACCCTAAAAATCATTATGTATTTGTGTGTATTCATCATCAGCTTATAATGTTCCCTCTGCTGGGACACAGGCCTCCTCTCAATGTGAGGGAGAGGGCTTTAAACCACCAAGCGGGCCCAGTTAATAGATGTCGCATACTTTCGAATTTTAGTTATTGGACTAGCCGATTTCGTCACGATGTTTTCCTTGACCGTTTTGAGAGCAGCGGTGATGAATAAATCAAAGCGGTGGCTCAATGGCCAGCGGTGGCTCAATGGCCAGCGGTGGCCCAGTCATAGCAGCCCCGACTTTTAAGCAGTAAGTCATAGGTTCGACCCAGGCAGGCTTATTACTTTGAGTGTATTATAATTTTAAAGTTTCTGTTAAATACTCGTGCGAAGCCGGGGCGTGCTGCTATATATTATATAAAAACATTCTGTAGTATATTTAGTATCAGCATTGCACCCGTGCGAAGCCGGGGGGGGGGGGAGGTCGCTAGCGACCCGCCCCGGCTTCGCACTTACACTTTTTTCCACAATATAAATGAAAATATTGATTAAACACTGTTCTGAATTCTTACTTAACTTACATACAAGGTGTAAACAGACCCTTCACGAAGGCTTCAACCAAGCATTCTGCACATCAAACTAAGTAACCATACGCAAAAAATTTTGCTAGGTACTTAACGATTTTTTTTTTATTAAAATTCTAAAATTTTGTTTTATGTTAAAACTCAATGTAGCGCACTCAAAACAATGTGCTGATGAATGCATTAAATAGTAAACAGGTCATGGAGGCATGTCAAAAATTTGCAAACTTCAAAATCAGCATTTAAAAAAAATGCACTTATGGGGAGAATTTGCGCCTTTCGACTTCGTGACTTTCAATTTACACCCACTATAATAAAGAAATACCGATGTTTTGTCAAGGCAAAGAAATACCGATGTTTTGTCAAGGCGTAAAACCGCACGAAGCAGGGGTAGGTCGCTAGTTCTAAAATCAAATGATTAATTAAGTATGTCATCAAAACCTACAACACTGACAGTTTTTTTCTTTCTTTTATGGTAGGTATTGAATTAAGATTATTTATCTAGTAATTGACACATTATAATTAATGCAAACTCACACATACCACCTGTTACAGCAATAATCATAGTGCCAACTTATATTAAAAGCATACTCAAAAGTATACTTGTATCTTAATAGAATTTAACGGCAATTAGTATTCTTGATTCGTCCTGTTGTAATGGTGAGCCGGTGAGGGCCTATCTGGAGCTGCGGGTATTGATTATTGCGTAAAGTACTATTTTATTGTGTTGCATTTTATGGGAGCGTCACTCGACTATACCATAAACACGAGCATTTACTTCAAAGAATGTATTTACAATCGTTGTAATGCTGATATAAGTTGTAGTAAGTAATGTTATTTTAAGTAGGTAGGCAAAGTCCTTGAAACTTTACGGCCTGCGTAAACCTATATTTTGTCCGTGACTATTCATTAGTAATTTTTGATAAAAAAAAACACATTTAAACCAATACACATATAGGTGCAAAACAATTTGCAGAAAAAACATTATTTTTAGTCAATGGGCCAGATAGTCTTGGTGTCAACAAAAACGCGATATTTTGCTCAATCACGTAGTATCACGTGAAATGTTAAAAAAAACTTGTAATTGATGGCTGTTTGTGTTTATCCGTCACCTTGAACAACTGTCTCGCAGTTTCGATCTGCCACCCCTATAATATCTATGCCTTTGATTAATTTGATTACGATTCTGTGGAAATGACGAATAGATGTCTGATTCTCTAACAAATTAAGTAAGGTAGATTATGAGCGAACCTTGAGTACTCATACAAATGGTTGTATGTTTAGGTTATAATTACTCTCGTTCATCATCAGGAGAAAATAAAACTTAGTTGTAATAAATTAAAAATTACACAGAAGAAGGGCCAATTTATATGGGCCCAGATCTGTATCATTTTCAAACCTATCTTAAAGTGAAGTATTAATCAATAATAACATTTTATGAGAAGATACCATAACCATTTATTTGATTAGTCGTTAGTAGAATCCTATAATTTTTATTCCATGACAGCATGACGCTATGCTGTCATGGAATAAAAATTATAGGATTAATCAGATCTTCATTGTGAGGCAGGTTACAAAGTGCTAACTACACTGGCCCATTCTACCCCATATTCTTCCTCTTGTAAGAAAATCTTGTGTTTTATATTTCTTTATTATTTGCTTGCTTGGAGAACTAAGATAATAAAAGTTGCGAATGGTGGTCAACGTTAATTCAGCATTTGCTAAGAATATTAAAAGGCTTTTAAGTCAACCAAGCGATAGCATTTTAATGTACCTTCTATTACCGGTGTACGTGTCCAACAACGCTTTATTTTTTTCTTAAAAATAGCTTGACGTTGACCTCAAGCAATTTTTATTAATATCAAAACTTTTGTTTAGTTTTTTATACACTACTATATTTAAATGTTCACAGGTTGTTTAAGCAAATTGACAGCGTCCTCTTGATCTGTCAAATTGATTTATTTAGTGCAAGTGACCTAATACTGCAACCAGGATCATTAATTCTGAGGTGCGTCTATTATTAAAAAGTCCTATTAAAACAATTATCATGTCAATTAAACTCAATACCAAAACTTCAAAGCTGTCCGAAGGTGATGCAGATAAAGTGCAATTAATTACCTGACGTACCTACTCGTAGATCACATGAACCATGGTCTGCCTTTGACATATATCAATCATCAAATTTATTGGGGTATTGGAGAGCCGTTAATTGCAGAGTGGTTGCAGAGTATTGTTATAGTAGTTAGAGAAGTACGTATTGATTGTCACATTTATTAGATTTTGATCGGATTGGTAGAATCCCTGCAACAGATGTTAAAACAAGATAAATCTTAAAAGATCCTCATTAAAGAAGAATATTGAGAAAACGGCTTTATTATCACTAGAGATCGGATATTCGGATACATATTTACCTAAAGTTTGAGTGTTGACTAGTATGGAGCGCGTGTCAGTATGGGAAAAGGAGTTAATTTGAAAAATAAAATCTAGTCTAGTTACTTTTTCGTTTAGCTCCAAATTAATTATGCCCAGACATATTTACCATTTTGTTTTAGCATTCGACATTTCAGCACAAAAATACGAATTCAAATAGCCTTCTGCAGTTTGTACACATATCAGAAAGGATCGACACATATTCAGGAATTTAACATTTTACTGAAATGGAAATAATACGAAATATCGATAACAAACAATAAAAAAAAAGCCCTTGCTTGGACGATATACCTAAAGAAGCGCTAAAATAAATAAAATAAAATAAATTGTGTTTTATTTCAGGCAAAATACCCATGTACAACAATTAAAGACAACAAAAATAGTAGAATCATTACAACATTAAAAATAATAAAAATATTGAAAAAACTAAAATTAAAAATACTAAAAACAAAAACATTAAAAAACCTTGAGATCATTAAAATCATCACCAAAATTATCAAATCATTGAAATAATTGAAAATTGCTAAAACTTGGCAAGTTATGCCTAGGCCAGCTCTGACCGAATTATTCAATAGAATACTCAGAGAATGTAGTGTTCCGAAGAAACTAACAGAACTAACCAGAATCATTTTGTTGGATTAAAAAGGGGATCCAACATACGTCGCTGAATACCACCCCATCAAGCTCTTGCCTGCAATATATCAGCATTTTGCGCCATACATGGAGAAGCGGATAGATAGTCAGATAAAAAAAAATTAACAGAACAACCTGTGTTCCAAGGTTTCTGTACCATCAACCATTGATGTTGAAATTCTGATTTTAACGGCTTGCGATTAAACCTCATTTCACTTTTAATTAAAGCATTTGTTAACCAAGTTTTATTCAAGCTACAAAAACAAGCACCTTTTTAAATTTATTTTTAAAAGTGTTTGCACTGCTACTACTACAAAACTCTTGGGTTGGTGAGTTTCCAAACACTTTCTTACTAACTGTGATCGACGGACCATCTACAATGTGTAACGGAAAGGGTACCTATAATATAGACATACTTAAGGGTGTGCTACAGACCACCTCATTTCACTTTTAATTAAAGCATTTGTTAACCAAGTTTTATTCAAGCTACAAAAACAAGCACCTTTTTAAATTTATTTTTAAAAGTGACTGCACTGCTACTACTACAAAACTCTTGGGTTGGTGAGTTTCCAAACACTTTCTTACTAACTGTGATCGACGGACCATCTACAATGTGTAACGGAAAGGGTACCTATAATATAGACATACTTAAGGGTGTGCTACAGACCACCTCATTTCACTTTTAATTAAAGCATTTGTTAACCATGTTTTATTCAAGCTACAAAAACAAGCACCTTTTTAAATTTATTTTTAAAAGTGACTGCACTGCTACTACTACAAAACTCTTGGGTTGGTGAGTTTCCAAACACTTTCTTACTAACTGTGATCGACGGACCATCTACAATGTGTAACGGAAAGGGTACCTATAATATAGACATACTTAAGGGTGTGCTACAGACCACCTCATTTCACTTTTAATTAAAGCATTTGTTAACCATGTTTTATTCAAGCTACAAAAACAAGCACCTTTTTAAATTTATTTTTAAAAGTGACTGCACTGCTACTACTACAAAACTCTTGGGTTGGTGAGTTTCCAAACACTTTCTTACTAACTGTGATCGACGGACCATCTACAATGTGTAACGGAAAGGGTACCTATAATATAGACATACTTAAGGGTGTGCTACAGACCACCTCATTTCACTTTTAATTAAAGCATTTGTTAACCAAGTTTTATTCAAGCTACAAAAACAAGCACCTTTTTAAATTTATTTTTAAAAGTGACTGCACTGCTACTACTACAAAACTCTTGGGTTGGTGAGTTTCCAAACACTTTCTTACTAACTGTGATCGACGGACCATCTACAATGTGTAACGGAAAGGGCCGCTCAAACGTCCGGGCCTCAAAATACGCCTAGTAATTTGAGTCAAGGTCACAAAACATATCAAATTTCAACGTTCATTCTCAAAAATGCGCATGCACGAATTTTTGGCGCGAAACACGGCGCACTTAAAGCTTATTATCTCGTAAACTACTGCAGCTACACAAAAACAAAAAATACGTGTGTATAGCTGAAACAATGCAGAATCTAACTATGTTAAAACTAATTACAACAATTAGATAGAAGTATTTGGAAAAAAATGTGAACTTGAGCATATATGTTGAAAGTCAGTTTCTCCAATAAGAATAAAAGTTTTACCAATTAGAATTGTAATTGGTATCAATAAAACCTATTTATAATTAAACTAGACTTTATAAGCTTTGTTTTAATACCCATATGTCCTTACTTTGGCACTTTCTTAGTAGCTAAATTAACCAAACAAATCAACCCCTGCTCTGATCGATTCGATACCTACTGTTTTTGTCGTGTTTTCGTAAAAAATTCGCTAAGATTTCGTTTTTTTTTACTGTTTTATATTGCGGAGACACTAATAATTACTTAATTGAACTAATTTTCATAATACGAGCACTTTTTTAACTATTTTTTCAATAATTTCTAAAAATAATGATCGAGGCCCATAATTACGCCCGGGACATTTGACTTACCTGATAAATTTTTAGGCGTATTTGGAGGTCCGAACGTGATATTCTTAGATATTCGTAAAGCTTGATTGATGAAGTTTATTTTGATATATAACACTATAAACATTGGGTTTTAAATTAAATAGTATTCACGTTTTAAAACCAGAGAACATAAATCACAACACGGCATTACGGTAAAATTAGACAACTGACTTTTAAAACTTTTTTGACATTTAATTTTGACGGCTGATAGTGTCGTTCTTTATGCCATAGACGCGGAATTTAATACTGTATCCATAAGAGGGACCATAGATGGTAAATTCATAGAGATTTTAAAAGTTTTAGTAAGTTTTTTGGTACAACTCTTCGAGGCGTATAAGTACGCCCGGACGTTTGACGGGAAAAATTTTTGGGCGTACTTTGAGTGCTGGACGTTTGACGGGAAAAATTTTTAGGCGTATAAGTACGCCCGGACCGCTCAACGGATATAGACATACTTAAGGGTGTGCTACAGACCACCTCATTTCACTTTTAATTAAAGCATTTGTTAACCATGTTTTATTCAAGCTACAAAAACAAGCACCTTTTTAAATTTATTTTTAAAAGTGACTGCACTGCTACTACTACAAAACTCTTGGGTTGGTGAGTTTCCAAACACTTTCTTACTAACTGTGATCGACGGACCATCTACAATGTGTAACGGAAAGGGTACCTATAATATAGTAATACTTAAGGGTGTGCTACAGACCACCTCATTTCACTTTTAATTAAAGCATTTGTTAACCATGTTTTATTCAAGCTACAAAAACAAGCACCTTTTTAAATTTATTTTTAAAAGTGACTGCACTGCTACTACTACAAAACTCTTGGGTTGGTGAGTTTCCAAACACTTTCTTACTAACTGTGATCGACGGACCATCTACAATGTGTAACGGAAAGGGTACCTATAATATAGACATACTTAAGGGTGTGCTACAGACCATCAACCTGAACATGTTTCTCCATCGGACCAACATCATAATAGCGAAAAAAATTATAAAGCTGCCATACATTTGAGTCGAATAGGTATTGCAATTTTGTATGGGGCAGCAGATAATTTTATAGTATATAAGTCTTACCAAGGGGTATCGTATTGCCCAGTACTAATAGATAGCTAGTGGCCCGAAAGCCTGACAACCAGTCGGTTGTCAGGCTCGGGCTATTTGCTTCTACGTTACCTATTCTTCGAACCACTTGTCTGTGAATTCACCGCCGGCTTTTGTTTCCCGATCATTATAATCTAGATCTCTAGATCTATAGTTCGAGTGAATCGGTTTGTTCTAGGCAATCGTGTTCCACCTTAGGCCGCATTATCGCTTTACATCAGGCGAGTTGCGCAAAAGCAAGCCTATTTAGTATTAAAAACACATTATCGACAATCATACGAGTATACAGGGTGTAACGGAAAGGGTATGTACATACTTAAGGGTATGCTACAAACCATCAAACTGAACATGTTTCTCCATCAGACAAACATCCTAATAGCGAAAAAATTATCAGCTGCCCCATACATTTGGTCGAATAGGTATTTAAATTTTCTATGGGGCAGCAGATAATTTTTTCGTTATTACGATGTTTGTTTGTGGAGAAACATGTTCAGTTTGATGGTCTGTAGCACATCCTTAAGTATGTATATACCCTTTCCGTTATATCCTGTATATACTAACTTCCTGTATGCAACATACCTGAGGCAGGCTATCACTAGTGACAACACCGATTGCAGCCTCACAAAATAGAGGCGCTCTCCCAGTCTGGCTGGGGTCCAGGTCCATATTGGATTTACTCGTTTTTTTATTTGTAATCCTAATGATCACATTTACCAAGTGTAATAAAAATATATGTGGGTAGAAGATGATATTTATAGTTTTAATTTGAGGGTATGATTATTATTTGGGGGTATGCTTTACATAACGTAAATATAAAAACCACCATAAATCCAACTATTTAAAATGATTAAAGGTCGTTTCACAGATTTTTTCTTATGAATGAAATTCAGGTCTTAGTGTCGTCTTGGGGGCACTATGAAAGAAATACTTAGAAAATGTTTCGCGACTAATTTCGAGGTAGCGCTCGTCACAGTACGAGTACAAACCGTTTTTTTTTTTGCTGTGTGGAAAATCTTCATGGACGTCCTCCGCCTTGGGAGGGCGGAGGGGTCTGTCAGACTCTACTGACTAAAAACCACCACCGGACACCCCGGTGTTCCATCTCTCACCTACACCGGGGGTCGCGGGAACGTACGACTCTACCGCAAACCCCGGCTAGTGCCAGCCCGCTATGGCGGGCCTCATCTCGGGTTCAGAGGGGAGTGAGGTGTTTGACTCCCCCCGCGACTTCTCAGAGGGGCGCGCGTGGAACACTACGCGCCGCCACCTCGGGTCCGATGTTTAGGGGGGCGCCGGACGTCCCCACGTCCGTTGCCCCTGGATCTATTTAGGGGGGTTGGAAGAGGGCGTTGTCCGCCCTCCGCCGACGCCCGATGCGCCTGCTGCGGACTGGGTGAGAGGTCGTGATCTCCTTCTCCTTTTCCGTGGCCTCCTTATACGAGATGACTGTTTCGCAGAAGGAAACCACTGCGTCCCAAGACTCCTCGCTACCGACCATCGAGTTCACGGCGGCCGGCAGCGAGAGGTCGCTGCCCCGATCGGGGCCCCGTGCAGGGCCATTAATCGCATGATCCCTACGTAGAGCCGCCTACAGACGGCGTTCGGGCCCCCCAGATTGGGAAACAGCGTTGACAGCGCCCCAGCCACGCCCAGCAACTTGGGCGCCAGCAACTTGGGTGCCAGCAACTTGGGCGCCAGCCGCCGGAAGAGGGGTCCAAAGCCCCACCGGCTGTCGAACACCGGTCCTAGGTACTTCATGGTAGGCTCGACAGCAATCCGGACCCCCCAACCACTATGGGTGATCCGGGCGGCGGCGCCCGCTGGGTTATTGAAGAGGAGCATGCAGAAGGTCCAACTCACCCAGTGGGATCTCCTGCATACACAGAAGAAAATGGCATGACATTCACCATGCTGGCGGATATCCAAAAGACGCAGAGAGAGATGTTCTCCTTGCTCACCACAATGAATGGTCGCAGTTCTAACCCAACCTATGGATATCTTTGCAGTAATCAAGTAACGCAAAATTAATGGATATAATACTGATTATTATGAATAAAAAGAAATCTAAACAAAAAAGATATGACTGAATAATAGTGTAAAAGATGGTTATGTTGAGAATATATAGGAAAACAAATAAAACTATAATAGATGTTTATTGCTACTGACATTATGAAGTTGAATGCTTCGGAATTATGAACATTAGAGACAGATTAGTTAGGAATTGTGATTGTTAGGATGCAAGATGTTAGGAAGAACATTTTCAATTTTCGAATTTTCGGAGTTGAAAATTTAGGTGAACTTTGGCGCACCCGTCTGGCTGGCATACTGACATGATGCAAATTTTAAATAAAATAGTTCGAAAGATTCATTAGTTTATGACTAATTAGAAACTGGGTAGAATTCCCACGAATAGCAGTTAATTGTCTTGAGTTGTATGATTACAACACAGATCTGTAATTGACAACTTTACCTGGGAAACCGACTAATGTTAAGTGTGTGCAACAACACATATTGGAACAACCATGTCAGAGACGCCCACAGGCAGGCTAGACTGGACCGTCAATTGTATGTCTTAGTTAGGTGGTGGTAAACGAGTTAGTGGTTCTTTGTATGATAAAATGTGTGAAAGTCGTCGAGTTTTCAAGTCACGGTTAAAGTACTGTCAAACAACCAGGAACAGATTAGAATGGATATATTTGCCGCACAACATTCTGCTAAGTTTAATAAGTTCAGGAAGGGCACTAAGCGTTTAAATGGTAAGGCTAGTCTACCTGTGTGCGTTGATGGAATGAGTGATACCAAAATGATTGCAAATTCATTTAAGGATCATTATCAGGTGGGATCTTCCTTGCGTTTCGTTTTGCGTTTGGTGTTTGATACTGAACATGGCACAGTAGAAAAGACTATTAGATTTTCAAGTAAAGAGGTGGCTGACGTTGTTAAAAATATGAAAAGAGAAGTCACCAGGTCATGAGGGACTCAGTGTCGAGCACCTGCAGCATGGCGGAAGTGTACAGAGTGTTAGACATGTTTTCAACTTTTTGTATACGGCACTCATATCTACCATCTAATCATATGAGAACAGTGGTTGTGCCAATAGTGAAAAATGTCACTGCTGATATCTCTGATAGAAGTAACTATAGGTCGATTTCCTTAGCAAGTATAATCGCAAAAGTGTTTGATGGGTTATTGGATAGAAATCTTGATCGTTTTGTAACATTACGGGATACTAAGTTCGGTTTCAGAGAGGGGTTGTCAACTGAAAGTGATGATATAGTGCTGCTGAGCCCCTCAATTGGTGGTCTCAGACAGCTGTTAAAGGTGTGTGAGGTTTATGCTGTGGGACATGGCTTGAGGTACAACGAAAGTAAAAGTGAGTTCATGTTATTTAAATGTAAAAATAAGTAAAAAAAAACAATTTCTCCATTTCACCTAAATTACTTAATGGTACCTTTAAGTCGTGTTGCACAGTTTAATTATTTTGGTCACATTGTAACTGAGAGTTTGAGTGACGAATTAAACATTGAGAGGGTATTGTCGGTGCGTGGTAATAAGTTGGCACAAAGGTTCGCTCGGTGTACTGCTCCTGTTAAAATAACGATATTCAAGGCATTCTGCCAGACATTCTACACGAGCGGTCTGTGGTTAAATTTTACTCAGAAAGCCTACAATGCCTTGCGCGTCCAGTATAATAATGTGTTGTGTGTGCTCTGTTTCGGCTTCCTCGACCTTGCAGTGCATGTTTGCCGACGCCAGCGTAGATGACTTCTTCGCAATTATGCGTAAAAAAGTTGCGTCGGTGGTGCGACGAGTACGGGGGAAGCCCGAACAGCGTCCTCAGGATGATTGGCGATAGAGCCGATACTATTCTGCTCTCTGTAGGTTCCCTGAACTGCATGTGTTGCGAGAGCGATGAGCCTACTCTGCAGGAGAAACGGTGAGTCAAATTTTCGAATTTTTACTTTTGAATTACTAACATTGGTTTTAAGCAAAATTCTTGTTACTAACAACCTTGCCGTGCCCATGGACTTTTTTATCTGAAATAAATGATTTTTATTTTTAATTATTACCCATCATAACAACATATGACGCGTAGAATCTAGAATTACCTCTTTGATGGATGCAAATGGCTGAATCACTTTCTTGTATATTGGAAAAAAAAATCCACCGTTGAAATCAAAATACATAATACAAGGTGTTGTTTTGCTTTGTATTTAGTTCTTTCGTATTTTTTGTATTAGTTTCTCAAAAATAATACCAAAGTGAAAAAGCGACGAATAATGAGTTTTTAGATTTTGCTAACTTGATTTTGATTTGGCAAATTGTAGGGGGTCAGATGTACAGTGCCCTCCAAAAGTTAGTTTAAATTATTCACATCACATGTAAAAGTCGCATCGAAATTTTTTAAATGCGACTGTCTGTGCAATAACCGTTTTTATGGACAATCAATAACAAAGGGATCCGGACATTTTCTTTGTATTATTTGATAACCAGGTATTAGTGGCCGAAATCATGAATATCAGCGTCAAAAGTTAGTTTTTAATGTTCTATAGACTATTTAAAGTTTTAGGAATGTAATCTAAACTAATAAAATAACGAGGAAAGATTTGATTGTTTGTTTGTTTGCATTGAATAGGCTCCGAAACACTGGTCTGATTTGAAAAATTCTTTCAATGGTATATAGTCCATTTATCGAGTAAGGCTATAGGCTATATAAATTTGTAATAACACAACCCCTTTACCACAGGTTGACAATTGACTATCAAACGAAGACTTCCGATAGCCCACAGAGCCCACGGTTTGACGATTGAGAAAGGTTGGTGATAGGAACTCCTTATCTAAACAATGTAGGCTCGTAGGACAAGAACACTCATCTCATCTCTCTCACTCATGCACCTTTTATCCTGCAAACCCGTATCATCATGAGCTTTTTATTCTTAAAATTTGCATGCTTTGTTTTCAATCAAAATTATGTTATATGTTTATATTGTTACTAATTAAGTATTTCTGTCACTGTTATTTTTACTGTTATACTACTCACATTCACCACAAAGCAAAACATAACACTCACACATTATTTTCACTTAAACACAAAACACTTTCGTGTGTTTCATTGTGTGCCTTCAATACAGCATTTATGTTGTAGCTTCTGATGTTGTGGCAATTTGTGTCTGCTATACCCTTGCTACAAGCTCTGTTTCTACCTACAAAGAATATGGTTAATATACAAGGTATCGCAAAGGACATTGACGATGTCGTCAGTGCCGGCGATGCTATAGATATTGACATGACCACTGCAAGGCTGCTATTAACACAGGAGCAAAAGCGTTTTCAATTCTAAATCAAAATATCAGAACTCTAAACCGTAACTACGAAGTTGGCTTTTCTTCTCAAGAGACTAGACATCAGTTACGATCTTATTATGCTTACAGAATCTTAGCCATCCGAATATTCGATCATACCTGAAATAGTAAATTATACAGCTCACATTTGTCCAGTATTAGCCATTATAAAAACATAGTTTTATTGGGCGATTTAAATATTAATATTAAACTTGAATAACTTAACCCTTAACAAACAGAATAATTAAATCTGCTTGCGTCCCACGGCTTTCTTACCGTACACTCTGCCGACTAGAGAATCAAATTGGCTTGATCACTGTTTCGTCAAAACAAATCTAAAACCTTTGACTTTAGTTTGTAATTCAACCCTAGCTGACCACTTGTGTTATGATTTCAATACTCTTGAAAATGAAAAATAGACCTAAGAAAAACCCTTTTCATACAAAACCAGAGAGACTTAAAACAGAATTACCAGGAAGAAAGGTTTCGTAATGGTCACCATTATGAAACCTCTGGTTGTGTCACTGCCAGTACTCGCCGTTAGCTTGGCGAGAACAACCAGAAATAATATGTCTCATGGAGTCACCCGGGCGGTGGTAAGCCCATCACACGTCCACCTGCTTATCCCTCATATATGTTTCCGGTAGTTGTTCGTCAGCATAACTTCGTTCATAATCGCACAGACAAAACCATCAGTTTCCCCAAAGAGTTCGTCGAAACGTAGCCAGGACACGGATATTAGAAAATCTACATGAAGAGCCTGGTAAAATACCCGTGAAGCTCTTTGCCTTGCCATAATTATTTGCGGTCATCGGTAGTAAGTACTACAGGTATGCGCCAGTTCACTTTGGCCATGGACAGCGGGGTGAGTTCCTTGTCCACTGCGACGACATCTCGGTGCATACCCACCTCAGCGTTCAAAAACTATTATTTCCTTAGGCTGCACACCTCGCGGTTGTGGAGGATCTCCGCGTTTAAAATGCCTCGACCCCCGTACTTCCGCGGGATGTACAATCTCATCACCGATGATCGTGGGTGATGCATCCGGTTTTCGCTCCTCCCTATCCAGGGTGTCCAGTTCGGTCTGAGTCCATTTGAGTATGCAGACATTAAAACTGGCATGACCCTACCGTTGTAGGCGCGCACCTTGTACCCGCCTGAAAGAAGGCTATTTCGTACCTTCTTCAGGAGATCAAAGTAGCGCTCCCTCAAAGATTGGTTCATGTCAGCTACCTTAATGTATAACGTTTCCGACATTCCCAAATACTTTATAGCTTTAGATAAGTTTTTTTTTTTTTCTTCGGAACGTAGTAAGTTTTCATTTTTAAGCTTTAAAAAAAATATTTAACAGTTTTTTTACGGTAACGCTTCTTTTCAGACTATTTATTGCATTAAATAATAACTTAATTCCCAAGCCAAGTTTTTACCCGAAACGCAGACCGTAGTTTCCTACCGGCGAATCTGTGTTTTACCATAACTTTGCAAACACAAGGTGCTTCAGAAATACAATTTAATTCAGTTAAAACCTCCAGCTGAGGTAATTTCCATTAATTGTGGGCTTAATTCTTTAGCCAGAGTGAGGGAGAAGCACAGAGTCGACGACTATTAACTAATTAAGAAAACGTATTACACATGTTTTTCTTGACTACCCGTCGTTACTTTGGTCAACCGTGTCATATTCAAACGCTAAATAAGTATACCTCTGGTTTTCGAATGAGTATACCTTAAAAACAATTGTTATTATTTTGGAAAAAGTTTTACTCATTACTTATTTATAATAATCTTACGCACAGGCTTTTGATAAGAGCCTGTTTATTTATTGTATTGGAAAATGAAACATGATCAACATGGGAAATCTATTAAATTATATGGGTTTGAATTGTTATTACCCCTTACATGTAAAACAGAAATTAACAACTATGCCTAATTAATTACATTTTTGGTAATGTTATTAGTATTTGCACACTGGGAAAAGTTTATGGTTATTGCGTGTCAAGGTAAAGAATTCTATTCCCGATAGAAAGAAGAATTTTTAATACAAACCCTCCTCTTTGGCGCCTACACATATTTAATCAATTCTGTAAACATATAGCTTGAAGGAAGACATAGGTTCGTCAGAGCACTGAAGTTCGTCCAGTAGAATAGAATGTTTGAAGTAACAGTTGTTCATGATCCGTAAGAACTTATCATATTTACTAATAAATCGTTTAAAACCATTCTGTAAGTATAACTGTCGAATTGATGGGCACTTTAAGTATTTCTTCTCCAGCTTAAGAATCTTTATGGCTATCTTTTTACTATCGCATGCTTTTATTGAAACGTTAAGATGAAATTCGAAACTAATACTAATATAAGTCATTGTCCTTACCTCAGCGTGATAGTATCCGCAAATTTCACCTTAACACGAAATATTGAGTCACCAATGAAGTAATTTGTCAAACGATGAGTTAGTAATTAATTATGGGGCCACATGTACGAATGGCGTGTGCGTGTATCGCGACGGGCGACCGGGCGGGCGGCGCGACTATCCCGGATGAAGGGCGGGAACAATCTGGCCGGCCGGCTCCGTCATGTTGTGCCGCCGACGCTCAGCGGCACCGCCACGTTGCATGCCTCGTCATGCCTGCCTCATCCCCAGGGCCACGTGATATCTTAACACGATTGTCTTTGATTA
Organism: Cerastis rubricosa; assembly: GCA_949152445.1. Taxonomy (NCBI): domain Eukaryota; kingdom Metazoa; phylum Arthropoda; class Insecta; order Lepidoptera; family Noctuidae; genus Cerastis; species Cerastis rubricosa. Next base: position 19,810,885 of record OX424523.1, on the reverse strand, counting down.
TATCAATTTTTGTTAAGTTAAATGTCTACTTCTTTTACCTGCCGTTAACACCCGTTCGTTATAATTATGGAATTTAACGTTATGTAACTTGCAACTAACTAACTTACCTTCATATTGTATTAGATAAAAATATCTACTAATATAATATCTAACAACCCGCACTGGGCCAGCGTGTTGGATTACAGCCCACTCCCTCTTATAGAGAGGAGGCCTGTGTCCCAGCAGTGGGAACATTATAGGCTGATGATAATGAGTCATAAAAAAATGAAATTCATATTTGTAAGTGTTAAAATTGTTTTTGTTTAACATTTGTTTTCAAAGTCAAAGCCTTGCTTGGGCCTTAGTCAGATGTGCATCAGCCGGGTTCAGTGTAGGAGTAATAATAATAATATGTTTTTGGCTGGAACAAGTTACCCGACTTACACTGGAAAAGGAACCTCACAGGAAAATGTTAGGACGAAGCCATTCGGACAATTTGGCTGTATTTTGGTGCAACCTACTATAGCAAGTACCATGCTGATTGAAAGTGTGGGCGTTCCTGTACATTTGTATGCCGTCTAAAGGGGTTGGGCAGAGATGTAGACATTGCATAGCAGACAAAGTAATCTGGCAGTTTTATCACGTTGCGAATACAATGCTTCTAAAAAATATTCTTATAAAATTTTCGTCGATCAAATGAATATTTATATTAATATAGAATTATTTGTATAGTATTTATTTTATTATTATTAGTCCAGGAGCGGTCTGTTCTTTATGAAAGGAGTGCCTTCTGTAAGGACATTCTGGTCACCGAAGAGACCGGTAAAGACACCGGTAGAGATTGCCTCAGAATTGGGGTCTACCAGTAAGTTTCAACCTACTATTTTCTAATTTTACTAGAGATGCTGCCCTAGGCCTCTGGTAACGTTACCATAATCGAAGTATATAGTACACCTACCAAAATTACGTGTAAGGTACGCTTTATCTGCAATAATGTAAAAAATTATAACTTAGATACCTCTCTGCTCATGTAGTCCCCCCGTGTAGTGCTTATACAATTTATCTACATGCTCGATGACTATGATACGCTTTCTGTTCGATCCAATATGCATAGATAGTAGGTGTGCGCAAATAGGTACAGCCACCACGGTTTCGTCTTATTTAAACAATTATCTGTTTTTTTTTTTAATTTAAAATTATAAACATGAATATGAATGTTGGAAGAGGAAAAAGGAGTAAATGATAGCTTGAGACGACAGAGGACAACGTAAGAAAAAAACCGGCCAAGTGCGTGTCGGATGCACGCACGAAGAGTTCCGTACCATTATTTATAAAAATGAGCAAACATTTTTTATTTTTTTTAATAATAATAATAAACTTTTTATTTCTCTTTTTGTTTGGGGTCCCGTTTAGTATTTTTTGTTACAGCGGCAACAGAAATACTTAATCTGTAGAAATTTCAACTGGCTAACTATGAGATATTTCCGAAGTGAAGTTCTGAAAGGCTCGTACTCGTAGGCGGCGGCGGCGGCTAAATGGGAAAAATGTTTGTGAGTGGCTTGTAGCGTGCCATTGCGCTGCAATCGGCAGCTACATACATACTTCTAAACGTACCTATGCCTTTGACTAGAACGCGCACCACCGAACACCGCGGCATAGACCATTAGCTATAAATCTCGCTCACCGATGTTCGCGAGAGGAAAAGAATGCGTTATTAGAGTTTTGTGCTAGCCAAATAAATACCTAATTTGGTGTCTAACTTGCCATGCCGGAATTCCTTATCCATTCACTCCTACTTATCCATTCAGACGACGAAAGCGCTAAAGAAAAGATATATAAGAATATTTAGTTTGCACTTACCTATTTAGGTTCAAAAATTATAAATTCAGTTTACTTGGTATAACCATAGCAAAGAAATTTTCGTGTCACAATGGGTCTGACAGTCAAATTGCTCGGCTTGTTAAAATTGGGTACAAATGTGAATATCAGCAGTGACCCAGGGACTTATTTATAGATAGTATTAAAGTGTGGACGCAGCAACACCTTCCTACCCGGAAAGATTACACGTACAGGAAGACAAATAAGTACCTACATGAAATGCGTTTTGCGTCCACGGCATCCTCAGATTGTCAAGCGAAACTCGTGTGAGTGTAGTACCTTACGTACATTTAAGCAGGAAATGTTTACGAAACTTTTGTGTTAAATTTTTGGGCTCCCATACAAAAAAGTGATTTTTTTGTTCGTTTTTATAAATAATGTTACGGAACCCTTCGTGCGCGAGTCAGACTCGCACTTGGCCGGTTTTTTTTTAAATCTGGCTGTAGCTACTTAATAAAAATAATATGTCAGTTCACAATCAGCTCTAAACTGATTGGTGTTTTGAACGAGTTATCTCGTTACTCGTCCCTATTCGTTACCAAGTTTTTTTTCATACAGTATATCTCGACTCGTTATCATAAGAAAATAAATGAATTTTACTTTAATATCGATGTTCCCAACTCGTCATCTGTATAAATTTGCGGGGTTTATATTTACAAAGCTTCTTTTACGAAAGAAGCATAGTTTAACTTAACATTAATTTTGAAAATACGTTAAGTTGGCTTACCAACTTAACGTATTTTCAAAATTAATTTTAAGTATATTCGTTTGACGATACTTAGCTATCGATGACGAATCGGAACTATGAAAACAAAAATATTTGAAACAGTTGTGAATCGTGAACTTTTTAGATGACGAGTAGAAAAAGTGACGAGTCGCGCATAACTCTTTTTTTTTTGATCTCGTTTTCGCTTTTCTCATCAACTTTGACTTTGATCCCCGCGCTATTTTTTAAATCCAACACGTGTACGAAATTTGTCAATCAAAATAGTTTGTTTTTAACCCCCGACCAAAAAAGAGGGGTGTTATAAGTTTGACGTGTGTATCTGTGTATCTGTGTATCTGTGTGTCTGTCTGTGGCATCGTAGCTCCTAAACGGATGAACCGATTTGGATAAAAGTGGTGTCGTTTGAAAGGTATTTTAATCGAGAGTGTTCTTAGCTATGTTTCATGAAAATCTGCTCAGCCGTTTGAAGATCATCACGTCTTTTCTAGTTGATGTAGGGATTTAAAAACTTTCACAGGTAGTCTATTTGAAATGTTGTCGCTTGACACCAAATTTATATTTTGTTTAATTTATATCTTTCCTTGGTTTCGTTAACCAGGAGTAGGAAAGTCAAGGCTAAGCAAAAAAAAAATAAGTTTAAAAAGCATGAAAAAAAATTAAATTAAAAATTTAAAAAACCCCCGACACAAAAAACCTCTAAAAAGCCAAAAATAAATTAATCCAAGCGTCGTAGCGTCGGGGGACCGCTAAGAAGACCGCTTAGTACAAGCACAGAACAAAGCGGACCCCCGACGCTACGACGCTTGGATTAATTTATTTTTGGCTTTTTAGAGGTTTTTTGTGTCGGGGGTTTTTTAAATTTTTAATTTAATTTTTTATTCTGTCAATTGCCACAAGTAACACCTTTTGCTAAAACACATTTAGCCTGAACTTATAGACAGTAAGTAGTACGTGACAGTGTAAGTTTATTTAGTTACTAGCAGCCCACCCCGGCTTCGCACGGGTATATAACAAAAAAAAAGAAAAATATAATACACACAAATACGCAATCATTTCTTGACATTGATTCCCCTCCCGTACGGCCCGTACCCTAGTGACGCATATATCGCATAAGGCTGCCTAGCTAACTAGCTGAGCAGGGTGAGTGACGACCACGCAACTTGTTTCTAATACTTACATTTTTAAACTCGTGATATCTTTCGTTTTGAATGTCCGACTTGAATAATTCAAAAAGTTACATAAAGGTATTGTAGCATTCTTGAGTATGAAGTAATTTATTTTGATACGGATTGATACCAAGATACAAATAAAGAGTATTTTCTAGCGGTGGCACTGTAATTAATTTTTTAAAATAAAAGAACATTTATTGTGACATAACTATAATAGTAAGACATATGCTGTCGCGACACTTTTTGTAAATAATGGTGTGTTTTGCAAAGTCGTTGTACCTGATTTTTTTCTATCATCAATAGTTTTCGCAGCGCACGCGATGTAAAGAATATTTTAGGTATTTTTTTTACATCTTGGGTTACATTATTGGAGTTTTAGTAAGGATCCCTAATTTAAAAAAAAATATAATATAGCCTATGTTCATCATCATCATCAATATCATTTCAGCCCAAAAGACGTCCACTGCTGGACATAGGCCTCCCCCAAGTGTCGCCACATTTACATTTTGGGGGGTTTTGCCACAATTTAATTTAAATAATATAATAATTATTATTATTATTGTACGGTGCAAGCACAGCACAGTTTTCATATCAATATGTCAGCATTTTACCTGCGCCGGGCCGGCCAATTTAGTTCACGAATAGCATTCATACCGCGTGCACTCATCTATCATGCAATCATACTTTTATCAATAAATATCAATCAATCAGTTATCAGTGTATCAATCAGCATCAAGTCAAGGTGTAAGGTCCCTAACCATACATCTTAATGGTCCTTCGAGCCGGATAAGCAGGATCTGATCACGTCGCGAACATAATAATGGTTGTTCCTGTGAATACGACCTGTGAACGACGGTCACCGGTCTACCAACATCATCAAGCCATCGACTGCGGGCTCCATCACCGCAGAGGGTGGTTTGCTTTTCTTTCCGTGGTTGCGAATCGGTTCAGCCGGCCTCCCACAAGCGGGTCTTACCGGTTGGATTGAGAAGGCGCTAATATCGCGGAGAGTTTGCAAAAGCACTTACTGTTGACTAGTGGTCAGGAATATAATCAAGAAAACTATCAACCATGAGTTCCACAATGGAAAATATTTTAGCAAATCAGGATCAAATCATGCAAGCTATGGAGCAGCTATTAAGGAACTTCAAGAAAGATTCCGCAGAACGTAAGACTCCATACAATATCAAGAAACGACTTTAAAAAAAAATATTTTGCGCCAAATGACGAGGTACACACCGAGGTTGCAGTTACTGGAGTCGCGCCGCAACGTTAACTTCAATGCGTTCGTGGTGCAAGTACCGAATTTTTATCTGCCCATCGTGATGCAGGAAGACTTTTGGCCGCAGGACGTGGTGTTCCGTCGCTTCCGCGGACAAGTTCCACTGGCAAGTCAGCACAAGTGAAGTGAAAACAAGTGAAGTGCTACTAACATAGTTTTAAGTCATATTTATTATGAGTTTTTGTAATTACTTTTTTATATGTTAGTTTATAAGGTATATATCTATGGGCCATTGTAGCCTGCAATAAATGAATGATGTTATGTTATGTTTTAATCGCCACTGCTTAGCCTTTGTTACTCAGTGATAATGTAGCTTTCTAATAGCAAAAGATTTTTTGAAATCAGTCTAGTAGTTTTTTTTTAAGATTATTCCTTACATAAAAAAATATAATATTAGTGTAGATAAACCGTGAAACATTAAAACAATTTTATTAGCCTGCTGAATAGTTTATGGACTAAAGATCGAAACAGTAAACAGTCCATAGATTTGATCAACTCCGAACTGTATACGTGTATCAAATTTGACGTGACTTGTACAGAAACTATAGGTTATGCCTGAAGGAGAAACTTCAATAACAAAATGGCGAATTTCAGTGATAAATATTATAGAGTGTAATTTTAGTTGAGTGCCAAAAGACAAAAAGGTGGAACGAAGCTTATTATGGTATGGTTTACATGGGATTGTTTTTATCGGTTTACCCTCGTGACTTTTTTGTTTCTCTTTAAATTAATATTGTTTTTCGTTTACGAATAACTTTAAATTCGACGAATTTATATTGTGGGGTAATAGTGTGACCTGTATGCATTCATATAACGCCGTTGCGGTCTGTTTAATTGTTCTATATTCGATATAATATCAAAGTTAGAATCTATTCTAGATCATATCTCGGAAACGTGACGCTTTAAAGGATTGTGACTTACGCAAAACTTGTTTGTATTGATACCAGTTATCTATTAATCTAGGTTGTATGTGTGGATAATACAATTAAAGTTGTATTGAAGATGCCATCGGTGAAAAAGCTTGGTAGCTCGTAACTCGAAAAAGCTTTGGTAGCTCGTAACTCGAAAAAGTGATATTTAAAAGGATTGTGTCTCATACAATACTAGTTTATATTGATGCCAGCTATCTATTAATACAGATTATATGAGTGGCCGCACTCATAAAGAAAAAAAGGCCGAACTTAGGCAGGCCATTTAATTCAAACCCCATTTGAAATACATAACAAGTATTTTTATGAGATAGCATAGAATGGGCCCAGCACTGTAGCAATTTCTAACCTACATCAAAATGGAGAGTTGTTCTATACTAACATTTTGTTCTGTGATAGGATGTCGCTAATGAGTTAAATAAAAAAAGTTAAAACAGTTCAAACATTCAAACTATTATTGGTAATGCGTTAAATTAATTATGTCCAACTTTCGCAATTTGGTAAGAATCATATTATTTTATGTATGGACATTTCTACGTAATCATTATGACCACTGCTAATACAGAAACTGCAAAAATAAAGCATCTAAGTTAATCTCCTTAAGAAACATTCCTCAATGTTCAATAGCACTGACTAAGGTACATAATGGTTTTGTTGTGTGTTCAGTACGTCTACCATGAGTTGTCATAGTTAGATCGCTTGACGTAACTGCAATAGTTCCGTCAATACGCAAATACTATTGTATTTGCGTATTGACGGAACTATTAGCTGTTATTGCTGTATTAGCTATTACTGTTAGCTTTTTCAATGGTACCATGAGCTGTGTTCGTGCTTACTACTAATGTTATAGTTACAACTACACAGCGTTGTTATGTTGGCATCATTTTATAAAACGATGCTCACATCACATTGCATATTTTCATCTCTTTTTAAATAATGCACGATAATACAGACAAAAGACAGGTCATATGGTACTATTATCCAACAAAATGTAGAAAGTCGCCTGACTCACTCTTCTCAATGAAATCTAATGCAGCCCAAATTTATTCGTGTTACGACGGTTCATCAGCTTGGTGTCCGTTATGCAAGAAATCACACAAATTCTCAAAAGCTTCTTTGGTTAACCTATAAAGTTTCCCAAACCTGGTGTCACTTAAAGTTTCAAGTGGATTTCCAAGTAGAACACGCATCTCACTTTGAAACTTTCTTTGTTTGCGTCGTTCATATTTTAATTCGGCAGCAGCTAACATTTCCCATATCTTCCCGTGGGTGTCGTAAGAGGCGACTAAGGGACTTGCCAGAGAATGGGCAGCAGCGTTCTCTGTGCTTTTGTAACAACCGTACTGCGATCGCCAACCCGCCTGCCAAGCGTGGCGATTATGGCAAAACCCCCCAAAATGTCAATGTGGCGATACTTGAGGGAGGCCTATGTCCAGCAGTGGACGTCTTTCGGCTGAAATGATGATGATGGCGTGCATGGTACAGTATCCAATGATATGTCCATCTAGTATGGCTTCTTTAAACTTGTGTTAGAGAAAATTTTGAGGAGCATGTCTCTTAAGCCTTATAAATGTGCGATTTGGTTGTAGTTCCATCAAACTTCTTGCCAATTGGTTTGGATTGTTTACAATTCTCTTGCAGTAAGGTAGTAAAGAGTCCTTTATTTCATCTTTTACTGTCTTGATTTGTTTTTTTTTAGGAAGTAACATTTTAGGCATGCAAGTGCAATGTGACATTAAGACTAAGCCGTGGGTACGTGGCGCAGACGGAAGTTTTCGTAGGCGGCTGGAAGAGGACCTGGTGGCGACGGCGCTATTACGCGGTCTACCAGCGCTCGCACACCGTGTACACGACTACTACGTTGCCTGGAGGACGGCGGAGTCAGCGCCGATGCCGTATTAGCCAAAAAGGATATACCAAACTTGCAGGGAGTTTACGACTTGGCCTTCCCTAGTCACGCGGATGTGCTCTACGAGCACGACCAGATGTGTGTCGATGCCAGCGATGCGATCTTTCCCTGGGCGTGGACAAGTTAACTATAGAGCCCGGGAGGTCATTTCTGAGACCGAAGTAGTACGCAACCATGCAACCCGTGCTGCGGACGATGATGCCCAACAGGCGGTTGAATAGTCAGGCAGTGCTGGGTATACTAAATCGGAACCTCAACGTTTGGCGGAAGCGTGTAACACAAGACACTTCATATAATATAATAATAATAATAAGTGTGTCAACACGTAAAATTATTATCCTTATTCCTTTTTTACCATAAAATATTTATTTTAATACCCAAATTGTTTACCACTGTATTTTAAATAAGTCGAAAACTCATTTAACCACCACATATTTGAAAAATTACTGAAAAGAACCATAACAAATATCCAAAAACAAGACTGAAGTGAAATGACATCTGTCAACGTTCCAACGTCGAAGACGAAATGGAAAAATCATGCGAAAATGGAATGATGTAATTCAATTTTACAATGATAACACGAGCTGCTACACGTCGCGCACGCCCACCATCCCCGGACTCGTCGCTGAGCTCCGCCCCGCCGCCGCCGGACCCCGAATCACCTGTGTCACCGGCAGCGGCAGTCGCGTCGAGCTCCAGTGACGAGTATTTCTCCCCGCCGACGTCGCCAACACCTGTACGTCGGCCGGGGCGAGGCCGGCCACCGAAAGTTTGGGACTTAGGGGCCAACCGGCCCCGAGCCGGGTCCCCGCTGCCGGTGGTTGTGTGCCGCGCATGAGATGGACCTATTCCATTAATGAAAACGTCATGCGCGCATACTATGGGTCTACAGAGGGGGGAACTAACCTCACTGCGTACCGTGTTAGGATGCTGTCTATGTTTCAGGAACTTGAACCAACTGTCAACGTTTCGGCCCAACGGTTGTCGGATCAGGTGCGGGTCATCCAACGCAATCACATGTTGGACGACGCCGCACTTGATAGGCTGCGCTCAGAGGTACTGAGCAACCGTATCATCTTGACTTCTTCACAAACCACGACACAAACAAGTTTCGCTGATGATGCCATTCCACCGCGGCCCAATTTTACTGTTGTAGAGGAAGATGATAGGGTTGCCACGGTAAGTAGCCAGTGCAACGACCGATTGAGGAGTGCTCTGGAAGATGCGCTTCGCGATTATCGATCCACTCCTGCCCAACTTAGGCCCCGATTACCACGGTTACCCATGCATAAGAAAAATAGGGCGCTGGTGTGTGCCTTGGACTCGCAACTCAAAAATATATTTGAGCATAGCGAGAACCTCGTTGATACGCACTCGATTTTGTATTGTGGGGCTGTAGCGGCTTGTCGTTTAGCTAACGTCAAATTCCAAAATTATGACGTAGCTACTCGACCAAAACCAGCCGTACCAGCTTGGCAACGCAGGATTGAGTGCCGTATCGACGGGGCCAGGGTACTCATCGGCAAACTATACTGCTTCAGGGAGGGCAACACACGACCACGTGTGATGCGCTTTGTGAGGCGGGCATTCTCGGGGACTGGAATCAGCCCTCAAGAATACATGTCCCGTGTCACAGAGCGCATCGACTTCCTGAAGCAGAAAGTTTATGCATGGGCGAACCGTATTCGGCGGTATAAGCGCAGGGTTGATCGGTACTCGCAGAATCTCATGTTCCGGAGTGATGAAAGGTGGGTATACAGAGATTGGGAGCGACCCAAACAAAATGTGACAGACGTATGCCGTCCAGACGATGCCACTACTAGTTCATTCTGGCGCAGCATCTGGTCGGTGCCCGTCTGTCATACTGAGGCTGACTGGATGCAAGATGTTGAGCGAGTGTGTGAATCTATACCAGAAATGGAAAAAATTATAATAACACCTTTAGATGTTGCCAGAGCAGTTCGTCCGTTACCGAACTGGAAATCTCCGGGACCGGACGGACTGCACAACTTCTGGCTTAAATGGCTGAGTAGTTCACACACTCGCCTGGCATCTCAATTCCAGTCATGCTTAGAGTCTGGGTCGCTACCAGACTTTCTTACAACGGGTGTTACCCACCTGCTTCATAAGTCCGGTAGTCCTGCGGAACCCAGGAATTATAGACCGATCACGTGTTTGGCGACGGTTTATAAACTTCTTACATCCATTTTGAGAGTGAAGATTAACAAGCACATCGATAGTAATTCCATTATGTCGGCCTCTCAAAATGGATGTAGGAATGGGTCCCGTGGTACTAAGGAGTTACTCCTCATCGACATGGCCATTAGCCAACAGGTTCGTCGATCCCGCAAAAATCTGTCGACATGTTGGATAGATTACAAGAAGGCCTACGACTCTGTGCCACATACATGGCTCATGAGGGTGCTGGAGTTGTACAAGATTGATGCAACTCTACGCGCCTTCCTTGGGTCGTGTATGAGGCAATGGAGGACGGTCCTTCGATATCCAGGATGTCGACAGATCCAGGGAAACGATGAGCCTGTATGGATTAAACGGGGAATATTTCAGGGCGACAGTCTAAGTCCTCTTTGGTTCTGTCTAGCCCTGAATCCTCTAAGCACATTGCTGGAGGATTCAGGTCTAGGCTACCGGTTGAGGAGAGGTGGTCAGGTCATATCTCACCTTCTTTACATGGATGATCTGAAACTCTTTGCCCCCAGCAAATTGCAACTGATGGAGCTACTGAAAGTCACTGAAAATTTTAGTAGTGCCATCAGGATGGAATTCGGTGTGGACAAATGTGCAGTCATGTATGTAAAGCGAGGGGAGATTATGGAATCCGAGGGACTTCAGCTCTCTGATTCCATACACCTAAGATCCCTTTCCTCATCCGAAAACTATAAGTATTTGGGTATGTCGGAAGCGTTAGGCATTAACGTAGCTGACATGAAGCAATCGTTGAGGGAGCGCTTCTTTGGTCGCCTAAAGAAGGTACTAAATAGCCTTCTTTCAGGCGGGAACAAGGTGCGCGCCTTCAACGGTTGGGTCATGCCGGTTTTAATGTACTCTTTCGGCATACTCAAATGGACTCAGACCGAACTGGACGCCCTGGATAGGAGAGTTCGTACACTGCTGACCGCAAACCGGATGCATCACCCACGATCATCGGTGATGAGACTGTACATCCCGCGGAAGTGCGGGGGTCGAGGCTTTTTAAACACGAAGACCCTCCACAACCGCGAGGTGTGCAGCCTCAGAGAATATTTTTTAAAAACAGAGGTGGGTATGCACCGAGATGTGGTCGCAGTGGACAAGGCACTCACCCCGCTGTCCATGGCTAAAGAGAACTGGCGCAAACCTGTAATACTGACTACCGATGACCGCAAGGAAATATGGCAAGGCAAGGTTCTTCACGGGCGCTTTTACCAGGCTCTTCATGGGCCTGATGTAGATTTTCTAGCGTCCGTGTCCTGGTTACGTTTCGGCGACCTCTTTGGGGAAACTGAAGGTTTTGTCTGTGCGATTATGGACGAAGTTATGCTGACGAACAACTACCGGAAACATATTATGAAGGACGGGACGGTGGACGTGTGTCGGGCATGCCACCGTCCGGGTGAGTCCATCAGACATATTATTTCTGGTTGTTCAAGTCTGGCTAACGGCGAGTACTTGCACCACTACAACTTGCCCTGAAATATAAACTTGTGGAATCTGAGGTACCGTACTACAAGTATGTGCCCGACCCAGTTCTCGAGAAAGACCATGTCACGCTGTACTGGGATCGGCCTATCATTACTGACAGGACTATTGTTGCCAATAAGCCTGACATAGTGGTGATAGACCGATCAGCGCGCCGCGCAATGATAGTCGATGTTACCATCCCGCATGACGAAAACCTCGTGAAAGCTGAGAAAGAGAAGCAGATAAAATATCTCGACTTGGCTCACGAGGTTGTTGATATGTGGAATGTGGACTCGGCTATCATTGTGCCGATTGTCGTAACGGCCAATGGCCTTATGGCCAAGAGCTTCGACGAACATCTGTCGAAGCTCTCACTTGGCAGTTGGATCAAGAGCCAGATTCAGAAGGCAGTACTCCTCGATACGGCCCGCATTGTGAGGAGGTTCCTGTCTCTGCAGCCCTAACCACCGGTAGCTTGGACCCTGCTCCCGATACCGGCGGAAACCTGTTTTTTTTATATTTTTAAATGTTTTTTTTTAATTTATTTTATATAAGAAATATGTAAAAATATAAAAAATGAGAAGAAAAATTAATAAAGGAGATAATAATAATATTTTTATTTAAAAAGTATAACAAAAGTGTGTACATTTAGGCAGAGTAGTATTATTTATCTTACAAGGGTAAAATTAGTACTTATAAGTAAACTATAACTAAACATATTCAAAAGTTGCAAGTAAAAATATGTAGTTCAATTCAGATGTTTGATAGCGACCTGCCCGAACTAGGTTTATTTAAACCTGTGTTTCAGGCCATCACTTTACATAGCACAATTTAATTAGGACATTAAAATTATAAAATAAAATTAATCTATTAACAACTACAAGTATAATCAAATTGGTACAAAAGAAAAACACTAAAACTAGCTAATTAACTAAATACATATGTACAAATAGATACGAGAGGATAACATACTTATACTACAACTTCTAGAAGTTTTTCTGTGTCTATGTAATTAAGTATCGCTAAATAATCCGACATTACAAACTTAAACTATAGATGTTTAGTATCTTGTTAAGTCTATTATAAAGAAAAGGTCCTAGAAACACATAAAATCGATTCGCAAAAGCATGTCTAGTTTGAGGTTTTGTGCAAACCAGGTCCTTCCTTCTCCTATCAGAAGGAACTGGGTCATAGGGAAGTGTAGAGTGCTGGTGTAGTATTATGTGCAGAATAAATAATTGCCGTACTGTAAGTACATTACATGCTTTGTAGAGCAGGTGTGTAGGGAATCTAAAAGGACGGAAGGTCGCAACCTTTAGAATTGCTCTTTGAGCACGTTCTAGAGGGAGAAGAATTGAAATTCCCGCGCCCCCCCAGGATATTATACAATATGTTAGAATAGACTGACACAGCGCTAAATAAATCTGTTTTATTAAATTATAGTCGGCTACATTACGCAAATTCTTAAAAATATATATAAGTTTGCGCACTCTAGTACACAGTAACTCGATATGTTTACGGAAATTAAGATTGGAGTCAATAGTGACACCTAGATATTTCAAGTGGCCAGCTTTATCTAAAGTAGGGCAAGAACATGCAGTGTCAGCGTACGTGCTACAGTTATGCGCGTAAATGTTTAGGTTAGTAAGCGGTGTGTTAGTATTTCTCATTGTAAATAAAATGTATTTGGTTTTTTCAGCATTTAGTGTCAGAAGATTATTTTGGAGCCAATTTGACACAATGTTAAAGCCATTTTGAGCATGTTCATAGGCCTCAGCTCTTGATTTAGCTGCAAATAACAAAACAGTATCATCCGCATAAGACATAATAACACCATTTTGGAGTGGCAGGCAGCACAGGTCATTAATGTAGATTAAAAATAATGTAGGACCTAAAATACTGCCTTGTGGAATTCCAAAACGAGTATTTGAAAGGTCAGAACTTGTATGTGGGCCAATTTTTACAGATTGCCGTCGATCACTTAGATAATCAGACAAGAGTAGAAGCTGTGCTCCTCTAATGCCAAGTGTTTCAAGCTTCTGCAAAAGAGTAGTGCAGGAAATAGTGTCGAAGGCCTTTGCAAGGTCTAGAAAGATCCCAACTGTGTGCATTCCACTATCCAGATTTGTAGAAATGTAATTAGTCAAATTGTTTACTGCTTGGCTTGTTGATTTTTTAGGCCTAAACCCAAATTGATTATCTGAAAGTAGTTTGTTATCTTCCAGATATTTTATCAATCTACTGTTAATGATTTTTTCTAAAATTTTTGAAATACCCGTTAGTACTGAAATGGGTCTGTAGTTATTCACACTCCTTTTGTCTCCAGACTTGAAAATAGGTGTGACCACAGACTTTTTCAATAATTTTGGAAATATCCCTTTAGATAAACGTAGCTGAAAAATGTGGGTCAGGGGAGGGGCCAGTAGGTGTTTAAATCTCTTAAGTATATTATTGGGTATATCATCCCACCCAGTTGCGCAGACTTCCTTTAACCCGTTTATTATTCTAATTACTTCGTTGACGTCAGTATCTAGTAAAACAAACGAATTTAATGTGGAATAAGTCCTTGGGTTTTGAGTAGGAAGACGACTAATATTTGAGGATTTTTCAGCCAAGTTTTTACCAACGTTGACAAAATAGTGGTTTACCACATTTGTTGCTTCGGATGGATTTACTTCTGTTGATAGTAAATCAAGCGGAGGTTCGGAATTTTTTGACCTCAATGTATTGGTTTTTATAAATTTCCACACAAGTTTACTATTTTTTCCCGCCTTCTGTAGTTCATGTTTATCGTACTGGTTTTTTAGTTTTTTCAAAAGATTATTACAGAAATTCCGATATCTTTTATAGGTAACAGAAAGTATTACGTCATCCGGTGCAAGTTTGGATTTTAGGTGCAGTTTGTCTCTGTGTCTTATACAACGTACGAGACCAGGAGTTATCCACGGTTTAATGCAACTAAACCTTCTCGGGATTATCTTAGTGAAAGAGTTCTTCCTTATTGCAGATTGTATAGAATTTATGAAATATTGTAAAGAAATATTTGCATCAACAGAATCATAAATAGGGTTAAAATTAATGCCGCATATGTCACTTTCAAGGTTTGTCATATTGACTTTAGTATAGCTACGCTCGCATTTTTTTCTAGGTGAAGTTATTTGCATTGTTAGTAAAACAGCTTGATGATCGGTGAGCGAAGAGTTAGTAACCAATGTTTTGGATGGATTTTTTGATTTCAAAATGATATGGTCTAAGCAAGAACCGCTTTGATGTGTGGGGTAATAGTGAGCAGGTAAAAGCCCATGAAATGCACAAATATTTAGATAATGATGAGTATGGGTATCGAATTTCACGGAGGAAATATTAATGTTGATGTCTCCTAAAAGTATTATGTTTTTGAATGTACTTATGTTTTTTAAGTTTTTGTCAAGTAAGTCTAAAAATCTATCGATATTATGAGAGGGAGGCCTATAAATAGCCATGACCACTGTATCGGGAATAATTTTAATGATTAAACAATTACTATCTTCGAATAGTGGTTCTTCTTTAATAGTTCACAAATTATTTTTAACATAAACTACTACTCCGTCGTTTTGGTTGGTGTTTCTGTCAGTTTTATATGAATAAAATCCGTCCAGAGATGGTAAGTTGTCTGTCTGTTTTGACAGCCAACATTCTGTTAGCACGATAATATCACAGCTGATGTCAAGTCTTTGTAATAAGACTTCAAAACCGTCCATGTTTCGGTTTATGCTGCGAATATTTTGTGTAAGTAAGGTAAGCGTTTTGTCGCCAGAACGAAGAAGGTATTTACAGTCCTCAACATTACAGATTTTAGATTCAGACACAGAAAAACTATCTAGATCACTGATTAGGTGATTGCTCATGGTAATTACAAAATAAGAGAAAAAAAGAAAAAATAAATAAAAGTAAATACAAATAAGCGAAGAGCTACCTGTTTGTGTGCCTACTTAATAAAATATTCTGTGGCGCTCTTAGGCGCCTTCATAGTCTATGGAGTTAATGTAGTTGGTCTCTGCATATTTACGTGCCGGGCAGTTTACATCACCGGTTGGATGGTCACATTTCCTCTTGAATCTTTTGCATGTCGCACACTGGGGGGGAGAAGATTTCCTACTGCATTCCTTCACGGTGTGTCCGGATTCTGCACAGTGGTTGCAAGTAGGACTAGTTTCGCGGCAAAACTTAGCTGCGTGGCCGAACTGCTGGCAATTGTAGCACCTGGTGACTATCGTAAAATCTCTCACCGGGCATGAAGTCCAATTAATAAAAATTCTGCTCTGGTTGATTAGTATTTTTCTTATGTCAGCGGGTACTTCAAGAATGTAGTTGCATGTAGGAAGGCCTTTCTTGCCCGATTTATGGCTCAGCTTAATGGTCTCAAGGAAGGATTCACGAGTTGTATTCGGCAATTTATCTGAAAGATTTTGCTCGTAAATACAGTCGAATACCTCCTTCTCAGTAAGAGCTACGGGAACACCAATAACAGTAACTCTAGGGCGACGCTTAGATGGCTCTTCTATTGTTAGGCCCGAGGTGAATATCTTCTCCGAGTTTTTTAGTTTATCGATATCGCCTTTATTTTCAGTGCTTATCAGTACTCCCCCATTTTTCACTTTTTTCAGGGCACGGACATGGAGCTTCAGTTCTTCGGGAGATATTAACTTTTGAACAAGGGTCTTGGTGTCGTCACTTGTTTTTGTCTTATCACTGGGATAAATGGCGATCGAACTCAGGTTTGCAGGTCGGATGAAATTGTCGGAGCCTTTCTTCACCATGCTAGCATAGGAATTGTTGGACGAATTCAGCTTCGACTCAAAAACATCTTTGAACTGGTTCAGAGAGTTCGCCATGTTTTGCTGATGCTGTAGGTGCTGAATGCTGCTGTACTTCATAGGTGAGTGTGTGACTACGAACTTCCTAAGAAGTGTTGTCGATCCTGACAAGGCGTGGTTGTTGGACGACTACCGCGACGACCCAATAGATCTCAACCCTGCGCTTGTAACAAAGTGGTTAGAGACGCAAAACCTCAGGTGGCTATGCAAGCGCAGTCGGAGGAGGGTCTTGACGCGAGAAATTTTAACACGTTCTCCTACATGGTAAAGGCCGATCTAAAACCCCCGCTTGAAGAAGCAGCTCAACACGAGTATGCTAGTGTGCAAACAATAGCTTACAACACCAAAGACGTCAACGTGGTGTTTTGCACAATATTCCCAGAGGTGCGAGACCGGCTGTTACGCGTACTACTACCGAAGTTACAGATTTTAACGGGAATGTCTCCTGATGCTTTCGGGGAGCATTTGAATACCATCGTAGACGCGGGTATGTTGGCGAGGTGTTACGCCGTTGAAAATGACATGAGAAAGTATGTTAAGTCGCAAGACGCAGCGGTACTGCAGTTTGAGTGCTCTATAATGAGAAGCATGGGCGTAGCGGAGCACTTGATTGAGTTGTGGTACAACTCACATGCGAGCAGGTTCGTTGAAAAGCATAACGGTATCGCCGCAGACAAAGTTTCAGCGACGCTCGGGGGACGCTAGCACTTTCTTGGGGAACACCTTGTTCTGCATGGCGGTAGTGTTGGCGACGTACGACGTTAACGATATATAGTGTTGGGTTTATTCGCCGGTGATGACTCATTGTTGTATTTGCGCTCACGGTTCGCCACTAGCGTGGACAACTCGGGGTAACTAGCGGCATTGTTTAACTTAGAGTCAAAACTGCTTACTGGATACAAGCACGAGTACTTTTGCTCAAAGTTTCTACTGTTGGGAGAGCACAGGATGCAGTTGCCATTCAATGCAATGCACAAATTGTAGGCTTTTATTCAGTACTACCTGTCCGGCGCAACTTCGTTTGCGTCATACTCGTAGTTTCCCCGTTTTTGCAACATTTTTCATTGCTGCTCTACTCCTATTGGGAGTGACGTCACGGATGTCAAACAGCCATAAGCTCTCTGTGTTCTTCTCGCAATTAACAAATAAAAATACCAGTTTAATTCGCTTAAGTTTATTTTCTAAATACTTCTGTCAATGCAACTTACAAGTAACATTATTGTCTGGTGTTTATGTGCTGTGCTAACATAAATAAAACGTAAATAAAGTTATAGTGGACCCCAGCAAGTGTCTAAGTACCCGATACCCACAGTATATAAACGGTAATTATTTGGGGAACGGAAAACCAACTTGTGACACAACATCAGTGTGTGCGGACCTTTACTCCGTTGCTGTGCTTAACTTATGGTGTTGGCCGTACCATACACACCATAGAAAACTGCCATAAACGTGATCGTGTGAATAGCGCCATCTGTTGCTATATCGGTGTACTACTTGGACTCATCAATTGTTCTGCGTTTTGTAAACAAATCAGTCAAGTGGTCACCATGGTCAAGTGTGGTGGATGCGGTAAATTTCTTTCATCGGCAGAAGCTGTTAATTGCAGCAAGTGCAGGCGCTGGTACCATCGAGGGTGCGTGGGCATCGAGAGTCAAGGTCCCGTACAGACGCCCTGGCCCTGCCCTGACTGCGAAAAGAACCAGGTGAGGGATAACCGGGCTGAAACACCGGTAAGGGCGCGGGCACCAGCACCAGCTCAGCACGAGGATAGCCTTGTCAACCTAATGGACACCAGTCCCATAAATAGCACAGCCCTAGATGCCACACAGGAGCTCAACCTTGACATCCTCAGGGCAGAGCTAAGTAATTTTAAGGACGAGTTTTTGAAGGTTGTGCGAAATGAATTTCAGCAACTGCGTGACGATCTGTCGGAGCTAAGGTCCTCTCTAAAGTCCACAAACGATAGGATGAGCAACTTGGAGGAAAGAGTAGTGGTAATGGAGACTAAACTGGCCCAGACCCAAATGTCACAATCGTCGGATGTGGACGAGCTGATAAGTCAGTTAAGGAATGACATCAATGACCGTGACCAGGACTTGCTCGCCAATGATCTGCAGATCTCAAACATACCTGAGGTTAATGGCGAAAACCCTACCCACACTGCCATGCTAGTGGCGGCAAAGATTGGTGTAAAAATCAAGGCGCGTGATATTGTGAGCGCCGAGCGTGTTGGGGGCAGGCGCATCAACGCTACGCAGGCGACGGCGTCGGTGGAGACCCGCCCCCGCTTCCTCGTCGTGCGCCTCGCGCGCCGCGACCTACGGGACGAGCTGCTAGAGGGAGCACGAGTGCGTCGCGGCATGACTACAGCGGATCTTGATCTGCCGGGTCCCGCGACGCGCTTCTACGTCAACGAACGACTTACTAAGCTGAACCGGGAGTTGTTTCGGTCCGCGCGTGAGGCCGGCAGTCGCCTCGGTTGGCAGTTCGTGTGGTCAAAGCGTGGTCGCATACTCGCCCGGTATAAACCCGGTGATGCCACCTGTCACATACGCAGTGAGGCTGACATACTGCGTACCTTCGGTCTGCCACCTGAAACCAGCGCAAATATCGCTCTTTAGAAAAGCTGTCCTGTTTATTTATGTTTCTTTATTCTCTTCAATTATTTGTACTTATTATTTTGTATGTTTTAGTTTTTTTCTAGAAAACTACATTAGTTATATATATACAGTTACGTGTTCTTTAGAAGTAAGTTTAGTAAAAGTATGTACCAGCCTGTCAACAGTAATATTAATAACTTTGTTTTCACGGTATAAGCCATGTTTTGTATTGGCAGATGTGTGTCTCGCGGCGCACCTCTGTAAACTACGTGTAACAAACCTGTTTTATAGCACAACACATATTTACCTACACCTATTTATCATACAACTACTATTCTATTTTACAAACATACTATTTACACATCACAATTTAAAACCTATGTACACTATCTCCAAATTCACAACTCGACCTAGACTACTACTATATCAAATTACAATTAAATGTGCTCTGATGATAATACTTATTTTGCCAAACGACGGAGCTTATTTTAATTATTACAATGACGAATACACGGAACAAATTGTTTAAAGTTGGATTGCTTAATGCTGGTTCTTTGGGTACTGGTCATGATGACTTGATTAGTGTAATTGACAGGCATTGCTTTGATATTATGGCCATTAACGAGACTTGGCTCAGACCGGGCGAGGAGGGGCGCGCTCCGGTGGTGCCGGGCTATCGTCTGCGTCACACGCCTCGACCAGCGAGTGTTCGCGCGGGCCGAGGCGGAGGCGTCGGGTTTTATGTGCGGCGCGGGCTGAGCGTGCGTACTTGGACTAGTGCGGTCGATCCCAGGTTCGAATCGGTTGAACAAATGTGGTTAACACTTTCCTTGAACGGTAAAAAAATTGCCATAGGAACAGCGTACCGTCCGCCATGGTTAAATCTTGTCCTCTTTCTCGATGCCATAACAGATTCTATTAGTTCTTTGGGTAATTGCGATCACTATATTCTACTTGGCGATTTCAATGTCAATATGAATGACAAAAATGGGATAAAAACGAAAAATATCAATGAATTTCTTAACACTCTTAATCTTACTCAGCTGGTAACAAGCCCTACTCACTACACAGCATCCAGTGAAAGTCTCATCGATCTTCTGTGTACTGACTTGAGAGCACGACACACAACGGTAGAATCTTTCGGTTCGCTCAACGGCCATTCCATTGTAGTGAGTGAATTTAATATTAAGCGTGACAAATTCAAACCGTACTTCGTAAAATTTCGCCCTCTTCAAAACGTATGCACGGAAACATTTAACATAGACTTATCTGCATTAAACATCGGTATTATTTCAACGCTCGACTCCGTTAATGATATGGTACATGTCTTCAACACCCTTATAACTTCCTTGTTTGATGCTCACGCACCTGTTAAATCATGTACCATAAGGGATAAATCGTATCCGTGGATTACAGACACAATCAAAGTCATGATGCGATTACGTGACGAGGCACTAAGTAGTTTTAGGAAAACTAAATCAGATACCAAAAAGAAATACTACAAAGACTTAAAGCACTTAGTGATTAGTTCTCTGTTCAATGAAAAGACTGCGTATTTCAAGCATAACATCAATGCTAAAATAAAACGCCCCAAATTGCTTTGGAAGAATCTGAAATCCACATTATTACCTTTTAAATCAAGACAAGACCTTCCGTCGCATTTCACAGACCCTGACCTAATTAATAGAAACTTTTTGATCGTCCCCGGTAACCCCGAGCCAAGCGCATTGCTTATGAATTTTTATGAAAATCATACCCACGGTGAATCAGTTTTTACAATCTCTCCAGTGGACCAGAACAATGTCTCACGAACTATCGCTAGTCTCAAAAGTAACGCCGAAGGCTACGACAACATTAACTTGGACATGGTTAATATGACTTTGCCGCACACGTTAAATGTTGTAACGGATATAATAAACCACTCCATCGTGACGTCAACATTCCCAGACCAATGGAAAATTGCCTCCATTAGGCCCCTGCCAAAAAATTCAAATCCTGAAACCTTAAAAGATCTACGCCCAATCAGTATATTACCGTGTTTATCCAAAGTATTAGAAAAAATTGTCAGTCATCAACTTACGCTGTTTCTGGAACAAAATAACATTTTACCCGACTTACAATCAGGGTTTAGGAAACAACGCAGTACATCTACTGCCTTACTGGATGTTACTGACAACATATTATCCGCCCAAGATAAGGGAATGTGCACCATACTGGTTTTACTAGATTTTTCCAGGGCATTTGACGCTATAAATATCCCATTATTATTGACAAAGTTAGAATATTACGGTTTCGACAGAGAAGCTGTGCAATGGTTCCGCAGTTACTTAAGCAATAGGGAACAGTTTGTTGACCTGCGTTTGAGTGATGGCACTACTCTTAGATCGGAACCTATCCCCGTTGAGAGAGGAGTCCCGCAGGGTTCTATTCTTGGTCCCATTCTCTTCATTTTGTACTGCGCTGACATAATAAGATGCCTCCAGAGATGCAAGTACCATATATACGCCGACGATGTACAACTGTATATTTCCTTCAGACCAGACGAGTATGGCAGCGCCATTAGGGATCTGAACGAAGACCTTCAACGAATCGCCGTTTGGTCTGAGGAGAACTGCCTGTCACTGAACCCCAACAAAACGAAATATATAGTTTTTGGCACAAGACAGCAGCTGGCCCGACTGCCTTTAACTTTTGATTTGGTACTAATGGGTGAACAAATTGAGCGAGTCGATGAGGCGCGTAATCTAGGTCTTGCGATGGATAAAGCCCTTCGTTTTGAAACGCATATAGCAGACTCCGTCAGAAACTGTTTTTATCGCCTGAAGGTTTTATATAAGATGAGGCCCTTCTTATCAGAGTCACTACGGGAACAGCTTGTGGAAACCTTGGTTCTGTCTAGATTAAACTACGCTGACACAGTATATGGCCCGCGCCTATTAGCTCGTACGGATCGGCTCATTCAAAGAGTACAAAACGCTTGCGCGCGGTTTTGTTACAATATTCCTCGGCGTAGCCACGTTACACCTTTCCTAAACAAGCATTTATCACTAAAAATGAAGTCCAGACGCAAATTACATTTGGCATGCCTCCTGTTCGGTGTGGTTAAATGTAAAAAACCGGACTACTTATACAATAAGCTTAGTTGGTTATCTAGTAGACGCGAATGTGAGAGAAGACAATGTTCACAACAACTCTCGACTCAGTCTCATCACACAGCAGCGTTCCGAGGAAGCTTTCGTTATGCGGCTTCCAAAGTATGGAATAACCTGCCACCACCGATAAGAATGATTGGCACAATAGATACCTTCAGAAAACGTTTACGGCAGTTTCTAATGGAATCACAACGTAATTTGGATATGGTCGCACTGAATGTCTCAATTATATAATGAACGAACTATGAACCCACCTACAATACAATACAATACGGTACAATATTTTTGTCGACCAATGTTGCACAAAATCACAAAATGGTGTTGGACATAATTATTCTGCTCATGCTTACGCTCGTCTCGCTAAGCATAACGTCACTTGTGTCCTCAGCCGGAGGGTGCTGTCGTGATTCCGCTACGCCGCGCGCCGCCGCGCCGCGCCGCAACGTCACACCGCTCTTTGTGAGACCTACAGTTTATAAAATAACACACTAAAATAACCGCCTACCTTTTTAACCAACACTTTGCAGCTACACAACACACGTCTGCACGTTCTTACCCAATGTGTGTGGCCCACTTGCAGGCGACTGGAGCAGACGGCGACGGGATGACTTCATTCACTAATCCTTTCAATCACATCTGGCAGAGGCTGATTCTGAGCGTGGTCAGTAGCTTTGTCGTGATTGACATCTGTAAATGCAAAAATTAATTAAAATATCACAAAGGTGTTTTTCACTTTCGAAATAGGTATATGACATTTTTATCCAAACATAACAACTTATAAACCAGCTTACCTTTTTTCCTTTTTTTTTTTATATATATATTATGGGCTTTGTTTATCTTCGCTTGCATATTTTAGCTCCACTTCC
Organism: Cerastis rubricosa; assembly: GCA_949152445.1. NCBI lineage: Eukaryota > Metazoa > Arthropoda > Insecta > Lepidoptera > Noctuidae > Cerastis > Cerastis rubricosa. Next base: position 19,787,857 of record OX424523.1, on the reverse strand, counting down.
GTCAAATTTAATATTATAACGTTTTATGTATCCACACAATTACCATCGCATCGCCAATATTTTCCGTTATTTCTTATTTCTTTTTACTATTGGTCCATCGCGCTCGGCTGCTTGCAGCGTATTGACGAAGTGCATGGATTAATTAAATATTGTGCGTCTAGTTAGTAACGAAACGTGCGAAACAGGTTTTATGTTTACGTTCGTCCGTCGCTTTTACTTGGGTACCTATCGGTTGTTTTGTTTTGTTTTGCATTTTTCTTGATTTTTATTAAAACGTAGTTTTATTTGTAATTATTGCACTGATATTTATTGTATATAAGTACATACCTATTCATACACATTACTCATAACACAATATATTTATATATATATACATACTTACTAAACTGTTTTTCGTCCGTCACGTCATTATCTCGGGTCCAGTTGAAAACCAGCGTCGGGCATTAGCTGCTCGGCAGTTTGCTGAACTGGGCCTATTTGGCGCAGCCGTGAGACACACAATACTATCTTTTATCTTTTTCTGTTTAGTTTTAGCTTTTATTTTTTGTTGTGTGCATTTGTGGCATGTGCCAAATAAATGTGTTTTCTTTCTTTCTCTTTCTTTCTCTTCTATTGGTCGTAGCGTGATGATATACAGCCTATAGCCTTTCTCGATAAATGGACTATCTAACACTGAAAGAATTTTTCAAAACGGACCAGTAGTTTCGGAGCCTATTCAATGCAAACAAACAATCAAATCTTTCTTCTTTATAATATTGGTTTAGATAAGTCTGACACTCCCTTCGCTCTGCCCAGAGCGGGAGGGGTTAACGTATTAAACTACTGTTGACTTTAGTTTTTTTTTCGATACACAGATATTTTTGAGGAGCTCGTGGCTAAATAACAGCCGCTCGGGTCGATTTTCAGGTTAAGCCGCGCTTGTCAAGGTTGGTCCGTGGATGGGTGACCACCCTTTATGCACAGAGTTTCCGTGGCTCGCTAGCTGGCTGTCCATTGTAGATCTTTGACAGTCTTTAAGTAGTCACCCAAGTAACAAAATTTGGTACTGTAAACGTCCTGAGAACGTTTTAGGACGTGCTATATAGTGTTCATAATTAGTACTATAATGGTGTTGTAAACGTTAACAGAACCCCAAAGAGGCCCTAGTTTTATCACTGATTTATTCTATAAACATTACATAAAGGCGCTCACGGTGATAAATCAGCGCTTTAATTGAAATGTTGCAACGTTAATGTCACAAACTTGCACTATAAAAGTAACCAAAACATGTTTATAGTGCTATTTTGCACCGTAAATGATTCTATTGATCTTATTATCACGTTGTTCCCCAGTCCCCAAGAAAACAAAATACTGCAATATAAGTTAGGCTTTATGTCATTTGCCATTGTTACTTAAGGTTACATGTTATAATAATGGCATATTACAAACCATTCATTGACCGTAATTTGCCATAACTTGCAATTGCGATAAAAATTGTATCGGTAGAAACACTATGCTGATTTCAAATTTGACAATGTCCCCTAATTATTTCCGAATTTTAATTAAATTTTAAGAAATAAAATAAAGACTTGTCCCGATTATGACTGCTATAGTACAAATATGAGAGTTATGAGAATTTTTCACTCGCACTTGGCCGTTGCCTAAATGAACTCGGCTATATATGTCCAAGAGCTAGACTGACCCGACACTACACCGTAGACATCCCGGACATCAGCCTGTACGAGATTAGGATGGCTCTGAAACAGCTTAAAAACAACAAGGCACCGGGTAATGATGGAATTACGGCCGAACTTCTGAAGGCGGGTGGAAAACCGGTACTTAAGGCCCTTCAGAAGCTGTTTGGTTCCGTCATACTCGAGGGCAAAACGCCTCAGGCATGGTGCCCAGGGGTGTGGTGGTACTCTTCTTCAAAAAGGGCGACAATGCCCGGTTGAAGAACTATAGGCCCATCTCACTTCTAAGCCATGTCTACAAGTTGTTTTCAAGAGTCATCACGAATCGTCTCGCGCGCAGGTTTGACGATTTTCAGCCTCCCGAACAAGCCGGATTCCGTAAAGGCTTTAGTACCATAGACCACATACATACGCTGCGACAGGTTATACAGAAGACCGAAGAGTACAACCTGCCTCTCTGTTTAGCGTTTGTGGATGAGAAAGCCTTCGATTCGATCGAGACTTGGACTGTACTGCAGTCTCTCCAACGGTGCCAAATTGATTATCGGTACATCGAGGTGCTGAAGTGTTTGTACAAAAACGCCACCATGTCAGTCCGACTTCAGGACCAGACCTCGGAACCTATCCTTCTGCAGCGAGGTGTGAGACAGGGAGACGTCATATCTCCGAAACTGTTCACCGCTGCACTGGAAGATATCTTCAAGGTTCTGGACTGGAGAGGGCTAGGCATCAACATCAATGGCGAGTACATCTCTCACCTTCGATTTGCCGACGATATAGTGGTCATGGCTGAGACCATGGAGGACCTCAGTACAATGCTCGATGACCTCAGTAGAGCTTCCGAAAGAGTGGGTCTTAAAATGAACATGGCCAAAACCAAGGTCATGTTGAATGCCCATGTAACACCCACTCCTATCAAGATCGGAGACTCTACTATCGAAGTTGTAGACGATTATGTCTACCTGGGACAAACGGTCCAGTTAGGTAGGTCTAACTTCGAGAAAGAGGTCAATCGTCGAATCCGACTCGGCTGGGCAGCGTTCGGGAAGCTGCGTGGTATCTTCTCGTCCAACTTACCGCAGTGTCTCAAGACAAAGGTTTATGACCAGTGTGTGTTGCCAGTGATTACATACGGGACCGAAACGTGGCCGCTCACAATGGGCCTCATCAGAAGGCTCAAAGTCACCCAGAGGGCAATGGAGAGAGCTATGCTCGGAGTTTCCTTGCGTGATCAAATCAGAAATGAGGACATCCGCAAGAGAACCAAGGTTACCGACGTAGCCCGAAGAATTGCCAGACTTAAGTGGCAGTGGGCAGGGCACATTGCTCGCAGAACAGATGGCCGATGGGGCCGAAAAGTTCTGGAATGGCGACCGCGAACCGGGAGACGATGCGTTGGAAGGCCTCCCACTAGGTGGACCGATGACCTGGTGAAGGTTTCGGGGATCCGCTGGATGCGAGTCGCACGGGACCGATCAATGTGGCGACACTTGGGGGAGGCCTATGTCCAGCAGTGGACGTCTTTCGGCTGAAATAATGATATTAATGTTAAAAGTTTTATAATGCAATGGGAGGCTTAACAAAAAAGTAACAACTCTCAATTTTTATTAAAATTTACCTTTAGTCGAGTGCTTCCTACTAAATAGTTGTGCAGTCGGGAACGCCCACGGCATAACCAGTTGCGTTTACACATTGGACACGCTTGGGATATGAGCCCCCTGCTTTGTGTAAAATTGTTAGGTTAGTTCACTTTTTGCCCACGCTGTCTCTCTTGGTTGGAACATTACTACACAACATTTTCATTTTGAAACGTTGTTCATTAACGCCATGCTTGTAGTTTTTTCTGGAATATTGCTTGTAGTTTTTTCTGGAATAACAACTGTGTGTGGCATCCCACAGTTGATGCTATCATTGGATGAAAAATATATGGCGTAAGGAAAAGCAATTAATCCATACAACCAAAGAGGAAAAAAGAATTGTTGGAATGAGTGCACTATTGCCCCTGTTTCCTAGTAACGTGATGGTAATACACACATCAAAAGTGTCTAGGGATCAAGCATTTTTATGCGGATTTCTTGAGATTGAGATGTGGCTTTGTAATAAATTTATGATTTTATAAATTTATATGGATCCTTTTTGGTGCATTTCATAATTTGAATCAGGAACTGTGAATCAAATTCGAGTAAAAGATGAAAATCAGCTGTCAATATTTTCCCTATAAAAACATACAACGCATTGAAGACATTATTAGTGCTACTGTTTCCCTACTACTGATTAAAACCAATGTTATTATGGAGCGGCGACGTCATTTAAGCAGTGAAGAAATGCTCAGAGCCGTGGGAATGATAGAAGCTGGTTCCCGGCAACGTACTGTGGCTTTAGCTCTGAATACAAGTCAGAGTGTTATCAGTCGACTTAGGACACGTTACCGAAGCACTGGTACCGTGGCTGAGCGCCATGGAGGACGGTATCGCTGCACCACACGGAGACAAGACCGATACATTCAAATCTTAACTCGAAGAGCTCCAACAATAACCGCCATGATGTTAGCCGTGAGGCTTCATCACTCTTCAGGGAACTTAATTAGCGACCAAACAGTCAGAAACCGCTTGCATGAAGTGAACCTTCATTCCCGAAGACCGCTACGGGTACCACCTATAGCAATGCACAATCGTAGGATTCGATATCAATGGGCTCTTGAACACAGAAATTGGGCAGAAGAACAATGGCGTTTCGTGTGCTTTTCTGATGAGTCTCGTTTTGGTATGAGACCGGATACAAGACGTATACGACACTGGAGAACCCCTGGACGCCAAGATTAAAATCCTGCCAGGAAGTCCATCCTTATAGTGGTGGAACCATCATGGTATGGGCGGGTATTTGGATCGGCGGAAGAACTGAGTTGATTTGGATCAGAGGCAACCTCAACGCTCAAATTTATGCTGAGACGATTGTATCAGACGTCATCGTTCCTCTACAAGTGCAAATCGGTCCCTTATTTCAGTTAATGCATGATAATGCACGACCGCACACCGCAAGAGTTGTAAGACAGACTCTCGCCGCAGCTAACATCAATGTCCTGCCCTGGCCTGCTCAGTCGCCAGACTTGAACCCGATTGAGCATGCATGGGATATGCTACAGAGAATAGCTCTGCCGAATATGGAGGGTATCCAGTCGCAAGAAGACCTTTTTTTGTTGTTGCAACGAACATGGGCGGCCATTCCACAGCGTGATTTGGATGAACTCATTTTGAGTATGCCAAACCGATGTTCTTGTGTTGTTAGTGTTCGCGGTAGAAACACGGATTATTAATTGTTTAAGTTACCCAATAAAATTTTAAAGAAAACTGTTATTTCAGTCTTTTTTTCGAACTTTAATGTTAGTGGTTCAAATGTCAAAAATCCCTTTATTAGAAAATGGCAAATTTCTTTATTAATGCAAAGGTGACTTGGTTTATCGTTACTGTGACAAACGAAAACACTTTATTTGATGAATCCTTAAAGAAAATTTTAATTAATATCAATCAGGAGAAAAGTTATTGCAAAAATATATGTTGATCCCTAGACACTTTTGATGTGTGTATTTCAAGAATGTACGTAATGATAAAAATCTGGAAGTGCCGTTTATCAAATTTGGCCGTTGAAATTTTTCAATGCCACCTGGAAGGAAAGTATTCTAAACTAGCTGTGCCCGCGGCTTCGCTCACGTGACCCCTTATTCTTATAGCATTGTCAGGGAAAACATGGTAACGTAAAATCGTAGTATATTCCTAACATACTCTACATATAATATACTAATAAACTGGCTTACTGTTAGTTTAAACTTAAACCCGTTGGCACGTACGGCGACCAATCAAGCTGTGTAAAACAAAATAAAGCTGAACTCTCATTGGTAACAAAGCGAGGTTAGGTTATACTGCAGATGTATAACTTGATGTGTCGCCGTGTGTGCTATACCTCATACTACTACACTATACTATCTTTGTTTTAAGTATTAAAGGAACTCTTAGCAATGTAAATGTGACCAGCACAGATACAGAACTTCCAAGTTTGGTTTTTCAACGCATTTTAGTGCATTCATTGCGCACTTATGAAATCTATCCATTTCGGATATACCATACTCAAATTTCAAAAGAGTTTAGTCGTAAATCCGTAATATTCTAATCATAGTGATACTTAATAAACATGTACTTTTATAGTTGTACGTGTTATAGCAGCTCAATGTGAATACGGGGCTCCCGACCAGACCATGGCTGACTTGTGTCCAAAGTGTCCCTGCGTTTTAGAGGACCTTCTGTCAAAACTGGTACTGAAACCGCAAATAACGTAGCCACCTGGGTGTTAATAATCTCATATGACGTACCATCGATGCGAAAGAAGAAGAAGAACAGAGCAATAATGTTAGATCTTGTATTTCTGATGATAGACCATGATTGGCAAAGCGGATACTTTTCCAAGGACTCTGGTGGACGGACGAAAATAAGTTGAAGCGTTGACGCAGGCATCACGCAGATCTGTAATGTAACAAATACTGTCGAAGCAAGCCCTTCATCTATTCACCATAATAAAATTATGTTGACTATTATCAATATTTTGCTCCGAAGTTCAAAAGCAGGTGCAGTCACATTTAAACGTTACAGACGTGCCATGAAAAAACATGTACTTACTTACTTTTTTAACTTAGTTTAATTTGACCATAAGTTTAGTTTTTTTCGTGTTTGTAATGAAATTACTTATCTGTTTTTTAAATGCATATTTTAATAAGAAAACATAGTTTACATATAGTATCAACACATCTATTTATACCTTACAGCCATGTAGTAGGGACAAAAATATAGACACAACCAATTCTTGGCCCTTAGTTATGTTTTGTACTTTCATTCAATAATGATTTCCGTTTGGTTTGTGAAAAAACATAAGGTTTTAACAAAAAGTTAGCATTGACTTAGTTTAATCAGGCAACCCATTCGCAATATTGTATTTGTGTTGTGCATGTAATAAAATAAAATTCCAAAACAAATCCAGGAACTCTATGATTTGCGGCAGTCATACCGCATGTATCAACAGACAGATTAATAATTAAAATGGGAAGTCTATTAAGCACCATTTAGAAACATCGATTGGGATTGTTATCTAGATCTAGTCTAGAGTGAACGTGTAACCTATGTGAGCTACTATTTTTGATTGAAAAACGTAATGATGTAACTCGGCAGATAGTCACTCTTTCACGGAAAATCTTAACATCGCGATTCAGAAAATGGCAACCAATGCACAACGCCATCTATTGAGCATGGAGTTAAACTGCCAAAATATTATGTATGGAAAGCAATTGAACAAACACTCTGCTACGTGGATCTTCAAAGCAGCGCCATTAAGAGTACCTTTTCCTATCATAACTTTTTGAAAACCCCGGTCAGTCGATTTAAAAGTAATCTTGTAAGCACATTTTATTCATTAGTACCATTTTAGTCCAATAGATGTCGTTAAATGTATCTTACCTTACGTAATGATGAAAAGTTTTTCTCGAAAACTTTAAATTCATATATCTTTTGATAGAGAGCACAGATTGCAATGAAACAAAAACTAAATGTTACTTCAAGTTACGCACAATTGTTGTGTATAAAAGTTATCTACATTGCTTTCGTACATTTTACGTGATGCCCGAAGAAATAAACAGACAAACAGATAAACAGACAAACATATAAAAAAAAATGCAAATGCTGGAAATGGGTTCTGTTGGTTGTCCTTTAACACCCAGGCATTTTTTTTTGGAAAAATTTTCGATGTACAAAAACGATTTTTCAACAGATTTATTATATGTATAGATAGATACTGAAGATAGCAAACTAACAAAACAAATTTTACTCAAAGGAAACAATGTAAACTAAGTAGATTTAGACTGAAAAGTGCCATAATTAAAAGTTGATTATACCCCTGTATAATCAACTTTTAATTGAAAATTGAAATTGAAGTTATGAGCATTATTTTAACCTAAGGCACTACTCATGATACTGATTCCATTAGGGCTATTATTAATACGCAAATCAAAAATATTATTAATGCAAGTACGGGAAGAGTTCACGCACAATGAGTGACAATGACGCGTGCAGCGCAGCGTTGCGGCGGCGTACGGTGTAGTGTAGGTGCTACAGGCAGCATTCGCTATCGTGAATATCGCGATGCGCAATCAAATCAAATCAAATTTTGATACTTTGCATGGTTTACTACACTTTTAAGGTTATCCGTACTTGCATTAATAATATTTTTGATTTGCGTATTAATTGCCCTAATGGAATCAGTATCGTGAGTAGTGCCTTAGGTTAAAATAATGCCCATGACTTCAATTTCACCCTGTATAAGCACGTTACTTTATTGCTAAATTCCATAACTTTAATATTCAATCAGTTTTAATGAGATCATAAATTATCAAATTCCCCAATAAAAATGTGTGTGCATATAGGAGCCTTTGAGACTACATGTCCACAGTAGTGTTAAGAAAAAATGCCATTCATAATTAAAGGATAACGTCATTTATTTATAAACCCTAGAGAGGGCGCGTCGCCTCGCGAATCGACAGTGGGTGGTGTGGGGAGCATTTTGCCGCTCTTTTTCATTAGGCGGGTCCACACAGAGCGAGCACCCTCGCGAGGCAGCTCGGTAAGTGTGGACGTGCCTCGGCCGAGGCAAGCGCGCACACGCTGCCGCGGGCGAGCGTCCGAGCGCCCGAGCCATTCAGTGTCGGTTTTTTGTTTTGCTCAAAAGCGCATCGGTCGTTTGGTGCGCGCATTCTGGATGCTCGCGTATATTGTTTCGTGCCTCGCTCGAGTATAATAAAGGTGTGTCCAAACAAGCCGCGGCAAGAGCGCGGCAGCAACACTAGTTAGTACTAAACCGACGCATGTTTGCGCGGCAGCAGCAATTACTAACGAATGTTTACAAAAAATGATTGTGCGCGGCAGGCCGCTACCAGCCGCCGCCGATGTCCTTGTGACTCCACCAAAAAGGTTAAATTGAAGGTGTCTTCATAATTTTATGTTTCGTGTTTTTCCTGTCAGACTAATGTGTGTCACAAGTTGCAAAAAATATTTTTCCCTTGTTGTAAAAAATATTTTTCCTCAATAAATATCGTAAGAAATCTTATTCAGTGTTACTGAAATATCGTCCAATTCCTATAAATATGGATAAAAATCAGTGTTTGAAATTAATATCTCTCTATGGTATAAACACCTGGCTATGGAATGCAAGTGATCCTAATTATACAAATAGAGGACTTAGGGAAGACGCCTGGTTAAATATTAGCCGCGAGATGAATGTACCGGTTTCTAATTTTAAAAAGAAAATGGAGTCACTAATGGGATCCTTTCGGCGGGAAAAATCACGAGAAAAGAAAAGTCGTTTAACAGAATCAGGTAAGATATATATTTATTAATTGCTTTCACATTAACTACTAACAACTATGTATCTATAATAAAAACTTGTCGCTTTTATTTTCCAGGTCGTGATGACGTTTACAAATCTAGCTGGTTTGCATATAACGCCTTTGCATTTATGTCTGATAGGAACGAGCCAGGTACCACTCGGGATACTATGGAGAATGTTAGTACTTATTATACTTTTTATTGAAAGTCATCTTGCCATGAGACAGTTCCATTCGTAATAAAATGTCTTGCTAGGTGGTCACGTATCTCTTTAGCATTATTTCCTCCACGTCGTGGTATTGTTGTTGGTTCTGATTCATTTCGCCAACTTCCTTCTACCATTTCTCCGTCATTTCCCAACGCATAAAAAGCCGGGAGCTGCAAAGCTATTAGAAGATGTTCTCCGTAAATAGTTGTACAAATGTATTGATGCCAAGACTACTTTTGTTGCTTGTTCGGGTTCCAATAAAATTGGTTTACGCAAAACTCTATAAACAGAACTTAACACTCCAAATGCATTTTCTACAACTCTTCGTGCTCTGGAGAGTATATAATTAAAAATTCTTTCCCTTGAACCTCGTTCTGGATTACCCTCGTAAGGTCTCATGGTGTATTATTTTAGCTGAAAAGCTTTGTCACCTAATATATAAAATGGTACTTTGGGATAGTACGGTATTTGCAAAATTGTAGGTGATGGGATGTTGAGTTCTCTTTTTTCAAGTTTTTTGTATAATTTTGTATTTTTTTTAAATACACCTCCATCAGAAATCCGTCCTTTAGTCCCAACATTTACATATAAAAACTAGTAATTATCATATACTAAGGCAAACAAAACTATACTTGCAAATGATTTATATTTATCGTAGTCATTGCCACTGTTTATGGGAGACTGTAAAACAACATGCTTTCCATCCATCGCTGCCTCAGCATGTGGGAAATTCCATATTTCTAGGAAACCGTTTGAAATTGTAAGCCACTCTTGTTCTGTACCTGGCACCTAAAACAGATATAAAAGTATATATTTACAGAATGAAACCGATACTAATGATAAAACAGTAAGCGCAACTCAAGTCGCTCAAGAATCTTCACTTGACAACGATAACATTCAAGTTATGGAAAATCAGCAACAACAACAAGATGACACCAATAACACACAATCTAGAGTTGGAACACAAGATCAGAGATCCAATAAAAACGAAGCAAAATAAGACCAGCGAAAAACACAGACGATTTATCGGACGAAACTCTTGCTGAAGATTTCAGGATTCTCCAGCAGTGCACAGAACCACAGCTAGCGCCACCGCCTTGTGACTCATACTCGGCATTTGGACAATACATAGCCAACGAATTGAGAAAATACGATCCAGTAACTCTAGCGCACGTAAAAAAAGATATATGCGGAATAATATTTCAAGCCAACACATGAGCTTATCAACAATATGGCTATTATACACAAAGCTATGGGTCTATGCAACGTCCTAGCACTCATGCTTCATCTTATAACGATCCGACGTCCCACTCACCAGTAACTCCTCAGCCATCTTTTACCCCCATTCCGATGACTTCTCCAATTCAATCAGAGGCTCCACCTCCCCCTTCCCCTCCGATGACTCCTCAAAATCCATCAGACATTCCTCCTCCCCCTTCCCCTCCGATGACTTTTCAAAATCTATCAGACATTCCTCCTCTCCCTCCGCCTCCTGCCTCCTAATTATACTAAAACTTAATGCGAGCCACTAATAAAAGTGAATTTCAACTTTCTTTCTTTTCATGGTTATTTTAAAGTTTTACTAAAGTGATTGGACTTCATTGCCAAGATATTGTTTTTTTTTTTACTTACCCTTACATGATCCTTTAAATGTTCGATGATGGCATCGCAAACTTCAGAAAAAATCTTCGAAATAGATTGTTTGGAAATGCGAAAGAGATACTGCAAACTGGTATAAGAATCTCCTATCGCTAAGAACCGTAATGTCAAAAGTATCTTTTCTCTCACGGTTATCGCTCGACGCCAGTTCGTATCATTTCTTCGAAGTCTGCTTTGCAAGTTTGAACACAATAGATCCAACTCCTCGGTACTAATGCGTGCAAAATTTTTCTCCACTCCATCATTTATCAATTCTTGGTACAGTTCGTTTTGTATAATAATCTGTTTTTGTATAAAGTCTGGATCCAATATCGTCTTCGTTTAAGTTTTTGTTGTCTTCTCTTTTTATATTATAATCCTATTTATAAGGATAAAAAGCAACAGCTGCCACCGCAACACGTACGTGTGGTGCCATGATGTTGATTGAAATTGATGTTGATTTTGATGCCATGAATTCTCAACTGAACGAACGAACAAAATGGCTCGGGCTTGCCGCGCTTGTTCGGGGTAATTTCCTCGCGCGACAAATGCCTCGCGAGGCTGCTCGCTCTGTGTGGACGTGACTATTGACCATTTTATGTGGGAATGTAAGTAATGACTAATCAACACACACTTTATTTATTAAACTCTGTTTTAGGTTCTTTTTTTCATTTTTTTCAAATGTGTCTTTATATAACTGACTTTTTTTCACTTATTCTATATAGTATTACTTACTGCCCGCGCAACTTCGTCTGCGTCACATTTTCCCCGTTTTCGCAACATTTTTCATTGCTGCTCCGCTCCTATTGGTCGTGGCGTGATGATATATAGCCTATGTCCTTCCCCAGGTTGAAATCTATCTTCTTGCCAAATTTTATTAAGATCCGATCAGCCGTTTAGTCCTGAATAGGTAACAAACAAACATACAAACAGAGTGACTTTCGCATTTTACAATATTAGTGTGGATTTAAATCTGTGGCTCGAGCGTCAAAGTGACAGGACAAATGTTTTTCACATCTTTACTTTAACAAAATAACGAAAAAGAAAAAAAACAGCTAGGTACCTTAATATCCAAAACCGGACTGATACCACAAAAATAAAATATACATGTGAAAAACGATGAAATGTCATATAATATGTCACCGATGCCGAAGCCGAGCCAGAACACAAGCGGCACACCAACCGTCTCCGGGCTCGTCGTTGAGCTCTTACATGTGAAAAACGATGAAATGTCATATAATATGTCACCGATGCCGAAGCCGAGCCAGAACACAAGCGGCACACCAACCGTCTCCGGGCTCGTCGTTGAGCTCTTACATGTGAAAAACGATGAAATGTCATATAATATGTCACCGATGCCGAAGCCGAGCCAGAACACAAGCGGCACACCAACCGTCTCCGGGCTCGTCGTTGAGCTCCGCCAAGGCAGCCGCCCGGATGCACCACATCCGTGTGCGCTGCATCGCTGGTCGCTGGAGTTGGGTAGAGCTCCAGCGACGAGTTTTTCTCCCTGCCGTCGACGCCATCACCACCACGGCGACATGGAAGAGGACGACCACCACCACGACGACGAGGAAGAGGACAGCCACCAGCGGGCCTAGGGCCTCGAGGCCAACAAGCCCCGAACAGGGTCCCCGCTGCCGGTGCAAATGTATCGCGCATGCGATGGACTGAGTCCATTTATGAGAACGTCATGCGCGCATATTATGGGGCTACTGAGGGGGGAAGTAACTTGACTGCGTACCGTGTTATATGAGAACGTCATGCGCGCATATTATGGGGCTACTGAGGGGGGAAGAAACTTGACTGCGTACCGTGTTAAGGTGCTTGAGCCAGCTATCAGCGTGTCGGCGCAGCGACAGTCGGATCAGGTACGGGTTACCCAGCGTAACCATATGTTGGATGACACACAAGTTGGAGGCCGTACAAGTTACGGTAAACGACACCACTAGAGCCGTGGTAGCGAAGGGCTGCCCCCAAGGCGGTGTCCTCTCACCGCTACTATGGAACCTTGTAGTGGACAGCCTCATCAAACGTCTCAATAGCAGAGGCTACTACACGGTGGGCTACGCTGATGACCTGACCATAATAATAAATGGAACACACGAAAACACACTATGCAATCTTATGCGCCAAGTCTTGAGGATAGTAGAAGACTGGTGCAAGGAATACAAACTAACAGTGAACCCTACCAAAACCGAACTCGTCCTCTTCACAAAGAAAAGGAAGCTGGCAACATTACAGCTACCAAGCTTCTTTGGAACCACACTAAGCCTATCGAGTGAAACCAAATACCTGGGTATCTTCTTGGATAAACAACTAAACTGGGCGAAACACACTGATTACATCACCACAAAAGCCAGTATAGCCCTATGGCAATGTAAAAGACTACTCTGAAGAAATTGGGGCATAAGCCCCAAAATCACCCACTGGCTATACACCACAGTTATCCGACCAATCATCACATACGGCTCCTTAGTTTGGTGGCCCAGGACCAATCTAAGTACGACACAAAAGGATCTCGAGAAACTACAAAGATTTGCCTGCGTAGCAATCACCGGTAGCATGAGAACTTCTCCCACTGCCGCCTTACAGGTGATGCTGGGGCTCCCACCTCTACACCTCGTCGTAAGAGAGGAGGCGGCAAAAGCGACTTTCAGACTCGAAGTATCCGGCACCTTAAGTAATGATTCCAGAATCAAACACACACGCATCAGAATAGATGCAATCAAAGAACAACCTATGATGGCATCTCCCAACGACAGAACCCTGAAGTCCCACTGCTTCCAAAAACACTACAACATCGTACTGACAGCGGAGTTGTGTGACTACTCAGGTACAAAGGAACTAAGAATCTACACTGATGGATCAAAAACCGATGACGGGACAGGTTTCGGGGTGTTCTCCGATGACCTAAACATAAAAATATCCAAACCCCTTGGAATGCTCAACTCTGTTTACCAAGCTGAGTGTGTAGGTATAATCCAAGCGGCACACGCTATAGAGGCCAGAGAGGTTACGAATACCAATATTCGAATACTTTCCGACAGTGCCTCAGTTCTCCAATCCCTAAACAGTAATCAGATCACGTCGAGACTAATACTAGAATGCCATAATGCCCTAGAAAGAATCACGGTACTAAACCACAACACGGTAACACTACAATGGATCAAAGGACACAGTGGATCCCTGGGGAACGATGCGGCGGATGAACTTGCCAGAAGAGGATCCAGCACAAAACCTTACGGACCCGAACCCATTGTGCCCATTCCTTTCAAGCAGCTACATAACTGGTTAAAGGATCACACTCGAACACAGGCGGAAAAGTGGTGGACCTCGACACCAGGCTGTAGGCAGTCCAAGGAGGCTATGCCGTCTCTTGACGCAAAGCTGACCAAGCGCCTTCTGCGTCTGGACAGGGATGGCCTGCGTCTGGTGGCGGGGACCATCACTGGACACTGTTCACTGAATAAACACTTTCATACTCTAGGAATCACTGACAGTCCCCTGTGCAGAGCATGCATGGATGCGGATGAAACGGTGGCGCATGTGCTGCTTGAGTGCACCGGTGTCACCAAGATTCGCGAGGCGACCCTGGGAACACCAGGTTCCCTTGCGGATGCCCTGAGTAGACCGGGAAGTGTGATCTGCTTCTGGAGGGAGGTGGGCTGGTTGGAGTAACGGCCACTATGGCTCACGCACAATGGTCCATTTAAGGGACTAAGTGCGGAAACCAAAACCCCATAAAGAAGAAGAAGATGTTGGATGACAATGTACTTGATCGGACTACACCTCGACTCACGGAGTAACCCAGTTACGCTTGCTTCTCCAATGATCACGGCGCAGCTGCCAAATGTATCCGCTAGTGCTTCGCCGCGATCGGATCGTGGTGTTGAAGAGGATGATGACGAAGTTATAACCATGAGTAGCCAGTGCAACGCACATTGAGGAGCGCTTTGGAGGGTGCATTCCAGGAGTACCGCTCCACACCGCCTGAACTTAGACCGCGGTTACCTCGTTTGCCTATGCCTAAGGAAAACAAAGGCATGAACTTAGACCGCGGTTACCTCGTTCGCCTATGCCCAAGGAAAACAAAGGCACTGGTGTGTACTCTTAGACTCACAGCTGTCAAACTGTTTTAAGAACAGCAAAGACCTCGCTGTATGGTGTCGGGGTTCTGTATGGTGTCGGACGTAAAGAATAGCACCATCCAATATCCTCCCGTGGGTGTCGTAAGAGGCGACTAAGGGACTTTCCAGAGAATGGGCAGCAGCGGTCTCTGTGTTTTTGTAACAACTGTACTGCGATCGCCAACCCGCCTGCCAAGCGTGGCGATTATGGCAAAAACCCCCTTATGTACAGTCTGCAAAGGAGATAAGTATCCAGTTTCTCAAACTAGAAGTACGAGAATCTGGTTACTTAACTCCTTTGGAGACTGTACACTGGGGGAGGCCTATGTCCAGCAGTGGACGTCTTACGGCTGAAATGATGAAAGACCTCGCTAATACCCACTCAATATTGTACTACGCAGCTCTAGCGGCATGTCGTGTAGCTCACGTCAAATCCTACTTCCTACTAATATTATAAACGCGCAAGTTTGAAAGAATGTATGTTTGTTACTCTTTCACGCAAAAACAACTGAATGGATTTTGATGAAACTTTACAATAATATAGCTTACACATCAGAATAATACAGAGGCTATAATTTATAAAGATATAGATTGAATTAGAATGCAGATTGCGGTGCTCTTAAATGGAAAGAGGAAGCTGCAGGGATGTGTTGTTTGGGAGGCAAAGTAGCCCCCCTTCCTTCTATAGACGAGCCAGCTGAACTTCTTAAAGAACTTTTTAATACAGTTGCTGAAAAAGTGGCGTATTGCAGGGACGTATAGCGTTCGGGATGTGGGCTATTTATACACTTGAGCTTTTTCACTCGTGCGTTCTCTTACCCAACTGTCAAAATAATGTCTAAAGAAAAAAACCAACCACGAAGTTTTTACAGAAAAAAATTCATAGAAGTTTTTACAGAAAAAAATTCATAGAAGTTTTTTATGATTTATGCAAATATTTCTCTAAAGAAGCTACTAATTTGTTTCAATATCACATTTAATGATTTGATTCAAATTAAAAACTTCTACTGAAGACTTGGCTGTAGGCGAAGATATTTTATTTGAATTAACACCACCGGAACTCAGTATAATTGCACAAAATGCTTCGGAGAACATTTTACCGAGGTCAAAAAGTCGCTACATAATCTACTTACGACGAATTTATTGCGTGTAGAGAAGAGAAATAAGCTAATTTATTTTCAGAGAATGTTATGTTGGCATACTTCTCCGAACTCTCAGTAAAATTAAAACCTTCAACGTTATGGTCGAGGTTTTCGATGGTAAAAAGTATGCTGAAAATAAGGAACAACGTGGATGTAAGTGAATACCCAAAACTAAATGTTTTCTTAAAAAGTCGAAAATATTAACATCGAATGAAGTGGAAAGGTTTTTGAACGAAGCTCCCGATGATCGTTATTTAGCCACAAAGGTAATTTATTAATAAATACTTATATTTTTCTTTAGTATTAAGTTTGGTGGTTCTGTATGGTGTCGGACGTAAAGAATAGCTCCATCCCATGTCTTCCCGTGGGTGTCGTAAGAGGCGACTAAGGGACTTAGCAGAGAATGGGCAGCAGCGTTCTCTGTGCTATTGTAACAACCGTACTGCGATCGCCAACCCGCTTGCCAAGTTTGGCGATTATGGCGAAACCCCCCTTTCTTGGGGGAGGCCTATGTCCAGCAGTGGACGTCTTTCGGCTGAAATGATGATGATGATTAAGTTTACGAAATCGCAAAATACAGTCAATATATATTATTTAAACAAATACCAGGCCCCTCAGAAAGTATTGCGAAAAAAAGTTTTTATATATGGGAGACTGGCCAGTTATTATGTTTTTCGAAAATATGATTATTTATAAGTAAAAATAAGTAAGTTCCAATTTCAAAATTTCCCTCCACATTTTTTGCGAGTTAATTCAAAGTATTGTGTCTCACTGAAATATGGATCTGCGCCGGGAACATTTTAGAGCTATGATTTTATACGATTTCAAGTGTCGCCTGAAACCGGATGAATCGTACGATAGACTTCAAATGGCATTCATGGATGAAGGCCCTTCCAAGGCAACCGTGTATCGTTGGTATAACGAATTCAAGCGCGGTCGACCAACTTTGGGGGATGACGAAAGAAGCGGTCGCCCTTTGACGGCTGTTACCGAAGAAAACGTGCTAGCAGTGAAAAATTTAATCCAAGACAATAGGCGAATTACATATCAGGAGATTCAACACATATTGAAGATTGGATCGGGAAGCGTTCACGAGATTCTACACAGCCATCTTCGCGTGAGGAGGATAGTATCACGCTGGGTGCCGCACAACCTCACCGATGCTCAGAAGCAGGCCCGGGTGGAATGGTGCCGTGATATGCTTAACAAATTTGAAGCAGGCTCGTCTCGGCGTGTTTACGACATCGTTACAGGTGATGAGTCCTGGATTTATCAATACGACCCAGAAACCAAGCGCCAGTCGACTGTTTGGGTGTTTCAAAATGAGCCAACGCCTACCAAAGTGAAGCGATCTAGAAGCGGGGGTAAGATTTTGATCGCTAGCTTTTTTAATTTGACTGGCCACTTGGTATCAATTCCCTTACGGGATCAAAGAAGCATTAATGCCGAATGGTATACTTCCAAATGTTTGCCAGAAGTTTTCTCTGTTATAAGCAACAAGCGACCAAACACAGGGCTCCGCGGGCTACTGCTCCACCACGACAATGCACCTGCGCACACCGCACTCAAAACGAGGGACTTCCTGGACAGCACGCCAGTCAAACTCCTGGGTCACCCTCCTTACAGCCCTGATCTAGCACCGTGTGACTTCTTTTTATTCCCAAAAATAAAAAATCAGCTCAAAGGGATACAATTTTCGTCGCCGGAAGATGCGCTGGCTGGGTTCGAGCAGGCTGTAAACGAGGTGTCTGCGGCGGACTGGAAAAAGTGTTTTGAAAACTGGTTTAGGCGCATGAATCTTTGTATAGAGGCTGGTGGAAAGTACTTTGAAAAGATTTAATAAAAATATATGTACGTATAGAACAATTTTTTTTAGTTTCGCAAAACTTTCTGAGTGTCCCACGTATTACCCAAATCCCTATTTTGGTAGGTTGCGCTGATTTTTGGCGTTGTTGGAGCTTGCCGCAGAGAGGAGTTAGCCAATATTACTTTAAAAGATATTGAAGCCCATGGAAAAATGGTACTAATAAAGATTCCGAATACAAAAAATTTGATACCGAGAAGCTTTGTTGTTGAAAAGTTGCAGAAGGCTATATTGCTGATTCATTAAACAACAAAACTATAAACTGGGAAAAAAATCACACAATCCATTAATTTAAAGTCCAGTCCGTCTCCTTCACATGACAATACTGACTTCAGTATTGTCATGTGAAGGAGACGGACTGGACTTTACTACTTTGGACGAAGAACGTCATACGAAATTAATAAAAGTTAAATGTCTCAAACAGTAATTAAGCAACTTAGAACTTCCCCAGTAAATATAAAAATCTATACCAATCTACCTTCGTTGTTATTGATAATTCATCAGATCCAATTCCATCAACAAGCAATCGCCATTGTATAACACCCTTGACAAATACACATGAACAATCATAGGAAATTAATAAAAGTTTGTCTCAAACAGTAATTAAGCAACCTAAAACTTCCCCAGTAAATATAAAAATCTATACCAATTTCAATGTATATGTGAATTATAACTTTAATAAGAAATAAATGATTGAGTTGAGTTTATTGTTTTTATTATTTTATTACATTGCTTCATTGTTTAGCAACTGTATTAAAAATAGTTGTTAAGTACACGTGCGGAACCGTCATTGCTACTTGTTCCGACTGTCAACCCTCACCTTCGGCTGCGCCTCGGCTCGGGTAGACATTTGTCGGAACTCTTTGCAGCAATGACAGGCAATTCTCTCATGAAACAAATGAGTCTCGCCGTTTTGCTAAAAAAACATATGGAAATACAATACATGCTTCCATATGACATCTTTTGGGGTGGATAACATTGTTTCGATGCCAGGATTTTGCCAGACTTTTACAATAAGGGAAAATATACCATACAATAAGGGAAAATATACCATACAATAAGGGAAAATATACCATACAATAAGGGAAAATATACCATACAATAAGGGAAAATATACCATACAATAAGGGAAAATATACCATACAATAAGGGAAAATATACCATACAATAAGGGAAAATATACCATACAATAAGGGAAAATATACCATACAATAAGGGAAAATATACCATACAATAAGGGAAAATATACCATACAATAAGGGAAAATATACCATACAATAAGGGAAAATATACCATACAATAAGGGAAAATATACCATACAATAAGGGAAAATATACCATACAATAAGGGAAAATATACCATACAATAAGGGAAAATATACCATACAATAAGGGAAAATATACCATACAATAAGGGAAAATATACCATACAATAAGGGAAAATATACCATACAATAAGGGAAAATATACCATACAATAAGGGAAAATATACCATACAATAAGGGAAAATATACCATACAATAAGGGAAAATATACCATACAATAAGGGAAAATATACCACACAATAAGGGAAAATATACCACACAATAAGGGAAAATATACCACACAATAAGGGAAAATATACCACACAATAAGGGAAAATATACCACACAATAAGGGAAAATATACCACACAATAAGGGAAAATATACCACACAATAAGGGAAAATATACCACACAATAAGGGAAAATATACCACACAATAAGGCTCTTTGCTTCCTGCTATCAATAGGCTACTAAAATTTTTGCAAATTTATTTCATGGCTGATGATGAACGACAAGTTAATAGGCGTTCTGAGTACGTTCAAGGTTTGGAAAGAAACACAGTTCAAAAAATACAACAAGTTCTACATGATCACAACATTTTAGTGTATGAATTTAAAATGGCTAAAGATAGAGTGATTAGTGATACTTATACACCCAGATCGGTTACCACGTGGTGAGCACGAACGATGATTCAATGCCCGACCACAAAATATGAAATAGCTGCCGTGGTAGATAGTACTGAACAAATCATAGATTTTATGATTTTCTTGAGTACCCGATAATTTTTTGGAAAAGTCAAGATGGGAAGAGTTTTGATATTCGTCAGACAAACTCAGTTACAAAACAACCCATTCGAAACAAAAAATTGTCCTGCAAAGACTTTTCATAAGATGGTACACGCCGCGTATACGTCAAAGTGGAGAGTGAGCGCTTACGGTTTATTATCTTGAACCAAACAAAACAGCGAGCTGATAATTATATACATTTACAAGACCAATAACGAATGATTTAGATCCGAATAACTTGGGCCAAATGGTAATTTTCCCGTCATCATTTGTAAATAGCCCGAGATATACACGAAGATCTTTACGAATACACGCAGCGTGTTTATTACAATTACGTGTTTATTACAATTACGTGTTTATTACAATGATATTAATCCTGCCTGGCCAGAAATCACAAAAGAGCTAATTCCAGGTCAAAATTCAACGGACAGACATGAGTCAACAGCCAGAGGCTTAAAAATAAAATACTTTCTATGGCAAGCCGTATTCGTTCTCGATACTGGTATTCGTTCTCGATACTGGTATTCGTTCTCGATACTGGTATTCGTTCTCGATACTGGTATTCGTTCTCGATACTGGTATTCGTTCTCGATACTGGTATTCGTTGTCGATACTGGTATTCGTTGTCGATACTGGTATTCGTTGTCGATACTGGTATTCGTTGTCAATACTGGTATTCGTTGTCGATACTGGTATTCGTTGTCGATACTGGTATTCGTTGTCGATACTGGTATTCGTTGTCGATACTGGTATTCGTTGTCGATACTGGTATTCGTTGTCGATACTGGTATTCGTTGTCGATACTGGTATTCGTTGTCGATACTGGTATTCGTTGTCGATACTGGTATTCGTTGTCGATACTGGTATTCGTTGTCGATACTGGTATTCGTTGTCGATACTGGTATTCGTTGTCGATACTGGTATTCGTTGTCGATACTGGTATTCGTTGTCGATACTGGTATTCGTTGTCGATACTGGTATTCGTTCTCGATACTGGTATTCGTTCTCGATACTGGTATTCGTTCTCGATACTGGTATTCGTTCTCGATACTGGTATTCGACCATCATCACTATTGACTATTGTTGCCAATAAGCCTGACATTGTGTTGATAGATCGATTGGAGCGTCGCGCAATGACGAGAACCTCGTGAAAGCAGATAAAGATAAGCAATTCAAGAATCTAGATCAGGCTCGCGAGGTTGTCGACATGTAGGACACGAGTACAGCAGTCATTGTGCCGATAGTCCTGTCAGCCCATGGCTTAATAGCCAAGTGCTTCGACCGACATCTCAGGAGATTTTTGCTTGGCAGCTGAATCAAGGGCTTGATTCAGAAAGCAGTATTTCTGGACACGGCACGTATTGTTAGGAGGTTGTGTGAGTCCTATGTGCTATCATTTACTGGAAACCTACGTCTTTTATTAACTTGAATGTGCCCTGGCGGTTGAGAGTATGTCATGCTCACTCAAATGTCACGCTGATGGCGGCGTGTATGTCGGGTCATTTAGTTCCCTTCAAAATGGTTGAGTTGAATGATGGCTGATCCATGCGTCATGTTCGTGAACGGGCGCTGTCAGTTGTGCCTGGTCGTCTCTTAGCTGCCACGGCTTATTTCGAACTAATTATTTTATCTTTTAATTGTTTTTTTTTGTTTTTGCTATGGACACTTTTAACGTGAAGTCTTGCTACATCGTTCTCACATAATGTACCATCTCAAAATGAATGATGTAACCAAGGTTTTTGTAACAAGATTCTGATTTAAAAGAGTGTCCATGGAGTTTCTTGCCCATTCTTCTCCATAGAGATCTACGCTTTGGAATGGGCAACTACAGTACTTTCACAGTTATTATGTCTTGTGACTGGGACTGTAGCTTAATTTTTATTGTTGTTCGACCATTCAAAAGTGCCTGTAACTGGCTTATTTGAAATAAATGATTTGATTTGATTTGGTTCCTCTCTCAAGAGCCGGCAGCCCGGATCCTGTTCTCGATGCTAGTGGGCTACTATTTTTTATACTATTAATATTTTTTTTTATAATTTTGTAAAATTATTCAAAAATGTAAATTATATGTAAAGAAATCAAAATGAGAATTTAATTTAAATGAAAAAAAAAAACAAAATTGCAAATATTCTACATCTACAGGATATGCTTTAGCAAAACAGTCTTTATGTAAGTATATGCATGAATGTTCTTTGCACAGTAATCTTAAGTATCTGCAACATTCTTTTTCCGTGCGCATATTTTTCGTTGTTAGACATAATTATACTGCATTTGCTCTTCTTTGAAGATGATAATTGTTGTATTGCTACAAAGTGAGCAATTTGGTTCCTCAAAGGCATATTTAATGCATCAAAAGATTTTTTAAATCTGACTTTTCCTCAAACCAAGACAAAATATGTATATTCTTCCACTTTGTTATTCAGTTTTCGTTTTAATCACGAAATACTTTTAAATCCTGAAATTATAAACGTTTTTTTAGCTTTTCCAATAAACGCACCATAAAATATAGTCTAGATGGAAACAGTGGTTTCTATGAACAAAGTTTACGGCAAGTTTAGTGGCTTTTGTTTTTATTGTTAATTGTGTACTGGTATTACACAATTAACAATAAAAAGAAAGCCACTATTCCCACCTACTAAGTGATCAGTGTTTGATCGCACATGTGACCACATGTAACATTTCCAAGAAAATTCCCACCTACCCGTTGCTGCGATTACGCCCTAAATAGGGTCAAGAATACATTCCGGTCCAACGATTAGGCCCCGTTTGTTGCATCTAGATTCGTATCGAAAAAACTTAATATAACTGGCAAAATCTCTATAAATGTACCGTCTACGGTCCCCCTTACAGATACAGTATTACATTCCACGTTTATGGCAAAAAGAACGAGAATCTCAGCCGTACAAAATAACTGTCAAAAATTTTGTGTCATGTGTTATAGTATTGGTTTACTACAGACACTTTATACTCACACATATTCATACTTTTATTGGTTTTACATTAGCATTTTACCAGTCGTTACAATTTTTATAAATATTTTCTTTGTTGTGACATTTTTTACTTAAATCTTGTCAGTTGTCATTTACTTTTATTTTTAATTGTTACCAGCCAAATTCTCTATGAAGGTTTCATTTAGATTATTTATATTACTAAAATGATTATCATCAATACGTGAGTTCAATTGTTGTATTGGATAAATAATTACGAATATTTGCTGTGTAAAGATATTCTAAGTTATATTTATAAAAATATTATGAGCAAGGTTTTAGACGGATTGTTGCTGGCTGTTTTGAATACTGGCAAGTTGCGAGCGCAACAATTTGAATCTGAAAAGAAATAAATTGGAGAAAAGATTGACAAGAAACGGAGGATCAGGGTTGTCCTGCATTCTCGCGCGGAATTTAATACAGAAAATATAAAGGGCAAAACCATAGATATAGCACGACATGGAACATTTGTAAGTGTGTTTTTTCGGAACTAATGTTTTGGGCTACTATGGTAGCGTGGACATTTAACCGTAATTTGTTTTGGGTTACCATAGTAGAAACGGGCTACTAGTGCTAACATCATTTGTTTTTCTAGATTGGATCTCAATTCCAATCCCATAAATTTCGTGACTTTCTGGGCAGATATAACATACCATACATATTTTTCGCTCAGGGGCAATGTCCAATTCTCAAAATGTCCAAATGTGTCAAAATGTCCAATTCCTCAAAATGTCAAATTCCCAAAATCTCCAATTCCCAAAATTACCAATCTTTGAGAATGGTAAATTTGTTCAATAACTCATCAAAGCGCTTTATTAATACTTAGACAAACAAAATATAAAATACTGAAAGAATCAAAATATGTTTTATTTATAAGTAACAAATTAAGAACATAGATGCCTTGTTATAATGTAATCTAAAAAATACAATAATCAATTTTTATAATTATGAATAGAAACAAACATTAAACTTAGTTTTATATTACCAAGATAAGGCAAATACTTTGTTTTACCTTGCTTACAAGTAATAATCAATATCATTTTTATTTAAAACCAACAAGCAAGTAATCAATATAATTTTTATTTAAAATCAACAAGCATTTTTTTATTTTATTTTTTATAATCAACGTAATTATTTTTATTTAATAATTTTTAATTAGATTTATGTAATAATAATATAATATACCACATTACGTACGAAGCTAAGTCTCAAAAAGATAACTTTTTTCAGAAATTGATGTAATTTGAAATCTTTGTTTTGTAATTTTAATAA
This sequence comes from Cerastis rubricosa, assembly GCA_949152445.1. Classification (NCBI taxonomy): domain Eukaryota; kingdom Metazoa; phylum Arthropoda; class Insecta; order Lepidoptera; family Noctuidae; genus Cerastis; species Cerastis rubricosa. The sequence continues at coordinate 19,763,437 of OX424523.1, read as the reverse complement.
TAAAATCAAGGTGACGTATAACAATATGAGGGGCAGGATTTTCGTTGGTTTATGTATGAACCACGAATAATAAAAAATCAATAGTCTTCACTACGATGATGGTTCAAGTCCTGCAAGTTCTAATTGTCAAGGTGACTTAAACCGACTTGCCTTACGAATGAAAAATATTGAATTAGATTATCCGGCAGATTTCAGCTCTGTAGATAAGGACAAACGGAACGACGACGAAGTTTTCGGAACTGAAGAACATCACACCGCTAATATAGATTTTTTTATTTGGTTGGATGATAAAGTAGCCCCATTTCAGAAACAATTCATGAAAATTCATTTCATTGGTGTATTCAACGGACTGAAAACCATAAAATGAAAAAAATCAAATATCAAAAATTTATCTGGAACTGTACTGTACTGGGGGGTTATTGTAGATTGTGACAATCACACATCCTCATCAATTTGGGAAGTTCAGACGCAACGCGACGCACCGTCTCGCAGCAACGGTTGTCCGGGCTGCGCTAAAAAGACGGCGTGGTCAGCGCGGAGTTTCAGGCCGCCCCAGCGCGACTGCGTCGCTCCGCTCCGACGCTAGGCTACTGTCACTGTGAAATTGACATTTTATTGATTTGTATTTTTTTTTTATTTTATGTTCAGCGCCAGCTGTTGCGACGCCGGAATAATTAGTGCCAGTCAACCTGTCACGTCACTGGATGTACAACTGGTAAGATGCCCCCTCATTGCTCCCAAGCTCGTTTCACGTGGGCTTAAGATACCTATGGCAAAGTCCACAAACCTCATAGTGCCCCCTAGCAAAATCCCAGTCATCAACACCTTCAGAACGAACTTTGTGGAAAACACTGCCCAATTTCAAAAAACCCACTCCGGCCCTAAAGATAGTTCCTGGGGCACGAGATACTCTGTTTGACTGAGTTTAGCGCGATGTGTCCGTCTCGCAACCCAGGAGAACTCACACCACGCTTGGGAGCAATTACTCACCTTACCTTACAGGATAGTGCATGTCCAAAAAAATTGGCTTTTTAAAAATCCTTAGAATTGGCTTTTAAAAATTAAAGAAAATTGCAACAATTCGGTCCGTATTTTATATTCCAAATTACCTTTCTTCAATAACCTTTCACAGAAAGGCATTTTTGCTCATGTGGAATCCAAGCTAAGTGAGGCTGACATTAGGGGGGCGGCCAGAACACTGTTCAGCAAGTGATGTGGTGGCGCGCCTTACACTCCATGTTATGGAAATAGTAATTTAATGTAGAAGATTACTGGCACGTTGAATTGTTTATGGGATTTTAAGAAGTTTGGATTTAATTCGTAAATGTTCTATCCAAAAGAAAATTATATGATAGTTGAGTCTAGCAGGTTTTGTGACGATAACATGTCGGGTTGATTTTGATAAAATGTATATTTTATAAGGGATCGAGTATATATAAAGGAAGTGAAATGTTTTTTTGAAGATTTTTATTTTATCTGAAGGAATACCCGCAACAGGTTATGGGCCCCCGTACGCTTTGAGGTAAGAAGCCAAAAATGTATGGAGAAGAGATTTGAATTTTTTTTTTTAACGAAAATACAAAATTATTAAGATGGCGGAAGAATTTACGACTATTTCAAAATTAAAAAATGAAAATGAGTACAATTTATGGAAACAAAAGGTATTACTGATTTTGGCAGCGAAAGATTTGGAAACGGTTTTGGATAAAGCAGGAGATTCAGACAAAGACTTCAGAAAGAAGGATGCGAAAAAAAAATTGATTATAATAAGCGCTCTAAGCGAAAAATTCATCATACACGCTATAAACTGTGAGAAAAGCAGAGATATACTAAATAAATTCGACACGTTATTTTTAGGACATAGAGACACACAGATTTCTTTATTACTTGAAGAATTTTATAAGTATACAATGACAGGAAAGGACATCATGACGGAAATAGCAGAAATTGAGAATAAAGCAACCAGAATCAGACAATTAGGATATAATTTCGACGACAAACAGATTATGACAAAAATATTATCGAATTTACCAGAAAATCTAGTAATGTTCTATACTCACGCGACGAACGTGCGGCGCGGGCTCGCTATTCGTTCGCTACAAGAGCGGTGTTACTCACGTACATTGCCGCTCTCACTCATTCACTACGGCCCCTTAGTCTGAGGCGTGATCGGCTAGATCTGAGAGCGTCGCAGACGGGGGCCAACATCTCTAGCGGTAGGGTGCGCCCCATAGTCACCTCTGGCTAGGACTGCACTCGCCGGGCCTCCTCCGGGCAACCGGAGATCTCACCTGGCGGTGACAGACCGCCGAGGTGGCGTGAAGATAGCGGCGCTCGGTACGGTAAAGTTTCGGCGTGAAGATAGCGGCGCTCGGTACGGTAAAGTTTCGCCGTAACTAAGCGCCTGGCGCTAAGCGCCGCTGGCGCCTCCTACCGGACAAAATTTCAACTACACATGGGCGAGTTGCGTGCGCGCGCTCGCCCCCATCCAAGCCTATACAAGGCGCCCATGTTGAGGGTGCCCGTATTCGCGGGCACACCGTTCCCCCACGGGAAAAGGACTACGTCCACACCCCGTCAACCGCGCGCCCCCTGGCGGGGGCGCAGCGATTTCCTTGGTCCGCGTTTCAGTCGTTTACGACATTCTTCTACTTCGAGCTGCGCTTGAAAACGTTTGCTAGGGATTAGGAGAGATTATTTGCATTTCGTTGATTTAGCTTATTATTTCGTGAGGTTATCCATATACTAAAGGTCGTTGTGTTTATTTGTGTTTGATTTCGTAAGATAATATCGTAAAAAATTACGATAATATTAAAAGACGACGCTGAACTTAGTGGCTACCAAGTAGTTGGTATGCCCAAAGACGGGTCTTGTCTCTTCCATGTTCTCTTCTATGTAGTGACAACTATTTTGTTTTTTTTTTTACCCTACAAATTGGCGCCCGAACAACTAAAAAGTAAGTGTTTTTACCTAATAACTTTGAAATTTGAATGATTCTACATAAAATCTTTTTTTGCCTAATTGAGGATGGTCGGTCACTCCCTCTGGGAGCTAATGATTCTTAAGCTTATTTGTTTCAGGACGCGGATATTCTTCCATTCAAGAAAGGTATTCTAGGATTTATACCACCACCAGTACAGATCTGTGAAGCTGTTATTTTCCTTGACATATTTTTTTTTTCATGAAATGTAATGTTTTTTTTTATGAAAAATAATTTTGTGAACTATATAACACATAACCGTCTTTTATTTTATCCACTTATCGCAGCAAATATAACGATAGGTTTCCTGATTTTTACTCCATATCCTTAGCTAGCGGTAGTTAGAACCCGTAGGGTATATATGGTGACGTATGAATTTTTAGGCTTCGGTTTTCAAGGTAAGCTAGCTTAGTATAAACGGTTATGTAGCCTATATCTTTGTTTACTAGCTTGGCGTTCACTGACTGCTGGTTGCTGGATTTTTTTTTATCCAGCTGTTCATGCCGTGCCTATTTTTTCGCTAGGATTCAATCGACTTTTGTCTGTTCTTTCATTCGTTATTAGGTCTATACTAGTTACATCATGTCAGAAGAAGGGTTCCCTATTGATGAGACTCCACGTCGTGATAGTCCCATCATTTCGCGACCACCACCTCCTCCTATTCCGCCAAGAGCTTCTCGCGCTTCCTCACAAAGTATCGTTCCTTCTCCAATAAGATCTGATGAATGCCTACAATTTACCAGGCAGTTCTCTCTTACTAAGTGGAAGATTGGTTTCGATGGAAAGACCTGCGTACTGTTATAACCGGGTTCCGGATTAGGTTTTTAAAAATAGAAACCACGAGATGCTAAACTAACTTGGAATAAAAACACGAGTGCAAGATACAAGTGCACGGTAGGATGGTTGGGAGACGACTGGCGTGCTGGATTCAGAGGAAGGTGAGATAGGAATGTTAGGGTGCTGCGTCAGCAGCTAGGATGCAGCATAGACTGCTGAGTAAGCCAGAAGGAGTACAGAGGAAGGATGTAACAGTCCCCCGATTAGGAGGAAACTTACGGGTGAAAGGTAAGTTGACGGAGAAGGGAAATGCAGGTTTTTGTGGATATTAGGAAATTCGGAGTCGAGGAGCAGGAATATCTTCATCATTTGTGGATGCCATTTCAATGGAGGCTGAGTGCAAGATACAAGTGCACGGTAGGATGGTTGGAAGACGACTGGCGTGCTGGATTGAGAGGAAGGTGAGATAGGAATGTTAGGGTGCTGCGTCAGCAGCTAGGATGCAGCATAGACTGCTGAGTAAGCCAGAAGCAGTACAGAGGAAGGATGTAACAGTACGGGAATTTTTCACGAGTCTAGAAAAGTGCAGGGAAGACGACAATTTGTCTGATGGTTACTTAGTTAAGCGATTCCATGAAGTCTTGTCAGGTGTCGCACTTCAATATTTTAGGTCAATCCGTCGTCCGGATCTTTCCTTCTTTGAGATCAAAGTAGCCTTTTTTAAGACATTCGGTACGACCGATTTTGAAATTAAGATAAGCCAGGAGGTCCGTAACCTCAAGCAGAGACCGGAAAAGCTAATAAGAGAATTCAATATCGAGGTTTCTTACTTAAATGCTAAACTGAGCAAGCCTATTGAAGAATCGGAGTTGTTGCGGATCATCACTAACAACATGTTGCCAAAGTACACTCCTTGCTTGTCCATCCAAAAATTTCATGACATCAATAATTTTATCGAAGAAGTTACTCATTTCGAGTCCTTTCTAAAACCTCCAAAGGCGGTAGCCAGTCTCGATTGTGTTGCCGACCAGTCGACTTCTCAAGCTCTAGTAAGCCTCGGATTTGTCCTAGTTGTAGTCAGTCTCAGCATTGCTTAAAATGTAACAAAGTTGGTCATTCTTACTCATCATCGTCATTTTAGTCGCTCTTGCCCAGAGATCACAGGCATGATTTGTTTTAAGTGTCGCACTCCTGGATTTATTACTAGAGAATGTCCGAAATGTAATCCAAAAAATGCATAGACCACTGGCGATACGCTTCTTTCCGTACAGTATCCCCAGTGTTTACTTCAGATTCATTTGATAACCGACAGTTTATAGAGGTATTATTATGTGGTAGAGTTGTTAAAGCATTGCTTGACTCTGGTGCTCAAATGTCGCTTGTTAGCGATAATTTTATTCAGCAACTTGGTGTTTCTTTGACATCAAAAGACGCTTGTCCCCGTGTTATATCGGCTAATAATTCACCAATTGATATGCTTGGTTCTATCTTCCAGTTAAATTTAACGGTACAACTTTTATTTTTCATGAGTTTTAGTGGCAAGTTCGATGTCATCTTTTGTTATTTTAGGTATCGAATTTTGGAATAAATATAAATTCGGTTTGATGTCTATTTTTAGTCAGGCTTTTGATAAAAATATTGATGGTAATATGTTTATCCCTTCTGTTCAGCACTCTTCCCCTCAAGTTTGCTCTGTTAGTGAGGTTCGTTATATTCATCCTCGTAACATCCTATCGCCGGATCAAGAGTCTTGTCATCAACAAGTTATTAAGGAGTATGAAATTATCTCTTCGGAAAAAGTTGGTCTTGGTAAAACATCTTGGTTGTCCCATAAATTTAATACTACGGGATACCCTATCCGTCAAAGATATTATTCCTTATCCCCAGTCAAGTTGAAGATTCTCAATGAAGAGATTGACAAAATGTTAGGTATGGGTGTTATTCGTCCTTCTCGTTCTTCATGGGCTAGTCCTGTGGTAATGGTGACAATTCTGTTCGGTTTTGTGTCGACAGTAGAAAACTGAATAGTGTGACAATCAGAGATTCATATCCTCTTCCCCGTATTCACGATATCCTCGACAACCTTCGTGGTGCTAGATATATTAGCTCATTGGATTTTAGAAGTGCTTTCTGGCAAATTCCACTTGCTGATAGAGAAAGTTGTGAGAAAACAGCGTTTATTGTCCCACAACTATAAATTTAAAAAAAATGCGAGTTTTGTAAAAGCGAACTAAAATATTTGGGTTATATTGTTAATGAAAAGGGTCTTCAAACCGATCCCGGCAAACTTGATGCTATTAAAGATTATCCTATCCTACTTCAGCTAAGTCATTACGCGGTTTTATTGGTATGTGTTCCAATATAGGCGTTTCGTTAAAGGGTTTTCTTCTATAATTGCTCCGCTTACTGCCCTTATCGGTAAGAGAAAGGGTAATGATCCAATAAGATGGAATGATGCAGCCAATAAGATGGAATGATGCAGCCAATAAGATGGAATGATGCAGCCGATCAGGCTTTCACTAAGTTGAAACAAGCGCTAATCGATACGCCTGTTATGGCATGTCCTGATTTCTCGAAGCCGGTCATCCTGCAGTGTGATGCGTCAGCTGTTGGTCTTGGTTCGGTACTGACACAAAAGATAGACGATATTGAGCACCCCAATCGCCTATTGATCGCCTATTGATCGCCTATATCCTCTATCCTCATGTGAGTTTGCCAAGATTTTGTCTGGACCTTAAAAGAGACTGTGACCTCTGAGTTTGTTTCGGCTGTTTCTTCTCAGAGTAGTCAGGTACGAAACACCGGCCCCATTTAGTTTAAAAAAAATTGACGTGTAAAAGTGTTTGTAAAAACCTACTTGCAAAATAAACATCATTTATCATTATCATTTATATGAACGTGAACTCTTGTCAGTTTTGGATTCAATTAAACATTTTCGATGTTATTTAGATGGGATGAAGTTTTCAGTCATAACAGACCATATGGCCCTTAAGTGGCTCCTCACTCTTAACAACCCATCTGGTCGTTTAGCTCGTTGGGCTATTATTTAAGCACGGTTATAATTTAATCGCGCCTAGGGCCGGATAGCGGTTGCAACCCCTTCTCACCTATAGGCATTATTTTTCAAAATCACAAATTTTATTCTTTTCTAGACAATCCATTTCGCAACTCTACTGAAAGTCATTTTTTTTACATCGCCAATCCTTTTTCTTTGGATATTTTTTATATTAAAAATGTTTGTATTCGTTGTATCTTTTTAATGGAAAAATTTAACGTGATACGTTTTTACGATACAGTGCCCTACGCAAGGAGGCATCCGTCCTATTGCCGTCGGTTGCACTTACAGGCGTATGGCAGCCAAAATATGTTGCAAGCTGTACAGCGAAACGCTTGCAAGTAAGTTAAGCTATTTATGTAGATGATGGTATTTTAATTGGTGAAAGAGAGGTTGATTTGAATAAAATTATAAATAAATTGAAAAAAGAATTTAAAATGCAGAAGTTCACATCAAGAGAAGAAAGTAGTTGATGATGTGCATCAAGATAGAAAACTAATTGGCTCGTTCTTATATATATTTGGTGAACTAGCTGTCCAGCGCAACTTCGTTTGCGTCACATTTTCCCCGTTTTCGCAACATTTTTTACTGCTGCTCCACTCCTATTGGTCGTAGCGTGATGATATGTAGCCTATAGCCTTCCTCGATAAATGGGCTATCTAACACTGAAATAATGTTTCAAATCGGACCAGTCGTTTCGGAGCCTATTCAATGCAAACAAACAAACAATCAAATCTTTCCTTATTATTATTTAAATAAAACAAGATTTATCTTTTATGTTGGTTATTGTAGTAGGCATCAGGAACATCCTGGCTTGAATGATTTTAGGAATGTCAGGAATCTTTTTAGTTATATTAAAAATACAGTTAGCAGTGGGATACAGTATGTTCGTGGTAATGACTTGATTCTAAAAGCATATTGTGATGCAGACTTTGCAGGTGATCCTGATACTAGGAAAAGTACGACTGGCTTTGTTATATTTTATAGTGGTGGTCCAATTCATTGGTACTCACGTAAACAGTCAGTCACTGCTCTTTCAAGTACTGAGACTGAATATATTTCTGCAGCCGAATACATTCAGAGTCTGATCTTTGAGTTGACGGATAAACTACCTAAAACTGAATTGTTTGTTGATAATCAATCTGCTATAGTTTTGATTTAAAATGGAATTTTAAATAGAAGGAGCAAACATACTGATGTTAAATATCATTTTTTAAGGAGAAAATAGATAAAAATTTGTTAGAGATTCACTATTGTCCAACGAAAAATAATTTGGCAGATATATTAACTTGATTTAAGCAGTGTATAGTGAGTGACACTTAAAGAACATTGTGTAATGTGATGTGTTATGTAGGTTGATTATGATCTAAGGTTGTTTGAGAATTAAATTGAACTTGTAATGTTTAAGATAGTTAATTAAGGTGTTTGGATTAATTAATTCAAAAGTTTGTTTGTAGTAGTTAGTTAAGTTGGGTGGGTTAATTAAGTTGGGTGGGTTAATTAAGTTGGGTTATAAATGAGATTAATGAAGGTTTTATAGAAGATTTTCTTCAAACTGTAAAACACATAAAATTCCGAGGGGATGTTATGTTAATTCGTTTTTATAGAATTTAATGTTTCTATTATACTGGCAGGTTTTGTTTATGGTTTTTAAGTAGATAGTTTTCAAAGCAGGAACGATTGTAATTTTGATAGATAAAAAATTGACTAGGTTTTATGTCAGTCTCAAGAATGTCGGGTTACCGAGGGTTTTATAGTGTGTCTATTTTTATGAGGGTTTTTGATATAAATCATGTTTATTTAATAATGGGTATTAGGTAAGTGAAAATTAAATGAAGTGAATTGAATAGCTGTTTGAATAATTTAGTAGAAGTGTCCCAATATGATGAACTGAACATGTGACGTATATCAAGTATGAGAGGGGCTGGATTATAGTTGGTTTCTTAACCATAAGTAATCCTACACAAACATCAAATGGTCTTGTCTTCATCATCAATAACCACTCCTATCTGATAGAGAAGGGTACCCCTTCGTGGAAAGAGATGCCACCTCGGAACAGGTAAAATCTCGAAATAATAAGAGAGCACTAGCAAAAATTTGCGTAACAGTAGATGGCTCTGCAATAACGCATATTAGAAGTGCAAAGTTTATCCTAGAAGCCTGGAAGGCATTGCAAGATGCTTATGAAAGTGATTGCTGACATCGGCAAGGTAATTGAAGATGCTTTGATTGCTGCGATCTTATTAGGAGGTCTCTCTTCAAAATACGAGCCTCTTATGGCATTGGAGAATAGCAATGTAGAGAGCTAGTTAAAAGGAAGTGCAGCATTATCACGTTGCTTATTGATTTCGGCTGAATAAAAACTATTCCGTTCGTGTAAAGTCGAACTCAATTCAATTTTTTTTTCTTATTTCGGTTCAAACTTAAAAAATATGATCATTCCATTGGATGACAGGAGAAGTTTTTTCTTGTCGATTGGCGACGTATCTTCTTAGAAGAAACATACATGGTATTCTGTTTATGTATCTGTTTATGTATCTTCCTAGAAGAAACATACATGTTATTCTGTTTATAAGAGAAATAACTAAATTATTGTGTCGAATCTGATTAATCTTTTTCCTTTACTGTCTGCAATCAGTGTAAAGTTGTGGCTGTATCTATATGCACCGTACTAAATTGTCGGTTGCATAAGACTGTCTTTTACAAAGAACCGGTATGTATTTAAAACATTTTAAATTTTAACTGTTAGGAAGGTTCTGTTTTGAGTATTATGGTGTTCATTTCCTTTTATTTTCTCAACATAGATTCGCTCAGGATCGGTTCAAGGATTACACAATTAGCTGTGGACAGATTTTCCGAGATATTTCAACGCCGCGACTCAATTCCGACTGAGTTTGGGAAGCGTGTGCTTGCGGGTGACTCCGTAATTTACGAGCGAAGACCCTGAAGGACAGCGTGACATCGCTCCAATTATCCCAAATTGTTCTTATCCACTTTTTATAATTTGTAGCAATAGCGAAGTACTTATTGAATAGTTTTTTTATACTATCGGTTTATATTCTCAGCTATTCGTGTCAAAAGGTCGCGGAATGAACTTTTTTCGATATCATATTTAAGCACGGTTATAATTTAATCGCGCCTAGGGCCGGATAGCGGTTGCAACCCCTTCTCACCTTTAGGCATTATTTTTCAAAATCACAAATTGTATTCTTTTCTAGACAATCCATTTCGCAACTTTTTTCTTTGGATATTTTTTATATTAAAAATGTTTGTATTAGTTATATCTTATTAATCGAAAGCGTATGTCGATTAAATTTGTCGAAGTCGATTAAACGTATGTACATGTAGTGACAACTATTTTTTTTACGCTACAGAAGCTACTGAATGAAATGTCAAAGATTGACTCCGCAGAAAGTGATGCAGCTTTTCAACTGAAAAATCGATCTGACATTGATGTTCATAAAACAAAGAAGGAGAAACCAATTGTATGCTATGAATGTAACATGCCTGGACAAAAACGGCCTGACTGCACTCTCCGTAATAAGGCAAAGAAAGGCATTAGTTCACTAGACAAGGAGACTACTTCTTTAGTGCTCTTGGTTCTTCGTGTTTGGAGATAAATAAGTGGTTTATTGATTCTGGGGCATCAAAACACATGACTTCTAGATTGGATTGGTTGAAGGACATCAAACCATTAGAAGGTAGCACTGTTACTGTTGCCAATGGTGAGAAGATCGACTGTGGTGTTATTGGAGACACTCATGCGCCATCACATCTTCCAAGCTCATCGTGGCGCTGCGGCTGCGGAGAACCTCAAGCGGCGTAAATATAGTAACCTTTGTGGTAACTACATCTTCGAGCCGTTTGGGGTTGAAACTCTGGGGCCGGTGGGGTCAGAGCGCTCACAGCCTTTTTCAGGAAATTTCTAAACACCTAGTTGACGCTTCCCGTGACCCAAGGGCTGGGTTTTACCTTGGCCACAGGCTAAGCATTGCCATACAACGTGGCAACGCCGCCAGTCTCTTAGGCAGGTTACCAGCTGACAGCGTTGAGGAGGAGTTTTTTGACGCCCTTTTATAATTAGTTGTTATTTCAGTTTTAATTGTTTTATGTTTAGTAATTAATTTAGATTTAAAAATAAATGAAAACGTTACAAAAAAAACTCAAAATAATAAAATGTTAACCTTAAAAACATAAAAAAAAGATTCACCTGGATATTGATAGTAGTGATGGAACTACAAATATTCTACCACTGATATACACACTCTTACAAACAAAACGCAACACTTAAGAGATATTTTTCAATCTAATAAAACTGAAAATTGCTAATGATATAGGCCTTCAAATCTATATTTCCATCGGCACAAGTATCGCTGGCATATATCAGTCTGTGGGTAGGAACCAGAGTAATTGAGGTGATAATTAATGAGGCAATTTCAAAATGGCATAGAAAAATCATAATTCTTTCATGCCACACTAATTGATCTTCAGTGCTTTCATCCTTGACAGATACCATCTCACTATAGAATTGGTGCGGTCTGCAAAGTGAAGGAAAGCCACACTCGTATAAATAATGAGTTGCACTTGGACTATTGTGGTCCTAATTTTACTAGAGTTGTTAAAGTTTGTGGAAAAGTGGAAAACTGGAAAACCAAAGTGATATAAGTTAAATAAGGAGAACATACATTTAATGTGTGCCATACTTACATGCCTAACGAGTAACACTCATCGTTAACAAAGAAGAGGACAGTTATCTATACACCAGAAGATTGCATGAAGCTCGTCCGTGACTGCAAAAAGCAAAAACCCTTTGCAGTGCGAAATGATTTTGAAAGCTTCACAAGAATATTAAAAAAATAAATCAGATTGTATTTAGAGAAGAAAGCGCAAAAGTTTTCAAGATCAAGCTGCAGTAGATACTAAGTTTTGTAAAGATTATCAGTAACAATGATGATTACACGGAATCATAGGAAATAGTTGTTCTGAAATCAAATAATATGGATTCCTGGAAACTTGTTACTGTTACATATACCTGAAGAAATATAAAGGGTGGAAGGGACACCGACGCGAAAACGGTTAAAGTGGTATAAGTATTGGCTTACTACAGACACTTTATACTCACACTTATCATCCATATTCAAACCTTTATTGGTTTTTCATAAGCATTTTACCAATCGTTTCAATTTTTGACATTTTTTATATCAAACTTGTCAGCAGTCATTTACTTTTCATTTTAATTGTTACCAGCCAAATTCTCTATGAAGGTTTCATTTAGATTATTTATATTACTAAAATGATTATCGATGAAACGTGAGTTCAATTGTTGTATTAGATAAATAATTACGTATATTTAAGTTATATTTATAAAAATATTATGAGCAAGGTTTTAGACCGATTGTTGCTGGCTGGCTGTTTTGAATACTCGCAAGTTGCGAGCGCAACAATTTGATAGAAATAAATTAGAGAAAGATTGACAAGAAACGGGGATCAGGGTAGAGAGGGTTTTTTTGGGACGGCAATGGAGGGAGTAAAAAGCACAGTCAAGCTTGAGTCAAGGAGAGTCTGGAACTGAATCTGAGGTACTTCATTACTGCCCAAGAGATCTCACTACAGACTCCTGGGACCTCTAATACTAAAACTTCGGAAGCTGTCCTCCATTCCTGTCTGTAACGCCAGGGTCCTCTAATATTAAAACTACGGAAGCTGTCCTGCATTCCTGTCTGTAACTGCGGATCGTCAGTAACTGTCCTGCGTTCCTGAATAGTCATCTCGCCTCTGCTGTTGAGTTTTGCATTTTAAAGACGTTAAGTGTGAATGTTAAGTAGGTTTTTTTTAATAATTGTATTTTTCATCTCATCATAATAATATATTCATTTTCCCCTTCTTACTTTTTTAATGTACAAATTAGCTTCTTTCCTCTTCATCATAAAGGAATAAGCAAGTTTGTTACAGTAGAAACAACAACATTTCCCTTGCCGACTCGTAGTCACAGCAGATTATCACACCAGTATGACAAACAGGATCCTTTTCTCGTTTGTCATACCATTGATTTTTCCACACCATGTAATCTGATGATCGGTGTTTGTCGACTTTCGTTCTTTGCAGACTATTTAGATTTTTCTACTTTTACTTATGTTTAATTGTTATTATTTATAATATTTATTAAAACTTTATGCACAAGTAAAAAAAATACCGTACAAAGGTGTACAAAATATAATTCTATTTGTTTTTTTTTTTGAAATTTCTACCAGTCAACCTTAGGGTGATGCAGAGTCGACTTAATAAGGTACAAAGTGTTTTCAATACTTAATATTAATCGTAACCTTTCGGACTCACTTCAATATCCGTCTAGAAACATGATATATTTATTTACTTATATGATAACATAGCTGTTGTTTAACTTCACCGGGTGATAATGTTGTAAAATCAGTCGAGCACAAAAAACTCAATAAATGAAATAACTATTCCGATACACAAAATACATGAATTAGCTAGTACTTCTGCGGGGCCAATGACAATAATCCATCTACAAGGAAAATATAACACCTTTAAAAGAAAAAGGGTTAAAAAAGGGTTGAAAGTTCCACAATTCGATAGCGTACAATACACGTAAACGGAAACTAAAAGTCAGCAAGATCGTTTTCAAACGTATTGAAGAAGTACCTACAAGTACCCGCAACATTTGAGAAAGGAGATTGCCCAACTTTGGTCCAAACGCTGCCCAGGAATGGGAGTACCGGCGTTGGGTACCTGGCACTAGTTTATGTCTTTATTCACAATATTTTTAAAATCTATCCTGGGGTCCTCATTTATTTGACGGCGCCTTTGCAAAAAGGCTTCATATGATTACGTTGCAAACTAAACTGTTACCACAGACGAGAGAGAAGCGGTCTACAATACTCTCTGGCGGAACGTCAAGTCGTTGCGGGTAGCCATATTGACTTGGGTAGTTGTCAAGGAAAGTGGTGCGTAAGAAGACGTTGACGGATCGCCGACGTCTGTTTGCCTAATCTAATAAAATCTAGTGCCACATATCATAAGTAATTCCGATGTTGTGGGTAAGAGCCTTCATCAGAATTGGGATAAAGAATAATGCAGCATTATCACGCTGTTTTCGGCTGAATAAAAACTATTCTGTTCGTGTAAGTCGACCTCATTTCTAATCAATTTACCTTTTCTTACTTCGGTTCAAATTTAAAATATGACGATTCCATGGGATGTCACGTAAGAAAATTTTTCTCAGATGGGCGACGAATCTTTGGAAATAACAGACATATTATTCCGTTTCGTAATTTAATTGATAAATTATTTGTAGTCTAAAGTCAAAAAAGACCTAAGAAAGATAATTTACATTTTGTAGTGCTGTACTGAATAGTCGGTTATAAGTGATTTCACCAAGAACCGATTCGCTCAGAATCGGTTCTAGGACTTTTGTCCTAGCTAAGATCTAGTGACCCATATACTTTCGGCGCCGCGACTCAAGGCCGACCAGGGGTCGGGAGACGCGTACTGGCGGTTGGCTCCGAGGCTTGCCGCCTGAGACCCGGAGCAACAGCGAAGATCCGATTTCGAGCGAGGATCCGGACCTTCAGGGAACAAATTTTGTTTTAATCCTTTTTTTTAATCTTTAGCAATAGTATAGTTTCTTTTTCTTGTACAATCATTTAATTTATTTAAACCCTATTCGTGTCAAAAGGTCGCGCAATGTATTTTTTTCCGGTGTAGTATTTAAACTCGGATACATTTTGATCGCGCCTAGGGCTGAATAGGTGTTGCAACCCCTTTCTCACCTTGTTTTAATTTTCAAAATTACAGATTTTATACAATTCTGAACAACCCATTTCGCTGCTTTACATAAAATAATATTACATGTCGCCCATTTTTTAATTCTTTTTTTTGATCCTTTTAAATTTTATATAAAAATTGTATTAGGTTTTTTTTTTTTTTTTTATAACAGCAAAATTATACGTATCTCATGTAGCTGTGACGACTTTTATTTTTATTTACGCTACAAAAATGGCGCCCGAACAACTAAAGTAAGTGTTTTTACCTAATAACTTTGAAATTTGAATGATTCTACATAAAATCTTTTTTGCCTTATTGAGGATGGTCACTCCCTCCGGGAGCTAATGATTCTTAAGCTTATTTGTTTCAGGACACGGATATTCTTTCATTCTAGAAAGGTATTCTGGGATTTTTACCACCAGTTCAGATCTGTGAAGCTGTCATTTTTCCTTGACATATATATATATTTTTTCATTAAATGTAATTTATTTTAAAGGAAAAATAATTTTGTGAACTATATAACACATAACTGTCTTTTATTTTACCCACTTATCGCAACAAATATAACGATAGGTCTCCTGATTTTTATTCCATATCCTTAGCTAGCGGTAGTTAGAACCCGTAGAGTATATATGGTGACGTATGAATTTATAGGCGTCGGTTTTCAAGGTAAGCTTAGTATGAACGGTTATGTAGCCTGTATCTTTGTTTAATAGCTTGGCGTTCACTGACTGCTGGTTGCTGGATTATTTTTATCCGTCTGTTCATGCCGTGCCTATTTTTTCGCTAGGATTCAATCGCCTTTTGTCTGTTCTTTCATACGATATTAGGTCTATTCTAGTAACATCATGTCAGAAGAGGGGTTCCCTATTGTTGAGACTCCACGTCGTTATAGTCCCATCATTTCGCGACCACCACCTCCTCCTATTCCGCCAAGACCTTCTCACGCTTCCTCACAAAGTATCATTCCTTCTCCAATAAGATCTGAGGAATGCCTACAATTTACCAGGCAGTTCTCTCTTACTAAGTGGAAGATTGTTTTCGATGGTAAGACCTGCGTACGGGAATTTTTCACGACTTTAGAGGAGTGCAGGGAGGCCGACAATTTGTCCGATGGTTATTTAGTTAAGCGATTTCATGAAGTTTTGTCAGGTGTCGCACTTCAATATTTTAGGTCGATCCGTCGACCGGGTCTTTCTTTTTCTGAGATCAAAGATGCCTTTTTTCAGACATTCGGTACAACCGATTTTGAATTTAAGATAAGCCAGGAGGTCCGTAACCTCAAGCAGAAACCGGAACAGCTAATAAGAGAATTTATTATCGAAGTTTCTTACTTAAACGCTAAACTGAGCAAGCCTATTGAAGAATCGGAGTTGTTGCAGATCATCACCCACAACATGTTGCCAAAGTATACTCCTTGCTTGTCTATTCAAAAATTCCATGATGTCAATAATTTAATCGAGGCCGTTACTCATTTCGAGTCCTTTTTAAAACCTTCAAAGGCGGTAGCCAGTCTCGACTGTGTTGCCGACCAGTCGACTTCTCAAGTATTTAACCCACCAAAACCTAGGCTGAACAAAACTTCCCATCAGCCAACATCTAGTAACCCTCAGATTTGTCCTTGTTGTAGTCAGTCTCAGCTTTGTTTAAAATGTAACAAAGTTGGTCATTCTTACCGTTCTTGTCCAGAGATCACAGGCATAATTTGTTTTAAGTGTCGCACTCCTGGATTTATTACTAGAGATTGTCCGAAATGTAATCCAAAAAAATGCATAGACCACTGGCGATACGCTTCTTTCCCTACAGTATCCCCAGTGTTTACTTCAGATTCATTTGATAACCGACCGTTTATAGAGGTTTTATTATGTGGTAGAGTTGTTAAAGCATTGCTCGACTCTGGTGCTCAGATGTCGCTTGTTAGCGATAATTTTATTCAGCAACTTGGTGTTTCTTTGACATCAAAAGACGCTTGTCCCCGTGTTATATCGGCTAATAATTCGCCGATTGATATTCTTGGTTCTGTGTACCTTCCAGTTAAATTTAATGGTACAACTTTTATTCATGAGTTTTTAGTTGCAAGTTCGATGTCATCTTCTGTTATTTTAGGTATCGAATTTTGGAATAAATTCGGTTTGACGTCTATTTTTAGTCAGGCTTTTAATAAAAATATTGATGGTAATATGTTTATCCCTTCTGTTCAGCACTCTTCCCCTCAAGTTTCCTCTGTCGGCGAGGTCCGTTATATTCATCCTCGTAACATCCTATCGCCGGATCAAGAGTCTTGTCTTCAACAAGTTATTAAAGAGTACGAAGTTATCTCTTCGGAAAAAGTTGGTCTTGGTAAAACATCTTGGTTGTCCCATAAAATTAATACTACGGGTTACCCTATCCGTCAAAGATATTATCCCTTATCCCCTGTCAAGTTGAAGATTCTCAATGAAGAGATTGACAAAATGTTAGATATGGGTGTTATTCGTCCATCTCGTTCTTCATGGGCTAGTCCAGTGGTAATGGTGACAAAAAAAGATGGTTCTGTTCGGTTTTGTGTCGACAGTAGAAAACTGAATAGTGTGACAGTTAGAGATTCATATCCTCTTCCCCGTATTCACGATATCCTCGACAACCTTCGTGGTGCTAGATATATTAGCTCATTGGATTTTAGAAGTGCTTTCTGGCAAATTCCACTCGCTGATAGAGAAAGTTGTGAGAAAACAGCGTTTATTGTTCCACAACGTGGTCTCTTTGAGTTTGTTAGGATGCCTTTTGGTCTAACGAACGCTGCTTCGGAGATGCAACGCCTTACAGATATGATCGTTAATTTCGAGTTTACTTCTACCAGCGACGATTGTATTTTTGGGTACGTCGACGACTTGATAATCGTGTCTAAAGATTTCTCTAGTCATATGGCGCTGCTCAGGAAGGTGCTTGCTCGACTTAAAGAAGCAGGCTTAACTATAAATTTAAAAAAATGCGAGTTTTGTAAAAGCGAACTAAAATATTTGGGTTATATTGTTAATGAAAAGGGTCTTCAAACCGATCCCGGCAAACTTGATGCTATTAAAGATTATCCTACTCCTACTTCAGCTAAGTCATTACGCGGTTTTATTGGTATGTGTTCCTATTATAGGCGTTTCGTTAAAGGGTTTTCTTCTATAATTGCTCCGCTTACTGCCCTTATCGGTAAGAGAAAGGGTAATGATCCAATAAGTTGGAACGATGCAGCCGATCAAGCTTTCACTCAGTTGAAACAAGCGCTAATCGATACGCCTGTTATGGCATGTCCTGATTTCTCGAAGCCGTTCATCCTGCAGTGTGATGCGTCAGCTGTTGGTCTTGGTTCGGTACTGACACAAAAGATAGACGATGTGGAACATCCAATCGCCTATTATTCGCGTTTATTCTCTCAAACTGAACGCAATTATAGTACTACAGAGCGTGAACTCTTGTCAGTTTTGGATTCAATTAAACATTTTCGATGTTATTTAGATGGTATGAAGTTTTCTGTCATAACAGACCATATGGCCCTTAAGTGGCTCCTCTCTCTTAACAACCCATCTGGTCGTTTAGCTCGTTGGGCTACTATTATCTCCCAATATACTTTTGATATTGTGCATCGTAAAGGTTCGCAACATATAGTCCCCGATGTTTTTTCCAGGATCCATGCTAATCCTGTGTCATTTGACCAGGGTCCTGAACATACTAATGACCGTTGGTATAAGAAGATATATATAGGTGCTCGAGATACGCCACAAATGTTCCCAGCATACGCTATAAATAACGGTATCCTTATGAGAAGCATGCCTGTTTCTACTCCTTTATCTTCTGAACCATGGCGTGTGGTGTTAACAGCTGAAAAAGTTCCAGACGCTATTTGGGAAATTCACAATAGTTTTCCTTCGATACATCCCGGTGTTACTAAAACTTATCTAAAGCTTAGGGATTTGTTCTACTGGCCAAATATGTTCCGTGACGTTACTTCGACGTTAAGTCAATGTGAGGTTTGTAAAGCCTATAAAATTTCGAACACACAACCTCGCGGTCAGATGTGTTACCCTAAAGAGGTTTCCTTGCCCTTACAGATGATTTCTATCGATATAATTGGTCCGTTGCCCTGCGCTTATTATGGTTATAAATATATCCTTTCTATGGTAGATGTTTTTTCCAAATATGTTTGGTTAGTTCCTCTGAAAAGGATTGACACTCTTTCTGTTATAAAAGCGTTAGAGTCTGAAATTTTCTTTAATTTTGGGGTTCCGCGTACTATTCTTTGTGACAACGCTACAGTTTTCCGTAGTAATCAATTCCTTAATTTTCTCAGATCTTTCCATATTCAATCACCTACTTTTACGCCATAATATACACCCCAAGCAAATACGGTTGAGCGATACAACCAAAGCGTTATAACATGTTTAGGTATTTTGGTTGGTGAAAACCAAAGAAGTTGGGCTAAAATGTTACCTAAAGTTAAGCTTTACCTCGATTCTTGTGTTAATCTAGCTACTGGTTTTACGCCTAACTTTCTTATGTTTGGTAGAGAGGTCCTTATGGATAGCAGTCGTGTATATAGTCAGACTCGAAGCTCTAATTTGGCTGACAGTCGGGCTCGTCATGCTTCAAACCTATCTTCTCTCAGCGAAGTTTATGCAAAGGTTGCTGATAATCTTTCTTTAGCTTTTCTCCGTAACTCTCGTACATATAATTCTAATCGATCAGCTGTCACTCTGAATGTTGGTGATACTGTATGGAGAAGGAATTTTTCCAAGTCTTCTGGAGGTGATTTTTTCTCTGGGAAGCTTGCTCCACGTTTTATTAAGTGCCGTGTAATAAGAGTCATTTCAAGGACCATCTATTTGCTACAGGATTGTGATTCAGTCCACTCCGGACAATATCATATCAAAGATATCTTAAAATAAATTGGATTAAATTCTCTTTGTTCCATATTGACATTTGCTTTCTAATCCTTTTTCCTCTTTGGAATATTTCTTTGCATAAGTTTTTGATTAGATTAAAAACTTAATAGATTACCTGTTAATAGTGACATCTATTTATTTCTGTGTTATGTCAACTTTTATTCTAAGGTTATTTTGTTTCTTTTATTTTAA
Source organism: Cerastis rubricosa (assembly GCA_949152445.1). NCBI lineage: Eukaryota > Metazoa > Arthropoda > Insecta > Lepidoptera > Noctuidae > Cerastis > Cerastis rubricosa. Next base: position 19,743,738 of record OX424523.1, on the reverse strand, counting down.
CACAGATGGCGTGACATTCAACATTTAAATTTGAATTTAAACTTGAGTTTTATGACTTGAGTTGTCTGATTTAAGTTCTATGTCTTGAGTTCATCTTTGACTTAATTGATTTAAGTTTTCTTTCTTACACTTAGTTTTTTTTTTTGTCCAACTTGTCTTTTGTTTCTATAACTAAAGGTTGGACTTTACGTGTTCACGTTAATTATTTTTGGGGATCCCCAAGTTTTTTTCTTATAGTTGATAGGTTATTTGATCCCCAAGTTTTTTTCTTATAGTTGATAGGTTATTTGATCCCCAAGTTTTTTCTTATAGTTGATAGGTAATAGTTAAGTCTTATGTTAAATTAGGTTAGTTTTACTTAGATCTAAAGTTCACTGGTTGTTCTTCATAATTGTAAGGATGTGGTAGGTTAGAATTTGGCTCTAACTGAACAATATATATTTAGATTTAGGTGTTCGTTATTTTCTTTCATATTCTCCATAGATGTAATTGAGATATCGCGAGTTCGCGCGGATAACGTTTAGATGTGGTGGCCTCCGTGTTTATTCAGTATCTGTTGCACTTCGATATCGTTTGATTCAGATATGATGCCTGTTTTTTGTTTTTGCCTGATCCAGTTTTTTTCTTCTTTCTCACTCGTACTTACGTCCTTTTTTTCTTAGAAAGAGGGTATTGCAGCATTATCACGCTGTTTTCGGCTGAATAAAAACTATTCTGTTCGTGTAAGTCGACCTCATTTCTAATCAATTTACTTTTTCTTACTTCGGTTCAAATTTAAAATATGACGATTCCATGGGATGTCACGTAAGAAATTTTTTCTCAGATGGGCGACGAATCTTTGGAAATAACAGACATATTATTCCGTTTCGTAATTTAATTGATAAATTATTTGTAGTCTAAAGTCAAAAAAGACCTAAGAAAGATAATTTACATTTTGTAGTGCTGTACTGAATAGTCGGTTATAAGTGATTTCACCAAGAACCGATTCGCTCAGAATCGGTTCTAGGACTTTTGTCCTAGCTAAGATCTAGTGACCCATATACTTTCGGCGCCGCGACTCAAGGCCGACCAGGGGTCGGGAGACGCGTACTGGCGGTTGGCTCCGAGGCTTGCCGCCTGAGACCCGGAGCAACAGCGAAGATCCGATTTCGAGCGAGGATCCGGACCTTCAGGGAACAAATTTTGTTTTAATCCTTTTTTTTAATCTTTAGCAATAGTATAGTTTCTTTTTCTTGTACAATCATTTAATTTATTTAAACCCTATTCGTGTCAAAAGGTCGCGCAATGTATTTTTTTCCGGTGTAGTATTTAAACTCGGATACATTTTGATCGCGCCTAGGGCTGAATAGGTGTTGCAACCCCTTTCTCACCTTGTTTTAATTTTCAAAATTACAGATTTTATACAATTCTGAACAACCCATTTCGCTGCTTTACATAAAATAATATTACATGTCGCCCATTTTTTAATTCTTTTTTTTGATCCTTTTAAATTTTATATAAAAATTGTATTAGGTTTTTTTTTTTTTTTTTTTTTTTATAACAGCAAAATTATACGTATTAACATGTAGCTGTGACGACTTTTATTTTTATTTACGCTACAATAACCAGAGGGTACGCTTTTTTTTTTTTTTTTTTTTTTTTTAGGATGGGAAATCATCAAATGACTTCTTCCGCTCTGGGCCAGACTTGACTGACTAAAACCCATCCATGTTCCTTCTTAGCCCTTTGCGTTCCAGGGGCACGGTATCTCTTTCGAACAACCCGCAGCCCTGGCAGGCATTGGCCCTCTCTCGCACCCCTTCCGATTTGCTGACACCTCCTTGAGGCGCGCGTGGAACACGAACGCGCCGTCGTCACGGTCTGTCGTCATAAGACGGACGGACGGTGAGAGAGGGTACCCTCACAACATCATCGGGTGAGACCGTTTCTTTTCTTTTCGATAAGTAGGTCATCTGACTCATTGCTTAAATATGCCTTGTTTAATTGGTTTATGGGTGAGATCATAATAAGTTAACCTTACTGGCATCGGTGGTTATTTATTTATTTAAGCCTTAATTAAAGGCTGCCACGGCATGCATTTATTTAACATAGGAGTATAAAAATAGAAAAACAGATTTTACTTATTTAGTTACATAAATATAGTCATTTGTTACATAAATGCAACATACAAATACAAATGAAACTTACTATGTAATGCTGGATGAGTTCGATTATTACTATTAATTTAATAAATTTTGTTCGACGTTGTGCCAACTAATCTAAATAAAATAAAAAAGAACAACCACAAACTCAATCTAAATCTCTAAGAAAGTGAGGAAGACAATAGGAACTCCAGTATTCCTTTTTTGTTATCACTTCGATGATAATTCTTGAGCAATACAGACTTGACCTTATGCTATGAATAAGACATATCAATATCTACACTGGGCGACCGTGAGAGGCGGCTAAATTGATCCTGCATTCTATTAATGGTGGAAAAATGACCCAGGTTGGTTTTAAAGCCCTTAGCGCGAAGCAACCGATATCTAGAGCTACAAGCAAGTTTGTAGGGCACATTTAAATTTATTTGACTGAGTAATCGCGGACAATCAAAATGAGTGTTTATTGTTTTGTATAGGAACAGATGATCAAGAATCATACGGCGATTTTCCAAACTCGTTATGATTTAAAATGCACGATGGAGATCTCCAGTACCAATAAAATAGACGATATTTTGATAAAATAGGTTGTCGGCCAATAAGTTCAGGAATTATTAGATGCTGGCGTAATTTGTAAAAGTTCTTTGACGTTTGGAGTAAGTGCTTGTGTGGTCTACATGTTTCAGTCGAAAAGAAAGTGTGTTTAGTCGAAATGTCACTGTTGTCCGGTTCATGCTTTACAATGATCGAAGGGACGCAGTTGCCCGGTTTATGATGTTTTTGTGATGACGTTGGTCGAAGGGACGCTGTTGTCCGGTCCGTACACTGGTATGGTCGAAGGGACGCAGTTGTCCGGTCCAACCGTTGGTATGGTCGAAGGGATAATGTCGTCCGGGCCATGCAGCTGATAGCGGCTGGTTGAGGGGACACATTCATCCGGTCCAACCTTAAGTGTTCACTGGTCAAAAAGACAGTGTCGTCCGGGCCATGCAGCTGATAGCGGCTGGTTGAAAGGACACACCCGTCCGGTCCAGGTATTAACTGTTTAGAGAAAGGCGTCGTCCGGTCCATGAGTGGTCGAAAGGACACACGCTTTCGTTGTAGGAGAAAGGTGTCGTCCGGTCCATGAGTGGTCGAAAGAACACACGCTTTCGTTGTAGGAGAAAGGTGTCGTCCGGTCCATGAGTGGTCGAAAGGACACACGCTTTCGTTGTAGGAGAAAGGTGTCGTCCGGTCCATGAGTGGTCGAAAGGACACACGCTTTCATTGTAGGAGAAAGGTGTCGTCTGGTCCATGAGTGGTCGAAAGGACACACGCTTTCGGTGTAGGAGAAAGGTGTCGTCCGGTCCATGAGTGGTCGAAAGGACACACGCTTTCGGTGTAGGAGAAAGGTGTCGTCCGGTCCATGAGTGGTCGAAAGGACACACGCTTTCTTGGTAGGAGTAAAATGCCGTCTAGTCCGTGAGTGATCGAAAGAATACACGCTTTCTTTTGTTCTGAAACAGTTACTGTTACGATGAGAGTAATGTTTGTCATAGTTTGTCAGGATGGAAGAGCGGATGTCTTGGTGATTAGACATTGTTTGTTCCAGGAATACAATAACGCCCGAGGACGGTCGTATGTCAGTCTGGCCGTGACGGCGCCTTTGCAAAAAGGCTTCATATGATGACGTTGCAAACTAAACTGTTACCACAGACGAGAGAGAAGCGGTCTACAACGAAGCGGTCGACCGACTCACCCCTTAAAGGAACCAGAATGGCAGACCTCTCCGATGACGAGATGTTATCAGACGCAATTTCAACCCTCGAGACAAGGTCTAAGGGTGAGGTTCTTCACACAGGAGTAACCTCCGCCCCTCTTCACACCCCCGGGGTTCTGACACGGGCGGGAAGAAGAAAATCCGAAGAAGGGCTGGTCTCCAAGCCCAAAAAGAAACCAAAACACCCTGTCATACCTACAGTTGAAGAGTGGGATGACGAGGACCTAGTTATGGAGCCACCTCCCGCACCCCACGACAACCCAGGTCCATCTGGGAACGATGAATGGGGGTGGATGCACACAATGCTGGTGGATATTCAGAAAACTCAAAAAGAGATCCTGGCGAAAGTCACCACTATGCACGAGCAGGCCCAGGCCGACAGGCAACGCATAACAAATTTGGAGATGAGAGTTGAGAGCCTACAGAGGGCTCGAATGGCCGGCTTGACAACTCAGACTCTACCCAATGTTCCCAGCCTCCCTGCCAGCGGCATAACACCCCACACTTCCAACATCACAGATGGACCTGTAATCTTCTAGGCTGGAGTGACATCTTTAAGCAAAAAAATAAATAAATACTCTCTGGCGGAACGTCAAGTCGTTGCGGGTAGCCATATTGACTTGGGTAGTTGTCAAGGAAAGTGGCGCGTAACAAGACGTTGACGGATCGCCGACGTCTATTTGCCTAATCTAATAAAATCTAGTGCCACATATCATAAGTAATTCCGATATTGTGGGTAAGAGCCTTCATATTTAACTTTTTATTTTGATGATATTATTTTGTAAACATCTGTTTCTTTGACATACTATTAAGGTTTTTACTCCTTTTATGACCACAACTAAAGACATATTGTATAAATGGACAGTTTTAGTATTTATTCCGTCCGTAATGGAAGTAAAAGATAGGATTTAACATAAAAAAAAAATTAAATACATGTATTATTTATTTTAGAAAAAGGAATTTTGAAAATCGGTCCATAATTGGCGGTGAACATATATAAAAAATAAATACAGTCGAACAAAAAAGAAGGAGGTTTTATACCTCCTTCTTTTTGAAGTCGGTTAAAAATATTTTTTAATCGTCATCATTTTCGTCAATGTCTCTTATGGACGTCTGATAGCATATTGGTGCCTGGCCCACCCTAACAACTACACGAGCTCATGAGTATGCTCATGAGCTCGAACATTGTTGCGGCGTATGTTTAAAGATGTCAGATCGTTGAGCTCATGAGCATATTCTTGTATAAAAAAGGGCCGTAGCGCACTTGTTCACTATAATAACTTGGCGCGAGTTTAATTTGATAAGATCCGACCGGAGAACTGTCCAGTTTTTTACGAGTAGGTAGCTAAGTATCTACTTACTTGTAGTGGCGATATAGCTTGAATGATATTTTCCACTGTTTGGCAATGTTCATTAATGAGATCACGGGTCAATGTGTATCGTCTTATTGTTAATACTGAACTGATAACATAAACCCAACGCCTGTCCTTCAGGTTCAAAGATTGTCCAGGTGAAAAGAAAACCCACACGTTAAGCAAAATATCAGGGTTCAAAACCACAAGCCCAGTCAACAAAATACAGTCCTAGAGGCAAAGTCCAAAGTCACAAGCCGAGTCATTAAATACAGCCCGAGAGACTTGAAAAAGCACAGTAACAACACTAGCGTTTTCGTTTTGCCAAAATCGTTCAAAATGTGAGTTTATTGTACAGAAAGTAAATCCGTCAAATGTATGCCATGCCAGCTACTGCTAAACTATCAATAATTATCAAGACAGCTCTAGGATATTTTCTTTCAAAAATAAGAAGCGGTGACTCAAGCGAAAGAATTTCAACCCTTTTTCAAACATGTCGGCAAACTCTGGATCGGCTCATAAAAACCGCAAGAGAAAAACGACTTCGTACCTCGACATTTGGGGTTTGATCATATAAACCGGCAGCATGTAAATATACATGCTCGAAATATTGCCATTCCAAATAAGTGAAGACGGAGCTGAAGGTGTAACAGCCATCGTGTTATGCGACGCTACATACATTTTTTTACAAAAAAGTGGCAACTTATCGTTTCAAAAAGAAACATACAGTCTCCACAAGTATTGCAACTTGTTAAAACTATTTTTAGGGTTCCGTACCCAAAGGGTCAAACGGGACCCTATTACTGAGACTTCGCTGTCCGTCCATCCGTCCGTCCTTCCGTCCGTCCGCCTGTCACCAGGCTGTATCTCATGAACCGTGATAGTTAGCCAGTGGACATTTTCACAGATTATGTATTTCTGTTGATGCTATTACAACAAATACTAAAGAGAGAATCAAAAAAATATTTAAGGGGGGCTCCCATACAAAAAAGTAATTTTTTTGCTCGTTTTTTTATAAAAATGGTACGGTACCCTTCGTGCGCGACTCCGACTCGCACTTAGCCGGTTTTTAATCATCACTTGTGATGGATATATATTAAATGTGACCGGTCCTTACGCGGCGAGAAAATCCGATGGCGCTATTTTGAACGATCTTTTAAAAGGCCCAGACAGTGTACTTCATTGGTTTTTTGGTACAGGCGATACCTTCATATTGGACCGAGGTTTTCGTGATTCAATCCCTGAGTTAGAATCTCATGGGTATGTTGGCATATTGCCAGCGTCTGTCACAAGAGGTGCTCTACTCAATTTTCCAAGCAAATAAATCAACATTGTGTACGATCTGTCGTTGGCCAGTAAAGGTCGTCAATGAAAGACTTAAACGAGACTTCAAAATATTACGACAAGCATATTATAACGTGGCAATGCGCCACATGTTCTCAAATGTTAGAATTGCAGCAGCATTGACAAATGTTTTTCATCCTGTGATTTTAAATAATGCCCATGCTAACGAGTTTATATACATATGTAGCAAGAGAGAGATTAAACGTCAACAATATTCTGGCGGAATATATTGATTCAAGACGTTTGAACCGGATAAGAGCAGCTTTTGAAAATATTGCAGTCGAAGCGAACAACGTTGAGTCATTTGCAGCATTGACACGAGACGATTTGACATTATTTAATGTCGGATCTTATCAAATTAAACTCGCGCCAAGTTATTATAGTGAACAAGTGCGCTACGGCCCTTTTTTATACAAAAATATGCTCATGAGCTAAACGATCTGACATCATTAAACATACGCCACACACAACAACGTTCATCTAATACAAGCACATTAACAAAGCAAGTTATGGAAATAGTAATTTAATGAGAATTATTACTGGCGGGTTGAATTATTGTTTATGGGTTAGTTTTGGTTCTAAAATCGGGAATGTTGCATCCAAAAAGAAAAATATGTTGACAGTTCAGTTTGGAGTCTAGCCGTGTGTGTTTTGATAATAATGTATTTTTTTTAACGGTATTATGTTGGAAGTAAATTGAAGTGGAATGGGACACTGAGTTTTATTGAATCTGAAGGAACAACCCGCAACAAAGCAGACACGCTTCAACAAGATTGTATCATGTATATAAACTGATTGATGGAAACGAGGAAGGACAAGAAAAGAAAAGGACGAAACGAAGAAAAGAAAAGGACAAAACGAAGAAAAGGACGAAACGAAGAAAAGGACGAAACGAAGAAAAGAAAAGGACGAAACGAAGAAAAGAAAAGGACGAAACGAAGAAAAGAAAAGGACGAAACGAAGAAAAGAAAAGGACGAAACGAAGAAAAGAAAAGGACGAAACGAAGAAAAGAAAAGGACGAAACGAAGAAAAGAAAAGGACGAAACGAAGAAAAGAAAAGGACGAAACGAAGAAAAGAAAAGGACGAAACGAAGAAAAGAAAAGGACGAAACGAAGAAAAGAAAAGGACGAAACGAAGAAAAGAAAAGGACGAAACGAAGAAAAGAAAAGGACGAAACGAAGAAAAGAAAAGGACGAAACGAAGAAAAGAAAAGGACGTCCCTTGAAACTAGCGGAGACCTGGAGATCATGGGATTTCTTTTTGTATGGTAAGTATCCCATATGGAAGGGAAGTCCCTTGATGATGTCCCTTAAAAAGATTTGCAGAATGTTCCGAATGAGCAATGAGGACTAGAGGTTCTTGAGTCAACTCTATCTTCATTAGCAGCAAATCTATTCGCCTCCATAGCGTCAGACCACACAGTAGATTTCTCTTATTGGATATACTTATTCGAAGTGATAGGAGCCTTTAACAACTTCCTCTACAATCCATACCTACAAATGACCGACGAAGAAGGATTATGTGTTTATGCAATTGAACGAAATTCAAAAGATTAAAAGACATATCCCTGATATTCTCCAACCACATGATTTGCAAAAATCTGAGTTCTACCAAGGTATGCTGTTGACTCCAAGGTCACTTGGGGGGTCGGTGTCTGACACTGAGACTGTGCTAAGGCGCTGTAATCAATCGTCGTATATAGCGTATGTCTGTAGTAAACTGAGCGATATAGTCAAAGTATCTGTATTGACGCGGCGAGCAATTCTCCCTTGAATTCTTGAAGGCGTTTAGGCGTATGTAAGTGGGCGGTGATGACGACAAACAAATTCCCGGGCTTTTACCATATGCCAGAAATATTTGATTGCCTCATAGACGGCTAGCAGCTCACGGTCGTAGGGGCTGTATTTACATCGAGCTTGGTTAAATTTCTTTGAGAAGAACGCGAGGGGCTCCCACTGTGTACCAACACGTTGCTGAAGAACTGCTTCTATGGAAACTTCAGATGCGTCAGTAAGCATAGACTCTTTGGACTTATGACATCAACCAAGAGAACTTATATAGTCCTGACAGAGAAATTGTTGGCAGAGCATCTCCTTCCCTTCTTCCCAGAGATCACAATGGTAGATGACGAATTACTACTAGAGAAGAAGAGAGCCTCTGCTACAACTCATGAACCTCAGTCGGTTCTCTATATTAGTCTTGAATTTTCAAAATGGAACACAAACATGCGTTACCAAGACACAGCTCCCTTTTTTAAGATATGATGAGTTATTTGATTGCTCTACTAGCACTCAAGTAGAGTGGACGTGTGTACCTATTAGCGTTTTTATTTATTAAATATCATAACAATTTTATTCGAGTGATCTGTGACCTAGATACCGAATCGCATTTTTGTGCTAAGTTTGTGATTTGCTTTCGTGAATAACAAGTAGTTATGAAGAATTTCTAAGAACTAATTAGAAATGTCAAATACTGAAAACAGCCCTCGGAGTTTTCCACCTCCTGGCAGCCCTGCGACCAAACCTCAACCACCTCAACATGCGGCAGAAGGCGGATTGGAAGCATTAGAAACCTGCGACATAAGCAACTGGTTGAACTCCATAGATAAATGCCTAGACGATATCTGTCTCATTGCTCAGGAAGGAAAGCTGAACTCCGAGCAAAAGCTAAGGATCAATACCCTTTCGCGCAAGGTAGAATATGGTGTTTCTCAAATGGCTGTATACTACCAGGATTTGAAACAAAGGGCCAAAGGATTTCTAACTTCTGTTCAAGTATTGCAAGAAAAACGGGACCTCACGAATTGCCTTGAAAATTTCCAGCAAACAATTCAAACTAGCATTCAAGAAAACTGTAATAACAATGGCAGAAAAAGTTTCGTTCGCTGACATGGTTAAAACCAATAAGAATAATTTCATGCGCCCAAACAACCTCAGCTCTATCGCAATTTATCCAACAGATAAATTAAAATCAAGTGACGACACAAAATCGCTAGTACAGAAAATAATATGCCCTGAACAAATGAAATTGCACGTTAGAGGATTGCGCAAAACAAAAAACGGAGGCGTTATTATTAGCACGGAGACCAAAGACGACATAGAAAAACTCAAAAAATCAGCTGAGCTTAGTAGTTCCAGCCTAAAAGTGGAAGAGCCCCATAAGAGAAGACCAAGAATTGCAGTGATAGGAGTTCCGACAGTTTTGACTGACCAAGAAGTACTCAATTGCATTTATGAGCAGAATTTAGTTGACCAGCTGCCTAATTTACCCCGCGACTCATTTATGGCCTCTATAAAATTGAGTCACAAGTCGGGTAAAAGGGAAGGACCAACATGTAACTTTATTCTTGAAGTTACTGCTAGCATAAGAAAGGCCCTAATAAACCAAAACCGAGTGTACATTAATTGGTCATCCTGCCCCGTGAGGGACTTCACACTCGTGACCAGGTGCTTCAAATGTCAACAGTATGGACATGCCGCAAAGACTTGTCGAGAGGATACCTACACGTGTGGACATTGTGGAGAACAAGGTCATCAGACTAAAGAGTGCACTAAAAATGCTGAACAGTCACAGTGTGCAACATGCTTGCGTTTTAAAAAACCAAGCAATCACAAAACTGGCGATCAAGAATGCCCCGCCAAAAATCTAGCTGAGGCAAGATACGTAAATTCCATCGATTACAATGACTTTGCGTAAGAGCGCTTATTATTCAATATGGTATTTTTACTAATTTGTGTTATAGTTTACTCATAAGTATGATGAATTGATGATCTGTAATATTGATGCAATAATTACATTTTAGTGACATGACATTTTTCTCTGTAAGCAAAGGAAACTTGACCTGAGTTGTTATGTTATGCATTACAAATGCTTCATTGCAAAAATAGTAGTATGCTGCAATGAAGTTGTGAATGTAAACCGTTTTTTCTTACATTTTATAGATAGTTATGTTATTTACTAGGTATTTGTTTAAGAAATCTTAGATAATATTTGTGTATGGACTTGAGTGTGCTACCTGAGATACAGGTTTATTCCTAGTTCAGGTAGAATTCTAATATTATATACCTTTAGTTTTAATGCCCTAATTTTGTAAAATTTTGTGGAAATCGTTATTTCAATAAACAATTATTATTATTATTTTTTCTTTGTCTTTTTGTTTCTTCTCATTTAAGAGAGCATTAGAAAACTTACACGCGGGTCAGAACCAAGGATGTAAGGTGAGATTTAGATAGAGAATGTGGATGATAATGTAGAAGAAGTCAGAAATTTGCGGGTGATTCGACAGGTATTAAGAATGGTGGCTTTTTGCAGCATGTAAAGTGTGTGAGTGGGCATCTGTAGAGTGTTGAGGCTTTGCGTGAGAGATTTAGGTATAATACCAGTGGATGAGAGAACAATGGGGACTATATGAACAGTTTGTGCTTTCCATTGGGTTTTCAGTTCAATTGCAAGGTCTTGGTATTTACTGAGCTTTTCGGAGATTGTGGTTTGAATATTATGTGTGTTAGGTATTGCTATATCTATCAGATAAACTGTTTTATTGGTTTTGTCGTGAACGGTAATGTCGGGTCTATTGTAATGAATTGTTTTATCGGTTATTATAGTTCGGTCCCAGTAAATTTTTTGATCGTTATTTTCTAATGCTACTTCTGGTTTATATTTATAATATGGTATCATTTCAGAAACTAGTTTATATTTAAATGCTAACTGTTGGTGTATGATTGCCGCGACTTGGTCATGACGGTGTTTATAATCGGTTTGTGCAAGTGATTTACATGCTCCTGTTATGTGTTGTATAGTTTCGGAGGCATTGTTGCAATGTCTGCACAAGTCGGTTGGCTGATTTAGGTCTTTTATGATATATTTTCTGTAATTACGAGTGGCAATTATTTGATCTTGTATAGCCATCATAAAACCCTCGGTCTCGGGAAACAATTCGCCTCGTTTGAGCCATTCGTTCGACTTTATTTTATCGACGTGTGGCTGACTCAGGTAGGCTCGATGTCTTCCGTGTAGGGCTTTTTCAGACCATGCTGCTATTTTTTGTTGTGTACTTACGATGTGTTCATTGATTTGCGTGTTTCGGTTTTGTAGGTTTAGTGGTGTCAATTTATTATCTGTCTCCGTTACTTGCTTGTGTAGAGGAGAATTTTCTGATTTTTTATGAAAGTATGCTCTGAGTGAAAGTATCTGTTTGTTGTGTAAATTTTGTATGTCTATTAATCCTCTCCCTCCTTCTTGGCGTGGAAGTGTGAGTCGTTGTATGCATGATTTTGTTGGTGTTTTCTGTGTTTTGTTACGAGTGTATGAATAGTGCGCTGTAGTTTTTTAATATCAGTCTTTGACCATCGTATAATTCCGAACGAGTATGTGAGAATTGGTATTGCAAAGGTGTTGATGGCTTTAATTGTGTTTCTTGAATTGAGGTTGCTTTTTAAGATAAGGTTGAGGCGGTGTGAGAATTTTTTAAGCAGTTCTTGTTTAGATATCTTTTGTTGTATTTGTCTAGACTGTTTGAAACCTAGGTACTTGTATGTACTCTGTTCATCCATTGGCTCGATCGATTCTCCTGATAGAAGGGTATAACTATTATTTTGAATTTTTCCTTTTACAATGGACAAAATTTTACATTTATCAACTCCGAACGACATACAAATATCGTCAGAAAATTTTTGTGTGGAATCAGCAAGTTGATACAGAGCTTCTTTGTCAGCTGCATATAGCTTTATGTCATCCATATACATAAGGTGTGTTAGTGTATATTGTGTATTATTGCTTTCCAGCGTGAATCCCGCATCTGTTTTGTCTAGCAATTGTGAGAGTGGATTGAGTGCCATGCAAAACCACAGCGGACTTAGAGCATCTCCTTGAAAAATTCCACGTCTTATACAAATTGGTTCAGTAGCTACGGTTGAGGAGGAGGTATTGATTTTAAGAACAGTTTGCCAATTCTGCATGGAAGTTTCTAAAAATTACGTGTAGCAGCCAGCTGTGCGGAACTGAATCAAAAGCCTTCTGATAATCTATGAACATTGTGTGAATCTCCTTTCTGCTCTTTACAGCGCTGTTCATAGTAATGGCGTCAATGGTAAGTTGCTCCTTACACCCTTGGCTGTTCTTACGACAACCCTTTTGCTGTTCAGCTAGAATGTTGTTTTTAATTAAATGCTCATATACTATTTCGCTTATGCAGGCTGTTAGAATTTTGTACAAGGTTTGTAGACAAGTAATTGGCCGATATTTCGCTGGGTTTATAGTGTCATTTGTGTCTTTAGGTATCATATAAGTTACTCCGTGTGTTATGTATTGAGGAAGTAAATGTGGTGATTGGATGAATGTATTTAAATAATTATGTAAGAAAGGGTGTATGCTCGAGAATTTTTTATACCAGTAGTTGTGGATGTTGTCACTGCCAGGTGATTTCCAGTTGTGTGTGCGTTTGATGACGTCTATAAATGTATCTATTGGTATAAACTCAAATTCCATTTCTGGAATTTCAGGTGTAGCTTCGTTAACCCAGTCTGCGTGGTTATTATGGTGTACTGGGTTTTCCCAAATGTTGGCCCAAAATTCTCGTAGTGTTTCGGGCGCTGGTGTCTCTAGGCTTTGGTGTGTGGTGTCTTTGTTACTAGATGTAAGGTTCCTATAAAATATTTTTTCGTTGTTGATAAATTTTGCATTTTGCACCTTGCGATTCGTGCATGTGATGTACCTTTTGAGTCTACTCGATGCAGCGCTTAATTTTTGTTTTAAAGTGTCCAAAAAGTGTGCTATTTGTGTATTTGGATTTTCGTGCTGTGCGTGTAGTTGGTATTTTCTCTTTATTTCTTCTACTGCAGCTATTAATTTTTTGCTTCTACTACCATTAATGAAATGTGTTAGTCTACCTATATTTGCTCTTAGATGTTCAATCTTCTTTTCTAATCTGATTTGCCATTTTGGTTTACTAGGTGTATATGGGCGGCGCTCATTTTGGATAGGGTCTGATATTTTAGCCCCGTTGCATGTAGCTGCCGTCCATGCTGCACAGTAAATTATGGTCTGCAATTTCGTGAATTCAGTGTCGACATTTACATGCTTAGGAAGAATGACAGAATTTATGTAAGAAACAATGGCAGAAAACTTTCGAGAAGTTTTCTGCTTGGGGATGTATGGCCTATTAGTGGGATGTGTGTAATTAAAATTTAGCTGAGCTTGGTGAAATGTAGATTCAATTTCTGGGTTGGTTTCTGGGGTAGTATCTAAATTAGTTTGCGTAGGTCCAAATTGACCAACATCTATATTATTCAAGAAATTTTCGTCATCTACATTAACGACTGTGTGAGATACGTTGTCTGTGTCTGTGCTATTGTTTAATAAATTTGTGGTAAGAGTATTAATAGGTATATCAGAGAAGTTTGTACTCGTAGCAGGTTGTTCGGTGTCGTCCTGATCATGATTTATATCTTCAATATTTTGTGTGTTAGTGTTACTATTCCTTAATTCTGCAGCTGCTTGGCTTTTTATTTCTTTTAGTCTGTTCTCGTGTATATATTTGTTATTTATAATCGCTCTCACTTGATCAGACAATCTTTGCTCTGTTATATGTGCTAATTCTGGATATATATTTATGAATTCCTCATGTAACTTTTTCCTATAGGCTGTTTTATTTGTTTCCAATTGTGTTACAGTATAGTATATTCTAATTATTGTTTCATTGTATTCGTTCGTCCACCTCATGCGTTGGCCGGATTGTATACAAGGTTGTGTAGAGTGTTGCTGTATTTGAGTGTGTATCATTTGTAGTTCGGCTCTGACTTCCTCATAAATCTGATCTATTGTGTCTTGTGATAATAACTTCTTTTGTACTATGGCTCTACGCTGGTCACCTATTCTTTGTCTACTGACTTGCATAGCCGGGTATTTTTCTATAAACTTATTGTGAAGCGGCGGCAGGTACGCATTTTTGTCGGTTTCCATACTAGCAAGGTGAAGATAAGTGCGTAGGATGAATTTATTCATTTCAATGGTCCATTTCCTACGACTTGTTGCAGTTTTAGCGGCGGGTACAGGTTCGTCGACAAAATTTGTCTCCTGTACAACGTCCACTGACTGTATACTTATTGATGAGGAAGAAGGCGTCGGTGTGACGCGAAAAGATTGCGATGATGAAGATATTGATGGGAAAAGAGATGAAGGAGATGACGAAGATGGTTGTGAAGTTTCGTCATCTATCTGAGGCAAGTTTGCCTGAAGTTGTTTTTTTGTTTTAGATCTAGTATTCATGTGTATCCCACGAGTAGCTAGGGACTTATAAAGTCGACCACAGCAGAGCCCTGCGTTCACTGTGGCAAGGGTGAATAAAACTGGAGGTCCCCTATTATCCAGAGTTGGCACACTAGCGACTAGCCTCTCCCCTAGCCATGCAGCCCTCGGCGTGTGCGACCTTGGCTTGGATTGTGTATCTCTTTTAGTCTGGCCCCTCACCCCAAACCTACCTCGGCAAAGTAAACCCTGCCGACAAAGCCCTAGGGCTCATCGGACGGCGGCACCGCCGCCACACTTCGAAGCGACCCGAGTCAAAGTCGAGTCGTGAGTGCGAGTCGAGTCAGTGTCCGGGTCGGGGATGGTCGGCTGTCGGCTGTCGGCTGTCTCCGTCGTAAAGCGAGCATCGCGGCCGTTCGGTTTCTTCACCTGTCACGGTCGCTGTCAAAATACCTTCTTCTAGAATAAACCGTTCTCAGTGACTTCGGGCTTTTATTTAAATCTACAATTTAGTATCTACAGCAGTATCCCACGAGAAATAGCAACATTTTTGAACTTCCAGAACCCATTTGTACACTGTTGTTGTAGTAGTTAATACCTAAACTGAAATAAAAGTATCTTGTGATTGTCTGTTTTTTTTTGCATTTAGCAATTTCCTCGCTGAGGTGGGAGAAAAGTTACGTGTTGCGCTCGAGTGCAAAGATTTTTCACCTCGTGCTCTTTTGATTCCCTCGCTTACTCAAACTCAAACTCAAAGCATTTATTTCAATTAGACCATTACAGGCACTTTTGAAAGTCAAAAATGAAAAAAAAAACGCGAAGCTACAGTCCCAGTCACAAGACATAATAACTTGTGAAAGTACTGTAGTTGCCCATTCCAAAGCGTAGATCTCTATGGAGAAGAATGGGCAAGAAACTCCATGGACACTCTTTTAAATCAAAATATGTTAAAAAATCTTGGTTAAAAAATCTTGGTTAAAAAATCTTGGTTACATCATTTGTGTTGAGAATTACTAGTATGTGAGAACGATGTAGAAATACGGGCAAGTTAAGAGCGTCCAGAGTAAAAGACGAAATCAATAGTTCTAAAATAAAGTTTTAAAATAAATAATTAAAATAAACCGTGGCAGCTAAGAGATGACCAGTCACAACTGACAGCGCCCGTTCACGAACATCACGCATGTATCAGCCATCATTCAACTCAACCATATTGAAGGGAACTAAATGACCCGACACACCCGCCACCATCAGCGTGACATTTAAGTGAGCATGACATTCACTGAACCGCCAGGGTAAATTCGAGTCAATGAAAGATGTAGGTACTCAGTAAATGGTGGCTTTACAGTACATAGTTTTCACACATGTGCTATGCAATTATATAATACTAAGAGATTGAATCTATAAAAAGCAAAGATATTTATACAATCTTCTGCTGCTTCCACAATAACTTCACATGGTAATTTGATAGTCCCTATGGTTGTGGAGCAGGACCAGCATTGAGCCAAGCATTTTTATCATCAATGTGATCCCCCAACTTATCCGCTCCGGCACTAAGGCATCTAAAAGGGACTAAAACTTTTTTCGGGTTACCGCTCGGGCACAATTTGTTGCCTCGTAGAATTGCTCCACAAAAAATGCTCTAAAAAATTCAGTTTTTAAATTTCAAGTATGCATATGCTTGCCTACATAGTGTGCGCTTTATGCAAGATTTAAATTTCGTTTCATTCAGTTGTAGAATGGGGGGAGGTATTTTATTGTAACATTTTAAAAAGTACCCCATGAAACATGAGTCTACTTTAGTCAACCTGAAACCTGGCTGAACTAGTTGGTCCCTCTTTTACTAAATAAATGCAGATTTTTCCTAACGTACATGATATTTTCATAGATGACAAGGTACCATCATGATGTTAATTTCCTTAAACAGTTCTCTTAGAGAATCGCGCCTACGTAGGTTATATATGGCTCTGATAGCTTTTTTCTGCATGTCTGCAGCCCGTCCCCATAGCAAAATACCGTATGACATAATGCTATGAAAATAACTAAAATACACTAGTCTCGCGGTATCTACATCAGTAAATTGACGAATTTTCCTGACAGCATATGCTTCTGAACTCAGTCGTCCTGCAAGAGATGTTAAATGAGAACCCCATTGAAACCTTGAGTCGAGCGTGATCCCCAAGAAAACAGTTTCATCCACAAATTCAAGTTTCTCTTGATTCAATACTATGTCACAATCACTACATTTGACATTTGGTAGAGTAAATCTTATGCACTTAGTTTTTTTCCCATTTAATACTAAATTATTAGCGGTAAACCAGTTATGGACTTGCATTAGAGCGTTATTTACGTCTTTGAGAAGTGTCGTCAGCAAACAACACCATTTGTGGTTGGTTTTTAAACAAATGTAGGTCATTAATATATACTAAAAAGAGGAAAGGACCCAATATTGAACCTTGTGGTACACCCATTTTTACTTTCAAACCCATTGAATTTACACCATCTACTTGTACTTGCTGCTGTCTATCATTCAAATACGATTTTACTAAACTGAGCGCAAGTTTACCTAAACCGTAATGCTCAAGTTTCTAGAGCAGGGTTTCGTGATTTACGAAATCAAATGAATGCCTTCGAGAGGTCACAGAAGATTCCTATGGCGTCTTGTGACTCTTCCCACGCAGTATATATATGTTTTAATACAGTGACACCGGCGTCAGTCGTACAACGTCCTTTGGTGAAACCATACTGTTTGTCATGTAAGATTTTATTGGTGTTAAAGTGGGTGAGCATTTGATTAAGCATTACCTTTTCAAACACCTTGCTGAAAACCGGCAACACGGAAACGGGTCTATAGTTATTGGTCTCTTTACTGTCGCCAGATTTGAGAAGTGGTATTACCTTGCTGTATTTCATAAGGTCTGGGAAGACTCCCTGGTCCACACACAAATTGAAAATTAAGGCTAAGTACGGTGCTATAGTGTCGACAATGGCTTGACAAACTTTAACAGACATTCCCCATAGATCTTCGGTTAATTTGATTTTGATTTCCTTAAAAGCTTTAATGACTGTTATGGGGTTTATATGCTTAAATTGAAACTCAATCGGACAGGCTGAAACGTTCGCCTTTAATAAGTCAATGGAAAGCAAGGGTGAGGAATTTAAGGTTTCAGTAGTTTTAAGCGGGATATTGGTAAAAAAATCTACAAATTCTTGAGCTAACGCTCAGGATTCTAATTTTTTTAATCCTTCTCTTGCTCGGTCATCAAAATTGAATACGCGGTTAAAAAGCAACTTTGCGCTCTTGTATATCAAATAACTATTTCTTCCAACTACGCAGTAATGTTATCATTAATCACTACAAAACCGATCACTAAGGATATCTTTTTTGCTTAGAACCAAAACAGTGCAGAAAAGTTGTATGAAATCTCATTATTGCACTGTTTTTCATTACTGCACTGTTTTTCATTACTGCACTGTTTTAAATTTTAAATTTAGAATTAAATTTACCACAGAGGTTTAGTGCCTTCTACTAAGTTTAATAAAATGTATGCATTAGATCAAAAAGATACTGGCTGAAAGTAAAAATCGGTTGAATAAAACAGACTTGGTGAAAAAAAAACAAATGCCGCGCATTTTGTACCATTGTAAAACTTTGATACTTTTAGCAAAAAAAAAAGTTAAAAAAATTAAATTAAAAATTTAAAAAACCCCCGACACAAAAAAACCTCTAAAAAGCCAAAAATAAATTAATCCAAGCGTCGTAGCGTCGGGGGTCCGCTTTGTTCTGTGCTTGTACTAAACGGTCTTCTTAGCGGTCCCCCGACGCTACGACGCTTGGATTAATTTATTTTTGGCTTTTTAGAGGTTTTTTTGTGTCGGGGGTTTTTTAAATTTTTAATTTAATTTTTTTCATGCTTTTTAAACTTGACTGTCCTACTCCTGGTTAACAAAACCAGGGAAAGATATAAATTAAACAAAATATAAATTTTGGGGGGAGGGGGTGCATCCCCCCCCCCCCTCAGCAATGCCAAGTGACAATGGTGACAAGCGACAACATTTCAAATTTCAAATAGACTAAATGTGAATTTTTTTAAATCCCTACATCAACTAGAAAAGAGGTGATGATCTTCAAACGGCTGAGCAGATTTTCATGAAAGATAGCTAAGAACACTCTCGATTAAAATACCTTTCAAACGACACCACTTTTATCCAAATCGGTTCATCCGTTTAGGAGCTACGATGCCACAGACAGACACACAGATACACAGATACACAGATACACAGATACACACGTCAAACTTATAACACCCCTCTTTTTTGGTCGGGGGTTAAAAAAAACATGAAAATGGACAGCGATAGCGATATGAATTCAACTCCAGAAAGTATAAAACAGCTGCAAATGAAGTTGTTTATAACCTTTAATAACTGCACTTTTAATAATTGTATGTTAAAAGGGAAGATGAATTTTAAACTTTGTTTCATTAAGTTGAGTTTTTATTTTAAGTAGGTATATTTTGTCACGGTAGTTGAAAGAAAAGTAGATTACGCACCTTGCTAAAGTGAGTTATTAATGCACTCGTGTTAATTTAGTGCCCTCGCATGCGCTCGGGCACCAACATAACACTCGTGCATTAATAACTCACTTTGCGCTCGATGCAACAATCTACTATTAATAACTGGTTCGATAATTATGTTATGCACAAATTTTACTTACTAGGTAAAATTCGTAAGACGGATTGTAATAGTTCTGAAGTGTTATATTTTTAATTTAATATAAATTAAATATTTTCATTATTTCATTGAAGTGGCCAGATTCTAAAAAACTTTCAAATTGCCCCACATATAAATTCATGTTAGTTCCAAATTCAAAATGTTTTTAAGTGAAAACTATAGTATTGGCTTACTACAGTCACTTTATACTCACACTTATCATCCATATTCATACTTTCATTGGTTTTTCATTAGCATTTCATCAATCTTTTCATTTTTATAATTTTTTTCTTGTTATGACATTTTTTACATCAAACTTGTCAGCTGTCATTTACTTTTAATTTTAATTGTTACCAGCCTAATTCTCTATGAAGGTTTCATTTAGATTTTATATTACTAAAATGATTATCACCAATACGTGAGTTCAATTGTTGTATTTTATAAATAATTACGAATATTTGTTTTGTAAAGATATTCTAAGTTATAGTTATAAAAATATTATGAGCAAGGTTTTAGACCGATTGTTGCTGGCTGTTTTGAATACTGGCAAGTTGCGAGCGCAACAATTTGAATCTGAAAAGAAATAAATTGGAAAAGGATTGACAAGAAACGGAGGATCGGAGTAGAGGCAGAGATTGAAGTGATTACTAGCATATACCTGATTGGAGTCAGAGGTCTTTTCGGACGACACTGGAGAGAGGAAATAAAGCACAGGCTTATTCCTTAATCTGCCAGGAGATCTCACTACGGACTCCTGGGACCTTTAATACTATTTCGGAGGCTGCCTTGTATCTACTGCTGAATCTACGGGAGTTGTATTCCTGTCTGTAGCTGCTGTTCATCTGGAACTATCCTGCGGTCCTGAATCGTCATCCTCTGCTATCGAGTTTTCCTTTAGAGACGTTGTGTTCACTTTTCAAATAAACAATTGTATTCACAACTCATCAATAATATATTCATTTTCCCTTTTAAACTATTTTAATGTACAAATTGGCTTATTTCCTCATCGCTCATCAAGGAAGGTAGCGACGCGGAACGTCACGCGATAAAAGTGGTTAAAAGTTAAGATTATCTAGTGAGACTTACATAACAATATGCCTGGAAACAAAGAGTGTACAGTGACGTTTGGTTGATTAAATTCGATGCATTAATACAACAGTTATCAGTGAAAAACATTCAAAACATTTTAATAACGACTGGGTCCTGCTGCCTGCTTGCATGTGCTTGCATCCAGCGCATGCTAGACGCACGCATTCGCTTTGCGCTGCGGTGGTCGCTGCGCTGCCAGTTGCTCACTGTGTGACTCGTCGCGCTTTCATCGCTGTCTTACAGATGAGTGGATTGAACGCTCATTTTGCGTTGCGCTGTGAAGGTCGCTGTTTTGTTCAATTCGCTTGACCGCTTCTACAAAAATATCAGGTACGAGTACACAACATCGTGCACCGGAGCAAACACTAACTAAACAGATAACTATTGTTGAAAGGGCACTTCATTATGCCCAAGTAACATACTTTATTATTCAATCTGAAGTACAGATAAATTTGGCAAAGCAAAACAACTTATCAATAACGCCGTAACTCAGATTATTGCTTTCAAGAGGGAGTAGCCAATAGTTAATAATTACATCTTCTTCTGTGACAATGGTCCAGTGTGCAGGCTGCTACCAGGACACTCCAAATGAAGAATTTCTCAAGTGCACCCTTTGTAGTGCTTACTTTGACCTAACATGCGCGAATATTCCAGAAAGTCACTTTTATACCACTATGACAGCTTATCACAAATCTAATTGGAAATGTCAGGGCTGCGTATGCAAAATGCCTAAAGGAAATAATATAAACACCCCTTTTAAAGAACTGATTCAAAGTAGCACTCAAATTGAGCCAATTGATGCAAACATTACACTACGCCAAAAACCAACTGTGAATCTGAGTTTGGGAGAATTTGACATACATAGTCCCGAGGAGGGAGAATTTGACATACATAGTCCCGAGGATGATAGTCTCTCTGTAGATGAAATTGTTGGTGACACTATAACTAATACTATAAATGATTATATTAAGTCTGGAAACGGCTGTACCACTATTAAGGAGAATGAGAACTTAACATTGAATAACATCAGCTTGCTACTAGATGCTAAATTAGATAAGATCAAATTAACAATACTAGCAGATGTCAAACAAACAATCCAAACCGAAATTAAAAATGCCATCAAGAATATCCAAAATGAGCATAGCGTTTTAAACATCCATACGTTTAAAACAGCCCAGAAAGCCTTTCAAGAAGAAATAAATAAAGTCGACAAAAAAATAGAAAATATCCAAGAACAACTCCAGAACCTAGAAAATACCAAAAAAATTGTGATTTACGGATTAACAGAAGAACATCGAGAGACAAACTAATCTGTATGAACGAACGTTTAGACTATTTTACGAAGTTATGGGCATAGATATAGATCCTTATATAGAAGACATTAAACGCATAGGAAAAAGAGGAAATAGAAGGCCCCTCGCTATTGAATTGATAAGCAAGAGAATGAACAACTACATACTGGAGAATGCAAGTTTCTTTAAGAATACTGGAATAACTATAGAAAAATATATAGACAGAAAAACACTTGAGGAAAGGAATGAACTAAGACAAAACCTAATAAAAGCACGGAAAAATGGAGATTATGCTATTATCAGAAACAACAAACTGTTCATAAATGGAAAAGAATTTATCAGTCCCGATGAAGCAAAAACAGAAACCAAAACCTTATGGAAGATATACCACCCGTCATAGAGAGAGGAAATACACCGGCTCCGCATTCGTCGTTCTCACAACCTAACCCCAGCATTTCACCACAGAAAGTAAATAAGCCAAAAACGGTAATAAATAAGACATTTCGTTAATGATATTACGATAACCTTCCAAAACATGCAAAGCCTAGGAAATAAGATAGATTTAATTGAACATTTGTTACTAGAAAAAAATATTGTTGTACTATCCTTATCAGAAGTATGGAGAAATGAATATTTTTTAACTCTATATCGTTCCAAGGATATAAAATTGCATCCCAATTCTGTAGGAAAGCTGAAGAAGGTGGAGGAGTTTGCTTAATTATAAGAAAAGAACTATTCCAAAGTATTTATAATAGAAATTTGTGCAATTGAAGTTCCTGAATTAAACTGTATATTTATAGGATTGTACATTTTTTTTTTTTTTATGAATGGCATCCCGCAGTTCAACCTATGAGGTTGTCGTCTGCTTAACCGGACTATCCTGTGGGTGCCTTAAGAGTAAGGCCTCCAGCCAGGGCATAAAAACTTACAAACTAAGCGACTATACGCTGAGGGCACCCCCTGTGGGGTACGAGCCTCGGCTCAGGGCGTCGCTGGGGGAGGACTGCATGGGGACAGGCTGGATCTGAATGATATAATTATTTAGGGGCTGATTTAAAACTACTGGCACAGCATCGCGGGCTGACGTCGCGACGGACCTCGACGGCGAGGTCGGAAAGACGGCGGTTTGTGTCTGAACTTTTTAAGAGTGCTAGTCTCTTTGCTACTCTCCTGGAGGAGGGTGATAGCATCATCGGGAGTGATAGGATTGTACAGGCCAGATCGCTATATAAATATATTTTACGAGCAAATGGAGAAACTTTTAAATAGATTAATCTATCATAATTGGCGGAGATTTCAATATTAATATACTCGAAAAAAACAAACAAACACAGGACCTCCTTACCTTAATGCGATCCTTACATAATCTTAAACAAATAATTCGCGAACCCACACGGATAACAAAAACGACTTCCACTTGCATTGATTTACTCTTTACCAACTATAAACCCTTGATAAAGAAAGAATATGTCGAAGATTACGGACTCTCCGATCATAAATCTATTAACTTAAAATTAAATACAAACTGCTTATATACAAACAACAACAGAATATTGTATAAACAAATAAGATTATTTACAGATAAAAAACATGGTAAACTTTAAAAATGCTTTAAAAGAAATTGATTGGGTAAATACTATAAATACAAATAAAAACGTTAACGAAAACTACTTTACATTCATCACAACTTTAACACACAGCTCTTAGATAAAATAATACCAAAACAAAGAGTGAAATTAAAACCTAAAAAAGCTACAGGATGGATGACAACAGGGCTAAAAAAATCATGCAAACACACAAAAGAGTACTGAGAATTTTACTAAACGAATCTAAATCCAATGTCATAAAAACATATCATAGCAAATTTAGCAAAATATTTAAACGTAGCATATCACCTTCAAGGAAAATAGAATATACCAGACAAATGAAAAACTCAGATAATAAAACTATGTGGAATATTATAAATAATAAAACTATGTGGAATATTATAAATAATAAAACTATGTGGAATATTATAAATAACAAAACTGGCAAAACTAAGACAAGGCATTATGAAAATATATCTCTAAAGTAAACAGTACAACTACAGTCTGTCTATAAAGTCATGAAATTAATGTTTGAGGAACTAACATTATTAAAAAGTAGGGCAACACTGAATCAAAGTACATCTAATGTCATTGGCTGTCATCGTCTTGTTTTGTAACTCGTTATTTATTGCATTTCTATTGCTTTTCAAATCTAAGTGGACTAAACCTAGAAGAAACGTGTTAAATATGAAGAAAACCAATCGGAGTGGAGCTCAGGAAATTATTTTTAAAGTGTATCAGCGATGTTTGAATATAACACCAAGCTGGACAAATTTTATCAAATTTGGATGATGTTTATGCTCAAACAGCAGCTATGACAGGTATGTAATCGTGTTACTGTTTGTTTTTATCTACCAGAAGTTACAAATATACTAAATATACGATTTTAAGACTAAAATAAGGATTGTTTACATTGCGCATAATTAGGTTAGATTGCAAATTTATATAGGCCATATTGTAGTGCGACCAAAATTTTTGATACTTTTTGGTGATCAAATTTACTGCTGATTTTAAATCTGAATAAGTTATATCATGTCTGAAATTGAAAATAGTATCTATTTTCTGTTAGTACAATTATTAATTATTTAAAACTTTCTTTCAGGAAAATCTGAGAGTACAGTAAAGCGTATTGTAGATGAAGGCTATAAAAACGATGGCAAATTCGGAACCCCTGGCAAACACAGATCAGGTCGTCCTAAGAAAGAAATGGATGACTTCAACATATGTGCTCTTCGACAAAATATTCAATTATTTTACTCGGTGAAAAAAGAGGAACCAACCTTAAGGAAACTTCTGGATTTTGAATGAAGCCTGGAAGGCCTGCGTAAAATTTTGAAATTGATTGGGTTTTCTTACAAGAAGTGTCAAAATAACAGAACAAGAATATTTGGAATCAGATAATGAAAGTAATTAATTATTATATTACGGGATATTTTTATTAATAATAAAAGGTTAAAAAATATGTATGAACATTTTTCTTTTATTTACTCGTTTATTTGAACGACAGAGACCTTGTGCTATCTCATATATTACTATATTATTTATGCTATCTGATCGTATAAGAAAACTAATGAAGGTCGCATCTTTGGTTTCTGTAGTTTTTTAAATAAGATCTACGGATTTTACGACTTAACCTTTTCTTCTATCCAGTTTCAAAAAGCGTCTACGAGTAAAAATTGTTTTCATTAAAATCAGGTTTGCTTCTAGTACAAAATAATGTGCTAGTATCAAAATTATTTAGTCACACTATACAGGGTTGCTAGGTGCACGACCGCAGCGCCCTCAATTTTTTTCATGACTTTATAGACAGACTATACTTCATGCCCTAAAAAAGTATCAAATATATTTAATGACTTCTTTGCTACAGTAGGTGAAACAACAGATACAAGTACTAATCCCTTAAAAACTGGACGTTCAGTAATGTACTCACCAACTACGTCAATGTACCTTCGCCCAGTAAACCAAAAGAGATATTTAATATAATAAAACAAACAAAAAATAAGCACAGCTGCGGAATAGACAACATACCCCCTATTTTAGTAAAACAATGTGCAGAAGAATTATCAGCGCCACTCACATTCTTAATAAACCAGAGTTTTGAGTTTGGAGAATTTCCCGACTTACTGAAAATTTCCCTAGTAAAACCAATACATAAAAAAGATGATATCCACACCCCTAGTAATTATAGACCCATAGCATTGTTGCCGACCTTTTCAAAGATTTTTGAAAAGGCTATGTGTAACAGACTACTATTTCAAAAAAATACAATATTCTTGATGACTGTCAAAATGGTTTTAGGAAGACAAGATCCACAACATGTGCAGTTTACAAATATGTCCAAACAGCTCTCCAACAAATAAATGACAAAAGGTATGCACTAGGCCTGCTACTCGATATGTCAAAAGCTTATGATAATACTATATTATTAACAAAACTTTACGGTTCTGGTATACGTGGCCCGGCTTACAATTGGTTCAAATCATATTTAAACAACAGAAAGCAAATAGTCCAGATTGAACACCACAATATTAAAAATAGGGAGACAATAACAGTGCGGTCCCAGGTGAGAAATCTCACATGCTCCATCCCTCAAGGCAGCGTTCTGGGCTGCATACTATTTCTAATATACATCAACGACCTCCCAAAAATACTAAATAAACAAACTACATTACCAGTACTGTTCGCCGATGATATCTCCATACTTGTGAAATGTGACAAAACTTCTGACCCAAATGCAATCTTACAAAATACTCTCCAGACGGTAACACTTTGGCTACAAGATCACAATTTAGAAATTAACTGTAAAAAAACCAAAATGAGACAATTTAGATCCTACAAAGCCCCCCCCCCCTAATTTAGATCCTATAAAGCCCCCCCCCCCCTAAGTAATAATGTAATTTTTAATGACACTTCTATAGAATTAGTAACTACATTTAACTTACTCGGTATAAACATAGACACACATCTCAATTGGAAAAAGCACATCGAAACAGTTAAATCTAAATTATCTAAATTTACTTACGACTTACGCCTTGTTCCAACTTAAGCACAGCACAAATACAGAAACGGCACTATCGGCATACTACGCCTACGCTTACTCGTGGCTAAGATATGGGGTGATGTTATGGGGGAACAGCGTAAATGCCAGCGAAGTATTTATAATCCAAAAAAAAAAAAAGTGTGTTAGAATACTGGCCCATATTGACAATACCGAAAGCTGTAAGCCATATTTTGTTAAATTAAAACTTCTAACTTTACCTTCTATATACATACAATACCTTTGCATATTTGTATTTAAAAATAGCAACATTTTCCCTAAAACAAAAGACATGCATAATGTGAACACACGCCATAAAAATAGATTATATCTTCCACAATCTCGGATCAAAATGCTTTACCATAGCCCATACTACATGGCAGTAAAAATCTTCAACAATTTACCGGAACAAATTAAAGAAGAACCCAAATTCAATACATTTAACAGAAAATTTAACAGAAAAGAATATCTAACACAAAAATGCTTTTACTCGGTCGCAGAATACTTAGAATAAAATGTGAATATGATAGATAGATAATTACTTAGAGCAACTGAAATAGTACTTACACAAAAAAAGCACACATACATAAGTATACTTACACATAATATAACAAACCAAAGTAATAAAATATAATAATTAATACAAATTAATAAAATATAATAATTTATACAAATTAATAAAATATAATAATTAATACAAATTAATAAAATATAATAATTAATACAAATTAAAAAAACATAAATATAATAGAGAATATAAATTAATAAAACATAAATGTAATAAAGAATTTAAATTTTTAAAATATAATTATTCCTAAGTACAAATTAATGAAATTATTAAAACTGATGCAAATATTTATTTACGTATTATACTTTATTTAAAGTATAATAATTAATATACGTAAAAAAATGTATAACGTCATGATATTTATTACAATAACTGCATAAACCTAGATACTAGTAATATTTCCGATAGTAACTATATTAATTGTTTAACAAACTTGCAATCCAGTATACCTACTAACTGGATGCTTGTTTTGTCCAATCTATTATGTTGCCGTGCCCTAACCGGGTTTCATGTTGGGACTTTGCTATATATGTAACAACTAATTGTAAACACATGAATGCAATAAAGAATTTGAGTTTGAGTTTGGAATAAGCAAGTTTGTTACATTTTGGCGCCCAACGTGGGGTCGAACTATTATCAGCGCTGGTTCTACCACACATGACAGTCCTTCAACGCTCTTGAATATTTCAAGTAGACTATTTTAGAATCCTTCTTAATAATAACTCGGACTCTCTTGAGTCGTCGTTAACACTCATTAACTCCCTTTTAATTTTATCCATTTTAATTTTAACTTTTGTAATCATGGATAGAATTATTTCCTTCGAACTCCTAAACAAAGCTGAGCTAGAATATGAAATCAAAATAAGATTAGAAGAACCAAAAGATACTATAATACAACTTAAAAAACAAATACTTCAACTCGTATCTCGTACTCTTGAAGATATCTTCGACTCGGTAGTAGAAGTTAAGACTGATTTGATCAACTTACCACTACCTTAAATTATATTGAAACAAAAATCCTATCGTTAGAACAGGGCAATCTTAAACTCAACAAAAAAGTTAAAACCTTTATTAAGCATCTACACTTTCGACTAGAAAGAATTGTTATAGATTCAGATACCTCGGAAGAAAATCATCTATCTCAAACTAAAGAGAGATTTCTCAACTTGGAATCAAAATTTTATTCTTTAATAACCACTGTTTCTAACGACATCAACTCTCAACCTATAATAGTCAATCGTCCTTCTTCAACTCCTAATAGTCCCAATGAGACTATGTACCATACTTTGCATCCCGACACTCCAGTCTCAACCTATTCATTCTATTACCAATAATTCTCTAAACGAATTAAAACGCATAAAGCAATAAGTGGTTTTGACTATGACCGTAAGTCATTAGAAGCCATTAATAGTCGAACTCAAGGCAAAGATGAACCTATAGTCATTTTTGTTTCCATACTGACTGGCATGTCTTCTAGACTTTCTGAAAAACTAACGGAAACTAAAAAATTACAAATCATTATTCGTAACATCCGACCTTGTTACTCACCTTATATCGCGAATATGCGCTTATCTCCTGTTGTCAAAAATACGAGGAATTCCTGGACAAAGAGAAACGTTTCAGGAAACCTCAAACTACAAATAAATCCTTTAACTGTTGAATTTAATTATGCCCTCAACTTCTAACACTTTCCCTTCTAGAACAAATTTTAATTCTTTTAACAATAAATATCAAGTTAATTCAAATAAGAAAGTTAATAATAATGCCTTTTGTGTCCGTTGTCGCACTAATGGTCATTCTCTAACTAACTGCTCTCAACCTCGTACATTAATTATTTGTTTTAAATGTGGTTTAAAAGATGTTAAATCTACTAATTGTCCTAACTGTAATAAGACTAATAACTCAAAAAACTAAACAATGACTTGGGTAATAAAAACTTTAATCAATCAGACTGGCATGATTGGTTACAAACCTTAAAAAAATTCTTTCATTGTTACCAAATTACATCATTATATGATAATGAAAAAGATTTTAATCGTCCTTTTATTGATATTTTAATCAATAACAAAATATTTTCCGGCTTATTAGACAGTGGTAGTTCTATTACAATACTTGGTAATAACTCTCACTTAGAAATTTTAAAATTAGGCTTCACGTTATCCAAGTCTTTTTCAACGACGATTACTACTGCCAGTAAACATAAAAGTAAATCCCTTGGCTCAATTGACATTCCGATTAGATCAAACTCATCTAATCCAAGCCTTTGTATTCCCTGATATATCTCCTTCAATTATTTTAGGAGTCGACTTTTGGAAAAAGTTTAACCTTATTCCTTACATACTTTCTTCGGCTTTTAAGACTAGTATTAAATGTTCAGTGGTTACTGGAACTACTAAACAATTACTCCATTATAATATCTCACTTTAGAGCAAAAACGCTGATGACATGATTAAACGTTTTAAAGCTATATCCTTCGAAAGTAGAGGAGTACTGGGACGCACTCATCTTATTAATCACCATATTGATACCGGTGATACTCCTCCAATTAAACAACGTTGTTACCGTGTTTTTCCTGAAAAACAAAAAGCTCTCATTATAGAAGTCGATAAAATGTTGGAATGGGGTGTTATTGAAAAATGCGAAAGCCCTTGGCTTTCTCCGATTCTGTGTTGATAGTCGTAAATTAAATTTCAGTTACTCGTAGAGACGCATACAGACTGTCCATCCATCCATTTGTTAACGAAATCTTAGACAACCTTAAAAATGCTAAATTTCTCTCAAGCATCGATATTATAATAATAAAAAAAACTGGCAACTCCAGCTAAAGAAAACGTCAATCGATAGTTCCTTAAATAAATTTATAAAAATCTGTTTTTAATCATCCAACCGTATTACTTTTTCGTATACAGAAGTACAAAAACCTATAAAACCTAATTATATACCATAATCTCCATAATGAATATAATAAATCACAAAAATACGAAAACCATAAGAAAATTTTCAACTGACAGATGTCATATATAATTTGGGATTTGACACTACGAACTGAACTTGAACTACGATGTTTTTCAAAGCATGATTACAAGAGCAGCAGCACAACGCGCACGCCAACCACCTCCGGACTCGTTGCTGAGCTCCGCCTCGCCGCCGCCGGACCCCGGATCACCTGTGTCACCGGCAGCGGCAGTCGCGTCGAGCTCCAGTGACGAGTATTTCTCCCCGCCGACGTCGCCAACACCTGTACGTCGGCCGGGGCGAGGCCGGCCACCAAGAAGCTTGGGATTTACTAGTATCAACATAAAAAAATTATATGAAATGGCACAAAATTCGTATACTTGCGCAGGTTGTACTCAAGATCTACTAAACAAATTGCATCTCACTTGTACACTATGCAATAACAAATATGACCTAGAGTGTGCGAACATCTCCATAAACCATTTTAATAAGACTATGACTCCAGACCACAAACAAATATGGAAATGTCAAGATTGCCGATGTAAAATGCCCAAAACAGGAAATATAGATACACCAATACGAACACAGACATCCACTACGAGCCAACAAACAACCACACCCGAAGAAAGTAACGTAACAATTCGGAGAAAAACCTATCCTAATAATGATTCAACTACTTTTGAGAATCTGAGCTTATTAGGTGATACGATGAGCTCAGGAGGAGGAACCACCTCAAACATTAACACGCACGCCGAACTCTCACTACAAAACCTGAGCGAGATCATTATGATGCGTCTGAAAGAAAATAAAGAAACAATAATAAATCAGCTACGAAGCACCATACAAACTGAAATAAATAAAGCTATTGCGAAACTTGTAAACGATTTCGAACAAAAAAACAGTATTTTAATAAAACAAAATGAACTAAGAATACTAGATATTGAAGAGATTAACACCAAGATAAAAAACTTACTAAAAGAAAATGAAAAATTAAAACAAGAAATATCAGAAATAATAACATTATCCTCATCCCCCGTAATCCAATGTACGGAAAGCAATTCAAAGAAGATAGTCATCTACGGCCTCACCGAGTACTACAAAGAGCCTGAAGCTGACCTGCATAACCGGATTATTGAAATGTTTCGCGATATTTTACAAGTGGACCGGATGGGTTACGTCGAAAATATGTATAGATTAGGCAGAAATAACACTAATACCCGACACTAATAGTAATAGAATTAATAAGCAAAAGAATGGCTAAATATATCAAAAACAATAGCCACTATTTCCAGGGATCACGATTATCTGTTTCTGAATTTTTGGACGAAAATTCACGTAAGGAAAGACAGCAAATGCGAAAGGAAATGATAAAAGCAAGAAAGGAAGGCTTATACGCAGTAATAAGAAATAATCAGTTATACGTGGAAGGAAAAGCTATAATTTTAAGAGATGAAACACAAAAAAATCAACCAAACTACACAGCAAACGGGAAAAATGGTTGCTTGAAAACTTCCCGCCTCACCTGCCAACGAGATGTAACAGACAGCAATGAAGACAATAACAATAGTTCCTTTCGAAAACACAGACCAACTATTTAAAATTCTGTTTCAAAATGTTCAAAGTCTGTATAACAAACAACATATACTGGAAACCTTCTTCACAGATAACCCGATTTATAATGCAATATGTATAACAGTCTTGGTAGTCGAAAGAAAAATTAAGCATGATGCAATTCCCGACTGGAAGGGCTCTTAAGCGCATGCTTGGAGAGAGGCCAGTTCCCGCTTCGTTGGAAGACGGGGAAGCTGGTCCTCATCCGGAAGCCGGGGCGCCCTGCGGACTCTCCGTCCGCATACCGGCCCATTGTGTTGCTCGACGAGGTGGGCAAGCTCTTCGAAAGAGTCATTGCCAACCGCCTCGCCGGGCACCTTGTGGGGATGGGGCCGGATCTTGCGGAGAACCAGTTTGGTTTCCGCAGAGGGCGCTCGACGGTGGACGCCATCATGCGCGTGAGGGCTCTCACGACAGGGGATGCGGTGTCCAGGGGTGGGGTTGTCTTGGCGGTGTCTCTTGACATCGCCAACGCCTTCAACACCATGCCCTGGAGCTGCATTAGGGAGGCACTCCGGTATCACCGGGTGCCGACCTACCTTCGTCGTGTGGTCGGGGACTACCTGACGGACAGGGCCGTCATCTACCCCGGTCGCACCGGAGAATGGAACCGGCGAGAGGTGTCGTGCGGTGTCCCACAGGGATCGGTTCTGGGGCCGCCCTTGTGGAACATCGGCTACGACTGGGTGCTGCGCGCCGACCTCCCTAGCGGTGTCAGTGTAGTTTGCTACGCTGACGACACGCTGGTGCTGGCACAAGGGAGGTCGCACGAGGCGGCGGCCGAACTTATGACACGCGGGGTTGCGATAGTCGTGGAGAGAATCCGGCAACTGGGTCTCGAGGTGGCATTGCACAAGTCCGAGGCCATGTGCTTTCATGGGCCTCGGAATGCGCCACCGTCGGGATCCATACTGACGGTAGGAGGGGTTCCCATCGGCGTCGAGTCGACGCTGAGGTACCTAGGGCTTGTCCTCGACAGCCGGTGGAACTTCGTGGAGCATTTCCGACGTTTGGCTCCCAAACTGGAACGGGCAGGGGCTGCGTTCAAGCGGCTCTTGCCCAACCTGGGGGGTCCAAACGCCTCCTGCCGCAGGCTCTACGCGGGGGTCGTGCGGTCCATGGCCCTTTACGGGGCCCCGGTGTGGGCGCGTTCTTTGAGGCGGCGAGCCGCCCACTACCTGAACGCGCCCCAGAAGGTGGTAGCCGTAAGGCTGATCCGGGGGTACCGCACGATCTCCGGCGAGGCGGCGAGCCTCTTGGCCGGATTGCCGCCATGGGATCTGGAGGCGATAGTCCTCGCGTGCCTGCACGAACGGGAGGAAACGCCCGGGTGTCACCACTGCCAGGATCGGCCGGAGGACACGGTGGAGCACACTGTGGAGCTATGCGCCGCTTGGGCTGAGCACCGCCGTGTCCTCGTAGCGGCGATTGGCGGCGGCGACCTCTCGCGTCCGGCCCTGGTTCAATCCATGGTCCGGAGCGAGAGGGAATGGGAAGCCGTCGCCTCCTTCTGCGAAGCAGTCATGCTAGCGAAGGAGGTGGCGGAACGTGAGAGGGAGAGAACCTCACGTCCCAGCCGCCGCGGGAGACGCCCCGGGCGTCGGGGGGCAACCAGTGGCCCCCGGCCACCGTAGGCGCGGGCCTGTGGACGGTGAGTAATGGGCTAGCTCACCGTCCGTCCGTCTTATGACGACAGACCGTGCCGACGGCGCGTTCGTGTTCCACGCGCGCCTCAAGGAGATGTCAGCAAATCGGAAGGGGTCCGAGAGGGCCGATGCCTGCCAGGGCTGCGGGTTGTTCGAAAGAGATACCGTGCCCCTGGAACGCAAAGGGCTAAGAAGGAACATGGATGGGTTTTAGTCAGTCAAGTCTGACACTCCCTTCCGCTCCGCCCAGAGCGGAAGAAGTCATTTGATGATTTCCCATCCGAAAAGAAAAAAAAAAAAAAAAAAAAAAAAAAAAAAAAAAAAAAAAAGCATGATGCAATTTAGTGGATATAACATAGCAGCGTCATACTGCCGCAGCACGCGAGGTGGAGGCGGCGTATGCATCCTCCTGCAAGATCATGTTGACTTCAAAGAGAGAAATGACATAACGAATATGTCTATAGAATATATTTTAGAAGTATGTGCAATTGAGTTACCCAGAGAAAATAATGTAATATAATTATAGGTGGAGACTTTAATATAAATATTTTATAGGGAAGTGTAAAAACTAGCCAATTCCTAGACCTAATGCTAGAATATAAACTTACACAACACATAAAAACACCCACACGAATAACACAAACTACATCTACATGTTTAGACTAGATATTTACAAACACCAACACAAATAAAATATATACAACAGTAGAAGAACTAGGTTTTTCAGACCATAGCGGAACAATTATACACATCACCATACCAACACCACATTTAGCTACACAAACAACTTGGTACGTCAAAAAAAGATTATTTAACAACACGAACATTTTAAAGTTTAAGTCAAAATTAAATGAATACGATTGGAATAAAATCCTAACTAATAACCAAAATATAAATGAAAATTATAAAGCATTTCATGATACATTAACAAATATCCTTAACCTTTGTATACCAATATGTAAAGTCAAACTAAAAACCAAAATTAAAAAAACACTGGTTAACGACGGGCATCAAAATCTCCTGTACAAACAAAAGATTGTTAAAAATACTCACACTTAAAACAAAAAATCCTATCATTACAAATTATTATAGAAAGTATGAAAAAATATTAAAAAATCTGGTTACGGCATCAAAAAAGATGCAATATATGAATAAAATAAAAAAATCTAACAATAAAGTAAACACCCACACAACTTGGAAAACCATATGTTTTAGAATCAGTGGCATTATTTTTCCATTTTCTAAATCCTGTGGAAGTGTACGAAGTCTGTTTGTTTCCATGAGGTAAAAATTTCTGGCATGGGATAGCAAAAAGCAGCATCTTTCTCGACAGTCATTTATAACGCTTGAACCAATCGAAAACAAAGGCCCTGTTATGTTCTTTTGGAAATGTGTTTATAACAATTTGTTTACTGGTTCCGATTTGTGCAATGTCCGAAGGAATACCATAGCTAACATTACCTAGCCGGGCCTATTTACGATAGCATGTGCCAAACAAGGCGACTTTTTAAATCTCGAGTAAAATTTTGTCAAGATAATGAAAAACAAATAAAGTTAGATATAATTTCACAGCAACATTCGAATAAACAATTTGGTAAATTCTGGAAAAAGACTAATAATTTGAACCCAAAATCAAGTTTACCTGTGAGCGTTGCGGCCGTGCATGTGCCTCGTGATATAGCCAACCTGTTTCAGCGTCATTTTAGGGTGGAATCTGCTCCTGTAGGCTCGACTGACCTAACGCTCGGTGCTGAGAGCATGACCGGGGACGTTGCTGTCCGATTTTGTGCCAAGTAAGTTGCCGCCGTAATTCATAAAATGGTGCGAGGTAAGTCCCCTGGTCATGATGGTCTCAGCATTGAGCACTTGAAATATGCTGGTTTTCATGTGTCTCGAGTACTTGCTATGTTCTTCAGTTTATGTATGAGTCATTGTTACCTACCAGATGAACTTTTATATACCGTGGTTGTCCCGGTTATAAAAAACAAGACCGGGGATGTCTCAGACTTGGCAAACTACAGACCCATCTCGCTGGCTACTGTGATAGCAAAAGTACTGGACAGTCTGCTTGACAAACACCTGGATAAGCACATAAAGCTTCATGATGCTCAATTTGGATTTAGACCTGGCCTTTCGACCGAGAGTGCCATCCTGTGCCTCAAGCAGACTGTGCAGTATTATACAGCCAGGAATACCCCGGTTTATGCCTGTTACCTGGACTTGTCCAGGGCATTCGATTTGGTATCATATGATGTATTGTGGAAAAAGATGAAGGATGAAACAGGTGTGCCACGTGATGTTGTTGCGATGTTGAGATATTGGTACTCGAGTCAAAGGAATGTTGTACGGTGGGCAGGCTCACTCTCGGATGTGTATGGGTTGGAGTGCGGGGTGAGGCAGGGGGGGCTAACCTCTCCTCGTCTCTTTAACTTATACATGAACGAGCTGATCGGCGAGCTCAGCAGAACAAGCACAGGGTGCCATATAGATGGTCAGTGCGTCAATAATATCAGCTACGCGGACGACATGGTGCTGCTGAGCCCGTCGATCAGTGCCATGCGCAGACTGCTTGATATCTGTGAAAAGTATGTGCGAGCCCATGGACTAAGATATAATGTGAAGAAGAGTGAAGTGATGGTGTTTAGGGCTGGTAAAAAATCCTTGGCTAATGTGCCGCCCTTGTATCTTTGCGGTGCCAGCTTAAACAGGGTATCTAATTTTAAATATTTGGGTCACTGGGTCTCAGAGGATATGTGTGACAACATGGATTTGGAGAGGGAGCGCAGGGCGCTGTCTGTGCGCTGTAACATGCTGGCCCGCAGGTTTGCACGGTGTACCGAGCAAGTTAAAGTGACATTATTTAAGGCCTTCTGTCAATCTTTTTACACCTGCAGCCTGTGGACTAAGTACACGCAGCGTACATACAGTGCTCTGCGTGTACAATACAATAACGCGTTCAGAGTACTGTTTGGGCTGCCGCGCCACTGCAGCGCTTCAGCAATGTTTGCACTGAAAAGTGTGGATGGTTTTCATGCCATCATGCGGAAGCGCTGTGCGTCTCTTATGAAGCGCATGCGGGGCAGCTCGAACAGCCTTCTGAGTTTGTTCGTGGGCCGCTGGGACTCGCCGATGTGGCGGCACTGGATGCGACTTCACACTGCGGGTGGTCGCGTCCAGGGCTTGGCATAAACTGGCACTCCTGTGCGGTGCCACTAATTGATTTTGATTTTGTTTGTACTTACTAACAATAGCTTTATAAGGTTTTTTGTATTACTAACATTATATGGACTACGTCTGAAATAAATGTCTTATTATAATTATTATTACAGACATGTGTTGACGAACCTGTTGCCAAGGAAATAGGAGTACCGATTGTATTTTGTGCTTCCACCTGTTTTGAGCAGTGAGGTTCTTCGTGGTGAATTTGCTCTTCAAGTCTTCGTTTTTTTCCAAAGAAAGCCTGTTTGAGTCCATTTGAGTACGCCGAAAGAGTACATCAAAACTGGCATGACCCAACCATTGAAGGCACGCACCTTATTTCCGCCTGATAAAAGACTATTAAATACTTTTCTCAGGCGGCCAAAGAAGCGCTCCTTCAACGATTGTTTCATGTCAATAGAATTGATGCCCAGCGCTTCCGACATACCCAAATACTTGTAGGTTTCGGTCGTTGAGAGGGATCTAAGATTTATGGAATCTGAGAGCTGGGTTCTGAATCTGACGTGAAATGGTTTACTCTAATGGAAGATGGGACGAGAGATAAAAATAACCGCGAAACTATTGCATTAGCAATACGTTACGTCAAGGATAGTGTCGTCAATGAGTCGTTGCTGATGGTGAAGACTACTGAAAACCTTGATGCAGCCACTTTCACGGAGTTAACGTTGTAATAAGGCGGAGTAAAGCCTTGGTTATTTTTGGACCTTTGTTTAGATTTACCAATTTACTTTTAAATTCAAAATTCAGAGAAATCATTTTTCTATTCCGTTTGCGACGATTTTTGATTGGAAAAGGGTCTGAACTGAGCTGCCACACGGCCTAAACCTTTTTTATTTTTTAAACCGGTCTTCAAACTTCTGGTGATTATAATAATTATTTCAAGTCTTCTACGTGTTTCTCCTTATTCTCCAACCACGTATCATAGGTACTAGAACCCTACGCGCCATAGCGCGACCCTCCAGACCCGACGCGCTAATAGCGCGACCATGCGCTTACACAGCGCGACCATGCGCTTACACAGCGCGACCATGCGCTTACACAGCGCGACAACGTTAAATACCCTTACCGAAAATTACATTTGACCCCTCTCGTATACTTAGCTAATGCTATGATGGCGCAAGTGTAATGAGTTTCAGGAGTTGCGACTAGAATAGAAAATAAATTGGGCCGAAAAATTCCTTACGTCCACTGCTATAACCATCGCTTGCACTTAATAGTCATCAGAACTATCTCAGAAATTACTTTCATTCGTTTATTTTTTGACCAATGCATCATGTTACATGAATTATTTCATCATGGCTAAATAGCTACCTTATATGATGGAAAAAAGATAAGCAGACTCCTCGAACAACGCTGGTCTGGACATTTGGCAGTTACAAAAGTTGTATACGATTATTATTCATCGATTTTGCAGACTTTGAAAGAAATTAAAAATGACAGATTCCGTCGCCAAGAGTATCGGTATCAAAAAAGTCATGCTTGATCTGGAACTCCGAATGGCCATGGTCGTTAGGGTGGAACACTATTGTAGGTATGTTTTTTTTTTTTTTTTTTTTTTAATTTAAAATTGGAATACCAGGGAAAAGTTGCCTTATATAAATGCGAATACCTCCCCTTATTTTGAAAATTCTAGCTTGACAGCTTGATGCCCCGCCAGAGACTTGAAATTTATTATTTTAAGTTTTTATGAACATTTTCTAAATCGTGCACTCCTAATAAAACGCTAAAGAAATATGCAATATTGTAACTGTAAACATTGAAATAAAACTATTTTTTAATTAATAAAAATGTTTATTTAGGAAAAAACACAGCTTCTAAAAGTTAAACAAGAATTGAAAACTTTGTTTTTTGTAGTAAAAATCGATTTTCATGTCGAACTTTGGCATGACCTTTCGAGATGCTAATTTAGATTTTGTGAAACCCTCCCTTCTAGTTTTGTAGCATACACTTCGCCCTATTTCTGCCACAACTTTGACGGACCTTTCAACAGCTTGGGTATGCCAAGGCAGTCTTATAAACTCTAAAACAGCATCTCCTCAACTTTCAATTAGATCTTGTATCTGCTCATTGAAAATATTCTGCAGTATTGGGGGTTCGTATATCTTTTGTTGCCAATCCAGTTTTGGCACCTCAAACTTTCGTGGAACAGACTTTTCAATTACTCGACGAGCCTTCAAAATGCGTCGTACGGCGAGTTCCTTAATGTGCTTTTCTTAATCGGTTATCATACTCAAATACAAAACAGATGACAAAATAGCCGCCGCAGCTCGGTCTGATACTCCGTATCTATCACAGACAATTGTTAAGCTATGGAGAATGGCATCGGTGAGCTTTATAGGTTTTTGAGCATTTGTCTCAGCAGGGCCCAGACCATCTCCTGCCGACGAACAGGAAGGAAGGTTGACATCAGAACTAAATTTAGATCTCTTTTGTCGATACGAAGTAGAGGGAATTTCTTCGTTTCGTGCGCTTAAATTATGCCTCATTTCTTGCTTGTGAGTACGTACGTACAAAATAGGAGATATTTTGCAAAATTCTGCTATGGATAAGATCAGTTTTTCCTAAAAACATTAATCTGTTGTTGCGTTGGTCTTCTAAAAATATTTTTGTTTCTCCTTTGCCCTTTTTTTTCTCTCAAACAAGTGCAAGTTATAAATTCTTTACATTTGCATGCAGCTATGTCACAAAGCTTTCTACTCTGTACCCTGAACTCTTTTTACTACAGCATTTTGAGTAACAGCTTTTTAATAACTGTAAGACTCGTTTGTGAGTGACAGTTGGCATAGTCGATTTTACCCATAGATCTTCAATTTTGTTCCCGACTATTCCAGCAATTTCCAAAGACGTAGGTTCTTTTGTTGTGTCTTTTTTAATTTTTAAATCAGGACGAAACCATTCATAAAACATTGTTTTCGTACGTAGGAATAATATTTTCTTTCAACTGACCACTGTCGCCAAATATCGGAAATTTCAAATATTGTCTCGAAAAAAACGGCGGGAAACGTTGAACGGGATAGGCGCGTTTTTTTGTAAATTTTCGAAAAAAATAATTTTATAGTGTACAGGAAAGTAGTTTTTATGTAGTATATCTATAATTAGTTTAGTTAGTGATTATCTGTATATATATTGGTAAGTTTCTTTTAGTTTTATTTAATTACATGTAAGATGAATCGCCCTCCGGATCCGGGCGGTACAAATTTTGAACCTGGACCCGGTCCAGAATCATTAAAATGTCCTCCTCCAGCTTATTTCGTCACTGTATCAACAAACGAATCTAATATGGATACTGACGCTTCTGGCACCACAGAAAATAGGCCAACAAAACGCGTCCGAAGGCGGACATGTAAAGATTGCAATAAACGGAAAAAGAAATATAATAACAATAAAGATCCCAACGCAACTGTTAATTGTTGTGACTGTTCAGAAAACGACATTATTCAAGAAAATTCGGCAAAAAAAATTAAATCTACAATAACTAACACTTCGCCAGTCCTTTCCACTACCATAGACAAACCGACTCAAGCATATAATTGTAATGATACTGATAAAAATATTACTATAGCTTCGCAACCCTCTCCTATTGGACGTACAACATACGAACCTACAGACAATAGCCCCTATATTGTACACGTACAGAAACAGACATCAAGTCCTAATGACGATTATACTCTTCACCCCATCACATTCGGAAAGTTTTTTAGGAAAAATAACTTCGCTAGTATTATTAATGGTAGCCTAAAACGCATCGGGCGCAACAGAATGACCTTGTCTTTTGCTAAGCATTCAGATGCAAATAATTTCTTATCACACCAGAGCTTGATTGCACATAACCTTCAAAGCATACATTCAAACTTTCAATATAACACGGATGGGCCTCGTAAGAGGTATCCCTGTCGAATGGTCTCCAGAGGAAATTATCGAAAACATTAATCTTCCGATAGGATGTGGCAAAATACTTAAAATTAAAAGACTTAACTTTAGGGTAGTGGTTGATGGAGCTCCTTCTTGGAGACCATCCCAAACAGTAGTGGTTACGTTTGACGGACAAATTCTGTCAAAACGAATATTTATGTGTTACAATGCACTTCCAGTTGAACAATTTGTGTACCCAACAATACAATGTTTTAATTGCTGCAAATTCGGACATACGAAAACACAATGCAGATCAAAACCACGTTGCTATAAATGTGGGGATGCCCATGTTGGTAGTACATGTACTGTAGAGGAGGAAAGTTCAACATGCTTTCTTTGTTCAGGGCAACATTTTGCAACAAACAGATCCTGTCCGGAACATTCTAGGCAGGTGGCTATTAAACAATCAATGGCTGATTGTTGCATTTCTTTTATTGAGGCTGTTAAATTACATCCACCAGTATCCAAATCATGAATACAAATAACATGAGAATCAATGCAGATGTTTTAAATACAATACCCATAGGTAATACTGACAACAATATACTGAGACCTACAACTGTAAATAACAATTTAAATAAATCATATAAAAAGACAGTATTGCTGAAACCTCGGTCACATAAAAACACATATAAATCATCTGAATATGACCAAGTTGCCCATAGGCAGCTCATAAAAGAATATGCAATGCCTTCACCAGCTAATGGTTGTGCATTGAGGTCACCAGATATAGAAAATACTGATAACTCTTCAAATGTACTAAATTTTATTTCTAGTATTATTAAATCTCTTTCTCAGTCTCAACTTATCAAACCAGAACACGCTGCCATAATTCTTGATGCCCTTGTTAAATCTAACATCCAAAATAATGGATCAAACTCCAATCCACAAAATAATTCAGTGGAATTGTCGAAGTATACGCAGTAAAAAATCAGAACTTGTATACTTACTCACTAAATTCCATCCTAGTTTAATTGCTTTAGGAGAGACCTGGCTCAAGCCAGACTACTCACTTTGTTTGAGTGTGTGCGCTGCTGAGAGTGAGGCTCCACCTCGACATATGCCTTGTCCATGGGCATGGCCAGATAGACCGTGGGCTCGCGTACATGTTGATTTCTTAGGCCCTATCGCGAGGCGGATATTTTTAGTAATGGTTGATGCCAGGACCAAGTGGCTTGAAGTTTGTCAAGTATCTAGTACAGCGGCTAGCCACACGATCAGCGTTTTTAGTGACGTATTTGCTCGTTTTGGTTTGCCGAAACAAATAGTCTCAGATAACGGGCCGCCATTTACTAGTCACGAGTTAACACAATTTTTAAAGTCGAATGGCATCGAACATATATATTCAGCGCCATATCAT
This sequence comes from Cerastis rubricosa, assembly GCA_949152445.1. Taxonomy (NCBI): domain Eukaryota; kingdom Metazoa; phylum Arthropoda; class Insecta; order Lepidoptera; family Noctuidae; genus Cerastis; species Cerastis rubricosa. The sequence goes on along the minus strand of OX424523.1, from coordinate 19,701,917 downwards.
CCTGCCTCAAACGGTGCAGCAGAAAACGCAGTACATACTGTTAAAAGAGCCATTAAAAAAGCTATTAGAGAAAAATTTGAAATACACTTATTTTTAATCAATTTCTGCTGTACTATAGAAACACAGAACACTGTACCACAGGAGAAACACCGGCGTCGCTCATGTTCGGTCGCAGGTTGCGTACAAAATTTGACGCTCTTAGACCGAGTAGAGACAAAAAAGTTAGGGATGCTCAGGAATTTCAACGAACGTACGGTGCAAGGGGGTTACGTGAACTGCGTCCGGGGGATGAAGTCTGGCTGCGTCAGTATCGCGGGCAGGATAAATGGGTTTCTGGGACGGTTACTGTGAGAATGGGCACCACCGATTATAAGGTAGTAGATGCTTTAGGCAGGGAATCTCACAAACATGTAGATCAGCTTAAACAATGGATACAGAGTTCATTAATCTGTCCTTCTTCATCTAGCCCAGTTGGTGAGAGGTCGGGGACAGTTGAGGTAACTCAGGAACTGGAAGCGCCTAGTCTGCGGTGCGATGGTTCAGCCACTGCGACTACATATCCGGATATTGGAGAACGAGAGCATTTCGAAGACTGCGTTTTAGAGCCAGTTCAGGGCACAACAGAACCTTCCTTGCTTACTCCTGAACCGCCCCAGTCTCGTCCCGTTCGTCAATGCAGGATTGATAAGCCAGCTAGATATAAGTTCTGATGAGGGGGTGTAAATACAGTTAAGTTTATTTTGTTAAGTTTAGTAGTTCTGTTAAGAAGTTGTTTTAAGTTTGTTTTGTTTGTATCTGTTTTTAGTTTATAAGTAAGTTTATAATTTACTGTAGATTTACAGGGGTTTTAGATTAAGGGAGAGGGTGTAATGTATGTACTGGCCATATACAAACATACTGGCTGGTATTGTTTATGCTCTTGTGTGTTAGCAGCGGATGACAGATGATGCGGCTGTCATGGCTGTCTCCAATAAAACTGTTTACTGAAAGCACATTATTTTATTCATACATTTCAAAATTAATAAGAACTAGTAAAAATAATTGATGCAATACCTTTCAACTAAGACAATTACATTATCGCAGCAACCCGAAACAAAACAGTGTAATTTGTAGTTCCTACCCGCTTTTTGCCTCGTTTTCACAGCACCAAAATATAGAATTATAATGAAATATTTGATTGCAATAGTTAGCAAACTTATTATGTTTAAAAATTTAAAAAAAAAGTGTGTTAATAGACTTTGTACTACTAAGTAGGCTTTGTGAAGAGCTCCAAAAATGTAATTTTTGTTAATTTTCGATGCTTTGGCGGGGCCATCTTACCGTTATCCGAAAGTTTTTATATTTTTCAATGAGGTAACTGATGGCAATTGGCAACTATTTACAACTATTCCAAAATGAAATTTAAAAAATAAAAAAAACGTTCCACCCTAATGGTCGTAACCAAAAAAATCTTATCCACACTACAACCTGCAGACGCAGCTTTGCAAGACCGAAGCGCAGGATTGAAAGACGCCATAACAATCATAAAGTGTGTCGAAGATGAAATTATAAAATTAAGATCAGAGCAAATGTATAATTAAAAAGTCTTTAACAGAGCAAATGTATAATTAAAAAGTCTTTAACAGAGCAAATGTATAATTAAAAAGTCTTTAACAAGCGGCGACTGCGGCGAATCTGAAAATAGAACACAGACCTCGAAGAGACAAGTAAAAATACCACAGCGGAATCAGAATCAGAATCAGAATGCTTTATTTGTAAACATAGGTCAAATTACAGCATTGTGCGAGATGTTACAGACAGGTAGATCCTCTATGTTTTGCCCAGAGGCGTACAAATGTATTTAATCAACATTGTCGAGCTTTCCTACTTTTCAACAAACATTAAATTGTACAGTTATATCAAGTGGTTGCATTATGTTAACTTTCACATGTTCAATATTAATAGGTACATGCATATTAATAAACAAACAAAAAGAGAGAGAAAAAAAAATACAATCAATTTCAATAAATGTCAAAAAGATTAAAATAAATGTCATATCAATGTCAAATAGATTAAAATAAATGTCATATCAATGTCAAATAGATTAAAATAAATATCATATCAATGTCAAATAGATTAAAATAAAAGGCATATCAATGTCAAACAATATTCAAAATATGTGAGGTGATGTACAATTTTCTGAAGCAGTAATTATAGAATTGTCGCCCGTATATGCCTGTATTGAGTAATAGCATTTATTTATCAAAATTCTTAACAGTTCTTTTTTAAAATTGTCAAGATTTAACGTTTATATTTTTTCAGGTAGTTTGTTAAATATTTTTACGGCCATACAGAAGGTACTTTTATTCATTAGTGCAGTTTTTCCATAAGGTACTTCAAGTTCTGACTTATTTTTGTCGCGTAATTTTCTGTAGTAACTCTTAGTAGCTATTTTGTATAATGAAATGTTAGATGATTTGACAAACACATTTGTTTCGTATATGTAAAGCGATGGCAAGGTAAGAATCTTTAGACGTATAAAAAACGGTTGACAACTGTCTGTGCCTTTCAGTCCACACATCGCTCTGACGCATCTTTTTTGGGCTCTAAATACGAGTTCTCTATCTACTGAATTGCCCCAGTATATTACGCCATATCTGAGTATCGATGCAACATAGCCGTGATAGGCTGTGAGCACAGATTCTAGGCGCACTATTTTCGAAAGTTTATAGAGAGCATAGGCAAATTTATTAAGTTTTTTACATATTTCGTCTGTCTGGGGTCTCCAAGTCAAATTGTTGTCTATATTAATACCAAGAAATTTAGTAACAGTAGTTGATTCTATTTTTGACCCTAAATAGCTAATGTCACGGATTTTATTTGGGATCCTTTGATGAAAATGCATAATTTTTGTCTTTTCTAAATTTATAATAAGATTATTGTTGTCAAACCATGTTATAATTTTATTTAATGTCATATTTATTTCATTTTCATAGGTATTAGGATTATCACACTTAATGATTACGGTGCTGTCATCGGCGAATAGTACCATCGGGTGATTTATTTGCCTCGGAAGGTCATTTATATAAAGTTAAAAAAGGGGGGGCCCTAGCACACTACCCTGAGGAACGCCGTGTTTAATTATCTCGCTTATTTGGATGGATGATTATTTGACGTATGCCCCCCCCCCCCCTCCTGTTCCTCCGTTGGAAGTGAACGACGAGCAAGTCTGAGTATTTCGAAACGTTGGACATACTAATTGGTGAAAGCAAAGATGGTTTTCCGACAACGATGATCTAATCAATTCGATTGCAAGTCTCGAAGAGTTCGATGTAGATAAAATGGAGTAGATAAAAAATTTGTCATGTTCAATTAACAATTTTTTTGTCATGTTCAATCTTTTTATCATGTTCAATTTTTTTGTCATGTTCAATTTTTTTGTCATGTTCAATTTTTTTGTCATGTTCAATTTTTTTTGTCATGTTCATTTTTTTGTCATGTTCATTTTTTTGTCATGTTCAGTTTTTTTGTTATGTTCAATTTTTTTGTCATGTTCAATTTTTTTGTCATGATCAATTTTTTTGTCTTGTTCAATTAACAATTTTTTTTGTCATGTTCAATTAACAATTTTTTTTGGCATGTTCAATTAACATTTTTTTTGCCATGTTCAATTAACAATTTTTTTGTCATGTTCAATTTACAATTTTTTTGTCATGTTCAATTTACAATTTTTTTGTCATGTTCAATAAACAATTTTTTTGTCATGTTCAATTTACAATTTTTTTGTCATGTTTAATTTACAATTTTTTTGTCATGTTCAATTTACAATTTTAACTAATTCCATCGAAAGAAGAGGCTAGTGTGGTTAAAGCTTACTTGAGTCGTAACGAGAATAAAATGGAAAATACATTGGAAGTTTTGTACAAGCAACGAGAGGCGTTCAAATTTGAACTTGAACTTTTTGCATCTGCGACCATAGGATGTAGCACTGCAGTGTGCGAATCTACGTTTTCAACTTTAAGTGCAATCAATAGGCCTCAAAGGTTGTCAATGCGTCACGGGAGAGTGGCTGGTATGGTATATCTGGCCTTTGAAAAAAAAAAGAACAAAATCTGTTGATCAGAACGAAGTTCTTCGCATTTTTAATAACATGGCGAATCGTAGAATACAATTTACAATTTGCAGAAACAATATGATCTAAATGTTATTTTTACTCGTATCACCCCAGCCAACAATAAATTATTACCTCACTCTCACTCAGACGTGGATCTCTACATCCATCCGTGGATCGGTACATCAACATGGTGATTGATTTAGGAGCTCGTGTTTCGGAGCAGATCAATTATGATTTTCAGGTGCTCTAACCAATATGAAGTAGGGCACCTCAAATTGGACACCTTGGCGTTCACTGACTGCTGGTTGCTGGATTATTTTTATCCGTCTGTTCATGCCGTGCCTATTTTTTCGCTAGGATTCAATCGCCTTTTGTCTGTTCTTTCATACATTATTAGGTCTATTCTAGTAACATCATGTCAGAAGAGGGGTTCCCTATTGTTGAGACTCCACGTCGTTATAGTCCCATCATTTCGCGACCACCACCTCCTCCTATTCCGCCAAGACCTTCTCACGCTTCCTCACAAAGTATCATTCCTTCTCCAATAAGATCTGAGGAATGCCTACAATTTACCAGGCAGTTCTCTCTTACTAAGTGGAAGATTGTTTTCGATGGTAAGACCTGCGTACGGGAATTTTTCACGAGTTTAGAGGAGTGCAGGGAGGCCGACAATTTGTCCGATGGTTATTTAGTTAAGCGATTCCATGAAGTCTTGTCAGGTGTCGCACTTCAATATTTTAGGTCGATCCGTCGTCCGGGTCTTACCTTTTTTGAGATCAAAGAAGCCTTTTTTAAGACATTCGGTACGACTGATTTTGAATTTCAGATAAACCAGGAGGTCCGTAACCTCAAGCAGAAACCGGAACAGCTTATAAGAGAATTTATTATCGAGGTTTCTTACTTAAATGCTAAACTGAGCAAGCCTATTGAAGAATCGGAGTTGTTGTGGATCATCACTCACAACATGTTGCCAAAGTACACTCCTTGCTTGTCCATCCAAAAATTTCATGACATCAATAATTTAATCGAAATCGTTACTCATTTCGAGTCCTTTCTAAAGCCTTCAAAGGCGGTAGCCAGTCTCGACTGTGTTGCCGACCAGTCGACTTCTCAAGCATTTAACCCACCAAAACCTAGGCCGAACAAAACTTCCCATCAACCAACATCTAGTAAGCCTCAGATTTGTCCTAGTTGTAGTCAGTCTCAGCTTTGCTTAAAATGTAACAAAGTTGGTCATTCTTACCGCTCTTGCCCAGAGATCACAGGCATGATTTGTTTTAGGTGTCGCACTCCTGGATTTATTACTAGGGAATGTCCGAAATGTAATCCAAAAAAATGCATAGACCACTGGCGATACGCTTCTTTCCCTACAGTATCCCCAGTGTTTACTTCAGATTCATTTGATAACCGACCGTTTATAGAGGTATTATTATGTGGTAGAGTTGTTAAAGTATTGCTCGACTCTGGCGCTCAAATGTCGCTTGTTAGCGATAATTTTATTCAGCAACTAGGTGTTTCTTTGACATCAAAAGACGCTTGTCCCCATGTTATATCGGCTAGTAATTCGCCGATTGATATTCTTGGTTCTGTATACCTTCCAGTTAAATTTAACGGAAAAAACATTTTTAGTGGCAAGTTCGATGTCATCTTCTGTCTATTTTTAGTCAGGCTTTTAATAAAAATATTGATGGTAATATGTTTATCCCTTCTGTTCAGCACTCTTCCCCTCAAGTTTCCTCTGTTGGCGAGGTCCGTTATATTCATCCTCGTAACATCCTATCGCCGGATCAAGAGTCTAGTTATTAAAGAGTACGAAGTTATCTCTTCGGAAAAAGTTGGTCTTGGTAAAACATCTTGGTTGTCCCATAAAATTAATACTACGGGTTACCCTATCCGTCAAAAATATTATCCCTTATCCCCTGTCAAGTTGAAGATTCTCAATGAAGAGATTGACAAAATGTTAGATATGGGTGTTATTCATCCTTCCCGTTCTTCATGGGCTAGTCCTGTGGTAATGGTGACAAAAAAAGATGGTTCTGTTCTGTTCGGTTTTGTGTCGACAGTAGAAAACTGAATAGTGTGACAGTTAGAGATTCATATCCTCTTCCCCGTATTCACGATATCCTCGACAACCTTCGTGGTGCTAGATATATTAGCTCATTGGATTTAAGAAGTGCTTTCTGGAATATTCCACTCGCTGATAGAGAAAGTTGTGAGAAAACAGCGTTTATTGTTCCACAACGTGGTCTCTTTGAGTTTGTTAGGATGCCTTTTGGTCTAACGAACGCTGCTTCGGAGATGCAACGCCTTACTGATATGATCGTTAATTTCGAGTTTACTTCTACCAGCGACGACTGTATTTTTGGGTACGTCGACGACTTGATAATCGTGTCTAAAGATTTCTCTAGTCATATGGCGCTGCTCAGGAAGGTGCTTGCTCGACTTAAAGAAGCTGGCTTAACTATAAATTTAAAAAAAATGCGAGTTTTGTAAAGGCGAACTAAAATATTTGGGTTATATTGTTAATGAAAAGGGTCTTCAAACCGATCCCGGCAAACTTGATGCTATTAAAGATTATCCTACTCCTACTTCAGCTAAGTCATTACGCGGTTTCATTGGTATGTGTTCCTATTATAGGCGTTTCGTTAAAGGGTTTTTTTCTATAATTGCTCCGCTTACTGCCCTTATCGGTAAGAGAAAGGGTAATGATCCAATAAGTTGGAATGATGCAGCCGATCAGTTGAAACAAGCGCTAATCGATACGCCTGTTATGGCATGTCCTGATTTCTCGAAGCCGTTCATCCTGCAGTGTGATGCGTCAGCTGTTGGTCTTGGTTCGGTACTGACACAGAACATAGACGATGTTGAGCATCCAATCGCCGATTATTCGCGTTTATTCTCTCAAACTGAAAGCAATTATAGTACTACAGAACGTGAACTCTTGTAAGTTTTGGATTCAATTAAACATTTTCGATGTTATTTAGATGGTATGAAGTTTTCTGTCATAACAGACCATATGGCCCTTAAGTGGCTCGTCTCTCTTAACAACCCATCTGGTCGTTTAGCTCGTTCGGCTACTATTATCTCCCAATATACTTTTGATATTGTGCATCGTAAAGGTTCGCAACATATAGTCCCCGATGTTCTTTCCAGGATCCATGCTAATCCTGTGTCATTTGACCAGGGTCCTGAACATACTAATGACCGTTGGTATAAGAAGATATATTTTGGTGCTCGAGACACGCCACAAATGTTCCCAGCATACGCTATAAATAACGGTATCCTTATGAGACGCATGCCTGTTACTAGTCCTTTATCTGCTGAACCATGGCGCGTGGTGTTACAAGCTGAAAAGGTTCCAGACGCTATTTGGGAAATTCACAATAGTTTTCCTTCGATACATCCCGGTGTTACTAAAACGTATCTAAAGCTTAGGGAGTTGTTCTACTGGCCAAATATGTTCCGTGACGTTACTTCGACGTTAAGTCAATGTGAGGTTTGTAAAGCCTATAAAATTTCGAACACACAACCTCGCGGTCAGATGTGTTACCCTAAAGAGGTTTCCTTGCCCTTACAGATGATTTCTATCGATATAATTGGTCCGTTGCCCTGCGCTTATTATGGTTATAATATATCCTTTCTATGGTAGATGTTATTTCCAAATATGTTTGGCTAGTTTCTCTGAAAAGGATTGATAGAGTCCGAAATTTTATTTAATTTTGGGGTTCCGCGTACTATTCTTTGTGACAACGCTACAGTTTTCCGTAGTAATCAATTCCTTAATTTTCTCAGATCTTTCCATATTCAATCACCTACTTTTACACCATATTATACAACCCAAGCAAATACGGTTGAGCGATACAACCAAAGTGTTATAACATGTTTAGGTATTTTGGTTGGTGAAAACCAAAGAAGTTGGGCTAAAATGTTACCTAAAGTTAAGCTTTACCTCAATTCTTGTGTTAATCTAGCTACTGGCTTTACGCCTAACTTTCTTATGTTTGGTAGAGAGGTCCTTATGGATAGCAGTCGTGTATATAGTCAGACTCGAAGCTCTAATTTGGCAGACAGTCGGGCTCGTCATGCTTCAAACCTACCTTCTCTCAGCGAAGTTTATGCAAAGGTTGCTGATAATCTTTCTTTAGCTTTTCTCCGTAACTCTCGTACAAATAATTCTAATCGATCAGCTGTCACTCTGAATGTTGGTGATACTGTATGGAGAAGGAATTTTTCCAAGTCTTCTGGAGGTGATTTTTTCTCTGGGAAGCTTGCTCCACGTTTTATTAAGTGCCGTGTAATAAGAGTCATTTCTAGGACCACCTATTTGCTACAGGATTGTGATTCAGTCCACTCCGGACAATATCATATCAAAGATATCTTAAATTCTCTTTGTTCCATTTTAACATTGACATTTGCTTTCTAATCCTTTTTCCTCTTTGGAATATTTCTTTGCATAAGTTTTTGATTAGATTAAAAACTTCATAGATGATCTGTTAATAGAGACATCTATTTATTTCTGTGTTATGTCAACTTGTGTTCTAAGGTTATTTTGTTAGTTTAACACAGATGGCGTGACATTCAACATTTAATTTTAAATTTGAATTTAAACTTGTGTTTTATGACTTGAGTTTTATGACTTGAGTTCTCTGATTTAAGTCTTGAGTTCTTCTTTGACTTAATTGACTTAAGTTTTCTTTCTTAAACTTAGTTTTTTTTTTTTGTCCAACACGTCTTTTGTTTCTAGGTTGGACTTTACGTGTTGACGTTATTTATTTTTTGGGGATCTCCGGGTTTTTTCTTATAGTTGGTAGGTAATAGTTAAGTCTTATGTTAAGTTAGGTTAGTTTTACTTAGATCTAAAGTTCACTGGTTGTTCTTCATAATTGTAAGGATGTGGTAGGTTAGAGTTTGGCTCTAACTGAACAATATATATTTAGATTTAGGAGTTCGTTATTTTCTTTCATATTCTCCATAGATGTAATTGAGATATCGCGAGTTCGCGCGGATAACGTTTAGATGTGGTGGCCTCCGTGTTTATTCAGTATCTGTTGCACTTCGATATCGTTTGATTCAGATATGATACCAGTTATTGTTTTTGCCTGATCCAGTTTTTTCTTTTTTCTCACTCGTACTTACGTCCTTTTTTTTCTTAGAAAGAGGGTATTGCAGCATTATCACGCTGTTTATTGATTCGGCTGAATAAAAACTATTCCGTTCGTGTAAGTCGACCTCATTTCTAATCATTTTTCTTTTTCTTACTTCGGTTCAAATTTAAAAAGTATGATGATTCTTTTGGATGTCAAGAAAAAAATTTCTCGTCACATTGGCAACGAATCTTTGGAAATATACATGATATTCCGTTTCGAAATAAAATATCAAAATTGTTGTAATTTAAAATCGTTTACTCAGGGAAGACAATTTGAATTTTGTACCTATTAAAAGCGCCGTACTGAATAAAGTGTTTTTACAAAGAACCGGTATGTATTTGAAACATTTTAAATTTTTACAGCTTGAAAGATTCTTTTTTGAGCATGGTGTTAATTTTTCCCTATTTTCTCACCATAGATTCGCTCAGAATCGGTTCTGAGACCTTAAGACCTAGCTGTGAACTGGTGACCCGAATACTTTCGGCACCGCGACTCAATACCGACCAGGGCTTGCCACCTAAGACCCGGAACAACAGTCAGGTTTCGAGCGAAGATCCAGACCTACAGGGAGAAATATCACGAAATTTCAAAAACAATTTTTGTTCTAATCCTTTTTTTTTATAATCTATAGCAATAGTGTAGTTTTTTGTGCCATCATCTAATATTTTTAAGCCATTCGTGTCAAAAGGTCGCGCAATGTATTTTTTCCGGTGTCGTAGTTAAGCACGGATACAATTTGATCGCGCCTAGGGCTGAATAGGTGTTGCAACCCCTTCTCACCTTCTGGTTTTAATTTTCAAAATCAGATTTTATACAATTCTAAACAACCCATTTCGCTACTTTTCCTAAAATCACATTTTATGTCGCCAATTATTATTTTTTTCTTTCTTTGATCCTTTTAAATTTTATATAAAACATTTGTATTAGGTTTTTTTTTTATATATCGGAAAAATTATACGTATTAACATGTAGCAGTGACGATTTTTATTTTTTAATTACGCTACAGTAGTTACTATGAGATCAAAAAACTAAAAACTTCTGGGTCATTATTATGGAGTCCAGACTGAAAGACTATACATATTTGAAGTAGCTGTGTTTGTAAAGACAAATCATAGTCAGAGTCGTTTTAGACGACTAGCAGATGTACCACCCCGCAATTGGCGCGATAATAGTGTGCTATGTGTGGAGCCAGCCAAGACAGCACTCATGCGCATATAAGTGTCTACTGCATGGCACCAGTCATTTATTGGTAGGGAATTTTAGGCGGCTAAGCCAAAATATGATTAAAAAAAAATAGTAACAATTTTGTTTTGGATGGAATACTATTAATTACGGTTGTTTCTAGTTGGTCACTAAAAATAATTAAGATTCACAATTATTTTCTAAACAAAATTACTGTTGCAAAGTGCCGAATTCTCGGGATCCTGCAGTGTCCCTCGTACAAATTTTAGTTCAAAGTGCGTCGTGATTCATTTACTTTTACATAAGGGTCTTAAAAGCATCCCAAATTAATAAGTTTAAGTATTTTTCCTGGCTTGGTAGAACAATTATTATGGTAATTTTCCTTAAAAAATATTGAATAAATCTTATTTACATTTTGTAAATAAGATTTATTTTATCAAAATTTTTCGAACAGGATACTGATCCTGTTCGCTGTTGAATTAGAAAATATTCACTACACTATTTGCCGTGCGTCTTTTCCGATCCGCTGAGTCGATAGTACCTACGAAAGAGACAAAGAATGTCATCTATCCATTATCACCTAGCACGTTGTTTAGTGAGGAGAGTGCGTTTGGCGAGTGAAGTGGTGTCGTGAAGTCAGAAAGACGAAGAAATCAGTGAAGTTCACAGAATCCTGGTAGGATTTTTATTTACGAAACTAGCAGCCCGCCCCGGCTTCGCACGGGTATTTAACAATACACAAACATAAAAAACCCTTCTATTTGCGTCAGGTAACTAAAAAAAATCTCTGTGGTGTGAAATTCTGTATGGTGTCGGGTTCTGTATGGTGTCGGGTTCTGTATGGTGTCGGACGCATAGAATAGCACCATCCTATATCTTCCCGTGGGTGTCGTAAGAGGCGACTACGGGACTTGCCAGAGAATGGGCAGCAGCGTTCTCTGTACTTTTGTAACAACCGTACTGCGATCGCCAACACGCCTGCCAAGCGTGGCGATTATGACAAAACACCCCCTTCTTTGGGGAGGCCTATGTCTAGCAGTGGACGTCATTTGGCTGAAATGATGATGATAATGTAAGGCCCGTACCCCAGTGACGCCTACATCGTATAAGGTGATGCCTAGCCAGCTGAGCAGGGTGAGCGGCGACCACGCAACTTTTTTCTAATACTTACATTTTTAAACTCTTGATATCTTTCGAATGGAACGACCGAATTGAATAATTCAAAAAGTTATATAAAGGTATTGAAGCAGTCTTGAATATGAATTAATTTATTTTGATAAGGATTAATACCAAGATACAAATACAGAGTCTTTTCTAACGGCGGCATTAAAATATATATTTTTTAAATAAACGAACACTTATTGTGGCATAAATATAATAGTTAGACATATGCTGTCGCGACACTTTTTGTAAATAATGATGTGTTCTGCAAAGTCGTAATACATTATTTTATTCTTTCATCAATAGTTTTCGCAGCGCACGCGATGTAAAGAATATTTTAGGTAATTTTTATACACCTTGGGTTACATAATTGCAGTTTTAGTAAGGATCCCTAATTTTTTTGAAAATATAATATAGCCTATGTCACCCGCGGATAGTGTAGCTTCCCAACAGTGAAAGAATTTTTCAAATCGGTTCAGTAGTTTCGGAGCCTATTCAATGCAAACAAACAAACAAACAAACAAACAAACAAACAAACAAACAAACAAACAAACAAACAAACAAACAAACAATCAAATCTTTCCTCTTTATAATATTAGTTTAGATAAGTAATGAATATGACTAATTTTAGCGTATTGATATGTAAGATGCTAGCGTATTGATATGTAAGATGCTAGCGTATTGATATGTAAGATGCTAGCGTATTGATATGTAAGATGCTAGCGTATTGATATGTAAGATGCTAGCGTATTGATATGTAAGATGCTAGCGTATTGATATGTAAGATGCTAGCGTATTGATATGTAAGATGCTAGCGTATTGATATGTAAGATGCTAGCGTATTGATATGTAAGATGCTAGCGTATTGATATGTAAGATGCTAGCGTATTGATATGTAAGATGCTAGCGTATTGATATGTAAGATGCTAGCGTATTGATATGTAAGATGCTAGCGCATAGGCCTAGTTTAGGATTTTTGTTGAAAGTTATAAATTGGTGTGTTTATTTTATTTTTAGACAGAAATTATCAGAGACCTGGTCTCAGGGTCCTGTCCAATTGGTACCCAGGATACTGAGAACCATCCAGGATTCTGAGAAGATCATATTAATAATATTGTTTCTGTGCAATAATAGTATTTTTTTACACAAAAACATTAAACTACAAATAAATAATTTAATAATTGAACTTGTCGCAGTTGTCTTGATTTATTCCGTTAGACACGGTCATCATGTGGACAGAACATGGGTTCCGTGCTATAAAAACACACACTACACGAGGTACACTGCTTTTGTCGAACTCACTAACTACACACAAATTACTTGAAATTACAATCCAACACAATAACACTAGGCACCATGAATCGGGGAACAGTTTCGAGACGTCTTGACTCCGCCGCGGTCAGACACAGACTGTCCGCCTCACAGCGAGCTCGCGACTCTGTAGAAGCACGCTTAGGTGTGGGTAGACTGGTAAGTAGGTCGCGTGACCTTTGGCGCGCTTGCCGATTCATTTTCTGTCCGTACTAATGACCGGATCCTACAAACTTATTCTCGTAATTTGTTTATTTACAGTTATTTAGTTTTGGTGGTGGTCATTTTAAAGTATTTTTATAATTGTTTCGAAACGTCGGATTAACCGTACCGGCCTGTCCGCACCGACAGAGGGACACTCCTAACTTACCGCTGAACCCCGCTGTACCGCTGTCAGTACACCTCGGACCAGACAAAGTTAAACATTAATCGTACATAAAGTAAGGATCAAAATCGTTTGTAAAAATTTACGTCTTTGACCAATTAGTAGACGATTCAAATGAAACCAAACACTACCAACCTTATACGACAAATAATTATTAAAAAAAAGAAACTCATCTTTGGCAAATGTCAAACGAAAATGGCGGACAGTTTGCGGAATGGTGTGAAGTGTATAATGCAACTTTTTAGATAGCCATTTGCTTGAAAAATATCAAAAAATGTGTTTTTGAGTCAGCAAAAGTTCCTTTGTTGTGAAGTTTGTTAGTCGAAATTGAAAATACACTGGTCAGCAAATAAACCGAGCCACCCACTACCTAAGAACTCTGATTCGATTTTCTCAAAAAGTATAAAACTTATCAAAGTTATACCTACAAAAAGTGCGTTTCATGGTGATTAAAATGACTATAAATTAATTCGAAAGTACCGTCAACTCACATTGTAATCAAGCAACAAACACAATGCTAACGATTTGCTTTGTTTTCACCAGAGTTTGAAATTAGCGTTCTTTTTCTCTACAATGAGGGTAGTCGGATATTTCTTATCATTTCTTTAGTTTTTGTCCATCGTTTGCTCAGACGCGTGTGTTTTTGCTACTTTTTTCGATTAATAATGGATACAACACCCCAGGAAGCAGCTCAAGCTGTAGCATTACTTCAAGCAGGCATTGCGCAACGTGAAGTCGCTCGAAGGCTTCGAATCAGCAGATCTTCGGTGCAACGAGTTTACAGACGATACCTAGAGACTGGAGCATTCGATCGCCGTCCAGGTACGGGCAGACCTAGGGCTACATCAGCAGCAGATGATCGTTATATCCACCTTACTGTTCTGCGAAATCGCCACCTCAACGCAGTTGGGTCTGCGTGACGAACGCCAAGTGGTCGAACGCCAAGTGGTCAGATACCGTCAGAAGGAGACTTGCTGAACGGAACCTCGGGTTCGAGCCCGGCTCCAACAAGGCTTCCAGAGCTGCGAATTGCAATTGAAGAGGAGCGGAATACAATTCCTCAAGATTTTATCGTCAGGCTCGTAAGGTCGATGAATACAAGGATGCTGGCAGTTATCCGAGCAAGGGGAGGGAATACGGAATATTGATTAAAAACTTTTTTTTGACTATCTTTGTTTTTGGCTTTAATTTTTTTTAAGCTTTTATTTAACTTGCAATGTATGTAATGTTTGTTTGTTACGGTGGAATCTTGGAAGCTAAATTAGAACCACTTCCCGAAGTCCGATTGAGCTGAAATTTTGCACACTCCTTTGGTTCTGAAGACAATACATTCTTATGACAGACATAACTTAATTCTGCAGCCAGGATCGTCTCCTCACAAGGGAACTCCTTAATGGCTAATAGCGTAGACACGAAACTTTGCATACACGTGTTCATATTTGATGGATAATCACGACCTGCAGTGAGGATCGACTTCTCACGGGGGAACTCCTCAAAGGTTAATAGCGTGGACACGACACTTTGCATACGGGTTCATATTTGATGGATAGTCACAATTTGTATCATGAACTCAACCTGCAGCCAGGATCGTCTTCTCACAAGGGAACTCCTCAACGGTAAATAGCGTGGACACGAAACTTTGCATACGGGTTCATATTTGATGGATAGTCAAAATTTGTAACATGAACTCAACCTGCAGCCAGGATCGTCTTCTCACGAGGGAACTCCTGAACGGTAAATAGCGTGGACACGTAAATTTGCATACGAGTTCATATTTGATGGATAATCACGATTTGTATCATGAACTCAACCTGCAGCCAGAATTGTCTTCTCACGAGGGAACTCCTCAACGGCTAATAGCGTGGACACGAAACTTTGCATACGAATTCATATTTGATTGATAGTCACGATCTGTATCATGAACTCAACTTGCAGCCAGGATCGTCTTCTCACGAGGGAAGTCCTCAACGGTAAATAGCGTGGACACGTAACTTTGCATACGAGTTCATATTTGATGGATAATCACGATTTGTATCATAAACTCAACCTGCAGCCAGGATTGCCTTCTCACGAGGGAACTCCTCAACGGCTAATAGCGTGGACACGAAACTTTGCATACGAGTTCATATTTGATGCATAATCACGATTTGTATCATGAACTCAACCTGCAACCAGGATAATCTTCTCACGAGGGAACTCCTCAACGGTTAATAGCGTAGACACGAAACTTTGCATACGAGTTCATATTTGATCGATAATCACGATTTGTATCATGAATTCAACCTGCAGTGAGGATCGTCTGCTCACGGGGGAACTCCTCAAACGTTAATAGCGTGGACACCAAACTTTGCATACAAGTTCATATTTGAATCACGATTTGTATCACGAACTCAACCTGCAACCAGGATCGTTTTCTCACGAGGGGATTTCTGTCGTTTTCTCACGAGGGGATTTCTGTCGTTTTCTCACGAGGGGATTTCTGTCGTTTTCTCACGAGGGGATTTCTGTCGTTTTCTCACGAGGGGATTTCTGTCGTTTTCTCACGAGGGGATTTCTGTCGTTTTCTCACGAGGGGATTTCTGTCGTTTTCTCACGAGGGGATTTCTGTCGTTTTCTCACGAGGGGATTTCTGTCGTTTTCTCACGAGGGGATTTCTGAACGGTTAATAGCGTGGACATGAAACTTTGCATACAAGTTCATATTTGATGGATAATCACGATTTGTATCATGCACTCATCCTACAGCCAGGATCGTCTCCTCACGATGGAACTCCTCAACGGTTAATAGCATGGATATGAAAAAAGTGTTGAGATTTACATAATAATGTGTTCAGAAACAATTACGGTAAAACTAAAAATGTTAAAATAAAATTATAAGTAAAAAAACCTTTTTAAAAAAAGCTTTTATTTAAATGCTCTAAAAAGAAGGAAAATATTATTTTCTTTTAATTTTTAAACTTTCAACTTATAACCTCATAATACACAATTTATATGATCATAAAAGCTTGTCGCGAGGTTTGCTTAAATATTGTATTTAAATAGTGTATTTTAAGTACCTATAAGTATTAAATAAAACTGAAATTAAAAAAATACTTAAACTTAGCAGATTAAGCTACTCAATTAAATAGGAAATAGTTTATTTACACAAGTAAACCTCGCGACAAGCTTTTATGATCATATAAATTGTGTATTATGAGGTTATAAGTTGAAAGTTTAAAAATTAAAAGAAAATATTATCTTCCTTCTTTTTAGAGCATTTTAATAAAAGCTTTTTTTTAAAAGGTTTTTTTACTTATATTTTTTTTCACTTTATCATTACTAACGATTGTCACGACTGGAAAACGACTCTTCTTTGTAAAATCCTTAATAAACACTGAAATATTGATTAAACCCAATGAGTTTCCTTTCATTTTAATCACCATGAAACGCACTTTCTGTAGGTACAACTTTGATAATTGTAGGTTTTTTAGTTTTTGAGAAAATCGAATTAGAGGGCCTAGGTAGCGGGTGGCTCGGTTTATTTGCTGTCCAGTGTATATATTTGATTCTTTTACAATGAAATATGGTCTTGGAAACATTAGTAGCAACGTAAAAAATAGTCCCTACTTCTACATGTCATAAAATTAAAATTGCTTTTCGAGTTTGTGTGTATACCGGTTTAGAACATCTAAACTTCACTAAGGATTTTGATACGGTTTTTACAACATGTAGAAAATTGATTTAATTGGGTATTATTTCATGTATTCGAGGCATATCTATTCATATTTTTTGATATATCAAGTATTTTCATGCATTAAACTGAGCAGTTGGAAAACGGCGGATCTTATAAGAAGTTTGAGTTGGAATCTTATATGAATAATGTATGTAGGACTCCTAAAAACACTCATTAGATTACTTGTATATTTGTGCTGTTAGTTATAAAGTTTCGTATAAATTTATTGCGTAGTTTTACCAAACAAAAATAATATACGGCAACAGATCTGATTTGGCAACTTCTCTTATTTATACAGGATATTTATAATTCTCAAGTAGTAATAAAAGAGTTGTTTATATAGTAATACATGGTGTCGTTCTTCAAGAATACGACACTGTTTACCGTTTGACAAAAGAGCTAATACAGCTTTAGCAATAAGGTTTTTTGTAGACGCGGTTCATTTCACTCGCGCGATGACGTAATTGTTTTGACAGCTGAGTGAGTGACTTATCGTTAGCGGCCTCGGGTCTGAGAAGAAGTAGTCATCATCATCATCATTATTTCAGCCCTTTTAACGTCCACTGCTGGACATAGGCTCCCCCAAGTGTCGCCACATTGACATAACATGGGGGGTTTTGCCATAATCGCCACGCTTGGCAGGCGGGTTGGCGAT
This sequence comes from Cerastis rubricosa, assembly GCA_949152445.1. NCBI lineage: Eukaryota > Metazoa > Arthropoda > Insecta > Lepidoptera > Noctuidae > Cerastis > Cerastis rubricosa. The sequence continues at coordinate 19,684,272 of OX424523.1, read as the reverse complement.
CGCAGTACGGTTGTTACAAAAGCACAGAGAACGCTGCTGCCCATTCTCTGGCAAGTCCCTTAGTCGCCTCTTACGACACCCACGGGAAGATATGGGAAACCATATAGAAGTAGTACTTACAAATATTATATTTGAATATTATATTTTGTTACACAGGAAAAATGGCGCACGAGTAAGACAGAAACAGACCAAAAAGGATTTCTGAAAAAATTATATATGAAAAAATTAATAACGACGACGAACGCTGATTAGCAATCGCTGCCCTGGTGTGACACTTTTTATCGTAACTAAAAGTGAAATTGAAGATATGGAAAAACCGTTACCGACTCGTAGTCACACCAGATTGTAACACCAGTATGACAAACAGGATTTTTTTTCTCGTTTGTCACACCACGGATTTTTTCACATCATGTATACTATAATTGATAGTGCAGTACCTTTATATTCTAATAAAGTCGATGTGCCGATCGGCGTTAGCCGACTATCGTTCTTTGCTGACTGGTTACGTTTTTCTACATTTAGTAATATTTATTTACTTTTACGTTTAAAAAGAAAAAAAAAAGAAAAAAAACTTTTTTAACTACATAAAAGAATTGTGGGACTATGTACGGCATTGCCGCAAACTCCATTAGAACTTGTTATAAACGGATGGGAGTACATAAAAACTAAATCTAATGAATTTAGCGGGGAAAAGATGAAACAGTTCATAACAAAAATGTCCCAACAATGGCTAAATGATGAACAATATATCGCCAAATGGAATATAGTTGGTCAACGGCACAGAACCAACAACGTTCGTGAAAGTTGGCACTCCCACTTAAATAAAAATATTAATAAAACTACGTAACCATTCTAAAATTAATAACAGTAATATTCAATGAAAAATAAATTAATATCGAAAGAAAAGAAAGGGAAAAAAAAGATTGGGAAAACAAACAAAAGTGCTAACTGATAAAGATAATTTTATAATTTTCTGCCAATCAAAACTTTTAAATGGTGAAATATCATTGGGACATTTCCTTGAAACATTGCGTTAAAAACGTAATTTAAAAAAAGCTTAAAACCAGCGTCGGGCACTAGCTGCTCGTCAATTTACTGAACTGGGCCTATTTGGCGCAGCCGTGAGACACACAATTATATCTATTTTTTTATCCTATGCGTTGTATTGTTAAGTTTTTCATTTTGTATTGTGTGTACTTGTGGCATGTGCCAAATAAACATCTTTTCTTTCTTCTTTCTTTCTAATTTACAAGTATTTAATTTACTAAAAATAAAAAAAATAAAAAAAATTGAGGGTTATTCATTTAATAAACACGTAATTTGAAGGTTTTTAATTTAATTAAGTGGTATAACTAGAACAGCACCAGCAATAGTAGTTTAGTGACTGCTTATATGTGGTGTTCTCTATAGTTAAGTTACGAGAGGAAATGACTGGGTCCAGTGTCCAATATGTAATAATTGGGCACAAGATTCACCATTAATACATCCAATTCATCATCATCTGCCTAGCCTTTTCCCAAACTATCTTGGGGTCGGCTTCCAGTCTAACCGGATGCAGCTGAGTACCAGTATTTTACATGAAGCGACTGCCTATCTGACCTCCACAACCCATTAATACATCCAATTAAAGGTGAAAATTATTTACATGCCCTGGGTGTTTAGCTGATTGTGATTTGAATTTTTTAATTGAATTGACAAAAAATAGTTTTAAAGTTGAAACGAGACTGTCAAAATTATTATTTTTGTTACTAGATTTAAGCAAAATACTAGATTTAAGTGTCGTTTAGTCACAATTTGTTACAAAAACTTCATATAATTACTTTTAAGAGATATTTTATTATTGAGAGAGAGATTAATATTATTCTTATGTTCAATAATCATTTGATGATAGTCTGTTTTAGGTATAGAATTAGAATATAAGCCAAGTTTCCAAGTTTAAAACTACTTTTTGTTATTATAAAAGACAATTTGATTATCACAAATTAATGTTAAGAGGCAAATTTTTAAAATTGTGAATTAAATGATTGATCTCGATTGATTTTTGTTGTTTTCCTCAGCTTCCTGGTGACACTCTCAGTGTCCTGTGGCTCGATTTTCCTTAAATGGCCATAAGTCAAAAAATATTAAATATTTTGACTGTTCCCTTTAGGATATGCTAAAAGACACTGTACTCTAGTTATTGGACTGAATTCCACCACCAGAATGGATAAAAAATGTCGGGCCGAAATTAGACTCGAATTCTTCCTTAATTTGTAGAACTACCCTTATAACAAATAGCTGAAGACATGGAAAGAGCTTCCGCTTTCATTATTTAAAAAGAGACTCCGAAGCTTTGTAGTGGCGAAAGCATATTATAATATTAAGGAGAACCTAGTTGAGAAAAAGTTTTTAAGCTAGTGCATAATTATGTACATAAATAGTAATATTTTAAAATTGTATTTAGTGTATAATAATTTAAAAAATGTATTTAGTTATAAGTTGTTATTTTAAATCTTTTGCATGCCTACGTGGTAAAATACGGCTGTACTATTATGTTTTTGTCATCGTTTGAGGTTACCCATATTTGCAAAATAAAGTTATCTTTATCAGAAAAAGTGCCGGTCGACGAATGACATCTGCAAACCTTGCCATACCTACTCAAAAAAATATTAGTTCACGATAATTAGTCAAATTAGGACAAGTATCTCGAAATGAGAGATAGTCAGCTATAAATGTTATAAGATTAGCTTTATAGAATTTTAATGTCTATGAATGACTGGCAGGTATTGTGGTCTATGGGTTTTTGGAATTGTGAAGATACCTTTTGTTTATAACTTTGAAGTCGAGAAGAAATGAAAAAAAATCGTGTGTTGGTTTTATTAAGCATATGTGCAAATAATTTTGATATTAGTTTTAAATGATGTACCTAATGAAAATGAAATAAAGAAAAAATGGTTTAATTTGTTTTAATATAATTTGTTATAATAAAACAAAAGGATCCCAGAAAAGATTTTGACCAAAATTTTATCGAATTTACCAGAGGGTTAAATACAATTTAGAACGGCTTGGCAAGATTTCAAAGAGAAGATAAAAATTTAATAAACCTAATTTCAAGAATAAATTTAGAAATTAAAATGACAAATGAAAACAGAATTATACAAGAAGAACAGAAACCGAAACAAAGGAATCTTTTGAAAATGAAACTGTCAAAGAGTCAGAAACCGAAACAAGTGACATATTTTGAAAATGAAATTGTCAAAGAGTTTAAAAACAGCTTTTATAAATTATATATTTTTAATTATATTTTAAAAAAATGCTTTAAATGTGGCTAAAAGAGACACATTGCGAAATTTTGCTACTAAACTAACTACTAAATCAAATAATCATGAGAGAAATATTAACAACATATGATAAAAATGCATGAAAAATGGACCCAAACGTGCAGATTGCACTTCGAAATATAATTGCATATATTGTAAGGCAAACTCATATTATTTTAAAATCTGCCTAACGCAAAACGTAAGTAACTTTTAGACAAACTATTCCGAATAAGAACTTGAATTTATCAGATTCAGGATCAAGCAGTCACATAAACACATCAGAATATTATCTTGAAGAGAATAGATCATAAAATCATGACAGCAGATGGGAATATACATCATGTTGACATAATGAGAAACATTTATTCAAAAACCATTATTCTAAAAAATGTTTTATGTGTGGGGAACACATAAAACATTTTTTAGAATAATGGTGATTGAAAAATAATGTTAATTTCTGTATCTAATCTAACAGATGCTAATTATTCATTAAAATTTTTCTCTTAATGTATGTAGAGACATGTCAGCAGAGGAAAGATGGTTTATATTATGTAAAATTATTCATAGATATGACAAAGCCAAAACACTCGAGGTTGGTCAATATTTTTCATTTAGAAACAAAGTTTTGGCATCGTGCTTTGGGACATGTACCTATGAAAAGGACAAAAGAAATGGTTCGAGGCATGGATGGAAAACTGGTAAAAGAGGTTAACATCTGTGAATTCTACACACAATCAAGATTATGCAGAAAACCATTTAAATCAATTAGACAAAGGGCAAGTCAACCGCTAGAGATAATCCATAGTGACATTTGTGGTCCTATACAGACAGAAACATGGGACGGTTATAAATATTTTATTAAATTTTTTGACCATTATACTCATTTTGTTTAAGTATTTCTAATTAAAAATAAAAGCGAGGCATTTACAAAAATTACTAATTATATTAATTTGGCAGAAAATCATTTTAACACAAGTTAAAACATTTAGATGCAATAATGGAGGTGAATAAAATAGTAAACAATTTAAAACATACTGTATTAACAAAGGTATAAATATTGATTATACTATTCCATATTCTCCACAACTAAATGGTAAAGCTGAAAGATTAAATAGATCTTGACGGGAAAGAACAAGAGCCTTTTTCATATGCCTGTACCACCTGAATTATGGGGTGAAGCAGTATTAACATCAGCATATTTATTAAACAGGAGTGCAAATACAATAAATATTAAAACACCAGCAGAAATGTGGTTCAATAGAATACCGAATTTAAAACATTTAAATATTTTTTGGATCATTAACATATTATAAAAATAATTATCAGTTGACTCCAGAAGCAGTGAAGGGCTATTAGTAGGGTTTACTAAAATGGTTTTAGGTTTACTAAAAATAGTTTTAAGATATGGGATCCTTCAAATTTTTGAATTATTTACTCAATAGATGTGGTGTTTAATAATAGTAAGAGCGGTGTTGCAGATTATTTGAAAATGTGTAAGTGTAGAGTGAAACAAGGTGATTTGGACAGTTTATTTAAGGAGATAGTTAGTGATGTTTTTCGTGGTGAATATAATTATGGTTTTCGTGGTGAAAGTAATGATGGTATTCTTAGTGATGGTGATGATATAGTTGTTAGTGATGAAGAGTTTTTAGAAAATGAAGTTGAAGTTATTGATAAATTTGAAGTTGGATGAAGATAATGATATTTTTTTAGATAGCGTTGAGGATACGATATTTTTTAGATAGCGTTGAGGATATGGGAGTTGGTGTTGAAGAAAATAATACTTTGAGAGCGGAAATTCAGTTTGAAGATGCAATTGAACCAGTAATTAATGTTGGATTGAGAGAGAGATCGAGAAGAGAGAGGAAAATGCCATCTTAGTTGAAAGATTATGATTTGGATACTTTGTTTTTTTACTTATACAGATGTTTTTAATAGTTTTGATATAGATGTATGGGAAAAAGCAATGAAAGACGAAAAAGACTCTTTAGATGAAAATAAAACATGGGAAATTGTAAATAAATGTGAAGCAAAAAATAGAAAGATTATTTCAAGTAAATGTATTTTTACAATAAAGCCTGGTGGAAGATATAAGGCTAGATTAGTAGCAAGAGGTTTTGTACAAAAATATAATGTTGTTTATAAGGAGACATATAGACCAGTAGTTAACACAAGTAGTTTAAGATTGTTGTTGGCGATTGCAGCACAAAAAGGGTTTAAAATAAATAATTTTATTTAAAAACAGCATTTTTATATGGAGAATTAGATGAGGAAATTTTTAAGGAAATACCCTTAGGATATGAGATAAAAGATAAAGAGAATAAAGCTTGTAAACTAAAGAAGAGTTTGTCTCTGGCATACTGGCTGGTTTTGTTGTTTTTGGATTACAAAATAAGAACTGTTTTATTTTGAAAGGTAAAAATGACTGGTGTGTCATTGCAGTCTCAAAGATGATGGGTTACTGAGAGTTTTATAAAAATGTCTATTTAGTGAGGGTGTAACTATTTTGATATAAATAATGTTTAATTGATATTGGGAATAAATTAAAGAAAGTGAAATGGATAACCGAGTTTCAATAAAATAAAGAAGGTTCCCAGTGCAGCAAGTCTAACAGGTGACTATATCAATGTATGAGTGGGGCTGGGTTATAATAGATCCATGGACCTCCTTTAACAGGTTTTGGCCCTCTAACAATAAGTGTTATGTTAATGTCTTTGTTATACTGGCAAGTTTTGTTTATGGGTTTTAAGTAGTTGATTTTCAAAACAAGAACTGTTGTAATTTGAATAACCCTGCTGTAATATGCAATTACATTTACTTTTTTACACAAGAAATAACGAATTTTTGTTTACACTGTGAACGGAACGTGACGGCATTTTGTTTTATAGCGTTTTTTATCTGTAAATAACCCACTGATTGTATGTGTGTACTATAGGCAATGTTACTTTTGCTACCAGGAGAACTTGGATGCAAGAGCGAGCGAAGCGAGCTCTGGACTTGGGGCACCGCGACTCGGACAGGTTAGGTTCGAAGGAGATGGCGGGGTCTAGTGAGCGAGCGGAGCGAGCGAACAAAAACCCCGACATCCCTTCGTGTTAGGTTACTGTAAACCCTGCAGCCAGAAATAGGAGCCCCGCGTAACGGTGTTACGTCGACTACCCTTTATAGGCGAATATATATATTTTGAGGTTAGATTATCATCCAAATTCTCCTGGCAGCAAAAGAAACATTGCCTACAGTAGTAGTAACTGTTATGGAAATAGTAATTTAATGAGGATTATTACTGGCGGGTAGAATTGTTTATGGGACTATAAGAAGTTTGGTTTTAAATCAAGAATGTTTGATTTAAAAGCTTTAATGACATTAGATTTGCTGTCGAGTCAAAAAAACGTTTGTTGGAAGGATTGTTTGAATAATGTTTTAGTTAGATAGGGTTTATAGGTTTTTTTATATCAGTATATGTATTTTGGAAGATGTGGTAATAAAGTTTTAGCAAAATATAATTGTGAGTATTTTAAATAAATGAAGGGAACCCAGTAGAATGTGCTAATGAAGATGAGAGCACTCCATATAAGAGCGTAACACCAACAGGTTATGGGCCCCCGTACGCTTTGAGGTAAGAAGCCAAAAATGTATGGAGAAAAGATTTGAAATTTTTTTTTAACGAAAATACAAAATTATTAAGATGGCGGAAGAATTTAAAACCGTTTCAAAAATTTAAAAATTAAAATGAGTACAATTTATGGAAACAAAAGCTATTACTGATTTTGGCAGCGAAAGATTTGGAAACGGTTTTGGATAAAGCAGGAGATTCAGACAAAGACTTCAGAAAAAAGGATGCGAAAGCAAAATTGATTCTAATAAGCGCTCTAAGCGAAAAATACATCATACACGCTATCAACTGTGAGAAAAGCAGAGATATACTAAATAAATTCGACATGTTATTCTTAGGACATAGAGACACACAGATTTCTTTATTATTAGAAGAATTTTATAAGTATACAATGGAAGGAAAGGACATCATGACGGAAATAGCAGAAATTGAGAATAAAGCAACCAGAATCAGACAATTAGGATATAATTTCGACGACAAACAATTTATGACAAAAATACTATCGAATTTACCCGAAGATCTCGTAAATTTTAGAACAGCATGGGAATCAACAAACAGAGAAGAAAAAAACTTGATAAATCTTATATCAAGGATAAATTTAGAAATAAAAATAAGGAAAGAAAATAAATAAAAAAACAGAAGACAAACATGAACAAATGACTTCTTGTCAAAAACAAAATGAATTTGAAAGGAACTATCATGTCAGGAACTGTTACAGATGTGGTAAAACTGGTCATATTGTAAGATTTTGTAGAAACGAAAATGATGATACAAGAAAGAATAAAATATGCTATAAATGTTTAAAAAACGGACAAATAAATACAGAATGCAGTTCAAAATTTAGCTGCATATATTGCAAGGTGGATTCACACTATACTAAGTTCTGTCTAACACAAAAAGTAAGTAATTTTAACACAAATTATAATACAGAAGAAGAGGTGGAATTTATAATAGACTCAGGATCAAGCAGCCATATTGTAACATCAGAATGTTATCTTCATGATAAAAAACAAATAGATCACAAAATAATGACAGCAGATGGACATTTTCATAATGTAAACATAATTGGAAATATTTATTCAGAAAACATGACTTTAAGAAATGTACTTTTTGTTCCCCAATTAAAAAAGAACATTATTTCAGTATCAGGTCTAACAAATTACAATTATTCTTAAAAACTTTTTCAGAACAAGCTGTCAACTCAAAAGTGAAGACTCTGGATCAGTTGAAACATGTGAGCAGAGGAAAAACGGTTTATATTATTTAAAATTAAACATAAATATGACAAGGCCAGTCATGCATTCCAGGTCAGATAAAACTTTTTTTAGTAAATACAGAATTTTGGCATCGTGCAATGGGACATTACCTGTAAAGAGTACAAAAGGCATTGTTATTTTATATTGGAAATACCATTGGGATATGAGGTGGAAAATAAAGAAAATAAGATTTGTAAACTAAAGAAAAGCTTATATGGATTAAAACAAGCACCACTTATGTGGAACAAGAAATTAACTGAGGTTTTGAAGAAATTAGGATAAATACAATTAAAATCAGATCCATGTGTGTTTGTTAATAAATAAAAAGAAATATATTTGGCTATTTATGTAGATGATGGTATTTTAACTGGTGAAAGCGAGATTGAATTGAATAAAATTCTATATAAATTGGAAAAATAATTTGAAATGAGGAAATTTGATAAAACAGAAAAATTTATAGGATTTGAAGTAGAAGAGAATTTTATTATGATTTGTCAAGAAAGTTATATAATTATTATTATTATATAATTTTGTAAAAGTTTAAGTATGAAAACTTAAAAGATAGTAGTCATCCAGATATTTTGGTAGATACACATCAAGAGGGGAAAGTGGGAGTTGATGATGTGCATAAATATAATATAGACAATTGATTGGTTCATTGTTATATTTGGTTAATAAGACAAGATTGGATTTATCTTTTCATGTTGGATATTGCAGTAGGCACCAGGAACATCCTGGTTTAAATGATTTTAGGAATATCAGGAATCTCTTTAGGTATATAAAAAACACAGTTAGCAGTGGGATACAGTATGTTCGTGGTAAAGATTTGTCTTTAAAAGCTTATTGTGATGCAGACTTTGCAGGTGATCCCGATACTAGGAAAAGCACGACTGGCTTTGTCATATTTTATGGTGGTGGTCCAATTCATTGGTGTTCACGTAAACAGTCAGTCACTGCTCTTTCAAGTACTGAGGCTGAATATGTTTCTGCAGCCGAATGTATAAAAGATCTATTATACATTCAGAGTCTGATCTTTTAGTTGACAGGTAAACTACCCAAAACTGAATTGTTCCTTGATAATCAATCTGCTATAGTTTTGATTAAGAATGGAATTCTAAATAGAAGGAGCAAACATATTGATGTTAAATATCATTTCATTACGAGAAAATACATAAAAAATTGTTAGAGATTCACTATTGTCCGACGAAAAATAGTTTGGCAGATATATTGACAAAACCACTAGATAGAACAAAGTTTTTGAGATTGAGACAGTATATAGTGAGTGACACATAAAGAACATTGTGCAATGTGATGTGTTAAGTAAGTTAATTATAATATAAGATTGTTTGAGAATTAATTTGAAATTGTAATGTTTAAGATAGTTAAGTAAGGTGTTTAGATTAATTAATTCTAAAGTTTGATTGTAGTAGTTAGTTAAGTTGCTTGGGTTCATTAAGTTAATTAAGTTGGGTTATAAATGAGATTAATGACGGTTTTATAGAGGATGTTGTTTATACTATGATAGACATAAAATTACGAGGGGAAATAGTACTTTAATGAGGATTATTACTGGCGGGTAGAATTGTTGGGACTATAAGAAGTTTGGTTTTAAATCAAGAATGTTTAATATAAAAGCTTTAATGACATTAGATTTGCTGTCGAGTCAAAAAAACGTTTGTTGGAAGGATTGTTTGAATAATGTTTTAGGTAAATAGGGTTTATAGGTTTTTTTTTAAATCAGTATAAATGTATTTTGGAAGATGTGGTAATTAAAGTTTTAGCAAAATATAATTGTGAGTATTTTAAATAAATGAAGGGATCCCAGTAGAATGTGTTAATGAAGATGAGAGCACTCCATATAAGAGCGTAACACCAACAGTAACAGCGCCGGAGATAAGGCGGAGTCAAACTGAGGGGAGGAGAGGCCAGCTCTCCCCCCAGTTTGACGAAATAGCGCTATTCTAGCCTAAAAACTTTAACCATGAATATCTCCATAACCACGGGGCTACGCTGGGTTTGAATGGTACAGAGGGGTAGCCCCCTCCCACCCAGCCCGCCCCTTAAATCAGCGGCCCATAAAGGAAATTTTAACCGAATAATGTAAGGAGGAAATCTAACAGGAATAAAAGGTAATCCAACAGAATTATGTAAGGGGTCATCCTACAACTATAACAATAAGGTCATTAATAAAAAAAACCGCAACGACAAACCCGAGGGACACTTGCGATTTAAGAACATCAGAAACATTACATTGCAGGCGACACAACGATTTCTCACAAAAACCCCATACAAGCAAAGTTACTTTTAAGAATACGAATTAAAATAATTTAAGTCGGGTAAGTACATAAACATAATATTTTTTTATATTCAACAACAATAAAAACAATATAAAATATGTTTCCACAACGACGAACACTTATACAAAGATTTCTGATTGTTCTAGACAAAGACATTCAATTAGCTAAATCTCTTTTGATCTAGACAATGTCAAGATTATGTAAGTAATGTAATGTTCGACAAAGAAAAGATCGAAGTAAGATAATCCTGATGAACTTTTTCGATAATTTACACTGATGGCAATTAGATAATGCCAAAATGGTGCCTAAGAACCAAAAGCTGATAATACTGAACTTGCTTGAGAGTCACGAAACATGTGCGTCGCTGACGCAGTCTAAAACAATGCGCTGATTATCAAACCCTTAATAACACTATTCACTTCTTCATGCTACGAATCACCACAAAACTACTATAATTATAAAATAACAACGAAAGTTGCTGACATCGAGGACGCCAAACGAAACTTCAAACAAATGACATCTTTTTATCTTTCGAACGATTTTTTTTAATGAAAATTGCGAACTTCGAGGACGCCAAACGAAACTTCAAACAAATGACATAATATTATTATCTTTGAACCGCTTTGAACCCTTTGTTTTTTTTTATTTGTGTTGTGATGCTATCGACAATGACCTTATTGGTGACATCTCCGACCATAGATGACAGTTTCGTCATAATTCTGATATATATGGGACTTTAGCACCAAACTGCAGCAGTAACTTTGTTTTTCTTTAACATCCTATGAAGAACAATTTTAGTTTTGCTGTTGAGTGTAAATTTACTTATGAATAACCGTTCAAAATATTGTTATTATATTGTTTAGTGCTTCGGAACCCTATGTGCGTGTGAGAAGACTCGCACTTGGCCGGTTCTTTTTAATTAAATTATGTATGAAGTGGCACAAAAATCAGAACGCAGATAGAAAGAAAATTCATTTATGACCTTACATAAAAAAAAGAAGTGTCTACTTTTCCCGCTTCGTGGAAGGGAGAGGTAATTTGTATTTTACATGCATTTTGCAATAGACTGACGCGTTTCATCACGTTATTGCAGATATTGCCCACAATCTTAACGCATGTAATTGCTGCCGTCAGCCAGTGACACATTTTTCATTATAAAATCGAATTCTGAGTATCGTCCAAAATTCATTTAGGGGCATGAGGAACAGGGTGGAAAGTTCCTCAACACTCCATTGAAAAGGGAGGATCCTCCGGCCAGACAGGTGTTGTGTCTGGCGGGCAACTGCCCGACAGTTGTAGTCGGGTTTTTCTATATGCTCTTAAGTCGATGTAAACTTTGCATGTGATTTTTCCGTCGAGTCATAGATGGCGCTGTAGTACTTTTTGTAGTAAGTTGCTTTTTGTTGGTCGCTACATTCACTAATGGCACAACACGTACCTAACCCATGCATAATGGTAAGGCATCTTAATAAATATTTAAAAAAAATAATGATAGATGATGAAGGAGTTACTATGCCAAGTTTATTTTAATATCGAATTCTTAAGATATTCATACATCCAACTCAAAGATAAGTCAGGTGTTATTTTCGGAAATCCATGACATTAAATGTTTAGTTTTAAATCCGCAAATAGCCCAGAGTGGATGTAGCACCGTACTCCCGCAAATATTATAAATGCATTTCATATGGACGTGGGGAAAATAAGCATCGACGACTGCTCGGACGCCAAATTAACATCTCATGAGGATGCCAAGCAGATGTTCCCGAAACGAGGATATTTACTATCCATGTTTCCAATAACAAGATTATATCTCAAGCGGTTTTCAATTTCAAATTCAAATAAAACAAGTGACAGTACCCGGGCGTACGTAAGATAAAATTCATTCAAGAATTGGCTTTTTTGATAATTTGTGCCAGTAGGCTGGCTTGTCTTAAATACGTCGGGGAACCGAACAATGTTGGATTTATAAGTCAAAAATTTAATTCCAAATAAGTTTAAATTCATTGATATCTTAACGTGCTAAGTGGCTAACACCACAACTTCAACAAAAATAAGGCGTACATTATATACATAAAGCTTACTATAAATAATAATCATAAGTCATAATATACTTAATCCATTTCATACAAATATTAAACTATTTTAATTATTACAATACAAGGCACTTCATTGTGAATATGAGAATGTTTAAAAATACTGATCCCTTAGAAAAAAACAAAAAAATATCACATGTTTCAAATACATTATCAACGGTTTATACATTACCTATTTCAAGTACATTTTGAAAAACATGGAATGTCGCAAGTTTCTATCATAATTATTGTAATAAAATTACATGCTTAATATTACCTATCATGTCATTTATATTACAATACGAAAGATTGTGATGAATAAAACCATCTGAAGCCAGCTTTTGATTGTTTATAAAACCAAATTTCCACTGCCCAAACTGAAGAGCCTACAAATACGTTGTTAATTTCATATATCTATACCACCTATATCATTCATTATTCAACTGTAAAGAAGGTATAAGATAGATCTTTATAGTTGATAAACGATTTAAGGTATTACAGCATGTATGCTGTACAAAGTACATTCTTAAAATGATGATTGTCTATGTAGTACTAACACAATATCGGCATGAATTAACAATAGTTCACCAATCTACATCTTACATCTTCATGTACATTTGTATTTCAAGTAAATATAAAATAATTTTATTTATAACTGATATGAATAAAGAGTATGTAGAGAACAGGGTCAAATGAGATTAGCTGGCAAAACTGCAGTGTCAGAGTTATCGATATCGTTACTCACCATATCTGTAGATACAAATAGGTGGGTTTCGATATCTACACCTGGTTAATGGCCGTGTGTTGTGTCGTGTAGTTGGGCACTTGAAATATCAGTCGATTTTGTTTTCTAAACTCTTGATATTAGAGTTTAGAAACCTGCTGATGCTGACTCCAAAATGTCTATTTTTGTGCGAAACTCTGCATACATGATTCCCACCAACGTTTCGCTACCTAATCCCCCTGTATATTGCAAATCAATAATAATGTTCATTATGCATTTGATTTTAATATAAGTATATTCATAAGTTTATAAATAATACATTAGCCAGCTTAATTTATTAAATATCTACTGTCAAAAGCCACACACAACGCCAAAAGAACAACGTCGTTAGCTGTTTCGTACTTGAAAGTATAGCAACTGTTACGATAACGGAGGACCGTTATCGTAAAAGTATTGACTTTGACCAATTAATTGATTGCAGACTTTTTTTTGTTTGATTCTCAAATAAATAGAACAAAATACTTTACTAATTGCCGATGTCATCTATCTATAACGGTTTCATTTGTCGGCAAGAGATACATGAAATTACCTGATTTCTTTAGACTTATATTCTATTGTGTAAAACAGAAATGAAGCGGTGTAAGGGACAAGGTAGCCTGCGAAATTCAAAATATCTTACGTTTTTTGCAATCAACAGGTCAGTGACAGGTTTTAAGTTGATAAAAATATGATACGCAGCCGTAATCAATATGGCTTTTCAGAGTTATTATCATTAAAATCATGAATACAACCCTTTTACGTTAATTTATTTCCATTGAATAGCAATTTGACGAAAAAGTCGTTCAATGGAATAAAATGAACGTAAAATTGTTGTATTGATAATTTTAATGATTATAACTCAGTAAAATATGATACGCGGCCGTAATACGCATACACTAACCGGCAAATTGCAGAAAACGTAAGAAAATTTGAAATTTTCGAGCTACCGTGTCGCTTCCACCCAAACACTGCTGTGATCGTCTGCAGAGAAATACAGCTTTATGTACAGTTAGAAGCTCTTTGCTGTCGCCATGCCGCATGGAACCCTGCAGCGGAATCCGAATCAGAGTCACCTTCTTCACTTACTCCCATTTGAGCCCGAGGCTGTGAAAATAATAATAATTGACATCAGATGTCTATTTGTTTTGTTTCTGTTTAGTTTTTGTAAGGCAATTTCTATTGAAAATGCTGGCATTTATTTTATTTTTTAGTAATTATAATTTATAGTGGTGCACCCTATTGGAAAATCGTTATCGCTGGCACTTTTTTTTCCTAAAACTGCAATTAATTATCAAATTCTAGAATATATTTCCAAAAATCAATCTTCTATATAAAAATCGGACAAGCGTGTGTCGGACTCGCTCACCGAGGGTTCCGTACAAGACTATATTCTTTATGGTTTTATTACAAATGTATAGTTATCCGATTTTTCCCTGTACTTGTAGTATGAGATGACATTACTTTCCAAATTTCATATTACTAGGTCAACGGAAAGTTGACCTAGTAATATGAAATTTGGAAAGAAATTTATAGGGTAGGTCCCTATAAATTTTGATTCCCTTGAGAGCGTCGAAATATACGTTTTTTGGGTAAAAAATAATGTTTCATAAACTCAATATCACGCACTCAAAACATTTGGCTAATAGATGCATTGAATAGTACAAGGGTCATAGCAATATTTATAGTAAACTTATAACATGAACAACAAGTTTTTTTTTAAACTTGGGAATAAGTTGATCTTGAACTCCAATATGTCTATACTAGAAGGTTCCCAGGTATTGTACAGAGCAAAAAAAAATCTTGCAATGACGGTGACGGGAAGATAGGAAGTGTCTTTTGGCTTCGTTATGGGGTCACCAATTTTAAAGGGTGTCTCATCTCAATAGTTACTTAAGAAAAAAAGTGTGTCACTTTGTATTAAAAAAATTATAATTTAAATATGTATTTGTTTATATTTTCGAACGTATGGCACTCGTGTGTGGCAGCTGAAAATCAGCGTCAGGTGGTACACCTTGTTTTGCATCTACATCTGGCATTATGTAGAGGTGAGGCCCTTTTGGAATTATTAGTCTTGTTTATTTATTTTGTAAAATATTTAAGGTGTTATTAATGCCAAATAAAATCAATTTTCTTTCTTTTCTTTCGTTCTTTCTTACTTGATCGGGTGTGGATGGCGTGCTACGGCTGTGCGCCGCTCCGAGCCCCCGCCGACCGCTAGCGCCGCGACGTCGCACCTTGTTATTATTAGGAGGAGGCATCAGCTTGTCGTCTTTCTGTGCAAGATAACTTATATTAAATACACTGTAGGATTAAAACCTGTAGTAGATACATAAGCATAGTACAACTCCATCATGCTAAGTTTGCACCTCGCAATTTTTCTGTGTATATTTTAATGTACCTACGTATAATATAATGTTAAAAACAATAAATGCAAAAGTAAAATCTAACAATCATTTCTTTACTTTTTTAAAGTCATAGCGAATCCTTTTTTGCAGACCATACCTAGGCGGCAGTGTGACGTAATCGATTCGAGGTGCAAACTTAGCTTGGTCGAGTTGTATATATTGTATATTCGCTCACTCATTTACCAATGGGGTCGGCAGAAACAACAGAACTTAAATACCTACATTCTCTTTTCGCTTTGTCCAAGTTTATACAGGGTTACTGGCTAAGTCGACCTATTCCTTGAAAGGGGTTATACTCGAGATCATCAGCAACAAATAAATCCAGTTAACTAGGGATCAAAACTGGATGGTTACCGAGCTGTGTCGGTTCTTTGATATTATTGAAATTTTCTGACTTGTCACCAATAGTACATTACTGCCGCGGTCTATAATGACTACTTTGCTGGTCGCGCTGATTATGGCCGACAGCGCAGCGTAGCGCAGCGCCAGGCCGACACAGCGCGGTCAGCGTGCAGCACTCGATGGACGAGCTGAGATAATGGCCGAGACCGTAGGTCGAGGCCTTTACAGCGAGGACAGCAAGGGCTGCAATGATGGCCAAGCTGAAAGGCCTAGAGCGTAGCTAGGCTAGCTCGAGGCAATCATAGCGGGACCAGCGAAGCAGTCATTGTGGGCCAAGGTTTGTATAGTGCTTTACTCAAAAATCCAAGTACCTAATCTAAATAAAACCAGCAAGTAATTTAAATAAAAAACGTATTAATTAAAATTTTCGCTGAACCGCGCTTTTGTTATTTCTTGGTTTTTTTTTTTCGAGCAATGGTAATTGGAACTATACAGCCTAATATGGAATAAAATCTTTTTGTACCTATCTCTATAGATACAAACAGCTGTGTTCTAAATATTTTATTTTTTGGATTTGATTTTTTAAAACGTTGAAACGTCAAAATAGCGGCCGGCAAAATATTACCGGCCTGTTAGAGCGGCCAGCAAAACTTTGCCGGCCGCTCCTTGAAACAGAACGGCAAGGTCGACTTTGCTCAAACAAGGTTATCAAAATAATGACCACATTACATGCATTTTTGAGTAAAAACATTTAATTATGAAAAATATGCACCACTCTAAACATTTAATTGATACTTTTCTTTTCTTTTCATAGCTCATGAACGAATGAATTTGGCCTTTGATGTTTGGCTTTAGGATTTTCAGTGCTCTAGTACCTGCAGTTCTGTTTGTTAACGTGACCTTTGAGGTGGAAGTGGGCTTCATCGGAAAATTGAAATTACGAAACTGATTCAACATTGTCTCGCCGGTACGATTTGCGTAAATTTAGATCGTTGAGCTTTAACTCCTGCACTAACTAAATCTTGTATGGGTGATGTACCCTTTATTAATCGGCTTTCGTAGATGTAACTCAACCTCCGTACCGTAGCGACAGCAATGTGGTAAAGGAGTTTCTACGACAATGCGATCACAATGTAAAACGTTGCCCCCTACTAGGAATCTCTCCTGCACCGTAGGTGCGTTTACAAACATTTAAACCGACAAACACAAACAGCCAGACCCGGAACTGCTACGTGTAGGCCATACAAATATTATTTCTGTGCGGAAATCGAAACAGCGACACGCAGCGCAGCAACTAATCAATCAGCTACTGCGCCAATCGTGGCGTTTGTTTAATCTGTGGTCTTCTTTAGTAACCTCTAGTCTTGAGACGTGTACGGCCTCCTTACACTTCCCACTCTGGCTACACAACATATTATAAAAACGCAATACGTTATTATGGTGTTCTTACTTGTATGTTGTCAGCGGAGCCCCAACTCTTGAGCTGGTCGCTGTCGTCCGACCGCCGCTCTTCACGATCACGAGAGGACTTAGGAACGTACGCCGAAGACCTAGTCGCGCCCACGCCTAGGAAGTTACTAAACGCTTCTGTGGTTTTCTTCACCCTCACGTTAAGCGAGCCGATGCGAAGAAATCCTTCTTTTTCTGCGAATTACTTTCACTTTACATATAATCATCTATACAGGCAATAACTATACAGTTAGGTCATAAAGATTAATTATCACAAACATCATCGACTATACAACATTATTAGTGCAATTAATTTACAACTAAGCCGGTTTTTGACAGTCACAGGACAAAAGACAAGAAACATGGTAACTTGAAGAAAGGTATAGAAATATACAAACGGAAACCAATTTTTTGCTCAAGTGTAACTCAATTACACAGCAAAAAAAAATAATGAAAACAGCTGAAATAGCATCTTATTACCAAAATCATACTATTTCTAGTGCATTCTATATACATTATGACAATGTTAATATTTAAGTGATTTATATTAAAATTACATCAACATCACGACTGTAAATCCCGAAGGGATAGGCAGACATTTACCTAATAGTTCACCCACATTTCACCAGTTATGTTTATAAAGCCAAGGATACACTAGGGGACAAATGTTGTGCGACACGTGTCGCCAGCGACGTTGGGTGAAGTAGCACGACGTTGCCTGACTTCGGTCGACATGTCTGGCAACATCGCGCGACATCGTACTGTACAAAATACTTTCTAACCCACCATCTTCTCGTCTTTTTTCTTTGACTTTTAATTATAATTATATCGCCAGATATGTCAGGCGAAGTTTCGCGAAGTCGCATGATTTCGTCTGTCGTCGCTGCGGACACAAGTCGCGCGTTGTCGCCATATTTGTCTGGTGATATTGGCCGGCTTCGCCTGACATGTCGCCGATACATGTCGTGGCACATTTGTCCCCTAGTGTATCCTTGGCGTAGGTCTCATGTTATAGGAGGCAAGCCAGCCAGGCTTCTGCTGAGAAATCCTGATGGAAATACCCAATAAAAAATTTTCCCCGACCCGGTAATCAAACCCAGGGCCTCTACCTCTGCAGTCGTAACTTCGACCACTAGACCACTGAGACAGTCAAAGACGTAATACTAAGATATTTTTTCCTTACATTGTTTGGAGGTTACACTGAACGTGATGAGTTAAAAATGTCCTAAAAATGTTATACCTATCTTTTTAACCCAGTAACAAAGTGGAAGTATAAACAACAACTTTTGGCTAACTACAATGCGTAGATTTACAAAAACCGTAACCCCGATATGTGCGCACGTGAAAGGATAAAATCATAATATCACCAAGTACGATCGAATATCCAGAGGTCCTCGACTAAAGTGATTATCTATCTGATAAAAAAAGTCTAATAGTACGGGAGGTACCGTTAATCTTACGAAGTCTTCTTATACCGGCTGAAAACAGTATCAAATAATATTTTAACCATAGCACAACAGGGGGTCTGTGTGTCAGATGTTCCGGAAATGGGAAATCTAAAGTTGCAAGTGCAAGTCAAAGTTGCAAAAAAATGAAATGTTTTTTTAACTAAACTTTTAACTTTAACTTTAGTTTTGCCCATGGTTGCGGCAAATGACTTTCATTTAGATGATCAGTGCATGTTAAACAACAACTAGAAATTTATATAATTCGGTATAAAATTACTCTTGCGCTGCCTCCCGTACTATAAAGGCACTCCCTCACCAGAAGCATTGCCTGCAACGTAACAGTTCAGATTCGAGCATTACATCAGTGAGTATGGAGAACCGAGCATTACAATGGGTAGCCTGTAACGATACAATTTGTAACAATCACTTGTTTTTGTACTAAATTGAATATTAAATTTCTACATCACAGGCGAAAGGGCCGGTAAGGGAGCGTCATTAAATATACGGATTGACATAAGCTACAGAAATACTTATGTCAATCCAGTTATTAGCTGTCATAGAAACGTAAAATGCTTTTACTAATTGCCACTTGTATGGATCCTTAGGTTTAACGTTGCTTTACAGAATTTATTTTTGCTTGCGCTCTTATTTTTGTCATTGATGTAAAGGTGTCAACTAGCATGCTCTTGCTTATAATTTATTAACCAGATTGAAATATATGAGACCAATGATACGAGGTTGATATTATGATTTAATTTTTGTAAGTACGAAATTGAAACAACACGCAAGTAAGCACAGTGAGGACGCAGACACCGTTTTGTGTATCTTACTTGATTGAGCATTATATGTGTTCGGAGTGATTCTCATGACCGGAGGAGAGGTTACAGTCCGGCGTATATCATATGTGTCTGCCTCTGTAAAACATTTTCTGCTTAGGAACCTCTGTTGCACATCAGAACACTAATTCAATTTGTACTTACACTTAACAGAACTGAAAAGATCTATTCGACGTTATTACAATAAAAAAGCTTAATAATATGTACAAGTAAGATGTAGAGGAAGGTTCGATAGCTACCGTCAACGCCTCACCTCTCATACACGACGCTGAAAGGTTAAGTTATAAGTTTATCTTGGAAATTACTGATATTGATGAAAGAAAACATCGCGAGGAAACCTGATCCAACATATACTTAATATAAACACAAACAGGTTAAATTGTGTAGATTGTAGTTTGTATGGAAGTCCGTCTTTTTTATAGTAAGAAACATGCAAGTTAGTGCTTCTGTTAAAAGAAAACGTAACCTTTAACTAAGTACATAAATCTAAACTAATATTATAAAGAGGAAAGATTTGATTGTGTGTTTGTTTGCATTGAATAGGCTCCGAAAGTACTGGTCCGATTTGAAAAATTCTTTCAGTGTTAGATAGCCCATTTATCAAGGAAGGCCGGCTATATATCACGCTACGACCAAGAGGAGTGGAGCAGCAATGAAAAATGTTGCGAAAACGGGGAAAATGTGACGCAAACGAAGTTGCGCCGGACAGCTAGTAAATCATAAATTGTCGATGAGGAAATACTATCGGGCTTCAGCTTGCAATTACCTTCTTAATGGGAGTCTGAAATCGCCAATAAGTTTTGGGAAAAAGTGCGCCTTCTTTAAATAAAAAGTAACGAAGTAGCGAAGTAAAGGAACGAAGTGTCTGCAGGACATTATTATTTATCATTTAGTACCTACGTGAAACGTCGATTTATTGAAAGAGCCGTAGGTTTACAAAAAAAAACGACTTCAAAAAATGACAATTTCTCCCAATGAAAAACATGACAAGAAGTTACGATGGCAATAATTTTGATGCTATTCACAGACGTTTTATATGCTTTTGAAATGGATTGCTGGAACTAGTCCTCTAAAACCACAAGCAAGCCGAAATGTACTAACCTTATGGTGAGTTATTATGAATTGTTGGTTACCCTCAAAAAATATACCGCTTTAATGATGAGATAAGAAAAACATCAATATGCAAAAATAACAAGAGGCAGAGAGTAGCCAGAGGTTTAAGGGGCTGGGTAAAAAAAAAGTTGGTTGTCACGGGACGCCCGGCAGATGTGAAACATCTATGTTTTTAATTGAAATAATCATTAATAAAAATCTATACTTAACGAAATATGGAGTAAAAGAAAGAAATGAAATTGAACGTGGAACTTTCAAAAACAAAACCAGATCAACAATCATTCCAAAACAAACTTTATTTTAATGGGAAATGGTTGATTTTACGTGGCGCAACACTCCCCCATACGATTCGGTTTTACTACCTAGTCGCGCATATAGATGTTCCACATCAAAAGTAAAGGTATCGGTTACTTCACGACCTTCCTCTTATATCCACTAAACTAGACTAATTTCGTCATAAAAAACTAAAGGATCTTAACTAAATGAATACAATAAAAACACTAAAATGATTTAAGTAAATATGTTTTGCGGAGCAGCATACTTCTATAGGATCCTGGTGATAGCGAAGTGTCCATATGGACTAGATACTGTCTTGGCTTCCTGCCCGACCAGTCGCGGACATTTGGATCGGCATCTGGAAATAGGAAATAAATCTTTTTAATCTTATATTATAGACAAAATTTTCACTCTCGGCACTATTACTCCATAGTCTTCAGCTTGGGCTAAAATCTCGCCTCGTGTGCTTAAACATAAGGCCTGAAACGTCGTTAAGCGGGCGCGCAGTAGGTCACATCACTGGTCTGATTAAAAGTGGTGACAACCTACGAGTTTTCGAAAAGTCTTCGGTATACTTGGCCTTCTCTAACATCTTAGCGGGTCCATAAGTCAAAATGAAGCAAATAATATGAGTTTAATTGATATTTTAGCGCTACTTCTATGCTTTAGCTATTATTGTATGGATGTTTTAAACAATTGACAGTTCCTGTCAAGGACCCGTCAGATGGACAGGTACGTTCCAGGATGCACTCTGCTTATGGATGAAAGAGATAGAAGTAACATGCATACAATCAGAAAACAGGTATAATTGCGTTATCTTAAAGGCTTAATTTACGATGCATCTTCAAATCGATGCTGTGTGTTTGGAGACACATAATCTCTCATTTTGTGAAGTGTAATTCAAATGAGTTGATAAATATCAAACGCCTATACGTCAACTATAGACAAAAATGGTGTTTGATATTTTATCAACTCAAATGATTAACTAATATAAACCATCATTTGGACGCATTGTGAAGGGAACTCATTTAGCTGGAAAATAGGTACGTACCTACTTTATATTGGTACACCACAGCTATAAAATAGGATTACTGTCGATCTATAATAATTATTAACAGATTTTCTGAGAGTTTTGGGTATGTTTTGCAAAAATCGGTTTTGGGAAAATGGAATTCATGTTTAACTCAACGCCATCTGTAAAATATTCCTTCCAACTAAACTAAACGGGTGATTGTAATGTCTCGCTACCGCGTCACTAGTGCTTCATTTCATAGCACTAGTTCGGGCAGTTGATACGCATTTAATCCACTAGATGGTATTGTGGCGCTCAGGTATTACCGTAAAGGACTTGTTGTACTGGTTGCATTTCGATGATTTAGCACACATATCAAATAGGGCAAGAAGCAGTATAATATTTTCGTCAAAACGAAGAGTTATTATAATCATCCTTAACCTTAGCTATTAGAGAATAATATTGTTTATAAATAAGGTTTTAATAATTTTTTTTTTTTTTAATACTGTCGCACCTCACAAATTAATAGTAGAACTTACATAGATTTATGGTAAAAAGGGACTTGTGAGAAAAACGCCTACTTATAAAGTAAATAGCAATAACTAGAACTAATATTTAGGATTGAAATAGTATCTACTTCAGTGCTTTACAACCACGTGGCAATGACACCAAATAAAAAAAAAACTTAAATAACAATAAAAAGTGCTTTTTTTTTAATGAAGAAATAAAAAGAAATGTAGGTACCTTCTTTTTGAGATAATTATTTTTTACATTTACATAACAGTCGAACTCGTGATTGCATAATAAACAGTTTCGACAATAATTCCTAACAAATTGAAACTTCCCAAAAAATCTTGAAACTGTCCAACTGTGACAAACTACAGATAGAACTTGTATTTTTATGACGTGCACAGTGACATCAATCTAATAATGATGTGCTCAAACACGGCCCCTGTCCGGTCGCGGACCGGACAGCGGACTAACTGCGACACCAGACTTTCATAGATATTTTATCACATTATTTGTAGGTAGTTCGCTTTAGTCGGGCCGACCAGAATTAAGGTTTTTGGCGTCTATAGACCAAACAAAATTACAGAGTTTTATAAGGTACTCACATAAGTAATGAATTATATATTTTTTTACTTCATCATCATCATCATCAGCCTGTATTCGTCCACTGCTGGACATAGGCCTCTCCCATGACACGCCACTGAGCACGATCCTCGGCCACTCTCATCCAGCTCTTGCCAGCTGCCTTGCGCAGATCATCGCTCCACCGAGTCTGAGGACGTCCTACGCTACGTTTACCGATCCGTGGTCTCCACTCAAGAACTCGTCAACCCCAACGGTTATCGGTTCTTCGGGTTATATGGCCGGCCCATTGCCACTTCAGCGTGCTAATGCGGTGGGCTATGTCGATAACTTTGGTTCTCTGTCGAATCACCTCGTTACGAACTCGATCTTTCAGAGAAACCCCGAGCATAGCTCTTTCCATAGCACGTTGAGCGACTTTAAATTTGTGGACCAACCCAACCGTGAGTGTCCACGTTTCGGCACCGTACGACATGACGGGTAGGACGCACTGGTTATAGACTTTCGTCTTTAGACGTTTTTTACTTGTTTTTTACTTCCTTTTTTATAATTATTTGCAACAATAAACAAAAAAAATAGAAGAGAAAGAACTTACCGTATACTTCTACTAATAGTCTGTAGACGTTCTCGTGGCGAAACTGCATTGCGATGTGTAGAGGTGTGTATCCCTGTAACATACAGATTTATTTTTTCACACGACTATTTATACGAGATCATTATTTTTATGTAATTCTTGAACGTTTTAATTTTTAATGTATATAAACTAATCTTTACAAAATTGAAGTTTGCTGAAGGTGGAAGCGACAGGGTGGCACGCGAAATTCAAATTTTCTTACGTTTTTTGCAATTTGCACGGCAGTGTAAGGTTGTATGTTGATAAAAATATGACACGCGGCTGTAACAAATATGGCTTTCATCATCATCATCATCATCATTTCAGCCCAAAAGACGTCCACTGCTGGACATAGGCCTCCCCCAAGTGTCGTCACATTGACATTTTGGGGGGTTTTGCCATAATCGCCACGCTTGGCAGGCGGGTTGGCGATCGCAGTACGGTTGTTACAAAAACACAGAGAACGCTGCTGCCCATTCTCTGGCAAGTCCCTTAGACGCCTCTTACGACACCCACGGGAGGATATGGGATGGTGCTATTCTTTACGTCCGACACCATACAGAACCAAGCCAATAAGAATATGGCTTTACTGAGTTATAATCATTAAAACCATGAATACAACCCTTTAATTATCTTATCATATTTTAATCAACATACACCCTGACGGCCGTGCAACGCCATTCGGCCATCGGTGTGCCATTTGGATAATGTAATCACTTTCTGCATTGCAAGTGGTGATAGCCTAGTGGCGTGACCATCGGACAGCCAAGTCATATGTTTTGAGTTCCAACCCACAAGACACGCACCTCTGATTTTTCAGATTCATGTGCGTATTGGATAATTATCACTTGCTTCGGTGAAGGAAAACATTGTGACGAAACCAGTATGCCTGAGAGATATTTCTAGACGGTATAAACAGACGCCAGCAGCACAATCAACCCAAAACTTTCATATTTTCCCAATCAACCTTGAACCGTAGCCTTTGACGATAAGGTTGAAAATCTATCAGAGAAATTTGACAGATTATTGTAGCTTGATCTGCTGCCGTTTGTACAGCCAAGTCAGAGACCCTTGGGCGGCATAAAAAGTCTGACACCAGGCCCCTCATTCACAAACGCTCGGTTTCGATTTCGATTCGGAAAGTCGAAAGAAATAATAAAATAAAATAATAGATTAAAAGCGAGCGAGATAGACATATCTGTCTTGCTCGCTTTCGTATTGCCAAAACAAGATAGACATACGACTTGTCGAATCGAAATCGAAACCGAGCGTTTGTGAATACGGGGGCAGGTTAGGCACTAACCACACGATAAAAAAGGATTACTTGAAACTTAAATCCATATTTTTTGTCCTATTTGTTGTTGATTTTTGTTAACTTTACCTACTTAATTATAAATCAATACAGTAAAACTTACAATACAAGTTTTATATACAAGAAGTCACGAATATTGCATCTTTACGATGGAATCAGATATGAAATATTTCAACAAGAGAGAGGGTGTGCGAGGCGGATCTCTCTTACACCGAGTTGTAAAGGCTCACATCTGCTCCCGGCTCCTCATACATTGCCCCCGTTTGCGAATCCAATACTTATATTCAATATGATCTGCGATAGATATTAAACTCTGTTGGATATTACAGAATATATAACAGCGACAGCTGTAGCGTAAACTAAGAGAAAGTACATCAGGGAAGTTCAGTTTATTTTTATAACTGAGATAAATTCCATTATTCGATATTTCATTGAGTCATTACAAGAGCCCCATCTCAAATGGTCATTACTAAGCACTAACATCAAACCTTTTTGAAATAGTTATTGGGACCACATGCATGGGCACTATTCTAAAGCCATGTAAGTACTTACATAAAGTTGTCATAAAAAGACAACAGCTTTAAGAGGAAAAGAGAAACATTAAAATCCTGAGTGGTGCACAGATAAATTTACCACCACTTCCCTTGAATCCACAAGTAGTCCAGCAATAAAATACTCGGCGGACTTACCCCATTCTACTTCCGTCGCCGACGATGCCGAACAGCACATGAAAAAGATTGTAACGACACTTTAACGATACAGTAAAACAGGCCAAATAACTCGCAGTAAGTAAATTTGATTGGACATTAAAGCTTCTAGGTAACAGTAAAATTAGCAATTACTCTCACCGCGGATGTTAACACATAATCAACTTAACTCCATTTAAAGTTAATTGTGTTCGCAATCTCTCACTATTTGCATGGTAAGTATGTGCATAACATTTGTTTATGTGATACTTGTTTTTACAAATTATTATTTTCACAACTTTTTTGAGGTGTTAACATTATAGGAAAATAGGAGACACTCTGCTTGCTGCTATTTAGCAAAATAGAATTGACATCTATCGTAATCCTCAACATTTTTACCAATGAAAACAAAATAAAATTTTCATAGTTTTGGTTCGTGCAAAGAGATATTAAGGGAAGAGCAGTGACCGATATTGCCATGCAAAATGGCAGCAACTATACACATGAATCCCGACGAGTTTTTACGTTGGTGTAAACGCGAGTTTAGAGTGAAATCCGACAGTGGTCGATCCAAATAGCCAATCGCCTATGTCATACATCATACAAACTGATGTCTGCAAAATACATCATTTTACCACATTTCAACTCTTACTATTCAGACAAAGACCTCAAACAATTTTTCCCAAAAAATACTTTAACTGGATAATCTTTTCGGCATTATGTACATGTTTAGTCGTATCAATTATATAGCAAAAAAATTTATTATTATGACATCATAATGACTGCCTGAACAAAATCTTAACTGCAAATGTTACTAATTGTCTCTCAGCTTTGTAGACAATGTAGATACTTATTCGTAGCATGCATAAATTGAAGGAAGTGTGTATTAATAATATTAATTACGACTCACCGATCGTTCGTTGACTACTTGTCTGGTAACCCCACCCAGCAGTTTCACTAAATTTTCATCGCCGCGTTTACAAGCCCAGTGCATCGCCGTCTGAAATAAATGAAGTAGTAAACTTCCAATATGTATGTACTCCAGCACCCGTAATAGTAAAATCGCTAATCTAAATAGTGCAGTTTCAAAATCGATACCAAATAATGAAGTTAAATATTCAGACCCTAAAATCAAAACACGATTCCATCACGAAGAGTTTAGTAGGTCGAGAAACAAATTACTTGATTGTCAGTCTTTTATTTTTATATATGTAAAACACTTTGATGGACAATATAATGCCGAAATTATAGCTCTTTATAATCGGAACGCATTAGGATGATTTGCATCCAGATTAAAGATTATATTTTGGTGAAGGTAGGTGTTATTAGCATAGTTATAGGAATTAGCTTGCTATCATCGTTGGTCATTTTAATATTTAAAACGTTATGGTAAGTGAAGCATAATTTAAGGAACCGTATTTTAGATGAAGGTTGTTTTTAACTGCAGGTAATAGTTAGCAATTTAAGCTTGTTTTACTAGTTGTTTAGTCTACAAAAACCCAAGTCCGATATTAAGTCACTACCTACTGCATATTAATATCATTCATTACTCGTTATTTTCAAAGCTTAGAAATCATTAGTGTCAGAGGATTATTGACCACTTTGAAGTAGTACTTTTCTCATTAGGTTACAAGTTTTATAAAGCAATTCCTACCAGGATTTCACCACAGAAATCGTGAGAGAAAAGAAGCAGGTAGTTAACGACCAATTTAAGACCAACAATAGTCTTGACTGAAATACAATGGGCGGAGACAATATTGTATAAAACACAAATGTTCTAATAACTATAAAAGCAGGTTAATTAATAACATTGTTCTTGGATCAAGCCAATCAGTGAAGGAGGGTGTTCGTAACTGGGAAGTATCTCCCGGGATTTCCCATTGTGAGTGTATGGTGGAAGCCTGTTTAGTAATTATTCCGACTAACCGGCTCGCGTCTCCTGGTATTAAAACTGCAATTACACTGACAAAATCTCCGCCGTTAATACAGAAGTGAGGTATTTTTTCTCAGAACAGGAACCAGTAGCCATAAGCTAGCACTTGCTAGTGTATTTTTTTTAACTATGCAAGAATTCTTCGGCATCATCCAATACTTCATGTTCTAGCACTTGCGTGATTTTATCTAACATAAAGGTGTGCTTAGTTGTTTTCATTTTCTTTTTTGTTCGTTTAGGGATTAAAAGTTATCATAGTCAAAATTTGGCACATCTATACAAATAAACAAAATTGAAGTGTCTGTTTGTAATATTAAAACAACCGCTTTTTACTACATGCATATGAATGTATATACGGTACATATACCAAAATAAATTCTCATTTTTTTTCTGTCTGTCTGTTTGTTCCGGCTAATCTCTGGAACGGCTAGACCGATTTTGACGGGACTCTCACTGGCGGATAGCTGATGTAATAAGGAGTAACAAAAGGCTACTTTATTAAAAAAAAAAACCAAATAACTATTTTGTTAAATTCCACGCGGATGAAGTCGCGGGCACAGCTAGTTTTACATAAAATCGAATTGAGATACTCGCATATCCATTATTTCATTCATCATTGTACCAAAAAACTAACATCGACTGTGGTAAAGTAACAATGAGAACGTCTACGTATATGTAGGAATGAAAAAGCGTCGACGAATACAGATTTAATAGTGATGCGATTGACCCACGCTCTAACAGAGCCCATAAAATCTCCGTCACCTTAGGTGTGCCAAGGTTTTCAGTCAGCAGTTAAGTCTTGCGAATATATATTACTTTATCCGAGCCGAGGGTACGAGTTACGTACCAATCCGCGTATGTACAAGATGTAGGCGTGATCGTCGCTGATTCAGTGGGGTAGTTAGTGGCGGGCGGTCCTAGGTTCGACGTCGCCCGGAGAAATATTGGCCCCAGGGGAAGCGCTGTTAATTTGCGGCGCACATTGGGCACAGGCACGATTTTCCACGTATCTATCTACCTACGCGTTTAGCGTTGACTACGTCAATATTGGTTGAGGCAATTTCGTTCCATACAAGTATTTCCTTTGTTCAGTGTAAACATTGAGTTTATCCTTTAACACAGTAATAGACCTGCACAATACTTAGATGCCAGTTTAGCTTTTAGTAGTGTTTAGATTTAATAACATCTAAGTTACCACATATTCAGTACATCATTAGGAACCCGACACAGAAGGTTTTCAAAGGAAATTAAAAAAAAATGCAACAGCTGATCTTAATTTGAAAATAATCGATGAAAATTTTCTAAAAACCTAAAATCAAAGCATTTATTTCAAGTAGGCCAGTTACAGGCACTTTTGAAATGTCGAAACAAAGATAACAATAACATGAAGCTACAGTCCCATCAAAGCGTAGATCTCTATGAAGCTGTAGTTGTCCATCAAAGCGTAGATCTCTATGAAGAAGAACGGGCAAGAAACTCAATGGACACTTTTTCATGTACCTACTACCTCGAGGTGACCGTTTGTGTCGATGTCCCTTCCACCTTGCATAAAGCAATACGAAGAAGAGGAGAAGTGCTGTTACCACTTCATCGACCTCCTAGGTCGAGATAGATCTATAAACATTGATTAGCGCGTGCTTTGACGTCATCTTGCACGTGTTGTTTCAAAGTCGTGCGAAAGTAACAGAAATAGAGCACTTAGAAGTAAGTACGTTAAGGGTAAGATTTTAAGATCACCCAAAGTTTGAAATAATGGCACTTGCACGTCATTTATAACAGCGAGTTTTTTTTTGTAAATGTACATTAACAAAAAAATAACACTCTCAAAAGTAAGCAACAATCGTAGACTCGAATCGACTATTTTGCATAGTTGTCAATTTTAAATTTTATTAAACCACTATAAATTTTAATAACGAGTTCAAAAAAATCTTGAAGAATACTAACATAGCATTACTACCACAGGCCTGCATGGAATATCGTTAACATGTATGTGTTATAAAAGCAATAATTATGACGAGATAATGTATCATATGGACCAACAACTTTTTTAAAAAACCTCGGACATTTACCAGCTAATTAGCGCAGTTCTTTGTTGCATCAGCTGGAGGGCATCCAGCAATCATAATATGAATTTTTCACTATAGCTGTAATTTACAAGTAATTAAATATACTTACATACTGCATGTTGCATGCGTTCACACCATCCGCGGCGGCAGGCATTGGCGAGCGACATGCGGGAACAAAGTCCAAATGTAATTAATCCTACATAATGATACATGAACTTGTAAAGCCAGACATAAATGTTACCATGGCAGCGGTTATTTCAAAAAGATAAGGGTCCTTTGAATATCCTTAAAATAAAAATCTCATTAAGGCGACGTTTCCGGGTCAGCGGACTACAGAATTTACAAATTTATTGTCGGCTAACCTAATAAATTTAAAACAGGATTACGTGGTTCGTGCACAAAGCAAAGCTTTACAATTTGCCCGATATAAATCTCTCGTCTGCGTCAAACGAATGACTTATCATTTAAAACGAAATGACTTAAAAAAGGCCTAGACACTGAACAGTTTACTGCCTTCTTAATTCACCGTTGTTGGCGTCACACAAGAGGCAAATCATGTACCTCTGCCCTAATAACTACAGTAAAACTAATAACAAAACGTTAGTTTTAAATAATGTAGCGTTATAGTTATACTCTCGATAAATTGTTTTTAAAAATAAGGACGATTTTTGAATGAAGACATTTGTTCCATTAACATAAGGTATATAATAGCTTGTTGAGTAACAATATGTGTAAAGATACCCGAGTGCTTTGGGGTTTAAATTCACAAATATTAGGAAACCAGTTTTAAAACCAATAAATTTATTCAACTTCTGTACTTCTCAAAGTGTAAATTGTAAAGGCCATTATTTTAGGCGTTTAAAAAGCAATGTTATGTTTTGTGGCCAACAGCAAGCGAAGTAGGTCTATGTGTTAACTTGCTTTACTTTAGGTACTAAAAACCACCGTCCAGTAATACAATTTACTTAAAGTATTTTTTTTGTTTTGTTTTTATCCTACCGTAACTTCTGTAATTTAACTATAGGTATCAAGGAAAATTCCAAAATAAATCATTAAGAAAAAAATGAAACAAGATGAAATAATAGTCCTTGGACAGCTAATAGGTAATTATGAACAATCAGCACGCCAAGTATTAAAAAAGGGATAACGTGCAATATTTTAGTACTACTAAAATCGGTCTAGTCTCACAGTTGGCTTAATTTCTTCAGGCAACCTATTCTAAATATGTAAGTGTATGCTAAAAAAAATTCATTCGGTAAACAGATTGAGAGTGAAGGCGAGGCAACGCGAGTGAGGCGGGATCTTAGACTAATACTTCGGTGTGACACTGTGACAAGACATCATGTAGGTAGTATTGTTTAGCGCGAGTGGCTATATCCAGGAATGGCGAGGACACGGCTCATGTCCCCGTGTGCCGACCAACATCCGCTACCACGTCATATTGATTGCGTTTGCATGTACATCAATTAGGATCCGCGGAACGATGCGTCTTCCACGCCACTAATTATCGTCTTGTCGCTGTGTAATTATGCATATAGGTTGACAGCGACGTTGATATACGTGTCGAACTCAGAGTTACTATTAATCTCCATCTGGGTATACATGCCTAGAAAGAATGAGTGATGAACGTTTCGAACGTAATATGTAGTTTAACAATGAAACACATTAGGTAGCTGATCTAGCCTAGGTAATAAAAATTTACAAAAAAAACATACTTACACCCTGTATACGATCGCCGCCGACATTGAGATTACCGAGAAATAAAAAAAAACAGTATTAAATTAAAATATTTAAAAACTGCACCGTTGTGTATGTACAAGTTAAGTAATGATCTAATAGATCCCTTAAATAATTATTGTAATATGTTTATTCATCTAACTTACATACTAATTACATTTACATAAAAAAACTAGCTGTCCGGCGCAATTTCGTTTGCGTCACTTTTTCCCCGTTTTCGCAACATTTTTCATTGCTGCTCCACACCTATTGGTCGTAGCGTAATAATATATAGCCTATAGCCTTCCTTGATAAATGGACTATCTAACACTGAAAGAAGATCAATTTTTCAAATCGTACCAGTACTTTCGGAGCCAATTCAATGCAAACAAACATACAATCAAATCTTTCCTCTTTATAGTATTGGTTTAGATAGTAGCCCACCGGCATTGGGAGCAGAGTCCGAGCGACCGGTGGTCAGGGCTGTTGAGAGAGGAACCTCCTAACAATACGCGCCGTGTCCAGAAGTACTGCTTTCTGAATCAAGCCCTTGATCCAGCTTGGTCGAGGGTTTTGACTATTAAGCCATTGGCCGACACGACTATAGGCACAATGACTGCTGTTCTCACGTCCCACATGTCGCCAACCACGCGAGCAAGATCTAGATATTTGAATTGCTTATTCTCTGCTTTCACGAGGTTCTCGTCATGCGGGACCGTTATATCAACAATCATTGCGCGACGCTCCAATCGATCTATCAACACAATGTCAGGCAAGCAACAATAGTCCTGGCAGTGACGATAGGTCTATCCCAATACAACGTGATATTACCATCATCGAGAACTGGGTCGGGCGCATACTTATAGAATGGCACTTCTGATTCCACAAGGTTGTATTTCAAAGCAAGTTGCTTTTGGATAATCATGGCAACGAGGTTGTGTCTAAGCAAGTACTCTCCGTTAGCCAGACGAGAACACCCAGAAATAATGTGTCGGATTGATTCTCCTGGACGGTGGTATGCCCGACACACGTGAACCGTCCCGTCCTTCATAATATGCTTCCGGTAGTTGTTCGTCAACATAACTTCGTCCATAATCATCATCATCTGCCTAGCCTTTTCCCAAACTATCTTGGGGTCGGCTTCCAGTCTAACCGGATGCAGCTGAGTATCAGTATTTTACATGAAGCGACTGCCTACCTGACTTCCACAACCCAGTAACTGGGTAATACGAAACTCATTGGTAAGACTGGATGTCAGACTTTCGGCTTCTGACTACTTGTAACGACTGTCAAAGATCTACAACTTCGTCCATAATCGCACAGACAAAACCTTCAGTTTCTCCAAAGTGGTCAGGCTTGCGCCAGTTCTCGTTAGCCAAGAAGAGCGGGGTAAGGCCCTTGTCCACTGAGACCATATCTCGGTGCAACCCCACTTCGGCTTCTAGGAACTGAGAGTGCATACCTCAGGGTTGTGCAGGGTCTTAGCATCTAAGAAGCCACGACCCCCACACTTCCGCAGGATATTCAGTCTCATCACCGACGACCGTGGGTGATGCATCCGATTTGCGGTCAGCAGTGAGTGGACCTTTCTATCGAGGGCATCAAGTTCAGTCTGAATCCATTTGAGTATGCCGAAAGAATACACCAAAACCAGCATGACCCAACCTTCGAAGGCGCGCTCCTTGATTCCGCCTGACAGAAGACTGCTTAGCACCTTATTGAGACGGCCAAAGCGTTCCCTCAAAAATAGTTTCATGTCGGCAGTATTGATGCCTAATGCTTCCGACATACCCAAATACTTTTAAGTTTCTGTCGAAGTGAAGGATCTAAGATGTATGGAATCCGTAAGTTGAGTTCCCACGGTTTCCGTAATCTCCCCTCGCTTCACATGCATGAGTGCACACTTCATCATCATCATTTCAGCCCAAAAGACGTCCACTACTGGATAGGCCTCCCCCAAGATTGACATTTTGGGGGGTTTTGCCATAATCGCCACGCTTGGCAGGCGGGTTGGCGATCGCAGTACGGTTGTTACAAAAGCACAAAGAACGTGCACATTTGTTGACACGAAATTCCATTCTGATAGCGCTACTGAAAGTTTCTGGTAGCTTCAGTAGCTTCATCAGTTGTAAATTGTTGGAGGCAAAGAGTTTCAGATCATCCATGTTAAGAAGGTGAGATATGATCTGACCATCTCCCCTCAACCGATAGCCTAGCCTGAATCCTCCAGCAGTGTGCTGAGAGTTAAGGCTAAACAAAACCACAATGGACTCAGACTATCACCCTGGAATATACCATGCTCGATCCTTATCGGTTTGCTGTTCCCTTGCATCTGTCGACTTCCCGGAAAGCGAAGGACCGTCCTCCATTGCCCCATACACGAATCAAGGAAGGCGGGTAGAGTTGCATCTATCTTGTACAACTCCAGCTCCCTCACGAGCCATGTTTGCGGCACTGAGTTGTAGGCATTTTTATAATCGATCCAACATGTGGACAGATGCCTTCGGGAGCGGCGAACCTGTTGACTAATGATCATATCAATGAGGAGCAGCTCCTTAGTACCACGGGACCCGTTCCCACATCCATTCAGAGAGGAAAACATAATGGAATTTTCTCTCAATATGTTGGTTAATTTTATTTAGCTCTCAAAATGGATGTAAGAACTTTATAGACCGTTGGTAAACAAGTGATAGGTCCATAATTTTTGGGCTCCGATCAGTACTACCTGATTTATGGAGCAGGTGGGTAATGCCTGTCGTCAGGAACAGGGGCAGCGACCCTGACTCTAAGACTGATTGAAACTGGGACGCCAAGCGAGCGTGCTATCTTTGGAACCGTTTGATCCAGAAGTTGTGCACTCCGTCCGGCCCTGCAGATTTCCAGTTAAATATTGCTACTGCACGAGCTACGTCTTGGGGGCAGATGATGATTGCCCCTACTTCTGGTATTGGATCACACGCTTGTTCAACCTCCCGGGTCCAATCGACCTCAGTGTGATTGACAGGTACCAACCAGAATGAATACATGGCATCATCCGGCAGACGCGTGTCAGTCCCCCTAGGTCTGGTAGCTCCTCCTCACCGCACCGCACCATTCATCGCTTTGGAATGTACGATTCTGAAAGTATTGCTCCACACGCCGCTCGTACCTACAATACCTACAGCTTCATGCACCCATCTTCCGTTTCAGGAAGTCGATACGTTCTGTGACTCTGGCCAAATAATCACTAGAACTAATGTCAGTTCCAGAGAACGCCCGCCTTACAAAGCGCATCAATCTAGGGCGAGTATTGCCCTCCCTGAAGCACATTAACTTGCCGATGAGTACTCTAGCCTCACCGATACGCCGCTCAATCCTGCACTGCCAAGCTGGACCAGCTAATTTTAGTCGTGTAGCTCGGTAGTTGTTAGGAAATTTGACGACATGCCGCTACAGCTGCGCAGTACAATATTGAGTGGATATCTGCAAGGTCTTCGCTGTTGTCAAAGCAGTTTGACAGCTTATTAATGTTATTATTATATTGCAGGTATATAAATTGTTTTGTTTTCACAAGTTCTTCACGTTCACACGACGACACATCAAGCTATACATATCCAGTATAACATGGCTTCGCTTTGTATAGGTTTCCCGTCTAATGAGAGATCCGCATAAACTAGTTTTCTGTAGCTTGATTGGTCGTCGTGCGTAAGTTCATTTTTTTACTGTGTGTTGTGCGGTAAACACATAAAACAAAAATTGACTCGCGGTTGATAAAACATTTTACGCAGGCAAGCCAGAAAAATGCTGCATCGTCTCACTTAGAAGTATGCAGATGAGAATCAATCTGTGGTTCATACCTATACGCGGACCGATGCTCGCATCTAACTTCCGAGCCGCCATAAAGTTTGAATCGAACTGTATAAACATGAACTGACATGTACAAATTAACGTAAAATGAAACCTTTACGATATAATTAGCAAAAACCGGATTTTCAGGATCTTGAACCGTATAATTATAATATATATATTAACACTAGAATTTTGCCGCAGCAAATAACTTTTCCTGGGCTTGTTTCTCAGTTGAGTATTCAAGACTAAAGAAGGATTAATAGTATCTACCTCTACAATATAATGGTGTATTGTATTTCTACTTTTGTTACTCTATAATCTGAAATAAGTACATTTTTAAATCGTCTTCTGTGTTCATATTGATGAGTAGGTACATTGACCCCTTGCAGAGGTTTTGAGATATTTTAATTTGATTTTGTACAAACATTTAGTATTGAGAAACTAGTCTGTGATAATTCTAGAGGTGTGGGTCAGGTTGTAGACGTAGGCGAGACGAGACGTAACCATTATGGAAAACAAGTTATTAAAATACATACCAATCTTTACACAGGTTAATTTACCCTTTTTAGATTCTTTCGTGTGTTTTTGTGAAAGCTTTTATTTCATGCGACGTAATTACTGTGCTACTGTAATAACCATTACATTTGTGCCTGTGTGGCCGACTCACCGTAAAAGGGTCCTGAAACAAAAAAGAATGTGGTATTTTACTAACATGATCATAATAACAAATGAACGCATAGTGACCGCCTGACAGTGCTATGTCCTGAACAAAGAAGCATCCGTTGAGGTCGACCAAGAAAGAGGTTGCGCGATGACTTAGACGCTTATCATGAGAGTGCGTTTAAAACGGCACGGAAAAGAGTGTTTAATGGGACTTAGGGCTTTCGCTCATCGCGGGGATAGCAAAGGCTAATATAAAAAAAAAAACAATATTAGTTCTCCTTTAAGCAAATAATTGAGAACGAGTCACCATTGCCGGAAGTTCACTTATCTGATGAACGTTCGCCTGAATGATCATTTAACCTAAAGAACGATTTGGTATTGGCAGAACGTTTGCCGAATTATCATTTAGCTGATTAAATGCTGGTCGAAAAAAAGATTACTCGAAGAAAATTTGCCCGAATTCATAACATTTTATAGGCTAAACAATTTTTCAATTTCCTGCCTATCTTTCTTACGACCAAGTTCATAGACTATTCGAGGGAACGTTTTACGGACAAATGAACTTCGGGCGATCATGGTGCACTCAATATTGGGTACCTACTTAGGACTCCTTTTATACAGGGTGTAACGGAAAGGGTATATACATACTTAACGGTGTGCTACAGACCATCAAACTGAACATGTTTCTGCAAAAAGAAACATCGTCACAGCGAAAAAAATATCAGCTGTCCCATACATTTGGGTCGAATAGGTATTGAAATTTTCTATGGGGCAGCAGATAATTTTTTCGTTATTACGATGTTTGTTTGTGGAAAAACATGTTCAGTTTGATGGTCTGTAGCACACCCTTAAGGATGTATATACCCTTTCCGTTACACCCTGTAGACATTCAAATCAAACATTGCAGGTCTTGTTTTTTATGTGGTGATGAAGAAGGAACATGTTGTGCAACACAAAACTGATTGGTTACAATACATAATCGATAATACATGTAATTTAAAAATGTATCCAGAACTAATCGCGACCCCTTTTTATTTTAAGTATAGCAGAAGTCATTAGCGCCGGGAGAAATCATGGGTTTACGAAGTTTGTAAAAATTACCAAAATTATATTATAGCACATAAATGTATTTTGAATGAGGATATTGAATAAAAAAAAAAAAACATGAAATATATCCATTTTAGGTTTATCAATTTTGTAACAACAATCTATTATGAATACATATATATTTTGGGAAGACTTGGTAGGTAGTAGAATAGTAACCATCCATAGTAGTAGTATTCAGGGTTGGGTTCATTATTTAGGCTTGCATATTAAACACAAACAACTAAAATGGCTAGCGTTTTTATAACCGACTGGAGTCACAGGTATCAAACATTAGTTCATACTTCAAACTTAATCTACCGGTATGTCAACACGTATGTTAATGAATGAGTTTTATTTGGGCTCGCTCCCACGATACCGCGCCCTCGATCATGAAAAATCAGAAAAACCATTAAAAGTTTCGGAGTAGTGCTCATAATGTACAACGCACCGCCTCAGCCGCTCGGTGATCGCCGAATTACCTACTAAAGTGTAAAAAACGTAGATAAAAGGTGAGGCTGTGCATATTCCCATGATCGGAAGACGGTCAGACGGCGTTTTAATACACCCATAATCGTCGTTCGACGGTGGATCATATGAAATATGTAATACCGCTAATAGGTCTCGGTGGGTAGCTTCCTCAGCGGTCGCTCGGCCAATTTTGCCGTTGGTAATAACCTTAATATCCCATCAGTGCTATACCCCATGCGTGTACAAAGATGAGGCCGGGTAATGACTGAGCGACCGACGCGCGGACCCGCCTCCGCGACCGATAATTCACCTTTATTGAATAAATCTATTTGATTACCGTATTGCACGCCACGCTTTATGGTTTGATTACGCTTTTATTGGAACGTTTCAAATGCGATCAATGTTTTAAACTATATTCTAAGGTCTGAAAACGACATTTCTACAATCCATTTGATAAGTCCTGAAAAATGTTTGCTATGGTTGGTTCAATAAATAGCCTTCTCTAGATCCAACTCGACCAACGCTTCAAATTAAAGCTGCTTCTCATTGCTCTATATCATGTTTTGCTACAAAGATCGAAATTGTGACCCGAAGAACAAAACTCTACCGTTTAATCACATGTTTTTCGAATTGCATTTTTGAATCCATCACATTATAAGATCTCGCCTAACACCTTTATCGATCTTTTTACAGAATTAAAAGTCATTTTTGGAAATTTTAATCCATTAACAAACATATTATTGTGTTTACGTTCCTACCTACTTACTACTACTGCTTTAGTCTAAATGTTGTGTAGTCTTAGCCTAATCATAATCATATTTAATAGGATATATTGATGCAGTTTTATGTCCGGTAGAAAGAACTACAATACCTATTTGAATCCGCATAAGATAAAAAGATGGACCACTAAAAGGAATTACAGGATCCCTAATTAAAAATAATTACCACCACACATGAATATTTGAAACCCAAAAGGTCGAGATGCAGACACTTATACAGACATACAAATATGCCGTTTTCCCATGGGAGGTAGACAAAAACCACAGAACATCAACTACAGTTCCAAATTTTTCTTCGATTTGAGCCCAAAAGTCCCCTATAATTGAGTAAATTGTTAAATTCTAACGAAGTAATGAACATCAGCAGCTACATAACAATATAGCATTTCAGATATTGCTCGCTGGACAAGTAACTTGAATTTTCTTGTAAAATGAATAATTAATCAGTTAAAATCAAAGCAGAAAACAATCAGTCGTCGAATGTCATTCCCGAGAAATGTATGCCGACATCGTAAACGATGAGCTCGTAGGGCTATAAGCATGGTGAATGAGGATTTCTAAAATAAGAGGCAATTTATTATCATAAGCATTGCAGACGCAGTGACGCAAACATTCGTCGACAGTTATTAAGCGCTAGAACACTGCATCAGGATGAAGAGGACGCGCGATGCTTGCTACTATATTGTCATCTCTCTTGCTTGTGGAATCACTTGCACTCACAGCTTATACATAAATCAAAGCGCAGACAAATTCCATGTCATTATTCTTCTTCAATTTACGAATACCTATAACAATACGCTCTGCTTTTACAACTACTTTCATGTCTTAATAACAGTCGAAAACATTTGGAATCAATTAAAAGCCGTGTGTAATATGATAATACAAGACAACAAGCAACTTAATAATATCATCTTGGATTAAGACTGCAATAACAAATAAAAAGAAGCGTCCATTAGGCATCGTAAAAGCGATAATATTTTTAAATCGTACCTACACAAAATTCTTATAATGACAAAGTACAACAATGAAACCGCAATCGGAGTGTATTATTTTTAACGTGTGGATATCGAGTGAACATTGTGAATTTAATTGTGGAGCTGTTAACGGGTGCACCCCGAGGATGTGTCGTTAATAGAGCGTTGTGTCTCTTCATTTTGTTTGAACGTTCACTGACTCCGTTATTTCGGAGCGACTAATAAATTGCGTGATGACAGGTGTCAGCTGCTCCACCGCCTCTGCACTCTTGCGTCGATGTCTCATTCCTCACGTTCTACTCCTAAATTCTCTTATTTTATCAACGCTCCGTTCAATTTTCGTTTCGTTCTCTCCCTATTCTATTTGTTTGTGTTAGCATTATCGCTTCAGCTGCGTTAATTCCATGACACAAGAGATATTGTATTTCTTGTGTTCATGGAAGACCAATATCATAACTTATCGTCTATCGTAGAGTGCCTTACATACAAATTATATGCTTCATTGAACTGACAAATATTTCATCATGAGAATCTTTTTATGTACATTATATTCATCATGCCGTCATAAATTATTTTAATTTTATTTATTTAAACGTTTTAGACGTTTTTTATTGCAGTATATTTTATCAGCTACATTATATTAGCGACATTTTAGAATCTACTGTCGTAAAACACATTTTCATTATTGAAATGCTCTATATATTGCGAAGCTACATTATATCTAAGTACGAGTACTTATATGAATTAAAGATAAATAAACTCCTTTGCATCTTACAATTCATACAATACAATTCCTGAAGATGTTTGAAAGTTCCTCTCCTAATGAGAACTAAAGTAAAGGAGGGGTAAAAGTTTAAAATCGAAATGTCGAAAATGTACATACGTAAGCAATGTTTCGACGCAAAGCTAGTTGGCTATAGGTTAAGTAAGTACCTAAGTAATCAACATAACTAATGCAGCTGTCATTGGGAAAATGGCGAGATTTACACAACATTCCCTCTCCGGACACGCGACAAGTCCGAGTACAATATACTTCCAGTTACAACTCATAAGAGCTTCTTGTGCTCAGATGGAGCGTATTAAGAAATAGCAATTTTTTTTATAAAGGTACGGTCTATGACATTTCCATTCAAAAGTTAAAAGGAAAAAGGCGGGAAGAGAAGCATCCGCCAACTTCGTAAAACCGCATGGAGCATTTACGTCCCAGACAAACTGCATTGCGATGGAAAGTGTTTAATCGATTGCGTACCAAGAACCAACTATAGGGGGAATAAGAGGAAAACACCCTTTAGGGATGATGATCAGAAGAACATTACGGGATCGTCAAATAACGTCGCTATAAGAAATATAAGACAGATTTGTCGTACTTAATTTGACTGATATACTGACAAAAAAAACAACTGTGATTAAAAGTCAACAAGCGAGAACCAGAAAACGTGAGCAAGGACGCAGCTAGCCTGCAGACTAGGTGGAGCGACTATTTCGGCAATTGTTTCGTAGCATCTGGATGCGAGTAGCCGAGGATCGACTTATAAATCGCACGGCTTGCGATTTGAGAATAGGTACTATGTTGATTTTAGAATAGGTACTATGTTCCGAAGTCGACTCGAAACCATTTTACAAAGTAATCTTTCAAAGGTATGAAAGACCAACTGAGCTACGTCATCTGTGTCCCGTGAGAGAACGCGAGTGCCATGCGCTATCCAGGCGTTTGCACACATGGGAACCTCCATTTATTGTTAGTCCGGGGAATTTACGCCGAAAATTAGGCTAACTTTGCATTAATTAAAAACAGCGATTTTTTTCATTGAATGTGTAGGGTATGGACAGGAGAGTATATTAAGCTGTATCCCGCGAAAAGTTCACCTCCGCGTATATGTTTTTTTTAAGAAAACGTCTAATATGTATATAACTTGGTGGAAAAAAATATAAACAGGTATGTTTATTTGGAGTATTTGTAGAAGAGATTGAGTACTACAAGTAGGTCAGAAAATTAAACATTTTCGTCCACGGAACAATCGTTTTTTTTTTTTAAATCTTATAATTTGACTTCGTACTTAAGGCAAAAATATTAACAGGACAAAAATAGTGCTAAAATGATTTATATCACCATGTCTAACTATTATTATGAAAATTAAACAAATTCTGCTCCGGACTTCACAGAAAATCAAGAAAATCAAAAAATCTTAAATACTACTTACGGCAAAAATGTAACAGGATTTAAATTCATTTAATAATTAGAAATATATAAATCCAAACCTTAATCCCCCAAAATTAAACAAATTAGAGCGATAATTAATATTGTCAAAGTAAAAATTAAATTACGATGCACGGTGTCAGCGCTAAGCAGCGTGCGGCGTACGGCGTGTGCTAGTGTGCGTAAACAAGATAAGCGCTGCGTTCATTGTGTGCGTATGACTGTGTTGTTGTTTGAGTCGGTGTTTTATTGAGTTACGCGATTGTACACCTTATTTCCATTACGGAAAGATCAAATTTCTATGAAAGTGCTGCGCCAAATACAAGAATAAAGTTTGCAGACGTATTTTACGTAAACATTAATTGTTTTTTTTTTCACGATTTGCTTTAAAGTGTTTAATTTTCGTGTAAATAGGTTAGAAATTGCCTTTAGATGAAAGTTAAACTAAATTAAACCCTGTTACCTTTTTGCCTCAACCGCTATTGTAAAAAAACTGGTAATAATAACTTCCGGTAGTACAATTTGTTTAATTTTGTTTATTGGCGGTGTAATATATTAATTTAAGTTATTTTATGTAAAAAAACCGCTGTTTATATTTTTGCCTTAAGTACAATCCAAAAATTTCGTAAATGTTTTTTTACCGTAATTTCCGTGGACGAAAATGTTTAATTCTGAAAAAATATATTACTGTCACCAATTCTTTACCTAAAGTAACTAAATTTGTCCTGTTAACTTTTTTTCCCATGTTTTTATTCACAAAAACGTGTTTTCGCCTTTTTTAGCTTGATCCGGTCTCGGAAAATGTTTAATTTTTTTTTATTATTTGAAGAGCTAAGGTCAAGTATACGATTCAAGAAAAAAATCGCTG
Source organism: Cerastis rubricosa (assembly GCA_949152445.1). NCBI lineage: Eukaryota > Metazoa > Arthropoda > Insecta > Lepidoptera > Noctuidae > Cerastis > Cerastis rubricosa. The sequence continues at coordinate 19,641,810 of OX424523.1, read as the reverse complement.
TTTATATTTAATGCAGGGTTCAAATCTAAAAGCCCCGGACTATGTCACCTGGTATTTATGCAACACAGACAAAACGTTGTCTGCCAGGCTCGAGATCTCAGCTTAGGCCCCGGAACGTCTCGAGACCCCAAGCTGAAGAACGATACGCAATGCAAATTTAACCTGCCAGTAATTGATGCATGAGTTTCAGACTGCAACTCTAGAGTCAGCAACCAGTCAGTATGAAAACGTTTGCAATTTGATCAGGATGCACCTATTTCTAGTATTCTCTAGTTCTATTCAAGCAATAATGGCAATGACATTAGTCTAGGAATGGAAAGTGCTGAACGAATGACCGTGTAAAAGAGATCATGGCGTGAGTGAAACAGATAAATATGATGTAGATGCTTATAAGATGTTTGGGATGGCGTCACTAAATAAAGATCCCGGTAACATCATGAATAGGATTTAGGTATTTCGTAGATTGCACTTTAATTTGACTTTTTTCTTGGGCGAATCCAAAAATATTTTGTTTCTGCGAAATCTCGGTTTTATATACCTTGTAATTATAATTCCAGAAATGCAACGGATGGCGATTAAGTCGGATACTGGTATACCTTACAAGGCCGAAGCGTCAAATATTCGGCGTCAGTTTCTTGACAAGCGTTGCGCGGGCGCAGGGCCCATAGCTGGGCTGGGGTATTTGGTCTGTTTGCTTGCTGACAATTTTATTCCTCGGATCATTATCGTGTTTGTAGATTTACTGTGAGTACCTATTTTCGCGTGAATTCATTTATATTAATTGAAAATGCCTTTTGCGATGGCAAGTTCGAGAACATAGGAGTATACGGTATATAAGTACCTACTAATTCTTCAATAATTCTTATTTTTTCGTTATTTTTCTACATCGGCGACTGTGTCGTGGACTCGTGAAAATCGCTTTAAGTTATCGCTATATTTGTGCTATTTTCAGTCCTCCACGCAGATGGAAGTCACAGAAAACCGAAAGGTTCAGCGTGGGTAAGGCCTCGGACTCGAAGTCAGCGATTGCGGGGCGCCAGAGGCGGCGGCGCGAAGAGCGTAGCGGCAACGCATACCCGCCCCCGTATTCACAAACGCTCGGATTCTATTTTGATTCGGAAAGATTCGTATGTCTATCTCGCATGCTTTCGTAATGGCAAAACAAGATAGACATACGACTTATCGAATCCAAGCGTTTGTGAATAGGGGGCCCGGTCTCGTAGCGAGCGGGCAGATCACGCGGAGCTAGAGCTGCGTATAAGAAATATGTCTTTGTTTGCGAACGAAATGTCTAAACAGCGACGACAACATCTTTTTAATACAATTTTCTTCGTTACGTTAGATTTAGTGTGGGCACAACAAGATGTCAATTCCTACAACGCAAGGAAACAAAAAGGCGAGTTTCATCGGAATTATGAAGAACAGAGACAATGTTTCGATAAATTCTATGACTTTATCAGAATAAGTATAGAAGAGTTTAATTAAATTCTTGAAGCTGTCAAACGCGATTTAGAATATTCAGTTCGTTTTTTATTTCGTCCCATTACAGGTTAATTACCCTATTATTTTTATGGTATACATCTTTGCTGTTCCATATCATATAAAATCATTGAAATAGTTTCCTCCACGACTTGCGTCGGCGGGCATTTTAAAACGTCACTCGTTAATAAGCAAAAAATAAACAAATGCACAACACGTCTACGTCAGTCCAGACGCGCGGGCAACGCTAGACTGGTGCGCATCGCTCGTACGCCGCTGCCCCCGCGCGTCTCCACGCCGCGTCGCTCCGCCACCTTCGCGGCCAGTTCCATATAAATCTATGGATCTAAACGCGCCGCTGGCCGCGCCTGCTGAGTGCGTATTCATAGCCTAAGGCCCCACAAGTTGGACCGCTAACCTGATGAAGATCACGGTAATAGGCTGGTTGCGAGAAGACATTTGACAAGCACTGGACGTTTTTCGGTTGAAAAGATGATCGTAATGATAAGGCTTGCCGGAATCAAAAATTAAATGGTTATTTTCTTCCGGCTCAAATGGATTTTAAACAAAAGCAAATATCGAAACAGTTTCCTCCAAAAACAAACATGAGGAAAGAATGATATGATATAAATCAACAATTTATATGTATTTCTTTTTACTATCGTTAATTACAGAAGGGCGTATATAAATAAAGAACGCGCGCCCATTGAGGCGGCGTGGCGAGGCGATCGCCGCAGCGCGCCTTGTCGTTACAAGCAAATGCACTTATCTTACCGGGATGTGAAAAACTGTTTTCAACTCGCTGTCGTCGGTTAGTTGCGCCAACACAATACATCCGAATGTACCCAGAGTCAATGCCTCCAGAGGTTACGTTTGAACAGGATTTGGAGACCCAACAAATAAAAAAGCTACACATCAGAATGGTCCTAACAAAGAAACAATAAGAAGTAACACTTATCTTTATTTAATTCTATTGTCTTTTCCGGAATTGAATTGGTTTACATTCACGTGTGTATTGGTGTAACCGTACGAGTTCCATTAAAAGTAATTTTCTGTGTCCATTAAAATTAATGATTCGTAATTAAAGTGTAATTATGAGAGAGAACCAATATATCATTTGAGTCCGAGACGCGCCATCGTAAACCCGTCAGCGACTCCATGATAAAAATAAACAGAAGTCTTTGAAACATTATCGATACAAATAAATTGTCCGACCAAGAATGAATATCAATAAATTGAAAATGTAACTCGTAAAAACATATCATCGATTATTGTAAACAGCTGGCGGGCATTTATGCAAAACGAATCGTTCATTGGACCAATTCAACGGCGGTAGCGAAGATAGAAGAATTTTAATTGAAACTTACAGATTGGACCTGCGGCCTTGCGCCGCTCACTGACGCCCTGGCGCGCCGCCCGGCCCGACCCGATGACTCGCGATTATGCACTCTTTACAAGATGATAACAACGAAACGATAATGTAACAAATAAAGTAGGTATGCCTTAAACCAATGTCAAAGAAAATCGTTCGATAACCTTATGCAACTCTCCAGGACCAGTAGAAACTTATCAATTTACATGATATCCAAACTTTTACTTGACAAAGACCTTATTAAAATCTTGACGGGAAGTTAATTTGCAATGACGGCTAAACCATTAATCTTATTATAGCTTACATAACCTCGGTCTTTTTTGTTAAATATATATACGAGCTTCCGGAAAGAACTCTGAAATAAATATTTCAACAAAGCCTTTTTTTTACACTGCTTGTTGGTTCATGCAAACTCAAATAATTGTAGTACCTTTTCTAAAAAGACTCGTAACAGGGGGAGTCGTAATCAGAATTGTTTAAAATCCGCTGTACCCCATCTGTAGTTAATTCTATTTACTTAATTGATTGTGGCACTTAACCCGTTTCGTAGCAGCCGTGCGTAAATCTTTCTAACGGCTGATTTACAAATAAAACCACGAGTCAAGCATTCGTGATAGCGGTTATCGTCCCGTTCTCATCTCGTTCGCTTTTCTTTGCATTTGGTTAAACAAATAGAGGCCTCGTTGGGTCGGTAGGCAGATCCTAATTAAAAACTATATTCAGCCGCTGTCGTATATTACGCGGAGGCCTTAGGCAGTTAGTCACCACGTCTGGACACCTCCCAGTCGTTTAGCGTTCGTATTGCGTTGGGGCCCAGCCGTGAATGAAAGACAAGATGTTACCCATGAAATCCGTGTGGATACGGTTAACAATTTTAACAATTTTCTGGTTTTCTCAAAAGAGAAATTTTGACCACTACTACTACCTACTAGTACTATCATAATATAGTTATAATTAAATTAAGTTTGTATTTGGAAAATATAGGTGACTTGATGACACGAGCAACTTCGTCTGCGTCACCCGTTTTTGCAAAATTGTTTATTTTTGCTCCGCTTCTTTTGGTTGTAGCGTGATGACCTATACTTTCCTCGATAAATGGGCTATCCAACACTGAAAGATTTTTTCAATTCGAACCAGCATTTCCTGAGATTAACGCGTTCAACCAAACAAACTTAAGAGGGTTGTATTGATGATTTTAATTATTATAATTGTGGAAAGCCATATTTGTTACGACCGGGAATTATATTTTAACGAACATACAACCTGACACTACCATGCAAATAGCAAAAACTTTATTTATTTAAATTAATTAATTAAAAGAAGTTTTTAATTTCGCGGCCCACCTTTGCTCTTCTTTAAAGAAAAACAACATTTGGATACAGTACCTAAATTTTTCTGCATATTAAAATATTATTAATTTTGCATAAATAGAGAGGTCGTTTAGTGGTCGCAAGCACTATAATTGGGGTGCGCCAAAGTTCACCTAAATTTTCAACTCCGATAATTGGAAATCCGAAAATGTTCTTCCTAACATTTTTCATCCTAACAATCACAATTCCTAACTACTCTGTCTCTTAATTCCGAAGCATTCAACTTCATAATGTCAGTAGCAATAAACATCTATTATACTTTTATTTTTCCTATATTTTCTCAACATAACCATCTTTTACACTATTATTCAAACTCATATCTTTTTTGTTTAAGTTTATTTTTATTCATAATAATCAGTATTGTAAACATTAATTTTGCCTAACTTGATTACCTACTGCAAAGATATCCATAGGTTAGGTTAGGTTAGAACTGTGACCAACTACGCGCGAGCCGAGCGAGCGTAGCGAGCGGTGCCGCGGTAGCGGCCGGCGAGCGATACCTCGAAATCGGTTGCGAAATTTTTCTAAGTAAAAAACTTTTCATAGTGCCCCCAACTCTGACCTGAATTTATTACATTTATTTAAGACAAAAATCTGTGAAACGACCTTTAATCATTCTAAACAGTTGGTTTTATGGTGGTTTTTATATTTACGTTATGTAAAGCATACCCTCTATATACAAATAATAATCATACCCTCAAATTAAAACTATAAATATGATCTTCTACCCACATATATATGTTTTATTACACTTGGTAAATGTTTCTTTCTGAGTATGAGTGAAAATATAATGGTAATCATGTTTAGGGATAAAAGCGTTATGACAAAAAACAGTAGGAGTTTAAATATATTTACATTAATGATATTATTAATTAGAATTTTCGGAAACATGAGTGTTATGAACATCGCCGGTAGCACTACAAATAGTATGAATGAAAACTTTAGGATGAAAAATTTAAGGAAGTGTGATTATTCGGATTACAAATCATGAGGAAGAAGAATTTCGCGTAAAGAACTTTAGATGAGCCAATATGGACCCCTATAATTGTGCATGAGGTCTTGGGTTCGTATCTCAGGCTGGGCTAAGTGTTATTAGGAATTTCCCAATAGCAGTAACGATGCCCGGATTTTTGCCCAACTGATGACAATTTAAGCTCGCCCCCTATTACAGGATAATGAAATATAACAGGCAAAATGTGGGTGTACTAGTATAGGTGTGGGTGGGTAGACCTCTCCCAAACCGATCGGGGATTACAGATGTAATAATAATAATTATAACGAAACACAAATTATGTTTTTTTTTTTATATCTGTACACCAAGATTTCTCGTATCATACCAAAGTGGGTAGGTTTAGGTAATGTCTTGTATATCAAAAACGCCATTAAAACTAAATAAAAGACCGAACAAGTGCGAGTCGGACACGCCCACGGAGGGTTCTTTACAAATTTCTATTTTGTAAGACAAGACAGTGTATATGTTTTTTTATGTATATGTTTTTTTTTATTACAAATGTATATTGTATAGTTTTCAGAGTTTTCCCTATACTTGTAGTAGAAGACGATATTACTTGCCAAATTTCATAGTTCTAGGTCAACTGAAAGTACCCCACACCACACACCACATTTTGATGTCCTTGAGTGTTGAAATACACGTAATTTGCGGTATAAACGGCCGTTTTGTTTTACGCTAACTTAGAAGTTTCAAGGGCCTGTAGACCTGAGTACGTATATGGTCTTAATTTCAACTGGTTCCCTCCACGCGTTCCCGAGATAGAAGGTCTTGACAGCCAGACAGACAGACACAGACGGACAACAAAGTGATCAAAAGGAAAAAACGGAACCCTTATAGGGTACGACGTACAGAACCCTCTAACCTAAGATACCTACTTCGACCACTTCATAATCAGAAGCCAATTAAATAACAAATTACAAATAAAACTAAACGTCTCAAGATAATAACATACAATATCGAATTGAATGTTTGATCAATTCATAATTAGAAACAATTGTAAACACAAAAACTATAAGAGAGAGCAAGCGTGCGCTGGAAGCAGCCGGAATCCGATTCTTGTTTATAAGGCGGCCGGCCCACCTCGTCTGCACTAAAAGTTTGATCTTATCTTCAATATTTTAATAGGTTCCCGCGGCGGCACCTCCGCCAGTAATTGTATAAAGTATCTCTGGAGGAATAAATTCAATATTCCGTCGCGGGGCCGGTCGACCAGGGCCCTCCGCTTAACCTCGTGATAAAGCTTAAATCAACACACGAAGTAATTACAATCGAGCCACACTTCATCACAGATGCGAATAGTGATTAACTATCTTCGTCTTTGGTTCCGCGGTGTTCGAACGCAGCCCGCACCTAAGCCGCCTCCCGCTGCCCAATTAGATGCGAAATTGGATGAGACCTCATTTCATTGGATGTGACATAAACGGAAACCATTGTTCATTTGGTTTAGGTATAGTTTATTCTGCGATACCAACTAGAAGATTTCATTGTACACAAGATACAAGAGGTATTTCAGCTTTTTCTCCGGGATGGCACATTACACTGATATCATCACTAATGCCACTTTTTGATGGGATGTCTCACCGTAAGCTTGTTTTCTAGGACAATACCCATAACAATTTTATTTAAACCGATAGAAAAATAACGATCTCGCTTCCAAAATTAAAAGGCAGAGTGAGTATTTCTCTAAAATCTAAATAGAAAGCAGACAAAATATCTCAACCGTCCCTTTTAATTTTGATTAATTAAAAGTTTTGCATGGAAAAGAGTAATCTTAACGCAAGGGTTGTTCTTAGTGAACTTCTTTTGTATTTTATCCTATAAAGAGAAGTTTTTCAGTAAAACAACGCTCAATCTGCAACAAAATATAAAAGTTTTACAATATCGTATACGCCTCGGGGCGGGGAGATCACCAAAGACGAAAATAAATCCTTTTTCTCAAGTTGTACTCTATTCACAAGTATTTAAAAGAACGAAATAATGAAAGGATTTATAAGAAGATATAAATTTGGGTTGTAGACACCAAGAGCGCCAGAAATTAGAAAGTAAACTTTTGTTTCTGAAGCCGAGCAGGTTTTTGTTTCCCACTCAGTACGACATATGAAGCGACAAACGCATACGGTTAAACACATCTTACAAAGCGCTGTAGTATTTCAGCTTAATGCAGAAACAGTGTCTATACGTATATTCGCATTTATGCCGTAATGAGCCCGTTACATGGCGCTCGAATTCGGTACTGTCGTGGGCGGGCGGCAGCGGGCTCGCACCTATTTCGCTGCAAGCGGCCTCTCCCAATTAGCCTTAAAATAATGAACATGTTTTATATTTCTACCCGAGTGCGGCGTGTACTTATCCCCGTTTGCCCCGGGAGGTCATGCGGCTGTGGCCCTCTCGCGTTGTTTTACACGGGAGTACCTTCAAGTAGGTAATATAATAAAAGGGACACGTTGGTTGGGGTTTCGGAATATCTGCGGAGAGTTGGCGGTGGTACCGTTTTGTGTGTAAGAGGATCCCTCAGTATAATAGTTCAAACGGACGCAGACTCGTTAGTCCCCCGGTTTTTGAGATTTTTTTATTGTTTACTATCCGATGACTTTATTTACGTGAAAGTAATCATTTTTATGGTTCCAACCCTAAAAGGAAAAACGGATCACCTTTTTGTCCGTCAGTGAGTTTTTCTCGAGATCAGTAGGAATCTACGTAGGAATTTGAATTTTATTATAATGCTAAATCTCGATGACGTACCTACACAAAAATTAAAAAATATATTTTATAGGGGTCACATTATTTAGGTTCAGGAAACATAATAAAAATCCTAAACTGAATTCTTATTTCAAAAGCCTTTTTCTAGTTATTATTTATTAGATAAAACTGCTGAATTTGGTATACCGGTAGTACTAGGCCGAGTTAGTTTCGCAGATGTAATATAGGTATAGATTAACCTTTCGAAGTGAGGAGGTGCAAATTGAATTGCGCGGGAAAACTTACATTGATCGTAATTGATTCGCTGGGTAAGTATGTGTAGGAGGTAGGAATAAACATGGGATAGCAAAAAGACCTAAGATGACGCTCGATCGAGTCCAGCAGAAGCTCAAAAACATGCAAATGAGAGGGGCAAAGACACGGTCATAACCTTATCTTAAAGTCACCACAGCATTTATCACGTAGAGCTTGTAAATATTTATCACGTTTCACAGAGTAATATATTAAAAATTTGCCGCCATGACAAATGAGATGTCGTGGCGCGCCACACATTTCAAATAAGCATTTAACCACTTCCTGCCTGTTTAGTCTACAAATAACGCGACTGCTCAAAGATTTAACTAAGCCTGAATAAATAATCAATTTAGCCAGCCCCGCGCGGCTTCTGATCGATTGCCACAATGCCGGCAGGATGATATAGTCGACGAGCCGCAGCGATAAATATCCCGAGACAAATGTTTAGAGTGTCTCTGGAGAGTTGCGGTGACACTAAATTTAAAAGCTTCAATTGTACAGAAATAACCAAAACACGGTTAAGATCTTTCGAAAACAAATCGTGTATCGGTCGCTTGACGACAATCGTGATTGACTGCGCAAGTGAACGTCTCTAATATAAACAAATTAATAGGGAGCGGCTCGAGCCCGCTGCGGTGGCGGGTGTAATTTAGAAGATACTCGTTCACCGATAGGGGTTTACGAGTAGATGAAGAACAGCTCTCAACTATTCATTAATGCATTTACTAAAAATTATTAGACTCGCCAGCTGTAAATCACGACGCGACTTTTTTGTACTTTTAAATATATATTTCCTGCCTGTGATATTTTTATTATGAATGGCAATATTAAGGAAACATAATTCATAAGTAATCATCTTTATATCTGTTTTGTATCATAACCAGCCATAAGCCATGAACGTTGTTTGACTGTTCAGTTAAATTAGTACGAAAATAATAATATGAAACGTCATGCTTTTAGTGACCATCGACAAAGTATAAAAAAAAAACTGAAAACTCAACTAGGGACCATTATCTACACCCATTAACATGTTACATGTGTTAATCACATCCTCTTAGGACCGTCTTATCAAAACGGGAGCAATTTTAAGAATGACTACGCCTATAAATAACATTGTCCTTACATTAATTATGAGCTTAATTATGTAGAATCACTTTGATTTACAAGCCGCTCATTGCCGCCGCAAACGAATTGTAGTGGCTTAGCGGAGTACCTCGAGCTTCGCCTACCGCTTCTTGGTTATAATTATTTTTGTCGTAAGATAGCTGTGCTCGGTGTGTATAGATCGAGATGAAAGTGAATCGAGACAAGTTGACGCCCGCTCCGCTTTTAAAGGATTAGCCGATTATATACACTTTGGTTTGAACACGAGCTTCTCTGGAAGAAAGACCATTTGGAATGTTAACCTAACGTGAGAACAACTGAAACTGCTAGAGTTATCAAATGTGATGGATTCTATTATTAATAAGTTTCTAGTATGAAGACAAAAGAGGAAGATTCTGCAATAGGCATTTCTGTTCTAAAGAACGAAACATTTCGGCACGATGCGGATGATTACCGTAGCGGAAAAATAAGAGAGACAAAAAGGTTTTCACTTAACTAGGTATAAAGATACTGTTTAACGGGTAAGTACATTATTTCAGACTTAAAATGATGTCTACAACAATATATTTAAAGCTGCGAGTGAGGGTGCGGTAGAGGCGGTTGTTAGCGGATTGCCGAAAGCGCCGCTGCGGGCGCGCGGCTTGTACGCCGAGGGCACCCGCCGCTGACATGTCCCCCCCCCCTCACCTACGGTTATCAGCAACTATTGAATTCGGGATTAAATCGTGCATAAATGCGAATCTGAACGGCTCATCTTGCGAATAACTTAGAAAAAATCGAACAACAGTAATTTTTTGCAGACCTGAGAGTCGGAGAAACAATCGTATTAAAGTTAAGGCTAGAAAGCCCGTCGTAAAAACGGAGGATACTCAGACCACATCGAAGTTGTATCTAGTAGGCCACTGGAAATTGGATATGCTATCTCTAAATTGAATAATTGAGTTGAGATGGCATGGCATTTGAGCTTTGTAATTTAGATAGAATCATATTTCTAAAATAAACCAATCGTTCACTAATCAGGCGTAATGACGATTAGTAACGGCACCTCATCTATCACAGAATTTCAACGAACAAAGATCATAGCATATTCAAACAGCCGGACAATCGAATAATTGTCCTCGATCGCAAACAAGCTGTGATCCCAACCGGACATTCAGCAGGCTCTATTTCTGCCCAGTGTTTAGAAACAATAGCTCTGCACTGCAATTAGTTTATCCGATAGATGGTGGTCGAACGAGTCGTAAATCTACGCTCTTGCCACCAGTGGGCTCTCTACGTGGTTATGGCGCCGTATGTAGATTCAGCTCGGTTAATTAATGTGCCACGGTAAAGTGCGAGGTCTCTCCCTCGCATCCCCAGCCGGGTTTCGCAAATTGCGCACCCACCTCCCACATGTTGATACAATAGCTCTAGTTTGGAGAGTTAAAATTAGACCCAGAAAAATGTTGTCAATACGAGAATGTTTCAATTCAAAATGGAAGTTACTAAGTTTCCACGTACTAAAAATGTACAAGTTAATTTAAAGGTGTGAGTCTTATTAAGAAAAACATTGTGAGGAAATTCGCAAGTACGAGGAATTTTCAACGTGTACAAAGTAGCACCATTTGTCACACGAACCACAGAATACTGAAGTACAAGCTTACATGAACCACTGCGCAGTGTTAACACAATTTAACTTGACTACATATGACCACACTATTATGGAACTCAGTAGTCTTGTTTTAATGAAAATTTTCTTTAAGAATCTTTAGTAAATTAAATGATTGGTTTATTTCTTTCGAGCATTTTGTTTTCTATTTATTGACGAAACTATACAGATGTGATTGAGTGATGATATTTTTTAAATCAGCTGAGATATTACGGTTAACATCCCGTTAAGGCTCGCCAAATAATTTAAAGAGATCCTGTACGTATTGTTAAAATTCCCACATAATAAATCTTCAAAAGTGGTTATTACGAAATGCCAGGTAATCCACGTAATTAACTGCTAAGTATATACGAAGTGTAGAGTAACAGATTGATATAAGTTCCAAGTTTAGTCGATACTACATTTGTAAAGCGATTCTGAAGATCACATCTTAACATTGAGCTCTGAGTGACGTATGGCGGGAGCGATGAGGGGCGCAGGTTCCCCGCCACCCTCATTATCCCTTTCATGCTGAATTTCAATTAGCATGCTTTCGTGTTTTGCAATAACAAACCGAGCCCCGTTTGGAGAACACAGCGTGGAATATAGGTAGGTACCCACCAACAACAATCCAAGCTTGGATATAGATACGGAAAATTGTAGCGTTTTAATTTTTAGAATAAAATATTACGATACCGATGCGTTTTTCGTTTTAAACGCTTTACGTTTCCGGTTTTTACGCTGTTAGTAAAAGACATGATATTTTTTTGCATATCCAGACAATGCTATCTGGTTCTAGATTTGAGATTTTCTATAACGAGATTTCTCGATCTTCGAAATATATGCGAGATCGGGTTCGATATCTCCTGAGGAAAGAACTTATTTCAAAATATTAATTAATGGTTTTAAAGGGTGCGTGATAATTCGTTGCAGTATATTTGCGTTTTGCAGATGAGTTTAATGTTAAAAACAGATAATTACTTACACAAGCGTTGTTTTAATTTTCATAAAGTATGTCGATATGGAAAAATTACCAGACGGGATTAAGTAGAATAAAAAAAAAAAAAAAATTTTTAAGACCGGCGAAATTTCGATTTTCTACCTAAACAGACAGATATCCCCAGAAAGCCGGGCAACATATCGAATGTTCAATCTTGACCCCAGTCTTAGCACGCAAGATCTCGAATTGTCAATCTCAAATGCCAACATATGCTGGTTGGTCAGTATTATTGCCTACCAGCAAAATAACCAAGCACAGTTAGTCGAATTGCCGGTATAAGTTTTATTATAGCTGGGCGGTCTAAATCGATAACATTAATTTCCAAAACCAATACACTATCTATTCAATTGCATAATGAAAAGACAAAGGCTAGTGCTGAATGATAAAATGTTGACTCGTCCACTGCCAACACCTTATGGCGCCAGAACCAAATTACTAAAGCAGCACGAATGCTGAGCTGTCTCCTTTCAAATTTGATTGCGCCCAACATCACACGCCCATGAACTCTATAATGAAACAGCCATATAAAAACAAAACTATGGGCATATATGATTAGGCCGATACACGAGTAAGGTAGAACCACTAAACAAACAACCATTACAATATCGCTGCGTCACCGTGTTGGAAATCACTTATTGTAGGAGTGACTTGCACTCCCGCGCAAGTGCCTTATGCTACGCGCTTACGTCCATTCGTAGGAAATCCGCCGCGCCGCCGGCAATTTACTGGCGAGCGATCTTACATATATTTTGCTAGGTATTTTAAATTACTGCCTTATTAAATTACAATAGATATTCTGGACATCATACTAATTCAGAAGACCGATGAGGAGGTAACCAGTGGACCTTTACAAACTGATTTCAAATCAATAATGCGCTGATGAGTGATGATATACATAGGTACATAATTATGTCTTAAGTAGGTTTTATAAGTACGTAGACGTTCTATACTCTAGTAACACCGTGTAAACTGTTCGTGTAGCGAAATTAACAGAAGTGTCAAATTAAAAAAGCCATTTTAATATCTATCGTATCAAGGTAGGTGTTTAAGGTAGGTATATATTTATTTTGAGTTAATGACATACCTACCTTTTCGCATTGGATTGTTATCCGTTCATTAGTCTTTTATTTTTATTACAACTCAATGACCCAATATTGGAAAAGATATCTATCTTGTATTAAACACAGAGAGGAAACGTTACTATCGGCGCGTCATGTTCAACATGCATAGCTAAACAATGGCGCGCGCGTTCGACGGACGGACGGGTCAAATGAGGCGCGGCGTCAAATCTCGGGTTGCACCGACTTGGCGCCGGCCGACACATTCGAGAAGTTAGCACACCCATTGAAAACGACTAAAAAACAATGCACTAAAAGTTCTTGCCGTCGTGCTTCACTTCACAAAGTAACAAGCGGCCGTAACAAAAGAGCCCGTCGCGGAATCGATTTCGTCAATGTGCTACGGTTTCCATTTTAACACAATTTGTTTAGCGTATGCGAATTATATTACAAGCATCTAAACATCCTTAAACACAACTTAATTACCACAGCCTTATGGACAATGTAAGAACATTGCAAGAATAATTAATTTGATAGTTCAATTAATTAGCACTTTGTTAAATGTGCAACTCATAGATTTAAATACAGATAAATCATTTAGAAAGCCACTGTCTTAATTAGACTGAGAGATGTCAGCGGAGCCGATGTCTTGCACCGGAATAAATCAGGACTTAAATTGCTTTCTGCAACGACACTCCCACCGTCGAGTTGGCGTTAATAGCGCGTGCAACCGAAATCTTAGACGAATGTTTGGGAGTATTTTTTACAGTGAAATAGAATACTCGAGGTCTGCGAGCAGGCGCCACAAAAATGTGGTTGTATAGCCCAGTTAAAGGCACCAATTAGAACATGCCAAACCACAAAACTATTAAATTTATTGTAGAAGCATCTTAAATGATATTTAACAAACATAATAAAATCCGTAAGTAGTCATTTAAATTAAAGACGACGATATAAATTTCTACTTATATTACCCGATATAAATGTAATTAACAATACCATTATTGGATCGTATCAATATAACTGTTGGTATGGCAACCGACATCGAAATGATTTGGATTTAATTACTTGGATCACCAACCCCGCCCTCGTTGGAATCGAACACTCGTAAATCAAGAATAATAATACCGAGCTTTGGTCTTTTTATTGACTAAACAAATCTTTATCAACACAATTACACGATCGTTAGTGAGCAATTAAAATTTACCAAATAGCTTTCTCGGAGCTCAACAGTTAAGCTATAATAAGGAGAGAGAAAAAAACAGTAAATTAAGCTGCAAGCATGCCAATTTTGTCAATTTGCAACACCAACAGCTTTGCATGAACCACTTGCCAGACGAAGATTTACGACGATCATATTTTTCCTACTACAGGTTTACAAAAAATCAGTAACTACTAAAAATTCTGGACGTTCTTCAATAGTTGCGCATTCGTATTTCTGTTATAATAAGGAAGCTACTAACTACTAAGAACTAGATCATTTGCTAAAAGACAATGAGTCAGAATGTGAAGCAAAAAACAAACCCTTATCTTAAACATTATTATCTTAGTTTGTAATACGAGAAGGACTTTTGTTGTTCGCAACCTTTTGTAAACTAATCAGAGATTTACAAAAAGGTTATCTTTTAGAAAAGAGAATCTTTTGTCTTCGACTTCGTCGTGGCGACTAGTATTGCAACAATTTTAGTCGTGAGATCAACTATTTATCAAACAATAATCAAATTCTCAAGAATCTTTTCGTTGGCTGTTCTAATATTTCTTACACAGATAAAATGAATTCAACATTAACACAGTGTTAACGGGAATGTCATGAAGTGTTAAAAAAGCTTATAAAATTAGCTGATATATCTCAACTAATCATCATGAGACATTAAAATATAAATATTAAAGACGAGTTCTTTCAGATAGGAAGCGACGATGACATATTTAAATTTCTCATTTCAAAGAGAAACAAGCGAACCCTACAATAAAAAATATCACAAGAACCCACACAGAGAAATTTCCACAAATCTATAATTCCATCAGCAAGTCAGGCAAATACGAAAATAAGCATCAAAGTGTTTTTTAGAGGAAAGACGACAAATGTCAACCAACAAGGCACCAGTAGCAAACACGTGTTACATATTGTCTGACAATATTTACTGTTGCTTTATTAGCTCGGGAAGTGTAGAGAAGAAAATGAAAATAACTGCCGTTCTACATTCTAAAGCAAGCGTTAGAGCAATACCGACTCGAAGGATTAATTGGAAACAAATTCAGAAACAAAAAAAAGTGTTAGCCGCAACGACAGATCATGAAAACGCTCTATTGTGACGACATAAACAAATCTTTGTTCATTCCTTAATTCGTTTCTTAACTATTCACATACTCAAGAAAGGATGCCAATAAAATTCAAATCCAATTTCGTCGACCCTTGATTTACAACGAATCAATAAAAGAGAAGGCTATCATTACCTTTTTACTGCGTATTCAATAAAAGTAATGTACTCGGTAATCAATACGATGACAGTCAGGTCTTTCAAATAAGAGCCAAACGGCCATTTACTAAAATCCTTTGGGTTTATAAATCTCAATTCATCACTATTTATTAGGAAGATTAATAAAATAATTTGTCTCAAGGTGATTACCGAGTGATTCACTGCAGTCATCGAGGGTAATTTTATTGCGAGTTTTCACTCAGTACGGAACTACTATGATATTCCATGAGAATAAGCCTAACTAATAGGAGACTGGAGAAGTTGTTATTTGTAATCGTTATCCCATAAATCAATGGAATGCTTTTCAGAATTAGCGATCTCTCCAGTTTATATGATGTCTATATATCAAGTGCGAGAGTTGAAACAGCATAAACACAATAGTAGGATAGAAAAAAGTCGGGGTCTGAGATATGGCTCGTAAAATAAAACAAGGGACTACGTCCGGAGATATGTCAAGATAGCATGCGGCGGGGGGGCGCGGTCCGGCGCCGGCCGTGCACCCCGAGACCCAATTAGAAGCACACCTTTTGGACATGTGCTCTCACTTGGCGCTAACTAACGCCGAAAAACTTAAGGATACGGGACAACTACATCCGTTACCGTTTACCTAATTTTTTCATGGAAATTCTTCTGGTGCCCCAGGGGTATTGTATGGTGAATTCGGAATTGATGAATATTGTATACCGTTAGTAGTATTTAAGGTGGAAGCGATCCAATTTTCACAGGTTTAACAAAACATGATTCAGTAAACGTATGTATTTAGAAAATTGTACTGATACTGTTACCCTGCGTCATCCCACAGCTGACCAAATGTCTCTCCCTATGATTACCAATTGTTTCGATCGAATTTATTAAAATCATCTAAACTACCCATTTACGTTCATTTAATCCCATTCAATGACAATTTCATGAAAAACTCATTCCCTAAGGTTACATGAACTGAGAGGGTGAGGGGTATAATTGATGATTTGAATGATTATAACTCTGTAAAACCATATTTGTTAGGGTCGTGAATCATATTTTTATCAACACACAATCCAACATTTACCTCAAAATTGCAAAAAACTAAAGAAAATGTGAATTTCGCTTCTACCCTTGCGCTTCCACATTAAACAGTATCTAACTATGGACGGATTAACTTATAGGGGGATTGACACAAGAAAATAGAGACCCATGCCTAGCAGTGAGTGAAGCCGACTTCACCCCAAGCTGTCAATGATAATGAAAGATGGAAGTTGTAAGGTAGGTGCATAAATAATATTGTGTGGTGTCGGTAGATTGAATAAAGTCAGTTAGATTCCAACCGTGGTTTCATTACGTTGCACTGGCGACGAGTCCGGTGTAAAATATATTATTACAAAGAATCTACGCGTACGGTGCACCATATTTGCGTTCGTTGTGTGGTGTTGTTGCGATAATACAATATTTTCACAATGCCGATCGGTAAAATCGAACCATTTGATTTAACTTCCAAGCAATGGCCGGCGTACGTACGACGTGTCAATCAGTTCATAAAACTAAACGAGATCAAACCGGAATTGAAAGTGCCGATGTTAATTACAGTGGTCGGAGATGCAACTTATAATTTGATGTGTGACCTATGCGCTCCAGCTAATCCGGAGGATAAAACAATAGAAGAGCTAATTGAATTAGTGCGAGCACACCTCGAGCCACAACGGTCGGATATTGCCGAACGCCATATTTTTCGTCAAAGGAGACAACGACCAGGCGAAACGTTGACCGCATACTTACAGAGTTTAAAACATCTCGCGGTCACTTGTAATTTTGGCAACCGACTAGAGGAGGACCTCAGAGATCAATTTGTATCGGGGCTTGCGAGTGAAGTGATGAGATCCAGGATTTTCGCGGAGAGATCGATCGACTACAGGAAAGCGGTGGAGCTAGCTCTGGCTCTGGAGGCGGCGGACCGGCACGCCGAGATAAGCGGCGGCGGCCCGGCCGCGACGGGGAGCGCGGGCGCAGGCAGCGGCGCGGGAGCGAGCGCGGGCGGCAGCGAGGCGGGCGAGGGCCTACACGCGGTGCGCGCCCGGACGAGCGCGAGCGGCGCGCGCCAACAGGGCGCGGGTGGGCGCGCGACGCCTGCAGGCGCAGGCGGCAGCGGAGCCCGCGGAGGCACGGCATGTTGGCGGTGCGGTAAAGGTCATCCGGCTAACAGGTGCCGTTTCACGAATTACAATTGCGATAATTGTAATCAACGCGGCCATTTACGTGTGATGTGTGAGAAAGTGCGTAATCGCAAAAGTGTTGACTTTCAACGTCAAAATTTTGTCGGTGTTGATTCCGAAGACGATGATTTTTTCAACATGGTGGTATCCTCGGCTCAAGGTAACCAACCCTATTTTATAAATGTGCAGGTGGATTCGGAAATGTTAGAGTGCGAGATTGATACCGGTAGTCGTATTTCTGCAATCAATGATAGTTGTTATGAGTTGTTATTTAGTGACAGATCCTTGCAAACCGATAATTTGATTTTGCGCAGCTATTCAGGCTCGAAAATCGAACCACTCGGGTATATTATGGTTAATATAAAATTTAATAATGTAATGGCTACTGATGTTCGATTGTATGTAATAAAAGGCGGCAGTAGGCCGTTACTAGGTCGAGACTGGCTCGCTGCTTTAAAGGTAACACAAATAAACATTAATAAATTAATTGAAGAGGATAAATTAATCAGTCAATTGGTTAAAGAATTTCCTGAAGTGTTTACAAAGCAGCTAGGCACTTGTAAGAAATCGTTACGGTTACAGCTCGTAGACAGCAGCGGTGTATACGTGCGGGCGCGGCCCGTGCCGCTAGCGCTGCGGACGCGGGTTGAGCGCGAGCTGGAGCGTCTCCAGCAGGACGGCTCCATATATCGCATCGAGCACTCAGATTTTGGGACCCCGATTGTGCCTGTAGTCAAAAGTAATGGGGAACTCAGGATTTGTGGTGACTATAAAATCACCATTAATCCCAAGTTAAAACGTGATTTTTATCCACTTCCCCGTATAGAAGAGTTATTTGCGAACTTAAGTAACGGGGAGGAATTTACTAAAGTAGATTTACGACATGCTTACGAACAGGTTCTTTTAGATCCGGAATCACAAAAATATACGGCGATAACAACACACGTGGGGACGTTTGCGTATAGGAGAACGCCGTATGGTCTATCTTGTGTACCAGAGCAATTCCAGAAAATGATGGAGGAGACACTACGCGCCATTCCGGGCACGGTAGTGTTTCTCGACGATATCTGCATAACGGGAAAAGATAGACACACACACATGCGCAGTCTACGGGCTGTCCTCGAACGATTACGTCAGATGGGCCTCACTGTCAAGTTGGAAAAATGTAGTTTTTTACAAAAAAGTGTAACATATTTAGGATTTATCATCGATAGGAACGGGTTGCATCCCGACCCCGCTAAGCTCGACGCGATTGCCAAAATACCCACACCTACTGATGTGACACAGTTAAAAAGCTTTCTCGGTCTTTTAAATTACTACGGGAAATTTATCCCTAATTTAAGTTCATTGCTTCACCCGTTGCACTATCTTTTAGGTAAAGGTGTGAAGTGGAATTGGGATTCGCGTTGTGCACAAGCAATGGAGAAAGCTAAGAAAATATTGTTAAGCGATAAGGTGTTGGCTCATTACGAGGAGGGGCGGCCGCTCGTGTTGTCGGTGGACAGCAGCGCGTACGGTGTGGGGGCGGTCCTAGCACATCGTTATGAGGATGGTAGCGAGCGGCCAGTCAGTTGCGCCTCGCGCACGCTAAACGGTGCGGAGCGCAACTATAGTCAGCTAGACAAAGAGGCTTTAGCCATTTATTTTGGCATTACAAAACACCATCAATATCTCTTTGGTAGGCGGTTCACTTTGCGCTCAGACCACAAGCCCCTGACATATATTTTCCATGAAAAGAAGGGTATTCCGCAGACGGCGGCCAGTCGCCTACAGCGCTGGGCCGCACGACTGGCGGGTTACGATTTTTCTATAGAATTTGTGAAGTCAGCGGATAATGGTCCGGCTGACAGTTTATCACGTCTGCCCTTGGCACACGAGCGGCAACCCACTACTCACAGAGATTATTTACATTACGTCGAAGAATCATTACCTTTAGATTTCAATGATGTAGCTAAAGAGACCCAGCGGGACCCGCTGCTTTGTAAAGTGTTAGGTTACCTGTTGTTTGGGTGGCCGGCATCGCCTAGTTGTGATGAAGAAAAGGTTTTTTTTGCTCGCAAAGAACATTTATTCACAGATCGTGGTTGTATTATTTATCAATATAGAGTGGTGATTCCACAAAAGCTTCGACCTGATATTTTAAAAGAGATCCATAGCGGCCATTTAGGCATGAATAAAATGAAAAACATTGCTCGTAATTACGTTTACTGGCCCAATATTGATAGGGACATAGAAGACGCATGTCGGGCTTGTGACGCGTGTCGGTCGGTTCGAGACGCGCCTAAGCGCGCTCCGCTACACCCATGGGAGTACCCGTTACACCCTTGGCAGCGCGTTCATGCAGATTTTTTTGATTGCGCGGGAAAACGATTTATAATTGTAATAGATGCCCACTCAAAGTGGATAGAGACAGTGGTCATGGGAAGTACAACAGCTAGTGCCACTATTGCCACTTTACGGTCTATTTTTGCACGGTTCGGTCTTCCATCACAACTAGTGACCGATAATGGTCCGCCTTTCTTCTCGGAAGAATTCAAACAATATTGTCATAAAAATAGAATAAGACATTCGACATCGGCTCCGTACAGACCCCAAGGTAATGGCGAGGCAGAGAATGCCGTAAAAACAGTAAAGAAAGCAATAAAACGAGCTATTTTCCAAAAAGAGGATATGTTAGCAGCTTTGTACCGCTTCTTATTCCAATATAGAAATTGTGAGCACGCCACTACAGGGGTGTCGCCGGCTGTCGCACTTTTCGGACGTCGCTTGCGCGGGCGCCTCGATGCGCTACGTCCGGACGGGGCGACCGTAGTACGCGCCGCGCAAGATAGGCAGGTGGCGGCCGCCGGTGGTCGTCACAAACCACTCGCGGTGGGCGACCATGTACTGGCGAGAGATTATTCCAAGAAAGGGGACAAGTGGGCAAAGGGTTACGTATCAGAGGTAACTGGCCCCGTTTCTTGTAAAATAAACATTGGGGAAGGGGTGGAATGGCGTAGACACCACGACCAACTTGTCCCACTTCGTGGACCAAGTCGCTATTCACTATCGCGTACAAGCACGCATCCGATAGTGGAAGAAACCGAGGGGTCTGACGGTCAAGAGACACTAACAGAGCCGGAGGCGACTGGCGCGACGGGTATGTGTGATGCGCAGGCGGTGTCGGAAGTAGTAGATTCAGGGGAGGAGTTTAGGGACGCGTTTGATGGCAATGATTTCGGTCGGGTTCAGTCGAAACCTCAAACTCCCCCACCACCGCCGCCAGACGCCTCCGACCGTACCAAGAGAGCGTATAACAGGTCTAAGAATAAATATTAGACTTGGTCAACGTGTTATTATAAAACATACTTATCTTTTATGTGGTGTACATTCAGTCATTGTTTAGTATATATTTTTATCTGTATGCTTTGGTTTATTGGGGGGATGTGTAAGGTAGGTGCATAAATAATATTGTGTGGTGTCGGTAGATTGAATAAAGTCAGTTAGATTCCAACCGTGGTTTCATTACGTTGCAAATAAAATTAAATAATAATTGCCAAGTTTTCCTTTTCCTGTACCTACTAGGAACTTTAAATAAAATTCTGCAACCGTGTTTCTTATTCAGCCGGTTTTTACTGTGCGCGTATAGCTCGACACCTAGTACTAACTAGTGATCTCTAATCTCAAGTGACTTATTATGTTTTGTAACAAATCTTACCTTAGTCTTGACAAGTTTTGCGTTATCCTTGCACATCTTTGCCAAAGCATGGTAGTCACCTCTTGCTGCACATAAAATCCATTGCTTTTGCTTCGAGTCCAATGGATCAGTCTCACTTTTCTGATCTAACTGCAATTAAATCATCTATTTTTTTATTGATCTATTAAAGTATTTTAAATGACGTCTAGCTCATTTTTACTTACAGAAACTCTGTCTTCCTCATCCACCCCCTGCGAACAAACATAATATTTCAATGAGTCATCATCATCATAGTCAAGATTTCATTAACAATTGTATACTTTTAAACGCAAGCTTGTTCATTCATGGCGAGCAATTTATTAAACGATGTACATCAACGTACTTAACGTCTGAAAACAAAAGATTAGGATTATAAATAAAGACGATATTTACATACATAATAAATATCTTAACGACACATATAAATTAATCGGAACCTAATATTTCAAAATTAATAAATGAGTACTTATATTGTGAAAATAATATTTTGAATTAATGGTCAATAAATTCGAATTCTCCCGTCTTCAGGCTTGCGCTGCTATTCCCGTAAGATGATTTAGGTCACAAGTTCTTTGTCGGGGTCAGCGTAATTAAAAACTCTATTTGATGTAGAATACAGTTCATTTTCGTATAATGTATGGGTAAAGTTACAATGTTCGCGACTGGTGCACTGGGCGTGCGCTGCGCAGCATGACCACTTTACCACCTGTCGTTACATATTTATGTCTACACTATTGGCCTCACTGTTAGGGACTTTGATATTGACAAGATAACATCCTTAATGTGATGTGTTTGATTTAATAATAAGATTATGTTTGTACGTCGCTGGTTTTAAGGTCTTATGGCAACAACAATTAAAATTAGCGCCCAAATTAGTTTTTCAACATTCTTCTTCACCACTCGCTTGATAGGAATAATGTTTTTGGATACTTGTCCATAACTACACTGTCTACCAACCAACACATTACCTCCATTATTGATGATTTCTGATTTATTGCAGGAATTGACAGTATTTAAGTTCACGTTCATCGATACATTTAATTGAGCTAGTGCTTAAGTCTCTTCCACGCCAGGCTCTTACATTCTAGGTTCCATGAGTTTGGGTTCAACCCCATCAGTATTTCTGCCTCGGTCTTAGCACTTACAGGTTTTCTAAACAAAACCGCCTCATGCTCACATTCATTCGGTAAAAAATATTCTGGCCAATAAACACATTTGTTTCTTTAACACACAATTTCATATCTTACCGTCAGCAACTTTTGAACTAAAACACTCTAGTAACTACTAACCTAATGTTAAACTGTTTTTGTTTGCAAGTAATGAACTACCTAAAAGTTACTTTTGTTTACTTTTCGGAGACTGTTTGCTTATTTGTAACAACCGCCATTGATATTGGCTTCAGGCAGAATAAGAGCCTCCGCGGCAATTAATAATGTATTAAGTTCGGTTGGTTACTCGTTTTCTAACACGGTCAAGTTGTTAAATGTGTGCTAATCAACACTTTGACCGACCTCTTTATTATTAGTTTAACCGAGTATTTGGAAAAACGAGTTAGTTATCTTCTATCGATCCATGAATCTACAACGCTACGGTATTTTCTTAGACACGATAAACATATAATATAATTGATATTAATGTAAGTAAATTGTAAGGGTAGGCTCGCCAGTTAGTCGCCGAAGGGCTCCAGGCGTGCGTGCCTCTCTCCTCGCCGTAGGACGCCATAGGCATCACGTTGTTCGCGCTGGCTCGCATTATGGTGGCGACGACGGCACCACATTACAATCGATACACGTCACAACCTCTAACTTTCAACTTTATTCATATAATTTATACGACGGCGTGAAAAAAAACAAACGCCACATTCCAATAATTTAATGTAAATCACATTAAAAGACACCCGTTAACTCTCAAATTAATTAGTTGAAATATCATACTTAATTCTCAAGTTAACGCATACGAGTACCTACATTTAGAATTTATATGTTAGTTTTTAGTAAAGTTAAGCTATAATAAACTGAGTTTAGTTTTCGACATGTACCTAGAGGTGCGACGTCGAAACGAAAGACGAGTCTAAGGTAATTTTTAGTTGTTGGTTGATTTTTGTTTACAAGTCATAAAAAAGCAGGCACATATCCGACGCAACGTCACTACAGAGGAAATGATAAAGATCCTTTATGAAAACCGACCAAGAGCGTGTCGAGCCGCGAAAAGTGAAGGGTTCCTCAGGATGAATATTTATGCATGCACATTGAAAAATACTAGATAATATAACTGCCTATTTCATAGTATTTTTAAAGAAACAAGTTATTTTTGCAGGTGTCTAAATTTCCAACTATAGTTGGCCTTAAAAGAACAAAGCAGGACGGACCGATAAACAGGACGTAATTCCGGAACCCGAAAAAGACCATGCTGCAGCATTAGGATTTCAGAAGTGTTCAGGGAACAAATTTCACAAAGGAAGCCTTAAAGAAAAAAAAACATGGCGTCTGAAACTTTTTTATTGGTGTGGGTTTTATATTGCTTTATATAGCAGGGTAAGAATAGCTATTGATATTTCAGCGGTGCTACACAAAGGATCAAGATTTTTTAAGAAAATAAATTAAGTTTTAATAATTAACCTCCTCCACGACTCCTCTTCTGATCCATGCACAATATTTTGAGAGCGTTACATTGCGTGCTAACGTAAACGGCGATTTTAATCACTTGCTATAAAATCATCATCTGCTTAGCCTTTTCCCAAACTATCTTGGAGTCGGCTTCCAGACTAACCGGATGCAGCTGAGTACCAATATTTTACATGAACCGACTGCCTATCTGACTTCCACAACCCAGTAACTGAGTAATACGATACCCCTTAGTAAGACTGGATGTCAGACTTTTGGCTTCTGACTACTCGTAACGACTGTCAAACATCTACAAATGACAGCTGGGACCAACGGCTTAACGTGCTTTGCACAGAGAAAACTCGGTATGTAATTATGGTCACCTATCAACGGACCAACCTAGGTAAGCACGGCTTTACCTTAAAGATCGACCCGCGCGGCTGTTATTGTTTAGCCATGACCTCCTCCTATTACTTGCTATTAATGCAATATTTTTTGGTTAAATGTACATAATGCTTAGATGACGGCTATATGATAGACCTGTTTACACCCTACTTAAGGGGTTGACGAGAGACAAGAATTCTATCCAGAGATCTTGATGTCAACTTTGTAACATGGTACCTACATTGGAACGGGATTGCTAGCCTTTTGGGCATTTTCCTTATAATGGGAACAAAGATGATCTTTTTTTTATTATCTATAGGCTCGCGCTTGACCACTATCTCACCTGATGGTAAGCGATGATGTGGTCGACGGTGAAGCACGCTATAAAATTTTAACTGAGTTTCACGGACTGAGCCTGAACCAATTGGAGTAACAGGTTTCCGTTATACTCATATACCTACAGAGCATTTTGGATAAGATGAAATATTACTTCATAATGGCATTGTTGAAGATATCCAGCTTTCGCAACGTAGTTATTGTCATGGATACTTGATTGTTTCATGCCACGGAGCGTGTATTATGCGCTGTCTTACTTTTATCATTGAATAGCTGACAGCTAATTCATCCGTTCCTATTTTCCATCACTTCGACAAGGCTCGTTAAGTGCGGCATCCGCGTTGTTGATGGCTGCGAGTGATTCTCAGGCCCGAATAGCACAGGGAGAACAATGAAATCGGTCATATTTTCCTTCCTACTCGCAACGGACCGTACCGTGTTATCTTTCTCATCGTGCATAACAACCATGCGTTTATTCAAAACACTGATGATGTATACTTAAATCGAAGCTTATTTTAGATGCCTTTGTGAAGGATTTATTATTAATAAAGAGAAAAAAAATATCTATTATAAATACCAACAGAAAAAGGAGTAGGGTTATCAGTTCTTATTTGTAATTCCTAACTATTATAATTGGTACAGTGTGGCGTTCTCTCACATCAAAACGACGAGGAAAAAATAATAGATTTAGTTTAGTTTATTTATTCATAATGATCAAAATTACATGTCAAGGGTAGAAAAAATAAAAGCACGAGTCATTTATAGTGACATTGTTAATAATATGCAACGGTATTCATGAAATTTGGCAGATAGGTAGCCTAAGGAAGGATATAGGAAATTTTGCACCATTAATGAATAGCAACAGAAAAGAAAAAGATGATGCATTACCACGGTAACTCATGTTTCTTTTCTGTCGCCGTAACGTAGAATTGAGCAGTTCGACACTATCATGCGTGCATTGAGGATATCGAACTGTTGCTACGTTTCTTAAAGAATCCCGAAGAACTCCCGCAAGACTTAAGAAAACGACACCAAATTACAATAATGTAAGAAGAATCCACGGGGAATGCCATTTTGTGCTAAACTTCGTTCGCACACGCTCGACCATACCTACCCAAAAGTTGTCATTTGAAAAAATTATGACTTGACTTCAATGCTTTCAATGTACAGAGACGTGTGGACATGGGCCAAGACACGCATAGGGTGCCATAGCATGTGAAGGTACATCGGCACGTCATCACTCTGGTTAGTTCAAAGAATCAGTGCGTCGTAGCCATTACGTCTTCAAACAATTTCAGATATTTAGTCGCTGATCAGTCGCAGCAGTATCAACTCGTGACATCACAGCCGAAACAGTCGCAAACGATTGAGCGATTTGAGTATTACGACTTACGACCGACCAAGGGAGACATACAGTTCGAGTCACCATAACTGCACGAGCGCTACGTGAGATCCGGCAAGATGCATAAACTGGAGACCGTACATTTTCCTTGATATGGAAGTGTAATGGCCTTGCGTTACAGAATCACGGAAAGGTATATTGATGGAGTTTTCGCTCTGTTTAGGTGTTGACCTGACATCTTATCATC
Organism: Cerastis rubricosa; assembly: GCA_949152445.1. Taxonomy (NCBI): domain Eukaryota; kingdom Metazoa; phylum Arthropoda; class Insecta; order Lepidoptera; family Noctuidae; genus Cerastis; species Cerastis rubricosa. The sequence goes on along the minus strand of OX424523.1, from coordinate 19,615,504 downwards.
AGCTGCCTACCTTTTTCCAACTAATTTGAGGCGGCCTACAGTCTAACCAGATGCAGCCGAATACCAAGTATCTAAGATGGAGCGCCTGCCTGTCTAATTCGACATCTCCATTGTATAAACATAGTTGCTAATTTCATCTAATGTTAGTTGATCTATTCGTTCCTATATTTCAATGGCTGACTGTACTTACTACGATCAATCGTTTAATATCGGAGTCCAAGATTATCTGAGACGTCTAGATGGACTTAACTCAAAATAAGGCAATGGGATAATAAAAAGTTTACGGGGTGCTTAGCCCCTAAAAACCAATTGGATTTCGCGTTTAGCACGTACTAAGAAGTCTTAAAGGGATCACAAAATTAAACTAGCCACTTTATTTTAAAGTCAAGCAATTATACGAATGTGTTTGTGTACTCCTGTGCAAGAGATGATAAAAATTAACCAACTCCTAAATGTGGCAAAGTACTACAAACGTCATTATGCAGGCAGGTCGTATAAAACACAAGCGAAACCGAACCGACAGTGTGGTCAGCAACTCAGCACTAAGCACGAATGACCTTTTTTCAAGCTTTAATAGCGCACGTGCGCTTTGTAGTCACACGACAGTAATTGACAACCGACCGCAAGTCACGAGGCAATATTCAATATGGTATACGCCATGAATAATGATGACAATATTGAATTTAAACCTATCCGTACCTCGATTTGATGGACTGGCAGAAAATGGACACATCACAATATATTAGGCCCAAATGGATTCATTTGGACGTTCTGCAAAGACCGGGAGCTAGGAAGTAGTTAATTTTTAATTGAGTTTCAAATGATTTTGAAAGCATGGCTCCAGATTCTGTTATGCACATGCTATGAAACAAAATTAGCTCTGTCATTATCAAACAAAGATTGTAATAAAGCCTTTTGTTATTCCTTATGAACCAGATGTAACGTTTTCTACGTTACCTATGTAAAACTTACTGACGTTCAAAATCATTATCTGTTTAAGTAGGTCTTTTCAGTCTCTTGCTAAATTAATCTCGCTTAATCATGCGGAAGAAACATTTAAATGTGAAATGGTGTAATGCGATTTTATAAAACGCGTCTAATCCAAATAAATTAACAGATGAATGATGCTCATATAAATGAAAACTACAGGTAGGTACCTCCTCAACCCCTTTATAGCATCAATCGGAAAAGCTTTCATATTTCTGTATACTATTTTTTGATAGTTTTTAACTTACGAGCGGAAGCGTCTACTGTATACATAGTCCGTCTATTTCAGTGTTGATTTATGCGTCGGGATCTCGCTCAGACGGGTGGCAACGTGGCATATTAGTGAGAAACGGTTTGTTCATTTATTATTTATTAGCTTCCGCGGCGGCGTTAAGTGAATTCCGAAACCTGTGATTATCTCGTTTGAGAGCATAGCTATCTAAGTGACAAACTAATTGCTAAGCGGACATTTTCAATATTCACGCTGATTTATTGATAGGGGCACATTTCAGGAAATGGTAATGAACAACATTAATAAAACCTACGAACTATAACGCAGATGATGTTGTGACAATCTCTATTTTAATTATCTTCGGTTATTATGTGTTTTTACAAGCCGGTTAATGCGCCTCTCGTCCTTTTTATAGGTTACAATGTGAGGTAACGTTGTATAAAGCAATTGTAAAGTCCATTAGGTGCGCGGAGGCGCGGCCTAATATTTGTCATTACGAGCTTTTGTTGTTCGTGTTGTGTGCGCCCTCGTGTAGGGGTTGTCCTCTTCGGATGAGCCGAAATTATTATTATATAAAATTTTGCTCTCGCGACGAACATCCCTCGACGGTTGTTTCCGAAATGTGCCCTTTGGGTGTCATGTTGTTGCCAATTCAGTGCGTTATCGTATTGGACAAAAGAACAGAGGCTTTAAAAAAATGCACCTAATCAATGATTGCACTGCATTAGTGATTTTATCATGTTAGTAATTTCCCGTCCTCTTTTGATATCCCGGCGCGATCAAAATATATCGTTAATATCATATTCGACATCATTTTGACCGCCAAAGGCCCATGACGAAGGTTTTACAATTCAATTAGCTGCACCAGGTGTCGACAGACAGGAAACTTTTACCCTTACCGCAACGCAACAATTTAAACATTCAAAAGACTTTTATTGGATTGGATAATCAAATTCATAGTTGAATTCACTTGTTTCGGTCAAAAGGAGGATTACTCTGTCTGTTCAATATTATGTAGATATTATTTACTATTTTATCTTACACAGTGATATAAACTATTTTTGATACGACTAACTGGTTAAACAAACTAAGGTGCACTGGGTGAACAAGATTATAGAAAAACTGGACAAGAGCGAGTCGGACTCGCCCACTGAGGGTTCCGTACAAATTTGTAGGATTATTATAAATAGTTCAGGAATCGAGTCAATATTCTTTAAGATTTAATAAATTATGTATAATTTTCAGATTTTTCCCTTTACTTCTAGTAAAAGTCCATTTTACTTGCCAAATTTCATAGTTCCAGGTCAACGGAAAATACACTATAAATGTTGATTCCCTTGAGAGTGTCGAAATACATATATGTTTTTGCAGCATAAACGGCCGTGTCTTTTTTTACCTTAACTCTTGCGTTATCTAGGTAGTTATATCTACATAATTATGTCTGACAGACATATTATTATGTAGATGTCAAACTACCCAAGCAATGTGAATACAATTTATATGGGACCACCGCGAGAGTTTCCTCTACCAAAAACAAACCTACACAACAGGTACAGCCGAATTGAGCACCTTCTCCATTTTAGAAATCGGTTAAAATACCGACGATGAAATAACAACAAATAAGCAGAGTAGGTTTAATTTCAAAATAGCAGCTTTTTACATAATGCATGTGAATTAATATATATAAAATATATAGGTATTTATAACAAATAAACATTTTTATAAATGTTTGTCTGTCTGTCGGTCTGTCTGTTCTGACTAATCTCCAAATCGGCTGGACCTATTTTGATAGGAGTTTTACCGGCAGTAAAAGCTGCATACTGGTGTTATAAGCAGTAAGTAAGGCGAAGAAGGATTAGGGTTCCGTAGAAAATAAAACCCTTAAAATTGTTGACAAAATCCGATTCATATAGACTAGTCGTATTTTTATGATAATTTTACTCGGACGAGGGTCACGGTAGACAGCTAGTTATCAAATAAAACATTACTTACCTATTGGAATCGCACATTGAGAGAAATAAAACAAAAAGTTTTTTTAAATAATTCCCATATACTTATACAGCTACACTATACTTTCATAACATGAAGTAAAAGGCGTTATTTTGAAATAACAAACAGACTCTTCAATTTTATTTATTTTTATAGAATATAGATGTATAAATACAGGTAACTTCACTAATTATTGCAGTTACTACTGAAATAAACGAATTAGAAACTAGAATGCAGTTTCATTCTAAGTTCGTTTATGTTCTACGAGTATTGTTTGATCTGAATTCTGAGATCTTTTTCAGTACGGAAAAAGAAAATAACATATAATTAAGACATTCTCGGGTTTTATTTGAAGTAAGTATAACTTAGTACGAAATACTTGAGGGTCAAAATATTTGTTAATGATTGTCAGCCGACCAACAGGTGCCGCGCTCCTTGCGGCCCGAACACAACCCCTAATATTTTATAATTATTCTCATTAGAAACAATCCCTAATGAGCTAGGTATCAAAGTAAAATAATTTTGGGCGTCGATTGAAAGGACTCAACTGGTACCTAAGTTTTTTCGGAAAAAAAAGCGCAATTATTTGTTACTTGACTTCGAAGTGTTATGTTTTTCGCTTTACCTTTGTATATAGAGGCATCTGGGAAAATGAAGCATGTATATCCTCGTATCCATTAGGCAACATTTGGCGCGCGACACGTTGCGCAACATGTTGAAGACATCCGCGCAACTTTTGTTTAGCAACGTTGTCTGTATACGCATGATCAGTCGTCGAAAACATGTCGCCAGTAGAACTTGCGTCGATTTCAGCGGAGGTGGTTATAATTTTATAGCAAAATGGATCAAAAAGTTAAAAACCACGTTAGTGGGTTAGAAATTACTAATTTAATTGAAGATGTCGCCAAGACCTGTTAATATTTGCTCTTTTTCTAAGAATGACCCCCCCTGTGATCAACTGCGTGTTGTGCGGTACCAATAAGCCGCGCGTCATCGCGCGCCAGCTGGCAACGTCGCGCGCTGTTGTGCAACGCTGCCAAACATGTTGAGCGTCAATCGTTTCCTCCTAGTGGATACGAGGCATAAAGCAACGATGCAACATTTATACATGGTGTCCTAGAAATCAACGTCAAGCCGAAAACGGATGATAGTGTGACCAGAAAACTATAAAAAAGTCTTAGTCATGTGATTTTAAAATTATGGGCAGTAAAAGTAACGAGAAATATTTCGTGAAATATTTCACAGTACTTTAAAGATTATCACAGGATATCCCTGTAATAATCTTTAAAGTCCTGTGACTGCAAATCTCTACATACAGTACCACATTTTCAATCAAGGCTTATTTTATACATGTTCTACATTATAATTCTAAGTAACCCTTTATGTAGATATTTTTATCAAACAAAAATAAAATGAGCCGCTTTGGTAAAAACAAGAATCTATTAAGTTAAAATCCTTCATCACTGCAACCACGCAAGTAAACAACACAATTTACATAGAGCTTGCTGCCCCAAGCAACATCTTCAAGTTTAACAATCCAAGACGATCCAGCAGACACAAGTTTTAAAATTTTTACTCCAGACCAATACCCAAATAAATTCTATGTCCACTTTAATAAATGTACCGAATAAGAACAATTTCTACAATTACTTGTCTAATGTATCAAAAAACCACTCTTTAGGTTTGAGTACTAACTGTAATTGTAACTTTAATAAATAATTTGGATTTCTCTCTTTTATCTTTTCACAAGAGATGTGGAAAGTGGAGTACTCTCTTTGGGGTTACACGTGCTTTCGGGTTAACTCTGGTTTATGCCCATTGGTGAATAATCTACTATTAGGATATTTCACATTACCTAACATAGTAAAGTACTCAACATAAGATACCGAATATATAAGTCTCTAAAGGACAACTACAAAGTCAGCAAAAGTTCAAAATAAATATCACTTTTCAAAAAGTCTAATATATTTAAAGATAATATATTTTTATGACTATCAAATCCGACATTGAACTATAAATAAATACATAATTAAATAAAATAAAAAAAAAATATTGAGATAATTAATGGGGTAACAAAATCATGTGAAGTCTCTGAAATTCAAACTAGGTAGAATACAGAATGTGTCAGGATTCTGCGTCTCATTTTAAAATCTTTGTACAATTTTTATGCCAGTTATATAAGTATAGTTAGCCATATAAGTTACAATATACACGACTAACTGCCACAAACTTATTAAGGTGTCTACCACGCATATATAACTAAATCATACCCGTCCTTCCTGATAAAAACATTTTTAGAATAAACTAAGAAATACAAAATCAGCACAAACACAATGCAATGTACGTCTATCTTGCTCATTTTGTAATGCCAAAAAAGATAGAACTACAACTTGTTGAATTGAAGCATTTATGAATACCGGGCAGAACACCACAATACTTAGAGTAGTCAACATAACAAATAAGTAAGTATGCAGGTATCTTGAATTTAAAAACATTTAATGAAAACACACTCAATAACAATCAGCAAATTGCTATTGTAATGTAGAAATGTTATTGTCCGTTAGTCTTTTGTTGACTGCACAAGCATGCATGTAGAGGGAAGAATGCGTTCTAAATAGCATGTAAAAAAAACTGTAGTGAATTTACGATAATAGTATATAGTAATTATATAAAGATAACCACCATATTTTAAAGGTATTAAAATATTTAAAACGTACTTATTATGTTAGTAAATAGATTCTGTATGGTGTCAGACGTAAAGAATAGCACCATATGATATCTTCGCGTGGGTGTTGTAAGAGGCGACTAAGGGATTTGCCAGAGAATGGGCAGCAGCGTTCTCTGTGCTTTTGCAACAACCGTACTGCGATCGCCAACCCGCCTGCCAAGCGTGGCGATTATGGCAAAACCCCCGTTATGTCAATGTGGGGTTGGGGGAGGCCTATGTCCAGCAGTGGACGTCTTTCGGCTGAAATGATGATGATGATGAAATAGATAAAACTTGAAAATGTTTAGTATTTTAAAGAAATTATATATGACATGTTGAGAGAGCAAAGGAAGGATCAATTGTTTTTCTCATTATGTCAATGAATGGCATGTCAACAATGACAAGACTCATTTCATATTTAATTATTTAATAGGTTAAGGAAACACTAAACAAAACAAATACATCATGCAGAATCAGGTAAATGGAATGCTTTGATTTAAAACCCAATAATATAATATTATTTAGAATTAGGTTGATAAGTATGTTGCTAGCGCGTGCATTGTGGGGATTCCAAAACATCCCAAAGGGGCATTTTGTCTTTAGTTCTCATCAAGAAAATCATAAATGATGGCTTGACAAAACAATTGAAGCGCTTTACTTATCCTATCTTTTGTAAGTACTATTAATTTGTGGAACTTGTCAACATATATGTGTGCACTATAGGCATGTACAGACAGAACTTTGTCAATATGAATGTAAAATATCTTGAATACCAAATCATTGTAAAGACCTAATTAGCTGAGAAGTAGTGCTCATAAAGTATAATATGAGAGAAGCACTGTATTCTATTAAGTGTAAGCAAATATACACTACACCCAAATAACTTTATCCATGTTGGTTAACGGTTAATTATCAACTCTTTAGAAACCTTACATGAAGTGAGCCATAACCGTTTTCACACTGTCTTGGCTCTTTACTCGGCACTTTTATCAAAACATTAATACTTTCAATGTTTCCGTCTTGCATGTAATGGTTACCTTGCAACCTACATCAATGAGTTGTTTTATTCTGTTTGTAACAGTTGATATAAGTGGAGATTTTTTAGATATCAGGTAATGATTTGAGTTATCAATAATGATAAAGTATTCTTTGTTTATAAATGATAAATTCATCATCATGAATATTGCAGGTACTCACCTGTGAGCTTAAGTTGCCACCGAGTTTATTTGTCTTCAAGACATCACTCTCAGAAGCCATCCGATTAAACATTTGCTTCCTCTCCTTCACTGATATTGTTTGTTCGCTGTCTACTAACATGCTCTCACTTCTAGATGATGTTAATGTTGGTGACATAGTACCATCAAAACTGGACCCATCTTGATTTGGTATAGATGATCTCGGGCCCTGGGCACCTTGAATGCTTGATCTTTTTTCAACATTTTTATCTGATGACCGTCTTCTTGGATGCACTTTTGGTGGTATGTCCTCACTTGGAATAGATATTAAATTCTCCTTAGAATCACTTTCATGTTTGAGACCACTTACACACTTATTAACTAGTGGGTTTTCTTGAATAAGATTTGTTATAATGCTGAAATCTTGATTAAGTTGTAATGGCAGTGGTGGTCGCTGTGGAAGTTCTTCCTCATTATTTGACTCCGTTTCTAAAGGTGTCTCAGTAGCAGTTATGTTGGATGAATCAGTAGCTTTTTCCATGACATCTTCGTTATCTTTACCGTTATTCGTCATATATTTCTTTTTGAGTATGAGCCATTTCTCATTGTTTTGATTTTTTATAATGGCTAGAGTGTTCACGTGCTTTTTAAATGTACTTCTAGCTTCATCTACGAATAACAATTGCTTAATTAATTGAAGTATGCTATGAAATAAAGTAAAACAATCAACACTAAGTTAACTACTTACCTCTCATGTCGGGGTTCATCAGAAATACTTTGAAATGTTTAACTAACTCATGGTTTGTTACTTTGCCGTTATGCAACAACATAAATTTTAGTATTTCTTCAAAACTTAATTCTGATGGTGGCGACATTATGTTTTGTGTCTTATTATAAACTTTGCAAGTTGTTCAAAAACACCAACTACGACAGACCACAAATGAAATCAGAAAAACGTCAAGCGCGTGCAGTTAGTTAATGACATTTACGTTTCTTTTCACTGGCACCGACTGGCACGGCTCACGACTGATCTTTTGTAAAAATTACGATAGGTATTCTTTTTTTCTTATACAGTTACACCCATTTATTTTACTATCTTTTGAATAATGCGAATGGTATGAGATGACAGGCTTGTGAAGAACCATTTATTCTTTAGCTACGTTCTTCAGTTCTAGAGTAGATCTGACATAGAATTATTTATACTTACTCATAATCAAAATGTCAGAGACAGGATCTGCACACAAAAAATAGTTTCCGCTAAGATAAAGCGCGATTTCTTTTTTTAAATTTTCCTCTCAATGACTCTATTTCACTAATCATTTGAGAGCTTTGATTATTTTTATGAAACAAAATATTTATATCGATTTATATCGATTATATTTTTCTCAGGCAATACTGAACGGCCACCCTCTTTTAAACAAACATTTCATTAGGCGACTGATTTGACTGGACTGGACTCCTTCTCCGTCAACTCTGTAGATATTGGATCCACTTTTATGTTGCCTGTGGAAGCTGAGGAAGCCCATCGCGTCTTTGTCCTTTATCTCCCATGTGCCTCTCGTTCTGATGACTTGTTCTCTGCCTGTAGTTTCTTTATTGACAGAAAAGTTGTAAGGGACCCGTTTGTTTAGTACGCGCTTGCGACGAAAAGAGTTGATACTAGTACATTAATATGAGAGCAAAAAACGGATGGAATAGAATCACATTATTGGTGAAAGATAATGAGACTGATAAGGCAATTGCGGACGACGTCGTGTCGATTGAAAGAGCAACTTCCAGTTAGGAATTAGAATTTATTTATTTGTGAGAATGTAGTTTTATATAGTACATATTTTGTTAATATTTTGTTGAGTTTACTATCATTCCACCACAAGATGTGGTGTACAAATACTCAGATGTCATTCTTCTATCTAGTAGTTTAGTAATTTTAAGTTTCGTGATACAATGTACCTAATTTACCTTGCAGTTTTGAAATCTAGGTTTGAGCCTAATACCTGCGGGTAATTCAAGCCCGTTATCATTAAATCGATCGCCATTGGTTGGGGGCGTTTGGTTCTTCAAAGAACCTGAAATTTGATTCACATATTCTCACCACCTAAAAATTAAACAAAGGTTTTATAATTTTTTACCCTCGAAACTTCCTCAAGGTTGATGACAACACGCATGACTTCTTGAGTACTTGTGGAGCTAATATTGATACGTCAGCATTACAACCTAATAAACCTATAGCTTTTCTTTTGCTACGCCATACTTCCATGAGTCATGTGGAAAACTTAGCTTATGTCATTATCTTGCTACTTGCCTAGCCTTTTCTTTATTTTATCTTTATATCGTTTTTGTTTTTCTCGGATTCAATATTTCTGACACTGTTATCTTATTTTTGGCTCATGATAGCCACACTGCAAGTCAATAGGCACTTTCGACGGAAATGAAAATACCTGAGAATTATATTTTCTGAATTCTGGTAAATTTTTTGCGGTTAGTGTGTGCGCTCTAGGACAGAGAGAGATACTGCCTCGGAAGATTTAACAAAAAATCAAATAGGTACTTTATGTTGCACATTAACAGGATTTATACACTACCACAAGAGCCAAGGTAGTCAGAGGACGGTCAAGGTAGTAATTAGGTCCTATCACCTCTTCTATGATACATAGTAGTGGATAGCCTTTTAAAACGGCTAAACGATTTCGTCATACCGAGGGAAAAACGCCACAGGCATGGGTGTGGTGGTACACTTCTTTAAAAAGGGCGACAATGCCCGGTTGAAGAACTATAGGCCCATCTCACTTCTTAGCCATATCTACAAGTTGTTTTCAAGAGTTGTTTTTTTTTATACAAGTTTTTTTGGCTGCATTTTGGGCCACAAAAACCTCTTCTTTTGTTTGGTAGGATTAAAACATCTTGAATAATTTCGCACCAATTAAAATGAAGCCAATTGTAATGCGACACGACCATTATGCGCGACTTGCCCGAGAACCTATCGTTCTGCAGCGAGGTGTGAGACAGGGAGACGTCATATCTCCGAAACTGTTCAGCGATGCACTGGAAGATGTTATCAAGGTGCTGGTTTGGAGATCAAAACCATCAACCATCAACGTCAATGGCTAGTACATCTCTCACCTTCGATTTACGAGCTCCTTCCCATCCCGAAGCAGACGCACCGAACGTTGGCAGAGGGCGGATAACGCCCACTTCCGGCCCCCTTAAACAGGTCCAGGGGCGACGGATTCGGGGAAAACCGTCACGCTCCATCACACTGGACCCGAGATGGCGGCGCGTTGTGTTCCACGCGCACCTCTCGTAGACGTAACGGGTGAAGTTTAACCTCACTCCCCCCAGCGACGAGGCCCGCATAGCTCAAGCGGGCCGGCACTAGTCCGGGGCAGCGGAAGTCGGATTCGTGGAACACCGGTGTAGTTTTAGTCAGTAGGAGTCTGCAGACCCCTCCGCTCTTCCCAGGGCGGAGGACATCCTTCGAGGATTTCCATATAGTAAAAAAAAAAGTTAAAGTGGTGGGCAGCTATAAGAACACAACTTTAGATGTAGAAGATGTGATGCAGACCTTATGAGACTGATATTGCAACTTTTCAGTGTATGCAAGAATATGGTAGCAAGCGCGTCCGCCGAGCATAAGGTTCGATTCCTAGAATGTTAAAATTGTTTAGTAGCAGCCACGGAGTTTGGGTTCATGGTCGGTTAGATATAATAGACTCTTTTTATATCGGACTCATAAAATGAAAAGAAAAAACATAAAAAACTAACTTCGGTTGTGTTTTTAATTATCCCTAATGTAGCCAAGTCACAATAAATACTTTCGTTACTGTTAGCCTACATCATCCCACTGCTGGTCAAAGGCCACTCCCCATGACTTCCAGTTCTTTTGTTCCAGGGCTTATACGGTCCACTAGTCGTTGGTTTACTCCAGCTCGTCCCGCCATCTTTTACGAAGACTGCCGCGTTGCCTTTGAATGAGTCAGGGCGCCACACTGTGGTTAATGTCACCAACAGCTCATTGGGCATACGACAGATGTGGCCACCCCAGACCCACTACCACAATCTGTATTTGTAGTGTAGTGTGGTCGGTCAGCTTGACGCCTAGAAAACTGCGCACCATTGCATTGAACGTTTGTCAAAGACCACGTCTGGGAACCATAGGTCAAAATCGGAAGACTGCACATATGTTCATGATTTTTCACTTGAGTAACAAAGGAAGGCCTCCTTTTATAAGCTCTTTCACTAGTAGCTTTTCTAGGCATTGTCGGTTCATCTTATGGATTCCTTATTCTGGTCTGAGCTGAAAAGAGACTAGCTGGCCCAAGTCGATTGAGACATAGACATAATATGGCATATTCTTCACCATTAACTGTGATTCCGTAATTAGGTAGTGGTGTTTGAATTCTGTTTTGAAGTGTCTTATCTTTGACGTATTCATCGCCGTATTCGGGTATGAATATGACAAAAACTTAACTACATAATAAAAAAAATTACTGCTTGCTACAAGGGTTGATACAGAAGACGCAGGTACGTCATCAATACTTCCATACTCATCATTCATCATCATTTCAGCCGAAAGACGTCCACTGCTGGACATAGGCCTCCCCCAAGTGTACATAACGGGGGTTTTGCCATAATCGCCACGCTTGGCAGGCGGGTTGGCGATCGCAGTACGGTTATTACAAAAGCACAGAGAACGCTGCTGCCCATTCTCTGGAAACTTCCATACTATCCTATACTATATATGTATACTATACTAATACCTACTATACTTCCTATACTAATATTATAAATGCGAAAGTTGCTTTGTTTGTTCGTTACCTTTTCACGGCGACACAGCTGATCGGATTGTAATGAAATTTGGCAAGCAGTTATGTTATGTTCTAGGGCCTTCCCTAGAACATAACCTATCTCCTTGCCAAATTTATTTATTAATTTACAAAGGCTATGTTTCTCACTCATACAAATTAAAATTATCACGGGAACGAAGTCGCGGCCTATAGTTAAGTATAATTTTTAAAATATTATATTATAGTAAGTATATAATATTTAAAAAAATTATACGAAACTTATTTCCATGGTCTGTATTATGGTATGTGTTGGTATAATGTTCTATATAGGTCCCATAGCCTGCACAAGCCACCTAATCATAGCAATAAGATCTGAATGTCATTTAACTGTTTTGTTTAAGTTAAAATAAAGAAATTACAAAATCAAAATCAATGTCTGTCGGGCAGTCTGTTTGTCTATCACATTTTCAAGCCTGAACGGATTTTAATTGGTTAAAGTATAATTTTCTTCCCTGGTTGTGCGTTTCCGTGGGATAATTTCCGAGTTTCCGACCTCAACGTGGACGAAGCCGCGGGCAAAAGGTTCGTCTTCTTAGCATGTCGATGACTGATGATTAAATTGAGTCAGCACAAAACGTGGTGACGAGTTTGGCACTTTCATTAGCGTCCATCAGCTCCTGTGATGTGCAAGCGACAGGGCAAGCAGCACAGGATATCAGGTGTCCCATCGTTCGTGGGGCGGCACTACCTCATTTATACTCCAGAGCAGAGTCATCTATGAATCTCCACCTGAACAGGTTTACCTTGCTTCGGCCAACCAATGTCCGGAGTCCAGACTTCCAGGTCAGCCATGGCAACTCATGTCCTTGTGGGAGATTTTCAGTCATTCATCATCATTTCAGCCCGAAAGACGTCCACTGCTGGACATGGGCCTCCCCCAAGAAGGGGGGGTTTTGCCATAATCGCCACGCTTGGCAGGCGGGTTGGCGATCGCAGTACTGTTGTTACAAAAGCACAGAGAACGCTGCTGCCCATTCTTTGGCAAGTCCCTTAGTCGCCTCTTACGACACCCACGGGAAGATTTGGGATGGTGCTATTCTTTACGTCCGACACCATACGGTACGTCCGACACCAAACGGCACGTCCGACACCATACGGTACGTCCGACACCATACGGCGGGAGATTTTCAGTAGGTGACACAAATGGGTTGGGTAGGGACACACTTTCTCGCCACAGCTAGAGTCTTTCTGTAGAGCATTCGCCAGTATGTGGAAACACACACTTTAAAAAACTGTTGCGGATTTTCAACCTTTGCGGCATGAAGATGATGGTGACGGCACGGTTGGCGCAGTGGTTGAGCGATTGACTGCTGCGCCGCGAGTCGCGGTTCGATCGACGGAACAAATATTTGTATGGCCTACAGATAGTTGTTCCGGGTCTGGCTGTTTGTGTATGTTAGTTTAAATGTTTGTATACGCACCCACGATACAGGAGAAATTCCTAGTGTGGGCCAACGTTTTCATTAATATTAATATTATTATGTCGGTGTGTAAGGGTGTCTTGCGTCGGAAACCATTTTGGCCCTTTCACTAGAACTTGCCACCGCTATGCAAACTTCAGGTGGCGCTTTGCCTGCCAATGGATACAGCATCTGTATCGGGTTGGGATTGAGGCAATCAGTGATGATCTTGTCATTCAGAGCTGAATCCACTATCTTTGCATGGGCTAAGCGACTCTACACAGAACACCCAAATTCACCCGCAGATAAAAATTGCGCCAGCCCCTTAGTTCGCATGACGTCAGGCGAAGCATCCCACTTTGACAAAAAGCTGCTGAGGCAATATTAAAAATCTCAATTTCTTGTAAGCAGAATAAATTTTCTTAGTTTTTAAGGGAAGAACATTTATCTAATTCTCGAATTGTGCAATGTCTATCTAATATTTTATTGAGAGTCTCATCGCATGGGCGGCGCGGCGACCCAAAATAATTAGAAAAAAATGTGTTTATTTGGCACATACCGCAAGTACACTGACCAACAAAAAAAAAAAACATTGTGTGTCTCTCGGCTGCGCCAAATAGGCCCAGTTCAGCAAAATGCCCCGCAGCTAGACTGCCCGACGCGGTTTTTCAACTGTACCTGAGATAGTTATGTATATAGTATGATAGAGTGATTATATTTAGCAGCAAGTAGGAATATTCTAAAGTCGATAAGCAACTCTTGGAAACTAGAAAAAATATTTATTTGTTGTTTAAAAACTTGATTATAGAAGCTCTATTACTAAACAACTAACTATAATCAACTAGCTGACCCGCGCAACTTCATCTGCGTCACATTTTACCCGTTTTCGCAACATTTTTCATTGCCTATGTCCTTACCCAGGTTAAAATCTATCTTCTTGCCAAATTTCATCAAGATCCGATCAGCCGTTTAGTCATGAAAAGGTAACAAACAAACAGAGTGACTTTCGCATTTATAATATTAGTAGGGAAGTATGGGTATTAGAATGGATACATTAGCTAATTACGAATGCACATACCTATATATATTCACGCCTTTTCCCATGCGGGTAGGCAGCAACTACAGAACGCCACCTGCCACGATCCGAGCTTACCCACACCTTTCGCGTCATCCACGTTCATACCTGGTCATACACGCTCATCGACAGTCCAAGTTTTTGGTAAACTTTAAAGATTTTTTTTCACAAACGGCAAAACTTTTCTTTGATATAAAAACTAGGACATATTGTACTTAGAAACTTTGATGACGTTTTCGTCCCACGAGTTGGCTGAAGCTTCGTCTTCAATTTCATTGCTTATATTACGATATTTATATTTCCTGGTAGCCGACCCCAACATGCGTACTTATTGAGAAAAGGCTAGGCAGATGTCATGTTCGTCTTGGTAACATGATGTTACGATACTTATATTTGTTACTACTTAAATGATAATAACCGCACGGGCCGATTTTCTCGGGTAAGTAGCGCTTGCCGTGGTCGGCGTGTGGATGGGTGACCAACCATTAAAGCACATTAAGCGGTTGGTCCCGGCTGTCATTTGTAGATCTATAACAGTAAGTGGCCCGAAAGTCTGATAACTTTACTAAGGGGTGTAGTGTAGTATTACCCAGTACCAATTGGATTGTGGAGGTCAGTCGCTCCTCGTACTCATAATATCACGCCTGTAGTCCCCGAAGGGTTAGGCAGATGTGTACCTAATAGTACACCCACATTTCACCAGTTGTGTATGTATGTGTCTATACCGATCAACCGGGCCCAAGTCCAGACTCCGCCACTGCTACTGAGAAAAGCCTGATAGAAAAGCCAATAACACACTATTACACGAACCGGGAATCGAACCAAGGCCTCATGCATGATTGCGACCACTTGACAAATGAGGACTGATACCTCATTTGTCGTCGACACCGCATGTAAAATACTGGTAGCTGTATCCGGAAAGGAAGCCAACACCAACATAGTGCATGCATAGTTCGCCCGACCTCAACATAGGCTAGGCAGATTAGAATACATACCTGACGATTTGCAAAGAGTATAGGTACTGTACTGTACTGAGAAAACTTTTTAAAAATGCTTCTTGCTCTACAAGCTAGCATAACAGTATACTCGAAAGAAAACGAAATGTTAGGAAAGTAACCTGAATGTTATAATGAACGTTTTGGTTGCTGGGAGCCTAGAACTTCTTGTTCGTCTTTTTACCGTTATTCTGTGATACTTCGCGACTGTGCCAAAGTTTTCTGTTACATACTCCCCTTCCTACCGTCACGCTATCATTCACTCCTTTTGATAATTCTACTATTCATAATTATCATCCCTCACACAATCCGCTTAAATTTTCATTTTCCTGTCTCTTAATTATTTTCTCTCTTCATCAACATCGTCCAGAAAGTCTAGGTAGACTTTCTGGACTTTCTTTTCGGTCTTCCGACCGAAAATGAACATATTTGATTTTAAACCCTTTTTAATGTTACCCTCTTGATTGTCAATTTTACTATTCAACATATCTACTAAGTAAAGTTTATTATTAGAAATCCTAATGCGGTGCGGTTAGTTTTAATTTGTTAGAGTCCAAACTTTAACATTATCCTGATTAGATTTTCGTGTGGTCCATCACAACCGGAGCAGGTCCATGTCGTACCTATGCATAACATTGAAGAACTTTCGATTTAGTAGTATACCCACTAGTTGTGGACTTCCCGCTTCTAACAAGAATTAGACATTTAACTTTTAATTGGCCGCTTGTACGGTCTTCAGAAACTTTGTTCGCCGTAAGTGTTTAACTATGTTATAGGTACTCCACGGTTTTAATAATGACCAAAGTTGCTTTCTGCTCTGCAATAGTTTGGTTTCAGGACCAAGTGTGATTAAGATTTAATGTGTGGATTTGATTTTTAGTTTTAGGTAGAAATAAATTGTTGTAGAAAGTACGAGTCGTCAGAAGCGAAAGTCTGACATCCAGTTTTTCCAAGGGGTATATCGTATTACCCAGTTACTGGGTTGTGGATGTCAGGTAGGCAGTCGCTGGTACTCAGCTGCATCTGGTTAGACTGAAAGCCGACCCCAAGCAAAATTGAAATTGTTATAGAAAGATATCATTTTAGTGTTGGACGTGTTGGTGTTAAAAATCGAAGTCATATCTTTTGCTAAACAAAAGAGGGGTGTTTCAATAGCCAGCGAGAAAGTAGTTAGCGATGAATCTGAACGTTACAGAAGTAAGCTGCTGGTGCAGAGTTTGAGTGCGTTGTTGTTAAATATCAGGCGACAAAATCTTTAGTTAGACGTTAAACGTATAACGACAACTTTCATTAAAATTTTGTCGACATTCCTGATAAGCTGATAATTATTGCAATCATAATTCATTATTTGCGAAACAAGGGTGTTTTTTAAAATAGTTTGTTCTTGTTATAAGCACGGTCGTAGAAAAATGGGTTTACGACAAGACGAACACATTTAGAACCAGAAAAGAAGCATTTTCTCGATATTCTTGTTTTTTCAGTGTTAACATCAACCTGTAACATGCCATGCACCTGATGTACCTTATTAGGGTGGAAACGCAGAGTAGCCTGGGAAATAAAATAAAATGAAAACTTGCGTTTTTGTAATTTGCAGGTCAGTATCATGTTTATGTTAAAATTTACGTAAACAATATGTTGGCATTTATTACTATTCAAATTGCAATTATCTAGGGCGTTCTTTTCTACGTGTATAGTAGTGCGCTAACATGAAATGCTCCCTCATCCGTACTTCTTTATGTCTTTACCCCAAAGGAATATGGCGCACGGCCTGGTTGGTCTATATCAATACCAAAGGTCCAAAAGTTTCCGGCTACAACAACAAAATTAAGGATACCCAAACAAAAGTTGATTAAAATAAACGGAGAATAAATCGAACTAAAATGTTAATTTTAATATTATAAAAACTTCAGTTATTTAGTGAATTGATAGTCTTATAACTCTGATCTGTAGGCCGGAAACTTTTGGACTATATACCATGTGCAACACAGTGAAGTTTAAAAAAAAGCTCTCCGAGGAGTGAGCACTTGGAGACTGAAGGACGGCAGCTGTAAGCACGCTAGTGCCTGCGAGCCAGATTTTATACAACATTCCTAGTAAACCTATAGTCTTATAATGCTTGCGAACATGTATATTATTAATAATAAAATTATAGCGGTGAAAGGATACTCCGTCTTTAACACAAAGCGTATTTAACAAAGTCGGGAAGAAAAGAATGTGCATTCGCTCGTTATAGAGAGAGATCCCGTGACCGCTAAAACTACGTTATTTTAAAAAAGCTGAAACTTTCCTAGCTAAGTGCCTTAGTATGGATAAGAACAATTGGATAGTATGAAAAGCCGGTCGTGGTGGCTTGGCATATAAAGGTAACAAAGGTGTGCTAAATGTGTGTTTAGTACATAGGTCGGCTGCAATGGAGTATGTGTCTATAACATAAGTTATGCAGACGATATGGTGCTGCTCAGTCTATCCATAGGTGAAGCCATAACCAGGGGAAGCACGGCTTGAAATACAATTCTAAAACGAGTGATCTTCTTGTTTGTAAAGCTACTACGCAGCAGTCACGCTGTGTTCCGCCCATAGGTCTCAACGGCGTAGCACTAAACATTGTCGATCGTTTTAGGTCTCTCGGTCACATTATCACGAGCGACCTAAGCGATGACGGAGATATTGAGAGGGAGAGCAGGTTGTTGTTTGTGAGGAGCAATATGCTTGCCCGCAGGTTCGCTCGTTGTAGTACAGACGTCAAAGTAACCCTCTTTAAGGCGTTCTGTCAATCGTTCTACAAGTGCGGCCTGTGGGTGTCATACACGCGACGAGCCTACAATGTCCTGCATAATCCAATTTAATAACGCCTTAAGGATGCTGTTGGGACTGCCATGGCGCTGTAGCGCAACAGGACTGTTCGCGGAGGCTTGCACAGATGGCTTCCACGCTATATTGCAAAAGAAAGCGGCCTCCTTATTACAGCGTCAGCACCATGCAGACGCTGTTGTAAGAAGGCAACAGCATTTTGAAGATAATTGCTGCCAGACCGGACTGTCCCATCCAGAGACACTGGGTGGGCATAATAATAAGTCTTAAAAAATAATAACTATTGTGAACACTAACAATACTAAACTTGTTACTTATCTAAGCATCATTGTTACTAACACTAAATTACTACGAAGCTATGGACTGTAGTCCGAATATTCTTTTTTTTTTCTAATGGCTCGTAGTTTGCGTCATGCTATAAGCGGGTTTTTTTTTGTAATATTACGTAAAGGCTAGTTTGATGGTTTACCTCCTCCAATGCCAGACACTTTGTGTGGTGGAAAACCCCCGCAAGACACCTTTTAAGTAAGTATGTTAAATTGTAAGTGAACTTACGAAAGTTTATTAGTATTTAATAAATGTTCTTCTTCAACAACTATTTGAAACGGTTTTATAAGCAGTTACCATGAATTTCTTCGCATCTATAAAACGCTCGGTTACCGCGCGGTAGCGGCCTACGTTTTATCCGAGTTAAAAACACTAGTATATCAAAGTGAACACTGATTATTTAAAGAAACATTTTAAATTAAATAAATTAGAAATACCTACAATACCTACCTAATGTCTTTGCATGGACGAAAATGGATGGGGGACAGGAACACCACGCGCGGGCGTCGCACGTTGGAAACTACCGTGCGGACGCCGCGCAGTGGTCGTACAGTATGGTGATCATCATCATCATCATCTGCCTAGCCTTTTCCCAAACTATCTTGGGGTCGGCTTCCAGTCTAACCGGATGCAGCTGAGTACCAGTATTTTACATGAAGTGACTGCCTATCTGACCTCCACATCCCAGTAACTGGGTAATACGATACCCCTTGGTAAGACTGGATGTCAGACTTTCGGCTTCTGACAACTCGTAACGACTGTCAAAGATCTACAAATGACAGCCGGGACCAACGGCTTAACGTGCTTTCCGAGGCACGGAGGAAACTCGGTATGTAATTATGGTCACCCATCCACGGAGCAACCTCGGCAAGCACGGCTTAACCTTAAAGATCGACCCATACGGCTGTTATTATTCAGGCACGAGCTCCTCGTGTGATATGGAGATATGGGGGGAATTAAATTAGTGGATACAGTTCACGCTCGCCATATAAAATATGTAAGTCCTATACTTGCGTTGTTTTTCGTTTGACTGTTTTTAAATAAAAACTAAAATAGCACAGGAACCATTTCATCATCATCATCATCATTTCAGCCCGAAAGACGTCTGACGGCTTTGCCATTATCGCCACGCTTGTCAAAAAAAAAACCATTCAACCAAACTAATTTTATTTTTGAACCATTTCATCTCAAGCTAATATACGTTGCGATAACAAATTCGTTTGTCGGGCGTTTGGTAGTTATGACCATGTTTCATAGTAACCTCATCAAAATACAACGTGTAACAGAATAAACCTGAAAGTAGATAGTACAGACTCGTCTATTGAATCGGTTTCGAAACAAATTTAAAAGTGTTGTACTTAATTTGAATGAAATGAAGAAAGAAGAATATTCTAGCGAATGCACACGCAGCTTTTACAGCTTATACAATAAATGGTTTAGGAATTCAATAAAAACAGAGCAACACAGAGAGGTGAAGAGGAGATTTAATTAAATCCTCTCACCAGGATCTTTTCTCAAACAAGATATTGTAATATATTGTTTAAGCACTATAACATTATTTTTAATAATAAGTACTTTTACTTAAGCTTTTATTCTGCACTTTTTTTAGGAATCTACGGGTTAGTTTAATAGTTTTAGCAAAAATTTTACTCTAGATAATCTTTAAGGAGGCGCGCTTCTAAAACCGTGCACAGGGTGTCTTAACTTATTTAACATAATTATACCTACCTTCGCAATGTGTCAATGGACTTGAATAGAATAGGTTTCAGAAATACCGCGTTAGGATATAGTCCTTTAACTTTATACGCATTTATATTCTGTTCTGGCTAGCTTATCTGGTGGATCATCAAATTTAAGCAAATACAGTTTTATACCCCTATACCTAGAGGCTGCGCAGAATCTGAGCACAACAACAATCCTAAACTTTTTGCAAGAACTTTTGGTAACTGATTACTGAAAGTTTCTGAAATCGTGTGAGTTTTTCGATTTCTATAATCGACTCGAAGTTTTTTTAGAGGGGTTGCTATCTGGTTCTTTTAATAGATCTTTTGATGAACAGAGACCAAATTGGATGCAGGATGCTACTCAAAGCTGGTAAGCAGGGGTCTGCAGAATGGTACGGCCATGTTGCGGCCGCAGACGGACGGCGGGAAATCGCGGCCGCCCATGGGAGGCGTGCGGCGCCGAGCCAGGTGAGCGGGACGGCTAGATTCATGCGGAGGAGGCATGAGCGAGAGCCGCGCGAGGCGGCGCGACGCAGAGGGCGTACGGAGTCGCGGACCGCCACGCACTCCTGTTCCGGTCGCGTCGACGGGCGGCCGGGAACCCGTGCCTCGCCACACTGACTCCGCACACGCTGCTAACACTGACTTTTCTCCTAGTACGTTTTTTGAATGCGCGCCGGTAACAGCGGGCACGTGATACGCCCGCGGCCACAGCTGTTTTTTTCTCTTTCGCTCGACTTTGTGACAGCTGAGTGTCGCGTGAGATCTCGCCCATTTCCCGCCACTTTCAGTAGCTCTCGGAAAAGTAAAAAGTAAAACTGAGAAGTTTTTGGCGCGAAATGTGCGATACAATGTCGCGCACGCAGGGAATACTGGATACCTGTGGTAATCGCTAAGACGAATACTCTGTTAGTTTGTGAAGATTGTTGAGCTGTGATTTCGGTTCGCGTTTTAATCTAACTGTTCAGGAAAAGTTTTATAATAATGGATGACTGGGAGCGGCACGTAACCCCGCTCCTTCAAGACATGGGGTGTGCAAACGAAGACGCCCAAGATGACTTCTTTAATCAGCAAGACGTAAGTGATATCCGTACAGAATTAAATAGTAAACCAGCGTTTTAACAGCCAGGAAAACACTTATTACATTAATGTAACTTATTAATCCGCTATTGACAGTTACTGATGTGTCTATAATAACTGTAACATAACTTACATTGTGCTACATAATCAAATGGAAGTATCCAATCTACACCAATAACTTCAACCAAACACTTAATAACTTCATATTCTTTAGAACATGAAACTCACGTACTAATGATTAAGTAAATTTAATTGCTCATTACTCGTTTAAAGATTAAAACAACAAAACATACCTAATTAACGCCAACAAAATCTCACTAAGTAAGAAAATTTTATAAACCAGATATTAACGAGAGATATTATTTAAGACCAGCAGAGAATTAGTTAAAATTAAATAATTTGTATTCATGGCTTGCAATAAACGTCATTTTCGTCATGTAATCTTTTAATCACATGACTTGCAATTTATTAGATTTCAATGGTGGATTTTGTTAGTATTATTGTGTATCCATAACCCGAAAACGAATTAATCTATTATGTGATAATGGTATTTTAATGGTAAGTATTTATTTTTGTAACAAAAACAAAATAGTAGGTAATGACTAGAAAAAGTGTCAATTTCCAAGTTTACAGCATTTTGAGTTTGACTCCAGAAAATTGTTAATAATGACATGATAAGAAATTGACAATAAACAGGCTGTGTTTTCTAATAATATTTGACATCTACATACTTGCCAAAAATCTTTTTATACATATAAGACACCCATTACATTCAAGCCAGAGTAATTGTTACACCTACAAACTACTAGAAAAAGGAGAGGCGAGTTGGTGTTCTAAATATTTAACTAAATCTTTACAAAAATCTCTAATATATAGGACACTAACTGATGATAGGATCAATGGTTTGCCACAGTAAGCCAAATCCTCTTTCAATGCCTAGTTACATACAAGAGAAGAATAGGTACATTCCTTAGACTCTGCTAAAACAAAACCTATTAGTAGTTGCACTGAAATAACGTTTAGACAGCAACGTTTATGCATGGGCTTTGTAGTTAGCTAAAATAACTTACTGACGTTTTAGGCACAAAAGTTCTTTTAAAATAGAGAAACACTTGTTACTTTATATCCAGGATTTCACACTGTAATGAGAGAGAACCTGTATCCATGATTACCTGTTTACCATCTAATTCTATATCACCGTTTCTTTTTTTTAAACTAAGGCCCTGTATCGAAGTTTTTTAACACACAGCTAACCAGAGATTTAGGATGGTCACAAATATGACTTCACACAGAAAAAAAAAATCACAACCGGCAGGATAAACCAGGTTTAAAAAAATAATGTTGGTTGGCGCAAATTTATGTGCCTTAACTAGAGTGAAAATTTAATTTTATCTTGCTTAAAGGTTTTCAAAGTTCACAGATGTCTATCAAACAAAATCAGTATTATATTGCAGAAAACCACCCAATCTCTTTCATTTTGACCATCCAACAACCAAAACAGTGAACTTCAAACCATGGGTTTTGAAGTAGAGCTGAGGAACTTTTAAAACAAAAGACAGACTCAATGGACTTTGATGGTATGTTGTAACGAATAAATATGAGTAGATAAACGGTTTATTCGGATCACTTATTTCAAACTATATCTAGAATCTTTTCATAATCTAAAGAATGCTTCTTCCGCCTTATTGAAGTATTTTTACATCTTATTTAATGATGATAATTTCCAGCGCTGACTCCTATTCCTATTGCTCTATGACTTTTTTATGTCCCAGTGACAGTGACTACTAGCAAAACCATATTTTTGAATGAAATAGGAAAATTCCAATTTCTTTAAATCGTTGTTGTATTGTTCAGACCTAAACTCCTTAAATTTGACATCAAGTTTTTAACCCTCGATGGGCTTAGCAGAGCTGTATTATAATATACTCAAATAGGTCCTAATTTAATGAAAACATCTTCAACTGATCACACTCTGTTCAAAACTTGTACCAAATTAATGGTGGTTGTGGTTAAAAAACAACGTTGGTTAAACCATAAGAAATACGTAAAAATCAATTCACATAAGCTTTCACTATTAAGTCGTATGTGCGTGCGGAGTTCTAGACCCGCTTTAATCGCTAAATACATGTGTTCTGCGCTAAATGTATTTGAAATCATTTTATCTCTGAAAACTAAAGATTGACAGAAATAAGACGATGTTTTAAACACGTTTAGCACTTCATGAATTTGAACACGATCAGCACAACTATTCGCGTTCAAGAGCTGTCCTGAGTCCTTAATCCACAACAATGATGATCTTTTCAAGTATTGATAGCGATTTGAAATGGACTCTTAATGTTTTGTGGTGGTGGGCCACCGCAAGTTAGTAAGGCTTTTATTGTTTAGAAACGATTTAACATAAAGTAACGTGCAGAATTATTTATATGCTTTTTAGATTCAATCTGCTATATCCACTACCTTATAGCGATAAGAATGTATTTGAATGTAAACGTCTGTCTACACTAATACAATAAAGAGGTAAAGTTTATATGTAAGAGGTAATCTCCAAAACTTTTAATATTTCAAAAAACTGATGGCATGAAATTATATCTCCGTCACATTTTCATTATTAAAATAAGTCTCTTCGTTATGAACAGCCCAGTTTAAAAGAAAATGCTAGCTTGTTTATAACGAATAGTTGATTATCCTATAGCCACAAAGCATTAATCGTTCCTTTCTCGTAATAATATACGAGTGGTGTATTTCGCCCAACTACCGGAGCTACGCTAGAGATATGTCTAACACCGCGGGTTAGACTAGTTTCAATATAAAACGAGATTCGAGTCTGCTGCCATGTGGCAAGGTGCCCGGGGCCTGGTACTGCTGTTATGCTTAATTGCCCGAGTAAGAGCGCCATTCACCGCAACATTCGCGTCTCTACAACGATGTCTTCGCTGAAACATGGAACTGTTATTGGTGTTTGAATCGGTTATTGGCCTTGTATTAGTATTGATATTCGGAAAATCCTTGTTCTTTATGATATAGCCACACCTTTATGGGAAACCTATTGCGCTATTCTGATCGCGTTTGTGTATTTCTCGTAAATTTTAACGGGTTTTCGGATATGTTCATTTTAGGAGTTATGACTAATATGCCATATACATATGCTATGCTATGCATATTTCATGTTATTTTGACTTATATTAACAAGTAAACCCCATATTAAGGATTTAGTCATATACAGTACCTAGGTTCATAGCTAGAGCTACCTAACCCGTCAATTACAAGCCACTATCAACACATGTCCTCGATTAAGTAGCGGTTCGCACAAAGCAATAAGTACCAAACACTTCATAGTAGATGGAGTAACCTTTTACAATTTTCTTTCATTCACTCTAGCATGTTGTGATGACATAGCTGAGCATCTAAAGACTACTGTTATACATAGTTTTCTTTAATCAATTTTCACATTGAAAATTTAATTTGGAAAGTAACATACTTATGTATATATACTTGTTTTGTACGCTGCAAAAACTATATAGTGCATTATAATTATATAACTATATAGTATACTACTGTTGGACAAATAAAGAGCTTCAAGAACACACTATCTAAGGAAGCGCTCACCGTTGCCGTTAGTGATATTGTTTTTTGCAAAAAAAAAAAAAAAAAATGGGAAACTCTATTTACCAACGATTGTTGGCATTCTATTTATCTAAAAACATTACAATAAAAAGTACGGAATGTTCTGTTGTTTACAAAAAAGTGAACAGAGAATATAATTTACATTATATCAATTTGGTATTAAATAAAATACTTATGTAAAATTCACTCGCTACGTGTTCACACGAGTTTCTGTCACGCAATATTGTTGAGTTGGTTTCACTCTCCCTAACGGGCGCGTGATTCAAGGTGATACACACTAAGTGAAACGCAACACTTGTAGGTGGCCGGGGGCTGAATTGAAACTTCTTCTTAAGATATATTAAGACCATTGTTACATAACTCAGGAATTCATAAAAATATAAACGCAGGATCGGTTATTACTTTGATTATCGATCAAATATAAAGTAGACATAAAAAAGGATTGAAAAATCCTTGACATATCACCTTTCCGTTCTATTTACTACAAACAGATGAAACCATAGATAAGTGAACCCCCCTACGAAGGTAATTATTGTACGTAGCTTGTCATTTCAGCCCTCGTTAATGATAGGATTGGTCGTGGCACTCACATAATCAAGCCCTGTTTCGGAGGGAACGTGATTGCCAGCAAAAAAGTACAGCTACCGATTTCAACATAATTAAGTATTTTCAGTATGAATCAATATTTGTTGCTTGGATTGTTCAAATTAATCTTTGTTCTGACGTAAACACAAATACTCTACAAATAAAAATTGTGGAGCGACACAGGAAGTGTACGATCCATCAAGCTTTTGCATGAATGTCAGTGGCCTCGACTAATTGTTTGTTAAAATAGACATTCGATGTTGTATCTATTGCTCTTAAATATTTTTGAGAGCAGGGAAAGATATGTATGATGATAAGAGTCGATACCGATACAGTCGTCAGCAGAATGTGAATGGGACAGCAGAAATAGAATAGTTCCCTCATTTACATGATGAAATACAGAAGAGCATAATATCTCTATCTATAAACAGGTTGTGAAAGGCGCAGGATTGCTCAGTGATTGTAATGTGTGCAATTCTGAGACGTTTACGGCTAGCAGTGCGTTGATTGCATATGCCATTGTATTGATTGATCAATTAAGACTTAACTCTCTCTTCTTGCTCATGACCATTTGAAGACCTTCGAGCTGAAGCATTATTTTACGATAATATCAATCAAAATGTCAGTATAATTATCTATGTACTCTATTTAGGAAAATCATTTAAAAACATTTGTTACTGGCCAATGTCCACGAAAGTTCTCAAAAGTCTAGCTTTCGGTTGTCTGGCTAAGGGAGTTTTTTTTACATTTAGTCACCAGTATCTTTAAATAACCAGGCCTCTATCGATCTTCAAACTTGTTTTTTCTCTCTGATTCTTAATCTGTGATTAAAAACCGCTACCATACAAAAATATACTACTTGGGCCTGTAATAAGTCCCAGTTTCCATTAAAAAAAATCTTTATCATTCTTAAATTACAGTTCAAAATGCAAAAACTCGATTGAGAATTGCAGCTCGGGCTTGGAAGGCTGTAAATAGATCTCGTTTTATAATATATTAAGAATTGATTTAGATATTTTTTGTCTATAAAAAATTGTATTACCACTTTATTTTTACGCCTTATCAATGTCTTTAGCACTTTGCCTGCACACTCAGTGATAAACGTACTTCACTTTTTGGAAACATGTCAGAGGTTAGGTAGGGTGGATATCAACATCTCACCTTCCGTCTTTAGGACAAACGAAGAATATTTTTCGTATCAAACTTTAAGGTTTCTTAATAGTGATAATACTGATCTGCCCTACAAAAAGTGATATGAGAAAGTAAGATGGTATAATTATATTCTTAAAAGGAGAAAAAAATATTCTCAATATTCTTGTAATAGGAGAAAATCAATAAAAAATAACGTTTTCAAGAGAACCTGCTGAGCCAACAAGTCGGAAGTACAGTCGAGTATTTATCTGTTCAATCAATAAACAATACCGCCCAAGATAGACCGATTACAGCCTTTCTGATTATAATGAAGCAACTTGTTTGATTTATTCTTTGTAGGTGGACAATCCTGTGAACGGTGAGCCCTCCCATTTGTGTGGAATTAATTGCATTTCTGTATAAATTAAATGTCGAGAACCTTACTGATTTCAAGTTTGATTTAAATAATATAATTAATGAAAATCGATAAACGAACTAAGTTGCAGAAGCTTTTGCTAATATTATTTAAAACGCTGTTAACGCGGTGAGTAGGTTACTCACCTGCGTTCCGCATTCCGCATTCAGACTTTTGATGTTGTCTGCACCTACAAACAGCATCAAAAGTCGATTATCGCTGTTGTTTTTAAACATACATCACCCAAATTGATGCGAAACTTTTAGTTCATGTTTTTTAATGATTTTTTCGATCAATGAAACTAAAACAAACTAAAGTGTTAATCGATAGTTATTGTCAACCTTACCCTACTGCTTATTTGTGACAAGGAACAAGTTACATCTTAAAATCATACCTAATTATAAGCAACAGGGCAGCATAAACGTAGGAGGTTATACGGTGGTGTTATTGAGGTATGTTCTGATATGAACTTTTAACGAGAATGTGATTTTAAATTAGATTTCTTCAGCGGTTTAGAATCTTTCTATAATCAAAGAACGACTACGACTATTTCATGAAAATTCAAGATTCATTTTCATTCATTCAATGGGATTTAATGAATTTAGCCAAATTTGTAATGTGTAAAGCCATATTTGTAAAACATATTTTAAAAATCAACATACTCGTAAACCCGACAAAGACCGTCAAATTGAAAAAAATATAAGAAAATTTAAATCATCAATCTCTGTAACAAGAAAAAAACCACTTGAGCGTTACTACACACACGCCGACTGTAATAATCGTTTATAGGGAGCCTTAAAGTTAGCGTGACTCGAAAATGTCAGTTAATGTTTGTGAACACAG
The DNA here is from genome assembly GCA_949152445.1 of Cerastis rubricosa. Taxonomy (NCBI): domain Eukaryota; kingdom Metazoa; phylum Arthropoda; class Insecta; order Lepidoptera; family Noctuidae; genus Cerastis; species Cerastis rubricosa. The sequence goes on along the minus strand of OX424523.1, from coordinate 19,587,560 downwards.
TGGCCGCATAATAAGCACATTCAAAAAAACTCGAAGAAAGCAAATTAACGAATGTATTACCACTGGTGTTCCGATATAAATCATTAAACACCAAATTGAAAGTAAAACGTGCAAGAAACATTTGTAGGTACAATGTTCACAGCGAATCTCTTGGAAAGATCTTTACATTAATAATGTAGGATATGACGTGACGTCAAAAATAAACAAACAAAATTTATCAAAAATTACTGACTACTTGTGACACATACATGATGTTGCCGATATTGATGGTCCATCAATACATTTTAGATAAGGACCTATCCTTATCTAAAATGTATTGATGGACCATCAATATCACTAAATAATATGACTAAATTCATCAAAGGGTTTCTTTACAAGTAGGTGAAAATCCTAATTTTCACCTACTTGTAAAGAAACCCTTTGATGAATTTAGTCACAAAGCGAAAAGTTCAAAAGGAGTCTTCCTGTCGTTTATATTACCCTTGGACCTGTAAGAATGATGGAGCTTAAGTCATTTTATATACGACGACGGCACGGTTGGCGCAGTGGTTGAGCGATTGACCGCTGCGCTACGTGTCGCGTGTTCGATTCCCGCACGGAACAAATATTTGTATGGCCTACAGATAGTTGTTCCAGGTCTGGCTGTTTGGGTAGGTGAGTTTAAAAATTGTAAACGCACCCACGATAAAGGAGAAATTCCTAGTGTGGGGCAACATTTTAATATATAATATATATAGGTAGGTAGGTACTTAAAGTTTGTTTCAAAGGTTAATCTTATTTATTGTATATTAATTATAGTAAATTCTTAGGCCCTATATTTATCATCATTAAGCCATTTAAGAGCCGGATTATTATGACGTAAGATGCTTTTTTTCTAATCATCGTACCTAATAGCTAATAATACCTAATATTTTATGTTTTTAACACTTTGACAGCCCTCTTAGGTAAACTTTCATAACATAGGGGTTAGTAGGGCCGTAGGCCGTGGGAGACAGGATACTATTAGCTTCAGTATTAGTACTAACTGGGTTGTGGAGGGTGTCGGACGTAAAGAATAGCACCATCCCATATCTTCCCGTGGGTCTCGTAAAAGGCGACTAAGGGATTTGCCAGAGAATGGGCAGCAGCGTTCTCTGTGCTTTTGTAACAACCGTACTGCGATCGCCAACCCGCCTGCCAAGCGTGGCGATTATGGCAAAACCCCCCAAAATGTCAATGCGACACCTGTGGGAGGCCTATGTCCAGCAGTGGACGTATTTTGGGCTGTAATGATGATGATGATGATGATGATGGGTTGTGGAGGAGATAGGCTGTCACTTCATGTAAAATACTGGTATTCTGCTGCATCCGGTAAGACTGAAAGCCGACCTCAATAGAGTCGGGAGTTGGGAAAAGACTAGGCAGATGAGGATTTGGTGCGGTCCAAATTTTAACGACGACATACATATAGTCGTTACGTTATGTATCGCCCCAAATGTATGTGTGTGTAGCGAATAATGCAAGCTCGAGTTCTAGCTAAATGAGATGATTAAAATGCATAGACAATAAAGGTAATAACTGCGTGAAACGCTCGATCCAACATTTTGATAAATTTATTTTATAAATATATCAAGCACACGCATTTGCGACTTCTTTTTCTGTAGTTTTTATTATTACTATCCCGTGTAATTATTCTACCTACCTATAATAAATTAAATGGGTATACTATTTAATGACTATAGCTTCCATGTTCATTAATTCCACGACAACTAGATAGATATGCTTTTTTCCCTGATGTCGTGAAGGTCTGCGCATAAGTTTTAGTGATTATTTTTATCGTTATGTACGTAGGTATATTATTTTACATTCAAAGACAGGGGTTTCACATTGAAACACTTCTTTTTACTTATCTTCCTCATACAGAGTGAAATCACCAAGCTTTAAAGACAAGCATGTTTTTGCAAATATAATTAACGCTGTTCTATGATTAAGACAGCCACTTAAAATATAATTTGTCCACCTAAGCTACGGTCGTTCAACAATTGAAACTTGACACGGCCCACTTGGTCGCGGACAGCTAAGTGCTGTTACTAGTTTTTCCCATTGTTTTTTAATGCGTTATACCCTTTTACTGCTACACCGTGTGAAAATCGACTAGTTTAGCGTTCAGGTGGCCTTAGGTAGTACTTCCTTGGACACGTGTGTCCGCCATTTGCCAACGGACCGTCTACCCGCATTATTTTACTTAAGAACCGGTAATTTTAATGAAATTCTATACTATAATGCAGCTGTGCCACACTCGGCTGGACTGTGCAAGTTCGAATAAATTTCATATTGGTACGCCAAAATGCATTTTGAATTTTAAAATACTTGCAGGCGGTTCTGTATTTATTACGACTGAAATGTTAATCTTAAAAGGTTTGATTTCTAACTCAGTACAAGAGAAGGATAGGTTATCTTCTGTAGTTTAACCTGCACACATAAAAGCCTACTTTTAATTCTCCCGAACTGGTATTATTAGAGAAAACCTGATCCCTGAAATCTTAGAAAAGCAATTTTCCAAGATTCACACTAAGCGTCTAGTTTTAAGAACCCTGGATGCTACTCGCAGGTTTTAGATTAATATAAAAAAAAAAGCTTTTGATAGCGCAATACTATGAGGTTTTGTTAAATCTCAATTAAATAAATAATGATTAGGCTAAAATAGACATTTGCAGTCATAGTGGGCCTAATTAAAAAAACATTGATTTTCGTGGACCAGTGCACAGTTTATAACATTCAGTATCGAAATGAGATCGTCAAGTTCGACAAACGAGTACAAATTGTAAAAGAATTTATTCGTCGCGTGTAATAATATAAACAACAAGTTTCCGACAACAGAATTAGCATTCGAGTGTGCGAGTGTGCCGATCGGTATAAACAAAATGTTCATTAAACGCTGACAGTGGACGTTATCTCCTTATCAAAAAGTATAACCTTTCTGTGTGAGCGTTATTATAACATTTAATATAATAACCTAAATGATAATAAGGCAGACCGCTGGTGTATAATAATTACAATATTAAAAGTATAAATAATTCAATGGGCTATCGGCGATGGAAGCACGCGACGGACTTCCGGAGCGTCTAATGAATGCGTGCCTCATTCTCGAGGCGCTTGACGAACTACGAAAATTATATAATTATCGTGTAGTTGAGGTACACGAGTGGACATGAACTTATAGATAATGGTCTTTGAAACTCGTTACGTCTTCAGGGATCTGCGTGCTAACGGTCTGATAACATACCTACGCAACTGATTACGGTGACCATAGGACTTATGAAATGTTCCTGAATTTATTGCAACTGAACTGTTAGTAATCCGTCGCCACAAAACGAGGTAGGTAAACCAAAGTTTATTTGTGGGTCGGAGAACAATTTCTAAAAACCTTTGTATTGTTCTACGTAGGAATTATCGGTTTTAGGAAGGTAAATTATTTTAATGTGAATAAAAGTAAAACGTGTCGTGAGGCTTTCGGAACCGGGACCGCGGTCCCGGTTTTCACCTTGATAGATACTTAAATTATTTTTGAGTAGTATTTTGGGACCACAAATAAAATAAAGTTACGTCTTGGGAAAGTACGGTCAACCTAAATATATTGAAGTTATACACAGAACATTTTTTTAAACGATAATATATTTATTTTATTTCAAACATCCCATTTTCCACCTTCTATTAGAATGAAATCTAAAAAAGTAACAAAAAATACTCATTATGAAACAAAAGTATAATAGTTATTTTGTTTCTCGTTTGAAGATGTTATTTCGGTCTTCTGGTCTTCGGAAATTCTTCCATTATGTAAAGCCAACTCTCGGAGGTGGGGATGTGCTCATGAGGAGGACTGCAAACATGAGGAGGCCCGGAGACGCGATCCCGCCACTAGCCGTGGTTCCCATGATCCCCGGTGCAACTGTGGGAAGGGAACACCGGGGCGGTGTTTAGTTAGTTAGAGTCTGAGATACCCCACCGCTCACCCCAGGGCGGAGGACATCCATAAGGATTTTCCACAGCAGAACAAGAAAAAAATAGCTTGGAAAGTGCTGAACACAACTTGATACTTGACAGATTTGGTTTTACCCAAATGTTTTGCTTATCGCCATAAACATCTTGTAAAATGTAAGCATTTATTTCAATTAGACCATTACAGGCACTTTTGAAAGTCAAAAAACAAAAAAACGCGAAGCTGCAGTCCCAGTCACAAGGCATAATAACTTGTGAAAGTAATGTAGTTGCCCATTCCAAAGCGTAGATCTCTATGGAGAAGAATGGGCAAAGAACTCCATGGACACTCTTTTAAAAATAGCAACCAAGTATCTTCACTCCTGGGATAATGTTTCGAAGTGCTAAAATAGCGGATACTTCAAAATTTATGCTTCTTTCAATGGGTTCAGTGACGTACGCGAGTCTCGATTAAAGAAAAAGGAATCTCACATGTCGCACGGATTTTATCAGTTAAAGTTTGTAGAGTATCGGGACCACATTAACAAATGAATTGTTGCTGTCAATATCTGCATGCGTAGTACACAGCTGACAAAAGTTTTTATGACACAGATTGAAAGTGCCATAAATGAAGAATTTCTTCATTACAAAAAATCAAAATCCTTTTATTCTTGTTTGTTTATCTTTTGGGAATATAAATATTAAATCCGTTTTTTTGTTAACTTACTTCAACTTTTTTTTTCTTGTGGTCCGCAAAATTACCTACTCAAAAATAATTATTGTATTTATAGGTGGAATCCGGGCCCGCGGTCCCGGTCCCAAAAGCCCCACGACCCAATAAAACTCGCCACTAACGATCTTGTCCAAAGAGCTATTATCACTGCCTTATCAGATTTGAGGGAAAACAATAAATTTTGTAGTCGGGGTCTTTTTTGGGACAAGCTCACCACACTATTCTCAAACTTAAACGTAGTCAGGGTCTGACAAACCCGGAAAAAGAGTTTTCGCAGATGGAAAACATTTGCTTTAACCTTTAGTTGCCAAGAACCAAACAGAAATTGCCACCGAAAACGTATCGAGAAGGCGATGACTAGACCAACAACGTAGTGTGTGTTGCCACTCGCAAAGCTATCCGTTGTGATAATCTAACCAAAAACCAAGCTTTATGATACAAGGTTTTAGACGTTAGAGACATTAGTCGTTATTTCCAGGTCCAGGAAATGTATGGACAACTAAGTTAAGACCAATAAAATGTACCTACATGTTACTGTAAGAGCCCGAACTACTATAAGGTATTCCAGTAAACACTAAGATTTTTTGAATTGTAAAAGCCATAAATAATGTGTTTTCATGGTTCATTTCGAACTTTAACCACCATACACTCTGTGAATCCTTAGTTTCACCGCAAAGACGTTGTAAATGTTGTTGGTGAATGATTGTGGGCGGCTGCAAATTGTGAAGATGGAACTTGAAAAAAAGTATCTAATTTAGATATAGCTTTTGGTCACAGTTCTAACGTAACCCATTTGGTCGGATGGGCTACCTTAGTTACTGCAACAATCTCGACTTGCATATGGTTGGTCATGGATCTACCCATTTCTTTTAAAAATATATTAGAAACAAAGGTTTGTTACAGAACATTGCCGGGTGCTTAATTTAAAATTTAAATCGTAAATGCTACTTACATTCGGTACACTAATTTCACAAGTCATACCTAGATACTGTTGTTGCACAAATTTTAGTTTTAATTTAACTATATTTGGTCATTCCGGGCGTCAAATCCCCCGCATTCCGGACACTGATCTAAAATTCCGGTCTTCTCCGGAAAATTCAGAACGTATGGCAGCCCTAATATATTAATAAACATGAATAGGACGACAAGCGAGCCTATCAAATTTTAAAGACCATTTTAGAAGAAATTGTAGAAGAACCCTGAAATCAACAGTAGTCCAGTATTCAAATTCAAATATTTATTGCACTCATGCGGTATTAATAGTTTAGGGTGGTTATATATATATATATCTAACAGTAAGGTCCAGTACCTGAGATGAATCCTGTAAGGGCAGAGCAATACAGTTAAGATCACAGGCAAGAGAAAATTACTTCATGGAATTGATGGAACCTTTGGCCTTTCAGACTAACGAATACATCCTCTAGCCGATCCTTCTTGATCATACATCATACCTATGTAACAAATGATTAAATGACTTATGTGACTAATCATAAGTGTAAAAGTCTGACATCCAGTCTTACTCAGGGGTATCGTATTACCCAGTTACTGGGTTGTGGAGGTCAGATAGGCAGTCCCTTCATGTAAAATACTGGTACTCAGCTGCATTCGGTTAGGCTGGTAGCCGACCCCAAGATAGTTTGGGAAAAGGCCAGGCAGATGATGTGTCAATCGAATCTGTATTACAGTCCGCGTGACATAGGTCACATTTTATGCGAACGAAACTCATATGGCGGAAGCTACATGCTTAAAAGTGGGGTTGGATTAAATGGTTTTAATATTCTATAATTATAACCAAGTCTCGTATCATTAGAAACAATAATATTTTAACTCTCTTTATTTCTATAATTAGTACATGTATATTTATTTGACTAACGTAAGTAATGTATGTCGTTTTCATTAGATAAAAGGTAGATAAAGATAATATTTCCTACTGCCCTACTTTGAGGGGGCATACCACCACAGATACAATCCCTGTAAATGGAGGCACAGTACTTATTCTCTGCCTTTTCTAACCATGACCTAATTTTACATTATTTTCTATGCTTTCGCTCGTACGGTTTTCGTACGCAATGCTTTTTGCATCAATGGACCATCACATAATGACACTAGTTACGGTTTTAAACGTAATGTGGGAAATTGTAGTAATAGATTAGGCTGCCTCGATAGTCTAGTAGTCGCAATCGAGACTGGTGAGCATGACGCCCTGGGTTCGATTTCCGGGTCGACCAAATTGTTATTGGGTTTTTCAACCGGAAACTTCTTAGAAGCAGCCACGTAGTTTGGATTTGTGTCCGGTTGATGGCAACAGGCTCGCCCTCTATTACTTGGGACTTGAACATAACTGGCAAAATGTGGGTTTATTATTAGGTACACGTCTGCCTAACTCTCTGGGGATTACAGGCGTGAAGTTATGTGATGTAGCCATATGGAGCGACCAAAGGTATGTGTACCAAAGTTTAATAATTCAGAAATTTAATCAGTACAAATAATTATTGACTATTGATTTGGATCGTGAAGGTGGCACTACAGCTGAGTAGATATCTCAGCTTTGACAGTGACATCACGGCATGAATTTTTTTTCTACCAGATAGGTAGTCTTGTTAACTGATGTGAAGGGATGATGCGGCTTAGGGCCTAGCTTATTATTTACTATAGCCTCATATCATTAGGTATTCGACAAGCCGTTAAACTCTATAATAGCTTTATTTTAATACGTAACAATTAATCGCGGTCCTTCCGCTTAATTATTTGTTTAAAACCAATATCAAGATGCAACAATGAAGTTATAATTAAATGCAAACGTTGGTGTGAATCGTCGGGCAACAAAATTCATATTTTTGTAACGAAGTATCGGGTGCGATAGTTGAGGCGAGATAACGTCCAATTAAAACAATTCCATCAAAACATTTTGTGTCAGGTCATTCCACCTGCCGCCAGGAAATAATTTATTCATAAGAAGCCGCTCGCGTAGTTGGCGTGGCCTGCGTGGCCAACGCGTATTTTATCGTCCAAAAGTTGCGGTTGACGAAAACTTCCTGTGCACTTATGAAATGATAATAAACCATTTTCGAGATTCATTAATTGCTTAGACATTCGATTTAGGTATGCCTTTAACCTAGAACTCGATGTAAATCTATAAAATTCGTTTTATTTTTATAAGAACGCGTGTAAATAAAACAATGAAAATAACTAGGTAGATATAGAAAAAATAACCCCTTTATTTACTTTGAATCTATTTATTTGATTAATTGCCATGGCGTGACAAAAATTGTCGAGGACTAATCCTAATTAGGTAAATCGTGATAATGATACCTAGTAAATATCTTATAAATTAAAATATTTATTTAGATTTAAGCACTTACTTAGAGAACAAAAAGCTATTGACGTCGTGAGCTCCTTAATAAACTACTAGTTTTATTATTTGATTATGCTAAGTTATTATTCCGTTTATTCATTTAAACAACATACATTTACATTTTAAAGATTTTTACAAAATTATATAAAAAAAAACATTTAAAAAAACAAAAATAGTAGCCCACCGGTATCGGGAACAGGGTCCAAGCTACCCGGCGGTCAGGGCTCTAGAAAAAGGAACCTCCTAACGATACGAGCCGTGTCCAGGAGTACCGCTTTCTGAATCAAGCCCTTGATCCAGTTGCCTAACGAGAGCCTCATCAGATATTGGTCGAGGCTCTTGGCAATTAGGCCATTGACTGATACGACTATCGGCACAATGATCGCTGAGTCAACATTCCACATTTCAACAACCACGCGAGCCAAGTCAAGATACTTGATTTGCTATCTTTCTCGGCTTTCAGGAGGTTCTCGTCATGTGGAACCGTTATGTCAACAATCATTGCGCGCCGCTCTGACCGATCCACCACCACTATATCAGGCTTATTGGCAACAATAGTCCTGTTAGTGATGATGGATTGATACCAATACAGTGTGATATTACCATTTTCGAGAACTGGGTCGGGCACATACCTATAGTACGGCACTTCCGATTCCAAGATACAAGGCTGTATTTCAGAGCAAGTTGCTGATGGATAATCCTGGCTACAAGGTTGTGTCTATGCAAGTATTCTCCGTTAGCAAGACGAGAACACCCAGATATAATGTGACGGATCGATTCGCCCGGACGGTGGCATGCCCGACATATGTCAACCGTGCCATCCTTCACAATAAATTTCTGATAGTTATTCGTCATCATAACGTTAGCCATAATTGCACAAACATAACCTTAGGTTTCTCCAAAGAGGTCCCCGGAACGTAGCCAGGCTACGGACGCTGATTGGTCTACATCAGGCCCATGCAGGGCACTGAAGAAGCGTCCGAGCAGCTCCTTACTCTGCCATACTTCCCTGCGGTCATAAGTGGCAAGCACTGCTGGTTTGCGCCAGTTCTCCTTAGCCAAGGAGAGCAAGGTGAGGGCCTTGTCCATCGCGACTACATCTCGATACATCCCCACATCGGCTTCTAGGAAATATTCCCTGAGACTGCATATCTCGCGATTGTGGAGTGTCTTGGCATTTAAAAAGCCTCGACCTCCACAACTTCGCGGGATATACAGTCTCATAACCGAAGAACGTGGGTGATGCATTCAATATGCCGTCAACAATGTACGGACCTTCTTATCCAGGGCGTCTAGTTCTGTTTGAGTCCATTTGAGTATGCCGAAAGAGTACATCAAAACCGGCATGACCCAACTATTGAAGGCACGCACCTTATTTCCGCCTGATAAAAAGACTATTAAATACTTTTCTCAGGCGACCAAAGAAACGCTCCTTCAACGATTGCTTCATGTCAGCAACATTGATGCCCAGCGCATCCGACATACCCAAACACTTGTAAGTTTCGGTTGCTGAGAGGGATCTAAGATTAATGGGATCTGAGAGCTGGGTTCCCACAGATTCCACAATCTCCCCTCGCTTTACATGCATAACCGCACATTTGTCCACACCAAATTCCATCCTGATGGCGCTACTAAAAGTTTCAGTTACTTTCAGTAGCTCCATCAGTTGCAAATTGTTGGGGGCAAAGAGTTTCAGATCATCCATGTAAAGAAGGTGAGATATGACCCGACCACCTCTCCTCAATCGAAAGCCTAGACCTTAATCCTTTGCTTTTTGTTTGCTTAGGGGATTCAGGTCTAGACAGAACCAAAGCGGACTCAAACTATCGCCCTGAAAAATACCACGCTCTATCCGTATCGGTTCGCTATTCCTCTCGATATGTCAACACCCTGAATAGCGAAGGACTATCCTCCATCGCCCTATACATGACATCAGGAAGGTGCGCCGAGTTGCATCAACTTTATACAATTCTAGCACCCTCCATGAGCCAGGTATGTGGCAGCGAGTCGAAGGCCTTCTTGTAGTCTATCCAACATGTCGTCAGATCCCTTCGGGAACCGAACCTGTTGGTTAATGGCCATATCAATGAGAAGAAGCTCCTTAGTACCGCGGGACCCGTTCCTACATCCATTCTGAGAAGCGGACATGATCGAATTGTCATCAATGTGTTTGCAAATTTTAGCTCTCAAAACGAATGTTAGAACTTTATACACTGTCGGAAGACAGGTAATAGGTCTATAATTTTTGGGCTCCGCAGTACTACCCGATTTATGGAGCAGGTGAGTTATTCCAGTAGTCAGGAACTCGGGTAGCGACCCTGACTCTAAGGCTGACTGGAATACAGCCGCCAAGCGAGCGTGCGACCTTTGGGTCCATTTAATCCAGAAGTTGTGCAGCCCGTCCGGCCCTGGAGATTTCCGGTTAGGTAACGGACGGACTGCACGAGCTACATCTTTGGGGCTGATAGAAATTGCCTCCATTTCTGGAACTGGATCGCACACTCGCTCGACTTCCCGAGTCCATTCACCATCGGTATGGCTGACAGGCACCGACCAGATGCTGCGCCTGAACGAACACATGGCGTCATCATCCGGCAGGTGCTTGTCAGCCACACCTTGGTCCGGTCGCTTCCAACTCCTACAAACCCACCTTCAATATCTTTGGAATGTGCGATTCAAAGTATATCGTTCCACCCGCCGCTTATACCTACGAATACGGTTTGCCCATGCATACACTTTCTGCTTCAGGAAGTCGATACGCTCTGTGATACGGGAAATATGGTCTTGAGGACTAATATCAGTCCCCGAGAACGCCCGCCTCACAAAGCGCATCACTCTAGGACGCGTATTGCCCTCCCTGAAGCAGATTAGTTTGCCGATGAGTGTTCTGGCCCCACTAATACGTCTCTCAATTCTGCATTGCCAAGCCGGTACGGCAGGTTTAGGTCGTGTAGCTCTGTCATCAGAAAATTTGACATGAGCTACACGACATGCCGCTACAGCCGCACAATACAGGATTGAGTGTGCAATTGTGCATCAGTGAGGTCTTCACAGTTATCAAAAAAGTTTGATAACTGCGAATCCAGAACAGCCACCAGCGCCATAGTTTCTGTTATGCATGGGCAAACGAGGTAAGCGTGGCCTAAATTCGGGCGACATGAACCGATATTCTCGAATCGCACCCTCCAAAGCACTCATCATTTCCTCACTGCATTGGGTACTTACATTAGTAACCATGTCACTACTCACGTCGTTAGTGCTATTTTGTGTTTGATAAGTGGTACCACCACAGCCTGCACCGACGGAGCAGTGAAATGGCCACTCTGCATTTCAGTTCGCAGGCGATCAAGTACAGTGTCATCCAACATACGATTACGCTGGATGACTCGCACCTGATCCGACAGTCGTTGCGCCGATACGTTTACAGTTGGCTCAAGCACCTGAAACAGAGAGAGCATCCGAACACGGTACGAGGTCAGGTTGTTTCCTCCCTCTGTAGCCCCATAGTATGAGCGTATAACATTTTCATTGATGGCTTGCGTCCATTGCATACGCTGCACACTTCCGCCGGGAGCTGGGACCCTATCAGAGGCCGGTGAGCCTCGAGGTCTTAACCGTCCGGCGGCCGGCGTGGTGTCGTGGGCGGATGTCGTGGGGTGTTCATTTCAGCCCAAAAGACATCCACTGCTGGACATAGGCCTCCCCCAAGTGTCGCCACATTGACATTTTGGGGGGTTTTGCCATAATCGCCACGCTTGGCAGGCGGGTTGGCGATCACAGTACAGTTGTAAAAAAAGCACAGAGAAAGCTGCTGCCCATTCTCTGGCAAATCCCTTAGTCGCCTCTTACGACACCCACGGGAAGATATGGGATGGTGCTAATCTTTACGTCCGACACCATACAGACCTCCAACACCATACAGACCATTGCAATTTACAATGGGCTTTAAATGTTTTGAAGCCGTATCTGCCACTGCATCGAATCTTTAGTTAACAACGATGAGTGTGATGACAAAGATATTATCTATATAAATAAACATGAATGTTGGTAAGCGCATAACTCAAGAATGGCTGGACCAACTCGGCTAATTTATTTTTTTGTATGTTCTTTAAAGTCCACGGAAGGTTTTAAAACTAAAAATAAAAATAAACTTTTGACTGAACGAAGTCTGTCCGGGCAGCTAGTATATATATGTAATAAGAATATGAATGGAGCACTTGGTGGATAGTATGCTTACGCCGGGACCAGGAAACACTGCGTTACAGTGCTTCTGGTGACAGATCTCGGCGATAAGCGTAAGTCCATCGACATTGGGGCCGACTTTGGGTTACATCTTGGTGGGTCTCTTGGACCCAGAGAATGTCGCAGTTTGAAAGTCTCCCACCTGGACATGAGTTGCCATAGCTAACCTGGAAGTCTTTAAATAGACTTCGGACCCAGGTTAGTTGTAGCAAGGAAAACCTGCTCAGGTGGAGATTCATTAATGGTTCTGCCCTGGAGTGTAAATGTGGTGCCGTTCCACAAACGATGCGGCACTTAATATCGTGTCCTGCGTGTCCTGCTGTTTGTTCATTACAGGTACTGATGGACCACTACAGAGGGCGCCAAACTAGTGGCTTAGTTCTGGGCCAACACAATGTAGATTGCCATCGAAACGCTAAGAAGAAGAAGAATATGAAATCAGTTTGAAGTAAAGGACATGCTTTACATAATATTACACGACCCAATAATGTTACTAAAATTAATGGAGTCCAATTTGCCAATTACCAATGGAACAAAGCAATCAGCAGAAATAAATGTTTAATATCGAGGTTGCTATTTAAAATTGATATTGACAGCTCTTAAATTATATGCTCATCGGGTTCAGTTCCATAAATGAGGAACTCGTAATTTTTGGCTTTTTAAACGTTTGTCTCGGTTTGTCTGTAGATGGGTGACCACCCAATACATACCGAGTTTCCTCCGTGCCTCGTAAAGCACATAAGCCGTTGGTCCCAGCTGTCATTTGTAGATCTTTGTTAGTCGTTATAGGTAGGCAGTGGCCCTAAAAAGTCTGAAAACCAGTAAAAGAAAAATAAACTTAAAACTCAACTTTAAAGTGCTATAAAAGAAAAAAAACTAAAAGCGATCCGGAACTTCCAACTCTTTTAAAAAGTTTTGTACTCTGTCCCTTTTCCAACGGTATCATCGTCATCATCATTTCAGCCCGAAAGACGTCCACTGATGGACATAGGCCTCCACCAAAAAGGGGGGATTTTGCCATAATCGCCACGCTTGGCAGGCGGGTTGGCGATCGCAGTACGGTTGTTACAAAGCACAGAGAACGCTGCTGCCCATTCTCTGGCAAGTCCCTTAGTCGCCTCTTACGACACCCACGGGAGGATATGGGATGGTGCTATTCTTTACGTCCGACACCACATAGAAAACGGTATGCAATATGCCAAAAAAAAGTTTCATACCTTTTAATTTTTAGCTAAATGTGTAATCGACACACTTGGCTGATATTCGTTATTAGGTACCTACATTAAGAACAGTAGTGTTTGCCTAAATAACATGCCTCAAGTAAGTAGATAGATACTGTTCTCTCACTATCGCGTAGTGTGCTATCTCTTTCTCAAATAGGGTACCAACTTTTCAAGATGTCGAAATTAAAAAAAAAAAATATCAAGAAATTACAAATCTTGTTCGAATTGTCCGCCACAGTTGCGAATGCACGCGCTGCATCTTCGTCTTATCTCGACTGTAGTTGTGCGTAATCGTATTTCGGCTTTGATAGTCACGAAAACAGCATTAATGCGTTGGACCAAATCATCCCTAGTCTCAACTTCCGTGGCGTAGACAATTTCAATGGCTCGTCCCTAGACGTAAAAACCTGACGGATTTAAGTCTGGGAAAAACGTGGAGGCCATGGAATAGCGGCTTAGGGCCATCCCAAAACAGACTTTCCTATTATTGTTAGCTGAGCTGCCAATTTTCAGTGAAGACAGGACTTTTTTATTTCAACAAGACGGTTGTCCCGCTCACTAGAGTTTAACTGTCAGGGAGTACCTCAATGACGTATTTCCAGAATCATGGATTGGGAGGAATAGCCCTATTCTTTCATAATAGCCTTATTCTTTTGCCTTTACGTTCCCCAGACTTAACTCCGTTAGTTTTTTACGTCTAGGGACGAGCGAAATAAATTATCTACGCCATGGAAGTTGAGACTAGGGATGATTTGGTCCAACGCATTGATGCGGTTTTCGTGTCTTTCAAAGCAGAAATACGTTTACGCGCAACTACAGTCAAGACGAAGATGCCGCGCGTGCATTCGCAACAGTGGCGGGGAATTCGTACAAGATTTATAATTTCTTGATAAATGTTTTTTTTAAATTTCGAATTCTGTAAAATTTGGTACCCTGTTTGAGTAAGAGATATGACAATACGCAATGGTGAGATAACAGTATCTATCTACTTTCTTGAGGCATGTTATTAAGGCTAAAACTACTGTCCTTACTACTGTAATATCGAATATCAGCCTAGTGTCTCGATTACACATTTAGCTAAAAATGAAAAGGAACTAAACGTTTTTTTAAGCATGTTGCATACCGTTGGAAAGAGGACAAACTAGAGAACTTTTTAAAAGAATTGGAAGATCCCGATCGCTTTTAGTTTTTTTTATAGCACTTTAAAGTTGAGTTTAAGTTATTTTTTTTTACAAAATTTTTACGAGTTATTAAAAATGAAAGTAAATGTTAAAATGCAAGTTATTTTGAATTTGATAGAATCATACAACAGCACACATCAATATTAAATCCAAATTTAAGGTTTTTTTTTTGACTTTAAGTGCTGAATTTGGAGTTTTTCAAAATTTAAAATAAAAAGTTGTTATAAAAAACCAATGTGGTAAGGAATGAGTTATAGGACGTGAAGAGTTAGCAAATGACCTCTCCTTTCGGCCAATTCGATTTGGCTAACGATGCACCAAACAGTCTGTACATGGAAAAGGCTACGCGGATGGTGTTCAGTTCCATCGATTATATTTGCCCTTAGTTTGTCATTACCTACATAACTAAAATGATAAACTAATTAAGTAATTACTTGCACAATCAATGTAAACAGTCATTTATGTTTGCAAATCGATCTTTTCATGAATATAAAAAAACTAATCGCCGTTATTTAGTAATAACTCATGTACATTATTTTTATACACCTTTATAATGAAATACAGGTATTTCTGGGTGGATGATGTATCAGCATTACATAGGAACCAAACCACTGGAATATTAAAATGAGAGGAAAACTTCCCATAAATTGTAGCTACCTAATGAGGGATTTTTGAAACAACCCCTTAGGGATCAATTCGACAACTCAAGGGACATCATAATGTGCCTATTTGGAATTCTATGTGACTTTTAGGGCTTAGATATTCAGAATAAAAAAATAACACGTTTGTTGCTTATTAGGAGAATTACTTTCATAAATTAAAATGTTCGTGCCCGAGTTGTTTGAATCGCGAACTCGCCGCAGGACTGATATTAGTCCATCAGATAAAGTATTCCACAGGAAACTTTGTGGGGCTATTCCGATGGTTTGCACGCCAGAAAAATATCAGATCAAATCGAATTTAAAGTCACCCAAAGCCAGCATTCATTTTTCTGATCGTTTTATTAGATCGAGGAGCAAATTTCCAAAAAAAGCTATCGCTGTTTTAAGATTCTAGCCACTTTGCAAATATTAATATAGTTGGAAAGCTGATGCTACTCAAAATTCCTTTTGATTTAAAGCTGCTGTTTAAATGTTGGATAGATCTTTTAAAAATACTAGTATTATGATCAACAAGAATTTTGAATGTTATGGGCTTCCACACTATATTTTTATTTCGTTTCCGAGTGGTTAAAATGTTTCAATATCGGTCGATTTTTGGATATCTGGCGCCAGAATCTGTCCAAAATTTAATTTTCATTGACTAGACCATACAGTCCACGGTACGGAAATATCGTCATCAATATTCAACTATGTATGACGTTATTTCCGTTGAGGTCAATCTGGTATAGATTGATTCGCCGATCCAGTCCAGATACAGAACTAGCATTTAGTCATACCTATGGTAATAACGCCGCGATTAACGTAGAGTATGTACGTAAAGACGAAACAATATAAACGTATATATGTGTAGTTACCATGAAAGTCAGTATCTTAACGTTTTTTGCGTTCACATGGCGGCACGGCCCTCGATATTTTACAGGTCGCGATCACACGTCAATAACCAATGTTCATGCGGTTAAAAACAAAAGCAGTATGGAACTGCCATCATGTGATTCCAAAATTAGGTATACCTACTGCAAAATACTCTTGCAAGTGGCAAACTTCTGTGACAATAAAATATATTGCTTCCAGCGACTCGCAGAAGACTGCAAAATATCGTAAATATCGTAAGATCAACGCCGTATGAATGGGGTCTAAATTGTTATCGCTGACTAGTAAGGTTCTATGCATCAGCAACGTGCAGACAACGCATGTATGTACATGTACACCTGTGTGCCAAACCTTGATCCGTTTCAAAAGCCGTTACTAATTTGTTTAACTAACGAAACTAGAAACGCTGGTTGCAGATAAACCTGGACACGACCATTGTTTTTGTTTCATTTTGGCCAGACTCTCAGACAGTTTGAAATAGATACAATGCACACCATGTTAAAATTGGTTAAAAAGTGGCTACAAATGTTAGAGGTTAAGAAGTTTAAACAATCCAGAGGTTAGATATTATTTATTCAAAACCCTTGTAATTTAAGTGTAGAAGATATTTATAAATTGCATTAAACACACATCGAAACAAATGTCTAGGGATATGTATTTTATATTTATTAGCATAAATTTCAAAAGTACTGCAAATTTCAAAAAGATCTATACGCGAAAAACATCTAAACGCTAATTTGTTCCTGGCACATTTATCTTCTGTAGGTATTAAAAAATTAAAGAAAATAAACATTTATAGCAAAATTCAGCCAACTTCATTACAAACATAATTTTCATACCTACGTGTGTTAAAGATTTAACGGTTATAAAAAATAAAAAAACAAAAAAAATCGTACGTTTTTTAATTAAGTCAATACTGCTGATTTTATCTAAACCATGGATCGTCGACATTTAACTAGAAAAGAGATGTTGAGACCAATAAGTAGGTATGACGGAAGCAGGCGCGCGCTAGTGTAATGTGGCTAATGCCATTGGCACCATAAAGCGTCATATCGACGGTTAAGAACCAATAGTGTCGCAGTTTTTTACGTTTTTAGGTAGATTTAAAGTTTAATTTGGCGTGGCACGTTTAGGCACATAGCTGAAAACTTTCAAAATTGATGTAGTTTTTCGCTGTAGATATTCCATCTAAGTTAAGAGCGCGTATATTTTTATGCCAATAGCGTTTATCTCTTCTCTATTTTTAAAGATAAGTATAATAAACATTTCAAGTAGGTATCTTTCTATTCAAAGCAGAAACATGTTTTTTTTTCTTCTGTAAAGTTAAGTTTATTGCGACAGAACCTATTGATTCTTAACCGTCGATATCTAGTTTGTGGTCTCACTATTGGGATACTGGTGAGGTCAGTGAGCGCCACACTGAAAATATTCAAGTAGTTACTGCTAACCAAGACCGATTTTTGCAAATTAGGACGAGACGACAACTGAACGGTAACAGTAATTTTGTATATATAAAAAATAGGGTTATATATAAAGTTACACTCAAAACGCCTGGTCTTCGTTAGCGACCAAACTGGCAAGAGGAGACCACATGAAGTTAAGCGTATGTAACATCCGAGATGCACTTACAGTTTGTTAAATTCTATTTAATACAAAATGTATCGTTTCATTTAATTTTATTTTTCTGCTTTAATCAACAAAAACAGTAAGTCTAATTATAGCATTTCTTTTTTCAATAGTAATAATTCATAAAAATATTCTGGAAAAAAGAAGTAAAATTTTCTGGAAGAGTAACAACATTTAGGATACACAAAATCAAGGATTTCTTAAATTGCATGTATAAAGATGACAAATTTGATATAAAGATGCAATTTTAGAAATCATATATGTTTTTTTTTTTTAAATACTTGAATAATTAAAATAGCCTTAGACACTTTTGATGTGTGGTTAATTGATAAAATGATTATGTGAAACTCAATCAAATGGCCAATTGTGATAATTTTAATGCATTAAAAATGAACTTTGTTTCTACAGAGTGAAGTGATTAATCAGAACTCATCATCATCTTGCTGCCCTTGTCCCATTTTATTTGGGGTCGGCGCATCACGTCTTTTTCCTTCACATCATTTTTCACACAATCCATCCATCTTTACTTTGGTCTTCCTCTCCCTCTCCATCCATCCACATTTATATTCATTACTCTTTTAGTCACATGTGTTCCATCCCTCCTCATCACATGTCCATACCAAGACAGACGATTCCCTTTCATCTTTTCTGTAACAGGCGCCATTTTCTAAATTATAATGCTCATTTCTAACTTTATCCATTTTAGTCACTGTACACATCCATCTCAACATTCTCATCTCTGCTGCATGCAATCTTTTTTCATCCGTCTTTTCTGCCCAGCATTCGATTTATACAGTACGACAGGTCGTATCACGGACTTGTATATTTTCCCCTTTAACTTGAGGGGCATCCGTGGGTCGCAAGTTAAGATTAATCAGAACTAACATGAAATAAAGTAAAAAAAATGACAGAATTCTATACATTATTTAATTGTTTGGTCAGGTATAAACGAAATAGCTAACTTCGGTCTACAATTCCAGACTGGTCAACATGCATGCTGGTCTGTGCTAAACCGTTGAACATAAGCTTTAACTCACCAATTATCGGCAGCTTAAAATTTATTTTAGATGCGCCTATATGAAGGACGCATAACAAACATTTTTGTAAGTGTTTGTTTAGCACATTACCACTGAACACGCGATACAATAACAAATAACAAGTAAAAAAACAATAACGCATTACATGACATTGAAAGACAAATAGCGCAATTATGTAGCGCAACAATACTGCTCAACAGTGCAAAAAGTGACAGTAAAAAATGAAAATGAAACTGCTGTATTTTTTAAATTTTATTTGCAAACCGTTGAATGTTGATTTATGACTCGAACGTTACTGTTGATAAATTGAAAATTGTAGTGTTTCTCGCTACTATAATTTTTCATTTGTCTTCAAAGACTGTAAATTAAAATGTGTAGGCATTTTCCTGGTATTTTAATATAAAGCACATAGTATATTTATCACCTCAGCACTGAGCTGTCATACCTAAATAATACGTATAAGGTGCGATAAATGTATATTTTGCACTTTTCCACACCTAACAACTTAAGAATAAAGCGCCGCTAACCCAAATCTACTGCTCATTTTAAATCTATTAAAAACTTTACTATGCCGTATAAACTCAGTTTCCATAACACACTATTATGAAGTCAAATTTCCAATCGCATTGAAGTTAATCCAGTTTGCGGGTTCAGGACCAACTTGAGCATAAACGGACGACTACATTTCCAGGAACAATGGAAGACTCACGTCCGACATCGTTCGACCGGCATAAAACGCCTTGCCGACCCTCGGTAACATTTCCCTGTACAAATCACTTGCTTGCCATTTATTTGCATCGAATATTTGATTGTGGTTTGTACGTTAGGTGCAATTATTCTTTATGCATGTATCTTTAGACAAAAAAATATTTTTAAACTAACCATACGTGATGAACAATGTTATAGCTAATTTTGTCTGAATCTTTATGAAATAAAAGCACTATGAAAAATCAAATACTTGTACTTTTTCTGAAGGAATTTGAGAATTTATTCTTCGTTCGTCCTAATGCTTTGTCCCACTTTCAAAAAATTCTACGCTGGTCCCATACAAACGTAGAATTGTTTGGAATGTGGGACAAAACTCTAGGACGAACGAAGAATAAATCAATTTGACAACAACAGTTGTGACACAACTTAAATAAATTCAAAAAATAAAAAATTATAAATGAAAAATGTTTTCACACATGATATTTAAAAAAAAACAATTGCTGTATGAGCTAACTCTACAATAACAATTATTGGAGTGACAACTTTTGAGTGTCGGCAAAATCGGCAAGCATCGCCTCTATTATATTTGTGAAAGGGACAAAGGGAGCCTTCGTCATACTGGACTAAAACACATTGAGCTTAAGCTGGATTGAATCCCAGTCTCTCAGGTCAGTAATAATTCCGATCGTCATTAAATCCTCCACTTTCTAATATCTAGTAAAAATAGCCCACAGTCTTCAACCCATTCCTTAAACGGTAGTGTTATTAATATAAACGCTAATTTATTCGCATAAAATGTAGGTATTGTACAATGAAGTTGTTATTGTATATAGTGAGCCGGGTTCATTGTGCCTGAGTTTTGGCATGCAAAATTTTACAAAATATGGGAGTACTTATCAATAAGAGATATTTAGTAAACTTAAGCGAAAATAAGAAAAATAACTAACTAATAAATTGTTTTAGCAAATCTAGCGCTAAAGTATATATCAAATAACGGCAATATTAACTGTTGGAATTTTACTCATACGATCATTAACAAAATCACTTTTAATGAATAGTAGCATTTCTCTATTTAAAACACCTTGACGTTTTTATTTTATTTTAAACATGTCGATATTATATTATACTGTATGGTGTCGGACGTAAAGAATAGCACCATCCCATATCTTCCCGTGGGTGTCGTAAGAGGCGACTAAGGGATTTGCCAGAGAATGGGCAGCAGTGTTCTCTGTGCTTTTGTGACAACCGTACTGCGATCGCCAACCCGCCTGCCAAGCGTGGCGATTATGGCAACACCCCCTAAAATGTCAATGTGGCGACACTTGGGGGAGGCGTATGTCCAGCAGTGTACGACTTTTGGCTGAAATGGAATGGTGGATGTCGATATTTAGCATATTTTTAAAAGATGGCGTTTTTTTTTTTGTTTTTATGCTAAAAAGCGCTGCCAAAACAAAAATACGCGAACATGTGGACTATTGACGCCAAAAAATTAGGACAGTTTGTTTCAAATCCCAGTTGTTCTACTTATATTTTCGTCTCGTGAGCGATTGCCTCGTGTTTAAATAGAATTTTAATTTGTTTGTTAACACAAAACTAGACTGACTGAATAATTAATGTTTTACACTTCGTTGTGCAATTTACAGCTCTTTGCTATGTGACGGTTTCTCGAGCTTTGACAATAGCCGTCAGCTAAATGTACATAGGTAAAGAAAGAGTTTATTTTTAATTTCTCACATCTAAGCATTTAACGTTTGATTTCAGAAATGTTTCCATGCTGCCGAATTACTACAATATAGATTACTGTCTAGTAAATGCTTGGTAACTACGTGATAAGTAAAAGTAATACCTATGCATTCATTATGTCTAACTGCGACGCTCACAAACCCAAAGCTAAGAAATATCTAAATAAATGAATGAATAAATAAAGCCTTTATTTAAGAAACTTACAGATAATCGCTTAATCACCATTGTTATCTTCTTCTTTTCTTCGTCTTCTTCTTGAATATCACTTATCCTATTCGAATACAATTATATTATACTCGGAAATCTAATAATGTTTAAGTTACCCCAACCGCTCACTGCGCTTTTCTGAATACACAATAAATGAATGAGTTACTAAAGTGCACAAAAATTAGGTTGTGTTGCATAAAGGGTTAACAAGGTCAATTTATTGTTGCGAGGTGTCGATGCTGAAGGCCCCAAGAGGCCGGCGACGTGGCTGTCAAGATAAACATCGCGGCCCGGGCCCCGATAACGTGGTAACGAGCCTAACGTCCGTAGTAGCGTCGCGTACAAACATCTTCAACGTTATTGTTAGATAGTTTTGAACGCACAACTAATAATATCTTCCCTACAGACCTCAAAAGCAAGTTCTATGAATTTATTTTCTGAAACTTTTTCGCTGTTTAAAATGCAATTATTGAGGGTAGTCAAAATGTGTATTTTATTTCAATGATTAAATTAGAGTTTCGATTTTCACATTAAAACATTTTTTGTTACAGTAAAAAGTATTCATTTATCAGCTGTGTTTATTGATCGTCCTTGAAATAAAAGTGTTATGTAGGTATTGGTGTTAAAAAACGAAAACACTAAACAATAATGCATAAGACGTAGTTATAAAATGTTATCCATTTATCATCTTCTTGCTAATCAGATACTAAGTGCAATAAACCTTTATATGACAACCTCATAAACAAAAAGGTCAAAATGTGTACTGAACTAAAGTGTACAGAAGAACATCGCTTCAGTATTCATTAGATAGCGTCTGTACTTCTACAAATGACTCGTGTAGTCGACTATACCTCCACTTACGGTTGATTGTAAACAGCTTTTAAAAAACTCCGTTGTCCCTCCTTTATCTTTATAGCAGGTAGATACTAATTATATGTTATTATTTAATACGATGTTATTACCTAGTGTATGCCAGTGTTCCCTTATAAAATGAATAAGACACTGATAAACTGTTAAAACAACTTGAATAAGTACGTAGTGAAATGATATAATTTAACAAGTGTATCATTTCTTGCCGTTTCGAAAGTTTCGACGCAAACTGATATTTAAGTTTTCATTGTGGTTTGATTGTTCAACTGAGAATACTGTATTCATTATTCATGTATTCTAATTACGAGTATCCAACTGGCGACGCTGTAATCATAATTAACTCACCTATTTAAGTATACATTGAAAAAAAAACAGGTTCATTGTTATACAGATGTGGTATGATATGGCTTGCTTTATTGATCGTTTTCTTGTATCTATACCCATTTTTATTGTTGAATTAATTAAATTTACATTCAGAGGCTTTTCAAGTGGCAGTAAAATGTAAAGGTATCTACAAATAATTTATATTTTTGCATAAAATAGTTAAAAGTTAAACACACAGACTTGATGGGATAAGTAAACATTTAATAGAAGGCACCATAATACCTGTTTGCGTTCGGTTTTATGGGTGATAAGATAATGATCAATTACAATTTCTCTGAATATTTTTCGTAAAACATGAGCGGTATAAAAGCCTAACGTCTAACATCTTCGATGTCATTTTGTTTTATGGTTAGTTATAGTACTAAGTAAATCATTAAAATGATACATTCAATTACTGTTTTTAAAGTTATCGGCAATACAGAAGCCAATCGGAATAGCGAAGATATTCCGTTCCATTATAGTGCGCCTCAGGCTCCGACGGTCAAAGACAATCCTTAACTCGAGGCCTGGCGGTCGCTGTTGGCAGTTTTTATTTGAGAATATTTTCCTAACTAATTAAAATCGTTAAAATAAGAAGATAAAAACTGGCTTCGTTATCGAAGGCATCGACCCGCTTTGTGTAGCGGCCACCAGCGCGGCTGCGGAGGAGCGCCCGGCGCCCGGCGCTTAGTCGCACTCTGTAATTAACTAAAACCGAGCGAATCGAGTCCGCCGATGTATCCGACGCACAACAAAGGATGCACAACTCTCGAAAAATGCACGTCCACGCATAAATTGCGGCCGACTTTGGCTTCTGTTACGTACTGTTATTCCTATTTCTTCCTTTTTCCAGCTAATTTTAGCAAACCATCTCTGCAAACTTGAATTTAATCACATTAATAAAGAATGTCGTCCATATACCTCCTATTTTATTTTTGTTTTAAAGGATATTCATAATAAATATGTAAACCTACACCTCGACGACGTGTCACAATAATATCTATTGTATTGAGAAATCAGTAGCCCATCGGCTTCAGGAACAAGGTTCACGCTGCAAGTAGTCAGGGCTCTAGAAAGAGGAATACCCCTTACTATGATTTGTCCGGTTAAGCAGTAGCCAGCCTCAGAGGCTGAACTGCGAGATGCCATTCAAAAAAAAAAAAAAAACTATGCGTGCCGTGTCCAGAAATACTACATTCTGAATCAAGCCGTGCAATGACAGCCTCCTAAGGTGCTGTCGAGGCTCTTTGCTATTAGTTCTTTAACCGTGACGACTA
This sequence comes from Cerastis rubricosa, assembly GCA_949152445.1. Classification (NCBI taxonomy): domain Eukaryota; kingdom Metazoa; phylum Arthropoda; class Insecta; order Lepidoptera; family Noctuidae; genus Cerastis; species Cerastis rubricosa. The sequence goes on along the minus strand of OX424523.1, from coordinate 19,563,506 downwards.
TTGGTACAGTGACTGCTAAGTCCACGTTTCAGCTCATGTCGCGTTGTCATTCTGTAACTTACCTTGTACCTTAAGATTTGGTGGGGTGTCAGCAGGATATGGTGGTCAAGTTTGGCATAATTCGGATGACCTAGGTAAGTTATTTATTCTTCTTCCACCTCGTTCTTAGGCACTCTATTTCACATTTGATTTTAAATGACAACCTCTTTTAATTGAATCCTCACACGTTTGTTAATTGTTAAAAACAGTCCGTTATATCGTAAAATACTATAACGCTTTTTTTCTCTGACTCGTCTGTCCAGAGCTATGGCTAGTCATACGAATGCACACAGAGCGCCTGTCACGAACCAACGATAACAAAAGTTATGAAATTCGAACGATTTTTCAATGAAAATACGACTTTATTGGTTTAATATTAAATAAAGTTTAAAAAAGGAAGTGTTACATTTGATTTTAAAATCGTTCGAGTTTCATTCGGATGACATGTTACATTTGCACAACACGTAAATCCTGCGTTGACGTTGCGTTGGCCCCGCGTATAGGTGAAATACAGAGTTATCGCGTATCGTAGCAGAGTCGTAAAGCTCTCATTTATACTTATTTGAAGTCCCGTAGAGGTCCCGTAGAGGTCTCATAGCGCTCTCGCAGGCATTTTGTAGCGGTCCCATCCCGAGTTTCGCAGAAGATTAGTAGCGGTCGCATAGACTTTTATTTGATGTCTCGCCGACGTCTCTTTCACTTCTCGTAGAGATCTTGTATACTTAGTTCTAGCAGGCGTTACTTCAAACTTTTCAGCGGTCTAGTAGCAGTCCCGTAGGACCTCGTAGCAGTCTCGTAGATGACTCTTTAGCGTCGTTGTAGCGTTCTAGTAGAACCCTTGTAGGGGTCATAAAGGGCGTATCTCACTCATGTTTAGCATCTCGAAGAGGTATTGTAGAAGTCTTGTTGATGTGTCGTTGTGACTGTAGGCTACGCTAATATCTCTTAGTTGCTACCTTATTTTGGCTCTGGAGTATAGAAAGCTATGGCACCCATAGCGTAATTAAAAACATTGTAAATATTACGTCACGATAATACATTTTACTGCCCTTATCCCATGTTACTCCTATGGCATTTTTGTCACGTAAATACATGTTGGTAATATTCTGCTTTTTACGTATCAGGCGTAGTTGGTGCTGCATATTCTATGGCGAAAACCTACGCTGATCCCACGTCCAACGTGATTGTTATATCTACCTAGTCAATATTGTCTTATTTCAAACTATTTCTGTAAGTCATGTTTGATGACAGAACAAAACACTCAAAACTGCTTTGTTAAATAATGGAATCAAAATCCATATGGCCTTAATTTTAACGAAAAAATATTTTTGTAGTAAAAATATAAAATTACCATACGATTAAGATAATAGTTAAAACACGTACATTAGGTGTGCGGTACACCTCATAACATTCATTGATTCTTTTGTTCTATAGCTATACGAGTTTAAATACATATTATCTATTACACCGCACAACACGTGGTCGCTGAGCTCATGTATGATGTATCAAGATGCTCATTGTCCTGTCAGTTTGATCGACAACGATATCAATATTATATTCAAAATAATGAAGTCAATAGCAATTTATCAAATAACTGCTTTTGCACATGTAAAATGACCTAGAATCCCATTGTTACGTTCTACCTATTGTCTTTGCCTAATGTAATGTCACCCACAATTTACATGATATATTAGAATTTATCGTTTTAGCACACATGACATGCTTCCATTTAGTCATTTTCGATGCCTCCTATAACATAATATCTTATTATGGTATTAATTAGGATTAGGTATTTAGTCTTTCAAATGAAATATTTCCCCCAAGGGAATCATTAACCTCAACTAAGCTCTTATAATAATATGTTTGTTAAAGTACTTACCAACGCATACAACAATCACTACGGAAAGAAAAAATCATTTATGTTATTCTAAAAATATATATTTTATCTGTAACGTCGATGCGTCGATTTTATCATGATATAAATCTAGATAATTAAGTGGTGTGACAAAAAATGGAGGCGTGATATGTTTTCGGGCCGTCGACTCTTATAAAACTAGATGGTAATGAATGAACACAGATAAGGCAAGATGAATAGGATGGGTTCAGAGGACAGGGGACACGTTAGCCCTTTGTGAATGAACATTTTCGATGTCCCTACGCGTGCGTGTGTGAGTGAGAGGTACTTGTTTTGCGTGTAGTCAGGCGTGTGTGACAAAGGTCGTTGGTGTAGAATAGGTTTAAGATTTTTTGTTCATCGACACTTTGGAAAAGGCCTTTTATAAGACTCTCGTGGATGTATTACATTCAAAATTCTTTTAAAATTTTGTGATCTGATTGAACACGTTTTTAAAAGTAATATAGAAAACATCTACAAAAAGAAAACTCAGATTAATGAATCGTAAATTAAAAAGGTGTTATAAAAACACAAGTAAGTACCGCTTGATAATAATATGCAAATAAAACAGAAATACAAACTATTTTTCACTTTCGTAATGAGCTGTACTTAGTTAAATTGCATGAAATTGTATGCAACGACCAATTAAACAAGTTGTATTAGCCTCAAATTATACATACAACTCGTACGTCGCTAATTAGTGGAGTTTTGCTACATTGTTAAGCGATACGTAATATCCCTTCTATTGCTTGGCAATAATAATTGGCTTCTCGTTATTTTAACTGCAATTTAAGTGGTCTATCATCACCTCATTTGGAAATTAATACGTATTAGCTATGATTAAAAGTAAAAAACATTTGCAAAGATGTTATTGTTACATTGGAAAGTAGTGTCTCCTATGGTTGAAAAAGTTATAGCGAATCGTTACTCGTACATTAAAACTCAAACTCAAACTCAAACTCAAAGCGTTTATTTCAATTAGACCATTACAGGCACTTTTGAAAGTCAAAAAAAATAAAAAAAACGCTAAGCTAAAGCTACAGTCCCAGTCACAAGGCATAAAAACTTGTGAAAGTACTGTAGTTGCCCATTCCAAAGCGTAGATCTCTATGGAGAAGAATGGGCAAGAAACTCCATGGACACTCTTTTAAATCAAAATATGTTACAAAATCTTGGTTACATCATTCATGTTAAAAATTACAAATATGTGAGAACGATGTAGGGTAAATACGGGCAAGTTAAGAGCGTCCAGAGTAAAAGATTAAATCAGTAATACAAAAACAAAGTAATTAAAAATAAACCGTGGTAGCTAAGAGATGACCAGTCACAACTAACAGCGCCCGTTCACGAACATCACGCATGTATCAGCCATCATTCAACTCAACCATATTGAAGGGAACTAAATGACCCGACACACCCGCCACCATCAGCGTGACATTTAAGTGAGCATGACATTCACTCAACCACCAGGGTATATTCGCGTCAATGAAAGATGTAGGTACTCAGTAAATGGTGGCTTTGCAGTACATAGTACTCACACATGTGCTATGCAATTATATAATACTAGATTGAATCTATACAATGCAAATATATTTTTACAATCTTCTGCTGCTTCCACAATAACTTCAAATGGTAATTCACATGATTCAGGTTGCCCCTATGGCTGTGGAGCAGGACCAGCATTATTAAAATAGCATTATTAAAAAGCATTAAAGCATTATTAAAATAGATACATACGTACCTACCTCACACCTTTATCCCATGAGGGTAGGTAGAAACCACAAAACGCCAGCTGCACCTGCTGTGGTCATATATACACGCACGCCGCGCGAGTACTACGCAAATTAACTTACCGATCAATTACAAAGGACCCATAAACTAAAATGTATTGTCTCACAGTCATTTCATGGGAATGAGTTATTTAAACTAGTCTGGATTTAAACGCGCTTGTGGTTGTGTCTACTTTGTTTTATTAGGGCTCATAGTCATGTGGGGCTTATTTCAACTCCTAACTTTATTTGTTAGATTATTTTCGCGTTTGCCTTTAATTTTTGGCATGTTCCAATTGCTTATCGTTTTGTCAATAAAACGATGACCGATAGCCTTTGTAAACAAATATAAATGGTGATAGGTGTGGAACTAGGTATTCTGACACCTTTATAGGTACATTATTGTAGTTAGACATTTTTTGCTTCAAGGATATGTGACTCAATTTCTCATTTAATAAAGGTTATTTGATGTCTCTGACGTCACTAACATCTGAAAACTTTTATCCATAGACGGTTCTTTTTATTAACAATTTTGTGTTTACGAATGTGGGTAGGTACACGTTATATCTCCAAAATGAGATCGTATAAAATGTTATCTTTTAAATCAGATCCTATTTTTAGAACAAAGGTAAAGTTAAGGATAAGTCGCGATGTGGTTGCCGCTACATCTTATTTATTTTTTCCTTTTAAAAGCATGAAAGCAACTATCGTTGTTTTGAGGTTGAAATTCGAAGCCTTAGCTTTTTGCTATTTATAGGACATACATGTACTTATTTACACCAACCAGCACTGGGTCCAACCCGCACTGGGACCGACCCCACTGGGACCAACCCGCACTGGGCCCGCGTGGTGGATTACAGCCCACTTCTCATAGAGAGGAAGCCTGTGTCCCAGTAGTGGGAACATTATAGCCTAATGATGATGCTGATGATGTATTTACATTGCGTACTAACAATTTATTCAAAATTATAAATAGGTAGGTTAGTACCCAGTGCTGGTTCTAATTTCAAAACCAATTTCTCTGTTCAATTAGTTAAACTGTTGGTATCAACTTGTCGTCGTATTGTCGACCTGTTCGTGTTCAACTAAGTTATGTCGGTACATTATCTATATCCACTAATCTCCAATTATAATTCGTCAGTGTACAGTAACCAGGACATTTCCACAAATTCCCCGGTCCAAAACTGTGAAACGACGTTGTCTGCCCTCCTTAATATTATAATCTTATTCTAAACACAGAATACATTAAGAAGGAGTCAGCCCAAGTTGTTACTCAGACCGACTTGAGATGAAATATATTTTGTAACATTTTTGGATAGAACTTGTTCAAATGTTCGACTTTTCGTTGTAAACAAAAAAATGTGTAAGCAGCATTTGCGTCATGTTTTTTCTTTCGTTTGTAGACATGTTAGAATTTCTTTAATTAACTTTAATAAATACATATAAACGGGTAATTCAAACATGTTTATCGAAGTTAAAAGAGTTTTGTATTTATTTATTCAAACTTCATGTGCAATAGTGGTACATGCGGACTTAATGCTACAAGGCATTCTCTACCAGTCAACCATTGGGTTAAAAACGACAACATTGTGATAAGGTACAAAATACTTTTTTAAAGGCAGGGCATCCTTCTTTCCCTCTATTCAGTCTCTAAATGAGTTCGCGTTTTTCACAGGTTAGTTTTCCAAACTCGTCAGTTTATTTAATTCTCCAGTTTCATTGATTCGTCAGTTTCGCACTTTGGTCAGGTTTGTGAATTAGATAGTTGCGTCAATTCGACAGCTTCCAGTGTTTGCCAGTTTCCTTGTAACGCCATTTTTTTACAATTAATCAGTCATAGTACACTCGATCGGACTCGTGTAAATTATAGTTTTATAAATATACAGCAGGAATATAGTTAGTCTAACATAATTACATTCTCACAAACTGAAAAAAAAGATGTCTAAACCTAAAAAGACTAGTTCCAGGTGCTCAAGGTACTTCCTCTGCGTGTATATAATTTATAAAACATATTGATTATTGTTGAATGACACTTACTCAGTATTGATTTACTCTCAAAGTTTAGTTTTTTTTCTAAAAGGCTTGTTTTCACGGACAGCAACGATAAAAGTTTGAATTGAATTTTGTCTAACGGCTTTAATCTATAAGTCCGATAATAAAACAGCTATAAACATTTACAGACCCTTACTAACAGATAAAAAGTTCAACACAGGATGCAATCAAACCATCCGTACTATTACATACTTCATTATACAGTTAATTATTAGTTGAGCCTCTTGATCTAATCGCATAATGTAATCCAGATTGTTTTAATTTACTTTTCATTGAGTTTTTTTTCAAACATATATTTAAGTTTTATTAATGAAATTCTATACTAGCCATTCAAAGCTATAAACGGTTTTATTTGCCGCTAGATAAATCTAGACTTGATACCAATCTAGAATGTTGAATCCGAAGTCTAAATTAAAGTTTAATCTTACGGGAGGCAGAAAAGTGTTTCGACCATTTCAAACTACAGCTGGCGGCGGTAGTTAGCAATTTACTAAAACAGATCCATATGTACTAGTTTATTGATTAAACTTCTTCCGTATCTGAGTAACTAGGCAAAAACGTAATGTCGCTTCTCATTGCAATACCTACTTATTTTTACCTGTACCTTAACATTTAATCTGCTTAGGACACGCTGATAGAATTGATAAACGGTACACCGATGGGATCATAGTCCCAGCATTTCCGCTAATCTACTAGTCATATAATTTATAAAGCTTAAAATTACCGCATCAGAGTTGATTCTGCCCGCAAAAACTGCAAATAAATCGATCCTTGCTAACCACTTTTGCCCAAAGGCTACGAACGGTATTAATTCCACTAGAGAGCGGGAACCTCCGTAACTACCACCCCTGCCTGTGGGCTTCATCCCTAACGTTACACTGTAGCTACCCTCACCGAAGTACAAAATCCATATACATTCTAAAATTGATGTACTAAATTATAGGTTATTATTTTTTTCGAGTCGGACCGTAACAGGATTTTCAGCCGAAACCAAAACTTATTTAAGCATAGGTATAAAATTGTTTTTATTTTATGGCATGTTAAGACCTATAACATTTTTGTTTTAAAAAAAAAACAATAAATAAAGTTAAAGAGTTATTAATTTAGATTTATTGGCCGAAACTTGCCCAAACCTAACCTTATGTTGGTCACAATTTTTTTTTACAAATCCTTTTTTTTTCTCATATTTAGTAAGTAGGTACATAATTATTGTGACACCCAAGGGTACTTTAGGTATATGTATGTATTTGTGATCTCTTCCATTGTATTATATTAGATAGTCAAGGCGGTAATTTACCGAGCAGCCGATACCTGAGAAGAACCTATGTAAACATTGACTAGATTGCTTCCGAAATCTGTAACTTCCAAAATCTGTTTGCTTATTCACACCCCGGCAGTACGCGGAGCCTTGGTATTAAACAAATACAAGACTAATAAACCTCAGTTCATTGGGTGTCGTATCAAACGGGGCCTTTGTTTAGCGGGTTTGTTGATCACTAATGAAACGCAAATCGCGTTTGTAAAGGACAGGCACTTACGCATACAGAGATTGTAATGGCGGTTCATAATATAACGTGCCGTTGTACACATAAAGTGATTTATCAAACCAGCTTCAATAGTCGCATTAATTGGACAATTAGAATTAAGAACATCACAATTATTGAGCACTACAATAATGGAAATTTAACCAGAAATTCAAATAAGTTTGAAATACAGATATTGCTGTTGGTCTTCAATAAAAGGATTCACTGACCATAACGCACCATAGAGTTGTCCCTTCCTGTATTCAAGCAATTGGTAAAAGCCAGATTGCAATTAATTAACCCTCCTTATCAACGCACCCATCCGCACTGTAATTGTACATAATGCTAAGTATCGACGAGTTAATAATACGATATCTACTACATGTGAACCGGGCAGGTACAAGCGTACAATCAACGCCACGTGCAGATTTTCCCATAGGATCTCGTGACATGTAAATGCATTTCTGGGGAGTTCGTCTTGGAAAGCTCTAAGTGTTTCCCTAACACATCTATATGGCGCCTTCCTACACGCAAATCGTGAAACTTGCATTCTGAATTCTATTTCAGTTTAAAATTCTATCTGAACCCGTTCGATTTGTTTGAAGAGTGATATTTTTCTCTAGGTAGTCGGGCCAATATCACATTTTTTGTTTGTTGGGCCTGAATCCTTTTTGTTTTTATTCCGTGATTGATAAGTGTTGGATTTTTTTGAAATCGGTAAATATGAAATAAATATTTTTTTTAAAGTTGTAGTTTCTTCAAATGGAATTAATACGGGCAACATTTCTCAGTGTATTCTATGACCTAAGCATAATGAGCTGGCTGATTAAAGAATTAATTTAAAGATATTTTGTTGATTTGTAATTATTGTTCTATAATTTGTTTGTTTTTGTGTTTTTAGTTTTATGGTTTGTACGAAACAATATAAGATTAAATAGATAACCAGCTATTTACCTTTCTGTGAAAGACAGACAGGCTATCAACATAATGTCTGAGGCGAGAAAACAGACTCGCGCACCGAGGGTTCCGTACAAAAATATTAAAATATTTTTATTATATGATGTAACTAAAAATTTACGGTTTTCGCAATTTTTCCTTTATCTGTACTATAAGACGTTGCTTCGTACCAAATTTCAAGATTCTGAGTTCACGGGAAGTACCCTGTAGGTTTTGATTCCCATGCGAGTGTCGAAAATATGCAGAAATAAGCGGCATAAACGGCTGTATACTTTGATGGCGTTGGCTTAGTAGTTTGATTTTTTCGCAGCTCCAAGGGACAGTAGACTTGAGTATTTGATATAAATTCCAGCTTGATACCTCCACGCGTTTCTGAGAAAAAGGGTCTCGACAGACAGACAGACGGACAGACGGACAGAAGGACAGACGGACAGACGGACACAAGGACGGATAACAAAGTGAACCTATAAGGGTTCCGTACCTCGAAAAAACGGAACCCTTATAGATTCACTTTGTTGTCCGTCCTTCCGTCCGTCTGTCCTTCCTAAAAAGGTGGAATTAAAGTATCAGGTATTTGAATGCTGCTTGATATTAATTTAATATTACCTACATCAGAACAAGCCCAAGAGGAATTATAGTGACAACTATTTCGTTTACACACCTACCCAATACCTGACAATTGAGCTCAGTACCTACATAATATGATATATAATATATTACATAGAAGTTTGGTATAAGAAGATATACAACGAACGTTTGCACACTGGATGTAGTTACGCAAGTTGATAATCCGATCATGACGTGAACTGTGACTGTGTGCATCCTATTTCAAGGTCTTTCGACAACACGTCTTAAGTCTATCCTCTAACTGGGCATAAAGTTGTAGGTATTAATTACTTTTAAGATATTATATTAGAAACAGGAAACCATATACTGTCAGGCGTGTAATAGCACAAAATACTGTTCTTTTTCAAAACTGTAAGCAAATAAAATTTAAATGCTAAAGAGGAACAATAAAGAAATATTTTCGTATAAAAGTGACAGAGTGTTTCCCTTAAAATTAAAAAAAAAAATGTTACTGAAAACTATTTCTAGAAAAATATTGCTGCTCTAGAGCAAGTCAGCTGCATACTTTATCACTGTTAGTAAGTCTCGAATTACTTTTAACTAGCACTTCAAACAGTCGAAACCTCGCGTGCTCACCCATACTTGCACGGTTGGGTTAGTTAAAATGGAGGCGATTAACTTACGAAAACGTCTGTAAACACATTTGACACGTGTATCGCAGATACAGTGTACAAGTGCCTTTGATAACACGTTTCCGCCATATCCGGACGCTTAGAGTAGTTTTTTCAAGTCATTTTAACTGATTAGTTCTCGAGCTCTTGAGTGAATCAAGTAGCTTGCAGATGTGTGGTGTTTTTATTTGTTTGCGTTCGACTATCGCGTGACGGACAAAAAACCTTTTAAGTGACTTTAAGTTTCTTAAAGTGAAACTTGAAAGATTTTTTCAGGTATTCTGATGCCAACTATATGTACTAAAATTTATGACCTTTTTTTGTAGATTTTTCTTTATACTTCTTGTGAATTTTAGGCTAATGTTGAAGTCAGTTTGTAGTGTTACTTGGAGTGTATCTTGACAAATCATTGCCTCAAAACTTAGATAGCTGTTAGCAGTCGTGCCAGTGCACTATTCTAAGCCTGTATTTCCGTACTGAATAACCTAGACGATGGTAGATTTTGAAAACAAGACTTCAGTGTTTCAGCTATAGCCAGCAAAAAAAAATTGTCTGTCACGTGAACTTAAAACTGTCTCTGATAATGAAAACTCAACTCACTCAAAATTTTAACTAATTTCTGAAATGAAAGCCTAAAAAATATAAGTTTATTGGATAACTAGCGATCAATCTTTATACTTTAGGTAATTAAACTGAAACTACAGTCATTCAAATAGACGATGAAATAACTATGATTACAAAACAAGATGATCTGATTATATTATTAAACAAATGTAGGTCGAATTCTGGCGCTAAACGTAGTGTACGCAGTGATTAATGACCGCAAGCTTTTTAACGACGAAAAAATAGTGTTTTGTTTTAAGATAATGAGCGTTAAGTTGATAAATAATTAATGGATTCGGGCCCAAGATGTAACGGCCAACACACGGTGTTTGATAAATTAATAACGAGTGTTGTTTATAATTTTGTTAAAAATTAATGAAAGCAGCATTCGTAGCGTTGATTTTCGACACAATAGCTTTTGTTTTTCAAACATATTTTTAAATAATTTATAAAATCTATTTCGATCTATATTTGTAGAATAGATATCTCCTACCTATAGGTACGTCTTGCATTTAGGGTTCCATAGCCGTATTCGCATTCACCCTGTCCGCCTGTCTGTCTGTCCGTCCGTATGTCACAGCCATTTTACTCCGAAACTGTTAGCACCCTGGCACCACACATACATGAAATTTAGAGAGTAGGGGTCTTCTATGAACCGCTACTCAAAAGTAACGTGGAATTATGAAAAAATTGTGTTGGCTCTCAATACATAGGTATTGTAACTGAGGGTCGTTAAAAAAGTTTCAATGTATATATGTGTGGGGTGCATATCGATAGCTCTTAAACATGATATCGTGGATCTCAAAACATAGTTTTTCTTAAGTCAATGGTAGATGAGATATTTGCTCCTACAGCCGTAAAATGGTGTGTAGGCCCTCTAACTTTTAAAAAAAGTAGGAAATTAATGAAAAAAATAAGGTTTTTTGGAACGTAAAAAAAAACCTTCAACTGAAATTGGTTTGAATAACATTTGATATTATTTATTTGAGTTATGGGACTTTTTCGTCAAACTGCAGCAGTAACTTTGTTTTTCATAAACATACTATAGATAACAAATTTAGTTTTGCGTTTTGTTTTGTTGAGTCTAAATTTACATATACTTCCCTTTATTCATTTGACATCTTATCTAATATATTTTTAAATATTTCTTAAAAACAACAAGGTAAAAAAAAATAAAAAAATATAAAAAACAGGTTTTCGCCGGTGTCGGGAGCAGGGTCCAAGCTACCGGTGGTTAGGGCTGCAGAGACAGGAACCTCCTCACAATGCGGGCCGTATCGAGGAGTACTGCCTTCTGAATCTGGCTCTTGATCCAACCCCCAAGTGAGAGCTTCGACAGATGGTCGTCGAGGCTCTTGGCCATAAGGCCATTGGCCGTTATGACAATCGGCACAATGATAGCCGAGTCCACATTCCACATATCGACAACCTCGTGAGCCAAGTCGAGATATTTTATTTGTTTCTCTTTCTCAGCTTTCACGAGGTTTTCGTCATGCGGGATGGTAACATCGACTATCATTACGCGGCGCGCTGATCGGTCTATCACCACTATGTCAGGCTTATTGGCGACAATAGTCCTGTCAGTAATGATAGGCCGATCCCAGTACAGCGAGAAATGCTCTTTCTCGAGAACTGGGTCGGGCACATACTTGTAGTACGGTACCTCAGATTCCACAAGTTCATATTTCAAGGCAAGTTGCTGGTGAATAATCCTGGCTACTTGGTTATGCCTGTGTAAGTACTCGCCGTTAGCCAGACGAGAACAACCAGAAATAATATGTCTGATGGACTCACCCGGACGGTGGCATGCCCGACACACGTCCACCGTCCCGTCCTTCATAATATTACATATACTCTTTATTCATTTTATAAACATACATTTTACATTTTTAAATATTTTAACAAAATTATATACAAAAACATTTAAAAATATAAAAATAGTAGCCCACCGGTATCGGGAACAGGGTCCAAGCTATCGGCGGTCAGGGCTCCAGAGAGAGGAACCTCCTAACAATACGAGCCGTGTCCAGGAGTACCGCTTTCTGAATCAAGCCCTTGATCCAGCTGCCTAACGAGAGCCTCATCAGATATTGGTCGAGGCTCTTGGCAATTAGGCCATTGGCTGATACGACTATCGGCACAATGATCGCTGAGTCAACAGGCCACATGTCGACAACCTCGCGAGCCAAGTCAATATACTTGATTTGTTTATCTTTCTCGGCCTTCACGAGGTTCTCGTCATGTGGAACCGTTATGTCAACAATCATTGCGCGCCGCTCTGATCGATCCATCACCACTATATCAGGCTTATTGGCTACAATAGTCCTGTCAGTGATGATGGATTGATCCCAATACAGTGTGATATTGCCATTTTCGAGAACTGGGTCGGGCACATACCTATAGTACGGCACTTCCGATTCCACAAGGCTGTATTTCAGAGCAAGTTGCTGATGGATAATCCTGGCTACAAGGTTGTGTCTATGCAAGTATTCTCCGTTAGCTAGACGAGAACACCCGGAAATAATGTGACGGATCGATTCACCCGGACGGTGGCATGCCCGACATATTACATATACTTATTATTACATGTATATGTTGTTTGGTAATCCCTGTGTATGCAAGTTTAACTTACACTTGGCCGGTTTTTTAATTTTCTACGGACTATGAATAAAGTGACTTTTCAAATGGAATCTTTGAATATAAAATTCAGTTGAGTGTTGCGATTCTAAAATATTGACTAGTGTTCTCAATAAAATTAGCTGTACCTGGGTATAATTAATTGTATTGCTAATTTTATTCATGCACAACATTTTATTTCTTTATGTTATTTATTGATTTAATATATAACGTTATACGTATTGTGTCAACACTCAACCAACAGTGATGGATGACCATGAATGATAGGTGTATTTTTATATAACTTAATATTTTATCAAACCATTGAATTGTCTTCTAAATATTTTAATAAAAATTATGAAATGATTTGAAATCTGCATCAAAATCTAATACAAATGACAAACGACAAGGTCTATTATCGACAAAAATGGCGTCGCTGTGCGTCGGACCACGCACTGGGAAGACACGATAAACGGTCGGCGGGCAATTCAGCTCGTGCCTATTCTACAGGCGAATTCAATTAACTGTACAAGGCACGGGAGTAATAAATTCTCTAAACAATCAGAATTCGAGCCCTGGTAATATGTCCGTCCGGTTGCATACGCATTGCGGCCGTGGATATGTTTAATCAACGAATAAACACGATGTACAGCGACGGTTCCAAGCCGACACATGTATCTATGTGCGCGCACCCTTTTTTTCTGACCGCCCGTAAAAAGGTTTATGTGCCCATTGTTGCTCGAAAGATTACTTTTTGGCATTTATTCAGGGAGAGTTAATTAATGCGAATTACAAATGGCTGGTTATAGCTTTTTTTTACGAATTACCTATTCCCGGCTGTAGATACGTAGTGGATAGGGGTCGTTATTGATATTTACGGCTTTTTTGTTTTATCTGTTTTTCTCTTTGTTACTTGGCACAGTTTTTAAAGTCGGAGTTTGTAAATCGGAGGCTCCAATTTATTTTTTTACAATTTAAACTTAAGCTATTTTAAAGAACATGAATCACTGTACTGTAAAATAAGCGACTGTTAATTAACCTAATAAATAAACATAATACGCAACGCTAAGAACCTACAAAGGGGTGTCGTGTTCATTGCGGGGGTGGAACCTAAAGCGCATCTTTACAAAAACGAAATGTCTTTAAACATACCGTACACGCAAGCAATACATTACCACTACACAGACCTCGGTATCTATATCTCCGTTAGTACATAACATCAAATTGTAACAAAAGGATTATTCACGTAAGCGGATTAAACCCGCTCTCCTAATTTATATCCGTGACTGGAACAGCAACAAAGCGATTTTCCTTGTTTTGACTAAGGAAACTAATCCGTTTTTTAAGTGCTTTCTATGGAAATGTGTATTGTGTGTGAGCGATGTTAACACTTGAGCGGCGGCGGACGTGGACGTGTGGCGGGCCATTGTTCGTGCGCGGCGGGACTGGCGGGGTCGCGAACCGCAGCCTCTCGTCGCCTTCAATGCTTAACGAATCGATCCACGGAAAAACCTCCTTAGCCGCTAATTCAAGCTTAATTAACCTTTATACAAGTCGCAGCCGAGACGCCGCCGCCGCGACAAGCGTATCGCTCCACCGATTCCGTTATCTGATCCATCGTAAAAATTAATTACGTACACATGTTCATAAATATCTAAACTGTTAGCATTTACGGCCAACGTTCGCCTCGACGGTTCACGCGAACGCTCACGCACCTACTGTTGCGCCCGCGTAATTAGTGAGCCAGGGCAAAAACTAAACATGTCAACCACTACTTTATTTAGTGTTACTTTTTGTATTACTTCCTGCCGCTGAGAGCGAGACGCCTGGGCGCTCTTCGATATTCTAAAAATGCAAAATTGGCTCAAATTGCTTGTTATTAACGATGACAGATGTCTTGGCGCCAGCCCCTGCTGCGTTTTGATTTTAAATACAACCTTGCACCGTCGGCGTAGGGACGTGTTTGGAATAGAGTGGGCTCTTAAATCTCGAGGCGACTGATCGGATGTGTTGATACTAGAGCTATGGATATGCAATTAGTGACACAAACTTTAGTTTTTTGTTAAAGGCGAAGAAAAGTGAGATGTTTGGTTGTCGAACGTATTAAAACGCCGGACATTTGGGCTGATAGGTATATTTTCTGGTATCCATATGATATGGTTATACCTATATTAATGCGACCTTATTTAATGTTAAATACCTAAAGTGCCTTACAACTAATTACATATTTATCCCTTATGAGTTTGGCTGGATATTTTATTCCTCCAAAACATATAGTAGAGTCTCTTCTTAATAATTATTTCGGTCTTGCTTCGTTGAATTTATGATTGATATGTTTTTAAAAATATGTTTTAGTTATCGTATCATTTGCTCGGCTAGTTTGGGCAGAATATAATTACTTAAATCAACACCATTCAAAATAAATTCGTTTGTAGTGGCTTTGGAATAATATTTCGTTGTTTTTACTCCACATTTTCCGACCCAGAGCGTTTACTACAGTATTAATACTTATTACTTCTCAATTTGCTCGAATTTTCTTTCACTCACTAGGATTATATTGGACAGGTGTTTGAGTTATTTGTAATGTTGTTCGATCATCTGTTTGTAATATTCCTCAAAAGCAAAATAAGACACTTAGACATGTCTTTCTTCAAATTATTACCGTGAAATGAATTGTGAAACTTCCATTTCTAGAGAAAAGGAAGTTTCATAATATTAATTTAATTTAAGCAAAGTTCAAATCTGAGCGAAAAAGGTAAATAACTCACTAGCTAATTAACTATTGCAATGGGTAAGTTACCAATTAGGTGGTTACTGAAGCAGAATGGCCACCTTTTATTGGCGCCTTCATGGACCAGTGACCCTTTCAGACTTTTTGATGCGAGACGGCAATTTTTAAAACCAGATATTATCTAAAAAGGCCTTTATTAAACCAGATAGTATTTTAGTTTTACTATTTCGTGTCCAAAGTCTTTGATTTTTATTCTAAGTATTAAAAAAAAACAAAAGTCACTTCGTATTTTATTCATATTTTAAACAAAATGTACTACTACTACTATTAGAGTGCAGTATAACTGTGACTGTGTGTGTGTGTGTTAGTAATTTGTGTATGGTGTGCACCTGTGTCTAACCCTTCGGGGAAATACAGGCATGATGTCACGCTATGATACACCAGATTGCCTTAACAAAGTGACATTTAACAACAATGCCGGTAAAGTATAGAACGTGGATTGAAAATGACCCACCGAAAATCTTATGTTGTTAATCCTGTTGAAAATCATTTTAGAAATACGAAAAACTTTCTTCTTCTCAAAAGTGATTCACATTTTTTTCCCGTAAGTGCATTTTCCAAGTGCAGAAATCCCTTTGAGTGTATTGACTTTCGAAAGGAGCAGTAAGTTTTTCTTTGTTATTTAACTCTCGGTACGTTATTTTTCAGTTATTCAAGAGGCGTATGAATGAATATCGTAATTATGTATGCGATATAAAAACATCCATTCCGTGTGCCTCGTATTCAACCAGTCAAACTGTGTATCATGCTTTTTTCTGCCATCCTTATAATAATCCCAACATTGCTTTTAATAAGAGTTAACTGATCTTCAGAGAGTTTAAGTAACAGTGGATAAGCCAAAAAATCTTTCAGGAATTTAAATATTTTTTGGCCTGTCATAACGAAATTGGTTATTTGTCATTCCTTGGTTATAATAGTCTGACGTCTATAATCGTCTATTTGAGTAGGTATCTTCTCTAGCAGATTAGTTATTAGTTAGAGAGTGGGCCACCTAATTGTGTACCGATCTTCTCTAGAAGATTAGTTATTAGTAGTGATAGGATATTCGGATGCATATTTACCTAAAGTACATTCTTTTCTGGCAAAAGGTACAAAAGTATGGAAGCGGCTATTGAAATGCCAATTTTTGTCGCGGGATTGTGAAATTTCATAATTCTTTAGTAAGTATAAAATGTAGTACTCAAAATATCGTAACGAATATTTTAAATTTATGTAAAACCTGGCAACTTTGTTGAAAATGACAAGGAAAAAAATACAACAACTATTTGACTTCGTATTTTTGTGCTGAAATGTCGAATGCTAAAACAAAATTGTAAATATATGTCTGGGCTTATTTCATTTGGAGCTAAACGAAAAAGTAACTACCTAGACCAGTTTTATTTTTTAAATAAACTCCTTTTCCCATACTGACGTGCGCTCCATACTAGTCAACACTCAAACTTTAGGTAAATATGCATCCGAATATCCGATATCTAGTTATTAGACAGGGAGTAAGCCACCCATAGCTGTTACGCCTTTTCTGATTTGGAATTTAATTTGCACAGACTATACATAACATAGTTATTTAGCACTGATGTAACTTTAAACTACTTGCAGAATGCCTGAATGTGCCTATTTTTAGTTTGGATATCTTAGAATAGTAGGATAAAAGTTCATTTTTGTTAAAATGACGTTATAGGCTTTGCTCGTTAATAAAACGATACAGACATTGTAACCTACATATTATATGAAATTTAAAATGTTATTGCATTTATAAGTACGTCCATTACTTGTTAATTTGTACTTTAAATACTTACATTAGGTAGTTGCACGTCTAACTTTTAAAAAGGCATCTTATAAACAAAACAAAGTAAAAGTTTTATAAAACTGAACACCTTGGAAACCAAGTTTTCACAAGGTTTTAATTTTTACGACGTAATAGCACCGGTGTTAAGCTGAACACGAAATCTTCAGCAATTCTTAAAGTAAGCATTCATTTTGAGCATCTTTCCATAAGAAACTGAGTACATAGGTAGATATAAATTTAGTCAGTATTGAGTCTTCAATACTATCGATTTCGAACCATCAATTTCAACTACTAGGAGCCGTAAAGTACCTATCTAGTTAATTACCTGCAAAGAGCGAAGTTTATCATAGTAAACTAACTTTAATAAATAACCAATCAATCTAAGATCTAATTAGTTTAATTAGTTTTTGAATTGTTATTTAAGTAGGTACATTACTTAGCTTTAAAAAAATTATGAAATAATAAATAAGTACGGTAAAAACACCGTAAAATCTAATCAAAATATTTACTTCACATAGGATTATATTGTATTGATTATATTGTAGTCCAGGATTCTACACTGATGAAACGTCACAAGATAGGTGCACCGGTTGCACGGAGAAAAACCGCCAAGAAACTCCATGGTTACTCTTTAAAATAATATAATACTCTTTGAAACTACAACGATTTTATTTCTACTACAAGATATCGTTATACCGATGTAGACCTTCTTAGTAGGTATAAAAAACACTCTTAGTAGTCGAGAAAATAAATAGAAAATTTACATTTCCAAACAATAGCCATACTCAAAAAACGTGGGTTTTGTAACTGGTGACCATGTCGTATATTCAATTATTGTAGAAGGCCGTATAAAAAGGGCTCAATGACGGCTATAAGTTGTGCCGTAAACTTATGATATCCTTTAATGTAAACGAGCTGTTTATTAGTCTATTGAATCTACTCAATTATTCACAGCATAAACAATATAATTATGAGTTAATTCGATTCCATTGACGGGCAGTTATTTTGAAATATTTCACGTAATACGGCTGTTTATTGTATCTAGGAGTGTGTAGTGCTATTAACAATTAAAACTATTTTGTTACTTTCGCTTTGTCTCTACCTAGATGTGAAAAAAATATAACGGGTATTTTTACAGGTGGAGAACTTAAAATTCAAATACAAGTAAAACGCAGAAAATGTGTGCAAATTGGCCTTCCAGATTACGCCATATACGCGCATGCGGCGGTGATATTATAAGACATATAAAGCCAATTTTCTGAGTAATATTTCAATTACTCCGCCTCTCATTAAAAGTTAAATACAGTTTCAACGTCAGATCATCATCAGATTAAGCATATTTTTTCGTAATCATGGGGTCTCGAGTGATTTAGTGCTAGGTAAAGTGTTATTGATTTCTATCTACCAGGAACTTCTCAGTAACAAGTACTTAGTAACCTGGAGAAAAGATATCTGTTCGTTTGATGGCAATAGACTCGCTCCTATCACACTGGACTTAAACATAACTGGCGAAATGTGGGTGCACCTATCTACACTATACTTTGGAAAATGAAAATGTGATGTTAATATCCTACAGAACTTGCAGTGTTTTGCAGTTCTAAATAAATTCGTTCAGTCAGTGTCAGTATCAGTGTCGGCAAACGTATCATTTAGAGATATCTTCGAAAGTAGACCACGTAAAGCGGTAGCTGATCTCAAGGGATATCCAGGTACCTGTAAAAGTATAGTTACCCTCTATAGAAAAGACTTATAATGATTGCTTTGCTGCCGTTTTATTAGTTTTGTTTCAGGCATCTTTAACAAAAGCGAATAAATACAACGTTACGACATATTGCATAACTTTATATTATTCAAAATCTTCATATAATATGACATTGATGTCTTACCAAACAGCAAATTGTCTGATTAAGTGAAGATTCTTTTTATAACTGTTATAACAAATGATGTAGATGTAGGCTTTAAGATTAGGGTCGGTACAAACAAGCTGATTTATTGATGTGTCGAAAATAAAAAAGCCTCGTTGGAAAGTTTTTGATACGCATAGAAAATTAGCAACAAAAAATCAAAATAAGAAAATTATCATTTGTTTCTTTAGAACACGACGATACGACGGTGATGGCAAAGGGATGACTGCATCTGTGATATCTAAATCGGAAAGTCTGACCTAAATGAGGGCAGTCAGCCCTGAACTCATTTCATTGTGATCTATAGGGAGGGGGGGATTCAGAAGGAAAAAGTCCCATACAGCTCTTTACCGTATCGTTTACGATAAGCAAAATCGCTACTTGATTTTACAATTCATCTAGCATAGTATTTGCTCTCTAATGAGAGAGTTCGTATTGTCGTCTCCTCGTTGTTTATTTCTAAAAGAGGCAGATATCTATGTGAAATTACTAGAGAAATATTCTATGTGAAAGTCATCTTTCGCGAACTAAGCTGTAGGTATGAGTAACAATCAATATGTCACAGCTAGTAGCGTTCAATCTATTTTGGGTGCTCTGTCTAGACGAATGACACATTTTTCGCTCTTTTATAGAAACGTTGTGCAGAACGAGGGTGGTGAGAAGCATGAGTACCAGAACATTATTTTAAAAACGAAGTTAGTTCCCACACACACACAGGGGTTGCCAATCGATTTATAATGAAGAGAATAATTAAAAAAAAAAAATACAAAACAAACTGACATCCGAAGCTAACAAGCAGAGTTATATGTTATTTTATTATCGTTTTTACTTTTTACTGGATACTAATTCAATCCTTTAATACTCACTATCTCTATCTTGCAACAACTTATTATATTTTTTCGTGTAAGCATTATTATGCAACATACCTAAGTGGCCCACAGTGAATTATTTGAAGTTCTTTCTTAGGTAGGTATAGAATGTTATTATTAAGTATTTCTGTTATTTCATAATACTATTAAGTGAAAAAAGGGTTATAAAGAAAAACCTACCTTCATTCTCTTAGTAGATTTCAGGGACTTAGTAGTAAGGCATTACTTATTTATTAATAAAAGTTCACTCAAAAATTCTACTTTTACTCACTCACTCTTTGAGTCTTTCAGGCTGAACTGCAGGTTAGGACTCAAATACCTAGGTGTATGACCTATCTATAGCATGAATTTATAAATATCTAGGTGAAGAAAGGCCCAGTTTCCTTTATGAATTGGGTTACCTGAAATCCTTTATTGTGTAACTCAAAACCCCAAAAGACCATTTAACCTTTAAGTTCAACTTGTTATAGAACTATTTAGTCCACAGATAAACCCTACATACACACGTTTACTTTAACGATAAAATAAATAATTATAAACTTTATTCAAGTGATTTCGCTAAGGTTTTTTCACCCAGTTACCTATTTAATTCTTGTTTTGATTGTACTTAAAAAAAGAAGTTTAATTTCATTGCAGAGGAATGGGCATGAAACTCCACGGATACTCTTATATTTTGTTTTGAAGTTTGGTTTGCAAGCAGTATAAGGACTTTAAAACGAGTCAACTTTTGCGAAACTAGCGATGAAGAGAAATCTAGTGTTACTATAATCTAGGTATCACACATTTAGCTTACTTCCTAAATCAGTGAATATTATATTTAACAGAATCACTGTAGAAATTACTTTTTAAAGGTAGTATTCAGACCAATTAACTGAGAAACATTGAAAATTCAAAGCCACTAACCGCTGATTTCTTATAAATAAAGGTCCTATACTAAGCAAGCAGATACCTATTAAAACTACGTACTTTCAAAGTTTCCCAACGATCAGTTAAAATGAGCCATCTCTCGTCGGTTCACGGCACGAATAGCGCCACCTATGTAGCGACCTCTAAATCACTTCTACAACATCTCCGCAAAACCTCTCCTATTTCAGTTAGTACCGCAAAATTCCGGCTGTTCTTTCAGTGAATACATAGCTAAATATTCGACGAGCTTTTCAGTGTAGATAGGCTGTAGTTCTAATGTATGATAAGTGTGTTTTAGTGTTGCTCTACTTAGCCATTCGTTTTATCGACATTATTACGTAGGTAGCTACAGTCAGCTATACAAAAAATACGTCAGACCTTAACAACATAAAAGGAAGTGTTTTGAACAAAATGGTGTTATCTATATCTATCTATTATCTTATGGAAATCTTTGAATAGTGGGTTAATCTTAATGCACTAATTTGACTATCAAATTAAGAAAGATTCTTTTAAGAGTGGCTTGTTAAAATCTATTTTTAAATTCGCTGTTTGTACTCTACATACTTTTAGCTTATCTTTAAATTTTTTCTGACCATTCCCTTTGATTATTTGAATTTATAATAAGTTTTGTATAGGTTTACTAGGAACAAAACACTCTTTACGACGTAAGTAGGTACCTAAAACATTTACCTATCCGAATTGAAGTATAGTATGTACTGCTTGACCTAAATCTTCTGCCATAGATAAAATCAATGGTTTCAAATGTTCCAAAAATATTGTCCATGTTGAAAATATTTTACTGCAACTGATGAAGTTTATTTTGCTACACAGCGATATCATCTTATCTTGACCCAAAACTTGATGACGAAGTCTGCAATTATACTTATCCATCATTTTATCGGAGCGTCAAAGACAACAACATATAAAGCTGTACCCAATATCGACGCAGGTGGTAGTCTATAAAGTCGATTCTTAACTTCGCGTCGCCTTGTTCGTAAATCTGACGAGGTGAAACAACTTGTCCTCGGCCGAGCCATTTTTTGCCACTAGAGATTTGTTTGCTCGCGGTACAGAGCTGGCGGACTGTCTCGACGGAAACCCATAAACATGATCAAGTCGGGCCGACTCTGCCGCTTTTTTCCAGTGCCCCACCCGGACGTGGGCGGCAAAGAACGTGGGGCGGTTTGCTTAGCTGGAGGGGATAGTAAACGCCAATCCGACGCCGCATTTCCGTCCGATGTTTTGAAAAGGACAGAAAATTGCGGCCGCGGTTGGCGGTCGATATGTAGGGCCGCCTTTAAGGAGGGGCCAAATTGGCCGTCTCCTACGGCGGAGGGGCGTCAGGCGTCGTACGCGCGCCAGTCGGTGTTGAACCTCGATCGCTAGAGGAAGGTATAGGCCGGTCGCACACGAGCACGACAGCCCGGCATGCGAAGCGCGCGCGCACCGGCCTGACGCGCAGGAATGGCAGCGCGCCGCGCAGTCGCCGCGCACACAACCAACTGTGATACAATTAATTAACTTAATTTCATACTAGCAGTAGTAGAAATATTTATAGGAAACTAATACGTCCGTGCTAAAGACTTCGAGAGACAGTGTTAAGTGTGAAGCCGCCCATATGATCGTCCCGATGGCAGCGTATGCGCAATTTGGCTATTCATACCCGCCCGCCTCGCAGGTTAGTAAACAACTATGTTACCCACCTTTCTATTTTAAATCCTGGCTTTAGGTTTCTATTTTAACTGCCCATTGTTCACATATTTGTAATAATATTAAACCAGTGACAACATTCTTTGATATAGCCTGTTTTCATTTTCATTCTAAATAAGCGCTGTCTGTAAACAGCTGTACCTTCTCACATTGTAGAGACGTTTTCACTATGAAAATCTATTGACAACAAGTGATCTAAGTACACGTATGATACAAAGAATGTTTCGCTGAACTACCTGTTACTCTTAGCATGGTGGTGGTACTTGGTTTCTGAACTTATTTGTAACAAAACTGTCGGAAAAAAGTTCGTTTCATGATTATTTGCATTTTGTTGTTGTAATGCGTTTCTTTGTAAGTACACAAACACGGAAGTGCTTGGAGTTGTTATAACCTATCATAACGCTTGTTAGGTTAAGTGCAATCTGATAGATGTATGATGTTAATACAACTGATGTATGATAAAAATATTGTAGATCTACGTATAGATTAGGTCAACTCTATGATTGCTACAATAATTGTGTTTACAAGGATATGAAGTCAAACGTTTTGTTTCATTTAAACAATTTTTGGTGTTGTGTTGTTCCATAAAAGCTAAGCTTACAAAATAAAAGAGAATTGGGCGTTGTAAATCATATATTTATTTATTATACATACTTCATGAAGGAGTTTACACTTAATTAGAATACCTTAGTTAATGCCTAATTGATTAGAAAATATTTTATGCTTACCTAACCTAACATTCCTTTGAGTAATTCATATTATTGAATATTTAAATATGTTAGGTTGGTAGAACACATAGGCAATCTAAATAATATCTTGCAGTTTTGTCTTTTTTCACACTGGTTATAGTATTCTTAAAACAATACAATGATTCGTTTTTTTTCTTCCAGATGATTAATAATTCTTGATATCTTTTTACAAAAATCAGTAGGTATGAAGTTTAGGCCTACACAATTATTGGTAAAACCACACCTTTGCTTAGTAAATATATTATATCATAAAAATACGTTTTTTACTAACAGGTTTTTTTATTATAAGTATACAAATTCGTAACACAAAGTAACAAAAAGTAATGTGAACAATTTTTGCATTTAAACGATCAAGAAAGCCATTAAAGATTTGTTTTAACACCATGTTTACAGAAAACCATATTATATTATTTTATTGATCGGATACACAACGAAGCGTGAGATTACTTACTTAACCCCAACTTAACTAAATGAAACTTAAACCACTTACGTAATCTTCCTTAAAATAAATTCATGGCCTCCTACTTTGTGGGATGAGCTTGTTAGTATTATTTATTTCATTGATTATCTACTTTAATCTTAATTCAAACTATTCAATTTTGTTTTGGCTTTTGTATTTCATTTAATGACTTTAGATGTGGTCTACTTGATAATTACAAACTCACTATTCATTTATATTAAAGGTATGCGAAGGTATCCGTACATGGATATGAGCTAAAACGAGCCATTAATAGGTGCTTATACACACTGTTATATGTTTAACTTAAAAATAAATGGAAAGCTTTACATGTCCACCTCGGTTCCACTTCAGTGTTACCTTAGTATTGGCATAAAACTTATTAAGAACATTGCTGGTTTTGCATGCTTTATTTACATATTTTTCAGTTCATGTAAATCGAATGCTGGAAATCGTTTTGGTTTCAGTTACAATGAATTAAGATTGAAATTAGATTGGCCTCAAAATCAGTCGTTTGTCTCGTGCTGTACTAAGTTCGTATGTCCTGCTACATCTTATTATCGCCTGCCTATACTTAATCTTATTACACAACAATGTTTGCATATATATATACTTGTAAGTAGTATATTTCTTCAGCATGTAAACTTTTCAAACATCTAATAACAAAAACGAGACAAGGTATATTACATTATGAATATTGTATGTAAGTATATTTTATAAAATATTGAACATAAAAAATAAACAAAGGGACGTATTTTTATATGTTGGTGAAGTTAGTGTTTACACCATTGGCTGTACAACATAAGTATTTGTTTTTACGATTGTAATCGTGATCATGGTAGTTAAACATTGCATTATTAAAAAAATACTAAGTACTTATTATAATATTCTACTAAGTCTGTTCATAACATTAACAGAACCCATAAAACTTAAATAAATGAAGTGGCATCCAATTTATTACAAAACAGTATTAAAATAACTTGGGTTTACAAAAAGTTTTTTGTTTTGACTTATTCCTGAAAACTTGAAAGGTATTATAACTGACATTAAGAGCATCAAATAGGTAAACGAAAAATTTAAACAGGTTGTCCTATTAATATAGGGCTTCATTAATATTACAAGTCAATAAATAACACACGTTCCGTTATTATCTCCTGACATTTTCATCACCTGTTGACGGTATAAGCCGACGGACGCTAGCCCGTAAGTACTTAGCCCGAGTAGGCTCAATTAAAAGTGTACTTAAAAAGAATATTATCTCTGAAATTAAACAGAGTACGTGTTGATAGTGATACTTAACTTTCTGAAGCCAACTTAATGAAAAACGATTATGTTAGGACAAGGTCGCATTATAAGTAGATCTGCCTAAACATCAACAGTTTAAAATGCGTACGAGTAACAGAAATTACTGTTTAGTGGAAAAAACAACAAGAACAGAGTTAGAAACAGTTGCTACAGACTGCAGTTTACAGACTTACACCGGTTTGCATTTCTGCATACATAAACAGCGAATCGAATTATAATTTTACTATAATATTATTATTTTGACACGTCACGATTGCTAAATCGTTGTTATTTATAACAATGTAACCACAATTGCAGAACCTAGTGAATTGTAAACCAGCTGGGTATTAAATAAATATTAAAGATTTTTAAAAGAATTTTTTTTTGCATAGTAACTTTTTTTTAAAGTATCGTTGTGAGGAAACCCTTACTACGAGACTTTTAAGCTATCTGCTACTTTAAAAATAATTCAAAAAACATTAACTTGCGTTATGTTGGATGAATTTGTTGTTGCTTGTGATCCTGAGTGGGAATTTTCAGCAGTAATCATATATACCTATACCTATTTGAATTTTGCCATGTAAGTTGTAAATATTCTTTGTATAGTGCCTAATTACTGGACAATGTTAACTAAGATATAGGTAAGAAAAATAAACCCTTTAAAATGTGTGTGTTTACATAACATCTTTAAAGAATTGTGTTACAATTAATTTCGAAGTTATCATATTGTAGTTAAGAGATAAGTACATTTTAAAATGCATAATGTGACATATTGTTTCGGCATACAATAAAGGAAAATATCTCTTATCTTTATATCTGTATCGAACAAAATTAATAATCTTTAAGTATAATATATATGTAAGGAAATAGTTATCAGCTATACCTAAATTAAAGTATTAAGTATTGGGAAAGATTTTTATCAGTTTGTTCTAAAAACAAATAAAGACTGATATACCTAATGAGTAGGAAATTTGGATAGTGGTATAAAGGCGAAAAGTAGGCAAAACACATTAAAAAAAAAAAAAAAGGTAGGTTCCCAACCCGGAAAGTTTAAAGTTATTACTGGTATAACTGGACAAAGCAGTGATTAAATACGTGTAAAATACCTAATAACAAAGCATACATTATTCTATAACTCTCAAGTTGTTCTGTTAAAAATACGTATCACTCTTGAATAAAAATAAAATTCTAGATCTACCAAAAAAAAAGACCGTGATAAAAATACTGTGCCGTATAGGCTTCTTCATTCTGTATTTGGCTGTATATATATTTTTACAAGATATGTTTTTGTTTTAATATCATCAGAACTGTACTAACATTGGAGAGCAGCGGTGGCCCAGTGGTGACAGCCCCGACTTGCGAGCAGTAAGCCGTGGGTTCGAACCCAGGCAGGCGCATTACTTTGTGTAATTTACTTCATCACCGCTGCCCTCAAAAACGGTGAAGGAAAACATCGTGAGGAAACCGGCATGTCTTAGAACTAAAAATTCGAAGACATGTGACATCTACCAACCACCACCCGCACTGGGCCCGCGTGGTGGATTACAGCCCACTCCCTCTCATTGAGAGGAGGCCTGTGTCCTAGCAGTGAGAACATTATAGGCTGATAATGATGATGAATGATGTACTAACATTCATTAGTAACAAAAATCTATCTATTTGATTAAAAAAACAATAAATGAAACCTACTCTATTTTTTGTAAATCCAATTTATTTTCTTTTTGAATGTTATTATTAATTAATGCATGTTAACAGCTATTAACCTGTATTTCTTATTGTAGGTAGATCAAGTTTAGTAAGTAGGTAGGTACCTAACTACTTGTCAGATACCGTATCAATAAAATGTAAGTACAATTACTAAACAAAATTATGTGTATTATGTTAAAAAGGTATCTATGCAGGTTATTTGTTTTATCTATTGTCATAAACGTACGCGTCCATTACTTGCACCATCCTAATAAAAATAACAAAGTCCAATTTTATTATTTAAAAGGTAATTAAAAAGTTTCTCTCCTTAAAATAGCACGACAAGATATAATCTTATTCCGTAGACTTGACAGACATATTGACGTTAATAGAAAATGGTAAATATTAAACTAATAATTAATTACAACAATCCCAAAAAGGTGGTGACTTCGATCGCCTAGTTAGATAGGATTAAAGGCTATTAACATCTGTTTTATGGTGCACACGATTATCACCTTAAACTCCCATGCGGTATTGTGTATAATGGCATGAATGTTTGTCTTATATTATTAAATAAGATTCTAGAGCAAATACTTTGCTACGTTTAAGTAACGAAACGTTAATATTTGACACCCGCATGAACTGATAGAAAAAAATCATCAAGCTGAACTTTTTTTAAGTAGACAAGGTTCTGTATTAATTATTAATACATTCATGGTGCCATTAATTATAAATGTAGACCTATGATCTTATAAGGTCAACTCTTTAAATTAAAACAATAATATGTTTAAAATAATGGTTTAACATTTTAATTGCAAACAGCTTCAATCCGCTTTACCACGAGTTAAGCCTACAAATCTGACAAGAAGATACTAAAATAATTAAACATAAACGAAAAAGAAAAAAACAGTCACAACAATAAAAAAACGTCCCAATTGTAAATAGATGACTGGGTGACAGATGAATGGCCGGACGGGTTGATCAACGAGTTATCCCTTACGAGGTTCCGTTGTTACCTTTATGGGACTCCAAATAATATCAAGATGGCGCCTCTGTGAACAAATACGATCTGATAATGTTTAGGAGCAGGTAAATTTGACCCTTGCGTTAAATTTGGGGTTTTTATTCCTCACACATTTAGAAAAAAAATACCCTAATAAAAATTCAATTTTAAGTGCTACGTATTTAGCGCTTTGGCAACAAATTTACATGTGCTCGGTACGACTGCGATCTAAACTCTCAACCGACTATGGATTAAATAAGTATTTAATCCGTTTATCGTTGAGGGCGATCGGTGTGCCACTCAGCTGTTACATGCGTTTCCCCATTGCGATCTGACGATAGGCATATCACACGACGACCAAGTATATTTTCGTTTTGATTTTTCTGATAACTTTCGCGTCGATGACTGCTGTTCTATTTTTATAATTCATAAGAATATGAGGCTAGAATACTAGAAGCCGTATAAGTTGACGAAACAGCAACGAGGTATTGCCGATGTAGTTTGTAGTCAATGCTTATTAAATAAGTCGTTTTATAAGCCGCTACTGTTATTCATAAATAACACACACTGTATTTATTTTCAGGCACGTCGAGAATACAGTCTATCAAGCAAGCTACGATCTTATAAGAACAAACGGATATTTTCAAATTTGACTGTCATACTTAATAGAATACAAATATAACTTTGCCTAAAATCCCCATTCAATTATTTACAGTTACAATTGATTAAAAGCGGATTTGTTCGCAGGTAGAAAGCACCAAGGACCTGTTTGTGTCGCTCGTCACGAGAGCAGAAAGGCACATGTGCAATCCCCACAACAATTTTCCGTCTAATTGACCGAATGCAATTGAGCATTCAAGTTGATTCGATAGCAGTTAATAGTTAATAGCCTTCTGATACGGGTCCTTTGCTAGAAAATCAAACAAACTCGAAAGAAAATTGCATTGGGTAACCTGCCGTTTGTAAACACTTTAGCTTTTTAAAACACGCACGGGTTTCTACTTTACTTTTTTACTTTTTGTGATCCCTTCCTTTTAATTAAATCTGTGCTGTTTCATTTGTTTAAATCAAATTGTTCTTTAGTGAGACGTTTGAGCCATGGGATCTTTTTTAAACAGCTACTGAAACTTACGTTTATTATTTTATGTTTGGTTGCCACTGTTTGCTCGCATTTAGTAAGCATGCATTGTAAATTATTATGAAAATGTCTTTATCTATCAAAGAACATACGCACAGATTTTGGTTCAACCACCACACACTTGAAATGGAACGGATTTTAAGACGAACCTGTGTATATCCGCCTTATAGTCTTTTCTTTGAATGTAATAAAATAAAATAAAATTAATAAACATTTGTATTATTTTTGCTAGAATTACCCTCGTTATGAGTACTAGTTGAAGTTGACTTTTAGAATAGTGTTTCTGCTTAGCATTGGACCATTCTGTTTTATTTTATTCCGTTTGTATGAAAATGAGTTTTTCCAATTATTTAGTGAAAATGTGTAGTTAATATATAAACTTTCATAAATATTCTGCCCTATTAGGAAATCCTGAGTATAGATCAGTTCCAGTAATTTAATTTGAGTGTCTTTTTTTTAGGTTCATGTGTCTATTAAGTATCATGGCGATCTAAATTGTGCAACCAAACCATTAATATCAAGTTTGTCAAACAAAGAAAACATGGAGAAAATTGTGGCGGTAATTTTCCAAAATACGAGATATGGATATTTTATGATTTTAATAAAATCGCAATGTTTCCGATCGACAATATTGTACGAAACAAAAACTCACTTTACTTATTTCAGCTCAATTTAAGAAATGTACGAAACAAAAACTCACTTTACTTATTTCAGCTCAATTTAAGAAATGTTTGTTTTTGCATTTTCACTCTGTTCATCATTTTCATCTGCCTAGCCTTTTTCCAAACTTTGTTGGGGTCGGCTTCCAGTCTAACCGGATGCAGCTGAGTATCAGTATTTTTACTCAGTTATAGTTGGTTATTTATTTTTAAGGCGACAAGAATTTATGTAACAGTAGAAACCACATTGAAACACGTCAAAGTGTCGTTTTGCGGTATTAACTACCGATGTAAGTAAATGGTGAAGCATACACGATACATATGTTTGGACTGTACGACCAATTCATCAGATGCGTTGGACAATTCATTGGCTGCTGACTTACCGTCAGACAACATTTTACTGCCATGATAAATATGTTTACTTTCTAATATTGTGGTATTAATTGAAATTCAGTGATTGGATTGCACAAATTTTACTGATTTAACGAGCAACTTGAAAAATTGTAAATTTTCCAAACATGATTTAGTGAAAAAAAAGATTATTTTAATATAGACTTCTTATATTTAATTTCAATAAGGGCAAACAAATAAGGTGCAACTACAGATTTTAATGTAAAAAAACCGGTCAAGTGCGTGTCGGGCCACGCACAGTGTAGGGTTCCGTAGTTTTTAAAACAGCCAAGTGCGGGCCGTATTCGCTCATTATTTATTTATTATTTGCGGGGCCTACACCGTGTCCCTAAATAATTGTGTTTTTTTTTCAAAATTTATTTGACCCCTTTTTCGGTGTTTTAACGTGTATACTCATGCCAAATTACAGCTTACTAGTACCAATATTTTTTGAGCTAAACCGCGGACAGACAGACAGATGGACATGGCTAAACTATAAGGGTTCCTTGTAGACTACGGAACCATAATAAAACACATAGATTTCCTTAAGCCACTCCAGCCAGTCCTACTCAATAGAAAAGCAGGTGTGGTTAAAGATGAATTACTTATTAGATTCTTGTAAGTACCTAGCATACAAAAGTGAACATAACCTAACCTAAAATATTTTCATTTTAATTCAATGCTACCTAACTAGGAACAAACGAAAGCAATAAATTAAAACAAATACTGAAAAAACCTCCACAAAAATTTAGGTCTATTTTCTTAAAACGCATAGTTTTGACTAACTTTGAGTGATCGAACTGACTTGTGCAAGTGTGGGAGTGTTGCGACGGACGGCTGATAACAAGGGCATCACGCCTTTTATCAATCATATGAATCTGTGAGTGATACGGTACGGATATAAATATATTCTTATTAGTATAAGCCTCTGTTGTCCCACTCCGTTCCAAGAGAGGTCTTGGAACGTTAAGTATAACCGTTGACGTTGACGTTGTTGACGAAAAACCAACGTTTTAATTTACCAGAGCTACTGCATCGATCTTCACAAGAATATAAGGCATTAGAATCTAATAAAAACAAGAACAGGAAAAAAAGTTGTTGCGTCTAAAAATATTTCGAAATTTGGTTTTTTGTTGAAGTTGAATTTGATGTGCATCAGAGTTCACCCTGCTGCACGCCAAATTTAACTTAGAGATTTATAAATAGTAACATTCATATTTCAGTGGTATTTGTTCAAATAAAAGCTTGTCATAAGTCAGTTAGTAGTCTAAATTAAAGTTAGCTATGCTATTTCTTTATTTACTCAAGTTTGTGGTAAAAATAAAATTCGTACATAGTTGGCCACCTCTTTTGCTTTTTTGAACTGTGACAGGGAGATACTGTAGGTTATTTTCGCTCTCTAGTAGGCATCTATAGTAATCTTCATTACCCGAAGAACGGTAATGATTATTGAATTTAAAAGTAGGTTGTACTTACATATAGATTATAAGTAATGCTCTAAAGTTCAGTTTTTTTTTGGGTCAAACTTCACCTGCTCTTCATGCCATTCTGATGCCAACCCAAGAATATTAAAACGCAAAATTAAGGTTACCTAGTTAACCTGCATTTAATATGTTTTTGCCATTACCCCATCCTGTGTCTTCTAGGTGTTGGTTTTACCACCTGTATCAGGTATTATACTAGCAAATTCCAATTTAAGTAATTCCCTTAATAAGCATTTTGTCCCATATAGCTAAGCAAAATAGGTCTACACTTTTTTTGCTTACGATGAATGCGGTATTGAATTATTTATGTGTAATTACTGCACACTTCGTTCAAGGAATATACAACATGAGCTACATATTTTTTACTATTTTTACTTTAAATACAGATGGAACAAATTGCTAATTGTTTAAGACAGTCCTTGTGTACATTCATCTTTATATGCTGGTAATTAATCATGATACGGGTAATAAATTATGGCGCTTGAGTCCAACAAGGGGTTTTTATTCTTCAATTCCTACACTTAGCTAGCTGAAAGAACTTTTCAAAGAGACCGGTAACTTTCATATACCTGAAGTAGGATGACGTTCATCATTACCGCCACCTAAGTATTCCAATGTCAAAGTATAAGTAGGCATCTCGCTTTACATTTAAAGCGACCTCGATTACACAGTGCATTCACAAAACATCATAATATCTATCTAGTAGGGGTCACACGCGGCACGGTTGTGGTAAAATCATAATCATTAATTCACCGGAATTTTGTGCGAACGCCATAAAGTGGATCCATTTATTTGGAAATCCGGTGGGAGGTCACTGCAAAAGTCCACAATAAAAGCCGGGTCCGGTAGCACAGTTTAATTGAGTCCTCCGACCTCATAATCCGCGCCTCGCCCCACCCGCTAAATGTTATTTATAAGCGGAACTCCAAACAGCCGCCGGCCGCCGCACCTACGCCGTGTATACATTTTAGCCTATTGCACCCCATACTGGTCGTCAGCCACTGGCGTGCTTCAGCAACGCGTCATTACTTTTACTGTTTTTCTTCGCGCTCGCTCTAAGCTGGTAATTAATTTGCAGCGATTATTGCTATTGCCTTTACGCTTGTTATTAAACTTGTCGATAATTTAAGATGGAACACGAATCTCAAATTGCGGCGTCGCGGCCGATTGCCCTTTCGCATACGCTTAGATTGTGTTTTGTCGGGAATAATTACTCGACGCGTTTCCATTCGATTTGTTAGCGATGTACAGTGCGCACAACGAACACCCGCGTCTCCATATCCGTGTGAGTTGTTCACTTTTTATATTAAAAAGGCTCTCTTGTAACTTACCTTAAAAATATTGATCCTGGTTTTTCACTTACGCTTAGGATTTCACTATAAAATTAGGACTAACGTAATTTGTTTAATATTAGTTTTAATATATTTACCCCGGGTGAAAATTTGGTGTCTCTATATTATTATTATTCTAATAATATATTATGCTAGTGGCGTTGTTTGCTCACCGGTTTCAAGTTATTTTGTAAAGGTTAATTTGTGCAAAACTATTTTGTCCAGTAATTGCTGCCGGCTATAAAATATCTAATAACAGACCTGATGTTATTATTTATTTTTGTAACAAATTACCTAGGCCTTTTTATTATTTGGCTATTAATCGTAGTGTTATCGCAATTTCATCAGGTGGACGGGCAATTAAACGAAATACTTACCTAGCAGATGACATTTTTATCCGTTACTTTAAGTTGTAAAGTTACATTAACATACTTTTACGCTCTGTCGGCTTCGAACGTTGCAGAATTAATGCCCAATGGACGCCGATTGAACATGTGGCGAGTCCATTGCTCGCATGGCAAGAGCCATAAATGAAGTACCTACCCGCCGAGTATTAACTACTGGGAATTTGGCCATCGGAATTATCGGCGCAATCCGCTTGACGATAATTGAATGGAAGCGCGTTAAATAACCATTAATTGTTGTCGCGAGCGCGATTGATATTTATCGGCGGTGCGATCTGTGGGCCCCAAGGTGCGGCCGGTGCATCTCTAATGGCGGCGCGCACACGTCCGCGCGTGTGTCACAGCCGACGCGTCACTTCGTCGTGTTCCGATAGCCACGCACGCCGCGAACCCGTTTTTCGTGACAACGTGCGTCACGCACACACCTCATTTCAATTTTACTACAAGAATCGAGCCGTTTTATCGCGCCCTAGTAATATCATTGTTTTCGCGATCGCTTATATTCCAACTAAGTATAGCTCGACATTCCGACGCCTAGTGTGACACTAGACATTAATACCCACATGACATATTGTATATTACAATGTAGACACATTATACGACGCTATGCTCCGCACAGCGCACCGAGCTCCGGTACATAATAATATTATGTCAGTGCAGTGTAATGTAAGTACTCTCGACGACACATTATCGTGACGTAGAAAGGTGTGTCTTAAAATAAAGGAGCATTTCTGTGGAACTATTACTTTTAGAGTTTGCTCGACTTGTTGGTGTTCCGTACTAAGTAGCAGAAACAAAGAATGAATTTGTGGATATCATTCCTATTCTAAAAAGAGAGTGAACTTTGTGCTCGACTGTAAGGCAGACGGACGCTCAGTGTGAGACAATTTTTCCGAAGCAGCGCTGCAAAGCGCCACATTATATTTCCAAGGAATGGCGCTTGAAGATTTATGTTTATGATACGCATAATAGTGGCGTCAATTGAAAGCTGGCGGCGAAGGAGACGACCCCTTTTGTGTTCCGTCTCGATGCGTGGATGTTTTGTGATGTCTCCACCCATTACTGTGATATTTAAATAGCGCTTAAGGACTATTATGACTGACCATTCAGTAAAAATATGTTTCGAATCGTTATGGTTATACGGAGCTACTGCCTTTACGCTTTACGAGCGAGATAAGTTTAATATATTATATATAAAAACATATTTAATCATCATGTTAGAGGCGTACTAAGAGGAGAAAGTAATTCCTACTCGAGCAGCGACTTAAAAATGAGAAAATTTGTTGTTTAATGGTTCGACCTCGCCGAGTGGTCAGGTGGAGTGAGCACGCATGGAGTGCGAGCCCGCGCATCCCGCGAAACCCCCTCTCGCGCCCTTGCTCAAATTAAAATACGACTCCCGTTCGTCAAGCGTCTCAAAAGAAACAAGAGTGGCGTTTACAGCCCAATCATTATAATGATCGGTTATCGATTTGCTGTATGGCGTGTTTTTCTAAAGGACCAAAATTTAGTGCGTCCGATTACGCGCCGCTGCGCTGCCCGCCGGCTATTCCGTAATCTATTCCTACCGTCGTCACGATATCGTCGACTTATCTTCGTCGTTCACTCTTATAATTTTGGAAAATTCATATAATAACATCTGATAACAATCTAATTATTATAATGTCCTCTTTAACATATCCCGTTGGTCGGGGCGAAATTGGAACGAGAGACGAACGTTCGGGACGAGGTAATGCCTTCGCTAATGTAATGGGAATTATGAGATCATCTTTATGCCTTTCAACTGTGCTTTTAAAATAAACACATTACTTCGACTTTAGCGTCGGTCCGGCGAGTTTATAGCGGGGCATTCGTGTGAACCATGCTTTATATTCAAATGCACTGTCCGCACAGGTAGTAAATGATTTTCAATTAAAATAATCTGAAAATGATGAAGATTGTTTTTATTTGTCGTTATTAACATGTAGTACAGACTAAGGACTGTGTGGAAATCCAATAGATGTTTCCAGGCAATAAAGTACAATACAATACTACTACTAGCATTGTGCACGAAGTGGCTAAATATGTTGGTCGTCAGTGGATTCACGGTACCAGCTCCGTATAGGATCGTCCTGACCCGTGCTTACTAACCCACACCTGTACTTTATTTTTATAACAACACGGCAGCATGGCCATCGCATTAAAAGCATTAGAGTAGGTATCCCTATACTCTGATGTCTTGGTTACGACAGCTCTAAAGGTGGTGCACCACGACAGTACAGCACAGTTTCAGAAAAATCCTTTGTGATTTTTTAACGTTACACCACCGCTGTTTTAAATTCGTTTTTGTATTTATATTTATTTACTCAAAAGACTAAATCAAATAACCGGTTTTTGAAAGCCTGAAGAAAAAAACTAAGTACTCTCAATATTTATAAATTCGTAATAAGTTAATATTTGACTAAAATAGCGGACTTTCTAAATTAAGTTTTTTTTTTTTAAAAAAAAACTAGTACCGCAGTGTGGTTGATCTCCTTAAAGTAGTCCGAGTTGCATTTAATCTGATTTAATTAGTGAATGATTGATGTGATGATCATGTGACGACAATAAAACCATATTAAAATATCGACAAATAATGAAAAAGAGTTAACCAATTCAATTCCTTACCTACTCTAACCGTTTTGAATTTTCCTGGACATTGGCATAATCGGAAATAATCGGTATAACTCAACACTAGTAAAAAAAGCATTTTTGCTGCAGGCTTTAGGTCCTGCAGCTAGCAAAATAACTTCCGTCGTGCTCGAATTATCCTCTCTAGGCAACATGAATATGTATGAAGGCTGACAACGAATCGCTATGAAGGACAAGCAGTCGCACGGACACTGTCGAATCCGCCCTCGTCCGAATCTCATCAAATATTGACGGGAGACTGAAAGCTTCCCATCGGCTATATACTACCTACTTACGCATCTATATACCTTCATCTCTAGGTATGCGTACATGACGAGGCGCATACAAAATGAGACCACGCCTCAGTCCAATTATATTTAGATTTAAACATATTATTCAATGTATTCTGAATATTCTGATCAGAGTGACCATCATTTCTATTTGGGATCAAGTGTTGCCAAAATAATCAACAATCTAAATGAAAGGGTCAATCAGCCTATGAATGCATACAATTTTGAACGGGTTTTCCCTAATCGGGTTTAATTTATTTGACCAGCCCTCGTATTCACAAACGCTCGGATTCGTTTTCGACTCGATGAGTCGTATGTCTATCTTGTTTTGGCATTACGAAAGCGAGCGAGATAGACATACGACTTTCCGAATCGAAATCGAATCCGAGCGTTTGTGAATACGGGGGCTGATTGACAAATGACAGTTTATTATGCGTCTGTTTCATAGTTTGGGTAACGGACGAAATGACAAAGTTTGAAGTGACGGAGGTTCGTGTATATACAATGATATAGGTTTGCGGATCGACTGATGCTGATTTGCTTTTAAGTTATAATAATGATTAATTAAAAAGGCCAGTAACAGGCATTAACATATTAACATCTTAAAGACAGGTAAAGTCTTAAGTGGTTTTGTTTAATATTATACTAACAAGTTATGGGCTATAAGCTAGCATTTAAATGAAGATTTAAAGTAAAGGGTAAACCTTTTATTACGATTAAACTGAAATACAAAGCCTATTATCCGAATGCGTTTGGCGTGGATAGATTCAATAAAACTGGCAAAGACCAATATACCTTTAAATTTACATTAATAGATTACAAGCGCTATATTCTTTCTAGCGTTTCAAATGACGATAAAAATAATTTAAACAATAAACTGGTATTAATCCGGAAAATCAATAATTTTTCACAATATTAACGTGCTTACGCATGTACTCGATTCAATATACCTACTATTCTATATGTGAACCGTGCATTCTAATCACGAACTTCAATTGCTAGAATACCTAACCGGTTTTGTTTTAATATGAGCCCTTAGAAATTTAATGCGGGACCTATTAGCCTTATAAAATGTCTTAACGTTTCATTCGAACTATGAAACTTTCCGACAGACACGCGATCGCTGACGAGCTTGCAATGGGGACTTTAGACTAGTTCGGTGTGTTAGCCTTGTGATTCATGTAACTGCTCAGTCTTCGTCTGTTCTAGGGCTAATAAAGGGTTATTGGGTCTCTAACAGTCATTGACTGCCTCGTTATTCGTTAGTCGAGTGGTCGCATGCGTGACTGCTGGGCATAATGTCATCATCATCATCATTTCAGCCGAAAAGACGTCCATTGCTGGACATAGGCCTCCCCCAACGCCATATTGACATAAGGGGGGGGGGGGTTGCCATAATCGCCACGCTTGGCAGGCGGGTTGGCGATCGCAGTACGGTTGTTAAACAAGCACAGAGAACGCTGCTGCCCATTCTCTGACAAGTCCCTTAGTCGCCTCTTACGACACCCACGTGAAGATATGGGATGGTGCTATTCTTTACGTCCGACACCAGACAGAACATGGTCATGATGTATTGGGTTCGATTCCCGGGTCGACCAAAGTGTTATTGGGTTTTTTTTCCATTATGAATTTCCATTATAGATTTGTGCTCGGTTGATGGCAATAGTTTCGCGCTCTATTACATTGGGATTAAACATATGTATCTGGCGAAGTTTGGGTTGTATTATTTGGTACACCTCTGCCCAACCCTTCAGGGATTAGAGGCGTGATGTTATGTGTTATATTATAACGACCATCATCTGCTTAGCCTTTTCCCAAACTATCTTGGGGTCGGCTTCCAGTCTAACCGGATGCAGCTGAGTACCAGTATTTTACATGAAGCGATTGCCTATCTGACCTCCACAACCCAGTAACTGGGTAATACGATACCCCTTGGTAAGACTGGATGTCAGACTTTTAGCTTCTGACTACTCGTAACGACTGTCAAAGACCTACAAATTACAGCCGGGACCAACGGCTTAACGTGCTTTCCGAGGCACGGAGGAAACTCGTCACCCATCCACAGACCAACCTCAGCAAGCACGGCTTAACCTTAAAGATCGACTTGGGCGGCTGTTATTATTTAGCCACGAGCTCCTCGTTATGTTATAACGACCATCATGAACTAATAACAGCGATACAAAACATATGTAAGTCTGTTACTTGGTATCACACTTTAAGAGCGTTTACACCTCCTTATTTTCCGAAATGACTGAACCGATTTTAATGAAACTTTATACTCATAAACAGGATATAGGTTTAAAAAGTTCCTTAAAAACATTTTCCAAATGTCTTTAAAAAAAAAAGATAATTGGAAATTTCTGTTTCTATAAATAACTTATAATTGGTTTAATTTAGCTGTAACACTGTTTTTCGAAAATGTTTTTTGTTAACTTTTAGACCTATGTACCTTGCTTATGTATATGAAGTTTCATTAAAATCGGTTTAGTCATTTCGGAAAATAAGGAGTTGAAAGTTTGTATGGAATGCCGTTAGGTGTAAAAGCTCTTAACAGCACTTCAGCAAACACATTTTTAACAATTGCAAAGATTATTTAAGTACCTACCTTTCCACATACTTCATTTGGAGCATGATTTTCCTAATTGATCAAGTAGGTAACTATCGGTTATTGAAATATAAACAATAACAGTAACCGTGTTAAAAATAAACAAAAATAAAATGACGTACTCCCAAAATAAAACACCAATAAGTGAATAAAAATAATAATCAAAACATTAATAAGCAATGCCATTACGCTGTATCATACAGCACTTCGCTTATAAATCCCCTTAATTGTTTTTCAGCATGTAAGTAGTGTAAAGTGTATAAGATAACCGATGTCAAGCCGAGCCATATTAACAACTGGCTACGTTACTTTCACCCCCTCTTGAAACCATCTGATATCGCCCACATAAAACATTAATCCAAAACCCTCTCTTTGCTCAACACTCTTCATTTGACAGATTGGACTAAATTACTGATGCTTTTTTTATTTAATTTAAGGGTAACAGCAATCGTAGGAGTATTTCTATTTGAAAGCTTGTTTGTTTTGTCTCGCTGAGATCGCTCTCCGTCCAAGTAGTTTTTATTGGAACTTTTGTTGACCGAAGCAGTCAAGCGTCGGCGGAGATTTGCCCCCTTTGTACACAGTGACATAATATTGCTTATATTTGATTTGATCAGCCCTCCGGACGGCATAGGAAGCCCCGTTATTGCTCTTGCCCTCGAGTTTTTATTAGCTTATAAACGCTCGTTACTTTTCTTAACAAGTTTCTTATTTATCGCTAGATTTAATTAGTGATGCTCGTCGAAATTCAATGAAATTGTTGCAAAAAGTGTAATGTTCTGTACATACTGAATATTGCTGTTTAACCAAGAATTAAGCGGTATATATCTAATAATTTATATTTTATGAACTTAACTTTTTACTTTATACACTTTTTTAGAATATTGTGGCCAGCTATTTTCCAGCATCAGGTAATATTTTAAAACTTGCTATATACGGGTTTACCGCAATATTCTAAAGAAAATAAAATTAACATCAGCGTAATTTAGACAATCATGCTCACAACGACAGAAAATTTTTCTATGGGGCTGTAGAAGCACATGTAGGTACATCAAATAACGATAATATTTACATTGTTAAAACATATTCAAACACTGACACATACAAACATGTAAATCATAGTACTGACAGTAGTACAATTATTATATTCCTTTGTTACCGGCAATTAATATAATCAGGAATTCTATAGAATACCTAGGCATTCTGAAGACTGCCCAAATGTTCAGGCAACGATTGAAATAAAATTTATTACATACTTACTTTGCCTAGGCATTCTGTTCAAAACTGAGGGTTCAGTTGGCAATGGGTTGGATACGTAGTTGGCGGGATGGCGGGAGTGACTTTGGTAACTTCGGTAAGCCATTTGTTGAAACCAAGTTGGATTTAGCGCTCGCCAGTATTTGCCGCTTCACCACTGGGTACGCTCGCTCAGCTCGCGCGCGTTTTTTCACAGTTCTAGCCTAATCCATGCCCTAGCTATGTTTTTGCGACCATTTGCAGTCGTTCACACTCGTTTTATTTTTAATTTAAATTCGATGGGTCCTTGAGGATCTATGTTGAGGAAAATGTCGCGAGGAAAGTTTTGAATATTAATGTGTAACATGGGTATAAGTGTAGAGGAAGACCAAAAACCGCTGGATGGACTGTGTGAACGATGAAATGCCAAGAAAGGATGTATCTGATGAGATGACAAGTAAAAGTATGAAAAGACATTCTGCGCCGACCCCAAAAAATGGGGATAGGGGCAGGATGATGAAAATCGATAGATCCTTCATTTTATACTTACCCTGAACTCCTCATAGCATTGTACACAATGCCTAGGCAAGGTTTATAATGATAAACAATAGATAACATATTTTATACATTGCCCAGACGAGCTAAACATGCATATAATGACTAGATATTCTATAGAATGACTAAATTGTATGCTTTGCCGGTTGCATATGTATATACAAGGTGTTGTGGTGCATCCTTGTCAAAATTCAGGAGGTTGCCACAAAAGCCATAAATAATCAATGTAAATTACGGTACCTAGTTAATTATTAATAAACGCTGTTTTTTAGTTTGTCAGTATATCAGAATAAACCCCCTCGTGGTTTAAGGAATAAGAAATTATCGAATAAACGTTTGTGATTGTTTGTACGTGTGAAAGCGTGGTTATAGGGCGAGAATCAGACGGGCCGCGTTTAAAACACGGGTGGTTCACACTTACCGATTTACGTAAATAAATAAATAAATAAAACCCTACCCATTTTATTATTGATTCGGGTGGAGAATCATTAGCATAGTTACCTCCTTGAATTTGACAAGGATGCAAAACAACACCTTGTATATGAACGGTTTATTTAATGCTCCACGTATATATATGTACAGGTTAATATTGTTCCTAATCAATCGGGGTAGGTAGTGCGCGGCACGATTATCGAGCGGCGTGCGATTGATATCAAAATCACAATTTCATACCTAAATATCGTCGTTATCCATAATGACATAGTGTGTACGTGTGTTATCTTGGGCTATTACTAATTACACGTGTGCACGCAAGCAGTGATAGCGCTGTTTATACAAATATGGCGGTCCAATAAGCGGCTGGCTCTTTGTAATTGTAACTCAGATTAATCGCGACGTGTTCGCCCCGACAACTGCTTACTCTAATTTCACGTGTTCATAATGTCCACGAGGATGCTACTTTTATAACTTTCTGGATCGATTATTTTAACGTAAGTACCTATTACGACCGCCAATATTGCCACCGTAAAAAAAACAAACAGCAGCAGGGCAACTGCTGAACTTGCCCCGAGTTTAATATCGGATGATTATTGATTAGGATAGTTAAAGTTTCCTGTATCATCATATTCATCATCATGATTATCAGCCTTTGGACTGGCTTCTACTATACCATATCTTTATTTAAACAACCTTTTAAATGATAGTTAACAGTTTACATGCATGAGTCAGAGCCTTCAGCTTGCAACCCACAATTCCCATGTAAAAATGAAGGCCAACAAAGGTACAAGACTTGTCTCTTTGAAGACCTCGCTCTGTTTAAAGAAAACAAGTTGGTGCACTCAAACGGAGCGTCATAGGTGAAGTGGGGTCCAGTGTGTGCACAGTATCTTATGCTATTATTTCTAAGTCAACCCGGCCCCAATGTTTAACCAAATCTGTTTACGTCCCCGTTCCCTTTAGTATTTCACCGCCTAAACTACACTCATATTTATTAAATAAAGAAATTCATATTTGTTATATCAAGGAGGCTGAAGTGCCTTGTCTGAACCCACTCTTTCATCTCTATTCAATGGGCCTACGTCGTGTTTGCTCTTTATACGAGTATAAGTATACATAGTGCTCACATTTGCGTACGGATCATTGTTTATTATTACGAATGGATGAAGTTTCAATGAAGTAATTATAGCTGGGGGGGGTTCGGTAGGTTCTATCCAGGAAATAATTGAATTCAAACACATAGGTATTTAGATATCAGATGATGATTAAGATATCAAAAACTGTATGTTATATTTCAAATTTAAATCTTATATGTATTACGTTAGCAAAAGTAAAATAGGTGCTCTTATAATTTCTCTTTTTACTCTGTTTCAAATAAAAAGTGGAGCAATAATTTGAGCCTTTTATTCTGTAGATATAATTACACACCTTTATCGCTAATTAAAGGTAATAAATATCCGGAATGAGAATGCAGGAAGTGAACGAGACCCGCGTCTATTCTTAATATCAACACAAAATAACGATGAGTTAAACAAGACGTTACGATTAACAAATTGTGCCGATCACGTCGTTACTTTGATCAACGGAGCGTTAACTCGACTCTTCATATTATTATTATGTTTACTAATTATTTCCACGAAGTAATTCGAGAGTATCTCCAATCGGACGGGGCGATGGGCGCGTCACAGAGATGCTTAGATTAAGCGGATGCCCCTGATATTATCTTACCGCTCTGCCCTAGAAATGGAATTAATTTGCATTCGTTTAAAAATAAACGCACAAGAAAGCGCTCCACTTGTTAGGTGTGCTCTCAAATCGACCGAGTAACTATCTTTTTAACTGTTAATTAGCTTGTGGTTGTCGTTGAGTTTCTCAATTCTAAAGAACAATCTAATAGTGAGATTATTACCATGAACAGATATAATTTTCTTCCTAGCAATTTAAATTCATTAAAATTCTTATTGACTATTGATGTTTGTTCTACTCAATCGTAAAAATAACACTATATAATCGTACATTAAGTTGATTTCATGTTGACTAGCACAGTTGAATAAAAAGCATGTCATGAAATGTTTGAAGTTGCTGTGCAAACTGGACCTAATAAGTGCGGATTAACATTGCTTTTCCAAAAACATATTTTTAATTAAAATGACTCAGAATTTTGGTCGTCAAGTTATGCCTACTACCTAAGGCCTAGTGAAACCAAATACATAATGTTAAAAGTAAATAATTAAGACATACTTTCTTAAGAATGGCGGCAGAAACAAATCTTTTCAGCAAATTGTAAAAATAGTGATTATTTTTTTATATATTATCCTAGTGATTTAAGTAGA
Organism: Cerastis rubricosa; assembly: GCA_949152445.1. NCBI lineage: Eukaryota > Metazoa > Arthropoda > Insecta > Lepidoptera > Noctuidae > Cerastis > Cerastis rubricosa. Next base: position 19,520,161 of record OX424523.1, on the reverse strand, counting down.
TATGAATGTGGTAATGTTAGATTAAGCCAGCTACATAATTATGAAAATGGGCCTTAAAAACCAGTTTTTGTGGTGAAATCAGACGATCGTCGGCCATAGAAGAGTCACTTGCTGTTTAGTAACAGGAAATACATAATGTTCAACAAACGGTGATACACTTACGAAATATTACTATGCATGGTGAATTTTTCAGTTGGTCGTGGATGGCCAAATCCGAAACTATGAGGAATAGCGAAAAATGCTCAAAGGAGTCTAGAGTGCTATTTCGATGGTAATTAAAACTGCATCATTGAATTTTTGAAAAATCAATTTGCCTAGCCAGGAAAGGAAATAGTTGAATTAAAAAAAAATACACCCACTATATTTTTATACCATTCGATGTGTCGCTGCTAAGGATCCAATGCTGGGTAGTAACTATAAACGGCAAACTAAAGGAAAGAGTTTATTTTTGGTAAAATAAGTAAACATTTAGTAATAATCAACCAAACTTCCAAGAAAATCACTATCGACGACAATTCACTTGTAAGTTCCAAACGTAATTTTTCACTATTTTTTGCCTTTAAAGCGAAGAGTTGTTAATAATTTAAAATGAAAAAATAATTTTGTGAAAATGCGGGTGTCGTCGATCATATTTTTTCATTTAAAACACTAAAAACATAAAATGTAACATTTTCCTTGGGTTTGCCGTATGTGATTACTTCCCAGGATTTGACCCTTAGCAGCGACACTATCGAATGGTGTAATAATACCGGATGTGGTTTTTTTTTTCAAAATGTGCGGGTTCGATTCCTGGCTATGAATATAGATTTTTCTAACATCCAATAATGGAGTTTTAGTTTTCATCTAAATCGGGCTCGAGACTCCTTTGTTGTTGTCTTTTTCGCATATCCTCAGTTACGGATTTGGCCATCCACGCCCACTTGAAAAATTGACTCTGTAGGTATACACACATATTATATGTCCTGCGTGTAGTGTAGTTTTCTCACTACAGGAACAGAACTGAAGGACGTTACTGGTTCCGTCAAATTCTTAGCCAAGTTCCGGAACGATTTAATTTATATTGATTTAGAAGAAGGAATAAGAGGAAATGTTGTTGTTGTAGTTGCTCGTGGGCAGCAGCGGGGCGGGCACCGGCGGCGCGGCCACCTCGCCGGACGGCGGGTCGAGCTCGGCGCCGCCGCTGTCGCCGGGCGGCTCGGCTGTGGCCGGCGCGCTCTCACCCGGCGCCGGCAGTCACGCCAGCACACCCGCCGCCTCCTGCTGCGACACACCGCGCCCCATCATCACGGATCCCGTCTCCGGCCAGACCGTCTGTTCCTGCCAGTACGACGGCGCCAGACTCGCCCTCACCTCCTATCCACGCCTCTCCAGCGCCGCCGTCGGCGTCTATGGAACACCCTACCCTTCGACAGATCAAAACCCCTACCCCAGCATCGGTGTCGACAGCTCAGCATTCTACTCACCGCTGGTATGTATTTTATTTTCCTCACTAAAACACCTAAAATGTCATTAAAACCTTCATTCTGAATAGTTACGACAGACGAAAACATGACATTCTAGGATGTTTTTAGATAATCATAATTGAATCTTAAGTCATGTCACGCAGAACAAGTATTAAGATTCAATATTTAATGTTATTTTATCTAACGAACAAATTGCTGTCGATGTTTATCTTAGCTAATTGATAAATATAAGGCGCTGTTCTTCGTGATAATCTTCCTTCAAACGTCACAGTCGGATATATCAGTAATTATGATACAGTTTATTTCATAGTCGCCATTACTTTACTCAAGCTGTTTACCTCCTAAAACAGAATGAACAGACTGCAAATTGGTACGAATAGGTCGTTTGCCGTTTGCCCGTATACGAAGCAAGGTTTATCGCTCTCGACTGCGATACAACGTGTTTGGCTGTTCTGCCGTGGCGTGCGAGCCACCGGCGAACCGGTCCGGGCGCGCTGGGCCAGAAAACCACCGACACCTCGCAGACCCCGCCGCCGCCGCTGCCCTGTCACGAAACATTAATATTTAAACTTAAAAAATAAATTCAAAAAATCACCGCCATTATTATACCAATTACACTCTATCTCAGTTCAGTTCTTACTTTTACGTTGTTTGAAAAGACATGAAATTTCTCGTTCTGTATGTTCTCTCTGCCATTTTAAAAATTATGACAGTTGGTGAATGAGTTTTTCATAAATTGCAATAAGTACCCAATTTGTGGTCAGCCGAAGAATGGTTGGAACTGCTACTCGGTTAACACCTTGTCTGAGCAAAGGGGACAAATGGGCGGTCGGCTTATGCGGCACCCATACCCTTATAAGGTACTATAGTCGCCAAAGAATGGAATATAGCCGAGCTACCGCATGCTTGGAACAGGCTTAGCAACGTAAAGCTTTCAGAATAATCACTATACGTAAAGCATTAATTTGTTTTCACTATTTTATTTCTTTCACTGCGATAAGTTTTACCAATTCTTCGTTTTATTAAACAATTCCCGTGAAACACATGTGAAATCCGCTAAGCCCGGAAAATCCTATTGAACGAATCATTCGTTCTTTTTTCGTTTTTCGTTTGTCGAGAGGAAGTTGAAAGGGCTTAATAGCGAACCGCTAAAACATTCATAACGGAAGTTTTCACTAAAGATATGAGTGACGCTTGCCAAGATTATGACATTATAATGTCTTTTGAATGTTTTTCGTCACGGCTGTTTATCTAAAATGAGTTTTTTGTACAACATGTCGTCCAAAACTTGAAATAGCGTTGATATCTTTATTTTCCCTTTTTTGAAGTTATATTTAACATTTTTAATAAAAAATGTTTCGTAAATATCTAAATAATTGAGTATTTTTTGTCAGGCCCTAAAATTGTTTTGCATAATATTAAAATTATTGTTTTGGGCTCACATAGTTAAAATCAAATTACTTAACTAGTCGCATTATAATATTCATAGTTCGCTCATATTATTACTCAAACATAATTGAAATTACTTTTGAGTACGATGCGAAAATCTAAAAAGTTGAGTTCATTCAACTCATAATTATAACATAATGTGGTAACTTTGTTGTTTGCTGGTAATTGTGGATGCATCCTAAACCGCCGGCAGTGAGATCTCTATCTGTCATATATTTAACGAAGCTGGTACGTAGGTACGCTCTGTGACCCTGCATGTTTAATAACAGGTGTTTAAATGTATGTATACTGTCATTGTGTGTCCCTGTTCATACCTAACTCACGACAAGCCCGGCCGGTTCCGTGCAAGCGACGATTTAGCGAACAATGACGACGCTCCACCGCAAATACACTTGTGTCTGTTTCTGGCTATGTAAGTCTTCACCTACCCACAGACCAAATACAGCTGTAAGTACAGCTCAACAGGGTATGGTATCGTTTGGCCCTCTATCAAACCGTTGCGGGGGAAAATATTCAACTGCCATTTTTGTACACGAGCAACTCCGGTGGCGGCGTCTGTTCGAGTTGCGACTTACAATACGAGCAGCGCCATCTATTGTACGAGTTTGATAATCAATAAAGGGGTTTGTTTGTTTAAACGGATTTAATTACACACGGTAATTCTTTATTACGATTCTGTAGTTTCACAGTGAAAAGGTTTAAGCATAGAAATTAATGAAATTTGAAATGTAAACAAAACAAAATGAACCATACAAAAACTATACTGTTCTAGATTGCGACTTTAGTTTTTTTTTTTTGGTCAGAGACTTAGAAAAGTTTTAAAATTGTCTGTGCTCTATTCTGTATTTAGATACGGAATGGAAACATGCAATCATTAGTGATTAAAATAAATTATGAGCATAACGTCAAGCATTGCCGTAACACCTACCAATCTCATGCACTGATCAGATTATTCGATTAATGCACTGTGCTAAATTTATGTAAAACTGGATCCAGGTACCAGGAATCAGTAAAACAAATGAATAGGGTAATTGAATAAGCTTCAGGGGGCTCAATAGTGCTATTTAACATTTTAATAATTTCTACCAGTTATTTCAAAAGCAGGTTAACATAAATGTTGTTTTATTACTAGATTATAAGCATCGGGCGCTACGCAATTAATTTTTATGTAGACACAATAAAACGAATAGTGTTTCTCCTTTGAAGATAAACGCATAAATACTTCATAAAACGTGATAAAAATGTTAATTAATATTTAAGAAACTGATGGCGAATCGTGAAGGCAGGCAATAAAATCTCTCATCAGTCGTTCGAGAGCATGTGCAGCAGCATGTGTCCTGCTACATATACGTTTATCACTCGTTTATTGCAAACGGAAACCTCTGGCGACCCCTTCTTCCATACAGCATTATAGCCCATTGATAGACATATGACGCGACGACCTAAATTAACAAGCGGGGAGCGAGCAAAGCGCGTCACATCAATAAGAGCTATATCAAACAGTCACGCCAACTTCTTAGTTCATAATAACAGTTCAAACAGATTAAAGTATCGATAAGTAAACAGAAGAAACGTAAAACGAGGAAACGCGCCTTCGTCGTGCTAGGTTATAAAAACGTTACAAAATGCCAATTTAACTACATCACTAATCTTAAGTCAAAGAGAATAAGTTTAGAAAAAGAGACCAGAAATTCAATTAAAGGAGGGTAACGGAGCAGGAAGCAAGATGCGCACAAACTGTGTGAGACAGAGAAGGAAAAAATAAATAAAAGTCAAGAGGAATCAGGCGAATTGAGAATAGCCATTAAGGTGTTAATGAGGGTCTTATTAAGCCGTCTCCTCCCCGTGGGTGGTCTGCCTGTAGTGCTCGCTTTGTTCATTAATCACTGCAGATTAAATTTCGACTTAATTATCAAATGTGTATCACGAGCAACAATGGACGATGAAGTTTTGATAATGACATCTTTTTTGTTCGTGAGTAAGCTTGTTCGTAAGGATGTGCAATTTGAGTCACAGTATGCACTAATCTGTTATGTCCGAATGAAGCTCGATTTCTGGCCGAAGCCGAAGGTTTAATAACCATATGAAATTCAGTTAGTCAGTTTAAGACTGTCTAAAACTGATTATTAGACAGTCGGGTCGGCAGACGGATGGGGCGATCTTCAAAGTTAAACCGTCCTTGCCTAGGCCGGTCTGTGGCGCTCATACACGGACCGAGATAAGCAAGTACGACCATACATTACATACTGAATTTCAATAAGTGCCTCGGAAAGCACGCTAAACCGTGGGTCCCGATTTTTGACAGTCATTCCAGGTAGTCCATGGCTCAAAAGTCGAACTACTAGTCTATCCATGGGGTACCGTATTACCCAGTACTAACTGGGTTGAGGAGGGCAGATAGGCAATCATCCACATCTGCCTAGCCTTTTCCCAAACTATCTTGGGGTCGGCTTCCAGTCTAACTGGATGCAGCTGATACTAGTATTTTACATGAAGCGACTGCCTATTTGACCTCCACAACTCAGTAACTGGGTAATACGATATCCCCAGGCAAGACTAGATGTCAGAATTTTGGCTTCTGACTACTCGTAACGACTGTCAAAGATTTACAAACTACAGCCGGGACAAACGGCTTAACGTGTTTTCCAAGGCACGGAGGAAACTCGGTACATAATTATGGTCACCCATCCACGGACCAACCTCAGCAAGCACGGCTTAACCATAAAGATCGACCCGTGCGGTTGTTATTATTTAGCCACTAGCTCCTCTGAGGTCAGAGGGGAAAGTAAAAGTAAAATACTGATATTCAGCTTCATCCGGTTAGACTGGAAGCCGACCCCAACGTAAGAAAAGGCAAGGCAGATGTTGATTTTTATAACTTTTTAATTAAATATCTATGTTGACTGGATTTGTTATTATAAAGAGATGAATTTAACAACTTGTCAATATAATAACACTTCAAAAGTAGCTGAAAGCGAACCCGAGGGCTCGATCGGACACTATCTACCAATTTTATAAAATAAGGATGTAAGAATAAATTGGAAGAGCTGATATGATGTCAAGACCTGCCTAAATCGCCATGATCATCATGCATTGCAAAAATATAAATATTCCATGGATATTTTAACAACCTCTGTTTTTGGACCTTATCCTTGACGTAAGCGTCATTTATGATTTAAATATTTGTGAAGAAATCTCGTAACCAAGTACCACATACCACGGAATATGAATACCTAAATAATATGAGGTGCGAGTGCTATTCAAATACTACGCTGCATTGGAATAAAGTGACAAATCAAATAAATCCAATTCCAATTCAATAATAAGCTTTCCAATGGCAAGTTAAGTAGGTACAAGCACCTACATAATAGTTAAAAGAGTTGTATAAATCTCGAATCCTCCGAACTTAAAGGACATTCTGGTTAAGTAAAACCGTGTTCCCACTAGTGTATTCTCAGAATTAGTAATGTCGGATTAATGTGACATGGAACAATAAAACGCGGCTGAAAATGGCCACTTAATCTGAATGTGGACGATTATACTGAATGTACATCCTTTGAATATCTAATTGAGTTTTCACATTGATCTGAAGTTACTGCTTTAGAATCTAATAGGTTGTGCGAAGGAGCGTTTACGCCGTACGACATTTCAAACAAACTTTCAAGTCCTTATTTTTAAAAATGACTTAATCGATTTTAATGAAACTTCATACTCATAAGCAGGATACATCCATACTTCCATACTAATATTATAAATGCGAAAGTCACTCTGTTTGTTTGTTTCGGATCTTAATGAAATTTGGCAAGAAGATAGATTTCAACCTGGGGAAGGACATAGGCTATATATCATCACGCTATGACCAATAGGAGCAGAGCAGCAATGAAAAATGTTGCGAATACGGGGAATATAGTAGGTCCATAAAGTTACAAAAAAAAAATCGAAAAATAGTTTTACAGTTAAATTAGACCGATTATATAAATTATCCGAAGAAACAGAAATTTCCAATTATCTTTTATTTATCTCATTTCGAAAATGTTATTGTAACGTTTTAGACCCAGGTATCCTGCTTATGCGTATTAAGTTTCATTATAATCAGTTCAGTCATTTCGATAAATAAGAACTTGAAAGTTTGAATTAAATGTCGTAAGGCGTAAACACTCTTAACTTTTCTAAGCAATTTTGTGAGTGAGCTAACTTATAGGCTTTTATTTCATGGCGCTATAAAAGTTATAACACTTACACTTGACATAGTAATTCAAAAAACAATATTTTTGACAGATTAGTGTTTGTTTATGTAGATAAATTATTAATCCTTTATAATTAACCTTTGTACTTTATATCCAATTGTAAGTTGTTAGTTTCATGAGCTACCATAAGTAACCCATATCTAAACTTTTAGAAATATTTCAAGCACTGCCTTTTTTGAGCACAAGACTTAATCAAATATTTAGTTTAAGTGGGTGATGGTACTCAGAGATTTCGTATTTCGTAGTAACCTTACCCGTACTCAAAAAGGCGGTATAGAAGGTCAGTCAGCTTAACCTATAGGCTGACGAATTATGCCTATATTCAATACTATAGAGCTTTAATCAAATTATACTCAGTTTGGTACTCTAGGTATATCATAAATATCTTAGTCGACGTCTATTACCACCATTACTCTTTCGCCAATTAATTAGTCACAAGCGACCTTGCTTCTGAGTAATGACCACACTTCATTTTATTTTCTTTTTAATTAGCTTCAGCGGGAAAAGAGCATTCGGCAACAGCCCAAATGAAATTAAACTATACTACACCGCAATAAGGCTCCAAATCATTTGATCTATAACATTCAAACATATGTGATTTGTAAACGTGTGTGCGTCAATCTGTACACAAGTAGGAGTATTCTGTAAATGGATAAGCTATCTTTAGATTGGGCGGTGTACTTAGATAGATAATATGTCGCATAATGGCTGTTTTATTTTGATGGAAGAGCTGCATACATTAATTTTTTTGGGTAGGTCCCGTCTAGTAACTTTCCCATTTGGACAACGAAGACATGCAAAACAAGTGAAAAACAGTGCCATTTTGTAACTATTTTAATCTTCAAGCAATAGTCCCGTTTCGTACCCATAATATCAACTGTTTGTTTGTACGGTACAGTCGGTTCCCAAAGTTACAAAGATACTTCTTGTTGATGTTGCTAATGTTTTATCTCTCTCTCTGGCAAACTAAGGTTTGTTACGACATATCCCAATTTAGAATTTTAACAGAAGGTGCTAGGCGAGCAGAATCATGAAGAAGATGTTGGTGCCGTTAAAATCGTCTTATTGGTGAATACCCTTCAAAAAGTAGTAGACCTGCATGGATTTAATTCAAAAAAATCCGTTTGCACACACAAAATCTGGGTAGGACCTACTTATGATCAAAGTACTAGACTTACATACACTTAAGGTGGCCGTTCTGTTAAAATTTCTGACTGCATAATTCAATGTTATTATTTTTTTAATAAATAGGTAAATATAGCTAGTTCAAGTATTATTGGAACTTTTTGTTTACTTCATTACAAAGTCGTATTAATGTGTTGTTCGAAATAGAATGATTTTATTTGTTTCCGTTTATTCATTTTTTTTAATTATTTTAAAATTAGTTTTTTGGAAAAATATGGGCCCTCAGTAAACATGCACTTTGCTTTCACATGCTACTTTTTCCGTATAAACTTGTCACAGGAAATTCTAAGCTAACAGAGACAGGGTACAAAAAAAAAATTGAGCTAGCTTCACTCGCTCTTGCATCCCACAAGGGCTCAGTTATTCTAAAGTGCCCAGGGCCTCCAATTGGTTAAAGACGTAACTTCATATTACGTGTGGTGGAGTTATAACTGTATTGCCAAACAAAAAGGTTACCAAATGGGAATGTATATACGAATACTCAAAAGGATACGAAACGAGACTCAATGTATAAATCGGTCAAAATACTTTCCGCACTGTTTTGGTGGTATTTTTTTTAGTTGTCGAAATGGGAAAGTAACCAGATGGGATGTTACCTCTATGGGTTTATCGCAAATCGTAGGTTCCTGTTTATTAATAGTTATGTTTTGTAGTGCACTAGGAAAACAACGACGAATGCTTATAATTGTATAAATCTGAAGTTTTACTTACGTGCAGCAATCAGTGAAGCTTAGGTCGAGTAAAATTCCTTTCTAGTTAGTTTCACAGATTTTTTAAAAATAAAGTTATACCATGTTTAGTTTCAATGTCAAAGAAGATAAACATAACGCTACCTCTCTGTTTAGCTTCTTTGATAGCCAAAACGGTACGAGGTCATCGCTGACTTTCTTGGGTCCCAACAGACGTCGAAATGAACTAAATGTTTGTGCAACTAAATCAGCGATTTAAAGGAGGTATCATAGAAGAAGTTTTGAATATAGAACATTAACAACTAGCTGATCCGTAAAAATTCGTCTGCGTGAAATTTTCTGCTACGCTACTATTGATCATAGTGTGTTGTTATGCCTATAGTCTGTCTCGATAAATGGGCTAACCAAAACATTGTTTTCCTTTCGAGCCTGTAGTTCCTGCGATCGTTAGCGCAGAGATTGTTCTTGAGTTCCTAACGCTCAACCAAAACAAGCAAACAAACTCTTCTGCTGTATAATAGTAGTATAGATGCAAAATAATTACTACCATGAAATGTTTTTATAAGTGTTCTTATGTCAAATGGAGATGGTAAAACTAAAGTTTGAGTTTCAAATAAAAATAAATCATAAACCACATACTTACATAACTATTATAAGGAAACTGTGCTCAAAAACTAACAAAATGCTTACTACATATAATGTTTACTAGTCATTCTGTTTGCAATATACACCGAACTACAAAAAAAAACTGTTATTAGTGGCCGTAGACTCATAAATTATCTACTAAAAAAAAATTGTGTCAACTTTAATAACTGCAGCAACATGTTCTACGAGCAAATTAGAAATTTTAAAATTTTCTTCACCTGTAGGACATATCACCAATATATTCATGCAGGCGCGATAAGTAACATATGTCAGTTTTTGTATTCGTAATGACGACGTGTCTGTATAAGTGTTATAGTACATAACATCAACCGCCATTGCTTTAATGATGCAATAGAGAGCCGGCGAAACGTGGGTGGGCTTATCAATAGGTACATCGGCGATTTGACATAAATGCGTTATACTTAGATTACCTATGTGACAACCGATAAAATGTTGTAAAGCGCCGCCTAGCAGTGATTGACACCGCGCATGTTTACACTGCGATATCCCGACGTAGATACACCTTCTGTATCAGCCGCCTTATCTAGCAGACACATAAGCGTTTTAACGATACCGTACAAACGAAAGATGGTCGAAACGCAGTCTAAAAAATACATTATATTCAAATATGATTCGATAAGTGTGACTGGCCCGTCCCGGCCGTGGCTATTAGTCCGTTCCAAATAATTCATAAATAATGGCCGTTAACCACCCCGCAACCCTCGTCTCACCTCAAACGCGTTAATTGCTCCGCAAATATACTCATCTTCGCACTAAGTGTTTACTTGCCGACTTTAATGACTGGTCAAACAGAGCGAGAGCGCGGTCGCGCGGTCAGCCACAGCGCGGCGCTACCGCTAATAAATCTTCGGATTTTCCCCGATTTCCCGGCGTCCCGCGGCGGCCGGCGCCCTACGTCCACTCTCGTGCCACTCTTATAAATTACCTACACGCTTTCGCTATAAATCACACAATGGTCGGGCTAAATGCATTTACTATTGTTTGAATACACCTCGAACACCACTATCGTGACCGATGTCCGTGTGTGTTGATGCATATTTCATTCGGCGATCATTTTCGGTTTGCGCACCTACATGTGGCAGACGTTAGTCAGCAATCTTGGACGGCACAGGAAATTTGTAACATCCCTTTGTTAGGTCCGGAACTGAAGGATATTATGACCGTTCCGTGTGAAGGCGCCCGCGATTAATCTTGAGCGAAAAGTTTGGCCGGTCGCTTGACCTAAGGAAACAGCCTAATGCGCGATAATTGAAAGTTATACGAGGATTCGACGGGGGTTGGGATTAGCTTGAATATAAACAATTATATTGTATGTGCCGCTTACTAAGCGATCTGTGACCACTTAACAATATAAAGGTGCTTATTTTGACCGTTATCTCGGCCGGAAGTAAAAAAAACGTGATCCAAGCGTAATTTTTGTCCGCGCCGCTTGCCTCGCCCAACGCGCTAAGCATTAGTCGAATAAAAAACAAGGTGTCGATTAAACTTGAGATAGCTTTTAACTACGTTATTATTTAATTTAAAGTTTGTTTTAGGATTCCGTGGTTTCGTGTTTTTGAAGTCATTTGCATAATAAGAAAGTTTATAAAAGCAAATTATACATGACGTTTAAGTAAAATATAGATCTAAGAACAATATGTTAATTCGCTTTAAATATTATTTGAAGAACACCTAATTGCTATTTTTATGTTTATATGTTAAACACAGTCAAGTAATTAACTTTCAAACTTAAAAAAACGCGCCTTCTTTTGAATTCTTGTCAGGAAGTGCCAAAAACTAAGTACAATAATGTCACTCTACGTAATACGATTATCTCATAATTCAACTGAACATATTTGACACTTTATCTTTTGTTATAATTTTGCACAAAAAATAACAATAATACTGAAAAGACAAAATTTACGCCATTTATAATATTGTGACACGATAGCGTATCCTGCTTTGATCGATTTAGGACCACCGAAGTATCCCGAGCCACTAATTCAAAATGGGATAAATGATACGTCACCGACAACAATGGCTCAATGAAGACATCTCGGCGTGCAAGCGAAGCTACGATAGGTACATTGTATATTCAGCGGAAAATAATCGCAGAGAAGCGCTTTACAGTTGGTAAATTTGGAGTGAGTTTTTTGCGAGTTATTGTAGCGATTCGGACAGATGTCACGGGCAGGGAATCCGCGACAACAAAAGCGCCCCGGGGGCGCATTGTCCTCTCCTCCCCGACCTCCCCGAGTCAACCATTAACGCTGACACCTCTAACATTCATTCCTGTATCAAAATAATAAGTGTAATTTATTCAATTTATTTATAGCTATATTCAGTGTATAATAGTTATTGCTCTAAATGGTTTTTAATGTCCTTATTTTATAAGTAATGGTTAGGTACGTGCAGTCGGGCGTTTACAGCTGCGTTGCACCCTTCAATAGCGGCTATTAGCAAGACATCAGATAAATACGATAAACTTGGGGCCCCGGAAACTCTTATGAACCGACCATGTTTCATTGTAATTTAATGCTCACTCAGTTATCATTGAATTAGATATTTCCAGTTTTAACTTTTAATAAGTAAAAGCTTTTGTGTTAGGAATCTTTGAAGGACTATAACCGAGCATTACTTTAGTGTTGTTTTGCGGTTTGAACAAGCGCCGTAATGGAGACAGTTTTAGAGGAGTTAGAAGTCGAGGCAAACAAGGATTAAGAGTGAGGTGTCGCGGAGGTGGCGGTGGCTGCGGAGTGCGCGGTGGACCGCGGCGGGCGCGGGGCTCCGGCGTGCCCAAATCAATCACGGAGGCTCAATAATTGATCGCCCTCGGCGGCACCGCGCCAGGCTCCCCCGACCTAATTACCTCTCTCGCCCTCCACACGCGCACGGCTCATTAAGAACCGTCTGTTGTTTGTTCTCCTAATTAAAGTGGAGCTTTATCGGTCTCGGGGCCCCGTCTAATTGATATCATTGCGAGCGTTTACGATCATTGAATTACGCCGGCCGCGATCGGTTACCGTCGGGTTCGGCAGTTAAACGTGACCGCACATTGTCTGTGTCTGAGCTCCAATTGACTTGTTTAATCCCGGTTTATTGTTTATTTATTTATGGGTACGCTTTTCAAGCGGCGTTGCTCCGTTCTTTTAACAGACAACACTTATGCATGAAGGTCTAAGTAAGGTGGTAAACTACTACCTACCTAAAGGTCTATAGCTATCTAAATAAAAGATTTATTAAAACATTTACTAACCCGAGCCAGTCGTAAGCCTCATTAATAAGCTTGCGAACCTCCACCAACGAGGTTTTAATAACGGCGTACAACTCAATTCCAAATTACGAGCGGTCGCTCAATTTTCAATAATAAAGTGTTGTAAAAAGAAATGTTTCTGATTAAGAACACAATATCATGCATAATAAAATAATATTAACTCGATACCAAAAGAAATAACTTTCAGTTCTCGAAGTGGAAAATAACCAATTTCGTTTAAATCACAATCTAGCAATTCTTTGATACCCGTGAAATTGCCGTAACGAAATAAATGTTAAATAAAACGTAAAATAAAATTATTGTGCCTCCACAAACAAATAATTGGAACGGGAACGTACCTAAACGCCCGCGCCCGTCGCCGCTCGTTTTATGGCTTATTTGGGGGAAAGCTTTATTGAAGTTAGCCACGTTGTCTGCGCGACTTACAAATACCGCCCTTAACTCGCTCGGCCACGACACACAGTGGAATACCGCGCACCGTTGCGTCACTGCCGTGCGCCATGAAATGACTTTTTCGTTTGTATTCGCTCTTTATCCACTTAGACTCATTCTTTTTTCCACTCGCTACAATTCACTTTTAGATTCTGCTAGTAGTGTTTCCTACCGGTATTATTTTATAGCATGAATAATTTTATTTCTTTTTTGTAGTTACGGTCCAAGGACTTTGTGTATTAAACCATCGGTGATATATTGAAATGCGGATTCGTAATCCAACGTAATATTTTGCTTAGACGCACGTACTTGGTGTGGTGCAAGACGTATTATAATACAGTTTATGATGCAGAAAATGTTATCGCTGTACACGATACCGAAGTAAAATCATGCCTTTAACTGGCGCACAGTAGCCAGAAAGCTGAGTCGCGGTATGATGGAGTGTCGTCGATTTGGCAAGGCGGCGGGTCGGCGCGGCGCCTCGGGCGGTGCCGGGGCGCGCGCTAGCTCAATAAGCGGCTCCAACCACCGATGGGGTACGAATTTATGAACCGTCAAATAACTTATCACCAGTTTAATGCAATGAAATAAACGAGCCTTATTTATGAACCGCACAGATCAGTCGAACGTGAACTTTGTCTTTTTTGTTTCTAGGGTCGTGGCCGTAGTTGGCTCTTATTTATGGATCTAGCGGCGCGTGTGAATAACGTTAATAGTGGGGCCGGCCCCTTTTCGCTACTGTTTATATTTATTTGGGGTTGGTGTAATGAGTCTATCTGGCGCGCTGACTCGCGGAGTCTGTGGAGAATTGATTAAAATGTTGTTAGACCCAGTCTTACGGAAAAGGGGGATGAATTGGCGCGGATAAGATTTTTCGAGAGTTAATAAATGAGTTTTATCACCCTACTAAAAATAAACAAGTTAGAGATTTATGAATTGAAGATTTTTTATTCAATACTTAGGATTAATATTCAAAAAGATAATTATAGAATGTCTGTCATAAATATGGCCAAGTTGATAGCCAAGTCACGTCAGTCAGACCTATTCATAACACAGAGACTATAAATAGTCCCTTTGGTCTTATGACATTCCTTGTTTTTTAAAAGCAAAGTAACCCACAAATAAAGCCGAGTCTTCGGAACACATGCAAACCATATCTGATCTAAAACGAACATCTGTTTAATAATGAAAGATTGTAGAAATAGATGGTAATTTTTGTCATACATAATAAAAAATGGCAAGCTTAAAATATTTTATAGCTCCCTTGTAATGTGCACTCAGAACAAAAAAAGTTCATAAATCCCTAGCAGAAAGTCGAATGCATAGTGGTATAAGTAATAATAGCATAATCATTAATGTTCGGGCAGGCACGTGCGTTCTCGAGTTTCCCGTTAATGTCGGGGGCGAGACAATCATCACTCATAGTTAGCGAGCCCCCGACCTCAGAGGGAACCTCACTGCCCTGTCACCGCCAGGAAAAGAAGCAATCTTTATCACAGTCCCACAAAAGAGTTGCGGTCGCGAATTTGTCACTGGCTTATTTGCTGGGGAACGTCGAAAAAGTTTAATGTTTACTTATACAATGATAGATATTAATGATACGGTAATCATTTACAGTTGCTCTCTGGCTCTTTGACTCTCCCTAGTGGCTTTGAAGGTCTAATCTTATTGTATGTATCAATGTAAGGTCCGCGAGCCTTTCTTAATGGGATTAGTGCAGAAAAAATGACGCATAAGTACACAATATAATGTTAGTGCCCTTTCGCCATAAAACTAAGTAGGTAAAGGGTTATAGCCACTGTAATAGTAGAATGCTGGAATTATATCTGATCGTTTTAAATATGATCAACAGATGGATCCAAATTAACATGTTTTGACACCTTTGCTATTTTATAAACATACCTTTTTATGAAAAAGGTAAAGTATTTCGAATGATATAAATAAGTGAAAAATAACAGCATCTAATCCTCAGTGAATATTTAGGAACAACATGTTATATTGGGAATTCCCAAATACAATAAGTAAATGTTCTGCTAAATCACACTATAATTGCTATGACAGCCTATAATGACTGAAGATTACAATCTTCACCTTTATCACACATTTCAGGTAGATAACAAAATAAAAACGAAACTTATCTTGAGATCAAAATTCTCAGAAAGCCATTGGGCAAACCAGATCATCATAATGTCTTCCTATCAAGCGGAGATTGATAAACGATTGAATGTGTATTGCCAATTATAATTATCGAATTCAATTATGGTATCAGTGTTGATCTTGTACCGAAAACAATGTTCATTGATACAATTATAATATGTCCGAATTTTAAAATACATTAAATAGATATTAAACCATTAATTTAGTATCTTCAGTTGTCAAACGTAGTTATTGTTAATATAAAACACAGAACAATATACAGATTTAAAGGTAGGTGCATACAATAGATATCTTTGTACTTTGCGAGTCAAATATCTTTGTACATTGGGCTTATAATACTATTTTGCGAATTTGAAAGGCAAAAGTATTGGCAATCCTATTGCAGCTTCAAAAACCACATATCCAAAACTTTATATAACTAGAGGTTCTGCTGGCTTCTATTGCTCCCATAATTCATTGCTCATTTAGACTTTTGCATCGATTTATTAATGACCGGCTACTAAGGAACGGACAAATCGGATAATTAGCCTAATAGAGAGAATTAATTTGACAACATCCCTAAAATTATGATGAAATGCTTCACAATAACTCTTCTATAGGATCGAGTTCAGAGCTATAAAAAATTGGCCTAAGATGATGAAAGCTGAGTTTGTGCCAAACATTAGCTAAATATTTTAAGTAATACCAGTCTGTAGAAGATGCAACAAGTGATCGCTTCGTTTGTGAAAAAAAGATTATTTGGTTTGCGAATCCTATGCTTACATACCGAGTTTCCTCCGTGCCTCGGAAAGCACGTTAAGCCGTTGGTCCCGGCTGTCCTTTTGTAGACCTTTGATAGTCGTTACGAGTAGTCAGAAGCCAAAAGTCTGACATCCAGTCGTACCAAGGGGTATCGTATTACCCAGTTACTGGGTTGCAGAGGTCAGAGAGGCAGTCGCCTCTTGTAAAATACTGGTACTTAGCTGCATCCGGTTAGACTGGAAGCCGACCCCAAGATAGTTTGAGAACAGGCCAGGCTGATGATGGGTTGGCGATTGCTCTGTAAAGAATCCAAACCTTAGAATCACAAAAAGATGTTATTGTATAACAAAATGGCTGATGCAAGGCGTGTTGTTCAAGCCTTTGGTATAAGAATTTTTATTTTAGATCTTACAAATAAAACTTCCGAACTGGAATGTTCTTGATTAATTTATGTAATTTGTTTTCAACGCTCCGTTAATTTTTGCTACCTATTACTTTAATAAATTTAATATTTTTTTATGTATAACATGCGTTATAATAAATTTAGATTTATAGACTGGGAAATTTCACACGTATCGATCATTATTTCTCACGCATTTGAGAGCAAACGTTAAAAATATTGCTACTGCAATTAAAAATGGCTATTTGTTTGTGTTTTTAGTTTATTACACCCGTGATGCTTATTTTTCTTTGGTACGTATAGGATATAGCCGTTTGAATTAATGTAGCCAATATCTGCTAACAGGATTTGGTGTTGCCACGAGCGCACCAATTATCCGATTACTAGTGTTGTCCCGCGCAACTTCGTCTGCGTCACATTTTCCCCGTTTTCGCAACATCTTTCCTATTGTCCTTTTGTACGTAGCGTGATGATATATAGCCTTCCTCGATAATTGGGCTATCTAACACTGAAATATTTTTTCAAATCGGACTAGTATTTTCTGAGATTAGCGCGTTCAAGCAAACAAAGAAACAAACAAACTGTTCAGCTTTCTAATATTAGTATAGATGAATTAATGTAGCCAATATCTGCTAACAGGATTTGGTGTTGCCACGAGCGCACCAATTATCCGATTATAACTATCGGCTCGCTGTCGTCGTTTAGTTTTTTTGCTTTCCGTAAAAATAAAATAAAAAATAATGAAGGAATTATTTTTTACAACAGCCTCTCGGATCAATCCTCACCTGAAGCCACGTTTGCTTGTTGGTATGTGGATGGGTGTCCACCCATTACATACCGAGTTTCTTCTGTCCCTCGGAAAGCATTTTAAAGGCCGTTGGTCCCGGCTGTCATTTGTTGATCTTTGACAGTCGTGACAGGAACCTGTCTTAACAAGAGTTACCGTAATACCCAGTACTAACTGGGTTGTGGAAGTCAGATAGGCAATCACTCCATGTAAAGTACTGGTAAACAGCTGCACTCGGTTAGACTGGAACCCAACCCCAACATAGTTGGGAAGATGCTAGGCAAATGATGAATTAGAGCAATAAGTATACCAAGAGGATGAGACTAACACTGGGAACAACTAACTCTCATTTGGAGTATTGTCAGGACTACTGATTTGTATATATGCGTGGTGGTAATGACAAACAAACATTTAACATCAACAAGCATTTAACTCAATACTCGTTTGTTATTGGTTAATTTACTTATCATTTAACACATGTTCTGAAGGTAAAAGTTAGTTGTAGTGATCATCGTATTTGCGTAGGAGTTCCTAATATTTCCAAACAACCAAATTCTATAGATCTCTTTGTCTCGACACGATCCGAGTTTGACGTTAACGAGAAACGTGACATCCAACATGCAATAAGGATTTGTAAGCCAGTACTGTCGTGTCGAACATAAATCGAATGACGTCACCAATGACAATAATTACTAATGCAAACAGGTAACTAAGCCGAACAATTTGTCTGCGCAAGGAACAAACGAGCTGTTTACTTAGTACAACTATTTAGCTCAGCTCTTGAACAATAATTATGCTATTATCTCACAAATACTCGTTACCATTCTAATAAGTTAGGTACGAGGCAGTTGCTTTTTATAATTTTTTTTCTCTGTAATTGCTTGTGTTTCTTTTTATTGCCTATAATGTTACCGTCGCGTACATCATTTCGCTTATCTACGTATTTATAAATTTTTAGTTTTTATTGCTCACTGTTACTTTTATGACAAAGTATTTAACAAAATTAATTATGTTCGGTATATTATTATGTCGGCTTCAACAAAACTAAGAGCATATGATCAAAATTGATGATTTTCTTTTGCTTTCTTATACGGAATTCGCTCCATTAACCATTCTGTCTTTTCCATTTCCTCATCCCTAGATACATAGGTACTATTTTTGTTATGTAATTAGTACAGTTCCAGCTATAGTTAACAATATTCCACGAATTGCTAAGATTGTTTTGCGCATGTGAAAACACAACAGTCAATCGGCAAAGTTTATCATCCCGTCAGCCAAGATATAATACGTAGTACTGGGCATTAGCCTCCCCTAAGATACGCCACAACACATGGTTCTGAACTTTTCTGTTTTTCTTTCGGTTCTGAACGGTTCGAACTCATACAATGTATAGTTCTGCATGATTCTTTTGGCGTGTGATCAAGGTTGTAACAAGCGCTGCCATCTTGTTTTTTCAATCCATTTTCCACATATATTTTCACAAAGGATTACCTACAGCACTCTCCTGATAATGTCATTCCAGCGCCACTTGATGTGTACTGTAGTTGATACTGTAATTGCATTTACTAGGACAATCCTCTGTCACTCTTCATCATCATCATCATTTCAGCCCAAAAGACGTCCACTGCTGGACATAGGCCTCCCCCAAGTGTCGCCACATTGACACTTTAGAGGGTTTTGCCATAATCGCCACGCTTGGCAGGCGGGTTGGCGATCGCAGTACGGTTGTTACAAAAGCACAGAGAACGCTGCTGCCCATTCTCTGGCAAATCCCTTAGTCGCCTCTTACGACACCCACGGAAAGATATGGGATGGTGCTATTCTTTACGTCCGACACCATACAGGGCATTTGTATTTATTTAACCAGAAAATAATCTCTAAATTCAAACATGATCGCGTGTTTGTAGTAAATTAGTATTTCGCAACAAAGCTAACACTAATACGAAGCGCCTACGCCGCGTTGGTGGTTCTACGCGGCCTCTACGCGACTGCTACTCTACCCAAATATCTGAATAACCCTTACGTTGTGCATTACAAGACAGCGTAAGGGTTATTCGAGTGCGAGTCGGTTTTTTATGTCATTTTTCGAACTATGTGGCGTTTTCGCGCCGTCTGCGCAACATTAGCCCAGTAACCCCTACGCTACGTAGGCGCGTCGTAGCCGATGCTACGCGGGCTCTACGAGGTTGCTAATCTGTAAAAACATCCGAATAACACTGGAAAACTACTAAGAAGGGAACTTGGTCTTATTTTTTTCCACTGAACTATATGTTCCACTATTAATACATCATATTAGTGACCGTTGAGATTTTTTTTATAAATGGTTTTTAATTTTGAAATTAGTCGGGGCATTTCAGAAGAAATTACTAAGAAAAAAGTAATGAATGTCAAAAACTTTCTACCAAAAAAGTTCATACATTACTATTTTTATGAAGTATGTAGAAACAGATGTGGAAGCATTGTCACCCTACGGTAGTAGATAAAATGCCATTTGTCACCAGGCGTCTGTCACTGCAACGCAGTGACGAACACTCCGGAACTGCCTCCCTGGCTTCGCACTCCATGCTCTAGAGTTCGCCGCTTGCGGTTAACAATGAAATGAACTTAAGTGTTACTTTGTATTTTAGGGTGTCTTATATTTTCTACACAAGTTACTAACTTGTGATGATAATGTCCACCGAAGTTCTGATCTGAAGCTTTTAACGTTAGTTTGGTTTCTAAGTTTACACCTACGAGTTTTTGAGCAGATGTCTCAAAACCAGGATTTTTAAGTGATATTATGTAACTTTTAAATACACAGTAAAAATGGCCGAAGAAGCCGCACATAAACAGGTATATATCCTATACGCAAAACAGTAACATCTTAGTGTTGTCACAAAATGAAAACAAATTACGAAACACAACGATACACACTTTTCTTACTTAAGGCAGGGGGACAAATAAGCTTGCTCTTTTTATTCAGTTATCGCGTCACAACCAGTGCCATACGTATCATAATGCTTTTCATTTTATTATCAGAGCAGCGGGCTAGGGTGAGATAAGGGACGAGATCCCGAGGCGCTCTCGAATCGTTCACACTTTTAATTTAGTTGCTCCTAATGTATGCGAATAACTGAGTAAGGAGGGTAGCATCCCCGCTCGCTACCTCACTGTTAAACAACTATCACGCGTAGGGTGCGTTAGGCCTTAATAGTTTTCCCCTCTGCTTCCATACATTATGCAAATACGCCAGTGATATGTCAGCCAGTACACTTGGGACTTTTATTGTTGTTCGTGAGTTTATTCCCTTTTATTAAGTTAACTTTAATTAAATTCAAGCCGACGTATTTGTAAGGCCGATTGACTGAAAGGTATTAAGCGCCGAGATTTATCCGCTTACATGTGGGCTTAGCGATGCGGAGTGCCAGCGTTAATGGCTAACGGATTTGATATAATTGGATAACAATATCGCTTTATAACGCGCTCTAAACCGTGTGAATGTTGCCGATCGACTGATTGTTTAGTCTAGCTAGGTTATAAGCTCTGTAGAGTGCTATGCTCATCTCGAAAGAAACCCATACATTTATTTTTAATACAAGTTTTATATTTCATTCTACGTGGCCCTCAAACGTTAAACTAAATTATTGCTTTTCAGCATGTTAAGTTGTTACCCCAACTTGCGTAAGAATAAGAATGTTTATGTTTGCGATAAAGATAGTACTTAATCAAAATTTTCCTTTTTTTTGTTATTGTTTCATGAAATATAAGGTAGCTTAGGCGTTAGGTACTTTATAGACGTGTACCAGTTGAAAGCCTACTAGTTAATTAAACAATATGTCGACTGAAGTAAACTGTATCTATATCAAACGACGTTCCGACAACATGTTCATTTGGCCAGAAGCAAGTTTGTTTATTGTGTCGTGCGGTATTTCAGAGCAACCCTTACGCGCTCAAGGAGAGCGGCGGCGAGATGTCTGCGTGGACGTCGGCCGGCCTTCAACCCTCGGGCGGCTACTACCCCTACGACCCCACACTCGCAGCCTACGGGTAAGTCCCCAGGGTCCAGGAGACCCCAGAGGTCCACAACGCCCGCGCCACTTTAGATAAAGCCCGTGCCGCGCCGCACCCGGATTAACATAATACCTCCCTATCGAGACTTATCTCTCTAATAGATTGCAATGCGAAAGGCTCATGTTTGTATTTGGCGACTCGTTTTGACTTTAATAAATTCTGTTATGTTGTGCATATGTACCCCCTAACATGTTTAGGGTTATTGGATTCGGACGCGTTTTACTGAGTGATCGTTTTAAACAAACAATGCCCCTTCTGAATACATTAACATACATGTAGCCAAATTAAAACATTGTCTCCACGATGCCGATGTTCCCCATGTCAGCTTTCTCGTTAAGTTGATGTGTTTGTAAGGTTTGTTTGATTAGTTTGTCCCCAATAATATTCGCTCGTGAAATCGTCATAAAATTGTCGTCATTACGATCTGTCATTGTGTTCAGCTGGTTATTAGACCGATTTGTGTGTACAACCGTCGGTTTCGTGTTACTCATTTGACGTTGTCAAATCACATGTCATAATTAACTTGTTGACATTTTATACGTGATCGTTAAAAGCCAGTAACTATAGCTCGACATACGATTTACTAAGATTGGTTAAATATAGATAATGTACGGCCGGCGCCGTGTTAAAAAGATCATATAATTAGTATTATACAGGTTCCTTTAATATATGCGGTAAACATATCCGTTAAATAGCATTTGTTGTTTGAGAATTATAGGAATGTGGATAATAATCAAGTATTCCCACTCTCTCTCTCTCGTAAAATTAGAGACCCATTTAACAAACGCCGTAACAAGAAACTGCGTTAGACATATTGTCTCATTTAGCATTGTAATAGTCTCGACGATTCGCTCGGCATCCTTTGGCATTATTAAGACTATGACAAAGAGTGGGATCATGTGACTCTATAATGTAACAGCTTAAAGATAGTGATAATTTAAGTTTAAAAAAATTCAAGTGCACCGATAAAGGCATACACACACGTAGTTGTGCGCTAGGCAGTGCGTGTCGGCCGCAAGGGACAAATGACCGAGTAACCACTCCCGGTTGTTCGCCGTCCCGTTTCGACGCGTACACACCAGCGCCTCTGACAGAGACGGATGACGCCACATCCATTCGCACTAGTGCTTGATTAATTCACAGTTTTTCTTTGAAACGCGATCGCACGACGCGTTGCGTTGACGTTTTCGGCAAACTTATCAACCCGTCAGACTTGTCGACGAAAAAGGGTGGCCTCTTATTCCATTTTATTTATATCGTCTACACAGTCTTGTTGTCTACATATAAATCAACAACGGTCGTCATAAGAGTGTCATAACAACGTATTATACGGACGCATCAATTAAATATACGTTTCACGGCGCACTTGAAATTTATCCGGCCATGAATCACATTGAAACTGCCTGAAAATAAAAACAAATCATGATACATCAAAGCGGAGTTATGCTGACAATTCGGCTGCGCTCGACTTAATATATAGCAGGCGGTGCGTTATAATCTAAAAATAATTAGAAGCGACATTAGTTTTTATGCGTAAAAAAGACGCGACGTTACGGTATCGTGGCGGGACGAGCACGGAAATACACCGTGATATATAGCGCCCCCGATGTTCCAACACAATTGTTCACTACGGCGACTCACGCATAGGATGATCACTTTACATTTTTCTAATCATTAGACTTTCCAACATCTTGATTAATTACAATCTCAAAATGTGTTGTAATTAAACCTTTTCTATAAGCACTTTTTGCAAGTTTAATAACTGACAGTTGCCAACGAAATTGTTGTGTATTTATTTCAAAAGAAAAACTTCATAAGAGGCTCATAAAACGTTCCGGGGGTCGCAATAAGTTAGGTGGACCGAATAAATAGCCTCACAAAGAAACAACCACGGTGAAAAGCGTACATAAGCAACAAAACTTGGCCGCGAGTGTAGGCGCTCTCGAGTTAAGTACCGTTGGCGTATTATTTGGAACAGCCTGTAATCTGCCACGCCCGCCGCGCGCCGAAATGAAAAATTACTCAGCTATTTTTAACAAAAGTCTCGAGCACAGAAAACGTACAAAAATTAGAGAAAAGAGACGAGGGAGCACTTGTACCGCACCATTGAGATCAAAATGCGCAGGAAATTACCGCGCCCCGAGCACGGAGCTCTGAGGGAATTATTTGTGTGCCAACGATTTGGGTTGTTACTTTTTAAATAACCCAAGTAAGGGCGCTTAACGAGACACGAAGCTCGAGCGACATTTATGAGCGTTTAGCAAACGCTTAGATTTAGGAACTCTATTATAAGTATCGATTCCATGTTCGAATCAGATGATCTAAGTTATCATTGGTTTTAAGTGCTTTCGGAAAATACGTAGTTACTACGAAAACATCATCATCAAAACAGATGATTGTTCGCTAGTAAACTACAAATGACTGACACGGTAAATACTGGACCAGTCTAGAAAATTAAAAAAACAATTGGCTTGTAATATCTGCAGCTGCAATTCATAATAATTTCTCATTACGCCGGTCGGTGTTAACCTAGAATTATTAATTATTTTGTCGCTGTCAAAACCTACAAAAACCGTATGTTATCGGAAGAGAATTACCGGCGCGTGTATTGATCATAATTAATACGTCATACAGCGCGTTCCAATCAGGTGTAAGTTAATAATAAATGTATCAGATAATTGTGTTGGTGCGGGGCTCGACAGGAGGAAGCCAACTTAATTAACTAATTACAACAGAATTACAATATGATTGACACTTGCACATCCTTTCAAATATTCGCTCGTTACACACACAATAATACACCAAGTATGTCGGTTATATTTGAATCCCAAATATGTATGATAACCTCCATTATACAAACTGTTGTTTTGCATCCTCGTCAAATTCAAAGAGGTAACAATGCTAATGATTCTCGACCCAAATCAATAATAAAATGGGTAGGTAATTTTTTTGTCTTTTTTACGGATATCGGTTAGTGTGAATCAAACAAACTCAAAAGTTTATTCGATAAATTCTGATCCCCTAAACCGCGTTAAGGGGGTTATTCTGAAATACAGACTTTAAACGACAAAAAAGAGCAATTTTTTTGATTTTAGGTACGGTAAATTAAATTGATTATTTACGTATTTTGTCAAAACCTCCTGAATTATGACGAAGAAGCAAAACAACACCTTGTAAGTAGAAATTAATTACTAGGGGCAACTAAGCTCATTTTCACAATTTCCAGCAACATAACTAGGTCTAGGTGGGTCTAGGTTTTCCATCTGGAATTTCTTAGTAGCAGCCACGGAGTCTGAAATTATTCCCAATTGATGGCAATAGGCTCGGCTCTATTAGGTACATGGGGCTTAAACATAACTGGCGAAATGTGGGTGTACTATTAGATACTCCTCTGCCTTACCCTTGTGAGATTACATGCATAATGTTATCTTATGTTGTAACTAAGATTGTAAAAATCATCATCTGTAAAAGTAGTTTAGTAAGTTCTATTTAGTTGTATTTCAATACGCCTTTTGTTTTGGATACAAGTTTAGTTAGGTGATAGAAGTATTTTCTTTCGTCGTGTATCTTTCAGGTTTAAGACTCTGTTTTCAACCAAATCCTTGGCAAACTTCGCATTCAAACATAATAAGTATGGCCTTTGTAAGTATTATCGTGCGATATGATCGATCAACTTTAAATTGTATCGTGCCATCTACATGATCTACATGATACTATTAATTATATATCAGAAGTCTACTACGACTTTCGCTGAACAATATAATAAATGCTTATATGATTAACTATAAGGAAATGAAACAGAGATTGTAGATAGATAAAGAAACATTTAAATATGAGTCGGGTGGCGTCAATACTATTTATATGCAGTATATTTTACAGACATTTTTTTATAATTCTGAAACATTACATTTTTACCCATTTTCAATTCTCACTAAACGGTACATCTAATTTTTAACCGACTTTTCGTATGTGATAGGATATATGTACTAAATAGCTGGAAAAAATATAAAACACTATATCATCCAAGTAAATTAAATTGCGTATTTTGTTCGCCCTGTTATGCCCCCGACTCGTCACTTTTCCAATTCGTCACCAAATATTTTTTTCATACAAGATGTCCGGATTAGTCATCATAAGAAAACAAATGAACTTTTATTTTATACCGATGTTCCCAACTCGTCATCAGTATAAATTTGCGTGTCAAAAAGTACAGTCAGTAAGAAAAACATTGCTTGTTTTTTAAATCTATTTATTTACAGTTAATTCTATTTAAAAATAATCGCACTAACTGAACTTCACTATAAATAAACAAAAAAGCTTTTTGTTGGTAAGCGTCAGTAGGTATAGAAAACGTCTCATGCCTTTAAAGTACTACGGTGTGATTAATAACTAGGAGTTAACCTCATAATCTGTTATCTAACATTACTTCAAGTAAACTACTCAAGCCTATGAATACCGAATGTCGCCCATTACCTACTTGAGAAGAGGACAGTGGAGGAAAGAAAAAATAACGAAGATTTGAACGGAAAATTGGAAAATTAAAAACTCAATCTAAATCATATCATCATCTCACCAGCCTACAGTAGTCCACAGCTGGACATAGGCCTCTTCAATCATACGCCACTTAACTCGATTCTCGTCAACTGTCATCGACTTGATACCAGCCACCTTGCGAAGATCATCGCTCCACGGAGCCTGACGGCATCCCACCTTACGCGTGCCGACATGCAATCCCTCAGAGATACTCCAAGCATAGAACTTGAATTTATGGACCAACCGTGTGAGTGTCCACGTTTCGGACCCGTAAATCATAACAGCCACCTTAGTTTGTCTTTAGGCTATGTGGAATACGCGACGAGAAGACCCAAGAAAAAACTACCTAAATTGCTCAATTCTTCTGTTAGCCTCTCTGAAAAAGTTGTCTTTACCAAACTGCAGAGTTTGCCCGAGGTAAACATTTCTCGAACAACCTTGAGAGGACCGACATTGACCATAATAGGTCCTGGGGTGACAGAACGTGGGTTTTATCACCCCAGGACCACGTAAACCAATTTCTGCTTGTGCAATCCGGTGTTTTTAAGTTTTGTCCAGAATTATTAAAACACCATCTTGCATTCATGCAAGCCTAGGTGGTAGTTTTGTGTAAAATAAAATTATTAATCAAAAGAGCATCAAAAGAGAATCATTTAAGCTCAAAACGTTAAAACAATAGGAGTCATGAATTTTGATCGTGTCGTTTTTGGGGATGATGTTTAACTCTATGCTTCTGACCAACCAACCTTATAGGTAACATGAATTGTAAGCTTGTTCTTTTAACGATACTTAAGTATCGATGTCGTTTTCGATGACAAGTAGGAACAGTGACGAGTCGGGCATAACACTTTTGTTCATGTATGTTCATCGATTTCTCTATGAATGCTGGTCCGATTTAGGTTACGAGGTAGATTTTGTTTTTTAATAAAAAAATGCTATCTACTTTCCGTCCATCGATAAGTGAAATAACTTAATACTATTGCAGCATAAAAGCCATCTGAATGTTTCACGGTAAAACAATACCGGGTATTATAAAAATCAGACCCTAACTAATGATGAGTTAAACCAAACTGACATTGTGAATATACTGACTACGAACAGTTCTTAAAACGCCTGAAGTACTCGCACTTGAGTTACGAATCCTAATTCTAATACGAGCCAAACCTCCCCTATAGCGGGGGGTATTACTTATGTACATTCGTTTTCGTATATAGCTGTACGGTTTACGGGGGAGGGCACGTAGAGGCCGCAATTCCCCCAAGCGGGTAGATCGTAAACCTTCGATACCGCGAATTGAATACTCGGCAAGCGCAAATATGTAGCAGCGGTAGTAAGCTCCCGCCCAACACTGCGCCGCTCTTCACGAGGACTCGGGGTGACCTAACATACTCTACACGTACAGTTTATTTGAAAATGTTTACTATTCCCTACATGTGATTTACAATTAAATACAATACAGTGCCTGGTTAATTTATTTGGGGTTTAAAGTTAGGTAATTTATGTGGACAACATACCGTTAAAACTTTGAATCCTTGATTCTTATAAGAATGATTGATGCTTTTCCATTGCAAGGAATCTATTAAAGTACCTAAATAACAGTTAAATCCAACGCAGGAAATGTCACAGAGAATTAATCCAGACATTTGTTCGGTGCACAAATATGGAACATTATTCAAAGCTCGCTGTAGGTTTTATGCTTTCGTCCCCAAATTAACAAAGATACAAAGTATTTCCGCCCATGAAAGTATTAACATTCTCGGAGCAGTGTGCATGTGTTCTCACAGGGCGGGCGCGCCGAGTAAGTGGACTGTCTAAATTAATTAACAAGGCTTAAAGGATTCAACCCTCGCAGCAGCTTCAGAGCTGTAAACCAAACCATGCGAGACCGAATCAATACAACGTAAAGCAATAAAGCGCTGTTTTTCTTAACCAGCGCTGTCGTCACTAACCACCGTAGATTTCTGAAGAGCTTATTCGTGTTCAAACTAATGCGGTTTGGTTTCCAAGGCTTTGTATGGATGCGCGTTTGACATGTGTATTAATATAGCGCGACGCGTCTTTCATATGGGAATACTTCGAGTACGTACCGATACAGCGCGTAGGTACTTTACGGCAGCATGAATTTTCACAAAAAAGTCGAATTAAATTTCAAAGTGTGGGTCGCCTCCTTCGCTGTTTTTACAATAAAACCACCGGCTCGGTAGGCGCGTGAGGCCGGTGTCGCTGGCCGGAGGTCGTTCGGCGACTAGCAAGACCGGTGATGTCCGGTGAGCAACATGGCGTCGCGATCGATTGCTGGTAAGTACGCCCACGCTACCCACGCCTGCACTGCACCGCCCTGCAATTGCAACCGCGATGCAACGGTCCGCCCTCTACTTTGACAAAGACTTCTTACAAGAAAGAAGTTTTCATACTACTAATAATACTTTCTTATGGATTGTGAAGTCCCGATGCAATCTACAGGTGTAAAACTAGTTTTTTTTAAACATACTTCTTGTCTATAATTTTTGGTATATTTTGAATAATTTAAAAAAAACCTTAACTGTGAAACAGTCAACTTAAATCAAATCGAGCAATACCGTAACAAAAGAACACAAGACAAATGTTGTCAATTTTGCAAATCTTATTCGCGTCATGCACAACACGTAGGCGGAAATCTCGACAACCTCCTCGAAACTAGACCCTAAGCGAGACGCTCAACATCGCAATTTGCGTGAATATCAATCGACTCGGGACCATTTTTTAACTATTTTCACGCGCGAAACCTATTTATTGGGCCCCTTAGACCGCGCCTTTGTCATGTCGGCAGGAAAATCGAAGTCAGGTACGAATACTGGCATCGCCGGGGGAAGCCACAATTACGCTCAGAATGCGGATGCAAATGGGACCGTAGGCCCTAAAAAGTGTACCGAATGTCGCTCTGTGCCGCGATAGCTTTATTTTTGCTGCCGTTACGAGAAATCTATTGCCTCAAATAAAACGCCTATCTGCTACGAATTTAAAAGCCACTTTATTGCTCGCTGTAAACGATTCGACGCATGGACGGTGTAACTAACTGAAATATGTTATAGTGAGACTTCTCGTTATATTACGGATTTATTGGTTAACGTTTATAATGGAGACTATCCGAATGTCGATGGCATTCTCATCATTTATAAACCTTGCATTTATAAAACTTGCATTTAAACACGGTACGTGAATATAGTAGGTAGTTAGATGTTCTTGTATCCGTCTTGTTTTAAATACTTAGATTTGTTACATTTTATTATGATTCTGTGTATTGCAGGCAGGCCTATATTAAACAAAACCCGAAAATAAATCTATCACTCACTAAAACGTCTGAATCCATTAGTATGCGAAAGTTTTGTAGCTCTGCTAAGGTCGGAAGCGTAAATTACCCATTAGGCATATGTAAGTATAAACATGTTTGTCGACAGATACGGAGCCGGGTACGATTTAGCTGCGAGACGAAAAAACGCAACACGGGAGTCGACGGCGACGCTGAAGGCATGGCTGAACGAGCACAAGAAGAATCCGTACCCAACGAAGGGCGAGAAGATAATGTTGGCGATCATCACGAAGATGACGCTGACACAGGTGTCAACGTGGTTCGCGAATGCACGTCGGCGTCTCAAGAAGGAGAACAAGATGACTTGGGAGCCCAAGAATAAGACAGACGACGATGACGACACGATGCTTTCCGACGAGGAGAAGGAAAAAGACGAGCAGGAGGAGAAAATTAAAACACATAAAGGTTCGTTGAGTAACATTAAATACAATGTCGAATTGTCAACCGTCATTTATAAAATGAAATTGTTATGACGCAGTATTTCTATATGAAAATTGAAAACAAATGTTGACTGTTGGACGTTGATTTTGATTTTAGAGCTTTTATATCTGTCTATGTTGCATAATATAAGTTTTTCATTTCCGATTGCGATGCGAATGTTGTGTTTCTTGTATTATGTTGTGATTGTCCTTGATAAGCGCGCCTGCGATTGTTTGATTTACCAATAGTGCACTAATTACCCTTGGCCCGTGAGTAGTGCGTGTTGTTTTATGTAAGGATTCTGATGGTGTTGTTAACCGTTTAAAATTGCTTTAATTTTGTCGGTGTATAAATCGTCAAGTGAATTGGCATAACACGAGGAGGGAGTGCGGCTCTGCGAGGAGGCAAGGGGTCAGAGAGGCGTGCGGCGGCCGGGGGAGGTCTCAGGCGTGTAACTGTGCGTAACCGCTCCTCGCTACCGGATTTCCTATTCGTAGTAAAGTGGGCGGCGCCCGGGCCCAAATTTCATATAACGCGTCTTCCGTTCGTCGCTACAACGGGCCGACGACGCGACGCTTGGAGGTCGCGCTCAGCTTGTCTGACGATGTGCCCTACTTCATGTTCTTGCCAAAGGATTTGTCGGGTTCGTGGATCGTTTCTTTTATGAGAATATTTCGCTGGAACGTAAGTACGGTTTTGGGGATTTATAATGTAGGTAGGTACCTATACCTACTGATCCAATTTCGGTCCTGGAAATATGTAACAACGTGTTTCTTGAAATCTTATTGTTTATTTAAAAGTGATTTTCAGATTAAGCTAATATCTCTGCTCTAAGATCTATCCAGATCAAATACGTAGGACCAAAAACATGTAGGTACAGAAGTTGAAAAGCATGTTTGAAAAGCGTAAGTGCAATTATAATAAAATCCAGATACGTATTCGTCACGCTACGTGAGAACTGCTAGGGCGGCAGTTAGGCCCTCTTGTCAACAACATAAATTATAAGTAGGCATTGTTACAATAAAGATGGCTTCTAACAGAGTGTTTTCATAGCGAAGTTCGCGTCGCTAATGGAGGCGCGAGGGCGTCACGCATAACGCCCGGCATACGCTCGTGTAATGAAGCCCACTATTGTTGCGACAGAAGTGTACTTAATTCGCTGTGTATAACACTTCTGAATGGGCCACTCGCAGCCATCTCACACGATGCATAAAAACAAAGATGCATGGCAGGAGCGTGCCTACGAATCTGAAACTGATGGAACGAATTTCAAATTTGTGGTTTATTGTCAAAATATCATGTTTTTGATACAACAGCAACAATACAGAGTATATGATATTCATTCTGTGCTGTTGCAATCCAGTCAAGGATCGATACTCTGTTCCAAAAATGTTTGATTATAATAAGCACAATTATCCATTTAAAAATTTGAGTAAATCGATTTGAATATTGAGTACGTGAAGAAAATGGTTTTTAAGTCAAAGAAATTTATCTTTTGACAATTGACATAATTTTTATAACCACAAATTTTGTCAAAGATTTTCGACCGTAATCGTCAGTTTGCCGCGTCGCTTCTTGTCATGGATGTAATCTGAGCCCTCTTGGTAGCGAGTGCGAGAAAAACACGCAAGACGCTGCGCATTGTCTGCCGGATTATAGACACGCGCCCCCAGCGACTGGCGCGACATCGCCAATGGCCGGGGTGTTACCACTTAATATTTTTCTTTCGACTCAACAAAATATTTCAATAGTGAACCTCGCCGTTTTAATTTAAGTGATGCTTGGTAAGTAAATTGTAGGGTAGCTTATACCGTTATAATGCCCCAAAATTATGGAAATTGGAACTGTCTTATATTATGTATAGAAAGAAGTTGTAGTAAAACTCTCCTAAAAATGGCCCTAAACACCAAAAATCGCGTGACTGATGCTGTATTCAAAAACGCATCACCATAAATATGTAAAACTTTCGTGACCACGAAGCAAATTCGTGAGAATGAATCTGTAATCAATAGCTAAGCATCATGAGATTAAACTTACCCAAACAACTTTCCGATTAAACTAATCCCGGGGACAGATCGCAAACAAACCATAACATTTCTCACTAACGTGCATAACCATTCTTTTACAAAAACGTCAATGTTAGCGACGTGTAATATATCATTTTAAGTTACGGCAAACAAAGCCAATATAAAAGCTTTCACACGCGATCCCTAGACCGTCGTCGGCAAACAAACACACAGAACTATCCGGAGCTAAGCCACTCATGAATAAAAGCTTCATTTTCGGACCCTACCAATAAATGTTAATTTTTGTCGTGAGCGCACGCATTGCAAACAAAATATTAATCCGGCGCGCGTTAATGGAAAACGAGTAGAAGCAACACAAACAAGTGAACGTCGTCCGCTCCGGGGACAACGCTAGCCGGGGAGGACCGGGGAGGACCGCCACGACCAATAAATCGCACTGACCTCAGCTGTTAAGTGCAGGCCTGCAGCGGGGGTGCAACCACTTAACGCCAACCGCTCTTACACACTTCATATGATACACTGCATACTTTTATAATGCATCATCCGCGTCATTTGCATAAAACGCAAAGTTGAGAGAACCTAAAATCGTTGGCATCTTTACGTAGAGAGCAGAAAAACCTTGATGATTCAATCATAGTCTCCGATTGAATTATGAAAGCACAAACAAATCCTAGACGAATTATTTCACCCTAAACAAGGGGTTTTCATAAAGTGGATACAGAAAGGAGAGTGGGGCTGCGAGGCGCCCACAGCGACCGAGACTGTCCTCTATTATATCTCACTTTTGCCCGTCTTGTGACTAAACCATACTGAAGGGAAAACCACTCAATGCGGAGTGTGCTTGTTGCTACTTTCCACACGCTCGACGCTTTCCGCCCGGCTCGCCTGACGCGACACGACGAATGCAGGTAAACATTGTAGTTTTAAGACAATTTTGTACATCGGATATTAATGTTAACGAAAATTTTGTACATCTAATATTAATTAATTATCACCGTGTGGGAAATAGATCACACTTTATTAAATTTTAGTCCGATTATCACATTTAGTGAACTTCTTATGATTCAGTAAGTAATGAATTCCCTAATGTCTGAGATTGTGTGTAAATAAGTTGAAGTAATTTACAATATTTCTAGTTGATAAAATATCCTTTTAGTTTAATCTTCTCAATAATCCGGTAAAGCACAGCTGTAGTAGGTAATGCCACAGTACTACTCAAGTGTTTATCCTTATAAACAAACAAACCTCTTGCAGTTAATGTAAGTGGCGGATTTCCTTCGGTACATTAATTAAATTACTCCTTGTTTATGGTTTAGCTATTTAATTAAAGCAGCTAACGTACATTCAATTAAGTAAATTTTGAGGTTAAAAGCGCAGTTAATGAAATAAGCCATCATTTATTAAACACTTCCACCTGTTTGTCAGTAAAATTTTACGAAGTTAGATAGTTAGCGCAAATAAGCGTTTAGGTATTATGTAAACGACTTCAAAACGATTTATATAGCAACAGAAATGGTAAAAAAATCCAATTGTATTAACCTATATTTACCACCCACCAGTAATTTGTAAAGAAATTAATCTAATGGATACCTTAAATGTATTACCAAAATAAAACATTACTAAATCGCCTATAGCACGCTTATCTCCCGCTGTTGTGGGCCTTTATTAGATTAATACAATGAAAATTAAAACAATTTGCCGGATAAATATCTTCGCGCGGAGTATCAGTGGCGTCCCTATTTATCCCTAGTGAAGGGCAACGCGGATATCCCCTCTTAAAAGCTAGGAGCAGTCAGCATTAAATGGAATAAAGAGAATGAAGTCGAGCGGTCGCGTCGCCCCGCGCCGCGCCTCGCCCCCGCGCTTGTCCTCGCCGCGATCGCGGGGCCTCTGAATTTCATTAGCGGGCCCGGGCCCGCCTCCGCACCCACCGAAAGCCACTTTACAACGGAAAATGGCATTATGATAATACTTAGAGCCTTATAAAATTCTCTGAATAAACATTTTTGTGTAATTGTACAATAACATCAAATTTTTTCAAGCGAGATACACTTTGAGATTTAAGTATTTCATTGCTCTTTTACCATCTCGTGATTTTTATGGATGAAACAGGAATAAGCGGTTTATTTTACGAAATCATTCCGTATAGACCTCAAAAAGGATGTGAAAATAAAACAAATCATTCTAAATAAGTAAAAGTTTAAAGAAATTAAGAAAAGATTAAGAAAAACGGTCACCGTGGTTGACCGTTAATTGTATCGCTCGCACATTCCGCGGTGGAGAGTGCGGTGCCGCGGGGCGCGGGGCGCGCCGGGAAATGCGAAATAAATGCTCGGCTTAATACGAAAGGGATCGGTAGCAGCGCCCGCGGCGGGGGGATCGCGCCCCAAAGTGGTATTTTCACTTCGCTAATCGGATAACCACTTAACGAATGGGTCACTGCACGCCTAACGTATTTTCACACGACTTTTCTAGAGGGGCCTACGAAATCCCACTTCTTACTAGCTAAAACTTACGCACCGCTTGTAACGGTCACGTCGACGATTCAATCCGCAACGTATCGATTTTTTTGGGAACATTTTAAGCCCTCTTTATTGTTGTCGCGTTGGTTATGGCCTCGGCTATTGCGACTAATCTGATTGCTCGCGCGTTTATTGCGAGTCGGACGTAATATATGATCAATGAATATTATTATCTTTACAGATGAGGAGCGGAAGGGAGACGAGATGCTGCAAGGCATGCACCACCAGATGCTGGGCTACGGAATAAAGGAAGAGACGAAACGGGGCACGTCTGATTGTGGCGTGCCGATTCCCGCTTCTAAACCGAAAATATGGTCCCTAGCTGACACTGCGGCATGCAAAACTCCACCGCCAGCAGCGCAACCATGGCCTCAGCACGCTTACGGGCCCCCCGAACGAGCCGCGCCCTCTGATGGAGGTTCCAACGGCTTTGCTTTGCCGGCGACAGCCGCTGCAAGTCCAGCCAGCGGCTCATACGGGCGGTACGGCGGCTTCGCCGGCGGCCAGTACGGCGGCCAGCACCCCTGCGTGCACCCGGCCGCGTTCCCCGACGTGCAGACCGACACGCCGCCGCAGACGCCTCCCAACATGAAGGTGCCCAGCGTCGCCAACCCACTCGGCAGCGGCGGCGGCTCCGGCTACTGCTTCCCTCGACATCAGCAGTCACCTCAGCGCGATCCCTACCACAACCCTCACCACGCCGCCAACAGTCACCAGCCCAATCAACCGCATCATAACGAGGGATCTGCGGCCTTTAAGCCTTTCTATAAAAGGTAGTTATAACTCCCTTTCTATTTTAAACTGCATGGTTTTAGGAACACACAAAATATCCCGCGCTTTCGGTATAGGCTATTTCATATCAGATATTGCTAACGTCACGTGAAAAGAGTGAATGTTTCCTATTCCAGCTCGCTCCAACACACCAACGGTTTCGTGTCGGCCGTCTGAAAGCGGACCGCGCACCAATAGCGGTGAGTTACAGATTGATTCAGATTGACGAGCTAGAGCATAATCGCGACGCGCACATGTAAATGAGAGCTGCGCACGTAATGGACGATCGTGGTGGAGATATCGGAGGGCCATAAACTGAGTTGCGGTTTAGTAGCGGAGCTCGCGCCGGGGTGTCATGTCGGTAATTGAAAACAATGGAGTTGAGTCGAGGCGGAAGGGCGACGCGCGACTCGAGGGCGGCGAGATTGCAATCTTGTGTCATTTGTCATTGTCAGAGCGACGCGTTTCTTGCGCCTACACTCGTACCGCTGACCTGCCTAAATTAGCTCTTTCTACGAGTATGTAAACTTGTCGGTGACGTATTAAAGTAGAAAAGACACACAAAGTTACTTAATACTTTATCAACTTGGTCAAATTGTGATGGAAGTCACTTATATTATAGTTCAGGACGATTCAATTATCAAGGACACAATAATGAAAGCTGAACTAGGGTTGTGCGAAGGCAGTGCCTGCAGTTTCCTGTAACACATATTTCTTAGAGTCATCAAAGATTTTCTAAGAAGAAGTAGCGGCATCCGAGTCTCATTACAATAAATCGCATCACCGCTGTCGCCGCACAGGACGGCACCGCCAAGAATTTTGTTTTAGCCAAACGCTCACAAATTCACTTCTATAAACCTTTTGTGTTATTTGGGTTTTCACGCCTTTTTGTCCCTCGAATTCCATGACGCGAAAATAACTCCTTATCGCGGCATTCCTTTAAAGTAGCCCCAAAAAGAACGGATTTAAATTGTCAGTTTTTGTTATCGCCTTAAATAACATTCCTACATCGTTTTAACTTATTATTTTTCTAAATGATATTGCTACTAAATTGGAGTACAATTCTATTTATCATTATCTTCAGTTTGTCTCGTAACACGACGCATATGGCCGCACTATACAGTCAACGGCGGTGTTGTCTGTTCTAAGCTATAGCCATCCTCTAGGGCTAATTTAAATAGCTCGACAGGGTCGATGGTAATACAAAAAAGTAATAATGCGTTTGTACAATGCTTATTGTTCGTTGTGGAGGGTACGTGGTGGTGCTGCGCCGGCGCGGACGGCAGCCGGGCGGTCCAACGCGCGCCGATAACGCGCGTACCACGAGCGTGCGTGGGCGCGGAATCTCAATGGATCCTCTTCATTCACAACACTACCTCCGCATTAAAAGCTGCTTTACTTTTTTTCGACGCCCTAATCTTTTCTCTTATCTCCCGATCCTGACTCGGGTCCTTCTCCGTTTCATTCAGTCGCAGGTCGCTCGGACAACCTGTTTGACTTCTTTTTTCATTGACGCCGTACAAACTTTAGATGACCGCGGCCGAGGTCGAGTTTTTATTTCTTTCACATTTTGGTTTTCCGGTCCAAACGATTCGTTAATAAATTCTCAGATAATGAGACTGAACGTTTCGTCACCTCATCTCGATTGGTTTAGATTTTTTCTTTTTCGGTTTATATGTGTGAACGCGGCGGCGGGCTCGCTCCGTGGACGCCGCGATAGAATCGGAACAGCTATCGAAATGGACCTTCTTTTTTGTTAATTTAAATACCGCTATAGATTCTTTTTAAGGGATATTTTTATTGTTTTAAAATAAACCGAAATGACGCGGCCGTTAAGAATGAGACCCTTTGAATGAATTTAATTCAATGCCAGAGATGGACTTTAAAATGTAATCTTGTTATCCTTTGTTCCAGGTAAAGCACGTGGAACCTGGGTCGCTGCACTACCCGTCAACTACTAGGGACTGTCAGATTAGCACAGTGGCACAGTGTTTCAGTTCTACGTTAAGATCAACAACACGACTTTACTTTAGTTAAATGGCCTCGGGCTGGATATACCTACAACTAGGTCTATAGACCCTTTGTAAAATTATATAATTTGGTACATACATTTATTTGTATATCACATAGTGTTATTTTAAATTCTTGGACTATATGCACAGATCATAACGATGTATAAAGTGTTCCGTTAAATAAGTACATAACTTAAGTTTGATGTGGTTATGTCTATGGTTGTCACTTGTCACTAAGTACTTATCGAATGAATCATTGTATGAAATCGACATTGCTCAGTATTTTTATAGACTTAAGAATATTACGGAAATATTATCTAAATTATTTATAGATACACGGAAAGCGCAATTATGTGTAAAAAAAATAATTAAACTAGCCTAAATTGGTTTTAGTGAATTATTATAAAATTATTACCAATTCCACGAATTGAATGTTCTACACAATAAGGAATCTTTGTATTTTCGCGTAGTTCTTCCAATCTTATGTTTATGGTTTAAATTACTCGTTGAGCAATAAGTTATTCGTGAGTACAGGTGCCAGACTTAACTTTGATTAGATATAAGTGTAATTGTACATTGAGAGAGTAGACAATGAGAGGTGGTTAGGTTTGGTTTCACGCCCTACTACACAAACTATTGTTTAATTTTGTTAATAACTAGATAAATAGTCGATAAACAATCATCGATTTGGTTATTGTTGTTGTCCTTGTACATATAAAATGTTTTGTAGATTTTCTATTTTAGTTTGTCGAGTTGTGTACAAAGTAATTAGTATGATTTCACCACGTTCGATGTTGTCGATGAATATTTCGATGATGAAACTTATAAATATTGTTTAAAAGTATTATTAGTATACATGTACATAAAAATATTCAGAATATTTTTTATTTTAAAACGGTCGCAGTAACTTTTCTGAAGCAACGTTTTACTAACATTCTTTGGAGATCATTTTATTTCAACTTAAATGTTAGCCATGTGGGTAACTTAAGAATAAAAATGGATATGCTACTGGAAATGAAATTCAAACTTTTATTGATGCCGATATTTGTGATTTGGAAAATTCGAGGCCATAAATATGTGTTTGGAAAAACTGATATGGCGAGTAGGTAGACTCTATTGGATTTGACGTTTGATGTATATTTTGTTTTTATAATGAGTGCTAAGTGCAGGCAGTGAGCATACGTCACGCCTAGGACGACACAGTTGGGCAAAGTACTGCCGTGTCTGCGCCTAGCATTCATTGATCGGAGCTGTGAATATCTAAGACGTGTTTCTAAAGATTTTGTAACGAAGGCATACATACATCGATCATACACATAAGATAATTTATTAAGAATTTTACATAGAATTAAACTTGATTTCCCACATTATAACAAAAGTCAACGATTTTTTCTCAGGTCACAAGATTTAAAGCAATAGTTTTGAGGCTTGTTATTATAAAAGTTCATCTAACGTAAAAACATAGATGAAGAAAATTTCAATGTGACCAAATCGAATACATTCGCTTAATATTAAATGTTCTATATAGATATTTATAGAATATATACCTATTAATTATTATTATTATGAGTAAAATTATGTAACGATTGTAATTAAATCTTTATTTCAAAGGTGTCATTTTTATTTTGCAATCATTCCTATGACTACCGGCTATTTAGCAAATAGGTCTTTAATTGGACATAAACAACAAAATTTTAATATTTGTAATGCGAAAAACCAGTTGTTAACATCACATTTAAAAAGATTCACGAGAAGATAAAGGCTGCCTACCTGAGTATTTTAAAACTTAAACTAAGTAAATTATCAGGACCGTTTCATTAAAATTCAACTTGACCCAAACCTTTTTCCATTTGCTCACAATTAATCCTTAATCAGAGGAAGCAGCTATTGATAGTCTACCCTTTTCTTAAGTATTTAATCGGAACTAAATTAAAAGAATTTGACTTTCAAATGGTTCGACTTTGAGGTAGGTAAGTACATACCTCCAAACAAAATGGGAAAGAAGTCTATAATGAGCCGCTAAAAGTCGTAGAGTACACCCTACCCTCCGAGGGGTCCCTCCCTTACTCTCTACACTTAAACAATGCTTAAAAGCTAATAAAACGAACCTTTTTAACTTGCTTAGATAAAATTATGGCTTCCATTTCCGCTTTATCGAGGATTATATTAATTAAAGGCTTTGTTTTATAAATATACTATTAAAAGTTTCGTTTATATACGAAATATATACTTCAATTATCTTTTAAAGGAGGTTGCTGTACATAGGTACGGAGGTACATTCCGATGTTAAAATAAGTAGTGAAAGAGACAACCGAATTGAAAATATAAAAGCAGGTGTAGGTACCTTGAAATAATTAGTTAATGAAATAAATATATCAAAGGACAGTGGAGGATAGTAGACAAATATTAGCTTCCCTCACATTTTTTTTGTCTCCTTTTATGGCCAAAGAAATTCGATGACATCCCCTACATCCATATATAAGCGTATAGTAAGTATCTAATATTGGGATTCTCTCCTTAAAGTCAAACCAAAGTACAGAGGCATACGCATTTACGCTTAGATATTATTGATTGACTTGGCATAGATGATGGAGTGCGTCTTGAATCAAATGGTGAGTAAGATGGGAATAGAAAACCCTGTGAGAGGAGATTGCTTTACAATGCTAGACATGTATTTGATAATATTAATGAGTCATTAATATGTGTTACCTGTTAACTAGATTCTTGAGCGGTAAGCCAAATAAACAAACAATTACCTTGTCACAGAAGATATCAATAAGACACTTCTTTTGGTACAGTACGTAAAATATGTAGACGTTGAGAACTAAAAATCTCTGTATTAAGTTTGTACATATAAATTACTAAATAAATAAAGCAAAAACCATTCAGCAAAATAAAACGTACATCTAGACGGTAAAATGTGCGCATTTAATAACAAACAAAACGCAACGATTGCTTTACTTAATCAAATCCGTTGCTATAACAATTGAATCTGCAATAAAACCAGCATCGCT
The DNA here is from genome assembly GCA_949152445.1 of Cerastis rubricosa. Taxonomy (NCBI): domain Eukaryota; kingdom Metazoa; phylum Arthropoda; class Insecta; order Lepidoptera; family Noctuidae; genus Cerastis; species Cerastis rubricosa. The sequence goes on along the minus strand of OX424523.1, from coordinate 19,479,994 downwards.
AATAAAATGGTCATAAACATTGACAACACAAATAGCAGCTAATATCCAACGGAGCCAATCAGATCGAACGCGTGTGACACCAATATATTTTATATGTACCTTTATAGAGATCGAGGCTTGCAGATGATTGCCGCAATAAAATTGTTTGCTGTCCGCGCTTTTAGTTAATTAGGTTCCCATTACACTTACGGTGGAAAATGAATCTATACTATAATATTGCACAAATAAGCCATACGTTAGTACAAATGAAAAGTATCTAAGTATATAGGAAGTACCGCGTTATTGACTTTTATAGTGCACTTTAAGAATAAGAGGGACGATATCCACGATAAGCCATACATACCGAAGGGTAGAGCCACTGAACAAAGAATTAAAGGGTAAAAAACCATACCAAGATTAATGTTATTTAATTAAATAATAAAAGATAGACAATGTTTATTTTTCATTGCTGATACTAAAATCTAGCACAGAAATTCCAAAATCTTCGACATCCCATTGAATGCGGGCGAACTAGTATTCTCGGTTGGTTTAATTCATGCAAACTACAGTGCCGTAACCAGGAAGTCGGGTTATCGTTAAACGAGCTTCCAGCGTTGTGCGACAGATGGCACACCTGGTACTACAGCGCTCTACCTCGCCTAGCACCTACATACCTAACAGCAGCTATATATAATATCAAACCGATCCGGTTTTCATAATACGCATCAATCTAACAAATTATTTTAACAAGCATTTACGTTTAGTTTGGAACGACCAAATTGATTGAATGGATAGAGTGCGTTGTTAATTATAATTAATGTAAAAAGTCGTTAAAAGGCGTAAGTTTTAGCGAGAATATACGAGTGGTAAGCAGTTTTATTCATAATTATGAATTAATGAAAGAAGAGAAGCAATAGATCTCAGAAGGACTAAGGATTTCCCATTCTTCTCCCATCTTATTAGATAAGCGTCATTTGCATCCCAAAAAATGTAATTAAGTATACATATAGTTAGAAACAGAAAGCCTACTGAGCGTTTTGAATGTCTATATCAACTTCTAACTTGATGTAAATAAGCTTTTCGTTAGCTTATATCAATTAACGAATACTTTTAGACATTAATAACTTCGTTGTCACTGATGTAATTTCTCTATGTCCAACTAAACTTTATAAATTTGCCTTAAAAAAACTAGCAACGAAAGAATGAACTGTCTTTATTAAGCTATTATCAGTGTTATTAGCGAATAAAACAAACCAGGACAGTTGTAGCATGATGATTGTTCCCAATAATGTTCCCGCGAGGATCGCAGCGGAGGTCTGTCACCGTAACCTCGGCCGGCGTCCCACAGCATATCGATTCCTTAAAGAGAACTTTTATCGCACAAACGCGTTTACGTTTGGTATCTTCATAAATATTTTAGTCTCGTCTTGGGTTAACCCCGAGTGTGCAACGCAGTCCAGTTTGCGGTCCGCGGTCGGAACTTAGCGTCGGCGGCGCGGCCGTCAACCGCGCCCCGTGCCGCCCGCTCACAGTAATTCAAATAAATATTTAGATTTCCAACGTCGTTTACTGCTTCGTGAATGTTATTCTACTATTGTTCGCCGAGAATGGGTCTTATTGCGAACGAGCCCCGAGTTAGCTTTTTTGAGCTTGTAAAATTTATTATGTGTACAAATGGAATTGGAAAACAATAAAAACAAACCGCATAGGTGCGCCTGCCCTAACGTGCGGTCTGTGATTTAATAATATGTCTGTCCATTATGAGATCCGCAATTACAATCGTTAACAATGTAAAAACACAGGTGGCGTCAGTGCACCTGCTCACGTCGAAAGTGTCGAATCTAATCACTTCAGATTTGGTTGCGAAGGGGCAAATTTATTCATAACCTCACATTTATCACCGCGGGCCGCTCCGAATAGTTTTTCGCATGTATGAGAAAATTGCCGAGGCGAAATTCTATCACGCCGCGTCCCAAGGAGGGCGCGAGCCGTTAGAATTTTGTGCACCTTGCCGAAACCAATAAATCAAACGATTGCGTAATCCTGCCCCTATATGCATGGAGATCTGTGCGGACCTTCAGCTTTATTTATTGCATCTAAACAGATTTTTATGAACGATTTATGAGACTCGGAAGTTTTTGGCTTGTTTAGAATTTTAATCTTGATTCAGACATTCCGAAATTAAAAATAATGGTTAAACATCCCACAAACATTGCTTGAAATTCTATGTATTGATTGACAAAGTCCATTTTACATAAAAATGATGATAATTTTACGATCATCCGCATGCAAAAAGAATATTCTGCAGAGCAAGAAAACATGTAGTAAGTATCAAAAGAACATTAATAAATTATGGTTGTTTGTGCTGAACAAGATATATCTAATTATTTATTGTGACATAATGTGTTAGACGTCATGTTATTAACTAAAATAGCCATCAATAAATCTCTATGACTTCGATAAATAGGTTTGGCCGACGGTTCACGCCGATAACAAACTAGTGGCTACCAGATGTGTGCCGGGCGCGTATCGCAGCATCGATCGCTCCCTGCGTCCGAGATGTGATCGTCGGCATTCCACCATCCCGACATCGGAGATAACTGAAAACATTACGTTTAATAATTTATCTACAGCAATTCGTCTGCGCTCGGCTCCCTGTGTCTTGTATCGGATGCCCTGGCCGGCCGCTCGGTACCATCCTAGACCGAGCCACTAGATAGTACCCTTACTAATATTAATGCCGTTATAGATAAGCCAGATAATATTACTTAAATTTACTGCAGATACTTAACTGATTAAAAAGGATAATTTTCTCATATCAGTTAAAAGGTGCCTATCTGCTTTAATGGAGTTGCTCCGTCCTTAACGACTATAAGTAAGTAAGACAAACGTATCAACCATGTCAGGGGCAAGGCTTTAAACACAAACACATAGATATACATTAGGTATGAGTAACAGAGAAAAAGACTTTAGCGGAAAACACTTTTCCAAAACCAAATATGGCTGATAAATAAACCATGTAAAACAATCCGAAAATCTTGAGAGAGCGAGAGGCGAGGGATTTACTTCATTAATATTTCTATCGAAATCAAATACCTAACTTGGGAATACTTTCACGGCGCAGTCGACGCATAATCCAGAGGAAAATCAATGAGACATTCCTTCACGAGTGTCGAGGATTCGCGATTGAGAGGAACTTTGGAGTTTAAATGAGTTCACCTTCAGACGTGATTGTGCTACGCTGTACCCACGTACGCACGTAGATTATTCATAACGACTCGTGGATTAGGTATAGAGATCAAAATTGTCTCGTTACGTCTCTATCACCCAAAGTTGACTTACTCTAAAGAGTGCCTACCGTTCGTGTAGGTACTACATGTTCGATTGCTTAAACATGGCAAGACATTTCTGTCCAGTTGAAATCTATAACCACGTTAAAAATATAACACCAGACTCTTCAGTTGTAAATTTTATTTAACCAAATAACTAAAACCGACGCCTGGTGTTAGCGCCAATGAAACACAATCGAATAAGCAAATGATATTACAAAAACACACGCTGATTTAGATTTCACATTAACAAAAGCGGACAAGACGATATAAAACAACATAAATCGGATCCCGCCGCGTGAACTGCGGACTTGGCTTCACTCATGCGCCGAGAACATGAACAAATACTTTATTGCGCTCATCGAAACATCCCTGGGAACACGTTGCGCGATCGATGAGTTACGGTACAGCGTGCCTGTCAATTTCGCGGTATAAAATTCCTCTTCGGACACGACAAAGGCAGCTGTCATCGTGGCTTGAAGGGTCGCGGCATCCCTCGAGGCTAAGCCCCCGCCGTCCGCCGGAGACACGCACGTCGTCCGAAACTCGCCTAATCCGCACCTACTCCACACATAAACCCACCTAATTGTTAATAAAAGGAGGAATTCGGAACCGTGCGGTTACATCACTTGGATAGACTCTCTAATTGATTTTTACTGCCCTTCTAATTTAATGCGAGTTTATGGAGTTAATCGGCGCTAAATATTGTTTAGCGCTAATTATGTGCAGCCTGCTTTTGCGATCGTTAAGGGTGTCTGCGGGGGAGGCAATTTTGTAAAGGCTTTGTTTGAGCTGCTATCGAGAATCTGAACAACTCTGTTTTCATTCGAGCTATAGCTTTACTTTAGAAATTTGCATAGTTATGGGTATAGTTACTGGTATATTTCATTTCAGAAGTACTAAAACTACAAATATTCACTCACACACACGTTCTACAAATGACATGGCATGAATAACAACAACATGCTCTAATGTTTGTATCACGTGGATTGTATCAAGGCCTGGTCGTAAATTAATGTTCTTTGAATAATATTCTTATCACCTCGTTTGCAAATTAAACAGCAGATATTGTGCAATTATAATAAAAAAAATAATGTATCTAAATTAAAATAAACTTTAGTATCTCAAAACTAAATGCGTCAACTCACTTTTCGAAATTGCTGGAATGTAAAGATCTATTGAATTCACGATGACGTGACGGTTCAATCTGTTTACCCCAAGTTACAAATAATAAATATACAAAGCTAGTTACGTGAGCAATAAACAACAAAAAGGCAGTGTACGCTGCTCAACAGCGGGGTGACATATAGAAACATTCCAACATTTTATTCTATTTCGAACTCATCTTAATAACTCGGACAATATTTTTTGTGAAACGTCTTATTTTCTAGTGAATAAGAATTTGTTGGGACTCCTTGAACGTGTACAACATAATGTTATTATAATTTATGTCATACTAAGCAGGTGAAGATATACGAGCGGGTCATTCATTTTATTAAACATGTTTGCTAAGTCGATTTTGTTATTTTTTTGTCGCTCGCTCGTGGGGCATCTATCACGCAGCGTGCGGGCGCTTTCTCGCGCAGCTCTTTATTACAGCACCAATGATTTCCGGAGGTCGCCTGGCCACTCGGCGCACTCCTCGCGCCCTCCTCACACTGCCACAGTTCACCACATGATGCTGCATTTGCATAAAAACAGATAAACCCCGATGTTGTTTTTATGATAGGTACTAAAGGTACGGGCATTTTGTGTTGTGTTGGCAATCATTTTGCTTAAGACTTACTTGTAAATCATGTGCAATACTTGCAAAAAGAGTAAACATACAGAATGTATATACAAACGCACTTATAAGTTTCTATGTCACTAAATTGATAATAAAATCAACACAGTAACACTGCGTGCTGACGTTTTCTGCGTTTTAAAACCTCCATATTGCGATATAATAAGTCATTTCATAATGATTTGACTGGATTACACATAAGATCTTTAGAAAAACCCTTAGCGAACAGAATCCAGACGATCTTAGAGCAAACATAGAGAGAGACAACAATCACCATCGATTCCATTCACCAAGATATATTTTGTGATATTATAAGAGAAACATTTGCGCAAAATACGAACATCGGGACCATCCATTATGCGACGTCGCCGACAGACCGACCACCTCTCGTAAAAGCACTTTGTATTAAGTCAACAAATCCAAAAACCATTCAAAGGACATTTGTTTCCATGAATAATAATATGTAAATACACTGCTATATACTGTCTCACGAAGTAGTGGAGAGCTCTCGACTACTTCGGGAGACAGTGGTGTGCTAAACTATGCAATTAAACTAAATTGTTGTAGGTACTTGGACTGGTCTCATTTGTTTTATTAGTTTGAATTAATGAAATGTGTGAATAAAAAAAAAAACATTATGTTTACTCACTTTTCCAGTGCTTACATGAAGTGATTTAGATCTTCTGACACTTTGGCAATTGACTCTGAGGTATTAAGTGATTATTGCTATTTAGTATTTAATTACAACGATGCTCTTAAATTGCACAGTTATTTAGAGTATCAGGAATGTTGATTGATCATGTTTCAGATATCGTACGGCCGGAACTCTTCCGGGGCTGGAGAAACAATGTACTTAAATATAAGTATTAGTAGTATTTCATCATAATTATATACACTGAATTAATAAAAGAATGCCTTTTCTACATTATTCGAATTCGCGTAACTTGCCAACAAATTCAATTACCCAAATAATTTGGAGTGTAGCTGGATGTCAGTGTAAGGCAAGAACGCGAGGTCCGTCCCGTGAGTTTTACAGATTTTAATTTTCCTTTTGTCTTTATGGATCACGAAATGTTTTGTGTAGTGGTGCCCCGGGAGGCCGGGCCGGGACCCCCCGCCGCGGCTTCCTTCCTACATCGCCTCACTACAAAAACGCTTGTTATAAAAATGCACGAGGAACAAAAACGCTTACGTCGGGTGACAAGTGGCCTTTGTTTATAATATTTGTTGATTTGTTCAACTTGTTTATGAATGTCCATAACACCTGATGACTGTGCTCTTTTGCAGCTTATGGGCTAGCAGTGATGGCATGTGTAAATAAACACCTGATATCTTTGTGGCTGTGATAGGTAAGGGTGGTGAACTCTCAACACTGATAAATGACCCTGATTACGATAGGTAGGTACTAGTTTTTTTTAGTACCACACTCAAACAACAATTACTACATCAATGGTGTCGTAAATTTTAATTATTAGCTAATAAATTATCTAAAACTGCGAAAAGTTCCCGTGACTTCAAAATGATCACGATAATTTTGAAGACATAACACTATTTCATTAACATTAAAATTACCAACTTATGTAAACACTAGTTGGCATTAAAAAGCGTGATGCCCATTAATTTTGTTGTATTATATTCGCAAGTAAATTAAAACTATTTTGTAAAATATAGGCAGTGTCATAACATGCGTGCAAACAAGTTGTAAAACACCTACATTCGGCGAGCGACCGAAACCGGGGAACTTTATTAGCTGACACCTCTGTATAAAACGGCGTCATTATCGAGATATCATACTAATATAGAATGTTAAATTTATCAAATATACGGTATTTGGATGAAAACATACAAGTTGACAACACGTGTAGTCGCTATCTCGCGGACGGATCGGACGCCCCGGGGTGCGGGCCCGACTTGCCTGCATTACTCACCGTGACCTAATGGGCGGGGATAAATCATGCCTATATGTAAAAAAACATACAAAACAAACCCAGAAACGGGCCAATGTTGAATAAACAAAATTCATGGAAATGGGGACAAATCTGACAATACCGAGTCCGGTGGTCCGCGGATTCACCTTGTGATCCATTTGCGAATCCCGAAATAATGACGTCATGACCGCGGATGCCTCACAACGACCACATGTCGAAACTTAAACCCCTAACGTCCGATAGTTCCCCGTTGAGACACAGCTTCCTGTGTTGAGTGTTTTAGTAGGAACACGACTTATTAAAGATTAAAGTAGACCCATCTAGTAGAATATTTCGTGTGAACACTTGGTCCGACTACTTAGTCCGATCAATCGTCCTATGACCTAATAACTCTCATCTCATCTCAAAACGATCCAGTGTACATTTGTTGTTCCCCTTTCTCTACTGGATCTACAATCATATTCTCTTAATTTAATTAAAATAAAATTACAATGTCACTCAACGTCTATGCGAACCAACGATAAGGCGTGGTTGATTCGACAAAATAAAGATATGAATAACCCTCTAATGCGATTAAACGAAAAGTGCAACAAATTAAATTCTCCCACGCGAAACGTCCCTCGTATAAAGAAAGACATTACGTCGGGGCCCAAATAGGAGCAATTCATAAAACTGAGCGAGTCCTTTGATATGAAAATACAGCTAATCCGGGGCACGCGCTTGGAGCTCCGGGAGGCGACCTGTGTTTGTTTGTTTGTTCCACGATATCATGTTGTTATTTATTTATCATAACTCCGGACTTTTCAATACTCTCGTCCAAATTTATTAATGCTCCGCTTGTACGCCATTATAAATTATAATTTATCCCGAGATTAATGAATATAAGTGTGTTATAATCGTTATGTGGTATTCCTTTAAATATATCTCTTGAATTTCTGGAATGCTTGTACGTATTATGCTTTATTGGTTAAATATTTGATATCGAATTATGACAACGCGCAATGCTTACATAAAAGAACTTTGTCAAGTCAGAGTTGGATTTTTTAAATCTTTGAAAAATAATATTCGTTTTCTTTGACTTTAGCTCTAGCGTAGCAAGGCTCGTTTTTATGGTCCTTCGAGCCGGATGTACGAAAAAAAAAACATCGTTAATGGTCTTTGAGTTTTATCTCCAAAGATTAATGAGGAATCGAATGCCTATGTTTATTTGTTGTAATAAAATACATTAACGCGTTTTATAGTGTAGTTCCTAAGTATTTTGCGCAAGAGGCTTTCAGTCTGTAAAATGATCAGTTACGCAAGGTATATGACAATTTATTACCTTCGTTAGGCACAACAATAATAATCGTTACTAAACATATATTATTACAACAGTGAAAGGGCCGGGCTATTCTTTTAAAAGGGTATTATTAAAAGTCATTTGGAGCACAATATTACGAGAAATAATAAACACCATAACGAGTGTTTGTTCTTTTTAAAGGTTTTGATATACATAAGCACCAGATGATTGAGCGTTGCGGTCGCCCTGAACGGTTTTATTAATTTTAAATTGATTTCGATTGTAAAACCCTTTTTTGTGTTCCGATGTAGATCGACAAAGGATGAATGAAGTTATTATTGCTACCGTCGAACATTTTTTTATGGCTGTTTCTCGACACGAATCGTAAAAAACTATTTTTGTTTACAATTACTATAATTTACTTTTCGTGATATTGTGATTGTTGCTTTGAGTCAATATTCTTTTTGAGTTGGTCCTTATTGGTATTCAAATACGTACCTACCTATAATAGGTGGACTTTTGGCAAGAATAATCTTCTCAGTTGTAGTGTTGAAGTACCCAGATAATTAGTAGGAAATTGAAGAAAGCATTTTTAAAACCGTAGGTAGGTATAATGGTTCCAAAATAAAATTGAAAGTATTCAATTAGCCTTCAATATTATTTCCTCCCCAATCAATTTAACGTTATTTGACCCTCATAGCATAGTATTTAGAAGGCTTTCGAATTCTTCCGTCTTCCACCAACATGTTCAGACATCGAACAAAATCAGTTGACGGGCGTGAGAAATTAGGACTTACATAAATTATGTTGTTCCGTAGACAACTTTCTTTTTGTCTAATGCTGTCTAGTACTTAAAGAAGGTCTAAAAAGCTCTTGCTTTTAGAATGTGGCATTACAACGTGTTCAAGCTTACTGCCAAATCCAGTTCTCAAAGATCCAAAGATGGCTAGATGTCGTGCGCGTCCAGTTTATAATGCGTTTAGGATGTTGTTGAGACTGCCACAATACTGCAGTGCGTCGGAGATGTCGGCGCAATCTCTTACCGGTAGGCAAGAAGGGAAGGTAGGTAGGAAAACTGCTTCGCTACTCAGGAGAGTGAGAGAGATTCGCAACCGCATCCAGAGAATATATAATCCAATTGTAAAACATTGTACGGAGGGTAATTGTTACTTATCACTCTCCTGCCCTTACCCTAATATATTTGGGGTCAGCGCAGCATGTCTTCTTCCATATTTCTCTATTACTCGTCATCTCAGCATTCACCTCCTTTCTAGCCACCTCCTTCACACAGTCCATCCATCGATGAGAGCAGTTGTAACTAACAGTAAATAGTAACTTATATTAATTTAGTTACTAACTCTCTTGGATCATCATTGTTTTCCGAAATAAATCTCATTAATTCATTCATTACAATTGTCTCTATAGTAGGTAGAAAACTCACTGAGTCCTAGATGTTCTATTGATTTTAATATTTTGAGATAGTGAAATCACTGCAAAGGTCCTCATGACAATCATCATTAATTCCGGTAATGAGAGTTGAAACTACACGGGGCGTTCATGTCAGATCTAGTAAACATGACGTGGGCATCGCTATCGCGCCACGATCAATGATGTATCGATATGTGTATTTCATTAAGCACGTAAGCCGAACAAGGATACTTAACTAAAAGATGCGGCAACCGGCGACGATGATGGCGATACATTTTATAAAACCAGTTTGTTTATGGAGCCTGCCCTGCCTACTTTCCTCCATTCGTATTTTATTATAAAAATAGCAGCCATGTATAAAACCTATAGTATTAATCAAAATAATAAATAAAAACAAGTATTGTATGAGACAAATCTTCTAAAGCGTCACGTTTCGGAATTAGAAGCTATCAAAGTTGTAGGCACCTGTTGGCGCAATCGGTGAATAGTTTCTTAAATTTTCATAACATATAAGTACTTGAAATTTATTCTGTACCATGTTTAAATGAGTTATTCGGTACGCCCGACTCGTCACTGTTCCTTCTCGACATTGTAAAACAAAAGATCACGACGCTTCACAACTGTTTCAAATATTTTTGTTTTCATAGTTCCGATTCGTCTTCAATGCTAAGCATCGTCAAAAGAACAAACTTACAATTCATTTTTATACCTATAAGGCTGGCAGATAAGAAGCATAGATTTTAATCATCATCACCCCGAACAACGACTCTACACCAAAATGGATGACTATAAATGATGGTTTTTTTATGAATAGTTTCATTTTATAGAAAGTACTAGGCTTTCATAAATGCAAGATGGTATTATAATTATTATGGAAATAAATTTAAAAAACATCGAAGCGCAAAAGCAGAAATTGGTTCATTATGTCCGTAGTCCTGGGGTGATAAAACCCACGTTATGCTACCCCAAGAGCTATTGTTGTCAATGGCGGTCCTCTCGAGGTTGTTCGAGAATATGTTCACCTCGGGCAAATTCTGCACTTTTGTAAGAACAATTTTGAGACGGGAAGCTAACAGGAGAATTCAGTTGGGCTGGGCAGCATTTGGAAAGCCTTGTCTTGGTTCTTTTCGGCGGGTATTGCACAGAGCGTAAAGACAAACAAATTCTAAATTGAGATGCCAGAGAGAGACAAAAAATAACAACATCAACAAAAACTTTAGTTGTAACTTTGAGAGCTGACTGTACCGTACAAAAAACAGTTGAAAATTATGGTCGTCGAAATGGGAATCAATGTATGAAGATTAAAATAGTGACCGAATGGCACTGTTTTCACGACTTTTGTTTAGTTGTCCAAATGGGAAACTTACCAAACGGGATGTAGCCAATTTTTTGTGTCTGTTCTGTATCAAACAAAAGATAAAAAAGCCGGTCAAGTGCGTGTCGAGCCACGCGCAGTGTAGGGTTCCGTAGTTTTTGTAACAGCCAAGTGCGAGTCATATTCGCTGACTGATAGTTTCGTACCATGCTCTAATTAAAAGCCAAACATGACCACCTACCTAATTTGACTTCCTATACAAACAACAACTGTTTTATTTTATAAAAACTTATTTACGAATGAAACATTAGCGCAATACAAGTAATACAACTGACGCTTAGCGCCATCTATTGACATTTCTAAGGAGTTCTTAGAAATTTTCGAGCCAAATACAATTGGTCGACTATTACTGGTAAACTTGTAAAGCCCACTTAAGTGTGATAGTTTTCCTTTAAACTCGTTTGCCGTGACATTTATATTTTTAACTACAACCGTTTAGTTGGTAGAGGGGCGGGGGGACACTTGACTCTAACAAAAATTGGTACTTTAAAGCTTGATAAGTCACGAACGGTCTACTTAATCAAAAAACCGGCCATGTGCGAGTCGGACTCTCTCCAAAAATAAATTAAGTCCTCTTTCCAAAAATAAATTAAAATCTTTTAATAATAATGTTCTTAGCAAACTTTCTAATGCTAGTTTTGATTTAGAAGACCCCAATATAAACTACAGTATATTATTTTCAACAATTTGCCAGTAATTTAATAAAACGTGTCCTGTAAAAAATGTTAAAGTCAACTCAAAATCCAAATTTAGCGAATGGGCCACTGCGGGAATAAGAAAAAGTAGAGATATTTAATACAATTTATATCACGAAAAATCTCTGACTTCAGATCAATTCTTTCACACTTATGTTAGAAACTATTCAAAAATATTCAAAAGTGTCTGCGCTCAAGCAAAATCTAAAACAATAAATAATAAAATCAGTGTTTCTAAGAATAAAATAAAAACTGTATGGCAGGTAATTAACAGAGAAACAGGAAAGATGCAACAACGAGATAAGCCTGAATTGTCTTTGAAAAAAGATAATAAAACAATTTGTGATAAGCTAGAAGTCGCTGAGACTCAAGACAACTGCTTTACCAACATTCCGTTAGAGGTTACGAAATCTCCCCCCTCTTCAGCTAAATTAGCTGAAGCTCTTCTTAACGAGAACTTTACAGAGAACATACCAAACTTTAAATTTAAACCAGTATGTATTGCTACAATTAAAAACGCACTCAAAAGTCTCAATATAAAAAATACTGAAGACTTATGGGGGATATCCGTCAAGGTTCTTGGAGATATTATTGATACGATTGCTCCTGTCTTAACAGGTATATTCAACCAATGTTTGGACAGCGGCAAGTATCCCGACTTGATGAAACATAGTAAAGTAGTACCAATTTTCAAATCGGGTTGTAAGAGTGATCCCTCTAATTATAGGCCTATATCTGTGCTTCCAGCAATGAGTAAAATCTATGAAAAAATTATGCTGGACCAGATGTTGTCTCACTTCAACTCTAATAGGATATTGCATAGTCAGCAGTTTGGCTTCACGAAGGGTAGGTCGACAACGGACGCGGGAGTAAAACTCATCAGTCACATTTTGGAGTCCTGGGAGAAGTCCCAGGATGCTATTGTCATCTTCTGTGATCTCTCAAAAGAGTTCGACTGCGTCGACCACAACACACTGATCTGTAAATTACACCACTACGGAATTCGTGGACAAGCTGCTGATCTTGTTCTCTCTTAATTATCAAACAGGCTGCAAAAAGTAAATGTAAATGGGGCGACGTCCTACGGGCCTATAGTCAAGATGGGCGAGCCCCAAGGTTCAATTCTCGGCCCTTTCCTGTTTCTTGTTTATATTAATGATCTCCCTTATATGATGGCCAAATTTTCGGATATAATTCTATTTGCTGATGACACTTCGCTAATTTTTAAAATTGATAGAAAAGATACGGACGTCTTACATGTTAACGAAAGCCTAACTATTCTCTCGAAATGGTTCGCAGCCAACAATCTTTTATTGAATACGAATAAAACAAAATGCCTTAAGTTTTCTTTACCAAATGTACCACAACGTGACCTAAATTTAAATCTTGACGGCAAGAAGCTTGATGTTATAGCGGAAACTGTATTCTTGGGGATTACTATCGATTCAAAACTGCAGTAGGCTAACTCTTTCAGGAAGATTAAGCTCAGCTGCCTATGCAATTAGAAAAATAAGGCAGTTAACTGATATAGCCACAGCTAAGTTAGTATACTACGCTTATTTCTATAGTATTATGTCCTATGGCATTCTGCTGTGGGGATCGGCAGCAGACGTTGATTCAATTTTTATACTGCAAAAGAGGGCAGTCCGCGCTATCTACAAAATGGGTCCTCGTGAATCCCTCAGAGAAAAATTTAAAGAAATCGATATACTGACTCTGCCTTTACTTTATATTTTAGAATTTATTTTATACAAGCTGACCCGGCGAACTTCGTACCGCCTCAGCGTAGCAATGATGCACTACTTTATTTTGTATAGCTGACCTATCTTAGGTATGAGTACCTATTCAATTTGAACTGGAATCTATAATATCCTCCACATAAAAATGAATCCATAATATCCTGGTCTCGCTATACCTGAAAAGGACCTTACTAATTTAATTAAATAAAAAATAAAATATATATTTTCATAATAGTGTTTATTCCATAGGATTCAACTATCACAGATTACCACAGATTTTTTTTATAAAGCCAATGTACTACCACAGGTTACTAAATAGGTTATGCGAAGTTTGTATAATGCGTTCTGAAATCAAACTCATATACTTAGACCACACTTAGGTGCGCCTACCTATATTTTACCTTAGTAACGTCATAAAATCGGAACATTTCATAATATTTATCTATACATAACTATTCCGTGGTGAGTTATTTTCAAAAATTAATTAGAATTTAATTAAGTAACCACGTTTCCGAACAAATGATGCTCGAATTTAGTTAAGTAACTACGTTTCCGAACAAACAATGCTCTTTCAATATAGTCTATGGCTGTGAATGACATTGACATTCGCTACGCGCGTTTTTTTAAATATTCAAAATTAAATGTATATTTTTCAATATTTCTGAGAGATTTTCTTAATATTTTTTTCCGTAAGAACCTTCTCCTAATAATAACAAATACAACAAAAAAATAATTAGTGAAATCGGTCCAGCCATTCACGCGTGATGCCGTGACCAAGGAAAACGGGTTTCATTTTTATATATATAGATGTCCGCAAAACCCGAGGACTTTTCAAAATTAGAAGCGACTCCCATAATATAAATACACGCAGTAAACACGAAATTGTAATACCCAAATTCAGATTAACCAAAACTAGCAAGTCTTTTCTTATAAATAGTATACGCTTTTATAATAAGTTGCCGAAGTCAGTTACAGAACTGACCGATGGAAAGTTTAAAAATTATATCAAACGTGTCCTAATTAAAAGAGCATATTACAAAATTAAGGACTACGTTGAAGATAGAGAAGTTTGGCCTTAGCCCCTTTGCACATGCGGCTTCCCTGGTAGCTTATAAACGGCACAAATGTGTGGATGTCTCTAACTATTCCCAATCTTATTTTTTTAAAAGAGTAACCATGGAGTTTCTTGCCGGTTCTTCTCCTTAGGAAACGACCAACCCGAACCGAGCACCTTTTTGTCGACGTTTTATAAGTGCCCCTGTAGGCCCATGTAAAATAAAAATATTTTGATTTTGATTTTTTGACTCGCGCACGAAGGGTCCGTACTACTATTTATAAAAACGCAAAAAACACTTTTTTGTACGAGCCCCCTTAAATTTTTATTTTATTCTGTTTTTAGCATTTGTTGTTATAGCATCAACAGAAATACATAATCTGTAGAAATTTCAACTAGCTAACTATCACGGTTCATGAGATACAGCCTGTTGACAGGCGGACGGACGGACGGACGGACGGACAGCGAAGTCTCAGTAATAGGGTCCCGTTTGACCCTTTGGGTACGGAACCCTAAAAACGGTTTTCCCGTAATATTTTTGAAAGACTTTTCCAACGATATCCCACACCTTCCCCAAGGTAGGACGAAAAAAAATTATCATCCCTCCTTTACATGTAGGGGAGGTACCTGAAATAATAGATTGTTTTTCCTATTTTATTTTACCACGTTTTTCGGCGTCATTAACGTGTATACTCGTGCCACATTATAACTTTCTAGTACCAATAGTTTTTGAGCTAAACCGCGGACAGACAGACGGACATGGCGAAACTATAAGGGTTCCTTGTTGACTACGGAACCCTAAAAAGTAACAAATTTCCTTCGACATCAAACGTGTTTTTTCAGCTTTTTTTACTGTGTGTTCGAGTCACTCGCACTTGGCACGTTTAATTATAAATTAACTCGGATACAAAACACACTTGTCGAAATAGACACTTCTAGTGAGAGTTTTTAAGTCTTCAAGGGGCGCATGGGTGGGTGTCCTTGACTTCTCCAGTCATCGATCATATCCGAGACGAGCTTAGTATAGATGCTCACTAAACATAAAACCGCATTTTAGATTCACTATGGTGGTTTATAAAACATATTAATATTCTTAAAAAAACGTTTATTTTAACTAAGCATAGTTTAATTAGGCCAGGGTGTTTATTAGAACCTAGAACTTTACTGTTACTGAGGGGTAGACTGACAAATACTCTTGATAGGTAGACTAACAATTTATGTACTTACTCAGATTAAATACCCCAAACAGTGCTTAGTTTTCTAATGTTTTTGATCAGCCGAAGTTCATGGGTTCCTCATGGAACCGATAAGCATCCAACTAGAAATATTCCACAATCAGTTTCACAAAGCTTTTTTGGAGTTATGACTACTTATGACTATATGCAATAAAATACTGAAAATAAAATAAAAGTAGTTCAAAATATTCTTAAAAGAATGGAGTACGACTAGAATGGACCTGTGTCTGAATATCTATAAAGGTACCAATGTAACTCCGGAATAAAAGGAACCATAATACCTGCCTTTGACAAAGGCTCCTTCTCAAATGGAGAAGATATTAGCATTACTTAGTCGACATGCTTCCATTTCGTTTAAAGTTGGAAGCGCGTGTAGAGCGCGTAATTCAAATTTCACTTTTTCATGAAATAGTTTTTCGATGGTTTAAATGAACTCTGGGGGTTGTATTGATAATTTTAATGATTATAAATCTGTAAATACGAATGTGTTATGGTCGCGAACGATATTTTATTCAATATAGAATCTGACTTGCATCTTGCAAAAATCCTAAGAAAAATTTAATTTCGCTTTGCTGCTTCTTTCATCATTATTCTCTTGCCCTCATCATCATCAGCCTATAATGTTCCCACTGCTGGGACACAGGCATCCTCTCAATGAGAGGGAGCGGGCTGAGTGCGGGTTGGTAGATGTCACATGTTTTCGAATTTTTAGTTCTAGGACATTCCGGTTTCCTCACGATGTTTTTCTTCACCGTTTTTGAGGGCAGCGGTGATAAAATAAATTACACAAAGTAAAGCGCCTGCCTGGTTTCGAACCCATGGCTTACTGCTCGTAAGTCGACGCTGCCACTATTGTCCTAATCTTAATTAATTTGGGGTCGGCGCAGCATGTTTTCTTCTTCCATTCTTCTCTATTACTCTTCTTCTTATCAGACACCTCCTTAAATTATTTAGTTTAATTTAGCCATGTTACAGTTACATGAATATTTTATTGAAGTACCTTGGATCTCACTATTACAATTCAAAACTGTGCTGCCCATCTATATAGACATAAATATGACCATTGCAAAGCGAGTGTTATTTTGCGAATTTGCGTACCTTCTAGCGGTTAATAACCGTTCGTATTACTAAGTAGGTCACATGAAAAAGATTGGCATATAAGAAAACATCGAACAAACTTATGACATGAACCTAAACTTTGAGTGACTCTTAGGCTAAGATCCCGCTATACAACGACTGAATGACAATACAAACTGATGAATTTTTTTAGCCAACCCATATGCAATATATTTATTGCCATATTAAATTTAATATAAAATAGGTTACATCCATTAACCAGCTCGGTGAAGGTCGCTGTATAGCGGGATCCTAGACTATCTACTTTTAGTTAGCCCCGGCTTTGTACCGGTGCCGGTGCAATTTCATCATCATCATCATCATTTCAGCCGCAAGACGTCCACTGCTGGACATAGGCCTCCCCCAAGTAGGGTTTTGCCATAATCGCCACGCTTGGCAGGCGGGTTGGCGATCGCAGTACGGTTGTTACAAAAGCACAGAGAACGCTGCTGCCCATTCTCTGGTAAGTCCCTTATTCGGCTCTTACGACACCAACGGGAAGATATGGGATGGTGCTATTCTTTACGCCGGTGCAATTTACTTATAAAGAAATAAAATGGTAATTCAAATAAAATTTTGTTTCATAAACACTGTGTCCTGACAATTATACGAACACAAAAATAGATAACGTCATGATGATCCTTCACATATGCGGCAATTGTTTTTATTACCTAGTAGTTTTTTTCCTCTTATTTTAGTTATTTATCTATACTTATCTCATCATCAACATCTGCCTAGCTTTTTCCCAAAGTATCTTAGAGTCGGCTTCCAGTCTAACCGGATGCAGGTGAGTACCAGTATTTTACATGAAGCGACTGCCTATCTGACCTCAACAACAGTTACTAGTAACATCCTCCTCCGTGGGTAATACGATAATCCTTGGTAAGACTGGATGTCAGACTTTTGGCGTCTGACTTCTCGTAACGACTGTCGAGATCTACAAATGACAGTCGGGACCTAAGGCTTAGTGTGATTTCCGAGGCATGGAGGAAACTCGGTATGTAATTAGGGTCACCCATCCACGGACTAACCTCCTAAGATCGACCCGTGCGGCTGTACTTATCTATATTTGTGATCGACGCTCTGTTTCCTGATTTGGAAGTAATACTTTGTATATTGGCCGACATTAAAGTTCAAAACAATACAAAAACAACAAAAAATATCTACAACATAGGTACTAATGCTCAATCAAAATAACTATTTGGAGGATAAGCAGCAATAATCCTTGTTATAACAGCATCATTACTCGAACTGCTTCTGACTTTTTCAGGCTGTATTGCTTCCTTGCAATCATAAGGAGATCCTAAGATAATTTAAGTATGTACTTAAATTACTTTTGTTATTAAGTATCAGAAGGTATTTATTATATGAGTACTATTAATACTAATTATAACTACAGAAAGGAAAGTGGGATTATTATGCCCCCATGTAGACTTAACAAAAATCCTGAAGAATCACTACATAACATACAAAACGAAAAACATATTAATATTTCTTAATTAAAATGACTTCAAATCATTATTGTCCCCGTAAAATGATACAAAAGTGGTCTGTCGTGAAGCGCCTGCGCTTACCTTTACGGCAATGTTAAAACGTTGTAGGAGCCACTTCTCTTTTTCTATAAGGCGTTATGCGCGTGAGTCATTCTTGGAACCGCAGACAATATAATTTGAAGCGCAACGAAGATCAAGTTTTATCTTTACAGTTATTTTAAAGCTTCGTTTAGCTTGTTAGCTCTGCAATTTGGATAAGAGCAACCCTAAGTTCCTATCTGTGGTTTCACGTATGAAAGTAAAAACAAAAGAACTGATACAAAATGGAGGTGTATAAGTACTGATTGAGATTTGAGATTGGATTGCTGTAACCATTATATTTCTATTACTTATATTTTTATTGAATAAGCAGTTTAAGGTGACAATGTTAAGGCCAAAACTGTTAAATTTTTTTGCTTCTCAACTTATCATAACATTATCCGTTCTTTATTGTTTCTTATCAACCAAACAATAATTTGTTGTATGTACCTAATTGAAGAAAGAGTTCCAAGATCAAATTCTTGACTTACACCGCTTTTGAAAGACCGATCAATGCTTATTTACTTCTTATTAGAATGTGGAGATATACGTAAGTCTCTGAAGTTCCTATTCTAGAAATATCCTATGTCATCATCTCATTATCTGCCTAGCCTTTTCCCAACATTTTTGGGGTCGGCTTCCATAAATAACTTATGTAATTAAACTAAATTAATAATGAAATGCAAGACGTCACTAACGCCAGACGAGATCGAATTAGTAACAGTAAGTATTAAAAACATATCAATGCGTTTAAAATATAAATTTAGTGGAAGTCTAAATTGGTTTGGGTTGGTAAGGTGTTTACAAACAATGAAAACTTAAAGGCATTTGGGTTTTATGTTCCTTAACATAAACAATGAAATAATTCCCTACATTTTATGATTGACATCTGAAAGTAGCATTGTGCTGCCTGCCTACCTACATGGCAAAATATTGGCCCAATTCAAACTTGATATCTTACTTTTACTGCCATCCTATTGTCCAAGCTTTGGTTATTTGGTGGCATAAAGAGTCCTCCCAGTGGTGCAGATATCCCAACAGAATGGCTGAACTGAATTTGTAATGATTCACGTTCACAGCAGTGCCCTTGACACCTACCGAGTGGGTAACTTGCAACGCAACTATGTACACTGAGATTATTTTACCTCGCTGCGTCATCCCATACATCTTCACTGACAATATTTTACCACCGACCCTTATTTCACGGAATCCGACCATATTACGGCGGACAACATTTGGACATGTAAGCAAACATCTTAATGTTTACTAATGAAACATTTCTAAATACATTGATTGATGATGTTCTCCTCGCACGGGTTTTGTGTAGGCTCGCATTATTCTATTCATAAGTCGCGCTGCGGGATGCTGAGCGTCAGCGTTGGTGGCTTCGCTATTGTTCACTGCGGACACAATTCGGCAAACATTCTCGTGCTATTTTTTTCACCGTTTTTCTTTTCGAGTGGGTCATTTAAATTTCATGCGTATTTTAGCGAGATAGACGTCGCTGATGGGTTTCCATTAGGAGTGAATGATTAAGAGGTCGAGCCTCGAAGCGAGGGAGTGACAACGTCGTGAGAGGGCCTGCGTCTCAAGGGAGTGTGTGGAACCCCTGGCACCAGAGTGTGGTGCTGTGCTTGCAATTAACTCCTCGGGCGGGCATTATCTCGGCATTAGAGTATCGTCGCGATACCAGAGCACCCTCCCCTATACATTTATATATATTAAAAGACACGTCAACCCTAGCAACTGTAAATGCATAACAAAATTCATACTCATACACAGTTTATTGTGCAAACTTTGTTCAGAACTAAAGTAACTATTATGTCTGTTAAACAAAACAAAAAGTAGGAATGTGTACTACACGTATTTTAACTAACTTTGGCAGATGATTCCATCAACAAATTATAAACTCGTGTGTACGAAAACTACCTACGTCTGCGATGTGAAAGCTAACAAATAACACATTGTAGTGGCGTTTGTAGAGAACAAAACCCCGAAACGTCAACGGTTGTGATTGCCAATATAAAAGTTAATCATGTTAGTGCGCCGGGGTGGGCCGGGTGTCGCGATATCATTGTCCCAGGTTCGAGCTCGGCCACCCCCCGCAAGGATTCGTTGCTTATTTAATGCAACGATGCACACGTAAACATCTAAATAACTTTTGTGTGACACTTCTCCCCTACCCTCTAATTTTACTAAGTAGCCGTATCTTTACAAATGTATTGGGGAAGAAACATTCAAACCAAATGTGTTTTTGGAACAGATTTGTTGTCTCGTCTTAATTGAAGTGAACAGAGAACAAAAAATATTCGTTTTTACCAATCAAAAAGGTGCTTCTTCAAACATCTATGTAGATTTGGGTCGTCATATAAATATTCAAAACGCGTACAGAAATGTGGTACTGATAGTGTTGATTTATAGAAAACCTAAATGTATTTCAATACAAAAATCATACTCATGAATTGAAACAATTGGATTCTTTCCGTAATCTATTTGCTCTAAACAGAAACCTCTTGTTGGGTTACATTTTCATGGCAGATTTTTGTTTGTTTCTTTTAACGTGAGCTGTGCAAGTGTGCATACGATAGTGTTTTAAGCAGTGCTTTGACTAAACTGTTGGATAACGCTATCCGACAGGCGCATGATACGCAGGGACGCGCTGAGCGCAGGCCGGCGGCGCTGGGTGCCATGCCCTAACCTCGCACCCCACGGCTGCTGCCACTCTCCTGTCACAGCTTACGCAAACCGACTGACAGCCTCCCAATAATTCGTTACGAAAATGTGTTAATCGCGCGCCGAACACTTTCACGGTTCGCGACTCCGAATTAGATTAGCGCGATGACAATAACTACATCTGTAGCTGAATGAGACTCGTCATATTTTGACAGGTATCGTCACATGCCCGTACCTTCGTCGGCCCACATACACGTGTTCGGGCGTCCCACGCGGACTCGTCGTAACGTTCGATGTCAGCCTTTTTTCCTCACAAAAGTCGTGATTTCACGCGGCGCGAACATTCATCCGATTGTCGTGAATTTCGTTATCTTGTATTAGCGAGCGTGTGAGGTGATATTGAAAAAATAATACGTTTGGGATTTGACGGCTCCCCATGTGTGCACGGCAGCTTCCTTTTCACTGCAACGCTCCTATAAATGAAACGGGATGATAAATTTATTTAATGTATACAAATGTTTGGACATTTTTATTTTGCTGTCGTTTAGACGTAGGTAACATAATTTAGTTCACCATATGTTAAGTCGTTACAACGTTTTGAGTAGGAAGTGAAAAAAATGTTTTACGACTTGTGAGAGATAGTATGACAAACCGGCCTTTTTCCGTGTGTCATCCCAGCTCCGTCGATAAACCAGCTTTTTTTTAACAGAAGCAAAAAGGTAATAGACGACCCATTTAGATTGTCGCGGCACCGGAATTAAGTCAATTACGAAACTTATAATTATTTCAGCAATGTATTTAGTCAGAGTGTGTCTTCACTGAGTGAACTTAATAAGATGTATAAGTGTCGGTCAACTAGCGGTAGCGTTTTTGGTCGATTTAAGTTCGAATACAGCCGAAATAAAAATTTGCCGGCTCATTAAGGAGGGGTTTAATTCGGGGTTTCCGTCTAATTGATCTCTGGCCGGGGTAATTATTCACAGGGGGTATATAAAGTAATTATTACTGGGTAGCCCTTTTTCCTTGTCGCCATGGTGCCCCCCAGTCCCCCTCAGCTAATCACCGCCCGCGCCCGGTGCCAATGACGGCTCGCAACTGTATCTTGGATCGCGATGACAGAATTTTAATATATTTTGTTGTCGTATGTAAATGGCGGTGCAGCTGGCGCCACATCGAGTGGCGGATGATACACATAACTCCCCACATCGTTTGTCAAGTTTCCAGCCAACTGAGAAAACGTCTTATGTTACATACTATGGTAGATTTGAAAAAAACAATATCCTAATGTTTAACATTATTAATACACAATAGAGTATCCGGATATACCTACTTATAAAACACAAAATAATTAACTAAACAAACCTCTCGAGTCGAGAATCAGAAGGTACTCTACCGACGAGGTTAACAGCAAACAATTACACACCATAAATTAACATTACCCTTAACTGCCTCAAAAAACCTACGCGGGATGAAAAGGAGATTTATATTTGTTAAGGCGAAGTTGTTCGTCTTCATAAGGCTTGACGTTTCATTTCTGTCTAGGCAGGCCGACAAGTGCTAACCCTCCTCGCGCCTGTCCCGCGCGCCCCCTGCCCACCCCGTCTCGAAGGGCTCCCGTTGTTATGCATAAAATTTTGTCTTATTACTTCCAACTTTGCTATTATATTTGACGAGACGGAGTTGGCAAGTTATTTTGTTATTAAAATTTTTGGCCGAAGACGGCGGCGAGATGAATCTAGTTCGAATGTAAATGCGAATGCTTAAATTATAAAGCAAGAACTTATTTGATTTAACAAACCTTACGATCTGGGGATTAATGTCGGAAA
This sequence comes from Cerastis rubricosa, assembly GCA_949152445.1. NCBI lineage: Eukaryota > Metazoa > Arthropoda > Insecta > Lepidoptera > Noctuidae > Cerastis > Cerastis rubricosa. The sequence continues at coordinate 19,456,984 of OX424523.1, read as the reverse complement.
TTGGAGGAGAAGACGGCGTTGTGATTCGCGAGATGTCGCGAACGACGCGGCGCGGCGCGGCGCGGCGGTGCGAGTAAGACGAGGGAATGGGATTGAGTAACATCGCTACACCAACTTTGAGAGAGTATGGCTCTTGAAACTTATCAGCCGCGCTTTGTTTTACATTTGTACCCCCACATAATATCTTTTTTAAAGTAAATACCGCTGCATGTCAGATTTCAAGAAGTAAAGTATCTATTTAATGATAATTTAAAGCTCTTTTTTTCTAACATCGCATCTTGTACTGGCTGACTTATACTTGTTTGCGCATTGTGAGTTTGGTGTGTACGAGTATAATCTATTCACTATTACTATTTGCACCTCAGTGGGACATAAATATAATTATTGTTTCTTTACGAAACATTTTATGAAATTTTAAACAGTATGTGCCGAAAAGAATCAAGTCAGGTGTCCAAGAATCGTTTTGTGTTGGTAAGTATTACAAAATAAAGAGCATCTTCGTACGGAGCATGTAGATGTCCAGAGTAGGAGTTAGTCAGACTATACATAGAAGGAGTGTGGGCGGCGCCAGAACGTCACGGACTCAGCCCTTACTTGGTGTATTACGTAGATTTCGCGTAGGATCAGCGTAATGGTGACAAAAATGCGTAACATGCGTGGAGCAAATGTAGCGGCTAAGACGTGTGTAGCACCCGCGTAGCGGTAGCTAAGGCGCGCGTAGCACGGGCGTAGCAGCGTGTAGGACGCGGTGTAGCACCAGCGTAGCCCGGGCGTAGCAGCACCGAGAACGCACTTGGTACATGTGTGGCGATGGTGGTACGCAGCACGCTCATAGCGGTAAATGAAGACGCTTGAACGTTACAAAGACGCTTTATAACTTCTATGTAAAAGCATTATTTGAATAGATGGCGTTACGCATAATTATCACAAATGTAAGGCACGTCACGGCACAACTGTTCGCGAACTGTTCAAGTTGTCACAGGCACTATTGCTGAACTTGGGTATTCGTGTTTGATTCCCAGGTAAAGCAAAATATTATGGATTTTTGACACAGGAATTTTCAGTAGTCTGGTCTGGATTAGTGGCATTATTAAAATTTCTCGTCACTGGTTCATTCATTGGTTTTAAAAAGTCAGAACTATCGAAACATAGGTGTAAGAAACACTTATTCTTATCCCTTTGAATACAATACAGGAATGTTTTTATCATATTACGTTCTAGCTGCTGCCTGCCACTTCGTTCGCTTGGAAATTTTGATGCGTTTTTTAGGGATAAATTATACATATAAATCTTCCTCTTGAATCATTCTGTCTATTGATGGAAACCGCATTAAAATCCGTTACGAATTTTAAAAGGTCTAAGCGTACAGACGGCGGGAATCAGATTCGTTTATATGTAGAGATTTATGAAAACGAATACAAATAACATTGTATCCTTTTAAACATCTGATTATACAATTATTATAACAATACGCGTACCATTAATATATTTTAATTTTAATCCATCTAGTTCGTGATCATTTTCTAAAATAATGGTTACTAAATCATTACACATTTACTATCAGGTAAGGGTAGCTTATCAATGTGGGCCTAAGTTGAAACTTGCTGCCAGTACCACTGAATGTGGTTTATATTATTTCTGTAGTAAAAAGTGTGTCAATGGAATTGCAAAACCTATCCGCTTTTACTCACTTGTAAAAAAACAACGCAATGTGTATGTAATGTTTTGCATTGACTTACCGTTTTTATATTTGCCCTGCATAACAGTGTCAATGAAGACCATTTGGAATAAATGGTTTATTCTCAAAACTTGCAGGCTGTACGAGTCGGGCTTGGGTACTTGTGGGTTCCGACTTCCGAATCACCTAAAGTAACTAACAGGACCCTATTTCATAGTATGACTATGCTTATGATTAATCAGAGCGGTATTAAGCTCTCTTGAAATAAGAGACTATTGTAAATTACGTCTTACATGTTTCATTTGCATCGAGTTAGGAGTGAGGGGAGTTGTGTGTAAGTGTGACGAGGCGTAGCAGCAAGACGGCGCGGCGGCGGTGCGGTGCGGCGGCGGTGAGCGTAGCGGCGCGGAGACGCCGTACGTAACATCTGTTCCTTTTGTAGCGACAAATTAACACCGACTCCAGCAAACTGAGGCAATGCAACGACCCATTCCCAGCTCGGAACGAGCCCTAAAGCTTCCCTTAAGCGCGACGCCAGCTGCTCGCCGCACTAAATTCCACGTTACAATGCTTTGTTTTAAAATTTGTAATCATTCTCACATTTTACGACGGTGAACGGTCCGTTTCGGAAAATTTGATACGACTATAAAGCCTGTAATTGTGTTAGCATTCCAGTTAATTAAAAGTTATGAATTTAAAGTCGCACAGCTTTAGTGCTCTTTGACGCTCGCCGTCTGAATAAAACGGTCATATAAAACGTGATGAATTTCTTTTTACTGCTCGAAAGAGAGTTTAGACAGCATTTAGCTACTGTTAATGAGCAAACAAAAAACATTATGAATCTTTTGTCTATCAGTTTATATCTTCAATTGTTATGGCACGCTATTTAACGTACAATGAACGCGCTCTACTCACTGTTGAAACGAGCGTCGTAATGTAAATTGTGTGTTTTAAATCACTAACCAAATATAAAGCTTTCTCTCGTAAGCATCTGCTTACGCCATAAAAGTCTATTTAGTCAATAAATTAAAAAAAAATGCAAAGTCAAAACATTAGTTTCCCACAGCGATTAAACGGCGACGAATAAAGGGCAAACTGAAAACACTATAGAGCAGTGAGTTATGAAAACAAATACACATTACGAGTACGTACGAAATCTCGTACAACTAATGACGTTAAAAGCGAGGGGTAAGAGTAACAATGTTAACAGTCATAGTTCGGGTGTGTGTGCGCCAAAACTTGGGTACTGCGGCCATAAATACCGCCGCGGGGGGCCGCGCCGGGCGTCGGTAACAATAACCACGACGTATGCCGTGTTAACATTAGCTCCGTACTTAATTCCTTGTAGCCCTAAACTCGCTTAAGAGGGTAAGACTCAGTGACACGGTGTTAATTAAATAATTACTTTAAATAATAACTCCTTGGCCCCGAGCCCCGACCCGACCAGCCTCGTTATGTTACACGACGTCCCTTGCTTTTGCCATGTTTACTCTCGCAGTGTATTAGATTGTTTAGTAACAGTGTTTAATACTATGTCATTTAAGTTTTTCCGGAGTTTTCCAGGTTGTTGTCATGTTTTGCGTTGGTGCGAGCGATGTACTTTGTGCATATTGACTCATGTCATATTTATGTGTTTATTTCTTGGAACGTCATCTTTAAGAGTGCCTACATAAATATTTATCAATTTATATTGAATGATAAAAAAATGCTCTGTATGGGTGTCGGACGTAAAGAATAGCACCATCCCATATCTTCCCGTGGGTGTCGTAAGAGGCGACTAAGGGACTTGCCAGAGAATGGGCAGCAGCGTTCTCTGTGCTTTTGTAACAACCGTACTGCGATCGCCAACCCGCCTGCCAAGCGTGGCGATTATGGCAAAACCCCCCAAAATGTCAATGCGACACTTGTGGGAGGCCTATGTCCAGCAGTGGACGTCTTTTGGGCTGAAATGATGATGATGATAAAAAAATAAGCATTAAAATCTGATTTGTGACTATTTTACATGTGTCTAAAAAGAGAACATACGAACATAATAAAGATACTACATTTGAAGTAAACATACTAAAAGTTTATTTCAAAAAAATCACCTAAACAAAAGGGGAACACAAGTTCACAGAATGTAATGTTCCCCGGTTGATATCAAAGGCAGAATTTAATGGGTGCAGTTATAGCCCAGAGGTTGACTGTCTAAACCCATAATAAAAACCCGAGGCTATGTTCAAGTGTCTCTTTTAGTTATACAATGTTTTTCCGAACCGCTTCAGGCATATATTTCTTTGTATTAAGTAAATGTTTTTGCTCTCTGCTATAATGACGTTGCTCAATTATTCAAGATAGAGGAGAAACCAGAAAACGATAGTTAGTAGTTGGTTGGACCAACACTTGGGTAGAAAAGTTGAATGCAGGTGAAGCTGACATACAAGCAAGCTAAATATATCTTATAGACTTGCAACGTCAGATCTGCTGCAAAACAAGTCCAGGTGGCCTACCATGACGTCATAAAGCAGTATTGTTAAATCTTATTCCAGAGTGGGAGAGAGATGGCGCTAGACGTCCTGAATAGCTACATCTCTTTCCCACACTGGATTGACATTAAAACAATACTGTTACACTAATCAGCCTGCGGCAGATGAACATTGAGGCTCCTAAGTAACTACCACATAAACATTCCTTCAGTGATGGATAGACAAAATAGTCATACGCTATCTCAGTCAGAAATGTAGGCCCAACTTAAGCTATCAAGTAAGCCTATCACAGTCCATGGCTGGAGATAGGCCTCTCAAACTGTGCCACAACATCTTCCCCTCTGCCTTTCGTATCCAGTTTATCACATGCACCTTTTTCGTCCATGTCAGTCCATGTACCCAGGGATGCGCCACGCTAGGTTTGCCAATAGCGATGGGTGGCTGCAATCTTCACTTGGTCAATGATGTGTTGGAGACAATGGAGTCCTAAAAACCAGTCATGGCGGGATCAATGTCGTTTCGAGACCCGGGGAACTGGAAGGTAAAACCGAGGATGTAGAAAGCCATTACAATGTATGCTGTATCAGCTCATGGTAGAAACTGAAAAAGGTTATTGTGGTAACATAGTGATTGTGTGATAACAACTCCGGACTAATTAGAGTCCTTATAATATGACGTTAGATATACAAAACATAAAATCTCTGTATTACAAAATATATGAATTTACCAGTTTATTTTTTCATGGACTTTTATAATCAGATAATAAAGTGGTTTAGTGAACTTTTTATTATGTAGTTTCAGCTCTTAAAATTAACTGCTGTGGGGCGTCTTAATGACTGCTAAAAGGCTTAAGTCTCGATAATGTTGATGGTAAGTGATGCTCTAATTAGGATGGACGGATGGCCGCTTGCAGTTTAAGCAGGAGGTAATCGTCTTTTAACTCTTATAAACACTAGAGGTGGTGGCGGAACCATATTTATTTTGTTTCACGTTGGATATTAATTATAGATCGGACATAAAATTAACAAACATCATTCAGATTTACACTTCAGTATGTAGCTATTTATTAATTATATTTGTTTTAAAACCAACCAGTACCTAAGTCCAGTTCCCAGAGTCAATGTAACTTAATGTAGTCAAATAATTTTAATTAAATATTATTTAACATAGTGTATATCTATTATTTTGTGTAATAAAAACATTATAATACCTGCCATTTTATAGCATGGTACCATATACAGAGTCGCAAAAAGCTAATGTAACATGTTTCATATAAATAGCCTAATTAACTTCATTGTTGACTTCTAAGAGCGCAGTTTAATCGATCGTCGACATAAAAAAACGCGTAATAACACTTTATTTTTATGAAAACAGAGAATAATTAGAATGGTCCCGACGCACACAGTCGGCTGTTATTTGTTCATTAAGGCGGGGCAAACGAGCGCCAGCGCTGTGTAAAGCCTACCCTCAAGCACCTTCTCTATTGACTTTCTTCCGTCACTTTCTTATCGAGTTATGATAAATGGTGTCGACCCCGCCATGAACACGACCCTGTTCTCAACGCCCAAGCGTACATTTTCCAACAACACTGTCTAGTGAGCATAATTCGTTTCACCGCATCGACGTTACTTCTTAAATAATAAAAGCTCTTTGTAAAACTTTCCCTCCTTGAGCGTTCTAAAGCTTTTCGGTATCCAGTAATTAATATTCATGGAGGCTCGTGCCGGAGGGGCCGTGTAATTAATAAACTTATATGATACTTTTGTTAACAGTGTCATTCCTGAAACGCAGGGGAGCTTTGGGAACGCCTGTTTGTCTCAATGTTCAGTCGATTCGAGTCCCCCCACTTTGTGTACTTAAGTATTTTTGATACAGTCCGCCGCGCATAGACGGAAATTCTAATTCAGAAAGTCGGTGAAAACGTAAGCCCGTCTCTATCGGAGAAGACGGTATAAAACGAGGTTCTAAAATAAATTAATGCGTCATATCAACGAGAGACAAGTATCGTTTAATTTAATTTGAAGGCTCAAGTAATTCGACAAAACTTCTGTAATAAAATTATCGAGCATTGACCGTAGTATGTGATAAGGCGGTGAGTGGGTGTGGAGGCTGTGGAGGCGAGACGCGCGACCGGACACAGCTCCGCATGTTAATACACGTAAACTAAGATAATCCATAAAACTCACAAAAGGTGCCGAGTTGTCTTCACGACCCGGGCCTGACTACACAGAAGCGCTTAACCGCAGCTTAATCTACGTTTAGTTACTGATTACCCACAAATGAACCTTTTTGTTGGGCTGCACTAAAATACGCATTCGTATTATTTTAGCAATACCATTTCAAGGTTTTGCAACAATTTAACAAGTTAATAAATCTAAAAACGACCCTATGATTATGTTTCAGTAAAAATACATAGTTTAAATTTTCTTTTCTACTTAAACAATACAAGAATGTTGCATCGAATTGAGAAATCGGCCAATTTTAAATAGCATGCATTGCTTATTCATCAGTGAAACGCAATCCCCTCAAAGCACTTAAGCACTTAGCGCAAACATATCGATTCTCAATATGCGACGCTAACGCCCCGGGGACACTGTGACAATGTAAAAACGCGAATACGCAGCGCACCGCGTGATTCACTTATTTGTCCTCTTGTGTAACATTACCAAAACGAGACTTAAACTAGGGTTAAAAGTGTGGAGGGTCAACCCCGGCCTCGTAATATTATAACGTGTAAGGAGTAAAAGAGTCGGCGTTATCTTCTACACAAGCCCGATTCCTGACCACTTTAATGGGAAAAGCATGTTAGAATTAAACTAAACAAAGACGACGCATCAATTAGGGGCTCTTCTTGTGTTTTTTTCTCTTTTTTGAAAAAGGGCTTGACTTTTTAAACTTGTGCCTTGACCAGCCGGCTTGGTGTTGTTCGTTATTTTTTACTGACTTATTTGATTAGATCAATCTCGATGATTCTTGTATGGATTTCAGTTACGGCGATAAAGAGATAAGTGGATGCAAACATTACCTTTCGTTTATCCGGGTAACCGATACAGATAATGCAATGGAATCATGGCGTAGGTGCTCCACATTTTATGTAGATATTTTATTTAAGTAAAGATTTCAAGGAATTAACTGCCTACAACAATACCTATCAATGCGTGAGCAATGCACAAATTGTTCCCGTAAAATAAAGTGTAGTAAAAATCTATTAGAAGTTCAATGGTCACAATTAAAACACGAGACAATTCTACTTTAATTATACACATAGAAATATTCACAGGGGATAGGCAGGAGCCTTATAACTCCACCTATTGCAATCCGTCTGTAACATACGTATAATATAACTCTCATGTACAAGTTATATTTATATATAATTATATTGATAAATCATTTCAAATATAATTGTCACTCACTCAATGCAATATCGACTCAATTTAATTACATTAATGGCACTCTAAAACCCTATATTGCATGGCAAACATCAAGGTAACCGTGGTACCACTAAACAGGACTTTGATTATACTAAAAATGAAGTGCAATAAAACTGAGAGGATAACTCCACGGTAATTAAGACGAGGTAAATATATGGAACGCATTGACGGATCGTAAAGCTAAAGGATTCAAAACAACAAACTGCAAGCCAGTGTTTACGACAACGACCGAACCGCTTTTATTGTTGTTGTAAAATTCACGATCCATTATTAATTATTACAGACATCATTAATCTACTAATCTATTTAAGGGCGTGCGATAAGAATCTCATTTAAAGTATTGAATGAAGAGTGTCCGTAGTGGACTTGAGATAGGCTTAAATTAGCTCTCAGGATTGTACCACATGTCACGGTATTCCCTCAATCGAAACAGGTTCTTAACGTTATACATTTACAGTTTAATTTGTGGGGCTCTTGTTTCGAGTTAGTTCGTTTGGTAATATTTGAAATGGTGGCTGATTTATTACAGGTCGGTGTTTAAACGACAAATGCATCGAAACAGATAGGAGCGACATGTCCGACATTGGAGGACCGATGTTGACCACTATACACGGGAGATACACGGCGTTATTGGACAAAGACACGTCACGAGATATGAGCTAAACTTGCTTTGATAGTTGACTGAATTTAATATAAGAAATTTTTTTATTAAAACTTATAAAAAATATTATTCGAATTTGGTTTTTTTTTGGAATAGTAAAACACCTATTAATAAAAAATAAAGAATTTACTTTTGATTTTCAATAGGATTGCCTTTACACTAAAAACAATCCTTCACTATTATATATTATATTTTATTTCACTTCATCATCATCATTATTTCAGCCGAAAAAAACGTCCACTGCTGGACATAAGCCTATTATTTCACTTAATTCGATGAAACCAGTACGTTTCAGAAGGTACTCCTAAAAAATTCAGTGTTCCACAAAGTGAACTGACAAGCCATTGGACCCGAACTGCCCAATTGCTAATTCAGAGAGCCGCATGCATGGATATGATATGGTCGATTTTAAACCACGTCCTTGATATTTAACTTTACAAGTGTGTTCAATCCAGTCTATTCATACACAGTCTGAAACATCTTATTAAGATAATTAATATAACTTAAACGAATATTTAAAATTACTTTAATATAATATAAACTATTGATGAGTAGACATCCGTTCAGTAGTGTGAAACAGGCTTCATACGTTACAAAACTAAACTAAATTGAGGAGATAATTTCTTAATCTCACGTATAGCGCTCGCATCCGAAGACCGGATGGGAGTTTCTTTAAGACATAATCTTTACAACAAACTGTGATCGGATCACATACTAACGAAGCACCAGGAACACAAGAGATAGATTTAAGTAGCACCGATTATAATAGAATGAATCTTCGAATCCTCTATCAGTATTCCTAACAGCGCTTTGTTATGAATTGTTCGTTCGTGGGTCCCCAATCCCCAGTACCTTTACTTAAAATTGATGAACCGATTCTTTTCTTATGTCAAAGAAAAACTTTCTAGATGCAATTATGAATCGAATGACGCTACATTGAAGTATGCTGATTTCAGGTTTTTTTCAGTGAAAACTTTAACAAGTGAACACTTATGTGTAAATCATTCCGTTCCTATGGGAACTGGCTATAATAAAAACATAAGGTACTTATGTAAAAGTGGTCAAAGGGCAATGAGTCATTTGGAACACTTAACTAAGTTGATAAAATGTATTTGTCGTCACAAGTAGCAGCAAAGTGTTGATATAAATATCGCTGCAACGCGTAGGTGGTAAAAGCTGAGAACTTTGAGTGGTACTCGCATACTAATAAGGTACTCTGACAATCTTTTTAATCTGACTCCTAGAGACTTAGTGTATATTAGTTATAACAAGAGTTATCGTCCAATCACATTTTCAATATGGCTTATTGAACAAAAACACTAATGTAACTATTTAGGTATTGCGAAGTTACTTCAGTTAAAAACAGTTTTAAAGAGGAAATCTAATATTCAATAAAGTAACCAACAAGGTTATGACGACCAGCTGATAACATTAAAGTAAATTAAACTGAAGACAAAGGGAACTTATAGTAAAAAAAACATCCGTGATCGTATTCTTGGTGTAACAACAGCTAGTATGATAACACAAAATGTATTTATTGAATTCATTTTAGTTTGGCGTGTCAGTCAACGTATTACCTATTTTAATTGTAAATCCGCACCTAAGTATACGTAGTTATTTTGAAGAGTCCTGTCACCTTTTGTAGCAGATGAATTACCAATGGGAAAACTGGTTTTGGTGTTAGCTGACCATACTTAGTCTGTATAAACAAAAGTGAATACAAAAACGCAGTCATCTAGGCCCTGTCGTTACTCATGGGTCTTAATCAATAAAACAGTTTTAAAAAATAAAGCTGCAAAAAACCTTTGGCTTAATGCTAAAAAATAGCTACTCAGCAACCGAGTGCATATGTAGGTACAACGGATGAATATCCAACGAATTACTACTACTGTCATCCTTAAATATAAGCATGAAAACATGTTTTGTCGACAAAAACGCAAGTTGCGGGCCGTTTAATAAATAAAAAGTTAATTCTCACGTTCGAACGTAACCGCTCACCAACAAGCGGCGCGAGTTGGCGAGACTCGCAGAAACTATTGTGTTGTGAACTATCTACAGAGTATTGTACGGACGAGATTGCTGTTCACCTCTGTGTGTACCTGGGGGGCCGGCGGTGGCTGGAGGGGAGGGGGGGAGGGGGCGGCTGCATTGCTTGCTTCGCTATTCCGCGCCACCACATAGTTTTGTTCGCAAGCTCTCATCGGCCTCGAGCTCGTGCTTAAGGCTCAGCCCTTGCTAATTGGACGTTTTCAAGTGTCTGTTACCGGTACTAGAGTGAACAATAGAACGAAACGCGCTTGTTACAAAGCCGGCTGGCCGAAAATCTTTGTATGTGCATGTACCAAATTATTTTCAATGAGATTCGTTAGCCACTAATTATTTTGGCCTGCGGCGGTTCCAATGTTAGAAATGTAAGTAGGTATTTAGTCCAACAATGTTTATTAAATAAGGTCATACTCGTAATAAGTACCTACCTTACTTTATTTTCTAATTAAACTAGGGCCTCGTTTTCATAACCAGAATTCCTTATGAGACATTTTAAGGAAAATGCTAAGACAGTAGAGCCTTGTTATGGCAAAGGTAAAAAGACAAGCTAGATTTGTTCTAATTTTGAGTGCCTGTTAGTCTTAATACATTTGGCAACTAACATCTGGCTTCTTTCCTAAACAGGCATTACACACTAACAGGAATGCCTGTTTACTTAAAAAAAATATGATTCTACATGGACCCTGATCTACACAACCCTGTGTGCTTTGGGTAATTATTATATGTAAAGAAAGATTCTGGACTTAATTAACCGTAATTTGTTAAAACAGCTAAAATTGAAAATCTAAATACATGAATTATAGGTACTTACTTTTTGTTCGCCAACAAGTGTCAACAGAACAGTCCAAACAAGAAAAAACGGTGTCTTAGCTTTGTAAATGCAATTTATTCATTTCAGTTTACTTGAACTGGTGTTAAGCTTTCTTTGTTCAGTACCTACCAAGTTTTTTTTTTTGTTTTTTTTTTTTCATGTATTTCTTTGTGAAAGATCAGAGCATCTTCGCCTTAAAACGGAACTCGGCGGAACTTCGGTCGCGCAGGTTCTTGTTAAACGCCGCCGCCCTGCAGCTTAAAGCAATTTGCAAGAGTTCATACCATAGCGGAGCTGTTTGTTCCACGGTTTTATTAAAAGCTCTCGCAGTTTGCGCAAATGCAAATTGTTTGTGATATTAAAATTTCCAACTGTTCATATTAAAACGGCCACTACAAAACGAATTATCTAATGTAACTGAACAAACAGGCTCTGATTTACTCTACATTTTAATCAAAACTAAATCATTTTTTTCCGCCACTTTGGTTTTAGTTTAAACTTTAGAAGTAAGTACTTACTTTTAACATCATTAATGTTTTTAGGTTTTGGCCTAGAGGTAAGTCATATTTTAATAGATACCTACCTATCACCTGAGTACACAGATCACAGAGATATCATAATTATGTACGTATGGTATTTTTTTTATAAATACGAATCTACAACTTCATAATAACGCAATATTAGTTCAAAGACAATTTTTATGAAAAAAATAATGGCAGTTAACAAAATACGCGTTGCTCAATTAGACGTGAATGTTTTTTGCAACAAAGGAAATAACTGACTTTATTTTTTATAATTCCGAAATCGATCCACGGGAATCAACGTCCCAACATTACAGTTTCAGTACCAAGTACGTTTCAGCCCACAGACCTCTGAAAATGAAACAACATAAGTTCAAAAACTTGAACAAAGTTACAGTTAAGAACTAATCCGCAGTGAGCTGAAGTGGGAGACATGAGTGTGAACCGATAGTTCATGCTTGACAGAGTGGCGGTAATGGATACAAGTCATAATACACCTTATGTTAAACATGGTATAAACTACTTTCGTTTAAGAGGTTCTAACTGGCGCCACATGCGGGGTTCGAGACAAGCCAGACTGGAACTTTTCAGATTCGCAATCACGCCGCGTGAAAGTTTCAAGTAAGTATTAAATTTAACGTGAACCGTGGTAAGGTAGTTCCACATTGTACATTCTGTAGTGAACAATTGTGTCAGGTTTTGTTCATGTATAAATTACTGTTATAGGAATCTATGTCATGAGCTTTTTGGAATGTAAAACACGAGAGATTTAGTTCGTTTTGAATGCTTTTAAAATATAGTATTTATAATTAGGTTAAGACCGATATAATAAAACCTATGAGCTGCTTCTACCCTTTCGGGGGATACACACGTGATTTATGGATACTTGTGTGTTTTTGAGTATATCGTAAAAAAATACTACACTTTGCAAAGAGGCACGACCTCTGTATTCTTTTTCTGCGAAAGATATGAGTACCATAATAACAGCTGATTTTACAACTGAAAATACCGTGAATATCAGTAGGTATCACTCACTAATACACTTTAGTAGCTAATAACAGTTTGGTAACATACCGTTTCGCAAACTTTCCTCAGCTACGTATGCAAGCTTAGTCTCGATTAACTTGGGGTTTGTACACGCCGCCACCTCTGTCTCTCTAAACTTTCCGATTGTTCACAGCAATATGAACCGCGCTCTTATTACACTTCCCCTCTCTTTTTGTTTAAACTGCGAGTGAAATGAAAAAAGTGAAGAGATTGATAAAAAAACAAAAGACAAGGAACTTTTAAACTCACTTTTGTTGCTCCTAAATTACGATATAAAAATAGATTTTGGACAAATACTTGTCGACCATTAACTCTAATGTTTTTCTTATAAATTCCAAAAGCTCTTGTTATCGGTTAGAGTTGGATGTACCTGGTACCTAATTCTGTAAACTTTGTATTATCTTTGACTAAGGGTATTTTAATATTTCCATAATCTATCAGTTTTAAATGGAAAGATACACAATGTGTGATTTTAAATTGGTCCTAGACAATATTTCCAAGGAACGTTACTTAAACTTAACAAACAACTCTCGATAAGGCAGTTGTATTATACTTAAAAGGATGAAGTTGACTCTTATCTTTAAAATTTAATATTAATGCTTATTTAGACAATGATCATGACAATGTGGCTAGTATTCTAATTCAGAGACAGCGATGGTCTTACCTTAACCAAATGTCATCAGTAACGTAACGAACTACTGCTTAAATCTAAACTAATATTATAAAGAAGAAAGATTATTTTTTTGTTTGTTTGTTACGATTTAACTCAAAATGTACTGAACTAATTTTAAAAAGTCTTTCACCATTATAAAGCTACATCTTTACCGAGTGACATAGGCTATATTATAACACAATTTTCGCGGACGTAGTCGCGGGCGAAGTGGTACTCCGATGTCCATAATAGTATTCAGTTAAAGTTGGATATACCACAGAGAACGGTCATTACGGGAAACCTATATTTACCGCCCATAATTTCCATACATAATTGCCGATTAAACGATCAGCCGTTGCATGGGGAATTATTTACGTAAGAGTCGGACAATGCCTCATGCTATACCACCAATTACGCCATTAAACAAATACGGTGCAAATTTTAAAGACGGTGGCGGCGTAATCTAGAATATGCTTGATAGGGGACCGCACCCTGCTGTGAACTGTTGATTAAGGAGCACTTACCTCTTTATTCGATGTGTTTTAAAAGGCGTTAGAATTTTAATGAAAATGCGTTATGAAATGTTTTCTGCGTAGTGTATTCATTTTTAAATCCTTCTCTAATTTACTACGAGCTGTGTTGTAAGTGTTAGTAGCTTTTGTTATGTAAATCTATCACTGACAGGTCTGATGAAAGTCAGTGAAAAGTTAATCGAATCATTTTAAATACAAAATAAAGTTTTTATTGAAATATAATATAAGTTTGCCTTATTTTAAATATAATATAACTTTGCCTTATTTTAAATATAATATAACTTTGCCTTATTTCAAATATAATATAACTTTGCCTTATTTTGAACATTGATTACTAACGCCTATGTCACCATCCCAAAAAAGGGGCTCCTTGTTTATCCAGCAATAAGAAGCTATAGTAAAGAAATAAGCGAATGGTGGAATAGGATTGTAATTCATAGTCTGTAAAAATGTGAATCATGGCAAAACAATGTTTTTTTTAACTATTTACTATACTATAAGTAAACGCTCTAGCTTGATGTAAAACTCGCCGGTGTTGCCACTTTTCATTCCATTCCAAATAGCAATAAAAATACAATTTAAAAATTAAACTTCCATTTGACGGCGTGTGTGTGACGAATGGAAATCGGACAAAAGGGGTCGTCAACCCCTTCCTTTAAACTTAACGCATTAGTGCAACAATCTGTGTCCAAAATTATGGTGACAGACACTTTTTATAGCAGCCTCGTAATATTATATTATGAAAGTAAATTAATTTATTACCACGTTAATAAAGAGAGACATAATTTTTAAATTGGTTAGTTACGTGTTGAGTTCCGTCAATAAAGTGTGACGGGGCTAAAAATGTCTATTAGGCCAATAAGAAGACTAGGATTGATGGCATGATTTATAATTAGACACGCACTGTCGTATCACCGGGTAACTCTCGTCCAGCTCGTTGATGAGGACTTTGTAAAAATATACTTTATTATCTATTCAATAAATACCATATTACGGAAAATGAATTGTAATTGAAAGGAATAAGTAAAATAACCTTATTACTAAAGTGTTCGTTTTATGTGTATATGATTACAGTGCATGCTGTTTTATTCTTGTTGAAGGCATATAAAGGTAAGCTAACTAGTTATTATAATAGCTATCATAATTAACATCATAAAATATATTTAAAGGAACAATAGCATGTTTCCACGTCGTATTTTAAACATTCTTTTCTGCATCGTTAGTAGTCAGTGTAAACTATTCATTTGGTAGAGGTTATTTCTATCTACATAATATATGTAATTCATTATAATTTCATATTTACTTAAGGAAACAATAAGCCGTAATGTTTATCTGGCCTGTAAATCAAAACGCAGTAAATGTAAAGAGATACACTGTAAGATTACGTATAACTGTAAGCCGGCGCCCTCTGCCGCTATAAACAACCGCATTGGCAAATAAAACTTCTCTCCTAATTCTCACACAAGCGTAAAGCAATTGGATCGAAGTAATTTACGAGTTAAATCTAAAAATATGTCTTTTCTATGGCGTCCCGGTCTCGTCACAGATGGCTACACAATAATATCGGCAGTGAGACCCCTTCAGAGGGGAGCACCACTTATTTTATAAAGTTTGAATAAGATTTTAAAAAGCTGAGTGAGGCTTATAGAAAGATTCGGGCGGAAAACGTTGGGGATATTGTTTCGGAAAGTTTGTGAAAATTCTGTTACCGCCGCCCCTGACTCCGTTCGACGTATAATGCTACGAGGATTTAGTTTTATGTTGTTTCATTTAAATGACGCTTCAGAGGCGATTTGAAAAATCTGTTGTTTGAAGGTTTTATTTTTAAAGGTTCTTACATCATGCAATGTTTTCTTGTTTTGTAAAACGTTGTGTGAATCTGGCATTTGTGATTATCTTTGGGTTGTTTCAAAGGGTGATTGTATAATAATGTATAAACTGCAAATCAATGTACCACTGAATAAACCCAGGTTAGACGATTAGGACAATCAAGGCTTTGCGTTAGAAATAGCATGATCAGTCTTTGATCATCTGTCCTAAAACCCATTCCGACAAGCGACTACCATATCAATCCTCTTAAAGCCCTTTCCAAAATATTCGTACCATAAGCCATCGCATTGGGGACATGACTCGTGGATACGTATCTAAGTATGCTATTAAACATCCCACCGGCCTGTCCACTCGTATAGCCAATGATCACAGTTCTGGGGGATCAGTGCAGCTTCGTACCATGACGCAATAAAACTTTATTTGTTAGACGTATGTAGGTTCGTACTTTTTATTTCCTTACCGCATATTTCCCTGGGTACGCCAAAGATCAGTTTGCGAGCGAGTAATTCGGTATCGTTACGCTACGTGACTCTGAAACGATGTTCGCGACGTGTTTCTACTATTGCCTTAGGCCTCCCCTTCTTCACAGTGCCTCTAAGAAGTATCACTACGATTTTATATAATAAAGATTTAGGTAGCGATAGATATTCCAAGTTGGATAAAATATATATTTTGGTTTTCAATGCCTTTGATAGTTTGTTGACGTATGGATCAGAGAAAGGTGAAAGTCTATGCTTTAAACATTTTTTTAATGCAACCAGAATCCTACCTCCCCGCTTGTTTGCTACTGATTAGCCAGATAAACGATGTAACTAGGTAAGATTATAAGTTCGAAGAAGCTGATTGCTGGTCAATCAGCTAAATCCTTTTCAGCTATTTGCTGTACCGTTGAAAAGTACTTAAGAGACATACCCAAAGGTATAGGCTCTATGGCGTCAATTTATTATGAACATAAATTCTTAGGTGATAACAGTTAGGCTCTTAATATCAGATAAGTATCAAAGCACCAAGGACCGCTCACATTTATTTTAATATTTTAGGTACTGGGGAGTAGACATTTCCTTTGACAAGCTTGTTTATGATGGATTCAGTCAAAATGGAAAATAACAATTTTTTTTCGCATCTTGAACATAAGCTAAAAACGATACTTAATTTTATAGATATTCATTGTGTTTGTTCGTACACGTCTGTCAGTACTTAATTAAACAGTAAATTTTACCTACTTAGTTAGTTCTTCCCATCATTATTTCTAAAAACACAATTTGTTCACAGGATACTAACATTTAAATTATTTAATAGTCATTATCTCTAATATTTAAATTCTCGTGTGGCGGTTTGTGTTACCAAATTCCTCCGAAACGGCTGAACCTATTTGTATGAAATTTTGTGTGCATATCGGGTAGGTCTGAGAATCGGTCAACATCTATTTTTCATACCCCTAAAACCCATAAAAAATTCCACGAACGAAGTCTCGGGCAGCAGCTAGTTTATTTATAAATCACAATAATCCAACAATAACGTTGTATTAGTAACTTACTATAACGCTCTTTTACTGCAGCGAGGGCTATCTTTTTATAGACACTCTCGGTAAAAATTGAAGCTCGCTAATATCCCGGCGAACTGACATACTATAAATATTTCAAAAGCGGAAATTCAGACAGCCGGATGCCTAGAATACCCCGAATCGGAAACTATCATCGGACGTCGCTGCCATTCTTTTAATATCTAAAGCCAAAGATGTGTTAGGAAGGCCAGTCTGCAAGATTCTGCCGTCTATGCGTTGAGCATTTGTTATTCTCAGCGCGTTCGCTGGCGGGGCTTCATCCCGCGCCCTTTGCGCCGATGGTCTCCGTCATTATCATCGCTTTTTGCCTCACATAACTGGCCGCAACCTCGAGAGATGTCCGTATTGTGCGGCCGCACCTACGCACCAATCGTGTGTACTAACACATACGTATATGAGTAAAAATGAGCTTTTTAGAGGCGAGACGATGGCCATTCCAAGATAATGTAGCTAGTAGATGTCAGCGATAAAACCTCTTTTTGTTATATAATTAAATATACGGGTTTTATTTATCTTTGAAGAGTTTTCAATAATTTTGAAAACCATTTTAGTAAAAAAAGAGTTGAACTAATATTTTCACAATAAAGCAACTGTTAAATGATTATTTTTTGTTAACATTTAACGTTTTTGCGTTAAATATAGCTTCCCCTAGAATGCCTAATAACAGTATTGAGAATTACGTTGAACAATTTTTATTGACTTTGTCATTTTTGATATATTTTACAATGACCACATAATTCAATATATTTACTAGGTACTAAACGACGAATCGAGCTTACACGTGAAAAGATAATATAATTTTTATGTTTCCTCCACTGTTAGTGTGCGTAATGATAGTATTTTATAGCAAACTGTAACTATAAATTAGACTTTTGATTTATTAGTAGTTACCGTAACTAAAATAAAAGTATTGCATGAAGGAATGGCAGTATGGCGCATTCTGGTATTACACGTGAGTTAAACGGAAAGTATTTTGAGAAGGCTTGGAACTAGGTACTAGGTACTCACCAAGTAAGGCAGACTTGGCGAATTTGAAGGGGTATCCATACTGAAAAAAATGTGATATCATCACCATTTTTCAGTACGGACACCCCCTGTGTTGTAGGTGGGTGACCGATTCAGATAAGCACACCGATAAGCAAGTCACTTCGTACTTATGTTTTAGCTCCAGTAGTCCCTTCGCGGCAGCATACTACATCATCATCATCCACAGTTTGAAATCACCCACTGCTGGTTAAAGGCCTCTCTTTTCTTGTACCAATCTCCAAAGTCCAATGCGAGCCTTATCCACAGCATACTTAATCAATTTGAATTCCGGTTTTCGCTTTGTAATAAAGCGTAACTATCGAACCTATCCCTCTGGGGCTCATAGAAAACGTTACGTCAATCAGCAGCTTCGAGAATCCTCCCAGGTGCGAATATAAATCAATTCTGTTATAGTTTATTCAACAAATAACATGTTAGTCCCAAATTAATCATTAATATGAGCGGGCACCGTACATCGCTGTCAGTGGTGGGATCGCAACCGATACAGTTTATAGTCACAATACCACTATTCATGTAAAACGTATTCCCAATAGTGTGACATGTTTATTTTCCGGCTCTGAAAGCCTTACCGGGGAAAGGAGTAAAATGAAAAGTAGACACGGGTCCGATAAATAATTGAAGGCTTTGATAGAGCATCGGGAATTCCAGGTCGGAGTACGCCGGCTGGATCTAGAGGGAGCCATCATTCAACACACCCTCCGCCGCTACTGAATTATTCCGCAATAACACACTTGTTATAGACATTTCTCGAGGAGTGATACTTTTATGATTTACTCCAACTTTTATTGGCACTTAAAGGAAGTATACGATTTATTTCCCGTTCAATATAAGGTATGGAGTATATCATTTTTTGAGTTGGTACCGAATCTCTAAGGGCCTTCGAAACGGTTGGGCGTCACACGCCATTTATATTTGGGGTGTTATGATGTTTCGACGCGTTTTACAGCTATGAATTATGTCGTAGTTTAAAACAATAATATCGATAAATTGAATACAAGCGTGGCAATTTATTATAACAGTATTTGCATTACTTTTTATGTCTTGTAATCATGCATAATCGATCACTGTTTCAGTCACACAATGAGACTTTGAACAGCTATTTATTTATTAAGTATTACTGTTTACATAATTATCTAAATGTAAATAAATTTATAATAACTGTGCTGGGCTAATGAATGGTATATAAATAGTACGTATTTTCTGGTACTGGTTAAGGAGAGCAATTTAAATATATGCACACCTGTTCATTTTTATTCATAATTTATGTATGCTCGTCATTCTGTTTGAGTGTTAAACGGTCTAAATTAATTCATTCAATCATTCTAGGAAAACTGAAGTAGGTAACTGAGTGAAGTGTTTGTACGTTTTTTAAGTCGAGAGGGTAATACTAAAAAGTGGGCAAGTACTTAAAAGATTTTAAGAACAAAATCTTGTAATGGAGAAGTGCGTCAGACGGCACTAAGAAGGTATACCAGCTCATGATGTTTGTCAACGAGCACGTGTGCCCAGTGCCACGTACCGTGTCAGAGCGTGATGCATATCGTGAACGGAGCCGATCAAAAATTATTATACGAGAACATTAAACTGCTGTACATTGTGCTTTATTGACGTCACTTCCGCAGCAATAAAATCGGCTTGTCTCGAAAATGCATAATTTGTACGACAGTCACGCGCATTACGCTACTAAACGGTGTCTTTGAGAACACATTTCACACTAAACTCTCTAGGGGCTGCCTTTCGATCATAGATAAACCTTTGTTTTATGCGTTCGAATTATTATCGTCAAACGCTTGTTTATAGCCAAGGGAATATTAATATTTCTTTATATCGAACACGCACGCACCTATTCCGCCCCGCCAATATGCGGCGAATAATTCTAATGAAGGCAGTTTCTGTGTCTTCCTATGCTCCACATTGCCCCATAAAAAACACATGCTCTAGAAACCGAAAAAGGGTTATTATTGTGTATCTGAATATAAAAACGTTTCGAGATGTTTTTTGTGCGGCTAAGCGGTATCTTTTGTGACAAAAACATTTCTAGCGAATCCATTAATTAGTGAGATATACGACACACCCGCAACCTTTGGCGCTCAATTATAGCCAGACCTTTGACGGTTGATTAATTCCAACACAAAACTGACCTATTACAGTATATTGATTACGATCTCTAAATCGATTCAAAGGGCCGCGCTTCCCATATGCTGGTTTGAATAAAAGCTTAAAATTCCTCGAATGCCAACCGAGAAAAACAATAACTGAGGAGTATAAGGAAGGAACGGGGACAGTGTCACGTAATAGGTCCAGCTTCCGGTGCGTTTATCAAAAAATTTATTTGGACATTCCTGGCGCGCCTCCGCTGCGCTTGCCCGACTGGATGTGTTGGCATTTAATTTATCTATAACGCTGAAAATGCCGGAGACGGCCGCGCAACCGTTATTGCTGGGGTTCTCTCACCACTGGCAGGCTACGCACTTCCGCTATGTCAATGATTTATAGCCGCTTACGGCATTTGCGGCGTTTAACTGTGTGTTGTCCGAGCCTTTGTCCGAGGATCGTCGAATATGGACGAGAATGATTCTTGAATTATGAGCAGGGGTTGGCTACCCTATCATTTTTGATTTCGCGTCCTAATGCAAAAGGTCAATGCGTGCTTTGTCCAAGTTTAATCTGTTTGCGTCGCCTAAAGGTGACGTGGATTTGTTTGCGTTTCGATTCGTGTCGCTATTGTCATGGGCGTTTTAAAAAACATATGAATGGATTTATATTCGATTGTTAGTACCGGAAGTTTTTAGAGATAAATTTTAACAACGTTCTTTGTTGCTAGCGTTGACCCTGGATAAATAACCGGATATTAGTGGTAGCTACATTGTCAATTTTATTGACAAACCTTTTTGACGTATCCTTGTGAATAAGTCTTTGACTTATTAATACTTATACGAAATATTATAAGAATTAAGATTAGACATAATATTTTCAGATGCGCTTTGAATTGCAATGGAAGTTATTGAAAAGAAAAGGTTTTGTTATTTTATTTTATAATTATTTCCAATCGTTCTTTCGACATCGGTATATTAAAATCATAAGTGGTTTATGCGGGTATTGTCGACATTTATGTAAGTTACAAGCGGTATAACGTAGCCACATTGCCAAGCGTGGTTCTCACGCTCTTACTCTGTCAACGACTCACTCAATCTATCAACACTAGACTAGATTAAATATTATACGTTTCTCAATTGTACAGTAATATGTACAACTATCGTACAAATCTCTATAGAGAAAATACAGAACCTTTTTATGAAAGAAATCACAGACGTACAGTATGAAATGAAGTAGGCTCCTATTTTAGAGGGACCAAACGTGAAGTGGCCATATATTAGCGTCAATTAACTCTTCTGCAGCAACTTGGAATTACAGGACAGGTTTTAATTGAACTGCGGTTATGTACCTAGCTGGTGGTAGCAAATTAGATAGTGGTTAGGACGCCACTAAAACTTACTTCAACTTGATGAATGGAAATTCGTTCTCAATTATTCGTGTCGTTTAAGAATTTTATCTCTGATACCATAAAAGCTGTCGAAACCAGAAAGTCTGTCAGTCTACGATTACTCTTGGTGAGGGTCCCTTACCAATAGGTATTGTATTATCCAGTAACTGGGCTGTGGAGGTCCGTTAGGCAGTCGCTCTGTGAAAAATAATGTAATACCAGTAAGAAGGGGGCGTTTTGAGTAACTATTGTAGGCTTTAAAGTAAAAAAAGTGGGGATTATCAGCCTAATTGGATAAGTGATCTATTTATCTTTTTTTTTTTTTTGTGAGAATTTAGCCCGTTTTCGACCCTAACACAGTTGGCCGAAGGCTAGGCAGATGATGTCATATTAGTACAGAATCAAACATCAAAATGAAACTATAGAGTGTGAATTTGAACCCATTCGAAGCTTACGAAAAGATAGACTAGTCAAGATTGTACACATCAAGCTTTACATTTCCAGTATAATATAGCCTCGCATCTTTGTATTTTTCGTATATTGAGAGATCCGCATAAACTGGTTTTGTATGGTTCGATATTGGTCACCTTGCGTACTCGGCATAATAGTTACAAAATGATTTTCTTATATTGTATGGTAAAAGTGCGATGATTAACGTTTTCCTAAGGGTAGTATCACATCTATCTGTGGGTATCACCTAGAACCGTCATCATCTTCCTGCCTTCGTCTTTTTTTCTTCCATTCTCCTCTGTCATCCGTCAGGCTATTTTACTCCTTTTTCTTTGATATCAATTCTCACACAATCCATCCATCGTTTCCTTGGTCTTCCTCTCACTCTCCATCTATTAACATTTTTGACGTGCCATCGTCTAATAAATCGATGAACGCCGGCTGCACGCACGAAAAAGGATGACTCATTGTAATGTTACGAGCGGAGCTAGAGCGCTGCTCGAGCGAGTAAAAGGCACGATCGGCTTGAGCGTTCGGCTTGCTATTAAAAAAAGTATGCAATCACTTTATTAATGTTTTGATATGACGTTGTCACGTTAAACTATCGTCAGTAAACCGACTTTACAGACAACCAATTTTTTATTCATAACTTTTTTAGCCAGCCAGTTTTGTTTTGCCAGCTTTTTTTATCCGTCCTTCCTCATCACAATGCCCATACCATGACAACAAAGGCAAATATGAAAGTGAGTTGACTTTTCCCTTTCAATTTTGCTACATATAACTGGCGCTACTTCAAACTTCCTCTAATATACTAAATCCTTACTTTATATCCATTCTTGTCACACCGCACCTCACCATTCTTATCTCCGCTACATGAAATCTTATTTCATCCATGTTCTTCACAACCCAGCTTTCCGTTACATACAGTACAACAGGTCTAATCACGGACTTGTATACTATATCCCCTTTAACTTCAGGGGCATCCGAGGGTCGCAAAGTTATTCGAGTGACCTGTCGCCATTTCATCTAGCTGACTTTATCCGGTAGGTTATATCATCATCATCATTTCAGCCAAAAGACGTCCACTGCTAGACATAGGCCTCCCCCAACGCCACATTGACATAAGGTGGGGTTTTGCCATAATCGCCACTCTTGGCAGGCGGGTTGGCGATCGCAGTACGGTTGTTACAAAAGCACAGAGAATGCTGCTGCCCATTCTCTGGCAAATCCTATAGTCGCCTCTTACGACACCCACGGGAAGATATGGGGTGGTATATATTGGTACAGTTAAATAAACAAAACTATAAACTCTGTTTTCTTACGTCAATAATTTTCAAGAATTAACTCAATGTTTACAGAGATATAAGGTAGCCACATCCAACTGTAACATAACTACGCTTGCGCAATTTATTAGACGAGTTCAATGAAACCGCAAACAGATGCTTGGCCGCTTATAAAAGCGGCGAAGTTAAAAGCTTTGTTCTGCTCGTCGAATGGCTTATTTTAACCTAGTGAGCATCGTGTGATATAGATTAAGATTGGACAGATTTTGTGCAACGATACCGAAAAATAATGAGGCTGACGAAAGATTTAAGTAGGTACTAACCACATTATAAAAGTATGACTACCCCAAAAAATATGAAAAAAATATTATATTGAATTATAAGAATGTTTTGATTATTACTTCGTTTCAATATAAAAATCATTTGAATTGACGATTTGTCCATTAAAGTGATATAAATTAATAAAAAAATATATATAATGGTTTTAAAAAACTCTTAACGAAACTGAGAGGCACTAAGCTTGTTCTCCCCGTCCG
Organism: Cerastis rubricosa; assembly: GCA_949152445.1. Lineage (NCBI taxonomy): Eukaryota > Metazoa > Arthropoda > Insecta > Lepidoptera > Noctuidae > Cerastis > Cerastis rubricosa. The sequence continues at coordinate 19,432,945 of OX424523.1, read as the reverse complement.
CGTCATTGCGATATTTTATTTCGTTCTAGACCATACCTGGGAACTTTCTGGTTAGATATTGGGGGTCAAAGGTCCGACTTATCCACAAGTTTTGGTTTTTAAATACAAGTTTTTAATGTTATAATTTTACTTTATATAGCTCCACGACTCCCGTAATATTCAAAGCATCCATCAGCTCAATGTTTTGCGAGACCCCAAAATAAAGTCTTTTCCCAGCAATAATTTTGTCGTACTGGACTGGTTGGAGACCTTAGTCTTCTAACGGCTTGTATTACTTGCGACGAGAAGACTTGACAACGTTTTCCAATTGCTGCCAAAGCCAACTGGATTCTAGTGATTCAAATGGATCCTGTCGGCTTCTTTTGCGAAGTTGTGATTACTTAGCTAACTTGCCCTTGGTAGACATACTCGTTTAAAATTTCGAGAACGGACCCTCCAAATTTAAGCTAACTTACTTAAATACTAACTTTCACATGACATGCTGAAATGCAATGTACTGATTATATGTTTGTATTAATTTAGATCAAGTATAGAGCTTAACAAATTTTTTGTCGCGGACTGTACCGTAAATTAACATTTGCGTTAACATTAGTTAGTAAGTAAAAAATGCCGTGCTAATAAGCAGGATAAAGAATTCCATTTGACTTCGCTACTTACTTTATTTGCATGTCATACTTAACCAAAAACACTGGTGACTTAAGAAGATATCACCTCCTATGCTAGTTTTACACAAAGAGTATCGGTGGCATATTCATAGCATCCCGTAGCTTCACATAACTCTGCAGCACCTATGCTACGGATAACATAACGATAAAAAAAAAAGCAAATGGAACTAGTTTTATAAAATCTTTTTTTTTGCTATTCTGTCAGTGAGTTTGCGCTTGAGAGTTTGGACTTCTGTTGTTCAATAAGTGACCAACTTTGTGAACCGTAGGTTAGGACAGGCAGGATGCACATGTCGATGAGTTTTCTTTTAAATGTTATTGGAAAGTTTCCCTTCATGTGTTCTTTAAGGGCCTAGATGGTCTTCCAGGCATTTTGCACTCGTCTTTCGACTTTTTTGTCTAGCCTATTTTTAAAAGACACTATCTTGCTCAAGTGTGTATACTCATCGTCATATGACGACAGCACGTGCCCATCTACCTCGACCCTTCGTTTCGTGCTGTTGGTCATGACCTGGGTTTTGGTCCTGTTCATTAAAAGTCTAAACAGAGAAAATGCGCCAAGATCTGAGCAGATCAGATCTTGGAGCATTTTCTCGAGTTCTGAAGCAGAAGTGGAGAACTACACAATGTCATCAGCAAAACGGAGGTTTGTTAGTTGGTGACCGCTAACATTTATCCCTCGTGCTTGCCACGAGTCAGGCAGCTTTTTAAAAACCTCCTGCAGAGCACTTGTGAACAGCTTTGGAGAGAGTGGGTCGCCTTGTTTGACTCCCTTTTCAGTATTGAAATTTGAACCGGAAATGTGAACTTGATGTTCGCAGAACTACTTCAATCTAGATTTAAACACCTTCAAAAATTGTGGCTGCACCCTACCACACTGTGGTCCAGTTGCTACAGTCCAAAATGTTCCTACTCCTTCAACCGCACTATGCAACAGCACTTTAACTGATTTAGAGATAGCCCGTTTAGTTCATTTTAGTTATTTCCACAGTGATGTCGTACGGTATTCTCTTGTGGGGCAGTGCCACCGATATTGAGAAAAAAATATTTAGCAAAAATGGGCAATTCGTTCAATTTATTAATTAATCTCTGATCTCAGAGTAAAATTTAAAGAAATTAATATACTTACTGTGCCGTCTCAGTTTATTTATAAAAACGTTTTGAAAGCACATACAAAAATTTTTTTTTTTTATAAAATACAGTGTTATCCACAACGTAAATACGAGGAACAAACACAAATTTATTAAATCCGCAACGAGGCCAAAAAAAATAGGGGTACGTTTAGATGCCAATGTATATATTCGTTTTTATAATAAACTAACGCTAATCACTATCTGGAAGTTAAAAATTTAAAAAACCCGCGACACAAAAAACCTCTAAAAAGCCAAAAATAAATTAATCCAAGCGTCGTAGCGTCGGGGGTCCGCTTTGTTCTGTGCTTGTACTAAGCGGTCTTCTTAGCGGTCCCCCGACGCTACGACGATTGGATTAATTTATTTTTGGCTTTTTAGAGGTTTTTTGTGTCGGGGGTTTTTTAAATTTTTAATTTAATTATTTTTCATGCTTTTTAAACTTATTTTATTTTTTCTTAGCCTTGACTGTCCTACTCCTGGTTAACGAAACCAAGGAAAGATATAAATTAAAAAAAAAACGTAAATTTTGGGGGAGGGGGTTGCACCCCCGCCCCCCTCAGCAATGCCCATGGTGACAAGCGACAACATTTCAAATAGACTACCTATGAAAGTTGTTTATATCCCTACAACAACTAGAAAAGAGGTGATGATCTTCAAACGGCTGAGCAGATTTTCTCGAAACATAGCTAAGAACACTCTCGATTAAAATACCTTTCAAACGACACCACTTTTATCAAAATCGGTTCGTCCGTTTAGGAGCTACGATGCCACAGACAGACACACAGATACACAGATACACCGATACACCGATACACAGATACACACGTCAAACTTATAACACCCCTCTTTTTTGGTCGGGGGTTAAAAAGGCTTGGGATTAAGCTGCTCCAAGAAGGTTTTAATTTTGGCTTTTATTTGATTATTATTGATTCCTTTCTTTTAAACACTCACACTCACTCATTTTCTTTTTGGATGCTTATATTTAATGATTTACTGTTTTTTTGTTGGAAATATTATTAATTTTATTTAATTTAGTGAGAATGTGAGGACCATGTGGGTCATTATTTTTATGCCCTTTGGTTTAACGATTGCCTAGCAGTTTGTGTAATGTAAGCGACCGGCACAATTCCTTTCTTTGGTATTGTTCGTCGTGTCGTGGAGCTTCTTGAGCTATGAGTTGAGAGAGCGACACGATAACAGGCAAATGCTTAGACTGGCCGAACTGGTCCACTCAAATCTGTATGGTTCTTTCATCAAAAGGCCATCTCAGACACTTATCTACATAGTGCTCATGTGACTTGGCCAAGATTATGTCTGGACCTTAAAAGAGACCTCTGAGTTTGTTTCGGCTGTTTCTTCTCAGAGTAGTCAGGTACGAAACACCGTTTTTAAAAAAAAAACGACGTGTAAAAGTGTTTGTTAAAACCTATTTGCAAAAATAAACATCATTTCATCATCATCATATCATTTCGAAACAACCTTCAGACGCCGCGATTACCGTACCTGTCTACCAACCAAGCAATACAAAATCAGTTCATGCGGATCTCTCATGGTATGGGAAATGTATACAAAGCGAGGCCAGGTTATATTGGAAATGTATAGCTTTATATGTCACCGTGTCTGAAATCGAAACGAAAGGAGAATATTTTGATCAATCTGCACTAGAATTTGCCTGCGGCTTAAATAATGAAAACTTATCACCTGCCTTGCCTTTTCCCAACTATAGTGGGGTCGGCTTCCGGTCTAACTGGATGCAGGTGAAAACAAGAAGCGACTAAAATAGAGATCTCCACAACCGAGTTAGTACTGGGTAGGTAATACGGTACCCCTTGGAAAGACTGAATGTTAGACCTGTAATGACTGAGCCTAAAATATGTAGATAAAATGACCTATGCGCTGCCAGCGACAACACTGTGAAAATGGTGAGGCTAAGGGTGAACATCATCATCTGCCTAGCCTTTTCCCAATCTATCTTGGGGTTGGCTTCCAGTCTAACCGGATGCAGCTGAGTACCAGTATTTTACATGTAGCGCCTGCCTATCTGACCTCCACAACCCAGTAACTGGGTAATTCGATACCCCTTCGTAAGACTGGATGTCAGACTTTTGGCTTCTGACTACTAGTAACGACTGTCAAAGATCTACAAATGACAGCCGGGATCAACGGCTTAACGTGCTTTCCGAGGCACGGAGGAAACTCGGTATGTAATTATGGTCACCCATCCACGGACCAACCTCGGCAAGCACGGCTTAACCTTAAAGATCGACCCGTGCGGCTGTTATTACTTAGCCACGAGCTCCTCCGATCTTATGGCAGCTTATGGCTCTTATGGCGATCACCTAAATTACATTCTGAAATTTTTATCAGTTACTTAATGCAAGTGTGCATAGCTTTTCATTGCATCATCGCATTGTAGACGAGATTTATCGTACTTCGTGACTTCCTGTCTTGTCTTTGTATTTGAAGGAGCGGCAATCATGATTCGAAGTCGCCAAACACCCGCATATTAAAAATGAATAATTTTATATTTATAGGACATTACATCGCAATTTTTTCAGAGGACCTCGACCTTTACTACGAATCCTTAGTTTGTTGACAAAAATATGAAACGATTTACCGTTGTCACTCCCGCCATTCCCTCGCTCCAACCGCGTATCGCGTATTGAACGCATAGGCATTCTATACAATACCGACCGAAGTATCGGGTCGAAGTATCGGATCAAATACAATACAGGATAAATTGTGTTGTTGGCGAGCAAAAACTCATGTTTGAAAAAAATAGTACTTAACATAACTCGAAGCATGTCTCAACAGTCGGCAACTGTGCGCACTTACAGAGGACCCAGATGATTTGTATTATTTAACTCCATCTCAATTTTTGAGCAGCAGCCCTATTCTGACTATCTTAGTTATCGAACAAGATCAAGGAATAAGGTGGAAGCGCACACAGAACATTCTCGACGATATTTGGAAGGGGGTGGTAAACCTCGCGATTCTAACTTATAAATTAGACATAATTGGTCTAGGAGCTCTTTGCTTATATGAAAATGGTCACACATTTCTGACTATCATAATTATGATTATCTATGGCATAGATACTTTCCCTTATTAGAGCGGAGATGTACAGGAAAAAGCACGTATGACGATGCAGCGCGACCCCGAAGCCAGAACGTGGCAGGCAACGTCTGCGAGGCTTCAATCTAAGTGTCTTGAAAAAATACAAAAGGATTTTGCTGGATCAGGGGGCGTTCATACGAAAAGTCTGATTCCTCATAGGATTATAAACTTGAAACTTGGTACAAATACGGACCTTAGTATATAAGTTCAACATTATTAATTGTTTTTCAGAAATCAATGGTGATTTATTTTAAGTTAAAGTAACTAAGAATGGAAGAAGTATAAATAAAGTTGGAAGGGAAGCACATCAAGGCGTCGTCCGAGAAATTTAAAACTCAATTTTTATTATAGAGACAAAACAAAACAAAATATAATATATTTCATTTACGCACCCGACGCTCTAATTTTGCAAAATCTATAGCATTTATGAATAACAGCTGACTTATGTTACTTCACTTATCGTAAAGATTTTATTCAATTTTGGCAGTGCGTTATATTAGGTTGGGGAAAAAGTCTTTTCACATTATAGTATGTATGAACTTGTAATAAAATCTCTTTGGCTATACTATTTGTATCTGGCTGGTTTTGGTGTCATTGAAAGTTTAAATTTTAAAGAACATAATTCCAAATTCAAATTAGGAAAATGTGTGATTTAAATTTGTTTTTCGTACCGTCAAGATGAGTGAATCTAATGAAGAAATTCGATACATTTTAAAATTTTACTACAAAAAAGGTAGAAATTTTTTGATGCCAAAGATTCACGTCGCTCTGGTCGCTCTATTACGGATAAAATGAATGCCATTTTTGAAAAAGTGGAGCAAGATCGGCATATCAGTAGTTACGACGTAGCTGAAGAACTGGTAATTGACCACAAAACAGTTTTGGCGCATTTGAAAAAAACTGGGTACACAAAAAAGCTCGATATTTGGGTACCTCACGAGCTCACTGAAAGAAACCTAATGAACCGTGTACTCATTTGTGATTCATTATTACGACGTATTGAAACCGAACCATTTTTGAAGAAGCTGATAACTGGTGATAAAAAGTGGATCACGTACGACAAGAACGTGCGAAAAAGGTCGTGGTCAAAGGCCGGTCAGGCTTCACAGACTGTGGCGAAACCCGCGTTAACTCGCAACAAGGTGATGCTGTGTGTGTGGTGGGATTGGAAGGGCATTATTCATTACGAGCTGTTACCACCAGGCAGGACTATCGATTCTGAACTGTACTGCGAATAAATGATGAGATTAAAGCAAGAAGTTGAGAGAAAGCGGCCGGAATTAATCAACAGAAGGGGTGTGGTTTTTCATAATGATAACACTAGACCTCACACATCTTTAGCCACTCAGCAAAAATTAAGAGAGTTTGGCTGGGAGGTGTTAATGCATCCGCCGTATAGTCCTGACCTTGCACCTTCAGATTTCCACCTGTTTCGGTCTCTTCAGAATTCTTTAGGCAGTGTCAGGTTAAAATCACGAGAAGACTGCCAAAACCACTTGTCGCGGTATTTTGATCAGAAGTCCCAAAATTTCTATAGCAATGGGATTATGTCCCTAACTACAAGATGGCAAAAAGTTATCGAACAAAATGGTACCTCCTTACTTTAGTTAAATGTAAATAAACTATATTAAAAAATGTTTTGAATTTTCTTAAAAACTGCAAACAAACTTTTTCCCCAACCTATTATTTACATAGATTTCCAGTAAAAATCGTTGGTCTAATAATAAATCACTTAGCGCCAGGCCAGTTAATTTTAATCACGTCATATCATGGGACTAGGGCAGAAAGATGATAATGATGATGTCATTCTTATTTTAGGCATTTCGATATCCACCTGAATTTTAGAGTTCAGGGCCGACGAGTGAAGTCCATCGTTTACATTGGATATTTCTTTTGACTTTTCTACTGCAAGAATAAAATCCTAGGAGTCACATATTTGTGATTGCTTTGAGTTATTATTATAATTCAGCTGTAAAGTTTTCTTTGTATTTCGTTCAGATTCGTAAATATCTATTCAAACTATAAAATTTTCAAGAGGTGCACGAGGTAACATTTCAAAATCTGCGATAGTTCAGAACCTATAAAGGAGGATGCCCAATTTTATATAAGAGTTCCGCTGTTCTTACGTCTTGACTGAATCATCGCTAAAATATAGGAAATGTAAGCCGGCTTATGAAAATGAAAAATCATTATGGCAATTTTTATAAACTGGACTTGTATTCTTCTAATTATTGTGACGTCGCGATCAACGGCGAAAAAGTAGGGATACTATCAATAAAACTTGCAACGGGATATAAACAAATAATAGACATGGCAAATATCCCGTTGCAAATGTTATTGATAGTGCAGGTAGTAGGGATACTACTATGTCAATAAAGTACCGGGAAGCGATCAATAATACAAAAAATGTTATTCAGCCAAAGTTATTTTATCGCCTTCGAAGTATGCTCCTTCAGAAATGATATAAATTACGCCAACGAAAAATCGAATCGTCAAAATATTTTTTAAACGCTTTTTCCGGAATTGAGTTCAGTTCTCGCCGCAAATTCGCCTAGTCTTCTACCGAATGAAAACGGGTGCTACGTAGTGGTAATTTGAGAGAAGAATTCCGAGTGCAACACCGAAAGAAAATGGCCAACATGACTTTGACTTTTGATCGACTATGTCATGGTTTTTCCGGTTTCGGTTCAGCTAGAAGGCGCCAATCCGATTAGTTTGCATGCCAAACTCGTAAACCCACGTCGTTCTTCACCAGAAACAACGCGTTTCATGAATGTTGGGTCGGAATTGAGTCGTTCTAGCATGTCCTCAGCGACTCTTATGCGATTGAGTTTTTGGAGAAAATACAGGTCCGTTAGGACTAGCCGAGCGGCAAAATGTTTTATACCCAAGTGATTATTTCAAATGGTACGGATCGACTCGTGAGATACAGAAAGTTCAGCGGCCATCTCTTTCAAACTTTAAGGTGGATTTTCTGTCACTATTTCCTTCACTTTTGCGATCAACTTCAGTTGACGTTGATGGCCTACCAGAGCGAGGCAAATCTGCCATCACATCTCGACCGCTTTTGAACGCTTTGTACCATTCGTAAGCACGTGTTTTTGATAAAGTCGATTCACCGTAAGCCTTTTGTAACATGTTCAGGGACTCCGAACACGAAATTCCAAACTCTTTTTTTGATGTTTTTGTCCATTATGAAATTCACAATATACACTAGATCCTCTACAAGTCTACACTAACATACCTACTTGACAAGAGCAGTACGAGTCTTTTACAAATTACTACGAGTCACCGATTGCAGTTCAAAATTCCTGAAGTTTTAGGTGATAAAAATTGCAAATAAAAATGAGCTAAACTAAGAAAAGTAATATAAAACAAACTACAGCAGCCTGATAATTGTTTTTTGCATATTTTCGTTTTCCCAACAAATTTAGGGTGGTCGGCTTCCAGTGTAACTGGATGCAGCTTAAAACCACTATTTTACATGGAGCGGCGGCCAACTTGTCATCTACGACCTAGTGACTGATGAGTAATACAATATTTTATGGGAAGACTGGTTGGCATATGAAGCCTGTAGCTTCTGACTAACAGGGTCCAAGGACTTAAGGAGTATTTGCACATAATTTGGAATTTATGTCTGGAATTCAATGGACGTCACTATCTTGCACTAAACAAAGACAGCCCTCAAGAAATGTTTTGTGAAAACATAAATCTGTTAAATTCCAAAAAAAAAGCTTCGAACGAAAATCAGACAAGATAGTCTTCTATCTCGTCATCTTCATCCCTCTCTTCACCGTTTCCAATTATAGGGCAGATTATAGTGCCAGCCACCACAAAGGCACCACAAGAACCTACATTTTATTATTGTCTTAGTCAAAACTGTAATAATCTGTCATTATCACAAACAAAAGAGAAGACTGTTCCCTCTTCTCCTTTAATTTGCTTTTTATTTTCTTTTTGTTCAAGAAATTGTCACGTTATAAATAATGCAGAAGGTATTTAAGTGGAGATGGTCTTAAAAGCGTTGTTACTCTACAAATCATCATCATCATCATCAGCCTATAATGTTCCCACTGCTGGGATGCAGGCCTCCTCTCTATGAGAGGGAGAGGGCTGTAATCCACCACGCGGGCCCAGTGCAGGTTGGTAGATGTCACATGTTTTCGAATTTTTAGTTCTAGGACATGCCGGTTTCCTCTCGATGTTTTCCTTCACCGTTTTTGAGAGCAGCGGTGATGAAATAAATTACACAAAGTAATGTGCCTGCCTGGGTTCGAACCCAAGGCTTACTGCTCGTTAGTCGGGGCTGCCACCACTGGGCCACCGCTGCTCTCTACAAATACTTATACCTAAATAATATTATTGGTCTACGTTATACGGGCTTGTCTGAAACATTTACACACGTATTTATGTAGAAGCTATAGTTGAACGTGAGATTTTATTTGAGGAAACTGCAAACTAAAATGGTTGTCACTGATGACAGTAACGATATCACTACAACACCATCTTGCAAGAACAAATAAAGTCTTGCCTTCACAAGAATTAACGATTCAAATATGTTATTGTGTTGTCTTTGCTACTTTAATAAGAAGCTTAATTGCTTTTTTAATGTTTCCAAAACTCATTTTGGTTTAATTTAATGGCGTTACCGCAATACAATATAAAAGTCATTGAAACCATATCTTAATTTCAAGTATGTACCTACATTGCAAGTATGTACTTCATTCCAGGTAATTTTTTGTGTAAAAAATTAATCTATTCAAAATCAAGTTTGTGCATTAATTATTAGATAGGTAAATTGATTCATTTCTCTATTTAATTTTGCATTTGTGTGTCACAAAGTTCGGCTTACAAACTCGAGCGTAATTAACCCATGAATAAAGCGCCGGTTTGATTCAGAAACACTTTTACATAAATAACCACGATAGTAAAAACTTTAACAATAAATCGGCCATTAAAAGGTTTTGTTTTAGCAACTTAAGCTTAGGTACTTCTTCAACTATTAAATTTTTGGCTCATCCAGATGGAATTTCGGAAATATCAGCAAAATCTGATATACTCAAATGTAAAGAAAATTGAACTTCTTGTTTGACTCATCGTTCTACGAGTATGTACTTAGGTACAAATACATTATTAAATTGATAGTAAACAACCTACAAAACGTGAAAAAATTTAGTATTAAAATTTGGCCTGGAATTTTAGTTTTATTAAACTGCCTTAATGATGACCAAGCTATTATGATCCCAAAACTTAAAACGTAATTTCTTTTTGCTTTGAGATAAATCTATAAAACTCTTTATTTGTTAGAAGACAGCATTACAATGGGAATAAGTATTGTTTTTGTTTTTTTTTATATGAATTATAATAATGCAAGGTTAACTAACATCGCTCCGAACAAATGAATTAAGAAATAATTGTGCAACTAAATGCGAATCTTCGTTCTTGTTTTATTACACGTGTGACATATTACTGGTAACATACACCTAGATATGCAACTCATCAGCAGTCGAGTCATGCAAGGGACAGTATATTGCACATAACTATGTCCATTTCTCGTTAGCCTGCAATAAAAGGCAGGCGCAAAAACGTCGAAGCATTTCGAGTGCCAATTAAATCGCCACAAACATCCTGTAAGCCGAGATTATCGTATCGTAACAAGCATCGGAAACCTGCCCACTTCTCTCACACTGAATAAATTAAATAAAAACCCAATATAAAATAAATTAGAAATTGTTACACCAACGGTTGAGCACTGTTCTGTCTTGGGTTGGCTCATTAACTTTGCGCATAAGCGGAACTTAACGAGACGAAACCGAGTGGGGAAATATTTATATTTTATTCATAATTCATGTTGTCTTCGAGATAATTTTAAGGCGCACAATTTGGCTTCCACAGCACTTATTTGTTTCATTTAATGATGTAGGTACTTTCCCAATAGATGGCTCTGTGCGGCGCTTAATTACCACACCACGCACGTGCGCCTGCCGTCTTTAGATATTTATTATTTGTCGATTCAATTCCGTTTCCTAAGCTTATCTTAGTAATTACGAAAACGTACGTATGACGTTTTCAGCTACCATTATGGTTTTTCACTACATCGAACAGCATTATTTTACAGAAAATATAATATACATCCGTTTGTATAGTTTTGATAATAATAGTACATTTTATTACTTATAGTGATTTATACTGGTAGGTATAAGACAAAAGTTCGTGTGAATTAGGAACTAAGTACCTTTAATTCCATTACATTGAAGAAGACGAAAGATTATTTTATAGTTACTCCATGTTGACAATTTCCTCTAAGAATAGTCCAATACCGTTCGTTTGCGTTTTGATGTTTTATACTATACACGATGGATAAACAAAGACTGGATTGGGTCTTTGTTACTCTGCAACAGTTATTGAGCTCGTTCAATCGGGTACTGGATACAGCCCTGAAAAAAACTAGCTGCCTTAAACCACACTTTCTTGCTGTACTTGCCTTTTGGCTTAAAACGACTCAAAGTTCTATGAATAAAACGAAACCGGATTTATACGATATCATTACTAGCAATAAAACAACTATTGGTACAGGAACCAGTGGCTCAGGAATCAGAAGAGCTCCCTGGATGCCTTCTCAATGTACTCCAAATGACGTTCCTGCAGCAAGAATTTGTTTAGTATTCCGCAAAATTGTATCCTGGACAGTATACCGAGGACCACAACCTCCAATTCCAGATTGCAAAAAAAATACAACTAATAAACAGTTCCTAGCGGTTACAGCCTAGTGAGGCACTGGGTTACTTCTTATGAGGTAGGTAAGTACTGTGTTTTATATCTGGAGGAAGTCTGAAAGTGGCGCCTGTGACTGAAAAGTTTTGTGGTAATCGGATATCGTGGCCTGGTAGGCAAATTATAAAATCTACAGATATTTAACCTTTGGCTGTTGTATGATTTAGCTTATTAAAGCATTTTTACGTTATGTGGAGTTTGTTTCCGATTATGTTATATGCAAAACACATCCCCGTGTTTTCTTTTCTTTAATTCAAGTTTCCGTCAATAAAATCATTGGGTACACTCCGTTCAGAAATAAAGCAGATTTGTAGCCGACTTGGCTACCAAATAGTGGATATTCTACAATTGTGCAAAGTCAACCGCATGTGGATGCTAACAATTTGACTTTGACAACGGCTAAAATTGGAAAATAGTAAATGCAAATGTAGGTCAAGAATAAGTGACGTGGATCTGTTCGTACTGGACATAATGATATTTTATTTAAATAAAACAATTTATTTTTTCTTACAGCCCTAACATCGAGTTTCAGAATACGACTGAAACAACACCCGCCATTAGCAAGTTACCGTCGGTTTATTAATTTGAATAGCTGTTTATACATAAACGCAGAACGTTGTAGCTGGCAGTTTGTGTGTGTTCCAGTTTGTTTTGATGGCGCGAGGATGCAGGGTAAGACAATGATCGAACAAATAGGGGTTTGTCACGCGACGCACGCCTAATCAAGGATCGAGGATGTACCGGAGCGCTACCCGACAACGCTTATTTATGCCTTGCCGATATCGAACGACAGTTTTTATTACCAGTCGATGCCCGTTATAATTCATACTACGCAGTGTAGTGTACGTTTTTAACGAGTGCCTTTATATAAAATATGTTATTTTCCATCCAATTAGAATTTCCGATGGATATGTCGTTGGGGTTTTCTATTAGGGGGGCAGCTAAGGTAGTAACATAAAGTACGAGATAATCGAAATATCTATGGTAATTTTAATTCAATAAATTATTGTATATTAGTGCTGAAATGAGCTGATTGTATCAATGTTTTATTCGAAAATATGTGATCGACGAAGCCCATGTTCAAAATGTAAATACTTCCATTAGGCTCGTTGTACAGTCCCTATGTTACCTGGCAGTTTGCAAAATAAGCTTTTTAGTTCGAAAAACTTTGTTTAACTAATAAAAGAATTGAATTAATTTTGCTTAGATGCAACTGCGTTAGGATATTTAACCAGATTTTAAAATGTATCCAGTGTTTGCATTAATAACACCAATCTAATTTTAATAACTCTCATGAAATTCTGGTTATTTCCAGATTAATATTACTCTAAAACTTATTCATAGGACATATATTTTAGTTTCTCGGTGTTACTTCAAAAAAGAAGTAGAGAACAATTTAAGTAGAACAACAATCCAGAAGTGTTAAACTACTAGAACCTAAACTAAGGATTAATGTGGCGACCATTTTAAGGTTGAAGTGCTCTAGGGTTGCCCGCGAAATACAATTTTTCTTACCCTTTTTAGCAATGTGATTTTTGAAGTGAATTTGAAGTGTCAGGCTGTATGTTGAACAAAATATGACTTTGAGCCGTACTACCAATGTAATTACTGAATTATAATCTTTAAATTCATTAATCCAACCCTATTAGTCCATTTAATGAATTCTTCATGAAATAATCATTCAGTTGGATTAAATTTATTAATCGGTTCTGTATGGTGTCGGACGTAAAGAATAGCACCATCCCATATCTTCCCGTGGGTGTCGTAAGAGGCGACTAAGGGACTTTCCAGAGGATGGGCAGCAGCGTTCTCTGTGCTTTTGTAACAACCGTACTGCGATCGCCAACCCGCCTGCCAAGCGTGGCGATTAAGGCTAAACCTCCCAAAATGTCAATGTGACACTTGGGGGAGGCCTATGTCCAACAGTGGACGTCTTTTTGGCTGAAATGAATGATGAAATTTATTAAAAAAATTGTACTGATAAGTTTATAACTGTTTAAAGCCATAATTGTTACGACCGCGAATCACATTTTAATCAAAATATAACCTGACACTTACTTGCTTATTGCAATAAACGTAAGAAATTTTGAATTCCGCAAAATCCAAAATTTCCTTAATCTAGGCTCATACTGAGACAAATAACACGAGAGACGTGGCATTTAACGTCATCAGAGGCTAAGCTTTTCATCACCCACAATAGTTTAGCATCGTTTTAAAACTAATAATAGCGGTGCTTGCTTAGTTAATTTTACTAATGAATAATTAAAACGGAAAATCTTAATTTAAATGGATGTAATTAAGATTATTAAGGCTCCCACCTGACGCACTACTGAGATATACTTTCGAGTAATGCTTAGCTTACTTGCTCACTGTTAGTAATATTGTAAATGATCTGAAACTAACTACGATGACTTGAATAACGAAGGAGAAGTTAGATGATTTTCTTTGCCAACAATTTTTAGCAACTTCTCTGAACATTTCTGATAAAACAATGTACAATACTGTAAAAAATGATTTTGGGGATGTGCACGAGAAGCTATGAGAGGGAAATGTGAGCCATCAAAAAGACTAAAGAATCCACTATAGATGCTGTTAACAGGTTCATCTAAAATTTACCAGCTGTACCTTCGCACTACTGTCGTCCAGACTCAAGCAAAGTTTATCTTGCTCAAGAATACAAAAATGTCACCAACTTGTTTAAACTTTACAAACACAACTAAACTTTACAACTTTTATGTGGATCAGGGTGTGGACGTTGTAAGGGATAGAATATTTCGTAATATATTTCAAGATAATTTTGACATTGGATTCCCTGTACTTAAAAAAGATAAGTTCCTTAAGTGTCTTCAATACAAAAATAATAATAATCCCGAAAATTAAAAAAGAAAAGGAAGTCCATGAAATAGATAAAGAAGAAAGTTATGCCCGTTTTAAAGTTCACAAAACTATTTAAACGGTGAGTTTTGATCTCGGAAAAGTACTTAAGACACCCTATGCACAATCTCTGTTTTTATACTACAGTAGAAAATTTGCTGTCTACAATTTGTGTTTAAGAAAATGGAACTCGTAAAGTTTTTTGTTACGAATGGGATGACAGCAATGGTAAGCGTGGCGCTAACGAGATTCCATCTATATTGCAGAAATATATTCAATCGATAGATGCCAGAGGAAAGATCACTCGATTACTTCTGTATTGTGACTACTGTCTGGGCCAAAACCGCAACCGTACTGTAATGGCAATATTGCATTTATCATTACAGGAGTGTAAAAATATCGACACTATTCAGACAAACTTTCTCTTGTCTGGACACACTTACATGCCCGTAGACATAGTGCATGCTATGAATAATAGCATCATCATCATCATCATATTCAATAATTATCAAAATTTGTTGACAACAGATTGAAGAATCCAACTGTTTACGCACCATCCATTACAATGGTTTACAGTTTTTGCAATTGCTAGACAAGAACCAACTCCTTTTGATGTAGAAAGTCTGAGTTATGAAGATTTGTGACAATATTGTAAAGGCAACTAAACTGGAAAGATAAGCAAGATCCGTATTATGACTTTCAGAAAAGACAAACAAAGCTTTAATACAAAACCTCTATGAATCCTACAGCTGCGTCCTTTGATGTTGATGTTCAGTCTTAAACCAAGGTATCCCTTTTACCTTGTTATCGATCGCAGCTTCCCCAAATCAAAAGCTAAATATGACGATTTAGTCAAACTTTGCGTGGACAAAGTTATTCCTAATTGCTACAAACAAGAATTTGTGAATATTCCACGCGCAACAAATGTCAAAGATTGCCTACCCGAATCAGACATTGAAGATTGTGATATTACATTTAGATTGGGTTACAAGATCTCACATTGCAAATTCGTACTAAAGATTTTATTTTGTAAGGTACAATTAGATCAAGAATTTGTTTAAATTGCTATGAAAAATATCTTGATTGTTTGAGACTGATTATGCTGTGAAAATAATATTATTGTTATTATAGTAATTACAGCGATATTAATAATTGTGTCAAAAATTTCGACACATTGCACAGTAGGTGCATTTTGTAAGAATGTAATTTGGTTTGTTTAGTATGGTTAAATGTTGTTTTCTTACTGAAAATTGTGAGTTAATTTTTTTATGAAAGTGAGTGAAGAAAATTATAGTGTAATTTATAATTACGACAGCAATAATAATGGATCAATAAAAAAAAGCTAAGACTGAACGTTATTTATAATTAGTTTCCATAATTTTGAGTGGTAGGCACTAAGTAGCGTATTTGTTTAATTTTCATTTCATTTATTTTCTCGCATGATAACAATTACCTATATACCTTGGTTAAAAAATGCCAGTTACAAAGGGATGTTTGGGGTAATTTTAATAACTAAGATACAACTTGATTTGTTTTAAACTATCAGATCTTTTTAGATCAAACTTTCTGTATCAAAAATCTGAACAAAGTTAAACTATTTTTATTTTTACATGTTATTGCACACACTACAGTGATGATTTAGGTGATTTTACCTGTTTATCAAATCAGGTAAATTTTGTTTATACGATACAAACCGGTTTTATTAAAGTGTCAGGTGTCTTATTTTGACAATTTGAATAACCATAAAAAATATTTTTTACGAATGATAACGTCTATAATCGTCTATATTATAACGTCTTTTAATCGAACAGTTAGGGGAATTTTTATGATTTTTTTATTTTATATTTGAACTATAAATCACTCTCTTGTAAAGTTTACTCAATGTCGCTTAGTGACGGTTAACTTTCAAGCGTCTATGTCACTTATAAAAGTAGCTAAATAAAGGAAAAAGTTTGGTCAACTCATCACAGTGGATTATTTCACCCATGCAACCTAAGATCATATAAACGTTTCATGGGGGGAAACCCCAGGAATAATCCCACACCTGTTACTCGCAAGTGATAGATCACGACTGCTAGGTCCGAAATAATAAAAAGCGATTGATCGCATACGCACGTAACTTAATGCTAGAGTAAGTAGAAAAATGTTTTACTTTTTTCTATTTTACCTTAAATTGTAAATTTGGTGAATGCAATACATATTGTACTACACTATAATTACAGCGAAAGATTGGTCAATGAATCGAGCAAGCCTTTTCTATGTATATATCATCATCATCATCATTTCAGCAGAAAAGACGTCCACTGCTGGACATAGGCTCTGTATGGTGTCGGACGTAAGGAATAGCACCGTCCCATGTCTTCCCGTGGGTGTCGTAAGAGGCGACTAAGGGACTTAGCAGAGAATGGGCAGCAGCGTTCTCTGTGCATTTGTAACAACCGTACTGCGATCGCCAACCCACCTGCCAAGCGTGGCGATTATGGCAAAACCCCCCCTTCTTGGGGGAGGCCTATGTCCAGCAGTGAACGTCTTTCGGCTGAAATGAACGCCGTATTGACATAAGGGGGGTTTTGCCATAATCGCCACGCTTGGCAGGCGGGTTGGCGATCGTTTTCTATCTATATATGTAAGTAAGTAAATAGATGGTAAATTGAAGCTATATGCGTACCATAAATATGGTATGCATATAGCATTCGGATCTAGCTTCAATTTACTTTAAATCAAATCAGTTTTGTATGGCTCAAAGAAACTTGCACATGATGTCTCTATAAAGCTTTGCCGCAATACTACAAAAACCATATCTACCCACTGAAAACAAGTACGATAACTTGAACAACACGGTAAAATGCATACAAAGTGGATAGCACTTTGGATGTAATATCGTAAATATGCATTATTAGCATATGGCCGCTGTTCGTAAATGTACGAAAGAATATGGAGATACGTAAGTCTTGTTGTTCGTTAATCTACTAAGCAATCGTTTGTTTAAAGATGATAATGCCCTGATATAGCCCGCGAAATACGTTTCCCTCTACAGAATTACTCTTGCATGAAATCATGACATTATAGGTAAGCAGTAACATAAAGCATTGTACTGGTGATTCTAGTGGTTATGATTATGTCAGTCAATAACCAACATACAATATGCAACTGAACTGTATATAGCAAAAACCTTAATAAAATTTGAATTCCCTGGCGCTCTGAATAAAGTAATCAGGACAAGACAAATGGAAAGCTACGAAAATTAGGAGCATCACTAAAGTGGCCGACGTTAGAGTTTTAGTGGTATGAGGAACAGGGAGTAAAGTTCCTCTACTCCATTGAAAAGGGAGGATTCTCCGACCAGACAGGTGCTGTCTGGTGGGCAACTGCCCGACAGTTGTTGTCGGGTTTCTCTATATAGTCTTAAGCCGAAGTAAACTTTGCTTGTGAGATGTAGGAAATTAATGTTAGTTCTTCCGTCGTATCATAGATGGCGCTGGAGTACTTTTTGTAGTAAGTTGCTTTTTGTAAGTCACTACAGAGTAAAAATCAGAAGTCTGAAATGGAAATAGATAGGTCATATGATGAGAGGCAAGACGGAAAAATGGACCTGAAAAGTCACAGAAAGGTACCCAAGAAACGGAAAGAAAACGTAAAGGAAGACAGGTGAAAAGGTGGGAGGATGTTCTGCCTAAAGGTTGGCGAAGAACTACTCTGGACAGAAATAAGTGGAGGGATATAGAGGAGGCCTATGTCGCAAGACAGCCTGACCTGGTAGCTGATAATGGCAATGTAGGGTAAACAATCATAAAAAAATGTAATTAGTTTTAAGTTGGAGTTAATATTACTACTTGTTTATGTATTCAGGCCAGAGTAAATAAAGGTTATTTTGAATTTATTTTATTTAATCAGGGTAGGTCTGTTCTGTGACGTATCGTGTGAGATTTCCTAAAAATAATGACGGTTTAGTGAAGTTTAAAAAGTTACCTAAGTATCAAAGAAGTTGCGTAGGCGCCAGTAGACACCGCATGATCGCCACGCAGAAGACTCGCAGTCTGTCAGCTAACGGTGTAGAAACGCTGCGGGCATTACACTATTTTAACTATATAATACGTTTGGCTTTATTTTTATAGCGATAACCATGACAGTTGATTTAGCTAAGTTCGATTAAAATAAGGTATTTAATGCAGTGTTACTCGTACCACACTTTTACTCGTGCATTACGAAGTTTTATCATATTTGGTAGTTAGTAATTTATGGATCTGATAAACGACAAACCTAAAGGGGGAGGAGCTCGTGGCTAAATAATAACAGCCGCCCAGGTTGATCTTTAAGGTCAAGCCGTGCTTGCCGAGGTTGGTCTGTAGATGGGTGACCATAATTACATATCGAGTTTCCTCCGTGCCTCGGAAAGCACGTAAAGTCATTGGTCCCGGCTGTCATTTGTAGATCTTTGACAGTCTTTATGAGTAGTCAGAAGCTAAAAGTCCGACATCCAGTATTACCAAGGGGTATCGTATTACCCAGTTACTGGGTTGTGGAGGTCAGATAGGCAGTCACTTCATGTAAAATACTGGTACTCAGCTGCATCCGGTTAGACTGGAAGCCGACCCCAAGATAGTTTTGGGAAAACTGAAAGGCTAGGCTGAAACGACAAACCTAGCTCTCAGGCACATTGTATTGCTTAAGTTACTACTTCTTCAGTTATCAACTGTTGTGACTACTTCCAATGAGAATTTCATATTCATAAATGAATAATAATATCCATAGACACCTCTGTTGTGTGTCTTACTTAGACTACATTATGTTAACTCATTTGACTATATGTGTAGGATAGCAAGACAGTGAGGTAGAGTTAGCAAGCATGATGCATTGCAACGGTATATGAACTATTACAGAATTGTTTATGTAACGTGGTAAAATTATTTTTTTGTAATGAGTCCCTTAATCATGTATGCAAAAAGCCAGCTATAGACAGTTTACAAAAAAAAATGTAAATCATTATTCTAAATGAGTGACTCAGAAATTACGTCCCAGATAACATGTGCCAAGTTCATTTTATAAATGAAATTAGCCTACACGCCGATGCGTATGCAGACAAAAATAAAGATAGGTATAATAACGTCTCCATTACCAGACTGGTTTCCTTGCTTGTCTTTCACAAACTGAAGGGTACTTTTAAGATTCTTAATAAACAGAATAACACAAAATATTTATAATGAATCGTAAAGCTGTTACCGCGAGGTGAATCTCCTCGACGTGGCTCGTTCCTCCCACCGCGCCGAACGGCTATCATTGGCTCTCACCGACCAGACGCCGCCTCCACTCCTGCGCACACTCTACTTCAAAACAACTCCATCCACTCAATAAACTAGTCTTGAAGTCCATTGTCTCCGCACCATTATGCCGTCACATGGACATGTTATGCAGCCCCGTCATAGATCTGTTAGAAATAAATAACAAAAAACATCGGGCACTCCGGCGTGGCTACTCATTAGCTTCACTTCTTTAATAAATAACACTTGGAAACGTGACTGGATATCTCACAACAAGTTATGATTTGACACCTGTTTGTATGACTTATTAACAATTGAAACAATTATTGAGAGTTTTGGGATGGAATAAATAATCACGGATTCCACGGTCATCATTTAAAAAATTGGGTGATCGGATTTTAAAAGGCTAGTATTTTATTTTGCTGCAGCACAGTTGCAAGCTCATGTCGTTAGTAAATCAGGTGATGCTGCAGTCTGAAGCATCAAGGGCATGTTCAGGCTCAGTGCGGCGAGCGTCAGGAGCGTGAAATGTGGCGCCGGCGAATGGGAGTCACAGGGGAGCTGGAAACACGGCGGGGGAATAGCACCTCCGCGGAAATAAAACCACCGTTTGCCTCTGACGCCCGCGCATCCCTTATAGCAAAAAGTCGAAGACGGAACGAGGCGACAACCACAGAGGCTCGCCTCCACGCTGCCGCGGATAAAATCGACATAGAATTAAAGAAAAATACAAAAATCACTCATTGTTCTCATAAAATGAATGTGCTGGGAGTTGAATGTGAGGCTTTTTGTGAAAATATTCTCATACTTTTAAATGGGATCTCGTGTGGCGCCTCCTAATGATTCGTCCTTTTTGCGGCGGCGATGCGCGCGCCGGCCGGACGCTCTCAACATCTCTAGGCTTTTGGTGTGTCGGCGCATGTCACCACTTTTTTGTTTTACTGTTTCAGATGTAAATTAAACAGTTTAGGCGGCATTGTTCTCAAAAACGGCGGAGATAAGAAAAGGGAAATTTTCATTTTTGGATTTCGTTTTTTATTTAATTTAATGATTCAGTTTTTCCTTCCGAGTCAGCATCGTTGTGTACCTCTTCAAATAGATTGAACTTAAATATAGTTCCTGGCTGTCTCATTGCACCTACCTATTGCATCCTCTAATTATATGTTTTGAGAATTATTGTACTCTCCTGTAAATCACATAAACACTACACTTTAAAAAAAAATCATATGCGAAATTAAAATCTTGTCGCTAACTAGTCTGAGGTCAAACAAGCCTAATTTTCAGGAGATCCGTTGAAGAAGCCATACAGGTGCCTAATATAAATGTATTAACTAACAATTATATATATCATATCCCAAACCTTGCACCGATGAATTTATAGCCAAAACTTAACAAAAGCTTTATTTAGTAGTTTAAAGTAGGTATCACTAGCTATGAAAACTTTGCTGGATGACTCTATTTTTTCACTAGGATTTTTTATTCACACAGTCTACGTTTGTCAGCTCGAAAGTACCGCGTAATAAAAAGAACAATTCGAAGCTATCAGTCCTGAATAAAAATACGCTATTCTAAAATAAACCTGAAATAAACAAAAAACAGCAGCAACATGCAAGTGATACCTCTCCACAACCAACCAATCAAGCATAGAAACTTCCACATTTTCATCCACAAAAGCTGTAGTGGTTTCAGTGTAATCACCGTGGGTTGTCACAAAATTCCAGTCCGACGGTTTATTCATTGTGCATAAACGTTCATTTGTTTGTCTACAGGCCGATGGCGTGGCGGTGCGGTTACGAAACTGGGAATAAATAATAAAAGCCGTGCGAGCCCGAGTCGTGACACCAACTCTTTCACTAATGGAGCGTCGACGCTAAGTTCGTATTGTGTATCCCAATCAAGATGCTTCGTTAGCTTTTCCTCCGCCTTTTTACTGATCATAATGATGTACACAAATATCACATTTACTAGAAATAGACCTCTCAGCTCTTAAGTAGATAATTGACAGAGAAACGCCAACTTGAGATAACGGCTGTCTTATTTCAGGACGCTTATATTTAGAAAGCTTATAACTAGGTACTAGAAATGTACGTAACAAGCCTTTCCTGATTTCATAAACTGGGTTGGCAGAGGTTTCTAAATTTTTGGGGAAGACGATTAGCGTCACTACGTATTTTTGTTCCTTTTTGTGAGGCCACACAAGAAAACAGAAGGCGCAGTTATCTCGAATTGATGGGGTTAATCTTAAAGCGATGCTTTGTCGTTTGTCTTTGGACACCGGCTTTAGTTGAACCAGATAGTAGATACAGAGAGCCATTAAGTTTATTTGGGATGAGTTTGCATTTTTTTATTTGGATTATGATACAACCTACTAAATCGTATGTAATTTTGTAGCTACAGATTTAACTGCTTAGTTATTAATTAATTATGTTGTATAAAATTGTTTCAAATGCCTACTATTTCTATTTAAGTTCTTAACTACCCTATTTGGCTCTGACATTATGTTTCGATGTCATTTTCTGTTGCGTGACACGGCAAAGTAAGTCAAGCAAAAGTTTGACTTGTTGCCCTAATTTCATTTCAGTGGTAATTTTTTTTTTTATTTGAAGTTTTATGTGAATGGAGTTTTTGATTTATTTTGGTCTCCACCTCCCCTTGAATAAATTATCCAATAATTTCGTTCTTTCGTATCGTCGTAAACACGACTTCGTCATCAAGTGATATAGTCAAGTTGACTTAAAAAATACCAGAAGAAATAGACTACAAATAGTAAAGGTTACCTAATAAGACGTCAAAACTACCATTCAAGAGTAATGATAATCACAATTACTATTAATTTATTTATTTTTTTGATTATCCTTTCATATAATACATAATATGCTTTTTAAGAACTTTTTTCTTTATAAGACTGTTTGCACTGCAATTGTAAAACAATGTATTGATAATAATTTTAAAATACTGGGATTTCTATGAAGCATAAAGAAGGCAAGCATTAATGTAATAATAAAGTAGAGGCTTCTGCCCAAAGTGGCTGTTAAATTTCTTACAGTTGCCATTTTATTACACTGCCAACTCTTCGTTTAATATGCGTCCAAAAAATGTTAGCAAAAAATAGGCGCCACCAACGAGAATCCCAAGTCGATGTACAGGCAGGTCCTTATAATATCGTGTAGTAGATTTTTTACGTGTACCTTTTGGAGGCCCGGATTTTGTGTTAAAATACACACCTAAGTATCATTAGCTATAAACACAGTTCTTTGTGTCTACCTTTGGAAGAAATAAGGGCAATAAAATGGGGAGATTGAGGTGCCGAACGGATATAGGCCAAGTATGGAATGGGCTCCTGTCATGGGCTTTTACTAAAAATTTTGTACCTGAAGGGTTAAAAAAAACTTTTTTTTTTGTTTGTCATTGTTGATTATAACACACTTAGTTAAATAATAACAGTTTATAATTATAGCATGCCACCATTTTGTTTTCGTATTTGTTGTTATCTCTTATAAATAACTGATAGGTTACTAGAGTAATCAAAATACCGATCATATCGATGTTTCGTTGTTTAGATAAAACAATAGCCGATTCCTCATAATGTTACCTTATAAATCCTTTGAGCGACAAAGGAGTTGCGCCTACGCAAGTCGCCAGTGCCAGTGACCCCCTCCCCGCCGCGGAGATCCGCACC
Organism: Cerastis rubricosa; assembly: GCA_949152445.1. Taxonomy (NCBI): domain Eukaryota; kingdom Metazoa; phylum Arthropoda; class Insecta; order Lepidoptera; family Noctuidae; genus Cerastis; species Cerastis rubricosa. Next base: position 19,409,445 of record OX424523.1, on the reverse strand, counting down.
CCGCCCCCCTCGCGCCCCTTTGCCGACCGAGTTCACTGTGGCGCCTTATTATGTTACCTTTGTTTTCAAATTTAATTGGCTTTTCAAAGATAACTTATCTTGATAATAAACGACGACCAATAAACCGGGGGTCGGGAACAACTGACTGTTCTTCAAGATAAGATTGCGCCTTGAATGACGTCTAATAGTAGCTAACACTATTATGTACTTATATAGTAGTATTATTTACTAGAAGTAAGCTAGATGACGCAATATGAGATGCAATAGATTTTAGTTTTTTTTTTATATGATGTAATCATAAAGGTCGTAAAAAGTAAGAGGCTGCCTATAGTTAAATAGTCTATTCTTTCAGTGTTAGATAGCCCATTTATCGAGGAAGGCTATAGGGTATATCTCATCACGCTACGACCAATAGGAGTGGAGCAGCAATGAAAAATGTTGCGAAAACGGGGAAAATGTGACGCAAACGAAGTTGCGCCGGACAGCTAGAATAAAATAATTTGTTTAAATTTAGTATTTTGTTTAATAAAAAATAAAGTATATATTTCAAAACTCTTTTTTTTAGGATGGCAAATCATCAAATGACTTCTCCCGCTCTGGGCGGAGCGGAAGGGAGTGTCAGACTTGACTGACTAAAACCCATCCATGTTCCTTCTTAGCCCTATGTGTTCCAGGGCCACGGTATCTCTTTCGAACAACCCGCAGCCTGCCAGGGCTGCGGGTTGGGATGGGGCCATGAAAGCACATGGCCTCGGACTTGTGCAATGCCACCTCGAGACCCAGTTGCCGGATTCTCTCCACGACTATCGCAACCCCGCGTGTCATAAGTTCGGCCGCTGCCTCGTGCGACCTCCCTTGTGCCAGCACCAGCGTGTCGTCAGCGTAGCAAACTACGCTGACACCGCTAGGGAGGTAGGCGCCCAGCACCCAGTCGTAGCCGATGTTCCACAAGGGCGGCCCCGGAACCGATCCCTGTGGAACACCGCACGACACCTCTCGCCGGTTCCGGTGCGACCGGGGTAGATGACGGATTTATTTCAAAACTGGATTGTTACTTAGTTTAACATGTATTTAGTTAAAGCATTTTCCTTTCTATTAAATGCAATAGGTACGATCTAAACATAACAGAACATCACGCCTATAATCCCAGAAGGGTTAGGCAGATGTATACTGAATAAAGAAATTCAGACCGCGTAGCTACTACTGAAAAATTCCTGAGAGAAAAACCCAATAGGACTTTGACCGATCTGGGAGTCAAACCCAAGAGCTTCATGCTCATCAGTCGCGTTTGCTTCCACTGGACCAACCAGGCAATCTTAAGTAGGATCTGAAAGATGAATTCATATTTAATATTCAGTTAACGAAATAAATAGGTAACATTTTATTCAGTAAAAACGATTCAAATGTAATTCAGAATTAGTAGTCATAACTTCTTACTCCAAAGTTCAACATACAACAGAATATTTAGTCCACACTGAATAACAAATACATTATTATCGATTACACGAAGGAAATTCTGAGGTCAGACTATACGAGGAATATTTAACATATACATAAGTAGTCTGTTAGTACCATGTTACTTTTGTCATTATCATAGGGCAAATGTCGCTTTTTTAACAAGCATTTTGTTAACAAACATTGTTCCAAAATAACCTAATTAATACAAATTCAAAATCATGCCCAGAAAATTAAAACTTTTTGTTTTCGTAAAGTTGCAAGAAGCGTAATATGCAGAGGTATAATAATAGTTCACCCATATTTCGCCAGTTATGTTTAAGTCCCATGTAATAGGGGGCGACCCTATTGCCATAAGCCAGACACAGATCCAGACTCCGTGGTTGCTACTGAGATATTCCTGATGGCCAAACCGAATAAAAAATTGCCTGACCAAGGAATCAAAACCAGGACCTAATGTTTAGCAGTCGTGACTGTGACGAACAGGGACTTAAAAACACCTTCAAAAAGGTTACAGAAGTATAAGTGTTACATGTTTAATTGGTAACAGAATCAAATATGTAACACTTTGAAATGTGTTTTCAACCGTAACATACGTGGGACACTCAGAAAGTTTTGCGAAACTAAAAAAAATTGTTCTATACGTACATATATTTTTATTAAATCTTTTCAAAGTACTTTCCACCAGCCTCTATACAAAGATTCATGCGCCTAAACCAGTTTTCAAAACACTTTTTCCAGTCCGCCGCAGACACCTCGTTTACAGCCTGCTCGAACCCAGCCAGCGCATCTTCCGGCGACGAAAATTGTATCCCTTTGAGCTGATTTTTTATTTTTGGGAATAAAAAGAAGTCACACGGTGCTAGATCAGGGCTGTAAGGAGGGTGACCCAGGAGTTTGACTGGCGTGCTGTCCAGGAAGTCCCTCGTTTTGAGTGCGGTGTGCGCAGGTGCATTGTCGTGGTGGAGCAGTAGCCCGCGGAGCCCTGTGTTTGGTCGCTTGTTGCTTATAACAGAGAAAACTTCTGGCAAACATTTGGAAGTATACCATTCGGCATTAATGCTTCTTTGATCCCGTAAGGGAATTGATACCAAGTGGCCAGTCAAATTAAAAAAGCTAGCGATCAAAATCTTACCCCCGCTTCTAGATCGCTTCACTTTGGTAGGCGTTGGCTCATTTTGAAACACCCAAACAGTCGACTGGCGCTTGGTTTCTGGGTCGTATTGATAAATCCAGGACTCATCACCTGTAACGATGTCGTAAACACGCCGAGACGAGCCTGCTTCAAATTTGTTAAGCATATCACGGCACCATTCCACCCGGGCCTGCTTCTGAGCATCGGTGAGGTTGTGCGGCACCCAGCGTGATACTATCCTCCTCACGCGAAGATGGCTGTGTAGAATCTCGTGAACGCTTCCCGATCCAATCTTCAATATGTGTTGAATCTCCTGATATGTAATTCGCCTATTGTCTTGGATTAAATTTTTCACTGCTAGCACGTTTTCTTCGGTAACAGCCGTCAAAGGGCGACCGCTTCTTTCGTCATCCCCCAAAGTTGGTCGACCGCGCTTGAATTCGTTATACCAACGATACACGGTTGCCTTGGAAGGGCCTTCATCCATGAATGCCATTTGAAGTCTATCGTACGATTCATCCGGTTTCAGGCGACACTTGAAATCGTATAAAATCATAGCTCTAAAATGTTCCCGGCGCAGATCCATATTTCAGTGAGACACAATACTTTGAATTAACTCGCAAAAAATGTGGAGGGAAATTTTGAAATTGGAACTTACTTATTTTTACTTATAAATAATCATATTTTCGAAAAACATAATAACTGGCCAGTCTCCCATATATAAAAACTTTTTTTCGCAATACTTTCTGAGGGGCCTGGTATCTGTAACAGATATAAAAGTGTTAACAGTGTTAATAGGTCTAACAGGTAAACCCAGCGTACTAAAGCTATAATTGATTATTTCAGTTACACATATTAACACTTACTAACACATATAAAAGGTTACAGTTTGATTCGGTAACATTATTGTGTCTGTTACATTTAAAAGTGTTTTTCTGTTATAACTGTTTTAAAAAACAGTGTTAAGAACACTTAATTACGGTTTCAGTTTGAGTCCCTGGTGACGACTAGACCAACCAAGCAGTCCACTACATTCGCGGGTGCTACTACATTAGAGTACCTACTACTACTCTTCTTGAAGTATTTTTCGCAACGATAAGTTAATCTGAAGATAAATTTATTAGAAAATAAGGCACTGTGAACTTTACTACGGATAATTCCGTAGAAGGACTCATTACTGATCGACATTATTATCATCATCAGCCGATAATGTTCCCACTGCTGGGACGCAGGCCTCCTTTCTATGAGAGGGAGTGGGCTGTAATCCACCACGCGGGCCCAGTGCGGGTTGGTTGATGTCACATGCCTTCGAATTTTTGTTCTAGGACATGCCGGTTTCTTCACGATGTTTTCCTTCACGTTTTTTGAGAGTAGCAGTGATAAAATAAATAACACAAAGTTATGCGCCTGCCTGGGTTCGAACCCACGGCTTACTGCTTAAGTCGGGGCTGTCGCATCTGGGCCACCGCTGCTCTCCATCGACATTAACCTAGGTGCTATTGCAGAGTTATTTTTTAAGAACATCATTATGGGACATAACTAGGTTCAACTTTTAGCTTTTAGCCCTTTTTACTACATTAAATTGTACTGGTTTTCGACTTTCTTAGTTTTTAAAGAATGGTTACTTTGCCTTCCCTTCTAAAGTAGCGTTGACAGGATGTTTAACGCAATCAGATCGGTAAATAAATGCATAGATAATGTCTAAGTATTATTAACCATACCAATATCTACCAATACGCATTATCATTACAATAACAAAATGGTTCGATTTAACAGAACTTACTGATATTATAGTTATTTAGATATCAGAATTATATTCAATGTTAACGAAACCAGGTCATATCTTTTTGATTTTTCCGATTGTTAAGTGCAAAATATTGTAAAAACACGTAGATAGATTGAAATATGTGGATGTATAAGATTACATCGAATAAAGCTATAGGTTTATACATATATGCTTATCCTTTAGTAAGTAGAATAGATATTGTATTTGTTACAATGATTCAGTTTTACTTTCAGCACTACAAATCCTTCTCGTTTTTTTTCTAGATTTTTCTGTCCCTCTCCTGGGAAAGGACCTTTTTCACAATTTTATATGGGTCTCGCCTGCTTCCAACTTTCATTTAATTTACAGTGTTTCTTAATAACTTTTGTTTTATTTCCTTCTTTTTAGTTTAGTAGAAGTTTATCGTATAGTAAGTAGTATTGAACTCTGCAAACAATATGCCGCCCAAAAATTGCATTATTTTTTGACAGTGCCACTCAAGCTACCAAGATGAATCTAACGAAATATAATTTATCGAAATCCGTTCATCCGTTTAGGAGTTACGAGATCACAATGAAACTGACATACCTGCACACACACGGGCGCGAAAATCACTACCCGCCTTCTGGGTCAGTCGAGTAAAAAGAAAAAAACTCACTTCTGTTAAATCTTGTATGTTATGATTTATGATGATCTAATTTAAACATCGAGGAAAACGGGTTGTTTATATTAACCTTTTCTTCATTGTTTTCTGTTAAATTAGTAATTCCATTACACACTCCATATTCATGATAGTCATTCACTGTTGTTAAAATTTTTAAGCAACCCCACACTGTTTACATTATTTGTATTTAATAATTTATTTGTTATACATTTAAGTTATACTATCTATTTATAGTCATAGATAGATAATAATATGAACGCATGAGATTGGAGAATACAGATGCTGATAAAAAAATTACCCTGCTGGGAAATTAAATAAATAACCTGAAATTTGTAGATAAGTACTTACGTAGGGGAATGAGGGGGGAATCAGGACAGCGGATGAAAACAGATAGTTGCTATTTCATAATTCTGCGTACAGCTGAGTCGCTCTAGCTAGCGGTGAAATACTCGCGAACGCTTACTCAGTGCAGTTGCAAATGGTTGGCGATGGTAACATCTTAGCGCGTGCGTCTCTAAACGAAAATTGTAAGCAAAGGTAAGTTATCTAATATTTTGACTTTTGTAAAGTGTTATTATTAAGTTTATTGTACGTGTGAACTGAGGGAACTACTGGTATTTCGTAAAATAATAATTGAAAGATTTAGTAGGGGATGTAAAACAATCGTTAAAGAAATCTTGGAATTTGTAAACAAATATATTAAAAACTACAGCCCTTAAAGTGTGGTCCCTTAGTCCTCACAGACCATCAGCCGGATATCCGAACGTATCTGAAAAATTAAGGAAATGGGACTTCAGACATTTAGTTAAGAATTTGTAAAGATGTTTACTGAAAAACTGACCACAAAGCATCAAAGGTAAAAAATATGTAACGACTAAACTGTGGTCCCTCACTCCACACAAGAGAGATCAATATTTTAGTGAATATAACCGAATCCAAAAATGGAAAAAATATCGACACAATTTGTAGATAGCGATAGTTAAAACTGGTCCCTCAATGCTCTCCTCCACTGACATACGTGCATGTAGCTAGTTGTTATACGACAGGAATACCAGGAAGTCTAGTGTACTTACTTAATTATTTTTTTCAGCTGTACGGGGTCAGTTGGTAACAGCAGTCCTTTGCTTTTCTGCAGCTGGACATTGTATTCCACATGATTTTTCCTCGAGTACGAATGAAGAGTGACCTTTTGGACGGTGCACTACGGGGCACAATAGCTGTATGCCATCCAAGTGAGTGAGTGGATGCAACATTTTCACTGAATGGATGCGTTACTTTATCGGCCATGTCAAACCAAGCAATGAAGATCCTGTGCTTCTCGTCTTAGATGGTCACGTCACTCGCACTAAGAACCTAGACGCTATTGAGTTAGGTCGTGCTCATAATGTCATAATGCTCTCTCTAAACCACAAATGAATTCTCTCAGGATCCGTTACCTCGTGAAAGAACTCCGACCTCGCAAGCTGGAACAGAATCAGAATCTACAGAAAGACAAACGTTTTCAGATTCTTTGAGTCTTGTATCACTGAAAGATATCATGACAATTCCTCATTTTAAAAAGAACATGCGGCCATCAGCGCATCGAGGAAAAACCGCAATTTTGACTGAATCACCGATAAAAATTAACTGGCAGATAAAGCTATGTCATCACTAATAAAAACAAAAAAAAAGCAAAGGTAATGGCATCGGTAAAAAGATGCATAAAGAAAACTATCAGGAGGATTCGAAGTGTTTGGTCTGTGACGAAAAGTACAGTCAAACTAAGTCCACAGATGAATGGTACCGATGCACTACTTGTCTTAAATGGGCTAACAGCAGGCGTAGCATGACCATTGTAGAAACGATTTTTGTCTACGGAAGAATCGACAAAACGACAGATAGACGATGACAATCTGTCATTTTGTCGATTCTTCCGTCGACATAACCCGTCTCTGCTACGCGTGAAGTTGTTCTGATCGAAATATTTTTTATTATTTAGATTGATTGTTTGAGACGGATTGTTTGCCGAAATCACGAGTGTTGAGGAGCTGCGAGCGTTCCACGCAAGGGCCAAGTAGAAATCGTAGTCAGTAAATGAAGAGGCTCCAGAGGAAGATTGTCTTCTTAATCTTCCTCTGGGGGCTCTTTAATTACTGATTGTAAGCATCATCTTCCTACGTTTTCTCCAGCGAGGCTGTAACGCTTGACGCTTACTGCCCAAGTGCGCAGTAAAGGAATAATAAACCTGCGTACGGACAAACGCCAACACGGCTGTGAACAGTGGCAGAAACTTTAGTACTTCATCATCTGCTTCTTTTCCGAAACTATCTTGGGGTCGGCTTTCAGTCTAACCAGATGTAGCTGAGTACCAGTATATTACATGAAGCGACTGTCTATCTGACCTCCACAACCCAGTACCTGGGTAACACGATACCACTTAGTAAGACTGGATGTCAGACTTTTGGCTTCTGACTACTCGTAACGACTGTCAAAGATCTACAAATGTCAGCCGGGACCAATGGCTTAACGTGTTTTCCGAGACACGGAGGAAACTCGGTATGTAATTATGGTCACCCATCCACGGTCGAACCTCGATCGACCAGCACGGCTTAACCTTAAAGATCGATCGGAGGAGCTCCTGGCTAAATAATAACAGCCGCATCTGTTATTATTTAGCCAGGAGCTCCTCCTCTTTTATTATTAAGAAACTTTTGTACTTATGTATCTGTGAAGGTTTGACCGACTATTTAGTCGTGTTCAGGATCATATAATCTAGTTTTACTTACGGGTTTAGACGTGTCAATTTATGACAGGGTGGTTTGGGTATTATTTTTTGTGAATAACATCTCGCAGTTCAACCTAGGAAGTGGTCGTCTACTTAACCGAACTATCCTGTGGGTGGGTGTGTTGAGTTTAAGACCTCCAGCCAGGGGCAATGATTTTAGTCGTCGGCTACTGTATTTAAAGTATACAATACAAATGTTATCTGAATAAAAAACAGTGCCATAAGTTAAACAAATACCTTTTCTAGAACATCAGAAAGGGAACACTTATCGATTTTATTGCTTGACATCTACAATTAAAAAACAGCCTTTTACGACAAAAATCTGTAGTTGATAAAAGCAGCACCTATAAAAAATAGGCGAGCAGAAAAGTGATAAAACACTAACAAAAAATAAGTATACTAAAAAATCGCCGGACCCACAATTTATTACCGCTTTTAGCAAAAGGTTTGTTGTTTACAAGACATCTTTTATTTAAATCTTAATTTACGATTTCTCATTTAACAACGCAAAGATAAGCTGGATTTGGAAGGTTAATAGTTTAAAAAAATAAAAGAGTATCATCCATAAAATGTCTTCGTAAGCGGAAATTGAAATTCTTGGTATAAATCATAGAAATATCTGATTAAGATACAATGATTTTTTAAGGAAACATAATTCCCGTATTTATGAATATTTATTAATAATAGTAAAGTAAAAAGTATGTTACAGAAAATGTAGGAATAGGCTTCTATCTAGGCATACTCGGCTCAGGGATGTACTTTCAGGTTCACTGACGCCCTTATGGCTCTAAGTCATAAGGTTGAAAGTGCTCGATCGTTAGTGAAATCAATAGTACTATTACTTTTACTTACCACCTACTGAGTTTCGTATTCAGACTTGCATTAACCCCGTATCAAAAAAACTAAGCAATTAGTACTTCTCAGAAATATACAATGATAAAAATCACTACCCACAGAGGTTGAAATCATGACCCACTGCTGGGACGCAGGCCTCCTTTCTATGAGAGGGAGTGGGCTGTAAGCCTGTAATCGACCACGTGGACCCAGTGCGGGATGGTAGATGTCACATATGTCTTCCATTTTTTTTAGTTTTAGAACATGCCGGTTTCCTCACGATATTTTCCTTCACCGTTTTTGAGGGCAGCGGTGATGAAATAAATTACACAAAGTAATGCGCCTGCCTGGGTTCGAACCCACGGCTTATTGCTCGCAAGTCGGGGCTGCCACCACTGGGCCACCGCTGCTCTCATGACAGTATTAATCGGTTACAATAAAAATGATTTTGCTCTACCTTGGGAAACTATTATTTTTGTGTGTTAAAAACGTGCATAAAATATTATGAAATATTTCACTTAAATCAGTTTTTTTAGCAGTCTGTGCCAGTCAAAGCTAGAATTTAAAAATACTATAATAATGAAAGCGACCCCCTTCAAAGCTATATACAAGCTGATTACCATTACCAATTATTATTATAATTTTAATTGAATTTAGACATGAATACAGGTCAGATACACTTACACTTATTTATTATTAGGAAAAATGTTTAAAATTAACAACTATACAATAAGTTACTGAACTTAACAATAAGTACAACCCGACCCTACAATTGTAAAGACAATTCACTTATGAATCAAAATATATATAACTGAAAGGTAATATTAAACTCTGACACCAAAACCGCCCGGCATTTCGACTCCAAAAAACATGATTAATGAAATAACACTAGTAGCGCGATATTTACCATGTTTATTATTTGTTTCGAGTACAGTACCGAAAAAATATTTTAAATACAGTTGCTCAAAAAGTGGCGTATTGCAGGGACGTATAGCGTTCGGGATGTGGGCTATTACACACTCGAGCTTTTACTTTACCTTTCCCGAACTCGTGCGTTCTCTTTCCCAACTGTCAAAATAAAGTATCATCATCATCATCATTTCAGCCGAAAGACGTCCACTGCTGGACATAGGCCTCCCCCAAGTGTCGCCACATTGATCGGTCCCGTGCGACTCGCATCCAGCGGATCCCCGAAACCTTCACCAGGTCATCGGTCCACCTAGTGGGAGGCCTTCCAACGCATCGTCTCCCGGTTCGCGGTCGCCATTCCAGAACTTTTCGGCCCCATCGGCCATCTGTTCTGCGAGCAATGTGCCCTGCCCACTGCCACTTAAGTCTGGCAATTCTTCGGGCTACGTCGGTAACCTTGGTTCTCTTGCGGATGTCCCCATTTCCGATTTGATCACGCAAGGAAACTCCGAGCATAGCTCTCTCCATTGCCCTCTGGGCGACTTTGAGCCTTCTGATGAGGCCCATTGTGAGCGGCCACGTTTCGGTCCCGTATGTAATCACTGGCAACACACACTGGTCATAAACCTTTGTCTTGAGACACTGCGGTAAGTTGGACGAGAAGATACCACGCAGCTTCCCGAACGCTGCCCAGCCGAGTCGGATTCGACGATTGACCTCTTTCTCGAAGTTAGACCTACCCAACTGGACCGTTTGTCCCAGGTAGACATAATCGTCTACAACTTCGATAGTAGAGTCTCCGATCTTGATAGGAGTGGGTGTTACATGGGCATTCAACATGACCTTGGTTTTGTCCATGTTCATTTTAAGACCCACTCTTTCGGAAGCTCTACTGAGGTCATCGAGCATTGTACTGAGGTCCTCCATGGTCTCAGCCATGACCACTATATCGTCGGCAAATCGAAGGTGAGAGATGTACTCGCCATTGATGTTCATGCCTAGCCCTCTCCAGTCCAGAACCTTGAAGATATCCTCCAGTGCAGCGGTGAACAGTTTCGGAGATATGACGTCTCCCTGTCTCACACCTCGCTGCAGAAGGATAGGTTCCGAGCTCTGGTCCTGAAGTCGGACTGACATGGTGGCGTTTTTGTACAAACACTTCAGAACCTCGATGTACCGATAATCAATTTGGCACCGTTGGAGAGACTGCAGTACAGCCCAAGTCTCGATCGAATTGAAGGCTTTCTCATAGTCCACAAACGCTAAACAGAGAGGCAGGTTGTACTCAGCAGCAGGTTGAGCAGGTTGTAAATAAAGTATATTAAAAAGAAAAAAAAAACGGAGTTTTTACTAAAAAAAAAAATTATAGAAGTTTTAATGATTCATGCAAATATTTCTAAAAAGAAGCTACTAATTTGTTTCAATATCAGATTTAATGATTGGATTCAATAAGTTAGGTTAGGTTTCATTTCATTTCATATCAATGAAAAAATTCTACTGATGACTTGGCTGTTCCCTTTGCCTACCCAAAATGGGTGAAGAAAACAAAAAAAATCTCTGCTTATATTCTTTTACGGTTGGCGCCATTTTCCAAAAATGTTTTTTATTAAATTGCTTCATTTTTTCGCAACGGTATTATAAATAGTTGTTCAGTACACGTGCGGAACCATCATTGCAACTTGTTCCGACTGTCAACCCTCACCCTCGGCTGCGCCTCGGCTCGGGTAGACATTTGTCGGAACTCTTTGCAATGACAGGCTTTCCGCACTCGCAATGAAATATACTATTTATTTATGTCACTTAACAAAAATATAATCAGCAAACAAAATGTTCCTTTTAAAACTTAGTAAGTGAGTGCTAGTCCTGCACTAACGGCAAATTATGGTTAATAAGAACTAATTTTCTGCACTGAGAAGTAACAAGCACAAGCAGTTTCGCTTATTTTCAGGAACAAGGAAGCTTCAGAAAAACGTCTTTCGCTGTCCACACTGCTGCAGTGTGCTGAAACATACCAGTGCTTCCTAAGCGTATTCGCTTCTTGCGATGCACCAAATGGCAATGTTTGGCAGGGTATCCGGTATCCGGCCAAACAGTCATCATCTGCCTAGCCTTTTCCCCAACTATTTTGGGGACGGCTTTCAGTGTTACTGGATGCAGCTTTGTACCAGTATTTTACATGAAGCGACTGCCTATCTGACCTCCACAACCCAGTAACTGGATAATACTATACCACTTGGTAAGACTGAGTACTACACTGAGTGGACTTCTGACTACTCGTAACGACTGTCAAAGATCTACAAATGATAGCCGGTACGTTGGTCGTGGCTGCCACGCGTGCTTTCTGAGGCACGGAGGAAACTCGTTATGTAATTATGATCACCCACCCATGGACCAACCTCGGCAAGCTCGGCTAAACCTTAAAGATCGACCCATGTGGCAGTTATTATTTAGCCACGAGCTCCTCGCCAAACAGCTATCTGTTTCATCTCTAATTTCATATATTACTAGGTGCCTAATCGCTTTCATCTTTGAGGTAAGCCATTTAATTACTGCACGTGTAAATGATTTCACGCATTTTAAAGTAGCTATTACTTACTATTGTATTACCTCACATAAAAATCTAGAATAAGTCATTTAAGGTCCAGCTGTATGTCTCATTAAATGCGAATAAGGTCGTTCAGTTCAAACCGACTTCCGGCTTTTACATTATACAATGGGGGCATTGTCACTTCGTCTGGCTTATAGAACTAATTTTATTTTATGTTAAGTACAAATGTGGTGACCCAAAGTAATGCAAGACATAGTGGCCTAAATAAATCGGTATACATAAATATTAATAATACTCGATCTAAATGAAACGAAGGTGCTCGTGGCTTAATAATAACAGTAGCTCGGGTCGATCTTTATGTTAAGCCGTGCCTGCCTAGGTTGGCCCGTGGGTGGGTGACCACCCATAACCTACCGAGTTCGCTCCGTGCCTCAGAAAACACGTTAAGCCGTTGCTCCCGGCTGTCAATGCCAGATCTTTGACAGTCGTTGCAGGTAGTCAGTGGTCTGAAAGTCTGACCAGCCGTCTTGCCAAGGGGTATCGTATTACCCAGTACTAACTGGGTCGTGGAAGTCAGATAATCAGTCGCTCCATGTAAAATACTGTGGTATTAAGCTAAATCCGGTTAGACTGGAAGCCGATCCCAACGTTGAGAAAAGGCTAGGCAGAACGTGAGGCTCCGTATACAAGTTGTTGTTTTGCAATCTCGTCAAAATTCAGGAAGTTGTCGCAGAAACCTTATAAATAATCAATTTAAATTACGGTACCTAGTTATTAAAAAACGCTGACTTTTTGTTGTTTAAATTTGTCAGGTTTTCTGACTAACGTTCCTTGAGGTGGTTCAGAGAATTAAAAAATTATAGAATAAACTTTCGAGATCATGTAGGTTTTTCATAAAATTGATCAAAAACCTAGATTTTTGATGAAAAAACGGAAGATGACACATTTTAAACTCAATTTCAATTAATTTCATCATAAACCTGTAACAATCCAGATTTTTTATCAAAAACCTGATCTAGTTTGGGTTTATGATCAATCTGTTATTGGTAAATGATTCCTTACTACATTTTTTTTTAATTTTGACTCAGTTTAGTCATATTTAATAGTTACGAAATTTAATTTTCGCTGCTTATCAAAATCAGAAAAATATAGGTACGTGAAATTGAAGCATTTCATTTCATAATTGGATTGAAGGAGGAGAATGCTAATGCTTTTCATAATGACACTTTTTAAAATGCCAGTTTCTCCCCTGGCACCACCCCCATGAAAAGGTAATGCATCGTTCTTGAGAAAAAACAATTATTGAAACCTAACCTCAAAACATTTTATATTCGCTCAAAAAGCGTAGTCGACGTAGCCCCTCTACGCGGGGCTCCTATTTTGTCTGCAGGATTTACAGTACCGGTCACTCTACTAGACCCCGCCATCCCCTTCGAACCTAGCCTGTCCGCGTCGGGTGCCCCAAGTCCAGAGCTCGCTTCGCTCGCTCTTGCATCGAAATTCTCCTTGTAGCAAAAGTAACATTGCCTATTGTACACACATAAAATCAGTGCCCCTAGGGCCCCCCTACATTGGGGATTTTTAGGTTATTATAAAAACGGTATGTTTAACAAATGATAAATGTCCCAAATGTTTTGTGTCATTATAATAAACAGCTTAACAATAATTCTACCAAATGAAACGTTGTCATACAAAAATTTGCTTATGATTAGTTGTCAAAGTGAAACATCGGCGAAACGTTGGTTGGCAAGTGATAATCGGCCAAACGATTTTTGGCGAAAAGGCAGGACACCAATTGTTTTCTCTCTACTAAGTTGCAAATGTGATGGATTGTTTTATTTATTTCATTTAAATTAATTTATTTGTCATAAAACAAAGCAAACCCGTGATTTTGACAAGAACTTTATCATAAAGCCAAACTAGTTCAGGTTTTTGATAAAAAATCTGAACTAGTCTAGATTGTTACAGGATTATGATGAAATTGAGTTTAAAATGTGTCTTCTTCCGGTTTTTCATCAAAAACCTAGGTTTTTGATCAAAAACCTAATTTTATGGAAAACCTGCGACATATACATATGAAAGCTTGGACATAGGGCGAGGATCAGACGAGCCGCTTTTAAAACAAGGTTATTAAAAAAAATATACCCATTTTTTATTGATTTGGGTCCAGAATCATTAGCATACTTACTTCCTTGAATTTGACGAGGATGCAAAATAACATCCTGTATAGAACACCTAAATTTTGTCGTTCTGTTTTAGTCCACTGTAACGCAAGGGCGAGCCCTACACCTGGCTATCAACCGGGCAAAAACAGACCTTACGGCTGCTACTGAGAAATTTCGAATGGAAACACCTAATAACGCTTTGCCATACCTGGGTATCAAACCGAAGACCTCATGTTCAGTAGCAGCGCTTGCGACCTCTGACGTGTTTCGAAGTACGACTCTCTGTACATAAGTACACATATAATTAAGGGACGAAGAAGGGCCAAGGAATTTAAATTTACTGGTTATGCTTATTTCTATCTCTTTCAGCATGAATATTTGAAAAGCCATTACAACAAGTGCACCTTTTGGTATCCGGAGGAAAATTTGGAGCTTTACTATCCTGCTCTTTATGACTGAAATGACATTCCAAAAGATTTTGTTCTTCTCGGCTAATCCAGGAACCCGTGGTAAACTTGCTTACTTGCTTGCTTGCTCATTGAGATTGAGCTATACCTCAATAGGATTTGTCCTGATCGTTGTTTGGGTCTAATTTTTGTTTCTATCCGACCGTAGTACAATGTTTGGAGTCAGTGTCTGTCGTTTGCCAAATTAGCTCAAAGAGGAAAGGGTCAGACCAGAGTTAAAGGCGCATACTATCCTGTCATTCTTTTATGATGAAACATACCTACTTAGAAGTTTCAAGTACCTTAGTTCCGGCATGAACGCACCTCGCACATTGCTTTGGGGCTCCCAAATCGCCGTCATCGAATATGTGTCATATTCATTCGGCCTTGTGCATTTTTGGGGCCGTCTAGGTGATCACCCTGTTATAGTTTTACTAGGACCCAAGCTCAGTTATAAGTAAATAATAACGCAAGGAAAATTTTATATACATCCTAGACGGTAGAGTGTCACCTTTGACCTTAAGTAGTTGTAGGACGTGCATGATATTGACTTCCTTCAATGTAATTCTGGATTGGATACTGGCGATGCCCAGTGATATAATTAGATAAGAAGAAGATGGCGCAGATGCGTTTCCACCCCATAGACAAAGCTGAAATGTCTAAGGAACCTGTAATTACATCGTCATCAATACCCAGAATAAATGGACTATGGTGGTATACCTCAATGAACGAGCTTCTCTACAAAGCCTTCCACTAGAATTACGAAAAGGGTTACGTCAGACTGCACAAAAATAGGTTACTGTACGGACGAAGACATGGACAAATTGTATAAATAATAAACTAAATTGCCTTGATTGCGGCGTATGTGACTCACACAATAATAGACGCTTGTAAGTAAGTACGGATGGAAGGAAATAATAAATCGCTACACGTCATGTATGTATGTATAGTTAGTTACCTACTTGAACTTATAACATGTCGGTTAATTACCTCTATAATCGATTACCATTGTTTTAATCGTGCTGAGTACAACCGGTTTCGTATTTGTTATTAGAATTTGCTACGAAATATTTTTCTCTGACTACTCTGGTAGGTAAAGTTAATCGCAGGTAACAGTGATATTTGGTATGTCTTTAAGAATTCGTCAGTAGCGGCTCGAAGTTTGGTGGTTGAGACCTACTACCATGGCGAGGAAAAACTTTGGACCGAGTATGGTTTTAAATATACCATTTTCTATTGAAACTCATACTAACTCCCAGGAAAAACTTTATTGAATACATTTTCAGATTAATGGAAATGCTGCTCATTCTGTGTCCACGTGCTCAATATTTCGACTAACTCAATTTTACATATGTAAGTTAGATAATGAATAAAACATTTCAGTAAACTGCACTGTGGACGCGCTTACATTTAAAATATTATTAGGTAAACCAACTATTCTTACACAGGGTTTAAGCTGCTACGCAGTAAGTTTAATAACTACTTAGTTAACCAAGAATGCAAGGTCAATATAATATTTTGATTTTATTACACAGAAATATGTACATAAATGCTGATTTTGGAACGAACGTTTGTTTGAGTACCCTTAGTTAGTATTGTGGTAATAATGTTTATATGATTTTAGAAACTTTAAGTTTAAAAAATGCCTACTACCTACCCAATTAAATATAGGTAAATTGCTTTTCATTTGTATGTTAATCTTATGAGATGAAATCTAACAATTTTTTTGCGTGGTGTTCTTCCTTTTATGTCTTCTCGAGCATTGGGACTATCCGGAGATTCAGGTACAGGCTAGCAATTTGAACAAAAAAAATATTTTCCTGTTTCGGGGTTGAAATAACATGAGGAAAAAATAAAGAAATTCGTTGAAATAACTTCAATAGGTATCAACCTTTTACAACGTGTCAGAGGTTTTGACCTTGAGGGACACTTTAAAGCGGACTATAAAACATTTTGCAGCAGAACTAGGGTTCCAAAATCTGCTTTGTAGTGACTGACTTTCTATGCAAACTAATGGTATGGTAGGTAAACTTCTGTCAAAATTTCACATTGGAAAAAAATGTGACAACCTTGTTACTATTAGGAGTACGATAGATCGTAATGAGAATCTGAATTAGTTCACGAGTTCATTTGACCAACCGGTTTGCTAGGTTAGCAATACCTTTGATTATACTTTTTGCCAAATAGATCCTACAACCGTCTGCAAAAACATGGAAGATAAGATTCTTTCTGGTGACATTTTGATGTCTCTTGAATATTTTATATTCTTATCAATTAGTGCCAAGAGTCTCGACCAATATCTGATGAGGCTCTCGTTAGGCAGCTGGATCAAGGGCTTAATTCAGAAAGCAGTACTGTTGGTCACGGCTCGTAATGTTAGGTCCTTTTTCTGGAGCCCTGACGTTGCTTGGACCCTATTTCCGACGAAATCATTAAAAAAAAGGTTTTTTATGTATTTTTGTAAGGAACATTGAAAAATGTAATCAATTTGTGAAGAAACAAATAAAGGTTGAAAACCTTAAAAAAATCCAAATAGTAGCTTAGCGGGCAGACCACGTCACACGAATGCACCCGGAGAGATGGGCCAGGATCGGTACTAACTGGTCGCCTAAGGGACATCGCCGTCAAGCCGACTGCGGCGAAGGTGGTGTGACGATCTGATCATGTTCGTATGGCAAATGTGTACAGAAATTGCATAAAACAGAGAGGTTTGGAAAGAGAAAGGGGAGCCTTTTGCCCAGCAGTGGGACATAGTACAGAGTATGAAATAAAATAAAAAAAAAATCCTTACAAAAATTACGTTATCTGCCGGCATTATTCTGAAGTTGTGATCATGAAACTGATGTCCTCCTAACCGTTTGCTCAATGTCCTGCCCGTGTTATATTGGGTTGTCACCGCGCCGCCGCGACGGCCGGGTCACCAGCGCGACCCAAAACTAACAAAATACTCATTTGAATTGCCAATTACGAAATTATGAATATTTGCATTGTTATTAATCCAACGGCTGCTGTTTTAACAATGTTTAAATTAAACTAACTTAGTTTAACAACTAAAATAACTAGGTACTAGTGTAAAGACATAATTAAATTATTTTTAATTGGCTTTATCACAAATCATTTTAATAGTATTACAATTTGCTTTTGTATATCAGTTATGTGTTTTCTTGAATTTTTAGTACAAATATAAATAATAATTTTACTAACACATCTTAATGTTATTTTACGACTTTTTTTTTAAATAGCGTCCTTGTCCTGCTTGGGGTCGGTGCAACAGGTTTTTGAACTCTATCAATAAATAAAGACAAAAATCTATGATGCACCTGGACCCAGGATATTCCTGATAACCTAGATACTAAATTAATCCAGCACACTGATTAATTTTGATATGTCGTGCTTCTCCGAAGCTATCGACGCTTGGAAATTCGTTTGCGCGAATCCTGACCATCCATTTTCCTAGAGACGGGGAACAGCTCTACAAAGTAGTTCAGGACAGTTTACTGAACACGGTCGTCTGCTACTACAGCGGAGCGTGCGTGCCTGTTAGCTATGGATAAAATTAAATGGGAGTGGGTTCTTTGGCGTCATGCACAACCGTCTGTCGTATGTGTATCGACTGTCGTCGAACATGGGCACTTTGTTAGAAGACTTCACTTTCCGCCTCGCTGCCTCTCTACGATTAGCAGCCCCTTGCTTTTCTCTTTACCGCTTTCACTGTGGTTAAGTTGTCAACAGGTTCGGACACCACAGTCAGTCTTGCAGCCAAAGTACGGCAAGGGTTTGCAGGGCAACTTGAATTGACGGCACGGTTAGCGCAGTGGGCGGGTAAGCGATTGACTGCTGCGCTAAGTGTCGCGGGGAAAAAACTATATTTTGAGCCGTTTAGGGTTGAAATCCGCGGGGCATGGGGCCGGAGTGCTCACAGCGGCTTTTTTAAGGAGATATCCAAACCTAAACCATACGATGCACCAGATGCTAAGCATTGCGACACAGCGTGGCAATGCCGCCAGTATCTTGTGCACAATACCAGCTGACACCGATGAGGAGTTTTCTGATGCTTTATTTTAGTTTGTTGTAAGGTTAGGTCATTTTATTTTAAAAGACATTCAGACATTTTACGCGAAGGTGTTATCGACATTTTACTCACCTACTTCTTTCAAGTTTAGGCAAATAAACTGCTCTCCTATCTCTGATTACCACTGATGGGTAGCTTCTAGGTCCTGAGTAGTCCTGACATGATAGGTACCTCGACTGGTTGTTCAAAGGCATCTTTCAATCATCCTGTAATTTATGGTCAACTCACATGAGTTACCAGTAAGGAGGTAATAGTATATAGTATAATACCACTTACGCTATTTAAACCCACATAAATTAAATTTTTATTTATAACAATTCAATTGTGGTGACCCTATTTTATTCATTAAGTTAATTGTCTTCAATGTTCATCTAAAATAGAATAGTGCACGCGACCATCAAGGTAAACAAAACCAGTTTATGAGGACCTCGGATTGTACGGAAAATCTATACAAAGCGACGCCATGTTATACTGGAAACTACAGCTTGATATGTCACCGTGTGTACAGGCTATGAGTCCAAAAGAATTTGTTTCCTTGTATTTTTTACAATAATTTGTTTTAATTAGTCTATTGTTATTAGAACAAATGTCCATTATGCCATGAAACACTAATACTAATAACATTTAGAATCAATAGGGGAACGTTAAGACATGCATTGGCAACGGTTTAAAATTAAAAAGTCAAACAGCGAACTATTAATTGAATTTGATTATCTCATTAAAAAAAATATTTCATCACTCTCATTATTCTGAAATTGTTTTAAATCTGAAATTTTTATCAGTTGAGTTTGAATATTTGACTTCCTTAGTAACCACTGGAGGTTGAACGTGACCCCAACGCCATATTGACATTAGGGGGGTTTTGCCATAATCGCCACGCTTGGCAGGCGGTTTGGCGATCGCAGTACAGTTATTACAAAAGCACAGAGAACGCTGCTGCCCATTTTCTGGCAAGTCCCTTAGTCGCCTCTTACGACACCCACGGGAAGATTTAGGATGGTGTTATTCTTTACGTCCGACGCCATACAGAACATAATATTAGTATAGATTATTGCTAAATATGGAAATCCTGTTGGTTTCATAAAATTATGTAATATTTAAAGTTAAAGCTTCATCTGTACTCACCGTTTTCTCACGCCAAATTAGCCTGTATGGGGGTTAGTTTACAAAACGGTCAAATGCGTATTTATCTTTCCATTAACACAATGTTTGAACCAAACAACTAACAAGGTCGGTATGTCTGTCAAATAAATGTTTCGTACACAAAAGTGAACCATCACTTTCTGTTAAGACTTGTATGCCTAACACGATCACTACGATCAGTATTTTTAAGTACCTAGAAACAGGTGCGTTATGAGTATGAGGTTCAGATCTTATTATTAGTTCAGATATTATTATTATATTTGCCTTTTTCCCAGATCAGAGCTAGGTCAAAAGCATCTCGTATACTGTACTATGTATTACTTTTAAAAACAATATCATGGTGAATAGTACTGTACTATAGATTTTACCAATTAACTGTATATTGCCTTTATATGCCGTGATACTCTCTTGATCAAAATGTCATGTGTGCATCTTAAGAAACAAATAAAAGGCATTTATTTGACCTCTACTAAGAATTATTTAGCAACGTTATCTGTATTCCTTCAATCAAGCTACTCAGCCTTTTGCACTACAGCTAGACTCTCCCAAATTGCGCCTCAAAAGACTGTTATCAAGGAAGACAGCTTCCGATGAACGAATGCTGCTGAAGTTCTGCAGCATTCTTTTGCCAACCGAATGCCAGTCAGTGCTCTGCAAGCTATGTCAGTATCTATTTATTACCCTTCAAAGAAACTCCGAGTATACCCCGCCCGTAAGCACGCTGCAAAGTGACCCTAAATTTGAATTTGTGGACCAACACGACTGCCAGTCTCCAGGTTTCGGCTCCGCACGTCATGACGGGTAGGACGCACTGGTTGAATACCTTTGTTTTCAACATTGTGGGGTAGGCGAAAAAGTAAAATATAACGAAGTTTTCCAAACGCTGTCTGACCCAACTGGGTCTTTCTGTCAGCTCCTTTCATCTTTAAAACATCGAAGAGCAACCTTTAGATGAGAGCATGTGGATTGAACATGACTTTAGTCTTGTTCAATGTCACACCAAGCTAACCCGCCGAGAGGCTCCCTTTAAGATGTGCTCCATTCGGTCTAAGTGTAATGTCATTGGGTTGGGGGAATTTGCATCCCTCTGACGCAGCCTTCAGCGAAATTGGATGGGATTAGTCTTCTGCTCTGAACAGTCGAGGTGGCAGCATCTTTCAGCCATCTCAATACTTTGATATCGCACCAGCTTATTCGACATCGTTTCAAGTAGGCCAAAACTGCCAATATATCAATGGAGTCAATGGCTTTCTCTTAGGCCGCAAATACCAAACATAGCGGTTGATTATTTTACTATTCGGTGTTTTGTAGAATAATTTGATCCTGCTTCTCCAGCTACACCTTCGTGGAGATAGGAAAGTGAGAAAAATTAAAATTATTCAAAAGGAGCAAATACTATACAAGTTACCAAGACAGAAGCACGGACGAAACTCGGTATGTAATGGGTGGTCACCCATCCACGAACCAACCTAGGCAAGCAAGGCTAAACCTGAAGATTTGCCAGCGCGGCCTCTTTCTATTACGCTACGAGGGCCTCAAAAAAAGGAGGCAAACCGATTTTGAATAATCCAGGTCTGGGACGTTGCAAAACCCAACCCTCGAATAGGCCACGACAGATTTTATTGTTTCAATGCCTGAGATCCATCGATAAAAGCCATTCACACGGAAAACATGATCGATATTCTTAAAGAACAGCGTGACCTAACTGAACATATATCGGAGCTCAAGCAGACGATACGAGACTCTAGTTCTACGTGAAATGATTGTTTTGCCGTTGTGGTGAAGAGGGGATGTGCTCGGTCGCCATTTATACCAAAGAGAAATTGAAAAGGACAGAACTCGTGCAAAAAATCTAAGGCCTGATTAAATGGAGCTGGCAAGTACGTGGTGCCCGAAAAACCAAAAATGCTAAAAAGTAATACGTACCGAGACGTAACATGACACTAATAAACTGAAGAACGCAGTCCAGCTCTCTACATGGGCGCCGAACTCAAACAAGCGCAAACTCCGGATTGTGTTTGTAGGAGTGCCGAATCCTTTGGCTGAAAATTAGGTTTTCAAGTGCATTTTTGAACAAAACGTGGCTGACAAGTTCAAGCATGCATTTCAAGGAGAATGCTAGTAACTTGTCAGCCACATTTACACCTTGGTAAAAATAAGCAACAAATCGAGAAAGGAAGAGGTTGTAACTACGTTATTGAAGTTTCAGCCAATATTTGAAAAATCCTAAACCCTCAACTAAGGATTTTAAACATTGGATAATCTGTCCTGTATTAGCCACTATAGGTGGGTCATAAAATGGCAACAGTATTGCCACACACGGATATAAGTACATAAACAAACGCCTTTGATTATGAGGGCACCAAGTGCGTCATACTCTAGTCCAGACTTTGATATCACTAGTGATTGACTCAACGCTGAGGTATTTATCATTGATTTTTTGTCGTCTTAGCAACTTTTCGCCCACAGATTGTTCCATTGATGTAGATTTTTCCACAAAAATACCTTGACGGGGATTTTTGCAATATTTATTTATTTATGAATACTACTGAAAATCATATAAGGTGTACGAGCCAATAATGCTCATACAGCAAAAGTACGTTTCTGCGCAAGTAATGAATTACGCTAAAACGTACTTTACTTATTTTAGCTTAACTTATATTCAGTCATCACTAAAACTCAGCCACGAGCGGGTCGATCGATACTAGTATTGCATTAAGTGCGGCTCAGATTACTAAACCATCATTACGTAATTAAACTATTGAACTTAACAAGTGGTTTGATGTGAATTAACTACCTTCCTACAACAACTACCGGGATATCAGTCAACGACGAGAATACCCCAACATAAGGGTTATTCATTAAAAACTACAAACGCATTTCCTTCGATTTGAAAAAATTGAAATCTGTAGGCAAAAATTGCTTTTGCTAGTATAAAATATTGGATAAAATATGAAACTTACTACGTAGTAAAACAGTTTCGTAGCATAGTGGAAACTTAGGTTTCAAAATTCCCCACTACATCTCGACGTAATTTTATTTTCTTTCGCCATAAATTGGACACAGCTTAGATAAGTAATATAATAACAAAGAGGGTGACAGGCAAAGATCCCTCTTTTTCCAAAAGGCATCTATCCAGTTTAGGAACAGGCATCTGTCACCAAACCTTGAGAGCTGCCACGGCAAACGGAAAAATTATTAATGTAGCTGAAAATAAAGTTCGCTACTCATTTTCGAATTTCGAAGTTTTCAGAGTGAAATACGTAGTATCGATGAGGGCCGCAAAACAAACAAGTTTAGAGACAGACAGCGGATCGTTTAATCAGTCTGTGCTGCAGATACGGCTTGCGAGGTCGGCGGCGGGGCGGCGGGGCGGCGGGGAGGGGAACTACCTTCCACTAAATGACCATCCCTCTACTCTGTTAACCCGTGCCACCGTATCCACAAACAGTATACTCGGTGAGTGCGGCAAACAAAAGTGCCACACACTCTATTAGAGCTGCAACAAATATTAAATTAAAATTGAATGGCCATTTGATGTTTGACATGCTATGCGCGAGTGCTACATAGGTTCGTTATGCTTTCATGCGGATTTGCAAGATTTTCGTTACAATAGTAAATATCAAAATTGGAAGTGATTTGCAACTTTGTAATACTTTCAGTGCAAGCATTGTGATGTTAAACATTACTATAACTTGGCGTTCGAGTAAAGATCCTTATTTAGGGTAGAGTTCGTAACATCGATCAAATTCGTGGACGAATTTGTGTAGTAGGCGTCTAGAGTAGACGCCAGAAAATCAATCACTATACTTTCTACTCGAATGTTGCTACTGTAGAAGAAATATATTATTTTGTGGAGAATCTAGAGGCTGTACGATTAAAGTGACGGTAGAACATAGCCATCTCCACTTATAAGCAAAATCACTAACAGACTCATAAAAAACTTAGGAAAAGGCACGAACAATCAAAAAGTTGAAAAAAGCTACCTGCTGGCTAAAAAGATAGTTCCTATAGTTTGGTAGTGTTGGTAGTTCGAAATAGTTGTGGGTCTATGGTCGTGCCTCCCGTGTTATTTCCGCGCCCTCGCCGTCGGGGTTGGGCGGAAGCACTCCGCCCGCCCGGATTCATTTCTGGTTTTCGCTACTCTTTTGTCTTAAACTGTTTTTGTAACTTGTCTTCTCTCTCTCTTAAGAAAATATTTACCCACTTATTCAATGTGTGCTCCCAAGATAAGTTCAGTAGTAATTAAATTTAAAAAAAAAATGTTCCGTGCAACTCGATAATTAAGTAGGAGGTAATTAACGATCCCGACTCGTATCGACTAATGGACCAGAAACTTTATTGTAGAAACGTTAGTATAAGGAGCCTCGGTCCCATTCTCATGAATGGAATCGTAGCTACCTATAAATATGCATTTGTAAGTTCTACGCTTATATCTACTGTCCTGGCTTACCATGAAGTATACCCTTAAGTTAAAAGTCAAGATTCGTAAAACTTATTCTATTTGAATCTTGTTATTTCTGTATTTGAAAATAACCTTTAAAGTCTAGTTTTGGTGCGCAAAACTAAAAAAATACACTGCAAATATGAAATGATACGTAGTTATTAAGCATATATTTAATCAATATTATTTTGCAGTAAAAATAACTGCAATTAATTCATAACTTTAGTCAAAAAAACTTTGTAAACCTCCGCGAATATTTCGACGGGTCGTTAATTTTCACAGGCTGGAAGTCATAGCCCCTTAAGTAAATATCTAAAAAAAACTATTTTAGACTGTTTTAAAGACCTTTAAATTCTAGTTTTGGTGCGCAAAACTAAAAAAATACACTGCAAAAATGAAAACAAATGATTTTAATAAAATCCAAAAATGATACGTAGTTATTAAAATAATATTGATTAAATATATAATTTAATCAATATTATTTTACAGTAAAAATAACTGCAATTAATTCATAACTTTAACTTTAATTTCATAACTGCGCAGGTTAGTCAAAAAAACTTTGTATGTTTTTTTGACTAACCTGCGCGAATATTTCGACGGGCCGTTAATTTTCACAGGCTGGGAGTCATAGCCCCTTAAGTAATAATCTAAAAAAACTGTTATATACTGTATTAAAGTCCTAGTTGTTAGTTGTATGCATTAACTGGCTAATATAAAACTTATACAAACACTACACTAAAGTTGTAAGTACGTAGTACAGAGATATTTTAACATTTAATAATACGAGCTAACAGTAATATACTGTGTTTGGTTGAACTCGACTTCAAATTTAATTTAAAATTATTTTATCATACTCATTTTATCATAAATAATTTCTTCCAAAAACAGTTCTTCAACATGGTGATGAAAAAAAGTTGAATACTGGTGTTTATTATAACCCTTTTATAGCGGCTTGTTATTAGCGGTACTCTGTGTCGTCCATTTTAATTAATAAAGACATTATTGAGTATATGAGTTCCCCTTAAATTTCAGACCAATTAAGACACCGTGCAATCTAGAACTCAGAGTGACTCTCGAACTTTGAGTGGCGTAACAGTCCAAGCTATTACTTATCTCTCTGCATCTGCTTCATTCTCTCAATGCTGAGGACACGTGCATATACGACGCGTCTTTTTTTCCTGTTTTAGACTTTTTATTCATCATTTCAGCCCAAAAGACGTCCACTGCTGGACATAGGCCTCTCCCAAGTGTCACCACATTGACATTTTGGGGAGTTTTGCCCTAATCGCTACGCTTGGCAGGCGGGTTGGCGATCGCAGTACGTTTCTTACAAAAACACAAAGAACGCTGCTGCCCATTCTCTGGCAAGTCCCTTAGTCGTCTCTTACGACACCCACGGGAAGTTATCGGATGGTGCTATTCTTTTCGTCCGACACCATACAGAACGACTTTTTATTATGTATTTATGCCCCAATCATCCCTTGTGATCATGAGTTAGGCCTTGATTAAGGCCTACCTTATGATCATGGGGAATGAGTGAACGCTCTGCGAAGCGAGATGATTTTATAATCATCTCGCTTGGCTGGGAGTTTAGTGGCGCAACATTAATTAATAATTGCGGAACGGTGCTGCTGTCTAGCCTCCAGGTGAAAAGGCTGAGCTGCCTCTAGCAAAGCTCTCTCGTGTGAACATAAACGATGGATCTACTGAATACTACCACTAACTAACTGTGGCTTAAGTATCCAAAGATCAGACTATCCAAACTACTATAAATGGAAAAAGTTAAATTTGTGTGATAGTCAGCACAACCGCAAAGACCGAATGGATTTTGAACCAATATAGCTATAGGAGTATTTTAGTTTTAGCTGTAGGCGAGGCGAGGTAGTCTATGAATTCTCAAATAACTCAAAACTGAGTGCCAGAAGCTCGTCAGGCTGAGGTTCCGTCTATTTAAACGCATAGTTAGTGTGAATATCTCTTCAACAATTTGGACTACGACGTTTTCAACCTTCCTTCTATCATTTGTGTAAAACTCAAAGTAAAGGTTACATAAGGTTTCGACTCAGAAGAACTTCGTTAAAAACTCAAATATTGTGCTGTTGGTACGCGGTACGCGGATTTACTTTAAAAAAGTATTGAGATTCTTCTAACCCTTCTTATGCCAGCTAAAACCCTTACCTTCTATCTATAATATATGATTTCTACATGATCTTAATAGGGATACCTAATGTAATCTAAGAAATACAATAATCGAATTGAAACATAATACACCTTTACAGGCTGAAAATTATGTTCTCTTTGTTAGGACTCTACATTTTCGTGGTATACTATGAGTACCCGTACACTTTGCGTTACAAACATGTCTAGGTTTAAATGCTTTTCACACATATTTACATAAAAGTCACAAGGTGAACAAAAACCTTATTTGAATCAGCGGCACCAAATTGGGACTTGGTCGTTTTTCCTCTGATAACTTCCTTGATTGAATGCGAGCGCGTGGCGCGAAGTTCCACGTAGAAGCTACTGGAGCACAGATCAAAAGCGCAAATGAATTTTGACGTATCCACACGGGGGCATATCGGGCGGATGCGGGATAAGCGGCGAGGTATCTACAGGTATACTAGCTAAGTATTTACCAGCAATAAACCCGCCTGCACGCCTCCCCCACCCCGCTCAAACAACGGTACACCCACGGACTCTCGGTCTACTCATTTCGTATGCAATTTTATTCATTATTTGTAATCTACTTCAATCGAATAGGGTCTCAGTATAAATCACTTTTAGGATTTGCTCGATAGGACGTATGTAGATTGACGCTTTTAGTGTGATATTTAAATGCGATGTGTCTTTGTGCCGGGTACAGTCGCGCTAATAAAGCCAGCCTTCCACGAACTCGATATGTATGAGATGCTTCACGTCAGAAACTCATTTGACTAAAACAAATAAGGTTCACTTTCTTTTTATTTTCTCATGCGCACGCCTTTTAAGATGCGTCGTTCCATTTTATTTCGATCTATATGTCAATGATTGACGCTATAGAACGTTTAAAGGTGTAAGTCGACGGCTCATAAAAAATCATCACATATGCCTTGACTGAAATTAAAAGAAGCCGTCGAATGAGCTATGTCTACCGGTAAGTTCTGAAACAACAAGCCAAGAAAATATTTTCACAACGTGTTTATTGCGAACCGCATCACTCAGTAGGTAGCCAAGAAATTACTGAGCGAAATTTAGTTGAGACGTTACAACTGACTGGCTTGGTTGAATTTGTTACACTCTTTATAACTCTTTGAAGAAATTAACGAAATATTATCACAAATAAATGTCAAATAAATGGGTACTTACAACTAGAAAATAAAATGTTGAGCTCTATAATGTTCTTGATTTACATTACCTACCTCAGAATGTGTATGAAGTTTTTGAATGAGACGAAAGATCGATTAACCCATTATAAATTTTCCTAAGCACTTGGTTCGGTTGAAATCCACAGTATAATTACAAATGTGAACAGAAAAACAGGTAGTATTTTTTAATCTTTAATTTTATATATTTAGCGTTCCCCTTATTCGTGATTAATGTAAGTTTTTTTTTAAACACTACCTAAATTATAATTAACCATTTTATAAGTCTTGCTTTGAAGGTCAAATCAAGACTAAATAATTGCATGTAAGTAAATTACAACAAAATATCAGATATGCCATTTAAAGATGTTTCAAATTCGTACTTTGAACTGACTAGTAATAACATTAATTAATATTTAAAACAACTCGTCATATCCACTTAGAGACTCGAGACTAAATTTTATTTTATTATGGCTCTAATTATTGTAAATCACTTACTTATGTAATATATTTAAAAAAAAATAGCCGAAGTTGACATAATTTTCTGGACTGGTGGGCATAAAAATAAAACAGCTTAATTAATGTGAAATGTAAGTTACTGTAATGAATCATTCATTACGATTGTTATGTTTAGAGCCTATTTTATCGAGAAGTTAGTACAAGAGTATGGAAGTGTCGATGTGCAAGTACAGTGCGGTGTCTATGAGTCGGTGTAATGAGTCAAAGGATTAAGGTCATGGTTTAGTGCCGGCGGGTGGCGTGACGGAGGAGAGCGGGCGTAGCGGGCATAGCGTGCGGCATCGGCAACAGCGCCGCGATGAGTGACTTCGGCTCGGCGTCGCGCGCCGCTCGACCCAATTGGTCGCTCGCCGGTACCCGCCCAGAGGAGGGGGCAACGCACACAATCTCACACTCACCTAAGATAATTTATTTTATGTTATACCGTTTGAATATTTTATATCTGTGTGAGTTTTTTCGGTCGGTATGCGTTCACTGTGAAATATTCGCGCGATAAGAAAGAAGAGGGGAACAGATCGATCGGGGACGTTGCGCTTTTTATTTCGATACTTGGGTGTTATTGTCATAGTTTAATTGTAGATGGTTATCTCTTAAGACCGTTCTCCACGGATTCCACACGGTACTACAATTTCCTTACAAAGGTCACAGTGGCAGATAGAGCTGTTGTATGATTTTCCATTAATTCATCCATATTTATTGATTTAAATAAGTAATTTTAAGACATCGGTCTTCAAAATATTTACTTTAAAGCCTTTAAAGTTGACAATAAGAGAAAACTTTTAATGAAAACACATGCTAAGTAAAACATATGTAGTTGTTTATGAGATTATACATGGGTTAAACAAGTAACACGAGAATGTAGATAGAGTACGCCTTAACCAACTCTATTTGTGTTGGAGATAAAACTTCCCATAAGTGAGTACGTAATACAGATATACGTGAAACACATTCAAAAGACCGTTTAATACTGTCACCGCTAACATGTTTCCACCGCTAAAGCGACCCCTGTAATATAAGCTATCGAGTACACAACAGGCCACAACCATCGACTTTACAGACAGGCTTGTATAGCTACCCGAGTACGTTTCACATTGAAGGAAAATAAAAATTACAAATGTCGTGGTTACCTTTAATCAAATGCAAAGCTATCATTAAGTCGACGCTTCGGCAAACTCGCTCGTCGTGCGCATCGTCACTGTTAATTATCACAATATATATGTATAAAATAAAATAAAAGAGACCGCTTCGTACCAATACTAACATAAAAAATACGAGAAAAGAAAGAGAAGCTTTAAAAAAGAAAGGAGTGCATCTACCCCCACCTCCGGTGGCCCCCACCGCGTCGGGCCGCCCCTGCGGCGGGCGCCACCCACCGCACCGCAAAAATCGAGAGCGTCGACGGCGCGCGGGGTCAAACGGCGACGCGAGCGTGAAAAGAAGGAGCGGTGTGCGAGCATCACGCACACAGCGACAAGTGTGCGTGTGCGCGCCGAGAGGGACGGCCGACGAGCGAGCGGGACGGCGGCGCCAATTACTATCACCTGGCGGGCAGCTACCGCATTACCCACTGCCGCCGCGCGCGCGACCACGCGCCCGCTGCACCACGCGGCTCGCTCCGCTCCTGTGACGCTCCGCTGTATCCCGACTCCACTCCGCAATCGATATTCGCGGACTCGCGGCTACCCACTGTGCACCGTCGCGAGTGCATCCCGTGCTACTCTTGCTGATTCTCGCTCGTCTCGGGGATGCAACGCTACTACTACAGCCCGTGTCCTGAATAGTGCCAACGCGCTACAAAACATGCAACTGTGAAGTGTGTGCGGACAGTGACACAGACATTAAACTAAACGTGATCATTAAAAAGTTTGCTGGCTAGTTACACAGTACGAGATGACGTCCCAGTTCGCCTTCAGAGGATCTCCCCCCAATCAGGTAACAAAACTTAGCTATACGGAAAATTTATAAACTTTTGGAACTAAGTAATAAAATAATTAATATTTTGCGATGCGATGTCAGTTGATATAAATATTAAACTTTTAAAAGTTCTGCGCTACTATGCAAAAATAATCCATAAGCATAGTGATATGTTCATGTGGTCATGGGGTCCCATACATTATGTAGCAAATAAGTTATTAGAATGGCTACTTGTGTTTTTTGAAATAATAATTTAATTATTTTCTTACACTCCAAAATAATTGGTGGTAAAATAAAAAGAGCTATATAATAAAACAAAAGGTAATATAAGACATAATATAGCGACCAAAACAACCATTACTTTAACTAAAATAATATGAACATAAAACTAAAAATACATAATCACATGTGCTCACAGTTTTACCATATATAAATATATTTTATTCTCCTTTGAATAATATAATATGCTCGTAAGTTTCGGTGTTGACAGTAAATATATTCACAATCTTTTTTATAATACAACTAACTCTCGATAAAACGAAACAAAAACAATCGGAAACGAATTCAATCGATTTAGTTCAGACCATTAATGAAGTGCACATTGTGTTCAAAAATAGGTTTACTGCTAATAGCACCCTCCTATAACAATGTAATATTTTATTTTACACAATAATAAATATGAATGGAACATACATTAAAATGTAGCCTTAGGTATAGTTTATTTAATATGTTATTAAAACATAGGTGTGTTTTATTAATATTATTAATGCGTAGTGTCTACACATCATAAATACTCATTTAAAAAAATGCCGACGCAATAGTTCGGCTTCAACTATAAAATTAAGGAGGAATATATAATCAAAAATGGATTGAATTAAAACGAGACTATATTAGATAAAAATATTACTTTTTTTTAGTAATTTATTGACATGATAGTTTTGTATATCTGATTAATCTAATGTGTGTAGAACGGTATCTTCTGGACCTTACCATGTATCTCCATTATTTATTAATAAATACATTATTTGTGTTGTTTTTAGCCTTTTTTATTATGACACAATTTAGTAATAGAAAAGTTTCCCCAAATCCCCTTTTTCTTTGGTACCTTCAGAGCCAAAAGTTATTGGACACTGTTGTTACTTTACGCATCATCTTAATTGGCACATTTGGTGATACGTAATTGTAATTATGTGTAATAATATTATCTTGCTTTTGTACCTATTTTAATATTAAGCTCTGTAACAAATAATTAAAAACGGAAGTGTTATAGACTTATATCGTTGACTGTACCTCAGCAGAATTGGTTTGCTACATCCATATTTCAAATCAGGTTAAAAAGTAAACTTTTAACGTTGCTTCATGTAGAGACCATTGCACTGAAAGTTAAAATGTTACTAAATAATTGTACAAAAATAATCACTAAACATGAACATAAAAATATTGGAGTCTGTTCTATTTGAAAAATATTAAATCTAGTATGCAGAGCGTCAATCGAAGCCATTGATGTATACTGAGTGGTACTTGTGGCTACAAAAACTGTCATTGTTAACACCACCTGAGCGCAGTTCTGCTAAAATGTACCAACCCACATTCAAATTACTTCCATTTTCCGAGATAATTGTAATGATTTGGATAATTAACGCTGATTAATTATTTTTAATCAGTCCTAAGCATACGTTTTGGATTTATATGGGACAAATATTAATGGATAGTGGAGATAATGATATACCACATTTTGAATGTTGGATTAATTTGACGTATTTAACCCAATTAATAAAATATTGTGGGTTGGCTCATTATGGCAGAACTAAGTTCACATGAAATACAGGTTATTCGTACACACGGCGACACATGAAGCTATCCTTATACCAGTATAACCTGACCTCGCTTAGCTTCCCGTACAATGAGACACCATCTTAATTTGGTCTTGCACAGCTTGATTGGTCGTCGCCCGTACTTAATCAAATAAATCCAACTGTACTGCAGGCACTATTCGTTCAATTGTAACAAAATAACAATAAATAAAACTTTAATCAATAAAAATATTGATACTATAACACCATAACAAAGATAAGGAATCAACAGTTCCAAATTATATTTAAACTAAAAAAAGTTCTCAAACGAAAACTCGCAATCGACTCTATCTGGTCGGAGACCACAATCAGCAATTTATAACTTTGGAAACAACCAGTTAAAACGAGTTTTTATGTAAATTTAAGTGTAAAATCAGGCCTAAACGTTCTTTGTTTTCAACAACTAGTAACCTTACGAATGTTGCGATGGTTCACATTTACTTTAGATCATCATTTCAGCCGAAAGACATCCACTGCTGGACATAGGCCTGCCCCAAGAAGGGGGGGTTTTGCCATAATCGCCACGCTTGGCAGGCGGGTTGGCGATCGCAGTACGGTTGTTACAAAAGCACAGAGAACGCTGCTGCTCATTCTCTGGCAAGTCCCTTAGTCGCCTCTTACGACACCCACGGGAAGTAATGGAATGCTGCTATTCTTTACGTCCGACACTATACAGAACTTACTTCAGATATATTACTTAAATACATATTCCCTTTTTTTCTAGTGATACTTGTTATGAAGCGTTTTCGAATGGTTTCATATCATCATCATTTCATTTCATGTCTACTCGTGTGCCAAATTTCATCAAAATCCGTTTTTAAAACACCTTTAAGTCGTGAAAAGTTATCAGACAACCAATAACTTTCACATTTCTACTAAATACGTATGCATTCTATTTGTTTTCACGACACAATGTAATTATCACGAGTACAGCCATGAAATACGAACTTGCTAAAAGTCCAATAAAATCTGCTCAATAAGTTTATTATTTAAAAATAAACCATTATCTCTCAAGTGGATGTGATTCATTAATCAATTATTGGATTTCCTGTCACCCCTATTTGTTATCCGATAACAGTTTATTAAATTTTTCACTCGTATGAATATCGGTCAAACTTATCTAGTAATACAGTTAGTTTTGCGAGCCATAATTAAAATGGTGAAGTCGACTACGCAAACCAATGTTAATAAAGATAATATTATGGATTAATGGTTCGGTCAGTGGCCGAGTGCGTGCCATATTCGATCTAATTTCGCTATCTCCTTGATAAGAGGGAGTCACTACCTCGAGAGGGAGAGGATTATCCTCATTATTTCCCAGTTTTGAAATGTAAGCTCCATCGACAACTGGATGTAACATTTCGAGACATTAACACTCACCAGTCTTGAGTGGATCCAGTTGCAGCTATGACTGCTTTTTTTCATTTCATAATATGAGACCGTCATAAATTCTGCGTTTAAATAAGCTTACTTAATAAGAATTCCAAGTCTTTTCTTTAATAGCAGCATGGTCTCATTGCTTTCATGGTACGTTTTTATTTAAATAGCAATTAAGTTCAAGAATGGGCTGTAAACGTTTATACTGCGTTGTAGAGTTCGTTTTAAGACTTCAGACTCGCTAAATCTCGGGTGGCATCATTTTACTTTCACAATACTTATATGCCTAGACGTGTTTGACTTCTAACAATATTGCAATTAAATTCAACTTGGTCGGTATTTAAAATAAAACCAATAATTCAAGAATTTGGTAATATTCTTCTTATAATAAACATATTGAGGTCTACTATCTCACACTTCTTGTCTAAGTATATCTCGTATAGGAACAGAAAAACAACATGCAGGGGTTTTCATAAATGTATTGATGACTTTAGAGCACCAAGTCGTCGCAAAAAGGATCAACATTGAATTGCATTAGTATGCCATATTTATTTTATTGGAAGCATTAGATAAATAGGTTCGGGCAAAGGGACGATTTCCCTCTACCAACACCGGAGAGCAATTTTACTTGGCTACTTCACCGTATAAACAGATCAAGCAAGTACTTCTCGTACTAGTAGCAACTACAAAATTTAAAAAATATGACGTACGTTCCGTATTGGTTCCTAAATATGTGTAATCTACTCACCTGTGTTTCAGTTAATGTACATTTTCATTTCACAAACAAGCTGGAACAAAGACGTCAAAGTTGTTTTTATTTAGGTCATACGAGTCTCGTCAAGCTTGCGTTCAAGTGTCGAGTTCCAGATTAATATTTTGTGAATGCGTCGCTGAGTTGCGACCAAGTCTTAGGAGGATTACACATTTGTAGAAACGACGCTCTCCGTGGCCAGTGCGTGATGGGAGCGACAGTCATTTTCGGGCTTCTCATGTAGGTCGCTTATGATAGTAGGTCAGTACCTACAAAAGTATCTTAAAAAAAAAAACAAAACAATGCTGTTATTGTTATGAATTTTATTTTAAATTTCCATGAAGAAAAATTTTCGAATGAATATTTCACGCAGCTTCACCTGTGCACGGAGGTTTACTCTCCGCGGTAATTGAAGGTGTGCTCTAGAGGCAGGGCGCAGAGGCGTGAGCCAGCTGAACTATGGGTGCCTACTTGGCTGGCTTGTGGTCATATATCGGCGAACACGCGTGCACGACCTCGGGACACGTAAACCGAAGAACAAAACCAACACCATTCATTTAACTTCATAATGAGCCATGAACAATCTTCGTCATTTTTGCAGTTTGCATTCGACCGCTTACTGACCCCTTTTTGTTCGGAATCGTAATTTGACGTTTGGTACCCGTTTCGACTTTAATAATGCGTACCTAATAAAAACCCATGATTAAGTAAATGTTCGTCTGGTGAGCTATTGTTCTTGATAATGAGCCAATGTTTAATGATATGCAAGTGTGCTTTTTACATTTGTGTAACAGGATATCGCATCGCAGTTTTGCTAATTAGGTCGTACAATTTGAAAAAGTATTATTTTTACGGTTTATTGAAGACAGGGTAATCTATAGTTTGTTTTGATATTACACTTAATTGTTATATTTAAAATACTAACACTCGTCCGTGAGCACATAATTGATTAGCCACCAACCTAAAGTTCTTAATGTCTTCACACGTCATTTTTTAACACGAATGATGTTACAAACGGTAAAACAAAAAAAAAATACTCAGAGGAGTGTCCATGTTATTTCTTCATCTTAGGAACTTATTAAACATGGATGGGGAACTAACTTGATTTAATTGACTGACAGACTCCTTAACAATTTCAAAATGGCATGTAAATTGAAATATATGCTTTGAATTTGATTTGGACATGAGCCATCTTGTCACCTATGGAGGGCCCTATTTCCTGTATATTTCGTATACAAACTAAAACCTCGCTCCTATTGATAAATCAAAATGAAAAAATCGTTTCTAAATAAATACTATACCCAATACTTTCCCTGCAACAGAATTGTCTTCTGTTTCATTTGACATCACACTCGATGCGATCGTAAAAAATCAGAGATCTCCACTTTTTTTGGCTGTGACATCCTTCATATTGATTTTGTTCTTATAAAATATAGCATATGTTACCTGGAGCAAATAATTTATCGATTGACATCTTATTCATTGAAATCGGTTCTGTAGTTTAGGATGGAACAAACAATTAACGTACATATAGGTAGATGCAGGTCTGTAGGATGCTAAAATCTTAAATAACCCTTCCTTTTGGTTTTGCTTTAGTCGAGTAATCATTGTAATTGGGTCAAAACTTTTACGGAAGTTCTTCTATGTCTTGAATGACAAAACGGACATTAAATTTCAATCTAAATTTGTATAGATTAGTGTTATTATAGTAGTGATATTATTCGGTAAAAAAAATGTAAAGATGATATCATTTTATTTAAAAAAAAATGGTAAGTGAGACGGCAGTCGCCTACTTCAATAGCCAGTTTAATCTAATCGTATAAAATCAAAAATTGGTTCCTTACTGAACTTGAGATACAAAATCTTTTTGTTAAGTACCGTACCGTAAACCTGACACCTTATCTCACGACCCCAAAATCGGTGTAGAGCGATCCTCCGCTCACCCGCTCTCCCGCTCGCCTCGCCCTAATCAGATAGGTGAATGAGACGTTCACTTCTCAGAAACTTTAATTAATTTCTCCGAAACGAAGGGAGTGCACTGTTCACGCGGTTAGTAAATTTTGTAGTCTCTCGTTACGGCAGCGACGAATTGTGATAGTGATTCCCATACTAAAGCGCGGGCGCAACCGGATTTAGTAGCATGTGTGTGCGTGCCGTGTACGCTCGCTCCGAGACATACTCCATCCATTTTGAGAATATCAAGCCGCGTTAGCGTCCTTTCAAATATGAATCTTTCCCCAAACGCTACAGAGTTTAATTCAGCCGTATAATCTAATAGTCAGTCGGATGGAACCCCGAGATATGTTACGACATTTTGATGGTAATAAAACTTTTTTGCGTTCAAACACGGCAATGAAAAGGCCGTGTTAGCGAGTTATGTTGCGATTAATAAGAAGATACAGTAATTCTTATGGATGACCGCATGAAATTATAGAATTTGCTGCTACTTAAAGGAAAACATCGCATACTCTGATACTTACTCCCGTAAAGTTGCTGTGGTAGGAATAATTTACTCTCAGTCTCATTGTAGATATTTACCGATTACGTAGGTACCTACATCCCTTTAAATTATTAATAACCATAATCCATGTTCAGTACAACGATGGTCTGTAAATTTGGCATAGATGTCAACTCGCATGAAAATAAATAGGTAGGTACTCATTTATTTCAGAAATAGAAATATCTTTAAAATTGTGATGGCAAATATTTTTAGTCTAGAACGTTTGCCTTCAGCATCTCTCACATCATTATTAAAATTAAGTACCTACAGATATAAAGACAAAAAATACAGCATCAAAATAACCACGAGACAACTGTAATACACGAATGAACGGCCGTTGTGGCACGTCGCGACCACAGATCTTTCGTTAGTGGTCCTAATCAGGCGCGCCATAGAGAGTCGTGAAACTTTATTACCGACATTGTGAACTTAAAATACACATGTATGACAATTACTGGCGTTGTCTCGCCCACGGGCGTGTGTGTGCGACGGATGAGGTGCTCGCATATCGTTAGTTCACACCTCGTCGCCTCCGAACCGTCAACGTTTGCGAGGCATCGTTACACTTGCGAGTCTTGTGACACACTGCTACGCCGTTCCCGCAGCAACTTTTTGAACTCTCGCCAAATCAACGCCTTCCCGGACTCACGAAAAGGTTTTGATTTAGTATTAAACTATGTCTTAAACGAAGAGTTAGCTTTGGAAGATTATCCAGGCATTTAATAAAATAATGTACCTACGGTTTTCTATGCTAAATCAATGTTCACAGAAGTATTTGTTTCATAGCTAACAAAACAAGTCATGAAAAATATTTAATTTGAAAATACCCACTGAGGACTTTGATTACCCAGTAAAAAAAACATTCGAATTTAATTTTCAATTTTACAAATTAAGTTATGATCACGGTTACTCTCGACCTTTCATATTACAGCTTCCAAAATATCCTGTAGGAGAGCTTGTTGGCACTGTAACCTCGCGTACGAGTTTCAAGCAGTACATTGAAGGGTTTTCAAATTTATTGGCAGTGCTGTTCTGATAAAATAGTTGACTATTTATAGACAGCGTTACAGGTGTACTTATAATAAACCATCACTTATGTTAGCGGAACACCTATCTATAATAGCCTTCTATGCGTACACTATCTGGCTTAATAAAACGCACATTATGGTCCAATTTGTAAATAATTTATTATCGCTCACAGTGTAATTTTGTACACGAGTTATTTTGGTGACACAGTTGTCGATTAGTGGGTAACGACAGCGAGTTTGCAATAAAGGCTCGACCGGGAACAGCACGGGATGTTTTGAATCGCCACCGGTTTAACGGCGTCTGTATTAACCGATAATTCAAATTTCCATGCCCCTCTTCCAGTTCTAAACACAAGCTGACATAACACACTGCGCCCTCTCTATAGATACCGACTAGTAACAACTGAGTTACATATTCGTGGGTTTAATATGCGTATTTACTATTGTTTCTGAGTTCTTACTAATAAGTTACCTGCTTATTACGTAACACGATAATTTTTGTCAAACGCCTTTCAACAATGTGTATGATAATTACACAAAAAATTGCCAGAATAATATAATCATCTACAAATATTTCATCTTCTGTCTTGTTATTTTCATTCAAACGATTTTTTTATGATGGTCTTGTGTTTACAAGACCATCATAAAAAACCAACCAACCAAGTTTTCCTGGGCTGGCTAGGATATAATTATACCAACTTAGTCCGCAGTAAATTAAATAAACAAGCTCACACCGTAAAATTATTCAGCGAAAAGTTTCGAATGTGTTAAAAATAGGCCGCACGCAGTTGAACGACAGAAACTTAAACAGAAAATAAGTATTTAATACAAATTAACAACCACATCATATGAATACTTTGAAATAAATCTCTGTACAATGTTCTGATTGCATCAATCTAATTTCAGCATTACTGTAATGTAGGAATGTTTGCGACCACGTCACAGGGGTATTAAGCAGAATAATGGTCCGGTTATTAATAGACAAGTACCCGCGGCACTAGCACATGTTTATTCCGTAACAGGGGCCAATAAATCTCACTGAACAATCTGAAACAACTTCATTAGCGAAATCAACGTTCGTTCGCACCGCACTGGATGATTGAAGACACATAAGACGCCGTTTCGAGATAGTGAATCGAATCTTATTTTTCACATGTGAATATCGGATTAAAAGGAACAGGTAAAAGATTTCGTTCACATTTGTGGGTGCGGTGGAGTGTGTCGACTGGCTCTCCGGTTGCTCTCAAAAGAGTTGCAATTTTATGAATGAGTTGTTTGAATGAAAAACAATAATAATACGGCTCGGGCTGCGAACCGACGCGGAAAGCGCGCGGTAGAGACGTGTACGTGGCCGAACCGCCTTTTAAACGAGCATAATATTTGGTCCGACTTTAAAGATTTCACCTCCCCATAAAACACTTAATAATATTGTATATCGATTTACAGCGCCCGGCGCGCGTTGCTGTTCTTATTTAAATCCTTCGATTTAAATCGCATGAAGTAAAATCCAAAATTAAAAATAATGAAACAAAGGTTGTATATGCTCATGAAAAATATCGTTTGTTACCGAAAACACTTTCTACACATCTTTGATATATATTACACAGGTAATAAACAGCTTTGCCTGAGCAATCTTTTTTTAGAATAATTAAAACAAATTTCGGAAACCAAATATGATGTTTTAAAGGCACCAATTACCTAAGTCATGGTTGTAATTAAATTTATAACCTCACAAAAAATGAAACACTTTGTGTATAAATGTTACTTACCCACATTGCTAACTGATCATCAGTCGATAAGAAAAGAAGGCTCTGTTATAAAATCGCCGACACTGTTTTATATCATTTTTTATGACCACTCCCAAAATTATACTACAAAAAGATCGTATACCTACAACGCGCTTGTAGCGACCATACATTTTAATTAGACTTATCTAAATACAAGAATAAATGAACTTTTCATGTACCTACTTAATTAATGGAAAACGATTGTTGATATTATTATCTGCAACCATGCTAGCTACCGACATATTAATCGCGTTAGTAGGTACTGTAGCGAAAATAAAAATAAAAGTCGTCACTGCTACATGTTAAAACGTATAATTTTGCTGTTATAAAAAAAAACTAATACAATTTTTTATAAAAAAAATTTAAAAGGATCAAAAAATGGAATTAAATAATGGACGACATGTAATATAATTTTATGTAAAGCAGCGAAATGGGTTGTTCAGAATTGTATAAAATCTGTAATTTTGAAAATTAAAACAAGGTGAGAAAGGGGTTGCAACGCCTACTCAGCCCTAGGCGCGATCAAAATGTATACGAGTTTAAATATTACACCGGAAAAAATACATTGCGCGACCTTTTGACACGAATAGGGTTTAAATAAATTAAATGATTGTACAACAAAAAAAAAAGAGAAACTATACTATTGCTAAAGATTTAAAAAAAAGATTAAAACAAAATTTGTTCCCTGAAGGTCCGGATCCTCGCTCGAAATCGGATCTTCGCTGTTGCTCCGGGTCTCAGGCGGCAAGCCTCGGAGCCAACCGCCAGTACGCGTCTCCCGACCCCTGGTCGGCCTTGAGTCGCGGCGCCGAAAGTATATGGGTTACTAGATCTTAGCTAGGATAAAAATCCTAGAACCGATTCTGAGCGAATCTATGGTGAGAAAAATACAGAAAAATTAACACCATGCTCCGAGAGAATCTTTTAAGCAGAAAAATTTAAAATGTTTCAAATACATACCGGTTCTTGGTGAAATCACTGATAACCGACTATACAGTACAGCACTACAAAATTTATCTTTCTTAGGTCCTTTTTTACTTTATCAATTAAATTACGAAACGGAATAATATGTCTGTTATTTCCAAAGATTTGTCGTCCATCTGAGAAAAAATTTTCCTCTGTCACATCCATGGAATCGTCATATTTTTAAATTTGAACCGAAGTAAGAAAAAGTAAATTGATTAGAAATGAGGTCGACTTACACGAACAGAATAGTTTTTATTCAGCCGAAAACAGCGTGATAATGCTGCAATACCCTCTTTCTAAGAAAAAAAAGGACGTAAGTACGAGTGAGAAAGAAGAAAAAAACTGGATCAGGCAAAAACAAAAAAAACAGGCATCATATCTGAATCAAACGATATCGAAGTGCAACAAATACTGAATAAACACGGAGGCCACCATATCTAAACGTTATCCGCGCGAACTCGCGATATCTCAATTACATCTATGGAGAATATGAAAGAAAATAACGAACTC
Source organism: Cerastis rubricosa (assembly GCA_949152445.1). Classification (NCBI taxonomy): domain Eukaryota; kingdom Metazoa; phylum Arthropoda; class Insecta; order Lepidoptera; family Noctuidae; genus Cerastis; species Cerastis rubricosa. Next base: position 19,368,555 of record OX424523.1, on the reverse strand, counting down.
CTAAATCTAAATATATATTGTTCAGTTAGAGCCAAACTCTAACCTGCCACATCCTTACAATTAGTAAACTTTAGATCTAAGTAAAATTAACCTAACTTAACATAAGACTTAACTATTACCTATCAACTATAAGAAAAAACTTGGGAATCCCCAAAAATAAATAACGTGAACACGTAAAGTCCAACCTCTAGTTATAGAAACTAAGACAAGTTGAACAAAAAAAAAACTAAGTTTAAGAAAGAAAACCTAAATTAATTAAGTCAAAGAAGAACTCAAGACAGAACTTAAATCAGAGAACTCAAGTCATAAAACTCAAGTTTAAATTCAAATTTAAAATTAAATGTTGAATGTCACGCCATCTGTGTTAAACTAAAAGAAACAAAATAACCTTAGAACACAAGTTGACATAACACAGAAATAAACAGATGTCACTATTAACAGATAATCTATGAAGTTTTTAATCTAATCGAAAAACTATGCAAAGAAATATTCCAAAGAGGAAAAAGGATTAGAAAGCAAATGTCAATGTCAAAATGGAACAAAGAGAATTTAATCCAATTTATTTTAAGATATCTTTGATATGATATTGTCCGGAGTGGACTGAATCACAATCCTGTAGCAAATAGGTGGTCCTTGAAATGACTCTTATTACACGGCACTTAATAAAACGTGGAGCAAGCTTCCCAGAGAAAAAATCACCTCCAGAAGACTTGGAAAAATTCCTTCTCCATACAGTATCACCAACATTTAGAGTGACAGCTGATCGATTAGAATTATATGCACGAGAGTTACGGAGAAAAGCTAAAGAAAGATTATCAGCAACCTTTGCATAAACTTCGCTGAGAGAGGATAGGTTTGAAGCATGACGAGCCCGACTGTCTGCCAAATTAGAGCTTCGAGTCTGACTATTTACATGACTGCTATCCATAAGGACCTCTCTACCAAGCATAAGAAAGTTAGGCGTAAAACCAGTAGCTAGATTAACACAAGAATTGAGGTAAAGCTTCACTTTAGGTAACATTTTAGCCCAACTTCTTTGGTTTTCACCAACCAAAATACCTAAACATGTTATAACGCTTTGGTTGTATCGCTCAACCGTATTTGCTTGGGGTGTATAATATGGCGTAAAAGTAGGTGATTGAATATGGAAAGATCTGAGAAAATTAAGGAATTGATTACTACGAAAAACTGTAGCGTTGTCACAAAGAATAGTACGCGGAACCCCAAAATTAAAGAAAATTTCAGACTCTAACGCTTTTATAACAGAAAGAGCGTCAATCCTTTTCAGAGGAACTAACCAAACATATTTGGAAAAAACATCTACCATAGAAAGGATATATTTATAACCATAATAAGCGCAGGGCAACGGACCAATTATATCGATAGAAATCATCTGTAAGGGCAAGGAAACCTCTTTAGGGTAACACATCTGACCGCGAGGTTGTGTGTTCGAAATTTTATAGGCTTTACAAACCTCACATTGACTTAACGTCGAAGTAACGTCACGGAACATATTTGGCCAGTAGAACAACTCCCTAAGCTTTAGATACGTTTTAGTAACACCGGGATGTATCGAAGGAAATCTATTGTGAATTTCCCAAATAGCGTCTGGAACCTTTTCAGCTGGTAACACCACACGCCATGGTTCAGAAGATAAAGGACTAGAAACAGGCATGCGTCTCATAAGGATACCGTTATTTATAGCGTATGCTGGGAACATTTGTGGCGTATCTCGAGCACCTATATATATCTTCTTATACCAACGGTCATTAGTATGTTCAGGACCCTGGTCAAATGACACAGGATTAGCATGGATCCTGGAAAGAACATCGGGGACTATATGTTGCGAACCTTTACGATGCACAATATCAAAAGTATATTGGGAGATAATAGTAGCCCAACGAGCTAAACGACCAGATGGGTTGTTAAGAGAGAGGAGCCACTTAAGAGCCATATGGTCTGTTATGACAGAAAACTTCATACCATCTAAATAACATCGAAAATGTTTAATTGAATCCAAAACTGACAAGAGTTCACGCTCTGTAGTACTATAATTGCGTTCAGTTTGAGAGAATAAACGCGAATAATAGGCGATTGGATGTTCCACATCGTCTATCTTCTGTGTCAGTACCGAACCAAGACCAACAGCTGACGCATCACACTGCAGGATGAATGGCTTCGAGAAATCAGGACATGCCATAACAGGCGTATCAATTAGCGCTTGTTTCAACTGAGTGAAAGCTTGATCGGCTGCATCGTTCCAACTTATTGGATCATTACCCTTTCTCTTACCGATAAGGGCAGTAAGCGGAGCAATTATAGAAGAAAACCCTTTAACGAAACGCCTATAATAGGAACACATACCAATGAAACCGCGTAATGACTTAGCTGAAGTAGGAGTAGGATAATCTTTAATAGCATCAAGTTTGCCGGGATCGGTTTGAAGACCCTTTTCATTAACAATATAACCCAAATATTTTAGTTCGCTTTTACAAAACTCGCATTTTTTTAAATTTATAGTTAAGCCTGCTTCTTTAAGTCGAGCAAGCACCTTCCTGAGCAGCGCCATATGACTAGAGAAATCTTTAGACACGATTATCAAGTCGTCGACGTACCCAAAAATACAGTCGTCGCTGGTAGAAGTAAACTCGAAATTCACGATCATATCAGTAAGGCGTTGCATCTCCGAAGCAGCGTTCGTTAGACCAAAAGGCATCCTAACAAACTCAAAGAGACCACGTTGTGGAACAATAAACGCTGTTTTTTCACAACTTTCTCTATCAGCGAGTGGAATTTGCCAGAAAGCACTTCTAAAATCCAATGAGCTAATATATCTAGCACCACGAAGGTTGTCGAGGATATCGTGAATACGGGGAAGAGGATATGAATCTCTAACTGTCACACTATTCAGTTTTCTACTTTCGACACAAAACCGAACAGAACCATCTTTTTTTGTCACCATTACCACTGGACTAGCCCATGAAGAACGAGATGGACGAATAACACCCATACCTAACATTTTGTCAATCTCTTCATTGAGAATCTTCAACTTGACAGGGGATAAGGGATAATATCTTTGACGGATAGGGTAACCCGTAGTATTAATTTTATGGGACAACCAAGATGTTTTACCAAGACCAACTTTTTCCGAAGAGATAACTTCGTACTCTTTAATAACTTGTTGAAGACAAGCCTCTTGATCCGGCGATAGGATGTTACGAGGATGAATATAACGGACCTCGCTGACAGAGGAAACTTGAGGGGAAGAGTGCTGAACAGAAGGGATAAACATATTACCATCAATATTTTTATTAAAAGCCTGACTAAAAATAGACGTCAAACCGAATTTATTCCAAAATTCGATACCTAAAATAACAGAAGATGACATCGAACTTGCAACTAAAAACTCATGAATAAAAGTTGTACCATTAAATTTAACTGGAAGGTACACAGAACCAAGAATATCAATCGGCGAATTATTAGCCGATATAACACGGGGACAAGCGTCTTTTGATGTCAAAGAAACACCAAGTTGCTGAATAAAATTATCGCTAACAAGCGACATCTGAGCACCAGAGTCGAGCAATGCTTTAACAACTCTACCACATAATAATACTTCTATAAACGGTCGGTTATCAAATGAATCTGAAGTAAACACTGGGGATACTGTACGGAAAGAAGCGTATCGCCAGTGGTTTATGCATTTTTTGGATTACATTTCGGACATTCCCTAGTAATAAATCCAGGAGTGCGACACTTAAAACAAATCATGCCTGTGATCTCTGGGCAAGAACGGTAAGAATGACCAACTTTGTTACATTTTAAACAAAGCTGAGACTGACTACAACCAGGACAAATCTGAGAGTTACTAGATGTTGGCTGATGGGAAGTTTTGTTCGGCCTAGGTTTTGGTGGGTTAAATACTTGAGAAGTCGACTGGTCGGCAACACAGTCGAGACTGGCTACCGCCTTTGAAGGTTTTAAAAAGGACTCGAAATGAGTAACGGCCTCGATTAAATTATTGACATCATGGAATTTTTGAATAGACAAGCAAGGAGTATACTTTGGCAACATGTTGTGAGTGATGATCTGCAACAACTCCGATTCTTCAATAGGCTTGCTCAGTTTAGCGTTTAAGTAAGAAACTTCGATAATAAATTCTCTTATTAACTGTTCCGGTTTCTGCTTGAGGTTACGGACCTCCTGGCTTGTCTTAAATTCAAAATCGGTCGTACCGAATGTCTGAAGAAAGGCATCTTTGATCACAGAAAAAGAAAGACCCGGTCGACGGATCGACCTAAAATATTGAAGTGCGACACCTGACAAAACTTCATGAAATCGCTTAACTAAATAACCATCGGACAAATTGTCGGCCTCCCTGCACTCCTCTAAACTCGTGAAAAATTCCCGTACGCAGGTCTTACCATCGAAAACAATCTTCCACTAGTAAGAGAGAACTGCCTGGTAAATTGTAGGCATTCCTCAGATCTTATTGGGGAAGGAATGATACTCTGTGAAGAAGCGTGAGAAGGTCTTGGCGGAATAGGAGGAGGTGGTGGTCGCGAAATAATGGGACTAGCACGACGTGGAGTCTCAACAATAGGGAACCCCTCTTCTGACATGATGTAACTAGAATAGACCTAATAACGTATGAAAGAACAGACAAAAGGCGATTGAATCCTAGCGAAAAAATAGGCACGGCATGAACAGACGGATAAAAATAATCCAGCAACCAGCAGTCAGTAAACGCCAAGCTATTAAACAAAGATACAGGCTACATAACCGTTCATACTAAGCTTACCTTGAAAACCGACGCCTATAAATTCATACGTTACCATATATACTCTACGGGTTCTAACTACCGCTAGCTAAGGATATGGAATAAAAATCAGGAGACCTATCGTTATATTTGCTGCGATAAGTGGGTAAAATAAAAGACAGTTATGTGTTATATAGTTCACAAAATTATTTTTCCTTTAAAATAAATTACATTTAATGAAAAAATATATATATATGTCAAGGAAAAATGACAGCTTCACAGATCTGAACTGGTGGTAAAAATCCCAGAATACCTTTCTAGAATGAAAGAATATCCGTATCCTGAAACAAATAAGCTTAAGAATCATTAGCTCCCGGAGGGAGTGACCATCCTCAATAAGGCAAAAAAAAATTTATGTAGAATCATTCAAATTTCAAAGTTATTAGGTAAAAAACACTTACTTTAGTTGTTCGGGCGCCATTTTTTGTAGCGAAAATAAAAATAAAAGTCGTCACTGCTACATGTTAAAACGTATAATTTTGCTGTTATAAAAAAAAACGAATACAATTTTTTATAAAAAAAATTTAAAAGGATCAAAAAATGGAATTAAATAATGGACGACATGTAATATAATTTTATGTAAAGCAGCGAAATGGGTTGTTCAGAATTGTATAAAATCTGTAATTTTGAAAATTAAAACAAGGTGAGAAAGGGGTTGCAACGCCTACTCAGCCCTAGGCGCGATCAAAATGTATACGAGTTTAAATATTACACCGGAAAAAATACATTGCGCGACCTTTTGACACGAATAGGGTTTAAATAAATTAAATGATTGTACAACAAAAAAAAAAGAGAAACTATACTATTGCTAAAGATTTAAAAAAAAGATTAAAACAAAATTTGTTCCCTGAAGGTCCGGATCCTCGCTCGAAATCGGATCTTCGCTGTTGCTCCGGGTCTCAGGCGGCAAGCCTCGGAGCCAACCGCCAGTACGCGTCTCCCGACCCCTGGTCGGCCTTGAGTCGCGGCGCCGAAAGTATATGGGTTACTAGATCTTAGCTAGGATAAAAATCCTAGAACCGATTCTGAGCGAATCTATGGTGAGAAAAATACAGAAAAATTAACACCATGCTCCGAGAGAATCTTTTAAGCAGAAAAATTTAAAATGTTTCAAATACATACCGGTTCTTGGTGAAATCACTGATAACCGACTATACAGTACAGCACTACAAAATTTATCTTTCTTAGGTCCTTTTTTACTTTATCAATTAAATTACGAAACGGAATAATATGTCTGTTATTTCCAAAGATTTGTCGTCCATCTGAGAAAAAATTTTCCTCTGTCACATCCATGGAATCGTCATATTTTTAAATTTGAACCGAAGTAAGAAAAAGTAAATTGATTAGAAATGAGGTCGACTTACACGAACAGAATAGTTTTTATTCAGCCGAAAACAGCGTGATAATGCTGCAGTACCCAATATCTTAATCAAAACACAAAACGATAGAAGACCACTTAATACGTTTTGTTTGAAAACATAGGGAAGTCACAGTACCTACTGAAAGGAAAAAAATAATCACGATTTGTTTTAATCAACCTCGATTTTTATGGGTCAGACTCACCATAGCATTGCACTAACTATTTTTATTAAATTAATATACAGGCTACACTAAGATAAATTAATAGATAGGCGTTTATTATCATTATGCATCATTATGTGTCTATATATTTATATTAACATATCACCGACTATTACAACAAGGGCGGCGGTTCCTTTTCAATATTTATTCTTTCCTAATTCTACCCTAATTAGGGAAGGTGTGAATTTCTTTAAGGCATCATGCATTTTGAGGGTGGGCCAATTTTGTTCGCTTATCTATACGGATATCTTGACACAGGATGCGGTCGAAATAGACACCTACCTTAACTGGTGATCCACCATGTAATTGTCCAATTAAAATTACAATTTTATGTAAATAAGTTTACGTAATTACACAGAGACGTAAATTTTTTATTGTGCCATAAGGTGGATGGAGTCCGTGGTGTTTATGCCCCACGTGTGAACTAGCGGCAGTTAGGTTGAATTGACCATTTTTGGGTTATACGAGCTCGCAAAATAAATCCTCATCTCCTTGCTACGTGAAGTTCAAACGTTTCGGATGTAGCTGTCCGTCGTAATTACATTGCCAATGTTAGTCGGTAGAAAAGTAACTGAAAAACATTGAACAACCGGTTAATTAATTAGTTTTCCTATTCATGCGAACGGGGTACGTTGTTAATTGCAACCGAATCACACGATACGCTAGCACTCATTGTCTAATACAGATCGGCGATAATCTATCATGGTTTGTCAGTGTGCAACTATGTTTTTATCGACTCGAAGCATAGAAATCATACTTAGATGCTTTTCAAAGATAGATAATATTGAAAAATAATCTCTGTGAAAGTACCTATTTAATTTTATATCGTTCTTTGGGTCTTCATATTTCAGTAAGTTGATATGAGCTTACACTTAATGACACCGACTTTGAATCTGTTTGTATTATGATATATATACATATTTCAATGGCTTTTGATATTTAATCGTTATTCAAAAGTATATATATTCGTAAAATTAAAGTTCAGCTCTAATAAATATGAGTGACACGTAAAAAAAGCGGTTTCTAGGCAATTTTATCTTGTATAAAGAGCGCGACGTTATCATATTCATCTGTTGCAGGAAAGCAAATACGCGAATATTGTCATGCTATTTTTTTTTCAAAGTCTATAAATGTCCGGTATATCTGCCTATAGAATCCAAAGTTGGTACGGGAGCGTGTAGCTGTTAAACAAATTAAATTTAGTATTATTGATCTTAATCTGCCGCAATTAACCTGATGTTAGTAGTCGAAAAAATATACCACATCGGAATTATTCGCACACGCGTTTCTTAAGACAAGGAATGTAAACGCGAACGCAAGCTGGCGTGACGCCCGCGCAGGCGGCCTTATCATACGATCTATCAAATTGTGATGCTTTTTCTTTTGCAAACTATGTGCGAAAAGGATTAGGCGAGAATATTAGCACTCTAATAATTCTGTGAACTGTCTTGCGTCTAAATTATAGCTATCGTGGTCTACTACTTAGAAAGGACTTCAGATTATAACTGTCGTCGGTCACAGAATCAGCAGCCCTGATTTGACATAATTATTATGGAAGCACCTACCTATTACATTCATACATGGTTAATGATAACAGGCGACCGCAATAGACTGGCGTGTTTCTGTAAACAGTGTCCATAATGTGATCTATATCAGTTCTCTGTTCACGTAACAGATTGCCTGATTGCTTAAGATTAATTCCGACTGTAAGCGGGATCACGGCTTGTGCCAGGACTACGCAGAGCTGCAAAGACATTTATCTCAGGTTTATCGAAGAATTAAACATTAGCAAGAATTTCAAAATTATTATTGTGCACCAGTAACCTTATCGTAAATTTAATACTTTAATGATGTCTGCTAAAGGGCCGACTTTGATAAAAAAAAACCCGTGGTACCTGGACGAAAGCCATCGCTCGGCGTCACCCACGGTTAGTTAAGCGAGCGACATGTCATCGATATTTTTTGCCCGGCTGATGTCTTTAACGAAATTCATGTCATTGGGTCCGATTTCTCTAAGATTAACTTTTTTACATTATTTAACAAATAGATCGGACCCTTATACGCTCGAATATTCAGTTACATGGTTTAACACTTAAAAGGGCTTAACGACTCTAACATATCCTGCGGGTTACGATAAAAAAAGACGACAAAAAGAGAATACTTCTCGTGTTTGTTTTTTAAAAGATGTCTGCTGAAGATAAGGTGCAGCGGCACTTTAATCCTCCAACCGTCCGATATTTGAAAAGGATATGATGACAACTTTTTTGTATTCTTTATCTAATAAACACACATAACCAATACTTACTTATTTCAAAGTTTGTCTAAATAGATAAATGAAAATTACGTGTTTTACGCGAGTATTTAGTTACATGTCATGTTTACGTACCGTTTTGGAAACTGACGAACTAACATTACATAATATACGAGAACCTTCTTAAACGCAAATGTCATTTAAGCAGTTTTGATTGTACAATTTAACTGCTTTAAATTCAGAGAGTCCAAAGAGTATGTACTCATAGAAACGTATGGAACCTTATCGTTAAACGGCACTATCTATGCGTACAATTCTAATCTAATAAATTCTTAGAGTAGTGACTTAAACTAGTTACGACAGACATATGAGTCTATAATTCATTTGTTCTTTCAATTAACTGCAACTATAAGGTAAAGCTTGCAAGAATTTTCCGGTATACAAACTTGTTACAAAAGAATTGTTGTTTCGTGATATAAACTAGCATTTCTTTTGCCTCTTTTTGCCCTGATGAGGCTATTCGTATTCAATAGCAACTGTAACTAGGTTTGCTGCAAGCTACAGGCTTCATAATTTACAATGACGTGTCTTAAAACATTTAGTCTTCTTCACCCTAGTTTTACCGGCTTGTTGGCTGACTCAGTTTCACATGGCGAAAGTTGTCATTTTGTCAAGTGCACTTGACAAGTTTTGCCATGTGAAGCTCGAAGATCTTTTATTTTAATCATCATCATTTCAGCCGAAACACTTCCACTGCTGGACATAGGCTTACCTCAACGCCACATTGACATAAGGGGGCGATCGCCCTACGGTTGTCACAAAAGCACAGAGAACGCTGCTGCCCATTCTCTGGCAAGTCCCTTAGTCGCCTCTTACGACACCCACGGGAAGATATGTGATGGTGCTATTCTTTACATCCGACACCATACAGAACCCACCCATTTTAATAACTGGCTCATTATTACCATAAAATTTGCGACAAAATATTTTCATGCCAGTCATTCAAAAATACGGTTCCATTTTTTAGGTGTTTCATAGAAACGGCTACAACCCTTGTGGTAAATTTTCCATTTGGACAACTAAACAAGTGACGTTCAAAACAGGTGAAAAACAGTGCCATTTCGTAACTATTTTAATCTTAATACATAGAGCCCCATTTCCCCAACCATAATTTTAAACTGTTTTTTTCCTGATATTTTTATATTTTGTCTCTCTCCGGCACACTAAGGCTTGTTACGAGAAAACTCAATTAAGAATTTGAACAGAAAGTACTAGGAGAACAGAATCATGAAGAAGATTTTGTTGCCGTTGTCGAATCGTCTTTTTAATACATACCCTTCAAAAAGTACTAGGCCTGCATAAATACAATGAGGCTATAGAATAGAAGCACTCCGATTGAATAAGAAACAAAATCAAAAGTAGAAGGTCAGTACCCTTTTTATAAGTTTTTATTCAACTTGCCGAGTTATTTTTAAATTGAAATTGCAATAATTTTTAAATATACCTAGTTCCTAAAACCACCAACAGCTATTTCGATCATTTTAGGTGACCCCAGTTTCGCCCTAATTAGGAGAATTTATCTTGCGGCATTTCCTACTCTTTTAAAGTATATCAGTTATCACAGACAGGAACCAGGGTACCTATATGTAGATTCTCCTAATGTAAGAAGTCAATTTTCGCTCACGTTTTCTCAATGATCGTCACTGAATTAGTAAGAAATAGTTTGAACAGACTTCATCATCTGCCTAGCCTTTCGCCAACTATGTTCGGATCGGCTTCCAATCTTACCAGATGCAGCTGAATACCAGTATTTTACTTGGAGCGACTGCCTAGTTAGTACTGGGTAATAAGGTACTCCTTTATATGACTGGTTGTCAGACTTTCGGGCCTGTAACGACTGACAAAGATCTTCAAATGACAGCTGGGACTTAACGTATGTTCCCTGACACGGAGGAAACTCGATATGTAATGGGTGGTCACAGACTAACTTATGCAAGCGTGGCTTAACCTGAAAATCCGAGCGGCTGTTATAATACAGCCACGTAGTCCTAAAATATTTTGAAGAGACACTAAAATTTATGCTACAACGAACAAAATAATCTTCTGTATGGTGTCGGACGTAAAGAATAGCACGATCCCATGTCTTCTCTTGGGTGTCGTAAGAGGCGACTAAGGGACTTACCAGAGAATGGGCAGCAGCGTTCTCTGTGCTTTTGTAACAATCGTACTGCGATCGCCAACCCGCCTGCCAAGCGTGGCGATTATGGCAAAATCCCCCCTTCTTAGGTGAGGCCTATGTCCCGCAGTGGACGTCTTTCGGCTGAAATGATGAACAAAATAATTGAGAGTTAGCACATCCAGTTGACCGAAAATCTGCAATTTAACCTCTTACAACTCTTTTATTCTTTTCTTATCTCTTTTCCTCTTTCATGATCCTAATAAATTTTAATAATGTTAAAACATCACAGAGCAAAATATTATAGTGTTTTGTAAATAGTTGCAGATACTTTATTGTAGTTTGCACGGCACAAACGCATTTTAAGCGCGTTGACGTGACCTCTTAAGAGCTACCATGCTGCCTCTACGCGGTCTCTACACGCCTCTAAGCTGCCTCTACGCACGCCTACGCGCTACTACGCGGCTTCTACGCACGCCTACGCGCCTACAATGTTCGACTATGCAGCCTCTTGGTGAAACTTACGTAGCAGCAGGGTTTGTGAATAGATGGTTTTTTTTTTCAAACCTTAACGTCCACCTATACGTAGGTACACGTATAGGTGCACGTTAAGGTTTGGGTTGTTATATTTTTTCACAAAGGCAATCGTTTGAAATATAGACACTTCCAAAGTGGTAAAATGTGCCTCCCCTATCTAATTTCTACAGTAAGAGGAGGAAAATCTGAAAAATGTTTAGATTGTGGAACGTAAAATAATATTGTTTGGTGCTACGGAACCTATTGAAAATAAAAGAAAAAACCGGCCAAGTGAGAGTCGGACTCGCGCACGAAGGGTTCCGTACCATTATTTATAAAAACGAAAAAAAAAACTTTTTTCTATGGGACCCCCTTAAATATTTATTTGTTGTTATAGCGTCAACAGAAATATATAATCTGTAGAAATTTCAACTTGCTAACTATCACGGTTCATGAGATACAGCCTGGTGACAGACGGACGGACGGACGGACACCGAAGTCTCAGTAATAGGGTCTCGTTTGACCCTTTGGGTGCGAAACCCTAAAAACTTATGCTTTGCTTAGTTGGCATTGCAATAATATTCGTTCTATCTTCCAATACAATTTACGTTTACAACAGTCATATATTTAAATAGATCGAGTTCAGTCAACGAATTTTATTTGTAAACAGTGTACCTACAAACACCGAATGAATTTGTAATATAAAGGGGGATTTAGTATTTACTCAGGTCTTTCCATTTTCTTCGTGTCGCTGATGCTACCGTATTTTGTTTAAATTTTGTTGTACCAAACAAAAGTTACTAGGCTCCTAAACGATTGTCGACTGAGCAAATTAATAGAACACTCTATGTATAGGTAGTACAATAATTATGTCGTTTCACCCACCAGACACTCGTATCATTTGAACGGATTGAATCCCTTTTAAGTACCGGCGTCGATTTCAGCCGCAGCCCCCATATAGATCGATATCATCTCTATTACCATAGCCATTAGGTCGAATGAGCGACGATACAACGTGAACACCTACCAACTCTGGAACCTACATAGGTACACTATGTTAGTAAGCAAGGATTAAATAACTATGCAGGGTATGTAATGTAGGTAATGCAGGGATTCGACGTTTAACGGCTTCGGGATTACCTCAATAATTCCCTTAACACAACAAATGTTTTTAGCCTGTCGCTGCCGTGAGGGGGTGAACGTGGGCTCAGCGATGCTATAGGTCGTGGAGTGGTTCGTATCCATAGCAACATACGTGGCAATGGGTGTGTGTCGCGTGTTTAGGGCGACCGAAGCCATACTTCTGGCAGACGGGTCATAGCTCCAGCTTAATACGTCCACAGTCAACCGCGACGTGACTTTACTAGGCTTATGGCGACAGAACCGCCTCTTTACACAATTAAAGGTCAACTCACACTGTTTCTGGCTGAGGTTACCACTCTACCAAAATGGTGATTCAAATCCGACGCTGAAGCTGACTGAAAAACTAGGTATCGGTACCGAATAACATTATTTACACTTGGCGGTTGAGCACTTTTCTACCTTAATGCTTTAACGTGGAAGCGCCAAGGTAGCCCTCGAAATTCAAATAGCCTTATGTTTTATAGCAATTTCCCAATGAAAGACTTTCTTAAAAAGTCATTCAATGTGATTATATGAACTTATAGGATTGTATTCATGATTTTAATGATTATTATTCTGTAAATAAGATAAGCTCCAAAACTTTCATAACAAAACAAAAATGAAGAAATACTATATTAAACCAAAATAATATTTTTTACTGTGGTTAACTAGAGAAAACTTTAGAGACATGATAGTTTTGTATCTCTGATTAATTTAATGTGTGTGGACCAGAAACTTTTGGACCTTACTCATACAAACGTGTTACGGTCGCGCATCATAATTTGTTCAAAATTGGCAACGGAACCCTAGAAATGAAATGTCGCGGGCTACTCTGGTGGTTCCCCAAAGTTCAAAGCGGTGAGCCGCCGACTTTGCCAAGTGTACATTGATTGTGGCGTGGGGAAAAATAATTAGATTTGGTAGGTATTTTTAACACAAATATCGAACTATCAACAGCGCATGGGATACAATACAAGTATTAATTGATTTCTTAAAAAAAATGGCACGGAGTTGTATTTAAACGACATTTCTGGGTTTCTAATCCCATTCAAAACACAATGAATGTTGGGCGGTTGGGACCATTTTTCATTCCAATGACAAATATTTAGAAAGTTATTTAGGTACGGTGAGCCCGCACTCGGCACTGTGCTCAATTAAAAGGACGATCTATAGTCGCGTTTTTGGCATTATGATCGGACAACAGCCGGATGTTTATTTTGTGACCGCGTTATCGATTCAGGTAGTTCGGCGAATAATAAATCTATAACAACAATAATGTGTCCGCCCCGATCCCATTGTGATTTATTTTAAATCTTCAATCGCATCATATTAGTATTACTCGCATAGGAGCATTCATATTTTTTATTAAAAGGGCCCTCAGCGTTTCAAATTTGCGTATCGTGGGTCCTTGCAAGCCCTGACGATATAATAGGCACGCCCAAGGTTACTCTTGATGCTCACCCCTTTTCACACAATCGTTAAAGGCTCGTTTATTATCCATCAATTATTTTATATTATGTTAATTTTATTTTAACCGTCTATTATGAGCGCTCAATTTATTGTACCTACATAAACTACGTGAGCATATCATAAGTGCATTTTAAATTATTATATATCGTGCATTGCGACTGGCTGTGCGCATGGAGGCCTCTAATTAACATCGCGTCTGCAAAGCGAATGAAAAACGCGCCATAAAGGCATTTCAAAATTTACAACTTACAGAGCACCATCTCGACAGCCTCCAACAGTCCGCCGCCGGCGCAGGCGGGAATGAGCGCGGCAGCGGGCGGAGCGGGCGCGACAGCGGGCGGAGCGGGCGCGTCTGCGCGGACAAGCTCGCCCGCGGCGCCGGCTCCGCGGTGCTGCGACACCGGCCGCCCTATATTCCAGGACCCTATCACCGGACAGACAGTCTGCTCGTGTCAATACGAGTTTCTCAACTACCAGAGACTCGCTTCCGGCGTGCCCCTGTCTATGTACAGTGCCCCTTACTCTGACGCCGCAGCGGCTACAGCTGCCGGCATGGCGGCGTATTTTCCCGCTTTAGCAGCTGATCAACCACCCTTTTACACCAATTCTGTAAGTATGAATATTGTTTGCAATAAGTATTATCTCAAAGTTTTTTTACTCATTCAATGGTAAACGGTAATTTTGGCAGCAATGTAACTCTCAATGAAAAAATACGTACCTATCTGCATACGCATTAAAGCACCAGCATAAATATTATTCTTAAATAAAAAAATAGCATCATTGTTGAGGATGGCGAACTAAAAACGTAAAAAATAGATTGGATCTATGTTGGATCTATGCTATGAAAGAAAAATTGTAGTAACATGGCAAGGCTTCGTTATAAAAATTATTAATAACTTCATGTTATTGTTTGAAAGGGAATATTATATTCAGTGCATCGTTATACTAACGAGTATGTTGTCAAATGCTCACATTAAAATAATTAATATTCTGTAAGATGTATTATCAAATAATAAGTGCCTAATTAACGCTGAAAATATAGGAGTAGGTAGTTGTAAGGTACATCATTTTCACACCAAATGCAAAACTTCTGCATTTAAGTACAGCGTCATTCATTAATGTAATAATTAAACAAACCACAGATTCTTAATATTACTTGACCGAGTTTTCAAAACAACGCGGCCAATTCCTGAGGTTGACAAGATAATCCGACACTAGTGTTGCAACCAACATGAATTAAGGATATCGAATTGAATTGCAAATAAAAACGAAACATTAAATTAATTCTGTGTTTTTTGTACTCACGAATATCAGTCACTTAAATGTCCGTGGTCTCTTAGTTTCCATCGCATTAGAAATCACTTTTTTCAGTAACCTATCGATACGAAATAATGAATACATGTTATAAATGTTTCGTAAAGCTTAGTTTTAACAAATAGAAGTAAAATGCTGCATTCTTCTCATGTTTTGTAGTCTCAGAACTCTTAGGTTTGCAAAGGGTTTATGTCAAGAACTTTTACAATCAAATGAGAAAAGGCACTCCAATGATCTGTAGTATGTTACCTATAATTTGGATTTTATATTTTTGTAAAAAAAGCATTACGTGCAATCATGTTTTGATCGGGACTTCTGTGGTATCAATTTATGCAGTAAAATTGATACTATTCTAGCAAATATGTAACATGTAACACACTTACTAAGTAAAGAATGAATGAGTCATTTACCTATTAATTTTATGATAAAATGTACAACTGCTGCTAGACCACTTTATGACTGGCCGGTGTTTATGTGGCTGTGACCAGCCTAAAGCAAGTGGGTACCTACACACTTACAAAACAAGTTCTGTTGACAGGTTTTGTCCTTATCTAGTCGATACCAGACAGTCAAGTAATTCAATATTTTATTGTTTTAGAGTAATAATCACGGAGGAAAAGGATGGATTTTATTGAAGGTAGTCTAAAGCAAAATAGATATTTGAATAGAACGAAAAACAACAATGTTACATCTTTATAAAACGTAATTCTTAGATATTATTTTAGTAAATGGTTGAAAAGCAAGGAAATTGATAAGCAAAATTTTTAGACAAGCACCTGAAATTAATAGAACCTATTCCCTTATATGTAGGCACCATTTTAGTTCTTGTTTAGTACCAACATCATCTAAACCTAACAAGACGAATACAAAAATATAAACCATCTAATCGTATTAAACTATGACTTAAATTAATTACGTCTACAAAAGCTTAAAATCCTATAGCCGCTGAAGCCGCGATATCATCTACTCAACCAAAGGGATTATGTTCCTATCTCCATATATGACAGAAGAGCTTTAATTCCATTTTTCTTCCACTTCCTATTACAAAAGGTATTACGTTAAAATAATTAGGATACGTTGTCAAAATATTACGTTAGAGAGGTAGTTATAAGACTCTCGCGCAGTGTTAAGTAGGCACCACAATAAGGTTTACGATATAAGTAATAAATACATATAAATTTGAATCGTAATCCGTTGATGTATGTTCTTTTGTCCATCGACCCATCGAAAAAGTTGTACTGGACCAGCCGGCTTTAATAACTTAATATGTTTAACAATTTCTTTCAGAGGATTAAAATATGTCCAAAGATCCATATTGGCTTTATTGGCAGGATTAAGTTTATAATATTAAAAAAAGAAAAACTAAATGTGTCAATTTACATTATTTAGTAAAATGAAGTTACACTTAAAGTGCTAGGCTTCTTCAATCGCTTAAAATGAAGTTAGACTTAAAGTGCTAGGCTTCTTCAATCGCTTAAAATGAAGTTAGACTTAAAGTGCTAGGCTTCTTCAATCGCTTAAAATGAAGTTAGACTTAAAGTGCTAGGCTTCTTCAATCGCTTAAAATGAAGTTAGACTTAAAGTGCTAGGCTTCTTGAATCGCTTAAAATAATACAAAATTCTAATCATAAAAGCACTCGTTGTGTTAGAGTGTGACTGCCCAAACATGTGTGGGTAGTGACTTTGAATGATAATGATCATAACAACATAAAAGTAGCCACGCTACGTAATATATGACGTGTAGTAAAACTTTGGAGGAAGGTGTTAAAAGCCGTGAACGTGTCCCGGCAGATGATTCAATCATTCATGAAGATATGATCGTACATCATCAGTGGCGAAAGTGTTAACTCTGGCCGACGCCTTCAATGGAATCCTGCCTCACACCATTTTTTTAGTTTACGCCTTTTATTTTGTCTATAATTTATTATTTCATCCCGGCTCGAAGAGTATCCGTGCACTGTAGACTTGTTTTATTCTTCTTTGTTTTCTTCTTTTTAGTTGTCGGATTATAACGTGTTTGTTTACACTTTAAAGCTTAAATCTAACGCTTACTGTAAACAGAAATACGTTTATGAGACAAACGGAGTATTTGAAGTGTCAAAATATTTAATAGCTCGCTCGGTCTAATCGTTTCCATTTGCACATGTGGGGCTATACTGACAGGAAGCTATAGTTATAATATTTAAAAAAATATATGAATAGTTCTGAAGAAGTGTCCTAAAATAAATCATCGATTTGCGCTACTGCTTTTATTAGATTTGTGGTTAATGTACGCTGTAATTTATGGTAATTAACATCTATGATATTGTAATCAAAGGAGTTAAAGATTTTTTCAAAAGTGTGTAAGCACACAGCAATAATTTACCCATAAATTATTCTGTCACTAGTTCTAACAAGGCAGGAAGAAATATATTTAATTAAACCTTATCGATGTTCTGTGTTTTTTTAACAATAGCTAGCGAGAATAACAAGTACATCGTAACACTTTGTTTTTCGAAGTTGATTTCGTTTTCATTTTACAACTAAAACTCTATGGGTATTTGTCGATAAATTCTAAAGCGTTAAACCAACAGAATTGAAATAGATGTCAAACAGGAGCTTATAATTACGGCTTCACTTCTTTCTAAAACAACAAATACTTAATCTACCAGGGAACTGAAATAGAATATATATTTCAAATAATAAACCGAGTGTAACAAGATACAGCCTCTACAGTCTTCATTCGGTTTTAGGACCTCACCGACCTAGCTCGGATTAATTACTGAGAGCTTCAGCAATAAAATAAAAATTAGTTTTCAAAATGACCTAGTAGTATTTTGAGTTGGCCGTAACTCTGGTGTCGTGCGACTTCGTTACTGGTCGCAATAGTATAAATTGGATAACCTATTCTGCAATTGGGAATATTATGTCAATTCTGATGGCATAATATAGGTACATTTTGCCCAAGATCCTTTTATAAATTCAGTAAATTAGTATCGAACAAGTCTATGTAAATGACCTTCCACTTTAGTTACTTAAGACTGCCTTCATCATTAATCATATCTTAACTGTAAAAATAACGTAACTAATCATTTTTTTTAAATCCGTCCAAAGTCGTGTATCTACTTAGTACCTTCGTCGACTCGACGACATTTGAACGCTACCTGAGCTTGCGTGTCAACCACATCGCTCACCGGATTAACTTATACCTTCCATAAAATATATACCTACCAGCTAGTTCAACACACTAATGTTAATGGGATTATAGCTAGGTTCCATTAAACTCATAATGTTGATACCAATAAAGATCACGGGCAAGTTTTTGTGTTCAAATAATTGTTTCGTTAAGACCAACACGTCTATCAATCATTTCTTAACCTTTTAAGTAGATGGGCGATCAATTTATCTTTAGAAAAGGAGACCATGTTATTTTTTTCAGAAAAATTAACTTGTGTGGTGCAATACATTTTTACAGTACCTATCAATAAGCTAAGTGCAGTAAAAACGTATTGCAAAAAATTAAAAAAAAAAAAAACTAAATCAAAAGTCATTTAATCAAATTAGGCTGATAATCAGCACTTTTTGAACGTCAAAATTACAAGAGACAGTCCCCAAAACGCCCTCCCTTCGCCACTTCCTAGTGTTTTACCTGGCAGTGTAAAGTTATAGGCCTCCACTTACTACGTCAGTAGTTTTTTTTTTTAAGTTAGATCAAATTACTGAACATATAGAATTGAAGGACATCAAGATAAATAGAGCGATACGTATACATTTAACGGTTTAGTTTTACAAATAATGTAAATCAGAGTGAAACTAAAAAGTAGATATATTTCATACTTTTACACAATTGGCTTTTTATCTGTCAGACGGTTCACGATGGTTGGGATCAGCCGATTAAAGTAAATAAGGCAACAACGCAGTAGGCACAATAAATCCACGTAGCCGCAGATTCGCGTTACGGCGTAGTCCGATTATTATTTGAAGTAACAGAAAACTGGAATTATATCACAAAGGTCGCAGCAACAAAGACCGACAGCGCGACTGGATTACGCTGTCGTACTTGAGTAAAATTTATTATCGGATTTTCGATTCGGCCACCAATGAAGTTGTTGGACAACAAAATCTTTTGATAGATTTATCCTGGCTGACCGCATTAAGACTCGCTCCTGAGTTATTTTTAATGTGTCGCTATAAATTTTTGGACCCTTAGTGACAGCCGTGCTTTTTTACGCGATCTCCGCCGCACAACCTTAATAACAAATTAATCATAATTTTAAAACCGCTGGTGGTTTAATGTTGAAACTTTCTCAAATAACGTCGTTTGCGTTTTAAAACGTTAAGTGATACCTTGTTGCAATAACGAAAAAAAAAACTTAAGTTCAACAGTCACAAAACAAAAAATGGATTCATTTGTCAACCGAAAAATGATCGATGCACTCGTCTACTATCTGAACCCATTAAGTAATAATAGTTAAGGCCGAAACGCTAAAGCTATCGATCAAAAAATCAATCCGACGAGGATCATTTTAGTAATGGATTACGTTTAAAGCTACCGGAAACGTTGAAGAAGATATTATAACTAGTACCTGCAGTTGAAATGCTGGTGCGTTTTAATGACTTAGTTATAGAGTTATTTGCTGCCTACAATTTATATACCGATAACAACATGGTGATCAATATTTTATGACACTTCAAACATAATTCGCATAGCCGCACTAGGTTTTTATATGATTTTATTTTCACCCATAGGCTGCGGGAATCGAACTAAAAGAAAATCTTGCTGCAAGTGCGGCAAGCTGGCCATACCCAACCGTCTACCACCCCTACGATGCAGCCTTCGCAGGATACCCTTTCAACGGGTAAGTCACATGTCTAATTTTTTACCCGACTACGGCGAAACAAAAAGGAGGGTTATGATTTTGAAAGGTATGTATTGTATGTATGTAATTACATGTATACTTGGAGTTGGCTTCAACTCCTAAAAGATTATACCCCTCTTGAACGGAATTTAAGGATATCTGCGAGGCTACCGCGAGTAATAACAGTTCCATTTAATCATCATAATAACGTATTATTCTACCATAATAATTTCCAAGTGTAAAGTCGTATGTATGTAGAATTCAGGTATGTGTGTATGCTTCCTGATTTACAATTCTCGTTGACAGCGTTGGCCAGTTCTGTGCCTGGCATAATTAATTTTTGAGTAACTGACGCTGCGAGCCAATACCAGAGGAAACTAGGCCCTCGGCAGTTTACAGATTACTCCCTAACGGCTGCAATATCGACAGAATAGACGTGCAAATCTCTAAAAAAAGGAAACTCGACGTAAAGGCTAAAATAGATGCGATGCCCAAACTACCTACTGCCTCTTTACATTTCCCGTCCATAACACTGATGCTTTTATACGCTTTCGTCCCGTAAAAAATAATACTTGCACGCTTATAGAAAGACCATCGTCAGGTTTGTGGGAGTTAATTACTTTTACTGTTACCCCCCCTACTTCCCCAACTAGTAATAATTGACACTTTTCCAGGACAACAGTTTATCGGTCGGGCGCTACAGTCATGTTACTGTACCTACGTTGGTTTGGATTTGTTAATAAATTCAATTGCTCTAGTTTATTTTTTATACTGCTCGTGGTTTACTCTTTAAGTTAGTAGTAGCCATAACGCATTAAAGTATATTTATTTATATTAACTAATTTCAGGTATATAGACGTCACTCAGTGGGCACTTTGTTTTAGAAATTGTGTCTGTTACGACGTGATTATTTAGTATTATTATCATTGCACTCAAACTAATCAAAACTATAAATCGAGAGTTAACCAAAATAACAACAAATAAGTTTTAGTTATTTTTCATTACTCTGAAAGTAGGTCTGAAGTAGCCTGAGAAGCGGTATGAAAGTAATACTTTTCATCCCTAGGGAGAATCGCTTTCAACTGACAGATGTCAAATTATTAAAAAAAAACTAGCTCTATTTACACATGTCGCATTTTATTGAACCATGTTCCAATTTTCTATGCAGCCATGATGTAAAATTTAAATAACTTTAAAGTTAAGTATTGATAAAAGAATATATATTTTTGAAATAATATTGTAATTTAGTTTCAACAATTTCTTTAAAATAACATAGAGTTGGGCAAGATATTTACAATTTTTTTCGATGACGAAAATGAAAAATAATGGCTGAATAGCTGGCTGGCCACAGAAAAAAAACAAAACAGGCGGGAAAGCGGCAATCCGAAATAAAATTATCAAATTTTTTCTTTAGCTAATTCATGTTTTTATTTTTACTTTCCTTATATTCGTAATGAAAAGCACAGTGTTTACCTAGGGTTAAAGACTTATTTAGTCTCTTGAACTATTGGCGCTCTCACTTCGTTCAGGCGCCAAACCCCGTCTCGGGACTAAATAAGTTACTTTCACCCCTGGGGTAACAGTGTACTATTAAAGCCATAAAATTTTCCGATGCCTGTTAGGCAAATAGAAATTAGGGGTTACATCAGCTATACAAATTTTGAACTTACTTCCGTACTATATAAAAAGTAATTTTCGTAACGGGTAACCAGTACGTCAAATACTTAATTACAGTCTTATTAAAATTAACCGTTAAACTCAAAGGTGAAACAACATGTTATCACCCGTGTCACGCTATTGAGGGATAAAGATTAAAGTTTTTTCAATTCGAATTCATTAAGCGGGAGTTAAATATTAAAAGCAAGCTTACAGAGACAATCAATGCAGTAAAGTTTTAACAGTTACTAAATGAGCGCTGTAAAAATAGTACAGAATTTCAGTACCTACATCATTTGGTATATTTTTAAAGAAAATAGAGAGGTTCAGATGGTATGCAAGCAACAAAAAACTACCTTATGTAACTCACAAAAACGACATTGTCGGTAATTAAGTAACTAGATACTTGAACAGAGGGATGGAGGTGTAGAATATCGACGTGTACGCCCCGCGAGTGAGCTAAGGGTTACAAACGCACACAAACATGATAAATCTCATTTAGCTTACTGTACTTCAGCTTATAACCGCAGCCTTGTTATTTATAATACGTTACTTTTATTAAGGTATGTTAAGGCACCCACAGGATAGTCCGGTTAAGCAGACGACAACCTCCTAGGTTGAAATGCGAGAAGCCATACACAAAAAAAAAACAAGAATATGGTGTGTTAAATAGGTAACTAACTTACTGTTAAAACCTAAAGGTAATAGGCATATCAAATATGGCAATCTTATCTTCAATCACCTTTAAAACATTAAATACCACCCCAAACTGAAGAAGGTTCAGACGACGCTACTATTTAAAATACTATCTTGTATTCTTAATGCATTTCCAAAATGTAATCAAAATCCGTTTAACCCCTTAACAGCGATACATTAGCCAGATATCGCTTTTTTAAATAAGTAGGTAATTCTTGTGGAGTCTTTTGATGTGTGTATATTATCGTAATCAGCGCAAACGTACCTATGTAGATAGGATTTGATACAGTCAACATGCTTATGTAAACTGATAGCGGCAAACTGAAAAGGTTACAAAACATGAGTTTATTAGATAATTATGAATGTTGGAATCAGATTATCAAAACTGTGTCCGTATATGCGGGTATACCGTAGGTACACAAAAGCAGTCCTTTAAGTGCTTTATTGGAGGGAATGGTCGGCAACCTACATTCGAAATAAAAAACTTAAGTACGTTTTTACTATTGTTACATAGGGTAGGAAGTTAAAATACTCTATTTGTTGATCGTGCTACCAGAACCTCCTTTCGAATTATCGAAATTATAATATTAAGGGAGTTTTCTCCTTTCGACGATACAATGATGGCATTGGATACCATGGTATCTGTATCTCTTCTCTTCTTCAACCCTTGGCCACCCAATGCTGAGTGTTTGTAGGTCTCTTCCAAATCTCTCCACTTTTGGCGGTTATGTGTCATGGCTATCCAGTTTCTTCCGGCCACTTTAATGAGATCGTCTGTACACCTAGTCGGTTGTCTACAATATACGTATACCATATTATAATTGTTATAAAATGATAAAATTATAATTTTGTGCCCAGATAGATTGCTTATGGGAAATACCCAATGAAGTATTTCTAGGTATTTTAATTTGTATACACATACAGTTGTCACTTATCTGAGTATCAAATATTTTTATTTTAAATGATAGGTATCAAGGAAAAGGTTAGATTGATAAAGATAAAAGCGCGGCACATGTCAATGCAGCTTCGACGCTACTTTTAATGTTGGTACTGTTAACGATCAGTAGCATAAGTAAGTAGTAGATATGGATTTAATTCAAGGAGTAAACGGTACACTTCACGAAGCCTTTAACCAAGCATTATGACGCCAAGCTAGCCTATCGTTCCCTTTCTTTCAAAACATCAGTTTGATTACTTTTCACTGCCTCTGTGACTTTCTTATTAAGTAGGTAACTAGCTCTACCATGTTTTGCAATGCACTTTTCTACCTACCTAACCTACCCTACTCTACCTTTCTCACCTTTTAAACCTTCCCTGGACTACGACAAGCATTTCAAAACCAAAATCAGCTAAATCGGCCCAGCCGTTCTCGAGTTTTAGCGAGACAAACGAACCGCAATTGATTTTTATTCATATGGAAGAAGATAGAAGAAAAGTGAGTCAATCAAAATATAAAAGATAAACTCTTTCTTTTAACAAGCTGTAAAATACACGAAGTTTGATAATTTGAGGATAACAGGAAAATGTATGTAGCAAGATTTAAGAACAAATCTTCCGTGATCGAAGACGTAATATGATTGATATGCAATCCAATTTGCAATGGAGCAAATTGGTCTTAAAGAATGTGTATAATGCAGAGAAGCATCGAGGTGTGGCACCCCCACCCTCAACAATGCTTGATGACCACCACGCCCGTGTCGATAATTGTTTAATTTTAACGATGTAATTGTTTGAAGCTATTTCAGACAGTAAAACAAAGTATGCACATAAATAGTTCTCTCTGATCCACTGCAACTAACGGTTTGGAGAAATGTAGACTCCTTAAGGGGAGTACCAGGGTAGCCAGGCAAATACAAATTTTCTTACGTTTTTGCAATTTGCCGGTCCGTGTCAAGCTGAATGTAAATCAAAACATGATTTGCGGCTGTCATACGTATGTACTCATATTTATATTTACACAGTTATAATAATTTAAATCATCATATAATAATAATAGGATTAAAGGAATTTAGAGGGGTGTATTGATTATTTTATATCGTATTACCCAGTTACTGGGTTGTGGAGGTCAGATAGGCAGTCGCTTCATGTAAAATACTGATACTCAGCTGCATCCGGTTAGACTGGTAGCCGACCCCAAAAAAGTTTGGGAAAAGGCTAAGCAGATGATGTACTGATGATTTTAACTTTAAAGCCATTAAAATCATCAATGACATGTAGATAAATCGTAAACATCATTTATAAAAGAGTCATCTAGCGCAAGAAAAATCAATGAATAAAAATGTTTCACGGATTAAACAGAAAATAAAAAGCAGAAAATCAGTAGTTTGTAGAAAAAGGCTGGCATTACAGTTTTTGTTATAGAAACACTTCATTAGTTTCACGCCTTGGTACTTTACAAGATTTTTTCACCGATAGTGGCGGCATACCTATTGATCGTATAGCAAGAATACGAAAGTTAATACAATCATGGCATCGTTCTCATGAACTGTTTTTGCAACGTGCTCATCGCGCCACGTCGGTAATTATAATTAGCGATGGTTTCATGTCAATGTGAGGAGCAAACATGGTTTTTTATCACATTTATATTATAAGTTATAGGCAACACAGCAACTAGCCTTATACGATATCTTCTAAACTGTAATGAATCGACACATACATGAGGTGAGCATCACACTAATATTATACTAACGAAAGTTTGTGAGGGAGTGTGTGTGTGTTTGTCACTCCTTAGCGCCTCAATGGCTGAACGGATTTGGATGAAATTTGGTATGTAGATAGCTTATACCCTGGATTAACACATAGGCTTTTTATCCCGGTCTGCGCGGGGCGCAGCTAGTTATAAATAAAATTGCATCAATTGATAAAAGTCACAAGGAATAGATAGATGCGTGGAGTATTTGTAGCCAATTATCATAAACATTAGTATTTTTAAATTAATTATGTCCTCTAAGTAAGTTATAAACACAAATTTAATTAATCCTGACCCTCCCTCTATCCATGTGTAATAATTATAGACTTCAAAATGACTACCATTTTTAGTTTAGACCAAGTTGATTATTTTTTGTTACTAATTGTAAACAAAAACAGGTCGTGGATATAAGTTAATTAGCGGCTTTATAGCGCGTTAATAGATTACCGCCGTTGTTAACTATATGTAGAGAGAATGCTTTGATTTATACGTTTTTAATTGCACCGCTGTGCACTGATGCCGCGCTAACTTCGCCGAATGAATATAGATTACGCGATTGGAACTAACTTTAGACGTTCTTCTACAGCAACGAAACCCCTCGTTAATTTGAATTAGTAATTTAAAAACATTTTGTATCCTCTATTAGGTTATATGCCTCTGTATTGGAAGTATTTATCGTTCGCTGTTAAACAGTAATTGGCTATAAAAACGTATCTGTGGTAAATAGGCTTGCTAATAGCTACATTTACTTTGCACAGTTCCGGTATATGTGTTAAAAAGTGTGATAATGAAGAGCCGCTTCTTCTGTGTATTTCAATCATTCGTTAAATCATAATAAATAAAGGTAACGGTATGCCGGGTACCTACTACAAGCGCAACATGGGTACGTAAAGTGCCAATTATATTCATCATTAACGATTACTGTAATTTGATTTAGTTTCTCAACTTCTACCGAGAGGAATGATGTACGTTCTCGGGTTCGGGTAGATGCCGTTTTAAATATTGTGATTTTCTTGGTTAATTAAGTGGTTTGAGAAGAATAAACAGACAAATTAAAGAATAGCAGACCCATTGGGATCTTCAGATCCTGTATCCAACATATTAAAATATTTAAAAAAAAAACAGGACAAACAGTAATTTATAAACTTCACGTGTATCCGAACTCTATTTGCCGCTTCCGCACATATCCAAACGCTTAATTATTATCAATTTAAAAAAAGGTCAAAAACACTGGGTTAGTACGTTTTTGTGTCGAAACATTGTTTACATTATATTTTAGTAACGAAAATATCATTGCTAAAGTAAAAAAATAAGTGTACAAGTCGAATCAGCATTGATAATTATAAAAGAAGTAATTATGTTGATAATTCAGAACCCTGCAAACAAGTCAGAAAAAGATCGTTTTCCATTTTTGTATTGGTTTAGATTTTCTCTGTATTCAGTCTGTAATATGAAACTCAGGGTTTGATAATTATCATAATTCTATTTTTGGAATTTGCCACACTTCCGGACCGGACTAGCTACGCCACTGGTTTAACCTAACATTATTTGCTGTTAGAGGTACTTAATATAAAAATTAAATTCACAATAAAACTAGTAATTTTATCA
This sequence comes from Cerastis rubricosa, assembly GCA_949152445.1. Lineage (NCBI taxonomy): Eukaryota > Metazoa > Arthropoda > Insecta > Lepidoptera > Noctuidae > Cerastis > Cerastis rubricosa. The sequence goes on along the minus strand of OX424523.1, from coordinate 19,341,819 downwards.
GTTTTCTAACAAATCATTGAATATTAGTAAAAAAAAAACATCTATCTCTTTCAATTACAACGTTGAACAGGAAGCTTGCAGGTTTCGCATAATAGTCATACGATCAAATCCGCAACTGCCAATAACGAATAAATCAACATGTCAGTTGTGAAATAACAAGCGTTAAATAACACAATTAAAATGTTGTAAACGTCGAGGGGCGTCTCACTAATAACGAGGTAATAGAAGGTTTTGAAGTAAGCCGAGCAGGCGGCAGGTGCGAGTCCAGACAACGACTCTTTCCCGATGCGTATCTCACACTTTAATCACTCACGTCGGCAACAATCCGTAATGATATGTATGTACTAAATAAACACGAAAACGGACCATAATTAAGTACATTTAACTATGTTACCGACTCGAAAACGTGATAGAGGTGAATTAAATAGTTTTTTTATTGAATTTTTATTACGTTTATCAAGACTAACTCAGGTACTTCGTTGATAATTCGTTCTATTATTAGTAGATTTTTAAGACCTTGCAGATATTATTTCCGACATATTATTATACTAGCTACGCCCCGCGGTTTCACCGTTTAATACAACAGCCGTATGAAATTAGTACGCGCGCGCCTGTGGCCTATCAGCTTGTGATAAAAGTGAATGAGTATAAAAAAAATGTTTCTTTGGGAAAGTTGTTTATTATCATGAGTATAATCACGTGTTTAAGTATCGGTTACTAATTACCAGTCACCCAATATTATTAGTCTGAACTAAAAGTGAAGTGTGCTTTATAAGAGAGTCTCTCAAACTTTAACATAGAGAAAATGAAAGAACAATTATTTTTATTTTCTATTAATTAAAAATGATCCCAATAATACTGTTTACATAAACCCGAAACTGTTTTCCTTTCTATCGAGTGTTAAGCGCTGTTACTAATTGCCGCTTACTTGTTAACATGGACACCCTTATCCGGGAAGCAGAAGTAGGTATCAACCAAAGCTTTTTAATATTCTTACGGACTTGCCAGACCCTGGTTGCTGTCGGTGAAACGACTCTACTAGTAGTATCTATAGACTCTACTTAGTATTTAAGACATTTCTATTTAAAACGTCACTGTCACATAGCCTCATGACTCAAAGCATCCAGGTTTGCCCGGTTAAGCAGTAGCCAGCCTCAGAGGTTAAACTGAGAGATGCCATTAAAAAAAAACCAGCCAAGTGCGAGTTGGACTCGCGCACGAAGGTTTCCGTACCATTATTTATAAAACCGAACATAAAAATAACTTTTTTGTACGGGAGCTCCCCTTAAATATTTATTTTATTCTGTTTTTAGTATTTTTTGTTATAGCATCAACAGAAATACATAATCTGTAGAAATTTCAACTGGCTAACAATGACGGTTCATGAGATACAGCCTGGTGACAGACGGACGGACGGACGGACGGACGGACAGCGAAATCTCAGTAATAGGGTCCCGTTTGACCCTTTGGGTACGGAACCCTAAAAAGCCTCATGACATGTATCTGTCTAGTGTAGTCTCAAATCTGATAAGTGACAACTGTAAATGAGCACCACAAAACAGGTACTGTACCTAACCAGGGTCCATCAGCTGCACAAGCGTCCTGCTATACATTCTTATTTTATTTTTATCATGTTCCTAAAATCTTGTTGAATTAAGAAAGATGGTATGCATCAGTTGTTTACAATTAACGGTTGTTACAAAACCATCTCAGGAAAACGGTTTACAGCATTAGGTTGATATACTCATATGCGATGGGCTAGCAAACTACGATGTACGGTTTTAAACTCTATCTAATTATCTACGTTACTTCAAGCGAAACGATAAACGCACCTAGTTCAACTGTTTGTATGTTTATTAAATTTAATTAACATAAATCAAAGCCCCCAGGTAACAAGCGTATTGTGTAAAGCGGCTCACTCAATATTCTCCTTATGACAATTTGAGTACTCACGAATTGATTTATTGATCATGCTTCTACATTTCATTTCTATCGAAATTACGTATTATATAATCATATAATAAAATAAATAGTTTTAAAGAGGAAATTAATACCTTTTCGCCTTTCGCTCTCTTCTGACAGTATTTTAATCATAAATGACTTTTCCAAGTTACTGCAAATCAGTGTAACGAATGACTGAATGATTATGCTAAAAATATTCCTATTTTGTATTGGATAATTATCTTATGGTAATTGATTTTATACGCTAAGGGCCCAAGTAAGTTTATTTGAAGTCCCTAATGTGAGATGGTCGCGCCGGTGTCCATAGCAGGCAGTAGCCCGTTAGACGACGGGCGACGGTCGTCAACCGGTGCGTCGTGACTGGTGTAATAACCACTGCCGACACTTCCTCTGTCCACCGACATAATTACAAACGGAAAATTCAACTACACCATACAAAAGTGTAGACGAATTTCGTTGAAGCAAGTGATAATACTCGGGAGGCGGACGCGGTCGGTACGCAGCTCACGTACCAATCTATTTGGCCCCGACCCGATATTGTGCACACAAAGTAACGATTACTCATGCCCGCCAAAGTTTATTTATGACAGGAAGAAATTGCGATTGTATTCTCTTAATGGTTATAACTTCCCAATATGACGGCGCCTGTCGCTTCTCGTTTGTCTCAAATTATATCAACATCGTTGTTCAGATGTGTGTTTCAAATTAAAACCTCGCAAACATCATTATGAATATTCAGCACGCGACTTATACTATACTAGCATGTGACAGCTTGTTAGTAAAAATGTTTTCAATCTCCGTGCTATTTTTCTTTTAAAGCCCAAAGGACACTAGTTGAGGTAGGGTAGGTTACTAAAGTTAAGAAGGTTTAACGTTTACAATTTGTCAATCCCGGTCACATGGGAAACAGTAAAAGGGAATCTGCTGACGGTGCGCAGTCCACATTGCGGGGAAACAAATTGGGCTGTGCATTTTGTTATTTTTTAACAACGCCTAGATAAAATGGCTTGTATTTTTTGGTATTTCTTTTAGGTATATTTTCCAAATAATAGAAATACAACTTTTACACAAGTATCACATTTTACCCCTTTTACATTATGGCATTAAGGCGTGCTGCAACTAAAGTTGATATAAAATCAAGGGAGCTTAAGAAGTGCTTAGCAATGTAGGTAAAAACCCAATAAGACACTTTTTCAACACTTAGAAATTACGAATTAAAGAAAATGTATAGGTCCCAACTTGCTTGGGAAAGTGATATGTTATCAGTAAGGCGGATCAATTGTACATTTTTGAACAACACTTTGATGGTAGAGCCGACTAAAGGGCTATGCGTCATCGAGCGCAGTAACGCGCAGCGATAATACGAGTCAGTCAAACACGTACCCTCACGTTTCTGTGTGGCCACTCCATTCCGGACATGATGTCATCGTCCACACTTGCGCGGAGGCGGCATGTACTGACACGGTGCCCGCTTCGACTATGGCTACAGCACACAGTTAATCGTGGATACGTGTACAGACAACGATTTACAGCACAAAGTGCCAGTCCTCCCGTGTATTACCAATCTATGGAACAATAAAGAGTACGCGCGAAGGCATATAAATGAGCGGTGGCGTATGCAAGGGACACCGCGCGTGCCATTAGTAAGCCGCGCTCGGTTCGGAGTAATTGACCGACGGGCTAATTTCATTCTAGGCGCATTGGACGCTTCCTCTTTCCTTTTTCCTATCGGTCAGCGGCGGCCACGAGGCGAGTGGTGATCGACATGAATGTACTTATTCAATTTAATTAAAAATAGACGACTCATCGCTTTATTTTAAGGCTGTTGAATTATTTAAAAGCCTTTTCAGTTGAATCGTATTGTACTACCGCAACTTTAGAAGAGTTAAAAATTTATAGCTTTAAGACTGCAACGATTATTTAAGAACTCAAATACTTATTAGGTTAATAATATCTGAATGAAGAACCTTTCAAAATGAAGCTGCTGGTTTTGGCAAACATTGTAGTGGCGTTTTCAAATATCATTAATGCCTGAGATGTCATATTTGATCGCATTGATTTGCATTGCAAGATTGTGACGATATCTGAACATACAATAGTAATTAAAGACTTAAACAACAACACGGATTGAGCTAACATAATCGATAGTCGTTCTCTGCATAAGAACAGGCTTTAGCATCGCAGTGGGAAAATTATAAGCTTGTTGAATGAGCTTTATTTATAACACTAAAAGCTAAGGACAGTAACAGATTTGTCATTGTGGATCTCTCCTCATAACTCCCGTATTCCCCGAAGGATTGGTTAGAGGTGTAAAGTATCATTCAGTAATTGGGGGTGAGTAATACGTGCACAAATCCAAACTAAGGGATATCTCTGAGATAAGATAACATTTTGCACGACCTGGCATAAAGGGGTATATTTTTAACGTTTTGGCATAAAATGCTTTCATATTTCATTAAAAAAAACTTGTAATGAAAACAAACTCTTTTGAAAAAAATTGGAACTTTGAACCTCCAAATCTCCGTAACTAGAAGGTTCCCAGGTAAAGTTCAAAAAAAAAAAAGATCGCAATAACGACGGGAAGAACGGCTTCGTGAAGGGTTTTGTTAGACCCATTATTCCCTTTATTTATTTTCTTAACATATCCATCATTTCATTTCATTTTTAAATATTTTTACAAAACAACATATTAAAAAACATGTAAAAAAAAAGTAATAGCTCACCAGCATCGGGAACGGGGTCCTACCGGTGGTCAGGGCTCTTGAGAAAGGTACCTCCTGACAATTCGTGCCGTGTCCAGAAGTATTGCTTTCTGAATCAAGCCCTTGATCCAGCTGCCAAGCGATAGACTTCTCAAATGTTGTAGACCCATTATCCTTTATTTATTTCTATATACAAATTTGCTACATTTTTAAATATTCCATAAAAATAATAACAAAAAAAACATTTAAAAATATAAAAAAATTGTAGCCCACCGGTATCGGGAACAGGGTCCAAGCTACCGGCGGTCAGGGCTCCAGAGAAAGAAACCACCTAACAATACGAACCGTGTCCAGGAGTACCGCTTTCTGAATCAAGCCCTTGATCCAGCTGCCTAACGAGAGCCTCATCATATGATAGACCCATTATTATTATTTTATGTCAGTATATATATATTTAGGAGGAGCTCGTGGCTAAATAATAACAGCCGCCTAGGTCGATCTTTAAGGTTAAGCCGTGCTTGCCGAGGTTGGTCCGTGGATGGGTGACCATAATTACAAACCGAGTTTCCTCCGTGCTTCGGAAAGCACGTGAGGCCGTTGGTCCCAGCTGTCTTTTTTAGATCTTTGACAGTCGTTACGAGTAGTCAGAAGCCAAAAATCTGACATCTATTCTTACTAAGGAGTACCGTATTACCCAGTCACTGGGCTGTGAAGGATAGATAGGCAGTCGCTTCATGTATAATACTGCTACTCAGATGCATCCGGTTAGACTGGAAGCCGACCCCAAGACAGTTTGGGAAAAGGCTAGTTAGATGGTGGTCAGCAATCGTATATAAACGATAATATGTAGGCATACATACGGTCTGCGGTTCCTTGAACGATATAACAAGCCGGTGCTTGTAGGTACATGTTGCAGACAGTTTGTTGTATTGGTCGGTCATGTATCGGTATTGCGTGTTCTAGCTAAATGTAGCTACATATGTAGCGTGTTAAACATAAGTACTACGATTATAGATGCCGCAAAACGCAACACATTAAAGGAAGTTAATATTTACGGGAAATATTTGCACGTAGGTGCTTCTAGTATTGATGACTACTTTGCATTTCTTGTCACTTTTTTACTTGCCAATAGGAATGCTATTATAAATAACAGTTGTAATTTGTATGTTTTTCCATTTACCCCTTTGTGCTGTTAAATAATCATCGAATTTTGGCGCGATTTTACGTTTTTGCAAGTCTAGGAGTCTTCTTCTGATCACGATTGAATGGGTACCGTATCCGTCGGTAACCATATATGACATGGGGATAGGACATAGAAAAGTAAGTACTCACAATCACTTTTGCAAAAATTAACGTAATAAACAAGCCTAGAAGTTGACCACGTTTTGATAACAATGTGCAGTTGTCACCGAAAATTAGACCAATTTAAAAATTGCATTTCAGCCATCTGAAGATAAATTCAATAACCAAACTTTTACAATAACATGCTTTCATAATAACTTGTGGCCAGCCGAACTTCAACAATTCAACAATTTGACTCTTGCCGTTAACAAACGATGTCAATTTGTCAAAGCAACTCAATGCACGTCTCCTTGGTAGCTCAGCTTTCAAAGACATTATATTTCTCGACTGAATCCAAAGATTTAGTCAGCTCGAATTTCATGGGATTCAATTTGATCAACTTCGAGTCGAATTGAATCCCATGAAGTTGCGAAATCCTGAGAAGTTAATAGAGATAGTGGGTCAATTGCCTGTACGAAGGTGCTCTGGCAACTAAAGAGAAAACAACTGGCAAGACTTCTGAGCAAATGAGAGTCACTTGGAGACTTTTCATTCTCAAATCAAAAACTGTAATGGTAGAGGGAGTGAGTTACCTTAGAATTTGGTAGGACTGATGGGACCTATAACAAATGATCCCAAAAGTGGACTGCTATTGAACACCAGTTCAGACAGCCATATCCTTGACTATCTGAGTATTTCTAAATGCGACCTTCAATTTGTATTCCACCAATTGTTTTTGAAGAGGCCCATGGTTATGGAATACTATAGGCTGGTCTGATAGATTGTTTCAGTTTACAAGTCCAGGTCATACTTAATAGAGACTCCACTACCTAGGTATTGTATTAATTTTATCCCTAATACATTTAAACTTACATTCCCTCAATGAGAAAAGCGTTCGTGTTGTTCGAACGAACACCAGAAACCAATTTAGAATTTAATGCAGAATGAATGTTAATTCAAATTCGTAAATTGAAATTGGCATTACACGGTTGTCCACCTACTAGTATGTTATTTCACTTAACGAAGATGTCTTATGAAATTAATTTCCACGTTCTTGCTCAATAAAAACCTACTAACGGTACTAAATGAAAACAGTATACGTAATTATAAATACCTATACCTATCTTGTTTTACGAACAAAATGGAAGAAGTAGTAATTAAGAAAACATATATTTACCGTTAAAGAAAATTTTCTTTTGGTACTCAGAGCGTTAATAAATAAAGTTCGTAGTTCGTACCTAGTTTCTATTTGAATAGAACAATCTTTTTCGATAGATCATCATCAGTTTACAGCCGCATTTATTAAATATTTGAACAAAAAAACTTGTAAATCATGTAATGACACCAAAATGTTGAAGTACCTGTACCTATTATTAGGTAGGTACCCGTTTAACATAATAAGTAGGTATATAGAGTTTACGACATAGATAAAAGAATTCCTGATAAACCGATGCAACTTGACCAAATGTATTTAAAGATCACGAAGACTAGTTACGCAACAAAAATTGTAGGAATTGTTGCGAAACAATGCTTGCTGACCGTATAAAATTCAATGTTCTCATCGATATTAATAATATGTCAGTAATAAAATGAGACGTGACCTCTGATAGCAAGTGAACCGTGGTCACGACACTTAATTTTCACTAGTTTATACGTTCTACTTAGGGCGTCTTGTGAGGTCCAATGCTACTATCGGGCCGTCAGTGGCGCCACCGCACAACGTAGCGACAAACGAGGAACACGTTAAGGCCTGAACAGACTACACTTTATCAGATGTGCGAGATCGAGAAATTTCGTAATGACATTTCGAAACGGTTATCTTGCTCACCTAAATCTCCTACGAAAACTTAACCTTATTTGCCATAGCTTCACCGTCATCCTCTTGCAGTTACTTAGCTATGCTTTTCAATTTTTATTCTTCTTATCGACTAAAACTTAATACTCAACAGTCAACACAAGGAGGCTATTTTTATTCCTTAGCGTTTTTATTACCTATGCTTATCAGGTGATAATAAGATCAGGTGATCAGATAATAAGAAATGACAGATGTTTTTTTTGTACATAATTATCATTATTGCGAGAGCATGCTAGAGAAGACAAACGAGGGCACATATTCAATAATGTCTGTAAAAAACTCCAATCTCTAAAGCGACCAGACTGATTTGAGTATTCAAATGTAGACATGAAGTACCCTCTCGTGTATATCAGCTTGCATAATACATCTTCCATTGGAATGTCCAATTAGACATGTGTGATCTATCCGCGCCTTTACACTTCCATGTAGGTAAACGTTCAACAGTTGATTGACGTTTGATAAATAGCATGTGTTGACATCTTCCTAGTGAGAGTTGAGCATTGATAAGTCTTTGGGAGGTCGTAAACAAATTTACAACAACAAAATAAACATGACAATTTATCGAATCGATAAAATACTGTGTGGTATTTGTTGATTTGTTTATTATAATTATATAATAAATGTGTACCTTTGACTTGATGCCATAATTATATTTTTATTGTTCTCCATGATTAGGTACTCTCTCACGATACCAAACCATAAAATCTTATCAAATATATTTTATTTTATATAACGTGTTTATTTAAAAGTCCTTGTAGAAATTGCTCTGAATGGTTTTCTATAATATTGCACTGATAAAATAATACAATAGGTACATTCATTGCTCACAAGATCAAAATGATAAAAGAATAAAAGATTTTTATCAACGATTTAAATAACATTTGTTATGTATGTGTGACAAAGACAGATATTGAAAAGTTTGAGTAAATCGCGTTTTGGAGATAAGTTCACAGTGAATCGGTATCAAGATATAACAAAAAGTGGTCTTCATGTATCACAGTGTGACTACAGACCGCCTTAATAGACTACATCATCGGATTTGCCAAAACGCTTGATAATAGTTATTTATAAATTTTGGTCAGCGCGATACCAGTAAGTAAAATGTTGCTTGGCCGTAGTAAGAACTACGAAGGTGTGAGTATTAACGAATGAATACAGCCTTTATTTTATATTCAGAATCCAATCGTCCGTTCGCCCTTTGCCTCTAACTGCTTCCATTTTTATTTATTTATTTTCGCCATCTTACAACTATCATTACAGGTATACCTAGTGCGATAGTGTACACAATAACAAAATTAAATTTTGTAACTTATTACAAAGAATTTAGTTCTATCCTGTGCTGTTCTAGTCCATATTCTTCCCCCTACGGTTATGATTTCATCTTCTCATCTTCGTTTCCTCTTCCTATCTCTCGGACACCATGTCATCATGGTTTGACTCTATTTATAATTTCCTCTTACCGTATGTCCTGAACGTGCGGCGACTAAACTCAGTTCAATTAAAGATCTTTGGCATGATTTTATCATACATAACAAAACGTATCGTTGAACTTACTCCGTGCAAGCGACGCTATTTAGCAATGATTAGGTAAAAGTCAATCATGAACACATTCGTTATGCGTTTAAGTAAGTTGCAGAACGAATATTATGATAATATTAATTCATATAAAACTTGATTGATCACGTTTATCTTATATCTCAAACCCAATGCACAGTTTATTAATTGGAAAACCGCTACAAGAGCTTCCTGTAATATTTATCTAGATATATGTTTAATAGAAATAAGAGTTTTTGTGGCTCTTGTGCATGAGAAACAAAGACCCAATGGATAAGATAGCGGTAAGCTAACTCATTGTTTATAGACCTGAAAGAGATTTTAATCTTGATTAATACGCCGACTTTATTTGTTACATTGAGGAAGTTAATCTACAGTCGATACAGAGCAAAGTTTAAAAATTACTGTCAGAAAAGTACAGAGTGATGCCTATCAAATGAAAGTGCACATAGAATGTTTTAAGGCACATACAGATTTGATAAATGTACCACAAGCATAGAATATTTTCAACCGGTGTGCTGCTTGTTTTTAACAGCCGACGAATAATTTTAGCTATGGGTCTGGCTCTACATTCGGGTTTATTATAAAAACTTGCCCGTGTACATTCATAAAACCTTCTTGCACCTATATTCTGTTCTTTGTAAGTAACATCTCAGGTGAATTAATTTACTAGCTTATGCCAAATTAACCTTGCGTGATACAATTTAATTAAAATAACATTCTTTTGTGTTTTTGACCGGAACCGGAACGAATAAATAGGCATACCTACCTTTTTTTTAAATTAATGTGTGTGCCGTTTCTAGTTTTCGAGTTCTTACCTTATTAATAAGCCATCATTTTTATTATATTTAACATGAGGCATTCAATAAGTATGCGTAAGTAGGATCGCACCAAATTGATGATGCAACCATTTTTTTTTAACGTATTAATAACATCTTGTTCTATCTTACTAGTTTTAGGTAAAGTTTATGACGGTATATGTTTGTAATTCTTTCACGCAAATACCAACAATCAGTGCTCAGCACTTTCGTCCTTCCATCCCCAATTCACTCCAATATAAGGCTTAATTGTTACATTATTCCTATCAGTGATGGATGACATGCCCAGAACAAGGTGGCAACACTGTTTTCAATAACTGGGTCCTAACGGTGAAAACTGCAGTATGGTTCTTCAAAATCAAAGGTTGTACAGCAAGGCAAGTTGCTGGTAGACAATGCTAAATACTTGAATTCGCCGTTAGCTGCTGAGTTCACGTTGACACATGAGAGGTTTGACAACGTCTCATTGTTTTTTAGTGATAAATCATTCTGATGCTAATATAATCGAATCTTTAAAAGGGTTTAATAAGTGCACCGTGAACTTACAATAACACATTATCAGCTACCACAGTAAAGTTTTCGGCAATCTTTACAACAAATTACTTACAATATAATGTGGCAGATTTACTGGCACTCTCTTGGATTTAATTGCTTACGCGTACGACAATGTTATTGTTAAATTAGTTAAAACGGTTTTGTGTAACTGTATCACATATATTAATACTTTATCAACTACGCAAACGGCAGGGTCAAGACACAAGTTTAAGAGAAACATAATTTTGCCACAGATAAAAGACACAATTTATGCCTTGTTTTTGTAAAGTTTGGTCTCGACACAAGAAAAGATTTATATTATGGAAAGATTTAAAACAATAACGATATTCATTAAGCTGAAATGCTCTTCATAAACATTCTCAGTTATTGAGCATGAGTAATTATTGTGACCACACTGGGAATTCTATCTTAAAACATGATTTGCAATGTCAATCAATAAAAACAACTGATTGCCTGATTACAGAAGATTATAAGTAGAGAGTCACGTGACAAATACGTGTAACGCCTTCAAGGTTCTCTATATGTATTTACCAGAGTAAGAATATAGGTAAGCGTGTTACATAACATATCACCGGAAATGGGTCAGGCAGGTAATTTGAAACTTTAAAATAAAAGCAATTTAAAATGTTACCCCCTGTAACAAAAACAAAGATGGCGAAGTACCGGTGCGGTGGTGAGTTTACGCTTCGTTTGTCACGTGACATGCGCCGCCCAAGCCTCTAGATAACACGCCCTAATACCACGTAACTTAACGATTGGCCCTCATTACAACCGCCGCCGAAAATATTTCGAAGGCAGCCACATACACCGGATTGTTACAATCATACCTTGCGATGAATGCGATCATATACGGTTTAGGCTGTAAAGCGACTCCCCCTAGCCGCAGTTGTTTCTATTAGGGGTTTTTGTGCATGAAGCTGACCAATTAGTCGTCGGATAGCATGTTCGGGTGGCAGCTATCGGCTAACATGGACGCGTGCGGTTCGCCGTAATAGCGCGTTGCCGGCTCGTAATGTGTTTTTGGCGTGCCGCGCCCCCAATCACCCCTATCTACCCACCAATATTTAGGACCTGTGTCGTACCTTTTAAAACTTCATCCATAACCCGAGATTGGTCGTTGCGTGCGCCCATTTCTATATTACGACGACGAATAATTAGCTTTATCAGATATCATTTTTACGAACACAGTAATTTACTACTAGCATGAAAAGCGAACTTTGTGTTAGAAAAGACCGTTCATTTTTAATCATTTGATATTTATTGGCTTCTACTAGCAGAGGTTACTATGCCTAGCTGTGTCTAAAACTAAATCTAAAATATGCGCTCTTTTCTGTATCAAAGTTCAAAATGACAACTTACCTCCTAACATTTCGACTAGATAAAAGAAATACGATACTTACTTTGTTCTGTGGGGTTCAACATCAAGTGTGTTTTAAACAAAAAAATCTGTCACCGTGCATTAGGTGTGTCTTTTAAATTTCATATGGTGGATTAATGTTGACGAAGTCTGTGAGCCGTAAGGAAAAGGTGTACCTACATCTATTACTTCACAAAATATGGCACCGTGTAATTTTATATGGGTGCGGGCGATGTCATTGGTAAATTTCAAACTGTAAGAGAAACACTATACTCGTAAACTTGTCTTTACGGTACGTCATGTTAGTTTGTCGGTAGGATCAGTCATACCAAAAATTCTGTAAGTATACGGTTACGTACTTACCTACATACTATACCTAAGTTTTATGTTTCTTTCAATATTATTATTCTAAATATGGTCAAATTAAGTAATTGTGAGTGGGGAGGGAGGCCTGCGTACCACTCTATCAGTAGCTACTCCATGTGATTATGACCTGACACGGTTACTTCGCTCAGCTTTTTTTTTAATATAAAGGCCCGGGACCGTATTTAAAAAGACCGGTACCTGCTCGAGCCTTTTTTGTATATTTAATGAATTCCGTATATACCTACCTAATAAGTGAGAAATATATGTAAAATATACACTTAAGATATTGATTTAAATAAAAAAAGGGATGATCAACATATAAATTTTGTAGTCTAGCAAAATGTAATCGTACTTATTAATGGTCAATCGCACATAAAAATGGTTACCAAGGGTTCTCTTGAAGAAACAGGTTGCGAGGTGATCAGGAAGGCATCATCCATCACATGTAGGCATCTATTTACCACCATAAAGCAAGCGATAACATCAACTAATAAAGGAAACCTAGATACCATAGATATAATAAAGTATTTCCCTTTCCGGATTATAGAGCAAATTCTATAAATTAATACCACTCAAAATTGGCCTCTAAACTATCGCAGTGTTTGCACTCGCTAATAACAAGCGCAATTTAGCCCAATAATGTAAATAGATTTCATCGGTTTAGGCGAACCACATCACCGCCAAATCAGGACGCGGGCTCCGCATTATCCCAACATCTATTAGCATTAGCAATTACGCATTCGTGTTAACAAACTTAACTAAATATTCATCATCATCATTCATCATTTCAGCCCAAAAGACGTCCATTGCTGGACATAGGCCTCCCCCAAGTCACATTGACATTTTGGGGGGGTTTTGCCATAATCGCCACGCTTGGCAGGCGGGTTGGCGATCGCAGTACGGTTGTTACAAAAAGCACAGAGAACGCTGCTGCCCATTCTCTGACAAGTCCCTTGGTCGCCTCTTACGACACCCACGGGAAGATATGGGACGGTGCTATTCTTTACGTCCGACACCATACAGAGCTAAATATTAATTATAAACAATACATTTCACGCACGTGAATAAAAGAGAAAATTTTCTTCACGGCCAAATATCATAGAACAAATTATCTGCAATCCTTTCCGTTATATAATAATCGCGCAATCGCACAACTCTCTAGCCGCCGAGTTTCTTCTAAAAGTAAGGTAACCTTTACGTAAACGATCTAATTAAACACGACAGGAACATGTGCAATGAAATTTTAGATCAGCAGAGTACATTTGAGCTGGTAGTCGCGCGACCACTAACATTACTCTTTTATAGCGCTGTCTAGGCGCTGCCCGGCAGCCAGGTTACAGTCTTGATTTTATATTTATTTTTATAGAACGTTCTATTCTTTTTAACTGTCTTAAGTTTCCGTAATATTATACTAAAGCTGACATTGTAACGAACGACATTCTTGCTGATCTATTTTATACAAAAATAATTAGAAAACAGAACAAAACCAACAGTAGGTAAACTAAAGATGAAGCTTTAAAGCCTATCCGTTTATAATTGAATGAAGTTTGACCTATTTTACTTAAAGTTCCGCTCCTTCAATTTCGTTCCGGCAGAAACGGGAACAATAGACTAGGTGGCCACAACCACCCAGTCAACTGTTCCCGAACCTCTTCATTAATCTGAATCAAACTAATCACTTTGTTATTCGATTCCATGAAATACTTTACCGCATTGTCTTTTCTTCCGTGTTAATTAATCTATTGATGTGATTACGAGCTGGTCTTTCTCGAGAGTAAATAAAGAACAAAAAGTGCAAACGTAACTCCTCTTCCGAGAACACGAATTTAATCCTTTTTTAGTTGCTGTGTAGAATTAATGCGAATATCTGACATACCTAAGTACACCTGAAGCTGTCATTGAAATATCGGATCACGGTAGGGTTGTGGTACCGGCTTTCTGTTTCCGATAAAAATTATCGTCATCAACACCATAGGCCTACCTGTAGCAGTTTACCTCTGAGCCCTTACGCAACACAAAGCTTGTCTTTTGCGGGCAAATCAGTTAATAAAATGAAATCATCCTAACTCTTAAACTACACTACCATTAAAAGCTGTTTTAATAATATTTCAATTACGTTATCGGTGCAAACAAACATTTATGAAGGTCCATCATTCTTTTACCTTAAATTCATTATTATGAGTCCCAGTTCACGCCCGCCCGGGTAAGCCCCGTTCCGCCCGTTTTTATGTCGACCTGCAGCTCTACTACATAATCTATCACCGATTTAAGAGGTGTTAACGTGTATTGGTAGAAAATAACTTATACATTTCATTGATAAAAAGATTAGAAGACGAGGAATTTTATACCCGTCAGAAGGAAGGCCCTTCCGACTTGTATAAAAAGTCCTCATCTCCATTGTAATGAATCGTGGTTTAAGCCAAATAATAACATTGATTTGAGGCTAGTACGACAAGAAAAACTACAGTTCATTAATGCAATAAACAATGAATTGGTACATAAAATTTCAATAACTGAATGAACCGTAGCACCATCGGATTACTTTATTTAATAATAACGACAGACTGTACGAGCAATATTTTTGTGTTTATCTCATTTTTATGAGTTTAAGTAGGGAAGCATGAGGTGGCGCGAGAGATAGGGATTTAATTGTAGGCGAGGAGTTGGTGTGAGAAGGGTGGGTACCCGCAACCGCCCGCACGCCGGGGCGCTAGCACGCCGCGGGGATAGCAAAATAATAAAAAAATGAAGCTTGCAGACCGATCCCCCGCGAGCTCGGATGCTGTGAAAGTGGCACGCCGAGGATAAATGAAGCTTTTTTGTTTGTAGAATGCGCCTAAGCTTGGCGTCGTTCCACTTTCGTATTGTCACTTGAATTCTATGGATGTAAGTTCATTCAGCCTACTTCGTGACGTCATTAAGTTTATTTTACCAGTTTGCCTTATTTTCTACTTAGATCATCACAGTGCTCAAACAAGTATTTATATTTCTACATTTGAAATAATCCAGTATTAAACATTTTATAAAAACAGAATGAAATAAATGTGATTTTCTATCATATTTATTTACGAGAATCTCCCTCAATAGGGATCGAGGAGAATTAAGTCAACAACAAACTTAACAATGGAGTGTGCTAGTTCATTTGGCTGTGGGGATTAATCGAATTGTGACCATATCGCCTGCACTAAAGGTTCAAAATCGATTGCCTCAATTGAATGGCAAGGGACATCGCCCGTCACTTCTGCGATTTAAGTGACAGTTTTATTAATTTCCCACTGCTCATCCCTATTTTCCACCCTACTCAGTCTCTAATGCTTCTCCAAAGGCAGCATATGGTACCGGCACCATACTATCTAAAAGCTATAAAAATGTATAGTTGGCAAGAAAAAAATGTTTTTAGTAGATAGATAATAGACACATTTTCAATTAGTTATTTTAAAAGAATTCCTTACTTTTTTTTAATATTTGAAATGCCTAGAAACTTTTGTGGTCTTTACGCAATAACCAAAAAAAGAGAACCAAGATTTTCGCACGTTTTAACTGTATCTTGTCTATGACTTGAAATATCGAAGTAAACAAACGACACTCGTAGAGAATTAACTTAAGTAGAATTTATATAGATCATCGCCATAAAGATAGTACAATTCAAATAATAGCGCATGGTCCACAAACAAATGCGTACGTAGCTGTGTCTGAGATAAGCCGCAGCTTAACGCTGGCACAGCAGTCGATGGCTTATCTCGATTTCAATTATTATGCTGGCGCTTTCATTGGTTCGGTGTGGCGATCACGGAGCGGCCGGGAGGGCGCGCGATACGGATTGGGGCGGTCTCGATTCACGTTATCTGAAATCTCGCCCAAATCGGACTTTGCCATTATACGCTTGATTATGTTCTAAAAATTTCGCAACAGCAACGGCTTCACAATATAAGCATTAAGCATAATTACCTATTTATTCTAAAATTAAATGTAGTTTAAAGTAACAATTCAGTAATATTCCTTATTTGTGTTAGGTATGGAATGGACCTAAATGGCGCAAGAAGAAAAAATGCAACCAGAGAGACTACGAGCACCTTAAAAGCCTGGTTGAACGAGCACAAGAAGAATCCGTACCCAACGAAGGGCGAGAAGATAATGTTGGCGATCATCACGAAGATGACGCTGACACAGGTGTCAACGTGGTTCGCGAACGCACGCCGGCGTCTCAAGAAAGAGAACAAGATGACATGGGAGCCGAGGAACAGGGTCGATGACGATGACAATAATAATGATGATGATGACCACAAAAGTACCGATGGAAAAGACGGACCAGGTATGTATTTAATTTATACATTATGTACAGTAAAATTCTGCTGCGACTTTCCAAGTAACCCCATTTCTAACAAAATCACGGAATACCAAGGTGTCGATTTTGATAAAATACATATCATAGTTTTTAACGGATTTCAAGCTGAATAGTTTCATGAAATAAAATGTTCTCTTCTAGATGGAAAAGACTCGGGAACGGGCTCTAGCGAGGACGGAGATAGACCACAGCAAAGATTGGATATGCTTGGGCAAAGAACTGAATCAGAGTGGTCTGAATCTCGCGCTGACAGCGGTCCTGAATCACCAGAACCTTATGAAAGGCCTATTCACCCAGCTTATCAGCATTTACCTTCCCGTGCACCACCTGGCAGCACACCAGCATCAGCTAAGCCAAGAATATGGTCACTAGCGGACATGGCAAGCAAAGATGGTGATGCACCGGCACCGCCTTCGCCAGCATCTGCATTTTATCAATCGGCGGCTGCGGCGGCAGCAGCTCGGCTTGCCCATCCCTACAGCCGGCCTGAGCTGTACCGAGGCTTGTATCCCCCGACACACCCCGCGGACGTGGCTCTCCTCGAGTACTCGCGCTCGCTGGCGCTTGCCGCGCCCGCGCCGGCGCCGCCCGCTCCCTCGCCGTCCTCTTCGTCCACATCGTCGCTGGCCGAGCCGCCGCCCCCGCCGCGGGCCTGACCACAAGCCCCACGCCCGCCGCTGGCGCATCGACAATAATTTCGATCTCCTCCGATGAGTGCCGCGAGGGTGTACTCAGCCTGTAAATAGCGATAGACTAATATAAATATGTATACATACGTATAAATACGTGATAATAATTATTATGCACCGGTAGAGAAGCTTAGATTTGTGATAGTGGACACATGCGAGCGGTGCGCCACCTGCCGCCGCCCGCGCCGTGAGGTTGACAACTCGCAATCGACGTCGACGCTGCCCGCGCCGCTGCGCCCGCGTCGACCGACCGACAATACTAGGTGCTATACAAGACGGACCTTGCGACATGTTGCTGTAGTTATTATTGGAGGTGGTTAAACGAAGTGATTTCATTCAAAAATAGGTATTAATATGTGTTAAGTTTCCTATACATAGATAAACAACACTGTTTTAGACTATTATTTGTATGTAGTGTAAATTATTATTTCAAATATTCTACTTATATTTAGTGCCTATTTACGTCCAGTGTTTTCTATTGTTTGATAGTTTCTTAAAATATCTAACATTCGAATTTTAATATTTATTGATACGAGGTCAGTAGTATAACGAGTCGTTAAAATAAGTTTTTTTTATCTACAATATAACAATAATTTATATCAGATTTGGTGAGGATTTCGAAAAATCTATGTATAGTTGTTTCTAGTCAGAAGACTATGATTGTCTGTGTTAAACTTAATTGAAATTACATACCTATGTCTTATTAATCAACATTAGTTTCTAGTAAATTTCCAATAAGTAGGGCTGGCATAATCACGGGTAATTTAAACACCTATCATTGAATGTTGGATTATTTTAACACTGACCAGACAAGAAAACGAAAGTGACATATTATTTCAAACAAGGACTAGTTTTATTGTCACCTGAATCAGAGAACCTATTAAATTGTACTAAGTAGGTATATAGTCAAAAATTTTTGAACCATGTGGGACCAACGAGACGTAAAATGCGGAAGAGAGTTGCGCTTCCTGCGAAATTAAAATAATTAGAGTCCAAATAAAAGTTGTTCGCTGCAGTAGTACATAATTGTTGGAAATTTATTGTCACAATTAAAATATCTAGCATTGCTGTTAACTTTTGTTTGCGTACGGCAGCACGCAATAAAAGCTAAACAAACCGTGTTTGTGTTACATACGCATAATTAGGTACCTAATTTCCATTGAATTTTGTGCCAACGTTTTCTATTACTACTTAAAATTATCTTAATTAATTTGATTGTTAGTTATATTTATGCAGATTCATTCATGCTTTTAATTGTATTAATAGAACAACGAGCCATAGGTAAAAGTGTAGTTTTTATAAAACTAGAAATGAAAAAAGCTACTGTTCCATCTTTATAAGTTTTTAAACTGATACGGTCACTATAACACATGCAACGGGATATTTACCATGTTTATTATTTGTTTTGAGTTCCCGATATTTCGGCGCTGTTGCAAACGCCATGATCACGGATAAACACGACGTAACATAACGTATATCCGTGATCATGGCGTTTGCAACAACGCCGAAATATCGGGAACTCGAAACAAATAATAAACATGATAAATATCCCGTTGCAAGTGTTATTAATAGTGTTCTATCTTTGGCTACAAGTAGAAAATAATCAATAATTTGTGGACTCTATTTTCTTACAATTTCTATCACTACAATGCGAAGCCATGGCGACGGGTTCGCTGGAAATAAGATTGTCACTGGTATTAATTAATAAGTAATTGACATTGTATTATTTTATCTTACACGATAAGCTTTCACTTCTGCAATGAATATGCAGAATAGTTTGTTTTAAAATTTATAATATTTTAAATGAAACAAAAGATCTGATACAAAAAGTTAATATTATGAATATAATGGAAGTGATAGCGTCGTAGTCCCTTCCTCATGCAAGTTTCAATATGCCTTTACGTTTACGTTTTTACGTTTCGTAGTTGCCAGCCCTAGCCCGGAACGGAAATTTGTCTCATCTCTAACATTCACTCAACATTCGTCTTCGTAGCAATTTGTCATAACTAAATAAAAATGGCCTTGTATAATTGTAAACGTTAAACGAATGTAAATTCACATCGTCGATTTGTTTCTGAACATTATATTATATTTTTTTCAATATTGTAGAGACTGAAAGTCCAAAATTGAGTCTATAGTTTTGTACATACGTCACTGTTGTAAGTATATATTGTAATAATAACGTGAGTATTTAAGAGAGGTAAATGCAATAATTTTTTTCTGTATTAGAAATCCTTTTGATGTAAATAAAAACACGGATGGAAGACGTGAATCTTCAATGTAGTTATATAAACAACGAAAGTATGTATATTCGACTATAAACGATATACGAGTATCTTAATTACAATGTATATTTTCATTAAACAAAAAGTACTTAAATTACTGAATTCACATTTACGGTAAAATTATTGTAGTGTCAATGTCATTCAGAATGTAGAATCAGTATCTATTATGATATAAAAGGGTTTAGTTTAAAGAAAATAACTGTTGATAAAATTATTACACTAATTTTGTTAGCTTCAAACGTCTTTTACCGTTTTCCCAGAAAGGTGTGTGAATAGATGCAATAAAATGTAATACTTACAGAAATATTTGTTTGTTGTTTCAATCATTCCAGTCCCAAAAGCGTATGTAGATGGTGAGTTTACTGAAGATGTATTTTACACCTACCTAAATGATTCATATTTGAGTACAGTATAAAGTATTTTTGCCAAAAAATACTTCATACTCTTTCAACCACAGATAACGGGGCCAACACTATTACTGTTACAAACTAATCTTAAATTATAGTAGTTACTATCTATTATGATTGAGTCAATTTGGTCAAGATTGTTTCGACGTGCTTATTGCGATATCGCCGAGAGCCGCTTCAACCAGTCCCAGGTAAAACCAACATTTACTTTTAACGTTCGATTGTTCTTTGAACTGACCTACTGCCAATTAAATTCTCACACACACAATGTTAGTATGAATGTGCAAAAATGTTACCAGATGTAGGTACCGTGGGTAGTAGGTGCCGAAATCTAAAGCGATTCTGACACGACACCACTCGTACGCGCGTCTTTGAGGCCGCGGAGCGGACTGTACGAGCAGTGAGCTGCGCGGAGAGGCGGTGGGCGCCACTCGTCCGCGCGGACGAGCGGTGTAGTCTGATAACCGCCTTGTATCAACTTTAGACATAATTATGTGTCCAATAAAAATGTGAATGTTCAAATGGTGCGAGCACATGGACATTCGCACTTCTGACTGTTCCTAGTCCAGTGTGAGGAGGACTCACTCGGAATTAACAAGAGACCTATTATAATTCCATAACCATTATTCATAACTATATTTATTTAATTTAGATATTTATTCGTAACATGATGAGGTATACGAGCAGTTACTTATTATCATGTCCTTCAGTAGGTATGCCTGGCGTTCAACTAGTCCTGCTGTACCAACTGCTGGTACCATGGCTATTTCTTAGTTTCTCTTTTTAGTTCTTATTATTGCGAAAGTTTGTGATGATGGATGGATGTTTGTTACTCTTTCACGCTAAAACTAATGAACAGATTTGGAAAAAAAATGCTAAATTCATGACCTGGTGCCCAACCATGATGTCTTAAAACATTATTGTTTTACTCCTTTTTCAGTGTGGGAAAGAGTTGACGCTAGACATCCTAGCTCAGTCTTTTTCCCACAATGGAATAAGAGTAAAACAAGACTGCTTTATGAGATCATAGTAGGCCAGCTGGATTAACACACAGGATACTTTTTATCCCGTTAGTACGACCCCGTGGAACGATTCCCTACCTAAAGGCGGGCGAAGCCGCGGGCTATTCCTTTATATCTTGGATTAACTTGAGGTATACGAAGCAAAGCGTGTTAAGAAAGTACATTCTTAAAGTTGCACCGTCGCAAAAATTAAAATTAGTATAAAACAGTTAAATTACTTAAAGTTATTCAAAATTTTAGTGCAACACAGCAATATTCCATAATTTCTCGTTCAATAAAAATAATGATAAGATAATAAAAATAGCGAAATATATGTCAGATAATTGCGACGTTGCCAGTTTTCAGAATGCGTCTATATAGAATTGAATGAATTTTGAAGTTGCAAATTTAAACAAAATCTTAAAAAAAATAACTACATTCAACAGGCCCGCAAAACACTAGAAAGAAGAAAATGGCGTAATGAACTTCCCAGCCGGTAACTTTCCTTACCTGTCAGTGTCAAGTAAGAGGAACTCGATTTTAAACAATATACTCGTACATGCACATACACATATTTAGCGAAACGTATAAAGGCCTAAAATAAACAAAGGCTTATTTTTTAAATCTTGTATTTAGACTTGTTTTCTTATTTACAATTTAAATGAGATCACATTTAATATAATTTTTGTGAATAAAATGGTTTTTGGTGAAATATATCGGTACTTTTCTTGAATTTTAACGTTACCAATTAAAGCTGAATAAGTAAATTAAAAACTTTTTTTTAAATAGATGCAAAATAATAACGCGGGTTTCCTCCACGTGCTCTTATTAAAGCTTCCACCCGCCTAGACATACTGAGAATGCCGTTATTTATTGTATTCTGAGATAGCCTCTGCCATTCTTCAACTACGGCGATTCGCAGTTCGCGCACATTGATTGGAGCTGGGGTTCTGGATTTTACTCTTCGTTTCAGCAGGTGCCAGACGTGTTCTATCAAATTCATGGCCGGTGATCTCGCCGACCGGAGCATAACTGTGATATTCAACATTATTAAGATATGCTTGGGATGAAGGAGCCGGCCGAGCATAATCCTGCATCAAAATGAACTCGTCGTAAAGGGGGCAGACGGCGTACTGTTTGAAAATGTTTCTTATACAACGATCTGCAGTCAGCCTCCCTCCATTTATTTATTCATCATCAGCATATTCATCGATCACCACCAAGTCTGTAAAATCTCCCAAACATATACTTTCCCCAACCATTATTGATCTCCCAGTCTCCACCATAGGCCAATGTAGTTTCAAAATTTGTTTAATTGTATCGATCTCCTTTGCGTCTACATATTCTCTGCGTTACTTCAACTCGATTTAAAAAATCAGCTCTCATCCTCAACAATACTTTACCCGATTGGTCCGTGTTTCAAAGTAGTTTTGGAACCTTGGCGGGCACACAAAAGCATTTGTCTCGCTAATTCGTGAATTAAAAAGCTTGACTTTTAAAACTATTTAAAAGTTAAAAAAACACTGCTTTTCAATGAAAATATTACTCAATGTTGAACAAAAACGTTAAATGATTGTTAAGGGAAAGTCGCGCGAAATGATGTAAGTTCGCCATCATTTGCCTACCCTTTTCCCAAACTATGTTGGTGTCGGCTTCCAGTATAACCGGATGCAGCTGAGTACCAGTATTTTACATGAAGCGACTGCCTATCTGATCTCCACAACCCAGTTACTGGGTAATACTGTACCCCTTAGTAAGACTGGATGTCAGACTTTTGGATTCTGACTACTCGTAACGACTGTCAAAGATCTAAAAATGACAGCTGGGACCAACGGCTCAACGTCTTTCCGAGGCACGGAGGAAACTCGGTATGTAACTATGGTCACCCATCCACGGACCAACCTCGGCAAGCACGGCTTAACCTTAAAGATCGACCCGTGCGGCTGTTAATATTTAGCTACGTGCTCCTTAATACGATTTCTGACCAAGTGTCAATATAAGTAGAAATAGAATATCTACAAATGACAGCCAGGGACAGTTCAGGGACCAACGGCTTAACGGCTTATATGATGTAAGTCGTGGAAAGGTTGTCTGTCAACTGATTTCTCAATTCGAAATAATTAGTTCTAAAATAATAAAATGAAAACCAGCAACATGCGGCAATTGCAGGACACATTTCTGCCGCGGTCTAGTCAGGACTAAACGGACGCATGTTCGTGCGGCAGCAGCAATTACTGACGAATGTTTACTGAAAATGTTTGTACGCGGCAGGTAGAGTGACGCGTTCGGATGTTTGGACACACCTTTATACATACTAGTTTCGACTTTTTTTATGTAACGCTATATTTGCCGGTATGTATAAAATAAGGTATCAGAAGCTCACTAGATCTTTAGATGCACTCTCAATAGCAATCGATTTGACAAAGTTATTGAATAGATAAACTCCGGTTATGAATACATCAGAAATGGACATAAGGCATGCTAAACAAGCTGAATGTGAAAACTTGTTGTGATACCAAATAATTGCAACAGGTCCATTAACAAAACAAACTTAGCAGATTTGCGTGGCACAGGTTAACTCAAACAAGAGCAAAATGGAAAGAGCTGGAGGAGGCCTTCGTGTCGCAAAGACACTCCGACGCCCAATCTAATAATTAATAACATCAAAAAACAATGATAGTAATAATATTTAATGATAATAATTGAAATTGTAAAAAAAACTAAAGGAAACATATTATGAAGGACGGGACGGTGGACGTGTGTCGGGCATGCCACCGTCCGGGTGAGACCATCAGACATATTATTTCTGGTTGTTCTCGTCTGGCTAACGGCGAGTACTTGCACAGGCACAACCAAGTAGCCAGGATTATTCACCAGCAACTTGCCTTCAAATAACTTGAACTTGTGGAATCTGAGGTACCGTACTACAACTACTACAAGTATGTGCCCGAACCAGTTCTCGAGAAAGACCACGTCACGCTGTACTGTGATAGGCCTATCATTACTGACAGGACTATTGTCGCCAATAAGCCTGACATAGTGGTGATAGACCGATCAGCGCGCCGTGTAATGATAGTCGATGTTACCATCCCGCATGACGAAAACCTGGTGAAAGTTTAGAAAGAGAAACATAAAATATCTCGACTTAGCACACGAAGTTGTCAGAATGTGAACTGTGAACTCGGCTATCATTGTGCCGATTGTCGTTACGGCCAATGGCCTAATGGCTAAAAGCCTCGATGAACATCTATCGAAGCTCTCACTTGGCAGTTGGATCAAGAGCTAGATTCAGAAGGCAGTACTCCTCGATACGGCCCGCATTGTGAGGAGGTTCCTGTCTCTGCAGCCCTAACCACCGGTAGCTTGGACCCTGCTCCCGATACCGGCGGTAACCTGTTTTTTATATTTTTAAATGTTTTTTTTACCTTTTTTGTTTTTTAAGAAATATTTAAAAATAGTAAATAAGTTGTAAAATGAATAAAGGATGTAATGAATTTGAATAATAACTGCAACTGTGATATATTGCTATTAATGAATTTATTTAATATTAATGTAACTTAAAAAAATAATGTTATATGTTAGGAAATTTCATTTAATTGCATGTAAAATATGCCATAATCGCCAACCCGCCTGCCAAGCGTGGCGATTATGACAAAACCCTCAAAATGTCAATGCGACACTTGTGGGAGGCCTATGTCCAGCAGTGGACGTCTCTTGGGCTGAAATGAAAAAAAAAGAAATGATGTAAAATATTATTGACTATGTAAGAGCC
Organism: Cerastis rubricosa; assembly: GCA_949152445.1. NCBI lineage: Eukaryota > Metazoa > Arthropoda > Insecta > Lepidoptera > Noctuidae > Cerastis > Cerastis rubricosa. Next base: position 19,316,870 of record OX424523.1, on the reverse strand, counting down.
TATTGCCATCATTTACAAATCCAAATTTCGTGGCTGACACTGAGAAATTCTTGATGCAAAAACCCAATATCACTTTGCGCGACCTGGCAATCGACACCAGGATCTCAAGCTCAGCAGCCGCCCTTACGACTACTACATAATACAAAGAGGCAGTCAGCGAGGTTAAAATAATTAAAGAGTAATTAACGAGTATAAATATTATTGTGTTTGTCTGTGTATCAAAGTAACGAGAGCCGCTGCTGATATTCTAGTTTCCGATATCTCATTATGATGACTACCCTTGACCAGTAGTAAATCTACTTAAAGTCTAACGATAAATCAATCAACGATTACCGCGACACTCGTACGTATAGTATCAGTATAGCTCATCGCGCCATCCGCCCAATTAGACATCAAAGGATTTCAGCGGTAAACACTTTATTATGAAAGTGCACAAATTTTCATGAACGTAATTGGGCCGAAGTCTAACAAAATACGCATAAATCATCGATGTAGAGTGCTTTGATGTGACCGTGTCCGGACTGACGTCACACCGCCGTCTGATATGTCGTACATTCATTATTTGCTCACGTATACTAGATGAAAGGCGACCACAACATAAATAAACAAATCGTGGAACAGCCTATGGCGACGTTGAAAGAACTTCATGACGGAATTATAATGGAATTCATGAGAAATATAAGCACTCGAATTGCGTTAATAACTTTCAATGAAAGTGTTAACGATTCACTTGTCATAAATTGTAGTTCGTTGTTGTTATCAAATGTTTATAACAAGGCGTGAGAATTTAGTGAAAAAAAAAATATCAAAAGCGAAGAAGTTAACTCAGCGTCTATGCTAACGTCATGGTTCTCAAGTGCCATGTAAATATGTAAACAGTTCGCCAACTGACAAATAAATGCATAATTATGAAGTGGGTATTGGTTTCGAAAAACGTAAGTTTGAATCTTCAAACATAAGTAACAACATCGAGAAAATGAATCACACGAAAAATTACCAAGGGTAGTTTCATGTTTTGAGTAGGTATCTTAAGAATGGATAATACTTAGTCAGACCATCAGGATGTCACATCAATAAAGCCTTGCCTGCTTTAGATCTCTACCCTTATCCCTTAGGTATAGGTATAACCCCCATATCTTTACGTGGGTGTCGTAAGAGGCGACTAAGGGACTTTCCAGAGAATGGCCAGCAGCGTTCTCTGTGTTTTTGTAACATCCGTACTGCGATCGCCAACCCGCCTGCCAAGCGTGACGATTATGGCAAAACTCCACTTATGTCAATGTGGCGACGCTTGGGGAGGCCTGTGTCCAGCAGTGGACGTCTTATGGCAAACGAAATTATTTACATGCTACATCATCTGTTTAGCAGTGCTGTTAAGGCATCTACGTAAGCTGTCTGCAGGTGAATCAGGAAGATACTTTTCAACAAGGATCACAAATTGTTGGCGCCGGGGTACTGAACCTCTTCATTATCATCCTCTGATGCTCTGCATACCGTACTCGTACCACAGTGTATCATCGCATCATACTTTCCCATTACGTCTCTCATACTAAACCCTTCATCTAAGTCCTTCATCGCAATTCCATACCCAAAGTGCTTATTTTATTTAATCCTAAGGGACAAAAAACAGTTACATGCTGCCACATTATTTTACTTACCAATACGAGAATTGATCCTTCGATACACCCAAGCTCCCCGAGGAAGACCAGTAACGTCCTTGGTGTTACCGAGGAACTCGTGAGGAGAACCAAGGTTACTGAAGAAGGCTTTGTATGAGGCAACCTCTGTCTGAGCACTTCAGAAAGAAGCATGCCTGCGGTTGCCTTGTCTTCTTTCTTGCAGGCTCTCTTTACTTTTTGATTATGTAGATTGGGCATATCTTGTAAACAGGGTAATGAAAATACTGGCACAGCAGAATACGCCTGGGCCAACCATTCTCCGAAAACCTGACAATCCTTTGAGCATCATAGACAATCGGTGACGCAATTTTTAGATTCGTTATTGCTAGCCATTTCAAAAACTCGATGCTAAGATTTCTGCAGTGCAAAGATTTTGTCGACAGATGACTTGAAGTCACGATTTTTTGAAACCTTTGACCGTTATTAAACTAGTAAGTTTTAAATGTTTTAGGAGCGTCATTTGTATGCGAAACTTGCGTCGCGTCGGCGGCCTACGGGCTGGGGTGCAGTTAAGTCCATTTTGTCAAAAAAAAAGGCAAAATGTTTTGATAAATTCAACGATAATTGCCTAGGGGTACTGGTTTAATTAAAATTCCATGAATTTGATGTCAAAGCGTGCGAAATATGTTAGACAAATACATAAGTAGGTCTTAAAAAAAATATCACAACGGATATAGCGTTGTACGTTATTTTTACAAAAGAAAACATTTTAGAAGCATGCGATTTGGAATAAGTTGCATAGGATTCCCACAAACAGTGTCAATGTGTTTGTCTTGAATAGAAACGATCACGGGAAGTTTCCTGGTCAACCTGGTCTAACTGATGAACTTCTACGACATCCAAAACCACACTCACCCAGGGTACTGTTGTTGACAAGGTTGAAGGAACACCGACGCTGTAACGGTTGCCACATATTCATGAAGCACATCAAGGTACATCAAAAAAAGTCAGCTGTTCCGTACATTTTGACCATATAGGTATTACAGATTTCTAGGAAACAGTCCTTTTTTTAATAACCGACGAGAAATTCCTATGCGGGGGGGTTACCATGATGTACTGAATACTTGGTAACCGTTTTAGCGTCAGTTCCTCCCTTCCAACGTATAGCTCTGCAAAGCTCATTCGTAACAATGACGAACACAATAATTTATGTAAGTAAATATACTGGCACTGGTGATTTATTTTAGACAGATCAGAGTATCTGATCGGATTTGTGGGTCCGACATTTATTGGAAACTCGGCGGCTCCGGAGGTTGCTTGCTTTAGACATCTTGCACCTCAACGTACTGAGAAGTTGGGCCCCCTAAAAAGCAGAAACAGAACTAGAGGAATTACCATTGGCATCATACAATCGGAGAAATACAACCGGAAATTCTTATACAGATTTTTCATATTTACTTTAACTCTGACTTTGCCTTTTTTTTTCTTTTATTACCGCAATATGGTTTAATTAAGTAATAGTATTTTAAACCCGGTTACGTTTAAATTTGTGTGTAAAATAAAGTATATTCTATTCTATTCTATGGTTGATGTTAGATTGCTGTCACCGACCGTCGTTCGAAATTACAGTGATCTTTATTTTTACAGGTTACAGTTGCTGTTGGATTGCAGCTTTCAGAGAATTGCTGCTTCTGATTTTGACGTAGGTACTTACAATACGAATATCGGCTATCTCCAAGTGATTCAATTGACTCTATTGTGTGTTCGAGATGGCTTTTTGTTTATCCTAATCAGATTCTCATTCGTGAAAACAGGCTGACAAGCAGGTATGTTCCTAAATAATTAAGAACCACTGAAAAAAATATCGGACAATGAAGTGTGATTCCTAACGAATCGTTATCACCAGATGTCCAGAATCCAAATAATGACGATTCGTCAATGCGAAATTTTTCTTAAAAACTGCTTTAAATCCCTTTCTAAATGAATTGTAAACTTCAAGTTTAAGATATTTAGGTACCTGACCGAGCATCATGCACTCGACCACTTAGGCGTACCCACCCTATGAAACCGAAAAAGCCCAAGTCAACGGTATGGGAATCGAAGTTAAAGTGATAAATACTATTTATTTTTAAAAGTTATGGGTACTTAGTACGTCATTTTAAACCCCTCCAAAATTTTCATCGGTAGGTATAATCATTCTCTTGCTTTATCCCAATGCATTTGGGTCAGCGCAGCATGTCTTTTTCTTCCACATTCTCTATTACTCGGCATCTCATCAGACACAACCTTTCTTGCCATGTCATTCTTCACACAGTCCATTCATCGTTTCTTTGGTCTTCTTCTCCTCTTTTACTCGTCCACATTCATACTCAAAACTTTCCTCACGACATTTTACTCATTCCTACGCTACGCCTCACATGGCCCTTACGGGTAGTTCCTCTAATGTACTAATTTCTTATTTTATGCCTTCGCGTAACACCATACATCCCGCTTACCATTCTCATCCGTTTTGGAGCTCTACATTATGATCCATACAAGACAGCTGGTCTAACCATTGTTTTATAAATTTTCCCCTTAAGTTTAAGGGGAATGCGGGAGTCGCAGATTGTTCCTGTGACTTGCCGCAATTTTATCCATCTAGCGTTAATTCTGTGCTAAACAATAGGTTCAATTTCGTCATCGCTTTGCACGAGTGAATCGAGATACCGAAAGTTCAATTTTTTTATCGGTAATTAAAAAAAAAAATATCATAAATTTTGACTGTGTAGATGTTGCAGTTTTGTAGGAAGCAGCTGTTTTTTTTTTAGTTTCCGATGATAAATTTCTATGTTAGTTCAGAATGATGGACTCAGTCCATAGTAATCGTTTTTGCGTCGATATCCCTTGCATCCTGAATAGTTTCTATCTCAACTGATTACAAAGTCTAATTTAAAAAAATGGATATCCAGAACCAGGTACAGAATTTCCCAAGTCCAATCAACACCTTTATGGAGTGACTCATAGTCATAGTGAATTAAGTAGATATTTAAGTTCATAATTCAATTACAAACTCTCACGCAATCACGCATCATTGTCACCTCAAGATGCTCGCTTTGTTGAACCTCTACCAGACTATATCGCCGTCATTCGGTCCGTATAATAAAGCTATCGAAACGATTCATTATGTTAAAAGCAAATTCTAACGTCACATCGCACTAAGTGACTTGAGGATTTCATTCAAACTCGTGAGAGCGATATACGCTGACCGACAAGAACGTAAGGAAAAAAAGACTTATTTTTACAAAGGCGCTCAGAGCATCGTGTTGTGTAAATAGTCCAACATGTTTCTATAACAAAGAAATCTTAATAGCCGATGACGGGCAAAAGTCAACATAACAATCTACGGGTTGATTGCTCATAATTTTATGTGCACACTTGGACGTAGGTGCTCGGTAATAAAGCCCACTTCCTCGTGATTTAACTTTAACGTTTACCAAGGCTCTCGAAAATTTGTAAGTTATGTTTCTGTTTATAGGATTAGCATAAAACATGGTTATCTATTGCATACCTGGTTACTAAAGCGTTGTTCGAACGTCGCGATACAGTCTCATTGTAAAAGGTTTATTTCAATGAAATAAGGACTTTAGCAACATATGTTTACAGCTGTTTTTCAGCATCGAGCTCAAGGGGAATCCTTGAGGCAGGAATTCCGATTTCGTAGCGGCGACTGCTATGCCATCTAAAATATTGGACATCTCCATCTTGGTTGGTGTTTTGCTCTTTCTGTGGTCACAAACAATGAGTCGGGATCGTCAAGGGAATGTATGCATACTTTAAAATACGTTAAAACCTTTCTCCCACGTGGATATGTACAATGTCATGCAAGTGTGTCGACTGAGGTTGCATAACACGGCATATTTGTACAAAATGTTCGTGCTGCTTAATTATTTCATACCAGGAGTATCAATAAACATCTGCTGTTGAGGTTCCTGTTTATTTAGGTATATTGGCTTTTGGCATCAAGAATAAAATATATTTATTTTATAAAAAATAAGATATAGATTTTCCTCCTTTTTTCGCTACTATTTTGGATCCTACAAATTTGTTTAAAACCGACTAAGCGAAACTTTTAAGATCTTAGATTTTAAGCATATTAGCATCGTGGAATCTATCCTGTCTCTTCTGATAATACAATAGATAAATAAATTAGGGACAAGTCTTCATATTAACATTCAGTATAAAACCGTGTTTCGCTTGTATCAGAATCGTGATCTGTTAAGGTTGGCAAAACATGATTCGACTTAATAAAATATGCATATTTTAAAGTTGCTTTTGTAGTCATCGTCTTAATCATGATGAATAAACGTTATAATTGCAATAAAATCTTCACATTGCTGCGGTTTGTCTGTTATCGAAGTAGAATATATTTTTTTTTTGGTTTTACGGTTATAACTGCCTATCTGCTTATTAAATTAACCTACATTGTTCTGATGAAAAAACTTCCAAATTTTGTATGTTTGATAATAAAATCTGTAATATACCTTAATATCGACTTAATATAAATACTGTCTCCAACCCTAAAGGTGACCTAAGCTCCCACCCAATTCTACGGGGCATCTGAATGATGGCTTGTATTATTTTTTGTAAGCATGCCATGTCATCGGAACGATTGTGGTCTGTTCCCTATGATTTATCGATGTCCATATTACAAATACGACACAACATTATGCGATTCTTTATTTCTTCTTTAAGCCATATTAGTATTCCGCCAACAATCCTGTCCAGCGTTGGTTTTGTCATACCGACTAAATGTTATTTTGTTGGAATTTCAAATAAACAATTGTTGGCTTTTTTTCATAGCTTTTATTTGCAATATAAATTAATGCGAAACTTCAATCAGCGCTGACCAAGTCGGTTAGCATATTTAGAGCGCTCATGAATTAAAACCACGGGATTATGTTTTCTTCCATTCCAAAGACAACTTAATTTGTACGCAATAATTAAAACAATTAGGAGTTTGTCCACATGATACTAGTGCCTTTTGTATGCTTATTAATTTATTTTGTATTTGACGATGATGCGATGAAATAGCAGATCTAAAACCAAACCGATGTAAATATTAAAGATAATCGATCGGTAGGTAGAGTTGGAGAATCCTCAGAAGTGCTCATGATAAATCTGTTTCAGCACGCATGGCAATTAATTGGCTGGTGACACTCCATCGCATAGCTGCGGAGTCTTTATGTGGTCAAGCGGTAATTTGCTGCAGCCCAGCGATTGTGACCAACTGTTACTTCGCTGTTATACTGTCTCAGCGATGTAATGATTTACGAGATTTATACTTAGGTACTTACACATATTAATTATTGTTGCCTTTGGATATTTATTTTTTTCAATAGAAAGTTATACAGCTACTTCGTAGTATCAAGTAAAACAATGTTAAACTCAGCTTACATTAAAAACTCCACAAACCCACCCACTGTGAAACAGGTCTCCATCTCTAGATTATCGCGCTAACGTTATCTCCCGGGTATTATAACAGAATTCAAATTATTATAATTATCTAGGCAGTTACCTAATTATACACAAACGAATGTGTTTTAAGATTCGCCAGGCACCCATACTTAGTAAAAGAATAGTTGTTTTCTTAATGAGCTAATGCAGGCAGTAAAGAGTTTTATGTCTTTCTTTATAGTTTGCTTGAATCAACTAAGCACTGTAACACATTATTAAAATTTTTACTTCGTTAGCTACATTATGTGCGCCACGAATTTCACGCGTAAATATATGTAAATATATGTATACCACGATAAACATATACAACAAAAATAAAATCTCGTAATTATGCTAAATCTTTAAACGGGTCCGCGTACAATCAGGGCGTGAAGTTCAAATTTTCATTTAGCTGCGCACTTTGCGTTATTTGAAAGTGACCCTAAATCCCGCGTCCTCTGTGCAGATAATTCTTAATTTGCATATTAACGAGAAACTTTGCATCGGCAATACCGAAAAATTCCGGAGGTCGAGTGTGAACGGACAGGTGGTGCCGCGGACTAATGCCGGAATATTTCTCAAATCCTCCAGCGCTGTCGTCGGCGCCGACGGTATGTTGTTGCCCTTGATAGCTTTCTCGTTTCAGGGATTCTCCAGTACCGCAGCCCGGGATTTAAAACTTTTGGAAGCATCTGCTTTATTATTAGTAGAGGCACCTGGCTCGACTAATAAACTGAGTGTACCTGTACACCTAGACAGTTAACATTTTGCTACTTATTGGGATTAGGTACCTAAATGAGTGTGCCAGAACCGGTGTATGACAGAAAATTTGAGCTAGCTTTATCTGTAACAATAGTAATGTTTTTAAAAATTATGGACTTAAGCTTTTACCCTAAGAACGGCGAGTGCTCAGAGCGTGTGTATGGTAATTACGTGAACAAACATGGAAACCAAATGATACCTACCACACGATATTAGAAACGGCTCATTAGGTCTTTAAGCTGAAATGACAGCTCTATAAATAGTAGACGCGTCTTCGAAGAGTATATTATTATTTTATTTATTTTTGAATTGTCGGGGCTAAAAGAGAGAGTATTTGTAGTGGAAAGGTGGTGCGATGACAAAACATCTGTTCCGTGTGGAAGACTGGGAGCCTTCGGCGGTTATTCCGACTAAATCGTTTACCGCGTCCGCGACACCCCGTAAACGAGCTTAATGCGATCGTCGATGACAAATATAATCTTTGCTCTAAAGCGAGTTGACTTGACACTGTTGTTATTCCGAGAAACGGTAAAATTTATTTTTACTCAAAGAGCTAAATATTCAGGTGAAAGATATCTGTGAGGGCGTTGTTTGGCCGACTCGTTAAATCTGTCGACGGAGTCGCGTCTTCTGTGTAATCGCGCCGTTGATACCGAAAAATCTGCCCGGATTTCACTGCTTTGATATTCAGTCTCAAAGAAGGAATAACATTTTATTAATATCCATTCTAGCGAGCGTCGGAATTGTTGTTGTTGATCTCACCGACAGACATTGTATATGAATTTACTGATACGTAATTATCAGCTTTCAGAACATCTTGCTTGGGAGTTCTGTAGGTATAGCTTAGTCCAGTTAGACTCAGATAATACCACGGCCCCCTACCGCGAAGCTAGCTGTATTTCATATACGTTAACAGCTGCTGTAAAGCAATTAATGCAACGACGTTCACTCATTTAGTTGTACACATAAAGAAATCTCTATTTTTATTATAACGATCTTGCTTACATTACTTCCTTATTATCACGTTTTAGACATTATATTTAATATACAGCGCTAATTATGAACGAGTTCTTTATTACACAAAGTGAAGGCCCATTCACAAAATATTTTAGAGGAGGTTAATCGCCATTGTTATTCTTTTAGGTTCATTTAGGGTTCTGCAAGTTAGTTGAATTTATTTTTATAAAAGATTTAATTATTTCGCAAGTACAAAGATGAGTAAATAGAATAAGCACACTTTTGTAAATAATGTCCTTATTTAGTTTTTTTTAAACAGCTCCTTTAGCATTGATCGATTTATTAGGAAAAAATGTTACTTAGCAAGTTTCTGGATTATTTCGTTAAGTTACTTGTTGCGCAATACTTAGAGTAGGTATAAACACTTTTATTAATTACCAATACAAAACCGGATTATTGGGATTATTATTCACTTATTCACGTGCTTAAAAAACTGTAAGAGCGAAATCGAAAACGGAATTGAAACTTGTTACAATTATCTTATATAGGGAACCCTCTCGACCATGAATTACCTATTACTTGACCAGTGCTCACTAATTTAATTAGCATAAATTGTTATGCTGGATAAACGAATTTAGACGTGTAATTTTTTTTGTCTTAGTTAAATGACGTGTGAACAGCGTCTTGTTAATTTTTATTTGCTATACAAAAACGTGTCCCTAGGTCACTACCTAATTTTCACTCAGGAAGTTAGAATTAAAATGTCATTGTCCTCACACCCCCTTTCAGTTAGCTAGGTGTGTTTCATGTGTCATTTAGACGAGATTTGTAACGAACAGTTTTAGGTAATTTTTGCTTTGGCCTGTTGGTCAAGCGCCACTGTTGATCATGAGGCCCTAGCTTCGATTTCCAGGTCCAGAATCGAACCTAGAAATTCGGAGGTTATGTGTTTTTTAGGACTTTAGGACAGGTTATTCGTGATCTGCTATGAGACGTAGGCACCTCCTTGAGACAATGCTAACATCGAATGCGAAACAATTATTCTCATACATACACATACCTAATATTTATGTTCAATTTTATTTTTTACTGGCTATATGTTAGATAGTGTCGAAAACAAACCAAGTGGAAAAAAAGCTAAAGCCAATGATTCTACAAAATATGCCAACTCACAGTTTTTGTAATGTATGTCATTCATTAATGTATTTAATTAGGAGTAGCTGTATCAAATGCTTCTGACGACAAGCATAATGTATTCAATTCCGCCATAGTCTAAACAATACGAGCTTTATTAAAATGCGTATTAAAACATATCTTGGAACGAAACAAAGGTCGTTCACACCGGTTTGGTTCCTACAAAACGTGGTGTGGGACCGTGACCGTTTGCGTTCCCTCAACCATTTTTAAATTTTTCGTGTACCTACATACAAACAAAAGTATTCGGACGATAATCACAACATTTCTCGAGCGGCCGTCTTAATTCAACTTTTAATATCGCTAAAGCATTTTGGAATAGTCAATTACCTTTCGCGCTTTAGTTTTTCAATATAAAGTATTTACACGCACGTATACTTAGTAGAGATAGTCCATCCAACTCAAAGTTTCTCAAGCGCGGCGGTTACAATAACCGCCTAACGGCTTGTCACCGTAAAAAATGTCTCCGTAAGTAGGTAGTTAAGAATCCGCTGTACCATTTATTTACAAGAGTGAATCCGTCTTAGAAAAACTAGCATTCAAAATTATTAATGGTTTGTTTGAATGGTGCGTCACGCGGCTCATTGTTGGCGCACACTCCGCCGGATACGCTCGCTGACACTAATTATTCCCATAGTGCTTGAATGATAGATTGCCCTGGACAAATCACTTCTAGCCTCACTCCCAAACAGTAATAAAAAAGTCGTGTGATTAGTTTTTTAAGTCGGGGCCCACTGATTGTCAAAGAACGTGGGTTGGCTTGTACCGTTTGTCTAAAAAGGTAATATGTTACTGTAAAAAGTCAAAATCTCCGCGATGCTATCTTTCGTGGACTTCTGTCAGATTGGTAAGTTTAATCCCGTTCAAAATTATTCACGTCAAACAGTACTACTTAAAATGTTGATAATTTAAATTCCGTGACCAATCTTTTGTTTATTCTTTCCCTACAATAGAAAACCTGAGTTTATCTATCTGTGTGACGAAGTTTAAGTTTAAATATCTGTGCAACAGTTACGAATAGTTAAATTTTCTTGCGGTAAATAGAGCACAGTTTGGCGTACTGCTTAACTGTAACAGGTGAACTTTTAATTAAGAATTAGTTATCTTGACTTGAATTGCCGCTAATTATGCAGCGCGCATGTGTAAACATCTCATTATGTCGGAATAAGGATTTCGATTTAAGCAATCTGAAAAATTTTGCTGCGTGTCTTATGCTATAACTACGAACTTGTACGTATCTATACATACGTACATACAAATAAATAAAATAGAAGTGTCTGTTTGTATTAATAAAATAACAACTTTTTACTACATGCATACGAGTGTCGGTACATATACCAAAATAACATTTTTAGGGTTCCGTACCCAAAGAGTCAAACGGGACCCTATTACTGATATCCGTCCGTCCGTCCGTCCGTCCGTCTATCACCAGGCTGTATCTCATGAACCGTGATAGTTAGCCAGTTGATTTTTTTACAGATTATGTATTTCTGTTGACGCTATAACAACAAATAATAAAAACAGAAATAAATAATTTTTTAAGGGGGACTCCCATACAAAAAAGTTATAAATTTTCGTTTTTATAAATAATGGTACGGAGCCCTTCGTGCGCGAGTCCGACTCGCACTTGGCCGGTTTTTACTATTTTTGTCTTTCTCTCTGTCTGTTTTTTCCGGCTAATCTCTGGAACGGCTGAACCGATTTGACGACGGGTCTTTCCATGTAATAAGTAGTAACTTTGGTTATTTCTATTTTAGAGACATTATAAAATTATTATAAAAAAGTAATTGCGACATTACTTTTTCATTCCACGCGGACAAAGTCGCGGGCACATCTAGTTTAAAATATAAACAGTAGCGAATGGGTGGATAGGTGACCATCGCTACAACAAGATGGTAGTCAATGGCAGTATACCTACTGCCACTGGGTCAAACAAATTAATATCCTCTGCACAATATAAGAAAAGAATTGTATTAATTATTTTTATTTGATCTGAAATATAATAATACTGCTTATGCCCAACGCTTCGCACGCGTTTTGTTCATTAATTGTCCCACGGGATTGTAAAACCCGGATAAAGAATATCCCATGTGATATTCCAGATCATTATTTATCCCTGTGCCAAATATCATCCAGAACTATTAAGAAGGTTTTGCGTGAAGAGTAACAAACATTCAAAGATCCTCACAAACTTTAGCAATTATAATATAATAGAAGGATCTAAGTTCGCGGGTCACCATGACGTCATTAACCTTGACCAGTCGGCTCGGCTATACAAATGCGCGTCGCGCTGACTCCGATCGGAGGGCGCCTACTTCTTATGGCGTTCCAACACCAGAACTTTTTCCTGAATTGTAACAATCCTAGATTAATTTGTACGCACGGCGACCAATTTAGCTATGCAAAACCAATTTATTTGGACCTTTCTTTGTACGGCAAATCTACACAAAGCGCGGCCATGTTATATTGGAAATGCATGGCTTGATGAGTACGGAAACCTGTCGATAAAATTGTTCGCTGTAATGCTCGGTTCTCCTTACTAGCTGAATCGAATCATCAATGTCACATTACGGGTAAATGCTACTGGTGAGGGAACTCCATTAAGATTTAAAAAGCTACCAAAAATAGAGGACAGAGGACTGTCGACTGTCTGGAGTACTAGACAGTTGACAGTCCTCTTCATTAGGTAGTGTTTTATCTAGAATTCTGGTTTAAAGAGAGTACCGTGGAAAGACGAAGAAAAGTTTTCACTCAAAAAGCACTTGGCAATAATAATAAATAAACATTAAAAACCCTTTAACTTGATTTTATCGGAGACTGTATGGTATTGTTATTTGTACTAACACCAACAACAGGGAAAAATGGGTTCGACGTATGCCTCCTTCAATTTTCTGCTTAATCAGGAATTCGGCACTATGCAAAAATCTTCGCATCTCGTCATAAACCATTAGGTGTTAGTAACGCCAGTTTAAGAAATTCAGTTAATCTGAGAAGCTAATAACCAATGCTACCAATGCTTATGCAAGTTACCTATATTGATTGTAGAAATAGATTTCGTGAACGATACCTTAAAGTTGACCTATCAACCTCAAACAAAGTAACGGAGATAACATAACAAATCGCTTCGGTAACTGCGATACTAACTGAAACGATAGCGTCGATCGAGGCGGGGGCCGTACCGCGCCCAATGAAATATTATCTCCAGTGTGACTTACGAGTACTGGCCTCTCGACCAAGCATAATGACATTTTAGTATTACAACATTTTATCTACACGAGACGAAAAGTTCCAAGATAAGTTAAACGCCAACTGGTATATTGTTTCAGAAAGTTGACAGCCGATGTAATTTGTTAATGTCAAGCGGCGTTTGCGGCGGCCGGCGACACAGCGACGTATCTGCGCCCGCGCCGACCGATCTGACATAACCTAAAAATACACGGCGACACCACTTCGCCCCAGCTCCTTGCCTATCTGTCGTACTGATTTAAATAATGAGATTTATCATTCCTGTGTGCACAAACTCATAAAATTATTATCTGGCATCGTTCTATTAGTAACATTATTTAGTAAAGCTTCCGAATAAAGTAGTGATAATAATTCACCTGTTCGTTTAAAATCCGTTCTGTGTTATACCATTAAACTTATTAAAATTCTGAATGACGCATTATTAATAGATGTTTCTGCTAAACGTCAAGTTGCGCCCACCTACATTGGTTATCTATAATCTTATACTAGATTTGAGAAATGATGAACACTTTGATTGATTTTCACGCTTAAGGCGGATGCTCCGATAGTCTGTCCGTACAGTTTTGGTTGGGGTTATACTTCCTCTAAAGTTTAAAGGAAATTGGAATTGGAAATTGTCATTGTTTAAAGTCTAAACAATGACAATTTTTGTTTAAAACTAATCATTTTGTACAGTAAAAGATGGCCGCGTTGGACACTTTTTTATAACCTATATTATTTACCGAGGAAAACAATCATAAAATCTATTTGCAATTTTTGACACTTTCTTTATTTCTTCTTTCTTTGAGTGACAAGCACCAAACGCCATGATTGGGATAGGTTGAACACTATACAATAATTGATATTTTAATAAATCAATATACAATAATTGTTTTATTTCCTTTCCTACCTTTCAATAAATAGAAAACAAAACAATTCTTAACAAAACTGACGACGTTATACGACAATGTTATTATTTAACATGCAATTCTAACCCATATTGCTTCTCCGTCTTCTCAGACCACGATACAGGAGAAATTCCTAGTGTGGGGTAAAGTTAAAAAAAAAAAGAAAAAGAAAGGAAATTGGGGCTGAAGCCACGTCAGGTTATTTTTTTATTTTTTTTCGAGCTCCGCCCTGCTTCCGCTTTGGCACTGGAACTAAATCGAAGTCGGCAAACAGCCTATTCATCAACATCATCATAAGCCTATAATGTTCCCACTGCTGGGGCACAGGCCTCCTCTCTATGGAGCGCCTATTAAACCAATAAAAACCGATTTTCACCATGTAATAAGTAAGTACAATAAATTCCGAAAATTATGTATTTAAACTTAATGTTTTAATTTATAGAACGCTAGAAGACTGCCTCGTTGGTGTTGGGGTCACAAGTGCGACTGCTGACCATGAGGTCCTGGGTTCGACAACCACGTCGGGCAAAGTGTTATTGGGTTTTTCCGTCAAGAATTTCTCAGTCATGAAGTCTGAATCTATGCCAGGTTGATGTTGACGGCAAAGCTTGCCCCGCGTTACAAAGCGAAATATGGGTGTAAGTGTACTATTGGGTCACCTTTGCCTAGCCCTTCGGGGATAACAAGCGTGATGTTGTGTATGTTTGTACGTTATGTACCAACAATTTTTTTTTCTTTTTGTTTTTGTAAAATTTTTAGCAATAATAAATAAAACCCATTTATGGCGTATTTTACTGCAATATTGCGGGTAGCACTGAACTTCACTACACTGCATTGTGAACCTATATCCAGTGCAATAAGAGCTACTTTCGAGCAGGTCTGTAATATCATTTTTATCATGAAAAGAGAGTAAGATACTTATACCCGTGATATAGTTATATCCCTAGGGATATAGCTATATCCCGCAAGAATAGTAATATGAACGGAATTTGTAACTATCTTGTTAGACTATTCTAGTGAAATAATAAATCAGTGTTGTATTTGAAGCAAGAGCAAGCGAAGCGGGCTCGGGACTTGGGGCACCCCAGGGTTAGGTTAGGTTCGAAGGGGATAGCTGGGTCTGGAGAGCGAGCGAAGCGACCTAACACAGACCCGCTTATGACACCGTCTTTTGCTTTAGTAGGATAGCAAAATGCAAAACTTTTAGTGATAATTTCACATTAAAATGGGGTTTTAATTTTGATGATTATTTGACAGTTTATAAATGTTTTTATAGTTATCTTACTAAGATAGTTACAAATTGCTTTCATATATTACTACATTCCGGGGCTGAAACTATCTTACTGCGACAATGTATAGGTCGTACTTTCGACTGACCTGAACAGATTTTTGATTGTAAACGAAAACATTAAAACATAATATCTTAATTTGAATAGCTTATAAAGTTATAACGGCCGTAAATGAATAATAAAAGACACACGCAATGTTTATATCATAGCTGCAACAAGCTTCATATCGTGATTTATTCGTAAAAAGATTATCCTGATCATCCACCAGGCCCTAATTCCCGAGGGGCCGTTCCCTGATAACTCGGTATCGCGGGTGCTCTCGTTTTCAAATAAGTAAATTAACGTGGAATTGAATTAAGTTTCGTCCCGAGTTGAGATTATGGCGATTTAGTGAGATTATCTGAATGTGTTAAACGTCGCCGTTGGGTTGTAATGGAGGGGCGTGGGTCAGGCCCATTGTTTAATTATAGATAGTGCTCCGGTATAAAGCCACGAAGCGTGGTCAGGTTTTACTACTCATATTTATGTTTATACGTAAGAAGGTACCGTTTTTATGACTCTATTGTGGACGGTGGTTTAACTTTATAAAACGTTATAATATCAGGTCATTTGGTATTGTTTAATTGTTATTAAGCTTGTTATTTAGATTTTTACTGTTCACTAACATTTTTGTCCAGGTGGTATTATAGATTAGGAACCTAGTAGATAGGTACCACTCACTATGACTTCGTTTTTGTACTATGCTATGATTGAACTGTGTCTTAAAGTCTAAGAGGGGTATTAAATTAAAATCCTTAATCCAGAGACGAGTGGATCTTTTTTCAACTACGCAATATTTTGCAGCTGCCACATTCTGTGTTGCCAGCTGATAAACGTAAATGTAGACTTTAATTACTCTATCTGCTTTTATTACAAAAGAACATTTAAAAAAAAATACAAATTGCACATTATTTTTGCTTCTTAATTTTATAAGTGACGCTTACTTTTTAATAGCCAATTGTAAAATGATACTTATTTATGATAGCAAATGTATTTAAAACAATTAATCGTGATAAGAAAATACAATTAAACTTCGTCTTTATACACAAAATCGAACTCATTGACCGGCTGTTCGAAGCGAAGTGTGAGGTTTGGGAAGACTTTTTTTTCCATTTAACGGGGACCCAAGTCTTGGCGTGTTCGAGTCTCGGTAGCTATCGTAAGGCCGCGTAGAGATCGCCGATAATTGAAAAAAACGTTACGACTGCTGAATCTTAACACCGATTTAAAACTGCGATGGATAAATTAAAAGAATCCAACCCCGGACGATTGTTTTTCTTTCCGATTCTTTGCCTCCGATTTAGCCGATAAGCGTGTTCTGAGCGAACTTTATGTTCCGATTGTACTTGTGTACATTGTGTGTAGGTGGCGCTGTGTCGTGTGCTTTTACCACTTCTTTTTAATTTTAATTAAAAACAAAATGTATTACAATTAAAGGACATTAATCATGGTTGTTTCTTTGGGACCAGCTGTACGATTCTTTAGGCTGTTTTGAATATTATTTTTAAAACTCGTGACTTATACTGATTTTACCAATTGACTACTAGATTATTAGTATGTTGGTAAAGTAAATTGACTATGGATTATTAATAATTAAAATGAAGGTAAAAGCACACGTTTTATCACAGCACAAGATCAGTATCGGCTCAACTCGTCCAGCATTATTTCAATTAAATTACTGGTTACGGCCAGTTACGGCGAACCAACACCCCGGTTTTTACAAGAAATCAGCTCATAGCTCACTAATTATAAGCCTTAATCCAGATCGGCATTACCTTCCTCACCTTATTTTTACTATCCGATCCCGATTGTGGCCCACTTCCGCCGAGCAAATCATTTTCTCCCCATACAATAAAATAATCCTTACATGAAAGTGAGTATGGTATAGTATCAACATTAGTAAAAAAATTGGGAAGATGTTCATGCATTGTATAAAAATAAATATATGGTACTAGCTGTCCGGCGCAACTTTGATTTCGTCACTTTTTCCCCGTTTTCGCAACATTTTTCATTGCTGTTCCACTCCTATGGGTCGTAGCGTGATGATAATAGCCTATATCCTTCCTTGATAAATGGGTTATCTAAGACTGAAATAATTTTTCAAATCGGACCAGTAGTTTCGGAGCCTATTCAATGCAAACAAACAATCAAATCTTTCCTCCAATTCTTCCCATTCAATGAAATGACCCTTACGGGAACAAAGTCAAACGACAAGAAAAAAAACTGGTAATTTTCACCCATTTATAACGACAACACACGACCAAAAATGTATAGTGCTTATGCAAAATTGTTTCCGAAAAAGAGCGGCATTTTCCGAAGAAAATTTTCCTGTGAGTATCTCTCATAGATTCGTATTTCCCCCTTGTTCTTTTAAAATAATCACTCTGTAACGTAAGTATGTGTGTGATGAACTGATGATTATTTAGAAATTTTTCCTAAAATATCATATCTATATTTAATTATGTATATAATCCAGTAAGTAAATAGGCAATTGAGGTAGGCCAGGTAAGTAGAATAAACCTACAAGTAATACCAATTAAAAATATATTGCTGAGTTTCAATTATTTGGATCTGAATGCTTATTTGTCAATGGACAAATCATGTCTGATAAATAATAATTGATTGATCAACCGGTAAAGCTATCGCAATCGATATAAGGCTATAATAGTCTACTTGTGCAAAACTCAGAAAGTCGCAACAAAAACAAATATTGTGTGCGGGAAAAGAGCAGCTTTAACATCATCTAAAAATTACTCAAATACACCAAGGTGTCAAAGGGGGAGACCTTTGACTCCTTGGTGTATTTGAGTAATTTTTAGACGATGTTAAAGCTGCTCTATTTACTTATTAACTTAAAAAGGAGGTTATAGATTCGACCCTTATATTTATTCTTATTTCCAAGAAACACCATACAATGATGTAATAAAAAATTAATTTCGAATAGGTATATTGAAATTCATGATCACTAGTTTTTGAATATTTGTTTGGCTTCCGCACAATTGAACTGTTGCTACAATACTACTAAGAAGTTTCTTATTTTTATAGATCTAGGACATTTGCGCGAATGAAAATCCAAGATGGCACTGACGAAAATGTTGTGTTTCCTCCATGTGTGTCGTTTTCATGGCTTTCGGAGTCTCTGATAAAATATATATTGTCAAAATAAAAATCCAAGATGGTACTAATGAAAATTTCTGGATTTTCCTTCATGGGTGTCATTTTAGTGATTATTGCTGTCGATGACAACGAAAATAATGAAAAATTCGATAATTATCGTTTCCACGATCGTTAATTTTGATTTTAACCCCATGTTTGTTTAGGGCGCCCTCGATTAGCATGGTCGTGACCCATGACGAAAAATTCGCCACTTGTCGTTTCCGCCATCTTTGATTCTGACCTCATATTCGTTTAGAGCGCCCTCGATTACCATGGTCGTGATTTACCCAACAAGAGCGAGTTTTATGAACTTTTTAAGTTCATAAAAATACGTTATAAGGCATGTAACAAATATTATGTTGCACTATAAATAATTTCAATTTATTAATAACTTTAGTCAAGAAAACCTTGTAAACCTGCCCGAATATTTCGAAGGGCCGACCAGTTTACAGACTGGGCCCTTAAAAAAACACGATTCAATTTTGTCAAATTATTTTAAAAAGTTTATACAAACACTTTGTTACTAAAATATAAAAGCAAAAATAAATATGTCATTCTTATTTCTCAATTAGGTACTCAGCTCTTGCTATTTAAGCGTCTGCGTTCAATTCAAACAATTTCGCGTTACAACTTAACACCCCGAGTAGTTAAAATTGGTATAAGCGTGTTATAAAAGGCGAGGGAGTACGCTCCGAACAATAATTCACAAAAATTGTGAGCAGTTAATGTGCTCCCGGGCCTGAGGGCGACATAATCATCCGCAAAACTAAATTTAATGCTAATAGCACTTTTTAAAATAAAACCTCGACAGGGTTGGGCGCTTAGTGGCATTATTTAAAGTGATTTTAATTATGTTGAAAGCAGATGACACTGAGTTCCCACCTCTTCATTGTCCGTTGGCGACCGTCGCTTACCGAAATTCACGTCCATTGGGTTCGTATTGGCGCCTTACGTTGTTGTTAATACGTACACTTTACTTGCAAATTTTGTTTTCGGATAGGTAGACGTAAATCGCAATGCTGGTCTCTTCTAGATGTTGTCTTAACGCTGTCTTAGCTTTGGTAAGTGACTTTGCTTGAAGCGATTTTTATTGCAGTTGCCCTTTTGGGCTATATGGGTTCCGTCCACCGATATGGTGCGATTCCACCGGTGTACGGCACAGTGTGCCGGACGAATGTTTCTTTCGATGGACTCGCCCAAGTGAACATGAACAAAATGTGCGAGTGTTCACGGAAATGTTAGCGCACACGGACTCGCTGTTCGCGCACTCCGTTTAGTAGTCTAAGAGACCAAGCTTCACTCATCGGTTTACTAAAAATATTTTTAGCAAGCTTAGTAGGTATGTTGTGTTGTCCGATAACATTATGTCAAGTAAATTGCGACAATCGTCTTGACCGTTTTTACTTATGCAACATACCACATAGACTTATTCGCAATAAGTTTGTACATGTCTTAGGATTCCTATAAAGTATTTTTCTGAATAATATTCAGAACTACCGTTGTGCCGTTTGGTCATGGGCCCATCTTATCATGTTCATTCACAAATGTGATACACTGTGCGGGAACAAAACTTATGCACAATATTGCAAGTGGAAACGGATGTGTAGATCTGTGAGCGAACATTTTGTACTACACAACACGTTTGCGAACAATTGTGCGCCACAAATATTCGCGCACAATTTTCCATTACACACCTACAATTAAAAGTGAAACTCAAATTCACATGACCTTTCCTGTGTTCTAACAACATTGCCATTTTATGGTAGACGAAATGATAAGTGTATTTGATGAACAAATCAATCATGAGGAGGCGGCGCGCGGCGGCGGGCGACCCAGTATCACAAGCGGCGTGTATCTAAAAGTCACGTAACGTTACACCGCGTATTCGCTAGACTAGGACCCCGCCAGTGCGTGCCTCTAAATCCGACGAAGCCAATAAATCACACGAAGGCAAACATTACGAGGGCTTTCTATGTATACTGTTACGCATACTGCCCCGCGTTTGTGTACCATGGGCCGGTGTTTGTGCTCGGCTAGTCGTTACAAAACCAGAGTGATTCACAAACATGCATAAAGCACTCGGCTCGGTAAATGCGCATCGATGTCAAATGGAACGATGACACTACCAAAACGGCAATTTGCTGCCGCTACATATTAAACAACTCGTTTTGTTTTAATTATATAAGCTTTCAATGTGTACACATTTTAATATCAACTAGCTAGACTATTGGATTCATAAAATTCGTTTCGTTTGAAGTTTTTAATTCCTGTTTGCTATGTTTAGTTTTATAAGTGATTAAGAAGTGATACTTTTGTCTAAATCATCCTCATATGCTTGCTATTTAGAACTGGGTAGTACGATACTTTTGTCTATGCATCAAAAATATTACTTTGATTTTATTTGTGGATCACATCAACGGCAGGCATTTTATTTTTGTATTTATTGTGTATCTTTAACACAACCAGTTCTGTTATCCTAACAGAACCTCCTTTAATTGTGACACGTGGATGTGAACTTTGAACCTCCCCGATATTTAGTGATTAGATCGTCAAGTAATTAAACCAATTGTGGTAGACAGAGAGCTCGAGCTGTACAAGACGTCTTGCTTTTCTTTCCAACACTGAAGGAAGATTAAAACAATACTGCTATAAGAGATCATGGTACCAAGTAGAAGCTAAAACCGTAATCAGAATGGTTAAGAAGGTTTTTGATTCCGAAGTAGCGACACTATCCTAGACAGTATGTAGAGTGGTTGTTCCTGAAGGGAAACCGGTAGGAATGGGGTTTCCTATACTTTTAACCACTTGCGTTCGTATCCGGCACGTCCCCTTAACCATTTTTCGTTGTTCTGCGTTGGTTTTGCTAGTCTGCCGTTTTGGTAGATTCCTTGTGACCAGTGACGCGTTAGGTAAATTGGACCACTTGATAAGATCGTATGGTCAGTGTTAGTGTAACTTTTACTGCGGACGTTGTTGCCTCAAAATCATAAATGACTTAAATTGTAATTTATTAAGCAAATGACCTTAAAGAAATAATAAAATTAACTTGTTTAATTAACTGTACCTACATCACACAATACGCTCGGAAAGTAAATTATTTTTTACATTATTTGTAATTCACAAATGAAAATTCAATTTTACAAAATGGAATTTTCGTGCAATAAATTGCTAAGGTAACTATTAAAGTTTAAGATTTTTTTAAAGTTCTTTTTTTTATTTATACCATCCTAGTTACTAATAGTTACGAGCAAAAACAAACAAAAGAAGTTGCTTTCTTTAATTTTATTTTATTTTTTCGTTTATTTTAGAAAATTGCGAAGATTATTTCAAGACCACATGTGTCTTTGTTTGTTAATAAAATATGTTTATTGTAACTATATTTATATTTCATAATCTACTTGAAATATTCAAACACATGTAATATATTAAACATAATAATTAAATAAGATGAATTTTCTAGAACACCCACTGTAGATAGACGAAAGTCATTCTTACGTCAGTGTGATATGTATAATCTTCAAATAACATCAATTCTAAAGTTTCTTTCTTTTCTAGTATTCTAGACCCCAAAGTCCTCGTTCGGCTTGGTAAGTATGTCAGTAATGATTCATCTAGGGGTGAAGGTGAATAGACCGACACATTTGAATTCAGACTTTAACAACGAGTAGATAGGTACGATCAAAGAAGTAAAGTTCGAAGAAGGCTGTTTCTATTTAAGTATAGCTTGAATTAAGCTGTCAGGAAACTTGGTCGTCACTTACCCATATTAAGACCGGATATGGTCATTATAACTAACTATTACTGACGGATAGTACAACGGTGGCTTCTCATAAAATAAATTATTTTTTTCTTTTATTTGATTAATTTTAATTTTCCAACTATATATTAAAGAAGGCTAACCTATTGCCACAAAATGAGCACAAATCCGGGTTCAAGGAAACAAGTTTACAGAATCAAAATTGCGGATGTCAAAAAGATGCATCATCTTATTTTTTTTATTTTTTTGTACATTTCTCCGTCTGTTTTTGAGTTCATTTTTGATTAAGAACCTCTTTATTAGTAATATTTTAGACAATACATACAAGTTTATTAGGTACTTTTCCATCTCTAACACAGTAATACTACTACTAATACAAACATAGTAAAAATGGTTCTGTTTTAACGGACTTTTCTAGGTAAGTTACTGTTACTGTTAGCCTATGTGTGTTATACGAGTATTGCGTTGTGGGATCACCGTTTTCAATTTCTGATTTATCTTTTTCATTTTTTTTTAAATCTTTTCATTTTTTGTTCTTTCTGGTCAATGATTTGACACCAACGACGACAAACAAAACAAAACCATGAGCTGCTACGAATATCCAAATAATAGTAAAAGGAAGTCAAAATTAAAGTTAGAACTAGGCAAACACAACAACACCAACGTAACATCACGACTGTAATACCCGAAGGGTTAGGCAGAGAGGTGTACCTAATATACTACACCTACATTTCGCCAGTTTTGATGTCGGGGGATGCTGATGGGGCGAGTCGATTGCCAAATAATAAGCAAAAAGTACCTAACCTACCTGAAAGTCAGAAACTGAAGAAAAATGGTAAGTACAATCGATCTATACTGAATGACTCTAGGTGTGTGTGTAATGTAGGTCTCGTGCAATGAGCCTGAATGGCTAAAGATTAACGTGGTTATCGATGGCGGCCTGCGCAATTACACATATAATATACAGGGTAGCGTCGACATTACCTCAATAAATTAAACTGTGTATACCTCATGACGTTCCGCGTATACAACATTATTTTTAATTTTCAACAATTTGAGTATGACGTAGAATAATAGGCGAGCACCGATAGGTTAACGAATCCCGCATAGGTATAAACACTAAACATATGTTGCTAACTTGCTACTTCAAATACCTTTGCCTTGTCTTTTTATGATTTATTTGATAGTTTAAAATATTCCTATCAAGTATCACCAGTGTTTTATTTATTTATTGTCGGCGCCACCGTGTATACGATAAAAGACTGCGATCGTAATGCAAAAGTGTTGGAGTAATCAGTGCAGTTAAAGTTAAATCAATCTGTTAGTCTGTGTCGGTCTGTCAATACAGAGACATCTGGTTTCACCCTAAACTATCATAATCAATTTGGATTCAGCAAAATCGACGGGTCTAGACAGATTAAAATAATTTCGCCAAACAGGAGGCACTGAAAACTGGCTGCGGAAAAGGCGACGGTAGCTGTGTTTTTTTAAATTGATTTAAGCGTGTTAGTTCCTTGAGGGTCCATGATGATTTTGACCTAGCCCCTCTAAAACGAATCTAAATAAAACTGGAATGATATGGCCGAACATAAATCGAACGCATCGGAAACGTTTAGCAGCAATAGCGTAGAATAAACCCTGAGTACCTACCTATGTTTAATGATGGGATCATCTGAAAGCTTGACGGCGCTGATCCACAAGCGTTGATAAATCACACGAATATAAACACGAGGTGGGATTTTGTTTGTTTTTTGAGCCACCGCAGGAAGTAACCCAGAACCCTCACTTTAAAACTAAAATGTGTCTTAGATTTGTTAAACAAACGTAATGGCTGGGTGCCAACATTATCATCTTACTATTATTGTTCAAAGGATGCATCGGCGACCACAGTGACCAATCTGAAAACTGGTTGGAGTTGTATTACTATACAGGGTGTAACGGAAATGGTATATATGTTACCGGCCAAACCCGATTGCAGGCCAAACTAGTTTGTCCTAGGCCAAACCGGTTTACTCGTTTATCGTGTCAAGATATACTAACCCAAACAAAACATTTACAATGCGTCTAACTTGGATGTGGCATTGCTCGCTACGCTCGCTCAGCTCGAGCGTTTATGGTCACAGTTCAAACCTAACCTATCCCATTTACATGGGGTGCAGAGTCCTTTTGATTGAGTTTGGCCTAGGACAAACTAGTTTAGCCGGATATCGGGTTTGGCCGGTAACATATACATACTTAACGATGTGCTACAGACCATCAAACTAAACATGTTTCTCCACAAAGAAACATCGTCATAGCAAAAAAAATATCAGCTGCCCCATACATTTGGGTCGAATAGGTAAGTATTAAGATTTTGTATGCGGCAGCAGATAACTTTTTCGTTATTATGATATTTGTTTGTAGAGAAACATGTTCAGTTTGATGGTCTGTAGCACATACACACACCCTTAAGTGTGTACATACCCTTTCCGTTACACCCTGTATAGTCTTATACAAGGTGTAAGGGACACCGATGCGAAAACGCTTACCATGTACTAAGTATGTACATCATTATGGACCCCCGCCCTGCATAGTAATTTATCATAGAAAATTTAAAAAAGAAATCTGCACTTTCCTACAGTATGGAAAAGCTTATGAATCTATGTCGGGGGATCAGAATGATGTCCTGAGTATTCGCTTCGGTGTCCCCTACACCCCGTACAGGAATAAAAAGAAACAAGTTATACGGTAGCCGAACTAAGAGCGCCTTCAAATTAGCCCCAAGGAGCCGCGCTGCCGCCGCGCTGCAACCGCTAGGTTCGAGCATCATAGTCTTGTACATTTAGTTTCACGATGGACTCTGACGGCGAAACACTGCCGTCAGTGTTACTATTTAAAAAAAAAATTGGAAACCTATGAAAACGTTGCCGTTATTTTGTATAAGTCAACGAACTGAATTTCATAAAGTAAAAGGCTAGTGACCAAAAGTTTTAAAAAACTTACGATTATTAAGAACTCTATGAATTACTATCGTATCGCATCGTCACTAGTCGATCGATGAACTGATGTGCGGCCGCAGCGCGGCGCCAGCGCTGCAGCCGCGCTGTCATCGTGCGGCACTTTGCGGCAAATTTGAAGGCGCCCTAATGCTCCGCTAATACTCACTCCTATTTCAAAAAAAGTGTTTCATAATGTAGACTATAGCTGTACCGCTGTAATGTAGACTATGGCATGCGTTGAAATGCCCTTTTTACTACCTACCCTACCTACCTACCTACTGACCTACCTACCTCACCCTACCTACCTACCGACCTACCTACCTTACCGTACCTACCTACTCTACCCTACCGACCTACCTACCCTACCCCACCTACCTACTGTACCCTACCTACCTACCCTACCAACCTACCCTACCCTACCTTTCTCACCTATTAAACCTTCCCGTGACTACGACAAACATTTCAAAACCAAAATCAGCCAAATCGGTCCAGCCGTTCTCGAGTTTTAGCGACACCCACGAACCACAATTGATTAGATATAGATAGATAGATAGATTAGGTATAACTTATAGGGCATGCGGAAACCCGGTACTACAAAAGATAGAAATAAGAATGAAACACCTGCAATTGATAAGTCCTTGAAAACGTAAACTTACTGCTATTCAGTAAGAAAGTTAGCTTCGTTTCAACCATTTTACATCACTGCAAAGTTATTCTTTTCACAGAAACTCCCTAATTTTTGTGTTGCGTCAGATTATTATTTTTCATCGAAATCTCTGCATTTAGTCCATAGTAAACGGAGTGCAGTGGCTTAAATCGTTAGTTGGTCATTATTGCCGCGACAATGGGAGGCGGTGCGCAGTTAGGCATTAGAAAGGCCGAGCTTTCGCTAATGACATCCCGGCGCGCCTTATGTATGCCGCCGACACGGCGGTTTACCGAATAACTCTTTGTTCGAGGAACGAGGCGTTTAATTTACCATTTTAAATGTTCCACGTTCTGTGGATAATTTAATAGAGCTTTTCTTGTGACAACAGTAGAATAAAAATATCAAACAATGGGATTCGGGGTTCGATAACTGCTCATGAAGATAACCGAATAATATTGAAGTAGATCTTTTTTACATATATGTTGTGTACATTTTTGCATATTAAGAATTTAATTTTAAAAAATGTATAATATCATCATCATCTGCCTAACCTTTTTCCAAACTACCATAGGGTCGGCTTCCTGTCTAACCGGATGCAGCTGAGTACCAGTATTTTACATGAAGTGACTGCCTATCTGACCTCCACAACCCAGTAACTGGGTAATACGATGCCACTTGGCAAGACTGGATGTCAGACAAAGAAGAAAATAAAACCTATCATAAAATCATAATTAATTAAACAGCAAAATTAATTATTATTTATTTGGGAAGTTTGTATTGAGTTCCACAATTGTTAACGTGGGTAAATTAACGTGAAGATGCCAGATAGCGCCAAAACAAAATGAATTTACTACAGCTACATAAGTAGGTTCCTGTAGCCATGTACTACAATGTACTCTAGAACATAACATCGTTTGCCTAGCCTTTTACACAAGTAAGTATCTTTGTTGGGATCGGCTTCTATAGACAAACTTGGTACAAGTTCCGAATACCAGTGTTTAGTCAATTGTACGACAGCATAATTTAAAACGAGCTGCCTCTACCGTCGTTCGCTTGTAATTATAATAAAATTATTACTTTCTGTTTGAATCGGATAGTCTTATTTAGTCCTTATAACATCAGCTATCGGCCAGAAAATCCCGTCAAAATCGGTTCAACCGTTTCGAAGATTTCGAAACCGGAAAAAACAGACACTAAGTAAATTAAAATGTATTTTTTTTGGTTTGTTTGTTGTGTAGTCCCATATATACTTGTACTTTTATATGCATTTAGTTGAAAGCTGTTATTTTGAAATTACAAACAGACACTTAAAAATTAATTTATTTGTGTAGATAAATTTAGAATTTGTTGTTTTCAATAATATTATTATAATTCATCGTATTTGAGAGCCTAACGTGAATCCCTTCGTAGGCACCGGAACTAAACCTTAGCAAAGGTTGCAATGAATGGATGTGAAATATTATTATATTAACCAAACGTTTGAAAAATATTAGTATTTGCAGTACCGACGCATGTTTTCGTTATTAGATTAATAAGTGTAAATTGCTGCTGGGTTTCCCTACACACTCAGAAACACTAACTTAAACTAAAATCGCTGTATGAGCCGTGTAATAACACTTAATCCCATTCCAGAATAACATTAACATGTTTGTAAGAAGGAGCTCCAAAAGGAAACCATATAATTGTATCTAGAACCGCGAATTGTACCTAGCTAATACCTACCTAGTATTTTATCAAAGGATCCTGGTTTTATTCACAGTTCCTTAGACAATAGTCAGTCCATTAATGTCTTAATGTACCTGAATTGGTGCATCTAGAACACCTATATACATAAGAGTAGATCAGTACCTAATAAATAGTAAAATAGTGACATTGAGAAACTCTGTGACTTTGGGGTGTAAAACTGAAGTTCTAATGTAAGTTTAACAGTGCGTACAATACTGGGAGCTACGAGCGTACGCCGAACGCGGCCCGCATAGCGCCATCTATCATTGTTTCCGAACACTACAAGTTCTATGCGTTTATCTGTACCGGTGGGATGTGTTAAATGCAACGACCGACAAACCCGACTCGCGTCAATATTGACACAAAATCCCATAATTTCGACCGCCATGCACACAATAGATTTATAAGATAAACACAGAGTAAAATGTCAGTAAATAGGATTGACAACATTTTAATATATGGTCTTGTATTTGCTTTGGGTTGGTTCGGCTCTCTGTTATGCCTACATGCGTTAATGCTGTACCGTGAAATCATTGTTTTTTGTAGACGCTTTGGAGATTAAATATGAATAAAAGGACAAAGCGCCGTGAACATATTGTATTTTTTTGTTTAGCGAGTTGACTTAGTAAGCCGGTGGGATTTTGGCATTGCGACATTCCATACCGGTTAAGTACTTTTAACGTTGGTACGGGAATTTAAATAAAGGTTTCTTTAACCTATGGGCTAAATATTGTCACATTTAAATCTCATACCCGTTTGAGCTAGTTTGTACTGCAAAAATCAGCCCTGTTTGGTTTTATTCATCATCATCATTTCAGCCCAAAAGACGTCCACTGCTGGACATAGGCCTCCCCCAAGTGTCGCCACATTGACATTTTAGGGGGGTTTTGCCATAATCGCCACGCTTGGCAGGCGGGTTGGCGATCGCAGTACGGTTGTTACAAAAGCACAGAGAACGCTGCTGCCCATTCTCTGACAAGTCCCTTAGTCGCCTCTTACGACACCCACGGGAAGATATGGGATGGTGCTATTCTTTACGTCCGACACCATACAGAGCCGGTTTTACTAAGTACTAACATTTATTTAGTAGAAAGTGATTCTAGACAAAATATAACATTACCAGGTATGGTTTCAAGGAAAAACTGTTTATTAATTGAGAAATTGCGTTTTAAATGTATAGAGGTTTTAACTGAAACCAGTAAAAAGTGGTTTCATCCGATTCATTTTTACTGTCACTTAAATAGGTAAGTATTTTTCACGTGTATGAGTCGAACATTCAACAATTAAACTTCTAACCTAGTTGTTTAAGTAAGTTGGAGTACCTAAGTGCTATTTTGCTGTGCCCGGCAGGGACTGTAATAATCTCATTAAGTTTTAAGTTAGCTACCACTTATGTAGGTACACACTTACTCCTTATGGAATGCAATGGCCGATAGAATTTGTAGTTATGTATAGAGATGAGCCGATTGTGGCCTAGCCTAGCTAGGCCGACTAATCGGCCAAGCCGATTACTGGTTTAGGTGGAGTTCCGGGAGCATACGCATTGTCCATGACGTGTCTGGTAATCGCTTGCATTGCGTTCATCGTCCAAGTGAACATAGGGACTTACCTACTCGCTCGAAACCGCCGCCGCGCGCCATGCACTCAGAAATTCTACATTTATTTTCCTTTAAAAGTGAAATTATATATTTCTTAATTCAAGTTCAATTATTGACTATAAAAGGAGGAGTTCCGATTCAAACATGTGTAACGAACTATAAAGCTGATTATGAAATAAAAATGATTATCAATTTAGGCTTCTGGGTTTAATCTATTTGTAACTGACTGTGGTGGAAGAAATAAGACACGAAGCTCCTATGTCTATTTCAATTTTGGTTCCAATGACGAAAAGATACATCATCTGCCTAGCCTTTTCTCAAACTGTTGGGGTTGGGGTTGGCTTCCAGTCTAACCGGATGCAGCTGAACATCATTTGACATACAGGGACTGCTTATCTGACCTCCACAGCAGCGCATAATAATGCAATAGTAAAAAAGTTAATGATTCACTGAAAATAGTGGAAATATCATTATAACAGATTTTTATTTATTGTACTCTTAGCATAATTTCATTATCTTGTGAAAAACTGTTAGGTTGGTCGTTCTCGACCTGTAAGCGTTCCCGAAACTCAATTAAAGCTCTTTAGAACCGAACAACTGCTACTAGGTAAAATAAAATAAAAAATACAAAAATTTTGCAGATTTCTTATTATGGTGTTGATCGAAAATATTTTTTCACACCACCTGCTCGAAAATGTCAAATTATATGTCAAGCAACCTTAACCTAAAGTGAGTCATTAGTGGCCGGGGGCACAGCCGGTCAATAATGTTGTACTGGATTTCATTATGACCCGCTGGTCAATAATGTGATTTGAATTTGGAATCTCACATGCTCAGCTAAATTGGCAGTATAGTACTAACAAACACCCTTTGGTGCCAGAAAGAGGAAAGCTATTCTCGATACCCTTACTACACGTGGATGATATTCTCGATTTCCTACAAAATCATAACAACTGCTTCTTCATATCGTTGCCATGTTTTCGAAGACAAAAATTATAAGAATAATTAGATAACTACGAACCATTTTTTTAAAAGTAATGGATTCACATTAAAACTGGCATTAAAAATAACAAATACCGTACCGCGCCGTAATACCGTAATAGTAATTGGCTGAAACATTAGTTATTATTTTAAGTAAACTGCGTAAAGATTGCTGTGGATTTTGTGATTTAATAAATAAATAATAAAACCGTTCTGTACTACAGTCGATTTTTCACGAGCGTCTCCAATGACGTTCTAAATTCAAAATTCATACAGCCAATCATCCAAAACCCGCCCATTCCACCAGCCCTGTATAAAGCTTAGTTTACACAAACGCCACTTCCATGAGAATGATATCAATAGACACACACGACAAAACCGTAGAAGAAACTTTTTTTTTAGAAAATCGAATTGATCGTGTCTTAGCTACTTATTGGTAGACGCAATAAAGGCGCGAACTTTTTGCATTTAAACTTTAAATTTATCAACAAAGTATTATAAAATGTCGAGTGATGAAAGTGATTGTACTCCTAAATTCATTACAACCGAAGCTAATAATATTTCCAATGATTTACTGCCGGAAAAGTCAAAGGAAACTTATATAAAAGCCTACGACAATTTCCAAAAATGGAAAAGTACGAAAGGCGTCAAGTCCATTTCGGAACCAGTTCTATTAGTGTATTTTCAGCATTTATCTTGTACTCAGAAGTCAAGTAGCCTATGGTGTACTTATTCAATGCTTAGGTCAACAATAAGCATGAAACACAATATAGACATCAAGACATACGCTAAGCTATTAGCATTTTTAAAGAGGATATCGGAAAGTCACCAAACAAAGAAATCGAAAGTTTTCACACCTTTGAATGTTGAAACTTTAAATTATTAATTTAAAGTGCATATAACTAACTAGTTCTAAATAAGTTATTCTTACTTTTTGTTTATTTAATAAATACTTTGTTTTTCGTACTATGGCTATTATTTTCTCACAGTAGGTGTAAAAAGTAGAGTATCCTCCTCTGGGCTAAAGGTGTCTTTGCCTTGGGCTAGCTTGAATCCCTCGCTGCATTCAGGATTCTTGTATTAACTCCCTCGCTTTGCTCGTGAGTTAAATCCCGAATCCTTCATTGCGCTCGAGATTCAATATGACGCCCGTGACATAAGACACAACTTTAGCCCCTCGGTGCATAATCTACTATTGTTGCATCGAATTTCGGCAGTTAAACAAAATCCACCGAATTATCACCTATAAGGTATCTTCTTTTATTTTTCTTTACTAACATAAATTGTAGTTTTTCAAAATTTATATCATTCATAATTTTTTTCCGTGAATTTTCAAGTTCAAAACTACAACAAATCAGAGATCATTAAATTCGGTCCAGCCGTACTTGAGTTATAAATGGTGTAACCAACCCGACTTTGTTTTATATAAATAGATTAACGTGGAATCGGCAATTATTCGGGATTGTGGACAGCTACGCGTCTTTAACGCATCCGGCGGGATTTGAAGCATTAATATCCCATAGAAGATTACCTGCTTTCAACCCAGTTTGTCAATAGTAATCTGTAAACAAAAACTGTTAAAATCTCTTCTCTGGCGTTAACCGAGTTTGCTCAGGTGTACCCCTTTGAGGCCCTTTGACAATAACCAGCTTGCTTATTATAAGCCTCTTGAATGTCATTTTTACTATCA
This sequence comes from Cerastis rubricosa, assembly GCA_949152445.1. Lineage (NCBI taxonomy): Eukaryota > Metazoa > Arthropoda > Insecta > Lepidoptera > Noctuidae > Cerastis > Cerastis rubricosa. The sequence continues at coordinate 19,284,871 of OX424523.1, read as the reverse complement.
GCGTTTTTGTGAACCGATGACAGTTTTGAAATAGACGCCAAATGGATTGGTAAGCATCTATCCGACCGTACAAGGTGTAATTACTTGGAAAAATAATAAAAGTATTGTATTCAAAAGTCTATGAATAGTTTAAAAACCAGTGGAAAAGTTTATGAAATCTGTATTAAATAAAATATAACAACTATTATTGTCAAAGGAATACGAAAATATAATTATTGGGGTTTCTAACGTATTTCTTACGCAGTACTTAACGCTTTGCACAAAGCTGCAATGGCGCGGCTGGTAAAAGCTCACACCACAGGAGGAGCCATCAAACGCATATTCTGCAAGCTGATTAATGACGCCAATGAAAGAGATAAAAGAACCAGTAACAATAATTCATGTCACGATGTTTGTACACGTTCGACGTACAACAATGCACCACGTCGGCAAAGGGGTGATATTTAACTCAAAATCAATGCCAACTCCATTGTATGCACACCACGTCTACCAGAAGGGGGAACTTTATGTCTTTTGCTTATACTAATAACACCACCCCTTAAAGGGTGGCTCGCTGGTTCCTTTCGAATAGGGAGCATCCAAACTTTGTATGTTAATATAAACACTCGTGTAGGCTTCCTTGCGAACATCACAGAATTCAATGTACTAAAGGCGTTATTATTACATAAGCAACCCTATAAGAGAGAATTATTCCTTGAGGGTGCTTAATAAACGGGTTTATAACAAAGTTCAAAATGTCTTTGTAGTAATTATATTAAAAGCCGGTCAAGTAGCTGTACAAGATGAGATTGCGTGGTGTTTCACGCAGTCTCATCGCACCTTTGCTGGTAAAATTAGCTTGTAAAAAGAAGAATTAAAAAAGGAGCCAGGCGCAAAGTCGACGCCGACGGCGACGCCTGGATAAGAAAGCTAAGTGTTTCTCGAAAAAGTATTAATATTTGTTTAACACTTTTTAGAGAGCGAGTTTATTATTTCCGCCACCAATGAAAGGCAAGAATCAGGGCAACATGCACTAATTTTGCGTGCATTCCTTCAGGACGCTGCGCAATTCTATGAAAATCATACCTACCACGATGATTTATAAAGTACGACATTGTGTAATTATATTGAAGAATGAGTTCCTTTGTCGATGCCATAGGATATGATAATGTATGATGATATGGGGATCTGAATAAGGGAGTAGGTAAAGGTAACGCTTAGTAGAACAAACGTCTAATATTCAGCCAGAGACCGCAGATTTTCCTGAAGAACGTGGACTGCCAAGTGTCGTGAAAGTATATGAATATTTTATCTATCTCAACAACGTGTTGTTTTGCAACCTCGTCAAATTTAAGGAGGTAACTATGCTAATGATTCTCGTCCCGAATCAATAATAAAATTGGTAGGTAATTTTTGTTTTTAATCTCATTTACGGAAATCGGAAAGTGTGAAAAACCCGTGTTTTAAACTAGGGCCGTCTGATTCTCGCGTTATAACCGCGCCTCCACAAATACAAGCAATCTCAGACGTTTATTCGATCATTTCTTATTCCCTAAACCACGTTAAGGGGGTTATTCTGAAATACTGACAAACATAAACAACCAAAAAAATCTGCGTTTATTAGTAATTAACTAGGTACCGTAATTTTAATTGATTATTTATGTCTTTTGTGACAACCTCCTGAATTTTGACGAGGATGCAAAACAACACCTTGTATATTTGAGCATAATAATGAATGAATCACACTTTACAAATGATGAGCAAATATGACGATGATGTTCAGAGGAAAGGACAATGATGAACAAAGCTCCAGGTTGATAGACCGGATTTGAATACGCAGTGGGTCATACAAATTCAATAATGTTATCTAGCTTTGTTTTAGAGACACATGATGGTCGCCATGTTGGAACGACTAGGTTTTTTGGTTGTTGAGCAGTAATGTGAACACGTATATAAGATTAAAAATCAGAGATACTTGTGATCTTAATAGATGAAGTGAAGGAGATGACCCAGATTGTTTTGTATGCCCAGGTCTACGGATTTGAGTTGCCACATATTAATATTGACTTTTTGGGGGGTTCTGCCAAAATCGCCACGCTTGGCAGGCGGGTTGGCGATCGCAGTACGGTTGTTACAAAAAGCACAGAGAACGCTGCTGCCCATTCTCTGGCAAGTCCCTTAGTCGCCTCTTACGACATCCACGGGAAGATATGGGATGGTGCTATTCTTTACGTCCGACACCATACAGAGCATGTGACTTGGGGGAGGCCTATGTCCAGCAGTGGACGTCTTTTGGGCTGAAATGATGATGATGATGATATTAATATTACTATTTGTTAAACGGGTGAGCGTTACGTCTTTTCTGGATGTTTGTCGCATAGTAGAGTTCAAGAATGACGACGTTTGAGGGTTTGGTATGTGCATATCTTAATTTATAGACTGAAATGAAACAAGGATAAAAATAGCATACCTAGTTCTTATATAATTTACAGAATTCGCCATTGCTTTTAAAAATAGAGGGCTGACAAAGTAAAATATAAAGCAAAGTTAGTCTCATCATTATCATCATCAGCCTATAATGTTCCCACTGCTGGGACACAGGCCTCCTCTCTATGAGAGGGAGTGGGCTGTAATCCACCACGCGGGCCCAGTGTGGGTTGGTATATGTCACATGTTTTCGAATTTTTAGTTCTAGGACATTGTTTCCTCACGATGTTTTCAACGTGTTCAAGAAAGAAATAAGAGAACATTTCCTGTCAACATGTTATTAGTATGTATATAGTATTTTATATGTATGTTTATTTTTATATTTGTATTGTATGCTTATTTAGTATTACGTATGTTGTATAATTTAAGTTTTGAATGTACTGTTTTTGCACATAATCCGTAAGTTTATCCTTTTTTGCAAATCTCGCAATCCAAAAATGGTTTGCTGTAAGAAAACCCAATACTGGGTTAAGCTCGCCGTTGTACATAAGTTTTTATATTGCAATTTGTGTGTACCTATATTTTTCATTTTTTTTTTGTGTGCAATAAAGTATAAGAAAGAATAAGAATGTTTTCCTTCACCGTTTTAAGAGCGGCGGCGGTGATTAAATAAGTTACACAAAGTAATGCGCCTGTCTGGGTTCGAACCCACGGCTTACTGCTCGTAAATCGGGGCTGCCACCACTGGGCCACCGCTGCTCTAAGTTAGTCTATTCCTCTTTAAACCGCTTCTTTTGGTCCTTAGTTACCTACAGTAGACCTCTACAGAGATCGCGGACCTCTTGAGCGATCACTCAAGTGGCTGTCGTTGTATCCAAATCTCATTATTTGGAGTATTCCTATACTTAAGCATATACAGTTATAAGAGTACATGCACTCTATTTATTAGACAAATTGGCCCAACAAGGCACAAATATCTTTTGAACTGTTTCCTCAATTAGTGGAGTTTCAGTTGAATTCAGCGCAACTTGTTTGATCATTAGGTTCAGTAAACTGCTCGAAGATATTTAAACGTGTTGACACGTTTATTACCATATTTCTTTCGTAAATTTTGCTCATGTGTGTAATAAATATAGGTATAGGTAAATAGGTAGGTGCGTAGGTAAACTGAGCTTGACAGCAACCTTATTACAAAGCCTTATAACTAATGTAATGTGCATTACATTAATGATGTACACATTACAGATGATACATTACAGATGTACATCTGACTGGTGTGCACCAGGCAGATGTACATCTGACTGGTGCACACCAGCACGCTTGGCTTGACTTGCAGCACGCTTTGGTGCAAACTGTAACTGCAGCAAGTACCTATTTGTATAAATAAATCTGGCTGGTGTGCAGTTGGAATGTGTCAAATCACTTAGGTAGGTATTCACAAAATGATTTAGCTGATTTTGAATGTATTCATAACAGAAATTAACGTGTAGATCAGATACTTAATTCATAGAACACTAGCGACGACCCCGGTTTAGGTCGGCTGTTACGACTTTACAAAACATCGACATGTCTCTAAACTATGGAGAAAAGTGCATGAAATAACGCAGCCTTTTCCCAACTATGTTGGGGGAGCTGAATACCAGTATTTTACATTTAACGACTGCCTGTCTGACCTCCACAACCCAGTTAGTACTGGGTAATCGATAACCTTTGGTAAGACTGGTTGTCAGACTTTCGAGCCAATGACTACTTGTACACGACTGTCAAAGATCTACATATGACAGCAAGGACGTAACAGGGCTTAACGTGTTTTCCGAGACACGTACGACACTCGATTTGTGATTGGAGGTTACCCATCCACCGACCTACCTAGGTAAGCACGGCTTAACTTAAATATGGCAGCTGTTGTTATTTAGCCACGAGCACCTACGAGAAGAGAGAATTTATATATATATATATATATCTAATAATAACGACTTTATAGGTAACTTTATATTCCTTTTTAACTTTATGTTCCGAGGAGACCTACGACGAAGTTATAGTACGTAATCCTACACTAACAAGCTGGCAACTAACATCTGAATAAGTAGTAAAGAAAAAAGTCTTAAAGTTGCAAAGTAACTACAACTGCACCAAGAAAGTTGACATCAATGCTAAACAGCGAATGAAAACTCGTAACTGGCGCAGAAGTGAGGCGAACGTATATAAGAAAATTCCTTGTTACAGCGCAAAACGGAAACTGGGTTTGTCTACATCGAATACAAAAATCTTTCTCGTTTCATGTAAATACAGAGCGGAACAAACTCCGAACGACGCCGAATTCGTAGTTGGGCTCGTAGAGAGCGTAGTGAGCAAGATTCACCGTTCACTTACACGTGTCAGGGTGCGGGGCGCGGGGGGGAAGGGCGCGTCGCGACGCTGGGCGGACACGTGTCGCATGTAGCCTCCTTCTCTCTCCACACTCTTATCATAAGGATGTGCTAGTTGAACCGCCAGTGTCGCTTCTTCACTACCCACCCCGGCACCCACTTAAATTTGTATGCACATTATACATGAGGCTACGTGTCGACCGATCATCTTTATATTGCGCTACTCCAACCCGAGACACTGTAAACACCGCTAAGCCATAGGCCCGATTTGTATGACAGCCCTGCAAGTTCCTACTTTATATTAAAGATTCACAGCTAGTTTGGAGACATAAATAAAAATGAAATGTAAGCTTAAGCGTTCTTTTTATTAAAGCGGCTAAATTTTTCACGAAAGCCAAATAATTTCATCCTGAATAAACCAGTTAGGTATGTAGTACATTTAATTTTTGATTAAGTTTCCATTGCTGGGAGAAACCTGCCTCCACGTCTTTACAGGTACCTACTCTTATGTGCGTCACCTCGAACCAACACAATCGCAGTGCGCGTCCAGGTCGTCGCCACTGTTCCTGAACCTGCCTCGGCGGCGGTGACGTCCATCCTCGGTAATATTGAATAATCATATTTGTTCACAGTAGTATCTTTTTGACTATGATGAATACGATGATACGTAAGTACAAGCATATGTAGTTAACGATATGTTGTTTTACCTACACACATTATACAGAAAATAAATAAATTATAGATTCAATCTAAGCAGTTAATTGGTTTAACCATAAAAGTCGGACTAAAATACCAACAAACAGCTATGTATCTACACGTAACTATGTTTAGTAGGGATATCTAAGCCCTCTCGGAGCGTTTAGCATTACCAATTCGCGGCTCATTGAATCCAAATTGAGCTCGGCTTTGTGAAATCCCTTTTCTCCCTTTTTCATTTTTACGAGTGTTGCTTTGGCGCCAGGCTACTAATGAACTTCGTTTACCCTCCCATTTCATTAAAAATGTAACCTTAAATGGTTATAGCTGCAATCACTTCAACGTACTTAATATTTCTAGGTTCTTAATGCAAATCAAGCAAGATATTAAACAACACGACGGTTTGACAGTGTTATTAAAATCTGGATCGAGTTTTCCTTCTAACAGGCAAGAGTAGAATACTAAATATAGATAGGTAACCACTTCCAGTCATCATAAAATTGGCATAGTTTATGATTTCGTTGAAAAAACCACTGTACCGGAAGATATTACAGTTTTTTCAAGAACGATTGAGGCCAAGAACACTTCAGTGAATTTGAAAAGATATCGAACGAATAGATATATCCATCCATCTGTTCTCGGAGAGTACAATAGTTCTCTTTGTATTCTTAACCTATTGCAAAATAATACTTTGATCTAGGTACCTAGCAGTGCTCTAATACTATGACGAAAAGACTGAACAACTAGTGACCATCATAAACTAATGACACAGAAGCTGTGGACACACTAAAATGGGAAAGTAGGAAATGCATGACACTCTAGTGAACCGAAGATAAAACCATCAGACAATAACATACCCTGTGCCCTGAAATATATAATGCAGTTTTGAAAACCGTACGTTTGTTGTAATTGACTATTCCTAAATAGCATTTAACTTTCGGATGAAGACGTTAATAAGCAGGTGCGTACTGTTATCTTATCCTAACTCACCACTATGGAACCCACGTTTCAATCCATCGATCAAAAAACATACTTATTTTAAAACAAAATAGGCTTGCGTTTGGACCCAATTCGCCTGACGTGAAGAGATTATGCGGCCTAGGGCGAAGCATGCTTGCCTAGAAGAAACCGATTCAATCGAACTTTGAAGATATCCAGATTATAATGGTCAGGGAACAGAGAAGCTGGCCGTGAATACCACAGACTGGTGGTTCACATAATAAATGAGGAAGAATAGCGCTTTGTTCGGGTCCGTGGAACTTCAACCATGTGTATTAGTAGCTGTACCGCGCAACTTCGTCTGCGTCACATTTTCCCCGTTTTTGCAACATTTTTGCTCTGCTCTTATTGGTTGTAGCGTGATGATATGTGCTATCTAATGGGCTATCTAACACTGAGAGAATTTTTCAAATCGGACCCGTAGTTCCTGAGATTAGCGCGTTCAAGAAAACAAACAAACAAACTCTTCAGCTTTATAATATTATTATATATAGTATAGATAAACAATAAAACAGTATAAACAGTGTACCAATTGTAGGTAGGCCAATAAATAAATAACGGTAACATTTCGGCGTATATAAATACACATACAAATCAAATAATAATTAATTACGTTTTCTTAAATCATGGGTTTTTTGAGAATTAGTGAGAGGTTTGATGTAACCACTACAATGTAAATTGTGTAATGGTTACCTACATTGAACCACTTGACGGAGGTTGTGATCATAATGTTGATCCTTATAATAATTGTGTTGATAGATCGATTGGAGCGTCGCGCAATGTTTGTTGATGTAATGGTCCCCCGTGACGAGAACCTCGTGAAAGCAGAGAAAGATAAGCAATTCAATATTTCGATCTGTAATCAGCACAAAAACTGTAGCAAGCCAAATTTTAATTTAGGTGCTAGTTAGAAATTAGTGGAAATTGGGATTTTGGTAGGTATCAAAACATTTAATTATATCTCTGTAACTGTGCAAAAAATAACGGCAAATACATCTAAGTGTCAATTAAACGAAATGTTACATTGTATTAAGCATTAAAGTGCAGCCATGAGCGTGCGTACGATTGTCAGGACAGCGCATGACGAATGGGCCGTCGTTGTTGGCGACACATTTCCATTGAAAGGGGAACTTTTAATATTTTGTAGTCTGTTTCTAATTGCCTCGCCATTACATTAAAAAAAAACTCAAACCCTTAATTTTAATGGACAAGTGTGAGGGTCGAAATAAATGGTTCGTTTTAAACATCCTCTCATTCTCGTTAGTTCTCAAACTATACATGAGCAATGAGTAAACACAAGAGCATTCACCCTGACGTCGACTGTTTAAGTAACTCAAATGCCAGCAAATAATATGCACAATTGCAAAAGAACAGTATGTGGTGTTCTTTAATATGTTTCTCTCTTTTATCTATTTCTCTCTTCTCTTTGTTTTTGGCCTCTTTGTATCATTAGTAGTTAAAAGTAGGCAAGTATTTATTACAGAAAATAACGAACAGTTGCTGACCGACCCTCGATCGATGAAGATGATGATTATCAAATGTCTACTACTTAGGTAGGTACAGTGCCCTGCACCATTACCTGACCCATCTCACAAAGCAACAAAAGAGAAAAATGGGTCAGGTAATGCTGGCTTGACTGTACTTCTTGAAACCAGACCCACAGACTGTTCTCATCTAGGTAGGTATGGAATGCCTCGTTGGCCGAGTGGTCACAAGCGCGACTGCTGAACATATGAGGTCCCTGCTCCCGGATTCAATTCCCGGGTCGGGAAAGTCTTAATCAGTTTTTTCCATTACGAATTTCTCATTAGGTCTGGATTTGTGCCGGGATCATGGCTATAGGCTCGCCCCTATTACATTACATATCTAGCGAAATGTGGGTGTACTTCAAGGTACACGTCTACCTCACCCTTTCAGGAATTACAGGCTTGGCGTTATGTTATGTTTCGCCCTTACCTAAGAGGAATTATTTGGTTATTTAGGTACTATCTGTCTCTGTCTGGAAAGAGCACGTGCATTCCTCATTAAAACTTTATTAGTAAAATGTAGTGTTGTGGAGTAATGTCACTACGGCATCATGGCTCAACAATTTCGGTTTGTATAGTTGGTACTATACCTAAGAGTGATGTACTAGATAGTGATGTACACTTTAGTAGATACAAAGTATCAGTAGGTCCATTAAATAACGTAAGATAAAAGTTGTTTACACGAGTCATCAATCAAATAAAAATAAGTAATTAAGTCATGCTCAAATTAACATTAAGCAAATTAGTTCGCAACAGAGTGGCCTAGCTAAAAACATTTGTACAGTCAATCAACAAGACCGCAGAGATCGGGGCTGATGGGAAATGATAATGCACAGCAGTGATCGCGCACTCCCGACACACTGACTGTGTACATTCGCCTTTAATGTCGTATGATTAAACATGAACCGAGGACTTTATCAAATTTTGGCACGCGTTTGCTCGCCGGGGATGGGGCGATAGGTGTTTGCAGACCGCGCATGCATCGGGTGCTTCCAGATAGAGCCGTCAATACGTCGAGTTTGCGACAACTCTGAGTGATTGCTCGATAAACATGCAGTACAAATTTATTTTCAGTCAACTGATATTGGTGCCTCGAAAAAAATATAAGGTCATTTATTTAAGAGACACTCACAAGATTTTACTGTTTTAGGTAACTTCATATTTATAGATCTACAAATGCATACAGTACATTAAACTAAGTACTTATCTCTCTTCCTCTCTTCTCAAAAAATATTGTTTAGAAACGAATTTAAAAGAACGAATTTAAGTGTGCTGTGTAAAACATTGTGCTGTTGGATGCATTGAAAAGTACGGGTGTCGCGGAGGTGACGTATTTAAAGTAAAGTAATCACATTAAAAAATTGTATCTAACACAACATTATGAAAAAGTTGGGACTTTGACCCCCAATATCTCCGTAACTAGAACTTAACGGGGATAACAAGTGCCTTTAAGCTTCGTTAAGGAAAGAGGAAAGATTACGATAGTGAGGATGAAAACTTTCAAACTTTTTAACTCCATGACTCCAATGAAGTCTCGCGGAGTGAAGAGCTCGTGGCTAAATAATAATAGCCACAAGAGTTGATCTCTAACTTTAAGCCGTGCTTTCCGAGGTTGGTTCGTGCATGGGTGACCATAATTACCTACCGAGTTTTCTCCGTGCCTCGGAAAGCACGTTAAGCCGTTATTGTTGTCGGGGGGGGTCAGGAAATCTACCTTCATATTATATAAAGGTAAATTTGTCCTGACTTTGACTGACCCTATCTTAAATTATTCAGTGTAGGCTTCAATGGGACGCTCTACCACTTTGGACGCCGGGGACCGTGTATCGAGCAGGATATTGATGCAGGATGTGCACTGAGATCTGCGAAATACCCTTGTTGTACTGCGGATATGACATTTAAGCGTATGACCGTGACATTAACAATAATTGAATAAAATGCTCAGCGAGTGACACCCGCTTTATCAATACGCTAATATTAGATTGACCTGTGGCTAAGTATGTAGGTATAAATCTTAGAAGTTAAATTAGACTCACTTCCCGGTGTCCGACTGAGTTGAAATGTTTCACACATCTTTAGTTTTGATGACAATGCATCGTTAGCAAAGTGACGTCATTATAAATACAAAGAAGCAGAGAAGAATACGACAAAGTGTGTTTTGTTTAACTGTAAGTAATATTATTGTGTTCACTTCAGCTAACGAATGTCATTCATTTTTGCTTAATACACGTACGTACTATTTATCTTTTTTTGTATAATTTCACTGCTGGGCAAAAGCCACCTCTCTATATTTATTTAATTTATTATGTAATGCTGTCAGGTACTTTGGGTTGGAGTCAAAATCGTCTCGCCATTTTCTCCCTTTTGTCGAGGTGTCACTATCTAAAATTATTAAATTATTAGATATCATTTACTTTTTATCCTAATCACAAATCTTTGAAACTAAAAGGGTTCCGAACCCCTCCAAATAAACTACATGCGTTCGTCGGAATCTGTTACCAAACAATTTCTTTATAAAAGCAATTAGGTAGAAATATGTAGATTCGCAGTACGCAATTTATCCTAATCTTTCTCTTAGCTCTTCAATATATCTTTTTTATTTGTGATTGTTACCTTCAAAGGATATGCTTGATTAAAAATGTATAGTAAGTATAATTAGCAGATACGAGAATAGGTGAGTTTCGTATGTCGTTATGGAGGGTACACATGGGCCGCGCAAGATGCGGCGTGGCCCCACTCCGCCATCCGTCAGGCTGTCGTACGAGCGCCACTACACGGCTCTGCACTTAACTTCACGCCAACCATACATGTGTCTATGGCGATGAGGGGCTAACTTGCTACTTGTTAATAGTTATGAAAGGGCGACGCCGAGTGGTCATCCCACAACAGACACCCAATTATGAAGCTCGTCGTGAGTTCGTGACAGATAGTGGCGAATTTAGTTACATGTCAACATTAATGTTGCTACATGATTCATTTGGACTTGATTTGTGAGAACGGTTGACTTGATTCGCTTATAAATAAATGTGAAACAAATCCAAACCCAAAATAAAGTGAATATTTTTGAATAGGTAATATCAAAATAGCTATTTATCGATATCCCAATTTCTAGTACCTACCTAACAATGGACATAGGTTATACTTTTAAGAAATAATGGGATCTTCGTCGAATTAAAGACGTCGCAGCTAGGATAAACACCTTCAATACAAACTTTCATCCCCATTTAATCGTCTATTCAAAAGTGCCTGTTACTGTGACTGTGACAGTTGAAATAATTGATTTTGATTTGATTTGAATCACTTTAAGAGAGAAATTATCAAAGCCAGAAAACATAACAAAACATCACGCCTGTAATCCCGAAGGGTTAGGCAGAGGTGTCCTGATAGACTCACATTTTACCAGTTATGTTTTAAGTCCCATGTAATAAGGGGGCGAGCTTATAGCCATTAACCGAGCACAAAACCAGAAAACACCTGGATATTTACTTCTCACCAGAAACCTAAATGCCTTCCACCAGGAGGTCATTGAAAATATTTGAAGGACAGCGGTAATAATCGCTTCACTTTGGTACGTAACCGTTTTAGCGTCGGCGTCGCTGTGCTTTCCACACCGTATTGATACCAATGCTATGCATATACCTATATGTACCTATATGTATAGCATCATTAACAACCTAGACCAAAGGCATAAATGTATGACACTGTTCCTGGATCTTGCAAAAGCTTTCGACACAGTCTCTATCCCACGCTTACTCAAAAAGTTAGAAATGCTTGGTGTTAGACGTATACCCTTAAAATTGATAAGAGACTACCTTGCAGAGAGAAAGCAAAGAGTTCGGATTGACAGTAGCCTGAGCAATGAGGCTCGTGTCGATTACGGTGTGCCCCAGGGCAGCATACTCGGCCCCAAGTTGTTTTTGGTGTATATCAATGACCTCTGCCAACTACAGTTACAAGGTGGCAAAATTGTTACTTTCGCTACTGACACCGCCCTCTTTTTTAGTGGGCAGAGCTGGGAGGAAGTATTCCATACGGGTCAAAAGGGTTTTAACCAAGTATGCGAATGGCTACGATTCAACATTTTGACCTTAACACTACCGACCCGAGGCCGCTAACGATAAGTCACTCAGCTGTCAAAACAATTACGTCATCGCGCGAGTGAAATGACCGGCGTCTATAAAAAACGTTATTGCTAAAGCTGTATTAGCTCTTTTGTCAAACGGTAAACAGTGTCGTATTCTTGAAGAATGACACCATGTATTACAATATAAACAACTCTTTTATAACTACTTGAGAATTATAAATATCCTATATAAATCAGAGAAGTTGCCAAATCAGATCTGTTGCCGTATATTATTTTTGTTTAGTAAAACTACGCAATAAATTTATACGAAACTTTATAACTAACATCACAAATATACAAGTAATCTAATGACAGTATTTTTTAGGAGTCCTACATACATTATTTATATAAGATTCCAACTCAAACTTCTTATAAGATCGGCCGTTTTCCAACTGCGCAGTTCAATGCATGAAAATACTTGATATATCAAAAAATATGAATAGATATGCCTCGAATACATGAAATAATGACTTACCACGATTTTTTACGTTGCTACTAATGTTTCCAAGACCATATTTCATTGTAAAAGAATCAAATATAAAATTTTCAATTTCGACTAACAAACTTCACAACAAAGGAACTTTTGTTTACTCAAAAACACTTTTTTTTTTATTTTTCAAGCAAATGACTATCTAAAAAGTTGCATTATACACTTATAACAAACTATACATTCACTTACTAACGTTTATAACACATAACACAAAACTTTAACTAAATTTCCAATCACAATAACAACATTCCGCACACTGGCCGCCATTTTCGTTTTACATTTGCCAAAGATGAGTTTCTTTTTTTTTTTTAATAATTATTTGTCGTCTAAGGTTGGTAGTGTTTGGTTTCATTTGAATCGTGTACTAATTGGTCATAGACGTAAGTTTTTACAAACGATATTGATCCTTACTTTTTGTACGATTAGGGTTTAAGTTTGTCTGGTCCGAGCAGTACCGACAACGGTACTGCGGGGTTCAACGGTAATGCTTGTCAGTACCTCTGTCGGTACTGACGGGCCGGTGAGGTTAAATATTAGCAAAACCAGATATGTTACGTTTGCCCACAGGTCAAATCTACTTCCTCCACCATATCTTGGTAGAGCCTGTCATACCTGTATTCATGACACCTCCTCGTGCCCTTGACCCACTCTCCTAAGAGTCAATGAGACCAAATATCTTGGTATCGTTACAGACCAATTCCTGACCTTCCCATACCGCATATAAATGCCCTGGTAGCCCGTCTGCGTAAATTAATCTATATCTTTAAATCTCTCAGACACGCAGCAGACCGACGGATTACCAAGATGGTATACGATACCTTATGTCAATCCCTTATCAACTATTGTATAACATCCTGGGGAGGTGCCGCCAAGACTCACCTAATTGAGGTAGAAAGGGCTCAGCGAGCTATTCTCAAAGTCGGCGCCGGGCTTCCTTATTTATTTCCTACTGTAGACCTACTGTACTGGCCTCTTTAGAGAGTGGGATGTGCTTACTGTAAGACAATCCTTCGTATAGCGTACAGTGCTTAATCAACACTCATTATTGCAATACAACCGGAATCTTCAAAAGAATAAGCGCCGAAAGGGCAGGGTATGCCAGACTAAAGCTTTCAACTGTGCTCACTCCCATAATTTCTTCATGTTTCTAGGACCATACCTGTATAATAGGCTAAACAAAATACTTAATATTTATCCGCTAACAAAATACAAATGCAAAATCTCAGTCACTACCTACTTGAAAACACTAGATAATAAGGAAACAGAAAATCGTCTTGTCTGCTCCTACTGCTTTTACAAACAATTTTACTCGAACTGCAATTTCTATGAATCATGCTCACACCACAGTCACTCTCACACACTCTTCAGCTACTTACACCCGTTCTTAAACTACCCTAAACATTTTGTATTTAAATTTTTGTTTTATTTTATTTTTTACTTTACATTTTTGTTTTTTTTTTTTAACTGTTTCTTTTAAATTATAATGCAACTTGTCTAAGTGTCCTGCACTCTTATTAATATCCAAAATTTGTTACTTTTTTAAGTAGCACATATCAAGCATATAGCTGCGGGAGGGCCCTGGTGACTTGTAATACAGGTTCTTTTAGACACCTAACTCAAGCACCAGTCTCTCACTAAGTTAATTCTATGTTCGTGCTCCGTTGTAACCTTAGCATTAAGTAACTTGTGCAGAGAAAATAAATGATTTATTATCTATTCAATTATAGAATTTATGTTTTTGACGCGCAGTGAGGTTAACTAATCTGATTTAACTTGTTGATGAACTAAGTAGTAAATCAGATAATAAGTCATCATCATCGGCCTATAATGTTCCTGCTAACTGCTAACTGCTGGGGTACAGGCCTCCTCTCTATGAGAGTGAGTGGGCTGTAATCCACCATGCGGGCCCAGTGCGGGTTGGTGGATGTCACATGTCTTCTAATGTTTAGTTCTAGGACATGCCGGTTTCCTCGCGCTGATGTTTTCCTTCACCGTTTTTGAGAGCAGGGGTGATGAAATAAATTACACAAAGTAATGCGCCTGCCTGGGTTCGAACCCACGACTTACTGCTCGTAAGTCGGGGCTGCCACCACTGGGCCACCGCTGCTGCTCTTTCAGTGTTCTTAGTTTTCGCTAATTACTGTCGTTAATTAAGATTGTAGTGGATGGATGGTGTGATATGAAAGAGAAAGGAGTAAATGATGCCGTGATGTCTGCCGGGGTTGAATGGAAGAAAAAAACGTTGTTACGCCGACCCTAAGTAGAGTGGAACAAGGGCAGGAAGATGAATTATGATTCTAGTGCAGAATTTGATGTGGTAGATATGGTATCGAAGAACCGTAAGAGTTCCGGCCACTTCCGGTAGTAGAGAAAATATGATTCAAAAGAGCTAACTATTTCTGTGCTATGCATCGACTTTTGCTGTTGTGAAATGTTAATAGCATCTCATTTAAACAGTAGACATGAGACTTATCTCATGTAGGCAGTAAGATAATGTTGACAAAGTCTAAAAAAGAGCCACCGTCACCATAGTGTAAGCATTTTTAGGGTTCCGTAGTCAACAAGGAACCCTTATAGTTTCGCCATGTCTGTCTGTCTGTCCGCGGTTTAGCTCAAAAACTATTGGTACTAGAAAGTTGTAATTTGGCATGAATATACACGTTAATGACGCCAAAAAAGTGGTAAAATAAAATTTAAAAAAAAACAATTATTTTGGGTACCTCCCCTACATGTAAAGTGGGGATGACAATTGTTTTTTTCATCGTTCCTATAGTGTGGCATATCGTTGGATAGGTCTTTCAAAAATATTAGGGATTTGCGAAGAACGTTTTTTGATTAAGAAAACCGTTCGTGACTCATCAAGCTTTAAAATACCAATTTTCGTTAGGGTCAAGTGTCCCCCCCCCCCCTCTCTACAGACTAAACGGTTGTAGTTAGAAATACAAATGTCACGGCAGTAGTACCTATATATAACGAAGTTTAAAGGATAGCTATCACACTTAAGTGGGCTTTACAAGTTTACGAGTAATAGTCGACCAATTGCATTTGACTCGAAAATTTCGAACAACTCCATAGAAATGTCGATCGATGGCGCTAAGCATCAGTTGTATCGCGCTGTTTCATTCCTAAATAAGTTTTATAAAAAAAACAGTTGTTGTTGTTGTTGTTTGTATAGGAAGTCAAATTAGGTATGTAGTCATGTTTGGCTTTTAGTTAGAGCATGGTACGAAACTATCAGTCAGCGAATACGACCCGCACTTGGCTGTTATAAAAACTACGGAACCCTACACTGCGCGTGGCCCGACACGCACTTAACCGGTTTTTTCAAGTTAGAGAAACTCCTTAGTTGCTGAAATGTCATCATTGAAACCAAAACTCAAATTTCGTTAGATTTTAGGGATAAGGTGGTAATTCGGGCACAAATCTCGGATCGGAAAGGTTCTTTTTAACACATTTTATCAGTAACAGTTCGACAACAAACTCATCGCGATCTAGTCGCGATACCATAACCTCTGCCACCACTGCAAGTTGTAGGTACTAACCTTGGTAGCACCGCACTCATTAACCGTCTTGTGTAATGAGAAACTATAATAAAATCGCTGTACCTGGGCGATATCAGACACCATGTAATTAATTGCATTCACTTCCATTCCCTTCTTTTTCAGCCTTTAGTTCTTTAGTTTTTATTTTACTTGTATTTTTTTTTATTGTTGAATAATTCTGTATTTACCACCGGTTTAGTGTACACAATCCATTTTTTTATTATCATTTATTGTAAAACTTAAATTCTGTTATTGTTTCTGACTTGTTTTTTTACAATTTTGCGAGTGCTGTGCACTTCTTTAAGTGACGAATTCACTGTAAGTACATAAAACTGTTTGTGATTTATATTTATGTATGTTTTAGAGAGTAAGTCGTTGAAGTGCCATAAAATAAATAAATTAATTAAAAATAAAGAGTAAAGGTCGCTGGGACGCATTATCAAAAATTATCATATTTTTATCAACATACAACCTGACATTAGACATATCGAGTTTCCTCCGTGGCTCGGAAAGCACGTTAAGCCGTTGGTCCCGGCTGTCATTTGTAGATCTTTGACAGTCGTTACGAGTAGTCAGAAGCTAAAAGTCTGACATCGAGTCTTACCAAGGGGTATCGTATTACCCAGTTATTGAGTTGTGGAGGTCAGATAGGCAGTCGGTTCATGTAAACTACTGGTACTCAGCTGCATCCGGTTAGACTGGAAGCCGACCCCAAGATAGTTTGGGAAAGGCTAGGCAGATGATGACAACCTGACATTAGAAATCTCCTAAGAATTCGCGCGCTCCTTACCTTGGCGCATACTCATTAAGGTGGAAGCGAAAGGGTGGCCCGCGAAATTCAAATTTTCTTACGTTTTTTGCAATTAGGAGGTCAGGGTCAGCTTGTATGTTGATTAAAATATGATTCGCGGTCGTAACGAATATGGCTTTATAAAGTTATAATCATTAAAATTATCAATACAAACCCTTTGAGTTAGGTACTAAAAACTCATTCAATGGGATTAAATAAACTCAGAGGGTTGCTGTAAATACATGCTTAGTGCGGCCACAAATCATATTTGTTTAGCATACAGACCGGCAAATTTCGCGGGCTTAACCCTGTCGCTTCACCGTCAACCACTATGTACGAGCTACGCTGTACATGCCACTAACTTGGCCTGCATTTATGTATAGTTAAACGTTGCATATTGTTTAAACCAACATTAATTGTATATACTTTACAACATGTTATTTTTAGTAGCAATTAAACCTTTATACCAATCGGTAGTGTACTCAATCAACATAACATCCCACAAACAACATCAACACAACATTTTCACTGTTGGGAGTTACGCCCCAACACACTAGATATACCAAATACATACTTAACTGCACTTACGTTCATAATCATGCCTTTACGTTTTATTTTTCAATTTCAACAACATTATACCAGACCCGACCATCCGTCTGGGAAAAGCAATTAAGGTCAATAGCAATTTCACGCAGTTATTTTCGGCTCTTAATAGCACTGCAATACAGAAAAGAACAATAAATACTAAGAATTGCCACCGTTAAACGACAATCAATATAATATTAATCGGAAGTGAAAATAAATAGGTACCTACATACCAATTGAATTGCTAATTTTTGGATGTATTTTTTTTTAATAAGACTATGTTTTCTGCCAACGCCTATATAAATGCCCCCCTCGGGATACTTAATACTTTTCCAATTCAACACGAGCCTTCCTCGGTAAACCCCTACTTAGGGTGAGTACTTTGTTGTGTTTCCACTATTGATATCTCTGTCCATGTCTACGGCCACTTCCTAACTTATTGTACCTAATTTATAACCTCTTGACGTGGCTGCCAGTAATGTGCTTTTTTGTAATCTATTTGTGAGACCATGTGCTAGCCCTTGTATAATCACGCTATTTAAATACTTACATAGATACCTACTTCATTTATCTACTTACATGGTCGAACCCCTAAAGGAGGTGTATGAGGACTACTACGACCGCAGCCCTCAAAGCCATGCTGGGACTTCCACCGCCCCATCTATTCATACAACAGGTACCAACGACGACGGCAGTCTACGCCTTAAAACACTACAACCCCAGAGTTGTAGTACTTTTTAGTGTAAGAAAGATAAACAACACACCGCGTTTACACGGGATTCTACAACCAGTTACCCCTGGCGAAAGTCAAAAATAAACTAAAAAATGGTACCAAAACAATTCGTTTTCGACAAGAAATCGAAATTCAGCTCCATGCGGATCACCACCGCGCGGAGTTTTGCCCCGACCAAACTACAGGTTCTGTGTGGTGTCGGACGTAAAGAATAGCACTATCCCATATCTTCCCGTGGGTGTCGTAAGAGGCGACTAAGGGACTTGCCAGAGAATGGGCAGCAGCGTTCTCTGTGCTTTTGTAACAACCGTACTGCGATCGCCAACCCGCCTGCCAAGCGTGGCGATTATGGCAAAACCCCCCTTACGTCAATGTGGCGTTGGGGGAGGCCTATGTCCAGCTGTGGACGTCTTTCGGCTGAAATGATGATGATGAAACTACAGCTGCGTAAGCTGCGTTACACAGTTACAGCCGCCATTACTAGACCCTGCTCCTTTAATAAACACCTATTTGTCCTAAGAGTAATAGACAGCCCACAGTGCCGAGTCTGCATACTGGAAGACGAAACAGCGGCCCACATGCTTCTAAACTGCCCAGAGGTTGCCTCCTATAGGGTAAAGTACTTCGGTCACCCAGGTACTCTCCGCGAATTCGTCAGTAACACCAAGGCGTTGCTGACCTTGGACCTTGGGGTGGAACGAATGATCGATTTTCCCACCGGTACGCAAAATCAGGGCCAGTCAGGCCCAGTCTACTTGTAGTAGGAACTTGGTTTTACCCTGAAATATCAGAGGGACAGATCGAGGGGTCAACCGATAGTACACAAGGAAGAAATTATTAACAAAAAAAACATGCTGGTTTCGGGACTTATCCAGGGAAATGTAGCGATTAACCACCGTGTCTGGATTAAACTCAACTTTACGATCATTGGGCAGAATTATTTCCAGGGTGGTGTACTTTCAGTTTCATGGAAAGAGCATGTAGGTACGGCACTACGGAAATGTTAGGTTTTTGTTTGACGGTGACTCATAGCAGGAGTAATTTTTTCGACTTAAGTATACAAAAAATCCCAGCAATTGAGAAAAGCAAAGTTTCAAGAGCTCGTAAACGAGCGCACCCACCTCGAATCTAATGTTTTTTTGGTTAAAAGTACAAAATATCTGTCAATTTGTGAGAAACCACTGATGGAAGAACTAAGCTTATATTGAATAACGACGAAAAGATTGCACGAAGCTTCTCAAACACTGAAACAAGCTTGTCTAAAAAAGTATCGTTGTACTTACCTCCATATTTCTCCCCAGTTTTATGGATGAGCTGTGAGTAGGTTGGTGTGGTGTTTCACCGGATCTCATTACCAGCTTAATGTCTATAAATGAACCCACTACTAGAACACAGCCCTCCTCTCTAAGAAAGTGAATGCGCTGTAATCTACCACGCTGGCACGCTGGCGGGTTAATAGATGTCAAAAATCCTCGAATTTTTGGTTCAAGGATATGCCGGTTTCCCTAAATGTCTTTATCGTTTTGAGAGCAGCGGTAATGAAATAAATTACACAAACTAATTAAGCCTGCTCTAGTTCGAACCCAAAAGCTTAAACTCGTAAGCTAATGCCGTTACTATTGGGTCACCTGCTCGCACCTAGAAGACTTAAACACAGTAATCAATCCATAAATAATTGCAGGTAAATCAGAATTTGAAAAAGGCGTAAAGAAAATAAATTGAACATTACATACATTTTTATTTACCTATTAAAATCGTACCTACCACCTAAATTAAAAACAACAATAATTTCTTATAAAACTACCTTACATACCCAGGCTCTAAATCACACAAACTGTATCAAAACATTTTACTAATCGCTACTGAATAACAAAATTATACAATTATTCTAAAGGTACGGGAGGTACCCTTGCTTCTAAGAGCGTTTACACCTTACGGCATTTTATACAAATTTCAAGTCCTTTAGTTTCCGAAATGACTGAACCGATTTTAATGAAACTTAATACGCATAAGCAGGATAACATGGGTCTAAAAAGTTACTAAAAAACATTTTCGAAATGTCTTTAAAAAAATATATTATTTATATGGAAATTCCTGTTTTTATAGATAATTATATCGGTAATTTCTTTTTAGACCTATTTGTCTTGCTTATGTGTATGAATTTCTTTAAAATCGGTTTAGACATTTCTGAAAATAATGACTTGAAACAAATGTCGTAAGGCGTAAACGCTCATAAGTCAATCTTATTCCGGCTGATATTAAAAAAAAACTTTTTGTCCCTCCGCCAGCCACAACGCTAGAGGCAGAATTAAAGGCACATTATAGGTATCGAAAGATTGTACTTATTGCTATCCGTTAAGGCAAAAGGCGCAAGTAGAACGGAATATGATTTGCGAACGCTACAAATAAGTGTTTACAGAACTAAAACCGTAAAAATCCTAAAAACAACTCAACTATAGAAACTATAGAATTCAAACAAATTAAATAACATAAAACTATAAACCAAATAGGACATCATTTATAAAATATTGGTTCCAGACCTAAGGTAAAATTTGCACCAATTCGCATGCAAAAAATTCTAAATAATGTATGTAGCTTGGGAACGTTATGAGGTATCCAAAATTAATTTACTGTCGTGTTGTCGTGCCATCATGAATACAGATAAAAAATCGCGGTCGCGAATTAAAAATTCTTAAGTCTACAATAAACTAGTCGTTATAAAATCACTATCAACGGTACCTCCCATACTATAACTATGTTTACATTTATTTTATTTTAGTTTTCATTATATTATACCAAACTTAATTAGAAAATAGCAAAACGTTAACACAACAGCATTTAAATAGAATGGGGATGGAAACTGCGGAACTAATGGCGCTATCATAGCTGGTTCCAAGCATCGTCATTGGTAGAAAATCTGGTAATGTAATTTTATATTTCATAATAGCTCGACCTCATTGGTCAGATTGAGAACCAGCTATAGTCGTGCCATCTACAATTAGCTTTTAACGGTCTTCCCCATTTATGTTGTTAGTAAATAATATACCTACGGGTGGAAAGATAAAGCAGGGCCCAAAGGGTTAAAAATGAAAGAAGTTCATCCAATCAAATAATGAAAATTACCAATGATTTTCTCTTACAAAATTTAAAGGATCAATAATATTTTTTTTTGTGAATTATACAATTGATTTCATTCACATAAAATCTCTGTGTGGTGTCGGAAGTAAAGAATAGCACCATCCCATATCCTCCCGTGGGTGTCGTAAGAGGCGACTAAGGGACTTTCCTTTTAAGAGAGTGGGCAGCAGCGTTCTCTGTGCTTTTGTAACAAACGTACTGCGATCGCCAACCCGCCTGCCAAGCGTGGCGATTATGGCCAAACCCCCCAAAATGACAATGTGGCGATACTTGGGGGAGGCCTATGTCTAGCTGTGGACGTTTTCTGGGCTGAAATGATGAATGATGACATAAAAAAAGATATTTGATCCAATTTGATTTATGGCTGACTCTGATGCGATGCGCTTAAATCATACATTTCATTCGCTTTTGAAAATAATGGAATGGTTACTTTAAAAATAATATTGGGTGGCTGCAGTATTTAAGTTACTTTTCCTCAAGGGCCCGCTTTCTAGAATAGAATAATCATTTATATGCTTAAAAACATAGTAAAAGATGGTAAAATACAAAAATTAACAAGAGCATACATGTTTTTGCTTAACAGTGATAAGCGTACAAATTCTATCAATAAAACAAGACAGTCTAATCTGGAACTGAACACGTTTCCACTAATCGTTATCTAAAGTATTGCACAATTTCGTATCACAGAAGTAGTATTGTTAAAAGTAAGGTGTACTGAAGTAATCCCGAAAATGGGTATATTACGAAAGGTAAAAAAATTTGCCAATATTATGATATTGTCCCAATTGCTGATTTTAGGAAAATTTCGCTACGATTTTAAGTTAAGAAAATTTCGTAACGTTTGGTAGATTTTTTAACTTTATGAATGAACATAAATAATTTTTGGGATTGCCCCAGTGCACCTTATATACTTCAAGCAGCACTTGACAAGACAGTGTGCAGGCGATTGAATGTTTCGTAATCGAATTGAAGTCATGGTAGCTAGTAAACGTATCGCCGACAGTTAGATTTCAAAAGAAAGCTAGAACATAATTATTATTTCTTATAATTTTAAAAAGTTACTTAATGATTTACTTAAATATATAATAAGACTTCCTATGTGGGAATTTTGATCTAGATAATCATTTGGCCCAGGTCTATTTCACTTGAGGAATTCTTACAACCACAAGTAATCATTTTCATTTAATCCAAGGCACAATTGGTAAGCTTTGAATAAATTGAATAGGCTTTTTAAATATGACATGTATTATAAAATAACGCATATTCCCATTTCGTGGGGCCAAACCACTTATACTTATTATTGTGAGCGTTGGCGTATGTTAATATTAAATTATATTTATTGATTAGTATATGTAAATATTTTATTATTTTTCATTTTATAAGAAATTTATCATCGATTCATCATCGATTGTACAACATAAAAGTGACATTTCGATTGTAAACAGAATTACAAAAAGATTATGCTATTATTGAACCCGATAAAAAATGTATTGATTAACCCAGTAAGCTTGAATTCAACATCTTAGATACGGTTACATACATTACTATTTATGGAACTATCTACTCTAATTCAGCGGTCAATCAAAAATCAACCTAGACTGCATATAAGTCTTAATTGACAATTGGTCAACCGTTTGTAAACAAAAAGTGTCCAACAAAACAATTAAGTTCAAGGGATTAACAAATTCGACTTTTGTCCTTAGTTGTACCCGCCCTTTACTCGAGTTGCCTGTCAGTTTTTATATCAAAGAAATTATTTCGTTTAAATCTAGTGCAAATGTCTATTAAGCTTCACTTTATGAAAAATCGGTGCCATGGACTTTCTAGTTCCGAAATATAGTAATACTCTAAGATTCTGAATTCAACTTAAGGTCACACTCAGGTCTGAATGTTGGTCTAGTTGGTTAGGGTAGTGTGGTTTTTTTGCCAGCATTCGTCTATGCAAGTGCTCGACCTATTATAACCATTACTGTAGCTATGTAAGTACAGTAGTCAGTATAACTAAATGTAATCAATTTCAAATGACGTTCGATTGCCTCTTCCAAGCAACATTATTTAACATAAGGTTTTAGGTTAGCAACCTTAGTTGAAATGGACATTAGTATTGTTTTTGCTTGCATTCGCTATTTTTTGGTTAACTACTTTTACATGTAACATATTGCTGTAAGGCGGAAATCAAATGTGTTTTATAATTGCTCGACCTTAGCTCTACCATAATTTATAAACATGATTATTTTTAACAAAGAGCTTGTTAATTTAATTGCAACAACAAAATATAAGGCATTTCACAGATTGCACCTTTACCGTAAGTTATAAACATGATCTATTTAACAAATAACACCCCTCTTTTTTGGTCGGGGGTTGAAAAGAGTAAGTAAATTTTATTACAACAAAATATAAGGCATTTCACATATTGCGCTGATTTTTTAAATATTACAGTACGTTTTCAATTGATCACAGGTTTTTCTATGATTACATTTTTATTATTACATTATAATTATTGACCGATCAAGTTATCATTTAGCATGGAATGTTAATTTACGTATGCCATAAATTGTACGGCAAACGCATCAATAGGCCCAACGATTATAGTAAACAAATATAGTTAACAAGAACTTTATAAATTATTTGATATTTTTAAATTTGTTTCTTACTTTTTAACATCAATCATTTATCACGTCTACTAATTTTAAGCAGTGATAGTACTCATGAGTATAAATAACATTCATTATGGAATTATCATCTGAAATTATAATGAAAACATATCTGCCTGTTCCACATAAAAATTCAAAGCTTATCCAGTCCAATTTTATGATGATAATAATGAAATAGATGTTTAAATTTTGCTATAACTGTGTTGATACTATTAATATCCCAAGTTTTGAGTACTGTACCTTAAAATATTTACCACTTTTATTTAATGTCGTAGATGGACCGTGTAACAGAATAGAACACTTTTTGTATCACCTCCCTCAGAAGAAGGTTGAAGGACAAACCTCACGCCTAATATCAAACGACATTTTTCAACACACTTGCAAACAAAAGGCAACAGAAGTTAATTTTATTTTTTGTTAGATTAGTATTTTGAGAAAAATGGCTCAAAGCGTGTTAAAAATTATATAATTTAATTAGTATATAAAGAATTAATTTTATTGGCTACGTATTTCTGTTCACGTGTGTGTGTTACGTGTTTCCGCTCTGTATGGTGTCGGACGTAAAGAATAGCACCATCCCATATCTTCCCGTGGGTGTCGTAAGAGGCGACTAAGGGACTTGCCAGAGAATGGGCAGCAGCGTTCTCTGTGCTTTTGTAACAACCGTACTGCGATCGCCAACCCGCCTGCCAAGCGTGGCGATTATGGCAAAACCCCCCAAAATGTCAATGTGACACTTGTGGGAGGCCTATGTCCAGCAGTGGACGTCTTTTGGGCTGAAATGATGATGATGATGATTTCTGTTCAAATGTTGGTATACAAGGTGTTGTTTTGCAACCTCGTCAAATTCTAGGAGGTAACTATGCTAATGATTCTCGACCCGAATCAATAATAAAATGAGTTGGTAATTTTATTTTTTTTATTTATTTACTGAAATCGGTAACTGTGAACCACCCGTGTTTTAAACACGGGCCGTTTGATCCCCGCTTTATAACGTCGCTTACACACAAACAAAAAACCTCAAACGTTTTTTCGATAATTTTATAATCCCTAAACCACGTTAAGGGGGTTATTCTGAAATATTGACAAATTTAAACAACAAAAAAACGCAGTGTTTTTTAATAATTTACTAGGTAACGTAATTTATATTGATTATTTATGTCTTTTGTGACAACATCCTGAATTTTGACGAGGATGCAAAACAACACCTTGTATATGCAAGAAACTTCATAAAAAAATGTAATTATTGACATGTCTACTAAAGTAAATTGAAAAACAACGACGCTGATAGTTAAATTAGATAGTCGCCTGCTGCGTCTTGCAGTTGTTGTTTAATTTTGTTTGGTTATACCGGTCACGTCAGTCGCGTTTCATTAGCTACTGTAATAAGAGCTTGTATAAACATATAAACTGTACCAATATTTTTCAGGAAGTGTATTTAATAACTATTGAAAAGCAAGATTGTATAACAATGGAGACTCAGACTAGTCTCATAACAATAAATAGCTACTTATATTCGATTTTTTATTTATTCCAAGGTCCTTTTAGCCTTGAGCTTACAAGTCGAAGGTCAAGAATCGTACCGTAAATTATTATGTATGTAATAACCCAGACTCAGTAAAACTTAACCCTTTTCCGGACCTATGACCCACATAATGGTTCACTGCGATCGTTTGACTATTATGCCAAGTTCGCAGACAGTGAAAGGGTTGTGTCTCAGTCTCTCCATTACGTATCGTAAAATTGATGTTACAATTACAATATAGGGCGACTGGTACTTAGTGACCGATACTTAAACACGTGATTGTACTCATGATAACAAAGAACTTTCCCAAAGACATTTTTTTTATAACCATTCACTTTTGTCACAATAACACAACAGCCATGAAATTCGGGGTTGAGCCGTGCGGCTGCTCGGCCTACCCACTGAGGCACGGTACGATAGTAATGAGAAAGAACGGCGTAACGCGGCTAACAGCTGATAGGTCACAAGATGTTGTATTAGAGAGATAAAAGTAAATGAGTATAAAAAAATGTTTCTTTGGGAAAGTTGTTTGTTATCATGAGTACCAGTTTTCTGGGTTGTGAGAATCGTGTTTATTTTTATAATCTTAGATGGCTCTATACAATCACGTTTATAAGTATCGGCCACTAATTACCAGTCACTATATACTGGATGAAAGGGAGACCGACGTGAAAACGGTTACATAGAATTTTGTCATCGAGATGTTTTTTGATGTTTTTTGTTCCGTACCGAAAGGGTCAAACGGGATCCTATTACTGAGACTTCGCTGTCCGTCCGTCCGTCCGTCTGTCACCAGGCTGTATCTCATGAACCGCGATAGCTAGTCAGTTGAAATTTCTACAGATTATGTATTACTGTTGCTGCTATAACAACAAATACTAAAAACAGAATAAAATAAATATTTAAGGGGGGCTCCCATACAACGAAGTGACTTTTTTTCTTGTTTTTATAAATAATGGTACGGAACCCTTCGTGCGCGATTCCGACTCGCACTTGGCCGGTTTTCTTTTAAGTCAGCTCTTCAGTAGAGTTAGAGTGCAATACCTACAGTACATACACGGTCAAAATGTATGGAACAGCTGCTTTTATTTTAAAATGACCGATGATATATTTCGATGTGTCTAAAAATATGATAATATACCGATTACGTGGTAACCGTTTTCGCGTCCACTCTATATTCATGTATTGTGATAACTGCTTGTGTTGTTGCCCTTAATTATAAACTGTAAATAATATCATTCGTTAGTTTTGCTCCCATCCAAGGGATCTCTCAACGGCCATTTTCCACTGCTTGTATCTCATGTCTCGTTCATCATCGCTGATGAGTGACGAATATGTGGTACCACTTGTCATTGGTATAGAAGCGCCCTGCTGCGAAGGTTCTACTCCCCAGTACGCTACAAGTGCTGCTCCTAAAGCGGTACTTTCAGCAAATCCGGCTTTAATTACGTCGATCCCAATTAGGTCAGATTGCATTTGCATGACTAAGGCATTAGAAGTCATGCCGCCATCGACCTGTAACAGGAGAATGATTTGCGGTTGGTAAACATTTTATAGCACTATCTATAAGGTTTAACTTGTTTGTTATTTCGTATCCGGTCAGCAGAGTTGGCGTCGAGTGATGTATTCACGCGCTATTCTTATTTTGGATATGGAGCCTTCTCTAGAGAACATAAGCCCAGGTAGCCTATAACCAGCAACAAACAACGTGTTTATTTACTAGACGATAAATATTGAATGGTTTGTAAGTACATACATAACAATTTCAGACAAGAATATTTTCTCGTTTTTTTTATAGCTTGATTTTTCAGTAGTCGAGTTTTCGTTTTTAGCTAGTAGGTAAGTAGTGGTTAGGAAATAGTGCATTGCAATGCATGCTTGGATCAGCTAGTACATAATGAAATCAAAGGAAATAACTATTTTTTTATATCTTTTTGCACAATTTTTCATGCATATTTTGTCATTGCGTTAGGGTAGCTAATCTATGTCTATACTTTTTTTATGTTGAATAAAAACAGTACAACATTTATGTGCGTTGAGTCGCATTATGTGTAACCCAATTATTTAAATGGTTACCTTGAGTAGTTGAAGAGGTATTCCGCAATCCTCATTCATAGCATCCAAAATATCTCGCACTTGAAAACAAACAGCTTCCAATGCCGCCTTTACAATGTGATTTGAGTTTGTATCTTCAGAGATCCCACATATTACTCTGGAAATCAATATTAATTAATTAATAAATAAATAATAAATTAATTATTATTATAATATACATCAAATCAAAATAGTTTTTATTTACACTTCCAAATATATAAACAAATAGTGACATTAACATAATACTAATGACATTTTCTAATGGTTGTTTAATTTTCATTATCACTAACATAATACTAATGACATTTTCTAATGGTTGTTAAACATTCATTATCATTAACATAATACTAATGACATTTTCTAATGGTTGTTTAACCTTCATTATCACTAACATAATACTAATGACATTTTCTAATGGTTGTTTAACCTTCATTATCTAAACTTCTAAACTAATATTATAACGAGGAAAGATTTGATTGTTTGTTTATTTGCATAGGCTCCGAAACTACTGGTCCGATTTGAAAAATTCTTTCAGTGTTAGATAGCCCATTTATCGAGGAAGGCTATAGGCTATATATCATCACGCTAAGACCAATAGGAGTGGAGGAGCAATGAAAAATTTTGCGAAAACGGGGAAAATGTGACGCAAACGAAGTTGCGCCGGACAGCTAGTCATTAACATAATACTTATGACATTTTCTAAGGGTTGTTAAACCTTTTATTAATCAGCTATCCGGTTAGGCTGTCTTACGAAATATCAGTAAGGTTCAAAGGTTTCCACATTAGATTAATCGAAGATACAAAATTATCAAGTCACTGAAATACCTAAGGTTTCTGTAGTTACCCACAGTAAAAAGGAAATATTATAGTTCAATATGGGTCTGTATGGTGTCGGACGTAAAGAATAGCACCATCCCATATCTTCCCGTGGGTGTCGTAAGAGGCGACTAAGGGACTTGCCAGAGAATGGGCAGCAGCGTTTTTCTGTGTTTTTGTAACAACCGTACTGCGATCGCCAACCCGCCTGCCAAGCGTGGCGATTATGGCAATGCCCCCCAAAATGTCAATGTGACTTGGGGGAGGCCTATGTCCAGCAGTGGACGTCTTTTGGGCTGAAATGATGATGATGATGATAGTTCAATATAGTCTCCCTTTATTTCAAATCATTTTTGTTTGGATCATCATCTGCCTAGTCTTTTCCCAAACTATCTTGGGGTCGGCTTCCAGTCTAACCGGATGCAGTTGAGTACCAGTATTTTACATGAAGCGACTGCCTTTCTGACCTTCACAACCCAGTAACTGGGTAATACGATAACCTTTGGTAAGACTGGATGTCAGACTTTTGGCTTCTGACTACTTTTTTTTTAATTAGTCCTTTATTTTGATAGTTGATGCTGGAACGTTTTGGACCTTACCATGTAGATATTAACAGAATGACTACGTACCCTCTAGCATCTTGGCGCCAATATGGTGCATACAAACCACTGAAGGCTGGTACAAATACAACACTGCCATTCTCGGTCGCTTTCTCAGCTAATCCTTGAGAATCCTTGGCACTTTCCAAAAGGCCAATGTTATCTCTAAGCCAGCCCAAAGCTGCCCCAGCAACAGCTACCTGGAATTAAATTCACACATACACATATAACAGCACGCCTGTACACCCCGAAAGATTAGACAGAATAAGGGGAGACCCTATTGCCATCAACCGGGCACAAATCCGGACTACGTGGGTGTTACTGAAAAATTCTTGATGGAAAACCCAATAACACTTTGCCCCACCTGGGAATTAAACCCAGGACCTCTTTTGCGACCACTAGACGAAATAGGTAGGCCCGAGTTTTTACTCCACGCTAAAGTTTATTTCTTGTTTAATGGGTGCGTTTACAAACATTTAAAGTCACATACACAAGCAGTCAGACTTGGAACAACTAACTGTGGGCCGTACAAATATTAGTTCCACGCGGAAATCGAACCCGCGACACGTAGCGCAGCAGTCGATCGCTCAGGTTAGTGCACCAAGCGTGCTGTCTGATGTTTAAAACTGCAAAGCCTATAATAGGCAGGTATGCAAAATAAACACATGACATGCAAGATGACTTCAAATTTGTATGGCACAGTCATGTTTTGCCTGAATGGCGTATAAATATAAAAGGTAGGATGGTATATAAGCATCAAGTCATTTTAAACTTACAGATCCTTCCAGGGCATAGGCCGCTTGATTATTACTGCCCAACTGATAAGCAACAGTAGTCAAAAGGCCTCTGCCGGAGTTCACGCGAATATCACCCGTGTTGTACAGCACAAAGCAACCAGTTCCATAAGTTGCTTTCGCTTGTCCTTTTTGTAAACACATTTGACCAACTAAGGCCGCCTGTTGGTCACCAAGACATCCTGCTATAGGGGTGCCTTTGATTGGCCCATCAGCAACATAACCATATACCTGTAACAAGCAATAAGTCTAAAATATCTTAAGGTTTTTGCGCTTTCCTTTTCTCTTTTGATGAGACATGCATGTAAGGACCGAGCATGCAGTTATGCTTTCTTCAAAATTGATCGAGAGCACACGCTAGATTTTGAAAGATGACGTCACGAAATTTATGACCCCTCCCCCCTTGTCGCATTTCGTGGACCCCCTCACCCCCTAAACTTATGACGTAATTTTTGAATGCAAGTTAAAAGTTATGTTTCTTTGAATTTAACAACTATTCCTATTTTTAATTTCGCTCAAAAACAAAATTAAGACAAAAAAAGTTTTAACCGACTATTGTTCCTGGCCTTACGAGTAAGTTACGGGCGCGGGTCGTGCGCTGGTCGGGCGCGGGTCGGGTGTCCGCGGGTGACGCGAGAGGGACCCTCTCTAGCGGGCGACATGCGCTTCACCCGACCCGCGCCCGCTTTCTGGGTGTGATGCGCTTAAATCGTAATCGTCAGCATGATAGCAAACATACTGATAAAATTATTTTTAAATGCTCTTTAAAAATCAGTGCTATTTTTGTTTTACCTCGGAACTGGATTTTATTTCTGGCAAGACGCTCTTAGGAATTTCGAAAAACTTCAGCAATAAAGGATCCCAATCCAAATTCTCAATATTCATCAGCATAGTCCTTGATGCATTGGTTACATCCGTGACATGTTTTCCACCATTAGGTCCGCCTGTGGGCATTATTTTAATTACAATATTGTTTTTGTATAAATAAAAATGTATGGTTCATGCAACTACCTGCAATAAATCTGAAGTATGTATGTCATGAATCAAATGGGACTGTGATATTATTATGTGTTACTGATAATCCTGCTTTGTATGTTACATATTACAAAAAAAAACTGTTACCAATCTAATTTAATAATCATTTTCACTGGTCGAATTGAAGTTGCTAACGATACTCTGAAGACATAATAGGTATATCCATACCAGGTGGAAGGCACACCAACACAAAAACGGCTACCAAATATTCAGTGCATCATTCTGAACCTTCCATAGAAATTATCAATTTTAAGGCTTAGCATAATCTAAGGTAGGAACTACTGTGCAAAACCCTTCATTAGGTAAGATTAATTAGATAATATTTTACAGAGATTTGGCAAAAATATAAATATTTACCAACCACTTAAATTCCATATTATCCAAGTGTCAACGGTTCCAAAACAGCATGTTCCTTTTTTCATTGCATTTTTTACAGCATCAACATTGTCACTGAGCCACCTTAATTTAACGGCACTGAAGTAGGGCGACAAAGGAAGTCCGCACAGTGGCTGTAAAATCATTGAAAATAAAAAAATAATATTTAATGTATAAAATCAAAGCAGCAGACTAATGAATTTAATTTAATAAATTATATTAAGACACTATTTATATATAAACTTAAGCAAAGATCTGCCTTACAACGCAGCCCTTATTTACCTTGACCTCTTTTCTTTTTCCTTTTTTTCCTTTATTTTTTGCCTTTACATTTTGTGGTACAATTTCCCTATGTGTTACCTTTTCATAAACAGACACAGTTATGTTACCTATACTTATATAGAATGTATTAAACTTTTCTATATTAAATGATAAGGCACTAATCCTATCTTAGTTATTTCATGATAGCATGAAGATTTTATTGCAGCTTGGCCGTTGTCAAGATCTATTTGTTTGAATTATAAATGTACTTAATAAGAAAGACGAAATAATGTACCTTTAAATAGTTTTTGTTTCTTGTTTTGTTAGGCACAGTATCCAACAGCTTATCAATAGTTGATGAAGTTCTCATATCCAACCAAACAATTGCATTGTGCAATGGTTTGCCCGTGTTTCGGTCCCAAACTATTGTCGTCTCTCGTTGATTTGTGACTCCAACTGCTATTATATCCTGTAATTTAAAACCAAATCTTACAAGACATTCACTGAAACATTTACACATTTTCTATTCAATGAAACAAGTCTAAAAAGTAGTTGGTCTTCAAAACAGCTTTAAAAATGGTGAAGGAGAACATTGTAAGAAAACCAGCAATTGTCTTAAAAACAAAAATCCCACCCACTTCCTACAGAGGTCTGTTCTCCAGCAATGGTAACATTATACGCAATTTAGTATGTTTTACTCGAAGTCATTGAGAATCATCGAATTCTGATAGATATAGGAGAGAATGGATTAAGAACATTAAATCAAAGTCCAACATGAAATTAATAGTGAATTTTCACAACAGTTGGCTCTACATGAGATCTTAGTAGACTTACAGTAAAGATTCATCAGACTTAGCATGATTTTCAACATTAATCTCTGATAGGATTTAATTACAATTATTTTATAGCTTTGCATTTAGGGTTCCGTAGTTAACCCTTAGTTTCATCAAAATACTTTCCATCGATATGGCTGTCCATATCCATCTGTCTGAGATCCAAAACAGAGTCATCCCATGACATATTTAACCTTTTTATAACTGGCTGTGCCCGATGGTTACTGACTCTTTTCTTTTTGTTTAGGTCTAGTATTCTATAACTAGCTATTTCAAGCATGTAACGTTCCTCAAGAATTGGGTCATCACATGTTAAAAGAATTTTTCAATTCTGACTGGAACTTCCATAGATAAGCGCGTGATAAGAATGTTTTTTTTTTAAACTTAAGACAGAGTTTTTGAATGATGTCATAGAAATACATGTCATGTGTAAGTATTTGTGCTAGAGGCCAATCTAATTTTAAAGAAAGAGAAGTAAAATTGTTTAGTAATATTTGATATTTAGCTTTTCAGATATCCACGGCCACAAAAACCTCAGAAAAGACATACTGTAGTGAAACACCTATGCAAAAAAAATACATTGAGTAGCTGTCCTCGCTGGGGGAGGCACTTGACCTGACAAAACCTCTCAAAATATCTGCTTATAGTGGACAACTGATTGCAGATCAGCACAGGAAAAAAAAAGCTTTTCAGATATGGGACTTTTTCGTGGAACTGCAGCAGTAACTTTGTTTTCCATTAACATACTATGAAACACAAATTTAGTTATGCTGCCGAGTGTATATGTGTATGAATGCTAAATCTGTTATTAATTTTTTGGGGCTACGAAACCATTTGTGCACAAGTCTAAGTCATTGGTACTAGTCTGGATTTAAAGCCACAACCTTGTACATGAGAGCCGAGGCCTTGACCTAGGCCATCAAAACAATATTCTTCAAAATATTTATACATGCACAAACAACAGAATAACATAGTTATTTTAAAAATGTGCCAATAATCTGAAGAAGTATACCATAATAACTATTACATTATGGAGACCAACAATACTCTACTTGCTTATTTAATTGGATCTTTGTTTTCAGCCTTTTGATCACAATTTTTCTTAATCATCATTCTTCTATAGAGTTGATGGCAATCTAAATTGTGTTGGCCCAGAACTGAGCTTCTAGGTTAGGGACTTCAGTAACATCCATCAGAATATGAACAAACAACAGGACACAATGGTAAGTGCCCCATTACTTGTGGAACAGCACCACATTTACTCTTCAGCTACTACCTTAGTGAGCTGGTTTATAGCATGCAAAGTGTCAGTGGCAAGGGAATAACAAATAATGTTAGTGATGTTGTGATATGCCTGTGCTATGCACCGTGGAAGGACCCAATTTCTTATCAGTGAATGAGGACATAACAAAATTAACAAAGTTGCTTTGAACAAAAATGAATATTACCAAGCTTATGATTTCACAGTTCATGCTTCTGACCTTAGTTACCACAAAACTGTTGTACAACCCACTCTTTGCGAGAGAAGACACCAATTATTCATAAATAGATGAATAATCCACAACTATGTTGTAACATTTCCATGTTAAATATTACTTAGACTTGTTTTGCATTGAAATAGAATGGACATTATTCATAGAAAGAATATAGATCCAGCACTAAACATCAGGGTCCTGGTTAGCACCTAAGAAACTTGCAATGTCGCAGTTGATGAGTAGTCCACCCTCACCACTACTCGTGTTGGTACACAATATCAGAGAAAAAATAAAAATACCTTTGCTGACCCTCCTGATGACACTAAATTCTCCACAGCTTTCTGAATGCATGTCGTAACCACTTCCAAAATCGCGTTAGGGTCTTGCTCTACCCAACCTTCTTGAGGGAAAATTTGTTCAAGCTCCTTTTGATGATATGCTACGACTTCTGATGAATTCGCTTTGAAGATAATGAACCGCGCACTTGAAGTACCCTCGTCAATGGCACCGACTAGAGGACCGAATTTCCCATACTCAGACATTTTGTTAGCACTAAAATTGTTAAACTTCTAACTATTGCAGTTGTAAGTAATTACTAAACTTATTAATCTGGGCAAATAAATTGTCGTGGATCTATTTACATCACGAAAGACTAGTTTATTGTTATTACTGTGAAGTAGGAAGGAGGGAGGGAGAGAAGCCGGAGCGGAAAGGTTCCAAAGAAAAGAGTGGAATACTTTATACCCGAAGGGCTCCCAAGGGAATGAAAGGCAAAAGGGGGCAGGGGTTAAGTCAATGTCATTGGAACTTTTTATCTCGGCAACCGCGGCAACGAACGACGACTACTACGCGCACAGAACATATATACCCGTAAGCGGGACTACGCGACTATGACTATTATGACTACGCGACGGCCCGCCTTTATAAGTCATTGGCCCGCCTCGACTCGTTTGCAATTCAACCGTCAACGTAAGTTTACGACTACGTCAAGTTCATAGGCTTGGGCAAAAAATATCGATATATTATTAATTTCGATATTTTCCGAGCAATTATCGATTTATATCGTCAATATTTTTATATGCGATATATGTATGGAATTCGTATAAATTGAAAATATATTTTTTAAAGCAACTATGGTTTCGAGTTCAATGTTACTAGGCTAGAGAAAAATCCCGCTGCAATATAACAGTAAGACTATTGGCTGCGTGCACGAAAATACTACTAATATTAAGCCATCAGTGTGAGACGTTTATGACCCTGATGTTAACTGACAATTTCAAAATTAGAAGTGACTACGATAATATAAACAAACGCAGAAAACACGAAATAGTAATACCCATAGGAGATGGTCCACAAATGTATAGAGCCTGGGCTAGCACTACGTACAGTATTTGTAAATATTGCAAAATAATACAGTATTTTTATTATCATATTTTTTTAACCTCTCCGTCCCACTTCACTTCAATATTCATTCAAATTAACTTGGTCAAAGAGAGCAACACAACATAAAATTAAACATGGTGGATCAGATCAGCACGTGATCAGCAGGCGAAATGTCATTTTGACAATGACATTTGATTGACGTGTATCGTAATAACTGCTTTATTAAACAAAAGAACTCGAATTTCGAAAATCTGGGGTTTTGGATTGTTTTGTTGGTTTGGTGGAACAAAACAACGAGTAAATAAACGGGTAGGAGACATTATACCTGAAAATGAACTTGTTATTGTAAAATAACACACGACGGAATCCAAATCACAGGTGAATCATCATCATTTCAATCTGATTCTCAACAGAGAAGCAATCAATTAAAGTCCGTAGTAGTAAACTGGGTCGCAAAACAAAAACAATCACAAAAAACTGCGAAATAATTTCAATCCAAACAAAGACTCAAACGTCAAACAACTGTCATGGCTGCCCTAAAAATAGGGTTATCGTTGTAAAAAACTTTTTAAATGATAACTATTGAACGACTATACCCTTCTTCAAATTATTATTTTAGTATTTTTATGAAATTCCTCTACTTTTTTCCTATTTATCTATGTAGTGTACATAGTGGTATCCAAATCAAACATCTCCGTTAGATTAACAAGAACTAGCAAGTAATTTTTTATAAACATTACTTACACTCTTTTATTAATAAGTTGCCAAAGACCGTTACAGAACTGACCGATGGAAAGTTTAAAATTGACATCAAACGTGTCTTTATTAAACAACCGTATTACAAAATTAAGGACTACGTTGAAGATAAAGAAGTTTGGCTCAAGGTTTTCTGCTCATGCGGCTTCCCTGGTAGCTGATAAACGACACAGATTGATTTCTGTAACTATTCCCAATTTTATTGTTTTCATTATTGTTATTCAGATGTTTTACAATAGTTTTCTTATCATTGCACCGTTCATTCATGGTTCAGAATAGTTACAGCACTGATGACAACATTTGTGTCAGTAATTGTTTAATTTATTCTTCTTACAATATTTTATTTTTGTATGGATTATTTTTTTATTTACCGGTTGTGTGTGAATGTGTGGACATTGTAGGCCTTGTAAATTCCTAGAGGCGATTTTTAGGGTTCCGTAGCCGAATGGCAAAAAACGGAACCCTTATAGATTCGTCATGTCTGTCTGTCTGTCTGTCTGTCCGTCTGTATGTCACAGCCACTTATTTCCGAAACTATAAGAACTATACTGTTTAAACTTGGTAAGTAGATGTATTCTGTAAACCGCATTAGGATTTTCACACAAAAATAGAAAAAAAAAATTAATTAAGGGGGTCCCTATACTTAGAACTGAAAAACTGAAAAATGATATTGATGTTTCTAATATCATTTTTTTCTAAACTGAATAGTTTGCGCTAGAGCCACTTCCAAAGTGGTAAAATGTGTGTCCCCCCCCCTCTAATTTCTAAAGTAAGAGGATCAAAATTTTGAAAATATTTAGGATTGTAGAACGTAAAAAAAACTATCAACGAAAATTGGTTTCAATAAGATATGATGTTTAGTTTTTGAGATATGCGACTTTTTCATCAAACTGCAGCAGTAACTTTGTTTTTCATAAACATACTATGAAAAACAAATTTAGTTTTGCGGTTGTGTGGAAGTTTACTAACTAATACTACTAACTAATGAATGACAGTTCAAAATATTGTTATTATATTGTTTGGAGCTATGGAACCCTGTGTGCGAGTAAGACTCGCACTTGGCCGGTTTTTTGCTTTATCTTGTTCTAAGTTTATTAGTAAGCAACGACTTATTGTCGGGCCTACGCTTTCCTCCCAAATTTAAGTACTAACGTTGTAACATTCAATTATTGTAAAACCAAATGATTTTAAAAGAGTAACTATGAAGTTTTTTGCCGGTTCTTCTCCATAGGAAACGACCAACCCGAACCGTGCACCTTCTGTCGACGTTTTATAAGTGCACATGTAGGCTTATGTTAAGTAAGTTAATATTTTGATTTGATTTGAATTAACAATTTGTTTAACAAATTAATTACCAAAAATAAACTAAAAATATGCACATGTAGAAAACTGGCGATATTTCGATATTTTTCACTCAATCATTATCAATACGGCTTAAAAATATCGATACGATAAATATCGACATGTTTTTTTTCACTTGCCCATTCGTTGAAAGAGGAATAGACGAAGTTGAAGTTCGTCCGGTTCGTCTGTCCACGGCAACGGCCCGGCTTTTTGCTTTGCTTAGATAAAAGCCATCTTGCAGAATTTTTGGGTTTGGATTCTTTTAAAATAAATTACTATTGTCGATGGCAGTTTATTAAAAATTTAATTATTTACAAACTACGAATATATTTATAATAATAAAATATGTACAAGTTACAAAATGGAAAAAGGACACACTGGTTGAATGACTCTTTAACATAAGACAGTATTAATATTGCAGTCATTAGGAGCCCAAAAGTCGATCCGTTCCTACTAGTTTTAATAAATAGTTCTACGGTAGAGCTAGTGGGAATATATTTTCCCACTAGTCATAAGATTTTGAACCACCTCAAATTGTAGGACTAGTGGGAACAAAATTGGTCAGTCTTATAGAATATTATGTCCATATTGAAGATAGAGAGGGACATGAGTGAGGGACATCATCCCTCAACATCAGCTTTTAGTAGTCTAAAGCAGGTCGACAGCTGGCTCTCCAATTGCACGACATTCAGCTCGGTCCCGATCCCTAGTGCTCCTGAATCTAACTTGTTAAATGTTGAGCTCGCTGATTAGCTGAACATCACTATGTCAGCGGTTTACCTACCTACCAGGAAGGTACGGTTTAGCCGACCGCTTATCTAAAAACAAACTACCCACATCGCACCTGTTTCCGGAAGCCCCAGGACTCGGAGATCATGTCTTCAAAGTAGGGCGCCCAAACTTGAATTCTTTCGTGCCGTCTACTCTTGAGAAATAACTATTCGAAGGGTATAAAGAAAACGCTCTTTGATGAACAGTTGAACTCTGAATAAAATATATTTGCTGAAAGAATCGTCTATCATTTTTTTACACTTTGTTTTAACCAATAACCATGTACCATGTGCCAGTAAGAATCAGCATTTATTTTCGACCAGGCACAACACAGCGCCTGTTGTAGCTTGCATTCCGCACGGTGCACAGTGGAACGAATGTATGGGAGCGGTTGGACGTAGACATGTCCGAAAAATAAGAGTAAAATTATGACAAACTAATGATGCCATCTTATTCGATTACTTAATGCCTTCATAAATTGTGGTGATGAATTTCTTCATAACTCCCATATTTCGGGAGTAATTTGAGAAAATGTGAAATTTTACTATGAAAATGAGTGTATCGAGCTCTCTCCCTCCTGATTCCGGGCTTGTTTCAAGTAGCGGTCTCTAATATCGTAATGCTATTACTAAGAGCTATATTTAATACTAAGACACATAGTGCGCCAAATGTGCACTTTCTGGGATAAAAGGAAATGAAAATTTAAAAAAAAAAACGTTTTTTCCCCATTTGTATTTACTTTAAACCGCAGACAGACTTATTAAGAGGTCTATAAATATATTATATATATACAGAAATATATATTAACAAAAATATTCACAAGAACTGATGAGAGTATGACTTTTAAGTAAGTTGATAATAAATTACCTAGTTTCATTAAAAGTACTATAAATAATTAAGATGTAAGCTCTAATTTACTAAGTTACACATTTTAAAACAATAACATCATTTAATTATCTTCGTCATCATCATCATCATCAATTAATTCAAATTCAGAATCGATGTCCGCTAAATCATTTATGTTAACAAATTCGATATCACTTTTCTCAGAATCCGTAAGCTCATAAAATTCCTTAAAAGAAGATTTTTTTACAAACTTATTTCCTTTTGGACGGATACTTGTAACAAGTGGATCAGAAGACAGTAAAAGATTGTGCATAATATCTTCATTGCATGAGATACTGCTATGCTTTCGAGAATGCCCCTCTCTATATTTTCTAAAATCTTTATTTCTAGCCTCAGATGCCACTTCGGATAGAAAACCAATGGGCACAATTGACATGTTCTGAACTATGTCTGGCCCATGCATTAAAATTTTATGAAGTGAAGAAGGCATATAATACCATGGGTATAACTCCACGTAAAGCTTAGCAGTATCAAAGCAGAACTCTTGGAATTTAGTTACGTTGATCTTCTCTCCTGATGAAATACACTGCAAGATCACACAGATTTTTCTTAAAAGCATAGCATCTATTCCGGTCAGTTCAGCAGATTTAGTGTAGTTTTCAAAAAATCTCCTTGCCGAGTTGCCATTGTTGGTGGATCCACTGCCTTGTTTCACAACATCGAGAAGTAAGCCCGTTTCTCTTCTTACAGCCTCTTGAACTCTTTTCTTCCTGTCATCAACTTGCCTTTTTGCTATATCACCCCTTACTTGCCATGATTTTATGTCTAATTTGTAGGAAATGTGTAATAAGCATTCCATTGAGCGAATCCAAGCGTGAAGGGTGCTTAAGCTATATTTATACATGTCCTCGTTTGCGTGTTTATCTTTGATTAACTCTAAATTATTCATTTCTTTAGGACAAGCCTTGCATATGTCACACACTAAAGCTGCTGTATTGGATATAATGGAATGAATTTTACCATCAATCATTGTCAACAGCAGTTGGTGTTTGACACTAATTCCATCAGTGATGGTGGATGGAGTTAAGGCTTCAATCTCTGCTTCGATTTCAGCCATCTCTCTCTGCACATTTTCTTTGGTTTCCTTTATAAACTTAAACAATATTGGCCGGCAAAATGAAGTGGAAGATGGTCGCTCGTTTTCCCAAATTGTTACACCTTTTGAGACGAGCCGCAGTGGTACAAGACTAATCATAAAATTACTAGCAAGATCGATTTGCTCATCTTCACTCGTCCTTTGATGATAAATGCTTTGGCTAGATGATCCGTCAAAACCCCATTTGCTGGTCAATACGAGCTGTTGATTGGGATCAACAGGGGTTTCTAACGACCTAATAAGTCTTCTTGAGGTTAAATCCATCAAGGCTTGTAATTTGATTTTTGCAGAGCTCTCTGTAACTGTGAGATCTTCTTTGGCCGGATAGCACTTAATTTTTTCTTTAACCAACATGTAGTAACTCGGGTATTGAAGAGCTCCTTCTTGAGTGTTGAAATCCCGAAGAGTGTTATAGCGCCATTTCGATAAGTTCATCGATACATAAAGAGCCAATGCCTTCAAAGGGGATATTTCCCGTACCTGAATTGATTTACCTTCAATGAAGGCTTTGATTTTTGAGGCCTCTTCTGGATTCTCCGTCAAGTATTTCATAACATAAGCTGTATCGCTTCGTCCTGCCTTTTGAAGCGCCCTTTCGGCCGAAAACATAATTTCAGCGCTGCTACTGCTGCATGAAAGACTATCTTCAGTGCGTCTTCTTTTTTGCCGGTTACTAAGGTCCTCAAAAGATTTACGAGGACTAGGATGTGTACAAGTTGAAGCATCAGATTTAGCAGGAGAAATTATGGGCTCGATGACGTCACTTATATTTTCTGTAGAAGGTTCCATATTTTCATTCTGTAATTCCGGCCATTGAATTGCAGCCTGTAGCCAAATCTCATGTTTCTTCCGAAACTTATCTGTGCTTCTTCCAGACTGTGTCCATTTTGCATAAATGCGGTAGCAAAATCGACGACACCAGTCTTTTAAACTTGTTTCAGCACTTTCACATAACTGAACACAACTGTTATCTTTTAAAACACTGAACAAATTGTTAAAGTCGCGTAAATCTTTATGTGCGCGTGCGCATAAAGCAACGTGAATATCAAGATTTGTATTAAAATTTGGAAAATACATTGCGAGATTAGCTTGGATACAACGAGGTGTAAATCAACACTGATTTTAAAGTTACTAATAGTGACCTATTTATATAAAATCCAGGTATCCCAGGTATCCTTTGTTAAATATTGCAAGGTAATTAGTTATTGTGATAATTAGTAAATGATGCATGCTAAATTAGTGTATTAAGAGCCATTTAGTAATTAAATAATAGCAATGTTCTTATCAGTAATCATTAGTGCATCAGTTTTATATGTAAACCTTAAGTCCCTAATTATATATCCTAATTAGCTTATATCTTCTCTAATTGGCTACTCAGAAATGTTATTGTAATAAGGTAAACCTTTAGAAAAACGGTTTTAATCAACAAAATAAACAAAAAATAAAAAAATTGTGTTATAAAATAAACATCACTCTTTATCCCAGAAAGTGCACATTTGGCGCACTATGTGTCTTAGTATTAAATATAGCTCTTAGTATTAGCATTATGATATTAGAGACCGCTACTTGAAACAAGCCCGGAATCAGGAGGGAGAGAGCTCGATACACTCATTTTCATAGTAAAATTTCACATTTTCTCAAATTACTCCCGAAATATGGGAGTTATGAAGAAATTCATCACCACAAGTTATGAAGGCATTAAGTAATCGAATAAGATGGCATCATTAGTTTGGCATAATTTTACTCTTATTTTTCGGACATGTCTACGTCCAACCGCTCCCATACATTCGTTCCACTGTGCGGTGGCGCCTTGCTCGCGTCCAGGGCGCCGGGCGGCCACTACAGTATAATACTAGTAAGGGGGAAAGTATATCTCTTGCCCTATGTTACACTGAGTATTCAGTCATCTGAACTTGGAAATGGGGACGTAACTATTATATGTATTAATCGTCCCATATTATACCCAGTGTGCATATCTCCCGGCCCTTGCCCGGCTTGTCGCGGTCTTTGAGACGAGCCAGAGCTACTTAAACGTGATAAGCTTCCACTCTTAGCTTGAAAATATAAAAGGAGGGCAGTCAGGTTCCAGAGAAAGGTTGTCAGTAAAAGAAAGAGGCTGGTTTAATAGTAAACGTTAGGAAGATCCAAACGCTAAACACTTTTCTATGATTTAAACATATTTTTATCCTAATTTTAATTTCTTAAGCCTTTATTATATTTATTTAGCTTATAACACTGCCTGGTAGGGGATACCAAACTATAACCCTTGATTGGCAGAGAATTCTTTTTCTCAATCGCTTTCGCATAGCTGAGAATCGTGACTCCATTTCAATGCCAACTTTTCTTTATCTGTTACGATCAGTGGCCTGGTAAGACTAACGTATGATGCACATGAGTACTTATGTCGAGTGGTTCAGACCACAGTTTTGGACTTCGGCCTCTTGAGCTTTTGCCCTGTATTTTCCTGTTACCATTAGCCGATCCATGTTGTTAGTATCACTGCGGGTAATGTGACCGAATTATCTCACGACATGTTGCAGGCTGGTTGAAGACATTGCTTTTCAGCGCTTTCTCTAATCTAAGTTGTTTGAGGACCGATACATTTGTGCGGTGGGTTGTCCATGATATCTTTAACAGGCGGCGCCAGCACCACATTTCAAAGACGTGAATTATTTGCCTATCGTTAAAATTGATCTTCCAAGTCTCTGCCTCGAAAGGGAAGATAAAGAAGACAAGTGTGCGAACCAAATGTTTCTTTGTTCGGTTGGTGATATTTTGTTTCGCTATTTTGTTTGTTTTAGCCATGCCAATTTATTTTCGAATTTCTAGTTCGGAGCTACTCTTATTGGAAATTATTGGCGCGGTATGGGCGCGGGAGTACGGCATTGTTTTTCATGTAGGTACCAAGCGTAATACACACAGGGAGATG
This sequence comes from Cerastis rubricosa, assembly GCA_949152445.1. NCBI lineage: Eukaryota > Metazoa > Arthropoda > Insecta > Lepidoptera > Noctuidae > Cerastis > Cerastis rubricosa. The sequence continues at coordinate 19,241,828 of OX424523.1, read as the reverse complement.
GCACGGGTCGGGTGCGGGACGGGCGCGGGTGTACGAAATCTGTATTTCATATTCATAATAACTGTTCCGGCAAGCGCCTACAGAAACTTGCATACAGTTGAGGCTACGTAGATTATTGCTATTCATTTTAATTTTTTAACTTTTGTCGACCGGCTACCTACATATGTAATTTAATCACTCAAATATAGAATAAACTTGCACGTACACATCAAGCAACGCATTTTTCATTATTCCCGAAATTATACCTGAATCAATCCCGCACATGGTCCTCCGAGCCTGGATTGTGGAGATTTGAAGAATATTTACTCCAACCAGCGAATTGATAAAAAGGGATTGAAGACAATTGGTGGACATCAAAAATCATAGTCGATGCCCGGTGTGGCCGGTGAATTCTACTACGTCATTTAGAAGATTATTGGATTTCACGTGGTCTGGATGCTTCATAGGTGGGAAAAGTCGTATTTGTTATTAAATTTGTATACCCAACACTCTATTTAACAGGTATAATTAGTGTAAGTTAGCCATGAAAAGTCAGGTTAGTACGAAATACCTATTTTCATTTTTCTTTGTTCCGTGAGTGGTTAAGAATTGTAATACAAATAATACAATTATCAAAGCTGATCAGTAATTATTGTTAATTTAGTTATGTACACATTGTTATAGAGTAGTTATTTGTTAGTTACTAGATTATTTTAGTTTACAGTGTAATTATTTTATAGTTATTGAGACAGTTAGGTAATCACGTTAGTTAGACAATATAAATATTAAAGTACAATTTAACCGTCATTAAGTATAGTATGTTATAAATTATCTAAACTAATATTATAAAGAGGAAAGATTTAATTGTTTGTTTGTTTGCATTGAATACACTACGTAACTACTGGTCCGATTTGAAAAATTCTTTCAGTGTTATATAGCCCATTTATCGAGGGAGGCTATATATCATCACGCTACGACCAATAGGAGTGGAGCAGCAATGAAAAATGTAGCGAAAACGGGGAAAATGTCACGCAAACGAAGTTGCGCCGTACAGCTAGTTATTTATATAAATTCACTCTAAAGCTAGTGGATTTTAATCGTGAACGTATTTCAGGCTGCATAAATAATTGTAATTGTATTTAAAACGTTCCCAAAACTTTATTTATATACATTCCTGGGTCAGTGGTCTCGTAATAGAATGGTGTTATAATGACATTGTTGTATTGCCATTATTATAAAACCCGTTAGTAGAAATGATTTTCGAAAAACTACTACTAGATTTGAACATTTATTAATGCCAGATTTCAATTATATATATTTTTACATATTATTTATTGGTGTTATAAGCAATCTGAAGTAGTAAGAAGTTTGTAAATAGCAGAAAACATTAAATGTTAAATTGGAAAACTCAATATTTTATCTGTTTAGCTGTCAAAGTCAAATATGACATTACTGTTTACTGTACTGACGTTTATTTGTTTTTATTATTTCTAGCGGCCGGTGTTTTGGTTTAGTTTCAAGTGTTCTAAATGATCTATAAAAGATTTATTGCAATACAAAATGGTGCTAATTGAGCAAATTTCGGCTCTAATTGACTTTTTAGAAAACCACCAAGACCTGCTTGGCCACTGCGGCCGCACCAATGAAGGGCGAAGTTTATTATAACGATATTGGATGGAGTGCGCCCAAATTTTAAACTCGTATCGGTGGACTTCCCAGTGCCCCAATAAAACGCCGGCAGCACAGTAAGTACATAAATCAGTATAATATTCTACGCATTATAAAATGATAAATGTATCATTATTGTGATTTTTGCACTTTTTTAGTTCTACAATGAATATAAAAGTAAAATATACCTTTTTTATAGGTAGAGACCATGCAGCTCTTGAAGCTGGTCAATCAAAGCTGGACACTATTGAAGCCAGGAATGCCGAGGCAACTTTAAAACAAGCTCAGTTCATCAACACTGGCTGCAGCCATTGATTGACTGAGCTCCACCACAGAAAAAATGGCGCACCTTATGGGACACTGTGTGCCAAAAAAGGTAATTACTGTGGATTTACAGATTATTCACTGATATGAAATGGTTTTACCCAAAAGCGGAACTTCTACTCATTGTGTGTTCAACAAACATACCCACAATAAGTATTAAGGAGCATTGAAAGCAATACAATATAAATTTTAATATAACCCCTCCAGTTAAGCTTAAAAGCTTGTGTTAGGTGTAGGCTCACATCAGTAGTAGTACATCGGCCAGAATTTGACATCTTTAAGTCTGACTAAAGTTTTCTGAAGTATGCAAGAGGTAATTTTGTCAGATTATTTAAAGATAAATGAAATCTATATTAGGAGGAGTCTATGTCCAGCAGTGGATTCCAAATGGCTGTATTGATAAATAATTAAATGAAACAATGTTTTTTAAAAAGAGTATTCATTTATTTTAAATCATATTTTGTGCAATACTGTGGATCTGTAACAGAGTTAAATCATTTTAATAATAATTAAAGCATTTTCGCACTCCACTAGAATATTGAGGTGGGTTTAAATTACATACCTACTAATTTAATTTATGCATTTCTCCACAGTTTGTCAACAAGAGCCTGCTGCAGTGCCCAACCTTCAAGAAGATACCGATTCACCCTTCGATGGTCTTGATAATTAGGTGCTGCATAATTAATTTCCTCCTAAATTAAAAGACTGATTAGTTAAATGTAAGGTAAAATTTGATTTGTTATTCAAATGATAATTAAAATATTGAAGATCTTTTTATTTTGTATGAAGACTGATTTTGATTTGTTATTAATATTACATTAGATATTGTAACTTGGAATTGTTTTACTAGATATATGACAAAATGTCTTTTAGTTTTACATACTATATTTACATTTAAGATTTTAAGTCAAGTTTAACATTGTTAAATAAATATTTAGTTATGAGAAATAAAGAGTACCTAATTTAACTGTTGTTTTTTTAACATACTAGTATTATTTAAAATTCCAACTCCACTAAATTCCAAAATAGTGGAATATAAATCACATATCTGTTGCAAGCCAAGTTATTCTGCATAAACTTCGTCAGGTGGCAATGGTGCTCTTATTCTGCATAAACTTCGTCAGGTGGCAATGGTGCTCTTGCCATGTTTGCAATATGCAACATTCATTCACAATCTTGCCTGCAGTTGTTGGACTATAATGTAAAACACGTGCTGCAAGCAAACACCTGCAAAAAAACAATTTACTTTTATACAGCCCCATTTAACTAAACGTCTTAACTTTTATTTATTTACTGTTCTTCAATTAACCCCCTTACTGAGTCCTTTCCAAGGCAAAACGTTTTTACAAATTCCGCCTCGGGAATATCAATTATAAAGGTATTCATTCTCGTTCTCGTCATGCGACGGGCTTGACGACGTCTTCTGCAGTTCTGCATTGTGCCAACCAATCTTCTTTCTCTAACATCCACTGCGTTGGCTAGCTCGAGAATCGAAAATATTTGCTCGTAATGAATACATAGGTAGTCTCCATTCAATATTCCACAAACACTTGAAACACGATACTCGTAACGATAATAACTATAACCAAAGTATTTAGAAGCCGCTTGTTAGTAAACAATTCAAATTGACACTCCGAACAGTCTGAGATAAATGTAAGGGAAGCAATGACTGCACAATGGCGTTCTAATGGTAGTTCAGTGGTCAAAGGAACTGTCAAAATTTTAGCAGATTACCGCTAAAGTCAGTCATTCATTTGTCATTAAGTACGAGATTACCATTCTATGCCATGTCTTTCAATGGATTGTCAGTGGTTGTCCATTGGAAAGTCATAATGACGCCATTATATTAGTAGATTACCAAACTTGTCAAAATCAACAATTATGAAATCAGTGATAGGCCATTCTGACACGATTGTAATAGCAGACTTAAGGCCCTGGGCCTCAAGTCTGCTATTTTTATAAATATCGTCATTCCAACACGATCCCATTGTCATTTTGCTAAAAGTTCGTAATCTGCTAATTCATAATGATCGATCATTGGTCTGTCAGTGGTTGGTCAGTGGTCTCGTAATAGAATGGTGTTATAATGACATTGTTGTATTGCCATTATTATAAAACCCGTTAGTAGAAATGATTTTCGAAAAACTACTACTAAATTTGAACATTTATTAATGCCAGATTTCAATTATATATATTTTTACATATTATTTATTGGTGTTATAAGCAATCTGAAGTAGTAAGAAGTTTGTAAATAGCAGAAAACATTAAATGTTAAATTGGAAAACTCAATATTTTATCTGTTTAGCTGTCAAAGTCAAATATGACATTACTGTTTACTGTACTGACGTTTATTTGTTTTTATTATTTCTAGCGGCCGGTGTTTTGGTTTAGTTTCAAGTGTTCTAAATGATCTATAAAACATTTATTGCAATACAAAATGGTGCTAATTGAGCAAATTTCGGCTCTAATTGACTTTTTAGAAAACAACCAAGACCTGCTTGGCCACTGCAGCCGCACCAATGAAGGGCGAAGTTTATTATAACAATATTGGATGGAGTGCGCCCAAATTTTAAACTCGTATCGGTGGACTTCCCAGTGCCCCAATAAAACGCCGGCAGCACAGTAAGTACATAAATCAGTATAATATTCTACGCATTATAAAATGATAAATGTATCATTATTGTGATTTTTGCACTTTTTTAGTTCTACAATGAATATAAAAGTAAAATATACCTTTTTTTATAGGTAGAGACCATGCAGCTCTTGAAGCTGGTCAATCAAAGCTGGACACTATTGAAGCCAGGAATGCCGAGGCAACTTTAAAACAAGCTCAGTTCATCAACACTGGCTGCAGCCATTGAGTGACTGAGCTCCACCACAGAAAAAAGTGCGCACCTTATGGGACACTGTGTGCCAAAAAAGGTAATTACTGTGGATTTACAGATTATTCACTGATATGAAATGGTTTTACCCAAAAGCGGAACTTCTACTCATTGTGTGTTCAACAAATATACCCACAATAAGTATTAAGGAGCATTGAAAGCAATACAATATAAATTTTAATATAACCCCTCCAGTTAAGCTTAAAAGCTTGTGTTAGGTGTAGGCTCACATCAGTAGTAGTACATCGGCCAGAATTTGACATCTTTAAGTCTGACTAAAGTTTTCTGAAGTATGCAAGAGGTAATTTTGTCAGATTATTTAAAGATAAATGAAATCTATATTAGGAGGAGTCTATGTCCAGCAGTGGATTCCAAATGGCTGTATTGATAAATAATTAAATGAAACAATGTTTTTTAAAAAGAGTATTCATTTATTTTAAATCATATTTTGTGCAATACTGTGGATCTGTAACAGAGTTAAATCATTTTAATAATAATTAAAGCATTTTCGCACTCCACTAGAATATTGAGGTGGGTTTAAATTACATACCTACTAATTTAATTTATGCATTTCTCCACAGTTTGTCAACAAGAGCCTGCTGCAGTGCCCAACCTTCAAGAAGATACCGATTCACCCTTCGATGGTCTTGATAATTAGGTGCTGCATAATTAATTTCCTCCTAAATTAAAAGACTGATTAGTTAAATGTAAGGTAAAATTTGATTTGTTATTCAAATGATAATTAAAATATTGAAGATCTTTTTATTTTGTATGAAGACTGATTTTGATTTGTTATTAATATTACATTAGATATTGTAACTTGGAATTGTTTTACTAGATATATGACAAAATGTCTTTTAGTTTTACATACTATATTTACATTTAAGATTTTAAGTCAAGTTTAACATTGTTAAATAAATATTTAGTTATGAGAAATAAAGAGTACCTAATTTAACTGTTGTTTTTTTAACATACTAGTATTATTTAAAATTCCAACTCCACTAAATTCCAAAATAGTGGAATATAAATCACATATCTGTTGCAAGCCAAGTTATTCTGCATAAACTTCGTCAGGTGGCAATGGTGCTCTTATTCTGCATAAACTTCGTCAGGTGGCAATGGTGCTCTTGCCATGTTTGCAATATGCAACATTCATTCACAATCTTGCCTGCAGTTGTTGGACTATAATGTAAAGCACGTGCTGCAAGCAAACACCTGCAAAAAAACAATTTACTTTTATACAGCCCCATTTAACTAAACGTCTTAACTTTTATATACTTACTGTTCTTCAATTAACCCCCTTACCGAGTCCTTTCCAAGGCAAAACGTTTTTACAAATTCCGCCTCGGGAATATCAATTATAAAGGTATTCATTCTCGTTCTCGTCATGCGACGGGCTTGACGACGTCTTCTGCAGTTCTGCATTGTGCCAACCAATCTTCTTTCTCTAACATCCATTGCGTTGGCTAGCTCGAGAATCGAAAATATTTGCTCGTAATGAATACATAGGTAGTCTCCATTCAATATTCCACAAACACTTGAAACACGATAATAACTATAACCAAAGTATTTAGAAGCCGCTTGTTTGTAAACAATTCAAATTGACACTCCGAACAGTCTGAGATAAATGTAAGGGAAGCAATGACTGCACAATGGCGTTCTAATGGTAGTTCAGTGGTCAAAGGAACTGTCAAAATTTTAGCAGATTACCGCTAAAGTCAGTCATTCATTTGTCATTAAGTACGAGATTACCATTCTATGCCATGTCTTTCAATGGATTGTCATTGGTTGTCCATTGGAAAGTCATAATGACGCCATTATATTAGTAGATTACCAAACTTGTCAAAATCAACAATTATGAAATCAGTGATAGGCCATTCTGACACGATTGTAATAGCAGACTTGAGGCCCTGGGCCTCAAGTCTGCTATTTTTATAAATATCGTCATTCCAACACGATCCCATTGTCATTTTGCTAAAAGTTCGTAATCTGCTAATTCATAATGATCGATCATTGGTCTGTCAGTGGTTGGTCAGTGGTCTCGTAATAGAATGGTGTTATAATGACATTGTTGTATTGCCATTATTATAAAACCCGTTAGTAGAAATGATTTTCGAAAAACTACTACTAAATTTGAACATTTATTAATGCCAGATTTCAATTATATATATTTTTACATATTATTTATTGGTGTTATAAGCAATCTGAAGTAGTAAGAAGTTTGTAAATAGCAGAAAACATTAAATGTTAAATTGGAAAACTCAATATTTTATCTGTTTAGCTGTCAAAGTCAAATATGACATTACTGTTTACTGTACTGACGTTTATTTGTTTTTATTATTTCTAGCGGCCGGTGTTTTGGTTTAGTTTCAAGTGTTCTAAATGATCTATAAAACATTTATTGCAATACAAAATGGTGCTAATTGAGCAAATTTCGGCTCTAATTGACTTTTTAGAAAACAACCAAGACCTGCTTGGCCACTGCAGCCGCACCAATGAAGGGCGAAGTTTATTATAACAATATTGGATGGAGTGCGCCCAAATTTTAAACTCGTATCGGTGGACTTCCCAGTGCCCCAATAAAACGCCGGCAGCACAGTAAGTACATAAATCAGTATAATATTCTACGCATTATAAAATGATAAATGTATCATTATTGTGATTTTTGCACTTTTTTAGTTCTACAATGAATATAAAAGTAAAATATACCTTTTTTTATAGGTAGAGACCATGCAGCTCTTGAAGCTGGTCAATCAAAGCTGGACACTATTGAAGCCAGGAATGCCGAGGCAACTTTAAAACAAGCTCAGTTCATCAACACTGGCTGCAGCCATTGAGTGACTGAGCTCCACCACAGAAAAAAGTGCGCACCTTATGGGACACTGTGTGCCAAAAAAGGTAATTACTGTGGATTTACAGATTATTCACTGATATGAAATGGTTTTACCCAAAAGCGGAACTTCTACTCATTGTGTGTTCAACAAATATACCCACAATAAGTATTAAGGAGCATTGAAAGCAATACAATATAAATTTTAATATAACCCCTCCAGTTAAGCTTAAAAGCTTGTGTTAGGTGTAGGCTCACATCAGTAGTAGTACATCGGCCAGAATTTGACATCTTTAAGTCTGACTAAAGTTTTCTGAAGTATGCAAGAGGTAATTTTGTCAGATTATTTAAAGATAAATGAAATCTATATTAGGAGGAGTCTATGTCCAGCAGTGGATTCCAAATGGCTGTATTGATAAATAATTAAATGAAACAATGTTTTTTAAAAAGAGTATTCATTTATTTTAAATCATATTTTGTGCAATACTGTGGATCTGTAACAGAGTTAAATCATTTTAATAATAATTAAAGCATTTTCGCACTCCACTAGAATATTGAGGTGGGTTTAAATTACATACCTACTAATTTAATTTATGCATTTCTCCACAGTTTGTCAACAAGAGCCTGCTGCAGTGCCCAACCTTCAAGAAGATACCGATTCACCCTTCGATGGTCTTGATAATTAGGTGCTGCATAATTAATTTCCTCCTAAATTAAAAGACTGATTAGTTAAATGTAAGGTAAAATTTGATTTGTTATTCAAATGATAATTAAAATATTGAAGATCTTTTTATTTTGTATGAAGACTGATTTTGATTTGTTATTAATATTACATTAGATATTGTAACTTGGAATTGTTTTACTAGATATATGACAAAATGTCTTTTAGTTTTACATACTATATTTACATTTAAGATTTTAAGTCAAGTTTAACATTGTTAAATAAATATTTAGTTATGAGAAATAAAGAGTACCTAATTTAACTGTTGTTTTTTTAACATACTAGTATTATTTAAAATTCCAACTCCACTAAATTCCAAAATAGTGGAATATAAATCACATATCTGTTGCAAGCCAAGTTATTCTGCATAAACTTCGTCAGGTGGCAATGGTGCTCTTATTCTGCATAAACTTCGTCAGGTGGCAATGGTGCTCTTGCCATGTTTGCAATATGCAACATTCATTCACAATCTTGCCTGCAGTTGTTGGACTATAATGTAAAGCACGTGCTGCAAGCAAACACCTGCAAAAAAACAATTTACTTTTATACAGCCCCATTTAACTAAACGTCTTAACTTTTATATACTTACTGTTCTTCAATTAACCCCCTTACCGAGTCCTTTCCAAGGCAAAACGTTTTTACAAATTCCGCCTCGGGAATATCAATTATAAAGGTATTCATTCTCGTTCTCGTCATGCGACGGGCTTGACGACGTCTTCTGCAGTTCTGCATTGTGCCAACCAATCTTCTTTCTCTAACATCCATTGCGTTGGCTAGCTCGAGAATCGAAAATATTTGCTCGTAATGAATACATAGGTAGTCTCCATTCAATATTCCACAAACACTTGAAACACGATAATAACTATAACCAAAGTATTTAGAAGCCGCTTGTTTGTAAACAATTCAAATTGACACTCCGAACAGTCTGAGATAAATGTAAGGGAAGCAATGACTGCACAATGGCGTTCTAATGGTAGTTCAGTGGTCAAAGGAACTGTCAAAATTTTAGCAGATTACCGCTAAAGTCAGTCATTCATTTGTCATTAAGTACGAGATTACCATTCTATGCCATGTCTTTCAATGGATTGTCATTGGTTGTCCATTGGAAAGTCATAATGACGCCATTATATTAGTAGATTACCAAACTTGTCAAAATCAACAATTATGAAATCAGTGATAGGCCATTCTGACACGATTGTAATAGCAGACTTGAGGCCCTGGTTGATTGCACCAGCTTGCGCAATGCCAGAGGTTAAGGAATTAAATAAGGACAATAAAGATCTTGAGCGAAACGAGCGAGTTACAAAGGAAAGGTGACAATGTTCTCAAACTATTTAAATTCTTTGGATCCCTCTGCTTTGAGCCCTACTGAGGTAAGTGAGTTGCGACTACGTTTTACTAGACTCGAGACATTGTATGCCCAATATGATGAGGTGCAATTATTGTTGGAGTGTGCGACTGATGACTTGGAGGGTCAGATGTCGGAACGCGCAGAGTTTGAATCTCTTTATTACAAAATTCTATCTAAAGCTCAACAAATGTTGGCTGATAATAGGAAAGGAGATTCTAATGATAACTGTGATGTAATGTCGCGTTCTAGCAATCATAAGTTTGTTAAATTATCGACTATTCAGTTGCCGAAATTCAGTGGTTCATATACAAACTGGTTAGAGTTTCACGACACATTTGTCAGTCTCATCCATTCAAACGGATGGATGAAATAAATAAATTTCAATTTTATTTGAGGTCATGCCTAGAAGGGTCTGCTGCTGTGGTGATCAACTCAATTCAGTTTTCTTCTGCAAATTATTCGGTAGCGTGGAATCTTCTGTGCGAGCGGTTTGATAACAAACACCTGCTTATCCAAAATCATCCCAACTAGCAAAAAGTGGTTTTTAAACTATCCTAGAACCATAATTTATCGAGGACTTTAAGAGACTTATATCCGCATATAAGTCGCGAAAAGGGCCCACTTTATAAGTCTACTTTTACTTATAACGTATTTATATTAGACCGCTGAAATGCCATATACGCCTATATTGCTCCTGTAATTGAATTACGTCAATGCAATTACTCCTGTAAATTTTAGTAAAAAGTGAGATTAATACGCGCCTAGAAATGCTTCTCTAAGCTCATATATTGTGAACAGTCAAAGTGAGTGTATCGCAAATTGTTGTATACTGTAAAAAAAAATTACATCTTGAGAAGTATTTATATGAATCAGAATTTATTAATGTCAACCTTATACAAAATTTTATTGTTGTCAAATTGTTAGTCTTTTATAGCTTATTCGTAGGGGAACTTGAATTTTCTGTGAAATCTATCATGGGTTTGATCAAAATTTTAAAGCGCCTCTTGAAATTTGCTTATTTACATTTTAGTTTTAATTAATATTAAATAAATATTATGTAGGCAGCTGCCATTTACTTGGTCAGCATTTCCAAGTGCGATATAGTGCTAAAATAAGTACTTTTAGCATTTACAAGTGTGATATAGTACCAATATTAGTATATTGGTTCTATATTGGGTTATCACAAAACCGAGGAAAATTCGCCATTGTAACCGATTAGGGTTCCGCAATGCCCAGATGAAAATCGATTGATATTTATGGATAAGTAAGTTAAAGTAATATTTTAAGAGTTTGTTCTACGTGCTAGGTTAAACATTAGTTTAAACATTGTTCTTATTTGACTTAATTATATTACACATTTGACATGCAATTTTATACACATTTTTGACCTTGTTAAGTTCCCTGATATCGCATTTGCAAATACATGTCATAGGCAAAACATTTTTAATTCTCATAAAATATTTAAAATTTCAAGTAAAGATTTCAATGCAGCCAGTGAAATATTGAAGTCTAAAGCCCAGTGTTTAATAGATTCCGCAGTTGGAAATTTTTGTTATAATCCGAAAGTTCTTCCTGATTATCGCTTTCAATATCGCTCACAGTCCTTTCGTACTTTCGTGGTACTTTCATAGTCCAAACCTCTTCCATCTAAAACAGTACTATAATTATCTTGTCCGGAACCCTCGCTAGAATTCGCGTTACGGTCTTAACCAATTTAATTTAAAAAATCGGTGCTCACTGCGGTTAACATTTCTTTAGATTTTTTTTTTTACTTTTCTTTTGCAAGATCTAGTTTTTTAAACCGCTTCCACTTATTTAAATCCATTTTCAATATTTGTAGACAAAATCAGTTTTAGCCTGTACTGGTCGTTACAAGCAAAAGTGGCTTCATAAAAGTTTTAACCAGGATTGTTTGAGATTACTTAGACAATAACAGTAAACTCAAACTCAAACTCAAACTCAAAGCATTTATTTCAATTAGACCATTACAGGCACTTTTGAAAGTCAAAGAACAAAAAAGAAGAAAGCGAAGCTACAGTCCCAGTCACAAGACATAATAACTTGTGAAAGTACTGTAGTTGCCCATTCCAAAGCGTAGATCTCTATGGAGAAGAATGGGCAAGAAACTCCATGGACACTCTTTTAAATCAAAATATGTTACAAAATCTTGGTTACATCAATCGTGTTGAGAATTACTAGTATGTGAGAACGATGTAGAAATACGGGCAAGTTAAGAGCGTCCAGAGTAAAAGACGAAATCAATAATTCGAAAAAAAAGTTAAAAATAAAATAATTAAAATAAACCGTGGCAGCTAAGAGATGACCAGGCACAACTGACAGCGCCCGTTCACGAACATGACGCATGTATCAGCCATCATTCAACTCAACCATATTGAAGGGAACTAAATGACCCGACACACCCGCCGCCATCAGCGTGACATTTAAGTGAGCATGACATTTACTCAACCGCCAGGGTAAATTCGCGTCAGTGTAAGATGTAGGTACTCAGTAAATGGTGGCTTTACAGTACTATGGAATGCCTATATAAATCAGTCTAGGTTAAAAACGGCACACGATAAATCGATATAGAGAAACTTTTATCCTACCGAGTGCTATTATAATCTTGGTGATTAATTATTTTTAAAACGTGAATATGAAATTCATTTAACACTTACTTTTAAGCTTATGTAAAACCAAACCAGATATAAATGATTTACAGTAATTTACCTTAAATTTACTTATATTGGCCATAAAATATAAGCTTATATGAGGTTATAAGTAAAAATAACAAGAGTAATTGCTCCTCAGTGCATATATTCCTGGTACATGCTCCTACGGGAGTATTAAGATTTAAATGGTCTGCAGATGTTATCCTATAGGCGCATATAAGTCTGCGTTACCGGAGTAATTACTCTTGAGTGCAATTACTCTTGTTTCATGCTTTTATAGGAGTCTTGATCCTATATTTGCCAGGAAATACGGTTCTATATACCGATATAAGTACAAATTATAGAATTAAACGTACTTGAGTAAAAACAGCATGTATTTATGCTGTTAAAAGCGCAGTAGCAACCACCAAAACCATCATCGGAGCTATATAAGACCACGTAGCATTATATAATGGCATTCCAGGATTATTTTGCTTGTTGGGATGTGTCTGCATTATTTCAAATCGACACCCTTCAAAAGGAGTCATCAGTTAATTTAAAAGGTTTACTTGATGTTGTTTACAAGAACATACGTGCCCTAGAATCCTTAGATGAACCTGTTAATCATTGGGATACTCTGCTCTGTTTACTAAAACTCTTTAACCTGTTAAAATAATAATTTTGTCACAACGCACGCTACGTACGCTACTATAAGTACAATCACAGAGAACGAGGAAAACTGTTCCACAGTAATACAGTTTATACTAAGTAGTATGGGGAACAGGGTGAATAAATTCTGTTAACAACCAAAATAAGTACCGACACTAGCAAAAATATTGTAACCACGACTGAATGTAAGTACATTATATGTAACTTAAAGAACTGTGCATTGTTGTTTTTTTGATTTCGAAATAAAGAAGTTTTTTTTTTTATTTATGTTGTCACACACAAATTAGATAGCAGAACTAATCGTGAATGGGGTGAGTATGAGGGCCACCTGGACAAGAATTCTAAAGTTGAGTTTGAATTGTTTATTACCTTTATTAAACCGTGCTGAGATATTATAAACGTTCGAATTGGAAGCTTCTACGAATACTAAACACACATACACAGGGAAAAATTCTAACAAGGTTTGGTCAATGTTGGTGCAGGATTCTAATAAAAATAATTCAGATGAAAGTTCAAGCAAACGGGATGATGGTGTTTCAAATAAGCCTAAGAATTGTGTTATGTGTAACGGTGATCATGAGTTAAGTAGTTGCCCTCAGTTTTTATCGTTGAGCAATGAAGCTCATTTTATTACCTAAATACAAAGTTTGTTACAACTGTTTTAATCTGGGACATTATGCAAACAACTGCAAAAAGCCAAGTAGTAAAATATGCCGTCGTAAACACAGCACTATTGTTCACGACTTCACGTTGATAAATCCTTGCAGTCAAGGCAAGTGGCACTTCTGCTAGGAGCGTTGTTGTGGACACGAATGGCAGTCCGACTGTCTCCACTCAGCCCACTGCAGGTATAGGTACCGGTGTGTCGCTGTCCGCAAGTGTTGAACACGATGACGTGTTATTGTCCACTGCACTCGTCAAAGTAATGAGTATTAATGGTCAGGAATATGTTGCTCGTGCTGTGCTTGACAGTGGCAGCAAGTCATGCCTTATTTTTTTTTTTGGGGAATGGTATCTCGCTGTTCAACCTAGGAGGTTGTCGTCTGCTTAACCGGACTATGCACGTCATGTCTCATGACTGAGAGGTTATATCACCAGCTATGTTTAACAGCCAAGACTGTTAACAATTCTAATAAAGGTATCAACAACTCGTCATCTTCTATCAATAAAATGTGTCCTGTATTAATCAAATCTTTAAATAATAACTTTAGTATGAATATTAACTGTTTTATTCTCCCATTCATCACAGATAGGAATTCCAAGTAAACATGTTCACTTGTTAAAAATTAAAATTCCGTCTGATGTTTGTCTCGTGATCCCAACTTTAACTCACCCGCGCCTGTTGACATGTTGCTGGGTACTGGAATCTTTTGGGATTTATTGGAATCTCAACGAACTAGGTAAATTGGGTTGGTTGGTCTCCGGCCCAATTAAGTTGTATTGCTTCTAAAGTTTTAAAATGTTATTTTATAAAGGTGCGTTCAGACCGTGATGATGAATTAAATTTTAATGTTGATCAACAACTAACAAAGTTTTGGCAACTTGAAGAAGTTTGTACTTGGTCTCCGTATTCCTCGGAGGAGAAGTTATACGAGGAGCATTTTACGAAAAACACTACTCGATTGGAAAATGGACAATATTGTGTTAGGATTCCTTTAAAATGTTCCCCGGACAATATAGGCGAATCTTTGTCACGAGCCAAACATTGTTTTGCTTCTCTGGAACGTCGATTTAAATCTAAAACTAAATTTTGAAATATGTACAAAGAATTCATGATGGAATATGAAACTTTAGGCCATATGTCTAGATGTAAAACTATTGACAATCAAGCTTTTTACGTCCCGCATCACGGAGTTTTGCGCGATAGCAGCACCACCACTAAGTTTAGAGTGGTTTTTAATGCAAGTAGTGTAACCAATACTGGCATTTCTATTAATAATATCCAGATGGTTGGACCCGTGGTACAGGACAATCTTTTATCGATCCTGCTGCGTTTTAGACAACATAAGTACATTCTAGCTGCAGATGTTGAGAAAATGTACCGGCAGATAGTTGTTCATCCAAACGATAGGTATATTCAACAAATTATTTGGCGTGATAATCCGGCAACTCCATTACACGCTTATCAACTTAATACTGTGACCTACGGCACGGCCAGCGCTCCTTACCTAGCAACTCGTTGTCTTCGGCGGTTAGGGCTAGAGTGTGTTGATAAGGAGATTGGTGACGTCATCCTCCACGATTTTTACGTGGATGACTTGCTCACCGGAGGAGACGACATGAACGAGGTCAAAGAGTTGCGTCATAAAGTTACTTCAACTCTCGCTTCAGCGCAGATGAATCTAAGAAAGTGGAAGTCAAATGACGTAAAATTGGTAACTGGTTCTGACTTTCCCCAGTCTTCACTGGATTTGAATGTAGGTATATTTGAGTCAACCAAAACCTTAGGCCTAGGTTGGCAGCCACTGTCAGATTACCTTTGGTTTCCAATTGGTCAGTCAGTTAATTTAATAACACAAAACGGGACATGCTTTCTATTGTTTCACAAGTTTTTGATCCGCTCGGATTATTGGCCCCGTGTGTAGTTGTTATGAAAATGTTCTTTCAGAAGTTATGGTTGAAAAAACTGTCTTGGGATGAACAGCTATCAGGCTATCACCGGACATTGTTAAGCGACGGTTGCCCAGGTCAGTATGTGGATGTGTGATCAAGGTTAAACGTTTAACGCGGAGGGGGAAAGCACTCATTTCCACATTACTAAGTTTCACTTCTTCCGCGCGGAGGGACTATACGCAGTATTTTTTTACCCTGTTGTGTATTTCTTTGGACGTATCGTTTGTGGCAGATTTATGATAATATCTATCCAAGATAGGTGTATAAATCTACAAACTTTACTGTGTTGTTGTTGACCCGTATGTGTGATTTTGAAAGATTCGTCGTGAGTTTAGTTTTTACTAGATTCATCTGCAGGCCTGCTTTTAGTTCTCGTCTCATAATCTGTCTCGTTTCCATTAACTCCTCGCTTTTTATTCGATTTTATCTTTTGAAGTTTTTGTTGTTTGCGTGTTGTTTTCAATTTATAAATTATACTTTTCCTGCATAGTACGAGTTTGCTGAAATATCTTACAGCATCGAATAAAGAAATAAAAACCAGTTGACCGCTTTTTGGGTGAAAAACATACGGTGCGTCGTCGGCCAACATAGTTCCCAGCACGCGTAGTATGACCGCCGTAGAAACGGGCTATGTCGACGGAAAAATCGATAAACTGACACATTGTCATTGTCTATCTGTCATTATGTCGATTCTTCCGTAGACAAAACTCGTTTCTACAGTGATAATGTTACGCGACGCGTGCAGGAAAGTACCGAAAATATTTTTTTTCTTAATTGTTTAAGTAATTCATTATTATATTATTATTCCCTTAAATATAGCCACACTTTCCTGATACACACTGTATACTACTAATAATGCACACACTGTTACACAAAAACTATAGCCAAGTTACCTTGAGCCATCAGTGGTCGCCTCGTGAATATGCGAGACTGGTAGTGACCTTATACACTCCCCGAACCTAGAAATCTTGTCTACTGTCCATCTGTAACCTGATGTCGCATCCTTGTATATTTATTTATCACATATTTATGTATCTATTTATTACATAAACGTTTTGTGGAAAGAAGTTGACACACAAAAATTGTTAGCACGCACGTATTCATTCCGAACCCCACACACAAACGTTTACGGATGGGGCTTAAACTTCGATCAATTTGATCGAAGGGCTTAAAGGACTTCGGGTCGTAGGTACTGTTAGTCTTGTAGCTACAGCTAGGTGTTATTAGGTCTTAGTAAGTAGGATCCTTAAACTTAACATTTATTTTCATGGACATTCACACCGTTAACATTTTTGCGGCGTTACGTAACGGTCGTTTTCTATACCAATTTCTGGTTTGTTCTGTCGCATGTCGTAGTGGTTTTCTTCTAGCAGTTGCGTCGCGTCGTCGTCTCTCTATTTTACCAACATAATAATGCAGTTTCGGACAATTTAATATGTCTTCTGTACATGATGTATTAGGCTGCATGATTTTCTTTACTGTATGACCGGTTGCTTTTTTCTTTTTTCCGTAATAATTTATGTTTATATCAATGAGTACTTGTTGAGGCTTTTCCCATTCATCCTCCAGCGGAATTATTCTGGGTATATCACATATAAATTCATGCGATTTATGTTTTTGGTTTTTATTTTTTATGTAAGCACCATTCTTATGGCATATTTCATTACCATTTTCACAAATGACCAAATCAAAATATTTATGTGGCATAACCTTAGTTAAGAATAATACTTTTTCAGTGCTACTTAAATTATGAATTCTTATAGTTTCACAACTAAATATGTGTACTTTTGTGAGGTTTTTGATACGGCAGGATTTCAAGTGCAAATGGGGTGCAAATGGTTGATCAATTGAGGAAAAAAAAGCTGGTAAACATTTGTCTTCATCAGAACAGTTAAATATCCAGGTATTTTTATCGGATAAATCAGTATCACGAAACGAACTTCTGGTTTTTTCCAGTCTAACGTAAACAAGATGTTTGCCCTGAAATAATGCATAAATCTGATTATTATTAAGAAGTGTTCACTATCTCTTAGGTAAAATTAAAATATAATACAAACTGTCCTGGAAACAATTAATTACCTACAACAATGAAGGTACTAAGTTTTCTTGCACAGCTCGTTAGTCTTATTGGTCGCAAGCACTGCTGCTGAGCAAGACTTAGGTTCGATACTTAAAGTTAGTTATAGCAAACCGGAGTTGGAATGTGTGCATGGTTGATGGCATTATAGGCTATTGCTGTATTTTTACTCTTTTTAGTTGTATTAACGTACACAAAACTTAGTCAAGTCAACTTTAAATTGTACCAGAAAATATTTGGGGAGTTCTCTCGATTTCTCCAGGATCCCATCATCACATCCTGACCTATGGGACCACATGGCAAGCATACTGTTTCAGACAATGCACATAAAATCCCATCTTTAGATCCTAACATCATCTGACCACCTGAGATGATGATTATCAAGCACAATATCTGAATTGCGTTAGAAAGTACCTATATGAAAAACAAATAATTTTTCATTACTCATACTCTGAATGTAGGCCTGAGGAGCGGGATGAAAGTAATAATTTTCATCCCTAGGGAGAATAACTTTCAACTGACAGATGTCAAATAATTTTTTTAAATAGTTCTATTTACACATGTTTATTGAACCATGTTCCAACTTTCTATACAGCCACGATGTAAAATTGAAATAACTAAAAGTTAAGTATTGATTAAACGATATATATTTTTTAAATAACTTTATTTTAATTTAGTTTCAACAATTTCTTTAAAATAACATAGAGTTGGGCAAAATATTTACCATTTTTTCAATGATGACAATGAAAAATAATGGCTGAATAGCTGGCTGGCCACAGAAAAAAAAACAAAACAGGCGGGAAAGCGGCAATCCGAAACAAAATTTACTAATTTTTTCTTTAGCTAATTCATGTTTTTGTTTTTACTTTCCTTGTATTCGTAATGAAAAGCACAGTGTTTACCTCGGGTTAAAGACTTATTAGTCCCTCGAACTATTGCGCCCGAACGAAGTCTCGGGACTAAATAAGTTACTTTCACCCCTGGGGTAACAATGTAATATTTAGCTTTAATTTGTAAATGTAAATCAAATCAAATCAAATCATAATTTATTTGTTAACTTAGGTAAAAAGTAGTACAGATTTTATGTTTGATAACAGAACGCTATGTTATGCCCGGAGGCGTACAAATATTGTTTGCAAATCTAGGTGAGCATTATCAAATTAATCATGCATAATTATGGTATTACATTTGAAATTAATTAACTAATTACATATTATTAAATGCTCCAATTATGTCAGACCTAAATGAAAAATTATTAAAATGTCAAAATAATCTATGTCAAAGTAATTAAAATGTCAAAGTTATGTCAATAGTTGCAACAATTTATCTGAAAACTCAATATTTGTAATTCTAAATTAATTCGTCATTTAGGTATTCGTCAATAATGTAATAACATTTATCAATTAATAACAATTTCATAAAACGATAAAGGATAGTTTGCATTTTTTTTTTTCAAGCTTGTCGCGTGAATTGTAAATGCTATACGGGATATTCCGTCATATACATATTCTGCGTGCAAAATTTCAGCTCAATCGGAAACCGGGAAGTGTGTAAAATTTAACTTACAAGATTTAATTACACACACACACACACAACGGGACAGGTAAAACTAAATATGATATATATATATTTTATTCGATTATTTATAATTTATTATTGATTTTTTTGTGATATACCACAACTAAAAAGAGAGTAAAATAAAAACTCCACCCCTATTGGTCGTAGCGTGATGATAATTATATATCTTCAGCTTTATTATTAATTGATTATTTATGTCTTTTGTGACAACCTCCTGAATTTAGACGAGGATACAAAACAACATCTTGTATATAACCTGGTTGAACACATAGGATACTTTTTGGGTATCATTTAAGCTATCACCAATTTAATTAGTTTTGTGTTTCTTAAATAATAGGGTTTGTCCTCTCACCAAAATGTAGTCACCAAACAATGCAAAATCAGTTCCACAATAAATCACCTAAAATCCTGAGATATAAGGTCTAGTACCAAATAAATGTTTTTGTATGTATTATAATAGGTGTGTCCTAATAAGTATTTAAGCAAACTAATTTAAAGAGATCACCAATAAATCCAAACCACACAGGTCCAAACCAAGGCGTTGTTGACGTAGCCCCGCTACGCGGGGCTCCTATTTCTGTCTGCAGGGTTTACAGTAACCTAACACGAAGGGGATGTCGGGGTCTTAGTTCGCTCGCTCCGCTCGCTCACTAGACCCCGCCATCCTCTTCGAACCTAACCTGTCCGAGTCGGTGTGCCCAATGTCTCGTATAAAGCATTTCTTCATAGAAATAAGGAACTGATCTATTTATTTGGTGACAGATCTACCATTCCGAGCACAAAGCTATTATTTAAGTAATAAAACTATTATTATAAGAACGAAGTTTATATTCATCTAATGCACTACAATTTTATTGGTAATCCATCTCTTATTTTACACATGTATCAACATTTATTTGATAATTCATACCTGGGAACACTTTTTGTTTATCTGAGAACGAAAATATTTCGTGGCGATAGATCTATTTACTAGGTGATACAACTTTGATGACAAATATAAATTTTGGTGACAAGAAATATAGTTCCCATACTTTTTTATCTCGGTAGTACAATTCCGTGGGCGCGGGCATAGACTAATAACATTTTTTTTTAACGCTCATTCATGTGTAACACACAGCAAAACTAAATTTGTTTTTTACATTTTCATGTTGATGAGAAAAGAAGGAGGTTCTATGTTCGACTGTATGTATTTTTTTTATGTAGGTAGGTATGTTCACTGATTTTTTCGCTACAATTAGCGAAAGAATTTATTAAGTATATTATATTTGAGGGGACCACCTCACGAGTAGGGAGGTATAAGCTTTCGTTATTGTCACCAAGTCAGAATCTGATGACGGGATCCCAGGGAAATCGAGAGCAACCCTCAAATTTTATGGGCATTGTTTGAAACCCTTGTTGTGCCATGGTCATCAAGTCAAGATCTTAATAATGGGATCCTGGAGAATTAAGGGAATTCTCCAGATTTCAATTTGGGTATTTATTTTATAATGTAAAATTAATACTTGACAAGGATTTTTGTGAGATACCACAACTAAAAAGAAAATAAAATAAAAACTTGTTTGCAAGAAAATAACCGACTGCGTTCCAAAAAAACACTGAAATGTCGGTGGCAAAAAAGTGAATGAATCAAAAAGTCTCCGACTTGCGAAAGTAAAGTGATTTGAAAAAATGGATATCAGCTTAACCGAAATGGTGTCAAAAATGTTGTGTAATATATTCTAGCCACCCACGTACCCTACACCTTAAAGCTTTCATAGTTACCTTGTGAGCCGCAATGCATGGTACTTTTTCAACCTAGAAAATAATCAAAAATGAAAACTATCAAACTCAAAAAGTGTCCATCATGTTATGGAATCAGCGTTGTTACTTACTTCTGACAAGGAGTTTGATATTAATAGTGAAAAGAATAGGAAATATAAAAAGTACATGATTCTAGTCCAGTTACTATCTATGAATGGACTTAACGCACAAAGTTAGTGTTTACGAATAGACCGTATATAATTAGAGTAAGTTGAGCCATCGCACAGTATTTCATGTAGAACACGCTGTGGACAAAAATCCTTGTGAGATTATCGGAAAAGGTTTATTTTTTTATAACAACAACACCTCCAAACCTCCATTCCAAGAATGATGTACTCCTAACATTTTCCAGTGATGTGACTCATTAGTCATTAGGGTACAAGTTAGCATGATGATGATGCCATCTAGCCGATTTCGGCCACAGCGACTGCATTCGATGACTTTCTAGGGTGGAAAGTGTAAAAAGCTTTGGTGTGCTGCTCTTTCATGTGCTCTCAAGTGGCTAGCATATCCAACTTTGGCCGAAAAACTCCGAGCACAAAGCAGACATGTCAGAACACCATTGACAATATTGTATTGTAAAGCTGTAGGTGGCCTAGCTTTAAGGTCATCGCGCTTAATATCTAAATGCAACTTTCTTCTCTCTTCAAAGGCGTTGACCTGCTGATGCACACGACGCCTCCACTCGGGCCGATTTTGTGCCTGCTTTTCCCACACTAAGGGGTCAATTTCGCACCTTTTGAAGTGTATTTTCTGAACATCCTTGAAACGCAAAAACTGACCACCACGTTTCCGATTACCTTCCTGGAGTTCAGAATAGAAGATGCGCTTAGCTAGTCTCTCTTCATGCATTCTAGAGACATGTTCACACCATCTCAGCTGACGCTTCATCAGGTAGGCCTCCATGCCAAGGACCTTGGCTTGCCTTAAGACGTTCGTATTTCTAATACGGTCCGAACATCTGATGTTCATGATGCTTCCGAGGCATTTTAGATGGAATTTACATAATTATGAGTTGAATGCAATTGCCAGTTTAGGTCAGTTGCACTAAAGCGAAACTTTCGCCGGGATTCCAACGTGGTTGCTCGTAATTTTATGAAAGTTTTAGTGATGGATCTAAATTGTAACGGTACTTACTTTACTTTTTTAGTGATTTAAAGTTCGTGCGTAAGTTATAAAAAAATACCGTCATGATTATACAGGTTGATTTTTTCAGTTGGGGCGTGGAAGGCCAAATCCTATATAATCCTATATGAGGAATAGCGAAAAATGCCATAAAAGTCTCGAGTCCAATTTTGATGAAAATTAAAACTACGTCATTTTATTTTTGGGAAATCAATATAATCAATAGTCCGAAATCGAACCACTTCCCAGAATTTGATCCATAGTTGAGATACTATCAAATGGTGTAACACAACACACAATGTGTGTGTTTTTTTCCGAAATCAATGGGTTCGATTCCTGGCAAGGATTATTGATTATTCAAACATCGAATGATGCAGTTTTAGTTTTCATCAAAACCGGGCTCGAGACTCCTTTGAGTATTTTTCGCTATTCCTCATAGTTCCGGATTTGGCCATCCACGCCCACTTGGAAAATTTACCCTGTATACGGAAATTTTTGATTTTTTTTCTAATGACAGTAAAGTACAAGTACCTACATATTATCGAGTAGGTAGTTATGATATGCAGAAAAATTTAACAGACTTTTGTCCACATAGCTTGTTCGAGATGAGACATTGTGCATTGGTTAACTGCGCCCCGGTCCATTGCAACTTAATCGAAAAACGAATTGGACATGATAACAAATTTAGCCGTGGAAGATAATAACCAAATTAAAAAAAAAAAACTTGAGATGTGTCAAGGGACACCCGGATGGAACGAAGTTCGTTTCAAACACTCACACTTACACTGTTTTCTATCGTTTTTTTTTTAAGTTACTTAGTATCTTGACTTAAAAAAAAAACGGGTTGCACTCCGGGAGTGCCGGCAGAAGTGAAAACTTGAATAGTAACGTTGTGCATTTTTGGATATGGTTAGGAAATAATTTTGAACGAATTGCTTTAATTATCTAGTTCTATCATTTATGTGGTAAAATACAATATTCATTTATTGCGCTATCATACACAAACATGACAACTTACATTACATAACAAATTTAACACAGAAAATATTACGATACGTTTTACGAATTTTACCTCTTTGGAGAAATCGAAGGTTTTGTTTGTGCATAAGATAATTATCCAGTTTTGGAAAACCAAACTCAATGACAGATGTCATAAAGTTCAAATTCCTTCGCAACCTAATGTCAATTCGTCTTACGAATTTTCGATCAGGACACGTGACCTGACGCGAATTAAACATTTTTTACCCATCACAAAAGTGCACAACGCCGCTTAAGAAGTTTTCACTTCAAAAATATTATTACAATTCCTTCACCAATTAAACGAAACGAAAAAAAAAAAAGTGTCGCTACTTCTTTTGGTCTTAATTTTTTCCGTCTAGCCCCCTTGCGCAACGCACGTTAAGGAACTTCGTTCCAAAAAAACTGACAACCTCTTTGATCCAGGTATCAGTCACAACGCTACTGCTGAGCATAACCAACAACAGTAGTTGGTTGGTTATGCTCAAAGTTGCGTTAAACATTTAACGCTACCATGGAGGGGATAATGAAAGCACTCATTTCCACATTACGAAGTTTCACTTCTTCCGCGCGGAGGGACTCCACGCACAATTTTTTTTTCTAGCTTGTAGAAAATCCTCATGGATTGACATCCATGAGGATTTCAAACTCAGGGCTGGTTTTTAGTCAGTTTAAGTCTGACGACTTAAACTGACTAAAAACCAGCCCTGAGTTCCCTTTTCACATTTGCACCGGGGATCATGGGAACTAGTGCACCCTCCACGATCTCCGGCTAGTGACGGCCCGCGTCTGCCGCGGGCCTCCTCTTGTCCGCGGGGGGAGTGAGGATTAAAACTCCCCCCCGCGACGTCCAGTAGGGGCGGGCGCGGAACCTTTTTTTGACATGCAGAATCCTGTAAGGAAAGGTCAGTAGTTGTTCCCGACATGTTGTGAGTTGATGAATGACAAATTGAAATCTAAATGAGCAGTCGTACTCTTATATAAAATAATCTTATGTCTTATTTTTAAGATATGGATATGGATGTCTTAATTTTTAAGGAGACCATTTTAGTATTAGTAATTTCCTGTTGCATCCAGAGAATAATAAACACACCCTCCACCAGTCGGGTAAAAATACTCAGTCAACGTGCCGGTGTCAAACAAAAGGAAATTACTTCTATAGCTGTCTTTTATCGCCCCAGGCACTCTTTCTCTTTCTCTTCCATATATATAAAAGTACTCTGTGCACTCTACTAAAAGGCCTGTAGTTTATTATTTGTGTGCGACTAAAAACTTCTGTATCTATGGTCACGAACGAACAAAGACTAAAAAAAAATGTCAACTTTGGCAAGATTAAATTTATAAATTATTCTTGCTTGTTATTTGCTATTGGTTGCGTTCTGCCGTAAATTATTATAATATATGTTAGTCTGCAGTAGGCTGCGGTATTGCGACCGTGTGAATGTGAAACTGTGAAAAGTCCTTGGAAGTTTAGAGCCTTCAGCAAGAGCCACTTAAAATCGAGACTGCTGGATTCAATCCCATCACTTTTAGAAAAATATCTCAAAAATCTAAAATCTGGGCTGTCCATGAACAGACTATTTTTTTCCTAATCATACATGAAATTTTTTATTTTTCTGGCAGAAATTTGTGTACTTGGGCTTTCGTAAATTTAGTTTTACAATGGATTTTAAAATGCACCAATATACTCACGCTTTGGTGGGTAAGGTGACACCAGGTTCTAGTCATGGAGATGATATTGAATATGAAGAGGTTCGTCGTCAACATGATTGTTACCTGAGACTCCTGAGGGAGTTAAATATAGAAGTAGTGGAAGTTAATTTGCAAGGCTCCCTGCATGAAAAAGTCCTTATAGAAGACATGGCAGTCATATGTCATGGTATCGCCTTCTTGCCTAAGAACAGTTCAACGGTGGAAATCAACAATGTAAGTACAACCTTTTTTTGTGTGTGTGCGAATTCATCTGCCGTTGCGATTTTATTAAGTGCTCAGCATATTGTGTAATACTTGCATTTGCGGGACAAAATCAGTGAACATCAATTAATCAGAATTGGAGTTATAATTTCTCAAATCATATCTCATACTAAGTACTCATACTATTGCGACAAGTACTCAAGTTATTGGAGTTCAAAACTAGGGCCAACTGAAATGTAGCAATTTACTGTACTTTGTTCAAGATCTGATTACAACTGTTGAGTTGTTCTTAAAGCAGACCATGTTGAAAAGATTGCATGAAAGTTAAGCATAGAATAATAAAAAAATATGTAATATAAAAAACAATATTACAAATAAAAAAACAATCTCTGTTTAGTTAATAACCTGACGGCATGTTAAATCTTTCATTCCTTAGCCAGTATCAGTTCAACAGCATCCAGAGCCATGAATCAGTAAAAGGTGCAGTCAAACCAAGCATACTGTTGTAGGTAGCTAGTCCAATGTTAAAGTCTGCTATCTTTCTATAAACTTTAGTATTTTATAGTATAAGCATTGATGCTTTGTTTCAGACAAAAATTTTAAAAGAAATTTTACAAAAGGACCTGGGCCAAACAGTTATTGATCAAGTAGATCCGGAAGCACATATTTCCTGTTCAGATATATTATTCACAGGTAATTTAGCCAGTGGCTCAGGCACCCTGACAAAGAGTTGGAGCAATGCTGCTTTATTTAAATATCTCACATACTAAATTGACCTTTTATCTTTGTCAGTATACCTATAGCCATTATTATTATGCTTACCTTCATTCAATTTCCTGCCCATCCTAACCTGCAGTGCTACTCTGGTCCCTGACGGACTCACAAAGTAGTAAGTCCAAACCCAAGGTTTGCCTCGGGGCAGTGGAGCGTAGCATATTGGTTACCAAGCTCAGCTACCGAATATGAAATACCATAATCATAATCCCAAAACAGTTATCACTGATGTGGGCAATAAATTTGCTAGGTTGAGGTAGGATTGGGCAACAGACAGAAGAGACATTGGAACAGACAGGAGTGGTCACTGTTGGAGGTCTGAAAACGGTAAGATGGTGACCTAGAGTTTTGTGGGAGATTCCAACAGACGGAGAGAAGTGAAAAACTATAGGGAAAGCTCTGCCCATCAGTGGGACAATAAAGGTGGATAAAGAAAACAATCTTTTTACTCAACTGGGGTTACCATTCATATGGAAAAATCTAAATATTTGCAAGAAAGTCATCACATTATCTTTTTTTACAGTGTTCTCTTAAGTGTATACATATGTATATGAAATTTTGCAGATTTATAATAACCAATTAGGTTAGTTACTAGTCCAGATAAATTACAGATATGTGGCGCAAAAACCAGACATATCAATGAAACACTAACAAACGCTAGATTCATAATTGTTTTATTATGCATTGCAGGTCGAGAGTTCTTTGTTGGTATATCTGAGAGTACAAATGAGGCTGGAGCTAGTGCTGTTGCAGAAGCATTTCCTGAATTTCCTTGCACTCCCATAAAGGTACAACTATAAACAGTATACTGATGTAGTAGTTTCATAAAACTTTCTGCAAATCCCACCTTGGTTTTACAACTGCCTTTGCTCTGAAATGTAGAAATTACTACAGCCTTTGTAAATCACCTGACAACGCCTTACATGATTACTTACATCATTAGCAAGTTGAGAAGATCAAACTAATCTAACAAATTATTACAATCAAAGAATCAATGTTGTCTGTACCTACCTACCTACCTAGCGACCTACTAACCTTCTACCTACCTATTACCTATCTACCATCTACAAAGTATTAGAAGACATTTTAAAAAAGATGAATTAAATTGGTTAAGTCATTTTCAAGTTATTGTGTGACCAAGGGAAACAAGGATTCATTTTTATATAAAGGGTGTAAATTGACTCTTAGCAAAGGCAACTGCCGAAAGCACTTGTTCTTCAAGTCATTGCAATCACTTTTTTTGTACTGGACCATACCTGGGAACCTTCTAGATAGGTACTGAGATATTGAACGTCAAAGTTCCAACTTTTTCACAAGTTTAAAAAAAAGACTAGTTTTGATTTTTAAAACTGTACTATGTATATCTTCATTCACTTCATTCTCACATTACTATTTAATGCATCCATCAGCACAATGTTTTGAGTGCGTTACATTGAGTTTTACCATAAAACGTGAGGTTTGCCTCCGAAAAAAGAAGTTGTTTCTCAGCATTCATTTTTGCGTAGGGTTACTTAGTTTGATGTACAGAATGCTTTGTTGACGGAGAGTTTTCGTGAACGTTCTGTTTACACTTTGTATAACGATGGGGATTATACTATCCACTCTCATTTTTTTTTTCATTTAACTCAAATTGTCTCACCTAGATGTTCCTAGGTCTTAGGTTGACATGTGAGATGCCATTCACAAAAATAAAATTGCTGTGCAAAGGTCCCGAGCCAATTACTTCCTTAGAAGAAGCTGCACTAAAAAAAAACAAGTTTACTGGTGAAAGTGATCTCTTTATTACCAACTTAACCTTTTATTACAGATTTCCAAAGGGGCTAAGGGGTTAAAGAACTACATCACCGTAGCAGGCTCTGACATTCTATGTGTAAGTGCCAGTAAGGAGGCCAAAGAGTTGCTTAAGAGAATCGAGCGCGAAGCCACCTTTACGTATCAGACATTGACAGTCCCAGAGGATGAAGCAGCTAACTGTCTTTATGTTAATGGGACACTCATACACAGGGCTATTGAGGAAATACCCGAAGCGTTCAAGGTTTGTTACTGTTGATTTATGGATAACTGCCTTCGCCCGCATTTTGATTGGTATTTGTCCCATGCGAGCGTACTACTGGGTAAAAATCCTATGTGGTTTTCCAGAACACTATATTCTATCCATCCTTATGCCAAAGTTCATCCAGATTCATTCAGTAGTTTTTGCGTGAAAGAGTAACAATCGTACACCCTCACGAACTTTCGGTTTTTTAATATTAGTAGGATCTTTGCAATTTTTTTTTTTTTTTGTATATGTATATAATAGGTCTTTACCTATGAAATTGCCGTATTGCAGTACAGACTTTTTCAAACAAAAAAAAATTTTGATTGGCTATGAGTTCATAATTCAAATTAATTTTGTTTTAAAAATATGACATTCTATTTACAAAATCAGTCTTTTGTTTATTGATTAGCGTTTTATTTTCATTACATTTCAACATTTATCCTCATAATGGATACTTTGAAATTTCGTGTAATTATGGAATATGAGTTCCGTCGTGGCACCAACGCGGCACAAACGACCCGTAACATCAACGACGTTTACGGAGAGAACTGTACAAACGAACGCACAACCCGTTATTGGTTTGCTCGGTTCCGTTCTGGGAATTTTGACTTGAAAAATGAACCTTGTGGTCGTCCGGAAACTTTGGTCAACAATGATGAATTAAAGGTGATTGTTGAAGCTGATGAAACTCAATCTACAGCTGAGCTGGCAGCAGCTTTTGATGTTAGCATTAAAACAATATTGGTCCATTTGCGACAGATTGGCAAGATAAAAAAGCTTGATAGATGGGTGCCCCACGAACTTAACGATCGCCAGCGCAACGTACGCGTCGAGACTTGCCTTGCGCTGCTTAACAGGCACAGAAATGAAGGAATTTTGAACCGAATTGTTACGTGCGACGAAAAATGGATTCTTTTTGACAATCGAAAGCGCTCAGCAAGTTGGTTAGATCCTGGTTCGGTACCAAAGCAATGTGCAAAACGAAAAATTACCCCTAGAAAGGTGATGGTCACAGTTTGGTGGTCTAGTGCTGGAGTGATTCATCATAGCTTTTTACAAAACGGCGAGAGCATTACTGCAGATGTGTACATTGAAGAACTGACCACAATGATGGCGAAACTCGCACGTCTGCAACCAGCTTTGGTCAATCGGTCGTCTCCACTGCTACTTCACGACAACGCGCGGCCCCATACTGCACAACAGACCGTCTCTAAGCTGCATGAGTTGGGTTTGGAAGCTCTCCCTCATCCGCCATACTCACCAGATCTTGCGCCTTCCGACTATTACTTTTTCCAAAATTTGGACAACCTTTTAGCGGGAAAAAAATTCAATTCCCGTGAGGCAGTACAAAACGCCTTTGAAGAGTTTGTTGTCTCCCGTCCAGCAGATTTTTTCAAGAAGGGCATCCATAAACTGCCACAGCGTTGGCAAAGATGCATTGATTGCAGGGGTGATTACTTTGAATAAAAGAAATAAATAAGTTCGAAAAAAAAAATACTTTAACTTTTTTCAAACAAAACGGCAATTTCATAGGTAAAGACCTAATATATATATATATGTATAGTACGTAATAAAGTACTAAATAAAATGTTTTATTAAACTGGGATTCTTACCCGCATGCAGGTTGCCGAAACCAGTAACTTTAGCAATCTTTATCAAAACCAGTCGAGACACACCGTGACTTGTCTAATTTATGAGAAATTAAATTCGATTAATACTAGTTTTTGCGATGGTATTCCGCATAGACGAGAATTAGGCCTCAGTGTGGGCTTAATAAACAAAACTATTAGTCGCTGAATCATATGGTGTAGATCATATTTTCCTTGACCCTATGACATTTTGCTGTATAGTTTAGGTGCTAGCATAGGTGTATTAATTAACCTTAATACAATAATTACGATAGGCCAGCGCCCACTTTACAGATAGGTCTGTGTAGTTTGGTTTGAAACCATAATTGTATATGAGCCCAAGTCGTTTTTGGCCGATTATTTTCCATTTCCTTTTTTTTTTTCTCTCTTTCCTGCTCCGCGGCAATCTGTTGGACACAACTTTAGGTTTTTTAGCTCGGTAAGACACTTCCCGGGTAGGTGTCTCATTCCATCCCTATGAATCTATCCTTTAGGTTTGGGACACTGTCTCTTCAATCTTGTGTGTAGGCCTTTATCTCCACTGAGTTTGAGGGCAAGCTCATTTTTGTGGTTTGTGAGTCTTTTTTGGTATTTTGTGCTACATTTTGCTATCTCCTCAAAATCAAAATCAAAATCAAAATCAAAATATTTTATTTTACATAGGCCTACATGGGCACTTATAAAACGTCGACAGAAGAGGCACGGTTCGGGTTGGTCGTTTCCTATGGAGAAGAACCGGCAAGAAACTCCATGGTTACTCTTTTAGATAGATAGATAGATAAATCATTTTTTTTCTTTTAAAATCATTTGGTTCTACAATATTTGGATGTTACAGCGTTAGTACCTAAGTATGAGAGGACAGCGTAGGCCCGACAATAAGTCATCGCTTACTACAAAAGGTAGAAAAAGATGAAGGTAAAAAAAAAAAAAAAAAAACATACAAAGCCTACAATGTCCACACATTCACAAAAAATATGAATGAAAAAGAATCTATACAAAAGTAAAAATAAAACTAAGAACAATTAATTAAACAATTGACACAAATGTAGTCATCAGTACTGTAACTATTCTGCACAATGAATAAACGGTGCAATGATTTGAAAACTATTGTAAAACATGAGAAAAAAAGAATAGAGTAAATAAAATTCGGAATAGTTAGAGACATCCACATATTTGTGTCGTTTATGAGCTACCAGGGAAGCCGCATGAGCAGAAGGAACTACAGCCAAACTTCTTTATCTTCAACATAGTCCTTAATTTTGTAATATGCTTTATTGATAAGGACACGTTTGATGCAATTTTTAAACTTTCCATCGGTCAGTTCTATAACTGACTTTGGCAACTTATTATAAAAGCGTATACTGTTTATAAGAAATGACTTACTAGTTTTTGTTAATCTAAATTTGGGTATTACAATTTCGTGTTTACTGCGTGTGTTTATATTATGGAAGTCGCTTCTAATTTTGAAAAGCCCTCGGTTTTTGCGGACATATAAAATACATTCTAAGATATAAAGTGAAATCCTGTTTGACAGTTGGTACATTTAAGTCAAGGTATATGTTCTTATTACTGATGTATTGAGGGATGTTAAATGTGGTTCTCAGTGTTTTGCTTTGAAATCTTTCCAGCATCTCAATGTTACTGTTGCTAGCAGTACCCCAAAGCTGTATGCCATAGGCCCAAATTAGTTTCAAGATGGCTTTATATACTGTCAGCTTGCTATGTGTGCTCATTTGTGAGTGTCGTCCTATTAACCAGTACATACTGCGTAGTTTTAAATCTAGTTGCTTCCGCTTTGTCCATATGTGTTTTTTCCATGTCAGTCTTCGATCCAAATGCATACCCAAATATTTTGCATTGTCATCTTGCGGGATTTCTTCATTGTTTAGGATAACCGGTTGACATGTGTCCCTTCTTGGCATGTATGGTGTCGGACGTAAAGAATAGCATCATCCCATATCTTCTCGTGGGTGTCGTAAGAGGTGACTAAGGGACTTGCCAGAGAATGGACAGCCGCGTTCTCGTTGTGACAACCGTACTGCGATCGCCAACCCGCCTGCCAAGCGTGGCGATTATAGCAAAACTCCCCTTTTGTCAATGTGGCGTTGGGGGACGCCTATGTCCAGCAGTGGAAGTCTTTCGGCTGAAATGAATGTGTCCCTTTGGAGAGTAAAGGTCACGTGTTGATTAACTTTGATTTGCGTGTTTTCGCCAGATTTTTGAGCTATCCTTCAATTTTATCATTGTGGTGTTGCAGATGTTCTGATGCGGTATCTGGATTCGTGTATGTAGATATTACGGCTGCATCGTCTGCATATGTTGCAACCGTAGTCCAGTCTGATGTTGGTATGTCGGCAGTATATATGGTGTAGAGAACCGGTCCCAGTATACTTCCCTGTGGTACTCCTGATTTGATCTCACACAGGTTTGAAAGTTCGTCATTGAACTTAACTTCAAAACATCGCTTGCTGAGATATGATTTTATTATGTGGTAAAACGAGTGTGGTAGCATCTTTTTGACTTTGTATAATAGGCCCTCGTGCCAAACTTTGTAAAATGCCTGGCTAATATCCAAAAACACAGCCGAGAAATATTTCTTTTCCTCCAGCGATCTGCTTATAACGTCTAAGATGCGGTGAAATTGCTCGATCGTTCCGTGGTTTTCCCGGAAGCCAAATTGGTGATTTGGGATGATGTCACTTATGTGTGCTTTCATTCTTTTGACTAGCATTTTTCGAGGAGTTTCCCTATTATAGGCAAAAGACTTATAGGTCGGTACGACGCTACTTCATTAGGTGGTTTACCGGGTTTAGGTAACATTTTTACCTGGGCTATCTTCCATTGTCCTGGGAAGTGACCGAGTCTTATAGGAGGCATTAAATATTTTAACAATGCTACTATACCCTTTTTTGGCAGATTTTTTAATAGAACGCTGTCGATTTTGTCGTATCCTGGTGCTTTGCCATCCTTGAGGTGTTTTATTTCCCCAGCCACTTCAGTAGCGCTTGTATATTTTAATGGGAGACACATTTGCTGTCGACCTTCCAGATATTTTTTTATTTCGGCGTCATGCTCTGGTCTCGATTCAGGAAATGGTGAAACACATTGCTAAGTTGTTCAGCAAAGAGTAGCCTTCTCTGTGTCTGACCTGGCCCAATTCCCGTTACGGACGTTTTAATTTCTGTGTTGCTTTCCATAGTGAGTAATTTGTGTCTAAACTTGGAGTCAAATTAGAAAGGAACGTTTGAAGGTTATTAATGGTAAAACTTTTAATGAGGTCTTTTAGTTCATTTGAAGATCTGTTAAACGCTGTTTTGCCTGCGGGATATCGAGATTCATGCCATATTTTTCTTAAAATACGACTATTTATATTTTGTCTTTGATCATTTTCGGATATTTATTAAGCTTAATGGGTAAGTTTTTTCACACTTTTGTTGAGATAGTTGCTGCTTCGTGTATGATTTTATGTAGGTTCTCAATAGCTTCTCCTATGTACTGTTTTTAATGGTTTTATGAACTTAATTCCCATCGCGATTGTGTCCATAGACATCTCCCAGTTAGTATTTTTGCTATAGAGTCTTTCTGCGGGTTGCACTAATAAAACTGTTGAGCTCACATTTAATATGACAGGCGTATGGTCAGAAGAGAGATTCGTGCACACTTCAGAAAACATGGTAGTTTCGGCCTATGTTTTTAGTTATAATGAAGTCTAGCAAGTCAGGAATTTTACTTCTATCCGTTGGCCAGTATGTTGGTTCACGTGAACTCATGCAATCGAGTCTCAGATTCTGTACTGTATCATGGAGTTGCCTTCCACGATGTGTGATTAAGCGTGAGCCCCAGTATGTGTGTTTTGCATTCCAATCCCCACCACATATAAATCTGGAGACAAGAGAAGAGAAATACGCGTTGTAGTCATTTTTTGTTATCGTGTGTCTGGGTGGACAGTACACTGCAGAATAGGTACGAGTAGTCTCAACTTCCTCATTAAATACTACTTTTATTGACGTAGCTTGTATTTTGTCCGTTTGCTATTTTTCCAGTTCATAATGTTTAATATTATTTTTAATGATTACTGCGGTTCCGCCATGACTATTTCCTGATGGGTGGTTTGTTGTGTACACTGTAATTTTGTATAGCAAAGTGAGATCTTGCAGTGAACCTAGTTTCAGAAACTAAAGCTATGTCAATATTTTCAATATGAAGAAATGTTTGAAATCCAGTCCGAGTTAATTTATCGCGGACAGTTTCTGTGTTTAATAAACATTAAGAGGGAACAGTATTGCGAGGAATTTGAAAAATAAGTATTTGAAGAAACTACTGCCTCTGCCTGTCCTCGGAGAGTGCGATAGGAACAGCTGCAGCTCAGACTGATTATATCACAAAAAAAATGACGAGATCGACATTTCGTATTCCCCTTTTTTATGCTCGAAAACTGGGTCGATTCAATTAGGGTTGTCAAGGTTCCCATTAATCGGGCCTGTGTACGAGAGTAATGGGCATGCTCGCCGTCCGTCCGTCTTATGACGAGAGGCCGTAACGACAGTGCGTTCGTGTTCCATGCGCGCCTCAAGGAGATGTCAGCAAATAGGAAGAGGGCCGATACCTGCCAGGGCTACGGGACTGCTGGCTGTTCGAAAGAGATACCGCGGCCCTGGAAAACAAAGGGCTAAGAAGGAACATGGATGGGTTTTAGTCAGTACAAGTCTGACACTCCGTACCACTCCGCTCAAAGCGGGACCCCGTCATTTGATAATTTCCCATCTGGTAACAATACATTTTTGTGACAGACATGACTTCATCTTGCAGCCTGGCTCGCCTCCTCACTAGAGAACTCCTTAACGGTCAACAGTCTTTCTATACGAGTTCAATGTTAATAGATAAATCCTTATCTAGAAATTAAAATAAATAATAGATACTTAATTCTTTAAATTTTCATATAGGGTTTTTTTTAAATTGTTATATATATTGTTCGAGTAAATAAGGATGGTCCATTTTTAGGGTTCCGTAGCCGAATGGAAAAAATACTGAATCCTTATAGATTTTTCATGTCTGTCGGTCTTTCCGTGTATGTCACAGCCACTTTATTCCGAAACTATTAGGACTACACAGTTGAAACTTGATAGGTAGACGTATTGTGTAAATCGCAATACATAGAACTAAAAACTTAAAAAAAACATCAAACCTACGTGCGGGTGGTCTATAGATAGATAGGTTTAAAACTTAAAGATACACTTCCAAAGTAGTAAAATGTGTGCCCCCTACCTCTGATTTCTTAACTAAGAGGACAAAAAGTCAGTAAAAATTATGACTTCTAGAACGTAAAAAAAATTCAACGAAAATTGGTTTGAATAAGATTTGACGTTTAGTTTTTGAAATATGGGACTATTTCACCAAACTACAGTAGGCAACTAGGCAGTAACTTTGTTTTTGATTATCATACTATGAAAAACTAATTTAGTTTTTCTGTTGAGTGTAAATTTACTTATGAATGACAAATATTGTCATCTTTGGTGCTACGGAACCTTGTGTGTGCGTGTAAGACGGTTAAGCCCTGCTTGCCGAGGTCGGTCCGTGAATGGGTGACTATAATTACATACCGAGTTTCCTCCGTGCCTCGGAAAGCACGTTAAGCTGTTCGTCCCGGCTGTCATTTGTAGATCTTTGATAGTCGTTAGAAGTAGTCAGATACCGAAAGTCTGACTAAGTGACATCCCGTGTAACTAAGGGCTTTCGTATTACCCAGTTACGGTGTTGTGGAGGTCAGCTAGGCAGTCGCTTTATGTAAAATACTGATACTCAGCTGATATTGGAAGCTGACCCCAACGAAAGTTTGAGAAAAAGTTAGGCAGATGATGTGGTATTGCAGTTGCGACGAAAAATTTGCATGTGCCCCCCCCCTCCTTTTTCAGGATGATGTACTGAATACTCAGCAACTGTTTAAGCGTCAGTGTTCCTTCCGGCCCTAGATCAAATAAATGTAGCTGGAACTGTTCTTAAGAACCGCTCCGTAATAAAAGACGAAATATAAGTGTATGAACTGACATGGTCACTAACACTATCAATAACACTAGGAACGGGATATTTACCGCGTTTACTATTTATTTTGAGTTCTCGTTATTTCGGCGCAGCGCTGTAGTAAACGCCATGATCGCGGATAAACTGAAGTTATTGCGGGTGGCTGTTTTCGGGAACTTGAAAACATAGCAAATATCCCGTTTCTATTGATAAAGGTCGTAATTTTGTTAGTGAGGACATTGACTCTTCCATGTTCAAATTGTTACTAGTGTACAAAAAATATAAACAAGTGTTTATTTAGGCTCAGTGTTATTTTGTCATTCACCATGCCATTTTTTCAATTCCAGGTGTTTTGTGAAAAAATCGACTTCGCTAGACGATCAATCTGCTTTTCTGAACTTGCGAAGATGTCGGCTGGGTTGAGTTCGTGCTGCTTATTAGTGAGAAAACTTTAAACTTAAGTCAATATTATACGCTTATCTATAGTTTGTTTACATTAGTCGATACAAAAACACAAAAAATGATTTTTGTGAGTGTGCAGTTAACAAAATCAAAGGACATTGCCGAAATTGACTTACAACCGACGAGGGTTTATAAATGCAACCGAATGTTATCACAAATAGCATTTTTCGGACACGTTTTTTGTCACCTTATATAGATAAAGATGTAAAAAAACGTTTATTAAGATCCGTTTCGCATTGCGAGACTCATTAGGCGTCAGGATTTCACAAAGTTTAGTGAGCGTGAGTGTTCTATCAACTTCTGCTGTCCGGAAAGTTGTAAACGCTTGCATAATTCCTTACGCCTAAGGTCTTCCCCGAAAGTCGACGGACTATCCGGCCGATACACAAATATGCGCATACGCGTATGTATACATTTCGGCGATTCATTTTATAATATTTAATATAATGATTACCAAGTTATCGAATGATGTAAATGAGCTGTCTGTGTACCTTATATTAATCGGCAATGTGTGTTCAACAATAAAATCAATGTTTACTACTTAATATAATAAATGTAAAATTGTCTGTTAAGAAACATGTTACTTCAATATTTGTATATTAGTGCTGCGCTACTCGATCTGCCTCTATGGGGTGATAATACCACTGGCAGCTAATATTAAAAGTTTATAATCTTCGTAACGATGCCTATACGTAAGCAGAATGGTATTATTAATAAGTAATTTGAAAAGTATGAGCCTCGAAAGATCTGTATTTGTACTATTTTGGACAACTTTGGGCTTAAATGAGTAGCAAAGCACTTTAATGTTGATGAGGTCAAATATTTTCAAACGTTTTACTTATATAATGTGTAAATATACAGGGTGTAACGGAAAGGGTATATACATACTTAAGGGTGTGCTACAGACCATCAAACTGAACATGTTTCTCCACAAACAAACATCGTAATAACGAAAAAATTATCTGCCGTCCCATAGAAAATTTCAATACCTATTCGACCAAATGTATGGGGGCAGCTGATATCTTTTTCGCTATGACTATGTTGGTCCGATGGAGAAACATGTTCAGTTTGATTGTCTGTAGCACACCCTTAAGAACGTATATACCCTTTCCGTTACACCCTGTATATAAATCATCGTGATTTTCGCTTACTAGAGATTGCTTGCGTTTAAGCCCCGCCATTAGCGCAGCCTTAATTTTGTTGTATTTGTGATCATCAGATTTTTATGTTAACTGTTGTCTATAACGTGTAGTTTGGTGATTTATGTATATAACATGCGTTACAGAATGACTTTGGAGGCTTATAAGCTAAAAGACTTCAGTAAATAGAAAACATTCCAATTCTATTCGAATAAATATTACAGTAAGTAGATTATTTTCAAAATATGACACCCCTCTTTTTTGGTCGGGGGTTAAAAAGGAAATTATGTTCTTAAAAAAAGAATGGAAGTTACTTAACGGCGAATTCATTTTTGAGGTTTTAGCCCGTTCTAACATTTCTAAAATTGCATTAAATTGAACTCCATGAGTGGTCTTAAAACTTTATTCAAATAATATTTATAATTAATATTTAATAACTATACTCCTGCTTAAGAGCTTTCTCAAGGAAGAATAATGATAAGAAAAGAATGGAAAACTCTCGCAGTTTTTGTTGGAGAACATACTGTGAGTACAAACATTACATAAACGATAGTAGTACATTAACAATGCAGTTGATTAATTTACTACAACTGTTTGCATAATTCGTGAATAATACAAGTATCTATATTTAATTGATGCTAATGGAGTGGAGTACTAACTGCACTCTCACTCGGTTATCCAGAAAAATATCTTATTAATTCATTAGTAATTTGAAAAATCTATTTCGTATTCCCTTATATTCCTATCTTATATAGTAGTATTGTTTTTTCATTAACAAATTCATTTCCTGCTAATGGGGTTCGATTTTTTTTTACATCGACATTTATTACAACGACAATCATTGATTTCGAAAAAAATAAACAAAATGGCGGTGGGTCGAGATGCGAGATCGGTTCTATCCCTTTGAATTGTATTGATATCGTCGTATCTTGACGAATGTAGGGAATGTTTTTTTGGTAAGCCGCCATTGTCCCACTGCTGGGCAAAAGATTCCATGATTCCTTTTAAAAAGGACGCAGCCACTTATTAATAAAATGCTAAAATTTTGTGGCGTACACACAACTATACAAAAATGGTAAAATTTTTGAAACTGTGCCAAATGTTTTAGTTCGGACGTTTGCTTGTCTACTAACTAATCAGATAAAATAATTATGTTTTTTAGAGTTATATTGATATCTGGTCTTCCCTGGTTTTAGTAAACTTCATTATTACATATATAAAAAAACAACTTCCATTACTTATATGTTTGTGTCCGCAAAACTTAAAAACTAGTCAAATAATTGACTTGAAATTAAAAAACGTTGCGTTTGTATAATTTATAAGAGTGTATTTTATATATTTTTGATCCCGACGTTCTCATGGCAACGGGAAATTCCAAACTGATCCAAAGCGAAGCGCGGCCGTGTTTCGTTCTTTTCTCAAATTATAATTTATACATACCTACTGTGCTTGTGTAAAATTAATGATGATGATGGCTTTTACCTGTACTGTGTACTGGGACTTGGTTTTCCGGTGTGCAACAGAATTAGGAGTCTAATTTCTTTGGCTTTGTGTTTTATGAGTTCGTTCAGTCTCGAATTCTTTACTTTCTGCCAACCGTTATGTAAACAGGCGTGAGATTATTGAATATATATTGAATCTCGTTCTCAAGCATTCCCTGATCTTCAAGTATTATTTATACCTATTTCATAGATTTGTAGTTACGTGTACCTAAATTGTTTTATCACTAATGCCCGTTTTCACTAACATGAAGCGACAACTAAGAAATAACCAAACTATTATTGAACTGTTGAAATCTAAACTCTTAGCCGATCGTAAACATCTAAGTATATAATTTTGGTTTCCTAGTGTGAGTGAAAACGAGCACAATTGAGCTACTTATATTATTTATTATTTGAATTGTTATGTATAAATGATGTTATTCACTCAAGCCTTTTTAACTTATTTAAAATAAGTTACTTATTTATTATGACATTGTTAATTGTATTTATTTTTAAATATATTTAAGACATTGTTAATTTTATTTATTTATATATATAAATATTAGGTGTTTATGTGTTAAAACATGCTTTTTTAAGTGGGTCAGAACATGAGGACATCTGAGTCTATGAGATTTAGCGGAAAACTTTTATAGGAACCATCCCTTTTTACATCAAATTGGGCTTGCTTAATTTTTTAAATCAGTTGCGATTTAGTCCATTTTTTTAATGCGTTTCGGGTTTTTACATGAGAAGATCATTTTATTGAAAATATACTGGACAACAGAAGAAGTGGGTCAAATAATTATATTCGGTTTGGTTAGAGAAAGACTCCTGTTATCTCTTATAGGTTCAGATATTCCTATACTGCCCCAGTTATATACTCTGTATACAGGGTGAATTTTTCAAGTGGGCGTGAATGGCAAAAACCGTAACTAGGAGGAACAGAAAAAAAAAACACTCAAACGCGTCTCGAGCCCGATTTTGATGAAAATTAAAGCTGTATCATTGGATTTTTGAAATATCAATATCCCTAGCCAGAAATCGATTCCGTTGATTTTGAAAAAAGAACACATAGTATATTATTATACCATTAGATATTGTCGCTCGTAAGGACCATATTCTGGGAAGTAATGTCGCTACTAAGTATCAAATCGGTGTGTCTAGTGTCATACGCCCGCTTGTCAGTTAGCACTCGTTTGTCAAAATCAAAAATATTCGGGATTTTTGTTTGAAAATATTGTCAATGTCCGCTCTATAAGTCTTAAATCTCTCTGCTTCAGGTTAAGCCGTGCTTGCTTAGGTTGGTCTGTGTATGAGTGTCCACCCAATACATACACGGGCTCCCTCCGTGCCTCGTAAAGCAGGTTAAGCTCCCGTTAGTCCCGGCTGTCATTTGTAGATCTTTGATAGTCGGTACACGTAGTCATTGGTTCGGAAGCCTTGCCATTCAGTATTACCCAGTACTGAATGGATTGTGGAGGTCGGATAGGCAGTTGCTCCATGTAAAATTCTGGTACCTGTTCGGCTGCTTCCGGTTTGACTGGAAGCCGACACCAACATGGTTGGGAAAAGGCTAGGCAGATAAATGTATTGTATAGCCTCAAAAACATATAAACATGGACAAGGGACCATTAAATTTTTCTAAAACCATTATTCCATAAATTTGTAAACAAAAAAAAAAAAAAATTGCCAAACCCTGCTTCCTACACAGGCTGGAATCGGCTGGATACATAATAATATAACCACTCTATGGCTAAAACAGGGTAATCTACATAAATCTCACAAATATGTGAACAACAATCGTTGAAGAACTAGGTACACAAATCTAAAAAGGTGATAGAAATAAGTATTTAATTTACACAATTTTGGAGTATTGGTTGTACACAATAAAATGGTTCCTTGTCCTTGTTTACATCTTTTTAGGGCTGACTATACTATTAACTTGTATGATTGCATTTAAATTTTAACGATATGTATAATATTTTATGACGTTTGTTGTTTTTTTAAAGCTACGAGCACATTTTAGTGTCGAATGTTTATGAATTTATTACTAATGCACAATTTAGATATTTTGGTAATGTTAGTTAAGTATTTTTTCATGCACAGTATACTTTGTACACTTTTCTTTATAAAACCAGGCCGTATAAGTACCTTCTGTGTCAAAATCGAAAATAATTTGGGATCAAAATTTTCATAAGAAAATATTCCCAATGTCAGTACTATATTTTTTTTATCTCTTTGGTACATAACTGAGTACATACTTTGTATTAAACTTGGTACTCATAAAATGCTTAAGGGGAAAGCGTCAAGGTAGCACGCGAAATTAAAAAAATCTTTGGTTGTTTTGCAATTTGCAGTTCAGTGACGTGTTGTATATTGATTAAAATATGATTAAGTACCCTGGCGACCTTAAAGCTTTTTGTTCTCGTGTTATTATTAGTCAATGCACGATTGTCAGTGCATGCGTAAGCACTTTCTCTCTTAATATTTAATTATTAACATAATAATATATTGTTTGTATTGACATAATTGTTTGATATTGAGATCTGATATTTTATATTATTATTACTACTTATTTAATGTAAATTCTCTAAAAAAAAAAGAGTATTAATAGTTTATTTTAAGATAAGATCGCGATTATTGTCTCTTTATTGCGTCTTGGGTGAGGAACAACATAATTCTGAGTATCAGCCTATTGACACGGAATTGTTATCGCGTGTCAATAGGCTTAAGGACCAACCTTTGGGTATTTTTTTCTGAAATCTGGGCGTAGGAACAATAGAAATGAAATATTTTTCAAATAATTGACTATAATTACGACTTCTATTCATACTTAACAAGTACCTAATTCTTTCCTTAGTGTATTTTGTCAAAGATTTGATCTAATATTCTAACTGACGTTCCGGCACGATTGGCGCAGTGGTTGAGCGATCGACTGCAGCGCTGCGTGTCGCGGGTTCGATCCCCGCACGGAACAAATATGTGTAATGTTTGTTGTGTGTATGTTAGTTTAATATTTGTAAACGCACCCACGATACAGGACAGATTTCTAGAGAAGGGCAACGTTTAAAAAAAAGCTTATTATACTCCTAGATCTAGTCTAGGACTTAACCGACTTAGTTGGGATTAATTACGCGTTATTATTATTTTCTGTTTAGCTTTAACATAATATTTTTAACATAAAACTTTAAAAACAAATGAATGTTTTAATCAAATCTTCGACAAAATACAGGGAATGCCAACATTTTTTTAACTTGTCGCAATAGCATGGATTGGAGTTCTTATTATATGATTTGATTTGAGACATAAAAATAAACATCATTTTATTTTTGTTGGAAAATTTAATTCTGTTGGACGTACGCCCATTTTGACCAAGACCCTTTGTTGTGGCATGGCAGTTTCATACTGACATTGTTTTAACCATAGAAACATGAGGACGGTTGCCTCCCAACATTTCATCCTAAATTATCGTACAGGACAACGTACCTACCACTCGCCTACCATTTTGGTTGAGCACCTCGAATACTCAAGATTTTCGCTTTGGTACAATTTTGACGCTATAACAGTACCTATAAGTATCAGTGTTGTGTAATTATTTTAAAATAATTATGATTGTATGTTAGAAATGAATAAACGATGTAAATTGACCTGTAGTTTTTTTATGCAATGTGCCGCAACCCTTTACCGTTCGTTGTGGAATCTAATAAACATAAGGAATCTAATACTGATTTACATTGATCCAGATCCAGATTTTCGATCTCGCGCTTAAAGCCTATTGGTATAGCGATGCTATTATAATAGGAGAGCCCATGATGCTAAATAGGGATTTACTCGAGCGTCCTAGAGACCTATTGGGTTGCCAAGCTTAGATGATAAGAAGAAAAAAATGTTAAAAAATTATACCTTTTCATCGGTCGGGGAAGCAGCTATAGATTTTTAAAATATGTAAAAAAAATCTGTTGCATGGACATACTCGAGCGCGTCAGATATTGATAGCATCAATGTCCTACGTATTTTTAATAATGTACGTATGTTAATCTGATCGTTTGCATGATGCTGGTTATTGTACGTCAGGAATGATAATGAAAAAAAAAAGAATTTGTCGGGCGCACAGATTTTCTAAGGGGGTGTTAAGTGAACCAAAAAAAAGCTCTTATTAAATAATCTGACGATTTCGATGTGACGCAAACTAATGGCCATTATTATAATTGTGCAAAAAAAAATCGCCATTTTGAAATACTCAAGCGCGTCAGATTAAGATATATATGGTTCATCTTTATTTCCTAGACTGCTGTCTCATAATCTGACGATTATCTAGAGGGATTCGCCTAATCTGACAAAAAGAATTTTTTTTTTTTAAATCATTGAACTTAATGAATTGAAAAGCTCAGGAAATAGCATGCAAATAAAAAGTGTATGTTTTTAAGTAGAATAATTGTATATAAGAAAAAAATTAAACAAAATGCTCCAAATAAAATATTTTTTTTATTACTGAGGGTCTCGATATATTTTTATTGCTGTAAATAATTTATAGCACTGTGCGTGATATACTTTATTTAATGAAGATTATCGTATGTTGTTCGGGATTTTCGGAGAACCGGTTTGCTCCGACGATATTCTAAAATATTTATACATTTTTTAAATATTTCTGATGTAAATTTAATTGTTTTTTGTAAAGTAGTTTTACCACAAAATACACACTTTATATTATTATCACTCATAATGAATATTTATCCGACGCGGCGTAACCTGACGCGCTCGAGAATTTCTGTTGATCATTTTTTTTTTACTAATCTGATCCTTTATTATTCACGGGCGGCTTTATATATGGGGCTCATATTAGGTGGAGGTACTTAACTGGGTACTAGATACCCCCCTGTATATTAATCTGCCGCGCTTTAGTAAATCCCGAAATCCCCGCTTGGGCTCCCCTAATATTAGTCAAGGTTCAGCTTCCAAGCCTATGCAGCTGAAGTTATTTTAAGAATGTTTGATGTTGACGGCACGGTTGGCGTAGTGGATGAGCTATTAACTGCTGCGTTATGTGTCGCGGGTTCAAATATTTGTAAGCCGTACAGATAGTTGTACCGGGTCTGGGTGTTTGTGAATTGTAAACGGTACGACAGAGTGAAGCAAAGCGTAAAAAAAAAAAAAAAACAATAGCCACTTCAAAAATGTTGGCACCTCGGTTAATTAAATACTCCATACTTTATTTATTTTGGAAGAACTTACCAAATTTAAAGACTTATTTGACAAGTCTAGGAACGAAAAGAAAAAGATCTCTACTGCAGACGACTTAGCTTTCCTTTAGTCCCTTTATTTAGAAATGGATGTTAC
Source organism: Cerastis rubricosa (assembly GCA_949152445.1). Classification (NCBI taxonomy): domain Eukaryota; kingdom Metazoa; phylum Arthropoda; class Insecta; order Lepidoptera; family Noctuidae; genus Cerastis; species Cerastis rubricosa. Next base: position 19,197,755 of record OX424523.1, on the reverse strand, counting down.
TCAATCGACTACATCAAAAGGAACAAAGGCTCCTCGAAATTTGAAATTTTGGCACCCTATCTTGGACAGATTAGAATCGTTTCGACCCTTTACACAGGAGTTAGTCGACTTACAAAGTCAAGATGTTAACGCCATCTATTGGCACAACGTTGCGTCACGTGGCACCATCTAACGTCGAGGAATGAGCGAAAGCTTCATGAAGAAGTACACGTGGAAGTCAGCCACAGCAACAAGAAAATAAAACGGCCATTCAGTGTTCCTATCCAAACCCATCCTCAAGGAGCATTCGTCCTATATCGTGTATTGTTATGTAGAATTCCAGTTACCCAGCAGTGCCGCGAATCCGCGTTTGAAATACCTACCAACCGCCATATTGAGTGGCGTGTGGTGGTCTTATTTCGAGTTCGAGTAAGCAAGTTAAAAACTGTAAGCACATACTTTAAGGCAATTATCACACTGCCACACAAAAAGTAGGGAGAAGGTGGTGGTGAATCGACCAGAGCGGCGCGCAATGATTGTTGATATAACGGTTCCGCATGACGATTACCTCGTGAAAGCCGAGAAAGAAAAGCAAATCAAGTATCTTGACTTGGCTCGTGGGCTTGTCGAAATGTGGGATGTAGACTCAGTGATCATTGTGCCGATAGTCGTTTCTGCCAATGGCATAATTGCCAAGAGCCTCGACCAATACCTGATGAAGCTCTCTATAAGCAGCTGGATCAAGGGCTTGGTTAAGAAAGCGGTTCTCCTGGACACGGCTCGTATTGTTATTATTTTCCTTTCTCTGGAGCCCTGACAGGCCGGTAGCTTGGACCCTGTTCCCAATACCGGTGGGCTACAATTTTATATATTTTCAAATGGTTTTTATTTATTTTTGTAAGGAATATTTAAAAATGTAATCAATTTGTGAATAAATAAATAGAGGACATAGTAATTCGTTTAAATCATCACAAAAACCTAATTCGAACAATGATTCAAAACGTTTTCCACTGGCGTAGCTACCTTGACACCGGGTGCGGAATTCGGTGGTCATACCCCAGCGAAAGTTAAAAGCAATAAATGTTATATGATAAACGTCATGGATCATTTTTAGGGTTCCGTACCCAAAGGGTCAAACGGGACCCTATTATTAGGGTTCCGTACCCAAAGGGTCAAACGGGACCCTATTACTGAGACTTCGCTGTCCGTCCGTCCGTCCGTCCGTCTGTCACCAGGCTGTATCTCATGAACCGTGATAGTTAGCCAGTTGAAATTACTACAGATTATGTATTTCTGTTGGTGCTATAACAACAAATACTAAAAACTGAATAAAATAAATATTTAAGGGTGGCTCCCATACAAAAAACGATTTTTTTTGCTCGTTTTTATAAATAATGGTACGGAACCCTTCGTGCGCGAGTCCGACTCGCACTTGGCCGGTTTTTAATATTTATATTTAAAATATTGAACAAATAACAAAACACAATAAAAAATTAAAACACAAAATATATTTTTATTTTACAATTAGAATTTATTTTTTTCAGTCGCGTAATAATTTGGTTTTTGCAAATACTCGATGAGTGCACTAATTCTGCAGCCGGATCTTAAACTATACGGACACGCCAACCGTTATAAACAATTTTAGTGCAATCATAGAGATTTGAAAGAGATTCTGTAAAGATTCTTCGATATAAAGACGAAGTGCCTCTATTTTTTTAGCAGTTGCTTTAATAGCCAAGCCTATAATTTGCAATGCAATCTGTACAGAATTTATTTCCAGTAGAACATCATATCAGAAGAATATATAGCATAGAAAATGTAATTGCACACAACAGGCATGAGGTTTTGTGCACCTCTGGCGTCTATATTTACATATCAAAAAGACTTCCAGTCTTTTAACAGATAATAATTTGCTGTGTTTCTCAAGCACGTCTCTAGGGCTAGTGGAGACATCTGAAAATGAAAAAATCATCTCTACCGTGCGCGTACCCTGACTCCACACGAGTTAAATATAATTGTTAAGTACGAGGACAGACAAGTGAAACGACTGCTTGCTAGTAACGCACTGGCTTTATTCGCTTACGTCTAACGGCGCGTAGGCACACGCACACATACTCAACATCCCTCCCCTTAGCTTAGAAATACACTTCTACCAACTATAGCTAATCCTACTGTTTAATAGTACAATTTATAGTTGACTTGAGGCCGATTGCGTTTAGACCGTGGTGTAGGCACAGGCACAGGCTCACTTGCCTGCTGTTGCGGTGGTGCTTCGCCAGAATGCCCAGCGCCAGGAGACTCGGCTAAAGCCTCCTGGTACTCCTCCTCCTCCCCAGTATCGTCCGGTGTAGTAGGCTGTGTAACAACAACTGGGGATATACCTGGGGGTGTGGCTGATGCCAGATCGCAATCATCTGTAGTCATTGACGAGTCTTCACTCCCTTCCCCCATGCCCGATGGCGGCGCCTGGTCAGAAATCTGCGCCTCTGTCGTTGTGCCATCATTTAGCTCCTCTAGGTCTATTTCCACGTCTTTGTACTCATTGCAATCGTTGCCTTTATACAATAATATCTGGTTTTTGTGCTTACGTACTGTCTTTGATGTTACTTTATCTTTAATTAAATACAACACTTTGCCGATTGTTTTAGTTACAGTTCCTTTACACCAATTATATTTGCCGTTGGCTGTATGATTTTTATATAATACTATGTCTCCGATGGCGAAAACTTGAGTGTTTTTTCCGCCCGCCTTATTTTGCAAACACTGTTTATGTTTAACCATATTAGCAAGAGCCGTGGACGAAGGTGACGGCGATTCGGGTTTCAATAGATCAAGGCGTGTTCTAAGCTTCCGACCGTAGACCAGCTCAGCCGGAGAGGACCCAGTCATTGTGTGAACGGAATTTCTGTAGTCAAACAGGAATTTTAAAAGTTTGTTATTTATATTTCGCTGTCCATTACCACTAAGCAAGCTTGTTTTAATACCTTTCTTAACTATCTTTACATAACTTTCCGCCTGCCCATTACTGGCCGCGTGGTATGTCGGTGACGTCACGTGTGAAATTCCGTTCACCCTACAAAAAACCTCGAACTCATGTGACGTAAATGATGTACCATTGTCGCTAACCAGTGTATGCGGAATACCAAATCTTGACATAAAGTCATATAACCTGTCAATTGTTGCCGCCGCAGACGTACTGCATTTCATATTAAAAACCTCGACCCACTTGCTATATGCATCCACTACCACTAAATAGGTACTACCGTTAATGGGCCCCAGAAAATCAATATGTACACGGTAAAATGGCATTGGAGGATATTCCCAGTGTGCAATCGGCGTCCGCGCCGGTGACTGGCGTAGTTGCATACACACATCACACGATCCTATCAAACACTCCAAAGCGGAGTCTATTCCCGGAAACCAAACACGCGCTCGCGCCTCGGCCTTAGTCTTCACTATACCTAAATGGGATTGATGTAATTCCCTAAGAATTTTTGGTTGTAATTTCGCTGGAATTACAATTTTGTGTCCTCGCATAACACAACCATTTTCAAAAGACAATTGCATCCTACATGCATGATACGGCTTCATATCATCACCAGGCATTTTCCTAGGCCATCCGTTCAACACAAAATGCACCACCTTACGCAAAGTTTCATCTGCAATTGTCGCATCGCGTAACATTTTTAAGGTTACTGGTAAACTACCTTCCACCACAAAATTAATGTACGATGCGCGATCGAGATCGGGCACCGTCGCGTCGAAGCCCCGCGCGCCCCTGTCCGCACCTGCCCGCTCGGGCAGGCACGCGCGAGATAAAAAATCAGCACTGTTGTTAGCGCTACGCACATATTCGATTTGATAATTATAACCGCTCAGAAACAGTGCGTATCTCTGTAGTCTGTTTGCTGAAACTTCAGGTACACCACGGTGCGGTCCGAAAATCGATAATAGTGGCTTATGATCGGTCCGGAGAATAAACGGAACCGACCTGCCATATAAATATTGATGGAAACGCCTAACCCCAAATATAATCGCGGTCGCTTCCTTTTGGATCTGTGAGTAACGTTTCTCCGCAGCATTAAGCGTTCTTGATGCAAAAGAAATTGGTCTCTCAGACTTATCGGGTTCTGTTTGTGATAATATTGCAGAAAGACCTACCGGTGATGCATCTACGGTCAAAATTATCGTAGCGTCTGGGTTAAAATGAGCTAATACTTGTTCAGACGCTAAACATGTTTTAATAGTGGTGAACGCATTATCGTGTTCCCGTGTCCAAACCCACTTGTTATTCTTTTTTAACAACTCATACAAAGGGCATAAAATCGAAGACGCGTTGGGAACAAAATTCCGGTAATAATTAACCAACCCCAAAAATGACTGTAATTGATTACTATTAGCCGGCACCGGTGCTTCTAACATGGCTTTGACTTTCTGTGGTGATTTATGTAGTCCATCTTTATTTATCACGTAACCTAGATAGTTGACCTCGTCTTTGAAAAATACACATTTTTCTTTTTGTAAAGTAAGTCCGGAGTCTTGTAATTTTAGCAGTACTTGATGTAATCTATCAATATGTTCCGATCTTGTTTTCCCGGTTATCAAAATATCGTCGAGCATACAAAGTGTGCCGGGCACGCCAGCCAGCACGCCCTCCATCGCGCGCTGGAATACGGCCGGCGCGCTTGCAATACCAAAACATAGGCGCGTTTGTTTGAAAATTCCCCTATGGGTATTTATGCAAGTTAATTCTTGTGACTCATCGTCTAACATAAATTGGTTGTAAGCATTTGACAGGTCCAACTTGGTAAACTGCTGTCCCCCATACAACCTAGAAAAAAGTTCCGTTACTGTTGGCAAAGGATATTGATCGATTACCAATTGTTTGTTTACTCCGGTGGAAAAATCGGCACATATACGTATAGATCCATTTTGCTTTAGAACGGGCACGATCGGTGACGCATACTGCGAGTGATCAACCGGTTTTAAGACACCTAACCCTACTAAACGATCTATCTCAGTATCTACCTTACTTTTCAAAGCGAAAGCTATCGGTCGAGCCCTAACAAATACTGGCTTTGCATCTTCCTTTAATTGCAATTTGACTTTAAATTTATTAAATAATCCTAACTTATCCGAAAAGACCGATGGATAACGGCATTGCAATGTAGTAAACAAATCATTGTTGTCTAATTGGTCACAATATCTTATCGGCAACAATTCTAATTTAAATTTTGAAATAAAATCGCGACCGAGAATCGGCGGGCCACCGTCTCGCACTACATAAACACACAGTACATGCGATGTGTTCGCGTAAGTTACGTGTAACTGCGCGGTACCCTCACAAACTATTTTATCTCCCGTATATGAAAATAACCGTTTACTAGTCGTCGACAATGGTACATTACTAAAATATGTTTTATAAGTTCTCTCCGAAATTGCTGTAACGGCTGAACCGCTATCTATCTCGAATTTTAATTCGATTCCCGAGACCGATACCGTTTCTATCATCGGTTCTCCTTTAACTGATCGGATATTAAAACACTCACCGTCATCGTCACTTTCGTCCCCAGCTCTTGATTCGATATAATTTAACTTTTTGCACATTTTACGCAGATGCCCCGTAGCATTGCATTTCCTACATTTCGCTTTTGCGAACCGACACTGGGATGTTTCGTGATTATGATAGCCGCACACTTGACACTGCACTTTAACTCCCGAACTAGGCGCAGCCTCTCGCTGCGATGGTGTCGCCGACTCTGCCGCCCGCGCAATCTTGAACAGCTGATCGTGCGGCGCGGCCTGCGCCCCGGCACCCGCTGCCGCACGTGCACTCCGCGCGTTCTCCGCCAACTCCATCGCCTTTGCTAATGTCAGGCCCGCTAGATCTTTCGCGAAAAGCTTCTCTCTGTCAGATCCTGGCAACATTCCCATGACAAATTTGTCCCGCAGAGCTTCTTCCACGTTAGAGAAACCGCAGTGTGCCGTCAGTCCTCGTAACCTAGCGGCCCATTGTGCATACGTCTCCCCCTCTTGTTGCGTAGCTGCGTAAAATTTATACCGTTCGCCGAAACCACATCGCTTTGGGATGAAATGCTCGTCCAAAAGCTTAAGCACGTCATTATACGGTACGTCGTGCAACTGCTTTGGCAACGCGAGATCCGCCGCCAACTTGTGTGTGCCATCCGCGAGTGCGCTCAGCAAGATAGCTCGTCGCTTTGTTCCTGTAGGATCGCTCGTTCCGGTGATGTCGTTAGCCACATACCACTGTTTAATGCGGCACTTGTAAGTCTCCCAAGACTGTACATTGTGATCAAACACTGATAAAATACCAAAAACTGTGCCGGACATTTTTACTTTTACTTTACGTGGGTACTCGTCGCCAATGTTAAGTACGAGGACAGACAAGTGAAACGACTGCTTGCTAGTAACGCACTGGCTTTATTCGCTTACGTCTAACGGCGCGTAGGCACACGCACACATACTCAACAATAATAAAATATGTAACAATAACTTCTATGTCCAACTTATGGCTTAGAGAAGAAAGGACTGATAGAGTATTTTTTCATAATATTGATGCTGTATCACGTTTTTCTAAAAAGAAACACACAGAGCTTGCACTCGTTTCCTTTACATTCTACTCATTGTTTATAAAACCGGCTACGAATAAATTCCTGGAGGTTGTAAATTTTAGGGTACCCGGCTTTGAATGGAAAACAGATTTACACCCGCGCTCAGATTATTATTTTATAGACTAGTTTTTATCAATTAGACTAGTTTTTAGGGTTCCGTTCCCAAAGGGTCAAACGGGACCCTATTACTGAGACTTCGCTGTCCGTCCGTCCGTCTGTCACCAGGCTGTATCTCATGAACCGTGATAGTTAGCCAGTTGAAATTTCTACAGATTATGTATTTCTGTTGACACTATAACAACAAATAATAAAAACAGAAAAAAAAAATATTTAAGGGGGGCTACCATACAAAAAACTGTTTTTTTTTTCGTTTTTATAAAGAATGGTACGGAACCCTTCGTGCGCGAGTCCGACTCGCACTTGCCCGGTTTTTAATGTTGATGTTTCGCTTAAGTCCTAATTAATAAGTAATTTAATAAATAAAACTAATAAAGTTTCATTTGAAAGATCTTTCTAAGGATATAAATAATTATGTTTAATGTTTGGTCTTGTAGTCTCACAACAGCACGTTAATTAGGCAGCCATTCGTCGTTCTTTGAAAGTCGTAACAGGTAGCCGGAACAATGAAAGTTTAACTTTCAGTCTTGCCAATGAGTATCGTTTTACCTATTAAACTGGGTTGGCGAGGTAGGCTAGACAATCACTACTTTCGAATGTGGTATTTAGATGAACCCAACATAATCGGCTAGGAAGATGCTAATTGACAGTAATTACAGCAGAACAGCGTTCTTTTTACAAACTGCTCACTCTCGGAGCTAGTAGTTAGGTACGGAACCTAAATTGTGCGGGCCCGACTTGATCATGGCTTATTTTTTACTTTATTTTCTCCCTCGCTCACGCTTTGCGCACATGCACAATAGCTTGTTGGTTACAAAGACTCGTAATGAATTTAATCATTATGTATGCAGGATTTTTCGGATGTGGCCTGCGGTGCCCCTTCTAGCATTAAGATTTTCATTATCGTATGACAGTGAAATTATTGATGTCATACTAAAATACCGACTATATATACAGGGTGTAACGGAAAGGGTATATACATCCTTAAGGGTGTGCTACAGACCATCAAGCTGAACATGTTTTTCCACATACAAACATCGTAATAACGAAAAAATTATCTGCTGCCCCATACAAAATTTCAATACCTATTCGACCCAAATGTATGGGACAGCTGATATTTTTTTCGCTGTGACGATCTTTCTTTGTGCAGAAACATGTTCAGTTTGATGGTTTGTAGCACACCTTTAAGTATGTACATATATACCCTTTCCGTTACACCCTGTATACAGTACCGACTCAAAATTTAAAATTTTAAACTTATGCAGCAGGGCGATTGGCTTATTAATTTAATCGGTTTTAGAATTTGTTGTTATAGTGGCAACAGAAATACATAATCTGTAGAAATTTACAACTGGCTACCATCACGGTTCATGAGACACAGCTTGGTGACAGAAGGACGGACGGACAGCGAAGTCTCAGTAATAGGGTCCCGTTTGACCCTTTGGGTGCGGGGAGGGGAGTCTGTGGAAGACCGCGAAACCAACGCCACCTTGCCGTCCCGGTCGCCCAGCCAACGGCCAGGGACCGAGTAAAGCTCGGCGACCACCGCCAAGTCCACCAACGACTCAACCATGGTGGTGTTCGCCTGAAGGATGCGATGTTCGACCCTATCCATCAGTCGGATATCGCACTCCCATCCGCAGCCGTCGGCAGGCCCGGACGGCACCTGCGCTTTGCCCCGCTTAGGGGGAGCATTGCAGTTCCTCCTCATAACGTGGCCTGCCGGGCAGCCACTGGCGGCACACACCGCGCAGTGCGGCATGCTTTGGAAACGGAAATGAAAATTTATACCACCTGTAAAAATATTCGTGACTGCCATCATTTACAACAGGACCTTGATAGATTTAATGAAAACTGCCTCAAAAATAAACTCTTTCTTAGCCTTCCCAAATGTTACACAATTTATTTTACTAAAAATAAAAATCAGGACTTAATTTAATTATTCAGTATTTAATATAAGTATCAATGAACTTCAATGAGGAGCTCGTGGCTAACTAATAACAGTCGCCCAGGTCGATCTTTAAGGTTAAGCCGTGCTTGCCGAGGTTAACCTGTGGATGGGTGACCATAATTACATATCAGGTTTCCTCCGTGCCTCGGAAAGCACGTTAAGCCGTTGGTCCCGGCTGTCATTTGTAGATCTTTGACAGTCGTTACGAGTAGTCAGAAGCTGAAAGTCTGACATCCAGTCTTACCAAGGGGTATCGTATTACCCAGTTACTGGGTTGTGGAGGTCAGATAGGCAGTCGCTCCATGTAAAATACTGGTACTCAGCTGCACCCAGTTAGACTGGAAGCCGACCCCAAGATAGTTTGGGAAAAGGCTAGGCAGATGATGATCAATGAAGTTCAATCTGTCCGCAACCTGGGTGTTACGCTTGATTCCAGTCTGCATTTTGATACTCATGTTGACCATATAGTAAAAAAGCCTTTCAAATGTATAGACTGGTGATGAGATTTTCAAGTAGCTTTGTGCGACCCTCTACATTCATAATACTATATAAAACCCTAATTCGTTCGCAATTGGGATATGCTGTCCAAATTTGGGATCCTCTATATGATAAGTACAAAGATAGGCTAGAAATGGTGCAGAGGAAGTATTTACGTACTATGAATTTTAAGTGTTATCGTCCTAAAGTCTCCTATGAACAATTACTGCAACGTTATAATGTTCTTAGTTTGGAGTCTAGACGATTTCTTCTGGGTGTAATGATGCTGCATGGTAAATGCAATAATAGATTCGATTGCATTCCATTATCAAATAGTCTACATTATATTGTACCTAGAACTGTCATGCTTCATGGGGTACGTGTGCCTTGACCATTCCACACGAACTCGTGCAGGACTAACGCTGGGGTGCGCGTGCCTTTTCGTCGCCTTGTTGATGCGTACAACGCTCACATTATGGAGCTTGAGATATTTAATCTTTCCAAGGATCGTTTCAAAGCAAGAGCAATAGAGTTGCTAAATTCATAAGTATATATATTTTTTTCCCTTCTTCTTACTAAGCTATTACAGTGCGCACTGTTTGTCTGTTTTATTTTAACTTTTTTTGTGGATTCGTGGACAATGTTGTGGGTTACATGTGTGGTAACTTAAATATGGCATAGACTGTGTATCGATGAATTTCTAAGTTTTGTGCTAATTTAAGAATCTCTAGTTAAGCTTGGCATGTAACTGTTTTTTGTCCCTAACAATAAAATAAAAATAAAAACCCTAAAAACATAAGAAAATTTGAATTTTGCGGGCTTCCCTATTGCTTCCTAGATTAGATCTTAATAGATTTTGTAAGTGTTTTGAAAGTATTTTAGTTTATTATTGTACTTATAAGAATGTTTTGTGCATATACAATGCACAAAATAATCTTATAAGTCTATGGGTCTTCGTTGCCTGAAAATAAAAATGATGACGATAATGATAAAAACATGTTTAAGTTGTAAGGTTTTGACCTTTATCTGCATTGATTCAAACTAGGTACCAAATTAAAAGTTATTTTTAATACCTTACTAAAATATAACAATTTATTAACTGCATTATAAGCTGTGATTGCCGAGAGTTATAACCGTCGGACTGCCCAGACATAGGTCACGAGTTCGAATCCAAGTTACGCACCTCTGATTTTTCGGGAATCCTGTGCGTATTGTGTAATCATCACAAGTTCTTACACCGAATGTAGGAAATATTTCTCGACGGCATGCGGCATGATAAACTAAGTCTGAGGCCCATGGGCGTACATAACAACCCTGACAATCGCCCTGCAGGTTAAGCGCTAACCACACGTAAATTTGAACAGCATTATTGATAATTGTCTCTTGTTTCAACACGTAGACTACTAGAAAAAATATACCCAGTTACTTACATTAAGATGAAAAGTGAAGATAGAGTAAAAGTACTAATTATCTTAAAGACTCCATCGTTTTCAAGATAATGAATAAAAAAGGAATATTAATCAACAACAAAATACAGAATTTAGAACATCACAAACTATATTAGGTTCACTTAATACAATATAATAAATTATCTCTAGCGATTATGGAATCATAATCGCTCAGACGACGTCACTCAATTTGCAGAATATTTCGTTTGTACTCTTCTTCAGGCAATCCCAGCATTTTGCATATTGGTTTTAGTGATACAGGGCAATCCTAGTAGCAAACCGCTCCTTTGACACCCAAGTGCACATTATACTCGACCTAATTTGTATTTAAGAAAATTTCATCATCACCATCATCATTTATTTATTTCAGGCTGCAATGGCCCATAGATATTTACCTTATAAACTAACATATATAAAGTAATTACAAAACTCATGTTAATAAATATGACTTAAAATTAGGTTAGTTGCACTTCACTTGTTCACACTTCTCTTGTGCTTACTGACCAGTGGAACTTGTCTGCGGAAGCGACGAAACACCACGTCCTGCAGCCAAAAGTCTTCCTGCATCACGATGGGCAGATAAAAATTCGGTACTCGCACCACGAAGGCATTGAAGTTAACGTTGCGGTGCGACTCCAGTAACTGCACCCTCGGTGTGCACCTCGTCTTTTGGCGCACGTACTCCATGATGTCCTCGTACACCGGGGTATTCGGCTTGGCGGCACGCAGGCTCACTTCGGGCTCTGCAAGAGCCTTGCCACAGCGGTTCTTGGGTTTTCGTGATTGGCGCTTGCTTCTCTGCACCGACACGAAACCATCATTATCAGGCTTGTTTGGCGCCTTTTCAGGCACAGACCTATTACCAAATCACAATAAAACAACTAAAACTAATGTTTACACTTGATACTGGCTTCGGTGTTCATCACTAAAACTTGAAAAACACTACCTTTGAGTAGTGTCTTTCGCGATAGTCACTTCAAACTAAGTGATTATCACTTTGATATCCACTAAGCTTACACAATCGCAATATTTAAATTATCGATACAAAAGCTTCTGTCAAAATTTGTTACGGTGACTATCAGCGACGATAAGCACATAATTATGATGACATCATATTTGATAGTGACTGGTCATAGCCAACACGAAACTAACCTTTTGATGGTTAATTGATGAACACTCAGCCAACTGATCATCACTATGAACTGTATTTTTTCTGTCTATAGGCTCGCGCTTGACGACTATCTCACTTGATATTAAGCGATGATGTGGTCGACGGTGAAGCATGTCAACTGAGATACGCAATAGCCCTGCAGTCCTCTTCAATCACTCAATTTAGAAACTGGCAGTATCCTATATGGTGGAACTATTGGTTAATTAGTAATTCTACCAGCAAGTACAATTAATCGCACATCAGCGATTTTGGGACCAGTCATAAAAAGTCAAAACAGGCTGCAGGCTGCAGGCAGCTTCGTCTTTTTTTGCATCCACATAGCTAAACTCAGTAATCCCATTGCATATCACCAAACTTTGTGGTTGTTTTATACTCTTCCAAAGCTTGGTTGTTTTGCATCTATTCATCTATTGCATCCTGGTCTTTTACGCGCAATACAGTCATTTCTGCAGGCGGTTGATTACGCGTAGGTAATATAATAATTTAGGCGGACAAACGACCTTTCCACCTACCTACTGCTCGGTTTAATTTTGTCCGCAACCTTAATTGTGTGAGCCCTACACTTCCTTGACCGGTTCTTTTTCCTCTTCGCAGTCCAGGAGTCGCTGAGAATCCAGTGTCTCAATGTCTAGACTAGGCCTTAATTTTGGGGAATAAGCGGCTGAGGTTAAGACCAAATAATTAAAAGAGTATTTAAAAATAATGATTGGGTACTACATATTAAGTACATATATAAACTCACGCGAAACTACAGAACGTCACTTGCTACTATAGTTCTTATGATCACACCGTAATAAGATGTCAAGTTAAATAAATATTCCACATGCAAGCAAGAATAAGCTGTCGTAGTCGATCGCGATACCAACGTGACGTATATTTTCTGGGAAATCTTATTATATCGTTTACCAATTTCAGTACCTACGAGTCACGTCACTTTCCGAACGTGCAGCTTTCAAATATTAATGAGGAGTGGCCTGAATGCGGGTTTTCTGCGTTTGACACGTATCTTGCCACTCGGATATCTAATGGGACTCTTACCACGTAACACTGTCACAAAAATCTCAATGATGACGTATTGAGTATGTTTAGAATTGTGGGCCTATTTTAAACCACCAGGCGATTGCTTTTTGGGAGACGATTTGTTTCTTGGATACCGGGAACTAGTGCTTGGACTTAAATTGATACCTAATTAAGTACCTAGGTACTATTTGTTCCTCAGTGTTATTATTTATTTATTTATTTTCCACCAATTATAGCAACATTACAGTCAAGTCCAATGCGATGCTATAAGTCACAATTACGACTATTATTATTATTACGATTATTATTTTAGTTATTATGTTACTAGCTGATCCGCGTAACTTACACAAATTTACAACTTGCTAAAGATTCTGAGCTGATTAACGCTCATACATGTTGATAAATACCACAACACTAATTGTACCTGCAACTGTCTCACTCTGTCCCTAGTTTCGAACACTGAATACCTCGGGATAATCATTGACGAAAGACTGACTTGGCGACCACATACCAAGGTATTATTATATATGCATATGCTGACCCTGCAACCCTCTCGTCTATCAATGTCTCTGTGTGAATTATCTTCTTCTGTATTACTGTTTGGTTTGGTTCCTTTAAAACCCTACAACGAACTGCAAATAAATAATTTTGACTTTGACTTTGACTTTGAACGAGCTGAAAAGGCAATTCTGAAAGTTATGCAATTTAAACGCAGATATTACCGTACTGCCCAGCTCTTCTCCGAATCGAAGGTCCTCGGTGACCGAACGTACGACAGCGCGGAGAAGAGTTGACTCTTCGTTCTCCGCGCTGTCGTACGCCGCTATTCTATGCTCCCCCTTGATAATTAAGCTTCTTAAAAACGCAGAGGGTTTCTGATCTACAACCCTGTAAGGTGTCGAACAACATTTGCAAGTCGTCAGTGAAAGGCACTAAGCTCTGGTCTCTACAATAAAATAAACTCAAAAGTTGGTATTTACACTTTCACCTAATTCTATCGCAAACCAGGACCTGTGTCATTCGTAGTCCTTTTATAAACACGCAAGAATTAGCAAATGACCTTAATAAGCCGAAACACTCTACGTTGTCGACTACATTTGTCTGGAGTTAATCATATTTAAATTCCAGGACGCAAGCCAGTTCCGACTAACCGACATAAACAACAAAAGATACGATTCGCAAGGGACTATCATGATTTTGATTTTCAGATGAAATCATTTTTGTCTCATCGGCTAATGGACGGTTATCAGTTTGGAAAATAAATAACACAAGATATAATGAAATCGAAATTTTTCCATCCCGACGCACTGCAGCACAGGTCAAATTATGTAGTTTTGGTTTTTGGGAACGGATGCTAGCGAATATCCCTGGAGAGCTTTGCGGTATAACGACAAAGGACATTTTAGATGATACTTACATAATCTTATTCCCGTACTGAAATTTGTTTTCCGGAAATTACAAGTGTTCCATACGCAATGCTCGAGTTTGTCAATGATGGTTAAGTAAAAATAAAGAGTCAATTGAAGTTATACCTTTTTCCCCGAAAAGTCCGGACCTCTACCTCATATAAAATCAATAGGCATTGATGGTCCAGGTATGGAATCCAGCCAAATAAGAACTTCAAATTCAAATTCATTTATTGCAAATATGGGTAGTTTATACAGGTGGGTTTTGGTTAGTGTCACCATATTCTGCACTAGGCATGCAATATTTAGTTCGAAACATGGTTAGTCCCTAAATTAAAAATTTAAATACATTATAGTTCAAAATTACATGTCAAATAAACGCCAATTAAAGTCAAAGTAGTAATGTTAAAGTTAAACTATCATGCTAAAATGTCATGAATTTATAATCGTGAAATTCGTAATTTATGTCAAACTTAACTAAGAAACATTATTTAGAGTTTGTCACACAAATATTCACTAACACTATAATAAGATTTTTCCAATAACATTTTATTAACATTACATTTAAATATGTCAATACTTTTTGAGTCTATAATACATTTTATCTACTTCGGTTTCGTTATATTCGAATTACAAAATTGACAGCGGTTTCATTATGATACTCATAACGACACAAGTTGCATGAACAAACAAGTTGCAAGTTGCTTGAACATACAGCCAGATACCTATAATATTACTTCGAAATCGAGACAATGTAAATGATGTTTTTAATAAAAATGGAACAAGTTTAGAACAAAAGTATCGTATACTATTTGGCTGTTGCGGCTACAAGATCTTTGCCTTATACTTATTAAAGACTAAAGGGTATCATTTAAGCTATCACCAATTTAATTAGTTTTGTGTTTCTTAAATAATAGGGTTTGTCCTCAAAATAGTAGATCTGTCACCAAAATGTAGTCACCAAACAATGCAAAATCAGTTCCACAATAAATCACCTAAAATCCTGAGATATAAGGTCTAGTACCAAATAAATGTTTTTGTATGTATTATAATAGGTGTGTCCTAATAAGTATTTAAGCAAACTAATTTAAAGAGATTACCAATAAATCATATTATGTTACTAGAAAAACTAAGACGTTGTCGACGTAGCCCCGCTACGCGGGGCTCCTATTTCTGTCTGCAGGGTTTACAGTAACCTAACACGAAGGGGATGTCGGGGTCTTAGTTCGCTCGCTCCGCTCGCTCACTAGACCCCGCCATCCTCTTCGAACCTAACCTGTCCGAGTCGGTGTGCCCAATGTCTCGTATGAAGCATTTCTTCATAGAAATAAGGAACTGATCTATTTATTTGGTGACAGATCTACCATTCCGAGCACAAAGCTATTATTTAAGTAATAAAACTATTATTATAAGAACGAAGTTTATATTCATCTAATGCACTACAATTTTATTGGTAATCCATCTCTTATTTTACACATGTATCAACATTTATTTGATAATTCATACCTGGGAACACTTTTTGTTTATCTGAGAACGAAAATATTTCGTGGCGATAGATCTATTTACTAGTAATACAACTTTGATGACAAATATAAATTTTGGTGACAAGAAATATAGTTCCCAAGACTAAATAAACAAAATAAAAAAAAGTGGACTCAGGAAAAAAATTCTGAGTGAAATTTTATTCGAAATTTTATTAAAAATGTCTTCAACATCAAGTGATATTGAAAATACTCCACCAGATATAACAAATAGAGCAGTTGCGGCTACTAATAATTTACTACCAAAATCAAGACATGTATATGAGAAATGTTATGAAACCGAAGTAGGTAAAAATACTTATTTGTTTTATTCCTTCCTTCGTAGATAAATTCTTGTACGTTATTGGTCTTTTAATAACTCGTGCCCACCTATTTCGGTACGCGCTGCGCTTGTACCGAAAAAAGGCACTCGTATTAAAATACTGTCCATAACGTAACAGTTGCATAAATAGCTATTGGTAAATGGTTATAAAGTCGAGGTGCCATCCAAAAAATACTATTGCTTAACAAAGTAGTTCTACTGCAGTAAGGATTTTTTTATTTTTTATTGTTGCTTTGACTTCTATAATTTTTGAAATAATGCAAGTTGCTTTTTACAAAGACTACGACTTCCAATATATATACACATGAGAGTGTTAATATTTTTAATCTTTAAATAAATGTATCAAAATCATACCTGTTCACACCTGGCTGCGAAAAGGTGCGGCCAAGTGCGCAACGGCAACCGAGATTTTTCAGTCTTTATGTATATTGCTGTGAAGTGGACGACATTATATTTAAAAAACTAGTCAATGAAATATTTTCCTAAAAATAAATTAGCAATAATTTTATTAAAAATATTAGCGGCCACATTTTGATAGGCAACTTGGTAGATATACTATATTCTCCTAATCATAAATATACGTAAAAATTTGGTTTTTTGCAAATACTCTATGAGTGCACTAATTCTGCAGCCGGATCTCGTACTAATAGGTTCATGTGAGAGGAGTTTCAGTGAACTCATCATCTGCCTAGCCTTTTCCCAAACTATCTTGGGGTCGGCTTCCAGTCTAACCGGATGCAGCTGAGTACCAGCATTTTACATGAAGCGACTGCCTATCTGACCTCCACAACCCAGTAACTGGGTAATACGATACCCCTTGGTAAGACTGGATGTCAGACTTTTAGCTTCTGACTACTCGTAACGACTGTCAAAGATCTACAAATGACAGCCGGGACCAACGGCTTAACGTGCTTTCCGAGGCACGGAGGAAACTCGATATGTAATTATGGTCACCCATCCACAGACCAACCTCGGCAAGCACGGCTTAACCTTAAAGATCGACCTGGGCGGCTATTATTATTTAGCCACGAGCTCTTCAGGAGTTTCAGTGAACTAAAATGAATAAAAACTGAAAAAATAAATTCTAATTGTAAAATAAAAATATATTTTGTGTTTTAATTTTTTATTGTGTTTTGTTATTTGTTCAATATTTTAAATATAAATATTAAAAACTGGCCAAGTGCGAGTCGGACTCGCGCACAAAGGGTTCCGTACCATTATTTATAAAAACGAGCAAAAAAATTCGTTTTTTGTATGGGAGCCCCCCTTAAATATTTATTTTATTCAGTTTTTAGTATTTGTTGTTATAGCATTAACAGAAATACATAATCTGTAGAAATTTCAACTGGCTAACTATCACGGTTCATGAGATACAGCCTGGTGACAGACGAACGGACGGACGGACGGACGGACAGCGAAGTCTCAGTAATAGGGTCCCGTTTGACCCTTTGGGTACGGAACCCTAAAAAAGGGCTTACAACTATCTGCTGGTTTTAAACTACATATTGTACGGACACATCTCTTTTGCATTTTAAATACAGCTTTCTTTTCTGTAGAATAGCCCCAAAACATAATGCCATATCCCAGCAAGGACCCTACGTAGCCATGGTAGGATGCTAAGACCGCACTGGTACTGACCGTTTTTGCAAGCATATATAACGCATAGGACTGCTGACTTAATTTTAGACTCAAGCTTTCCAAATGTGACTTCCAGTTTAGGTTATAGTCTATATGTAAGCCTAAGAATTTTGTTGTATTGATTTGCTCAATCTTTTGTCCTTGGAAATAAACATCGACGTTTGTTTGTTTGCCATTTCTATTCTTAAAAGTCATAATTTTAGTTTTGGTTAAGTTTATTTTTAATTTATTAGATGTCAGCCATTCTATAATGGTTTGTAATGTATTTTCTACTTCTTCTTTTAGTTCAGACAGTCCTTTACTGGAGAATACACGTAATACGTAATGCGCGGCAAGTCATTCACATAAATTATAAATAAAAGTGGTCCTAAAACACTGCCTTGTGGTGCCCCTATTTTTACTTCTCTATATTTTGATGAGTAAGTTATTTCTCTTTTGGTCTTAGCACAAATCCTTGTGATCTGAGTCGATTGTCTCCTGTTACTTAAGTAGGACTTTATTAGATCATAAGCACTGCCTCTAAAACCATAAGCAGACAATTTCGATAACAGTATATTGTGGTCAACATTATCAAAAGCTTTGGTAAGGTTCATATATAATGCACAAGCATGATTCTTATTATTTAAATTACGCATTACTTCATTTAAAAAATTATAGACTGCCATATCAATCGATTTATTTTTCTAAACCCCGATTGTTCATCTGCAAACAAGTTATTCTTCTCAAAGTAATTGTAAATATTATCATGTATTGCTTTTTCAAATACTTTTGAAAACACGGGTATAAGAGCTATAGGGCGATAACAATTAAGAGCGTTTATACCCTACGGTATTTCATACAAACTTTCAAGTCGTTATTTTTCGAAATGACTGAACAGATTTTAATGAAGCTTCCTACGCATAATCAGTATACATAGGTCTAAAAAGTTACTAAAAAACATTTTCGAAAAATAATGTTACAGCTAAATTAGACCGATTTTTAATTATCTATAGAAACACAAATTTCCAATTATCTTCATTTTTAAAATACATTTAGAAAATGTTATTTAGTAACTTTTTAGACCTATGTATACTGCTTATGCGTAGGAAGTTTCATTAAAATCTGTTCAGTCATTTCGAAAAATAACGACTTGAAAGTTTGTATGAAATACCGTAGGGTATAAACGCTCTTAATTGTTATCGCCCTATAGCTCTTATACCCGTGTTTTCAAAAGTATTTGAAAAAGCAATACATGATAATATTTACAATTACTTTGAGAAGAATAACTTGTTTGCAGATGAACAATCGGGGTTTAGAAAAATAAATCGATTGATATGGCAGTCTATAATTTTTTAAATGAAGTAATGCGTAATTTAAATAATAAGAATCATGCTTGTGCATTATATATGAACCTTACCAAAGCTTTTGATAATGTTGACCACAATATACTGTTATCGAAATTGTCTGCTTATGGTTTTAGAGGCAGTGCTTATGATCTAATAAAGTCCTACTTAAGTAACAGGAGACAATCGACTCAGATCACAAGGATTTGTGCTAAGACCAAAAGAGAAATAACTTACTCATCAAAATATAGAGAAGTAAAAATAGGGGCACCACAAGGCAGTGTTTTAGGACCACTTTTATTTATAATTTATGTGAATGACTTGCCGCGCATTACGTATTACGTGTATTCTCCAGTAAAGGACTGTCTGAACTAAAAGAAGAAGTAGAAAATACATTACAAACCATTATAGAATGGCTGACATCTAATAAATTAAAAATAAACTTAACCAAAACTAAAATTATGACTTTTAAGAATAGAAATGGCAAACAAACAAACGTCGATGTTTATTTCCAAGGACAAAAGATTGAGCAAATCAATACAACAAAATTCTTAGGCTTACATATAGACTATAACCTAAACTGGAAGTCACATTTGGAAAGCTTGAGTCTCAAATTAAGTCAGCAGTCCTATGCGTTATATATGCTTGCAAAAACGGTCAGTACCAGTGCGGTCTTAGCATCCTACCATGGCTACGTACGTAGGGTCCTTGCTGGGATATGGCATTATGTTTTGGGGCTATTCTACAGAAAAGAAAGCTGTATTTAAAATGCAAAAGAGATGTGTCCGTACAATATGTAGTTTAAAACCAGCAGATAGTTGTAAGCCCTTTTTTAGGGTTCCGTACCCAAAGGGTCAAACGGGACCCTATTACTGAGACTTCGCTGTCCGTCCGTCCGTCCGTCCGTTCGTCTGTCACCAGGCTGTATCTCATGAACCGTGATAGTTAGCCAGTTGAAATTTCTACAGATTATGTATTTCTGTTAATGCTATAACAACAAATACTAAAAACTGAATAAAATAAATATTTAAGGGGGGCTCCCATACAAAAAACGAATTTTTTTGCTCGTTTTTATAAATAATGGTACGGAACCCTTTGTGCGCGAGTCCGACTCGCACTTGGCCAGTTTTTAATATTTATATTTAAAATATTGAACAAATAACAAAACACAATAAAAAATTAAAACACAAAATATATTTTTATTTTACAATTAGAATTTATTTTTTCAGTTTTTATTCATTTTAGTTCACTGAAACTCCTGAAGAGCTCGTGGCTAAATAATAATAGCCGCCCAGGTCGATCTTTAAGGTTAAGCCGTGCTTGCCGAGGTTGGTCTGTGGATGGGTGACCATAATTACATATCGAGTTTCCTCCGTGCCTCGGAAAGCACGTTAAGCCGTTGGTCCCGGCTGTCATTTGTAGATCTTTGACAGTCGTTACGAGTAGTCAGAAGCTAAAAGTCTGACATCCAGTCTTACCAAGGGGTATCGTATTACCCAGTTACTGGGTTGTGGAGGTCAGATAGGCAGTCGCTTCATGTAAAATGCTGGTACTCAGCTGCATCCGGTTAGACTGGAAGCCGACCCCAAGATAGTTTGGGAAAAGGCTAGGCAGATGATGAGTTCACTGAAACTCCTCTCACATGAACCTATTAGTACGAGATCCGGCTGCAGAATTAGTGCACTCATAGAGTATTTGCAAAAAACCAAATTTTTACGTATATTTATGATTAGGAGAATATAGTATATCTACCAAGTTGCCTATCAAAATGTGGCCGCTAATATTTTTAATAAAATTATTGCTAATTTATTTTTAGGAAAATATTTCATTGACTAGTTTTTTAAATATAATGTCGTCCACTTCACAGCAATATACATAAAGACTGAAAAATCTCGGTTGCCGTTGCGCACTTGGCCGCACCTTTTCGCAGCCAGGTGTGAACAGGTATGATTTTGATACATTTATTTAAAGATTAAAAATATTAACACTCTCATGTGTATATATATTGGAAGTCGTAGTCTTTGTAAAAAGCAACTTGCATTATTTCAAAAATTATAGAAGTCAAAGCAACAATAAAAAATAAAAAAATCCTTACTGCAGTAGAACTACTTTGTTAAGCAATAGTATTTTTTGGATGGCACCTCGACTTTATAACCATTTACCAATAGCTATTTATGCAACTGTTACGTTATGGACAGTATTTTAATACGAGTGCCTTTTTTCGGTACAAGCGCAGCGCGTACCGAAATAGGTGGGCACGAGTTATTAAAAGACCAATAACGTACAAGAATTTATCTACGAAGGAAGGAATAAAACAAATAAGTATTTTTACCTACTTCGGTTTCATAACATTTCTCATATTATTATTATTATTTATTTATTTCCAAAATGCTTATATATATTACAGGGTTATTTTTATTATTGCTTATTATACATGTCTTGATTTTGGTAGTAAATTATTAGTAGCCGCAACTGCTCTATTTGTTATATCTGGTGGAGTATTTTCAATATCACTTGATGTTGAAGACATTTTTAATAAAATTTCGAATAAAATTTCACTCAGAATTTTTTTCCTGAGTCCACTTTTTTTTATTTTGTTTATTTAGTCTTGGGAACTATATTTCTTGTCACCAAAATTTATATTTGTCATCAAAGTTGTATTACTAGTAAATAGATCTATCGCCACGAAATATTTTCGTTCTCAGATAAACAAAAAGTGTTCCCAGGTATGAATTATCAAATAAATGTTGATACATGTGTAAAATAAGAGATGGATTACCAATAAAATTGTAGTGCATTAGATGAATATAAACTTCGTTCTTATAATAATAGTTTTATTACTTAAATAATAGCTTTGTGCTCGGAATGGTAGATCTGTCACCAAATAAATAGATCAGTTCCTTATTTCTATGAAGAAATGCTTCATACGAGACATTGGGCACACCGACTCGGACAGGTTAGGTTCGAAGAGGATGGCGGGGTCTAGTGAGCGAGCGGAGCGAGCGAACTAAGACCCCGACATCCCCTTCGTGTTAGGTTACTGTAAACCCTGCAGACAGAAATAGGAGCCCCGCGTAGCGGGGCTACGTCGACAACGTCTTAGTTTTTCTAGTAACATAATATGATTTATTGGTAATCTCTTTAAATTAGTTTGCTGAAATACTTATTAGGACACACCTATGTATTATAATACATACAAAAACATTTATTTGGTACTAGACCTTATATCTCAGGATTTTAGGTGATTTATTGTGGAACTGATTTTGCATTGTTTGGTGACTACATTTTGGTGACGACGTTTTTGCAAGCATATATAACGCATAGGACTGCTGACTTAATTTGAGACTCAAGCTTTCCAAATGTGACTTCCAGTTTAGGTTATAGTCTATATGTAAGCCTAAGAATTTTGTTGTATTGATTTGCTCAATCTTTTGTCCTTGGAAATAAACATCGACGTTTGTTTGTTTGCCATTTCTATTCTTAAAAGTCATAATTTTAGTTTTGGTTAAGTTTATTTTTAATTTATTAGATGTCAGCCATTCTATAATGGTTTGTAATGTATTTTCTACTTCTTCTTTTAGTTCAGACAGTCCTTTACTGGAGAATACACGTAATACGTAATGCGCGGCAAGTCATTCACATAAATTATAAATAAAAGTGGTCCTAAAACACTGCCTTGTGGTGCCCCTATTTTTACTTCTCTATATTTTGATGAGTAAGTTATTTCTCTTTTGGTCTTAGCACAAATCCTTGTGATCTGAGTCGATTGTCTCCTGTTACTTAAGTAGGACTTTATTAGATCATAAGCACTGCCTCTAAAACCATAAGCAGACAATTTCGATAACAGTATATTGTGGTCAACATTATCAAAAGCTTTGGTAAGGTTCATATATAATGCACAAGCATGATTCTTATTATTTAAATTACGCATTACTTCATTTAAAAAATTATAGACTGCCATATCAATCGATTTATTTTTCTAAACCCCGATTGTTCATCTGCAAACAAGTTATTCTTCTCAAAGTAATTGTAAATATTATCATGTATTGCTTTTTCAAATACTTTTGAAAACACGGGTATAAGAGCTATAGGGCGATAACAATTAAGAGCGTTTATACCCTACGGTATTTCATACAAACTTTCAAGTCGTTATTTTTCGAAATGACTGAACAGATTTTAATGAAACTTCCTACGCATAAGCAGTATACATAGGTCTAAAAAGTTACTAAATAACATTTTCTAAATGTATTTTAAAAATGAAGATAATTGGAAATTTGTGTTTCTATAGATAATTAAAAATCGGTCTAATTTAGCTGTAACATTATTTTTCGAAAATGTTTTTTAGTAACTTTTTAGACCTATGTATACTGATTATGCGTAGGAAGCTTCATTAAAATCTGTTCAGTCATTTCGGAAAATAACGACTTGAAAGTTTGTATGAAATGCCTTAGGGTATAAACGCTCTTAACGGACAGTCTATCTCCCTTCTTGTAAAGTGGTTTGATTATTGTTACCTTTAGTTTTTCAGGAAATACACCATTAATAAAACATAAATTTATAATATGACTAAGAACAGGACTAATTTTCATGGCTACATGTTTTAGTATACTTGTACAAATTTCATCATATCCAGTGCTTTTGGTATTCTTAAGATTCAATATCAATTTAAGTACATCACCGGGAAGTATTGGATACATATACATAAAATTAAGCTGAGTACCAAGACTGCTTGGTGTACTTTGTGGCAACTCTGAGTTTATATTGTCAATAAAAAAGTAATTAAAAGAGTTAGCTATAGATGATGCATCATTTATTAACTCACCATTAACAGTTAAATTGTGTATTCCACTATCTGGTATATTGCATTTAGAGTCATTTATTATGTCCCATGTAGCTTTGCATTTATTGCGTGCTGTGTGTATGTAGTGGTTGTTCAGATGAGAGATTGTGAAGTTGATTGATGAGAGCTGGTTTCAGATGCTCTGAAAGCGCATGTTACCATCAATCAATTAATTAGATCAATAAAGAACTCACTGCAAACCATGATCAGACCTATGGGAGGCAATAGCAAGTATTGAAGTATAAAAATATTTTACGTTTTATTACATCACGAGCGATTCGAACCGCGGTGTGAATCGCCCAAGTACTGTTTTTGAATCGGACCATTCGCACTGCAGTGGTCGGAGAGGTGCGAAGGGTCCAATGGATCTTTTAGAATTAGTCGGTTCGGACCACGGCGCGAAACGATCCAATGCATTTTCGTAGGTCCGATTTGGACTCATATCAAAAATTGAAGGAGAATGTTGACAAAAAAATCAATAATTTTACAGTGCAATAGCACGAATCGTTCATGACTTGCCCGTGCTACTACCAATTTTACTACCAGCACTACTATTCTGTAAGAACTCATTTAGAATTTCGAATCTGAATCCGCTGTGAGTTTCTTGATCGGCATTCTAAAAACTCGGTTGATAATTCGAATTAACATTAGCGCAACCCTTGCGAGCGTATCAGCGAGTTGAACTAAATTAACAGGGAGATTTTGACAGATTAAGTATGAGATGATGTAAGAAGTGGCTAGTGACTAGGTGATGCTTACAGATTGCAAAATCAAGTTCATTTTGAACCTTATGCGAAATGAGAGTGAATAGCGATGTGAAATGCGAGTCGTTGTATGAATTTTACAGAATCGACGTACAGTACCAGCAATTTCATTGCCCGTATTACTACCGCAGTAGAAAGTGTGTTACTAATTTCAACTAATAATAAAAGATAAAGAGTATAAATAATAAGAAATCAAAATAACGCAAGAAAATTACTAGGCTAGCATAAGTTTAAGGTAATTTTACGTAGTGGTCTTATGGCATAATTATGTAACTTTCAAATTATTTTGTTTGCCTGGTTGTACTTTAGAGGATGTGATTATATGATAACAATAATCTTCTGTGTCCGAACTCACCCATCCAAAAAGAGAACTGTTCCCCACTGCGGTCCGAATCGACCCATTGCAAGAAGTTCGTGGGCGATTCGCATCGCGTTGCGAAAGGAGCCATTCAAAAAGAGCTCTTGGGTAATTTACATCCCGGTCGCGGTGCGAAACGACTAAAGACCCTTTTCACTAAGGTTCTAAAAAAAAACTAGCCATTACAGATATTACTAAATTCCTTTTTACCTAAAATTTTCATTCATTTAACTAATATTTGAAGAGCACTGAACAAACGGTGAAGGAAAACATCGTGTGGAAACCGGCATGTCCTAGAACTAAAAATTTGGAGACAAGTGACATCTACCAACCAGCACTGGGCTCGCGTGGTATCCACCTCTACTACTACTATACAGCCCACTCCCTCTCATAGAGAGGAGGCCTGTGTCCCAGCAGTGGGAAAATTATAGGCTGGTGATGATAATGAATAAATGTTGATGAGTTTGGTTTCAATTTAAAGCTAAGGTCTTAATTTTGTCTTAATTTTAAACTGTAGATGATATTTTATATTGGGACTGTTTTTTGAACCGACTTATTTTTTTTCAATACCCTTATGAATGCGCGCTAAAGCTTGAGTCGATTTGGTTGCATGCCAACGTTTTGAACTTATAGAGTAAGTTTAAAAGAAATACGTCTGATAATTCTCACTCCTCTTATGTAAAGCTCCGGTCTACCCTAAATATCGCCAATATACGTGTACAAGGTAAACAGAAGAGCAAGATGTTCGAGCAATAATTAAGTCATAATGAACTTAAATGTGACTGATAGAGTATAGTGTGTCGACAGAAATAGCGTGCAAGTTATGATACCGTGCAATATTAGAGCGTGCTCGCCTCGCCGCTTGCTGCTTGCGTACTGTCGCCGCTTTTGCACATGAGTACACACCTACACCACAGAGTCAAAGCTTCTAAGGGGAATTTTCAAAGAGTATTTGAATAAACCGTCACTAATAAAAATGTTACTTATTATTTAAACTGGTGACGATAGCATGAAAAGACAGATAACATGCGCGCGAGCGATTCCACGATAATCTAGGAACTGCATGCATGCATACCCGTTTCCTCGGATTGACTGACTTTCCACTGTGTGTGTCTAGTATAGGTACGGCGAGTTTTGCTCGAGCGTGCTCAGTAACCTGCCGCTATATGTGCTGAACCTTACAATTACATAACATAACATGACACCTGTTATCCCCGAAGGATTAGGCAGAGGTGTACCTAATAGTACACCCAAATGTCGCCAGTAATGTTTAAGTCCCATGTAATAGGGGGTGTGATATTCTAATAAACGTAGAGTGAGCTTTAAGGTTTCGTGTCAACCAGAGTCCACACTTAACCCGGGCAGCGAGAGTCATTCATCTATTAGACTTACTGATAATTTGGTGGTTTTATTCTAAACCCTAACTATTGTAACTAGTGAGCTCCGCAGGGGGCGAGCCTATTGCCGGGAACAATCTAGACTCCGTGGCCGCTACTGAGAATTTCGTACAGGAAAAACCCAATAACACTTTCCCTGACCTGGGAATCGAATCTAGGAGTTCAACCTCAGCAGTCGCGCTTGCGATCACTAAACCAACGAGGCGGCCCCACAACTAATATTATTACCCTTACAATTAATTTCAATCAATTTCATTTTTTAATGTTCCGTTCCCAAAGGGCCAAACGGGACCCTATTACTGAGACTTCGCTGTCCGTCCATCCGTCCGTCCGTCCGTCCGGCAGTCTGTCTGTCGCCAGGATGTATCTCAAGAAACGTGATAGTTAGCCAGTTGAAATTTCTACAGATTATGTATTTCTTTTGCCGCTATAATAACTAATACTAAAAACAGAATAAAATAAATATTTAAGGGGCTCCCATTTAACCTATCTGTAATTCATATTATGTTATAAGACTGAAATATGAAAGTGCTGTGCACACCTGAAAGTGACAAATTCACTCTAGCTTTTAAGTTTAATTGTTACAGTACCCCAAAGGTTGTATTAGTGAATGAGTCGTTGGAGTGCCATAATTAAATAAATAATAAACAAATACTAAAAACAGAATAAAATAAATATTTAAGGGGGGCTCCCATACAAAAAGTGATGTTTTTACTCGTTTTAGTTAGTTAATAAATAATGGTACGGAACCCTACGTGCGCGAGTCCGACTTGCACTTGGCCGGTTTTTTGGCTCATTTGGGGAGAGACTACAATTCGCATGGAATTATTACAAAAATAACCTCGTCTTTTACATTTTACGAAAACTGTTGGTTGGTGAACATTGGGATACAAATTGAAACCGTTAACGGCGGGCGATATAGAACTCTTACTTACAACATTTTTATTTAACCACAGTTCTGATTTGTCACTGTTAGGTTTGTTTTGTGTGAAACGTACAGCGTTTATCTATGCGTAAATAGTACTCGGCATTACCCGCTAAACATTCTAGGTAAAATGTTGCATCGCTCCAACTGTCACGTCGCCAGTGTCAAATAAAATAACAGATTATCGAGCAAAAGCCCGTGCAGGGAATAACAAACCGCTAATGGCTAAAATTGATCTTGGCAAAAGTTGTCCCACCTAACAAAGTTTGATAAAGTTTTACGAATGGATAGTAATGAAACATGGATGGTTTAATTTTATATTATTATTGATGATGACGAGAAAACCTGTAACTACGGCGACTGCAGAAAATTTGAACGAAATTGCGCAGAGTATGGCAATACCTCCACGCCACGCGTGGATACGCACGTGAAAAAAACAAGCGAGGTTGGCGCGTGCCTCTTGACGCGAGTCGCATCCATCGCTTGAGGTCGTGAATGGAGGTTAACGTGTTCTTAATACAGTATGTTAGGTTAAACGAGGGACATATTCAAACCCATAATAGTACATGCTAACATGATACTAATAAAAATATAAACAAAAAAAAAACACTGATAAATAACAAACAGAACCATACCAAAAATTTCGCAAATGTCTCGCAACGTGTAAACACCCTTGCGCTAGCGACTTATTACTATCGCAGTCTCGCAGAACATGTGATCGGGTCAATGACTCTTAGGTATACCTATCCATTTTCCCTTCATACTTTAAACCTTTAAACATTTTTAAATCTTCATTGCAAATGTTGATTGTGATTCGCACTAATTTAAGACAAAGTTAATTATTACGCACTTAGTATTTTTGGCGTATTTAAATAATGGAATCACACCTATTTACAACGATTAACTTGATTGACTATTTAAAACGAATTTAGTGACTATTTACACATTTTTAGACTAATCTTAAAAAAATTTCAAAATGAGCAACTCCTCGTGTTATGCAAAGTTCGGCACGTTTTCGCATATTGTCTTATCGGTTAAAAACAAACGAATCACTTCTTACACTATTAAAAGCGTTTGTGATACGTACCTTTCACTCTTCCCTATTTACACCCAGCATGAGATTGTACGACGGAATCTGGCGGTTGGGAAACATCACTCGGTACAAATTAATGGCTCCTCGCACACTATCATTTGCTAACATGTAGGCACGAACCATATCCCAATATTCTTCATTGGAATATTGATAAGACGTCATTTTTATTGATTATTATTCAAGATCACGTTAACAGGACACTCTTATCGCGAAGTAAGCGGGGTTGTTTATGGAATACGCGGAATTATTGATTATTATTTAAGATTACGTTAACAGGACACACTTATCGCGAATTAAGCGGGGTTGTTTAAGGAATACGCGGAAGCGCAATATTGGACATGCGGAAATAGCGGCGCACACGCATGGACTGCGGTAAGCGCGGGGGTGTGTCCCGTCGGTGCATCGGCGAAAATTCAAAGGAAAGGGGCGGGGTTTGCGTACGCGCTTCCTTTTCGGCAAGATAGGCACATGTTTTGCCGCGTGACTATTTTACTGTTTACAAGTTCACTTCTTGCGCGCTCAGTGTTTATGAATAATGTATTTCATAGGACAATTACGTCACAAATTAAGGTTATAGGTTTTTTACATATTTGGGACGAGAATCGAATACTGAATACCCTCCCTCAATATGTCCCTCGTTTAACCTAACATACTGTATAAATTTACCGAGCCAGGCTGAGGCGAGCATTACGGTTGTCGATTTGCGGTGGACACCTAACAGTTACGTTTTTAACTAGTTTACGGTTATCGTATTTACGGTCGATGTGGCAGACCCATTATCACTACAGCTTGCTTATTCTGTTCTTTGTTGGAATTCGATCTTTGTTGGAATTCGAACTTGCTGCTCTGCTCTGCTCTGTTAGGACTCGATAGTTCTAACAGAGCAGAGCAGAGCAGAGATCGTAAAAAAAAACCAAAGCCGAGACTTTTGCGGATTGCCCTTAAATCAACAGATTTGTCACAATATTGACAGACACTAAACTTGCCATGTAAACCTTCATGGGTCAAACGGGAGTAGTTGCTGTTTTTAATCATGATATTCGGGAGATGACTAGAAATCTTTTAGACTGTAATTTTTGTTGATTTTTATGCCTTATGATGCTCTTCTGGTTTTGTTTTCTATTTATTGTTAGATTATTTATTTAAACTTCACGTACATTGTTGGTGCATAGGCGGACTTAATGCCACAAGGCATTCTCTACCAGTCAACCTTTGGGTCAAACAGGACAACATTGTGGTAGAGTACAAAAAATAAAAATAAGAAAAATACCATTTTGCTAACATAAACTGAATACATAAATAGATATATAGATTACTTAGATAGGAAACCATAAATTTAATAATTTATGTGTGATTTTAAACAATCTTCGTATCAATAATGCGCTTAGCTTTAAACCACACTCTGCCACGTTTTATGATATAGATTTCATATCCAAATCACTTATTTCAATTCAGGCTTGTGAAAAAACAGAAAAATATGCGTGTTTAATGATAAAATACTCTCTTTCGGCGAATAAATGCCAAGCAAGGATAGGGCGAGTCCTGTTTTATGTATACATTGCAGATTTTCAGCGCAATTTTCACTTTAAATTTGTATTAAAACGTTCGGCTTTTCCATAATTATGTTACAGTTAAACGTTACATAGGCATCGACTGCTATGGCGTATTAATAACGTTCGTTGCAGCAGCGCTGTAAAGGCTATGAAAGATTATGTCTGTCCGAGTGGTTTCAGTGATATTCCATTTAACGTCGGTTTTCCAGTAACACCATTCGAGGGTATAGTGCTAAAACCCAATAAGTATGAAATTGTTACTTTCGAGATATTCAATATTAAAGATTTAAGGACCAAGTACCTAAGTTATTCAAATATATTCGTTATAATGAGTATCTGTGATAAGAGAATATACCTACATTAAATTAGAGTAAAAAAAGTAATTGTAAGTTTCTGGGGTGGCCCATTTTATCATAAAAAAAATTATAAGTTACATAAGGTACCGACTTATTGGGTTTTACCACAACAGAAATTAAACACATGATGATTTAATGTAGGTACTTTTGGTTTATTGGTTTACTCTATGGTTCACAAAAAAAAACGGCTTGGGGGCTTCGCCAAGCCTCCCCAATGGGGGCCTAAGCACCATCTGTAGCCTGGAGATTGTGCGAGCGATTCTTTACGGGGTCTTGGTTTGGCTGACTGACCTGACGACCCACACTATCGCAGTTATGCTGAGACATCGGAGAGCAATGGCTGTCAGAGTCATAAGAAGATATCGCACGATCTACGAGGTGGCTTGCATACTGGCCGGAACCCCATCTCCAGGGACCTAAAGACACTGCATCAGTGGTGCGAGGAGGCCAAGGAGTGAGTGGCTGGTGCATCGACAAATAATGCTACGTTGGTCACAGCTCCGTTAGCTCATGGTGGCGGAATGGCGAAGGAGACTTGAACTCCCCCTACCTCAACACCAACACTATCGAGGCGATCCGCAGCGCTCGGCGACTGGATCGGGAGGAAGCTCGAAACAGATTCAAGAGCATTAGCCTGGACCCGACCGCACCGGGTGACACCCTTTTTGGGGTGCCACGGGGTGACAATTTCCAGAACACAACACAAACAAAAAGAAAAAAACAGAATCTATTCCAAATCTTATTACCCAAAATTGTGTATAACGTTAATTAACAAACAGTAAATTAAAATTAACGAAAAACCTTTTTGCGGGCAACAGTGACCCGATTGCGGCTTAGCAATCTTGGTATATTAGCCCTAGAACACGATGCAATAGAAAATACAAATTTTGAAGAAGTTATTTCCATGTTTGCAGCTGTCAAAGCTAGAAAGAAGAGATTTCCATTGTAAGATTGTTTGTCTTAGTTTTTATTGTGTTTTGTTACTTGTAGGTATATGTAAATATTAATATTAAATGATCCATCATGGCGTTTATCATATAAAAAATATTGCTTTTAACTTTCGATGGGGGACACCCACAACTTCCGCACCGGGTGCCACTCAAGGTAGCTACGCCACTGACTGTGAATTCCAATTATTTGGTTTGACCACTGAAAAGAGCGTCAAAAATGCATTAAGAACACTAATAACGAGTTTAGTTTTTTTTGGTACTTATTGGATTTCAGCACTATACCGTCGCATTGTAAGAAATGATACGTCTTTGTAATATTTGCATAGATGTTTCTAAAATATAAAATCGGTACCCAGACCCACTACCTATTTTTTGACGATTTTACCTACATTCTAAGTTTTGATGCGGCTTATTCTTTTTATATATATGAATGTGCAATTTTTCTGGGGCATCGATTACGCTTGGAAAAGCCCCAAACAAAGAGTGTGCGGCAGCCACGCTGGGTCGACGTTTTGGCGTGCGAACCAATTTAAACGTTATGCTCGGATTGGACATTCAGTGCTGGACCACTTCCTGATGGTTTTTTTTTAATCGGGAAAAGTTACTGATGCGTTTTGTTCGTGGCACCCAGTACCTAGACATCATAATCACCGTAGTCCATATTAAAATACGTATTTATTATAATTTTAATAATTCTGGGTACGTTGTAGAAGATTAGGTTTGCAATTAACTGAGGTGTGTTTTTTTTAGATCCGAAATATCGGCTGCGAGCAAAGTCGCTAACAATGTGTAGCCATTTTTAATCTGCTAATTAAGCCCTTTCATCCAACACGACATTCTTATTTTTATTAGATCATGACTTTATGTCCTCTAGAGGGAGCCATATTAATTTAATGTGACGTCACCTAGCCTATTACCAGTGGACGATTAAAATACTTCCAACGAAACCTCATTTGTCAAAATATGATAATGAGTTCAGAAGTTATGAGGGAACATACATACCCATATACATACATACCGGTCAAAATCATAACTCTGACTTCCGCTTCGCCGTAGTCGGCTAATTACAAACTACAAACTATCGTTCTTTCGGGCGCTCACAACAAATGTACCATAAAGAAATAGAGTGAATTTCTTTTGCACTAAAGTTTTTCTTTTAGGATACAGTCTCCCTTGTACCTAATAGCTATAAACCAGCAGACCTTTGTTATTTGATGCTCAGAGCGCAGGTGGCGTTCTGTAGTAAATTACTTATTCACTCAAAAACAAGTCACTCGACCGAAATTACTCTTGTTTATATGTAACACATAGCTCTACGTTTCTTACGAAGGTTTTCGTAGATTTTGAACTGCAATGGCAGGCTAAAATTGTAATGTTTAGTTATGTGAAAGGATATTGAGTATAGAGCTGATCAGAAAGTTCATTATAATCATCGTTCTTTTGCCCTCATCTCAATTTGTTTGGGATCGGTCAAGCAAGTCTTCTTCTTCCGTACTTGTCTATTACTTGTCTCATCAGATATCTTCTTTCTTGCCATATCATCGTTCACACAGTCCATCTATCGTTCCATTGGTCTTCGATTTATAAACCCGGATAGGGGTTCATTTATACTCAAAACTTTCCTCACGACATTTTCCTCATTCCTCCGTATCAGATGCACATACTACGACAACCTATCACCACACATATTTTCAGTCACCGGAACCACTTTCAGATCTTATCAGAAAATTGTACTTATATATATTGTAAGCTTCAGAAATGGAAATTCATTAAAAGAAAAACAAAGTACAACAAAAGAACCATTTTTTTACTTCATAATTACAGTTTAATCAAATCACAATCAACAATTTACTAACACTTAAAATCCACTAAACGAAATGTCACTTTTATCACCTTTAACTAAACTAAACTCAACTTACGTAACTTTGCGACTAGCTGATGATTCACGCGTCCGTCCAGTCAGAGCGCAGAGCAGAAAAAAGGGGCGAACTATCCCAGCACCTCGCTTTTATAGGCGAGGTAGAGGGT
Source organism: Cerastis rubricosa (assembly GCA_949152445.1). Lineage (NCBI taxonomy): Eukaryota > Metazoa > Arthropoda > Insecta > Lepidoptera > Noctuidae > Cerastis > Cerastis rubricosa. The sequence goes on along the minus strand of OX424523.1, from coordinate 19,164,467 downwards.
AGTTACTGACGTAAGAGAGGATTCTCCTTACACGGCCTCTCCTGACGAGGTGTCGTCCTCGGCACAAACTCCTGGGGTGGCCCGGCTAGGACCCGCTATTGGAGAGGTCGGCGGCTCGACCTCGACTTCGCCAACTGGTCGAGGCGACGGGTCGACCACAGTAGGAGACTCCGTTTGTCCAGAGTCCTCATCAGTATCTTCATCTGCAAACAAAATTTTTATTAGAAGCTACTCAAGCAATTTCTATAAAAGCGTCTCAGCGTTTCATGAAGTTCCACTCGTCTTCAGCCAATTAATTCATTCTTCGTTCTTTCAAATAGTTCATAAGTTTGTAAATAGACACAAACATCCATCTTTCTCGAACCAAAAGCAAAAGCATTGTCCTGTATGTGTCCAGCGCGCAAGTACCGGTTCTTCGCTGCCATATTGCTGTCCGCGACCGCGACCAGCATTCAACTTCCGCCACCTGCAACATGGTCTACCAACCCGTAGACCCGCTTGACACGCAGACCGTATTCATACGTGCAAGCCGCTTAACACGCAGACCGTATTCATACGTGTAAGCCGACCCATACGCTGATCGCAATCATGCGTAAAGGCCCTCTCGATACGCAGACCGTATTCATACGTACGAGTTCTCTCAACACGCTGATGATATTCATGCGTGTGAGACCACAAATTGACCATACATGGTCAAATTAATACGGCTACCTGTGACTGGGCACAGGTGCCAACCCAATCGGCGACACACATGCGCCTGCTACTGGTGGTACCGCGGTACAACGCAGCAGCCACCACATCACTCCTGTCTGTAAATTCAAACAAACACGATGCTACTTTTGTAAATCAAACAGCAGTGATTTACTTACTCTCAAAGAATGCGGCACACGTTTCTGGGCACCACTCGCCGCGCCACGGCACCATGTACTGGGCAGCAGCCTGTGTGATCTTTCCATAGCTACCGCTGAGCAAACGCAGCGTATAGCGTCCACTAGGCAGTGCTTCCACTACCTTATACGGACCACGCATTCCAGAGTCAAGTTTTCCTGTTGACTGAGAAAATTTTATAACAAACACGCAGTCACCAACGTTAAATTGGCGAGGTGGATGTCGCCGTTGGTTAACCTGTTCATCTTGCCTGGCTTGATTGCTCCTTAGAAGTTCGCGGGCTCTGCTTCTGGTTACTTCACGTAGGGCCTCTCTGTTCGGTGTCGATCCTTCGACTGTTATATCGCGCACCAGAGCTCGAATCACGGGGGTTGTAGATTCGGTGCCAATTAGAAGATTCAATGGTGATACTTGCGTAGTTTTCTGTCTTGTAATGTTGACCAGACCAGTTGAAGTTTCCACAACGTTTCTGACCAGGGGACGTTCTTGTAGTTCGCCTGGATACGTAGCATGTTGAGGACGGTACGCATGTAACGCTCAGCTTGGCCGTTAGCCTGGTGCATTTCCGGCGTAATGTAATGCAGATTACAACCGAGTTCATCTATCCATGTCACGAACTCACGAGATTCAAACATTCGTCCCTTGTCAGTGACCATAAGCTTAGGCACTCCGAACAAAGAAATAGCTTGAGAAACAACACGTTTTAACTCACTAGCATCTTGTCTACGAATTGGGTAGAGAAGGGTATATTTGGTAAAAGCGTCGACGATGAGTAAAACGAATTTGTACCCTTCAGACACAGGCAGAGGGCCTAAGGCGTCCACGTGAACAGTGTGGAACGGTGTATCGGGTTTTTCCCAGGAAGTAATTGTTTGCAAAGGAGCCCGAGGAACTCTCTTTTGCGACACGCACACGAGACAGTGGGCTATATATTTGCTAACGAACGGTCTGAGTTTGGGGAACCAAAAATGTCTTAGGATGAGGTCAAGGGTCTTCTCTACGTTAATGTGTTCGTGCTCGTCGTGAAATACTCTCAAAAGACTAAGTCTGTGCCCTTTGGGTATATAGCAGAGTAGACGTGGATTTTGGCCTACTGGGGTGTACTTGTAATATAAGACCCCATTTCGGACGGAATAACGATCAGAATCGAGATTGCCATCGTGAAGTCTTTGAATGAGATTTTGTGTCTCGTTGTCGGCTGCTTGTGCAATCTGAGCCCAATTTCTGGGTCTAGAAACTTGATTGACCCTAACAGGGTTGCGACTTAAGTAGTCAGCATGGGGTATCATCACTCCTTTTCGATACTCGATTGAGAAATGGAAGTCCTGGAGGTAGATCCACCACCTGGCTACTCGAGGCAAAAGGTCTTTCTTTCGCTCGGTTGCCTTAAGGGCGTTACAGTCTGTTACCACCACAAATTTCAGACCAACCAGATAGTGACGAAAGTTTTGGAGGGCTTTAACGACGGCAAGGGTCTCCAGCTCGTAGGAGTGGTATTTTCCTTCGGCACCCTGAGTGGTCCTACTGAAATAAGCTACGACGTGTTTTTTTGAATCTGGGTGTACTTGTAGGAGTACCGCACCGTATCCAGCACTGCTGGCATCTGTATGGACTTCGGTGGGAAAGCTAGGATTAAAGATGGAAAGGACTGGTTCATTAGTCAGTTCTCTAATGAGATCAAGGCGAATGGCCTCACATTCGGGGCTCCAATTGAATTTGACATTTTTACGGGTTAGATGAGCGATGGGAGCAGTTCTAGTGGAGTAATCTTTTATGTACCGCCGAAAATAGCCCGCCAAACCTAAGAGTTGCCGTACTTGCTTTACGTTTTCAGGTGGCAAGGTATTAACCAGGGCTTCCACTTTTCGTGGACTCGGCCTAACCTGACCCTGACTAACTAACCTCCCTAGATATTCTACTTCTGTGACAAGGAATGAACATTTAGCTAAATTTATTGAGAAACCGGCTGATGTAAGCGTCCTGAGTACTTTACGCAACAGTCCAATCCCTTCTGTCACAGAACTACTTAGTAGGAGGACGTCATCAACGTAAACTAGGACGTTTCCCTCATTAAGATGACAGCGTAAGGTGTCATTTATGATGCGCTGGTAAACTATTGGGGAATTAGCTAAACCGTAAGGCATTTTGACGTACTCAAAGTGTTCTTCCGGTGTCACAAAACCAGTGAAGTGAATGCATTCTTCTTTAAGAGGAATTTGGTGAAACCCTGTAGCCATATCAAGGCTACAGAAGAATTTACAAGCGCCTAACCTATCGATCTGATCATCTATTAGTGGCAGAGGGTATCGATCTTTCACTGTAATTCGATTTAACGCCCTGAAATCTACACAGAGCCTATCTGAGCCGTCACGTTTTCTCACAAGTATAATCGGACTCGCATATTCAGATTTCGAACGCCTAATCACTCCTTTATCTAAAAGGTCTTGTGTAATTTTCCTTACTTTAAGTTTTTCGGAGTAGGATAATCTATAAGGACGATACACAACAGGGGTGGAACTGGTAAGCCTTATCTCCATCTCACCTGTTAGGACTGTGGTCATAGCAGTCCCTGATATTAGATAGTCGGAAAACTCGTCTATGATGGACATAAGGCTATCCAACTCCGTACTCTGAAGGGGTGTGTTTACTTTGATTTTTTCACTCACACAAATGGCATTGACTTTTGCGCTAATTTTGTCGCAACGCGTGAGATATTGCTCATCTTTAGTACGAATGTAAGTAATGCCTTCGCGGTTCAAAACATCAGTGCCAATTATGATAGGAGCGTTCATAAGAGTCGATGGAACTACTACTAAGTCGACTTCAATAGCAATATCGCTGAATTCCACCATGAGCGTGACGTAAGATGTTGCGATCACTTCTTTCTCACTCAAACCTTTCAACACACAACGTCTCGGTTTTGGCTGACACGTAAAATATTTCAAAATATCTGAAGAGATAAGGGATACATCGAGGGCTCCGCTATCAATGAGCACGTCTACAGGTATTCCATCTACTATCGCGGTAGTCATGTCGTTACTTTGTGCAATGCTTGATCGATAAGAGCAAAGGTTGACATTACGCGGATTTCGTTGCTCGGATTTAGCTTTTGCAAAACATTTGTCTTCAGTATGCCCAGACTTCTTACAGAACGTACAAGATTTGCTCGAAGAGGGTTGTGTATTGGAAGACGAGTCTGAAGCCACGTTAGCAGGCTTACTATTGGTTGTATTTACCTTAGGTTTCGTACAATTGCGACTGATATGACCAGTCTGATTGCATTTGAAACATTTTGGCCCAGAACGGTGGTTTAACTTTATTTGACTTTGCCTTTTAGAATCGACGACCTTGTCGCACTTCGACGGTTTCGCATAAATTGACAGAAACGAGACAATAGTGTCGGGGGTTAAGTTTGCGTTAGCAGTAGCTGCACGCACTTGTGGATTGTCTATACCGCGTATAACTATTAGTATTCGTAATTCATCACTTAGCCCCTGGACTATCCTCAAACGCAATAAGGTACGACGGGCGTATTCTGAGTAAGTTGAATACTTGTCCGAAGTAGTATTCATAGTTTCTAACAAAATATTCGCGTAGTCTAATTTACTCGGACAAAGGGGTTTGAACTCGCGTACGAAATTGGACCACGTCCTATCGTTCGTCACCCATTCCCCCAACCAGACCTTAGCGTCACCCTTAAGGCAAGTAGCCACACGCGACAAACATTCGTAGTCACTCCAACCGTTAGCCTCTCTAGCACGATCTACTTCGTCGCACCATGCCTCGATGCTGTTAATTGATGGGTCAAAGTTCGACACATAATAGTGCTGTGATCTTGCTGGTTGCATAGTTTTTATTGCTTGCATCAAGGCATGAGCGAGAGTGGATATCTCGGAGCCGGGGACACTAGAGTCCATAGACTGATGTCGTTCCGACGTATTAAGGACTATCGGCTCTTTGGCTTTTTGCAAAACCTCGCTATTCTTGTGGGTAGAACTCGTTCGAACCGGGGGCGACGGAGTACAAGTGCGCTTTCTATTACCAATATTGCGATCCCTACGATCCTTACTACGCGAATCGCGCCTATCCCTAGTACGCGATCGGTGCCTTTCGGGACTACGAGAATCATGCCTATTACGTAAGCCATCTCGCGAAGTACAACGACTCCTACTTGAATCGCGGTACGATCTACCACTACGGCGATCATTTGAGCCACGAGATCGACGTCGTTTGCGGCCGCGTGACTTATACCGAGTATGTGACCGTCTGTCACGAGTACACGAGCCTTCACGCCCCATTATCACAAAAAACAAGCAAACAAAATTATCGAATAAAAATAAAAGTGATAAAGTGGGTAGATGCACAAAAATAGAAAGAATTAAAAAAAATGGTTTTTCTGTTCACGACAATTTATAGCTACGAAATGTTCTCTAAGTGGGCTTTAAAAGTTCTTGATCCCAATTCTGATGTAAGCTTCAGAAATGGAAATTCATTAAAAGAAAAACAAAGTACAACAAAAGAACCATTTTTTTACTTCATAATTACAGTTTAATCAAATCACAATCAACAATTTACTAACACTTAAAATCCACTAAACGAAATGTCACTTTTATCACCTTTAACTAAACTAAACTCAAATGGCTTACGTAACTTTGCGACTAGCTGATGATTCACGCGTCCGTCCAGTCAGAGCGCAGAGCAGAAAAAAGGGGCGAACTATCCCAGCACCTCGCTTTTATAGGCGAGGTAGAGGGTAGTTACTGACGTAAGAGAGGATTCTCCTTACAATATGTATATAATTATCTGATCAGCTCGATAAATGCCAAATTATTCACGAATGACGGTACTGGCAACATGTTTGTCACCGTACAATATTGACGAAATTTGAAAGCCACTCTTTACCTGTGAGGGTACTTCTCGTCCCGGAAAATTAAAAACTTTTCTGTATGCAAAGCCGCGGGCTTAGCTGTTATTAAATGAAACAAAAGTAAGCATATTAATCCCGCTGTTGCAGAAAGAAATCGTGAACATAAAAATCTGAGTATTTTCCTTAACTTACGGTCCACAAGGTGATATATCAATGAAAGATCCTCTTATACTGGTTGTGCATAGCTGGTAAAGATAAAGGGTAACTTATAATATGATTATACAAAGCCAGCTAAATAAAATAAAAAAAAAACATAATAAATCTTATTATAACATTTTTGGCCTGGCGTGCAAAAAAAAATAAAAAGAAAATACCTAATATATTAAAAACTACTTGACAGCAATGTGAATGTTAGTAAAGGAAATCAGCAAGTTTTTTAGTAACAAATAAAATATGTAACCATGTTAATTGTTAAATGAAAGTGTTTTAAGTAAAAGATGATTTTTCAAAAAAAAAATGTTATAGTGGTCTGTAGTTCTTCTTCTTGTTTCTAGCTACAACTAGCCCCTTGTTGTTCTCCTCATCATCTCTCCACAGAGGTGATGTTGCCAACTGCTACGGACACATACCAGGCGGTGTGTGTGCGAAGCTGTTGTACGTCTTGCAGCCGAAGTCGGGGCCGTTTAGAACGGCACTCGCCATACATGACATCAATAATAAGTATAGTTTATTTTATTATTTTAATGTAACAAAAGAAACGCACCACCTCTCGTGATTACTAACCAGGATAACAGTTAACTAACCTGAACAACTTTGAGTTTTGGAAAATCGAAACGTTTTTTTTTGTTTTACCATACCTATCATATGTATATCAAAATATACCGTGCCAATTCATATAGAAAGACCAATTTATTTTGCGATTTTCAAGAAAACGTAGAAGAAATGTTATTCAGTTTTATGGTCCGAGAGATTCCACAAGAGAGGTTGTACGTTTATCATGTTAAAATTTTTACCATAGTTATTCATTTTAAATGTCAGACTCTCTAATCGAATGCATAATTTTCCTGCCCTTGTCCCATTTTGCTTGGCGTCGCCGCGTCGGTGCAACACGTTTTTTCTTCGGTTCTCCTCTGTCATACGTCACGGTATCATTTACTCCTTTTTCTTTCATACCATTCCTCACACAATCCATCCATCGTTGCCTTGGTCTTCCTCTCTCTCTCCACCCATCAACATTTAAATTCATCACTTTTTTAGTCACATGTGATTCGTCCCTCCTCATCACATGATCATACCATGACAGTCGATTCCCTTACAATTTTTCTCTAACGGGCGCAACTTTCAAACTTCCTCCAATATACTCATTCCTTACTTTATCTATTCTTGTCACACCTCCACCTCAACATTCTCATCTCAGCTACCTGGAAAAAACAAACCCGTCGATTGTGACTTCTCTTATTTACTTCGAATATTAAAATGAAAACGATGCTTGAAAACTAAGGTTCGTCTAAAGTTTGTGGTCTTAAAAAGATTAAGTGCGACTTTATCTTCCGACGTATAAGAATGCAGCTTAATTATTTTAATTTTAATACAAGCTGAAAGTTGAAGGTTTTCAAATCCTGTCGACCTCGTAACAGAAACTTTAGAACAAAAAGCGGATTAACTTACAGAAGTTCAGAGATAGGTGCAAAGCCGGAGTGCATTCGTGTTGGAATTATTCAAAGCGGGCAGGAGTGTGACGTCGCGGCTTGGCTAGCAACGACGTACGACGCATACTGCAGCTGAACAGTCACATTGTTAGCTTTCAGTCATTCTTTTCTAAACAGACGTCCCTGCGGTAACCCTTATGAAAAAACCGGCTGATTGGAAAGCGAGAATTCCGTAGTCGGGATGAATACACATACAGAATATTGAAATTAGAGCTGTAGCGATGACACACAGTCGGAGTGCATAATTATACAATCATACAACGATTCTTTCTGGGACACCACTAAAAAAGTTTTTTTTTTAAAGTCCCGTTTCTCAACATAATAAGATCCGTTTTGGCAATCACAAAAAAAAAAAACAAATACACGTATATATTTTACGTGGAGGGTTAAAAAGGAAACAGGTACTCAAAAGTCTAACTAGTTAGGTTGGACGAATAAACAAAAATCTCTGTTCACACCTTAAGGTGCGACGCATGCAAAGCGTCCATTTTCCCCAAAGCGATATGTAAATAAGTTCTCGACGAAAGAAATACACTTATAATTTCAGCCACGTTCTTTAAATTTACCTTTTAACAGCCTCTTGATATTTCTAATACGTGTCGCTTCAAATTTTTCTGTACAAGCTGTGCAGGAAAATAGGATAAAAGAAGAGATAAAATTCTCAAAGTTTACCTGAGCTTGTTGATGCAGGTCACGACATGAATTTATCACAGCTCTACTTTAGGTACTTGAGAGGTAATTGAGTGGAACAGAGGGCCTCCGGTTTCGAGCTGCACTGCTGATCATCGATCTCGCTCGCACCCCTCGCACCAGTATGATAAGACATCATTCTTATTCACCTCGCCGTCTTATTGGGAATTTTATTCAAGTCACATTCTTATAATGTTGAAAAATTAACAAACAGATTGAAAGCGAAGTTTAAACGAATTATTCTAATTAGAGGTCGTGCCGCTGCGTAGAGCGATAATAGTCAACATTCACTGCATCCAACCAATTTCAATTCGGAATACATTAAACTGACCTTTATAAACATTTAAATGTTGCCAAAATGTTGTGTTAATAATAATAAGTACATTTGCATGCATTAACTAATAATTAGTTGATAGGTAATTTTGTAACTATGTGATATACTCGCATTAGTCAATACTGTTCTGGACACACCCCCCCATTGGTCGTGTGATGATGTAGCTTCAATGAATAACTAATGCATCCAGCACGTGCCTGGGTTTCCATTACTTGACAAATTCATTTGCATATTAGTGCGAAATCAACGCGCAACAGCTATATTGGCGATGCAGCCAATCATATCGTCCATAGAGCTTCGGGAATTGAGCGTTTTCGAAATCATCACACCTTCTGCAAATATTGAAACCCATATTCTCTCAAGGAAAAAGACTAACAGTTTAAATTTTATAACCTGATTCGTTTATTGTACTTAATTTTTAAAATTGAAGAACAGTTAGGAAAGTTGTAAAAGTTTATAATGTCGGAGAAAGGTACTTAAACTATTGGAATCAAACAAACAAATAACCCTTCTTGTGGCCTTCGCCGCAGTCGGTTAAAAAACACTCGATTCTTCAAGTCGTAAATTCATTTGCTTTCCGACAACGAATAAAAGCTATTGCAAAGTTTTCATGCATTCAAATTGGGGCTGGAAGGATTTTCAATTCAAGTTTTGTAAAGAATAATTTGCGCCAGAACAACTACAGCAGTGCTTAATAACAAGTTTAGTTTAGTTTTCTTTTACATAACTGTGTCGAATTCATACCAGCAGATAGGAAACGGTTTGATAACATAAACCCGCTTGTTTGGAACCTCATTCAGCGTTTGCGTTAATAAAGTAGTTAAAAACTAGTTCATATGCTCTTCAATCTTTTAGTCATTAACGAAGATTTTCACGAAATACATCTATTGCAAGAGTAGTTTTCGACAATCTAGAAAAGTTATAGCTAGGAGCAAAGCAAGTAGTGCTGAAAGTAATAAACTAAGCTAAGCTTGTATGAAAGTAAACACAAAATCGGTGCAATAACGGCGCGGATTGTAGACGGTTGGCCAGCTTCATCGTCACGAAAAATGTCACACCAACTGGTCCGCTGTAATAAAACACAGATGTGGCCTACAATTTTATATTAAGAAACTACTACATGTTCATTTGTAGCACAAAGTCGCGTGTGCACTTGATGGGGTTAATTAATTTGAAACAGCAAACTGTGACTGCTGCTTGCTCCGTCCTTTGCTACTACTGCACGGTTCATATTAAGTCATTTCCCATCCTATTAACAGTAATACATAAGTTTTGACAGACTCATTATCTAGACTCATTAGCTACTAACGACATGTAACTTATAATCTGCATGCAAGAAAAATAAAAAGAAAGGGATTCAAATTTGGAAGGAATATTTCTTAATGGTGTTTAAAATATTTGTTATGCGCACACACACGCAGTTTGATGATTTTATTCCGTTAGACTCAGTCATAATGTGAGCAGAACATGGGTTTCGTGCTATGAAAACTCACAATACACGGTACACTGCTTTTATCGAACTAACGAATTACTTGAAATTATAATCCAACACAATAACACTAGGCACCATAAATCGAGTTACAGTTTCGGGACGTCTTGTCTCCGCCGCGATCAGACACTGACGGTCCTCCACGGTGCGAGCTCGAAACATCACGACTCTGTAGTAAGCGCGCTTAGGTGTAGGTAGACTGGTAAGTAGGTCGCTTGATGCCACCTTTGGCGCGCTTTCGATTCATTTTCTGTTCGTACTTTTGACCGGATCCGACATATTTATTATCAAAAAACAATTAGAAAACCCATGTTTAAAGAAATAAAACACACATGGCATGTTAATGCGAATCGGCAAGCAAAAAGTGAGGCCCTCGGGCTCGGTGGACCGAGCTTCGCAGGGTGGCTGGTAGAAACCGGATGAGAGTGGCCTAGAATCGAATTAAGTGGCGTGCGATTGAAGAGGCCTATGTCCAGCAGTGGACTGTTGTTGATCGTAGTTGTTGATGATGATGACATGGGAAATTAACTTAATAATAGTTTTGGGCAACCAATAAGCATAATTAACCAATAATGACGCCCCAGTGACTGATGGTTGATGGATGTCACATGACTTCGAATTCTTGGTTATCTGACGTGTTCCCCTCACGATGTTTTTCTTCATGTTAAGATAGTAATTAACCGTCTGATAGTCGCGTCATTTTGATTATTATCTTAAAGTAACTATTGTCAGTTTTGCTTAAACATTTTGTCGAGTCAGAGTTAAGGCGCTGAGGCGGAGCTCACCCCGACTAAGCAACAGTGGTTACCTGTGATGAAGCTTTCATCTTGATTGCAGGCCCGCGACCTCGCAACTAAAAAAAAACGTTTAATGCGATAGACTTCACACTTTGCATAATTATAATCTAGCCGTCACAGAATCACTTTGTATAGCGGTCATGTAATTTTATTATTTCTGTTTACTCCTTAATTCCGTAGTAGGAACATTACACAATCATCTATTATAAATAATTACTGGTACTTAGTAAACCACATTTTTTATATTTATTAGAGCTCTGTAAGCTTTCTTAAAATCTAATAGATCAATAAATTAGGTATATAAACCTAAACTTTACCGGGTGACGAAGGTATACAGAGCAAGATTTTTATGCGAACTTTACGGTGAAGTCTCTTCGCGGCACTTCGTTATGATTAATGAGCGCATTACGTCGAGATTTATAATTAAATGCCCGCAAAAAGTATAATCAAGACACTTCATTCAGTTCAGCGAACATTTCCTTTGGGAGCTACAGTTTCAACACGCCACTTTTAATTATTTGCTGTGAGGACAATAATATAAAACAATTTGACACTAACAATTCAACAGCTACGTCAAACGATTGTCGTAAATACTACGCTTACCACAGTTACCACAGATGAATATGTTCGATGCTGTGGCGGTGAAATTATATAATTTGTACGAAGATTTTCAGGCTTTGTACAGTTTTATTCCCATCCCGTACTTTCCGTGTAAACAGGAATAGAGCATTCTTTCGTTGGTCTATGTAGGTCTATGAAAAGTTAATTTTATATGTCATTAAATGATCCCAGCATGCGTTGCAATGCATTTGTTCCGACCCACTACTACCTACCTGCTACATACATGCTGCTACATACCCGCTACCTACCTGCTACCTACCTAAGAACTTTCTACAAAGTATTAGAAAAAAATAATATAAAAAACCGGCCAAGTGCGAGTCTTACTCACACACAGGGTTCCATAGCCCCAAACAATATTTTGAACTGTCATACATTAGTTAGTAGTATTAGTTAGTAAACTTCAAGTCAACCGCAAAACTAAATTGGTTTTTCATAGTATGTTAATCAAAAACAAAGTTACTGCTGCAGTTTGATGAAAAAGTCCCATATCTCAAAAACTAAACATCATATCTTATTGAAACCAATTTTCGTTGATAGTTTTTTTTACGTTCTACAATTCTGAATATTTTCAGAATTTTCCTCCTCTTACTTTAGAAATTAGAGGGGGGGGGACACACATTTTACCACTTTGGAAGTGGCTCTTGCGCAAACTATTCAGTTTAGAAAGAAATGATATTAGAAACCTAAATATCATTTTTGAAGACCTATCCATAGATACCCCACACGTATGGGTATGATGAAAAAAAAATTTCGGTTTTCAGTTCGATGTATGGGGAACCCCAAAATTTATGGTTTTTTTTCTATCTTTGTGTGAAAATCTTAATGCGGTTCACAGAATACATCTACTTACCAAGTTTCAACAGTATAGTTCTTATAGTTTCGGAAAAAAGTGGCTGTGACATACAGACGGACAGACAGACAGACAGACAGACAGACAGACATGACGAATCTATAAGGGTTCCGTTTTTTGCCATTCGGCTACGGAACCCTAAAAACGGTTTCATCTTAAGGTTTATGCCGTGTATCATTTACTTTCCAGAATTTGATCCTTATCAGAGACACTATCGATTGGTGTAATAAAACGTGTGTGTGTTTTTTAAAATCAACTGGTTCGGGTTTTTTGATTTTTCAAAAATCCAATGATGCAGTTTTAGTTTTCATCAAAATCGGCTCGAGACTCCTTTGAGAATTTTTCGATAATTCTCATAGTAACGGATTTAACCACCCTCGCCGACTTTAAAAATTCAACCTGTATATGGAAATGTTACACCTAATGTGATCTAATTAATAAGAATACCAATAAATGAAACCCTTAATTATAATTTGTGGTCTGCCAGAACACTGGATTTGTCACACGGATTTGTCTCCACCGATCCCGAGATCAGATTGAAATGGAAACTGATCACGGGTTGGTATTAAGGTAAGTGAAATGGTACTTAGGTACTAGACAAAATTATTTGTACCAAGAAGTGCAGGGATTTTTTAAGCACATTCCATAATACGCACATGTCTACGTTATCCAAAACGATTTCATACATCCGTTCGAACGATGCTGGGTACAGATGATGGAAGAAAATATTTAGGTATTCTTCCTTTTTCCGTATTGTTCCTTTGGTGTGATTGCTAAGTGTGGCATGCATGTGTTACTTATAAATAAACTAGCTGCCCGGACAGACTTCGTTCTGTCAAAAGTTAATGCAATGCACTTTTCCTACCTACCTACCCTACCCTACCTAGCTGGGTAGGGGGCTGGGGGGTAGATAGGGTTATCTACCCTAGTCTACCTACCTACCCTACCCTACCCTACCCTACTCTACCTACCTACCTACCCTACCCTACCCTACCCAAACCTACCCTACCTACCTACCTACCCTACCCTACTTTACTATACCTACCTACCTACCCTACTTTACCCTACCTACCTACCTACCCTACCCTACTTTACTATACCTACCTACCCTACTTTACCCTACCTACCTACCGACCATACTCTACCCTACTCTACCCTAACTAGCTACCCTACCCTACCTAGCTACCCTACCCTACCTAGCTACCCTACCCTACCTAGCTACCCTACCCTACCTAGCTACCCTACCCTACCCTACCTACCTACCCTACCCTACCTATCTCACCTTTTAAACCTTCCCTACAAACATTTCAAAACTAAAATCAGCCAAATCGGCCCAGCCGTTCTCGAGTTATAAAATTACAACAAAAGTGGCATTGATTTTTATATAATTATATAGATAGATTGCACAGGTAGTTGTAAGTACTGGCTAGGCACTAACAAAACGATATAGAGAGAAGAAAGTTGTAAGAACTTGACAATAAGGTTGAAACTATCAACCTGTCACATAGATAAATATTTATGTCTTATCGTATTACGAGCATGACGTGCAAGTTATTTTTAAGCTGAGGATGATGAAGTAATTACGAGTTCGAAGATACAAAGGAATCGGCGCCAACTTTGGTAAGCCACTAAGTTATAGACAGCAAGGAGTACCGTCGCTCACTGCTAGATGGCGGTAACCTGCTCGTTTCACTACAATATAGCTTGCACGACATTACTATTTATAGTGTTTCACTTTTCTTTTTCTTTTAAATTCCATGCGATGACATTTAAGTCGAATCAATGTACTAGATTTTCTATCAATAGACGAGTAAACTGTAAATGTCAACTTCTTTAGTAGTATGAGAGCCTATGGTCGCTGTTAACGTCCACTAATACAAGGACTTAATTATTGAACTTTCTTGTAAAAGTGAACAGTTTGCACACTAGTTTATCAGAGCAATTTCGTTAGGAGTAGTGAGCGCATTACAGACATATGTGTTTACATACGATAATATGTATTTATATACAGGGTGGAAAGGACAGCGACACGTAAACGATTATCACGTATTTCAGTACATCATTGTAAAACCCCCACATATAAACTTTTCGTCGGTTATCAAAAATATCGAATGAAAGTTAAATGTGATGTTGATGTACTGTATACGTTGTATCGGTTTTCGCGTCGGTGTCGCTTCCACCCTGTATATCATCTTCCTACCCATGCTATTTATATATATTCAGGGTGATTGGTAATTGGGTGCATTTCTTAAAATAGGTGATACTAGACCTAATCTGCAACAATTTTGAACCCGATAACTTAGGGTCCTAACTGGGTTGAACTTATGCTATCACTTACGTGATATCTTCCATCATCATCAGCCTACCGCAGTTCACTGCTGGACATAGGCCTCTTCAATCGCTCGCCAGTTAACCCGATTCTCGGCAACTCTCATCCAGTTGCTACCAGCTACCCTGCGAAGATCATCGCTCCACCGAGCCTCAGGGCGTCGCACCTTACGCTTGCCGATTCGCGGCCTCCACTCAAGAACACTTCTGCCCCAACGGTCATCGGTTCTACGGCTAATATGGCCGGCCCATTGCCACTTCAGCTTACTTATTCTGTGGGCTATGTCGACTACTCTGGTTCTCTGTCGGATCACCTCGTTCCGGATGCGATCCCTCAAAGAGACTCCAAGCATGGCCCGCTCCATAGCTCGCTGAGTGACCTTGAGTTTATGGACCAACCGTACCGTGAGTGTCCACGTTTCGGCCCCGTAAGTCATTACAGGCAGGACGCACTGATTGAAGACTAGTCTTTAGGCTCTGTGGAATACGCGACGAGAAGACCCGACGAAGCTTCCCAAACGCTGCCCAGCCCAGCTGAATTCTTCTGTTAGCCTCTCTCTCAAAGTTGTTCTTACCAAACTGCAGAATTTGCCCGAGGTAAACATATTCTTGAACAACCTTGAGAGGAGCGCTATTGACAACAATAGGTCCTGGGGTGACGTGTTCGTTGAACATAACCTGCATTTTGTCCAAGTTCACCCCGAGACCAATGCGTAGTGAAGAATCAACTAGGCCATCCAGCATCTGCTGCAAGTCGTGCAGCGATTCAGCCAGTATGACGATGTCATTTGCAAATCTCAAGTGTGAGATGTACTCGCCGTTGATATTAATGCCACGTCCTTCCCAGTTCAGCGTCTTAAACGCATCCTCCAGTGCGTTGGCGAACAATTTCGGGGAGATTACGTCCCCTTGCCTCACTCCCCGACGCATTGGGATACCCCCTGTTAGCTGGTTCTGGGTTTGGACGGTCATTGTGGCGTTTTCGTACAGACTTCTCAGCACTTGGATATATCGCCAGTCTACTTGGCATCGCTGCAAGGACTCAAGAACTGACCAAGTCTCGATAGAGTCAAAAGCCTTCTCATAGTCCACAAATGCAAGACACAGAGGCCGATTATACTCTTCGGACTTCTGTATAATCTGCCGCATTGTGTGAATGTGGTCTATGGTGCTGAATCCTCCTCGAAACCCGGCCTGCTACGGTGGCTGAAAATCGTCGAGTCTTCGCGCTAGACGATTTGTGACGACTCTTGAAAACAGCTTATTTACGTGGCTAAGGAGCGAAATGGGTCTGTAATTCTTTAATAGGGTCTTGTTCCCCTTTTTAAAGAAAAGAACGACCACGCTCTTTCTCCACGCTTCTGGAGTTCTCCCAGAGAATAGGACCGAGTTGAAAAGCTTCCGAAGCTCTCTTAGCACTGGACTTCCTCCCGCTTTCAAAAGCTCAGACGTTATCCCATCCTCACCAGGGTCTTTTCCATTTTTAAGCTGTCTAAGAGCCGCCTCGATTTCATTTAGGCTGACTTCAGGCAGGTCTTCTGTGAAATGGCGGGTTAAGGTGGCTCTGGAATCCTCATTTTCGGGATCAGGTCGAGATGTATGCGATGCGTACAGCTGGCCGTAGAAGTTTTCAACTTCCGTAAGAATCTCCGGCTTCGAAACGACGATATCCCCACTAGGTTTTGTCAACTTCGTCAGGTGGCTCCTCCCAAGTGATTGGACGAACACCTTCGATCCCCGGTTCTGCCCTATCGTTTTTTCTATTGAACGTGTGCTGGAGCATCGAAGGTCGCGCCGTACCATTTCCTAATGATTTTATTCAGTGCCTGTAGTTCTGCCGAAGTGATGGGTGGGTTTTCACGCCGTTCCGTCATAAGCTCTAGAGTCTCCTCCGAGAGTTTAGACTTCTTGCCCGTACGCCGCATCTTGCAAAAACGCGTTCCTTCCTCCCTGAGGATTTCCACCATTAGGTCGAGCGCCTGGTCAACGTCATTTGTGGTTTCCATGGTCGTGAATCGGTTCTCCAGGTCTGACTGGAACGCTTCAGATCCTAGCATAGTTTGAAGTATATTTGGACGTAGCTTAGACTTCATCAAACGGGTTCGCTCCAGCTTGAAGTTGATATTTAGAGAGCCACGAACAAGTCTGTGATCGCTACCGGTATTGAACCTGTTGATCACCGAGACATCTCTAAATACATGCTTTTTATCCGTCATGATGAAGTCTATATATATCTATATAGCTATAGATATCTTCCATGATTATTTATTATTTTGAGTTCCCGATATTTCGACGCTGTTGCAAGCGCCATGATCGCGGGATGACTCCAAATAAAACAATAAAAACAAACAATAAATAATCATAGAAGAAATCCCAAGTAAGTTATAGTATAAGTTCAGATAAAAACCGTGAACCTTTAAAACAGTGTCTAACTGGGTTGTTTTGGAGAAATCGAACTTTTACAAGATTTTTGGATATTATCCGCCCCTCCACCATAAACTGCTGATTGTGATAAATCTACGCCCTTCAGGATATTAAACTGATACTTTTATGATAGGTCATGAACGAATAAAATTCTTCGAAAACCAATTTATCCAATAATTAGATCTGCCTTTGGATATTAAGCGCCATAAAGGACATGTCCAATGTTATATTATGTCCATGTTCGAATTTTATTGTTTTTAACTTCTCCTCTATTTTTAGGTTTACTCAAAATAAATGTAAAACACTTGTCGTGAAAAGTACAGAGGCGACTTTCTTGTTTTAGAAGCTTTCTTAAAAGGTGCCACATTGCCCACTTTTGGCAAGTTAATGACAAGAAAACATCGGTTGTTGCTGAAAAGTAGTATTTTAATAAAACTGGGTAGTACAGTTTTTTCGATGCAAACCTTCCTTTGTGCAAATTTTCTTATTACTACTTGTGATGAGTAATTAAATAGACATAGACAAAGACTATTGAATTTTCTGCGGGGCCCGTTCCGTACCATCGATGAAAGTGGCATCCCGTTTCACAAAAATCTTCAAGTGCTTCACCCACAAAATTTGGAAGCTTTTTTCCTTGGCCAGGGATTTAGTTTGGAAGAACAACATTTTTTTCGTAAAAGTAAGATGATCATTGACAAAGAACCTTCCGGATTCAGCGATTCCAATATGTTCGGGAAGTAAGGGATCCTTGTGGGAACGGGCAGCCGCGAGGAAATTCTCTTTCACATACCTATTCATAAAGGAAACAATGATATTCTAACTGGTAGTAATGTTAGTCGGTACACTGTGTACAAAATTAATTTAAGTCTTCATAATGGAATAAGAAACTTTGTCACCGATTTTCTTCACTATCCATGTCCTGGTGACCGTGTGTGTTACGTCTATCTGCACCGCTTCTTCTTTGGTTAGACTTTCGTCTAAAGCTAAGAAGTTCCTTGAGATTTGTTAGCTCCTGCCGTAAGAGTTGCACTTCAGATGCTAAATTGGAGAGAGGAATAAGGTCTTGACGAATGCTGGACAGTTCACGCATTATTCTATCCAGTGTAACCGAAACAAAGATGAAGAAAAAAACATGAAAGTGATTGGGTGCTTGTATGACCTGGATTCTTGCAATTAGCACACCTCCATGTTGCATAACGCTCCCTGAGGTAGCCCTTCTCCGTGACTCCAGAACACGGGAAGTCGAACTGTTTGCATCAAACTGAACACAGAATCGTTTCTGCGACTTCTTCACCACACCTTCCACAGATAACCATAGTTCGTAGGTTCAATACCAGTGTACAACAATATTGATAATATAAATTATCAAAATTGTTTTGTACCGCGAATTCGCGAACAATCGCTGACGACAAATGGCAGACGCGCGATGCGGTCTCGCTTGTACGTCTGATCAGAGCAGCGCTCGTTCAGACACTGATATTTTGCACTTATATTCTTATTCCTTCTTTATTTATTTTTGTTCAGCACGTTTTGTAATATTGGTTATAGCAGCTTACAGCGGCATTTAAGTCCAAGATCAGCATGCAATGTATACAAAATAAAATGAATATAAAGCAGCAAAGCTAAAAGCTCGAGAAATGTGTAGGCTAGACAAATTTCCATGTCAGCTAAAATTGCGTTGGGAACGAGAAAACATTCCTCATTGCGTCCCCGTTAACGGACAATACCGAGTCGTATTCTATGCGGAAGAATCAAGTGAATGTAATTTCTTACTGAATATATTATGTAGATTTAGGACAGCTAGGTATCAACTGTCGTATTTCTAAGGGTGTTAGCACATCAATCGTTCGGTCGTCGATCTATGCCATCGAGCGATGGTAGAATGGATTAGACGACAATCGATCGATAGGTTTACCTAGTAGAAACTATCGATCGACGTCGACTAATCCTTTATTGCACATAAAATTAAAAGTTATACACACAAATAATATATAGCTTATGTACAACGGCAAGCTAAACCCAGAATTGGGTTTTCTTTCAGCAAACCTTATTTAACAAGAATATTTGCCAAAGACGATACAGCTTTGGCATGAACGGTACTTTTAAAAGTTATCAACTTATTTTATGAATTAAACTAATACATAAGATATAATAAACGTAATAAATACTAAACATATATAGATCAATAATCATATAAAACACTATATACATACTATAATAATGTTGAAAGGAAATGTTCTCTTATTCCTCTCTTGAACACGTCATTCGACATTCGAGATTCTACCATTGATCGACGATCTATCGATTGAAGAACACCCTAAGAAGGATAGGTAACTAATTATTTTAACTAACACACCAATTTACCGTTATTGCTTCCTTGTATTGATGTGTTAGTTAACATTTTTGAAGTGAAACTTCTTTAGCCGCGTTGAACGATTTTTGGTGGGGGAAAAAACGATGAGTTTGCGTCACCAACGACCTCGACATGCTCGTGACGTCATGCGCGAGACTAGCGATGCGTAATTACACTACTTCTATCAGCATTCCTTATGACTGCCTTGTTTTTTTACTCGGGAGAATGTGCCTTTTCATAATCACCATCCTCAGCCTTCAAAAGTCCACTGCTGGACATAAGCCTCTTCAATCGCACGCCACTTAGTCCTGCGAAGGTTGGTCCACTGAGGCTGAGGGCGTCCCACCTTACACTAGCCGATTCAAGGTCACTTGAGAACCCGTCTAGAACAACCGCCATCTGTTCTATGGCTAATATGGCCGATTGTTACTTCGGCTTAATTATTATGTGAGCTGTGTTGATAACTCCACTTACTGTTGTTAGCTGTTGCCCACGACCTTCGACCGCATTGTTTCCCCATTAGGATTAGATTTTGGTAACCATTTCTAGGGGATTTTTAGCCCGGTACACTAATCCTTTTTCTAGAATAAAAGTACTCCACACTTAGTTACTTCAGCTATCTGCCTAAAGTCGCCTAGTCTAATTCGGTCCAGCCATTTTGGAGATTCGCCGGAACAAAGAGACACACAGACAAAAATTATAAGGATGTTTCTCCATTGTCGTGCTTATTACACGTCCACATCCAAAAAAATATTTATTCATTAATATAATTATATTCCTTTTAAAGGAAACTAAACAAAAGCAGGTGCTTATAGACTAAGATCCCGGTGTACAACGACCTTCACCGAGCTGGTTAATCGATGAAACTTATTTTATATTAAATTTAATATGTCAATAAATATATTGCATATGGGTTGTCTAAAAAATTTCAGTCCAGGATATGATTAATTAATAATTAAAAAAAATATATTTTTTGAAACTTTGCTCCGGTTTGGTTAATAAACAAATTCCATACAAATCGAAAGTATAAACCCCATAAAATATGCAAACGTTAGGTTGCCTTTTTTATTCAATAACCAGACCGGTGCAAGTTACTAGTATCGTTTTACCTGTTTATACCTGCCTACCCGAGAGTTGTGACGCGAAAAGAAAAGGCAACCTAACGTTTGTATATTCTATGGGCTTTATACTTACGATTGGTATGGAATTTGTCTATTAACCAAACCGGTGAAATGTTTAAAAAAAAATGACTGAAATTTTTTAGACAACCTATATGCAATATATTTATTGACATATTAAATTTAATATAAAATTAACCAGCTCGGTGAAGGTCGTTATATATCGGGATCCTATACTATTATATGCATGGAACATTTACAGGTCAAAATCACACAATTTAAATTATAAAGGTAATCTTGAACAATTGTCATTTCCTTCCTTTTCATTGTCCAGGTGTCCATTTACTAATTTCCAAAATACATTTGATTTTAACAAAAAATATCTATAATCCACACTGAAATTAAACAAAGTAACCATATTTTGAAACTACTATTAAAAAATTAAACATGATTGCTTTGAATCGGGGTGTTAAGCATAAAGATGGTATCAATATTATATATTTTAAACGATAGGCCTAATGATTTTCGATTAATTAAACGTTATATCCACTAACGGTATATTAAATAAGTGTTACAGTATATAAATGTTATATCTAAAGAAATTATATCAACAGTTCGTATAATTCACCTTTATTATTTCTTGTGAACGTTATTGAAATGAAAATATACCAAATAACTTTATATGATGAAATTTCTACAGATTATGTATTTCTGTTGCTGCTATAACAACAAATACTAAAAACAGAATAAATTAAATATTTAAGCTGCTAGTTTGCTTGTTTTTATAAATAATGGTTCGCGAGTCCGACTCGCGCCTGGCCGGTTTTTTACGTTACGCTTACACCGCGCACTCGCGCTTGGGCCTCAGGTAACTGAGCTGCCCAATTTCACAGTCCCGAGTAACAAAATACATTATTTAAATAGAGTTTTATAATTTTTCCACGGTAGCTTGTCGTCTTCAATCGCTTTCGTGTTATTGACGATAATTTTCAAAATGAATTTTGGTTTGACCAATTTGCGTTAGAAACTTTAAATTAGTTTTGTTGGTGAGTGCAAGTCACGGTTGTCATTACTTCTCATAGCCAAAGTTAAAGCGTTCATTACCTCGTCAATTATAAAATAATAATTACCAGGTAGTTGCTGTCACATGCCTGCCTCCTTGGACTGTTGGTCGCAACTGCTGAGCGTGGGTTCGATTCCTGGGTCGGGAAAAGTGTTATACATATGTTTTTTCCATCAAGAATTTCTCAGTAGCCGCCACGGAGTCTGGATCTGTGCCCGGTTGATGGCAATAGGCTCACCACCTATAACATGGGACTTAAACATAACTGGCGAAATGTGGGTGTAGTATTAGGTACCATCACCAAACTGGGTATCGGAGCACGTTAAGGACTATCCTTGCTTGCAGCGTTAAAACAGTTAAAAACTTGCTATTCCTTGGTCCCCTTTTTTGTTTTATTCCTATTGGTCGAAAAACAGTGGTCAAACAACTGGGATCATTAACAGAACCTGAGATTTTTTTTAAACAAAACATAATTTTAAAAAGGGCCGCGTTTTTTTCGGTTAACGTTTTTTTTTGTTTAAGTACTATTGATCCACAACCTATTTGTGCGGACCAATAGAAGTAAGGGTGTTAAACAGATGTGGTCATCGTGTACACGGGATTTTGTTTTTTTCATATCATCTTTTGCTCAGTCCATACACATTCATACTCAAAACTTACCTGTCATTCATTCATTCATATCAATCGCCATTCATACTCAAAACTTTCCTCATGACATTATACTCCCTGCGCATCACATGCCCCATACCAAGCCAACCGATCACCACAAAACTTTTCAGTCACCGGCGCCACTCTCAGACTTCCTCATAGGACTGCGCGGAACAAAAGTGGCAACCGCTGTTTCAGGTATTGTGTTCACTGTGTGCGAGCACACAACTGCCAACACACACGTGCGTGGATGTTAAACAAAACGTGTTAAATAAACAAAATACATTTAGTAAAATATGGCATCATGTGGATTGTAAACAACTATTTTAAGTGAATATAAAAAATAATAATAATAAGAGGCTTAGGTACAATCAAATAATTCAATCTTCTAGTACCTAAGCCTCTTTTTAGGGTTCCGTAGCCGAATGGCAAAAAACGGAACCCTTATAGATTCGTCATGTCTGTCTGTC
Source organism: Cerastis rubricosa (assembly GCA_949152445.1). Lineage (NCBI taxonomy): Eukaryota > Metazoa > Arthropoda > Insecta > Lepidoptera > Noctuidae > Cerastis > Cerastis rubricosa. The sequence continues at coordinate 19,141,818 of OX424523.1, read as the reverse complement.
TGTCTGTCTGTCTGTCTGTCTGTCTGTCTGTCCGTCCGTATGTCACAGCCACTTTTTTCCGAAACTATAAGAACTATACTGTTGAAACTTGGTAAGTAGATGTATTATGTGAACCGCATTTAGATTTTTATACAAAAATACAAATAAAGCAATAAATTTTGGGGGTCCCCATACTTAGAACTGAAAACCAAATAATTTTTTTTCATCAGACCCATACGTGTGGGGTATCTATGGATAGGTCTTCAAAAATGATATTGAGGTTTCTAATATCATTTTTTTTTAAACTGAATAGTTTGCGCTAGAGCCACTTCCAAAGTGGTAAAATGTGTGTCCCCCCCCCTCTAATTTCTAAAGTAAGAGGAGGAAAATTCTGAAAATATTTAAGATTGTAGAGCGTAAAAAAAACTATCAACGAAAATTGGTTTCAATAAGATATGATTTTCAGTTTTTGAGATATGGGACTTTTTCATAAAACTGCAGCAGTAACTTTGTTTTTCATAAACATACTATGAAAAACAAATTCAGTTTTGCGGTTGAGTGGAAGTTTACTAACTAAAACTACTAACTAATGAATGACAGTTCAAAATATTGTTATTATATTGTTTGGGGCTATGGAACCCTGTGTGCGAGTAAGACTCGCACTTGGCCGGTTTTTTTTAAAATGATTTCGAAATTTTTGAATGAATCTGTGTGTGTGAATGTTTGAAATGAAAACTTTGTAAGTAATCTTTTTAATGAAAAATGATTTGCAAAAAATAAAACAAAGGAATATAAAAGCTATTAATTTAAAGCTTTATGTCGACTTGTTCAACATTTTATTTGAAAACACTTTATATAAAAAAACCGGCCAAGTGCGAGTCTTACTCGCACACAGGGTTCCATAGCCCCAAACAATATTTTGAACTGTCATTCATTAGTTAGTAGTACTAGTTGTAAACTTCCACTAAACCGCAAAACTAAATTGGTTTTTCATAGTATGTTAATGAAAAACAAAGTTACTGCCGCAGTTTGATGAAAAAGTCCCATATCTCAAAAACTAAACATCATATCTTATTGAAACCAATTTTCGTTGATAGTTTTTTTTACGTTCTACAAACTTAAATATTTTCAGAATTTTCCTCCTCTTACTTTAGAAATTAGAGGGGGGGGGGGGACACACATTTTACCACTTTGGAAGTGGCTCTAGCGCAAACTATATAGTTTAGAAAAAAATGATATTAGAAACCTCAATATCATTTTTGAACACCTATCAATAGATACCCCAAACGAATGGGTTGGATGAAAAAAAAAATTTGGTTTTCAGTTCTATGTATGGGGAACCCCAAAATTAATAGTTTTTTTTCTATTTTCGAGTGAAAATCTTAATGCGGTTCACAGAATACATCTAATTACCAAGTTTCAAAAGTATAGCTCTTATAGTTTCGGAAAAAAGTGGCTGTGACATACGGACGGACAGACAGACAGACAGACATGACGAATCTATAAGGGTTCCGTTTTTTGCCATTCGGCTACGGAACCCTAAAAAGTATGCTTAAATTGTGTACGTTATAAGACAAATAAGAAAAAAAAACCAATACCGTTTTATAGGTTTACCTATACTCATAGGCCAAATCAAACAGCAGTGCTGAGATAATAAACACAGTATTTTCATTATCTTTATTTATTTTTTAAGACAATCCTGGCGGAATTGTCTTAAAAAATAACCACTATTCCCAAACCACTGTAACTCCTGACAGCCAAAATCAACAGCGGCGACCACCGGAAAAGATCTGCAGCAATGAAGCTCGACAAAGTCCCAGAGAAAGAAAGAACTGTCTTTGATCCCGCAACGAAATTAATCAGAAAAGAATAGCGGAGGAGTAGGAAAAACATAATTTCATTTACCTCCACAGCAGGAGACAGAAAAAAAACAAGGCCTGTAGGCACAAAGAAACGTTTACAACTGCGATAAGCCCAGTTGCCTAGCACCACGGATTAATAATGTTATTAATATTAATGGGTCCTAAGTTGTGAGCTGTTATAGTAGGTTTTTATTAGATTTTCCTTATTTATACTTCATAAAAAAAAAAACATAAAACAAGATTAACAAAAAAGCTAACGGTGGTTAGGGCACCAGACACAGCAACGTCCTGACAATGCGGGCTGTAACGAGGATTACTTACTGCCTTCTGAATCAGGCCCTTGATCCAACCACCTGAGGAGAGCCTCGACGGATATTCGTCGAGGCTCTTGGCTATCAGGCAATTAGCCGTTACGACAATCGGCACAATGATAGCAGAGCTCACGGCGGATAAATTGCAATAGGCCTGTAATTGTCCACTTTGGACCTGATGCCAACATTGGCACAGAGGTAACCCGTGAAAATTTTCACTCTGCTTTGTTTGTAGCTCTAAGTTATAGACAAATAGAAGTGGCTCTTTAAATATTTCAAAGCAGTCTTTAAGTACAAACGGTGGAATGCCATCGGGCCCTGCAGATGAATGAGCTTTTTGGCGGCGAATTCCTACTGATACGTCGGCTGAGTCACTATCTGCAACGATACGCGTTATTTAATAAAACAGATGAAAATTTACCATTCCTCCTCCTATCTCTGAAAAGCTCTTGAACCTAAAATTTTGTAAAAATAAACAAGTTGGTTGTAACTTATAGATTACAGGAAAACCTACAAGCCGTAGCAGTCTTAAAATGACATGGTGATTGACTGAATATTGTGTCTACAAGCTTTTATTTGCAGTTGGATTGTATAGTAGATCACGTTTTTCAACTACAACATTATGTTTATAACATTATGGATATGTTAATGATGAATGATTATTCATCCTAAATATACACCTTCACAGTCCAAGTGGACACATTTGTCAGACCATCAATGCACTCACACTCACACAATGTCTCCCTCTTATTGATAAGCGACAAAAAGCCCAGATAAAGATGGCGGGATGAGCCCAACTCCTTCAACAAAGGTCGGTTTTTAGTATTTATAGTATCATTATATCGAGAGAACCGGAAAGACAACAGACAGGCTTTTGCTCTGCAAAGGGTCAATACGGGCTCTTAATAATTAGGTACAATGTAAAATCAAATACAAAGGTACCTTAATTATTGGAACACGGTGTATCGGTTTTACTTCACTGTGTGGTAGGTGAGTAAGTTTGTATGAGTGTGAGAGGTGACAATGTCGATTTATTTCGTTCTGATCCCAAAAAACGAATACCACTGGTATTTGTTTCAACTCATACCTATTTTCCATTCCAAACGGATACCACTTTTTTTTTTGGTTTGTACAGTTTATTTTTATTAATAGTCTTATAATTACATACAAAGCATTTTTATTGACTGTACCTTTTATCTTTGAACTTGTTTTGGTATTCGTTTGAACAATGGTATCCGTTCGGATAGAAAATAAATATGAGTACAAACAAATACCAGTGGGATTAGTTTTTGGGATCATAACGGAATAAATCAAAAAGTCTTACACCTGTCTGTCTAAATGGTAAGTACGACTAGTAACCTCATCTAACGAAATAAGAAACGCCATCAAAGAATAAAAAATTAGGCTACGACCTTCTCGGCTTAAATTTCGTTTTAAATTAACAAAAGAGGCCACGTTCCGCCAAAAGTTTTTGAGAAGAAATTATTTGTTGTGGCTTACGGTATTAAAGCAAAAGTAATCATTTTAATTTAAATGAGGGACATTCTGACGACAATAGATTTATCTTTATCAGCTAAAATATCTTTGGTGATGCCAGGAATTAAGTGGTTAGTGGTAAATGGACTTTACATTTGCTTAATTATTGGTTAGTTAATATTAGGTATTATTTTAAAAAAAAATAGCTAATTTTGAGCCGTTAGGGGTTGAAACACTAGGGCCATGGGGCCCGACTGCGCACCTTGTGTATCGAGAAATCGCCAAACGGTTGGTCCCTACTAACTGTTGGTCTTCACGTGATCAGAGGGCTGGCCTTTTTTTGTCCAAAGAATTAGCATTGCCATCCAACGTGGCAATGCGGCCAGCGTTTTGGGCACTTTTGCTGTTGACAGCGATGTGGACGAATTTTTTGACGCCCTGTTATTTTGATCCTTGTACATATTTTATTATTATTTTAGATGTATTTGTAGTTTGTAAATAATGTATATATGTAATAATGTATGTATATAATTCTGAAATAATGATAATAGTACAAAAAAAATGTTGTCGTTTTCTCTATATAGTACTTTACTCTTTGTATTTGCCCTTAACGTTTCTGAACGAAACATTTGTATAATCTGTTGTGTGGGCATTAAGCACGCCATCCGGTTAAAAAAAAGTTCACGTATTTCGTAATAATAGTTGTTTAAAGCTATAACTCATAATTATTTACTCGCAAATGTGATGAAAAACATTCAAACACCAAGAGCAAGAGTAACTCCTGGTGGAATGCGGAACTTAGTAAGCTCAGGCAAACCATGCGCAAACAATTCAACAGAGCTTAAAACTCCAGACTACCAGTAGACTGGAACTCATACAAGAAAACACAATACACCTTCAAGAAACAAGTCAGGAATGCCAGTAGGGCAGCCTGGCGGAAATTCTGCGAAGAAATCGAATCGAACAGCGAAGCTGCGCGTGTAAGAACGATCCTATCCACTGATCAGGATCGCACCCTCGGCTCGCTGAAAACCTCGAACAACACCTATACCAAGTCGGACTACGAAACAAGTAAAGTCCTTTTGGAAACCCACTTCCCAGATTGCAATCTCTCTGAGGACAGAACCTGGGCAAGTGAGCCAAGGCACATACCCAATGTCCAATACTGGGCCAGAGCCCACTCCATAGTAACGACAGAGAGAACAAAATGGGCAATAAAGACTTTTAAACCATATAAATCCGCAGGCTTAGACGAAATCTTCCCAGCCCTGCTGCAATGGGGGGTAGACGTCCTGACACCATGGTTGACCGTCATCTTCCAAGCCTGCTTAGCACAGAAATACATACCACTTGCATGGCGAGAGGTGAAAGTCATTTACATCCCCAAACCAGGCAAACCCGACTACACACAGCCCAAGGCGTACAGACCAATAAGCCTGACATCTTTCCTACTGAAAACCATTGAGAGACTCTGTGATCGACATATTCGGGACGGACCTCTTCGGGAGCGGCCACTCCACAAACAACAACACGCGTATTCCACAGGAAAATCAACAGAATCTGCACTACGCAGTGTGATCTCCTAGATCAAGTGTGCAGTGGACCACAAATGCTCTTCACTAGCTGTCTTCATTAATATAGAAGGCGCTTTTGACAAAACCATCTTCCATAGCATCAACGCAGCTCTCAAGGAACACGGTGTGGACTCGACCCTGCGTGGATGGATCACAAACATGCTCCGTCTGAGGGCCGTACAAGTTACGGTAAACGACACCACTAGAGCCATGTTAGCGAAGGGCTGCCCCCAAGGTGGTGTCCTCTCACCGCTACTATGGAACCTCGTAGTAGACAGCCTCATCAAACGTCTCAATAGCAGAGGCTACTACACGGTGGGCTATGCTGATGATCTGACCATAATAATAAATGGAACACACGAAAACACACTATGCAACCTTATGCGCCAAGCCTTTAGAATAGTCGAAGACTGGTGTAAGGAATACAAACTAGCAGTGAACCCTACCAAAACGGATCTAGTCCTCTTCACAAAGAAAAGGAAGCTGGCAACATTACAGCTACCAAGCTTCTTTGGGACCACACTAAGCCTATCGACTGAAACCAAGTACCTGGGTATCTTTTTGGACAAACAGCTGAACTGGGCGAAACACACTGATTACATTACCACAAAAGCCAGTATAGCCCTATGGCAATGTAAGAGACTACTCGGGAGAAATTGGGGCATAAGCCCCAAAATCACATACTGGCTATGCACCACAGTTATCCGACCAATCATCACATACGGCTCTTTAGTTTGGTGGCCCAGGACCAATATAAGTACGACACAAAAGGACCCCGAGAAACTACAAAGATTTGCCTGCGTAGCAATCACCGGCAGCATGAGAACTTCCCCCACTGCCGCCTTACAGGTGATGCTGGGGCTACCACCTCGTCGTGAGAGAGGAGGCGGCCTAAGCGACCTTCAGACTCGAAGTATCCGGCACTTTAAGCAACGATTCCAGAATCAAACACACACATCAGAGAGGATGCCATTAAAGAACAGCCTATGATGGCATCGACCATCGACAGAACCCTGAAGTCCCACTGCTTTCAAAGGCACTATAGCATTGAACTCACAGCGGAGTTGTGTAACTACTCAGGTACAAAAGAGCTAAGGAATTTACACTGATAGATCAAAAACCAACGACGGGACAGGTTTCGGGGTGTTCTCCGACGACCTAAATATAAAAATATCCAAACCACTTGGTATGCTCAACTCTGTTTACCAGGCAGAGTGTGTAGGTATTATCCAAGCGGCACACGCTATAGAGGCCAGAGAGGTTACGAATACCAATATTCGAATACTTTCGACAGTGCCTCGGTTCTCCAATCCCTAAACAGTAATCAGATCACGTCGAGACTAATACTAGAATGTGATAAAGCACTAGAACGAATCACGGTACTAAACCACAACACTGTAACACTACAATGGATCAGAGGATACAGTGGATCTCTAGGGAACGATGCGGCGGATGAACTTGCCAGAAGAGGATCCAGCACAAAACCATACGGACCCGAACCCATTTTGCCCATTCCTTTTAAGCAGCTAAGTAACTGGCTAAAGGATCACACTCGAACACAAGCGGAAAAATGGTGGACCTCGACACCAGGGTGCAGGCAGCCCAAGGAGGCTATACCGTCCCTTGACACAAAGCTGACCAGGCGCCTTCTGCGTCTGGACAGGGATGGCCTGCGTCTGGTGGCGGGGACCATCACTGGACACTGTTCACTGAATAAACACTTCCACACTCTAGGAATCACTGATAGTCCCCTGTGCAGAGCATGCATGGTTGCGGAGGAAACGGTGGCGCACGTGCTGCTTGAGTGCACCGGTGTCACCAAGATTCGCGAGGAGACCCTGGGAACACCAAGATCCCTTGCGGATGCCCTGAGAAGACCGGGAAGTGTGATCTGCTTCTGGAGGGAGGTGGGCTGGTTGGAATAACGGCCACTATGGCTCATGCACAATGGTCTACTCAAAGAACTAAGTGCGGAAACCTAAACCCCAAGAAGAAGAAGAAGAAGGTGCTTGTTTTTGGCTTTTCAGTCGATTTTTAAGTTTTTATATAAGGTGCAGTAGTTTAGCTAAAGAAGTGCACAGACCACCAAGAATTAAGTTACCAGATATGCAGATACACAGGCTAGTTAATATTCAGTGGCCACAAATGATACTTAATAACGAGCAACAGCGTTTGCGGGTTTCGACGCGGTTTCGTCGCGGTTTTGTGAGTTGCAAATAGGAATAAATAGTGACGAGAGTCCTGTCAATCAATAATTACGAATCAAGATATCGACTTTCGATTACTGACATAGAAAATTGATGAAATTGTTTCAGTTTTATTGTACAACGTGCTAACAGACCTTTCACGAAGCTGTCAACCAAGCATTCTTTACTTCAAACCAAGTAACTCAACGCAAAAATGATTGCTGTGAAAATTCTGGGTGAAAAGATAAACACAGTCTCGGGATATTTCAGTCTTGACTCTTGTCATACTCATACTCTGTCAAGAAAGTACCGATCCAATGTTATTTTATCGCCTTCAAAGTATGCTCCTCCTGAAACGATACACTTACGCCAACGAATAATCCAATCATCAAAACATTTTTTTAAAGCTTTTTCTGGAATTGAGTTCAGTTCTCGTCACGAATTCTCCTTTATGTCTTCTGCCGAATGAAAACGGGTGCCACGAAGTGGTATTTTGAGTTTAGGAAAAACAAAGAAGTCGGCTGGAGCCATATCGGGTGAAAAAGGTGGTTGCTCGATGGTATTTGTTGAGTTTTTGGTCAAAAATTCGTTAACTATCATAGCGAATGAATTTTACCGGCCGGCGAACGGAAACCGGAAACGGGCTTGTGCGAAGGCGCATTATCGTTGTGCAATATAGTATTTTCCTCCCACAAATATGGTTTCTTTCGTCGAATTTGCTCTCTTAAACGCCGCATAACGCTCAAATAATATTCTTTATTTACTGTTTGACCTTCCTTTTGGCAAGAATAGGGGATGATCACATTTTTTTTTCTTTGTCCTTCGGGTAGATTATTAAAAAGTATTGAACACGTATTTTTTCTTTTTTCACGTGGTCATAAAATTACGGAGATATATTGAGTTGAAATGGCGCATGACGCCACTTGTAGGTCATTTTTACCTACTTGTGACGTAGTGAGCCCCCACTCTCCAACTTTAATGAGTTTTAACTAAGTAATTTTTAGATATTTTGATAAAACAAAAAATACGTTAGACACGTATTTTTTGTTTTATCAAAATATCTAAAAATTAAAATTAATATTTTTGTATTACCTGTCTGACAGACAAAATAGAATTTCGTTTTCTTTACCCAGTCCGCACCCCTATTCCGAGTGCACACACCGCCATAGTCAAAGAAAACGGTCAGTCAACATGTGGTTTTTTCGCCATCGGGTTTTTTTTTTGTTTAGTTGGAAGGAACCCGAAGCTTGTTGACTAGTTTGCATGGTTTACGAGCATAAAGATGGACTGACTGGAGTCCACTTTACCAATTTTTGATTACGGTCGAATGGCACGCGGTCTTTCGTTTTGGGCCGTTCAGACTAAATACCATAAAAATGATTACATTGAGTTTTGTACTAACTAAAAACAGTGCATTAAGAAACACTTTTCAAGCATTGTGTAAACTACTCTTTATCCAAAATCAATCCAAAGTTACAAAACTAAAGACTTCCTTTATTACTTGAAAACGACGTTACCTAAAGCGAGGGCAATAATAATTCTTAGCTAGGAACATGGCAATAATGGTGTAGGTCAACACCATCTGCCGCCTACTGATTTATGACATCTTGGGGAAAAAACGCTCTCGAGGCAACTTGGTTCGGTTCTTGCTACTACACAAATGAAGAAAAAAGATTTTAGAGATTCCATCTGAACTTAGCGGCCGCATTGACACTTAGTTGCTCGCTGTGTATTTTATCTCCATCACAAAGAAGAAAAGCAGTTGTTTTGGTAAATTAACGGCACTTTGATAAAAGAAAATAGGTTTATTTGGCAAAAGCCACAACACACCAAGGTAACAAAAAATACTTAAATCTAAACATAATTAAAAAAGAGATAATTATTGCGTGTCTCACGGCTGCGTCAAATAGGGCCTGTTCAGCAAAATTCCGATGAAGATAGTGTTTCGCGCAAGCCTTTTGAATTCACAAGCTATGTTAAACCTATATTGGGAAATCTTATCAGAATTTAATCGTTTTCCTATCATCATTTTAGCCGAAAGACGTCCACTGCTTGACATAGGCCTCCCCCAAATTTCGCCACGTTGACATAACATGGAGGGTTTTGCCAAAATCGCCGCACTTGGCAGGCGGGTTGGCGATCGCAATACGGTTGTTACAAAAGCACAGAGAACGCTGCTGCCCATTTCTCTGGCAACCCTTAGTCGCCTCTTACGACACCCACGGGAAGATATGAGATGGTGCTATTCTTTACGTCCGACACCATACAGAGCAACGTACACCATACAAGCAAATGTGGGTGTACTACCTGATTATTAATATGCGGCGCAGGCGTCTAAAAGACTACACGCACCCGTTGTTAAAAGGTTTCACTTGAATTGTTTGCGAAAAGTCTAAGGTCAAAAGGTTACTCACCACTATGTTTACAACTTTACTAAAATCGCCCGGTTATCACCACTGCGGAGACTGGCCTGACGACACAGCTTAGCACACTCAAGTGGATTGCCCAGGCCTAGGCAAAGCAGCGCGTGATCTTGTCGTGGCGGTCGGTGCTATGGATAACCTCTCGCTTCCGGTGGTGTAGCCTGCAGGTGACACATTTGCTGAGTCTGCAACCTGAACAGACACAGGTCCTAGGCGGCGGGGAACCGTGTTCTTCACGCGCCTCATACGGGGAACTGCGGTCGTGAACAGTCAAAGACGGCGATGGTGATAAACTGAGCAAGTAATCTAGCACCCCGGCCCAAGGTAACCGAAGAACACCGTGTGGTTTTATTTAGTACGAGTCCGACAGACCCTTTGCCTACCCCAGGGCGGAGGATAGGATACAGGAGGATCTACAAAGGCAAAAAGAAAAAAATAAGGGTATGTAATATTGGGTGGTTGAAATAAAACACTAATAGATAATTTTTTCAAGTACTTTATTATACGTAGTTTATAATAACAATCATATATGGTAGATAGTCATCACATTGAAGTAATTATGTTACGACAACTATATAAATGTGTGGTAATAGTTACCTAAATTCATGTTTAGGTTTCAAAAGGCGACCTGTATCATGACGTCATAGAGAAAGAGTAACTCATTCGTCCATATTTATTTTACCTTGGATATTGGCAAAATGGCTGAAATGGTTAGATCGGTAACCATAAAATCCATAGCTTTGGATTTGTAATTAATAACGATGTCGATTGTAGATGGTATTTTCTTTTGTTAGTAACATTGTATTTTGATATTTCTTTGATTTTATTAGCTGTATGTCTCTTGGTCCTGACGGCACGGTTGGCGCAGTGGTTGAGTGAGCGGCTGCTGCGCTGCGTGTCGCGGGTTCGATCCCCGCACGGAACAAATATTTGTACGGCCTACAGATAGTTGTTCCGGGTCTGGATGTTTGTGTATGTGAGTTTAAATGTTTGTAAACGCACCCACGATACAGGAGAAAATTCCTAGTGTGGGTCACAGTTAAAAACAAAAAAAAAGATCCTATCTCTGTGCCACATAAGGCGCCATGAAGATTGCCCAGCCCAGACTTCATGCAATTCTTAATTCAGAAGGGTTTTAATAATCACACATCTTGTAGGCAGTTCATCGGTATCATCATCATTTCAGCCCAAAAGACGTCCACTGCTGGAAATAAGCCTCCCCCAAGTGTCGCCACATTGACATTTCGGGGGGTTTTGCCATAGTACGCCGTCAACATTACGTGTTTAGTTATAGTTTAAGGTTTTTAATATGTATTAGTTTGTTTGTTATTTTATAATATTATTTTGTGTATTTTATGTATGGGCCTTAGTTGCCTGATAATAAAATTATTGATTGATTGATTGATAGTCACCACGCTTGGCAGGCGGGTTGGCGATCGCAGTACGGTTGTTACAAAAGCACAGAGAACGCTGCTGCCCATTCTCTGGTTAATCCCTTAGTCGCTTTTACGACACCCACGGGAAGATATGGGATGGTGCTATTCTTTACGTCCGACACCATACAGAGCAATGTTCATCGGTATATGGAGCGGTATTACTAACTACCCACAATTTAGTTGTGTTGTATATCACGATTTATGGTGAATATGGCCAGCCATTAGTTCCGAAAGTATTTTAGTGTGGGCTTGATTTTTGTAGTGAAAAGTTACCAATACACTTGAAACGATTTAAGAAAACTCGTGTTCAACTAGAAGTTGACTGTACGAAAGTATATTTGTAAAGTTATAATTTTACTATTTATGACGTCATACTACAGATTACAAGAGCCTTGAGCCTCGAATCTTATAATCTAGATGTGGAAGGTGAGTCCACAGATATAGCATTTAAATTAGACATTAGATTACATATTTTACGATTATCATAATGTTACTGAAATATGCGTTAGACCTAAACTACGTTCATGAAACGATTATGTAAATCAGTCGTTTGAAGAATACTTTAATATAAATATTTAGGAATAGAATTGTAGTAGATGCAAAAATGTAAAAAATGGCTTTTACAAATAACATGAGCTGCAAATGTTGCATTTTTAAGCGATGTCGGAATTTTTGTATTACTGATGTGTTATTATGAAAAACGACCGCTGTTAGCTAAATGGTGCATCCTTTTCAATTTTTTTTAAATTAAAAGCGCTTTACACCGCTGCCGCTGCCGGAGTAAAGTTCAGCCTTTCATAAAACGGACGGATTTAACCGAACATTTTGTTTAATTTGCTTTACAATAACAGTGTCAATTAATTTACTAACGTTTTAAAAACCGTTCAGAATTTAATGCTGATACTTTCATACTTACTTTTGGCACAATATTTAGTAAAAAAGTGCATTATTTTTTACCGATACTTTACGTTGAAAAAACAAAATCGGCAGACAAGCGCAAAGTTATCAGCTAATAGTATTTCTAAATTAATTATTAAAATAGCTTTAGGACGGAAGCATAATTAATTAAAGAAGCTAGGTATATGACCAAACACATTGATTTAATACTTAGATGACTTGAAAATAAACCCTGAAGACATCCCTAGTTACGGTTTATAATTTTGATATGATTTACAAATGCCTTTGGCATTATTATTTATAAATCTTAATTAACTTATTTAAACACACATACAAAATAAAACAATATATCTGACTAAACTAAAACTGGGTGTAGGTAAAAGTAATTTCAGAATCTCGAAGAAAACAGTTTCTACTTATAAACACATACAATATTAATAATAACAAAAAACCTGAGTTCTTAAAGTAATATAAAATGAAGTGTGTTATAATTTGTTCTAATTTACGAGTACCTAACTAATGATAACATTATCACACAGCAATTTAGCCTACTTTTTCAATTTCGAATTACATTGACTATGGTATATATTTTAATAAAACTGGTATGTGATATAGACGTCGATATTTTAACTACTTTTTATTTTGAAATCCTGAAACACAGAAAAGATTTATCTATAGTTATATGGTGCTTATAATTTAACTCTAACGGTAATAACCGGGAAACTACATAAATCACATGATGACTTGATGTTAGCATGCATCAAAATATCTCATGCTGGTGCATTCATGGCGTGGGTGTAACATACGCTTGTACACGCATAGTGTGCGTACGTCAATGCACACCGATTGTGTCACATAAAAATAATATTCACGCGCAATTTGTAATTATTTTAAATATGCATCTTTATGTGATTATGGCAACCACTAAATTACTAACAGCTAATGCTTGTTGCTCATCAATTATGTAACCCAGAAATGGTCTCGATTGAGCCATTAATGGTAATGACGTTATGAACACACTGCATTTGAGCAATGTATGCATGCATCAACTAGATATACTGTACGTCTCGGGAATTATTTTACCTATGCGAGTAAAATTGACCTTCTCTAAAGGTTTTCACGGTATAGTTTACCTCATAGTTTTAATAGAATTACATAGATAGTATTATCAGTCCGTCTTCTCATATGTCCCGTCTGTTAATCCGTTAATTCATGTTAGCCATGAAAAAAATATTGAAGAAGTATGGTTAAGCAAATTCACCCGCTTATTAGCATGGTGATTGATGTTCAGAGGCAACAGGCAGGGTTAGCCATGCAGCCCCCAATTCAATTTTAGCACTATGTAGCGTTTGTACAACCGACACTTGTACGGTTGTGGTTGTAGTTACAACGATAACGTGCCTCCATTATCTCGCGATGACAATCGTATCGTCATAAGTTGCGCATATTTAGTACGCTCTGCAGTCAAATAGTCGTTAATTACAACGACTGGAGTACCACTGCGCCCTCACAGCGGTAACTTAGCCATATTTAACGTTTATCTTTATCTAACTACCTGGTATAACTTTTAGAATTACAGGATTTTAAATTATGTCACCTAATTAAAAAAGTTTACTTACTAAACACGTAACTATAAGACCCTGATATTCATCTACTTTGTAAAATACGCCAGGCTTTTTAGAAAACAACCAAATACCAACATGATGTATGACATGAATCAATTAAAAAAAAAATGTAATTTTACATTTATAAATGCTGGGGGAGGAGGAGGGGGTATGCTCCTTTGAATGCGTTAGTTAGATAAAAAAACCCGTATCAGCTACACAAAGTACTCCCTTCGAAATAATATCACAGTGCGCTAAGTTTAGTGAACAGTGATGCCGTAAAATTCACTCAACCATACGACACGTTATAATCTCACAAGAACGTACATAAACATAATTCGTCATTTTCCTTCACATGTAAACCTTAGAAGTCCATACCTATTATCAAGAAAGAAATGGAAAAGAAAATAATTTAGTGTCGTTCATTAACTTTCAAAACGTAATAGAAGTACATCAGTGCTCATAAAATTAGTTCATTTTCTTGAGAAGTTTTATCTAAATTTATTTACATTTTGATTTTCAGTGAATTTGAACCCATAGCAGGGGTCTTTTAATGAATCGGTGTTATAAATACTTTAGTAAGAGCTTGAAATTGTTTTAATCTGAGTTGAATCATATGTAGAGCAGAGGCAAAGGTCGTTAGGTCCGTTGTCAGCGTGGGTGATTGATATTCGGGTGGATTGCCGAGTTGTTTACAGTTGGTAGAGGTCCACGGAGCTGGACCTTTGGTTGGAGTGGGATGCACGACGCCGGGACGTCGTTGCCTCCCCGGCCTCGCATCAGACTTGTGTGAAGCTCGAATGCAAAGCCGTCTCCTCCTGCCCGATCTGGTTAGCGGGGCTGTAGTACTGTTGACAAAATATTTTATATAGCGCAACTGCTGAGCATGAAACTCTGGGTTCGATTTCCAGGTGCTATTGGAATTTCTCATCAGAAATTTCTCAGTAGCCACGAAGTCTGGATTTGTGCCCGGTTAATGGCAATGGGTCCGCCTCCTATTGCTTGGGAATTCAAACATAACTCCCAAAAATGTGGTTGTACAATTAGGAACTCTGCGTTAATCTTCGGGGATTACAGGATTTTGGTAAGCTTCGGCGAGTAAACAGACTAAAAAGTAAGACTTACCCCGTAAGCTCCACCGTTCCATCCAAGGCGTTCATGTTCGCGTTGAGTTCCACGTTGGGATGGGTTCTTGCGATCTGCGTTAGAAGCAAGGCGTGCTTTGGCCCGCAGCGCAGCCCGTAGTGTCACGTTAGCCCGAGCCGCTTCTGCGCGACCGTGCTTGCAGAACTCGATCAAAGCGACCCCCAGAGCCAGAGACAAACCTCCCACCAGAACGTAGAACAAGCCAGCCACCTGGCTCAGTGTCAATTCGGATCCTTTAATTTCCTAAAACATACATTTTAAACTAAAAAAAGAAGACTAAAAAAAGCTTTTAAAATTTGGGTAGCCAATACTTTTCTGGTAATAATCTCGTGATCTACTGTTTTTTTTTTATGATAGAGCAAAAAATAAAGTGTTGTCTATTGTTTTTCACTTGATAATCTACTAGCACTTCGCCCGCGGCTTCGTCTGCGAAAATTGTGATATAATATAGCCTATGGTACTCGGTAAACTAGCTTACTAATGCTGAAAAAATTTTAAAAAGCTGCCGAGTAGTTTTCTAGTTAAATCGTAACAAACAAACAATTTCTTTTTCCTGTTTATAATACTTATTAGACATGCTGTAAAATAAAGAAAGTTGCATGAAACAAACGAACTAACTAAGTTATTAAAAATCGAAATCAAAAGTTTGAAGGCTAAACAAATAAAATAATACAAATAATAACTATTAAAATGCAGATTAAGATGTTACTTACAACGTCAGCGGCATCACATTCGGATTTAGTGAACCACTTACGAACAAGTCTTGGTATCTCACCCTCCTCCTTCAGCGCTTGCAAGGCCATATTGACTCCATCCCTATAAAACACTCTCAAATGAAAACACTCTGAAGCGCTTTTAAGAGCTTAGGAAAGAATAATTCGCAAAACATTCGCCATAAAAATATCGCGGGCAGCTTTCGCATAGGCGTTAAAGTGTCGCATAAGTCAAAGGAAAATCAAAATGCTTACCGCAGCTTGGATCCTTTGGGGAAGCTAACAGCGAAGTCCTTAAATCCACTATGAGTAAGAGTGACGATCATCTCACAAGGTTTCTCTTCAGGTAAAGCGGAACTGTCCATGAGAAATGCAAGCCAACCATGCTCATCAACAGGCGCTTCCTCGGGTAATATTTCTGCAGTTGGCTTTTCAAGAGTATCCTGAAGAAGATAGTATTGAATAAATGCAAACTATCTTAAAATCCCAAGAAAATGTATATTTTGTGAGATTATTTACATAGGAAATTAAGCCTTGCTTTTCACATTTCCTACAAGCTTTAAAGGATTGTTTATGTCAACAGTAATGCAGTTACCTCTGGGCACGTAGCTAGTTTACTGTATGACTGTGTGGGTTCCGTAATACGAGACAGTGTTAGATATGAAGCTAGATTAGCCGTATACGATGATATCACTATCAGAGTGAAAAACCACCACACGCAGCCCACAATTCTTCCGGACACAGACCTAAAATATGCACAGAATTAGTTTATATTTTCATAATGTTTTGTTAAACCTTATAGTCCAATGGACAGAACCAAAATATAAACACACACCAAAATATAATCACTGAATAAATAGTAAGAGAATTCGATTTTAATTAATTGTTTAAACATATTTTATTATACCACAAGTTACCAACATATGGGTGTATGAAAGTCATGGGAATCTCTACTTTATGGTTCCGCTGTTAAGTGTGATTAATCATGTTGTCATTATACTGTTTGGTAGCACAAAACCTTTGTGCGCGAGTCCGACTCGCGCTTGGCCGGTTTTTTACTTAAGACATTATAATATTCACTAACCTGGGATTAATGTCACTGCCTTGCTGCATAACAGAGCCCAGCGAAAACCACATTGAATTCCAAAAACTAAATTCGTTCACGACGGTGGTCTGCAATATCGTGCGGAAATTTTAACAAATGTTCTTTCAAGTATTGTTATTATAAACGATTATTTTACAATGAGAATTATGGTTACTAATCTATTTTTGTGATTACCTTTGTGGTAGCGACGTCGGCATGTTCAGAAATCTGTGAATCCGTAAAAGAAACCACTCGCCATTCGTAAGGAGAAAATCGAGATACGATGAATAAAACCACACTCACAGCGAAGAGGCCACAGATAATAGAAAGCTGGAAAAGAATTTTAATCTATATATATAAAAGAAAGTCGTTTTAGTTACTTCGCTTATAACTCAAGAACGGCAGAACCGATTTAGCTGAAAATTGGCAGGGAGGTAGTTTAGAGCCAGGAGAAGGACATAGGATACTTTTTATCCTGGTCTGCGCGGGTGAAACCGCAGGGCGCAGTTTGTTATTATCATGTTCTTGGCGAACGCCACGCGCTTCAGGGGAGGCGTGGTCGGGATTGAGGTACTAGGAGAACATAGCTTACCGGGAGATATATTATGTTCTTGGCGAGCGTGTCTGAGCGGCGTGTTCGGGATTGAGGTACTAGGAGCACATAGCTTACCTCGAGATGGTTGAGCGTAACCTTACCTACCTACCCATGAAATCAGAAAAATGAAGGAATAGGGTAGGGTTGTGTAGGGTGGTAGAGTAGGGTAGAGTAGGGTAGAGTAGGGTAGAGTAGGGTAGAGTAGGGTAGAGTAGGGTAGAGTAGGGTAGAGTAGGGTAGAGTAGGGTAGAGTAGGGTAGAGTAGGGTAGAGTAGGGTAGAGTAGGGTAGAGTAGGGTAGAGTAGGGTAGAGTAGGGTAGAGTAGGGTAGAGTAGGGTAGAGTAGGGTAGAGTAGGGTAGAGTAGGGTAGAGTAGGGTACAGTAAGGTAGAGTAGGGTAGAGTAGGGTAGAGTAGGGTAGAGTAGGGTAGAGTAGGGTAGAGTAGGGTAGAGTAGGGTAGAGTAGGGTAGAGTAGGGTAGAGTAGGGTAGAGTAGGGTAGAGTAGGGTAGAGTAGGGTAGAGTAGGGTAGAGTAGGGTAGAGTAGGGTAGAGTAGGGTAGAGTAGGGTAGAGTAGGGTAGAGTAGGGTAGAGTAGGGTAGAGTAGGGTAGAGTAGGGTAGAGTAGGGTAGAGTAGGGTAGAGTAGGGTAGAGTAGGGTAGAGTAGGGTAGAGTAGGGTAGAGTAGGGTAGAGTAGGGTAGAGTAGGGTAGAGTAGGGTAGAGTAGGGTAGAGTAGGGTAGAGTAGGGTAGAGTAGGGTAGAGTAGGGTAGAGTAGGTAGGTAGTAGGTAGGTAGAGTAGGGAAGGTAGGGTTGGGTAGGGTAGGTGGGTAGGGTTGGGTAGGGTAGGGTAGGGTAGGTAGGTAGGAAAAGTGCATTGCTTTAACTTTTGACAGAACGAAGTCTGTCCGGGCAGCTAGTTTTAAATATTTTGCAGTTGTTATTAAAACTGTTTCGTGGTTTTTGATTATAACCTAATCAATATTTATTTTCACAATATTACAATATTAATTTTCAAGTTTACAGACCTATAACTTGTGTGAGTGGTTTACAACTGTAAATATAAGATCGTTCTTAATTAAAAAATAAATAAAAATAAACTTTTTCTTACCCATATTTCCATGGATAGCGGGTGAAGAAAACTAAAGATTGTGCTTGTATTATTATTCGCATCGTCCTTGTTAGGCTTCAGGTTAAATGAAAGGAAAGGTTTGCTGAAATCAATGACGGCTTCTCGTTCTAATGTAACGGTCAATGGCGCAATAGCTATGTCCGCTTCCTGAAATTTATATACTAGAATAAGAACCCATTTTGCAGTATAGTTTTTACTTATAAATATGTTATACTAAGCTTAAAATGTATTCTTAACTATTCTTTCAAGAACTTTTTATTATTTTTCGATTGTACAATCTCCAAAGGAGATAAGTAAACAGATTCTCATACTACTAGTATGAGAAACTGGTTCCTTATCTCCTTTACAGACTGTACTTGTCAGAGTGTTGGTATATTGTTTTTAGAAATAAGTCAGGTCTTTACCAACCGCTTTAGCAGATAATAGGTTTTTTGTTTTTTTTTACAATTGTTTACCTAACTTCAAAAACCTTCTTGACCCCCGCATATTTTCAATGGATCCATCAGCACAATGTGTTGAGTGCGTTACATCGAGTCTTAGATTAAAACGTAATTTTTGACCCAAAAAAAAAAAAAGTCGTTTCCCAGTAATAATTTTTGCGTAGAGTTACTTAATTTCAAGTACATAATGCTTGGTTGAGGGATTCGCGAACGCTCCGTTATAATAATATAATTTTATTATTATATTAATGTAATATTTTTTTCCCATTATGATTCTGCTAAATTTTGAATATGAATGTGGATAGGTATAAGAGTAGAGGAAGACCAAAGAAACTATGTATGGACTGTGTGAAGGATATGGCAAGAAAGGAGGTAACTGATGAGATGACAGGTAATAGAGAAGTATGGCTTCTGTATGGTGTCGGACGTAAAGAATAGCACCATCCCATATCTTCTCGTGGGTGTCGTAAGAGGCGACTAAGGGACTTGCCAGAGAATGGGCAGCAGCGTTCTCTGTGCTTTTGTAACAACCGTACTGCGATCGCCAACCCGCCTGCCAAGCGTGGCGATTATGGCAAAACCCCCCATGTTATGTCAATGTGGCGAAACTTGGGGGAGGCCTATGTCCAGCAGTGGACGTCTTTCGGCTGAAATGATGATGATGATGATGATGAGAGAAGTATGGAGGAGAAGAAGACATGCAGGAAAATTATGATGATACTGCTTAATTGTAACACAACTATTAAACTATTATTACGGTTCTGCGGCCCCCCGGTCTACACTCATAAATACTTACACATTGTAATATGACAACGTTGTGAAAGGCAAATATTTTAATATAGTTTATTTCCTGTTCATACGGTAGATTTTATTTTTTTATTATTTTTCATATAACAATGCCCGTCGTGCCCTAAATAATACCTGTTTATATTTAGTAATATATTCTGACTAGATATATTAGAAACACTCGCGAGTGGATCTGCGTGTGTTTAAAGAGGGGCTTATTTTTATTTGGGTAGATCATGTGTTAATATTCTGTTCTAGAGTAAACAGCAAAAATTGTTACTGAAAATACTTACTGTTTTTAAAACGTGTCCTACGGTCTGAAATAACAGACGAATAACTGCGCAAAAGAGACCGAGGGCACAAGAATTACCAACAGACATTTTGTCACGATACTCGAATTAAAATAGTCCAACACGCTGTGCAAGTGGTTTTGGACAGTCGTACCGTAAAAGACCATTTAGGTTCATTTGATGTCAGGTCAGACTATTCATAACAGTCCTCTTGACTGAGGAAGTTTTAAGTGTACTAAAGAGAAAAATGGATATCCGTGGTGGTTCGGTCTGTGAGTATCAAGTATCTGCAGTTTGTTAAATGTTCCTTCATACGTTTCTACAATTCTGTGGTACTACCGCGCTCCTTACACACTTTTCATGCCCGACGGCAACGGATCAATAATAATTGATACAAGTAGCAGTAACAATATTGACCTTTTTTATAGATTGACTGGTAGAGACTGTCTTGTGGCTTTAAGCCTATGTACCAATATACGTGAAGTTTCAATAAATAATATTCTCCAATACAGATTTATTCTTTTTGATGTATATTATTGCTTGTGAGAGAAAGGCAGATTTTATGCGTCGCTTTTATACAAAGTCACCCGCAATGTCTTTCCGCATTTCTAATCAGTAGCCTTTAGGTAACTGATATGACTACTTGTAGCTATAGTATTGATGGATTTTTTTTGTGTTACGGTTTTAATAGCTGTACCTGAAGGTACAGTCGGCATCAGAAGTCGGTTGACACTTACCAATATTACACCAAGTTGTGTGCTGATCAGTGTGTTCTAATGTAATATTGTTTTGCGAATTTGTGTAATTATTGACGAAAATATTGTTATGTTGTCTCTAACTCCAGTCTGTTAACATGGATCATTCTAAAAACTAAGACGTCTTATAGTTTTGGATATGTGTAGCGACTTTCGTTGCTTTGCTGACCGTACATCGATTAAATATAACGAACTAACAGATTAAATACACCAATACTTACCTATATTTTCTTTCAAAACGATGATAATATTTGATTTGATAAAATGGATTCTGGTACATAGAGAAAATAGTCAGCAATAACAACCTTTGGAATTACGCTGCTGGGACATCGGGATTTTACAAAGATATTTATTGCTCACTGGCCACCAGATAGCGAGTCCGACCTATCCTCGGTCGATGCTCCTAAGGGATTATAACAACGAACCCCAGAATATTCGTTGTGCAGTTAGTGAGCTTTTATCTACATTGTTTTTTTCATTTCTAGTTAAATGACAGATTAGCATGTTGAACTAACTCATGAATGAAGTGTTGTATCATGACTTCCGTATCCTACTTGTGCGATTTGATAAAGGTTGCACTGTTCTTATTTTCTAAAGTTTATATGATTTATGTTAAGCCGTAACTCCGGGTTAACATAGGAAATCACCGTCGGCTATTTATAAAACTACTCTTGCGCGATAATAGGAAGAAATAAAAAAAACAACAAGAGAAATATCTGTCATCGGTTAAGGAACTGTTTAAAAAAAAACATTGTATGTAAATCGCTTCATTCAATAATAAAGCCGAGTCCAAATTATAAAAAAGGCTTAATATAAATAGTTCGTATCAACTGTAAAATTAAAATTTCAGTGCTGAAGAACAATTTTGAGTAATCCCTTGATTGGTTTCGCAGAAACTTTACAAATAGCAACTACCTATAGCTAGGCTTCGAGAGATTGTTTTATACGTAGGTACTCGTATTCCCATTACTTTATTACCCATACCTAACGAATATTCATAAAAAAATATTAGACAGTACGACGGTACGTAATGAAGA
Source organism: Cerastis rubricosa (assembly GCA_949152445.1). Classification (NCBI taxonomy): domain Eukaryota; kingdom Metazoa; phylum Arthropoda; class Insecta; order Lepidoptera; family Noctuidae; genus Cerastis; species Cerastis rubricosa. The sequence goes on along the minus strand of OX424523.1, from coordinate 19,120,095 downwards.
GCTTGTGGCTAAATAATAACAGCCGCACGGGTCGATCTTTAAGGTTAAGCCGTGCTTGCCGAGGTTGGTCCGTGAATGGATGACCATAATTACATGCCGAGTTTTCTCCGTGCCTCGGAAAGCACGTTAAGCCGTTGGTCCTGCTGCCTCCTGGCTGTCATTAAAGATCTTTGACAGTCGTTACGAGTAGTCAGAAGCCCAAAGTCTGACATCCAGTGTTACCAAGGGGTATCGTATTATCCAGTTACTGGTTTATGGAGGTCAGATAGGCAGTCGCTTCATGTAAAATACTGGTACTCAGCTGCATCCGGTTAGACAGGAAGCCGACCCCAAGATAGTTTGGGAAAAGGTTAAGCAGACGAGTACGAGGGTACGTAATTTAATTTAAGTGATGAGTTTTGATAAGCCGGTACGATAAGAGTCGTTTAAGGACACCATAACAGAATATAAGGTGTTAACGGAAATTTCACAAAGCCGTCAATAAACCATTCTGTAAATCAAAATAAGCAACCCTACGCTAAAATTATTGCAGGGCCATTGCCCTTTTTTGGGGTTAAAAATCACGTTTTACGGTAAAACTCACTCTAAAAATTGAGCTGATGGATGCATTAAATAGTAAACGGGTAATAGAGGTACTTAAAGTAAACTTGTAACTTTAAAACTAGTATTTCGAAAAAAGCTTGTGAAAGAGTTGGAATTTTGGCCTCTAATATCAAGTAGAACGTCGTATATTCTACAGCTTCTGAAGAAACTTCCAAAGGTTTTTGCTTTAAGGTGGAAGCGACAGGGTGGTCCTCGATATTAATATTTTCTTACGGTTTTTGCAATTATCTGGTCAGTGTCAGTTTTTATGTTGAATAAAATATGAAACGAGGCCGTAACTAATATGGATTTACTGGGTTATAAACATTAAAGTCATCAATATAACCCCTTTTAGTTCATTTCATCATCATCATCATTTCAGCCGAAAGACGTCCACTGCTGGACAAGGCCTCCCCCAAGTGTCGCCATATTGACATGAGGGGGGTTTTGCCATAATCGCCACGCTTGGCAGGGTTGGCGATCGCAGTGCGGTTGGTACAAAATCACAGAGAACGCTGCTGCCCATTCCTCGCCTCTTACGACACCCACGGGAAGATATGGGATGTGCTATTCTTTACTTCCGACACCATACAGAGCATGTAGTTGTTTAGTTCATTTAACCCCGTAGAATTACTTTTTCATGAAATAGTTATTCATTGGGATTAAATGAACATAAAGGGGTTGTATTGATGATTTAAATTACTACAATTATATAAATACGCATTTTTTTCCGGCCGCTTATCATGTTTCATTCAACATGAAATCTGACACTGACCGGAAAATTGCAAAAAACGTTAAAAAATTTGAATTTCGCGGGCTACCTTGTCGCTGCCACCTTAAGTGTGTAACATAGGCTGGTACACGCTTAACGCAAAAGCGAGGTTTAAACTATGTACTTTAACCTCTTTTGTGATCATCAGTATAAGAAAAATGTTAAATGTGTGTGCAACATACCTTTCTTATAAGTTCTCCAACGATTCCGTCCCATCCGCCATGGATTTGAGGATTCTCGTTTCCATATTTGCCATCTCGGACTAATTTTATTTCATCTGTAATTAAATATTAAATAAATATTTTTTTATTATAGTATGTATTAGGTGAAATCTACTGGGGCCCCGGGCGCAGCACTACCTGAGTTGAATTGATTTAGCACCCTCTACGCATACTGATAGTATTTGCCTAGTCGTACGTCATCCTATGCGCATAGTAAGAAAATATTTATTTGTCCGGTCGATGATACAGCTACACTAGTGGTTAGATTAGTTATTATGTGACTTCGCCTGTAAGAACAGACGTGAACAATCGATTTAATTAATACCACAAAACCTCGAACATTTGATTTGCTATAATATTAACGATTTCTATATTATTGCAATTTGTATGTTTATTACAATAAAGAATCATCAGTAATTCTCCGGCCCTTATTCCAATTTGGATAAGGATAAGAATGTCTCTATATTTTGTTATATGTATGTATGTATTGCTCGGAATGGATATTATAATTACTATGGTTTGTAATAATATGCCTGATATTTGTGGGCGTAAACGAAAAAGTGCGACGATAAAAAAAGAAAACTAACTCCCAACATTTTTCGTGTTTATTTTTCTAGCTTATTCAACAGTTGAAGCTTGTTTGTGGTAAAACAAAACTAACACAGTCAAGTAATAAATTGATCTGTGCAAACTATGCCTTGAAACCCTGTGCAAAGTTAACTTCACCAGCCAGAGCTTCAAACACCCTGCGGGCTTCGCTCGTAGCATTTCGATCATAAAGGAACATTCTTTGCGGGGAAAAGTACTTACGGATTGTAAAGTATTACAAGCAATAGCATTTATCTCAGAGAGGATCTTTAGGTACCTATGAGAACGTTGATGTACTGAATTATTGGAAGAGCAATAAAGCAACTTGGTAAAAATGCCCGATAAAGAAAACCTACCATTTATTTTTCATGTCAGTTAAAAACAAATTAATGTAATCGGCTTTCATGGGGTCAACTTCATAAAAAAGTAATTCGAAATTATGATTCTAGAATGTTTCACTTACAGTTGATTTCCAACTTATCTGATATCATTTTGGTGAGCTCAGCACAAAATCCCTTGTATGGTTCGTTAACGTCAAACTCGGGGTCTTCAGGATCATCGCGTATTATATATGGGGGTTCCTCAATGGTGGTCACAATGTAAGTTTTATTGCGGTCGTAGGATCCCGTGACCTTTAGTGGAGCCAGCCTGGGTTTGACAGGGATGAAGCCCCTGTTGTCGTACCAAGTCGCCACCTGTTTATTTAGGTTAGTTAGCAGTATCGAAAAGTGTAAGGGATTAAAATAAAGTTTGGGACTTGAGACGACCTATATTGATCCCTGATAATATTATATCTGAATGGTTTTTCTTTTAATGTAAACCTACGCTTATTTCACTGGTTTCAGTAATAGTCGTAAAATTATGTTAGCCGACGCCGTTCGATATATTTTTTAGGCACAGTGACAATAATCTTGCTATTAAAAGGGCGCGACCTTACGACTATTTTTAACTTATTTATGACTTTTGTAACAAATTCTAGTTAATAAGCCACACACCACCGTCTTGAGAAAACTTTACTTTTATTGAATCTGGACGCTTTATAACAAATGCTGTGTCCAACCTTTAACATCTGTTTTCACTTATTATTTTGTGACTGTTTATTTTATATTATCACACTATTCTTACCTTTACGATATCGCCATCGACTGTCAGTTCCATGACTTGCAGGGTAAAGTTCTTGCGATGTCCAGTATCAGTGAATCTAATATGGCCAGTTATTCCATCAATCTCCGTCTAAAACAAAATATAAGAACCTCTTGCGTTTTATTTTACAACTAAGCACTCATATTATAGGGGATAACTCGCATAGCACAACTTTGCCGAATAGGAAGTTAGAAAAATGCAAAAGGGAAGGGTTCATATTTCCCGCCCGGTTGAGCTGCGTGCGAATGGAGGCAGTTAGCAAGTGCGAGGGTTAATTACGCGTCACCCAACGATACCTAATTAATCGTCAGAGCCTCCGAACCTTCAGCCCGCCCACTGCGCACATCCGATATAAAAGACGGGACCCGTATTCAGCACCTGTGTACTTATAATGGCGCTCAATTAAAATTTGGTACCAACATTATTGCGTGGTCGACCTAACACAATGGGACTCATATTTATTAGATATAACATAAAATGTAAAAGATAATACGTCACGAGCAGCCACGGATTTTGACGTGGGGTTAAGTGGTGTGCACACCGCGCCACGCTATCTGACCACACACCGCGTCAGTGGCTCCAAGTTTGACTGACGAAATATAACTACATTCCTCTCACAGCAATGTATAACGGAAAGCGTGGCTCGTCCCTTCACAATTTATGCTTGCACAAAGGAAGAGGATACTTGTCATATAAGCGAAATGTAATTCCACGTGGTTTTACGTTTTGCTGACTTTTATTTGGTTTTATCTTAACTAAACTAAACTCAAATAGCTAGTTTTCAAGTTGTTTTCGACAAATATTTTTAGTATCCGGCAGTTTATCAGCTCATTATTTTTATTATTCAATGTTTTAAAATCTTTTGACGAAGCAAAAGAATCGTAGAGGATTCTGTAGATTGAGAATATGTAGTATATCTCATGCACAGAATATAATTAAGCCCTGATTTCTGTGTTTATCAGAAATCAAAATACATGCGTTTGGTAATTATTAGAGGAGTCTGAGACATATGACCTACTTTAGCCCGGATCGGATTATTAATGTGCCTATTGTATCTTGCATTTAATTTCTAATTATGTCCTTATTAATTTCACTTAGAGCTGATTGTTCAAACTTTATTAGATAGGTAATTTTTATCTAAATATATGATTAAGATTTTCTTCAGATTTTTTAAAATATATGTTTGGAGAATGTAAATAATATCAGCACGTACTACTATACGCAAATAATATTTAACGATTTTTTTTTCTACTTTATAACCACGACACCTCCGCATATCCAACTCGGATGAATAACGAAACATTCGCGCGCATTCATAATTGAATGTATAAAGGTATCAATCATTCGCATGAGCACTGGGGAATGTAAATTGACTCCAGAGAATAGAGATTTATTAAACTTGCATAAAATGTTTTCATACATTATTTTATAGATTTTTTAGTACAATATACAATATCGTCGTAATTAGTCTAGTTTACCTACCTTTTTAATCATCCGAGAAATCTTTTCACCATACTCGAAAGGTACAACACTACCTTTATGGTCGCAGCCAATATTGTTGCTCGCATTGTAATTTTGAAGCTTTCTGAACGTTGATCGCAAAACTTCAGGTCTCTTGCGTATCGTACGAAGGATGGCATCGATGAGCACTTGACAAGCATCATACGTTAGCGCCGCCTGCGCCTGTTAAAAAATGTGAAAAATTATAAAAATTGGTCATGAATCGTAGCGAAATGTAACAAAAAGAGATAGAAAACAATTAGGTATTGAAAATGTATATCAGCTTTTATCTGCTCTAAGTTCTGACTACACTTGCGAGCAACCTAACCCAACCAAACCATAACAGCGTAAACATACGTGTATTTTTAAGAAATATTGTTGTAATTTAAATAAACCGTATGAGTATTAAAAGCTTGATAAATAAGCTAAACATACACAGGCTTCATAAATTATTATGTCAATACCATGTATTGATATATATACATAAACAGATATTGTTTAATTTTTAAAAACCAAGCCACCACACGTAATGCTGATTTTCGTATTTTCCCTACATTTTCATTCAGTTTCAGCATTCATTCGAAAAGTACTGAATAAATTTTAATGATTATGATACCAATTTAAAAGCTAAGGTTTTAAACCGTATTTGACATTTATAAATAAGTACTGTATTTTTTCTTCAATACACATGAATGCTGTTAGTTCGAGTCTATTTGGTTGCTCTTCTCTTTACTTCTTATCCTCGATTACACACGCTTATAGTACTTTATTATAAAATTAAGTATTTCCATGTAAGTGTTGAAGTAGAAAATCGCACCAATTCTTGTGGATTCAATATTTCTATCACGTAAAGTGATGCCTATCCCTTGGGATACAACGGATCAAGATCAGTTCGTGTGACTTCACATCAAAGGACAAGACGCATTGATGAATGACAAGTATCTAATCTGAACTCCATACATTTGGTGGCCACCACATACATTGCTTGCTTATTTTCAAACATATAACAAATTTACACTTAAACATCTTGCTGTAATAATAAAATAACGCTTCAATGAGTTTTAAAAATAACAAAGTATCTCTATGTGCAGACACTGATAAAATTGTATCATATCTAGAGTACAAAAATATTTTTGTGATAAAAAAACAAATCTTGTAAATAAAAGTTTTATTAATAAATCCTAAAACATGTGATAAAAATATGTCAGAACTTTAAAAAATTTATACGTAGTAAAATATCGAAACATAATTCTTGTAGATTTTTGTTATCAGACATATTGTGATAAAACGATCTTGTAATTTTTTTGGACATAGCAGTAAGTAAGGCCTTCACAAACTTGTGACGTTTCTGGCGGTCCCTTGTTAGGTTTCAGATTCGTCTAGTCTTAAGATTTAATACAGTTTTGTCTGTAAAACGATGCGACATGGTTTTGGTCGTGGGTTCTTGTGCTATAAAGCGTATATCACGATATTCCTTTTTTAAATTGAGGTTTTTGAAGTTTCAATAAAGGTTAAATACATTTCTTTTCTTCTTAAACGAATAGGGAACATTTTTGCATATTTTAAAGCCTGTTGCAGTACTTTTTAAGGTTTTTGAACGTCTGAAAATCTAATTAAATATCAGTTTTGTAATAAATAAAAAATCATTAAATAAAATTGAACACATGTAAAATTTTAATATAATTTGTTTTATAAAGTAAATAGTAAAGATAAAAAAAATTAAAACTGATTGTCTCGTTTTTTTTTAATCAAAACTGACATTAAATCTTATTTTAAACGTGTATCGCTAAGAGATTCCATCATTAATTTATGTAAAAGTTATACCAATATTTAGAGCTTTTTATTTTGAAGTAAATGTTGTAAACTTATTTCATAATTTCGTTATAATTTTTCTTACGTCTCTCGTTGTTGACGTCACCAAATAAACACTGAAAACATCACTCGGTTTATATGAACATTAAAATAACAAACGAAACTGAACTTACCGAAATGTATCTGCTCCTCCACACACCTATGAAGTCCCGAACTACTTTTCGGGAAAAATCCAGCAGTCGAAATCCAGTAATGTTAATAGCGCTGTATTCTGTAATTTCTTTCTCCCAGCGATCATCCATTACCTGGATAACCACATAATTTATCAGAAAAGTTTTACCAAATAAATAATTGAAAACGGACATGAACAAATATACATAAATATATGTACACTTGGAATGTTCTTTCATATAAAATAAAGCCATTTTACAAGTTAAAATATTATTATATAGTTCTATTAAAATCTGTTAAACAAAGGTATAAAGTTCTGTTTATAATTTTAATTAAAAAAAAAGTTGAAAATATTTGTCACTCAATGTGAAAATACAGACGATCAACAACTGAAACTCTATGTGGGCTTAATAAAACCCCATAATAGCAAAATTGTGACACTTGGAATTAAATTATCATTTAATAAGACGGAGCAAATCCTGGCCTAAGGTCAAAGTTCTATAAGGCATTGACATTCCGCATATTGTTAGACAAAATGTCAAAGTCGGATTCTTGAAAATTCACAATTAGCTTTCTAACAATTATCTGAGGAATTACTCACCAGTCCGCTTAAGAAATAATGGTAGTTCCTTCGGCCAAGCTTCACATCACGTACGTGTGAGATTATTGTAGCTTTCGCTAGTTGTGTCGTTGAATCTAGCACGACATATTTGTTGCTCCAGCGGTCCAGCCTTTCTATAGCTCGCAGGTATTCGACGACGTCGGACGCATTAGAGACTCGCTTCACATTTGAAATCCGGAACGTTGCCCTGCCTGGTTGCAGACTCTGGTACAACTGCTGCAGGCGAAGTAATCCTACAAATTGGTTGAAGCAATTATGGTACAGGTTATTTTGTCAAGATCCTTTACTAGAGCGGTGGTCTGAAGTATAATTGAGCTGGCTTTTTGTATGGTAAGAGATGGTTTTATTACCGTAATACGGTGTGGGATATCTGATTTGCATATTTGAGTTGTACCGAAAAGAACAGTTTATTAAAATAGGTCAGGTAGGTTCTATACCTCTATTGTCTTGCGCAAGTCTAAGAAATACTTTTTCTTTCTAAGAAGTCAGTGAGAATAAGCGAAATTCCTAAAGATTACGCTTTGTAAGTAACGCAGCATTATTTTTGGGAATATCGGTAGTCTATTTGGTGTGGCTGAGGTCTTCGTTACTCGTGGTGCCAGTACTTGTAAAACTGATTGAGTTCACTATACAATTTTGGTACTTATACGTTTATTGGTATTTAAATTAAAGTGTGTCTATGTTGTAACCGCTCAAAGTTTGGTTTCCATTCTATCTAAAATGAAACAAAAACAGAGCGCTGCTGATAGTGTCGCGTTGTAAGTCAACTATTGGAAACAATATTGTAGTGGAAAATCGTGGATTATTTTAAGTAACCATTTTTATATTTGTTTAAATTATTATATAATCCAACCTTCTTACAAAATATAAACAATAAATAAAATTAAAAAAAAATACTATTAACCTTTCCATCACCATCTGCCTTTTCCCTATTTTTGCTACTTTAACTTTCTTTACTTTTAACTTTCCCACTCCTGGGCAAATGCCTCCCCCATTCCTTCCATTCTTCCATTCCCCATTTTCTCTATTTTGTGCTTCTTCTCGCCAATTAACGAAAAAGCTATCCAAGGCGTCCCGCTTCACCTCACAACCCAGATAGCACTAATAAATGGGTAATACGATACTCCTTGGTAAGACTTGCTGTCAGGCTTTCGGGTCATCGACTTGTATCGTCTGTCAAAGATCTACAAATGACAGCCGGAACCTACGGACTAATGTGCTTTCCGAGGTACGAAGGAAACTCGGTATGTAAAAAGGCACACCAAGATAGGCTAGTACGGCTTAACCTGAAGATCGACCCTAGAGACGGTATTATAGAGCTCCTTTCATCTTTCCAACCACCTTACTATTTGGTCTTACAGGCTTGTACCAATAAAATTTACGCAAAAACAAAACAAAATGAATGTCAATGTTCGTCATCTATAAGAATGTTATAATCAAAACGTCAATCCAAAATGATGATGAATGGTACGATCCATTCATCACTAGTAGGGATTCATTATGCAGCTCCGAAACTGGCGCTTTTGTTATAATTTAGGAGTAATATCCGCGAAAAGATTGAAGCGGTGACGAAGACGCACGGAGAAGAGGGTTGACGTGTGGGTAATGAAGGCGTTATCGTAGGATTTGTTGAGACTCGCCCTCCCTTGGTAGGACAGTCGCCTCATTGCAATTTCATATCGCGTCATAACGCTCCTTTTCTCTATGTAACACCTTTTACCCGTTACGTAACTCACGCCATCTTTGGTGTATAGCAAACTAGTTACTCGTATAACATCGGAATCAGATGTGACAGTATTAGTATCACTTGAAAATCTTACCCGAAAATTCATTTTAACCCGTAAAAAAAACTGCTTTAATTAAAATTGAGATCGATCAGACAAAATTATTTTATGCACTACGACTGCTTCAATAACTAAGCCTGGGTAGCAGGCATTGTACTTATTAAGAAAAACAAAAAAGAATTGTAAGTCACATGTCTGAAGAAAAATGAGATAGCACCCTGTGAATAAACAGCCGGGCATAAATATTTTGGAGAATGCCATTGAATTGGGTGTCGTTGAATATGTCGAACGGAAATTCAAATCATTTTTTTACTCTCATCTTACCTGTACTCCTGAAAGTTGCATGTCAGTGAACATGGGTAGGTTTGTTTACATAAAACATACATAAGGAAAAAAAAAGTACCTTACAAACAGTTATTGCCGTATGCGTAAAGAACTAGGAACGATTTATTTATTTATTTAGGTTAACCAACAATTTATTATTATTTATTTATTTATTATACAATTTTATTACAAACTTTCATTTAAAATCTATGCCCCACAAAACCGTTTCCACGGTTTGTCTGTTTGTTGTTTACACGATGCACATTTCAGACCACCACATGCACTAAACACGGTTTAACAGAACATATTTTTACGTTATTTTATTAGTAGTCTCTAAAATAAATAAATTAGCAGTCTTTGTTTGACGAATTCCAAACTGAATTTCCCACACGTGTCTGCGCTTTTTTTTTTTGAGAAAATGCTACTTACATTGAGAGCTATATAAAGTCTTTACTTGTTTGGAGTCAGACGGGTGGACTTGGGGCATTCGCGTTCATAGTGAACTGCACTAACTTTCGAAACGTCTTTTTGCAGGATTCGGCCGAATTCGAATCCAAAAGTTTTTCTTTATCTTTAAATGTCTTACTCGGTAACGACCCAAGCTTATCGCAAAAGCTCGAGGAAGATTCAACAGTAGATTTTGTAGACTATTTGACTAGTGAATAATGAGCATATTACTTACTTTAGTTTATTTGGTTAGAGGAGCTCGCGTCTAAATAATAACAGCCGCACGGGTCGATCTTTAAGATTAAGCAGTGCTTGCCGAGGTTGGTCCGAGGATGGGTGACCATAATTACATACTTACCGAGTTTCCTCCGTGCCTCCGAAAGCACGTTAAGCCGCTGGTCCCGGCTGTCATTTGTAGATGTTTGACAGTCGTTATGAGTAGTCAGAAGCCAAAAGTCTGACATCCAGACTTACCAAGGGGTATCGTACTACCCAGTTACTGGGTTGTGGAGGTCAGATAGGCATTCGCTTCTTGTAAAATACTGGTACTCAGCTGCATCCGGTTAGACTGGAAGCTGACCCCAAGATAGTTTGGGAAAAGGCTATAGGCAGATGATGAATATAGTTGGTTAAGATTCATTTTATTGCACGGTATTGCATTTTGTTCCATGAAAAGTTTCCTTATTTAATAAATCTACAGCTTCCCTTATGTACGAATAAGATTAGTCTCGATTTTCAAATTGAAACTAAGACAATTAAGAACCTGTACATAAAAAAAATATAGTTCAGAAGTGTTTAATTGAAAATTACTGCGTAACATTTTCTATACGATGAAAGAAAATTGGAAAACGTGATAAATTGCGTCGACCCTAATTTTATAAAAACCGTAAGCAAGAAATCCGTTTCTTTTTGTAAAGAAAATTATCTACAGCGGAGACTACGGGGGATGTCGGGCCAGACGGAATTCCGGCGTTGACGCTCGTTGGACGTGATTCCTCTCTAGACATGATTACGTCTTTTCTTATATTGTGTGAGATGAATGGAACTTCAGTCGCTGGCCAAGAAGTCAATTGCGCTCATTTCGTGACTGAGCATGAAACGTCCCCGTCAGTCTTTAGTTATAGTCACTTAACGTTGCTAAACTTGAACCGTAGAACGATTTGTGCATTAATTCTGTTTTGTGCAACGATACATTATTAGAAGAAGCAATTTTAAATAGTTACAGGTTCGACTTCAATTTATTATTTTGGTGTAAGTTGTTATCTGATAGATCATAATAAAACGTTAAATAAGTATCTGTTTCACCACTTCGATACGACATGACATGAATCTTTAAATTATAGACAGCTATGATTTCACTCTTCCTTCATTTCTTTTTTTGTTTTCGTCTTATTTTTTTTATTTTAACCCTGGTATAAACCTTTGTTTAGTCAGCTTTGTTAACCATAGAATTTTTAGGATTTAAAACATAGTTATACATTTTGAGATCAAAATGTTTTACTCAAGAATAACTTATTAATGATGATGATATAAATCGTGAATCAAACTAAACCAAGCATTCCCTTTTGTATAATTCGTGCACACGACTTAAAGAAAACACGGGAAAATGAAATGTGGTTGATCTTTTTAAAAAAAAACATATATTTGTATTATTGTGCTTTATTTGCTTCCATAAGGTAGCATTTAAAATGCATTAAACACATAACATATTTGTCTGCGGTACCTATGTACTGCAGTATCATAGACAATAGAGTACCACCATCAATAAAACAAACATCAAAGGGTTAGCTGGCAAAAGGATTGAAATTTAAAAAAAAAACTGGCCAAGTGCGAGTCGAACTCGCGCACGATAAGGTTCCGTACCATTATTTATAATTATGTATAAAAACGAGCAAATAAATCACTTTTTTGTATGGAAGCCCCCCTTAAATATTTATTTTATTCTGTTTTTAGTATTTGTTGTTATAGCATCAACAAAAATACATAATCTGTAGAAATTTCAACTGGCTAACTATCACCGTTCATGAGATACAGCCTGGTGACAGACGGACGGACGGACGAACAGCGAAGTCTCAGTAATAGGGTCCCGTTTGACCCTTTGGGTACGGAGCCCTAAAAAAGACTGCAACACGCAACATCCCAAAAACGTAAAACTGTACATTGTCAAATAAACTAACCATTCTGGTTGTTTTATAATACTTAGCAAGTTCATGAAAAGGTCATTTCATTTATCGTATCTACATAAGTTACGGAAGGATCACATTATGTTCAAAAGAAGAAATACGTTAAAGTCCTAACCATTTATGTGAATCGGCTACTGGGGTTCAAAGTATCAAAAGGAAAGCTGCTTATCTTGACATCGCAAGAAAATCAAGAAAAGGTATCTGAGTAGTTAACATATAAAATTCGCATTCTATTTTGTAGATATGTGAAGAGTAATTATTATGTTATCTAAATAATTGTGAAAGTGTGAACCTTCAAAATTGTTCGTTTTATTAGTGCCCAAGTTTGACATTGCATTTCAGAAAAATTAAGCGCTAACTATTATCAGTTACGAAAATGTACAATGTTCTGGATTATTTTTACAAAAATCCAATAATAAAACTTGACTAAGGAAATCCTTTCCGGATACCCTTCGCACATCAATACAAAATTTAATTGTGCGAAAACTAACTTGGTCTGATACCTATAATGCAAGAGTAATAAAATTCATTACGGCTTGAGCAAGAATCCCGGGTTGTGCGTGGTTGGAAGCGGGCAAATCCGTGGGTTTTATACATTAAACTCGCTGAATAAATTGAAAGTCGATAGGAGCATTCCTATCTAGAATCCACATTGAACCTGCTAGTTATTCTAATATATCCATCCATAAAATTATATTCCGCGCGGTGTTATTGCAAATAGATGGTGGACCGCTGAAATATCATTTGGATGAATACTAGGTTATATATAGGAGAATCTTTATATTAGGATTATATTAAGTCACCTTTAATTTTTTTAAAGTCAGGATTCAGGTACATAAGCAAGTAGCCGACTTAAGATATCAGTTTAATACATGCATTATCAGCTATTATTGCCCACAATATATTAAAACACATATGTCGTTAGATTCGGCTTGACCTAAAAAGTTTGATAATAAACACGACATCCCGAAGACGAAGCACACAAAGCGATGGACTGCTGCTAAACCAATTATAATGAAGTCGTACAGCTATATATAAACAGAGGCTCAAAAGTTTATTTTGCGTTTGGCCCACAGGCGCTCGTGCAGTGTGATTACAAAAGCATTTACTTGGCGAGTCGAGATGCTAGCTTGTTTTATTCAGAGTCTTGGTAAATCCTTCCTATTCTGTAGCGACAATGCGTTGGGATCACGTCCCTTTTGTTGCTTGTATCGAGTTGACGATTAGGCAGTTTCAATAACAGTCCGCGACGGTTAGGTAATCTATCGCTGTCATAAAATCTCTCAGCTGTACGCACCTCTGACGATATATTGCGTAGCCCACGGTTACATGACATTTCAAATTAAATTTTATAATAATAATGATTATTTGGGGCTCCTAAAACTTTAATGCTCAAGTAGGAAAGAACCCACAATTTAGATGAGCAATGTAATTATTGTGAGAGCTTCTCTTTAAGAAAACATTTACGGATGGAAATGTTGCCATCATGGAAATGTTGATCATCTTGCAACAGATTCGATGTAGGAACTGGAAGACACAGGACGCAGACGTAGGTTTACATGACATACAAAAAGTTTTTTTTATAAAACTTATATTTTATTCTTATTTTCAAGTACGTTGCAGTAAACTGTGACAGTTTGTCTGTACTGAGGAAAAGTCTGTTTTCTATAAATTTTCTCTGTTTTTTTTAAATTCTTTTTTATTCTTGGCATGTCAGTTTTTTTTAAATTGCCTTCTTTTGCATTGAAGGATATAATTATTAAAAAATCACTTGTAATTCTAAACATTTGCACGCCGTAGTATGGCAAACATGTCATCATCTGCCTAGCCTTTTTCCCAAACTATCTTGGGGTCGGCTTCCAGTCTAACCGGATGCAGCTGAGTACCAGTATTTTACATGAAGCGACTGCCTATCTGACCTCCACAACCCAGTAACTGGGTAATACGGTACCCCTTGGTAAGACTGGATGTCAGACTTTTTAGCTTCTGACTACTCGTAACGACTGTCAAAGATCTACAAATGACAGCCGGGACCAACGGCTTAACGTGCTTTCCGAGGCACGGAGGAAACTCGATATGTAATTATGGTCACCCATCCACAGACCAACCTCGGCAAGCACGGCTTAACCATAAAGATTGACCTGGGCGGCTGTTATTATTTAGTATGGCAAACATGTCTGAACCAATTTTTTCTTTATGTTATCCTGCATGCACTTTTTATTATTGTATGTATACACATGTTTGGGCAAATAAATTTTTATCTTGTCTTATCTATTCTTATAATAAAAAGAGGTATAATAACATGCAATGCCTCTCAATCACACACCCATACCGACATCGTACCTTTCATCTTCATTCGTTTCTTCTTTTGTCATAAGCAAATTAAAACAAAATAATTACCATTGGGATAAGGGCAATTTAAGATTCTTTTTAATTGTTAGATTCCATGTACGCATCAAAGTTTCAAAGCAACAACGGAATAGTACCTAGGTATCCGCAACGTGTACACCCTAGATTTAATGTCGTTGAACAACTTTTCCCTACGCAACAAGAATAAGTCTGAAGCAGCCGTCTCTGCTGGGGGAAGGAAGAGAGCACACGATAAATAGGCGAAGAGGGATTGAGCCAGCAGGGAGATGGCGTTATTGCTTTCTAAGGGGGCATTGTTGCCGGGCGAGTCAGGGCTGCTTTGCATTCGTGTACCACAAATGACTGAATATGATTTTGCCTAATAATTTAGAACAAAGAGAACATCTCATACATACACTGAAGCGCATAATAATTAGGACATGATGCTTTTGTGCTGCGTTTGAATTTTAGTGCGGCGCTTGAATTTTAGTGCGAAAATAATTGCCAACGATTGATATTCAGTGTGGTACTCTATTCGACACAAGTAATAACGACGTTATATAGTTACGAGACTCCTACTAGCGCTGTGATTTTTTATACAGGGTAGCGCTGACAATACGACTTTAAATTAAACTGCGTATGCCTCATGACGTTCCCGTCTGCATACCAAAATTCAATCGAATTTAACTAGTAGTGTAGTCACAGGACATTTTCGTTCGTTCGACGTTTTCAACATGATGTAGATTAATAGGCTTGCACCGACATATTAACTACTTTTAAATGCCGATGTTAGGATTAATTTAATAGTTTTAAAACATTCCTATGAACTAGTACTGTCTTCAGTGTTTTCATTTATTGTCGTATTGTCGTCGCCACCTTTTAAATATATTTTTTAAGTTTATCTTGAGTTTAAAAATCGTTATTCTTTACGTCCGACACCATACAGAACACACACATACAGAGTGCAGCTTTTTATTCCTTTGTAACACCATGAATGACCAATGTTAATAACAGTTGAATGAATCAGTGTAATAATGCAATTAATCCTAACAGAATTTTGCCCTATGTATTTCATTGTTTAATTCCTTTCATAAAGAGCTATAGAGCAATTTCGTCTACAGTACTACGCAGGAAGACCAATCAAGCTAAAACAAAAACCAGATTTTGAGGATCTCTCACTGCACGGGAAATCTGTACAAAGTGAAGCCATGTTTTATTGGAAATGTACAGCTTGATGTTTCGCCGTGTGAACAAAAAGTGTATTCTATCTGGCTTAACACTCACACTCTACTCTGTGTGGACTCTATGTGGTGTCGGACGTAAAGAATGGCACCATCCCATATCTTCCCGTGGGTGTCGTAGGAGGCGACTAAGGGACTTGCCAGAGAATGGGCAGCAGCGTTCTCTGTGCTTTTGTAAAAACCGTACTGCGATCGCCAACCCGCCTGCCAAGCGTGGCTATTATGGCAAAACCCCCCCTTCTTGGGGGAGGCCTATGTCCAGCAGTGGACGTCTTTCGGGCTGAAATGATGATGATAACACTCACAGTAACTTTATTATTTCTTACTTACCCAAAACGTAAATGCCTACTTAAAAACAAGACTCGGAACTTGGGAGTAGCCGCAAAATAACGGTTACATTTAATACAGTTCATCTGAAGATACGATATACTTCAGGTCGTTTTCGGCATCTTCATGTATTTATAGGTAGTAGGCATCTACGTGCATAGGTATTTTAGGGATAAACTTATTAGTTTTACACATTTAGATCTGTCCGTCTGTCTGTCCTATGTCTCAGCTATTTTAAACCGAGACTATTGGCACTAGGGCTTTCGATACCAGTATTCCGGGATCCCGTAATACCGTGATCACGGATTTAATATGGGCCTTTTTCAATACACGTATGGACGGCCCAATACCTTGATTACGGTATTACAAACATTAGATGTGATCACATCTAATTTTTTCAGAATAAAAACATCTTTTTATCTCACTAATTTTCACCACTTTTTCAAAATGGGATCTGTATTTGTAACCCTGTGTAAGAGAGCTATGTGTAATAGATATTTCTAATATGCTAGGGGTACCGTCAGACGTCGTCCTGTCCAGAAAAAAATTGGATACCCGCCGACTGTAGCGCCACCTACCGTTTCAATTTGTGAATTTGCAGAGATCTTCTCAAACATGCACAAAAAATATCATTGAAATCGTCCCTGTCGTTTAGATTTTTTATTCCGATTAGTGTCATACCGACAGCAGCGCCACCTACCGGCTCCAATTGTGTTTTCAAACAATCCGGTAACCTATTGAAATATATACACACAATTTCATCCAATTCTCTACAGTCGTTTAGGAGCAGTTAGGTGACAAACACACGTACTGACAAATGATAAATATTAAGAAAATTATGTAAAGGTTAAGATAAGGACGATAGAGACTGATTTAAAAATAAAAACAAAACACGTTTTTTAATGGTTTCATTCATTTCTTTATTGAATTTGCGTTCAAGACCGGTATTAATACCGTGATCACGGTATTGGCTTTTTTTTAAAATTCGGTATTTGAAAGCCCTAAGTGGCACCACATAGTTGTAATTTGGAGAGTAGATATATTCTATAGACCGCTACACAAAAGGGAAATGCAACTTTTTTTTAAAATAGGCGTAGCTCTGCAGACATGTATCTAAGGGATGAAAACATTCAAGGTATACTCGTATACCTGTATAGGGTGTCTTTCGACAGGTCTAGAAAAATGATATTGAGCTTCGGAACACACTTATTTTCTTGGAAATTCAGAAAAACTTCTTTAACACACCATTAAAAACAAAATTTAGTTTTGCTGGTGAGTGACCTCCCATACTTTAGTACTAACGCTGTAACAGAAATATTGTAAAACCAAATGATTTTAAAAGAGTAACCATGGAGTTTCTTGCCGGTTCTTCTCCATAGGAAACGACCAACCCGAACCAAGCACCTTTTTGTCGACGTTTTATAAGTGCCCCTGTAGCTGTAGGCCTATGTAAAATAAAAATATTTAGATTTTTGATTTTGAGTGTAAAACATATGAATAGGTGTTAAAAATATTGTTATTATATTGTCAATTTCATTACTAGAGAAGAGAGAAATGTTAAAGAATAATAAAGTAGAATACAATATAATAGATGGATTGGTTAAACGAAGCATCAGAAAAGACATGAGGGATTGTAATACCAACATGATTAAGTCAGCTTTATTAAGTAACGCCACCTTAAGAAATGCCAAACAAGGGATCACCAAGGGAAAAACCTGGATATCTAACCTAAATGACGAAAACGGGAAAAAACAAAGTAGTTCAAGCAAAATAATTGAAATAGCGACCAAATTCTATAAAAATCTGTACCAGGATGAGCAAAAACAGTATAGACACTTCGCCTACTTTTGCCCTGACTCAGTTCAGCCTATCAGCCCCTACGAAGTCCAACGAGCTCTTCGCGAGATGAAATACAATAAAAGCCCTGGGGCGGATGGCATAACAACAGAAGTTTTAAAGCTAGGGAGAAACGTTCTTATACCCCACATCATATCTTTTTTCAACACCATGTTGTACTCTGGTCAGATTCCCTCTGAAATGTGCCACGCCAACATAATTTTACTCCACAAAAAAGGAGACAAATCTGACATTTCAAACTATCGCCCCATAAGCCTAATTTCACATTTATATAAACTATTTATTAAGGTGATAGAGAACCGTATCGCTTCGACCCTTGACCTTCACCAACCTCCCGAACAAGCTGGATTTCGTCCCCATTTCTCCACAACCGATCATCTCCATACCACTAACCAAGTCATCGAAAAATATTGTGAATTTAATAAACCCCTTTACCTAGCTTTTGTAGACTATGCCAAGGCATTCGATAGCATTGACCATCAGTCAGTAATTCATGCCCTAGAGTCCCAAAATATACCGCACATCTACATTGACCTCATTGACACCATCTATCGTAGTAGTTCCGCGAATATCAAGCTACATATTTCTGGTCCGAGCTTCAACATTGAAAAGGGTGTCAAACAAGGCGACCCACTCTCACCTAAACTGTTTACAAGCGCACTGCAGGAGGTTTTCAACAAGCTGCCTGCTTCGTGGCGGTCACGAGGCGTACATGTTAACGGCCATCAGCTAACAAACCTCCGCTTTGCTGATGACATTGTGTTGTTCTCCACATCTGCTTCTGAACTTGAAGAAATGCTCCAAGATCTGAGCACAGCAAGTCTTGAGGTTGGACTTTCAATGAACAGATCCAAAACCCAGGTCATGACCAACAGCACGAAACGTAGAGTCGCGGTAGATGGGCATGTGCTGCAATATGTCGATGAGTATACATACTTGGGCCAGATAGTGTCTTTTAAAAATAGGCAAGACAAGGAAGTTGAACGTAGAGTCCAAAATGCTTGGAAGTCCTTCTGGGCCCTAAAAGAACACTTGAAGGGAAGTCTCCCAATGACACTTAAAAGAAAACTCATCGATATGTGCATCCTGCCCGTCCTAACCTACGGTGCGCAAAGCTGGTCACTAACTGAACAACAGAAGTCCAAACTCAAGATTTGCCAGCGGGCAATGGAGCGTAGCATAATAGGTGTGAAGCG
The DNA here is from genome assembly GCA_949152445.1 of Cerastis rubricosa. NCBI lineage: Eukaryota > Metazoa > Arthropoda > Insecta > Lepidoptera > Noctuidae > Cerastis > Cerastis rubricosa. The sequence goes on along the minus strand of OX424523.1, from coordinate 19,100,976 downwards.
TACAGATCGCGTTAGGAACACCACTCTGCGTTCCATAACTCAAGTTGCAGATGTCGGAGAAAAAACAGCCAAGCTAAAGTGGGAGTGGGCTGGCCACGTAGCTCGAATGCACCCAGAGAGGTGGGCAAGGATCGTCACTCACTGGAAGCCTGACGGAGGAAATCGCCGTCGAGGTAGACCGCGGCGAAGGTGGTGTGACGATCTAATCTTGTTTGCCGGGCGATCATGGCCAGATATCGCACAGGATAGAGACATTTGGAAGGAGAAAGGGGAGGCCTTTGCCCAGCAGTGGGACACATGAGAGGCTAACAAAAAAAAAAAAATTATATTGTCTGGTGCTACGGAACCCTGCGTGTGTGGGTCCGACACGCACTTAGCCGGTTTTTAATGGAATGAGTATGAATAACTTTCACTATGACTAACCTTGAAATTCAATATAAAATCAGCAGAACTATAGTAAAAGTTTGTCTCGCTTTTTTTGGATGTATACATAGCAGCGTACTCTTGTCTGACAACCACCAGGTGTAACAATAGTCTATACAGAAGCGTTCACTAAAATAAGAAGGCAATTTATTTATATTATGCGTATTTTCGCAACTTTCGTAAAATATTCGACGTTTATTCGAAATATTTTACACGGAGACCCCTCTGTTGACGTCTTTCATGTGCCGGCTTGACTCAATGACACTTCAGAAAAACTGAAAAAGTTTTATAAACTAAACTACCTCTAGGGCGGGAGTAGGTATTTGAGATTATAACTTTTCATAGACAAGCTCCGCGAGCACATTCCGGGGAGAGTTCTCGGTTCACGTCGTATTTCCTCCTACTACTTTCCCGCTACCTTATTTTTTATGTTGCGTACCCAATAAATCACAGGGAATATGTATAGCTACGACATCTCAGATGACATTTTATTTCATTCTATTTTATTTATTTTCTTTGGAATTTATGAACAGACCTTTGTAAATTCTTTTTGCACTCGACGATGGTTTTAAAGGTCTTTATATAGTTAGAAAAAATATTTATTTTTAAAAATACAATTTACGACAAGTAATTCCTCAGAACTTCTCGACTTATTCCAGGACACGAAAAAGTTGTTTAGTTTAGTGCTTAATACAATTTCGTTTTCTATTTGGTTTAATTTCGTCTATATCAGGTGTGCTAGTGCATAACGGGCAGGATCAGTTGATTTGAACACATAATGTCAATGAGTTAAGGAAGATAAACTCAGAATAAAAACTTAAGTTATTTATAAGTAGATGGTATTCAAATTAGTGTCCTATACTGATCGACTTTGACGTTACAGACGTTGTGAAGAGGGTGTTATTTGGATATCCGAACGATCTGTCTTCCGTTTTCGTCGCGAATCCGATCTCCAGTTTATTTCCGGTATTCCAGATATCTTTGTATGAGGCTTCTTATGACCCTAATTCTTTTTTAGGGTTCCGTAGCCATACGGCTAAAAAGCAACCGTTATACATTTTTCACTCCGACACTATTGACACCACATTATTGTAATTTGGAGAGTAGATATCTTCTATTCAATATATATGGGGTGGCTCACCATACATGTAACTCAGGCATGAAAAAAATCAAGGTACATAACTGTGTAGGGTGTCAATTGACAGTTCTTGAAAATATATATAGTTTTTTTTAAATTTATTTTTTATGCATGGCATCCCGCAGTTCAACCTATGAGGTTGTCGTCTGCTTAACCGGACTATCCTGTGGGTGCCTTAAGAGTTAGGCCTCCAGCCAAGGCATAAAAACTTACAAACTAAGCGACTACACGCTAAGGGCACCCCATCGGGTACGAGCCTCGACTTAGGGCGTCGCTGGGGGAGGACTGCATGGGGACAGGCTGGATCTGAATGATATCATTATTTAGGGGCTAATTTAAAAACTACTGGCGCAGCATCGCGGGCTGGCTAGAGCGAGGGTCAGCGAGGGCATGCACCGGGACGTCGCGACGGACCTCGATGGCGAGGTCGGAAAGACGGCGATTTGTGTCTGAATTAAAATATATCGAGTTTCGTACTACACTTTTAAAGTCATAAAAATTGCCCACCCTCTAATACCTAAAAGAAGAGGAGGAAAAATCTCAAAAAAATTAGGTTTATAGAACATTTCAAACTTTAACGAAAAATGTATTGAATAATAAGATTTGATATTAAATTTTTGACATATGGGACTTTTTCATCAAACTGCAGCATAACTTTGTTTTTCATTAACCTACTATGAAAACAAATTTAGTTTTCCTTTTGAGTGTTAATATACGAATAAATAAGCGTAAAAAAATGTTATTATATTGTTTAGGGCTACGGAACGCTGTGTGTACGAAGACGACCCGCACTTGGCCGGTTTTTTACCATAGTCTTTTTAGTGCAGTACTTTCTTTTATGTTGTAAAAAAAAATCTGGTTTTAACAGCATACCTCTTTAGCATCTGCACAGCATCCGGCACCCGCGACTCCCGACCCCTACTGCCACGACACTTGCTTTTAATGTCTTTCTCATTTTTATTTTCTCTTAGCGTGGCTCGTTTTAAGGTGAACTTTGGTTGTTACGACTTTCATTTGCTTTCTACCAGTTTTGTTATGACCCGTTGAAAAAATGTCTAGGTACCTATGTACATAATAACGCTTATATATATAAGCGTAAAAGCTGTCACACAAAAAAGTATTGTATATTTATATAAAATTTTCGTGTCACAATGTTAGTTACCATACTCCTCCGAAACGGCTAAACCGATTTGCATGAAATTTTGTATGCATATCGGGTAGGTCTGAAAATCGGCCAAAATATATTTTACATACCCAAAAATTGGAAAACCACGCGAATGGAAGTCGCGGGCAACAGCTAGTTCTATTTATAAAAAAAGGTTTATTTATAAAAAAAAGTCAAGTATCTTCTCGTCTATTGGATACAATAAAAATTACTGAAACAGTTTCCTGAGTAAACGTGCGTATTCATAGCTATCAGTATACGTACCCACTCAACCACATTTTATATGTAAATGGGCTTTTCCGTTTGCAAAGTGCTCCTTTTTCTGAGGTGATCCTGCGACTGTGACATAAAATGAATTTTACGTCGCATCGGATCCGTGACTACGCGTCTCAAAAATCGTATTTATATCCATGTTTATATGACTCTATTGACATATTGTTGATACACTTTTTTACTCACGATATTAGACGTTCCTATCCGTATTTTTGGATCTGTAGACTATGTTTTCTCCGTGTCCCGGAAAGCACTTTAAGCCGTTGGTCCCGGCTGTCATTTATACATCATTGAGAGCTGTTTTCAATTATAAATACTGTATTGGTTATTTATAAGGTAGGCGTATAATATTGGTTTTTACAAACACTTCGTCTTTTTTTTAAACTGGAAGTGGTCGGTGTTTCGTACCTGACTACTCTGAGAAGAAACAGCCAAAACAAACTCAGAGGTCTCTTAAACGGTCCAGACATGATCTCGTTACAGGAAGTCAGTCATCCGAAAGTCTGACAACCAGTCTTACCAAGGGGTATCATATTAATGGGTTCTAACTGCCTTGTGGAGGTCAGATAGGCAGGCAGTCGCTCGTTTATAATTTAATTATGTAACTTATCGCTTAAGAATAATTAAACGTTTCTAAGATGTATATGTTAGCCTTTGTGCAATAAACTTGATTTAATTTACTGGCTGGTGCTAGAACTGCTTGGTCTAATCTTCTAGCTGGTGGTGAATGAAATTAAACCGGTTTGTCTTAGATACAAATTATAATTTGAAATAATGGTGATTCTAAGTATCTTGAAACATAACTTTATTATTTCTACAGTAACCAAGAGTAAATGAGTTGTTATTACATCTTTGAAGCTATTTTTGTATTATAGTGTTTACGGATTGAAGTATTGCAAACCTTTTTGGGAAAGACGAGTCACAATTCGAATAGATTATAGGTACCTAATTGTAAGCATAATCACAATATAAACAAACCTTGGTTGAGATTTTTTGTACTAAGAAGAGTACTGTTATTTAAGAGCTTTGGGGATCTTACAAAATGCCGACTAAACTCTAAAGTATACATCAGGATCCGGGTATTTTATGATGTAAGTACAGTGGTACGATTAACCTTTTTCTGATCCAAGAACATTGTGTTATCCATACTAATATTATAAATGCGAAAGTCACTTTGTTTGTTTGTTACCTTTTCACGACTAAACGGCTGATCGGATCTTGATGGAATTTGGCAAGAAGATAGATTTCAACTTGGGGAAGGACCAATAGGAGCGGAGCAGCAATGAAAAATGTTGCGAAAACGGGGAAAATGTGACGCAGACGAAGTTGCGCGGGACAACTAGTTTCTAATAATCATGAGAATGGTACTATTTCAATCTAAATTTTGAAATAAATACACTCTAAATAATAACTTAAACTTCTTCGACCCTTTGTTTCAGTAACGAAACGAATTGCAAGTACATACCTACTTACCTAGTTACTATTAAGTAATGAAAAAACAGATAGCGTATGACTAAATTAGTTATACCCACGTGCTGTGAATACAAAACCAACTCATTATTGTAAATACTGCAGTCATTATTCGAAGAAGAGAGTTGAAAATATTTCACCCCTCGCTCTGAATTAACATTCCGGACGCAGCTTCTTTAAAAAGTCGCTTTTTTCGCTCAAAAATAAAGGCGTAACATTTACTCGTCTTAATACTTTCACAGTTTAGCATATTAATAGGGATAAAAATGTATTTCGTAACACGTCTAATTACAAAAAAGATACAGCATATAATCCATACTTCCCTACTAATATTATAAATGCGAAAGTCACTCTGTTTGTTTTGTTTGTTACTTTTTCACGACTAAACGGCTGATCGGATCTTAATAAAATTTGGCAAGAAGATAGATTTTAACTTGGGGAAGGACATAGGCTATATATCATCACGCTACGAACAGTAGGCGCGGAGCAGAAATGAAAAATGTTGCGAAAACGGGTAAATGTGACGCAGACGAAATTGCGCGGGACAGCTAGTTATACATATATATCCGATATGTTTATGGTACTCATCGTCCATTAAATCTTTGTCCTATACTTTAAAATTACAACTGAGGTCTGGCTAAACTGCAGCGAATTCCGCACTTATTATGTCAACCGACTTCAACAGCCACAAATTGGAGACATGCAAACTACCACAAAAATTAGCATAACCCCTTAAGAGCGTTTAAGCCATACTACGTTTAATACAAACTTTCAAGTCCTTATTTTCCGAAATGGTTGAACCGATTTTAATGAAACTTCATACGCATAAGCAGGATACAGGTCTAAAAAGTTACTAAAAACATATTCGAAATGTCTTGAAAAAAAGATAATTGGAAATTCCTGTTTCTATAGATAATTAATAATCGGTCTAATTTAGCTGTAACACTATTTATCGAAAGTGTTTTAGTAACCTTTTAGACCTATGTATCCTACTTATGCATATTAAGTTTCATTAAAATCAGTTCAGTAATTTTAGAAAATAAGGACTTGAAAGTTTGTATGAAATGCCGTAAGGTGTAAACGCTCTTAAGATCCATCGTTTACTGAGCAACCTACTCAAATGCTACGTGTAACTCAAATCCTCAATGACTAGCCAGAATTTCGTGTCGTATAGGTACGGAATTATTATTAAACTAATGCTTTTCAAGAATGAGGATTGTACTGGCAATATAGTATAGTATGGCAGTATAGAACCTTTCATTTTAACCGACTTCTTAAAAAGGGGATAGTTATGAATTCGAGTAACAATTTTTTTTTCCTGTTTGTCCTCGATTTTCTCCGTGATTACAGCATGCGTAGCATGACCACTGTAGAAACGAGTTTTGTCTACGAAAAAATCGACATAATGACAGATAGACAATGACAAAGTGTCAGTTTGTCGATTCTTCCGTCGACATAGCCCGTTTCTACGGCGGTCATGCTACGCGTGCAGGTCCAATTTAAGTGATTATTTTTTAATTTGGTAGAAAAAAACGGCGCGGTGGTCACATATAAATGTTACTAACTTGGTACTTTATCAGTTATCATCTTTCTGCATTGTTTCATCGTCGTCTATGTGGATGATGTGCTAATAGCTTCTAGTTAAAATGTAAAATTTGATACTTGGCTCTAGTCAAGTATCAAAATTTTCATTATAACTAGAAGTTGTGTGAGAGTGAGAGTCAGAGAGACTAATTAAGCTAAAATAAAAAGTTTTTGCAAAAATAATAACCGACTTCCGAACTTGTTATTTATATTGTTGAAACCTTAATTCTTAAAAACTTTTCAAGAATGAAGGTAGTATTGGCAATATTAATTATATTAATCAAACTTTAGATTAAGAAGCTTCATTTTTACAATGACTAAAAAAGAACATGTGGGAATAATTATAAGAACATACCATCATGAGAATCGTAGATGTAGATGACATTCTTCCATCTGTAATGTGTGATAGTAGCCAATACAGCACGGTGGTAGTCAGGTCGAATACTCACTGCGTAATCAGCGAAGCCTGAAGATGGCGGGATCACCTGTAAACACAAACAATGTTTTAAAAGAGTTCGTCTTTTATATACATATTTTTACTCCTTCTCCAAATGAATAAAAAACTTGAGAGGTGTCTAGGGACACCCAGATGGAACGAAGTTCATTTTAACTGGCTTGCTTTCTATGAGACAGAGAGAGAGACTTGTTGAATTGTCCCTGTCCCTATCCCTGTCCCTGTCCTTGTCCCTGTCACTGACCCTGTGCCTGTCCCAGTCCATGTCCCTGTCCCTGTTCATGTCCCTGTCCCTGTCCCAGTCCATGTCCATGTCCCTGTCCCTATCCCTGCCCCAGTCCCTGTCCCTGTCCATGTCTCTGTCCAAATCCCTGTCCCTGTCCCTATCCTTGTCCATGTGCCTGTCCCTGTCCCTGTCCTTGTCCTTGTCCTTTTCGTTGTACGCCGCACGGCTTACAAAAATAGCAAAAAGTGTCGTTACAACTTTTTTGGTCTTAATTTTTTCCGTCTAGCCCCCTTTCGCAACACGCGATAAAGAACTTCGTTCCAAAATATGCTAAATCTACAACTAGGTACACGCGATGTACTCTAAAACGGGGACAATTGTTTTCTTTTAATATATGAGTATAAATGTCGGATTGTTAGTATTTATTCAGTTAGAGTCATCAACTCATCTTCTGCATGTGAGAGTGATTTCGTTCAACGACAACACACTAGGTGCGATGCGCTTTTATTAATTGAACCAATTACCACCTTGCGTGCTTGGGATTCATTCCATGTCCTTATGAATGACTGAATCCGACATACAGATGTACTACCGAAAGTGGTAAAATTTCAAGTTTCAAACCAGAATACGTCATCACCAAAACACGATAAAAATACGTCCAGCTGGCAGAACTTCAGTGGTCACACTTTGACTTTCAGCTGACTTAGCGAGGTACCTACTGAGTCTCAATATAATGACGGGTCGGCTCCATCTTCATTAGCCTATAATGTTCCCACTGCTGGGACACAGGCCTCCTCTCAGTGAAAGGGAATGGGCTGTAATCCACCACATCGAAGACATGTGACATCTGCTCTAGGCCCGCCCAGTGCAGATGTCACATGTCTTCGAATTTTTAGTTCCGGAACATGCCGGTTTCATGTTTTCCTTCGCCGTTTTTGAGGGCAGCGGTGATGAAATAAATTACAGAAAGTAATGCGCCTGCCTGGGTTCGAACCCACGGTTTACTGTTCGTAAGTCGGGGCTGCCACCACTGGACCACCACTGGTCTCCAGGGATCGGCTACTGGTGTTACTATAAAGACTTACAGCCTACCGCACAATATATCCATTGCTGTCTCACATTTGTCACGATAAATCAATCATGTATTATACTAACTGAGTTTCACATAATAACGTAGAATGATTTGCTAAAGTAGTTCAACGTGTCCCCTTATTCCCGAACATCGAAAATCTTAAGGTTACAGATTCGGTTTGTCTTTCTGTCATTTTTGTTTTTAAATTGTTGTTTTCCATCATTATTGTCAAGGAAGATGCATTATGAAACATCTCCATTAGATAAAGGTTGCCTTTTATTAGGCAGAAAGGGGGAACATAGTGTATTTGGAAGATCTAATTACGTACCGTGCCGTTCTAGCACTTATTGAAATATTTAAAAAGTCAGCAAACAGAGAAGCTTTCATTCAGCTGCAGACATTTATCTGGTTTAAAAAAATGCGTGTATTATGTTCTTAGAATTAATTTTCATTTGACAGATTTTCTATTGAGGCAACCATTCTATTAGCATTATTTGTTGTTATGTTTTACTTTTTAGGGTTCCGTGACTCGAAAGGAAAAAAACGGAACCCTTATAGGATTACGTTGTTGTCCGTCCGTCTGTCTGTCAAGACCCGTTTTTCTCAGAACGCATGGAGGTATCAAGCTGGAATTTATATCAAACACTCAGGTCTACTGTCCCTTGAAGCTGTGAAAAAAATCAAACTTGTAAGACAACGCAATCAAAAGATACAGCCGTTTAAACCGCAAATATTCGACACTCGCAAGGGAAACCTACAGGGTACTTCCCGCGAACTCAGAATGTTGAGAGTTGGTACGAAGCAACGTCTTATAGCACAGATAAAGGAAAAATTGCGAAACCGTACATTTTTAGTTAAATCATTTAATAAAAATATTTTTAATAATTTTTGTACGGAACCCTCGGTGCACGAGTCCGACTCGCACTTGGCCGTTTTTTAACATGCGATGTCACGCGAGATTCACACACACACACATCTAAGATTCCATATCTTAGATAACAGAAATAGACATACTTCGATTCCAGTAAAGAGATCCTTTTATAGTATAAGGCCTAAAAAGAACAAAACAGCACAGGTCCAACACATTTTTGTTACTACATATCCTTAAATATCTTTATATAAAGAGCAAACGGATTAGACTGTGACGGCGTACGTTTAAAATACACATAATATAGAGCAAAGTTACTAAACTTACTTAAGTTTTTGCAAGTTGTCAGCGCCCACATAATTTACGCAAAGGTACTTAAGCGACACAACACATGGAATATAATTTTAAAGTGTCGAGTAACATTCTAATGGTTTCACACTAAAACGGTTGAAAAACTAAACTGGCGTGCTTCTCAAGTGTGCCACACTGGAAGTTTGAGTGCGGGTACTTCTTGAATCATTTAGTTGCTCAAGTGGCAAGGCTCAGTTGCTCAAGTCTAGATCGTACGAGGTAATCTGTTCAAGTTTATAGTTCTGAAATGCTTTTAGAAACACTTATAATGTCAAATACTCATTATTTTCGTAATAACTTATGCATGCAAGTAATTTAGAACATTTAAATTGGGTAGAAGACTCCTGGGACATGTTCAAGATTAGAAGAGGGTTTGAGTTGGTACTCGTAAAGATTATTATTTTTATTTGCATCTTCTCATTACCTCATGTGGTTTGATTTCGATGATTTTAAATAACTAATATTCTTCATATTAATTACGGAGATCACTAGTAGTAAAAATTCCTCCGCGGAATAGGGAATTAGGCTGTGAACACAGCAAAGAACACCGATATTTCGGATGCCTTATTGGAAAAGGAGTATTTCATTATGTTACCGGTTTGTATTCCTATAATAACGGAATGCGCATCAGGAACGGTGTCATAAGCCAGACCGTCTCTTTACGTAATACATAAAAATACAATGTTGCTAGACATTCAAAGTCAAAGTCAAAGTCAAAGTATTTATTAGTGTGATTTTTGGTGATACATTAGGTCTTATAGTTAGGTTGTGGTAACTCAAAAAACTACCCATTCGGGCATACACTATTCTACAATATAAGAATTTAAAATCCATGCTACATACAAATTAACAATAAAACAATATTTATAGGCAATTAAATTCAATCAATTATATAAATACTCAGAATACAAATATGTCAAGTTTTAGAATTTGCAAGCATAGATACATAATTATAGACAATTAAATTCAATTTATAAACAGTCAATTCTTACAGTAAACATTTAGAATACAATTAATTATTATAAAAATATTAAGTTTTTGAATTTGTAAGCATAAAAACATAAATGTGAACTTTTTACAATTCGTCAAGGAGAAATTCGTCAATGGTATAGTAGCATTTTTCAATTAAGAACATATTTAGTTTCCGTTTAAATTGAATCAGGTTTAAATCTTTAATTTCATTTGGTATTTTATTAAATATTTTCGGAGCCATGCAGAGAATGCTTTTGTGCATAAGGGCGGTCTTCGAAGCTCTTAGACATAATTCGTGTCGATATTCTGGTCTTCTCGACCTATAGCGTTGCTCTGAAGCTTTTTTAAACAGTTCGCTATTTTTCTTGACAAACAATGCAGTCTCGTATATGTAAAGACAAGGTAAAGTTAATATTTTCAGTGATTTAAAATGCGGTTTACAACTCTCCGTTGGTTTAAGATTACACATCGATCTTATGCATCTCTTCTGTGCTTTAAAAATATTATTTTTTTCGCAGGAATTTGCCCAAAAGATTACTCCGTAACGTAATATGGAATCTACATAGCCATAATATGCAGCTATAACAGCTGCCTGATTAACAATTTTACTAAGTTTATGTAGAGCAAAGGCGAACCTACTTAATTTTGTTATAAGAGTTGATGCATGTTCTTTCCAAGTCAGTTTAGAGTCAATTGTCAAGCCTAGAAATTTTATATACTCTACTTCTTCAATTTTGTGATCGTCAAAAGTTATATTTATGTCAGGGGTGGTCACTCTTTGTCTAAACTGCATAATTTTAGTTTTATTTAGATTTAATTTTAAATTATTATGTTCAAGCCAGTCAATTGATTGTTGCAATGCATCTTTGATGTCATATTCATAGGTTCTATGTTCATTATGTTTCACAATTACCGTGCTATCATCAGCAAAAAGAACCATAGGAAAAGCGACATGTTTTGGAAAGTCATTTATATAAGCTAAAAACAACGGTGGACCAAGTACGCTGCCCTGTGGTACGCCAAAAGTAATTTTACGTTTCCCTGAAATATACTTAAGTTCTTGTTTATGCTTTTTAGAAATCCGTCTTATTTCCGTACACTGCGTTCTATTGTCTAAATAGGATTTGACGAGAGAAAGTGCATTGCCCCTTATTCCGTACGCACTAAGTTTCTGCAATAGTATATTATGATCAACTAGATCGAAAGCTTTCGTCATGTCCATAAATATAGCGCTAATGGGAATTCTTTCATCGATATTTGTCATTATAATATTAAGGAAATCATAGATAGCCATATTTATGGATTTGTTTTTTCTGAAACCCTTCTGTTCCTGAACCAAGATGTTGTGTTTCGTGAAAAACGACCACATACGGTGATAAATAGCCTTTTCAAATATTTTTGATATTACTGGTATTAGGGCAATGGGTCTGTAGATGTTAATATCAGTTTTGTCATGCTTTTTAAATAAGGGCTTAATTATAGTCGGTTTTAGTTTATCAGGATAAATTCCAGAGCAGATACTAACATTAATGATGTGGCAAATGGGGCCAGATATTACATCGGAAACAAATTTGATTACTCTCGTTGAGATTTCATCATAACCTACGCTAACTTTGTTTTTTAGATCCTGTATTATTCGATATACTTCATTAGGTGTAGTCGGGGCCATGAACATTGATTCACAACATGTATTCTCATAGCTTGCAGATCTTGAGGCATTCGAAAGTAATTCTACTTGATTCACAAAGTGATCGTTAAATGCGTTCGCTATGTCACTGGGGTTTGTAATTGTAATCCCGTTATTTTGTATTTCAGTTATATGTTCGTAGGGAGGGCAATACTTATTTTCATTTATGATCTTCCATGTATCTTTTGATTTATTTGTTGATGTCTAATGACATCAACAAAAATGACACAAAAGGTAAAAAATAACCATAAAATAATTTTTATGGTTATTTTTTACCTTTTGTGTCAATTTTATTATTTTCTTAAGTCTTTGTGAGTATTTTTTAAGTTTAGCTAGGTTATTACTATTAGGTTTTACTCGTAGTTGCCAAAGAAGTTGCCTTTTATTTTTGCTACATCGTCTTATTCATTAGACATTAGACATTCCTTAATAAACAATGTTTTACAGTGTAGCAAAGTATGAACACAATATTAGTCCAAGCTTCAAGTAAATTCAAGCGTCAAGTCTTGCACTTACCAGACCCTCTATTAAACTCGTCCAAAACATTGAAGATGTATTCCTGACAATGGAATGGTCACAGATGCTTTAGTTGTAGACTTGTCAGCTTCCTACGATACAGTTTTCCCCAAACGGCTGTTGTGGAAGTTGGAGACCTTGATCAGCAATCAAGAAATTTATTAGACTACTCCAGAACAACCACCACACAACAACCGCCGTGTCCAGGTTCACCTCTTTTAGGAAAAAAGTCATAAAAAACACAAAAAATGGCCTACCCGAAGGTAGTGTCACCGCTCTTCTGTACTAACAACACAGGGGAATGCCCATCAGCCATATAAAAAATGCCTGAAATGAACAACAATGAAATATACGCCAAATTTAACTTCAAATCATAGGTACAATTTCAATAATCATCAAAAAACTAGGTACAAGTCAGTTACAAACATTTTATCTGCAATATAAATTGAGTCTAGGTTAAGGATAACCATTAACACAGTGCAGGTTTGTATCCAGTTTCAAATGTACGGGGCACAAGTCCAAAACACACAACAGCGTCGTATTTAAAGTAGGTTCAGATGTGTCGTCAAAAAGCCGAGCCGTCGTGTACGTCCAATCTACGTCCGAGTCCAAGTTCCGTGTTGTACTGTTGCATGAATGGGCATCGTGTACAGAAGTAAAACCAAAATTCTTAAAAAGTGGCCTTATTCGTCGTTATATCATAAAAAAGGGTGCGCCAAAGTTCACCTATATTTTCAACTCCGATAATTGGAAATCCGAAAATGTTCTTCCTAACATTTTTCATCCTAACAATCTCAATTCCTAACTACTCTGTCTCTAATGTTCATAATTCCGAAGCATTCAATTTCATAATGTCAGTAGCATTAAACATCTATTATACTTTTATTTGTTTTCCTATATTTTCTCAACATAACCATCTTTTACGCTATTATTCAAAGTCATATATTTTTTGTTAAGATTCCTTTTTATTCATAATAATCAGTATTAAATACATTGATACAATACATTGATTTTGCGTAACTTTTACTTTTGAGGGATCCGTACCCAAAGGGTGAAACGGGACCCTATTACTGAGACTTCGCTGTCCGTCCGTCCGTCCGTCCGTCCGTCTGTCACCAGGCTGTATCTCATGAACCGTGATAGTTAGCCAGTTGAAATTTCTACAGAATATGTATTTCTGTTGCTGCTATATCAACAAATACTAAAAACAGAATAAAATTAATATTTAAGGCTGCCATACAAAAAAGTGAGTTTTTTGCTCGTTTTTATAAATAATGGTAAGGAACCCTTCGTGCGCGAGTCCGACTCGCATTTGGCCGGTTTTTTTTATATATAGCAGTGTGTACCTGCAAAGATATCCATGGGTTAGGTTAGGTTAGAACTGTGACCAACTACGCGCGAGCCGACCGAGCGAAGCGAGCGATGCCGCGGCAGCGAACGGCGAGCGCTACCTTGAAATTGGTCGCGAAATTTTTCTATGTATTTTTTTCAATGTGCCCCCAAGACGACATTCTGACCTAATCCCCACCCAAATTAAAACTATAAATATCATCTTCTACCCACATATATTTTTTATTACACTTGGTAAATGTTTCTTTCTGAGTATGAGTGAAAATATTCTGGTAATTATGTTTAGGGACAAAAGCGTTATGATAAAAAACAGTAGGAGTTTAAATATATTTACATTAATGATAATTACAATTTTCGTAAACATAAGTGTTATGAACATCGCCGGTAGCTCTACAAACAGTATGAATGAAAACTTGACATAGTATGGATGAAAAATTTTAGGAAGAATGATCATTCGGATTACAAATCATTAGGAAGAACAATTTCGGGTAAAGAACTTTAGGTGAGCCAATATGGAACCCATAAAAAGCAATCCGTAGGTAACTCAAGTCGCAAGCGCAAAATCAAGAATCAAGTAAACAACCGAAAATGCAGTAATGACAAACTGTCAGTAAGACAAAGGAAATGTGATTCTTACAGCCTACGATACGTTTTCTATTTAAAAAATATTTTGATTTTAATTAATATTGACATGCGCATAGTATTTAAATTATACTTACTTATGGTACATATAAGTCGAATTATATTAAATTAATGATAACTCTGCACTAATTCTATAAAATAGATCGTTAGAGCCTATTTGACGATTTCTGTTTGGCTGAATGTCACTTACTCGTGTCAAATAAATACTGACCTCCGATTAAATAAGAATGACTGAAACGGATATAACGTTAAATATTTTAATGATTCCTAAATTTTTTATACCCTACTTAAAAAAATAACAGAATTATTTCATTATTATACATATTTAATTTTAAATACAATTAAGGACTAAGTATTCGAAGTTTTTGTACATTTCAAGTTTTTATAGGCATTTCCCCTTTACATCCTGCTTCCACTGTGCTGACGGAGTTGCCATAGGAATCCACGATATAATAATCTAGTCTCATATCATAGATAGATCACCCACGTCACATTACTCCAAGGTTAGGTCGTATACGTAGGTAGTATAACCTATACTGGACTTGTATGAACTTTAACGAATATTTTGGTGTTAAAAACACAAGCCCTGAACGATACACTCGATCTTCGCAATGTTGTTCACAAGGGATTGTAGTCAATAAACCGAGTGCCGCCCAGAGCTTGTTGATCCCGAAATTAGAGCTATGAGTAAATTCCCTAGAGGGTTCTCGGTCCTCTGTTCGGACTTCAGATAACCCTATGATATCCGATCGTAAGATGTTCTATTATTCCTCATGTTCAGTAATCTCCTCGTACCGCCGTAATGAACGCAAAGTGGTAGGTTGGTCACGTCCTGCCGGGTAGCCAACTCTTGGGCATATATTACAGCATCTACTTCCACATTGTAAGTTGCTACGGCAACAACGTTAAGCCGGACTGCCGGGTAGACCAGGGCTTGAGATGGGACATATAGATACATTCATGGAAAAAGTACAGCATTATTTCAGCCAAAAGACGTCCACTGTTGGACATAGGCCTCCTCCAACGCCACATTGACATAAGGGGGGGTTTTACCATAATCGCCACGCTTGGCAGGCGGGTTGGCGATCGCAGTACGGTTGCTACAAAAGCACAGAGAACGCTGCTGCCCATTCTCTGGCAAGTCCCTTAGTCGCCTCTTACGACACCTACGGGAAGAAATGGGATGGTGCTATTCTTTACGTCCGACACCATACAGAACACAATAATCTAATCTTTCTGCTTTACTTTTGAATACATCATATTCAAAAGTAAAGCAGAAAGAACCAAACATAAGATCAAAATACCGTACAAAGTGCGCATTACCTAGCCACTAGCGGGTGGAATAATTTAAAAAAGTACCTACAGCCGAATGCAATTAGACAAAAAATTCTCAAAAGGTGAAACTAAGTTTTTAGTGGTCGGATTTGCATGGGCCTCCACGTTCCCCAGACTTAACTCCGTTAGATTTTTACGTCTAAGGACGAGCCAAATAAATTGTCTACGCCACGGAAGATGAGACTAGGGATGATTTAGTCCAATGCATTGATGTGGCTTTCGTGACTATCAAAGCAGAAATACGTTTACGCACAACTACAGTCGAGATAAGACGAAGATGCCGCGCGTGCATTCGCAACAGTGGCGGACAATTCGAACAAGATTTGTGATTTCTTGACAAAATCTTTTTTTTAATTTCAAATTCTTGTAAAGTTGGTACCCTGTTTAAGAAACAGATAAGACACTACGCAATAGTAATATAACAGTATCTATCTACTTACTTGAGGTATGTTATTTAGGATAAAATTACTGTTCTTACTGTAATATCGAATATCAACCTAGTGTCTCGATTACACATATTTTAGTTAAAATTAAAAAGGGATTAAACGTTTTATTTTTGCTTATTGCATACCGTTGGAAAGGGGACAGACTAGAGAATTTTTTAAAAGAATTCGAAGATCCTGATCGCATTTACTTGTTTCTTTTTTATAGCAATTTAAAGTTGAGTTTTAAGTTTATTTTTCTTTTACAAAATATTTACGAGCTATTAAAAAAGAAAATAACTGTTACTAGCAAGAAATTTTGAATTTGATACAATCATACAATAGTACACATCAAACTTGAATTGAAATTTTAAGTCTAAACAATTTTTAATATGACCTTAAATGTTGAATTTTGGAATTTTTAAAAATTTACATTAAGAAGTTGTTATAAAAAACCGGTGTGGCAAGGAATGAGTTATAGGGCGTTAAGAGATAGCAAATTACCTCTCCTTTCGGCCAATTTGATTTGGCAAACGGTGCACCAAACACATATAATTATAGATGTCTTAAAGCAAACAGTGCAACGATAATTTAAATTTTGAAAAGAAAAATACGGATGATTCATAGTCTGTATACAAGAGCACCTGTTTTAACAAAAACGACGCCAGTAATTTCCGTAGCTGAAACTTTCATCAAGAAAATTGACACTTTACGAAGTGAGTGCTTAGTGTCATTAAATCGTTTTGACCCTTCTCCATCCAATGGTTTAATGCCGTGATACTCATTGCCTATATTTTTATGATGTAGTTTTCTAAAGTACGTTGGTAATTTTAATTATCTATTATAATAATATATTATTATAACCCGTCGAAATATTCGCGCAGGTTTACTAGGTTTTTTACTAAAGTTTTATTAATAAATTGCAATTATTTGTAGTGCAACATAATATTGGTTACATGTCTTATAAATTCGTATTTTTTTAAGTTCACAAAACTCTCTCTTGTTTGGGTAAATCAGGCGTTGAAAAGATGTCTCTCTCACGCAAGGCAAATCCGAGTTCAGTTTCAGCACCTTCTTCCTAGGTAATAGAGGCTAAATCACTAATTTATAGAGCCAATAAATACCTATACATCCTTGTCTTCAAAATTGGCTCATTAGTTTTCGTAAAAGGACTTTTATTTTCTTTAATCTGATTACACTAATATTGTCAAATTTCTTGGGTTTTGCTCTCAAAAAATACATAGTTTCTATCAATAGATTTGTGTTTTTATTCGATTTTATGGAAGGGCCAATTTTCAATGACTTGATATTATAAAAAAAAAACTTTAAAATTGAAGTATACTGAAAATATTACTATACCAAAACTTATCTTTTACCTATATACGGAAATGCCGGCTATATTTCCTCAGCAACCACCTAGCGGTCGAGGTAGTAGAACGACGGAATATCGTCAATTGTTTATCGGAATTCTCACTCGCACAATCATACTATCGCGCTCATGTTATGTCGTGCAAGCTGCTCTACTTAATAATTTTAACCGATTGCAAAGAAAAGAAGGGTTTCGTTTATATCTATGATTTTATTTTTTTACACATGCATGAAAGACACTAGCGCGAACGGATACTTGGACTTGCAATAAGATTCTCTGCGATTGATCGATACCAGAATCAAAGATGGCGGCTACGAAAACTATTGAATTTTTTCGTCATGGATGTCATTTCCATTCCCACTGATGCTATCACCCTCCTACAGGAGAGTAGCAAAGAGACTAGCACTCTTAAAAAGTTTCGACTCAAACCGCCGTGTTTCCGACCTCGCCGTCGATCTCCGTCGCGACGTCGCGGTCCATGCCCTCCCCGACCCTCACTCGAGCCAGCCCGCGATGCTGTACCAGTAGTTTTAAATCAGCCCCTAAATAATGATATTAATCAGATCCAGCCTGTCCCCATGCAGTCCTCCCCCAGCGATGCCCTAAGCCGAGGCTCGTACCCCACAGGGGGTGCCCTTAGCGTGTAGTCGCTTAGTTAATAAGTTTTTATGCCTTGGCTGGAGGGCTTACTCTTAAGGCACCCACAGGATAGTCCGGATAAGCAGACGACAACCTCATAGGTTGAACTGCGAGAAGCCAATATTTAAAAAAAAATGTCATTTCCTTGGTAATCGAAGGCGCTCTAGACGAATATGAGGTCAAAATCAAAATCAAAGTTGGCGGCTGCGTAAAGTAGCGACTTTTTTGTCATGGACCTCATTTTTCTGGTTATCGAGGATTTTGACGCCAAGGTGTGAAAGGGGGAGCCGCACATATGATTTGTTTTTGTTTTTGGTGCGACTTTCTGAGTTTTGCACAAGAAGACAGCCTTAAGGTGAAAGAGCTGGGGTACGCCTTGGAATCCAAATTATATATTTTTTAATATACATTTCTGCACTTATAATGGGTTTCCCTTAAAAGTTCTGGAAACTATATTATTACTAGCTGCTGCCCGCGACTTCGTTCGCGGGGTTTTTTATGGATATGAAAAATAGATGTTGGCCGATTCTCAGACCTACCCGATATGCACACAAAATTTCATCAAAATCGGTCAAGCCGTTTCGGAGGAGTATGGCAACGAAAACTGTGACACGAGAATTTTATATATTAGATTATAACGGAAAAAAAGAGTGCGATTGCAGTCTTCCTCCCTTTTGACACAATTATTGAGTTAATATTGTCACAATACTTAGGAGCAAATGTGGAATAAGAGCCCGTGATCACCCTGACTTTTTGCAGCGAAGTAAATGTAAATGAAACTCAGTTTGTTTTTGCATCACCCAAGGTTGACTGGTAGAGAAAACCTTTGAAATTAGGTCCGCCTCTGTACATCTCATCATCTGTGTTTAAATATTGAATAAATAAATGCAAAACCGCCGCGATCTTGGTGCTGTCGCTGGATGTATATCTTCACTCACGATTCTGTATCTCGATGCTGTGAAGAAGCGATGACTATCACTCAAAAGCAGCGAAGCCAACGACGGCATCGCTAGCAAGAAATCAGTGAAAATAAAATTATCGCAAATTACTACCCTGTTAACGCTAACATCGCGTTCTGAAAATTAAATCTTAAGTTATTTTTCAATAGTACCATGGTAAAATATAATACAACGAACTATGTAACTTTGCCTACTATAGACAAAAAGGACACTTTGGCGTCAAAGTATTCCTTTCTCACGTCGCTGTCGTCGCTGTTGCCCGGAAACGTACCCAGAACACTGGAAGTATGAATGACAATGAAAATTAACCAAAGAAACCACGATGAATGGCAATTATAATTCTTTAGCCAAAGAAATAGCCAGTACTCTAAATCAGTAATTTTATAAACTACATTAATTTTATTGTGACTTGCGCACTAAAAATCGGTACAGCCCAAAAGCTATCCATTGAACTTTTGGCGGAGTATGATGTTTTAGCGGAATAATGTATAATTGGCTGAACCTCAAAAACTACGAAGTTGCTATCTGGCAGACCAATTAATATTGAAAGGAAAGTGTAGCTTCAGCGTTTAGTTTTCAGTTAGCCACTGTGATACCTCAGTTTCATCAGGTAACTCGATGATGTAAGTTTGGCTTGCTGATCCTACGACTCCTAAAAAGAGGTTGGACTACGGAACCTTCATTGCGAGATAAACTTTTTTCATCCAAATTATACCCGTAAATTTGATTTGTTATACTATAAGCTGTACCGGCGATTCCGTCTACGTGTGAGTCGTGATGAATTTAAATGTTGATAGATGGAAAAGGAAAGGCAGACGAAGGAAACGATGGATGGATTGTGTGCGGAAAGATATGAAAGAAAAAGGAGTAAATTATAGCATCACGGAAGACACAGGAGAATGGATGGAAAAAACGTTTTGCGCCGCCCAAAATTGTCATAGAACAAGGACAGGACGATGAGATGAATATGCACTTAGTTTCGTATCATGCAATTAAGAGCAATTGATATTGACAAGGTTCTATAATACTCGGGTAAACATCTGTATAAAATCAACACTGACGTTGAATTGCAATGCTTCAACTGTTGATTTAGCTCGTTCACTCTTGAGGTCTAGAGAAGCGGTAGTTGGCTCAATTTTGTTTCACTCCGAAGAAGTGAATTGAAGCGGTTAATGAAGGTTGCTGACGTGTTTATGGATAGGAACAGACGGTGATTTATATAAACATATTTAAGTGCGTTAAGTTTATACTCCGCATCTTCTTAGCGTGTCGATAACAATTTAAATTGAGTCGGCCAAAAGTTTGCTGTCCTACTAAGAAACTTCGTTGAGCTTCTAGTTTTAATTTTACATATTAATCGGTAATTCCTCACATAAATCGTAAGCCTCGTTGGCTCGTTGTATGTTCAATGCGTCTAATTATAAATCTAATCTAATATTATAAAGAGGAAAGATTTGATTGTTTGTTTGTTTGTTTGCATTGAATAGGCTCCGAAACTACTGGTCTGATTTGAAAAATTCTTTCAGTGTTAGATAGCCCATTTATCGAGGAAGGCATAGGCTATATATCATCACGCTACGACCAATAGGAGTGGAGCAACAATGAAACATGTTGCGAAAACGGGGAAAATATGACGCAAACGAAGTTGCGCCGGCACAGCTAGTAAAAAATATATAAATACCTTCTCGGGAAACCAGGGCGTTACGAAAGGCATTTGGAAAGTGTTCGCATATGAATGTAGAGTATCGAAGGAATCCGGAGCTACTGCTCCCAGCATGCCGACAACGCTGCGAGTAAACTGGTGGCAAACTGTAACAAAGAAAATATTTTGCATTAGATCAGTTCTCGACGTCATCATCGGTACAGTTCAATATTAAAATAATATCTACAAATAGTTTGTTGGTCTCAACTCCCGAAAAAAGACGAAAACTAAAAAAAAATATTATAATAGCAGTTACTATTTTATTTCGATTTTTAAAGTAGTCCCGGATCACTTGTTATAAGGTACTACATATTATTATAATTGTTAGTTGAGTATCTTACTGCGTATGTGATTATATTTGTTTAAGTTTATTCATAATTTAGTAACAACATGAATATTATTATGCCATTGTTATTTTGAATTAGTCTAACAAGAACTGTGCAGCATACTAATGCGACAATTGGAGTCGAATATTTAGCGGGGAATAGTGTCGGGATACAAGCCCGCAGATAATAAACCGTTATTAGCAAAACGTTCGTGATTTATTTGTACCTAACGTTCCTAATGCATACAGATAACTTGTTTAGACTACAGCTGTATAAACTTAATGGTAATAATATTAAGATTCAGATATACTGTTCATAACGGTTGGGGATCACCACTAAACAGATGAGAATAAGTTTGACGAGTGTTAAATTTGTTCAGTCTTAGATTTGAACTTCAGTTGGTTAGTCTTGTAATAAATCAAGCGGATTGCAGATCGAAACGAACAATTTAAATATAAACCTCCCGCTCATTGTTAACTATTCAATTGTAGCTATCCTGTAGGTTTATGTAGAGAATATTGAATAGAAAACGGATATCATTTTTCCTGCCACGTGCGCATTAGCGCTCTCAGTACTTCCAAATATTGTTGCGGGTATTGGTGTTGATATATGGGTACGGTAGTAAAAAAAGCAAATATCGCTCGGTTTGCCCGCGGGGACACCCCGGTATGCGGATCACGTCGGACCGGGCATCACGCTGCGACTCATACACTCACAAACACTTCGCCGCCTCCAGACCGTTAGTGCTTATGTTACCGAACTTCATAATACTTGTATTTTTGTTTCGGCCGCTACGCTACACCTTCACCTTTGAGGGATTTTTTGTTCAACCAAGTTTAAACTAACGCCTAACGAATGGTGTTTAGGGACCGACCCGGTTCGAAGTATATAACTTATCTGATGTGAATACAGTTTCTAGTGTTTCGAAGTTACAAACACATTCTACTGTTTGAATTTTGATATGAGATATGGTGGATAAATAAATATCATATTCTGCTGCTGTGTTTTTGAAGTAGATGCGATATTCACAACAATTAGCACTTGTGCCATCGCCGATGCGGAAGAGATTAGATTGGCTAGTAACGATTTTCTCGCACAAGAAACGTCAAAAGATTGTAGATACCGTGTATCTAAAAAGAAATGCGAGAAAGAGAGATATGTCTGGCTGGATTCGACGACGTACAACTCGTAATTTGCCAGTTGCCTAAACTTATTAAAAAACATTCTAATGTATCAGGAAACCCTGGCGATGAATCAAACGTATTTTATGTATTTGTTTTAAACGGAAGTATATAAAAAGCGAATATCTACAGGATAGAAATAAGTTTTACGGTAGTTTGCGTTGAATCGCCCTTTGAAACGTAGCCACACTTCCTATTATTGTTGACGATATCTTTGATATGTAAATGGCTGAAGACCTATGGACACACGATATCACATCCAGCCATTCAATTCCAGTGCAACAGTGACTCGAACTCATTGAACGAAAAGCTTTGAACATGTTCAAAGCTTTTCGTTCAATGAGAGATCAGCATATACTGCCTTTGACTAACAACTTGGTTGCCATAAATGCCGAAACATTCCGGCCACATTTGTAATGGACGTAGGTAATTCATGAATGACGATGGATTTATATATTTTAAGGGATTAATAGTGCAAAGCTCTAGTTAGCTTGCAGAACAACTACGTTTCCAGTTGCGGTAA
The DNA here is from genome assembly GCA_949152445.1 of Cerastis rubricosa. Lineage (NCBI taxonomy): Eukaryota > Metazoa > Arthropoda > Insecta > Lepidoptera > Noctuidae > Cerastis > Cerastis rubricosa. The sequence continues at coordinate 19,078,329 of OX424523.1, read as the reverse complement.
AACTGGTAAAGACTTTTGACGAAACACGTACGGTGAGCATGTCACTCGACGATCTTTTGGGTCCATGTGACAGTACATGTATTTTTAGGTTTTCGCGTGGGAGCAAAGCGTCTTTGGGCCCTAAGTACGCGTACCTATAGTATAGTATGACGTACTCTTTAACAAAACATCATCGTCACTATTATTTACGTCTGTCTATTTGCCACAGATATTTTACTTAATACCATTCTACCTCCACACAGTTATTGCAGGATCTACTTAAATTAAAAATACAGTTACCATAAAAATGCTCCCCGCATACACAGATGCGAGGTCATGTTCAAAAGAAAGGTTTTCACAGCGAAGTGATGAAATATAATTACGAAGTAGCATCATAGGCGCAAGCCGTAGCCAGGCGTTCCACGATCCCTACTTAGTCGAGTGCTTGTTTGCAAGCTTGAAGCAGCTATTCCTTCAAGCTCTATTGAGTTACGGGCTCTATTCCCACTTACACTATCAGATATTCATACCGATACTCCGCATATGCACGCGATGTTGGAAATACTTATATTATTCCAAAAAATACTAAGGTCAGAACTTTGGCGTTAGAGCTGATATATTTTTATTAGCATTTTATTTTTTCTTCTTCAATTATATTACCTTAATATAAATGGTGTATATACGTGCCATGTTCAACTATCAGACATTTTCACTCACATCAAACTATCAAATACTTCGGTAGATCCTTGATAGCTAAATCTTCAGTATAACAAAACAATGCTTCATTCTTTCGATATGCAGAGCATAGATTAGATATTTTGCCAAGTATTTAGAACAGATTCTGATGCCTATTATGGGTTTTAAAGTAGAATGTAGGGATAAATAGGGCATGTAGCCGCATTGGTTTTCCCCTATCCCAATTCAATCTCAAAAGCGTTTGGAAATTGCGTCGACCACTATTTACCGTTTGCATATCCTCTAAAATCTTTGCGCGCGCATTATCGCACGGCTGCCACCAAATTACGAAACAATTTCTCGTCTCCAAAATAAATTGCACATTAAAATGGATCGATGAAAGGTAAATTAAAGGGAGCAGAACTAAAGGGGCTTTGCTATTTGGTAAGGTTCAACTAACCTAGTATCTGAAACACAAATTTTAATAATATGATTATCAAAGCAATTGTCCAAAATGTTAAAGGATAAAATATAGATACATAAATCGCTTGTTTGCGACAATAACGGCATAACTCGAAAAATACCAAATACAGGAACCCCTTTTTTAGAAGTTCCGTAGCCAAATGGCAAAAAACGGAACCCTTATAGATTCGTCATGTACAGACATGACGAATCTATAAGGGTTCCGTTTTTTGACGGACGGACGGACAGACAGATAGACAGCTGTCTGTCTGTCTGTCTGTCTGTCTGTCCATCCGTCCGTATGTCACAGCCACTTTTTTCCGAAACTATAAGGACTATATTGTTGAAACTTGGTAAGTAGATGTATTCTCTGAACCGCATTCAGATTTTCACACAAAAATAGAAAAAAAACATAAATTTTGGGGTTCCCCATACATAGAACTGAAAACCAAAAATTTTTTTTAATCATTCCCCTACGTGTGGGGTATCTATGGATAGGTCTTCAAAAATGATATTGAGGTTTCTAATATCATTTTTTTCTAAACTGAATAGTTTGCGCTAGAGCCACTTCCAAAGTGGTAAAATGTGTGTCCCCCCCCCTCTAATTTCTAAAGTAAGAGGAGGAAAATTCTGAAAATATTTAAGATTGTAAAACGTAAAAAAAACTATCAACGAAAATTGGTTTCAATAAGATATGATGTTTAGTTTTTGAGATATGGGACTTTTTCATCAAACTGCAGCAGTAACTTTGTTTTTGATTAACATACTATGAAAAACCAATTTAGTTTTGCGGTTGAGTGGAAGTTTACCAACTAATACTACTAACTAATGAATGACAGTTCAAAATATTGTTTGGGGCTATGGAACCCTGTGTGCGAGTAAGACTCGCACTTGGGCGGTTTTTTTTAAGTTAGACATAAAATATATATTACCAATATTTTTTGCATTGAAAAAAAAAGACATGGTTTATTTTACGTATTTCGTTACTTAATTTAATACTTACTGACTTAGTTAAATGTCCACTCATACTATATTTGTATGAGTGGACATGCAACTGACTAAGTCAATTTTATTTTCAACTACTTACAAACAAAAACAAAAATCTTTTTTTTTTGTGTTACTTCATCGCAAAGGAGCAGTTTGGCCTTTTAAGGCTCCTTCAGATAGGCGCGATGCGGCATAGAGGTATTGCCGCGTCGCAAAACCTCGCACACAGGCGCGAGAAGATGCCGATCCTTTGCAGTGCTGATAAGTACCTATATTGACCTTAAACGTAACAAACACGAGCCTTAAGAACTTGCTACAGATACATATAACTGGAGCGAACCAACACAGGTCAAAACTGAATAATACTATACGCCAGAGATCGACTTAAAATTTGAGGCCACATAGTTGACCTTTTGAAATAGGAAATTAATGCCAAATGACGGTCAATTCCAAAATGCTGTAGTGGTGTGGCATGAAATAAGGTCTTGTCAGTACAAACTTTGTCTAAGTGAGGGTTTAATTACACCTAGTTCCGTTGGGTAATTACTCGTTTCCGCATACGATGATGACGTGATCCGGGTTTTTGGTATTATAAGGCAGCGTTGCGGATAAGCATTTAGTCACTGATAATAGAATGATTAAATACACGTACTCCACTGTGGCAGCCAAAATATGTTGTCTTGATTGTGTCAGCCACCAACGGCAATAGAAATATTACCTTTAAATTCAGTGTTCCAGAAATAAAAAATTGCCGAGTTAAAAAAAGTTAGTGATTATTGAAACGATGGCCAAACAGACAAACCTAACATGAATGTATGTTGCTGTTCGAATTTCAGGATACTTAGAAAAGAATGAGTGATAGTCTACAATTTTTTTCATGAAAATTTCCCTGAAAAACGAACTACAAAATTGAAACGAAATTATTATCCCAATTTTGCTGTATTTTTGTCTGGGTGCACTCGACTATCTAGGTGTATGTACAAATGTATATTAGGTACTTTCTCATAAGTTCTTTATTAAACTTTTAACAGTTTCAATATCGTTTTTAGAGATTTACAGATTCAAATGGATGTTTTACTAACATGCTCGGCACACGGTGAGGTAGGGGCGATCGGTTCCAAATTAATTGATCGGGATAGCTAGCTAAACTAGAGGAACGTAGGCTTTCAGAGGGGCTAGTGAGAGATCACCCTGATTCGAAAACAGAGGCTAATCAAATCCGTCGTGCACTTAGGCTTTGCCCCGCTGTAAATTTCGGTGTAGTTCGTCCTATGAAATCAATGTTCCATCAATAACCCGTTATCAATAACCCGTTCCATTAGCCTTGGTAGGGGGTTCACGAAAACCTTGTTCCCTATGTGCGAATTTATAATCAAAATAAATTAGGTGGGATATTATTGTCCATTATTATAAGAATAACATAGTTATTCATTTTTAGCAGCAAATAACATAATTGGAAAAAAAAACAATGCAAGTATCAAAACAATCTGTCCAGGAGCATATTCAGAAATAAAAAACCGACGCGCAATGCCGTCAACCACTTGAGGCTACACCGACACTTTGATTTAATAGCTTTAACAAATAAAAGGTGCGAAGATTAATTTTATGAGTACCGTAACAATGGCTCGGTTCCTGCGGTACCCTCCGTATTGTGAGAAGGTGGCAGCATTGTGACACGCCACCCATCTGCTTCAATTTTATATCGCGCGGACGCATGCCGTAAACATTCTTGCTGACCCGAATAGCTATACCCGGCTGTGGCACTATACTGCCCCAATAACTATGCATTGCACACGACATTCCTTTCCGCGCCATTAGTTGAATTTCGAACGCTATCTTCCGATCGTGCGTCTTTTGACTAGAAATTATTCCAGTTTATTGCAAATATAGGTAACATAATAAATAGGGTTTTATTTGTAGTGAGAAACAAAAAAATAAATTTCTCAGTAACAGCCACGAAGTCTGGATTTGTGTCTAGTTGCTGGGTTGGTCTCCTATTACATAGTACTTAGGGACCGTTTATACAGACCGGCTCGGAGACCATCATCGGCCGGGGCGCTCTTCTTTTCACACAGACCGGCGCGAGTTGTAGGTACGCTTGGAACTGAACGGCTAACATGGCGGCTGTCATAGCATGCGTGTCGCGGAGCGAGAGAGGATGCAATCGGAGGCGATCGGCTTCTCTTATTGTTTCGCACTAAGCGCGTTAGGTTTTGCTCTCAAGTATTCTCAAAAATAAAAAAGTGACATGTAAAAATAAATCTTATTACAATGTTTCAAAACTCTGTTTTAAACATGTAAAAATCTGCTCTCCTTTCCGAGCCAGTGTGTGAACGGATCCTTAAACAAAATGTGGGTGTACTATTAGTTCCACTTCTGCTAAACCTAAATTAAATTATGTGAGAACAATAACTTGGTGTTTTGGCACTTATTGTGCTTATATTGGGTTATAAAATAGTAGAGAGCCTAACTTAATGTTTGTGGTTACTGTCACCCTTGGTGTTTGCAATTCCATCCAAGTTTGTTCTCATTCTAGTAACAACGCTGTGCCTGAGTTAAAACAGTAACTGTATCATTCAAACTGGAATACAGCCACGCTGCTTGCTTGCAATAAGCGGCTCTGGTAGCGTGGCAATAAACAACGTGTCTCGTTAAGTCCTCGATCCTATTTTGTTTAACGTGAACCGAACAATATCACTCAAGACCCTCCGCCGCCGTTTTATTCCAAATACTATACCTTTGTACTACAGTTTAAATTGCTTGGGTAAACTTTATAGCAGTCGGTGAAGTTTTTTCAACAACGTTGGTACTTGTTTAACACAACATTTGCCGTGACATCTCATCTCATCTCATCTGCCTGTCCTAGTTTCATTCTACTTGGGGTCGGCGCAAAACGTTTTCTGCTTCCATTTTCCTATGCCAGATGTCACGGCATAATTATTCTTTTCTTTTTCATATCATTCCTCATCACCACACAATCCAACCATCTTTTCTTCCTGTCCCTCTCCATTTATATCTATCCATTGGAACCGAAACGTGGTCGCTCACAATGAGCCTCATCAGAAGGCTTAAAGTCACCCAAAGGGCAATGGAGAGGGCTATGCTCGGAGTTTCCTTGCGCGATCAAATCAGAAATGAGGACATCCGCAAGAGAACCAAGGTTACCGACGTAGCCCGAAGAATTGCCAAACTTAAGTGGCAATGGGCAGGGCACATTGCCCGCAGAATAGATGGCCGATGGGGCCGAAAAGTTCTGGAATGGCACCCGGAAACCGGAACACGATGCGTTGGAAGGCCTCCCACTAAGTGGACCGATGACCTGGTGAAGGTTGCGGGGATCCACTGGATGCGAGGCGCACGGGACCGGTCAATGTGGCGTCACTGGGGGGAGGCCTATGTCCAGCAGTGGCCGTCTTTTGGCTGAAATGATGATGATGATGATGATAAGTTACATAAGGAATAAATACAACATTTAAAACAAATATAAACAAAGTCTGTATTGGAAACGCACTCAATAGCCTTGAGGAATTCCCGACAATTCCAAAGTCCCGGGACACGAGACAGCCTACAATCTTGTCCCGGGAATTCCCGGGACTTCAAGACTTCTAAAAAAAATTTTGTTTTTTATTACGTTGTGGTAAAAGCCTTTTTTGAAGAATTTTAATTGAGTTAATTTCTGATGAAATGTATTAAAAAGCCATCTTTTTGTTAAACAGAAAATTAAATCATAATAACTTTAACGTTAATTTCAGTTATAATAATTGCTTTGTTTATTTTTTTAATTACACACTGATTCACTTTTAAGCAGTTAAATCGTATAGTTTTATAACTTAGTTAAAAATCATACTAATTCTTAATAACTTTACTATTATCTAGTAATTCTAGTATCTAATCATTGGTCATAATCACAACATTGTTAATTAGCATAATCACAGATTTATTTCTTAATTAAATAAGCTAAATATAAATAATAAAACAGTCTTTCAAATCAGTCTTTTAAATAATCAACTAACACATTAATTAGACTTCTTTGCTGATTTAATAAAATAAGCTTTTAAAAGATCGGTGCGTCAACGACAAAATGTTTCTAATTTTTGTCATAATGCCACCGGACAAGGAGAAACCTCTCTCGTTTTCAACAGATGTCGGTTTAATTGTGTTTAAGGCTTTATACAGTAGTTCCAAACTTTCTGAACGTTTTCCGGTTGCTTCAAACAACTGAAACTCCTTTTTTAATGTTGGGTTCATTTTCTTGGATTCTTAATGCTGATTTTTTATTGCTTGTTCCAGTTGATTTACAAAAGACTCGTTAGGCTAGTAGACCAAGTAATTATTCATGAAACTAAAAGACGGCGCTAGGCTCGCTCAATAAAATGAAAAAAAAATTACGTAACAATTACGACAATCTTGTCTCGTTTCGAGTCTCGGACCGAAAGTCCCGGGACACGAGACAACTAAAATTACGAAAAGTGCCGGGACTGCGAGACACGAGACGTCCTGGGACCCAAACCCTAACACCCAAGCAACTCCTAACAATACAAGTAGTGTTCGAGAGTATCGCTTTCGAATCAAACCCTTGACCCTACTGCCTTACGAGAGCCCCTTCAAATTATGGTCTAGGCTCTTGGCATATTAGACCATTGACCGCAACATAAACGTGACGTAACTATCGGCACAATTATTACGATGACGATTATTGTGTCCGCGATCATGGACTAGCAATATTCTAGGTCCTTATACAAAAACTATTCTAATACACAAACACACTACACATTTGGGTGAAGTCCACTTCTTCCTATTTAGCAGCCATTTTGTTATTTTTTTCCTATGTGTGTCCAAAAAAGACATTTCTCTAAAAGTTTTGGTAGTACTGAGATAAAAATGGGGTTATTTATTAGGAGGTCAACAATAATGTATATTGTTACGAGTAACATTACAAAATAATGGGTTCACGTTTTCGAAACTTCAAGAAAAAAAGTAAATTCAAAAATGAATATCAAAAATATATGCAATTCATCATTTTTCGCAAATAGATAACCGTGTACTTAGATACAGGGTGCAATTGAAGTCATGGGCATTATTTTAAACCAAAACACTACTCAGGATACTAATTGCATTAGGGTTACTATTACGAAAATCAAAAATATTGTTTATATCGCGAATATCGCGATGAGCAACTATTTGATATTTTGCATGGTTTACTACATTTTTAAGGTTTTCCATACTTGCATTAATAATATTTTTGAATTGCGTATTAATAGCCTTAATGCAATCAGTATCGTGAGTAGCGCCTTAGGTTAATAATAAACCTAGCGAATAAATAATATAGTCGACTACTGTTAATGAGCTGCTAGCAGTGGAAAACAGTTAAGTCTAAGCTAGCAACTTAAATTTCAAGTGGCCGAATCAAAAATATAGGGTGAGTAGATTATAAAACCGGTTTCAGTTCATACATGAAGTACTTAAAAAAATACCGTTTTGGGACTCGAATTATGTCGTAACTTGTGGTTGCGGACTCGAGAGCGAGCGAAGCAAGCTCGGGACCTGCGGTACCCCGACTCGGTCAGGTTAGGTTGGCGGGGTCTAATGAGAGAGCGGAGCGAGCGAACTAAGACCCCGACATCCCCTTCGTGTTAGGTTACTGTAAACCCTACAGACAAAAATAGGAGCCTAAATTTGAGTATTTTGCTGCGCAATCAGTAATTTAGATTTGTTCGCTTAAGAATTATTATGTTGATCGTTCTGAATAACCGATGCCTCAAATTTGTATTTTTAAGTCGCCGTTTTCAATATTTGCGTTCGCTCTCAGTCTGTCGCTCACTAAGTATTTAAGTACGCCTTAATCAGTATTTTTGACAACCTGATTTTCAGTTTACAGTGAATCGTTTAAATACTACCCTTAAAATAATGCCCATGACTTTAATTCCAACCTGTATAACACATTGTATAAATACCTTTTCGTTATTAATAAAAATAACGGTGGTTCAAAAGAATAATATCTTTATTCTTTTGAACCACCGTGCACCGCCGGCAGTAATGCGTCATTTGATATGGACAGTTATTTTCTACTTATGATCTTATTTTGTTATGCCTTTACTTGCCCCTCATTAATGCGACAACAGCGCATTTTATCCAACTGGTATACAGTTTATTATTTTATTGTATTAACTCATTTTTTTACGATGCCAATATTTGTAAATAAGGCGGTCAGAAAGAGCACTACATTTTTAAAATCAAAATATTTTATTGCTTGACCGGATGAACTACAGAACTAAGAGTGAACCAAGATGGCTACTTATAAAACGTCAAAAACTGGGTGCACAGTTATTCATTTAAAAATGTTAAGTTTTACCATGTTAATCTGGTACGCATGACGATTAACCAAGCGATTACCAAACCAGTTTATGCTGATTTCTTATTGTACCTACGTACCTACCTACCTACCTACCTTAACTACGTACCTACCTACTTTCTACCTAAGAACCTTCTACAATGTATTACTAAACATTAAAAAATAAAATGAATTACATCGGTTAAGCTGTTCTCAAGTTATGGCGTGACCAAGGGAAATAGGGATTCATTTTTATATATATAGATAGTTATATAGCTGCTCATGAATCCGATAAATCAGAGGTGCGTGTCTTGGGAGCGAACTCCAAACCTTTGACTTGGCAGTGCGACGGCTTACACCACTAGGCTATCAGTGCTTAAACGTGGTTAAAGACTTGCACGTCAAAAATCAGTAGATCATATATTAAACGGGTTTTAGATTGAATTGAAATCATTTTATGCTCGTGAAATCACAACTGAAGTTCTGAACTCAGAGTTAGTTCAGCTTGAATTGATCGCGTTACTATTACACTCCATCTTGTTTTAATAATAATTAATAAACATTATAATTTGATATTTCCAACTGAAAGAAACTTTACCGAGTCAATCGGCAGACCAATATTGTATATTGGTATAATAATAATTAATAATGTATTTTGCTTTTGACATGGCTATCGTGTTCTCTTAGACATGTATCTAGACCACAATTAATAATACATATTCAATTATGTTAAGGATTCCACTCAGATACTTACATGTCTATGAAATTGTCACGTAATCGGAGAGGAATCTTAAACTAAGTTGAATATGGAATTTCGAATAAAGTTTTTATTTTACCCTTTCAGTTGTGGTTACACACAAATCTTGTAAAGTATGAATTTTAAATTGTAACTAAAAGTTATTAGCACCAGCATCCACATAAAAGAAGAAAAAATGCCATAAAGTAGATAGCGAAGTTAATAAAATTAATATGGGACCACCGCGCAGCTTCTTTCTTACAATGAAAAAATCACATAAATCGAAACAGTAATCACGGACAAATCAGTGCACGTACATGGAAAAAGAAATAAGATGCTAGTAGAATCCATACCCACCTACTATATTAAAAACAAAATAAACATTTAGTCGAATGATTATAACAAATAACGACAAAAAGACAAATTCTCGATAAATCATAATTCTACCTGCGAATGGACATACAATGCCAGTAAAAAAAAAAAGAAATTATAAATATAGATCGGAGATTTCTGGTTACTTGTAGGTACCATTCCTAGTAAAATCCCTGATTATACGATTATAATCATAGTGAATTTGCTTACCTCGTCGAGATAATGGATGAAATCTTAAATTACATATTACCAAATTATGAGCATGTCGCTGTATACATTTTGTTTTTAGACAAAATTTCCGTCATTTAAATAAAATTTAAAATTGAGATGGAAATGTTTGCTTCTCCAAACAATTAAAGTTTTGTTTAAGAAAGGTATTTTAAAGTAAGACTACAATAATAGAATTTAAATATTGTTTCGAAGTTTTAAGTAGGTTCTTCTAATTCTCTGGGTCCACCGGGAAGCTCGGCCCTCCAACGTCCGTCGAGCTATTTTTGTCGCTCAAAATATTGTAATGCCTTACCTCCCCAATTAGTTGAAATACGGTGTTTCAGGAATATTTTCATTTTGACTTTTAAAATTACGGTTTCGGTTTGTTCTTCTTCTTCATGAAATAGTCCATAGACTTTTTCATGAAGAAGAAGAACAAACCGAAACCTAGTAAGTCTATGGACTATTTCATGAAGAAATGGAATTAAATGAACTTAGAGGGTGGTATTTATGATTTTAATGATTATAATTCTGTAAATACATACGTGTTACGGTTGCGAATGATATTTTGTTCAAAGTACAGCCTGACACTGAACAGCAAATTCCAAAAACTTCAAAAAATTTGGAATGGTGGAAGGGACACCGACACTAAAAGGTCACGTGGTCAGTACATCATGCTGAACTATAAAAAAAAAAATGTTTTTTTTTTCAACAGTTATTAAAAACATAAACAGCTCGTTTATAGATTTTTACCGTGTAGGTCAGTTTTGTAGGAAGCGAGTGTTTTCTTTTTAGTAACCTTACACAGCAAACAACCGTAAGAGAACATTTCCTGTCAACATGTTATTAGTATGTATATAGTATTTTATATGTATGTTTATTTTTATACATGTATTGTATGCTTATGTAGTATTACGTATGTAGTAGTTAATTTAAGTATTGAATGTACTGTTTTTGCACATAATCGTAAGTTTATCCTCTTTAGCAAATCTCGCAATCGAAAAATGGTTTGCTGTAAGAAAACCCAATTCTGGGTTAAGCTCGCCGTTGTACATAAGTTTTTATATTGCAGTTTGTGTGTATGTTTTTCATTTTTTTTGTGTGCAATAAAGAATAAGAATAAGAACCATAAATTACCACGATGACAGACATACAGACATACATAAAAAGTTCTGAGCGACATGACGGCAAATATAAAGTTATTCAAAAAGAGTATTTTAAACTTACAACAAAAAATAATTATGAGAGCAGCCACGCTTATATATAATATGCTTGCAAAATTCGTGTTTGGCCTATTGGTATTTCTTTCTACCAGTCTTGCCTAGCTACAGAAATGACATTGCCAATATCCTCATTAAAACCTAGATCATAAATGTTACACAACTCTTTTTCTCTGGGATTCAAAGTCAGGTACTTTCTAAAGCGAAATCTTTTCACGAGACCTCAGTAGGCAGATAAAAAGAGGCGGGACTCAGGACTCCTTCCTACAGAGTGTCATTGGGGTTATTATCTTGTACGACTGAGAGGGACGGATCTATACAGAATGAGAAGCACCATCCCTTTCTCGCAACGGAATAATGATAGCTCTAACACTTCATAGTACGGTCCCTGATCAAAACACGTCTGAGACTAATGACGACGACGCGAATTTTTATGGCAGTTTCCGTTCTTCAGGGACTACTATTTGTTCACAGATATCCGTTGAATTTTCACTCTAAAGGCCGCTATAAAAAGTTTAAACGTCTAAACTGTGTAGGTACCGAAGGGATTTTATGTGTTTTGCTTGCCCTTTTGTGATGTTATTAAAATACGAAGAAAACTCTATAGCTGATAAAGGTATTGTGATGTTCATTGCTTAAGGGCTGCGCAAACGTAGACACTTTTTGTTTCCGACACGGTACACGGTCACGGGAAACCGTATTTGCTGTGTCCTGTAGCGTCGACCGGACAAAATTTACGTCTGCGCAGGAAGTGTCTGATTTCATACTGGTTATATAGAAATCAAATATTCATTGGTATCTTGTATCCGACACAAGACACACGTTTGCGCAGTGCCTTTATATAACATTTTTCGCAAACTTTTTAAGTACAATAGTTTCATTCAAATTATTATTCCGTTTATTCATTTTTTTGTAAATTATTCTAGTTAACCTTTCATTGCTAAAATTATTCTGGTGACCGGTTAATAGACGTTCCTCAAAAACTGCTTGACATAATGTAGGTCGAATTTGGACGCCCTGTAACGTCAACGATGGTTCATGTTTGGAAAGGCCCAACTAGCAACTAGCGTTACTCGTATATCGGTTCCACTTGAGTATCAAAGTGTTAAGAATACCTTTAGCATCGGATTTTATTGGTTAAAGTTTAAGAAAGTCTGTGGTATTAAGGTGTAAAAGGGCCACACAAGAGTGCTTACTCATCTTTAGCTATTACTTTAACCGGTATGACTGGTTGTGATGGCTTGGTTAACACTATGAATTATAAACAATAACGGCATCAATAAAAAAAAAAGAATATCCTTATTGCATGTGCAGTCTCTGCACAAACAATACATTGAAACCGGAAAGAGTGTCCCGGAATTATCGGATGACGAAGATTTGGATTAGTTATAAATCTCACAATAGATTTGCAGACCGCCCGGACAGTAATCGAGGCCCTTTCCTTAGAAAATTGTAATTTGAGGAGTTTGAATAAAGACCTGGAAGAAATAATGGCACATATGAAACAATTAATGATAGTTCACCTAAAATTAATCAGCCTACTGCGAAAAAGAGAATTAACAAGGACAAACAAAGCAAGAAACATTCTCAAATATGTACTCAAGAGACCAAGAACCCTGAAAAAACCGATAAAGCACAAAATTGATCCGAGAAGGCCAAGATTCAGAAAAAAATTACGAAGCAATAAAATCTGTTTGTTAAGCTCGGATGATAAAAATAAATACTTTACATTGCAGAAGATACATAATTTGATATGTGTGTTATTACATCACACCACATAGCAATATGCAACGTCCTCTGAATGGAGTACAAGTATCAAACTTTGTATTGTATAACAATGCTGGACGAGGAGGACTGCAAATGTACAAATAGATTTTTGGATTGTGTATTGCAAATTAGAGAAGTATTGCAGGAAATAAGTCATACAAATGTAATTATTTGCACTCCAACATATAAATTATTAAATGACAACTATTTGTTCAATTCAAGAATAGAAAACTTTAATGATTTGCTTTATCTAGACATAGTTACTCACGGACATGCCTTCTTGGACAGCAATAAGAAATTAAGATATGATGACATTATGTTTGATAGACGTACTGACTTATAAATTACTTTGGACTCCAAACTATTTTTAAAGATATGAAAAACATGAATATGTTTAAGCAAACAAACGTTATTCAACAGAAGACTGTAATGAAAAATCCACAGAATGTAAAGAAAAACACCAAACAAATGTAACTCAAGCACCTAACTCAGTTTTTTTTCTTTTTTAATCACATTTTAGGGGTATGAGGAACAGGGTGTAAAGTTCCTCGATACTCCTTAGAAAAGGGAGGATCCTCCGACCAGACACGTGTTATGTCTGGTGGGCAACAGTTGTAGTCGGGTTTTTCTATATACTCTTAAGTCGATGTAAACTTTGCATGAGAGATGTAGGAAATTGATGTTAGTTCTTCCGTCGTGTCATAGATGGCGCTGTAGTTTTTTTTGTAGTAAGATGCTTTTTGTTGGTCGCTACAACATATTTATTATTCATCAAAATATTGCTGGTCTTTTAAACAAATCTGATATCTTAACATTAAGTGTTCAAGAACTATTAAGCAGATAAATAAATTTAGACATAATATGCCTTACAGAACATTTTGTTATCTCTGATCAGGAAAGTTTAATCGATATACCAAATTATAAACTTGCCGCCTCATACTCTAGGAAACACCAAAAGCGAGGAGGTTCGTGTATTTTAATTAAGAGTTGTTACGAATATAAAGAGCTTCACGATGTAATGAAACTTTCTGTAACAGGACTTTTTGAATGTAGTGCAATAGAAAATACTAATTAAACAAAAAAATATAATTGTATGTGTGTATAGACCACCAAATATTTCGAATATTAGTGTATTTTTGGATGCTATGGATTCTGTATGAAAAAAGATTTTCTTTTAATCTTATGTAAGGGTAATATAATATTATGCTGCGGGCCTGTGGACGGTGAGTAATGGGCTAGCTCACCGTCCGTCCGTCTTATGAGACAGGCCGTGTCGACGGCGCATTCGTGTTCTACGCACGCCTCAAGGAGATGACAGCAAATTGGAAGGGGTCCGTGAGGGCCGATGCCTGCCAGGGCTGCGGGACTGTTCGAAAGCGATACCGCGGCCCTGGAACACAAAGGGCTAAGAAGGAACATGGATGGGTTTTAGTCAGTACAAGTCTGACACTCCCTTCCGCTCCGCCCAGAGCGGGAGGTGTCGTTTCAAGAACTCAAAATCGAAAAAAAAAAACTTGAGACTTTAACATAGCCAACACAACTATAACCTGAAGTTACAGATACGACAACCGACGAGGCCAAAAAAACAAACATGTTTGGATGATTTGGCTTATAACTCTCATTTAAAGTGTACATATGAGGTTGATGATTATGCTTTGTCTGATCACTCATCTGTAATACTAAAAAAAATTAAATTAAAAATTTAAAAAACCTCTAAAAAGCCAAAAATAAATTAATCCAAGCGTCTTAGCGTCGGTGGTCCGCTTTGTTCTGTGCTTGTACTAAGCGGTCTTCTTAGCGGTCCCCCGACGCTACGACGCTTGGATTAATTTATTTTTGGCTTTTTAGAGGTTTTTTGTGTCGGGGGTTTTTTAAATTTTTAATTTAATTTTTTTTCATGCGTTTTAAACTTATTTTATTTTTGCCTAGCCTTGACTTTCCTACTCTCGGTTAACGAAACCAAGGAAAGATATAAATTAAACAAAATATAAATTGGGGGGGGGGGGGTGCACCCCCCCCCCCTCAGCAATGCCCATGGTGACAAGCGACAACATTTCAAATAGACTACCTGTGAAAGTTTTTAAATCCCTACATCAACTAGAAAAGACGTGATGATCTTCAAACGGCTGAGCAGATTCTCATGAAACATAGCTAAGAACACTCTCGATTAAAATACCTTTCAAACGACACCACTTTTATCCAAATCGGTTCATCCGTTTATGAGCTACGATGTCACAGACAGACACACAGACACACAGATACACAGATACACAGATACACACGTCAAACTTATAACACCCCTCTTTTTTGGTCGGGGGTTAAAAATCGAAATCAGTAAAACTTGCAAATTAAATTACAGGCGCATTCAAAAACGGGATTACTATTACGGACGGAACGGAATTATTTTAACGGGATTATTGATTACTCAAGGGTAAAATATGTAAAATTAAAAAATCATTCGTTTTATTCTGTACAATACCTAGGTATTGTTCGGATCACTGTCTTTTGGTGGCAAATTTTGCTTTCCGTTTAGCAGGGATTCCCAAACTTATTTTGTCTACCGCCCATTTTGAGAATAAATTACTTTTTAGCGTCCCCATTTTTTTACCTACCTTAAGACCACTATAACTTTTTAAGGTTTTTTTTTTTTAATATGATCTATTTATTGATTTATTTACGAAAAACTGAGTTTTTTTTATTTCGTTTATGTTTTTTGTTAATAACAAATTGTAATTAAAAAAAACAAGATATTTATTTTCAAAATTTCATCCCGCATCGATCATTCGATGAAATTTTTTAATTGTTGCTCATATTTTTACCAAATTTTTACCACAATTTTAAAGACTATTTTCCAGCAAATTTACACAGGATTCTCACAACATTTTTAGTTACTATGTAATAGAGTAATGGTTACCATTTTATATAGGAATACGATTTTTACCGTTAAAGTTGAGACTTTTAGTATTAAAATGCGAAAGTGTGTCTGTTGCCTTTTTATTTGTTTGTTTGTGTCTACTTTCATTTCGAAACGGAGCGACCGATTGACATTATTTTTATCGTATATATTCAATAAAACAGGACAGATATATATGAACTACGCGGAGAGAAATATCGAACCGAGTTAGTTTGAGCAATCTCTTAATTAATATTAGTTGATGTTCACAAGTTGTGGTCGAGAGTCGAGAGCTCAGTCGTTGTCTAAGAGTCCTCCTAGTAGATGAAATTACAAATCGCCCTCCAGCCTCTACACAACGCCCCGATTTTTGTCTGGGTCTCTTACCACCCCCCTCTTTAGGCCTGCAGCACCCACACGGGGGCATTATCGCCCACTTTGGGAAAGGCTGGTTTAAAGTCTGTCAAAAAGCGACCACCACAAAGAACACGGATTTTATCACCAGCAGAGAGTACACAATTACAAAATGTTTTAGAATCTGTTATGGTGGAACATCCAGAACCTAACGACTGTAGTGCAGAGGAACAGTGGGAGCACTTTAAAAACAAGATTATATTTTTTTTCATAACTTGTTATTTAATTTTTCTTTTTTGTTTCTTAGCAATCATAGTAAAAAAAAAGAAATGTCTTATAGTCTCATAGTCAAACATCAAATTTGTTTGTAGTTGGCACATCATAATGTATTTCAGCCGAAAGACGTCCACTGCTGGTCATAGGCCTCCCCCAAGTGTGGCCACATTGACCGGGCCCGTGCGATTCGCATCCAGCGGATTCCCGAAACCTTCACCAGGTCATCGGTCCACCTAGTGGGAGGCCTTCCAACGCATCGTCTTCCGGTTCGCGGTCGCCATTCCAGAACTTTTCGGCCCCATCGGCACTCTGTTCTGCGAGCAATGTGCCCTGCCCACTGCCACTTAAGTTTGGCAATTCTTCGGGCTACGTCGGTAACCTTGGTTCTCTTGCGGATGTCCTTATTTCTGATTTGATCACGCAAGGAAACTCCGAGCATAGCCCTCTCCATTGCCCTTTGGGTGACTTTGAGCTTTCTGATGAGGCCCATTGTGAGCGGGCACGTTTCGGTCCCGTATGTAATCACTGGCAACACACACTGGTCATAGACTTAGTACATCAGTATGTACTACTTGTACGATTTCATTCTTTTCTCCATAGGGGACTGGCACTGTACTCCTTAACACAGGTTATTTATTAACCTAGCTAGGAATACAGCACCTCAACCTCCTTTTAATTTTAGTCATTGTACACTATTATAACGATACTGTAAACTGTAAATTGTGATCATGTAGTACAATGTTTTTGATGAATAAGTAAATTATTAGTTTTTGGTACCTTTGGCAATTTATTGAGTACAGGCTTTCCTGTACTCAATCTGAATCAAATCTGTCTTGAAAAAGATTTTTAGGAGCACCTCCTCTTACTCAAGTCGTTTGAGGAAGAGGAGGTGCACACATATAAGTATTTTGACTTTGACTTTACCTATAAAATTTTTAGAGTAATTTAATTTTTTCCAGGATCTCATCATCAGATCTTGAGATCTGATGATGAGATCCTGGAAAATCAGATCCTGAGATCTGATGATGAGATCCTGGAAAAAAATCCCAAGTCGCACATGGGAAAGGATAACATGGGAAGTATTCTGTTTCAAACAATGCCCATAAAATTTGAGTGTTGGCCATTTTCCTGAGATCCCATCATCAGATCCTGACTTATAATTTCCATCGTCAGCATAGCAACATGAGATGATGATTACCAGGCACTAAAATCTGAATTGCGTTAGAAAGTATATGAAACACATTGAATGTGCCTATTCAAATTGAGGGTTGCCCTCGATTTCCCTGGGATCCCTTGATCAGATTATGTCGTGGTGTCAATCCTCCTCCTCAGGAGTACAGAGTAGCGAAAAAAATTTTTTTTTTGAAAGTGGGCCATAATTGGCCGAAAAAAATACAAACAGTCGAGTTGAGAATCTCCTCCTTTTTGGAAGTCCATTAAAAATAAACACACCACATCAGTTGATATGTCCACACGATAAGGAAAATAGTATTATAAATAATTCCACTTAAGTTTTTTATTGTCACACATTGTCACATACATAACCTACCCTGGAACGTCTGTGAATACCCTTTGCGGGTTTGGTCCATTAATAAGGTTGTATGTTCCTACCTTGCCAACTGGTAATATTATCGGAAAACGTACGCTTCTATAATAAGCTGAAACCATTCCATTAAACGATGCACTCAGTTAAAGAGCAATGTTAAAAGCGTAAGAGCTTAGATGCAGGTATACATTTTTGTGCATAATATGCAGGTTTAAATTTTTATTGTTGCGCTATAATTCACCCGAAACCTTAGAAGCAAGACTATATGCAGTTCTTTAGTCGAGCTATAAAATCAGCATAATATTTTGTAATTTTAGGTACGGCGAATCTGGCAACTTGCCAGATTCAATTTAATCTTTGTACTGCGCGTTCCGTTGTGGTCACTTCTCCCGTAGCCGCTGCCCCGCTCCATGCTTACAGCTCCCCGATCTACTCATGGAATTAAATCCTTATCGTGCGCACTTGGCTGAACATCTTCCAACTTTACACCGCCATAATCTATTTATATATAAATGAAACCCTATTTCCCTTGGTCTTGCCATGACTTGAGAATGACTTAACCGATTTGATTCGTCTTTTTGTAAAAGTTTTCTAATACTTTGTAGAAGGTTTTTAGGTACCTACCTAAAAAGTAGTAGGTAGTAGTAGTAGGTAGGCAGAGAGTGGGAAAGTAGGTAGGAATAGTAGTGGGTAGGAACAACTGCATTGCAACGCATGCTGGGATCAGCTAGAGAATTAATAAGTGCCGAACACACTTTGCAGTCTACCGGGACATGCAGTATCAAGTGAACATAGTATATGAGCTGTCCTAAATTTTTTCAACAGCTTGTAAATACAATAAAAGGTGTTGGTTGATACCAACACCCTTTATTGTATTTATAAGCTTTTGTCGCATTCGGTGCTTCAAAATAATAAACGATATCACTAGTGGAAAACGACACCGTAATTGTATTATACGTTTGCCGACTATTCCATAGTTTATTGATATAGGTACGAGTAAGTAGCTATAATGCATAATACTAATAGATTTACGTCTTTAATACATTTGGGAATTAGATTAATAGGCTTAATTAATGTGTTACAGTATTTCGAGAACTAAACTTTATATGGAATAGGTATAACTGCGCCGCGTCCCGAACGAAGGGCGCGCACTAATTTGCGACAGAAACTCGTGAGCGCAATCCCAATTTTCCCAAAGTAAGTACGCGATAATTTGACAACTTCAAAGTATCATTTAGACACTCGTGTCATGTAACAGATGGTGCTAGTGGTAAATAAATCAGGACCCGCCTAAAACCCTGAGTGACTCGCTCGTTAAGGTTTGTCGTACACAAGTGTGCGGAACTTAGTCAGCCGGAGCTAACTTCGGATATTAGTTTTCAGTAGCATGCAAGACATAATAATACAAAGGTCTTGGAGCATTGCAATATGTTATATTCATTTTCATTAATAATGTCAACGTACGATACTAATAGACAACGCACTAGATTCAATAAAGATGGATAAGTTTCAGTGTTTATGCGACTTTTGTAAACAGCAAGAATGAATAATACATGTACAATAACATGAAATTAATCAGAATTGAAAAAAAAACCAGTTAAATGCAACTGATTGCTTTTGGTTAGTGTATATTTTTTACTTTGTTTATCGTATCGCGAATTAGCAGAACAATAATTATGGCCGACAACATATTTTTTGTAACTAAGTACATTTTATAATAGTAATCGAGGTAAATATGACCACATGGAGCCCTATATCAAGCCTTAGCCTTATCGAAAGCAGCGGTGGCCAAGTGGTGGCAGCCCCAACTTACGAGCAGTGAGTCGTAGGTTCGAACCCAGGCAGGCGCATAACTTTGTGTAATTTATTTAATCACCGCTGCTCTCAAAACGGTAAAGGAAAACATCGTGAGGAAACATGCCCTAGAACTAAAAGTTCGAAGACATGTGACATCTACCAACCCGCACTGGGCCCGCGTGGTGGATTAAAACCAACTCCCTCTCATTGAGAGGAGGCCTGTGTCGCAGCAGTGGGAATATTATAGGCTGACGATGATGATGATAAGCCTTATAATGAACCTGTCTTAAAACTAGGTTTGATTACCTGTTGTATCTGGAAAAGGTACTTCTGCAAAAGTTTTTGCTTAGCTGTGTGTTAGATGTCGATGTCAAAGTCAACCCCATTATTTGAATTAGGACATTTTAAGGCACTTTTGAATGTGAAACTTTAAAACAAAGGAAATAGAATTGATTGTATTGACCGATATGTAATGTGTTAGTGAAAGCGGACCTAAGTCATCATTATCTGCCTAGCCTTTTGCCAAACTACCTTGGGGTCGGCTTCCAGTCTAACCTGAAGCAGCTGAGCGGACCTCTGTATATTTAGTAAACTAATTACTGCTATGAAAATGACTATGATGGTGATTTATGTCCTCACCAGATATTATGTTACCATTATAATAGTAAGCTATAATTACAATTCATTATTACTTGTGACTAGCACCGGGTCCTTATTCAAAACTATCCTATCTTCTATCACAGAAATATTGTAAAACCAAATGATTTTAAAAGAGTAACCATGGAGTTTCTTGTCGGTTCTTCTCCATAGCAACGACCAACCCGAACCGAGCACCTTTATGTCGACGTTTTATAAGTGCCCATGTAGGCCTATGTGAAATAATAATATTTTGTTTTTTCAAAGTGGAACCATCCATACATACCTACCTATATTCACAAAATGTCACTGAAATCAGTTGGGTAGTTTCGGTGATTAGCATTTACAAACATGACACGTGTTTTTTTATTATATCTTAAGAGCGTTTATGCCTTACGGCATTTCATACAAACTTTAGAGTCCTTTTTTTTTGTTAGCCAGATTTTTCCCTCTCCTGGGCAAAGGCCTCCCCCGATTCTTTCCACTTTTCTCTGTTTGTTGCCTCTTCTCGCCAATTAACAAGAAAGCAATCCAAGGCGTCCCGCCATCTTCTTCTCGGTCTGCCGCGAGTCCGCGACCCCGTCTAGCTGTTTCAGCGTTCAAGTCCTTATTTTCCGAAATTACTAAACCGATTTTTATGAAACATCATATGCATAAGCAGTTACTACTAAAAGTTACTAAAAACATTTTAGAAAAATAGTGCTACAGCTAAAATTAGACCGATTATAAATTATCTGTAGAAACAGAAATTTCCAATTATCTGATATTTCGAAAATGTTTTAGTAACTTTTTAGACCTACGTGTCCTGCTTATGCGTATTAAGTTTCATTAATATCGTAAGGCGTAAGCGCTCTGAAGATTATAATAAGACTAATTAAGTAATTACTATAGACTATAAACCTCTACCTATAAAGTAATGAATAAATCGACTATATCATCGACTTATTATCTAACTTTTGAACTGCCCTGTTGGTTTAGTGGTCGCAAACTCGACTGCCGAATATGAGGTCCTAGTTTCGATTCTCAGGTCGGCAAAGTGTTACTGGGTTTTTCCATCAGGAATTTCTCAGTAGCAGCCGTGGAGTCTGGATTTGTGCCCGTTTGATGTCAAAAAACTTGCCCCCTATTACATGGGACTAAAAATATTACTAGCGAAATGTGGGTGTGCTGTTAGATACCTACAACTCTGCCAAAACCTTCGGATATTACAGGCGTGATATTATATTATATTATTATCTAACCAATTACGTTTGCTGTGAAAGTATACTTGTGGGATGTTACCCTATAGAAATATTAATTTGCACAGAACAGTCAACCGATTTTCTGAAGCCTATACATTAAGCTCACGGCTTGAGCCCGTTGCTAAGCGCTATACTCAGTCAGAACATGAAATAGCTTTCAAGCAGGATTTAATGATACGACGAAAGACTTAAACAAAGATTGAAGACGAAGAAAAATCTGTATTAGAAGCTGTTAATTTGACTGAGTGAGATTGTAGATGGTTAAAAAACGTTTAGATGTTGATTTACTAAACTAAAAATACACTCGAATTTGGTAGGTGTTACGTTGTTGTAGGCATGCAGGTTGTTCATAAACTAAAAAGATCTATCATTTGCCGGCCTTTGTGGCATACAAATATACAATATGTAGGAAGTCATTACAAAAAACAAAGCTAAAACATTTTAGATTCTGACACAAACTAAAAATTAAATTAAACTTGAATTAAATTGTAATTATTTTAATTATATGAATTGCCAAAAATATTCTAAAATACTGTAGTATGCTTTCCCAAATAGATACACTTTTAGCCGCTTTTTAGGGTTCCGTACCCAAAGGGTCAAACGGGACCCTATTACTGAGACTTCGCTGTCCGTCCTTCCGTCCGTCCGTCTGCCACCAGGCTGTATCTCATAAACCGTGATAGTTAGCCAGTTGAAATTTCTACAGATTATGTATTTCGGTTGCCGCTATAACAAAAAATACTAAAAACAGAATAAAATAAATATTTTAGGGGGCTACCATATGAAAAGTGATATTTTTGCTCGTTTTTATAAATAATGGTACGAAACCCGTTCGTGTGCGATTCCGACTTGCACTTGGCCGGTTTGTATGTGTGCGCTTAGTTCCATTCATTCCTTTTTAAGTTTATTAAATAATAAGGGCGCCATGCAATTTGTTTTTCGATTTATGCCATTCTAATACTGTTGGTATTAGAATGGAACTATATATTAAAAAAAAAACTAATACCACTGGTATTTGTTTCAAACACTGGTTGGTAGTTGAAATAAAACCAGTGGTGTTAGTCGCTTCCCGCCATTGTTTGTACGATATCTTTTTAACCAGGCAACGGATTTTGATGTGGTTTTCATGATAGGCAGAATAATTCAAGAGGAAGGTTTATATGTATAAATTATCCCTGAAAAACACCTCCAAACTTCCACGAGAACGAAGTCGCGGGCAGGAGCTAGTTTTAAATAAATAAATAAAATTTGATCGTAACTTCGTTAATCGGTATACAGTCTACCTATGAAATAATGTAATCTTATTTTTATTTCAAAATCTAAAAATAGGTCTACATGGGCACTTATAAAACGTCGACAAAAGAGGCACGGTTCAGGTCGTTTCCTATGGAGAAGAACCGGCAAGAAACTCCATGGTTACTTTTTTAAAATCATTTTATTTTAGTGATGATGCTGATACTTGTTTGTGAGGTCTGCTATCCATTATCGTTGACATCATATCGTTACTGACGCGACATGACACGACGGCTTTGTGTACAACAATGAATTTAATGTTTTGACGTGTGTCATTACCTTTCACCTTCCGTTTGAAATGCCATATTTTGGCCTTTTACAGAAAAATAACGAGACTGGGTTTATAAAAACAAAAACATATTTTGATAGACTAAAACATAAACCAGTTATTTTTCATTCATAGGAATTAAATATTAAAAGCTGCTTTGAATTATATTAGTAGATTATTATAGAGTATTATATTATGGTGTAATTCACAAGCTTTTTACATTTGCGAATGAATATTTTAATGCTGAATAAGTTCCCGGAAAGCAAACTCGTTTTTTCCATTCGAAATGCATCCGATAATAAAATCACTCATTTAATTACTTTTAGACATCTGTAACCACTACTCTTCCATTAAGATATAGTTACGTGTAACATTATACGGCGAGGAATTAATGGAAATATCTTTTACATTTGCGAGGTGAACCACACATTATTCGCACAGTATTTTTCAGAAAATATTTTTAAATAGGAACCTATAATTATAATCTTTTTTCAAAGTGCATTGAACTTAATGCGTTATTGGTATTGAAAAAACTCAGTATCAAGCTTTTAACAGAGAAATGAAACACAAAAATAAAGTATTCAAAATATATAACCAGCAGGTGTCACGAAATAGCTGCGAGAAATTCACTTTTTTTTTATTGTGAGCGCCCGTGGCTCTTTGTCAAAAATGCGATTGTGTCCATTTGGTTTTGTGGCCAAACGAATCGACATCTTCTTGTTCACAATTGATCAAATCTTGCTTACTGTACTCTCTTGAGTACAGTATACAATAGTGACGAAAAAAGTGATCTTTAGTTAGTTTTCCTTTTTTGTTTTTTTTATAAAATGAAGTATGTTTAACAATATCTTTGGTAATGGTTAAGGTATGGTTAATATATATAATTATAAGTACAAAAAACATTATTTAAAAAGGGTTTTTTTTTGGTTGTCAAAGGACCGAATGAAATCAGTAACTAAGTCGTTATATACAGTAGAAGCCTCCAAAAATATGTCGTTTTTATTTCCACCATTGATATTACATTTTGGATTATAGTTGTTAGAATATTAGAACTGTATAGGCAAAAAGGAATCTATACCTCCAATGATCAGGTTTTTTCTGATGTTCGTTCGTAAAGTAGTTGTTAATATTAAGTACCTAAGCGACTAAGGTCAGCTCGGGTAAAAATAGAGAAAATGATTTTTCCCAGATATGAGACCCAGCTAGGTCGATATTTCGCCCCCCAAAACCCTAATACTACAATCCTTGTAGTGCAACTTTCATCGAAATCGTTAGAGCGGTTTTCGAGTACGTGGTTACAAATATAAGCGTTATTGCACGTTGGTCATTATGTAAACTCGCCACAAAAAAAGGATGTAGAATTGGCCACAGCTCATGCATACAAAGATTGGTTCATATAGTATATTGTCAATCAATAGTATAGGATTTAACTCATTTAATTCCCGGTTCACTTTTTGTAAGTAGCACTTAAAATTGTATATCCGGAGAAAATAAAATCAAAAAAACATTTCGTCATCGTTCGTCTGAAGTACATACGTATTTGGCTACTAAAAACCGGTCGACATGTAAAAATAAACAGAAAATCAGGGTACCTTATCATAGATAGTCTAATCAGACTATCTAGACAGTAACAAAGCCATAGTGCATAAGTTCATAAGTTCACATACTATGATTTTAAATGATAATGCGGCCTTTGTAATGCAACATCTTTGGTAAAAAATTTCAACTAACCTTTGGATGCCACTGTAAGTCGAAATTTAAATTCACATAATTAAAATGTTACCTTTTCTGCCTAAATGAACACGCAACATTCTCTTAAAATGTCAAAAACCCGTGGGTATATGAAAACACCACGTAGTTTCACATGTTTTTAGGAATCTTTACCGTTCACGACGTACATTGTGTATTCTTTGACCCAAAAATAATGTATGCGCATAATTTTGAACAGGTATCTACTTAACACTTTATTAAAGAACCATTTTCACTAGCGCCTTCCTCGCCGGCATTATTCATCCGCAGGTTTTACCTTGACATTATTTTGGTAAGGAGTCTAGGCAGACACGTACAAATTTTAAGCATTGGAAAGAATGTAAGGTACCCACTATTTAATATACTGAAATTCGAATTGAACTGCTAGATAAAAGTCTTTTAGAGAGCCTTATTCTGCAATGTACGACGAACGTAAAAGCGGTTCTTTCGAAAATTCACCCGGCACCGCTCAAAAGTGTTTTGATCAGCCTCGCGTGACGATGCGAAATAAAAAGAGAGGAAGGTCTTGCATTCAAATGAGAGTTCTGTGTCAAGGAGGACACTACAAAATACCAACTTAATTTCCTTGACCTTACCACAAACGAAACTTCGCTGTTTATCTTCGTATTTTCCGTTCGTTAATGCTTAAATAAAATGTTCGGGGTTTTATGTATTGGATAGCAAAAAGTTGACAAGTAGTCAAGCACAGTAATTTATTGGTAGAAAGGTAAAAAAATCACGTTGTTAATAAAAAAATAATATTTTTTATAGTAATTAACAGCATGCATGCACAAAATAATATTTTAAACAGGGTAGAAGGGACACACACCGACGCACAGACGGATACGACGTATTTAATAAATTATTATGAACCCCACATATAAATTAAAAATAAGTATAAAATATAAAAAAACTAAAACCCGACTGAAAAGCAAAAAAACCAGCGTATTTGGAAGCAATCGCGACCCATTCCACGTTTTAATAATTTTATATTTCAACTAGCTGCTGCTCGCGACTTCGTTCGCGGGGTTTTTTATGGATATGAAAAATAGATGTTGGCCGATTCTCAGACCTACCCGATATGCACACAAAATTTCATCAAAATCGGTCAAGCCGTTTCGGAGGAGTATGGCAACGAAAACTGTGACACGAGAATTTTATATATTAGATAAGCCGCCTGCTTCCAACATGCTTTTTTTACTGAATATAAATCTAAAATGGGCTATGCGAAATGAAAAATGAAACGTAAAGATGATTTTCAAATACCTATTCAGAGATATAACATGTACGTCGACTTTATTTTTTTTTAACTCACTCATTATGGCGTCTGGTTGTCTTCATATTGTATTTAGATTACTGTCATGTCTTTTAATGACACTCACATCAAGACAAATCGACTAGGTATAGTAGGAATCATCAAAATCAGCCCACGCGTTTGGTCTTCAGTGTGCCACAAAGGAACAAAGATCATCATCATCATCATTTCAGCAGAAAGACATCCACCTCTGGACATAGGCCTCACCCAAGTTTTGCCACATTGACATAACAGGGGGGGTTTTGCCATAATCGCCACGCTTGGCATGCGAGTTGGCGATCGCAGTACAGTTGTTACAAAAGCATAGAGAATGCTGCTGCCCATTCTCTGGAAAGTCCCTTAGTCGCCTCTTACGACACCCACGGGAAGATATGGGATGGTGCTATTCTTTACGTCCGACACCATACAGAGCGAACAAAGATACATGCATACAATACGTAAAAAAACCCTGTCTGATCCGAAAGGGGCATATAGGTATACCAAAGACATTACCAAATAAAATAAGAAACATAAATTATTCATGAAAATGAATATATTATTAATGAATTTTAAAAACCTGATTTTTGTTCCCACATTACCACCTTTTCTCTAAAATCTAAGAAACTTTTAAACGTGAGAACACCATCTTTGGCGTCAGTATGTTCGATCGTCAGTTGTTTGTTCATGACGTCATTACCCGAGAAGCAAGCGGAGCGCTGTCTTGTGTAGCCATGTCAGTTTCCTTGTTTTACTACATTTTATTTGATTTTTGTCGGGGTGTTTTTTACTTTTTATCCAAACTGAACTACATAAATTGAATCTTATCTCGATGCCTAATAACAACCTTGCGGATCGGACGGGGTTTTTCAATATATTGTTTAGGCTGAGAAGCACATTAACCTCCATCAATCGGTTAATAAAACAAACAGCTGTTCAGTATATTTTGAAAGTGTAAGTTTTGCATGTGTTGCAGAGTGATGTACTGAATACCTACGTTGTAACCCACCTACGTAGTACGTGTGTCGGTGTCCCTTCCACCCTGTTTAACATCTAACAATTAGATAGTTTTTTTTCCTTTTGTCTTAACTGATCAGTCGATTCTAAAGTTAACTAGTTTAGAATGCTATGTACTACCTTCTTGACTAGACTGACTATGTACCTGTGCATTTTTTGTTTTTTATTAAATTGTTATAATTGAATTTTATTAGTTAATTGTGAATGATTTTACTATTTTACAAGCTATTAACTAGAAATTTTAATTAAATATTCGTTAACGGCAAGACATAGCGTTCATATAATTGATATTGACATCTGTACCTTCATTACCTCATCATCATCATCATCATCATTTCAGCCCAAAAGACGTCCACTGCTGGACATAGGCCTCTCCCAAGTGTCGCCACATTGACATTTTGGGGGGACTTGCTTCATTACCTATGTTGTTCAAATAAAAATATTTGAATTTGAATTCTTAAATTAACTCAACAATTCCCCATAACAAAAACCACTAAACCTGTGAATATACCTACCATTTCAGTGTAGAGATATTTTTTTGACGATGGCGTAACCCACAAGGCCGCAACATTTACTCGGGCGAAGAAAATATTTCTGTATATTAGTTATAACGAGTATTGACGGTTTGCGCAGTTGTTTTCAAACTAACTTTTGAAACTTTTCGAAGTCTAATAAAAGAAGAGTGGTTTTCTACGAAATATTCAATTATTGCACTCCAAAACTTTGAGTGTACTTGGTTTTATGTGTCGACATCGTTTGTTATAATATTATTCTTAATGTTTTACTTCACAAATGTTGTTTAAATGACGTAAATAAATGTAAGAGCCTATTACAATTTCTCCTGACTTTTAGACGTCTTACTCTTCCATACTGAACTGACAACATCTCTCAAGATCTGTGGCTTGACAGATTATAATAAGTATAATGTAAACGAATGGTTCTTTGCAGAATTGTGACCTAACATGGTCGCCTATTATTGTTTAAAAAGCAAATTAAAAGCAGTTTTAATGATTAAAAAGAGTTTCTTGCAACAGCTTTTTGCAAAGCTTTTTTTGTCTTTGTAACACTGGTTTTTGTATGTCCTCACTTTTCTTTTGTTATTGTACACCCTGACCGTTTTGTATGTTCACACCTTTCTTTTGTTATTGTACACCTTGAAGGTATGTCACGGATATATTTTTACATTATCTTGGCTTGTTTTGTTTTTACAACATCTGTTACAACTATAAATCATATTCCATTCTATTAACACACTAAGATTTTTTGCTATTACAACTAATTATTTCAGTAATTCTTCAATAGAGGTCTTATACACCGTGACTTTTAAGTCCTCTTACAAAGGTGGTCCGCTCTAAGCACCGGCATAAAATACCTCTTCGTGCGGTTTTTTTACCAAACAATGAATTTAACATACCATTAATTAATATGGGAATAAAGTAAAAAGAAATATAAATACGGTCCGAGCTCGCAAAAGGGTGTTTTTAACTACCTCATGCGTCATACATATTAATGAATAATATTTTAATTTTTAAATTATTCAAATCACCTATCCACTAATATTTATTATATATTTTTTTGTATTTATTGGAGACATGAAGTGGGCTGCCGTTGTAAGGTGACTAAAAATTCACGGTGTATATATATCTGGTTCTAAAAAATCCTATACCTCTGCTAGTAAGCGATTCCTGTAAACCACCCACATACTATATTACTATATTAAATAAAAAGTCAGTAAAGTTATTATTAAAAGGGAAAATGAACTTACTAAGTCTTGACAATTTGAAGGCATCGGCTGTGTTGATGACATCCACAAATACCTGAAACTCGGGGTTAGACTTGTTCGCCATCGAATTTGTATGTTGCAGCATCGCAAACTTGAAGGCATTCTGTATCTCGTCAGTATTCTGATCAAACACCACACCTGAAAAGAAAATACGAATGTTAATTATAAGGTATTTAGATATTCCATCAACCCAATGGTTACGAACGCATTGACAGGTGGCTTATTTATTACCTAGATGCACGCTACTTCTATATGCGCAAGACGCCAAGCGCGTAGTGAAACCGGTTGCGAAGGAAAATTCTTTTCACTTCGCTACTCGCGAGTCACCGAGACTCGCTAGCCTTTAGGCGCTTACAAGCCGATACTTCTTCCGTGGCCTTATAATATTATTTTTGGAATACTTCGATTCTGGTTTCTTTTTATCATTGGTAAAGAAAATAAACCTGTTATATAGTACACTAGTTGTACCCGGAATGCGTTGCAATGTACTTTTCCTATACGTGTTTATTTTTTCATTGTTTAATTCTAAAACCATTTCCGCAATATTGCGTTTCTAATGAAATCAGTTTGGGGCATAACGGTAGGATGGTTTTAAAACTCTTCGACATACGCACATAGGTATCTAACTAATAATGTTTCTAGCTACCTAGGTAGAGACATTGTTTATGTTACATTTAAAGAGTTATACAGACTGAAGGTGTTTAGAAAGATTCGTGTAAATTGTAGGTACCTGTAATTGTATCATACTATTTAATAATGGTGGCGTACACAAGTTGTATCTACGGGGACGTTTACAGTTATGCTGTAGATAATAATTCTTTTTAAGCTAACTAGCCGGTTACTGGTTAGGTTTGAAAACCTAATCTCGAAATTATGGCTGTCTGAGTTCGCGTGCATAACCCAAAAAACGATTGTGTATCTCATAAAACATTTCATCACCATCAGCCTATAATTTTTCCACTGCTGGGACACAGGCCTCCTCTCTATGAGAGGGAGTGGGGCTGTGATCTGCCATGCGAGCCCAGTGCGGGTTGGTAGATGCCACATGTCTTCGAATTTTTAGTTCTAGGACATGCCGTTTCCTCACGATGTTTTCCTTCGCAGTTTTGAGAGCAGCGGTGATGAAATAAATTACACAAAGTAATGCGCCTGCCTGGGTCTACCTACGACTTACTGCTCGTAAGTCGAGGCTGCCACCACGGGGCCACCGTTGCTCTAAAAAAACATAATAAAACATTTATTTTTAGTAAGCAATATCTAATGTAAAAAAAATACTTATGTTATTCTGATATCAGTGGTTTAAATAAGGGTAATGATTAAAGCTTGTTTAACTTAATTAGAGATAACGACTAATTCAAATTCAGCGGAGTGTGCATTATAATGCTGCTATAATGAAACAGCAATAAAAATAGACGCATTACGGTTGGAAATGATAATGATTAAATAAAACCTTTAGTCGTTCATTGGTTTATGAATATGACCAGAGTGTGCGGCCGGCGTTCGCAATTTATTGTTTTGCAAGCATACGCGGGTATAGTATTCCAGTATGAAATTTATAGCTTTAGTCTGGCTGGAGAAAAATATGGATTTATTGGGCGAGCTTTGCAACAAATCGTTATTGCTTTTAGGGATCTGATATTCCATACTCGATGAAATGTAAACCTTGAAGTGGTTTGTTACGTGGTGTTAAAGTAGATAAGTATAATTATTATCATGTGTTAGGTATTTTTGTTGAAGATTTGGTGCAATCTGTGGGCTTTCGTTTTGAAGGCTGTGATACGCTTGTGGGCAGAAGACGTAATAAGAAGGCATTAATAGTTTACCTACCAATATTGCTTAAATTTCATTACGAAGAATTATGAAGCTAGGTATTTCATTTACTTATAATGATGATTTTACAAAAAAATAAAATATATGAAACCAAAAAAACGATAGCCGTTGTTCGCTTTAGGACAGATACGCTTTTAGACAGATTCGCTTTACGACAGATTCGTTTTACGGGAGATTCGCTTTACGGCAGAAATTGAACAGTCGTGTTGAAATGGTATCCAGTAGTCCAGTAGATTTCCTTGATATATATATGATTATGTTGTCAAAGATAAAAAAATCCTTTATTATTTATTTATATGTATATGAATTTATTATATAACTAGCTGTAAACCCGCGACGTCATACGCCTTAGGTTCGTGATTTCTTTAAAATAATTATTTTAGAGGAGAGGTTCTTGATTCCAATTATTCGTTTTGAGATCATTACCTGATGTCTCCAGTATTAACACACCATCATCTGCCTAGTCTTTTTCCAACTATTTTGGGGTCAACATTTAGTGTAACCGGATGCGCTCGAATACAGTGATTTTACATAGAGCGACTGCATATCTGACCTCCTTAACCAAGTTAGTACTGGGTAATACGATACCCCTTGGTAAGACTGGTCGTCAGACTTTCGGGCCACTGGCCACCTTTAACGACTGTCAAAGATCTACAAATGACAGCTGTTATCTTAGAAGGTATCTTAGCTACTCAAGAATCAGTGAATTATTCTGAAGAATTTACAGCATTCAGGAACTATTTATCAAAACAATGCAGGAGATTAATTACTACTGATACATTAGTTGCTACAAAGAAGTAATCAGAACGAATAACCCAGTTGAATGCATTACCGTCTTAAAACAGAATTCCTTTGAAACCGCCCTTGTATCGGTTCATAAAATTATTTAAAAAGGAAGCCAAACATCTAGAAAAAAAAGGGTGTTAACTTATTGTAAAGGAAATCAGCATAGTCAAGACAAATAGGTATGTGTCGTAAGATAAATAACAAAATATTTTTTTGTTATTTGTTTAATGTATATAGATATATCGAGTTCCAGTGAACTCGTGTACGGCAGAAGTACAGTTACTTCTGTGGTAAAGCGAAACTATCTTAAAGATAATCTGTCATAAAGCGACTCTGTCGTAATGCAAAGAAGGAAAAAACGATAGCCTATTTAGGTTAGGGGATTCATAGATCCAACTTTTGTGGAAGACTTCGTGCTTCCACAAAACTTTGTATGTTTGATAACGTGTTGCCTGTCCTGTTGTTTGCACAATACAGGGGCTAATGGACGATACTGAAAGTCCCAAGCTCCTGGCCATCAATTTCGATTGCCATCGACGCAAACCGAACAATTGAAACTAATTATTTGGTACCTTAGTTATGGATGGCGTCACCATGATATTACCGTTCAAAGGCTGTCGTATGTCGGAACCCATTTTAGCTCTTTTGCTAGAGTTTACTCGTAAGCTTACCAAAATAATGCTTTTTAATTCTAAAAGTAAAGATATTCATGAATTTAATGTTTTTTTTTAATAATTTGCTTCTCGAGAGTACAGTAGACAAGTTCAAAAGTTTAGAACATCGTTATTAATGCACGTTTAAACTAAATTGTTTCATATATATCCTATTACAATATTTAGTTTATGTATCCTTTTCATCTTCACCCGCTATTAATATCATACCTTTGTAGTCTAAGCTGTCATACATTTCCATATTAAGGATTTGATGTGCCAGTTAAGTTAATTACTCGAACAGGTATCTTTGCTTTCAACACAATGCTTGAACGTGAGATGAGTTAGCTTATGATATACACACGTTCCCTGAGATTTATAGATACTGGAAATCATTTGAAATAAATAATTGTGCATTTTTTGACATTCTTAAAATTATGTTTTTACTTTTCGAAAATGACGATAAATGCCAGCATCATTATCATTCCAGCCTGGAATCACCCACTGGTGGGTAAACCCAGTACCCTGGGTATACCCAGTGGTCGGTAACTTCCCCTTTCCTCAGCCACACTTTTCGGCTATAGCGTCCCTCCCTCATCCAGGATTTCCGCGATTTGTGCGATGTCACCAAGGAACCCAACGAGCTTTTGACGAATAAATGAAATTGACCAATGCTATACTCGTTTAGGAGAAAATATTTTTTTTGTTACTTGATTAAACTAGGATAATATGTATATATTACAAGATAATACGTGGAATAACTTGTCGAGTTTAATAGATACCGAAGGCTAACGTAAATACTTAGAAATACTGATTTTAGTACGAAATTTCAAAAAGTATTTGAGGTTAAACCTTATTCGTGCTTAGTTTGAGAAGTAATTTCAACGGTAAAGCGAAACATAAGTGAAAAGAAAACTGTTGTCGAAATTTTAATTACAAGGAAACTTTTGACGTTAATTATTTTTAAGTGCCAATTATAGATCACGGTTTTTAGGGTTCCGTAGGCAAATCGCTAAAACCTTACACCTGGCTAAACCTTATAGATTCACCCTGTCCATCTGTCTGTCTGTCCGTCCGTAGACGTAGGCACCATACAGTTGAATTTCAATGTTGGTATATGTATAACTGCGTAGGGTGTGTATCGAGCTCTTGAAAAATTATAAAAAGTTTCTAAGATACATTTTGTTTCTTAAGTCAATGGTTGAATGAGTAATTTGCTACTAAAGCCGTAAAAGTTGTTTCCCCCTCTAATTTCTAAAGTAAGAGGAGGAAAATTCTGAAAAAAATTAGGTTTGTACGAGTCCGACTCCCACTTGGCCAGTTTTTTTTCTGACGTTATGTGGCTTCATTCCCAAAATAAATGAAAAGTCACGTTTTGCTTTAACGTCATGAAATAACTTATAGTGACTTTCGATCCAATAGCGGAAACAAAAAATATTTTAGCGTCTTCTTGTCCCGGTTTCTGTTGCACGGAATTTTAAAGTATTCCCGAAGTGCTTTGGCATGAGAATCTAGTCTCTGTTCCCGTGAACTCACAGTTCTGTTTTGAATAGCAGTTGAAAAAACCTCATGTTCGCGTATGGAACTGAAAAAGTATCGATATCAAGGTTATGTCAAATTGACAGACGAATATGTCTGTGTGAATTGGTAGAACGATTTTGGTCTCAAATGTCATGTCATACGAAGGGTGCCTTTCGAAAAACTGGTTTCTATAATGAGATGTTCTTCATGTCTATGGTGGTCGGTGGTAATAACTATGTATTACAGAATTCACGACAAGCCTTTTACTAAATTGGTTTAGTTAATACAACGTTTGTTTCGTCCGGCCCTTTAAAAACAAGGTCAGAAATAAGATGTTTCTCTTTTGTAATATCCGACGTTCGTTTAACCAAAGATATTAATTAAATATTCGCTGAAAACATCCACACATTTTAACTGTTCGGTTTGTGATAGGAAATTGAATTGGGATGTCTTGTGTGCACCATTTTTAGTTGCTTCAAAGCGGTCACGTACAGAATAGTTTTGAAGCGGTTTATCGTAGAATAGGTTAGAGCCGAGTATAAGTTAGTCGCGTTTATGTTCGAATATATTAAGTAACATTAATATATTCGAACATAAACGCGACTAACTTATACTCGGCTCTGCGATATGAGCCTTAAATTCAGTGGTTAGTTGTTTCGACTTTTATTTCAGTGTGTAAAGGTTCTGACGGAGGTTATATGACAGCTTAGTTTTTATTGTAACGTAAATAAGGAGTGTACCACTAAACGCCGACAGACACTACGCCGACAGACCGAACACCGACAAGACTTTATTTCGACGGGACTTTTCTTCGACGGGACTTTTCTTCGATGGGACTCTGTGCCGACAAGACACTTCGCCGACAAGACACTTCAAAGACAGGACATTTCAAAGACAGGGCTCATCAGCAAAGCAACTATCTCCGATAATCAGTTAATATCGTTATGTAAAGACACCCATAAAACAAATGTTTCACCACTCTTCTTCACATGACCTTACCAAAACAAGCGGTTTCCTTTCAACTTTTCTGACACTGTGCTTTAACTACTAAAATAAAAAAAAAATATGTACATATTTTATCCATATAAGGTTTACTTATATGGATTAAATATGTTACATAATTTCGTACTTTTTCCAATGAATTGGAAATTTCCTTTTCATATCCTCTGCGAAAGAAAAATAAAATAAAAATGACAAAATATAATATAAAACGAGACGTAGTGACCTTCCTTTATTTATTTACATATGTATATTTATACTTAGAATTAACTAACCTCGTTTCCTGAACCTCCTAATTTTAAAACATAAATTAATATTTAATTGAAAGGAGTTGTTATTAGAATGATTATCATTTATTGAATGTTTGATTTTTATTGTTACTAGGAGGTTTGTTTAAATAAATTATTTTTGTTTGTTTTTTTTTTTATGCGTTTTTATGGGTGTCTTTACATAACGATATTAACTGATTATCGGAGATAGTTGCTTCGCTGATGAGCCCTGTCTTTGAAATGTCCTGTCTTTGAAGTGTCTTGTCGGCGAAGTGTCTTGTCGGCACAGAGTCCCATCGAAGAAAAGTCCCGTCGAAGAAAAGTCCCGTCGAAATAAAGTCTTGTCGGTGTTCGGTCTGTCGGCGTAGTGTCTGTCGGCGTTTAGTGGTACACTCTAAATAAGCGCGGGTCAAAGGGAACTTTCTTTTACGTTGGCCGGCCAGATGTCCTTGATGTTAGGGTTCAGTTTGTTTATAACCTTTGGAAAATTAGTGATAGGTAATGTAGATCAATAAACAGGGTCAATATTGTATGAAGTTAGCAAATTGATGGCTACATAGATATATAGAGGCAGAACAATCGTAATTGGTAACCATATAACATTACTATTGTATTAATTAACCACTCTCAATGAGGTTTGATAAGGAGCTGGCAAAAAGTATTGTTAAAAAATACATAAGTACACAAGTTTTAGGTAGGTATTGTAGAGTTTTTCTATTCGTACAAAAAATAGCTTAAGAGCTTAATAGCCTAAGAGCAAAATGATAAATTAACTTCAGAAACTTCAATCATCTCCCAACATTCCTTCTTTTTAAATACGAATTAATTACGAAACTAATTAATGAAGTTACGAAAGGATATTCACCTGTTATTCCATAAACCCAAACTTTCCTTAATAAATGAGTAAATAACATTTTTGATATTCATAATTTCAATGCAGTTAATGAAGAGTTATTCGGCCGATTTTATCGCCGCCTTATATAATAATTAAGGCAGGGAAATTGAGGCGTTTTATTGCTAAAAGGATTAAATTAATCAGCCTCCGAAAACGGCGACGAAATATTAAGCACACCTACTAAAACGCGAACTTCAAAATTCATTTCTTTTGTACTGTCATAAATATATTAGATATCCCGTGACCTGCCGATAAGTTCGCGGAAAACAATGGGCAAACTTTTGATTGATAAGACCATAAATCTGTGTTCGGGATTGTCTTAGAAGAAAAGAACAATATTTTCCGGAATACTAAATACTAAACAGGATAACAATTTTTCATGAACCGAAATATAGAAAATAACACTATGTTGTTTGGTACTACCAAACAACATAGTGTTATTTTCGTGATAGTATTGACGTAAGTATACCCACTTGTATCTATATTAAATGTTTATTTTCTCTATTTTAACAAGGAGACAAGCATGTAAATGGAAATGTACTTACTGATGGAATATAGGCACATTGAAGTACCAAACTACCTACGTACAGAATTCATAATATGTATAAGGTGTTCGTTTAAAAACTGTTTTAATCACACATAACGTTTAATATCTGATCGTGTTTTCGTTTGTACTAAATTAACCTAAAGCAAACAATAATCTAGTTGATAATATTGCACTCATCCGTATTAATTACAATCTTGTTTCTTCCGGATTAATTAATTCGGCGCCTTGGCAATTTAAGTACTTCACTCATTTACTACCTTATTTAAGTTAGTAAGTAAGACGGCGCGCCATCGCCCTTTTAGTTAAAGAGAGCGAAAGTACCTACTGTTTTTTTTTTTTATAATCCCTAACGCACAGATAGAAAGGGCCCACTATAAATAACTCCGCTCTCAACTATGTATAAATCCCTTTTTAAAAAGATTTTTGTCTCATACAAAACTAGTTTGTACTGATACCGTATTCATTAATACAGGTTTTATGTGTGACCCCTATTTTGAAAGTATAAATAAAACTCCCGAAGTCAGACAGGCTAGACTACGGTTCATACCAAAATCTTCCAAACCCTTCTGTTTGTTGTTCGAAATAGATATGGTGATAGCCGCCGGCTGCTTGATCATTGAGTAGCGACCTTTAGTGGAGGATTCCACCAATTCAAGTGGCATCTTCCTCCACTGGTAACAGGTCGGTGGGGGCTGATCGGAATAAACCGTTAGCACTGAATGTTTTAATTAAGTCTTAAATATTTTATAAATATTTAAAATGTGTTCATAAATAGAATAACATAAATATACACAATTCAAATTACTTAACTTTTATCAAAAAATAAAATAATGTCCATTCGTGTTCTAAAATCAAAAATATTAAAAACAGGAAGAAAGTTATCAAATTAAATTATAGTTTCATAATTAATGACAAAAATACTTTTTGTTCGTTTTTTTTTTTTCGTAATTGTATTAACATTGTTTGATACACATTTCATTTTGTCACTGAAAATCTCGGCTCCAAAATACAAACAAACAAAATAAAGTGGCCCACTTGCATCAATAACACAATGAAATCCACATTACACCCATTGTACTGAGAAACGTCATATAATAAAATATAAGAAGCTTTCTGTGAAATGTATACAAAAGAGTGCATTTAGATAAGTGCTCATTAGGCGTTAATTAGTGAAGCGAGGCTAGGCGCCACAAGAGATCTGTCGTGGTGTTTTGTATGGCGATATGATTGAGAATTGCTGGGTCTTACAGTGGATATGTGTCAGATGACGTGGAATTAATCTGCGTCGTGTAAATAAATGTGGGGAGTTTGTCAGAACGTCGACGGCGGCAACGAGGCGGGGTGGTTGCCGCCTTTCACCGGAAGCGCCCGTTCTCAACAGATTGGAGAATATACTTGTGTACGCCGCGTAACGCTTGCCAAATTATTTTTTACCCTTAAAACAGGAACAAAGCCTTCATCATCTCATGTTATAGACGACAGTAAATCCACCTAGAAAATTGAAAATGATGCGTCGAGCTGTGTTTCAAACAACCACTCACGCTAAGAATTATGATACTCTTTTACCTTCACTCCAGAAAATTATGTGCTTAAATTTATTATTAAAAGTCAAGAAAGAATATTAGCAAGAATATAATTCCAGTAAAGTTGCACCTTAATGGATGAACTATTCAGTAGACTATATTTACTTAAGCGTGTGAGATCAAGTACCTATTAATTGTGTCGATAGTAATGATAGCAAAATATTTTTGTATATTGTATAAATGTTTAGCTTAGTCGATAACTCGTAGCGTACTAGCTTGCAAGTTAAGGCCGCACCGAGGAAATTTCGAAATAATTCCGTTCGTTTGATCCCCTGCTGCATCGTTATTATTTAACCTTTAGTTATGAAGTTAATTTGTAAGAAATTCAAGGATTCACTCTATAAATCAAACACTTTAGACACACGATAACTTTAAGTTTTCTCGATAGAAAATAATGCCAAAGTAATCTCTAAAAAAGAAAATAAATACTCAGTACGGCGTAAAACCTTCACGGAAGGTCATCAGCTTTTAAATAATAACAAAACTACATGTTTTCTATAACGCATACATTTTAGATTTTCAAAATGTGTATTGCAGTGTCGAAGCGCGAACGGTGTTGCTTAGACGTGTTTTTGCGGTAATTAGCTAATTACATCGTTAACTATTGTGCACCTACCTACCTTGATCGGCCGCTAGGCCGAATCATCGGTTATCGCTCGCGCGAATCTACACTTTATGCGTAATGAGTACGGACGAGAATCGTAATGAAAACTTAATGAACACGGTTATAATGGAAGACGAAGAAAATACACATTCAGAAGACTTAACACAATTATTTGAGATGGAGAATAACGACACGTCAAAAGACAGGTCGCAATCTGCGAAAAGAGGGAGAGAAGATGATGACTGGAGTGAAGTTAGGAGTAGAAAATACAGGACGAGAGAAGTAAGAGGGATTACGGAATTAACTGTTACTTGTAAAGATAAAGTTCCTAAACAATTTGCCCTAGCTAAATTATTTAAGGAACAAGGAATATTAAATATCACCAAAGTGAAACATATAAATCCGTACAAAATTATTATTGAACTTAATAACGCGGACAGCGCTGAGAAATTAGTCAACTCCGACCATTTTAGTGGTTTAGGATGGCGATTTCAACGGCCTTTTGAAGTTGGATTATCTTATGGAGTGATAAAAAATATCGACTTAGACATTTCGGAGGACGAATTGTTTACATGTCTTTCAAGTACATGTAAGGTCGTGAATGTAAAACGTCTACAACGAAGGGACAGAGAAGCAGCCACATGGACCGATAGCGAGACCTGGAGAATAGGATTTGAAGGATCTTCGTTGCCCCCTTATGTACTTATATACGAAATGAGAGTTTTGGTAGATTCTTACGTTTTTCCTGTTACTCAATGTTCTAGATGCTGGAGGTATGGTCACACAGTTAAAATGTGTCCGACAATTAAAGTTACATGTCCGAAATGCGCAGGTAAACACGGTATTGATAACTGTGAGACAAGTACTTTGAAATGTGTTAACTGCCTAAATAATCACATGGCATTGGACAGAAATTGCCCTGTATACATAAAGGAAAAAAAAATACGCAGTATAATGAGTGAGTTTAATGTTTCTTATAGAAAAGCCATAGAAATGTATGTACCTCCTCCCGCACCCCCCTATGAGGCAGCTATCAACTCGCAGACACTACCACCGCCCCACGAGGGAGACGCAGTTACGCAAGCACCTACTATGACCACACCTACACCTATGTCACCAGTGTTACAGCCGAAAACTACTTACGCTCAAAAAGCAGCTCGTCTACCAAGTAAAGAACCTATATTCACGCAAAGTGACAATTTACCACAGACGCGAAAAGAAGAAGGAACAATTAAAAAGAAAAAAAATAAGAAAAAACAGCAGGAAGAATCACCTCAATCCGAAACATCCCATGCCCGGGAATGCGATATGGACATTCAAGATGATACGTGTAGGGGAGAAGCTACTGAAGACGACAAAAATGAGGATTCGGAAGACAATCATTCATTCGGATGGCTGGTAGATAAAATTAAATACATTTTATTTGTGAGGAATGACACTTTTAAAGACAAAATTATATCTGTTGTTCAAATTAGCGTGGAGTGGGCAATATCTTATTTCCTAAAGAAAATAATACCTGAGAGTTGTTTTTCCTTTAATAATTATTTCCGTAATGAACACTGTTAAAATAAACATTTTGCAATGGAACTCACACAGTATATTACCCAAAAAGATAGATTTAGAACAAATTTTGTTTTTAGAAAAAGTTCACATTGCCGCCCTATGCGAAACGTGGCTGGATTCCGACTGTAACTTTAATATTAAAGATTATAACGTGTTTCGTTGCGACAGACCAGACTCATACGGAGGAGTTGCAATTCTGACTCATAAATCCATTAAGGCGCAACAATGTCGCAGTACTATTACAAATCCGGGTATTGAGATAGTTCATGTTAAAGTTTTTAACTGTAGTTCCATTGAAAATGTTGTTTCAATTTATTGCCCACCTAACGTTCGCACTACACAAAATGATTGGGAATCATTGTTTTCTGTAGCCGTCTCTAAAACCCTAATTTTAGGAGATTACAATGGTCATCACTCAAGTTGGTCCACGAAAACCGATCAAAGAGGTACTCAAATTTTTGACTCCTTAATTGATAATAATTTTGTAATTTTGAATGACGGTAAGCCGACTCGAGTCACGCTAGTTAATGGAATTTTACAAAAATCAGCACCTGATTTATCTATTGTTTCTTCAGACGTATGTTTAATGTTTGAGTGGAGCGTAACTAATGAATCCCTAGGCAGTGACCACATGATAATCAAATTGAAAACGTCAGATAATTATATTCCAAGTATCGTAAAGAAAAGAAATTTCAAAAAAGCCGACTGGAAAGCATACCGTAACTTCATTGAAGACTCACTACTTGCGTATATATTGCCAGTTAATCCCCAAGAAGCATATAATTCCTTTTTAAATATCATCAACAGTGCAGCAGATGTAAGCATTCCTTACTTTAAATTTAGCCAAAACCCTTGCAATAAATTTAAACCAAAGAGTTATTGGTCTCCGATGTTGTCTAAAGCGGTGGCGGAAAGGCGGTTAGCTTTGACATGTTTTAGGAAAAACCCAACTCCAGATAATTTAGAAATGTTAAGGGACAAAACTCGCGAAGCTCAAAGACTAACTAGATGTGCTAGTAAGAAGGGATTCCGTAATTTCTGTTCTTCAGTGGATGAGGTCACTTCGGCTAGTGACATGTGGCGACGCATGCGCTGGTTGAAGGGATATCGTTCAGCTGGACTCCATGTAGACAAGACGTTGGCGGAACAAGTTCTCTTTAATTTAGCTCCTGATTTTACATGCCCCCCACTACCTACCTTTTGCTCGTTAAATCATAAATTGGAAATAGGTATAACACGACAGGAGTTTGACAAATGTGTGAAATCTAAGGATACGGCACCGGGCTGCGATGATATTTCCTTTTCAATGATTAAAAATCTTCCTGACCTTGCTAAAGATATTTTACTACAGCTTTACAATCTTTTTTTTTCGTTAGGTTTTGTTCCTGAACAATGGCGCCAAGTCCGCATAGTACCAATCCCCAAACCAGGTCGAGATTTGACTTCTGCTTCCGCAATAAGACCCATTTCATTAATGTCCT
Source organism: Cerastis rubricosa (assembly GCA_949152445.1). Lineage (NCBI taxonomy): Eukaryota > Metazoa > Arthropoda > Insecta > Lepidoptera > Noctuidae > Cerastis > Cerastis rubricosa. The sequence continues at coordinate 19,036,718 of OX424523.1, read as the reverse complement.
GTCTATGTAAAATCTTTCATTCCGTTATTAATAAGAGAATTGAGTGGTACCTAGAAAGTGGAGGATTTTTTGCTGAAGAAACGGTTGGTTTCAGGAAAGCTCGCTCATGTCTAGATAATCTTAATCTACTAACCTCGAAAATACAAATAGGTTTTTCAAAAAAACTTGTGACAATCGGATGTTTCCTTGATATCGATAATGCTTACAATAACGTTGACGTCACCGCTCTTCTTTTAACTTTGGACCAACTTGGTGTGGGATCACAATACTGTAGATACCTATGGGAATTCCTTAAAGAAAGATATTTATCCATCAGTGGCACAGATAATACTGCCACTAGAATTGCCAGAAGGGGCTTGGCACAGGGTGATCCCCTATCGCCATTACTTTTCAATATTGCGACTATCCATATCTGTAAAGCAATACCTAGCTCCATATCTATCTCTCAGTATGCTGATGATTACGTACTTTATATAACTTGTCATAATATTTTACAAGCAGCCGCTGAGTTACAGGAAGCGTTAAATATCTTATGTGATCAATTCGATTCCCTGAATCTTAACATATCATCAAATAAGAGTAAAATTTGTATTTTTGACAGAGGCTATAGGCGACGGTCCGTTAACTTATCAATTAGAGGTAATAGTTTGGAGGTTGTTGACACGGTACGATATCTCGGTGTGTGGCTGGACCGTTCACTTAGGTGGGGAAAGCATATCAATGTGATTTGCCAAAAAGTTCTCAAATTTATTAAGATCTTTAAAGTGTTGGCAGGTTCGAATTGGGGTGTGCACCCAAAATACTTAAGAAGACTTTATTTAACTTTAATTAGAAGCCGTATTGACTATGGAAGCTTTTTCTATGACAATTGTGCAAAAACTCACTTAGAAAAATTAGATAGATTACAGAACCAAGCCATGAGAGTGGTGGGTAGTTTTATTAAAACCACACCAATTCATGTGATGGAGAGTGAATTATGCCTACTGCCATTATACCTACGTCGACGCTTCTTGGCTAGCAAATTCTGGCTGAAGACTAAAGCTTTGCAGGCAAATACCGGAGGTATCAATTTATTATCCGAACTATCTATATTATGTAAAAATTCGTCATATTGGCAAAACAAAAGAATCCCCCTTTTAATCTTAGTTAATGACTCACTACACTCCTTAAAAATTCACAGCAGTCAAAAATTAGATATGTTTTCCCTAGATATTTGGGTTAGCAGTATTAATAGTGATACAATAATAAAACAGGATGTAAACTTCATGTCTGGGCCAAAAAGGCAATACAATCCTGTTAGGTTAAAAAACTTATTTATTGATTACCTTTCTTCCGAATACTCGACTTATGTAAAAATATTTACAGACGGATCTAAGGAGGGTGACAATATAGGTGCTGCGTTTTACGAGTCAGAAGAAAATTCAATGACATTTCGAATAAATGCCAGTGTGTGTATAATGGAAGCTGAACTGATCGCGATCGCAGAAGCTCTGTCTTATGTAGAATCAATTCACCAAAGACACATCGTAATTCTTACAGATTCCAGAAGCTCGCTCCAACACTTGGCTCGGTGTACCTCGACCTTTCGAGGAACACCGATAGCCTACACAATACTGAAAATTATTTTGAAGTTACAATCTGACGGAAAGCACGTAGTCCTTCAATGGATTCCATCACATATTGGAATAAGAGGCAATGAAATCGTCGATCGACTAGCCAAGCAAGCCATATGCGATGGAATTCCTGTTAACTTTTCTCCTTACTTTTCTAACTTTATACCTAAAATTAAACAGGATTGTTATTTACTTTGGAAGGAATACTTTAATATAAGATCACGAGATAAAGGAATTTGGTACAAAACGATCCAGCCGCATCCCTTGAACTCGCCGTGGATAGATAACCAGTTGTTGAACAGATGTGATACTGTTGTTGCACTAAGGCTTCGTTCCGGACACATTCCATGTAATAAGTTCTTGTTCCTTATGGCAAAATCAACGTCAGATAAATGTGATTTTTGCAATAATTCCGTTGATGATGTTTATCACGTATTGACTGAGTGTGTCCGCAACGAAGAATTTAGATATAGATTAGGTTGTAGGCTTAGGGAAATAGGTTACTGCAACAGTGTTCTGGCTGCGCCACTTTCTGACGCAGCTAGAACACTTTACAGACTAGCTATGCTAAGATTTAGTTAGACATTATATTTTTATTCTTAAAATGTGTTAAACTAACCAGGGCGGCATAATCGCATGTGCGACAAAGCCCTTTTTCTTGAATAAAAAAAAAAAAAAAAAAAAAAAATGTGTATTGGTTTTAATAATATGAAGAAAATACCTAAATTAGCGCGCGTTCCGCCCATTATAACTAGAGCCGCCACTCTTCGCGGAGCATCGCGCGCGTCTGTCTTACGCACACTTACACGGAGCGCATAGATACCTACACGGTGCGCTCTTAACTAAATCAAATTATTTTAAACTATTTAACTGCTTTGTTCATGTCATAGGATTATAGGTCATAGAGCTGAAATCTCGATGGTAAAATTATGATGTTATTTATCGTTACAGGATATACAAATAACCATTCTACCTCCAGGTTTAAAAGAAATTGCAATAACATACATGGAACATTTAGTCCGGTTAAGCAAACGACAGCCTCTTAGGTCGTACTCATCATCATCATTTCAGCCGAAAGACGTCCACTGCTAGACATAAGCCTCCCCCAAGTGTACATAAGATTTTGCCATAATCGCCACGCTTGGCAGGCGGGTTGGCGATCGCAGTACGGTTATAGCAAAAGCACAGAGAACGCTGCTGCCCATTCTCTGGAAAGTCCCTTAGTCGCCTCTTACGACACCCACGGGAAGATATGGGATGGTGCTATTCTTTACGTCCGACACCATACAGAACAACCTCTAGGTCGTACTGCGAGATGCAATTCACAAAAAAATACATGGAACATTTAATTTTGTGCACCCAAAGAGGTAACACTTCATTAGTCCTCATTGGCATTATCTTTTCGCCGAAATTTCCATTGTTTTAAAAGTGTTGTTTTTCTCGGAAATTGGTTGTTTGTGATATTGTTGTGGTTCATGGATATTCAAAAGGAAGATATGTACGACATTTTTAATCCTATTGTGTTTACTTTAACTCTGTCATTATCGCTAACCAGCACCGTCAACGAGATACTTCCGCTGCTTTCCCATATTCAATTAGACTTTTACTTAGGAAGGTACGAATCCAAAGATGAAACATTACTAATATAATCTCTTGGATGTCTAGTTTCCAAAACTGTAAAGTCTAAGTGCGCCAAGGTGCGCCGAGGATTGGTATAGGTCATTGAAAGGATTAGGTCGTATTAGGTAAACTTGAAACCTTTGGTATTTTTGTATTCTGTTTTTAGATATTCTGCAGGGGCCGTGATCAAGTGTTCTTTTCCTCTAATGGTTGTTCTAAATACCTGGTTCATCATCATCATCATCAGCCTATAATGTTCATACGGCTGGGATACAGGCCTCCCCTCAATGCGAGGGAGTGGGCTGTAATCCACCACGCGGGCCCAGTGCGGGTTGGTAGATATCACATGTCTTCGGAATTTTTAAATTTAGTATATGCCGGTTTCCTCACGATGTTTTCCTTCACCGTTTTAATAGCAGCAGTGATGATTTAAATTACACAAAATAATGCGCCTGACTGGGTTCGAACCTACGACTTACTGCTCGTAAGTCGGGGCTGCCACCACTGGACCACCGCACTGCTTTCAATACCTAGTTATCTGCGACGAATAAAAAAAAAAATAGGCAGATAGATCTCGTGAAGTGTTCCGCAACCTATTATCTAGTATATTTTATTGTTTATATTTCAACTATGCTATGCTCTGAAAAATAAATATATTTAACTAATTTTATTGTTACTTATCTATATTTTAGTATGGATTAATGCTTTTTTGACAATATATCTACCTAGCTCTTGAAAATATATTTAGTTACTTTTTATTACCCTTAGAACCTCAAAATAATAATGTCGTATGTAAAAAAGTTATTCTTTCATTTTTAATCCGACCTGGAATCCCTGAAAACAGGACCACTGTGCACTGGGGAAAACTAGATAAAATTCAAAGCGTTACAGCTCGAGGTGTCTGCTTGTTAGTTAGCAAAATGTAACAGTGTGCAAGCGGTACCTAGAACATCCGGTATTTCTCCCAACTGCGCGCAGCGAAGGGTTATTTTTGCTCTTCGATATCTGAGTGGAAAAGCCGTTTTTATCCGCTAGAGGATAAAGTAAATTGAATTTAGAACATCGTGTGCATTAAGTTTGTGAATTCAAAACATCATTAAACCTATTTACCTTCATAGTGCCGAATTTATCATACAACCTTTTTTAATTTGTTATAAACTCAGACTCGGAACCGTTGTTTATTTTTCAGACTGGTGTTTATTTTTTTTGAATTTGCTTTGCTCGCGCCATTTTCTTATCACTTCATATTGTCAAAACCCTATGCTAAAAACAAGAAACTTTAAAACAAGTGAAAAACCTAAAATAAAATGATCGATTCTAGCGGCGAGGATGTTTATTTGACTCCAACAGAATTGACTGAAACTGTTAATAATGCGCAAATAAGCTTTCTCTCTCAACAATCACGCGAGATGTATTTGAAACAGTACGATATGTTTAACACGTGGCGACTAGCTAAAAAGCCAAAACTTTCTCGGAAAACGTTTCGCTGCATATTTTATTGAATTATCCGAGACCAAGAAATTAAGCACTATGGAGTACGTATTCAATGCTAAAAGCAACAATAAAGATCAAAAAAAGACATACATATCGACACCTACCCTAAATTAGTGGCATTTTTAAAAATAGCCTCATCTGGTCATCAACCAGAAAAATCGAAGGATTTCACAGCATCTGAAATTGAAAAGTTTCTTATCGAAAAACCTGATTCCGTATATTTGGCGGCAAAAGTAAGTCAGTTGCACATTCAGTATCTACTTAAGTATATTAATCGAATACTTAACATAATCTAATACGTACTTAGTAGATGTTGATAGGCATAAGTATGCATGCATATCAATTTTATTAAATTATATACTACAATACTCTTTAAGTTAAAGGTTGTTCTTATTATTGGTTTGAACGGAGCATATCGAACTAATGAACGAACACAACTTAATGTCAAAAATATTGATAAACATTCAGATGACTTACTATTAATTAATTTACCTAATACAAAGACAAAAAGAGACCGCAACTTCGTCATTCGCAATGAATACGTGCCAATAGTTGAGAAATATCAAGCTGTAGCGACCTACAAAAAGCAACTTACTACAAAAAGTACTGCAGCGCCATCTATGACAAGACGGAAGAACTAACATCAATTTCCTACATCTCGCAAGCAAGGTATACAGTGACTTAAGACTATATAGAGAAACCCGACAACAACCGTCGGGCAGTTGCCCACCAGACACAACACCTGTTTGGTTTGGAGGATCTTCCCTTTACAATGGAGTACTGAGGAACGCTCTGTATGGTGTCGGACGTAAAGAATAGCACCATCCCATATCTTCCCGTGGGTGGCGTAAGAGGCGACTAAGGCATTTGCCACAGAATGGGCAAAAGCGTTCTCTGTGGTTTTGTAACAACCGTACTGCAATCGTCACCCGCCTGCCAAGCGTGGCGATTATGGCAAAACCCCCCAAAATGTCAATATAGCGACGCGTGGGGGAGGCCTATGTCTAGCAGTGGACGTCTTTTGGGCTGAAATGATGATGATGATGATTGAGGAACGCTACGCTTACGCGCCAAACACTCCAATCAATCGTTTTTTTCTACAATATCGCAACGGAAAGTGTGTTAGACAGCCTATGGGTGTTAATAAAATTGCCAGTATCCCATGAGAAATAGCAACATTTCTTGAATTTCCAGAACCCCTGTTGTACACGGGCCATTGTTTCCGACGAACTTCAGCCACACTTTTGGCCGATTCAGGAGCTGATCTGCTCTCACTTAAGCGCCATTGAACTTACCTATCATAATGTAGTAGTTAATACCTAAACTGAAATAAAAGTATCTTGTGATTGTAAATGTTTTTTTTTTTGCATTTAGTGATTTCCTGAGGTGAGCTGAGATGATATGAAAAATTACGTGTTGCACTCGAGTGCAAAGATTTTTCACCTCGTGCTCTTTTGATTCCCTCGCTGACGCTCAGGATTCTAATTTTGGAATCACAGGCTGCGATCGTGATACAATTTTAGAATCCTTTACTTGCACGATCATCAAAATTGAGCACGCGGTTATAAAGCAATTTTGCACTCCTGTATAACAAATACCTATTTCACGCTTATTTATGTATATTTATATCCTCTAAGCATCCCAACGGCTGGATGGATTTTTAACATTTGACGAATCTGTCAAAAAAAAATGAACTAGTATTATAGTGCCTACTTATAATTCCCATGTGAGGGTTCGAAACACATTTAACGCGTAAGGAGATGTGATTCCAAAATGTTACATATATTTGTATTAGGTTTATTTTTTAATGACCACAGCGCTGACTGAATTGAAACTTCCATACCTATTGTCAAAATGCATAACCACCTCACCAATTTAATCATTCGAAATGACCATACCCAGCCATTAATAACGACGTAACGAATCATTAGATGCATATTGCGCTATTCGATTTGTCATTATTATTGCTTTGGCATTATAAATAATCCCGGATTTAATCACTCGATCATCGTAATAGTCCATAGTCCTGTGCGAATGAAGAACTTAGAAAATATGTATAAAAGTATTAGGTCGTTCCGTACGATGCGGGCGACGTCGCCGTAGCAATGACTTTTGCGACACTGCCTTTAAGCCGCGCGGGGTAGTAAGAAGACGGCGCGGTGGCGGGTAACTCTCAACCAATCAAGCTACTTATACAAAATTAGTTTATGTGGATCTGTCATTAAACGGGAAAACAATACATAGCGAGGCCATGATATACTGGAAATGTATAGCTTGATGTGTAGCCGTGTGTATCATAGATATGTAGAACGCCGTAGCGTCACAACTTACGGTCTGAGTCACTCTTAATGTGAGGGATATTACAGCGTTTAGGCAGACAAAATATGAAATTTATTTAAAAGCAAAGCGTCGTTTAAAAATATCTTACAGAGTATTTTGCACCAATACATTATTAAATAAACAATACTATTGACTAAGTCAGCGACGGGTCTACCGTTAACACACCGAATATAACATTAACAGAAATTGAATCAAGTGGCACGAATGAAATTTTAAAATAAACATTGACAGGCTGCCATTTCACACGCGCGATTAATTCACGGTGTAATTAATTTAATCAGTCGTTGTCAATGCGGCTAGCGTTTATTTTACGCATTAAGGAGATTATTTTGTGCTATCGGCCGGTAATGTTATCACACGTGCAGCCTTGGACTGCTCAGTGCGCGCCGCGCTCTGCCAATTTTAAACTGAATATACAAACAGCTCAGTTATACCCTTCTGAATGCACAACTTTTATTTGTGTATGTAACGCAAGTCACGACCATTGAAGTAGTATTTGAGAAAGCGTCGAGTAGCTCAAGAGTTCTCAATAATCTGAGAAGATGCAGGCGTCTTATGGGGGAAGTGCCAGGTTGCCAGCGAAATTCAAATTTTTGTTACGTTTTTTGCAATTAATAGGTTATTGTCATGTTCGCAAGCTACCCTGGCATTTTTCCCTTAAGGATACACAAGTCGGTCTTTCTTCCATACAAACGTAGTATGGTGATTACTCGTCTGTTTGACGGTGTAGGTTCAAAACTAAAAATTTTATCAACTGGTCTTGTCATTATCTAGCCCTGTATGGAAGAAGAATTAGAAAAAAAAAATTGGTTTGGAAGTTATGAGCGTTGAAACTTCCGTATTTCAACACAAATTTTTACTCATCTTTGGGCGTAAATAAATATTTTTTCTAGTATGAAAATGGAAAAAGTGAAACCGTACAGGGATAGATAATTTCTTGAAAATTTCAAATAATTTATTTTGAGTAGATACATCCAGTAGTTTTCCCATAATATCTATACGGCCAAAACTCAATTTATGAAATTTGACGCACTCATTTTCGCTACAAATCGTCGTATATTTCACTAAACAAGTAAATAAATATATAAATAAGTAAATAAAAACTAGATAAATGAATACTAAGTAAATTAAACTAAATAAATTAAAAACTTACTAAATAAGATGCATATATTAGCCACGCCCGCCAACGAGTTCGAGCCGTCGACTTGTGCAACCTTAAATGATTGTTCGCGTACAAGCGCGTGCAATGTCAGACTTAAAAAATAAAATTGAACGTTATTAGGCTCAACATAATAAAACCAAAGGCCACCAAATGCAAGAGGAAAGGCTTTTAGGATGTATGTCAAATGTATGAAATTTACCCATAAATATAACTCAGTCGTAAAGTATATTACAGCAACGAAAACACTGTCGGAACGTGACAGATGTTGCAATTGTGCCGGGGACCGTACTTAACATGTCGATATAAAAGTATACCGGCTCGGCAACGATCACCCGTTCCAAAACAGATTGTCGCGTGGCTCGACTTTAGCGAGTCTATTCGTCGGTTCGAGCACGTGTTGCAAACGTTAACGTTAAGTTTCACGGCAGCGTATAATCATAACACTATCCTTGCTCTCGCTGCAAACAGGCGAGTCTGGGCAGCACACGCGCTCCTTATTTGTGTTGCCAGATATAATAGAGCCGTAACGCCTTGGGCACTAACCATTGCGCCGCGCCGGTTACCAACCGACATTTTTGCCAATAAAGTTAAATAATAACTACGTTTTACACTAGCTTACCATTATTTCTGAGATAGCGTGAAAATCGCTGCCCAGACTAAATACATTAACCTGGTGATTATGTTAAACGTATTTTTATAACGTTTTGAAATTTACACTATATACATATGTTACATGATAAACTAGGTGAATACGGCTTCTAATAATCTTGCTTTATTACATTTAATTAATTAGAACGTACTTAATTTAAGAAAAAGGAAAATTAACTGATTTAAATTGTAAATGATGATCTAAACAAGGTGTAAACAAACCCTTTACGAAGCTTTCAACCAAGCATTTTGTGCATTAAGATAATAAGCTAACCCTATGCAAAAAATATTGCTGAGAAACGACTTTTTTTTTGGTGGAAAATCTAGTTTTCCAACAAAACTTAATGTAACGCACTCAAAACATTGTGCTGATGGATGTATTGAATAGAAAACGTCTCATGAAGGTATTTGAAGTAAATTTTCAACCTTCAAAACTAGTATTTTAAAACAAAAGGTGGAAAAGAGTTGGAACTTTGACCTCCAATATCCCCGTAACTGGAAGGTTCCCAGGTACAGTGAGTGAGTGAGTGATAAATGTCCTTCGGCTTCATTATGGATCTATTTACACCCTTTATGTAAAAAAATCGAAGTCCTGTCTGACTGAGACATCAACACATAGCCTAAACCACTGGTCTGAGGGACCGGTAATTTGGAGGGTGTGTTCTTTGTGAAGAGTAAGATATCTACTATTTTAAAATATTTTTACTTTCTTTCTTACTAATAAAGGTATTTTCGAAATTCCACCCCTAAAGGGGTTAAACAAGGGATGAATGGTTGTATGTAAATCAGCGATTTTTAAAGTTAGAAGCATGATATTTCATGGACAAGCTTCTGGTTAGAAATAAATATATACGTATGTTAGCGTTTCTGAGAATCTACCCCGTAAAAGGGTTAGATAGGGGTTGAAAGTTTATATGAGGAATCCGTCATTTTTGAAGTAACAAGAATAAAATTAATATTTTAGTTTCTGAGTAAAAATAAATGAATACGTATTTCAATGTTTTTGGAATTGCACCCCTCAGACGACAAGAGGGATGGCATTTTTTGAGATTTTAGCACGTTTTATGGACATATACGCTAAAAATACTTCATCTACATACTTCTAGGGGATCTGGGAAATTTGCGCGAAGGTCACTTGCGGGAGCCCATTTGCGCGAAAAGACATTTCCGTGCATGGACTTTTGCGCGCAAGGATACTTGCACGAATAGACTTTTGTAGGAACGGTAATTTGCGCGAATCGACATTTGCGCGACTTATACTTTCGCGACCGACACTCGCGCGACCGGACACTTGCGCGACTCATTAGTTTTGCTGGGTGTCGTTTTCGTGGGTTTCGAGGTCGATTATAACAAAATGAGGTCAAAATGAAAACCCAAGATGGCGTAGAGGAAAACTTTCGCTTTTTTATTTAAGACGACTTTATTCGTGGTATTCCGGGTCTATAACTTGTAATATTTTCTATGACATTGACATTTTTGTATAAGTATTGTAGGTGACTGGTCCAAAGTGCCGAAGTATTTCGAGTGACAGCGGTGCGCAAACACTTGAACGTAAACGTAAACACTTGAAACCACTACAATACAAATCCAAATCCTATGAAATTCTGAACCTCATATTACACTAGATAAATACGAAACAAAGGAGTATAAGCTCAATACAACACGCTGTAGGGTGTGAATGTCAAGTTAAATACAGCGTCGACTCATATTACCACAATTCATGTTTGTGTAATTTTAAGTTCTACGTAAAGCTCTCCGAGGTACCTGGATAATAATATTACCAGCTGTTTCGAAATTTGTTTTAAGTGAAAGGCCTATTGATGGTAAATTAGGTAATATTATTATTTTAAAATTTTAATAATAACCGCAACTTTTTATCTTAAAGACTTAACCCTCTTAAAGAACGTTTCAAGTTCTTTAATGATACACATAATATAATATCAGAGATCATCGAAAAACTTGAGAATAGAGATGATGAGCCGTGATGAGCTTCAACGACAAATCTTTTCCAAACGAAGCAGTACGGCTATGGAACTATTTGCTTGTGTCAAGCCCACTACACTATTCTCAAACCACTGCTGATGCCAGAATCCACGAGCACCAGAAAAACGCCGATACAAATCAAATCAAACAATTCACATCGGGCTACATGGGCACTTATAAAACGTCGACAAAAAGGTGCTTGGTTCGGGTTGGAAACATTTTATATGTTTTGGATCCCGCAACGCAATTAATCCAAAAAGAATAGTGGAGGAGTAGAGGGTAGGTAAAAATATAATATCCATTGCCTGTGTTAGTAAGGCGCGCCAAAACCTTGTCCAGTTTCAAAAATATGGTTTAAACCACACACACAACCTCTCTAAATAAACATCTCTATACATGGTTTTCTGCTCTTGTTACATAATTATTATACAGGGTGTTTGGTGCATCGTTTTATAGCACTTTACAGTTGAGTTTTAAGTTTATTTTTCTTTTACAAAAACTTTACGAGTTATTAAAAATGAAAGTAAATGTTAAAATGCAAGTTATTTTGAATTTGATAGCATCAACCAACAGTACACATCAAAATTGAATCGAAATTTGAAGTCTAAACAATTTTCTTTTTTTGTTTATTTGACTTTAAATGCTGAATTTTGGAATTTTTAAAAATTTAATTAAAAAGTTGATATAAAAAAACCAGTGTGGCAAGGAATGAGTTGTAGGGCGTGAAGAGATAGCAAATAACCTCTCCTTTCGGCCAATTCGATTTGGCAAACGATGCACCAAACACTATGTATAATATATATATTGCTATAATTATGTATGTATGTATTATGTATGATAAATAATTTAGCCGCTGCTGATCCAATTTGGCTAGACGGCATATAATCGACTCATTTCGCACACAACGCGAGTGTCGAGCCCAACACAGAATATGCCACACCTGCCTGTCGTGCACAACTAATTGCAACCTCCAGGACTTGATCAAGGCAAACGATAGAGCTGGCCAGAACGCTACGTACATCATCATCATCATTTCAGCCCAATAGACGTCCACTGCTGGACATAGGCCTCCCACAAGTGTCGCATTGACATTTTGGGAGGTTTTGCCATAATCGCCACGCTTGGTAGGCGGGTTGGCGATCGCAGTACGGTTGTTACAAAAGCACAGAGAACGCTGCTGCCCATTCTCTGGCAAGTCCCTTAGTCGCCTCTTACGACACCCACGGGAAGATATGGGATGGTGCTATTCTTTACGTCCGACACCATACAGAGCCAACGCTACGTACGGGTCGGTACGTAGAGAGAACGCTACGTACGGGTCGGACTAAATCTGAGTCATCGATTCGAAAAGAGGAAGAAAATATGTAATTGGTTTCCTGTAATCCATCCAACGGTTGTCTTGAAAATTGTGTAACCCTATGTGAAATGTATTCTTTTATGAATGTTACTTGTATGGTGTACATAATAAAGAAAAATCTATTACTACTAACCGCTAGTTAAAAATCGCAATATACCTACCTACTACGAGTATGTCCTGCAAGAGTCTAAATCATTAGAAAGAATCAATTATTTTATTATCAGGCAGCTAAGGCCCATAGATAAAATACACAAATAATCAAACAACAATAAAAAACTAATAAAAAAATAAGTTTTTTTATACAGGTTGTAACGGAAAGGGTATATACATACTTAATGGTGTGCTACAGACCATCAAATTGAACATGTTTCTTCACAAACAAACATCGTAATAACGAAAAAAAATTCTGCTGCCCTATACAAAATTTCAATACCTATTCGACCCAAATGTATGGGGCAGCTGATATTTTTTTCGCTATAACCTTTTTGGTCCGATGGAGAAGCATGTTCAGTTTGATGGTCTTATTGTGGCGCGATTCCCACCTTACGACTCTCAGAGCCCAGTCAGTTCGTCTTCACTTTCATATACTGCACAACTTCTTCAACCGTCGTGGAGTGATGCAGATGCTAAATGTACAGCTGCGTCGTAAGCACAGCAAGACGCAGCAGCATCTTGGGACCAGTCGGTGTGGTACCACACCGATTACGAGGACAGGGCTTCTTCTTCTTTTCTACTTTAGTGAAACCCTCCGCGTCAACTTGGCTCGATCTTGGCAAGCATCTAGAGGCCGCAGTCAGGGCAGGTTAAGCTCTCTTCCTCGGGTTTTCACCCTTTTTGATTTGTCACTTTAGCAGCGATTGATTTGCCGCTGGTGACAATAGCAGCGTAGGCACGTTTAGGGGTCGACGTACCTACGCGTGACGTTTCCGCAACCGGTGTTGTGGCGCGGGCGACGGCGGCGGCGGGCGACGCTTGCTCAGCGTTACCAGCAACTGGTGACGCACTTGTGTTCGACGATTCAAAACTGCCAACTAATGTATTTTGCGCCCCTCGACGCGTATTCACCTTTGAGGCCTCAGGTGACCCAATTACTGAACCAACGTTACGCGATAATGCTATTTCCGCACGTAGTAGTATTGGATTTTTCTGATAGCTCCATTCTGGACTGCATCTTGGTCATCTCCGCTTTCAAGGTAGTGATGTCCTGTAGCGGCCTTGTAACGTTGACGTGATCGAACGTGACGGGGGCAGTTTAATCAGCTCCCTCGACTCGAAATCAGGCACGTCATCCCGGTCAGTCTTCTTCAACATATCGATGATACCTTGAATACTCTTCTCGGTGCCAATAAAGATTCTTCCGAGTAGTACTTTGTGAGAACGGTGACTACATAAGTACATAATTATATTATAAATTTATTTATCAAGACCACTAAAGAATATTACTCAAGACGTGTGTGTTTAATTCATTCGGATAACGCGGTTCTGTATAAGTTAAAAAAATCACCCAAGATCGACTTTAGTCTTATTTGCGCACCGAGGGAACGATACGTAATTTCGAAATCATTCCGTTCGTATGATCCCTTGCTGCATTGTTATTACTTAACCTTTAGTTATGAAATTAATTTGTAAGATATTCAAGGATTCACTCTATAAATCAAACACTATAAAAACACGATTACTTGTAGTTTTCTTGATAGAAAGTAGTAATGCCAAAGTAATCTCTAAAAAAGAAAATAAATCCACAGTACGGCGTAAAACCTTCACGCTTCGCCTTCACACAGCTTTTAAGAATAACAAAACTACATGTTTTCTACATTTTAGATTTTCAAAATGTGTATCGGTTTTAATAATATGAAGGAAAAACCTAAATTAGCGCGTGTTCCGCCCATTATAACTAGAGCTGCAATTCTTCCCAGCGCACACATACACGGAGCGCATAGATACCTACTGCCAGAAGCTCGGTGCGCTCTTAAGTTCAACGTACACTGGAATGTTCCGAAAACTTGTGGACATAACTTAATATTCAATTTGTTTATTCCAACTAGTAGGTAGGAGTGTAGACAGTAAAATACATAATACAACATCATTTAGTACCGAATAGTACCGAATCTACTCACGGTACGGTACGATACACACACAATCTTATTTAATGCACAATGTAGTTGTACTACTGAACTGGGTGTTATGGCGCAACTTAGGAGAGGTCTTTGACCAACAGTGGGCTGCTTTACTTGATACTTCTATTCATATGATATTCCAGAACTCAAACACAGCTTTTGATATGTTTGCGAACGAATGGAAGGTGATATTGTCAGAATGTTTGACTTTTAGTGAGAAGAACGCATGACTGTGTTAAATAAATCATATGTTTAAATAGTGTAGTTGGCTTCGGCCGTTCTATTTAAATTTTAATATTATTATTATTATAGCTAGCCTGTATTGTCCCACTGCTGGGCAAAGGCCTCCCTCCATTCCTTCCAACGGCTGTTAAATTTTAATAAATGATATTTTATTAAGATACAGCTGATATTAAAAATAACAATAAAAGCTTTCAAATTATCGGGACGGTTTGCACATAAACACGGCATACAAGACACAGTTAAATCACGATGTGGTCACGGACACAAAGGGTTTGCTGTGCCGTACTGACATCGTAGTTAACAAACGACTGTCACTGAACGAAGCGAATGCAGTACGTATGGCTATGGTATAGGCTTAAGCTATTCGCAGCGGTCGTTTTGATCCTTGCTCAATCATTATTCTCAGATCTCTTGTTCGAAGCCTTGATACTTAGAAAGATAAGCGCCTAATGAACGGAGTCAATGGGCCGTACAGGTATCAAATACCCTACAAGCAGCTATCAATCTTTGCCGTGAGTAACCGATTAAGCAAAAGGAGGTACGAACCCTTCAGTCGAACAATAGACCTGTCTTGATGTTAAAGGGACAGCTAATATAACCATCCTTAATCATTTGGGTTCATAGCAATAACAACTAACCTGTTAAGATACTGGTTCTTTGCTTTTTTTTTGCGAGATTCTTATTTTTTTTTATGCAAAGTATGCAGGCTGAATTTTTAAATTGGGCGTTGATGACTAAATCCGAAACTATGAGGAATAGCGAAAACTACTCAAAGGAGTCTCGAGCCCGATTTTGATGAGAACTAAAAGTGCATCATTGGATTTTTGTAAACTCAATATTCCTAGCCAGGAATCGAAGCCGTTGATTGATAACAACAAATTCTGGGAAGCAGTGACATACGGCAAACTAACGGTTAGCCGCTACCTTAGCACAACAAGACTGTTTGCCTAGACATTAAAACTCCGAAATCACGAAACACGCTATTTAACTAAATCTTTAACGTTTTTGCATTAGGAACTCGGTTGTAGTCTTTTTGGGACCAAATTAATAATGTCACATTTTTTTACGATCGGGAACTGTTGTATTATATATTCATACTTATTAGTGCGAAAAGTTATGGTTTGTACTCTTTACTCTATTCTTGTCACTTGAATATTTTTACCTATTATAAAAAACTTTCTGTCCTATTAAAATACAAAATTCATACTTTTATAAGACTATTCTTTCAACATGTTATCAGCACGAAGCTCTTAATTTTAAAAGTAGATAATGTCAGGCAACAGTATGAATTTTCAAGGAATTCAGATGTTAATAAACCGAGACGGATACCCAACCTGGAAGTTCAAAATGAGGATGCTTCTCATTCATGAGGAGCTGTGGACGTCCATCACTGGGTATGATGATTCAGATAAAACAGCGGAGGATGTGCGCTCTCGTAATGACCAGAAGGCGTTATCAAAAATATGCCTTACGGTAGACGGAGGTGCAATTTCGCACGTGAGAAATGCGAAAACCGCTAAGGAGGCTTGGAGTGCCTTACAAAAGGCATACGAGGATAAAGGTATGGGTCGAAGGCTCTCTCTAGAGCGTAGGTTATACAAATATACCTTGACCGATTTCCAAGATTTAGAATCATATATCAACGCCATTATGAGTACTTCTCAAGATCTTGAGGATATTGGTAAGAAGATCGATGATGGATCTTTGGCTGCGATTATTCTCGGAGGATTGACATCACGGTACGAACCGCTGATCATGGCTTTAGAGAATTCGAATGTTGATGTGACCAGTGAGTTGGTTAAGGCAAAGCTGTTAAACGAGCTTTCTAAGGACCCTCACCAGAATGAGGTGGCTGCGTTACGTTCAACAGGATCTACAAGCAAAAAGAAGAAGCCTATAATTTGCTTTAAGAGTAGAGAACCAGGACACAAAAGTCCCGAATGTCAATAAGAAGGATAAAAAGGCTATGAGCGCGTCAGAAAAGGTTTTTAAAGGTACAGATTGCAGTCATAATGAAAAGGTGGAACAACAGGCTGTTGTAAAAGAAATGGCTCTCACTGCACCGGCTGCAAATGATAGGAAATGGATTATTGATTCTGGAGCAACCATTCACATGACTCCGCATCGCGAGTGGTTCAGCAGTTATCGGCCAGTACAAGGTGGGACGATTACTGTGGCTAATGGCCAAAGAGTAGCGGCTGTGGGTATTGGTAATGTATCCATTGATACAGATACTTTGGCGAACAGAATAGAGAATGTAGTTCATGTTCCTGATTTGAACTGTAATTTACTTTCAGTAAGTAAAGTGGTAGAGAAGGGTTTCTCTGTAGTTTTCAATAAAGAAGGCTGCACTATTTATGATTCAAAGTGTGATGTAGTAAACAGTAAAAATGTTTTAGCGTATGGTTCTGTATGTGATGGGCTGTATACTGTCGATTGTTCAATTAAAACGTTCAATAATGTTTCAGCTAAACTTGTGCACTCTGATTGTTCCAACTTCCAGCTTTGGCATAAGAGGTTAGGACATCTGTGTCGAATTGGCATGGATCTACTTAGAAAAGGTCAGGTTATCGGCGTGGAGTACACGGAGGTCGACAAGGAACCATGCATACCCTGCATAGAGGGTAAGCAGTCTAGAAAGCCTTTCAAAAGCTTAAAATACAGGAAGGCTACATCGCCACTTCAATTGATTCATACCGATGTTTGTGGACCTTTTTCTATAAATTCGTTTACAGGTAATAGATATTTTATTATTTTTGTAGATGATTATACACGTTTTATTTTTGTGTATTTTATGTCTTCTAAAACTGAAGTCAAAACTAAGTTTTGTTCTTTTCATTCTCATGTCGAGAGACAGTTTGGTGGAAAAATAAAGACTTTGCGGTCAGACAATGGAACTGAGTTCATCAATAAGGAATTAATGGATTATGTTCAGTCACTGGGTATCGATTGGCAAACGACAGCACCTTACAGCCCTCAGCAAAAGGGGGTAAGTGAACGTTGTAATCGTAGCATAGTAGAGAAGGCTCGGTCACTATTGTCACATGGTTCCCTCTCAAAAGCTTTTTGGCAGGACGCAGTAGAGACGAGCGTCTACTTGAAAAATCGATCACCACACCGCGCGCTTAGCGGTAAAACACCATTTGAAATGTGGTTTAATAAAAAACCCGATCTGTCTCATCTGAAGGTTTTTGGATGCAGATCACTTGTTCATGTTCCATCAAGTCAGAGATGTAAATTAGACATGAAAGCTAAGGAACAGATTTTTGTAGGATATTCAGATGATCCGCGTACTTATTACTTCCGGAATGCGGCAAGTCCAAGACGTTTACTAAAGTCAAGAGATGTCACATTTTTTGAAAATAACTTTCATGGACTGAAGGAAAATATTGAAAATACTGTGAACTCTGATATTGTCAATTTGCTCTCACAGTCACCATCGCCAGCAGTTTTAAGACAAGAAGTACTACCCTCTTCTTCACCTGGGAGATGTGAAGTAGATGCTCCTAGCATAGATACTTCTTTCTTGGATGCTGAAGATGCTGATGTTGAAATCAATGAAGCAGTCAATGAAAAGGTCAACAATGTTGATGATCAGCAGTCAAGTGAATCTACAGATTCCTCAAATGAATCTAGTCGATATCCTTCAAGAGTTCGCAAACCACCGGATTACTTCTCATATAATACCCTTCTAGAAGATGGGTGCGACGATCCAAATAATTATCTGGCTGCGATTAACAGCGATGAGAAAGATAACTGGATTTTAGCAATGAGAGATGAGTACAATGCCTTAGTCAGAAAGGGCACATGGATTTTGGTTGATAAGCCAAACCTTAAAACTTGTATTCCTAGCAAGTGGGTCTTCAAACTGAAGCGAGATGCGAAAGGTGACGTTGTTAGGTATAAAGCGCGCCTAGTAGCAAAAGGTTTTCGACAAAGAGAAGGTGTCGACTACCACGAAACTTTTTCTCCAGTTGTACGCAACTCGTCGTTGCGAACTTTTTTAGCGCTTGCAGTGCAGGAAGATTATAAGTTCCGGCATATGGATGTGGATACAGCTTTTCTGAATGGCAGTTTGGAGGAAGAAATCTATATGACACAGCCAGAAGGTTTCGTAAGGGAAGGGGAAGAGTCCAAAGTGTGTCTTTTGAAACGGTCACTTTATGGCTTGAAGCAGGCACCAAGAGCCTGGAATACAAAGTTAAAACAGACTTTGTCAGTTCTTGGTTTTATGCAAACTTCTGAGCCATGTATTTTTAAAAACAATGCAAACTTATCGAACGAGTCCTTGATACTGGCTGTATACGTCGACGATCTAGTAATCTTGTATAAAAATGAAAGTACGCTTGACAACTTCAAATGTCAATTTGTAAAATACTTTTCATCAAAAGATCTTGGACAAATTAATTTCTTTACGGGAATAAATATTTACCATGATAATTATGGAATGAAGCTATCTCAGAATATATATATTGAAAAGATGCTAAAAAGATTTAACATGCAAGATTGTAAGGGTGTTTCTACCCCAATGGTTAAGAAAAAGCTTGAGCCTGGTATAGGTGAGTGTGAGTACCCTTACAGAGAGAGTAAATACCAGACCAGATATAGCCTATACTGTGAGTTACTTGAGTCAATTTAACTCTAACTTTGATCAGTCACATTGGAATATTGCTAAACGATGTCTACGTTATCTGAAAGCAACAAAAGATAGTGGTATTACATACAGGAAAGAAAAAGGTAATACTACAACTTTAACGGGTTTTTCAGATGCAGACTGGGCAAACTGTCCAACTGATAGACGATCTTACACTGGGTTCTATTATGAACTTGCAGGCGGCCCTATTTCGTGGGAAGCTAAAAAACAGCCCACAGTGGCTTTGTCGTCCGCTGAAGCTGAATATATGGCATTGGCTACAGCAGTAAAGGATGCGTGCTTTTTAAAAAGACTGATATCCGATATTACAGGTAAGTCGCTTAATATAGTTTTGTACACGGATAGTCAGAGTGCACAAAAAATAGCCATGAATCCGGTTCACCACAATAGGACAAAACATATAGATGTTAAGTTCCATTTTGTTCGAGAAAAGGTGAACGATAAAACCGTTGAACTTAGGTATATGCCCACTGACAGATTACCTGCAGATGTTTTGACGAAACCTTTGGGTCCAATAAAGCATCGCAGTTGTTTGCAAATGATTGGTATATCCTAGTTTTTCATAATGGTTTTCTTTACTAGTTTTTAGGGTTCCGTAGCCGAATGGCAAAAAACGGAACCCTTATAGATTCGTCATGTCTGTCTGTCTGTCTGTCTGTCTGTCTGTCTGTCTGTCCGTTTGTATGTCACAGCCACTTATTTCCGAAACTATAAGAACTATACTGTTGAAACTTGGTAAGTAGATGTATTCTGTAAACCGCATTAGGATTTTCACACAAAAATAGAAAAAAAACAATAAATTAAGGGGGTCCCCATACTTAGAACTGAAAACCAAAAAAAAAATTTTCATCAAACCCATACGTGTGGGATATCTATGGATAGGTCTTCAAAAATGATATTGATGTTTCTAATATCATTTTTTTCTAAACTGAATAGTTTGCGCTAGAGCTACTTCCAAAGTGGTAAAATGTGTGTCCCCCCCCCTCTAATTTCTAAAGTAAGAGGAGGAAAATTCTGAAAATATTTAGGATTGTAGAACGTAAAAAAAACTATCAACGAAAATTGGTTTCAATAAGATATGATGTTTAGTTTTTGAGATATGGGACTTTTTCATCAAACTGCAGCAGTAACTTTGTTTTTCATAAACATACTATGAAAAACAAATTTAGTTTTGCGGTTGTGTGGAAGTTTACTAACTAATACTACTAACTAATGAATGACAGTTCAAAATATTGTTATTATATTGTTTGGAGCTATGGAACCCTGTGTGCGAGTAAGACTCGCACTTGGCCGGTTTTTATGCTTTTGTGTCATGAGTACAATGCAATTAACTTTTTGAGGGAGCATGTTGTATTATATATTCATACTTATTAGTGCGAAAAGTTATGGTTTGTACTCTTTACTCTATTCTTGTCACTTGAATATTTTTACCTATTATAAAAAACTTTCTGTCCTATTAAAATACAAAATTCATACTTTTATAAGACTATTCTTTCAACAGGAACATAACACCTACCCTCAATAACCCAACACATTTAACTAGGCAATTTAACTTAAGCTCTATTGGATACATAGGTTATACAAGTTTGGGCAACGCAATAAACTTCCTCTGCGGTCCTCGCTCATGATTAATATCGTTCTCAAAATAGTTTTTACATATGAATAGCATCTAGAATTATGTTATACTAGCTGATCGCAGCATGCGTTGCCATGGACTGGTTCCTACCTACTACTTACCGACTGCCTACCTACCTACACATACCTACCTACTACCTACCTACTTGAACAAGCCGGTTTATGGAACGATTGACCACATCCATATCGTGAAGCAGGTGATGAAGTAAAGTTCAGAATACAGTTCGGCCGATGTGTTTAGCTTTCGTCGCTTTTTGTAGTATCGAGCGTGTGTCCTTTGCTGCCAGAAGCGCTTTCGAATGCCTTTTCAAGATCTACAAAGCAGATGCATAGGGGTATTAGGGGTTAACCATGTTCTTTACTTTTCTCTTTCGATTTTCGCAAACACTTTTCCAGGGGTAGACGGCGAAAGCAAAATTTCACCGAACACAAGCTACACAAAGGGCCATACAGCGAGCCATGCTTGGCATAACCTTACTAGACCACCAAGTGCACCGAATCTCGTCATCTGACGAAAGTCTATGACGTCGGGACAGGGGATACGCCAATGTCTTAAGAATCTTTAACTGGAGTAAATCATTACGTGATGACAATATTATGACGTAAACGGATATTATGTCGAACTGTGTCCTTTCGTTTTTTAAATGAATTAAATTAATTGTTCTGTTCCATTAATGTTATATCAAACTATTATGTAGATAAAACAACAGCATTGAGTAAAAATAGAATATCATGTGCGTGTTCATTTGAACTTTAAAGTTCAAATAAACACGCACATAATCAGCTAATAGATCGATCAAAGCTTGGAAAATGGTTAAAAAACGGTTGGCCCAATAAAAAGAGATAGTAATTTATTTATTTAAGGATAACCAAAAAAGCATACACTAAAAATACATCTTTAAGTGACTAATATTATTTTTAGGTTTTACACTGTGGCCTTAATTAAGGGCTGCCACGTCATGCATTAAACATAGGAGTAAGAAATGCAGACTTAACAAAACAGTTACCAAACAGATTTGACTTATTTTTGTTTTTTACATAAATTAAGTTAGTTGTTCATCATCATAATTTGCCTAGCCCCTTTTCCCAAACTATCTTGAGCTCGGCTTCCAGTCTAACTGGATGCAGCTGACTACCAGTATTTTACATGAAGCGACTGCCTATCTGACCTCCGCAACCCAGTAACTGGGTAATAAGATACCCCTTGGTAAGACTGGATGTCAGACTTTGGCATCTGACTACTCGTAACGACAGTCAAAGATCTACAAATGTCAGCCGGGACCAACGGCTTTGCAACATGCTTTCCGAGGCACGGAGGGAACTCGGTATGTAATTATGGTCACCCATCCACGACCAACCACGGCAAGCACGGCTTAACCTTAAAGATCGATCCGTGCGGCTGTTATTATTTAGCCACGAGCTCTTCAAGTTGTTGTTATATCTATTATACTATGTAATTGAATACAGATTGGGTAGGTATGAACAATAAAACACAAAGGTTGGTTATGAACAATCAATACACGATGTCCTGTTTCTATTGCTTCTAAGTTTGTATAGAACTTAACATCTCTGATCTGATTATTATTACGGTCTGATTCCCCTGTGTAACCACAAGTACCTAATTAGCGTCTGAAACAGGCATAGCATTGCTCATTACGAATATTAATTATTATTAAACAGTACGTCTAAATGGCAACAGAAGCTGGAGAATGTTGGCCTGAAAATCATCAGAACTAAAACTGAATACATGTTCTGCGATTTCGGCGATCTCTCCAGTCCTGGAGTGATAGCGATAGATACCGCGTTTCTTCCTGTCTGCTCTGACTTTCGGTATCTCGGTTCACTCGTGCAAAGCGATGGCGAAATAGATCGTAGTGTTAAGCACAGAATAAACATTGGATGGATGAAATGGCGGCAAAACACGGGAACTATCTGCGACTCCCGCATTCCCCTTAAACTTAAGGGGAAGATTTCTAAAACAATAGTTAGACCTGCTGTCTTGTATAGATCAGAATGTTGGGCCACAAATGGGATGAATGAAAGGCATTTGCATGTGGCTGAGATGAGAATGGTAAGGGGGATGTGTGGTGTTACGCGAATGGATAGAATAAGGAATGAGTACATTAGAGGAAGTCTGAAAGTGGCGCCAGTGACTGAAAAGTTGTGTGGTAATCGGTTGTCGTGGTATGGGCATGTGATGAGGAAGAATGAGGAAAATGTCGTGAAGAAATTTTGAGTATGAATGTGGATGGGTATAAAGGTAGAGGAAGACCAAAGAAACGATGGATAGACTGTGTGAAGGATGATATGGCAAGAAAGGAGATATCTCATGAGATGACAAGTAATAGAGAAGTATGGAAGAAGAAGACATGCTGCGCCGACCCCAAATAAATTGGCATAAGGGCAAGAGAATGATGATGACGTCATTATTATTTTTATCATTTCTATTTTTCAACTAGGTTTATATGATACTAACGCTGCGGTTACTAATAAAAAGTTATCTATGAAAAGCGGCTACATTAAAGTAATACCTAAATAAGCACTAATTTGTTTTAACCTTTTTTCAACTAAAACTTTAAGGTATAAGGTTTTTCTAATAGTAAGACACCCAGTTAGAATTATTATTATTCAGAAAAGTCTGAGGTATCTTATTAGTTTTATTTTATTGCGAACATCTGCAAATTGCTGCATGATTTGAAAACTGCAAAATATTGCCTGCAACAACTTTATGCAGCGCAAATAAACACCAAAATATCTATTTCCTGAAGCACTTTATATCGCCGCCACCGTTCTATTCCCCTTCAGAGAATTGTACCATTTAAATGCAACACTTCTGTCCGATAAAAATCGACATTGCCCGATCAGGCAGATACATTAGTGCCTGTCTTTGTATATATCGTGTAATGCTCAAATAACCTTAGGGTCAATCTAAAATGTATTGTTATCCTTCCAACTTGTGTTATGTTACAAGGTCTCTTACATTAGGGACTTCGGGAAGGATAAAAGCTACATAACACAAATTTTAAACAGACTGACATAAGCAGGTTTATAGTTTTTATTTCACATTCGATAATGTTGACATATATTTACCTATATTTAACCTATATTTTTTATAACGAAGTTTCTTTTGTAGACTTCGTATTAAAAAACATATATAGGTACATAACGCTCTCGATTATTCATAATTGTTGGTTAAATACTTAAGGTAAACAAACACGTGATTTATGAAAACAAAATCAATTACGAGTTTTAAAAAACTTCACTCTTTTTGTTTAACTGGAATGGATACTTGCGAGTTGAGTTTGGACAAGTTCCCCTCGACCTTTAAAGCTGTAACTTTGTGTACGCGAAGCCATTTCAATGAGAATACATTTATTTGCCGGAGCTCACGAAACCATACTGATCTTTGCTAATAATGAGAATGTTACTAAATTAGCATTATATTTTCACATGTATTACGCTACTAAAGAAAAAAAGTAACAAAGACAATATTAAGAGCCATGAAAAATATCCAAAAATAAACAATTACAGAAAAATATCCCTTATTAAGCCACACAGAAAACTTGAAGATTTTTATCCCAGTTTCCGTGTGGTGTCATAAACTTGCCACTTGTCTTCAACTTGCTTCTTTTACTGGTTTGTCTGAGCTATCTCATGTCTTGAGCGTTCCTCATGCTTATTCTAGTTTATTTATAGTACCCATAAAAGGAAAAATCATCCGTATTCGTCTTTCCATTTTCTTTGCACAACACGAGGTTATGCTAACACACAAGTTTAATGAACAACGTTGAATTAATTTGTAAGCTTATTTAGCAGCATTAATTAAAAACGGTACTATTGTGTATTTAGTATGACTTATAACTGAAATGTGTAGTTTAATTAATTATAAGTACGAGTATGTTATTGCAGATGTATCAACTCCGGGACATTCAACAAGGATTTTCTAGTAAAGTATATACATAAATATGTTATGTATGTTTTGTTTCGTATGATGCCGAACGTACAGAATAGCACCATCCCATATCTTGCCGTGGGTGTCGTAAGTAGCGACTAAGGGACTTTTCAGAGAATGGGCAGCAGCGTTCTCTGTGCTTTTGTAACAACCGTACTGCGATCGCCAACCCGCCTGCCAAGCGTGGCGATTATGGCAAACCCCCCTTATTTGGCGACACTTGGAGGGAGGCCTATGTCCAGCAGTGGACTTTTTCGGCTGAATGATGATGAATGATGAAACATACATAAAGTCACGCCTTTTTCCCATGGGGGTAGGTAGAAACCATAGAACGCCATCTGCTACGATCCTTACATACTCCTTTTGCCTCGTCCACGTTCATACAATATATCTGGTCATACACGCACGGCGTAAGCCGCACACTAGTAAAGTATTGATAGAAAATAAGAGGTTATGTGTAAAAGGTATACAAACAGCTTCTACAAATACATTACGTATTCTAAGAATATGCATTGAATGCCCTTTTTTTTTTAAAAAGTGTGCGCTTTTCATGAGGGTAATAGGTACCTCTTAATCCACATGAGCGTATACTAAAGTTATTCAACATAAACATTATAATAATCAGAGATAAAACTATTATTTAAAATCATGTCATCCAATTCTGCAAGAATTCTTTGTTCGTAGGTCCCGTAATCGGGTAACTTTTATTTTACAAAAGACAGTTCGTAGATGCTACGACCTGTGCTACGCCGTAGCCGACGTAGTCACGCGTCTGTTCTACGCGGGCTACGTCCTCGTAGCTAATTCTCAAACTTTTTGAAAGAGCATTTTAAAAAGCAAACTGGCCGTTCGAACAAAAAGAGTAACTGATATTCAATTGCCAGATAAAACTAAATGTTATCTGGCAATTGAA
This sequence comes from Cerastis rubricosa, assembly GCA_949152445.1. Classification (NCBI taxonomy): domain Eukaryota; kingdom Metazoa; phylum Arthropoda; class Insecta; order Lepidoptera; family Noctuidae; genus Cerastis; species Cerastis rubricosa. The sequence continues at coordinate 19,010,987 of OX424523.1, read as the reverse complement.
TATCAGTAACTACAGTTAAAAAGTATAGGTAACATTCATATTTTTTTTATGAACTACATAGTAAATAAAAACATTTAGTTTTATTTCGAATTCTTTGTTAGTCGGATCTGTCGACCAGTGTTGATTAGTTGCGGTTGTATTAGTCAGTTGCTGGATAAAATAACCATGCATATCAGACATACAGATACCTTTGCGCGCCACTGAGAACTGGTTAAATGGTCATCAGTCTCGCATGAGTACCCAAAATGGGCCCCGCGGTTCACCTGCAACGGTTAATAGATTTCCTGAAAGTCTATTAAACCGATTTTACATTAAAATAGCGATAAACTGTCCAGTAATCGAGATTGGTGGATTGATAGGGCTAACAAAATTAAAAACCGACTTGAAAAACGATGTAATACACCTCCTTTTGGTGCGCTCCTGTTACGTAGGTATGTAAAATATTTTATTCAATCTTGAGTTTAGTAGAGAGAGTGTCCATGGAGTTTCTTGTCCATTTTTCTCCATAGAGATCTACGCTTTGGAATGGGAAACTACAGTACTTTCACAGTAATTATTATGTCTTGTGACTGGGACTTCATTTTTATTGTTGTTAGACTATTCAAAAGTGCTTGTAACTGGCCAACTTGAAATAAAAGATTGATTTAAGTCATAATCATCATGTCATCATGTGACAGAAAGAAAGAAAGAAAAGAAAGGAAATAAGTTTATTTGGCACATGCAACAAGTACACACAAAATTAAACAAAAATTAACGAAAAGTACGTAAATCAAACAAACGAAAATAAAAAGGATAATTATTGTGTGCGGCTGCGCCAAATAGGGCCAGTTCAGCAAAATGCCGAGCAGCTAGGCTGCCTGACGCTGGTGAAACTTCGGATGTATTATATTCTAAATACTGGATGGCCCTTAATGCTACACATTCAAACGAATTTTGTCATGATATATATGTATAATATGTAGTTCAGTGACAATTGACTGAATTCTCGAGAATATGCCTGGAAGGATAGCTTTGAAGGAAGTGAACCAATATACAATACAAGTATATATATAATTTATAAACTTATCTAATAAATATCCCTAGAATGGCGATAGTTAACTACTATATAACTTTGGGGATGAACTATTGCCATAACGTGAATATATTCCAAGGTTAAATATTGTCTAAATGTTTGGCTGTTTCCCTTAATCCTGGTTTTCTTAGGAGTTTTTTTTACATTTTGTAATATTATCTGGCTCATCATTAATACCATGACCGTGCTATGAACGTATCAGGCAACAAAATATTCTTTGTATTGATAAGTATGAATCTATGCCCACTAGACCGTTCCATCACCGACCAACACCGTCGCATGCCATGTTCGTAACGTACGGCTTAAAATACGCTTGCAAAAAATTAAATTAAAAATTTTAAAAACCCCCGACATAAAAAACCTCTAAAAGCCAAAAATAAATTAATCCAAGCGTCGTAGCGTCGGGGGTCCGCTTTGTTCTGTGCTTGTACTAAGCGGTCTTCTTAGCGGTCCCCCGACGCTACGACGCTTGGATTAATTTATTTTTGGGTTTTAGAGGTTTTTTATGTCGGGGGTTTTTTAAATTTTTAATTTAATTTTTTTTCATTCTTTTTAAACTTATATTATTTTTTCTTAGCCTTGACTGTCCTACTCCTGGGCATAGGCCTCCCCATTTCCTACCAATTTTCTCGATGTTGCGTCTCTTCTCGCTAATTAACGAAACCAAAGAAAAATATAATTAAATTTAAAAAAAAAATGGCGGGAGGGGCTTGACCCCCCCCCTCCCTCAGCAATACCCATGGTGACAAGCGACAACATTTCAAATAGACTACTTGTGTAAGTTGTTAATATCCCTTCATTAACAAGAAAAGAGGTGATGATCTTCAAACGGCTGAGCAGATTTTCTCGAAACATAGCTAAGAACACTCTCGATTAAAATACCTTTCAAACGACACCACTTTTATCAAAATCGGTTCATCCGTTAAGGAGCTACGATGCCACAGACAGACACACAGATACACAAATACACAGATACACACGTCAAACTTATAACACCCCTCTTTTTTGGTCGGGGGTTAATAAAAATATACTAAACTTGACCAGTCACATTTTTGGTTATTGTAGGAAATGTAGGAATCTATATTATAGTAATAATAAAGCTGCCCGTTGTAAATCTAGCGAATGACCCAAGAGCTAGACTGACCCGACACTACACCGAAGACATCCCGGACATCAGCCTGTACAAGATTAGGATGGCTCTGAAACAGCTTAAAAACAACAAGGCACCGGGTGATGATGGAGTTACGGCCGAACTTCTGAAGGCGGGTGGAAAACCGGTACTTAAGGCCCTTCAGAAGCTGTTTGATTCTGTCATACTCGAAGGGAAAACGCCACAGGCGTGGTGCAGGGGTGTGGTGGTACTCTTCTTCAAAAAGGGCGACAACGCCCGGTTGAAGAACTATAGGCCCATCTCACTTCTGAGCAATATCTACAAGTTGTTTTCAAGAGTCATCACGAATCGTCTCGCGCGTAGGTTTGACGATTTTCAGCCTCCCGAACAAGCCGGATTCCGAAAAGGTTTTAGCACCGTAGACCACATACATACGCTGCGACAGGTTATACAGAAGACCGAAGAGTACAACCTGCCTCTCTGTTTAGCGTTTGTGGACTATGAGAAAGCCTTCGATTCGATCGAGACTTGGGCTGTACTGCAGTCTCTCCAACGGTGCCAAATTGATTATCGGTACATCGAGGTGCTGAAGCGTTTGTACAAAAACGCCACCATGTCAGTCCGACTTCAGGACCAGACCTCGGAACCTATCCTTCTGCAGCGAGCTGGTGTGAGACAGGGAGACGTCATATCTCCGAAACTGTTCACCGCTGCACTGGAAGATATCTTCAAGGTTCTGGACTGGAGAGGGCTAGGCATCAACATCAATGGCGAGTACATCTCTCACCTTCGATTTGCCGACGATATAGTGGTCATGGCTGAGACCATGGAGGACCTCAGTACAATGCTCGATGACCTCAGTAGAGCTTCCGAAAGAGTGGGTCTTAAAATGAACATGGACAAAACCAAGGTCATGTTGAATGCCCATGGAACACCCACTCCTATCAAGATCGGAGACTCTACTATCGAAGTTGTAGACGATTATATCTACCTGGGACAAACGGTCCAGTTGGGTAGGTCTAACTTCGAGAAAGAGGTCAATCGTCGAATCCGACTCGGCTGGGCAGCGTTCGGGAAGCTGCGTGGTATCTTCTCGTCCAACTTACCGCAGTGTCTCAAGACGAAAGTTTATGACCAGTGTGTATTGCCAGTGATTACATACGGGACCGAAACGTGGCCGCTCACAATGGGCCTCATCAGAAGGCTCAAAGTCACCCAGAGGGCAATGGAGAGAGCTATGCTCGGAATTTCCTTGCGTGATCAAATCAAAAATGAGGACATCCGCAAGAGAACCAAGGTTACCGACGTAGCCCGAAGAATTGCCAGACTTAAGTGGCAGTGGGCAGGGCACATTGCTCGCAGAACAGATGGCCGATGGGGCCGAAAAGTTCTGGAATGGCGACCGCGAACCGGGAGACGATGCGTTGGAAGGCCTCCCGCTAGGTGGACCGATGACCTGGTGAAGGTTTCGGAGATCCGCTGGATGCGAGTCGCACGGGACCGATCAATGTGGCGACACTTGGGGGAGGCCTATGTCCAGCAGTGGACGTCTTTCGGCTGAAATGATGATGATGATGATGAATAAAGCTGAAGGATTTGTTTGTTTGTTTGTTTGCTTGAACGCGCTAATCTCAGGAACTGCTGGTCAGATTTGAAAAAATCTTTTCAGTAATAGTTACCCCATTTATCGAGGAATGATGGGCTATATATCATCAGGCTACGACCAATAGGGGCGGAGCAGCAATGAAAAATGTTGCGAAAATGGGGAAAATGTGACGCAGGCGAAGTTGCGCGGGACAGCTAGTCATTCTATACATTCCGATATACGATCTTATTGCTAATTCTGGTAACATGTTAAGTAACGATATATTCGGTAGGTTGCTTAGCGAGTATACATTATGCAGCCACGTTTGACATGGACAGGTGCACAAGGGTATTAATGTCGGTCACGTGTCGCCCTAGCGGTCATATTTGATGGCGGAACTAATCTCATATCACGACTTACAAACACTGCGGTATAATCTACCAGTAAATAGAAGGTTAATTAATAACAAGAACAACACAAAACGAATTCACGTGATATGCGTAGGTACTTCTCTAACCTTCGGGTAAAAATGAATTCAACTATTTTTTACCAGATTCACAGTGAAATTTAAGGATAATTCGAACAGTCGAAACAATGAAATTGGCCCGCAAAATTGTGAACCCATTATTTCAAACTCAGAAACGTTTTAGCATAAAACTCGAGCGTGTTACACAGCTATTGCAATCAAAAATAAAATAACGACAATTCCGTCCCAGCAACTGACTGTTTTTCAAAAAGTTTTAAAACGTTTCGAGCAAGGTTAAGTCCGATTACCGCGACAATGGCATGCGAAGCACTTTTGAGTTCAATTGTAATTTATTTCGTTTTGTGATTTTTCGTCGCGTGTCTCGGCCGCACCGCATTTGTGTTAGCTCATTTCATCCGATGCCAGAGTCACTTTTCACCCGGTTTCACGCCATGGTCTAACCGAGCCGCTCGCTAGACTCGGAGCCTCTCTCCTGCAAGCTTGGTTATCTTTAACGTTACTCGTTAATTCCACGCCCGCATCCAAGCGTCTACCACAAGCTAGAATTTTCCAATCGATAACGTAAATTTTATTCGACGGCAATTCCTACAACTGCAAAATCATGAAAAATCTGTTTTCATGCGTGTATTTAATCTAAAAGATAGTTAAAAAACTCTAAATATTCAATTCTGTTAAAATATGGATAACCAATAATGGTCATAGTTCCAAAAAACATCCGAATGCACCGCTTTGTTTCGACCACATTTATATGTATAAAACGAAACTATAAGCAAAGAACTGTACTCATATTAATTTAACGATTGTGCTTTTGATTCGAATACAAAACCATTAGTTATGTTCCACATGAACGTTCGTAGAGTTATTTACTCACAGTTCGTTAATATCAAATTTAAAAGCTTATTGTGTGGTTGCGTGTGCTTTTAGCATACTCAACATGTCAAGCTTGTCATATTCGCTTTTAAAATTGATCAGGTGATTTTAACAAGGAATTTATTTTACGGTGGGTACGCCTAATGGGCTGCCTCACATTAAGGCAGCTCATAATTTACTCATTTGTTTTGTTTAATATCTTATTTATTTTCTTACAGTGTGTGCAGGATTTTGGAGGACCTAAGTCTTATAATAGCCTAAGAGCCCAGGACGGCCAGACCTTCGTTATTTTATAAAAGCTGAAAGTTTTTCTGTGAATGTCCCCCCTATACAGGTAAGAACGACCAGTGACTATAGTTTGGGTTGTGGTTACTTGGGCAGATAATAGATATAACAGAAAGAAAAGTTGTCTAAAATAGTACCTAAAATTGGTTAAAGTATAAAGCTCAATTTTTTTATATTTTCTTCGGGATAGCTTTAGAAATCTCGCCAACCATTGCCGGACACTTATGACAGTTGCAACCCCCTGCCAGACACCCTAAACTTTAATAATTATACTATCGTTTACCGTTGTCGTTGTTTATCGTTTGCTGCCGACAAACTGTCCTGCAGTTTGGCAGAAGTTTTGTAAATTAATCTTAAGTAATTAACTTTGTTGAAAAAAATAAATAAAAAAATAAAAAAAATCGTTCTAGTATAACAGCTAAATTTTAGATACGTTACTTGGGCTTGGCTTTGGCGTTATAAAAAAATGTTACCTCAATTGTCAGACAATTTTAATGGTTTTTACACCTTGCCAGACACATTGAAAGTCGTCGCTGTAGGTGCGAGCGCGAGGTAACAACTCGTCCCCGGAGAATAAAATGATAACCGCTATTATCTTAGTTTTGGTGTTGTGTAATTTTTGTAAATCTGCTGAAGTTTTTCGTAATTTTTATACCGTTAATTTAGGAAGTTACAAAATTTTACAATAGTATTCAAAGATTTAACACAGATCTTAAATGACGAGAATAAAGTATTAATATAATGTTATCGAAATGTATTCCTGCTTGTTATTATGACAAACGGTCATGGAATTATGTTCTCTTAAAAAATATTAGACTAGATAATGATAAATGCAGTCATCATTTTATTCTCGTTCAAAACCAACCAGTCGTTTCGTATATAGATGTGTAGTAAAACGATGGTTATGGTTTTAAACAGTAAGACATATTGTCATCTCTTCCCTCACTTTAATTTTACTCAAGCGTAATTGTTTCCCCGCCGTCGCAGGCTGTGGTCCTACCACAGTCTAACAAAATACCTAATCGCGATTATGTCGTGAGTAATGACATAGTAAATAATTAAAGTTCCAGTCACTGACCGAGTTCACTAGGCTACTGGAATAACCCACCTGCTCCATAAATAAAGGTGGTACTGCGAGAAGACATTACGTGTCTTCCGACAATCTATAAATTCTTACATCCATTTTGAGAGCTAAAATCATAAATTTTTCCATGTTTCTGCTTCCAACAGTGATTCAGGTCTGGCAGCATCGCACAAGGTTAGCACGGACGCTTTGTAGCACATTTGTACATGATCTTCATTCGCGGTCTTCCTGCATCAGCGTGATGCGTTTCATGGACATGAACACTGCTCGTAGCGTACACAAGGGTGCACAAACGTTGAAATGTACGCTCGGAAGGCATAGTGGTACCGCGCGGAACCACAAAACGTATCTTGTAATCTCTACGAGTCTCTGCATAATTACCGTCACTACTTCATAGCCACGTTAACATGTTATAATTACTCTGGATTTGTAAACGACACTAATTTCAAGTAATTACAACAACGAACCGAAAACTCGGAAGCAATATTCATGCAAAACTGACATCATTTTATAATGACAAATACTTACAATGTTTTTCTGGTTTTTTATGTTACGGTCATGTTCGTTTTACGATAAGTTTTGATTGATTTATAATACGAATTATTTTACAGACAGAACAGAACACAAAAAAAATTGTCGCGTTTTAAAAACTTGCTATATTTCGGAAAAATGGTGCTAATTTGCGAAAGAGAATCGTAATTATAAAATGTATTAATAAGTTAACTTTCATGAATTTTTCTTTTTCTATATTTTATTTGGTTATGTGATTGTGACATCCATAATGCTCCTTTCAGACAGGACAGGTTTTTTTAACATATTGTATAGAGAGAGTAAAGTTCTGTATTTGACGGGGCAGAGAACATTGAAATAAACAGTTCAGCTGAGCTTGAAGAGCTATTTCAGATAAGAGAGTTAAGTTTGGTCAACGAGAAAAACTGCGTAGGCACTGACTTGATGAAATGCCGCTCAACAAACGTTTTATAATAACCTCACAACACAATATAGACATAAAACTAATGTTTGATTGTGTCGATCTTGCATTCAAACGTAGGTGGAATATTGAAGAAACAACGTAGATCAGGATTGATGGATTGTTAGATGATATAAACGGCCAACCAGTAAACGTTTTAATTAGGTAAAAGTTTTTTAATACTAAATAGGCTGCGTTTGGACGACTAGCCCTATATAAAGCGATGATGCGCCCTAGGGTTTAGCACACTTGCCTATAAGAAACAGATTCACTGGAACTATGACGAGAGCCAGATTATAATTATCAGGGAACAGAGAAACTGGCAGTGAATTCCATATAATGGCACAAAACTGAGCCAAAGAGACTATTATGATGACAATTTCATGAAACATTAGTACGTGAATTTTTAACTGTTGCTTACAATACGTAAGTAAGCGTATTAAGACATTAGTATTTGGGTGACCGAGCTCATCTCGAGTGAAAATAGAGAAAAAGAATTTTCCCAGATATGAGATCTACCTAGATCTAGTGTTCGCAGCTTTCATCACAATTGCTGGAACAGTAAAAATAGAGCAAACAATTACTTACCCATGTTGTGTATTGCCTGACTTTAAAAAAAAAACAATGAAGCAGACATTTTCGAGTCGGACTCGCATATACAGTGTACACATCAAACAATAATATGATAATAGTTTACGTTTTAGCCATTATGCTATGGAGCCGTAAAAGCCGCACGGGCGCCCCCTTGCACCCTTGCTTTTTAATTAGTCTTCATTTCATCAACGAAAACTTTACATAGAAAGCAGGTTTAATAAATCATCTAATTTTATTGCACGAGTGAACTGGACAAATACCATTAATTAAAGTGGAGTAAACATTAAAATCTGAAGAAAAGGTATGATGAGATTAAGTGCGAGAATTTTTATTTTTAAGATTATCCTAAGGTTGCCAGGACAAGTACAAATAAAAAAAATAAAAAAAAATATTGGTCACTCCGACTTTGATTTAAAAGAGTGTCCATGGAATTTCTTGTTCATTCTTTTCCATAGAGATCTACACTTTCAAATGGACAACTACAGTATTTTCACAAGTTATTATGCCTTGGGACTGTAGCTTGGTCTTTTTTTTTTGACATCAAACATCAAACTTTCCTGTAATGGGCTTATTGCATGAATTGAATAAATGCTTTGAAAATGTTCGGTACAGCGGCCTTGAAGATATAGGTAGCTCAAAATTGCAAAAAAGATTATAAAGACACTTCCTCGCAATATTTTTACTCAAATTCTATAATATTCATTTCCGTCATAGATAAATTAGTATTATTTCTAAAATATCGTTAGAAAAGTTTAGTTAGTAAACCCGTAAAATCATGTTCTCCAGTAATGCCGTTCTTCACCTGGTACACACTTTAACTTAATAAATCGCAGTTTGCAACAATAGTGCTCTGTGTGTATGATCACATTTTTCAACCTATCTTTTATTGCAACCCTCGAGACTTGAATGGTTTTAACCTCTCATGAACGGAATTCTTCACTGAAAGGATAAAAGCAAAAAAGAAAATACTTTTAACGGAAACAAGTTTGGGGCGTGTCTTCTGCCTGTGTAGGTAACCAAAATGTCAACAACAACTGATATATTGAATTTGGTTTTAGCCGTGTCTTGTTTCATACCGTCACCATGTATTTAGTCACTAAACTTCACTGTAAAACCTTTTAACTTTGTTTACGGCTTATGATCGGCTGATATTAAAAGTAAACAAAATAAAGAACGAAAGAGTACGGTAGCATGCTACATTTATTTTGAAATTGGTAGAATGCAGCAGCTTAGACTCCGATTTAACCGCATTTCGATAACAATGCCTATTAGACATAGGTAGTGGTGATGGCGGAAATAACAGCTATTCATATAATACATAGATTTCTATGCTTAGTGCTTACATAAAATTCAACAGAGCAAATTATCCCCAGGGCTAGTGAAGCATTTTTTTTTAAATTTTGTTATTCAAAAAAAAAACATCAAATCCTAATATAAAATACATAATTATTAAAAATTAAAACATTACAAAATTACTTAACAAATATAAATAGTGCATTAACTGTCAATAACACTAAAATATTATAATTATAAAATAAGCCTTTTTAATTCATTAAAATAGATACAGAGTACACAAAAATTAAATTAAATAACGACATAATAACTCATTTATAACAATGAAATAAAACTTTACCCATCGGTTGCACTCCAGTAGGCTTCGAGCATTCCTGCGGATCGGACTGTTCTAATCCTCACTAACAACCCTCAGCAGTTGATTGACTTTCGAAGGATGATGCAGTACGAAGCCATGCGCGATCGAATAACCACTTAGGGCTTACGAGTAAATCGGCCTGTGCAAAACTAGAAAATACAATGTAGAAACAAAAAACTACTCGTGTGTGCGAGGGAGCCCCCTTTGACATCCTGCCCTACTCAAATAATCTGAAGTGATGCTAAATAAATATGTTCTACGTTGTTGTCCGTACAAAATATTTGCATTCTATTTTTTTTTCAGGAATATTTTTTTTTTAATCATGGGCTATTTTTATATGACGTCTCAGATATTTGTTTAAAATTAAAATTGGTGATCCCCCTTAACTTAAAGCACCAAAAATTGAAGAAACCCGATGGTTTTTCGTTAATTTAACAAACGAAAAACCATCGGATATCTTCAATTTTTATTTTTTATATTTTTCATCATGGGACTCATTTTCAAACGAATATGGGGTAAAAACAAAGATGGCAGCTGCATAAAGCAGTGGTGGATTTTGATTTTTACTTAGATTTTAATTTTTCTTTGACTTTGATCCCATGTTTGATTAGAGTGCTCTCAATTGCCTCAAAAACAGACGCATGACGAAAAACTCGCTACGTTTCGCAGCCACCATCTTTGATGTTAATGTTGACCACATATTCGTTCTGAGCCCCTCGATGATAACCATGAAGCCTAGTCCCATGAAGAAAAATCCGCCATTGTTCGCAGACGCCATCTTTGGTTTGGCCCCATATTCGTTTAGAGCGCCCACGACTACCGCGGAAATAAAGCTAAGCATCGTTATATTCTATACGACGATGACTTAATGACGATTTTTAAACTTTGTCCACAGCTGGCTTGTGTAAAAACAAAGACAATAAACACGTTTCCGAAGTGAAAATCTGCATGCAAGCATATTGCACCGAATCCAGAGTGCCCAGCTTTCCCGTAAAAATATGCCGATGAACTAGTATTACCAGTGTTTTCATTTATTGTCGTATTGTCGTCGCCACCTTGTACATTAAAATAAATTAATAAATTATTTATTTAAAGGAAGTTTGACTCACATAGGGTTAGTAACAATATTTACTTAAGACTATGTAAGTATCTTGTTACATCAATTAAGAGCTTGTAGACAAAACCGCGAATCGGCGCGATGCGAATTCGCAACGCAGAAAACTGCGACACTAATGCAATGGTGCGATGCGATTTCGTGCGGATTCGGGTAACCATTCCCTCGACAGCCGACAACCGTACTGAACCTATTTTGTAAACCAGGTCGTGACATGGATCGTAAAAATACACATAGCATCGCAGGAATGCGCGATGCGAATTAATTCGCAAGTTCTTGCGATGCGTCGTTGGTTTTAGCAGATATTTACGATGCGACGTCGCATCGCAGTTTTGTACACAAGCCATATAAACAAAAAAACAAATGATGAATCATAGCTACTGAAATCCACCCGAAATTCGGGAGCAACGATTCACAATGCAAAAGTGTAACCTATCAGCAATCATGCCCAGGATGCTGCTGGAGTTGGCCCGTACTCTGCGCACCAAGGATGCACATTTTTCCGCATAAGCATAAAAGCAAAATTTATTTATATTAATTATGCTCCGTCCGTCTAACTTTCACAGAGGTATATCTCTAAAAATATTTTTGAAAAGCACCGCTATTAGATAACTTTATCATGGTTTTTACCGAATATATTATGTTCTTCAAATATGCCAATGTGATGATCGCCTCATTTTAATAACACCAATGATGCGTGAGTATAAGTATTGCTTTATCCAAGAAAATGATACGTGCGCGCGCTGAGATGCAAATTAACTTTGACAATAAGGAGGATGATTAACAAAACAGAACTAGGCAGATTACAATTTTTGGCTTTATTTTAAACGAAATCTTTTACGCATTGCACGAGTATTAACTAACTAAACAATAGCAAAATATACTTAGAGCTTTGGTAGCCGCTCGTAAAATTATACCTACTGCCAAAACCTTAAGTAATTTCTTAGGACCGACTCGTAAAGGCGCAGTAAAACAATTGGGGAAACGCTAGACGAAGAATAAGAAATAAAACGTTTGTTACTGTTGCTAAGCTCGATTAAGTTGGATAAGTCTTGAAAGGTAGAGAACGAAGCTCACTTATTGTAAATAAATTTTATTTTCGTCTCTTGGCAAATGTTTTTTCTTTTTATGGGTAAAATGTATTTATATATCTGGTGGATTAGTGAATTATACATATATAAAGGCACATGTAAAAAGAGCTTACATGTCGCCACGAAGGGATGGAATTTTTGACGGTGACTGCCACTTAGACATGATTGACGGTCACGCCATATGTACTTACGAGTAATTTAGTGTAGGTGTCTTATATCTTAGAACGAAAATACCACCTACTTCGCATTTAAAATAAATAATCGTTAAACCTGCTTGGCTCATTTTTGCATAAACTCCATACGTATTGAGAGAAATGGATGCCATTACGTTAAGGATGTTTAGTCCATTCTTGAAATTTCATTCTTTTCTTTTTGCCATCCAGTCGCAGTAACGTACAAACCTTCGAAGTGTAAGTAACTCGATATGGCTCATAGTACGACTTGCATTCTTTTGTTATCGGTTTTCCTGCAAATAGTGCTGGTGAGTCATAGTATTAAAACGTATTTTACTGAAAAATATTGAGGTTGACATAACAGCAAAACGTTTATTTAAAAACATTTTGTTTAATGTTTGCTTTATACAAACGTGTACCCAGCTGCGAATGCAATGTGCCGTACACCCGCTGTATTCATAGCGTAGCTGAATACTGTTCAATTTTAGTCCGCGTTTGTCTGATAAAATATTGAAATAAAATTTTTATAGTATTAACGAAATATTCATTCATAATACAAATGAATTTATAGCGCCTCCTGTATTAGAAGAAGCTGAATGATGATCCGTTAAAGTTAAAATGTCTAATGGTTAAATAAGGTTGGTAGTTAAAGAAAAATAAAACTTTTTTGAAACTTGATGTGAAATTAATCATAAAGTTTATTAAGGTTCTAAATAAACTTTCATGCAAACTATAGTTTTAAAACTAGCAGTACAATACAATTATGAACTCACTGCTTAAGGTGACATCAAAGCTCGTCGGGTTTAATTTTGATATTCAGCTGCATCCGGCTAGACTGGAAGCCGACCCCAACTTAGTTGAGAAAGGCTATATACAGGATGTAACGGAAATAGTATTTATGTTACGGGCAATTTGATAAGTCTGGGCACTATTAATAATGGCTGGTAGTGTCCGACCGAAGCTTCGGCTTCGGCCACCTTCGGCCAAAAAAGCACCTTCGGCCAAATCTTCGGCTTCGGCCAAAAATTTGCCGAAGGTTTGGCCGAAGCCGAAGGTTTGCTAGTTGTCAAAATTTGAAATTTACTGAACGATGCTAGAGCGAGACGGAGAGTGTGCAGAGCAGCAGAGTTTCGCCGCGCCGCCGCACCGGACCAAACGAATCGCAGTTAGTAAACTAAACGAGTCAAAACAAGTTTGAGAGCGCGTCTTAAAATTCTAATAAGTGTTTTGTTTTTAAATATTTCATATTTGTTATTACAAATTATTTTATTTATTACTGTGAGTAGTACCTGTGGTGATACGTTCATTATTGTGAGGCACTCTAAGAACCAAAAAACCGCAAGTATTGTCTGGTTTTAGACAATATTTTATTACCTACTTGTATATGTTGGTCACTCGGCTCGTTATTGGGCTAAATCTCTAAAGCTCTCACAATATGTATCTAGTATATTCTGAGATCAAAGTAACTATCGTATTTCTCAAGGTCAATGACACCTTCGGCTTCGGCTTCGGCTTCGGCCGAAGGTTTTGGAGAATACCGATTAATCGGCTTCGGCTTCGGCTTCGGCCAGAATTGCACCTTCGGTCGGACACTAATGGCCGGTCTGTATTCATAATGCCCGACTCAATTGGGCAATGTGATTAAAACAGCATGATTAATCACTGTTCCCGGCCATTATGAATAATGTCCACCCTATCTTGGGCAAAGTAATAAAATAGGGGAACTGTAGTGTTTTTGTTTATTGAATGAAATTAAATTTACAAAATTTTCATGAAAGGTAATAAAAAATAAACTAACCTAACCCAATTGCCCGGCTACAAGTAGGGAATTATTCATACTGCTGGCCGCTTCAATTGATAAATTCAAGCTATCTCAAACACTGACTTATTACATGGACCATGGGCCGTCGAGCATTATTAATAATGGCCGGTCAAAGTGATAAATTAATCACTTTGCCCATCGCTCTTGGGCATTATTAATAATGACCGGTCCATATTAATAATGCCCAGTTAATCACGTGGCCCGTAACATATACATACTTAAGGATGTTCTACAGACTATCAAACTGAACCTATTTCTTAAAAAAATTCAGCTGCCCCATAGGTTTGGGTCGAATAGGTAATGAAATTTTGTACACACCCTAAGTATGTATATACCCTTTCCGTTACACCTTGTATAAGCAGATGCTGAAAGCGGGTCGTATTAAAAACCATAATAATAATTACAGCACTAAGCAGTTATGCATGGTGACTGAAAACATTAATTAATAGCCTTCAACATCTTCTATATATTTCTAGTATTCTGTGTAAGTAAAATTACGATTTCTTACAGCCGTTCAGGGTTTACGTATGGAAGCGTTTGCAAGTTTACGTATTAAAATAAACCTACTCACAGTACCTATAATGTAACCTCTTCTCTTCGATGGGTTCGACCACTAATCTATAGATAATGTCAGACTAAATCGTTTTACGTGTCCATCTGTGTGATCGCTCTGATCTGTTTAACTAAATAATCAATAATTTATGAACGGTAGTCACTTTAGTAACCCGCACTGGGTCCGCGTGGTGGATTACTGTCCACTCCCTCTCATGAGAGGAGGCCTGTGTCCCAGTGGGAACGTTATAGACTGATGATGATGGTAGTAGTCACTTTAATTTAAACATTAATTTTCAACTTAGAACACAGAAACCTCAATGTTTTATGAAGTCACCATATGTGCACATAGCACACGTGCAAAGCAGAGGCGGGTCGATACTATAAATATAAAAATATGCGGAAAAAAGTATTACGAAATAATAAAACATATATAAAATGAGAAAAAGCTAAACGAATGTCACCCCCGGTGGGACTCGAACCCACAATCCCCGGCTTAGGAGGCCGATGCCTTATCCATTAGGCCACGGGGGCCACGATGTGATGCATCGAAATCTGTGACTGCATCATGCCTCGCATTTGCACCAGAGTACATAAAATATGTATTCCACATATTATATCTAAGTACTGTTTTTGTTTCTTATCGTTTATACCTATGAGAAGACTAGTTGCATATAAAACGAGTATTAAGCAGTCAATAATTACAAACATGTGAGTAAAATAGGGAGCAGTGGTGGCCTAGTGATAGCGGCCCCGACTCACGAGCTGCAGGTCGTGGGTTACCCAGGCAGAGACAAAAAACTTTGTGTAAGTTATTACGTCACCACTGCTCTTAAAACGTTGAAGGAGAAAATCGTCAGAAAACCATGAAACGTCACGTCGGAAAGCATGTTTAGAAATTAAAAAAATACTATTCGTAAAGAGGTGGGGGGCCTATGTCCCAGCTCTAAAGAACAAAATAGTTTTACACATTTGAGCGTATTTTTTCAAAAACAAGTTTCCAAAGTTTTATGCCGACGAGGGGTTATTCTCCGAGTGTTTGAGTTTCGTTTTAAATTGTAAAAGAAAAGCTGTTTCAGGCTCAAATTAAATCAGTGTCGCTCTTTTCCCTTACGGATGACAAATGTACGACAAACTTTATTTTGCATTTTGTGTAGGTAACATACCTGCTCGTATTTAAGTTTTTGTTATTTGTTTGGTTTGTATTGGAAACCTAAAGATATTGTTAAATTTATTGACATAGCAACTAAAGGCATTCAATTTATTACTATTACAGATCAACGCGGAAAAGTACGACAAAAAAACATTGGACGGAATGGTTTTAAAAATGCTTTGGACAAAAGTTTACCACGGTTACGATGCTAAATCAAAAGAACATGTAATAAGAGAATTAAGAAAAGCCGGTGATTACGACAAATTAGTAAATCTTCTACTGAAAGTGAAGAAAGAAAAAGTGGAACGAGTTTTAAACCTGCTATCGGAAATAATGATGATTTACATGCAATAAACACTGTTTATTTAATTTAATGTCATTTTCTTTATTTCAAAACTTGTCCTTATTGTGTTTTTAGTTTCTTTCAACTGTATTCTGTCTGAACTAAGCCAAGCACGGCCGCTTGTGTGGTTTACATACGATAGGTACGCGACCGAACCAAAGCTCACATGTGCTCTAAACGTTCTGCATTTAGGCAAGTGTATTTAAATGAAAAATAATTAATATTCCTATTTTTCAGTCACGCGTTAGCGTAAACTAGTCTGTAATCCGTTTTCATTTATTCGTTGAGTGGAATTTAGTAGGCACGCACATACCTACATATAGGACGTTTGCAAACAAAGAGTGACGCGTTAAATCAACAACTATCGCCCACTATGGTAACAATTTGTGACCATTGATCCACAACACGTGCTGGTGATTTCATGAATAAAAATTTGCAAACTAGTCTTTAATTAATTTGTAATTAGAATAGGAAAGGAATATTTTGAAACATCGTTAATTCTTTATATTCCTAGTACCTAATCGATTGAATAAAGACTTAATGTTGTTTAAATTTGACGAGTATGTTCAACGCATCTATTGATTCATGAATCTGCATGGAAAATGGTTTTTATCATGTTTGTTTATAATGGTAAAACAATCATATACTTAAATTCATTAACAGAATTTTGAAAGAAAAAACAATAAAACAAAAAAAAATGTTACCTACACTCGGTTCGAGCTCAGTGTCGGTGTGGCAATAATCAATGACGAGGATAGTGTTTTGCTACCACTATATTGAGTAGGTAATCAAGGGAAGAGGCATTAACAAACAAACCGACTGTAAAAATAGCAGTAGTTTTCGAGAGGATCGTTACGAAAGCCTATGTGCCCCCAAGGGCTACAAATCACGATCTAACTACACTAACTCACATGATGAGGTTTTGTAATGAATGTGTCCTATGTTTGCTCGTGGCTAAATAATTACCGCACGTTGGTCTTTAAGTTTAAGCCGTGCTTACCGAGGTTGGTCGGTGGATGGGTGACCATAATTACATACCGAGTTTCCTCCGGAAAGCACGTTAAACCGTTGGTCCCGGCTGTCATTTGTAGATCTTTGACAGTCGTTACTAGTAGTCAGAAGCCAAAAATCTGACATCCAGTCTTACCCAGGGGTATTGTATTACCCAGATACTGGGTTGTGGAGGTCAGGTAGGCAGTCGCTTCATTTAAAATACTGGTACTCAACTACATCCAGTTAGACTGGAAGCCGGCCCCAAGATAGTTTGGGATAACACTAAGCTATGACAATGTGCCCTATGTTAGCTCATGTGGTGTAAACACAATTTAAGGCCGATATTCTGTTTTGGACGTGGTTGTTCCGGTCCGTTGATGCAGCGACATACTGCCAAAAACACTGATCCGCAACATTAAGATAATATTTATTGGTGGTGATGCTAAAATGATAATATGTTTTGTCGTCTCATAAAACGCAGCATTCGCTAGGTACAGCCTTATAAAATCTGCGGTTATGCTACAGAGTCTCACACATTGTCTTTGACAAGCGTGTACAAACACGCTTATTTATAGGTATTATAGCTGAAACGCAGTCCTTTTGACAAATTTTAGCATTCGTTTTAGAATCCTTTGTGATTTAGTTTCTGTTTTAGGAGCGATACTCTTTTGAACGCGTAACTATAATAACTACGCTAATTAAACGTGTTCAGGAACAAAATGCGCAATTTGGTGATTACAGCAAATCAAATCAAATTAAAATCATTTATTTCAGGCAGGCCAGTTACAGGCACTTTTGAATAGTCGAACAACAATAAAAATTAAACTACAGTCCCAGTCACAAGACATAATAACTGTGAAAGTAGGTACTGTAGTTGCCCATTCCAAAGCGTTGATCTCTATGGAGAAAAATCAACGCATCTCGATCAAGCCCGGATTGTCAGATATTCTGGCTACTTAATCTGCTTTAAGATGAAGCAGGTAGATGGACTATTTGGATTATATTACACCTTAACACTAGCCAAACTAGGTTTCAAAGGAACGCAAGGTGCACATCGCTGTGTTGCTACGACGTCCTATACACGTATCTCATCGTAATTCTGATAAATCCGGCACTGAAATAGGACGCGCACATACCTAATAGCTAGGACATCGGGTTTAGGGTTCTGTAGCCAAATGCATGCTATCACTGCGCCGACCATTGTGAAACTGTATTTAGCGTCGACACAACCCGCCGTCATCGTTGCGCCGCATTAGACCGCAACGATGAGTGGTCAGTCTGCCTAACGGGGCTCTAAATAGATGAAAAGTTCCATTATGTATATGTGTATTCTTATCTTTCTATTTCAGGGCAATTTATGGAAATGTTGTGATAACAGACTGACATAGGGCCGACGAATGGAATGTTAAAAATACACTTCCAAAATTATAGAAAAAAAACAAAACCATCATCCACGCGGAAAATAAACAAACAGTAATTGTGAGGTAAAAACTGTGGCTCGGTATAAACACGCTTCCACTGGATGTGGGGAGACTACAAGACGAGTGGGCTCAAGTGGCCGCCAGTTGCAACGCCACACGCTGAATAAATACGGATATGTTTGCCGCCAAAACGTTCACGTAATAATATATCAAAACGGATTGTCGCAGTCGCCTCCTATAGGGTAGACAGAGCTCTTAAAGCGAAGTTAAGGCACTCGGCTCGCCGGCCCTGGTTCAATCCATGGTCCGGAGCGAGAGGGAATGGGAAGCCGTCGCCTCCTTCTGCGAAGCAGTCATGCTAGCGAAGGAGGTGGCGGAACGTGAGAGGGAGAGAACCTCACGTCCCAGCCGCCGCGGGAGACGCCCCGGGCGTCGGGGGGCAACCAGTGGCCCCCGGCCACCGTAGGCGCGGGCCTGTGGACGGTGAGTAATGGGCTAGCTCACCGTCCGTCCGTCATATGACGACAGACCGTGCCGACGGCGCGTTCGTGTTCCACGCGCGCCTCAAGGAGATGTCAGCAAATCGGAAGGGGTCCGAGAGGGCCGATGCCTGCCAGGGCTGCGGGTTGTTCGAAAGAGATACCGTGCCCCTGGAACGCAAAGGGCTAAGAAGGAACATGGATGGGTTTTAGTCAGTCAAGTCTGACACTCCCTTCCGCTCCGCCCAGAGCGGAAGAAGTCATTTGATGATTTCCCATCCGAAAAAAAAAAAAAAAAAAAAAAAAAAAAAAAAAAAAAGGCACTCGGCTCGGCTAATTCTATAATCACGTACGCGTCACGGCTTTCACTTTTATTAAGATTTTTTATTTATATTAAAAACGTGTCGTCTTCGCTTGGTCTTTTTTTTCTTAAACGACAAAAAGACGGTGTATACTTATAGTGAAACATAAATCTTATACTTACATTTTTTATTTTAGACTCCTTGATCGGCTAAGTTCTGTCGCGTTTTTGACGCTTGACTAATTTTAATTAGTTTAGATCTATTATTTTTGAAAGCTTCAACTGAACCAGCAATTTATACAAATTTACTACATAACATTGAGTATTTTCTTCTGGGTTTTAATCTTAGTGGGCCACCCTTTTTTTTACTACAATTTTAAATTGGACTAGTGACTTAATCAGGTGCTTTCGCTTGTAAATCATTGGACCATTGTTTTATTTTATATAGTTTTAGATCTCGACCTAAAATTTATCCAATTTCGCAACCCACCCTGTGGAATATCTTTTACTGAACTTCTATCAAGAGAAACACAAAGAAATCTAGATCAAAAATCTAGACCTAAGCATGTACCTACACATTTACATAATATCAAACTTTGGTGCTAACTTTTAATATCAGAATGAAAATATAAAGCACGGATAAATAACAGGTTTTATTTGTCTCATTTAGATAAAGAAAACCTGTCCTTTGAATTTTTCCATATCTTATTTAGAAATAGAAAAACTCGAAGGAAAATGAAAAATAATGGAGTAACTTAAGTCTATCCAAGGAAACGTATTTTAGAAGAGAGCGTTGTGTTGTCTATGTTTTTTATTTTTTTTACGTCTGTGGCTCATGCTGAAAAAAGTATATTTGGTCTTTATAAGATATTATCATACCTGTTTTCATTAGGTAGAATAAGCTAGGATCTTTTTTCAGTTTTGATAGTCTATTCAAATTAGTTCATCGTTATTGTAGGTGCGTAGTAAGATTACTAACATGTGTTCTCAATTCTTAAAATAAAAAGACATAACAGCCCATGATCATTCCTAAAAATAATTTCTTAAAATGAATCTTGTACGAAAATGCATATAAAAAACCCAAATAAAACATGTTAGTTTTAACCCCGAACACTTCAAATACGAAAATCAATAATTATATGTACTTCCATTCTGCAAAATAATTTCAAAATCCACAAATGTGGCTTAAATCCATTTTCTTCATTCACTTTCTTCAATCATTTATTTATTCTTTTTACTACCCGAGAACATTCTTTCTTGTAAGAACTTATCGAGGACTTGTGCATTCTTAGGCGCTTCTTGACATTAACATCATAAGACGTTTTAATCAAACAAAATTCATTGATTTTAAAATAGACCTTCTAATTCAAATTTTTTGGTTTTTCATTTTTATAGATATTAAGAATGGAGTGAGGATCTGGGGTACTAAGAATACGTGCCCTTTACGAATTTTGAGTAACTGCATTCAGTGAGAAGAGTAATCTTTATCGTTGAAAACTAATTAAAATAGAGCAGTTTTTGGAACAATCAAGTTTTATGTAACGCAAAGACATTCAAATATTTACGAGCCATAGACGGAACACGACACGTTCGCTTGAGGAAGCGTTCATAATTCGTTTGTCAAAATCGAAAATGTTTGGGATCAAAATTTTTGTATGACTCCCAATGTCCGCTCTATAATTCTTTTTAATTTCTTTGATGTAACATTATATCTCTTTGATGGAACATGGTAAAAAATATACGGTTAAAACCAGAACATCTGTATTTAAACCTAGTTTCAGTTTTGATACCAATTTCACTGTATTATAAAACAGAAAATTGGTCGCGTTTATCTCACGAAAGAAAACGGTGGGCTAGGAATAGTCGAAAATCTTCTATAGCCTACAATTTTCCATCCGACAAAACTAAACCAACTAGCAGTAGGCCCGGCTCAATTTTCAAATACGCGAGTGGTACTCGAATTTCCATTGCACGAGTAGTGTATGAGTGTTTGTTAAAAAAACTTTGTTGCAGAGCTGCTCGAAAAAACCCAGATTTGTTTTTGTTGTTGTCTACAATTAGTATTTTAGAATCGTTGTCGATACGAATTTTAGACAGCACCACAACTTTGTTCAAGCTGGAATCTCGATTATACAATTTCATAGAATGTACCTAATGCAATGAGGTTGTAATTATTTTATTGCCAAATCGATTATTTGATTGAAATAAAAGTGGTTATTTGATAACATGAGGTGTTAATCCTAACATTATCATAATGTTAATGAGTTGTTATTGTCAAGCTGTTGGTGACGAAAAGTCTACGGGGTGTACAGAACTTATTGCAAGGGCTTTATAATCAAGCATTCTGTATATCAAAGACACTGCATATGATTGCTGGGAAAAGATTTATTTTATTTGTTTTGAAAAATCACGGTTAACGATAGCGCTCAATGTAACACACTCAAAATATTGAGCATGAATAAATTGAATAGCTATTGTTCTAAAGAAAATGTCAATGTCAAAGTTGGAACTCTGACGTTCAATATCTCCGGAAATAATATTTCCCAGGCAAGGTACGTACAGAACTGATCGCAACAACGGAAATAATAAGTGGCTCACTGCTTCAATAAGGGTGTTTACACAGGACATTATTCTTTGAATTTACTAATTTTTTTTTTATTACCTTTGACAGAATTTCCTGTTTTTACATTGTGCTGTCCTAAATATAAACCGCTGGTATATGATGGTCTCTTTTTTATGCAACTCATAGCAATTAAACAAGAAATTCGAAGAATTCGAGCTGGTTGTTATTTATTAAGTTCCAAAAAGCAGACTTTCGAGGAACATCAAAATTGCACGAACGCCAACCCATGCGAGACCATGATATGGAGGTCAAAAAGAGTATGCTTTAGACAGAGTACGGCTAAAGCAAACTCTCAAGTTATGATGCACACTTATTCGTGCACCAAAAGCAAAACCTGAAAAAGGCAAAATTAAGGTTGGTTACAAAAACAAATACTTACACACAGATGGAGTTTAGCGATCAAACTCCTTAGGCGTAACAAGTGGCACTTAGCAGGGCGGAGGAATGAAAGGAATACAGTTCACAACGCGAAGGGAAACTACCCTCCAGCGACATAGAGTAAAGGATGAAGCACCATAGCCAATATTTTGAATGAAGCAGCAAGTCCCCAAACATGGTAATGATATAATACGAACGAGCTGCAACTACAAGCAGTCAGAAGTTGCCTTCTTAGCCTAAAATCTGACCACATGACACTTAAGAAAACGGTATTTATGGAATGTGTCATCAAAGCCAGAGGAGGCAATACCTCATAGTAAAGAAAGATTTTTCGAAACCATTTTTTTTAAATCATTATGAAGTCGTTGTATTTTTTTCTTAATATTTGATATTTCTTGTGAATTGCTAAAAATAAAGTTGGTTAATTAAAATATGCATTATTTCATTTAAGAATTTAACACACAATTAAAATAAAAATGTGTCGCCTCCTCATCAAATGTACGCAGTAGTGATGGACGGCCAAGCTTATTAACTCTTTAATTTACGGATTAGCTTGGAAATCTGTTAAATTCACAGGTCAGCACTGTAATGAATTAAGCTAAAATCCTGACTATTTATCACAGTGCGGATTTATCACAGGACTGCACTAATTTGTCTCACATACATATGCACGAATCAGTGGGTAACTAATTTGAGCACTCTGTTATGTATGACAGAGTAACTCATCAACGCCGTACTCGCACACATCTGGTAATAGGGAAAACGTAGCAGTAAGTGTGACAAATTATTGCATGCACAACTTCATTAAGTAGTTACCCCTCAAAAGTCATTTGCGTTCAATCCGCGTCGGGCCTAGTTGGTTTTTGTATTTCGCAAAAACATTTTAGTACAATATTTTTTTGTTTTAGTGAATAGGTAAGTTGTTACTTTTTGTTTTTAAAGTCTCTTTTTAATATTGTGTTTATCTCATTAAACGTTTCATATTTTTATTATTGGGTATTCCCAATAATAAAAGTATTAACGTTGAATCTGATGTAACATTTTTGTTACCTTACTCTACGCACAAGTAGACCGAAGGTTTCAAGACCGCTTGACATGCAAGAGCATGGTGATTCAAATCTTAAGCTCGACATTTGCTTTTTGCCATACATTACATACATTAAAAAAAAAAAAGTGTTTTTCTTTCTGTTTTAGTCATATTTAAGAAAAATAAAATAGGTACTTTAATATCACTATTAATAATATTTATAATTAAACAAAACTCTATTTTACTTCAAAGATTTGTATTATATAATTTGATTTGATAATTAACAGTTATTATATTCATATTTTGCCTACTGACTCAAACAGGTCCCTATTCAAGGCAGGGATATTCTTTTAGCGCAAACAATAAAATAGGAAACGGTAGAAATATTAAATTGGCACAATAAACTAAGGTTATAACTTGAAGGGTTATTTTATAAAGAAAACATAGGTAAGTAAAATTAATGGATACCCTAAAATTTTAATATCTATCGATTACACAGAAACCTAAAAATAAAGTGGCTCGGACTATAGTGTATCGCTGGCTGGTTTGTCCAAACCGGTATCTTACTAACGACTTGCGGTGTTTTGCATTGGTTCGAATACAAGTTGTAACAATGAACTCTTCTTGAAGTATTCTTTAGATTATTCTTAACGAATTCAATGTTGTAACAGTGTAACATTTTAAAACTTGATGGGTAAAACATTTGTCACCAGGTTAGGCACTAATTACACGGCCGCGGGAGACGCCCCGGGCGTCGCGAACCACCCAGCGGTTTCCGGCCACCGAATGCGCGGTCCTGTGGACGGTGAGTAATGGGCTAGCTCACCGTCCGTCCGTTTTATGACGGCTGGCCGTTTCGACGGTGCAGAACGGCCAGCCGTCTGCACCGTCGGCAGACGGCTGGCCGTTCGTGTTCCACGTGCGCCTTAAGGAGATGTCAGCAAATCGGAAGGGATCCGAGAGGGCCGATGCCTGCCAGGGCTGTGGGACTGTTCAAAACAGATACCTTGGCCCTGGTACACAAAGGGCTAAGAAAGAACATGGATGGGTTTTGAGTCAGTACAAATCCGACAATCTCTTCCGCTCCGCCCAGACCAGGCCCAAATGACTAACAACTAAAAAAAAGTAAATTTATTGACAATAACTTTTTAGACCTATGTATCCTGCTAATGCGTATGAAGTTTCATTAAAATCGGTTCAGGCATTTCGGAAAATAAGGACTTGAAAGTTTGTATGTAATGTCGTAAGGTTCTTAAGCCTTTACTCAATACGATTGGCAACTGTGAACCATTGTTATAAGTTAATAATTTAAAAAGGGTTAAGAAGGCATTAGAGAGCAAAAGAACTCTGAATTCTTATCTGAGCAACGAATTCAAACTCTTTTTTATGTAAGATAAAACCAAGATAATATTTTTTTAATCTGATAGAAATGTTCAGTTTGCTGAATTCATTTATTGCTCTGCGAAAAATAAGACTTTTTTTTCTTAGCAGCACCTGGTTAATAATGGTCTCTCACCGGCAATTTGTCACTCCGGCAAAAATTAATTTCTCGCCGTAAATTTCTACTTTCTCCCGATCGCGATATTAAAAAATATGGTACGATTAAAATTCTTTACACCAGATTCAACAACCTGTTACAAGCCTAAAGCAACGGCTATAGAAAAACAGTACTTTTTCTTGGTAAAGCCGAACTAAACACATCAATCTATAAAATCTTCAAACATAGAATTTAACAAAGTAAGTATTCTTTTATTTCTTATAATATATCCTTTTATATTCTGTATTATGTACACCATACACATAACCTTTTTGTTAAGAAAACATTTTTTTTTTCCCATGTGAAATGTTTTCTTTGGGTTTTGTTGTTCCTTCAACTATTTATTTATTTATTTAACACTTCGGCACATAGTACAGAGGCGGCCTTAATGCCATAGGCCAGTCAACCTTTGGCTGATGAAGAGACAAATATTGGTAGGTGTTTATCTATAAAATATTATTCAGATATTGTGTTAGTACGATATATTTATTTCCAGTTTCTTTTTAAGTAATTTCACCGTGGTGTCCACACATGTTCGACAATAGTTACATGATAGATTGGATTGGTTATACCAAAGCTATAACCAATGACCTTATCATCTCGAGGGTATAGGTTAGCAGGGCTGTTTCCGCACTTAGCCTCTTTATTGGGCCATCTCGAGGGTATGCCAGTCTTCAACAATTGATGTAGGGATATCTTTAATAAGAATTTTCTCGGCGATATCTAGCTGCATAATAAAGCTCGATGGCAAGCGCCACGTGACAGACTATTATTTAAATTTATCTTTTTATTTTGGGGCTTTTTGTATGGCTGCAATGCGTTATTCCACTGCCTAAGAATAAATTTCGTAGTACACGAATATGGTGTGCCTGTGTAGCATGCATAGCAAAGTGATTGGAATGGCTACTAGTCAGATAATCGTGCTCTCATCAAACGTTTATCTAACGATGTACTGTAATTATAAATGCTCGACGATCTGAAGGGCAGTAATTTTGAAATTCATTTACATTCTACCTATCTCCGGCGGTAGACTGTATCAAAAAGGTGTGGTCATATTTAAGGGTGCACTTCTTCATTAAACTAAACAACTTTCTCCATAGAACCAATATTACGAGGGAAATTAAATAATAATACGGTGGACCTGATGGATGCACGAATATGCGGTAGACCTGTTGGATGACCGAGTATGCGGTAGACCTGTAGGATGCACAAACGTTTGGTCCTGAAACCGAATTGCTCTTTGGGAATGAGACACTTACCTTGGGCATAGCATTGTCGAGTGCATTCAGGAGACTAAAGATATGATCCAAACCTTTCTCATATGTATATGTTGTCAACATATCACATCATCAAGCAGTACCTAGATAAGTCTCGCTTTGAAATCTCGTTTTTATAGGATTCCGTAGCCCGATGTCTAAAACGGAACCCTTACAGATTCGCCCTGCTCAACTGTCTAGTGTACCGGTCCGTATATCACTGCCAAAAATTGTTTACATAGGCACTTTATAATTTATGAGCCTTTACTATTTATTTTTACAATAAATTGAACCAGATTACTGAATGAAATAAATGGAAGAGATTTTGTTTACTAATTAATAACGCTCTATTAATAAAATTGTTTTTCGAAAACGGATTAAATTGTTTTTGCTAGCAAAGCATTGAACCTGAAAAAAATAATACGTATTAATAGTCAATTAGTCAGTGGCGTTGTGCTGTTTTGTCGTAACGACCCAGTAATTCATAATAAAGTACTTGGCATTCAAATTGTAATTGTAATAACTGTAAAACCTTATTTTATTAAATACTTTTATATGGGACCAACTCCAAAATAGTGTAAAAATCTGTTACCTACATTTACGAGAATATTATGTTACGTCGTTCATGCACAAAACTTGATGCTTGAGAATATTACGCGCAGTCTTACATCTGGCCAATATTAAAATGTTAATGGCAAAACAAGACAACAATACAAAGGACGGTGGTCGTTAAATGGAAAAAGAACGACTCGCCTTAATTAAAGAAACGCTTTAGATTGAGAATGAATTTTCTCACGCCTCTTCTTGCTCTCGATTTGGCTGAAAGACTGTGGGGACCATAAAAGAGCAATAAAAACATCAATTTTGCATAAGAATCCCGCAGATGCCGCAGATGCGGTTGCCGCTCGGGCGAGCTGGGACAACAAGAAGCCGAGGACTGTGCGCGATTCGAGCGCCGATTAAGGTCTCCGGATATCAAGTTATTTTTATTGTTCGATTAAAGAGTCAGTTATTAAATCATCAATGCATCGCATTATGTCATTGGCGCGGATATTCAGCAAAATCTGCCCAACCGACGTAATAACCGTGTTAATAAAATCTCTTAAAGGGAAACATTCGTTAATTACACGCCTTAATAGCGACCTAAATTTCACTTAATTAATTACATTTCATTTCATTCCTATTTGGGTAGGTACCTTTTTAACTTTTTTGTCATACGCACCACAACCGATAATTGACGGATTATTTTTATGTAATATAATAAAATGGTGTTCGTCATTTAAAATATACAGCAAGTTGCAGTTCTAAGATTCTCCTTAAGATAATTATCTTTACAGAGCACTGAGCAGATGATTTAAGGTTTGTTTTGTTTAAATAAACGAATAAAAAATATAACAAAACGTAGATTACAATACTTTGCGAGGTCGTAATTTTAATTTAGAAAGGCACTTTAAAATAGCGTATAGTTTAACCGAGAGAAAAATGGATAAGTCCTAGTTTCTAGTAAAAATTTAGTCCCTTCCTGTTCTCACTTTTGCCAAATACTTTTGCGTAATACAGTAAAAACCAGGGAACATTAGCTACGATCGATAGTGTGGTCGACGCCTCGGCGGCGTGAAACTAATAGACTAAGCTCACGTTTTAAAACTATCTATAATAATATATACACAGTACCCCTGCTAATTCAGATTACATCTGTGTGGAATAGCTGAACAGATTTATTACAAACATGCTTATGCAAATGTGCGAGACTTTCACTGGAAAAGGACGTAATCTCGTTTTCTCACTGCTTCAAAATTAACACTGTAACTCAAACTGTATGCGAATAATAATTATGTGTGGTCTAAATTAAAAGTAAGTTAACAAAAGTTAAACAACGCTAATGGTTAATCAATGCGTTAATTTTTATTAATATTATTTGTATTTCATTGAAGAATGTTGATGATGGTTGCAATTATTTCATTAGTAAGATAAATAAGTTTTCTTAAAAATGCATTGTTAACAATGATGAGGATTCTGTGAACATTTTATGAAACAGTAGGTACATACATATCCCTTTGCATCGTTTATCGACAAAAAAAAACACTCCTAATAAAAAATATCTTGCGGGTAGTTTTAAAATGTCTTTAACTTTTCTTAGGGCCGAAAATGGGTCGACTAGACTGTTGCCCATAAATCTCTAGGCAGACAGTAATAATGTGTAACTGGTCTGTCTACGGTTTTACGTACTCTATCTAAAAACGTCACAGACTTAATGGATTTTGTTGACACGATAATCTGGCAATACGTACTAATAAATATTAATGGAGCAAAAAGCTTAAAGACTTGGGATGTACTCTTTTTTGTTACATTATTTTAACCGTCCGGCCGAAAAAGGGTTTTCAGCCGAAACCGAAAATTCGACCCTGGTCCCAGGTTCGACCGAAGCCAAAACTAAATTAAAATCCAGCTTATTTTTACATTTGTTAAATACTTTTAATATGTGTAAAAGAAGATAAAAACAATAAGTTAAGTATTAAACAATGCTGTATTAAAATTGCTTTTAACATTTAGCATATGTTACTAATACATAGTTAAATACTTTATTAAGTTTACTTGTACAATATGTAACTTACAATTTACATATTATTAGCATTTTCTTATTCATGTGGTGTTTATCTTTAAGTAGTTATTGCACTGTGTACAGTTTAAACGCATGTTTTATATTTGTTTGTAGTTTAGTGTAAACAATTATTGGTAGACCAAATAAATAAAAAAAATATATTATTGGGTTATGTTATAATAACAATTTAAAGCCAATAGCTGAGGCGAACTCACTTGTAAAAAGCGTAATCACGAGCAACGAATTATCCAAATTATGTCGAACGACACACGACAATTCACGAAAATCGAGATTCAGCGGTGCCAAAGTTTCGGCAATATTGCCCTGAACCAAAACTGAGGCCAAAACTAGATTTCTTGGCCGTAACCAAACCTTCGGTCAGTCACTAATTTTAATTTTAACTATATAACAAATATATTAAGTGAATTTCAACTTATTTACTTATTACATATATTTTATTTTTACTGATACTGGTACATCATACGAGTAGATCCTGTCCAATCCGTGAGGGCATTGTTCGGTATCGAGATTAATAGTACATTGTGAGGACGGTAAGTAAGGAATTACGATCGAGGCCCTAGTAGAAGCCCGAAGTCGAAGACTGAGGGCTTTTTGAGTCGAGGTTCGTAATTCCCGTACCGCCCGTGAAACATACAATGTTTTTCATCACATTTGCGAGTAAATAATTAAGAATTATAGCTTTAATACACAAGTCAGCACAACTATTATTACGAAATACGTGAACTTTTTTTAGCGGATGGCGGGCTCCACCTAAACCACAGATTATACAAATGTTTCGTTCAGAAACGTTAAGGGCAAATCCTTATTTTTTACACTCCGTCATGTGGGGCATTACGGCCAAGTTAACGTGTATGTTTAGATACTGTTTACGTGCAAGTGTGATGAAAAATCTATTTATGTCATCCTTTTTGAAGAACAAAAAAAAGAACATTCACCGATGAATCACCGAAATCGTCTTGAAAATTTAAACAACAGGTAAATGACTAGTAGCTAGTCAGCTTGAAGAATTTTGACAAACACAGTTGTATATTATGTATTTTCAAATGTAAATACTCCTAACTATTAAGTAGAGTGGGAACATGAATGCGGATTATTCCACTTTAGACCACCAAGCTGTCGGGCACCAGTGGTACAAAATGGAATGTTCACAATTTTGACGTCCATTGTGTCCCACCATTTGATTTTGATGGAGCAAATTACACTCGCATAAACTCGAGTTCACTTATCCACAAAAGACCTGGCACTGATGGAAATAATAATCTGTTCAAAAATCACATCAAAAATTATGTGTAATTTTTTTGTAATTTTGAATTCATATTCCTTACTTAGAATTTTTTTTCAGGAAATTATGTTTCCGAAGGGCTTTGAAACAGCTTAAGATGGTAAAAACGGAATAACGGCTTAACTCAAATACCAGTGGAGAAGATTCGTACGGCGCGTCAGGAGCAGTTCGACTTATGCTTAAATAATGTTTCTGTAGCACCTAGATTTCAATTCAAAGCTGCCAAGGACCAATCCAATTTGATGAGTTCAGCTCATCCCGCCATATTCGTCTGCGCCAATTAAGATGTCTGAACAGAGAGATCAGGGAGGGGGTAAGCAGACCTTTGCCTAGCAGTGGAAAAATACGGGTTAGTTAGAAAAAGGCGCTTCGGTAGTTAAAGATATTGTTATTTTCATCATCATCTAGCTAGCCTTTTCCCTACTCTGTTGAAGTCGGGTTTCGGTCTAACCGGATGCAGCTGATTAACAGTAATGTACGTGAAGCCGCTGTTTTTTTACCTCCACATCCCAGTCACTGGTTAACGTCATACCTACTGGTAAGTCTTCAGTTTTCAGATTGTCGGGTTTCCCGTAGTGGCTTTTTAAGATCCAGGAATAGCAGCCAGGACCAAAGGCCTTAAGCACTTTTCGAGAGACGAAGGAGCCTACGAAGGTAATGAATGACCCATGAACCATCCACGGGATGACCTCGGAACGCGTAGCTTTACCAACATTATTGCTTCGGATATTGCTATTTTAATGCCTGTGAAGCACGATGTAAAGAAATGGAACGTCGGGAGGTTTTCCTGAATTGTAAATGGGTGTAACAAAAATAATTCTATCTTTAAAACGAAATAAGCAGAACGTATCTTAAACTTGTGCAATATTTTACTTAGTTTAAAGTTATTTTATCAGGAA
The DNA here is from genome assembly GCA_949152445.1 of Cerastis rubricosa. NCBI lineage: Eukaryota > Metazoa > Arthropoda > Insecta > Lepidoptera > Noctuidae > Cerastis > Cerastis rubricosa. The sequence continues at coordinate 18,980,211 of OX424523.1, read as the reverse complement.
CGTTATTTCGTTTTAAAGTTAAGGAGCCGCCGGTTGCCGTTTTCGGCTACAATAAGTTTGTAGTTACGATAAATCTTCATAAATGCAGATGACAGTGGAGAGTACGCCGAGAGCATAATGCATAATTATTGCTGCTTTAAACTGGTTTAGGTTGGCAGTAGTACTATTCTACAATGGTAATAATACTAATGGAAGATAGTTTTTTTATGGGATGTAATTTTGCGGTTTTTCTATACATTTAAATCGTTCATTAAGTAAATAAATAATTTAATATTTATAATTTATTATTTAATTGATCAGGTCCGTGGGTAGGTAAGGTAAGCTTCGTCCATTTCTTAATTACGAATTATAGTTCAGTTCCTATCGGAAAAACGCAGGTGTGGAATGTAATTGCTACTGAGTTAACGTACGTACACTCCTAGTATTTTTTTTACTTCTACTGTAGCTCAATACATATTATTATAGTAGAATAGTCGAACCTATTTGACTAGATCTGTATTTGATGTCTTAATTCTCTACCTTCACACTAAGATCACACTATACATGCCAGTCATAGACGATTATATTTCCACTTCATAATATATTGGGATCTTATTCTTGTTGATAATACATACAAGGCAGGAGTTTACTTGTAAAGAAATACATATAATTAAAAAAATTGAATTAAGGCATGGACAAAGTAAAAATTAATAGATCTTGTAAAAAAGAGCACTGATTGATGACGTAAAACAAATACGCCATGTAAAAGAGGCTAGTGAACCAGCACTAAATATCCAAGAGATTTCTCCTCTTCAAATTATCACATTACCAAATCACCGTAATTATACAGGCCCTAGCACTTCGTTGTTGTTTAAGCATCGAATTCGAATTTAGTTAATAGGTACTATTGCAAAAGTGGCAATAGGTACATTTTTCAAACCATATCCCGTGCACACGAAGACCACATCTGTTTAACACCCTTACTGCTATTGGTCCGCAACTCCGCACAAATAGTTTGCGGACCAATAAAACCGACCCATTTTTTAAATACCTTTTGTTTAAAAAAAAATCTTAGTCTCTGCTAATGATCCCAGATGTTTGACCACCGTTTTTCGACCAATAGGAATAAAACAAAAAAACGGACAAAGGAATAGAAAGTTTTTAACTGTTTTAACGCTGGAAGCTAGGGTAGTCCTTACGGGGCTCCGATACCGAATTAGTTGACTGTACCTAGCTGTGCTCATGCGACTTTGCTTTCGGCGAACAATGCACAATAACGAATCGTTAGTTTGCAATTACAGTTTTTCTTTGAAATTAACGGCAAGACGAATCCTTGAAACAGTTTGTATATGAAATCAGAACAAGTTGTTTTTGTACAATTTTATCGTTTTTATGATTCTTTTTTAAAAGGAAACGGTTTCACCCCGTTCCTTTAAAAAAATAATTAACTTATAATAACGAGCAACACCTCATATTCGGAAATTACCTCCGTGATAGAGAAAGTTAATTCCATGAGCTAAAATTTATCATAATAGTTAGAACAAATTATGTTGTGGTAGAGGTTTTACTCCGGTGTCATAAACTCTTTTAATATCTATACTATGTTCTGATGCTCTTCAAAAATAGTCATGTCACCAATACCACCTTTGTAATAAACTACGTTGGTAACAAAACCGAATATATTTTACGTGTACAAAAAACCAAAGCTTTTTTTCACATCCCAACAGTTTAACATATAAAAACCACGTGAATTGAAATAGATTGGTAGTTGCTCCTTTAAAAAAAAAACTGATTGCATAATGGACAAAAAAACACAATTTTTTACACAATTCTCATAAACTTCCTCTTAGGAATAGTAATAAGTGCCTATTTATAATGTAGGTAAGTATTTTTTTATTAATAGAACATTTTTGACCAAAGTCATTTATGGTATTTATTATGGCGGATAGTATTACTACGTCATTGTTCATGGTTATTACAACACGCTCCTCAGTGTGGAGTTAATTAACGTGAAAATTAGTGAGCCAATTTAATGGAGAATTGATTATAACGCTATTGCTTGCTCCAGCGAATCATTAGTTTCTGGTTATTGTACCGGTATTACGCCTACCTATTAACATTGTTGAAGGGATCATGCAATGAATGAAGGGTTGGTGATGATTTTTAGAGATTATTTTTGAAATATTGCAAAGATTTATATTTTTTTTTAATTAATGACGTCATTATTTAAAACCAAAATAAAGATAATGCAGTTTTAGTCTAAACTACATGTAATGTGGTTATTATTTTGACAACCTTGTTCGAGCAAAGACGACCTTGCCGTTCTGTTTCAAGGAGAGGCCGGCAAAGTTTTGCTGGCCGCTCTAACAGGCCGCTATTTTGACGTTTCAAAGTTTTAAAAAATCAAATCCAAAAAGATTTTATTCCATATTAGGCTGTATAGTTCCAACTACCATTGCTAAAAAAAAAACCGATGATACCGCGAAACTCAAAGGAAAAATATAAGCTTGCATATGAAAAATTTGAGCAGTGGAAAATCAGTAGGAAATCTAAATCTTTATCCGAAAATGTTTTTCTTGCGTATTTCAATGATCGTTCCAACAAAATGAAGCCTTCGTCTCTCTGGAATACCTAATCAATGTTAAAGTTAATGGTTCTGATACAGCACAATTTGAACATTAAAAATTACCACAATTTAACGAGTATGCTAAAACGACAGTCAGACGGATATAAATGTAAAAAATCAAAAGTGTTGACATCACAAAATGTAGAAAACTTTTTATAAATGAAGCGCCCGACTCTGAGAACTTAGCGGTGAAAGTAAGTATTTATATCTAAAAACCCAAATTTGTACTGTACCTACACGTTCTCATTATTAATACTCGTACTTGTTATTGTTACAGGTAGTTCTTATTTTTGGCATTTACGGCGCATGTCGATGCATCGAAATTACCAATATCACCGTTAATGACATTGAAACTCACATCAACGGAATGATAATTACGTTGCGAGATACAAAAACGAAGATTAATCGTACTTTCGTTGTTCGTGACGCCAACAGTGTCACGCACTTTGCAGTGCAAAGTGCAGTGGTGCAAAAATATTACGCACTACGCCCAGTTGAAGTACAAACGGACCGATTTTTTTTATATTATAAAAACTGCAAATGCACCAAACAAGTGATAAGGAGGCACAAAATTGCTCAAATGCCCAAAATAATTGCTACGTACTTAGAACTTCCCCATCCGGAACAATTTACAGGTCATTGTTTCCGGCGTTCATCGGCCACTATTCTTGCCGATACTGGGGCCAAACTTATTACACTAAAAAGGCATGGAGGATGAAAATCCGATCGAGTTGCTGAGAGCTATATAGAAAAATAGGTGGAGAATAAAAACAGAATTACATAAAAAATCGGTCAAAGTATAAACTTAAAACGAACAACGTCTTACGAGTTCCAGGAAGCTTCTACATCTGCTCAGCTCAAGAACCTGAAGAAAAAAAATATGAAATAAATGAAGAAATAATACAGCAATCATACACCGCATTAGAATTATCGCAAACTATTAGTAATATCAAACCGGGAAAGTCGGTGTTGAATTTTAGTAACTGTACTTTTCATAATTGTCATTTTAATTAAAATTCTAGTTGATTAATATAGTTTTTATTTAAATTACTTGCTGGTTTTATTTAGATTAGGTACTTGCATTTTTGAGTAAAGCCCACAATGACTGCTTCGCTGGTCACGCTATGATTGCCTCGAGCTAGCCTAGCTACGCTCTAGGCCTTTCAGCTTGGCCATCATTGCAGCCCTTGCTGTCCTCGTTGTAAAGGCCTCGACCTACGGTCTCGGCCTTTATCTCAGCTCGTCCGTCAAGTGCTGCACGCTGACCGCGCTGTGTCGGTCTGGGGCTGCGCTACGCTGCGCTGCCGGCCATAATCAGCGCGACCAGCAAAGTAGTCATTAGAGACCGCGGCAGTAGTGTACTATTACAGATCATTGCAAGGCACCGAAAATAACATACAAAATGAAAGCTGATGGGTCCCCTTATATTTGCCTCGAACACGTCGCCTACCTTTTTTAGGGTTCCGAACGAATAAAAAACAGAACCTTTAAGAGCTCACTCGTGTGTCTGTCTGTCTACCGATTATGTTGAAATGTGGTAGGATCGCTTCTGCGACCGAAACACTGTCGTCTAACGTGAATAAATACATCAATTTTGAATACGGCGTGCTTTATGGTCCGAATTAAGTTTTGTAAACTGTACATATCAAATGAAAGGGCTTGTTTTGAGGACCTCATTTCTTTGGTTCATATTATTTTTACGTCACGCTCGTAGTCCCCGAAGGGTTACACAGAGATGTGCCTACTAGTACCCACCCCCATATTTCGTCAGTTATATGTATTTTAAGTCCGATGATCTATAAGGAATCTTAAAAAAATACGTACTTATTGCTTAATTTCGTTGCATACAATCCTACATTTACATTTAGAATGTATTGAGTACGATGTTTTTCTACTACAATGTTAGTTTCCTGTACTAGGATCATCCTGTATCATACGCTCAGCTCAGCTTTAACAATATACTTACCACTTGTACGACAACAGATTTAAAACAATGTTTATCATCATATAGTGATAAAATTTGATTTGATTTTATTAATCATGTTAATTAGTTCTTAAGATATTTTTTTTTTAATTATTTTCCTGACTACGGGACCCGATACTGTGTGTGTTCTTACATTTGGCAGGTTTCTTATAAACATTTTGGAGAGTATGAAGGTTTTTATTAACATTTGCGTTTATATTAATATAGGACCACTTGATGACGAAACACTGTTTACCATTTGAGTTTTAAGTACGTAATAACTTTAGCTTCGACAGTCGGTTATTTCTTTGATTCACCTTTTTGGCCACCGACTTCCGAAGCTAGAGTTTTTATGCACATTGTGCTATTTTTTTAGGTCGGTTGTAATTTTTTGCAAAAAAGTCATCTTACTGCAAATGGATCTGATTTACCGAGTACCAAGTAAGTTCCCAGAAAAATATTGCCCCCCTAAGCTCTAATAAGTGTCTAGATTTTTTTTTTGTAATTTGTTGTCCTCATTCATCAAATTGTTTAAGGAATGCACCAACAATGTTGTACGCTCTAACATATATAAATACGTAAATATGTTTGGAATTGTTATATTTAACATTTGCGTAATAATTTCCTCTTCAGTGCCTACAGTGGAACATACTTTATAAAGTATGTAGCAAATGTTTTTGATTTACTTCTATAGAAGTTAATCACGCAATATCGAAGAATAAATAATAACTGTTCTGATTGAAACCGTTTACGAATATCATGGAATACAATATGGCTGACACGCGAAACGGAAACTTTGAATGAATTCGTTTATTTATTGACTATCGCCGACGGTCTTACTGGAGCTGCGGAGCGAGTCTTTGTTGACAAAATACGTACAAATATTTTGAGAACATAGTAATGTTTTTTTTGGTGTATTAAAAAATACGATCATAATTTTATGATTGTATTTTACAGGATATGTTCTTCCAAGTTATAATCCTGCATATCATAACATCACGACTGTTAAGCCTGAAGGCTTAGGCACAGGTGTACCTAATAGTACAGCCACATTTCACCAGTTATGATTAAGTCCTATGTAAAAAGAGGCGAGCTTATTGCTATCAACTGGGCACAAATCCAGACACCGTGGCTGCTCCTGAGAAATTCCTGATGAAAAAACCCAAAAACATTTAGCCCGACAGGGAATCGTTCCTGGGAATCGTTCATGCTCAGCAGTTGCACTTGCGACTACTTGACCAGCGAGGTAGACGAGACGAGGACTAATTATACAGTTTATAAATTCTTGTTATTGTTACCGCGTACTTTCCTAATGCTGGGAAAAAAAACAATCTCCGTCTTTCCCCTCAGTTCCGGCTTTTCCATGCCACTTGCACTTTTTCCATCTACTGTACATCTTTATCATCATCATCATCAGTCTAGCCTTTTTCCAAACTATGTTAGGGTCAGCTTCCAGACTAACCGGGTGCAGCTGAGTATCAGTATTTTACATGAAGCGACTGCCTATCTGACCTCCACAACCCAGTAACTGGGTAATACGATACCGGCTTAACGTGCTTTCCGAGACACGGAGGAAACTCGGTATGTAATTATGGTCACCCATCCACGGACCAACCTCGGCAAGCACGGCTTATCCATAAAGATCGAGCCGTACGGCTGTTATTATTTAGCCACGAGCTCCTCTTGTATGAAATTACCTCGTTTGTAAAAATACTGTTGTAATGAAAACACAAATGGACCAGCTCTAGACCGACAGGATAAGACCCGGCGGCGTGTAATTCAATATTTGCTGTTTGTTTTATGAACTCTTAATGGACAAATTTTGTGAAACCTTAGCAGGTATTTATATTAATTAATTTATATTAACTTTGAGTAGTTATTGGCGATACGATGTGCTACACAAAATTAACCTATTTTGTAAATTTTATGTGAAAAAATGTTATATACTAATTCATGTTTTAACAATCTTTTTTTTCGGATGGGATATCATCAAATGACTCCTCCCGCTCTGGGCGGAGCGAAAGGGAGTGTCTGACTTGACTGACTAAAACCCATCCATGTTCCTTCCAAGCCCTTTATTTCCAGGGCCACGGTATCTCTTTCGAACAGTCCCGCAGCCCTGGCAGGCATCGGCCCTCTCGGACCCCTTCCGATTTGCTGACATCTCCTTGGGGCGCGCGTGGAACACAAACGCGCCGTCGGCACGGCCTGTCGTCATAAGACGGACGGACGGTGAGCTAGCCCATTACTCACCGTCCACAGGCCCGCGCCTACGGTGGCCGGGGGCCACTGGTTGCCCCCCGACGCGGCGGCTGGGACGTGAAGTTCTCTCCCTCTCACGTTCCGCCACCTCCTTCGCTAGCATGAATGCTTGGCAGAAGGAGGCGGTTTCCCATTCCCTCTCGCTCCGGACCATGGATTGAACCAGGGCCAGACGCGAGAGGTCGCCGCCGCCAATCGCCACTACGAGTACACGGTGGTGCTCAGCCCAAGCGGGGCAGAGCTCTACGGTGGGCTCCACCGTGTCCTCCGGCCGATCCTCGCAGTGGTAAATGTTTTAACAACCTTCTGATAATAAGGTAAGTAGTTAGGTATATTGATGTTAGGTGAATACAGTTGTTTTCATTTAAAGCATGTTCTTAAAGTTGTTAAAGTTAAGTATTTTTTTCATATTATGGTGGTGCCCAACAGTAAGATGGAGTGAAAAAAATAATATTTAATATTTAAAGATTCCTGTATGATCAATCGATGATACGTATTATCAGATGTGTTCTTGCAAATCATTAGCTATTTAATTCAATATCTTTAGGTGGCGCAGCAGGTTTGAAGTTCAGAAAAAAACAATTTTGGAATTACAGAACTTTATTTACGACTAGGTATATTATTATCGTTACTACAACATTGATGCTACAAATTACTAAAGGAATGAATAATTAAGCAAAAAACATATAAAAACATCACAAAAATACATTTTTATGTTCCATAGGAAGTTGTTTCAGCACCGTCTTTTTGACAAAAATACTGAGATTTCGTGTCTTATGTCTTGCCTGTCTCGTATCCTCGTACGAATGAAACCAAGAGCTTCGTCTTGGTCCGCAAACAGATAATGAAGCCTCCTGTAACGAGCTTCACGAAACTCTCTTCTGCCTGAGTGAGGCTAGAATACTTTTCAATTTCAAGCAAAGTAGGTACCTCATGTGGAAATTTCTGTGTCGGTGTATTTCATTGTTATTGGATTGTAGTTATCGTCAGCTTACGGGTAAAAAGTAATAAGTGGAGTTTGAGTCAATTCGAGTAAATGACATTTTAAAGTTTACATTTTAATTTGATCTATTTCAAACTCTTTAATTGAAAAACTGTTAAAGCAAAATTTTGCACTAACTTCCCTACTTTTAAGATTTACTCATATATAATATTTGTGGTAAGTAAAAACTGTATAAAATTAAATTAAGATCGAAAGGGGGTCGCATTTAATATGTTTTACCTGTACTTAACAATCATGTTATATCTCCTTAGTTCATTGATTTTAAAAGCTTATTACAGTTTTGTTTAATAGCTTATAGTATTTTACACCGATTACTTGATAGGAAAGATTTATTTTTGCATAATTTCCTAAAATATTAATATTTTTGATACATTTAACCTTTTTTATCTGTAGAGTTTTAGTGTAAGTATGTCACTTATTATGTACTAAAAAAGCTTCATCCAAAGTGATCAATTAAATAAAAAACTGATTGTGGTGGTGATCTATGAAACGATTATAAAGAAACGATTTCTTAATGATCAATCAATTTTATTTCTTATTTATTGGGTAAATGACATTTAATTCAATTAAGTATTTTAATTTTCCGATGACTCTTCGCCAACCGAAGGTGCAGGTAAACGATCTGCTTCATTGGTTGCAGTTAGTAAAGAAGAGTATCTACCAACCGTGTTATTCTTCAGGAATTATTTTCTTACTGCTGGATTCAGGTAAAGGTGTTTTAAGATAATAGAATTAGTCTGAAACGTGATTGGCTTATAAGATCAAATTTGAAACTGTTATGAAGGCGAATGGGTGGACCAAATCGCAAGCCACCAACAACCACCCTTTATGCGGCAAGAATGTAACCTAATCATGTAACGAGCTTCTGCTGGAGGCGTTACAGTCCAGATACGGCGACAATGAAGCGGCGCACCTGGAGTGCGCGTCCGCGTGTGGTACATATTTCATGTTAAGCTGAAGGATCGCGTTCAAAGCAGTGCAGAGAATCTACAGTAGTGGGCCCTGAAAGTTGAAAAGCTGGTTCGGAAAGCATATCAGTCTGCCCCTGTACTCATTGATGGAAATTTATACAGGCTTTCATCGACAGAATATGCGACTTGGAAGTTAGAGCCGCTGTGAGACTTGCGCATAATGAAACACTAAAAGACGCCTTTGCCCATGCCTCAGAAGTAGAGGCAGTGAGGCAAGACCACCGAACATACCTCATCAGGGAAGTTGTAGCTTCACCTGTATTCGACCGCCCAAAGTTACAGACCTAGGTGCTACAGTTGTGAAGAAAGGGGTCATCTTCGGTCAAGCTGTCCTAAGCGGAGCACACCGGGAGAAGATCTGTATCAAAATAGAAGGGTGGCTAAAGTGACTACCCAGTAGCAGCAGGGAAACGAGTAAAGATGGGCAGAAGGGCGGCTGCTGGCTGATATTGAAAGGGTCCGGAGGATCTCGATCTCGCAAGCACATGATGGAAACAGCCTGACCATCAAAGGCGAAGTCAATGGAATGCCATGCAATCTGACGATGGATACTGCAGCTTCTCACACGGTCGTCAATTCTCACCTATCAAGTCTGTTTCTTTGGGACTAATTTAATAACCACGACCGTTTGCAACTACTAACAGCTACCGGTCTGGAAATAATCGTCCAAGGCAAGAAAGAGAAGTGGAGTTAAAATTAGGTGACAGAAATTACCGGAATGATGTCATCGTGGCCGACATAGTGGACGACTGCATCCTGGGCTTGGACTTTTTGCGCCAACTTCGTTGTGGGATCGACCAAGTATTCAAATGTGGTTCAGAAAGTGTATTGCTTGAAGAAGATTGTTCTTTCTCGCAGATAAGAAACAATGATGCCATTTAGTCTACCCAGTTCGATGTGTTCTGATAGAAAGGGTGAAGAATGATTTTCCAGGCGCGTACTCTGGTAAAGGCCACCAATGTCTCAGCAGTACGCATACTGAATCCAAGTGACAAGGAGCAACTCCATCGTCATAGAACCCTGTACGTACCTACATTATATTATGAAAAAGCTATGTACATACTATAGCCACCATACAAGCAAACATTCCATAGGTAAATCGTTGAAAAAACAAAAGCTACCACACAAACTTCAAAATTTACAAACCTTCAATTATTTTAGGTTTGTTTATCATGGACACTAATCTTTTTCCTCTGTGTTCCGTAGTTATCACAAAACACAGCTTCTTGTTAAATTATTCTAGTATTTATGTATGTATTTCTACGCAGAACACGTGGAGTGCGCGCGTACGCAATGTGACAACAGCGATCAATCGCTCTCGTTCTTACAGTTAAAAAAGAATAAATGACATTTATTTCGTTTTTTCTGTATAGACATTAACAAACCAAGTAGAAGTACATAACTGAAAATGAAATAAATAACTTTAATACGATTATGTTGTTAAAATAATTTAAGGTTTATAATAATAAATGCGTTTATGACGTTTTATCAGAATAATTCATAACATTTTACTGTTTAAATTATAACATGTAAAAAACTTTAACCGCATTTATTGTTACTGTATAAACTGTATAAACTGAATAAGATTTAAGGCATAAGATTATTTACTATGTTATTCTAGTATATTTTTTTCAAAATTTGAGAAGATATCTCTTTTACAAATTCATTATATCTGCAGCCATTGGACATAGCATTTATTCGGTTTTACCAGTCGAAAGTGCGTAAAAAAATACATTTAACTACATTTTTAACTCGATTTAGTAAAAAAATGCATTTATCTTGTTTTACCAGTAAGTAGACGTTATCTTTTCTTTTTCTCAATCTATTAAATCTTAGTTATTTGACGCCATCAACCCTAAGGTCTGGAAGTTGGAATATAGGTAAGAACTGTTCTCTCTTTGCACTGATTTCTTGCCATTAAAACAGTTTCTTGGGGTGGGTGCGAAGAAGGCCTTTCTTTAGATAGTTGTTAAAAAAATGCTTTTCAGGTCATCTTGCAAATACAAACACCTTTTAACCATAGTTAAATTCAAGTTTCGGACCATATTTACAAGACGATTTTGTCTTGATATCAAAGTAGGTTGTAGCGTAAACTTTCATTATATAAGTGGCAGGCTCCTTCGAATTTCTTGTCGGTTTAGCTGTTCTTATATATAAACGATGAATCTGGTTACGAAAGTTAACCATCGAGCATGTGCTCATGGCTCTTTGTTAGCCAAGTTGGATTTGACCGTAAAAGCTAAAATGGCGGAGCACATCTGATACAGGTATTTTTGATCGTTGCTTAAAAATAAAGTGTTCAGATCCTTCAATTCTACGGGACTGGGCTCAAATGCTTCTTATTTCAAGTCGTGATACTTGTCGATCTTTTGCCATATGCTGCAAGAAGCACTAATAGGGCCTGTTGTTGTAACGTCGAGACTGGAGAACAAATAGCGATGTGGCAATTCATTTCGTGGTTTTGAAATCCACCATGCGACAATTTGCTGATGGCTTATTGTAGAAATTGATGCTTTGATCCACATTTTCTCTAAGATTGTCGCCATCATTTCACATAACTCGTTCAGTGAAGAGTCTTTTCCTTTGTCCAAGTCAAGCATGTTGTTTCTAAGCCACAAAAAATTTTCGATAACAATATGTTTGTAACATATTACCACTTTGTTTCAATGGAACTCCAAACACAGGGCACCGGAGGTCTTCATATAAGATTCACTTCTCTGCCAGTAGATATGACAACGAAAAAAAAAATCTAGTATACAAATATTTGCACCTCGGATTCATTATTACATTTATTCCCGAGATAAGGCTAAGAACAAAGTAAAATAGAATGTCTAAGACCAAAAAAAAATATACTTAAATTACAAATACAAATGTAAGTTTTTTTATAAACTATCATCACGGTGCACCTCCTCAAAATCAAGTCTATTCATGTTTTTTTTCTACGAATGAAGCTTTCATATCGGGTCATCGATTAATGATACAGGAGAAGTAAAAAACAAAAAGCTTTAAGCCATTGTTGCAAGAGCTTGTTAAAGATTATAAAAATTAATAATATTATGAAAATAAACGTACAAACAGATTATGCGTTGAAAAATCATCCGTGGAAATATTAATAACACAATTATTATTTCCAAGCCAAGCCAGCATCATACATATTAAATAACTACTTTTGTGGAGTTTATTTTCAATAACGCTAATAATTTTTGTTTTCGAAATATATATGAGACTTAAGACTCACTTACAGACTTTAAACTCTTAATTAGTCAAAACTTCTCTTGACCGTTTAAAACAAATCGTGAGGTTTATTTTTTGTGACCCTTTGAAAACTTTGTGTTGAAGATAACTTCACGAACGCCTCAGTTTTAGTTACCTAGAATTATCCAGGTAACTAAAACTGAGGCGTTCTCAAACGAAGTATTTTTATTAGAAAAAACGCCATTTAAATTAATTAATTAGGGTTTTGACTGACACCGTTCAAAAGTTGTTTTGCCCGATTAACAGTTTTGACTGTAACATAAATATTACTGCTGCTCAATGTTATCTTATTATTTTGTCTGTAGATAGTATTCTAATGAGGTATTCCATGAAGCACACCCAAACGAAGCACACCCAGACGAAGCACACCTAAAGTATTCCACTTAGCACACCAGTAGGTGGGCTTCTAAGAAAAAATTAAAATAATTAATTTCCTATTCCACGAAGCACACCTACGAATATCACTTGCATAGTGCGGAGACTAAGAAATAAAAATGACGATAGAAGAAAATATTGATTATTTCAAAGACTAACTTAAATTTATAACATCATTTAGTTTCATTATAATAATCTGACACAATATTTGTCATTTTTGTAATCTTACTATTGAAAATCACGGATTGCTTCATAGTTGCAATTAAAACTTGGACAAATATCAAAAACATTGTAAATATAGTTTTCCATAGAGATCTATGTTGAAGTTTTCTTATAACTACCTGTTTAGTGAATAATAAAAATACCTACTCTACTTAACATAAAAAATCACAGATTGTTTCATAGTTGCAATAAAAACTTGGACAAATATCAAAAACATTGTAAATATTGTTTTACATAGAGATCTATGTTGATGTTTTCTTATAGCTATCTTGTAACTAATAATAAAAATACTCTAGTTTTATATAAAATCACAGGCTGTTTAAAATCAGAAATTCACAATCTATATGATTCTTAAATAATCTTGAAGAAATGGGCAATTTAGTATCTAAACTTATCAATTAAATAAATTATTATTTATCAGAATCTTAATTTCTCTAGACAATGTCCAACTGAAATTAAGCCATTTTTATAATCTTTTATTATGTTTTCGATTATATTATTTCTTATTTCAGCTTGTTTTTGATGATTTGTATAACCCATTTTTACTCTAATTTCGGCATAATTATTGCATTTTTTTTGGAAGCAATCTAAAAGTTTCTGATTTATGGCTCTGTTTTTACTGAAAATTTTATTTATTTCAGAGTTATGAGAAAGAGACTCTGTATAATTATTAGTTTTATTTTTTACGTTATAACACAACCATTTGTCGTGCCATAACTTATGTTCGAGCCACTGAGTTACAATGTAATCGTTAAATCTAGAAATACTTTCTCCTTGAGGACATTCCCTCATGATGTAGAGCCAGGCCTCACCCAAGTCTTCCAGCGGTAAATGTGGCAAAACCGTACATAAGGCAACATGTTTTCTATGTATGCTATTGTTATCTAAACCTAAGTCCCTAGATTTTTTTTATTGCTTTTTTAAAATGAATCCTTGATTTCTAAACAGGCTATAAAGGTGCATCCACACATGTGATATTTGTACAAGTTTTAATTGCAATTATGAAACAATATCTGTGATTTTAAATAGTAAAATTACATAAATGACAAATATTGTGTCACATAATGTTTAAAAATTATAATGAAATTGAATGATGTTAGAAATTTAAGTTAGTCTTTGAAATGATTCTCGATCCGAATCAATAATAAAATGAGTAGGTAATTTTATTTTTTTTATTTATTTACTGAAATCGGTAACTGTGAACCACCCGTGTTTTAAACACGGGCCGTCTGATCCCCGCCTTATAACGTCGCTTACACACAAACAAAAAACCTCAAACGTTTTTTCGATAATTTCATAATCCCTAAACCACGCTATGGGGGTTATTCTGAAATATTGACAAATTTAAACAACAAAAAAACGCAGTGTTTTTTAATAATTTACTAGGTACCGTAATTTATATTGATTATTTATGTCTTTAGTGACAACATCCTGAATTTTGACGAGGATGCAAAACAACACATTGTATAGGTATACCATACAAGTAAGCGACAAAACAAAATACATAATTTGAGAAACCAGGAAAACACCACATCTGCAATAGACGCATTTGTGGATGTTTCTGTTGTAACTGTCTTGTGAAATACTTGCGAGTCACACCCCATTGCGCCCATTCTTTTAAAAAAAGGAGCCTATATAATCTGAAAGTCAGTCGTGGATAACAACAATGCATGGTTTCCACGAACAAATTGTATTTTGCTGGTACTTATTTGTATCTCTTAGCACTAGGAAGTTAGGTCTCAGGTGAGTTCAGGCATGTTAATTTTCGTTACATCTTCACGGTACAAAAACAAAGCTCATAGTAAAGTATCATAGTAAAATACATAACGTATGCCAATACCATTACTGCTTTAGAGACTGTATGCTCACTAAACACAATTCATGTTACGGTCGGCTGATCACTTCTTCATTCACCCGACGCCTCTCACCGTAGTTGATTCGTAAATGTGGCTTTGATTACATGAAGTAATACAACGAAGCCTTTTGTGAGTGTGGTGAAACACACGCACTTAATTTAATGATCCAAGCGGTGTACCCAGTCTAGTGGATATTTTTACTGTAATGATTTTTGAGTTACGAAATAAAATGGACCCGCATCCACCTTTATAACCGTACAATTGAATGAAAACGACTGTTTCGACTTTTACGTTGTTGTTTTTGTACGTTATTCATGGAAACAAATTATAAAACCATATCCACCGCTCAGATTCAGAAGCATATCATCTACAACACATATTGTTTATTTGTTTAAAAAAAATGAGCATTCACCGCACCGCATCCTCGATACTCAGATATTTTAGAACCGTGCTCCGCGTATTCATTAATTAAATGGACCTAGCGGAAAAAAAATATTTTCCTCAACAGAATCTGCTTTATTAATGCATTGTACAGGTTCAAACTTGAATATTATAATATTTATAATACGAAATCAATTGTAAAATACTAGGTTTTGGTTGCGAAACTCGAAGTATTTTGGAATAGTTTATTTTACCAACCCTAAAATTGTTGACAACCGAAGACCGAAGTGCCTATGCGCAGGTAAGAATTATATTGATATACAGGGTGGAGGGGACACCGACGCATAAACGGTTATACTTATTATTTTTCTTATTTTTTTTTTATTACTTCTCAGGTAATTCTATATGGGGTTTGGACACGGTCGATAACAGTTTGTTTGTTACCACCGCCTTTTATTGACGTCACACTGGGGACGAGGATGCAATTCCGCAAACGGCTGCAAGTCTGTCGGTTTTTAAAGATAGGCGGCGCTAAACCGCATATGATTTCCGAATAGAATACGTAAGATGGGTGGATAACAGTCTGGCTGATGCTTTGTCACGATTACAGTCACCTCGGGAGGGTCGCCCTGAGGGCACAGGCAGGTGGGTTATTGAAATCTAGTTGAGGCGGAACAGCCTGTTTGCTATAAAGAAATTACAAAAAAGACAGAACGCGATGCGTTACTAAGTTAGATTAAAGGTTATGTACCCGGTAAGTAAGTAAGTGTAAGGTGGTAGGTGCCCGTCGCGTCGGCCTCCAGCTGCGACGCGAAAAAGGTTTATTTTTAGGAAAACAAGATAGTGTGGTAAACATTGGTGTTTCATTTACAAATACAGAATTATCGTGTCTTACAAAGGAAAATCTTGGAAGAAGTGAATGGTGGTCACTTAGGCATAAACAAAATGGGGGAATTTCGACAGGGATATAGGGGAATTGTGTAAATTATGTATTGTCGGGTACTGTGGCCCTTAATAAACGCTTACAGAAATATACATATGTATATAAAGTTTATAAATACATTCGAGTTGCAATACATCGCCACAACACTTTAGATAGGTATTGGAACACACTTGTCCAATTTACAAATTGAGTTCGGATGACGATTGTAAAAATCCTATTGCGCTAGCGCGAATATTAATATTGTACTCTTTATATTAATTTCGCATGATCTATGGATAATATGAAATCAAATATTGCTTTGTTGAACCTTACCATTCATGGTACAATGCACAAAGATGGGCTCAAATTTTACTGAGTGCATCAACGGCTCACAATGGGGCAGAATACAAAGTGCCGAAGTTATTGCTTGCCACGGGCAAGCTAACCGCATGTTAGCTTCACAATGGATATTTCTCGTCCTAAAGGTAGCCAAACACATATTAGCGTGTATGGCTACCTTAATCTAGATACTTTAGGAGTATGAAGAACAGGGTGCCAAGTACCTCGATACTCCTTTGAAAAGGGAGGATCCTCCGACCAGACAGGTGTTATGTCTGGTGGGCAACAGTTGGTTTTCTCTATATAGTCTTAAGTCGATGTAAACTTTGCTTGCAAGATGTAGGAAATTGAGGTTAGTTCTTGCGACGTGTCATAGATGGCGCTGTAGTGTCATAAATGGCGCTGTAGTACTTTTTGTAGGTCGCTTCAGATACAATAGTAGAAAATTAATTTACTGGTCCAAGAAATAATCAAACTATTGTTACCAAAATAGAACTCTAATTTCTATATTATGAGCTCTGCTTGGTGAAGCAATGAATATTGAAGTTTGAAAAACGCTGATTCCCTTTCCGAAATTGTACTTTTTTGTAATCGGTAAGAATTTTTAATCTTTAAATGATAAACGATTTTCTCGTCTACCTAATTTAACCACTTCGGACTTATTCGTTTCTTAAGTAGTCATCTTATTTGCCATAATATAATAAAAACTACTTAGCTTAAAATTTCGTTTGACTGTCAGAATTTTCACTTTTCACGAATTTCATATCACAAGTGCCCTGAAAGGTCCACTGAAAAAAAAAAACTTTAAGAACTGAAAACTCAAAATGAAGTGTGTCTGTTAGTAGTAATAAAAGTTCTGGGCATATATGGGTTGCTCTTGCCTTTTTAAGGTTCCATAGCCGAATGGCAAAAAACGGAACCCTTATAGATTCGTCATTCAGTCTGTCCGGCCGTATGTCACAGCTACTTTATTCCGAAACTATTAGGACTACACATTTCAAACTTGGTAGGCAGATGTACTCTGCGAAACGCTTTA
Organism: Cerastis rubricosa; assembly: GCA_949152445.1. Lineage (NCBI taxonomy): Eukaryota > Metazoa > Arthropoda > Insecta > Lepidoptera > Noctuidae > Cerastis > Cerastis rubricosa. The sequence continues at coordinate 18,963,021 of OX424523.1, read as the reverse complement.
CAATTTTTATACATCAATAAAAAATTAAATGATTAAGGGAGGCACCCCGTAAAATTTAAATGCTTAATCATTATTTTTTATTATTCATTAATCATTATTTTTTTATTATTCATTAATCATTTATTTTTTATTATCACTTACCTTTCTATAAATATCTATGACACTCACATGTATATAGAAAGATCTTTAAAAAAACCGGCCAAGTGCGAGCCTTACTCGCACTCAGGGTCCATAGCCCCAAACAATATAATAACAATATTTTGAACTGTCATTCATTTGTTAGTAGTATTACTTAGTAACTTCGTCTGTATGGTGTCGGACGTAAAGAATAGCACCATCCCATATCTGCCCGAGGGTGTCGTAAGAGGCGACTAACGGACTTGCCAGAGAATGGGCAGCAGCGTTCTCTGTGGTTTTGTAACAACCGTACTGCGATCGCCAACCCGCCTGCCAAGCGTGGCGATTATGGCAAAACCCCCCTTCTTGGGGGAGGCCTGTATCCAGCAGTGGACGTCTTTTGGCTGAAATGATGATGATGATGATTACTTAGTAAACTTCCACTCAACCGCAAAAAAAAAATAATTTGTTTTTCATAGTATGATAATGAAAAACAAAGTTACTGATGCGGTTTGATGAAAAAGTCCCATATCTCAAAAACTAAACATCATATCTTATTGAAACTAATTTTCGTTGATAATTTTTTTTTGCGTTCTACAAACTTAAATATTTTCAGAATTTTCCTCCTCTTACTTTAGAAATTAGAGAGGGGGGACACATATTTTACCACTTTGGAAGTGGCTCTAGCGCCAACTGTTCAGTTTAGAAAAAAATGATATTAGAAACCTCAATATCATTTTAGACCTATCCATAGATACCCAAACACGTACGTGTTAGCTGAAAAAAATTTTTTGGTTTTCAGTTCAAAGTATGGGGAACCCCCCAAATTTATTGTTTTTTTTCTATTCTTGTGCGAAAACCTTAATGCGGTTTACAAAATATAGATGTATTTTCTTACCAAGTTTCAACAGTATAGTTCTTATAGTTTCGGAAAAAAGTGGTTGTGACATACGGACGGACAGACAGACAGACATGACTAATCTATAGGGGTTCCGTTTTTTGCCATTTGGCTACGGAACCCTAAAAAGGACATTAAAGTTCAGAATGCCATTTTTTCTGAAAGTCAATCGTTTGAAAAATAGACACTTCCAAAATGGTAAAAAGTGCCCTCCCCCTCCCCTTATAATGAGAAATAATAATGGTTCCGAAAAACTAATTAATCTCCAGCGATCTTAAGCCGACTATTATTCTAATTAACTAGCGTTATAATGAATTACCAACAAAAACCCAAAACATAAACGAAAACAAATACCGAATTTAACAAACAAAAGAGCATGTTAAAATTACATTTTCTCCTAAAAAAATGGATCTTCGAATAACAAAACTAAACTTCCGAATAGAATACTGAACCTCCGACAAAATTACTAAGTTACCGACAACAGAGGCCTTGTCAAAATAATCGTATTTTTACAACTTGCATGAACTGTTTTAATTTCTATTGTTGGTTGTCAAATTTATTTTTTAACTGTCATTTATGATGAAAATACCTCAACTGTTCGGCCCGCGCGATCGGGTTCGGGTCGCATTCGACTGTTTTGTATTGTTCGAAAGATACGAGCGCAATGACCTAGGCTAGGGAGCAACTCGTCCGACTCGAAACTGGGACCAAGGACCAATTGTATCCTTTCTTTTTCGATAAGGGTTAACTGGTCCCACTTTGAAACTGCGACCAGCAGTTTGTTCCCGTTGAGTTACACCATTTTGTGTTACACTGGTTATCCATTGGGAAAAAAATAGTAGCACTGTTACTCAATGCCACGTTTTTTCCCATTTAATAACCCAATGATTGTATGTGTGTACAATATCGTGAAATATAATCGTGCAATGTTACTTTTGCTACCAAGAGAATTTGGATGCAAGAGCGACCGAAGCGAGCTCTGGAGTTGGGGCACCCCGACATCCTTCGTGTTAGGTTAATGTAAACCCTGCAGACAGTAATCGGAGATTTTAGGCGAATCATTGGTTCCTGATTGCAGTGTCGAAGAGGGACGAGTCAACCCTTATAAAAAATAAAAGGTAAAATTGGTCCCAGGTCCTAGTTTCGAGTGGGACGAGTTGCGCCCTAACCCGCGCTTGCAACGAGCGATCCTTGCGTGTTTTGTCTGTTTAAATATGATATATATGATGCAAGTAAGAGTTATTGTTACAAGTACATTTTTATATTTTTTGTAGGTTTCTGTTTAACCACTCAGAATAATATTTTCAGTATGTGACAGTTTAAATAGCACCACAGTCCATGAAATATGAAAGGTAATTTGTGAATTAATAACAGACAAGTAAAGCTAAAAATTACAAAGCATAGTTTTAAGTAGAACGTAATTTATGCTGTGAAAAGTATTATAGCAATAAACAGTCATGTTTATTTTTCGAAGATTTCAGTATCTCATTCGGTCGTTTCGTCATTTTTATTCGGACAAAAGTAGTCGGAAAGTTAGTATTTTAGGCAGTCGATTTAATATTTTGAGTAAGGACAATTCTTCTTTTTTTGTCGGAGCTTTTATTACTATCCCCCTAAAATTTCTAAAGAGAAAAAAATTAGGATTCTAGAAAGTAAAAAAAACTTTCATCAAACATTGGTTTGAATAAGATAGGATGTTTAGTTTTTGAGATATGGTACTGTTTCAACAAACTGCAGTAGTAACTTTGTTTTTCATTAACATACTAGTTATCCTGTTCATTTATATATCAATGAGCGTTGAAAAGATTGTTATTATTTTGTTTGGTACTACGGAACCCTAGGTGCGTGTGAGTACGACTGGCACTTTGCTGGTTTTCTTTCTTACAGCGAAATTTTAGCTATATCTAAAATCGAACTTGTTTCTTTATAAACCAGCTAAATAATCCCGAACGTGACTGTAATACATACAGAACAAGGTATAAAATTGAAAGATCCTGAAAACCAACATAAGTTACCCTTAGAATAACGTTAGCAGGTATGTTTAACGGTTTTATCATTTGGATTTCATTCAACTTAATGAAACAGTGATAATTTAGATGCTAATAAAAGGCAGTCAGGACCAATATGCTAACAATAGCAGGAATTCAACGCCATTGCAGAGATCCATATCCGAAGCAAAGTAAACGAGACCACCGCAATATCCTTTATCAACTTTACTGTAGGACGAAGAAACGTATCCAAATAAAAAAAAAAAGGTAAATGAAGTTTCTTACTAATGGCAGGAAACCAACGACGAAGTAACAATAATGATGATGTTAATTCACATCTCTTTCAACTAAAATCGGGAAAATATGAAAGTTTACAAGTTGTAGTCCTGGATTAGCATTACGAATCAATTATTTTAAATAACGTACTTTTCATGACGATTGATAATATTCTTTTCATTCCACCATCTCGGAAAGAGTATTTTTAATCTTCAATATCTGAGTGGAAAAGCCGTTTTTATTCTCTAGAGGATAAAGTAAATTGAATTTAGAACATCGTGTGCACTAAGTTTGTGAATTAAAAAAAACATTAAACCTATTTACTGCTACCTCTATGGTGCCGAATATATCATACAACTTTTTTTTAATTTGTTAAAAACTCGGAACCTTCTTGGTGTTCTTTTTTCCATTTGGTTTGTACGCGGTTCTTTACGCGGCATTTTTTCACGTCATTGTTAAACCTTATATTAAAAACAAGAATTTGAAAACAAGTGAAAAAACTAAAATGAGTGATTCTAGCGACGAGGAAGTTTGTTTGACGCCAACAGAATTGACTGAAACTGTTAATAATGAGCAAATGAGCTTTCTCCCTCAACAATCACGCGAGAAGTATTTAAAACAGTACGATATGTACAACACGTGGCGACTAGTAAAAGGAGCCAAAACTTTCTCAGAAAACTTTTTGCTGGCATATTTTATAGAATTATCCGAGAACAAGAAAGCAAGCACTCTATGGAGTACGTATTCGATGCTAAAAGCAACAATAAAGATGAAAAAAGACATACATATCGATACCTATCCTAAATTAGTGGCATTTTTAAAAAGAGCCTCGTCAGGTCGTCAACCAAAAAAATCGAAGGTTTTCACAGTATCTGATATTGAAAAGTTTCTTAACGAAGCACCCGATTCCGTATATTTGGCGGCAAAAGTAAGTCAGTTGCACATTCAGTATCTACTTAAGTATATTAATCTCAATTAAATAGTATACTTAGTAGATGTTGATAGGCATAATTATGCGTTCATATAAATTTTATTCATTTATCTACTACAATACTCTTTACGTTACAGGTTGTTCTTATTATTGGAATAAACGGAGCATGTCGAACTAATGAACTAACACAACTTAATGTCAAAAACATTGAGAAACATTCAGATGACTTACTATTAATTAATTTACCTAATACAAAGACAAAAAGAGACCGCAACTTCGTCATTCGCAAGGAATACGTAACGATTGTTGAGAAATATCAAGCCTTACGCCCGCCTAACACTCCAATCAATCGATTTTTTCTACAGTATCGCAATTGAAAGTGTGTTAGACAGCCTATGGGTACTAATAAAATTGGCATTATCCCACGAGAAATAGCAACATTTCTTGAACTTCCAGAACCCCTATTGTACACGAACTTCAGCCACACTTTTGGCTGATTCCGGAGGTGATCTCTTGTCCCTTAAGCGCCACGGAGGCTGGAAGTCCAATGCAGTTGTAGAGGGATACATAGAGGATTCCATCCAAAATAAGTCTAAAATATGTGAAGGCATCGTAGGAGCCATTACACTGAAAGAGCCTCAATCGGATCCTTGGACTGGCCCTTCTACATCAAAAATAAGCCGTTATGAAACACCTAACCATCTCCCTCTTTCTCCAACATTCACGCCAAGGGAATCCGATGAATCGGTACAACTATTAAGTATGACAGATAGTTTACCGAAAAACAGTACACAAGTGACTAACACCAATATTACAGTACCAAACAAAAATATTACACTCAATTTAAATAACTGTAGCAACGTTACTTTAAAATTTTCTTAATTATACCGTAATATTATTTTGTTATAATTTAAAGATTATTCTGTAATACTTACCTGTCATAATGTAGTAATTAATACCTAAACTGCAATAAAAGTGTACCTATCTTGTGATTGTAAACGTTTTTTTTTTTTGCATTTAGTCATTTCCTCGCTGAGGTGGAATGAAAAGTTACGTGTTGCACTCGAGTGCAAAGATTTTTCACCTCGTGCTCTTTTGATTCCTTCGCTAACGCTCAGGATTCTAATTTGGAATCACTCGCTGCGCTCGTGATTCAATTTTAGAATCCTTCGCTTGCTCGGTCATCAAAATTGAACACGCGGTTAAAAAGCAACTTTGCACTCTTGTATAACAAATAACTATTTTCTACTGGTCCATATGGGTATTAAGGTTTTATTATTAAACTAGTTGTCCCGCGCAACTTCATCTGCGTCACATTTTCCCCGTTTCGAAACATTTTTCATTGCTGCTCCGCTCCTGTGTGTGGCTATCTAACACTGAACAACTGAACGAATTTTTCAAATTCGGCCAGTTGGTCCTGAGATAAGCGCGTTCAAGCAAACAAACAAGCAAACTAACTCTTCAGCTTTATAATATTGGTATAGATATATATAGATAGATAATGGACCACTGCCTGCATTATTCGTCTAAAATAAGGTATACGAATGTATAATACTCATCGGGCGATCATCATCTTCCTGTCCTTGTCCCATTCTACTGGGGGTCGGCGCAACACGTTTTCTTCTTCCATTCTTTCCTGTCAGACGTCACGGCATCATTTACTCCTTTCTCTTATCATTCCTCAAACTATCCACACCTTTTCTTTGGCCTTCCTCAATACTCATCGGACCAACATCATCTGCCTAGCCTTTTCCCAAACTATCTTGGGGTCGGCTTCCAGTCTAACCGGATGCAGCTGAGTACCAGTATTTTACATGAAGCGACTGCCTATCTGACCTCCACAACCCAGTAACTGGGTAATACGATACCCCTCGGTAAGACTGGATGTCAGACTTTTAACTTCTGACTACTCGTAACGACTGTCAAAGATCTACAAATGACAGCCGGGACCAACGGCTTAACGTGCTTTCCGAGGCACGGAGGAAACTCGATACGTAATTATGGTCACCCATCCACAGACCAACCTCGGCAAGCACGGCTTAACTTTAAAAATCGACCTGGGCGGCCGTTATTATTTAGCCACGAGCTCCTACTACTAATACTCATCGGACCATTAATCATAAAATTATTAATAAGAAGTATCTAAAACTTTTTATAGTAAGTTGTGTATTAGTATTCAAATAGAGTGAAAGTCGCCAGTTGCCGGCTCGGGCTCCCTGCTGCCAATGTAGGGTCGAGGCGGTGTTTGCTCGTAAATAATAACTTCATGCATAAACAATGCGCGCCATCTCCTAGCCTAGCTCCTTCGCTCGCGACGACGACACCCATTCATGATTTTCAGTAAAATATAACCGAGAAAAATGATATTGAACTGCAGTTTCAAATGCAAGATTTTTTTATTTATGGAGTATTCTTATTGGGAAATAATAAACTGAGCGAATAAATAATATTTGGACGACTGTTAATAAGATACTTTAATACTAAACCGAGCGGTGATAAATTATGTTTGCGAAAAAATAACTAAACTAGCGATAAATTATGAATGATTAAATATTCTAAAATAAGCAGTAGGAAACAGTTAATCTAAGCTAGCACCTATATTCCAAGTGCCGAATCAAAAACTAAATCGTGCGAAAAAAATACTGAGTGAGCGAAAATAATACTAGGTGAGCCGACTATAAAACCGATTTGAATTCATACATGAAGTACTTCAAAAATACCGAAATACTGTTTTGGGATAAGTTTGTGAGCTATGGTATAATATCTTTACATATTGTAATCAAAAATCAAAATATTTTATTTTACATAGGCCTACATGGGCACATAAAACATTGACAGAAGAGGCACGGCTCAGGTTGGTCGTTTCCTATGGAGAAGAACCGTCAAGAAACTCCATGGTTACTCTTTTAAAATCATTTGGTTCTACAATATTTGGATGTTATAGCGTTAGTACCTAAGTATGTGAGGACAGCGTAGGCCCGACGATAAGTCATCGCTTACTACAAACGGTAGAAAAAGATAAAAGTGAAAAAAAAAATTACAAAGCCTACAATGTCCACACATTAAAAAAAAAAAAATATGAATTAAAGAAAAGAATTTTTTTTATTTTTCATATGAATGAAAAAGAATCTATACAAAAGTAAAAATAAAACATAAGAACAATTAATTAAACAATTGACACAAATGTAGTCATCAGTCTGTAACTATTCTGCACAATGAATAAACGGTGCAATGATTTGAAAACTAAAAATACTACTTGAGTTAATATTTTTTATTATTATATTATTCTTCTGGAAATATCAAGCAGCATTCGTTCGGATTGTACAAATTTAGGGGGCGGAGCGACGAAGCGACAACGGTGTGCAGCGCGAGAGTTCAGGTGCATTCGGGCGGACTCGAGAGGGAGAACATTATAAGAGAAAAAATATACCCATTAAAAACAAATCTACAGACAACAGTCAATATCACAACCCCCCCCCCCCCAATCCGTTTGTGACAGCGGCGGTTTTTGCTCCGCACTGTGAAGCTTAATGTGCTGTATACACCAATCAGTTTTCATATTTTGTAAGTTGGTTTTATTGTGAGTCTTTGCTCAACATTATATTCGAAACCCCACGATTAGGTTATAGCGCAGCATCTTGGAATAAAATATATGCCAGATGTTGAATATAATATGATCAGCAAAATTGTCGAACTAATAGAAATTGGTTCGCTTATAAATTATTATGATGATCGTTCTGAATTACTTGTGCCTCAAATTCGTATTTTTAAGTTGCCTTTTTAAAAAAATTGTGTTTGCTCTCAGTCTTTCGCTCACATAATATTTCAGTACGCCATAATCAGTATTATTGACAGCCTGATTTTCAATTTATAGTCGATCATTTAAATACTACTTATATAATACGTATTGAATGTTTGTAAGAAAAGGTCCAGTGGTATTTTCTTATACAATCAGTGGTACGAAAACTGGCCCAAGCGCAATATGTCGTTTGTTATCAAAATGAAACGCAAAACAGGGTTTTTTTTTCTAGTAAAAATTAAATGTTCATATGAATCTTAAATGCCAAAGATGAACTTAATGAAAAAGTACTTATATTTTTTTTACAAAAAAGACATTTACCTCCGAGTTTTAAGAAAATGTTTTTAAATGAAAATTACAGAATAAAGCTCTGGTACTTAAAATTTATAGCGGGTACTTTCACCTTGGGCCCTGATGACCACCTGCATGTGATCAGGCAAGCTGTGGATTATGTTTTAATATCCACATGGGGTATTTCTTCTCAGAGCAGTTTTCAACTAACTGATGGCCTTTGGAGGGTTGGGACTGGATCTGATGCGTATTTTAAGTATATCCCAGCCATGTTACACTCCAATTTTGTAATTTTCACCTCCGACAGTCAATCATCCACGCTCTGTGAGGTTTACATGAAATTTTGTAACCGATGAATCCCAGAATGGCAAACGTGTTCTTGGTGGGTCTCTTCAATGTATCGCACTGCGGCTAGACGACCTGCAACGACTGCCAACTCTGTGCGTGCGTCTCAAAAAATCCCTTCCCAAACCATAACTGATCCATCATATAAATTAACGGTTTGCCTGGTGGTGATTCACAGAAACCTCTTCCCATGTCTTCTACAGATGTTTGCGGCCACCTGGTGCTCTTAAAGCCACTCGGCATTCATCAGTCCACATAACTCTACTCCATTGCTCGTGAACCCTTAAAAATTGCGAGGGATGTACACCTAATACCAACACTTCTTGGTCTCTATGTGTAGAGGCTGATCTGGAAATATCTTGTTGAGACTTACCTGAGAGTTGTATGCGCTACATTTAAAGTTTCAGCAATCTCTTGCTGCGCTGACCCCCTGAATCCGAAGCAACACAGCTTGAGTAATTTGAGCCGAAGTTAGGTGCACTGGGTTTCAATTTTGGAATTATAAAGGACTACAGATTAATTTTAAAAAAAAGCAAAGATTAAACATGACCGTTTTAATATCGGAGTTTTACTCACACGTGTTTTGCTCGTTCCAGTAACGAACAAACGTTAAGTGTCACAGTAATTTAAAAATGGTACCTATTTTACAAAAACAATGTCCTGACAAACTGCCACTCGAAATTTTCATACACGATTTCAAAATCGCCTGTTATCGGCTTGTTTATGTTTGAGCCAAATTCTGTGCCGCTGAATGTAATATTATTTGCTTTTTATTGCTATTTAAAAACACAGTCACCTCGTCATACTACTTATACTTAGCTCATTATCATGTATTTCAAACATCCCAAGATTATATGCTTACCTAAGCTGACTGCGCTACCCAGCAATTTATTTCATCGTGATTCAAAATGGCGCTATTCGTTGAAAAGTCCATGCTTAAGAAAATTCTTTATAGCGTGCAAGCTTTGTTATACGAGGGTTCAATATTCCTAGTGCTCTGAAGCCTAGAATCAACTGTTCATTTTGATTGAATACGAAAATATTTTCTTTTGTGGGATGCATCACATGAGAAAAAAATTTAGACATTTTAGCACTCATTTTTCAACTAACTCACTATAAACGCATACATTTTCATCTATTAACGTGTATTAAAAAGTCTTGGACTGTCTCTTCTTCTACACGTATGTGAAGTACGAATAACAAATGGCGGTTACGGCCTGATTGAGATCAAATTTATTGGCTCGCATTCTGAGAACAGCCGCATTCTAAATCACAATAATGGCATACGGGCCTCGTTCTAGCTCAAGCCTACAGATTACGTGTATTGTAAACGGTTTCTCCCACACATTATGGTGTTCGACGTCATTAAATTTAATTATGTATGTTGGTACACGGTATCGATATATTAATGGGCGGCCTCGTACAAAATTAATAAGTACGGTAACAGGTGTGAAAGCCAATTTTCAAGTATTTAAATAAATGGATTTTCGTTATTGCCAGCATAGATGCAATAACATAAATGCGAAATATGAATAACGCTTTCATAAGCGGCTTATCGCACTGCCTAGTGTATATGCCATCTGAAAATTCCCAGTACTAAATTTTCAGTCTCTGATCTGTTAATTGACGCAGACGTTTGACCTTTAATAACGAGATCACTGGATATTAATCCGATTGAACACGTGTGGCACCTGCTGAAACGAAGAGTAAAATCCAGAATCCCAGCTCCTATCAATGTGTGGTGAACTGTGAATCGCTATAGTTGAAAAATGTCAGAGACTATCTCAGTTATACATAATTATACACATTACAATACATTACATCATTCTCAGTATGTCTAGGCGGGAATTTACAACTTTTACTGGTAACCTTAAAAATTTAAGAAAGTTCATATTTCACTAAAAACAATTTTACTTACAAAAAACATATTAAATGTGATCTCACTTTGATTTTAATAGGTGTCATTTAAAAGGTGTAAACAATAATTAGTATATATGATATATTTTTTAAAGTTTGATACTCGGTAAATAAACTCGACTGCGTTTCTGTAAATAAAGTATTTTATTGTTTTACTTAAATAACATTATTTTATAAAGTAACTACATGCAACATAATAAACACTACTTTACCTGTAAATAAAGAAACAAACTTGAAAGCTTTTAGCTCCACGAATATTAATCCTTTAAATCATTTAGGTTTTCATAACGTTTAAAATGACAATGACATGCTCATGTCATCATATTTCCGTTCACATCAGTCAGTCATTCGTTCCAACATTCATTCAATCAGTCTCATCAGTCACTCGTATAACTCAGTCACTCTTTACATATATTATTTAAATTTTGGGCCTATTTTATGTTTCGCTAAATATGTGTCTGTGTGCTCAGCAAAGTTTCCATTCAGTTTACATGAATTTGCTCCTATTAGTTCATTCTTCAATAAAAAAAAACTTTCATTTTGTTAGAGCGTAGCTAAACTGAGTCAACTTTAATATAGATCACCTAGGAAAACTGGACGGGGCGTACATTGTTTAAGTTTGAATTTGCTTGGATAAACGGCTTTGTTTCAAATTCAATTTCATTGGCTTATTTTAAGAAAACAAGAAAGAGTTGGCTTTTGCTTTCTGTACCAACACCACGAGTTTTGCCAGCGTCGTGAAAGCGCTATGATTTCAAAGCACTGAGTGCCATACGACTAACGCAATGCAATGACGACGCTACTACCCCACAGCGTTTTATAAGCAGCGCACGCGTTGCGTTGCGCCACGCCGTTTCAACGCACCGTTTACCATTTAATTGTCATTCTGATTTATTTGTGAAACGACTAAGCTTCACCTCCTCTATATTGCAACGTGTCGAAAACACATAGCAGAGCATCTTTTTAAGACCAGTTTTTAAGAAAAGAATAATAATTGTTATGGATATTATAAGGTTTTTAAAATGACATGGTCACTAACACTATCATTAACCCTGCATATACACCCTGAACAATCCCCTGCATATGCTCATAAACACCCACCCGCAATAACGTAAGATCATCCGTGATCTGTTTGCAACAGCGCCGAAATATCGAGAACTGCAAACAAATAGTATACATGGTAAATATTCCGTTTTCAGTGTCAATGGATATTTTAAACAAATATGTTGTGAATTCAACGCAAAAGAGGAGTCGAATTTTTTTTTTTTTGTGTAAAGCTTTTAACTTTTAAAATAAATTTCGTTATTGAGAAGTTTCACCACTTTGACTGAAGCGTACAGAGAATCTATACGTAAGTCGAGATATTTCAGGTGCCATTGCTTATTTAAAAAATAATTTTATTTGTGAGTTGATTTTTATTAAGTGCATGTTTTTATTAAGTGGATGATTAATGGTGAATGGCAGCATAAGGAACGGTGACTGACTCGCCGTAATAATTGTATTGCGGAAGTAAGTAATTTAAATAACATAGTGTGAAGAAAGAAAAAATTACCTGCGCTGTTTCATTCAGATAAGTCATTTTATTTCCGAAAAGTGTTACGAGTTAATTACGTCTTTTGCGTGAGTTAGCACCTATTATTGATATTTTTTAGCAATTGGCCCTTTCTGAATTTTTCAGTTCAAACGATTGAACAATCTCGTGATACTCATTTTTATACAATAAAGGCTTGCGTTAGCCCGCGACGCGCCTGATTTAAAACGATGGCCTCACGCCTAGGTCGAAGCTCGCTTGCCTAAGACCAAAACGATTCACTCGAACTTTGAAGCGATAATAATTATAACAAGGCACTAAAACTGATAACAAAATTAAATTCATATTTCGGCTAGGGTTCTACTGCTGAGCTAAGCCTTAGGTTCGATGCCCCAAACCGGGCAAAGTGTATTTTTTTCTATCCGGAATATGTTTCTCAGTAGACTGGATTTGTAATTTTTCTCGAATGATGGCTCTAAGTAAAATATTCAGCTGGATCCGGTTAGACTGGAAGCCGACCCCAACATAGTTAAGAAAAAACTAGGCAGATTATGATGATAGCAATAGGCTGGCCACTTTAACATGACACGTAAATATAAATGGCCAAAGTGAGTGTAGCCTATGGGTTCTGCCTTACCTTTAGGAGATTACAAGCGTGATGTTACGATATTTTATCTTTAATATTTGTATAGTTCATATTTCTAAATATAGAGTAGAAATAACACTGTGTAATGTCTAACATTCATCGTACCATACCAAGTGATATCTTACTCGAAGTAAAAGCAGCTTAAAATATTGTTTGTGCAAACTGAGAAAAGATCGACGGGGCGAGCGTTTGTGCATTCCCCTGAAATAAAACATCTGTACAGTACTTTCATGTTATACTTTTCACGTGTTACATTTAGTATTATGTGTGCGGCGCACGTTACTCCCAGAGGAACCGTAAAAATAAAAACATCAGGTAGATCCTTCAAGTTATTCTTTACTGATTACTTAATGCTGGGGATATTTAATGGGTGGCTTAATATTGGGTTCGCACGGTGAACTGTAGAAAGTAGCCAGCATTTATTAGAAGATAGAAAGACTAAGGAGTACGTAACCATCAAATTATCGACTGGCACATCGCCCGCGATTTCGTCCGCGAAAATTGTGATAGCTCGGGTAACATTTTGATACCTTGGGTTAAATTGTTCCATTTTAGGTAGAGATGTCTCATTTTCAAAATATAATATAGACTATGTTACTCGGTAAGGATGTAGCTTTATAATGTTAAAAGAATTTTTTAAATCGGTCGAGCAGTTTTTGAGTTAAATCATAACAAACAAACAAAATCTTTCCTCTCTATAATATTAGTTTAGATTTAGATTCACGAATCGAACCTACTGACCGACCTACTATCGAACTACTGTACCCACAATTTACATAAAACTAATGAACATAACTAAGTTGTTCGTTTCGTTTTAAATGGTTACAGAAGCACACTTTAGAATGTGTAACATTTAGTAAGAATCTTTAGTAGTAAAAACTGTATCTCTGCTTTACAATACTAATTTGCATATTGTTGACATAAAATATTATGTAAGAAGGATGTAAGTGTATGAAGGCAGGCAACAGTATAATATTTCGTGACAGTTACACCTCTCGCAGTATAATAACGCGGTATTTTATCGTTAAGACCTACCGCTTGTCAATAGACATGGCGTATGTGACTTATTTGCTCGTATTATGTGACTCGGTTACAAAATTTTCTCGTGTGACGCAAAGCATCTACGTTATTATGTTTGAAATTGTGGAAAATCGGTGTAAAAATTTTGCAGGCGTCGATAGCACTGGGACGCCCATAATCATCTCGTTATTACGGATCGAGAACTTAATCTAAGCTATCGAGTCAGTATAAGCCAAGCTTCGAATAAATATTTTAACGACTTTATTATGCTCTAAAAGCTGTTCAGCGTGAAGTGAATGTTAAAACTACGTGCGCATATTTTTGAGGGGCACCAAAAAGAAATTCTATTTTTTTTTCTTTTGTTTCCTTTTTGTGAGAACTAAACCATCGCTCCGAAATTCAGTAGCGTTTGATAATGTGAATTTGAGTGTTATTAGAGTTGATATGATTCAACAAGACGTTCAAGACGTTTCTGTAAAAGAAAATCTTGATCGTTGATTGTTGAATGATAGTTTTAAATTTGGCTGAGCGTCAACACTTTTTAATCGTTTGTACTAACACCGTTTACATCAGCATGGTCGCATGGTCACTCGACTGTGGCCCGAGGCTTTCTTATCTTAACAAACATTACTGTTACTTGACCTGAAAAAAAAAATGCGACATAATTGAAATGGCCTCAGTGAAATAATTGAACGAAATGCGCGAATGATTGTTCCTAGAGTTGCGGCGACAGTTAAACTGCCGCGGCCGCTTCGAACGATAAATGTATGAACAATTAAGTATTTTTCTTGCAAATTATTATATTAAAGTAATTACCTTACCTAGGCAGGATTAAATTTGACTTTTTTAAACTTATTAACTCGTTGTTCATTTTATTTTATAGACAAAGGAAAATGTTTTTTATAAAGTGCCGTGCTGTTTTTCATCATCATTTTGTCTTATGAATGTGAGATAATTTACAGGTCTAATCGCCTGTTGGAATGGACTAAAGGTAAACAACTGGTAATCCGATACTGATTAGGAACGTCGCAGGTTGTAAACGGTATTTTGTTACACACTCTATATCTGCCCTGTGGGACAGATCCTACGTAAAAGCAAAGAGGGTTTCAGACTCCGTGAGTGGATAGGATTATCGGGGCAGCACGAGATCTTAATAGCCACAGCTATGTAATAGGGGTCGATCCTCGCTAATACATAAGAGAAACATTTTCGGTGCCTGTTTGTCGGAAATCACTCCAAAATGCTTCCACTCCATTGTACTGAACTGTATTGATATCGCAGCACTTTGATGGAATTGACTTCCTATTAAGATTCGTCTTGTTTTCTCTTACATTAATTGTCTTAGACGCTTATTGGTTTTGTATATGTTGGAACAAAGTTTATAGTGGTCGGATTTAGGTGTGAGTTTTTTTTTATTGAATTTCTAGAGTTTTGGAGAAGAAAGCAAAACAAACAGAGCCGTTCGTGAGTTTTGTTTTTTAATTTTCTTTTTATATATTATTTTTTAGTTTAGGAAAAACTTGAAATTCGACGAATTTAGATTGTGGCGGAGATTGTGGCGTCAATTATTTCTAAACTACTGAATTTTGAGACTAAGATTTCTTGTGTCAAGTAAAATGTTCAAGAAAACCATATTTTCGAGTTAAGTCAATAGTAATGCATTCGCAAATATCAGGAAATTCCCATTGTAAACAATTAGGAAGGCCCTTTTTCCCAAAATGTTTCTACTAGCATCAACGTAAATACAATCCTGAAAATATCCTTATTAAATCAGCTATCAACAGAAAACAAAACTTAAAAAAATAATATTCGAAGGTACTTGATATGTTCAAAAATTCGGTTCGGTTTAGAAACTACAATTTTGGAACAAATAATTTAACAAAATTTTCCAAAACTATTCTTTCGGAAGGGGTTGTTGAAGTTTGTAGGGATATATATATTCACATTAATTTAAACAAATATTTTTTTTTGTTATACGTACAACATTTTCAATACGTGAACCTACTGGACTCCACACAGGAGCTATTTTATTCTAATTCATCATCATCATTCTCTTGCCCTTATCCCAATTCATTTGGGGTCGGCGCAGTACGTCTTCTTCTTCCATACCTCTCTATTACTTGTCATCTCATGAGATACCTCCTTTCTTGCCATATCATTTTTCACACAGTCCATCCATCGTTTCTTTGGTCTTCCTCTACCCTTATTACTTGTCATCTCATGAGATACCTCCTTTCTTGCCATATCATTTCTCACACAGTCCATCCATCGTTTCTTTGGTCTTCCTCTACCCTTATACCCATCCACATTCATACTCAAAACTTTCCTCACGACATTTTCCTCATTCCTCCGCATCACATGCCCATACCACGACAACCTATTTCAATTTCTATTTTATTCTAATTATTACAGTTAAAACAGTTATATCGACTTGACATTGGTGTGGCTGTAGGTGATTGGAATTTAGTACCTAGTTTAACATATTTTGATGCTTTTGCCAATCTTGTTGAAGGAGCCAGATACCTGGATTCCCCAGTCATCATCATCATGTGCCTAGCCTTTTCCCAACTGTATTGTCGTCGGCTTCCAGTCTTACCGGATGCAGCTTACATGGAGCGACGCCTATCTGACCTCCACAACCCAGTTAGTACTGGGTAATACGATACCCCTTTGTTAAGACTGGTTGTCAGACTTAGCCAGTGTTGGGTACAAAATTCACAATACTCCATTACGTAAACTTTTCCGTTGTAGGTACCCGTGTTATAATGGTGTGACGGCAATTTCTCCCAAATTCCACATTCTACCGCGCTAATATCTCTTTCAAATAGATAAACAATATACACGGTATTATTGATAATTCCGTGAATATTTTGTTATAACAATAAAAATTCTTCCATACATTTTTGAGACAGCAATTTTGATAGCGGTCCTCGCTTTGATTAAAATAAGGGAATGTCACAGTTTTACGACTCCTAAATTCAAAACATTGTTTAAAAACTTGCGTACAGGACATTCGATAACCTTTATGTGTATTTGAAACCTCTCCACGCTTGTGTTTTTTTGTATGTTACCTGATCTAGATTTTAATAAGTGGATATCGCAATAATTGTGTTAAATTGGTTTTTAGTTAAATTGGCGTTACTTTTGATTGCGGTTATATTTATCGCTGCATAAAATTGAAAAAAGAAACAATATAACACTGTATTTAAAGAAAAACTAAATACGCTTCTATCGCACTTCAAATGTTACAGTCTGATGAATTCCACCTCCTGGATGCATCGTCAGACCCTCAACACCAAGTGCAAATTAATGAACTGATGAAAACGGATCATAAGACCCAAAACTCCGAGGGGTTTTCTAATAGCTACTGAAGAGTTCTACCATCCATCTCCTGGCTTCATCATCAGAGTAGCTCCAAGATACCAAATTATAGCATTGTCGTCCAAATTACAAAAAAAAAAGCAGCTTAAAATTGAATGCCACAATTTGATTACATTGTTTGTTGTACATGTGAACCTAACACGTATAAGCGTGATAAAAAGAACGTAATGTATGCTGAAGAATTTCATGTATGCAGGAACAGATTTCACTAGAAATAATCATTACCTTTGTACCTATTTTTCTATTCCTAATAATAATTTATAGGTGACATAGGTTGATCAGAGATATCTGATTAATCAAACTGAATAAACTGTAAATTTGATCAAAGTAATTATTGGTCTCTAACTGTTGAAAGACTTTTTTCTTGCTTATATAATTTAAAACAAATTTGTATATTCCGTGATGAATAAATACCTGTTTACACTAAACTAACAGGCAGATTATTGAGATTTGGTAAGTTCGAAGTCGTCAACACAAATTCAGTACTATTTATTTATCTTTGTGGCGTACTGGAAACTGTGTGCTCACTCGCACACATTTCTGGAGCTAGCTGAAAGTGGGTTTGTAATCTGTGGGTGAAAATGCTACATAGTCGGATATTATAAAGTGGTTGAGACACAAATGTTATTGGTTCTTGTTGTACTGTAAACAGTTATCAAACATTGTGTAGTATTAAAAAGCAACTGAGCAACAATAATTTTAGGATAACAACTTGTAATTCTTGGAACGTATTAAAACTACCAAAGCCAGGGTTCGAAATTACCATTTTTTTTTCTTTAATAATTATCGCATCACATATTTGTAGTGCCCGACCGAAGATTCGGTTTCAGTTTCGGCCGGTTTTCCCGCTGAATCTCGATATTTATGAATTGTTTTACGTCATCCCTACTATTCCCGAAAAATAACCGACTTCAACAAACTAAAAAAGTAGAAAATCAATAAAAGTCAGTTTTTTTTTATAAAACTATCACATAAATCCTAGTCAAGTACCAATTTTACATTGCAACTAGAAGAGATGCACATCGTCCATGTAGACGAAAAAGAAAAATTGCATATTATTGAGGATAACTCAAACAGTACTTAAGCAAAGTTAATAAAATTTATATGGGAAAACCGAGCGAGCTTCCTCTACCAAATGAAAAAGGTTCACCAAAATCGCACAACGAATCAGGGAGAAATAAAAAAAAAAGATGCTGGTCGAGTGCATAACCACGTCCGTTTTAAGCAGTCGGTTAATGAAACTAAAACAAATGTACTTAAAATTCTCTTTGTGGAAGGAGAAAGGGGAGGCCTTTGCTCAGCAGTGAGACAACATGTAGGCAAAAACACATTGCTTGTGACCGTTTTGTTAAGTTGATACTAGACTTCACGCGTGAAGTGACTACTTCAAAATGATTTTTATTTTATCAATATAATAATTATCATGAACAAACGAAACATGCACTGAACGCGTGTATAGTGAAGTTACATTTTAACCGACGGAAACAGGAGGAGGATCTCAATTCGTTGCGTATACTTTTATTTTTTTCCCTAAAAACCGAGTATTGTGCCCATCGGTATTTCCATGAAAATTCCGCAACGTTATTATTTTTACACAAGGTCTGAGAATGTTCAATTTATGATAGACAGTAATAGTTTAAAGTAAGTTAAGTATTAGGGGGTTTAGATATGAATGTGAAAGATATAATTAACCAACACCATGACTGTAAAAAGACAGATTTATATAAATAGTGCCATATTCTGAACTGCACCCTAAAAATCTACATCATCATCATCATCATCATTTCAGCCGAAAGACGTCCACTGCTGGACATAGGCCTCCCCCAAGAAGGGGGGTTTTGCCATAATCGCCACGCTTGGCAGGCGGTCGCAGTACGGTTGTTACAAAAGCACAGAGATCGCTGCTGCCCATTCTCTGCTAATTCCCTTAGTCGCCTCTTACGACACCCACGGGAAGATATGGGATGGTGCTATTCTTTACGTCCGACCACACAAAAAAAAAAAAAAAAACAAACAAAAAAAAAACCTACAAAAAAAAATATATATACGAAAAATTTAATCGACGCGGGTGTTACGGCCAATACCATTTAAATTTATAGAGTAATTTTGTGGGAGCGTCGGTCGGAAGTAACACCTACCGCGTCGGTTGTTAATGACCAGCTTAATATGAACTTACCTACAACAAATAAATTAGCTCAGATGAACTTTAGTAATTACTGAGTAAAATCTCCTTATACTTATATAATGACCCCATTCAAATAATAAAAAGCATAAGTACAACATCATTAATAACTAATTTATTATAAGAAACGCGACTAATTATGACTAGGATTTTAAGTTCGGTTCAAAAGAATACAATTTTCATTAAAAAACAGCTGAATGTAAATAAAATAAAAAGGTCAAACGCGCGAATTAACAACTCGCCGAAGGGTTCAAGCTTTTGAATTAATTATAATCCTTATCAACGAGATAATATTTTTCTGGGCTTTCCTTTACTCGGGGAGCGTAGCAAAATAATTCAAAATTATATGATGTTTATTGACATTTTCACTGAAATTGAAAGCGAATGTGATTACGTCAATCGAATAGATTTTTTTATTTCATGAAACACTGAAGCGTAATTCTAAGAGCTTGTTGAGTGGTTATTAGTAAGTCTATTTAAGCTCTATAGAAATCGCTTTGATGGAATGAATGGCGTCAAATTCGAATGTTTTTCAGACTCAGCATAAATTAACATAGAATATGTAATAATAGCCCTCAGTTAAAGCATTTTAAAAAATATGTTTAACACAGCATGCAACGAGGAAGGAGAAGCTCGTAGCTAAGCAATAAAAACCGCTCGGATCAATGTGTCAATCTTTGTCCAGTTCATTTTGTTGGGAGTAGGGAACTGCATGCAACGTGGCTAAATAATAACAGCCGCTCAGATCAATCCTAGGTTGATTTGTGGACGGGGACCGCCCATTACATGCCGAGTTTCCTCCGTGCCTCGGAAAGCATGTTAAGCCGTTGGACCCTGCTGTCATTTGTAGACCTTTGACAGTCGTTACAGGTACTCAGTAGCCCGAAAGAAGGACAACCAGTCTTACCAAGGGGTTCAGTATTACCTAATATTAACTGGGTTGTCTAAGTCACATCAATCGCTCCCTGTAAAATACCGTTATTTAGATGCATCTGGTCGAACTGGAAGCCGACCCCAATATAGTTGGCGAAAGGCTAGGTGAAATATTTTTATGTTTAGGTAAAATACCGAAATCTTGTCTTCTAAGTCACACTAGTCATGCTCTCAAAACCGCAAGAATACAAATTTTTGGATTGTCGTAATATTATCGCAATTCGCTTCTAACATTTTCATGAAACGTGCAGTTTTCAATAAAAAGTAGGTACGCAATAACCCGCGACTACTCAAACTAGTTGTGCAAATAAAATCTACTGGATAGCCGAGAAATAACCGAAGACCAAACTTATTCGGAATCATTAATCTTTTGCCACTCATTAATCGGTTGCACGTGTCGCAGTTCGTAGAAATTCTGTGCGGCAAACGAACCAGCTGATTAGAACGCCTGTCAAAACAGAATAATACTTTCTTAGAAATAAATCTTTAGGAAATGTTTTCCCGCAACTATTTATCCTTTAGTTATTTTTAAGTTAATTTAATGGAATTTGTAGGCTCTCAAACATGATTATATGGGTATTTATTCTTGCAACTAAAGGAATAATTACCAATATATTACAGTTTGGTTCATTCTGTGGTCGCCCTACGACCTCCACGTGCAATATAAAAACAAACTAGACCTAGACTAGAGTCAAGAGGAAACCCATCACAAAAAAATAAAAAAAAAGTACTTCCGGCCTATGTCATCATATGCCTAGCTTATTCCCAACTACATACCTATGTTGGCGTTAACTTCCAATCTAACCGGGAGCGACTGCCTTTCTGACATCAACAACTCATTTAATACTGGGTAATACGATTCTCCTTGGTGAGAACTGGTTCTCAGAATTTACAACCCCCTTCCCCGCCCCCTATTACATGGGACTTAAAAGATAACTGGTTTAATGTAGGTCTACTATAGGGTACACCTCTGCTTAACCGTTCGGGGAATAAAAGCGTGATATTATGCTATGTGTGTATTGCAACGTTGCGACTGGCTTTACCGATGTCGTGTTGACGTCAGATGAAGTGTTCTATACCACTGAATACTACAATCTCGATAAAACCTTACGTATTCCTATAAAAACTATATGTCTTGTTCCATTCCTGTCGGGTCTAAAAGTAGTGAAACTTGAGCAAAGCTTGCAAACGCACTCACATCAATGAGTTGTAAGTCTTTAAGTCTTTTCAACTAAAACACAAGCTTTGCATTTTACACATCGCTTTAAATCTTAGAAACTTTAAAGGAATGAAGCAAATTTCATATTAGAATGACTGCCTCATAAGTTCCTTTCATTTAGTGAGCTTAAAATAATCAACGTAAGGAAGGTGGTTGCCAAGTGAATTCTTAACATGCAGCATAATTATGTTAATTAAAATTGAATACTCCAGAAAAGAAGTTTTTTTTAAATAAAATCTACTTTTGTACAAATAAACCGACATACCAACTGGCCTGCAAAAAAAACCAATTTAATAATAAAACCTTTTTCCGAGTTTTCTGTATTTTTTTCAGTTTATTTTTGTTTTTGATATACTTATATGCGCAAATGAGAATTCCATCGGTTCTTTGCCGACAAATTCAAGTAAGAGTATAATTAGCTTGATGAACTTGTGACGCTTAAAATTTAATTGCACTCACTGGAATTGTCCGAACGTGCAGTTTGTTTAGACTACAAGCTCTAATCAACTGCTCTCTATCTGAGTGATTTCCGAAATACCCCATCAACAACCATGCGGTATTTGAAATGGTTGGTGTCAACAGCACGTGTAAAAAATTTAAATATAGACAAACTTTAGTAGTTACGTGTACATTACCTAGCCTAACTTAATACCTAGTCACTACATATTGTCTACTAGCTTTTGGTTAGTGAAAATTATCGCAGAGTATTAATATAAGATACCGGGATAAATACGTATCCTATGTCCTAACTCAGTATTTAATAGAGTCCTATGCCAAATTTCATTCAATTTTTTTAAGCCATACGCTGACTGTAACACGCATACTGACTGAGTTACTTTTACAGTTATAATATTAATAATCAATTGTTTTTGGATTCAAACACGTGAAAATCAGTTCTTTTTTGTTTCGTCTTTATAATTTTGTGGTCATACCTACCTTCTTTAAAATGTGTAAAAAAAGAATACTTGTAGCAAATCTTTTTTTCTGCTCTTTTTTATTGAATTACCCTTCTAAAAACCTGATTGTTACAGGGCGTAACTAAATTGTCTCATTTAGCTTTGTTTAAAGCTGTGCTGTTATTAAATATGAAGAATTTTATCATGGTCAGGTTTTATATATTTTTTCTTTTGCCTATGAATAGTAAACGAAGAACCGACAAAACTTGAATATAGTGTGTATTCTTAGAATATCATTGTCTATAATTTCTCTGAGCCAGATCATCTGATAAAGCGTTTGAATTGGCAAATGAGATAAGATAGCCTAATAAGATTCCGGGATAATCGAACCCGAGAAATTCAATCACTTCCAAATTTTGAACTAGCTTTGGAATTTCCCTTGAGTGTAGGCTCAACTTGCCCTTTATTCGGCTTTTCCATAATGTAACACGTTTACAAAAATTACAGAGCTGTGTTGTTATCCGCAAAGAGTAGCCTATCTTCTTATCTTTTAGGCATCTTAAGAAACGGGTAAGAGATTATATTGAAAGGATGGCGTGGGTGTAATCCGTATGTAGGTACTAATAAATGCACTCTCCGGACAACTGCTCTAGATTCAACCCTGGTGATAATATCAATAATCTTTGACGATTGTTCATATAGATTGTTATATTAATTTAACCATATTTTTTTTTAAAATATGGAAAACGTCGTAGCTCTAGGCATGGTAGAGATGGATATCGATTATAATTAATGATAAAAAAAATATACTTTTGTTTTATTTTCCTGTGAGAAAACAGGAGAATACGTTTGTCTGGGCGTATACGCCCCGCTAGCCACTAAAGACAATAAGGCTATTATTCGTAGAAAAAGTTTATACAATAGATAACAGACATGGTTGTTTATGTTTAATTTACATTGGACGTAAAAAACCTAAATTTTTATAACCCCCAACATAAAAATATGGGTTTTATAATTTGAGTGTATATTTGTGTGTCTGTCTGTGGCATCACAGCTCCTAAACGGAAGAATAGATTGTGTTTTTTTTTTTACGAATCACGAGCTAAAATAATCAAAAATATCCGATCTAAAATCGTCGCTACTTTTGCAGTGAATTCAAGCGAAAAAGAAAAGATACCAAAATCGGATTTGCTCGTATACCCTCCTGAACTCCCCTATTTTGAACATCCTATATCCTGTTCGCGATAACTTCCTAATCATCTCTTCATCTGCCTAGTCTTTTTCCCAACTATATTGGAATTAGCTTCTAGCCTAACCGGATGCAGTTGAATACCAGTATTTTACATGGAGCGAATGCCTATCTTACCTCCACGCACCAGTTAGTACTGAGTCATACGATTCCTCTTGGTAAGTCTGATTGTCACCCTTTCGGGCCACTGACCATCTATAACGATTGTCAAAACTCGACAAACAACAGCCAGGACCAACGGCTTAACGTGCTTTCCGAAGCACGAAGAAAAATAAGTATAAAAGGGTGGCCACCCATCAATGGGCCAAACCTAGGCAAGCGCGGCTTAACCTGAAGATCCTAGACCTGTTATTATTTAGCCACGAGCGCTTCCTTATTATATATACAACATGTAACGTAATTAACGCACACCCTCAAACACCACAATTAGAATATTATGTTACAATCATAATACATACACTGATTTTTTAGTTAATCATGTAGATATAGGCTGTTGTAAAATAATTGTCTTTGACACCTTTTTTAAAAAGAAATTGTTTTTTGAAATGAAAAAACTGTCACTGAAGAAAAATATAAGAAAGTCTACTACTAATTCTGTGATCCCTTTTATTTGTAATCGTTGCACCCAATAAAGTGATTCCCGACCCATTCTGCAATATAGGCATTATTTATTGATTAAATTATTTACTAATTCCGGAAGAACGTTGTGGATACAGTACGAATCACAAGCACTAAGAAAGTAACTAACTCGCGACTTATCAGCACTTAAATCTTTTTTTTAAGTGTACGTGACCAACCTCCAGGTCAGATGTCATTTGTTTGGCGAATCGACATGGGGGATGATATGGGAAGAGGATCAGATGAGACTAAACCAATAAAATTACTAAATAGCTTTTCATCTTGGTAAGCCAACGACTGATGGATAAAGGCTGAACAAACCAATAAAATCCTTACCACTGTTGTATGTGAACCGAATTTGTTAAATAAGTAGGTACTAGTACACATGTCCAGCAGTGCGCGGCGTCTTTCGGCTGGAATGATGATGATGATGAGTATACATCGGTTTCGTTGGTCCTCTTAATTTAATACCTCTTTCAGAAACTAGATTTAATTAGCTCAAAATTCATATAAAGGGGGTCGTCAACAACAGCGCGAACTTTATTTTTCCAGCTGTTTGTTAGTCTACTTAGCAAGTTGAAATTATCACCGAATTTTACTGCTAGAGATGTGATACAACACAAAAATACATTTAAACTTTTACTCATTAACACGATTTTAATTGACAAATTGAAAAGAACTACTGGGTTTTATTTATTTTACCTTCAATTTTAAAGAAAGCCTTTAAGTACTCTTAAAAAAATAAGTTTACTGTCCTGGAGGTCACGGATACCTAAATAAAATTAAAAAAAACGTTTAACAACTTACCAATCGGAATTTTATCAGGAGCTGGCACTTGGCTGTTCAATACATTTATATTATAGTACATAACCAAAAAAGTCAGTGAAATATTTTTTAATATATTTAAAAGGAATTTAAACGCCATGGTGTTAAATATTTAACGTATTTTTAAAAGAAAACCGGAATCACATTTTCACCCGCGCACTTAGTTTGTAGGTTCGCGCGGCCAGAGGATACTAGAGTTCGGTTAAGGTAAAGTTCTGAGAGCGTCAGCTAGTACGAAGGCAGCGTCACAACGCGAGCGTCGTCGACTAGCGACTGGCTGGGCGGACGGATGGCTGCCCGCCCGCCCTTCCCGACCCTCCCTTCAAAGCGGGCTCTACATCCTCTTTTCTACACGATACGCATGACTTGTTTTATTACTTTTATTTTTCTTTAATAATCTTGCTTAATGGTCTATTTCGTTGCTCGACGAAACTTCTTAAATTTCCTTTTCGAATGTTACTCGCGTTTACAATAAGTTTCTCGGTGTCTTTTCGACACGTAGGCGTCCCGTCTCGGTCAATGTTTGGTTTGCGATGCCCATGTAGGCTGCTTTTTTAATACATATCTAATGGAGTATTCGAATTAAAATTATGATTAACCAACCTATTCGACGAATTTTAATTAATTTACTGTGTTTTTTCTCATAGAATTAATACACACACTATTTACGCAATATTTACCAAAATTAAAAATATATTGTTTAATTTAAAAAAAATATGAACTGCTTGGGTCGTTCTACAGGTTAAGCTCGCTTGCCTAGGTTGGTCAGTGGATGGGACCACCCATTACATACCGAGTTTCCTCAGTGCCTTGGATAGCAGGTTAACCTGTTGGTGCCAGCTGATTTTTGACCGTCGCGCGTCGTTATTACAATTGCCCACCCGGTCACCAACCCCACGGCCGAAAAGTTCTGAAATGGCTACCGCGAACCGGAAGACGATGCGTTGGAAGGCCTCCCACTAGGTGGACGTATGACCTGGTGAAGGTTGCGGGGATCCGCTGGATGCGAGGTGCATGGGACCGGTCAATGTGGCGTCACTTGGGGGAGGCCTATGTTCAGCAGTGGACGTCCTTCGGCTGAAATGATGAAATGATGATGATGACCCGGTCACCTGCGCACTTGACGATAGATGATAGCTAAATTTTGTGCCAAATATTTATACTGACAAGAATATTAAATTACAGCGTTTTATTGGTGGCATTGTTTATTCCAATAAATTATTGAATATTTTAACTTTTTTTGAGTTTAGTTATGAAAATTTGCAATCGACACTCTTTAAAGAAACAAGTTCTCTTTGGCGTCTATATTGTACATTCTTTGCCTCCCGTCAATCACCATTCACAAAAAAATTGGTGTCACCTTGTTTTGCAGACTGAAGTTTCACAGAAGTTCGTTTGCAGAAAATGTTTCCCATACTGTTTGGTCCTCGTATTTTTATTTCGAATATTTTTAATTCAATTGAATGAAACATATTTTACAGAAACACAATTCAATGAATTTTATGATCACATTTTTTTATTTAGCAAACTTATCAAACAGTAGAATTACTTTTTACCGAATATTGTATGTTCGATGTATGTTTCCATGGTATCTTATTTTAACGAAATTTTTAACCTTAAATGAAAATATTGTCTTTACAAGTCAATATGTTGTGCTACAAAAGTTAGTGACAGAAATGAATGGCTGCATAACCGACTCCACGTAGTCTTGTCTGCCCTACCCCAAGAGTGTAATTTAAGCCCGCGTAGGCGCGGAGGGTGAGACGGCCCGCGAGCTGAGGAGCAGGTGGTTCCTAACGCTTCCTGCCGCGGCTGAGGCTGGCCGGCTTGCCGGCCAGCAAGCCGAAGCTGCGATGGTGAGCGTTGAAACCATCTGCGACGATAAGCTTGCGTGGGGCTGGTCGGAGCGCCGCAGCGCCGGAGCCGTGACAGAAAGCCATGCCTGTTGCATGTTGTATGCTCGCTTGCATGCTGCGTGTTGGTTGCATCATGCATGTCGCATGCTTGCTTGCACGCTGCAAGTTGGATGCTTGATTGTATCTTGCATGCAACAGGCATGGACACTATTAGTGAGAATAACAGGATTATTTTCCTGCTTCACAAGAATTTACCCGCATTATTTTTGTGAACTCGGTGTTGTAATTTTATAGGAGGGTATTAAATTTATCAAAGGTATGAATTGAAACGTTTACAAACTGTCATTCGATTAAATGTTATTCCTGGTAATAAGTTTTATGTGAAACAAACGATATGTGGATAAAGAATATTTGATTTGTAATTCTATGATATTAATATTCTAACATTAAACTTAATTTGAAACAAAAATCGATGATTTAAATTTCTTCAAAGTAAGTATTCTGCGTATTGATTATTCTATAAAATGATAATATGAGAAACAATTTATGTGAAACGAAATTCGATTAAACAATTAGCGATGAAACAACGCACAACCACAAAAAAATACTTGCCCCATTGGTACGTGTTCCAAAGTAGATGTTCCCGAGCAAAAGTTCGTTTCTTTCCATCATGATGTATCTCGAGGAGGCTTGGCGGGCACAAAAAGACCAAAACTAGCTCCTTTGAATGTTCTTCGCACTGTACGTAACAGTAACTGAGGTTACTGAACTTCGTATAAAGCTCACTTAGGTCTTGGACTGCCGTTAGACGTGGGGTCCCACGTACGCGAAGCTGAATGAAACGATCGCCCTCCTGCTTGAAGTAAGTGTTTTTCTGCCTTGTCCCGGTCTTCTAACAAATCTCTGAATAGCTGAATCATAAGATACAGCCATAAATTGTTGAAACAGACCGGCGAGGAATTCTCGAGATCATTCTATAAGTTTCATCATTTCTCCTCGTCTCAAGTGCCCTGGAAATATCAGTTGGGTTCAAGTCGGGCATTATGAAGTGCTGACTTTTAAAAAGATTTATTAATTAAAACAACCAGAATGTGCTTTAATCGAATCCATCAACATTTTACGGAATGTTGAACTGCATCCGTAAAATGATACTTCTTAAATACGCTGGAAAACATGAAAGTTCAAATAAAATTAAAACTATCGTATAAAACGTGACTTTCAATAGATTTCTCAATTTAAAATAATTATTTCTACAGTAAAATAATATATTTATCTATAATCTAACTATATACATTACAACGATTAAGAAACGAATAAATTATATAACTTAAATAACAATAAACTATAAAAAGGCGTCAAAAAACTCCTCCTCAGTATAATTAAATAAAAACCAGCCTGCAATGTTTCACAAAGAACTTTTTCGTTTATATTCTGCGGAATTTGCCGGTGTGTGTATTTGGATATTTGTAATATCGTTCGTATCGTTAACGTTTAAACGCTGCAATTTATTTGGGCTGTAACTAAAAAAAAAGAAATACTTTCTATTATACAAGGTGTTGTTTTGCATCCTCGTCAAAATTCAGGAGGTTGTCACACAAGACATAAATTATCAATTAAAATTACGGTACCTAGTTAATTACTAATAAACGCAGATTTTTTTGGTTGTTTATGTTTGTCAGTATTTCAGAATAACCCCCTTAACGTGGTTTAGGGAATAAGAAATGATCGAATAAACGTTTGAGATTGTTTGTATTTGTGGAGGCACGGTTATAAGGCGAGAATCAGACGGCCCTAGTTTAAAACACGGGTTTTTCACACTTACCGATTTCCGTAAATGAGATTAAAAACAAAAATTACCTACCAATTTTATTATTGATTCGGGACGAGAATCATTAGCATAGTTACCTCCTTAAATTTGACGAGGTTGCAAAACAACACGTTGTATATTATAATAATACAAATCCCATATCTTCCCGTGGGTGTCGTAAGAGGCGACTAAGGTACTTGCCAGAGAATGGGCAGCAGCGTTCTCTGTGCTTTTGTGACAACGGTAATGAGATCGCTAACCCGCCTGCCAAGCGTGGCGATTATGGCAAAACCCCCCATGTTATGTCTATGTGGCGGAACTTGGGGGACGTCCAGCAGTGGACGTCTTTCGGCTGAAATGATGATGATGATGATGAATACAAATGCTAAACGAAAATGACGAATCATTCAGTCAAGTAATCTTATCTCATCAATATATGAATATCGACAGAATCTTCATGTATGTATGAATATGGATATGGGAATATATAATATGGAGCCAAAACGAGCATGTAAGGATCCTAGTAAGTGGCGTTCTGTTTCTGTCTAACCCCCATGCAAAAAGGGTGCGTAAGTTTCTGTTTAGTATCTTATGGTTTTGAAGTTGAAGGGTGCTGCGTACTGTTTGTTCTGTAGCTATGTTATTTTTTTCTATCCATCATAAATGGTATGTGACGACACATACAATTCCGGTTTTTCATGACCAGAACATAAAAACCTACAAAAAGTAAGAATAGTTTTGATCCATAATTTGTATTTATTAAAAACATAATAATTATAAACTGCCTCGTTTTCTAGAGGACGCAAGCGCGACTGTTTTAAAAAAAAAACCGGCCAAGTGCGAGTCGGACTCGCGCACGAAAGGTTCCGTACCATTATTTATAAAAACGAGCAAAAAATACTTTTTTTATGAGAGGGGCCTCTCATAAAAAAAGTATTTTTTGCTTCATTTTTTTCTGTTTTTAGTATTTAATGTTATTGTGGCAACAGAAATACATAATCTGTAGAAATTTCAACTCTTTATCTATCACGGTTCATGAGCTACAGCCTGGTGTCAGACGGACGGACGGACGGACAGCGAAGTCTCAGTAATAGGGTCCCGTTTGACCCTTTGGGTACGGAACCCTAAAAATGTTGCCCCTTGCTAGGAATTTCTCCTGAATCGTGGGTGCGTTTACAAACATTTAAATTCACATACACCAGCCAGACCCGGAACAACTACCAGTGGGTCATACAAATATTTGTTCCGTGCGGGGATCGAACCCACGACACGCAGCGCATCAGTCAATCGCTTAGCCACTGCGCTATCCGTGTCGATGTGTCGGTTTGATTGCCAGGTCGCGAATAGAGTAATATTTAGTTAATCTATTAGGAATTAGTCATTATTTATTTTTGAACGAATATTGTTTTTACTTATCGATGAAAATTCACCTTGAGGTTTTGACATTTTGATCGTGCAGGCATTGTACTTTTTGTAGGAAGCAGCTATTATACACAGGTTGACTGGTAGAGAATGCCTTGTGGCATTAAGTCCACTATTATGTACATGAAGTATACATAAATAAATAAATATACAGCTTTTATATAAACCGACGTACAATTTTGACGCTCAAGTGAATCTCGAGACATGTGCTGAATTCATAGTAACTGTTTGTGCGTCGATGTGCGCCCTTCCACTTTGTATAGATAGACGACCTTCCACCGTAAACCTCAGTTATACGTCGAACGTGTATTGTTCCTAGACCGCAACATGTTGTGCAACTATTCTATTCTAGGAGCCTGGTCTAATTAATAAACCTCAATAGCCTTAGGTTAGGTTTGCATGACATATCATTGGATGACAACCACCTACTTGGATATTATGGAAACAGTTGTAGACTAGATCGTTTTGAAGAACGATAAAGGTGGTTTGGAGTATGGTGTTGACAATTTTATAAAATATGTACCTATGTTAAACTACTTGAAACATTTTTATGTTCATAGTTTAATAAAATATTCGTGAAGTCGCTCCGTGGGACAACAGACTGCACAGTTCTGGATACCTGGGTAAGAACCTCACAGAATTCTAAACTGCAAGATTTAGAATTCTTTGAACTGCAAGTTTCCAAATACATTGGTGGGTATCGTTTAAATCAGTGGGATGGGTTCGGCTAAAATTGCTGATGAGAATTTAAACAGCAATGATTTCTTTAAATGTAGAAAATCCTAAATAGTTAGAGTACCGTTTTACTTTTTGACATTTCATGAAATTATCAAATTTCTAGTTCACAACCACGAACGGCAAAAAGTAGCTGACCAACGCAGCTTAACTGCATCACATTCAACCCGTTTTGCAAAATCTTTATTGAGGCTCCGCTCCTATTGGTCGTAGCGTACAACCGAACAACTAACAAACCTTCATCGATGATGGGCTATCCAACGCTTACAAAGAAATTTTCAATTCGAACCAGTAGTCCCTGAGATTACCGCGGTCAGCCTAACAAACAAACTCATCAGCCTTATAATATTCTATGGTAAGTACAGATATTGTATCAGAAGCTTGAACCTTTAGAACAAAGCAAAATAGAGCCTCTATTACTAAGCCTACCTCTGCATGTCCGTCCATCTAGCACAGAACTGTACCTAGGGAATGCAATACCTGGATTCCGAAATACCGGAATCTCGCAAATAATATGCTGGAATAAATGTCGCTTGTATTTTGAGCAAGATCCCGCGCGGGATTTGCGTTACTAAGGAGAAACAAAATGACAGATGTTGTTTCTACTAGTGGCGAAACATAATAGCATTTTTTGCAGCTGGATACCTAGTTTACAAGGTCAGGAGGAGCCGTTAAGCCGATGAAAAGTATAAAACTTGCACTTTTTAATAAATCAATATGTTTAATACCCACTGCTAGTACGGATAAGTTGTCTTTGACAAGTTTAACAAGCAAATATTTGTTTTGTTTCAGTAATTTCTTTCACCAATTCCGTTCAATTTAATCGTGCTACAGGATTCTTGGTACACCTGAATCTAGTAGGATTGAGACTGATCAGGTCTGACTTTCGGAGTTCCTCTGAACGTCGACAATAGTGCAACGCATTACCCTCACCCTGTTTCGCCTTTCGTCCGTCGATCCGGTAATACGTGCGACACCAAAACGCGCATAATGTGGCATGTCACTAAAATATATATAAAATGACGCGGTGACGACGCAACGCAACGTTTTAATGAGGCCTTAGCTTAAGAACAAGAATAGATGCGAAAATCTATTTATTTATTTTTATTTTTACGACAAACCAAATTGTAAGTAACTAGAGGAAAGACTAAAATTAATTAATTTGTCTTATAGAGTCTTCCGGAAACCCGACCACTCGCCGCTCAACCACTGCGCCGACCGTGCCGTTCACGACACGTTTGGCGCAGAGCGATTAACTGCTGCGCTGCGTGACGCGGGTTCGAACCCCGCACGGAACAAACCGGACGCAAACCGCACGGGTCTGGCTGTTTATGTATTTGACTTTAAATGTATGTAACCCACGATACAGGAGAACTTCCTAGTGTAGGGCAAAGTTTAAAAAAAAGAAATTTTAATACTGTCAATTTTGGTATAACCGGGGTCACACGTATTGTTTCTGTGTTGCATGACATATTTGTTGCGGACGTGTGATGCCAGTCACAAAGAAATCGACAACGCTGTCTTGTCGTAGAAGAGATCATATACCTAGTTTTGAAGTTATTTTTTTTTCTCTTTTGAGAAAGCTATTTTCATGGCCATTATTTTATGGCGGAATACTGTAGGATGAACAATGTTTTTTTTTGCGCCGCTTGCTATATGTGTATATCAATAACATTTAATATATTTTTATGTTCTTGAATGAAATATTATTTTTTGTTAAAACTCGGTGAAAGAATATATTCAGAAATACCTATGTGTACTATTTAAATGTTACTTATACTACTGTCATCGGTAAACCGGGACGAGTAATAACAAACAACCACTAAATGTGACTTTCAGTAAGTATCACTCACGTAGGTACTTAGTCTGTTTTAATTTTTGTGTTCGCAGAACGTCTTTGCATTTTAGTAGCTGTAACCGACAGAAAAGGGTTATTTTAGTTCAAATACTCGCAGCAAGTGTTTCGACATTTGTATTGACTGGCCATCGAAAGTTCGTGAAGTTCAAATAATACCTCGGGTTGGCGGTAAAACAACTCTTGCACTTGCCTCCTAGATGTCTACGTTCATTTAGCTAAGCTAAGTAGGCATTGCCATATTTTTAATGTGAATGCATTTGTGCGTAGAAATACCTGTACCAATAATAAAATATAAAAATGAATAAACGAAGAATGATAATAGATACTAAGCGGAACTGGGTCCGTGCTATCAGTGGTCAGGGCTCTTGAGAGAGAAACCGCCAACTGTAAGAGCCGTGTCCTGAAGTACTGCTTTCTGGATCAAGCCCTTGATCCTGCAGCTACTAATCGAGAACCATCTCAATTTATTGATTGGGTCAATACTATGAGTTGTTAAACAGTCAGATGCACATTCTCATATACAGGGTGTAACGGAAAGGGTATATACATACTTAACCTCACTATCCTTTCGCGCGTAACAGTAAAACCCCGCGTGAAACCCTTCGGGGGCCCCTTGATTACGCTATTGCGTGAGTCATCCGATATCGTAAAGATAAACACTTATAACTCGAGTTATATTAGCTCTAATCTTAAACGGTAAACAGTGTCGGGTTCGTGATGAACGGGGCCATTTATTAATAATAAACAACTCTTTTAGAAATACTTGAGAATTATACATATCCCATAGATATGAGAGAGGTCGTAGCAAATACGTCTGTTTTCGTTGCTTATTTTTGTTTGGTAAAACTACTCATTCAATTTACACGAAAATTTATATCTAACATCACAAATATACAAGTAATCTAATGACAGTGTTTTTTAGGAGTCCTACATACATTATTCTTATAAGATCCTAACTCAAACTTCTTGTTAGAATTGGCCATTTTAGAATTCCGCTGTTCAAAGCATGAAAATACTTGAAATATCAATAAATATTAATAGATATGCCTCGAATACATGAAATAATGAATTATCACTATTTTTTCTTTGCTACTATTGTTTCCAAGACCATTTTACATGGTTCAAGAGTCAAATATTTTATTTTTATTTCGACTAACAAACTTCACAACAAAGGATTTTTTGTTGGCTCAAATCATAATTTTTTTGTTATTTTTGCAAGCAAATGACTATCTAAAAAGTTGCATTATACACTTATAACATACTATACATTTACTTACCAAAGTTTTACAACGTATATCTCACAAAAACAACACTTTTCCGAACATAATAACACGGGTTGCCATTGCGTTTGACATTCGACATAGACGAGTTTCTATATTTTTTTTAATAATGTTGTGCCGTTTAGTATTACTAACGATTAATTTTGTTTGAATCGACTACTAGTTGACCATAGAGGTAAATTTTGACAGAACGATTTAGAAATTTACTTTTTTTTATATTAGCGTTTAAGTTTCTTACTAACGGCTGGGACCTAGGGGTTAAGGGTGTGCTTCAGACCAGTAGAATACTTCAAATCCAAATGTCAGCTACATATAGAATAATATAGATAGAAATAACGTGCTCTACCTAAAAATATGTCACGATTGCAATGAAACATGCGTCGGCCGCCTTAAACGGTGCACCCACTCACTAGAAATTATCACGCTTTTCCGGAGCACGATGCTTGCCAAATATCTGCCCATAAATTATTGCTGTTTGACGCATTACGGCAAAATCTATTACAACGCGTTATTTAGGTACATTATGTGTTAAGTTATACTGAAAGTTGTTTATGAGGATCATTCAACATTTCGAACTTCTTCGATGTATTTCTGAGAGTGGATACAGGTGTATTAAGTATTAGGTCTTTACCTATGAAATTGCCGTTTTGTTTGAAAAAAGTTAAAGTATTTTTTTTTTCGAACTTGTTTATTTCTTTTATTCAAAGTAATCACCCCTGCAATCAATGCATCTTTGCCAACGCTGTGGCAGTTTATGGATGCCCTTCTTGAAAAAATCAGCTGGACGGGAGACAACAAACTCTTCAAAGGCGTTTTGTACTGCCTCTCGGGAATTGAATTTTTTTCCCGCTAAAAAGTTGTCCAAATTTTGGAAAAAGTAATAGTCGGAAGGCGCAAGATCTGGTGAGTATGGCGGATGAGGGAGAGCTTCCAAACCCAACTCATGCAGCTTAGAGACGGTCTGTTGTGCAGTATGGGGCCGCGCGTTGTCGTGAAGTAGCAGTGGAGACGACCGATTGACCAAAGCTGGTTGCAGACGTGCGAGTTTCGCCATCATTGTGGTCAGTTCTTCAATGTACACATCTGCAGTAATGCTCTCGCCGTTTTGTAAAAAGCTATGATGAATCACACCAGCACTAGACCACCAAACTGTGACCATCACCTTTCTAGGGGTCATTTTTCGTTTTGCACATTGCTTTGGTACCGAACCAGGATCTAACCAACTTGCTGAGCGCTTTCGATTGTCAAAAAGAATCCATTTTTCGTCGCACGTAACAATTCGGTTCAAAATTCCTTCATTTCTGTGCCTGTTAAGCAGCGCAAGGCAAGTCTCGACGCGTACGTTGCGCTGGCGATCGTTAAGTTCGTGGGGCACCCATCTATCAAGCTTTTTAATCTTGCCAATCTGTCGCAAATAGACCAATATTGTTTTAATGCTAACATCAAAAGCTGCTGCCAGCTCAGCTGTAGATTGAGTTTCATCAGCTTCAACAATCACCTTTAATTCATCATTGTTGACCAAAGTTTCCGGACGACCACGAGGTTCATTTTTCAAGTCAAAATTCCCAGAACGGAACCGAGCAAACCAATAACGGGTTGTGCGTTCGTTTGTACAGTTCTCTCCGTAAACGTCGTTGATGTTACGGGTCGTTTGTGCCGCGTTGGTGCCACGACGGAACTCATATTCCATAATTACACGAAATTTCAAAGTATCCAGTATGAGGAAAAATGTTGAAATGTAATGAAAATACAACGCTAATCAATAAACAAAAGACTGATTTTGTAAATAGAATGTCATATTTTTAAAACAAAATTAATTTGAATTTAGAACTCATAGCCAATTAAAAATTTTTTTTTGTTTGAAAAAGTCTGTACTGCAATACGGCAATTTCATAGGTAAAGACCTATTATAAGTTTAGGAGGCACACAAAAATTCTTTCGATATATTGTTATCCTCACGTTTTCTTTTTTACGTTTTCCGGTCTATACGGCTTACCGCTTTCTACTTTGTTCGGTGACATTTTACGGATCGATAGACAACAGTAACCTACCACAGCTACAGAGAGGAGACAAAGAGACAACGCATAATAATAATATTCTAAACAGTAGTTACCTCACCCAAGGTTTAGTGTTATGTTAGTTTAGTTTTGTGAAAGTGTTCCTGTTTTAAAGACGATGCGTATATTAGGGTTATGCTTAACTATGTTTTCTCATTTTATGATAATTCGAAAATAAAAAAAAACCTTATGTTAAAATAACCAGTGTCATCAACCACATGAAAACCATACATTACTGAAGTTAAACTTGGGGTATTACGAGGAAATATATAAGGGGCTTCGATATCGCACAGCTTGTTTCCTTCACACAATTCTTCTGTTGGTATAATTTTGATGCACTAGTTTTAAGTACTGTCTCAAAAACTGTTATGGTCGTTATCAGATGGGTATTCCCTGGCAAGCTCCATTTTAGTCCAAAAAAAATATTAATAGCTTTTTTTTTTCACGTTCTGATATGTGTTATAAAGCGGGCACAATTTCTATTGCAAAAATCCTGCGTTTGTTGTAGGTAGTTGTAATAATTATTTCAGAAAATATTATCATAGCTTTCTAAATAGCTTCGTTCAATACCATTTAAATAAGAATTAATTTATGTTTATGTTTATATCCCTCCCATATGGCGTGTTACTCAACCCTTTGATTATGGTTCAACGTAACAAAGTTGTCAAACTTTTAAATTGAAATTATGACCACACAGTGAAAGTTTTCGGGACTAGGGCCCATACCCATCCTAGCGACGGTCTGAGGCAGCGGTGTAATCCCCTCACCCTAACTTCCAATTATTTTTGACTCCAAAACTTTACTATTTGCATCACAGATACTGTTTCTAGGTGCAAATACATCGAAATACATTTTTAAAATCGAGATTCGCTTCCGTTTTTCCATTGAAGTTAAAAATAACCAACGAAGCATTTTTTGTGTTTTTGTGTAAACAGAGGCAAAGCGAAGGTATTTTTTCATTTTACTTGTATTATATTTGTTTCTCCGTTACAGTTATTTGGTCGTTCCATGTTCGTTCGCTCAACTATCTATTACTACGTATAGCATAAATTTATAGAAAATCAATACGGCGAAATGTCGAAATAGTTTTGTTAAAAAATCAGAGCAAATATATACCCACAATAAACTATCTAAATCTGTGTTGTGACTTTAGACCGTATGGAACTGTACATAAAGGACTGGGTTGAATGGTCATAAAGCACACAGGTGCTTCAAACGCTTCAAATATAGTGCGTTAATGTTCTCTAATACTATCAACAGACTACAAAACAGTTGTGCGAGCCTTAGGCGTATTGAGAGATCGGACTATGATTCGTGCAATCAATTTCATTGATACACAAATTCTGTACTGCATAATTACATGATGCCTGCAAGGCTACAAGCTGCCAAACTGAGTTGAATAATATTTTAGTAAAATCTAAGACCTTTCTGCTATTTCCGCATATTTTTCTAGCCGACCATTCTAATACAAAATTATACAGCATTTGAAAAAAGAAAACTGCAGGCTTTGAAAGTAAGTAGCTTAGCTTTGTGGCCGCAGGAGTCCTTAGGAACTCCACCACACAGCATAATAAGCTCAGGCTGTCCCTTTAAATAATATTTATGTGCGAAACAAAAGAGTAAAAGTAGTTTTCTAACGATCTTCTAGCCATAAGACGATAGCCTTTGTAATCACTTAAATTATGTTGTTATTTAGCTATAATTGAGTTATTTGTGTTCTGTATGGTGTCGGAGTAAAGAATAGCACCATCCCATATCTTCCCGTGGGTGTCGTAAGAGGCGACTATGGGACTTGTCAGAGAATGGGCAGCAGCGTTCTCTGTGCTTTTGTAACAACCGTACTGCGATCGCCAACCCGCCTGCCAAGCGTGGCGATTATGGCAAAACCCCCTTTATGTCAATGTGGCGTTGGGGGGGCCTATTCCCAGCAGTGGACGTCTTTCGGCTGAAATGATGATGATGATGAGTTATTTGTAATAAAACCCATTGTTAAACTAAACCAAGTAGCAAAGCTTTTTCTAATTCTCCGACAAGTTTTTCGAATTTAACAATTTCGAGTGCAGCGAAGACACGGTAATCGAATTAGTAAAACACGTTGGATATCGGATCGCGAAGGATACGCGTCATCAGATACGAGTACGTTTTAATTGCTAGTATTTTAAAACGCGCATCACCTTAGGCTAATTGCGTTTTCCTGTGAACAATTGCAGCAGATTGACTTTCCAACCTTTCAATTATATACTTAAACTATCGCACGTTACATCACACATTTATTTAGGTACGAATATAAACCTAGTTATTAAAATAACAGCTCATTCCTATAACTTTATGATTTAAAAAGAATTATGGCTAATTATCATAACGTTTTGTAAATTATAGAAAAAAAAAACTAATTTTGAATAAAGTTAGGGATTCAATGTAGCAGCTGTGTCATTCTTGAAATTTGATTTCAATTAAGGAAACAAAAGCCAAAAGTTTTATTAAAACGGAATATTATTCGTGGTTCTTCCGTACATAGTTCAATATTAAATACGTTCTTAAGTTCAGAAAATAATTTGGATCTCTTTTGCTTTTCTAAAGTTACAAGCAGTTGGAAAGCGAGCCCGTTTGTAATGAATAGATGCAAGTTATAATAAGAACCGAATATTACGGAAAAATAAAACCATCGTAGCCAGTGAAGACTTTTTTTTTTCTCATCAACTTAATAAGATGGAGTCGCGCTTGTAGAACTTAATTTTTTTCTAGCTTTAAAAGTTCTTTCAGCGGCGATGCGATGTTTAAACTTTGCCATCAAGTAAGTGTAAATCTTGCTAATTAAACCAGGTAAAACATTCGTTTCTGAGATGAATTCAATTTATAAATGCAAAACATTTCTTGGGCAGAATTAGGATTTAAAGATTCAAAAAATCTATTCAAGTCAATTAGTAAATAAAACTATGTTTCAAGTGTGTGTTTCGATTAACTATTAAGAAGGATGAATCTCTCTGTACAGCAGAAAACATCTATAAGTCAATACATTTAGAACGTTGTCGGGATTATCGCGATGCTGCAGTGCGTCTGAATTGTTCGCGAATGCACACTAACGCGAACGTTGAAAACCGTTATCATGTGAAAGCGAGAGCCTCACACTACCGCAGGATTTAGAGCACCCTCTGAAACCCTCTAGAACTGTATACCTCTACCTAGTGTATGTTATGATGTATGCCTAGGCACATACATATCACTGTTGAATATTGTAACTATGTAACCTGCCTGTTTTTGTTTGCATGAAGATAGTTTAGCATACAAGTTTTGTTTTGCTTTAAATAAAAGCGCATTAAACAAAGGACTGACGAGCGCCGTGCGTATCATAAATCCAGTATTTGCTCCGTGTGAGTATTTTTTTTGGCGATATTTAGCTATACTGTACGTGATACATAGAGTTCAGTGTGGCTGTAGGCTTGCATCAAGGGTCGGCTTTAAGTCCTTACCTCTTCCTGTTGATTATGGACGCTTTGACGTCGGACATACAGGAAGAGGCACCCTGGTGCATGCTGTTCGCCGACGACATTGTTCTTGTTAGTGAAGATGGACCAGAGATCCAGAGCAGATTGGAGAAATGGCAACAGAAGCTGGAGAATGTTGGCCTGAAAATCAGCAGAACTAAAACCGAATACATGTTCTGCGATTTCGGCGGTCTCTCCAGTCCTGGAGTCATAGCGCTAGATGGCGCGTTTCTTCCTGTCTGCTCCGACTTTCGGTATCTCGGTTCACTCGTGCAAAGCGATGGCGAAATAGATCGTAGTGTTAAGCACAGAATAAACATTGGATGGATGAAATGGCGGCAGGTCACGGGAACTATCTGCGACTCCCGCATTCCCCTTAAACTTAAGGGGAAGATTTATAAAACAATGGTTAGACCTGCTGTCTTGTATGGGTCAGAATGTTGGGCCACAAAAGGGATGAATGAAAGGCACTTGCATGTGGCTGAGATGAGAATGCTAAGGGGGATGTGTGGTGTTACGCGAATGGATAGAATAAGGAATGAGTACATTAGAGGAAGTCTGAAAGTGGCGCCGGTGACTGAAAAGATGCGTGGAAATAGGTTGTCGTGGTATGGGCATGTGATGCGGAGGAATGAGGAAAATGTCGTGAGGAAAGTTTTGAGTATGAATGTGGATGGGTATAAGGGTAGAGGAAGACCAAAGAAACGATGGATGGACTGTGTGAAAAATGATATGGCAAGAAAGGAGGTATCCCATGAGATGACAAGTAATAGAGAGGTATGGAAGAAGAAGACGTACTGCGCCGACCCCAAATGAATTGGGATAAGGGCAAGAGAATGATGATGATGATGATGATGTACGTGATACATAGTGCATTAGTTTGGGAAAAGGCTAGACAGATGATGATGATCAGAATGATGCATATGTACAACCACATAGCATAGCCTGTTGAATATATTCAACAATATTAATATCATAACACTCTGACTCTGATACAGACGGGTGGTTATCAATGAAAACTTTGTTGTGATGCTTTGTGTTAGCATTATTTCTCGTTTCATGAGTTATTTTCACATAGCGGTAATTTCCCCTTACATTTCGTGCAATTGAAACCACAAAATAATCTGAAAATATTTTGAAATGTTTTTTTTTCAAGCCTTTCATTCATAATCCGTCAGACATTATTTTATGTTATTCTGCAATAGGCAGCAACAGATTACAAGGTATAAACAGACCCTTCACGACGCCGTCAACCAAGCATCCTGTCCTGTACATCAAACTAAGTGACGATACGCAAAAATTATTGCTGGGAAACGATTTTTTCTTTTGAGTGAATATTTTTTAGTAGACGTTTTACGGTAAATCTCAATGAAACGCACTCAAAACATTGTGCTGATGGATGCAATACCTAGATACATGACTGCATGAAGGCATTGAAAGTAAAGTTCTATCCATAAAATATAGTATTATTTTTAAATGTATGTAGCGACCAACAAAAAGCAGCTTACTACAAAAAGTACTACAGCGCCATCTATGACACGACGGAAGAACTAACATCAATTTCCTACATCTCACATGCAAAGTTTACATCGACTTAAGAGTATATAGAAAAACCCGACTACAACTGTCGGGCAGTTACCTACCAAACACAACACCTGTCAGGTCGGAGGATCCTCCCTTTTCAATGGAGTATTGAGGTACTTTACACCCTGTTCCTCATACCCCTAAATTTATTAATAATTGGGACTTTCACAAAAATATTCGTAATGACTGCTGGGAAAACTAGTGCCCTTCGGCTTCGCTAAGGGTTGATTTACACCTTTTATGTAGTTTTGGTGACGCGTATAATACAATTAAGGCTCATCGAGCTCTTGCTCTTCCTTAGAATAATAAGTTATGGTAGAAATGTTTCAAAACAAGATACTAATAGCTCTGCTAGACTTTAATAACCAATCATAGATAGTGTATGCACATCAGTCAAACTCACGTCTGTCCACACTTAAACTACGAAAAGAAGAAGAAAACACACCCTTACAGCACTATCAATACCAAAACGTTACGCATGTCATAATGATCATGATACATTCCAAGAAACCCAAATTCTATTCACTAAGGCATAACCGTGAACTTCCGTCCATCACGAATAACATAAATATTTTACCAGTGTTTAAAAACAATATTTTAAAAACGTTTCAAAAATATCTATATTTTCAAAAATTTCTATATTTTTGAAACGTTGACGTCGACAGAAACGGTGTAGTTGTTTGAGCTACGGCGTAGCAAATTTTAAGCTACGCCGTTGTAAATCTAGAACTACGCCGTAGCGAAAGCTGGTCGCGCCGTGAGCCACTCACTTTTTGAGTAGTTTTTAACACGTTTACTGCGTTACTCGGCAAATTCAACCCCTTACGACACTCGCACTTGATTTCGGATGAAAAAGCTGTCCCTGGTTTTTTTTGGCATTATTATGTAAGTTTTGAAGCAATCATCATCCAATAGTTCATTATAAAAAAAAACTAAGTAGTATTCATTTAAACATACGAGTTTAAAGTTTTTTTTTCGAGTTTCGAGGATCATTTCCTAGTAATGCGCCTGTTTAGCAACTATTGCAGAATTATTGTGTTGTAGTGATAGAAAACATAGAATATTCTTTACTTTGTACACCATACAAATTTCAATTTACATAAAAGATAATATTTCACATAGGGTGACATAATGGGCGGTCATAGAGCTAAAAGCTATCTTTTCAAGACAACCTTTGGATGGATTCGAGGTAAAGGGAGAAAAAAAACTACAGGTAGTTTGTGGTGTAGGTACTATTTAAATATATCCATAAACTAATCAATGAAATTATAATAATTACCATGAAACATGAACAAAAAACCACATATAGTGATGTGAGTCCTAGCTAGGAAAACTGGTTAAAGACGTAGGCTGAAAATTCGACAACACCTTTGTTACAATATAGAATTCGCCTGTCCTAGGGGATCAGAGTAATAGGGCATTAAGCCCACACAGTTCCTGACCAATCACGTTAATTTAATAGGGCCGTTTCGTTGCCCAACTTGTTTCACAGTGATGTACGGTATGGCCAAATATTAGGGCTACCCGATGTAGCCATTCAGAATTCAGATATCTCTTAATAGAAAATCATGAGCTCATGTTACACTTGGCGATCGTCGTATGGTATAAAAATATAATATTATGTTAAAATACCATACCCGATTCTTAAGGATATTTTTAGGTATCGAAATTAGATTCTATTTATGTAATCCTTTGGATAAGTAAAAAAATACCTCGTTAAAAAATACCAAATTCAGGCATACAGAGGTGTGGGTGGCGACACTCCGGTTGCATCTCGGGTTAGGTTAGGTTAGCTGAGCTGTTTGCACACTTAGCCTCATTATTGGGCCATTGTACGTATGAAAATCCTCCTCCTTGTTACTCCAGGTCCTCCCAGTAAGCTAGCAGCCTTGAAAAGGCTTCCGGGAACGATGCCGGCGATTGAAGAGCAGAGGTCGGAATGAGGTAAAGTTATTTGTGTTTTATACAGCGAAAGAATAAAGTGGATATGCCTCAAATCCCGAGATTAATTTTAAAGAGCTGAAAAATCCCGAGATTTATTAAAAAAAAGTTATTTTCTTCTCTTTCGTTCTTTTCTCATTATATATATTTATACTATTTTATTCTTAATTTAAACCATCCGTCATCGATGTCCGAAGTTGCAAAATTCTAATGCGCACACACAAGCGAAGATCTATATTAATATCAACATTGATGCAAGTACAAAAATAACTCTACCTAATTCCGACCTCTGTTTATGAGTCCGTGCCCTTTAATCTGCCAGGCTTTTGCACTCTATGAGCACGTGCTGTGGTGTTTCTTCCGGCTCCTTGCATCCTTTGCACGGACACACCACACCTGTCTGTCTGCCACACCTACGGTAAATAGGTGTTTGTTAAGGGGACAGTGGCTGGTTATGTTACCTATAATCTTGCGAATTTTGAATCGTTTCAGTCTGGTAATGCGTCGGGCAAGTCTATTTGATGCTTCCGGAACTGCAATCTTTGTTTACCTGCAGATTAGACTGTTTCTCCATTACATTTCGTGTGTTTCCCCGGTTTTGTTACGCAGCCATAATTTTATTTGGGCGTGGGGTATGGGTAACAGTGGTTCCGGACCGTATGCTGTTGTCTTCGATCCCCTTTTAGCCAGTTCATCTGCTG
Source organism: Cerastis rubricosa (assembly GCA_949152445.1). Classification (NCBI taxonomy): domain Eukaryota; kingdom Metazoa; phylum Arthropoda; class Insecta; order Lepidoptera; family Noctuidae; genus Cerastis; species Cerastis rubricosa. Next base: position 18,919,233 of record OX424523.1, on the reverse strand, counting down.
CGTCGTTACCTAGTGAGTTACTGTGCCCTTTTATTGTAGAGTTACTTTGTTTGTGTTCGCAATTTGTTGAAGTGCGTTGTGACATGCCAATACAAGGACAGAAGTTAGAATATTGTTTTGTAACGCTTGAAGCACTGATGCACTGTCTGAGATGATTTTGATGTTAAGATATCTGACGTCTCTGGCTGCAACTGCGTGAGCTGCTCTGGTGATACCAATGCATATTTTGATATTTAAGTCATTTGAGAAGATGCCAGCTCTAGTACCGTATATGGTTTTAGAGCCGTCTATGTATATGCTAACTTCACTGATGCCAGAGAAATCTCCAGCTCTCGGCTTTAATGGGATATCGTATATTCCATCTAAGACGTGGTGACAAGGAGTTCTGTCCATGGGCGCATCCAGGAGTGTTATTTCCTTTATAATCCCTTGCAGAACTTTTGAGTGTGTTATCTCTGCGTTTAGTTTCCACAGTCCGTTCGATCTTAATCTTAAGGCGGCTATCTTCGCACCTTCGGTTTAAAGAACTTTATTCCTATTAAGATAATCGTAATCGTATTTGTACATCCAGTAGCAGCTACGCTCGCTAGGCGTTGTGGCCTCTGAAGTTTCGTTTTTACCGTGGTCAGTTGTGTTCTGAGCCACCATACAACTGATCCATAGGTTAGAGAAGATTCCGTGATTTTATGCGGAGGTAGTATCTACATGTTACTTACCAGCAGGTAAAGGCAAACTTGGTGCTCCAAGTTTAGGCAAATATACTCTACCCATTCCAATCTCTGGTCATAGTATACTTTATATCATCCGGTGTATGAAAACACTTCTTCAATTAAAAAAAATCTTAATTAAAGAAGTCAGTGGTCAAATCAGTGGTCAATTTTAAATAGAAATATCGTTTCAATAAAGAAATAAAAATTGACAACGCATATATCCTCTTTTTGAAACTCTTTGGTTTTAATGTTTTTTTTTGTTTGTCATCCTGCTTTAATGTTCTGTAAGTGTGATTTAAGATAGTTTTGAGTAAACGCTTTGCACAGATTTTAACCATTTTATACCTATACCTATATGTGCACGCTAATTTGTCCATCAAACAATAAATAAGCCAGTCTATATTCCATTGCATTGCCGTATAGAAATAAATCATCAAGTATCAAGTTTAAACCCAGTGCGCTTCCTGGCTTTAAATAGTTAACGCCAGTAAGCGGTCAGTTTCAACTTGACGAGAAACAAGGTTACATGTGTGTCATTTACAACTTCAATAAGCCAAGATAAGTTATATGCAAAACAGTGAAGGTGAATAAATTTAGGGGATAAAAGGACACAAAGGCATAGGTAGGCAATAGAGGCAGGAAACGTACTTTTAACACTAGAGTTGTGTAGCCTGCACAAAATCAATCGAAATCACGAAATCTCGGGCATGCATGACTACTTTTGCTGCTTGATAAAGTAAATCAACATAAAGTGAAAAAGAAATTTATTTACAATGAAAAGGAAACTATGAATTAAATACCTTGCAACTTTGATTATTAATTTTCAAGATACAAAGATTCTGGGAAGAAAATTATAAAAAAGCGAATTTCCAATAGCAGCGACGAAAGCTAGCGGCAAATTGCGGTGCGTACATTCAGTCACGACTTGTGTTTAAGTTAAGCACAGCTTTGAAATATTAATAAAAAACATAATAGCAACAAAAAAAAAATTCTTGAACCACGAAAAATACTGAATTGTGTACGGAGTTGTAGTTTATTTTGCCTGGGGCAGACATACTCAAAATGGTGGCAGCGGCGTCGAGTGTAAGCACTCAATGTGAAAAGGCAATTAATACCGCGGCCGCGCATTCTGTTGCTGAATTGTTCAAATCCTTTACTTGAGCGGGAACATATACGGCTCAAATCTGGGTGTTTAAATGTGATAATGAAGTGGCGAGAGGGAACAGACGAGCGTAGCTTGCAGACATCGCGAATGGCGTTGAATAATTAATGGATCTTCTTACAGAAACCGCGTCTGTTGCTGAATTTAAGAAAAACCTACTAAAACAAACTACCCGATATTTGATTGCAATATGGTTATGCTTGTAGTAAAAAAAGAAACCATACTCCGCGGTTTCTACTTATTGAACTGGCGGCAATCTCGCGGACAAAGGATTCAAGTTATTCATTTCCAGTATAACATTGCCTCGATTTGTATTGATTTCCATTACAATGAGAGATCCGCATAAACTGGTGTTGTATATCTTGGTTGCTTGATCGCCGTGCGTACACCGTCAGTAGCAAGGTGTGTAGATTTTAAGTGCCTTAATTTTGAATGACATTAAACAACAATATTGTTATCAAACCCTCGTATATTGTTAACAATTACAAAAATAATCTAATTCAGCCGTCGCTTTAAATAATTTCCTTTAACAAATAAGTTGATGTTTACAAGAGCAAATAAACTAAAGAGAACTGCAACAGCAGTTCCATGCGTGTGATTTTTTTAGATTCTCGTGAACCTTCATGTATTTTTGCGTTTAATCAGTGACTCAAATAAGCTTTACCAAACCACTTAGCGTTGGTAACAAAGTATTTTTTTTTTCTTGAACAAACAGACAAACTGACAAACAAAATATTTTTTTTTCTAAGTACTCGTAATGTGTATAGTTTCATAAATTATTATGCATTCAGTAAAAATCTGTCGTTTTGAAATTACAAACAGACAGTGTAATTTTATTTATTTAGAAGTAACTTCGCAAGTAAAACGGAGAATACAAAACAAAGTAAAGTGAAAAATTGTGCAAACATAAAGGAGAGTTAAATATACTTATCGAAAAAGACTTTTACGATCTAAAAGCACTACGGGAAATTCTGCTGTAGCGTCGACAAAATAAATAATTTGTAAACTCTTGAGAAAATTAAACCCCTAATGGACGTATGTAAGTAAAAGCATGTGAATGCAATAAATTGCATACGAATAATAAATAACCATACGGTTTGCAATTGGCCTAATTCAGAAATTAGCAATAATAATAATTTTAAACAATAAGAAATTATATGAAAAAAAACGGGTTGCACTTCGGGAGTGCCGGCAGAAGTGAAAACTTGAATACTAACAGTGTGCATTTTTGATATTTTGGAATGGTTAGGGAATAATTTTGCACGAATTGCTTTAATTATCAGTATAAAAGTACTATTATTTATAAAATAAAATACAATATTTATTTATTGCGCTATCGTACACAAACATGACAATTTATATTACATTAAAAATTTAACACTTCTGAACTATTACAATCCGTCTTACGAATTTTACCTCTAAGGAGAAACCGAAGGTTTTGTAAGTGCATACCCAAACTCAATGACAGATGTCATAAAGTACCTACATCATAAAGTTCAAATTCCTTCGTAACCTAATGTCAATCCGTCTTACGAATTTTCCAGTTTTGGAAACCCAAACTCAATGATAGATGTTGTTGGGAATCGCACCCAACAACCACACAGTCGGCACGCGCAGGTGACACGCAAAAGCGACGTGACCGACCTACGCGTCATCGTCAACATCATCGGCGAGCGAGGGTAGCTGCGGGCGGCGGCGGCGCCGCCCGGCCGGCGGACACTCACTTCCTCGGACACCTCCGCAACGTACGACCTCTCAAGCGCCTTACTAAATTATTTTATGTTTGTCCGGGACAGTACCAATATTGTAAATCTAATCGTCAATACACCAAGCCTATAATATACAGTCCACTTTTATTTATCTCCCAACGGGTTATTTAAACAGATGTCATAAAGTTCAAATTCCTTCCTTACCTAATGTCAATCCGTCTTACGAATTTTCCAGTTTTGGAATCCCAAACTCAATGACAGATGTCATAAAGTTCAAATTCTTTCATAACCTAATGTCAATCAGTTCGATCAGGACACGTGACTCCTGACGCGAGTTTAACATTGTTTAACCATCACAAAAGTGCACAACGCCGCTAAAGAAGTTTTCACTTTAAAAAAGTATTGGTGGTTAGAATAACTTTACTGAATCGATTGCTTCCTGCAAAAGAATGGTTGCTTACGCAGTAATCAATACATCTAATAATTATTAATCACCGTGTATTTTAGATATCAAAATTAATAAACTCCTTCATGGTTCATTTGTAAAGCTGTAAGCCGTGCTTGCCGAGGTTTGTCCGTGGATGGGTGACCATAATTACATACCGAGTTTCCTCCGTGCCTCGGAAAGCACGTTAAGTCTTTGGCCCGGCTGTCATTTGTAGATCTTTGACAGTCGTTACGTGTCATAAGCCAAAAGTCTGGCATCCAGTCTTACCAAGGCGTATCGTATTACTCAGTTATTGGGTTGTGGATGTCAGATAGGCAGTCGCTTCATGTAAAATACTGGTACTCAGCTGCATCCGGTTAGACTGGAAGCCGACCCCCAAGATAGTTTGGGAAAAGGCTAGGCAGATGATGATGGTTCATTTGCAACGCTGCTCAAAGTTTTATCCATATTTTTCCTTTGGTCAACCTATATTTCTGAGAGACGTTGACCAAAGAAAAATTATGGATAAGCATACAGACCGCCACGCAATCTGGGGACACACATAGAGCTCACAAATACATAAAAAAATAGTCTTTTAATATTAATTTCGATCAAACTAAGATGAAAGATATTCACAACATACTTTTTTAAGTTTGGGTTTGGTTGGAATATTATGATTTATGATAAAAATTTTAATGTGGACAAAATTAGAACTAAAGCCGCCAGTTTATTTTTTCAATACATTTTACAAATGTTTACCAACATTGCTCTCCTGTAAACCTCCACCGAGCGTCATACCGTATGTCGAGGCGTAGGTATATATTCTACAGAATAGACAAATGCATCAGTCGTAATGTCATTCAAAAAATTTTCATCCTTACATAGAACAGAGTCGCTTCACGTGTGTGCGTACTGTGTTTAGATCTATTAAACTACGCAACGATTTTGATGCGGTTTTCATCACAAGACAGAATGATTTAAGAGGAAGGTTTATATAATTACATAATTTATCCCACATGCAAAATTTCCACGCGAACGAAGTCGCGGGCAGCAGATAGTTATTATATAAACCTAAATTATATCTCATATATTATTACAACTACGTAGAATTTAAGATCTGTCTAGGTATTCAGGCTGCGGACTCTTAACATGCTCAACCCATCATGATGTCTTATAATTTCGTCAGCTTATTCTTTGAAGGCGCAGTCATAGAAGTGTAAACGCAATACACGCTGCTAATACAATTATTGTGAAAAAAAACCATTTGTTGGACGAGTTTGTCCGAAGTCGGGCGTAGTCGACCGCATTCATAATTACACTTTATCGTTTGCCCGAACTCCGTGCAATCGCATTCGGGCGAACGACCGACCTCGATGATTGTTTACGCATTTTAAGTCTCAAAAATAATGTTTTAAGAACACGACAATATCTGAAATGAATAAAGGATGCGTTTAAACAGTACATGAAATAGAACTGCGTAATACGGGTGGTTTACCTGTAAGACACCTTTCTATCTAAAATCATTTACCTATATCAGTATCCAGCTACATAAAACTTTACCTTGGCAGTACTTCACAGCGAATTTTCTGCTTTCTAGAAAAGTTATCGCTGTCGGCCCTCGGGACTACATATCGCGCCCGTGCCTCCCCCAATCTTACTTCACCCCTCCGACGTAATAACGACCGACTTTATAACCGAGTGGGCTTAAATCTCACAACACTTTCCCATATCTTCTTTCTCGTCGGTAGCACCGTCGCCCGAATGAAATCTAAGCCCACGATTACAATTATTGGTCCCGCCGGGGTCCGTAACTTATCCAAAAATCCGAGGTGATTTAATGTGCCTCAAGAAGTCATGGATTAAAAACGAAGCAGCACTGAGCTCCGGACGGCGCTCCGAGATTTTTCTCGTTATGTGCCTTTGACCATGGTTTCCGGATTAGAATCGGGACAGACAAGCAAAAATAAAGATATAAAAAATAATAAAGTTGTCATAGAATAATATAACACCTCGCCTTCTTTTAAACCTTCGGAACAAAAGATTCATCATCACGACAAAAAAAAAAGAAAAAGTATTTATTAGTTTCTCAGAGTTCTACAAAAAAAATACTTAAAAATAAAATGTTTAGGCTATGGTGTACCTAACAGAACATCCTAATTTCTACAGTTATTTTTAAGTTCCAAATAATAGGGGTGAGCCTATTGCCATCAACCATGCACAGATCCAGACTCCGTGGCTACTACTGAGAAATTCCTAATTGAATAACCCAATTACACTTTCGAACCCGACCTTGGCCGAATACTGCATAGATATTTAAATAAAGATATGTTAAAGTATGCAATGGATGTTAAAATAAAAATGTTCCACATAATTTTTCATAATAAAACATTTTTTACAAAACATACAAGCATTTTAACCTACTTATTTAGCTTAGATAGTTTTTAAATTCTTGCCTTACTATTCCATGACACTTGATATCTTTTGATCTTACAGAGATTCAGTACGTAGAAGTTCCGTCTTAAATTGAAACTGTACATTACCCGCTATGTTGAAACCTCACCTCAACGAAGAATTCTAGTTCTTGAAAGAAGCAAGGCTGCTTTGAGTTAATTTTGAGAAACTAGAATTCATTCAATTCAATTCAGAGTGGAACGAAGACATGCTTATCTTCGAGGAGAAAACTCTTCTTTCGCACCTTCTGCCGCCAGGAAATATGAATGCCCAGTTATCTGCTATTTCATTAACTCTATTGAAACTCATGTGATGTCGGAAATAAGACGCCCATTGCCCCCATGTCATGCAACCAATCAGCTATTGCGATGACATGCATCCTTTACTGCTGCAGATAATGCAGAAACAGCATTAACCTAGTCTAATATTCACAACTTTGGACTTGGTCATATGCACATCTTTCGTTATTATGGTATTTATTTTCATTATAAGCATTAAAATATTATAAAAGTACATTATTGTTACGTATTCTACGTTAAATGTCACTGTTAATTTGCCTAATTTTATTATTTTGTTCGTCAGCGACTACAACTATCAAGTGACAACTCTGGTCGAGTAAACTTTAAAATTTTTGTAAAGTTCTATTCAAACAGTTTCTTCAGCTCGTTTATTAAGTGAAACTTTGTTTAAACATGTTTTGAAGGGAGTTAACACCACCGCAGCAACATAACTATTATAAAGTTTATTATATATTCGGACAATCTTCTTGATCAAGAAAATGTTTATATTTCTAGTTTAAATAATCTGATGCATATTTTATCATGTCGTCATAGTGACCGTCTATTGTTTTTTGATACTAACAATTTTGTTAGAGATTTTGTTTTGATTCGGGATCATATGTTTCTTCCCAAGAAAAGTCAACATTTTCTGGCTTCACTTTTATCATATTATATAAACGCGGTTATTAATGATTTAACTGAGACTAGGTTAAGTGATGATTGTGATGAAACAGTATTATCTTGTGTCTCCAATAATACTGTTACAGATTCTTTAAACTATTAGAGCCGACAAAAGAGAAGCCTGGTAATAATATTTTACTTTATCACCAGAATATAAATCGCTTCTCCAGCAAAATTTTAGACGTGAAACTGTTAGTTGATAAATACCACATGGATATTTTATGTTTCTGTGAAACTTGGTTAAAACCCGATAGGATGTTGTTTAATGTGAATAATTTTTCAGTTGCCAGTGCGTACAACAGATCCTCAGTGGGCGGTGGTACCCTGATACTTTGTAATAGCTGTCTCAGGTATAAGGAGAGGAAGGATATCACTGCTTACTCTGTTGATCGCTTATGTGAGGTAGCATGTGCAGAGATTGAAGGTCATACTGTCTTATGTGTTTATAGACCACCAGCATCAAACTTGTCATTATTCTTAATCACAATGGAAGAAATATTAAGTAAACTTTTCTTAGATAATAAATTAGTTTTTGTTTGTGGTGACTAAAATATTGATCTGTTAGTCAATTCACCAGAAAAATATAGGCTGGTCTCATTGTTTAAATCATTTAATTTAAAATATTTATTTAATGAAGCAACTAGAATAACAGCAACCTCGGCTTCATGCATAGACAATGTATTTACTAATTGCATAGTAAAAGAGGCGTTAATAATTAGTGGCGTCAGGTCAGACCATACTGGTCAACTTGTATCGTTTGAGTTAGACAAAAAGTTACACTTAGTTAAAACAATTCAATTAAGACCTCTTTCCAAAAATAAATTAATTTCTTTCAATAATAATGTTCTTAGCAACCTTAATAATGCTAGTTTTGATTCAAAAGACCCCAATATAAACTACGGTACATTATTTTCCACAGTTTGCCATGAATTCAATAAAACGTGTCCTATAAAAAAAGTTAAACTCAATTCAAAATCTAAATTTAGCGAATGGGCCACTACGGGAATAAGAAAAAGCAGAGATATTTTATATAATTTATATCACGAAAAATCTCTGACTTCAGATCAAGTCTTTCACACTTATGTTAGAAACTATTCGAAACTATTCAAAAGTGTCTGCGCTCAAGCAAAATCTCAAAAATAATAAGTAATAAAATTGGTAATTCTAATAATAAAATAAAAACGGTGTGGCAGGTAATTAACAGAGAAACCGGTAAGACTCAACAACAAGATAAGAGTGAATTGTCTTTAAACATAGATAACAAAACAATTTCTGACAATTTAGAAGTCGCTGAGACACTAGATAATTTCTTTACTAACATTCCGTTAGAGGTTACGAAATCTCTCCCCTCTTCGGTTGAATTAGCTGAGGGCCTTCTTAAAGAGAACTTCACAAAAGACATACCAAACTTCAAATTTAAACCAGTATGTATTGCCACAATCAAAAACGCATTCAAAAGTCTCAATATCAAAAATACTGAAGACTTATGGGGGATTTCGGTCAAGGTTCTTGAAAACATTATTGACTCAATTGCGCCTGTCCTAACAGGCATATTCAATCAATGTTTGGACAGCGGCAAGTTTCCTGACTTGATGAAACATAGTAAAGTGGTACCAATTTTCAAATCGGGTTGTAAGAGTGATCCTTCTAATTATAGACCGATATCTGTGCTTCCAGCACTGAGTAAAATCTATGAAAAAATCATGCTGGACCAGATGTTGTCTCACTTTAACTCTAATGGGATACTGCATAGTCAGCAGTTTGGTTTCACGAAGGGTAGGTCGACAACGGACGCGGGAGTAAAACTCATCAGTCACATTCTGGAATCCTGGGAGAAGTCCCAGGACGCTATTGGCATTTTTTGTGATCTCTCAAAAGCGTTCGACTGCGTCGACCACAACACGCTGATCTGTAAATTACATCACTACGGAATTCGTGGACAAGCTGCTGATCTTGTTCTTTCCTATTTATCAAACAGGCAGCAAAAAGTAAATGTAAATGGGGCGACATCCTCTGGGTCTATAGTCAGGATGGGTGTGCCCCAAGGTTCAATTCTTGGTCCTTTCCTATTTCTTGTTTATATTAATGATCTCCCATATATGATGGCCAAATTATCGGATATAATTCTGTTTGCTGACGACACTTCGCTAATTTTTAAAATTCATAGGAAAGATAAGGATGTCATACATGTCAACGAAAGTCTAACTGTTCTCTCGAAATGGTTCGCAGCTAACAATCTTTTACTGTATACATACAAAACTAAATGTCTAAAGTTCTCTTTACCAAATGTAACTCAACGTGACCTTAATTTAAATCTTGACGGCAAAAAACTTGATGTTATCGCGGAAACTGTATTCTTAGGAATTACTATCGATTCAAAACTGCAGTGGGGCGCGCACATTGGAACTCTTTCGGGGAGGTTAAGCTCAGCCGCCTATGCAGTTAGGAAAATAAGGCAGTTGACTGATGTAGCCACAGCTAGGTTAGTATACTACGCGTATTTCCACAGTATTATGTCTTATGGAATTCTGCTGTGGGGATCGGCAGCAGACGTTGATTCAATTTTTATATTGCAAAAGAGGGCAGTTCGCGCGATCTATAAAATGGGTCCTCGCGAGTCCCTTAGAGAAAAATTTAAAGAGATCGATATACTGACTCTGCCTTCACTTTATATCTTAGAATGTATTTTATACGTCCGCAAAAACCGAGGGCTTTTCAAAATTAGAAGCGACTTCCATAATATAAACACACGCAGTAAACACGAAATTGTAATACCCAAATTTAGATTAACAAAAACTAGCAAGTCATTTCTTATAAACAGTATACGCTTTTATAATAAGTTGCCAAAGTCAGTTATTGAACTGACCGATGGAAAGTTTAAAAATTGCATCAAACGTGTCCTTATTAAAAAAGCATATTACAAAATTAAGGACTATGTTGAAGATAAAGAAGTTTGGCTGTAGTTCCCTCTGCTCATGCGGCTTCCCTGGTAGCTCAAAAACGACACAAATATGTGGATGTCTCTAACTATTCCGAATTTTATTTATTCTATTCATTTTTTTCAGATGTTTTACAATAGTTTTCAAATCATTGCACCGTTTTTTCATTGTGCAGAATAGTTACAGTACTGATGACTACATTTGTGTCAATTGTTTATTTAATTGTTCTTAGTTTTATTTTTACTTTTGTATAGATTCTTTTTCATTCATTTTTTTTTTGTGAATGTTTGGACATCGTAGACTTTGTAATTTTTTTTTTTTTTTTTTCTTTCAGTGTCATCTTTTTCTACCTTTTGTAGTAAGCGATGACTTATTGTCGGGCCTACGCTGTCCTCTCATACTTAAGTACTAGCGCTGTAACATCCAAATATTGTAGAACCAAATGATTTTAAAAGAGTAACCATGGAGTTTCTTGCCGGTTCTTCTCCATAGGAAACGACCAACCCGAACCGTGCCTCTTCTGTTGACGTTTTATAAGTGCCCATGTAGGCCTATGTATAATAAAATATTTTGATTTTGATTTTGTTTACCTAAACTACACACTAAATACGCAAAACTAACGGTCACTAAATAGACCACCAATCTAGTTTTATTTCAAAACAGTTGTTTCAAAGTTGGTGTACAATAAAATATATTCTATTTTATCCTGATTACGACAGTACCGCTTCGACAGAGTACGAATAGTTAAGTTGGCGAGGTATTGAACACTTCAATCGTCAAAATGCAGGTTGGGTTTGCTTCAACTACTTATTACATAACTCAACTTACTTACTCATTGTAATACTACTTAGCTTTGGAATATAATATGGTTGTATTTTTACATTACATCTATTAAAGACCTAGGAATAATATATCATCTGTTTCTGTCGATAAAGTTATCTCCTCAGAGAATCTCTTAGTTAGTTTGTTCCTCTGTATCTGTGTTTTATCATAACGGTCTCTGTCCAAAAACTCACCTTATGTATTTTAAAATAAACCAATGCAGAAAATAAAATAGTTTTTAAATCCAAAGATACCTAGGAATAATATATCATCTGTTTCTGTCGATAAAGTTATCTCCTCAGAGAATCTCTTAGTTAGTTTGTTCCTCTGTATCTGTGTTTTATCATAACGGTCTCTGTCCAAAAACTCACCTTATGTATTTTAAAATAAACCAATGCAGAAAATAAAATAGTTTTTAAATCCAAAGATAGTAGAACGTCCAAAAAGATCATGTCCACAAAGTGTAAGCTGCAAGACAAGTTAAAAAAGGTAAGTTTTCCTGTATCGAGTGTAGTGGTGCAACTCGGAAAAGTTGCTACAGCAGTTGAAAGCGGCAGGTAACTTGGTAAATGGTAACTTTCGGCAATTAACCTGTGCTATAGAATACATACTCGATTTCTCGATTTAGGCAAATTAGGAACAAGTTGCAAGAAATGACGTAAGAAATTTTATAATCATTTACCGATAACAATGACAGGTGTAAATATAAGAAGAAAAAATAAAAAAAATATGAGTAAATTAAGGAAAACCTGCTAAATATTTGTAGATATGAATAAAATTATCGACAGATAAAACTGCGTGTCACGTATGTCAATTATAAATATTTTATGTATTAATTACACAAGCAAGTTAGAAAAAATGAACGCGTTAAGAAAATGTACTAACTTATAAACTATTTTCATTCCTGACATTCTTGTTAAATGAAAAAAAAAACGAAATTCAAATTTGAATTTCGAGCCTTAATTAGTAAACTCTTACTTGACCAATTGTTTTTTTGATTATTATGACGGATCTCTGCTCTTTGACATCTTACATGAGTGTTTTTCATGTTTATTAAAGTATTTCTCAGTGAAAACTGTCATATTTATTTAAAATAAAAATTCTGCATAGTTTTCTATACATACACAGGCTCTTTTAATATTAACTTTTTTCGCCATGACCATTCTAACAGTTGGGGAACGTAGCAAAGCTGTAAAGTTTTCAACTAGTCTCTTTACGACGGCTCTCGTCGTAACAGAATGATTGCACACTGAGCTTTCCACAGTAAAATGCAATAAGTTAAAAAGAAATTGTCGTGACATGAATGTAATGAAAATCTTATATTCAAAAAGTCATAGGAAATCTTATCATATATCGAGTCAAAAAATTAAGAATTTGTCACAGATTTATCTCAAATATCATATTAAAATAGTTTAAGAGTTCTCCCGTTTTTTATTTGTGCAACTAGACGCATTTCTGTCAATATTGCGAATGAAAAGGTTGTACTGATGTCATAATTCAGAAGCTAGATAGCCACGCGGGTTCCTATATTGGCATCACGCCAGCATGTGTAGAACAAAATGTTAAGAATTTGAATAAGGGGTTATTCAAATTCTTAACTATAGGTTATTTCTGGATTGCCCTAGAGCTTTTGATATAGCTTTTCGCTATAATTGCTCCAGTAATGTTGCATCGGTCAAGTACACTCAATTTGTGTTCATTCTACTTTTAATACATTAGCTTTAAAGACACATAATTTAATATACGTTTGAGTAAATCTGTGTTTTGCCACCTCGTTTCAGTTTTTATTTTCAGATTTAGTTATTCTATTTTATTTTATGGCAAATCTTTTGTTTTCTCAATTTTATGGTGGATCAGAAAATAACTGCTGCAATGCAAAGGCCACCTCACATCGAACAAAAGACTCAATCTGAATCTACCAGCAACGTTTTAGAGGTTTCAGGACACCCAAACTGCCGATGTCGCCCTGAAATATTCCATACAGGCTCAACATACTCAGGATCTGTTGACATCCTGAATAGCGAAGGACAGGCTTCCTGTGGCCCATACATGACTCATGGAACCCGCGCAGAGTTACATATATCATGTACAAGTACACTTATTAGCCATACATGTGGCACTGAGTCGTAACCTGTTATGGCTTATGGTGATGAAGAGTAACTTAGCCGTAACCCGTTCCTATAACTATTTTGAAGAGCAGATGTAAACGAGTAAATGTATTGACAACAACTTAAAATGTTAGTGACTGTCGACAATCATGTGATCGGTTTATAATTCTTGTTTAGGAATTCAGCTATCTTACCCAGTATAATCTTTACACTAAATCCAGCAAGGTGCGTCGATACAGGCCCTGATGAGAACTTCACACATAATAACCTTAAAGAGGCATTTATTATTCTTAAAACATATCAAATACGTGTCTTTCACTCTAATCTATAATTGAAAAAAAACGTGACATAGATCAATGTAAGTATATTACGTTAGCGTCTAATAGATACGCACCTATTTGTGAATATCGCGTTTGCCCTTGTTTCGTTCATGCCTCAATTAACCTTCAACATAGTATTACTAGGTATTTTCTCTGGGTTAATTATAAACCTGTCATGTTTGTAAGGGCCACGTGCAGTAACAAGAGTAGCAGTAGTTATTTCAACCCACTGACCCTTCGTGCGCAAAAAGGAGAACAAACAAAAGCCTTTTCCTCAATTAAGCAATTTGCGTGGACATAAATTTAGTGAGTGTATGGCGCTCACCGGTTGCCGGGATGTTTCAGTTCTGTTAGTCGAGCGCCCGTTCATTTTAAACTAAATGTTCAAGCGTAGAGCTTTCTACGAGTAAAACCTCTTTTGTTGGCCGTCTCTAAAAATTAAGTTATTAATTCACAAAAGCGCTGTGAGTCTGTGACATAGCGTCGGGTATACAATATCTTTAAGCAGTAAGTAATTTTCGTAACTACCAACTTCTTTGGAAATCTTATCTAAATGTACATTTATGACATGATGAATTTCTCCCATCTTATTACATATAATATACATTTATAATATACTACTATAAAGTCAAGCTTAAAGGGAAAACAGTTTTGTGGGGCATAGTTCTTAAATGAAAGTTTGTATTAAACTTGTTTAATAAAGATGCATGTTATTCTATGCCGGAAAAAAATGTTTTATTTGATTGTTTGAATCTCTTTTAGTATTAAAATTTCAAATTAAATTAATTAATTAAATTTTAATGTGATAATATTGATCGTTAAATGCATACATCAAAGGACATGCGTTATTGAGACTTAACTGAAAAAAATAATCTGTAATGTATATTTCGAAAATGTACAGGCTCCGTTGGCGACATTGTATACAATTTTTGGTTCCGTATTCCTAGTACGTACTAATGAAAAGGTCAAAAAAGTCGTCGGTGGAAAATCTGGTCTTATAAAGCTGAACTCGTCACGATCATGCTTACAATTTTCCGGCAATCCAAATAATATTTTACAATGAGCTTTTATTTTTTGCTGTTTTTTGTATAAAACTTTTTTAAACCTATTTACTTTTTTATTAACATGAATGCATGAGCTACAAGGACTTGAAACTTACGTAGAGCAATATTTAATTAGTCGAATAAGCGAAATTCCAGTGGGTCCGATTGCTCAAAGGGGGTGAGTAGCGGTCACATAACTGTTGCCTGCCCTTTGATTCTGTGAAGAAAAGCAAAGGCTATTAACATGAATGCATGAGCTACAAGGACTTGAAACTTACGTAGAGCAATATTTAATTAGTCGAATAAGCGAAATTCCAGTGGGTCCGATTGCTCAAAGGGGGTGAGTAGCGGTCACATAACTGTTGCCTGCCCTTTGATTCTGTGAAGAAAAGCAAAGGCTACAACCTTTAAGTCATTATTTTCTAATTTTATATTACGTTCAATTTTCTTCAACAGTTGTCTAATTATTTAACCTACTGGCCGCCTAAATGTAGAAATGCGACCGAAATTCATTCGTAAATGGCTTTCATCGAAGGCAGGAATAAAAAAAAACTAACACCAAAATTAACTTTCTCTTGTCTCGCAAAAACAAAATTAAAAATATACGATTCGCATACACAAAAGAAAATGGAAAGAAATATTCATCAAATTTTTCTATGCCTATTATTTATACAGGATGACTAGCAATTGAATGCATTCCCTGAAGGGGTGATAACTTGGGTTATTTTGAAATCTACGCCGTTCAGGTTAAAATACATAATTTTTCTGATATTTCACAAACGTATGAATCCTTCGAAAACCAATTTGTCGAAAAAGTAGCTACCTTTGGAAATTAAGCGCCCGCCGTAAAGCTCAAGCACATGAGAAATTTCATGAAAATATTACATATTTTCATGATATTTCTCATGTTTGTCGAGGCAGTTTTAAAATAAATGTATGAGACTGGCCATTTTGTTTTTGTTCTGCGTACCTATGTTATTTCATACACGTTTACTGAAAATGAATTTTTCGTGGACTTCACTCATCCATTCGTGCCAATATTTTATTCAAGCATTAACTTTAAGGGGAACTATTAAAGTCCGACGATTTTCGGTAAAATCAATCTAAAACTGTAACTTTTCCTTGAGGAGGCAGTCGGTGTGACACAAATAATGGGACTCTAAATAGCTAATGAAGTTCTTCACCTCAACAGCTACTAACTTCCTCGATTCAAATAATTTGAGTGCGCCTCAGTCCGCGACGGCAGCGGCTTTCCAGTGCAATTAAGTGTTTAGGCTTTCATTGCGAGAAACTTGAAATCACTTCTTTGAATAAGCTTCAAATTCGCATGTCAGCAAACAGTGGCTCTGCGAACTTGGTATTCACACTTTTAATTTAATATGAAGACTTTCTCTTAGATTAGCTTATTCGTGTCTTGCTAGCAGCTCTTTGTAGTATATTCTAAGAAAATTCTGGTGATTAAATATTCCTTGACTTTTATATAAAATAAAGTTAGACACTGAACATAGTGCAGCTTTTTGTATATCGGAGCGAATATTATTACGTGTTAGATTCAATTTGGGTTCGATAAGTAGATTTTGAGTTTTGTTAATCTCTTACTTTAACATTACTACTTAAAACTGACGCGCCATTATGAATTTAGGAGCTACACACTTTTGGCACAATGGTCAATCAAAATAAATCAAAATCAAAATATTTTATTTTACATAGGCCTACATGGGCACTTATAAAACGTCGACAGAAGAGGCACGGTTCGGGTTGGTCGTTTCCTATGGAGAAGAACCGGCAAGAAACTCCATGGTTACTCTTTTAAAATCATTTGGTTCTAAAATATTTGGATGTTATAGCGTTAGTACATAACTATGGGAGGACAGCGTAGGCCCGACAATAAGTTATTGTTTACTACAAAAGGTAGAACAAGACAATAAAAAAATTGGTAATAGTGTTGTCTTGGTATGGTAACAATAAACTAGCAGACTTACCCTCTGAGGTTATTACAGCATCCATCTGTTAAATTATATCGATACGTAGGCTAGGTCTAAAAAACTGGCGACGTAAAATTAGCGTAATTGAAAAAAAAAAACACCGAAATTTGTTGCTTTTTTGTTGCTAATTAGTTGCTAAAAAAATAATTTTGTTGCTCCTACCGATCGCAAAAAATCGGCAATAACGCTAACTTTACATTAAGATAGCGGGGTAATCACTGAATGTAGACTGATCAATCAAGCAAATAGCGGTCAATTTGTTGCTAATTTGTTGCTGAAAGATGCGAAGAAGAAAAAAAAAATAAACGGTTTTTTTTAATTATGCCTAAATAAATAATATCCACGCTAGCTAAACTCTCAAGTTTTCCGTGGAAAAACTATAGAAAAAAATTGTTACTCTTCATAGTGCAGCTTGTTTTAACAGAGAGAGTCAGCAACAAAATAAAAACCAGAAGTCTAGAGAAGTTGGAGATCGGTTCACAAAAAAACCGGCCACGCTAGCTTAACTAACGATTTTTCCGCGGAAAAACTATAATAAAAATTTGTTGCTCCTCATGGTGCAGCTTGTTTTAGCAGAGAGAGTCAGCAACAAAATAAAAACCGGAAGTTTAGAGAAGTTGGAGATCGGTTTACGAAATAATCAGCTACGCTTGCTTAACTCTAGACTTCTCCGTGGAAAAACTATAGTAAAAATTTGTTGCTGTTCATACTGCAGCTTGCTTTATCACAAAGAGTCAGCAACAAAAAAAAAAACCGGAAGTCTAGAGAAGTTGGAGATCGGTTCACAAAAAAACCGGCCACGCTAACTTAACTAACGATATTTCTGCGGAAAAAGTATAATAAAAATTTGTTGCTCCTCATGGTGCAGCTTGTTTTAGCAGAGAGAGTCAGCAACAAAATAAAAACCGGAAGTTTAGAGAAGTTGGAGATCGGTTTACAAAAAAACCGGCCACGCTAGCTTAACTAACGATTTTTCCGCGGAAAAACTATAGTAAAAATTTGTTGCTCTTCATGGTGCAGCTTGTTTTAGCAAAGAGAGTTAGCAACAAAATAAAAACCGGAAGTCAAGAGACGTAGGAGGTCGGTTTACAAAAAAACCGGCCACGCTTGCTTAACTCTAGACTTTTCCGTGGAAAACTACGATGAACATTTGCTGCTGTTCATACTGCAGATTGCTTTAGCAGAAAGAGTCAGCAACAAAAAAAAAACCGGAAGTCTAGAGAAGTTGGAGATCGGTTCACAAAAAAACCGGCCACGCTAACTTAACTAACGATATTTCTGCGGAAAAACTATAATAAAAATTTGTTGCTCCTCATGGTGCAGCTTGTTTTAGCAGAGAGAGTCAGCAACAAAATAAAAACCGGAAGTTTAGAGAAGTTGGAGATCGGTTTACGAAATAATCAGCTACGCTTGCTTAACTCTAGACTTCTCCGTGGAAAAACTATAGTAAAAATTTGTTGCTGTTCATACTGCAGCTTGCTTTATCAGAAAGAGTCAGCAACAAAATGAAAACCGGATGTCAAGAAAAGTTGGAGATCGGTTCACAAAAAACCGGCCACGCTAGCTTAACTAACGAATTTGCCGCGGAAAAACTATAGTAAAAATTTGTTGCTCTTCATGGTGCAGCTTGTTTTAGCAGAGAAAGTCAGCAACAAAATGAAAACCGGAAGTCAAGAGACGTTGGAGGTCGGTTTACAAAAAAACCGGCCACGCTTGCTTAACTCTAGACTTTTCCGTGGAAAAACTACGACGAAAATTATTTGCTGTTCATACTGCAGATTGCTTTAGCAGAAAGAGTCAGCAACAAAATAAAAACCGGAAGTCTAGAGAAGTTGGAGATCGGTTCACAAAAAAACCGGCCACGCTAACTTAACTAACGATAGTTCCGCGGAAAACTATAATAAAAATTTGCTGCTCCTCATGGTGCAGCTTGTTTTAGCAGAGAGAATCAGCAAGAAAATAAAAACCGGAAGTCAAGAGAAGTTGGAGATCGGTTCACAAAATAATCAGCCACGCTAGCTTAACTAACTATTTTTCCGTGGAAAAACTATGATGAAAATTTGTTGCTGTTCATACTGCAGCTTGCTTTAGCAGAAAGAGTCAGCAACAAAATAAAAACCGGAAGTCTAAAGAAGTTGTAGATTGGTTCACAAAAAAACCGGCCACGCTAACTTAACTAACGATATTTCCGCGGAAAACTATAATAAAAATTTGTTGCTCCTCATGGTGCAGCTTGTTTTAGCAGAGAGAGTCAGCAACAAAATAAAAACCGGAAGTCAAGAGAAGTTGGAGATCGGTTTACAAAATAATCAGCCACACTAGTTTAACTAACGATTTTTCCGTGGAAAAACTATGATGAAAATTTGTTGCTGTTCATACTGCAGCTTGCTTTAGCAGAAAGAGTCAGCAACAAAATAAAAACCGGAAGTCTAGAGAAGTTGGAGATCGGTTCACAAAAAAAACCGGCCACGCTAACTTAACTAACGATTTTTCCGCGGAAAAACTATAGTAAAAATTTGTTGCTCCTCATGATGCAGCTTGTTTTAGCAGAGAGAGTCAGCAACAAAATAAAAACCGGAAGTCAAGAGAAGTTGGAGATCGGGTTACAAAATACTCGGCCACGCTAGCTTAACTTAAGATTTTTCCGTGGAAAGCTTTGACGAAAATTTGTTGCTGTTCATAGTGCAGCTTGCTTTAGCAGAAAGAGTCAGCAACAAAATAAAAACCGGAAGTCAAGAGAAGTTGGAGGTCGGCATTGAAAACATCAGTTATATATTTATTAATATATTTTCATCACACAAAATTTTTGTCAGTTGATTTTAGCATACAATACCATTCGGGGATTAATTGAATGTGTATTTTTTCTGATTATAGATTTTTCATATCTATCGTCGTATTCTGTCCATTGAGTACCCCGTAGCCACACGTCCGTAAAGTGTCCTAACCTGACATCCGACGAAGATCGAAGGTTGCAGTTGAAGTGCTTCAGGGGGCATGAAATCTACTGCTCCAACGAGCTTGTAAATTTCATTCATGTTCTCATTTTTTAAACTCCGCGGCAAAGAGTTCAACTTTATTTTATCGTTCGTTCGTCAGTCGAACACCTCAAAAATAATGGCATTTCCTGTTAAACATAAACGTATATTAATTTTTAGAAACTTATTTTTTTATTCTTACTCTTTTTTGTATGACTCATTATGCAAAGTATCTAGGTATCGACCTATACTTCCAAAAAACTTTTTTTTTCCTACCACTTTTTCCAGTATCAAACTGTTTGTAGATTATGATATCAACACGAATTTTCTTTTGTCCAGATAATCGAATGGAAGTTAATTCTATAATCTTATAAAAATAATTTTCGGAAACTGAAACAATCAAAACATCGAAACAGTTAAAAATATTCCTGTTATTTTAGTGGAAATATGACGGAAATTGAAAAAATAAATTATAACTCATCAAAATAATCTATTAGTTAAATCAGTTTTCTAGCATCAAAATCGCTATGCAACTAAATTTTACCGGGTAATTTTTTTGTATATAATTGCATATACTTATATCTAATTATATATTATTTATATGTTGTTATATATTATTTACGTATAATTATATACGACCATATATAATTAAATATGATCATATATTACAATTATATGTAATTATATATAATTATTAAAAATGCTTTATCTATAGTTATATATTATTATATATTATCATATAAAATTATATACGATCATATATAATAATGTATAATTATATATGATTGTATAAAATTATATATCATTTTATTTACTCCGGTGGGTATATTGTGATTACTTATAGAACTTGTGATTACTTAAATAGAACATTCTCTTTTTATATCGAAGTGTCTGTTACTATAGTATTTTGCGAATGAAATAATAGAAACTGTATTAACTTTAAAAATTAAATTTCATAAAAATTAATAGTTTTGTCAAGTTTAAAAATTGTTACCCAGGCCCTCCAGCAATATACAGCTTTTTTAGACACCGTCCAAATTTAGACATTTTAATCTTTGCCGAAAACCATTGAATACGTGTTTTTTCTTTTAGTATCACTCAATACAAAAATATTGAGATATCATGGACACCCGTCTGTATGGTGTCGGACGTAAAGAATAGCACCATCCCATATCTTCGCGTGGGTGTCGTAAGAGGCGACTAAGGGATTTGCCAGAGAATGGGCAGCAGCGTTCTCCGTGCTTTCGTAACAACCTTACTGCGATCGCCAACCCGCCTGCCAAGCGTGGCGATTATGGCAAAGCCCCCCTTCTTGGGAGAGGCCCATGTCCAGCAGTGGACGTCTTTCGGGCTGAAATGATGATGAATGATGAATGATCATGGACACCGCCGCGCCGTGCGTAGGTACACGCTGGGTAACTACGCGGGCTAGCCGCCCGCTTTTCATTGAATTTTTGCGCGGCAAGTGTAGTATTTTTAACGTTTAACTTAGTGACCAGGCAGAGCGGATAATTTTTTCGAGAAAATGATTTCATATGAAAATATGAAAATTTCACATATCGATTTTTTTTCAAAATTAGTGAATGATACGTAATGCCTAGAAAAAATTTGGACGGTGACTAAAAAATCTTGTTGTATAGTTCCATATACTAAATAAATAATTCCATCAAAATTTTATCTCTTAACTTTGATTCTACCTCTATTATTTTCTTAATTTTGAAATAATTTTAAATTCTAAAGCTAGGGAGCACCTTTCAAATTTCGTAGAATCATTTTTGCGATTTTATTTATAAATCTACATATAGATATCATTATTATATTTACACGGACCGAAGGATTTGTTTACATTTAATAAAGTTTATTAATTATTAACAAATATTTTTTTAGCATCACAAGATTTAACCAATATTTATTAACTGTTAATGTTAATATAAATTAACTGTTATGTTTAACATAAAAACCGGCCAAGTGCGAGTCGGACTCGCGCACGAAGGGTTCCGTACCATTATTTATAAAAACGAGAAAAAAAATAACTTCGTTGTATGGGAGCCCCCCTTGAATATTTATTTTATTATTTTTTTAGTATTTGTTGTTATAGCAACAGTAATACATAATCTGTAGAAATTTCAACTGGCTAGCTATCACGGTTCATGAGATACAGCCTGGTGACAGACGGACGGACGGACGGACGGACAGCGAAGTCTCAGTAATTTAATAGGGTCCCGTTTGACCCTATGGGTACGGAACCCTAAAAAGCAAAAATAGCCGTTTTCTTTTGACACTTTTTATAACCCTATAGCGGAAATATATGATAATAATTCGATTCACAAAATAAATAACGTTTTCAATATTTAAAAATATAAAAGATAATTATGAGCTGTGATAGAATTTGGTATTTTACAATAAATGTTATTATAATGTAATGTAATTAATGAAAATGATTTTTAAAGATGTTTTTTGTTTTTAAGTAATCTTCATGTCGTATGACATTGCAAGCAAAAATAAATTCAATCACCGAAATATTGGATTCATTCCCGGTTGATGCCTAACCACCATAGGTTAGTAGTATGGAGCCATAGAACGTTTTGTAAAAACTAATCGGTGTTAAAACAAAAGGCCAAAGAAGATGCACCTACAAAGAAAATGGCTCAAGTGGCGGGGGTTATATAATTGCTGGTTGGTTGGCAATAGCCCTCGCCCCCTATTACATGGGATTTAAACATACATAACTAGCGAAATGTGGGTGTACTATATGGGCTCTGCCTAACCCTAAGGAACTCTGTATGGTGTAAAGAATCGCACCATCCCCTATCTTCACGTGGGTGTCGTAAGAAGCGACTAAGACATTTGCCAGAGAATGGGCAGCAGCGTTCACTGTGCTTTTGTAACAACCGTACTGCGATCGCCAACCCGCCTGCCAAGCGTGGCGATTATGGCAAAACCCACCAAAATGTCAATGTGGCGAGACTTGGGGGAGGCCTATGTCCAGCAGTGGACGTCTTTTTGGCTGAAATGATGATGATATTTCCTTCGGGAATTACAGGCTTGATGTTACGTAGAGCTAACACGTCAAAATGAAATAACTCATTGTTTCAATTCTCACAAAACAATTTCAATAATTACAACGGTTGTCTTTCAATATCAGCGTAAATCGTTGTTCCTCCCTTTCCTAATCGTAATTATTGTATTTTATACTTAAAGGCAAAGAATTACAGTACATTCCCAAATAACAGTGTATTAAGATGTCGAGTGTGAGCTTCATAACATACAGTGTCTCAATTAATTGTCTATTACAAATAATTGTCAATTAAAAGTATAGAGTTAAGCTAGCGCGGCCAGTTTTTTTGTAAACCGATCTCCAACTTCTCTTGACTTCCGTTTTTTATTTTGTTGCTGAGTCTTTCTGCTAAAGCAAGCTGCAGTATGAACAGCAACAAATTTTCATCATAGTTTTTCCACGGAAAAATCGTTAGTTAAGATAGCGTGACCGATTATTTTGTAAACCGATCTCCAACTTCTCTAGACTTCCGGTTTTTATTTTGTTGCTGACTCTCTCTGCTAAAACAAGCTGCACCATGAGGAGCAACAAATTTTTACTATAGTTTTTCCGCGGAAAAATCGTTACTTAAGTGAGCGTGGCCGGTGTTTTTGTGAACAGATCTCCAAATTCTCTAGATTTCCTGTTTTTATTTTGTTGCTGAGTCTTTCTGCTAAAACAAGCTGCACCATGAGGAGCAACAAATTTTTACTATAGTTTTTCTGCGGCAAAATCGTTACCTAAGTTAGCGTGGCCGGTTTTTTTGTGAACCGATCTCCAACTTTTCTTGACATCCGGTTTTTATTTTGTTGCTGACTCTTTCTGATAAAGCAAGCTGCAGTATGAACAGCAACAAATTTTTACTATAGTTTTTCCACGGAAAACTTGAGAGTTAAGCTAGCGTGGATATTATTTATTTTGGCATAATTAAAAAAAAACCGTTTATTTTTTTTTCTTCTTAGCATCTTTCAGCAACAAATTAGCAACAAATTGACCGCTATTTGCTTGATTGATCAGACTACATTCAGTGATTACCCCGCTATCTTAATGTAAAGTTAGCGTTATTGCCGATTTTTTGCGATCGGTTGGAGCAACAAAATTATTTTTTTAGCAACTAATTAGCAACAAAAAAGCAACAAATTTCGGTGTTTTTTTTTTTCAATTACGCTAATTTTACGTCGCCAGTTTTTTAGACCCACGTAGGCTTTTCATTGACCTGCAATCGCTACATCCTAGTTGGTTCTAGTGTGATTTGAAAACTTTTAAAGGGATTATATTAAAATGGGATAAAGTATGGTAATTAAAACTTAATTGAGGATTAAATTCCTATCATCTGGTGGTCAGATAAATCATAGATAGCTCTATTCTTATTTAAAAACAAAAACAAAAGACAGTCGCGTTTAAATTCCGATATTGATTAAATTAACACTGTTTTTATAATAAAACATGATTAAGTACTTACCTTACTTTGGAAAGATTAAAAAAAAATGTATGAAAGTATTTTGTAATGACTTAGAAATATAAAAGCATTAAAAATATTTATATATATATAGTTACAAAAAGTAAAAACTGGTTGGGGATCAAATTTGTGAACATGATTTACAGGGCGATCGCTGAAACGTTAGGCTACTTACTTAAAATTTGTCTAGAATAGCCAATCTATTCTAATGCAGTTATTAGTTGTCAAACAGTTGAGACATATGTAGATAATGCAATATTGCTCATCCAGTCAGTATAATTCAGTAATTAGCGTGATAATATATTCTCAAGGATAAAATCTATCTCTTTGCCAAATTTCATTACGATCCGATCAGCCGATTAATCGTGAAAAGGTAGCAAACTTACAAACAGAGTTACTTTCGCATTTATATCACTAGTAGTGTGCAAGTATGGATACATTCATATACTCGGATAACAGAAAACTGAAATTAGAGTTACCAAAGACCTATTTTCATTTGCCAAGGTTCGTTTATCACAGTGACAAAATTTGGTGCTCAACGGTACGTGGGGAACAGTTTATGCATCGAAAACAAACATTACCACACCACACAACATACTAATTGCTGTTTACAACTGTTCTTAATACAATTGCCAAATATATTACTGCTATAATGGTAGCTAACGTGGGTTACTCTTTCACACTGATCCAAGGTAATGGTCTGTATTAATATTTCTCGCGCGAATCGGTATTTTTGTTTTATGCCAATGATTGACAAGAACTGACAAGTTCTGTTTTCGGGGAAGAGTGTGCCGAGAAAATAAAAGTCATTGCTAACTGAGGAGCACTGTAATCTCGAAGAATCAAAGCAACTGAGTCAAATAGAACCATGAATCAGGAGAAGCTCCCAACATTGCTTACGACTCTTCAACACCAAGGCCGAGTTTCGTAAACAAGTGGCTCTTTTTTTTTTGGTTTGATTACTTTCTCCCGACTATTGGTTAATTTCTCCCGAATACGAACCCTTAACTGTGCCTGGTCAAACACGCCCTCGTTATGTTATGACTTATAGTCACTAACTAACATTTTTGGGGAAAAATGTACTATGTGAAAGATTTTTGAAGTGAAAACTTCTTTAGCGGCGTTGTGCACTTTTGTGACGGGTAAAAAATGATAAACTCGCGTCAGGTGTCACGTGTCCTGATCGGTGTCACTTGTCCTGATCGAACGGATTGACATTAGGTTACGAAGGAATTTTAACTTTATGACATCTGTCATTGAGTTGGGTATGCACAAACAAAACCTTCGGTTGCTCCAAAGAGGTAAAATTCGTAAGACGGATTGTAATAGTTCTGAAGTGTTAAATTTTTAATGTAGTATAAATTGCCATGTTTGATACGATAGCGCAATAAATGAATATTGTATTTTACCACATAAATGATAGTACTTTTTAACCCCCGACCAAAAAAGAGGGGTGTTATAAGTTTGACTTGTGTATCTGTGTATTTGTGTGTCTGTCTGTGGCATCATAGCTCCTAAACGGATGAACCGATTTTGACAAAAGTGGTGTCGTTTGAAAGGTATTTTAAACGAGAGTGTTCTTAGCTATGTTTCGAGATCTGCTCAGCCGTTTGAAGATAATCACCTCTTTTCTAGTTGATGAAGGGATATAAACAACTTTCACAGGTAGTCGATTTGAAATGTTGTCGCTTGTCACCATGGGCATTGCTGAGTGGGGGGATGCACCCCGCCCCCTCCCCCAAAATTTACTTTTTTTTTTAAATTATATCTTTCCTTGGTTTCGTTAATTAGCGAGAAGAGACGCAAAACTGAGAAAATTGAAATGAAAGGGGGGAGGCTTATGGCCAGCAGTGGGACAGTCAAGGCTAAGAAAAAATAAAATAAGTTTAAAAAGCACGAAAAAAAATTAAATTAAAAATTTAAAAAACCCCCGACACCAAAAATCATTTAAAAAGCCAAAAATAAATTAATCCAAGCGTCGGGGGACCGCTAAGAAGACCGCTTAGTACAAGCACAGAACGAAGCGGACCCCCGACGCTACGACACTTGGATTAATTTATTTTTGGCTTTTAAGAAGTTTTTTGATATCGGGGGTTTTTTAAATTTTTAGTTTTATTTTTTATACTGATAATTAAAGCTATTCGTGCGAAATTATTCCCTAACCATTCCAAAATATCAAAATGCACAACGTTAATATTCAAGTTTTCACTTCTGCCGGCACTCCCGGAGTGTAACCCGTTTTTTTTTAACAATCTGATTGAACTACTTGTTACAACACTGTAAACTACAACAAAATATTATTATGCTAGGCCGACGACCGAGGGTGATGCATCCGATTTGCGGTCAGCAGTACGCGGACTCTCCTATCTAGGGCATCAAGTTCTATCTAAATCCATTTGAGAATGCCAAAACAATACATCAAAATCGGCATGAGACAACCGTTGAAGGCGCGCACCTTGTTTCCGCCTGACAGAAGACTGCTTAGCACCTTATTAAAACGGCCAAAGAAACGTTCCCTTAACGACTGTTTTATGTCAGCAGTATTGATGCCTAATGCTTCCGACATACCCAAATACTTGTAGGTTTATGTTGAGGAAAGGGATCTAAGGTGTATGGAATTCGAGTGTTGAGTTCCCACGGATTTCCTAATCTTTCCTCGCTTTACATGCATGACTGCAAATTTGTCCACACCAAATTCCATCCTGATGCCGCTACTGAAAGTTTCTGTTAAAATCAGTAGCTTATCATCTGCCTGCCTTTTCCCAAACTATCTTGGGGTCGGCTTCCAGTCTAACCGCATGCATCTGACTACCAGTATTTTACATGAAGCGACTGCCTATCTGACCTCCACAACCCAGTAACTGGGTAAAACGATAACCCTTGGTAAGACTGGATGTCAGACTTTTGGCTTCTGAACTACTACTCGTAACAGCTGTCAAAGATCTACCAATGACAGCCGGGACAAACGGCTTAACGTGCTTTCCGAGGCACGGAGGAAACTCGGTATGTAATTATGGTTAAAATTCAGTAGCTTCATCAGTTGTAAATTGTTGAGGGCAAGAGTTTCTGATCATCTATGTAAGATATGACCTGACCACCTCTCCTCAACCGATTAGCTAGACCTGAACCCTCTAGCAGTGTGCTGAAAGGTTTCAAGGCCAGAAAAAACTATAATGGACTTATCCTGAAATATACCATGCTCGATCCTTATCGCTTCGCTGTATCTGTCCCCTGTATCTGTCGACATCCTGGATAGCGAAAGACTATTGTCCTGTGCCCCATACATGACATCAGAAAGGTACGCAGAGTTGCATCTACTTTATACAACTCCAGCATATAAACTATAAGTAGGCCAATGATTCGGTGCCTCATATATATGAGGCACCGAATCATTGGCCTACTTATAGTTTATACAACATGTAGACAGACCCCTTCGGGAGCGGCGAACCTGTTGGCTAATTGCTATGTCAATAAAGAGCAGCTAAATACTACGGGACCCGTTCCTACATCCATTGTGAGAGGGAGACATGATGGAATTACTCTCAAAATGTTGGTTAATTTTAGCTCTAAAAATGGATGTAAGAACTTCATTGACCGTTGGTAAACAAGTGATATGTCTATAATTTTTGGGCTCCGCAATACTACCTGATTTTTGGAGTAGGTGGGTAATGCCTGTCGTCAGGAACTGGGGCAGTGACCCTGACTGTAAGGCTGATTGAAACTGGGACGCCAAGAGAGCGTGCGATCTTTGGAACCATTTGATCCAGAAGTTTTGTAGTCCGTCTGGCCCAGGTGATTTCCAGTGAGGCAACGGACGAACAGCACGAGCTACGTCTTGGGGGCTGATACTGATTATGCCTATATCTAGTATTGGATCACATGCTTGTTCAACGTCCCGTGTCCAATTGCCCTCGGTGTGACTAAAAGGCACTGAACAGATGCTGCGCCAGAACGAATACATGGCGTCATCATCCAGGAGACGCGTGTCAGTCACATACCCTTCATCGTCAGTCACATACCCTTCATCGCTTTGGAATGTACGATTCTGAGTTTATCGCGATTTGCCGCTTGTACCTACGGCTTGCCCATGCACAGATCTTTTGCTTCAGGAAGTCGATACGCTCTGTGACGCAGGCCAAATATTGACGAGAACTAGTTTCAGTTCCCGAGATTGCCCGCCTCACGGAGCGCATCACTCTAGGGCAAGTATTGTTCTCCCTGAAGTAGATTAACTTGCCGATGAGTACTCTAGCCTCACCGATACGGTGCTCAATTTTGCAATGCCAAGCTGGAATAGCTAATTGTGGTCGTGTAGCTCGGTCGTTGTTAGGCAAATTGAAGTGAGCTACTCAACATGCCGCTGAAGCTGCGCAGTATACCTAATATTGAGTAGATAGTCTTGGCTGTTGTCAAAACAGTTTGACAGCAGCGAATCTAGAGTACACACCAGCGCCTTGTTTTTCTTGTGCATAGGGAAACAAGGTAAAGGCGGTCTAAGTTCGGACAGTGTGGAGCGGTACTCCCGGAACAAACCCAATAAAGCGTTCCTCAATTGTGCGTTTCACTGGCTACTCACGGTTATAACTTTGTCATCATCCTCTTCACTACCGCGATCCGATCGCGACGAAGTACTGGATACATTTGGCAGCTGCGCCGCGATCATTGGCGAAGCCGGCGTAACTGAGTTACTCCGTGAGTCGAGGCTTAGTCGATCAAGTACATTGTCATCCAACATATGGTTACGTTGGATGACCCACACCTGATCCGGCGTCACGCTGATAGCTGGTTCAAGCACCTGAAACAAAGAGAGCATCCGACCACGGTACTCAGTCGAGTTACTTCCCCCATCAGTAGCCCCATGCGCGCATGACGTTCTCATTAATGGACTCAGTCCATAGCACGCGCGACACACTTCCACCGGCAGCGGAGACCCTGTTCAGGGCCTGCTGGCCTCGAGATCCCAAGCCCGCTAGTGGCCGTCCTTTTCCTCGTCGTCGTGGTTGTGATGGCGTCGACGGTGGGGAGAAATACTCGTCGCTTGAGTTTGACGCAACTGCAGCGGCTGATGACGCAGCGCTCACGGAAGTAGCCCGGAGATGGTTGGTGTGCTGCTTGTGTTCTGGCTCGGCTTCAGGTCAGCATCGGTGACATATATGACATTTCATTTGGCTTTTTTCGTATGTATATTACATTTTTATTGAATCAGACCGGTTTTGGATAATCAGATCGGTTTTGCTTTATTATTATTATACTTAAAAAGAAAAACACGCTGCACCTATGTATTGACATTTGATGGGACTAGATACGGTAGGGGAGGTAGGATTATAATAGTGTATCACTTGACTTCATGACATTAGCCTAGGTTTCGAAAGTTCCATTTATGACGAGACGAGACGAGAATACACTGAATTAAAGACAACACACGCAGTCATTCATAGATCATGTAATCGAAATACAATACGTCGTCTTATAATTTTTCAAAAAGTCGTCAAATCGTCGTCATTCACGTTGAAATTATTCTTGTTTCGGAACAGTGATATAGAAAAATACTGAATAGCCACTTGGTCTCAGAGGCCACCTCCAAGACCGCTCACAAAGTTTTATGTTGTGGAACTTCGCTGTTTGTGCTTGACATTTATTGCTTTTATATTTTACGACCTCAAGAAAAACGACTTGCTAAATGTTGCTCGACTACGTAGCTATAAATATAAGTATAATCGTGTTATTCGTGCTTGGTAACTAACTTCACGCACGCTTTTTAATTCTAGAGCTCCACATTTCTTCAACAGAGTAGAGTATCCATGTACTCGCGGTTTCCATTAGTTACATGTGCTCAACCTAGAGGCGTGACCGTCGGACTGCCAAGTTAAAGGTCTCAAATTCGAACCCAAGACACGCACCTCAAATTTTTCGGATTCATGTGAGTGTTGTATAATTATCACTAGCTTCGGTAAATGACAACATCGTGAAAACAACAACACAAACCAACATGCCTAAGAAATACAATTTCTCGACGTCATGTAACGAGCGTAAAAAAAACTAACATCAGGTTAGGCACTCATCATCTTCCTGCCCCTGTCCCATTTTATTTGGCGTCGTCACAACACGTCTCTATCGTCCATTCTCCTCTGTCATTCGTCATGCTATCATTTACTCCTTTTTCCTTTATATAATTTTTCACACAATCCATCCATTTTTTCTTTGGTCTTCCTCTCCCTCTCCATCCATCCACATTCATATTCATCACTCTTTTAGTCACGTATGTTCCATCCCTCCTCTTCACATGTTCATACCAAGACAGAGCCAAAAAGCACGAAAAAGAATGAACATTTCAAAGTGGACACTGATTATACTTTAAAGTTGTCCGCAATTCCTTCGTGATTTTCGCATTAGTTATGTGTACAAATAACGAAGTTTTAACTGTCAAAATCATTGCTTGCGTGTTTGCATCGACCTACTGATCCATCAGCACCAGCAGGTGCAATTGTTTTCGATACTAGCCCACGCTTTCATATATGTATAAATAACTTTTGTTGTGATTCTCAAGAAACCGACGAGCTTCGAAACGTTCGTCAGAGAATTGGAACTCTTTTTTAATGCTATATTTTCTGTAGACAATTATTAGAGTATGATAAAAGGTGGTGATTAATCCCACAATACAAAAAATAATAATTTGATAGTAAACGTTTCTGTTTATTAAACACATTTATTAGTTTCAATAATTAGGCTCCTCCATCTTGATTAACCCTCACATCACAACTATAGACTGCGTAGAAGAACATCCGCTTGTTGTTCTACACTCATTATGTACGAGCACTCATCTAGGGAGGTATGTCAGGGTTGGAGGATTTACTTAAGAGATTCGTATCGAGCTTTCTAAAAGATTATGTTTTCATTAATACACTAGGTAGAGCTAGGCTATAGAGAACTTGGGAAGAATAGCAACGTAACGTAAATTCGAATCAAAATGAAAACTCTGTCTAATAAGCTATCTTGCAATATGCGTTAAAAATAAAAAAAAATTGTACACCAAGTAATTAAAAAAAAAAACAGCCACTTAAACCTTTAGTTAAGGTAGCTGGCAAATTTACAGTTGCCAAATACCTTTATTGTTACAATCCGAATCATATCAGTACTAATTACATCTCTAATGAAATGAAATCTCACATCAATACGTCTTAAGTACGTGATGATTATTTGACAGTTACAATGCACTTTTGATTGGCATACTATATAACAGAATTTGAACGCGGAATCTTGTCTAAGTACCTACATTTTGATTCTAAGTTCTGAAAATGAATGGGTTCATGAACAGCTTCTGACAAAGCCATCTATTGAGTTTCACAACAGGTTGAAGGTTCACTACGCGAACCGTTAAGGTGAACACGAACTTTTTTCATTGTTGTAACAGTTATACCCGGTGCATGGTATTATTAGAGGGAAAACAGCGCTTGTTTTCGTGCCCGAAGGATATCAAGGAGGAAAGCTGACAACTGATCAGTATATTACTGACGTTCCCGAAAACCACGTTGTTCCCTTGTTCTTCCTTGCTGTTGCAATATTCGTTTATTGGAATTTAATGAACATGGTTGTATTGATGATTTTACTAGAATTATGTAAATATGTACGTTCTACGGCCGCGTATTATATTGTATTCAACATAAAACCTGACACTGACCGGTAAATCGCAAAAAACTAAAAAAAAAAAAAATCGCGGGTGGCCCTGTCGCTTCCACCTTAAAGTGATTGACACGCGCCAACGGCTATCTAAAGCGCCAACGGCTATTTAAAACTCATTGTGCTATATTAACGTCCGATGTTGTAATGAAAGTGATTAAATGGTGTCAGAAGCTTAACAGTATGTACACTACTCGTATAGTAAAGTCCCAGCTGAAAGTGTACACAGAATGACATATTCCAGAACAACCGAACGAAAGATTTTAATAACTACAATTATCTAAATACGTACGTTTTACGGCCGCGTATCATATTGTATTCAACATAAAATCTGACACTGACCGGCAAATTGCAAAAAACACCCTATCTCTTCCACCTTAAAGTCAACGGCTATCTAAAGCGCCAACGGCTATTTAAAACTCAATGTGCTATATTAACGTCCGATGCTGTAATAAAAGTGATTATATAGGTGTCAGAGGCTTAAGAGTTTGAACACTACTCGTATAGTAAAGTCGCAGCTGAAAGTGTACACAGAATGACATATTCAAGAACAACCGAACTCAGAGTGACTTGCGGCTAGAATAATGCAGCTGTGTCAAATTCGGTCATGCCGATCCTACGGAGCGTGCGACGTATCGTCCGATATGGAGCATGTGGATTATGATCCACATGCTCCATATCGGACGAGCAGGCTCATGTTTTTAGCTGATGTGACCCAGTTCGTTGCCTAATTGAAATGCAAGCTGGTCAGGATGTTTAACTAACCTAAGTTTTAATGAAAATCGTCTGATGTCATCCATTGAGTCTGGAACAGAAAGTGTTCTGACAGAAATTATCTGCCTAATCATTTTGAGTAGTTCCACGATTGTTCAATAAGCAACGTATGATGTTGTTGCTTGCATTATCAAACGCTACGCTAAGCTACATCTATAAATTTAAGAGGAATACGTTAAGTGGTCCATACTTCGATAGTGCTCCTTACTGACATGCTCTCAACTCATTAGTTCCGTCGTACCTGAAAGATATGTCGATATGTTTAACACATTTCAACAACGCCCTGCTGTTACTTTACAAAATTAACAACTAATGTTGGGCAATGTAGGGCAGATTTTAAATTCCTATTACATCAAATTTTGCCTTAGTTTTCCTTCATTGAATTCTCTTCCATTTTTCAAGTTTGATGACTTCGAATAATTGAATTCTGATCTAATATATTGGTCTTAACATTAATATATGATTTATTTTTGAAAAAAGAAATCAAAATCCAACTGAATTGTTAACGCATTGTAGGTTGTAAGAGTTGTTTATCATTTCCGTAGCAAGCTCTCTTATGAATCAGTGGTATTTAAATAATTATTGGTAGGTACCATTTTATAAATAAAAAACCGGCTGAGAGCGAGATGGGCCCACACAATTAAGGTTCTATGCAATTAAGTCCGTGGAAAAGTTGCTGCCGTAATAACTTTATTTCGCGTATTCAAATAAACTGCGCTAATTAAAAGGAATTAATGTCAAGTATAAAACTGCACTATATTAATCAACTAAACAACTTTGAAAAAGGCATGAATTAATGTTTATAATATGCAAGTATTTCTGTTGTTTGACTGGCGATCTATGTGCGTGCCTTCAACGTTCCATAAATCTCAAGATAAAAACTCTGTGACAGCTGGACAAGAAAATGAAAACAAAGTTGTGAATTTATTTTTCACAGAACCTTAACAACATTAATTATCTTTCTATTATTACCTGCTAATGTGAAACAAAAATTGTGATTATTCACATGTAAAGCAGCGTTTTTTGCATAAGGATACAGAAAAAGTCTGGTTAGTCAGTTGACGTAAGATTTTGAACCAAAAGATCTATGTAATGAAGCCCGAACCTGGGGGTCTACTCTCTTTCTCCGAAACGTAACTTCGGCAACGAACGAAAATTAAACGTAGTTACGTTTGTGCCCCTAATCTATATCGTTTGCGGACGCACAAAAGAACTTCGAATTCACAAACAATTAACGTGAACGAATATATTAAATGGTATTGTGTGCGTCCGCAAATAAGGTCACAAACGTAACTACGTTTAATTTTCGTTCGTTGCCGAAGTTACGTTTCGGAGAAAGAGAGTAGACCCCCTGTTGTATAAAAACTTGTATGGGTGTAGGTACAAGTTTTATCAGATAATAGCAAAAAAAAACCATTTTTTTTTATTTGCCTTTTGTAAACGCCACATAGATCTGAATCCGTATCCAACACTTCTGAACCCTAGTATTCGATACGAACCTGCTATTGGCGTCTTACTTTAAAAGGACGGTAAGTCTTGTTCAATTTAAACAAAGAAATGTTTCTAAAGTCTGGGATTAGGACTTTACCCGACCTTGTTTCTCATCGGCTTACTCCCGAAGTAGTGATCAAAATCAAACTTGCTCAAATTTGCAATGGAAATATCTTTTTATTTTCCCTTTGAGCTTTCAAGGTTTAAAGGGACCCGGGTCGTCAACTGCTTAAGGATATTAAACTTCCCTGTCGTTGCCTTAAAGTTATTTTAAGGGAGTTTTTTTTCTTTGATACTCTGATAAACATCTTTTAGTGCAGCTCAGTAATGTAGGTTTTCTCTTCTAGTATTGAAACATTTATTTTTCTTTTAAAATCCAAATTTTGACGTCAATTTTTGAAACAAGCTACAGGTTTTATGTAAACAACAAGGGTAGGTTAGGTTACAGAAAATATGCTGGTGTATAAAGGAAAAACCATGTTTGAAACTTACTAATAAAATTATGATTTTCAAATAAACAAAATATGTTGTATTATGACTAGAGATCGGATATTCGGATGCATATTTACCTGATGTTTGAGTGTTGGCTAGTATAGAGCGCGCGTCAGTATGGGAAAAGGAGTTTATTTATAAAATAAAAACTAGTCTAGTTACTTTTTCGTTGAGCTCCAAATGAATTATGCCCAGACATATTTACCATTTTGTTTTAGCATTCGACAGTTCAGCACAAAAATATGAATTCAAATAGTTGTTGTATTTTGTTCCTTGTTATTTTCAACAAACTTGGCAGTTTTTAAATAAATTTAAAATATTCGTTACGATATTTTGAGTACTACATTTTATACTTACTAAAGAACTAGCTGTCCGGCGCAACTTCGTTTGCGTCACTTTTTCCCCGTTTTCGCAACATTTTTCATTGCTGCTCCACTCCTATTGGTCGTAGCGTGATGATATATAGCCTATAGCCTCGATAAATGGGCTATATAAAACTGAAATAATTTTTCAAATCGGCCCAGTTGTTTCGGAGCCTATTCAATGCCAACGAACAAACAAACAATCAAATCTTTCCTGCAGCACAGAATTCTAACACTTCCGTCACTTTACATATTACATATTACTTTACATATACAGGTAGAAATAGACGTGAGAAATATAGACTTTGGGTGCAATAAGTCTCCTCCAGAACAGCATTTCTAAAAAAAAGTGTAGTATGCATGGCCCCATTAATATACAATAAAATTCCTAATTCCCTTAAGATATTGAATACGGATGCATATTTCATTCAAGAAAGAACTAAAAAAAATGCTTTAGAATAAGGGATACTATAGTGTTACGGAGTTTTTGGATGTCAAATTTTGAATTTATATTTAATTTTCATTATATTAATGTTATTATTACTTTATTCATTTTACATCTTATTTACTACATTTTTAAATATTTCTTATAAAACAAAAAAGGTAAAAAAAAAACATTTTAAAATATAAAAAACAATTATTTTAATTCTATTAATAATGTTATTGTTTCATTTTTTTTATTTACATTAATTTTCTATTTACTGTTATTATGTATTATTTGTATTGATTGAATTTTGACTATTGTAATTTTTTGACTAATGTAATCTAATTCTTTTTTTTTGTAACTTAAAATAAAGTAGGTATTATAAACTATGTTGTACGCCGAATCTGGCAAAACATGTTGAACCAGCAATCATCTGAACTTGATTTCCATCCATATGTGCATATCTATGTATCATGTCAC
Organism: Cerastis rubricosa; assembly: GCA_949152445.1. Taxonomy (NCBI): domain Eukaryota; kingdom Metazoa; phylum Arthropoda; class Insecta; order Lepidoptera; family Noctuidae; genus Cerastis; species Cerastis rubricosa. Next base: position 18,883,427 of record OX424523.1, on the reverse strand, counting down.
ACATGTTTATACAAATAAATGCATCTTATCTTATCTTATACATATAGCATACATTGTATGCAATATATAAAAAAAATCTGTTCTGTAAAAAATACCGAAGTATTCGTCAGTTTCGCTGTTTAACATATACCAAACCTTTCGCATACACCAAAAGGTCACTGAGTACCCAAGGAAAAATCTTAAATTAAATAAATAACCTTCATTCGCTTTTATAAAGCTGAAAGAAATTAGTTTTCCTATAGGGTGAATCTCGTTACAAAGCTACGCGATTCTTGGATATGGATTAACAATCTGCTTAGAATTCCAAAAATGCTCTTTCATTGCATTACCAGTCACTGGCATAACATGTTTTACGTACGCTCTGTAAGCTCGTCGCAACTCCATGAATTATTCAGTAAACTGTAATGTAAACTATTCTCTGGACCCATTTTTGAACGTTACATGTGGAAATTGATAGTTCTGTTAATTTATCTCAAAGATTTTTGGATCAGGATCGAACTTATGACTTTGTTGTTAAATAATTAGTTAAGTCTATTGTGGTTTGGAATATAAATGGACCATCGTATATATCGCTTAATAAACCTTATTAATACTTACTTAAATATCAAACAGTTTTGAGACTAGGCTATAACACTTCTCGCTTCCTATTCGAAGTACTCATCATCTGCCTAGCCTTTTCCCAGCTATGTTGAGGTCGGCTTCCAGTCTAACTGAATGCAGCTGAGTATCAGTATTTTACATGAAGCGACTGTCTATCTGACCTCCACAACCCAGGAACTGGGTAATACGATACCTCTTGGGAAGACTGGATGTCAGACTTTCGGCTTCTGACTACTCGTAACGACTTTCAAAGATCTGTTATTATTTAGCCACGTGCTCCTCCTTCCTATTCGAAGTACTCCTACAATTAATCATACATATTCTATTTTATATTTAAGATATTTTTAAAACCTATAAGCGACGCGTGGTGTAATGGCAATGTTGAAAATTGTGGCTAATGCGAAAGGGAGGAGATCACGCTCCAAGGAAGAGGGTAGGGGGAGGAGGGGTGCGACCCTTATCTCCGTGGAGAACGACGCGCGCACCATCTATTAAACAAATATTCTCAAGTTTAAGAACAAAGAAAGCAAACGAAGTAATAACACTTTCAATATTTTAATGCAAAAATCGTTGTAACTTTTGTACTTTCAACACTGCGGGAAATTGTAAAAAGTATTTAATTTTCACTATTAGCCATTTTTTACACTAATATTAAAAATAAAGTCTTTCTAATATATATGTATATAATAATAATAAATAATCATAGTAGACGTATGAATATTTCGAACAATCCACTTTTATCGGGATACACGTTAAGTGAGCAAGTGAGAGCGCGCGGCGAAGTGGGAGGGGCCCCCGCGTCCCATGCCACACTCGTTCGCCATCAGTCGGCCCTAAGTCTCAGGTTTGCACACAGCATCCCGACACTTTATCGCCTTATATTTCTAACAATATAATAACTTAAGCGTTCTAAATCACGTAAACGTTGTCATGTAATTTATCAAATAACGAATTCGCCGATCAGTTCAAGTTCGTAACCAAAAATGGTGTTTCACAGTTACTACGCCACGCGATATACCGGCTTGTTGTTGTTAAACGCAGTGATATTGTCAGCACAACCCTTCACAGTCGAGAAAATAGCCGTCGGTAAGTAAAATAAAGCACGTGCATAGTAAAATCAACCTTCGCATTATTTACTTTAATTTATGTATTTACTATCGAAGTATAAACAATTTTCGCATCTACTTGTATTTATTTTTATTTAACACTGTGTAAATAAACACTGAGTAGTTTTAGTTAATTATTTATTATTTTAAGTTGAGTCAAATGTGTTTTGCTCTCGTCTCACTTAGACGCGTAGTGTTTTCCCATGTAATCACCATGTATGTGAATCGATTTTCTCTTTCTAACGCGCAGCGGCGCTCTCTCTCGCACGAAGCAGATGCGGCGTTTGGTAGGGGTGAGCAATTTTCAGGCGCTGTTTTTAAAATAACTTCGTTTTGTTTCGATGTACTTAGTGACACGTCGAAGCCTTTACTACACAACCCGATGGGAAAGAATACGTTTGTGTACAGTTGGAGTTTCAATACGCAAGTAACAGTTTTTAGATAGGTGCATTCCTACCGTTGTTGAACTATTTTTTTTTAAATTTTATTTATGAGGCTGATGTTGATTTGCTGTTTTGTGTGAACAAACTGAAACATTATCTCAACAGTACCTAAATGTAAGAGTACTTATACCTTGGACGGCGTACGGTAATTTTACATACTCAGGGGAGTTCCTTCCTTAATGTAGGTATAGGATACAATATGTTCTAATTGGGCTCAATGTTTTAAATAAATTGGAAATTGAACTTGAATATAAAGTGAACGACTATTTGGAGCGGAAAACTTGCCATAATTAGGTGTCTGAAATAGTTCCTTTCATGCTTCCGTACGCTGGGCTGCACCTGCGTTGTTGCAGTCACTGCTTTCGAAACAGCAAATAGGAATACTAACTGAGCATTTGATATAGCGTGGCGCAGAAAAATCCAGCGTTGCTCTGCTGTTGTTTCGAATAACAATAGAGTATAGATTTATAGCCAGCGTCGCACCGGACACAGTAATTGTGTATGTAGGATATAATTTTAAACTGTATTATTTTTAATGATCATACTATTGTTCTTTGTTACAATGTTTTTTTAACAATTTAAAAGCTGGTAGATATGTTTCATGGGTTCGTCCAACAAGAAAAACGGGAACTATACAATCTTACTTTTTTGTCCATCTGTCACATGACTTTTCTCGAGATATCTGCACGTCATCATTCATCATTCATATCAGCCCAAAAGACATCTACTGCTGGACATAGGCCTCCCCCAAGTCACATTGACATTTTGGGGGGTTTTACCATAAACGCCACTCTTGGCAGGCGGGTTGGCGATCGCAGTACGGTTGTTACAAAGGCACAGAGAACGCTGCTGGCCATTCTCTGGCAAGTACCTTAGTCGCCTCTTACGACACCCACGGGAAGATATGGGATGGTGCTATTCTTAACGTCCGACACCATACAGAGCCTGCATGTAATTAGGGCTTAATATTAGGTCAAGATTTAGTAACATAGTATAGGTAGGTATAATTGAAAAGTTAACTTAATAAGCTACATTTTCATGTTTGGTTTCATCATCACCATTTCAGCCGAAAGACGTCCACTGCTGGACATAGGCCTCCCCCAACGCCACATTGACAAAAGGGGGGTTTTTCCATAATTGCCACGCTTGGCAGACGGGTTGGCGATCGCAGTACAGTTGTTACAAAAGCACAGAGAACGCTGCTGCCCATTCTCTGGAAAGTCCCTTAGTTGCCACTCTTACGACGCCCACGAATGTTTAGTTTTTTAGCCTTTAAAATATAACTCAACATTGGAAAAACAAACATCTTCTGGGAAAAAATTGAAGACCTTTTGACGTATTATTATTACCCTCTTATGTATAATTGATCTTTATCAAATAAAACTAGTTAGTATAAATATCGAAATCCTAAAGTGTACGTCATTTTCTTAAGTTATGTCGTTAAATTTGTAAGGTTCAGAAGCTAGATCAGCTTGATTAATTACAGGTCGCAGGTGCCCATTTTTAAAAACAAAGGTGATGCGCTGGAGTGCTATAATTATAGAGGAATAAAGCTAATGTCACATAGTATGAAAATTTGGGAGAAAATTATTGAAAGGGGACTGAGGGAAGAGAAAGCGAAACATCACGAAACGAAACCAGTTCGGTTTTATTGCCTGTTCCCCCGGGGAACAACGGATGCCATTTTCGCTATCTGCCAGCTGTGCAAGCAATACAGAGGTGCACATAAAAACTTGCACGTGGTGTTCGTTGATCTCAAAAAGGCATACCACGTTAGGTTCTGTGGTGGGCTCTTAAGAAGAAAGGTGTACCTAGGACGTATGTGTTGATCCGAGGGATGTACAGTCGATGCAGTACTCAAGTTCAGTCTACCGCGGGCACTGCCTTCAGTGTGGCTGTTGGCTTGCACCAAGTGTCGGTTCTCCGCCCTTACCTCTTCCTGGAGATAATGGACGTTCTCACGTGGGACATCCAAGAATAGCCTCCCTGGTATGCCGATGACATTGTGCTGGTGGCTGACATATAGCTAGAGGTCCAGAGCAGATTGGAGGTGTGGTGGCAAAGACTGGAGAAAATTGGCCTGAAATTAGAGTAGAACCAAAACGGAATACTTGTTTTGCGATTTCGGCGGTCTCTCCAGTCTCGTGCCTGTAACTCTTGCCGGAATGCCCATACCGACGTGCTCCTACTTCCGGTACCTCGAGGCGCTTGTCCAAGAGGATGCTGAAGTAGACCGGAATGAAACGCGCCTGATCAACTCAGCGCACATAATCTTATCTCAAAAAGATTGAGCGCTATTTTAATGTAATTAACAAATGAATGCATGCTGAAATAAATAGATTGTTTTTTTTTTTTAACTCAGGATGGATGAAATGGCGACAGGTCACTGGAATAATTTGGGACCCACGGATCCCTTCAAGTAAAAGGTTAATTTTACCCTTTTACTTGAGGGGCATCCGTGATTAGGCCTATCATACTGTATGGATTCTGATCCATACAGCATTATTTATTACAGCATTATTTTCACAGCCCAGCATTCTGATGAAAATAATGGATGAAAAACGGTTATTTAGCGGATGTGAGAATTTTGAGATGGATGTATGGAGTGACAAGATTGGATAAAGTAAGGAATGAGTATATTAGAAGAAGTTTAAAAGTGGCGGTTGTTACAGAAAACTTAAAGTTGTGGATGTGGTGTTCATGGATGGATGGTGTGAGGAATGATATGAAAGAGAAAGGAGTAAATGATGCCGTGACGTCAGACAGGGGAAAATGGAAAAAAGAAAACGTGCTGCGCTGATCCCAAATAAAATGCAGGGAGATGATGATGATATTATGTAATAACCCCGGCTGACCAGCAACCCTTTTAGACTTCTCATGTAGTTTGGAACTATAATGTGGGAGCACAACTCTTTCTTGGCTAATTTCTCTTTAACAAACATAATATAATACCTACTTAATACCACTTCCATTACATGTAATATTTCAAAAAAAAGGTATTTATTTTTCTAGTCTGCTTAACAATTTCATGAAGAATGTTCTTTTAATAGGCACTTTAATTCATGATAAAAATGTTGACTCAGTCTACAAAAATATAAGGACGAAAATGAACACTGTTCAAATTTATCAAATAAACCGGCCAAGTGCGAGTTGGACTCGGACACAGTATATTGCACTACCCACTGTTTTTCATAGTATGTTCATGAAAAACAAAGTTGCTGCTGCTGTTTTCCAAACTCTAAATTTTTGTTGAGAGTTCTTTTTACGTTCTCTACAAACCCAAATTTGTTTGGAATCATTCACATTTTAACTGGTTTATTAAAAGGTGCGTTAAAAAAAGACCTGCTACAGCGAATAAAAGTATACCCATACTTTTATTCGCTGTAGCACATTAAGGTGCATGCAGCAATAAGTAGATTTCATCGAACGAAGATAAATATTCTGGAAAAATAGTTTTAGAAAGGACACGGATACGACTAGTAACAATTATTAATCCAGTCACTGCAGAAAATAACGATACGAGGAAGATAAAAATGCACACATGTGTGCGATTCTGAAGAAGAACGGCTGCCTCAATCTGATCCAAAATATTCTCTATGGATTAAAATGGATGGAAAAGCTGAAGCGGACATTTTGTTAGCTATCATCATCATCATTTCAGCCGAAAGACATCCACTGCACATAGGCCTCCCCCAAGTGACGCCACATTGACAAGTCCCGTGCGCCTCGCATCCAGCGGATCCCCGCAACCTTCACCAGGTCATCGGTCCACCTAGTGGGAGGCCTTCCAACGCATCGTCTTCAGGTTTGCGGTCGCCATTCCAGAACTTTTCGGCCCCATCGCCCATCCGTTCTGCGAGCAATGTGCCCTGCCCACTGCCACTTAAGTATGGCAATTCTTCGGGCTACGTCGGTAACCTTGGTTCTCTTGCGGGGGTCCTCATTTCTGATTCGAGCAAAGAAACTCCGAGCATAGCCCTCTCCATTGCCCTTTGGGTGACTTTAAGCCTTCTGATGAGGCCCATTGTGAGCGAACACGTTTCGGTCTCGTATGGCAACACACACTGGTCATAGACTTTCGTCTTGAGACACTGCGGTAAGTTGGACGAGAAGATACCACGCAACTACCCGAATGCTGCCCAGCCGAGTCGGATTCGACGATTGATCTTTCTCGAAGTTAGACCTACCTTCAGATCCAAACCCCCGACAGCTTTCTGCTTGAGAAAGCTGTCGGGGGTTTGGATCTGGATCTGTGCTGGTGGGAGCGTAGACTTCATCAGTAGAGACCTTTTAAGCCTATTATTAATGTTCAATGTGCCTCTTACCATGCGGTGATCGCTCTCAGTTTTCACCGAATTGATAACAGAGCCATCATTGAACATTTGCTTCTTGGTTGACATGATGAAGTCAATCTCATGTTTAGTTGTACCATCGGGGCTCTGCCAGGTCCACTTCCTATGCCCACGCTTTCTGAAGAAGGAGTTCATCATATAGAGGCCCTCCTTTTCCATAAAACTAGCCAGTTGGTGTCCCCGGTGGTTCCGACATCCAAACCCAAATTGCCCCCACCTGAAGCTTATCCCCGTCTCGTTTAACCAGTTTCGAGTTGAAGTCCGCCATGACAACAGTGAAGTGAGTTTTGCAACCATGTGACTTTGTAGATATCCTCATACATGGTCTCCACTTCGTCGTCGGGGTGTGCTGAGGTCGGGGTGTGCCGAGGTCAGGTGTGACATTCAGCGAATATCTTGAGGATATTCTGAGTATCAGGTACGCCACCCTGGTCGAAACACTCTCGATTTTCACCACGTTATTCACAAGGGACTTGTTGACGACAAACCCAACACCACCCTGAGACTGCCAATCACCCTCTCGGAAATAGAGCCGGTTGCCGGATTTCAGGATCATCGTGTCCTCCCCTCTCTTCGGACTTTTTATAATCCCACAATACTCCATCGCAACCTACTCAATTCCTCCTCCAGTTCCGTTATCTTCTCGTCGGTCCGGAGTGTTCGCGTGTTATATGTTGCCAGGTCAAGTCGTCGGTATAGGCCGCGGGATCCCTTCCGGAGATTCTTTGCACCCCTTGCCACGCCGTAACCACACACGATGTTCTTTGAAAAATAGTCATGTCACTTTTTCACCATCGATGGTTACTATTACTGTTACTGTTGGCCTATGTCATCCCACTGCTAGGCAAAGGCCTCTCCCCTTACTTCTAAATCCGTTCGTTGGTAACTATCCTAAAAATTTGCCGAATATATTTTACGTGTTTTTACAAAACCAATCTTTAATTCACTTTTCAACACTTTTTTCCGTATTAAGTAAAAGATGTCTCTGAAATGAAAAAGGGGCATTCGCAGACAAACTCCAATTTTGGAATGAAAATAAACTTAATAAAAAAAAATAATAACACATGACGGTACCCATGACCTCACACTAGTTTTTCCTGTAGAACATAATGTGACGAAAGACGAATCAAAGTACGAGACGAATCCAAGTACGTCCCATGATTATGAGGCCAAAATCCTTTTCATGCCAATCCAATCCAGTGTGTATTTCCAGCTTAGGTTACTATGGCGAGTAAAAGTAAACCATGGAGTATGGTGTATGTCTACATTTTTATTTTTTTATTATTTTCTCTGCAGGCATGCTGGAAGGCGAAAACTATAATGATAATCAGAGTTTAATCAAAATAAGAAATCGTATTATAATACTATTAGAATAAGAATTAAATCAGTACGTAGTAAAAAAATCTTGTATGATCATAATTTCTATGAACTAATAAAGCACCATTAAAAATAAGTCGCATTCTAGTACTGGATGCGGAATGTTAGTATTTATATAAAAATATAGTATTTTTTTCCCTCATACAAACGCACTGTATAGAAAATGGGTCATCTCACTTAGTTTATGCGCGTTCGTCTGGTTAATTGACCATTAGACCTTACAATAGCCTCGTGCATGCGTTCTGTATTTTTTTTTCAATAACTATCTTGACTTTATAAACAAAACAGCAGCTGACAAAATACCATGGAAACGTAGAAGGAGTTCCTGCACAATCGTGCATGATGCACAAATGCGGACACGAAATAGCTTTCTACATTTATCAGACTAAAGCTGAACTTAATCGGATAATAGAACGTGGGGGGGGGGGGTCTATCACGGGCTGGCTGATCATAGGTTTTCGTGTCTGTCTTTGTGACCGCATTGTTTGTATAATTCACTATGCAAGGGACGGCGGTTTACACCATTTTTTTTTTTTTTTTTTTTAGGATGGGAAATCGTCAAATGACTTCTTCCGCTCTTGGCGGAGCGGAAGGGAGTGTCAGACTTGACTGACTAAAACCCATCCATGTTCCTTCTTAGCCCTTTGCGTTCCAGGGGCACGGTATCTCTTTCGAACAACCCGCAGCCCTGGCAGGCATCGGCCCTCTCGGACCCCTTCCGATTTGCTGACATCTCCTTGAGGCGCGCGTGGAACACGAACGCGCCGTCGGCACGGTCTGTCGTCATAAGACGGACGGACGGTGAGCTAGCCCATTACTCACCGTCCACAGGCCCGCGCCTACGGTGGCCGGGGGCCACTGGTTGCCCCCCGACGCCCGGGGCGTCTCCCGCAGCGGCTGGGACGTGAGGTTCTCTCCCTCTCACGTTCCGCCACCTCCTTCGCTAGCATGACTGCTTCGCAGAAGGAGACGACGGCTTCCCATTCCCTCTCGCTCCGGACCATGGATTGAACCAGGGCCGGACGCGAGAGGTCGCCGCCGCCAATCGCCGCTACGAGGACACGGCGGTGCTCAGTCCAAGTGGGGCATAGCTCCACAGTGTGCTCCACCGTGTCCTCCGGCCGATCCTCGCAGTGGTGACACCCGGGCGTTTCCTCCCGCCCGATTCGGTGCAGGAACCTCCCGAAACAACCGTGTCCGGTGAGGACCTGCGTCAGGCGGAAGGTGAGGGCGCCGTGGCGCCTCTCTAGCCACTCCTCAAAGAGGGGACTTATCGCCACTATTGTGGCGTGCCCTGCACGGGGTTGCGACAGTCGCTCTCTCCATGTCGCCATGAGATCGCGCCGGAGGTCTGTCCGCTGAGCGACAATTTGCCGCGGCAGCGGTGTTTCCCCCGGCGTAGTGCCTCCGCGCGCCATTCGTGCAGGCACGCGAGGACTATCGCCTCCAGATCCCATGGCGGCAATCCGGCCAAGAGGCTCGCCGCCTCGCCGGAGATCGTGCGGTACCCCCGGATCAGCCTTACGGCTACCACCTTCTGGGGCGCGTTCAGGTAATGGGCGGCTCGCCGCCTCAGAGAACGCGCCCACACCGGGGCCCCGTAAAGGGCCATGGACCGCACGACCCCCGCGTAGAGCCTGCGGCAGGAGGCGTTTGGACCCCCCAGGTTGGGCAAGAGCCGCTTGAACGCAGCCCCTGCCCGTTCCAGTTTGGGGGCCAAACGTCGGAAATGCTCCACGAAGTTCCACCGGCTGTCGAGGACAAGCCCTAGGTACCTCAGCGTCGACTCGACGCCGATGGGAACCCCTCCTACCGTCAGTATGGATCCCGACGGTGGCGCATTCCGAGGCCCATGAAAGCACATGGCCTCGGACTTGTGCAATGCCACCTCCAGACCCAGTTGCCGGATTCTCTCCACGACTATCGCAACCCCGCGTGTCATAAGTTCTGCCGCCGCCTCGTGCGACCTCCCTTGTGCCAGCACCAGCGTGTCGTCAGCGTAGCAAACTACACTGACACCGCTAGGGAGGTCGGCGCGCAGCACCCAGTCGTAGCCGATGTTCCACAAGGGCGGCCCCAGAACCGATCCCTGTGGAACACCGCACGACACCTCTCGCCGGTTCCATTCTCCGGTGCGACCGGGGTAGATGACGGCCCTATCCGTCTGGTAGTCCCCGACCACACGACGAAGGTAGGTCGGCACCCGGTGATACCGGAGTGCCTCCCTAATGCAGCTCCAGGGCATGGTGTTGAAGGCGTTGGCGATGTCAAGAGACACCGCCAAGACAACCCCACCCCTGGACACCGCATCCCCCGTCGTGAGAGCCCTCACGCGCATGATGGCGTCCACCGTCGAGCGCCCTCTGCGGAAACCAAACTGGTTCTCCGCAAGATCCGGCCCCATCCCCACAACGTGCCCGGCGAGGCGGTTGGCAATGACTATTTTGAAGAGCTTGCCCACCTCGTCGAGCAACACAATGGGCCAGTATGCGGACGGAGAGTCCGCAGGGCGCCCCGGCTTCCGGATGAGGACCAGCTTCCCCGTCTTCCAACGAAGCGGGAACTGGCCTCTCTCCAAGCATGCGCTTAAGAGCCCTTCCAGTCGGGGCCCGAGAGCCTCTGAGGCCAGGACCCAGGCTTTGCCAGGCAAGCCATCGGGTCCCGGGGCGGTATTTTTGGCTTTAAGCCTGCCTACCGCCGCTCTCAGGTCTACCCCGGTCACTTCCGGAATGTCTTCATCGTCCTCGATGTGGTCCGCTTCCGGCACCGCAAGCGGCGGAGCCATAGGCGGGGGAGGATGTTCCCCTCGCAGAGGGAACAGAGCGCTCACCACGTCCTCCACACGGTTTACACCATCTCGTAGCGTTTTTTTCGGAATATTTTATTACTATTAGGTAATTAAACTTGCAAGTAATAATGAAATCTCGATGTGTGTGATGTGAAATCCGTGCGAAACATGGTCTGGTTGCTTGTTTTCTTATTAAAAAAAAAACACAACCTGAGTTTTTGCTTTTCGTTGGTGAAAAGAAATTTTCACCTATATTTTGTTCACCTATATTTTGTGTGAAGTCGATTTTTTTTATTTTGCTCTGAGTGCATGTCTGGATGAGCACCGACAGGCAGTCCGTGTTCTTTAGCAACACGAGTATTTGTTTGGATTTATGTTTAAAAGGCGGATTAGCAGCAACCAGCTTGTGAAATAATATTTTTGAATTTTGCTGTAGATGGACAAAACCTAAGGTTCAAATTTTGTAATGTTACCTCGTGTAAACATTTCGTGGTTTGATTTGGATTTGAAAGAGCACTATTTTAAACGGCATTGGCACCTCAAAACGAAAATATTATGTATGCATTTTTTTTTTCATAACTACCACGTGAAAGTAAAACCAGAAGGATGCTTAGGTATCCTTAAAGAACCTTGTCCTCTTCAGTCAGTCATAAGAGCATAACGATATGATCGATTGACGTTAAACAAAACATTTAGTAGATAATCTCCTCTGGGTGTACCAACACCAAGGTAAAGTAAATAACTTAAGTTAATATTTTCATCTCTGCCGATAAAATGGCTAATGTTTTTGGGACAAAAAGCTTTCATTGTGCCTAATGGTAACTTTTAAGGTTAATTGTTGGAGTTATCTATTGAATTATCTGAAACCTTTTGTAAAGTCTAAAGTCAGGTCGTTGAAGACGAAAGGAAGAAATTTAAATAAAAGAGAAGAACGTTTTTACTTAACGTACCATTTAGGTATCTACTTAAAAATTCTTTCAATAACATTTTTTTATTGAATTGATTGCGCGCGGTAGCTGACTGGCTGCAGTTAGCCCTCGCTTTCGGCTCGAACGGAAATCCCGTCTCGTGTGTAATGCTAAACTTTGCACACTTGTATCATAATACAACAAATTAACATTACTTTTTTACTTCTTTGTAAATATATTCAATTTGTACTTATTTACTAGCCATAAATTACTAAATCGGAAATTATCTCATTTTATTATTATCTTATGGGAATTATCGTAGGATATGTAATTTATAAACGGGAAATATAATGTCAGGTCTTATGTGTCATAGCATGGTCTACCCGTATGCTTTTTTAAAAAGCTGTTATGTTTTCAGTTGGCATAACATCACTACCGGTTTATGATAAGGTGGGTAAAAATAATAAAATGTAAATTAAATAAAATGGTAATTTGGGCACAAAAATAGGGTTTTTCCAATTTTGTAATAACTTCACTTTCATGAAAATTTTATGTTTCTTATTCGATCAGATAAGTCATTGGTATGCCTAAATGCCCCCTTTCGGATAAGACAGGGTTTTTTAGAAATATTGTATAATGTAATTACGTGAAGAATTCCCATATAAGCCGCTGGCTCCAGTCCAAGTCTCGCGAAGCGGCACCAACTCTATACAACTTTTAAAATTATCTGCGCCTTAATAAAACTGCATTACTGAACAGAGTGTTTATGATTTAATTTTGTTTATTGAAAACAATGATGCTCTAAGGAAAAGTGAAAGCGAAGGCACACGAAGGTGCAAGTTTTATAAGACATAATTATGTATGTATAGACATTCATTTTCTGGCATTTTAGGTACCTACCTTATTATGAAAACTCTTTAAATCTACTCAATTGACGTATACATTTAATTATTTCGTCAATCTGCGAAGGGGTTTTAATTATTTTAGTACCTGTGGAACCTAACAATACCTAAGTGAGAACATTTTTTTTTCAATATTGCAACTACGCATATCATCATTCTCTTGCCCTTATCCCAATTTGTTTGGGGTCGTCGCAGCATGTTTCCTTCTTCCATTCTTCTCTATAACTTTTTATCTCATCGGATACCTCCGTTCCTACCATAGCATACTTCACACAGTTCTTCCATCGTTTCTTTGGTCTATTCTTCTCTTATACCCATCCACATTCATACTCAAAACTTTCCTCACGACATTTTCCTCATTCCTCCGCATCACATGCCCATACCACGACAACCGATTACCACACATCTTTTCAGTCACCGGCGCCACTTTCAGACTTCCTCTAATGTACTCATTCCTTATTCTATCTATTCGCGTAATACCACACATTAAACATAGAAACTACGCATAAAACGTGTATTAATCAATTACTAACTGTGGTTAACAAAATATAAGCAATATTTCGAAAGAAGACGCTTCAGAAAATGTTGACTCGTTGTTTGCACTAATGTGAGCTGTTAATATTTAACAGGAAATAGGCGTGGCCCCAAATAATAAAAAAAAAATGACTTACGAGCAAGCATGCCAAATACTCGTATAACCTCTTTCGATAGCTCTTTTGTCCAACCATAGATCAATTAAGAAATAAACCATTGTTTCCTACAATTAGTTGTATTACAAGAATCCTCGTAAATTCAGGAAACGATGTCAAAATAAAAACTGGCCTGGGCCTGCAGTCTCGACGTGCATAGCGATCGCAAAAAAACCGAATTCGGTCGTAAAGTCATAAAGATCCGGATTTAACAATATTTGGTAGTCACTACACTCAAAGTTAATGACTGTCGACGAAAAAGTCCACATATACGATAAGCTGTCATGGACTCGTAAGCACGGAATCGGGGAGGGCCGAAAATGTTCCCAACAGCTTTCCATTTCCCAGCATAAGTTAGCGGTTTTTAAGGGCAGTTTTCGTTACGCAGTTAAAGTTGTTTTTATTAAATCATCAAAATGAATTTCAAGATGTTCGAGCCGACATGTCAGCTATTTGACACACAACATATTTTTATTATTTAGGTCATATCAAGTAGGTATATCATTGTTAAAATCATATACATTTTTAATTTCATACGTTTATACATTTTTAATTCTTTTTCAATTGTAAACATTCTTTATTTTCACCAATGTTTAATAATTTAATTTAATCAATTTTATACATTCCATATTTTTTACGTTTTATCAGTGTATGTCATCAATTTTATTTTTATTATTGTTATGTTTTTTTTATACTTTTTCGATTTTATCATTTTGCTTTTATTATTGTCTTTTTGTTATTTTTAATAATAGGCACAGTATTTTATAAATTTTACACGTTAATTAATTTTACCAATATCATTAATTTTTACTTTGTATTGTTTCTTTATGTATTTAAATAACAATATAATTCAATTGGAATTTGTGCAGGGAAAAAATACTTTAAATATGTGTTTGTTTATGTTTTCGAGCGTATGGCACTCGTGGGCTGCAGCTGAAAATCAGCGTCAGGTGGTACACCTTGTGTTGCCATCTGGCATTATGCTGAGCTGAGGCCCTTTTGGCATTATTAGTCCTGTTTGTTCATTTATTTTGAATTATTTTTAAGGTCTTATTAATGCCAAATAAAAACAATTTTCTTTCTTTCTTTCTTTCTTTCTATACCTATTGCAGCATTATCACGCTGTTTATTGATTCGGCTGAATAAAAACTATTCTGTTCGTGTAAGTCGACCTCATTTCTAATCATATTACTTTTTCTTACTTCGGTTCAAATTTAAAAATATGACAATTCCTTGGGATGTCACGTAGGAAAATTTTCTGATATTGGCGACGAATCTTTGGAAATATACATGTTATTCCGTTTCGAAATTAAATACCTAAATTATTTGTAATTTAAAATCAACTACCTAAGGAAGATAATTTGAATTTTGTACCGCCGTACTGAATAGTCGGTAGCTATAAGTGTTTTTTACAAAGAACCGGTATGTATTTGAAACATTTTAAATTTTTACTGCTTGGAAGATTCTTTTGAGCATGGTGTTAATTTTTCTGTATTTTTCTCACCATAGATTCGCTCAGAATCGGTTCTAGGACTTTAGAAATAGCTGAGAACTAGTGACCCGAATACTTTCGGCGCCGCGACTCAAGGCCGACCAGGGGTCGGGAGACGCGTGCTAGCGGTTGACTCCGAGGCTTGCCACCTAAGACCCGGAGCAACAGTCAGGTTTCGAGCGAAGATCCAGACCTTCAGGGAGAAATATGACGGTGTCAAATTTCAAGAACAAATTTCGTTCTAATCCTTCTTTTTTATAATCTATAGCAATAGTGTAGTTTTTTGTTCCATCATCTAACATATTTAAGCCCTTCGTGTCAAAAGGTCGCGCAATGTATTTTTTCCGGTGTAGTAATTAAGCTCGGATACAATTTGATCGCGCCTAGGGCTGAATAGGTGTTGCAACCCCTTCTCACCTTCTGGTTTTAATTTTCAAAATCACAGATTTTATACAATTCTGAACAACCCATTTCGCTGCTTTACTTAAAATCACATTATATGTCGCCAATTATTTTTTTCTTTCTTTGATTCTTTTAAATTTTTATATAGAAAATTTGTATTAGGTTTATTTTTATATCCGCAAAATTATACGTATCAACATGTAGCTGTGACGACTTTTATTTTTATTTACGCTACACTATCCTATATCATCATCTGCCTTGCCTTTTCCCAAACTATCTTGGGGTCGGCTTCCAGTCTAACCGGATGCAGCTGAGTACCAGTATTTTACATGAAGCGACTGCCTATCCGACCTCCACAACCCAGTAACTGGGAATACGATACCCCTTGGTAAGACTGGATGTCAGACTTTTAGCTTCTGACTACTCGTAACGACTGTCAAAGATCTAAAAATGACAGCCGGGACCAACGGTTTAACGTGCTTTCCGAGGCACGGAGGAAACTCGATATGTAATTATGGTCACCCATCCACAGACCAACCTCGGCAAGCACGGCTTAACCTTAAAGATCGACCTGGGCGGCTGTTATTATTTAGCCACGAGCTCTTCCCTATATCCTATACCTATCCTATATCTACATTTTAAACAAGGAACAATAATAAGTTATCCTTTCTTGTTAATAATAAAAATTATAAAGCTCTGCCTTTTATCCCCATCAAACAGCTATAATAGGGTCATATCGAATATTGGAACACACAATCGAATAAACACATGGTATTAAAAAAATCTTATCAATATTACACGTACTATACTACTAAACTTGCTCACATTGATTTTCTGCTTGTTCATCGTCATTCCTTTAGTGCAGTCGCCAGCCTCTTGCGAGTCTTCCGTAGTGTCAACCGCTTGCTATATGCTGCTTCCAATAGCCTTGACATGGTTTGATAAATCACATGAAATCACCGCGAAAATGAAAAATACTTTTAATTTGCTTAAATGCTTGAGAAATTACCATTTCAAATAGAAGCACCACAAGTATTGGTTTCCAATGACAACCAACAAACAAGACCATATTCACTTCACAAGTTTAGCAATTAGTCAATCTTACAAGGAGAAAAATTCTAATCTGTTTAAATATTTAATAATTTATTTCAATTATTAAAAACGAGCTCTACTTACAAGTTTAAATGAAAAATTGTGTCTCACTATAAGGTCAATATCATCACTATAAGGTAAGTATCAGTCTACTTTACAAGAAGAAAAAAATTACACCATGTTCTCCAATTTTCCCCATATTCAAGGAGGAGAAGGCAAATAATTGTGTATGAAAAACCCGAACTATGAGTACGTTTTTCGCTAGCGAACCGACATCGTTATGTCAGGACAATATACGAATTTGCTCGCCATCTTGTAAGTAGAGACTTGCGTTTCTTGCAAGCATCGTTACGGCAACCGAATTTGTTCGTTATTATTTAGCAATCGGTAGTTTGCGACATGTTGCTTTACGATTGTTGAGACTGCAGGCCCTAAAACTGTTGGGATGTTTAATGAAACCCCAAGACTTTTTACTAGATAATTATTTGCAGCTCTACGGCTACGAAATATTTTAAGTTCGTACTGTTTCATTGTGTTACCTTTTCTTGGAAATAAAGAAATTATTTTTATACTAGTATTAATACAATGGCTTGGATTACTATTCATAGTTAGTACCTAGGAAGAGACAGGTGCTTTTTGGTTTAAATTAATTTTGTTACAGTATAAATAACGCTTATCGCTTAGTTATTTATTTATTAATAAAATAGAAAATTTCTGTAGACGTGATAAATATTAACGGGCAATAGATACAGCAAATTGTAGTGCCTATTCTTGGGAATAGTCCTTGCATATTTAGGGACCTTTCTTTCTTTATGTATGTCGCAGTTTGATGATTTATTTCCATTAGACACGGTCATCATGTGGGCAGAACATGGGTTTCGTGCAATGAAAACACACACAGACGGTTCACTGCTTTTATGGAACTAACAAATAACTTGAAATTACAATCCAACACAATAACACTAGGCACAATGAATTGGGTTACAGTTTCGGGACGTCTTGACTCCACCGCGATCAGACACTGACTGTCCTCTTCGCAGTGAGCTCGAAACATCACGACTCTGTAGTAAGCGCGCTTAGGTGTGGGTAGACTCGTAAGTAGGTCGCTTGATGCAACCCTTGGCGCGCTTTTGATTCATTTTCTGTCCGTACTATTGACCGGATCCGACACGGCCATCCTGCTTGCACACGTCCTCGTGTGATGGTTACCCTACAAAAAAATACTCCACAACAGAATTTTGTTCTACTCGGTTACTCCTGACCAAACTTTAGATCCAACGGGGTGGTGGATATAAGAACATTGTAGAACTAGCCATGTCGTTTTAACCGAACCGATTGGAAATAATCGAAAATACAATAATGATGACCCTGGGTCATGTACCATAGTCGTACAAATCAACCTTTAAAACTCTACTGCAACAAAAAAACTACCAAGCTTATAGAAACCCTCGAGTAAAGCCACTAACGCCACGGCTCTCTAGCCGACCAGCAATCGCATTGCTCTCACACATCCAGCGCATGGATCAAAACTAAAATTAGATCAAACAAACAGGTCAATTAAAATGCAAGAGCAAACAAGTACCTCTTCATCCATCTAATCACCACATAAAGCAGGAATCTCATTCGTGGCCTATGGGCAACACTCAGGCCCTCCAACAAACCCCTGTTTGTTTTACTACGTTCCTCAAGAACGCCGAGTCCCACATGCAGGAGTCTATGGTCTTTATTAGAGACCCGACCTCAGCCA
The DNA here is from genome assembly GCA_949152445.1 of Cerastis rubricosa. Taxonomy (NCBI): domain Eukaryota; kingdom Metazoa; phylum Arthropoda; class Insecta; order Lepidoptera; family Noctuidae; genus Cerastis; species Cerastis rubricosa. Next base: position 18,865,529 of record OX424523.1, on the reverse strand, counting down.
GAGCCACCCGCGCACCGCGCATCCACGGACTAGTATAAGCAGACACCGACTTCTACCGGTTGTACTTTACCGGAGTGAGACTTCGCTACTTAGCACGCGTACTGAGACTTTCCCGGAAACCAATTATAATCGAAATGCTTTTCAGTCGTCTTTTCAGCACCAAGGTGAACGATAAGGGTCGTGGAAATTACTGTTTACCTACCATCGGAGAACACGAGCTAAATACGGTACGCATTTAGACATACTATTGCATTGAATATGTCGGTGAAAGACGCCTGAATTTAGCAATTAAGTCTTGGCTACTCATTGCCAGTTACATTCGTTGCCACCACTATTATGCTTCACCGAATGTACACAAAGGATTTTCGTTAGCTAAAACTCCCTTGCCGTCATGTTTGCAACAAAACCCCGATTTAAAATCTCGCCATCTAACATGACGTCACGTTGTAAATAATTATCAGGCAAACATTGCAAAAAAGCTTCGATAGGGTAATCGTTAATCACTACACAACATAAAATCTGTTCTGTACTGAATACTCGCGTTTGAACTATACCAGTCTTAGCAACAACGTGACTGACAAGTTTCCCATTAAATTTCGATGGAAAACTCTCTTTCACCAACGAGTATTCAGCATCAGAATAAGAAGTAAACAGAAACAATTCACCTTTGTGTTGTAACGACGACGCAGACATCGACGCGTCGCTTGTTCGGCGCCTTGCCGCCGTCGGCAAACCCGCTGTACACTGCCACCACTGCATGCTGCCACCGATGCACGTACGCCGGACGGCTACGTGAACCGGCATGACACTTTTGACGCACAGCAAGGGCTTCGCGGCCCTTTGTCGCGTGCCCGATACCCGTAGCAGCAGGCACAGGCAGCGGCTTCGTGCGACAATCCGCTTCGTTGAGTCCTGGTTTCTCCCTGGTCGGCAATCATGGCACTTTATTTTCGGTAGCTTTGTTTTTCTTTCCTACGTCATGGTCAGTGCCCATTATCTTCGTTTTCCGAGGCACACCAACTGATGACCACGGTACACCAGTGTGCCGCGGAACACTATGTTACAGCACTATGTTACCCTATGTTACACTATGTTACACTATGTTACCCTATGTTACCCTATGTTACCCTATGTTACACTATGTTACACTATGTTACACTATGTTACACTATGTTACACTATCTTACACTATGTAACACTTTGCAGAGCCCTTCAACGCCTTGCTTAACGTCTTAATAAGGTGGATTCCTTCTACTGCACTCACAACACGAAAAAATCAAAGGTCATTCATTCAAATTAGGCTGATATTCAGCACTTTTTGAACGTCAAAATTACAAGAGAGTCCCCCAAAACGCTCGCCGTTCGCCACTTCATAGTGTTTTAGCTGGGAAGAAGAAGTGGCGGAACAAACTCCCCAGTAACACATCTGTCTGTGAAATGTCCGCGGTAGCCATGGCTACCCCGCGCGCACGCCGCGCGCGCATGGAAAGTTTTTGCCGCGCAAGCCCCCCGCGCCACTTCCCATTTAAAGCTTATTTTCTCGTAAACTATTGCAGCTACACCAAAACAAAAAATACGTGTGTATAGCTGAAACTATACAGAATCTAACTACGTAAAAACTAATTACGACAACTAGATATAAGTATTTCGAAAAAAATGTGAACTTGAGAATATATGTTGAATGTCAGTTTCTCCAATAAGAATAAAAGTTTTACCAATTAGAATTGTAATTGGTATCAATAAAACCTATTTATAATTAAACTAGACTATATAAGCTTCGTTTTAATACCCATATATCCTTACTTTGGCACTTTCTTAGTAGCACAATCACCCAAAACAATCAACCCTCCCCGCATTCTATTCGATACCTACTGATTTTGTCGTGTTTACGTAAAAAATTCGATAAGATTTCGTTTTATTTTACTGTTTTATATTGCGGAGACACTAATGATTACTTAATTGAAGTAATTTTCATAATACGAGCACTTTTTTAACTATTTTTTCAATAATTTCAAAAAAATAATGATCGAGGCGTATAAGTACGCCCGGACGTTTGACTTACCTGAAAAAAAATTAGGCGTATTTGGAGGCCCGAACGTGATATTCTTAGATATTCGTAAAGCTTGAATAATGAAGTTTATTTTAATATATAACACTATTCACACTGGGTTATAAATAAAATAGTATTTACGTTTTAAAACCAGAGAACATAAATCACAACACGGCATTACGGTAAAATTAGACAACTGACTTTTAAAACTTTTTTGACATATAATTTTGACGGCTGATATTGTCGTTCTTTGTGCCACAGACGCAGAATTTAATACTGTATCGATAAAAGGGGACCATAGACGGTACATTTAGAGATGTTACCAGTTTTAGTAAGTTTTTTCGAAGTTTATTCGATACAAATTTAGATGCAACAAACGGGGCCTAAGCGTTGGACCGGAATATTTTTTTGGTCCTTTTTAGGGCGTAATCGTTTCATCGGGTAGGTTAGAAGAACCAGATTCTACACAAAACAAGTCAGCGATGGATGACGCATTACTAGCGCGCATCGCACTCGGTGAAATGTGGGTATTCTATTAGGTACACTCTGCAAAACCCTTCGGAGATTACAAGCGTGAGGATATGTTATGTTTTGTCGGGATCGAAATCCGGCAACACTAGCTTGCTATTCACTGGCTGAGTTTTAGTTTGTACTGCAGGTGCATTTATTTGTTTTGCATTTCAAAAAGTAACCGTCACTGATTGTTATTGTCACTGTTCTCGCGTGTGATTAATCGCATTAGCACGATTTGATCGCACTTCTGATGTCGCAGTTTGATGATTTATTTCCGTTAGACACGGTCATCATGTGGGCAGAACATGGGTTTCGTGCAATGAAAACACACACACACGGTACACTGCTTTTATGGAACCAACAAATAACTTGAAATTACAATCCAACACAATAACAATAGGCACCATGAATCGGGTTACAGTTTCGGGACGTCTTGACTCCGCTGCGATCAGACACTGACTGTCCTCTTCGCAGCGAGCTCTAAACATCACGACTCTGTAGTAAGTGCGCTTAGGTGTGGGTAGACTGCTAAGTAGGTCGCTTGATGCAACCTTTGGCGCGCTTTCGATTCATTTTCTGTCCGTACTATTGACCGGATCCGACATGTATGAAACCAAAATGCCTTCCACGTACGTCCAAAAATTGCCAACTACGTCAAAAGTAATTGGATGGAATTTTCTGTTATGTCTCACGATAGAAATGTTGACAACTATAACGCAGACGAGTCCTATAGGGATGTGATTCAAACTGCTAAACTAACTAAATATTTGTACATCAGTAAATTTGAATTCTGTTTATGCAAAAAGGAACGACAGTGTAGAAATACTGGATTGTATAGGTCTGTGTTCTTCTGAATCTGATTTTGCAACATCTGTGGAATTTTCTCCACAGACAATGTGTTTGGTATAAAAAAAGAAAAGTAAGAAAGGTGTAGAGCTAGATACACAGACAGAACAAGGAAGAACTTAGGAAAGTTCAGAATCGTTTTTCTAATAGTAACCCTAGCAGTGAAGAAAACAGTTTGTTGCCGTTGCAATATATCAAAAAATACATCCTGACGTCCATAAACAATCTGTCGCAAAAAGCCACAAGACGCATCACGAAGCGCACGGAACAGCGCCATATCTACACAATATAATGCTCGCGGAGTACGCGGAGGAGCTCGTGGCTAAATAATAACAGCCGCCCAGGTCGATCTTTAAGGTTAAGCCGTGCTTGCCGAGGTTGGTCTGTGGATGGGTGACCATAATTACATATCGAGTTTCCTCCGTGCCTCGGAAAGCACGTTAAGCCGTTGGTCCCGGCTGTCATTTGTAGATCTTTGACAGTCGTTACGAGTAGTCAGAAGCTAAAAGTCTGACATCCAGTCTTACCAAGGTGTATCGTATTTCCCAGATACTGGGTTGTGGGGGTCAGATAGGCAGTCGCTTCATGTAAAATACTGGTACTCAGCTGCATCCGGTGAGACTGGAAGCCGACCCCAAGATAGTTTGGGAAAAGGCTAGGCAGATGAGTGAAGTTATGTCAAACATTAATTTTTAATGGTTAACACTGAAGGTAAAAACATAACACGTATAAAACTACTAGTCTAACTTAACGCCGAGGATATTAATGAAGGGTTGGGAGTAAAGTACTTGTCTTTAAACATTTTATTCATTAATAATTCGATTATTTCATTTCGCTCATTCCCTGTGATTAAAATAAAACAATATCCGAAACTATTGTGTCAATTCTGTTTTGAACTGAAGCGGGTTAAGCAAAACCTTTTAACATATTAACGTATTTTATAGATCACTCTACCAATCACCATTATTTGATAGCGAATAATGAGTATTGGGCCCATGACGGAACCGTTTACTCGCAATAGGATTAACTGCAAGCTGTCAATTGTCAAGTGTTGTGTAGTCTATAAAAAGCGGAACTGGGGCATAGAGTTAGTACCTACTGCGCCTAGACCACTAAGTGCAATATAATGTAAGTGGAAACAGCCGATACGACGTCAAACGTGCATCTATCAACACTTTACACTTCGGTGCACAGCTGTGGTAAGCTTCCAGTTAACACAGATAAAATGTTTATGCTGGGTCTGGTTTGTCATACCGCATGAGCGCTTGGAAACCACATTAAATTGTTCCTGGGTACTCATAATATGTTTGGCCTTTAATATTAGAATTGTGAATCATGTCTCAAAGCAATTAAGGAATAACTAAAGACTTACCTACATCGTTTTGTTTGTTTTCTAGTTTTTCAACTTTTGATTACGGTTTGAGTTCCAACAATCATTAAAGATAGACTACAAAAAATGAATTCAATTTCCAGCTAAAGTAGCTACTTCAAGAATATAAATTCAAATTTTGTTTCCTATAAAGTCGAGCTTGTCCAATTACTCAAATTCCTAGTAATAACCAGTTTTCTGAACTATCACTGCCATATTCGTATAATACGGTCTGTACGACTGATCTTTAACGTTTAACTTCTGCTTACTTTACATGGAAATGTTACCCATTTTACTAGCGGTACTGGGAGTGAACCCTTCTACTAAGGCTTCTTCCCTTTCTAACAAGGTTTCCTTGAGCCTCCTTTGCAACATAAAACGACCAAGTTTGCATTTTACTAACAATGTGCGTACCTGTTCGAACTTAAAAACTTGTAACGTTGTAGCAATAAAGCACGTATAATAAATAAAAACTGATGAGGCTATCATCAACAAGGCTAAAGAAAAAAGAAAAAAAAAGCAGTATAAGGACTTAATCAGACCTTACACAGGTTCGTCCATCATCTACTCCCATATGATAGGGAAACGAGCCTGTTGCCCTCTACCGGGCACAAATCCAGACCACGTGGCTGCTACTAAGATATTCCTGATGTAACAGCCAACCAATGTGAATCAGCTTTTCAATGAGGCAGAGTGAGTGATGAAAATCATCAACAGACAACATAAGTGCGACTAATAGATTGTTAATACCATCCTGATCCTTTACCTTGAATGACCTATAAGGCCATCTTTTACCAGATTCAATTTTCATGTTTAGAAAAAAAATCGCAATATGATTTCTCCATTAAATTAAGAGCACGGAAGAGTGAAAGAGATGGCTGACCTGGCACCCACAACACTGGGAACATACTTTGTGAATGCAATCAACGTGAAAGCCTTCAACTTCAGTGTGATTTACGAGTCCAATGTATTTTTCCATATATTAAACGTGGCCCATTGAAACTCATCGCATTTATGAGTTGCGGATAATCTCAAAAAGATTGTGATTGAGCCTTACTGGTTTGCTTGCGTTTTGCTATGACTATTCACTTAAAGAAAATATTGTATTTTTATATCTAACTTTTAATTGAAAACGTATTATTAGACAAACAGTTTATACAGGGTGCAATCGAAGTCATGGGCATTATTTTAAACTAAAACACTACTCACGATACTGATTGCATTAGGGCTACTAATACGCAAATCAAACATATTTTTGATGCAAGTATGGAAAACCTTAAAAATGTAGTAAGTCTAATGCTAAAGGCTTATTATTGCAAATAAACATTAAAGATATATTTTTTTTAAATTACGACGCTTGGATATATTTTTGGTTTTTTAGAGGTTTTCTGTGTCAGGGGTTTTAAAATTTTAATTTAATTTTTTTCATGCTTTTTAACTTACATTATTTTTTCTTATCCTTGAATGTCGCACTCCGGGCATAGGCTTTCCCCCATTCCTTCTAATTTTCTCGGTGTTGCGCCTCTTCTCGCTATTTAACGAAAACAAGGAAAGTTTTAAATAAAAAATAACGATAATTTAGGGGGAGGGGGGGTGCAGCCCCCCCTTGACAATGCCCATGGTGACAAGTGACAAGATTTCAAATTTCAAATCGACTAGACCTGTGGAAGTTGTTTAAATCCCTACATCAAATAGAAAAGAGATGATGATCTTCAAACGGCTGAGCAGATTTTCTTGAAACATAGCTTAGAACACTCTCGCTTAAAATACCTTTCAAACGAAACCAATTTTATCAAAATCAGTTCATCCGTTTAGGAGCTACTATGGCACAGACAGACACACACATACACACGTCAAACATATAACACCCCTCTTTTTGGTCGGGGGTTAAAAAGGGCATAAAGCAAGCTCGAATCACAGAACATAAAAAAATACTAGAGGCAAACACCGCCGTGGAAAATTTACTAAAGATTTTTAACTGCCCCACGATAAAGAAACGAAGACTGCATAAATTACAAAAATATTACTATCATAGTAATGTTGCACCTCGCTTATCGTTTCATAAAATCCCATGGCACAGACAGACACACACATACACACGTCAAACATATAACACCCCTCTTTTTGGTCGGGGGTTAAAAAGGGCATAAAGCAAGCTCGAATCACAGAACATAAAAAAATACTAGAGGCAAACACCGCCGTGGAAAATTTACTAAAGATTTTTAACTGCCCCACGATAAAGAAAAGAAGACTGCATAAATTACAAAAATATTACTATCATAGTAATGTTGCACCTCGCTTATCGTTTCATAAAATCCCCGACACGGGAGCCTGCGCGTGGTATAGAACACTTTTGCAGCGGTGAAAAAGTTTCTTTTAATCTTCTTTTAATGAAGTTATAGTTTCAAAACCAGGTAGAAGACACTTTTCAAGTACAAACAAATCCTATTTCGTAAAAAAATAAAAGTTCTCTTAAAAAGTATTGCTGTTGTTTACTTTAATGTGTACAAGTTTAAAATAAATATTTGTGAGTTGTAGTTAGTCACCGAGTTGTAAATTTTTAAAACCATTATTCATATTAGGGTACCTGGTGTCACGAGTCTTTCAAGGTTCGGTCAAACCTATCCGAAAAAATTGACCATGCGGATCCGGATATTGCACTTCTATTATCTAAAAGTATCACATGAGTGTAATAAATATTTGAATTTTACTCTGTCGGATAATGTACTGAAATATTAGCCAGAGTGTCCACAGTCACCATAAAATGTGTTCCTATCCGCTTGATCAAACCATAACTAATGTAAGGTACACTGTAACCAACTTCTTTTCAAATAAAAGGCCTCTCACTCGACTAAAACTGAACAAAAAATCATGAAAAAAATAACCACCTATTACTTTTGTAATCGTTTTAATTCAAAATCCTTTAATAGTCCTCTCATCAACCAGGCCTGCCACAGTAAACAGCCTGCATAATGTTAGGTTGGTTTTAAGGTATAAGTCCGTACACTACCGTACCGACTGATTAAGCATAGCTTAAGTAAGAAAACCTACTAAAGTCATTAATATTCGCTTATTTTGATTACAATTCACAATCTTGCATGCAAGGGAAAATGCCACAACTCAACAACCGTCGACTCGGGCGGTTCACTAGGTACTGTTTCGCGAATGAATTCCAATTAAAATGTAATTGAAATGTTTTAAAACGATCATGATAGGACGTTAATGATTTTGTTTAATCGCTCAATAAGCTACTGTGTCAGGAGTCGCTAAAACCTTGGTAATAGACTACCTAAGATCTCTCTTGAAACATTCCAACTTAATAAAGAAAGAAATGACGTTGCAAATAGAAGAAATATAGCTACAAATGGAACCTCAAAATGGCTCTTAGGGCATAATGTTCGACCACTGTGAGCGAAAAAAGACAGTGGTGATAGTATGCGGGCACGTAAAGCAAGGCGGGTTTGCGTGTTCCAACGGTATTAAAGGAGCCAGCGAGCTGTGGCTTCAGTGATTCAGATAAACGTTTCGGTCAGCAACCATATATCAAACGGATGACGCTTTCAGAATACGGGTGTTCTCGCTTTTTCACTGTACGACCGATAAAGATGTCCAATGAAGTGTTCCGCCTCTTGTTTGTGGAGATTTTCACTAGCAAGCGATTTATAACTGACGCAATCTCTAAGTATATTTGGTCTTAGACATCAGCTGTGACTTCGAGTGGATAGTTTATGGCTCACAAGTGATCTTTTATGTTGCAATTTATAATGAAAAGCTATGGGTCGTACATCTTTATTCTTTATTCTATCTCTTAATTCTTATTTATTTATATTTATTCTATCTCTTTATTCTATATCTTTATTCTTATAAACGTTCAAAAAATTATATGTTTATAACTTAGCACTTTTAAGCCTCAATGGTTTAGTCGAAGGTGCCTATTGCATATATTTCGACAGATACCAAATTACATGGCTAATTACAGTTGTTTATAATACATCATGCATGATATGCTTGTATTAAAATAAAACGTATACAGCTAACACGGTTGCCATAGACTATCGACGCGGAACGCGCAGGTACACATGGACGATTTATTTTTTAAAGCTGTTGTAAAAATAAAAATTTGTTGCAGAGTGCCGTGAATATATTTACGGGTTCAGTTAAACTTCTATTCGAGATCGTAACACAGATCTACAAATCTATCTAATATGTTTTTGTGTTGCCCTTCAATATTTTAAACAAAATAGTATTTAAACCAGCTGTACAAATATTTTCTTTTTTCTAGGTGCGATATTCGACCAGAACACTGAAGAGATCCAGAATGTCTTTAAGTATGCGATGACAATACACAACCAGAATATAAGCAGCCGTCGCTTGGAACTTCAGGCCTATGTCGATGTCATCAACACTGCAGATGCATTCAAGCTTTCTCGACTCAGTGAGTATTTACTATTTTTTACCAACTTCAAAAATAACAAAGTAACGTAACTTTGCAATCGACCAAGAAATTATTATTTGTATTATCTGTGCCTCTATATGGCTTCTAGTTATGTCAGTCCAACTCCAGGGTTTTTTGTGTAAAATAAATGGGTAGGTTATATTCAGTTCATCCCGACGTTTTCCATGATGGCTGCCGCGACGCCTTTTTATTCTTATTCCTACAAAAATAAGTAGTTTAGTAATACTCCAGCACGCGTAGCGTGACCACAGTAGAAACGAGTTTTGTCTACGAAAGAATAGACATATTGACAGATAGACAATGACAGTGTGTCAGTTTGTCGATTCTTCCGTCGATATGATCCGATCCTACAGGGGTCATGCTACGCGTGCTGTCGAAACAATCGAGGCAATATCTATACGCAAAACTGTCATAGTTTTAAAATGACAAACTGTAACTTTTTTAGCTCATCTGGTTTTCTTTCTTTAGGGTTTTGTTTTACATTAAACTTTGAATTATTTTTTTACGAACTATTTCACCGCCGCTTTTTTAAGCATTAGTCGCGTTTTACAAAAAAAAATACATTTCGGGATAGTGATACAAATTTGGCCAAGAAAATAGTAATTTCAAAATATGAATTAAAAAGAACCGGTCAATGCGTGTCCGGCCACGCGCAGTGTAGGGTTCCGTGTTTTTATAATAGCCAATTTATTTATTAAACTTATTAAGGAATGAAACAATAGCACGATACAAATGACGCTAAGCGCCATCTATCGACATTTCTATGGAGTTGTTCGAAATTTTTCGAGTCAAATACAATTGGTCGACTATTACTCGTAAACTTGTTAAGCCCACTTAAGTGTGATAGTTTTCCTTTAAACTTCGTTATATAGGTACTACTGCTGTGACATTTGAATTTCTAACGAAACCCGTTTATTTGGTAGAGGGGGGAGACACTTGACTCTAACGAAAATTGGTACTTTAAAGCTTGATAAGTCACGAACGGTTTACTTAATCAAAAACAAAAAACGGTCTCGTCAAGCCCCTAATATTTTTGAAAGACCTATCCAACGATATCCCACAACATGGGAAGGACGAAAAAAAAATATCATCCCCACTTTACATGTAGGGGAAGTACCATAAATATTTTTTTTTAATTTTATTTCGCCTCTTTTTTGGCGTCATTAATGTGTATACTCATGCCAAATTGTCTAGTACCAATAGTTTTAGAGCTAAACCGCGGACAGTCAGACAGACCGACAGACAGATGGACATGGTGAAACTATAAGGGTTCCTGGTTCATGGTCTGTAGCACACCGTTAAGTATGTACGTATACCCTTTCCGTTACACCCTGTATAAACCTTTGAGGAGTTTTCTCGTGAGAAGTCAGTCCTGGCTGTAGGATCAGGTATCGATATGAATTATGTATATTCATCATAGGTGAACGCGTATCTATAGAAAATGTAATATCCGTGCTATTACCGTTGAGGAGATTCCTCGTGAAGAGACGATTCTGGCTAAAATGAGTTCATGATACAAATCGTGATTAACCATCAAATATGAACTCGTATGCAAAGTTTCTTGACTGTGCTATTAACCGTTGAGAAGTTCCCTCATAAGAAGACGATCCTGGCCTCAGGATAAGATCATGATAGAATTCATGTTTATCCTTCAAATAGGAAACTGTATATAAATTTTAATGCCTGTCCTATTAACATTGAGCAGTTCCCTAGTGAGGAGACGATCCTGGCTGTAGGATTAGGTTATGTCCATCATATGAATGTATTGTGCTTAGAACCAAAGGTGTGCAAATTTTCAGCTCAATCGGACATCAGGAGTGGTTCTAATTTAGCTTCCGAGATTCCACCTCGAACAAACATACATGTATTGCAAGTTAAATAAAAGCTTGTATAATCATGCTCGCCATCAGGTGCCAGAGTATTTTTTACTCAGTTTTTTTTTATATTTTGACTGGAAAAAGTGTAGCCGTTAGACAAACGATCTGAAAAAACGACCAAAAACAGGTGCCTATTTACGAACCTGTGTGGTCAATGTTAGCACAAAAATATACAAGATATGACAGAAAATTAGAAACGATAAGATGTTGCATGCATGCATGCATTCGTGCGGCATTACCCCACGCTGTCGTTGGTTGCGATTTATCTGCCTGGGATTATTATTCGCACTAGCAAGACTATCGGTTTTAACGCCGACAACGACGTTACATCGGATTTACCGCCTTTGTGACAAGAAGGGGAGTACGAACTGGAACCATTCTTGAAACTAAGTAAATTTTGGTCTCGTTATTTTACACGAACATGAAGAGCAAAAATAATATATATGTATTTATATTATGAAATGCGAAGTATAATTAGAAAAGTCAAAGCTTAGGCTTTGCAACAAGTTAAGTTATAAAAAAATTAAGATATAAAGGTTCGAGTATATCAAGGATTTAGTCACTGTCAACGTCTTGAGCAGACACTACTAACAGCTCAAGCGGCTGCTTAGAAAAAAAAATAGTAAATATTTGTATGACCAACAAGTTGTTCTTTCGAGTCTGGCTGTTTGTGTAGGTGAGTTTAAATGTTTGTAAACGCACACACAATACAGGAGGAATTCCTAACTTAGGGCAAGATTTTAATTTTTTTTTCAAGAAAAGAAAATTAAAGAAGTGCTCAGGCAGACGTTGAAGAAATTCTAGGAAAATGTTTCGAAGGTTCTATCACTCGGCTTTTGAAACTACATTTAAAATAATGTCAAATAATTAAATGTGAACTTGTTGGGCTTTTACTATGCAATTCCTTTACAGTGGGTCGTAGGAGTTTTCAAAGAAACGTGATATGAATATAATTTCCTCGTACGAAAATACTGTCAGTATCATTGGTATAAATTAACGTTGCAATACTCAGAGCCATTGTCCCAGGCTCGGAGGTCTTTAAGAGAAGTGTCATCAGTACTGTCGTGATCAGAATACTACAAACGGCGTCGCCTTTTGCCAACGCAGGACTTGATTGATAGTCTACCCCTCGGATATTGGTTTTAAACGTTTTATATTATAAATAAACTACTTGCAAGTCATGCATTTTCTTATTTAAGTTAGTTTATAGGATAATGCAGTTGAAGCGAGACGTCTCCTGGCCCTGATTCCTTATTCACGTACCTGGGGATGGAATTTATTAATAGTTTGCCACTTTTCACATGACAAACATTAACGTGAGCAGTCATAAGTGGCAAGACATTGTAGGTTCCGGTACTAATCAAATAACTAAACCAGATTCTAGGGATTTATTAACTTTATAGGATAAAGTTAATAGAATCGTTAATAGAAGCGTTAGAATGATGTATTATTTTCATTATACCACCCTCGGACTCGCCTTGGTATTTTAAGTGTAATTCGTTGTTAAGTCTTCATAATACAGACCTTGCTTTTAGCCACTATCTTTATAACTTAACATAAAAACCAAACAGGACTAAGAACATCACATCATAAAATTCCAACAAAGACTTCAAACATAATTGTACGAAAAAACGGGCTAAGGTTTGGTTAAGTCATATTCCCGAAAGTCGGGAAGTAACGACTTTTGGCGTTATCATGTCGCCTGAACAACAATCAGGAGGCTTTGCAGACACCTGATTGTCACTTTTAGAGAGCCAAAAAATTACAATAGATAAAAATAACAACATATTTTTGTGGTTCTGTAAAAAAGGGAATAATACGAAAATACTGACGGGAAATTAAAAAAGAGAAACAAAGGCAAATTACCCGTGAAAAGGAACTAGCGGCCGCCGCAGCAGACAGCCCCAGCCTATTTGCTCTAACGACAAACACTTCCGTAGGTACCAGCGAGGCGCCACGCCAGTCTGTTGCCACTGTGCACATTTTGATATCAAACTAAGAGGACAATGTTCAAACGTGAACAATCTAAATGCACCCCTATCACGAAAAATGCTAAGCCAATAAGTAAGATAAAATTAGCAATTAATGAACATTATATTTACGACAGTAATAAAATTTCAGATACAGATGCATTTTTCTCTTTTCAAACTCTCAACTCATGAGACCCGAACATTGGTGATTTAAACTTGTCTCTCTAACCACATGTTTTGAAAAATGTCTTTACATAAAACTATAATAATGAATATCGTCACAATGCTGGTGGCAGTATAGTTTCCTCGTAGGGTCACGGGTCTTTTTATTGATTTATTAATTTTTTTTTTAATTTCGGTTTTCAAAATTTAAAATGTTATTTTGACCGCATAATAGTTTTGACTGGGCGTAAAAAAATATCTGCCTGGCAACTAAATCAAGGATTATCTGAAAATAATTATATTTCTTGTTAATATTTTTTTTAAATTGTAGATTTAGGTTGCAAGAACGAGTGAAGCGAGCCCTGGTACCTGGAGCTACCCGACTCGGACAGGTTAGATTCAAAGGGGGAAGGGGGATGTTCGCTCGCTCATTAGACCGTACCATCCGTTTCGCGTTAGGTTACGTTAGACCTTGCAAAGAGAAATAGAGGCCCCACAGAAGCACAGTCTACTACGATAATGGTTATAAAAAAACACTGTAGTGATAACTTTTCGCCCTTTTCTTTCTGTAGAAATAAAATAAATTAACAAATAATAACCTATGCTATTGATCAATACAGGTTTTATACGTGGCCGCTATTTGAAAATAAAATTAATGGGCGGAGGTTAGGCAGGCCACGCTTCATACGACGATGTATTAAACATAAAGGGGTTTGAATTTAATGGCCTGCCTAACCTCTGCCATTATTTTTTTAAAGGTGCTGGTGTGCTCCTTCTAATCCTCTAAACGTTCACGTTTCTGAGATATGATCTAGAATAGATTATAACTTTGATAGCTTCTAAATCGACGAGATGACGCTTTAAAAAAAATTGTCTAAAAAAAAAAGATTTTTTTTTATTGATACCAGCTGTTGAATAATACAGGTTTTGTGCGTAAGCTACGCAAATAAAATTAAAGTTGCAAGTTGAAGATTACATCACTGAATAGATTTCTACTTTTATAGGTTATGTCTCAAAAATGTGACGCTTTACAAGATTTTGTCTCATACAAAACTAGTTTGTCTTGATACCTGCTAACGATTAATAGAGGTCAAATGGGTCAAATGCGTGGCCGTAACTTTGAGAAAATATTAAAATGGCGGAAATTAGGCAGGTCATGCTTCATACAAAAACAAAAATCTTCCAACTCCTTTTTTAATAGGTGCACAATATCACACTACTGGCCGATCAATTTCTTTATTTTTCCGACTACTAGAAACAGCTCAAGAACTGAGTTCAAGTTGCCATAACTTTTCAGAACCACATTGAAAGTCAAGGGCAGGGAAAAGTCTTATAAAATGGTATTTACTTTCTTTTATAATTTCGTACCGAAGCAAGCAAGGATACTCAATTACAGTTAGAGTGTTTTTCTCAAGAAAATAAGTGAGTTTCAAGAAAATCGCTTATCAAATTGTAGCATTTGATCTTTATAATAATATCTTTTAAAAATTTTTGCCTTCCTTCCATTCAATTTTTATTTATTTTCAACAGTAATACATAAATTATCTGCGTATGTTATCACCTGTATCGTTGGGGTTTTATCGCCTTTATGATATAAATATTAAACAATATTCAACTAGGGTTCTTGGTGTAAGTTGATTTATACTACGTTTATACATGGACACATAACAATAACATGACATAAACATAGACATTTAACATAATCTTAAATTTTACTAATAGTTTTTAAGTCATGGATACTCGAATTAAAAAAAAATCTATTCTTTTCCATCCTTGCAGTATGAATAGATTATCCAACTGATTTACACGTTACACAGAGATCATGAGTTATCTTGATTCCACTAAGTCTCCATGCGTCTGTGAATGCATGTGATTGGTGGCCCAGACATGAAATAAATTAAGACTACATCATATAAATTGCTTGCATATGTTATGTTGAATGCTGTACGAATATATTAGTTTATCTATGCTAATAGTAGAATTTTATAAATAAACTATGTTTGATATGCCACCTCCTTTTGTTGTTACGGTCGATCACCTGTATCAATAAGGTCAGCACTTTCCTACATAAAATTAATATTAATTTGCCTGAGACTATTGAGTTAGTTTTAGTGCTGCGTGTTATTTTCTTTGGCACCTTTTGCATTCATCATCATGTCAGCCCAAAATACGTCCACTGCTGGACATAGGCCTGCCCCAAATGTCGTCACATTGACATTTTGGGGGTTTAATCGCCACGTTTGGCAGGCGGGTTGGCGATCGCAGTAGGTACAAAAGCACAGAGAACGCTGCTGCCCATTTCTCTGGCAAGTCCCTTAGTCGCCTCTTACGACACCCACGAGAAGATATGGGATGGTGCTTTTCTTTACGTCCGACACCATATAGAGCCTATTACATTATTGTAATTTAATCATTTTTATATGTTGGAGGTATTTGTGAGAATTAAATTAACTATTTTTTCGATGTAGTTTTGTTTATTCGAGTGAACTAAGACATTATAAACACAAAAATAACAAAATGCAATGTGTTGTTGTGAACACTATCAAGTGGCAGATGTCATGATGACACGACAGTGACAGATGTCATGATGACACGACAGTGACAGATGTCATGATGACACGACAGTGACAGATGTCGTGATATACAGATGTGCTACGATGTTTTTAAATGATGTTAATAGAAACATGATTCTACATTCATGGAAGCTTGAATTTGTGTATTTGCAAAAGACAGACATGATTGCAGTTCAAGAATACTTTCTTGTTGCATCCGTAGTTTATATTGCTTATGTTCGAGTATACTTATAAAATCCTTTATTAAAATGCACAAATTATTCAAAGACGTGCCATTTATATATCTATTACGAGTTCCTAGCTCGAAGGCTTTACTAATATCGTGTGAGTAACCACTGGGATTTAGGGCGCTTCGGTTAGACTACACAAATAAAAAATCGAGTTGCGTTGTGTCGGGTAATCGGGTTACGCGGGCGTTGGTTTACGTGAAACGTTGGCAGCAAGTTGCTTTATTGGATTTCAATAAATACTGTACAGTTAGTATGTACATATTGTAACCATTCACATTTCCGTTTTTTCGTAGATTAGTTGTTTTATCTTTTAGAATCAACAGGGAAAATGTCATGTCCAAGTTTGTGATACTATATACATGTTTGAGCACAACTAGAATCAATAACTGGTACCTCACCAACATTAGTAATGTTGCTATAATTGGTGGAAAATAAATAAATAATAAATTCAAATGTAATTGATTTTTTCCGTTTTGATCCACTACTTAGAAATGAAATTCTGTGGTAATCGGTTGGCGTGGTTTAGGCATGTGGTGTGCAGGAATGAGGAAAATGTCATGATGAAAGTTTTAAGTAGGAATGTGGATGGCTATTATAGTAGAGGAAGACCAAAAATCTGATGGATGAACTGTGTGAAGGATGTAATGGCTAGAAAGGCGGTGACTGCTGAGCTGACGAGAAATAGTGAAGTATGTTAGAAGAAGCGTGTCTATGCTGCACCGACCCCAAACAAATTAGGATAAAAGCTGGAACATTGAGATCTTTTCCTCTCTCATGTTTGGTTTCATTTATCTAAATAGGGCTATTTTTACACTTGCTAGCCTTTATAACCCGATAGACCCGTTAGACCCGTTTTATGAAAAATCTGCATCGATCAAGTTTATGGTGACGCTATTGACTCGGACGGTCTAAAAAAAACCGGCCAAGTGCGAGTCTTACTCGCACACAGGGTTCCATAGCCCCAAACAATATTTTGAACTGTCATTCATTAGTTAGTAAACTTCCACTCAACTGCAAAACTAAATTGGTTTTTCATAGTATATTAATGAAAAACAAAGTTACTGCTGCAGTTTGATGAAAAAGTCCCATATCTCAAAAACTAAATATCATATCTTATTGAAACCAATTTTCGTTGATAGTTTTTTTTTACGTCCTACAATCCTAAATATTTTCAGAATTTTCCTCCTCTTACTTTAGAAATTAGAGGGGTGGGGACACACATTTTACCACTTTGGAAGTGGCTCTAGCGCAAACTATTCAGTTTAGAAAAAAATGATACTAGAAACCTCAATATCATTTTTGAAGACCTATCCATAGATACCCAACACGTAGGGGTTTAATGAAAAAAAAAATTGGTTTTCAGTTCTATGTATGGGGAACCCCAAAATTTATTGTTTTTTTTTTCTATTTTTGTGTGAAAATCTTAATGCGGTTTACAGAATACATCTACTTACCAAGTTTCAACAATATAGTTCTTATATTTTCGGAAAAAAGTGGCTGTGACATACGGACGGACGGACAGACACACAGACAGACAGACATGACGAATCTATAAGGGTTCCGTTTTTGCCATTCGGCTACGGAACCCTGAAGCTTTAAAATCAAACCAAGAACATTGTAGCATACAATTTATCAGATTGTTATTTTTTTTCGATTAATGTGCGCGCGCACTCGGCAACATTCGTTGTGGGCACTCGATTTGGCGCATGGGTGGGCTGGGTGCCTATCTACACAAATTCTACCAGATCGGGCCTGATTGTTGGCCAGGCGTTAACTTGAGTTCTGGAGGAACATAATAACATCGATCATTCGTCGAAGTAAGGTTATCTGCGCTTTCGAATAGTTGTACCTTCTATCTACTTCTCATCGACCAGGATGCGGTTTGCAGAATTCGCTTCATTAGGGTCTTGACTAATGCAATGCGTGCGATATAACGACAATAGACAATGACAATGTAGGTACTAGTACGAGTATTCATGAAGCGATACGACGCAATATGTCAGATTAAAGTCGCCGAGGCTAACATTTGATTAAATTAACTATCATTTAATTCCTTCATAAATTAACATAATATCACGTCGAGTACCTTATGATGCACTTGCTTTTATCTGATATAGTTTATTTTTCAAAATGTTTGTTACATTAGTGTGTGTTGGAGAACAGCGGTGGCCCAGTGTTGGCCGCCCCAACTTACGATTAGTAAGCAGTGGGTTCGAACCCAGGCAGGCGCATTACTTTGTGTAATTTATTTCATCACCGCTGCCCTCACAATATATAAATATTTATATTATAGGGTGATGATGATGATGATGATGAGAGTGTGTTAGTTGAAGTAGTTTGCACTTTATCATCATACACATGGGCGGTAGGCTGTATTATACAGGCCTTCTTCCTTTTTTGCTATAAATTGCTTCTCTCAAACACCGTCCAACTTCTGTTACCAAATTTTGACAAATTCTCTCATAAAATATTGTAAAATATATTATATTGTTTGGCATGACATTAAAATTATTGCTAAAAAGGTGAAAGTTTCGTCCTTTTTTTTTTAGGATGGGAAATCATCAAATGACTTCTCCCGCTCTGGGCGGAGCGGAAGGGAGTGTCAGACTTGACTGACTAAAACCCATCCATGTTCCTGTTCTGTATGGTGTCGGACGTAAAGAATTGCACCATCCCATATCTTCCCGTGGGTGTCGTAAGAGGCGACTAAGGGAATTGCCAGAGAATGGGCAGCAGCGTTCTGTGTTTTTTTTTTGTAACAACCGTACTGCGATCGCCAACCCGCCTGCCAAGCGTGGCGATTATGGTAAAACCCCCCAAAATGTCAATGTGGTGACACTTGGGGGAGGCCTATGTCCAGCAGTGGACGTCTTTTGGGCTGAAATGATGATGATGATGATGTTCCTTCTTAGCCCTTTGTGTTCCGGGGCCACGGTATCTCTTTCGAACAACCCGCAGCCCTGGCAGGCATCGGCCCTCTCGGACCCCTTCCGATTTGCTGACATCTCCTTGAGGCGCGCGTGGAACACGAACGCGCCGTCGTCGGCACGGCCTGTCCTCATAAGACGGACGGACGGTGAGCTAGCCCATTACTCAAAGTTTCGTCCTACCTTTTGTTTGTAAGATGTACTCAAAATACAAACATACTATAATCCAATAAAGACTGTTTGTGTTATATAAATTATACTGAAATATTGCCACCATGCTAAAATATTATTCAAATAATTCTTAGAGGTTTTACTTAGACGTCTTTGTGGCGAAAGATATTATAAGCAATCAATGTCTTAACCTTAATGGACGGTGTCGCGATGAAATTTAACCGAAAATATGAAACAACGAAGACGCGCCATGTTTTAATAAAGTTACCGCCAATAAACTGTGGGTTATAAACTTATTAAATTTCAATGAAAAGATGGCATTGTGATATTCAACAAGTAAATTGAGCATTATGGAAAATGTAATCAGGTTCCTAACGCCTTGTTGGTTTAAATACATTGAAAAAAAGAAGTTATATTCTTGCAAGAATATGCTCCAACATAAAGTTCTTATCTGATGTACACACGGCGACACATCAACCTATACGTATCCAGTTTATCCGCTTTGTTTGACCTTCCCGTACGATAAGAGACCAGCGGATAAGGGTTTTGCTTACCTTCATTGGTCTTCGTGCAAACCAAAATCATGAAAAATTGTTTCCTTTATTAAAAAGAAACCGTTCCATTTTGCTAGAAATTAATTTTTACATACATGACATAAATGTGATTATATTTTTATTCAAAAAAGCTCAGAATTTATTTTTTATTTAAATTGTTTGAGGATATAATTTCCATATTCTTTAAAATTTTAAAAATGTAGAAATTGTAACCTCAAGCACATTTATTGTGCTTCTTAAGCACTTTCATTTGATCATTATTTTTAATTTTTCTAGTTTATCTTTCTTCTCTAGATGGCGTCATATAGTACGGCCGCATTTTAAACATATATTTTGACTTTACAAATATGTATATTAGCATTTTGTTTACGCCAAGACCTTTCTTTTGAAACCAAACATGGTGATTTTCTCAGTTTAATATTTCGAGGTTAGAATCTTAGGTTTAAATTCCGTCATATAAAATTTATATATAGGAACATAAAAACATACATAGACTGTCAAAATCATTAACCCTCTTTTTAGCTTCGCCGTAGTCCGGTAACAATTACCAATATCCAATAATATATCTTCCAAAAGAAAACTCTTCAATACTTACGTTCACCAAAGTCTCACTTACGGCTGACAAACATGGACATTGACACATAAAACCCTATAGAAAATAAAGGTTTGTCAACGAGGCATGGAGCGCAGTTTACTGAACTTCAAGAGAAAAGACAAAAAGAAAGCTAATAGTCGAGTGCAATCAGACAATAAGGTGGAACGAAGTTTATAGTGGTAGGATTTCCATGGGACTTTTTTTTATTGAGTTTCTAGAGATGTAGAGAAGAAAGTTAAAAAATAAATGTTCGCCACTCGCGCCTTTTAATTTGAATTTACTTTGGAATAATGTGATACAAAACCTAATTTGCAACAACTTTGCCCCCGAGAACTTGGGGTAAAAACTGGGTTGTGATGGAGAAATCATAATTTTAGGGTTTTTTAGAAATCCACCTCCCCACCATAAACAGAGGGGTTCAGGTTGTGAGAATCTACGTCATTAAGGACTTGTAATCTACATAGTCTTTGATAGCTCATGAACGAATGAGTCCTACGAAATCCATTTTGTCAAAGATATAAACAACTTTTGAAAAATAATAATTGCCTTTGGAAAAATAGCGCCTTAAGCATTTTTGAAGTTGAAGTGTTCTTGAAATTTCTCTTATTTTTCGCGGCGGTTTTGTGTTAAAACATATATAGTTTTTTTAATAAATTGTTTGAAGTTACAATTTCCACAATTTTTTAATTTAAAAAATGTAGAAATTGTAACCTCTTTTTTGTTAAAATAAATATATGAAACATTAAATTTGTGTCAGTGTGAGTCATTAATATTAAAATAAAAAGGCAATGTCGCAAATTTGGGCGCCATATTGTGAAGTTGTTTTTTTCTTCTAAAACTGGCAATGGGGTTTGAAACTGGAGATAAAATAAAAAAAACTTATGTATGTTTAAAAAACCCGATTGAAAAAACTGAAAAGCAAATTGTTTTTTTGTTTTTCAGTCTATCAGTCGGGTTTTTTTAGATTTTCGGGTTTTTAAACAAAATACTTGTCTACGAAAAACATACATAATGAAAACAAAAATATCTGGAGTTACCAGATTATTATTATGAACAGACCGGCGCACCTTCTGCCATTGTAATTGCACCCTAACTCAATTACTTTAAAAGCCTGTCAGAGAGGCTAAATTTAATGAACTTGAAAATAAAGTGAATTGTCTTATTTAATCTGTTTTCGCCTTCTTTAACTTTTTATTCGGCCGTAGACGGCCGCCATATTGAACGACGTACTTTGTACTGGAACCTTTTGGGAGCCGTTTTTAAAATAAGTAAGTAGTATCGACAGAGTTGTCTAGTAAAAACTTTTATAATGAATTGACGAACTTCTGTGCAGACCAGTCATGGGTGTGTGTCGATATTGAAATACTAGGTGCTGAGCAAAATCACTACACATTTATTAGTGAAGCGCATGGGTGTACGAGATGGCTCTATTATTGTGTGGTATCTTTATCAGCTTGGCACACTGATGTAGTTGTAGGTATCAAAGAGGATGTGCATATCTCTGAACATTTACCCATCTATATTGTATGTGATTTGAGTGTAATAAGGTCAAAACTGGTGACTTAGAGAGTGCCCCGCAGTGCGATTATATGGGGTGAAGGAACTGTTCTGTAAATTGCGAGATTTCGATTTCCACCAAGAATTTACGGAGTATAGTCATGGGTCATGCAGCTTGGCTGATGATAGATGTTTAGAAATATTCGTTGTTCTAGATTTTGTGCCGTCTTCTTAAAAAACCCATAATTGCTTCATATTACGTTGCACTTTCATAGATGAACTTAAGAGGGTCCCATTTCGCTAATGTCCTGAAGCCGAGTACCTAAACCCAACTAAACCAATAAACGACATAACTTCGAAAACATCCTCCTTCTATTTTTGTTGAGAAGTAATAACTTTGCTCAGGTATTTAAATTATTTGCCAACAGTATGCAACCAGTTCGCACGGGGCGTGTTTGCAATGCTCGGCGCGGTGACGCCGGAATCCTTCGACACTTTACACTCGTACACCAACACGTTCCAAATGCCTTTCGTCACTCCGTGGTTCCCAGAAAAGGTATGATGCAAGTTTCTTATTTTCAATTAGTTTCTTATTTTCCATTAGTTTTTTAAGTATAAAATATTAATGTCTAGTAATGTGCATTGCCGTGTTTGAGCCTCAACGAACACAGGTACTAACAGGTTAATATATACTACGTTACTACCCTGGTCTCAATAAAATTAGGTTCGCTGGTAAGGTTAACAGGTACTTTCTTATGAATTTGGTTAACCAGTAAGTAGGTAAACTCAAGAATTAGGGACAACAATAATACAAGCCGCGAGATATGGTTAAATAAATGTCAAATGTGTTTAAGAGTTCGCTTATGAAGGTAATTGGTGACAAACATTGTACTAAATTACTTGGAAATCTCAATTTGTGTCATGTGTTTCTCATGGCGTTACTTTATTTGCGCTTTTACAAAAACGAGTTGAGTATTCATTGAATTTGGCGTTTCTAGCAATCGATTTCTTAGACATTAAGTGCAAAAAGCGGCATAATAAGACCAATAAAAATAAATGCTAGCCAACCGCACAAATGGTTCCGTAACACGAAACAAAATAATAACAATATTTTTAATGCTCACTGATATGTCAATTTCAATGCAATAGCTAACCAAAATTTGTTTTTAATAGTATGACAATGAAAAACAATGTAAATGCAGCAGTTTTACGGAAAAGACCCTTATCACAAAAATTTAATATCAAATGTTATATTCAAACCAATTTTCGATTATAGTTTTTTTTTTACGTTCCAAAAACCTATTTCTTTATTGTTATAATGTATATTGTTATAATGTATATTGTCATTGTTAATACCCCTCACAACTCTGGGAAGACAACTGTGACCTGAAATACAGGCTCAGCAAAGCTCAGGCGCAGTTGCTCATTTATATTTTTTGTGCTTAATTCTAACTGCATTCAAATCTGTTCAACATAATTATTTTAGTTATATTTTTAAGGAGAAATAAACTTATTATTATTAGGTATATATGTATAGTTAGTTGCCATTTTTCCAGTATTTTTCTCTTCCTACTTTAGAAACAGCAGAGGAGAAAAATAACAAAAGTATATAGCTCTTGAAAAATGATATGGAGGATCCTTCACTACTTTATTTCTTAAGTCAATAGTTGATGAGATATTTGCTTCTTAAGTCAATAGTTGATGAGATATTCGCTTCTAAAGTCGTTTAAAGACATCCTCATCTGAACATGCATGGAGGGCCAGCCCTGTTTCTCTTCATAATTACGCATGGTATTTGTGTAGCAGTCCGTAGAAGGCACCAACTTTCCAAATTTCAACTGTGTGGTCAGTGGTGCCAATAATCTCGGGGTAATAGGGTTGTGACATACAGACGGACGAACAGACAGCCGGAATCTAAAAAGGGTCCTGTTTTCATTGCAGTATTTCTTAAGAGGTTTAATTTGTTGGTGATATGTCAAGATCATTTTGAATAAATGTGCTTTACATTATTTCTCATATACTTTTGGATCTAGTGCAAAAACTTAATTTTAAGCGAGGTAGATAACCGCTGACATTTAGTGAAGCAGAGAATGTCAAACTTTTTTCACTTAGTCCCCACTAAAACTGACTGACTCAATCCACTGCTAGCTTTGATGAATATAAATGGTCTCAGTATAGCAAACTCGGCTGTTTCCAACGAGTGCTTGAAGGATTTTGCTGACAAACCCACTCTGATTCAATTTTTATCTTTAATACGGACGGATAGCGCATGTATTCGCTTTGATATATGGATTATTCAACCTACAGTTTCTTATTACCTCAGAAAATAAGCTTAAGGTTAATAAGCATACTGACTGAAACTTAGTTTCGCCTAACTACTAAGTTAGCAAAATGGAAAGACATTTTTTTTTTTTTTTTCAATTGTAGGTATCACCAAATGCACACAATAAACATATGTTATTTTTTTATTTTTTTTTTATTAAAACTTTATGCACTAGTATAAAAAAAACACTGTACAAAGGCGTACTTAATGCCTTGAGCATTTTCTACCAGTCTACTGCTATGTAAAAAAGCGTTACGAGTGTTCGATACCTACAAAACAAAACTAGAAGTAGAAAGATGCATAAACATATTGTACTATGTATAATATAAGCATCATAAATAAGTAGGTACTAAGTTATTCTGTTTCGCAGGTTATCCCGCCATCGTCTGGTCTAATCGACCACGCCGTGAGCATGCGCCCGGATTACCATAAAGCCATCGTGGACACAATCCTGTATTATGGATGGAAGGAAATCATTTACATGTACGACTCGCATGATGGTAAGTAACTGTCACATGTATTTCGTGTTAAGCATGTTCTTAGAATATCCTGAATATTTGGTGTCCCAGGATATGAAATCCTCATGATTACAAGAACATCTTTCATATATTTCAATGTACGTAGATCTTCTACTTGAATACTTATTTTCCCACCACCTTTTTTATGATTACTCATTTAAATGACTTCTCTTATATACATTTACCATTAAATCAAATAGAAGAAGATAACATTTATAAAAATCATAATGATAATGTGAGTTAATGAATGACCAGTATAAAAAAGCGTGCGCCACCATGAAACAACCGTCGCAATGCGCGTGCAGGTCTCTCAACTTTTTCTGGGCCTTGACTTACCAGACACCATGACTCCCTTACATAACCTTGAAAACTATCAATATTTTCTATGAAAAAATGTTTCTCAGCTCGAGGATATAATACTTCTGGCATTGGTAGAATTTACAAAAATAAATAAAAAGAATATCTCTATATGTGTAAGGAATTGGATCACTTAGTACTTATAAAGCAGTTCCAAGTGGGGATAATGTCTCCATTAGAACCCGTGGTAAAAAATATTTAGCCATTTCATGCTACCATTTGAAGCACAAAGTTAAAACAAGAGTACAAAATCATTTCGTATTGTATGAATGACTGCTAATGGAGGTACCATAGCGAAGCCATTGTGAGTCTCACAGTCAATAGATGAGCTGTCATCCGCACTCAATTCTATAGAAAACTATATATAGCTCGACTTGCGTATATGTACGTTTATTTGACTCTGGTAATCACACTACTGACTGGGGCAGATAAAAAAGATTATAATACCCTTCAAACCAAGGAAAAGAAGGGATGGCTTGTGACATGAATGATATGAAGGAAGAAGGAGTAAACGATAGCGTGATGAATTACAGAGGAGAATGGAAGAAAAAATCGTGTTGCGCCGACCCCAAATAATATGGGACAAAGGCAGAAAAGATGATGAATATGCTTTAAACTTTTTTTAACATTGGGACAAAATAAAATTCTTCATTCATTTATTGTTCTTTTCATTTGATATTCTTAGTTGTCAATTGTGAAATAAATAGGATATTAATAAAGATTTACTGTAATTCGTGCATTCACAGTGATAAGGTTTTTAGAATAATGCCTTCTCGATAAAATGATATAAAAAGTTTCTTGCACAAGTTTATTCATTCTCACACAATGAAATTATAAAATATCTCTGGGCATTCTAATTGTTTTGTAGTGCATAGTAATATTTATTTTATCGTTTTCTTAATTAAATCTACTACAGTATGTATGTGCGATAGTAGCATTTGTATGCAGTTCGGGCTCTTGATAACCCATCAAACTTGTCATAGATAGACTAACGGTTTAGCTTACTTTTTCGGCCACAGGTCCTGATATTTTATAGACGGACCCCGTCCACGGACCGGCCTCAGCAATAATAACTTACTCTTCGATCGTCGACAATCTACCTAAATCTGTCATTTTGTTTTCTGTATTTTCACCACTGTCTTCGCCTCTATCCGTGGCATGAGTTACATCCAGACTTTCCACTTATTTTTTTTTTTGTATCGAATGCTTAATTTTTGTCAATTTTCATCTCTGTAAGTTTATTAAGCATCTCCTAGAAACGTGGGAACACAATTTAATCTTCTATAGTTTCGTAAGAACATTAAGGGTTTACCTCAAGTTATTCATATACCGGGAACTAATAAGAAATAGTTTCGAAATACTGAGGAAACTTAGCTGTTGATATTTCCATTTGACTTTCAACTATGGATGCCGACTTATACGAGTACGTATATAGTCGCGTAATTAATGTGCGCCATCGTATTAATTGTGAAAAGGAAGTTTGTTAGGAATTTATTATGAAAAACATGTAATTAGATTAACAAAAACGACACGTACCAATGTAGGTCAAAATATTCATTGAAAGTCACATAAATATCTACGATTTGAAAAGTTTAGTTAGCGTTGATACACCTGTGGAGGACTGTTGGTAAATATTTTCATATATGATAAACCTAAAGTATAAAACTAATACAAACTATTCTCAATCTAGACCCAACTCCAGGATTCCGACCCTGGCCGCTAATAATCGAACTTTACTAACTTTGCCAAAGTCTATGTGGAAATAGTCCAGTGTTGTATGGAGACTTCCGAAAAAATCTCCCACCTATGAAATTTAGCATGTGAATGTGTGTTTGTTTTTTTGGACGGAGATATTTTTCACATTACATAATGCTAAATTATGTTTAAAAACAAATTCTTTTGGTTTAATTAACAAAGCTATTTATTTATGGAAATAAAACCACATTAAAAATAAAAAAATAAATTAATACCAATTTTGTCAGTAGAAGTTATAGCGCAATAATACGATTTTTTCAGTACAAGTCATAGTGCAAAATGTTAAAAGTTAAATTAGGGGTACATCCGAAAATGGAAAAAAATATGGATTCCTTTACATACTTATTCTAACTAGTACACGTACTTATACAAAAAGTATTTCAGACTGAGGAATTATTCACAAAGAGTTATAAGCGATTTTTATGTTTAGGTAAAAATATATAACGTCTCGTAAAAAAAAATGTTGGATTATTGTACTTACATCTGTTATCTTTATAACCTTACTTTTTCACACTACCTACTCTCACTGGCAGAGGAAATTTTCGGGTTTCCTATGGCCCGTTGATTGGGCTAAAAGACGAGTCTGCAACTACCCGTGTTGTTATAGCCCCGTGCCGTCTGCGGACTTAGATCTTCGCCCATGTAATAAACAGAACTCACTTTTTCCCGAACAGGAAAACCCATTGACTGCCTCCTTGGTCTAGTTATCGCTAGGTCGTTTATAGTCGTTTTTTTCATCTTATATTTTTCAGTAACAACCACAAAGTCCGGATTTGAGTCGGTTTGCTGCCAATAGGCTCGCTCTCTTTACATGGGACTTCATTGTGACTGACCAAGTACTTCCAGGTATAAAGCCGTCATCGCTATGTTATACAAAGAATTATCATTTTACTGTTAAACCATTTTATTGCTCCAGTTAGTTTTAAAATATCACATCCTCCATCTAACAGTTTGAAATTCAACACCGTTATAATAACTGGTAAGCAAATTCAGTGCTACCAACACAAAGATACAGCTTAAAGCGACTCTATCTGTGCTGTTATTTCGGATTAAATTTTTAATATCAGTGAATATTAAGATAAAAGGGTGACGAAGAACGAGGTGAGCATCGCCAAGTCGAGCCTTACTATTCTCTTTATCGTTTTGCTTTACAACGGAAAATGGCGGTTTTATAAATCGTAAATTGTACCGCTTGCCGGGGATTACAACAGAGCTGACTCCACCGATAATAAAATGTCGACACGAAAGAGATTGCGGGGAAAGCGTTGGTCGGGGCTAATAGTCGCTGCAGTCTCTTTAATGGGGTGCCTATCACCAATGGAAATGCGCCAATCTTTACTATTAATTCGTTTAGAAAGAGCCATTGAATACAATGGTGTTATTTAACTCTTGGAATGTTAAAAAACAGAGAACTTCTTTAGTTAGCGATATGTTAAAATGAAGGACAAAAATTGGTACGCGACATACTTCAGTACACAGATATTAGAAACGAATTAGCTAGCAATGGCTAGGTTGAATATGCTTTGAAGTAGAAGACATGATTATAAAATCCTATTCTATTCGTCTGATCTCGACGGTAACTGGAGACGGTCAAGGTTGTGCCACAAGGTGACATTCACATTGTACAAATGGCGGACCCCAAAATGGCGCTAAACTGCAGATCACACCCAAAGAGATTGGAATGGTTCCAGTTTCGGCCTCTATTATTCCAAATGTGATCTGTATTCACTGAACAAAATTGCTTTACTGGTACTCGTTAGGTATGTGATTGGACCGAAATAAAAGAGTTAAATTGTAGAGGGCAGCTATTTATTACGACTTGTTACACTGGAATTTTACAACATACGTTTGAAGAAGTGCTAGTAAATAACTTATACACTTCTAATACAACTTTATCCACATTTAAGTCGCAGTTCTACTACTAATAACTCTACGCTGCTTACGTTAACATGAATATAGACGAAAAGTTATCTCTTGGAATATTTTCGTCGTATTTCGAATTCCCTGAGCCTTCGTAGAAGGCGATAAATAATATTTATAGTACAGGAGCATAGCACCTTATTCGGGGCCGCCCTACCGTCGAGTTATGAAACTTCCCGGATTTATAAGCAAAGAGTTAGCTAACAACTAAACATGTATCACGAAACGATCAACTTTTACGCAGGTTATGTACCTCGAGAAATTTTCCTCTCGAAGAATTTTCATTTTACCGACACCGAAACTGCGGTATTATAGCAGTTTTGCCGCAATACTGCACATAACGTTACAGATTACATACCCATTATAGTATCCGGTTCACGATGGGAGTACCTACTCATATTACATGTAAGTTGGAGGAAAGTTTGCGGCGTCATTTTAATAAGTACCAACATTATAGTGTTACATGCTTTTAGGATAAACAAGCTCGTCTAAAACTCACTTCGAAAAAATAACAGATTTGTAAGAGTACGAAACTAGTTGAGGTTAGTACAAAAGCGAGACTAACAAAAAGTTGACACCAAACGAGTTTAAAATAGAATCCATAACTGACTTTTACGTGGGCCGTTTGAAAATATTCGTCATGATATTTTATGGCGGCCGCCATCGCCAGTTCCAGTACATACGGCGGAATTTCATTCGATTATCACAGTGCCGGGTTGACCGTAAAGTTTTACGTCCTCTCGTAGGATTGCGGAACCCCTGTAGTAGAGCTGCATCTAATGATATTACTGAGTATTTCTTTCTCATTGCACCGGTTAGCTTTGCTCGTTACCCTTAATCGGAATCACAAAGGAAATTGCTACACGTTAATCAAAATTGATAATAGTTCGCACTGGACCGTTAAAATCGTTTACCGAAACTTTAACTTGATTTATACAGTATTAAAGTTGTTTAAAACTTCAAGGTCGTTATTTGAAATTAAGTTCATAACTTCGGCTTTCACAGGGACTATCCGTGCTTGACTTTGAATTTGGTTTACAGTGAAATAAATGTTGTAAACTTTCGAAATAACTGTAGATATATCGTGGATATTATGAAAACTCACTGTAACATTGTAATCAAACCGTTCCTAAAGGTGCTAAATGAAAGTGTAAACAAAAACTTATTACTCACTTGTTTATGTTATTTAACTACCAACAGCTACTGACACCTGCTATGCTTGTTGTATCTGGCTTGGGTCAAAAATAAAGATATCGGATTTGGCCTTGGAAGAGATTATGACCGCTGAGTTTGTTTCAGCTGTTTTTTCTAAGCGTGGTCAGGTACGAAACACCGGCCTCATATAGTTTTAAAAAAAGACGACGTAGTGTTTGTAAAAACACCATCTATCACATATTTACTCTCATAAGCTTTCTTTGTTTTATGCAAACAAATCTTATAAAAGCCATCTCACAATCTGATCGGCAGCAGTTAAGACTGCTGCAGCAAGTAACCTTGCTTGCTAACAAGCCAAGCCGGGCTTGTTAGCAAGCAAGGTTACTTGCAAGTCCAATTTATCATCCAAAGTCGTTTCTAATAATAGTTTATCGATGTTTAGCAAGCAAGTGGAAAGATTAAAACATTGAATGTTTGGATGACGCACCATCCTACTGCAACGTCTGCAACATTGATGAGTAAGTTGGTAATCATGTTTGTGTACCGCTCACCGTTGACTGAACGTTCTGACCATTGTCATTTTTTAACCTTTGACGAACGATCAATTTCACGATATTCAACTCGTTCGTGCGATTTGACGCCGTTACATTATTTTCTTTGGGGATATGTAAATCACATGTCTACGCAAATAAATCAGAAACAATTTAGCAAAAGGAAGCTAACATTCAATACATTATTGCCGAAATATAGCCTGATTTATTGTGTGTTCAAATTGGACCTCTAGATTACGCCATGTACATACGTGCCCGCCATGGTGGACGTATTCCTGATATCATATTCCAACATAAATGTCACAAAATTATCAGTCAAGTAAAGCCAATTTCATAGATATTAAAACAATTTTATTAGGTTTACCTATACCTATTACCTACCTATACCTTAATTTAAAGTTCCCCCTCAAGAACACCACCTTTAATGGACTTCTACTCCTACATTATGTTATTAAAAGACACACAATTTACCTATTTATTCACCTCGAAAAGTTTTCAAAACTAAAACATTTTTCTTAATTTGTGCTTTTGGCCGTCACGTTTTCTTCAGTAAGAGCTGAATTATTAAGGCTCTGAATTTTGTATTCATTTTAATTATACTTACCTGAAGACGCAATTTGATGATATTCAAGATAAAATTAGTCTCTCCTGAAAAGTGCTGATATTTTTTACGTTGGTTTTCAGTGTATAATTTTATAGAGTAAGTGGATAAATGCGCATAACAAACATGATTGGTTGGTTGTTGCTTTTTCATAAGTTTTAAGTCGCAAGCACAACTGCTGAGAATGAAGCCCTGGGTTCGATCCCGAGGTCGGGCAAAGGGGGTATTAGGTTTTCCATCAATAATTTCTCAGCAACACCCGAGGAGTCTGGATTTGTGCCCGGTTCATAGCAGTAGGCTCGCCTCGTTTTACATGGGGCTTAGGCTGCATGTCCGTTGAAGCAGAGCGAGGCTGCTGGAGCGGAGAAACAGAGAAATATTAACCAATAGTAATAAATAAGCGGAGATTTAGCGGAGATTTTATGCAATTCTATTAGTTAATATGTCTCGCGTTTCTCCTGTCGGCAGCCTGGCTCCACTTCTAGCTGGCGAAATGTGGGTTCATCTATATACCTAGGCACACTTCTGCCTGACCCTACAGCGATTACTGACGTGGCTTGGTGTTATGTCAAAAATAAGAATATCAAAATTTTATAGAACAGAGTAGTCACTAGTTGCTAACTGCAGGTACCCAAACCAATTTCAAAACATTAGTGCGAATTCATCAGTAACCTAACATAATGTTTTCATTAATTTTATAAATGATATGATGTTATAAATATTATTTTAATACTGTTCATTTAATATAGACAACCAAAACAATAATCCCCGCTTCAAATTGTGCATTGAACTATGCAGTAAAATAGAATGAGTTGCTAGTATGAAACGAAAACGTACATGTTTACACAAATGATTTAACAATTATTGAATTAATAAAGTAAAATGTATTTTACTTTGTTGAATAAATGTACAGTTCCACGTATTCAGTACATCATGCTGGACATATACATTATCTGAAGGGTTATTAAAAAAAAAAACCGGCCAAGTGCGAGTTGGACGACGGATACCGTACCATTATTTATAAAAACAAACAAAAAAATCACTTTTCTGTATGGGAGCCCCCTTAAATATTTTATGCAGTCCGTTTTTAGTATTTGTTGTTATAACGGCAACACAAATACATAATCAGAGAGCAGCGGTGGCCCAGTGGTGGCAGTCCCGACTTACGAGCAGTAAGCCGTGGGTTCGAACCCAGGCAGGCGCATTACTTAGTGTTATTTCATCACCGCTGCTTTCAAGAACGGTGAAGGAAAACATCGTAAGGAAACTGGCATGTCCTAGAACTAAAAAATCGAAGACATGTGACATCTACCAACCCGAACTGGGCCCGCGTGGTGGAACACAGCCTACTCCCTCTCATAGAGTGGAGGTCTGTGTCCCAGCAGTGGGAACATTATAGGCTGATGATGATGATGATGCAATACATAATCTGTAGAAATTTCAACTATCACGATTCATGACATACAGCCTGGCGACAGACGGACGGACGGACGGACAGCGAAGTCTCAGTAAAAGGGTCCCGTTTAACGCTTTGGGCTCCGAACTAAAAAAAGCTGTTTCCTACAATTTTGACCATGCAGTACCTGCACGGTCAAAATGTATGGAAGAGCTGTTTAAAAAAAAATACAATGAATAATTTCTAATTCAGATTGATATCCCGAACACGTGGTGACCGTTTTCACGTCGGTGTCCCTTCCAGCTTGTATGTACGTAGAAGTTCTGCATTTTACGCCTCAGTTAATGACTGACCAACCACATAATAGAGAGAATAGAATAGAATCATTTATTTCAATCGAAAAGGATTATAAAATTTAAAAAAAGCAACACATCTTAAACTAAAAACACACGGTTTTTTTTAGCCTCTCATGTTTCCCACTGTTGGGCAAAAGCCTCCCCTTTTCCCTTCAAAACCTCTCTATCTTGTGCGATATCTGGCCATGATTGCCCGGCAAACAAGATCAGATATCGTCACACCACCTTCGCCGCGCCACACAGATAAATAATACATTTTTATTATTGTAAAATATTTAATCTAACAAATTATAATTTCCTAACTAAAATAATTGATCTCTAAATAAATGTCAAAAATGGTTAGTTAATTAATTAAAAATAGTCTAATTAATATTATAGTGGACATGTGAAATTGTTTTAAAATTATTATTAATTGAGTAAGTATTATTGGTATTTATCAGGATTATGGTTTTTAATGAAGTCGCTTTCACTCTGTTTTTAATAAATAGCACCTTATATTACCATGGCGACGCAAACATGTTAACAGTTTTCTTTTCATATTCTGTAATAATAATATACGGTAAAGAAATGAAGACTAAAGGGAGTCTGGCTGGCTTGGTCGGCTTTTTTCCTGAATTGAGTTTACTTTGCGAGTGCTTATATCGCGACGTGGCCGGCGAATATTGCGTAAAATCAATCACAACACGGAACCCGCCCTCCGTTCGGGGGTTTGGCGAAAAATATAAGAACTTTTCTTCGTGTAGAAGATGGGCTCTTTGATTGCCTTTTAAAGGTAAACAAAACCTTTAACTTTTATAAGGTAAATCGGTGTTTATTTTTCGTGACATTTTTATGTATTTAGGTATGCTGCTGTTGTAAGTGGGAAAAGTTAAGTTAATAGGTGACTTTAAAAATATTTATTTGCACCATGCAATTCATAAAGTATCATCTTGTCCGCAAAAATATGGTACTAACTGTGCATACAAAGTTAATACCATTACTACTAATTTAAATTACTAATCACTAGAAATACGAATACAAGTGACCAAAACATACCACCATTTAATATTCAAAATGTCAAAGATCAAAATCTACACGAATCGAATGAACCGACATGGAGATTAAATCAGTATACAATTTATTCAGGCAGTCCGCAGACAAGCACTGGAATGTCACAAACACTTACCATGTTCTGTATATTAATAGCACTAATAGGTAGTGACGTCAAGTTTTGTGATGACAAGTAATAGAGAAGTATGGGAGAAGAAGACATGCTGCGCGGATCTCAAATAAATTGGGATACGGGCAGAAGAATGATGGCTTCTGGTAGTTTAAACCAGTTTAAAGTAAAAAAAAAAAAATTAATTAAAACAAGCTTTTGAATATAGGAATGACGTCATTATTTTTTCATTATCTTCCCAGAAAACCTTTTTAATTCATACCCCTATCATGCCGGGTGCTTAAAAAATTACTAGTCCGCGATATTGGATTTAGAATGATGTCATTTAGCTAACCATGCATTGCCATCCAAACTAAACGTGTTTGCATAATTTGAGCTCAATCAGTTGGGGGTAACAGTTTTAATATTCAGTTGCAAGATACAACCTTAACAAATATACAAACATTGCAAATTATAAACTAGTCGCTTGTAAAAATATGTTAACAAAAATACAAACCGGAAAATATACTATGCGTTTGTTTTTTACGTATTTTTCATATATATTATGTGCTAGCTATATCAGCAACTTTACCTTTGCTAATGCTTTAATACTTTTTCAGCAACTTTTACTTTTTTTGCTAGAAGAATTTTATTTTTTACTGTGATTATAATGTGCCATGTTTATTCTATTTTTTTTATAAAATATATAATTGTGTATATATTAACGATTTGTGGAATTTTCTTAACATTACATTTACGGTTTGAAAAAACAAATGGGAACGTAATGTCATCAATAATTTATTATTCACAATTTTAGCAGTTTCTCACGTAGTAAACGCTGTTTTCAGTTTTGTGGTCAGAATAAAATTATTATTAAACTTGGCCAAAGTTTAAGAAAAAATATATGTTGAGCGGTGCACTCAACCAAACCGAATATAGCCCACAATATCAAAATGTGAATTTATTGCAAGTAACAAGCAAATTGATATTTATGCACCGTCGTAAATTGTTCCGAGGGAAAGAAACCTTCACCTGAGTTCCCAACGTGCCCTTAAATAAATAAGAGGGCGCGGTGTTAGTCCACTTAACTGTCTTTACAGGCGACCGCCTGATTACGACCGCCCGTAATATTTGCTAAAGAACACTTGCCGTTTTATTCTGTTTTAACATTGAATATTTTGAAACTCTCAAAATTACAGGTCGATGGTAAAAAAAAGACGACTCATTAGTAAAAGTAAAACTTTATAAAATAGCTTTTTATAAAACTTTATAAAATAGTTTTTTTTCTGGAGTTCTATGTTACTGCTAATTTAATTCAATTTGACTGTTTCAATTGACTTTACATTGAAAGCAATAAGTTTCATAATAATTTAAAAACTAAATTGTTCGAGCAAATCAAAGGTTCTGCGGGATTTTGAGTACCTACGAGGTTTAGAAAGAAATTAAATTTAATGTAGCCGAAAGCGTATAATCAGTTGGGTAGTTACCAAGATCAAATAAGGTTCGTTCAATCCTCGCTGGTACATTGAATTCTTATTATTTAATAGTGACACTATTGATTCTTCATTAGAGCCTATTAGTCAAACGCCATTGTTTGTCTCAACCAGTAGCCCCAAGGCAAGTATTCGCTCCGCTTAGGGCTATCGAAGAAGTTGTATTAATTTTAACTCATAAACAATAATGAATATTAATGGCGATAACTGTTCGCTTGAAAATGGACGCTTCAACTAAATCCACAAGACTGAACTTGTTTAAACAAACACCAAGTTTAACATAAAATAATGGGTGCTCATGTCTCTTGGTCTTTTGCTAATTGAGATATTAAAATGCATCTCCGTGTCATCCTATTATGTTTCATTTTAATACAAACATTATTACACAAAATTATGTAGACGCATAAAATGTTAGTCGCATTGTTTAATGGCATGTGGCATTCCGCAATGCGATACACATTTTTTCCAACAGCCACAGGTTTTGAAATTACCAATCTTGGAAGCACATGTAATTCTGTATAATAAATTATTTGTGTATTCAACACTTTGTGGTACTTTTGTAGTTGATCTGTTACATTTTTAATACCCTTTAAATATTTCATACATCGCGAGATGTAAGATAGTGTCGCAGTAATACCAGACACAAACATCAACGATTTTCATTCTTCTCCCGCACGCCGATCGATGCAATCATTTTTCCTATTTTTTTGGAATAAACGCATATACGACTTATACAAGGTGTTATTTTGAGTAAAAAAATATCGAATAAACGCTTGAGATTGTTTGTATTTATGAAAGCGCGGTTATAGGGCAAGGGTCAGACGGGCCGCGTTTAAAACACGGGTAGTTCACACTTACCGATTTTCGTAAATAAGAAAAAAAGTAAAAATTACCTACCCATTTTATTATTGATTCGGGTAGAGAATCATTAGCATCTCTTTGAATTTGACGAGGATGCAAAACCACATTTTGTAATATAACGATAAACTTGTCATCATTAAAGAAAACCAAACCATCGATAATTAACATTGGTACTCCACAGTAAAATTATCATCGAAAACGAAACCTTAAGGTTATGTTTATTTAATTATTATTAATAAGAATTCAATAACTTACATTTCTAGGCGCAAAGTTACCAACTAGTATATCACAGTTACAATTAATTACTAGATTATTTATGCTCATAACAGTAGGCTCGGCTTTCATTTCGTCTGTCTCATTTAAATCAATATCAATGCCACTTTGTATCAATAAAAAAATAGCGATAGCGTTTGTGTTAAGGTGGTGTTAAAGCGTCAATCAAACTGCTACTAAGCTTGAGGTTACTACACTAACACGAATGAAAAGCAAAATAAAAGGGCTGGTTGAAGCCTTTTTGTTGGTCCACCGAACCCTTTGATCCCGCAGTTAGAAAGCTTTGTTCTCGTTATTCTATCACACGATCAGGTTTCAAATAGTACGTAAACATACGTGTTTATCACAGATTATCAACTTTCAAAGAAATACGACAGTTTACATGTAGAAGCTTCCAGCTTCCTACTCGTACATTGACTGGCGAATCTTTGTAGGGCGGTCAATTTACGCGAAAATAAATGGCAATTTGTTTTTCTTTTTACAGATAATCAAGTCAAATGTCCACTCATACTATATTTGTATGAGTGGACATGCAACTAAATAATCAACTAACAATATAATTTTCTCAAGGTCCATAAACATTTTATTATATCATGCTAATGACCGAGCAGTTCATACACCACATGCAACCTCAGTTTAATATTTAACATACTTCACAAAATCATAATCCCCCTTTTTAAAAGCATAAAGTGACAAACTTGTTTTCTTTCAACTACGCAGTAATGTTATCATTAATCACTACAAAACCGATCACAAAGGATGTATTTTTTGCTTAGAACCAAAGCAGTGCAGAAAAGTTATATGAAATCTCATTATTGCACTGTTTTTCATTACTGCACTGTTTTAAATTTAGAATTAAATTTACCACGCACTGAGGTACCTATTAAGTTTAATAAAATGTATGCATTAGATCAAAAAGATACTGGCTGAAAGTAAAAATCGGCTTAATAAAACCGACTTGGTGAAAAAAAAAAAACAAATGGCGCGCATTTTGTACCATTGTGAAATTTTGATACTTCTTATTTAGCAAAAAAAAGAAAAAAAACATGGAAATTGAAAGCGATAGCGATATGAATTCAACTCCAGAAAGTATAAAACAACTGCAAATGAAGTTGACCTTTAATAACTGCACTTTTAATAATTGTATGTTCGAAGGGAAGATGAATTAAACTTTGTTTCATTAACTTGAGTTTTTATTTTAAGTAGGTATATTTTGTCACGGTAGTTGAAAGAAAAGTAGATTACGCACCTTGCTAAAGTGAGTTATTAATGCACTCATGTTAATTTAGTGCCCTCGCATGCGCTCGGGCACCAACATAACACTCGTGCATTAATAACTCACTTTGCGCTCGATGCAACAATCTACTATTATTTGCTCAGATAAATACCGATTCGTGGCAAATTGACCAACTTGAAAATTTTGTCATACTCAAGAAATCATCCTTTTACACCGCCCGATAGAACCACGGTTATTAAATTATAAATATGACTATACTTCCTACAATTTTTGATCCGAATAATCATAAGCGTCTCAGCTGGATACATGATCGTCAGCTAACTGTCCATAATTATTATATTATGTACTCTATTCCACATCAGTCATTTACATAGATGTTTATTGATCATCAAAATTGTTGCACTGCTTTTAATTTTTTTTAATTTATTTATAACCAATTTATACTAACAGTTTCACCACACGTACAAGTTATTGGTTAATCATTAAAAACTAGTAAAACTACATGAAATTAGCCAGAAATAGAAAAAAAAAAACAATATTAAGAAGTATAAGTATGCAGACTACATTATAGGTACTATGGTAGTGGAATATTCTTAATCTATGGGTACAGTGACGGGCTATTACTGATAGCGATATACAAGGGATACCTTTGTTAATTCGGCACATTGATATCGCTAAAAATAACATACATAACAAACACAACTTTTTAGTCTATTAGAATCAATTATTTTTCTTTGTAAAATTTGACGTTTAAAAGTACCTTTTCATGGTCTAATTTGTGAATAAATGGTTTTACGATAGCTACGTCATAAGAAACCAGGCTAAATAATCTTTGATTTTAGAACAGTTACTAGTAACTGTGACCAACTTGGCCCTCGCTCTGCCGGTCACACCAAACGGTCAAAAATAAATCAAACCAGCCATTAACCCTGAGCAAATGTAGGTGTGAATAAAATATAAACACAGAAATCATCATCGTCATTGTAGAATACTCGTATTCAGGTTTACCGAGATAAAATAGCTGCAAAATCGCTTTCACATTAAATAAATGCGGTTAAAATTTTATACATTGCTTGTGCTCCGTGAAAAATGTGGAAATACCGTTTCCGGGTTGCAATGTGCAGAAATGTATCATATTAGGTTTGCGGACCGCAACAGTGCATAGTAATGATAAGTGATATTTGAATGCCAACGTTACTATGACTTTACCTATAGCTATAGTATAGCTAGCAGTGTTTTAGCGTGATTATGAAGTGGTAGACCTAATACTGTAAATAATTACTGTACAATATCCACCTGATCACCAGTATGGTTAATGGTAATGCTTACCAGTATAGAGTTCAAAATATAGAGACAAACAGTGGATTGTCGTACAAGGTCTGCTGACCCCCACATGCGTTGCAATGCACTTGTTCCTACCTATTACCTACCTGCTACCTACCTATTAACTACCTGCCTACTACCTGCCAGCTACCTGGATACTACCTGCCTACTACCAGCTTAGTATCTGCCTTGTACCTGCTGACTACCGGCCTAATACCTGCCTACCACCTGCCTAAAACCTGCCCTCCACCTGCCTAGAACCTGCCTAACACCTGCCTACTACCTGCCTACCAACTGCATACAACCTGCATGCAACCTGCCTACTACCTGCCTACGACCTGCCTACTACCAGCCTACTACCAGCCTACTACCAGCCTACAACCTGCCTACTACGAGCTGACTACCTGCCTACTACCTGCCTTCTACCTACTACCTTTTCTTTTCAAGCATTCTTGGAAATGGTAATAACAATCTTTGATTGTTATTTCACGAAAAACTGTGGAAATTGCTTTTAGCGCTTTTTGCACAATCACAAGTATATTTCTGTGGCCTCCAGTCATTTATTTTTGATTCTAGCATTTCAAATAAAATCAAGTATGCATACTTGATTTATAGGCATGTACAAGACGTCTTACATAGGCTGTCATCGAGCAACTGCCACAATCTCCATGTATTATTTGTATAAATTAGACTAAAGGGATAAAGACAACATTTGAATGAACCATCTCCAAAAAAAAGACGCCTTTTCTTAATCGATTCAATACCTTCCCGTTATGCGAACAATATGATTCTCATATCGTCTGCATTGTAATCGACAAGAAAGAAATCTTCAATAATTGATTGATACGTTTTATATTGATTGATTATATTGCCTGTTACATCTTCAAGATATGCAACCTTGGGAACTTCGAGTGCCTGATTCTTTTTTTTATATAATCCAACTTTAATTTGTTCAAAAGATAGTTCTTCATGAATAAGATGAAATCCAGAATTTTGGTGACCATCCACAGCTTTATCATATACATAGTTTAGTTACCGGTTCATCAGTCAATCAAAATCAAAATCAAAATATTTTTATTTTACATAGGCCTACAGGGGCACTTATAAAACGTCGGCAAAAAGGTGCTCGGTTCGCGTTGGTCGTTTCCTATGGAGAAGAACCGGCAAGAAACTCTATGGTTACTCTTTTAAAATCATTTGGTTTTACAATATTTCTGTTACAGCATTAGTACTAAAGTATGGGAGGACATCGTAGGCCTGACAATAAGTCGTTGCTTACTACGAAACGTAGAACGAAATAAAAAGTTACCAAGGATCTAGGAATCTATAAGGCCTACAATGTCCACACATTTACAAACAATCGGTAAATAAGAACAAGAGTCTATACAACAAAAAAAAAAATAGAAAATATCACAAAATGACTAGATCAAATAAGTGACACAAATGTTGTCATCCGTGCTGTAACTATTCTAAACAAAAGGTGTAATGATTTAAAAACTATTGTAAAACATCTGATTAAAAAGAAAGAAGAAAGGTAAAAAAAAAAAAAAAAAATAAGATTGAGAATAGTTAGAGACATCCACACATTTGTGCCGTTTATGAGCTACCAGGGAAGCCGCATGTGCGAAGGGGCTAAGGCCAAACTTCTCTATCTTCAACGTAGTCCTTAATTTTGTAATATGCTTTTTTAATTAGGACACGTTTAATATAATTTTTAAACTTTCCATCGGTCAGTTCTGTAACTGACTTCGGCAACTTATTATAAAAGCGTATACTGTTTATAAGAAAAGACTTGCTAGTTTTGGTTAATCTGAATTTGGGTATTACAATTTCGTGTTTACTGCGTGTATTTATATTATGAAAGTAGCTTCTAATTTTGAAAAGTCCTCGGTTTTTGCGGACATATAAAATACATTCTAAAATATAAAGTGAAGCCAGAGTCAGTATATCGATTTCTTAAAATTTTTCTCTGAGGGATTCACGAGGACCCATTTTGTAGATAGCGCGGACTGCCCTCTTTTGCAGTATGAAAATTGAATCAACGTCTGCTGCCGATCCCCACAGCAGAATGCCATAGGACATAATACTATGGAAATAAGCGTAGTATACTAACCTAGCTGTGGCTATATCAGTTAACTGCCTTATTTTTCTGATTGCATAGGCAGCTGAGCTTAACCTTCCTGAAAGAGTTCTAATGTGCGCGCCCCACTGCAGTTTTGAATCGATAGTAATCCCCAAGAATACAGTTTCCGCTATAACATCAAGCTTCTTGCCGTCAAGATTTAAATTTAGGTCACGTTGTGGTACATTTGGTAAAGAAAACTTAAGGCATTTTGTTTTATTCGTATTCAATAAAAGATTGTTGGCTGCGAACCATTTCGAGAGAATAGTTAGGCTTTCGTTAACATGTAAGACGTCCGTATCTTTTCTATCAATTTTAAAGATTAGCGAAGTGTCATCAGCAAATAGAATTATTTCCGAAAATTTGGCCATCATATAAGGGAGATCATTAATATAAACAAGAAACAGGAAAGGGCCGAGAATTGAACCTTGGGGCACGCCCATCTTGACTATGGACCCGCAGGACGTCGCCCCATTTACATTTACTTTTTGCAGCCTGTTTGATAAATAAGAGAGAACAAGATCAGCAGCTTGTCCACGAATTCCGTAGTGGTGTAATTTACAGATCAGTGTTTTGTGGTCTACGCAGTCGAACGCTTTTGAGAGATCACAGAAGATGCCAATAGCATCCTGGGACTTCTCCCAGGACTCCAAAATGTGACTGATGAGTTTTACTCCCGCGTCCGTTGTCGACCTACCCTTCGTGAAGCCAAACTGCTGACTATGCAGTATCCTATTAGAGTTTAAGTGAGACAACATCTGGTCCAGCATGATTTTTTCATAGATTTTACTCAGTGCTGGAAGCACAGATATAGGCCTATAATTAGAGGGATCACTCTTACAACCTGATTTGAAAATTGGTACTACTTTACTATGTTTCATCAAGTCGGGAAACTTGCCGCTGTCCAAACATTGGTTGAATATGCCTGTTAAGACAGGAGCAATCGTATCAATAATATCTCCAAGAACCTTGACAGATATCCCCATAAGTCTTCAGTATTTTTTATATTGAGACTTTTGAATGCGTTTTTAATTGTAGCAATACATACTGGTTTAAATTTAAAGTTTGGTATGTTCTTTGTTTTCGTCTTTTTCAGCTTGATCCGGTTTCGGAAAATGTTTAATTTTTTTTTATTATTTGAAGAGCTAAGGCCAAGTACATGATTCAAGAAAAAAGTCGCTGTTTATATTTAATGCAGGGTTCAAATCTAAAAGCCCCGGACTATCACTATTGTGTGTGCTCTGTTCTATTTGGCTTATCTATTTTTCCATTGTCTTCGAAGCCTAGCGATTTTTTTGTTTATTTGTAAGATAATTTCGACTATGTATGGGTATAAAATCGAACTTATCACACACTAACCTGCAAAATATGAGGGCCAGGTTCTTAAGTGAAAAAATATTTATTTACTTAGTTCCATTCAAGCCTTTTGCTAAAGGCTTAAAAAGCTGAAAACAAACCCTACTGAGAAAGTTTTAAACCGCTAATTATGTTGACTTCAAAGATGTTTTAATGTTGTACTGGGTATATAATTTGACATTAAAGTTCTATAGAGGCAGTCGCAACGAGTTCATGCTATCAACCTCATTAGCAAGGCGCCTTCTTGCACAGATGAACAAACTAATAATGTGTTAATTTTCGTCTAATCGGTGGAAATCCACCGATTAGACGAAAATTAACAGTTTATTAGTTTCGTTGCTCACAGATAGGCAACTAGGTCGTTGTAAAACAACGAGCGAAAATATATTTTCACACCACCTGCTCGAAAATGTCAAATTATATGTCAAGCAACCTTAACCTAAAGTGAGTCATTAGTGGCCTGGGGCACAGCCGGTCAATAATGTTGTACTGGATTTCATTATGACCCGCTGGTCAATAATGTGATTTGAATTTGGAATCTCACATACTCAGCTAAA
The DNA here is from genome assembly GCA_949152445.1 of Cerastis rubricosa. Taxonomy (NCBI): domain Eukaryota; kingdom Metazoa; phylum Arthropoda; class Insecta; order Lepidoptera; family Noctuidae; genus Cerastis; species Cerastis rubricosa. Next base: position 18,822,447 of record OX424523.1, on the reverse strand, counting down.
TTGGCAGTATAGTACTAACAAACACCCTTTGGTGCCAGAAAGGGGAAAGCTATTCTCGATACCCTTACTACACGTGGATGATATTCTCGATTTCCTACAAAATCATAACGACTGCTTCTTCATATCGTTGCCATGTTTTCGAAGACATAATATTGTAAGAATAATTAGATAACTACGAACCATTTTTTAAAAGGAATGGATTAACATTAAAACTGGCATTAATAATAACAAATACCGTACCGCGCCCTATTACCGTAATAGTAATTGGCTGTAACATTAGTTAATTTATTTGTTTTTCGTACTATTGCTATTATTTTCTCACAGTAGGTGTAAAAAGTAGAGTATCCTCCTCTGGGCTAAAGGTGTCTTTGCCTTGGGCTAGCTTGAATCCTTCGCTGCATTCAGGATTCTTGTTAACTCACGAGCAAAGCGAGGGAGTTAATACTCCCTCGCTTTGCTCGTGAGTTAAATCCCGAATCCTTCATTGCGCTCGAGATTCAATATGACGCCCGTGACATAAGACACAACTTTAGCCCCTCGGTGCATAATCTACTATTTTATACATTACCCCTAAATTAGCGACTTTGAATAAGTTGTTCATTAACTTGTCCATAACAGTACACTTGTGGATAAACTTTCAAATATTTAACTCTCAATTCATGATAATTATGTAAAACCAAAATTAATTACTGCAAGTAACCGAAATAAACTACGATGCAATGACAAGTGCACAATAAATACAATGGTCTCTATTTGTTGCAAGCGCTGCAACAAAATGTTTGTAGTAAAGATACTTGTAGTGAATGAGGGCACATAATGGAGTAAGTTAATATTTAATTGGAACTTCTCCAAGTTGCCACGATGACTTTTAAGCGGGCTCTCTGTCACAAACTGGGAAAGTGCGCCACCCCACGAGCTATTCCTTTGCCTTTTGTTGTCTTTATTAAGTGAATCATGAACTTAGTTTATTAAATTAAAACAGAATTCGTATTACTCCTCGCTTTGTCATCGATCTTCACCCGAAATTTATTAATTATTATTCAAAGTGCTTACTACTCCACCCTTTATTCCAATAACATGTAGATCTGAAATCCAACCGAAATCTATTAATGACTTTGCTATACCTAATTACCATCTACAACGGAAAGTGAATTTTGTATTTTTTTTTTAAACTGATGTTAATTTTTTTTGTGGTTCAGTATTATGTTACGTGGTAACCATTTTACCATTTGAGCTCGTGGCTAAATGATAAAAGCCGCACGGGTCGATCTTTAAAGTTAAGCCATGCTTGCCGAGGTTGGTCCGTGGATGGGTGACCATAATTACATACCGAGTTTCCTCCATGCCTCGAAAAGCACGTTAAGCCGTTGGTCCCGGCTGTCATTTGTAGATCTTTGACAGTCGTTACTAGTAGTCAGAAGCCAAAAGTCTGACATCCAGTCTTACTAAGGGGTACCGTATTACCCAGTTACAGTGTTGTGGAGGTCAGATAGGCAGTCGCTTCATGTAAAATATTGGTACTTAAATGCATCCGGTTAGACTGGAAGCCGACCCCAAGATAGTTTGGGAAAAGGCTAGGCAGAGGTTGACTTGGTAACCATTTTAAAGTCGGTGTTCCTTCCACCTTGCTTACATGTAGCCGTCCGTATATATAGTTGTTGGTGCTGTTAACAACCGAGGTGGCGCTGGTTCAGAATCCTAAACACGAAGATTGTTGATGACGTCACTTGTCTGTAGGAAGTGGCTTCTTCCATTTTTTTTTTTTTAGTATGGGAAATCATCAAATGACTTTTCCGCTCTGGGCGGAGCGGAAGGGAGTGTCAGACTTGACTGACTAAAACCCATCCATGTTCCTTCTTAGCCCTTTGCGTTCCAGGGGCACGGTATCTCTTTCGAACAACCCGCAGCCCTGGCAGGCATCGGCCCTCTCGGACCCCTTCCGATTTGCTGACATCTCCTTGAGGCAAGTGGCTTCTTCCATGTAATCCGATTTTGTTCATTTTAAAAAGTAACTACCTGCCTTCATCTTTAAAAGGTAGATATTGTTATCTTCACTCTTGTTTTAGTGGTAGAGTATGCCTGAGGCATTAGATCTGCCTGTTTGCGCTTCCGTTGCATAAAGTTTATATTTATAAATAAAGACTAGAATAATCAAGATTTATACAGTATAATGTTAAACAAAGAGTAACAGAAGGGGAAGATTTATAAAACAATGGTTAGATCTGCTGTCTTGTATGGATCAGAATGTTAGGCTACAAAAGGAATGAATGAAAAGCATTTGCATGTGGCTGAGAAGAGAATGCTAAGGGGGCGCTTTCGTTGCATAACGTTTATATTTATAAATAAAGACTAGAATAATCAAGATATACAGTATAATGTTAAACAAAGAGTAACTGAAGGAGAAGATTTATAAAACAATGGTTAGATCTGCTGTCTTGTATGGATCAGAATGTTAGGCTACAAAAGGGATGAATGAAAAGCATTTGCATGTGGCTGAGAAGAGAATGCTAAGGGGGCGCTTTCGTTGCATAACGTTTATATTTATAAATAAAGACTAGAATAATCAAGATATACAGTATAATGTTAAACAAAGAGTAACTGAAGGAGAAGATTTATAAAACAATGGTTAGATCTGCTGTCTTGTATGGATCAGAATGTTAGGCTACAAAAGGGATGAATGAAAGGCATTTGCATGTGGCTGAGAAGAGAATGCTAAGGGGGCGCTTTCGTTGCATAACGTTTATATTTATAAATAAAGACTAGAATAATCAAGATATACAGTATAATGTTAAACAAAGAGTAACTGAAGGAGAAGATTTATAAAACAATGGTTAGATCTGCTGTCTTGTATGGATCAGAATGTTAGGCTACAAAAGGGATGAATGAAAAGCATTTGCATGTGGCTGAGAAGAGAATGCTAAGGGGGCGCTTTCGTTGCATAACGTTTATATTTATAAATAAAGACTAGAATAATCAAGATATACAGTATAATGTTAAACAAAGAGTAACTGAAGGAGAAGATTTATAAAACAATGGTTAGATCTGCTGTCTTGTATGGATCAGAATGTTAGGCTACAAAAGGGATGAATGAAAGGCATTTGCATGTGGCTGAGAAGAGAATGCTAAGGGGGCGCTTTCGTTGCATAACGTTTATATTTATAAATAAAGACTAGAATAATCAAGATATACAGTATAATGTTAAACAAAGAGTAACTGAAGGAGAAGATTTATAAAACAATGGTTAGATCTGCTGTCTTGTATGGATCAGAATGTTAGGCTACAAAAGGGATGAATGAAAAGCATTTGCATGTGGCTGAGAAGAGAATGCTAAGGGGGCGCTTTCGTTGCATAACGTTTATATTTATAAATAAAGACTAGAATAATCAAGATATACAGTATAATGTTAAACAAAGAGTAACTGAAGGAGAAGATTTATAAAACAATGGTTAGATCTGCTGTCTTGTATGGATCAGAATGTTGGGCTACAAAAGGGATGAATGAAAGGCATTTGCATGTGGCTGAGATGAGAATGCTAAGGGGGATGTGTGGTGTTACGCGAATGGATAAAATATGGAATGAGTCCATTAGAGGGAGTCTGAAAGTGGCGCCGGTGACTGAAAAGATGCGTGGTAATCGGTTATCGTGGTATATCGTGGTGATGTGGAGGAATGAGAAAAATGTCGTGAGGAAAGTTTTGAGTATGAATGTGGATAGGTATAAGGGTAGAGGAAGACCAAAAAAACGATGGATGGACTGTGTGAAGGATGATATGGCAAGAAAGGAGGTATCTCAGGAGATGACAAGTAATAGAGAAGTATGGAAGACGAAGACATGCTGCGCCGACCCCAAATAAATTGGGATAAGGGCAAGAGAATGATGATGATGAATGTAAAACAAAAAGTTTTTAAACTGACATGGTGATACTATCAGTAATATGGGAAACGGGATAATTACAATGTTTACTGTTTGTTTTGAGTTTCCGATATTTCGGCGCTGTTGCAAGCACCATAATCACGGATAAACTGATCCGATAATCCGAACTGATATGATATCCGTGATCATGTACGTTAGAATCTCCGGAGGCTTGTTTAAACTTCAGAAAGAACAATTGATAAACTGCCATCAGACATATAAAACGTTACCAAAAACCATTCTGTACCTACAAAAGCGTGCGGTAACAATTTAAATAAAAAAACGTGAACGCCTAACCTAAATACGTTACCATTGCTGTCAGCCTGAATTTAACGCGTCATAGATTTTTCGGATTGTTACGTGCCGTTATACAAATAACAGTCCGTTAGGCTTATTTCATGTGCCTGTTGCACATCCTCCTGATCATGATAACTGCTTCAACGAATTTCAAATTAATCATCATTTGCCTAGCCTTTTCATAACAACTTTTGGGGCCGGCTTCTACTCTTACCAGATTCAGTTGAATACGAGTAGATTAAAAGGACCGACTGCCTATCTGACCTCCACAAACCGGTTAGTACTGGATAATACGATACCGTTAGATAAGATTTTCTTGCCGCTTACTACCTGTTACGACTGTCAAAGATCTATAAATGACAGCCGCGACCAGCGGCATAACGTGCTATTCGATGCTCGATGCAAGAAACTCGGTATTTAATGGGTGGTTACCCATCCACGGACCAGCCAAGGCAACCGAAGCTTAACCTGAATATCGACCCGAGCAGCTGTAGTAATTTAGCCACAAATGAACGAATTTCAAAGAAAATGTGATAGGTTGTTTTAATGTTAAATGTAATTATCACAGTGGTACTAATCGAACCGGGAAACTAGTAAACTTCACGGAGTCAACTCTCCATAAGTACTTATAGTTTGAATGTTTATACACTGAGTACCTAAGTGACACCTTTTGAACCAACGTTTAAGCCGACGAATTGACTATTGATCAAGAGTAGGTGGGAGTTTTTTATCCCTGAGAAAATAATGTTATTTGAAGACCAGGAAATTCTTTCCGCTTTCTACTTAAGAAATGCGTTTTTATAAAAACGAAGGAGGGTTCAATATTAAGTATCTAGCACTTTTTCCTGTATCTCTCGAGTAGGAGGAACGAAGAGAAAGTAAATTTTGGAATAAAATAAACAGATCGAAGATTTTATTTTCTTTCTGTTTTTTTTTTATGTATTTCCAATTTCTGAGTACTAGGTTTTTTTACGAAATGGCTAGCATAGTCCTTTGAAACCTTACTAATAAACAGCTGTTTTCTTAACAAATCATGAGTGCCTATTGCTAGATAAATCCTTCTCTACATACGTGTTAAATAAGTAAGTTAATATAAGTAATTTTGAACATGTGTTATAATAGCGTTCTATCTACTAGCCAGCTATCTGCACGTTTCTTCGCAGCAATATTGAATAAATTGAATTCCGATGCGTCGCTGTCTTGAGGAGCTTCCATGATACCAATTTAAAAACGTATTTTGTTCATTACGGCATGTTCTGACGTTTGAAATATACATTAAACATGCATTTCCAGGCCAACATCATTTTCTCGATAAATTAGAATAAGAACAGAATTGAGCACCTAACATTGTTTGAAATAGATTTTCTGCGAAGTGAATCGTAAGGAAGGTCAGTAATACATACTATATCTTTGTTTCGTCAAGATAAAATGCTTCTCGTAAAATCAATTTCGGTGAAACACCAGACCGCGTCTTCCTAATCCAATTTGTAACCTATAAGCAAGGTTATTGGAATATAGGGCTGGAATAGAACAAAAAGATCCTATCAAACAAAATTGGCGTCGCAATAGGGGCGACGAAACGCAAACCGTGGATGCGAACCCGTGCTGGGTCTTGTACGAGCCATCTATACTGCCAAAGGGGTTTCCTTCACTGGTATCACCAGTCATGTGCTCATTTACTTTATTTCATACGAGCCATCTATACCGACAAAGGGGTTTCCTTTACTTATATCACTAGTCATGTGATCATCATCATCATTTACTTTATTTCATGAGTATAATATGCAAGTGGGTATACGTAATTTTTGACCGTGCTTGAATCGACAACAGCAGGTTCTAATTACCAAAGTATAAGTCGGTTCTAGAAAGTATTTAATATAACCATTAAGCAATTATGCCGATATTAAAACGCCTGATTTGCAGCAAGTTATCTTGTACAATACCTGAGTGGCAAAGTGAAAAGTTTCTTATAAAGTTAAGAAGTTCGGCTAACTATTAACATTTCTCATAATCGTCGCGTTCGAGCACTCGAAAGTTTTGTAATAATCCTCGCAGCAGGTTAACAAAGCCACAGAGCCGTTGTCGGGGTGACAATCGAGGTTTTAATTCTGCCATTTCAAACTGCAATTATTACCTGAACTTTGTGAACGTGAGAAAATACCAGTTGTAATCAATCAGATACGTCGGAACTTACGAAACGATGAACAGCTTGGAATAAAGGTAGTTGCATAAATCTGTATAGATGTTTGAATAGTTAGTTTAATATTCTGTTTTATACTTTGGGATATATGCAAAAGTGCTAAGGGCAGCGAGGCTGACTCATATCGTGTTCGACAAGTTTATAATAGATTTCGGGGCGCACACGGCGGCTCAAGCAGCTGACGTCATAAGCCATTAGTCGACCGACGACAGTGGAAAACCTCAAGGGTCACGAGTTCACCCGCGACACATGGTGAGAATAGTCCGGGTGCGGACGAAACTTTCACCGCATCTCTCCCCGCACATTTATCTCTTAACAGCGAAACTGTTTTGGATATCCTTTTGCGCGTTTGCAACGGAACGGCCTAAATAAGTCGCAATTTACTGCAAACTATGGTTTTTTCGCCACCTGCTTTTTTTCAATTAATAGTGGTTTTCCTCATTACGCATCCGTAAAAATGGTACCTGCGTGATTGGCACCTGAGGTATTCCACATACGGCATCTTTCTATATCTTTTGGAGGTGCAATAATTTATCAACTAAGATTTTATTCCACAAATGACACATACGGATCAGTAGGTACTAGTTTTTTGATGTTTAATTTATTTGTTACCTACTACTATCAGTTGCAAACAGAAAAAGAAAGAAAAGCATTACAAACAGCGTTACTAATAAAACTTTGAAAAGACCAAAAGTTAAAATAAAAATACATTAAAATAATCCAGCAAAAGTACTAGGCTAGCATAAGTTTAAGGTAGTATGTATACAGTTCTGGGTAGGTAAGTAGAACTTAAACGACATCATCCGACGAGTTCTTGTCACCATCTGCGTTCCAGTTGTTTTAGAACCCAATGGCATGGCACTCGGCGATAGCAGAGCACCTGACGGCATGAAAAAAAACAGAATAAAAAAATAAATAATATATGGCTGTTGAGTGTATGTTTACGCATAAATGAGAGTTCAAAACATTGTTATTATATTGTTTGGTGCTACGTAAACCTGTGGGTGCGAGTAAAACTCGCAGTTGGCCGGTTTTTTAAAACATTCGAATGGACAATGATCCCTCACTCAGATCATCAGCTTTGCTGTGATATCCTGACGTCAAAGGAGTGGCAAATTTTATTTGATAAACTGTAGAGCCCGTAGCGGGAAGCAGCAAATTAAACCCTCGCATTAATTATATTTCCAGCTTTACTAATATATGAAAATAGACAGTACAGAAAATTCAAATGTTACAAAACGAGAAATGTATTATGGCGGTGCGTGCTAAGACCTTGTAGTGGGTACATTGACAGTAAAGAAGAAGTATTAAATATTACGGAACACACGGGGCAGCCATCACCAGCGCTGAGACAGAAATAAAGAAGCTTTTAGGTGAACTTCGGCAAGAAGCTGCAGCCACTGAAGCTCCTGTGCCAACGTTATACTCGTACAAAAGTAAAGTAATAGCTATTTATGCAACTGTTACGTTATGGACGGTATTTTAATAGAGTGCCATTTTTCGGTACAAGCGTAGCGCGTAACGAAATACCTATTTCGTTACGCGATACGCTACGGGCACGAGTTACTATAAGACCAATAACGTACAGTTGCATACAAGATTTTATCTACGAAGGAAGGAATAAAACACAGATACAGACAAGTAAGTATTTTTAATAGAAACTTAACTACACAAAATTTCACTCAGAACTATTTTCCCGCGTCCATTTTTTTTATTATTTACTCTTTATTAGGTATAAGGCAAAGATCTTGTACCCCACCAGCCAAATATTATACGATACTTTTGTTCTAAACTGGTTCCATTAAAAAAAAAATCATTTACATTGTCTCGATTTCAAAGGTAACTTGGCTGTATGTTCAGAATGTCTTTGCTTGTGTTTTAAAATTTATGACGATTCGCATAATGCAACCCGATGTCGTTATGGGTATCATAATGAAACCGCTGTCAATTTTGTAATTCACATATAATATAACGAAACCGAAGTAGATAAACAATTTTCTCCATAAATCTGGTGGTGGTACTGCTGGTGATTATCCAAATTTTATAATTTTTAAATCTGGCCTTTATAACTAAAGAAACGGAGCCTGTGGTGTTGACCGGTTATGTGCAAAAACTTCGAAAAACGTTCAAGTGAGTATTTATATGTATTTTTTTAAATTTATTTATTTGGATCTATTATCCGCGTTGTTTTCGGTTTTAATACAAATAATCATCATCATCATGTCAGGCTGGAAGCGCTCACAGCTGGAACCAGCCCCCCCCCCCCAAGGATCTCCTCCATAACGAATGTTGTCACGCTGCCGGCATCCACCGGCTACCCGCGACCTTTTGATGAAAATAAATAACAGTGATTTAGTTTCAGGTACCTACCCAAACATTATTTAAACTTCCTCTTAGCTGATGATAGAGATGGAAGATCTAGAATTCTACTATTCGCTACAAAAAAGAGACAGAGATGATCTGGTCAGAACACGCCATTTGTACTGTGAGGTACAGACCGCATCAGTATGTGCTTACCTTACCCCTCAAGTTTTTAAATGTCACAATGCTACAACATTGAATTCGTTTCGAATACTCTAAAGACTACTTTCAAAAAGAACTCAAATATGTTTTCACCCGGATTCGAACCATCGCTTCACCGAGCTGCGTCTAACGAATACTTAACATTGCGATGAAAGTGGTATCTACTATCGTCCGAGTCATTTTATCTTTAGGTCTCTGTCTAATCGATGGATGTTAAAATTTGAGGTTATCCATTAATTTTACTTACTTACGATTTCTTTGTAAAATTAATTATTATATTATATTTACTTATACTATATTTATAAACTTATATATATGTCGGAGTCAAATTATTAGTACGGACTATGGATCGAAAGCGCGCCAAAAGTCAAGCGACCTACTTACCAGTCTACCCACACCTAAGCGCGCTTACTACAGAGTCGTGATGTTTCGAGCTCCCAGCGAGGAGGACAGTCTGAGTCTGACCACCGCGGAGTCAAGACGTCCCGAAACTGTAACCCGATTCATGGTGCCTAGTGTTATTGTGTTGGATTGTAATTTCAAGTAATTTGTTAGTTCGATAAAAGCAGTGTACAGTGTGTGTGTGTTTTCATTGCACGAAACCCATGTTCTGCCCACATGGTGAAAGTCTAAACGGAATAAAATCATCAGACTGCGACATATATATACTTACATTTACATTATAATTAATTAAATACACTTCTGGACACATCTATTGGCCCACCTTGTATTTTCAATTTCGTTTGGTCCTAGCTAAAATTTTATATTAGGACGAACAAAAAGTTTTTATGCAGTTTTGAACCTGGCACATTCACAATTTCATTCAATAGTCTTTTTTGAATTTCGAACACAGAATTTAAAGAAACAAAAGACAATTTGGAGCAGAAAACTTGGTTTTATTGGTTTACTTGGATTTAATTATTGAAAAAGAGATTGATATCTTTGGTTTTGCAACAAACATTACTTATTCTTAACATTAAGGTGAGGTTCTATCAATAATCTATCAATAATCTATGGATACTTCACCTGAAGTCGCCGCCCAAGCTGTGGCACTTATTCAGGCCGGACACAGCCAAAGAAACGTGAATGCTCAACTTAATTTAAGTCGATCTGCGGTCCGAAATGTTTATCAGAGGTACCTAGAGACTGGCGGCTTTGTTCGTCGCCAAGGAAGGCCACGATCTCGGGTCACAACTGAAAGGCAGGATCGATTCATCGTGACGACCAGCTTGAGAAATCGTCACCTTACCTCCATTGAGATACAAAACCAACTTCGCAACTTCCACGGAGTACCTGTGAGCGCTCGAACTGTTCGGAGAAGGTTAAAAAAACGCAGTTTGGTACCACACAAGCCAGCTAATGGGCCCAAACTAACGCGAGCCCACCGAACAGCGCGCCTTCATTTCGCACGCAGTCATTTAAATTGGATACAGCAAGATTGGAACCGTGTACTCTTTTCTGATGAGTCTAAAATTGTGTTACATGGCAATGATGGAAGGAAGAAGGTCTACCGACGTAAGGGAGAGCGTTTCGCACAATTCTGCTTTGAAGAGAGGGTTGCTTATGGCGGTGGCTCATGGACTGTCTGGGGCGGTATATCCGCGAGCGGCAAAACTCAACTTGAGGTTGTTACAGGACCACGGCTGCCAACATTAAATGCTGAAAGGTACATTTGTGAGTGCTTAGAACCTCACGTGATGCCATACGCGGACTATGTGGGCCCAAATTTCCTTTTTAAGCATGCTAATGCAAGAGCCCATGCGGCCGGCATCGTCAGGGAATATCTTCGGGATGTGAACATCACAGTTATGGACTGGCCAGCCAGAAGCCCAGACATGAACCCCATTGAACACATGTGGGACGAGCTAAAAAGACGTGTTAGGGCTCGTCAGCCAGTTGCCCAGACGATGCAGGAGTTGAAAACTGCCATAGAAGAGGAATGGGAGATGATCCCTCAAAATTTCATAGAGCGGTTGATAAACTCTGTGCCTAATCGTATGAGAGCTGTGGTAGATGCCCATGGAGGCAACACGCGTTATTAAATTAAACCTTTATTTGATAAAACATGTTTTTTATTCAAAAATCAATTGCCTTTAACAAGGCGCATATCCGACTTGTTAGGCGTAGCTCCATGCATCAACAGTTTTTGTTCAATCTAGCAATCATATTTCGGTAGGGGCCATCGAAACCTAAACTCTAAGGTGGGCCAATAGATGTGTCCAGAAGTGTAAATACCCTCGAGTTATAAAGTTAGCTTAATCAATCTTAAATATTTATAGCGATTCCTATTTTATAGTTTGTGTGATAGGATGTCTTGTCTGGTGACCCGTCCCGTGTCTGGTAAGATATGTATAGTATAATGATTTAAAAATATCAAAACAAATTGTAAAATATAAAATAAATCTTTATAGTAAAATAAGACCAAACTCTTTTAAAATAGTTCACCTTTTGAAACTATTTAAAAACTGTAAGTAAACCAGAGAAGAGAAGTAAAAGAAAACTGGTTCGACAACAACATGACGTCTGTCAACACAAAATTCAAACAACAAGAAAAATCAAAATACGGGAACTAAAATGAACAGCTGATGGATTGATAACACGAACAGCTTCGCGACACGCACGCCCACCACCCCCGACTCGTCGCTGCGCTCCGCCTCGCCACCGCCGGACCCCGGATCACCTGTGTCACCGACAACGGCAGTCGCGTCGAGCTCCAGTGACGAGTATTTCGCCGCACCGACACACACCTGTACGTCGGCCAGGGCGAGGCCGGCCACCGAGAAGCCTGGGACTTAGGGGCCAACCGGCCCCGAGCCAGGTCTCCGCTGCCGATGCTTGTGTGCAGTGCATGAGAGGGACTCAGTCTATAAACGAGAACGTCATGCGCGCATATTACGGGTCTTACCCAAGAATTATAGACCGATCACGTTTTTGTCGACGGTCTATAAACTACTTACATCCATTTTGAAAGAGAAAACACATCGATAGTAATTCTATCAAGTCCTCTCAAAATGGATGTAGGAACGGGTCCCGTGGTACTAAGGGGCTACTCCTCATCAACATGGCCATTATCCAACAGGTTCGTCGCTCCCGCAATGATCTGTCGACATGTTGGATAGATTATAAGAAGGCCTACGATTATGTGCCACATACGTGGCTCATGATGGTGCTGAAGTTAGGACGTAGACAAAAGTTTTAATTCATTTTATGATTTGTTCAAACTGTTTTATGATCTGTGTTTCTCAATAGTCAAACGTAAAATATTTACAACTACTAGACCAAAGTGGGTTACACGGGGAGTAAAATGCTGTAGCAGAACGAGACGAGCATTATTGTGGAAATACAGACTAACACGAGACATTGATTCAAAAATCGCTTTTAAAAATATCTCGAAAAGATACCAACAACGAACATAAATGTTATCAAAGTCAATAATAAATGTATTAAAAATCCTAGTGAAATAGCACAACTATTTAATGACTACTTCGTAGACTCTACTTCAATCGAATTGTAATACTTGGCAAACAAATAATAATTTTAACATGTTTGCTTCGCATAAATCTATGTTCATGGCACCAACGATACCAAAAGACATAAGTACAATAATAGACAGTCTGAAAAACACTAACAGCACAGGCTATGATGACATTGATACCAGAATATTAAAATCAGTTGCCTCTCTCAACCTCCTTCCTCATATAGCGCCCATATTAAGCGACATAATAAATAAAAGTATGGAAAACGGTACTTTCCCCAAAAAATTACAAGTTTCTATAATGAAGTCAATACATAAAAACCGGCCAAGTGCGAGTCGGACTCGCGCACGAAGGGTTCTGTACCATTATTTATAAAAACGAAAAAAAAAAACTTTTGTATGGGAGCCCCCCCTTTAATTTTTTTTTTTCTGTTTTTATTAGTTGTTGTTACAGCGTCAACAGAAATACATAATCTGTAGAAATTTCAACTGGCTAACTATCACGGTTCATGAGATACAGCCCGGTGACAGACGGACGGACGGACGGTCAGCGAAGTCTCAGTAATAGGGTCCCGTATGACCCTTTGGGTACGGAACCTTAAAAAGGAAGACAAAACTGATGTCCTTTGCAAGGCACAAATGGGTTTAAGGAAAACTAAAACAATCAATAAAATAGCTGTTTATAATTTCCTTCAAAAAATTCATCATAACATGGACATTCGAAAACCTGTGATGGCTATGTGTTTGGATATGACACGCATTTGACTATGTGGATCATGGAATACTGTTAGCTAAGCTCTATAAATATGGCATCAGAGGTAACGTACTCGGCCTCATAAAATCTTATCTGGAAAATAGAAAACAAATTACTTAGATCAGTCAAGTAAGCGTTAAGTCCAAAACCGAGGTAGTATACTCCTCTACTTCCAGAATATTTCCTAGTGGTGTGCTGCAAGGTTCTGTATTGGGACCTTTGTTGTTCATATGTTACATCAATGACCTGAAAATAGAAAACAAATTACTTAGATCAGTCAAGTAAGCGTTAAGTCCAAAACCGAGGTAGTATACTCCTCTACTTCCAGAATATTTCCTAGTGGTGTGCTGCAAGGTTCTGTATTGGGACCTTTGTTGTTCATATGTTACATCAATGACCTTCCCCAAGTCATCAGTCATCAAATGTCCCTTTTCGCTGATGACAGCACAGTTATCTTTGACAACAGTGACATGAAAGACATAGAAGAACAGATTAACTCTAGCCTTAGTTCTATTATTAATTGGTTGAATGCTAATAACCTTATTATAAACCTTAATAAAGCTAAAATTAGGAATTTTAAATAATAACAAATTGAAAAATCGGACTTTCAAATAAACTATAAACTAGCTGGGGCTTTTTATAGACAACGATATGTCATGGAGAACTCAAATAGGCAGTGTATGTGGAAAAATTAGTAAGTTTTCCTACCCTCTCTATATGCTGGGTAAAATTATAACTAAGACCGCATTACTGGCGGCTTATCACGGTTATGTCGCGTCTACTCTGCGGTATGGACTTATATTTTGGGGTAATGTTTATTTGTACCTATAGCACAGAAAAAGTTTATTAGAGCTATATGCAAAATAAAATTTACAAAATGCAAGCAACATTTCAAAAATTTAAAAATAATGACAGTACCATCACTTTATATATTTTATGAATCTTGTATTTTTGTCAAGAACAATACATATTCTTATCGACAAAAATACAAGATTACAATACATATTTTTCACATATGTCCACAAAATAAATGAATTTGAATTTGAGTTGTATGAGATTGATGCAACTCTACGCGCCTTTCTTTAGTCGTGTATGGTTATGCTCTGTATGGTGTCGGACGTAAAGAATAGCACCATCCCATATCTTCCCGTGGGTTTCGTAAGAGGCGACTAAGGGACTTGCCAGAGAATGGGCAGCAGCGTTGCTCTGTGTTTTTGTAACAACCGTACTGCGATCGCCAACCCGCTTGCCAAGCGTGGCGATTATGGCAAAACCCCCTTTATGCCAATTTGGCGACACTTGGGGGAGGCTTATGTCCAGCAGTGGACGTCTTTCGGCTGAAATGATGATGATGTATGGGGCAATGGAGGACGGTCCTTCGATATCCAGGATGTCGACAGATCCAGGGGAATGATGAGCCTGTATGGATTAAATAGGGAATATTTCAGGGCAGAGAACTGGCGCAAACCGTGTGCTTCGCAAGGAAGCATAGTATGGCAAGTAGCTTCACGGGCGCTTCTACCAGGCTCTTCATGGGCCCGATGTAGATTTTCTAGCGTCTGCGTGTCCTGGCTACGTTTCGGCAACCTCTTTGGGGGTTCTGAAAGGTTTGTTTGTGAGATTATGGACGAAGTTATGCTGACGAACAACTACCGGAAACATATTATGAAGGCCGGAACGGTAGACATGTGTCGGGCATGTCACCGTCCGGGTGAGTCCATCAGACATATTATATCTGGTTGTTCTCGTCTGCCTAACGGCGAGTACTTGCACAGGCACAACCAAGTGGCCAGGATTATTCACCAGCAACTTGCCTTGAAATATTATATAAACTTGTGGAATCTGAGGTGCCGTACTAGAAGTTTGTGCCCGACCCAGTTCTTGAGAAAGACCATGTCACGCTGTACTGGTATCAGTCTATAATTACTGACAGGACTATTGTCGCCAATAAGCCTGGCATAGTGGTAGTAGACCGATCAGCGCGCCACGTAATGATAGTCGATATTGCCATCCCGCATGACGAAAACATCGTGAAAGCTGAAAAAGAGAAACAAATAAAATATCTCGAGTGGGCTCACAAGGTTGTCGATATGTGGAATGTAGACTCGGCTATCATTGTGTCGATTGTCGTAACGGCCAATGGCCTTCTGGCCAAGAGCCTAGACGAACATCTGTCGAAGCTCTCATTTGGCAGTTGGATCAAGAGCCAGATTCAGAAGGCAGTTCTCCTCGATACGGCACGCATTGTGAGGAGGTTCCTGTCTCTGCAGCCCTAACCACCGCTAGCTTGGACCCTGCTCTCGACACCGGCGGAAACCAATTTTTTTTTTAAACGTTTTTTCTACGTTTCCAGTTTTTTAAGAATTTTTTTTTTTTAAATATTTCTAAAACAAAATAGAAACATACTTTAAAATTCAAAAAAAAAACAATATGCAAATGTCACGACTAAGATTAGGACAGCATTAGCACAAACACTTTAATTTGCCACGTAGCAATATGTTATTCGCTTTACTAAATTCTCGTTTTTTCAATAATATGAAATAATTGTGTCATTTATCCGCTTGCTGTTCATAAAATTAGATCAGATCTAAACCAAATGTTCAAGGTCAACATGCTACCCCGCAAACATGCCCGCGCGCACTCGGATGTTTTTGCCGCGCAAGACCCCCGCGCCACTTCCCATTTAAAGCTTATTTTCTCGTAAACTACTGCAGCTACACGAAAACAAAAAATACGTGTGTATAGCTGAAAATACACTGAAAATACAGAATCTAATTACGTTAAAACTAATTACGACAACTAGATATAAGTATTTCAAAAAAAATGAAAACTTGAGAATTTGCGTTGAATTTCAGTTTCTCGAACAAGAATTAAAGTTTTTCCAATTAGAATTGTAATTAGTATCAATAAAACCTATGTATAATTAAACTAGACTATATAAGCTTTGTTTTAATAACCATTTGTCCTTACTTTAGCACTTTATTAGTAGCCAAATTAACCAAACCAAACAACCCCTGCTCTGATCAATTCTATACCTATTGATTTTGTCGTGTTTTCGTAAAAAAATCACTAAGATTTCGTTTTTTTTCACTGTTTTATATTGCGGAGACACTAATAATTACTTAATTGAACCAATTTTCATAACACCAGCACTTTATTAACTATTTTTTCAATAATTTCTAAAAAAACATTAACAAAATACCACGCTCGACATGACGCCACTTTTACATTTCGATATTGTCGTTTCAACAGACTTTTAACCTACGATGTTTTTAGATATTCGTAAAGCTTGATTAACGAGGTTTATTTTGATATATAACACTATATATATTGGGTTAAAATAAAATAATACTCACGTTTTAAAACCAGGGAAATTATATCACAACAACTCAATACGGTGAAATTTGACACCTGACGTTTAAAACTTTTTTGACATTTAATTTTGTACGGCTGAGATTCTCGTTGTTTTTGCCATAGACGCGGAATTTAATACAGAAAATATAGAGGGCAAAACCATAGATACAGTGCGACGTGGAACATTTGTAAGTGAGTTTTTTCGGAACTAATGTTTTGGGCTACTATGGTAGCGTGGACATTTGACTGTATTTGGTTTTGGGCTACTATGGTAGCGTGGACATTTGACTGTATTTTGTTTTGGGCTACCATAGTAGCGTGGACATTTTACCGAAAGGTTGGATCATATTATTCTGAGCAGAACCTACCCAGACTGCACCAGAATTAAATACTCCAGTAGCCATTGAAACGAGTATTTTAAAGAATCAAGTATCACCTTGATCTACCTAGACTCCATTGAAATACCTCTTACAACTCGATGTCGGCTGAAAATAAGTTATTTCCCGGGTAACAGTACTTGGGACGCCTTCGGCTGTTCTTAAATCATTAATGTTCTTGAAACATTAAAAGCTCTTCCAATAAAAAATGCTCTTAGAATTTTGTCTTACAAATATAAATAACGTTCCGAAAACGAATATTAGAATTAAATATCTTCATTTAAAAATATTTCAAATAGCGATAATTGATAACAAAATTATCTTAATAGATAACCTTTAAATGCAGATAACTAAGAAGTCTTCATGTCGAGTTATAAAACTTTATCTATTAATTAGCAAAAAGAAACGCAAAGGCGGATTTAAGTTGTCATTTACTTAATATAAAAAAAAAAAAACTCTTCGATGATTATAAAACCCGCGTGTTTTTTTTATTCTCATTCAGGTGCCGCTCATTCGTCACGCGTGTATTGAAACTTCCAGCTGAATTTCTTGTTACAAATCTATCAAATATTACATTGTGAAATAATTACGTGAACAATTGAAGATTTTTGAGGTATAGGTTTCATTACACAGTGTGCTGGTCGCGATATGTTTAGGGACTTTCTGAAAATTGATGCGGCAATGTTAACACACACGAGCTCTGCTTAACTTCACCACGATACTTCCTATCTCGAAGCTTTGTTATTTCAGAAATTCGTTTAAACGGGAAATTTTCTAAATAATGACACTTTCAGTGTATTTGTTATAAATAAGTTACAAGTTAGAGATCATCATCATCATCATCATTTCAGCCGAAAGACGTCCACTGCTGGACATAGGCCTCCCCCAAGTTTCGCCACATTGACATAACATGGGGGGTTTTGCCATAATCGCCACGCTTGGCAGGCTGGTTGGCGATCGCAGTACGGTTGTCACAAAAGCACAGAGAATGCTGCTGCCCATTCTCTGGCAAGTCCCTTAGTCGCCTCTTACGACACCCACGGGAAGATATGGGATGGTGCTATTCTTTACGTCCGACACCATACAGAGCTCTGTATGGTGTCGGACGTAAAGAATAGCAAGTTAGAGATACTAGTCTGAAATCACAGTATATAGCCTATACTATTAAATGAGCAATATTTTTATAAACAGGGTGGAAAGGACTCCCGGACGCTAATACGGTTACCACAAAAAAATCTGCTGTGTCCTACAAAACTGCAGTATAATATAAGTCCTAGACGGAAATAATGTTACGCCCTAAGCCGAGGCTCGTACCCCACAGGGGATGCTCTTAGCGTGTAGTCGCTTAGTTTGTAAGTTTTTATGCCCTGGCTGGAGGCCTTACTCTTAAGGCACCTACAGGATAGTCCGGTTAAGCAGACGACAACCTCGTAGGTTGAACTGCGAGATGGCATATCTAGAAAAAAAAAGTCATAATGCACAAGACAGCTTCTTTTTTAAATTGGTGGTGGAAAATTTCAATGAGGAGGGGTCAAGAATGATGTACTGAATCCTTGGTGTTAGCGTTAGCGTCGGTGTCCGTTGCACCTTGTACATAATTATATATTTGTAATCACGATCTCGAAAACGGCTCTAGCGATTTCGATGAAAGTTGTAATTTAGGAATTGAGTTACGGGTGCGAAAAATTGGTCTACCTAGAACGCATTGTCTGTGAAAATTACTTTTCTCTATTTTCACCCGAGCAGAGCTCGCTCGCCCAGGTGTTTATGGTTAATCAGTAAATTTCTTGCCCACCCTTGAATTTTTTTAAAGTACATAAAAGTGTAAACTTCTTTTAGCACCTTTTGTATTGTTATGTTCAAGAAAGTTCTCTTTGTTGATTTATGATTGTTTTTGATAAGAAATCTTTTGCGGTCGAAATGTCGTGATAAACAAAGCCGTATATTATTTACTTACCTTCCCACTAAACTATACCATTTCATTAGATATGTATGTATATTATTGTAAGTATACCTTTTTGGGCCACCCACTCACGCAGAGTAAAAGAGTTTTTATTTTTTGCCTCTTCCGAGCACGCTTTGTCCCTTTTTCGATCCGCTTGTTTTATATGGGGCGTTTAATTCGATAAAATTCGTGTGGACTCGAATTGGTTTAGGAGAGCTGGGAAATAGACTGGGATATAAATGCTCGTGCCGATGTCAAACTGAGTATATATTTATTTTGGTTCCTTTGTTGAAATGCACGCTTCTATTTTCTTATCTAAAATTAAACAAGATATTATGGGAGTACCCCATGACAGTAGTTAGTAACAATTAATATTGGAAAAGAGTCATTAGGTATGTTCAAGTGTTGTATTATTAATTTTGTTTATCACTGTGAATATAAAGACATGTGGGTCGTAATTTTTTTTCGTTGTTTTTATTTTGTTTGCTTAAATATTGTCTGGCAGGTTGAGTACTTTAAGCTCAGCCTACCCTAGTGTTTTCTTTGGTATTTTCGACATGTTATTGAGCTTCATGGGTTATGTGTCATAACTACACGATCACTGGCAAATGCTTGCACTGGCTGGACAGTTCCACTCAAATCAGTGTAGTTCTTTCTTCAATAGACCATCTCAGACACTAATTTGCATGGTCCTCACATGACTGACCAATGTCTGGACTTTAAAAGAGACAGTGACTTCCGAGTTCGTTCCAGCTTTTTCTTCTTTTCAGTTATTAGTAGTCAGGTACGAAACACCGGCCTTATATAGTTTAAAAGAAAAACGATGTATAAAAGTGTTTTTAAAAACTTATTTGTAAAATAAAAATCATTTGTCATTTCCCATACATATAAATTGAGCCAGTCAACGACACTTATAAGATTTTGTTTAACCATTTACCAACAGGATTACTGAGACTTCAGCAGCTGTACCAGACTATGCAGCCGGGCCGAACTACATTCCGCATCGCACTCGTGAAGAGAATTAATAACGCTTCTGATGCCATGGAATTCTTGTTGGCTTTAGAACAATACGACCGTTGGGGAAATAAGCGGATAGTACTAGATTGCAATGCGAAAAACGCCAAAAGCATATTGGTCGAACATGTTCGGAAAGTGCAATTGGGACGCAGGACCTATCACTACATGCTCAGCGGACTGGTGAGTATTGGATGTTTGAGCATTTGGCCTAGATTACAAATCCAGTTTCAATTTTTACGGTGCTCTGAAAGGCACATTAAAGCTTCACAGTTTTATGCAATGCGATTTACCCAACTCTTGCTTACAAAAAGTTGATAGGAATAGTTTTACTCTTTCGATACTGCAAAATTAGGTTATGATTTACAAAAATATCAGTGAGAACAATAAAACAATTCGAAAATAAATAAAAATATCATGGTTGGGAAAAGGTGGAAATAAGTTGAAAGAGAACAAATTTCATATTTCGGTGTTCGAAAATAAAGTATTCATATTAATAGAGTCGTTTAACAAACGATTCCATGTTTTGCAAAATGTTAACGAACTAACTGACGTGTATTGGTACAGTGAAGATTGTGTCGGGTTTTATTATTCGCACCGGAACAACGCAATTACTTGAAACAAGAACTTAAATTGGCCCATTAACAGGTTATGGACGATCATTGGGAGAACGAAGTAACAGAATACGGCGCAGTCAATATAACTGGGTTTCGCATCGTCGACCACTCGCGCAAGATTGTGCGCGATTTCATGGACGGTTTGCGGCGAATGGACCCTCGGTTCAAGGGGACCATATCGGTAAGTGCTTTCATTACCTCACGCCACTAAGTGTATGGGTATATATGTCATATATATGTATGGGTAGGTTTTGTCAACTTCGATCAATGTACGTTGATGATGAAACAGCTTGTACAGCTTTTCCACTTGTCGGAAAACACCTGTAAATATTGTTTTTTTTTTTCATTAATTAAATCAGCTCTTACTACAGTCTCTACAGTTTAATCAGTTTGATGGAGCTTATAGAACCATAATATTACTGGTGACATTAGAAATCAAAATATTTACCTGTATTTGACTATTTAGAGATACGTCATCGTTAGTTTTTATATTAAACTAGCTGCACGGACAGACTTCTTTCTGTCAAAAGTTAATGCAACTTTTCGTACCTACCTACCTACCTACCCTACCCTACCTACCTACCTACCTACCTACCTACCTACCCTACCCTACCTACCTACCTACCTACCTACCTACCTACCTACCTACCTACCTACCTACCTTACCCTACCCTACCCAACCCTAACCTACCTACCTACTACCTACCTACCTGCCCTGCCCTACCTACCTCCCTACCTACCTACCTACCCTACTTTACCCTACCTACCTACCCTATCCTACCTACCTACCCTACCCTACCTTTATCACCTTTTAAACCTTCTCTGGACTACGACTAACATTTCAAAACCATAATCAGCCAAATCGGCCTAGCCTTTCTCGAGTTATAAAATTACAACGAAAAGTTGTATTGATTTTAAAAAATAAGATTCAAGCAAATGTCAAACTGATAACTTCTATCTTTTCAATTTCTCAACAGAATGTAGGGGCTCAAAGGGATAGACTTGTATACCGTTTAATTGGCATGCCTGACCACACTGCCTGGATATTCTTTCAGAATACGTGACGTGAAACAACGTTTCACCCGAGCTTGACATCTGCGTCACTCACACGAAAAATATCTGCCACAAAAATACTGTTAAAATACAAATACGGTGGGAAATAAATTCTAATGTTGCATAATCAACGTAGTAATGTTAGTTCGATCATAACCTGCTATTAATTATTTATTCATCGTACAAACAAACTGTCAAACAGAAACATAAAATAATTGGATTGAATGTTAATAGGCATTAAAAGTTGTTGTTGAATTGCTCAGAACTACTCGTAGACCAGGTAAAGGAAAAACTAAAGAAATATCTGCACTTAAAGTCTAGCGAGGGAAATTGTTTCTAATTTCTTAAAGCATTTAGTCGTTCAATAATAAAATAATTAACGCATTACTACAAGGGTTTGAAATTGCATAACATTTTTATTTTAATGATGTGATACCATATTCTTGATGGTGTCGGACGTAAAGAGTAGCACCATCCCATACCTTCCCGTGGGTGTCGTAAAAGGCGACTAAGGGACTTGCCAGAGAATGGGCAGCAGCGTTCTCTGTGCTTTTGTAACAACCGTACTGCGATCGCCAACCCGCCTGCCAAGTGTGGCGATTATGGCAAAACCCCCCATGTTACGTCAATGTAGTGACACTTGGGGGAGGCCTATGTTCAGCAGTGGACGTTAAAAGGGCTGAAATGATGATGATGTGGTATCGAGAAAATAATAAAATTACAACATACATATTTTCATATCAAGAGTTAAAAACTTAAATTGAACCTATACTACTTGAGAGCATATCGAAGTGTGAACCTGATCCCTTTCGTATCATCCACACAACATACTTAGGATTAAAGGATCAAAACCTCGTGGTTCATCATTTTAGACACTTAATACTGTCTATGTAAAACTCGAATGTAAAATATGAAGGAAATTTTACGATATCCAGATGTAGAGCATAAAGAACACGGGGTGTAACTGGCATATCACGAAGAAAATTTTGGCGTGAAGTAATAACGCGTTTATGTAGATTTCACTAACTTACGTACACCCTAATGAAACAGAAAGTGGGGCGCGCCTGCATAAATTATTATTCCATATGATCTCCCTTTTCAGGGTATATACACTTAGGCCTTTTTCGACTCAGCAACGCTCAGGAGGTTTCCTCTGAAGTAAAGTTAACTCATCACACTTGTTAATACGTTTTCAACGCTTTATGTAGCTACGCTGAACTTAGGCCAATTATCTAGATAAATTAACGGTTATGCAAGGCTTAAGATGAAGTTGTGGTTGTTGTTAACAAGAAAGTTAACTGCTTTACACATTTTGTAATGCAATATGTCTAAGCAGTTAACACAGTTAGCAGTTAATTCGTTAAGTTTGTAACTTTCATATTTGTAATGTACGTCGAATAATCTATAGGTTTATAAACAAGCAAGGGCTTTTATAAATATAGATCTGGAATTCTTTGTCAAGCAACCTTTAGTCTTTTCAAAAATTATAGGTATGATTATGAATGATGTCAACCTATGGTTTAAAATCGAAATTATTATTTTTTTCATTTTAAAATAGGCGGAGACAGCCCTTATGTATGATGGAGTACAAGTGCTGATGGACGCATTAGGCAGATTATGGAGGAAGAAGCCAGACGCGTTCAGGAGTGCTTTGAGACGCGCTGCGGGACAAGCAAACTCAACTAAAGTCATTGATTGTAACCCTGGTAAAAGCTGGGTGGTACCGTTTGAACATGGTGACAAAATTTCTAGACTAATTAAAAAGGTGCATTAAACTGAACAGTTTGACTTAGCTTAAGGCCGGGGCCGCACTGGTACGGCAACAGCGACGCGACGACAATTTCATGAAAACAAACTCATATAAACTTAGGTCGGTGGCTGCACTGCAGATACGACAAGCGATATTTATTTGTTCATGTTGTAAAGAAATTTCAAATGTTCTACAAGTAATGAGGCCCGTCCGCATTAAATAAAATTCTTCACCGAACCGCGGCGACACTTAAACTTCGTACGACAAGCAGCGGTGCGACGGCGATTTGTCACGGTTTGCAACAAAATGATGGTAATGCCAATGATCGCCTAACCTGCTCGATGCGGCCATCGACTAAGCGATGCCGCGACATAGCGGCGCTTCGATGGTTTCTCGCTTTTGCCCGCAATGCAAACCACCTTTTTTTCACGTCGCCGTGCCGCCGCGTCCCTTTCGCCGTACCAGTGCGACCCCGCCCAAACAAGTTCCATCATAACAATTAAAATTATGTGGTAAGTGCATAATTATATTGGATTCTGTATGTTTTAGACGGATATAGAGGGTCTCACCGGAAATATCTCGTTCAATGAGGAGGGTCACCGACACAATTTCACTCTGCATGTGGTTGAGATGACTGTCCAGAGTGCAATGCTGAAGGTATATAATGTACATATTATAAAACCGAGTATGAATAGCCTTTATTGCTATTTTATATCATGAAAACAAAGATTGCTAAAGGCAATCTAATTATGGATAAAGTTTAATATACCTACTTTATTCTCGAAAAGACAAAAGAGCCACTTACATGAGAACATATGATAACATAATGTAATAAACTTATTCCAGGTAATGGTCACCATAACAAAACAATGTGTACTCTTAAAATTATTTAGTTTTTAAATTGGTTTGGAATGCACGTTCAACGGTTTTATAATTGAAACTCGTTATAAATCATTCAAACAGGCAGTAAGAACATGAACAAGTTAGCTCCATTTTATGAGCGTTATTAAATTTCCGATGAACTTTGCACATCCGTTAGCAGGTACAGGTACTTTCAGCAAAGGTTAATTTTAACTTTATTTCACCCTACTTCTGTTCCACAGCTCGCTAATGATTTCCTGGCGTCCATAAATCAATGCGTACAAAGTTTTGGAGCCATTCTTTCAGTCGCCACTTGAAACTTTCAAAATTTGTTTTGGTCGGACCCGTGTTTTTATATGGACCACTGGTTTCTGTAGACAACTGTTTTACACTATTAAATGATTTATGAAGATCCTCACAAAACCCCAGATTCCTCATTGAAAAATGATAGGCGGTTTAAAACTCCATGTCAGTGTCCATTTTCGAATTCGTTCGAAATTTGTAACTGATACATATTCCTCTGATATTATAACTATATTTTCCCATGTTAGGTTGCTACATGGAGCGATGCTCATGGGCTGCAAATGGCTTCACCTAGATATGTTCAGCTTCGTCCACCCGCCACGTACGATACTAACAAAACCTACTCTGTGACATCGATTCTTGAAGAACCCTACCTGATGCAGAAGCCAACAGAGTTTGGTCAGAAAGAAGAATTTTTCGGATTTTGCAAAGACTTGATGGAGCTGATTGCGAAACAAATGGGAATTAAATGTATGTATACATTTCGATTTGCACCTTTGTTATCTATCTCTATGAGCCAAACTTGAAGTTAAACGTCAATTCGGAACCCTTAGTTTTCTTATTCGTAAAGCATACGACCATTGATCGTCTTCTCAATAGTTAGGCACTTTTCTGTCGATCGTCGATGTGTAATTTTTGTATGATAGTATCTATACGAATGAAGTGTCTGTTTGTAATATTAAAATAACCACTTTTTACCACATCCATATGAATGTATATACGGTACATTGACCAAAATATCATTTTTTACAATTTTTTTCTGTCTGTCTGGAACGGCTGGACCGATTTTGACAGGAATTTCACTAGCAAATAGCTGATGTAATATGGAGTAACTTAGGCTACTGCTACTTTAAAAAAAAACCTAAAATGAATATAAAAAAGTAATTGCAACATTACTTTTTCTTATTCTGTCACACTGTGATAAATTTTAATTGTACAACGCATTCATTTTAATCGTCAAAATATTAAAGTGAATTTCAGTTTTACGGATAGTTTGACTTTACAGTCTGACTCCGTCTATGTTTTTCCGTGGTTCAACACCGAACTTAATAAAGATACTTAAGCTATACAAGGTGTAACATAATAAACGCAAGACCTCCCTTTCGGTCTCTCGGATCATGAAACTAAACCACTTTTGTTCTACGAATTCTTGAAACTCACAAAAAAAAAATTGGACTTTTTGGATCAACATGTATGGTAAAACTAAAAAGAAGATGTAAAAGAGTATGCATTTCCAAAAGTCATAGAACAAAAGTTGTTCAGTTTCATGGTCCGAGACACCACACGGGAGGTCTTGCGTTTATTATGTTACACCTTGTATAGGTAACGTCGGCAAAACTTAAATAGAAACGGCGAGGCAGCTTGTCAAAATATATTTATGTAGGACTACTCATGTATTTACGAAGAAGTAGAATAGAAGGAAATTATTAAACATCTTTTCTAATGTGAACTTTTGTTTTAGACAAAATAAAGCTGTCGAAGGATGATAAATATCCTAATAATGCTACACCAGATATTTACACCGGCGTAGTTGGCGACATCATGAGAAAGGTACGTGTTCAAACGTGTACATACTGTTATTACTAAAGTTAACCTGCAATAGGGATTATTATATAAAAATAATTATTAATATAAAAATAAATGCGACAGTCTGTACATCCTGTACAAACTGTTTTTGAATCTATTTGTTTTGCAATTATTAACAAAAGTGCTCAACAAACTCAACAAGGGAGCAAGAATATTTTTGATATATATGTCGCAGTCTGATGAATTTATTCCGTTTAGACTTTCACCATGTGGGCAGAACATGGGTTTCGTGCAATGAAAACACACACACACTGTACACTGCTTTTATCGAACTAACAAATTACTTGAAATTACAATCCAACACAATAACACTAGGCACCATGAATCGGGTTACAGTTTCGGGACGTCTTGACTCCGCGGTGGTCAGACTCAGACTGTCCGCCTCGCTGGGAGCTCGAAACATCACGACTCTGTAGTAAGCGCGCTTAGGTGTGGGTAGACTGGTAAGTAGGTCGCTTGACCTTTGGCGCGCTTTCGATTCATAGTCAGTCTTGTATCCGTAATAATGACTCCGACTCCGACACGGCCATCCTGCTTGCACACGTCCTCGTGTGATGGGTACCCTGCAAACAAATACTCCACGACAGAAATTTGTTCCACTCGGTCACTCCTGACCAAACGTTAGATTCAACGGGGTGGTGAAAATAAGAACATTGTAGAACTAGCCGTTTCGTTTTAACCGAACCGATTGGAAATAATCGAAAATACAATAATGATGACCCTGGGCCATGTACCATAGTCGTTCAATTCAATCTTTAAAAGTCTACAGTAAAAAAAAACTACCAAGCATATAGAAACCCTCGAGTAAAGCTACTAACGCCACGGCTCTCTAGCCGACCAGCAATCGCATTGCTCTCACACATCCAGCGCATAGATCAAAACTAAAATTAGATCCAACAAACAATTAGGTCAATTAAAATGCAAGAGCAACCAAGTACCTCTTCATCCATCTAATTACCACACAAAGCAGGAATCTCATCCGTGGCCTATGGGCAACACTCAGGCCCCCAACAAACCTCTGTTTGTTTTACTACGTTCCTCAAGAACGCCGAGTCCCACATGCATGACTCTATGGTCTCTACAAGACCCGACCTCCGCCAGAGCCACCCGCGCACCGCGCATCCACGGACTACTATAAGCAGACACCGACTTCTAACGGACTACGGCTACGAAATGGCTACTGGTACGGTCTGACCACCCGAACCAAGATTCCAAACTATCTCTCAACTCTAAATCATTTACTTCAAACGGTAACGGTACCTGGCCCTCGGGCATTCTCCTTAACCCATCATGTGCATACTTGTAAGTACGCTTAGAACTTAATGATCTCAATGTGTAGCGATCCCCCTCTAGTACTTAGACTGGTACATGACCCGCTGGCATCTTCCTTAGCCTACCGCGTGCGTATCTGTAGGTACGCTTAGAATTTAAAGCTTTCCGTGTTAAGGATAACCGTCTAAAACCTCAATCACTCTAAACAGACCTTTAATCTTTAACAACCCAAAATCACCAATCGCAAAACGTTTAATTTTGCCATCGTTTCGTCTACTCGGCACACTTGTCATGTTGAGCTAAGCTAACCCGTCGCGTCTATACGAAACGTGTACCACCGGCTCGTCACCTTAGGTACCGGGTGCAACGGCTTGTACGTTACCGGAGTGAGACTTCACTACTTAGCACGTAACGCAGGTATTTACGAATTTTCAAACGTACTGAGACTTTCCCGGGAACTAATTATAATCGAAAAGCTTTTCAGTCGTCTTTTCAGCACCAAGGTGAACGATAAGGGTCGCGGAAATTACTGTTTACCGACCATCGGAGAACACGAGCTAAATTGGGTACGCATTTAGACCTACCATTGCGTTGTATACGACAGTGAAAGACGCCTGAACTTAGCACTTAAGTCTTGGCTACTCATGGCCAGTTACATTCGTTGCCATAACAGTTAAAAACCGATTGAAACTTATTACCACTATTATGCCTCACCGAACGTACACAAAAGATTTTCGTTAACGAAAACTCCCTAGCCGTTATGTTGGCAACAAAACCCCGATTTAAAATCTCGCCACCTAACATGACGTCACTTTGTAAATAATTATCAGGCAAACATTGCAACAAAGTTTCGATAGGGTAATCGTTAATCACTACACATCATAAAATCTGTTCTGTACTAAATACTCGTGTCTGTACTATACCAGTCTTAGCAACAACGTTACTAATAAGTTTGCCATTAAATTTCGATAGAAAACTTTCTTTCACCAACGAGTATTTAGAATCAGAATAATAAGTAAACCGTAACAACTCACCCCTTTGTTGTTACGTGCCCGCGATGTTGCTTGTACGACGCAGACATCGACGCGCCGCTTGTTTGGCGCCCCGCCGCCGTCGGCAGGCCTTCTGTACACTGCCACTGCATGCTGTCCCCGACGCACGTACGCCGGACAGCTACCTGAACCGGCATGACACTTCACGCACAGCAAGGGCTTCGCGGCCCTTTGTCGCTTGCCCGATGCCCGTAGCAGCCGGCACAGGCAGCGGCTTCTTCGTGCGACAATCCGCTTCGTTTAGTCCTGGTTTCTCCCTGGTCCGCAAGCATGGCACTTGATTTGCGGTAGCGATGAACACTTGTGACGTTTTTCTTACCCCCGTCACGGTCAGTGCGCATTACCTTTAGGGGTTCTCCTTTGGTTTGTCACTACTCAGGTTAATGAGGGTAGTCGTAAAAGTTACGGCGCACACGAGTCTGGCCTTGAACAATTATTTAAACTGGTACCACGTCAAACCTGGATAGGTTCTCAGTGTTTCGCAAACATTTGTGTTCAAGGTACATCTAGAAATTCGGTAGTACATTTTGGAGGTACACCGTAGATGGAAAATCACCTTCGTTTTCCGAGGCACACTAACTAATGACCACGGTACACCAGTGTGCAGCGGAACACTATGTTACACTATGTCACACTATGTTACACTATGTTACACTATGTTACACTATGTTACACTATGTTACACCATGTTACACTATGTTACACTATGTAGATGCGGAGCCCTTCAACGTCTTGCTTAACGTCCAAATAACCTGGATACCTTTAACTGCACTCAGCACGAAAAAAATAAAAAGTCACTTCATTCAAATTAGGCTGATAATCAGCACTTTTTGAACGTCAAAATTACAAAAGACAGTCCCCCCAAAACGCCCGCCCTTCGCCACTTCCTAAGTGTTTTAGCTGGGAAGAAGAAGTGGCGGAACAAACTCCCCAGCAACACATCTGTCTGTTAGGTTAGAAGAACCAGATTTTACACAAAACAAGTCAGCGATGGATGACGCATTACTAGCGCGCATCGCACTCTGTGAAATGTGGGTATTCTATTAGGTACACTCTGCCTAACCCTTCAGGGATTACAAGCGTGATGATATGTTATGTTTTGTCAGGATCAAAATCCGCTAACACACTTAACAAAAACACTAACCGCCAACACTAGCTTGCTATTCACTGGCTGAGTTTAAGTTCGTATCGCGAGTGCAATTATTCGTTTTGCATTTCAAAAAGTAACCGTCACTGATTGTTATTATCACTGTTCTCGCGTGTGATTGCATTAGCACGATTTGATCGCACTTCTGATGTCGCAGTCTGATGAATTTATTCCGTTTAGACTTTCACCATGTGGGCAGAACATGGGTTTCGTGCAATGAAAACACACACACACTGTACACTGCTTTTATCGAACTAACAAATTACTTGAAATTACAATCCAACACAATAACACTAGGCACCATGAATCGGGTTACAGTTTCGGGACGTCTTGACTCCGCGGTGGTCAGACTCAGACTGTCCGCCTCGCTGGGAGCTCGAAACATCACGACTCTGTAGTAAGCGCGCTTAGGTGTGGGTAGACTGGTAAGTAGGTCGCTTGACCTTTGGCGCGCTTTCGATTCATAGTCAGTCTTGTATCCGTAATAATGACTCCGACTCCGACATATATATATATTGTCTTAGGTGTTATACATAGAAGCGTAACTTAAAACATAATTTAATTGGGACGATTTAATAAGAAGATTTTAAGTGAAATATTAAAAGAACTTAAATTTTGTTGTTAAAGAAAATAATAACACTAACTGCGTTTGCAATTTAGTAAAAAATATAAACAAACAAGAGTGTTTGTTAAAATAAGTCTACATGAATGTTCCATTAAAACACAGTTGGTTTAGATAGGTATTCTATCATTCTATCCTAGACTCATTTTTTAACCTTAGTATAATAATGTTTACTCAAAAATGCATGTAATGTGGTCATTATTTTGACAACCTTGTTTGAGCAAAGTCGACCTTGCCGTTCTGTTTCAAGGAGCGGCCGGCAAAGTTTTGCCGGCCGCCCTAACAGGCCGGCAATGTTTTGCCGGCCGCTATTTTGACGTTTCAACGTTTTAAAAATCAAATCCAAAAAGATTTTATTTAGAACACAGCTGTGTGTATCTATAGAGATAGGAACAAAAAGATTTTATTCCATATTAGGCTGTATAGTTCCAATTAACATTTCTCGAAAAAAAAAAAAACTAAGCAGTAACAAAAGCGCGGTTCAGCGAAAATTTTAATTGATATATTTTTTATTTAAATTACTTGCTGGTTTTATTTAGATTAGGTACTTGCATTTTTGAGTAAAGCACTATACAAACCTTGGCCCACAATGACTGCTTCGCTGGTCCCGCTATGATTGCCTCGAGCTAGCCTAGCTACGCTCTAGGCCTTTCAGCTTGGCCATCATTGCAGCCCTTGCTGTCCTCGCTGTAAAGGCCTCGACCTACGGTCTCGGCCATTATCTCAGCTCGTCCATCAAGTGCTGCACGCTGACCGCGTTGTGTCGGCCTGGAGCTGCGCTACGCTGCGCTGTCGGCCATAATCAGCGCGACCAGCAAAGTAGTCATTATAGACCGCGGCAGTAATGTACTATTAAAAGGACACGGATGAAAGAATACAGGATAGGAGTACACAGAATAAATTAAACAATTCCAAAAACATGAACTAAAAGAATCTTACCATCGACATTTATTCACTCGTGAGAGAGAAAGACGAAATGATATTAACTAACACGGTAAACAAAGAAGACGGTTGATGTCTCACTAATAGAAATATTATTACACATACACTCTGGTAATATAATAACGCGGGGAAGTCACAAACTTTACGACTGTCGGTGGTATGTATTACATTATGACCAATGCTTCTGCCGTAAACAAAAAAAAAACAAAGACTGTCTACGTACAATGTAATACGGAATTATTTTAAAATGGAAGGACGTACGTTAAAAGTAAATCTCAATTCCATTAACCACTGCACTACAAAGGCTAAAGTTTGTTTAGGGGATTTATACTCCGAGATAAATAAAGCCAGTTTATTGAAAGAAGATTGACATTTTGGGGCCCTATCTATTTCAGAAACGTTCATTAATGAAAGTACGTACATTATATGCAGCAATAGGCATTTTATAGCAGGCTTTTCTTTCCATGTCTTTTTATCAAGCTGCACGAATTTAAAAAAGAAGAAAAATATTTTGTAATTAATAAAGTTATGTTCTTTTTCTTTAAATTAATTATTGGCATTTAAAATTTTAATAAACTTTAAAAAAAAACCGTGCTTCGCGTTTTATTTTGATAATAAACCACATGACGCGCTTGAGCCAGTTTCCCTGCCACTGAGTGTATTACTAGACAAGCCGTTATATGGTTGCGAAAGCTTATCTATTTTGTCCCATCAAATCTAGGCCACTTTGGGTAAACTCCTATCTTTGGAAACACAAGAAAAGTGAGAAGAGTAGAGTTAGTTAAAAGCCAGGCTATTATTCGATTTGCAACATATTTTATGCTACTAAATAATAATGTTATTTTAAAATATTAAGTAGTTTCTACTGTTATTAAAAACGTTAAGCAGGCGCGTAATTTTTTTTAATACCGATGATGATGGCGTGGTCGCTCAGTTTTTTGAAGAAGTTTATCAAAGATTATAAAATTTATGCTGCTTAAAATAAATGTTCTTTTGTGCCTAGTCTGTGGCGCAATTACACATGGCCGATGGGTACATACTCGTAAACGCGATCGAGTACGCCCGTCTTCGGACAAACTCGTCCGCCTTCATTGTTTGTTTTTTCGCAGTTGTAAGCTTTTATTCCATTGCGCCGATTAAAGAATAAGCCGGCCTGATCATAAGATAATGTGATGGGTTGTGCGTGTTGTGTGGCCGCACCGCAGCCTTTATACCTAGACAGATCTTAAATTATAATGTACCTAATTTAATTGTAATAAATTATACCTACATATATCCTTTTGTACTCGATTGAATTTGGCAGGGGAGCGCTGTTGGCTCACACGACATGTAGACCAGGGTAGAAGCCTTTAAAAATAATAAAAAGTGAAAAAAAATAATAGTAGGATGAAACCCATTGGAAAAGGAGGGAAATATTATAAAAATGAAAGGAAAAATAATTTACGGGCGATCTGAGGTCGGGAAGGGGATGGGGTGAGTTTTTAAGGGTAAAAAACGGTTTTTCTCGATTTCCGGCAAAACTAAAAGTCCTATCGAAAAAAGTCCAATGGCAAAGTTGTAGGTAATAAAAAGATCTAAAACTTTAGTATTCACACTTTTTTCACATAACCTCAAAATTTATGTGAAAAATCCAAAAAACCAAGTTTTTGGTTTTTTATTTTTATCTTTTACAATTTTTTTTTATTTTTAACGATATTTGGTGAAAACTTACCTTTTTATGTCCCAAATACGCTGTAATTTATTTGATTAAAAATATTTATTTTTTCACCTTATTTTGAATTAATATCGAAAAAACACCCTAATTTTCAATCGAAAATTCACCCGTCAAAATATCAGCTTTTTTCAAAAAGTTTGTATGGTTTCTGTTCGTTGAAATCTCTACTTTCCGATGGTGAAAAAAAAATATGTTACTATAGTAAATCTTCTCAGAAAATGCAAAAAATCAAAAAAAACTCGAATTCGAAAGCTTTTTTTTAATTATTATAATTTCATCTAAAAAATATGATTGCTGCAATTTGTTTCAATTAAAAAGTTGATTTATTTAATGCTTATTACATTTATGTCATAGAAAATCTCATTATACATATAATATAAATGTAAATCGTACTATTAAATGTAGTATGTATCTAAAAATGGTTCTGAAAATTGCTCCAATATTGAAGAAGAAACCTACGAGGAAGTTAATGATTCAGAAGAAATTGTGGAAGAAGAACCAACGCAGTCTGGAAATAATGTTGGAGAGGAAGAAGGTGATAGTCATGAAGATTTCGAAGATCTACTAGAATCGGAGATGTTTGACGAATCTAACGATGAAGAAATGCCATCAAAAAGACAAAAACTAATGGATAAGTGATTAAAATTGAAGATAAGATATTTATAAATGATAAGATTAATGTGTTTAAAAATATTGTAATGAATAACGTAATCAGAATAAAGCATCTACATTTAATAGTACGATTTACATTTATATTTATATATAATGAGATTTTCTATGACATAAATGTAATTAGCATTAAATAAATCAACTTTTTACTTGATTTACATTTATATTTATATATAATGAGATTTTCTATGACATAAATGTAATTAGCATTAAATAAATCAACTTTTTAATTGAAACAAATTGCAGCAATCACATTTTTTTGATGAAATTATAATAACTAAAAAAAAGCTTTCGAATTCGAGATTTTTTTGATTTTTTGCATTTTCTGAGAAGATTTACTATAGTAACATATTTTTTTTTCACCATCGGAAAGTAGAGATTTCAACAAACAGAAACCATACAAACTTTTTGAAAAAAGCTGATATTTTGACGGGTGAATTTTCGATTGAAAATTAGGGTGTTTTTTCGATATTAATTCAAAATAAGGTGAAAAAATAAATATTTTTAATCAAATAAATTACAGCGTATTTGGGACATAAAAAGGTAAGTTTTCACCAAATTAAGTTAAAAATAAAAAAAAATTGTAAAAGATAAAAATAAAAAACCAAAAACTTGGTTTTTTGGATTTTTCACATAAATTTTGAGGTTATGTGAAAAAAGTGTAAATGCAAAAGTTTTAGATCTTTTTATTACCTACAACTTTGCCATTGGACTGTTTTCGATAGGACTTTTAGTTTTGCCGGAAATCGAGAAAAACCGTTTTTTACCCTTAAAAACTCACCCCCACCCCCTCCCCTTCCCGACCTCAGATCGCCCGTAAATTATTTTTCCTTTTATTTTTATAATATTCCTCTCCTTTTCTAATGGGTTTCATCCTACTATTATTTTTTTTGGTTTTAAAAATTATCGACCCTGGTCTAATGGGGGATGTTATAACTCAATATTATAAAAATATTCCTTGATTATCTTTTGCCTTAATTGGTCTGAGATCTTTCTTTTGAGAGTATTTTTATGAATTTATGCGAGCTTTAAGTTAGGTCCCCTGGCTGGATGTCTTCATTATTTAATACCCAACGAAGCAACGTCTCACGGATGCTGTACACTTTTTGCTCAATATCAATCTCAGTGAAGTATGAATAGACGAGTCTCCTCTATATAATCCCACAGTAAACCAGTAAAAGTTTATTAGTTTCTTTTTTCCGTTGCGGTGCGGAGAAAATGGGCGTCCGCGGCGGAAAAAATGTAGCGCGCCAGTGTTGCACATTTATCAAAATACACGATTTTGGAGCACAAAACTCGGTGGCTTTTTACTTTCCGCAATGAATAACGGCTGGAACGCATTGGAAGAGCCGGTGGTTACTTAAACGTGCTTTGCGCACCATGGTCACGCTTCGAGGTACATTCTCAGTGGCAAATGATCTACTAGGTACGCAATCTTACGACTTAAATAAACATTACGAATAATTAGGGACTTGATGCAGGCTAGAAAATACTGAGTACTGAAATAAACAGATACTGCACAAAAGCCACCGCCACTACTTAAGCTGTTCTTTCTCAGGGGTTTGTAAGCCATATTCTTAGGGAAGTGGTTTACAAATTGTTGAGGGAGAGTAAATAAGTATGTAGTTACTAAGATATGATTGTTAGTTACTTCGTAAAATTAGAAGAAAATAAGTGTCCGCTCTAATAAACTTTATTTTAATACCGTTAGTTGCGTTCCCACAGCCAAACCGTGAAAACGGTTTTATGGTGCAAAGTTCGTAAGAAAAGATTTAAAAATAAATAATAATACGTTGGTTTTATGAGTTTGAGACGTTTATAGTAGTCATGTTGGTACCTCTTGTCCTTTCTCGTTTCAGTCTCCCTAAGTCAACGAAGAAATTTGACGGCAAATCTAATATCAAGTGAAGGTTCGCTCTTAAAGCTCTTTGTCTCCATATGACTCGGTCGTGTGTGCGCTTTATGTTATTTCATAGCTTGTCTCAATGTCTAATGAAATATTTGCGGGGGTTAGTTTCCCTTATCTCGGGTGTTACTTTATGTAGGTGCCTTGAGGGAGACGTAAATACAACTATATTCGGTAAAACAGAGTGCACCGAGTCGTGACCAAAGACTGAAAATTGAATGTCAGTGTCCAATTCTTTGCGATAGAGAAAAATCAGTAACATGTATTACATAATGAGAAACTAACTTAAATCTGGCAACATGGGAAATCAAAATTATATAGGTAATTTTAATTAGTATATGACCTTAATTCTTATGTACTTTGTATTCTATGGTGATCCTTTTGACAATTCATCAAAATGTATTCAACGAATTTTTTGAACTTTTTAATCCATAGATTAGTTTAATTTCGTTTAAACCTTTCGAATTTCTATAAGAATCGTGTCCTTATATAGCTATTTAAACTTCCTGAGTGAAGTTGAAACATTAGAAGTCGATATTTATAAAAACAAATTAAAATAATAAATCCCGTTTTTAGGAAGCCGACATAGCTGTCGCCCCTTTAGCCGTAACACCTGAACGTGAGCGATTAGTGGACTTCAGCGAGCCGTTTCTCTCAATGGACACACCGATCACTTCCAAAAGGACGCCGAAGCAGTTATCGGACACATTCAGTTTTCTACGACCATTATCAAAAGAAATATGGGTGAGTCGCCGTTTTTCTTATCGTTTCATTTTTTTTTTTTCGTGAGTTCAGTTTTATACATCTGATCTGGTATTGTGTAAACATGACAAAAACGGTCAAATGACTAAATACTTTCGTACTTTTGTAAAAGTTGATAGAACAATACCAATATATACAGTAAGTATATTTTGAATACAACTATTATATTATTTGACGCAGTGGTTGAGCGATCGACTGCCACGCTGCGTGTCGCGGGTTCGATCCCCGCACGGAACAAACATTTTTATGGCCTACAGATAGCCGTTCCGGTGTTTGTGTATGTGAGTTTAAATGTTTGTAAACGCACCCACGATACAGGATAAATTACTAGCGTAGGGCAAAGTTTTTAAAAAAAATTTCGCTGGTAAAACCAAGTTAATTTCGTTACTGCATATGCTTTTCATACATATTTATAACAGTTCTTGAGTCGAATACCCTATTCAATACGACACCAACCACTTAGCATCGGAATTGTGAAACATTACAAGTAGTACCTCAGCAATAATTAAGTATACATTAAGTTGTACACATGCTTTTTAAAAGTAATTTTTAAAACCGATTCAGCTGTAGAAACTCGATATTAAATAATAACAGAGATTACAGTCTAAGTATTGCATAAAAGACATGAAAACATAAATAATGATATTGTTATTAAAATTTCGTTCAGTAAAATAATAGCTAACTCAACGGTGCCTGCAGTTCATGTACAACAAAATAGAAACAAACAAAGGAGCTTAGAATTTCGTACGTGAATTCATGAGACCCCACAAACAGACACCATTTGTAAACATTATGAGAGCGACACTAAATGTGGGTGCACGTTATATCTATTATTTTCAATTCCACGCAACGATAGTGTATATTCTAGTAATTACGTTTGTTTACAGCTCTGTGTATTGTTCAGCTTCTTCGCTGTCAGCATTGTACTTTTCTTAGTATCAAGATTCTCGCCACACGAATGGAAATCTGTCTCCATATCTGATACCCAATTGGACCACGCAATGAGTAGCACCAGTGAGGTAAGACTTAACCCTTTACCGCATACAGTGCCAAATATGTCACACTAACTTAAATTCGTTATAGATGACTAGTGATGCCATCTTTGTATCATGTTTGCCATTAATATGTCAGTTCATGGACTGTTTTATCGAAACACCAACAGATGGCAGATTTATTGTACTCCTTTATCACCATACTCGATCGGTAAAACAGTCGATTCCGCCATTTTGCACTTTCGTGAGTTTGCAAAGTTACGGAGAGAGATTTGAAGTTATTTAAAGGATAAAATAAAATAATTAAGTGATTAACGACATAGAAAAATGGATACCCGACACTTTTATGGAAAGAAACGTAAGTAATGAAATGATTATCTTGGTTGTAATGTATTTCGAAGTTTGTGCTAAATTTGGAACAACATGCAGTAACATGTTCTTTTTTTTTTCAAATATGGAACATCATGCAGTTAGGGGAAAATACATACTAAAATACTTATGGCCATATTTGGAACATCATGCATTAAGTAACTTGTTTTTTTTTATTTTATTACAGACAAAATGTCTACTCGAACCAAGACATTGAGAATATCAATAAAATAAAAAGACGTCGACGCCTGGATATGCCTCCAATCGAAATCGCAGTGGATGGATTTAACCACTGGCCCGAGTGGAAGTCTGATCGTCAAAGGTGTAAGATGGTGGGATGTAAGCAAAAATCCCAAATATATTGCCAAAAGTGCAAATGTTATTTGTGCCTGAACAAAGATCGTAATTGTTTTACTCAATTTCAAACTATCTAAAATATACTATTATTCTTTATAAAATAATGTGTTTTTTTTAGTACCCCACCAATTCCAAATTATCTAAACTGCATGATGTTCCGAATCTGGAACCATAATTTATGTATGCTGTATTGCATGTTGTTCCAGATCTGGAACTAACGGTTTTTTGACTGTAACTTTCTTGAAAGTACGTAATTTTTTTTATTTTTATTTTTCTCGATTCATTCTAAGCCTATAAAGTATCATATATTTTTTTGAAAAAAATTAAAAATTCCATGCGGTAAAGGGTTAAATCCTTTTAATGGGTGTAAACTTAATTCAAACCTTACATTACAATACTTTTAATTCTTCTAGATAATCCTACACAACGAGTTCAGTATTTGGAATTCATTCTGGTTTTCACTCGGATCTTTTATGCAACAAGGCAGCGATGTGGTACCGAGGTATGTTATAAAGTTTTACTACACAAAGATTCAGGAATATTCAACATAAAAAACCTAAAAATGTAAAAGAACAGCGGCGTTTGCCAATACTCAAGCATATTAAGTAATGCGGTCAATATAAAGAGGCGAGCAAGCTATGGAATTCTAGATTAAATTCCATGTCGTGTGTTAAATTGAGCGTACTTTGAATAAAAAAGTAGGTGTAGGTTATATATTATGTAAAAGAATACATATGGTGGAATAGATGGGATAAAAAAGTGCAATACCAAATCAGGTCAGTTATGTAAATAAATGCAATATACCGGACTTACTATTATTTTATGCGGATAGGCTAGAACCTACAGAAAACATAATTTAAATCTGGGTTGGGGAGAACTTTTTAATACAATTAGGACATGCATCTTTGGGTGCATCCATGGTCGATACTGTTAAAAACTACAAAATACCCAGATAACGTCAACAGTGCTTCAGTACAGACATGTCTTCATTATCAGTAACGGAACCTACTCAAGCTTAGCTTATTACTGAAAATATCGGTATAGGTATTAGGTAATGCGATGTTTGCACATCGGGACTCATCAGGTTTTGCTGGCTCTTTTATGTATTTACAATTTAATTCAATCGTATAAATCCCTGCGTAAAAGCTTTGGTTCTCATAATGCTATTATTTACCGCTATAATTTAAATTGTATTATATGATTTAACTTATAATGTTTTAATTTATATGAGTTCAAAGTGCAACCTCGGCAACATATTTAAATACATATTGAAAATCGGCTTACGGCATCACGTTGTTTTTCTACACTCCACAGCGAGAATTTGAAACAGTTTTCATTATCATATTATATAATTAATCCCACAAGATTTATGTTTATATTATATATGACGGAGAAAATGTCTCCGTTCCGTTTTTAAAAAGCGTGACGTCAGCATAGCTGACGTCACTGACTATGTTCAGGGTGATCACTCATCTTCGATCTTCCAAGTAAAACACCACAAGTACACTGTATGACTCGTTTATTCAACTGACAGCGTAACGACTTATTTACATAGATCCGTACAGTTCGGCGGCTCAAGCAAGACTGAACCGATCGTCGTAGAAGTCGCTACGCCCCCGCAGGGGGGCGCGGCTGGCGGGATATGGGTTGAACCCTTTCCCCGCGGTAGTCATTATGCACCTGTAACGACAGGTGCCTCAGCAGGGTGCCTTATAGGCGATGGAAGTGGCGAGCGCGTGTAAAGGCGCGACTCGCAATGTGTGGTTGCTATTTTGTCCGGTAGGAGGCGCCAGCGGCGCTGGGCGCCGCGCGCCTAGGTACGGTGAAACTTTACCGTACCGAGCGCCGCTTTCTTCACGCCACCTCGGCGGTCTGTCACCGCCAGGTGAAACCTCCGGTTGCCCGGGGGAGGCCCAGCGGATGACGACCAGCGACGGAGGTGACTTTGTTGGCGCATCCTACCGCTAAGGATGTTGGCCCCCGTCTGCAACGCTCTCAGAGCTAGCCGATTACGCTCCAGACTAAGGGGCCGTAATGAATGAGTGTGAGCGGCAATGTACTTGTGTAACACCGCTCATGTAGCGAACGAAAGGCGAGCCCGCGCCGCACGTTCGTCGCGTGAGTAGTCGCATGTTGAGTACATGGGTGTGTGTTCGAAGCGCGTCATGCCTATATTAACTTAGAACACGACGCGTTTCGAGTGTATGTAGCGAGTGTGGAGTAGTATTGGGTGGGCAGGTCGCGTGTAGAGTGGGACGGCCTGCCCGGGGGAGTCAGTCCGGGGGGGGGGATGGTTATGTCACATCCGCAGGCACTAGGTCGCGCGGAAGGCGACGGGTGCGCTTGGCGCGCCCCGCGTCAGGCGGGCGCGTGTGCCACGGCGCTATTTGCGCCAAGTGGGGCCAGGCAGAGGCGTCGGCACGCGCGAACATGGTGGACGCGAGGCGGCTACAAAAGTCGTCCAGGCTCTCAATCCTCATGTCCCGCTGTATAGTGGAGTTCCTCACGTAGCGAGGGGCGGCGGCGATTTTGCGCAGCGCAAGATGTTGTTGCGCGCGGAGGCTGGTCTTGTTGGTCTCGCTCGTGAGGGCGAACCAAGCTGGGGCAGCGTACGTGATCAGTGAGCGTATGTACGTTTTGTACACGCCCAGCTTGACACGCAGCGGGAGGCGGGACGAGAGCACTGGGCGAAGTAGGAAGCGGGCGTTCCTACATTTGGCAACGGTGCTACGGACGTGACATCCCATCGTGAGTCGGCGGTCAATGGTGACCCCGAGGTACTTGACCTGGGGCGACCATGCGACGTCGGCTCCTAGTAATCTGAGGGGTGGTGGGAGTTTGGTGCCGCCGGTGGCAAGCGCCTGCGTCTTACCCACGTTCACCGACAACCTCCATTTTGACAGCCAGTCAGGCAGCAGATCGAGCGCGCGCTGTAGCTTGACGGCTGCGTGCCGCGTGTTTAGCGACGTCGCTATGTACGCGGTGTCGTCGGCGTACAGCGCGAGCGTGGTGTCAGATGTTGTGGGGATGTCGTCGGTGTAACATGAGTAGCAGTGGGGCGAGACGCAGCTGCCCTGCGGCACCCCCGCAGCGATCGGGCGAGTGCCCGATAGCGCGCCGTCGACCACCACCCTGAAAGTCCTGTTGGATAGAAATGAGGAAACCACCCTTACCAAGCGACGAGGCGTGCCAGCCTGTGCCATCTTGTACAGCAGGCCGGCGTGCCAGACCCGATCAAAGGCCTTCTCCATGTCGAGGAATACTGCTACTGCTTGCTCTTTTTTATTGAGTGCCGCGGTGAGCAGATGCAGTATCCTCGACAACTGGAGCGTCGTAGAGTGTTCGGCCCTGAACCCGAACTGCTCCGCTCGTGGGGAGAAGTGTAGTTTTAGGTGTCGCAGCAGGAGTTGCTCGAACACCTTGGAGGTAGCAGAGAGAAGCGTGATCGGCCGATAGCTCTCCGGCTTCAACACGTTCTTGTTCGCCTTGGGCAGCATGATGACGCGCCCTTCCTTCCACGAGGTCGGGAAGGCGCCCGTGCGTAGTATGCCCGTAAACAGGCGCGCCAATGCCGCTACTGTACGGTAGGGCAGGTGGCGCAGCGCTGTGTTGGTCACACCGTCCGCACCGGGGGCCTTCCTCAACTTAGTGTTAAGGATGGCGCGTCTTACCGCGCAAGGCGAGAAGGCGACTGGATCTTCATCGGAGGCTATCGGCGTGGAGAAGAGCTCTCCAAGGTGTTGCTCGACTGCTGCGATGTGCTCGTCGTTAGCAGTCGGGTTCGGGACGAATTGACGCTCCAGGTGCTCGGCGAAGATCTCCGCGCGGTCTGGCGCGGTATATCTAGGCGCCCCGTCGCTATGGAGTAGCGGACGTACCGGAGCCGGGGTATTCGTGAGTTGCCTGCACAACTTGTACAGGGACGCCCTGTCTCCCTCTGCGGCGTCTATACGTTCCTCCCAGCTCTCGGTATTTAGCTCCTGGAGCTTGGCCCTCACCTTCTCGGCGAGGCGGTTTAGTTCGCTTTTAAGCCTTGGGCATCTTAATGTTTGCCACCGCTTGCGAAGGCGCCTCCTCTGGGCGACCATTCGCTTCAGATGGTTAGGCAGAGGCTTGTAAAAGAGCCCCTGCGGTAGCGTGCTAGTCTCTGTCGCCTCTTCGTAGGCGCGCTGGATACAAGCGGTGACCTCAGCCGCTAACCCGTCGACGTCCGCGGCGGTGGTGACGGGCCAAGTAGGAGTGGTGGTTTCCATCATTTTGGAGAATTCTTTCCAGTCTGTCTTGCGACGTGGCGCTGGAGGAGCAAGTCTCGTCGGCATCTCTGACAGGACGACGAGTACAGGTTGGTGGTCCGACTGTAACTCGTCGTCTATTACTTGCTGGGCGATCTGGCATCCCAGGCCCCTGTGGATAATGATGTCCAGTACGTCCGGTAATAGTGCCTGGTCATCTGGGTAGTGGGTGGGTGCGTCAGGACCGGACACCATGTACCCACGGGCCTCTGCGTCAGCGAAGAGTCGCCTTCCCTCGGCATCTGTGGTGCGGCTTTTCCACGCCGGGTGCTTCAGGTTGAAGTCGCCAGCGAGGAGAGTCGGGCGCGATGAATTATATAATAGCGCCCTTAGCTCCGCCACACACGGCGGGGCCTTGGGCGGGCGGTAGCAGGCGTAGATATCGGTGTCCTCGCCGGCAACATGGACCTGGACACCCAGCGCGTAGAGGGAGCCAGGTGGC
Organism: Cerastis rubricosa; assembly: GCA_949152445.1. Lineage (NCBI taxonomy): Eukaryota > Metazoa > Arthropoda > Insecta > Lepidoptera > Noctuidae > Cerastis > Cerastis rubricosa. The sequence goes on along the minus strand of OX424523.1, from coordinate 18,779,887 downwards.
TTCGGAGGGAGAGGTTGGTGGACGACCCTTCGGCTTATCAGGACCGCCAGACCGCGGTAGATAATGCCGAGTGGAGACTTCTCGTCCTGTCTATACAAGACGTATCCTGGGAACTTGGGCCTGTCAGCAGGCCCCAGGAGCGTCTCGCTGATGAGCGCCACGTCGATCTTTTGTTCCTTCAGGAGGAGGCGGAGAGGGGCGGCCTTCTTCTTAAGGCCGCGGGCGTTCCAATGGATAATCCTCAACGAGCTAGCCATGATAGAGTTGCAGTAGCTTGGCGAGCCCGTCGAGGATGATCAATTCCGCATCCTGACCCTGCGTTATGGCCCTTATGAGGTCCAATAGCAGGTGGATGGCGCAGGCTGTGATCTCCTTTGATGGAGGGGAGGCGCGCTGTAGAGCTCGGGCGCCGGCTAGCGGCTGGGTATTGCTGGTCGCCGCTACGGGTTGTGCGGCGACTGAAGTTGAGTCTGTGGGTGGGGCGGGTTTCCCCGCCCGCTTCCCCTTCTTCTTGCCGGCGCCGGTGTTAGCGTCGGTCTGTCTACTAGTAGTAGTGGTGGCGGTCGTGGTTGCGGGCGCCTGAGTAGGTGCCTGCGCCGGGACAGGGCCAGGATCTTCTCTAGGTTGCGGCGCGGGAGACTGGGGCTTTTTTCCCTTCTTTGTTTTCTTCCCGCGCGGCCTCTTTCTCCGCCTCGAGGCGGGAGCGTCTTGCTTAGATTGGGGCCCGTTCGCTGTCGCCATTAGCGTCTTGCTGGGGGCCTCGTGGTCCTCGACTTGAGTAGTAGCGGCCGTCGATTCTCGGCGCTGTCGAGTGATGGCGACAGTGCCCGCTCGTTTGTTCCGGAGCTCCCTCCGGAACACTGGACACCCGCTGCTGGACGCCGGGTGGTCACCTGCGCAATTTACACAAGTGGCCGTCTCTGTCCGTGGGCGTGGGCAGTCTCGGGCTGCGTGATTCTGTCCGCATCGCACGCATGCGAGCGGGCGGTGGCACATGTGCGAGCTGTGACGGAACTGCTGGCACCTGTGACACTGGGCGGGCCCTTTCTTGCTCCGCCAGGCCTCTATACGTACACCCCGCATGTTCAATAACACGGTGGTGTCGTATATTCTATGGAATTCTGCCTGCCTCCTGAGGACTACATAGAACAGGCAACCGGGTCGTCCGCCGCGCGCTTTTATGTTGCGTACGTACTCCGGTTCGAATCCTAGTAGCCTCAGCTCCTCTTCGATGTCCTCTGGGTCCGTGTCTGCCGGCAACCCCCTTATGGAGACTTTGAGACTACGCTCCGCCGGCAGTGAGTAAGAGAACCAACTTAGGCCCTCCGTCCTCTCCAGGTCCGTGAGGTACCTCTGGACCGCCCTGTACTCGTCCTCCGATTCTGGATTGAATCGGATTCCGCCCTGGTAGGGACGAGCATTTGGTGGGTGGCCCAGGATGTTCCTCACAGCCTTGAAGTGGAGCGCCCAGTTGGGCATCCTCTCCACCACCAGCGGGGGGTAGCGAGGCTTGTCTCGCTCCTTCTTCTTCGCAGCTGCCTCTGCGCTCGTGCTTGGAGTAGGGGCTGCGGCGGTGGCTGTCATAGGTTGAGTAGCTTCATGTCCGGTGGGCGGGCGGCGAGCCGCCTCGGCGAACGTCGGCGACCCGACACCGGCTCGACCACGCGGTTCACGCTGTGGGAGCGGGGAGTCGGGGCAGACGCGCTTCGCCTCTTCGGCGGCCTCGTCGTCCGAGCTGCGTGGGCGGCGCTGGGCACGAGTTTCGGGCCCGAGCGCCGCTGCGTGATCACTTAGATAGGGGGAGGTAGGGGCACCTACCTCAACGTCTTCTTCCATGTCGCTGGCGCTTTCCGGGCTGGAAAAGCGCGGCGACCTGGGTGCTGGTGAGTCCTGGGCTGCGTCGCGAGGCGGGGGCGGCGACATCGGTCCCTGCACCGACGTGGTTGCGGCGGCTGAGCCTGCCAGCAAGCGGTGTGGTGCGGGTGATGCGGCACGCCCGGCCATCGGTGCGGCGGCGGCGGCGGCCGGCCGTGCGTGCGTAGACGAACTCGCGACGGGGCGCGACTCGACAGGCACGGCCTGGGCATTGGTGGTTGCGGATGTTAGTGGGCGCGCTGGGCGCGAGCTTGCGGCGCGAGACGCGTGTGTCACGGTCGCCCGATCCGCCTGTGCAGCGGTGCGCAGGGCGGGGACGACAGCGCGAACAGCGGGCGCGCGGCTACTGGGCCCAGGAGGGCCCGGGGCCATGTTAGGCACGGGGCGGAACGCCGGCGGGCGAACAGAAACCGCCGGGGCACGCACGGATGGCGGAGTTGTAAGGGCGGGGCTGCGTCGTGGCATCGGTGACGGAGGTGATGCCGGGAATGGCCTCCTTCCCTCCACGTCTAAGTCGGCAGCTTCATAGGATGCGTCGTCGAGCGTCGGGCTCCGAATGGTCGGTCGCGACGGCGCTCGGTCCCCTTTGGGGTTTGAAGGAGGCGGCGATCTTCTTGACATCACTTAGGTGTAGCCTTACCGCAACCGCTACGGTGCGACTGCACCGGGCAGCACGGGGGGCACCCGCTGCGAACCCACGGGCGCTAGGTACCCATGGGTACCCAACGGATGTCTTCCCGACGAAATAAAATTTAATAAAATTTAAAACGGTTCGGGCGGTAGAGTGAAAAAGTTTTTGAACTGCCTACCCACTGTTCGATTTATTATTTTTGGGCGATCGACCAATCACAGCCCGCGCCAGAGGTGGCGCGGGGTACTTCGTTGGCGGCCAGCGGAGGCCTGCACAGACGGAGGTGATTTTTCGCGCGCGAGACAAAAACTTAATCAGTCGTGGTGAGGCCACAAGCCGATCCTGAACCGATCGCCTACAGTGCGGCCGTATTTATAGGGCTCGACGTACGTGCACGTTTCATTTTAGGTTAAGTATTGAAATTACAATGATTACATTCATTTTACATCGTAATAAATTCAAAGTAATCAACTTATGGTTTTTAAACTAATTTTTAGGACTATTAAATGATTAAACTTAGTTATTCTAGGTTTTTCTAGACGAATTGTTGTAGTTGCGCCGATACGGCCATACTGACAGGCGGTGCGCGCTCTGCACCAGCCTCGTTGGTTCTCGTCGATTTTTATGGATTCTCGTAGACCTGAAAGAATAGAAACAAAACTTCCTCTGAGTAGTACATCTGTAAACAACTTGCGTTGTTTTGTCTTTTGAGAATATCGATTCTGATAAGGTTAGTAGGTTTTCGGAGATTTTATTAAAGGGTTCTCGGAGGTTCTCGGAGGTTCTCGTAGAGTTCTCGGAGGTTCTCGTAGTGTTCTCGGAGGTTCTCGTAGAGTTCTCGGAGGTTCTCGTAGAGTTCTCGGAGGTTCTCGTAGAGTTCTCGGAGGTTCTCGTAGAGTTCTCGGAGGGATATTTAGAATATTTGAATTAAGTTACTTACGGTTTTATTCTGATGAATTACGGTTTTCCGATTCCGATACGGCCACACTGACAGGCGGTGCGCGCTCTGCACCAGCCTCGTTGGTTCTCGTCGATTTTTGTGGATTCTCGTAGACCTGAAAGAATAGAAACAAAACTTCCTCTGAGTAGTACATCTGTAAACAACTTGCGTTGTTTTGTCTTTTGAGAATATCGATTCTGATAAGGTTAGTAGGTTCTCGGAGATTTTATTAAAGGGTTCTCGGAGGTTCTCGTAGAGTTCTCGGAGGTTCTCGTAGAGTTCTCGTAGAGTTCTCGGAGGTTCTCGTAGAGTTCTCGGAGGTTCTCGTAGAGTTCTCGGAGGTTCTCGTAGAGTTCTCGGAGGTTCTCGTAGAGTTCTCGGAGGTTCTCGTAGAGTTCTCGGAGGTTCTCGTAGAGTTCTCGGAGGTTCTCGTAGAGTTATCTGAGGGATATTTAGAATATTTGAATTAAGTTACTTACGGTTTTATTCTGATGAATTATTTTCACCCTGTACATAACAATGTCTCGGGAGTATCTGTTCTCAGGTTCAAATGTGGTGATGATGTTCTTTCGTAACTCTTCCCAGGTACTACTGGTCACCATCCAATCATCGATCCACATTTTCGCACGTCCCTTCAGCAGACTGCAGACTTTCATACGAACGTCGAAATCACTCAACTTATATGCCTCAATGGCCACTATCAATATGTTGACACCACTCACGTACTCCGACATGGGTATCCGGGTCGAAAGATGGCAGGTAAATGCCTTTGATCCTTATTATTGATTCGGTAGGCGGAGCACACAAACGCTCTGACATTCTCTGCATCATTTCCATCATCTGCATAAGGAATTGTGGTGGTATTCCGTCCATCCGCATTCCTTGATCAGGGTATGTATGCGGTCTTAATTGATTCATGGCTTCCATTGATGTATTGGAGACCAGTCCAGGCTCCTGACGCCGAATGTTGGCTGGTTCCAGTTGCTCAGGTGGTAAACGAGCTGATGAGGAAGTGGCTTGAGTAGAAATCTCTTGCGATCCCACTTCTGATGACGGAGAAAATGTCTCCGTTCCGTTTTTAAAAAGCGTGACGTCAGCATAGCTGACGTCACTGACTATGTTCAGGGTGATCGCTCATCTTCGATCTTCCAAGTAAAACACCACAAGTACACTGTATGACTCGTTTATTCAACTGACAGCGTAACGACTTATTTACATAGATCCGTACAGTTCGGCGGCTCAAGCAAGACTGAACCGATCGCCTTTTTTTTTTTTTTTTTTTATGAATGGCATCTCGCAGTTCAACCTAGGAGGTTGTCGTCTGCTTAACCGGACTATCCTGTGGGTGCCTTAAGAGTAAGGCCTCCAGCCAGGGCATAAAAACTTACAAACTAAGCGACTATACGCTGAGGGCACCCCCTGTGGGGTACGAGCCTCGGCTCAGGGCGTCGCTGGGGGAGGACTGCATGGGGACAGGCTGGATCTGAATGATATCATTATTTAGGGGCTGATTTAAAACTACTGGCACAGCATCGCGGGCTGGCTCGAGCGAGGGTCGGGGAGGACATGGACCGGGACGTCGCGACGGACCTCGACGGCGAGGTCGGAAAGACGGCGGTTTGTGTCTGAATTTTTTAAGAGTGCTAGTCTCTTTGCTACTCTCCTGGAGGAGGGTGATAGCATCATCGGGAGTGACGAGGGTATGCCGAGGACGGCGTACTGTACTAATGCGCGAGGGTTCGTAACGGGCGGCCGCTGCGATCAGGGGATTACGGTGTTTACTGGCGTTATCGAAGAAACGCTTCGAAAGACGTTTCATAAACTGAAGGACGGTGGGCATTCTAAGGTCTACGTGTAGACGGTCGTTACGGACATAAAAAGGGGCTCCCGTGACTCTACGTAAGAACCGGTTCTGCAAGGTTTGCATCCTATGGATGTATTTAGGCTTGGTGTGAGCGTACACGACGCAAGCGTACGTCATAATGGGGCGGATCACCGCGGTATAAAGGCGCAACTTGCACTTGAGTGACAATTTGCTTTTTGCCGAGATCATGAAATGAAGCCTACCCATAGCAAAGGCAGCTCGGTCGCGAGCTGCTTTGATGTGCGCCGCGAAAGACAGGTGGTTGTCAAGTAAGACTCCTAAGTACTTGGCTTGCTTCTCCCAAGGGATAGGCTTACCGTACATAGTGATCGGGCTGAGCGCGGGTGGCTTATTTTTGCGCGGTTTAGAGAAAAGAACTGCCTGGCTCTTGTCTGGGTTCACCTCGATTCTCCATTTCCGGAACCAAGCGCCTAAGACGTTGGCTGAGGTTTGGAGGGTGCTGTAAATAGCGTCGTGACTGCGGCCAGTGTAATAGATGGCCGTGTCGTCCGCGAACAGGGCTAACTGAGCCTTCTTGCTCTTGGGGATGTCACTGGTGAACAGAGTAAAGATAAGGGGAGAGAGCGGGGAGCCCTGAGGGACTCCGGCTCTAATGGGGTGGGGGAAAGACAGTGCCTTCCCGATGCGATAGCGGAAGGTGCGATCCGACAAAAAGTCTCGTAAGATGAGCACGAGACGGTCTGGCACTCCCAGTTTGTACAGCTTATATAATAAGCCGTTGTGCCAGACTTTGTCGAATGCCTTTGCTATGTCGAAAAACAACACACCCGTCATCGCTCCACGCTGGAAGCCAGCGCTCAGGTGTTCTACGATGCGGTGGGCCTGTTGAATGCAAGAGTGTCCGGTCCTGAAGCCGAACTGTTCGTTGGGGATGAGGCTCTTAGCCTCGGCGAAGTCTTTGAGTCGCTTATAAATAAGTCTCTCGTAGATTTTACCGAGTGCATTCAGGAGACTGATAGGTCTGTAGCTTGAAGGCTCAGACTTGGGTTTGCCTGGCTTGGCGAAACCGATGACAGTGGCGTCTTTCCATATTTGGGGAAACGCGTTGTTGCTCAGGGCGCCATTGAAGATGGCCGCCATGAACACGACGAGCTGAGCGGGGAGGAGTTTGAACACCCTATTGGTGATTCCGTCGGAGCCGTGAACCGATCGCCTACAGTGCGGCCGTATTTATAGGGCTCGACGTACGTGCACGTTTCATTTTAGGTTAAGTATTGAAATTACAATGATTACATTCATTTTACATCGTAATAAATTCAAAGTAATCAACTTATGGTTTTTAAACTAATTTTTAGGACTATTAAATGATTAAACTTAGTTATTCTAGGTTTTTCTAGACGAATTGTTGTAGTTGCGCCGATATATATGTTGGCATTAAACTTGTATATGAGATAAGTTCGACGTTTTGTTGTGAAACCGACAAAGCAAAGGCATAAATATAGTATTACATTTAGTTCATAATAAATGAGATCGTGCGAGCGCAATCAAGCAAGTACAGCACATCTTAACTTCCGTACAAGATTACATCGAGCAAGATGCAGAATTAAGCAGGGAAACCAATCCTAACATTATTATGAAGTCTCGTTACGTACTTCTAAATTGCTAAAACTAGCTTAAGGTTTGCACAGAGTTTTCCTATAACAGATGATTAAAAATAATTGCTCAGTGAGAGTAGTAAGGGTGCACACTATCTATGAATAGTCACGTAACTGAAAATATTTGGTTTCCAAATCCATCTTATTAATAATAAATTGTTTAGTTTTATTGTCATATAAGAATTTTGAGATATTAGGAATGTAAAATTGCCAGTACCGACGGAATCCTATTAACCAACTCAATGCAACGTAAACACATAACAACCACAAATCGAGCGTATTTATTTTCTCTGTAAATAGCCAATAAATACGCTACATTATTAATCATACAATTTTCAATTTTATGTTGGAAAATATAAAAAAGCTCTTGACAATAAAATTGCTTCCACATTTAAAAAGCTTCATTGGATCGCTTCCACGTTGTTATCGAACAATCGCATTACGGAATGTGGTTGTTCAAGTATCACCGGTCATTCATTGAATTGAAACGGAGGCTGTGTTGTTTGATTTGCACTGAAGTACAGTACAAGTAGAAAGCAAGAAAATAAGAAGATAGAAAGAAAGAAAATACTGCAATGGAAATGTAATATACGAGTAAAAAGGTCTGCGTTTTTCACTATTTATACAAACGCCGATTATTGCCGCCGTCCACCCATAATTTGAAAAGCATATATTACAAGAAATTAACGGGGACAGCGTACGTAAAATAATTAAAATTACTTCCCGTTGTCCGTAGTAAGTAATTTTAATTATTTTATTAAATTCCCTTTGTCCCCTTTAACGGGGACATGGCCTACGGGGACAACGGGAATACTCCACCCCGGGTGGACACAACTTTTAAAAATAATTCCCACGTACCCTGGGGGTTGGCCAATGAGAATCATTACTGAAATAATTCACTGTAGCCACCATAATATAATTCACTGTGGACACCGCTACAACTTTTTCAAACATTTACAGTGGCCACCTCTGGCGGACAGCGTTACTATTAAAAGCAAACATTCTTTACCAAACTTAACTTTATTGAATTTTAATAATAACTTATATATATTGCAGCCAATAAGCCTGATCGATCCACCACCACTATGGTGGTGGATCGATCAGAGCGGAGCGCAATGATTGTTATCATTACGGTTCCACATGACGAGAACCTCGTGAAAGCCGAGAAAGATAAGCAAATCAAGCATCTTAACTTGGCTCGCGAAGTTGTCGAAATGTGGGCTATGGACTCAGCGATCATTGTGCCGATAGTCGTATCAGCCATTGGCCTAATTGCCAAGAGCCTCGATCTATACCTGATGAGGCTCTTGTTAGGCAGCTTGATCAAGGGGTTGATTCAGAAAGCGGTACTCTTGGACACAGCTCGTATTGTTAGGAAACCTCCTAACAATACGAGCCGTGTCCAAGAGTACCTATACCTTTCTTTGAAGCCCTGACTGCCAGCAGCTTAGACCCTGTTGCCGATACCGGCGGGCTACTACTTTTTTAAATATTATGTTAAATAAAAATGTAAATTATATGTATAGATTTAAATAAAGAAAACAAAACTTATATCTTAAAATCATAATAAAAATCTTCGTTTAACTTCATATTATTTTTTCCTAAAAATAAAAAAAAAATATAAAAAATGTAAATATTTCGATGATATGATTTAAAAAGGAACACTTTTATTATTTTATTTCTAGTGTACTATTGATAACGGATCATTAAAACTATCTGACACTGCTTACTTACGCGAAAGACGGTAGTAGTAGGCGGTCTTATTTGCAAACCTAACTCGATAGGCTAGGAACAATTTAAGAAGTTTACGAGCCTAGCTATGACTCTGTTTTATAACAATCTGGATCTTGTTATGACGTTTAATATTCCATTTTCTTTTGATAATGTTACTGTCATTCCGTACGCAACAAATTGTTAGTACCTACTCATATAAACTTAACCTAATGATTTCCGTCAGGTCTTTATCCGGGAGAATTGTTGGGACGGTGTGGTGGTTCTTTGCGCTCATCCTAGTTTGCTCTTACACGGCCAATCTTGCAGCATATCTCATAGTGGAGAGAATAGCAGAACCCGCAAATTCAGCTGTCAGCTTTGCACCGAACGTTGCTCATACCGAAGTAAGAACCACATGCCTATTACAAGATGCAGGTAACAAACAGATATTGGTATGAAAAGTGCGAATGCGAATTTAACATCTTCAAAGGTTTTTGCTCCAAGGTATAACGTTTTAATGTCGACTGATTGGCATAAACGTGATAGTCGTTTAATAGGTATATATATAGTTGATAATGGAGATTTCATTTGAAAGGATTTTTTTTGTTAAACCGTAAAGGCCCATATCGTTATCGTTACGCAAAAGCAACACGTTACAAACTCCACTCTTCAACGAGGCAGCCATTATGTTATAAAGATTTCATTGAATTTAATTTCATTTCATTACGTCAAAGCATTTGTATTTCATTGGCGGTCAATACTCAACGCACTTACTTCATAGTAGCATGTTATTAATTTATGAAGTTTTGTTTATATTGGTTGCATGGCTGATTGAGGATAAGTGTAAGCACAAAACTCAAATAATGCTTCAAAACAAGGGCAAACATCGAAAGTAATTAAAAAAGGAAAGAATAGGAAAAAAAGTAAATTGTTTAGACTTGTTACTTTATGTAGAATTATTATTCTAATTTCACATCAACTTCTAAAGGGCACGATGTATTCTTTCCTCTATTTCATTATTGTTAAGTTGTTTGTATAAACTTGGACGAGGCAAAAGTAGTATGTAAGGATCATAGCAGATGGCGTTCTCTGGTTTTTGCCTACTCCCATGGGAAAAACGAGTGAGTTTATGTATGTATGTGTTTTATTAGATATAGGCTCGCGGTAATTTTATAATGTCTAACTACCTACCTTGCAGGCGAGTAATTTTTAAGGCAATAACTTAAAATCATTCAATCGATCAATTTGAATAGCGTGCCTTTTACTTTGTTTTCTGGATTTCTCACTTGATGGTTTCGATTTTCACATAACCATCTTCACGCTGTTTTGTTTTAAATTTTCAGAACAGTTATTTAAATTTACGGAACAATTTTGTGAAGGATCCTGTTTTAAATGAGGAAGCTATACCAGCTTATTCTGACGATGGCGAGCCGTGTGGCCCGTCGCGTGTTTGCAGATATAAGCACGTTCATTTTGCTGTAGCCACAGCGAAGGGATCACCTCTCAGGTAACGTAATTTCGTAGCAATTTTCTTTAACTCATTAGATTTTAATATAATCGCCAATCACGAGTAGTGTCGCAAATTTGTAAAGCGTCCACTTGTTTCTCAACATCAAATACTTCAATTAATTGATAATTTGCATCCAATCCGATTCAGTTGTCTGCAATTACCGTGTTTGGTTTCCAGGTGTTTGATTTTCTAATATCTTTGTGATTAGAGATTTGCTTTGTCAGTCACCAGTTGGCTGTGTTTTGATTAACAAGGCAGTTAATGTTCCAATTAAAGAAACAGTTATATTCTCTCTTGTGTAAGTACTCTGTTGTGTTATGTGTACATAAATAATAAATTAAATAAATAGAAAGTATAATATAAAGAACCGGCTAAGTGCGAGTCAAACTCGTATATGCTAAGGGTTGCATACCACCCTACAAACTTTACACCAAAATGACCCCACTTGTATTGCTGGGCGAATGCTTCGTCGGTATGCAGTCGTGGTCTTCGGTGTGTTTTTTTTTTTTAATTTATCTTTAGAACTAGCAGCGCTAGTTCCCGGCTTCGCACGGGTATTTAATAAAAATTACAAAATTAAAAATTATAATACACAATCATTTCTTGACATTGACTCCCCTCCCGTACGGACCTACCCCAGTGACACCTACATCGCATAAGGTGCTGCCTAGCTAGTTAGCTGAGCAGGGTGAGTGGTGACCACACAACTTTTTTCTAATACTTACATATTTAAACTCGTGATATCTTTCGAATGGAATGTCCGAATTGAACAATTCAAAAATTTATAATTATAAAGGTATTGAATCAGGCTTAAATATGAAATAATTTATTCTGATAAGGATTAATACCAAGATACAAACAAAAGAGCCTTTTCTAGCGGCGGCACCACAATTAATGTTTTTAAATAAAAGAACAGTTATTGTGGCATAGCTATAATAGTTAGACATATGCTGTCGCGACATTTTTTTGTATATAATGATGTGTTCTGCAAAGTCGTAGTACATTATTTTATTCTGTCATCAATACTATTCGCAGCGCACGCGATGTAAAGAATATTTTAGGTTATTTTTTATACCTTGGGTTACATTATTGGAGTTTTAGTAAGAATCCTTATTTTTTTTGAAAATATAATATTTCCTATGTCACCCGGGGATAGTGTAGCTTCCCAACAGTGAAAGAATTTTTCAAATCGGTTCAGTAGTTTCGCAGCCTATTCAATGCAAACAAACAATGAAAATCTTTCCTCTTTATAATATTAGTTTAGAAGTTTAGATTCGTTTAGATATGGGAGCGAATTAGGTTTTTATAGAACGGGTTGTTAGAGACAACACCATTCTTTTTTTGACACATTTTTGAACCTTGGTACAGTCGTTCCTTGAGTCAAAATAAGCCGATTAAGATTGTTAGCCCTAGGGAAGAAATCTGCATTAAATGGCCTTAATAAACATATTTTTTAATTGCAAAAAAAAAAACGCCAGGTTAATATTTAAGGCGAATATTCGTTCTAACGAGTTAAGACTAGGTCACAACAAAATGCCCATCAACAAAGTTAACGGAGTGCATTAGAGCTTTCCTGTCTCAAAATACGGTTTATCAGGTGCCCACCATGTGTTGCTTGAAGGTACTGAATTCCCGCCTGAGAGGAGGTCGTCAATCGTACAGAGTTTAGGTCCCATGACGGCATGGCTCTGTATGGCCAGAAGTGATGGCATAAATAAAAAAAATATGCTGCCGCCTTAAAACGGGCAATGGCACAGGAATTCCTTGTTTATGGGGGATAATTGCAAATCGTTATCCCAAGCACGAAGGAGTTTCAGCGGGTTACCAGGGCCTCTAGACCAGGGAGAACATGCTGATTCCTTCACACTGCGGCCCAAGACTTCTAAGGGCATTACGGACTTGTTATTGCTCAATCTCGTGCTGCTCGTAGCCGCTGGTCCCTCTAAGAAGAATTTTAATACGTCGCCAGTGAGTGGTACACCTAAATGACGACCCCTATTTAGCAGCCTAGAGTCTCGTTTGTTACCTGAATTAACCACACAAATCGCTCCACCAACTAAGAACGGCCAAGCACCACCACCCATCGAATCAAGAAAGAGCTGTTAATCTGTCAATCCATCCTGTGTCCGGGCGACTTAATAAAAACTAAACGTTGAAAATTTTAGATTAAGTGTTTTTTTTTAACTGCTTAAGAAATAGCACTTTTAATATAAGAAATGAATTCTACGTTATCGATGTATGCGAAAATACATGGCAACTTATAATTTTTAGAATGAAGCCGGGCGGAGCGTTCCTTTGAAACACCCCGTGGACGGTGGTCCCGTGGACTACCGATCTTAATCGGCTTATTTTGATGCAAGGAACGTCTGTGCCAAGTTTTATACTTGTGTCATAAAAATAACGGTGTTTCCACTAAACACCCCTACCATTTGTAAGCCAAGTGCCAAAGCCTTGAAGTGTATTATTATTAGAAGATGGCAGTAAAGAGTACTTAGGTACTTTTTTCTCGAGGTAGTGAGGTTTGTAAATAAATCTGAACACAAAACTGTCGTACACCAAAATATTTTCAAGATATACAGGGTGTAAAAGAATGGGTAAACATACTTAAGGGTGTGCTACAGACCATCAAACTGAACATTTCTCTATCGGACAAACATAGTAACAGCGAAAGAATTATCTGCTGCCCCATACAAAGTTCAGTTTAATGGTCTGTAGCGCACCCTTAAGTATGTATATACCCGTTCCGTTACACCCTGTATATACAGCGATTGAAAATATGAGAGATTTGTTTACACGTCTGCAAATATGACAGATTTCTACGTTTTAAGGGGACATCCAAAAAGGCAGGCATCGCCGCCCGTTTGAACAAAAAGTGGACCAAAAAAACGTTCACCAAAAAAGGCTTAAGAAAATAAAAAAAATCTCGTATTTGCCAACATCCTCAAAAGTCTAGGCAATATAAAACCAATAACATTGTTTTAGGTAGGTACTCTCTGAAGTTTAAACTGGGTATGGAAAAGTGTGAAAAAACACCCATTGTTTTTACAAATCTAACAGCTAAACAACACTCATAAGCCAATTTAAGTTTTCAGATTACATACATAAATTAGCTTTTGCGCGCAGCTTCATTCGCATTATGGTCGGAAATTACGCCATGGAAAAGTTTATTAAAAACCTTCTATGACACTCAGGGATAATGTAGCTTAGCTTAGCCCATTAGTGAAACAATTTTCGGAATCGGATCAATAATTCCGAAGATAACCACCTACATACAAACTTAAATCTTCATAATATTACAACAGAATAACTCACTCACTGAAAAGGCTTTTAGTTTGTTCCACAATGATTGGTAATTTGTGTGATTGATGATCAAGTAGTAGCTTAGTCCAACAATAACTGTCTATATTTTTTTTTCCTTTATCCTAAAAGTCGAGGTTCAAAAAAATAAATTGTATGTTAATTAGTATTTAAAAATAGATTCCAATATGTAGATGTCAATTGCGCGAAATCTTCCGGGCTACCTGTTCAGCTAGGTGTACCTCAAGGCTCAATACTGGGACCGTTTTTATTCTTGGTTTATATCAATGACTTACCATATTATTTGAAGGGTATTTGTGATGTAGTACTATTTGCTGACGATATCTTTAAAGTAGATAGGAATAGATACGATTTTGGAGACATAAACAGCGCTCTATCAATGGTCACAGATTGGTTCACAACAAATAACCTTGTTCTTAATGCCAAGAAAACTAAAAGTATTAAATTCGCCTTACTTAATGTTAAAAATCTAGGTCCAACATTGTTCTCGGCAATGAGGAGCTTAAAACTGTTGACTCAGCTGTGTTTCTGGGTATAACAGTAGATTCAAAATTACAATGGGGTCCACACATATCAAGCCTAGCGGGTAGGCTTATTTCGGCCGCATATGCCGTCAGAAAAGTTAAACAAAACACTGACGTTGATACAGCACGGTTAGTCTATTTTAGTTATTTTCACAGTATTATGTCCTATAGTATTCTGTTGTGGGGCAAATCCGCTGATATCCAAAACATATTCGTTCTTCAAAAACGAGCGGTTCGTGCAATTTACCAGCTGGGTGCACGAATATCTTTGAGAGATTTTTTTAAAGAGATTGGTATTCTCACGGTGGCTTCACAATTCATCTTTGCAAACATTTTATATATTAAAAAAATATCCATTTGTATAGTAAAAACAGTGATATTCACAATATAAACACTCGAAATAAGCATAAACTACGTGCTCCCTTTCACCGGCTTCATAAAGTTCATAATTCATTCGTAGGGCTTGGTATTACCTTTTACAACAAGCTACCATCTTCCTTTCTAGACTTGCCATTTAATGCGTTTAAAGCCAAAGTAAAATCTAACCTTTGTTCAAAGGCCTACTATTCCATTAACGACTATTTAAACGACAAGAATAGTTGGTCGCTGGGTTGAACTCAAGACAATGTTTGTGTTCTTTCTCCAAATTAGCTTACTGAAATGTGTATATAACTTCATGCATAGATATTTTTTTTACTTTATTTTATTTTTTTCGTCTGAATGCACGTGTAAGCGGGCACGCCCTTTAGTCTGGAGGCTTTATTTTTCTTTATTTTTTAATATTTTATTATTGGTGTGTGCTAGCTGACATGTGACATTAATTAGATTCTTTGTTTATATGAACTTGAACACTATTGCGTAGAATCTGGTTCTTCTAACCTAACAGACAGATGTGTTGCTGGGGAGTTTGTTCCGCCACTTCTTCTTCCCAGCTAAAACACTAGGAAGTGGCCAAGGGCGGGCGTTTTGGGGGACTGTCCCTTGTAATTTTGACGTTCAAAAAGTGCTGATTATCAGCCTAATTTGAATAAATGACTTTTGATTTTGATTTCATGCTCACTAAATTACAAACGATATTTTGTTTTACGTCAAAATCTTATAAAATAACTCCTATTCAGTTTAAAAGAAGTAATAAACCAACTTATTTGAACAGGAAAGCTTATAAGATTCCTTTATAAATGTCAATATAAATAAACGATACATTCGCGAGCGTGCGAGCAACTTCCAACGTCTGGACGGCAAAATAAATATAAACGACACTATGATACGTACACGCCAGGGGATGAGCACAAACTCTGTGTAAATTTCCGTACAGACAAGAGCTCTCTATCTGAAATCTCAGCTCTATACGGTAATTCCCGGCGGAATACTGAAAAGTCGTAAATTTACATGGTACCTCGTCAGTAGGGGAGGGGATGCACTCCGCTTTTCGAATTTATACTACCCATTTTTATGGTATGCGATTTGGCGGACGTGATTTTTGACAACAAGTTAAAAATTTACATTTTATATGATACGTCGGGTTTATGGCACGCCGCTATTGCGGAGATACCGACCGAGTTTATTGAACGAAGGAAATTCGTTTGCCGAAATCGCTTTGAGTTGTTTCAACTGTTTGCTCGTGAAATAATAATAACATTATTCGCGTTTGTAATACCGTTCTTTAGTTTTACCTAGGCCTGATGAGGCACAATATACACGACAAAGCGAATATTATTGTTATGATTTAATTCAATTCAATTTCTTGACAACGCCGATTGCTACGATCCATTTCCAACATAGTTAACATTTAAATAATCATTTCGACGAATTTATTTTTAATTTCGGTTATTACCAAGTAATAAAAATATTGGAAAAGGTCCCCGTAGTCATTTTCTTTTATCGTCTGTTTTATTTTCTTATTTGATTGAATTGCTAGTCAATATCGTTGAATCGGTTTAGATTTGGGAGAGGGTAAAACGTAAGGTTATTCTAGCATATTTTAGACTAAAGTTTGGACTACTTTCCAGGGAAGCAATAAACTTGGCGATAGTAAATTTGAAAAAGGACGACGTAATAACTAAGCTTTGGCGCAAATGGGCTACTTATAACAAAAAGCCCGATTGTGAAGTGATTAAAGACGAGGTGAGATTTTACATTTAAAGTAGACGTAATTTTGGCCATAGTTAGTTAAATTATATACTTATTTGCGGAAAATACATTATGAAATAAAACCCAATTTATGAATTCTTATTGTTTTTTTATTTTTGTTTATGCATTAGAAATTTTCATTGGGAAAAAAATCCTGTGAAAGGTCCCTATTTTCAATTAATTTCCAATGTATGCTACCAATAGTTTTTAATAAGATTTTATTCAACTTGCCGTATTAGTCAGTGTTTTAGTATGTATTGGTCAAATTTTGCAACTGTATTTCAAACCAGTTTCCTCCAACCGATTGAGCTGAAAGTTTTTTCTTATAAAATTCTGCATAAACAACAGCAATAAAATATATTTTGGAAGTCAAGCATAGTTCTACTTACTTTTCAGATGAAGTCTATATTTACATTTTTTCTTGTTTAATTTTAAGGAGACAACAATAACAGAGATGACGTTGAGCCAAGTGGCGGGTATATTCTACGTGTTAGTGGGAGGCCTGGCCTTGGCTCTGGGGGTCGCATTGGTCGAGTTCTGTCAGCACGGGCGCGCGGAGGCGGCGCGGGCAAACGTGCCGCTGCGGGCCGCGCTGCGGGCTAAAGCTCGACTGGCTTCCCGCTCCGAGCGCAAGACCCCGCCGCAACGCACGCAAAGTGATCACGAACGCCTCGGGTGGAATGGAGCAGCTTTCGCAGGGGTTAGTATTTCATAAATCGCTCACTATTTACCGCAGAACACTTTGAATATAGATTACCTAACCAAACGTTGTCAGTTAAACGAGGTAGTAAAATAAAAACGCTTTTGAGCGACGTGGTGTGTGGTAGTAGGTAATAAATTACTGTTTTAGGCAACACTTATTTTAAAGATTTATCCATTACCTACAAATTTATTTAAAGTGTAATAGGAATGTAAATTTGTAGGAAATACTATCTATATAAATACTCTAGATAGCAAAAAAGTTCTTTACGCAATAGATTCTCATCATCAAATAGGTATCATAGAGTTAAGTTGGCTTCAGTGTTGGAAGTAATGGCTACGAAAACAAGCTTGTATGTATTTGCTTAGCACAATTATGTTTGTCTAGCTTCAGTAATGTAATAAAATGCTATATGATTCCTTTTTTTTATAAAATAAATTCATTTTTATAGTTTATAGTACTTAGTAATATAGTAATTTTCTTTCAAATTCTATTTAAATGAAAAGGAGAAAGCAAATACATAACCGAATAGATTACCGAGTTAATAATATAGCAGATTCTGATCACTATTAATAAATGAATAAGTATGAATGATAAAATAGTACCTAAATATAAACTTGTGATGATGGATTTTGTCACCGACTTCTACTGCGGCCATCTTACATTATGTGTAATGTAGAATTAATCATGGCAAATAATAAGAAATCTTAGAGTGAAATTCGAAAAAAAATTAAGAACATGTAGAAAACCTGAAATTGTATCAATTTAAACCGTGATACAGTCGTGAACTGAGTATGTATTTAAATGTATAGCTTGGTAATGATACCAATAAATTATGAATGCGTGTGAACGGTTATTTTCCAAAAGCAAATCAGAGAGATGGAAAATTATTATTTGCATGAATAGACCAGGGTAGAAAGCCTTTAAAATAATAAAAAGTGAAAAAAAATAATAGTAGGATGAAACCCATTGGAAAAGGAGGTAAATATTATAAAAATGAAAGTAAAAATAATTTACGGGCGATCAGAGGTCGGGAAGGGGGTGGGGGTGAGTTTTTAAGGGTAAAAAACGGTTTTTCTCGATTTCCGGCAAAATTAAAACTCCTATCGAAAAAAGTCAAATGGCAAAGTTGTAGGTGATAAAAAGATCTAAAACTTTTGCATTTACACTTTTTTCACATAACCTCAAAATTTATGTGAAAAATCCAAAAAACCAAGTTTTTGGTTTTTTATTTTTATCTTTTACAATTTTTTTTTGTTTTTAACGAAATTTGGTGAAAACTTACCTTTTTATGTCCCAAATACGCTGTAATTTATTTGATTAAAAATATTAATTTTTTCACCTTATTTTGAATTAATATCGAAAAAACACCCTAATTTTTAATCGAAAATTCACCCGTCAAAATATCAGCTTTTTTCAAAAAGTTGGTATGGTTTCTGTTCGTTGAAATCTCTACTTTACGATGGTGAAAAAAAAAATATGTTACTATAGTAAATCTTCTCAGAAAATGCAAAAAATAAAAAAAAAACTCGAATTCGAAAGCTTTTTTTTAATTATTATAATTTCATCTAAAAAATGTGATTGCTGCAAATTGTTTCAATTAAAAAGTTGATTTATTTAATGCTAATTACATTTATGTCATAGAAAATCTCATTATATAATATAAATGTAAATCGTACTATTAAATGTAGTATGTATCTAAAAATGGTTCTGAAAATTGCTCCAATATTGAAGAAGAAACCTACGAGGAAGTTAATGATTCAGAAGAAATTGTGGAAGAAGAACCAACGCAGTCTGGAAATAATGTTGGAGAGGAAGAAGGTGATAGTCATGAAGATTTCGAAGATCTATTAGAATCGGAGATGTTTGACGAATCTAACGATGAAGAAATGCCATCAAAAAGACAAAAACTAATGGATAAGTGATTAAAATTGAAGATAAGGTATTTTTAAATGATAAGATTAATGTGTTTAAAAATATTGTAATGAATAACGTAATCAGAATAAAGCATCTACATTTAATAGTACGATTTACATTTATATTTATATATAATGAGATTTTCTATGACATAAATGTAATTAGCATTAAATAAATCAACTTTTTAATTGAAACAAATTGCAGCAATCACATTTTTTAGATGAAATTATAATAACTAAAAAAAAGCTTTCGAATTCGAGATTTTTTTTGATTTTTTGCATTTTCTGAGAAGATTTACTATAGTAACATATTTTTTTTTTCACCATCAGAAAGTAGAGATTTTAACGAACAGAAACCATACCAACTTTTTGAAAAAAGCTGATATTTTGACGGGTGAATTTTCGATTGAAAATTATGGTGTTTTTTCGATATTAATTCAAAATAAGGTGAAAAAATTAATATTTTTAATCAAATAAATTACAGCGTATTTGGGACATAAAAAGGTAAGTTTTCACCAAATTTCGTTAAAAATAAAAAAAAATTGTAAAAGATAAAAATAAAAAACCAAAAACTTGGTTTTTTGGATTTTTCACATAAATTTTGAGGTTATGTGAAAACAGTGTAAATACAAAAGTTTTAGATCTTTTTATTACCTACAACTTTGCCATTTGACTTTTTTCAATAGGACTTTTATTTTTGCCGGACATCGAGAAAAACCGTTTTTTACCCTTAAAAACTCACCCCCACCCCCTTCCCGACCTCAGATCGCCCGTAAATTATTTTTCCTTTTATTTTTATAATATTCCTCTCCTTTTCTAATGGGTTTCATCCTACTATTATTTTTTTTGGTTTTAAAAATTATCGACCCTGGTCTAGAAGGGAATAATCCAATAATCTAATTGACAGCAATTAATCTTATATCATTGCGGACAGGAACATTCACATGTCGAATTTTGGCATAAATATGGCTATCACATATTATACCACACAAATTAATAGACTTTTATAAAAGTTCAATATGCATAACAGGATAATGATGTTATATTAATATTTTTCCCTTTTATGTTTAGTACAATGACTTTCTACTAGGAAGGGAAATGTTGGGAAATATCCATCGCAAGATCTATTAAACAGTATTAAGGACGTAAGTTATACTTTGTAACCACTACGTTTTTTGTGAATCCGGTGCTCCAATTTTCCCATACAAATCTCTGATTAAAATTTTGAATTGTGTCCCTTCCGCACGTTATTATTTTAAAATAATAATTACACACCGTGACACATGGCTATAAATTTCGTCAAATGACTGGACTGTGTTTGCACTGCGATTTCGTTATTACTGAAGTGTTAATAATGCCACCCAGACCCAGTTTACTGATTAACTTATTATGCAAATAAAATTATGAAAAGCAAAACATTTGATATATAGATTGTTAATATAAAGTCACTGTTGTCATGTTTGTCACTATCTATTTTAAATTGAAGTGCAAACTAAGTCTTTTCGTACTTGTTTTTAAAGCCTAGAGTTGACGCTCAGGAAAAATCCTTCCGTATAGACCAAGAGGTAAGACTCAAAGTCAGAGGAAATAGGTTAATGCGGTGCTCACCGACGGTGGTTTATTACTTATTATATTTACGATGATGATCTTAAAATAAACACATCATTGTTGTGTCGCATGGTCTGCTGTTTGCTTGAATACTGTAGAAGACTTGAGGACTCTCCTGGTAGCCAGAATAACAATAAAAAAACTTTATTATATTGTGGAGAATATTATAAGAAAATAATCACCGTTTACATGAAGGTATAGCGTATCAGCTACTGCTACCTGAGCTGACCTTGTAAACTTTACTATTTTAATTATGAAATAGTATTTGTCGCTTGCCATGACAAAAATATGATATTTACTTTTATTTAAATATTGGTTAAGGCTATTTAGCATGGCCAACCAAGTGAAACCTCCAAATAAGAACAGTTATAGTGGTTATCGACTAACAGTAAATTTTAATAACTTACTGATTTTAGAATAAATTAATTAATTCGTAATAATGTTCGCGTGCCAAGTCCTGCCTACTGGACGTTCCTGGCATTTTAATTAGGATGGATAATGACTACGTCAAAATAAAATGTATTCAAGTTTTATAATCGTAATGAGATTACGTAACTTGACATTTCGCAAGTAGGTATAATTTAGATGTTTTTACAAGTTGTGAGTTGCAACAAAAACAATACCTGGCTTTTAGTCTTACGAAAACTACTAAGTGAAAGTTAGATATTCCATACCAGTAATTCCAATTTGTTACCTGCTTCACTGTGAGCGTTAATTGTAACCCTATCGTTTCTTGTTTACGTTTCTCTATTAATATCCATTACCCATGTGGCTGTGATAGTGATTAAATGACATGTGGCTTCCAGACTCTCACAGAAAGCATTAAGAAGACACGAGGAGTATCGTCAATGCGTATAATTTCGCTTTGTCTCTTTCTCTTTGTCTTCTGTATCGCTTAACTTCTCGTTGTGAGTCTGGAGACCGCATCAGAAGTGTAGAAGACTATAAAAGAAGAATACAGAAATATCTATTATACAAGTATCAATTCTTTGCCTAGTTAGAGTATAGTGATCGCAAACGCGGCAGTGCGGGTAGCCTACCGTGACGTCTTAAAGCAGTATTGTTTTATCTTATTCCAGAGTAGGAAAGCGATGGTACTAGACTTCCTCTTTAGCTCCTCCTCTTTAGCTCCGTCTCTTTCCCACACCGGAGTGATATTGAAACAATACTGCTTTAAGACAATACATATAGTAGCCCTGAGCATGGGTTCGATCCCAAGTTTAGGCAGAGTCTTATTAAAGTCTTATTAATAAAAACAAATGTCCTCCAGCTGCAAATCGAAATTTTCTCACGCGATACCACAATCGCCTGTTATAGGTTTTGAAGTTTGGGCCAGATTCCGTGCCGCTGAGTGTATAAAACAACTCAAAGTGATTAATTGTTTAAAAGTAAAATTTAAGATACGATTTTATTCTGTAGTTAGCAATTGCTTGAAGTAAACATAACTACCCTTCGGAAAATATGGACTCATGGTTTTTGTTTATCTATGTTTAATTATTTCAAAAGGCGTTACATGCCATTCAATCGAAGGTGCTTCATGTAAACCCCAACTGGTGCCATCCAACAAAAGGTGCACTAACGTGCAACCTTAACATAATTATTTTCGTTATTTTTTTCGTAATGCCTACCTGTACTTCACGTTTCAGTACTTCACCTCCGGCACCCAGATCTCCCAAGAAGATGCTGTTCACGCCAGTTTCACGCACGTGTGATCCGCGGAGAAGGCCGGCGCCAACGTGCGTCAGTCTTCAACAACCACAAAAATACCCAACAATGGCGTCGACCTTTACCAACTTTAAATAAACGAAGGCTGCTGTATCATCTTATCATGAACGTTTTCCCGCTTCCTCGATAGCGCTGGAGCATAATACCATAAACGTAATAAGGCTGAGGGCTCATTAATGCGTTGCGTTGCGTCGTTGCATATCAGTTGAACGCATTTTATGCCACACCCGCGTTGCGGACGACCACGTTATGTAAACGACGCAGCGTCCGTGCAGCGATGTCGCAACGCAACGCACTAATGGGGCCTCAGCCATACACATTACATGGTGTATTTCCGGCTGAATAGTAGCCCAGTTAAGTAGTCCTGTCTATGAAAACTGGTACTAGTGCACACTGGTCACCTGATTGGTCATAGAAATAGACAAGTACATTATTGATTAATTTGGAATCGTTCACAACTTCAAAATTAATCAATAAATGTAAACGCAGGGTTAGATCTCAATTTCAATTGAGATCTAACCCTGCGTTTACTCCAATTTATATTTTGATACAAAGGGGCAAACATTTTCTTTGAAAAAGAGGCGGATTTTTGCCGAGAGCTGCAGTGACAACTGCCCACTTGTATCAAACGACGTTTTTTAATACACTTACATACGAAGAAATAAAATAATGAAACGAAAAGTGTTTTCATCAATTTTTATAATTTTTGTGTGGTATTTTTTTTATGAGACCATGAATTGTTTTTGACATGTCTTTTACAAGACTTGGGTGTGAACACAGGGTAAGAAGGAAATAAATAAATAAATTTAAAGGAATGTGTATTCAATTAAACGGGAAAAAACAAAATGTGCCAAAATCAAGGGATTTCAGAGTATTGAAAAATAGTTGATGTTATATTTTGTCTTCGTACAGGTCAGTAGTAGGTAAACACATTTCTGTGCATTAAATTATTTTATATTATTATTTAAATTATTATTAAATGTATGTTAGCCATTTACAACGTATAGAGGATTAAAGGATATACCTGTGGATTAAAGGTTAATGCACAATTGTAAGAACTCGATGGGTTATGAATACCTAAACGAGATGACGGCTCGCCGTTAACGAGTGGCATAAAAGTGCATTTGCACATTAAGAAGCATGAGGATAATTGCTGTCATAAAAAAATCTCTTTAATTCACCAACGTTGTATCTGGGGTACTTTCCGGTGTCGGGAAAGCAAATTTAAAGTAAAGCGTGTTTAACAACTAGTCTACTTTGAGCACCTACAAGCGGTGCAAGATAGATAAGCCAAAAGGCAGTTTTCAACACACTTGTGTGTTAGAAAATAATATTGTAACCGTCATGGCTTAAGACGGAACAGGGCCTGCGAGGAATTCGAAAAATAGGTTTTTGCAAAAACTATTGCCGTCGCGTTGCCTGCCCCCGGAGAGTGCAAAAAGGACGCTCAGACCGATTAATAACAAAAAAAACTGACGAGATCGACGTTTCGTATTCTTCTCTTTTCTCCTCGAGAACTGAGCCGATTCAATTATTTATGACATTAAAATTTTAAGAAAGAATATGTCTAGGTTCCTATCCATATCTATTTCTTTTATGTCAAAAACTTCTCGCATTTGTCTGGTAGTCCTTGAATTTCGGCGGTAAAAATGGGGAATTTTGGACCTGTCTACAGCAGAACTTGATTTTATAAAAAGAACTAATTGCTCTAGAGGCATTATTCAGAAAGAAAAAAGAGGGGCTGTAATTCTACACACAAATGTATTCCACATTTGTGTGTAGAATTACAGCCCCTGTTCCCCTTAATGGTTAGCAAAAATAAAAAATTTAGGGAAAAACGCTAGACTAGGAAAACTTAGATGTAGAGAAACGTAACCATTATAAATAGTATTTACTTAGTAAGTAATAATATAATAGTTCAATGTACTTTCAGATGAATACCTACCTATGTATGAATAATCTATGTACCTATGTATTTAAGTAATCCGAACCCACCCGATATTAAGTTACGTCAAATTTCACTTTTCTTGGACTTCTGTGACGGAGTTGTAAAATGTGAATCAGATGTGCAACTCTTTCAAAAGTGACAGCTGTCAGGCATGCCGCGTGCTCCAATTCTCCCAGGTAGGCTTTCATCGCCAATACCAGACGGCAAAATCGAATAAAATGTGCCAACCCGAAGTGTGAGCCGTGCTATTGACCGCTCAAAGCTAGTCGTTGTGTATTTGCATTTTCCAATTAATTATTATATGCACCTAATTATATGTTAAGTTTATCTCCTCCTCCTCCTCGCGTCGTATTCCTCAATGCTGAGGGCCTTTTCTCGGATGATCTTCCTCCAACTGTTTCTGTCCCTGACTGTGTGAAGGGCCCTGTGGACTGTGGAGTCAAGGGCGCTGTGGACTGTGGAGTCAAGGGCGCTGTGGACTGTGGAGTCAAGGGCGCTGTGGACTGTGGAGTCAAGGGCGCTGTGGACTGTGGAGTCAAGGGCGGTACGGATCTGGTCGGACTAACGTATCGGCTGCGTCCACGTGGCCTTTTCCCGTCCACCTTGCCGGTTACGATTAGCTTCTCAAGGTTGCTATCGTCTTTCCTCGCAATGACCGAAATATTCCAAGACCCTGCGCAGGGACTCGGATGACAGCCGTGAGGAGCTTTTGAGCTCTCGCAGTATGGAGACGTTTGTCCGATATGCTGTCCAGGGGATACGCAGTATCTTTCTCCAGCACCACATCTCATAAGCGTCAACGCGTTTACGGTCAGCGGCTTTCAATGTCAGTCTCAGTGCCATACGAGATGGTCGAGAAGACCAGGGTCCGCACCAGTTTGGTTTTGGTTTTTACGAATATGTTGCGATCTTTCCAGATATTTCCAAGCTGAGACATGGCGTTTTTAGCCATGCCTATATAAGTTTATCTCACACGATGCATAATTAAGGCCGCCTGTCGTGTTTATGACACGGTCCTCCGCTTTGCACGTGATCACTGCAAGTTTCTGCTTATTTGACTAGACGATTATGCGATAAAAGATAGAGTAAAGTGCAGGATATTCAAATATGCAAAATAATGGCATTAATTAATTAATGCCATAAAACACTGAACTGCAATCCTAGTCAAGGAATGGTTTTCACAAATTTTTATTTTCACATATACAAGCCTGCCCATTCATAACTTGCAAAGCAATATGAAAATCAAATCGAACTTTAAATTATACTTTTCACTTGTAACTACCATCAAATGTAATAACTCACAATTAATTCTTTATTTGGCTATAGTTTTAGATACGTAAATTAATGATTAGAATATTTATTAGCTAAAGATACTATTTATATGGAAGTTTTTGATGTTGTACATTTATTTTAGTGCATACTTGAGATCCAGGTCTTACTGGATTTGCTAATTAGCGGTATGTTTACTTAGAATATACTTATAAGCACAAAACTGCATGAAGAGGAATACTATTTCCACGAAATTATTTAGATGTTAATGTTATTACAAATAGTCGTTCGAAATTAACACAAGCGCCAAAGTTATAATTATAAATACCAAGTATAGGCTTTAGATACAAGAAAAAAGGAGAAAATCATTATAAAAAAAACTATTTTCTCCGTTTACATAGTAAATAATAAAAAAAGGAAACATTTTACGCTTTCAAAAGCACTTTTAAGCAATAATAATGTACCTACTAAATTATTTTGAAATAATGAATACTTGTAACCGCATCAAAAAGTGTTTTGCACAGTTCCTTAAACTTTAGAGTAACTAAGTGTAAAAGTAAAGTAAATGTCGTATTATTTTTTACAAAATGTATCCAAATATTTATACAAGCTGTTGTTTTGCACCCAAATCAATAATAAAATGGGTAGGTAATTTTATTTTTATTATTTACTGAAATCTTTAAGTGTAAACTACCCGTGTTTTAAACGCGGCCTGTTTGATCCTCGCCCCAAAACCGCGTTTTCAGACATACAACAGTTTTGACGAGGATGCAAAACAATACCTTGTCGAAATGGCTACGTTATAGTTTATAATCGCATTTCGATGTCTAGTCTAGCATTACTGTCAGTAGAATTGTATTATCTCTTGGAGGTGAGTAGAAAACATATCTGTGTACTAAATTCTTAAGGAAGTAGTTTCGTACAATTGTCAAAAAAAAATTGTTACGTTCAGATAGATTATATACTAAGCCACATTTTCTTGTTTGGTGTTGGCAATTGTATTAGTACATTTGTTTTTTATTTCAATTGTATTACTACGTTGAATAATGTGTCAGCATATTTCTTTATAAACAGGGTGACTGGCTAAATCAACCTATTCCTTGAAAGGGGTTATACTAGAAATCATAGTAACAAATTAAGACCAGGCCTTCTATTCACAAACGGTTTGATTCGATTTCGAATCTCTCGCTCGCTGTCTTAATGTCAAAACAAGATAGACATACGACTTGTCAAATCGAATCGAAGCGTTTGTGAATCGAAATCGAATCGAAGCGTTTGTGAATCGAAATCGAATCGAAGCGTTTGTAAATCGAAATCGAATCGAAGCGTTTGTGAATTCGGGGGCTGTTAAATAGAAGTCAAAACTGGATGGTGACCGAGCTGTGTCGGTTGTACTTCTTTTGATAAATTGGTTTTCAAGGATTCATTCGTTCATGAGGTATCAGAATAGTATCAATTAAATGTTTAAGAGTGGAGTAGATTTTTCATAATTAACTGTTTATCAATTAAATGTTTAAGAGTGGAGTAGATTTTTCATAATTAACTGGTTTTGGTAACAAGTCAGAAAATTTAAATAAAATTTAAGAACTGATACAGCTCAGTAGCTATTCAGTTTTGACTCCTAGTCAACTGGACTTAATTTGTTGTTAATGATCTCTAGTATAACGGTTTCAAGGAATAGGTCAACTTAACCAGTAACCCTGTATATAGCACTCAGTAAATAGTTTTTTTTAAGCACATTCGTAAGCTCATTTTTTCTTATTAGTTATACGGGTTTGTTGTTAAATGGGTGCATTCCTTGAAATAACTAATAGGTACGAGAACTAAACCGATACTTTTCTTATAGGCCATATAATCAGAGAAGATTTGTCACAATTTACACTATTTAGCCTAAAGATGGACAATGTACAAATTTTAAAAGTTTAAGTAGGTAATGCACCCACAATTACCAATCACCATGTATTGAATTATATGAACTTGGTTATGTCGAAGGGTCTTTATCATTCTTGTTCTTAATCTAAATGAAAATAGCGCTTAAAGAAGTTGTAAGCAACGTAAAACTAATCAGCTTGAATAAAAGAGGTTTCTCGTTGCATAACAAGATCGTACACACGTACTTACTTATTTATTAAAAGATTTTCAAGGCCCTTCGAAGAAGCACTATTTATTTCAAAATTTTCGTGTTCTAGCTTAATCAATCGATTTATTAATATAAAAAAACTTAAGGTAAATTATTAAAACATATTGTGCGGTTACATCGTTGTTTTATTTTAGAATGGTGAACCTATTTCTATTATTTATGTCCGGGGGATTCAAGGCTTGCTTTTAGGGTAATGATAGCACCAAGTATTGTGTAGTTTCCATTAAAAAAGAGGTAATACTACGATTAAAACGAAGAAAACCAGCAAAAAGCGTTTATTATTTTGATCGACTTTTATATTTTTGTGTAACATTTAAGAATAAATAAAAACGAAACAAAAATCTTTTTCAAATAGCACTTAGTAAATAGTTTTTTTAAGCACATTCGTAAGCTCATTTTTTCTTATTAATTATACGGGTTTGTTGTTAAATGGATGCATTCCTTGAAATAACTAATAGGTACGAGAGCTAAACTGATACTTTTCTTTTAGGCCATATAATGAACGCCTAGAACGGAAAAGATTTGTTACAATTTACACTATTTAGCCTAAAGATGGACAATGTTCAAATTTTAAAAGTTTCGAAACTTTTAAAATTTCGAAACTTTTCTCCGAAATATCCCAATTTAATTAGCTATTGCATCCACAAATACTAATGACCATGTATTGAATTATATAAATTTGTTTTTGTCCAAGGATCTTTATCATTCTTGTACTTAATCTAAATGAAATTATAGCTTTAAGAAGTTGCAAGCAAAGTAAAACTAATCAGTTTGAATAAAAGAGGTTTCTCATTGCATAGCAAGATCATTATTACACGGACTTACTTATTTTTTTAAAAGATTTTCATGGCCCTTGGAAGAAGCACTATTTTATTTCAAAATGTTCGTGTTCTAGCTAAATCAATCGATTTATTAATATAACAAAACTTAAGGTAAATTATTAAAACATATTGTGCGGTTACATCGTTGTTTTATTTTAGAATGGTGAACCTTTTTCTATTATTTATTTTGTAGACTTCAAGGCTTGCTTTTAGGGTAATGATAGCACCAAGTATTGTGTAGTTCCCATTAAAAAAGACGTAAATTAACTACAATCAAAACGAAGAAAACCAGCAAAAAGCGTTTATTATTTTGATCGACTTTTATATTTGTCTAACATTTAAGATTAATAAAAGCGAAACGAAAAACTTTGTAAAAATAAAGACGGTAGTATTTACAGTACACGACCATTTTGTACACCCATGTAAAGCATAAAACAAAGTAGGTATCAAATGTATTTCGCCAAAAACGAAAACTTCATACTTAAAAACACGCGTTACACTATTGTTAACCCGGCGAGGATGTGGTGAAAATAGTAACGTGGAGGTTGTGGAGGGTCTTATTGGCCTGTATATAATTGGGTTTAAAATATCTAAATTTATATTAATGTACCAAATATTAATCAATATTATTTATTTTATATGTTATTTTTACGGTTTGATCGAAATGAAACGCAGATAAGAGTACAAAATATTATAATTAAATCACTTTTAGCAAAGTACTACAAAATAATCAACTTTTGCATAAACTTTCTAAACTTACAATAAAAACAACAAAAAATAACTAACTTCTTAGACGATTAACTTTTAATTTGGTACATCCGTTGAGATCAATTAGTTAAGCTCCTGGCTATTCATTGTGTACGAAAAAACCTAAAATTATAATAATATTAACTAAAAAATATAATTAAGGTGGAAGTTTAATCGCGCTTTCCCATACATTGTTTTTTTCCCAAATTCTCGATACTTATATGCTTTTTGTAGAAGTAATGAAACAACATGATGTTATTACGAATTAGTGTTGTCGCAAATCCCTTCAAACATAAAGAAATAACAAGGTTTGTAGGATTTCCAGGGCCGAAAAAAAACGAAAAATCTTTGCATGTGTGCGTGCTTGGAGTCACACCATCTACCGGATATCTAAAGAACAATCAAGCCTCTTGCATAAAAAACCTCGAAATAATTATCTGCTAGGACTAGATGGCGTGACGTTGTCATTGTAAGGTGGTGACAGTAAGTCTTAGTGTGTGCGTGACTTTTGATTTCATTCTTCAAACAAGTAGGTAGGTAGGTAGATAAATCTAATTTGGGTAAATTAGATTTATAATTTCATAAGAATGAAGTTAAATATTCTTAAACTATGTCAAGTTGTTCACCCAAACCAATGTTTGAAAGTACCTATTAGGGATGAAATGTGTAATTCGGAGTTGGTTAATGGTTGGCTAATTTTATTGCGTGATAGCTAAAACTTATTAGTTATTAACAAGTAGGTATTCAGACATACCAAACATTCGTTATGAAGCCACAGCTTTTTGTACGTGGACTTTTCGCGGTTTATCTAATAAACTAATAATGTACTTACATTATATAACATTACATTCATTCATCACACTATTTACATTCATGAATGTAGGTAAGTACTACCTGCTTACCTACTAAAACATACCGACGCAGTCAAGGTTATGTTGGGAGAAAATTAAGCGTCGTAACTGTTTCTAATAATAATGATCACAGTGAAAAACACAAACCTAACTGTCGTTTTTGCTTTTAATTTCATTCTTATGTCTACGGAATAGAAGTCAAAGTCGGTTGACCGGACTGTAAAAAAGGCGAAGTGGTAACTGAACTAGAGCTATTCGTGTTATTGTGCGATTTTCCATCATGCTTTAATCTAGGCTTAGGACTAGCAGAAAAGTTTCCAAATATGCATTAGTATTTAATTTGGTTGAAACTACGTAAACTTACAAACATTATGTATATACATTCTTTCTATTTCCAAGAAACATTGAAGCATAAAACAAAATACATCAACGTTTAATCTCGAAAATGTAGTCTTTAAATGCTTGACAGTAAAGATTATATTGATCGCATTATAATGTCTGTTAGATTTCCGAGAACCGAAATCTAAATCACAAAATTCGCGCTATCCTTTTTACTCCGCTATGTTACCCTTAGTTAGAAAGAGAGAAAGCGGATTTCTAACTACGTTTGGATTTCATTTGGTGATGGATTTGATTGTCGATTCGGTTGGTGGTAGATCGTTAGCGTTTGGTTCGGATAGGTAGATTATTAGAATCAGATCTTCAAGTTTGAGAAATCTATACGAATCGATTTTCTAAATTAAACTGCATATAAGCGCAGACAAAATTAGCGTTAAATAAATAAAACAAAGATTTTTTTCCAGTCTCTGTGTCAATTTGATTTATATTTGATTAGGTATACAAAATTATACATTATGATTGCAGACGAAAATATTAGGTAAAAAAAAAATAAGCAGCCGTCGACCTCCTATGTTAAAAATTGCTCAGAGTAACAGGCTTTCCAAATGATCTAAAAACAAAAAGTTTGTTTCATTACCTACAGTCAATGACGTATCACTACATAGTATAAAACAAAGTCGCTTCCCGCTGTCTGTCCCTATGTATGCTTAGATCTTTAAAACTACGCAACGGATTTTGATGCGGTTTTTTTTTAATAGATAGAGTGATTCAAGAGGAAGGTTTATAAGTATAATATATGCATAATATAGTAGAGAAACACTGATAATGTTAGAGGTTTCCAATGTGATGTCGACAGACATTCTGTAGTATATTTAGTATCTGCATTGCACCCGCGCGAAGCCGGCGCGGGTCGCTAGTTATAAATAAAGCGATGTTGGCGGGCACGGGCCGTACCGCCGTACGGGAGAGGAATCAATGTCAAGAAATGATTATGTAGGTATTAAATTTTTAATTTTGAAATTGTTGTGTTATACCTGTGCGAAGCCGGGGCGGCCTGCTAGTTCGATAATAAAAAAAATAAGTAAAGCCAAGGATACACTAGGGGACAAATGTGCCACGACATGTATCGGCGACATGTCAAGCGAAGCCGGCCGATTTCGCCTGACAAATATGGCGACAACGCGCGACTTATGTCCGCAGCGACGACGTCAGACGAAATCGTGCGACTTCGCGAAACTTCGCCTGACATATCTAGCGACATCACGAAGTTTCGTTTCACAAGGCAGGCGATATCCAGCCACCGAGGTAGTGTTGTTGGCTGCGGCGTACACAATTATTATTAAAAGTCAAAGAAAAAAGACGAGAAGATGGTGGGTTAGAAAGTACTATGTAAAGTATGAATTCGCGCAATGTTACGACTCGGACAAAATAGGTAAGTTTATGTGGAATTATCATGTATGTTCACACGGCGACACATCAAGCTTTACACTTCCAGTATAACGTGGCCTCGCTTTGTCTATATATTCTATACAGTGACAAATTTGCATAAACTGGTTTTTTCATACCTTGATCAGCGGTCGTGCGTACCTACTGTTATAATTACGTATGTACCTACAATACAACGAAAATGTCACAAACCGTCGCAGCGTCGTGGACACTAAAAAGTAACATTACTCAAGAATGCATGTATTGTGGTCATTATTTTGACAACCTTGTTCGAGCAAAGTCGACCTTGCCGTCAACTCAAACTAACTAAATCGCAAACTATTAGTAACTAGCACCCCGCCCCGGCTTCGCACGGGTATTTAACAATACACAAACATAAATAAACCCTTCTATTAAGAAAGGAAACAACGTTGCCCAAATTCACTTATATTTAATGTATAACTAAAATAGACACTGTAGTTTCTAACTTATAAAAATAACTATATTAATACATTTAGCAATTTCGACGATGCAATAATGATTTTACAGATAATAATATAACCAGGATCGCGAATCAGGAAGTTAGGAATGACCGAACAGCTCCGTAGTCGAAAGCAAAAAGGGCAGAGGTGCGCCGCTGCCGCCTAGTTGTCGCCTCGCAATCGCCCTCTGTCGGCGCCTTGGTTAGTTGGAGGCCGAATAGAGTTGCCAGCGACAACATCCGGCCGTCCTGCACCACGCCTTCGTCCTCGATGGCGTCATAGTCTGGTGCAAGTGCTGAAAACAACATATTGTTTACATTAGTATTTTATATATATATTTTTTTTTCAACAACCTAAATCATTGATTATAGCCATTTTCATCCAGTACAGCTAATCTAAATGATTTTTATAGCCATTAACTACAGTGTTCAGAATTCTTAGTCGTAGCAACCTCTGGTTGACATCAATAACCAAACTAGCCCGTGATTTATCCGTACACTAGGATGTATATCTCCACTTTTGCTTATTGGTTCATTGATCTCAAGAGTCCTAATAGCACAATGCATACCCACATAATATATACCCAGTCAGGATATACATATTTGCAGGCATGCACAGTACCGATAACAAACCCTTTACCAAATAATCAGCAACGATGTTCATCACAGATATTCGTCACTGATTTACCACCAAGAATTTGAAAACCATAAATGACTCACTTGCACTAGACACATTAACACTTAGATTAAAGGAGTGAATCACCGGAGTGCATCGGTTGAGAAACAATTAATAAATTGGGGTGACGGGTGACAACTTTATCCTTAATGCGCAAATAATCCAAAATCTAAAATAGTAATTAATTGTTCAATATACCTGACAACATCCGGTATCTTCATCTAGTGTACCCAAGCAACTAGTCATCACCTTCAGAGAACTGTATCCAAGGTTTCATGTTTTCGGTGCATGTTACACCTTCGTAGTGCTTGGATGTACGCTCGGCACCTCGCATATCGGCCACTTTGTATCTGTCGTGGCCCAAGACCTCTTTAACCTGAAATGGGCCTTTGAACAACGGCAACAACTTTTTGCTTTGCCCGTCGTTGTTATGGCTAGGAATTTTAATTAGAACAAGGTCTCCTACATCGTATTTAGGCGCATCTTTACGTTTCGAGTCAAAAGTTAATTTTGCGTTTTTAGCAACCTTTTTAATATTATTGTCTACATTTGCCCTTAATGAAGTTACATCAACTACTTGTTCTTCACTATCACTGACTATTTTATCTGAATTCATTCGTAGCCTATACCCAAAAAATACTTCACTGGGGACAGCCGCAGTGGATTTATTAATAGTACTATTAATCCCTTGCTGAATTCGGTCAATATGCATATCCCATTTGTTACAGTCAGTGTTAGCTCCCATACTACGCAAAGATTCTAATATAGTTTGGTTGAACCGCTCAACTTGCCCGTTAGATCTTGGCATAGCTGTAGCAATTACATGATGTCTAATAGCCCTATCTTTACAATGCGTAACAAACAATTTAGAAGTGAATGCGCTCCCTGCATCACATATCAATCTCTTAGGGTTCCCGAATATTTTAAATATTTTGTTTAATTCATTTATAACAATTTGACTCTTTGTGTTCTTAACAGGTGCAATGAAAACAAATTTCGTAAAAGAATCTACCAAAACTAATAAGTAAGTGTTTTTTAACGTTGTTTTAACAAAAGGCCCTAAGTGATCCATATGCAACGTATGGAAAGGCCTCGCATATTTAGGAATTGGAAATAGTTTCCCAGCCTTTTTACCATGTACATTTTTATAATATAAACAATTCAAACAATTTTTTATATACTTAGTAACTACTCTTTTGATGTGCGGAAACCAATACTTATCTCTAATCCTATCAATTGTTTTATCAACAGCAAAATGACCTATCTCATCATGATTGGCTTTAATTATTTGCCAAATACATTGTTTTGGTACTACCCATCGTCTACCATATTCAGTTCTTCGATATACTTTATTGCCTAGTAGTTCATATTCAGTTAACACTTTTTTATGCTCATCGGCCTGTCCTGACTCTAAAATTTCCCGTATTTCACAAATATTAGGATCTTGTAATTGTACCGACAGTAACCAATCGCATTCTGTAATGGCCATCACACTTTCGTTAACTATGATAGAAGTATCGATAATAGGGTTTCGTGATAAAGCATCTACATGCTGCATCTGAGATCCTGCCCGATGTACAACCTCGAAAGTAAATTCCTGTGTCTGTAGAACCCACCTACCTATACGCGGATTTATTTCTTGTTTATTAATAGAATGCCTAACTGCACTGCAATCAGTGACTATTTTAAAAATAGATCCTAACAAATAATGTCTAAACTTTTGAAGGCCAACAACTATAGCTAAAAATTCTAACTCGAATGAGTGATA
The DNA here is from genome assembly GCA_949152445.1 of Cerastis rubricosa. NCBI lineage: Eukaryota > Metazoa > Arthropoda > Insecta > Lepidoptera > Noctuidae > Cerastis > Cerastis rubricosa. Next base: position 18,745,352 of record OX424523.1, on the reverse strand, counting down.
CCGCTTTTCCTCTGATGTCGTTTGAACTTGACGTTGAAGAGGAGCGTCGCCGACGTCGGCGCCCTTGTTTCTTCTTCTCTAAAGTATTTGACTTTCGACTACGTGGCATCGCGGGTATGAGAAAAAATAAAAAGAAAGCAACAGTATCTCACTTCTGATATTAAGAAAGGAAACAACGTTGCCCAAATTCACTTATATTTAATGTATAACTAAAATAGACACTGTAGTTTCTAACTTATAAAAATAACTATATTAATACATTTAGCAATTTCGACGATGCAATAATGATTTTACAGATAATAATATAACCAGGATCGCGAATCAGGAAGTTAGGAATGACCGAACAGCTCCGTAGTCGAAAGCAAAAAGGGCAGAGGTGCGCCGCTGCCGCCTAGTTGTCGCCTCGCAATCGCCCTCTGTCGGCGCCTTGGTTAGTTGGAGGCCGAATAGAGTTGCCAGCGACAACACTTCTATTTGCGTCAGGTAACTAAAAAAAGTCTCTGTGGTGTGAAAATCTGTATGGACACCATACAGAATTTCACACCACAGATAATTTTTTTGGTTCTGTATGGTGTCGGACGTAAAGAATAGCACCATTCCATATCTTCCCGTGGGTGTCGTAAGAGGCGACTAAGGGACTTGCCAGAGAATGGGCAGCAGGGTTCTGTGGGCTTTTGTAACAACTGTTCTGCGATCGCCAACCCGCCTGCCAAGCGTGGCGATTATGTCAACACCCCCCTTACTTATGTCAATGGCGACACTTGGGGGAGGTCTATGTCCTGCAGTGGATGTCTTTTGGCTGAAATGATGAATGATGATGAACTAAAAAATAATAATTATAAACAAAGTTTGAATATTCCCCTCCCGAACGGCCCGTACTCCAGTGACGCCTACATCGTATTAGGTGATGCCTAGCCAGCTGAGCAGGGTGAGCGGCGACCACGCAACTTTTTTCTAATACTTACATTTTTAAACTCGTGATATCTTTCGAATGGAATGTTCGAATTGAATAATTCAAACAGTTCTATAAAGGTATTGAAACAGTCTTGAATATGAAGTAATTTATTTCGATAAGGATTAATACCAAGATACAAATACAGAGCCTTTTCTAACGGCGGCATTAAAATATATTTTTTTAAATAAAAGAACACTTATTGTGGCATAAATATAATAGACATAATTATGCTGTCGCGACACTTTTTGTAAATAATGATGTGTTCTGCAAAGTCGTAATACATTATTTTATTCTATCATCAATAGTTTTCGCAGCGCACGCGATGTAAAGAATATTTTAGGTAATTTTTATACACCTTGGGTTACATAATTGCAGTTTTAGTAAGGATCCCTAATTTTTTTGAAAATATAATATAGCTTATGTCACCCGCGGATAGTGTAGCTTCCCAACAGTGAAAGAATTTTTCAAATCGGTTCCGGACTTTCGGAGCCTATTCAATGCAAACAAACAAACAAACAATCAAATCTTTCCTCTTTATAATATTAGTTTAGATTTAGATTTAGACACAGATTAGGACAGATACTTCACTCAGTAGAAAACATCCAATACCTATTACGATAATTGCCTACTCCCTCGCGTCAACAACCACTGTATGCTAAAATGCGCCTAAATGCTCAAGCGTACAGCAGTGATTGCTTCGCACCGCGCGATTCCACAGTAATCGCAGGGCTGCCTCTTCGATAAAATTAAATTAACATAACTTTTTATCTATGTTATTGAGAACTGTGAATATGTTCTGACTTTTATGTGGCAGTTAAAAAATGTATCATTTATAAAATATTTAACCAACTTAAAAAAAAGGAGGTGATCAGACATACAGGCCAAACTGAGAAGTTTGACTTGTATTGTTTGTAGGTATGTATGTTTGTGCGCGATAATCTCGCGTTTGGCTAAACCGATATCGATGCGGTTTTCAGAAAAGGATTTGTTACATTTAGGAGAACGTTTTAAAATAAGTATAATAAATACTTCTTAGTTTGATGATGATCTTCGGAGATGTTCACTAGAAATGAAAAAAAAAGCCTTAAAAAAAGAGAACCGACTTCAAATAAAGCACTAAGCCGTAAGAAATAATATTTTTTTTATGGTAGTGCTAACAGCTGGTAATTACGAATCGAAAAAGCACCGACATCAAAGAAAAAATTATTTCTTACGGTTTAGTGTTTTGAAGTCGGTACTCTTTTTTAAAGTTTGTTTTATTATATTTGTAAGTTTGTTTTGTTTTATATATTGGTGCTGACTGTGGAAGAAACCTAGATAAAACATAATTATAGGCACCACACGGCATCGTAATACGCGTACGAACGAACAGCACTATTAAAATTGAACGGCGTGCGCGCGCTTCGCTTGCGAGGCGAAAACCGCACTGAATTTGATAAGCCGGCGGACCGAGACCGCTCGGCTGGGCGGTAGGCACTTATAGCGCGCAAGTACATGGAGTGACGGAGGCCTGATTTAGATATCAAACCCGGAAAGACGGTGTTGAATTTTAGTAACTGTACTGTTGTCATTTTAACTAAAATTCTAGTTTATTAATATATTTTTTATTTAAATTACTTGCTGGTTTTATTAGGATTAGGTACTTGAATTTTTGAGTAAAGCACTATACAAACCTTGGCCCACAATGACTGCTTCGCTGGTCACGCTATGATTGCCTCGAGCTAGCCTAGCTACGCTCTAGGCCTTTCAGCTTGGCCATCATTGCAGCCCTTGCTGTCGCTGTGCGCTGTCGGTCATAATCAGCGCGACCAGCAAAGTAGTCATTATAAACCGCGGCAGTAATGTAGGTACTATTAGGTACGTACGTAGTAAGGTAATAAGAAAACAAACTTGTATTGATAGTACCATTATTACCTCAAAAATTTAAGAAAACAGGTAGGTAAGTAATTTAGAAGAAATAAATATGTTGGTAGAACTAATTAAAATGTTTATATTTGGTATCCACTCGGACATAAGACTAACCCGCACTGGGCCCGCGTGGTGGATTACAGGCCTGTGTCCTAGCAGTGCGAACATTATAGGCTGATTACGCTGCTGCGGAATATAATTAATCGGACATAAACTGCGATGAATTTTCAAGTAAGCATGCGACGGCACGGCGGCGTGAAGTCTGAAGACTCTCTTGAGCGATCGCTGCATAACCACCCGGGGAAAACTAAACATACTTATTTAATAAAATAAGCAATCCATATTAGGTATCTACAGAGCCCTTCAGCTGACCAGGTCATGACCTCCGACCCATATACCTATCAGCTGGCCAGGTCATAACCCCTGATCTTAGTACGAACCAGCTGATCCATGGTTACCAATATTAATTCTTCGATCGGAATTCGATTGTTTTTATTATTCAACAGATAAATAATAAATTAATTTAGTTTTGATACCTTCCTTTAAATTTTGAATTGAGTAGTAATATATCACTACCAACATTAACAATATTTAATTGAGTCTGGAAATACCGGAATTACTTTCCGGAAAAATGGCTTATCCATGTTATTCTTTCTGTGTGCATTTATGATACAAGTACCAAAAATCATTCTACCTACTCCGATCTATGGTGATAAGCATATTACCATCATTATGTATTGTTAACAATGTATTTACATTCATAGCAAATAATTTATTAGGATATTACAACTAAATATGGATTTTTAATATAATAATAATATGGACTTTAGTTTCAGAGAAGTTGGTGGCAAAAAAACTGAAAACAAACATGTCACCGACTTCTGAAGCTAAAGTTATTTTTCACTTTTTTGCTTTTTGAAGACAGTTTTTTTTTGCAAATAGTTTTAGTTTTTTCTTAGGTGACACTAACGAGCATGGCAGTTGAGAATTTGTCATGGTATGGGTCGCTAATGTTGGCACGTGTGTTGCACTTTCATCATACAGCTTCTTTACAACTGTTTGAGCAGAATGGCCGCCGTTATTCGAGACTGGTCATCTCTTAACTGCTAGGTCACCTAGTTAATCTTTGTAGGTATTAAATTGTTATACATTGTTCTCGCATGTAGAAGCAAAAAAAATAATGTAACCAGGATTTTGTAACAACTTGTTTTTAAAAAGAGTGTCCATGGAGTTTCTTGCACCCCTAAGACGACCCACTGACCGTACGTTCTTCTCCATAGAGAGACTGAGTCTTTGACAATTCAAAACTGCCTGTAAATGGTATTTAAATAAATGCTTTGAGTTTGTATCAATTGTATTTTTTTGCCTTATAAGTGCTTATATGATTTGACTTTGATTGTTTTTATAAACAATTTATTGTATTATGTACCTAGTTGAAAAGGGGGGCAGTGACAGCCTAGTGGAAATGGCCTTGACTAATGAATTGTAGGTTGTATGTTCGAACCCTGACAGGCTCTTTACTTTGGGTTAATGAATACTAAACTACCTAACTACTAATGAATACTAACTACTTGAATAAAAAGCATTACTTACAATAGTTATATAATTTGTGTAAACACAACATAACCACATTCATAATTATTTTGTTTGAACAGAACTTCATTGCGGCATTGAAAACGGACACAATGCTTTTATTAAATGGTACACTTACACAACACATTTATGACAACTAATTTGAGATTCCAGAACCAGAACATAAGATTCTCTTGTTGATGTGTAGAAGCTGATGTATAAAATATAATCTCCCTGTGATGTTTACATACCGTACCTAGAAGTTTAGTCCCTACAACCATGTCTGCTAACTTTCGGTAGATTCGAGTAGAGAAAATACAAAAGATTTTCGCACATTGAATGTTTATTGTTCCCAACAGAGAAAACGTCAATCAAACGAGAGACATTCCGTTTCAAGTTAGGTAGGTACTTTAAAATGGTAATTATTGTAAAAAAAATAGTAACTAAAATAAAAACGTTGCAGTGGCCCTTCTTGTATGTTTTTTTTTAAACATTTTTGTCACAAAATATTGATAAATATGATATCAGCATGTTTCCTAATTAAACGTTTTTGATGACAATGCCATCTAGCGGTTCAGAAATTAACCATTTACGTGTGCATGTGTGTGTGTGCATGGTGTGTACAGATATGAAGTTGAGACGGCTGGTGGAAATTTCGAAAATCTCCGTTTGAGAAGAGTTAACAAGTAAGCTGTATATGTGGAAAAATCAAGACAAAAGGCTAGTTTACGCAAATAGAATATTGTCCATCAAATATATTTTAGTTATGCGTAATCATAAATAATACCCAAATGCAAGACTACAGCGCCATCTATTGAAAAAACGGCGGCGGGATGATCAACGGGACCACCTTAAAACCTTACATAAAAATGTTACATCGCGGTTGTCGCGGGGTCATATTTACCCTTTCTGTCTGCACGCACGTGTTGCTCCCGTCGCAGGCGGCGGCCGACTGAACAGGGGCGCGGGGCGCGCGCGCCAGTCCCTTAGCAACAGCTATTGTGACGTTCAAAACTCTTCGTTCGCAGAATAAAAAACTACACACGATTAAAAATTGACAGGGTCAGAATGACCCCTCCACATCCTCGCCGGGTTAAAATACCAAAACTTCATGAATAAACAAAATAATGAAATGGTTTAGTTGATTTATAATATCGCTAAGAGTAATACGAAGTCATTATTTAATGCATAGTTACAGTCTCCTGCATGCCTGGAATTTTAAAGTAAAGAACGTGAAGAAAATTTTCAACTTTCAACAGTTTTATTTTACACCATCTGGTGGCAAAACTTTGAACTAATACGTGGGGTATGTAAACTAAACTTCGTTGATTGTCTTTACTATGGTTTCTGAGTAGACTTGAAGTTTGTAATTAAGTCAATAGATAGCGTTGTTTCTAAATGCACCATGTACGTGAATTCACTAAGTTATGCATAGATTGCTAAAACGTAATAAAAAAGCAAAAAACCGACATTCAAAGTAACTATTATTAAGTTTAAAAACAATTAGAACCTGACATGTTTTTTATTCATTTAAAAAAAAAAAAGCGAAGTGTGTGGACTCTACTACTACTCATGTACATAATCATTTTAGAGAAACCTATATCCAAAAAACTTATATCCAAAAAAGCAAAATTCATATCAGAACATGAACTTTCAGAAACTAGGGAGAGAGCATTATAAAAACGGGCCACGTCCTTTAACGTGTAACACTGTTAATAAATAATCTTTTCACACAGATAATGTTTGGAAAACTGCTCCATTCCTTTCATAGAAAATGTTAAAAAAACGAACGTCTCATGCCACTGTCTCTATTTAAACGTTTCTGCAAAAAATATTGCTGCTGTTTGTTCATTTTTTAGCATTCAGAATGTTAGAAGATATAGGCGGATTGAATCAGGCAGCATGTATGAAGTGAAAAAAGATTTTTTTTTTCATATTAAAGTCTCAACACGGCTGACGTATCAAACTTCATGGAACACAAAGAATACTACTTTCCTGACTTGGGAAAAAAAATACAGAAATACTTATCAAAACGTGCCCACAAAGAATATTAGACAATTTGGATGAGTATGCTGATAGAATCGATTTGTCTGTATAAGCAAACTTATACAGCAAACTTATTCCTTTTTAATATTTGAAAAAGGAAGAAATAAAACCTTTCCTACAAACACTAATGACAAACGGCCGAAATTTTTGGGAATTTAAGAAATTGAAACATTTCCGGTTTTTAGTTGTCTGTGTCGTCCAAATCACCAGTAAAAATATCATTATATATTCGACTAATTGATGACACCTCCATAACCAAATCAGTTTATCTCGCATTGAGTCAATCATTGTACTCTTATTGCATAACTAGCCGTCCGGCGCAACTTCGTTTGCGTCACATTTTCCCCGTTTTCGCAACATTTTTCATTGCTACTCCACTCCTATTGGTCGTAGCGTGATGATATGTAGCCTAAAGCCTTCCTCGATAAATGGACTATCTGACACTGAAAGAATTTTTCAAATCGGATCATTAGTTTCGGACCCTATTCAATGCAAACAAGCAAACAATCAAATCTTTCCACTTTATAATCTTAGTTTAGATATCCTGCGGTCCCGCTAAAACGGGCCTGTAAAATTTGGAGAAAACATTAAAAAAAAATTGTTTTTGTTATTTTAAGCATGTTTATACATTGTGTATATTTGTTGATTACAGTTATAAATATGTCATAAGAAAAATGGCTGACGGAGCTTTAGCTTGGGGATCTGTTATCAGGTTTTACTCAAAATGGACAGTCTCTATGTAGTGATATTTTGACTTTATACTGTTTATTGTGATGATATAAAATAAAGAAAGTTATAATAATTTTATTCAAAACTATAAACCGACCAAGTGCGTGTCGGGCCACGCAGTTATTGTATACTACCATTAAGATAATTATCTAGCATAAAAAAGTGCCAATGCAGAATAGGATTGTAACAATAATAATTGATTAATAGCTGGCAACTCTGTGTGTGTCAACACGTCAAATCATTCTAATTCTTTTTTGACTATAAAATATTTATTTTTATACACAAATTGTAAACCCACAGTGATTATATTTGGTCGAAAACTCATAAAACCCAAAGAATTTGGAAAAATCTAAAAAAAAACAATTAAAAGCCAAAAACAAGACCGCAGACATATGACGTCTGTCAAAGTTGTAACGGCGAAAACGAAGAGAAAAAATTCAAAAAAAAATCGTTGAAAATGGCATGATTTAACGATGATAACCAGAGCTGCGTCACAACGCGCACGCCTTGCACCCCCGGAATCATCGCTGAGCTCCGACTCGCCGCCACCGGACCCAGGATCCGGAGAAATGTTAAAAAAAAATAAATTGCTGACTGAAATTTTTTAGACCACCCACCCATATGCAATATATTTATTGACATATTAAATTTAATATATAAACAAGTTTCCTCCATTAACCAGCTCGGTGAAGGTCGTTGTATATCGGGATCCTATACTACAACGTTTCGGCCCAACGATTAATCGGATTAGATGCGGGTTATCCAACGCAATCACATGTAGGACGATGCCGCACTTGATAGGCTACGCTCAGATGTACTGGGTAAACGTATCATCTTGATTCCGTCACAAACCGCGGTGCAAGCGTCACCTTTTGATGCAATCCTGCCGCAGTCCAATTGCTGTAGAGGGTTGCCACGGTAAGTAGCCAGTGCAACGACCGATTGAGGAGCTCTTTGGAGGATGCGCTTCGCGAGTATCGATCCACTCCTACCGAACTTAGACCCCGATTACCACGGTTACCCATGCATAAAAAAATAGGGCGCTGGTGTGTGCTTTTGACTCGCAACTCAAGAATCTATTCGAGAGTAGCGAGGACCTCGTTGATACACACTCGATCCTGTATTGTGGGGGCTGTTGCGGCTTGTCGTTTAGCTAACGTCAAATTCCCAAGTTGTGATATAGCTACTCGACCTAAACCAGCCGTACCAGCCTGGTAGTGAACAATCCAGCGCCGTATTGACGGGGCCAGGGTACTTATTGGCAAACTATACTGCTTCAGGGAGGGCAATACACGTCCACCTGTGATGCGTTTTGTAAGGAGGGCATTATACATGTCCCGTGTCACAGAGCGCATCGACTTCCTGAAGCAGAAAGTTTATGCATGGGCGAATCGTATTCGGCGGTATAAGAAGCGTGTTGATCGGTACTCGCAGAATCGCATGTTCCAGAGTGATGAGAGGTGGGTATACAGAGCTTGGGAGTGACCCGAGCAAAATATGACAGACGTAAGCCGTCCAGATGATGCCGCCACTAGTTCATTCTGGCGCATCATAAGGTCGGTGCCCGTCTGTCATATTGAGTCTGACTGGATGCGATACCAGAAATGGAAGAAGTTCTAATAACACCCTTAGATGTTGCCAGAGCAGTCCGTCCGTTACTGATCTGGAAGTCTCCAGGACCGGACGGACTGCACAACTTCTGGCTTAAATGGCTGAGTAGTTCATACACTCGCCTGGCATTTCTATTCCAATTCAGCTTAGAGTCTGGGTCGCTACCAGAGTTTCTTACAACGGGTGTTACCCACCTGTTCCATAAGTCAGGTAGTCCTACGGAACCCAAAAATTATAGACCCTTCACATGTTTGGCGACGGCTTATAAACTTCTTACATCCATTTTGAGAGTGAAAATTAACAAACACATGAATAGTAATTCCATTGTGTCGGCCTCTCAGAATGGACTACATCCATTAACTACGAACGAGTCCCGTGGTACAAAGGAGCTACTCCTCATCGACATGGCCATTAGGCAACAGTTTCGTCGATCCACAAGGATCTGTCGACATGTTGGATACAAGGAGGCCAATGCAACTCTACGCGCCGTTCTTGAGACTTGTATGGGGCAATGGAAGACGGTCCTTCGATATCCAGGATGTCGACAGATCCAGGAGAACAATGAGCCTGTGTGGATTAAACGGGGAATATTTCAGGGCGACAGTCTGAGTCCACTTTAGTTCTGTCTAGCCCTGAATCCTCTAAGCACATTGCTGGAGGCACATTCCATACAACTCTGATCTCTCTCCTTTTCCGAAAGCTATAAGTATATGGGTATGTCGGAAGCGTTAGGCATTAACGTAGTTGACATGAAGCAGTCGTTGAGGGAGCGCTGCTTCGGTCGCCTGTAGTAGGTATTAAAGTGCCTTCTTTCAGGCGGTAACAAGGTGCGCGCCTTCAACGGTTGGGTCATGCCTGTTTTAATGTACTCTTTTGGCATACTCAAATGGACTCAGACCGAACTGTACACTCTAGATAGGAGAGTCCGTACATTGCTGACCGCAAACCGGATGCATCACCCACGATCATCGGTGATGAGACTGTACATCCCGTGGAAGTGCGGGGGTCGAGACTTATTAAACGCGAAGACCCTCCACAACCGCGAGGTGTGCAGCCTCAGAGAATATTTTTTGAGAGCCGAGGTGGGCATGCACCGAGATGTGGTCGCAGTGGACAAGGTACTTACCCCGCTGTCCATGGCTAAAGAGAACTGCTGCAAACTTGTAGTACTTACTACCGATGACCGCAAGGAAGTATGGCAAGGCAAGGAGCTTCACGGGCGCTTCTACCAGGCTCTTCATGAACCCGATGTAGGTTTTCTAGCGTCCGTGTCCTGGCTACGATTTGGCGACCTCTTTGGGGAAACTGAAGGTTTTGTCTGTGCGATTATGGACGAAGTTATGCTGACGAACAACTACCGGAAACATATTATGAGGGACGGGACGGTGGATGTGTGTCGGGCATGCCACCGACCGGGTGAGTCCATCAGACATATTATTTCTGGTTGTTCTCGTCTGGCTAACGGTGAGTACTTACACAGGCACAACCAAGTAGCCAGGATTATTCACCAGCAACTTGCCTTGAAATATAAACTTGTGGAATCTGAGGTACCGTACTACAAGTATGTGCCCGACCCAGTTCTCGAGAAAGACCATGTCACGCTGTACTGGGATCGGTCTATCATTACTGACAGGACTATAGTTGCCAATAAGCCTGACTTAAATGTGATAGACCGATCAGCGCGCTGCGTAATGATAGTCGATGTAACCATCACGCATAACGAGAACCTCGTGAAGGCAGAAAAAGAGAAACAAATAAAATATCTCGACTTGGCACACCTATCATTGTGCTGATTGTCGTTACGGCCAATGGCCTGATGGCTAAAAGCTTCGACGAACATCTGTCGAAGCTCTCACTTGGCAGTAGGAACAAGAGCCAGATTAAGAAGGCAGTACTCGTTGATACGGCCCGCATTGTGAGGAGGTTCCTGTCTCTGCAGCCCTAACTACCGGTAGCTTGGACCCTGCTCCCGATACCGACGGAAACCTGTTTTTTTATATTTTTAAATGATTTTTGTTTTTTTTTTTCTAAGAAATATGTAAATATATAAAAAATGAGATGAAAGATAAATAAAGGACATAATTAATTATCTACCATATTATTCCACAGCACATTTTAAATAAAACCTTGATGAAAAATTGAATGGTAATATAAAAATACTTACCCGTGTTAGTGGCACATTACTCATATTACGTGATTCTAAATAGCAATTGTAAAAATAATAAATAGGTATACTCGTGTATTACTATTTTTTCTTAGTCGCGTGAGCTAATTGTTAAAGAACTTTTATGTTATTGGAAAATATATTTAAACTGTTATTTATTTCGATGTTAAAAATCCATTCATCATCATCATTTCAACCGAAAGACGTCCACTGCTGGACATAGGCGTCCCCCAAAGATGCTGGTTTGCCATAATCGCCACGTTTGGCAGGCGGGTTTGGCGATCGCAGTACGGTTGTTGCAAAATGCACAGAGAACGCTACTTCCCATTTTCTGGCAAGTCCCTTAGTCGCCTCTTACGACACCAACGGGAAGATGTGGGATAGTGCTATTCTTAACGACCGACACCATACAGAGCAAAAATCAATTAGCCAAGTGTATGTCGGAGCATCACTTGAGAACGGCTCCACCGACTTAGCTGATTTATTTCTGGGAATATTCATCGACAATAAATAAATGCTCTGTATGGTGTCGGACGTAAAGAATAGCACCATCTCATATCTTCCCGTGGGTGTCGTAAGAGGCGACTAAAGGACTTGCCAGAGAATGGGCAGCAGCGTTCTCTGTGCTTTTGTAACAACCGTACTGCGATCGCCAACCCGCCTGCCAAGCGTGGCGATTATGGCAAAACCCCCCATGTTATGTCAATGTGGCGATACTTGGGGGAGGCCTATGTCCAGCAGTGGACGTTAAAAGGGCTGAAATGATGATGATAAATAAATAAATGTGCTATCGTGCTTTGGAGACATTAAACTGAACCATGCAATATCTGCGGACCAATCTAAATTTTCGTCAAACATTACCAGTGATTCCACAGTCGACGCCAGTTGATACATGTTTAAAGTTATGCAGGCCACGACACATAAAAAAATATTCAACCCCTTTAAGCAAGAATATGCGTGTGGAGTTGCAAAATGTTCGATTTGGAGATCATCATTATACTTACTGTGAACATCAATATCAAATCGTGAAAATCGTATCAAAACCTTTCAATCTTCAATCTTTAGTGTAGACACGGATGGATGACTTTGTTTTATACTGTTTCTGTTATTGAACAGTGTACTATTTTAACTTAAAATACCCGTTAAATCTACCCAATTTTCGGATTTCTCAATGTTCCCGTTAGACACAGCTTAGCTAATATTACCACTGTAATCTAGATATTGTAATGATCTTAAATTGATTTCTCATGAAGGTTTCAAAATTATACGCTAAAATTTAAGCGGTAGGCTTTACCAAAAAAATGTCTCCTTTCCTGTAGACATTTTGATGCTGCGTTACCTTACCTGACTATTTTAAAATTTATAACCAAAAACCCATTCAAAAGCTGTTCCCAAACGTTGCTCCAAATTGGAGATCTTATAATGTGGTTGAGCGAACGAGCTATTTAGGCTGGCAAAAGCATGTATGTAACGTATTACATTTCAAAATTCGGGGAATCGAAGACATAATAGTTAATAAGTTGAATACGCTGCTAACTAAGATGATGCCGACTATTTTCGAACCGAATTTTTGATCTAGCTGGGCTTGTCAGGATTGTCGCCTCAAAATTTACAATGAAAGGTTGGATCAAACAACCAACTGCATCTTTGTAGCGGCAAACGGCTAGCGGTGAAAAATTTACTGAACAACGTGTTAAAGCAACCATCTTAAAGGGAAAGAGTATAAAAGAGAAAACGATTTGATACCACGTATTTCAATGACTTCGAATGACATTCGAAATGAAAACGCCCAAAATGTTTCTCACTGTGAATAGGTTTTGATGTGAAACATCTAAGGCCACTTTGTATGATAGAATTTATGTATGTAGTACGAAATATCTAATACGGTGTGGCGACAAGTAATATGGTGTGGTGGCGAATTTTTTTTTTAGTTTTTAATTAGTTAAAGCAAGTAATTGTATCGATAATTAGCGAGTATGATTGCACAATCTGTGATTAATGTTGTCGGTAAGATAAGAGCGCCAATGAACTTGATAATTCGGTCGTTGTTGCTTCGGATGAAGAATAGTCGATTCGGTCCTACCGGCCTACTGGTATTATCCGGTGATGATTGCAACTCTTTCTCATCTTCAGAAGATGAGGAGGGTTTTGCCTCGCAACCTCCGCACAAGCCTCGGTAAGTACAGACACAAGATTTTTACTGACCCGCGGAATGAACGTCTGATAAGTCGAGTAGGTTTGGGTAAGTTATTTCTAGTAGTTTGCAACAATCTTAAGTTCTCACTAATCATAATCATATTTCTGATGTCCTAACCCTTCCTGGGCCCAGTAAAGACCCGAACAGTCAGATTTTTTTATTAATCCATGCAATTCCTTAAGTAATAAGTTTAAGTAAGGTTAACTTATCAAAGATTTTGATGATAGGAAAGTTGTGCCTCCAGCTAAGAAGGAAAGATTGGAGAGGTTAACCTACCTCGCCAACCGGAAAAAATGTTTTTAAGTAAATGAATCTACAACATGTACCTATGTACATCACTAAATTTTCATTTATCATTTAACACCTGCATGTTGGTTTTTTTTATGAACAAATCAAACACGTATTGCGCCATACCCAAGTACCTAACATAGAAAAAAGGCAGGAAGATGATAATGATCGAAACGATAACAATAATGCGAAAAGGAGGGTGTAAATAAAACTTGCTACGCCATATAATTTAAGGCGCGGCAAAAATGCAATTGGAAAGAGATTTGCGGCAAGCAGCGCCGCGTTCTCTGTGGCATTGATCTATGCAATAAGAAGAGGCAAATGTCAAATTGAATTCTATTGGCTTTCCTGTGTGTGTGCACTGGTATTTAAATAAAATTGTCACCTATCATTGCACAAGTTGTGCGGTTTAGCGTCATCGTACTTCAAATGTTCTAAAGGGTGGTATTTTAACCTGAACAGATTGTTCGCCAACAAAAGACAGTAAAGCTGTTGGCTAACAGCAAAACAAACAGTGTGTGATTTAACTGCTGATCAGTGATCAATCTCAAGCAACCAATAACGTATCAAAGTCCAGTGTGATGAACGACGTGTTACGACGTTTCGACACGTCTTAAGACGTCGTTTACATTGGTGATCGCGACGTGATTGTTGCCATCATCGGCTTCGAAAAGCGTAACATGCGTGAAAAAACATGTGATGGCGGCCATTAACCTCGCAAAGATGCTGTAATAGAAGAACGAAAATAGGAAGGATGGTGAACTGCCAGCTGTCCGTGCCTACCCTGACTAACGACTGCCGTGCCTACCCTGACTAACAACTGCCTTGCCTGCTGACGGCGTTGCTGTTCTGCTGCAGTTTATTTTTCAGAAGTTTGGCCATAACTTTGCGTGTAGCGTAGCGTGTTTTAAGAGCTTTTACGCCTTACGGCATTTCATACCTACAAACTTTCAAGACCTTTTTTTCCGAAATGGCTGAACCGATGTTAATGAAAGTTTCATTAACATCGGTTCAGCCATTTCTGAAAAGCAAGATACGTAGGTCTAAAAAGTTACTACAACATTTTCAAAAAGTCTTTTATAAAAAAAAATACTTGGAAATGTATGTTTCTATGGATAATTTATAATCGGTCAAAGTTAGCTGCAACAGTTTTTGAAAATGTTTTCTAGTAACTAGTCTAGCCGGGTACAGCTCGTATTTAAATATTGAAGTTCAACAATTAGTGCACAGTTAAAGATTTGAAGTACTGCTGCTCAGTCTTTGCAATTCTGCTAACGCCAATCTGTAATACTTAACATTTAAACAACATTTTGCTAAGGAATATCTTCTTCGGAACACCAAACTAAACAAAACATTTTGCTAAGGAATATCTTCTTCGAAACACCAAACTAAACAAATGGCTAGTCGCGGTTTTATCTGTCCATGAGGACTATTAAACAGCTTTCTTTGATTGAGGTCACAAATACCCTGCAGACTTTTTAAGCGACTTCAGGACACGTAAGCTTGGCCTTTTGCAAACATTATTTTGCCTAAATATACGACAGATTTCTTCAATGGTTCCTTACAACTTATATAAACTGTAACAGCCCAGCATTAAATTATGAGAAAAATTATTCTTTTGCTGTTGCCATACCCTCTGAGACCTTGCAATGGCAAACTTTGTGGTTGTATTGGAATCCATCCGTTAAAACTTCCAATGGATTTAGAGTCAAATTCTATAAACATCTTTTTCGGAAGTCGGGTTTCATTAATTGATTTCAGCGAAGTCCATTCCATTCAATTTTTTTAACAATACTCAAGCTCCCATTGACCAACCCTTCACAAACTTTCAAATTTATTCGCAATATGACTCTTGTGACTCTAGCACGGACAGCAATTTTTATTGAATTTAGCAACCCAACTGTACAGTTTGAGTGATGAGTAATGAATGGATCGTAAAACTTTATAAGAAACCATCGATATCTCATCAATAATAACCAAACGAATGTGGCGACATTTTTTTCTCATATCATCCAGACACAGGCCACGCTGTCATGTATCTATAGACTGTTGGTCTGGCTTTCTCATTGTTTGAAGCAAATCCACTATGAATAGTTTTTCCGTTAACAAAACGCGCTGCAACTCTTGTTGGTGCGGTTATTTTGACAAAAGTTGCATTATTGGGACATAACTATTGGAGGTGGCATATGTATGCACTGGCCTGTGTGAATAAATCATATTTACACATGCTTGTCACCGATTTCAAATAAGCACAGTTACGGCTTGTTTATGTTCTACAATGTTACTTGTCACTTGCATGTAAAATATGGACCACGAATGATTAAAATTTAATTATCAGACCACTGCTGCTCATATTATTAGAAGTGTAAACCAATAGGTTATGGGCCCAGGACCCAGGACATGCACCGTGCTAGAGCATAATTAATAAGTTGAGTGGTTTGAAATTAATTGTGTCTGTGAAACTTACGAAATCGAAATTATATCAGCCGTAGGCATAAGTCGTATAAAGAAGCTGAAAGGATTCAGCTTCCTTGCTTTCAGCCTGTCGGTGGGTCCGACTGACCAAATTGGACATTCTTAGTGCGAAATTGGAGAATAAAAATTTCGACAGATGTTGTAAATGCTGACGTTGATCGGCAGGCACGAACGACAATATTGCTTGTTGTTAGAACCAGAGTGTTTTACCCACGTCTAAAATGCAAAGACTGCGAAAGAAGCCTGGAACAGCTTACAAAAAGCGTATGAAGACAAAGGTTGGGGAAGACTACGTATTCAGCGAGAGCTTTTCAACTGTATAGCTACATATCCAAAATTACATTCTTGACACAACAATTGTCTGATATTGGTTTGATATTGATTGATTCCTGATGATGATTGGATCATATCGATTTTGCTGGCTGGATTGACACCTGATAACAGCCATCTCATCATGGCTGTTGTTGATAATAGGGACAGGAGATCACATTAGAGCAAATTAAAATTAAATTGTTATAAGAAGGAAGTAGACAGAGTAAAGTAAATACAGAGTACGAACAAGCCTTAATTACACGTAAAGTACAGAACAATGCAAGATTTAAAACTAAAACTATCGATCGTAAGCAAAAGTTCGTCTACAAGTGTTTTAAGTGCCACAAGCAAGGACACAAGAAATCCGAATGCAAAGAACGGATGAAAACCGTGAATATCTGCTTAAATACGAAGGAGGCGATAAACAAAGATAAGTGGTATTTAGATAGTTGGTGCTCAAATCATATGACCCACGATAAAAGTAAATTGTTGTCTTAAGTTGTCATAAGGTCAAAGTACGTCTATGTTGTCCTTAAAAAGAAATTAAGTTTTTCCTTGAGTCATCCTGTGTTTTTAGGGTTCCGTAGCCGAATGGCAAAAAACGGAACCCTTATAGATTCGTCATGTCTGTCTGTCTGTCTGTCTGTCTGTCTGTCTGTCCGTCTGTATGTCACAGCCACTTATTTCCGAAACTATAAGAACTATACTGTTGAAACTTGGTAAGTAGATGTATTCTGTAAACCGCATTAGGATTTTCACACAAAAGTAGAAAAAAAACAATAAATTAAGGGGGTCCCCATACTTAGAACTGAAAACCAAAAAAAAAAATTTCATGAAACCCATACGTGTGGGGTATCTATGGATAGGTCTTCAAAAATGATTTTGATGTTTCTAATACCATTTTTTTCTAAACTGAATAGTTTGCGCTAGAGCCACTTCCAAAGTGGTAAAATGTGTGTCCCCCCCCCTCTAATTTCTAAAGTAAGAGGAGGAAAATTCTGAAAATATTTAGGATTGTAGAACGTAAAAAAAACTATCAACGAAAATTGGTTTCAATAAGATATGATGTTTAGTTTTTCAGATATGGGACTTTTTCATCAAACTGCAGCAGTAACTTTGTTTTTCATAAACATACTATGAAAAACAAATTTAGTTTTGCGGTTGTGTGGAAGTTTACTAACTAATACTACTAACTAATGAATGACAGTTCAAAATATTGTTATTATATAGTTTGGAGCTATGGAACCCTGTGTGCGAGTAAGACTCGCACTTGGCCGGTTTTTATTTCTTAGTCTGCTGACCAACAGAGGTGTTCTGTTTTGCAGATTCTGACGATTTTACCGCAAAGACCCAATTATTTACATATGGAAGAGGATGCCTCGAACATCGGAGAACCTGAGCAGCCGCCTGACTCATAAAAAAGAGAAGCATTTGGTATTTTCAAATATAAGAACTTTAACCGAGTCAATAATTCCACTGGTTTCATTATATAAAAACTGAAAAAAGTCTCGAAAACAGTGACAAATGAAGTATGTGTTCGAGCAGCGAGCAGACACATGCGTTTCGTGCGTTCGGTAGAGAATGGAGTTATGAGTGATAGTGGTATCAAGCTCCGATCGCGTATAAGGAAGAGGATAGATCGTTTTGTCTGCAGATAATCATCTACCCGCAAAAACTTCAGTAAAGTATACATTATATGAAGCAATAACTGGAGTTTTTCTTTCCATGTCATACTTTTTATTCAAGCTGAATGAAGTAAAACAAGAAGAAACAAATATTTACTAAATCTAAACACAATAATTTGCAATATCGAATCGTAAAATTAGTGACGGAAGAAATGGAACTACCAAATCAGCAGCATAAGAAATTGTATATCTTACTTACACTATTATGTTTAAATTATGTCTAACTAAGCTATGTTTTATGAGCGAACTATAAAATACTGATGGCCATTAAAGTGGTGTGTGTTGTAGTGGTACGCGTAACACAAACCTAACATCATGTTAACTAAAACTGCACCACAAGCAGGATCCCAATTCGCCTTGAAATCAAAAGGAATGCGCCGGGAAAAGGAGGAGAAGGGAGTAAGATTAATGTTATGGTAATGGGAACTCAGCATAAATCGCTTGGCGTAATCCTTGCCGCTCACGTGCGTAATGTGGTAATACGCAAACTAGTTGTTGGTGTGAATGGAATTGCCCTCGTGAACCGCAGGCTTGTTTTGTTATTGATATTAAGCAGACATCGAAACCAACTATTTTCCTATTCTTTATCATTATAACAATAATTATTCTTTGTTCTTCATGGAGACAACCATAGTAGAATATAAAAGGCAACGTTATGTTTAGGTATAGAAACAAAAAAGTGGTTTCCAGTAAGTTGCACGTCGAAGGTATTGAAGACATTCGGATATACCATAAAAAATAAGATCAAAAACTTTTTCTCCAGATTCCACTAATAAATTGATTAAAACGCAAAATTCAACACTAACCATCATTTACTTAGCCTTTTTTCAAATATGTTGGGGTGGGATTAGATTCCAACCAGATATATGTAATCACCAGTACTTAAAATAGCTAGATTGAATTATTAACTGACCTCCACAACACAGTATTTTTATGTTCCCGTAAAAAAAATCATCGCCGGTCAAAAAAATCGTATTAGAATCGGTTTCTGGAATCTTTGAAATGCAAATAAAATGTACCAGCGCCACACACAGAAATGTTGGGATCAAGCCGTCGTGGGTATAATTAGGCACCAAGCTCCTTGTTAATATTTTGTAAAATTTTACAAAGGACTCTTTCATAATTTTTCTCAATATTTAAATAAGCGGTTATAATGATTGCGTGAAATGGGAGTCGTTTCACATAAATATCAGTTAGGGTCCGAAACGTCGCTAGTGTTGCATCGGTTCGCTTGCTTCTTGCCACCACCGTTATAAAGTTCGCTTCTATTTGATGCTAGTAGATGGCGGTGTAGTCGCCAACGAGGCATTTCAATGGGTACCAACGCTAGTACAAGAACAACTATGTTATTAACCATATTTATGAAACATACAGCGTGTACGAGAAAGGTGTGGTCATTTAAGGGAGTGCTACTGCGATCAAACTGCACAAGTTTCTTCATGGTATAATCGTGTAATAAATAAGTTGTTCCATATTAAACGTCAATACGACAAGTCTGATGTTTTCGCGATTACGATGGTTCCATGGAGAAAGTTGTTCAGTTTGATTGTACAAAGAAAAATGTATAAGTCAGTAAGTTTTTTTTTTTACTTTGCTCCACCATAGGCTCTTCTCCTGTATCGTGGGTGAGTTTAAACTATCATACACAAACAGCCAGACCCGAAACAACTACATGTAGGTCATACAAACGCAATGAACAAATATGTTCGGTGCGGGGATCGAACTCGCAATACGCAGCGCAGCAGCCAATCGCTTAGCCACTACGCCAACCGTGCCGTCATTACAAATAGACCCGATACAAAAGTTTGTGAAAAAGTTTAAGCCACTAGATACCTACACATTATTGTCGATCGCAAATTCAAATACAGTGCAATAATAGTAGATTGTTGCATCGAGCGCAAAGTGAGTCATTAATGATAACATTACTGCGTAGTTGAAAGAAAATAATTATTATGTATTGGTCTCCAGATCTCAACATAAAAATTTATATTGATGAAGCTTTATCCGGCTACGAAGTTAAAACTGTATTGTATATTGCAAGAGAGTATTTATTAAATACAAGTTTTAATATTGTGTTGTAAACGGTGATTGATAGCTTAGTGGTGTAACCGTCGGACTGCCAAGTCATAGGTCTCAAGTTCCAACCCAAGACACACCTCTGATTGTTCGAATTCTCTTCTCTTCTTAGCGTGTTGATGGCAATTCTAAATTGTGTCGGCCCAGAACTGAGCCACTAGTTTGGCGCTCTCAGTAGCGCCCATCAGTTCCTGTAATGAGCAAACTGCAGGACAAGCAGGACACGATATTAAGTAACTTATCGTTTGTGGAACGGCACCACATTTACACTCCAGGGCAGAATCATTGGTGGCCCCCGGCCACCGTAAGCGCGGGCCTGTGGACGGTGAGTAATGGCCTAGCTCACCGTCACTCCGTCTTATGACGACAGGCCGTTCCGATGGCGCGTTTTTGATCCACACGCGCCTCAAGGAGATGACAGCAAATCCGAAGGGGTCAGAGGGGGCCGATGCCTGCCAGGGCTGCGGGACTGTTCGAAAAAGATACCGTGGCCCTGGAACACAAAGGGCTAAGAAGTAACATGGATGGGTTTTAGTCAGTCAAGTCTGACACTCCCTACCGCTCCGCCCAGAGCGGGAGTAGTTCATTTGATGATTTACCATACGAAAAAAAAAAGGGCAGAGTCATTAATCAATCTCCACCTGAGCAGGTTTTCCTTGCTGCAACCAACCTGGGTCCGAAGTCTTAAAGACTTCCAGGTCAGCCATGGCAACTCATGTCCAGGTGGAAGACTTTCAGCAGGTGGAATGAGCGGGTTAGGTAAGGATGCACTACCTCGCCACAGCGTTAGTCTCTCCGTAGACCGCTCGCCAGTGAGTGGGGTGACACACTTCAAAAAACTGTTTCGGCTTTTCAAACTTTGCGACACGAGGGTATTTAGGTGCAGAGGGTGTCGTGTGTCTGAAGCCATTTTGGCTCTTTCATTACAGCTTGCCACAGTTCGGTGTACTTCTGGTGGCGCTATTCCTGCCAGTGGGTACAGCATCTGTACCGGTGTCGGTTTAAGGCAACCAGTGATGATCCCGCACGTTTCATTCAAAACTGTATCCACTAACTTTCCATGAGCTGAACGGCTCCACACGGAGCAAATTAGCCAGCTGAGAAAGATAGCGCCAGAGCAGTAGTCCGCAAGACATGAGCGAAGCAACCCACTTCGAAGAAATTAGTCGCCGTAAGAGACCGTTGCGAGTGTGCACCTTCTGCTTGATGGTATTGCAGTTTTTACTGAATGTCAATGGTCTGTCCAGAGTAACCCCAAGATACTTTGGAAAGTTGCTGAGCTCGATAGGCACTCCACCCCAGACGATGTTAAGCCTACGCACAGCCCCTCTGTTTCGAAGGTAGAAAATGCAAGTCTGTGTTTTGCTCGGATTTGGTTTGAGTGAATTAGCGAGGTAGTTAGTATGTGGATAATTCACCGAGAGCATCTGACAAGCGGAGTTCGACCTCCTTCAAAGGTGGTGGCTTGGGAGGTGAGGGCAAGGTCGTCTGCATAGAGGAAACGGGACGTGTTCGGGCTTGAAGGTTGGTCGTTAGTATATATATTATATGCGGTGCCAAGACACTTCCTTGGGGCAGGCCGTTTTTTTGTGCTCTCCAGCGACTCTTATCCGAAAGGAGGTGGACCTGGAAACGGCGGTTGTGGAGAAGTTCCCCGAGTATGCGAATAAACCTCTGATCGTTGATCAAAGTCTCCACCTTCCACAACAGCCGTTTGAAGTTGACGTAACGTAAACCGCTGAAAGAAAGATCTACGAACACAACGGAGAGAAACAATGTCAGAGAGGAAGCAGCATGCCTGAGAGATATTTCTCGACGGCATGTAAAGCCAAGCCAGAAGCTTTTTGCTGCAGCCGTGGGACACTAATTTTAAACCATTAAAATTAATATAAATCTTTAGGTCTTTACCTATGAAATTGCCGTATTGCAGTACAGACTTTTTCAAACAAAAAAAGTTTTGATTGGCTATGAGTTCTAAATTCAAATTAATTTTGTTTTAAAAATATGACATTCTATTTACAAAATCAGTCTTTTGTTTATTGATTAGCGTTGTATTTTCATTACATTTCAACATTTTTCCTCATAATGGATACTTTGAAATTTCGTGTAATTATGGAATATGAGTTCCGTCGTGGCACCAACGCGGCACAAACGACCCGTAACATCAACGACGTTTACGGAGAGAACTGTACAAACGAACGCACAACCCGTTATTGGTTTGCTCGGTTCCGTTCTGGGAATTTTGACTTGAAAAATGAACCTCGTGGTCGACCGGAAACTTTGGTCAACAATGATGAATTAAAGGTGATTGTTGAAGCTGATGAAACTCAATCTACAGCTGAGCTGGCAGCAGCTTTTGATGTTAGCATTAAAACAATATTGGTCCATTTGCGACAGATTGGCAAGATAAAAAAGCTTGATAGATGGGTGCCCCACGAACTTAACGATCGCCAGCGCAACGTACGCGTCGAGACTTGCCTTGCGCTGCTTAACAGGCACAGAAATGAAGGAATTTTGAAAATAATTGTTACGTGCGACGAAAAATGGATTCTTTTTGACAATCGAAAGCGCTCAGCAAGTTGGTTAGATCCTGGTTCGGTACCAAAGCAATGTGCAAAACGAAAAATGACCCCTAGAAAGGTGATGGTCACAGTTTGGTGGTCTAGTGCTGGTGTGATTCATCATAGCTTTTTACAAAACGGCGAGAGCATTACTGCAGATGTGTACATTGAAGAACTGACCACAATGATGGCGAAACTCGCACCCCTGCAACCAGCTTTGGTCAATCGGTCGTCTCCACTGCTACTTCACGACAACGCGCGGCCCCATACTGCACAACAGACCGTCTCTAAGCTGCATGAGTTGGGTTTGGAAGCTCTCCCTCATCCGCCATACTCACCAGATCTTGAGCCTTCCGACTATTACTTTTTCCAAAATTTGGACAACTTTTTAGCGGGAAAAAAATTCAATTCCCGAGTGGCAGTACAAAACGCCTTTGAAGAGTTTGTTGTCTCCCGTCCAGCTGATTTTTTCAAGAAGGGCATCCATAAACTGCCACAGCGTTGGCAAAGATGCATTGATTGCAGGGGTGATTACTTTGAATAAAAGAAATAAATAAGTTCGAAAAAAAAATACTTTAACTTTTTTCAAACAAAACGGCAATTTCATAGGTAAAGACCTAATGCCAGACAAGAGCACGGTGTTGGAACCACTGTATCGACTATTAGAATCAAAAAGACCTTGGAGCTGGGGTGAAAAGGAACAGGAAGCGTTTGTGGCGGCGAAGCGATTACTGTCATCAGATCGAACGTTGGTGGGCTTGGCGGTACGTTCATACAAGCCTACAAGCTTGGCTTGGCCTTAAAACCTACTACTCTTCGAATTATTTCCTCTTTCAGTTCCATCCCAACTTAAATTATGATAATCATTTACGTTCGTGTACGTTCTACCTCTTCGCTTAGCAGAAAATACATCAGTTATAAAAATAAATAGATAATGAATTCAGATAGTACGTGGGACACTCAGAAAGTTTTGCGAAACTAAAAAAAATTGTTCTATACGTACATATATTTTTATTAAATCTTTTCAAAGTACTTTCCACCAGCCTCTATACAAAGATTCATGCGCCTAAACCAGTTTTCAAAACACTTTTTCCAGTCCGCCGCAGACACCTCGTTTACAGCCTGCTCGAACCCAGCCAGCGCATCTTCCGGCGACGAAAATTGTATCCCTTTGAGCTGATTTTTTATTTTTGGGAATAAAAAGAAGTCACACGGTGCTAGATCAGGGCTGTAAGGAGGGTGACCCAGGAGTTTGACTGGCGTGCTGTCCAGGAAGTCCCTCGTTTTGAGTGCGGTGTGCGCAGGTGCATTGTCGTGGTGGAGCAGTAGCCCGCGGAGCCCTGTGTTTGGTCGCTTGTTGCTTATAACAGAGAAAACTTCTGGCAAACATTTGGAAGTATACCATTCGGCATTAATGCTTCTTTGATCCCGTAAGGGAATTGATACCAAGTGGCCAGTCAAATTAAAAAAGCTAGCGATCAAAATCTTACCCCCGCTTCTAGATCGCTTCACTTTGGTAGGCGTTGGCTCATTTTGAAACACCCAAACAGTCGACTGGCGCTTGGTTTCTGGGTCGTATTGATAAATCCAGGACTCATCACCTGTAACGATGTCGTAAACACGCCGAGACGAGCCTGCTTCAAATTTGTTAAGCATATCACGGCACCATTCCACCCGGGCCTGCTTCTGAGCATCGGTGAGGTTGTGCGGCACCCAGCGTGATACTATCCTCCTCACGCGAAGATGGCTGTGTAGAATCTCGTGAACGCTTCCCGATCCAATCTTCAATATGTGTTGAATCTCCTGATATGTAATTCGCCTATTGTCTTGGATTAAATTTTTCACTGCTAGCACGTTTTCTTCGGTAACAGCCGTCAAAGGGCGACCGCTTCTTTCGTCATCCCCCAAAGTTGGTCGACCGCGCTTGAATTCGTTATACCAACGATACACGGTTGCCTTGGAAGGGCCTTCATCCATGAATGCCATTTGAAGTCTATCGTACGATTCATCCGGTTTCAGGCGACACTTGAAATCGTATAAAATCATAGCTCTAAAATGTTCCCGGCGCAGATCCATATTTCAGTGAGACACAATACTTTGAATTAACTCGCAAAAAATGTGGAGGGAAATTTTGAAATTGGAACTTACTTATTTTTACTTATAAATAATCATATTTTCGAAAAACATAATAACTGGCCAGTCTCCCATATATAAAAACTTTTTTTCGCAATACTTTCTGAGGGGCCTGGTATAGATATATAGATATGCAAACTTAGGTTCTTCAGAAAGGTCTGATGCGTAGTACTTGCAACTGGCGTGCGTGTTGAACGTGGACGAGGCAAAAGGAGTATTGCGTTCTGTGGTTTATGCCATGGGAAAAGGCATGAGTTTATAAGTTTAATGCAAACACAGCTGCTCTGCTAATTCGAAAGAGTTTTTTGGGACTATTAAACCGTTCTAAACAGGCAAAACTAACACAAGTCAATCTTCATCTGTCCCTGACCTTACTCTCATTGATTGGTAAGTATAACCAAATGAAACGTTCATTTGGTTATATATATATTGTAACATTTAAAAAAATACGCCTGATATAGCAACAATGTAAACAATAAACACATTTTTAAATATATTGTCCGTTGATATAATTTTTTTATTTCGTTTAGTCATCTATCTTTTTGGATATTTCTTAAAACAACTTAAGTAAAACATTAAAATATATTGGCATCGGGTACAGGGTTCGAGCTACCGGTGTTCAGGGTTCATGAGCGAGGAACCTCCTAACAATACTCACCGTGTCCAGAAGCACTGCTTTCTGAATCAAGTCCATAATCCAGCTACGAAGCGAAAGACTCCTCAGATATTGGTCGAGGCTTTTGGCTATTAAGTCATTGGCCGACACGACTATCGGCACAATGACTGCTGTAGGTACTCACGTCCCACATGTCAACAACCTCGCGAGCCAAATCTAAATATTTGAATTGCTTATCTTTCTCTGCTTTCACAAGGTTCTCGTCATACGGGACCGTTATATCAACAATCATTCGACGCTCCAATCGATCTAACAACACAATGTCAGGCTTATCGGCAATCCATACTGACGGTAGGAGGGGTTCCCATCGGCGTCGAGTCGACGCTTAGGTACCTAGGGCTTGTCCTCGACAGCCGGTGGAACTTCGTGGAGCATTTCCGACGTTTCCCCAAACTGGAACGGGCAGGGGCTGCGTTCAAGCGGCTCTTGCCCAACCTGGGGGGTCCAAACGCCTTCTGCCGCAGGCTCTACGCGGGGGTCGTGCGGTCCATGGCCCTTTACGGGGCCCCGGTGTGGGCGCGTTCTCTGAGGCGGCGAGCCGCCCATTACCTGAACGCGCCCCAGAAGGTGGTAGCCGTAAGGCTGATCCGGGGTTACCGCACGATCTCCGGCGAGGCGGCGAGCCTCTTGGCCGGATTGCCGCCATGGGATCTGGAGGCGATAGTCCTCGCGTGCCTGCACGAATGGCGCGCGGAGGCACTACGCCGGGGGGAAACTCCGCTGCCGCGGCAAATTGTCGCTCAGCGGACAGACCTCCGGCGCGATCTCATGGCGACATGGAGAGAGCGACTGTCGCAACCCCGTGCAGGGCACGCCACAATAGTGGCGATAAGTCCCCTCTTTGAGGAGTGGCTAGAGAGGCGCCACGGCGCCCTCACCTTCCGCCTGACGCAGGTCCTCACCGGACACGGTTGTTTCGGGAGGTTCCTGCACCGAATCGGGCGGGAGGAAACGCCCGGGTGTCACCACTGCGAGGATCGGCCGGAGGACACGGTGGAGCACACTGTGGAGCTATGCCCCGCTTGGGCTGAGCACCGCCGTGTCCTCGTAGCGGCGATTGGCGGCGGCGACCTCTCGCGTCCGGCCCTGGTTCAATCCATGGTCCGGAGCGAGAGGGAATGGGAAGCCGTCGCCTCCTTCTGCGAAGCAGTCATGCTAGCGAAGGAGGTGGCGGAACGTGAGAGGGAGAGAACATCACGTCCCAGCCGCCGCGGGAGACGCCCCGGGCGTCGGGGGGCAACCAGTGGCCCCCGGCCACCGTAGGCGCGGGCCTGTGGACGGTGAGTAATGGGCTAGCTCACCGTCCGTCCGTCTTATGACGACAGACCGTGCCGACGGCGCGTTCGTGTTCCACGCGCGCCTCAAGGAGATGTCAGCAAATCGGAAGGGGTCCGAGAGGGCCGATGCCTGCCAGGGCTGCGGGTTGTTCGAAAGAGATACCGTGCCCCTGGAACGCAAAGGGCTAAGAAGGAAAAGGCTTATCGGCAACAACAGTCTTGTCAGTGACAATACCAAAACGACGTGATACTACCATCATCGAGAACTAGGTCGGGCGCATACTCATAGGCACTTCTGATTCCGCTAGGTTGTATTTCAAAGCAAGTTGTTGGTGGACAATCCTGGCATCAAGGGTTCGTCTATGCAAGTACTCTCCGTTATCTCACATCCTCATTCCTCTCATACCTAAAAAAACGCAAAGCGTACATAGGCTTTGGTGACTTCAAATGTGACTTTTATGAACGATGCGCACTCTTGACCTACCTACGCAATCTTGCACTTCTGGCTGCGCACTGTTGTTCTCATATGTTGTCCAAGAGTCCGCATTTTAAGATACTTATTTTTTTATAGATCCTAAAATGGTAGTACGTTTGTTACTGGGCAGATAACCTCAGTAAATAAAGAAATACTTAAGTTGGTTCTAAAATGCTTTTTTTTAAATACACAAAGAACGAAAGAATAATTCCGAAACAGGAATAATGCATTAAGTAGTTTTAAACTCGCTACATGTACTTATTGGAAGGATCGTTTTGATCCTTTAATTTTTTTTAGGTTACCTAAAATGAAGGACGAAACCGATGACGTTGAGGCTGATCTAGACCGTTGAGCCAGTGTCAGACCTGGTAGAGCTATCCATACGTGATCTAGATGCTAGAATAGGAGCTACGGTAACAAGCATCAAATCAAATCAAAATCATTTATTTCAAGTAGGCCAGTTACAGGCACTTTCGAATAGTCAAACAATAAAAATGAAGCTAAAGTCCCAGTCACAAGACTTAATAACTGTGAAAGTACTGTAGTTGCCCATTCCAAAGCATAGATCTCTATGGAGAAGAATGGGCAAGAAACTCCATGGACACTCTTTTAAATCAGTAGCTTGTTACAAAAAACTTGGTTACATCATTCATGTTGAGATGGTACATTATGTGAGAACGATGGAGCAAGACGTGCACGTTAAAAGAGTCCACAGTAAAACAAAAAAAAAAAACAGTTAGAATAAAATAAATAGTTCGAAATAAGCCGTGGCAACTAAGAGATGACCAGGCACACAGCGCCCGTTCACGCATGACGCATAGACCAGCCATCATTCAACTCAACTATTTTGAAGGGAACTAAATGCATACCAATTTCATCGCATTGCCGACGCAACCTGAAAGTTACAAGTCGAGGGCGATATGGCATCAGGAGACAGCGTGTTAGGATGAAATGGGGCTGTACGTAGCACTTATAAGTTCCCAATAAGTTGTAAACCCTTCGTGCGCGAGTCTGACTCGCACCTGGCCAGTTTTTTAAACATTTTCGGTTCCGTTTACTAAAAATATGTAGGTATACTATGTCGGTAAAACAAAATATTACTCTGCTATAGCTATTTTGTTTTGACCCTTTTAAGAGAAACAATTCCTTAACTGCCCGTCTGGTCGGAGGATCCTACCTTTTCTATGGAGTATCGAGGAACTTTACACCCTGTTGCTATCTCTAGAGTAGGAGTTTCATTAACTTCCCCCACACTAGAGGTAGGCAAACATCTAAAATACATTATTCCCGAATGTTATTCTTAATTTTTATGCAGCGCACGCCACGATTTTAAAATCGGTCCAGTAGTTTTTGAATTTATTAATTAGATCTTTCATCATCATCATCAGCATATAATGTTTCCACTGCTGGGACACAGGCCTCCTCTGAATGAGAAGGGCTGTAATCCACCACGCGGGCCCAGTGCGGTTTTGGTTCAATCATTAAATCTTTACTAAACAATAATACAAATCTTATTTTTTTATAACATAACCGTTGTAAATGTAGACATATCCATGAATACTTTCAGACCGAAACTCGATTAATGATCGATACAGAAGGTTTAATAACCCTAAAGCGCATCACACACAGGGAGCGGGCGCGGGTCCGGCGCTGGACGCGCGCGGAAGTACGAAATCTGTATTTCATGCACTTACTCGTATATGGACGACATCACTTAGAGAGCGTGTGCGGGTCGGGTGAAGCGCGGGTCGGGTGAAGCGCGGGTCGGGTGAAGCGCGGGTGACGCACGGGACCAACTCTGTTTTCAGTGGGGGACGAGAGTTGCGCACAATTGCACGGCTCCTGTGCTTAGCCCGACCAGTGCGCGCTTTCTGTGTGTGATGAGCTTAAGTAGTTCAGTTCTAGATAGGCCAAAAGTGAATAATAAACACTACATATTTACTGTTTAATTTGCTTGATGTGCTACTCGGGGATAGCTTAGGGGCTGGTTGTCTTCCTCAGACAATGAAAGGCATAATATTTGAGGGGCACAGTTTATTTGCTCACCACACACACACAGTACAGCGTTATATTGAAATCACTTATTAGACTTATTAGGCACTAAGGAAACTGATTTTTTAATACAGTTACTCAAAAAGTAGCGTATTGCAGGAACGTATAGCGTTTGGGATGTGGGCTATTACATACTCGAGCTTTTTCTTTACCTTTTCCGAACTCGTGCGTTCACTTTCCCAACTGTCAAAATAATGTCTATTAAAAAGAAAAAACAAATAATGTCTATTAAAAAGAAAAAACCTACCACGAACTTTAACAAAAAAAAAGCATAGAAGTTTTTATGAATTATGCAAATATTTCTAAAAAGAAGCTACTAATTTGTTTCAATATCAGATTTAATGATTGGAATCAATGAATTAGGTTAGGTTTCATTATTTTCATCTCATTAAATTTCATGTTCATTTCATATCAATAAAAAAAATCTACTGAAGACTTGGCTGTATGGGCATAGTTCCCTTTGCCTACCAAGAATGGGTGAAGAAAACAAAAAAAAACTATGCTTTTTTTTTCGGCTTCGCTCGATTTGTGCATTTAGCCAGTGTCAAGTTAAATCTCTGCTTATATTCTTTTACGGTTGGCGCCATTTTCCAAAAATGTTCTTTATTAAATTGCTTAATTTTTTCGTAACTGTATTAAAAATAGTTGTTCAGTACACGTGCGGAACCGTCATTGCAACTTGTTCCGACTGTCAACCCCCACCTTCGGCTGCGCCTCGGCTCGGGTAGACATTTGTCGGAACTCTTTGCAATGACAGGCTTTCCGCACTCGTAATGAAATATAATATTATTTTATATAATTTTACACCACTAGGTTAAATTAGGTACGGCAGCGCACGCCATGGAGAAACGGAAGCATTAGTGTTGCCAAACACAAAAAAAAAAAATGTGTTGGTGTTGCCAACATGTTCGCCACCAGAAAAGAAGCCTTTTACAGTTCAAAGGTAGGGATTAAACAATAAAATAACTAAGACCTTGTTTCTAAATCAAACAGAACCTTTGTTCTTAAAATTAAACTTGATACAAATCAAACAGAACAGTTTCTTCATAAAATTAAACTTGGTACAGTTAACCACATAGACACTTATTTATAAAATAATTATGTATGAGACAACCCTGTTTAGTTACCTAACTAAACTGAAAGAAACAAGTATAAAAACATTTGTTACAAACAACTGTATTGGAATAGTAAAATTATACCTTAATAACTAATTTTTTAACACCTAATCACTAGACAACTTTATATTTTGGCATGGACTTGTGCTAATTTCAAAGTTATATACTAATGCTAAATTAAAAAAAAAAAATATTGGTAGAACACAAATTCCTTACAAGGAGCGCTTATAAGATTTACCATTAGGGACAGTAACTTCTATCGCTCTAACCTTCCCATCTTTGCCTGGAAAGACTTGACTTGACTTGAGACTCTAGCCAATGGCCAATGCAATGGGAGACAATTCGGTTCCCTAAGAATAACCAACATACCCTTTGTCACATTAGGCACGCTTGAACGCTTAGAACTGAAAACCAAAAAAAACTTTTCATCAAACCCATACGTGTGGGGTATCTATGGATAGGTCTTCAAAAATTATATTGAGGTTTCTAATATAATTTTTTTCTAAACTGAATAGTTTGCGCTAGAGCCACTTCCAAAGTGGTCAAATGTGTCCCCCCCCCTCTAATTTCTAAAGTAAGAGGAGGAAAATTCTGAAAATATTTAGGATTGTAGAACATAAAAAAAAACTATCAACGAAAATTGGTTTCAATTAGATGATGTTTAGTTTTTGAGATATGGAACTTTTTATTATTCATCAAACTGCAGCAGTAACTTTGTTTTTCATTAACATACTATCAAAAACATATTTAGTTTTGCGGTTGCGTGGAAGTTTACTAACTAATACTACTAACTAATGAATGACAGTTCAAAATATTTTTATTATATTGTTTGGAGCTATGGAACCCTGTTTTTTTAGGATGATTTTAGCTATTAAGCTTAACTTACTTGCAAAGTTTCACTCTAGTATTTCAAGTGGTAATAAATAGACTAGTACTTACCTAACTATGTAGGTAATAGGTATTTTAGTTTAATATATACATAAGTAGGTACTTGTGTCTAATTGATTTGAAATTTTAGACATACGTACAATCAAATAATTTTGTTAGCGTTGTGATATTGATAGTTCATCGTTTCGAAAATCGAAATCTCATTTTTTTTCAAAATTCATACATTCTAATGAGAATTGTAAGAAACTTAATTAGTGCTTTTTATCTTAATTTGTGGGTTTATCTGTCTCTTGCATGAGAAAGTAAGTAAACTTAGTTTGTAGACATCAAAGATTTTTGCCGTGTCACACAAACGTACAATTAAAACGAACTTTGATTAGTAATGTAGGTACCCATATTGAGTCAGTCTAACAAACCATACATAGGTAACTTATTAAACTTCCTTGTTTTAGGGCAACATGGTGAGACCAAAAAATCAATTGATATGGAAACATTTTCGAGAGAGTGAGAACAAATCGGCTAAATGCAAGTATTGCGAGATAAAATACAAAGTAGCCAACTTGCAAAAATGGCTAGACATTTACAAAAATGTCCTCATTGCCCCGAAAACTGCAAACCATAGTTGAGAACCAACATATCACAAACGTCGTCAGTATCTGCAGTCGGAAATACGATTTTGCAACCAAGGGATAAAGAAAATGATAGACCTTAATCTGAATTAAGTTTGTCGATTGAGGGCAGTGCATCTTCAGTGAGTCTGACAACAAATGTAAATAAAAAACATTTACATTCATTATTAGCTAAGGCTATTTATGTATCGGGAACACCCCTTTCAATTGTAGAACACCCACTCTAGATTAAGTTGTTCAATGAACTGCAGCCACTGTACAAATTGCATACCAGAAAAACAATTTCGACCAAAATTTTTGACAAAACATACAGGGAAATGCAAGAAACGTCAAATCGCACTTAATGCTAGATGGATGGTCCAATTGCAGGAATGAAGGAATAATTAATATAATCATTGCAAAATCAGAACCTGTATTTATTAAAAGTATTGTGACGGCAGAAAATCGACATACAAGTCAAAAATCAAAATCAAAATATTTTATTTTACATAGGCCTATATGGGCACTTATAAAACGTCGACAAAAGATGCACGGTTCGGGTTGGTCGTTTCCTATGGAGAAGAACCGGCAAGAAACTCCATGGTTACTCTTTTAAAATCATTTGGTTTTACAATATTTGAGTGTTACAGCGTTAGTACATAACTGTGGGAGGACAGCGTAGGCCCGACAATAAGTCGTTGCTTACTACAAAAGGTAGAACAAGAAAAAAAAAAATAAAAAAAAATAAAAAAAAAAAAACTAATTTACAAGTGAATACATTTGTGAAGGAATTTTAAATGAGAGAATTTTTTGTTTGTTTTTTTTTTTTGATGATTCATTTTTTTATCTGAGTATGGAACAAATAAGTTTGTTACGATGATAGGAGATAATGCAAGTAATATACAAAAAGCTTTTCGTCTCGTAAAAGAAGAACATCCACACATAACGTATATAAACTGTGCTGCTCACACTTTAAATTTGTTTTGCAAAAATATTATGAAAATTGATGTAATAAATGGTTGTAAGAATATGGAAATTAAGATGGTTAAAACCATTAAAAAAAGTCAAGCTTGTCAAGGAAAAAAATGCTGGTGAAACTTTGATGTTGCCACACGATACCCGATGGGGCAGTTATTTCACCAGCTTTAAAAGTATCGAAAACACGAAAGTAGCCTTGCAGACATTATAATAATAATAATAAATAAGGCTGGCAATACTAAAGTCAACACGTCTATCAATTTCTTTCCATAATTTTCAACAATTTAAATTTTTAAACAGTTTATTTTTTAAGTTTGATACCAGATTTTAATACTAAAATAAATTATATATCCATATATCTCCGATCACACCACAAAATTCAAGAAATATCCATAGAAATACTGAAAAGAAAAAACTGGTCCCAAAAATGACATGTGTGAATTTGACATGCATGTCATCTATGAAAACCCCTTATAAAATCATGAATTGAAGACGATGTTTACAAGATCAGCTGCTCGAAAAGCACTCCTACCACCTCCGGACTCGTCGCCCCGCTCCGCCTCGCCGCCGCCGGAACCCAGCCTCACCGTGAGTGCTGTGACGCCGGCCGTGGCAGTTGCGTCGAGCGACAGCGACGAGTACTTCTCTCCGCCCACGACGCCACCACCTGCTCGTCGACGGGGAGGACGCCGGCCGCCGGACGGTTTAGGACCTCGAGGCCCACCGGCCTCTGATAGGGTCCCAGCTCCCGGCGGAAGTGTGCAGCGCATGCGATGGACTCAAGCCATCAACGAGAACGTCATGCGCTCATACTATGGGGCTACAGAGGGAGGAAACAACCTGACCGCGTACCGTGTTCGGATGCTCTCTCTGTTTCAGGTGCTTGAGCCAGCTGTCAACGTGTCGGCGCAACGATTATCGGATCAGGTGCGGGTCATCCAACGTAATCATATGTTGGACGACACCGTACTTGATCGCTTGCGAACTGAAATGCAGAGTAGTCACGTCATTGTCCCTCCGTCGCAGGCTGTGGATCCACCACAGTCTAGTCAGTTATTTAATCGCGCTGACGAAGTGAGTAATGACGTGGCTACTAATGTAAGTACCCAATGCAGTGAGGAAATGAGGAGTGCTTTGGAAGGTGCGATTCGAGAATATCGGTACATGTCGCCTGAACTTAGACCACGCTTACCTCGTTTGCCCATGCATAACAGAAATAGGGCGCTGGTGGCTGTTCTGGATTCGCAGTTATCAAACTATTTTGATAGCTGCGAAGACCTCACTGATGCTCACTCAATCCTGTATTGTGCGGCTGTAGCGGCATGTCGTGTAGCTCATGTCAAATTTTCTGATAACAGAGCTACACGACCTAAAACCTGCCGTACCGGCTTGGCAATGCAGAATTGAGCGACGTATTAGTGGGGCCAGAACACTCATCGGCAAACTGATCTGCTTCAGGGAGGGCAACAATCGCCCTCGAGTGATGCGCTTTGTGAGGCGGGCATTTGCGGGTACTGATATTAGTCCTCGAGACTATATGTCCCGTATCACAGAGCGCATCGACTTCCTGAAGCAGAAAGTGTATGCATGGGCAAACCGTATCCGTAGGTATAAGCGGCGGGTGGAACGATACACTCTGAATCGCACATTCCAAAGAGATGAAAGGTGGGTTTATAGGACTTGGGAGCGACCGGACCAAGGTGTGTCTGACACGCGCTTACCGAATGATGACGCCATGTGCTCGTTCTGGCGCAGCATCTGGTCGGTGCCTGTCAGCCACACCGAGGGTGAATGGACTCGGGTGGTCCAGCGAGTGTGCGATCCAGTTCCAGAAATGGGGGCTATCACTATCAGCCCCCAAGACGTAGCTCGTGCAGTCCGTCCGTTACCTAACTGGAAATCTCCAGGGCCGGACGGGCTGCACAACTTTTGGATTAAGTGGATCCAAAGGTCGCACGCTCGCTTGGCGGCCCTATTCCAGTCAGCCTTAGAGTCAGGGTCGCTGCCCGAATTCCTGACTACTGGAATAACTCATCTGCTCCATAAATCGGGTAGTACTGCGGAGCCCAAAAACTTTAGACCGATAACCTGTCTCCCGACAGTGTATAAAGTTCTTACATCCATTTTGAGAGCTAAAATTAGCAAACACATTGATGACAATTCGATCATGTCCGCTTCTCAAAATGGATGTAGGAACGGGTCCCGCGGTACTAAGGAGCTGCTCCTCATTGATATGGCCATTAACCAACAGGTTCGGCGTTCCCGAAGGGATCTGTCGACATGTTGGATAGACTATAAGAAGGCCTACGACTCGGTGCCACATACATGGCTCATGAGGGTGCTAGAATTGTATAAAGTTGATGCAACTCTGCGTACCTTCCTGATGTCGTGTATGGGGCAATGGAGGACAGTCCTTCGCTATCCAGGATGTCGGCATATCCAAGGGAACAGCGAACCGATAAGGATAGAGCGAGGTATTTTTCAGGGCGATAGTTTGAGTCCGCTTTGGTTCTGCTTAGCCTTGAATCCTCTAAGCACGCTGCTAGAGGATTCAGGTCTGGGCTTTCGGTTGAGGAGAGGTGGTCAGGTTATATCTCACCTTCTTTACATGGATGACCTGAAACTCTTTGCCCCCAACAATTTGCAACTGATGGAGCTACTGAAGGTAACAGAAACTTTCAGTAGCGCCATCAGGATGGAATTTGGTGTGGACAAATGTGCGGTCATGCATGTAAAGCGAGGGGGGATTGTGGATTCTGCGGGAACCCAGCTCTCAGATTCCATAAATCTTAGATCCCTCTCAGCAACCGAAACCTACAAGTATTTGGGTATGTCGGAAGCGCTGGGCATCAATGCTGTTGACGTGAAGCAATCGTTGAAGGAGCGCTTCTTTGGCCGCCTGAGAAAAGTATTTAATAGTCTTTTATCAGGCGGAAATAAGGTGCGTGCCTTCAATGGTTGGGTCATGCCGGTTTTGATGTACTCTTTCGGCGTACTCAAATGGACTCAAACAGAACTAGACGCCCTGGATAGGAAGGTCCGTACATTGTTGACGGCATATCGAATGCATCACCCACGTTCTTCGGTTATGAGACTGTATATCCCGCGGAGTTGTGGAGGTCGAGGCTTTTTAAACGCCAAGACTCTCCACAATCGCGAGATATGCAGTCTCAGGGAATGTTTCCTAGAAGCCGACGTGGGGATGCATCGAGATGTGGTCGCGATGGACAAGGCCCTCACCCCGATCTCCTTGGCTAAAGAGAACTGGCGCAAACCTGCAGTGCTTGACACTAATGACCGCAGGGAAGTATTGCAGAGTAAGGAGCTTCACGGACGCTACTTCAGTGCCCTGCATGGGCCTGATGTAGACCATGCAGCGTCCGTAGCCTGGCCACGTTCCGGGGAACTCTTTGGAGAAAGCGAAGGTTTTGTTTGTGCAATTATGGATGAAGTTATGATGACGAAAAACTACCGGAAATTTATTGTGAAGGATGGCACGGTTGACATATGTCGGGCATGCCACCGTCCGGGCGAATCGATCCGTCACATTATCTCCGGGTGTTCTCGTCTAGCTAACGGAGAATACTTGCATAGACACAACCTTGTAGCCAGGATTATCCATCAGCAACTTGCTCTGAAATACAGCCTTGTTGAATCGGAAGTGCCGTACTATAGGTATGTGCCCGACCCAGTTCTCGAAAATGGCAATATCACACTGTATTGGGATCAATCCATCATCACTGACAGGACTATTGTAGCCAATAAGCCTGATATAGTGGTGATGGATCGATCAGAGCGGCGCGCAATGATTGTTGACATAACGGTTCCACATGACGAGAACCTCGTGAAGGCCGAGAAAGATAAACAAATCAAGTATATTGACTTGGCTCGCGAGGTTGTCGACATGTGGCCTGTTGACTCAGCGATCATTGTGCCGATAGTCGTATCAGCCAATGGCCTAATTGCCAAGAGCCTCGACCAATATCTGAAGAGGCTCTCGTTAGGCAGCTGGATCAAGGGCTTGATTCAGAAAGCGGTACTCCTGGACACGGCTCGTATTGTTAGGAGGTTCCTCTCTCTGGAGCCCTGACCGCCGGTAGCTTGGACCCTGTTCCCGATACCGGTGGGCTACTATTTTTATATTTTTAAATGTTTTTATATTTTTTATTGATTTTATGTAAGAATATTTAAAAATGTAAAAAATATGTTATAGAAATGAATAAACGGAATAATAATAGCCTTTATTTACTAAAAACTAATTACAATTTAATATAAAATAAACAAAACTATTGCACTTCGGCGTCTTCGTTTATCAGCGCGTCCTTTGACGCATAGGCCTCCCCCAGGCTCCTCCATTTGAAGCGGTCTATTGTGTCTCTAGCCCACAAAGCACCAGCCGTCTCGACTATGTCATCATCCCAGCGTTTGCGTTGTCTTCCTCTACTTCTTTTATAACCATCCCTGATTTGCCATTCAGTCACGGCTTTTGACCACTTAGTGTTTTTATCACGCAGCATATGACCAGCCCATCTCCATTTCAATCTTTTAGTGTGAAAGGTAGCATCACTTAATGTAGTTATCCTCCTCAGATCTTTAGCTCTCTTTTTGTCTTTCCTCTTGACATTCAGAATACTGCGTTCTATGCCTCGTTGACAAACCTTAATTTTCTGCAGGGTTTTATTTGTCAATGTCCATGTTTGGCAGCCGTAAGTGAGACATGGGAGAACACAAGTATTGAAGAGTTTTCTTTTAGAAGATATTGGGTATTGGTCATTTTTCATTACTTCTTTGAGTGACCAATACCTGTTCCATGTGCTGGCTATGCGCCTTTCCATTTCCTGCTCCATTTGCCTTGTGAACGAAATCAGTTGTCCTAGATAGATATACGAGGTCACATACTCTATAATTTCTCCTTGGATACTAATGGGCTTCTCAACGCTATTCGTCATTAGTTTGGTTTTTCCTTGTTCATTGAGAGTCCCACCTGGATACTTCCTTCACCAAGCTCTCGTAACATCTTTTGTAGCGTGAGATGGTCACCAGCGATTAGAACCAGGTCATCTGCAAATCGTAGGTGGTTTAGTAGTCTACCATTAATGTTGATGCCATATTCTTGCCAATCCAGGCCTCTAAACACCTCTTCTAAGACTGCCGAGAAGAGCTTCGGGGATAAAGGGTCACCTTGTCTCACTCCTCTGAGTATTGGAAATTCCTCGCCAATAGTTTCGAGTTTTATCTGGGCTGTTGAATTTGTGTATACATTTTTGATGATTCGGATGTACTTCTGTTCTATACATTGTTGCTTTAATGCTTTCCAAATGCTGTTGTGGTCCAGTGAATCGAAGGCTTTACTATAGTCCACGAACGCTAGATATATATATTTGTTGTATTCTTGTGCTTTTTCTATGAGTTGTTTAATTGTATGCATGTGGTCTGTCGTCGAAAAACCTGTTCTAAATCCTGCCTGTTCTACGGGCTGCTGTTCGTCGAGTTTTACTGTTAATCTGTTGAGTATGACTTTTGAAAACACTTTGTACAGATTCGACATTAAACTTATAGGCCTGTAGTTCCCGATTTCGTTTTTGTCACCTTTTTTGTGTATTAGTACTATTACAGACTTCGGCCATTGGGCAGGAATATTTTCGGTGATTAAAATTTGATTGAAAAGGTACCACATATCTTGTAAGTTTTCGATTGAGATTGATTTTAGAGCTTCGTTAGTTACGTAATCCGGACCTGGCGCTTTTCCATCTTTTTGTGTATAGATTGCAAATTCTATTTCACATTTCAAAATTGGTGGGATGTGTTCGTTGCTGTTGTCCAGATTTATGTCTTCTTCTTTGTGTTGGATAGAGTATAGATTTTTGTAATAATCGGTAGCTGCTGCCATGATAGATTTTCTAGTAGTTTCAATTTTTTTAGATTTGTTTTTAATGCAAGGGATCCATTCTTTTTTATTGCCTAATTCTTTTAGGGCTCTTCTACTACCTCCTGTTTTTGTTATGTGGTCGTTTATGCATTGTGCCCTTTTCAGATTTCTTTCTTTTTTAAGGTTATGACTTATTTTTTTGCTTAGTTTAGTTATTTCTGTTCTTACTTCTTTGTCTTTTTTCCGTTTAAACAAGTCTTTCCTTAGCTTTAAGAGTATTTTTGTTGTTTGACTGACATGTTTTCCCTCGGTTTGTTTGTGTTTTCCTTTTGAGAAGGTTTTATAAAGAAATGTATCGTACAAGCTTTGGATACCGCTTGTGTCTTCACCACAATCTTGAGATGGCTTGCTAAACTTTATTTGTAGGTTTCTCGGTATTCCCTCAAATCGTGTTCTCGCTTTAGGAGAGTCTTTAGTGTACAATGTTGCTCTCACCATTCTATGGTTGGTATTGAAATTTAAGGCGTTGATTACGCTCACATCATGGAATGGTTTCGGATAGTTTGTTGCTATGTAGTCTATTTCGTTTTTGTACTTGTTGTCTGAGGAAGAACAAGTCCATTTGTGGTTTGGGTTCTTTTTAAAGAAGCTATTGATAAAGCGAAGGTTATTTTCCAGTGCTAGCTCTATCATTCTCTGTCCATTGTTGTTTCTGTTACCTATTCCGAACTTGCCGATTATTCGGTTTTCATTAAGTTTCTGTGTTCCTATTTTCCCGTTAAAATCTCCCATTACTATAACGTTCTTGTGCGCATTTTGTAAAGTTGTTGCTAGTTCTTTGTAGAATAAGTCTTTGTCTTGCTTTTTTGCCATCTCTGTTGGAGCGTATATCTGTATGATTGTCCATTTGTTCTTAAAACCCGGTAGGTTTATGTTTAGAACAGCTATTTTTTCAGAAATACCTATAAGTTCTTCAATATATTTCTTAAGATGTTTCTTAATTAGAAATCCTATGCCAAACTGTCCTTTGGTTTCGCCTTTGTAAAAGAAGATGAAGTCGTTGTGCTCTTCTATGCTGCTTCCAATTCTGCGTACTTCGCTGAGTCCCAATATTTCCCATTTAATGTTTTCCAAGGCGATTTGTAGTTCTTGCAGTTTTTCAGATGTTCGTAGTGAAAGAGTATTCAGTGTACAAATGTAAATTTTTTGCCTTATAGAATTCGAAGTTTTGTTCGTGGTGTTTATATATTTTGGTTTATTTCCTGGGGGGTGGGTGGTGGTCATGAGTCCCCACGGTGACCAGCCGGGTTGGGGATCTTTTTATGTTGTTTGTTGTTGCTACTTTATCGTTTTTGATGAATGAGTTGATACCGAAGTGCGCTAATTCCTAGTTTTCTTTTATTTCAGTGAGGGACTGTGATCTTGCTCTGTACATTTCCTCAAAAGCATTTCTAACATTAGGTTTTTTCGAGACATTATTTTTTATTTCACCAGCTGTTGTTCCATTAGGTGAATTTGAAGGTTGCCTTTTCCTTTTGTCTCTGTTTTGTTCACTTTTTTCTTTTACAATCAGTTTATTTCCTCGGAGGTAAGCGATATGACCCTTTTCCCTTTCTTCCTGCAGTTTAGGCATCAATTCCTTCCTTTTCTCTAATGTTTCTTTACTGAAATCTTCGCTTATGCTAATTCCTTTAGGAAGTGACCTTTTGTTCTTCAAAACCTCAACTTTTCTCCAGTTAGTAGTGAAACTGACTAAAATCGGTCTTGCTTTATCTTTTTTCATACCTAATCTATAAGCTTTCATAATTTCATGCTTCTCGATATTAATCGTGAGTTTTTCCTTAAAGATTGACCTCGCTAAGTCAATGGGTAATATTTCGTTTGTTTCTTCTACTCCAAAGATTATTACGTTGTTCTTTTTCTTCTCTGCTTCAAAACGCTCAATTTTAGTTTGAAGTTCTACTATTTCTTCCTTTAAAATAACGTTTTCTTTCTTCAATGGTTCCAGTCTCTCATCTATTATTTCGAGAATATTTTTGGTCACCGAATTGGTAATTGTAGCGGTTTGCTTTGCCATCTCGACTTGAAGTTTTTCGAATAAGGTTGCCATTTGACCTTCCATTATGCTTGATATCTTAATGTTATTATTTTTAGTTATTACAACTCCGATTTTTATTTGGCAGCACTAGTTTTTATTGGGCCACACTAGTTTTTATCGGGCAACACTGGTTTCTATTTGGCAACTCTGTATTTATCCAATTTGTTTTATTATGTTGGTAATGTTGGTTATCTTTTGTCTATGGTTTGGCAAGATGGCAAGTGATTTCGTTCGTTTTCGTTCGGTCAGCTGTCAAACGATTTGTAAACAGACGTTTTATTCCGTTGAGTTTCAAGTGAGATGAAGATAATTGAGAGTAAAATTCGATCATGAAACTCACAGAGGCAGTGTTTTGGATGATTTCTCGCAGTGTTTATCTTCCTTATCCTTTCAGCAGTAGAATAGCACTTCAATACGGAATAGATATTCACTTTGTGCACTATATTTCTGTGATTTACTACGGAGCAAAATCAAGTACGTCTGTTCGGTAAGCACACCGGAAACGGATTGCAGACATTAGCTGTACATAAATGAAGTTGGATGACAATTTTTGGAAAATTATTCGACAGTGCAAACTTATTATGGAACCTATTTCTGATGCAATATTTCAATTAAAGGCAATTACAAAAATATTCATTAGCTATTTTTAACATTAAAAACATTAAATCGAAATTACTTTATTACCGGATGTCACAAAAATAGAAAACGATAAAAAGATGAAATATTAATCAATGTCGATGAAACAATGAAAATCTGTTTGAAACCGATTCACTTTGCAGCGTATTTATTAGACCCAACAGACCAAGGATCTGCACTTGACGAAAGTCAAAAAGTCGACGCTATGGAATTTATTTAATTTTGTGAAGTAGGACAAAGTATCTATTTGAATGTAATGACAAAGTTGTAATCCCGGAGATATAATATCCAAACCACGTCGCCACGTACAAATAGCTCTGAACCATCTCAATCCGGCAATTTTAAATTTTTTGATTGTGACCGTGTTTCCGATGCAAGTGTTAATGATGACTAAAGTCCTTACTGATTTGTTGTAATTTTTCAAATAATAATAAATAAATGTATCTGATTTTGTGTTTAAGTTTTTTTTTTTGACAAGCTAGTTGTGAACTCTATTAAATAAATACCAATACTCATTTTCACCCAGTCAAATGGGTGAAAATGGGTTATAGCCGGGTTAAAACCCAAATCACCCAGTTTTAACCCAGATGGGAAGAATGGGTTTTAAGTTTTTAACCCACTACCCATCTCTTGTAACTTTGCCATGACGTTGAAATACTTGTTTTCTACTACTGAAAAGTCCTCATCGTCTAAGGATTAAGACAGCAAGAATATCTTCTTGTTGAAGCTTTCGTATTCCGTGTAAAGAGACTCTAGCTTAGACTTTTTAACTCTTAGGCTATGTATCAACATGTTTGTGACGTCTGAATCGCTACAAGACCCGCATAGTCTCGTAATACATGCCTTCACATAACCACGATTACTACGAAGTTCACGAATAGTTTCTTTTATTTCAGCCATAGTGAGATCACAAATCGTCACAAACGTTAATACCCATGGCACAAACTATAATTTTAATTTGCACAAGTCCGAACGAGCACAAATAATTTACTTTAATAAATTGTTCAACACTAAAACTAGTTCAATCTGTCCAAAATGGATTCCACACTGATCACACTAATGTGCAAAATGCTTGAAGTTTCAGTAAATCAATTACGCTTGCAAACAAAATGGAGCTTGATGATAGACAAATGGACAATAGCAGAAAAACCTGTTGACATCATACGATCAATGGATGCCGCGCACGGATTGGACGACCCTTGTCGCGCAGCCAACGTAACGTCGCTGAAATAGTCGCGCGCGCTTGGTCCCGGTTCTTGATTTGAGTGCGCAAAGTTGGCACCCTGCACTACAGCTTCGTCGTCGTTGATTTGATGACGCTCTTGAATGCGCGGGAACTTTGA
This sequence comes from Cerastis rubricosa, assembly GCA_949152445.1. Lineage (NCBI taxonomy): Eukaryota > Metazoa > Arthropoda > Insecta > Lepidoptera > Noctuidae > Cerastis > Cerastis rubricosa. Next base: position 18,702,625 of record OX424523.1, on the reverse strand, counting down.
GTCTTGTTGTTTTGCCACGATGACGCCACAAAATGGCCGATCTTGAAATAGGTTGATTGATTGAAATATGGTGGATGCTCGAAACTAGCTTTTTGATGTTGGAGTTGATTGAATGTACACACATCAAAAGTGTCTAGGGATCAACATATATTTTTGCAATAACTTTTCTCCTGATTGATATTAATTAAAATTTTCTTTAAGGATTCATCAAATAAAGTGTTTTCGTTTGTCACAGTAACGATAAACCAAGTCACCTTTGCATTAATAAAGAAATTTGCCATTTTCTAATAAAGGGATTTTTGACATTTGAACCACTAACATTAAAGTTCGAAAAAAAGACTGAAATAACAGTTTTCTTTAAAATTTTATTGGGTCACTTAAACAATTAATAATCCGTGTTTCTACCGCGAACACTAACAACACAAGAACATCGGTTTGGCATACTCAAAATGAGTTCATCCAAATCACGCTGTGGAATGGCCGCCCATGTTCGTTGCAACAACAAAAAAAGGTCTTCTTGCGACTGGATACCCTCCATATTCGGCAGAGCTCTTCTCTGTAGCATATCCCATGCATGCTCAATCGGGTTCAAGTCTGGCGACTGAGCAGGCCAGGGCAGGACATTGATGTTAGCTGCGGCGAGAGTCTGTCTTACAACTCTTGCGGTGTGCGGTCGTGCATTATCATGCATTAACTGAAATAAGGGACCGATTTGCACTTGTAGAGGAACGATGACGTCTGATACAATCGTCTCAGCATAAATTTGAGCGTTGAGGTTGCCTCTGATCCAAATCAACTCAGTTCTTCCGCCGATCCAAATACCCGCCCATACCATGATGGTTCCACCACTATAAGGATGGACTTCCTGGCAGGATTTTAATCGCTGTTGGCGTCCAGGGGTTCTCCAGTGTCGTATACGTCTTGTATCCGGTCTCATACCAAAACGAGACTCATCAGAAAAGCACACGAAACGCCATTGTTCTTCTGCCCAATTTCTGTGTTCAAGAGCCCATTGATATCGAATCCTACGGTTGTGCATTGCTATAGGTGGTACCCGTAGCGGTCTTCGGGAATGAAGGTTCACTTCATGCAAGCGGTTTCTGACTGTTTGGTCGCTAATTAAGTTCCCTGAAGAGTGATGAAGCCTCACGGCTAACATCATGGCGGTTATTGTTGGAGCTCTTCGAGTTAAGATTTGAATGTATCGGTCTTGTCTCCGTGTGGTGCAGCGATACCGTCCTCCATGGCGCTCAGCCACGGTACCAGTGCTTCGGTAACGTGTCCAAAGTCGACTGATAACACTCTGACTTGTATTCAGAGCTAAAGCCACAGTACGTTGCCGGGAACCAGCTTCTATCATTCCCACGGCTCTGAGCATTTCTTCCCTGCTTAAATGACGTCGCCGCTCCATAATAACGTTGGTTTTAACCAGTAGTAGGGAAACAGTAGCACTAATAATGTCTTCAATGCGTTGTATGTTTTTATAGGGAAAATATTGACAGCTGATTTTCATCTTTTACTCGAATTTGATTCACAGTTCCTGATTCAAATTATGAAATGCACCAAAAAGGATCCATATAAATTTATAAAATCATAAATTTATTACAAAGCCACATCTCAATCTCAAGAAATCCGCATAAAAATGCTTGATCCCTAGACACTTTTGATGTGTGTATTTCTTGTAGGGCATTAAATTTCAATTAGAGTTGATTGGAATCTTGAAATCGTACTCTTGATAGGACCTTAGCTTCTTGCTTTCTTGAAGGATACCTATTTTGTTTTGGATGATTAAGCTGGATTGTAGCTGACGCCGAAAGGGTTTCGCGGGCCAACAAAAAAAAAAGAAATTGCAGCTGCTATAAATCCTATTGTGTCTTCCGTCGTTATCATAGGCTGAACTGCTGTAGTTAGCACCGTAGGGGTATTATCGCAGGGCACGCCACAATAGTGGCGATAAGTCCCCTCTTTGAGGAGTGGCTAGAGAGGCGCCACGGCGCCCTCACCTTCCGCCTGACGCAGGTCCTCACCGGACACGGTTGTTTCGGGAGGTTCCTGCACCGAATCGGGCGGGAGGAAACGCCCGGGTGTCACCACTGCGAGGATCGGCCGGAGGACACGGTGGAGCACACTGTGGAGCTATGCCCCGCTTGGGCTGAGCACCGCCGTGTCCTCGTAGCGGTGATTGGCGGCGGCGACCTCTCGCGTCCGGCCCTGGTTCAATCCATGGTCCGGAGCGAGAGGGAATGGGAAGCCATCGCCTCCTTCTGCGAAGCAGTCATGCTAGCGAAGGAGGTGGCGGAACGTGAGAGGGAGAGAACCTCACGTCCCAGCCGCCGCAGGAGACGCCCCGGGCGTCGGGGGGCAACCAGTGGCCCCCGGCCACCGTAGGCGCGGGCCTGTGGACGGTGAGTAATGGGCTAGCTCACCGTCCGTCCGTCTTATGACGACAGACCGTGCCGACGGCGCGTTCGTGTTCCACGCGCGCCTCAAGGAGATGTCAGCAAATCGGAAGGGGTCCGAGAGGGCCGATGCCTGCCAGGGCTGCGGGTTGTTCGAAAGAGATACCGTGCCCCTGGAACGCAAAGGGCTAAGAAGGAACATGGATGGGTTTTAGTCAGTCAAGTCTGACACTCCCTTCCGCTCCGCCCAGAGCGGAAGAAGTCATTTGATGATTTCCCATCCGAAAAAAAAAAAACAAAAAAAAAAAAGGGGTATTATCGCGGGCCAACCAAAACCAATCGCAGCAGTCTTGTGCTTTTGCAGCCTAAATTGCCTCCGCGCGCCGTTTGTAGTGTTATAAAGCTCTTTTTTTGTGCAGTGCCTTCGCTCGCAGTGCTGCGTTGTCCCTTGTAGTGTGGATGAAAACGCCGCACAGTGTGATATTGCGCCACGTGCAGTTCGCAATAGATATCGCTGCGCCCTTTTCCAAGCACCCCTTGCCCGTGTGACGAAGAAATCCGGCTCGAAGGACCAATGTTTAATTTGCTTGATGTGCTACTCGGGGATAGCTTAGGGGCTGGTTGTCTTCCTCAGACAGTGAAAAGCATAATATTTGAGGGGCACAGTTTAATTGCTCACCACACACACACAGTACAGCGTTATATTGAAATCACTCATTAGACTTATTAGGCACTAAGGAAACTGTTTTATACTATTAATTTATATAATTTTACACCACTAGGTTAAATTAGGTACGGCAGCGCACGCCATGGAGAAACGGAAGCAATAGTGTTGCCAAAAACAAAAAATTGTGTTGGTGTTGCCAACATTTACTAACGTTTCATAATTTACGTAGCACAATTTGTGTTACATTTTCTCTCTAGTGTTTTCTCAAGATAAGTAACTATTGTTCCTCCACGAGGCGGAGATATCACGAAGAGAATAAAGTGTGTATTGACATGACGCGGCGACGTGCCTTCGCTCGAGTTTCTAGTATCAGGGAAACGTGCCCTAGCACAAAACCCTTATTCTATTCATAACTAGGCACTTCGTGGTACATGAGTGGAACAAAAACATCAAGCAATAGTACATTGTTACCCCAGGGGTGAAAGTAACTTATTCAGACCAGAGTCGTTCGGGCGCCAATAGTTCGAGGGACTAAATAAGTCTTTAACCCTAGGTAAGCACTGTGGTTTTCATTACGAATACAAGTGTTAGCTACTTAAATAGATTTATAAGTAGTTTTAAGATTCTAAAGTATTATTGTAAATTGCACAATTGTTTTGATAAAATTAGTAACTCACAATTGTTTTGATAAAATTAGTAACTCATTTGATTCGTTTAAAATGCTAAAATGGCGCTAACAGATATTGCAATGTCAATTGACTATTTAGTCTGGTAAAGAGGAGGGATTTAAAAAAGTCACGAGGCAGCGCCATTTTAGCAAGGCAGTGTTGGTTGAACTGAAAAAGTGTAAGGAGCTCTGTAATACCTGTGTAAGTACCGTGAATTTTGCTAATATAATTATAAATGTAATGTTGTAGTTATTTATACCTGTGTTTATTTTGATGGTCAAACCCAGTAAATACATCATGCTTATTTGATCAAATGAAAGCTTTTTATTTACTCCTTTTGCTCTGGCTAGTCCTACATTTCAGAAGTGGGATGATTTATGCCATAAGTATTTTCACTGTAATCTTATTCCAAACATTTTTTTTTCTATTGTTTGAAATCTTTGATTAACCTACAAAACAGTTTTTTAATTCTGTCTTTGTTTTAAATTCTTTGTAGTTTGTTTTTATTCATATTCATTTATTTTGCATTCCATATTGTAAGAAGGATGTTACAAGGGGCTTAAAGCTAGGTACATAAATATGAACCCTGTAAGGGCACAGCAAAGTTGGAGACTGGGAGAGGGCTTTAATTTTATTAATTAGTTGGTATACAAAGGCAACAATATTCAAAAATAAAATAAAAAATAATAATAACAAAACTATTTAGTGAACCATATTAATTTAAAATTTGTCATTTAGGTATTCATTAATAGTATAATAGCATTTATATAATAAAAATTGTTGTAATTTATTTATGAATGAATTAAATTTTTGTTCATTTTTAATTATATCAGGTAATTTATTATAAACTTTCATTGACATGGCAAGGGCACTTGTTGAGTGCATTTTAAGCTTAGAGCTCGGTAGGCTTAGTCTATTTTTATGACGTAATGTGTATCTTGACTGTATGTTTTCTCGTGTAGTGTAAAAGTGTGGGTACTTTCGAACAAATTTGCAAATTTCTAGAATGTATATGCAGGGGAGGGTTAATATTTTATGTTCTTGAAAATGAGGTTTACAGCTGTCGGTGTCTTCTATATTTACTAATATTCTTATAAGCCTTTTTTGCAGTGTGAAAAGTGTCGGTGCGTCTGTGCTGTTTCCCCACAATATCACGCCGTAACTGAGCCACGCATATGCATAGGCATAATAGGTAACAAGTGCGGTTTTAAGACTGGTAGTCTTTTTTACTTCACGAAGGGCGTATGCGAATTTCGATAGTTTAGATCTAATGTTTTTAATGTGAGATTTCCAATTAATATTATTATCTATGGAAAGGCCAAGTAGAGTAAATTCTTGAACGACTTCTATTGTAGTGCCATTGTAGCTGAAGTTTATTTGTAGTGGAGTTTTTTGTCGCGGGTGGAAGGACATTATTTTAGTTTTAGAGGAATTGATTTCGAGGTTATGGTTATTCATCCAGGATATGGTTTTATTTAATGTAGTCTTTAGGTCCTCGTTCAAGCCAACATTGTTACGGCATGAAGTAAGAAGCGAAATATCGTCGGCAAACAAGACGCATGGCCCTTCTATAGTTTTCGGAAGGTCATTTATATAAATAAGAAATAGGAGGCATCCAACTACACTCCCTTGGGGAATAGAGGCGTTAATTGTTATACTGTCAGACCGGATATTTTGTATTTCTTTGGTATTTTCATTGTAAAAATCTATTTGAACCTGGTGTTCTCTATTTGATAAATAGGATTTAAACCATTCGTGAGTTTTTCCGCGGATCCCTATGCCATGTAATTTAGTCAGTAAGATGTCATATTGCACTTTATCGTAAGCTTTGGTCATATCTAACAGTATACCTACGGCGTATTTTTTGTCATTTATTATATTTAAAGCTTCCTGTATGTATTTATAAATTGCTAACACAGTGGATCGGTTTCTGCGAAAGCCGTTTTGGCATTCGTTAAATATTTTGTATTTTTCGCAGAAGGAGTATACACGATTACACATTGCTTTCTCAAAAATTTTGGAGGCGGTTGGTAAAAGAGCTATTGGGCGGTAATTGCTTGGATCCGTTTTCGAGTTTTTTTTGTAAACAGGTTTTATTAGTGCTTTCTTTAGGTAATTCGGGAAAGTGGCTTCTTCGAAAGACTGTTGTACTAACAAGTAAAACGGTAATGTAAGTTGGTTTGCACACTGACGTATTAACATTGGTGGCAACTCGTCTATTCCGTGACTTTTTTTGTTTTTTAAGCTTTTTAATAGTGTGTTTATTTCGCCGGGATCTACTGGACTGAGAAACATGGTGTTTTCAGTGGGGTCGAGCACTGGGGTGCCTATCGGCTCATTGCCAGGTGTTTTGCTGCTACCAATGGACGCAAAGAAGTTATTAAAAAAGTTAGCTATTTCCTTAGGTTGTGTGATGTTTACATTATTTATTAGTAATTTAATGTTATTTTTTTTCCCTTTTTAATTTCTTATTTGTTCTTTCATTTATTATACTCCACATAGTATTAACTTTGTTATTTGATTTTTTTATTTGGTTTATATATTGCAATTTCTTTGCAGCGAAAACTGTTTTTTTCAGTGTTTTTTCGTATTTTTTATAGTTATTTTTAATTAGCGTATTATTAGTTTTGTTTGTTAGTATCTTTTCAAGCCTTTTATTTTTACATGAAAGTTTTATGCCTGGGGTTAGCCAGTACTTTTTATAATTTGTTTTTAATTTTATTTTAATTAACCGACTTCTAAAAAAGGAGGAGGTTCTCAATTCGGATGTTTGTATTTTTTTTTTTTTTTATGTTTGTTCGCGCATAACTCCGTCGTTTGCCAACCGATTTGAAAAATTCTTTTTTTGTTTGAAAGCGTATACTTTCCAAATGGTCCCATGAAAATTTTATAGAAATCAGATAAGCCGTTTCTGAAAAAATCAACAAAAGTTAAATATTTCTAACTTTTAGTTTACTCTGCATTGCGTTTTTTGTTCGCGGATAACTCAGTCATTTACGAACTGATTTGGAAAATTATTGTTTTATTCCAAAGCCTATGCTTTCCATTTGGTCCCATAGTCACCAAATCGGGATCTGATGATGGAATCTTGGCGAAATCGAGGGAACTCTTCAAGTTTTATAGGAAACGTACAGCGATTTTGGTATTTTCTACAACAAGTGAAGCATTTGCGTTCAGTAAGAACCATTCTACCATCAGATCTGATGATGAAGCCAAGAGACAGGCACTGGAACTCCATAATAAGACAATGTATCTTAGCTGTGTTTGGGCTTGTTGGAATTGTAACGGTATGCACTTTCCACGTGTACCACAGACTAATTTTTTGACTTTCCTTATTCAACCTAAGTAACATGTGGGTCCTCTGCTTTGATAGTCTGTTTTCGCGATGATCAGGGTTCTTATTCAAAATGCGTTGATCATTTCTTTCTCTTATTTCTTTTAATCGTTTTCCTTTTTCTCAGTTTCAGTTCGACGCCTTTTCTCACCTGAGAATCATCTTTACTAGGCCTACCCATATTTTATTATTAGATTAAAAATATGTCACTAAAAATTAACAAATAAAAATATTTTTTACAAAAAAAGAAACCGACTTCAAAAAACACTTAACGCACTAAAAAGTTAGAAATAATACTATAACCTACCTATATTAATAAACCTAACCTAACCTACGATTAACCTATAATAAAATTTAATAATTCTTTGGAGTCGGTGCCAAGCAATATACGATACCTAAATGACTATATAGAGGCTAAGGCAGAAAAAAGCAAAACATAAATCTTACAGCTTCTAAACATTAATTCATTCATTAATTCTAATTATATTGCTTGGCACCGACTCCAAAGAATTATTAAATTTTATTATAGGTTAATCGTAGGTTAGGTTAGGTTTATTAATATAGGTAGGTTATAGTATTATTTCTAACTTTTTAGTGCGTTAAGTGTTTTTTGAAGTCGGTTTCTTTTTTTGTAATTTTAGGTATACATTGGTTTAATATTTTAGTTAATATATCATTAAATGCTGTATAGTTGTCGTTTATGTTTTTAGTTGTTTTTATTATTTCGTTCCAATTCAATTCATTTAATTTTGATTTAAATAGTTGGGTGTTCTTGTAATTGTATAACCTTTTATTGACATACCAGATAGTTTGTTTAGTTTGTTGAGGCAAAGCTATATGTATGATAGTACCACTATGATCTGAGAAACCTAACTCCTCTACTGTTGTATGCTGTTTGCTATTGAAATTGGTAAAAATTAAGTCTAGGCATGTTGATGAAGTGTGAGTAGTTCGTGTTGGTGATTTTATTTGTTGATTGAACTTATATTCTAGCATGAGATCTAAAAATTGACTTGTTTTCAAATTATTTTCTAAAATATTTATATTAAAGTCCCCTCCTATGATTATATTAAGTTTATAATATTTTTTATTTATATAAGTTAAAATTTGCTTTAATTGTTTATAAAATATATCTTCTTGTTTTTTATTCCAATAAATAGTTATCAATAGTAGTTTTTCTTTTACTAATTCTGTTGCACATACTTCTATAACATATTCAATTGAAAATTCTGTGATATCACTTCTTTCCAGGCATTCAATGTGTTCCTGTAAAAGGATGCAAACTCCACCGCCTGTTCGAGTTGTCCGGCAGTAAGAGGATGCAAATTTGTAGCCGCTAAATTGCATTGTATCCATTTTTGCTTGTGATAACCACGATTCTGATAAGCATATAGCATTGTACTTAGGTGTTTGTTCTATGAAGGCTTCAAGTATGTGTTGTTTATTATAGAGGCTTTGGATATTTTGAAATAGAATTTTAAATTGTTGGTCTTTGTTTACGAAATGACTTGTTTTGGTGTTCTGTGTTATTGTAGCTTTGAAAGCAATTGTTTTTATCTTGGGATGTTACTTGGTTTTCTTTGTCTTCGCTTCTATTTATGCTAATTCGGTTTTTGGGTGTCTCGTCTTCTATCGTTATGAGTTTTCCCTCTACTATCAATTGATTGTTACGAATTATTGCATGTAACCCTTTACTTCTTGCTTTCAGCATTTCTTCGCGCATTAATTTTCTTTCCCTTCGCGCATTATCATCCAGAAATTCAGATACAAATAATCCGGTGCCCTGGAAGAGGTGTCTGTTTTCTTTTACATACGTAGCCATTCTTTTGCTTAGTAATTCAATCACTAGTGGGCGACCTTGAGTGCTATATCTGCCTATTCTGTGAGTATCCTCTATGTAGCCCATTAGGTCGACGTTCATAATCTCGCGAAATAAATCAATTAGTCTCATGTGTAGATTGTTGACTGGTTCCTTGTAATATTCATCAAGACCATACAAAACAATCTTTTTAAAATGATTTTCTGTGCAATAACTTCGGTTTGACTGAACCTTAACGGTTTTTGTTTTTAGGTCTTCTATTTCACTTTTTAGTTTCTCGTTTTCGATTCTTAGGTTTTCTAAAGCAGTGTTTGTTTCTTGAATGTCTTTTATTCTTTGTTCGTTTTGCCTCATTAGCTCATTCGTTTCACGCTCAACGTCTTCTCTTAATTTTGAAATGGCTTTGTTTATTTCAATTTGGATTGTATTTTGTAATTCTGTGATAATAGATTTGTTGTTTTCCCTTAGGCGTAACATCATCATTTCACTCAAGTTTTGAAGTGTTATTTCTGTTTGTGTAGCGGATTGAAATGTTTTTGCTTCGTCGTGTGCGTAATTTGTATCACCCAACAGACTAAGGTCTGCAGAGCCTGTGGTGTCATTCAAAGTGTTGTTTGTAGTTTTCCTAAACGTGACATTATTTACTTCTGGTGATGGAGCTATCGATTGGAGTTCGGGTTCTCGTTGACGAATTGGGGTGTTTATGTTCCCTTTTTTTGGTATTTTACATAAACATGTTAGACACTTCCAAGTATTAATGCCCTTTAGTGCCGACATTTCTTTAAAACGGTCGGTCGAGATATTGGCACATTCTAGATCGTATGTGCCTTTGCATAATGAACAAATCACATGTTTGATGTTAAATAAATCTTGTTGACAACCGGCGCACAACAATAGTGACATTTTGGATGTTTGATACTTATAACGCCCTCTAGCGGATCAGATGCCACTGTCTGTTTTTCAATAATCGATGCTCAGTGAACCGTATGTGGACAGTCACTGTCACCTATGATGGTTCTTGGTCTAGGTGATAGATGGCGCTTTTACGAGATATGGTTATGCTAAATGATTTGCACTTTTTGATTTGAATGCTAATTGTGTTGTAAAAATACAGAATAGGATGGGTTTGTATTCGTACCTTTTTGTGTTATATGAAGTTAGCAGTCAGTTATCACAGGTTTTTCTTGATGTCTGACGGTTCGTTAAATCCAGATATTTAGTCTTGCACTGGTTTGAATTGTTTCCGTTACTCAGTGCAATTTCTCGATTTCTTCGGTTTTGTCTCACAAAAAGTTTTGTCCTTCAACACGAACCTCTTCAGGTCCTTTAACACAATCACTTGATGTACTATTTGTTGTTAATTATTCACTTGAACTATTTTTAAAGACTTTTAATGTACGCAGCTGATCTATGTTGACGCACTGCAGCGCCCTCTCTCCTCTCCTCTTTTAAAGACATAGGTGTAGTTTTAGTGCATTTTAAATGCAACTTTTTGTCCGTTGACTTCTTATTTCAGTTAATCATGGAAGACGTGCGTCAATTGTCGCCGCGTGAGCAATCTCACGCTGTAGAACGTGACAAAAGTGCGCGGAGATCACGGAGCCGGGTACTACCTTCAGGCAACCGTGCTGTGAGGACACCACAACGAAGATCAGAGAGGCGCTCATGCAGTAGGGAAAGGCGTCATGGCTTCAGCCGTAAGCCTTCACGCTCCCGGAGTCGTGAAGATACCGGAAAACTTCATCGAAGACAGCGGTACCGAAGTCGGAGCTGTCGTCGATCACATCGGTGCATCAGCCAGTCCCAGTCACCAGGAAGCCAGTGCCGCCAACATTCTGTGGCCCTGGAGAGGCACGGGTCGCGGGTCTACGATAGGCGCCACCGTCAGTCCAGGAGCCGATCACGCAGCCGGCCCAGGAATGAAAGATGCAATCCGAGACCGAATGCGGCCACACACCAGGTCGAGAACAACGTTCAGCAGCCGAACGATGCCGGTGAGTCCTTTACTAATAATAATGTAAGCATGTCGCAGCTTCTACAAGTTTTATCATCTCTAAAAGGAGAAGACCCTATGCATAAATTAGGGAATCTCAACAATGCTGTACCGGAATATGATCCAGCAAAAAAAGAACAGACTATGACCATGTGGCTACATAAAGTGAACGAGTGCGCTTCTATCTATGGGTGGTCAGGAAATCAAACAGTCCATTTTGCTCTTCCTAAATTGCGAGGGGTAGCTCAGCGTTGGTACGAGGGTTTACCATCCGTACTTTTCACATGGGAAGAATGGCAGGATAAACTGCGGGCAGCTTTTCCTTCCGATGAAAATTACGGACAGATGTTGAGTGATATGCTTTTTAAACGCGCTCGTTTCGGGGACTCTTTAGAAAATTATTACTATGAAAAAATAACTTTGATAAATAGATGCGGTATAATAGGTAAGAGAGCAGTAGACTGCGTCTTACATGGGATTGACGATCGTTCTGTACGATTAGGGGCAGAAGCAGTACAATTCGATGACCCCGATAAACTACTTGCATATTTACGAAATTCCAAAAACGTAAAACCTAGTGACCGTAGAACAATTGCTACCACCAGTAAAAATGTCGGTAAACAAGACCCTCAACCGCGTGTTCTAAATAAAACTCAACGCTGTTTTAACTGTAAACAGGAAGGCCATATAGTTCAACAATGCCCACAACCTGTAAAAAAATGTACTAGGTGCTGCTGCACCTAGTACATTTTTTCAGTACACCTAGTACAGGTTCGGGCATGAGACTGATCATTGTTTCACAAAACTCACAGGGGCTGAAAAGAAGGTCATGCGCGTCTCTAGTTTGGGGAAAACAAATGATAAATATTTTAAAGTCGCTTTAATTAATAATGTACCATTTGAATCATATGTAGATCTAGGTAGTGAGTGTTCTATGATGAAGTCAACTGAATTTAAGAAGCTAGGTATAGGTTACGAAGTAGACAATTCTGTGCTGGTAGGATTTGGCAATTCAACTGTTCTCTCTTTGGGCAAACAATCTGTTCATATTTCTGTTGATGACGTAGCCGCAAATGTAGAGTTAGTGATAGTACCAGATAGTGTCATGCATGTACCAGTGATGATTGGTCACACTTTTACAGAGCAGCCACATATCGAGATTCGTAAGACTGAAGATCGTTTAGAAATTAAGGAGTCGAGTAACACTATTGCTGAAAATAACAAGATAGGTTTGTACTGTAAAAGTGATACCACTGTTTCTGGAGTTACAGCTGTTGACGTTTACACAGAGCCTAGTTATGATGGTGCAATATTTATTGATGGAGGTTTTAGGGTTGAAGCTGATTCTATGTTCTCAGTTTTAACAGGGTTATTTAGTATCCAGAAGGGAACAGGTGAAATTGTGCTAAATTCTTGGGGTGTTGTCCCGATTGCGTTTCCTAAAGATAAGCTTATTGCTCGAGGAAGAGTCGCATGTGAAGAAAGGCAAATTAAAGTTCAAAGAGTTTCCAACTTCGATTCTATTAGTGATTTTAATGTCAATATTGGTTCAGTTTTGTCAACTACCGAACGGGCACAGTTACTATCTTTGCTAAATCAGTTTAGAGGTTGCTTCGCGTTTAATTTGAATGAGTTGGGCTGTACTTCAGTGGGAGAAATGTCGATAAGCCTTGATAACAATGAACCTGTAGTTTATCGACCATATAGATTAGCCATTAACCTCACTGTCCTTTCGCGCGTAACAGTAAAACCCCGCGTGAAACCCTTCGGGGGCCCCTTGATTACGCCATTGCGTGAGTCATCCGATATCGTAAAGATAAACACTTATAACTCGAGTTATATTAGCTCTAATCTTAAACGGTAAACAGTGTCGGGTTCGTGATGAACGGGGCCATTTATTAATAATAACCAACTCTTTTAGAACTACTTGAGAATTATACATATCCCATAGATATGAGAGAGGTCGCAGCAAATACGTCTGTTTTCGTTGCTTATTTTTGTTTGGTAAAACTACTCATTCAATTTACACGAAAATTTATATCTAACATCACAAATATACAAGTAATCTAATGACAGTGTTTTTTAGGAGTCCTACATACATTATTCTTATAAGATCCTAACTCAAACTTCTTGTTAGAATCGGCCATTTTAGAATTCCGCTGTTCAAAGCATGAAAATACTTGAAATATCAATAAATATGAATAGATATGCCTCGAATACATGAAATAATGAATTATCACTATTTTTTCTTTGCTACTATTGTTTCCAAGACCATTTTACATGGTTCAAGAGTCAAATATTTTTTTTTTATTTCGACTAACAAACTTCACAACAAAGGATTTTTTGTTGGCTCAAATCATAATTTTTTTGTTATTTTTTCAAGCAAATGACTATCTAAAAAGTTGCATTATACACTTATAACATACTATACATTTACTTACCAAAGTTTTACAACGTATATCTCACAAAAACAACACTTTTCCGAACATAATAACACGGGTTGCCATTGCGTTTGACATTCGACATAGACGAGTTTCTATATTTTTTTTAATAATGTTGTGCCGTTTAGTATTACTAACGATTAATTTTGTTTGAATCGACTACTAGTTGACCATAGAGGTAAATTTTGACAGAACGATGTAGAAATTTACTTTTTTTTATATTAGCGTTTAAGTTTGCTTGTTCGAGCCGTTCCATAAATGGAACGGCGAGGCTCAAGGCAAAGGTCCGTCCGTTCCATAAATGGAACGGCTGGGACCTAGAGGTTAAAGAAAAAGAAGAGGTTAGGAATATGGTTTCAGAATTATTGGACAACGACATAATCCGTCCATCAACATCGGCATATGCTAGTCCGATCGTGCTTGTTAGGAAGAAAAGTGGCGAACTTAGACTTTGCATAGATTATAGGGCGTTGAATAAGAAGACTATTAAAGAAAACTATCCGATGCCCTTAATCGATGATCAGTTAGATATACTTGCAGGCCATAAACTTTATACAACTCTCGATTTAAAATCAGGATATTACCAAATTCAAATTAGAGAAGAGGATAAACATAAAACCGCGTTCGTAACTCCCGACGGCCATTTTGAATTCAACAGAATGCCGTTTGGTCTTGCCAATGCTCCTGCGACCTTTCAACGGTTAATGAACCAAATATTAGGTAAAGCGCGTCATAAGGAGGCTCTGGCTTACTTAGACGATATTATTATCCCATCTAAAACATTTAGTGAGGGCATTTCACGGTTAGAATCAATATTAAAGTTATTTACTCAGGCTGGTCTCACATTGAATTTGTCTAAATGTAATTTCTTTAGTCCTAAAGTCGAATACTTAGGGTTTGAGATATCTGCTGATGGTATTAGACCTGGATCAAAGAAAATAGAAGCGGTAGAAAAGTTTCCAACTCCTACTAATCAACACAACGTTCGTCAGTTTATTGGGTTAGCCAGTTTCTTTAGGAGATTTATTCCCAACTTCTCTATTATAGCCAAACCACTGACATATTTGTTGAGGAAGGATATCAAATGGGCTTGGGGCCCAGATCAAGAAAAGTCGTTTAGAAAATTGCAGGCTGAACTAACACGTAAGCCCACATTGGCATTATACGATCCAAGTCTAACTACAGAACAACATACCGACGCTTGTAAAATAGGAGTCGCTGGTATCCTCCTCCAAAAATATGATAGTGTTCTTAGACCTGTTGCATATTTTAGTCGGCAAACAACTCCAGAAGAACAAAATTATTCATCTTATGATCTTGAGACTTTAGCAGTTGTGTCATCCTTGCATAAATTTAGAGTTTATTTAATCGGGATCCAATTTAAGATCATTACTGATTGCAATTCTTTAAGGGCAACTTTCCAGAAAAGGGATATGCTTCCGCGGGTAGCTCGATGGTGGGAGCAAATGCAAGAATTTAATTTTAGCATTGAATACCGTCCGGGAAAGTCAATGTCCCACGTGGACGCCCTGAGCCGTAATCCTATAAACGACGAACAGTTAAAATTCAATGTAATGATTGTAAATGACGATAATTGGTTAGCCACGGTCCAACGTTCGGATGACGAAATACAAAGAATTGTAGGAATATTAAAAGACCCTAATTTAGACAATGTTATAGATATTAAAACGAATTACAAATTAAAACATGATAAATTATTTAGAGTAACTGCTTCTGGGGATAAGTGGGTTGTACCAAAGGGAGTCCGCTGGCAAATAGTTAAGCAGAACCACGATGATATTGGTCATTTTGCTATTGACAAGACATTAGATAAAATTAAGTCACATTATTGGTTTAAAAGGATGCGTAATTTTGTAAAAAAATACGTTAATTCGTGTTTAGAATGTAGTTACTCGAAATCAATGGGTGGAAAAAAACCTGGGTATTTGCATCCGATTGAAAAGGTCTCTACTCCCTTTGATACAATACATGTGGACCATGTAGGACCGTTTATACGAAGTAGTAAAGGAAATATGTACATACTCGTAATTGTTGATGCTTACAGTCGATACATCTATTTAAAACCCGTTAAGAATACAAAGTCCTCTACATCAATAAAAGTATTCAGTGAGTACTTTGGTATTTTTGGAGTTCCAAGGCGACTAGTATCAGATCGCGGCACTTCATTTACCAGCGATATTTTTAGGAAGTTTATGACTGAGAAGGGCATAAAACATATATTGAATGCTGTAGCCACACCTAGAGCGAACGGGCAGGTAGAGCGCTACAACAAAACAATTGTTGACGCCCTCACTGCAAAGTGTGTTGGCACGGCTGACAATAAATGGGACGATCAATTGTTAGATGTGCAATGGGGTATGAACAATACTTTTAATAAAGGCATTAATCGCACTCCCTCTGAGGCTCTTTTTGGAAAAAGATTAGCGGGATCAAATGAAAATAATAGTAAATAGTAATAGTAAATTTATTTTCATAAAAAGGGAGATTGTAGTACATGAGGCATACACAAAGTTATACGTATAAGTTTATACCATGTCAATCACAATCTGGTGGGTGGAGTTCTGCTTTCCTAGCTAGGTTACAGAATAACCTGTATTAAGGAAAACAGTCCCTGTCCCTTACAAAAAGTTACAATAAAATAGTACAAAGATAATGACTACAATAATATTTCTAATTGAATTCGTGCGTGTGTGAGTGTGTGATTGAATGTATTTGTTGGTGTGAGTGAGTGTGTGTATGTGATGGAGTGAAAGGGATAGTGTGTGTTTGTTTTGTTTGAAGTCGTGTAAGGTAATATTTGATCTGACACTGTCACTGTAACTTACTGAGATAATTTTCTGTTTCAGCATAGCTTTTATTTTGAAGAAATGAACGTAGAATCTTTTTACACTTAACCTCTAGGTCCCAGCCGTTCCATTTATGGAACGGACGGACCTCTGCCTTGAGCCTCGCCGTTCCATTTATGGAACGGCTCGAACCAGCAAACTTAAACGCTAATATAGAAAAAAGTAAATTTCTAAATCGTTCTGTCAAAATTTACCTCTATGGTCAACTAGTAGTCGATTCAAACAAAATTAATCGTTAGTAATACTAAACGGCACAACATTATTAAAAAAAATATAGAAACTCGTCTATGTCGAATGTCAAAAGTGAATGGCAACCCGTGTTATTATGTTCGGAAAAGTGTTGTTTTTGTGAGATATACGTTGTAAAACTTTGGTAAGTAAATGTATAGTATGTTATAAGTGTATAATGCAACTTTTTAGATAGTCATTTGCTTGAAAAAATAACAAAAAAATTATGATTTGAGCCAACAAAAAATCCTTTGTTGTGAAGTTTGTTAGTCGAAATAAAAAAAAAATATTTGACTCTTGAACCATGTAAAATGGTCTTGGAAACAATAGTAGCAAAGAAAAAATAGTGATAATTCATTATTTCATGTATTCGAGGCATATCTATTTATATTTATTGATATTTCAAGTATTTTCATGCTTTGAACAGCGGAATTCTAAAATGGCCGATTCTAACAAGAAGTTTGAGTTAGGATCTTATAAGAATAATGTATGTAGGACTCCTAAAAACACTGTCATTAGATTACTTGTATATTTGTGATGTTAGATATAAATTTTCGTGTAAATTGAATGAGTAGTTTTACCAAACAAAAATAAGCAACGAAAACAGACGTATTTGCTACGACCTCTCTCATATCTATGGGATATGTATAATTCTCAAGTAGTTATAAAAGAGTTGTTTATTATTAATAAATGGCCCCGTTCATCACGAACCCGACACTGTTTACCGTTTAAGATTAGAGCTAATATAACTCGAGTTCTAAGTGTTTATCTTTACGATATCGGATGACTCACGCAATGGCGTAATCAAGGGGCCCCCGAAGGGTTTCACGCGGGGTTTTACTGTTACGCGCGAAAGGACAGTGAGGTTAAAGTTAGATAATCCGTAGATCAAGCAGATTTTGTTAAATTTATTGTAAAGATTCGGGCCTAAGTAGTTACAAAATCTACTTGCAAATGATGTGCGAACTTGTGGAAGAGTGCAAATTAAGTCTTTCCTACGCTTTGTTACTATTTTATAAGAGGTTTTGCGGTGCTGTAAGAGAACTGTTTGAAGGATGAAGTGTTGTCGAACGTTAAGAACATTACATATACTATATGTCGCCGCTAATATTATTCTGCTGATTATTAAAAGTTGTTTTGTTACCTATCTGATTTAATTGGCCTACTTTAAAATAATTACTTCATTACTAATCATAAATCTGTTTTATCAGTGCTATTATTTAGAGAAGTTTTATGTTTATAAGTAAATACATCTGATTTGATTGGTAACGGTGTTGACATTAAATTAATGTCGAAACCGTAAATAATTAAATCCGATAAACGCTTTTAAAAAATAAATTGTGATTGTTTTTAAATAACTTAAAATTATTTAATATTATTGGAAGAATAAAAACTTAATATTTGAATTTATTACGTTTTGTCAATAACGATTGCCTCTGGTGGGGCGACGTTATAAAAGGGTGTGATTTGAGCGCGGAGCTCACTTTGCTGCCGATTTTTGGAGAGACAACATTGTGAGTAGAATCTATGTTTGTTTGGTTAAAATAATAATAATTATTATAAAATTGTGTTGCTTGTTTTTCTTGCCGAATTCCCTAAGTTTATCTATAGGTTAGAATAAATTCCATTATAACTATAGCAGAACCGAAGACCATGATAAGGTCGGCGGTTCTGCGTCTTTTTAAAAATAACTGCCATATCTCTTCTTCGACATCAGAAGTGTGATGCTTACCAGCTCTCTGTCCTTTTTATTTTTATTTTTCCAGTCTACCTACATTGAATAAACTATTCTGCGTGACACGATGGATACACCAGACCAGAATGGATCGGCGCCACCAAGCGCACCTACTTGCACCGTATCCGGACCAGACGCCGATGGTGTTGGACCAACTACACCTACCAACGTGGCGCCGCTACAACAACAGGGCGGTAACGTACCTCCTGAATTTTACTTACACATGATAACTATGATGCAAAATATGAGTGAAAGACTGTCAAAGCAACGCGATAAAATCAAAATTACCGATGTGTTTTTACCTTCATATGACCCAGACGGCAACGTTGGGGTCCGCGAGTGGTGTGATCATATTTCCTCGGCTAAAACTAATTATGAGCTCAGTGATTATGATATCCGCATGAAAGTGACTAGTTTACTGAAAGGCCGGGCTAAGATGTGGGCCGATAACTGGCTCGTCACTACGTCCACGTGGGACGAGCTGCGTCAAAATATTATTACCACGTTTGAACCCGAAAGTCGCTACTCGAAGGATGTGTTAAGGTTTAGGGAACACAATCATGACCCTACCAAAGACATTGCCGAGTTTCTCTCGAGGTCGTGGATTCTATGGAGACGGGTTACTAAAGATAAACTCGACGACAATGATGCGGTAGAAGCGGTGATAGGAACTATTAGTGACGAACGCCTTCGGATTGAACTCATGAACGCCAGAGCCACCTCAGTGCCAGAGTTAATTTCCGTTGCTTCATCTATTCGTGTTAAACGCCCCAATCCTCAACATTCTAACCAACCGCCAAACAAACGTTTAAAATACGCTATAGATAATCGAAACGTTCCTTATTGTAACTTTTGTAAAAAGTCTGGACACGCTTCCAGTGATTGTCGTAATAAAAATACTGCGATAGCTGTAGGAAAACAAACAACCGAGAAGACCCCTAGTGCCTCAACGTCATCAACACCTAAACAAAGCGACAATAGGTTCTGCTCGTTTTGCTCAAAATCCGGTCATACATTTGATACTTGCTTCCGTCGGGAGAAACAGATAACCTCTAATGTCAATTCATTTATAAAGAATAAACAGAGTTTAAATACCATGCGAATGAGAGTAGGCGATACAGTTATTGATACAGTGTTCGATAGTGGCGCGGAATGCTCTGTGATGCGCGAATCCATTGCAAATAAGTTACCCGGGAAACGACGACAAGTAGTTAATTATTTACGGGGAATAGGCCCTTTTCCTGTAGTTTCCACAAGTTTATTAACAGCAGTGTGTGTTATTGATAATATTAATGTAGAGATTGAATTTCATATCTTGTCCGATTACGAAATGACTGCAGATGTGTTGATAGGTGCCAATCTTTTAAGCACAACTGGACTAACTGTCATCATAACCCAAAATAGCGCGACTTTGTGCTCTCAACCTCGCGTCATGCACATGCGATCAACAACCGGTTTATTTGATAATATAAACTCCGACTTGAGCGATGCATCGGAGGTTGACCAGCTACTAAATCTCCTTAATAAATATTCTTCCATTTTTACGCGAGGTTTTTCTCGATCTCGTGTAAATACAGGTCAGTTAGAGATTCGTTTAAAAAACCCAAACAAGTTTGTGGAACGAAGACCTTACAGGTTAAGCCCAGTTGAGCGTGAAAAAGTTAAAGAAATTGTTAACGAATTAATAGATAACGACATTGTGCAGGAAAGCAAATCCCCATATTCGAGCCCCATTATATTAGTAAAAAAGAAAAACGGTGATGACCGCATGTGCGTCGACTACCGTGAGTTGAATTCAAACACTGTTCGCGATCATTATCCTCTCCCTTTAATCGCTGACCAGATTGATCAGTTGGCTGGTGGTCAGTACTACACAACCCTAGACATGGCATCTGGATTCCATCAGATTCCCGTTGCTGCTGATTCCATAGAGAAAACGGCGTTTGTGACTCCAGATGGCCTGTTTGAGTACAAAACCATGCCATTCGGGTTGTGTAACGCACCTTCAGTGTATCAGAGATGCATTAACCGTGCTTTAGGTCCTCTCTTGAGTCCAGGTAGCGCAGATAAAGTCCATAATGATAGCATAGCTCAGGTTTACATAGATGACGTCATTAGTAAGTGCCGCGATTTTTCATCAGGGCTTGTATACTTGGAAAGAATGTTCATAGCGTTACGTGAATCGGGATTTTCAGTTAATATTGATAAGTGTCTGTTCTTCAAGCGGTCTATCGAGTATCTCGGTAACGTAATAGAAAACGGCCAAGTTCGTCCCAGTCCCAAAAAGGTTGAAGCCTTACTGAAGGCCCCGGTACCGACTAGCGTTAAGCAGGTTCGACAATTTAACGGGCTTGCAGGATATTTTCGTCGCTTTATACCCGATTTCGCTCGAACTATGACTCCCCTTTACGAATTGACTAAACAGGGCGCTAAATGGCAATGGACTCATGTTCATGAAGAGGCACGTCAAAAGATAATTTATCACCTAACTTCTACACCGGTCTTAACAATATTCCAAGAAGGGGAACCCATTGAACTATTTACTGACGCCAGTAGTCTTGGCTTTGGGGCGATACTCGTTCAGATTATTAAAGCTCGACAGCACGTGGTAGCGTATTTCAGTATGCGTACGACAGACATCGAAAGTAGGTACCACTCCTACGAGCTGGAGACACTAGCCGTGGTCCGAGCAATCAAGCATTTTCGGCACTTCCTTTATGGCCGCCAGTTCAAGGTAATTACCGATTGCAATGCTCTTAAAGCCTCAAAACACAAAAAGGACTTACTACCCCGCATTCATAGATGGTGGGCCTATCTTCAAAATTTTGAATTTGAGATAGAGTACAGGAAGGGCGAGCGAATGCAACATGCCGACTATCTAAGTCGAAATCCAGATCCTTTGACTGTCAACGTCTTGACCAATAATCTGGATTGGATAAATATTGAGCAAAGACGTGATGACCACTTGCGGTCTATCATAGATGCTCTGCATGGTGGTGGAAATGTCCCAGGATACCTCCTTGAAGGCAACGTCCTTAAATATGAGAGGCTAGATGCTGTCTTAGGTTTACAAAAACTCATTGTGGTACCAAAGTCTTTTCAGTGGAGCCTAATCAATACTTTCCATTGTGCCCTTAAACACCCAGGCTGGGAAAAGACCCTTCACAAAATAAGGGAAACTTATTATTTTGATAAAATGAGCACCACTATCCGTGACTTCGTCGATAACTGTATTGTATGTAGAACTTCAAAGCAAACATCGGGAGCTACACAGGTACAATTACATCCTATTGCCAAGCCAGTGTCATTCACATGGACATCACGGGTAAATTGGGAACTCCTGATGAGCAAGAGTACGTTGTGGTTACGGTGGACGCTTTCACTAAGTATGTCTTACTGCGCTACACTAACGACAAGAGTCAACACAGCACTCTAGCGGCCCTAAAGCAAGTCATTCACCTTTTTGGAGCCCCAAGGCAAATAATTGTTGATGGCGGTCGCGAGTTTCTAGGAGAATACAAAAACTATTGTGACACATTTCATATTGAGATACATTCCATAGCACCAGGGGTTAGTAGGGCAAACGGACAAGTGGAGCGGGTGATGGCAACATTAAAGAATGGTCTTGTAATGATAAAAAATTATGAGACTCCAAACTGGCACACGGCACTGGAAAGCCTGCAACTCGCTCTCAACTGCACAGTCCACAGAACGACAGGCGTGGCCCCACTTGCTCTTCTGACTCGTCGTCAAAACTGTGCCCCACCTGAGCTACTAAGCTTGGTTAACCTGGACAAGGCAATAATTAACATTGAAGCCCTCAATCGTCATGTGCACCAAAAAATGACGCAGATGGCTTCTAAAGACAAAGAAAGGTTTGACAAAGGTCGAGCTAAAATTCAACGGTTCCAAAGAGGCGATTTTGTTTTGATAAAAAACAACCCCAGAAACCAGACTTCACTTGACCTTAAGTTTAGTGCCCCTTACGAAGTTCACAGGGTTCTTGATAATGACCGCTATCTCGTGAAGAAGGTAGTGGGACATGGTCGACCACGCAAGGTCGCACATGACCAGCTGCGGCGTGCCCCCCAACCTGGAGGAACCACCCAGGCGGCCGTGTCGCCTCCAGACGAGCAGCAAGCCGGGCCGTCCGGCGTCGGGGCGGTCTCGCAACCACTGACCACGTCAGATGCATCGCCGCCCACAGATGACAACAATGAAAATTAATAATGGTGAGAGCCTTCCAAATTATAACTACTGATTGTTGTTTATTCTATAACAAATACAAAAAGATGCTATTGGGATGATGAGTCAACCAATAAGCCGACTTATTAATAAAAACAAAAAGATGCTATTTGAATGGTTTGCCATCCAATAAGCCAACTTATAAACAAAAAGATGCTATTGGCGTGTGGAGCCGTCCAATTAGCCATTTAACAAACCTATCCTAAAAGAATTAAAAATCCCCTGTGTACCACGGCGCACGAGACCGCCCAGAGCACAGCATCGACCTATCCCATCATCCTTATTTAGAGCCTCTGTTCTAAACAGCATCGACCTTTCAGCCACCTATCCTATCCCTTTTACAAATATAATGAAATCTGTTGTCATGTGGAATGAGCAGTTCAGAAATATTATTAAAAATGAAATAAATATTGTGAATGAAAACAAAGTTAAGCCTATGGTTTTCATGTGAGATGAGTACCAGGCCCCATTTTGTGTTATCACTATAAAATGTTTACTTGATTTGTGTTCACAAGGAGTGAAACATTTCTGTTGTAACCTTTTACAAATAGGCTTGTGTGTACTGTGGAAGTACCTGGCCTCACAAACTTTTCTTTCTATTGCAGAAGAGAACAGGAGCAATGCAGGGCACGCATTGCGCATCAGAATGGCCGTGTCGCCGCTAATATTATTCTGCTGATTATTAAAAGTTGTTTTGTTACCTATCTGATTTAATTGGCCTACTTTAAAATAATTACTTCATTACTAATCATAAATCTGTTTTATCAGTGCTATTATTTAGAGAAGTTTTATGTTTATAAGTAAATACATCTGATTTGATTGGTAACGGTGTTGACATTAAATTAATGTCGAAACCGTAAATAATTAAATCCGATAAACGCTTTTAAAAAATAAATTGTGATTGTTTTTAAATAACTTAAAATTATTTAACATTATTGGAAGAATAAAAACTTAATATTTGAATTTATTACGTTTTGTCAATAACGATTGCCTCTGGTGGGGCGACGTTATAAAAGGGTGTGATTTGAGCGCGGAGCTCACTTTGCTGCCGATTTTTGGAGAGACAACATTGTGAGTAGAATCTATGTTTGTTTGGTTAAAATAATAATAATTATTATAAAATTGTGTTGCTTGTTTTTCTTGCCGAATTCCCTAAGTTTATCTATAGGTTAGAATAAATTCCATTATAACTATAGCAGAACCGAAGACCATGATAAGGTCGGCGGTTCTGCGTCTTTTTAAAAATAACTGCCATATCTCTTCTTCGACATATACAATAGATCAGTAGGGAACATGATAGGTCTCGAAGTAGCTACTTTCAGTATCGCTCTGTGTGCGATCTCGAGTGGTTTTAGTATAGTTTTCGCAGCACCACCCCAGCATGTGATACAATATGTAACAATAGATAAGCACAGGGAAAAATAAACTACACGTATAATGTTTGGGTTCGCGATACTTCGGAGGGTTTTAAATATATAAATTAACTTGCGGACTCTACTGCTTAGTTGGTTAATTTGAGTTTTAAAATTAAGATTTTTATCTATATATACTCCCAAGTATTTGATATGGTCGACAACATTTAGGGATGGGCAGACGCAAGAGGTATTTCCTTGTAGACATCTGTATTTGTGGGCTTTAATAGACATAGGCAATCTTGGCTGGGTGGCGGGACTTATTGAATAGGTAATAAAGTTAGTTTTGGAGGTGTTGAGTGTTAGTGAGTGAGAATAGAGCCAATTTAGAGTTTTATTGAAACCGGACTGTGCAATATGCTCAAGTTCCGACCAGGAGTCAGCAATAAAGGTAATGGCAGTGTCATCAGCAAAAGTCACTATGTTAGCATTTGCAATGTTCAGGTTGCATAGTTCGTTTATAAAAACTAGAAAAAGCGTCGGGCCCAATATGCTTCCTTGGGGTACTCCGTAATAGATGGGAAGCTCTTCGCTTTTATGGGTATCTATACTGACCATTTGAGCGCGACCCGAAAGATAGTTTCGGAAAAGATCTAATTGCAAGCCCCTGACACCAATCCTTTCCAGTTTTAGTAAAAGCATTGAAATTGGAACGGTGTCAAAGGCTTTCGCAAGATCTATAAACATAGTAAACACCCTTTTACTTTTATCTAAGTTATGCACTATGTTGTTAAGCAAAAATTGCACTGCGTCCGTGGTGGATTTACCTTTGCGAAAGCCAAATTGCTGCGAAGAAATTAGATTATAATGTTCAAGATAATTAACCAGTCTTTTATTAATGATGCGTTCGAGTACCTTTGACACGGCACTCAGAACAGCTATTGGGCGATAATTACTAGGCTCCTTCCCGTCCCCTCCCTTAAACACTGGGTGAATTATTGCCTTCTTAAGAGATGTAGGAAAGATACCAGTATCGAAGCATAGATTAAAGATATGACTTAGTATAGGTGCCAGGGTACTTGCGTATCTTTTTAGAAAATAAGGCGTTATGCCATCCCAACCAGGAGCAGCATTAGACCGCAACGAGTCAATGACAGTAATAATTTCTTCGGGATCTACACGGTCTAGAACAAAAGAGGAAGCCGTTGAGGGATTGTGTATATCTTGTGGCATTGCTTGATAGCCTGTATCCTTTTTAATGTCATTGGCAAGCTTTTCGCCGATATTAACAAAAAATGAATTAACGCTGTTACATGATTCTGTAGGTGAGAGTGACAAAGAAAGTAATTGTGTAGCTGTGGTTTTATTTTTTGTAGTATTAGTTACACGTTTGATGGTATCCCATAAAGTTTTTGGGTTATTACCTGCCTTAGCTAATTCTTGAGTATCATACAGTCTTTTTGCTTTCTTTAGAATTCTAACACAAAAATTTCTGTATCTCTTATATGTAATTTTAAATGTTTCATTCTCTGGAGATTTTTTTACCTTTTTATGAAGCTCATCCCTATTCCTAATGCACCGCAATAAGCCAGGTGTAATCCAGGGCTTTAAAATCCTTTTTTTAGAAGGAAGTTTTTTGATAATCGTATTATCCAAAATGGCACAACTAATAAGTTTTATAAATTTGTCAGTGACAATATTAGCGTCTCTTTCGTCGTAAAGAGACTTGAGATCTAATTTTTTTATGTTGTCATCAAGCCCTTCATAGTCTATCTTCGTGATTGTAGAGCAAGCTGCTATTTTCAAGTCTTGGGTTTGGATGCATAATAAAGTGGAGAAGTGATCAGTAACTGTAGAGCTATAGACGAATGAACGAGTAGGACACTTTGTTCTTAGTATCGAATGGTCTAGACAGTTATCACCTCGGTTGGAAGGACATGGGCAGGAAGATAACCATGAAAAGCAAGACAATTCAAGTATTCGTGAGAACGCATGTCAGATGTGTTTGATTTTATATCCAAATTTAAATCACCAGTTATTATTACAGATTTGAATGTTTGAAGTGACGAGAGAACATTGTTGAGGGCAGTTATAAAACTACGTATACAGTCAGCAGATGGTGAGCGATATATGCACACTATTGCTACCTCAGTACCAAGCTTTATAATAAGACCAGAAGCTGATTGGTAAAAGTCTGGTTCTTCACAGGTGGCTGACAAGTTTGACTTGAGATATACCACAACACCATCACTTTGGTTTTTGTGATTAGAAGTCTTAAATATATTATAGTTTTGCATGATTGGAATATTATAGTTACTAGCACAAGGTAGCCAGCATTCGGTCAATACGATCAAATCGCAATCAAAAGAAATGCGGTGTAAGAGAGTTTGCAGACTCAAAAAGTTACGAGTAATAGATCGAATATTTTGAGACAGAATTTTTATATACTTGTGCGGATGCAATAGTATCGAATGAGTCTCCTCAGGTGAACATGTATGAGTTATTGAAACAGAGAGCTGGTCAATATTGTCAATTACTTGGTTAATGTCACAAGCCATTGAAACATTTTAAATACGGACAAAACTGTGGTGACGGCGAAGGGAATTAGTATTTCATAAAGTGATTTAGAATTTAATTGTGGCTGCATTAAAATATAATACTGTATAATATTTCGGTAAGCCAAGCAAGTGAATAGATACCATGTACGTCCATCGAGTGGTTGTTCAAACCAATTATTGAAATGATTGAGTGGTTGTGTAAATGTAAGTTGTGTAAGGTATTGAGAATGAGTTGTGAGAATGATGTAGTGGTGTGTTCGTGAGTTATGTTTGCGTATATAAGTTAAACATGCGATAATAATATGTAATTTAAAAAACAAAGGTAGAAAAACGGAATTTAAAAGTAGTGAGACTAAACAAAAATAATAGTAAATGATCCTATAGTTACGCAGTCATGCATTGATGGTTAAGGGCAGCTGCTTCAGTTGTTCCTCATTTTTAACCACTATGGATTGGCTATCCGTATCCTTCTTGAGAAACACACGTCCGTTCGATGTCCAGCAGTAGCTGTATTGATGTGACTTGGCGTATAATCTAGTTAAGTAAAACAACCGTTTGGTAAGTGTGGTCAGCTGCTCCGCAATGTAGATAGGTGTTTTTTGTGCGGCGTTGAAGTTAAGATGGTCGGAGTTTACTTTATTATTGGCATTCGTTTTGTTATAATTTTTGACAGCAGTAAGGAACTTAGTTTTCGCGAGTGTGTTTGAAAACTCAACAGATATATTTGATGTCAGGGCTTCCTTTTTAGACGGTTGTCTGGTTATATCACGAATACTGGTACGCTCCATGTCAGCTTCTAAATGTTTAGATAAGTGCATCATAGTCTCAAACAACATAATCTTTGTCTCTTGATTCCTTTTAGGAACATTGCGTATTTCTATGGACGTTTTAACGAGGTTACGATCAAAAGATTCTATCTTTTCCTCTAACGTAGATAGCTTGAACGCCATAGAAGTACGTTCTTTTTCAAGACTCGTTATTTTAACCTCGACAGACTGCAACTGATCCGAGATAAAAGTCATTGTTTTCTCACGTTCATTATTGGTTGCCTTAATCTCAATGTAGTGCTTCTTTATCTCAATGAAATGGTTCTCTAATTTATCTAGCCGGGAATTTTGGGCACTTATCATTTCTTCAAGCATACTCTTGATGTCGTTTTTAAATGCATCTAATTCATCTCCTGTATCCCCACCTGATAGGCACCTGCGTTTAGCTCGCTGTGTTATATTTCCTTCTATACTGGTATCTGCATAATATAATTTTTGAATGTCAGATTCTGACCGGGACGGGTATTGATTTGGAGGAGTTTTTGGTGGTGTTTTAAACATTTTGTTTGTTTACACAAGTTTAGTTTGCACCACACAAATTAGTTTCCCGCCGATCGCTGTCGCGCATAAATTGGCAAGCGACGAGTATGACGCAGCGTCTGTTGGTTTGGCTGTGTGCGTCGCGTGATCGCGAAGTCATGTGCGGGTGCGCTGCTCGACACCGCCAGTTATTGCTTTCTCCGGAGTTGCTGTCCTTGTCACTCGCGCACGTTGCGTTCGCGTTCACTATTTCGTATATATGCGCGCCTGGTACTCATACGAATATAATTTATCGTTTATTACCAAAAATATACTATTTAAATTAAATTAAATGAGTTGTACGGGAGGCACGTCTACTCGCTTTCGCGGTCCGAAGGGAAGGGGGGAAAATAAGATAGTTTCGGAGTTAGTTGAAGATGTAACAGATATTACTGACGGACAAGATATTACTGAAATTCGGGATAATATAAATTCACATATAAGACTCTGTCTCAACAAAAGGCCAAAGAATATTATGATAAAAAACGCTTTAAACCTCATGAGTACGCCGTAGGCGATTTAGTTAGTGTAGAAAGGCAAGTACCCGCCACAGGACAGAGTAGAAAACTTGTACCCAAATATCAGGGCCCATACAGAATAACGCAGATTTACGATTGTGATAGGTTTAAAATAGTAGACACGCCGTTGACTAGAAAGGGCAACAAACTATACTCTGCCGTAGTGGCGGTAGACAAAATTAAACCCTGGTTAAATTTTAACAGACCACACAATGAGTCTCTAAGTGAAGACAGTGATGAAGCTGACCCTGAATAAGTTATTTAGGTATATCTGATAGGTAATAGGAAAATCACCTATGTTGTAGTGATACATTTTGCGTAAGTACTGATTGGTAAATGAATAATACTTTGATAAAACAATGATTTTCTTTTGTTGATTATGGCTATGTTATAAATAATTTTGTGGGGCCTGTTGCCACTGGTATTCAGGATGTATTGAGGCCTGTTGCCAGGGGTATTCAGGACATATTGGGGCCTGTTGCCAAAGGTATTCAGGACGTATTGGGGCCTGTTGCTGGAGGTATTCAGGACATATTGGGGCCTGTTGCCACTGGTATTCAGGACATATTGGGGCCTGTTGCCAGAGGTATTCAGGACATATTGGGGCCTGTTGCCAAAGGTATTCAGGACGGATTGGGGCCTGTTGCTGGAGGTATTCAGGACATATTGGGGCCTGTTGCCACTGGTATTCAGGACATATTGGGGCCTGTTGCCACTGGTATTCAGGACATATTGGGGCCTGTTGCCAGGGGTATTCAGGACATATTGGGGCCTGTTGCCAAAGGTATTCAGGACGTATTGGGGCCTGTTGCTGGAGGTATTCAGGACATATTGGGGCCTGTTGCCAATGGTATTCGGGACATATTGGGGCCCGTTGCCACGGGTATTCAGGACGGAATGGTGCCGAATGGCGGTGGTATTCGGGACTAAATTGGGCCTGTTGCCACTGGCATTCGATTTAAAGAGGGTCTATTGGTAATAATATCAAAGATGTCAATTAATAATTATTATATAAAATAACGAGAAACAAAATTATGTAATATTGTATTTTGAATATTGATTTAAAGTGTATAGGTACAAAAAAAAATACTAGTGTAAAATTAAATGTTTAAAGTTGATTATTTGTCAACCGTACGAGGACGTACGAGATTTCGGATGGCCGAATGTTAGCTACTTAAATAGATTTATAAGTAGTTTTAAGATTCTAAAGTATTATTGTAAATTGCACAATTGTTTTGATAAAATTAGTAACTCATTTGATTCGTTTAAAATGCTAAAATGGCGCTAACAGATATTGCAATGTCAATTGACTATTTAGTCTGGTAAAGAGGAGGGATTTAAAAAGTCACGAGGCAGCGCCATTTTAGCAAGGCAGTGTTGGTTGAACTGAAAAAGTGTAAGGAGCTCTGTAATACCTGTGTAAGTACCGTGAATTTTGCTAATATAATTATAAATGTAATGTTGTAGTTATTTATACCTGTGTTTATTTTGATGGTCAAACCCAGTAAATACATCATGCTTATTTGATCAAATGAAAGCTTTTTATTTACTCCTTTTGCTCTGGCTAGTCCTACACAAGGAAAGTAAAAATAAAAACATGAATTACCTAACGAAAAAATGAGTAAATTTTATTTCGGATTACCGCTTTCCCGCCTGTTTTGTTTTTTTTCCTGTGGCCAGCCAGCTATTCAGCCATTATTTTTCATTTTCATCATTGACAAACTGGCAAATATTTTGCCCAAATCGATGTTATTTTAAAGAAATTGTTGAAACTAAATTTTATTAAAGTTATTTAAAAAATATATATTTTTTAATCATTACTTAACTTTAAGTTCAATTTTACATCGTGGCTGCATAGAAAGTTGGAACTATAAACATGTGTAGAACTAGTTTTTTTTTAATAATTTGACATCTGTCAGTTGAAAGCGATTCTCCCTAGGGATGAAAAGTATTACTTTCATCCCGCTCCTCAGGCTACTTCAGACCTACTTTCAGAGTATGAGTAATGAAAAAAGTGATTTACTTTCCTGTAATAATTTAAATACTCTCTGGCACATGACCTCTATTTGATTAAAACTTGTTAACACTATATTTATTTTCTTTAAAGGATCCTGACTTTACTTTGCCTTCTCACAAAAGTGACATGACATAAAAAAAATACTATACATTCTTTAACTTAATCGTTTTAATACAAAATAGTTTGAGCGGCTGAATGTGGCTGAGACTTATGTTATTTTTGTGCTGGCTGGCTATTTAAGCCCGACTGTATTAGCCAAGCTGCTTGCAAGATTCACAGACAACCTTTCAGTACCTACACAACACTATGCATTAGTGTTAGAGAGAAACTCAATAATGTAGATAAACCCTTTCAATTAAAACTTTTGAATCATTCAAAGTTGTTGAATAATATAACTATAACTAACCCATAGCCAAAATAAACAACGTTTGAATGCAATATTCTTGCAGAGAATACTCCTTCATAAATGAGAACCGCACAGTTTAATTGGCTGGTAAACCAGACCCTCGTATTTCACAGAATAGCCTAGTGCACTGGAAACCGTATGAGGTGGTGAGCAGGAATGCACAATGGTTACACATGTATTCAGCAACAACTAAATTTGTCGGGAGGAATGAAATACGTATTTACATAATTATGTTATAATATCAGTGATTGTAACTTCATGCATGCAGGTGTGGCATTTCTTTGGTCAAGGCAGTAAGACCCATATATTGCTTTCCACCAGATTGATGCGCTTACATCGTTGATGTTGGCACACAGAAATCTCCGACTCCAAAGACCTACATGTTACGTAGGTTGAATAAGGAAAGTCAAGAAGTTAGTGGTACACCAGCTGGAAAGTGCATTCCGTCCAAAAAGCCCAAAAACAGCTAAGATACATTGTCTTATTATGGAGTTCCGGTGCCTGGCTCTTGGCTCCATCATCAGATCTGACGGTAGAATGGTTCTTATTGAACGCAAATGCAAATAATGCAGTGCGCACATCGCTGTACGTTTTCCTATAAAATTTGAAGAGTTCTCTTGATTTCACCAAGATTTCATCATCAGATCCCAACTTGGTGACTATGGGAGCAATTGGAAAGCATAGGCTTTGGAATAAAAAAATAATTTTCCAAATCAGTTCGTAAATGACGGAGTTATGCGCGAACAAAAAACGCAACGCAGAGTAAATTTTCGATTTTTGTTGATTTTTTCAAAAACCGCTTGTCTGATTTCCGCTGTTCATGGGACCATTTGGAAAGTATACGCTTTCCAACAAAAAAATATTTTTTCAAATCGTTTGGCAAGCGACAGAGTTATGCGCGAACAAACATAAAAAAAAAATACAAACATCCGAATTGAGAACCTCCTCCTTTTTTAGAAGTCGGTTAAAAACTCCATAGCGTCGACTACTTAACTTTCGTCAAGTTCAGGTCTGTGGGGTCTAATAAGTACGTTGAAAAAGAATCGGTTTCAAAAACAGGTTTGTTTCTTTCATCGACCTTTATTAATATTTCAGTTTTTTTTTCCTTTTCTATTATTGTGACATCCTGTAAACTGAAAAGTAATTTCGATTTCATGTTCTTTATGTTAAAAAATATTTTGGTCATTGCCTTCTAATTGAAATATTGCATCAGAAATAGGTTCCATAATAAGTTTGCACCGTTGAATAATTTTCCAAAAATTGTCATCCAACAGCGCTGATTTGGCTTCCGCAGGTAGAAGTGTTGCTATTTCATGTACAGCTAAGGTCTGCAAGGCTACTTTAGTGTTTTTTATACTTTTGCTGCTGTAAGCTGGTGTAATAACTGGGCCCCCATCAGGTATCGCGTGGCAACTTCAAAGTTTCACTAGCATTTTTTTCCTTGACAATTATTGTAAGTAAAGCTGGTAAATTTGCCTTTTTTATAGTTTCATCATCATAATCGCCACGCTTGGCAGGCGGATTGGCGATCGTAGTACGGTTGTTACAAAAGCACAGAGAACGCTGCTGTCCATTCTCTGGCAAGACCCACGGGAAGATATGGGATATTCTTTACGTCCAACACCATACAGAGCCATTTAATAGTTTATCCACAGCATTTATTACATCAATTCTAATACGTTATGTGTGTAGGAGTAAGCTTTTCGTCTCGTAAAAGACAAACTCAAAACAAAAGTCATTTACGAGACGAAAGTTTACTGTAAATTACTTGCATTATCTACTATCATTGAAACAAACTTATTTGTTCCTTACTCAGATAATACATTTAAAATTTCTTCACAAATGTTTTCCCCTTATTTGTTGGTTTTCTGCCGTCGCAATACTTTTAATAAAAACAGGTTCTGGTTTTGCAATTATTATATGAATTCTTTCTTTATTCGTACAATTTGACCTACTATCTAAGCATTAAGTGCAAAAATGTTTGCGATTTGACGTTTTCTTTTAAACCATGTTGCATTTCCCTGTATTTTTTGTCCCAAATAGTGGTATATAAATATTTTTTTCTGGTAGGTATTTGTACAGTGGCTGCTGCTTTTCATTGAAAAATATAATCCGGAGAGGGTGTTCTACAATTGTAAGGGGTGTGCCCGTTACATAAATAGCACCATCATTCTCTTGCCCTTATCCCAATTTATTTGGGGTCGGCGCAGCATTTGTCTTTTTCTTCCGTACTTCTGCATTCCTAGTCATCTTATGAGATCCCTCCTTTCTTGCCATATCATCCTTCACACAGTCCATCCATCGTTTCTTTGGTCTTCCTTTACCCTATTACCCATCCACATTCATACTCAAAACTTTCCTCATGACATTTTCCTCATTCCTCCGCATCACATGCCCATACCACGACAACCGGTTACCACACATCTTTTCAGTCACCGGTGCCACTTTCAGACTTCCTCTATTGTCATCATTCATCATTTCAGCCCAAAAGACGTCCACTGCTGGACATAGGCAAGTGTCGACACATTGACATTTTGGGGGGGTTTTGCCATAATCGCCACGCTTGGCAGGCGGGTTGGCGATCGCAGTACGGTTGTTACAAAAGCACAGAGAACGCTGCTGCCCATTCTCTGGCAAGTCCCTTAGTCGCCTCTTACGACACCCACGGGAAGATATGGGATGGTGCTATTCTTTACGTCCGACACCATACAGAGGCGACACCATACAGAGGTGAGTTTTCCTCTAATGTACTCATTCCTTATTCTATCCTTTCGAGTAACACTACACATCTCCTTTAGCATTCTCATCTCAGCGACATGCAAATGCCTTTCATTCATCCCTTTTGTGGCCTAACATTCTGATCCATACAAGACAGCAGGTCTAACCATTGTTTTATAAATCTTCCTCTTAAGTTTAAGGGGAACGCGGGAGTCGCAGATAGTTCCCGTGACCTGCCTCCATTTCATCCATCCAATGTTTATTCTGTGATTAACACTACGATCTATTTCGCCATCGCTTTGCACGAGTAAACCGAGATACTGAAAGTCGGAGCAGACAGGAAGAAACGCGCCATCTAGCGCTATGACTCAGAATATGTATTCAGTTTTAGTTCTGCTGATTTTCAGGCCAACATTCTCCAGCTTCTGTTGCCATTTCCAATAATAATAATTCAGATTAACGTCTCTCATTATCGTCGCAAATCGTGTTTTTGGACTGCAGATACTGACGAAGTTTGCGATATGTTGGTCCTCAACTGTTGTTTGCAGTTTTCGGAGCAATGAGAACTATATTAAATTTATTGGACCTGTCCGAGATTATGCATATTAAGAGGAATACAAGGATTATATAACGATAATGAAAAACAATTCATTTTAAATGACTTTTCTTTAATGCCTTAGTGGACATGCTGGTGTCCGCAGGATGACAAACAACGTCAAGAGACAATATTTCTGGCCAGGTATCGATAAAGATGTTCTTGATTTTGAAAAAGTGTTCCACATGTCAGATGACTAAATATAGTAGGTGGGTTTAGTGTGTTTAGTAAAACAGCCGATGATGAAAACAACGACTGCGTCGTCTAGTTTTGAAATTGACATAAATTGTGTGCTTAACGTATTGTTTCATTAAAAATTTAACAGACTGTATATCATGACATCATAACATTTGTAATCCCCGAAAGGTTAGGCTGCGGTTTCGCCACTTATGTTAAAGTTTTGCCACATATGTTCAAGGCTCATGTAATAGGGGGCGAGTCTATTGCCATCAACCGGGCACAACTCCAGCCTCTTTGGCTGCTACTGAGAAATACCTGATGGAAAAACCCTACAACACTTGACCCGAACCGTGGAATTGAAACTAAGAGCTCATGCTTAGCAGTCTCGTTGATCTAATATATGAATGATTACCCTTCGTTTTTTTATAACTTTAGAGGTCTGTATCTGTGCAAACAGCTCGTCTTCTTATTGATCCAAATAAAACACACAGCTTGTACAGCTTCCTTTTAGTTTACCGACACTCTACGCCGATTTAGTTACGTATTCCGTGAATACGTTCAACTGTTGAAATATTCATTTACTAACCTTCACGAAAAGCTTAAAATCGAAAGATTCAGACCCGCCCCGAAGCAATGCTGCCTGTTTTTATCTTAAACAATGTTTTATTTCTTGTATTTAACGGGAAAGCGTCGACTTTAGACTTTTTTACTATCATACGCTTATCTCAGCAATCGTACAACCACTGATACCCACTATATACCAGCATTGCTCGGTAATTGATACGACCGTGAATGAACCTATTAATGAGTAAGTTTCTTTGTAATGGTCCAAATAAGTAAAGGTGCTTTAGGCAGGCTGTTCTAGGAAGATATTTGATCTTAAGCTAATCTTGAAGATGAAATAAATAATCCGTCTTAGGTCTCAGATTGGGGCAGATCTGTACCTACTTAAATGTTTAACTAGTAAAGTGACACACCACAATCATAATGTGTCTGGCACTATAATAGTAGAATGAACCACACCCAGATTCTAAATCGACTACTCCCCTTGTTAAAAAATATACAACCTTAGTTTTTGTTCACCATACACTTATCACCTCACATTTTACAAATTATTATGAACAACACACTAGCAATGCATAAAATAGGTATATTCCTATACATTAAGGCAAATGTATTCAACCGCAAATTTTTATTTTGGTCCCATAAGAAAGTAGTACAAAATTAAGAGTAAAAAATAAAAATTAATTGAGCATTGTATCGCATTTATCATGTAGCTAAATGGGTCTATTCGAAGAAATAAGAATTTGCTCCAACAAAACGTTGACTAGTTCTAAATTCAAGTTGGTATACGACTACTCGTTTAATTCTTCTCTGTTTTAAACATTATGATAATGTTATACTGATAACATTGACAGCACGATTAAACCTAGGAAAGTAATGACACTTTTTGCAAGTTTTTTCCCATTGTATTTTTAAACAGGAAATGAAAAAACAGAGAGGTATTAAACTGTTTGTAGTCACAAAAAGTACCAAGATTTGTATGCAAATATGAGTAATGGAAGTACAGGATCTCGGTACGAAGACTGAGCCGGCCTGAAGTCATACTATTATCTCCTACACTTTTGCTTGAAATTCAAATGCAGAAGCTAACTGACGTTATAGGATTGGGGTTTCGTTCCCCAGGTTGGTAATTTGCAGTCATCACCGTCATGAGCTATTGCGATGACTTGCCGCCATTCCGTAACAGATAAAAGAAAAGCAAAGGGCGAGCCAATTATTCAACAATGGGTATCATTTAAGCTATCACCAATTTAATTAGTTTTGTGTTTCTTAAATAATAGGGTTTGTCCTCAAAATAGTAGATCTGTCACCAAAATGTAGTCACCAAACAATGCAAAATCAGTTCCACAATAAATCACCTAAAATCCTGAGATATAAGGTCTAGTACCAAATAAATGTTTTTGTATGTATTATAATAGGTGTGTCCTAATAAGTATTTAAGCAAACTAATTTAAAGAGATCACCAATAAATCATATTATGTTACTAGAAAAACTAAGGCGTTGTCGACGTAGCCCCGCTACGCGGGGCTCCTATTTCTGTCTGCAGGGTTTACAGTAACCTAACACGAAGGGGATGTCGGGGTCTTAGTTCGCTCGCTCCGCTCGCTCACTAGACCCCGCCATCCTCTTCGAACCTAACCTGTCCGAGTCGGTGTACCCAATGTCTCGTATAAAGCATTTCTTCATAGAAATAAGGAACTGATCTATTTATTTGGTGACAGATCTACCATTCCGAGCACAAAGCTATTATTTAAGTAATAAAACTATTATTATAAGAACGAAATTTATATTCATCTAATGCACTACAATTTTATTGGTAATCCATCTCTTATTTTACACATGTATCAACATTTATTTGATAATTCATACCTGGGAACACTTTTTGTTTATCTGAGAACGAAAATATTTCGTGGCGATAGATCTATTTACTAGGTGATACAACTTTGATGACAAATATAAATTTTGGTGACAAGAAATATAGTTCCCTTCAACAATTGACCATTTGTAGAAAACATCATCCGCTGCTTCGGTGCGCTTCCCAGGGTTGCAACATAGAGTTTCTAACAAAAAAAAGTAAATAAGATTATTATAAAAATGCGTTATCAATTGTTTTGGTCGTCGATGGTAACTAAAACTCACTCTCGAGTCCAAGATTTCATTTTTTTTTTGAGGTTTTAAATTTTGATCGCATTACTGAGCAGCGGGCAGGGCAATGGAATTCAGTACAATTGGTCGAGTAGAGATAGAGCCTCATACTTTCCACAGTTTTTGAGCGAACTGCCAGTACACTGTGGAAAGCAAAAAGAAAGAAATTCACTGCCGCCTTTTATGTTCCCTGGTCATAATTATTTGGATCTCTTCAAGGTTCGAGTGAATCGGTGTCATCTGGGCAAGCGTGCTCCAGCAGCCTAGGCCGCATTAACTGCTTCACATTAGGGGAGCTGTGGCCAAATGCAAGCGTAATTAAGGGAAAAAAATAACCCTTGCTCTGCACACTAGCACATAAATGTTCTGTTTATTTATGCAGTTGTAGTTTTACGTGAAAGAAATTATGCTAGTGTGGGCAAAGGTGCTGCTACTTATTATACTTTACTACTTATATAGGTAGGTACTTGATTTATACTGCATGGGCGGGCAAGGCTGACAACTCTGATGTTGACTGATTGCGTTGACCACGTCCCACGTTTCAGAGTCAACCATCAAGCTCGTATATTTGATAGTATGTATATTATTGTTGTTACGTTTTTACGAGCGATTTTTTTTTATTTAACCTTTAGTAAGTTAATTTATGTCTGTGACTACAGCTCAGCGGAGGGTGTAAAACTTAAATTTTAAAGGGACGATCTCATTCGAGTAGCATGTCGCATCCGCACTTTACGACCAATAAACCAATAAGACGGAGCTTTTTCATCATACTAACATAGTAAGCAACCAATCATGCCATGGGACATGTTATGGCTTTTTTATACGGTATATTTCAATACTACTAATATTATAAATGCGGAAGTTTGTGAGGATAACTATGTTTTCGCAAAAACTACTGAGTGGATCTGGATGTAACGATAATTACATCTTATAATTAGAAATGACTGAATTTAATTAAATTAATAATTATTGTGTAACATTAATAAATATAAAAGTTAATCTTAATACTTATATTGCTGTGCCCTAACAGGGTCCATAACATAGTTCTTAGCTTTAAGCTTTTACACCTGCAAAACATTGTGGAACGCAATTAAATTAATATGAATACATAGCTGATTTAATTTTTTGGTAATACAATAATATTAATAATTGTATGTCTACTTTGTCTAGCAGAACCCTGTTCAAGGCCAATTTTACGCTTTGACATAAAGCATGCGTTTGCTCATTGTTATAATTGTCACCGTTACGTAACCTAACAGTTTTGCTCAATATCAGTATTGTTCAATGTCATTAGGTTAACAAATTGGTGCCCGAGAACGGCGACTACTCGTAAATCGTGAAAACAAGGCTATACAAGCTTAGTTTTTGTTTACCTCTGAAGGGGTCACATGTGATTTGAGGTTTATCCATGGGAAAAGTATATCTGCATTCTTTGAGCATTGCAAACCCAGATGTTCCCTCTTCGACATCACTCAAAATGTTCCCTCTTCGACATCACTCAAATGGTCAGACATTGTTTCTAGTGGTGGACTCAAATTGGACAATAAGCTTTCAAGATCTAGATCTAGGTCTGGGGAGACAGGACTTTAAAGGGAAAGAGTCTGAAGAGGATAAGGATTCTTGAGATAAGACAAGCAATATAATCTGATATTTCTTTTAGCATTATTTTTCTATTAACCTAAGACAATAAGATCACAGCGATAAGGTTGTGAATTGTTTGTTCCTTGTAATATTGTAGCAATACACAAACTTATCGCCGTGATCAAACAGAGTTGCAGGCTTCTACATTAATGTGGACATTAAATATTTTACATGGAATAGGTGCATATAGATGCACCTATTCCATGTAAAATATTTTTCATCATCATCATCATGGTCATGGCCATCATGACCCAGCTAGTATCATTATGCACTGTATTCTTCGGCAGCTCTCGGGGGCATTTTTTTTTACAGTTCCCGCTTTTCATGCAAGGCGATGCTGGGCTCCACAGGGACCATGAACCATATTTCTGGTTATGGTTTCATGTAAATCCCTATCTTGTTCTGGATCCGGAATCTCGCCGCTTATAATGTTATTTATGTGGTTGAGACATAGCTTTTATCATAACCAAATAAGAATGTGTATGTGTGGTAGGCCTCGCTCGTTTTTTTCCATTCAATGGAAAACGTGGCACTGGACGTTTCCAAACACCGTTCCTATTATAATAACATTAATTAATTTTTGGATATTTAACAAAACATGCGGGCAACCAAGTCATGTCAGTCAATAGTTCTTTGCCTTCTTTGATTAATTAGGATTAAAAATTATATTTATTTTGCAAGTAGGTTTTTACAAACACTTTTACTCGTCATTTTTTTTTTAAACTATGTATTTGGGGCCGGTGTTTCGTACCTGACTACTCTGAGAAGAAACAACCGAAACAAACTCAGAGGACACAGTCTCTTTTAAGGTCCAGACATAATCTTGGCCAACACGCATGAGTCCTCATGCAGATACGTGTCTGAAATGGTCTTTTGAAGAAAGAATCACACAGATTTGAGTGGACCTGTCCAGTCAGTGCAAGCATTTGTCAGTTATCGTGTAGCTCGAC
The DNA here is from genome assembly GCA_949152445.1 of Cerastis rubricosa. Classification (NCBI taxonomy): domain Eukaryota; kingdom Metazoa; phylum Arthropoda; class Insecta; order Lepidoptera; family Noctuidae; genus Cerastis; species Cerastis rubricosa. Next base: position 18,663,239 of record OX424523.1, on the reverse strand, counting down.
TTATAACTCAAGGAGCTCAACGAAATGACGAACAATACCAAAGAAAGGACATTTGGGTAGGTCGCTTAAAGTGCTCAAACTGCCAGATAGTGGTAATTAATAATAATTAACGAAAAGAATTTAAAAAATCACAAATATCAAGAAATGTCACAATAATAATAAAAACAGGTAAATATTTGAATTGCTTATCTTTCTCTGCTTTCACGAGGTTCTCGTCATGTGGGACCGTTATATCAACAATCATTGCGCGACGCTCCAACCGATGTATCACCACAATGTCAGGCTTATTGGCAACAATAGTCCTGTCAGTGACGATAGGTCGATCCCAACACGTGATATTACCATTATCGAGAACTGGGTCGGGCGCATACTTATAGTACGGCACATCTGATTCCACAAGGTTGTATTTCAAAGCAAGTTGCTGGTGGATAATCCTAGCAACGAGGTTGTGTCTATGCAAGTACTCTCCGTTAGCCAGACGAGAACACCCAGACCCAACATGACACTCGTCCTTTTTTCCACTAACTATTTTCGCTAGCGTCTGGAGGGCCCACGAAGACAAAAAGAAGTTCTGTGATTTTTTCAGTACCACTGGTGCAGGAGGATGGTACGCTTTTAAATGTGCGTCATATAAGGGGACCCAGTACACCATGTGTGGAGAAATGCATGGAGAAATGGCTTCGCAAATTGTCTTCCACGGAATTTTTGGCACTTATAAAGAAGATCTCTCAACTTTATCACAGATCCTTTACATTGATAAAACTTACTTTCGGAAACAAAAAGAATCACTCCTCTAACCATGGCAACTTACTACTAAATCACTTCTGGAGAAACTAGCTTAAAAAGAAAAACGGAGGACATTATAGTGGATCCTGACACATTGAAACCAATAGAGGATGCAAAGAAGCCAAAAATTGATCTAAGTCCCGACAAGAAATTTGCCTGCTTGAGCTCTATAGTCCAGATGCACGAACAAGTAATAAAGTTCTTATTACTTGTTCGTGCATTTGCAAATAAAACAACCACCGATGCTACACGCATGGATACCGACGACTCTTCTCCCATAAACCTAGCTGAGCCTCTAACTAATATAACAGTTGGGAATCATATTATAAGTATTATTTTCACAATTCACAATGTTTGTAGACAGGCCACAAAAAGGAGTGATACAAACATGATACAAAAGACCGAGAAAACATCATTCAAAATCCATTATAGAGGGGACGACTATTCCATTGCTAATGAAACGATCAAAGGAATGTGGGTAGATGTTCTAAAACGTAATTGGTTGACATATAAATATTTTGATGCAGGGAATGCGGACAATTGGTATGGTACAATGGGGCCTTACTTGGGCATGTTTTCAGCTGATTAGGTCACAACAACATGCCTGTCACCAAACAGGATGGAATACATAAAAGCTTCCCTGTGGCAAAATATGGATTATCTGGAGCACATCATGTACTGCTTGAAGGGGCCTCTTTTCCACCTGAGAGGAGATCCTCAATTGTCCAGAGTCTAGGGCCCATGACCGCATGGCTATGTTTGCTAAGAAGCGAAGGGATCTATAGAAAGAAATATGCAGCCGCCGTGAAACGAGCAATGTCCCATATTCCGTGCCCGAGAACGGCGACTACTCGTAAATCGTGAAAACAAGGCTATACAAGCTTGCAGATATACAAGATAAATACGAGAAGATATATACAAGAGTTGCAGGCTTCTACATTAATGTGGACATTAAATATTTTACATGGAATAGGTGCATAATTATAGATGCACCTATTCCATGTAAAATATTTATCATCATCATCATCATGGTCATGGCCATCATGACCCAGCTAGTATCATTATGCACTGTATCCTTCGGCAGCTCTCGGGGGCATTTTTTTTTTACAGTTCCCACTTTTCATGCAAGGCGATGCTGGGCTCCACAGGGACCATGAACCATATTTCTGGTTATGGTTTCATGTAAATCCCTATCTTGTTCTGGATCCGGAATCTCGCCGCTTATAATGTTATTTATGTGGTTGAGACATAGCTTTTATCATAACCAAATAAGAATGTGTATGTGTGGTAGGCCTCGCTCGTTTTTTTCCATTCAATGGAAAACATGGCACTGGACGTTTTCAAACACCGTTCCTATTATAATAACATTAATTAGTTTTTGGATATTTAACAAAACACGCGGGCAACCAAGTCATGTCAGTCAATAGTTCTTTGCCTTCTTTGATTAATTAGGATTTAATGATAAATGATGTTTATTTTGCAAGTAGGTTTTTACAATCACTTTTAAACGTCATTTTTTTTTAAACTATGTATTTGGGGCTGGTGTTTCGTACCTGACTACTCTGAGAAGAAACAACCGAAACAAACTCAGAGGACACAGTCTCTTTTAAGGTCCAGACATAATCTTGGCCAACTCGCATGAGTCCTCATGCAGATACGTGTCTGAAATGGTCTTTTGAAGAAAGAATCACACAGATTTGAGTGGACCTGTCCAGTCAGTGCAAGCATTTGTCAGTTATCGTGTAGCTCGACTTATAACTCAAGGAGCTCAACGAAATGACGAACAATACCAAAGAAAGGACATTTGGGTAGGTCGCTTAAAGTGCTCAAACTGCCAGATAGTGGTAATTAATAATAATTAACGAAAAGAATTTAAAAAATCACAAATATCAAGAAATGTCACAATAATAACAATAATAATGTTTATTTTGCAAGTAGGTTTTTACAATCACTTTAAAACGTCATTTTTTTTTAAACTATGTATTTGGGGCTGGTGTTTCGTACCTGACTACTCTGAGAAGAAACAACCGAAACAAACTCAGAGGACACAGTCTCTTTTAAGGTCCAGACATAATCTTGGCCAACTCGCATGAGTCCTCATGCAGATACGTGTCTGAAATGGTCTTTTGAAGAAAGAATCACACAGATTTGAGTGGACCTGTCCAGTCAGTGCAAGCATTTTGTCAGTTATCGTGTAGCTCGACTTATAACTCAAGGAGCTCAACGAAATGACGAACAATACCAAAGAAAGGACATTTGGGTAGGTCGCTTAAAGTGCTCAAACTGCCAGATAGTGGTAATTAATAATAATTAACGAAAAGAATTTAAAAAATCACAAATATCAAGAAATGTCACAATAATAATAAAAACAGGTAAATATTTGAATTGCTTATCTTTCTCTGCTTTCACGAGGTTCTCGTCATGTGGGACCGTTATATCAACAATCATTGCGCGACGCTCTAACCGATGTATCACCACAATGTCAGGCTTATTGGCAACAATAGTCCTGTCAGTGACGATAGGTCGATCCCAATACAACGTGATATTGCCAATATCGAGAACTGGGTCGGGCGCATACTTATAGTACGGCACATCTGATTCCACAAGGTTGTATTTCAAAGCAAGTTGCTGGTGGATAATCCTAGCAACGAGGTTGTGTCTATGCAAGTACTCTCCGTTAGCCAGACGAGAACACCCAGACCCAACATGACACTCGTCCTTTTTTCCATTAACTATTTTCGCTAGCGTCTGGAGGGCCCACGAAGACAAAAAGAAGTTCTGTGATTTTTTCAGTACCACTGGTGCAGGAGGATGGTACGCTTATAAATGTGCGTCATATAAGGGGACCCAGTACACCATGTGTGGAGAAATGCATGGAGAAATGGCTTCGCAAATTGTCTTTCACGGAATTTTTGGCACTTATAAAGATCTCTCAATTTTATCACAGATCCTTTACATTGATAAAACTTACTTTCGGAAACAAAAAGAATCTCTCCTCTAACCATGGCAACTAACTACTAAATCACTTCTGAAGAAACTAGCTTAAAAAGAAAAACAGAGGACATTATAGTGGATCCTGACACATTGAAACCAATAGAGGATGCAAAGAAGCCAAAAATTGATCTAAGTCCCGACAAGAAATTTGCCTGCTTGAGCTCTATAGTCCAGATGCACGAACAAGTAATAAAGTTCTTATTACTTGTTCGTGCATTTGCAAATAAAACAACCACCGATGCTACACGCATGGATACCGACGACTCTTCTCCCATAAACCTAGCTGAGCCTCTAACTAATATAACAGTTGGGAATCATATTATAAGTATTATTTTCACAATTCACAATTCACAATGTTTGTAGACAGGCCACAAAAAGTAGTGATACAAACATGATACAAAAGACCGAGAAAACATCATTCAAAATCCATTATAGAGGGGACGACTATTCCATTGCTAATGAAACGATCAAAGGAATGTGGGTAGATGTTCTAAAACGTAATTGGTTGACATATAAATATTTTGATGCAGGGAATGCGGACAATTGGTATGGTACAATGGGGCCTTACTTGGGCATGTTTTCAGCTGATTAGGTCACAACAACATGCCTGTCACCAAACAGGATGGAATACATAAAAGCTTCCCTGTGGCAAAATATGGATTATCTGGAGCACATCATGTACTGCTTGAAGGGGCCTCTTTTCCACCTGAGAGGAGATCCTCAATTGTCCAGAGTCTAGGGCCCATGACCGCATGGCTATGTTTGCTAAGAAGCGAAGGGATCTATAGAAAGAAATATGCAGCCGCCGTGAAACGAGCAATGTCCCATATTCCGTGCCCGAGAACGGCGACTACTCGTAAATCGTGAAAACAAGGCTATACAAGCTTGCAGATATACAAGATAAATACGAGAAGATATATACAAGAGTTGCAGGCTTCTACATTAATGTGGACATTAAATATTTTACATGGAATAGGTGCATATAGATGCACCTATTCCATGTAAAATATTTATCATCATCATCATCATGGTCATGGCCATCATGACCCAGCTAGTATCATTATGCACTGTATCCTTCGGCAGCTCTCGGGGGCATTTTTTTTTACAGTTCCCACTTTTCATGCAAGGCGATGCTGGGCTCCACAGGGACCATGAACCATATTTCTGGTTATGGTTTCATGTAAATCCCTATCTTGTTCTGGATCCGGAATCTCGCCGCTTATAATGTTATTTATGTGGTTGAGACATAGCTTTTATCATAACCAAATAAGAATGTGTATGTGTGGTAGGCCTCGCTCGTTTTTTTCCATTCAATGGAAAACGTGGCACTGGACGTTTCCAAACACCGTTCCTATTATAATAACATTAATTAGTTTTTGGATATTTAACAAAACACGCGGGCAACCAAGTCATGTCAGTCAATAGTTCTTTGCCTTCTTTGATTAATTAGGATTTAATGATAAATGATGTTTATTTTGCAAGTAGGTTTTTACAATCACTTTTACACGTCATTTTTTTTTAAACTATGTATTTGTGGCTGGTGTTTCGTACCTGACTACTCTGAGAAGAAACAACCGAAACAAACTCAGAGTACACAGTCTCTTTTAAGGTCCAGACATAATCTTGGCCAACTCGCATGAGTCCTCATGCAGATACGTGTCTGAAATGGTCTTTTGAAGAAAGAATCACACAGATTTGAGTGGACCTGTCCAGTCAGTGCAAGCATTTGTCAGTTATCGTGTAGCTCGACTTATAACTCAAGGAGCTCAACGAAATGACGAACAATACCAAAGAAAGGACATTTGGGTAGGTCGCTTAAAGTGCTCAAACTGCCAGATAGTGGTAATTAATAATAATTAACGAAAAGAATTTAAAAAATCACAAATATCAAGAAATGTCACAATAATAATAAAAACAGGTAAATATTTGAATTGCTTATCTTTCTCTGCTTTCACGAGGTTCTCGTCATGTGGGACCGTTATATCAACAATCATTGCGCGACGCTCCAATCGATGTAACACCACAATGTCAGGCTTATTGGCAACAATAGTCCTGTCAGTGACGATAGGTCGATCCCAATACAACGTGATATTACCATTATCGAGAACTGGGTCGGGCGCATACTTATAGTACGGCACATCTGATTCCACAAGGTTGTATTTCAAAGCAAGTTGCTGGTGGATAATCCTAGCAACGAGGTTGTGTCTATGCAAGTACTCTCCGTTAGCCAGACGAGAACACCCAGACCCAACATGACACTCGTCCTTTTTTCCACTAACTATTTTCGCTAGCGTCTGGAGGGCCCACGAAGACAAAAAGAAGTTCTGTGATTTTTTCAGTACCACTGGTGCAGGAGGATGGTACGCTTATAAATGTGCCTCATAAAAGGGGACCCAGTACACCATGTGTGGAGAAATGCATGGAGAAATGGTTTCGCAAATTGTCTTCCACGGAATTTTTGGCACTTATAAAGAAGATCTCTCAATTTTATCACAAATCCTTTACATTGATAAAACTTACTTTCGGAAACAAAAAGAATCACTCCTCTAACCATGGCAACTAACTACTAAATCACTTCTGGAGAAACTAGCTTAAAAAGAAAAACGGAGGACATTATAGTAGATCCTGACACATTGAAACCAATACAGGATGCAAAGAAGCCCAAAATTGATCTAAGTCCCGACAAGAAAGCCTGCTTGAGCTCTATAGTCATATTTGCAAATAAAACAACCACCGATGCTACACGCATGGATACCGACGACTCTTCTCCCATAAACCTAGCTGAGCCTCTAACTAATTTATCAGTTGGGAATCATATTATAAGTATTATTTTCACAATTCACAATTCACAATGTTTGTAGACAGGCCACAAAAAGGAGTGATACAAACATGATACAAAAGACCGAGAAAACATCATTGAAAATCCATTATAGAGGGGACGACTATTCCATTGCTAATGAAACGATCAAAGGAATGTGGGTAGATGTTCTAAAACGTAATGGGTTGACATATAAAGATTTTGATGCAGGGAATGCGGACAATTGGTATGGTACAATGGGGCCTTACTTGGGCATGTTTTCAGCTGATTAGGTCACAACAACATGCCTGTCACCAAACAGGATGGAATACATAAAAGCTTCCCTGTGGCAAAATATGGATTATCTGGAGCACATCATGTACTAATTGAAGGGGCCTCTTTTCCACCTGAGAGGAGATCCTCAATTGTCCAGAGTCTAGGGCCCATGACCGCATGGCTATGTTTGCTAAGAAGCGAAGGGATCTATAGAAAGAAATATGCAGCCGCCGTGAAACGAGCAATGTCCCATATTCCGTGCCCGAGAACGGCGACTACTCGTAAATCGTGAAAACAAGGCTATACAAGCTTGCAGATATACAAGATAAATACGAGAAGATATATACAAGAGTTGCAGGCTTCTACATTAATGTGGACATTAAATATTTTACATGGAATAGGTGCATAATTATAGATGCACCTATTCCATGTAAAATATTTATCATCATCATCATCATGGTCATGGCCATCATGACCCAGCTAGTATCATTATGCACTGTATCCTTCGGCAGCTCTCGGGGGCATTTTTTTTTTACAGTTCCCACTTTTCATGCAAGGCGATGCTGGGCTCCACAGGGACCATGAACCATATTTCTGGTTATGGTTTCATGTAAATCCCTATCTTGTTCTGGATCCGGAATCTCGCCGCTTATAATGTTATTTATGTGGTTGAGACATAGCTTTTATCATAACCAAATAAGAATGTGTATGTGTGGTAGGCCTCGCTCGTTTTTTTCCATTCAATGGAAAACGTGGCACTGGACGTTTCCAAACACCGTTCCTATTATAATAACATTAATTAGTTTTTGGATATTTAACAAAACACGCGGGCAACCAAGTCATGTCAGTCAATAGTTCTTTGCCTTCTTTGATTAATTAGGATTAAAAATTATATTTATTTTGCAAGTAGGTTTTTACAAACACTTTTACTCGTCATTTTTTTTTAAACTATGTATTTGGGGCCGGTGTTTCGTACCTGACTACTCTGAGAAGAAACAACCGAAACAAACTCAGAGGACACAGTCTCTTTTAAGGTCCAGACATAAGCTTGGCCAACTCGCATGAGTCCTCATGCAGATACGTGTCTGAAATGGTCTTTTGAAGAAAGAATCACACAGATTTGAGTGGACCTGTCCAGTCAGTGCAAGTATTTGTCAGTTATCGTGTAGCTCGACTTATAACTCAAGGAACTCAACGAAATGATGAACAATACCAAAGAAAGGACATTTGGGTAGGTCGCTTAAAGTGCTCAAACTGCCAGATAGTGGTAATTAATAATAATTAACGAAAAGAATTTAAAAAATCACGAATATCAAGAAATGTCACAATAATAATAAAAACAGGTAAATATTTGAATTGCTTATCTTTCTCTGCTTTCACGAGGTTCTCGTCATGTGGGACCATTATATCAACAATCATTGCGCGACGCTCCAACCGATGTATCACCACAATGTCAGGCTTATTGGCAAGAATAGTCCTGTCAGTGACGATAGGTCGATCCCAATACAACGTGATATTACCATTATCGAGAACTGGGTCGGGCGCATACTTATAGTACGGCACATCTTATTCCACAAGGTTGTATTTCAAAGCAAGTTGCTGGTGGATAATCCTAGCAACGAGGTTGTGTCTATGCAAGTACTCTCCGTTAGCCAGACGAGAACACCCAGACCCAACATGACACTCGTCCTTTTTTCCACTAACTATTTTCGCTAGCGTCTGGAGGGCCCACGAAGACAAAAAGAAGTTCTGTGATTTTTTCAGTACCACTGGTGCAGGAGGATGGTATGCTTATAAATGTGCGTCATATAAGGGGACCCAGTACACCATGTGTGGAGAAATGCATGGAGAAATGGCTTCGCAAATTGTCTTCCACGGAATTTTTGGCACTTATAAAGAAGATCTCTCAATTTTATCACAGATCCTTTACATTGATAAAACTTACTTTCGGAAACAAAAATAATCACTCCTCTAACCATGGCAACTAACTACTAAATCACTTCTGGAGAAACTAGCTTAAAAAGAAAAACGGAGGACATTATAGTGGATCCTGACACATTGAAACCAAGAGGATGCAAAGAAGCCAAAAATTGATCTAAGTCCCGACAAGAAATTTGCCTGCTTGAGCTCTATAGTCCAGATGCACGAACAAGTAATAAAGTTCTAATTACTTTTTCGTGCATTTGCAAATAAAACAACCACCGATGCTACACGCATGGATACCGACGACTCTTCTCCCATAAACCTAGCTGAGCCTCTAACTAATATAACAGTTGGGAATCATATTATAAGTATTATTTTCACAATTCACAATGTTTGTAGACAGGCCACAAAAAGGAATGATACAAACATGATAAAAAAGACCGAGAAAACATCATTCAAAATCCATTATAGAGGGGACGACTATTCCATTGCTAATGAAACGATGAAAGGAATGTGGGTAGATGTTCTAAAACGTTAGGGTTGACATATAAAGATTTTGATGCAGGGAATGCGGACAATTGGTATGGTACAATGGGGCCTTACTTGGACATGTTTTCAGCTGATTAAGTCACAACAACATGCCTGTCACCAAACAGGATGGAATACATAAAAGCTTCCCTGTGGCAAAATATGGATTATCTGGAGCACATCATGTACTGCTTGAAGGGGCCTCTTTTCCACCTGAGAGGAGATCCTCAATTGTCCAGAGTCTAGGGCCCATGACCGCATGGCTATGTTTGCTAAGAAGCGAAGGGATCTATAGAAAGAAATATGCAGCCACCGTGAAACGAGCAATGTCCCATATTCCTTGCATAGATGACATAATCGAATTGACCAAAAACACAAAGCAGGCATCGGAAATATCCACACTGACTACCTACTCTATAAGCAATTCAAATATCTAGATCTGGCTCGCGAGGTTGTCGACATGTGGGATGTGAATACAGCAGTCATTGTGCCGATAGTCGTGACGGCCAATGGCTTGATTCAGAGAGCAGTACTTTTGGACACAGCGCGTATTGTTAGGAGGTTTCTCTCTCAACAGCCCTGACCACCGGTAGCTCGTACCCTGTTCCCAATACTGGTGGGCTACTATTTTTTATATTATTAAATGTTTTTTTTTTTAATAACTTTGTAAAAATATTTTAAAATGTAATTAGTATGTAAGTAAATAAATAAAGGAAAACAAGTAAATATTCAAGTCAAATCACTAAATGTAAAATCAGTAAATGTCACATAAAAATAATAAAAAATAAAGTAAAAAAATAATAAAATACTGAAATAAGTATTCATGTCGAATCGAAATCACATCTCAACTAAAATTTTAAAAAAAAGTGTTATAAATAAGGTAAAAATAAAATAAAAATGTCACAGTGTATAAAATAAAGGAATTAACAATAAACAAGCGAAGTCCGAAATGTCGGTATTTTCTTTACAACTCTTCATTGTACTTATTCGCTGTAAATATTACAAAGTATTTTTTTTTAACATTACAGTTATGGCTAGGTATTCCCAAATTTACATCACTTTGATTCAATAATAAACAAACAAATAGCATTTAAAGCTAAAAATAATAATATGATAGTTAACTTTATACCAGGCCCCTCAGAAAGTATTGCGAAAAAAAGTTTTTATATATGGGAGACTGGCCAGTTATTATGTTTTTCGAAAATATGATTATTTATAAGTAAAAATAAGTAAGTTCCAATTTCAAAATTTCCCTCCACATTTTTTGCGAGTTAATTCAAAGTATTGTGTCTCACTGAAATATGGATCTGCGCCGGGAACATTTTAGAGCTATGATTTTATACGATTTCAAGTGTCGCCTGAAACCGGATGAATCGTACGATAGACTTCAAATGGCATTCATGGATGAAGGCCCTTCCAAGGCAACCGTGTATCGTTGGTATAACGAATTCAAGCGCGGTCGACCAACTTTGGGGGATGACGAAAGAAGCGGTCGCCCTTTGACGGCTGTTACCGAAGAAAACGTGCTAGCAGTGAAAAATTTAATCCAAGACAATAGGCGAATTACATATCAGGAGATTCAACACATATTGAAGATTGGATCGGGAAGCGTTCACGAGATTCTACACAGCCATCTTCGCGTGAGGAGGATAGTATCACGCTGGGTGCCGCACAACCTCACCGATGCTCAGAAGCAGGCCCGGGTGGAATGGTGCCGTGATATGCTTAACAAATTTGAAGCAGGCTCGTCTCGGCGTGTTTACGACATCGTTACAGGTGATGAGTCCTGGATTTATCAATACGACCCAGAAACCAAGCGCCAGTCGACTGTTTGGGTGTTTCAAAATGAGCCAACGCCTACCAAAGTGAAGCGATCTAGAAGCGGGGGTAAGATTTTGATCGCTAGCTTTTTTAATTTGACTGGCCACTTGGTATCAATTCCCTTACGGGATCAAAGAAGCATTAATGCCGAATGGTATACTTCCAAATGTTTGCCAGAAGTTTTCTCTGTTATAAGCAACAAGCGACCAAACACAGGGCTCCGCGGGCTACTGCTCCACCACGACAATGCACCTGCGCACACCGCACTCAAAACGAGGGACTTCCTGGACAGCACGCCAGTCAAACTCCTGGGTCACCCTCCTTACAGCCCTGATCTAGCACCGTGTGACTTCTTTTTATTCCCAAAAATAAAAAATCAGCTCAAAGGGATACAATTTTCGTCGCCGGAAGATGCGCTGGCTGGGTTCGAGCAGGCTGTAAACGAGGTGTCTGCGGCGGACTGGAAAAAGTGTTTTGAAAACTGGTTTAGGCGCATGAATCTTTGTATAGAGGCTGGTGGAAAGTACTTTGAAAAGATTTAATAAAAATATATGTACGTATAGAACAATTTTTTTTAGTTTCGCAAAACTTTCTGAGTGTCCCACGTATCTGAGAATTTCTGGTTCAAAACTTAACCGGTTAGTGACAAATGCATTCTCTACATACATTATTTTATTATTTGTTTAATTGTTTAACAATGAATAAATTAATAAACATTCTTATTTTTAACACAAAACAAAAATATGATTAAATATGATTTGAATTAACTTTCTAACAAATCTATCAGATCATCTCTATCAACTTCATGATCACTACCACTACTTTCATCAGAGATAGACGAATTGTAAGGTCGGAGAACTTCACCGCGTACAATTGCAGTGAATTTTCTATACCCTTTCATGCCTTTTATACTACCTATAGTGTAACGATCTAATGACTGATCAGCTTGACATATTTTGTAAGGTCCCGTGTACAATCCATTAAGCTTCCTAGTTATTTGCGCGCTTTCCCTAGTAATTCCTCCTTTCCATAACACCAATTGTCCTACAGAGTATTTAACACATTTCTTATGAGATCGATCGAATCTATCTTTCATGAGAGACATATTTTTATCAATACGCAATTTAGCCGCGCATCGGCGTTCTCCTAGTGCCTTTGCTTGACCTTCAAAATCATCCGGGTCCCCGGACGGATAAGCGGGAAGTCTCGAATTAGAATGACCAAATAGTAGTTTAAATGGAGGAAAACCAGTTGTCGCATGAGGAGTATTATTAATACCCCAAACTATATCACTTAAGTGATCATCCCAGGTGCACTCGCTATTAGACATCGTATTTAACCCGTTAATCAAAGTTCGATTCACACGTTCTACTTGGCCATTCGACCTAGGGCTCGCGATAGCGTTTAAGATATGTTTAAATTGCATTTCATCAGCAAAGATTTTGAAATAACGACTTGTAAATGCTTTTCCCCTAGCCGTGATAATCCTGTTGGGATTCCCAAACTGAGAAATAATATCTTGCAAATGTTTTATAGTTTCAACAGAACCACAGCTTTTAACAGCTTTTGAAAATACAAATTTTGTAAAAGAGTGTATAACAACGAGTATATAAGAGTTTCCTTTACGAGTCTTAACAAACGGACCTAAATGGTCAACATGTAGTGTGTGCATGGGAACAGCCGGTTTTTGAATTGGGTACAGTTCTCCTTGTAATTTACCATGTTCCCCTTTACCGTAAGCACATTGAAGACATGATTTGATATATTTTCGAATAAACCTAGTCATGCCCTCAAACCAAAATTGTGCTTTAATAGTCTTTTCGCACTTATCAAAACCAACATGTCCTATCTGATCATGGAATTTTTGTAATAAACTTCATTTTCCTAATTTAGGTATAACAAAACGATATTTTGGTATTGCAAGAGTATACCACCTAATCCTAGTTTACTGGCATCAGTATGGAGCTCTGTGCGTGCATTTCTGTCGTAAATACCTAAAACAGGTCTTTCGACGAGGCGTTCTTTTAGAGTCTGAAAAGCAGTTTCTTGGGCTGAACTCCAAGTCCATTCTACATCCTTTTTCGTTAACTGTGTGAGCGGTCTAGCAATCTCGGCAAAACCACGAATAAATTTCCTAAAATACGATGTCAAACCAATAAATTGACGGATTTCATGCACATTACTAGGTTTTTTGTAATTAGCTACACAAAGGATTTTAGTTTGCCCCGGTTGTATTGTACCTGCGGTAATCTCATGACCCAAATAATTTACACTTTTCTTTAAGAACGAACATTTACTTATATTAAGTTTTAAATTGGCTTCTGATAAAAGTTGTAAGACGTTACTCAATAACCTGAGTCCGTCATCGACCGTGACTGTTGGAAGCATAATATCATCAAGATATGTAGCTACATCATTGCCCAGCCTGCCCAGGACAATTTTGATGAGACGTGAGAAAACTGCTGGCGCGTTCGCCAGACCGAATGGCATTTTCAAAAACTCGTATTGACCTGAAGGTGTTACAAATGCTGTTTTATGAATAGAGCCTTCAGATATTTTTACCTGATAATAGCCTTGTGCGAGGTCTAGGGTGGTAAATAAAGCTTTTCCAGCCAAGCGAGTTACCTGATCGTCTATATGAGGCAATGGATATCGATCTTTGATAGTACGTGCGTTGAGTGCTCTGTAATCTATGCATAACCTATAATCACCGCCTTTTTTCTTTACAAGGACCACTGGGCTTGCATAGTCGGACATAGATTCCCTCACAACACCTGCATCAAGAAGGTCCTGAACCTTTTCGTTAACAATCTCATTTTCCTTGTACGACAGTCGATAAGGTTTACAGTAAACAGGTTGTTCGGTTAATGTCCGAATATGCATTTCCAGTACGTCTGTACATCCCAAATCTTTCGTATTTTTCGCAAACAAATATCTGTATTTATTTAATAACTGTAACAATCGCCTGCAATCATTGATTTCTAAATCACCTACATCTAAATCGGATAACTGTAATTCTTTATATGTAGATTGATCAACTGACATAACATTCCTGTGTATATTATTATTTTTGTCACTAAGAAGTTCCGCGCGCGCTACGAGTCTATTTGCTTGCCACTCAATAGTATCATCACCGATATTTACTACTTTCAAAAAAGAATCCGTCGACCTTATAAGTCCCCCTATAATTACATAAGACATACTTCCTAACTCAAAGTACACAGAATTTGCATAAAATGAATGGCTAGTATTGATATCAACATAAACTTGTACAAAAGCGCAACTTTGTCTTGGTATCACACTGTTATGTTTTAAATAGACTGGACATTTTGAAATACAATCAGTCTCATCCAGTTGTATATCGAACAACTCATTCATGAAATCAAAGTTGCACACGAAATTAACAGATTTTTCGGAAATAACTAAGTTTATATTTTTCTGATTTATCATTGACTGACCGATTATTAGGTCTATATCGGCTAGATCATTACTAGTCAGCTCAACGAAACCACTTAACATGATATTATCTATCTTAACATTAACATGTGATGTTCCCATAGAATTTGAATATGCACCACCAAAACCTTTCATAGTAACTGAAGAAGGCATGATTTTTAACTTTAAGTTATTAGCTTGTGACATTGTGAGAATATTCAACTTACTGCCTGTATCTATGTATGCAATAAGATTGTGTCCATTAATTACCACTGCCTTCTTGTACAGGTCTATGTAAATATTATATGTTGTAAATAGCACATTACTAACTTTTGGTGGCTGCTGGTGTGAAGAGCCGGGTGCGAACCAGCAGCTAGCCGCAGTGTGGCCAGGACGACGACACACCTCACAGCGTGGCGTCCTGCAGTCTCTCGCCTCATGCCCTGTTCTTCTACAGGCATAACATTTATTCAGGTTGGGTTCGTTTTCCTTTGAACTCGAAGAAACATTGCCTCTCCTCCATGTAGCAGTCGGCCGTTTGGAGCTACTAGAGTCATCTTGCTTCGAGTTGCTAGCTTCCACTTGTTTGTAGTTTTCAAGGGATGATAAATATCCATAGTAAAGCTGCTGTGGAGTCTCGCACTGATAAGCCTTTGCGTTGGCTCTTATCTCTACTGGTAAACCTTTGATTACACGAAATCGCAGCCTCACCGTAAATATTGCATTTCTTGAGTAGCGATAGCTTGTCGTGGAAATATTTTGTCATAGTTTCGGAGTTCGTTTTTTTTCTTGCGAGCATAGTTTCTAGAAGGTCAACAAAATCAGTTGAACGTGGAAAGGCGGCTTCCAATGAGTCTTTCCATTCCTCCCACGTGAGATTGTAATTATCTAGGTCGTTACCAATCTCTAGCTGATCCTCGGAGACGAATTTGCATAATGAACTGCCGATCCTTACTGTTCCAACCATATACGTCGCCTAATTGGTCAATTTTGTGCAAACATCCCTTAACATTGCTAGATTTTCCATCTGGCTGAAACTTGGGGATAACTTCAGCGTCAGTTTGGGTAACACGGTGCCTTTTTCGTCGGAGGTATATTCTGTCGGTACCCTCGTGATCAGATGAAGAAAAAAAATCGGAATTTCCATCATCATCCGACGTCACTGTTTCACTGTTTCTCCTTTTCTTTGCACCAATACCATCAATATATGGGCCAGACATAATACCACTTCTGAAGTGTTAAACGGTGGTCAGTTACGATGGTCGATTTTAAAGAATAAAAAAAAATATAGTTGAACTTCGTAAGTCGCTTGTATTTAGGTTAGAGTTTTTTACTACCAAGCCCTCTTCACCTGACGGTTACAAGAACGTCCATATTCAAAAAAATAACATTCAACACATCAACTTTTAAACATTTCTACAAAAACCTAACCATTACATCGGATCACTTAATTTACTGTGTAATAATAATTAACAGTTAGTTGTAACAAAATTATTTATCAATAATCATTTAAATCTGAGCTAATTAAAGTATAATAATATTCGGCGTACAGGAAGCTGACAAGCGGAAGGTGCCATAATGTAATTTGATTAATTAACAATGAAACTAAAAATAAAATAATATATGTAGAGATTTCATTTAATACTAACGTTTACTGCACTCGTCCACAAATTAAAGCTGTGTGCAATGCGAATAATAAAAAGCTGTGTGCAACGGGAGTAATCAAAGCTGTGTGCAATGGGAGTAATCAAAGCTGTGTGCAATGGGAGTAATCAAAGCTGTGTGCAATGGGAGTAATCAAAGCTGTGTGCAATGGGAGTAGTCAAAGCTGTGTGCAATGGGAGTAATCAAAGCTGTGTGCATCGGGAGTAACTAAAGCTGTGTGCATCGGGAGTAACTAAAGCTGTGTGATATGGGATTAATTCAAGCTGTGTGCAACAGAAATAATCAAAGCTGTGAAATAGGTGTAATTGATACTGTGTGAAATACAAACAATTAGAAAAGCTGTGTGACATAGGAGTTATTAAAGCTGTATAAAGTAATATATAATGCAAAACTACATGATATAAAAGCTATGTTAAATCTTATATACAGCCAAATTATTATGAAAACTGATAATAAGAATAGCGAAACTACAGGAATAAATGTACTGCCCATATTGTTTAATATTTCAGATGCCGAATACCAATGACAGACTAGGCGCTGTGTCCAAGGATGCTGACCGCCGTGGGCCACGGCAAACGCAGGATGGCCGAATGTTACAAACTTCCGGTTCTGCTGCTTATACAAGCTCGAATGTATAGGAGCTCGAAGATATCGATGAGAAGTTATGATAGTTTAATTCTGATTTTATTTTAATAAGTTTTATTTAATTGTTAAGGTATTATTTAGTGAATATTATTTATAACCTAGACAAACAGGAAAGGAGCAAGGGGGCCTTAATTGGTAGTGTTTTAATTTATCCGACCCTCTCTAACTCGTAACGATATAAAGGTTCCATTTTTTGCCATTTGGCTACGTAGTCCTAAAAAGACAACCCCGCGAGGTGTTATAACAAGTTGCAGTACACGCGAGCTTATGACTATTTTCTGGCTTTCGCTGAAAGCAATTGCGGTGACTGTTCATACAATTCCCCGTACACTCCAAACCTATTTAATCGCGGTCTGCTATTCTGTGCAGCATTCGCAGTCAGTCTACTTTCCGTAGTCAGCTGAATGAACTAATTTATGTTACTTTTTTCCTTCTTCGCTTCAAAAAGCAGGTTGCAAGTGAAGTACTTTTAGGTTTAAATGCTAAGAAATAAAGAAACGTTAAAATGTTCCTCTTTGAATTCGGTAAAAGACAACAATTTGCCAATTGGATTAGTGCGAAATATGCATTGTGCAAACTGCATTTTATTTTTCTTAAGCATGATGGTTCTTATTGACATAATAAAAATAACATTCACGTCGTGAATAAAGACTGTGTGTTTATCAATGTGACTGTGTGTTTATCAATGTAAATATGTCATGTTACGAAACTTATGATACTAACAAATGAGCTTTTTTGTGTATGGCTTTTGTATACGAGAGAGTTCTGTGGGCCTATTGCCAACTATGCGATAGTCACTTCTTATGTAGGAGAAGTGGGGACTGTGCCAACTAAATTCACCCTCCGGGCTGAATATTTGGCACAACTCAACGGAAGGTAAATAATACATCTGTAAAGAAACAAAATATATTTTAAGTGGCTTTGTACGTGTAGAGTGTTAGCTGCAAAAAATTTTGTCAAAACATCATATTTTGTGAAATGATCATTATATTTTTGGACAACAGCAATTTGAGCTCTTGAATTAAAAAAGCTACATACACAGGTGAACCCCAATTTCATCTGACCGAACGTGCCTTTATATTAAGTCAAATGTCAAGAGGCAGTTGCCGGAGTTGGCACGGCATTGCTCGCAGAACGCATATCCCACAGGACCGTTGCTTAGAACTACTCAAAGTCTGGTATGAAAAAAAAAAAATGTCAACAAAAAATTGTGTAAGTGACACACAATTTTTTGTTGACATTTTTTTTTTTTCAAACCAGACTTTGAGTCATCATTTTAATGAAAACCGCAAATAAAACCGGCGGCGTACGTAAATTACCAGCTATTTTCTGTACCAACTTATTTTAATTTTTTCAGTTGATTGACAAATAACAAACAATGTGTACGCTCGCCTTCACCACTTCCTAATATTTAGCTGAGGGATTAAATGGTGGAAGATGTCACATTTTTCACGCGCTATTATTAATATACATTTAGAAAATTATGCCAAGTAACGCAGGTGCTAAAAACCAATAACAAATAAAGTTAACATCGTCCGTACAGTCGTTTCCTTTGCACCATTTCTGATATTTCTGATATAGTTTTCCCGGGCAAGCACTGCGCAGTACGTGTGTGTCGTACTCCAGTCACGATGTCGGACTACACTAACCGCGAGTATTGCGAGATGGTGCGAGTGTATTTATTAAGTGATGAAAATTTACAATTAGCTTGAAAAATGTATGCGACGGAGCGCATACCTCGTATGCGAGCTCATGCAATCCGTAGCCCCGCGGTCCCTAAATAAAGGACAATTTTAGCAGCCAAGGCTGCTAAAAAATATTTTCCTGAACTGTCCGTTTTGATACCGGACAGTTAATAAGATTTCAGTTAAGAAAATATTTTTTATTGACGGTTGTTGACCGGGCCAAGGTATTTAGAAATGCTCAAACATCCATAGAAAACATGATTGACGAAGTTCCGGTGTCCTACTTTACAAACTATTACTATGAGCACGATGAAGCTTCACCTCATTGCGCCATACAGGTACGGAACTACTTGAATGAAAAATACGGCGAGAATTGGATCGGGTGGTGGCCCTGTACCGTAGCCGGCTTGATCCCCGGATCTTACTCCCAGCGAATTTTTTCTTTGGGGAGAAGACAAACGCCGGGTGTAAGTAAAGGAGGCCCAAAACCTAGAAAACTTGAAACAGATCAAGTGAAAAGTGAAATAAGGTTCTAAAAAAATTTTGATGAATATCATAAACGTGTACAATAAAAATAAACAGAGTCTGGAGTTCTTCAATTTTATGAAAACATATAACCTGCAACAAATAATCCGCGAACCAACACGAGTAACAAAGACAACATCCACTTGCATTGACCTACTTTTTACAAACTACCCACCACTCATAAACAAAGCAACTGTTAAAGATTATGGACTATCGGATCATAAGGCAATAAATGTTCAGTTAAATGTAAACTATTTATTAAATAGCAATCATCAAATTACACACATCAATATTTTCAGAGCCCATGCAGTCCATACAGCGCGACTCGCTGTGACCACGGCTACAGAGTCACCGGTTCCTGCCAGTACGAGTCGCAAAAGACCAACCATAAGAAAGGAAACAGAATCATCCCTCAACACGCAGGCTCGACTGCCTATTGAAGTCAGACTAGCGTGCTGAGGCAAAGCATGATCTAGTTTTTTTTTTATTATTGTTTGTTACACACCTTTTTGCAATTTTTATCTACAAATAAATAAAATTGAAGCGTCTGTAATTCCATAATAACATTGAATGCATATGAAAGTATACAGATTGGTAATTTAGGTACTTTCTTTAATGTTACCGCGTTACGCTTGAACGTCGTCAGTTAAAAAATAGTTGTTAACTTCGACCTCCAATATCTTCTTTAGCAGAAGGCTGAGGCAAAGCATGATCTAGTTTTTTTTATTATTGTTTGTTACATACCTTTTTGCAATATTTATCTACAAATAAATAAAATTGAAGCGTCTGTAATTCCATAATAACATTGAATGCATATGAAAGTATACAGATTGGTAATTTAGGTACTTTCTTTAATGTTACCGCGTTACGCTTGAACGTCGTCAGTTAAAAATTAGTTTTATTTTTTCAAAATTTGTTAACAAGTTAACTTCGACCTCCAATATCTTCTTTAGCAGAAGGTTCCCAAGTATGGTCCAGAACAAAAAAAAAATATTGCAATGACTATATAATAATATATAGTCATTGCAATATATATATATATACAACGTGTCCCAGAAATCAACGTCAAGCCGAAAACGGGCAATAGGCCAAGTCGTGACAGCTATTAGAAAAATATAAAAAAAAATCTTGGTCATGTACTTTTCGAATTATAAGCATTCAAAAATAAATCTCACAAAGTGACACCCTGTGATGATTTTTCAAGTCCTGTGACTACATTATTAACATTTCGGTAGTTTTTTTCTCTGTGATCTAACCATGAATAACCCTTCTGTAAATTACAGTTAAAAGTTAAAACGTAACTGCCTCAGTTTTAAATTAAATGTTAGATTTTTGCCCAATATTGAATTCAAAATAATGACATCACCCAAATTTAACCGACTGTACTGAAAAAAAAATCTACTACACTATTTTGGCAAGTAACTTTAAAAGATGGCGCGTTTAGTCAGGATTCCAAAATGGTATAACACATACTAATTGCTACTTCTTAATTGAGGAAAAAAAGTACATTGTTGGTTTTAGGTGCATTTGAAATAAAATTCAGTCGTTGGATTTCTTTTATTATAATTTTTATTAAATCAGATTTACGAAGTTTTATAACAAATGTTCAAACTGTTTTCCTTCAGCTGCAATGCAAGTTCTACATCTCTTTAAAAATGATCGCGTAATAAGACGGGCGTATCTTCTTGAGTTGATGTATTCAGCGGCTTCTGCAATTCTTTGGCGCAGCTCGTCTAAATCTTGAATTGGCTTAGAGTACACTTTATCCTTTATCGTACCCCAGTAAAAAAAATCTATGGGGTTTAAATCGGGTGAACGGGCAGGCCACGAAATTGTACCACCCCGCCCAATCCACCTATCGGGGTATTCTCGATTGAGAAACTCTCGTACAGTGAGAGCATAATGCGCTGGGCAGCCATCTTGTTGATACCACATGCTGCCGTAAATGTTCAGTGGCACTTCTTCCAATAATTCTGGTAATTGGTTCTGTAAGAAGTTCAAATAACCCTGGGCATTTAAATTCTCCGGCAGCTCGATTGGACCAATAACTTTACCATTCAAAATTCCCGTCCACATATTTACTTTAAACTGGTACTGAGATCTATCTTCCCGCATCAAATTTGGATTTTCCACGTGCCATTCGTGCAAATTGTGGAGGTTCATGTAACCGTCCTTTTTAAATGTTGATTCATCGGACCATAGAATTTTTTCAAAGAATCGCGGGTCCTCTCGGTGCCTCTGCAACATCGTTCGACAAAATCGTACTCTCTCTGGGTAGTCTCGGGGTAGCAGACTTTGTACTCGTCGTACATGGTATGGGTGAAACTCGTTCTTTTTTAAAATACGATGTGCAGTACTTTTGGGGACTCCTATGCTCTGTTCAATTCCACGTACTGAGATACTTCTGTTTTCTTCAACTGCTTGCAAGACTTCGGCTTCGTAGGGCATAACGGGTCTTCCCTCGCTAACCATTTGGCTAGGAAATCGACCCTCTGATAATGACCGATGCACATTAACAAATACTCGATGATCGGGATGACGCTCAGCATTCGGGTATCTCTCATGATACACTCTTGCTGCAGCATTGGCGTTGCATAAGCATTCTCCATAAATGAGATGCATGTTGGCGTATTCCTGTGCGGTGTATCGAGATGGCATGATAAAACACTACACAAACACGGGGTTGCGATTAAAACAAGTCCGGGGTTGTCAGAAACGGTGCAGATAAATCCAAATCACAATGCAAATCAAGTCCAATAAACAAAGCCACACTTGTAAGTACGAAGTCAATACGAATACAAAAAGATGTGCAGTCAACGAAAGAGCGTAACGTACTGCAGTATTGCACAATTTGCCGATGCATCCCTGTTTAGCCAGAGTAGCGTCTCTATCTGTTTCACTCACACATATGAAATGATGTGTCAATCCGTCTCCCTCTTAGTTAGATAAAAGTAGCGTCACTATCTATCTCGCTCCCACTTGTCAAAGTAGCGTCACCTCACATTAGTTAAAATGAATCTTTCTCGCTCACACTAGTCAAAATAACGTCACTCTTCGTCTCAATCGAACTTTTATGAAATACGGCTTCATAAAAAAAAAATGTTTTTTCTCAATTAAGAAGTAGCAATTAGTATGTGTTATACCATTTTGGAATCCTGACTAAACGCGCCATCTTTTAAAGTTACTTGCCAAAATAGTGTAGTAGATTTTTTTTTCAGTACAGTCGGTTAAATTTGGGTGATGTCATTATTTTGAATTCAATATTGGGCAAAAATCTAACATTTAATTTAAAACTGAGGCAGTTACGTTTTAACTTTTAACTGTAATTTACAGAAGGGTTATTCATGGTTAGATCACAGAGAAAAAAACTACCGAAATGTTAATAATGTAGTCACAGGACTTGAAAAATCATCACAGGGTGTCACTTTTTGAGATTTATTTTTGAATGCTTATAATTCGAAAAGTACATGACCAAGATTTTTTTTTATATTTTTCTAATAGCTGTCACGACTTGGCCTATTGCCCGTTTTCGGCTTGACGTTGATTTCTGGGACACGTTGTATATATAATATTGAACTAGTGCCCTCCGGCTTCGTTAAGGGTTGTTTTACACCCTTTTTATCTCATGGCTGTTGGACCATGGGGCATTTGCCTATACGTCAAGGCCCATTCTCCTTTATTTTAACTCTAGGTACATATACATGACAACAGAACTGATATGTAATGTAATCATTGAATAATTATTAGTCTCTACTAGATAAAAAATCTGCAGGCAAATTATGTATGTGTATGTGACGCCCTTTCCCCATATTCCAAACAATTGAGATTAAATGAGCGCAACTTGCAATTGAATGGACCCCTGTTAAGCATGTGCAGTACCAGAGTCTAATAGCAAGATAGCAGTTAAGGCAACGTTTATTTAAAGATAACTATATAAGTCTCTAGATTGTATGCGCGCTCTGATCAACGATCAACCAGACATTATCCAGCTTCGTGTAGTACCTAGATAAATAATCTTATTGATTATCTCACCGACTAATAAAAATAACATAATATATTAAAAAAAAAAACAGAAAAAGTACAAAAACTAAAATATTCAAATACGATATTCTGCATGAAAACCCCATTTCTACGGCGCATGTCGTAGTAGAAAATCTTCAGGTAGTCAAGATGTATTAACTGAAACATGTTTGAAATCTGTTGGTACCCACCAACAGATTCCAACATGTTTCAGTTTCGGGGACGAATTTTTGCATGGTAAGGACCATGCAAAATAGCTTCCCCAACCGCGCAACGTCTGTCACGTTGCGCGTCTTAGATCCTTGGATTATTTAAACTAACTGGGTGGTACTACCGCGCTCGCTAACGGTCGACCACTTCTAAACCTTATTTATTCGGGGCATAAGGTTGAAAAGTAGTCGACCGTCAGTGAGCGTAGTAGTAGTTTTATCCGAATAGCAATGCACTGGTAGGTGTCATAATTACAGCAAGAGACGCCGCCCCCAGTACCCTTCAATTGTTTGTGACTGACTTGCTAAGACGACTTTGGAAGTAACTTTGTCTAACCACATATAACATAGTTCATGGTTCATTTTATTCTGCAACTCGATAGATGTGTAACTTCTACGTAAACAGAGGTAGTGTGCAGGTAAATAATAAAATCCTAAACTTTGTAATAAAAAAACCTTCGACGACAATAACTTACACTTTACATAGCATATTTTAAATTAGTTTATATTAATATACTACAGGGTTTCTGTACTCACATGCTAATATTCATCTTACATGTATACATGTATGAATAAAGTGCCGTGCCCTAAGAATGAGAACAAAGTATTCTAAAGTGTGGCTTTGTCTGGGGCTATATGCACTTAATCCGCACTACATCTCTGCTCCAGTGGAGTACTCGTAACTACTCGCACACGACTTGAAACTCTATCGTGTTGCGTACGAAAAGTGTTATTTGCTTGGTCCACACCTTACTTATTACTTTGATGGTTTTTAAATAAATTAATAATAAACTTAACTTAAACGGAGTTAAGAGACATTGCATGCAAAAACGCCTTACTAAAATGTGTAATACATTAAAAGTGCTGGATGTCATGCATGTGCTCTTCTAGTGAAAGTAGTTTAAAAGATGATAAGTACAACACCTATGAAGTCTTGACATAGCAAAAACTAAGATTGTATTATTAGTTAGCCACTAACATAATTATTTCTAATTGTATATGGTACCTGAAATAGGAGGAAGAATTGAAAGGTGTAAAGGTGTGGTTGTAAAGGTGTGTCTCTTTAAGGTGTCAATTTGCACTCAACAGCGTAACTAAATTTGTTTCTCAATAAAAAGCATAATTACTGCTGCAGTTGGACGAAAAAGTCTCATATCTCAAAAACTAAATATCAGACCTTGTTGAAACCAATTTTACTTGAAAGGTTTTTTTTTTTACATTTTTATATTATTTCAGAATTTACTACCTCTTACTTTAAAAATAACATTTTAAAGTCGAAATTAGATTTTAGAGTCTTGCATCTAAAGTTGGTTGTTGTAAACTTGTGCCCCGACGAACAACGACTATAGAAGCAAACATCTCATCAACTATTGACTTAAGAAAAAAAGTATTTACGGAACCTCGATATCATTTTTTAAGAGACCAAAGAAAAGATGGCTGAATTTTGTGTAAAATGATATGAAGGAAAAAGGAGTAAATGAAATCAAAATTCTCCTCTGTCATTCCTCATGCTATTATGACAGAGTTATTAAAAACATTCGAGTAGCTCAACTATTTTCGGACGCTACTGAGAGTATTGAGACTGTTATGATTTTCTTTTTAAAAGTTAGAGTTTATATTTAAAGAGTTTATTTATAATATTTTAGTTAATTATGTACTAAACTCTAAAAACCGGAAACTTTAAAACAATACTCGGGTTTTTTAGCAATTACACAAATGCTGAAAACTCGTTTTTTTCCATATTACGTGCAATCGGTTTGTATTCACTAGAAGGCACCTACTCACCAAACTCTCACTGCCCGGTGCCAATTGTCTTGGAATGGCAGTGACTTACGGACGGAAAGACAGACTACAGACACATGGATACGCGGACAGGACGAATCTTTAAGTGTTCCCTAAAAAGACTTCAAGTTTCTAGCACAGCAAGAATTTGTTAACTTGTCAGACTCTGTACTACTTTAGAAGCTATATAAAAAATATTAGGAAAGTGGAATGCAAACAGAAATTTTAAAATAAAAAATTATAAAAAAATAACAAAGACTGACCACGGTACCGGAGTTCGAACTTGCGACCCGTAACCGGACCGTCATGAAACCGCTATACCGTTCACTATATTGTCATGTGGTTCAAATAGCTGTGCTTATATATATAGGTAAGCAATTGAAGAATAATGACATAATGCAACACCGCTCATCCTTTTCCACATAGTAGCGTGATAATATATAGCCTAACATTTTTTCGCAAGATCATAATTTGTGCAGTAGTTTTTGCGTTCAGAAAATCGATTTTGAAATTTAAACTTAGTTCCAAAATCATAACACTGAAATCCTGATAAGGTAAAGTTAGGCGAGGTAGTGCCAGTCTATTTTGCTAGGTTTATCTTTTATACTGATTTTCCCCGTTTTTGCAAAATTTTTCATTGCTGCTCCGCTCCTATTGATGGTAGCGCGATGTTATAAAGCCTTATAGCCTTCCTCGATAAATGCTATCCAGCATATCCACAAAATAAGTTTTCAATTCGAGTGCAACCAAACAAACATATAAAAATCACGTGTTACTATATGCGTACACGAACACCTTCAGTTGTGGGAACTCACCTGGTGGGTTCACTCAAGTCGCACTTGCGATGCCGGGAACCCACCTGGGGGCTCATTTTAAATGTATGTTTTTCTTAGTGAAACGAGCATAAAACAATGTAAAAATTAAAACAGCTGTTTATTTTAATAAGGGTCATAGACTAAATATGTGTTGCTTGGTTACCGTCGTTGACTAGATATATGTCATTCAATATAATACTGTTATAAAGAAATAATATGTTTTAATTCATATATAACATCTGGCGACGATGCCGTTCGATGTAAAGAAAGCAAAACGTTCGCGCGCCATCCTACGCGGTGTGCTAACGAAAACTAATAACGCATTTCAAGCGGAACAAAATGTATATACTCATGAAGAAATAGAAACACGATTACTGACACTTCAAAATACTTACCAAGGACTGCAAAACATACAATTACAGATAGAACAGGAGAACGAAAACGAATACCTCGAATCCGAAACCGATTACAGGTACGAAGTGGATGAACTTTATACAAATTTACGTACAAAAATGATTCGACTAATGAACACTTAACTTCCTGAGCCGTTACCCAGTGTACCTTCTAGACAACATGCGCACGAATTCACGAACATTCATCGAGACGTACATCCCAGACTCAATTTCCAACCGTTTCAAGCAAATGAATCTTTTAAAAACTTTATAAAAAGACTATCGGTTTACATGATGCTCAACAATATTACGGATCCCACAACAAAGGGCTACACCCTGCTGTCCACTTTACCACTAGACATTCATGAAAGAATTGACGACCTGTGTTCACCCGACGACCCCATCGAGAAGTCCTATGAAGAACTTACTGATATCTTGGACAATTTCATCGATCCAAAACCTAGCTTATGGACCTCACAGCACACCTTCATATCAAGGCTACAACAAGTGGATGAATCGATTACTGTTTACGCGTCAGAACCAAAAAGAATGTCATCAAAATGTGACTTTAAGTGCTCACATTGTCTGAAACCCAATCTTGATTCATTTTTATCGTTACAATTTATACGAGGATTAAAAGATGGAGAAATTCGCACAAAAATTCTACAAGCAAAACAAACAGTGCCATTTTCAGAATTAGTTCGCACGGCCACATCTATGGAAATGGGAAAAAATGAAAATTCGACAATATCTACAACTACATCTATTCGTCCACCACCATTGGACACAATCAATATAGTTTCACAAGTACATAATGAATAACAACAATCACCGAATAAAGCACGTTCAAATAAAAGACCGACTTCTATAAGAGAGCTTTAAAGTAAATGCTATCGCTGTGGAAAAGAGGACCACAAAGCAAACGAATGTGGGGGGCCATTAAAACTACATGTCGAAAGTGTCTAAAGGAAGGACACCTAGCGCGAGTCTGCCTTCAACGACACAAACGCAATGAAACGAACTGCTGAATGACGACTATGCAAGCAGCGCCAGTACCGACAGCATCGCAGAAATCAACTTTGTAAAGAGTGAAATCTCTGACAAATACATTATAACTATCGAAATTGAAGGGAAGAAAATAAAAATGTAATTTGACACGGGTGCAACACTCTCTACCATCTCACTAAAGGATTTTATAAAACTTAACATTCACAAAAGACTATTTCACACGAGTATCAAACTAAGTACTTATACAGGCGAAGTTTTTAAGCCCATCGGTGTCACGTTTGTACGATGCAAATATAAAAACTAAATATTCTATGGAAAACTATACGTGATTAACAAAGACGTGAAACCCATCTTGGGTAGAAGTTGGATGAAGGAGTTTAACATTAAACTAGCCGAAATAAATTTGGTTGATACATGCAAAAAGACACAAAATCTTGAACAATTGCTTAAAGAGTTCGAACCCACCGTCTTTACGACAACCCTAGGTGAAATTCCAAACGTTCGAGGCCACCTGACTCTTAAAGATAATGCGCAACCAATTTTTATTAAACCTCGGCGAATTCCTTATGCGCTACGATTTAAAGTAAATGAAGAAATCGACCGACTTGAAAAACTGAGAATTATTACAAAGATTGATCACTACGATTGGGGCACTCCCGTCGTCCCAATAGTAAAACCAAACGGAAGTATCAGACTGTGCGCCAACTACAAAATTACCTTAAACAAAATGATAGAAGACGAACAATATCCAATACCAATAATTGAAGATATTCTGGCTGAAATGAACGGTGGGCAATTTTTCTGCACCTTAGTCATCACGCAAGCCTACCTGAACATGGTGATGGATGAAGAAAGCGCCCTGCTGCAAACCTTGAGTACACACAAAGGTACTTTTAAAGTGAACCGCCTTATGTTTGGAGTCAAAGTAGCTAGTCTGTGGCAAAAATACATGGACCAATTACTACTGGGCCTTGACGGTGTCAAATGCTTCTTCGATGATATAATAATTCAAGGAAAATCAATCTGCTAGTATTGATTTAAAATGGAATTTTAAATAGAAGGAGCAAACATATTGATTTAAATATCATTTTATTAAGGACAAAATAGATAGAATTTGTTAAAGATTCACTATTGTCAGACGAAAAATAATTTGGCAGATATATTGACTAAACCACTGGATAGAACAAAGTTTTTGAGATTGAGACAGTGTATAGTGAGTGACACTTAAAAAACATTGTGCAATGTGATGTGTTATGTAGGTTAATATAAGATTATTTGAGAATGAATTTGAAATTGTAATGTTTAAAATAGTTCAGTAAGGTGTTTAGGTCAATTAATTCAAAAGTTTGTTTGTAGTAGTTAGTTAAGTTAGGTGGGTTAATTAAGTTAATTAAGTTGGGTTATAAATGAGATTAATGAAGGTTTTATAGAAGATGTTGTTTAAATTATAATAGACCTAAAATTCAGAGGGGATGTTATAGAATTAGTATTTTAATGTTTTCTATTATAATGGCAGGAGTGGTTTTAGTAAATGTAGCTGAAGGGTCCCAATATAATGGATTAATCAAGCTGACGTTATAGTATTGGCTTACTACAGACACTTATCATCCACATTCATACTTTTATTGGTTTTTCATTAGCATTTTATCAAACGTTTCCTTTTTATAAATATTTTCTGTGTTGTGACATTTTTCACATCAAACTTGTCAGTTGTCATTTACTTTTATTTTTAATTGTAACCAGCCAAATTCTCTATGAAGGTTTTATTTAGATTATTTATATTACTAAAATGATTATCATCAATACGTGAGTTCAATTGTTGTATTTTATAAATAATTACGTATATCTGCTGTGTAAAGATATTCTAAGTTATATTTATAAAAATATTATGAGTAAGGTTTAAAAACTGATTGTTGCTGGCTGTTTTGAATACTGGCAAGTTGCGAGCGCAACAATTTGAATCTGAAAAGAAAGAAATTGGAGAAAGATTGACAAGAAACGGAGGATGAGAGTGGAGGCGGAGTGATTGAGGGGGATTACTAACGTATACCTCAGTGGAGTCAGAGGTCTTTTCGGACGGCACGGGAGAGAGTAAAAAAAGCACAGTCAAGCTTGAGTCACCGCTCCGGCACTTTGGCAACTAAAAGGGACTAAAACTTATTTCGGTTAACCGCTTTGGCAACATTTGTTGCCTCGTAGAATTGCTCCACAAAAAACGCTCTACAAATTCAGTTTTTCGAGAATATCAGGATTTTTTTTGCGTCTGTGGTACAGTATTAAATTCCGTGTCCATTGCCAAAAAGACCCGAGTATCCAAGCAGCAATAAATT
Organism: Cerastis rubricosa; assembly: GCA_949152445.1. Classification (NCBI taxonomy): domain Eukaryota; kingdom Metazoa; phylum Arthropoda; class Insecta; order Lepidoptera; family Noctuidae; genus Cerastis; species Cerastis rubricosa. Next base: position 18,633,603 of record OX424523.1, on the reverse strand, counting down.
AAACGTCAAAAAATTTTTAAACGTCAGGTGTCAAGTTTCATCCTGTGTATGTTGTGATGTGAACTTCCCTGGTTTTAAAACGTGAGTATTATTTTATTTTAACCCAATGTTTATATTTTTATATATCAAAATAAACCTCATTAATCAAGCTTTAAGAATATCTAAAAACATCGTAGGTTCAAAGTCTGTTGAAACGATAATATCGAAATGTAAAAATGGCGCCATGTCGAGCGTGGTATTTTGATGATAATGTTTTTTTAGAAATTATTGCAAAAATAGTTAAAATAGTGCTCGTAATATGAAAATTAGTTCAATTAAGTAATTATTAGTGTCTCCGCACTACAAAACAGTAAAATAAAACGAAATTTAAGCAATTTTTTTACGAAAACACGACAAAATCAGTAGGTATCGAATCGAATGAGAGGAGGGTTGATTATTTTGGGTGATAGTGCTACTAATAAAGTGCCAAAGTAAGGACATATGGGTATTAACACAAAGCTTATATAGTCTAGTTTAATTATAAATAAGTTTTATTGACACAAACTACAATTCTTGTTGGAAAAACTTAACATTCTTATGGGAGAAACTGACATTCAACACATATTCTCAAGTTCTAATTTTTTTCTAAGTACTTATATTTAGTTGTTGAAATTTGTTTTAACATATAAAGATTCTGTATAGTTTCAGCTATACACACGTATTTTTTGTTTTGGTGTAGCTGCAGTAGTTTACGAGAAAATAAGCTTTAAATGGGAAATGGCACGGGGCGCTCGCGCGTCATAAAAGTGAGCGGCAGCGGGAGCATAAGCGCGCGTCACGTGACACATTTGAGGAGAGCGGGTCAAGGAGTCTGGAACTGAATCTGACGGACTTGGTCACTGCCCAGGAGATCTCACTACGGACTCCTAGGACCTAATACTATTTCGGAGGCTGCCTTGCATCCCTGTCTGTATAACGCCAGGGACCTCAACTGCTGAAACTACGAGACTTGACCTGTATTCCTGTCTGTAGTTGCGGATCATCGGGAACTATCCTGCGTTCCTGAATCGTCATTTTCTGCTATTGAGTTTGCCTTTAAAGACGTTGTGTGGGTGTTAAGTGTTTTTTTTTTAAATAATTAATTGTCTTCGCATCTCATCATTAATATATTCATTTTCCCTTTTTAACTTTTTTAATGTACAAATTGGCTTCTTTTCTATTCATCATCAAGGAATAAGCAAGTTTGTTACAACGTATAATAATATGAGGGGCAGGATTTTCGTTGGTTTATGAACCACGAATAATAAAAAAATATTTTTTACAATAAAAGAAACGACTTCAAAAAGCACTTAACGCACTAAAAAGTTAAAAATAATATTATAACCTACCTATATTAATAAACCTAACCTAACCTACGATTAACCTATAAAAGTCGGTGCCAAGCAATATAATTAGAATTAATGAATGAATTAATATTTAGAAGCTGTAAGATTTATGTTTTGCTTTTTTCTGGCCTTGGTCTGCATATAGTCATTTAGGTATCGTATATTGCTTGGCACCGACTCCAAAGAATTATTAAATTTTATTATAGGTTAATCGTAGGTTAGGTAAGGTTTATTAATATAGGTAGGTTATAGTATTATTTTTAACTTTTTAGTGCGTTAAGTGTTTTTTGAAGTCGGTTTCTTTTTTTGTAAAAAATATTTTTATTTGTTAATTTTTAGTGACATATTTTTAATCTAATAATAAAATATGGGTAGGCCCAGTAAAGATGATTCTCGTGTGAGAAAAGGCGTCGAACTGAAACTGAGAAAAAGGAAAACGATTAAAAGAAATAGGGAAAGAAATGATCAACGCATTTTGAATAAGAACCCTGATCATCGCGAAAACAGACTATCAAAGCAGAGGACCCACATGTTACTTAGGTTGAATAAGGAAAGTCAAAAAGTTAGTCTGTGGTACACGTGGAAAGTGCATACCGTTACAATTCCAACAAGCCCAAACACAGCTAAGATACATTGTCTTATGGAGTTCCAGTGCCTGTCTCTTGGCTTCATCATCAGATCTGATGGTAGAATGGTTCTTATTGAACGCAAATGCTTCACTTGTTGTAAAAAATACCAAAATCGCTGTACGTTTCCTATAAAACTTGATGAGTTCCCTCGATTTCGCCAAGATTCCATCATCAGATCCCGATTTGGTGACTATGGGACCAAATGGAAATCATAGGCTTTGGAATAAAACAATAATTTTCCAAATCGGTTCGTAAATGACTGAGTTATGCGCGAACAAAAAACGCAATGCAGAGTAAACTAAAAGTTAGAAATATTTAATTTTTGTTGATAATTTCAGAAACGGCTTATCTGATTTCAATAAAATTTTCATGGGACCATTTGGAAAGTATACGCTTTCAAACAAAAAAAGAATTTTTCAAATTGGTCGGCAAACGACGGAGTTATGCGCGAACAAACATAAAAAAAAAAATACAAACATCCGAATTGAGAACCTCCTCCTTTTTTAGAAGTCGGTTAAAAATTCAAATTCATTTATTAATTTATCTTATGATGACCGGCAATATTTGCAAACTTATCTCAGAATCGAAGAATATGATTTGCTAGTTTTCCCACACAAATACTGTTAAATGTTTGTGAAATGATTACGCATTTTTACACCTACTACGTCAAAATGCTTAGTGTAATGTATGGCTACTGGCCTTATTATATATACTAGCTGGTATTGTTTATGCCCTTGTCAATTCAGCTGCCGATGACAAGTGATGCGGCTGTCATGGTTGTCTCTAATAAACCGTATTACTGGAAGCACGTCATTTTATTCCTACATCTCACGAGGGTTAAAAAGCATGAAAAGTTATTTAGAAATGTCCATCGGGAAATTATCCGAATTTAATTTAAGATCGGGTGATTGGGCAATGTATGTGGAACGTATGGAGATGTTCCTAATTGTGAATCAAGTTAAGCAAGATTTTTGGCTACCAACTTTGATTGCGGCTATGGGTGACGAAGCGTATGAACTGCTTAGTAATTTAACAATTCCAGAGAAACTCAGCTCAAAAACTTTATGTGCAAGTGGTGAAGCTAATGGCGCACCATTTACACCAAGCCGTCGTTCATGGCGGAGAGATATCGTTTCCGTCAACGAAGACAGAATCAGTAAATTTCTAAGTTCTGTGAATTTAAATCGGTTTTAGATAGAAGATAATTTACGAGACCAGTTAGTGTGCAAAGCGAGTCGATCAGACAAAGGTTTATTTCTGAAGAAAATCTGCACTATACAAACGCCGTTAAGATTTCATGCAGCAGCCGTTGAACAGTCGGACGAGAGGAACAGCAACTCAGGCGATAGCGGTCACATCGCGGCCGGAGCGCTGCATGAGTTGGCGCCATCGTCGGGTAGTCGGGGCCGCCAGAGGCGGGGTGAGGCTACTACACGGTGGGCTATGCTGATGACCTGACCATAATAATAAATGGAACACACGAAAACACACTATGCAACCTTATGCGCCAAGCCTTGAGGATAGTAGAAGACTGGTGCAAGGAATACAAACTAACAGTGAACCCTACCGAACCAAAACCGAACTCGTCCTCTTCACAAAGAAAAGGAAGCTGGCAACATTACAGCTACCAAGCTTCTTTGGAACCACACTAAGCCTATCGACTGAAACCAAATACCTGGGTATCTTCTTGGACAAACAGCTGAACTGGGCGAGACACACTGATTACATTTATATTATTATGTGGAAAATTGCAGACCGTAAGTTCTTGAGTGGTAACAGCCATGGGCAACTCCGGTTTTTTTCCAACAAATTAAAAGAAAGACTTAAAACGTTCAGATACTTGAAACTCGAATGAGAAGAAAAAGTTAAAACGGTCAGACATTTAAACTGAAAGACATAATTTAACTTTCTGTCATACTGTTGAAGTGATGAATTAATATCACTAGCCGTGCACCGCGTTTTCAGCCACCGTTTCTGTATCTGTATTTTTTTTTTAAATTTTTTTGGCTCTATTGTGTGCTCCTAATACGCTGTCAAGCTCTAGTTTTAACCAATTTTCCTCGAGAAGAAGGAGTGAGCTATAAAATACAAAATTTTTTTTTTCAAATCTTCTTGGTAGTGTCAGAGATTCCATGACATAAACCGCGTTTCAGACTTGAAACAGAATATGCTAACTTTCCAAGCTGGCTAGTGTATGGATGTAACTTATTCTTTTACACGATGACTTCGTTCATTCACCACAACGACTTGGTGAATCACTATTATTTTCAATATGAGTGAGATTTTAGTAACTTTTTATGACAACGAGAACCAAGTTGCTTACAGTTACTATTATGGGCTAGGGCACGTCACAATAAACTATCGGAATCAGCGAGTGAGCAGCTATCAAACATGAACCGGTTGCTGTAAATTCATAGCGTTGCCTATGGTAAGGAAGTCTTTGCGTGGACGCAAACTGCCACGAGTAAGACAGAAAATCCAGCATAATTTCGACGACTATGTTTAGTATTTTATATGATTGTTTATGAGAATCTGAAACTTTACATTAATAACACGTATTCATAAAATCTTTCGAGTCTGATAAATAAGAGATGATGTCTCGTGTCGTATGAAAGTCGCAATGCGGTGCATATTATTGTCGGCACCGAAGTGTGGCCAAAGCCCCTCCCGGCAGTAAATTCTGCTTCACAAAACGTTATGTCCCTAAACATTGTTTTGTGTATTTATTGAATATTTTGTTATTATTGTATTATACAGGGTGTTTGGTGCATCGTGTGCCAAATTGAAATGGTCGACTAGGGGGGTCACCTGCTATCCTTTCATCCCCCTAAACAATTCTCATGCCCTGTGGATTTTTTTTCATAGACTTTTTATTGTTTTATTAAAAAAATACCCAAATTTTACATTCAAATACAATTTTTTTAAAAAGTATAAGTCGTAGACTCTGAATTTTAATTTTATTTAGATGTGTGTTGTATTCCAGTACTTTTGAATTCAAAATAAGTGACAGTAGCCACCTAGTTTTTTTTTAATTTACTCGCAAAGTTTCGGACTTCAATTAACGCAGTCCATGTTACAGCTATTTATATGGCTATAAAAAAAAAACTAAAAGCGACCGGGATCTTCCAACTCGCTCAAAAAATCTCTCGTCTATCCTCTTGCTAGTGACGTGCCACATGCCATAAAAATCTTTTTACAACGTTGTGAATTCGCTAGAATTGTGAATCAAGTCACAAAAAATTAAGTTCCAAATTATGATTTAGAAAAATATTTTTGCTTAAATGATACCTGAAAAACTTATTAAATCTGTTATCTGACTCTTATAAGGTAAAATCGGTCTCGTATTTCTCTTTTGGGGGAGAAAGGGGGGTTTTAGAAATAAAAAATAAATGCATTTTAAACATTTAATAATTTTGTGTGACGATGTGTTCCCCAATGCGTGTATTGGTTGCGATGGCCCTATTGCATGGCCGGCACGTTACCCAGACCTAACTCCGCTAGAGTTTTATGTCTGGAGACGTGCCAAAGAGCTGGTATACGTCACGGAGGTTCCGACTAGGGAGGCAGTACTTCAATAGGGCCATGGTGACCAATCCATGCATTGGGAAACACATCGTCAAACAAAATTATTAAATAAATTTAAAAAATGTATTTTTTTATTTTATTTCTAAGTCCCCCCTTTCTCCCCCAAAAGAGAGATACGGGACAGATTTTACCTTACAAGAGTGAGATAACAGATTTAATAAGTTTTTCAGGTATCATTTAAGCAAAAATATTTTTCTAAAACATAATTTAGAATTTAATTTTTTGTGACTTGATTCACAATTCTAGCGAATTCACAAATTTGTAAAAAGATTTTTATGGCATGTGGCACATCACTAGCAATTTTTGAGGGAGTTGGAAGATCCCGCTCGCTTTTAGTTTTTTTTTATAGCCATGTAAATAGCTGTAACATGGACTGCGTTAATTGAAGTCCGAAACTTTGCGAGTAAATTTAAAAAAAACTAGGTGGCTACTGTGACTAATTTTGAATTTAAAAGTACTGGAATACAATACACATCTAAATAAAATTAAAATTCACAGTCTACGACATATACTTTTTTTAAATTTGTATTTGAATGTAAAATTTGGGTATTTTTTTAATAAAACAATAAAAAGTCGATGAAAAAAAATCCACAAGGCATGAGAATTGTTTAGGGGTCTGAAAGGATAGCAGATGACCCCTCCAGTCGACCATTTCAATTTGGCACACGATGCACCAAACACCCTGTATAATATCTTCGCATCCCGTATTCTGTGTTATTAATACAGGTTTAAATACGTCGAGTTCCTGAACCTAGTTGTGTTAAAACACAAAGTTGTTGAAGCAAGAAAGGGTTCGTTTCTTTTTTTTATAAAATTACATTTAAGAGTGTTTATACCCTACGGCATTTCATACAAACTTTCAAGTCGTTATGTTCCGAAATGACTGAACAGATTTTAATGAAACTTCCTACGCATAAGCAGTATACATAGGTCTAAAAAGTTACTAAAAACATTGTCAGTGACAACTTTTTTGTATTTATTCATAACGGATCAACAATATTTTCTCAAACGGTAACACTGTGACATATTGGCACTACTTCTTACCCAATCAGTAACACCATTGAGACTCATCATTTGTTCATGATTTTTGATTAATTCAAGATTTGTTTAAATGCAAATAATGAAAGTTAATTTGTAAAAATTATTTTTTTTATTATAAATATCACTGACAAAATATCAAAATAAAACACAGCATAGTAAGATAAAATTACAGTTTAACAAGATATTTGATTCGCGAGATTCCCTTTCACTATCTTCGTTTCGTGTTTACACCTACCGCAGATAAACCTAGAGTATCTGCATCCTTCACTCAGGTAATTCGAAGCTCCACAAGCTGAACAACAGTTTTTGACTCGTTGGTTCCTTTCCATATGCGCACGTCGCCTCTTACGACACCCACGGGAAGATATGGGATGGTGCTATTCTTTACGTCCGACACCATACAAAGCATAAAATATCAACCACTTTAGGCAAACTAAACCCAATCTTCCAAGCAGAATGCATTGGTATCACCAGAGCGACTCAGGCAGTTGGTGCTCAGGTATTTGCAGCCAGAGACGTCATGGATCTTAACAAAATCATCTCAGACAGTGCATCAGTGCTTCAAGCACTACAAAACAATATTTTAACTTCTGCCCTCGTATTGGAATGTTACAACACACTCCAACACATTGCGCACAAACAAAGTAGCTCTGCAATGGATAAAAGGTAACGACGCAGCAGATGAACTGGCTAAAAGGGGAGCGAACACAACAGTATACGGTCCGGAACCACTGATGCCCATATCCGTCCAAATAAAATCATTGGTTCGTAAGAAAATCGAGGAAACACACCGAATGGAATGGAGAAACAGTGTAACCTGAGTGCAGTTCCGGAAGCATCAAAGAGACTTGCCCGCAGCATCACCAGACTGAAACGGGACAAAATTCTCAAGATTATAGGTATCATAACCGGCCACTGTCCCCTAAACAAACACCTATTTACCTTAAGTGCGACATACAGCCCTCTGTGCAAAGGATGCATGGAGGCTGAAGAAACACCACAGCACGTGCTCATGGAGTGCAGAAGCGTGGCAGATCAATGGGCACGGGTTCTTCATTCGCCGGCATCACTCCCGGAAGCCTGCAGCAGCCTCAAAAGGCTGCTAGCTTTCTGGGAGGACCGGAGATGGTTGGAGTAAAAAGAGGATTTTCAAACTTGCAATGAAATGGGTGGATGGGAAACAGGCCAGATAACCTTTTTTTTATTATGTGGAAATTCTGGATGGATGACCTCCGCCCTGGGGAGAGCAGAGGGGTCTGTCAGACTCGTGCAAAACTACACCGGTGTCCCCTCACACACTTGCGTCGCAGCGGGATCTAATGCGACATCCGCTGCCCCGGACCAGTTCCGGCCCGCTTGACCTGTGCGGGCCTCGTCCCTGGGGGAGTGAGGTGTATTCCCCACGTTACATCAATGAGAGGCGCGCGTGGAACTAACGTGAACCAGCTAACCTTACCTAACCTATACCCCCAAAACTTACCATCATACCTACTTACAAAGTTAAACTATTTTTCTGTTAACTGTACATATTAACATATTAAAATAACTAAGGCATACTGTGATCACGGTTAAAGAATATTAATTTCCAGACACAGACCAAAACCTGGTTGCAATCCGAATACGTCCAAGAAATCCAATTAATTTATTTTGTCATTTTATTTTACCCAATTGGCATTGTAGACTACAATACAATTATCTCACTATTTATTTCCGTCTTTATTTCGATGAATAGAAATTACTTCCCGTAACTTAACTTACTCCTCGTGTTTTTGTTTTTTCTCCTTAGCAATTCAATACTTACTATCATAAGCTTATCAGGAACTTCGTTCAATAATAATGCTTCACGTGCGATAACCATGATTTTTTTAAGACTAATGCACATGCAAAGAGCGTATCTGAGACTTATTGTTATCCTCGTCTTCTAATAATATGTTTTTTTGAGTGTATTTTAAAGTTTATTTATTTATTTATTCATAACCAACTTACACTAACAGTTACTCCACACGTACAAGTTATTGGTTAAACGTTAGAAACTAGAAAAAACTACACGAAATTGGACAGAATTAGAATAGATTAAAAATAAGAATATTAAAAAGTAAACAAGATGGTAGACATTAGAATAAAAAGAACAAAACATTTTTCCCAGTATTAAAATAAAATAATGAAAATACAAATTACAATAAATAATAACAAGACTCATATTCACATAAAATTCCTACTTCATGGAGATAGTACTGGGAGTGTCAATGGACTCCAGGTATCGAGAAAAGCAACACAACCCATGCTCAATGTTTACACTTTGAACAGTGAACCCCTGAATCTTGTTTCTACCGTACGCGATCTGGGTACTAACTTTGACCCACAGCTTACGTTTAACCAGCACATAATTCAGACCTGCAACAAGTCCCGCAAAAACCTAGGTTTTGTTTTGCGACAGGCAAAAATCTTTAACAATCGGCAATCTATAACCCTTTTATACAATTCATTCGTCCGCAGTTTACTTGAAACCAACAATGCAATCTGGTTCCCCCATGAAAAAGTCTATAAGCTAATTACTGAAAAAGTCCAAAAGTCTTTGTCCGGTTCCTCTACCTCAAATTGTATGGGTTTTACCCATATATGTACCCAACGCCATTCGTACTGGGTATGGTGACCTACCAAAGCCTAGAAGTTTGTATTCGTGTTTATCCGCTGTTTGTATTCGTGTTTATACGCTTGTGATAGATGGTAAGTTTAGAGTACCTACCCGGTCTAGGTTAGGTTCCCGTAGTCGAATGGTCTAAAACGGAACCCTTATAGATTCGTCATGTCTGTCTGTCCGTCTGTCAGTCTGTCTGTCCGTCTGTCAGTCTGTCTGTCCGTCTGTCAGTCTGTCTGTCCGTCTGTCAGTCTGTCTGTCCGTCTGTCAGTCTGTCTGTCCGTCTGTCCGTCTGTCAGTCTGTCTGTCCGTCTGTCAGTCTGTCCGTCCGTATGTCACAGCCACTTTATTCTGAAACTGTTAGGTCTACACAGTTGAAACTTGGTAAGTAGATGTATTTAAAGTTTGGGCGCCCCCTTTACATGGAACTGAATCTAAAAAAAACATCAAACCTATACGTGTGGCATGTCTATATTACATGGATAGGTGTATAAAAATGATATTGACGTTCCTAAAACCAAAATCAAAGTGGTAAAATGTGTGTATCCCCCCTCTAATATCAAAAGTAAGAGGAGGAAAATTCGAAAAAAAATTGAGATTGTAAAACGTAAAAAAACTTCAATGAAAATTGGTTTGAATAAGATTTGAAGTTTAGTGTATGAGATATGGAACATTTTCAGCAAACCGCAGAAGTAACTTGGTTTTTCATTAATATTCTATGGAAAACAAATTTAGTTTCGCTGTTGAATGTAAAACAATACAATATATGAATGAGTTTTAATAGTAGATTATGCACCAAGGGGCTAAAGTTGTGTCTTATGTCACGGGCGTCATATTGAATCACGAGCGCAATGAAGGATTCGGGATTTAACTCACGAGCAAAGCGAGGGAGTTAATACAAGAATCCTGAATGCAGCGAGGGATTCAAGCTAGCCCAAGGCAAAGACACCTTTAGCCCAGAGGAGGATACACTACTTTTTACACCTACTGTGAGAAAATAATAACCATAGTACGAAAAACAAAATCAAAAAAAAATCAAAATCAAAATATTTTATTTTACATAGTCCTACATGGCCACTTATAAAACGTCAACAGAAGAGGCACGGTTCGGGTTGGTCGTTTCCTATGGAGAAGAACCGGCAAGCAACTCCATGGTTACTCTTTTAAAATCATTTGGTTCTACAATATTTGGATGTTACAGCGCTAGTACTTAAGTATGAGAGGACAGCGTAGGCCCGACAATAAGTCATCGCTTACTACAAAAGGTAGAAAAAGATGAAACTGAAAAAAAAAAAAAAAAAAAAAATACAAAGCCTACAATGTTGTCCACACATTCACAAAAAAAAATATGAATGAAAAAGAATCTATACAAAAGTAAAAATAAAGCTAAGAACAATTAAATAAACAATTAAACAAATAAATTAACTAATGTTACAGCCAATTACTATTACGGTATTACGGCGCGGTCCGGTATTTGTTATTATTAATGCCAGTTTTAATGTTAATCCATTCCTTTTAAAAAATGGTTCGTAGTTATCTAATTATTCTTACAATATTATGTCTTCGAAAACATGGCAACGATATGAAGAAGCAGTCGTTATGATTTTGTAGGAAATCGAGAATATCATCCACGTGTAGTAAGGGTATCGAGAATAGCTTTCCTCTTTCTGGCACCAAAGGGTGTTTGTTAGTACTATACTGCCAATTTAGCTGAGCATGTGAGATTCCAAATTCAAATCACATTATTGACCAGCGGGTCATAATGAAATCCAGTACAACATTATTGACCGGCTGTGCCCCCGGCCACCAATGACTCACTTTAGGTTAAGGTTGCTTAACATATAATTTGACATTTTCGAGCAGGTGGTATGAAAAAACATTTTTACTATATTGTTTAGTGCTACGGAACCCTGTCTGTATGTGAGTACGACTCGCACTTGGTTGGATTTTATTTTATGTTCAACGCGAACTATAGCGATGCCGCAATAAATGAGTCATTCTAGGGACACTCATTATTTGGTTGACTTCGGTGTAATTTTTTTTTTTTTTGTTAATTTCTGAGTTATTATCATGAAATATCAAATCTGGAGTTAATTTGAAACATATTGGTAGTTGAGGGAATCGTATAGACCAAATAGATACGAAGGGATTTGATTTTCAAAAAATGGTGTCCACCGAAATCAATATTCTTGTCACCGAAATCTTATATCAAATAATTTATATTTCAAAGACAATTTTTTATATATAATAGGTCTTTACCTATGAAATTGCCGTATTGCAGTACAGACTTTTTCAAACAAAAAAAAGTTTTGATTGGCTATGAGTTCTAAATTCAAATTAATTTTGTTTTAAAAATATGACATTCTATTTACAAAATCAGTCTCTTGTTTATTGATTAGCGTTGTATTTTCATTACATTTCAACATTTTTCCTCATAATGGATACTTTGAAATTTCGTGTAATTATGGAATATGAGTTCCGTCGTGGCACCAACGCGGCACAAACGACCCGTAACATCAACGACGTTTACGGAGAGAACTGTACAAACGAACGCACAACCCATTATTGGTTTGCTCGGTTCCGTTCTGGGAATTTTGACTTGAAAAATGAACCTCGTGGTCGTCCGAAAACTTTGGTCAACAATGATGAATTAAAGGTGATTGTTGAAGCTGATGAAACTCAATCTACAGCTGAGCTGGCAGCAGCTTTTGATGTTAGCATTAAAACAATATTGGTCCATTTGCGACAGATTGGCAAGATAAAAAAGCTTGATAGATGAGTGCCCCACGAACTTAGCGATCGCCAGCGCAACGTACGCGTCGAGACTTGCCTTGCGCTGCTTAACAGGCACAGAAGAACTAAATTCAAAATTTAACGTGTGGTATTTAGATGATGTTACGCTAGAAGGTAATGTTGACATCGTTTTGAATTACCTACAACTCCTCAAAATTGGCCTGGACCCTTACCCTTCAAAGTACGAAATTTACCTCTCTGACGTTACAGACAGACAATCCACTTTAGATAAATTTAATGCAATAGCTCTCACAAATCGAAATTTTATATGAAACGTTCCCTGCACCTCGTCGGTTTCACTATTTTAGAAGAAAGTATTTATCTTTCTTTTGTTCTGTATGGTGTCGGACGTAAAGAATAGCACCATCCCATGTCTTCCCGTGGGTGTCGTAAGAGGCGACTAAGGGACTTAGCAGAGAATGGGCAGCAGCGTTCTCTGTGCTTTTGTAACAACCGTACTGCGATCGCCAACCCGCCTGCCAAGCGTGGCGATTATGGCAAAACCCCCCCTTATTGGGGGAGGCCTATGTCCAGCAGTGGACGTCTTTCGGCTGAAATGATGATGATTTATCTTTCATCGAAGACAAAATCAAGCATTTTAATAAGGATAATATTTTTGTGTTCACCAAAAATCTAAAGGTACATCTATGTATGCATTTCTAAAATATTGATCTTTACTCGGCCAACAAAATATGTTACATCAAACAAATTCCAAATTAACACCAAGATATAACACTTTTTTATTGTAGTGCGCTGCAAATATTCTATTGTAACAATAACTATTTAATTCTTCCCCGAAAAATACTGATCGTGCACCAAATATTCCAGAATGTTACACAAAATATTAAGTTAGGTTAGGTTTTTTTATTAATAAAGCTACATTGGACATTAATTGGTGTTTGATTCAAATACATTTTGCAGTGCATTATCTGAAGTAAAACTAAAAAAATAAATGCTTGTTTTTAAAATTAGGTGTATTACTATTTTTACAAATTTGCAACAGTTGTTAAATAGATGCTCGTTATGACATATTTTAATGAACATATTTTGGTGCACATTCAGTATATTTGGTGGAACACAGGCAAAATTAGGTAAATGAAATGGGAATAAATTGAAGTACTTCTAAATACCATCCTTTTAATAATATTTCGTATAGACTCTTCAAAATGAATTAACATTCGGCATTCAAACTTATCAGATTTTGCTGTTTTGATCGAAATTTTATGTATTTGGAATATTTTATGTTTTTGTTTACCAAATTATTCGCAACACACTAACATTCATTCTAATTTGGCCCTGGATGACCGAGCGTAGCTGCAAGCAACCCTATCAATTCGTTATGGTGGCCATGGCATCCACATTATTTCTTGTAAGCTTACCGGCGGGGGGTCGTGTCCTTTATTTGTTTTGTTGTTTTGTTTTGTTGTTTTGTTTATCTAAAGCTCCACTGCATTTGTCAATCCACACGACTTTACTCCATTGCTCGTGAATCCAATTTGCGTGTTCAAGAGCGAAACGAAGTCGAGCTACGGGCAGGGGCTTAAGCAGTTCTAGACCTTGAGCTGGTCTTCTAGCGCAAGCAGATTCCGTTCCTTAATTATTCTTCTTCTTGTTGTCCGCTCACTAACGTTGACCACTTGTGACGTTTAACCGCTGCTGTATTTTGACCACACCAAGGAACTAATTTCTCAAAATTTTGAGAGCGATATATAGGTCATCACCATAGATCGGAGTAGGTAGATTGAATCGAGGTCATTGATCCGAAACGTTTATATTAATATGGATATTTCTCCGGAAATGGTTGATTTGATTGAAATTTAAGTGCATTAATTTATAAAAAGTTGTGGCCATACAAAGGCTAAAAAAATTAGTGCTTCGATCGGAATTCGATTATTTTTATTATTCAACAGATAAATAATAAATTAATTTAGTTTTGATACCTTCCTTTAAATTTTGAATTGAGTAGTAATAATATCACTACCAACATTAACAATATTTAATTGAATCCGGAAATACCGGAATCACTTTCCGGAAAAATGGCTTATTCATGTTATTCTTTCTGTGTGCATTTACGATACAAGTACCAAAAATCAATCTACCTACTTCGATCTATGGTCATCACGCGCGAATGTACACCTAATATCGCCACTTCTTGGTTTGTTTGAGTAGAAGCTAATCTGGTTATACCTTGGTGAGACCTTACCTGAGAGTTGTATGCGCTACATTTAAAGTTTCAGCCATATCTTGTTGCGTTCGACCCCCGAATCCAAAGCAACGCAGCTTAAGTAACTTGAGCTGAAGTAAGGGGCACTGGGTTCAAATTTTGGCAGCATAAAGATTAATTAAAACAAAGAAAATGCATGACAATTTTAATATCAAATTTTAACTCACACGTGTTTTGTGCGTTCCAGTAACTAACTGATGTTTAGAGTCACAGTAATTTAAAAAAAAAAACAATAATTTGTGCTTAAATTAAAAAATAAACAAATTTCCTGACCAACTGCCACTCGAAATTTAATACGCGATACAAAAATCGCCTGTTATCGGCTTCGATCAATAATAGTACTTATCGGCTTGTTAATGTTTAGGCTAAATTCTGTGCCGCTGACATGGTTTTTTTTTGCCTGCATTATGCCTATTTTGTTGACTGTACATAGAAGAAAAATCAAAAGCTGATAAAATAGGTAATTTTTATAATTATTTGTATTCATTATAGTAACCATTTGTCTTAACTTAAGCTTAGGTTAGTTAGTTATTCGTTTGCTGAGAAGAGTACCGAATTAAATTTACGATAAATTCAAACATTCATTAATTTTCGCAGACATTGCTAGAAGGATGAGATAACAGATACAAGATAGATTTCGGTCGCACATCCCTCACAAATAAGCTGATATCGTGTTGCCGAGATATGGGTACTACTAAATGTAGGACAGGCACCTTCGCGGTCTTCCACACTCTGGGGGAATACTGATTAAACAAATACACGCACACATGTGTCATGTATTCGCACACCCTAACCATCCATGGGCGCATTGATAACTTTCTACTTGCCATTAAACTTCGTGCGAACCAGATTCAAACAACGATTGCGTGTGGAAAAATCTGTGACTACTGAAATGTCTTAATGCTATATAAATATGATAGTTTGTGAGAATGCATGACCAAATTGGCGTTTAATGGATACAAACAGATCACACTATTCCACCACAATATAAATTTAGCGAATTTCAATTGAACGAAAATTAACCTTTGAACTCTGCTAAAAAGCTATACCCCGCGCCACGAGAACATATTAATTTTGCAAACACATTGAGGAGTTTGCAACCTTTGGATCAAATGATCCGCGAAAACAAAACAAACAAACTGAAACGCATTCGAACCTCGAATGTCTGCCCCAATGTTTTCGTTCCAGTAAATCAAACGCGTTCCAAATACCACAAAATATTAGACGACAGAGCGATTTATAAATCGCAAAAATATAGCCAGCATACAGCCAGTCTTGCCGCATCGTCTTGTGCATAGATGCTCCTGAATATATGTACCATCCATCATCATTCCTTGTTGTTGCAGAAAATACAGATACATAGCATATATCTTTATTGTTACTTGGTTCCTTTTTCTACAGCCTGCAATTTTTACTTATTTGGCCATATCGGTTGCAGTTTTAACATCTCGGTCCATTTTTTGATATTGTGAGGATTCTTGGGCTTATGATATGTAGAGAGCGGTGTCTGAATTAGTTGGTACTATTTCTTGAAGTAACTTTGTCTTTATCAAGTCGGCACTAATATTTACACCAGAGCTCTCTATTCCCATAATCATAGGCTTGTATGTGTCCGGTAAGCCAGCCAGCACCAAAGTGCCGAGGCATTCGTCGTCGACTTTGAAGTTTATGTTTCTTAGCTTATGAGCCGCAGACATTATTTTGTTCGCATAAGATTCTACATTTTCACTCGTTTCTAAGGTCGTGTTAATCAGATCTTTTAACAATCCTACTTTTCTTTTCTTGACTATTCCGAAAATATTACCTATTCACTAATACATCTAAAAAACGGTTTGATTTGCATCATATTATGTACTGTTGAGTATTTTTGAAGTGAAAACTTCTTTAGCGGCGTTGAGCACTTTTTCTGTAATGGGTATAAAATCTTAAACTCGCGTCAGGTCACGTGTCCTGATCGAAAATTCGTAAGACGAATTGACATTAGGTTGCGAAGGAATTTGAACTTTATGACATCTATCATTGAGTTTGGTTTTCCAAAACTGGATAATTATCTTATGCACAAACAAAACCTTCGATTTCTCCAAAGAGGTAAAATTCGTAAAACGTATCGTAATATTTCTGTGTTAAATTTGTTATGTAATGTAAGTTGTCATGTTTGTGTATGATAGCACAATAAATGAATATTGTATTTTACCACATAAATGATAGAACTAGATAATTAAAGCAATTCGTTCAAAATTATTTCCTAACCATATCCAAAAATGCACAACGTTACTATTCAAGTTTTCACTTCTGCCGGCACTCCCGGAGTGCAACCCGTTTTTTTTTTTTTAAATCCATATGGACTGTCATTCACAATGTCAACACATTTAATTATAACTCATTAATTGTTTAAATATGTCATGCTGATTAGGGCTTCCGAACATTACAAAGAAATATGGCATACCTACATAATCATCGTGTTAGGATTTTAATATTTATAGTACACAGTTGGCATTTATTTTATTAACTACCACCTTCTAGTTTGAATCATGTAACGGTTGGCTGGCGACGCCTGTCTGTACGCGCGAAACATAGTTTATTTAAACGGAGAAACGGCCGTCCGCAGTTTAGTTGTTCCAGCGACGCCGAAGTGTAAAGAACTAAAAGTGATACCGTCACCCTGTGTAGAAATATTGCTATCCGTTGCAGCAAGGCCAGGTCAGTTAATTTTGTGTTACAATGTTTAAAACATGTGAATACTATCCATGGATGGTTATTCTTTTTAAATTATTTGTGTCGTGTAACGTAACATAATCCTAAGATATAATATCCTTTACTTGTGTTAATAAGTGTTTTAGTTTTAAATAAATGTTTATGAGTTTATTAAAACCTTTTTAATTTCAAATACCGCTCTCCATAAACCTAAAGTAAAATTAACAATTCAAATGCTATTATTTCAGAAGTGGTATAAACGAGTAAAAGTCAAAAACAATACTAGATACTTGTTTATCCTGTCCACAGAGTGTTTGTCGGCTTTTTTTTCTCTGCTTATAAAATAACTTATTACCTAACTATGGATCGGATGATCTTAATAAGTTTTAATAAAGCAAGTAATGACATTATATCTTAGTGAACTTAAAGGTATAGTTCTTTCTATTTTTTTTTCTCTTTCATTGGATTTAATATTATATTATGATATACTGGTGAGTGCGTTGTGAAACGTGTTTTAATGATATTTAATTGCAATATGGAGGCATTTCATCATAACCAAACACGGCTTTGCTAGGGCTACCCTCTGGAAGCAATACATCATAACACAGCTTTGCCAGGGCTACCCTCGGAAAATGCTTCGCTATTGCAACGCTTTAAAATTCTAATCTTTTTTTTTTTACATCAGTATGCATATTCGCGAATAATTGCTTCACCAATGTGGGTCACTTTTAATTAAGGGTTTTTCAAAGCATTAGAATAATGACGTTATCAATACTTACTAATAATTTCAGTTAATCGTGGTATTGCCGCTATCAAGCGTAAGGCTTGGGCACGTTAACCATCGGTGCTGCTATCAAACGTAAGGTTTGGGCACATTAATCATCGGTGCTGCTATCAAGTACAATAAGGCTTGGGCACGTTAACCATCGGTGCTGTTAACAAGTATAATAAGGCTTGGGCACGTTAACTATCGGTGCTGCTATCAAGCGTAAGGCTTGGGCACAAATGCTATTATCAAGTATAAGAAACTTGGGCACGGTGCCGCTGTCAAGTGGGCACGAAGTCATGTCTAGCGGACGTGCGGCTGTAGGCGTGGATCGGCAAGGGGGAAATTCGCCGTACACTTCAAGCGACGAGTCTGTAATTCTCCATTCTCGTAACGGCCAACCTCAAAGATCAAAAACGCCTTCTTCGAAACGCTGTCACCAGTCACGCCTATCGGAACATGCATCTAGACAATGTAGTAGGCCCCGCGAGTCACGTGTACGCCAACACCGAAATTCAATGTGCGTAGATTATTTTACTAGCAGTTCAGGCAGCCGGTCTTCAGCGCGTAAACGGCTTAACCAACGAACGCGTCAAACTAATGTTATATGCAACAGACGTGAGGGGAGTAAAAGACTGCGAACTAAGAGTAAGTCTGATCATTCACCTAATAGTAAACACAGAAAACGACGTCATTATTCCCCGAATGTAGAGTCGCACGAACATGTAAACGCTAATTTAGATGATAGAGATAATACCAACAGTATCTTGGATAAGTTTTTAGATATTCTTAAAGGTGTAAAAGGTCGTTCTAGTT
Organism: Cerastis rubricosa; assembly: GCA_949152445.1. Classification (NCBI taxonomy): domain Eukaryota; kingdom Metazoa; phylum Arthropoda; class Insecta; order Lepidoptera; family Noctuidae; genus Cerastis; species Cerastis rubricosa. The sequence goes on along the minus strand of OX424523.1, from coordinate 18,615,053 downwards.
CCAAACTTTCCTTGAATAATGTCATTCCAGAGTTTGATCCAATGACTAAAGATCAGACCATCTTGGTGTGGCTTACTAAGGTGGAGGAGTGTGCAGAGATCTATGGTTGGGACGAAAGAGAAACTATCCATTTTGCCCTACCAAAATTAACCGGTGTTGCAAAGATTTTGGTACCAGGGTCTCAGCACAGTCCTTTACTCATGAAACGAATGGAAAAGAAAATTGGTATAGAATTTGCCTTGTCGTGACGATTGATAATATTAATTGATAATATCCTTTACTTGTGTTAATAAGTGTTTTAGTTTTAAATAAATGTTTATGAGTTTATTAAAACCTTTTTAATTTCAAATACCGCTCTCCATAAACCTAAAGTAAAATTAATAATTCAAATGCTAACAATCGTAATCATCATTCGTTTTTATTTTGTTTTAACCCCATCCAATAATGTAGCGTTAAAACCTATTGAAGTTCGCTAAAACCTACTCGACAGCTTGTTACCACGGCAATATATTTTGAATCCAAATGATATGTAGTTGATGGAAAAAGGTGTGTAATGATTTATTGTGTATTTAAACTTGTGTTAAAATAAAACGCTGAATCCAGCGTGTTACTATTAACACAAGTTGTAAAATTTTTAAGTCTGTAAAACCAAGTGAGATTTATTTTCCGTAGTGTCGCGCGCAGGTTTGAAGTTTTAATGCGAAGGAGTCCGATCGTGTAGTAATTAGGAGGTGAGTACGCGTCGCATCGGATGCGGCGGCGCGACGGTCGATAGCTGGAGCGACAGGCGGTGCCGGCCCGGGTCACGCCTGCCACGATCGATAGCGGCGCGGCGGCTGGAGCAGTTGAGCGCCACGCGCCACGCCACCGGACACGGCGCAGCGCGCGGCAGCAATCCGCCAGTCCGCCTCGCGACACGGCGACGAGCGGCGAGCGAGCGAGCGCAACAACGCACACACACGCGCGAGCCCCCATGCGACTGTCGGCCGCGTCATGAGCGGCGCCCGCCCCCGCTCCGCGCCGCTCCTGCTGGCGCTCGCGGCCGCCTTTCTACCGCAAGCCAACCATGTCGCGTGAGTACCACCTGAATGCACCACAACCCAGCCTCACTATTTACTAACTTGTCCCAACTCAATGTGTGGGTGAATATAAAAGTTGAGTACAGTCCCCGAAATGCTGGGACTGTCGTAAATTTTGGCGAGCAGTAAACTGGAATACATTAGATTTACGATCTATGACTACATCAATGCTTTATTATTTATAATTAATTGAATCTTCCCTTTTTAACTATACAAGTGAAATAAAATTCAGTAAGCTCGATTTAATAAGTACCTATGTATTTAAGTCGAGTCTTAATTTAAATTAGTAAAACTATTAAAAACCTTTAATACAGATATTTCATTACTATGATTAATATTAATCCTATCTATGTTCTACTTTATTATAGTTGAAAGTTCGCTAAGTAGGTGTACCTATGTAGTTCGTTAAGTAGGTGTACCTATGTAACTAAATTCGAAGGACTAGTCAAAAAATGACGTCTACAGCTTATAAAGCATTTTGTTAACTGTACCCACCCTTTTACTTTAATTTTCAGGTATTCATAAAATAAAATGTTGTACAGATCAAAAAGATTTTATTTTCAATTTAAGTATTTGTTTAATGATACTGTAGAAGTTTTTGGTGACTTTGTTAAATTGTCCTATATAGTTAGGATAAGATGCTAGGTTAGGATGCTGGCCATCCTGCCAGCATGACCGAAAAAACGTTTTAGACTAAAGATCACATAAAGGAGGGAATTTTTATAATCTCTAATTAAACGACAGTGTATCATCTTGTATTTTATGGAAATAACGAAAGCGAGAAATACTTAAATTTATACAAACACTGTTTGTGGGTGTACCTACGAGACGTTTGCCTCCCACTATTTTCTTTCATTGTGTCGGCATGATATGTAAATGTGGCAAAAACCTCCGCACATCTTGCGCCAAATCTTTATAAGATGTGTTCACATGTAACACGACTATTTAGAGGGGCAATTTCAGGTCTTACTAATATAACAATTAGTTTCATAACAGTATGTCGGGACCGAATGACGTCACACGGGCATATCGTTCTTTGTAATACAGCTCTATGTTTGAGTACAAAACCTTTGGACACGGGATGAATTTCCGAAAAATATCGGCAAGGTTTTATTTTTATAATTCTTATCCTCCAAAAATTTACTTCTTTCTTTTCTTTCTTTATTTCTTTCTTCGGTTCTTTACTTTTTTTATAATAAATTCTCCAAAAACTATTTTGGGTATGAGGGAAACCTACCTAAAAACCTACTAATTCCTAAAGTAAATAGGTACGTAATATACTCGTATATAAACAAAAGCAAAAAAGACTAAATGGAATTATTGACAAATTCGTACAATTCACATTAATTCACATGTGAATTTATATTTGTCATTTACGTGATTAAAATTCCGGCGACACTTATGTGTCGGTAATAACTTGAAAATATTAGGTCTTTACCTATGAAATTGCCGTTTTGTTTGAAAAAAGTTAAAGTATTTTTTTTTTTCGAACTTATTTATTTCTTTTATTCAAAGTAATCACCCCTGCAATCAATGCATCTTTGCCAACGCTGTGGCAGTTTATGGATGCCCTTCTTGAAAAAATCTGCTGGACGGGAGACAACAAACTCTTCAAAGGCGTTTTGTACTGCCTCTCGGGAATTGAATTTTTTTCCCGCTAAAAAGTTGTCCAAATTTTGGAAAAAGTAATAGTCGGAAGGCGCAAGATCTAGTGAGTATGGCGGATGAGGGAGAGCTTCCAAACCCAACTCATGCAGCTTAGAGACGGTCTGTTGTGCAGTATGGGGCCGCGCGTTGTCGTGAAGTAGCAGTGGAGACGACCGATTGACCAAAGCTGGTTGCAGACGTGCGAGTTTCGCCATCATTGTGGTCAGTTCTTCAATGTACACATCTGCAGTAATGCTCTCGCCGTTTTGTAAAAAGCTATGATGAATCACACCAGCACTAGACCACCAAACTGTGACCATCACCTTTCTAGGGGTCATTTTTCGTTTGGACATTGCTTTGGTACCGAACCAGGATCTAACCAACTTGCTGAGCGCTTTCGATTGTCAAAAAGAATCCATTTTTCGTCGCACGTAACAATTCGGTTCAAAATTCCTTCATTTCTGTGCCTGTTAAGCAGCGCAAGGAAAGTCTCGACGCGTACGTTGCGCTGGCGATCGTTAAGTTCGTGGGGCACCCATCTATCAAGCTTTTTTATCTTGCCAATCTGTCGCAAATGGACCAATATTGTTTTAATGCTAATATCAAAAGCTGCTGCCAGCTCAGCTGTAGATTGAGTTTCATCAGCTTCAACAATCACCTTTAATTCATCATTGTTGACCAAAGTTTCCGGACGACCACGAGGTTCATTTTTCAAGTCAAAATTCCCAGAACGGAACCGAGCAAACCAATAACGGGTTGTGCGTTCGTTTGTACAGTTCTCTCCGTAAACGTCGTTGATGTTACGGGTCGTTTGTGCCGCGTTGGTGCCACGACGGAACTCATATTCCATAATTACACGAAATTTCAAAGTATCCATTATGAGGAAAAATGTTGAAATGTAATGAAAATACAACGCTAATCAATAAACAAAAGACTGATTTTGTAAATAGAATGTCATATTTTTAAAACGAAATTAATTTGAATTTAGAACTCATAGCCAATCAAAACTTTTTTTTTGTTTGAAAAAGTCTGTACTGCAATACGGCAATTTCAAAGGTAAAGACCTATTATTATTTCGGGGAAGGTACTTCAAAGCAAAAACGACTCTAAAATGCATAATAATTAAGCATCTGGATTTACATGGATAAAGTAACAATTTATTGTAGGAACATTTTTCTTATTTGCACCAAGTAACTACACTGTGGCTATATAATAACAGCAGCTCGGATCAATCTTCAGGTAAAGCCAATCTTGCCTTAGGTTGGTCAGTGGATGGGTGACCACCCATTACATACCTAGTTTCCTCGGTCCCGGATGTCATTTGTAAATCTTTGACACTCGTCAGTGGCAAGAAAGTCTGACAACCGGTCTTACCAACGGGTATCGTATTACCAAATACTAACTGGGTTGAGGAGGTCAGATAGGCAGTCACTCTATGTAAAATATTGTCAGGTGCATTCGGTTAGACTGGAAGTCGACCTCACCATATTTGGGAAAAGTCTAGGCAGGTAATGATGCACTAAGTAACTTGATTACATAATTTTCAGGCGACTTGGCAGAGTGTTAACCTACAAACAAACTTATTTTCTAAATAATTAAAAACCAGCTTTTTTTCATTAGGTACATAACTAATTGTATTGTATTGTATTGTATAGCGGGCTGGTTTCCGCAACTCCACGTCTAAAGCGCGTATTTTGCGTACGGGTGGGAACATTACTCCAACCACCCCAGCTCCCCGAGAAAGGCCAGCAGCTCCTTGGTGTTGCTGACGATCTCGCGGAGAGTACCTGGGTTACCTAAGTACTTTGCCCTGTATGTTGCAACCTCTGGGCAGTGTAGAAGCACGTGGGCTGCTGTCTCGTCCTCCTCCATGCAGGCTCTGCACAGTGGGCTATCTGTGACTCCTAGGACAAAGAGGTGTTTATTAAAAGAGCCGTGACCAGTGATGGCGGCTGTGACTATGCGGAGCTGTAATTTGGTCAGCCGAAGCAAACGTTTGGTGAGGCGGCCATCTATAGTAGGAAGTGCCTCCTTGGCCTGCCTACACTCACCATGGTCTAGCCACAGTTTGTGGTGTTGATCACTGGTGCGTTTCCTTACCAGAGTCCGTAGATACCCGAAGGGGAGTGGAACGATGGGTTCTGGTCCCACTGCTGTCATACTGGAACCCCTTCTAGCGAGTTCGTCCGCTGCATCGTTGCCCCGGGAATCGCTGTGGCCCTTAATCCATTGTATGGTTATGTTGTTGTGCTTACCGACCTGGTTGAGGCGCTGGTGACACTCGTGTATTAACCCGGAGTTGACCGTGTGGTTATCAAGTGCTAACAGTACAGCCCTGCTGTCTGAAAGTATACGGATAGAGTGGTCCCTAGCCCTCCTGGCTAAGATGGCTGATGCGGCCAGGGAAATGCCCATGCATTCCGCCTGAAATACCGTGTTGTGGACCCCCAGTGGTACGGCAATGTGGATGTTGAGATCCTCTGAGAATACTCCAGCCCCAGTACCTGTACCTGTTTTAGATCCGTCCGTGAAGATCCGTAATTCTGCGGGATTTAACCCCTCGCAGCGGTGGTCCTCGTGGAGCTGGATCTTGTATTTTTTGTCGAATACAAATTGTTTTGGTACCCGATCGTTGATGGCTTTCGCCAGGGGGAACTCATTGTAGAGTCCCTCTAGTACCGCAGTGTGTCGCGTGTTTGACCCACTCCAGAGTTGAAGAGTTTTAAGGCGTGCTGCCGCCATTGTTGCCTCCTGTTGTATGTACAGATGGAGCGGCGGAAGCTCCAGCATGGCTTCGAGAGCCGCCGTCGGTGTGGTTCTCATGCAGCCTGTAATTGCCATGCAGGCAAGCCTTTGCATGCGTTGGAGTTTGTTCGAGGCTGTGACTAGTCTGGTACGTGGCCACCAGACCACCGCCCCGTACGAGATCATGGGACGGATCACCGCACAGTATAGCCAAAGTATTATTTTGGGAGATAGGCCCCACTTCTTACCTATCATCCTCCTGCACTGCCAGAAGGTGATGCACGCCCTGTTTATTTTGTTGTCTAAGTGACTGCTCCAGTTTAACTTACTGTCTAGGATGACTCCCAGGTACTTGACTTCGGTGGCTAACCGAAGTTCTGTATCAAATAGTTTAGGCAAGCGATAAGGTCCTAAAGTACGCTTTTGGGTAAACATGACTAGCTCAGTTTTCGTGGGATTGACTGAAAGGTCATATTCCCTGCACCATCGTTCCACGATGCGTAGCGCCTGTTGGGTGAGGTTACAGATTGTTCCTGTCACTTTTCCCGAGATGAGAATAGCGAGGTCGTCTGCATACCCAATTGTGTAGAAATGACTGGCGTTGAGTTTGGTGATGAGATCATTTATCACCAGATTCCAGAGAAGGGGGGAAAGTACTCCACCTTGGGGGCATCCTCTGGCTATCAGAGCCATCTGCTGCTCTCCTTCCAAGCGAACCGCTCGTTTGCTCAGCATGTTAGTGATCCAGTCAATCAGCACCTGCTCCGCCCCATGACGAGAAAGGGCGGAACTGATGCTTGAGAAGTTGGTTTTATCGAAGGCTCCTTCGATGTCTATGAAGGTTCCAAGGCAGGTGCCCTTCTGATGTATAGCATCTTCAATCCGACTGACTACTAGGTGGAGTGCCGATTCAGTGGACTTACCCGAGCTGTATGCATGTTGGTTGTTGTGTAGTGGTATAGATTTCAACGCGCCCTCCCTCAGCTCTCTCTCGCAAATTCTTTCCATGGTTTTTAGAAGGAAGGAGGTTAGACTGATTGGTCGGTGGGATTTGGCATTGGTGTAGTCACTCTTACCTGGCTTTGGAATGAATATGACTTTCACTTCCCTCCATCCTTTCGGAACGTATCTAAAGGCCAGGCACGCTCTCATTAGGGACACCAGTCTACCGGCAACGGAGATACCCCCCCACTGTAGTAAGGCGGGAAATATCCCGTCCGGACCTGCCGCCTTAAAAGGATGGAAGCACTGGATCGCCCACTGGAGTTTTTCCAGCGTTACCACTTTGTGTGCGTAGCACCAGTCGTTCTCTGTTGGTGTTTGATTTGTCTCGGTCCACTCAATTACCTGAGCGAAAGCGCATCCTGGGAAGTGAGTTTCAATGAGGACGCGCATCGCTTCTTCTGTTGATGTGGTGAGTGTACTGTCTGGTTTACGGAGAACAGCAGGCCCAGTCGTGTTTTGCTGTGCCAGTATTTTCCTTACCCTGTTAGCTTGTTGGCATGATTCGATGTTGCCACAGTATTTACGCCATCCGGTTTTGCTCCTGAACCTGATGCACTTTTTGTAGCGGGATTTGGCCGCTTTGTACGCGTCCCAGTCCTTATCAGCACAGCTGTTCATGGCTTTGTTCAGGGCTGTCCTTACCTTCCTGCGCTTGCGTTCCAGATCCGCTCCCCACCACGGTTGCTGCCCCGGTGTAGAGGACGGAGTGGTTTCTGGGCAGGCTGAGTGGTAGCTGTCTAACATTGATTCTGTGAGGTGATTGACTTGGTCGTCAATCTGCAAGATGTCCTCGAACGTCGACCGATACTCGGTCAGCGCAAGCTTGGACTCTAGGGTTCGTGTATAGGCAGCACGGTCTGTGTTGCGTGGGTTACGCCGTGGCAGTATTGGCGTGACACTAACCTGGAAGTCGAAACGGATCCACCTATGGTCCGAGCAGGAGGCCTCCCTGGACACCTGCCACCCGGTGGCCATGGCCGCTGCACCTTCTGAAGCCATGGTTAGGTCTATGATTGTGCGACTGCGCCTGGTTACGAAGGTTGGTTCGGAGCCTGTGTTTAGTAGGGTTAAGTTCGTAGTGAATAAATAATCAACTAGAGCCTTACCCCGATTGTTTTGTGTGTCCATGCCCCACAGAGGGTGATGTGCATTTGCGTCAGCGCCTATGACAACCTCCAGCCCCAAGCTCTCGCAATGTCTCACGAGGCGGGCGAGGTCATGCGGCGGCGGCTCCTCAGCCTCAGGCATGTATACCGAGGCGAAGACGACTGCTACTTCTGTGTCGTCACGCTGTATGGCCAACCTTACTGCAGAGATATCCCTGCAACAGAAGTCTGTCAGTGGTTGTGCTTTGATGTTACCTGTTGTATATATGCACGATCTTGGGTGATCATGATCTGTACCAACGAGAAGCTTACCTCCCAGATTGGAGAGGCCTTGTATATGGCCAGCCCTGATCCACGGCTCCTGGATCAGAGCAATGGCCGTATGTTGAACCTCCAACCACTTGCGCACCTGAGCCGTTGCGGTTTGGCTGTGGTGGAGGTTAGCCTGCAGCACTCTACAGGTCGACGAAGGGGACGCCATCACTGGTCGTGCCTTCCTCGTCGCCCTCCAGACGCAGCCCGGCAAACAGGTCGCCCGCGTCGAAGCCATCCCCGTCCGAGCCCGAGACCGACGACAAGTTATTGCCATCGAGCTCGTCACCCGATGTGAGGACGGCGTCCACGCCGGCGGCGGCCGGGATGGCCGTAGATGCTTGCGCCACTGGCGCCGCAGGCGCTGCCGGCTCCGCTGGCGCTATTGGCGCCTCTGGCGCTGCTGGCACCGTTGGCGCCGGCGGCGCCGCTGCCGCAGGTGCAACCGCGGTTGCTACCGCGGTGTCGTGGTGGGGAGAAGCTGCCTTCTCCTCCTTCTTCACCTCCACGATCGTCTCCGTGGCCGGGTCCCATCCCTGAGGGACGTCGACAAATCTGCCGTTCGCACCCTGGAATTTTACGTACGCCGTCCCTACCCCGAAGGAGAGACGACGTTCGGCCTTCATCAGGGTGGGAATTTGGTCCTCAGGGATCCCGACCACCACGAACCACGCGTCGGCCTGTCTGCTAGAGTGCAGCAATACCCATCCCTTGATGTCGATCCAGGGATTTTGGTAGCACAGAGCGCGCCCAATGATGGACTGCTCTGCGAAAATCCCCTGTGCATCCGGGATGAGTATGCCGCATCTCACACGTCGTTTGATTTCCGCCTGCCTCCTGACCACTAGCGAGGTACTAGTGGAGGGAGGCATCTCGGATATCACGGTCCTCAGCCAAGCTAAGGTGTGGTCACTGCCAGGCCACAGTTTCAGGACCCCTCCGGTGAACATCGGCCTTGCTCTGAAGGCCGGTGCAGGTGAGTCGTGTTTGGTGGAGAGGCACTCGGTGACTATCCTCCTTTGGATGGCCGCGAGCACCTCTTCTGAGGTCTCCTTTGTGATGAACCCCGTGCGATCGCAGGTTACTGCTACGTCCAGCTCGGAGCCCACTGCTTGGGCGTAACTGCGGTTGGCGGCCCGTTTGGATTTATCAAGCCGCGGCCGCTTGTGCTCCCCTCGAGGTGACGAGGTCTCGTTGAGAGCTCGCTTGGCCGCAGCCTGATCCTTCCGATCGGGTCCCTGTGCTGTGCTTTGGGCTGGTCCCTTCGTGCTGGTCGACGGTTGGCTGGGTCCTGGGCGACTACAGTCGACCTTGGCCTGCTCCCGCCTGCCTGCGGAGAAGTTGACATTACCGTTGGTCGGTTTAGCCGAACCTGCGGCGTTTGCCTGTTGATTGAGTGGAGTCTTACCTTTCCACCGTTTCTGACGCCTTTCCTTTTTGGACGGTCTGTTCCTTCTCCAGCCGTTGCCCGCAGTAGGGGCCGGAGCTACTGGCGCTGAGGGTCCAGCACGTTGTGTAGCCGGAGTGTTCTTGGCCGTCCTCCGCCTATTACCCTGCACCTGCCAGGTAAACGCGGACGTGTCCCCAGCGGTGCTGATCTCCTCCGGTTGGTCAGTGACGGCCAGCGGGGGAGGGGTGGCTTGAGGAGCCATAGGTGGAGGTGTCTTCAGTAGGGGGGCCCTGCCACCGGTATTAACCGTCGTGGGGGGCTGTACACCTGCAACCAAAAGAGGATCGGTACTGGTCCCAGTCAGCGCCGATGTCCTCTGTATTTTCCGGGACTTTATTTTGGTCTTGGCCGCGGTTCTCGCCGCAGCCGGACCGACACCCGCGCTGGAGCCCGCTGTAGTGACAGCGGAACACCCAGGGGCGAGAGAGGTGCTGTATGCACCCCCCTTTGGAGTATCCTTGGCTTTCGCCTCCACTCCGATGTGTGGTTGTGTGGTGTGTGTGTATGTGTGTGTGGTGGGTGTGTTTGTTTGTGTAGCGTTTGTGTGTGTGTGTGTGTGTTTGGTGTCGTATGGGCTTTTGGTATCCATAGTTAGTTGTCGTTTTTGTTTCATCTCTTTGGCCTCCCACCCTCCACGGAGCCCGCACCTGGGAACGTCTCGCTACAAACTAGCTTACCGTTAGAAGTACCATCGAGATATAGGGGCGAGAGGCTGGCTTACAGTGCGACATCGGGTGCTTGATCGGGTTGGCGGTAGGGACGCCCGGTCCCTTCCCGAACTGATCAACCCTCACTTACACCGTCAGCATGACCTTAACCCACCGCTGTGGCAATCCGAGAACTGCCACAGTGGACCCCCCGCTCCTCGCCGTGCCCCTCTGACGGGACACTCTGGCCATTTCCCTACCCTTGGCTATTGGTTAGGGCCACCGTTTTGCTTGAAATCCGGACCAAAGAGGGCGTGTTGCCTTACGGACACATTACCGCCAGCGCCGTTCGACTCAGCCCCCCAGGATTCCTTCATCCCTGCATACGGCGCTCGACTGCGCAGGTCCTAGCGCAGGTGACTATATGTACCTACCCGTCGCCAGCTCAGTTTAGTGACGGCCGAGCCCACAACCACCCAGTCACAGAGGGTCATGGTTAGGAGAAAAGGCGCCCGGTGGTTTTTGTTACGTCTATTTCTTATGGAATTAGACCAAGAACAGGGAGGCAACCTCGTGAAGGTGAATCCACCGGACTTGCCTTGAGGATCTTAGCGACTGTTGCGCTCCCCCTCAAGACCCCGCCCCCTTATCGCCTCTGAGGGAAGCGATAAGGTAGGCTTGCATTTATACTACCAAGCAAAGCGTAGGCAAAGCAAGTCGTTGTGCAACCGCAAAAGCATAAATACAAACCCCCCCCTACATAACTAATTAAAATATAATGAAACATTACAGCGCGGCGCCTTTTTCAGCTAATTATCATTCTGCTCATGCTATTTGCTTACCGTTCCGTACCTACCAGAGATTTGATAAAAATAGATATTTAATTACTATAGATGGAGTAGATATGGATGGCAATAGATATTCATTATATACCATATTGTAACGCGACTATTTATGACGATATGATTGTCATAAACAGTTGTGCTTTACGAATTTGTAGTTTAATGGCATAACTCCGTGCCAATTCTCGTTGCAGTCAATATTCACATTAAGCTATATATGATCACTGATTCAATCGCCCAGGAACTGATTGCAATAATTAATCCTAGTGCAAAATTCTCACTAAGGTTACCGGCGTTTAAGGTTGAAGTACGCGTAGTCGCGGGGTCGAACTCCCTTTCATTGGTGGGCACTGCCAAAAAGCACGCTGTTTCATTTGGCTTCGTGTCCGATTCAGATATTATTAGTGCAAATATTATTAATTATGTAAAATATTTAAATTATAATAATTATTTTAATTTTTCCAAACCAAATTTTGTTTAATGATTTTGCAAAAATAACGAACAAAATTTATTTTCACAAAGAAATAAGAAAAGAAAAAATAAAACCAATAAATAATAATAGAAAACCGAACTACACTGCACCAGAAATGCATAAAAGAGAACTGTTATAAAAATAATGTCACCGATGCTGGTCTAGGCTATTGCTTGAGGAGAGCTAGTAAGGTCATATCTCCCCTTCTTTACATGGATGATCTGAAAAACTTTGCCCCAAATGTGCAGTCATGCATGTGAAGCGAGGGAAGATTATGGAATCCGTGGAACTCATCTGTCGGATTCCATACACCTTAGATCCCTCTCCTTAACATAAACCTACAAGTATTTGGGTATGTCGGAAGCATTAGGCATCAATACTGCTGACATGAAACAATCGTGGAGGGAACGTTTGTTTGGCCGCCTATATAAGGTGCCAAGCAGTCTTTTGTCAGGCGGAAACAAGTTCATCATTTCAGCCGAAAGACGTCCACTGCTGGACATTATCCTCCCCCAAGTGACGCCACATTGACTGGTCCCGTGCACCTCGCATCGAGCGGATCCCCGCAGCCTTCACCAGGTCATCGGGCCACCTAGTGGGAGGCAACAAGGTGCGCGCCTTCAATGTTTTGATGTATTCTTTCAGCATACACAAATGGACTCAGACAGAACTTGATGCCCTAGACAGGAAGGTCCGCGTAATGCTGACCGCAAATCGGATGCATCACCCATGGTCGTCGGTGATGAGATCGTATATCCCGCGGATATACGGATATATAAAGTGTGGGGATCGTGGCTTCTTAAATGCTAAGATCCTGCACAACCGTGTGGTATGCAGTCTCAGGAAATACTTCTTAGAAGCCGACGTGGGGATGCACCGAGATGTGGTCTCAGTGGACAAGGGCCTTACCCCGCTCTTCTTGGCTAACGAGAACCGGCGCAAGCCTGGAGTATTAGACGCCGTTAGCTGGGACCCTGTTCTTAATGCCGGTGGGCTACTATTTTGTTATATTTTTAAATGTGTTTTATATAATTTCGTAATAATATTTAAAATGTAATTAGTATGTAAGTAAATGAAACGAGAATTTTTTTTTTTTACAAGCGACTTCTTTTCCCACTGTACTTTTTAGTATACGTAGTGGCCAGTCAGTAAACAATAGCATTTTACTTTGCAAGTTACAAATAGAGAAGTACAGTACATTCTTGGGTTAATATGTCCTCGCTTACGACTCGTGTTGCAAGTCTGCCTCAAGCACAATGACAAACTTAACTTACTTGTGTCGAAATGTTCAGGCGATGCTGATCCTGTGCATTTCTTAAACGTCTGCCTTGAAATTAATTGTGTATGAGTATAGTATGATAACTACTCCACACTTGAATCAACTAACCCACTAACTAAAATTCTGCATAGCCTACAATGCACTTAACAGGTTTTAGTTCATACATTAAATCACGCCTTTTTCCATGAGAGTAGGCAGTCTGCCACCGCTGCTACCTGGTACGATTCGTACATACTCTTTTCGTCTTTGTTCATACATCTTTCATCACTTAGTTTAATATAGTTATGAAAATAAAAACGATATAGATGTGAATGCCTCAGAATAAAAATGTTCAAAGTGCCAAATATGCTTTTACCAAAAACAAAACCTTTCTTATTGTTATTCGTTTCCCGAAAGTGAAGTAATGGTTTAAACGTGGTTTAACTTACCTTTGGAAAACAAATTTTCTGATATGGTTTATACTATAAACATTTCTGCAAAAATGCTATTAACGATAGTTTCCTTATAATTATAACATTTCTTTTCAACTAAAAACTAGGTTATCGTGCTATATCGCTAATAAAAAATATAACGTGCAATGTTTACGTAATTATACTTTAATACTAGAAAAGTATTCAAATCCGATTTTTTGCCTCCACAAGTTGCTTTAACGCGCAGAACTTGTATTTGCATACACGATCGAGTGCTCACGCGACGGCTTACACGCGAACACGTATTTAACTGTCAGCCTTACTAACCTTAGGTATTATACCAATTTTTAAGTAACTCACATGATACAGTGTATAATAGTCAAGCTTTGCTTAATCACGCGCCTTCGTGACAAATCGAGAGTGGGAACAAGTAAGAACGCCACCTAAGAAATAAAAGGACATTTTTGGGGTCCTTGACCCATTAAGAGAGTTTTGGAATTAGATTTATGCTTATGACTAAGATGTATTCCGCCGATAATCTTACACAGTAGGGATATTCCTTAACAACGAGCAACCCATTATCGTTATAACTTTCTCACTCCTTTCTGTATGAGACACAACACTATCCCAGCTTCAGAATTTTGGCAACAGAATAATCTACTTTTGTAACTTTGATGTCTGACTGTTTCATTTTCGTGTAGAATGAGCGGCGCGAGGAGCGAAGCGGCAACGCAAACCCGGTGTCAAAGCGAGCGGGCAGATCGCGCGGCGCTAGAGCGGCATAGTGTTGTGTTCAAAGAAATGTGTGTCTTTGTTCGCGAACAAAATGTAAATTTGACGTAGCCGAGGTACGAAACTTATGTGATTGCGATATTTGTGCTAGAGGTAAGATGACCGCGTTATCTTTTTCCAAGTCGGATGGGCCTTGTGCTGAGAAGTTGTACATAGTTCATACTGACATTGTAGCCCGCCTCCCTCCCCGACCCTCGCACCCTCCCCGACCCTCGCTCGAGCCAGCCCGCGATGCTGTGCCAGTAGTTTTAAATCAGCCCCTAAATAATGATATCACTCAGATCCAGCCTGTCCCCATGCAGTCCTCCCCCAGCGACGCCCTGAGCCGAGGCTCGTACCCCACAGGGGGTGCCCTCAGCGTATAGTCGCTTAGTTTGTAAGTTTTTATGCCCTGGCTGGATGCCTTACTCTTAAGGCACCCACAGGATAGTCCGGTTAAGCAGACGACAACCTCCTAGGTTGAACTGCGAGATGCCATTCATAAAAAAAAAAAAAAAAAAAAAAAAGTAGCCCGCCTATGAGATGTGAATCAATGGAAGGTGCATAATATTTTTTAACTTTTATTGATGATACTACTTACTCGTTGGTGTACGGTATATTTTCTTAGGTCGAAACATAAAGCCTTAGATGCTTTTAAGGCGTATAAAAGTTACGTTGCAAACCTGATGGGACTGAAAATTAAATGTCTTCAAAGCGATAATGGACGTGAATATTGTAACGCTGAATTTGATATTTTTTTAAAGGAAGACGTCATCACGCGAATACTGGCAGTTGCTTGAACACCACAGCAGAATGGGATAGCTGAACGAATGAACCGAACCTTAGTGGAAATGGCGAGGTGTATGCTGTTGAGTTCAGATGTTTCGTCAGGTTTTTGGGCAGAGGCGGTGCATACAGCATGTTATGTTAGGAATCGTTGTCCTACAAGCAGCCTTCTTCTTCGTCGTTCCCTCACTGCTGAGGATCGCGAAAACATATGATACAACTCCAAGCCATGCGGTCTCCTGTAGTGTGAACCGCTCGGTACAAGCTGCCTCCAGCAACCTTCTTGATTGCGTTTGTCCATCTTGCCGGTGCCCTGCCTTGCGCGCGTTTACCTTCCGCCCGGCCCAGTATTATAAGCCTTTCCAGACAATGCCGAGGTGAACGCATAATATGTCCAAAAAATCTGAGGGTACGCTCCTTTAGTTTCTGTATGGCATCTTTGGTTTCAGAAAGTATAATATCTGGCTCCACTAAGTGGTCATCCCATCTTCTCTGAGTGCCTAAAGCATCTTCATCCCGATATAGTTTATAACAGTAGTCTCTCCATCTATCCAAAACGACGAAACAAAGATCCGAAAAAGGATAAGTTTGCTGCAAGGTATTCTACAAAAGTACCTGCGATCCCTATCGCAGTACTTTTGTAGGATATCCAGATAATGCAAAAGGTTACAAAATATGGTTATCAGAGCCAAGAAAATTCATGATTGCGAGAGATGTGAAATTCCACGAAAGTGAAATCACGAAGCAAGAGGCGAGACCGGTAAACAAGGATAAGGATTTTATCGAAATTGAATTCTTGAGGAATGATGTTCCAGAAACTGACGAACATAGGGGCGAGAATAAAACAGCGCAAGTAGAGACTACTGAAGAATAAAATTATGGAGTAGTGTCAAGAATATCCTGGAGATGAACAAGATGATTGTTTGGCAAGACCTGCAGGAGTTGAACAAGCGTCCGAAGAAATAAGTCATGATGATCAACAGAGATTGATGAAGAGAGCTCCTGCTAGACCTCAAATATTGCGTACAGGTAAAGTTTATCGAATGACTGAAGTTACAGAACCGATCATTTCTGCTGATGAAAATGAAGTTGAAGATTTTGCAGGCTCAGCTGAAATTAGTTAGAAGAATACTCTAAAACGTAGTGATAAACCTGAATGAGAGGAAGCCATTTTATCTGAAATCAGAATCCTAGTTCAGAAAGGTACATGGGAGATAGTCAGAAGACCGCAGAGTAGGAATGTCGTTGGCTGCCGTTATGTTTTGACGACAAAGCAGAAAATGACGACAAGTCGGAGGAAGAAGAAGGCGAGGCTTGCACCTCAAGGTTTTAGCCAGCGGTATGGAGTCGAATAAGTCGAATATGAGAAAAACTTTGCGCCTGTTGCTAGACTTTAGATTGTTGATGGCACTCGCAGTTCAATTGAACTTGGAGATACACCAACTGGAGATTAATACTGCTTACTTAAATGGATCCCTGGACGAGGATACATATACATGGAGTTACCAGAAATATTAAGAGAAAGTTTAGTTAAGCTTATGAATCGAGAGGGAGAAGATCCAATGGTCAAGGAGCGCGCATATACCATACTCATAAAACTGGATAGTGGTTGCGATTCATGCTTATTGCGAAAATCATTGTATGGCTTTGAAGCAAGCTGGACGTCAATGGAATCTCAAACTCAACCAGAAGTTGACTGATATAACCCCATATCAGTCAACCTGGTTGAGTTTGAGAAGCAGAGTCTGAATGAACCGTGTCTGTATTTTAAACAAAATGGGAATATTTATGTATTCGTACTGGTGTAGACACGTAGACGATATGTTGGTCGCAAGTCAAGAAAAATGTTAAATCACGGTATTTAAAAATAAGTTGTCCAAAGAGTATGATTTGAAACACTATGATCAAGCAAAATGTATGTTAGGCATATGATAGATATTCAAAGAAATGACAATTCCATTATTTTGTCACAGCAAAATTAAGTCGAAAAGTTGAAAGGTTTTGGCATGGAAAATGGCAATAAATGTGCAACTCCTATGGAGATAAATTCCAAACGTAAGAAAGAAGCGAAATGCGGCGATGAGAGCAGCGAGGCATGGCCTTTATCGAGAGCTTTCCGATTGTAAATCAGCGAAACATGTGTTGCGTTTTCTGAAGAGAACGATCCAATACAGTAACTGGTGAATATTCGTGTGCAGGGTTATTCAGATGCTGATTAGGGGAATTGTTTATTAGACAGACGATCTTATTTTGGTTATGCATTCATTTTAGATGGTTGCTGAATATCGTGGCAGTCTCGAAAGCAGCGTAGCGTAGCTACTTCAACGTGCGAGGCAGGTATGTCAGCTTGTCGGAGAGTATGAAGGAGGCTGTGTATCTCAATAGCTTGTTAAAGGAACTAAGAATCATGAGGTACACTCGAGTGATTGTTCTTGTCGATAACCATGGGGCTATATTCTTAGCTCAGGACCCTGTGTTTCATGCACGTAGCAAACACATTGATATTAGGTATCATGACGTGAGGGAGGTTTTGAGGGACACGAACGATATTTAGTTGAAACATGAACCCACTGAATCCATGTTAGCTGATGTGCTTACTAAGCCGTTATCCAGTGTTAAACATTATAAGTGTTACGATGGCTTAGGTGTTAAGGCCAGATGAGTTTTCTTTAGGATATCTTTAAATTTAAATTTATAGGGGCGTGTTGGATATACAAACTTATTTTGAATTTAAAAGGAAGTTTGTTTGGAATACGTTTTTACTTTTGACTTTTGTACACCGTGACACTCGTGGTTGATAATATAATATACTGTGTATTTTCTCCAAATAAAATCTGGTTTTTCTTCTACTTCCATAACTCTCCAAAACCCTACACTGGTCAGACGCGAATTTGATAAAAGTCGGGAAACGTTGTCACTGCATGGGAGGCGAAAATAATGTGTGGTGTTATGGAGCCTAGAACTGCAGTGACAAATACTCCCTTCTAAATATACTTACAAAGCAATATTAACAACAATACGAAAAGCATTTTTGGTATAAATCATTATGAAACTACGATTTATTTCCCCGGGTTTTGCCTTCGCAGTTTGAAAGAAAAGCAAAGGTATAGGCCATAAAACTTGCGTATATTCAAAATAGGAAATCCATTTTTTTTTTATATAAGACAAGTTAATGTTAATTTGGTGATAGAAGCAAATAATTGTATTAATAAAAATGTTTATTGATGATATTCTACCTATTAATAAACACAAATGAAATATTCATAAAACAATCAGGGCTTCGTTACTATTCCAGTCAAAGTACCGATCAACCTCGGAATTAGAGAGAATAGGTTGAATTTTCTTATATGTACCTACATTTTGTTTGAAAACTTGTCTCAAAAGTCACCAATAATCTGGTGTCTGCGTCGTAAGTTATTCAAGATCAAAGGTAAAAATAAAACAGCTTTTCGCGAATATTATTATTTCGGTTTGTATTGCTCCGATTATATTAACATCAATGTAAATATTCTAGAGCATAAAATGTGCGACAACATTTAAAAATACTTACCTACTTAGTGTAATTAAAAACTCATTAAATGAAATACTTATTGTACATTTCAATTTATTAAAAGAAGATATTAACCATTATAAAAATAAGTATTTTATCTTTAAAATGTATAAGGTTTTAGATATAAGATAATACCTATATTATAGTCATATACATCATCTTTTTTTTTTTTGGAATGTCGTCTCGCAGTTCAACCTAGGAGGTTGTCGTCTGCTTACACTTAAGGCACTCACAGGATAGTCCGGCTATCCTGTGGGTGCCTTAAGAGTAAGGCCTCCAGCCAGGGCATAAAAACTTACAAACTAAGCGACTACACGCTAAGGGCACCCCCTGTGGGGTACGAGCCTGGGCTTAGGGCGTCGCTGGGGGAGGACTGCATGGGGGCAGGCTGGATCTGAATGATTTCATTATTTAAGGGCTAATTTAGAACTGTTGGCACAGCACCGCGGGCTAGCTCGAGCGAGGGTCGGGGAGGGCATGGACCGGGACGTCGCGACGGACCTCGACGGCGAGGTAGGAAAGACGGCGGTTTGTGTCTGAACTTTTTAAGAGTGCTAATCTCTTTGCTACTCTCCTGGAAGAGGGTGATAGCATCATCGGGAGTGACGAGGGTATGCCGAGGACGGCGTACTGTACTAATGCACGAGGGTTCGTAACGGGCGGCCGCTGCGATCAGGGGATTACAGTGTTTAATGGCGTTATCGAAACCTCATCGAGATGTCGCTTGTCTACTGGTTGCGAGCTGGGGGATCACTGGGACTCCAGGCTGTCGGCTAGGCATTCGGCCTTCTCAGAGTCGTCGAATGCGACGCTCTTATCGGGTCGGGTGACGGGAGGCATCGAAGCCTCTTCGGTGGAGCGCAACTTGCGTTGCAGCTGCCAGAAGGCTAGGTGGGTAGGCTCGAGTTCGCTTAGCGTTTTGTCCCATTGATTATTACGAAACTCACTGGTGCGATCCTTTACAGCACGCTGTAAATTACGCATGTGGGCTTTGTTCGCGTCGCAGGGAAAGCTGCTGTAGGCACGGATGGCCGCGTTCTTTTCGGTTATCAGTTCACGTACGTCAGCGGGTAGTATCCAGCGTTGATCGCTCATTGCTGGGACTTCCCGTGAGCAGTCCTTCAGTACGGATTGCACGTGTGCTGTAAACGAGTTGATGGCGGCAGTCGTGTCTGCGACCAGTGGCGGATCTGTCATACAACTCGAAAAATCTACTTGTGTGTTCTTTTCTCTAAACCGCGTAAGAATAAGCCACCCGCGCTCAGTCCGATCACTATGTACGGTAAGCCTATCCCTTGGGAGAAGCAATCCAAGTACTTAGGAGTCTTACTTGACAACCACCTGTCTTTCGCGGCGCACATCAAAGCAACTCGCGACCGAGCTGCCTTTGCTATGGGTAGGCTTCATTTCATGATTTCGGCAAAAAGCAAGTTGTCACTCAAGTGCAAGTTGCGCCTTTACACCGCGGTGATCCGCCCCATTATGACGTACGCTTGCGTCGTGTACGCTCACACCAAGCCTAAGTACATCCATAGGATGCAAACCTTGCAGAACCGGTTCTTACGTAGAGTCACGGGAGCCCCTTTTTATGTCCGTAATGACCGTCTACACGTAGATCTTAGAATGCCCACCGTCCTTAGTTTATGAAACGTCTTTCGAAGCGTTTCTTCGAAAACGCCATTAAACACCGTAATCCCCTGATCGCAGCGGCCGCCCGTTACGAACCCTCGTGCATTAGTACAGTACGCCGTCCTCGGCATACCCTCGTTACTCCCGATGATGCTATCACCCTCCTCCAGGAGAGTAGCAAAGAGACTAGCACTCATAAAAAGTTCAGACACAAACCGCCGTCTTTCCGACCTCGCCGTCGAGGTCCGTCGCGACGTCCCGGTCCATGCCCTCCCCGTGTATCTCTTTTTGTGATATTATTTTTTTTATTCTTGTGATTAGTTTTTGCTGGATTTAACTTTGTTTTGAAGTGATTAGTTTCTTAACACTAAAATGAATTCGGAAACGCATGCAATTGTTCCTTGTGAAGGATTAAAGTGTGTGAAATCGTTACTGGGCAAGGTAAATACTTTGAGTTTTACAGAAAATAATACCATGCCTTCTGTGTGCTTTGTAATCTGTCCGTGGTAAAGAAGAGAAGAATGAAGAGTTATGGTTGTTTACATTGTGAGTAATTACAAATATTTTCAACAATGTGTAGTTAGAAACCAATTTGTTGTTTATACGCCATCTAGCGGTGATTTTAATATTTTGCCCATAGCGACCGATCGAATTGACTCAGAGTTCACCGAGTTCAGTTCAGTTGTAACATTTGAGTCAATAGATGGCTCTTATATAATTTACTGCATACTGACAACTTGATATTGAAGTAGTTGTAATTTTTTTTAACGGAATATAAAATACGCCAGCACAAAGTATGTCACCACTGTTTGCTGTTTCATATTTAGGCATATTTAAAAACAGGGAAAACAAAAACGTTACAAACCAAAGCCAGAACATAAAGCGTTTTTTTTTAGCCCAATTTCTTCATTCGTATATTTGGGCTTTGCCCCTGTCTCAAAGCAGGCACGCCACTGTCTGGGGCTGAGACTACATGGTCGGGGATGGCCGGGTCAGAAGGACCTGAGCGGGGAACTAAGTGCATGAGCACTGGTCGATGGTCTGAGTTAAGCTCATGTAAAGTCTCGATGGAATGCAACTTAAAGTTGACATTCTTGAGTAGCGCTATGTCGAGAACGTCCGAACGTATGTCGAGAACGTCCGAACGTATGTCGAGAACGTCCGAACGTATGTCGAGAACGTCCGAACGTATGTCGAGAACGTCCGAACGTATGTCGAGAACGTCCGAACGTATGTCGAGAACGTCCGAACGTATGTCGAGAACGTCCGAACGTATGTCGAGAACGTCCGAACGTATGTCGAGAACGTCCGAACGTTGGTCGGGGTCGTGGGGATAGTGGGTGTGCTCCATAGGAGCGATGGGATCGAAGTTGAGGGACTCGCCCAGGTTATACACGTGACGTCCTCTGGCAGAGGTCGTCGTGCCGCTATGATAACGGAGTCGCTCAAGCCGAAGAGGACGGCAAGGTCTTTGGTGAACAGAGTGTGCTCCCCGGACGTGCCGCCGGGAGGGATGTACGCCGAGGTGATAGTGATTGGTTGATGATATACATCATCATTTTTATTATACAACTTATAGTTACATATTTTTTTCAACGTTCGAGAAGAAGGGGAAGACATAGATTTACTAGTTTGATTGCATATAGCAGTATGTAAAATTACATCATGAAGACAATTTCTTTCAAGAAGTTGGCAAAGGCAAAGTCAAAACACAAAATCTTCTATATCTATCTTCTTCTTTTCTTCTATCTATCTATAAATAAAAAGAGAAGTCCTGACTGACTGACTCATCAACGCCCAGCCTAAACCCTTGGATTAGCTGAAATTTAGCACAAAGGTTCCCTTTATAACGTAAACAAGGAATAAGGAAGGATTTTTCGAAATTCAATCCGTAAGGGAGTTAAATAGGGGGTGAAAGTTTGTATGGAAATCGGTCATTTATAAAGTTAGAAGCATGAAACTTTATAATACAAGCTTCTGGTCAGAAATAAATAAATACGTATTTTAGCGTTTTTGAAAATCTACCCCCTAAGAGATAGATAAATAGATAGATAGAGGTAGAGAGAGATAGGGGTTGAAAGTTTATATGCAGAATCCATAATTTTTGAAGTAAGATGAATGAAAATATATATTGAAGTTTCTGAGCGCAAAGAAATGAATACGTATTTCGTTGTTTTTAGAAATTCAACCCCAAACGGGAGAAAATGGGTGGAAACATTAGTGTAACAAAAATGGTCTGATCTGCTTGAAATTTACTATTTGGGTTTCTTGATTGAATTGATAAACTTGTAATTCAACGTTTTAGGAGATTCCACCCCTCAAATGACAGAAAGGGGTGGCATTTTTTTATTATAGTTTTTAAGTGTTTCTACGTTTACGTTTCTATGTATAAATACGCTACAAAACTTCATATGCATATTTCTAGGGGATCTGAGACATTGGCCCGAAAGACATTTACGCGAAGGACACTTGCTGGAACCCATTTGCGCGAAAAGACACATATGCGAATGAACTTTTTCGCGAACGGACATTAGCGTGACTGGACACTTGCGCGAATCAATGGCTTCATGGGTGTCGTTTTCGTGGTTTTCGGGGTCGCTGCTAAGAAAATGAGGTTAAAATGAAAACCCAGTATGGCGCCGAGGAAAACTTTCGGTTTTTCCTTCATGGGTATCGTTAAATATGGTATAAGTTGCAATAGTCTAGTTCGATTTATGCTTGTGATTGTAAAATATTTTGCATTGCACACCAAAAGTAGTTTATTTTTTGTTGTTATGAATATTAACGTACGCGTGGGTTTTACTTTATTTTGAAGTTCTTTTTAAGTTAAGCTAAGTGTTTATGCTAGCAACCCTACGCCCCATCTAGCAACCCTAACGGTGGGGAACCATCATCTCATCACATCATCTTCAAGGTTTTTCATTGGTTCAACATGACGTGATATCTGTCGGCAGCCAATGAGACGCCCATAATTTCGTCGTCGTAGCCGCCATTGCAGAAAAAAAACCGATATACGCTATTGTTCCCGAACCCAACGCACCTCGAATATTGTAAAGAGCTACTAAAATAAATCATCTTTTTATTTTGAAGAAGTCGCAAATTATTTAAACGCCTCGAGACCTCATAAGTCATAACATTTTGGTCCTTCGAGCCGGATCCCTCAGCTCATCGACAGCAAGAGGTCCTTGGCGAACGTTATGGGAAACTTACCTGAAGAAAGAATAACCCCAACCTTTCCATTCTTACGATGCGGAGTAGACTACGCTGGGCCTATTTTTACTTTAAACCGCAAAGGCAGAGGCTCAAGGTTACATATGTAGTGAAAGCTACATATGTTTATTTGTTTGTCTCGTGACTCGTGCGGTGCACCTAGAACTAGTGAGTGACCTGTCCAGTAATGCTTATCTACTAGCATTTCTGGACGCGGTAAACCAGCTGAGATTACGTCGGACAATGGTAGAAACTTTGTAGGTGTAGCCAATGAATTTTCCAAATTTTTATCTACTTGTTCCCCTGCTATTATTGATTACGCGACTAGCCAAGATATAAAATTAACTTTCATCCCCCCTTATGTACCTCATTTTGGCGGGTTGTGGGAGGCTGGAGTCAAATCGTGCAATCATCACTTGCTACGAGTGGTTGGTAATGATCACCTTACATTTGAGGAATTTAGTACGGTATTATCACAGGTCGAAGCCATTCTCAACTCCCGACTTATCAGTCCCATGTCTACCGATCCCAACGACTTCATTCCTTTGTCTCCTGCCCATTTCCTGGTTGGTCGTCTCCTCACAGCGCCAGCATCTACAGAGCTGCTACTGAAGTGACTATTGGACGCCAGTGCTTCCAAGGCCGGGGGCATGTTTACGGTAGCAACCCTACGCCCCATCTAGCAACCCTAACGGTGGGGAACCATCATCTTTCATTCATCACATCATCTTCAAGGTTTTTTACTATCAGTGTGAGTAACATCACTGCTTTTGTTATGCGAAACTTGCAATGTTTCCAGCATGTCAGCTTGATCTTTGAGAAACTTCACCAAATCAGACACCTTTATCCGTTTGATAGGTTCACCATTTGCGGAAAATAATGTGCCTTTGTGTTGTTCCCATTCACGCTCTGTAGTTTGATCTAACTTAGACACTACCATGTATATAACCAAGGTATCCCACGAGTCTATAGGCTCACCGAGAACTTGTAATGCGCGTAAGTTTTTAAGTACGGTGTCTATTAGGTTTTTAATTGAAGTTGATGATTCCTTGATTATATTTTACATCGTAAATAGAGATTTCACATGACTATGCACTAACAATCTACTGTTATTGTATCGATTGAGAAGCAATTCCAATCCCATGCGACCGAATAATTGTTACTAGAGAATTCCAATGAATTTACAACCAACTCCGCGCTGCCTTTTAGCGATGATTTTAAATAGTGATACTTTTCTATGTTACTCAGTTCACTAGAATTATGCACCAATGCGAGAAAAGAATCCCTGAACTGTGACCATTGCTCATATGAGCCGTCAAATGTGGGCATAACAATAGTAGGGAGAGTTTAATTGTTCGTGACTTGTGAGCACACCTAGTAGAACAGTCTGCAGGGCTATTATTTTTACCCAAAATGCATTCCGCTTGCGACATTATGACATAGTAGTTGTCCTAAAACTGTTCCCGTTTAGTTAGTTCCTCGTCTACCAGCGCTTCAGGTACGGATTCCTCGAGCTGAGTTTGAATATTATTGAATTCATCGAATAAATTACTTGCTCCTTGAATCCTTAGTTTCAAATCTATGCGGTCTTGATTAGAAAGGTCTTCATTTACCAGGGTATGTACGAGAATAATAGACTAAGGAATCACGTGAATATTTACTACCCTGAAAACTTCCCCGAATCACTTTTATTGAATGATGTTCAAATCTACTTTAAAAATGATAATAATAAGTAACTCGAATTGATAATATGGCTTCTCAATCAAGTTCTGGAGAGATATAGTCTTTCCCTGAAACAGTAGCCTAAGGGCAGACTCTGAAATCGCAGAGAATATCTCCGAAGAAGATTTTGCCAATCTACTTGAAGTGAAAGCAGATTGGGTGAAGTTGGTGCGCACTGCATTGGAGTATCAACGTTTTGATCCCAGAGTCATTCTCAGTCAGTTAATACAGAATAGAATCAGATCATTCTTTTGAGCCTTTACGCTAGCAACCCTACGCCTTGGAAGCACTGGCGTCCAATAGTAACTCTTCAGTAAACAGCGGACAAATGCGTGGGAATGCGCGTCTGATGACTCCTGATGCAGTCTGTATAACAGCTACCCTGGCCACTCCATCCTTCCCTGGTCTTATGGAAATGATTCGTCCCAAATTCCATTTTAACGGCGGCGTGTGATCTTCTTAGATTATAAGTTAGCTCATAGATTGTATGCATAGTAATAATTTAGACATAAGAAGAAGAAAACATATAATTAACATTAAAAGAAAATCTAAACTACACAGGGAAAAAAATAAAGATATAATGGAATATAACCTAATTATAACTACTGAGTTTTAAAACAGAGTCATATCACCAGACTTGGCAACCTTTATCATAAGGGCAGTAAGAAAATTAGTTACGGACACAAACCGTTTACTGCGACTGTTACTCTTGATACTTTTAAAACAACGAAATTATTTGCTGCGGTCCTTCTTACATCATTTTTTTGCCCTTAGGGCGCTTCAACACCGATCAATACAAGGGTTCAATTACATACATAGCTACGAACCCAATGAATTAAAGTATTCATGCCAAAAACCTTTTTCAAATCTATAAGTTTGAATATGCATTGGTTGCCGGATAGTACAAACGCGGTGAACTGAATGTTAAAGAAGCGCCAGCAAATAAAGATGGGGTGAACAAAATTAAACCCTGTTCCCAAAATATAAGAGCAAAGATGTCCCGTTCAACTAAGTCCCGCGCACCGCGCAGGTCAGGCCTCTCCCTCACTCCATGAGTCGGCGGCGTCTATTTTTAGACAGCTGAAAAAAGGCCTCAAATCCCTTAAAAATTTAAGTTCAATGCGTATGTTAGAGACTCGTGAACGTTCTTTATTTATAACTTCAGTAACAGTAAAAATGAATTTTAGATATCCAGAAAGGGACTATTTACATACAACAACGACAACGAAAAATATTTTGACAATAAAATATTTAAGGTTGAGTTTCTACTGAAAATTTATGTGGTCCGTTACATAACAATGTTCTCTCGCCCTAAACAAAGGAGTGCGTTGGTAAGCTATGATAAGGTAATCTATTGATTTGGTGGTACCAAATATCGATTTTTATTTACAGAATATAAAGTTAAAGATCATCTTAAAAATACACAAATTAAATATCGTTGGCGTACGTTTTTACAATAGTGATATCCTAGCTCCATTACCAGTCCAAAAATATTTAAAACCTATTTATTGAATCATGAAGTGGAATTAGAGACCAAAACTATGCAGACAACAAGCAGATGACAAATTTCATGGACATATGAAATTTTATAGAATAATGAACGGATGAATTACGGCGACTTTTAAAATGTAAGCCATATTGGGGACTCAATAAAAATTAAACATGATAAATTCACAGATGTACAAAATCTCCAATTTTTCTTTGACCCTTTCACAAACTACTGTTTAACAACACGGCCAATTATTATGTCGTTCTTGAGTACTAGTTAGGTAACTTGGCGACGAGAGAACAAGTAAAAGTTAATTAAAAAACAGCGGAGCACCCTCGTGGAGGAGTGTTGTATAGAAAACAGCTCAAGCATCATCAACCGTTTAATAACGTCGCGTCGTTATGAAATGTAAGCGCTGTAAACCGTTCAATTTACTTATTTTTTCCAAGAATAATACGTCATTTTATTACTTAAAAATAATTAAAGATGTTATTTAAACACACAGAGTAAAGTTCATACCTAAACTAGCTTTAAATCGAAATCGATTCTTTTTAATTTAACCAAAGAGTACATTTTTAAATAAATTCTAACATAATTATTCTCAACGAAATCTCCCCATATTAAATTACCACATGCAGAAATGGCTTTAACAACATTTTCCACCGGCCGCGTCATTCCTTTAGAACGTTTTGCGATAAACGCCCGTACTTCCGCCGACAAAGTAAAAGTTGGCCGGTAACCTCCACGTATCGGTCTCCTTGCAACGTAAAACTTTCACACAGCAGGTGTAGAATACCTCAGAGATATTTTTGTATGGATTTTTTTATTATAATGGACTATTTTCTGTGTTATGAAAATATCTTTTTTTTTATATTGTGTATTTTATTATACTACTTTTTAATTGTTACTTATAATCATAAATTTGATCACATTTTTATTGTTCCTGTACCTATTATTTCTTAAATTTAAGTAAGTCATAATTAATGTATTAGTAACATAATAGCAATATTAATTTCTTTTTCGATAATTTTGTGTTTATTAAGCTGAAGAAAGCTGATAGAGTAAGGAGTTTATTTTATTTCTGTTGTAATTACCTACAAAAAGCAACTTACTACAAAAAGTACTACAGCGCCATCTATGACACGACGGAAGAACTAATATCAATTTCCTACATCTCGCAAGCTTACGCAAGTTTATATACTATATAGAGAAACACGACAACAACTGTAGGGCAGTTGCCCACCAGACACAACACCTGTCTGGTCGGAGGACCCTCCCTTTTCAATGGAGTATTGAGGAATTTTACACCCTGTTCCTCATACACCTAAATTTGTAATGCTATCACTTAATTTTGTGAATACTGGTTGGCCAGTAATTGGCGACTATGTAAGTCCAGGACATTATAATTATGCTTTATTTAAGATAATGTTGTACAAAGAAGCTGTTGGCAAAACTATATTAATAAATAAATACACATACAAAACATACATAGAAAACTTGTTGTTTTTTTAACTTTTGAACAATGGCGAAGAGTTCGCTTTTTTAGTGATTTATCAAAAAACATTAGTAAAGAAAAAAAAATGAAAGTGATATAAAACAAAACCATGAAAGAATCATTAAAATATCTGTTGAAATGAAAAAGAGATGGGACTTTTAAGTAGCGTTTAAACGCCAAGACTCTCCACAATCGCGACATATGCAGTCTCAGGGACTATTTCCTAGAAGAGGACTTGGGAATGCATCGAGATGTGGTAGCCACGGACAAGGTCCTCACCCCGCTCTTGACATCAAAGATTGCAGGGAAGTATGGCAGAGTAAAGAGCTGCACGGACGCTCCTTCAAGGCCCTGCATGAACCTAATGACCAATCTACGTCCGTAGCCTGGCTACGTTCCGGGGACCACTTTGGAGAAACCAAAGCATTTGTTTGTGCAGTTATGGATGAAGTTATGATGACGAATAACTACCAGAAATTTATTGGGAAGGATAGCACGGTTGACATATGTCGGGCATGCCACCGTCCGGGCGTATCGATCCGTCACATTATAGCCGGACCGTTGGAGCCCTGACCGTGCTTGGACCCTGTTCCCGATACCGTTGGGCTACTATTTTTATATTTTTAATGTTTTTTTTTTATATTATTTTATTTGGAAATATTTAAAAACCGGCCAAGTGCGAGTCTTACTCGCACACAGGGTTCCATAGCCCCAAAAAATATAATAACAATATTTTGAACTGTCATTCATTACTATTCATTAGTTAGTAGTATTAGTTAGTAAACTTCCACTCAATCGCAAAGCTAAATTTGTTTTTCATAGTATGTCTATGAAAAACAAAGTTACTGCTGCAGTTTGATGAAAAAGTCCCATAACTCAAAAACTGAAAATCATATCTTATTGAAACCAATTTTCGTTGGTAGTTTTTTTTTACGTTCTACAATCCTAAATATTTTCAGAATTTTCCTCCTCTTTCTTTAGAAATTAGAGGGGGGGACACACATTTTACCACTTTGGAAGTGGCACTAGCACAAACTATTCAGTTTAGTAAAAAATTAAACGAATAACCTCGATGTCATTTTTGAAGACTTATATCCATAGATACCCCACACGTATGGGTTTGCTGAAAAAAATATTTTTGGTTTTCTGTTTTAGGTATGGGGAACCCCCAAAATTTATTGTTTTTTTTCTATTTTTGTGTGAAAATCTTAATGCGGTTCACAGAATACATCTACTTACCAAGTTTCAACAGTATAGTTCTTATAGTTTAGGAAAAAAGTGGCTGTGACATACGGACGGACAGACAGACAGACAGACATGACGAATCTATAATCCTAAAAATGTAAATTATATGTATAGAAATAAACGAATGAGAATAATATGTAGTATGTCGGCCATGCCACCTTCCGGAAGAATCGATCCGACACATTATTTCTGGATTTCCTCGTCTGGCTAACGGAGAGTACTTGCATAGACACAACCTCGTTGCCAGGATTAAGCACCAGCAACTTGCTTTGTAATACATCCTTGTAGAATCAGAAGTGTAAGCGCTTCGGCCGCCTAGGAAACCGGAGTTTCGTAACTGGTTTCGACCGAGGCTTTTTTGTACTTGTACGTAACTGGTTTCGATCAAGCATTTTTTTTTCTTGTACGTAACTGGTTTCGATCAAGTATTTGTTTTTTCGTGTACGTAACTGAAGAAATCCCTTTCAATTTTTTTAGGGAGTGCTAATTTCGATAGGTATTACAAAAAAAAAAACACTTTTTTATTTATGTAAAATTTTCCGAATTTCCTGGTTGTAATAAGAATTATTTTTTATTTAAAAACCAGATGTCATCCATCAGATTTATCATGAACATATGACATTGATGAAAAGTGCAATAATTCTGTCAAAAAATATTTAAATCGGTCAATAACGCTGCCCGCCCATAAGTAACAATAGTGAACAGCGGTTGCAAAGGTATTATTGCAATAAACGGGAACGAAGTAGACAAGGACAAAACTTAATCAAATATTGTTAATTGTGTACCAAACTAAACTCAAAATAAAGTATTGAACAAGCTCAAAGACTTTACTGGGTCAAACTTTGATCCTATCCAAAAGCAGTATGATGCAACGGTACATAGTTGTCGACATATGGGACGTGAGTACAGCGGTCATTGTTCCGACAGTCATGTCGGCCAATGGCTTAATAGCCAAAAGCTTCGACACACATCTGAGGAGTCTTTTCATCAAGAGCTCGATTCAGAAAGCAGTACTTCTGGACGCAGTACTTCTGGACACAGCACGTATTGTTAGGAAGATCCTCTCTCAAGGGCCCTGACCACCGGTAGCCCGGACCCTGTTCCTGAAGCCGCTACTACTTTTTGTTGTGGGTTACTATTTTATGTATTTTATATGGTTTTATTTTAACTAATTTTGAAAAAATATTTAAAAATGTAAATAATATATATATATATATATATATATATATATATATATATATATATATATATATATATATATATATATATATATATATATATATATATATATAGATGAATAAACGGAATAATATATAGAAATTGAGAATATTTCTTGAGAATGACGACGTCTCATTCACTGCGAGGGCTAGGTTACGCACCATCTTGAATAAATGGATAGCAATTAACAGTCTGTTTAAATTCTTCTTAAGATAAAGGTAACCAAGTCGAGAATCATGCATGGACTTTATATACAATTCCAGCACCGTAAATCAAATTACCTTATTCTCTCGAAGCTATTCTGAATCTGCATTCAACTACATAATATTTCACGATTTCAGTGCAAAGCTAAAGGGAATGGCTCCGAGACATTTGGAAATAGGTCACTTCAATAAATATTTGAAACAAATAGTTGCCTACATTACTAACAATCTATGGAATCTTTTGTTTCTGAAATAAAATTCATTCATTCATTCATTAAGCTAGGCGAAATTTCTGACCAATTGGTATCTAAAATATCATCGAATTTTAATGTAGTAGAAAATACTAAATATACCATGTTTTTTGCATGTTTTGTAGTTTTATAGGGTTCCATAGCCGAATGGCAAAAAACAGAACCCTTATTTATTCGTCATGTCTGTCCGTCTGTATGTCACATTCACTTTATTCCGAAACGCTTACGACTACTCAGTTGAAACTTGGTACGTAAATGTATTAAAAAAAAATTGTGAATAGCTTTACGATTTTTCTACAAAAAAAAAAGATAAAGAGGGCGCTCCACATACATCTAAAAATTTATCTGTAAGTCAATCGTTTGAAAGATAGACACTTCAAACTGGTAAACATTCAATGATTTCTCACGGCTTCTGTTACGTTGGATCCGCACATCAGGTCAATTACTTTAAATAAACTTTCCTGATTGCCTTTGCCGCGTTGTGAATCCTTTGTATTAAGTCGAGTCGAGTAAGAGTGAGTGAGGTCAAAAAATCTGTACTGTAATTACTGACGATATTCGCTGGGGTATGGACACAGTTTCTTACTTTACTTGTTCTTCTAGACTTTAGCAGTGTCTTTAACTCTGTTGATTTCGCCATCTTTTTGGGGGCTCTCAAATCTCTCAATTTCTTCTTTTCCACTATTGGTTGGTTTGACTCCTATATTAAAGGCCACTCGCAGCGTGTTCGTCTTGATGAGTCATGCTCTGATAGGTGCCCTCTTAGCGCGGGTGTACCTCAGGGTGGGTTTCTCTGTCCTCTTTTATTCTCTATTTTTATTAACTCGAGTCATCTCTTCCTTCTTCCATCTGTATACCGACGACTTGCAGCTTGACAATCATTTGTTAAGGGAAAAAGCGGAAGCCGCTGTGTCTGCCATGAACAATGATCTGGATTTGATTAGTGAATGGTCGCGGTATTTGAAATCTCAGGCCTTGATCATCGGGGGCAGTTTTATGTGGAATAGGCTCGATGTTGCGTCGCTGTCTCCACTCAGGCTGAATGGAGTTCAGTTTGACTATGCACGCACACAACCACCGGCAGTCGTTGGCCCCTAGAACGCGAAGAAAGCTGCTCGTCTTATCATTCCATCATTTATATCGTAATTTATGATTTTTGTGTTGACGTCATTGACAGATGTCATCTTTGTCGGAATAGTTTTCTTTTCAGTTTCAGTGACTTCAGTGGTAACCGTTGCTTAAAAAGCTATTTTAAGAACTGAGGCTTCAAACTCGCTAAACTAGACTCATCTTTCATGGGGTACTGTTTAAGATACTATAATAAAATTCCACAAAGTATTCTTGAACAGATTGAGATGGAATTTAAAACACGCATTAAAAACACACTATGTAAGCAAGCTTATTACAAATTGGTCGATTATATCGTTGATAACAATGCTTGGCTCATTGGCGGTCTTGCTCCACAAGGACAGGGGCGCATAAATTCATAGCATTAAATAGTATTGTCGGAGCTGCTGAAGATTGTACAAACTATCTTTGCATTGGATAAATTCAATTAATTTAGTATTATATAGTCGCATAGCCCATATTGTGTGAGCACTATGTACTAGAAAGCTATAATTTACTGGAAACCTACGTCTTTTATTGATTTGAATGGGCCCTGGCGGTTAAGACTATGTCATGCTCACTTAAATGTCACGCTGATGGTGGCGCATGTGTCGGATCATTTAGTTCCCTTCAAAATGGTTGAGTTGAATGATGGCTGATCCATGCGTCATGCTCGTGAACGGGCGCTGTCAGTTGTGCCTGGTCATCTCTTAGTTGCCACGGCTTATTTCGATCTTTCATCATTCATCATCATTTCAGCCGAAAGACGTCCACTGCTGGACATAGGCCTCCCCCAAGAAGGGGGGGTTTTGCCATAATCGCCACGCTTGGCAGGCGGGTTGGCGATCGCAGTCGGTTGTTACAAAAGCACAGAGAACGCTGCTGCCCATTCTCTGCTAAGTCCCTTAGTCGCCTCTTACGACACCCACGGGAAGACATGGGATGGTGCTATTCTTTACGTCCGACACCATACAGAACATTTCGATCTATTTTATTTTTGAATTGTCTTTTTTTGTTTTTACTATGGACACTTTTAACATGCACGTCTTGCTACATCGTTCTCACATAATGTACCATCTCATCATAAATGATGTAACAAGGTTTTTGTAACCAGCTACTGATTAAAAAGAGTGTCCATGGAGTTTCTTGCCCATTCTTCTCCATAGAGATCTACGCTTTGGAATGGGCAACTACAGTACGTTCACAGTTATTATATCTTGTGACTGTAGCTTCATTTTTATTGTTGTTCGACTATTCAAAAGTGCCTATAACTGGCCTACTTAAATTAAATGATTTTGATTTGATGTAAATATCTGTCTAGAAAACCAAAATTTATATTAAATTACAATTACGACGATTTCTTTGATGTTTGACGTACGTGGCTGCCAGTTTATTTATTATTGTTATTTTTTTATCTTTGTTACATACAAAGATAAAACATAGAGCAAAACTGTTAAATAAAATGTTTTTATATTGTATTTTAAATACAGATTTGCTTTCTTTTAGAGATTTTGTCAACATATTTTTTTTACTATCGCCTTTCG
This sequence comes from Cerastis rubricosa, assembly GCA_949152445.1. Taxonomy (NCBI): domain Eukaryota; kingdom Metazoa; phylum Arthropoda; class Insecta; order Lepidoptera; family Noctuidae; genus Cerastis; species Cerastis rubricosa. The sequence goes on along the minus strand of OX424523.1, from coordinate 18,581,839 downwards.
CATGTATCCTGGAAGAGATTTCTTTAGAAATAAGCATCACCTTTGTACCTATTTTCTTTTCCTTTCTTCTTTTCACATACATTGTTAAATAAAATGTGTGCCCCACCCCCTGTAATTTCTAAAGAGAAGGAAAATTCTGAAATAATTTAAGTTTGTAGAACGTAAAAAAAACATTCAACGAAAATTGGTTTGAATAAGATTTGGTATTTAGTTTTTGAGATATGAGACTTTTTCTCTAAACTGTAGCAGTAACTTTGTTTTTCATTAATGAGACTTTTTCTCTAAACTGTAGCAGTAACTTTGTTTTTCATTAACATACTATGAAAAACGTTCAGTGTAAATTTACTAATGTATGAATGACCGTTCAAAATTCTTATTTGATTGTTTGGTATAGCACCTTGTTTGCGAGTAAGACTAGCACTTGGTCCGTTTTTTTTTTGCCTTAACTATCTCATTCCTGGGCAAAGGCCTCCGTAACTTTTTTTTTCATTAACATACTATGAAAAACGTTCAGTGTAAATTTACTAATGTATGAATGACCGTTCAAAATTCTTATTTGATTGTTTGGTATAGCACCTTGTTTGCGAGTAAGACTAGCACTTGGTCCGTTTTTTTTTTGCCTTAACTATCTCATTCCTGGGCAAAGGCCTCCCACAATAAAAAAAATATCTAGCCTCCAGCTTTGGGAAAACAACCGAGTGATGTTTATTGATATGTAACGAGTACAGTCAGAGACGAACATCGAAAATATACCTCCCGCTGCCTTACCAAAAGAGTGAAACTGTAAAAAAAAACACATGGGTTCATTTCCCCCGTAAAGGTTAAAAATACGACGTAATCATTTATTTACATCGGAAGCCGAATCTCGGAATCAAAACCAATTAGATTTTTAACTGATTAATATTACCTTTGAATTTGTTATGAGACTTTCACAACAAAAACAGCTAATCATTTATATAAAGCTAATTGGGTTTGTGCAACACAAAAGGTGCAATGGCAGGTGCTCTAACGCATAGCTGGGTAATACTGAATAGATAGGGGTTTATTGATTTGAACAAGGGGGAACCTTTATCTTTTCGTGGTCGAATAGAGCCTTTGAGTTAAAACATACGTGACAGGAGGCATTCGGCACTGCGCACGACAGCGAGCCGACGACTAAATAATAAATAGAACACTAAAATGTGCAATTAGCTTTTGTGCTCTCTTGTGTCGTGTTCTATCTTTATACCAGATCGACAGCCCTTTATATAAAAAGTGATCTAATCAACTAACACGGATTATTCTGTGCGCGTTTTTGCGTGGGTTAGTTACGTTATGCCTAATTTAGCAGCAGATGCTAGACCAAATAAACTCATACGATTCAAAAATATAACCACACCAGTATGTCACGTAAGCCTCTATGGTTATTTCTTGGCAGCTGATCGTAGGCTTATCGTGCCGTAACCTACGTTCGGCTGAAATGCTTTATTAAAAATCGTGCCAAAATGTTCTCATGCGGCAAAACAGGTCGCCGCGGTCGAAAATGTTGCACACATACGTCATCCGAGTATGTATAGCTATATTGATTGTTATTGCCTCTAAAACTAGGCAGAAATGAATACAGAACGACTAATTGAATTGTAACTGTGCCTTCATTGAAAGACTAACGTCACCTTTATACTCACCTTTGGCATAACTAACACATGCATGGGTTGCGTGACCTGTTCCGCAACACATTAGGAAAGCTCACTCAGTTAAAATTGATTGAAATTATAGCATTAACTGTAACAACTTATATTACATATTGTTTGCTAATTTTAATTTGATAAAAGTACCTAATTACATCTTTCAGTCATAATCATGGCTATACAATGATAGAATAGTAGAAAATAATGTAAATTATGATACAAGTGAGCAAAGTCTATAGGATAACGCGTTTAGGTAGGGTATATGACATTTCACAACCCTGTAATACGTATTGTACGGTTAGATACGCTCTCTAAGCGTGTGCCCAAAATAACTGAACTAACGCCGCCATTTCGTGTTATCAATACAATTTCATATTTGTTTAGAAACAATGCCCCCCTAATAAGTAATAATATTATTCAAGTCGCTAATAGATTTATGTAGTACTGTTTATGTCAGACGATACACAATACGTAGGCAGAAAATCTGTAATACGATTCTATTGTTTTCATAAGTCCTTCTATGTTTCCAACGACGAGCTTATAAATACGCCGAATATATCGGAAAAGTACATTTAGTATAAAAAAAAATAGGCAGTTACCGAATCCAATCAACGTTATTCATACCAATTTTCCGCTTCCCGCTGTCGCAATTCATTCAATGACAGCGCACTAAATTATATTTTAAATGACATGTTTTTCGTTTTTATTTCAGGGGTGCCGGTGGGGGAGGGATGTTCGGCGATGTCAATATTTCAGCCATTTTGGATTCATTTAGTATAAGTTACGACAAAAGAGTAAGACCAAACTATGGAGGTAAGTCGACAAATACATTATAATAATATAAATGAAAATATTAAAATAGGAAAATGCTGTGATATAATTATTTCTCAAAACTATTAAATATTTTTGGTTTGAGTTTTTATTAAGTAATAAGTAGAAACTTTAAAAATCTCGAAATCAAAGTTATCATCACAGAATATCCAAAACTTTTATAACCTTGCTTTTATGGGAATCCGCGAATCTGTCTGATATTGAAATGCTTGTCAAAAAATATCGATATATCTTTATGTCGATGCTTTTAACGAATTAAAAAATAACCTTTAATGAAATACCGTTAATTATTAAAATACCGAGTAAAAATACCAAAAACAATCGGTTCTTTTGAAAAAAAAAACGGCACCCACCTCGCCGTCGTTAGCGTCTCACCTGCGCTAAGTAGGTTTTGGGTACTTGTTGAACTGAAAGCTTCTTCTTTGTGAGAGATTAATCATGTTAACAAATTTTGCCGATACATCGATATTTTTGGTATTTCTCTACACAATTTATACCGGTATTTTACATTCGGTATTTTTTCATTTTTTACATCGGTTTTTTACATTTCCGATATCCTTAAACCAAACTACTTTCATTTCGTATATTTCTACCAAAAAAATGGGTTGACGATTAAAAACATTGCAGAACGTATTTAACCAACCGCATAGTACAACACAATGAAAATTCTTTATATTAAATATTTGATGAAAACGAATATTTATATTACTAAACACTTATGCTACTGTGCGTAAATCTGGATAAGCTACGTCTGTAAGTTTAGTCATCAAAACAATAATAAGTCTCAACAAATCCAGAGATAATTTTGATTTCGAGGAACCAAAACAGGTACCTTTTTTTGTTAAAAGAAACTTATCATAAGTCTTCATAAATAACCAATGCCTAGGTACTGACTATGCTATAACGGACTTTAAGAAGAAAATAATTATGAGAAAAAGAATAATACCAATTTCTAACATCAACAGAAACTTAATAATATCGACAGTCTAAACTCGCAATTAGAATCTGCATAATGTCGTCTTCTTCATAAGAACGCCACAGTTTTAAACGCATTCCTCTTTCTGTGTGGATTTGATACAATGTTTAAGAAATATTCTACCCGGAGAGCTCATTACGACAACTCAGAAACACAGCTGTAAGGTACTAAGGATAACTAACACTTGTCATGTGTTGTGTATTGTGTCGTTTTCAGGACCACCCGTGGAAGTGGGGGTTACCATGTACGTGCTCTCCATCAGCTCTCTGTCTGAAGTGAAAATGGTATCTTATTTTCAAAGCAATTTTAAAGACACAACGCATACATAGCAAGATTTAATCCCTTAGCATTATCACCAGCATTAACCGTTTCATCGTAGCACCCGTGTCCACGGTTCGATTGTATTTGATCGGTGTAGGCGCGACACACGGCCACGCGGTTGACGTAAGTCTCGTGACGCGTGCAACTAACAGGGCCGGGCGCGCCGCGCCCGCACTTAACGTGCACCAGCAGCGACCACTTCATTCCCGCAGCCACCCCGCGCCTTTCGCGACCCTTTTGCTCCGCTCGCCGGGCGATGGGGCACGTCACCGTCCTCTGGTTTGGTTTTCACGGCGCGAGGCGCGCGCGCGACTCACGATTGGGCTTGATTGCAGGTCCGCCAGTGGAGGTGGGCGTCACCATGTATGTGCTCTCTATCAGCTCCGTCTCCGAAGTGCTCATGGTACTCGCCACTGTCAGCTCACGCTTGTCTCGGTCGCTCCGGCCGCGCGCTGGGCCGCTGCGACCGAGCAGCCCCAGACACGAGGCTGCGAGCATGTCCGCGTTTGGTGGAGCAGATCGCCCTTTGTCCGCCCACTTGCTTTCTTATTATGTTTCCTTGTAAAAATGTTGACATTTGAGAAATAAAAGGACCATGCCCATTTCTACCTACCTGTTTGCAGCATAATCAACCAAAAGCACATATTTTTAGACATAAAACCATGAGAAATTTATTTGATATGAGCCAGAGTAAGGGGACGACAATTTGAAAAGTATTTTACCTACTCATAAATATATCGTATAATCGTCTATGTCAATAGATTTTTTATTTTGTTTTTCGGTTTGAAATATTACACATGAATTGATGTTTAATATCTTGTACCGACCTGTCCAAAGTGACAATTTGGGACCTGGAAACATCTTTGCGTGCACATATATGGGAATCTGAATAGATCAGCTATAATTATAAATTCTTAATCATATGTCGTAATAAGCATATTTATAAAATAAATATGTTGTTAAGCCGATTAATTCAATACAAATTTTAATTTTTAATATTCGGCGTCAATAACATAATAGGTACAGTACTTATTTGAACAGACAGTGCAATAAATATGTCAACCGTTGCATGTATTGACGGAACAATTTCCATTGGCATTATAGAATGGTTAAAACATGTTTTAATAATTGACAGCAGCGCTTTGCGCGTGTCAGATCGTTAGTGTCATTCCAAGACTAAACAACGATTTAAAGCTGTTTAAGGTTTGGAATAATTTAAATAGCCCGTATGTCCCTATTGTCTCTTTAAGTCAGGTGGGCATTGTCCTTTAGTAATGAGATCATAATAAGAAAGGCAACCCGTTAAACCTTAAAATACCCAGTTGTGTGTCCTGCAGTACTCGTAACTCCAAAGTTGCTGCCATATCAAGTGATGACGTCTGTTCTCTGATTACTTTTGCGTTAGTGCAGATTACAATTTTAAAAAAAATGGTCTTCTTCTGAATATTGTATGTACGAGGGATAAATAAATTACTGAAAATCAAACAATATTGGCAAAACAAAAGAAATTAAGTCCAACAATGCATTGGAAGAACCTGTATAGGTGTAGTTATGTTATATACGTAGATACCTTTGGGCATGTTAACATTCGTAAAGAATGATACTGATCGTATATTAAACTACATTATTTACTTAAGGGGTGAACATACAATGTCATGATATTCTCTACTGTTTATTGGTAAAAATCAATACACGTAGGTACTTTGGTTATTTGTATTGATACAGCTAACAGATTATCATCACTGTCTTCGCTAAGGTTTGACGTAGAAATAAATAAAAGTAACTAATTCAAAATAAAAACAGCATTACATTTTCGTTTTAAATGGCAATGAAGGCGGCCTTTTAATGAAAGCCAAAATCTTAAAATACATTTAATTAAAACGTACATGAAATGTGTTCAGGCTCTATGGACTTGCGACGACTGTATGTCTCTTATTATCGTGACTCATTTTGTAGTTTGTTGTGAATGTACGTATTATGTGTATTTACTGAAATATTGCCAATTAATTGTAACTTTCTAATCTCTCCAGTGACTTGGAACATCGATACTCTCTGACCTTACATAGTTAAAATTATGCTTTCGTGAGTTTGCTATTTTTGACACCGATTTCTCCTAAATATTACAGCAGTCAGTTGGTCAGAATAAAAAACCGAATTCGGTTTTCCAATATGTCAAACTGTGTAAGCTTGCTAGGCGTTTGTTTGGGTGAAGGACCCTGAAGTGGAAACCAAATCAAGGTTGGGAAGGTCACAATGAGACGTGACCCATGGCCCAGGGTGGGGAGGTTGCCTAATTCACAATCCACAAACTCTCGAATCGACCTCATTAATGAAAGTTAATTTGTTCCACATACCTGGTCCAAAATTTATTGGTGGCAACTTGTATACGTGCCGGCTTGCGTCAATAGAGGATTGCCTCTATCGAGCCGTGGGTGTCCGCCTTCGCCGCCACCCACACACCTCGCCCTCTCCTGTCACTTAGAGCACCCATAATATCCCCATTCATTCTTAGATCTCACCTGTGTTCATGTCACAATCACACTCTCTGCACATTTTGTTTCTTTTGATAACTGTTTTAAGCTTATCGCTCAATTTAACTATTCAACGTAGTGCTGTGTCTATACATTTTAAAGTGTTATTTCTGTCCGAAGTCACGAGAACCAAGCTTCGACTTAAATTATTGTTTTTATAAATATTTTTAATTAGCCTCTTGTAAACACCTATCGCAGTGTATCCATACTATGGCATTGTGTAGGATGAAATATTTCTGGAACAACGCATGCAGATGTTAGATGTTAATTTATAGTTACCCAATTATGTACTGTTTATCTTGAACGTTTTGTAGTACAGTGAAACACTGATACGTATGAAGGTATCCGGGAATTTCAACGTTCCTACTACACATTTAAGATAACGGTGCTGATCTTTGACGACGTGGTATTTTTTTGTTACTTTAAACTGTTTAGTGGGAACGGATAGTATCACGAAGCCTTATCCTACATGTTTGCTTTCAAGCTGTTCATTATTAATTTTTAAAAGTGCGTCATAATATTTAATATAAATGATTTCCTTTCTCAGGATTTCACATTGGACTTTTACTTCAGACAGTTTTGGACCGATCCCCGATTAGCGTACAAAAAGAGAACAGGAGTTGAGACATTATCTGTGGGTTCAGAATTCATAAAGAACATATGGGTGCCTGACACGTTCTTTGTAAACGAAAAGCAATCTTATTTCCATATAGCAACAACCAGCAACGAATTCATACGTATACATTATTCTGGTTCGATCACTAGAAGTATCAGGTAAAAACAAATCTTACATATTTTATTTAGGTATTAGAGTTACATCACTGATTCCTAGGAAAAAATATTATAATTTCTACTGTTGTAAAGAAGTTTGTCTATATTTCAGATTGACGATCACAGCTTCGTGCCCCATGAACCTGCAATACTTCCCAATGGACAGACAGCTGTGCCACATAGAGATAGAAAGTTGTAAGTATCTGAACTATTTCAAATAACTTTGTCCACCGGTGTGTGTTGTTGATAATCTTGTACATTAATCACAAAATGCTAACTTTGATAATTCAATATTGTTAATGTTTTAGCTAATATGAGAGTGTTGCTGAATAACCGCACGCTTTGTGTGTCCGTCGCAACAAACGTAATCTTGTTTTTAAGAATCGTATATTTCGACGGGGTCTATTAAGTTGTATTTAACTTTTTAAATTGATAAATTAAATGCAGATCAATGCACTTTTAGTTACAGATGACCAAAAAAAAATCTCAAATAATCGAAAGCAATATTACTTATACGTGTGTATTGTTCTCACCAAAGCAATCATTTATTTGATTCTATACCACGATGCAAACCTATCACTAGGCTTACAGATATTGTGTTGTGATCACTTTCTTGTATCACAGATGCTACTCAGGGGTACCCCTGTGAGCACAAGCGTACTACATTAATCGTCTACACGTGCTGTGATTTCCCTCGTGTTTTCATAAGTTGGAACGTCTCCTTCTCGCATACAGCACCCGCAGAAGGCAGACTCGTAAATAGTAAGCCTTTGTTCTCACGAGCATTTAGCGAAAGAAATGATACTGAGACATCGACGCTGCGATATGCTGAGCGGGTCGAAGGAGGCGGGGGACGGTGGCGCCCGCGGGGTCTGCACAACCACCGAGGGCCGTGCCGCAGACGAGGCACCGCACACCCACACACCCTCGCACCACCGCCGCTTACGCTCATCTAACGCACACTACTGACTGCACTCGCATGATCTTACATTTAACGCTTGCCTAACTAATCACTACGCGATGTTATGTCATCGATTTATATATTAGCCATCATAATACATAATTGGTACAGAGATCTCATCAGCATTTGTGGCCCTTTATCATCCTTTGAGGTAGTTTTATATTTTACTGTCACTCATATTAAGCCGAACCCCAGTACAATAACGCGCCTTCATTCAACAAATCTCTGGGTTCAGCTTACTTAGTAATTTCTCGCCACAAGTACCATCCTCGACACAGGCGCGGCCGCGTGAGTGAAACGCGATCCTTCGCAGCGTAAGTGATAGCGTTTTGTGTGTTTGGCATGTCTCCGGAGTCGGGTACACAATGAGAGACATTCGGTACCATTGGAAAGATGGGGTGACCAGCGTCGGTATGAGCAACGAGGTGCAGCTGCCGCAGTTCCGAGTGCTCGGCCACCGGCAGCGCGCCACTGTTGTTACACTGACGACAGGTAACCAATCGCAATAGCCGCCCTCCCAGCACAGCACGTTCATACCTCCGCCACCGACCCCGTCTCCCTCAGCCCGTGTGCAGACGATCGAAATCGCGACACAAGCACACACGCTACCTACATGACACGACAATCGCACGACGAGACGCGCGAAATCGAACTCGCGACTCCCCCGCTCTTACCCCAACCGAAAGACGATTCGTGTTGTAAAACCCATTGCGATGGGCCTGGGGTTGTTTCATTTATAATGTCCGCTGCGCACAGTCGGCTACACCATGCGGGACATCAGATACAAATGGAACGAGGGGCCCAACTCTGTGGGTGTTTCCAGCGAGGTGTCGCTGCCGCAGTTCAAGGTGCTGGGCCATCGCCAACGAGCTATGGAGATCTCCCTTACCACAGGTACTTGGGTTCGCGGGGGAATCTAAGAGTAGGGATCAAAGAAAATATTTGAGACACCACAACGTGGAACACTGGACAGAAACAGCCACGATTCTTATCACGTCCTGCTTTTGTATTATTGCACAAAACACTATGAGTGGTGTGAAATAGTTTTTTATGTCATGTCGTTTAATTTCTATTAAAAAGATAATATCATGATAAGCAAATTACTACATATATGTCGAATCTATTGTGTCTTTTGTTTTAGCAAAAAAACTTTCATAGAATTAGATTGAAGTTCTTAAAAATTATATTAACAATTAGAGCTCCTAATTTTTATAATAGTATTCAAATTTCATTCACTTCTATGGAAACATTACTGGTACTATACTATCAAGAGTTAATAACTATATTTTCTTGAGTTCATGGTTTTGTAAAAGTATTATCATACAAACTAAGTACTGTTCTAATATTATTTTTAAACTTTTTACAGGAAATTACTCAAGATTGGCATGTGAAATACAATTTGTTCGATCTATGGGATATTACCTTATTCAGATTTACATTCCGTCTGGTTTGATTGTCATCATATCATGGGTATCGTTTTGGTTGAATCGAAATGCTACACCGGCCCGAGTAGCTTTGGGTGTCACCACTGTATTGACGATGACGACGCTCATGTCGTCTACTAATGCCGCTCTACCCAAGATATCGTACGTCAAGTCTATCGACGTTTATTTGGGAACCTGCTTCGTCATGGTCTTCGCTAGTCTACTAGGTAATAACTATGTTGCTTATTCACAACTGCAAGGCGATTTACTAAAACTATGTCGAATGTATTTTTTTATTCTAAGCGATTGTTATGGCAGAGCAATAGTTTCGCAAAAAAATAATATATAAAATAACCTCGTTATGGATGCAATTCTCTTATCTTTACAGAGTACGCCACCGTGGGTTATATGGCAAAGAGAATACAGATGAGAAAACAGAGATTTGTGGCCATTCAGAAAATAGCGTCCGAAAAGAAAATGCCTGTTGATTGTCCTCCCGTTGGAGACCCACACACGCTATCCAAAATGGGCACGTTGAGCAGGTGCCCGCCAGGTAGACCATCGGTAAGGCATTTGTTTTATGATTCCCCTTAATCTACTTTCACATACACGCATGTGTTTTCATTATATTTCAAATGTGATTTTCAGGAGGTCCGGTTCAAAGTGCACGATCCAAAAGCTCATTCCAAGGGCGGAACTCTGGAGAATACTATTAATGGAGGTCGCAGTGGAGCAGAAGAAGAAAACCCAGGCCCGCCTCCGCACATTTTGCATCCTGGCAAGGTGATTTTTTTTTTTATAAAGCGTTTCAAACTTAATCATTATGCGATTTTGATTGCTATGCGATTACCTTTTTAATGACTGTTCCTTAAGGTAGAAGCGGAAGGGTAGCCCGCGAAAAATACGTAAATCGTAAGAAAATTGGAATTTCGCAGGCTAGCCTGGCGCTCCCAACTTAAGTGAGCTGAGCGGGTTCCATATAGTTCATCGATCAGCACTATAAAAATCGATTCTATGTCGCCAAAAACTAAACACGGCTAATTTTGCGAAACATAAAAATAGGAAATAGGTTGAAAAACTTGCTACAATACAGGCTGGTTTTATTTAATTTGTTTTTAGAACAAATTATTTCAAATTCAGAAATCAATTTGAACGTTACCTTTTATGCGATTGTTTTAATTTTATTCGAACTTTCATCATTTCGAGCGAATTTCCCTTAAAGGCGGGGATACACATGCCAGTAAATCGATAAAGTAGCTGGCATGAAAGTTACTGGAATGTACTAGTAACTGGCACACTGCGGATACATTTGCAGTATTACTGTCATGCAAGTTGTGCCCTTGCATGCCAGTATTACCATCGCGCATACACAGGACAGTTCGTGAGAGTCACTCGTACCTCTTCTTGCGCCAAAAATGGATAACAATCGAAGTGAATTAAACAAAACGTGTTGTTACTAGGAATTAAATGTGATGAGAGATAAACAGCAAAAAAGGGGAAGTTTGGGAAAGAGGTTGGATTAGTAGAAGGGAAGAGGTTGGATTAGTAGAAGGGAAGATTTTGGAGCAAGTAGTTGTATGTTTAAAGAAATGCGTCAAGAAGATTCTGATGGTTACAGAAACCATTAAAAATTGTGGACAAAATAACAAAGAGTCAGCTACTGGCATGCCCGTAGCTGTCGCGTCTGTTCACAAGTGTCAGTTTGGCAACCCCCTGTGTCCCCTCCCTCAACGGGCATGCAAGTAAATTAAATGTTGTGCTAGCTACTCGTATGCCAGTTACAGGCATGCCAGTTAGCGTATACACATGACACTAGCTGGAACGTGCAAGGAGCTGGTATGCTAGTGTGCAGCTACGGGCATGTGTATACCCAGTTTAACAATCAATAAGAATTATGTAACCAAGTCCTTGTAAAAATATTTTGATTTAAAAGAGTGTCCATAAAGTTTCTTGCTCATTCTTCTCCATAGAGATCTACACTTTGGAAGGGGCAAATACAACACTTTCACAGGTTATTATGCCTTGTGACTGGGGCTGTAGATATTTGTTTTTGACTTTCAACAATGGTCTCTAACGGTCATAATGAAATAAATGTTTTGAGTTTGATCTTTTTTAATTAACTTTTTGATCTTTTTTAATTAACTTTTTCATCTTTCATTGGTTACCTTTAAAATCCAAAAAAGTAAATTTTTCACCAAAAAATATTTTACTCAAAATATCACATGTGATCTTATTATAATTTTAAGAGGTAATTATAAATAGGAACACAAGTTAAAATACGAGATATTTTTTTAAATGTTTGGCCTTTTTTATGTACTTCTAAATATATGTGGTGTGTGCATTTCGATTATTTTATTATTGCATTTCAAAGAATAAACAGCGTTTTATCGTTTTTTTCTGGGTTCTTAGAATAAATAAATAATGTTTCATATAATGGGCATTAAATCGGAAACTTAATATTTCTTAAACTATTCATTTATGATATTTATAATTTTGATCTACATATTATAGTTGGCTAACTTGTAAAGGTGACAATGTTGAGCCGATAATACTAAGGGCTGTGGCTGAGATTACAATGAGGGGGTGTGAGGTGTTACGCGAATGAATAAAATTAGAAATGAGTACATAAGAGTAGTTGCGCCGGTGATTGAAAATTTGTGTGGTAATCAGGTGTAGAGATATGGGCATGAGATACAGAGGAATGAGGAATATTTTCAGTATGAATGTGGATGGGCATAAGAGTAGAAGGAAGACCGAAGAAACGATGGATGATCTTGAAGGATGATATGGTAAGAAACGACGTGTCTGATGAGATGACGAGAACTAGAAAACTATGGAACAAGAAGACATGCTGCGCCCAGCCCAAATGATTTAAGATAAGGGCGAGACCTGAGACTGAAAAGTTGTCCGAGTTAAAAAAAAAAAACGCAAGAATTTTGACTTTCGCGCAGTAGCTTGTAGATTCCTTCCGTTTCTTTCGTTAATATTCAAAAGTCTTGGAAACAACTATCGCTCACACAAAAAAAAACCTGTGAGCCACGTTAAGCGCTATCGATTTTTATTTTTATTTTATTCGTGTCTGTGCGTACAATGTTTTCTTAAATAATGTAGAAATTGGCATACTTACAAAAGTCTTTTAATTTCCAGGACATAAGCAAATTGCTGGGAATGACTCCTTCGGACATCGACAAGTACTCGCGCATAGTATTTCCAGTATGTTTCGTATGCTTTAACTTAATGTACTGGATCATTTATCTGCACGTTTCTGACGTCGTGGCTGACGATCTGGTTCTACTGGAAGAGGATAAATAGAGGGCGCTGTACATAATCCACTTATTTTCCCACAAATGCAAAATAAATAATAATTTGAAACAAGTAATTTAACTGAATTAATCCACTCGTTCGTAGATGTATAGAAAATATGCTGAATTTTTTTCATTTACACTTGGGAATTTTCGTACCCCGACATTAATTTGTAGATTTTAACTAAATATAATATACTAAAAGTAATGTAAAATTGTAAATACTTAAAAGACTCGAAAGATACGAAATAATTACGGTCGATTTAGCGTAAGATCTACACTTTTACGACAGTCTGAAGTAGAATGCAAACGACTATTGTGTGTCATTTAGAATTTAAACGAAACGATGGATTTTTGGCTACTGATGTCAGATTTAGAAATAATAGACACGATTAAAATTTCTTAGAAAAAAAAACCTTTTATCCCAGATATATTAGAGATTAAAGTTTTTTTTTGCCGCAGTACTTCGGAGGCTGTTTGACAAGGTATTGTACTGATTACTTTGGCAACGGCTATGTCTACTCTCCTGTAATTCGCTAGACACGTATTTAACCCTAGCTCAGTAAAAAAAACCATAAGTACCATAAGTTAAACGGTTAAACACTACCTCCTTTCTTCCCGTGAGGGATGGGTTTTAAACCCTGAAACACTAAAACACTTTTATTTACACCCGTATTATGTAGATATATCAAAACATTAGCAAGCGAGCCGGGTACGTTTTGAATCGTGCTATTTATCTCTATCAGTTAAAAGCGAACTATTAAAATAATCAATTTGTAAATAACACTATAATGCTAGGACATTAATTCTACAATTCTCTAAATAGACCTACAACAAAAGCGTATTTATAATGGGAAATATAATACTTAGAGGTATAAATCTAGTGTTGTTTTTAAAGCGTACAAGTCATCAATATAACCCCGCCCTACCAACGATGTACAAGCATTTGTATTAAAAAGTTCCTAAAAAATGTGGGGAATAGTACCTTCGCCGGTGCATGTAGATATAGGTCCATACGACTTAATCAAGTTTCAAATTATTATTAGTTAAGTGGTAAAATGAGTGGAATTATGGTATATCTGTAGTAATACGAATCTGATGCTCAAATTTCTCAGCTTGAATTATTTAAATAGTTTTAGTAAAATTTTGTAATTATGTCATAAAATTAGTAATTCGTTTATTCTTTGCTAATATCGTTGTAATAATATCATTAGGCAATTTTGTTTTTAACTGTAGTTGCAAACCATTCCAATGTCCTTAACAAACTTTTTTTATTTAATATCGTTGTTTTACTTTCTAACTTGTAAATGATTAATGAATGTTTTGAGCAATTAATTTTGCTTTTCATCATCGAATGCGTGTTGAGTTTTGATATTAATGTTTTTAATGTTGTCTGCTTAACATTGGTAATTATAAATCAATTAATAACTGATGAATAATTTACGTCAGAAATCAACAGCATTCAATTATTCTTAGAACATGTCCCTACGCTAATTGGAACAGGTAAATATTCACCAATTACCATAAATCTATTCTTATTTCCATCATTATGTCGGAGCAAATCAGTTCCATTAGAGGCATGCTGTCGCCAAATGTTAAAAATTCCAAAACCCAGCATGTATGTTCCCACTTCCGTCATATTGTACTTTTTCAAAACATTGAATTTGATTGACAAGTCAAGCTTTTTGATCATCTTTTCACGTTAATTTGGAGTTTAGTAAATAATTCTTAACGAACGGTATTCGTAACGGAAGTAACGGTATTCGTAACGGAAGTAACGGTATTCGTAACGGAACGTAACGGTATTCGTAACGGAATGTAACGGTATTCGTAACGGAACGTAACGGTATTTGTAACGAAACGTAACGGTATTCGTAACGGAACGTAACGGTATTCGTAACGGTATTCGTAACGGAACGTAACGGTATTCGTAACGGAACGTAACGGTATTCGTAACGGAACGTAACGGTATTCGTAACGGAACGTAACGGTATTCGTAACGGAACGTAACGGAACGTAACGGTATTCGTAACGGAACGTAACGGTATTCGTAACGGAACGTAACGGTATTCGTAACGGAACGTAACGGTATTCATAACGGAACGTAACGGTATTCGTAACGGAACGCAACGGTATTCGTAACGTTCGGTTTTCGGATTTCGGAACGGATACGGAACGGTTTTTCTAATTCGTAAATTTTCGGCATACCATCGCTAATTTCATTTTTATAAATTCATACTTATTCCAACTTTATAAAAAGAATTAATTTAGATTTTTGAGAAATATTTTATAAAGTGTCTTTTTTATCGGCAATACTATCTAAAAGCATTTGAAAGACTACAATATAACTAACTTGGATGTTACAGCAATTAAGTTATCTTGATTTCATTCAACTTAACAGAAATAATAATTATTCCAAGTCAAGTAGTATTTTTTTTCACTTGGAATAAGGCTTAAGTAGGCTTCATGTTTCAATAAAAAGTCTAACATGCAAAATCGTTTCAATGATTTTGCGGTCAGTATCTTTGCGAATGATCTAAAATTTCCCTTAAGATGGATTCGAATAACTGTCTCGTCTACGATTCTGTATATCCGGTCTATATTTGATAATTTCTCGTTATGTTTAAGAGTGTTTACGCCTTACGGCATTTCATACAAACTTTCAAGTACTTATTTTCGAAATGACTGAACCGATTTTAATGAAACTTAATACGGCAGGATATATAGGATATATATCCAAAAATTTACTAAAAAACATTTTAGAAATGTCTTTAAAAAAAAAAGATAATTGTTAATTTCTGTTTCAATAGATAATTTATAATCGGTCTAATTTAGCTGTAACACTATTTTTCGAAAATGTTTTTAGTAAATTTTTAGACCTATGTCCTGCTTATGCGTATGAAGTTTCATTAGAATCGGTTTAATCAATTCGGAAAATAAGGACTTGAAAGTTTGTATGAAATGTCGTAAGGTGTAAACGCTCTAAAAGGCCGTATGCCAACAACGCGATATTAATGTAAATATACATATAGAGAACTTCCAGTATCTGCGTATTTGTGGAATACCTTCACCTCTTTAAAAAAAACAGTCATACCAACCTGCATTTAAGCCAACGTACACATGCTAGCCTACCACCTGTTGATGCAGATTTACTGTCACTAGTAACAGTTATATATTTGGTTTATTGTAAACCTTATTTACTAGAAAAGTAAAGACATAGTTTAGTCCTCCTGTATTTAAATAGTTTTACCTCTGAGAATATTTGCTATTTCTTTACTAGCCGCACAATAGTCCATGCAACGCTTTCCTAAATTAGTACAGTTTAGATGAATTAGCTTATTTTGCTCGCTAGTATTCTACTAAAGCAGTAGTTGAAGCATAATTTATTGAGCATTAGAAATGCGTTGTTAATGTGGGAATATTATTCGTGGGCGAATCACTAATAAAGTGACGAGTGCCGAGTAAATATTCCTATCTTCACAACGTTATTAATTCCTTTTTCCCACCCTCGAATATCTGACAAGCAGGGTTCCTGTCTTCAGCTACGACTCACAATAGTCATGTTGTGCGTCATGGGTTCCTTAAGGTTTCAATTATGGCAAATGGACAAAATATTCAAATTTTAGACGTAGCGGTAAACCTGAAGAATTCAAGCTCAAAGTAATCATAATTATATTATATCAAGTTGATATAGAACACCAAAATGTTATCAATTTATGAATGAATAGAAATTGTAAACTTTACTTTTAATGGACAGTAAAGCATTGTGTATAATTAAAGAATATTGCATAAGCGGATGTTGACAAAAGAATTGCCAGGTATAGTAGTACATACAAGGCATACTGCTGATTTCTGTTGTTTTGAGCACATTACCAACACGTCCCAGACTGCGTCGACACGTTTATTACAGCAGTCTACCTTATAAAAATCTTATGGAACCTTGTTCGTAAATAATGAAGTTTAATCGCCTGATTTGCACGATATTTTACTTAAGAACTAAAAGAAATAAGAAACTTTCAAGTTAGACTTAGATTTATTTATGTTATGTTTTAAAACATGAAATGAGTGTGATCTAAATCAAATCTATTGGCATTTTAGGAGTATTATGAAATTAACTCACTTTGTATTGAAATGTATTCAAATCAAAGCTTCATTGATTATTATAATTATTTAATTCTATATAATTATTTTTCCATTTAATTTTGTGGCAGATTTAAAAAGTAGCCTCTGTACATTTGGATGACTAATTTTAGGCATAATATTGTACTGTATAGGTACATTTTTAGGTCGTAATGTACATAAGAACATTATTTATTAATTAATTCATATAAACAGCACTCAAAATATAAGGCACCGTGTAATCTGTGTATTCACTTTTTTATTTCAATGCAATTTATTATGACTATGAAGGTCTGTTGTATAACTTAATAACAACAATTTATTACGACTTTGAAGGTCTGTTGTATAACTTAATAACAATTTAAGATTAAGATAGGCTGCTGGTAGAGAAGTAAATAGAAAGTAGGTTTTAAGACGCGACTTCACACACGTCTCTCCGAAACGAAATTCTAAAATATATGTCTAGTGACTAGTAATTAAGGTCAAGACAGATAGGTCTAAAGGAATGCATCTTAGATAATTACTGTCTTAAATTAATGTAACTATGTGTAGTTATGCACTTTAAAAGTAAACCACTCATCCTTCGAAACACATTCAAGATGTCAGTAAAACTACGTTTTACTTCAAATTGACATCAACATTGAGTTGTATAAGTAAACTATGTAGTTCTTGTTAGCAAATTGACATCAACATTGAGTTGCATAAGTAAACTAGTTCTTGTTAGTTAATTTAACATAAATCTATGGAAACGGATGATTTACTGATTGATGTACCTATGAAATCGTCATATATACGTAAGAGTTATATGTACTTACTGTAGTAAAACTTTTCTGAATGTTAGAATCAGTAGAAAAGTGAATTAAATGAATCGCATCTGTATTTATATACGAAAACGTTTTAAAATTGGAATTTGATATTTTTTCGTATCATGGAACAATATAGTGGACTAGTATAAATTGTTTTAGCTCCAAAAATAAAATGAAATCGAGTAGGCTGAAGAACAAAATTACTTAGAAATAAAAAAAGACCGTCACGTTCGTGACTCTATTAAGTAAAATAAATTCTTACAATATTAGCGTCATCTTCTCTAAAAAGAGTTTACACCATAACCTACCTACTGATGCTTTCTATCGCATAAATATTTTATTAAAACACTAGTGTCCAACATTAATATTGATCTATCTTGATAGGCGGACCCTTTGTTATACTGTGGTTAAAACAATTTTCGTAACACGAGTGCAGAAACATTGTTATCAGCAGCAATTTATACTAGTCTTGTGAAGCTTTTCTTTTCCACTATCTTAAAGATTTACTGTTTTTTTTAATTTTATGATTATCAGTTAGTTTCCTTTTCCTTCTACAATAAAACTAAAGATGAAAAGACTTATCACTGCACTTCTAACCACTTTATCCTTGTACACTTTGATTTCTTTCTAACTCAATTTTTTTTCTGATTCGTCGCTTAAATACATCTCTATTGAGTTATTCAATGAATCGTAATTATTGTATATTTTATCAACTCCCAGTTTCTTGATCCTTCAATTTACTTATGGTAGGTAATCGTACTCTATAAAATGTCTTACTATGCGGTCATGTAATGACTAAATATTACAATTAAAATGTAAAAACATCGTACAATTAAAATGTAAAAACATCGTACAATTAAAATGTAAAAACATCGTACAATCAAATTATACTTAATAATATATTTGATTGATATATATGAGATTTGGAAGGATCCATTTAGTAACAGGATCTATTTATATATATACAAGATACAGAGATTAAATAATGCAGCAGTAAGTCTTTTTATCTATAGACATTATTTTGAGAGAGTTTACGATTGAAATAGTTTTATAATAAAACTGCAAAAAAAAATAAAACAAAATACCAAGAATGGCCAACCAAGCTGTCAATCACATTTTTATATTGTCGTCAGATATTATCTATTTATGAGCGAGGGTATTCATAAGGTGGGTACATTAAATTAGGGCTACAACTGCACTGATCAAAATGAATAGGGATTTTAATCCGTGAAAAAAAAAACCGTCAATTGGCTGTCATGAAAAATGTGCACATAAAAAAAAGTGTCGTTTCGATGCTATTTTCCGGTAAATAATAAAATGTCCACCGACGTGACTCAGCTCAGACAAAACAAAACCATGCCATTTCATACATAGCTGGATATTTTGTTTTAAAAAGAGTATCTAATGACTGCAGTATTTTTGACGAATGCCAGCAACTAGGAATCTAATTTTACAAACAGAAAATGTATCTTTTGAGATCAGTTTGTTAATCGATCAGTTTGTTAATCGATCAGTTTGTTTATCGAGCAGTTCTTACAAAATATGCACTTTAATGATAATATTACGTTTCGAAACAGAGCAAACAACACCACTTACCATTAGAAAACATTTTAAGCAATATACATTTTGTAAATTGTAGAACATAAGGTAACATTAAAAATAATATACATGCAATAATCACGCCCCTTTATTAATATTAAAAATGAAGAATGTACCCTAACCATTTTAAAAATTAAATACATAGAAATTCTGAAGATACGCTAGATAACCTTAAGTTATTAAAGTATTGAATGATAAAATTGAACGCACGTGTCTTAGATATTATAGAGTTTTATAAACAGATTTACAATAGTTATAAAAAACCTATGAATAGCCACAAGTTCAATTGGATGGAGGGAATAGTTGATCTCCCTTAAAAATTGTATATTTTTTTTTGGTGAGTTGATATTTCAAACAATGCGTATTTTAAGATGGAATTCTTACCATTCTAGTTAAACGCAAGTATATGCCCCTAAATAAGTTGAGTCGCCTTTAAACCAACTAAAAACAGGCGTAAAGCGCATGTAAGTTTTAAAAACAAATATTTTGAATAAAAGCTTTAGAGTTAATTTCAACCAGTCTGTACTTTTTATGTTTATGGCAGTGGCAATTGACTTAAAATTCAATTTATATCTATTTTGTTCCAGTTATACATTCTTATATATAAACAGTAAGCAGCCAATGAAGTATAAGCCTTTTTCTCATAATTTTCTACCATTTTCCCAGGGTCATTGTGACTGTTTAATAAGCGGACTTATTTACCTCATTGATATTATATCCTAAAAAACGTAACAACAATAACGTTCACCGTAAGAAAAAAAATAATGAAGAAATGTAGTTATTTAAAATTATTATAGTATTACATTTAAATACACATCAAAAGTATTTCACCACTAGATAATATAATAACACAGTATTTACTTGCCAACAAACCAAAATACTCTTCGAAACTTAACAAAAAAGGTGCAGATATAATTTGAAAAGTAAACTAAAAGAGCTCCCTTCCTCACCGGCTACATTGACCTCTCATGTAACAACAGATCAGCCGTATGCTCCAGGTCAGGGCACTTTAAATGGAACCTCTTTGAAAAATTTCCTTTCTTAACTACCCATGTGGTGCAATTTGTTTGACATGTGTATTGCCTATTTACTATAATCTACTATTTTTATGTATAAAATAATGAACACGGACGTTAATAACTATTTAATGTGAAAGTTAATAATAATGCTTTTAATTTAACTTAAAATCTTGACAAATGCATTGTCATCCCTTCCAAAGAATATCTGAGATTAGCTTCCTAGCATTTTAACTTAGCTATCAGATATTTAGAAAATAGAATTATACGATAAATATTTAAGTTAATGCTCCTCCAAACTAAGTCTCTCCAATTTCTTCCATTTTACTGAAAGTTCTTCACAAAACTTAATTGCCTTCAATTAATTGCATAGGCACTTCCGCATGTTTTATAAACTGCGTTAATTTAATGAGAAATTATAATCTAGCAAGTAATGTTAACTGTATTGCTCACACCTAACCTAAGTATATAATGTTGGAGAAATCATCTAGTCTCGGACTTATTGCACATTTCCAACACTCCTTACCTACTTCCAGATTAAATAGTGAGTAAGGCTGCACTTTTACTTTGAAAGATAAAACTGAATATAACTAAAATTAACAACTACGTGAAGGAAACGATTTATTATCATGAATCGAATTTTTAACACCCATTTTGGCAAGTTGCTAGAAATACTACCCATATAGAACAAACGAAATATAGGTAGAGCGAATAGATGATTTTACAGAAATAGAGTGTGATCATTATATTATATAATCGTACGAGTAGAATCAATAAAATAGAACAAAATTAGAAAATAATAAAATTGTGAAAGCTGTTAACGAAAATGACAGATTTGATAAGTGTTAAATTGAACGTTTAATGTATTTATTGTTTGTTTTGGAAGCTTGAATTGTGACCTAATTTCATTTCTTTTGTAGAAAATGAACACGAAAACTTCGACATATTTCTGCTATTTCGTACTTTCAACTGACTGTAATTACACACTATGGTTTGATAATGAATAACTAGTATTCAACTTAGATGCTTTACAAGCGCTTATAGACATACTCGATGTCAATATTAATGTGTTTTGTTTTGTTTTTTTTTTTTTGTTTTATCGTGAAGACTCCTTAAATTAAAATTGCTAAACAGCGAGGTCATTGCTTAACACACTCGCATTCTCAATGCTATTAGTTAATCAATACAATTGATCAACAACTGTTGCTTTTTATACGTCGTCGAAATGACGATTTTTCAAAACTCAGAAAGTGTGTTACGCAATTAAGGCGCAAGTATCGTTATTATTTGCAAAACTATTGTTTTGGTATATGAACAACTATTATATATTATTAAATATTATGTAAAATGATAATGAAAAATAAACTTTTTCAAATAACCAGACTCGTTTTTTTATAAAACTAAAATCCTTGTGTCAAGTCATGTCACCTATTACACTAAGACCCGATTTCACCAAAGTAAAACCATTAATCGTCCAGGATCCATAGTACATTTTTGAACTTGATTACTATCAAGCTAATTTTCCGCGAGTAGCTTCATTTTGATGAGACGCCCAACAAGTTCATGTACGAAACTCTCGATTGTGGTAGCAAACAGAGGTAGCAAGGATAAAATATGTCGATTTGAATATTTGGGAATCATCCCAAATATTTATTACTAACTGGTTTTTTTTTGTTAAAACTCAAGATAATTATCTAAATTATTCGAAAATATATTTGTCCTACAAAATCTATGGTTTGATCAAAGAGTCCCCTCCTTCCAACATGTGTCGATAACGAGGTCATCATAAATGATTACTAACCAGCTGATTTTTATTTTATCTATATATTCGTCACAAAAAATGTGACTTTTTGGTAGATTTCACTCAACAAGAAGTTAAAAAATTAATAATATTCGACTTAAGTTCAACAAAAAATTAACAAAAAAAAAAAATTGTGCCGCTTTGGTTTCTGTATTTTGCTACTACAGCTGAGTCACACGGGTACGCATGCGCAGAGCATTGCTTACTGCGTATTTAGGTATCCCAAGTTAGTGTTGACCCTATGATTGCAAACATTTTCTCAGTTGACCACGTGGTTTATTTTGCCTCTCGAGAAATAATTGTTATGGAATTAGTAAGTGTCGAATTTTAATGTTCTTGAGTTGATGTTTATGGCCTTTAGAATAAGAATGTTTTTATTTTGAAGGATAGAAAAACGATTGAGATGTCAGTGGGCAGTCTGAAAATGTGGGTTGTTTGATATGGTGTTTTTAGGGGTTTTAGACATGGAGATGTAATTTGTTATAAGTATTTTACAGTAAATTGACGTGTGAACATAATCTGTGATTTTCAATAATGTAGAAGGAGAAGGTATTACAATATGAGGGGCAGGGTTTTTACTGGTTTAGGAACCATCAGAGTTTAAACCCGCTAGAGGTTATGGGCCGCTCCCTCATATAAAGATACGCAGAAGGTAAGACGCCAAAACAAAAAAATCTGGAGCAAAGATTTGAAATTATTAATGAAAAAAACTAAATTATTAAGATGGCGGAAGATTTTACTGCAATTTCAAAACTGAAAAATGAAAATGATTACTATTTGTGGAAACCAAAAAGTAATATTAATTTTAACTGCAAAAGATTTAGAAATAGTTTTGGAAAAAGAAGGAAAAAAGGAAAAAGATTTTAAAAAGAAGGATGCGAAGGCAAAATTAATAATAATAAGCGCTCTAAGCGAAAAATATACAATACATGCAATTAACTGTGAGGAAAGCAGAGATATATTTAATAAATTTGATACGCTATTCCTAGGACATAAAAATACCAAAATCTAATTATTATTAGAAGAATTTTATAAGTACAGAATGGAAGGAAAGGATATCATGACGGAAATTGCTGAAATAGAAAATAAAGCAACCAGAATTAGAGAACTAGGATATAATTTCGACGACCAACAAATTATAACAAAAATTCTATCGGAACTACCAGAAGATCTAATAAATTTCAGAACGGCATCGGAATCAACTAATAGGGAGGACAAAAATTTAATAAATTGAATATTTTATTTATTTATTTATTTATATTTAATTCAGGTACAACCCATAAATTTGTTAGTATTCCTTAACCTATGTTAGTAAAAACACACAATAACTAATAATTCCTAATTGCGCCACCTCACGGAGACCCCCGGCAACAGTACATGCACTGCGCACAGGTGCCCCATAAGGCGGCCCTCAGTCTTACTAGCAACAACGCTCAGAAGACTGCTGTCGCTGCCCCGCATCCGCCGCAGTAGTGAAGCGGATCTTTTACGAATGATCGCATAGAAGTCGTCAGTACGCGCTGCTGTGAACATCCCTGACGCGCTACAGAAACGGGGCAGCGACAGCAGTATCCTAAAAGCATTGTTATATTACACACGCAGGGCATTGAACGTTTTCTGCGTGTATCTGGTCCACAGACTGCAGGTATAAAAGGTCTGGCAATAAGCCCTAAACAGAGTTATTTTGACATTGCTGTCGCACTTTGCAAATCTGCGGGCCAGCATGTTGCATCTTCTTCGTCTTTGTTGTTTATGGATTCTAAGTAGATAGTTTTGAAAGCAGGAACGATTGTAATTTTGATAGGAAAAGAAAATGACTGATGTGTCAGTGTGTGGTCAAAAATGGGGAAGCCCGTTAAAAGCTAATTGTAGATGGCACGACTATAGCTGGTTCTCAATCTGACCAATGAGGTCGAGCTATTATGAAATATGTATAAAATGACATTAATAGATTTTCAACCAATGACGATGCTTGGAACCAGCTATGGTGGCGCCATTAGTTCCACAGTTTCCATCCCCATTGGGAGAGTCACAGATGAGTTTTAGAGAAATGTTGGTTTTTTAAAAGGTTGAATCTTTTTATAATATACAGGGTGTTTGGTGCATCGTATGCCAAACTGAAATGGTCGACTGGGGGGGTCATCTGCTATCCTTTCAGACCCCTAAACAATTCTCATGCCCCGTTGATTTTTTTTCATCGAGTTTTTATTGTTTTATTAAAAAAATATCCAAATTTTACATTCAAATACAAATTTAAAAAAAAGTATAAGTCGTAGACCCTGAATTTTAATTTTATTTAGATGTGTATTGTATTCCAGTACTTTTAAATTCAAAATTAGTGGCATTGGCCTTCTAGTTTTTTTATAATTTATTCGCAAAGTTTCGGACTCAATTAAAGCTGTCCATGTTGCAGCTTTTTACATGGGTATAAAAAAAGAACCAAAAGCGACCGGGATCTTCCAACTCCCTCAAAAATTCTCTAGTCTTTCTTCTTACTAGTGATGTGCCACATGCCATAAAAATCTTTTTATAACTTTGTGAATTCGATAGAATTGTGAATCGAGTCACAAAATATTAAATTCCAAATTATGATTTCAAAACATATTTTTGCTTAAATGATACCTGAAAAACTTATTAAATCTGTTATCTCACTCTTATAAGGTAAAATCTGTCTCCTATCTCGCTTTTGGGGGGAAGCAGGGTTCTAGAAATAAAAAAAATGCATTTTTAACATTTATTTAATAATTTTGTGTGACGATGTGTTCCCCAATGTGTGGATTGGTCGCGATAGCCCTATTGCATGCGCCACGGAAGTTCCGACTAGGGAGGTACTACTTCAATAGGGCCATCGCGACCAATCCACGCATTGGGGAACGCATCGTCAAACATAATCATCTGCCTAGCCTTTTCCTAAACTTTCTTGGGGTTGGCTTCCAGTCTAACCGGATGCAGTTGAGTAGTGCGTACCAGTATTTTACATGAAGCGACTGCCAATGTGACCTTCACAACCCAGTAACTGGGTAATGCGATACCCATTGGTAAGACTGGATGTCAGACTTTTGGCTTCTGACTACTCTTAACGACTATCAAAGATCTACAAATGACAGCCAGGACCAACGGCTTAACGTGCTTTCCGAGGCACGGAGGAAACTCGGTATGTAATTATGGTCACCCATCCACGGAACAACCTCGGCAAGCACGGCTTAACCTTAAAGATCGACCCGTGCGGCTGTTATTATTTAGCCACGAGCTCCTCAACATATCGTCAAACAAAATTATTAAGTAAATGTTAAAAATGCATTTTTTTTGTTTTTAGAACCCCCCTTCCCCCCAAAAGAGAGATACGAGACAGATTTTGCATAACAAGAGTGAGATAACAGATTTAATATGTTTTTCAGGTATCATTTAAGCAAAAATATGTTTTGAAATCATAATTTGGAATTTAATATTTTGTGACTCGATTCACAATTCTATCGAAGTCACAAAGTTATAAAAAGATTTTTATGGCATGTGGCACATTACTAGCAAGAGGAAAGACTAGAGAATTTTTGAGGGAGTTGGAAGATCCCGGTAGCTTTTGGTTTTTTTTTTATACCCATGTAAAAAGCTGCAACATGGACAGCTTTAATTGAGTCCGAAACTTTGCGAGTAAATTATAAAAAAATTAGAACGCTAATGCCACTAATTTTGAATTTAAAAGTACTGGAATACAATACACATCTAAATAAAATTAAAATTCAGGGTCTACGACTTGTACTTTTTTTTTAAATTTGTATTTGAATGTAAAATTTGGGTTTTTTTAACAAAACAAAAAAAAGTCGATTAAAAAAAATCCACAGGGCATGAGAATTGTTTAGGGGTCTGTAAGGATAGCAGATGACCCCCCCCAGTCGACCATTTCAGTTTGGCACACGATGCACCAAACACCCTGTATTATGTTACATTCAAATTAAAAGACAGTGATGATGGAATCATGAAGTTTTACTGAAGATATAGAAGGGTCCCAATTTGATGAACTGAACAGGTGACGTATATCAAGTATGAGAGGGGCTGGATTATAGTTGGTTTCTTAACCATAAGTTATCCTACACCCACATTTTTGATATAAATATTGATTGATAGTCGAAATAAAATGAAGAACAGATGGAATAAATTGTTTTTATAAATCGAAGGGATCCCAGGAGTTTTTACAATGTGAGTGAAATATAAAGTTAAAAATTTAACAATCACCGATGTCAGTGGTGTCCAAGATAAACAGAAAATATTTAGGAATCGAAAACAAACTCATTGGTTCTTGTCCGGATTTCAACTGCGAGGCTTAAACCCCTGGGCCATACGACATTACAAGTAATAAAATAAATAAATAAAGTAATAAATAAATATATAAATAAAATTTAATTCAAATAAATATCTAACAAACAAATCCTACTGCTACGGTACACAAGTTTTTAGACAAGAGAAGGTATCCCAGTAAGTACACACATTTCATGCACCCATTGAAAAAGACATCACCAATTTGGAGCCAGATATTTTGTAAGAATTCAAAATACCGTAAAACAAACACAAATATGCATCAACTTGAAAGCTGTTATTTGACCGATACTTATCGATTTAAAACTTATTTAATGTTGTAAAACTTTAAACTCTCCGTTAAAATAGTTTGTTTTTTTTTTATTTCCCTCATAATGGCAGCTATTTCACATTAAGGTTACTTTTGCACGACCTTAAGAATACTAGCACTTCGGATCGAACGTCCTATAGAGGAAGCCGGAGCACTTGGCCACAAACCATACTGCTTCAGGAAGGAGGAATAAACGAACGAGTGATGCGTTTTGTAAAGCGGGATTTCACAGGAGTGATTTTTCAAAACGACAAGCTTTCACAATGGTGATCGTTTGGGATAACGATGTATTGGTAACAAACTACTGCGAACAACAAACTACTGAGCTTCCGAGCAATTTTATACTAGCAATGATCTTAGGGCCCTCGATTTTGACTAAGGTCCATTTGCGACGATGATCTCCCAAGCTTTCTATCTCATAAATTCACAAATACAAAAGAATCCTAACACTAACAGCTATACACGAACTTCATTTTTACGATTTCACAAAGTTTAGAATCATAATTTTGCTAAGCCAATCTGATAGAAACAAAAAACGTGGTCAATGTGAATGACGTTTTATAAGGCTTTTTTTGACAGTCAACGTTTACTTTTTTTTATTAAGTGCCAACCATAATTTTTATTGCCAGAAATGAGTTTCGAGATTTAAACCTCTTTTAGTTTAATACTGCTGTTGCTGTCTTGGGTGGCATGCCAGCGTTTCAGCCCCAATCATGAGATGGACCCATGGTCGACGTCAAATAATGCAAACGCAAACGCGCCATTTTCAAGAAAGGTAAGAATTATTATATTTCAGTAACGTATAACAACACAACTCTCTTCTTAGCTCCCATCAGTAATGCTTTAGCTGTTGATAAAAAAAATACAAATAAATAATCATTAACAATCTCTTTAAAATTCCATGTATCATTATCAACGGCTGCGTTATGTGTCCATTTTCGGATTAATATCATACAAATGTCTTAGGAAAAATCAAATTTTCATATTTGAAGTCCTTATAAATGGAACTTAGAAACATTTCATCTGGAAACACCATCAAATTTAGGTATATTTTATTGTACTAGTTTAATTATTTAAAAACAGTTCTCCTACTCTTTATATTACTATCCACGCTCTTAATTTAATTTTAAGTTTTAACTAATATTTGTATATTATTGACATTATGTTTATGCCCTCATAGTTTTTTCTTATTTGATAATCTGGTGTTATTTTTCCTTGCGATATCCCCACTATTTACTTTAGGTACCTATATACAACTGTATATCATAATTTTCAGCACCAACTTGTATCTAATAAAAGCTGCAGATAAAAAAACAAAACAAATACTTAAGAATTACAGCAAATTTGACGATTCTCATGAAGAGTCTTGATCCAGCATAACCCGAGCCAGTTTCTCATGAAAGTAACTCAGGTTACCATTTTTCTTAAAACCAGCCCCAGTGGTTCGCTCAACGCGTCTGCTCTCTGGTCGTGCCAAATTTGTCGCATCTGTGTACGCGAAAGTGGGGGCACCGACAACTTTAGCAATATGGTATGGTGGCTCGTGTGAATGCGTCCCACCTACAGGGGGTGCCCTTAGCGTGTAGTCGCTTAGTTTGTAAGTAATTGTATGTCCTGGCTGGAGGTCTTAAGGCACCCACAGGATAGTCCGGTTAAGCAGACGACAAGCTCCTAGGTTGAACTGCGAGATGCAATAAACAAAAAAAAAAACAAAAAAGAGTAACTTGGCACAGCTCAAAAAAAGCTAAGAGTGTAGTTTTCGGTGGGTTGTTGTTAGAAACAACAACGCACCGAATTATTGACTTTAAAATGCAATCTTTGTCCATTCTCGAGATGTACTGAGAGGTGAACTATGGTCGAGTACCTTTCATGTCGGGGAAGCAAAATATGCGCCAAGCTGCTTCGAAGCTACTCGCTTACTAGCTACTACCTCATCAAAATTTTCTACCGTAAATGTTTCTTTTTCTGGGGCTCTACTATGACCTCTTAAAGCAATCTTATTTTAACCGTACTTTGCGTTTTCGCACCATCACGTCTTTAAAACAAACTTGTTATATTCCTGCTAGAATTAGCAATTTTGATAACGTCACCACAAATAATTCATTCAATTGGTACCACAACGTGCCTTTTGACAAACAGCAAGAATCTTTTTACGTCAAAATGTAGGAATGCTTGACAGTTTAAAAAAGTTGATCCATGAAGACTTTTATCCCACCAAAAACATTTCATGTAAAATGTTGCCAAGACGACCACATAAGGTTTGCCCTGTGAAAAAGATATCAGATCTCATGTAGAGCCAAGCTTCTGAATCTACACGGCCTAACTCTTCCGACCTAACTTCACAAATTCTACATATCAGTAAGAATGTATGTCTTCGCCGTTTCGTTACCGTCGTGGAGGTGATGCGAATATTTAGTTTCTGAAGTAAGTAACAAAAAAGCCAAGCTATACATTTTTACTCATATGTAGAAATTGTGAAGGGTTAGGTAGTAGTTGCATTTTTGCTGGGGGCACGGTAGTGTTTTTTTGTATACTGAACTTTGTTTACATACCAAATTTCGGCTTTCTAGCATTTCATGAAGTACCCTAACATTTTGAAGTCTCATACAAACTTCCACCCACCCCCCCTATTTTAGGGGATGGGGGGCGAAAGTTATAAGTTTATGATTTTTTTTGTTGGTTGTATACTAAACTTAGATTACATACCAAATTTCAGCTTTCTAGCACTTCAGGAAGTAGCCAAACTTTTTGATGATCATCAGTGTGTCGGTGACGAAATCGATGTAAATTAGATATCAATAAAATCTAAAGTATTAGAGCTATTCAATTGAGACTTTGTATGTTTAATGAGTCTATTATTGACATCATATCCTGAGAATATTAACTATCTGGTACATCGGGAACCAACTCTATGAGGGTTCAAAAAAACGACGAAACACTTCGAGAAAAGGTAGGTAGTGCCCTTGCGCTTCGCTTGGCTCGTCTTGGCGGGGGCACTTCCGTGCCTCCAGATATTATTGTTGTACAAATTATACTTAAAAAAATTATTGTCGTGATATATTATATATTGTATTAAAAACGTATTTATTAACGTCAGAGGGGTGTACTAAACACCCTCCACCCATCCTTCGAGAGGTAGAGGCGTGATGATATGGTTTCGTAAACTAGTCGATTGCAATTTCACTGCATCATTATCATTATAATATCAGCCAATAAAGGTCTGCTGCTAGACGTAGGCATCTCCCAAGCACATCGCTACATCGACCGATCTTGTGAATCTCGCATTCAGTGAATTCACGCCACGAAGTGATAACGTAGATGACACTGGTACGCGAAAGTAGCGTCACTTGAAGCTTATAAAATGAATGAAGCCACTTCAAATAAGACGAAATGTACGCAATGGATGGATATTCAAAGTAAGACTGATATCTAATAACAGTTTGTATCTAGGTCCTAAGACATGTATTGTTGCTATGGATTATAACCAGTGCTACTGAGAATCCATACAGTTTTATCATTTAGGGCGTTCAATCCACTAAAACTCGCGCAAACTTGTTTGAACATTATTTGTCATCCACAAACTCTTACACACAGTCATCCATTCTACTAGTCCGACAAATGCCTAGGTCATAAGATTCATCATCATCATCATCATTTCAGCCGAAAGACGTCCACTGCTGGAAATAGGCCTCCCCCAAGTTTCGCCACATTGACATAACATGGGGGGTTTTGCCATAATCGCCACGCTTGGCAGGCGGGTTGGCGATCGCAGTACCGTTTTTACAAAAGCACAGAGAACGCTGATGCCCATTCTCTGGCAAGTCCGTTAGTCGCCTCTTACGACACTCACGGGAAGATATGGGATGGTGCTATTCTTTACGTCCGACTCCATACACAGCATAAGATTAAATAAAACTAATAAAGCTACAGTTAGTTTATAATCAGAATTCTTTATTATACAGTTTAAAATATAGATTAACGACTCGAAGACCAGTCCATAATCAATTTTCCTGGAATTATTTCAACGAGCTCTATGCTTGCTCCATGGTGTGGTTTCTAAGACGCATAGATACAGCTTCAATGATATACATTGGTTGTTCTTTCCCTCTCAACGTCTATGTTAGACGTTCGTAGTAGTCCACGTTCACATTAAGGTTTTCATTCCAAGCCAACTTCGCAAGCAAGTTAAGCTAACACCAATACAAATTTTGGATAAGACCGCATCTTCTTATGGAGCGGTAGGTAGTAGCATTTTGAAGTCCAACATTATAACAGAACAGAAACAAAATTTTGAAAAAGTGTCATTCGTATTACAATCACAGCACACAAGTAAAGTAAACACTATTATTTAACGTAAGATTTTAAAATATGCAGGTATTTTATTAGATTTTTGTTGATACCCACTGACAAATGCCATAATGAACTAATGAATTGACATGGATGTCATTTTATAAAGAAAAAAGATAATTATACCAGCCAGTTATAAAATCTCTGTTCCGATTCCTATCATGTTATGTTAAAGCTACAACTGAATTTGAACATTCTCTTACTTTCTTAAGAAATATCTTCAAAGATTTTTATGGGTTTTACGATTTTTATTACATGTTTATCATAAAAATGACATTTTGTTGCGAAATAATATTTTTTATGTTAATTTAAGTTATTTTTGGCTTGAGGACCATGACTTCGAAATACGATTCAGACCGTTTATTTGTGAAAGAGACAGCGCTATACAGTTTATATTGCCAGTTGTGCCTTCCATGTTATAGCAGGGAATAGACAAATCTTATCAATCATTCGTTTTTTAGCAGGAGTAAAACACGATTGTTTTTTTGAGCTCAAAGTAATAGTATTCTAAGCTTGAAACATGTAATGTCATGGTAAGGGCCCTGAACCGTTGTTAACTTGCTTGCGAATATACTTAATTGACTTGACAGAAATACAATATTCAACGTTGATTTGGGCTGAGAAGGTGCGAGACAGGACAGGATTATAAGGTACAGTGCCCTGCACCATTACCTGACCCATCTCACAAAGCAAAAAAGAGGCAAATGGGTCAGATAATGCTGGCGACTGACTATACTATCCAACCTATTTCATGTCTGTGTAATTTTTTGGTGTTACCGCTATCTGCCGGGGATCGTTTTCGATGTTTAGGATAACTATCGTCGCCTGTTTTTGTCTCGTTTAAAAATGTGTGAGGGTATTTTTTAAAGAATTTGCTATTCAATCCATCATGCAGGGTGAATTTCTATTGAAAGTTCCGCAAGGACCATGCATCATTGTGGTTGTTATGATTTCATAAAGGGATGGATCCACTTTAGGGTCAGGTATCTCTGCACAAATTATATTGTCGACGGACTCTGGCCTTATCTTCTCATCGAGCTATACAA
Organism: Cerastis rubricosa; assembly: GCA_949152445.1. NCBI lineage: Eukaryota > Metazoa > Arthropoda > Insecta > Lepidoptera > Noctuidae > Cerastis > Cerastis rubricosa. Next base: position 18,549,700 of record OX424523.1, on the reverse strand, counting down.
GAATTTGTATGCGGTACATATGGCACCTAGTTGTCCCAAATCTAGGTACTACCTTTCGTAAGGAGTTTCATGATATGTTTTTCTTTAATGTGAAAATTCTTCGCTAATAAACAGGTGTACCCAGTACTCTACCAGGCGAAAAGACAAAAAATATTCAAGCAATAACTCGATGAAACTACTTACCTTCGTAAAAGTTATTGTAAAAATTGTCTGTAGGTACCTGTTTTCGTTTGAATTGAATTTTGTTGTATTTTCTGTTTGTTGTATTATAACTTATAAGTCATCAATAGGCGAGTCTACACAGAGCGAGCAGCCTCGCGAGGCATTTGCTGCGCGAAGCAGCTCGGTTAGTGTGGACGTGCCTCGGCCGAGGCTAAGGCGCACGCTGCCGAAACAACAACTATTAATGTTCATTGTTCGGGAGTAATTTCCTCGCGCGGCAAATGCCTCGCGAGGCTGCTCGCTCTGTGTGGATGCGCCTAATAAAGTTTTTATTGAACACAGGGTTGCGAAAGCAATTACATTCTCTTACATCAGCCCAGTTCTTACCTGACATGTGTTTACGATATTCTATCTTTACCAATTTTCAGGTACAAAAAGTCAAGGATTTCAAATAAACTTGCGAGAGCCCTTAGTTTAGGGTGCGCTTCATATCATATAAAGTTATTTGGTATATTTTCATTTCAATAACGTTCACAAGATATAATCATTTCAGCCCAAAAGACGTCCACTGCTGGACATAGGCCTCCCCCAGGTCACATTGACATTTTGGGGGGTTTTACCATAATCGCCACGCTTGGCAGGCGGGTTGGCGATCGCAGTACGGTTGTTACAAAGGCACAGAGAACGCTGCTGCCCATTCTCTGGCAAGTACCTTAGTCGCCTCTTACGACACCCACGGGAAGATATGGGATGGTGCTATTCTTTACGTCCGACACCATACAGAACAAGATATAATAAACGTGAGTTATACCAACTGTTGATATAATTTCTTTGGATATAACATTTATATACTCTTAAACTTATTTCGTATAATGTTATTGGATATAACGTTTATTTAACCGAAAATCATTAGGCCTATCGTTTAAAATATATGTAATATTGATACCATCTTTTTGGTTAACATTCCGATTCAAAGCCATCGGACTCGGATGGGTTATATTAGGTTAGAAGGTTAAGGCGGGAGTGGAGAGGAGTGCCAGGTCCCCTCTATGTTGGTGAATCATTTGGGTTAGGTTTGGTTAGAACAGTAACCATTAACGAGCGAAGGCGAACGAGTGAAGCGAGCGTGGTGCGGGAACGGCGTGACAGAAACGAATCGCTGCAAAACCGACTCCACGTAGTCTTGTCTGCCCTACCCCTAGAGTGTTATTTAAAATCGCGTAGGCGCGGAGGGGCCAGGCGGCCCGCGAGCTGAGGAGCAGGTGGTTTTAACACACGCCGCCGCGGCCGGGCCGCGGCTGAGCGGCCAAGCCGGCCAGCAAACCGAAGGCGCGGTGGTGAGCGTGGACCACATCTGTGACAATAAGCTCGCATGGGACCGCCGGAGCCGTGACAGAAACCATGCCTGCTGCATGTTGCATGCTTGCATTCTTGCTTGCATTTGTTTGTGATGCTTGCATTTGTTTTGTTTCAGTGACCTTTCGCTTTTATATGTATACTAGCTGTTGACCGTGACTTCTTTCGCGTGGAAATTTTAAAGTGGATGTGTGTTGGAGGTTTATATCCAGAATTATTGAAATAAAAGGCTTCCTATGATTTAAGAGCTGTATTCCATGCAAAGACAAGATGAAGAAGACTTATAAAATAAATTCTTAACAGTTAAGCGTCATAGCATGCAATGAGACGTGTTTGTGCATAATTGCTAACTAAAGTTTAGTAGGCGTTACAGTAACAACGTTAATATTCTAAACAATGTGTGAGAAAAAATTGCCTACGACCTATTCTCAGACCTACCAAACATACACAAAATAATCATAAAAATCGGTCAAGCCGTTTCGGAGAAGTTCGATGACAAACACGAGATTTTTATACAAGGTACAGTTTTGCATCCTCGTCAAATTTTAGGAGGTTGTCACAAAAGAAATAGATAATCCATATAGATTAAGGCACCTGGCTAATAAATTATTAATAAACGCTGTTTTTTTACTTGTTTAAAATTGACAGTATTTCAGAATAACCCCCTTAACGTGGTTTAGGGAATAAGAAATATTGAATAAACGTTTGAATTTGTTTGTGTGTGTGAAAGCGCGGTTACAGCGCAAAAATCAGACTGGCCGCGTTTAAAACATGTGTAGTTTACACTTACCGATAAAATAATACCTACCCATTTATTATTAATTCGGCAATTATTAGCATAGCTCCTCAAATTTGATGAGGATGTAAAAGGACAGCTTGTACAGGTTTAGATGGATATAAAACAAAATCTGTTCGCCTGCTTGTAAACGTGTGTGGTAATCGGTTGTCATGGTATGAGCCTATATGGTGGGTAAAATGTCGTGTGAAAAGTTTTGAGTGGGGAGAAATGTTTGGGGTAGGTGTGATTGTGGATGGCTATAAGAGCAGAGGAAAACCAAAGAAAAGATGGATGGACTGTGTGAAAGATTATATGACTAGGAAGGAGGTGACTGTTGAGAAAAATAATGGAGATATAGAGACGAACGGAAAATAAGGAAGACATGCTACTCTCACCCAAATAAATTGAAATAAGGCAAGAGAATGATAATGAGTCAACAAGGTAGACATATTTGTTTCTACCTAGCCTTGTCTGAAGGCCTTTCTGACAGTCTCGCCGGCTTTGCTCAAAGACTCTTAGTACTAGAAATCTGAAATTTGCTATGGTTATACAATTATGCATATTAATCACACCAAAAAATTAAATCGCAATGTACGAGGCAACATGACAATATATTTCAACTGCAAATGATAGTTTGTTCTTGGGATAAAATATTTAATTATTTAACCCAAGTACATAACTCTTCTTTTTGCGCCTTCTGCTCATCTTGAAGCGGAGTATACTTAAGTCCAAATGCAGTAAAGCATTTTAGCAATGTTTTCGTGACAATATGACTGTATAACATCGGCATATTGTAATGCTGTTTGATATTTATGTGAAGGCAAAATAAAAAACAAATGAAAATACAATCATTTAATTCATAGCACAAATTGTACACATAATTAGTAAGAACTTACGATTTAAATGGATTAATTTTGACGAAATCATTATTTATTAAATGTTAAAACCTGTGAATTCCGTATGGACAGCTTATGGACGGACCGCTAGTTCTGTGTTTTCACAAATATTCAATTGTAAAATTGATTAAATCTGAAAATAATAAGTTTGCTATGTTAAAAAATATTCAGATTTATTTCAAAAGGGCACTAGGGCTGTTAGGCATTATTTTATTAAAATTGAAGCATTACTTTCTGCTCACGGGTATTTGAACGAAATTCAATAAGTATCAAAAGTACAAGGCATCAACGGGAAACAGATACTGCAAAACCTAATTGGCTTGTTGGGCTTGGCACGAGTTTGGAAAAGACTTGCTCTTCATTCTCGCCCGGCCGAGTCCAACCTACATTGTAATAAATATTATCGCTACTTAAAGTTGTGAAGAAGAATGTTTATCTATGACATACAAAATAAATGATATGAATCAATTGCAATCTTCCTAATCGTCTTTTCTAAAGCATAACGTTCGCACTGCATATACAATTACCTATAAACCAACCGTATATAAGCGCGACTGCTGCGCGTGAGATTCGTGATTCGAATCTTAGGTCGGCAGTGGTATTGGTTTTTCCATCAGGAATTTCCCAGTAGTAGCTACGGAGTCTGGATTTGTGCCCGGATGATGGCAATAGGCTCGCCCGTATTACACTGGACTTAAACATAACTGGCGAAATTTGGGTGTAGGTACTATTATATTGTTACACCTCTGCCTAACCCTTTGGAGATTACAGCTAAGATGTTATGTTATGCGTAGATTGTTATTGGGTAAAAAGTTAAGCAGTTCATACAATAGCGCCCAAATGCAACTTCTTCCTATTCCCCAGTGAGGGCCATGAAAATTAGATTTTGAGGATTATTTTTTTTTATGAATTTTCTGTTACTAATAACGTTCATTCTATTTGGAAGTGTTCTTTGTACCTCACTAGAGGTTTTAGCTAGACTTATAGAAAATTTTAAAATTGACATAACTTTATTTTTGAATCTATTAGCAATACAATGTCTTCGAGAATGTTAGCCTGTAAGTCATTTTGGTTCCAAGCCCGTACGATGCGATAAAAATCAATGTTGCTGAAAAACCGGTGTCACTTTTTGATCCATTTTAGAACTGAAAGTGATGTCCAATGGGTTCCTGTTTGAAACTTTTCATAGCATAATTTTAGCGTTTTCTCATCAGGCGCTCTACCTACTCAACTTCTGGGCAGGGTATTATTAAGATGGACGTAGGAAAGTGTACCGTAGAGTGGGAGAGGGATTGGCGCTAGCTTGCTTTGATGAAAGAGTAGCATTTGGAGGACGTTCAAGAGTGTTAGGGCGGTATCTCTTTAGATGGAAAAACCAATTTTGAGTTCGTAACCGGGCCTCGTCTTGGCACTTTTATTGCCCATCCCTAGATTCAGGAGGTGCTGGAACAACAAGTTATGCCATACGCTGGTTATGTAGCCGAACGATTCATGCTCATGCAGGATAATACATTGATTATTTTTTTCGTTTAATAAAAAAATATGCTTAATAACTCATTATTTGTTTAAGGCCTGTTATGTTAGAAAATAAGTTTAAACTGCAATTTCAAATAAGGTTGTTTCATCTACCAGATGGTATTAAAAGTATTTTATTATATGTTTTTTTTTTATTATTTTGTGCCAAGTAGCAGGGGGTGGGTCGATTGGTCGCAAGTGGTGTTTATTCAGCGGCAATTTATTCGGCGACTTTAACTACAAACATTTGCCGATTTCATTACAAATTTAGACCAAGGTATTAATTTTAAATCAATGATTTAGAAAATAAGTTTTATGAAACCTCTTAAAAACTACCTATGCTGATGAAAATATGCATGCATTGCATTTTAAATTGGCAATCATTAGGAGAAGCTTTTAAATCGAGTACGAACCACTTCAACGCCACATGCAATGTTCAAAATGCAATAAACTACTGCGTCAATCAAAATCATTCGTGAGCCAATATAATAGCACTCAATCGTTTGTGCTGTAAACAAATCGTATAAAGTTGTCATTACGACTGATTGAATGTTTGAATTTCATACACAATTCGAGTGCCCAGTCCATTTTCAAGGTATCACTAAAAAAAAAACAGTTTATGAACTATTTTCGCAAGCCCGCAAGGACTTTTTATAAGTTTGCAAAGTGCTGGATCAAGTCTTCATAAATAAAACTGACTCGGAAAAAAGCATACATACCGGCGCAGGTTTAAACCCACAAAATCTTTCACCACTAGAAACTTAATATTTTGAGTTTATTACCTTTTCTCTCGTTAAAATCTAACTTCATCCAACAGCGTATATATGGCCCGGCTTTTCTCCATTTTCGTATCGACTCCACATTTTCTGATACAGCGCTTCAAGTCCACGAACATAATGGTTGCAGTCGAATAAGGTGCTCTCAAAACGTGCTTTTGAAACCTTAGCCCGAATATATCTTCGGCTGTAAAAGAACATTCGTAGCTTGTTAGTATGATTTCCGAATTTGACTATTATGTTTTATGAGTTGAGCAGGTTCACAACTGACAGAGGAACATGGAAGAAAAAGCATGTTGCGCTGATCCCAAGTAGTATAAAAGGTTAGGAAAATGATAATGAATATTCCCGAAAGACTGTTTCAACTTTAATACTATTACGGTCAAAGAGATATAAGTTAAATAAGTGAAATACAATATAAAAGATATAAGTTTGTATATTATTTAAAGAAAAAAGTTTGTATATTATTTAAATTATCTAAAATAGTAATAAAAATATGTACATACAAGTATCAAAATTATACTTCACTTTTTATTTATTTTTGCATAGTTACTATTTTATGCAACTTTAAAAAAGGGCTATAATCGTCATGTCTATCAATATTGTGAATTATTTTAAAGGCTGAGTAACGTCTACGGAAACACGTTAAATAAAATACTTACTAATTCCTATTTGTACCCAATTCCACAGCGATATCTTCATATTGTCTTGTACTTAAGGCTATCAGTTCCGGACAACCCAGAGCATTTAGCTGCGATGCAGCAACTCTGTAAAATAAACATATAAAACGTCTATAAATTAATAATTTTGTCTTCTCTGGTACTAACTAGTTTACTACATCATTATTCACGAAGGGGTTAAAGCATAGCTATATTAAGTCCAAAAGGTAACATAGGATTCCCTGATAAGACTAGAATCCAGAGTTCAGGCCGGGATTCATGTACGCTCAAGACGAAAACACCTTTATGCAAGAACAAAGGCTCTTAATTTCGCTACTTGCACCCTACTACGGGGTTATTCTAGAATGAGTGGTCTTGTAGCTGCTAAATGACTGCTGCGAAATACCTAGTCATTTCGTTATGTGCAGTTGCAAAGTTCATTTTATCAAATCTCATGCAATTTAACCAAAACACAGCAAATATCCAACTTTCTACCATGGAGGTACGCCCCACAGCAACAAATACTGGAATTTGAATTCAGTACAAAATTATTACCCAGCTAGAGCAATGTAGTCCGGGGCTTTTAGATTTGAACCCTGCATTAAATATAAACAGCGGTTTTTTTCTTGAATCGTGTACTTGACCTTAGCTCTTCAAATAATAAAAAAAAATTAAACATTTTCCGAGACCGGATCAAGGTGAAAAAGACGAAAACGCGTTTTTGTGAATAAAAACATGGGAAAAAAAGTTAACAGGACAAATTTATTTACTTTAGGTAAAGAATTGGTGACAGTAATATATTTTTTCAGAATTAAACATTTTCGTCCACGGAAATTACGGTAAAAAAACATTTACGAAATTTTTGGATTGTACTTAAGGCAAAAATATAAACAGCGGTTTTTTTACATAAAATAGCTTAAATTAATATATTACACCGCCATTATACAAAATTAAACAAATTGTACTACCGGAAGTTATTATTACCAGTTTTTTTTACAATAGCGGTTGAGGCAAAAAGGTAATAGGGTTTAATTTAGTTTAACTTTCACCTAAAGGCTATTTCTAACCTATATACACGAAAATTAAACACTTTAAAGCAAATCGTGAAAAAAAATCAAATATTGTTTACGTAAAATACGTCTGCAAGCTTTATTCTTGTATTTGGCGCAGCACTTTCATAGGAATTTGATCTTTCCGAAATAGAAATAAGGTGTACAATCGCGTAACTCAATAAAACACCGACTCTCAATCAACAACAGGCATTCGCACACAATGAACGCAGCGCTTATCTTGTTTACGCACACTAGCACACGCCGTACGCCGCACGCTGCTTAGCGCTGACACCGTGCATCGTAATTTAATTTTTTGACATTATTAATTAACGCTCTAATCTGTTTAATTTTGGGGGATTAAGGTTTGGATTCATATATTTCTCATTGTTAAATGAATTTAAATCCTGTTACATTTTTGCCGTAAGTAGTATTTAAGATTTTTTGATTTTCTTGATTTTCTGTGAAGTCCGGAGCAGAATTTGTTTAATTTTCATAATAATAGTTAGACATGGTGACATAAACCATTTTAGCACTATTTTTGTCCTGTTAATATTTCTGCCTTAAGTACGAAGTCAAATCATAAGTTTTTTTAAAAAAAACGAATGTTCCGTGGACGAAAAATGTTTAATTTTCTGACCTACTTGTAGTACTCAATCTGTTCTACAAATACTCCAAATAAACATACCTGTTTATATTTTTTTCCACCAAGTTAAATACATATTAGACGTTTTCTTAAAAAAAACATATACGCGGAGGTGAACTTTTCGCGGGATACAGCTTAATATACTCTCCTGTCTATACCCTACACATTCAATGAAAAAAATCGCTGTTTTTAATTAATGCAAAGTAAGCCTAATATTCGGCGTAAATTCCCCGGACTAATGGGCAATAATGACTTTCTTATGCAAAGTTTACATGACATATAATTCGACTAACAAGCAGGTGGTGTGTAAATAAATACATTGTAGTATAAACATACCGGGAAGCTAAGGTTTCTCCCGGAAGTGTTACAACCGGTGTTCCTGCCCACAAAACGTCCATAGCAGTTGTATGCCCGTTGCACAAAGGTGTGTCCAAACAAACATCTGCTAATTGTCCACGCCTCACGTGTTCCTCCTTGCAAGCGATGCTAGAGAATATGATGCGGCCAGGAGGTAACCCTGAAAACCATTATAATAGTTAAACACAAACATCAATCATGTCTACAACAAGTAAACAAATAAAGTCAGTACCTAAACTCTGGGCATATTTATGTACATTCGGTTCGCCAGCAGCGGGGAAACTTAACAGCCAGAGAACACTATTCGGTACCTTTTTCAGTATATTCACCCACATTTCCATGACTCTTGGGTCCATTTTGTACAATTGATTGAAATTACAGAAAACAATTGCATCGTCTGGCAAACCATATTGTTTTCTTGATGTAATTATTATATTTTTGGGTATTTCTTCAGCGGCTGCTACTTTTTGATTACATGTGTTTACCGATAAACCGTTCTGTATGGATATATCGTCGAGCAAAACCTTAAACAATAAAAAATAAGAATGGCATGTCAATTGGTAATTTAGATTCAAATTATTAATAATAATAAGAAAATACCTGCGTGACATTAGGGTCTACAGTAGCCTCAATTATGGATTTTGGAATGTTTATTTCCTTTTCGCATATTTCAATCGGTACTAAATCTTCAAATTCAATCGTTTCAACTTTTTCAGTAACATCTAATATTTTGTTGATATCTATACTTTCAGCACAATTTATTAGAGCGACATTGTGATGAGAGTCATTTTCATTACCAGTTAAAGCTTTATAGCATATTTTCAAATGTGGAAACATTTGTTTGTGGTCTCCAATGAAATAAGTGTATGGCATAAATGCAAACTTCTCACTAAAATCTATTGCAGTAGACATAGGCGAAGATATTTCGTCGGTTATTATGTAGTCCATGTATTGAGCACCGCTCGTTCCAGGATATCCTAGCCACATTACTTGAATGGGAGCTGGTTTTAAAGCAAAAATCTCATTCCGGGCGCCTTTAGTATAGCCATTCATATTTACTAGAATATGTATACCATCTCGGTTTATTTTCTTTGCAGCTTCATTATAACAGGACACTGAAGATAGATCAACAAAATGTTCGGAATCCTTAACAATTCTACTACGGAATGTTGTGCCATCATCAAAATTTAAAGCGTAGCAAAAGATTTCTACTTCTGCGTGATTGTGAAGACCTGGTATGGACTGCATTAGGTGGGAAGTTGGATGGTTACCAAAGTCACTGCTAACATATCCGATCCTTAATCGCTCTTTCCGTTCTTTGTTATGGGAAAATATTACCTTACCCAACATATTCACTTTCTCTGTGTACAAGTTGGCCTGTCGCGTAGCTATATCTTTTCTTATTTCATTTTTTAATGGATATAAAATGGAATGATGTGGATGTACGGAGGTAAGTTTTTCCATATTTAACTGTTCTTCTACGATTGATATTATGTTATGCATTCGTTCCTCGTAACCATCCCAGTTGCAAATTATTTGTAAACAATGAGTTAAATTGCAATAAGCATCTGGAAAATTGGGTTTGTAATTCAGCGCATTTTTATAGGATTCAATAGCTTCAACAATTCTCCCCATATCTTTATAAATACTTGCTAAATTACAATGAGCATCGGCGAATGTCGGGTTTATCTCTATTGCTTTCTTGAAGCAAACAAGAGCGCCTCTTGTATCTTGCAACTCTCTGAGAGTGTTTCCCATATTGCTATAAGCGTCAGCAAAGTTTGGCTGAATATTGATAGCTCGTCTGTAATGCATCAACGCTTCATGTAGTTTGCCTGTAATTAAAATATAAAAGCAACTTTTATAACTCAAAGTTCCCGGTCGTGGAATGTCTATTGACATTAACAAATTATCTTATTACGAAAATGTTATTGTTACCAAGATTCCATGACCGTGTCGTTTGACTGTTAGCACTATTAAAGTCGTTCTGTAATACATTCTAATTTAATACTAATGAACACAAATTACCGCGTGTTATTTAATACACACTAATTATAGTTTTCTACACATGTACAAGTATATACCTTTAACACGATGCACAGATTAACATAAACAATTTCTCCTAACCAATGTTATTGGTTGGTGAGTATTTTTTACGAATGGTGTACAACGAAACAAAAAGTCTGATTTTGCGATATGTTTTGATGGGATATTTTGTATATCACTACAGATACATACCTTGGTGTTGTAAAAGCGAAGCTAGGTTACTGTGAGTAGCTGCAAAATCGGGAAATAGTTCTAAAGCTTTCATGTAAAGTTTGGTGGCTTCATAAATTTTTCCTTGTTCTCTTTTGACATTTCCGAGATTGTTAAGAGTATCAACGTGTGAGGGGCAGAGTCGTAAGGCATTGTTGTAACATTCCTCCGCCTCGCAAACGAGGCCCTTTTCTTTGAGTGCATTAGCGAGATTGCAGTATGCGTCTGGAAAATTGGGCTGTACTTCTATGGCTCGCCTGTACGTATCTATAGCGAGATCTATGAAGCCCTGTTTATAATATAAACATGCCAAGTTTCCATGTATGACTCCACTGTTTGGAGTCAACTTCAGTGAATGAAGATATACTGCTACCGCTCTGAAATAAACAGATGACGCTGTAGTTTTATTACACGTAGTTTGAATATTTCGAAATACATCGACTCAGTTTTTTTTTGTGGAACGCGATAGAACTAGAATATTTTAGAACAACGACCGCCAACGATCTGCTCCATCGGCTTAAAGGTAGGTTAAGGCTATACACAGGTGCTTTTAAATGATGAAACAGTTTGTTTTTTTTTAATTGTTTGTTCCATTTCTGGGTATGACACAGGCGTGAACAGTTCAAGGGTAATAAACGACTCCAGAGCATAACAATGACCTAGTTTAATTCATTTCGGTTTGCTTTGAAGTCTACGCTTATTAATAGTAGTTTATTTTCCACAAAAGATCTAAACTAATATAGAGAAAAGATTTGTTTGTTTGTTTGTTTGCATTGAATAGGCTCCGAAACTACTGAACCGATTTGAAAAATTCTTTCACTGTTGGGAAGCTACATTATCCGCGGGTAACATAGGATAAAATGGTTCGTTGTCACTAGTACCATTAACAGTTCCATGATGGAACTACTGACTGTTTTTTTTTATCACTAGTTCCATTTTAAAAGAATTTGAAAATAATGGAACTAGTGTTGAATTTGTTATCATTAGTTCCATTTTAAAAGAATCTGAAATTAATGGAACTAATGTTGAATTTGTTATTAGTAGTTCCACATTTATTAGATTTTCAAAAAAATTGAGGATTCTTACTAAAACTCCAATAATGTAACCCAAGGTGTACAAAAATTACCTATAATATTATTTACATCGAGCGAAAACAATTGATGATAGAATAAAATAATGTACTACGACTTTGCAGAACACATCATTATTTACAAAAAGTGTCGCGACAGCATATGTCTAACTATTATAGTTATGCCACAATAAGTTCCTTTATTTAAAAAAATATTTTTAATGCCGCCGCTAGAAAAGGCTATGCATTTGTATCTTGATAAAAATAAATTACTTCATAATCAAGACTGCTTTAATATCTTTGCGTTTTGAATGATTAATTCTGGAAATTCCATCGAAAGATATCACTAGTTTAAAAAAGTAAGTATTAGAAAAAAGTTGCGTGGTCGCTGCTCACCCTGCTCAGCTTGCTAGCTAGGCAGCACCTCACGATGTAGGCGTCACTACGGTACGGGCCGTACGGGAGGGGAATAATCAAACTTTCTTTATATATTTTTTTAGTCATCATCATCATCATCATTTCAGCCGAAAGACGTCCACTGCTGGACTTAGGTCTCCCCCCAACGCCACATTGACATAAGGGAGGTTTTGCCATAATCGCCACGCTTGGCAGGCGGGTTGGCGATCGCAGTACGATTGTTACAAAAGCATAGAGAACGCTGCTGCCCATTCTCTGGCAAATCCCTTAGTCGCCTCTTACGACACCCACGGGAAGATATGGGATGGTGCTATTCTTTACGTCCGACACCATACAGAACCTCAGATTTTTTTTTTGTAACCTGACTCAAATAGAAGGTTTTTATGTTTGTGTATTGTAATTTTTAATTTTGAAATTGTTGTTAAATACCCGTGCGAAGCCGGGGCGTGCTGCTAGTATTTAATAACTTGGCTTCATTCAGCTGCGGGCACCGGCCACGATATTATTTTAGTACAAACCCAGAAAAAAATATAAAAATAACTTCTTCCTAATCATTCTCAAACACTTCAGTTTATTTCTCTTCGTTATTATAGGAAAAGTTAGTTTTTATCGAAAAGTTACTTAAATTAAACGATGTTACGTAAAAATGGTGATGCTTAGACAGGCATACCATGTAGATATCCTTTATATATTTTATTAAAGGTACTTCTTACTCACCTAGTAGGTTTTGTCACTGTTATTGTTCGTTTAGTTCCTTCTATATTAAAAGGAAGCTTAATCAAAAAGTTATTTGTTTGTTTATTAGTCGTCAACCAAAGACTCACCGGAAATTAAGTAGCTTCCTGTTTCTAACCTTGTGCGGCAGTTTTAATAAGTTTGGTTGCAATTTTGACGCATTGACTTTAAAAATCTTATTTATTTATTGTTATATAATATTATTGTGTCCTATAAACCGAAAATAAGGTACTTCCTACTTACCTTTTGATCTTGTTTTTAAACCATGTGATACAACCGTCGGAGAGTTCCGTCACCTGCGCGCTGAGCCGCGGGGGCGCGATGTTGATGACGGTGTAGACGACGATACATTGGTAATCCATAACACGGACATGTCCTCAGCGCGAGCAAGGTTGTACTGACAGGGGCAGACCGGAGACACGGCCGAGTCAGGGCCCGCGCACCACGTCACGACGAACGACGCGCAGCGCGCGCGCAGTGTGCCAACTTCCCCGGAGCGACGCGACGACGACGTAAGTCGCGGCCTTCGTTTACGCGCTCGTTTATACACTCAAATCGTGAGAATATATCACAAGATCTATTAACGACACGAAGACCATGCGCACACGCCATTATGTCGCATTCGTGTTATATTTACAACATCATTCGTTCCATAGAACAATCTCACCGGCGTTCTGGAAGACTTCATCGAATCAGAGACGGTTTCAAAATACGCTATCTTTACATTTTTACATATAGAGATTTTTTAAATAACTCCGAACTCTTAAACATAGTTATACGAAAAGACATGAGATTCAAAACTCTGCGCGTTTTATTCATAAGAACGATCAGCTGTTGGCATTAAAGTCAGCTGATACGTGCTCTCGTATGTTTCGCCGTCTATTGTTTACTTTGCTATGGAAAGCTGTCACAGATGCATAAACTGTATCACAGACCAAGCGAAAATACCTCGGTGTGCATATTATTGTAAAATCGTGACATTAAACTTATTATTGTCCGTAATATGAAGTGTAAAAAGACGTGCATGTGCGACGGTACGGCAGTAAATACGGTAATATCGATTTGCGAGTAAGCAGGCAAGCGACGGCGGCGGGTTGCGTGGCGACGCGACGGAATCTGAACGCGACTGCGGCCGTGAGCCTACTTGCTGGAAGCTGGCACCCTTCTCCTCCACATTAATACTAACAGCTGCTTAATTGGTTGATGAAAACTACCTTAGTGTCAAATTGTTTTACTTTGGTTTTGAAGTTAGCTAAAGCTTCAGTCAAGTGACAAAGATTTCGCTCCTCCGACTGATATTGCTTTGTTGGACTCACCTATTTTCAGTTATCATAGATAAGAAGAAAATTATATAATATCAATCCGAATAAAAATTTTTTTTCGAAAAGTTTGAGGTGATCTATGATTTATAATAGATCACTAAAAAACGTGTTTTTATTCCAAATAATACACCTTTACATAAGAGGAAATTTATATTAGTTAGTAAAATAGTTTGAACCCTGGGGCCAACCTATTTAATTTGTCTAATCAAATATAATCATCATCATCATTTCAGCCCAAAGACGTCCACTGCTGGACATAGGCCTCGCCCAAGAAGGGGGGGTTTTGCCATAATCGCCACGCTTGGCAGGCGGGTTGGCGATCGCAGTACGGTTGTTACAAATGCACAGAGAACGCTGCTGCCCATTCTCTGCTAAGTCCCTTAGTCGCCTCTTACGACACCCACGGGAAGACATGGGATGGTGCTATTCTTTACGTCCGACACCATACAGAGCGAATCAAATATGAGATAAGTAAAAAATCATCATCTGCCTTTTCATATGTGGTTTCAGTCTTACCGGATACAGCTAAATACTAGTATCATATGGAGCGACTGCCTATCTGACCTCCACAGCCCAGTTAGTTCCTACTGACTGGGTAATACGATACCCCTTGTTAAGACTGGTTGTCAGACTTTCGGCTGATATTATTTACCCACGAGCTTCACAAGCAAAAAACAACGTGTAGTTAGTGCCTAAACTGGTGTAAGAATTTGTATGCTGCCATGGGCCAATGACATGGCTTAACATCCTGAGAACTACTTCTCAGGCCTGCTGGTTTCCTCACGATGTTTTCCTTCACAGAAACTAGTGATAATTATAAAATACGCTCATGAATCCATCATAACTCTCGGCTATCTCAGGTATGCAACGAGTTATTATGTAGTTAATTATAAGGCCTTCTGACCCGAGGAGCATTTTCTTCCTTGATATTATCGCACTTAGATGTAGGTATGCTTTCTGTAGACAGTTATATCGTTCAAGGGTAATTCTATAAAGTATAAACCATACGGGACTCATAGAAGGTAGCGCAGGTTATTAATAATGCGCAACACAGTAACTACGGCAGGCCAGCGACCGTTCCACAGACTGCTACGTTTGTGTAATTTGCTTAAGAAACTTAATGGAGAAGTATGCTTATTTTTTTTTTTGATTAAGTTTTATAATTAAAATTAAAAGAAACAAACATTTCTAGAAATGTTAAAATTATGAGGTTTAAAAGTTGCGTTTGCAATGAGGTCAAGTGACATAATTTCACCGCATTACGTTACTTATAATTGATGTTGTGGCTAACGAAACAAACCCAAGGCAAGGTATATTAAGAAGGATTTATTTGGAAAGTTTAACTCCCTTTATTTCAGTACTAACATAAGATGGTTTAAAAGAAAAAACGTCCAATTCTTTGTTTTCCGTAAATATTTTGTTTTAGTTATTTAGTTCGACTTTTTGACGTTTCTATTTCTCAGTCATTTAATAGCCAATTTAAAAAAAAAAACACCAACTTTCTAGTTTTGAACTATATATTTTTAGTACATTTGGTTAAACATCAACATCATGAAACTTCTCCATTGTGGGACCCCGACTCACACTCTTGATGACTTTCGTTTTGAAAAATGCTACTTGCTTTGAAGTTTGAATTATCAAAGACTGCGTTGTTCTATATAAGTGTACCATAAGTAGGAACCTAATAACCATTTTATTATAACAAAACTAGCTGTCCCAAGCAACTTCGTCTGCGTCACATTTTCCCCGTTTTTGCAATATTTTTCATTGCTGCTTCGCTCCTATACAGCGCCATCTATTGAATACTTACTCAATCCAGTTAACAGATACCGCCATCTGTTAGAATCGTTTGGAGCGACTTATGACTTAATTTGTAAAAGAATAATATTACGACTATATAAATTGAGATCTAAGCTAGCCTATCTTTCAAGTTGGATCGAACTGTACACCGTGTGCAAATTTGATTATAATCGGTTGAGTAGTTTAGGAGTCTATCCCCGACAAACAACGTGACACGTAATTTATATATATATATAGATTATAAATGTGAATAAATATGCTTCTGAGATGTGAAAGATTTCTTTAGCGAAAGGACTCTTTCGCCTCTCTCAGGCTCTTCTCACAAATCATAAATTATTTGGATAAGACCACGGACTAAGATTCTTATCAAAGCTTGAAAACAATCTCAAGAATAGAACGTGTACATTGTATCCTTTCCGGGACGTTTTTCAAATACAATACCTCATAAATTGAATGAAAATGAATGAAAAAAAAAACTGACATAACCAGACGAGAGCAAAAATAACACATGTGACATCCAAATTTTCAATGTTAAAAGCTAATTTTAACACTAGTTTTGTCGCTCACTTGCCAACTTTCATATGGTTTTGACTGATACGTAAGTAGCTATAATTAAATTCAAAAAGCATTGCCAAGGACTCTCTAATGTAATACCGGAAGATATTACGTCCTGCATTTTGGTACATAGTCCAGGAACATGATACTAACGATAAATTATTGTAAATGCAATATAGATTAGTTGTAGTTTGTACGAATAATCATCGGTTATTTACCATCTCTGTATGTTTGACCACTTTGATAAGTAACATAAATATATTTTAATTTTTATCTTAAATCATT
This sequence comes from Cerastis rubricosa, assembly GCA_949152445.1. Taxonomy (NCBI): domain Eukaryota; kingdom Metazoa; phylum Arthropoda; class Insecta; order Lepidoptera; family Noctuidae; genus Cerastis; species Cerastis rubricosa. Next base: position 18,533,067 of record OX424523.1, on the reverse strand, counting down.
CGAGTTCTGAACACGACCTCATTTTTATACAGTTGCATCACATGTTTAAAAAAAATTAATGGTTTTATATTCTGGCTTCATGCCAAACTGATGCCAGTCTGTGCCTCTCAGTTATGTGTAAGTGTTGAATGATAGTTACTGATCGTTTGATCCGGATAGCATGATAGTATATTGATACTGCTTTATCAATGATTTACATTTTTTATGTTTGGTTTAGCACCAATATAGATTATGATATTTCGAAATGATGATATCGATTGCTCCCAAGACAAAAACGGTGACTGCTAATAATAATTTTCAATCATCATCTGCCTAGCCTTTTCCCAACTATGATAGGGTCTACATCCAGTCTAACTGGAGACAACTGAATACCAGTATTTTACATGCCTATCTGATCTCCATATCCCAGTTGTAACTGGGTAATAAATACGATACCGGTAACGGTAAGACTGGTTATCACTTTCAGGCCACTGACTACCTGAAACGAATGCCAAAGAAATTTACAGCGCGGACTAAACGTGCTTTCCGAGGTACGGACGAAACTCGGTGTGTAATGGGCGGTCACCCATCGGACCAACCCAGGTAAGCGCAGCGTAACCTGATAATCATTTTGAATATCGTTGGTAAACTAGAGTTCTCATAGTTATTTTTATTTATTCATTAAACTAAATTGGTACTGTTGTTCTAGGTTTAATGTAATTCTCGACCCAAGGGAAATAATGCAAAGGAATAAGAAAATAACTTTTAAAGTTAACATTTAATTCCCTATAGTTTATCCATTCACACGTATTATCTGGGCAAGCGTCTATTATCTGTAATGATCAATTTTTTATTTTGTAATAAACTAGGAATCGCTTTCAAAAATGCTGTTAAAAGGTCAAAAAGGAACTCTTGTCTAATTTCCTGTCATCATCATCATCATCTAAAGCCCGAATTCCCTCAGTGCTGGGTATATGCCTCCTTTTTCTGTGTCAATCTCCACGGTTATGTGTCAGCCTCATCCAGGTTTTGTCCCCGATGGCAACTATGTCGTCTGCCCATCTCGCCGCCGGACGACCCACATTTCTTTTGCCCCGTTTTTGGACGCCATTCGCTGATAGTTTTAGTTCACCCTGTCATTCCTGCACCTTGCTAGGTGTCCTGCCCAAGTCCATTTGAGTTCCGTTACGGGATTTCCAATATCGTAAACCTTTGAAAGCTGTATTCTTCGGGATATCTCCTTTTGTTGATGCCCTTTACCAAATGAAAGCATATGGCCAAGATAAAAAAATACAGGTCAACCATCTCCAACTCTTCATTTCCAACTTTGACCGAAGGATTTGAATTGCTGTTGATGTTTTCCATAATCTTCGTCTTGGCCATATTCATCCTCAGTCCCACTTTTAAAGAAGCATCGTCTATGTCTTGAAGATTATTCCGCAGATCCTCGAAGTTTTCAGCGAAGAGGACTGAGGAGGAATCTTAAGTGTGACAGGTTAATACCGACATTATACGATGCCGGACGTAAAGAATAGCACCATCCCATATCTTCCCGAGGGTGTCGTAAGAGGCGACTAAGGGACTTTCCAGAGAATGGGCAACAGCGTTCTTTGTGGTTTTGTAACAACCGTACTGAGATCGCCTACCCGCCTGCCAAGCGTGGCGATTATGGCAAAACCTGTGTGTATAAGGGGTTATGTACACTTGGGGGAGGCCTATGTCCAGCAGTGGACTTTCGACTGAAATGATGATGAATCATGATATTAATACCGCAACAGTCCCAATTCAAGCATTAAAACTAGTGATGTTGAACATTTTAGAAGCACAAACGCCTGATTCTTTCAGATAACGTCAGTTTATCAATTTAGATTTGGTATAAAGAAAAAAGGTTGTAAAAATCAAACAACTTTCATTTTTGCTACCATGTTATATATTCGATACATTTACGTAGCAAACAAAAATTTATTCGTCAATAACAATACTTTGATAAATATTCGGAAATACAGACAATCCCGACATAAAATTTCAATGCTAGTAACAGTAAACGAGAAATACCTTTAGGTATATATAGCTAAATTTAGATGCGTCCGCCTACGTGTTAATTATACGATACAAGATATACTACGCTACATACTGGCAGAAGATAATATTATAATATTATGAAGTAAGCTGGTCGAAGTGACCTAGTTTAGAAGCGTGACCTAGCATTAGTGGTCGAAGATATGGAAAAGGATGAATCATGGCTTCAGACGCCAGGTTGTTCTGATTTCTTTGCCTCAGGTCGAGGCGAAGCCCCGCGTTCCGAGTTGGGTGTGCTCCCGCCAGAAGTGCTCTGTGGACTCCGCTCTTGTACCTGGCGAATAAATCAACATGTTAGTCATTTATATATAAATAACGCATAGACTAACCACATATCACGTGTCTCAACATGATTCATGTATCAATCCATGCAAAATTATTTTGGTAACACGCATTTTTACCAAAAAACAAAAAAATACTCAAGGGTGAACCCATTTTGATAAATTTTGTAACCCAACTATGAGAAGACTAAAAATAATTTAAATATAACTTTGTAAAACAAACAATTTTTTATGGTACGCACGACGGTCTATCAAGCAAAGTAAAACCAGTATACGCTGATCTCTCATTGTACGGGAAGCTCATACAAAGCGAGGTCAAGTTCTAGTGGATATTAATAGCTATACGATTGTGTCGCCGTGTGTACAAAACCATTCGTACTAATCGCAGCACCTGTTAATAGTCACATCAGCGCTCGAATATGCAGGAGTAATTTTTACCTTCCTACTATGAAAAAATAATAATATATGAAACGTATGATATTAAAAAAATACATAAAGGAAAAAACTTATTACTCAAAATGTTGCAAGGCCTCTTAAAATGTTGGTACGTCTCTACAATTTATTTAAATTCATTTTATTACAAATATTTGAAAACCATAAAGACATTGGCACAAACAAATCAGGTAATTAGTAGAACACTTGACTTGTGTAGTATTATAAGAACTTCCAATGGTATGAATGCTCTTAAAATTATTTGATTGCATTGCAGCTGCGGATCTAATGAATGTTTCGACTGTTTTATTGGTATTAAATCTACACAGTTTATTAATGTCTGTAAATAAAGCTTACAAACTCTGATTTGTTTTTCTACGACTTATAGCACCCATTTGCCTCCACAAAATCAACAGTTAAACATTATTTTTCCGATAGTTTGTGAACTTTTCAGTAACTCTGAGTATCACGATGATGGTGTAATAATTCAATGAAAAGAATAAGCCACTTTTGATTAGTAGGATGTACCCTCTATCCGCACAATATACTTACATACACTATTATTATTTTCAAGGAATTAGTTCGAGTTAATATTGTGTAAAGTCGGATTCACAACAGACTAGTCATACGGTAATTATGAACGAAATTCCATATTTTAGTGCTCTATTTCATAAAGACATAATACAAAACAGGTAACTATTGGATAGATATTTACGACTTAGACATTTTGGTTGCACCCTCATATTTTGGCAAACACCAAATAATGCGGCAGTGAATTACATTAGCTTGAAATCAGAAACCTTAATAAAGATTGTTTATGAAAGGTCGGAGCGGACCATATCGCACGTTCGGAAATCCGTCGTCACATGTTTCGAGTCGTTCTACCCCCCGGCCCCGCTTAATGCCGGGAGGATGGTGATTCATTCGGATTCCTGGGACCTGCTGCGATCTGACGCCATATAACGTATGCCACGTAACGTATATTACTTTACAGCTCAATAAACAGAAAATACTACTTAAATTGCCATTAAAATTTATGAACGCAAGATGGATACATCGACGACTGATTGACTTATACTCGATTAAATGCTTGAGTAATATTCATTGTTCATTCAACCATATTCAATTTCAATATATGATCTATAACTACAAACTGAATCATTGAGTGTTTTATGTTCTTAAATTCCAAAGTCTAGAAAATCAGAGAATTGGAAAAATCTTACCAGCCTCTGAATTAAAACTTTTTTAATGGTCATTGATCAAAACCTCAGATATAAGAATAAGAGAATAAGGTATTGGTAAAGAACAGTAGACGTTAATAACAGTAGTCTATAACCAATCAATAGACAACGTGGAACCCCTCATAATATATTTACCACTAGCTCACCGCCCGCGACTTCGCATATGTAAATGTTAAGATTTCCCCTTCAAACTTCAATACCCTTTCCAACCCCGTTACAAAAGGTTGAAACAATTTTCAGAAACCCTCTCGTTACAAAAACAGTACCTACCCGCAGTACTGTGAAAATGACTACTAAATTTTTTACTGCAATCGGATTAGGCGGATTATATGTCAGCCCGGATACTTGCCTTTTTTCATCTAGCGAGCTGGCGGGGTAATTGATTTACGGCCAAACAAGCAAGCTTTGTGTGGAGGGAACGAACTGTTGAAAATCGATCAGGATTTTTTCATCTCGCCACGTACGCATAATTATTGGTTGGTCACTAATTCATTGAACGACGCCGACGTCGGCAAGCGTCACTTATCTAGCGTAGAGGTCATCGTGTGCGGAAGATATTATTAAACAACGAGCTTCTTCGGTTTCGAAATCTACGAGGTGATATATTATGTTACTTGAATTTAAGCCCAACTAATAATTTGTCCACATTTGGCTGGTAAAATAAATTGTTAACGAAAAAAGATTTTATTATGTGTATGATAGAATCTTTCCAATAACTCCATAAGTACCATGATTGTAATAATTGCTGGGAAATCTACTGTAGCATCTAAATTATTTAAAGCAGATAAATAATTAATTAGCCTTCATTTTGGCAATGGTTCTGTATGTCATATGGAGAGTTTGTCTCGCTTGTTTGTTTGCTGCGAGAAATAACGTTGTTTTAATTACATGGAGCAACAGCATCTGTTCATTTGTAACGAACAAGCGTAATGTAAAGCTTTGTTTAATATCTAAAACACACATCATTATGGCACCTTTGATCATGATATGATCAAAGGTAAAACGTTTCACAAACACCGACTGTACGCTTATTCCTAATGAACGCAACGCACTTTAAAATCACATTTAAGACACTGACAATTTTACTTTGCTAAGATTTAAATGGCAGCTTTCAGCTACATATTATCTATTAAAAAAATCATTATACCTCACTTCTATTTCTAGAATACTCTGTGCACATTGTTGCTTATGCAAACAAGGAAATGAAAACATATTACCAAGCTAAATGTTTGTGCGAAAAAATATCTGCATCTGAGCTAGATGTTGATGAGCTATTTATAATTGATATCTATTATTAACGTAGCAGACGTCTTAATCCCTCGTAGCGTGAGTAATTAAACTTCGATTACGCACGAATGGAATATTTTCTACAATCGGATACTCTGTTAAAAGTTTTCAGCAAGATGGATTTATTTCATGGCAAGAAATACGTTATTACGAATGCTGCAATATGTTTTAGTGCATTTCTTTTCGTAAAGCGCTTAATTGATACATATCAGTTAACACACGAGTATTTTTCTTTTATTTTTATGGTGTAGTATTTTTTGTATTGTATAGATTTAGAACAGCACGTTATGTTTGCTGTCTGGTCAAGTTAACTATAGTTTAATTTTTGATCGAAGTAACTATATTTTTATTCATAATCATCGTACTTGAAATGCTTTCTAGAAACGTAGGTGGTTAATATTTCATTTAATATCTTCCAGAAGATATAAGGAAATTCCTTTAACATTTACAGATGTCCTGTACGATACGAGTTCTTCTAACATTTAATTTTTAAAGCACGATCTGCTGGACACAATCTGACCTGAATAAATATAAAGTCATATAAATCGTTTGGTTGGTGATTATTATATTGTAGAACATGGTTCTGTATGGTGTCGGACATAAAGAATAGCACCAGCCCATATCTTCCCGTGGGTGTCGTAAGAGGCGACTAAGGGACTTTCCAAAGAATGGGCAGCAGCGTTCTCTGTGCTTTTGTAACAACCGTACTGCGATCGCCAACCCGCCTGCCAAACGTGGCGATTATGGCAAAACCCCCAAAATGTCAATGCGCCGACTCTTGGGGGAGGCCTCTGTCCAGCAGTGGGCGTCTTTTGGGCTGAAATGATGATGATGATGAGAAAATGATGCTGTTCGCAACTCCACGTCCAAAAGGCTATGTTGCGTACGGTGATTTGAGTTATTATATAGAAAACGTTACCAATTTGGAAAGAATGAGATATTACTAAAAGTTCAAATTAAATTTAAATGTACCTGCAGTCCTGTATGGAGCATGTTTGCGATAGTCTCAACATCCAAAGTTGCGTCTTGGGCAGAAATCTTCTTGATGGCGGAAGACACAATGCAGATGTCGCCTCGCAGTTCTCTAACTAAAGCAGTAATCTTCTGAGCATTGCTGAGAACCTCAACACTTTGAGTATACGGGTTGTAGCGCACTCCAAAGGGTCGTTGTATGCTATCCGCGAAAGCCCTGTGTGACAAAAGCTCAGTTCACTACCACTAATAGAATTAACAAAAAAAATAATACGGTTGTTTAAATAGAAAAAAAAGACAGCAAAAAGTAAATCATTGTTTTTAAAAGATGCTAAGATGCTCATGACTTTTAAGTTAAAAAAAACTCTTTTTGTAAATTACATACATGATTTCAGTTTACCTGTTTTGAACGTTTTTATGTAAAACATAAAACATATTAACCTATGCAAAATGGTGAACGTAACTTTTAAAACCAAACGTTTTTTTATTTAATTTGTTAGTTTTAACAGCACAAACCTCATCTTTTCCTTCGCCTCTTCAAAAGAGTCAGTGTAGTAATAAGCGTTTTGGTAAGAGGTTATAATGCATTCTTCGTTAACTGTTACTTCAGGATCGAAGCGCTTGATCTTCTCATGTGTTACCAGCGCATGTTGTAACTCAGCAACGGAAGACAACAAGCCAGCGCCATACACTCGGAAAGTTCCATCGGTTTGCCGACACAAGCCAAACTCCACGGTGAAGAAGTAAAGCTGAAATATAGTATATAGTAGTAATGTACATAGTAGTGCCGATGTTTTCATTTTATGGAATCGATCCAAAGATTTATACTTCCTGATTTCGAGTAACGCCATCATTCAGCGCAACATTTAAAATTGTTTAGCTCTGCTATTAAAATAATCGTAGAATGTGATCTTCATTTTATTTACTTCTATTTCCTTTATTTTAATGTGACTGATGTTTAATCTTTTTAATGAGAGATTGTTAGAATAAGTTATAGATGCGTGGTACTGTGGATATGTAACGTAGTTACCGTTGCCAATTTGTCGATGTCTTCGTCCGAAGCGCCGAGGGATGCGAGCCCGAGTTCTTGTGAAAATTGTGCAAAGCTAGGGTTGGCAAGCAACGGCATATGTCCCAGCAGCTCATGACAGCAGTCACTGCAAAAGAAAAAGTGATAAGTTCGTCAGCTGTATCTGTAAAACAGCGAAATGGATGGAGTGAAGCGGATTGGCCCATAAAGTAACAGTAAACAGTAGTTTAAAATGTCATAAGTGCCGTTTTTTCACAATGCGTTTGTAACATACGTACGGTTCAGGAGTATAAAAAGGATCCGAGGAATGACGAATGTATTGAGTGCAGTGAAACACTCTGAAAGCAAGTCCGGACAGAAAATCTCTAGGAGACAGGTATCCCGCGACGGGGCGCAGTTGAAATCCAGTTTTACGCTTGAGAAAAGCGCTCACGTCCTCCAACTGAAAATAAGTCCCGTGTTTAGTACAAAACCCTTTATCATACTTTGCCGTTTGGCCGAGCGCCAAAAGGTTCCAGATTATTATACAACCCAGTATATTAATAGACGCTTAGGTCTTGTTGCAATGGGAAAAAACATTTGTGATAGTTTGTAAACTGGAAATTTAAAACTTAATAAAGCAGACCCTAATTCCTTGAAACTGTCTTTTGGACTCGACTTTAGTTCTTCGTAGTATACAGGGTGGAGGGACGTCTACGCACAAACGATCGACACGTATTCAGTATATCATACCGAACATAAAAAGTTTTCACCGGTAATTTCAATTTCCAAAAAAAAAGTTGCTGGCCGGTAGACAAACCTAATCTAAATAGAAGGCAAAGTTCACAACCTGAGGTAAATTGTCTTCCCGATAACCGCAGTATTTGACCAGTTGGGGCCAGTTCTCTAGGTACTCCTCGCAGGCGTGCTTCTGGTAAAGTTTGTGGAGTTCACGGAACACGATCCCCCTGTAACCAAGACACAACTTCACCAACTTTGTATGAAGTAATAATGGCGTCACTAACTAGACAAGACGCGCTCGCGAAACTTGGAAGCCACTAAAATTAACTTTGATAGATGTATTTCCTAAGCAAATCTTAGCAACAAGTGGGGGACACTAAACAAAGAACGCCGAGTAACAAATATGTGTAGCAATATTTATGATGGAGATATAGACTTATTATATAGAATTAACGAGATACTTGGATTGTCATAGTATTATTATATTCTACGGCAAATCAAGTCATTTATGGGAAAGAATATTTAGTTACGTGATGAACAAGAAGTAGTTTAATCCACCAACTTTATGAATACAAAGTTTTATTTTAACGTTCCGAAGCTTATAAAATCACAATGAATTAAATCTGCCTACGCAAAGCCCAAGATTTAATATAGTTCGCAAACAGATTACTTTAGCGTCTACATTCAGCAATACAAATAAACTAGAAGGTTTTTAAATTAATAATGATTTTATTTCGCAAGAGCAATTTAAGAATTATTATCGCTGATTTGCAACCCAACACACTCAGTTTTGAGAATTCTATTCAGAATAATTCAAGTACATTGAAGCCAAAACAGAACGTGATTCAAAACAAATCGTTGAACTAATTTATATGTTTGTAAACACTTACCACGTCTTAATTTCCACGTCAGTGTATTGTACTTTGGGGATCGGGTTGCCACTGTAATACGAAAACAATAATTAAAAAACCAGTTTCAATCTTCTTCTCCTTCTTTTGGTATCGATCATCATCTGCCTATCCTTTTCCCAACCATAATGAAGTTGGCTTCCATTCTAACTGGATGCAGCTGAATACCAGTATTTTTACAAAATAAATAAGTAATAGTACAAACGGTAAAATCTGGTATTCAGTTCTTGTATTCAGCTAGTACTGGGGAATTACGGTACCCTTTGGAAGGACTGGTTATCTGGGATTTGGGCCACTGACTACCTGTAACGACTCCTTCTTTTGGTATCGATGCTACATTTTTATTTTAATACACTGTTTGGGCCTAGTTACTGGCAGCCCCGGCTTACGAGCAGTAATCCGCGGGTTCCAACCCAGGCAGGCGCATTACTTTGTGTAATTGATTTCATCACCGCTGCCCTCAAAAACTGTAAAGGAAAACATCGTGAGGAAACCGGAATGACCTAGAACTAAAAATTCGAAGTCATGTGACATCTACCAACCCGCAATGGGCCCGCGAAGTGGATTACAGCCCACTCCCTCTCATAGAGAGGACTTATGTGTCCCAGCAGTGGGAACATTATAGGCTGATGATGAAGAACTGGCTACTTTACTGCGGTGTCGGTACCGCTCAGCTTCAGCAGGTTGAACATTATCTAATCAAGGGTGCCCCGCACTTGCACTTGGTGTTGGAGAACCCAATACTACCCCATTTTGCCCGATTATGTTTACGCGTTACAGGAACCGAATAGACTGTGAAGTCTAAACAGATAGGCATTTGTACTAATTATTTTGTAAAGTTAGAACATAAGTTGGCCATCTCTGCGTTTGTTCTTCCAATGTCATGTCCTGCGGCAGAAGTCGTGTCACAAAAACAAACTAACTTACTGAGCTTCGATTCTGATGTAGCAATAATCATCTCCGTTATTGGTTCTTAGATTTGAATCTGATCTATTACTAAGCCAAAAGGCTTATTAAGGCCAAAGGGTCATTGTGTTTAGTAAAGTGTCACATTTAAAAAATATATATTTAATTCGTTTTACTACTATGGTGACCATTGTTCATCTTGTTTTTCCTATTTAAACCTGGCAGTTTGGTTACCTAATTGCCGGTCTTTTAAAATCTTCGCAAGAGATATACTCCCATCGAAGTTGTACAGGCTAATAAGGGGAGACCTGTGAGAAAAGGGGACCGAACTTTAAGGCCGCAAAATGTTTGTGGTTTTAGACATCAAATGTACGTTCACGTTATGGAAAATAAGGAGGCGCTGCCGCAGTTTAATGACGGTCTCTTTGGCAACAGATATTGTCTTCATACATATTATATTTATTAATATAATAAGACGCCAAATAAAGTAAGTACCAGGCCCCTCAGAAAGTATTGCGAAAAAAAGTTTTTATATATGGGAGACTGGCCAGTTATTATGTTTTTCGAAAATATGATTATTTATAAGTAAAAATAAGTAAGTTCCAATTTCAAAATTTCCCTCCACATTTTTTGCGAGTTAATTCAAAGTATTGTGTCTCACTGAAATATGGATCTGCGCCGGGAACATTTTAGAGCTATGATTTTATACGATTTCAAGTGTCGCCTGAAACCGGATGAATCGTACGATAGACTTCAAATGGCATTCATGGATGAAGGCCCTTCCAAGGCAACCGTGTATCGTTGGTATAACGAATTCAAGCGCGGTCGACCAACTTTGGGGGATGACGAAAGAAGCGGTCGCCCTTTGACGGCTGTTACCGAAGAAAACGTGCTAGCAGTGAAAAATTTAATCCAAGACAATAGGCGAATTACATATCAGGAGATTCAACACATATTGAAGATTGGATCGGGAAGCGTTCACGAGATTCTACACAGCCATCTTCGCGTGAGGAGGATAGTATCACGCTGGGTGCCGCACAACCTCACCGATGCTCAGAAGCAGGCCCGGGTGGAATGGTGCCGTGATATGCTTAACAAATTTGAAGCAGGCTCGTCTCGGCGTGTTTACGACATCGTTACAGGTGATGAGTCCTGGATTTATCAATACGACCCAGAAACCAAGCGCCAGTCGACTGTTTGGGTGTTTCAAAATGAGCCAACGCCTACCAAAGTGAAGCGATCTAGAAGCGGGGGTAAGATTTTGATCGCTAGCTTTTTTAATTTGACTGGCCACTTGGTATCAATTCCCTTACGGGATCAAAGAAGCATTAATGCCGAATGGTATACTTCCAAATGTTTGCCAGAAGTTTTCTCTGTTATAAGCAACAAGCGACCAAACACAGGGCTCCGCGGGCTACTGCTCCACCACGACAATGCACCTGCGCACACCGCACTCAAAACGAGGGACTTCCTGGACAGCACGCCAGTCAAACTCCTGGGTCACCCTCCTTACAGCCCTGATCTAGCACCGTGTGACTTCTTTTTATTCCCAAAAATAAAAAATCAGCTCAAAGGGATACAATTTTCGTCGCCGGAAGATGCGCTGGCTGGGTTCGAGCAGGCTGTAAACGAGGTGTCTGCGGCGGACTGGAAAAAGTGTTTTGAAAACTGGTTTAGGCGCATGAATCTTTGTATAGAGGCTGGTGGAAAGTACTTTGAAAAGATTTAATAAAAATATATGTACGTATAGAACAATTTTTTTTAGTTTCGCAAAACTTTCTGAGTGTCCCACGTATTAGAACAAGTCGGTGCACAGTAAAACTAATAACCACGAGCGTCAAGACCCTATAAAAAATAAAGCTTACTGTAATTTAAGCCTGAATCCTAAGCCTTTGACTTACAAACTGACTTTTGCCTAAGGTAACATAACACACGGTCGATTTAAAGTGATTTTGTCCTATTTCCTCCAGGCTTTCATAACTTACAACGTCATAGTCGTTGTATTAAAATGTTAGGATGAAATCAATCTAAACTGTCATTACAACAAACTAAAATACAGCACCAAAAATCTCCTCAACGCTGTCAACTGGTAATGTGCCCAAGAGGCTAGTGGTTGGTGGTGATGTTAGGCTGGTCCAAACCCGCCCTTGGGTGACGGGAAATGTCAACTAAATGTTTGGATTTTTTTTTAAAAAGGCTATGAGCACTTGTCTCGAGTTTGGCTTTGTGCTATGGCTTTAAAATATATTTACAACTTTTTTTTTTGTGAATGGCATTTCGCATTTCAACCTAGGAGCTTGTCGTCTGCTTAACCGGACTATCCTGTGGGTGCCTTAAGAGTAAGGCCTCCAGCCAGGGCATATATATTTACAACTATATTTACGCCGCTTAAGGTTCTCTGCAGACGCCACGGCAGCGGACTTAAGAAAATCTCTGAGAGCTCTGTAAACAGTTGTTATCCGATAATAGAATCGAACGTGTTAGTTATTTAGGTGAGAGTGGTAGTATTGACTTTAGGACATTTGGGTTACCCAATCACTTAAGGCGCTTGAATTCATGAATTTATTTTTCTATGGAGGAAAGTTAAATTCGTTTACACTCCACACTACAGCTACCTAAGGATGTTTTTTATCATTGTTCGATAATGTGATATAGTTAGTGTGATAGTTGTGTGCTTGTAAAACATGAAAAATAATGAGAAAACTCCTTCCCTAACTACAGAACTGTAATATGATCAAGCAAAACATTTACAAAAATTGATTTTTATAGTTTTTGATATGCACCTATTATTATAAAAAATCTTCATCTTTTAATTTATAAAGAAAACACAATCAAGCACAGTTTAGCTTTTCAAACGGAACCCTATAAAATAACTATAACTATGAACGGACCGAAACTATGCTGAAAAAGTTGAGGTTGGTACTCACTATTTGTAGTTATTGGCAATGGCTGCGAATTGTTCCCGACGTTTGCGGTAAATAGGGTCCTTGAAGCCAGGGTGGTCGGCGTCCAGCTCCGAACCATACATAAGGACGTTTTGAGCTCGATCCAGGTCGGAAATTTTACGAGGAAACCAATGCATCTCCCCAAAATCTACAAATTTATTTTTATAGTCAACACTTTTTATACTCGACAAAAATTCACAGTAAATTATTCAATCAAGGAGTTTTCCGTACTTCCATTTGAAATTGAAACAATTTAATTATTCAATTTAAGTTCGATGGAGTTTTATGCAAGAATCACAGAAAATGAAATGAAGCTACGCATACGTTTCCTTAAATTTCGGTATTTTATAAAGAGAAAACACAATTTTACCGCACAAGTATGTGTGTATTTAAAATGTTAAATTCAGACATGATTTTTTAAAGGAAATTCGGTATCTAAAAATAATATTTAGCGCTATAATTAATGTTCAACAAAAACATTTAAAGCTTTTTAAATTAGTAAATACTGGGTGGTTCAAATAGTGAAATCATAAATAATTCTTTTTCATGTCCAGCGAAAATACCCCACGTAATTATGTTCCGTGATTCTTGATAAAAATATATTCTAGATCATTACTTTTATACGGCTTTTTCACATTTCTTAACGTTAACTAGTCATTTAACAAGTTTGAAGGATGATATTTCAAGAAAGGAAGTATCTCATGAAATGACAAGTAATAGAGAAATATGGAAGAAGAAGACATGCTGCGCCGACCCCAAATAAATTGAAATAAGGGCAAGAGAATGATGATGAACTTGCGGCATTTAACAAAATTAAGCGAAACTACATGATTTTGAAAACTAGAGACTTTAAAAGGCCATTTTTTAAAGGCGTATTTACCAATTATATCTCAAAAACTATCAAGAGTCGCGGAATGTACATGATTTATTTTCGGATACATCTGGAAATGAGGAATCTATCTTTTTTTTTTTAGAGGAATCTATCGTTTTTTTACCATTTGGATCAGCCAGTATTGTGTTAAGATAAATTACCGAATAAATTATCGAAGCAAGTGATAGCACTTGCTTCGATGAAGGAAAACATTAAAAAGAACCCAGCAAGCCTGAGAGATATTTCTCGACGGCATCATAAAGCCAAGTCATAGGCCCATGGGCGGCATAAAAACTCTTACTCTAGTTTAGGCACTAACCACGGCAAAGACGTAAAAAACACAGACAGCAGAGTCCAAATTCCAGTGTTAAGTTAAATAATATTAAAGCAACATGGTTATTGGAACTCCTAGAGTTTTCTATTTCTGTTTGAATTATAATGTAAAGTTCTCAAATATATTTACCGAAACTAGCTGCAGCAGACAGCGGCGTAGGGGGTGGAAACTCCTCGCCAGTTTGGGATGACACCACTTCAAAGTCTTGAACCTCGCGCTTTAACATCCTCTTTAATTGTTCCATGCGATGAGGATCGCACTCCACATCCACCAAAATGTCAGACTAAACAACAAAATATTAAAACTTGAATTAAACCCCTAAAAAAGTTAGTACACTTGCATCTACCCACTTGCATCTACTGTACATTTGACATATTTTGCATATGTATGATTTCGAAATAGAGGATAAGAAATTTTATATTAAAAAAAATTGAATAAAATTAACTATGTGAGCCTGAGGAGATTTTCAATAATATCATGCAAAGAGCTTATCGAAATCCCAAAAAAGTTGGTAACAGTTAACATATATTGTTTACTGTTACCAACTTGTATTTTATAACATATATTAAAAGTTAGATATGGGCAAACACCAAAAAAGGAACTAGATTACCAACAAAACACCAATTCATTGAAATCAACTTACTGAGGAAACTTCAGTAACTGATTTTCGGGATTCAATATGGAGGACATTTATGCCAAGATCTTGAAATACAGTTAGAGCTTTAACCAGTCCCCCGACTTGGTTCCTCAAAGTAAATATCACTGAAATCCTCTCGCTCTCTAAAGCCTGCTGGGCCTGCTGTTTGGCTGCTAAGTTAAGTTCACCAAGTTTAGGATGGTGGTGGGCCTCGTTTTTAACTTCCCATTCCGATCCATTTCTATAGAGCCAAAGACCTAAAAGACCTTTTCCAGAACCACTCATTTTCCCTCTGAAATGAAAACTTATTATGACTAAAAGAAAAACAATGTCAAAAAGAGCACAGTGACATTAAACAAAAATTACAGTTAGGTGTAAAAATCCGTGAATTTACTGAACGTTAAATATATCTTTAATGTAATAAACTGAGACTAATTGAGGGATGTATCGCTGCAATGCCTAGGATGTACTGCGCCCTTCCTCGGGATCTGTTCGCTTATAAAGAGACGAGGCGCGGGAGACTCGACGGAGGGTGGGTATATTTGATTGGCTGAATCAAGTGAAGTTCGGAGTAACTTGGAAAACGTTCTCTTTTCACACCGTAAAGTCACGGACACACTTTGGCTACGTTTTATTTGTTTTTAATCTTTTACAAATAGTAGACTGAGGAGGGAAATTTTTCCGCGTCGTTCGAGAAAATGGGGCAGAAAATTAAAAAAATAAACTTAAGAGCTTAAATAACGGCTGTGTAAATAGATTTTGTTTGAGTTCACTGTTTGCAATACTAATTGGAATATTGCTTTGACATATTTTGCGGCGATTGACACATTTTGAGTTTCCATCCTACTTATTAATGTTAACTCATTTGCTTTAAGATTTTGATTATGACTGTAAGCCAAGTTTTCGTTTCACAGCTCTTATGGACTTATAGTCCGGAATTAGCACTTAGAGCATAAGAACTTTTCATAACTCATTGTATCATTGGCATACATTTAAAACTTGAAATCAACAGAAACCTATTTTTTAGAACTTTTGATCACGTTCCTTCGAGTGGCAAACGTTCTCAAAAATAAGTTTTTCGAAAGCCACCCCTTACAAAGTGTCTGCACAGATCTAATAGTACGCTAACAGTTGCGTCACAGTCAACACTTACTTAAAGCTTTATTTAGTAATAGTTCTATAAAATTCATTTAATTAAAATGTGATCTAAGTTTAGAAATTGTGTAAAATTGGTTGGTACAGAACGAAAGATTTCGGTGAATCCTTGTCCATTCTAGTACTTCTATAAGGTCTGAAACATTTTGGAGCTCGTGAGGCGAGTTGATTACATTTCCGAAGATTTTCGAGTCTTTACCAAACTGTATTAAAACATTTTGATATCGCCGCTAACATGTACGCGAGTTTATATGGTCGCTACCCACACTGAGATAGTTTCTTCAGTAAGTGTGGATCTGAACACAAGTCTGCTACCTCGTAGCCGTTGGCTGACGGGCGGTAAGCGATCCAGTCACTGTATTTATTACCATTGTTTAGCGAAAAGAGCATCCCGTATCATTCATTACGAAGAAACGATCCCACCATTTATTCACCCCATTTCCTTGGTGTGAGAACTGTAGAAATAGGTTAAGTTCTTGAGTTATATTTCAAAGATACTTATATATATATAATGGATATTAGATATTTTTATTCTGAGTATTAAAACACTGTCTAGAAATACAACCTACAAATTACGTTTTAATTATTTTTCCTCGTAAAGTTGACAACACAACATCCTCATGGTGTGACAATATTAAAGTAAATTACCAAGTCGACGTATTTTCTTATCCATTAAAAATCAAATAAATAGGAAAATAAACTTGGAAGTTAGATTCCATGAATACGAACCAATATTTCCTCTCTTGAGACAAGCTCAGTGGATTGACTACTTGGCTGTGTCATGCTAGGCCTTTTCTTTGGTGGATGGTTATTTATTGATGATGGTTGAGATGGTTAATATTGATGTTGAGGAAGACCAAATAAACGATGGATGGACTGTGTGAAGGATGATATGGCAAGAAAGGACGAGGAAGGTCTTATGAGATGGCAAGTAATAGAGTATTATGGAAGACGAAGACATGCTGCGCCGACCCCAAATAGATTGGGATAAGGGCAAGAGAATGATGTTTTGGGGTGGGCAAAAGTCTATAAATTCTATAACAATTGTTAGGCAAAGAGGGTCTCGGTAGGTAAATGGATAGCCGCCATCGACGGACTCTCCTCGACTTGCAAGCATTGCTTAACCATGAAGTTCGACCAAGCGGCACACGACGCTGTGTATTTGTGTAGGTACGTCTAGTATTGTTTTCTCTTTCCTATAAAATGAAGGCGTGCTGACACTGTTGACAGTGGGCCGTACTGAAACTGTAGATTCAAATTATTTAGATGTCAGATTGACTGGAAATTCGTTGTTTCATTATGCTTAATTTTGTTAATGCAGCATGACCTTATTATATCTCATTTAAACATCACTAACATCCTTGGACATAGAGAAATTAGATACGACCCTCATGTCGGTTTTGCATGACTATAACAAAAGCTCATTCTGGGGTGACGTTCTCTATTATCTTGACTTATTCATGCCTCGTTACACAGTAAAATTAACGTAACGTTCTTGTTAACTTACTATACGTAGCTATCTATGTTTGATACCATGTGTGTACCGTGTATGTTTTAATACACTCTGAAATTATTCAATAATTGATATTTTTTTGGATAGTGATAATGTTTTGATTGCTTCTGATCAAAATAACCCAGGAATTTAAGCGGATTCTACTTTTGTGATATTCAAGAGTTAATAGGGTTAAGAGTTGGGAAAGAGCTAGGCTGATGATGATGATATACGATTATTATCTGAGAAAAGAATTTTAGGTTGACTATATCACTCCACCACGACTGTGGCTTGTTTTGTGGGCGGATTTTTATTTTAAAAAGTAGACAAAACAAAACATTCATGAAATGCAAAGACATTGCTCTAATCCAGTGTTCATAGAGGACTGAGCAAACGTGATTTTATTGAGGAAACATGGCTTAATGCCAAGCATACATTATCGAAGACCTGGACTGATGATGATGATGTATCATCAGTCCGTCGCGTCTACCTCCAAAGTGCCAACAGGGAATGGCGAATTCATTTTCATGCAGTAATTTCTTAAAGGAGCTTTGCTGGGATTTCAATAAAAAAATGCTGTAGAATATCTGGAAGAAATGAATGCTGACGTCTTGAAGGTTGGTTTCAGGAATAACTGCCGATACTGGAAAAACTATCCTAGATAACGCACCATAATAATAGCAATAGCATCAAAGGAACAAATGCCAACGTAAAAGTCTGAAATAATAAACTGGTTTGGCGATGATGGTTAAAACGTAGCCGAATCTTTCTTCTTCTTTGGGTGTCGATGGACTTAAATTATATCCAGCCAGTATGTAGCTCGTGGCTAAATAATAACAGCCGCACGGGTCGATCTTTAAGGTTACCTAAGCCGAGCTTGCTGAGGCTGGTCCGTGGCTGGGTGACCATAATTACATACCGAGTTTCCTCCGTGCCTCGGAAAGCACGTAAAGCCGTTGGTCCCGGCTGTCATTTGAAGATCTTTGAAAGTCGTTACTAGTAGTCAGAAGCCTAAAAGTCTGACATGCAGTCTTACCAGGTGGTATTGTATTACCCAGTTTAACTGGGTTGTGGAGGTCAGATAGGCAGTCGCTTCATGTAAAATACAGGTACTCAGCTGCATCTGGACTGACTGGAAACCGACCTCAAGATAGTTTGGGAAAAGGCTAGGCAGATGATGATGATGTAGCCACAAGCACAGCTCTATCGTTGGCTTTGCTTAGATCCGTGGTTGTGCAGGATGGGCAGGAAAAGATGTGGATGATATCTAGCAGGGGCCCATAAGCACAGCTCTATCGTTGGCTTTGCTTAGATCCGTGGTTGTGCAGGATGGGCAGGAAAATATGTGGATGACATCTAGCAGGGGCTCCACAATGGCATTCTATTTGGGACAAGTCAAGGCTCATCCATACACATTTATTTTATTACGTTCCAAGGCTTACTTACATATGTCCAAAAGTGATTGACCTGGTAGACAAACTGTAGTCATTCCATTTCTAAGTTATTATACTCCTTTCTAAAATTCACTACATTTTTGTTGAGTACCAACTTACTTTCTTTTTGAACTATAATTGGAAATGATTTTATATTTTGAATAATTATTCCTTGTAAGTTTTCTGTGATGATAAAATCAACCAGACCCCAGACAGTTATATTTCAAAGCAAATAAATAAACATTTAACTTGAATCACAGACCAAGGCGCTTTTAATTCAATTTCCTTGGAGACGCCTCTCAAGCGCCTTTCTGATTTGCAACGATTTGACGCTTGTTATTACTACGCAGCATCCTTTCAGCTTCTATTATGCCGTAAGCAATGTTTTGTAGTCGTATTTTTTTTTTGTATCCCCGATTTTTATTACTACTATTTTTAGGAACATACTGGGCCTCCCACTTTCTGTGTGCAGCGGGTTTGAGTCTATCACAACAAGTGAGCTCAGTGTGGGTCCCAGCACTGGAAATGTTGTAGGCCTATAACACTATTGACCCATTATAAAGACCCTGTGTTTATTTAATAAACTCTATTCTGTCATGATTTCCTAAAATAATAATAAGATTTATTGTGATTTAGATTGATTTAATTGATATGAGCAAAGAGTTTATAAGAGTTGATACTGGAAAAGGCGGTTTCATTATAATTCCTTGCTGTTATGGTAGACATAATCAGAAAAAGTACATTACTTACTTTCAATCATAGAGTTCATTTATATTAAATAAATTGCACGGACTTATACAAACGCTCTAATTATTATAAAAGGAAGCGAACAAGTAATTTTAAGTACCTATATTTTTGTTGAAAACGATTTTTCGCGTTTTTCATAACTTTCCACTGTGAGATAGAGTTATTATAAATACAGTACCTAATCTTATTATTTTACCTAAGTGCCTTGGATAAGACGTAGAATTAGAGACCGCTTATGTGATGCGTACCTACTTAGTTTATCTATAAGTAACTAAGTTGGCCGCACCTTATTAGCAACACAAATTGATTCTTCATGTCCTACTTTAGACAGCAAAACTCGTTTACAAACTGCTCTACTTAAACCATAAGTACAGGAGTGCTTGTACTTTGTAGAAGTACTACCAGGGTAGTATGCGGGTGGGTGGTTGGTTGCATGCTGCATGATGATACAAATGTACTCGTCTAAAGATTTGAATATGAGTTTCCTATGTACAATATACAATACCTCCTTCATGATTCTGGCCTTCTGGTAGTTTGTGAGACTGTAGGTACTATGCTTGTTTCTCATTTCCTACTTGTCCTTGACCATTTTCTACTACGTAATCTCCGAGTGTAAACTCACACAGTAACCTGAGGTTATTCGTGCCAATCGACGACTCTAATCCAAATACTACTAGCAAATCCAAATCGGGATAAATTCGAATTAGTGCGAGTTTTCAGTGTAAATGTATGACAGCTTTAAAGTAGAATTGTGGAATAGCACAGTAGAACCAATGGGAATATTTTGTTCCACTAGTTCTACGATTTTTTACCACCATAAATCGTAGGACTGGGAATAAATAATCACATTAGTTCTACCGTAGAACTGTTTAGTAGAACTAGTGAGAACGAACCGATTTTTCTTCACTTCACATGTTTCGTCGCCTAAACTCATAGTTTTGATTGTTTGGACTATCAATATGATTTTGTTATTGTTTAATTGAAATATCGATGCTAAAGGATTTCCTGTTTTGTTTTAATGTCAAAACTCGGTTTTAGTTGCCAACATGAGTTTTAGCTGCCATTTATTTTTTGATACATTAAAGTGTGCGGATTAATTATACATATTTTACAAAAAGCGGACAATTATTTCTTATGAAAACAGTATACAAAATACCTAAATGTCAACTTAGCCCATACAAGCTGCTGAATTGATTTTCCACCCTCTAAGAAATAACAGCTGTTTCCGACAAAAGTGCAATACATACTCGATCAAAATGTATGAAACAGCAGATTTTTTATAATACCTAACCGAAAAATGACGATGTGGAAAATAAGAACCAATGTATCAATGTACTGAGTAGGTACGTGGTAACCAGACCTATAGTAATAATAAAAACATGTACATTCAAAAGCAGCATGAATACTAATATCGGGCATATATTTTATTTTTGCCACGTTAGATGGCAATGCTGGTTCTTTGACCAAGAAACAGGCCAGCCAGGTCTCGAGTACATAGTACATCGGTTGTGTAAAAAGTATACGGCGACTAATGATACTGTAATGCTAAACTGAGCGAACAAATCGGTTAGGTACGAGTAGGTTAGAATCATGAGCGAGTCGAGATGGTCACAGTAACTAAGCTAGGGCACCCCGTTCAAAAGGGTAAGGTAAGGTAAGAACTGACCAAACGCGCGATCAGCGGCTGGCGAGCACTACATCCAAGTTGGATGTATAGAATGTTCAAATCGTCCTTTTCACGATTTGTAGTCATCGTTCACTTTGTGTTTCAATAAGCCATATTCAGTATGTTTGATATCTTTCATTTGAATTTACATTCGTTCGTAAATATTATTTTAAGCCCTAAATTTTTGTCTTTTGATATTTTCTAGTTTTCAACATTCATCGTGTTTTTGTGGTAATATCTAAGATTTACCGAGTATTTGGTAGTAAAAGTTTGATCTTGATGATCGCAAAATACATTTATCATTAAGCGTTGGTAAATCTTAGAATTTGCCGTAGCGAAAGCTTTAACAGTGACATATTAATTACAAGAAGGATTACTAAATTCACATGGAATGCAGTATACATCTAAATGATCCGAAAAAAAAAAATATTCAGTACGAGGTCAACAGACTGTCGCGGTGATCCAACTTGTGGACGTAATTCGGGATGTCCTAAAGCCGTTTGAGAGTAATTTGGAGCGATGCCAAACCAAGCCAAGCTAGTTTTATGAGCAGAGGTGTTATATCGCAGACCAAGATTTACGTCTAGAATTTTCTTACCAAATTATTGCTGATATTAGGTTCTGTGGCGCGTCAAGTCAAGACAATACGTACTTACCATATATTGGTAGCTCTCCGAGGGGATTTGTCCGTTAAGTGTTGTATTATTTTATTATGTACTTGAATGCAGTAATATACCGTATTACTGTATTCTAAGTTAAGAAAGTGTTGTATTATTTTATTTTGTACTTAGAATACAGTAATATACCGTATTACTGTAATCTAAGTACATAATAAAATAATACAACACTGTCTTAACGGACAAATCCCCTCGGAGAGCTACCAATATAAGGTAAGTACGGGTTATAATGAAACGCTCACTTATGTTGAGTGTCTACCGGTCAATAATCCCCTTTAGGTAAAGGATGTAAGTCGCCATTGCGGATTACTAACAAAGGTTTCTGGATGGGTATTCTAAGAGATATAATATTCTTCCAAGCAGGCAAAAAATGTCAACTTTCGGTTTAATTGTCGATACATATAGTACACAACATTTTGCCATAGATCTTCTACAACCAGTTAGAAGTTATTTGAATTACTTCTTGCCGTATTACTTTTTCTTCTTGTTCGCAGGAGCTATTGGATATTGTTTTTCATGTGTACCGTGCAAAGATTGACAAGTCAATCTCAAACAAACATCGTAATAGCGAAAAATAATCGTAATAGCATCGTAATAGCTGCCCCATACATTTGGGTCGTATAGATATTGAAATTTTGGTATGGGGCAGCAAATTATTTTTTCGCCATTACGTTGTTTGTCCGATGGAGAAACATGTTCAGTTTGATGGTCTGTACCACACCTTAAGTATGCATATACCCTTTCCGTTGCACCCTGTATAGGTGCGCCGACATTTTGCTAAATATGTTTATGTTCGTGTGTGATTAGAGTGCTCTACGAGGTCTCAAAATATGTTTTGTCGAATTACACAGCGCCGAAAGTTTACAACAACGAATGCTGTGACGACGAAATCACACAGCAACGCATACCGTTATAACGGATGCGTTTGACTACGAATTACGATTAATTAATTGCTAGTTAGTGGATATCTTTATTGTTTAGATAAACGCATGAATGACAAATATTATTGGCAGTGCGTTACAAAGTTTCAATTTACATATTTGTGGTTTGCGAATTATAACTCATAATTTCATAAACTAAGGCTTATTGATTAATTATTTTTTGTTTGCTAATTCATTGAGGATTTTGCTAAGACTGTTACATACAGACGGGGTTGATCAATTAAATAAAGAGTACAACAGAGCACAATCACAGCTTTGAATGGTAAAGGATGATTTGATACTAAGAGAGAGACTAAAAAACGATCTCTAATGAGAATGGACTCAGTCTCAGTATAGTATAGTCTCAGTATGAGTATGGATAAAAGGCAGCGATTCAGGACTTTAAAAAAATTAAAAAGGTTCTTGATAGTTTGAATAAGGTCTTTATGTAAAGAAAACTTGCAAACGTTTCTCAATTACTGGTATAACGAAAGGAAAAGGCAAAAAAGTTAACGTTGTCCAATCGGCCGGACTATGAGGAATTTGCGGTTCCGCTTTGTCCGATGAATCGGACCAAAGGGAAAAAGAAAATCGCGTTGTCCGATCAGTCGGACTATGAGAATTTGTGATTCCACTTGGTCCGATGAATCGGGAAAAAAGAAAAAAAAATCACGTCGTCCGATCTATCGGACTAAGCAGTCGGACCAAGTCTTCACAGGGAAAATTAAGTAGTTAGATGCATGACATCATCGCTGGAATGCCCTTCTAGGTAGAAAAAACTCATTTGTTCAAAACAATCGAAGAATTTAGGAAGGAACAAACCATACAGAACTATTATTAGAAAAAGTCTCTGCACAATCTCAAGAAACACCACGAGCTACAAAAAATTATAAAAGAGAATCTAATACATAAGAATAGAAATGCCAAAAGAACCGACTACTTCGGATGACATAAACGTCCCCGACGCGACAGATTGCAGGAGGTTGATGGTAAAAGATTTTTAGGGCGTCAGGTTAAGTTTGAAGAAAACTATGTTACGTTATTTGAGACTAAATCAAATTGTATTACATAAATCGTAAGTTTGGGTGATGGATGGATTCGAAACATGTCCTTTTTCAGACAAATAATAGGTCTTTACCTATGAAATTGCCGTATTGCAGTACAGACTTTTTCAAACAAAAAAAAGTTTTGATTGGCTATGAGTTCTAAATTCAAATTAATTTTGTTTTAAAAATATGACATTCTATTTACAAAATCAGTCTTTTGTTTTTTGATTAGCGTTGTATTTTCATTACATTTCAACATTTTTCCTCATAATGGATACTTTGAAATTTCGTGTAATTATGGAATATGAGTTCCGTCGTGGCACCAACGCGGCACAAACGACCCGTAACATCAACGACGTTTACGGAGAGAACTGTACAAACGAACGCACAACCCGTTATTGGTTTGCTCGGTTCTGTTCTGGGAATTTTGACTTGAAAAATGAACCTCGTGGTCGTCCGGAAACTTTGGTCAACAATGATGAATTAAAGGTGATTGTTGAAGCTGATGAAACTCAATCTACAGCTGAGCTGGCAGCAGCTTTTGATGTTAGCATTAAAACAATATTGGTCCATTTGCGACAGATTGGCAAGATAAAAAAGCTTGATAGATGGGTGCCCCACGAACTTAACGATCGCCAGCGCAACGTACGCGTCGAGACTTGCCTTGCGCTGCTTAACAGGCACAGAAATGAAGGAATTTTGAACCGAATTGTTACGTGCGACGAAAAATGGATTCTTTTTGACAATCGAAAGCGCTCAGCAAGTTGGTTAGATCCTGGTTCGGTACCAAAGCAATGTGCAAAACGAAAAATGACCCCTAGAAAGGTGATGGTCACAGTTTGGTGGTCTAGTGCTGGTGTGATTCATCATAGCTTTTTACAAAACGGCGAGAGCATTACTGCAGATGTGTACATTGAAGAACTGACCACAATGATGGCGAAACTCGCACGTCTGCAACCAGCTTTGGTCAATCGGTCGTCTCCACTGCTACTTCACGACAACGCGCGGCCCCATACTGCACAACAGACCGTCTCTAAGCTGCATGAGTTGGGTTTGGTAGCTCTCCCTCATCCGCCATACTCACCAGATCTTGCGCCTTCCGACTATTACTTTTTCCAAAATTTGGACAACTTTTTAGCGGGAAAAAAATTCAATTCCCGAGAGGCAGTACAAAACGCCTTTGAAGAGTTTGTTGTCTCCCGTCCAGCTGATTTTTTCAAGAAGGGCATCCATAAACTGCCACAGCGTTGGCAAAGATGCATTGATTGCAGGGGTGATTACTTTGAATAAAAGAAATAAATAAGTTCGAAAAAAAAATACTTTAACTTTTTTCAAACAAAACGGCAATTTCATAGGTAAAGACCTAATATATACTATTCATGATAGACATGAGTACAAATCGTTATTTCGTACCTATAGTAAATGCGTTTCTAACGAAGAAGACGCTAAATTATTACCTTTCAAGTACTAAAGCCATAATATTCTCTAGAATATGATATCGTATTGAACCCACGAGTAATAACGACAGATTTCGAGATGGTGCAACACAAATGCTGTCTATTTCATTTAGGTCAAAATGTATGGCGTCAAACTAGTTTCGACAATTAGAAACATAGATTTCGTTTTTGTTAAACAATTGCATCTACTGCAAAAAGGAGAAGGCTTAAGACTAGCTAATAAAATAATGTTAATGCATGCCATTTTTTTTTTTAAATGAAATGTGAAATTGGCAGCGCAAACAATAAGTTCATCAGTGGTTGATGCCGTTGATTTTTTAAGAGAAAAGGTAAATTCCAGAACCTGACTGTTCTGCCATTTATCAGTAAGATCCATCAAAATAGTAGATACAGCTTCTGATGGAATGCCAAATCCACTTTAGAAATTTAGAAAAAGGATTCAAGCCGCCATTTTGGATCACTAACTAAGATTTTTGGGTGGGTATTTCAAAATTATTATTTATTTATTTATTAAACAATTTTATTACAAACTTTCATTTAAAAACTATGCCCCACAAAACCGTTTCCACGGTTTGTCTGTGGGAACGGAACAATATAATAACAATATTTTAAAGATAATGTTAATGTAAATCTAAAAATACCTAATCTCATAATCTATTCTAAAATATAAATATAATCTTATATAAATTTCCCCCAACAATCTGCAAACCACCTTTTTAAAAAATATGGTTTATAGACTCCTGAGAAAGAATAGATTAAGTGATTTGGCAAACTTATTTTTTATTTTCTGACTTCTTATATCAGCAGGCAATCGGTTGAGAAGGTATGGTACTCTTTTATCAAGCGTTATATTCTTTCACACTTTCGCAAAATGACAGCTTTCGGTTTAACTGTCGATACACATAGTACACAAAATTTGCTATGGATCTTCTACAACTAGTAAGAATTTATTTGAATTATTTCTTACCGTATAAATTTTCGCAGGACCAATTGAAAATGTTTTTTTAATGTGTAGTTCTGTTGTAATGTAGGACTGCAGACCGGTAAGTACGCCGGTTGTAAAGGAAAGTGTTGTACTTCAGAAAGCTGAAAAAAACGACGATAACTTCCTGAGAATCTACCGGCAAGTAATCGAAGCAATTGCGTATCTGATGGTCAGTACCCGACCTGATATCGAGTACGCAGTGAGTAGTCTCAAGAAGTTTAGAGAAGCCAACACAAGCAGATTGCGTGCAATTGAAGCGCATATTTAGATACTTGCAATATGCACCAGATATGATCGTCATATTTAAAAGAAGCTACAGAAAGGTTGAGGTCAGTTTTATGTTGTCCGTAGCTGGAGGTGATGTATCGTGGCTAAGACAGAGACAGTAAAGCGTAGCTTTTAATTTCAACAAGGAAAAACATTTGTTGCAGCCAGGGAGTCATCATGTGAGTGTATGGCTTTTTCGCTTCTACGGGGCATAACAAACAAATTAAGACGATTTGCCCGTGCTAAACGTAGACAACGAAGCAGCTGCAAAACTGGCAGAAAACCCTTTGTTTAATCGCAGAACTAAACGCATTAGGAACAGGCACATGCCACTAGGTAAGTTGTCACGATTGGAGAGCCAATTAAGCCAATGGCCATAGCCAAGCTTATAAAGTTTCCAGGGCTTCACATTGAGAGAAGGTGTTAGAGTGAGAACTCTTTATGAAACAATGTGAAACCCAAAAAGAAGAAGTTAGTTATCATGTTGACTGATTGACTTGAAAAATGTGAATGGGTAAAAATATCCGTAGTTAACAAAAAGTATTGTTTGTATTCTAAAGAAGTTTTATACGTTTTATTTGTGCAATATTATATTTTCAGCTCTGTATCTTCTGTTTCTGAAATATAGTACCTCAATTCCTGGTGGCCCCGTCATTTCACTCATAGAACACTAAAAGAACCTATCGTTTCAATTAGGCAAAGGTATTATAGAATCCTTACGAGAAAGACACAATGTCAAAAACAACGACGACGTCTTGACTTTGGCAACTGCTTACATCTGAAAAACGACAACAAGATTTTTTTTGGCCCATACTTTATTCTCTGGCGAAACGAATTTTTCCAGTAGTGGTCTGTATAACCGAAAAAATGGATATTTTTGTTTACACACTAATCCTTTCCGGATAACTGAAGGGGATCACCAAGAAGAAGGACAACATTTAATTTTAAAATGTATGACGGAACGTTGACCACTCATAAATATTTTAAATGAACTGTTTGAAGATTTGGACAATTTGCCTTTGGCCCATATCGCCCAATTATTCTTGTAACAAGATGGAGCACCCCCAGCCGTACCGTGCCGCCGTGTAGTGAAAGAGATGTTAATTCAACAGCTTGGTGTAACTTTGATTGCCACGCATGCGTTTGCATTTATGTGTTTGTTTTGCTAAATCAACGGGGTCGATTCCTGGCTAGGATTATTGATTTTACAAAATCCAATAGGTTTGTTTTAGTTTTTATCAAAATCGGGGTCGATACTCTTCCGAGTATTTTTTCCCTATTCCTAATAGTTTCGGTTTTACCTATCCATGCACACTTGTAAAATTCACCCTTGTATATAGTACCTACACCCACATTTTGCCAATTGTGTTTATGTCCGTGTGTGTCTACCAGAACCAGCATATTATTTTTTACCCGACTGTATACAAACCTTGGTGAACAAAATTTAATTATATGACTGTCACTTGCATGATTATTGGTGTCAAAACCTTAGAGCTTCACAAATGCTGTGTGGAATTCGTTGCAAGTTAAGCTCTTCAGGCCCTTATAAAAAAAGGTAAAATAGTAGTAGATAAAAATAACTGAAAAGCCAGTGCCTATAGTATTTGCGTTGGTTCGTAATCATTCATCCTAGCAGCCTGGAAGAGGGCACGTTCCAAGAGTTTTGTCAATACGCTAAGCTTCTCCGCCACTCGTCACAATAGTCACTACCAACCTCAAACCCTCGAGGGCCTCTCGAACTTAACTATTTTTATACTTACTACAGCTACTAAAACAGCTAAACACATACTAGTACCTAAATCGCATCAATTCTCTGTGACAATGTCATGTGTGACGCAATTTCTATTGTAATATTTTATCTATTATAATAGTTTGTAGATCTACGTTTCGTAGTAAAAACTATGTTTAATTGTAATTCGCGACATCCTAACCGAACATAATTTTAAATGTAAAGGACATTTGACTTCAACTTTAAAAAACAAGCTGATTTTCAACATGAAGTGGGACGGCTTTAGTTTGTCAAAGGCGCCCTTGGTATGCTTTCTTAGTGCTTGAGGTCGCTGCCAAACCAGTGGACCAACATTTTTGTAGAGGACGATTCTTTGAGCATGAGAGGACCCCTTGTCACTTGGAGAGTTGCCAGGCCTGCGCCGATATGAGTTCGCGATGGCGCGCGGCACCCGAGGGCCTCAGCGCGTCTGCGCAGCTGCATCACGAGTACTGTGTCATCATATAAAGTTTTAATTGATTTTATTTGATATATTTTTAGTTTCATAAATATAACTTTAAAGATTTGTTTAAGTGATAATTTATCTATCTGAAGGGGACGCGTGATCGCGTGAGGGGATTGCCTATGCTGATGATGGAGAAATGGGCCTGATGGTCGTTCGTTTACGGGTTATTTCATAATGTTTGGTGGGACTGCAATGAGCTCTTTCTAAGGTTCCTATAGAAGTTGTAAATATGTAAGCTGAATTAACTGATAGGACAGACACTGTGACTATTTTTAGTCATATTCAAAGTGCTAGTATGTTAGGATATTATATCCCGATATTGGCTAAATAGACCAGGGTCGATAATTTTTGAAACGAAAAAAAAATATAGTAGGATGAAACCCATTGGAAAATGAGGAAAATATTATAAAAATGAAAGGAAAAATAATTTACGGGCGATCTGAGTTCGGGTAGGGGAAAAAAGGGGGGGGTTTAAGGGTAAAAAAGGTTAATCTCGATTTCCGGCAAAACTACAAATCATAGGGAAAAAAGTCAAATAGTAAAGTTGTACGTAATAAAAAGATCTACAACTTTTGCATTTACAATTTTTCACATCACCTCAAAATGTATGTGAAAAATTCAAAAAAACTAGTTTTTGGTTTTTTATTTTTATCTTTTACAAAAACCATTTTTTTTCACTAAATTTTGGTGAGACCTTTTATGTCCCAAATACACTGTAATTTACTTGATTTGAAATATTTATTTTTTACTTTATTTTAACTTAATAATCGAAAAACCCAGTTTTAGCATTTTCTGACAATATTTACTATGGTAATATACAGCAAGATTTTTTAGTCACCGTCCAAATTTTTTCTAGGCATTATGTATCATTCACTAATGCTACTATTATTTTTTTCACTTTTTATAAGTTTTAAAGGCTACTCTGGTCTAAAAGGTCTAAGGTCTAATATAAATATAAGTTATCATTTTGTTAGAGAGTTAGCCGATAATAAGGGATTAATTCATTATTGTCAGACTGATGTAATGCCTGCTGATATGCTAACGAAAGCAACAGTGCGTCAGAAGCATGTTTGTAAGAGACATATGGAAGTAGCAGGAGGTGTTATCCATGAAGGATAATTGCATATGTCAGAGCATAGTGTGACCTAACAGTCTATAATGCTGGTGGCTTAGCAATATAGTTTTTCCAAACAATGGTGGTCTGCATTAATCTTAGTTGTATTTTGTTTAACTAATATATTCCACTGTGAAAAATAAATACTTTGTCTGAGTATTTTTTACCCAAAAATACCAACAGAGACTGATCACTCTCTTCAGATGCTATGTGGTGGCACCGTACTCTCCATAAACACTTGCGTCTCTTGAGACCAAACACCTTGCCCCAGCGAATGGCCTTTCTTTTTCCCTCCCTTATGCTTTGGACATTCACTCCCTCAGCATTACAGGTTGAGTTGACGCTTCCCGTGACCCAAGAGCTGGTTTTTACCTTTGCCAGAGGCTAAGTATTGCCACACAACGTGGCAACGCCGCCAATTTCTTGGGCACATCACCAGCTTACAGCCTTGAGGTGGAGTTTTTGATGCCCTTTAATAGTTTGTTGTTAGTTTAGTTTATTTAATCGTTTTAAATTGTAATCGAGAACGTACCGAGCGGACGTGGACGTGGGGGACGCGGAGTATTCGAGGTCTAAATTCGGAAACTCCTGAAGGCGGGGGTAAAAGGAGAAGAACTCGAACTATGCATGACTGACAACCGGCTCGTCATAGTGATTTAAAAACGCTGAAATTCATGACAATTTTAAAATCTACCATTATGTGCGAAAGCGCTCTGTTAAAATAATTTTGATGCAAAAGTTTAAAGTCGCGCTTAAATCGACCGTTCACAATTTCAACGATCCATCGAGAAATTGTAACTAAACGGGACTATCTTATTTAGGTGGAATATGTGCTTCAAACCCAAATGACTCCAAATCTTCTACACTGTCTCGAAATCCCCGGTCTGATACAAACACATCGTTTGATCCAAAAAACCAGATCGCTGGAAGCACTTGATTTGATACAACCTTACCCGTAATGATCTGACGTAGTGGCTGAATAAGGTAGCACATCCGCTATGTAACCATCTGAGGCAATGATTAAAAACGGGTTTTGCAAGTTTTTATACTTGTGCAAACTGTCTGACGTTAAATACAAATTGAAACTCTTGTGAATGTGAAAATACGTTCCTTCATATAAGTCTATGGTTTGAGAGTTTGATTCGTTCCCAAAATACCTTTGGGTATATCTAAGTTTCTGCGCAATACATCTCGGCTTGATATAAGGTTAAAACCGACATGAGTCGGCACGTATTCACGTGTTAAGCACTTTCTTACACCTTTTAGCTGTTAACCCTTCATTCGGCTCCCCAGTTCTCAATTTTGATAAATATACAGCCACGGTTGTTCGTGACACTTTACACAAATGACTCAAGGAAGGAATCAGTTCTACTATCAAATTAAATTCATTTGGGCTACGGCCTGTCCAAAATCGCATTTCTTCATTAGTTATAGCACCAACTTGAGGCGCGTACCACGTTGGATAGTTGTCATTAAAAATCTGCAGTTATGTATTTAGTTAAATTTCGTTCTTTCTTTCGGTACTTTCCACAAAACTGCCAAAGCGATTACCCACAGCCCCTTGTCAAATTCATTCGAGCGCACAGTACGTTTAATTTGGCAGTTTCTAAAACCTAAGTTTTCACTATTTTGACGCATAGAAGGATAACGACATATTCCAGTAGTATTTTAAGTATGTCTTCAGGAACCTTCAAAACCACGTTGTAAATAAGTCCCGACATAGACACTGACTATGAACAAAGACGGGACGACTTTGATAACATAGAAGGTATAAAACGTTGCAGTAGAAATAAATAAGCTATATCGCCTTGAGTCTTTCTTTTATTTGCTGGGTATATACTCTCAAGTTGATATAACTTAGCAACGCTAAGGCTGGCCGCATACGTCCGGTTTTCTGATTCGGTTTCCTGAACAAGATTCCCGATTCGGAATTTCTTGAGACTAGCGCAGACGTTCGATTTTTGTATTAGGAATTTACACTTCCAGTAGGTAGAGTGACGTTTTCTTGAAAACACGTTTAACATGGACGACAACGAATTAATTGCTATTGCACTTTGCTGCGTTCGGGATAATGCCATTTGTTTTTTTTTTTGGTCCGAATAATCCGAACGTACGGTTTGTTTCCGAAAAGATCGCCAGGTTTTTTTTCCGCTCGGAAAATTTACAAATATTATGTGCGCTTTTATTTATTATTATTTATTTATTAAATTAAGGTTATACAAACACATATCTTAGTTTAAGAACTAATTATGCCGCACAAAAGTTTAAAGAAAATGTTAAAAGTGCGGACACTTAATTCATACTAATATTACTTGTAGGTAACAATCAATAAATCTTAGAAACTACTTAAATACCCTCCCCCAACAATCTGCAAACCACCTTCCTAAAAAATATGGAATACAATCTCCTGAGAAAGAATTGTTTATACGATTTGGCAAAATTACTTTTCATTTTCTGTCTATCTCAGCAGGCAATCGGTTGAGAAGGTATGGTCCTCTTTTATCAAGTGTTCGGTTGCCAAAATACTTACTGATTTTAGGTACATAAAACTTGCTTGCTGATATTGATCTATATAGTTGCATGGTTATGGGTAACAAGCGAGTGGCGCCCCCAGCTGCTATCTCTGTTAACTAGAAGTAAGTATTTATGTTTTAGTTGAGCAAGCATTCAGGTGTCCGAATATGAATTCCTAATCAAAAAACTGTACGTATGGGGCCGGCCTAAAACAGTCCACTGCGGGAAAAAGACCGAGTGTGGCGGACTCGAAATGACGTTTTCAGATCTCAACCCTTGAAGGCAAAACAAACAGACTTTTATTATTTTATTTTTTTTAAGTCCTTCTTGCCAGGAGATCAGCGCGCGTGTCACCGATACTTTGAAAATCGGTGACTTAAAGCACCCTAAAGAGTAAAACTGGTATGAATAACAATAGCTAAAAGGTGGCTTATCACATAGATCACATTGGTAGATCTATCTATCAGGCTTATAACAATAGTACACCGATGTTCTGGTGTACTATTGTTATATTTCTGCCTTATTTATGAAAACAGACTGCGATGAAATGTATTCATAATCAGGGTAGATGCAGGTAGGTAACACTCCCCAATCATACTCGCATAAAGTTTAGTTGGTCCATTAGTCCATTAACCCTAAGTGTGAATGGATTTCCCGCTGATGCATCATCCGTTGTGCGACACCCACACAATGATGTATATTTATGTAGGGGTGAGAAATGCACGCGTGCGCCCTGCAGGGGTGACAGCGGCGGCACTGGGGTTGAACATGCGCACAACGAGCCTCGTCCCTCGTACAGTTGGTCTGGTCGATACAGTTGCGGGGGGCTGGTCGCGCATGCGGCACTCTCTCTACCCAACAATCAGATGTAAAGCGACATGGCTGATAGCGAATTTGAAGAATTTCGCCGTGTTTTCGATAGATTACCACAACACATAAAGGCTCCAACTCCGTTTTATTCGTAAGTACACTTTTTCGCATACTTTCCATATCTGTACATAACAGCCCGCTTAAGAAATTGTGTCCATTCCGACTAATTTGTCACGTGAGTTCGGAATAAAGAATGAAGACGCATTTTTACAATAAAACTTATAAGAAATCTAGCGAAATTTTAACCTTTACCTTTATGTCATTATTTACTATTTCAGATTATTGCCAAATGTGGGATTGGACGATGATTCCCCGTCATCCAAGAGCGAGTGTTCGCCGGAGGAGGACACTAAAGAGGACATGCATCCATGTATGGTGGATGGGAATACAGGCACTACACCAGTAAAAGATGACGTCGTATCACCACCATCGCAGCCTGATATAACTGAAACGCAACGAAGCCCTCAGCATTACTCATTCACGAACGGCGAGCGCAAAAGGAGAAAGCTTCCGGAAATTCCAAAGAACAGAAAATGTGAGTAAATAGTTTCCTTGATTCATCATAGTCCAATAATGTTTTCATTGTGTTTAATAGGGAAAGAACATCGGTTCATTTACATATAAAAGCTCGCGTGGCGAGAAATTTCATCAACTGCAGGAGCGCTTTTGCGATTGTTTGATTTCAAGATAGTAACTGTTATTGCTGCTGGCGTGGTCATTTGTTTCAGTTAACGTTCATACCTTAAATAATAGGTTGGATCTTATCTATTATTATGGCGTTACACAAGAGACATAGGTATGCTTTAAGAATTTCGTTTTCACTCAACAACAAATACGGGTAAAACGTGAAAATGGACTCGGGACGGTATATCCTTTTTAATTTTTATTACATTTTTGTACAGGGTTTTGAAATAATTACTTTCATGTACACAATGAAATGATTACATTATTTATAAGAATTAAAATGAACGCCAATTCTATAAGAAATAATTTCTTAATCGTTTGCATTGTTAGTAGAAACCGAATAGAATATAAGATGTCGTATTCTCACTTTTTAGATCTAATACGATTAGTTTTTTGATAACAGCTGATAGAGAAGATAGCTGGTGCACAGTTCACGTAATCGAATTAAATAGTTTGATTTTGATTAATCGTGTATTGTGTATAATTCCACCTTGGCTGTCAGCATCAATTAATAAGTAATTATTGCTTACATAAAATTATATAAAAACTAATGATGAAAAAAAGGATGGAGACTTGAAGTCAGTGCGGTCTATGCTAGTCTAATTTACTGGCTACGCATGTTATCTTAATATTAAAATTTGTAAGGCTTAGTACTGTGTTATGTAGGTACTGTAACGATGCATTTAAATCGCAAAACATACATTTATTTTATGCAGAATGAAGTGTACCTTCTGATGCCGTAGGTTTTATTCCACATCTGAATATTACAGGGTGATTGGTAATTGGGCACATTCCCTGAAATGGGTGATACAAAACCTAATTTGCAACAATTTGGACCCCGATAACTTGAAGTCTAAACTGGGTTCTTTTGGAGAAATCGAACTAATAAACTTTTTTGGAAATTTTCCTCCTCTCAACCATGAATTGCTGTATGTGAGAAATCTACACCATTCAAGATGTTAAACTGATACTTTTCTGATAGCTCATAATTTCTTGAACAAATGAATCCTTCGAAAACCAATGTGTCTTATGAGGTCATGTTCTTTTTTTCTGAATTTTTCTTGACGATTCCCTTGTCGTTCGAGGCAGTTTTCTCGAAATAAATGTAAGACATGCAAATTATAGGCACAGCGTCCTCGTCTCATTAGTTTTCTAAGATAGTGACACAGTATCCAGTTTTAACTAGTAAATAACCAGGAGACAACAGTTGTTCTTAACCAGGCAGTAACAAAACTGAGTAGTTATTGCAGATTTTCTTGGTAACAACACTATGTAATGTTAGCTACAAAAACAAAACTGGCGTGCATGCAACTTCGGCCTTCCGTATAAAAATACTCCAAAAAATACTCAGTCTTACCGGTCCTGATCCCGCTTAAACGACTTTTAAACAGAGCCTCTGTCTGAGTCTGATAGGGGGGGTTAAAATACACTATATAGAGGTAAATCTTACCTGATCCGATTGATCAGGACCCTGCGCATGAAGTCTAACAGGTAACATCATATAATGGTATTATGAAAATCTGCAACAAGACACAGATGTGCATAGAAAAAACTGTATTACCCAGTTTTATGAAAATACTGCCTAGAAACAATCGTTGTTTTCACTAATTAAAAATGGGCATTGTGGCAGCATTTTCGAAAGCCAATGAGACAAGTCGCGCCTGTTGTAATTTACACGATAATTGTCATACAATTATTTTGATGAAACTGCCTCGAAAAACAAGGAAAGTTAAAAAAAAACAGAACTTGACTTTTATGTTCATGACCTATCAGAAAAATATCATTTTAACACCCTGAACCACGAAGATTTCTTACAATCAGTAATTTATGGTGGAGAGGGGGAAATTTTCAAAAAATATACGAGTAAGATCGATTTCTCCAAAACCAAGTTTGGACCCCAAATTATCGGATCAAAATTGTTGCAAATTAAGTCTAGTATCCTAGTTCAATGGTTGGTAATGGTTGGTAATAGGGTGCATCCCTATTACCAATCACCCTGTCTCTTAGGAATTTGGTTGAAATAAAATAGGTAGGTTCTTGCACAAAATTACAGACTAGTCGTGTGCAATTAGACAAAGAGGTGGGATGAAGTAGTGGTCGGATTTTCATGGGACTGTTTATTTGGTGGCCTTGTCTTGGTATGGTATTCATAATGACCAATCTTTGAAGCAGGTGCTTATTTGTGATTTTAATTTGTCAATTTCCTATTTTATCTTAAGTTGTTACATTTGTTTCGAACCGAGTTCTGTAGAACTGTACTCGTCCATTTAATCATATACATTTCATACACCCACCAATCTGCGTAACTGTTTCTTGGTGGGTGGCACTCGTCTTATAACATTAATTTGGTGAATTATTAATGGTAACAAAGGGTGTAATAAATTTAGTTTCTGTATGGACATCAAGTATTGTGGCAGCACGAGCGGCCGCGGAGGGCACACGTGCCGGACGGTGGGCTGCGCCGTCACAATTATTCAGAATCACATATTGACATCATCATAAGTGATTTTGAAATCCAATGCCACTGATGACGTTTTTAATATTTCCAGCAAAAATACTAGCATGCAACCAACCAGCATCCCTAGCAGACGAGCTTGGGGCGCTCACTGGTCTGCTGATCCGGCCGGGTTGCCATACGAGACCACTCCTTGTGCTCAAATGCGGGTACCTTCTTGACGAAGACTCTAGCCCAGACTCAGAGAGACTACAAAGCCTAGGCGATGTTGACAGCGGACACAGTACTGCTCACTCGCCGATCGACACTGGACCAAAAAGTATATCACCAACGCCGCTTCAGCAGAATGGTTAGTGCATTTACTTGATGTTTACCTATATTACTGGTGAGCCGATGGAGGAGGGTGCGGTGAAGCCTTTATCAAAACAAAAGTTGACAGAGTTTACTGGACGGTGTTTTTGAAAACTCTTGCTCGATGAAATTGATTGAACAATCGCATATTAACTCGAGATTTCACAATGCACTGTCAAGAATCAGATGTACCAAGATATTTTACAACACCAACTTCATCGTGAGCTATGACAAGTACTCTGGTATTTTGGCGGATCACCTCGTTCCGGATTACTCAGAGAGACTCCAAGCATAGCCCGCTCCATAAGTCGCTGAGCGACCTTGAGTTTATGGATCAACCGTAAAATATCAATAAATTGCATAAAATGTCCAAATATGAATGAATCCCCAGATAATATGTTTCATAAAGCGATCTTATACGAATCCAAGACACGCATCTCTTATTGTTGGATTTATGTGTGTATTGTATAATTGACACTTGATTCGGTGAAGGAGGATCGTGAGATACCAAAACAGCATAGCCTTATGCATAATCAGTCTATAATGTTCCCACTGCTAGGACACAGGCCTCCTCTCTATGAGAATGAGTGAGCTGTAATCCACCACGCGGGCCCAGTGTGGGTTGGCAGATGTCACATGCCTTCGAATTTTTAGTTCTAGGACATACATGCCGATTTATTCACGATATTTTCCTTCACCTTTTAGCGCTTATGAAATAAAGCGCCTGTCGGGTTTCGAACTCACGGCTTACTGTTCGTAAGACGAGACTGCCACCACTGGGCCACCGCTGCTCTTATACCATCTCATAGAGCAACCAGCATACCTGAGGGATATTTCTATGGCATTTAATGCTAAGTCACGAAAACTCTGACACCTTATTAGGCACTAACCACAAAAAAGCGGTCTTAATCTCCGATACACTTCAGGACATTTTTTGTTTCTTCGAGTGCAGAAAATACAATATGGCGACGAAGTGACTATGTTATAGGAACATGTTCAAAGCCCTTTCGTGGCTGTCATGTAATAAGTTCAAAATGTCTCAGACAGGAATGATAAGCCACCTATAATCTACTAGTTAACTATGTACGGTTGGTAAACTTTTATGCTTATAACGGTAACGTAATAATGTACTGATCAGTTTTATTCAACAATACCAATAACTGCTAATGGATTAACACAGTTATTTAATTGCTCCTACGTTGTATTCATGTCGTAGCGTTGCAAGAGGTCACCTTAGTTGACTGCACTCCCGCAATATTTGTTGCCTTCTGAATATTCTGACTGGCACGCTTTACTTCCAGTGTCTCCAGCTTCGAGTTGCAGTATCACCGGACTAAACTTTGCCGGGAACATGACAAACATTCCCCACAGTCAGCTTGAAATGCTTGAAGCTACGCACAGAGGCCTCCACAAGTTTAACCCCAGACATCACGACGAAATCGAAGTGGAAATCGGCGACCCCATTTATGTTCAGAAGGAAGCTGAAGATTTGTGGTGTGAAGGTAATATTAATAAATAAGTCAAAATATGGAACATAAGCCCGGTTTAAAAAGTTTTACAGACACTATTAGCAAAATATCTGTATATCTAAAAAATAAATCTTAAAAGACCTCAAGATTTTTCTTAATACTTTGATATTTCACAATTTCTTCTCCCGTCTAAATTTATAGTTTCTATCTCTTATAGTTTGATGTTTAAGAGAGTCTTACGAACCCTATTATTTATATATTACCATAACATTTATATAGTTGGTTTGGTTACAATTTTCCAGGAGTCAATTTAAGAACTGGCCAGCAAGGAATTTTTCCTTCAGCCTATGCGGTGGACATGGATTACAACGACTTCGATCCAGCAAATGCTAAGGACAAAAAAGAACGATATCTATTAGCGTAAGTTAATCTATACCAGAATTTCTAAATTATTATGATAGAAACAAGTTTATATTATTAAACAGTTTACATTAAGTTAAAATTATGATGAACGTGCCTGGTGTTTTGTTCGGTTATAATGTTTTGGAAAATACGAACTCATTGGGCCCTAAATATAATTACTTTACTAATGAAAAATCATTTCGTTTACAGGTACATGGGCTCAGTAGAAACTTCAGCTCACAAAGGCACGGGAGTTGTATGTCAAGCGGTAAGGAAGATAGTCTCGGAATGTAATGGAGAACCAACAATGCAGCCGTGCATACTGGAAGTATCAGACCACGGACTCCGTATGGTTGATCGATCGAAACCAGCAGTAAGTACTCCAGAATTACTAAAATACGTGTAGACAAATTTAGGTACCTATGCCTTCGATACTGATATTTAGGAAGCAGACGACAAGAGATAATAAAATATAAAAAAAAAAAATATATATATATAAAATATAATAAATATAAGAAATAATAGCTGCTACGTCACGTCATCGAATTAAAAGAAATTTTGTTATTTTAATGATGACATCACGATTATCTTCGGTAGTATAACACCTACTAATATTGTCTATACAGCAATGATTACGTTATTTTTTAATAATGTGGACTACCTTACTAAGTAGCAAAATGCGTATTCCTGAGATCGTCATGAACTGGAATAATTTATTCAACCAAGTCTACAAGTTCACAACAAAGAAAATAGCACGGAGAAAATCGCCTGAAATAAACCTAAAGAAACTTCTAGTTTATACAACAGTCAAACAATCAATCAACTATTACACGTTTACATCATAAAATAAAGATAATAGGTGCATTGCATAGTTTCTTTTGAGCGCAAAATAATAATATTTGGCTAACCTTTTGAAAACATTCAAATTATAACTCATATTTCTGTAAACAAATGCTTCAGTTAAAGCTTACAAAATGGATTATTTTTGCATGAGATAACCAGCAGAATAATCTATGGAATGGAGTAGCAAAGTGTGCTCATTATTTTTTCTCTCAAATGAATGGACTGGTTAAAATCTGTAAAAAAATTGAGCTTCACTCTTCTAGATTATGTTAAGACCTTAACGATTAGTCGCAAACATATAAGGGTAAGTCCGTAGGGATTTAACTCAGACAACTAAAACTGTTCCATTCCATGTCGTATATGTTAGGTTAGTATTTGCCTAGCTGGTAATTGGTGACCACCCATCCATACCGAGTTTTCTCCATGCTTCGGAAAGCACGTTATGCCTTTGGCCCCGGCTGTCATTTGTAGATCTGTGACAGTCGTTTCAGGAGTCTGACAACCAGTCTAAACAAGGGGCATCGTATTACCCAGTACTAACTTGGTTGTGTAGGTCAGATAGGAAGCAGTCAATACTGGTATTCATCTGCATCCGATTAGACTCGAAGCCGACCCCAACACAGTCAGGAAAAAGCTAGGCTAGGTACAAGCCAACAGTCTCAATTACCGTTTTTACCATTGACTTTGCCAAAGGAACATCACTACATGGAGTAAAGCTTAACGTACCTTATACAGATAATGTTGTTCCTTAAAACTTATATATAGTTATATTGATTATGCCCGTTACAGTAATTAGGTACAGCAGGAAGTCTTGTCGTCTACTTGCATTATTTATAATATTCTGATTTAAAACAGTGTCCATGGGATTTCTTGCCCATTCTTCTCCAAATAGGTCTAAGTTTTGGAACAAATACAGTACTTTCACAGTTGTTATGTCTTGTGACTAGGACTGTAGCTTCATTTTTAATATCGTCGTTGTTCGACTATTCAAAAGTGCCTGTAACTGGCCTTCTTGGAATAAATAATTTTGACTTGTCTGTTTTTTTTTTTTTAATATGACACCACCTTATTTGAGGAACATTAACTCTGTGAGCCAGACATTTTAAGGCCGTTTTTGTAATTTGCAGTATTTTATTCTCAGTTTATTTTGATTTGCAATCATCGCTATCAAGCGCCTGTCCACTAACAGCAGACCATAAATTGACGAGTGGCGTATGTGTGCTTAATTAATCATAGGCGTTTGGTATCAGCTTGGTATAATCTACATCTACACTAATATTATAAAGAGGAAAGATTAGTATTTTTGTATTTTAGTATGTGAGAAATAAGCTACATTATCACTGAGTAACATAGGCTATATTATATTTTCAAAAAAATTAGGGATCCTTACTAAAACTCCAATAATGCAACCCAAGGTGTAAAAAATTAACCTAAAATATTCTTAACATTGCGGACACTGCGAAAACTATTGATGATAGAATAAAATAATGTACTACGACTTTGCAGAACACATCATTATTTATAAAAAGTGTCGCAAAAGCATATGTCTAACTATTATAGTTATGCCACAATAACTGTTCCTTTATTTTAACATTTTAATTGAAGTGCCGCCGCTAGAAAAGACTCTTTATTTGTATCTTGGTATTAATCCTTATCAAAATAATAATAATTTCATATTTAAGACTGCTTCAATACCTTTAAATAACTTTTTGAATTATCCAATTGGGACATTCCATTCGAAAGATATCACGAGGTTAAAAATGTAAGTATAAGAAAAAAGTTACGTGGTCGCCACTCACCCTGCTCAGCTAGCTAGCTAAAAGCACCTTAGGCGATGTAGGCGTCACTGGGGTACGGGCCAATGTCAAGAAATGATTGTGTATTTGTGTGTATGTCTTTATTTTTTTGTTAAATACTCGTGCCAAGCCGGGGCGGCCTGCTAGTTTTATTATAAAGACAAGCAAATTAATATCAATAATTTATTAGTCGTTAGCTAGTTGTGGTTTTGTCATTCAAGATTCAATTACTAAAATAATTATATTGTAATTGAATGTTTAAAATACATAAATCGACAGTTGGGGGTATAGCAATACACAAAAGCATTAAACATAAATTGTAGCTAACTTTACGATCATTTTAAAATCGTCAAATTTTGCGAAAAACAAAATAATGTCTAACAAAATAATACACCGCTGAGCAATGAAAAAGCTTCACCCACAAAATGTCGACAAACACCTTAATATCTCCAAAAACATAGAACCTAGCTTCATAAATTAAAAAAGTATAATGAAATCTATTTTATTATGCAAACTTACTCTTTTAAATACTGGTCTTTTTGAAGCCATGGATAAAAAAGTAGAAAAACAAAATTTTGGGGTTTGAAAATTTTGGAATACATGGTTCGTTTTTTGTTTTGCTTTTGATTTCATCCTTATTTTCACCGTTGTGAAAGAATTCTTAACTTGTAAAGTCTTACGGCTCTCGTACCCATAAATCATGCCTCTATCACCCGAGGATTGAACGAGAATCATCACTATGGTGGAATTGGGGACCAGCCAAAGAAATACGGCCAGAATAATGGGCGTGACACATAATACTGTCCGAAGAGTGATCCAAAGGTTTAGGGAGACTGGATTAAACCTGAGAAGACCAGGTACTAGCAAGCCAAGGTGCACAACAGTCCGAGAAGATCGTTTCATTGCGGCAGCCATGTTAAGAAATCGACATCAGACGGGAGTTGCGGTTCAACAACAACTTTTGCAAGTTCGAAGGGAGCCAATAAGCGAGTGGACAGTCTGGAGACATCTTGCCGAAGAGGAGAGGATTGAAGCCTTACAGGGCAGCAAATGGCCCAATACTGGAACGGCATAATAAAGTTGCTCGATTGCGATACGCCCGCGAGCATACAGAATGGGGTGAGGATGAATGGGGCAGAGTGATGTTCTCTGATGAGTCAAGATTTATGCTGTACCATCATGATGGGAGGAAAAGAGTATACCGACGACCAGGAGAACGTTTTGCACAAGCATGTTTTGAAGAAAAAGTGTCACACGGCGGAGGTACCGTTCACAAGTGGGCTGGTATCTCTGCAGAGGGTTGAACAGCGTTAGTTCCAGTCGAGAAGGGGACCTAACTGCTGTGAGATACATCAATGAGATTCTCAATGAACATGCTGGTCCGTTTTTGGCCAATATGGGCGACAATGCAGTGTTCATGCACGATATTGCACGTGCCCACACTGCTCAAGTTGTAAATGAGTATCTTCAGGACGTAGGAATCCACAAAATGGAGTGGCCAGCAAGAAGCCCCGATTTGAATCCTATTGAGCATGCTTGGGACGAGCTTGACAGACGTGTGAGAAAACGAGTACCAACTCCAATTACTCTTCGTGACTTCAAATACGCGCTCATCGAAGAACGGGATAACATTCCTCAGCATATGCTGAGGAATCTGGTATTCAGCATGCCCAATCGCGTAGAAGCTGTATTGACAGCACATGGAGAAAACACCAAGTACTGAGTTATCAAAATCTACGTTTACACTTAATAAAACCCCTACTTGGAGATTTGGTTTTATTTGCCAAATGGCCCCAATTTTTTTTAACATTTAGTTTAAAAATTGAACACAATATTTACGTTTTTAGTTGGTAATATTCTGATGCGCTGTTAAATGCACTTCAATATTGCAGACGGCGTCATTAAGCTAGCCTCTCCAGTTTAGGAGTAATATCTCACTGGAACTTTTTCATTGCTCTCGAGTGCAGTTATCATAACAGAACCGTAAGAATTCGGATTTATACTAATGTACCCAATAATTTATTTTCCAGAGAAATCGAAATGGGCCATGCATTGACTACTTCTACTCATTAAAGAACGTTTCATTCTGTGCGTTCCACCCACGAGACCACAGATACTTGGGATTCATTACGAAGCACCCGACGCTACAACGGTTTGCCTGCCATGTCTTCAGGGGGCAGGAGTCTACGAGGCCCGTAGCCGAGGCCGTGGGGTATGTGTTTCGTTATAAAATTATTAGCACTTAAATAATCGCAAAGAAGACACAATAACTTTAGCTCTTAATGCTTTTATTGGACCGAGCAAGTACTAGAAGTCGAGGAATAACAACATATCAATGTCAACAAAAGCATGACTACTGACTTATAAATCAGATAATCGATCAACAGTTTCATTGCATTGTAATTGTTGATTACTTTACGTCGTTATTAATTGTTATCTTTCTCTATTTCAGGCGGGCATTCCACAGATTCTACCAAACATTCATAGAAACTGCTTACCCGATCGAAGACATCTACATAGAATAGATACTAGAACCAAATTTAAATAAAACCACTAACGTATTACACTAACATAAGCTTACTTCTGCCACAAGCATTGAAGGAAATGTCTAGGATTGGAAGGATGCTATGTACCTAATGAAAATCCAAACGCGGATCTAGTTTCTAGCATTCTAAATGTTTTCAATGTTGCGCTGAAGAATTAAGTTAGGCCGTCGATTTACTCTGTAATTTCGATGAAATGGCTATTTATTTTCTGTAATAAATTCATGCATAACATTCGAACTCATTGTAAATCGCTGTTTGCATATCGCCTCCGTGATTGAGAGCTTAAGAGGATTATGGGGTTTTATGCCCTAAGTAAATCAGTCTTTCTGTAGCTCTCAATCAATATACATACGAGTAATGCATATTTTCATGTTACATAATTATCGTATATTTGTAATCATCACAGCGAGAACGTATAAAATCGTTGTTGGCTTTGTAAGCCTATATGTTTTATTCTCCTGATTACTACTGATAATCAACTAAAATTCACAAATGCCCGTAATAATACTATTACTTATGTACTTATAAATAAGGTAGGCAGTAGACGCAGTATTAAGTCCGACACTTTGCGTCAAGTGTGGTGACTTCTGTACATCAACTTGTAGTATGCGTATGAATCTTCCTTAATTTCTTTGTGAACAATAAAAAACGTATTTTACCGCTTTATACACAGACCCACACAACACCGTTGTTAAAACAAATTTTCGTACTGAAAACTTCAAAGTCTTTAACTGAATAAGAATGCGTGAACTTCCCCAGGATGACTTATAGAAAAGAGGTCAAGTACCTACCTAAAAAAAATATTGTGCTACTCAACGCACCTTGAGCATTTTACAAAATACATGAGAAGCAAAACCTTTAAAAAAAATTACGCAAAGTACGCAGTTATGATTAAATCAAATACTCACTTAAATGGATCAAGGAAGTGATGGTGTGTCGGCTCATCAGTTATCGTGAGCTGCATACATAAATGTATTAGATTTACTGTCATGAGCACTATGTATAGAATTGTAATTAACTGGAAGAGCATTCAAATCATGACTATACGCACACAAATCAATCAATAAGAACACAAAAAAAGTGTTTTCAATTACCTACAATTTTAAATCCGCACAGAACAAAATTCACGTCCGTCAATAAACAACACGAAATATGAAACAGAACCTTTTTGTGTATAAAACG
Source organism: Cerastis rubricosa (assembly GCA_949152445.1). Lineage (NCBI taxonomy): Eukaryota > Metazoa > Arthropoda > Insecta > Lepidoptera > Noctuidae > Cerastis > Cerastis rubricosa. The sequence goes on along the minus strand of OX424523.1, from coordinate 18,488,140 downwards.
ATGTAAACTACTATTACCTACTGCATTGTGACTGATAACTATTAACAAATTTACACGTGCGTAGATAGATCTTTTACTAATGACAAAATTATTATAATAATTGGATTCTTTTAAGCGATAACACAATAATTACTATATCAATAAAATAGTAAAAAGTTTCGATGCATTCAAGTCGCTCCAAAGAGTATCAGATCGACCAGGATTTGGTCGATTTGACACTGAAAACGGCGTTCCCCGTATTTATATTACTAAAAACAAAAACGCAAATTATAATTATACATATTCATATCAATAAAAATCTAAAACTATGAAGTAAAATAAAAATCATTAATTATAATCGATTCTCAACCACTGTGATATAAACAGTTGATTTTTTATGTCTGTAGGTAAAAAAATGTCTAAAGTCAGCCCTTTCGGTAAAACTAGAATGATTGGATGCAAATTTGTTAAGTATTACTATCAATATGCTTAATCAATTGTAACTATAATGTTTGTAGCTATTTATATTGGTTAGGATATTTGAAGCACTTGAGCAAGATTTACTTCTTATGTGGTATGTAGATACCTTCCGACAGTAGCCATTGCTTAAGCAATGTTATCTAATTAATTCGCTATGGACACGTACACGTTATTATAGCTCTATCCTATGAATTGTAAATAGTTCTAACGAGGACGCGTTCACATTGGTTCACATTTCCTAAAAACGTTTGCCCGAAGGTTGTTAAAACGAAAGAATGTCAAACAAAAAAAACCGCGTGCTCCACGTATAAAATAGCACGGCATAAAATAGACACATGACTTTTTGTCGGTCAAACATTCATCAGACGAACGATTTTTAGGCTAACGTTTTGCGAGTAATCGATATTTCTATGAATTGGTCAAACGATTATACGGGCAAGCGTTCTTCGGAAAAGTGAAAATCAGGTAATTGTGACTCAAATACTGACACTTTTCTTGTTGCGCAGAGATGATTTGTTTAACAAATAAAAATATAATTGGTCGAAAGCAAATAGGTAATCTTTATACCGACATAAGCCTTAAACGACTGCTGCATACTATAGATAGAATTAAACTGTTTGTGTAGCATACAGCAGCAGCGTTTACATTATTCTGCTGTAATGTTAGCCGTTGAAATCGGCTTTCACGACTTTTCGATATAACTATAATTATGTAGAACTTTAAACTGACATGGTCACTAACACTATCAATAGTACACTAAAAATAGTATATTTACCGAGAACTCAAAACAAATAGTGAACATGATATTTACTATGTTCACTATTTGTTTTGAGTTTCCCTTTTTTAGTATTATTGATTATGTAGAACTGTTGAGAATCTTCAAGAAAAATTTTGTTAACACCTGAAAAGTCCTGAAACTACTGGTAGCTGATACTTGATAACAGACGCATAGGTACTGTACGGTTGTAAAACTTACAACAAACCTTAAATTAGGCCGGCTGCTTCTGCATTTGGATTGTCTTTGAACGGAAATGACAATTGAATTTGATCGTTGTAAAAGTATGGACCATTATTTAAAATATCTAGAAACCCATTTATTTAAAGTAGATTATAGCCTCAACTTCTACATTCTACAGTACAATATAATATAAATATTTATTACAATTTTAAAACAACTTGAATTCGGCTACTAATTGCTTAGTTATTTTAAACCGAAAATACTATTTAACTATTAATTTAGGTTTTTAGTAAACATTATGTAATAAGATAAATATTTCTACGATGTGGCTGCCATTATTTATTTTTATTCATCATCATTATTAAATTTATATTGATTGCATATTCATTATCTAACCAAAATAAAACGTAATCTTCCATTCGAATGTGAACGTAATCCTGGACTTGTAAATACAATATAATCAGCAAAAAGCAATCGTACTCAACAAAGCTGAACAAAGCTGTGACTCAAACAAAAACATATATATTTATTTTTCCAATAAATGTCATAGCGTATTCGATAGTGTGTAAGGCATGAAATAATAATAATAAATATTATTTGGGACTGATTTTAAAATGTTTTATTTTCATAAGGACGTTTTCTCGATGCTTGCTTTTTATATAACGTAGACAAATCAAAATTACCAAATTAATGAAGATGACATTTCAAAACACGATATGGAAATTACTTAAGTATTTCTTATGCTGTAATGTAAATATGTGTTTAACAAGAAACTTTCAATTGTCTACTCATCGCGCCAGAGTGGGCTCGATCATGTAATTATCACATCGAGGATTGGAGAGCAACAGCAACATTATAGGCACCTACACCTAGTTTAGGAGTCAAGAGTATTTAAATAATTATGACCTAGAAATAAGTCTTAAATATTCTTAGTTTCATAAATATTATGTAGAAAAAATAAATTTATTTATTAATACTGACGGATACTACGTTCACAAAGTCAAATTTGTTCTAGAACTCTATGTTGCATATTAACGCTTATTATGCAATCGTTCCGTACTTTATGTTTATATTATATTTATTATTATTTAGTAATAAAGATCGTACCTACATTATAATATAGCTCAAGGTATGAACCTCGACGCGTCAATCAATCAAATTAACATAACGCCGTGTTTTACAATTCAAATAATGTTCCGCTGCCTTCAATTCAATCTTGTCATCCGGATCGATGTAAATGCATCAAAAGAGTTTGAATATACAGGATCATCAGCGTATGTACATCATTGGCAGCAAATATACGTCGTTACATACTTAATGACTGTTAGCAGGCGGTGAAATTGTGGGGATCAGTAAAGAAACAAATTAAGATTCGTTAAATTATTATTTGTAATGACGAGTAATGGGAAAACCACCGTACTAATACGAATAATACGTGTTTTTAGTAGCTTCGTATGTCTCTCAAAGGCAACTCTCAAATCCTTCCAAGTACACTCTTTCTTCAACTACGCCACCTCCTACCACCTTTTACCCATCGGTTGTTTTGCTTGCGGATCACTTGACCCCTGCCCAATCCCATGTAAGCCTGGCAGCCTTTTTGTCTAAGTCTGCAATTTCTGCTTTTGACCGCAACGTAGTGTTCCGTATTTATCTGTTTTCTTTAGACGCAGAATGCTGCGCTCCATTGCTCTTTGGCAGGCCCCAAGGCGGAGTGACCTAGATGTTAAGGAAAAATTATGACCAGTGTTGCTTATGAAAAATTTATTATTATTTATCTACCATCTTCATACTACTTCTCGTTTCCACAAAACATAGATAGATGGCGCCGCATCCGTGCCTCTGACTTTAAACTCTTCTAGACGAACTTGTGTTCATCCATTCTATTCTACTCGGCAGATGAATGCTGGAAACTTAAGTTATTTGAACAAATCCGTGGGGGGTTCGCGTCGGAAGATTATTGTTGTTGAAAAGTTAGGAAGCAATAGCAAAAGGAGTTTGAATGAGAAAAGTTACGTTAATCTGATATTGATGACGACATAATCTCATCTTTATTTATTAATATTTGTTATCCTTTCTGCACATTACATTTTTATATATTTGAGACAGGAAACTTCTCATAATGCGGGCCGTATCGAGAAGTTCTACCTTCTAAATCAGGCCCTAGATCCAATCGCCAATCGAGTGCCTCGACTGATGTTTGTACGGCACTCGGCACTATGATAATCGAGTTCACATTCCGCATGTCATGACAACCGCGTGTACCAAGTCTAGATCTTAATTATGGAGATTCTGCCACTATTCGGTCTAGTTTTTGAGATATTATTGAGAGTGAAAGTGGTGCTGTGGTGGAAACTTAGAGGTTTTAAAATAGATACGAAACTTTTTCTAAAAGTGAGAGAGTTAATAAGCCACGTTCATATCAAACACAAAATGGTCAACCATCAACAGAGATGTTTGAAAAATAATATTAGCCGCCGACGCTGACTTTGTCGGCTGTATTTAAACATTTTGGAGTGTAACCGAAAAATTGTGAGGGATTTACTCATTAAAATATACATATGAACGAAAAATATTACTTTTATTTCACAACTGTTATTGGTTACTAAGGTAACACATAAAAACGACAATACAGTGTCTATTGGTACTGAATCAATTGGATGGCCTGTACTCACACTCCTCTTCACGGCATCGTCGTGGTAAACAAGAGTTCAGGAAACTCCTAAGCCAGCAGCCTTCACCAGTCGCGGGCCAGCTAGGGCTTTGGTTGAAATATCTGTCTCCATATCTTCGGTTCGCAGATACTTGACTTGTATCACTCCGTCCATTATTCAGTTCCGTATGAAATGCATTTTTAAGTCAATGTGCTTGGACTTTGAAGTGACCATTGTGTTCTGACTTAACTTGAGGGCAGCTTGGTTGTCGTTTAATATTACTATGCTTTCATAGTTGGCCCCAAGATCTTTGAATAGATTTTTCAGGTGAATGGCCTCTTTTGTAGCTTCAGTCAAGGCGACATATTCCGCTTCGGCAGTCGAAAGCGCCACTGTCTTTTGCTTCTTCGACATCCAGCTTATAGCCGTTCCAGCATATTTATAACAATAGCCCGAAAAAGACTTCCGGTCAAGTTTGCATGCGCCCCAATCTGCGTCAGCCATGCCATGTAATCTTTGGCCAGTTTTTCTGAATATAAGACCAACGTTTTTTGTTCCCTTTAAGTATCGTAGCACTCTTTTTGCACATTTGAAATGCTCTTCTCCGTAACAATCATTGAATTGAGAGAGATAGCTAATGGCAAACATTATATCGGGCCGAGTTGCTACTGCCAGATACATAAGTGTGCCAATCAAATTTTTGTATATTAAATTGTTTCTTTCATTGCTTCCTCCTTTTTCTAGTTTAAGACCTGGTTCTATGGGTGTAGACGTGGTGGTGGTATGAATTTCTCTTGGTTCAGTTTGATTGCATCTCTCCTATAATCAACGTCTATCCCTATAAGCCGCTTAGGTGTTCCTAAGTCTTTTAACTCAAATTTCGTATTTAACAGGTCTTTTATTTCTTGGAGCTTTCTAGGACAAGAATAGGCAATTAATAAAAAAAAACCTACGGGCAGAAATCTTATTGATAAAAACATTCAACATACTAGTTGTTGCCCGCGACTTCGTTCGCGTGGTAATTATGAAGTGTTGTGTCACAGTCAAAACTGTTCATTAGTTAAAATTACTTTTGACGGTTAAAACATGTACTTACCTACAGCGATCGCAAGTGATCCGACAGGGACCGTAGAGTCAATATAGTAACCTGAAGTGGCCATATTAGCTGCAGAACCGATGAGGTAGAGGTGTCCTTGAGTGGAGACAGAGAATCGTCAAGCGTAAGGTGGGACGTCCTCAGGCTCGGTGGAGCGACGATCTTCGTAGGGTGGTAGCACTGGATGAGAGTTGCTGAGAATCGAGTTAAGTGACGAGCTATTGAAGAGACCTATGTCCAGTAGAGAACTGAAAAACAAAATCAAATAAAAAAATATATATGGAAATAGTAGCCCATCGGCATCAGGAACAAGGTCATGGGTGCCGGTGGTCAGGGCTCCAGAGAGAGGATCCTCCTCACTATACGTGACGTGCTGCTTTCTGAATCAAGTTCTTGTCTTGCCACGTAATGACAGCCACCTAAGGTGTTGGTCGAGGCTCTTTAGTACTAGTTCATTAATCGAAACGGCTATCGGTACAATAACTGCAGATTCCACGTTCCACATGTTGACAACCTCAAGTCACGTAATATCTACTAAAATCTCACATATCGAAACGCAATCTTCGTCGACTCAGCCTACTTGTCCTGCCAAAGACACGTACAAATTACGCTAAAAACAATATCACTTATGAAGGAGCGCAATTGTGTAATAAATTACCACCCTTTTAAAAAAATGTAAGCTCTTTCCACGGTTTTAAATCATAAACTTTAAGTCAAATTATATTATTGAAAGCCCTCATAAATAATGTAACTAGCCTACTAGTTGAGAATAAAAGCGTTGCAGGTGTATTCCAAAACAATTCAAAATCAAAATTATTTGAAGACTACACGTTGTTACGTAATGGTGACCGTTACCTTGAATAAGTTTATTACATAATCATATGTTCTCATGTAAGTGGATCTTTTTCTTTTTTAAAATAAAGTATATTAAAGTCTAATGCTAAGTCAATTGCAAGGATTTTTCTATAATTTTGAGCTTTCGCGAGATACCCGTCATAGGGGACAGTGATATCAATAATTGTTGCACAGCGGTCTCGGCTATCTATCACCACAATATCAGGTTTATTTGCCTTAATAGTCTTGTCCGTGATGATAGGTCGATTCCAAAAATCCCAATACAATTTAGCATGACTTTTCCTGAGAGCTTGGTCAGGCACATACTTGTAGTATGGTACTTCATAATCCACGAGTTTGTACTGCAAGGCAAGTTGGTTATGGATAATCCTAGCTACTAGTTTGTGTAGTACTTGCCGTTAGCCAGATGTGAACGAACGGAAACAATATGTCTGATCGACTCACTGAGACGGTGGTATGCCCGGCAGATGTCAACCGTACCGTCCTTGACAATGTATTTCCGATTGAAATTTTTATTATAATTTACAGTGTGTAAATACATATTCAATAAATTATACCGATTAGCGCAGCGCAGGTCGATCTTCAAGGTTAAGCCGTGCTTGCCGAGGTTGGTCCGTAGATGGGTGACCATCATTACATACCGAGTTCCTTCCGTGCCTCGGAAAGCACGTTGAACCGTTGGTCCCGCAAGTCATTTGTAGATCATAAACAGGCGTTACGAGTAGTCAGAAGCCGAAAGTCTGACATCCAGTCTCACTATGGGGTATCGTATTACCCAGCTGCTGGGTTGTAGAGGTCAGATAGGCAGTCGCTTCGTGTAAAATACTGATACTCAGCTGCATCCAGTTAGACTGGAAGCCAACCCCAACAAGTTTTGGAAAAAGGCTAGGCAGATGAATGGTCTGTTCTGAGTTTTTTTTTCTAAGTCAAGTATTTATAGTGAATAAGCCAAACATGGCGGGCCTAAAATTAGTCGTCAAAAAAAATGGTTAATTTAAAGTAAGATTTCTTGAGTTCTCAATGAGTCTCTTGAGTGAGTATCTTCTGTATGGTGTCGGACGTTAAGAATAGCACCATCCCATATCTTCCCGTGGGTGTCGTAAGAGCCGACTAAGGGACTTACCAGATAATGGGCAGCTTTTTTTTTATGAATGGCATCTCGCAGTTCAACCTAGGAGGTTGTCGTCTGCTTAACCGGACTATCCTGTGGGTGCCTTAAGAGTAAGGCCTCCAGCCAGGGCATAAAAACTTACAAACTAAGCGACTATACGCTGAGGGCACCCCCTGTGGGGTACGAGCCTCGGCTCAGGGCGTCGCTGGGGGAGGACTGCATGGGGACAGGCTGGATCTGAATGATATCATTATTTAGGGGCTGATTTAGAACTACTGGCACAGCATCGCGGGCTGGATCGAGCGAGGGTCGGGGAGGGCATGGACCGGGACGTCGCGACGGACCTCGACGGCGAGGTCGGAAAGACGGCGGTTTGTGTCTGAACTTTTTAAGAGTGCTAGTCTCTTTGCTACTCTCCTGGAGGAGGGTGGTAGCATCATCGGGAGTGACGAGGGTATGCCGAGGACGGCGTACTGTACTAATGCGCCAGGGTTCGTAACGGGCGGCCGCTGCGATCAGGGGATTACGGTGTTTACTGGCGTTATCGAAGAAACGCTTCGAAAGACGTTTCATAAACTGAAGTACGGTGGGCATTCTAAGGTCTACGTGTAGACGGTCGTTACGGACATAAAAAGGGGCTCCCGTGACTCTACGTAAGAACCGGTTCTGCAAGGTTTGCATCCTATGGATGTATTTAGGCTTGGTGTGAGCGTACACGACGCAAGCGTACGTCATAATGGGGCGGATAACCGCGGTGTAAAGGCGCAACTTGCACTTGAGTGACAACTTGCTTTTTGTCGAAATCATGAAATGAAGCCTACCCATAGCAAAGGCAGCTCGGTCGCGAGCTGCTTTGATGTGCGCCGCGAAAGACAGGTGGTTGTCAAGTAAGACTCCTAAGTACTTGGCTTGCTTTTCCCAAGGGATAGGCTTACCGTACATAGTGATCGGGCTGAGCGCGGGTGGCTTATTTTTACGCGGTTTAGAGAAAAGAACTGCCTGGCTCTTGTCGGGGTTCACCTCGATTCTCCATTTCCGGAACCAAGCGCCTAAGACGTTGGCTGAGGTTTGGAGGGTGCTGTAAATAGCGTCGTGACTACGGCCAGTGTAATAGATGGCCGTATCGTCCGCGAACAGGGCTAACTGTGCCTTCTTGCTCTTGGGGATGTCACTGGTGAACAGAGTAAAGATAAGGGGAGAGAGCGGGGAGCCCTGAGGGACTCCGGCTCTAATGGGGTGAGGGGAAGACAGTGCCTTCCCGATGCGATAGCGGAAGGTGCGATCCGACAAAAAGTCTCGTAAGATGAGCACGAGACGGTCTGGCACTCCCAGTTTGTACAGCTTATATAATAAGCCGTTGTGCCAGACTTTGTCGAATGCCTTTGCTATGTCGAAAAACAACACACCCGTCATCGCTCCACGCTGGAAGCCAGCGCTCAAGTGTTCTACGATGCGGTGGGCCTGTTGAATGCATGAGTGTCCGGTCCTGAAGCCGAACGGTTCGTTGGGGATGAGACTCTTAGCCTCGGCGAAGTCTTTGAGTCGCTTATACATAAGTCTCTCGTAGATTTTTCCGAGTGCATTCAGGAGACTGATAGGTCTGTAGCTCGAAGGATCAGACTTGGGTTTGCCTGGCTTGGCGAAACCGATGACAGTGGCCTCTTTCCATATTTGGGGAAACGCGTTGTTGCTCAGGGCGCCATTGAAAATGGCCGCCATTAACACGACGAGCTGAGCGGGGAGGAGTTTGAACACCCTATTGGTGATTCCGTCGGAGCCGGGTGCTTTCCGCGGTTGAAGTTTGTTAATGATGTCTTGCACTTCGTCAGCTGTGACCGGAGGCAGAGGATCATCAGGGTCTTCTTCGGGGGGCAGGGCGGTTCTACGTTCGACGAATGCGTTTACCTCATCGAGATGTCGCTTGTCTACTGGTTGAGAGCTGGGGGAGCACTGGGACTCCAGGCTGTCGGCTAGGCATTCGGCCTTCTCAGAGTCGTCGAATGCGACGCTCTTATCGGGTCGGGTGAGGGGAGGCATCGAAGCCTCTTCGGTGGAGCGCAACTTGCGTTGCAGCTGCCAGAAGGCTAGGTGGGTAGGCTCGAGTTCGCTTAGCGTTTTGTCCCATTGATATTGATATTATTTATTGATATTACGAAGCTCACTGGTGCGATCCTTTACAGCACGCTGTAAATTACGCATGTGGGCTTTGTTTGCCTCGCAGGGAAAGCTTCTGTAGGCACGGATGGCCGCGTTCTTTTCGGTTATCAGTTCACGTACGTCAGCGGGTAGTATCCAGCGTTGATCGCTCATTGCTGGGACTTCCCGTGAGCAGTCCTTCAGTACGGATTGCACGTGTTCTGTAAACGAGTTGATGGCGGCCGTCGTGTCAGCGACTGATACTATGTGGTCGGGGATGGCCTCCAGGTGAGGCGACGTGGTGGATTTCAGCTTTTCGCTGACTTTCCTCCAGTCGGTTATCACTTGGGTCGGCGGGGGCTGGCTGGGGTCAGAAGGACCCGAGCGGGGAACTAAGTGCATGAGCACTGGTCGATGGTCTGAGTTAAGCTCATGTAATGTCTCGATAGAATGCAACTTAAGGTTGACATTCTTGAGTAGCGCTATGTCGAGAACGTCCGGACGATGGTCGGGGTCGTGGGGATAGTGGGTGTGCTCCATAGGAACGATGGGATCGAAGTTGAGGGACTCGCCCAGGTTATACACGTGACGTCCTCTGGCAGAGGTCGTCGTGCTGTTCCAGGCGGGGTGTTTGGCGTTGAGGTCGCCCGCTATGATAACGGAGTCGCTCAAGCCGAAGAGGACGGCAAGGTCTTTGGTGAACAGAGTGTGCTCCTCGGACGTGCCGCCGGGAGGGATGTACGCAGACGCGATAGTGATCGGTTGATGGCCGGTCATGCCTAGTCGACACACTGAGGTCTCGAGTAGAGACTCCATGGGAGGGGGATCTAAAGGGATGCAGTGCAGTTCTTTTCTATAATAGATTAGAGTACCGCCCTTGTGGCAGCGTGACCGATCGTTGCGAACTATGCGATAGTTGGCAATTCTCGGATCGCGGTGACTGGGCTTGAGGAAGGTCTCCTGTACGAGGAGGATATCAATTTGATGGTCGCGGAGGAAGGTGGCGATCTCATCACGCTGGCCTCTAATGCCATTGGCATTAAAGTACCCTAATTTTAGGGATCGGGGTTTGGTGCACGTTAATCTTGTATTATCCATTGGAGTTAGTCGAGATTAAGGCTGCGGAGGAGGTCGCCTAACTTTAGTAGGGACTTGAGGATAATTTTAAGTTTATCGCCACCAGTGTTAGCCGCCCTGAGATCAGCCGCCATGCGGTCTGCTTCGGGGGTGACTAACTCTGCTAACGATTCTAAAATTACGTTGTGAGAGGGGTCCACGGCCGCGGGGCCGGGTGGCGTGGGACGAGCGGGCGCCGGTGCGCTCGCTTGGGCCGCGGGAGTGGGGACAGGGGCATCTAATAGCCCGGGGATGGGGCTGGACTTTGCTTTACTGAGAGCCGGGAAGGCTTTCTGGTGGTTCAGCGTGGTCCAGGGAGAGGGCCTCTGAGGGCTGAGTCTCTCCGGCATCTGGGCAGAAGGTAGCCTCACCGATGGGCTTTCTCTTTGTTGGCGGGCGCTTGCACGCTTCACCAGGTTAGAGGAGGAGCCTTTGGGGGCTTTTGAGCAGCCGCGGTAGTTGGCCGTGTGGCCCGACTGGCCGCAAAGCACACAGCTCGGTGGCTCCGTGCGAAGCGACTTGTCTTTGGGACGGGGGCAGTCTGCCGTGCCATGGTCGCCTAGACACTTTACGCATCTGTGCGGCGCATGGCAGTTGGCTTGGCGGTGACCGTACATCTGGCAGCGGTGGCACTGTCCGACTACGCTTGAGCGGTAGGGCTTCTCTATTGAGATGCCTGTCAGGGAGCAAACCGACTTCACTTTGAAGATCGGGTGGTGACCTTCTACTGGGTCACAGATGACCAGTACCATATCGTAATGGTCTCCACCTCTCGCCTTATGAAGGCGGTGGACGGCTGCGACCGGGATGTCCTGGCCTAGGAGGTCATTGAGGATGTCCTCCGTGGGGATTTCCTTCGGGATCCGCCTGATCACCACGCGGGTGGGCTTCTCCTCTGGAAGAGAGCAGGTATGGAAGGCTATGCGCCTACCGATCAATTGACGGGTTAGTTCCCTGAAGTCGGTGGTCGTAGGGACCACCACTTTGATACCCTGTTGGGTGCTTTTCGCGCTAGTGTATTGAATACGGCGCTCATTGCACATTTTGGACACGTCTGTCCATTTCCCTTTGTTCTGAATGAACAACGGGGGAGGGGGCTTCAGCTTCTTTGACGAAGCGGCTGAAGGGTTAGCCTAAGGGCTTGTTGGCCTCCTGGTATGAGCAGCGGCGGACTTTGGTGCGGGGACCGGGGAGGTGGGATGGGACGCCTCGGGAGAGGGGGCAGAAGGGAGCGCGACGATCTTTTTGGCCATGGCGGCCTGGGATTTTTTGCCCTTCTTCCTCTTGCCCTTTCCGACGACTTGATAGTCGTCTTCAGAGGATGAGGGGGCAGAGCACGCGTCTAAAATTGACTCTGAGTCGGAGATTGGCTCAGTTGTGTCCATGTTCTCAGAAACGGGAACAATGGACGCAGGTTCGGACTGATCCTTTGTTTGCGAAACAAAAGGTTTCGAAACAATGGGTCTCGGTTTAGCCGGAATCGCGGCGGCGACGACTGACGGTAAGCCTTTGTCCATGTTCTCGGAAACGGGAACAATGGACGCAGGTGCGGGCTGGACCTTTGTTTGCGAAACAATGGGTTTCACAAGAATGGGCCTTGGAGTAGCCCTAATCGCGGCGGCGACGGCTGGCGGTAAGCCTCTGTCGGCAGGTGGCGGCGACAAAGGGCTCTCGAGCGCGTCACTGAAGTCAGTGACGGCAATACTGGATTGCTGCAAGGCAGCGATGTCGGACCCATATTTCTTTAGAAAATCTTTGTCTTTCAGGACAACGCGTTTGAAAAACGCAACAAGGCGTTCATCATCCGCGTCAAGGGCCATGCTATCTGCTAAGAGTGAGCAGACATTTGAGTGAAGCTCAGCGCGCCTAACAACCTAATTCCTTGCACAATTATGTAGGGAATTTACTAGGTCCAGCGACTCACCTACTTCAACCTTCCCGCAGCCACAGTCCGAGGGTCCGGGCTTTGTAGCAACTCCAACTCCAGTCCAGGGAACTTTGCTTTCAGGAACTTGTTGAAACGGGAAACACTAGCACAGTAAATCGGCGGCGCACACGTTCGCGACGGAGCCCAATTGTTTCACCTAGACCCTGAAGGGGTTAGGCGGGCGGATTGGGTCACCACCCACTCTTGGTTTCGTTGGCACCGTTAGGTTTCCCACCAAGAACCTCGAAACTGAGGACTTTTCCCTGATGGGGCAAAGGAAGTTAAATCGGAATAATATCCGAAGCAAAATGAGCAAGTGCTGTCTTAATAAAAAGACAACAATTGTTCGGGGGTGTAGTCAAGAGACTACTGATGACGTCACGACACTGGGAAGCGACGAACCGATGACACACACTGATAGCGAGCGGGAATGCGAGCAGGTAGCCGCACGTCCGTACGCGGCGGCGGTCAGGCGGAGAGTGCTGTTGTAATGGGTAGCAGCGTTCTCTGTGCTTTTGTAACAACCGTACTGCGATCGCCAACCCGCCTGCCAAGCGTGGCGATTACGGCAAAATCCCCCCTTCTTGGGGGAGGCCCTTGTCCAGCAGTGGACGTCTTTCGGCTGAAATGATGATGATGATCTTGAGTTTGTCGCACTTGCTATATAAAATGTGCATCAATTCTGGTAACTAACGCTACTGGAAACGTTTAAATGACTACCGTATTGAAAAACGTTTATTTAAAACTAAATTTGTAAATTGCAAAGGTATCTCGGTACCAAGAATAATAACACAGTAACACCACGCAATGTAATTTTAAATAGATAACAATAGAAAGCCGCTCATTGTTTTCCTACAGTCATGAAAGAGAAAGCAAAGTAAAAAATGAAATTGAAAGTTACCAACAAACACGGACTAGTTGGTAGACTAGTTCTAGAACATGCTGTGGTTAGTAATCAAATGCACAAGTTCAAGTTCAAAGAACAGTCGAGCTTTTCAATTACAGGTACTGCCGCAGCGCTCAGTAAAAAGTATATTCCGTAACAATATTTTCCTTTGAATGTTTTTATGAGTAAACCTCAGAAGATAGGTCAGAGAGCAGTTGGCCCGGTAAGAACAAAGGATTACGAGATGATTGCATTTTTATCTCGACCTTATGATAAAGCAATCTTGTATATCTAGAAATATAGAAAATGTGAAATTGAGTTTCATTGTCAGTCTACGTTTTGTAAAAAAAAACACCATTCGTTTTACTTAGGTTAATGCGGATCTCTCATTGTATTGGAAATCCATACGAAGCGAGGCCATGTTATACTGGAAATGTATTGCTGAGAGTACACACTGTAGAAAGATATAGGAATTTAGTATGCTCCACCGTGTCCTTCGGGCGATCCTCACAGTGGTGACACCCGGGCGTTTCCACCCACCCGATTTCCGATTGCTGGTGACCTCCCGAAACAACCGTGTCAGGTGAGGCGACCGTGTCAAGCGGAAGGTGAGGGCGCCGTGGTGCCTCTCCAGCCACTCGTCAATGAGGAGACTTATGGCCTTATATTGTGGCATGCCCTGCGCGGGGTTGCGACAGTCGCTCTCTCCAAGTCGTCATGAGATCGCGCCGGAGCTCTATTCGCTGAGCGGTGATTTGAGTTTCCCCCCGGCGTAGTGCCACCACGCGCCACTCGTGCAGGCGCGCGAGGACTATCGCCTCCAGATCCCATGGCGGCCATCCGACAACGAGGTTCGCCGCCTCGCCGGAGATCGTGCGGTACCCCCGGACTAGCCTTACGGCTACCACCTTTTGCGGCGCGTTCAAGTAGTTTGCAGCTCGCCGCTTCATAGAACGCGCCCACACTGAGGTCCCGTAACCATGGCCCGCACGACTCTCGCATAGAGCCTCCGGCAGGAGGCGTCTGGACCCCTAAGGCAGCCCCGGCCCGTTCCAGTTTGGGGGCCAAACACATTTCTAACCCATTCATGATGTATCCAAATGAATGGGTATTTCGGTAAGACGTATTCATTTTATTTTTTAAATTTAATTCGATAGTTTCTTTATTCAACTTCATTCTTATTTAACCTATAATATTTTATACATTGCTTAGCTTAGCTCGGCATTCTATAGAATGACAGAATTATATGCTTTGACCATTCAACAGAATTCAGCGTCCGTACCATGACGTCTAAAAACATTATTGTTCCATTCCTATTCCAGAGTGAAAAAGAGACGGAGTTATACAGGTCGTCTAGCTCCATCTCTTTCCCACTCTGGAATAGGAATGTAACAATAATGTTTTAAGCGTCATGGTACGGACGCTGATCTTATTCGAACATACGGTGTTTGTTATGAAATAATGTGCATTAAAACAGGTCGACCATTACTTACTACAGACAGACAGAAAAACAAAGATAGGCAATAATTAATTGTCGAATTTAACCTGTATAATTATGTAACCCGTACAATTGGTTTTCGTATCGTACAAACGGAAAATTTCCATAATCATCGTTAACTATTAGAAAGTTACAAGATACAAGATATTTATTTTGCTAAAATATGAGTTAAGACATAAAAGCAAGATGTTAGATAAAACTTCAATTGAGTCCTATCATGTATGCCTTAATGGCGTACAAAATATAACTGATGAAGAAAACTAAAACATCTATTGTGACACTTAATTGGATTTTTATCATATCCAGTAACTCAAATTAAGAATGCAATACAGTTTCTACGTGAGCACTCCGTAGGCATACTGCGTGAAGTCCTTGGGTGCAAACACAACGCCTTCGCCTAGTGGTCGATATTCAAACGTCAGTCATAAAATAGTTTTATTTTTTAATTTCATTTTTTTATCTTTCTGCACTGCAAAGTTTCTCCTTCATATTTAAATAAAACGGGTAAATAAACAACTGCGTAGTTTTGCAGCTTGTTTCTAATATCACGAACTCCGAGGCTGCCGCGGATATGACCTTTCCGTTTCCGATCTAATCAGTTGCACCGCATGAATTTCCGTGAAACCATGCTTGAAAGCAAGATGGCACGGAAATTCGTGTGGTGCAATATCGCTACGTTTCAGTGATCTATATTATAATTTTTTTTCTTTTTTAATTTATGACTTTCCTTCTTTTCGTTAGTTCTTTAGTCAGATGAGGCGCAACACCGTTAAAATTGGAAAGAATGGGAGAAAGTCTATGCCAAGGAGTGGGACAGTCCAGGGTAAGAAAATTTATATAAGTTTAAAAAGCATGAAAATAATTAAATTAAAAAATTTAAAAACCCGCGACACAAATCAGTTTCGACACAAATGAGTACAAGCACAAACAAAGCGGACCCCCGACGCTACGACGCTTGGATTAATTTATTTTTGTTTTTTGAGAGTTTTTTGCGTCGGGGGTTTTTTAATTTTTTATTTCTTTTTTATAGATAAATTTATGATCTATAATTTTGTCTGTGCTATAATTAGGATAAAACTTATAGTTTTCGAGAAAAAAATACAATGAAAAAGTTGATCTTTGACGTCGAATAACATTTTTAGCACACATGGGATAAATGGGGACTTTTGACACTTTATTTGTTCTGTTGTACCTAAGGTCTCTATCAAAATTCAGCTCATCATCATCATCATCATTTCAGCCGAAAGACGTCCACTGCTGGACATAGGCCTCCCCCAAGTGACGCCACATTGACCGGTCCCGTGCGCCTCGCATCCAGCGGATCCCCGCAACCTTCACCAGGTCATCAGTACACCTAGTGGGAGGCCTTCCAACGCATCGTCTTCCGGTTCGCGGTCGCCATTTCAGAACTTTTCGGCCCCAGCGGCCATCCGTTCTGCGAGCAATGTGCCCTGCCCATTGCTACTTAAGTTTGGCAATTCTTCGGGCTACGTCGGTGACCTTGGTTCTCTTGCGGATGTCCTCATTTCTGATTCGATCACGCAAGGAAACTCCTAGCATAGCCCTCTCCATTGCCCTTTGGGTGACTAGCCTTCTGATGAGGCCCATTGTGAGCGACCACGTTTCTGTCCCGTATGTAATCACTGGCAACACACACTGGTCATAGAATTTCGTCTTGAGACACTGCGGTAAGTTGGACGAGAAGATACCACGCAGCTTCCCGAACGCTGCCCAGCCGAGTCGGATTCGACGATTGACCTCTTTCTCGAAGTTAGACCTACCCAACTAGACCGTTTGTCCCAGGTAGACATAACAAATTAAAAATTCAGCTTGGTCCGAGTTTATGGAAAGTCTAATTTGATCGTACTAAAATAGTAAATTAGAGAATTATATAGACCTTTTCCTTGAACGAAGAAGCTTTGATCATACACAGAAAGTAAAATGAAAAGTTCTTTATACATTTTATCATATCCTCTCGACGTCGTCTAAAATAAATAAAGTAAAACTCAGATGAACGTTGTAGGTAAGCGTTTTCATTTTCAAGCTTTTATTAAAAAGGCAATAAACTCTTGCACTTGGTCTGGGCCTGAGGCTTTCTAGTTGTTTATAAACAAGCCAAGCTAGCGGTCAGGGCTACGTACTACGTTCATTTTAACTTTCACTTTTTAATTTGCGTTACTTACATATTCGTTCAGGGACACGAGGTTTCATTTTCAATCGTCGTTTGCGTTACTTTAATTATTTACATTTTTCACGAAAACTTTTGCCTTGGTTGCAACCAATATAACGTGATTGACCTTTAACATTTTTTTTGTGGCTACGTACGAAAATGGCAAAAAAATAAAGAAACCAACAAACAATGAAGAAAGATGAAGGAGAAGGAAACGTAAAATAAAACTGGAACAACAATACAGCTTGAGATATAACTATATTTTTAAATAGCTGTAACAGTAAGTAAATACTTTAAACGTTGTTAATAAACCATTTTCAATACCTGAAGGGTTAGGCAGAGGTGTTCACCCTCATTTCGCTAGTCATGTTTAAGTTCCATGAAATAGGGATGCGCCTAATGCCTATTAAAATTCCTGACTAATATTGTGGAATTCCTGATGTAAACCCCCAATAACACTTTGCTTGACGTCGGGTTGGAACGCAGCAGTTGTTTCTTACGTGTTGTAGCGCGAATTCGTTGTTCCGTGATCCGGGGGGGTAACTATGACGTCTTAAAGCTACTGCTTTACTGAAATAAGGTTAAAACAATACTTTGTTTTAACCTTATTTTAGTGTGGGAAAGAGACGGAGCTATAGAGTTCGTCTAGCGCTATCTCTTTCCCATTCTGGAATATTATTAAAACAATACTACTTTAAGACATTACCATACGGTACCTTATGGTGACCTACCGTAAGGTAGGCCACCTGTTGTTATGTACGCACGACGACCAATAAACTATATACAACCAGTTTATGCGGATCTCTCTTTGTTCTGGAAACCAATACAAAGCGAGACCATTTTATGCTGGAAGTTTTGCTTGATGTGTCACCGTGTGTACGTGTATAATTATTGTTTAATCGTTGTTTCGATTTAAGCTACTTATTTGCTACATCACATTATTCGTTATGGCTTACTTTTGGTACCTAAGCTTGTTCCTACAAAGCTTTTGAAAGCTTTGTGAAATTCCCACCATTGCGAGTCCACTATCCAGTAACAATTTGATATAAGCCGATTGCCGCAGGAAATAGTTCAACTGGTTTCCGGACTGACATAAAGGAATCTTTATTGTTACCTACATATACGAGTAGTTTATGTTGCTTTTAATAGTTTCTAAACTTAAAAATAAAACTCGTTGCTATTATTTATTTTGAAAGATATCATTGAACGGAAATTGAGGTTGTCTGCTGCCATATCGGTCTCGTGACACTTTTCCGAGGAAAGTTGCAGCGTCTGAAAGAATTTAAAGAAATACATGTGACCTAGAGCTTGCCAAGTATAGTACAGAATTCCAACAGAGTTTGACCACAGTATATTTGGATTTTATTACTACTGCGGTACGGATGACTGATTGATGAGTCACGAGCAATACATATACACTTAGCAATACTTAGCAATATTCAAAAGCGATTTTATCGTGCAATAACGATTTCTACTTTGAGTTTTTTTTATATTTATTATCAGCCTGCTCTGTCCCACTGATGGGCAAAGGCCTTCCCCCGTGGCTTTCAAATTTTCCTTTGACATTTGCTTTCTACTTTGAGATAAAACCAGATAACTGCAATAACAACTTTAAATCTTATTTGTTAACCGCGTTAACAAATAAGATTTAAAACTATGGTAGGAGGACTTCGCTTGTTCACACTTTACGTGTGCTGCTGACCAGTGGAACACCACGTACTGCGGCCAAAAGACTTCCTCCATCACGACGAATTCAACGTGGCAGTGCTGCCAGCCATTTGGGCACGTCGCAAGATGACAGCGATGATAGAGGAGTACTTTGATGCAGCTTTTTATGCTTGCTATTGTTTATTTTGTAAGATTTATAAATTATAGTTGTCTAAGAACAGCCTGTGTACAAATTATAATAAGAAATGAAATTAATACAAACTGACAACAATGGCAACGAATATTATGGTTTTAAATATAAATAAAACACTTTAAGCTTGGCAACATTAAAAGAACGCACTTTGATATTACTGCACTTACGCCATCAAGTGCTTACGTGTTAGACTGGGTAGGGATCTAAAAACTCCTTTAAAGTTCACTCTGTGCGACCAAAGAATTATTCATAATCTCGCAACGGAAAAAGTTACTCAAGTTATTTGTGCGCCGTCGGTCGTGTGGGCATTGAGGTAATCGAAAAGGTTAGTCAAGTTAAGAGTAGTGTAGGTGGAAGTTAAGAATAAGTTCTAATATAGTCCTTGGGAATATTGCCCCATTACAAAAGATATCAGCAACAAAGGCAGCGGGAACCAGTTCAGCAAACGAGTGCTTCGTCTTATCATCAGAACGAGCGAAACCACTTTGTAAGCGCCGTAGACTTGAAACATTGGGCGCTTGTTGTAGGGCCAGTGACCCGCGCCATCGTACAGAGGCTAGGATGGCAGAAATCTTACTGATAAGATAAGATAGATAAAGACAAAGTACAATAAACACCCTAAGCTGATACGGGAGTAAATATTAACCCTCAGAGACGTTTAGTTTAGTAGATCGTCTTGGAGACCAGGGTGTCTAAGACCATATTTAAGTAGGGTTTTAAAAATAGTGAAAGGTTTTAAAGTTTCGTCGCACTAGAAATGTAACGTTTACAACGTTTTAAAGTAACCAATTCATTATAATGAACAGAATATTTGGCTTCATTTTATCTCAAAGATTCTAAAAAAGAGAAGTAGATATTTAGCCATTGATCATTTGCTGGTTCAAAATAAATTGATCATTTACAATACTTTCAATTTTCCTCCTTTTGATCTGTTTATTGTCATTTTCTATTTGTATGCTTTTTGTTATTTTCAACGACGCATCTTCATATAACCTGAAATGCCATCCTGCCACATCATCATCATCATCATTTCAGACGAAAGACGTCCACTGCTGGACATAGGCCTCCCCCAAGTGCCGCCACATTGATCGGTCCCGTGCGACTCGCATCCAGCAGACCCCGCAACCTTCACCAGGTCATCGGTCCACCTGGTGGGAGGCCTTCCAACGCATCGTCTCCCGGTACGCGGTCGCCATTCCAGAACTTTTCGGCCCCATCGGCCATCTCTCTGTTCTGCGAGCAATGTGCCCTGCCCACTGCCACTTAAGTTTGGCAATTCTTCGGGCTACGTCGGTAACCTTGGTTCTCTTGCGGATGTCCTCATTTCTGATTTGATCGCGCAAGGAAACTCCGAGCATAGCTCTCTCCATTGCCCTTTGGGTGACTTTGAGCCTTCTGATGAGGCCCATTGTGAGCGGCCACGTTTCGGTCCCGTATGTAATCACTGGCAACACACACTGGTCATAGACTTTCGTCTTGAGACACTGCGGTAAGTTGGACGAGAAGATACCACGCAGCTTCCCGAACGCTGCCCAGCCGAGTCGGATTCGACGATTGACCTCTTTCTCGAAGTTAGACCTACCCAACTGGACCGTTAGTCCCAGGTAGACATAATCGTCTACAACTTCGATAGTAGAGTCTCCGATCTTGATAGGAGTGGGTGTTACATGGGCATTCAACATGACCTTGGTTTTGTCCATGTTCACTTTAAGACCCACTCTTTCGGAAGCTCTACTGAGGTCATCGAGCATTGTACTGAGGTCCTCCATGGTCTCAGCCATGACCACTGTATCGTCGGCAAATCAAAGGTGAGAGATGTACTCGCCATTGATGTTGATGCCTAGCCCTCTCCAGTCCAGAACCTTGAAGATATCTTTCAGTGCAGCGGTGAACAGTTTCGGAGATATGACGTCTCCCTGTCTCACACCTCGCTGCAGAAGGATAGGTTCCGAGGTCTGGTCCTGTAGTCGGACTGACATGGTGGCGTTTTTGTACAAACACTTCAACACCTCGATGTACCGATAATCAATTTGGCACCGTTGGAGAGACTGCAGTACAGCCCAAGTCTCGATCGAATCGAAGGCTTTCTCGTAGTCCACAAACGCTAAACAGAGAGGCAGGTTGTACTCTTCGGTCTTCTGTATAACCTGTCGCAGCGTATGTATGTGGTCTACGGTGCTAAAACCTTTTCGGAATCCGGCTTGTTCGGGAGGCTGAAAATCGTAAAACCTGCGCGCGAGACGATTCGTGTTGACTCTTGAAAACAACTTGTAGATATGGCTCAGAAGTGAGATGGGCCTATAGTTCTTCAACCGGGCGTTGTCGCCCTTTTTGAAGAAGAGTACCACCACACCCCTGCATCACGCCTGTGGAGTTTTCCCCTCGAGTATGACGGAATCAAACAGCTTCTGAAGAGCCTTTAGTACCGGTTTTCCACCCGCCTTCAGAAGTTCGGCCGTAATTCCATCATCACCTAGTGCTTTGTTGTTTTTAAGCTGTTTCAGATCCATCCTAATCTCGTACAGGCTGATGTCCGGGATGTCTTCGGTGTAGTGTCGGGTCAGTCTAGCTCTTGGGTCATTCGCTAGATTTACAACGGGTTTCCTGGTTGACGTGTACAACTGCCCATAGAATCTCTCGATCTCCCTCAGTAGCTCCGGTTTGGCGGATACGATTCTGCCATCGTCGGTCTTCAGTTTCGTGAGCTGGCTTTGCCCAATAGCCAGATCTCTTGCAAATACCTTTGAGCCTTTATTCCGCTCAATTGCGTCTTTAATACGCTCGGTATTAAAGCGGCGGAGGTCGCTCTTCAAGGATTTAGAGATCTGTCTATTGAGCTGCCGGTATTTCCACGCGTCTTCTGAAGACTGCAGGATCATCTCACGCCGTTCCTTCATGAGCTTGAGAGTATGATCAGAGAGCTTTTTGTTCTTCTGTGTACGACGCGTCTAGAAAAACTTAGACCCTGTCGTATGGACAGTTTCCACGAATCCATCGTTGCATTCGTCCACTGAGCTTCCTAGGCACTCGAAACGATTCTGGAGTTCAAGCTGAAAGCTCTCGGGGTTTTGGATCTGAATCTGTGCTGGTCGGAGCGTAGACTTCATCAGTCTAGACCTTTCAAGCTTAATATTGATGTTCAATGTGCCTCTTACCATGCGGTGATCGCTCCCAGTTTTCACCGATTTGATCACAGAGACATCATTGAACATTTGCTTCTTGGTTGACATGATGAAGTCAATCTCATTTTTAGTTGCACCATCGGGGCTCTGCCAGGTCCACTTCCTGTGCTCACGCTTTCTGAAGAAAGAGTTCATCATATAGGGGCCCTCCTTCTCCATAAAACTAGCCAGTTGGTGTCCCCGGTGGTTCCGACATCCAAACCCAAATTGCCCCACCTGCAGCTCATCTCCGTCTCGCTTGCCCAGTTTCGCGTTGAAGTCCCCCATGACAACGGTAAAGTGAGTTTTGAAACCATGCATGGCTTTGGAGATATCCTCATACATGGTCTCCACTTCGTCGTCGGGGTGTGCCGAGGTCGGGGCGTAGACCTGTATGACCTTCAGCGAATATCTTGAGGATATTCTTAGTATCAGGTACGCCACCCTGGTCGACACACTCTCGATCTTCACCACGTTATTCACAAGGGACTTGTGGACGATAAACACAACACCACCCTGGGACTGCCGGTCACCCTCTCGGAAATAGAGTAGGTTGCCGGATTTCAGGATCATCGTGTCCTCCCCCTCTCTTCGGACTTCAGATAATCCTACAATACTCCATCGCAACCTGCTCAATTCCTCCTCGAGTTCCGTTATCTTCTCGTCGGTCCGGAGTGTTCGCGTGTTATATGTTGCCAGGTCAAGTCGTCGGTATAGGCAGCCGGATCCCTTCCGGATATTCTTCGCACCCCTTGCCACGCCGTAACCTCGACCGCTACCATAGTCGAGGGTGGACGGGCTGCCGGGTACTAGGGGCCATTTCTTTTTTGCGCTCATAAGGGGGGTTTTGCCATAATCGCCACGCTTGGCAGACGGGTTGGCGATCGCAGTACGGTTGTTGCAAAAAGCACAGAGAACGCTGCTGCCCATTCTCTGGCAAGTCCCTTAGTCGCCTCTTACGACACCCACGGGAAGATATGGGATGGTGCTATTCTTAATGTCCGACACCATACAGAACATCCTGCCACATAATTAGTTGTTTTTAAACGTTTCTCTAAAACACACCAAGCGTTGATGAATTTCTCACTTTTCATCCAATATGACTCGAAATATTTGATGAACTGCTGCATCTTAATGCCGTTGGTAATTAATGTATTCATCTATTCCTTTCTATACAACCAACGTTCTTGGATATTTTGAATCGACAACAATGGAAGAATACTGTTAGTTGAAAAATTATTTTTGTTCGTTTCATTTTTGTTAATTGTAATTGTTTTGTTTTTCTCCGGATTGCATTAGTTAAATGATAGGAGCATCTTTTGACAATAACATTCGGGAGCACCTCCGCGATTACTTTTATTGCGGCTTCTTCGAAGTCGAAAGAAAACATAAAAGGTTGCCATTGTGCCACTTGAAACTTGATGGTATTAAATACATGTTGATATGATTGTTTAGATTGTTTTGTCATTAACACATAAATCAGTGGCAGTATCATCATCATCTTCATCATTTCAGCCGAAAGACGTCCACTGCTGGACATAGGCCTCCCCCAAGTGTCGCCACATTGACCGGTCCCGTGCGACTCGCATCCAGCGGATCCCCGAAACCTTCACCAGGTCATCGGTCCACCTAGTGGGAGGCCTTCCAACGCATCGTCTCCCGGTTCGCGGTCGCCATTCCAGAACTTTTCGCCCCCATCGGCCATCTGTTCTGCGAGCAATGTGCCCTGCCCACTGCCACTTAAGTTTGGCAATTCTTCGGGCTACGTCGGTAACCTTGGTTCTCTTGCGGATGTCCTCATTTCTGATTTGATCACGCAAGGAAACTCCGAGCATAGCTCTCTCCATTGCCCTTTGGGTGACTTTGAGCCTTTTGATGAGGCCCATTGTGAGCGGCCACGTTTCGGTCCCGTATGTAATCACTGGCAACACACACTGGTCATAGACTTTCGTCTTGAGACACTGAGGTAAGTTGGACGAGAGGATACCACGCAGCTTCCCGAACGCCGCCCAGCCGAGTCGGATTCGATGATTGACCTCTTTCTCGAAGTTAGACCTACCCAACTGGACCGTTTGTCCCAGGTAGACATAATCGTCTGCAACTACGATAGTAGAGTCTCCGATCTTGATAGGAGTGGGTGTTACATGGGCATTCAACATGACCTTGGTTTTGTCCATGTTCATTTTAAGACCCACTCTTTCGGAAGCTCTACTGAGGTCATCGAGCATTGTACTGAGGTCCTCCATGGTCTCAGCCATGACCACTATATCGTCGGCAAATCGAAGGTGAGAGATGTACTCGCCATTGATGTTGATGCCTAGCCCTCTCCAGTCCAGAACCTTGAAGACGTCTTCCAGTGCAGCGGTGAACAGTTTCGGAGATATGACGTCTCCGTGTCTCACACCTCGCTGCAGAAGGATAGGTTCCGAGGTCTAGTCCTGAAGTCGGACTGACATGGTGGCGTTTTTGTACAAACACTTCAACACCTCGATGTACCGATAATCAATTTGGCACCGTTGGAGAGACTGCAGTACAGCCCAAGTCTCGATCGAATCGAAGGCTTTCTCGTAGTCCACAAACGCTAAACAGAGAGGCAGGTTGTACTCTTCGGTCTTCTGTATAACATGTCGCAGCGTATGTATGTGGTCTACGGTGCTAAAACCTTTTCGGAATCCGGCTTGTTCGGGAGGCTGAAAATCGTCAAACCTGCGCGCGAGACGATTCGTGATGACTCTTAAAAACAACTTGTAGATATGGCTCGGAAGTGCCAGTGCCAGTGTGATGGGCTTATAGTTCTTCAACCGGGCGTTGTCGCCCTTTTTGAAGAAGAGTACCACCACACCCCTGCATCACGCCTGTGGAGTTTTCCCCTCGAGTATGACGGAATCAAACAGCTTCTGAAGAGCCTTTAGTACCGGTTTTCCACCCGCCTTCAGAAGTTCGGCCGTAATTCCATCATCACCTAGTGCTTTGTTGTTTTTAAGCTGTTTCAGATCCATCCTAATCTCGTACAGGCTGATGTCCGGGATGTCTTCGGTGTAGTGTCGGGTCAGTCTAGCTCTTGGGTCATTCGCTAGATTTACAACGGGTTTCCTGGTTGACGTGTACAACTGCCCATAGAATCTCTCGATCTCCCTCAGTAGCTCCGGTTTGGCGGATACGATTCTGCCATCGTCGGTCTTCAGTTTCGTGAGCTGGCTCTGCCCAATAGCCAGATCTCTTGCAAATACCTTTGAGCCTTTATTCCGCTCAATGGCGTCTTTAATACGCTCGGTATTAAAGCGGCGGAGGTCGCTCTTCAAGGATTTAGAGATCTGTCTATTGAGCTGCCGGTATTTCCACGCGTCTTCTGAAGACTGCAGGATCATCTCACGCCGTTCCTTCATGAGCTTGAGAGTATGATCAGAGAGTTTTTTGTTCTTCTGTGTACGACGCGTCTAGAAAAACTTAGACCCTGTCGTATGGACAGTTTCCACGAATTCATCGTTGCATTGGAGTGGCAGTATGTTTGATTCATTTTCATTACTGTAGTAATCCCCATGGATAGAGTATAGTTGTAAAACCGTTTTCAGGCAATTTTTTCTAGTGCCATCAGCAAAATAATCTGAAATTGATGCCAAGTGTTTGTATTTGAGAATGGCAAAATATTATTATTCCCTCTCCATCACAATCATAATCACCAATAAGAAAAGTTTTATATTGTGGAGGAACTTGAACATCTGAGGCGTAACTGAGCAATACTTTTGGGATTGCATCTGCTTTATTTCTAGCATCATATAAAGCTGTCTAACTTTAGAATATATTGGTATTTTTTTCAATAAAATCTATACCTGAGTCTTTGAAAGAGCCTACGGTTTCGTTAAATATTTTAGGGACCAATATTTTAAAGTTAGACTTCACAATTTTTACTTTGCGCTCTACCAGTTTAAGCTCAATCACATCACATTATTTACCAGATCCTACTTATAACTTATCTGATTTAGTTATGTCGTGAACGCTTTGACACCGGCCGTGACATTTGCGTCGAGTTTGAGTTACGAGTATTTCACCCCGCTCCCACAACTCCACCACCTGCTCATCAAAGGGAAGGACGCTGGCTGCCGGGACATGAGACCCTGCCAGAGGCTGGTAGCCCTCGGGGTCCAAAAACTTTCTCTATAAGTTACTTATTTTCAGTTATATCAACTCAGACTCAGATTTATATACAAGTATACTCAGATAAATATAATTATTAAATCCATTAATTGTGACTTTAATGTGCTTGGAAAAGGTGTTAGTAATGTGCTTACACTAAATGACTTACTAATCAATACACATTCTATTAAATAAAGTTCCACACCAGACTTATTTAGTCCCTCGAACTATTGGCGCTCGCTTCGTTCGGGCGCCAAACCCCGTCTCGGGACTAAATAAGTTACTTTCACCCCTGGGGTAACAACATGTACTATAGGTTTTCATGTTCAAATGCAATCTTTGTTCTTCTATGGTTTAGTTTCGCATCGAAGCCAAATTTTTTTAGAACGAAGTTAAAAACCCCGAAAATAACTATAACTAATTTTAAATTATATTCAACTCATATTACGTTAGTGTAAATATTGATAAAAAATCAAAATATAACATCAAATAAAAAGAAAAAAATGTTGGGAAATCCTATAATGTAGATGAATGGGTTAGTACATAAAATCGATATAATCCACAGTTCAAAACTTTCGAACTAGGTTTTCGGATGATAATGCCACGTAACATGTGAAGTGAATAATTTTCACTAACTTTTGGAGGCTATTGTACTACTCGTACCACTCGTATCACTTAATCCATGACGTCTAATCTGAATTGCATTGAAATCCGTCCGTGCACAGGTGGCAGACAGACGAGAGTTAGTAATGCATTTGTAATATCAGTGGTGAGTAATAATCAGAGGTCCGATTAGGTAGAGTTATTTTTGTACTTGCATCGAAATGTTGATATCAATATGGATCTTCCCTTGCGTGTGCGCATTCGAATTTAGGAACTTCGGACATCCGATGTCGGATGGTTTAAATTGTGTAAAAGTAAATAACTTTTTTATTTAATAAACCACGGGATTTTTCTGCTCTTTAAAATTAATGTCGGGGATTTGAGGCATATCCACTTTAATCTTTCGCTGTATGAAATCAATGTATGTACACAAATAACTCTACCTAATTCTGACCTCTGGTAATAATATTAATATTATTGTAAATTATATGTGATAAAATGAATAAAGGAAATAATATTAGTAATAAACATGTTAGCCCGAGTCCAAACCGAGCCCGACTCCAAAGTACAGACGCCAGCACATCAACATACTTTATCGTTAAAGAATTAGGTTCAATGGTGACTGAGAAAATTTGACAGTTTCGGGTAGCTTGATTTGTTTCTTGTCTGTACAATGCTATATAAGACATGATACAAAACAGAAAGTGTCGAGCCTCGCGGTGTCTACATCAGTAAATTGACAGTTGTTTTTCTGACAACATTGCTGCTGAACATAAATGTCCCGCAAAAATTGTTAAATTTCATTGCCTAAAGACGATGTATAAACTAGTTTGTCTTTTTTAGGCACACTCAAACTTTTTCTTCTACTTTTGTATGGATTTAATTAAATAGATATCTGACGATACGGTGTGTCTTCTCTTTACTTTACTTTAAACTACAAAAATAGCACTCAATGTTGTGGAAATAAGACTCGCTATTAAGTCTGATATTATATCGATTAGGACGACGAGCAGTGTTGCTGATGTTATTACTCCGCATGATAAGGAGTACTCCTCCTTTCCCATACATCTGGTACCTATATCGAGAGCCTGTTATAATAAATGAGACAACAATACAGATCATATATTATAATTTATTGGATCACAGAACTAAATTTCGTACAATGTAACTACTTGTTTTAAAGTTATTCAGTTTGAGCAACATCATTAACCACACCAATACCATAAAGTTTTGTTTTGCTTCGAGAAAGATTCTTTAGTTACAAATTCAACTTATTTATTAGACATCTCATTAAATTAAACGACATTACACAACTTGCGTTCACATTGACACAACACATTTTAGACGCTCAACATGTTCGAGTGTTTCATAACTTTCAGCCTCAAAAAATAACAAACTATATAATTATATTTAGAATCTGTTACGTCACTTTTGTTAGGTTTTATTTCGTGGAAGCAAAGCACTGCAAACAGCACATTAGGAAATTAATGTATTCTAAAAGAATACTTTAACCTATGCTTATTCGAGTGTGTCATCATTTTTACGTACCTACCACATAACCTGCCTATCAGTAGAAGTGAGTGTATATCTTGTTACATAATAATATTCTCAAAAGTGTATCATTAGTTAGGCTAGTTTTGGTTGAAGCTCACTATGCGAGCATTTAGTTGCACTCAGGAAATTGCCAAAAGTGGCTTTTCAATTAGAATCATCATCTAAATAAATCATGAGATGGCGTTATTCCGTTGATCGTCAAAGATACATGTTCCTTTGAATAGGCTCTTAACTAAACACATTTATTTATCTAGGAGTAATCACATCTTCTTCTGATAAACACGTTACAGTAGGTGTTTAAAATCTAAAAACTTTGGTACTTTCATTAACGAGCGAAAAGATACATCTATAAGGTATTAACTAGTTAAAGCTGTAAGGTACATAATAACCAATGAAATACTAATAGTAGTATGATATTTCAAGAAACGGACGGTGTAATGTAAAGCTGCACAGTCGTTAACAGATATTCACGAAACTTATAATTCCAAACCCTTCAGACGAAAAAGAAGTAATCATTGGTTGTCTTATTTGCGAAAGCATTTATGGTTGAAAAAGTAAATTAAAAGAACAATACAGATGACAAACAAGGAAGTATAAGTATTACTTTGATGACGGTGTTTTTTATCTCTATATAGGAATGCTTATTGATATTTATTTGTATTATTAATGGAAACTTTTTATTTGCCTTATTTTCACAAACAATCACCATTATTTTTTACTAGCTGTAAGTTTCTAATAAAATAAACTTAGTACATACTTATCATAAATTATGTATGATCTGAAAAAATCTCCTAAGGGCAAAGTTTATTTGTTGCTTTGAGTTAGATTTTTCAAACCATCGATTTATGACATGGCCAACATTTATGTATGAAGAGCCCTCATTGTTTTTTATTACAAAAACACATTTCTTTTTAATCGACAATCCTGTCAGGAACTGGAAACTATTTCGACTATTCAGCAATAAATTTAATTCGATGTTAATATTCAAGCATTGTATAGGATTTAATAATTTATTGTCATAAATATTTGGTCGTATTTATTTTGGAACCTATAAAGTAGGAGTTTATTTTTAGCGCTAATTTAATGGGTAAGCTGCAAAACAGAACCTTTTTGAAAATATATCTTAGTATTATTATATTTTATTGATATTGTTATAAATGTTTGACCAACATTAGACCACTCTGCAGGTTATTACGGAACAATTTAATTGATACGTCAACAATTCCAATTACTTCATTTCAGTGGATAAAAAGAAAACAATGAACATACGATATGCGTGAAACGTTTTCGACTCTAAAGGTATAAAAATAAACACGATAATATTTTTAAATATCTGCAATACATTACACTGTCTGTCAATGAAGTTCTATTCGACGCAGGGTTGCAGGATAGATCCGCTTGATTTTATATTTACAATAGTGGTATACATGACATACTCGTGCACAACAACAAACCATTGCTCCAAGTTTAAGGGGTTTATAATAACTGTATATTTTATAAGTATATACATCACATTTTTGATATCTATTAACTAGGTATATTTGGATTTAAACATACGTATGAAATATCTAATGAGACTGACAGTTATTTTATATTTAATTTGACAGATATGGTAGAAATACATTTTTCATAATAAAAGCGAATAAAAATTTAAAGCCTCGCATTTGGCACTATTCAAGTCCGTATTTCCTATTTATTTATTTCAATCTTTTATACTGTACATTACACTCCCCTGTAAAAGAACCCAGACGAGTTTCTTATCAAATAAAAGTGGCAACGGATGTTATATTCGTACCAACATATCATGATAACAATGTCCAGTTCATTTTTTTAATATTTTAAATCGCTTGTGCTTTTTGCAGCCCCGAACATGCAAAATAAAATTAAAAAATGAGTACCTACTCAAAATAGTTCCTAAAGCCGAATGCGCAAGTGACGGTATGTGATGGTTGTTGCATATTTAAATAATCTGTATTAGTTTAGAATATTTACTTTCGACAGTCTTTGTTATGTATGTATGAATTAATAGTTCCCTCACTACTATTATTAATTCGTCTGAACACGAACAGTCACTTGCCAGACCTAGCATCTCGACCGAGAGGTCCCGAAAACATAAACAGTGATTACTTAGTTCTTGCTGGTGCAACGAAAATATTTTTTCATCGTAGTCCAGTTATAAGAAAGTGTGTAGACACTAATCTGGGAAACGTGATAATATATATTTATATTATTGAATATTTTATTTGATACCTATCTCATAATAAATTACCATCATCACCTTAGTTGTCTAGATTGATTTTACTCACACAGTATAATTTCTTTAATTATGCTAGATTTTATTTAAATGTGATTTAGAATTTGGTTTCGCGGAAGAGGTTTGCGGGCAACGTGAGCCTGAGCACATAATTCCAATTTGACGAGACTATGGTATGAAAGCCAGCAACGACTGAATCGTGTATGGTGAGCAGTTAGCGAGAGTTCGCCAAAAAGTTAGGTAACTTGTGACTCTATGGCTCGCCTCGCCCGCTCCCCCTTACGCTAAGCTACGCTACTTACTTACTAACTAGGTGCAATATAATGCGAATTTCACATCTTACATTTTTTTTTTCATAATCATGTACATTTTAATCCATAGTTCATTTTGAAGGTCGACTAATAGTTAATCGTTATAGATACATTTTATCATTTTGGCATTTTAACTACTAATTACAACGTAACATTCTTATTTATAAATATATTTTTAGAACAGAATCTTTTTGTCACTATCGTGATAATAATGCTGTTTATTTTTATATGTATTAATTTTTTTTCATGCATTATCTAGAAACAAAAGAACACAGATACATAATCAAGGGAACTTGATGGCTGTCATGTTCAATATAAGGAACCAAAATAATATCGACTCAGTCTTTATACAATTGTTAGGATTAATTGTATTACTAAATAAATTTTAACATTTTTAGAACATAATTAAATCTTCTAAATTATACAATTTATAAACGCTAGTCTAATGCACAGTCTGAGTATGTGGGTATAAAATAGGAGGCAAATTATATTTACTTTCAATATTACTACCTAACCTATTTATTACGATTCCTAGTCAAATCAACTATTTGCACTCCCTTATATATAAATAGTGTCTTTGAAAAACGTTGAGCAAATTCAGAAATAAATAATTAGGGATCACACTAACAAGAAATGACTTGTAGCTCAAATCTTAAAATACTCCAAAATGATATAGTAAATTTCTAAAAAATTGGAGTCACAAGGAAGTATCGTATAGGTAGGTAATGAAACACGTTATAAAATGTTTCCTCAATTAAATTTGAACACATAAGTATAAATCATTTGAATAAAATATCTACAAGCCTTTATAATTACGGATACAACGAAGAATTGTATGCGTTTTAGGGCCTGATTCACCACGTCTGATTAGCTATTACTCACCGAATAAACTCAACAGAATTTGTATGTAATTATCGACCGAGTACTTTTGAGTTACACGGGAACTTTCTCGGAGACGGTGAATCAAGCGCGTAGTCTATATTAATATAAATGTTCAATTAATAGTGAGATCAAAACTTAGAATAGTCACAGCGCTAATAACGGTACTCTATGAACTCTCTTCATTACCTTTTACCTCATTCATTCTTATCGATTACTGTACCTACTTACTAAATATCATTTAAGACGTACATACAGTATAACAGTAATTATAACCTTTTTACCCGCGTATTACTTATATAGACCGAAAAGTAATAACTCAAGATCAAACCAATATTTATTTATAATAATAAATATTTAGAACATATCATGACTTGTCACGTCTTCAGATCTAATACATTAGGTACATTCATTGATACATGTAAATTTTTAAACTACGTAGAAAAAGTGTTCTGTGCACTAGATTTAATTTGAAGTGTATTTACCGGTGTATACATGTTAAATTGAAACAAATAACATTTTTTGAACTATTCGATTGTGTATCCTAATCGTATAAATATAGTATTATTTATAATTATTTACATCTTGTCCTATATAAGACTCATGATCATAATTTATGGGTAGAGCCCTGTTTTTTTTAAGAATTTTCGGTGACAATTGTGGGCCACTATGATCGTCTAGAAAAAAAGTATGCTAAGGTGTGATATTGAGCCATAAACTACTTGTAAGTAACGATCGGTCTTGTTAGTTAGAATGTTTTAATCTATTTTCTTATGATTGTAAAGTTTTCGTTCG
The DNA here is from genome assembly GCA_949152445.1 of Cerastis rubricosa. Lineage (NCBI taxonomy): Eukaryota > Metazoa > Arthropoda > Insecta > Lepidoptera > Noctuidae > Cerastis > Cerastis rubricosa. The sequence continues at coordinate 18,455,725 of OX424523.1, read as the reverse complement.
AATACATTGATTGATTGTTAACAAAGTTTTCCTTTCAACGTCAGGTATCAACCTTTTGATAACTGAAATTCTAGTCAGTTACTCTGTTTTTTTATTAATATGTAGTTTAATGATACACTATATGAAATTGTTACTTAATCATTTGGAGAAGTAAAGACAGCCATCGTATAAAGTTAGTTATAAAAAGCGCGTAGAACTCGAATTAGTATTTTGTACAGACACTTGGATTTTCTCATAAAAATAGTCAATGCAATAAAACGGACCTACTATATAACTGCGCAGTTCTTTGTTGTATACATACACATTATTTCAAGACTGATAACTATTGAAGATATAACATTTTGTCTCATAGACAGATTGACTTAAATTTTGAACTTTATATTATCTCTATTTTCTAAAGAATTCAATAGGTATCCAGTGCCAATATACACGACACATAATTATCGATTACAATCATAGTGATCTTTACTGTTATATTTATTAGTTTACAGAACGCTAATAGTTAACCGAGCGTTTCTAGGATTCAAAAGCACTTTATCGAAACTTGATGGATGGTTGACCATTAGCACCCTAAGTTTGAACAAGTCCGGTAGGTACAGTTTATAACAGAGAAATTAGTTTTCTTCGCCTAGTAGTACCAAGTCGTCAGCCACGACGTCGGAAACGTGAAGGTAAATGATCCAGTACATTAGGTTAAAGCAAACGAAGCAGACGGGGAACACGATGCGTGAGTACTTGTCGATGTCCGAAGGCGTCGTGCCGAGCAGTTTGTTGATGCCCTGTAAGTATCGATCACCTTGACTTTGATTATAATATTTCAATCAAGTAATTTTTATGATTTCGCTGCAGTTATACGCCACAATCGCAATGCATGCATCAATACTAGTGTTTAAATCGCTTCGCATGTCAATGACCTAAAACAATCGCATTCTTGAGAATATTTTTAAGAATTAACTGATTGTACCTTGGAAGCATGAATCAGATGCGGAGGCGGTCCAGCTTCTTCGTCGGGTTGTGGAGCCGGTCCAGGAGCTGTGCCCCGAGCTCCATTGATAGTGTTTTCCAAGGTGCCACCTTTTGAATATGCTTTAGGGTCGTGAACTTTGTATCGAACCTCCTGTACAAATTGTATGATTTTATTTGAGGTCTATTTTTATATAAAAAAAGAGTTAGAGATGTATTTTTAACCAACTTCAATAAAAAAGAAGGCTATCAATTCGACCTGTATGTATGTAATATTGTCAGAATTGCACAGTTTTTGTAGATGTTAGTCTATATGTATATACCAGCTTCTTAACATGTGAGTTCACGCATATCTCAAAAAGTGTAAGTCGGATTGCATTTTTTTACGGATCAGTAGTTTTTGAGCTATGTGTGTGTCACTAGGAAAACGTGTAGTTGGCTTAACAGTTATGTTTAGTAGTACTTCATAACTCCGTATTGTATGAAAGAATTTGACAAAATAAAATGTTTAATATATCCTTGCTGGATTGGCTCAATAGAAATTTAATCAAAATCGATTCAGTAAATTCGTTTTTAAATCATAAGTTGGAAAAAATATGTCATCAAAGTAAACAAAATTGCGAATTATTTTATGACTAAGTTCTGGTTACAATGTAAAATTGATTCGTGACAAGAATTTGTGTGGTAGAAAAACACACAAAACACACAGGTTAAAATAAAAAAGTTTTTTTTTTCCAAAAAGTAACCGACTTCCAAAAAAAACGTCTAAAAACTCAACGATCCGGAAGTTGGTAGCAAAATAGTCAATGAAACAAAGTCACTGACTTCTAAAAGAAAACAAATATAGACCTTTTAATATTTTTTTGAAGTCGGCTATTTTTTGCTAAAATGTTATTTTGCTCTTACCGATGATCTGCTTGGTGGTGGCGGCCTTGTCAAAGTACTTGTTCTTGGCGGGGGCAAAGGCTCAGATGTCCCCGGTGGACCGTCTATTTGCATTTTCTTTTCAGCAGCCATTTTTTGAACAGCAGTGAATCTTTGTTTCCTCATCTGTATCCTTTTAGCCATATAGCCAACAGTAGCATATTCTGCAACGCAATAATAACGGTTCAGTGAATTCTCATATTGCATTCCAGTAGAAGTATCGCAGAGCCAAATTCATGTGTACGGCGCAGCAAATTACGAATGTGAAAAGTCTGAACCACTAAACTATGATAAGAAAATTAAAATCAATATTCGTTGTGTGTTTCAAGTTCTTAAAAATACTACTCCCAGTTTTTGAATTGTTTTTTTAGCATCTTTCCACATATTTTTACCTAGAAGACTGGCGAAGACCATGACGAAACAGGTTCCCAGGTAGACATCAATGGACTTGACGTACGAAATCTTGGGTAGAGCAGCATTAGTAGACGACATGAGCGTCGTCATCGTCAATACAGTGGTGACACCTAGTGACACCCTGGCAGGTGTCGCATTTCGGTTCAACCAAAATGACACCCAAGATATTATGACAATTAGGCCAGATGGAATGTATATCTGAATTAAATAGTATCCCATCGAACGCACGAACTGAATTTCACATGCCAGTCGCGAGTAATTTCCTGCAATAAAAGTTCAGAATTGTAACAACCAATTTAATATATGACAAAAATGGTGATCGTAGAAATATACAAATTAATTTATTTAATCGAAGTCGAAAATCGATTTTGCCTTACCAGGTCACCAAAGGAAAGTCACTGATGAATAAATGTTCTGGCGGAAGCGAATGCATGCATGTGTCTAATTCTGATAGATGAAGTAAACAAACAGCGCCAACGATCGGTATTCGTTATATTGTTGTATGTTTCATCGGTGCTGTATACCTGTCGTAAGAGAAATCTCCATGGCTCGCTGCCGATGGCCCAGCACCTTGAATTGCGGCAGGGACACCTCGCTCGAAACGCCCACAGAGTTGGGCCCCTCGTTCCACTTGTATCGGATGTCCCGCATGGTGTAGCCGACTGTACCATGCAGAGATATGGAACGATAAAAGAAGCACCCATTGCACTGGGGGTTTCGTAATAATTGTATAAGGTGGATGAATTTAAGGCTACCGGTCTACCGAGGGTGAGAAATGTTAGATAGCTGCTTTGCTTCGATCGTAGTGCAAGTTCTTAAGCGTATAAGATACTTTAGTTAGATTTTATCTACCGAACATGAAAGCATCCAGAGTCCGCAGCTCAAGTACTTAATAAAATTATTTATATTATGAAGATAGGTACGTTATTTGTTTCATAAAGCAAAAGACGTAAATTTTATTAATCTCTGGGTTGTGGTAAGTATTGTAACCCAAGTATAGTAGTATTGTGTGCAGCTCGCCTAACCTTATATTTGTAACTGCACACACTAACTAATGGCACATTACACGAATCGTCGAATTGAACAGTTCTCTTTTATTTTGCCTATAATTATCACTCCAATACATGGCGAGACCCTTAGCCAGCAATTAAAAGGTTGCAATTTGCGTGAAAAAAGAAAGTGTCTGTAGTTGACAAATACATGAAGATTTGTATTGCTAGAAGTTTGTGAAGATAGAAAATAAGAAGAAGTTATATATTGAAGAATAAAAATTATGAAGAAAACTATTACAGAAGAAATAAAGTTTGAAGAAAGTGAAGATTGGTTTTAAATTATAGAAGAATCAGAAGTCTGAAAACCCTTACAGTAGAATTTATTGAAGAGGTGAAAATATTAGAAGAAGACAGAAAAAGAGTGTTGCTGCCGGGTGCCGGGAGAATGCTCAAGCCTTTTGATGAGAAGGTATGGAGGACGCCGGGAGATAAATTGTACGGAACTGATGTGGAGCAGCTGGGAGTAGATTCGAGTTCAATGCTAAGGAGTCATTTCATTCACGCCACATCAAACGTCATGACCTACATACCCGTTGTCGGTAAATACGTACCTACTGCAATGTAAGTTTTTGAACGGCAAACATTGTATTTTATACTACGATATTTTAAATGTTATTGTAATTAAGTCATGCTGTATTACTTTGTACTTTATTTAAGGGATTAGGTATGTCCCAACAGTTGCAAGATTTGCACGCTAAGTTAAAATACTTAAGAGAATATTTAGTGAAACTTGGTCCAGATTGGCGTGGATAAGATTTAGCTCTTAAGAAACTAGTGGAAGCTGAAAAAGAATATAGTTAATTGTATTGTATACTGACTCAGTTGAATCAAGAAGTAAAAGATCGCAGGTTGTTGTGGCTGGACAGACATGTACTGCTCGTCTCCCGCAGCTCTAATAGCTTCTGCCGAACCATTGCTGAACCGTTTGATTGCAATCTTGTCATTGAGAGGACGCAAAACCTCGTAGGCAACACGCTCATCGTTAGCCTGAGCAATCGTGAGGTTCAAGAGTAACTCCTTACTCTGTACAGTATTTTTTAATACTTCTACGACCTCGAGAAGCTCTAAACAACTGGGTCTGTAAAGCTACAGCAGTTTTTTGGTAACAAATATTTGCGAATATCCTTTAACAAACTTTCAATTTTGCGTAAGCAGTTTTAAGACGCAGTTTTGCACTAGGAGAGCGAGTTTTCAACACAAACTCAATCAATTGGATTTTACTGGCATCAATGATGAGCGAACTATAAAGCAAGATCATAAGCTGATTTGTCATCTGCCCCTGGTCATACATTATTACCGGCAACAGGGTAATTGCAGTTTTAATATCAAATGAGACAGCCATTTTTGTGGCACAACCTGAATATTCTATTAGGTCCTTCCTTACAGCTAGTTTGACTACTACTATCTACCATAGAAAGTAAACTCTTTATTTTCTGAAAATTTGACTATCTCCTGTATCTCCAATTAATGTTTGGAAAACCTCACAAGATTATTTGCTTAACTTGCGATCTTTTAATTCTTGATTCAACTGAGTCAGAATACAATTCAATTTACTATATTCTTTTTCAGTTTCCACTCGTTTTTTGAACGCTAAATCTTGGCGAAGGGCGGGCGTTTTGGGGGACTGTCTCTTGTAATTTTGATGTTCAAAAAGTGCTGATTATCAGCCTAATTTGAATAAATGACTTTTGATTTTGATTTTTTGATCTTGTTCACGCCTAACTGGACCAAGTTTCACTAAATATTCTCTTAAGTATTTTAATTTAGCGTGCGTATATTTAGGTGTATCCAACTCACAACTTTCGATTTCAATATTGCATAATTGACGGTCCATCGGAAAATACTGCAAATCCATCGGACAAGAAGCGGTGATAGTCAGTCTGTGAACAAGTGCAACCTGTTTTAAAAAAAACATTTTTCATAATTTGTAGAAGTGCGAAGGAAATGTTTTCACAAAAACTAGCTATCTATGCTTAGGGTCAGCTGACACCGAGACATGCCGCAACGCGACGAGGCATGGACTTTTTAAGGCTAGCGGTACAATACAGAATTTTAGACACTACACCAAAAAGTATATTTCTATGATAGAATTTGAATACGCAGTGGCGTCTTAGTACGCCTCTAAATGTCTAACGTAATTCATATATTATCCTATTATGATTGTGCTAAAGCTGCCATTTTAGGCCCTCAGGTCTCTTGCAAGCGAAGTCGTGTCGCGTCGCGTCTCGGTGTGAACTGGCCCAAGGAAATACAGCAATGAGTAACTACATAATAATTATTTTACCATAAATTACTATAGGTACAAAGTGTAAACAGACCCTTTACGAAGCCGTTAACCAAGCATTCTGTACATCAAACTAAGTAACTTTACGCAAAAAATATTTCTGGGAAACGACTGTTTTTTAGGGTGAAAAATCACGTTTTACGGTAGAACTCATTGTGACGCACTCAAAACTGTCAAATCTGTTCAATCTTTATGTGTGTTTTTCACCACGATCCATGCTGACATCACAAATAATATTCATTTGAACTAAGTTCTAGCGATAGAGATCAAATTACTATGACAGACAGACATTGCTGACTTAGTAAAAGAAACTCGTGTTCTCTTTTGAAAGAGGTATTAAAAATGAAATGTAAACTTATTAATAAAAGTACTTGCCTTATACTCCTAGTAATAGATCCAGAATGATGAATGCGAATAAATTCGTTGCTTGTGGTAGCTATGTGGAAATAAGACTGTTTTTCGTTAACAAAGAAGGTGTCGGGCACCCATATGTTTCTAATAAATTCTGAGCCGACGGAAAGTGTCTCCACACCCGTCCTTTTCTTGTAAGCAAGCCTGGGGTCTGTCCAAAACTGCCTGAAGTAGAAATCCAGGGTGAAATCCTGAAACATTTTCTATTGTTGTAGGAAATAATAGCGGTACTTGATTGACTTACAGTGGCCTAACAATGAATGTAATCCGGCAGTCGTTTGTAAGGCTGTCTGCCGCTTGCTTAAAATGTTTATTTGTTTTAATGAATACAACGAAACGTAACGTTAACACCGAGCCACATTCATTGTCTGTGCGATTTGAACGTTAGCCTTTCAGCAAACAAACTTGGACAGAATACATTCAGAAATTGTATCGGTAACATTTCCAGTAAGAATGAGTAAATTCCATACATAACAGACGTGAAAAGGAAATCAATTAATTTCTTGTACAGACAGACATTTACGGCGCGTTTTACCAAATGTGTTGCTGACAAAAAAAAGGTGTAAATATTATAAGTATCAATATTATAAGATTGCCAATTCATGATTACAGTAATTAGCAGTAAGTAAATATGGCCCAATACCTAATTGCGAAATTATGAAAAGAGGAAACCTATTCTAATAAACTTATATTTTGTCAGTGTATAAGTACCGATCCGCCCCTACTTCGGACGAGGCCATCTATTGGGTCCAAAAATATCCTATGATTCATAGGATCCTAATAGACATTTCATGTAACTCTTGTTATGTTCAGTAACATCGAAGTTATAACAAAAAAAACAGTGTCTTATGTTACCAAAACTTAGTTTTTTTTGTTGAGAAACATAAATATTCGTGCTTTACGGGTCGACAGGTATATATTTTTACCAGTTAGCGAAACCGTTTTAAATACAAAAAACCGGCCAAGTGCGAGTCGGACAGGCGCACGAATGTTCCCGTACTATTATTTATAAAAACGAGCAAAAAAATTACTTTTTTGTATGGGAGCCCCCCTTAAATATTTATTTTATTCTGTTTTTAGTATTTGTTGTTATAGCATGAACAGAAATACATAATCTGTAGAAATTTCAACTAGCTAACTATCACGGTTCATGAGATACAGCCTGGTGACAGACGGACGGACGGATGTACGGACAGACGGAGGGACGGACGGACGGACAGCGAAGTCTCAGTAATAGGGTCCCATTTGACCCTTTGGGTACGGAACCCTAAAAAATATCTTTTGACTGACGTGCCTACCAACTATAAATCTTTATTAAATAAAAACCGACCAAGAGAGAGTCGGGTTCTTATAATTAGGGTTCTGAGCCAAACTGCACTGAGCAGCCTGTGAAAGGGTCGCTGTAATGACTGTTTTACTCGTAATTCATAAACTCACGCTAGTAACGTGGACACTGTGATACTATTTTCTTTTTTAATAAAAATGTTTGCCTATAATCTTGAGGATGTTTAAAAACAGTTCTGGCATATTTTTTACACAAGTAAAGTTTGTTTAATAGCCTTATTTGGAATTATTAATAACAATACAATACATGGGCGGATATTCTCTTTTAAAATCCTCTAGAATTGATTTACTTCGTCCCGCGTCCATTTAATCCGCGCTTAGCTGCATTGACGGCCGAAGTTACTCCAAACTGCACGGAATTTAATTTATGGTAGTAGAACGAGACTGAAATGTTTGTGATTCAAGACCAATTTCATATACGGGAATAGGAGCATCCAATACGATTTTAACCTCTAAAACTGCTAGAATATTATATAAATTAGTATATTTAGAGATTACGCGTAGATTTTATAAGTTAAACATGTAATTAAAGTGTTCCTTTGAGGGTGACCTGTTCGCAATGTAAACAAACCCTATACAATAAATAAACATTAAAAACATCCACACTTAGGGTTTGGGCAAAATTTACCGTCACTTTGTGTATTATTATTACTTGCTACCTTTCTGAACGCTCGTTTTGAAGTTTCCATGAAGTAGCCCAATAACATCGGTTACGTCAGTAAAACATAATATTAATTGTATTATCATAAATACAGTAGGTTTAATAAAATGCATACAATTGAGAAAACTATGAAAATGGATTATTATTGGATTATTGATACCACACTGATCTGACTGTTAGGCAAGTGAATGCAATTTATTAAATAACATCGGACTTCAGTTAGGTGAAAAAGGGCAATGCTTCTCTTAATTTATGATTTAATAGGTAATGTAAAATATTAATGCAATACAATAAATAAGAAGAATTCATGTGACATATCACTATTAATATTTTACATTTTACACTCGCGAGCAATGAAAAAGTTCCAGTGACATAGCACCAAATTACTACTAAACGGGAAAGGCTAGCTTAATGACGCCGTCTGCAATATTGAAGTACATTTAACAGCGCATCAGAATATTAGCAACTAAAAACGTAAATATTGTGTTCAAATTTTAAATTAAATGTTTTAAAAAATTGGGGCCATTTGGCAAATAAAACCAAATCTACCAACCAATCTATCTATCTATCTAGTAGGGATTTTATTAGGTGTAAACGTAGGTTTTGACAACTCAGTACTTGGTGTTTCCTCCATGTGCTCTCAATACAGCTTCTATGCGATTGGGCATGCTGAATACCAGATTCCTCAGCATATGCTGAGGAATGTTCTCCCATTCTTCGATGAGCGCGTAATTCAAGTCACGAAGAATAATTGGAGTTGGAACTGGTTTTCTCACACGTCTGTCAAGCTCGTCCCAAGCATGCTCAATAGGAGTCAAATCGCGGCTCCTTGCTCGCCATTCCATTTTGTGGATTCCTACGTCCTGAAGATACTCATTCTCAACTTGAGTAGTGTGGGCGGGCCCGTGCATTATCGTGCATGAATTGCATTGTCGCCCATATTGGCCAAAAACGGACCCGCATGTTTATTGAGAATCTCATTGATGTATCTCACAGCAGTTAGGTTCCCGTTCTCGATTGGAACTGACGCTGTTCGACCCTCTGCAGAGATACCAGCCCACACGTGAACGGTACCTCCGCCGTGTGACACTTTTTCTTCAAAACATGCTTGTGCAAAACGTTCTCCTGGTCGTCGGTATACTCTTTTCCTGCCATCAGAATGGTACAGCATAAATCTTGACTCATCAGAGAACATCACTCTGCCCCATTCATCCTCTCCCCATTCTGTATGCTCGCGGGTAACGAAATATATCGCAATCGGGAAACTTTATGATGCCGTTCCAGTTTTGGGCCATTTGCTGGCCTGTATGGCTTCAATCCTCTTTCGGCAAGACGTCTCCTGACTGTCCACTCGCTTATTGGCTCCCTTCGAACTTGTAGAAGTTGTTGTTGAAGCGCAACTCCCGTCTGATGTCGATTTCTTAACATGGCTGCCGCAATGAAACGATCTTCTCGGACTGTTGTGCACCTTGGCTTGCCAGTACCTGGTCTTCTCAGGTTAAAGTTCTAGTCTCCCTAAACCTTTGGATCACTAGTCGGACAGTATTATGTGTCACGCCCATTATTCTGGCCGTATTTCTTTGGCTGGTCCCCAATTCTACCATAGTGATGATTCTCGTACAATCCTCTGGTGATAGAGGCATGATTTATGTGTACGAGAGCCGTAAGATTTTACAATTTAAGAATTCTTTCACAACGGCGAAAACAAGGATGAAATCAAAAGCAAAACAAAAAACGAAACAAATGTTTTCCGAAATTTTCAAACCCCAAAATTTTGTTTTTCTACTTTTTTTATCCATAGCTTCAAGAAGACCAGTATTTAAAAGAGTTTAAGTTTGCATAATAAAATAGATTTCATTATACTTTTTAATTTATGAAGCTAGGTTTTATTATGACTTAGGAGATATTAAGGTGTTTGTCGGCATTTTGTGGGTGGAACTTTTTCATTGCTCGGCAGTGTATAAGTACACGTACGAGTACCTACTTTATAAGTTATAAAAATCTGAAAGTCAAAGAGAGAATAAAATCCAAAATCGTCACAAATAGCCGGAGTGATACCGTACGGTACGGTACTGCTACGTGTACTTTTGATGAACTATCACTAGGTACCTATATCTAATATCCGGGTTGGGTCACGTCCTGAAGTGACTTTTATGAGTCCCTTGATTTGGTTTCCACTAGGGGTCATACACCCTGGTCTTAGTCTGACATCTGCACTTCAGAACCTTGATCAAGGGTATTTCAACGGCTTGGTTTACAAAATCAGAATCAGTCATATATATTTTTTCATAGATTCTCATTTGGTCGAATTAAAATAAGAGCCATTAAGCACATCTAGACCTCACAATATGATATTGTTTTTGTGGAAAACCATGTACCGCAGGAGATTATTAGTTGAGTATTTATTATTCATACTCGGAAAACTCGTAACTTTGAGATTTCATCCACAGCAAAATTAACAACTGACATAGCAGTTAGTTTTTGGGTAGGTATTCTTGTTTCATCAGAACTCACTGGACAACGGCACGAAAATTAAACACATTCATTGAAAGACTAAAATAAGAAATGGCTATATAGGTGCCTCAAGTTGCTTATTGAGGTGTTAAACATCTTTCAGAGAGACAATAGTACGATACCCACAGTCACAACAAATACCTACTCAAGACCATAAAAGCTTAAAACAACAACAATGGAACAAATTTACGACAGTGTGTAGCTTGGGGGATGCTTAATGGCAAGGTACATTTTAGTATGCCTTTGGACGCACCCAGACGGGCACACCACTACAATAAACGGAAACACTTACAACGCGCTGCTCGTACAAGTCCTTGAATTTGATTAATTTTAAAGAACTACAGTAAGTGGTGCGTCACCGTCCGGGTGGTCAGCTCCAAAACGCCGGCATGCTCGCAGCCTCGTGTCTGGGGCTGCTCGGTCGCAGCGGCGCAGCGCGCGGCCGGAGCGACCGAGACAAGTGTGAGCTGACAGTGGCGAGTACCATGAGCACTTCGGAGACGGAGCTGATAGAGAGCACATACATGGTGACGCCCACCTCCACTGGCGGACCTGCAATCAAGCCCAATCGTGAGTCGCGCGCGCGCCTCGCGCCGTGAAAACCAAACCAGAGGACGGTGACGTGACGCCCGGAGTCCCTCGATCGAACGAGGACGGCACCGTTTAATCAACTATTGGTACAAAAATGTCCTTAGCTCGACCGAGGTCTGCTAACATAAATACTGTTTTGTCATTTCAAGTTCCTACAATGACAAGCTACTTAAAAGTAGTTTTGTAGCATTAAATACCATTTTCACTTCAGATAAGGAGCTGATGGAGAGCACGTACATGGTGACTCCCACATCCACTGGTGGTCCTGAAATAGTACATCAGTTACAATTACCTGAGGCGACCCTATCAAAAAGTATCCATTCGCCCTTTCTCAAAACCTTTACCACAAAATTGAAAACGTATACCATTCAGGATTACGCTGTCAACTCGGGTTCAGTGATACGTTCACGCATCGTTTTGTTTATTTATCAAGATTATAAATTGTTACCTGCGTAATTTTTTTATTAGTAACACTAAAATACTTACAATAACTGAAAAAAACATAGCTATAAGTTGCATCTATTTGGTCCGATCAAATGAATTTTACCTTTTTAAATACAGTAATTTCACTATTAAATAGTTAATAAAAATGATAGCGTCATTTAAGTGGCGGTTTCTTGATAAATTAAACTGAATACCAATTCCATTATGCTAGCAACGGAATACTTTTCTTGGCTAACCTGTGTAGCAAAATGAGTCGTTTGACCAGATATGACTAATTAAATTTATGTACGGCACGAGCACTGTCGCCTCACCAGACAGCTCTGTCAAAGCCTATAAAGGCGTTAATGGCACCCACCAAACAACAAGCTCCGGAGAGGCCTGACCTGACCCACTACATCGCTCCGATCGCCATGACGGAGCTTGGGCAAGAGAAACGGAAGATCAATTAGAAATTTAATGCACCTCAAATCAGCTATTTTTTGTGGCTATTCATTTTTAAGTTGAAATAAGTTATTTATAAGTAGCTTTTTTGCCTAGACTTTTTTGAGTAGTGTATGAATATTAACGATTTTTCTGAATTATCATAGTCGATGCACTAAAAAGAAAGATCTCGTTCATTCATATAATACATACCGCCGAGAACTCATGGAACGCCCCTTTATTTCTATGATAACTCTACGGAAACATTTCTTTTGAAACAAGCTTACGGAGACGATGCTCTGGGTCGTAAACAGTTGAACATGGGTCGAGTTGCAACAATTTTTATTTCTTCTTTTAAGTCGAGCCGCAGAATGAAAATCAAGTGGAAGTTTGGAAACCCCTTCAACAAGCCAAGCCATTAATGAACCTTTATTCGATTTGCTTAAAACTTCTTGACTGGACTTGTCTTTATAATTTCTCTCGTTGTTACTCGTAGGTATTGGAAAACTAAAATCAAATAATCTTTTAACTTCGGAATTTCAAGAAATAATGTGAATTAAACAAACATAACATTCCATCGCGCCTGTTATCCCAGAAGAGTCAGGCAGAGTTCAGAGTTTACCTAATACTACACCCACATTTTGCCAGTTATGATTAAGTCCCACGTAATAGGGGGCGAGCCTATTGCCATTTGTGCCCCGTTGGACACAAATGCAGTCAACGTAGCTGCTACTGTGAAATTCCTGATGGAAAAACCAATTACAATTTGCCCGACTGAACTGAGAATCGAACCCAGGCCCTCATGTTAAGCAGTCGCGATTGCGAGCACTACGCCATCGAGGCAGCCAAGAAATTAATCATATTTTCGTTTATTTTTAAAGAACCGGGAGAACCAGGTTTACTGATTCGGGAAACGGTTCTATACACACGTTGAAAGAACCGGGTGTACCCGAGTAGTTCAGAACCGGGTACATATTCACAATCCGCGAAGCTAAGCACAATAACAATATTAAAATAGACGTGATTGAATTCGTAGTACAAACCTCCATAATTCGGCCTCACTCTTTTGTCGTAGCTTACACTTAGCGAATCCAAAATGGCTGAGATATTGACGTCACCAAACATCCCCCCTCCGCCCGCTCCCCTGGAACACAGATAATATACACTTTCAAATCATAATTATCCTTAAAGATACCTGCTACTTGTAAATGTTATTATTAAATTAAATATTTATTTTATATAGACCTCAGAGGCAAATTATTCAAAATCATCATTATCTTCCTGCCGCTGTCCCATTTTATTTGGGGTCGGCGCAACACGTTTTCTTTCGCATTCTTCCCTGTCAGACGTCATATTTACTCCTTTCTCTTTCATATCATTCCTCACACCATCCATTCATCTTTTCTTAAATTTTTCAAAATTAAACATTGTGTCTGTTACAATGTCATGTAACTGGGCCTCAAGTCTGCTATTACAATAGTGTCAGAATGGCCTATCATTTATTTCATAATTGTCGATTTTGACAAGTTTGGTAATCTACTAATTATTATGGCGTCATTATGACTTCACAATGGTACTGACACTCCATTGAAAGAAATGGCATAGCATTTGACAGACAAATGACAGATCTTTATGAATTTAGTAGATTACGAACTTTTAGCAAAATGACAATGGGATCGTGTTGGAATGACGATGTTTATGAAAATAGCAGACTTGAGCCCCAGGATGTTAAAGTAAGGTAAGTATACCTTTTTTGACAACTTATTGTTTACTACAACTTTTTAACATTTCTGACGGAATGGCAGACCATTGCTGGGAAAAATCTGAATTGTTCCAAAATAACAAAAGTAACGCCGATTATAATATACCGAGTTATTGCCGATTTTTTTTCCTTTTTTGTCCTAAACTAACTTCAAATAAGTATAAAGGTATAGGTACACCTGTATCATGAGTCCAACGTTTATAAGTTTTGCATTGCCGTAACGTAAGTTATAGTTCCGTTTTCTAACGTCGAGGTCCGGTCGGATAAACTAAAATGCGACTAGCTTATTTACACAAATCTAGCGATGGATTCTAGAAATTCATGTGTTTTGACACCCCAATTTTTCAATTATTGCCATAAAATGAAACAGAATTTAAACAAAATAGTTACCTTGTCAATACTTAATTAATATTAGAACATGCAAAGAGGAAATACTTTGAGGAAATACCTACAACCGCATAGATAGTATAGTGCCATCTCAATGATGGGATGAGACCATACTATCAATGCAGTTTCATTTGCACCATTAATGGTGCAAACGAAACTAACTACTCGTCTTTGTACCATCGATGGTGCAGGTCAATGATGCATACGGTACAATGGGCATCCTCCCAGTAGCATCATCAAACCAGCACTCCTAGTACTGCATTCCAAAAGTTTTTGAAGAAATTCGTAATACATTGCTTTAATTGTTGGGAAACGCAGATGCTCAACAACGTTACAAACACAAGGCACTCGTATGTCGTTGATTTGTCGAAAAAAATCACATTGTAAATCTCCTCTTCAAAAGCAAGTGGATAATAAAAGGAATAATAAAACAAGTACTTTATTTTTTAAAGAACTGAATTTCCCTAATATACTATAATAGATAGGTTTATATCGCACGGCCATCTATTTCTGCCTATAACGGCATCACTGTAAAGAGAACACAAATCAATGAATCAACTCAAAGTCCGTTGCTATCTATAATTATTTTAAACAGCATCACTACGCAGCTAGTACGTTATTTAGTTCATGTTCGTGCAGTAACAGTAATATAAATACATGACGCTGTGCCCGTGTGTGAAGCTTCCTGGCTCGTTGCAGTTTTTATCGAGTCGTTTTATTGAACAATGACGCAGATAACGGACACATGGCACTTGTCACAATAGCGTAGATGTGGTGTATTTATAAAATAGTATATAACAGTATCGTGTGAATGTTATCATATGGGCGTTGTAATTCTTAGGTAACATTAGCTACTGGATGCATCGTATGTACCTATTGCAGATTTAGTTTCGTTTGTCAAGTGGGCAGCATAGTTAAGTTTAGGATAACAGTATACGAAAGGTAAATATGCTCCCCACAAACGAAACCAAATTAATTGAATAAAGTCACGACTGCAGACTCGTGAGCTGTAAAAGGCGGAGGTTCTCAATTCGTTTTAAAATATATTTTATCTTTTTGCAGGTTGGTCCGATTTCTTTTTTGATGGAGATGTTTTTAACTTTTAGCACCTGAATTTCGGTTATGTGATCAGTGAATATTAAACAACTGCTTGAAATGAATTTCATTCGGTATAGATTCTCAGTGCCTACCGTTATACTCCTGATTCAACAGTGCCTATTGCCTAACTACAATAAATTCAAACCAATGCAGTATTGTGAGTTAATTGGGGCTAATTTTCTTGAGGGCGCTGATCAACATATTCCCACATATTTAGAAGACAAATTTACTTAGCGAATATGGGTGATACAAAAAAGTTGTTAAGAAACATTATAGCTCGGCATGGCATGCAAATAATTACTTTATTTATGAAACATCATGTAGGTACTTACATGACAAAAACCCGATTAATTAATAAATGATCATTACCATTATCATTCAACAGATCAATTAATCGACAAATATTTAATTCTCTGTTAGAAACTCACTTACACTGTAATACGTTCTATCTATTAAAAAAATATAAGTAAAAAAACCTTTTTTTAAAAAGCTTTTATTTAAATGCTCTAAAAAGAAGAAAAATAAATTTTTCTTTTCATTTTTTAGCTTTCAACTTATAACCTCATTATACACAATTTATATGATCATAAAAGCTTGTCGCGAGGTTTGCGTAAGTACCTAAGTATAAGTATTTAATTAAACTGTATTTAAAAAACTTAAACTTAGCAGATTATGTTACTCAATGAAATAGGAACTAGTTTATTTACACAAGTAAACCTCGCGACAAGCTTTTAGGATCATATAAATTGTGTATAATGAGGTTATAAGTGGAAAGCTAAAAAATTAAAAGAAAATTTTATTTTTCTTCTTTTTGGATCATTTAAATAAAAGCTTTTTTTAAAAAGGTTTTTTTTACTTATAATTTTATTTTAACATTTTTAGTTTTGCCGTAATCGTTTCTGAACACATTATTATCTCATTCTCAACACTTTCTTCATATCCATGCTATAAACCGTTGAGGAATTCCCTCGTGAGAAGACGATCCTGGTTGCAGGTTGAGTTCATGATACAAATCGTGACTATCCATCAAATATGAACCAGTATACAAAGTTACGTGTCCACGCTATTAACCATTGAGGAGTTCCCTCGTGAGAAGACGATCCTGGTTGCAGGTTGAGTTCATGATACAAATCGTGACTATCCATCAAATATAAACTCGTATGCAAAGTTTCGTGTCCACGCTATTAGTCGTTGAGGAGTTCCCTCGTGAGAAAACGATCCTGGATGCAGGTTGAATTCATGATACAAATCGTGACTATCCATCAAATATGAACCCGTATGCAAAGTTTCGTGTCCACGCTATTGACCATTGAGGAGTTCCCTTGTGAGGAGACGATCCTGGCTGCAGGATTAAGTTATGTCTGTCATAAGAATGTATTGTCTTCAGAACCAAAGGTGTGTGCAAAATTTCAGTTCAATTGGACATCGGGAAGTGGTTATAATTTAGCATCCAAGATTCCACCGTAGCAAACATACATAAATACATTGCAAGTTAAAAGCTTTTAAAAAACGTTCATAGTCTAATCTTATACAAAATCTTTCCAACTACATACTTGGTAATTTATTTTAAATAATTGGGGCTATGCTATAAACACTAATCATCATTTGTCTTGCCCCACGTTACTTGGGGTCGGCGACGTTTTTTTTTTCATTTCCTCCTTTACTCCATCTTCTTTCATATCATTCCTCATACAAGCCATCCATCGTTTCTGTGCAATAAACACTGTTGCGCAATAAAGTGGTTTAGCATTACACATACTTGATAATTATAGTGTGCTATTGTCACGCCTATTCCTTAGGAAAATATCAGCTAGGTGTTCAATACAATTTGGATTTTGCTTTACAATAATATGAATGTTCATACCTCAAAGCGCAACCATGATGACAAATAGAAAGGGGTATGAGGGATTAATTAATGATAATGATCGATAGACAGTTTTAAATCAACTGTCCTAAGCTTTGAGAGGTTTCCCGCCAAATTTGAACACGGAACAACAACTTTACGAATACTTGTAAAGACCATGGAACCTCATACCGCAGCAAGACTTTAACAATTTAATTTTAAGTATGAATAATCGATATCGATGTGTAATTAATTAAAGTAATCATCATTCTCTTGCCCTTATCCCAATTCATTTGGGGTCGGCGCAGTACGTCTTCTTCTTCCATACCTCTCTATTACTTGTCATCTCATGAGATACATCCTTTCTTGCCATATCATTTTTCACACAGTCCATCCATCGTTTCTTTGGTAATTAATTAAAGTAAGTAGTGGCAATCATCATCATCATCATCATCATCATCAGCCTGTATTCGTCCACTGCTGGACATAGGCCTCTCCCATGACACGCCACTGAGCACGATCCTCGGCCACTCTCATCCAGCTCTTGCCAGCTGCCTTGCGCAGATCATCGCTCCACCGAGTCTGAGGACGTCCTACGCTACGTTTACCGATCCGTGGTCTCCACTCAAGAACTCGTCTACCCCAACGGTTATCGGTTCTTGGTGGTGGCAATACTGATTATTAATAAATGGATTTCAAAATACTTTTTTCAATTTTAATTAAAATTAATAGTTTTATAAAAAAAATTAACGAAGTTTTTATATGATACTAATTTGACCCCAACAACTAACTATTTGGGTTGATTCGAAGTGATCAAACTTTTAAGTTTTTTTGGACATTTTTCTCCTTTCGACCAAAAATTGATAAGTGTGACAAATCTACATTACTTAGAGTGACATGATACTTTTCAGATAGTGCATAAACGAATGAATCTTTTGGTTTAACAGCGTCATAGAGTTCATGATATGAGAAAAAATTGGAATTATCCTTGCATTTCGGTCAGAACAAATTCATCCATTAAGTCATCAAACCATATAAGGTTCTGTAGCGACCAACAAAAAAGCAACTTCCTACAAAAAGTACTACAGTGCCATCTATGACAAGACGGAAGAACTAACATCAATTTCCTACATCTCACATGCAAAGTTTACATCGACTTAAGAGACTTAAGAGTATATAGAAAAACCCGACTACAACAGTTGGGCAGTTGCCCGCCAGACATAACACCTGTCTGGCCGGAGGATCCTCCCTTTACTACGGGGATGAGGAACTTTACACCCTGTTCCTCATTCACCTAAAACTGGTGACCCCGAAATGGACGTCAGCGCAGCCTTCAAGCAATGTGACGTCATAATCATCAACATCACTTCCTAAAGCCTTCGAGCAGCGAGTCTCACAGCCAGCCAGCTTCAAACGGGTATTCCTGACCACCAGCATGCAGCGGAAGCGCATACCTGGCCAGCACCCTCAGCCTCCCTTCAAGCGACCATGGCACAGCACACTGCACTTTCGGCCGGTCGAGAGCTTATACCTCCCGGTCGACACCTCTCTAGCTGTCTTCCACATCGCGGCGCTGCACCACGTCCGACTCACTGGAGCAAACGCAGCGCCGGCCCCGACTCACTGGGGTTCGCCTCACCACCGCAGACTGTTCCGACTCACCGTGAACAATGCGGCAACGAGCTTAAAACTGGCATGGCAAAATACTTCAAAACTCATTTGACTATCGACCTCCGGTCTCCGGAGGGGAGTGATGTAGCGACCAACAAAAAAGCAACTTCCTACAAAAAGTACTACAGTGCCATCTATGACAAGACGGAAGAACTAACATCAATTTCCTACATCTCACATGCAAAGTTTACATCGACTTAAGAGTATATAGAAAAACCCGACTACAACAGTTGGGCAGTTGCCCGCCAGACATAACACCTGTCTGGCCGGAGGATCCTCCCTTTACTACGGGGATGAGGAACTTTACACCCTGTTCCTCATACCCCTAAAGTTCTATCAAAGTAACGCTACCATTCAGTTTCCTAGTTTTAGTAGACTGATTCCATGCGGCTGCTGTGTTTAAATACTACTAGTATATATAGTAGAGTTGACACCTAAGCTACGCATGCGCCATCTTACACAAGTGGATGCTACTCTTTATTTGGCATAATAACTCCTAGCTTGATTAACACGTTAAACGCCGTGGGGGACAACATATGGGCCTCACTTATTTAGTAAAAGGAGCCAGGTTAAAAATGAGGTATTCCATGAAGCGCACCCAAACGAAGCGCACCCAGACGAAGCGCACCTAAAGTATTCCACTTAGCGCACCCGTAGGTGCGCTTCAAATAAAAATTTAAAATAATTAATTTCCTATTCCACGAAGCGCACCTACGAATATCACTTGCATAGTGCGGGGACTAAGAAATAAAAATGTCGATAGAAGAAAATATTTATTATTTAAAGGAGGACTAACTTAATATCTAACATCTTTCAGTTTCATTATAATAATATGATACAATACTTGTAATTTTCATAATGTTCATATTTAAATCCCATAGATAAAACGTATACATGATGCGCTAATAGGCTAATAGTCAACGCGTGCGCCCGCCACTGCATTTCCGAGCCAACCCGAATTTAGCCGAGCGTTTCCGGAACTTGTTTACATGTTTATTCTCATTAAACTATCGCGACGTCAGGCTGAGTGTATGCAATTGTGCGGCCGTCTTGTTTTTTTGTTTTCTGATTTTCGTGCAATTTATTCAAACAAAATAATGGAGCCGATGGCAGGTCCAAGTAGTAGAAATTTTAACCCATCTATTAATTACGTACTTAGCCGGAAGAGGACACAAGTGTTAGTGTATAATAACAAACAATATCGTAAACACAAGATTTATAAAAACGGTAATGCCTTGTGGCGGTGTATTAAAAAAGAGTGTAATGGCTTACTCACGTTAAGTAACTTGGAAGAAGTTGTTAAAATAAAGGAACATAAATGTGCCTCAAACGTTTTGGAGACCCAAATTAAGGAAGCAATGCATGAACTCGAGATGCAAGTTGTTTCCACCATGGAGCCCATTCCTACAATCTACAAGCAAAAACTCAATGATACGTTGGACCGAGGATTAAATTTAGTCAGCAGTATGCCACAATTTAAAAATGTTAAGTCCGCTCTACAATAAGAGAAACAAATCTCTCGGTGTAAATAGATTATTTGCGAAGTCACCTATAGATGTACAACAAGTAAGTAGAGTTAATATTTCCTTAGAATTTTATGAAAATATTGAGTCATGGACTAGGTATTTTTTTAATTTGAACGTTATAAAATAAAGCTCATGTAAAAGTTTGCTAATATCTTAGCAAAGAAATTCGTGCATGCCATTTTAAATTCTATATTAATGGGATAAGGTTGATAATAATGTTTGATTTGAAAAGACATTTGTTTTGTTAATGCTGTGACCAGTTTATCCGTCGCAGATATTGAACGACTTAGGGAGTAGCTATATCTAACATGGCAGCTTTTATTTTGTAAAAGAAAGAAAGTCAAGGATGTTTCAGAGAAAGCATTTTTTTTACCTTACTTTCTTCAATATGTGCACATCCTATGTATTCATATGTATATATTTGTGACAATATACAATTATTATTATTATTTATTTTAGTACAAATGATTTGAGAGAAGTATTTATTTGATATCCAGGTACCTCAACCGTTTCAAGATTTTGTACTTGCTGACTATAACGATGGAAAAACGAGAATACTTTTATTTGCTACACAGAAGAATAGACAGGAACTTGAAAGCTGCGGTCATATATACTGCGACGGAACTTTTAAATGCGCGCCTAAACCATTTCTTCAAATTTACAGTATCCACGGTGAAGTTGAAAATACGTTAAACCTTTAGCCTATGCTTTATTACATAACATGAAAAAATCGACCTATAAAATATTATTTCAATTATTAAAAACAACAGTACCCAACATGCAAGTCAACGTTTTCACCAGCGATTTTGGGGAAGCTGCCGTCAGACAGGAGTTTTACAGCAGTATTTCCTAACGCACAGATAATGGGATGCTATTTTCATTTTAAAAAAGCAATAAAAAAAAATCTAGGGAATTAGGTTTACATAAGAATAGCATAAATAGAAAACATGTTGCCTTATGTACGGTTTTGCCACATTTACCGCTGGAAGACTTGGATGAGGCCTGGTTCTACATCATGAGCGAATGTCCTCAAGGAGAAAATATTTCTAGGTTTAACGATTACATCGTAACTCAGTGGCTCGAACATAAGTTATGGCACGACAAATGGTCGTGTTATAACGTAAAAAATAAAACAAATAATTAAACAGAGTCTCATTACTCTGAAATAAATAAAATTTTCAAAAAAACGAGCCATAAATCTGGCAAAACTTTTAGATTTCTGCCAAAAAATTGCAATAATTATGCCGAAATTAGAGTAAAAATGGGTGTTTCAAATCATCAAAAATATGCTGAAATAACAAAAAATATAATCGAAAACACAATAAAAGATTATAAAAATGGCTTAATTTCAGTTGGACATTGTCTAGAGAAATTAAGATTCTGATTAATAATAATTTATTTAATTGAAAAGTTTAGATACAAAATTACCCATTTCTTCAAGATTATTTAGGAATCTTATAGATTGTGATTTGTGATTTTAAACAGGCTGTGGTTTTACATAAAACTAGAGTATTTTTATTATTATTTAAAAGGTGGCTATACGAAAACATCAACATAAATCTCAATAGAAAACTTTATTTACAATATTTTTGATATTTGTCCAAGTTTTTGTTGCAATTATGGAACAATCTGTGAATTTTTATGTTAAAGTAGAGTATTTTTATTATTCACTAAACAGGTAGCTATAAGAAAAGTTCAACATAGATCTCTATGTAAAACAATATTTACTATGTTTTTGATATTTGTCCAAGTTTTATTGCAATTATGAAACAATCTGTGATTTTTTATGTTAAAGTAGAGTATTTTTATTATTCACTAAATAGGTAGCTATAAGAAAACTTCAACATAGATCTCTATGTAAAACAATATTTACAATGTTTTTGATATTTATCCAAGTTTTTATTGCAATTATGAAACAATCTGTGATTTTTTATGTTAAAGTAGAGTATTTTTATTATTCACTAAATAGGTAGCTATAAGAAAACTTCAACATAGATCTCTGTGTAAAATAATATTTACATTGTTTTTGATATTTGTTCAAGTTTTTATTGTAATTATGAAACAATCTGTGATTTTATTAAGAACATGAAATAAAACAATAGAAAAATAGTTGAAAAACAATAATTTTTTGGGAAAGATAATTATAAAACAATCTATGATTTAAAATAGTAAGATTACAAAAATGAAAAATATTGTGTCACATTATTATAATGAAACTGAAAGATGTTAGATATTAAGTTAGTCCTCCTTTAAATAATAAATATTTTCTTCTATCGACATTTTTATTTCTTAGTCCCCGCACTATGCAAGTGATATTCGTAGGTGCGCTTCGTGGAATAGGAAATTAATTATTTTAATTTTTGAAGTGAAAACTTCTTTAGCGGCGTTGAGCACTTTTTCTGTAATGGGTATAAAATCTTAAACTCGCGTCAGGTCACGTGTCCTGATCGAAAATTCGTAAGACGAATTGACATTAGGTTGCGAAGGAATTTGAACTTTATGACATCTGTCATTGAGTTTGGTTTTCCAAAACTGGATAATTATCTTATGCACAAACAAAACCTTCGATTTCTCCAAAGAGGTAAAATTCGTAAAACGTATCGTAATATTTCTGTGTTAAATTTGTTATGTAATGTAAGTTGTCATGTTTGTGTATGATAGCGCAATAAATGAATATTGTATTTTACCACATAAATGATAGAACTAGATAATTAAAGCAATTCGTTCAAAATTATTTCCTAACCATATCCAAAAATGCACAACGTTACTATTCAAGTTTTCAGTTCTGCCGGCACTCCCGGAGTGAAACCGGTTTTTTTTTATTTGAAGCGCACCTACGGGTGCGCTAAGTGGAATATTTTAGGTGCGCTTCGTCTGGGTGCGCTTCGTTTGGGTGCGCTTCATGGAAATGCCCGATTGTTAAATTTTACGTATAAGTTTTTATTGCTTTAGGGGCTACAAAATGTGCCATATCACATGAAATAAATCGAAGAAAAGTAATTTGTGACTTTATTTTACCAAAATACTACTGTCACTCAATAGTTGTCCCCCATGGCCCACGCGGAAATAAATCGCGTTGTTCGTTGGCGGGGGCCGCGGGGGTCGGGGTGTCGGTCATCCCCGCTCATGTCCTGCCGGCCGCCGCATGGTACAAAAAAGTTGCCATAAACTTGCTGTTGAACACTGCAGTTATCAATGCACTAGTATTATATAAAGCAGTAACTGGGACGAAAATCCAAATAGTTTAATTTAGGAAAAAGGTGTTGAAGGGCCTGTTAATGAGAAGTGAAACCTCAAGTCAGGTTTCAAGATCAATAAGAATGAAGCATAAGCTTGCGAAGAAAGACGGCACAAGCAAAAATAGTCGACGAACATGTCAGCAGTGCTACAAAGACAATACTAAAGTAATGGGACGAGTATTAGCCAAAAACAAGACGAAAAAAGTTGTAACTTTTTGTGAAACCTGCCCTAACACACCATTTCTTTGTTTTGATTGTTTCCATAAAATTCATTAAAATAATAGGTGTAGTAAAGTTTATATTGATCTCAATCTAAAGTCTGATTTAATTTTGATTCATTTAAAATATGTAATAAATATACTTTAAATAAATAATTATTATATTTCTGATTTACAAACATGTAGTTTAATTCATCAAACTATCCCGGAAAAATTAAACCCTGGCAGCTATGTAGTACAACATTAACAGATTTTAACTATTTAAGTAAATAGTAAGAGTATACAGTATTTTACAACACATTATAAATAGTAATATAATGGAAAAATATATTATTAAATAACACATTATCATACAAACTTTTTCCTTTAGAACTTTCAAACAAGTCTTGTCCCGAAATTATTTGTCATATTTTTCTAAGTCATATTTTTTACAAAAAACCAAATACAATCTATTTGTTTGCAGGGCCGTGGGGGTCACCTCAAATACATATTAGCTTCATATCTGTGCCCGACGGCCCAATAGAGACGCTTAAAATCGCCTCTGACTCGCGGTCATATGTTGTCCCCCGCGGCCCAAACGAAACTATTGTATGTCGACCCCCACGGCCCAAATAGAAAGACTGAAAAATTAAAGCGGCGTTCAACGTGTTAAAGGGTTTTCTTACGTAATTTCCTGTTTAATTGTAATTCCTCGCATCATTTATAGGTAAGGTATTGAAAAAGTTGAAGTTCCGCGTAGACAAATTGCAAAAGTTATAAGCAATTAAAAAATAAAACATTAATTAAAATTGAGATTTGTTTTTTGCAAATGTCTCGAAACTCCACCACCAATATTTCTAGTTTTAAATTGGGAGTTATAGATGTGACTAAGAACGGGTGAAGACGCTCCGACGCAAGGTTGGCGGTTCACTCGGTAAAACGAAAAAAAATGTTTTAACTATTATATGTGAATTTTGAGAAACATTAAGTGCTTAACCCCCCTCCCCCCAAAAGACATCTGCGTTCAAATCCGTGTTGGGCCTAGTTGGTTTTTGTATTTTGCAAATTAATTTTAATAACATTAGATGCATTGTTTTAGTAAATAAATAAGTAGTATTTTTATTAAGAGCGTTTATACCCTACGGCATTTCATACAAACTTTCAAGTCATTATTTTTCGAAATGACTGAACAGATTTTAATGAAACTTGCTACGCATAAGTAGTAATAGGTTTAAAAAGTTACTAAAAACATTTTCGAAAAATAATGTTACAGCTAAATTAGACCGATTTTTAATTATGTATAGAAACAGAAATTTCCAATTATCTTCAGTTTTAAAAAACATTTCGAAAATGTTTTTAGTAACTTTTTAGACCTATGTATACTGCTTATGCGTATGAAGTTTCATTAAAATCTGTTCAGTCATTTCGGAAAATAACGACTTGAAAGTTTGTATGAAATGCCGTAGGGTATAAACGCTCTTAAAGTCTGTTTTTGTTTTTTTTTTTTTTCATTGAAACATTGATACTTTTATTATTAAGTACAACGACCAGCAATAAAAGTTACTGAACGTATAATTAGACCGGAGGCGTCAAGACCGCTTGACGTGCAAGAGACTGGAGGTTCAAATCCTAGACACGGCTGTGCTTATTGCCATGAATTTTCATTTAAGATGCGTTATCGAACTGTTTACACTGACGTGTTAAAGTTGTTAATCGATGACATATTTCGGCACAACACAACTAGTAGGTACCTGCAGATGACTACTGGCAACGGTAGGAAACGAGTCCACAGCGATCGACTTCCTACAACTATGACCTAAATTGGCCTCCCGCATCGAGCATCTCAGTATCGATGTCACAAGCACTGGCAAGCATGTGTAAACTTAGCAACTTCTAAAAGCGATTCAATGACGATTGTAGTATTTTAGGTCAAAATCAAAATATTTTTATTTTACATAGGCCTACAGGGGCACTTATAAAAAGTCGGCAAAAAGGTGCTCGGTTCGGGTTGGTCGTTTCCTATGGAGAAGACCAATGTTTGTGCTTTGACGCTTGTCAATAAACAGAATACCTACGAATTGACTTTAATTGATAGATATAATGGATGTAAAAAGATCCTCAACAAAGCCTAAAGGCGCTTGTTTTTCCCGTCACTTCATTGTGATATTAGTTTTGTTCCGGAGCATACCTGAGAATCTTCTAGTTACAGAGATATTGGAGGTCAGTGTTCCAACTTTCTAGATATATTTTTTAAATGCGGCCTTTTTTTTATTTCCGCGCTCCCCGTACTATTTAATACATCAATCAGCACATTGTTTTGAATTCGTTACATTGAGTCTTACCGTAAACCGTGATTAATCACCCCAAAAAGAAAAGTCGTTTACCAGCAATAATTTGTGGGCATGGAGAGATACTTAGTTTGATGCACAGAAAGCTTGGTGAAGCTTCGTGAACCCCTGTTTACACCTTGTATTTAGTGTTATTTGTGTTATATATGCTCTCACATTACTTGACTGGGTTTTATTATTGAACGTATTTTTTGGGTTACAAGTCTGTTGTTTAGCTTCCTTGTCAAATTCAAGTAGATAACTATGCTAATGATTCTCGACCCGAATCAATAATATAATGAGTAGGTAATTTTTCGGTAACTGTGAACCACTCGTGTTTTAAACGCGACCCGTCTTATCCTCGGCCTATAGCCGCGCTTTCACATATACAAACAATCTCAAACGTTTATTCGATAATTTCTTATTCCCTTAACCACGTTAAGGGGGTTATTCTGAAATAGTGACAAAACACAACAAAAAAGCAGTATTTTTTAATAATTAACTAGGTACCGTAAATTATGTTGATTATTTATGTCTTTTGTGACAACATCCTGAATTTTGACGAGGATGCAAAAGTAATAAGAATATAAAGTTTATTTTGGAACAAAAACACAGGACTAAATAAAACAAGTGAAACGATGGTAGCTGCAAAAGTATAAACTGTAGCGCAGCTAAAAACGCCTTTTCCCAGTAACAGAATGAAATGATGTTCCATGCTAAAAGTGCTTAATAAGTAATAAAGTTCATTTAGATTATGTTAATGTATAATATAATAAAAAACAAAAAATTAAGATAAAGTAATAGGAAAATAAACAGTATAGAACATAACATTTGGGATGTATTTTGACGGTGAGTTAATGTGGTGTGCATGGGGTGTTTGTTTTCTGTGTGGCTTTGTTGGGGTGTATGAGGGAGTGATGAGTGTTTTACACTTCCACGACTTTCTCGGTTTCATCGTAATTTTGTGATTTTAACCAGGAGTCAAGTTTCATTTTGCTTTTGGTCTTGGATAATGGGTAGATGTGTAAGCTTTCGTTTAATATATTGTTTATTTTAGAACTTATGTTTTTGTAATGACGACTTGCAGCTACGGTTCTGCGAGACTCAGTGTTGCAAATCCTATTCGAGCGGCGTGTAGAACAGCATTTTTGATCAAAGGTAAGTTGGCTGTGTTTGCGAAAAATAGTTTGGAGAATAAATAGTTGTCTCACGGTAAGAACCTGGCAGAGAGTATATAGAGAGGGGTATAGGGTATATCGGATTGGTTTCCTTGCCAGCACC
Organism: Cerastis rubricosa; assembly: GCA_949152445.1. Lineage (NCBI taxonomy): Eukaryota > Metazoa > Arthropoda > Insecta > Lepidoptera > Noctuidae > Cerastis > Cerastis rubricosa. The sequence goes on along the minus strand of OX424523.1, from coordinate 18,428,372 downwards.
TTCAGCACAGCTCTCTGCGCTCGTTCGACACGTAGCATAACTGTTTTACCGGCTCCACCCCACACCGTTTGGCAATACCTTAGAACAGACTGAGCTAGAGCAAAGTAGACGATAAACAGCTAAAATCGGCCGCGCATCAGAGCTCTTTAAAAAAATATTTCTCTCTCCTTTCCGTTACACCCTGTATAAGTTTTCTCACACGAGCAACAGTTGAAGCAATATGTTGCTTCCATTTCAGGTTGCTATCAAGAGTGACGACAAAATATTATAGAGTAGGGGTATTTTCCAGTCGCTAACAGCCACAGTTATCGTGAAAGTTAGGGCAGGTGTGCGCACGAAATTCAATCGGTGTGGGTAAAAACAACACTTTGTTTAGAAATAAATCCTAGGTTTATATTAAAGAGCTGTAAGACAAAAACCCCGTGGCGCGCAATCGAAACGGTGAAAAACGTTATCGCCGAGAACTTCTAATTGAGGAAATGTGTTCCTTCAATCTTTTTATTTTTATTATATGTTTCAACACTGCGTAACACGTCATAAACTTTTGTTTAATGTTCGGAATATTAATTGAACCTTTGAAAACTCTTCTACGATCAATTTGGTAACGTTCCTAGTTGCTTGACTACTCCTACTAACCATATCAGAAAACGAAGTTCAGTGATGATAGTATCGATCCATATTAGTGTAAAAAAAATAGTAAAAGATAAAAAAAGTTAAGCTTGACTTAATTACATCAAGCAAACCATACGCAATACATTTAATAATGTATTATGATTGTAAGAAGTATATTTCATTCGGTAAGCAGATCAGTGAAGGGCGACCTTAGGCGGAATCTCAGAATAGTATTTTTAGTCGACAATACAAACGTTAAATTCTACGACTCCGACGCGCGACGCCCCATTTAAATAATCGATAAATTTGTTTGAGATTTGAGAGTCAATATTTAAAATCATGAGAAAAAAATCTTTGCTCGAACCAAGTGCTAATCGCGGGTCAAAGGAAGAGGCTCTCGATTTACAGGCACCCTCAGTGAATGGGCCATTCTGATTGCTTGACGCCCGTCGCCACTCTTAGTTGCCTTTTAAAATCTTCGTCTCAATTTCCTTTAAAACGTATGCGAGCCCAAAGATAAGAGAGTTGTTTTATGATTAGAATCCATATTTTATTACAGAACGCGTTAATGATTTATTAAAAAGTATTTAGAATTTTATATTTTTGAACAAGTAGTTAATTCATAACGACTGTTGCTTTAGTATCGAATATTAATTTAAAATGTAAAATAACTTATGCGGGTAAGCAAATAAACTTAAACATGAATTGCATTATTGAAAGTTCTTAGCATATTTTGAAATAAATTACTTTGAAATTTTATTTATTTCATACCAGTTCTACAAAACATGTTCTACTCTGCCGAATCTATACTATAAAGCGGTAAAGTTTGTAAGTTCAGATGTAGGGGATAATCTTCGGAACTAGTTATCGGAATCCGAATTCTTTCTCTTATGGGAAGATACAGTATCATATTCTAAAATTTAACCGTGTGATAGTTTCGACCGACCATAACGGGACCAAGCCAAACGAAGCCTAAACGCTAGTGGTGTATAATATAAACTGGCAGAAAATGAATAGAAGAAGAAAATACACACAAAACATTTTATTGTGCACAACAATGCACAAAAAATAATAGAATAGAATGTAGATTTATTATTTTAACAAAAACAAATCTAACATAGTAACAGTGTGAAGGACTGAAGGTATTTCCTTTTTTATATATTTTTTTCATTGTCATTGTAAATTATTAGTTTTAAAATGTGTAGGTCGTATTAGTTATGGGTACATTTGAGTATGTGCTAAGTCCACAACAATAGAGCTACGGAATGACAGATTACTTTGAAGTTAAAATTGTCTTCTAAATTCGACTAACTAACAAGAAATAATACACTCAGCGGTACGGAAACTAGCCCAAACGCGATATGTCGATTATTATCAAAATAAAACGCGAAACATGGGTTTTTTTCTTGTTAAACTGAAATGTTTTTTTGATTCTTAAGTGCGAATGATTAATTTATAGCGGGTATTTCCACCTCGGGCCCCTATGACCGCCTGCATGTGGTCAACCAAGCTGTGGATTATGTTTTGAATGTCCACATGGAGTATTTCTCCCCAGAGCGGTTTTCAACTGACTGATGGTCTCTGGAGGGTTTAAGCATGAGGGTTTCAGCTTTTAAGCATGTCCCAGACATGTTCTGTGGGATTCATGTGTGGGCTTCGTGCTGACCACTCCAATTTTGTATTTCTCACCTCCGACAGGACATCATCCACGCAATGCGCTGTGTGAGGTCTTCCATTAAAACGAAATTTCGCAACTGAGTAATCCCACGAATGGTAAAACGTGTTCTTGGATGGTTTCATTGATGTATCGCACTGAGGTTAGACGACCGACAACGACTGCCAACTCCCTCGGGAAAAGACCATAACTGATCCATATAAACCAACGGTTTGCCTGGTAGTGATTGGTAGAAACCTCTCCCCATGCCTTCTACAGATGTTTGCGGCCATCTGGAACTCTTAAGACCACTCCACATTCACGTCAGTCCATACAACTTTACTTCGCGGCTCGTGAACCCAATTTACGTGTTCGCGAGCTAAACAAAGTCGAGCTACGCGAAGGTGCCTGAGCAAATCTAGACCTTGGGCTGATCTTCGAGCAGGCAGATTCTGTTCCTCCATTCTTCTTCTTATTGTCCGCTCACTAACGTTGACACCTCTTGCCGCTTGTAACCGCTGCCGTATTTTGACCGCAACAAGGAAATAATTTCTCAAAATTGCGCGAGCGATCAATCGGTCATCACGCGCTGATGTATACCTAATACCGACACTTCTTTGTCTCTATGTGTAGAGGCTGATCTGGTCATACCTTGTTGAGACTTACCTGAGAGTTGTATGCGCTACATTTAAAGTTTCAGCAATCTCTTGCTCCGTTCACCCACTGAATCCGAAGCAGCTTGAGTAACTTGAGCTGAATTTAAGTTAGCGGCACTGGGTTCCAATTTTGAAAGCATAAAGGACTACAGATTTATTAAAACAATAAAAATTAAACGCATGACCACTTTAATATCGAATTTTAACTCACACCTGTTTTGTGCGTTCCAGTTACGAACTAATAAACAGTAATTTAAAAAATTAAGCTTCTTTTGAGCTTACCCTCTTAAATTAACAAAAATGTCCGGACAAACTGCCAATGGAAATTTTCGTCCGCGATACCAAAATCTCTTGTTATGGTTTGCTAATGTTTGAGCCCAATGCTGTGCCGCTGAGTGCAGTAAGAGAAGTTCCTGAATAAAAGGACTAAAGAAAGCTAAATTGTCCAGACAATTTAGCTTTCTTTAAAAATTAAGCTCTGTACTCCAGAGTACAGAGCTTAATTTTTTTTACTTTCTAGAATTGTCAAGTAATAAAACCTTGGTATTAAAAAAGTTTTGTTCACTATGTTACTATTTTGTTTGTATTTTTTAGTTGTTTCTATGTCCTAGAGTTTGTATATTATTTTATTGCAATGCAAACCACAGTCACGTGTTTGTTTTATTACTGATATTGTTAGCCTGCGTCATCCCAACGCCGCAAAGGGTTCTAATGACTTCCAGTTTTTTCGATCCAGGCCTTATACAATACAATACAATCCTTTATTTCAGGCAACTAGACCCATAGAAAACAATACATATACACGTAGCTTTCCGCGGAATCGCAGATACATGACACCCTTCGGCCAAAACTCCTCTTTGAAACCAACGACCAGTGGTCCACATAAGTCCATCCGACTTATGTGGACCACTGGTCGTTGGTTTTGTCCAGCATATAGAACAACTCTACAACCTATACCATTGTTCCAATATTTATGTATGATAAAGGTTAAGTATATTTTTTTCTAAGTTAATATTTTCGGGAAACTCCATTTTCTCACAATCATGAGTGCATAATGCAGAGTAGAAATTATCCGAGCTAACACCCCCGTGACATTTGCAAGATTAAAGAGGAGGTGGAGAGAGCGTCGACGTCTAATCATTAAAGTGCATCGTAGCGCATAACCCGGGAACTAGTTTGGGTGACACATACGTATGAGTATATTTATCTACCTTAAACTTCACACGGTCACTTACGTAATGTGAATCGTAATATCTTCCGTGATTATTAATTATTTTGGTCTCCCGATATTTCGGCTCTGATGCAAGCGCCATGATCGTGGGATGACTGGAGAATGCCAGTAGATGGTAAATAAATAATTGTGAGCAGACAAATCTATCTTTTCCTACGCGCACTACTAGAACTAACAAAGTCACAGCAAAATATACTCTTAATATCACCAGCTTTTGTGGATATTATTTTTTATTTGTGGACCTTATGTGTGGACCTACAAAAAGTACTACGGCAACATACAACAAATAGTACTACAGCGCCATCTATGATACAACAGAAGAACTATCATGTTCTGCATCTCGCAAGCAAAGTTATCCTTGCCTTAAGAGTATGTAGGGAAACCTGACACCAACTGACGGACAGTAGCCCACCAGATATAACACCATCTGGTCGGACGATCCCCCTAGAGCACTACTACTAGAGCATTTCTTCTTCATTACTTTTGTAATTGAGACGTGCTGGTGTCTTAGGAAAAAATATAATATTTTCAAAGGACAAGTGATCTACGTTATAATATCTTCTATCTATTAGCTTAACATGGATGACTTTGTCTTTTGTGTAAAGAATGCCTACGAAACTTGCGAAATTAATTTTATTGATAAAGTGTTCTATGACAATAAACATATCTTCGTGCCCCTTCAAAACTAAACATATTTAATACTAGCTAGCCCGCGCAACTTCGTCTGCGTCACGTTTTCCCCGTTTTCGCAACATTTTTCATTGCTGCTCCGCTCCTTTTCGTCATACCGTGATAATATATAGCCTATTTTGCCCAATTTCATTAAGATCTGATCAGGGCTTTAGTCGTGAAAAGGTAACAAACAAACAAACAGAGTGACTTTCGCATTTATAGTATTAGTATGGATTTGTTTATTCGATAATAATTAACAAATACTTAAGCCGCCATTGGATTCAGAACACGTGTCCTATGACAAAACTTTTATAAAACCATTTAGTCAAAGTTAAGACTACTACAAGGTATACCTACTTCACCACCATATTTAAGTTTTAGGGTTATTTTAGAGAAACACAATAGAAAGAACCCTGCATGTCTATAAATGTAGGATAATGTTTTAATCAGAATTAATATTTTCAGAATAGTATAAAAATTACGTTGAAACACTTTTACATTTCTCTTTAAAATTGATTTCAACATAAATGAAGACAGGGACAGTGTTGTAACTTGTTATATTATGTCATTATAACTTTAAAGTTTATTTTTCGGTAAAAACGTTATTTTAAACACGCGATTATTTTTTTAACATTGCAAGGGTCCCCATGACCTCCACGACCACTTTCTCTTGAGCCGGATTTTCTCTTCTCAATCGCGAAAGTTCATTTAAGGCTGAATGCGATATATTTATTATTCAATAGCCCACTGTCTTATATTCTCCCACAATTGTTTTTTCTCATTCAGTATGGTTCATTATCATCAGCATACAGCAGTCCACTGCTGGATATAGGCCTCTTCAATCGCAGTCAGTATGGTTGTCATCATCAAATTCACTATCACTGATTCCGCTATTATCTAATTATTTTCTTAATTATAACAACTATCACAAGAATTACTCTGCAGTCTTCTAGGTTTATTTTGATATGACGTAGTACGGAACCATCACAAACTTCCGTAGACTCTTTTTTATTCAAGAAGAGTATCGACCGGTACTCCGATCCCGATTTGATTTCAAGGTACTTTTTCAAAACTCTACTTCGAAAACTGCCACTACGCTTTAATCGTTTTCATTTGTTTAAATCTATTTTTGTTTTTTATAACAAATACACAATGAAAACAAAATGGCTGATTACTCTAGTAATAGCAAATGTAGGACACATGTCAGTAGAATCTTACCTATAAAAATCTCAGGGCATGCTAGTTTACTATCCATTAGAAGTCATAACTAAGAAAAATTAATCCTATAATATCCTTGACCTACGAGTATAGCAAAATATCTAAGACGTTTATAGAAGTGCATGTCTTATAGTAGAATGAAACTAGACGTTAAAAAAATCATAATCAAAAGCCGGAGCGAGAGAGAAAAAATAATCATATTAAATGCGTTTATAGGATTCATTTAAAGTGACAGTTTGCTAATTAGTTTTATAATTTTCGCTTATCCGATCCTGTAAACGTTTATAAAACTAGTTATAGAATGGAATGTACTTGTAGTGTAAATCGTCTTGTAAGATGCTGTTGTAAGATCACTAATCTTTCTTAGCCAAAGCGTCTATTAGATTCATATTAGACGTTTAATCTTATTAGTCGATTACTATAGGAGAATTTTGCTACTTGGGTGTTCCACCTTAATACAGTCTATACTAGTACGGGGAGAAAAGTAAATCAGTTCCGTGCTAACAACCATAATATGTACCAATACATCACAAACAAAAATTGTAACTATTTCTACTGCTTACTTGTAACTTACTTGAATTGTGCAAAGTTATTATGATTTGGTAATTAAATATGTATAATAATATTTTCGAATTCTACGAATGCTTTAAATTGTTATTTAAAGTACAAACCGACACCAACAAAAGTCAGATAAGTTAAACAAGTACAAGTATTAGTCAGATAAGGTACACACGTATTCAAACAAAAGTCTGTTGATATGATTCCGAACACATTACCTTAAACGCTATATTACGAACTAGGCGTTAATTTAGAATTTAATAATAACCGGCTCGAACACGTGGCGGCATCTATTATCATAAGAACGTTCTTGTCATTTTCCTTGGGATAAGTACTTTTGTTCGGGATGAAAGGTACTCTATGTCCGTTTCTGTACACCTGACAACGTATTTGCAAAATTTCAGGGTGATCGGTTTTTTGGTTTAGGCGTGAAGAGGTAACAAACAAACTTACTTTCGCATTTATAATATTAGTTAGTATTCATAACGATATGAACTACTCCACCTGTCTGTTGCAAGAAAATACGTAATTTAATAATATCGAAGTTCCACAACCGCAATAATCATTCAAATTAGACTTCGTAAACGCTATTCATTCGGCGGTGCAATCCCACTCACACCTAACTATACTTAATTGCGAATAACTTAACTTCACAATGCAGGAACTTATTTTTCACTACTTTATTTCTACCGAGGCAAACCGAGTGAAATTCAGGCGCCAACATTGAAAAAGTAGTCGGAGCGGCGAGCGAGCGACCGCAGACACGGCTTGTAATCGAACTGCCACAGTAACTTTTGTAAAGTGATCTTTCTTTGTCTAAAGATTACGCTTGGCTGTTCTGACCAACTTTTTTCATGCTTTAGAATTTAAGCTACTTACACCTCGATTTATTTGTGTATATTTAAGGTAAGTTGGGTCACCCTCAGGTACCTTGAGAAGCCAGCAGAATCAAGCTTGTATCTATTACAAATGAGAATGGACAGAATTGCCCCAGCGTCCAATAGCGTTAAGATATGCATCTCTCTCTCTTCTTCAACCTTTGGCAACCCAATGCTGAGTGTAGGTCTCATCCAAATATCTCCAGTTTTGGCGGTTCGGTGTCTTGGCTATCCAGTTTCTTCCACCCACTTTAACGAGATCGTCTGTCCACCTAGTCGGTTGTCTTCCCACATTCCTCCGTCCTGTCCGTGGTCTCCACTCCAGCATTTTCGTACCCCATCTTCCATCCAGTCTACGGCATATATGACCCGCCCACTTCCACTTTCTTTTTGCTATGACTTCCGCTATGTCCGTGAGTCTCGTTCGTCTCTGTATTTTCTGGTATTTTTCACCCGGTCATAGATAGAGGTGCGGATGGAGATAATAAGATATGCATACCAATGTACAGATCTCTTGTAAAAGAACATTTCTTATTAAGGCGACTTATTTCGAATCAGAGTCAGAGAGCAGATAAAGAGCTCTAAATATCTGAAATATAAGTAAATTTCAGTACGATTATTTCGTAATTTTATTAACTTTCATTTATATTGTACGTTTCAAACATCATATTATTAACCAATAAACGTCGTTTTGAAAACATTGACTTCTTAAATGTGGTTTTAAGAACAAATCTTTACAGTAACAGTAGTGGACTGATCGTTAATTCTACCCCAGCGCCCAATAGCGTTAAGATATGTAGGTATTAATGGATTGATCTCTTCAAGAAGAATATTTCTTGGTTTGACAACTTTTCTCGACAGAGTCAGAGAGGAACTACAGTTCGGTGCCCAATCAACTAGGTACTCACTACCCAGTTAGATCAATAAAACCGAACAGACTACAAATTAGCAAAAGTTGTATTATTAGCAAATGTTCTCTTTGAAACGATCTTTCGAATGGTTTATATCTTATTACTATTGGTTTCCCAAAAATTCTTAACTTCAGTGTCCAATTAGACACACATTTAGGTTAATAATTCTGAACAGACAACCAATTAGCAAAAAGAGGTACTAGTAGCAAAAGTTCTCATTAGAATGCTCTATCCAAAATTGTATATATTATGGCTATTAGATGCTAGTTAAATCAAATAAAATCTTAAACCAACTAGACGCCTACTTAGGTCAATAACTCCGAGCGCACTATGAATTAGCAAAAGTTGGTATTAATGGTAATTAATCCTCAATGGTATTTATCCTATTGCTGTTGGTTACCCTAAAAATCTTAACTTAGGTACTCAAATAGTCACCTATTCAGGCCAATATCTCTGAACGGACTGCACAGTGGTGAAAGTCGTGTTTAATAGTTAAGGTTCTCCTTGAAAAGCTCTTTCCATATGGTTTACATCGTATTATTTTGGTATTATTATTGGTTATCCAGAAAACCTTAATTGGTTGCCAAGAAAATCTTAGCTTTGGTGTCCAACAAGTCACCTATTTCTTTAAGTGAAAGGATTTTACAAATTTTAATTGTCAATTAAAAATTATATTATATTTTTTTTATAATTCAAAAAGTTATTGATACAATAATAACATTTTAAAATAATAATGCAGTGAGCTAAGATTTAAATATTCAAATAGGGTGTTCTTTAAATCTGCGCGGAATTTTATTGTATATGATAGATCCCATTGACCTAACAGTTTTCCTTAGCAGTGCTGTTTTGTAATTGCCTGATGTAATAAGTTTTTATATCGTAGACTCATAGGACCAGCTGGCCTACCATGACGTCTTAAAACATTATTGTTTAACTCCTTTTCCAGCGTCATCCTGTATAGCCGTCTCTTTCCCACGCTGGAATAAGAGTAAAACAATACTGCTACTGCTTTCAGACCATGGTGGACCGCGTTCTAAAATCAGCTAGTGATGGAAATAAATTTATATTAATTTTATCAAAAATTGGAACCTCTAAAATGTACAAAGATGTGCAGATCAGTTCTTTCAGCGTCTTAAACACAGGTCAACAACTGCCTGTAGTTTTCAGATTTAACATAGATCTCATGCAGCGTATTTGGGTTCTAAAAATCTGTTCCCTCCCACTGCAATTTCCCCAGAATATTACTCCGAATCTTAAAATTTGCGCCACTAGTCCGTGGTAAGCTACTACGAGTGTATTATTGCTAACTTTTTGCGATAGATTATGCAGCACAAAGGCTGACTTGCTAAGTTTATTACAAACGTCTTCGGTATGAGGTTTCCAAGTAAGATTGCTGCGGTCCGACACCTACCTATTTGTTGTTTCAACATTTTGTCCATCATCATCATCATTTCAGCCGAAAGACGTCCACTGCTGGACATAGGCCTCCCCCAAGAAGGGGGGGTTTTGCCATAATCGCCACGCTTGGCAGGCGGGTTGGCGATCGCAGTACGGTTGTTACAAAAGCACAGAGAACGCTGCTGCCCATTCTCTGCTAAGTCCCTTAGTCGCCTCTTACGACACCCACGGGAAGACATGGGATGGTGCTATTCTTTACGTCCGACATCATGCAGAACATTTTGTCCATTATGACTAATGTTAACATTAAGAGTGCATGTCCTTTGGTCAAAATGCATTACTTTTGATTTTTTTCTAAAAGTGATTATTAAGTTATTTATGTCAAGCCAGTCAATAATGTTTTCCAATGCTATATTAATATCATCCCCAGTCCCAAGGCATAATAAATAACTTATGAAAGTACTGTAGTTGCCCATTCCAAAGCGTAGACCTCTATGGAGATGAATGGGAAAGAAACTCCATGGACACTCTTTTCTCTCTAAATCAAAATATCGTTACGAAATCTTGATTTACTTACTACATATAATTTATGTAGACAATTACAAATATGTGAGAACGATGTAGAAGTACGTGCAAGTTGGGAGCGTCCAGAGTAAAAGATGAATCCAATCATTTTAAAAATACAGTCATTAGGAAGTATAGGTTAAGTGTGTAGGTTAAGTTTACTGACATAGTTGTTAAGAAATATTGTTACTAACCAAATTTTGAGTCCTGTTACTTGTTAAATAAATATAAATAAAATTAAAATAAACCGTGGCAGCTAAGAGATGACCAGTCACAACTGACAGTCACATCCGCAAATATATACATTCTGGAAAAGCTCTTTTCAGTGATGTATATGTTATAGCTATTGGACCTTGGGGTTGATGGACCCATTCTCTTTTTCTCTAATAACCCAATTCGTATCGTGTTGTCCCAAAAACTCAGTCGCTATATGTAGATAGTCTTTAGTAATAGCCACGTTTAGATAAGGAAGCGGACCGAAATAGAATTACATTTTTATGTTACCGGCAATCTCCGGCAAATCCGGTATTCCATGGAATTCCTAGACATCCTGCAGAACGCCTAAAGAAGCCTAAGTTGGCGAGATGGCAGGAGTGACATCGGTAAGCCATTTGATGGAATCAACTTGGATGTAGCGCAGCACGCTCGGCTCTCGCGCGTTTGGTCATAGTTCTAACGCATAGATAACCACATCTTGTTTTCACATACATAACAGCATCTTAAATTGTGTGGAAAATCATCCAGGACCTCGAGTGATAAAAAAAAAGTTAGGATAATATTCAACAGTTAAGTAAAATTATAATAATCAATTATTTTAGATAGAGCTAAATTTATACTGACTCTGTTAGCGACTCTCGTTGATGCTTTCTCTTTCACTCATTAGGTTCTATTGCCATATGCGTATTGCTGTCTACGTTCTTGCTTATAACGTTGTAACTAAAAGCGTTTCACTTTTTTGTTTTAAGTGTACTTGAACAACCTCCAGCTCAAGCGTAAACTTTTTTTAAACAGATGTCGTTTGTTTGGCGAATCAACATGGGGGATGAGATGGGAACGGAATGAGATGGGATTAAACCAAAATATCATTACAGATAATAATATACGGTTTATTCTGAAAGGATTAATCAGGTTTTGTATGAATTAACCGTCAATTTTTTAAAATTTGTTTTTTATTTTATCATTTGGCATGTAAATTGTTTTAAGTTAAAACTCTATTTATTCGGAATATTCGGTAATCCTTTACAAATTGATTGTTTATTATTTAATATGTTGTATAGAATGACTAGGTATTCCATGGAATTACTGAATCATATACTTTGCCGGTAACATACACTCTCCAATTCTGCTAAGAAAAGCTAACAGTAACTGAATTATATGGCCCAAGTTGGTTCAGTGTAGAGGCATCAAATATTGATACGAATCAGTCAGCCGCGGTTCCAATGTCAGCTATTCTAAGCCAAGTCTCAGGTATTCTCAGGAACAAAGAAGATTAAAATAAACATTCGGTCACAAAGGTTGGGATTCGGATCGGACTCAATTACATCTATTTAACACTAGCAGCAGCGTTGTAAATTGTAGTAGACTTGACTATTCAAACAACGATCTAAGGTTCATTGTGATTGTTTCTTATTCATTTATCACCTATAGCTAGAAAACGATAGCTATCCGAGCCTGTTTGTCGCGGTTTATACGATATTATGACAAAACATCTAAACTTTGATAAATGTAAGTTGAATACCAATGTACACAAACGGACACTAACCTTCTGGACTAAGGTCACTAATAAGCAATATAAAATAACTTAATAAACAACAGGACGTTTATTCCTCAATATACTCCTCCACATCCCTGTCATCCGGAAAGGTGCTCAGAAGAATGGCAGCATTGCCACGTTGAATGGCAATGCTAATTTTATGCCCGAAGAAAGAGCAATCCTTCCGGTCACGCGAAGTGTCAACCAGTCGACGAGAAATTTCCTTAAAAAAGAGATGCACACTTGGGCTCCATGACCCTAGCGTTTCGATCCCAAACGGTTCAAAACTGTAAATGTCCTTTAGTTTATAGTATTTACACCGTGTGAAGCTCTCTCCAGCCGCAGCAGCCGTTATAGCACAAGCCGCCGTGCTTGCAACATGTTATGGCGCAAGGGTATCGACGCAGGTTGCGTCCTATAGTAAAGGCATACCCACTTTCCAAAGCACCAGCGTCATACCGTCGGGTCTCTTCCCATCGTCATAAACCAAGCGTTTAGGTTCTAAAACTGCTGGAATGCCAGTGGTGGCAAGATCTCGACGAATAATGTCGTTGATGATGGCGTGCCGTACTATGCGACCTGAGCACTTGTAGCAGGACAAGCCATGGGGCCCGAGGTTGTCGACAGCATTACCGCAGAGACAACGATGTGGAGCAACACAAGGTGCACCGAAGCTAAGGCTTGTAGCGAGCCAAATAACACGTAATCCATCATGGTGCCAATTGTAGATACATGACGGGAGTGCCTGAAGACACAAGGCCGACTCCTATTCCCCCATGGCAAGGAGACGGGCACGCTTCGCAGTATTCATTAACGTTTATTCGAAGTTCTCACTTTGCGCTTTGACAGGACAGGCTCGATCACTTTGTAAAAGGGATATCCGAGCATCGTAGTAACTATAGACTATGAGGACGTGACCAGACTCAAGCTTATCAGTCAACCATTCGAAGCTATGAAGAGCGCCGGTCCCAGCAGATAGTCCCGTCATCATCTGCCTACCTTACCAATTATGTTGGGGCCAATCTAACCTGCAGCCAAATAGCAGTATCTTAAATAAAGCGACTGCCTATGTGATTTCCACAACCCAGTTAGTATTGGGTAATACGATACCCTTTGGTAAGAAGATTGATGCGAGCGGCTGTTATTATTTAGCTGCAAGGTCCTCTATAGCAGATAGTCCCGTCGCTAGGGTAAATAATGACGAACCCCTTCCCAATTAGGAGTCGTGGACGCAAGTGATAGAGACCAGTAGCCAGGTCTAACTCGAATCAACTATCGGATCTGCACAACCGTTTTTGACGAAGGACAATAGAACTTAAAAAACGGACACTGACAAATCCATAGATTTCCTATTTTTCGTGAGCTCTTTGAGCTAGTTAAGCGCCAACCATTAATTATTCAAACATCATTACGAGTATCATTTTAATTTGATTATGCGCCTGATTTGCATATTAATGACGAGGTGTTGGACGCATAATTATAACTGAACGACGTAGGTACCGACTTGTCGAGTTAATACTTCCCCTAATTTCATTGTCTGTTTGAATAAATAGCCGTACAGGCTGTCATCAAAGATAACAAAGGTGGTGGTGTCATTATAATGAGCTCAAACCACTCAAACGCTTAACACTCTGAGGCCCATCGCGGTAGGTTGGATGTCACATATAACTTCGAACTTGTTTACGACAAGCCTGTTTCTTTACCATGTTTTCGTTTCGAGAGCGCTTACCTGGGTTTCAACCCACCCACCGCTGCTGTTTTCTGGCAGAACAAAAGCACTATTGGAATGAATATGTCGAATGGCGCTACTCAGTTAACCTCCGTTAACGAGCTACAAGCTAACAAGGTTCATGTAGTATGGAAGTACTAATTGAATATCAAAATTGCATCAACTCATGCTCCTTTGTTATCAACGAACTGATAAGAACCCAACAAACATAAATTGCGATCAATTCCATGAAGTCAACTTGCGTTTAGAAATAAATATGAATTTAATAATTTATAGATGAACTTTTCTTCAAGGCAAAGTTGAAGCAAAAAGAGCGCCTGCTGTCCTATTTTCTTCCTGTTTGCTTTTACTTTCACCTAACGATAGTGAAATTTGCAATATTGTTAAGAGGCAAAACATTTCTATTTTTATTGTATTCTTTGGTTTCGTATGATATTTACACGTGGAATTGGGTGAAGGTTGATTCAATAAAGTTATTATAGTACGTTCACTTTTTTAACGATAGCGAAAGTGTTGAGTAAAGTGAAAGTAATATTATTAATTGAGAACTAACATGTTATGAGTCAAGGTCACTCAGCGCGTTTATTTACTGAACTAGCGTAAAATAAAACCGAAACATGCTAACTATCGACTCGGAGAAATTAGTTACCTACGTTGTAAAACTTTCAGGTGAGTAGGTGAGTGCTGGAATTAACAACAATGTTAACAACATTGGTTTTTTGTTTCCTATATGTTTTGTTCTGATAACAATTTTCCAAAAGTTAGAATCTTAAATACAACCAAATCAATCAGTCAGTGATGGTGAGTTATGCAACCTCTATTTATCATCGCACTATCGTCGAAAAAAACAAACGCGAACCATTCAGTCGGCGAAACATCCATAGGTGAAACGTTCTACCGACGAATCTCTCAAAAACAAAACGGCCTGTCGGTGAACAGTCCAAAGGAGAAACGACTGTCGTATAACGCTTGGAGAATCCATCGACATTTGTGTAAATAATTACAAAAGTTAAGAATGGCCAAATGACCTTGGAAGCTAGTAGGCTGCAAATAATTATCTTGAATTCAGTAGATACCTTGAATCTTTTTGTATATTGTTGCTTTTTATCTAAATTTGGGACTGGTTAGGTAAAAGCAACAAATAGGCATCTCAACTTCAAAGTAAAATTTTATGTAGATACCCATGAGAAACTAGTATTAAGATAAATCTCAAATATGCTGCCTATGAACAATTCATTGATAGTCTATTACATTATTATCCTTTCATGTATTTCCATACACATTAATATTAAGTTAAGAAGATGAAATTGTCTGACTTAAGAAATATCCTGATTTCCAGATTTACTTTTTCCCTTCACAATGGAAGATTGAGTGTTACCACCATATAATACTTCTTGCTAAAATCACAAAAATCCTTCTCCCGACACAATTTATGTGAACTGGTTTATTCTTCATTTATTTATGACTGGATAATTTTCACATTTTTGTAGACGCGAAAGGTCATCTGTTTATCTCACTGCTTGTGATTTCACTCGTCTTCTTTTATATACTAAATAAGTTTTCATTTACTGGACAATATAACTATGACACTTCTCGCCCACGATACATCTTTTAAAGAATACACAAGATAAGATAAATCAACGTAACGACGAAATATCGTTCCCTGTGGGCCTAATGGCGGTCTCAAATTCTTCGATCTTGTTCTCATCTGTTCAAATCAACGTTGAGCATGTAAATTAAGATAACGTAAGCATTTAGGTCATGTGGTACAGTTCAAAATTAATTAATTAATTTAACTGAAACAATATATAAATAATATAATTAACTTTTTTAATAAAATAATTCGTCTGTCTAAGAAATAAACTTAAAAAAGATTAAGGTGAGCTTAAAAAGGTGTTGGTTTTTCTCGCTAGATTATTTTAATAAGCGAGCGACTAAGCTCGGAAAGCCTTGAGCCCCAACCCTTTTCCTTATTAACTTATTTGCGAGGGATTAGCATCGAGGTCGTGTTATAAACAAATCAGACGCGCGTCGAGCAATGTGAACTCTCGGCTTTGAGAGATTTACACGCACGCTATGGCTTCTCAAGTGCGTGCGGGGTGCGCGGGCCTGAGCGTCGTCGTCACGCAATGAGATCGATGGTCACGGCTGAGAGCTGGTGCCAGAACTGGTGATACTCACGCGGCGTGGTCTGCATGAGGCAACCAGGCGATCGCGAGAGCCAGCACAAGCGCGAAGCTGTGCACGCCGCGCGGACGGCTCGTATGCATGTTTTGCGCGTCCGCGTGCGCCCTTGCGGACGCTGGCTGCCGGCAGCCGCGTATCAGCTTGCCGGCGGACTGGCGTGTTCTTGTAGCCCCTCCGGCGGCAAGATCCCGCGCCTGCGCCCCGGCGTCTATCGACCGCGGCCCGGCCGCCTCCTTCCGCTCGCTACGACTACGCTCAAATCCTCACTGGGAGCCTTATTGAGCGACAAACGCTCTAAACGCTCTATCTTGACGTCGGCACGATATGACTCTACGCCACCGCTCATGTTTTATTAACGCCTTGATATTTTCAATTTCACTTCTATATTTACAATTCATTAGTATCCATTGATTTCGCGATACCTTTTTCATATTTAATAGATATTAAAATCGTGTATCGTTAGTTAGGTACATGAATAGGTTTATAGTAAAAGTACCTATATTGCACGTTAAAACAATAGTACATGCATGTATTTGGTCAAACGCCTTAAACAGTCAATGAATATCGACTGCAGAACATGTGCCTCAAGACGACCGTCATGATTTCAGAGTTTGTTTATCACCACCGTTGATATACTAATTGTAATCGAAGTTGGCTGTACAAGCGCCTGCTAACGGTAACGTTATAGACAACTGCTGGTTGCTGATTATTCTGAAATTTTGCAGTATACTTTTATGGCCCCAATCGTTATCAAGAGGTGTTCTATTCTAAGGTTTAAACTCCAAACGGCCAATGGTATTTTTTATTTATTTAAACTGCATGTAAAACAGTTGTACATAGGCGGACTTAAAGCCACAAGACATTCTCTACAAGTCGGCGTTTGGGTCAAATAGCACAGCATGATGATAGAGTGCAAAAAAAAATAGGAAAAATACATATAAATACATATATTTTGTTAACATATTAATGTTAACAAAATGGTATTTAACCTATTTTTTTAAGGTAAATACTAATATATTATACAGGTAAAATAAACTTATACATATTACAATACACACAAATAGTCCAAAATACGAGAAACCTTAAAATAATGACTACTACTGTCTAGATTGTAAGCAGTTTAGTCCGACTCTAAATATGTAGTACTAACGAACTGTTCTTCTTAAAGCCTTTCTGCTTTCAGCTTTTGTAATGCCAAGGCGCGTGCAAGCGCGTTTCAGAGCTTTTTTGTTGAGCCAGCTTAAGAACATGTTGTTGATGTGCTGCTGCTCTATTCTGCTATATATTTTACTTACGGCCATGAGCTTTTTTCGACTTAGATGTTTAAGAGCGAATTGAAGAACATAGTTGTCACCAAAATGGAATTTGTAAGTACAAGCATTCTAAGATCGCATAGCACTATGGTCAAATCAAAAGAGCTCCAAGGCCTTGAAAGAGATTTTGTTACTACTAAGACCTACTTGGTATTTGACAAATATTCAAAAGTCCAAACTCAAGGTAACGTGCCATGGAGCGCAGTATTCTAGGCGTAAAACTAACCGACCGTGTACGCAACACCACACTGCGCTCCAAAACACAAATTACTGATGTTGTTCAAAAAGCCGCTAAGCTGAAGTGGGACTGGACTGGCCACGTCTGCCGCATGCCCAATGATCTGTGGGCCAAAATAACCACATTCTGGAGCCCTGACACAACCAGAAGGCGTCGTGGCAGACCTCGTAGAAGATGGCGGGACGAGCTAGACAAGACCAGCAAACAGTGGTCCACATTAGCCCTGGACCGAGACAATTGGAAGTCATGGGGAGAGGCCTTTGCCCAGCAGTGGGATGACACAGGCTAACAGTATCAGTATCAGTAAGACCTACTAATCATTTTAAGCGCCTTAAATACTAATGTGGAACCAGTGATAACAAAATCCACATTAGTTCCATTATTTACAGATTATTTTATAATGGAACTAGTGATTTAAAAAAAAACATCTGTAGTTCCATCACGGAACTGTTAATAGTACTAGTGGCAACGAAGGACCTCATTATCATCATCATTTCAGCCGAAAGACGTCCACTGCTGGACACAGGCCTCCCTCAAGAAGGGGGGGTTTTGCCATAATCGCCATCGCTTAGCAGGCGGGTTGGCGATCGCAGTACGGTTGTTACAAATGCACAGAGAACGCTGTTGCCCATTCTCTGCTAAGTCCCTTAGTCACCTCTTACGACACCCACGGGAAGATATGGGATGGTGCTATTATTTACGTCCGACACCATACAGAACGAAGGACCTAAAATGCTCCAATCACCACTTTTACCCTTGATTTGAACTTAGCTGCCATAGAACTAAATAAATACACTGGCACACTTATTATGGTCAATTTTGAATGTTTGTTAATCAATTCAATCTTAACGACTAAACAGATTTAGATAAAATTTGAGAAAAAAGCAACCAACGACCTAAATTAAGTCTATGGCAAGATACATATTAGTTACAGTGTGGTAAGTTCCGCTTAAATAAATATAACGTGATTTTTAGACGTTTTTTCAAAGCTGGCAAAAGTCTACGAATTGAATACACCACTAATGTGAATTACGTAATTTTAATATGTTTTCGATAACTAATCGAAAAATTAAACACAGAGATGTAAAATAATGTCGAATCTTTTTTATCTCTTTAACTTATGAACGCAGGCTTTTTAAGTAGCTTCCAGGTAAGGAATAAGGAACATCCTCCGGCCGCCGCGCTCAGCTTTTGACACGTGTTTTTCTACCTCTCCACCATAAACTGCTGATTGTGAGAAATCTACGTCGTTCAAGACGTTATACTTATACTTTTCTTATAGCTCAGAGACGGATGAATCTTCCTACAAACTATTTGTGAAACTCACCGATATCTCGATTCATGACTCGGTTAACACAACCCTCATCACTAATTTTATTGCTGTCGCGGATTTCGCGCCGATACTGTTGACACTGGTATTGTGTGAGCAAAGCATGTCGATATTTATATTGGAATTATTGTTGTTGTTATTGCTTGTTTATTTTTCTGATAGCTCATCAACGAATTCAATTCGAAAATTAACTTGTCAAAAATGTACCCATACTTTTGGAAATGAACCACCGTAAAGTTCATGTTGTGATATCTCCTTGAAACTTCCCTTGTTTTCCGAGGCAGTTATATCAAAAAAATATGTGTGGCACTGGAAAAATGAGACGAACACCGGTCATTCTAAGTGCAATTTCCTAAGTCTTCTTGTTGTCTCCACCAGTGGGGCGGGGTAGTGGGGACATCGGTAATAAAATTTATTAAGGTAATTATTGTAAAATCAATATTCCTAGCCAGGGTTCGAACCCGTTGATTTGATAAAAAAAACACAATATTATTACACCTTATGATAGTGTCGCTAATAGGGATCAAATTGTGCGTAGTAATGACATGCGGCGAATAACCATGAAGGTACATTTTTTTCTAAATCAGGTGTTGAAAAAATTATTTTTAAATAAACTGATCTGGTCTAATCAATTGCTGATGCTGTCGGTGGTGAAAAATTGTGTTTAGAATAAATGAATTAGGTACCCACCTATGCGTCAAAATATACGTATTTCTTACCGTTTACAATGTCTGGTTGTACAAGGATCTTTTATCGCGTGGCCAAGATCGGAACTACAAAACAATTTCAAAATGTTAAAAAATACTAATATTGTAAACGCGAAAGTTTGTAAGAATTACATGTTTGTTACTCTTTCACGCAAAAACTGCTGACTGGATTTTGATGAAATTTGGTATGTAGATAGCTTATACCCTGGATTAACACATAGGCTACATTTTGTCCCGGTCTGCGAGGGGAGCGATTTAAAGGATAATATTCTCACAGACTATACCAGGAGACCAGAATCTCATATCCGAAAATCATTCCCATTTGCTTCTTTCTTTTTTCCTTTGGAGACCTTCATTGCATGCTGCATGATAATAAAAATATATGTAGATTTGGTTGTATGAGATTTCTAGTTTAGTGGGTTTATTGGTGGGGACAACGGGAACAGACCTGAGTAGCACTACCAAAGCATCTGTTGTGCGATAAACCAAATAATATAAAGATAATTTGTTAGGTAACTGTAGGTGGAGCCATGCGGTAGATCAGAAATGAGCCCACAGAGCTAAACAATCTGCCCGCAGTTGTAATACGTGCAATCTTCCCACATATAATTCTAAGCATTTTGAATGACATTGATGTGAACACAATCAGATGCCACGTGTCCATTTTATGACCCACTTATTCACTTGCTACGCTATTATGTGGCCAGGAATTAGCAAGTGGTATCATTGACTTATTCAGTATAGGTAAAAGAAGTAAACGGGCCAAGAGCAAGTTGGAATCGCAATATTTATGATTTCGGTGTTAGAATGTTTTAAATAAAATACAATTTAAAAATTGAGTTTCTATTGACTTAATTTGATAATGTCAAGAGCGTTAGATTGCATCCCGAATATACAGACAGATTCTAGTGCTCTCAAGTGCACCAAGGAAGCTCTGAGTTAACTTTTGAGCGAATAATGGAGGCCAGCAGAAAAGAATCCTGAGTGCAGCGAGGGTTTCGGGTTAAAGTATAGCAAAGGGTGATCAAGAGTTTTTGGAGCTAATGTATAAAAAAAAATCCGACGCTTTTTGTTTCTATCGCATATTTCGGCCAAAATAAAGACGGAAACCTTTTGTTCACGACCAACGGTTCGCCAGAAAAAGAGCCCGCAACGTCAACTATGTATGTATGATACAATCTTTAGTTTTTTTTCGAAACTCGCGTGTTTTAGTAAAACGGGGTAACACCATCAGCCCTCTTTGGGGACATTTACCTGACTTTGAGGTCATTGGTCTTTTATTTTAGTTATTTTTTATATAATGTGACCATGACTCAAAGGTCAATGACATTAAGATTGATGACGTCGGTGTCGATCAATGGAAATGACCTTGAATGAGTTTGGTGTAAAGACATACAAAATACCTTGACCTCGGTCAATGACTTGAAATTTAGGTCAACTACTTTGCTGTCAATCAATTTAAACAAGGTTTATTTTATAAACATAGGTCATTGAACTTGATCTCAAGGCCTATGACTTCGGTGTCGGTCAATACCTTGAGGTCAAGTCAATGTCCTCAGAATCAAGGTCAATGATCTTAAAGTGCTCATGTTATTCCCTAACTTACTACTCCAACATCCCACCGGGTCCTGAATGCTTGATTTTAGGCGATTTGGTGAAAATTTAAGTCGTCCTAGCACAGTTTTTATTACACTCTGACCATCAAGCTTGTCAAAGTTGAAGACAAATTTACCTTCAAGGAGCATAATCTACTTTTCGCAGTTACTATAATGCTAGAAAATAACAACCAATTCACTTTGCGATTTGGTAGTTTATGCACTATTATCTCTTAGTTCTGCAATTTCATCAAAAATACGATAGGTTAAATATCGTCAACATGGCGCCCAAATCATAATTCGTCAGGAACATTCTTTTGTTGCTAAAATAAATGTTAAACAGATAAAATAGATTTTTATAAATAGCCACCATGCATTTTAGCTGGTAGCTCGCGAAATTCAACCAACTGTGAACTCGACAGCAAATGTCTACATACTAATAAACCCCCGCCGGCGATTTAGCAAAGAAGAAGTGAACAAACGCCCCAGCAACAATCTTTTAGGTATATCCGAAGTAAAAAATGATAATAATGAAATAAAACTTTACATTAACTGCCACGTGTGAGACACCAATATTACAAAATAAACATTGAGAATATGCTAAAACGAAATGACGAATACCTAGTTAAAAGCCTCCAAGCATAGTGTTTTTGCTTTCATGTGCAATGCTGAAATACATACATGGTCTGAGGTCCGGTATAAGAAATATAAATACCCTGATATGTTATTTAATTCCAATAAACAGTATATGCTAGATAATAGGTATAGGTTACCTAGCTAAATCACGTGCCCACTCGTTACCCGTGGTCCCGGTGGGTCGATCCTTTACCGGGTCTATGGGTAATTTTGATTACCCGTGGTTCCATGGCATTAGGGATCGTTTCCTGGACTTCTGAAAATATCGATAGAAAATACAAATCCATAATAACAGCATAAGTCAAAAGAGATCACATATTACAAAGAGAGTAATCTTTTTCCTGTATTCTATAAAAGCAGTTGATTTGCATCCTCGTCAAATTCAAGGAGATAACTATGCTAATGATTCTCGACCCTAATCAATAATAAAATGGGTAGGTATTTTTTTTTCTTATTTACGGAAGTCGGTGTGTGTGAACCACTCGTCTTTTAAACGCGGCCCATCTGATCCACGCCCTATAACAGCGCTTTCATACTTACTAACAATCTCAAACGATATATATTATTCGATACTTTCTTATTTCCTAAAACACGTTAAGGGGGTTATTCTGAAGAACTGACAAACTTAAACAACAAAAAAATCAGTGTTTATTTTATTTATTTCTTTTGTGACAACCTCCTGAATTTTGACGAGGATGCAAAACAACAACTTGTATTATTTCTATTGTCATGTTGGTTGTTCTTTATTGCCATAATTTGAAATTGAATATTTTTTGGCGGAAACTTTAGTAAATTTATTTGCTAACATGGAAAATAAGGTAAAATCAATTAAAAGAAAGAAAGGTAGTCTTTTACTGTTCAAAAATCATATGTCCTACAAGCATACTTAATGTTTAAAGAAATGAATCATCTCTTTGGAACTGTTCTTTGAAAGGGAAAAATCAGTTCTAAGGATCTAAAACTATTAATAAAGTGAGTATCGTGTTTTTTCTGAAATTTTAATGCTATCTGTCGTAAAAGTAATATAATGTTACATTCATCATTTTCTTTAACGTTTTATTCCCATTATTACAGGAACAGATTGTAATAAAAAAACATATCTCATACATGTCCGCATATTATATCAAACGAACTAACCGAATCTCTAAACAGTTTAACATCATGGACGCAACAACTCATCGTCCTATTACACAATTATATGAAGACGCGAAAGAGAGCTAGATAGATAAAGGGAACAATATTGTCCATTTTGAATCCCTTTCCGGAATTCAACAGTGTCAAGCATCGTCTTTATGCTAAAGTTACTAAAATAAATTTTAAAACAGTTCATGAATTACAAGTTCCATTGCAACACCATTACCAATTTAGTGTTGGCAGAATATTATTATCAACACACAACAATTTTGGTGTTCTGTATGGAAGAAGAAGAAATTACTTGCAAAGTTTTTGGCTGTAGAATTATATTGTTATAACTGTCAGTGCCTTCGGGCACCGAACCAATAATATGTCGGAATCTTGGCATATCAAAAATAAATTTTAAAAATTTACAAATCGTCTCCTGAACGTTATGGTCTAATTATCGAAAAATTCAAGATCATGAATTCATAACCGATACACTAATGGAATTAATTACTGGCGAAATATCAGTTGGATACGCATTAGAAATGTAAAGATAGTTTATGAGTCACTAGCTGTCAGGCGCAACTTCGTTTGCGTCACATTTTCCCCGTTTTCGCAACATTTTTCATTCCTATGTTTTAGCGTGATGATATATAGCCAATAACCCTCCTCGATAAATGGGCTATCTAACACTGAAAGAATTTTTCAAATCGGACCAGTAGTTTCGGAGCCTATTCAATGCAAACAAACAAACAATCAAATCTTTCCTCTTTATAATATTAGAAGATAGAAGATTAGATTTAGATAACCTTATGTCATTTATAGTGTATCGGTTATGACTTCATCATTTTCAATATAGTTCTGGTATGAGTACGTTTGTGATTCCAAAGATGGAATTATTTTATTTGCTTGTGAATGAGTAAACTATATTGTATGCAACTGATAGTATTCATACAAAATACAAATAATTTATTTGCAGAACACAGGTTTAGAGGATGTGAAAAAGTTCGTAGGGTACACTGTATTATAACCATGCGAGGTGTGCAAATATATTTGGTAAATTATGATATTAAAATTATTATGTTATTAAATTACAACGTCATTGAAGTATGGTCAATTTCATTACACGTAATTAAATTTAAATTAGTAATAATAATGTCATGTGAAATTATACAGAAGCAAATTAATAATGTCATCAAAGTAATCATATTATCCATCATATTCAATGATTGCATAAATACATTCTATAATTAAAATACAATATCTTTGTCTTCTAAATAATCTTTTACATTATAATAACATTTTTGAACTAGGAAGGTATATAATTTATTCTTCAATAGATGATCTTTTTAATGTCATCGGGCAATTTGTTATAAATCCGCGATGCCATACAAATAATACTTTTATTGAGTAGTGCCGTTTCCCCATACGGTATTTATTCATCTAGCATCTTTTTTATCTCGTAATTGTCTATAAAAGCTTTTAAAGGCAGTCTCATAATAGCTTGGGTTCGATTTCACAAAAATATTTAATTCGTATATGTACAAAGAAGGTAATGTGCGGATTTTTAAAAATTTTAAAGTAAGATTGGCAACTTGTAGTACTATCTACATGACTCATTGCTCTGATGCATTTCTTTTGGGCTTTGAATAGAAATTCCTTGTCTACCGAGTTGCCCCAGAATATTACACCATTATCTTAATATAGGTGCAACAAGTCCATGATATGCAGTTACGACCGCTTCTTTGTTGACAATTTTGGATAGTTTGTAGAGAGCGAATGAGGATTTATTAATTCTTTTACAGAGACTATTGAGATGTGTTTTCCATGACAAATTGTAATTTATATCAATTCCCAGAAATTTGGTATTTGTTACCCTCTATCCATCGTAATGAACATTAATATTTTTATGTTGAGTGCTTTGGTGAAAGTGCATTATTTTTGTTTTGTCCATATTTATTTTAAGATTGTTTTTTTATTAGCCATTGAATAATTTTCCTTAATGTTTGATTGATTTCATCTTCATAATCATTTGGTTTGTCACATTTTATTATAACTGCACTATCGTCTGCAAACAGTACCATTGGTTGCTTGACGTGTCTAGGGAGATCATTAATGTCTAAAAAGAAGAATAAGAGACCCAAAACAGTACCTTGTGGGACTACAAATTCTATAGTTCTAGTGTGGGATCTATATTTTATTTCATTTCGTGTTCTCTGGCATATATGTGTAATTTCTGTGACTTGTTTTCTGTTAGAAATATATGAGGAAACTAAGTCGAGTGCTTTACCTTTTATACCGTACATATTTAATTTCTGGAGCAATACTTTGTGGTCAACACAGTCAAATGCTTTGCTCATGTCCATGAAGATGGCACATATTAGATATTATTTGTCCATACCAGTCAAAACAGTTTTGATTAAGTCATAAATAGCAATGTTAATGGATTTTCCCTAGCGAAATCCTTTTTGTTCGCTTACCAGAATATCATTTTTCATTTTCTATCGATATAGTCAGATGTCCGGGAACAATACCTAATGCCATGGAACCACGGGTAATTAAAATTGCCCTTGGACCCGGTAATGGGTCAACCCACCGGGATCACGGGTAACGAGTGCATGTGCCGATGATGTTTAACAATAAAATGCTTAATTCAATTTTTTTTTAATTTCCGCCTTTTTTTATTATGAAAAAACAACAATACTAAATAACATAAGCCTATAATGCATTTAATTTATAACCAAATTAGAAAAAAATATTTTTGCTACAAGAAACCGTCTTCTATAAAACATAATTTTTTATTTTACGCTTTTTAGTTGTAGTATACCATTCATATTCTTGTCATGAATCAATTTTACATTGGTACTAGAAGTCAGTCGTAAAGACGTAATTTCGTTTACTTTGTATGACATATTTTTTCCACCTATTTCGATTTAAAAACCAAACCACTGAACCGATTTTGATGAAACTTGCACTGTTGTTAACGATCTCTATGATCTCAATCATGTGACGCTCTTTAATAAATTTTAGTTAACAAAGCCATACATATACATCATGTATAAACTTAGCAAAATTGTAATCCACATAATGAATACTTAGCATAATAATATTAGCTTGAGTCAATTTAGTTGTTTGCAAGTATATTTCATTGCTCGTGGCTGTACCCGACGGCGTGTTTGACGCAGTACCATGATAATATCTAGTCAACGTATCAAATTCAATTATTTCGGACAGTTGAATTTGAAGCAGTCGATAACCGTGTCAAACAGTTTCATAATACAAGCTGTTGTTTTGCATCGTCGTCAAATTCAAGGAGGTAACTCTGCTAATGATTCTCAACCCGAATCAATAATAAAATGGGAAGGTTTGTTTTCTTATTTACGGAAATCGGTAAGTATGAATTACCCGTGTTTTAAACACGACCCGTCTGATCCTCGCCCCATAAATACGCTTTCACACACATACAAACAATCTCAAACTTTGATTCGATAATTTCTTATTCCCTAAAACACGTTAAGGGGCTTATTCTGAAATACTGACAAATTTAAACAACAAAAAAACAGTGTTTTTTTAATAATTAAGTAGGTACCGTAATTTAAATTGATTATTTATGTATTTTGTGACAACCACCTCAATTTGTACGAGGTTGCAAAACAAAACCTTGTAGAAAGCGTTAACAACATTTGACAACGGACACCAGATATGTACAATTTACTATTGAGACATGTAACTATTATTGATCTCATATACCATTAAGTGGCGTCCTAATTGGCTAACGATCGTACGAAGAAACGATGCAATTTCATCGCACGAGGCCATTAAATTTGTATTTTCAAAATTTTATAGGTCGATACCAAAAACTGTACATCTCTGTAAACAGTCATTGCTGAAATGGCGCCGTCGCCACCGCGCCGATGCATTGACGGCGCGACGGCATCGCGCGGTCTATTAAGACACCTGTTGGACCACCGCACGATCATTTTCATTGCGTGACGAAATCGTGTCGTTTACTCGTACGATCGTTAGCCAATTTGGACGACGCCTTAATGATTTAGAATAATCTATATTGTTATCACTATCTGTAGTGATGAAAGACGACAGAAACACGACACATACAGTTTTGTTAACTGTATGCTATATATTCATGAGAAAAAATAAGAATGATCATTAATGAACATTTGATTAAATAATAAGTCAATAAGAGGCCACTTTTTTAATCGCGCATTTGTTCCAAATAAGTTCGTGCGAACTAGTAATCAAATATTTTATGTCATTTAACACCAGTTCAGTGTTTGGTCGCGGCTGCGTTGTCCAAAACATTCTCGCAAATTTGCACTCAGTAGACTGTTACAATTATAGGCAAATGCTCCCGGTGGGGGCACCGGGAGCATTTGCCTATAATTGTAACAGTTCATATTCTATCAGTGAGCGAGGAGAACAAGTACCTATCGATATAATTTGTAACAATCACTTATTTCAGTGCAAAATCGAATTTTGGATTACTACTTTACAGGAGAATTTTCCCTCAGTGGGCGCTTCTACTTGTAACGTTGGTCAATCGAATCTGGAGGAGTTCGTAAGTAAATAATAACAGCCCAAGGGTCGGTCTTTAAGGTTAAGTCGTGCTTCCCGAGGTTGGTTCGTGGATGGGTGACCGTAATTACATATCGAGTTCCTCGGAAAGCATGTTAAGCCCTTGGTCCCCGCTGTCATATGTAGATCTTGACAGTCGTTACAAGTAGTCAGAAGCCAAAAGACTGACATCCATTCTTACCAAGGGGTATTGTATTACCCCGTTACTGGGTTTGATAGCTAGTCGCTTCATGTAAAATACTGATACTCAGCTGCATCCGCTTAGTCGGGAAGCCGACCCCAAAATAGTTTGGGAAAAGGCTAGGTAGATGATGACCCGACATCGAATCTTGAATTAATACTTTACAGGTGAATGTTCCCTCACCGAAATCACTCACTCACTTAAAATCGAATCTTGGACTATCAAATAACACGAGGATGCTCCGGTTAGGGAGCGCCTTGGTGACATTCGGCAGACTGTAATAGCAGAAAAAAAACACCTAGTGATAATGACGTTGCTCTTGACCTTATACAGAGTTACCGTCCATAATTACTTTTTCCCATCCAATTAGTGCTGCTTGCGCTACGATGCGGGCGTCATTGTGATTTGAACGGCGGCGCGCCAGAGTCTCGAACGACTTATCCATTTTAGTTTTTGAGGAAACACATACATACTAAGTTTCATACGTTTTCGTTGAGATTTCACTGTAATAATGGTCAGTGGGTCGTCTTGGGGGCGGATTGTAATAATTCAAGTAACGTTAACGTCGACATTCCGAAGACGCCACCAGCA
This sequence comes from Cerastis rubricosa, assembly GCA_949152445.1. Taxonomy (NCBI): domain Eukaryota; kingdom Metazoa; phylum Arthropoda; class Insecta; order Lepidoptera; family Noctuidae; genus Cerastis; species Cerastis rubricosa. The sequence goes on along the minus strand of OX424523.1, from coordinate 18,400,048 downwards.
GCAGGCAAAATTACCTATTATTTTTTAAGGATGTTAAATGATTCATAAAGACTCCTAAAAATATATTTATATAAGAAACTTCGCCTTAATCAAACTCTTAAATACAACAGACACAGTCAAGAATGCAGATCTTAACATGATGGTGGAACCAGCGGCATTCCATCGACTTCGTTCTTAGTCTCAGAACTGTATATATTCAATAATGAGCTGTCCACCTGGCTCGAAGATGCTATTTTTAATGAGCTCTCGTCCATTAACTTTTGATGATCACATTCAAACCATTCCTGAAAACCGAAATCTGTTTTAATGACAGAGCAAACAAGCCTTCAAGTTTCGTTTAGTTTATTTATTAATAATTATCATAATTACATGCACAAACACGTGTATAAACGTCAAAAGAAAAAAAACCGGCCAAGTGCGAGTCGGACTCGCGCACGAAGGGTTCCGTACCATTATTTACATAAAAATCACTTTTTTGTATGAGAGCCCCCCTTAAATATTTATTTTATTCTGTTTTTGTTATTTGTTGTAATAGCATCAACAGAAATACATAATCTGTGAAAATTTCAACTGACTAACTGACTGGCTAACTATCACGGTTCATGAGATACAGCCTGGTGACAGACGGACGGACGGACGGACGGACAGCGAAGTCTCAGTAATAGGGTCCCGTTTGACCCTTTGGGTACGGAACTCTAAAAAACACAAGCTTCAAACACTTGTAAGTATAAACGTTAAGAGTAAATGTCATCAATTATTTTAAGTAGACTCAGCCGATAATGTACACACTCTGAATCCTGACAAAACCCCAAAAATGCTATTACGGGCTTGCTTTATACCAAAAGTTGTGCTGTTTAACGTCTCTCCCTGAATGTTAAGTGTTAATTTTTGTAACCTTGTCATATTAAAAGTAGTAATGAAAATCTCCTTAAGCTTTTAATTCACATAGCTTGATAGGTAATAAGTAGTTATAAGTTAGTATGTATTGGTCAAATCTTGCAATTGAATTTTTAACCCGGTCCCCCCAACCGATTAAGCAAACATTTTGCACACACCTTTGGCTCTGGTAAAACTATAATTTTCTAAATTAGTCCCATACTGACAGTGTTTTATATCGTCGTTTAAATCTACACACAGGCGTGTGAAAACAATGTATTATTTCTGTGTTGTAAGTAGGTCGATAATTACTTACATCCATATCCAAACAGTTATGTTTGCAATTTCTTAGCCGAGTAAATTCGTTATAATACAATCTTCGTTTTCGATCTTCAAACTCAGGCGGACCAAAATTTTGATGTGATCTAAATACACCGGCTAAATTCTAGAAAGGATAAGACAATGATATTAAAAGGCTGATAGATAAGGCCAGAAATGGACATATTCAACGAAAATCGAAATAAATTGGAGGTATTCCATGAAGCACACCCAAACGAAGCACACCCAGGCGAATCACACCTAAAGTATTCCACTTAGCACACCCGTAGGTGGGCTTCAAATAAAAATTTTGTGCGATGTAAAAAATAAACTGCAAAAAGAAAAACAATTCGTGTGTGCGGAGAACTCCCTATTTGATATGCTGTCTTACTCAAATAATCTAATATGATGCCAAAGTGTTTTTTGTTGCTGTCCGTACAAATAACTATTTGAAAACCACGGTGTTGTCGAATTGGTTTCGTAATTGAAAATTCGTATTGTACATATTTTGCGCGACTGAGTCAATGATCACTAGTTAGACCACTTAGTCGATTAGAGCGCCTTCGATAAGCACGTCAATGACTCCTATGACGAAAAATTCACGTAATTCCATTCCTCACTTCTTATTGGCGCTGACATACATATATTTTGATTTATAATAGATTCTGATAGCTTATAAATAGATAGATTTACAACATAAAAAAATATGTTACTTACATTTCTCATTAAAAAACCAACTATCGAATGTATATTCATTCCAGTTACAGTTAAAATGATGAACGATGCCCAACTTACAGCTGACCACTTCATTAACGAATGTTCCCACTGGGCTAACAAATATGCTTCACTTACTGCGAAACTCTGGAATTGTATAGAAACCGGTTACTCGAAATATTTTTACCGTCTGTGGTGGGCACTACAAAGCTCGGAATCTCCGCGCCTGCTGCGTCTGGAGACGGCAGTACTGATAAAATTCGTAACCGAAATTGTGCTGCGTGCAAAATTTCTATCACATACCGCCTTAATAGCCGTCAGTTTTAGTCTTAATTACGTCACGGCATTTGCTTTATAGTGCCAACGGTTACAATACTGATGGGTTTGTGTAGAGCGCCGTTAACAATGCCGCCTCCTGCAGCGGCCGCCGGAGCGTGTCCGTTCTCAGTGGGTGCACTATGCAGGCATCGACATACACTCGAAATGCGTTCAGTGAGACGACGGATGACTGAAATTCTACGGACAGGATTGTGAACGCAATCCATTCTATTAATGATATAGTGGTTGCACCAAAGTTTACCGTACCTATTACCGTAAAAAGATTGCCATTACAATCTCGTTTCTTCGGGTTGGTAGGTACGGTTTAACTCGGTAACACCCCCTGTGTTACCGTGTTGGTGGGTCAAAACCACCAGTTATTGTTAATAGTACATTACTGCCGCGGTCTATAATGACTACTTTGCTGGTCGCGCTGATTATGGCCGACAGCGCAGCGTAGCGCAGCTCCAGGCCGACACAACGCGGTCAGCGTGCAGTACTTGATGGACGAGCTGAGATAATGGCCGAGACCGTAGGTCGAGGCCTTTACAGCGAGGACAGCAAGGGCTGCAATGATGGCCAAGCTGAAAGGCCTAGAGCGTAGCTAGGCTAGCTCGAGGCAATCATAGCGGGACCAGCGAAGCAGTCATTGTGGGCCAAGGTTTGTATAGTGCTTTACTCAAAAATGCAAGTACCTAATCTAAATAAAACCAGCAAGTAATTTAAATAAAAAACGTATTAATTAAAATTTTCGCTGAACCGCGCTTTGTTAGTTCTTAGTTTTTTTTTTTCGAGAAATGGTTTTTGGAACTATACAGCCTAATATGGAATAAAATCTTTTTGTACCTATCTCTATAGATACAAACAGCTGTGTTCTAAATAAAATCTTTTTGGATTTTATTTTTTAAAACGTTGAAACGTCAAAATAGCGGCCGGCAAAACATTGCCGGCCTGTTAGAGCGGCCAGCAAAACTTTGCCGGCCGCTCCTTGAAACAGAACGGCAAGGTCGACTTTGCTCAAACAAGGTTGTCAAAATAATGACCACATTACATGCATTTTTGAGTAAAGAATAGAAACTACGAAAACCACGTTTCTGTACTTCTCAGTAGCTGGAGTTGTGTTCGTCTAGCTGACTTTGACGCGGACTCAGTCGAGAGACAAGCAAGCAGCAGGACGTGCTTTGTAACTGAAATAGCACCTTGAGTTTGAACACATCGCAACTTTTTGTAGCGATTGTATTTATAACTGTGATTTTTACAGTAAGACATAACATTGGAGACTGTCGATATCCCTTTTAAAAATACAAATATTGGATATTTTTAGTCTTAAATACACCAGGCTAGAAGGCTCCAATTTTGTTCATTGTGGTGAGTGTTATTTGTAAATTATTGTGATTCAATAATTCTGTAATGTGTTTTTTCTTTTCGACCAAAATACTAAATATTCATATAAAAACGGAACTGTCGTTCCTTGAACTACGTAGAAACTTACTACTCTACTAACTACGAAGATATCTTAGATTATACAAGGTCATGATGACCCAACCCTCATATCCATGTATCAATCTTCCACCCGACACCGCGTTAAGATTAATAAAATTTGATTCAGACATCTGCTAGCATAATTTCCAGGGTCAAATTTAATTAGCTATAGAAACTCTGCAGATTTGATCGAGGACAAAAACAAAGATCTAGTCTTTTTTTTTTATCATGTGCCTTTATAATTACTTATCACAATTGTAAAGTTTACATGAAAAATAACAAATTTTATTTTGATTTAGATAACCTTTACGCTTGCAGTTGCAGTAGCGTTACCTAATTAAATTCGCCCTCATATTTGATTACCAGAGAAGCACAGATTGTAAGAAACCCATTTGAACTTAAATTACGGCTGGTACACAGTTAATACTTACAAAAAGCACGACAGGAAGAAATGCCCAACATATCTTCCAGAAACGCGTTGGCCTAAAACCCAGCCAAAATTGTATATCTGTACAAAAATTCTTCAATCCGTACATCCACATGACTACAGCCACGTATACACTACCAAGGTATAACGCAGCAACTTCAATACCGGCGGTTAAGGCTTTCGCTCGATGAATTTGTGTCATTAACTGCAAAAATAAAAACAATGATCTAGTGCTCTAAAGAAGTGCACAAGAATCCCTCCGAGTCACAACATTAAAAGAAATACGCTATCGTTGTTTTTTAGCCAAAAAAGAAACATAATTATCTGCCAAACCGTTTTCCAACTATGTTGGGGTCGGTTTCCGGATGCAGACCTAACCGGATACAGCTGTATTTAACATGGAGCGACTGCCTATCTGACCTCCACAACCCAGTTATTTCTGGGTTGTGGAGTGCAATACGATACGCTTGGTAAGACTGGTTGTCAGATTTTTGGGCCACTGACTACTTGTAATGACTGTCAATGATCTACAAATGACAGCCGGGACCAACGGATTAACGTGCTTTCCGGGGCAAACTGAAACTTGTAATTTTATGGGTGGTCCCATCCACGGACCAACCTAGGCAAGGTAAACTAAAAATCAAGCAGAGCCTGTATTTCGACTATCAGCGCCAAAACCCGCGAATATTTAAACATATATAACCCAAAGATTTACTGACCCAATAATTACTTTTTCGTCAAATACTTTTTGAACTTGAAAACAACTACAACCAAACAACTCATTGTTAGGAGGTCTATTATTTCAGAATTACAAGATCATAAACGTAATTCACAAATTACGTTTTTAAACCAAACCCAATCCATATCACGTACCTAATAAAATCAAAAACTAAAATGAATATACCGACAACCATGAATAAAAGGAATATGAACGAACATGTTGAGAGTTTATTCATTACAGATATTGTCTTATAAAACATTCATTACATTTTCGATAGCACAGGCAAATTATATTGCGACTCAACGCCAAAGCAGCTGTCCGCGTAAAAAATGTATAAAGTTATTATTGCAGAGACGGAATCTGTTGCGGCTTAATACCGAAGGCGTTCAGTGCAGGTTCTATACTACCGGGGAGAACGATTGTCTATGGATTCCATTCTACTCTTTATAATCGAGGAGATTAAAGTAGTCCCAAAACAACGTCTCTTGTTAGCGGTATTGTCAGACATCGCCAACGAGTTCAAAGCATCCGAGAAACACTTTGATTTCAAGCAATTAGTGGAATGTTGTTTTACGAGCGTGTAGTGCCACCGTGTGTGGGTTTTGATTTTAGGGCTTCTCCAGTGTAACGTTGGATATGATTGGGCTTTATGCTATGCAGAAGTTACTGGTCGGTGAAGAAACTTGGAAGACGCAGTATGCTCGGCCACCGAATGCACGTCCGTGGTGTTTAGCATTAGGTATTAAGAATCAAGGTGCTGCTCAAACTGAGAGCTTTGGTAATTTACGGGCTTGTGTTGTGCTTGGAAGGTCTGCGCCGCAGTCGCAACGTTTTGCAAAATCGTTATTTCGCAAAAAGAGGCGGCGGAGTGAGTCAAGACATACACACATTGGGGCGATCCATCGCAAAGGGACGGGTACCAATAGGAGGCCATCCATCGGAAAGGGATGGTTACCAATAGGAGGCGACACGCTCAAGTGATGCCTGGTGCAGTGGTAGTGAGGCACCATGCCGGGGATCGGGTTTTGTGAGGTATTCGAAAAGTCAAAGATTTTGGTTATCCTGGGATCATACCGGTGCAGAGTTTTCCGGAAGTGTCGTGAAAGTCGTACAAAGCAGGACTCGAGGTACCTGTACAAAACAAGGTATAGGCATGTACAGCGAAGTTTTTAGTGGGTGCAAACCCCTATAACCAAAGCAGTTTCCCGGTCGGTGTGCGGTATCTGCATGCGGTATCTGCACAAACATTTAAGATGCCCAAATAAACCCACTATGTCATATCGTGAAAAGATAAACCAGAAGGATTGCATAGTAGGTAACATTGTCAGAGCGGACGTGTGCGTTAGATATTCGATCCCGGCTCGCAAGCGGAGGCGCAATGAATTTTTCGTACTTTCACTGAATGTTTTATGCCAGTCGAGTTGTTTAGAGGAAATGACTTTGCTAAATTTTCCGAGTCACATCAGCTAGTGTTTTCTTTTTACCTTACCTAAAAGATATCGCGAACATTTTAATGAAAAATCAGAAATCCTCTGAGTTCACATCTGGTAACATTATATGCCATAGTTTACGTATATACTGCTATGCTAAAAGATTTTCGGAGAATTATTATACAATGTATGTATTAGTTTATTCCGTTCGTTGACAGCTCACAAAGGCATCAGTTTTCCTATGTTGATTAAAATGGTAAAATACATATCCCAATCTCTCATGTATCTTCCATTCAGAGAAAACGCCCCTGTGGAGAAAACCTAATGGGAGAACATCATCACTTCTTTATCCTCCAATCTATGTTATAGTTTTTTACCCATTTCCATCTGTATAATTTTTCAGAATTTAGGAAAGCAACATTTAACATTTTATATGCCAAATATAGTCAGGTCATATTATTATAACTTGAATACCAACTACTTACAATTTTAAGTAGTGTTAAAAAATATTGTTATTATAATAGTGCTCGGCAACCCTTTGTACGCGAGTCCGACTCGCAGTTGGCCGATTTTATTCATATAAATAAATTTATTCAAAAGGCGTGGAGAAAATAGGTACAACAAACTGAAACTTACCGCAAGCAGAGGTATAGATAAGGCAAAACCTATACAACTCAAAAAACCAACGACATAGTTCGGCTTGACAGAACGAAACTCGTAATTCAAGAATTTCGCCAGTATAACCATTAGATTCGTCTGCAACAAAAATAAATTACAATTTGTTGAGAATTATATTTGTTTTCATCGTTAGCTGCAATTAGTAATGTAATAATAGTTTTATTAAGATACCAGCTTTTGCTCGCGGCCTGCTGGCCTACCATGACGTCTTAAAGCAGTATTGTTTTACTCTTATTGGAATAAGAGTATGGGAAAGAGACGGAGCTATACGGAATGTCTAGCGCCATCTCTTTCCCACACTGGAAAAGGAGTAAAACAATAATGTTTTAGGACGTCATGGTAGGCCACCTGGTCCGTGGAGTTCGGAAATTATCCCAGGAGAACATGTACGGAGCTAACAAGTTTGGAACTTGTATTTTAAAATAATCATGTGTTCCGTAAATTTTGACCGCATAAGCTTAAATAAAGGTTGCTTTAAAGTATGTATTGCTGTAAAATACGATATGGGTTAGTTTGAACTAGAATCATAAAATGAATTCGTGGTAACAGTTTACACGACGATATCCCAAACTGGGTATAGATACAACTTTAGAGATAAATTGCTGAAGGTACCACGCTACGGTTCTTGAAAATAAAGGCAAAGAAAAAGGGGCTACTTATAATTGGACCTAGGGCCCAGTGTTGTAGCACTTTCTAACCAATCTTAAAGTTAAGGTCTAATCAATAATAACATTTTACTAAAACATACCATGACGCTAATTAATTAAATAAACGAGATATACCACTTCTAAAATACCAATTATGACCACTATTGCACTATTAACATTAGAGGAGTTCCTTCGTAAGGAGACGATCCTGGTTGCAACACCAAATCTTAGTTTCACATTTTTTTATTATATGGTCTGGACGTATAAACCAACAGGCAAGTCAGTGTAATTGAACATTAGGAATTTCTATACATAAAACAAAATGATTCTTACCAAATTGCAAAATTTGAACACAATTAAATTAACGCACTCCAACAATAATTTGAATGTTTGAAATGTTGTGACTTTTTTATTTGATTAAATAGCGACGTGCCGTCGTAGAATAAAATGTTAGTATTGACCCGATCTTTATTTTGATATAGGTTATAAAGGGCTGCTGTGCTGGGCCCAATAAATTGCCTTTACTGTATTTGTGGCGCAGGCTTTCATTCATTGAATATGTCTTGGACAAAAAGTGCATTCAACAAGCTTAACAGCAACTTACGCCAGTTTGATCGCTGTGACTTTGGGGGGGAACCTAGATGGAAACATGTTCAGTGTTCCCTTACAAAAGAAATCCTAACTAATATTATATACTATAAATGCGAAAGTAAGTTTATTTGTTAGTTTTTCACGCCTTAACCACTGAACCGATCATCCTGAATTGCCAGGTGTACAGAAAAGGACATAGGAAAACAACAATAACTTTCTTATGATAATAGATGGAGCCACGTGTCCAAGGCGGTTAATGTCAAAGTCTAAATTAACGCGAGCAAAAGCTAGTATGAATATATTTCTCACCATATGAACTAAGGTGCCTATTAGCGTGTTTCCATAAAAAAATATCACATACAGCTTGTGAGCATGCATAAAATCAGTAGTTAACGGTAATATGGCGTAAAATAATACATGTGTACCATACTGTCTATCAACATCAACACAAGTTTTCATCACTAAATATAATATTCTTATAATCCATGATCTCATAAAAGCCAAAGTTGTAAACGTTGACATATAAACGACAGTTGCAGTATCTACCATAGTAAAAGCAGACATGGCTCCAAGATCATGAATACCTAAAAACCCAATGCCGTATGCATAACACACATGTTTGATGGAATACATCTGCAACAATGAATTATCATTTAATAATTAAAAAGTCAATAATCAATGATTAAATTATGTTTTTTTGTAAATTTCAATAAATATCCTTCCGTATCAAAACAATCTAGAACAAATGGACCATTGGTTCAAAATGACCTGTCTTAGACCGGGTGCCCCAAGCCTAAGCTTACAATGCCTTTTTTATGTAGGTGTGGTGTGAAGTGTATTAGGGTAACATGCCTCCTTATGGAACAGTCAAACGTTAGCGTCGCTTACATTCAATTGCGTGCACGGTCTTTTCAGAGTAATGTCATTCATGAGCTCACTAAGATTTGATGATCATTTACTACACTTGGTTTTTTTTACGGATTGGAAATCATCAAATGGAAATAATCAAAATCCCTCCCTTTTTTTTTTTGAATAAATTATTATTATTATCTTAGGCCTTTGTGTTCCAGGGCCACGGTATCTCTTTCGAAAAGTCCCGCAGCCCTTGCAGGCATCGCCCCTCTCGGACCTCTTCCGATTTGCTGACATCTCGATGAGGCGCGCGTGGAACACGAACGCGCCGTCGACATGGCCTGTTATCATAAGACGGACGGACGGTGAGCTAGCCCATTACTCACCGTCCACAGGCCAGCGCCTACGGTGGCCGGGGCCACTGGGCGGGGGCACCCAGTGGCCCCCGGGGCGACTCCCGTGGTGGCTGGGATGTGAGACTCTCTCCCTCTCACGTTCCGCCACCTCCTTCGCTAGCATGACTGCTTTGCAGTAGGCATGGGAAGCCGTCGCGGGTTTCCTATTACCTCTCGCCTCGGAACATGGATTGAACCAGGGCCGGACGCGAGAGGTCGCTGCTGCCAATAGCCGCTACGAGAACACGGCGGTGCCCAGACCAAGCGGAGCAGAGCTCCACGGTGTGCTCCACCGTGTCCTCCGGGCGATCCTCGCAGTGGTGGCACCCGGGCGTCTCCTCGAGCCCGATTCGATGCTGGAATGTTTCGAAACAACCGTGTCCGGTGAGGACTTGCGTCAGGCGAAAGGTGAGGGTGCCGTGGCGCCTCTCTAGCCACTCCTCAAAGAGGAGACTTATTGGCACTATTGTGGCGTGCTCGGCACGGGTTTGCGCCAGTCGTTCTCTACACGTCGCCAGGAGATCGCGCCGGAGGTCTGTCCGCTGAGCGGTGATTTGCCACGGCAGCGGAATTTCCAGCGTAGTGCCTCCGCGCGCCATTCGTGCAGGCGCGCAGGAACTATCGCCTCCAGATCCCATGGCGGCAATCCGATTTGATCTTTGAATACAATTTGAAGAGCAGTCATAACTAAAACAGCTAGAATCATTGTAATTAAGATTTTGTTTTATTGGTGTCCAGGTTGTTTTGGTAAGGGAGCTTAGGATATAATAGTATTTTTCGTACAGTTAATCCCAAGCAAAAAGATTACACTCAGGTAAAATAAATGACAGTGAGAGTCTTATCGAAATCATATAATTAGTGTGTTTGGTTAACAGTTACCGATACTTTAAGAGCATTATATACTCATTACTATCGACAAATACTCGTTTTAATTTCCCTCACCCAACAACCCGCAAATAGAAGCCACCTTGTTTTTTTATTCTGATCTAGGGCATGTTCAATGAAATGCTAATATTTTTGAATCCTAGAGACGTTGAAATGACCTTTTTGCAAGAGTAAACGCCAAGGCTATTGAATTACTAAATGTTTTTTCATGAATAATATGCAAAAAATCGCCTAAACAAAAGAAGAAAACACGACCTTTTTTTTGCATGTTCTGTTCTAGTGTAAAAAACAAACCTTGAATCTTTTTACGCTTATTCAGAGCGATATAAGTAAATCGACATAATTATATCAAATAGATAAATTATATCTTTTTTTAAGCAGGTAGATATGGCACCAAATTTACAGGTGGGTAAGAGACGGTAGAATGGTAAGTAAGTTACAAAGAGTTCTTCATGACACTTACATATTCTCACAATTTATTCTACATACATTAAAATTATAGTTGTTTGTAACGAATAAACCCAAAAACTACGGGACCGATTTAAAAAATCCTTATACCAGTAGAATCTTAAAAAAATACCCAATGAAAACTCGAATAACGTCAACTAAGTCGGAAAAAGTCATGCATCTTGCTTGAGAGCTCCCGTGGCGTGCACTGCATAAATATTTAGCTACACAAAAATAATGTATAAAGGAATTGTTCGTCTTAAAGTTCTAAAAAAAGTTCACGAAAACATTATTTTAAGGTTGAATCACAATAATCATTTTTATGGCTTTCAAATTTCATCTAAAATAATGCTATGTTTGCGAAGGTGTTTTTATCGACATAGTATTAATCATAGATAAGGATCTAAATAAATATGTTAGTCATTTGAAGCATTTAGTTTCGACCCTAATTGCCAAATTTAATATAAATTAATTTTTTTATACCTGAGGAGGCGTTAGGCAGCTGGATCAAGAGCTTGATTCAGGAATCGATACACTTGGACACGGCTCATATGAGGAAGGGTTATGTTTTTCGCGCTTATTTTTAATTTTTTGCTTATGTTTCAGCAAAACTTCTTTTACAAATTTTTAATTTACAACCAATGTTCCATTTACTATTTATGTCACAAACCACTTAATCCGTAAATATTTTATTTCATAAACACTCACTTTATAAGCACTAATTTGGCAAAAAAAATGCAATGTCATTTCAATGGTGTCTTTTAAATTAATGCAACAATGAGCCAATGACGATAAACCTAAAGTGATTTTTCAGCATTACTGTACTTTATTACAGCCCCATTCGTCTTGTGGGTGGGTGATGATGGGTCCTGGATTTGAAACCAGGTCAGACAAAATGTTATTGGGCTTTTTCAGTAGCAGCCCGAAGTTTGGAAGTTGGCATTGTCTCTAAGGTCGTTTCAAACTGCCGCCTCAACGAACTTTGAGAGTGAAGGAAGTGAGTGCACGACTGCACGTGTGAGGACCAGTAAGTAATCATTTTACAAATATGACGTACTTCTTATAGAAAATTTCCTAAAATGTCCTTTTGCTATCAAGACCATTTGCTTTAAGGATTTTTGATACGGAAAGATTTTATGACTTATAAGATTTTTTTTTAACTACTACTTACAAACTCTCTAAGACTTGGAGTAGGAATGTTGACTATTTGAGAAAATGCCACTGTTGCAACATTGTTCGTCGAAATTACTATAAATAACAAAACAATCAGTGTAGAAAGAGACTTAAATATGAACGATAGTTTAAATATCTGAAATAGAAATACAAGTTAACGTCAGTATGGAATGATTTTTGGTTCTTTAGTTAAAAGAAATTAAGCGCCAAAAGATCCTTATAGGACTGCTGATAAGACTGCTTATAAGGATTAATATAATGCAAATGAGGACTTCATCAGAAGCAACCGGGAGTCAGGATCTGGTGTAATAGCTCGCCGTGTAAAGTATTCATAAAGTAAAGGCGGTCCACACCTGTACACGCGCACGAACAGTGCGGTTCGTGTGTAACTTCGGAACATAGTATGATCCTCCCTTTTCTAAGGAGTATCGAGGAACTTAACATCCTGTTCCTCATACCCCTAAATACACATTCGGACATGTTCGAGAGCATTTAGGGAGCAGTTTGTTAACTCGCGTGCAAGTTATAATGTCCTCTCGCTGACACGAACATTACGGTTCGCGTTCATCTTAGGAACATTCTATTCATTCGCGCATTAATTGCGCAGATGAGATCCTTGCCAGGTTTATCCAGCCCTTGGAAACCAGGACCTCATACTCGGCAGTAGCGCTTGCCCTTGCTTGTGCAGTCCTGTCATTGAATGCATGATTGTCAGTGGCACATTCTAAAGTAAAAATAAACTCAGTGTCATTTTGTAATATTCTCTCATATTGAGCATACGACAATAGTCGATAAGCAGCAAAGCCCGATTTACATTTGGTTATGTTGATCGGACAGTAGTGAGCCAACTTGGCTTGCAAGCTGCCTTGGAACTAAGTAGATCCAAATGGAATCGTTTTCGGTTTTTTGTTGTAAGTGCAACTCTCGCGCACCCGCTAACCCACACGACGATATATGAAAAGCATACAAGTCGATTATAATATGACCAGATCTAGCATTCGGACCGTTTGCGGTCATATTAAATAAGCGGCGGTACCAATAATGATATGTGTTTATCACTGCGCTGATAGTAGAGTATACTAGTCAAAAGAAGAAAATATATGAGTGGAATGGGCTACTTAAGCCCATTACACTGACATATATTTTGCAAGAAATATTAAATCAAATGGTACAACAGCTGATCACGTTGCCACCATATCATTATCAATAAAATCTTTATATTTGTCGATCTTTATGCATGTCGATAGACTCAAGTTATATCCGACCAGTATGTTGCCACCAGCTCGGACTATCGACATATAAAGCAATACGACTAAGCAACTAGCTATCAAATTTTTTATTCACTGAATTAATATTTTCTTCAACCATAAAAGTATTATAAAAACTTTACCTTTACAATTGTTCCTTGGCTTACCGATGAAAAAATGAATACTAACACCCACACCAGGCCAAGAACGAAAACCCTTAAGGTCAGTGTAGTTCTATCTAAAGAACCAAACGATCTCCTGAAATGTTTTATTCAGTTAGTCAATAACCGGAGGCTAATTGCCCGTTCGAAAACAAAGATCTTTAAGGTGAAAATTGGTATGAAATTACATGGAAATTCAAATCAAATTAAATATTACTTACTAGTAACCAGTGCAAAGTATTCATTTTGGGGACAGGATTCAGTGGGATCCCTAATGACAAACTTACATTTTTTGAGACTAGTCGATCGGTATTCACAGGTTGAAACAAGATCGATAAGACCCCCATTTGATGGATGTTAGACGGCGTAAGAAGTGATTTCTTGCATGCACTTTATCATATTAGGAACAAGATCGATTGGCACCAAAAACCTTTTTGTAAAGATTGCCATTTTCGTACTACTCTTTTCTAAAGCGCAACACACACCGGCAGCGTGCACGGGACCGGTACGGGAGTGCGGGATCTATCGCGGTGCGACAACAAACTTTTTTGGTCCCAATCGATCTTGTTCCTACTATAACAAAGTGCATGCAAGAAATCACTACTTACGCCGTCTAACATCCACCAAATGGGGGGGGCCTTACCTAAAGTTCTGCGAACTACTGGGATGGCGCTCTGCTTCTCTGCTGCTAGGTTTTTGAAATGTGCAATGTGAACTCGGCTGTCATTGTGCTGATTGTCGTAAAGGCCAATGGCCTGATGGCCAAGACCCTCGACGAACATCTTTCGAGGGCCTCCGGTCGGAACAAGGGCCTGATTCAAAAGGCAGTACTCCAAGATACGGCTGGCATTGAAAGGAGGTTCCTGTCACTGGAGCCCTAACCACCGGTACCTTGTGGACCCTGCTGGCCTACCATGATGTCTTAAAGCAGTATTGTTTTACTCTTATTCCAGTGTGGGAAAGAGACGGAGCTATTCAAGATGTCTAGCGCAATCTCTTTCCCACACTGGAAAAGGAGTAAAACAAATGTGCTAACGATATCACCATATCCATACCATAGCATACCATATAGCAACACGAAAACTTACATGTAGTTAAAGTAGGCAGCTGTTCTCGTAAATTGTGTAGTAATATTCCGATTGCACCGCAACATTATATCCTTGCTCGGTACGCAATTGGTTTTGTCGTCTCTGTAACATGTCGACCAAGGTGTCACGTCTCGAAAACTTACGGTCAAAAATTCTATGCTGTCTGCTAAATAACCAGCGTGCTAAAACAAAACAAAATTTATAACTTTTACTTTTATACTGTGGTCGCGTGGTGAAACTTTATACTGGGTGGTCTATATAGTGACGTCATCACGCCCAGGGCTATCCAAAAACACAACATGTATGTTCCGCGATTCTTGAAAGTTTGAAAGTTATAACTTTTTGAAAATTGTAAGCGGACCACTGATTCAAATAATTTAAATATCTTCATAAACATCTCATTTAATCTCTTCACAAACATGACATGTTTGTGAAGAGATTAACACAGGTTTTATTTTTTATTTATTAGTTTCCTTTTGAAAGCTATTTAATATAGTAGATTATACAACAAATAAAAAAAAGGGAATTTAATTCGAGGGACTAAATTGGATCCCGAGAGCAGCGAAGGATTCTAAAGTATAATCCCGAGCGAAGCAAGGGCTTCAGCCTTATTCTAAGAAGCCTTTAATTCACTGCCACCTAGTCCACATTCACAATAATTTTAATACCTAAAACTAAGAAGATAAAGACTTACAAGAAGTATGAACAAAGATGTCTGTAAAAATCTGCCGTAAGATATTCCTCTGAGAAGTGGGTTCATGCATTTATTGCAGTCATATCTCCCAGTGTACTGTTTAATAAAACTATCCATACACACATACGTTATGCCTATTGTCGCTTCACATACGATATATTCAATAAATCTCACTGAAAATAAAATAAATTATGATATATGAAACGTAAATAGAGTTGGCCAAAGTAATACGCATCTCCAAGCTGCCAAGGATCATTGCCCACTGGCTAGGTGAACACTGTTCGGTTTTTAATAGATCATTCATGGCAGTTTAAAAATAGGTTTTTTTACACAGACGCCGTGCACCCGATGGGATTTTCAATCGGCAAAAACAACGAACTTTCATTCCCCTCCTAGCCCCTTTGGGGCATGAGTTTTATGTTTCTTGACACAAAGGTTTAGGATGTGAGTTGTCCATCATTGAGTAAATAAACATTTATATTAACTAGAACTAAATGATTAAGTTTTTTTTTTGTAATACTGGCAAATCGGAGACATACACCACATATTATTTCCAATCTTAGGCTTATTCCATTCTATTTACTTAATTTAAATCCACAGAATAACCCCAACCCATTAACAAAGCGATTTATTTATAAACGCATCTATGTAGGTACCGTTTTCGCACACCTTTGAAAATATGTCATAATTATACGCTGAGAAAGACAATGTGCATGCAAAATATACGAATTTCCTAATACTCTGCCATTGAAAGTCCCGGTCACCAAGTGTTTCCTGGAAAGAAACAATCAACTTTCAATTTCACGGTAAACAGCGAAGATGACGAAAAACTTATAAAAGATGTTGTGTAAACGATATTATTGACTTATAGCATCGTATTATTACGAGTTTGTAATTTTGCTTTAATTAGTGGTAATAAATAAATGTTTTTTTAACTATTTAATGACCAAGGCGTGTTGGTGTTCTGGTACGCTTTTCCATGACATAATAGAACAAATCAATTCAATTAAGGCCCACCTTTGCTCCTTTAATAGAAAACATCAAAAAACACTATAGATTTTCTTATAATAACACTTTTAAGTTTTTGCCTACGTCTAAAAGTGCACATAATAAGTAGATGACTTAACACTTGACTATCTTTGTTCATAGGTATCGCTTTTAATTACAAAAATATTTACTGCAAACAACTTATGCCATGTAGGCTCTGCCAAAAACATGTCACAGGGTTGCAGGTCACTGACGCATGACATCTTGACATTCATCTAAAATTAATGTCACTCTATGATAATTTTTACTCTGGTTTAAAGTCGAAGCCTCCTTTGACTCTACACCAGACGAGACGAGATTAAAAACTCATTTACTGCGATTCGTTGATAGTATTAAAACTATGCAATGAGAAATCCAGCTGACTTCAACTACTGGGCGCTGTAAGTAACGTTTCAGCGTAGCTGGTGCTCGTTGTTTGACTCGTCGAGCTCGAACGTCGCTGCGTCAGTTTTAAAGCCGTCGGGCACCGCGACTTTTCAGCGACACGAACGCTAAACGGTTTGTATCGCTACCATCGCGATGCTGTCGCGTTACAGTCCCGATGCAATCCTACAAAATCCAAATCAAACATTTCATGAATTTCTTCCCCCGCTTTCCTTTTCCCGCGACCTTATTTAAATAATAAGGTATTTCGCTCACGACGCACTGTACTGCACCGCTAGCCACGCTCGCTCAGCTCGCGCGCATTTATCAGCTCCAATCCAACTATTTAACTCACTAAACTAATCCATTTGGTCACACAAGTCAATCGCTAGTGCAGGTAAGTGATTGGTGATTGGATTGCAAACTCTTGTTATTCTCTTGAGATATTTGAGTACAGAAATGTAACAATGTAGGAAGAATATTACTTTTTTATCACACTTGCACGTTAACAGTATCTAAACATACAGGTTAACTTTGCCGTAATGCCCCATATAAAACCCTCGAGCTTTCTTTTTGTCATGAAAGCCACAGTCGGTATGTATTTTTTTTTTATTTTATCACAGCACATGGGTCTTGCAAGTTCAAGCAAGGAGTTTACACGCAATTGAAAAATTGTCTTAAAATGTTATCTAAATAGGAATTTCATTGCAATTTTGCTAGATGTTACTTAAATACTCATAATGTTCTTAATAATAGTTTCAGTATCAATTTTTTTATTTTTCTAAATAACTTTATTTTGTTACACTCCGTCATGGCTGTATACCTACATAGGTAACAATTGCCCTTAACGTTTCAGAACGAAACATATGTATAATCTGTGGTGTGGGCAAAAACCGCCATACGCTTATAAAAAAGTTCACGTCTTTCTTAATAATAGTTGTCCTGACTTGTGTATTAAGGCTATAATTCATAATTATTTACTCGCAAATGTGATGAAAAACATTGTATGTTTCACGGGCGGTACGGGACTACTCTACTAGATCCTCGATCGTAATTCCTTACGTACCGCCTTTAATACACAATGTACTATTGTGGTATTATTGGTTTACAAATGACAAAATAATACCCTAAAGTTTTAATATTGTGCATTCTGCATGTTACCACGCAACAAACAACAGCACGACACAGCACGTGCGTACTTTATAGTTCTAATTACCTTTCTGAGAGCAATTCGAAAACTGTGGGAGTGTACCAGTCCACAGCGCTGGCCAGCTGCAGTTTGTATGTCACATATTGTCTTCAGAATTAAAATTCTGATTATCATGAAGAAACCGCCGATGCCGGTTTCCTCATGATAGTTCTCTTCAGCGTTTGGAGAGCAGAGGTGATGAAATTACCACACAGCGACTCATCCGTAGCATATATGACGCACTGAACTTGACCAAGTTAAAATCACTCAAGTCTGGAGCCTTTTAGGACAAGTTCACGAGTTTCACCTCAAACTTGCCTCTCGTAGAAACTGGATTACGGCCCATTCGTTTATGCATTGTAGGACTATTTTGTCATCTACGTACCGGAAGGTTTTACCAGATTGTTGATATTATTCACAAAGGCAGTAAAAAGACTATTGCAGAGAGTACCCATCCTTCCAAGCCCAATGTTTGTGACATTAACAATGCTTGCGGATTGTAAGTCACGAATCCAAACATAAACAGGCATTTTGACTTTATTTAACTTAATTCTTCACCGCTGCTTTCGCAATGGTGAAAGAAAACATCGTGAGGAAGCCAAGAACAACAAACTAGATAACACGTGACATCAACCAACCCTCTCTTCTTCGCCCCCCCTCGCAGACAAGACTGTGTCCCAGGATAGTGCGAGCTCCGCAAGAAATATATACCCTCATCTGGTATTTAATGATAATAAAGACAATATGATAGATAATTTATATGTTACCGGCCAAACCCGATTTCCGGCTAAACTAGTTTGTCCTAGGCCAAACTCAATCAAAAGGACTCTGCACCCCATCTAAATGGGTTAGGTTAGAACTGTGACCATAAACGCGCGAGCTGAGCGAGCGTATCGAGCGATGCCACATCCAAGTTGGGCGCATTGTGAATGTTTTGTTTGGGTTCCTGACATATACCTGACGTATCCTGACACGATAAACCAGTAAACCGGTTTGGCCTAGGACAAACTAGTTTGGCCTGAAATCGGGTTTGGCCGGTAACATATACATTGATACATCGCAAATAGGTTGCCTAGCTAAATCACGAGCCAATGATATTAAACAACAAAATATTTAATTACATTTTTTCCGTTTCCGAGTTGGTGTACGGGGAAACATTACTTCTGCCAGATGATTTTTTTCGAATCAGAAACAGTCAACAACACGGACGTGACCGACTACATCTGTTACGCATATTCGCTAGAAACAGCCTGCATCAGCATCACGACACTATAACAGTCGGGCCATATTTGTGTTTAAGGAGCTCGCCACCGCGTCGCATGTAATCTTAGGGGATAACGCGTCATCTGGTTCATTAAGCCAAGTCAGCTTACACAGGACCACATGAGGTACTAGAGAGGAGTGGCAAAGTATTCAACCTCCTTTTTAACGGTACAACAATCACAGTATCGGTATTCTAGACCGACTTAAACCGGCCTTCATACTTCAAGGTACACACACCACATTAACACACAACAACGCACACACCCATAACGAACATGGACAACAACAGACTTCACAGGACAATATCAAAAAGGACACGGTCAAGCCAAGGGGTGCGTTTCCCTGATTACTATCGCCCTTGACGGACTCAAGAGGGTGGTGTAGCGTCATGTCTAAGGTCACTTAAAAATAATGCAAAATGACAGATGTCATGAGAAAAATTAATGATTCTTATGCTGACTTTCTCCTTCTATTCTTAAAATTGCTGAAGATTGTAAAAACTAACTTTGCATTGTATAAATTCAATTAATTTAGTATTGTATAGTCGCACAGCCCATATTGTGTGAACACTATGTACTAGAAAGCTATCATTTACTGGAAACTGTCTTTTATTGACTTCAATGTGCCCTGACGGTTAAGAGTATGTCATGCTCACTTAAATGTCACGCTGATGGTGGCGCGTGTGTCGGGTCA
The DNA here is from genome assembly GCA_949152445.1 of Cerastis rubricosa. Classification (NCBI taxonomy): domain Eukaryota; kingdom Metazoa; phylum Arthropoda; class Insecta; order Lepidoptera; family Noctuidae; genus Cerastis; species Cerastis rubricosa. The sequence goes on along the minus strand of OX424523.1, from coordinate 18,380,349 downwards.
TTTAGTTCCCTTCAAAATGGTTGAGTTGAATGATGGCTGATCCATGCGTGATGTTCGTGAACGGGCGCTGTCAGTTGTGTCTGGTCATCTCTTAGTTGCCACGGCTTATTTCGAACTATTTATTTTATTTTTGAATTGTCTTTTTTTTTGTTTTTACTGTGGACACTTTTAACGTGCACGTCTTGCTACATCGTTCTCACATAATTTACCATCTCAACATGAATGATGTAACCAAGATTTTTGTAACAAGCTACTAATTTAAAAGAGTGTCCATGGAGTTTCTTGCCCATTCTTCTCCATAGAGATCTACGCTTTGGAATGGGCAACTACAGTACTTTCACAGTTATTATGTCTAGTGACTGGGACTGTAGCTTAATATGTTATTGTTTTTTTGACTATTCAAAAGTGCCTATAACTGGCCTACTTGAAATAAATGATTTTGATTTGATTTGAAAACGTTATATGGATAAGTGTGGACTTTTATTCCTCTCCCTTGCGTGCCTACTTAAAATGTGTACATTATCTATCATACAGTATTTATTATCATTAAATAACATGTGAGGGTATTTATTTCTTTTACCGTATTTTAGCCCAGGAATGTAAACGTTAGACATATTTAATAAAGGGGCCGGACCTGAATTACCTTTCGAGGGCATTATTTCTATTGCTTACTTTGACAATATCCATACTATAATATTATAAATGCGAAAGTCACTCTGTTTGTTTGTTTCCTTTTCACGACTAAACGACTGATCGGATCTTAATGAAATTTGGCAAGAAGATATAGTTCAACCTGGGGAAAGACATAGGCTATATATCATCACGCTACGACCAATAGGAGCGGAGCAGCAATGAAAAATGTTGCGAAAATGGGGAAAATGTGACGCAGACGAAGTTGCGCGGGGCAGCTAGTTTATTATGCATAAAACAAAAAGTTGTAACTATCTGCGCTTTCGAACAGGCTGAGGTCATGTCTGCTTCAGGGTCCTCGTACACGACGACCACGAAGAAAATTACGTCGTTTCCGACCAGTTTTGTTCAAGATGGCAGTCATGCGACAAGACGTGGTCGCAGACGCGTAGTGCGCGAGGGCCTTAAATAGTATTACCTAAAAGAGTGAGTGAGAGAACTTTAGTTGTTTTTGGTATTGTAAAGTCACGCGCATGGTTTCTTGTTTCATCTATTCGCCTCGATTCTTATACAAGGTGGAAGGGACACCGACTCTAATACAGTTACCGCTTATTCAGTACATCAACCTAAACCAGTTGTCCCACTCATTAGGCATAGACTATTTAAAAAAATTTAAACTGCAATACCTACACGAGGTATTCCTCTGTTCGCAAGAGTCCAACTTTCTTAGGAGTCCAAGTTTTATAACATCAACAACATGAGTCCGACATTTATTTTTTATGCACTTTTATTAGCAATATTCCAACAGTACAGTTGGACAGCAACTCATTGTTGTTTTTAAAGATTAAAATGAATTATAAATTAGCAAGGATTTCATTTTTTATGTATTAATTTATGACCAAGACTTTACACAAGTGAGAGCTTCAATTTGTCCACGCACAAAGTCGTCCCCTATCTCTCGTTTGCGCACGTCCAAGTCAATGTTGCGTCTTTACCTTTATCTACTTGGTTCAGAGTGAAGGTTAGCCTGCTGCAAATAAAAGTCCTGTTGTGAAGCTTCGTTTTTCAGGATCAATCTGAATAGATTTTGCTTTTTACCGAAGATTTTATTTATTCGAGAGTGCCATCCCTCCAGTTTGTAGGTTGAGCGATGTTGCTTGTTGTAACAACTTACAGTATCAATAATTTTCGGGTTCAGCCACTGTTTGCAGAAATAATTATTAAATGTTTCCATTTTGTCCTTGACATCTTCGTAACTACTGGCCACAGCTCAATAACCTTCAGGCATGTGATTTGTGAAAATTCTGGAGTGGCGACGGCGAACCGGAAGACATTGCGTTGGAAGGCCTCCCACTAAGTGGACCGATGACCTGGTGAAGGTTGTGGTAGACCGGTCCATGTGGCGACACTTGGGGAAGGCCTATGTCCAGCAGTGAAAGTCTTTCGACTGTTATTCCTGAATGTAATCACTGGCAACACACACTAGTCATAGACTTTCGTCTTGAGACACTGCGGTAAGTTGGTCGAGAAGATACCACTCAAATTCCCAAACACTGCCCAGCTTAGTCGCATTCGACGATTGACCTCTTTCTCGAAGTTAGATAGACCTACAACTGGAACGGAGTTTTCCCACCAACTTTTTATCTGGTTATACCTGTATCGTGTTTATCTGCGTTTAAGTTATTCTTGAATATGATAATAGGTGCGTCGCACGGACTGAAAATCCTTTTGTATAATGGGACATAAATAAATAATATCTTTACGAATTCTTCAATATTTAATCAATTATAGTTACATCATTCTAAGTGTGATCATTATTTTCTTAATGTAAACTCAGCTGTGTAAGGTCTTGGTGTTGACAATATACCTATCATTGGCACGTCCGACGGCACTGTGCCATTGCTAACATGGATTCTGTACTTCTGGAGTATACCCACGAAGGTGATGAATATAAACGACTTCGCTAAAGAGTCACCCGGGCAGCGTCTGCGACCTGAAAGGCACATTTAGATAATATTAACAACTACGAAAACTTTGATTTGTGAAGTCTTATAAACATCGCTGAAGCTAAAAATGCTGTTCTATATAACCCAAAGGTTTACTGGTAGTTAATTATTCGTGGGATTGAGTCCTAGCGAGAGCGAGAGGCGTCATAGAGAGGAGGCTTGTGTCCCAGCAGAGGGATTATTATAGACCGATTATTCTTTGCTGTTGTTGATACAATCGTTGTATATAGGTAGCATTGCAGGTGCCTATTTTGTCGCTAACAAGCACGCCCTGATGGCATAAAATTCTACATAAATATAATGGCAACCGTCAATTCACAAACACGGCGATCACATAAGTTATAAATTTCTAGTTCAAGACCCCCTCGCATTGTATAGCTTTCCGTATTCGTTCCATACCCTTACTCAAACCGTGTTTGTTAGAACTTCTGCAACTGTCCAGCCGCCGACGAGGAAGCAACCAGCTATTATCTAATTTTAGTTTAAAAATGATACAAAAGAAAATAGTACATAGTCGATCGCTAACTGTTCACATAGCTGCTAGCTGGTAAGAAATCTGTCAAACAAAAAACTCGTCGAGTTTGGTTGCAGCAGCTTATACTCGTTCGCTTTCTATTCGCTAATCGCTGGCGGTAGAACCAGTGTTGATGACGGACACAATCTTTTTTGATACTCTTTGGTTTTACTGTTTTATCTGTTTTTTGTCGCCATGTCACCTTTTTTTTATTTTCATTCTTAGTGTGCTTTAAATAAAAAAAAACCATGGGATAATAGGCTAACTTTTTCTTGGCTCAAACAGCAATATACCTTCCACATTTGGGGCCTTAAATGGCCGCTTTAACGGAATCTTAACTATAGGATAATAAATGACCCACGATAAAATTCTTAAAATGGTCACAAATGAAGTTAATAATATTACTATATATTTTACGAATTGTAACGTAATTCATATTATTATCCTATTATGATTCTGGTAAAACGTCTGTTTTAGACCCCCAGGTGCAATAAACAGAAACCTTTTTGTGTTTCAAGAAAACAACAATTTTAAGCATGAATCACTGTCCTAGCTCGGTTTTTCCAATTTTTCTATTGATGAACTAAGACATATTTAAATTATTTCGGTACATGCCACATTCGCAAATACGTACGCACGTAGCATCAAAAATCGCGCTGCTTGGTTGAATAAGATTGAATTGAATGTGGATTGGTTTAAATGGTTAAACCTTAAATCAATTGTGGGAAGCTTTAGGACGTCCGCTAAAACTCGCGCGGATGCACGCTGTCAAAATATCCATAGAAAACCAAAGGCACGTGCCCGCACCTTTTAGCACTGCTGATACAATTTTTCAATAAATACGCGCAAGCATGTACCCCTGCAACCGCGCGTATTTTAGTGGACGACCTTACATCTACAAATAGGTATGTAAATGATTACATAGTGGTTAAGGCATCGCCTTAGTCACACGAAGTTGTGGGTTCAAATCCGGGCAGGTAACAATCGATCGCAAGCAATGAGTCTTTTTCGATTCCTATGTACGAGTACTTTTCTAAGGTTATCGTGGATATTGCTGACATCGATGAAAGAAAACATCGTAGCAAAACCTGGTGGCCTACCTTGACGACTTAAAGCAGTACTGTTGTAGTGTCAATTCAGTGTGTGTAAGAAACAGAGCTATACAGGACCTCTAGCTCCATCTCTTTTCTACACTGAAGTCATGAAAAACCTTGGCTCTGAACTTTGAATGTGTCAATTTTTTTTACTATTGATTTGGTTTATTTATTTTGTGCGTTTGTAGGTCATTCCACGCATATGTATCTAAGTTTGTGTTAAGTCTTTTTAGCTCGATTGAACAAAAACAAACGTATGGCCACATACCTAATCCAAATTGGTACATGTGTTCTGAATTTTTCAACATTCCATTTTCATCGATGAATCTTTCAGGTTTAAATGTATGCGGTTCGTCCCACAATTCGGGATCGAAGTATATATCGCCCAAAGACATGAGTATAGTAGAACCTTTGGGTATTAAATACCCGTCAATCGAAGAATCACTTTGTAGCAGTCTCGGTCCCGCCATGGGAATTATAGGATAATATCTGTTCACTTCTTGTATGAACGCTGACGTGTAGACAAGCCTGAAAAAGGCAAGTGTTTGTCAAGCATAATACTAGAATATTTCGGTCACGGCGGAAGCGGTCGCCGATTCCACCCAAGACTAACTAACTACGAGCCACACACATTCATTAAAGCGAAAATAATCCAAACTAAAAGATAGCGTTAAACAGTAAGAACTAAATTTCCGATTAATTCGTTAAGGCGTAAAAATGTAACAGACAAATAGACAGAGCTTACGATATTTACAATAACAGTATGGTTACCTCCTAAAGCGGCTAATAAACAATGTTTCATAATAATTCCAAGACTGGGAAGATTCTACACACATGCTGTGCTTCGATGCAATTTGATTCAGCGCTATTTATTAATAGGCAAATCTAATAATAATTATAAACTTGGCTAGACAAGAGATCTTAACTCTTTAAAGAATCTATCCTAACATGGATTTAGTTTGCGTGATAATTTCCTGTCGTGCGTGATTATTTATAATTGATGTGTACACTTACTTATCATTATCATTCCAACAAGGCGTCCTATCCCCAATAACTGTGTCTATTTCTTCATATATTTTCTGTTGTATTTCTTGACTTTTTAATGCTCTGAGAAAAGCGAAGCCGAGTAAACTGCTACTTGTTTGAGAACCAGCAATCAGAAAATCTAAACATACCATTTTCAACTGCTCCTCTGAAAATAAAATAGCATTAATCGTTAGGATTCAACCAAATACAATGAAAAACAAATCCAATTTTGGAATTAGGGGTCCCACTACAGCGGCCTAGGTTAGAACTCCTAACTCACGACTTTCAACTTATAAGTCGAGACCGTTCCCACTGAGTGCATGTGCTTATTGTAATTATTATCAATAGTTTCGGTGAAGGAAAACATCGTGAGGAAACCAACATGCCTGAGATATATTTCTGGACGGCATATTAAGCCAAGTCAGAAGCCCATGGGAGGCATAAAAACTCCGACACCAGGTTACGCAATAACCACACGATAAAGAAGATGATGATATTCTGTATGGTGTCGGGCGTAAATAATAGCACCATCCCATATCTTCCCGTGGGTGTCGTAAGAGGCGACTAAGGGCTTGCCCGAGAATGGGCAGCAGCGTTCCCTGTGCTTTTGTAACAACCGTACTGCGATCGCCAACCCGCCTGCCAAGCGTGGCGATTATGGCAAAACCCCCCATGTGATGTCAATGTGGCGACACTTGGGGGAGGCCTATGTCCAGCAGTGGACGTTTTTCGGCTGAAATGATGATGATGCTGATGAAAGAAGATGACATAAATGATAAAGTAGAAAACCCTCTGCTCCATTCTGACCTGGGCTCAAGTGTCAAAACTATCAAACTAAAACTATCTATATCAAACTAAACTTATTTGAGAGAGAACATAATAACATGTCCTCACTGAAAGAGGTTGGAAGATTTTTGTATGAAGCGTGGCCTGAATAATATTTGATTTTTATATTTTAATATTTTCCTCAAAGTTGCGGGCCACACATATCATGACCTCTAAGTTGGGCAATAACTACACGAAATGAAGAAGAAAACCATTGAGTCACCAATACTCTCATTCACTCACTGCATTTCAAAATACCATATGCAAAGCAAGTTACTTACCAGTAAAGGTTGGATTTTTATTCGCATAAATCTCTTCCAAGAATAAATAAATAAAATCATTTCCTTCCACTTCTTTATTTTTATGCTTTTCAATAGCTTCCTGAAATAAAAAATATATATATAGTTAGTTAATTAGATAGTTCTCTGAAAATACTCCTTAAGGTGGAAGCGACAGGGTGGCCCGCGAAATTCAAATTTTCTTACGTTTTGTGCAATTTGCCGGCCAGTGTCAGGTTTTATGTTGAATAAACTATGATACGCGGCCGTAAAACGTACGTATTTACATAAATGTAGTTATTAAAATAATCAATACAACCTCTGTAAGTTCATTTGATCCCCAATAAATGACTATTTGAAAAAATCATTCTATAGGGTTCAATGAACCTATAGGCCCTATAGGTTCATTTAAATTTAAATCCGTATAGAATAGGGGTTGCATTTATGACTTTAATGATTATAACTCAGAAAAGCCATATTAGTTACGGCCGCGTATCATATTTTATTCAACATAAAACCTGACACTGACCGACAAATTGCTAAAAACGTAAGAAAATTTGAATTTCGCGGGCCACCCTGTCGATTCCACCTTAAAAACAAAAATCCGGTGTGATATTTCCTAATTGTTTGCGATGTTCGAAGTAAATAAATGCGGGAATAAGGTAAAAGTTTTGTTTAGGTATGTATTTAGTAATTAATGCAGCACTCAAATGTTTATTTTAATTCAAAAACACAAAACAATAGTTATTTCTAGACGATCAATATTTAAAAAAAATTGATTGAACTGACTTCAATTGGATTACTAATAAGCCATAGCTATCATCGGGGTTACCCGAAATTCCTAACACGGTTTACAACACCGATTTTAGACTTTAGACGACTGTATTACGTTACTCCGAAGTTCAAAACACCGATGTACGGTATACATAAAGTTCGTAAGTAACTTATTCTCTAAAGTGCATTAGTACTTTTTAATCTGGTTTTCGCCCTGGCTACAGCTCGTACTGTAACTGCTGTTTTAAAGGTTACTGTTGAGGTCCGTTGCAATATGTTAACCAGTACAATGGGAAAATAAAAATAAATAACTTACCTCAATAACTTTGGAGATTTCTCCATTCAGTTTGGTTATAAGTGTATACCCACTCAACTTAGGTATAATGAATCTACACCAGGGCATTTGATTTAACATGCCTCCAGCAACGGAGAAAGCCTTTCCTCGTTGCCGAAAAAGATCCATTAAATGTTTCAGTTTATCTTCATTTATCCGTTCCCCTAAAAGTTAAGAATATAAAAAAAATTCATCATCATCATCATTTCAGCCGAAAGACGTCCACTGCTGGACATAGACTTCCCCCAAGTGTCGCCACATTGATCGGTCCCGTGCGACTCGCATCCAGCGGATCCCCGAAACCTTCACCAGGTCATCGGTCCACCTAGTGGGAGGCCTTCCAACGCATCGTCTCCCGGTTCGCGGTCGCCATTCCAGAACTTTTCGGACCCATCGGCCATCTGTTCTGCGAGCAATGTGCCCTGCCCACTGCCACTTAAGTCTGGCAATTCTTCGGGCTACGTCGGTAACCTTGGTTCTCTTGCGGATGTCCTCATTTCTGATTTGATCACGCAAGGAAACTCCGAACATAGCTCTCTCCATTGCCCTCTGGGTGACTTTGAGCCTTCTGATGAGGCCCATTGTGAGCGGCCACGTTTCGGTCCCGTATGTAATCACTGGCAACACACACTGGTCATAAACCTTTGTCTTGAGACACTGCGGGAAGTTGGACGAGAAGATACCACGCAGCTTCCCGAACGCTGCCCAGCCGAGTCGGATTCGACGATTGACCTCTTTCTCGAAGTTAGACCTACCCAACTGGACCGTTTGTCCAAGGTAGACATAATCGTCTACAACTTCGATAGTAGAGTCCCCGATCTTGATAGGAGTGGGTGTCACATGGGCATTCAACATGACCTTGGTTTTGTCCATGTTCATTTTAAGACCCACTCTTTCGGAAGCTCTTGCTCTTCGCGCCTGAGGTCATCGAGCATTGTACTGAGGTCCTCCATGACCACTATATCGTCGGCAAATCGAAGGTGAGAGATGTACTCGCCATTGATGTTGATGCCTAGCCCTCTCCAGTCCAGAACCTTGAAGATATCTTCCAGTGCAGCGGTGAACAGTTTCGGAGATATGACGTCTCCCTGTCTCACACCTCGCTGCAGAAGGATAGGTTCCGAGGTCTGGTCCTGAAGTCGGACTGACATGGTGGCGTTTTTGTACAAACACTTCAGCACCTCGATGTACCGATAATCAATTTGGCACCGTTGGAGAGACTGCAGTACAGCCCAAGTCTCGATCGAATCGAAGGCTTTCTCATAGTCCACAAACGCTAAACAGAGAGGCAGGTTGTACTCTTCGGTCTTCTGTATAACCTGTCGCAGCGTATGTATGTGGTCTATGGTGCTAAAGCCTTTACGGAATCCGGCTTGTTCGGGAGGCTGAAAATCGTCAAACCTGCGCGCGAGACGATTCGTGATGACTCTTGAAAACAACTTGTAGACATGGCTTAGAAGTGAGATGGGCCTATAGTTCTTCAACCGGGCATTGTCGCCCTTTTTGAAGAAGAGTACCACCACACCCCTGCACCATGCCTGAGGCGTTTTGCCCTCGAGTATGACGGAGCCAAACAGCTTCTGAAGGGCCTTAAGTACCGGTTTTCCACCCGCCTTCAGAAGTTCGGCCGTAATTCCAACATCACCCGGTGCCTTGTTGTTTTTAAGCTGTTTCAGAGCCATCCTAATCTCGTACAGGCTGATGTCCGGGATGTCTTCGGTGTAGTGTCGGGTCAGTCTAGCTCTTGGGTCATTCGCTAGATTTACAACGGGTTTCCTGGTTGACGTGTACAACTGCCCATAAAAACTCTCGATCTCCCTCAGTAGCTCCGGTTTGGCGGATACGATTCTGCCATCGTCGGTCTTCAGTTTCGTGAGCTGGCTCTGCCCAATAGCCAGATCTCTTGCAAATACCTTTGAGCCTTTATTCCGCTTATTCCGCGCAATGGCGTCTTTAATACGCTCGGTATTAAAGCGGCGGAGGTCGCTCTTCAAGGATTTAGAGATCTGTCTATTGAGCTGCCGGTATTTCCACGCGTCTTCTGAAGACTGCAGGATCATCTCACGCCGTTCCTTCATGAGCTTGAGAGTATGATCAGAGAGTTTTTTGTTCTTCTGTGTACGACGCGTAAAAAGATAAAAAAAATTAGGTAACAATATTAAGTTATGCAAAAAGTCCACGCACGTAATCAATTTCAAATTTTAATTTAGATATGTGTTAGATATACAACGTGTCCCAGAAATCAACGTCAAGCCGAAAACGGGCAATAGGCCAAGTCGTGACAGCTATTAGAAAAATATAAAAAAAAATCTTGGTCATGTACTTTTCGAATTATAAGCATTCAAAAATAAATCTCAAAAAGTGACACCCTGTGATGATTTTTCAAGTCCTGTGACTACATTATTAACATTTCGGTAGTTTTTTTCTCTGTGATCTAACCATGAATAACCCTTCTGTAAATTACAGTTAAAAGTTAAAACGTAACTGCCTCAGTTTTAAATTAAATGTTAGATTTTTGCCCAATATTGAATTCAAAATAATGACATCACCCAAATTTAACCGACTGTACTGAAAAAAAAATCTACTACACTATTTTGGCAAGTAACTTTAAAAGATGGCGCGTTTAGTCAGGATTCCAAAATGGTATAACACATACTAATTGCTACTTCTTAATTGAGGAAAAAAAGTACATTGTTGGTTTTAGGTGCATTTGAAATAAAATTCAGTCGTTGGATTTCTTTTATTATAATTTTTATTAAATCAGATTTACGAAGTTTTATAACAAATGTTCAAACTGTTTTCCTTCAGCTGCAATGCAAGTTCTACATCTCTTTAAAAATGATCGCGTAATAAGACGGGCGTATCTTCTTGAGTTGATGTATTCAGCGGCTTCTGCAATTCTTTGGCGCAGCTCGTCTAAATCTTGAATTGGCTTAGAGTACACTTTATCCTTTATCGTACCCCAGTAAAAAAAATCTATGGGGTTTAAATCGGGTGAACGGGCAGGCCACGAAATTGTACCACCCCGCCCAATCCACCTATCGGGGTATTCTCGATTGAGAAACTCTCGTACAGTGAGAGCATAATGCGCTGGGCAGCCATCTTGTTGATACCACATGCTGCCGTAAATGTTCAGTGGCACTTCTTCCAATAATTCTGGTAATTGGTTCTGTAAGAAGTTCAAATAACCCTGGGCATTTAAATTCTCCGGCAGCTCGATTGGACCAATAACTTTACCATTCAAAATTCCCGTCCACATATTTACTTTAAACTGGTACTGAGATCTATCTTCCCGCATCAAATTTGGATTTTCCACGTGCCATTCGTGCAAATTGTGGAGGTTCATGTAACCGTCCTTTTTAAATGTTGATTCATCGGACCATAGAATTTTTTCAAAGAATCGCGGGTCCTCTCGGTGCCTCTGCAACATCGTTCGACAAAATCGTACTCTCTCTGGGTAGTCTCGGGGTAGCAGACTTTGTACTCGTCGTACATGGTATGGGTGAAACTCGTTCTTTTTTAAAATACGATGTGCAGTACTTTTGGGGACTCCTATGCTCTGTTCAATTCCACGTACTGAGATACTTCTGTCTTCTTCAACTGCTTGCAAGACTTCGGCTTCGTAGGGCATAACGGGTCTTCCCTCGCTAACCATTTGGCTAGGAAATCGACCCTCTGATAATGACCGATGCACATTAATAAATACTCGATGATCGGGATGACGCTCAGCATTCGGGTATCTCTCATGATACACTCTTGCTGCAGCATTGGCGTTGCATAAGCATTCTCCATAAATGAGATGCATGTTGGCGTATTCCTGTGCGGTGTATCGAGATGGCATGATAAAACACTACACAAACACGGGGTTGCGATTAAAACAAGTCCGGGGTTGTCAGAAACGGTGCAGATAAATCCAAATCACAATGCAAATCAAGTCCAATAAACAAAGCCACAGTTGTAAGTACGAAGTCAATACGAATACAAAAAGATGTGCAGTCAACGAAAGAGCGTAACGTACTGCAGTATTGCACAATTTGCCGATGCATCCCTGTTTAGCCAGAGTAGCGTCTCTATCTGTTTCACTCACACATATGAAATGATGTGTCAATCCGTCTCCCTCTTAGTTAGATAAAAGTAGCGTCACTATCTATCTCGCTCCCACTTGTCAAAGTAGCGTCACCTCACATTAGTTAAAATGAATCTTTCTCGCTTACACTAGTCAAAATAACGTCACTCTTCGTCTCAATCGAACTTTTATGAAATACGGCTTCATAAAAAAAAAAAGTTTTTTCTCAATTAAGAAGTAGCAATTAGTATGTGTTATACCATTTTGGAATCCTGACTAAACGCGCCATCTTTTAAAGTTACTTGCCAAAATAGTGTAGTAGATTTTTTTTTCAGTACAGTCGGTTAAATTTGGGTGATGTCATTATTTTAAATTCAATATTGGGCAAAAATCTAACATTTAATTTAAAACTGAGGCAGTTACGTTTTAACTTTTAACTGTAATTTACAGAAGGGTTATTCATGGTTAGATCACAGAGAAAAAAACTACCGAAATGTTAATAATGTAGTCACAGGACTTGAAAAATCATCACAGGGTGTCACTTTTTGAGATTTATTTTTGAATGCTTATAATTCGAAAAGTACATGACCAAGATTTTTTTTTATATTTTTCTAATAGCTGTCACGACTTGGCCTATTGCCCGTTTTCGGCTTGACGTTGATTTCTGGGACACGTTGTATAAATAATCAGTCCTGCCAATACTATTTTAAAATCAAAACAGTCAGTCGTTGTCAGTTGTAAGCAGGAGAGGACGTTCACAGTGCAGTGAGCTTTTTGAGTTATTGATAATGCATTTATAGAATTTGATGTCACTCTATTTTAAATCACAAAATATCCATTTTACAAATTGCAGCACACATGCGGCTGTGCGGATTAAGGTGCCACGTTTAATATTTAAACGCAGCAATATATACTTACTAGTATGAAATCCGGGTTTACTGTCAGCACATGTTATGTTGCAACATAGGTTTTAGTAGTAATTGTCAAGACTTGAATCTGTTTTTTATGATTTTTTTATGACTAATGCCAAAAATAAGAACTCCGACCGTCGCGCCGTGGAGGTGATGCGATTATTTAGTTTCTGAAGTAAGTAACGAAACAGCGAAGCCATACATTTTTACTGATATGTAGAATTTGTGAAGTTAGGGTCGGTGGAGTGAGGCCTTGTAGATTCAGAAGCTTGACTCTACATGAGATCTATTTTTTTTTTTACAGGGCAAACTGTTTGTGGTCGTCTTGGCAACATTTTATATGAAATGTTTTTGGTGGGATTTCAGTTCTTTATGTAAGTTGCTAGGCAGTCTTTTTAGTGTTTACTTTTTTCTGCTTTTTTTGGGGTGTATTTCTTGTACATCAGCAGTGCCGGTTTTCATAGCCCATTCTCTGTCTTTAATTGGTGAAAGTCTCATTCAATTTTCCACCCCTCCCCCCCAATTTTAGGGGATGGGGGCTAAAGTTATAAGTTTATCTGGGGGCACAGTAGTGTTTTTTTGAAGTGTCCTACAAACTTCCACCCCCCATTTTAGGGGATGGGGGCGAAAGTTTCAAGTTTATGTTTTTTTTGTTGGTTGTATACTAAACTTAGATTACATACAAAATTTCAGCTTTCTAGCGCTTCAGGAAGTAGCCAAACTTTGATGATCATCAGTGTATATCAGTGACGAAATCGGTGTATTTTAGATATCAATAAAATCTAAAGTATTAGAGCTATTCAATTGAGATTTTGTATGTTTAATTAGTCTATTATTGATATCATATCCTGAGAATATGAACTATCTGGTATATCGGAAACCAACTCTATGAGGGTTCAAAAAAACGACGAAACACTTCGAGAAAACGTAGGTAGTGCCCTTGCGCTCCTCTTGGCTCGTCGTCAGATTAAATTAAAAATACATTTTTGAACCCAGTACCCAAACCACGCGGACAGTTCCCGATCAAACCCGAGCGCTTGTCACGTCAACCCGTTGACACTGTGCTATCGAGAAATTCCTTTAACATTATGACGTCACACATGGCGACTTATCGTGGTGCACTTGTAGTCTCGTCATTCTGTTCAAAACGTTGTCAATTTTAAATTGATTTAAAAAAGTATTTTTAAGAGTTTTGCGCATCGACTATTATTATGTATGATAAAGTTTAATACGATACTATAATAGTTAAATATTATAGTAAAAAAGTTTATTTATTTTTTCAGAAATTCATTTGGCATCACTCCGCCGATTCAGGTGTGTCATGTGTCGTGCATAATGGTTAAATAGAAATATTGGTAGTATCTGCGTTTCAACATAAAACATAATACATACTGACACAAAAACAAGGAAAAAAAAACGCAACTTTCCATTTAAATAATTTTAAACCCGATTGTTGATTAATAAAACCCACTCACAAAAATGCAGACGGCTACAGTCGAATTATTATGCGATGAAACAGTAATTGTTTTATTGATATACGATATTCGATACGTGCCGAAAATTACTTTTTTATCAATCAAGTCAGTCGAGTTAGGGTGCTTATATAAAGAAGCAGGCGGTTCGGTACCGACCGGTGCAAGTATTAATTTATATTATGTTATCTTATGCGCTCACTTATAAAGAAACAGGTTAAATTATACCGTATAAGTGTACCGACCCGCACAGATTTGTCTGTACCGGTAACCTGCTTCTTTATGCAAGCGCCTTTATTGCATTATGGACAGGTATCTATCAATATGATACAAAAATTGTGTATTTTCGTAACTCACACGTTTCTTAGTCTTAGAAAGCGTTTCATTTTGACAATTCAACCACGCTCGGTGTGTTATTTCAACTTATTTCTTTGTCCTATAAAGGAATAGGAACTGTATTCAAATCGGATTGTGATTGAAAGTATGTTATGCATTTGGGGTGCAGTTCTACTTAAAAAGTCGCTGTTGTTATTAACAAGTGTGTGTACACTTACCAGCCACGTACTTCCATAGAACATTAATTACTGATTCACTCAGTAAATTAACAAAATTTATAGGCTTGCTATTACTTTCTTTGATACAGTTCAGTAATCGAGACAATTCATTTTGTATTTCCATTTCCATTGCGGTTTTTCCATAACCGACGTGTTTTAAGTTCTTCACAGCAAACTGTCTATGTATCTTCCATATTTCGCCATTGGCAAAAGTTATACCTATAACATTAAAATTCAAATTAACAACCTATTACCTTCGTATTTGAAATGCTTATCTATTTATGTTTTGTCTCTTACCTGTATTTTTATTTCCAAGATTTCTTAATTTTGAGAAGAAATTATGCGGTCTAGCATCAAATTCTTTGTCATTAAATACTTGACGAACGTTCTTTTCACCAAACACGACTACTAACAGTTCTGAGCTCAGTTTCATGCCTAATACATTTGTAGAATATTGTCTGGATAATTCTAAACATGCTCTCCATTCTGATCCATATTTTTTTGACATCATTTGTAAAATACCGCTACTTCCGATGAATGGATACCAAACTGGACCTGAAATAAAAATCACCCAATATTTCATTAATTTGTTTTTGGCCCTATTTCCACACTAAAAACATTCGTATGTTTATGTCTAGTAGGTATTTGAACAGGTAATACTTTTAATGATAGCGTTCGTTTAAATGTTCTTGTATGTACCATGCAAAACAGAATAATGTTGTATTAATTTGATTAATTCCAACTATCAGACAAATTAGCTAAAAAGTCGCTCCATCTAAAATTCTGGTATTCAGCTGCATCCAGTTAGACTGAAACCCCAAGATTGTTGGGAAAAGGTTGCTAGGCAGATGATGGGATAAATTAACTAAGCACAATAAAAGTCCTGTTATTATAAAACATAAACGATGTCACAGATTGGTTACATACAACCGAAGCAAAATCACAATTAAGGCCTGCAATAATTATTCTATGTCACAGACAGGCCAAATGTGGACGTGGCCTGTCCTCTTCTGCGCACGTTCACGAACAGCGCGGTTTGCGTCCATCTTAGGTACATATTCTGTACAGTCACGAGCACCAATACGTTTTTAATCTTTTTATGTTGTTATAAAGGGTGTAAAACACCTCTGCTCTTAACGATGCCGAAAGGCACTGGTTCTCCCTGTCATTGCGATATTTTTTTTGTTCTATACCATACCTGGGAACCTTCTAGTTACGGAGATATTAGGGGTCAAAGTTCCAACTTTTTGACATATTTTTTTTAAATACAAGTTTTTAATATAAGATTTTTACTTTAAACACCTACACGACCGCCGTACTATTCAATCCGTCCATCAGCACAATGTTTTGAGTGCGTTACATTGAGTTCTACCAAAAAACATGATTTTACACCCCCCAAAAAAAAGTCGTTTCCCAGCAATATTTTTTGCGTAAAGTTACTTAGTTTCATGTACAGAATGCTTGGTTGACGGCTTCGTCATGAGGTGATTTACACCGTGTATTGCTCATTTTTTATTTACCGATCGTTTGAGATGTGTGGACATTGTAGGCCTTACAGATTCCTAGATCCTTAATAACTAACTTTTTATTTTGTTCTACGTTTTGTAATAAGCAACGACTTACTGTCGGGTCTACGATGTCCTCCCATATTTAAGTACTAACGCTGTTACATAAAAACATTGTAGAACCAAATAATTTTAAAAGAGTAGCCATGGAGTTTCTTGCCGGTTCTTCTCCATAGGAGACGACCAACCCGAACCGAGCACCTTTTTGCTAACGTTTTATAAGTGCACCGTGTCATGTAGGCCTATGTAAAATAAAAACATTTTGATTTTGATATACTTTCCTAAAAGCGACCTTCTCGAGAAATTACGATTGTGACTTTGAGATAGGATCTATTTCATAATAATGAGTTCCAAAGTACTATGTCGCAACAACATGAAATTTAAATGAGAACAACGAGATAATCTTTTTTTAAGTTGCTAGTGTTTATATATGGGTGCTCGTACACGTTCATGAGAGGCGCGCGCGCTTCGAATGTGACGCGTCCATAACCAGTCGCGGCATGTGCGTATCATTAACGGATCGTGCGCGTGCGTTACACGTGCGCAGGTCTCGACTCGATCTGTAGGACTCGACTTTAAGAATTGATTGAACACAAACAAAACATCAAAATCAGTCGATTTGCAAATTCCTAGTAGTAGTAGTATTATATTAGTAGTTATAAAGTTAGTTAATATTAGGAGTATTATATTTTTTTGAATTAGAACTTTTACATCAACATTTCAACAACAAGATTTAATTTAATTTTTCAGATTGCGTAATATCGGACGGACTGAACGAACCTACTAGAAAAACTTATAATTATTCTGATTATGTCTATGACTTATTTATTTCAAATAATTTTGAAAGTTTTCGGTAATTCATCATAGAAATATATTTTTGCAAGACCACTTGTTTATTTCCTATTTAAAATCCTTCCTTTCATCATATATTGTTTTATCAACTGGTAAAGCATAAGATTTTTAAATTCAATAGGTTCACACGGCGACACATTAAGCAATATATTTCCAGTATTACATGGTCTTGCTTTGTATAGACTTCCCATACAATTAGAGATCCGCATAAACTGTTTTTTATCTTGGTTGGTCGCCGTGTGTTCATACATAGCATATTGAAACAAAAAAAACGTCCATATCGAGAAAAGAACACATGAAAACATAGCTGGGTCGTCAACGCAAATATGGGGACATAATTACCCTACAACCAAGAGTAATTTGCAGATTATGGGCTTTTAACTGGCCTAAAAATGATGGTTGACGTTACCTAGGCAGATACAGGATCAGAGCCCAGAGATAGAACAGTTTTATGCAGAACATAGCGCCCTCGGTATGTTCTGCATAAAACAGTTACAATTTGTAGGCAAGACGTTACAATTTGTCAGGTGATCCGTAATTGACAACTGACATAAGCTACGTTCATTGAGTATGTTTGCAATTTAAAGGGCTGCGTTGGCAATTAAACGTTCCGTTTTTGTTGTGTTAACAATGCTTCTATTTGCAAGTTTATATTATTATAACGACCATTGCTGTTGTATACCGACTCATAACATTGCTAAAACGTAAGAAAGCAAAACCGACATTCAAACTTATTATTGATAAGTTTAAAAGAATTAGAACCATATTTTGGAGGTTTGTGGACGTGGTGTTATTCATATAAATAATCATTTTAGGGAAACCTATATCCAAAAAAAAAAAATCATATCCGTACATGAACTTTCAGAAGCCAGGCAGAGAGTCTTATACAAACGGGCCATGTCCTTTTATGGCTGATTATTTTTTTGTTCTATTCGTATCTGTCAGGAGAGGTTGGAATTTTTTTTTTGTCTCGTTTTCTTGTTTAGGTAATTGCACTCTTGCGAGGCCGGGGCGGGTCGCTAGTAAGACATAAATATTAAAACGACTCTATAAAGTAGACCAATTGATTTCGATTAATACAAAGCATTATGTACAAATAATAATAGATATAGAGCGAAAACATGGCTGTCAAGGGCAAATTCACACATGTTGTAAACTTCTGTTAATTATTGTTGTCATGTTACCTAGCGGCATCTGTTGGAGATAGGAACACATCTCAGGTTTCAGATACTGCTAGCGACACCTTCCTACATGCTTTGGTACTACAGAGTGCCGGCTCAACCTACCCTCTCACGTAGTTCATACACATGACCAACAGAAGTCCAAAATGGAAACCATGTCAATTATTATCGTTATCTCATACTAAATTAAAAAAAAACTGATTTCTGTAGTTAAAGTTATTAAGGGCCTAAGTCCAGATAGTCTTTCTAAAAGTACCAAATCATCAAAAATGGGAACTGGATTCTGGTGACATTTGCAAAAAAATGTTCACGACTATAATAAATGAAACAGACCATAAGTATTATGGATAATGGAACTGATTTTTAATAGTGATAATATTGCATCCAATCATTGACTCTTTACAAAAAGTTACACAGAAAGTGAATCGCAATGAAACTACCAACGTCATTGAAAATCACAATGGTACATTAAGGTAGTGTTACAAACACATCACAGAACTCTAAGTAGATAGGTATAAGACCTATCAAAACGTCCTTCCACGAACAACAGTGTCAAGATCATATTCAAGTCATTTCAAGTATATTATTATTGCGAACCGCATTTTGTTGTAGAATCTTGAATTAATTAACGGCAACCAATCGATAGAGTTTGTGGTTCGTCCCGCAAACATTGAAGGAGTTATTATAGACATTTATTTCCCCGTCTACGAATATTGACTTCTCGTCAATATACACATCAACAGAATCTAGGGATACCTTAATCCTAAATTGTTTACTATTTTATAGTTTAAAATCTTGTCCATAAAAAGTTTATATACTGATTGAAACCTCTTCTATTATATTTTTAAAATTTAAAAATGTAAATAAAAACAAAAGGAAAAACGTGGTGTTAGAAAATGGTGCTATTCAACGCGTCGTTGCTGAGGCCCACACCGGTCAAAACGTGATTTCAAGGTTGTGGTCACGTTTTCGCAGTAATGGGGATGTTGCTGAACGGCACATAGATATTATGTTACTACGCAGAGACAAAATCGATTTCTCCAAATGACCGCCAAAGAACAACCCAATATCACAGCGATGCAACCAGTACAAAGGCTCCAGGAGGACCACCGGCTGCTGGTTAGCGGCCAAACCTTGCGAAGGAATTGCATGAAGTTGGTCTTCATGCTCGAAGACCGCTTCGTGTTCCAGCATTGCGACGTGGCAATCACGGTGGGCGGTTTTCGTGGGCTCTGGAGCATTTACCATGGAGTGACGAACAATCGGTATTTCGTGCTGTTCACCGATGAGTCCCGGTTTGGGTATCTTCCTGATTCTCGAAGAAGACGCGTTTGGACAACTCCAGGGAGAGTTAGCCGTCTACGCCACCTTCCGTAGGTCCACTCATACCAAGGCGGGACAATCTTGGTGTGAGCAGGAATTCGGCTTAGCTGACGAACTCAGCTCGTTTGGATCCAAGGCAGAATGACTGCACAAAAATACCACGAGGAGGTAGTAGAGCCTGTTATTGTCCCACACACATTCCAAATGGGCCAGGAATTTCTTCTCTTGCACGATAATACTTCCTATACGCCATTGCACGATAATACTTCCTATGCGCGGCTGGTGTCGGTCGCTCTCTGTGACCACGATATTCAAGTTTTGGATTGGCCTGCACAGTCACCCAACTTAAATCCTATCGAGCATGCCTGGGACATGTTGCAACGCATGCATGCATGTTGCTTGAGAGGAGGTGGGTAACACTGATTATTAATAATTAGATATCATAAAAAAAAAACAATTTCAATTAAAAATTTTAGTTTTAAAAATATTAACATTTTTAATTAAAACACACAAAAAAGTCATAAATATTTTTTATTAAAGAGTTTATTTTTTAGTACGACACATGGCTTTTATGAGGCGGACGTCTTTCAGCTGAAATGATGATGATGATGATCTTTGAGTTGCTTGTTGATGTTGTTGTACCCTAAGTAGACACTGTAAATAATCGTGTCGTTTTTTTAAGTTTTTAATGTATTTTTTCTTATTGTGACAACATAATAATGTAAAATAAATTACTACTATCATCGAATGCCGAAACCGATTTATATTTCTGAGCCCAAGTATGTAAAATAACTGCCAAAACCACTGTGAGAAAAAACTGATTAATCATTCTACTTTATGACAATCTTCGACATCGGCTTCGACTAAACAAACTGTGACAATTTTCAATTTGATTTACCTATTCTTTTATTTTTTTTATAATAATTAAAGCTCTAGCCAATTTGAGGTCAAGTTAGTTGACACACGCTGATTGTGACAACTAACTTGTAAGGTGTTAAAATCAGCGAAAATAGTCGAGTGACCTCCGCGAATCATTAAAACAATCGACGCCCGCATAGTCCCGCGCATGATTCCCCTCAGTGTGGCCAGAGCCGCATGCAAAGAATAAACTGATATCTACGTAAATTGCTGCCAAATAAATAAAGGCATTCTGTAGTAACTTTCTTGTACATAGTTGGAAAATCCCATGGAATTGGGACGGTGACAGGGTAGTTGCTGCTGGTGCAGCTATAAGGATTAGCTTTAAAGAGGGATTTATTCACATAAGTTTCCAGGTTCGATTTTCAATTCAGGCAAAGTGGAAGAGAGGGAAGAGTGTCAACAAATAGGCCAGATTCCTTAATAGAAGGCAATAATTCATTTCGGCTCAAGCGAAAAGAAGTTGCTGGTCGTCATCATGAATGAATACTTAGATTATTTCCACCCATCCCTACCCCAAATGATGCAATAATTTTTGATACAGCGGATTTCCTAACTATGTAGGGTGGGTGTTCGTGTTAACAAAGGTCGGTGACAATGCCTATGATATGGACCTAACAAAGAATAATATAAAAAAAAAGTTAAACGCCATAATGTACAATTACTGCCAAAAAATGATTCTAATTCTAATGATAAAAGGAGCGTCGGTGAGTCGGTGATTAAACATATATCGAATTAAAGCTTATTAGTTAGTTAGTTTTTCATTGTTCAGCAAAATCTTCTAATTCAAGAGATACAAGAAGCATACGTGTTTTATTTATTGGTTTTGTGTCACACACCAGATTGGTTGTACGTACAACTATCTTATAGGACATTTAGTAAGATTTTTGTTGGACAACCAAAAATACAAATTAAATGTACTTACTCATATTATTTCTATTTTTTACTAACCTGACCTTAACCTAACTTTGTACAATCCTGTCAGAATAGTCCCACGCAGCCCTAAGATTTCTGCTATGTCAAGAATTTAGTTAACGGTTCGCTTTCATCACATAACACCGAATGTGACTAACTTAAACATCGGCATTCCTGATACCATGAATCATGTCTGCTTTCCCCATTAAAGATTACAGTGGTGAAGTTTCTGTACCTCCAAAACTTAGCAAACAGATTGTTTTTAACTCACAATAACTAATGCGACCAACTGGGAACTTGAACCTGACACCATGAAACATGTCTGTGTACGTCTTTAAAGTCGTGAAGATTTTGTGTAGCCCAAAAATCGTTTTCAATTTATAATAACTAACGAGACCAGCTGTGAACATGTACCCGATACCATGAACCATGTCTGCTTACCCCTTTAAGGATTGTCGTCGTGGAGATTTTGCATCTTCAAAACTTAGCAAACAGATCGTTTTCAACTCATTATAACTAGTGCGACCAACCGTGAACTTTCGCATGGGTACGATGAAACATGTCAGCATACCCCTTTAAGAATGATGGTAGTGAAGGTTACGCTTGTGTATCAATGATGAAGTAGTGAAGGCTTGATACTACCCGTATTGGTAATATCACTTCTATAATGCACCTTGTATTGCTCTTAAATAAAAGGATGAATCTTGGACCAGAGTCTATAGAAGCTTGCCCGATGTCCTTTCCAATATCTTATTCAATTATCTGATTACCAGAGTTGCAACGAAGAACCCTTTAAATTAGATGTATATTTCAATAAAGAGTGATTTTGTACCTATGAGAGCCTATTTTTTTTTAATTAAGCCTAGTAAGTAATCCTAATGTTAAAGAAAATTTTGACATAAAATTTTAAGATTAAAGAATTATTTAGATGTTAGTTAAAATGTGATTATTAGATTAAGATTTAAACTAATCAATCAGAAGTCATGGACTCATGAGTCAGACTATATCATAATATAGTTCATAGTCCCAGAATACTGCTGCAGCTCTTTGGTTGGCAGGCTTACGATAGGTTGCTATGCCCTACGTTCGTCTTATAAATATGCACCAGGTGAATATTTATAAAAGAAGAAACTACATTTTAAGATTTAGAAAATAATTGAAGATTTATGTTGTTGTATTAGTAAAAGAATAAAGAATGTGAGCTGTCTTGAGTCTGTTTGTGTCTGCTGTATCAATAGGCTCATATTCTTTATTATCTTACCTTTACCTTTTAAAATCTGGCAAATTTGAAGTGCCTTTCTAGAGACTATGGTACGATAAATAATAACTAATATCCGGCTGAAGTTTCGGTTTAGGTTAGTAAAGGTTTTTAACACTTACGCCCAAAAAATGATTACGGCTGCAATTTTGGTATCGCCCCGAAAGTGGCCGGATATTCGGCACAACCGAAATTACAATTCTTGAGTTACTTTTCGATATAAATATTCATAAAAAAAAAACTAACACTACAATTATAAAATGGAGCGCATTATGAATAGGTAAGGTCTTTTATACGCTGTGGGCTGATTTTGAACGGTCTTACTTTATTTCAGAAATATTTTGGTATTTTTAAGCATTTTGTACGTACTTACGTACGTAAGTTTTGGTCCCGGTTTGGGCCGAATCTATGTGCGGTGCCGAGTATTCGATCACGGTTTCGGCAGTAAAACGTGATTCGATCGGACACTACTAATAACAAAATCTTCAGCTATATCCCTAACTTAACATCACAAGCTCCACTATGCAGCCACAAACACTATTTTGAATTCAGGCTGTGAAAGCAGAAGCATGTAAACAATGATGCTGTGGTTCTTCTTCTCCGTGTCTTTCGCACGACAGTACTTTAAAAAAATGCTCGACCATGATTCCGTCACTGTCACGCCGTCGCCGTCGTATGTAGCAGTGTAAAGATTTTTTCAATTACATGTTTTGGGGCACATGAGACAAGACAAGAGGATTCTGCTGTGCTATTAGAAGCTTATGAAAGATTAATCTACCGATTTCCAAACAATAGCGCTGAACAACTTACTCCACAGAATTGACGCTAGAACTTAAACATTCAACGTTGACATGGCCCTCTGTTACTTTGTATATTGAGAACAACAAAGTCTTGTTCTAATATCTTCCTTCCACTTAGGGTTTAAAAATGGCTTAACAGTATAAGCCATTTTCAAAACCTTATAATCAGAGTTAATGGCAAACACATTTGGCCATAGGAATAGGTGACACGAAAAAGATTTGAGTTCTGCTAATTTAATGAAGACGGCTCGCCCTTATTTTTCTTTTAAGTATTAATGCTATATTTAGGGTTCTATAGTCAATTGGCAAACCCTTACGATATCGTCATGTCCGTCTATCTTTCTGTCTTTCTGGATTGCCAACAATCGATGAAAATCGTAGAGGTCTATTTTCTATACCTACCCAATAATGTGTAATAGAATTACAAAAAAAAATTAGAAATTTCTTTGAAATACTCATTTTTGCGGTTGTTAAAATCAATACTGTGCATGAGTAAACCTTCATCCCAAATACAACACAGTATTACATAATAATAATTAGGATTATTCTTATTTGATAAGTATAGAACGTGATTTTGCCTAATCTATATTCAAGCCACATCATGCGAAAACTAGATGACAACTGGAGAGAGTGGTCGACGGCACATGGTGTGCAGTGGTCACGGTTACACAAACGAAAAGCAAATTTAATTTGCAGCAGATATGGATAGCTAGCAAGAGGTCGGATTTTTATTTCCATTGTGTCCCACGTCCAGTATTTATACTTTATATACTGGAGGTAGGTCACAATTGAAAAAAAGTCCGACCTATTGCTTTATGTCCTAACCCTGTTCTCGAAGTGTTACTGTTATCGGACCGCATACCGTTCCAATTACACCAGGAATTAAGTATTATGGAACGCCTCTCCACCGCAGTTTTCAACCGAATTATGCTATAATTAAGACTGGCAACCTAGGCGTGATTCACAGCAAACGAGCAAAACGCTGGACCTTAGAGGTTGTCTTTTCAGGAAATCTCAAAAAGACCAGGACCGATATATCTGGTGCCAAGCTAGGCCAATAAACCAACAAAGATACGGAGTACGATCCGCAGCACTTAGGGACCAAACCTTAAAAAATATTTTCTGACCCAAGTCATTTTCCTGTGTGTGTTATAATAATAGTAGTGTAAACGTCAGGAAGTTGAAAAGTTAAGAGAGCGACGGACAGATACATTTTATTAAAACGGTTTTGTTGACTAGACTTACAATTTTTAGCCTTTATTCGTATTCTATGCACACAAAATTAAAATATCCTACACACAAATTGCAATATATAGCTTATGTACAACGGCTTAACCCAGAGTTGGGTTTACACAGCAAACCTTACTTTTATTTCGAGATTTGCAAAAGAGGATACGTTTGCGTAAGTTTTGGGCATGGGCATAATAACATTAAAAAAAAATTAAATCAATTTTTTTATTAACCAATCTGAACTAATTCATACAATATACAAGGTGTTGTTTTGCATCCTCGTCAAAATTCAGGATGTTGTCACAAAAGACATGAATAATCAATATAAATTACGGTACCTAGTAAATTATTACAAAAAACTGCGTTTTTTTGTTTAAATTTGTCAATATTTCAGAATAACCCCCTTAACGTGGTTTAGGGAATATGAAATTATCGAAAAAACGTTTGAGGTTTTTTGTTTGTGTGTAAGCGAAATTATAAGGCGGGGATCAGACGGCCCGTGTTTAAAACACGGGTGGTTCACAGTTACCGATTTCAGTAAATAAATGAAAAAAAGAAAATTACCAACTCATTTTATTATTGATTCGGGTCGAGAATCATTAGCATAGTTACCTCCTAGAATTTGACGAGGTTGCAAAACAACACCTTGTATATACAGATAAATATTCATATATAATACAATGCCATCACTTTAATCAAATCTGCATAAGTAAACTTGATCTGGCAAAGGAAAAGCTAACAGGTACCTAATTTATTCGGTGTATAAAAACTTTCACTAAAATTCTACCAAAAATACCGTTTCCGGAAATAATACCGTTACATACCTACTTTTTTTAATACGGTTAATTGCCTTTTACTGGTTTTCTTAGGTTAGGGCACATATTAAGGATCTTATATTAAATCTACAAAACAAAACACTATATGTTTTTGTGTCTATATAACCTGAGCAAATAAGAATTTTAATACATCGACATCATACAAACACAAATCTACATTTATCATAATAAGATCTACAATAGAACACCGATGAAATAAAATCATTCTCTATTGTGTTATGTGGGTACGTAACATAGTTACGCTATCCAAAACGTTTACTTGCACGGCTTGATATGATTTGTAGCCATGCCATGGAATATCTACTTCCAAGTATTCAAAGTTTGCTGATCATAGTGATAAAACGATGGACACAATCATGAGTGATTGTTAGGTACGTAAGTACGTACCAATGTAAGTATACTACACATGTGCGATTTATCATTTTTTTAATAATAAGGATAAAATCTCAATTATAAGGATAAAATTGAATAATTCCTGTCCTTAAACTTAACACAAGTAAACAATTTGATAATAGTAGTTATATCGCAAATGCTTACCTAAAAAATACATGATTGTGGACAAAAAATAAACCATATTATGTAAAGAAAGAAGCAAAAAGTGGCAAAATTTAAGACCATTTTTTGTCATATAGTACTAACAAAAAAAATAAAAAATAAAAGTACAATAACTTACCCGGCGGAAACTTCCTTGGCTTGATAGTTGAGATAAACCCATACAAAATCAATGCGACCATGAACAGTAGTAGCAACGTAGGGATCATTTTTAAAGATCGTTATTTTTACAGTGAGCAGTGTATAATACGCGTGTGGTATAAATATCCACTGGCGGCCTACTCGGCAACCGAAACGCAACTGTTCAACGCGGACAGACAGCGTCAATTTTAATACGAAGGATTTACGTTTGGTGATGTCCTTGTTGTAGCGAGATCACATACCTGTTCCATGAATGTAATACCATATATTAAATGTGACACCCTCATGGGTATTTCAATGTCTCTTCTTATTAAAAATCTTCAAGTCATTTATTCAATCACTGCCTCACAATGCGCAGACAAAACCCCTGGGTCTACAATCATGAACTTTGGCTAAGAATTCTTTAAAAGACAAAGGTGAGCGAGCGCTAAGAAAGTCTTTTATTTATGAATATATTCTTCATATCTAATATACCTATATTAGATATGAAAGTTTCAATGGAAGCCTCACTTTTAAAATAAGAAACTTGAATGGTTTTGTAAAGTCATCCTCTAAAGGTCCGGTCTAACGGGGACAACAGAAATTGCGGTCGCAGGTCCGGACACTGGACCTGAAAAGTTTTGGAATTGGCGTTTAATTCGTTCATCAATGTTAGAAAGTCATCCCCAAAATTCTATGGAAATATACCAAACTACAAGAGAAGTACACGGCCCAATGAAATTTAGTTTAGCATTATGGTTTTTCTGTCTTTTTTTCGTCTCCACCTTCCGTTTTAGTGTTCCGTAGGCAACAAGGAATCCTCACAGTTTAGCCATGTCTGTCCGTTTGCCTGTCTGTCCGCATTTTACGGACTCTTAGTGCTAGATGTCTGTAGTTTGGGATGAGTAATGGGTATACAAATTAATAACGCCACGAAAGTGGTAAACAACCGTTGACAAAAAAAAGGATACCTCCCCTGACTACACGTACAGTGGGGATCATTGATTTTATATATCAATGGTGGGGATGTCTTTTTTTCGTCTATCGCATGTGGTTTTGTCGTTGGATAGGCTGTTCGAAAATATAGATTGTGTTTGAAAACCATTTTACCATTGCCACTTGAAAAAAGGCATTTTGATTTAATTCAATTTCGAAAACTGTTCAATTTCACTATAAATATTGAATGTTTATATATTTTAATCATTTGTTCTCGTATTATCGATTATATAATAAAATGTCATAAACATAAATACTATCATTTATTTTCCCGCAGTTAATGCTAAAAAGTAGAGTACACAACTCGTAAAATCACGGCAGTAGTATTTATAACAAATTTAAAAGGAGAAATTTCACAGTAGGCGTTACAAGTTAACGAGTAATCGACTAACTTATAAAATGCTCTTGGAGAAGACAGTGGAAAAATAATAATTAAAAAAGACTATCTCCATAACTACAACATAGCAGAATTCAAATTAATACGTGACGCTGTTTACCAATCTTTGTTGTCCGCTTACCTCTACTCGCGGTGGTACTCAAATAGATCATTTTTTCAAACTGCTCTTGTGATGTTGGATTTTGTAACTTTTTCAGTTACCACCGTCCTATGTGGGCCCGTTTCTAGACTTTATTAGTCGTTTAACCGTGAACGCAATCAATGTTCACGGTATCAATCAAAAAGCCCCCTATTATGTTCGCATATTGTGACCTATATCTCATTAACTGTCTTCCCTTTCCCAAACTTGTTTTAACCGGTTTAGTTTGAGTAAGTTTGCATAATTATATCATTTAATATTTTAGTGTCCGGTATTTGTTGTATAGGTAGTGGTTTGTGAGTGTCGTTATTTTGTTTTGCGCAATGCTTTAGAATTATGATGAAATAGTTATGCAGAACTCCCGCTTAGTAGGTACAAAGTGCACACGACGAATAATCAAGCGATACAAAACCAGTCTATGCGGATCTTTAAATGTTCACGATATCTATACAAAGGGAGGTCATGTTATACTGGAAAAGTATACGATGTACTGCCGTGTGTACTCAATGTTGCCGAGTATTTGCTGGAAAAAACTCGCCATCATTGGTAATTGTGAATAATTGATAATTTGTTAAAATAAGTTTGGATTAATTAATAGTCACTTTGTGTGACCGCACTGTTCTTCTTATCTACGATACGGATTTTAATGCGGTTTTGGCCAACATAGGGAATCTTTTCCAAAAGGATTAAGGGTAAAGGGCCAGGATAGCTAGCCTAAGATTTTTTGCAATTTGCACGTTTTTTCAATTTCGCGGGCTACACTCGCGCTTCAACTTAAGAGCGTTTATACCCTACGGCATTTCATACAAACTTTCAAATCGTTATTTTCCGAAATTACTGAACAGATTTTAATGAAACTTCCTACGCATAAGCAGTATACATAGGTCTAAAAAGTTACTAAAACACATTTTCGAAATGTCTTTTAAAAATGAAGATAATTGTAAATTTCTGTTTCTATAGATAATTGAAAATCGGTCTAATTTAGCTGTAACATTATTTTTCGAAAATGATTTTAGTAACTTTTTAGACTTATGTATACTGCTTATGCGTAGGAAGTTTCATTAAAATCTGTTCAGTAATTTCGGAAAATAACGACTTGAAAGTTTGTATGAAATGCCGTAGGGTATAAACGCTCTTAAGTGTATGACAACATGATACTTTTTAATATTGAAATCACATGATAAAATCAATTATTACTTGTCGCTTGTACAGTATAGAGTTCGTGAAAATTGATGGTTCTACATGTTTTTACACAATCTATAAACTAATAAAGTTCCAAGTAAAAAAGTTGCGAAAAAAATATGCTTAATTAATGTCACACAAATTGTTCTAAAACTGATACAACGATAGTAAGTATTCATACCGACGGCGACGTACCCGCAGTACATCCATATGTGGCTTAATCATATTTGGAATCATGAAGGAGGAATATGTCATACTTATGTCAATGACGATCTCGCGCAAAGAATAAATCACGACGAAGCGTAGACTCTACCCTCTTAACACAAGTTTAGTGTAATACGAATTAATGATCTAAAGAATCCGTGTTGAATTTGTTTTTTTTTGCCATTTTTTTTAGTCTTCGTAGCAAATCCACTGACCGTCTGTTCCCTTATAAAAAATACGTCTATAGAGAAAATTATATCTACAGGTAATACGATGCATCAGACATGGTTCATATTAGTTAAGTTGGCAACAAAGAGAACTGGGAAACCATTGGTGATTTTTACTTTCTTGGCGTCAGTAAATTAGTAAAACTTTGGAAATTAGCAACAAAATACTTCAACTCTTGGGTTTTGGTACTGATTGTAAAATATTGATTCTTGTATGAGCAGTTTCGTAGAATCATTGTATCATTCAACTAAGTCCTGTTCCGGTTATGGTTTGTTACACATGTAATGGATTTAACAGAATGTCACAAAATTGTGATAGAGATTTCGGTGGAGAACTCATGTAGATACTGAATTATACGTTTTTTTTAAATCGAAAAGAAAAAGCTTTATAGTGCTACGGTGTTGTTCTCAATATAAAAAAAAATGCAGCGGAAAAATAAGGCACTGCGCAAACGTGTCTTGTGTCGGGTAGAATAGCTACCAATGAATATTTGATTTCTATATAACCAGTATGAAATCCGCCACTCCCTGCGTAGATGTAAACTGTGTCCGGCCGCCGGTACAGTTAGTTCTCACGTATGACGCTAGGTGGCGCTTACTCAGCACCATGCTAATTTTGCGTAAACGTTAACGTTAAAAAAAACTCGCGCTAGGCACACAGAACACAACAACTACGGTTTCCAGTAACGGTGTGCCGTGTCGGTAACAAAAAGTGTCTACATTTGCGTAGCCCCTTATCGTTCGTTCGTTATAAAAAAACTTGTTTCCGATTTCAAGTAGCTTAGACTTTTTTATTTTCTTTTTTCATCAAATGTCTCCTCCCGCTCTGGGCGGAGCGGAAGGGAGTGCCAGACTACACTGCCAAAAAACCATCCATGTTCCTTCTTAGCCCTTTGTTTTCCAGGCCCACGGTATCTCTTTCGAACAGTCCCGCAGCCCTGGCAGGCATCGGCCCTCTCGGACCCCTTCCGATTTGCTGACATCTCCTTGAAGCGCGCGTGGAACACAAACGCGCCTTCGGTACGGCCTGTCGTCATAAGACGGGCGGACGGTGAGCTAGCCCATTACTCACCGTCCACAGGCCCGCGCCTACGGTGGCCGGGGACCACTGGTTGCCCCCCGACGCCCGGGGCGTGTCCCGCGGCGACTGGGACGTGAGGTTCTCTCCCTCTCACGTTCTGCCACCTCCTTCGCTAGCATGACTACTTCGCAGAAGGAGGCGACGGCTTCCCATTCCCTCTCGCTCCGGACCATGGATTGAACCAGGGCCGGACGCGAGATGTCGCCGCCGCCAATCGCCACTACGAGGACACGGCGGTGCTCAGCCCAAGCGGGGCAGAGCTCTACGGTGTGCTCCACCGTGTCCTCCGGCCGATTCGCTGCAAGAACCTTCCGAAACAACCGTGTCCGCTGAGGACCTGCGTCAGGCGGAAGGTGAGGGCGCCGCCCGTGGCACCTCTCCAGCCACTCCTCAAAGAGGGGACTTATCGCCACTATTGTGGCGTGCCCTGCATGGGGGTGCGACAGTCGCTCTCTCCATGTCGCCATGAGATGCCACCAGTATGGATCCCGACGGAGGCGCATTCCGAGGCCCATGAAAGCACAAGGCCTCGGACTTGTGCAATGCCACCTCAAGACCCAGTTGCCGGATTCTCTCCACGACTATCGCAACCCCGCGTGTCATAAGTGCGGCCGCCGCCTCGTGGCGACCTCCCTTGAGCCAGCGTGTCGTCAGCGTAGCAAACTACGTTGTCACCGCTAGGCCTCCGGCGCGCAGCACCCAGTCGTAGCCGATGGTCAACAAGGGCGGCCCCAGAACCGATCGCTGTGGAACACCGCACGACATCTCTCGCCGGTTCCATTCTCCGGTGCGACCGGGGTAGATGACGGCCCTATCCGTCAGGTAGTCCCCGACCACACGATGAAGGTAGGTCGGCACCCGGTGATGCCGGAATGCCTCCCTAATGCAGCTCCAGTGGATTGTGATTGTGATGGTGATGACTGGAAGCGCACAAACTCTACCACATGGCGCATTTACTGATAAGTCATCAGTAAATGCGCCATATCAAAAGGAGAATCTAGTAAAATGCCCTTGTGGGACAAAAGACGTTAAAATAAAACGTCTGAAATTTAAAATCGTTTGAAATGTATAAACGGCATGATCGTCGAAAGGAATGCTGACGCAGGAAATAAACCAAAGATAATGAGTAAACTATTTAAATTTCAAGTTGTTTTTTTTTATATGACAAATAAAAACCGCTTTTTCATATGTATGTGAGAACTAAAATGCGTTATTTTATGTATTATAATGTATTATTTTTTTACAGAGTTTAGAAATTGTCCCCTAAAATAATGCATATAAAGTGCGAAAACGTTTAAAAAAAGGCAGATATTTCATTTTGTTCTGATTTTTTTTCAAAGATACGTCATTCTTCTCACGTTTTTGTCCCTCAAATAACGTGCGTTTGTATTTTCATTCTTACCCCATGGCTTCTTTAGGCAATGTTTTTTTGTCCAACACCTGTTCCAGGCCATTATGGGCGTGTACATGCAGATTGTTGGAAAACAACACTAAAATAATTATAATAAAAAATAATTCTCCTTATTTAATTTCAAAGATTTTAATGAGCGTTAATCAAAATGATTAAAGATTACATTAATCATTTCTGTTTAAATCAAATTGCAATAATAATTAAACTTCAGCTTAGAGCCAATGGATTTGTGCGTGTTCGCCGGATGACAGTCGCCTTCAAAGCGCTTGCCAACGCCGCCATGGCGTTTACAGACCCGTTCGGAATTATCCGCTCTAAAATCAATTTTAAACCACAGAATAAAAATAATCGATTACAGCTCATAAAAAGTGTCACGATAAATAGGTAAACTAAATCATTGCGCGCCGTTACATATACAGGGTGTTTGGTGCATCGTGTGCCAAATTGAAATGGTCGGCTGGGGGGGTCATCTTCTATCTTTTCAGACCCCTAATTAATTCTCATGTCCTGTGGATTTTTTTTCATCGACTTTTTATAGTTTTATTAAAAAAATACCCAAATTTTACATTCAAATACAAATTTTAAAAAAAAAGTATAAGTCGCAGACTCTGAATTTTAATTTTATTTAGATGTGTATTATATTCCAGTACTTTTAAATTCAAAATTAGTGACATTAGCCATCTAGTTTTTTTAAATTTACTCGCAAAGTTTCGGACTTCAATTAAAGCTGTCCATGTTACAGCTATTTACATGGCTATAAAAAAACCAAAAGCAACCGGGATCTTCCAACTCCCTCGAAAATTCTCTAGTCTATCCTCTTGCTAGTGATGTGCCACATGCCATAAAAATCTTTTTACAACTTTGTGAATTCGCTAGAACTGTGAATCGAGTCACAAAATTTTAAATTCCAAATTATGACTTAAAAAAAAAATAATTGCTAGATGATACCTGAAAAACTTATTAAATCTGTTATCTCATTCTTAGAAGGTAAAATTTGTCTCGTATCTCTCTTTTGGGTGGGAAGCGGGATTCTAAAAATAAAGAATAAATTCATTTTTAACATTTCTTTAATAATTTTGTGTGACGATGTGTTCCCCAATGCGTGGATAGGTCGCGATGGCCCTATTTCTTGTTTCTCTTCCCTCTTTGGTATTAGTCACACTAAATTTGACAGACCTCTTTTATACCCCCTTATTAAAATCATAACAGCACCCTGTCAGTTCAGCACCAGGGAATACTATTTGAAAAGCATTTATCTGATCAAGTCATATTCACAAACAAAATAAAACGTCTGATGTTAAAAACACAAATCTTGTCACTAAATCAAAACAAAGACTTACCAGAACTTCATTATTGTTAAAGGAACAACAGCGGTACTCAGAATATATTGTCATGTTAAATGTTGGTTGGTGATGCAATTAATACTTCTTTGGCGAATAAGAATAATTATTTTACTATTCGACGAATAAAAATAGCTAGCTAATTGTTATTATAAATTATTAGTTTAAGAAAATAAACATAAATTCAAATCTACATGTTTTAGTATTACGTTAATAATCAAAACTAACTTCTGGCATTTCTTTATGTAAAAATATCACAGATATCCAACTTGTTGCTTACATTGTGTGCGTTGCGTTTACAAGTTTTAAAGGGGTTCAGACATTTTTGTATGAGCATGCGCCCGATCCAGTTGTCTATGATGGTATCATTACGTTGTATTGGGATCGACCTATCGGCACTGACAGGAATATTGTTGCCAATAAGCCTAACATTGTGTTGATTAGAGCGTCGCACAATGATTGTTCATATAGCGGTCCCGCATGAGTCTCGTGAAATCAGAGAAAGATAAAGAAAGAAAATTGAAATATCTAGATTTGGTTGTCGACATGTGGAACGTGAGTAGGTACAGCTGTCATTGTGCCGATAGTCGTGTCGGCTAATTGCTTAATAGCCAAAAGCCTCGACCAACATCTGAGGAGTTTTTCGCTTGGCAGCTGGATCAAGTGCTTGATTCAGAAAGCAGTACTTCTGGACACGGCGTATATTGTTAGGAGGTTCCACTCTCAAGAGCCCTAACCACCGGTGGCTCGGACCCTGTTTCTGATGCCGGTGGGCTACAATTTTTTTAAATATGTTTTAATGTTTTATAAAAGTTTTGAAGAAATACGCAATAATATAAAACACAAAAATGAGAGCAGCGGTGGGCCAGTGGTAGCAGCCCCGACTTACGAGCAGTAAGCC
Source organism: Cerastis rubricosa (assembly GCA_949152445.1). NCBI lineage: Eukaryota > Metazoa > Arthropoda > Insecta > Lepidoptera > Noctuidae > Cerastis > Cerastis rubricosa. Next base: position 18,346,437 of record OX424523.1, on the reverse strand, counting down.
GTGGGTTCGAAACCAGGCAGGCGAATTACTTTGTGTAATTTATTTCATCACCGCTGCCCTCAAAAATGGTGAACGAAAACATCGTGAATGTTTCTAGAACTAAAGCCAGCAAAATAAGACATTTCGTCAAATTGAATAAAGCTCAAAAAAAACAAAATCAAAATATTTTTATTTTACATAGGCCTACAGGGGCACTTATAAAACGTCGGCAAAAAGGTGCTCGGTTCGGGTTGGTCGTTTCCTATGGAGAAGAACCGGCAAGAAACTCCATGGTTACTCTTTAAAAATCATTTGGTTTTACAATATTTCTGTTACAGCATTAGTACTAAAGTATGGGAGGACATCGTAGGCCTGGCAATAAGTCGTTGCTTACTACAAAACGTAGAACCAAATAAAAAGTTACCAAGGATCTAGGAATCTATAAGGCCTACAATGTCCACACATTTACAAACAATCGGTAAATAAGAAAAAGAGTCTATACAACAACAAAAAATAAATAGAAAATATCACAAAAAGACTAGATCAAATAAGTGACACAAATGTTGTCATCCGTGCTGTAACTATTCTAAACAAAAGGTGTAATGATTTAAAAACATCTGATTAAAAAGAAAGGAAAAAAAATAAGATTGAGAATAGTTAGAGACATCCACACATTTGTGCCGTTTATGAGCTACCAGGGAACCCGCATGTGCGAAGGGGCTAAGGCCAAACTTCTCTATCTTCAACGTAGTCCCTAATTTTGTGATATGCTTTTTTAATTAGGACACGTTTATAGTAGATTGTTGCATCGAGCGCAAAGTGAGTCATTAATGCACGAGTGTTATATTGGTGCCCGAGCGCATGCGAGGGCACTAAATTATCACGAGTGCATTAATTACTCACTTTATCGAGGTGCGTAATCTGCTTTTCTTTCAACTACCCTGACAAAATATACCTACTCAAAATAAAAACTCAAGTTAATAAAACAAAGTTAAATTCATCTTCCCTTCAAACATACAATTATTAAAAGTGCAGTTATTAAAGGTTATTAACAACTTCATTTGCAGCTGTTTTATATATTTTCTGGAGTTGAATTCATATCGCTATCCCTGTCAATTTCCATGATTTTTTACCTTTTTATTTGGTAAATAAGAAGTATCAAAGTTTTACAATGGCACAAAATGCGCGCCATTTGTTTTTTTTTCACCAAGTCAGTTTTATTCAGCCGAGTTTTACTTTCAGCCAGTAATCTTTTTGATCTAAAGCATACATTTTATTAACTTAATAGGAGATATTACACCTCTGTGGTAAATTTAATTCCAAAAAAAAATTAAAACAGTGCAGTAATGAAAAACAGTGCAATAATGAGATTTCATATAACTTTTCTGCACTGTTTTGGTTCTAAGCAAAAAAGACATTCTTTGTGATCGGTTTTGTAGTGATTAATGATAACATTACTGCGTAGTTGAAAGAAAATATAATTTTTAAACTTTCCATCGGTCAGTTCTGTAACTGACTTCGGCAACTTATTATAAAAGCGTATACTGTTTATAAGAACAGACTTGCTAGTTTTGGTTAATCTGAATTTGGGTATTACAATTTCGTGTTTACTGCGTGTATTTATATAATGGAAGTCGCTTCTCATTTTGAAAAGTCCTCGGTTTTTGCGGACATATAAAATACATGCTAAAATATAAAGTGAAGGCAGAGTCAGTATATCGATTTCTTAAAAATTTTCTCTGAGGGATTCACGAGGACCCATTTTGTAGATACCGCGGATAGCTCTTTTGTTCATCTATAAAACGAGAGCACGATGGCTGGTTTTTTTCTTGTGGCTGTGATTCAAGTATTACTTTTTTTATCACTCTTTATTTCTACTCCCTACATTGCTCTTGATTTGGTTATTCTTTTTAAGTTTCGCTTCCGTTATACATTGCGGATCTCTTATTTTGGGAGATTTCGCGGATACCGGGCATCAATAAGTTCTGGTAAAATACAGTCTTGGTAGAAAACAACCAATTTCGGCTTCATTTGCTTGTCAAAAAAGTCGTCATCTTTGTAAATAATTTCCGTTTTCAGGGGCTGTTTTTCATCAAACCAGATGGCAAGCAAACAAATGTGTTTTTTTTTTGTTATATGCAGCTACCCCTGTATTTGAAAATACCAGTTATGATTTTTGTTAACAGTTAACTGACCATTCTTGTCAGAAAGCCAAAAAGTTACTTTTTTTTTCTTTTATTGCCTGGCCCTTTCTATGGGCTGTAATAGGACATTTAACTTCAATTATAGTTTCATCACCACATACACCGTCTGGAGAAGCGCCAAGAAATGGTATATCTGGGTCAAGAAAAAGACTACAAGGTGTGATTGTTATTTTTTCTTGAATTTCAAGCTGTTGAAGAGCAATTCTTTCATGATCTCGTCCATCTTTGATAGAGTCTACATGCCCCAAGTCTTTTGCTTTGTAAAGCATATTTTTTGACGATGCTGCTGCAACTTGTGTCTGCCCTCTTTTTTATAATCCGGCAAAAATAAGAAGCTGTTAATAACGATCGACGTAGTTCCAGCCATTCACTACAGCTACTTTGGAGAATTGTTCTTTGTTCAATATAATGTATATCCGCGTCCGTCCTTTTTTAAATTTTCTAAAAATATTTTAAGTCGCCACATTTCGTCTTCAGGAATATCTGGCCTCAAACTACTTTCACCGTAATTTTTGTCACCACAAACATTTTTCATTGTAAAGGGCATGCGCTTTGGTATAATAGTATTTTTTTATAATTTTAATCTTTTCAATTTTCTTTCTTCTAATACTGCCGTAAAAAAGCCCTAGGGTAACCTAGGGCTTTTTTTCTGTAATTGACTATCACTGTTGAAATAGTATTTTTCGAATTGAACGAATTCATGGCTGCGGCACATCTTGTAGTATATCCTTTTCGTAGCGAGTAATTCATTCTCTTTCCTTCTACAAATTTGGACACAATACTGTGGAACATTTCCACAATGTTGCTGTCAACTTTGTGAATCAGACTACGAGCATGACTTGCAAAATTGCCCATAACAAGCAATATTCACTGCCAAAGGGGGCTGGTGAAACAATCACGTCCGATTTCATTTTCTTGCTTCTTCAGTTCACAAAAATATGTTTTTTTTTCTAGACAGAACATCTTTAACTCTATTGTGTGAACTGATTATCATTATTTATTTGTTAAATTATTAGTTCCCCACCCACGATTCCCTTGTGTAAGAACTTTTGTTTTAATATAAATGTTTGCTGAAAGTTAAAATAATAGTTTAATTTATTTGCTCCCCTCTTTCTTGTTAGTTTTTTGCGCTCCGTACCACTATCACAGTCACTCACACAACTCAACTCTGTTCCCGACACCCGAAACTCAGTGTCCACTCGCGAACTTTTTACAGCACTTTTTCGGTTTTTACACAGTTGAACCACTGGATTCCAGGCTCTTGACAGTTGAAACACATCCTCCCGGTTGTAGTTCTTATATTTAGTCATTTCAATAGCTTCTCTTACCAGTCTGAGTACATATATAGTGGCGTTCTGTCGAGATGACCTGAGGGTTATGTAACTCAATCCAGAGGTTCGGTCCTGATTCAAAGAGATGTTGAGCTATGGCCGATTTTTTGGTGTCATTATTTTCACCGCCCTGATGTGTTTCACTATTCGACAAGCTACGGTACGGTACCATACGCAAGAAAGAGGGTAGACCGATTTGTCTGCTCATAAACACCAACCCGCAATAACTTCAGTTTATCTGACATCATGGCGTTTGCAACAGCGCCAAAATATCGGGAACTGAAAACAAATAATAAACATGGTAAATATCCCGTGATATTGATAGTATTATTGAACTTTTAAAATACCCACATCTACACATTAAGAAATTGATAATTATTTATTAATAATGTACTATTTTTAATCAAAATTATTTTATTCTTACAAAGCAGTTCATTATGCACTCTAAAAAGTACTTTTTTTACAACTACATACATAGTTCAGGTAGTCCGTCCATCATGCCGTAGGCCGTGTCACTTAAGTGAAGCCGCGTACTACTTATTATGAGACAGACAGAACCCTCAAGATCCTGAGCATTCTATATCCAACCTTCATACAGTACAAAACGAACAGAAAAACTTGAACCTACAATGACATATGTCATTAATGACTGTCTGTCTGTCTGTCTGTCCGCGGTTTAGCTCAAAAACTATTGGTACTAGAAAGTTGTTATTTGGCATGAGTATACACGTTAATGACGCCGAAAAAGTGGTAAAATAAAATTTAGAAAAAAGCAATTATTTAGGGTACCTCCCCTACATGTAAAATGGGGATGTTAATGTTTTTTTCGTCCTTCCCATAGTGTGGTATATCAATGGATAGGTCTTGCAAAAATATTAGGGGTTTGCGAAGACTGTTTTTTGATTGCGTAAACCGTTCGTGACTTATCAAGCTTTAAAGTACCAATTTTCGTTACAGTCAAGTGTCCGGGGGGGACACTTGACTGTACCTCTACCGACTAAACGGTTGTAGTTAGAAATACAAATGTCACGGCAGTAGTACCTATAAATAACGAAGTTTAAAGCGCTCAGGGGCAAAATGTCCAATTCTCAAAATGTCTAACGGTGTCAACATGTCCAAATCCCAAAATGTCCAAGTCCCAAAATGTCCAAATCCCAAAATGTCCAAATCCCAAATCGTCCAATTCTCAAAATGTCCAATTCCCAAAATGTCCAAATCCCAAAATGTCCAATACTTGAGAAAGTATTGGACATTAATTTAAAAATATAATAAATAATTATCCTCGACATCGTTGTTTCTCGAATGTTTCCATAGCAACCAAAAACACATCGCGATCTAACGCGTAACGCTAACAACGCCATCTAGCTCATCAAGCTAGTTTTTGTTCCTAAGTTTTCTGGTATTTTCAATTTCTTTGTTACTGTGTATTTTTTAAATCTGTATTCAAGTAGGTACTTGCGATATTGAATAATGGATATTAATTTTATTAGTTATTTAGAAACAAAACAGAAAATGTAAATAATATGCATAAACTGAACGCACCCTGAGATTAAAGTATAAGTTGCATCAATATGGGTATTTTTGAAAAATTATTACGCAGTTCGTCAATTATTTATATTAAATTAGCTGTACCCCGCATGCGTTGCAATGCCCTTTGTACTACCTACCCTACCCTACCTACCTAATCCTTTGATGGAGTATCTACTGTAACGCGAGTGCCTAAAGACTCCTTGGTGGTTCGTGGCCTGTATGCCATAAAACCACCGTGGAAGAACAATATACGTTTTGTGACAGAGAATGTCATTGGGATTAGGAGAACAGTTCTATACAAGTTAGGATATGATTTTTCTTCTAATTATTATCGTTACAGTACGTATTTATTGCCTTAAGCAATAAAACCAGCTGTCATAATATTGTATTTGTGGTTTTTGTGTTTGTGTTTTTCACATTCATATATTTTCAAAATCTACAATGACTGAAGAATTTGAGTTTGTTTGTAACCAGAAGGATAAACTTACTTTGATTCGTAATGGGTTCCAATTTAACAAAAACGTGACTAATAAAAATGGAAGCACTTTGTGGCGTTGTATTAATAGACGGATGTGCACTGCATCAGTCACAATAGATAAATCAAGGAAAAACGTATTGAGAGAATCGACGCACTCTTGCGAACAAAATCTTGTCCAATTGCATATTAACAAAGTGAAATCATCTTTGAAGAGGGCAGTATGTACAGATTTGGGACCGATTCAGAAAATTTGTGAAAAACCTTTGAAAAAATTAAATGAATAGTACCGTTACGATATAGATTTGCTACCGTCATTTCAGACCATTAAAAAAACTTTATATAGATCCCGCAAAAAGTATTTGAATACAAATTTATTAATACACAGTGATACTAGCACAATTAAAATACCAGAAAACTTGAGAAAATCATTTATGATTTGTGAAGATGGTGACACAGAAAAAATTATAATATTTGCAACAATTACGGCGAAAAAATTCTTAAAATTACCAGGCTCATACTACGCAGATGGAACGTTCAAAGCAGCGCCAAAACCATTCTATCATTTTTTTGTTATTCATTTAGATATCAATTCTGATGAAAAAACAACAAACATTATTCCAGTGATCTATGCCCTTTTGCCAAATAAAATGGAACACACCTATGTGCGATTATTTTCGCTCATAAAAATTAAGTTAGGAGTCCAAATCCAAAAGTTTAAATCAGATTACGAAGTCGCTATATTAAATGCTGTATCATACGTTTATTCGCAAGCTGAAGTGACCGGATGTTACTACCACTTCAATGATGCCATCTGGAAGTATTCGAAAAAAATTAAATTAAATTCAACAAGCACAGGGCGAAATACTACCCGAATGAGTGCCATTATACCTTTGGTTCCGGCAAATGAAATACCTGCAGCATGGCACTATATTTTAGAGACGAGCCCAAACTCGCGCGAAATGGATAAGTTTCGTAGGTACTTTGAGTCCACATGGTACCCAAAGAAGTCACCAGCTTTATTGAGCTGTACCGGACAACGTCATAGAACCACTAACGCATTAGAAGGATGGCACAGACGATTAAATAACCGTGTCCAGAAGAATCCCAATTTATACTTCTTTATATACAAATTGAAAAACGAAAGTAAATATTGGGACTGTCGTGTCGTTTAAAAGATTCTCTGTTTAAGTAGTAAAAGAAGACCCAGAGACATCCTGTTTGATCGGAAATACAAAACATATTTATTAAAATTACAAAACAAAGATCTCAAAGTACATCAATTTCTGAAAAAAGTTATCTTTTTGAGACTTAGCCTGTTTGAAAAGTAAAATGTAATGTGGTATATTATATTATTATTACATAAATCATAAAAATAATTACGTTGATTAATAACATATTAATAAAAAAATGCTTGTTGATTATTAATAAAAATGATATTGATTATTACTTGCTTGTTGATAATAAATAAAAATGATATTGATTATTACTTGTAAGCAAGGTAAAACAAAGTATTTTTTATGCCTTACTTTGGCAATATAAACTAAGTTTAATGTCATGACCTTTTGGGATTTGGACATTTCGGGATTTGGACATTTTGACACCGTTGGACATTTTGAGAATTGGACATTTTACCCCTGAGCGGTTTAAAGGAAAACTATCACACTTAAGTGGGCTTTACAAGTTTACGAGTAATAGTCGACCAATTGTATTTGACTCGAAAATTTCGAACAACTCCATAGTAATGTCGATAGATGGCGCTAAGCGTCAGTTGTATCGCGCTAATGTTTCATTCGTAGATAAGTTTTATAAAAAAAAACATTTGTTGTTGTTGTTGTTGTTGTTTGTATAGGAAGTCAAATTAGGTAGGTAGTCATATTTGGCTTTTAGTTAGAGCATGATACGAAACCTTACCAGAAAATAAGAAACTTGCCAGAGAATGGGCAGCAGCTTTCTCTGTGCTTTTGTAACAACCGTACTGCGATCGCCAACCCACCTGCCGAGCTTGGCGATTATGGCAAAACCCCCCTTATGTCAATGCGGCGTTGTGGGAGGCCTATGTCCAGCAGTGGACGTCTTTGGGCTGAAATGATGATGATGATGATGATAATGATGATGGTACGAAACTATCAGTCAGCGAATACGATCCGCACTTGGCTGTTATAAAAACTACGGAACCCTACACTGCGCGTGGCCCGACACGCACTTGGCCGGTTTTTTTTTGGGAATGGCATCTCGCAGTTCAACCTAGGAGGTTGTCGTCTGCTTCACCGGACTATCCTGTGGGTGCCTTAAGACTAAGGCCTCCAGCCAGGGCATAAAAACTTACAAACTAAGCGACTACACGCTAAGGGCACCCCTTGTGGGGTACGAGCCTCGGCTTAGGGCGTCGCTGGGGGAGGACTCCATGGGGACAGGCTGGATCTGAATGATATCATTATTTAGGGGCTGATTTAAAACTACTGGCACAGCATCGCGGGCTGGCTCGAGCGAGGGTCGGGGAGGGTAAAAAGCCAATACCAGATATATTATTAGATTTATACGAAGGCAATACGTCTGATGCTAATCATTTTAAAGCTAATTTACGACAATATAATTCAGTATTTGCAATGGCATCCATAAATTCAAACTTGAACACACTCCCTCCAGGATTTTTCACTTATAGGGTACAAGGGCAACTGGAGCTTTGATTCCGTTGCAAGGTCATAAACCACAATACAACCAATTGTACATAATTGAAGATGAAGCAGCATTAAATGAACGATTATCTGATTCTAGAAATAACATATCTACATTTTGCACCTAGATGTGTATTATGACTCAAATATCACCCGAGCGAAGCCGGGTTTTCATCTAGTTTACCTATAATGTTTAGGTAATCACCACGCCGCTAGTCAATATCCGGATTTCTCTCCCCATTTAGTTCAAAAATCAACAAAAGCCTTCTGCACAGATAAAATGCTTAGACTTTGACAACGTATGCAAACACACTGAACCCAAAAGTCATTTGAACCCAGGCGCACAATATGTAAAAAAATAATTGTATCTACAGCTATTCAATACTACACTGTTTTTAATTCAATAAAGCTTTTGCTTGCGTATGTTTTTATAATCATACAAATTATTAATAAAAAGACGAACTAAAAAAGTTATCAAAGCAAATTCTCATTTTTTTTAATTTCCTGTCTTTGAGCGTAAGAATCGATTAAAACGCATTATTGCTATAGAGATTTTGCGGGCTAATAGAAGTTTGAAAGACATTCTTTTTTTTCAAAATGTAGCTAATAAAAAGGAAATTCTGACAACGCAAAATAATAAACATGAATCGCCTTATGAGTGATATTTTTTTCATGTTTATAACCTTGTAACTTTTTCAAAATATCGAGTTGAAAAACCTGATTTGACAACTCTTAAGCTCTTCAGTGACATAACTTGGAAGAACAGAAAAATATTTTGTAAAAAAATATGCCCTGATGCGTTATTGCAAATCTGCTTATGGTAGACCGAGTGGACTTGAATTAGGTTTATTTTCTTTATTTACCCAGTATTTAGGTTATAATCGGGGATAATCGTTGAAAGGGTTTTTGAAGGGGTTTTTTAAGCGCTTCAAAAAAAAACCCTATGATACATGTGACACCTTCGAACGGGTGTAGTTAACCCGTTACGAACGGGTTACCCTTTCAACACCCTGTAACACTGTAACAGGGTAAGCCATTCCAACTCAAGACATTGTAATATGCACTGTTTACAATCGATATTAGTTTGAAAATTGCATAACCACGACCGCACGCATCGTACCGCGCCCGGGGGTCCGCCAATCTTCCGTGTACCGAATTGCCGAGCGACTTGTAAACATGCAAAAATAACTATTGTCTGTATGATCTTATAGTTCAATTATTAACAAAATAAAAATAGTAAGGCAATAAGGCGCCGCACGGGTGCAAGTATCCTCCCACCTAGATGCAGCTCAAGTTTATTAGGTAATCCAGGGTAACACGAAAAAAAGTTTTTCGAGAAGGTAACCTCTTCAAATGCTTAAGTCATTGAAGGGGTTAACCCCTTCACGTGGTTACGTTAATGAAGGTGTTAACCATTTCGCTGGGTTTCGAGGATGTAACTCGAACAAAAGGTAACACTGCGATATGAGTTACCACATGTACGGGTTACCCTGTCCAAAGGCTTAACTCATAAGCGGGGTTGTCCGGTCCCTGGTTATAATAAATAATTTCTGAGAATAATCAACAACATTTATATAAATTGCATTAAAAAGACCAGTAGTGGTATACTACTAGTCTCAAGGTTGTTCGTTTATCGATATTTTTTCATGTTAAGTCGTAAATCTAAACTAATATTATAAAGAGGAAAGATTTGATTGTTTGTTTGTTTGTATGTTTGTTTGTTTACATTGAATAGGCTCCGAAACTACTGATCCGATTTGAAAAATTCTTTCAGTGTTAGATAACCCATATATCGAGGAAGGCTATCGGCTATATATCATCACGCTACAACCAATGGGAGTGGAACAGCAATGAAAAATGTTGCAAAAACGGGGAAAATGTGACGCAATCGAAGTTGCGCCGGTCAGCTAGTAATAAATAAATATCAAAAACTTAATTATACTGACCATACTGTTCTGGTAATCATGCTATGTGGTTCAAGTGTAAATATAGGCACAAATGGCATTGGTTCACGTATATTTCTGTTATTAGAGTTTCCACCAGTAAAAAACTTAGCGCAAAAAAGTGGATACTTTTTCACCAAATAGACCGCAGAGAAGAAAATTGGCTTCCATCCGCTGCGTCTTATTTTTGAAGAATTTTCAAAGAGAAGACGTCCACTTCGGAAAGACTGATCGAGCTGTTTAAAAAAAAGGATCAGTATCGTATACTACTAAAGAAGGGGTAGGGGGGGGGGGTGGGGTTTCTTGATTTGACGTTAGCTTTCAAAATAAATAATTTGTAAATATTTAAACTACTCGTTTAATTTAATTGCTTCCCTAGTCCTTTACTCACTTGTTCAAATTTATTTAAATGTCTAATTAATCATAGCAAACGTTATCGATATAATTTTTCGATAATTAATTGATGGCCATCGTAACATGTAGCACCGCTATCACAGGTTGACTGCTCCATTTTAAAACCTAGTAAGTGTAATGGAGCACATTTTACAGGAAACACATATTTTGGTTTGCCCTGCTAAGATTATAAAACATTCAATATTTATTTTGAAGATTATTATTATTGTTAATAGTAGATTGTTGCAGTTGGAGCGCAAAGTGAGTTATTAAAGCACGAGTGTTATGTTGGTGCCCGAGCGCATGCGAGGGCACTAAATTAACACGAGTGCATTAATTACCGTGACAAAACATACCTACTCAAACTAAAAACTCAAGTTAAAGAAACAAAGTGTAATTCATCTGCCCTTCAAATATTTAAAACTTACAATCATTAAATGTGCAATTAGTTAAAGGTTATTAACATCTTCTTTGCAGCTGTTTTTATACTTTCAGAAGGTGTATTAATATCGCTATCGCTGTTTATTTCCATTGTCTTTTCCTTTTTTTTTGCTCTTTATGAAGTAATTATCAAAGTTTTACAATGGTACAAAATGCGCGCCATTTGTTTTTTTTTTCACCAAGTCGGTTTTATTCACCCGTTTTTTTTTAATTTTCAGCCAGTATCTTTTTGATCTAATGCATACATTTTATATTAAACTTAATGGGAGACATTAAACCTCTGTGGTAAATTTAGGTATACCTAAATAAAAAATAAAAAAAACAGTGCAGTAATGAAAAACAGTGCAATAATGAGATTTCATATAACATCCAACTAGGTGGGCCGATGACCTGGTGAGGGTTGCGGGGATCCGCTAGATGCGAGTTGCACGGGAGCGGTCAATGTAGGGAAACTTGGGGGAGGCCTATGTCTAGCAGTGGACGTATTTCGGCTGACATGATGATGATGATGATATATCATTTCTGCACTGTTTTGGTTCTAAGCAAAAAATACATCCTTTGTGATCCTTTGTGGTTTTGTAGTGATTAATGATTACGTAGTTAAAAGAAAATTATATTTTTAGGAACAAATATTTTAATTGATTTGAATATTGAATGTTTTATCATCATCATTTCAGCCGAAAAACGTCCACTGCTGGACATAGGCCTCCCCTTTACCGGTCCCGTGCGAGTCGCATCCAGCGGTTCTCCGCAATCTCCACCAGGTCATCATCCACCTGGAGGCCTGCCTCCAGGTGGATGATGACCTGGTGATTCAGATGCCAATGTATACGTTTTTACATTAAGCTTCCGAGCCATATTCAAGCACTAAACCTAAATAAATTCAAATCGTTTATAAAACGGAAGCTATGCTTGAAAGCCTACTATCATCTAAATCACTATCTCGAAGATAAAAAGGCTTGGGATTAAACTGCTCCAATGAAATTTGCTTTGTGAATGTCGAAATTTTGGACTTCGCTTGTTTATTGTTGATTCCTTTTTTTATTGTTAATTCGTTTATTTTATACACTGTGACATTTTTTATTTTATTTTTACCTTATTTTTTACATTATTTTAGGTGACATTTACCGATTTGACAGGAATACTTATTTCAGTATTTGATTATTTTTTTACTTTACTTTTTATTATTTTGATGTGACATTTACTGATTTTACATTTACTGATTTGACATAAATATTTACTCTTTTTTTATTATTATTGTGACATTTATTGATATTCGTGATTTTTTAAAATTCATTTCGTTAATTATTATTAATTACATTGAATTATTGTGAATGTGAGGACCATGTAGGTCTCATTTTTTATTATAATTTTTTTATTTTATTTTTCTCTCACCGCTATCTGGCAGTTTGAGTACTTTAAGCGACCTACCCAAATGTCCTTTCTTTGGTATTGTTCGTCGTTTCGTTGAGCTCCTTGAGTTATAAGTCGAGCTACACGATAACTGACAAATGCTTGCACTGACTGGACAGGTCCACTCAAATCTGTGTGGTTCTTTCTTCAAAAGACCATTTCAGACACGTATCTGCATAGCCCTCATGTAAGTTGGCCAAGATTATGTCTGGACCTTAAAAGAGACTGTGACCTCTGAGTTTGTTTCGGCTGTTTCTTCTCAGAGTAGTCAGGTACGAAACACCGGCCCCACCTAGTTAAAAAAAAAATTGACGTGTAAAAGTGTTTATAAAAACCTACTTGCAAAATAAACATCATTTATCAAAGTCAGTTACTGAACTGACTGATGGAAAGTTTAATAAAAATTGCATCAAACGTGTCCTAATTAAAAAAGCATATTATAAAATTAAGGACTACGTTGAAGATAAAGAAGTTTGGCTCTAGTTCCTTCTGCTCATGCGGCTTCCCTGGTAGCTCATAAACGACACAAATGTGTGGTCGTCTCTAACTATTCCCAATTTTATATTTTCCATTTTTTTTTATTCAGATGTTTTACAGTAGTTTTCAAATCATTGCACCGTTCAATTGTTCAGAATAGTTACGGCACTGATGACAACATCTGTGTCAATTGTTTAATTTAGTGTTCTTAGAATGTTTTATTTTTACTTTTGTATAGATTCTTTTTCATTTACCTATTTTTTGTGAATGTGTGGACATTGTAGGCCTTGTAAATTAGATTTTTATTTTTTCTATTTTATTTTTATTGTCTTGTTCTACCTTTTGTAGTAAGCAACGACTTTTGTCGGGCCTACGCTGTCCTCCCACAGTTATGTACAGTCTCCAAAGGAGATAAGTAACCAGTTTCTCATACTAGTCGTATGAGAATCTGGTTACTGATCTCCTTTGGAAACTGTACTAACGCTGTAACATTCAAATATTGTAAAACCAAATGATTTTAAAAGAGTTATCATGGAGTTTCTTGCCGGTTCTTATCCATAGGAAACAACCAACCGTGCATCTTTTGTCGACGTTTTTTATGTGCCCATGTAGGCCTATGTAAAATAAAATATTTTGATTTTGTGCATGCATGACGCATCTATTTATAATACGTCATTGGGGGTGGGGCTGTATTTATGCTTTCGCGGTTGCACAACGACATGTATTGGCTACGCTTTGCATGGTAGTATAGATGCAGGCCTACCTTACTGCCTCCCTCAGAGGCTTTAGGGTGGCGGGGTCTTGAGGGGGAGCGCTACGGTCGTGTAGATCCTCAAGGCAAGTCTGGGGGATTCACCTTCACGAGGTTGCCACCCTGTTCTTGGTCTAATTCCATAAGAAATAGACGCAACAAAAACCCCCAGGCGCTTTCTCGTACTTTACCTGAAAGCCAACATCCCAGGCCTAGGGTAATCCCTCACCCCACTCCCATGATCCTACACCCAGACCCTCCCTCCTTTTTCCCCTTTTCTCCTTTCGGTCCATGAGGACGGGCAACCTCAACTCCAAAAAAGCCCACCCCAAAACCAAAAAAAATGCAGAGTGGAAAAAATAATATTCCCCAGGTGGGTCCCGGCAACGCCGGGGAATCCCACACCGATTCGTCGGTCTGCCTCCACCGTAATCTGGGGGGGGGCACCAACCTGCCAACTAGCGCCGCGCCTTCTGCGCGGCCGGCCTTAGCGCCAACAGCACAGGCTGCGATTCACGCGCCGACACACTCAGATACGGCTGCGACTTCTGCGCCGATTGACACAATGTCGACTACGACTCCTGCGTCAACTACCCTGACGACTGCTACACCTTCCACGAGTGCCTGGCAACAGAGCATTGTACGGAAAAGTGTAACGAATAACCCTGACAACGACACTAACAATGCGAGACTCTCCAGCCTTAGCAACGAACTCCGCGCGCTGGCACTCCAGCGCGAGAAGATCGAGGCAAGGCTGAAAGACATAGGCTCTCTCGGGACGGGAAAGGAAGCGGAATCTGGTGGTTCTGGTTTCATCTCTGTGGACGAAGTACGTATGCTGAAAACAAAGCGCGGAAAGATCCGGAACAGAGAAAGAGAACTCAACAACCGTCTGCGCAGAACCCGCGAAGGCAATAGCCAGCGCGAAGCGCAAACGGTTAGTTGTAAGGGAGTACGCGACCAGCTACAGACACGCGAAGGGGTAACCCAGCGCGAAGAGCAGCCGGACGCGGAAACGAGCGGGCAGAGAACAGTACGCGAAGGGGAAACCCAGCGCGAGAAGTCACTGCCCGCACCAGGACCATCCGGAGGAAACGACCGGAACCGCACCGAGGTGACCCAAGACCGACCACGCACAAGACAGAGACGAGGCAAGCGGGCTGGGTTCTCGCGCGGGGTGACCCTGGCTCATAAAGGTCCGCCGAGCCCCTCAGAACCACAGCCCGGTCCAAGTGGCCGGGCAGCGGCAAAGAGGGACCGTCCGGACGATACGGCCTCGCCGAGTATGCTCCAGGGGGACGTCAAGCGCGTTAGAACCCAGACCGCTCAAGGGGAGCAGAGAACCTACGCGCGGGCCACACGGGATATTCCTGCGCGACTCGCCGTAGCGATCTGCCTCTTGCCTCCATCCCGAGTCATGACGACTGAAGAGGCGGAGCACATCAAGCTCGGCCTTGAGGGCCTCATCATGGACACGTGTGCCGACCCCTCCCAAACCATCATCCCATCCTTCCGCGGGTACCCCAGGGTAGCGGATGGCACGGTTCACGTGTGGTGTGAGGACGACAACGCCCTGACTTGGCTGACCCAGAACGTGCCCAAATTGAGACTGCCGAACACTGACGCGACTATGACAGTTATGAAGCAGTCCGACGTACCGACCCGGGTCCGAGCAGCGCGCTTTGTACCCAGGTATAATGGGGACATAGCGCGGCTTCAGACCATTCTGACCCGACAGAACCCATGGTACACCGTCGGTAGGTGGTCATTGTACAGGGCGACATCGGTCGGTGGAGATAACCACGGGACTTATTTGACCCTGGGTATCCCACCGGAAGAAGTCGAAAAGGTCTTGGAGAGGGAGCGGCGGGTGTCGTACCTTCTTGGGTCGATATACGTGCGCTTCTTCCCCAACACCCATCCCTCCGACACCCCGACGGTTACTGAACTGACAAAACCGGCACCGACTGTACTTGACGTGGCTATGACGCAGCTGGAGGAGGAAATGGCCAGAACGGCGATGGCTGATGCCAACGCTGTGAGGATGCCAACCTCACCGTCAAAGTAGACGGAGCAGCTGCTCTCATCGTCACCGACACCGAGTGAAGACCGGCACGGACTGACGGACGGGGGAGAGTTATCCGATGGATCCATCTCCTCCTAACTCCACCCCACCACCCCCCACATCCCGCCCCCTAAATATCATCCAGACCAACCTCCAGCATAGCCAGACGGCTACCGCATGCCTACGCAGGGCACTGGAGATGGAACCCCAAACCATCGCACTTATCCAAGAGCCGTGGATCCGTAATAACAGAATATGCGGCCTCGGTAACATTGGAGGTAAGCTGATCCTCGACACTCAAGGCACAGACAAACCACGGACCTGTGCCTATATACCCAAAGATATTCCCACCACCACACTCACGCAATTATGTTCCAGAGACCTAACAGCCGTCAGGCTTAAAACCGACGGCGACGCACCCGATATCGTCCTAGCCTCGGTATACATGCCAGGCGAGGATGCTGACTGCCCACCGAAAGAGATGGCCGACCTGGTAAGGTACTGCGAAGTAGCCAACCTGGATCTGATCATCTGCACGGACTCGAACGCCCATCACCCACTTTGGGGTTGCAACAAAGCCAACACTAGAGGTGAGGTACTATGCACATATCTGTTCTCCACTAACCTTAACATCGTAAACCGCGGCTCGGAACCCACTTGGGTCACATCTCGTGGACAAACGATAATTGACCTAACGCTGGCGTCGGATAGCGCGATAAAACTTATCACTAACTGGCACGTATCAAACGAGCCTTCCTGCTCTGATCATAGAAGAATCCGCTTCTCACTAGTAGCTAACATAGATAAACCCGGACCCAGGCGTAACCCACGCCGTACCAATGTACCCGGCTACAAACGGCTGCTGGCCTCCCTACTAGTACAGCACCAAACGCCACAAACCCTAATGGACCCTAAACAACTAGAAGACACTGTAACGAAACTATCTGAACTTATTATCGAAGCCTACCACGCCTGCTGCAAGCTAAGAGATCCAAACACCAAGAGCAAGGGTAGCCCCTGGTGGAATGCGGAACTTAGTAAGCTCAGGCAAACCATGCGCAAACAATTCAACAGAGCTAAAAACTCCAGACTACCAGAAGACTGGGACTCGTACAAGAAAACACAATACACCTTCAAGAAACAAGTCAGGAATGCCAGTAGGGCAGCCTGGCGGAAATTCTGCGAAGAAATTGAATCAAACAGTGAAGCCGCGCGTGTAAGGAAGATCCTATCTACTGATCAGGATCGCACCCTCGGCTCACTGAAAACCTCAGACAACACCTATACCAAGTCGGACCACGAAACAAGTAAAGTCCTTTTGGAAACCCACTTTCCAGACTGCAATCTCTCTGAGGACAGAACCTGGGCAAGTGAGCCAAGGCACACACCAAATAACCAAGACTGGGCCAGAGCCCACACCATAGTAACTGCAGAGAGAATAAAATGGGCAATAAAGACTTTCAAACCATATAAATCCGCAGGCTTAGACGAAATCTTCCCAGCCCTGCTACAATGGGGAGTAGACGTCCTAACGCCATGGCTGACCGTCATCTTCCAAGCCTGCATAGCACAGAAATACATACCACTTGCATGGCGAGAGGTGAAAGTCATTTTCATCCCCAAGCCAGGCAAACCCGATTACACACAACCCAAGGCGTACAGACCAATAAGTCTGACATCCTTCCTACTGAAAACTCTCGAGAGACTCTGTGACCGACATATCCGGGACGGACCTCTTCGGGAGCGGCCACTTCATAAACAAAAACACGCGTATTCCACAGGAAAATCAACAGAATCTGCACTGCACAGTGTAATCTCCAAGATCGAATGTGCAGTGGATCACAAATGTTCTTCACTAGCTGTCTTCATTGATATAGAAGGCGCTTTTGACAAAACCATCTTCCATAGTATCAACGCAGCCCTCGAGGAACACGGTGTGGACTCGACCCTGCGTGGATGGATCACAAACATGCTCCGACTGAGGGCCGTACAAGTTACGGTAAACGACACCACTAGAGCCGTGGTAGCGAAGGGCTGCCCCCAAGGCGGTGTCCTCTCACCGCTACTATGGAACCTTGTAGTAGACAGCCTCATCAAACGTCTCAATAGCAGAGGCTACTACACGGTGGGCTATGCTGATGACCTGACAATAATAATAAATGGAACACACGAAAACACACTATGCAATCTTATGCGCCAAGCCTTGAGGATAGTAGAAGACTGGTGCAAGGAATACAAACTAACAGTGAACCCTACCAAAACCGAACTCGTCCTCTTCACAAAGAAAAGGAAGCTGGCAACATTACAGCTACCAAGCTTCTTTGGAACCACACTAAGCCTATCAAGTGAAACCAAATACCTGGGTATCTTCTTGGACAAACAACTGAACTGGGCGAAACACACTGATTACATCACCACAAAAGCCAGTATAGCTCTATGGCAATGTAAAAGACTACTTAGAAGAAATTGGGGCATAAGCCCCAAAATCACCCACTGGCTATACACCACAGTTATCCGACCAATCATCACATACGGCTCCTTAGTTTGGTGGCCCAGGACCAATCTAAGTACGACACAAAAGGATCTCGAGAAACTACAAAGATTTGCTTGCGTAGCAATCACCGGTAGCATGAGAACTTCTCCCACTGCCGCCTTACAGGTGATGCTGGGGCTACCACCTCTACACCTCGTCGTAAGAGAGGAGGCGGCAAAAGCGACTTTCAGACTCGAAGCATCCGGCACCTTAAGTAATGATTCCAGAATTAAACACACACGCATCAGAATAGATGCAATCAAAGAACAGCCCATGATGGCTGGCATCTCCCATCGACAGAACCCTGAAGTCCCACTGCTTCCAAAAACACTACAACATCGTACTGACAGCGGAGTCGTGTGACTACTCAGGTACAAAAGAGCTAAGAATCTACACTGATGGATCAAAAACCGATGACGGGACAGGGACAGGAGGGTTTCGGGGTGTTCTCCGACGACCTAAACATAAAAATATCCAAACCCCTTGGAATGCTCAACTCTGTTTACCAAGCTGAGTGTGTAGGTATAATCCAAGCGGCACACGCTATAGAGGCCAGGGAGGTTATGAATACCAATATTCGAATACTTTCCGACAGTGCCTCAGTTCTCCAATCCCTAAACAGTAATCAGATCACGTCGAGACTAATACTAGAATGCCATAATGCCCTAGAAAGAATCACGGTACTAAACCACAACACGGTAACACTACAATGGATCAAAGGACACAGTGGATCCCTGGGGAACGATGCGGCGGATGAACTTGCCAGAAGAGGATCCAGCACAAAACCCTACGGACCCGAACCCATTGTGCCCATTCCTTTCAAGCAGATAAATAACTGGTTAAAGGATCACACTCGAACACAGATGGAAAAATGGTGGACCTCGACACCAGGGTGCAGGCAGTCCAAGGAAGCTATGCCGTCCCTTGACGTAAAGCTGACCAGGCGCCTTCTGCGTCTGGACAGGGATGGCCTGCGTCTGGTGGCGGGGACCATCACTGGACACTGCTCACTGAATAAACACTTCCATACTCTAGGAATCACCGACAGTCTCCTGTGCAGAGCATGCATGGAGGCGGAGGAAACGGTGGCGCATGTGTTGCTTGAGTGCACCGGTGTCACCAAGATTCGCGAGGCGACCCTGGGAACACCAGGATCCCTTGCGGATGCCTTGAGTAGACCGGGAAATGTGATCTGCTTCTGGAGGGAGGTGGGCTGGTTGGAGTAACGGCCACTATGGCTCACGCACAATGGTCCACTTAAGGGACTAGGTGCGGAAACCAAAACCCCATGAAGAAGAATACGTCATTGCTGCACTCTTCTCTCTTTAAACATCTGCAAAAACTCGTACCATTCTTATTTGTAACACTATGATTGTACCTGTAGCCATCCCGGAGTAACACATTATTGCCCCTTTGACTCGATATAAAACAAACGGATCCTGATTTTTCCATTTCATTTGTACAAACGTAAAGCAATCCCCTACATCATAATAGTCATTGAAATTGTGAATTTGATACACATGATTTGATTGACACTTGATTGATTACTTGTACTAGTGAACACCCACTATATGAAGCGAGACACTTTTATAATAAGGAAAACAAAGGAGTGGTTATCTGGACTGTGGCGTACTTAAACAATACACCCATAAAATATAATTAATTTATAGTTAAATACATTAGCATAGGCAAGTCCTTTTGCCCAACATGCCGTTTATTCATTTCAGACGTTCTACTAGTATGACAACTTTAAATTTCAGACGTTTTACTTGTACGTCATTTTACCTTAACGTCATTTATCCCACAAGGGCATTTTACTAGATTGTCCTTCTGATACAGAGCGTTTTAAGCCAAGACAAGTTTTTGAGTGTAATGAAATAACGGTTCCTACGCGCCAGACTGGTTCCAGCGACACATTTTTTCGAACACATATTTTTGACCCCAGACCACTCCACATCAGAACTAACATGTTCATCGTATACCTATTTGTTTCATGTTAACTTAATCTTGCTTGAAAATTATCAAAAAGTAAATATTATCACATAATAACTGCTTTGGTATTTTACTATACGTCTGAGATAAATAAAAGCAATCTATATCTCTATTTCTACCCATTGTAAAATAATTTCGTATGTTTAATTGTTTTTCAGAAACTACATCATCAAATAATATGATAACAGAGTTCAACAATGCGTCGTTAGGATGAATAACGACGTCATCAGAATTAGAAACAAAGTTTTAAGTCTGGAAATCATTGCAAAACTTTTTATAGAAAATTGTGTGTTCGGTTGAAAACTGGTCTTGGAATACAGATAAACATTGTTAAACTTTAATCCGTTTGCATGCATGTATAAACTAATCATGGCATTCGTTTTCCCACCATTCGAGAAACCACATATTACGCATCGAATATTATTTGGGGGAAGTACGCTGTGTAATCCAATCCAATGTACTTCTTGCTCGACCCACTTATGTTTCTATCTGTTAAGAAAACAATTTAGCCTCTGGTATTTATAATTCCTACCAGAGTTATTGATCGAATCAATATTTGAGGCAAATATTACCTATACTAATATATTATTAACAACTTTAACAAAATGCTTGGACAGCATAACATAACATAAAAGGCACACCTTGTTTCCCTGAAGGCTTGGACAGCATATGGATAAATAAAACAAAATTGCCTGTCTGTGGCATCGTAGCTCCTAAACGGATGAACCGATTTTGATAAAAGTGGTGTCGTTTGAAAGGTATTTTAATCGAGAGTGTTTTGAGAAAATCTGCTCAGCCGTTTGAAGATCTCACCTCTTTTCTAGTTAATGAAGCAAGCAGTAATAGAAGAATATGCTACTGCATCACATCTTGGGGTGGAGCCCCGAAAACTACCCTAATAGAATTAGAAAGAACCCAAAGAGCTATACTTAAGGTGTCGTCTTTTCTACCGTATCGCTACCCCACTGAGCAGCTATACAAAGAAAGTGAAGTCCTGACAGTACGACAACTGTTTATATTGCACACTCTGTTGAAACAACACGCTCTCCTGGTCTATAATCCAACGCTGTCCAGGGGGAAAAGACGATACGACCCAGTGGAGCGCCATCATCTACGTCGCAATAGTATATTTCATTACGAGTTCGGAAAGCCTGTCATTGCAAAGAGTTCCGACAAATGTCTACCCGAGCTGAGGCGCAGCCGAAGGTGAGGGTTGACAGTCGGAACAAGTTGCAATGACGGTTCCGCACGTGTACTGAACAACTATTTTTAATACAGTTGCGAAAAAATGAAGCAATTTGATAAAGAACATTTTTGGAAAATGGCGCCAACCGTAAAAGAATATAAGCAGAGGTTTTTTTTGTTGTTTTCTTTACCCATTCTGGGTAGGCAAAGGGAACTATGCCCATACAGCCAAGTCTTCAGTAGATTTTTTTTAATTGATTTGAAATGAAAATGAAATGAAACCTAACCTAACTCATTGAATCAAGCCATTAAATCTAATATTGAAACAAATTAGTAGCTTCTTTTTAGAAATATTTGCATGAATCATAAAAAATCCTATGATTTTTTTTTAGTAAAAACTCCGTGGTTGGTTTTTTTTCTTTTTAATAGACATTATTTTGACAGTTGGGAAAGAGAACGCACGAGTTCGGACAAGGTAAAGAAAAAGCTCGAGTGTGTAATAGCTCACATCCCGAACGCTATACGTCCCTGCAATACGCCACTTTTTGAGCAACTGTATTAAAAAACTATTTTTGCAAAGCGTTTCTTTTGCCATCTAGGTGGCTACTTATACAATAAAACACATAAGTTGTTACACATCTTTAGTCTCACAAAGAATAAATGCAAACAGAGGCTAACTGATTGGCTACTAAAACTAAACTATAATGATACTGAAGACATACTTAAAAAGACCTAAACACACAATCATGCACTTACACTCACCCACACTCACACCCACCCACACACACACAGATTCACCCATACTACACATCTACTAACACTCGTCTCGCTTACTTAACCTAGATATTAATCAAAATAATAAAACTATAAATGTCGTATGATACCTTACTACGTACATTCTGTCAACGCGCTTAGTACATAATTATGAATTGAATATGTAAAGGGGTGGGATCCTGGTGTCCTGAAACACAGGCCTCAAACCTAGCTTAGGCACCAGTCTCCCACAATATATACTTACCTGAATTATGTAACTTGTGAATTATTATGTAACTTATATTGTGGTGAGAAAATAAAAGTTTATTATTATTATTCTTTATTCATTTTATCCGTATAATTTACATTTTTAAATATTTTTACAACATTGTATAAAAAAATATTTAAAAATATAAAAAATAGTAGCCCACCAGTATCGGGAACAGGGTCCGGGCTACCGGTAGTCAGGGCTCTTGAGAGAGGAACCTCCTGACAATACGTGCCGTGTCCAGAAGTACTGCTTTCTAAATCAAGCCCTTGATCCAGCTGCCAAGGGAAGGCCTACTAAGATGTTGGTCGAGGCTTTTGGCAATTAAGCCATTGGCCGACACGACTATCGGCACAATGACTGCTGTATTCACATCCCACATGTCGACAACCTCGCGACGCGAGCCAGATCTAGATCTAGATATTTGAATTGCTTATCTTTCTCTGTTTTCACGAGGTTCTCGTCATGTGGAACCGTTATATCAACAATCATTGCGCGACGCTCCAATCGATCTATCACCACAATGTCAGGCTTATTGGCAGCAATAGTCCTGTCAGTGACGATAGGTCGATCCCAATACAACGTGATATTACCATTATCGAGAACTGGGTCGGGCGCATACTTATAGTATGGCACTTCTGATTCCACAAGGTTGTATTTCAAAGCAAGTTGCTGGTGGATAATCCTGGTAACAAGGTTGTGTCTATGCAAGTACTCTCCGTTAGCCAGACGAGAACAACCAGAAATAATATGTCTGATGGACTCACCCGGACGGTGGCATGCCCGACACACGTCCACCGTCCCGTCCTTCATAATATGTTTCCGGTAGTTATTCGTCAGCATAACTTCGTCCATTATTGCACAGACAAAACCTTCAGTTTCCCCGAAGAGGTCACCGAAACGCAGCCAGGATACAGACGCTAAGAAGTCTACATCGGGCCCGTGTAAGGCCCGGTAAAAGCGTCCGTGAAGCACCTTGCTCTGCCATACCTCCTTGCGGTCATTATTGTCTAATACTACAGGCTTGCGCCAGTTCTCGTTAGCCAAGAAGAGCGGGGTAAGGCCCTTGTCGACTGAGACCACATCTCGGTGCATCCCCACGTCGACTGCTAAGAAGTATTCCCTGAGACTACATACCTCACGGTTGTGCAGGGTCTTAGCATTTAAGAAGCCACGACCACCACACTTCCGCGGGATATACAGTCTCATCACCGACGACCGTGGGTGATGCATCCGATTTGCGGTCAGCAGTACGCGGACCCTCCGATCCAGGGCATCAAGTTCCGTCTGAGTCCATTTGAAAACCGGCATGACCCAACCGTTGAAGGCGCGCACCTTGTTTCCGCCTGACAAAAGACTGCTTAGCACCTTATTCAGGCGGCCAAAGAAACGTTCCCTCAACGATTGTTTCATGTCAGCAGTATTGATGCCTAATGCTTCCGACATACCCAAATACTTGTAGGTTTCTGTTGAGGAGAGGGATCTAAGGTGTACGGAATCCGAGAGTTGAGTTCCCACGGATTCCGTAATCTCCCCTCGCTTCACATGCATGACTGCACATTTGTCCACACCAAATTCCATCCTGATGGCGCTACTGAAAGTTTCAGTTACCTTCAGTAGCTTCATCAGTTGCAAATTGTTGGGGGCAAAGATTTTCAGATCATCCATGTAAAGAAGGTGAGATATGACCTGACCACCTCTCCTCAACCGATAGCCTAGACCTGAACCTTCCAGTAGTGTGCTAAGAGGGTTCAAGGCTAGACAAAACCACAATGGACTCAGACTATCACCCTGAAATATACCATGCTCAATCCTTATTGGTTCGCTGTTCCCCTGCATTTGTCGACATCCTGGATAGCGAAGGACCGTCCTCCATTGCCCCATACACGACTCAAGAAAGGCGCGTAGAGTTGCATCTATCTTGTACAACTCCAGCACCCTCATGAGCCATGTATGCGGAACTGAGTCGTAGGCCTTCTTATAATCTATCCAACATGTAGACAGATGCCTTCGAGAGCGGCGAACCTGTTGGCTAATGGCCATATCAATGAGGAGCAGCTCCTTAGTACCACGGGACCCGTTCCTACATCCATTCTGAGAGGGAGACATGATGGAATTACTCTCAATATGTTGGTTAATTTTAGCTCTCAAAATGGATGTAAGAACTTTATAGACCGTTGGTAAGCAAGTAATAGGTCTATAATTTTTGGGCTCCGCAGTACTACCTGATTTATGGAGCAGGTGGGTTATGCCTGTCGTCAGGAACTGGGGCAGCGACCCTGACTCTAAGGCTGATTGAAACTGGGACGCCAAGCGAGCGTGCGATCTTTGGAACCATTTGATCCAGAAGTTGTGCAGTCCATCCGGCCCTGGAGATTTCCAGTTTGGTAACGGACGGACTGCACGAGCTACGTCTTGGGGGCTGATGATAATTGCCCCCATTTCTGGTATTGGATCACACGCTTGTTCAACTTCCCGGGTCCAACCGCCCTCAGTGTGACTGACAGGCACCGACCAGATGCTGCGCCAGAATGAACACATGGCGTCATTATCCGGCAGACGCGTGTCAGTCACCCCTTGGTCTGGTCGTTCCCAAGCCCTGTATACCCACCTTTCATCGCTTCGGAATGTGCGATTCTGAGTGTATCGCTCCACTCGCCGCTTGTACCTACGAATACGGCTTGCCCATGCACAGATCTTCTGCTTCAGGAAGTCGATACGCTCTGTAACGCAGGCCAAATAATCACGAAAACTAGTGTCAGTTCCCGAGAACGCCCGCCTCACAAAGCGCATCACTCTAGGGCGAGTATTGCCCTGCCTGAAGCAGATTAACTTGCCGATGAGTACTCTAGCCTCACCGATACGCCGCTCAATCCTGCACTGCCAAGCTGGAACGGCTAATTTTGGTCGTGTGGCTCTGCCACTGTCAGGAAATTTGACGTGAGCTACACGACATGCCGCTATTGCTGCGCAGTACAATATTGAGTGGGTATCAGCAAGGTCTTCGCTGTTGTCAAAGCAGTTTGACAGCAGCGAATCTAGAGTACACACCAGCGCCTTGTTTTTCTTGTGCATAAGCAAACGAGGTAAACGTGGTCTAAGTTCAGGCGGTGTGGAGCGGTACTCTCGGAACGCACTCTCCAAAGCTCTCCTCAATTGTTCGTTGCACTGGCTACTCACGGTTATAACGTCATCATCCTCTTCACAACCGCGATCGGATCGCGGCGAAGCCGCGGATACATTTGGCAGCTGCGCCACGATTATTGGCGAAGCAGGCGTAACTGGGTTACTCCGTGAGTCGAGGCGTAGTCGATCAAGTACATTGTCATCCAACATATGGTTACGTTGGATGACCCGCACCTGATCCGACAGTCGCTGCGCCGACACGCTGATAGCTGGCTCAAGCACCTGAAACAGAGAGAGCATCCGACCACGGTACGCAGTCAAGTTACTTCCCCCCTCAGTAGCCCCATAATATGCGCGCATGACGTTTTCATTAATGGACTCAGTCCATCGCATGCGCGACACATTTCCACCGGCAGCGGGGACCCTGTTCGGGGCCTGTTGGCCTCGAGGTCCCAGGCCCGCTGGTGGCCGTCCTCTTCCTCTCCGTGGTGATGATGGCGTTGAGAAAAACTCGTCGCTGGAACTCGACGCAACTGCAGCGACCGGCGACTCAGCGCCCACAGATGTGGCGCGTCCCGGCGGCTGCGAGGCGGAGCTCAGCGACGAACCCGGAGATGGTGGGTGTGCCTCTTCTTTAAGTCTTGCTCGGTGTCGGGTTAGCATAAGTGACAATATTTTATGACATTTCTATTGTAATGATTTGTGGTGCAGAGTAGTAGGTTTTCTATTTTCATTTATTGGTTTAATTTTTCTTTGTATGTTTCTTTATGTTCGAATAGTTTTGTGCGTTAAATTTGCAAAATAATTAAATAAAAAATTGGTTTGGAATTTTTTTCTGTCACGTCAATGACGTTGACATCCGAGCCACAGATATTATTATTTATTAAATTATTATTAAATGAAGGGATATAAACAACTTACACAGGTAGTCTATTTGAAATTTTGTCGCTTGTCACCATGGGAATTGCTGGGGGGGAGCACGCCCCTCCCCCCAAAATTTACATTTTCTTTAAAATTTAAGTATATCTTTCCTTGGTTTCGTCGACCAATTTTCTCGATATTAGCGAGAAGAGACGCAACATCGAGAAAATTGGTAGGAAAGGGGGAGGCCTATGCCCAGGAGTAGGACAGTCAAGGTTAAGAAAAATTATATAGGTAAGATTAAAAAGCATGAAAAAAAAATTAAACATTTAAAAAACCCCCGACATAAAAAACCTCTAAAAAAACAAAAATAAATTAATCCAAGCGTCGTAGCATCGGGGGACCGCTAAGAAGACCGCTTAGTACAAGCACAGAAGAAAGCGTACCCCCGACGCTACGAAGCTTGGATTAATTTATTTTTGGTATTTTAGAGGTTTTTTATGTCGGGGGCTTTTTAAATTTTTAATTTAATTTTTATTAAATAATATAGTTACATTTTGTTTACATATCGAAGCAATTTCAACATAATCATATTTCTACTTTTTTTTTACAATTATACAGAAATATACACCTATATTTTATCACTTTAAGTAGAAATACACACATCAAAAGTGTCTAGGGATCAACATATATTTTTGCAATAACTTTTCTCCTGATTGATATTAATTAAAATTTTCTTTAAGGATTCATCAAATAAAGTGTTTTCGTTTGTCACAGTAACGATAAACCAAGTCACCTTTGCATTAATAAAGAAATTTGCTATTTTCTAATAAAGGGATTTTTGACATTTGAACCACTAACATTAAAGTTCGAAAAAAAGACTGAAATAACAGTTTTCTTTAAAATTTTATTGGGTCACTTAAACAATTAATAATCCGTGTTTCTACCGCGAACACTAACAACACAAGAACATCGGTTTGGCATACTCAAAATGAGTTCATCCAAATCACGCTGTGGAATGGCCGCCCATGTTCGTTGCAACAACAAAAAAAGGTCTTCTTGCGACTGGATACCCTCCATATTCGGCAGAGCTCTTCTCTGTAGCATATCCCATGCATGCTCAATCGGGTTCAAGTCTGGCGACTGAGCAGGCCAGGGCAGGACATTGATGTTAGCTGCGGCGAGAGTCTGTCTTACAACTCTTGCGGTGTGCGGTCGTGCATTATCATGCATTAACTGAAATAAGGGACCGATTTGCACTTGTAGAGGAACGATGACGTCTGATACAATCGTCTCAGCATAAATTTGAGCGTTGAGGTTGCCTCTGATCCAAATCAACTCAGTTCTTCCGCCGATCCAAATACCCGCCCATACCATGATGGTTCCACCACTATAAGGATGGACTTCCTGGCAGGATTTTAATCGCTGTTGGCGTCCAGGGGTTCTCCAGTGTCATATACGTCTTGTATCCGGTCTCATACCAAAACGAGACTCATCAGAAAAGCACACGAAACGCCATTGTTCTTCTGCCCAATTTCTGTGTTCAAGAGTCCATTGATATCGAATCCTACGATTGTGCATTGCTATAGGTGGTACCCGTAGCGGTCTTCGGGAATGAAGGTTCACTTCATGCAAGCGGTTTCTAATTAAGTTCCCTGAAGAGTGATGAAGCCTCACGGCTAACATCATGGCGGTTATTGTTGGAGCTCTTCGAGTTAAGATTTGAATGTATCGGTCTTGTCTCCGTGTGGTGCAGCGATACCGTCCTCCATGGCGCTCAGCCACGGTACCAGTGCTTCGGTAACGTGTCCAAAGTCGACTGATAACACTCTGACTTGTATTCAGAGCTAAAGCCACAGTACGTTGCCGGGAACCAGCTTCTATCATTCCTACGGCTCTGAGCATTTCTTCCCTGCTTAAATGACGTCGCCGCTCCATAATAACGTTGGTTTTAATCAGTAGTAGGGAAACAGTAGCACTAATAATGTCTTCAATGCGTTGCATGTTTTTATAGGGAAAATATTGACAGCTGATTTTCATCTTTTACTCGAATTTGATTCACAGTTCCTGATTCAAATTATGAAATGCACCAAAAAGGATCCATATAAATTTATAAAATCATAAATTTATTACAAAGCCACATCTCAATCTCAAGAAATCCGCATAAAAATGCTTGATCCCTAGACACTTTTGATGTGTTTATTTATAAATCAAATCAAATCAAATCATTTATTTCAAATAAGCCAGTTACAGGCACTTTTGAATGGTCGAACAACAATAAAAATGAAGCTACAGTCCCAGTCACAAGACATAATAACTGTGAAAGTACTGTAGTTGCCCATTCCGGCGTAGATCTCTATGGAGAAGAATGGGCAAGAAACTCCATGGACACTCTTTTAAAAAAATCAGAATCTTGTTACAAAAACCTTGGTTACATCATTCATGTTGAACTCACATTATGTGAGAACGATGTAGCAAGACTTCACGTTAAAAGTGTCCATAGCAAAAACAAAAAAAAAACAATTAAAAGATAAAATAATTAGTTCGAAATAAGCCGTGGCAGCTAAGAGACGCCCAGGCACAACTGACAGCGCCCGTTCACGAACATGACGCATGGATCAGCCATCATTCAACTCAACCATTTTGAAGGGAACCAAATGACCCGACACACACGCCGCCATCAGCGTGACATTTGAGTGAGCATGACATACTCTCAACCGCCAGGGCACATTCAAGTCAATAAAAGACGTAGGTTTCCAGTAAATATAAGCATTCCACAGCATATACAGGGTGTGGCGTAAGTAGTCATCCACCGTTCAGGATTCGATGAACCAGATAATCAACTATAACAATTATAAATTATAACCATTTTTACCCAAGAGTTCCGAAAAAAATTCCTTTTTGTCTTTTATTTACGAAATTTCTACCTGTTATTAAAAATTTGTTTGTAGTTTCAACAAAAACCATTATTTTTTCATTTTGATTTCTGTTAATTACTGCTGAATACTAGAGCTATCATGATAAATTATGTTTTTTTTATGTAAATTCACCTCTTTTGAAGAAAAAGTTAGTTCTTCTCTAATTTTAACCCGAGTTTTTAACATACCATCCAAGTTCAAGGGCGATTTTTGTAAAAAAAACGTAGTACACTGTCAGTGCCCATTTATTTAATAATATGCTTACTAAATACCAATTTCAAAATGGTATCACTCTATAAGATCCTATTATTTAACAAAAAGATATTCAATTTTAATTGAAGCAAAGAAGTTTTTCATTAAACTACTTTTTTAAACTTTATTGCGTTAATACTTACGATATTTGCAAAAAAATGCACTACAGTGTCAGTGCCAATTTGTTTAAAAAAAACTACTATTGCAGAGTTATCTAGACCTAACTTGTTACTTTATGTATTTGAACAAAGAATAAAAAAACCGGCCAAGTGCGAGTCTTACTCGCACACAGGGTTCCATAGCTCCAAACAATATAATAACAATATTTTGAACTGTCATTCATTAGTTAGTAGTATTAGTTAGTAAACTTCCACACAACCGCAAAACTAAATTTGTTTTTCATAGTATGTTTATGAAAAACAAAGTTACTGCTGCAGTTTGATGAAAAAGTCCCATATCTCAAAAACTAAACATCATATCTTATTGAAACCAATTTTCGTTGATAGTTTTTTTTACGTTCTACAATCCTGAATATTTTCAGAATTTTCCTCCTCTTACTTTAGAAATTAGAGGGGGGGGGACACACATTTTACCACTTTGGAAGTGGCTCTAGCGCAAACTATTCAGTTTAGAAAAAAATGGTATTAGAAACATCAATATCATTTTTAAAGATCTATCCATAGATACCCCACACGTATGGGTTTGAAGAAAAAAATTTTTTTGGTTGTCAGTTCTAAGTATGGGGACCCCCTTAATTTATTGTTTTTTTTCTATTTTTGTGTAAAAATCCTAATGCGGTTTACAGAATACATCAACTTACCAAGTTTCAACAGTATAGTTCTTATAGTTTCGGAAATAAGTGGCTGTGACATACAGACGGACAGACAGACAGACAGACAGACAGACAGACAGACAGACAGACAGACAGACAGACATGACGAATCTATAAGGGTTCCGTTTTTTGCCATTCGGCTACGGAACCCTAAAAAAGGTGTGTGCAAAATTTCAGCTCAATCGGTCATCGG
This sequence comes from Cerastis rubricosa, assembly GCA_949152445.1. Taxonomy (NCBI): domain Eukaryota; kingdom Metazoa; phylum Arthropoda; class Insecta; order Lepidoptera; family Noctuidae; genus Cerastis; species Cerastis rubricosa. Next base: position 18,315,844 of record OX424523.1, on the reverse strand, counting down.
GAAATGGTGCTAATTTAGCTTCCAAGATTTCACCGTAACAAACATACATACATACATACATACATTGCAAGTTAAATAAAAGCTTTTAAAAAAAAACAAATCACTTAATTTATGATTTATTATTAATCTTTGTCATGATTACAATCATTAAAATTAAACGAAATGTTCAAAATGGGCCCCATTCGCAGCTATACACGCTCTGCAACGTCAAATAAACGACCATTTAATTCGTCGGGCAAACCCGCTTTCGCTGATTTCTCTAGCTGCTGCCTGGATTCTAGACCTCAATTGGTCAATACTTGTGATTTCTTTGCTATAGATTTTTTCTTTTAGGCAACCCCAATAAAAGAAATCTAGGGGATTTAGATCTGGCGAGCGTGGTGGCCACAATATTGGACCTAAGCGCCCAATCCACCTATTTGGATACGCTGTATCAAGGTGCTCTCGTACTCTTACAGCATAGTGAGCGGGACAGCCATCGTTCTGCAGCCACATGTCTTCTTGGACTTCAGGAACGACACCTTCCAGAAGCAAGGGCAAGTCGATTCGCAAAAACGCCACACCCTGTTTAAATAAAACATTTTAAGAAATTGTATCACAATGACCCCATGGTAAGCTTTCAATTTGATTTGAAAGTATTTTTGTCTTTTGTCGTCACTTCTATTTAATGCAATTTTATTCAGCTGTGAATAGCAAACATGCCTTATTGATTTAATTTGATTAATTTTGCGTTTGATGATTTTCGTTTCGTTTGGTTATTGTGTAGAGCAGCACTATAATCAGAAAGCTTTGATTTGCCTTCATTAATGTTGTCTTTACACTTTTCAAACAATAAAGTTTAGCCCATAAGGCAATGAATTCAGAAAATACCGAGCCTCCGAGTTCATCTTTAAACAAGCCTGGTACTTTTTCATTAATTTTAGGTATTCTATATGGATTATCCTCCGCAAAATTACAAAATTATTATAAGTGACAAATACCGATATGACAAAAAGTATCCGTTTCTACTAATAGATTAAGATCCCAGAGCGATTAGACATAACTTATTTCACATAGATGAATCCTTAGGTTCTCAGTAGCGTCTCATGTTCTTTGAATAACTGCGTGTTTGTGGAGCTCGCCTTGTGACACCTGGGCAGGTACCAGGTAAGAAAGGTAACTAAAAATAAGAGTTACTTCACTTAAATTCATATGGCTGATTTTTATATATATAAGGTTCGGGAAAAAGTTTCTTCGCATTTTTTAAGAAAATTCAAAACATTTTTAATATTATTTATTTACATTTAACTAAAGTATGTGTGTGTTTGTTGCGAGTTAACCCGGGTTTCGTCACAGTCGGTGAAGCCTGACCGGCCTTTGACCACGACCTTTTTCGCACGTTCTTGTCGTACGTGAACCACTTTTCATTACCAGTTATCAGCTTCTTCAAAATTGGTGCGGTTTCATTACGTATAAATAAAGAATCACAAATGAGTACACGGTTCATAAGGTTTCTTTCAGTGAGCTCGTGAGGTACCCAAATATCGAGCTTTTTTGTGTACCCAGTTTTTATCAAATGCGCCAAAACTGTTTTGTGGTCAATTCCCAGTTCTTCAGCTACGTCGCAACTACTGATATGCAGATCTTGCTCCACTTTTTCAAAAATGGCATCCATTTTATCCGTAATAGGGCGGCCAGAGCGACGTGCATCTTTGACATCAAAATTTCCGGATTGAAAACGCTTATACTAAATTTGTGCTACTCTCACAGACACTGCACTAGGTCCATAAACATCGCAAATTTTTTTCGCGGCTTACCTTGCCTTTTTACCTTTTTTGTAGTAAAATTTTAAAATGTATCGAATTTCTTCATTGGATTCACTCATGTTGACGGTACGAAAAACAAATGAAAATCACACATTTTCCTAATTTGAATTTGGAATTATGTTCTTTAAAATTTAAACTTTCAATGATACCAAAACCAGCCAGATACAAATAGTATAGCCAAAGAGATTTTATTACAAGTTCATACATACTATAATACGAAAAGACTTTTTCCCATACATAATATGTTTTGTAGAATATTATTCTAAAATAGTATCATAAGTGACTTCACTTCCCATGGACCAAAACTTTTGTCAGACGCTTTAAAGCTCCACAAAAAATGAATGAACTTTACTTATTTTTACGTCTGATTTTTAAATATGTTATTAAGGTAACCATTAAAAAGTTATATTTCAATAGTCTGACAAATTGCAGTGACCAAACATCCCTTACACACAAAAATTATTCTGCCGAGAGAATGAACGCGAGAGCACTATACGCATACGTTTCAGAGTGAGTGAGAGACGTCCATATGGCCTAAGATCCCGCCATACAAGGACCTTCACCGAGCTGGTTAATGGATGAAACTTATTTTATATTAAATTTAATATGTCAATAAATATACTGTATATGCCTTGTCTAAAAATTTCAGTCCAGGATATGATTAATTAATATTAAACAAAAATTTTTTTTGAAACATTTCACTTGTTTGGTTAATAAACAAATTCCATACCAATCGAAAGTGTAAAGCCCATAAAATATGCAAACGTAAGGTTGCCTTTTTTAATTCATTAACCAGACCGGTGCAAGTTACTAGTATCTGAAATGCCGATCTTGCTCCACTTTTTCAAAAATGGCATCCATTTTATCCGTAATAGGGCGGCCAGAGCGACGTGCATCTTTGACATCAAAATTTCCGGATTGAAAACGCTTATACCAAATTTGTGCTACTCTCACAGACACTGCACTAGGTCCATAAACATCGCAATTTTTTTTCGCGGCTTACCTTGCCTTTTTACCTTTTTTGTAGTAAAATTTTAAAATGTATCGAATTTCTTCATTGGATTCACTCATGTTGACGGTACGAAAAACAAATGAAAATCACACATTTTCCTAATTTGAATTTGGAATTATGTTCTTTAAAATTTAAACTTTCAATGATACCAAAACCAGCCAGATACAAATAGTATAGCCAAAGAGTTTTTTTTGAAACATTTCACTTGTTTGGTTAATAAACAAATTCCATACCAATCGAAAGTGTAAAGCCCATAAAATATGCAAACGTAAGGTTGCCTTTTTTAATTCATTAACCAGACCGGTGCAAGTTACTAGTATCGATTTACCTGTTTATGCCTGCCTACCCGAGAGTTGTGACGGGAAAAGAAAAGGCATATTCTATGGCCTTTATACTTTCGATTGGTATGGAATTTGTCTATTAACCAAACCGGTGAAAAGTTTCAAAAAAAAAATGTCTTTACTGAAATTTTTTAGGCAACCCATATGCAATATATTTATTGACATATTAAATTTAAAATCAAATAAGTTTCATTCATTAACCAGCTCGGTGAAGGTCGTTGTATAGCCGGATCCTATACTAATAGTAACTCGGTTCCTCTGCCTTTAACTCACAATATGTTTCAGTGTATGTGCCCTTTACGCGCAACGGCTCTGTTAGAGCACAAGTTTTTGTTGTTTACATCGTGTTTGTGAGTGATATTGTTATTTGCAATACTGAAAGTCGTGGAAGGAAAAAAGTTTATTTTGTAAAAATACTCATGATAAATAAATATTATTCTCTGAAAGTTCAAAAAGTGCAAAAACATTCTAAAGCAGCGAATAATACATAACCTAAAATTCAAAGCCGTACTTTTACCGGATGATTTGTACGACAGTGGTCACCATAGACAATGTTACAAATGTTTTACTGCTTTGCCAAAAAATATTATTCTACCACTCCTGAAAAAAACAAAAAATGCTAAAGAAAACACTCCGTTTTGTTGAAAATACATCGATTGCACCAACATCAATCCCTGCCAAGTAATCCTATTACTAATACTGATCCTTGTATTGTTGAAAGAGATAAAGAGGTAGATGAGAAACAAGATATATAGTTTATTTGAAAAACAGGTGTCCAATACTAGCTGTAAAAGGGATGACGACTGAAGAGGCATGGTCTAACAGAAAAGTAGACCTCAATCATTTATAGGATTTGGGCTGTAGAGCGTTCATGCAAATCCCGAAACCAAAACGAAAGAAGTTTGACTCAAAGACCAAAGAACTGCTGTTTGTCGGCTTCTGCGAAACAACAAAAGGTTTATAGGCTTATAAATCCTGTGACGCATATTTTACACAAAGCAAGAAATGTTGTTTTCTTTGAAAATCAAATATGGATAAAACAAAATAAGGCAAACGACGCTGATGAAATAGTAGAAGTGTTTTCATCGGATGACAGCTTGGAGAAACCTATATTAATGAACATAGAAGATAATTATCCTGCTGATGTTCATCGAGTAGAACAACATGAAGCGCGAAGAAGAAATGATGAGTTCTTCGATTGCGAAGATGTTGATGAAGAGCAGAGTGTGGTAAATGTAGCTGAAGAAGAGTTACAATCACCTGAAGTGAGAAATGAAACTGAAAACACGTATCCCAATGAAGGAGGGAATATCTGAATGTATAGTTGAAGATAGAGAAGAAACTACTCATGATATTCCTGAGAGAAGATATCCTGTTAGAGAAAGGAAGCCTAGAAACTCCGATGAATATATTCTCTATTATACAGAAGAAGATATAAAGATTTCTTAACCATAGAAGAAGCTTTATCAAGAGACGATAAAAATAAATGGCAGAAAGCTATTCAAGAAGAGCTTAATGCTATTAAGAAAAACGAAACATGGGAGTTAGTAGAAAAGGCTGATGGCTACATCGTAGATTCTAAATGGATATTTAGAATTAAAAAAGAGCCGGGGAAGATAAGATATACAGCTAGACTCGTAGCCGGAGATTAAAAGCAACGAAAAGGTTTAAACAGTTACGAAACTTTTGCGCCCGTAGGACGTCACAGTACACTGAGATTACTTTTGGCTCTAGCTATGGAAAATAATTTTAAAGTTGACCAAATGGATGTTGTAACCGCATTTCTGAAGGGAGACTTACTAAAGAAGGTTTACATAAGACAGCCAGAAGGTGAATTCCTTCAAGAATAAGGTTATATTTGCAGTTTCATGTTTTTTTAAAATTTTTTGATCATGTTTTTAAAGAACAAGCTGCCAGCAATGACAACATAGCTGATGATGATAATGATAATGACTCGAATGGACAATACGTGGGACACTCAGAAAGTTTTGCGAAACTAAAAAAAATTGTTCTATACGTACATATATTTTTATTAAATCTTTTCAAAGTACTTTCCACCAGCCTCTATACAAAGATTCATGCGCCTAAACCAGTTTTCAAAACACTTTTTCCAGTCCGCCGCAGACACCTCGTTTACAGCCTGCTCGAACCCAGCCAGCGCATCTTCCGGCGACGAAAATTGTATCCCTTTGAGCTGATTTTTTATTTTTGGGAATAAAAAGAAGTCACACGGTGCTAGATCAGGGCTGTAAGGAGGGTGACCCAGGAGTTTGACTGGCGTGCTGTCCAGGAAGTCCCTCGTTTTGAGTGCGGTGTGCGCAGGTGCATTGTCGTGGTGGAGCAGTAGCCCGCGGAGCCCTGTGTTTGGTCGCTTGTTGCTTATAACAGAGAAAACTTCTGGCAAACATTTGGAAGTATACCATTCGGCATTAATGCTTCTTTGATCCCGTAAGGGAATTGATACCAAGTGGCCAGTCAAATTAAAAAAGCTAGCGATCAAAATCTTACCCCCGCTTCTAGATCGCTTCACTTTGGTAGGCGTTGGCTCATTTTGAAACACCCAAACAGTCGACTGGCGCTTGGTTTCTGGGTCGTATTGATAAATCCAGGACTCATCACCTGTAACGATGTCGTAAACACGCCGAGACGAGCCTGCTTCAAATTTGTTAAGCATATCACGGCACCATTCCACCCGGGCCTGCTTCTGAGCATCGGTGAGGTTGTGCGGCACCCAGCGTGATACTATCCTCCTCACGCGAAGATGGCTGTGTAGAATCTCGTGAACGCTTCCCGATCCAATCTTCAATATCTGTTGAATCTCCTGATATGTAATTCGCCTATTGTCTTGGATTAAATTTTTCACTGCTAGCACGTTTTCTTCGGTAACAGCCGTCAAAGGGCGACCGCTTCTTTCGTCATCCCCCAAAGTTGGTCGACCGCGCTTGAATTCGTTATACCAACGATACACGGTTGCCTTGGAAGGGCCTTCATCCATGAATGCCATTTGAAGTCTATCGTACGATTCATCCGGTTTCAGGCGACACTTGAAATCGTATAAAATCATAGCTCTAAAATGTTCCCGGCGCAGATCCATATTTCAGTGAGACACAATACTTTGAATTAACTCGCAAAAAATGTGGAGGGAAATTTTGAAATTGGAACTTACTTATTTTTACTTATAAATAATCATATTTTCGAAAAACATAATAACTGGCCAGTCTCCCATATATAAAAACTTTTTTTCGCAATACTTTCTGAGGGGCCTGGTAACATAATTGGGCCAATGATGAAAATTACAATGATTATGACGACCGACGATTACAATGATTAAAAGATAAACAAATACCTTATTTACTTAATCATAGTTAAATATTTGTTTTTATAAAATTATTTTTGTTTTAATTGTTCCAACTTTTTATAATGAAACAAAAATAATTCTTCATAAAACCAAATTGCGCCAAATAAATTTTATTTTCCAGAATATATGCACTAAATTAATTTACTTAAATATTAATTAATGATTACTATAATGTTGATCTTTGTCTTATTTAAATAGAGATGCAAACATATTGAATCCGAAGCAGTAAGTTCTTTAAAAATATTTAAATATTTTACTCTGAGTCGCATGCGCATAGTGCTCTCGATCTCTTTTTCTCTCGGCTGAATATTTTTTGTGTTTGGGGGATGTTTGGTCACTACAATTTGTTTGACTATTGAAATATAACTTTGTAATAGTTACCTTAATAACATATTTAAAAATCAGACATGTAAAAATGAGTAAAGTTCATTATTTTTTTATGAAGTTATAAAGCGGAAAGCGTTTGTAAAGTTTAGACCTATGTATCCTGCTTATGCGTATTCAGTTTCATTAAAATCGGTTCAGTCATTTTGGAAAAAAAGGACTCGAAAGTTTGTAGGAAATGCCGTAAGGTGTAAACGCTCTTAACTGAACAGCCACAAAGTTTTCTGATAAGATTGAAATAATCATTAGGTTGGGTTGTATAATAAGTTTATCAGCACCTATATATTTATTTGTTTTATTATTAGAATCTTCCCACTTTATTACTAACTTTTCAATGACTTGCTTGCGTTTATTTTCTATTGTTTTTTCAAACACAGCATTATTCAAAAGTTTGATAAAATCTATTTCGAAGGCTGAAGTAGAAGCCTGACGCAAATAAGTATTTAAATCTACGTACTTTTGTAAAAAATAGTCTTGTCTAAATCTGAGAATGCGATATTATCGGCTTAAAATCAACCCATTGTTCAAGCATTGTTTTAAATGTACGTAATGATTGGCTTAATGAAATTAGACATATGAATCAGCAATTAATTTTGTAGTTTACCCACCTGGAGGTACAAATATTTCTGGTGCAAATGTTAAGTCACTATGCGAACTATGCAATATTTCTGGATAGGTCAAATCGACTTCCAGAATACAACCGTATTCAGAATCATCAAATTTATTGAGAACAACCAGTTAGTACTTTCATTTTCTGATAAAAATTGAAATTTCGATACAAGCATTCTTTTTCTCATAGCATATCCGTAAAGATAGTTACAGTCAAGCTATATTAAAAAAAGATGATAAATCTATTATTAACACTGCACTAATCCTCCAAGTATTCCCTTTTCAAGTAAGTTATACTTTTCTTTATTATATTTTATTTCCAAGTCATGAATCAGCTCCAATTTAAAACCAGTACTGCATTGCGTCCCAGCTTTAAACTTGGCGCAGATACATAATATCCTAGATCGAGATTATAATATTCGAAACTTGTTTCTAAAATGTTCAAATATGTCGCATTATAATAATACATCAAATTTTAAGTAAAGATCGACCAATATATTATATCCACCAAGAAAATTAATTTTGAAAGTATACCAATTTTTTTCTGCATGTATATTTTCAGAAATATGCTCCAGCTTCATTGTGTTATAAAAATACTCTCTAGGAGGCAAACATTTTTTATCATACTTAGACCATGCATCAATATATTAGTATGGATAAATACCGTTTTGTCTCAAACATCATCAAATTGTCTTGAAAGATTTATAAAATCTACTACATGTCAGAGTTAGATAATTCATCTGAACTTGAACTTAAAAATTGATTATTATTTGAACAGAACTAGACTGGTTCTTAGGCGCGAGGCTTTTCATAATACAAATGTATTTTTCTTTTGATTCAGGAATTTTTAATAGGACCATCATACTGAACCAGTTCTTCAATAAATCAATGCGAATCATATCTAGATAATAATATATTATGAGGAAACCAACAGGTATAAACGAACATATTTTAAACGTTAAATTGCAACGCGAGTGTGTCCTGCTTCCTCTGTATTTCTACGTAACATGATCGTGATCTCGAACTTTGTTACCCAATAACAAATGTTTACAAATATGGCAACGAGTAGCCTCTTCGTACTATATTTTTTGTTTGACAGACAACGCTCTCATAGGTCTATTTTTGGAAAGTATGGAATTAGTTCAATTTGTGTTGAAATCAGTCAGTAACAAACAAAAAAAGTCAGTGACATCTTCAAATAACTCTACACAAACCAAACCTCTATAGGTCACAAGTTTATTCAAATCTGGATCGTATGAACAACAAATGTAATATGCGAAACAGGATGGTTCATGCAGTTTTAAGTTCTGAGTATTTTTAGATCCATTTTCAGGACAGTTTAGCAATATACGTTCAAATCAGCGTACATAGTAAAAAGTATTCATTCATTCATTTATTTATTGTTTGTCACAGGTAAACAGAAGATCTTACAATTAGTATATTGTATCACTGTCAGTGATGTATTGTACACCCATGGGGTGTACAATAGGTATTTTTATATTAATAATAATTATAAAAAGGAAAGATTTGTTTGTTTGTTTGCATTGAATAGGCTCCGAAACTACTGGTCCGATTTGAAAAATTCTTCCGGTGTTAGATAGCCCATTTATCGAGGAAGGCTATAGGTTCTATATATTCACGCTACGACCAATAGGAGTTGAGCAGCAATGAAAAATGTTTCGAAAACGGGGAAAACGTGACGCAAACGAAGTTGCGCCGAACAGCTATATATTAATATGTCAATATAATTGTTGGCTATGTTAAAAACAAAGATAAGATAAGATATATTTTATTTGCCCAAACATGTGTTTACATACAATAATAAAAGTGCATGCAAGGTAACATAAAATAATAGAAAATAGTTCAGACATGTTTGCCACATACTATGGCGTGCAAATGTTTTGAATAATAATTGTGCTTTTAGTTAATCATTTCAATCCAATTTAAAAATAATTAATATCAAAATTATACATGTCAAAATTATAATTTAATCAATTCTGTGGATTTAGCAAATAATAATAAATGTCAAAATAATAAATGTCAACGTCTACACATGTCAAAAGTAATAATTAATAAAATCATGAATAAACCTATGTTACATTAAATCGTTCCGTCAGAAATTCATTAATATTATAGTATGCTTTGTCGTTTAGGAATGATTTTAGTTGTTTCTTCAATTGTACGTTATTAAGCTCTCTCCAACTTTTGGGTAATTTATTATAAATAATGGGAGCCATGCAGAAAACACTTTTGCGCATAAGTGCAGTCCTACTCCTATGCAGACACAGCTGGTTTTGATCACGCCTGGGTCTGGGAAATTTATCTGCCATTCGCGAAAATAAGATTTTATTATTCCTAATAAACATTACTGTTTCTAGAATATAAAGGGAGGTCAGTGTCAATATTTTATAACGTATGAAATAAGGTTTACAGCTATCGGTGGTTTTCAACTTGAACATAGCTCTGAGACATCTCTTTTGTGCTTTAAAGGCGGCTTCTTTGTCGGTTGAATTACCCCAAAAGATAACCCCATATCTGAGAACAGATTCGGTTAGCCCGTAATATGCAGTTAATAAGGCATCTATGTTTACCTTTCGTGACAAACTGTATAAGGCATATGCACTACTGCTTATTCTTTTAGTCAAGGTCTCTATATGTGACTTCCAATTTAAATTTCGATCTATCGTAACTCCTAAGAACTTGGTTGTAATAAACTGTGTCAATTTGTTTATTATTGTATTTTATGTCAAGATTGGGAAGAGTCAATGCGCGCTGGCCAAAATGCATAATAACAGTTTTATTTAAATTTATTTTTAAATTATTATTATTCAACCATTCTACAGTTTCTTTTAATGTATTATTTATGTCATTTTTATACAAATCTCTTTGATTACAGGGAATAGTTATTGTACTGTCATCCGCGAAGAGTGTCATAGGATAATTGATAGCCCTTGGGAAGTCATTATATACAATGTAAAAAGCGGTGGTACTAGTATACTTCCTTGTGGAACTCCATAGATAACATTACGTTCCTCCGAAAGAAAGATTTCTTCCCTTTTGGTGGTAACATTTATTCTATTAATTTGTGTTAGTTGTTTTCTTTCATGAAGGTACGATTTTAAGAGTTCAAGAACAGTACCTCTTATACCGTAAGCATCCAGCTTTTTTAGTAAAATATTATGTTGTACATGATCAAATGCCTGGGTCATGTCACAGAATATTGCGCACACTGGAGTGTTATTATCCATATTTATCATAACAGTATGCAAAAAGTCATAAATGGCCATGTTAATTGATTTCTTTTTCCTAAATCCATTTTGTTCGTCGCAAAGAATATTTTTGGCTTCTAGATATAAATTAAGTTCTTTATAAATATATTTTTCAATTATTTTAGAGAAAATTGGTATCAATGAAATCGGTCTATAGTGTTCCATTACCTCTCTATCTTGTTTTTTGAACAACGGCTTAATTACCGATTTTTTCAGGGCACTTGGAAAAATACCTTCGCTTATACTCAAATTTATAATGTAACTTAACGGACAACAAATTTCCTCGACTACTGCTTTCAGTATTTTAGTAGAAACTTCATCGTAACCTACACTGTTTGTATTATTAAGGGCTAAAATTATTTTTAATACGTCGCTTGGCGAACTTGGAGCCATGAACATCGAATCTTTTCTGTTTGAAATATGTTTTGTGACTCTGTCTCCCGAATTACCAATTGGCTTAATTTTATCAATAAAATAATTATTAAATACATTAGAAATACATTTTGGATCAGAGATAATTTCATTTTTGTTATTTCTTATTTTATTAATATTATTCTTTGGCAAATTTAGCTTAGTTTGATTTATTATTTGCCATGTTGTTTTCGATTTATTATTAGAAGTATTTATTTTATGGTTATTTTGAGCTCTTTGAGTCAAATTTATAATCTTTTTAAATAGTTAAGAGTAATTTTTGATTTTTTTTTTATTATTTTGATTCGGTTTTAAACGGAACTTCCACAGTAATTGTCGCTTTTTTTCGCTGCATTTTTTTATGCCACGAGATACCCATTTTTGCTTTTTATGAACATTTACCGAAACGACAGTTTCAGGAAAGCACTGTCTGTAAAGTAGTAAAAAAATATCTGCAAACGCGTTGAATGCCTCATTTGGGTCACTTGATTCATATACTTCAGAAAATGTGAGACTACGCAGATGGCCCTTAAATTTCTTAATGTTATCATTATTAAAGTCACGTCTTGTCCTACTCCACCGATTTATAGCACACAATTTGGCAATTGGGCATTTCAGTAACTGGGCTGTGTGATCCGACAATGCTAACTCTAATACTGAAGCCTTACAGAGCCCATTAAAGTTATGCGCAAAATTATCAATGCATGTTTTGCTCTTAAGACGGGTTGGTTGATAAAGCGCTAGTTTCAAGTTAAAGCTTAATAACATATTTTCGAATTCTATTGATTGCTTATTCCGTTTAAGTACACCTATATTAAAATCGCCTGCCAAAACAATATTTTTATAATCCTTTTTAATTAAAATGTGCAATATTCGTTCTAGTTTACTAATACATTCATTAAAGTTATTGCAATTTGGTACTCTGTAAATGCAGACACATACTATTTTGTGGGTAATTAGCTCAATGGCGCAACATTCAAAGACACCACTAGTCGATATTTTTGCTATATTTGGCAGCTCACTCCATTCATGCCCGGACCTCACTAATATGCACGCTCCACCTCTTTTGGTTTCTTTTCGACTATAACACGCTGCTAAACAGTAGTTGTTTAAATTCAGGTGTTTCTCATAGGTCTCCATCATGAAGTGCTCCGTAATGCATAAGACATCCACACCTATGTTTATATCAATTAAATCATTGAGACAGACTGCAAGAGTATCGCATTTAGCTAGCAAGCCTGCAATGTTTTGGTGCATTATGTATAGATGATTAGTCAAGAAAAAAATGGTCTTCTGCTGTGTCAATGTCATTTAAATTGTGATGAATGTCAACGTTTTGCATAATGTCCGTAACTAAGTCCAGTAAATCCTTAAATATAGTGCGTAGTTCAAGTTTATTTATTTTGCCAGAGTATTTATTAAACATGCTGCAGTCATATTCCAGATTCAGGTTACTATCCATAAGAAATGCGTGCTTATGCGTCAGTATGTCTAAGTATAAAAGATTATTAAATGTCTCCACTCGACAGTTGAATAAGCTAGTGTCGAATGGATACTTATATGTTGGCATACAAATAATTATATTAGTGTGTTGTACTGTTTGCAGTACTTCACGTATATGGAAAATCATGTCATAATAGTCGTTAGTCCTCTTGAAGTCTTCTTCCCCAAGAAATATAATGCAAAAGTCATTCATATTGTAAGTTAATAACTTTGTCTCCAGACCGCTTAGAAGCTGTTTTGTATTTCCATGTGATATTAAATAATGACATAGGTTGCAGTTACTTTGGAACGTGTTTTCAGCTATTGACAGTACATCGTTTTTATTATCACTACTAAGTAAACATATATTACGTTGAGGTCTAGATTTCGGTTCTGGTTTCTGGTCGTCACAACTTAAGACAAGGTAAGGATCTCCTTGACTTACCGTTTCATGTGAAGTTTCCGGTTCCTTTAGTAGGTGTTCACTGATCACTGGCGGTAGAATTGGAGGTGTTTTAAATGCAATCTGACTCCGTGAAACACATTTCTTCTTGACCGATTTCGGTTTAGGAGTCCTAATGGTTTTTTCGGCCGTACAGACTTTTTTATAATTATCTATCACATGTTTACATTTTTCTAATTCTCGTTTTAGTGTAGTATTTTCTAAGTTTAAGTTAGTAACTTCTTGGTTCGCGATGAGTAACTCTTCTTGTAATAGACTAATTTTATCGTAAAGCTCTTTATTGATTTGTGATTCGTTGATTGATGTGTTTGGTAAACTTAACATTGTTGCGTCAAAGAGGGATTGATTTGATGACAAATCACACAGCGAACTTGAACGTTGTGGTTTTCTGAATGTTATATTATTATTGTCACTTTGCTCGTTCTCCATAATAATGTCGTTAGTCATATTATTCGGAAAATTAAATTCCAAAAACTTTTGCTCAATGCTGGGCTCGAACTCGCGACGGATTGAGTTCTACAGTACACGTTATAGCCCCTCGACCATGTAGATTGTTAAGTTTACTGTCGAAATTACGCGTTGCTTTCTACATGTACAATTATTTATAAACTAATAAAGTCGTTAGACGAATAAAGAAAAATATTATTGTTCTTCTCTTTATTATTGCACCACCTTGTATTCAATTTATCACTAGTTTACTGCACTATAACACAACATCCTTGAGTTATCGTTATTTTTCTTTGACACTTTTAACCGACCAAGTATAATTTTTGTTTTTTCACTGATTCTTTAGTTTTTTATAAAGATAACACTCACACTTCGTTATTGGACTATTATGAGTTTGTTTACATCAAATTTGGGCTAAATACAGGCCATTAACAATAAAAATACATAAAATTATAGCAGAGCAGCGTACTTTAGTTTTCGAGGAGTACCCTCATTTGTCAAAGAATAATAGTAAAGGGGTTTGGGTAAAAGTGGCATGATTTTTTAAGTCTGCGGCACAAATGAAATATATTTCATTAGTAAGAACACAACAAGACATTCATTTTCTTCTATGAACAATTATTTCCAAAATGCATCGGAGCCGAGATATACAGGGTGAACTTTTCACGAAGGTGGAAGGCCAAATCCGAAAACATGAGGAATAGCAAAAAACACTCAAAGGAATCACGAGCCGGATTTTGATAAAAACTTAAACTGTATCATTGGTTTTTTGAAAAATCAATATTCCTAGCCAGGAATCGAACCATAAATGTTGAAAAAAAACACCCTATATTATTACACCATTCGATAGTGTCGCTGCTAAGGATCAAATCCTGGGAAGTAATGACATACGGCAAACGATAGGAAATAGTTAATTTTTGTTAAAATACATAACAGTATGCAAACTGTCTGTAGAAACAACACAACTTTGACATCAGATATTTCAGCTCCGATATAATTTTCGGCAAAATTCTTTTAGGAGTCATTTTTATCATATATTCCACTATACGTTAGCAACAATTATCATTGTGGCCGCTTAGAAAAAAAAATATGCCACTTGTCCAGACAAACTTACCCAATGGCCCTCACACGCATAATTGGCTGGTGGTTTTTTTTCCATTGCATTGGCTGTTATAGTCATTTTCTTTTTTCATTGATTCATACACAATTATTACGGATTATCACAATTTTAAGTCACAAAATAAATTATAAAAATAAGTTTTACATGTCAATTTTTTGTCAACCTCATAAGACATTATTAATAGACATAATTATTTTGGACATGCGATTTACAATAAATAAGTAGGTACAAAAAAATAAATGAAAATTTGTTTAACATGTCATGTTTCAGTTATGTATTGTTTGATGTCTCTCATAATTTTTAAGTTGTATATTCCTGTTTTTTTTTCGGTAACACAGTTAGCACTATAGAACAATCGTGTGAGCTATATTTTGAATCACTAGAAAAAAAATGCAAACTAGCATCGCAAATTAAAAAAATGCCATTGTGATGAGTAACTTGACGGCGTATAAGTTTAGCTAAGTCTTTAAAGTAGTTTCGTGAACCATTACAAGTTTGTTTTCCTTTGTGCTAATCATGTATAGAGGTCCGGTCACATGGCACTTTTTTTTACTTTTATAATATAAGTATTATAGTTAATTGTAAATACTATAACAATAAATACCGATAATTGGTTTGTCAAATTAGATAACTAGGCATCTATGTTATAATAAAAAATATATAAATAGGAATTCGTTTTATCGACGTGACAACGTCTAATAAATCGATGAACGGCTGCATGCACGAAAAAGGATGACTCATTGTCCCTTTACGCTCAGTGTACGCTTGCGCCGCATTAGCAAACTTGTTTATAAGTTATAGTTAAAATAATCTGTTCGTTAAAGTAATAAACATATTTGAATTAATGATTGCAAATAAAAGTAAATTTGTAGATTTCTTTTCACTCCTTCTTTGTATCCATACAAAATAGTGGTTCAATTTTATTCATAAAAGTAGACAATCATTTCATCAATGTTTAGTTATGACGTTGTCACGTTAAACTATCGTCCGTAAACCAACTTTTCTAGACAAACAAATTTTAGGGTTCCGTACCTCGAAAGGAAAAAACGGAACCCTTATAGGATCACATTGTTGTCCGTCCGTCTGTCCGTCTGTCTGTCTGTCAAGACCCTGTTTCTCAGGAACGCGTGGAGGTATCAAGCTGGAATTGATTTCAAATACTCAGGTCTACTGTCCCTTGGAGCTGTGAAAATATCAAACTTCTAAGCCAACGCAATCAAAAGATACAGCCCTTTATGCCGCAAATTTTCGATACTCGCAGGGGAATCAAAACCTATAGGGTACTTCCCGTCAACTCAGAATCTTGAAATTTGGTACGAAGCAACGTCTTATAGCACAAATAAAGCAAAAATTGCGAAAACCGTAAATTTTTGGTTACATCATGTAATAAAAATATTTTTGATAATTTTTGTACGGAACCCTCGGTGCGAGAGTCAGTCTCGCACTTGGCCGGTTTTTTTGTTAATAAGCCAAGTAAATAATATTTTGCTTTTAATTCAAATATGGAAAATGAACACATCCCTTATAGTATAACTATTGATAACGTATTGCCAGACCGGAATGGACTCGAACCTCATGTTCAGCATTTTCCACTTTTGAATTTGTGTGAATAAGCTTTATCAAAGTGACAGTCAAACGGATAAAATAATAACTATAGTAAACAATGCATGCCAGGCGTCATGCAGTCGCGGGTGTCAGATGACTTGACAGATATGGTAATGAATTGAATAGTTTCGTTTATCCGATGTCGTTACTTTATCAAGACGTTCCTTGTCTAATTTAGTTTGCGGGTTCAAATCAGATATGCATCGAAATGCATTTTTTGAAGCCCATGTTCCAAGAGGGAATTCAGTTGTAATCACAAAGCGTCATAATAATTATAGTGTCTCGTTTCTCATCTGCCACACAGTGGCAGCACGATGCTAAACCTAAGTAAATTTTGAGCCACTAACTTTTGTTTTACAAAGAACACCAAGCGGTTGGTCCCCAATTGTCACACTTGAAAGTAGGCATGGGCAAAAAATATCGATTTATCAAAATATCGATAATATTTCATACACATATCGTTATATATCGTCGATATTTTTTATCGCGATATATCGATATATAATATTTATTTTAGAGTATCGAATTCGTATTAATTTCGATTTTTTATTACCGCAACTTTGGTTTCGTATTTAATGTTATTAGATACAATGTCCATATCTGATGACTACTGGTTTGGTTAATATGTATATAATTGTTTAAGCTTGAGCATTAATAAAAAATACTATTTTCTTCTATTTTTGTTTATTCTTTTTCACGAAGTTTGAATGCTTTGAATGTATGAAATGTTATAGATTTGATTTCATAGAATTTAATGTCTCTAAGAACTGTCGTATTTTGAAAGGTAAAAAATTACTGGAATTACTGTCATTGGAGTCTAAAAGATGATGAGTTACTGAGAGTTTTATAAAATGTTTTTTTTTGTTTTTAGTGAGCTTTTAACCATTTTGATTTATATAATGTTTAATTGATATTGGGAGTAAATTAAAGAAAGTGAAATGGATAGCTGAGTTTCAATATAATAAAGGGTCCCAGTGCAGCAAGTCTAACATGAATAATAATGCGAAAACTGACTAAATATCGATATATCAATATTTTTCACTCGATAGTTATCGATACTGTTTAAAAATATCGATACGATAAATATCGATATATTTGTTTCACTTGCCCATCCTTACTTGAAAGACTGCATAACAACAACACATTGTGGATGCAACTTGCACTCACTCCGTGTAAAATACCGACAATAACGACTTTCCGACACATTTAGTTTAAAAACCGAAACAAACACATTCTTGATTTTTTAATGTGTCATTAAATAATAATAATGTTAGTAGATAGAAGATTCAATCAATTTGAATAGGAAATTATAATTTACTTAAAACTGATGAATTACTATTAAATCCATCAATTTCACACTCTCTAATCATTTAAATTCAAGAAGAAGAACTATTCAATAAATAAACATTAGCCTATTTGAATAGAAAAGTTAATAACATTTCAATAGTCTATTTGATTAGATAATCTATTACATAAATAAAATTTCATCTATTTGAATATATATGTTCCAATGAATTAAACAGTATATTCTAATAGACCATCAATTCAACAAGTTTTCTTCTATTTGAATAGAGAAAATTAGTGTGTCTGGGGCATCTCCCTTGATCCAGATGCCCCAATTTTAAACTACTGACACTGCCTATTTCGGTGTGCACGTCATTCGGGCTCTAAGTAATTTAATTAATGAAAAGGATATCATGTGCTTTCCTAAGACACACAGCGTTGAGTTGAAGAAAGCTGATGAAAATTTGCCTTACTGAATTATCCATGGTTTTATACCTGTCTCTCTCTTTCACCAGCGCGGCAGCGTGCATCCTTTTTTAATCCTGAAGGATGCTTGAGACGAAGCTGTCAACTTCATACTTCATAACGTTTGTAAATTTTGCCGATAATACATCAAAAAAAAATTCAAAGATAAAAAGTTTTATTAAACAGTAAGTTATTGTATTAAATTACATATTGGCACAAAGTATTTATTTATTGTACGTTTCGCTATAGTTTTCTTTATGAATTAGTGTGTTAATATGTTATACTGAATCCGGACGAAATGGTGCGGGTAAATGTCGGAGGTGAACAAAGTTCGAGTATTGATGTTCCGGATTGAGATCAGTATTCGAATAGGGTGAGACCTGATGACTCGTCATCATCATCATCTTCTTCATCCTCGGAGGATGAGGACCGCATAGCTTCACCTCCACCCAACAAAAGACGAAAACTTTCACGTAAGTACAAACAAGTTCAAACTTGTTCGGACCCGCGTGTAGAGACACATTCAAGAAATGGGGTTGATATCTAGTTATTTATCTAACTTACCTCTTCTACCGACAAATATATCCGGGCAATTGCCTGAACAACTAGAAAGCGATCTGACTCCATTCACATCGAATTTTTGAGTAGTCTGACAACTTCATGGTGTATGTGAACTCTCTTTAGGTGAACTTGGTACAGAGTTTGACGAGAAATCAATTATTCCACAGGCTGACAGAAAGAATAAAGAAAGATTACAAAAATTGACTAACCTTCAAAAAATATGATACCCCTAATTGGAAAGGCATTCGATATAAAAAAGCTTTACAGTCTTGCATTGCTGTCTCGGTTTCATAGGTCTTAAAGTTAATGAAGAGTTGTGTCATTGTAACAAGACCAGTGATTATTGAGCTCCAACTAAACAGTAATTAACAGGTTTGTCTAACAGTATTTTGCGACTAAGACAACAATTAAGGTTAGGATTACAGGATTTGCTTGACTGGGCATCAGCAAACCCTAATACTAACACATTGTTTGAAAAGATTTTTGATACTTTTGGTCCAGGGTTCGTCATATACACACATCAACACGGTCTAGGGATATTTCATACTCAATTAAATAACTCGAAAAGTACTGGCCGCATTGGAATCTTTTATACTCCGATTTGTTTGTAATTTATCTCAAACTAATTCCAAATAAAATTTTTGAAAATTCTTTTGTTTCGGTGGCATAAAAATGTCTTGATGTGTAGGAGAGGGAATTTTCATTTGTGCGAAATTTAGAAAACAATACGAATTACGTTTAGTTACAGTTTTTTTTCATTTTTAAACGAAAGATAAAGTTAAAATTGAGGTATTGTAGCCATGCAATGCCAACATTTGACGCGGGCGGAGATGTTACGAGCTGTGGGAATGCTGGAAGCTGGGTCTGTTCAGCGTAATGTTGCTGAGGCCATAGGGACCCACCAAAATGTAATTTCAAGATTGTGAACACGCTATCGTGCCACAGGTGAAGTAGCGGAGAGGCACCAGGGGCCAAGTTGCATCACTACCCCAAGACAAGACCGATTTTTGCAAATTACTGCGCGAGCTCAACCAAATGCAACGGCGACTCAATTGGTCCAAAGGCTGCGAGTGGAACACCAAGTGCTTGTGAGTGACCAAACTGCAAGAAGGCGACTGCATGAAAGCAATCTACGCTCTCGTAGACCACTCCGGGTCCCACCTTTACGGAGAGGCAATCGTGGACGACGATTAGAATGGGTTCGGAACTACGTGGACTGGGGCCGTGAGCAATGGTCCAATGTGCTGTTCACGGATGAATCCAGGTTCAGCTTCCATCCAGATTCACGAAGGACGCGTGTTTGGCGAGTTCCTGGACGATGGAGCCGTCTTCAGAACCCTCAGGAAGTTCACCCATACCAAGGAGGAACAATTATGGTTTGGGCAGGAATTCGTCTTGGAGGACGGACGGATCTCGTTTGGATGCGGGGCAATATGACGGCAGAACGATACGTCCAACATGTGCTGGGGCCCGTAATCTTGCCCCACAGAACACAAATGGGGCAAGATTTCCTGCTCATGCACGACAATGCCCGGGCACACACGGCGAGAACGGTAGCAGCTTGGTTACATACACACAATGTGTGTAGGGCCTTAGACTGGCCTGCTCAATCGCCAGATCTAAATCCCATTGAGCATGCGTGGGATATGCTGCAAAGAAGAGCTCTGAAGGAAGTTCCTGAAAATCTGGCTACAGAAGATCAACTATTAACGATAAAACGGCAAAGTGCATTGAAGTAAGACGGGACCGTATTTTAAATGAAATTGTAAATCCAAATTTAAGAGCTACATTTCTAAAAATTACACAGCAAATAACACACCCCCCAACACACATAATAAAAACATCGGACTATCACACCAAAACATTCAGAAGAGGTTGTCTAAAGGTCCATCCCCATTTAACTGCTGGGCGCACTTCATTTTTTAAAAAACCTCTCTCTCTCCTTATCTAGACAACCAGGTGGTAAAAAAGTTTGGAACCCGAACAACAAAAGATATGACAGAGATAATCTTTCAGGGGAAACAAAAGCTAATATTAGAGACATCGCCAATACTCAATTTGGGTTTTTCATGTCGAATGTTGTTTAGTAAATAGATCAGACGGAGGGCTACGTCCCATCTTCGACCTCAGAGGTCTCAACTCGTATGTGTCTGTGAAACATTTCCAGCTAATTTCACAAACAGATGTTACCAATTTCGCAAAATGGACATTCACCAGGCCCATTTTCATTTACCAATTGCAGAAACATCATCATGGGGTCATGACCCCCCCCTGAGCTGGTTCCAGAACTAAGGTGGACCACTAATTGACCATAATGATTTTATTTATATATTTTGCCACCATACAGATTTTATGTAACTACATACCTTGAATATTTAATTAATTTAACCGGACTGGCACTTCTTCACGTTCATAAAAACGTACCCATTGACGTAAATGACGTAATAACGCGTTTCGGGAGAAGACGTAAAATAAAATTTGATTTTGTTATTTAAATACAGAGTGTTTGGTGCATAGTGTGCCAAATTTAAATGATCGACTGGGGGGGGTCATCTGCTATCCTTTCAGACCCCTTAACAATTCTCATGTCCTGTGGATATTTTTTCATTGACTTTTTATTGTTTTACTAGCTTCATTTGCGTCACATTTTCCCCGTTTCGCAACATTTTTCATTGCTGCTCCACTCCTTTTGGTCGTAGCGTTATGATATATAGCCTATAGCCTTTCTCGATAAATGGGCTAACACTGAAAGAATTTTTCAAATCGGACCAGTAGTTTCGGAACCTACTCAATGCAAACAAACAATCAAATCTTTCCTCTTTATAATATTAGTAAATAGTAAATAGCTGTAGCATGGACAGCTTTAATTGAAGTCCGAAACTTTGCGAGTAAATTAAAAATAAACTAGATTGCTAATGTCACTAATTTTGAATTTAAATGTACTGGAATACAATACACATCTAAATAAAATTCTGAGTCTACGACTTATAGGTACTTTTTTTTTTATTTGTATTTGAATGTAAAATTTGGGTATTTTTTTAATAAAACAATAAAAAGTCGATGAAAAAATCCACAGGGCATGAGAATTGTTTAGGGGTCTGAAAGGATAGCAGATGACCAGTCGACCATTTCAATTTGGCATACGATGCACCAAACACCCTGTATATGTATTTTGTCTGTTTCTATTTTGTTTGTTGGAAAGCCTTGTCGTACCACCTCTTCACTTTTGCGGAGTTTTGCGTCATACCCCTCGACATACCTCTAGCTGTTATGACAAATCATTCACCACGGTTATGGAATATAAATAGGCTGCCTCATTCCGTGCGTGATAGTGCTTCTCTGGATGTCTTCAAGAGAAGATGGCAATATGTACGTGTATATGTACAAGTTAATATGTGTTAAGTTTTTCAAGTGTACAATAAAGCATAAATATTTTTAAGTACAGTACATAAATAAAATACCTACTTTTTACTTGTATCTATTGTTATCTAAATTAAATTATAAGTCCTTGACTTGACCACGACTATGTGACCCCCTCCTGGCGCCAAAGCTGGATCCGCCCTTGCATTGGCCAGAGAAATGTTTGCCACAGTAACAAACTGGATTGCGGAAATCCTACGAAGGGCATTTGAAAGTAAAGAACTTCAAAATATATTACACTAAGTGGAAATGAAAATTTTGTTTGTGAATGCTAATATGGCAAGCATGCCAGACGTCCCTTTTTAAAATCAACCAGAGGCCCGTCACAGCCTGGTGAAGTAGTCTACAGTGACGTATGTGGCCCTATTGAAGAACCTTGACTGAAGGTTCTTCAATAGGGCCACATACGTCACGTATGAAGTAATTCGTGTTGTTTAAATATGGAGCTACAAGTTATCGTCATGTTTACTTCATTAAACTAAAGAGTGAAGTATTTCATTGTTTTTTGAAGTACCTACAATGCAATTGAGAAAAATAAACATTGTTCCTGGAGAATAAAGGAAAATCACATGAGCGCATTGCCCCGTACACCCTGCAACAGAACGGGAGGGCAGAGAGAGAAATACGTTCTATCATGGAAACTTAATAATCTAATCAATGAAAGAAACCAGTGACTGAGGAGCTTCAGTCACACGAAGACAATAAAACCTGGATAATTACTAATGGAACCAAGGAAAAGCCTGTTACTTGTAAATGGGTGTTAAGCATAAAAAAGAATAAAGCTGGAGAAATTGTTCAAAATTTTTTCAATTGTGTTTTTGTTGTAAAAGTAATTTCTCAACAAAACGTTGAGACTTTTTTAAATGATAAGGTAGGTTTCCTGATAAGGAATTTCTCTCAACAAAAATATGTATCTTTTAGTTTTTTCATTGTAATCTATAAACAGAGCGTTTTTAAACGTGTACGTATTGTACCTACTTGTCTGATTTCCTATCTGTTTTGTTACAGGTGGCTTTAATATTCGGCATACGTGGAGCTTGTCGTAATAATGAGCTTAAAAAATAACAATCTATGATGTCAAAAAACACTCAGATGAATTGCTTTTAGTGAAATTAACTGACACTAAAACAAAAATTAATAGGTTATTCGTCATTCGTGGCCAGTACAAACATAGTGGGAAA
Source organism: Cerastis rubricosa (assembly GCA_949152445.1). Lineage (NCBI taxonomy): Eukaryota > Metazoa > Arthropoda > Insecta > Lepidoptera > Noctuidae > Cerastis > Cerastis rubricosa. Next base: position 18,292,627 of record OX424523.1, on the reverse strand, counting down.
ACATCTAATAGATTTTTTATTAGGTATCAAAATGGAAAGTGCTTCAAACAGGTTATGGGAAAAATAGAATATTTTCAATGCCCCTAGAAATCGCTACATACTTGAAGTTGCCCGATTGCAAGCTATACACAGGACATTGTTTTCGCCGAACATACGATAATTTTTTGGCAGATTCTGGAGCGGACCTTACTGTTTTAAAGCGGCACGGATGGTGGAAATGCAGCTCTGTAGCAGAAGGTTACATCGAAGATTCCATTCAAAATAAAGAAAAATCTAGCACCCGCATTGTAGAAAATATTAAATTAAGACCTAAAGAGCATCTCATGCTCTGTATGGTGTCGGACGTAAAGAATAGCACCATTCCATATCTTCCCGTGGGTGTCGTAAGAGGCGACTAAGGGACTTGCCAGAGAATGGGCAGCAGCGTTCTCTGTACTTTTGTAACAACCGTACTGCGATCGCCAACCCGCCTGCCAAGCGTGGCGATTATGGCAAAACCCCCCAAAATGTCAATTTGGCGACACTTGGGGGAGGCCTATGTCCAGCAGTGGAAGTCTTTTGGGCTGAAATGATGATGAATGAAGACCTAAAGACAATTCACCCAAGCCATTGTCGCCACGTCCTTCTACATCAAAGGATTCAGATCTTGAGCACTAGTCAGATACTAAGATTACAAATACTCAAAATGTAATTGAATTGACAACAATATCGATCCCAAATAAAACAGTGACAATAACTTTTCAAAATTCCGCTAGTGTATCAAATATAAATATAAATTTGTAATTGTTCTTACTTATATTCACGTCTTTTTTTTTAAATAAATATATGCATTAATTACATAACACCGTCTCTTATTTATCTTCTCATAGAGAGGGGAGGAATGAAAAGTAGAGTATATGACACGAGAGCTTATTATTTTGCCCTCGGGCGATGTACTTTATTACGTATTCTAGAATCCTTCGCTTCGCTCGTGGTTCAAAGTAGACCCCTCGCCGAAAATATAGTATTTTGCTCCCTTTTCATACAATCTACTATTTATGAATGGTCAAGTCACTTGGTCAAGTCGTAAAGAAAATACTGTGTCATTATCAACAACTGAGTCTATGTACATGGCTGGCTGAAGCCACAAAATAAATTTTATGGCTTAGACAATTTTTTATGATATTGGGGAGCCACAGAACTCTGTCACTTCAAACACAGATAATCAGAGTGCAATTAAACTAATTTTTAACACCGTTGCTCGTAAAGCTGATGTAATTCCACCGGTTTTAAATATGTAAAGCGGGTCATAAAAAACGAGTGTGTTATCAAAGCAAATAGTTAAGTTATAGTCCATACAAATTCCATAACAGTATTATTTGCCATTTCGCGCGCTGTTGCTATTCAAATTTCGAACTAATCGCCGCGCGGCGCCAGTCAGTCAGTAGCACGCTGTTAAAATGGCGGGAAAGCAACAGTGTGCATTCACAGATTCAGTTTATTTAAAATAAAAAAAATCTGTTTATTCGGTAATTTAAAAACTTGGCTGCGTGCTCTAACGTCTTTGCCAACATTTTCACGAAGCTACGGCAGAAAATAATCCTGGCGCCATTTTTCTCTAATTTTCTTTTCTTTGTACTTGTATTGTGAAAATTTAAATATGACAACTTTCAATAATGAAGAAGAGCCATATATTACTTCAACTCCACCGGATATACTAACAGAAGCGCGAACCGCATGCGACAGCTTGCTGCCGTCAATATCCAAAGACAGATACATAACCACGTATGAAATTTTTTTGAAGTGGAAAAACATGAAAAATGCCAAGTCATTTTCCGAAAATGTAGTTTTGGCGTATTTTAATGAACTAGCTAGTAAATATAAGCCTAGCTCGTTGTGGACAACATATTCGATGCTGAAAAGTACCCTCAAGATGAAAAATGGTATCGATATTAATTTATATTCAAATCTCATTGCATTTTTAAAGAGACGCTCTGATGGTTTTATAAAGAAAAAATCTAAGGTACTGTCATCAAATGACGTCGAAAAGTTTCTAAGAGATGCTCCAGATAGCCAGTACCTGGCAACTAAGGTCAGTTTGCTTCCTTATTTTATGTATTGATCTACCTACTGTACATAGTCTTTTACATATTTTTAACGACCGTCTGTAAGCTAAGTACCTATACCTTATCTTACACATTTTTAATTCTTTTCAGGTTGCGTTAATATTTGGTATTAATGGTGCATGTAGACGGCAAGAGCTTCACAATATTACCACAAATGACATTGAAAATCAAGGCAAAATGCTTTTAATTAAAATCCCAAACACTAAAAACAAAATACCCCGATCTTTTATTATCAACGGCCCATTTTATGACGTGGTCAAAAAATATGAAGCTCTGCGTACGACTAAGGCAAAAAATAATCATTTCTTTCAGAATTACCAAAAAGGTAAATGTACTGCGCAACCTATTGGCATAAATAAATTCGGTGCCATGCCAAAGGAAGTCGCCAAGTTTTTAGGATTGCCGGACGCTGATTGTTATACAGGGCACAGTTTCAGAAGAACGTCAGTTACATTACTTGCTGATTCGGGAGCTGATATATTGACTTTAAAGCGGCATGGCGGGTGGCGTTCTAACGCAGTAGCAGAATCTTATGTAGAAGATTCCATTCAAAACAAAGCAAATATAAGTGCCAAAATAACTCAGGCAATAAATTTGGAGCCACAAACGAAGAAGTTTTGCCCTGAGCCGCGCCCCTCTACTTCTACTGAGGATATTTTTTTATTTACAACTAATGACGAATTACAATGCTCTTCTGCCGCCTTTCAAGAAGTTTCGTCGTCTCCAACATTTACCCTAACACAAAACAATGACATTATGAATAATAATAATAATAAAAACATAATTAAAAAACCAACTACAACTACGTATCTTTTTAATAATTGTAATTTCACTAACTGTTTCAATAATTAGAAATGAACAAAATATAAAATGTTTTTTTTTCTGTTTCCTCGCAAATGTGTTAAAAAACGTCGTACGATATACGTGCGTATTGGTTATAACGCACTAATATCGTAATGTACTATAACAATCCTGTGTTTCATAGAAGAAGTAAGCATATAGAAGTAAAGTATAACTTTGTACGAGAGAATGATGCAAAGAAAGTAGTTGATATTAAATATGTAGAAAGTACAAACCAGTTGGCTGATTTAATCAGGACATTGCTGGATTATCATCATCGCTTGCTCAAAAAGTTGATACAAGGTAAAGTTACCTAATGATAGTTATAGGCCTTATCCCGAGATACAAAAAATTTAGTACACCAACCATCTTTTTCGCAATTATAGCGGAAAAATCAATCTCTACAAAAAGACACAACTGTACCTTTATGTGAAAAAAACTACTGACGCAAGTCGCATTACAAGGCTACGGAGAGCAGTACGAGCCACAGTTAGATACAGAAGTGCAGAAAATTATTCGGAATCAGAAAAAAATAAAAATCTGTAGAAAGATATACTCAACAGCCCAAAACATGTCTTTGGGGGACATGGTGAGTGCCACTCATACTTCTGTAATGAATTTCGAAGATACGAATCCAACTACAAAACAGCTGTTAGCACATTGATGTCATAATTGCAGCGAAATGCATCCCAGCTTGCGTTCCAGTCACGAAGCTTACTAAAAAATTCACAACTAACCGCGCGGAGTAATTTAATAGCATTGTGGCCAAAACAGTTGATGGTGGACGCGTGAACTTTTCTCTACAAGATTCATATTCCGTGCGATGCTATGCAGCAGTAGAAAACCTCAGATTTCCTTATATCAGTCTGCTTGCAAGACGCGTCCGGTATTAACAATAAAAAATTGGAGGAAAAGCGTCTACTTCGCAATCAAAAACGGAAACCTCGGAAAATAAACTTTTGTCCGATAGCGACAGTGGCAAATGTTGACTATGGGAACGCTTATCAAAAACCACATGACACCTAATGATGTTTTATAAGCAAACAATATTTTTCTGAAGAATTTAACAAAACAATCCGAAAAGCGATACGATATTGAAAGAGATATCATAATCCAAGCAGAAAGTGCCTTGTGGTCGGAGTTGAGAAAATGTATCCTGACCGCATCAAAATTCGCTAAAATATGTAAGAGATGTTCCAATTTGAACTCAGCGCCTCTAGTAAAATCAATATTGTGTACTCCAATCTCTTGATCACGTCGCTGCAATCTCACATGGCAAAAACAATTAAGAAAAAGCGTTACAGCAGGTTTCTAGAGAACATTGTTATCAAGAAATATGGCCTCTTTATTGATAAAGATCATTGTTATCTTGGAGCTTCACCTGACGGCCTTTTTTGGTGAAGACGGCCTCATAGAAATAAAGTGACCAGACCCATGACTTGTTATCGAATGGACTCGGCTTTAAAAAAGAAAATGGCACAGTAGTTTTTTATAAAACATGACTGGTTTTATCAAATTCAGGGTCAACTGCACATAGCATAAATGTTTTTTGTTTATTTGGCGTGTGGACTGGCTCTGAATTTCCAATAAAAATTGTTAACATTCATAGAGATAACCTATTCTAGATCGAACTAATGCAACGCAAATTGGAGAAATTTTACACTTCTTGGTTTCTCCCCGAAATTGTAGATTCTAGACAGTCCAGATCAATGCTCTTGAGGGATATTTCATTATAAAATTATTACTATTTTATGTTTCCAAAAAATATATTACTCACAATTATTGTTTTTTGTTTTTAGCGAATTTTGTACCGAAAATAAATCTACCTGCCCACCTACCCTACCCTACCCTACGTTCACCTACCCTATCTAGATTACCTTCCCTAATTACCCTATGTACCTACCTTTTTTTGTGTGGTATGTGGGTAGGTACAGATCTACCCACATACCGCACAAAAATCGCGACCAATCCACGCATTGGGGAACACATGGTCACACAAAATTATTAAATAAATGTTAAAAATGCATTTTTTTTATTTCTAGATCCCCCCTTCCCCCCAAAAGAGATACGAGACAGATTTTACCTTATAAGAGTGCGACAACAGATTTAATAATTTTTCAGGTTTGGAATTTAATATTTTGTGACTCGATTCACAATTCTAGCGAATTCACTAAGTTGTTAAAAGATTTTTATGGCATGTGGCACATCACTAGCCAGAGGATAGACTAGAGAATTTTTGAGGGAGTTGGAAGATCCCGCTCGCTTTTGGTTTTTTTTTTTACACCCATGTAAATAGCTGTAACATAGACAGCTTTAATTGAAGTCTGAAACTGCGAGTAAATTAAAAAAAAAAACTAGATGGCTAATGGCACTAATTTTAAATTTAAAAGAACTGGAATACAACACATTTACACATCTAAATAAAATTAAAATTCAGAGTCTACAACTTACACTTTTTTTTTAAATTTGTATTTCAATGTAAAAATTCGAAGACATGTGACATCTACCAACCCGCACTAGGCCCGCGTGGTGGGTTAAAGCCCTCTCCCTCTCATTGAGAGGAGGCCTGTGTCCCAGCAGTGGGAACATTATAGGCTGATGATGAATACACACTAATAACACAATAATTTTTAGGGTTCCGTACCCAAGGGTCAAACGGGACCCTATAACCGAGACTTCGCTGTCCGTCTGTCACAATGCTGTATCTCATGAACCGTGATAGTTAGCCAGTTGAAATTTCTGCAGATTATGTATTTCTGTTACCGCTATAACAACAAATACTCAAAACAGAATAAACTAACTATTTTTTTTTAATTATTCACTAAAAGTAATGTAAAGGTATTGAAGCAGTCTTGAATATCTAGTAATTTATTTTGATTAGAATTAATACCAAGATACAAATAAAGAGCCTTTCCTAGCGGCGGCACTTAAATTCTTTCAAAATAAAAGAACAGTTATTGTGGCATAACTGTAATAGTTAGACATATACTGTCACGACACTTTTTGTAAATAATGATGTGTTCTGCCAAGTCGTAGTAAATTAATGTATTCTATCTTCAATAGTTTTCGCAGCGCACGCGATGTAAAGAATATTTTGGGTATTTTTTTTGCACCTTGGGTTACATTATTGGAGTTTTAGTAATGATCCCTATTTTTATTTAAAATATAATATAGCCTATGCTGCCGTCCTATCACTAGAAAGCCGTTAACCCTCAAATGGTCAATTTTCACTTTTTGATGCTACGTGATAGAGTAAAAAATTCTCTATCTTTCTGTCTAAGAAACTTTTTTTTATAATATGAACCGTTCCAGAGATATAAAAAAATTGTAGGCCGTTAAGTAACAGAATTTATGATGATTCCTTCACTTGAAAGCGTCTAACCCACATTTCTTCGCTAAATGTACGTTAAAATACCTTAACTGCCGGATCTGTCGATAATTTTCTGGTCTTTTACTTATCTATAAATACGTTATCTGATTTTTCTTGACTATAAAGACGCTAAGGGACTATAACTACTTTATAAATCAGCATTTTCTTATGCACAAGTTTTAAAATACTAGATTAGATGCAGTTATCCGCCCTTAACGGCATTTTAGTTAAGTATTTAATACTTTGGTTGAAAATAATTCTTGCCTGTTTGATGAAAGCGGTGGAAAAAATGTAAAATATGCTTAGCTACAAAGCAGCTAAGCCACATTACTTAGCTAAAAGACAGTTTTCTGACTCTCGCGCTTTGTTCACGGTTCGTGATTCTATATCTTATTCCAGATCATGTTCTACCAATGTGCCAAATTTCTATGAAATTCGATCAGACGTTGAGGCGTGATAAATGATGAAATCAGACGTTGAGGCGTGATAAATTTGGGAACTGCCATAGTGATTTTAAGTGACTTTTTTCCGTAAAATTAAAAATGTTCGCTTTATTAAATAAATTAAATTGTCAAAACGTGTTCCTTTTTTATTTTAAACTCATCAGAGGTATGTACATTAAACTAAAATATAATAACATAAGGATCATAAATTTCTTACAACACAGTGTTTCCTTACTTTTTTTCGAAAACATACTTTTGTGCCCTAGATCACTCTAATTCCAACGTCGTCAATTGAGGTTGATAGTCTCACGTCTACTCGAGTCGTAAAAATCGTCAAAATATCCTCATTAAGCCTAGCATGAAAATTTTCTTACATGACTCGCGCGGTCAGCGTGGCCACCGCGGAAAGATCATTTTCTAATACATGCAGAGACGTGAACGTTTTTAACAATTCATCAAAATCGGTTGAGTAGTTTAAGAGTTTAAATGTGTGATATGCATTCAAACAAACACACTTTTGTAATAATTTTTACTATGAAACAGACTAACATTTTACAGGTTTATCAATTAATTTGTGTCCGCCCCACGGTTTTACTTGCATGGATCTATGAAAACATAAATACATCCGTTACATACATATATCCGAGGCCCAGCACGCTTTGCTCACTCTTGCGTTATCTTGAAACTTTAACTCGTCTCAGGGACAGGGCCGTAGGCAGTAGGGTAGGAAGTTAACCCCCCTCCCACAAAGAAATCAACCTATGCGAAGCGGAATGCCAAATTTTTCTAACTCGCTTCGCTCGCCAATACATGTTTTGTGCCTATGCCTGTGCTTTCTCAATTCTGAAAAAGTTGAAACAGTTCATCATACTCTCATTTCTGTAAAAATTAACAAAAAATCTCGGTGCACTGCAAAGAAATCAACCTATGCGAAGCGGTAGGTATGCCAATTTTTTCTAATTCGCATCGCTCGCCAACACATGCTTTGTTTCTATGCCTATGCTTTCTCAATTTCTGCAAAAGCTGAAAGAGTTCCTCTAACTCTCATATCTGTAAAAATGAACAAAAATAACCTAAGTTATCCAAGAGAGGTACCTACTAATATTTTCCAGGTCGCTTCGCTCGTTAATACCATGGATACTTTTCAATTCTGCTCGGACGTGCTCGTGGCTAAATAATAATAGCTGCACGGGTCGATCTTTAAGGTTAAACCGTGATTTAGGTTGGTTCGTGGATAGGTGACCATAATTACCGTTGGTCCCGGCTGTCATTTGTACTCTTCATCCTTGCCAAAAGTCTGACATCCAGTTTTCCTAAGGGGTATCGTATTACCCAGTTACTGGGTTGTGGAGGTCAAATAGGCAGTTGCTTCATGTAAAATACTGGTACTCAGCCGCATCCGGTTAGACAGGAAGCCGACCCCAAGATAGTTTGGGAAAAGGGTAGACGGACTTTTCAATTCTGCATAAATTGAAACATTTAAGCATAATTATTTCGACAGTCAAAACCTGTATAAAAAGTTAAAATAAACTCTAAACATGGACTGCAAAATTCATTCAGCTCATGCATTCTGGTGTCCAATATACTTATTCATTCTGAAACTGATAAACAAGTCGACAAAGCGAAAGATAAAAAACAACAACTTATTCCGAGGCGACGTGAAAATAGTAGAGATGGGCTGAGTGATGATTTTTCTGTATCAATGACTGTATGACAATGACAAAAAAATATCGATGACAGGAACAATGACAAAATCATCAATGATTTTTATTTGAGTATTAGACCTCGTCACTTAATTATGAGTAGATACTCAAATGATCGCGGAACAGCTTTGTGAAATGATCAGTCATTGTCATTAGTGTCATTAGTTTTTTTTGTAGGCATTTGGCATTGGCATAGTTTGTCAGTTAGCGCTCGTAATTAAATTTTTCTTAGTATGTGACATTTATGGCAGGGTATTTTAAGGCAGCGCATGTCGCACGCAAACGTAAACAACGCAAGTGAAAGCATTATTGCCGTTTCGTGCACCCAGTTCCGGTGATTTTATCGAAATATGCGAGTTCTGTGACTTCAGAATCGCCGATCGCGCAGCCTCGGAACGTCGCAATTCACACCCGATCCGAGTCACTGAAGTTCGCGTTCATTCTAGTAATGATTTAAAAGCATTGATGATTTTGTCTTTGTCATTACATGATGAAATGATTTTAAAATATCGATGATTTTTATCTGTGACATGATATCAGACACATCTCTAGAAAATAGTATATTTCATTACGAGTGCGGAAAGCCTGTCATTGCAAAGAGTTCCGACAAATGTCTACCCGAGCCGAGGCGCAGCCGAAGGTGAGGGTTGTCAGTCGGAACAAGTTGCAATGACGTGACGGTTCCGCACGTGTATTGAACAACTATTTTTAATACAGTTGCGAAAAAATGAAGCAATTTAATAAAGAACATTTTTGGAAAATGGCGCCAACAGTAAAAGAATATTAGCAGAGTTTTTTTTTGTTTTCTTCACTCATTCTGGGTAGGCAAAGGGAACTATGCCCATACAGCCAAGTCTTCAGTAGATTTTTTTATTGATATGAAATGAAAATGAAACCTAACCTAACTCATTGAATCAAATCATTAAATCTGATATTGAAACAAATTAGTAGCTTCGTTTTAGAAATATTTGCATGAATCATTAAAACTTCTATGACTTTTTTTTAGTAAAAACTCCGTAGTTGTTTTTTTTTTCTTTTTAATAGACATTATTTTAACAGTTGGGAAAGAGTACGCACGAGTTCGGGAAAGGTAAAGAAAAAGCTCGAGTGTGTAATAGCCCACATCCCGAACGCTATACGTTCCCGCAATACGCCACTTTTTGAGCAACTGTATTAAAAAGATATTTTCACCTCAGCACCTCAAACAAGTATGTTTTGCAGTTTAAAGACAGTGAGCAAATTTCGATTTTGCTGCGAGCGTGAGACAAAGTAACTATTTAATTATTTTTTTAAATGCCGCGTCCGTGCTGGGTCTACTCACAACATTCGAAAGATTTGAACTTCACTTTGTTCTGTCACTTTCACTTCGATACGAAAAGAGCGAGAGATAGAAACAAGTCGATTCGAAGTTCGATTTTCAAATTCCATATATAATAGGCTCAAAAAAGAAACCAACAATAAAACGTTCGGTCATCATCACACGTCGGTCACACGTCATCTATAAAATTTCAAATCAAGGTTTAAATGTAATTATTATACTTTTCTCTTAATAATCGAATTATATTTTTTTATAATCAAATAAAGAGATGTTGAAGTAAAAAATACGAAGTTTATCATGTATCTACATAATTATTTAAAGTTTTAACAATCTTTATTGTGACAGAATAATTTAGTAATAGTGCAATTTCCGAACGCATCTTTAAAAAATAGCGGGCTTTAAATTTTTATTGTTTTCTTCTTCTGTTCGCTAGCTACAAAGTGCGATACACATTGGATATTATTAAAATTATAATAAATAAATATGAGTGAATCCAGTGATGATGTCTGCGATTTAACACCGGAAGAATTGAAGCAGTATGTAAAAAATGCAGAATTAAGTTTCCTGCCTGAAAAGTCTCGCGAAAAATATCTTAAAGCTTATGATATTTTTAATCAAAGGAGACTTAAAAAGTGTGCAAATACTTTTTCGGAGACTGTACTGTTATCGTACTTCATAGAATTATCACAAACGAGGCAACCATCTACAATGTGGAGTATTTACTCAATGTTGAAAGCCACAATAAAGACAAAAGATGACGTGCATATTGAAACCTATGCCAAACTTATAGCATTTTTGAAAAGAATTTCAGTAGGGCACAAATCCTAAAAGTCCAAAATATTTTCGCCTGCTAACATTGAAAAGTTTCTCAATGAAGCTCCAGACTGCAATTTTCTCGCTGCAAAAGTAAGTAATTAAGTAATATTAAATGTGCACACTACCCATTTGTGAAGCTTTCGACATAGTACCTACTTCGTAACTTAACATTATTTTTTACAAATCTCTATCTGTTTTCTATATGTATACTGTATGTACATACACAAATCATTATCTGGATATCTGTATGTTCGTGATAAACTCGGCAACTACTGGACCGATTTTGGTGTGGTTTTCACTAACATTTTGCTTTATGCTTGGTGGTGGTTTTAATGTATAATTTTAGTATGTATATTTTATATCTATTTACTGTAATTCGTCGCATAGGCCTTGTCGCTAGTTATAACTAAATGCGAGTTACTTACTTACCTATGTAAAGAAAGTGGGTAAGTAGGTACCTAAGTTTTATCTGTTTTAATTACTCATGTAATATTTTTATTGCAGGTTATCCTCATAATTGGCATTAATGGAGCATGCCGCACGAACGAACTATTAAATTAAATCTAACTGTTAATGCCATCGAAAAGCATTCAGACAAATTACTGTTAGTCAACTTGCCAAATACAAAGACGAACATTGACAGGTCCTTTGTTATTCGCGATGAACATAAAAAGAAATATAAGGGATTACGCCCTGCTAATACGAAAACAGATCGATTTTTCTTGCAGTATCATAATGATAAATGTTCGAGACAGCCTATGGGAGTCAACAAAATAGGCGGGATGCCGAGAGACATAGCCACTTTTCTAAAGCTACAGGAACCTCAGCTTTACACTGGACATTGCTTTCGGCGAACTTCGGCCACACTTTTGGCTGATTCAGGAGCCAACCTCACTACATTAAAACGACACGGCGGATGGAGGTCGAATACGGTCGCGGAAGGGTATATTGAGGATTCGATCCAAAATAAATCAAAAATCAGTAAGCGTATAGTAGAGGTCTCGCCCGTCTACTTCCAGAGTCACGAATACCGGCGCTGAGTCACCTACTTTCACTATCCTCCCGTCACAATCCACAAGTAAGGAAGCTGAAATCGCAGCGAATACTCAAACGCAAGTCGCTAACACAACAATATCGGTTCCAAATAAAACTGTTACTTTTAATTTGCAAAACTGCAATAATTTTACTTTTAATTTTTACAAATATGCATGTGGTTTAAATATTACCAAGTTGTATTTTTTACCTTTAGATTATTTGTTCTCGCTGCTGAAGTGAAAAGTTGTATGTGCTACACGAGACCAAAGTTATTTGCATCTCGTGTCTTTGAATCCCTCATGCTGCACTCAGGATTCTAACCTAGAATCACTCGCTACGCTCGTGATTCAAATATAGAATCCTTCGCTTACTCGGGATTCAAAATCAACACTCGCGGCAAAAACCAACTTTGCTCTCTTGTTGCACAAATAACTATTTTCTTTGTTTCGTAATCAAGTCTACATGGTTCCTAGATATTTTCAACAATGTCGGCAAAATCATTTTTTTATCATTTCAATAACAGGCGTTATATTAATATAAATGGTATAGATAAAATCTTAGAAATCGGAGGAGTTGCTAAAATTTTAGAGCTCGCTGCACTCGATCCTGAATTCTAAAGGCTGTTGATTATTCTGAAAACCTATCAATCCAAAGATTCTAAAAAGTCGGAGTTACATAATTAATTATAAGACTAACTTGATCAATTGGACGTAGTTAAACGGAAAGGATCCAACCCTCACTATGGGCGAAAATGAGTTATGTATACCAAAACACTTTTTGTAGTTCAAACTTTAATATCACAAAAACAATCCAAGTAAAATTCCAACGCATCATGTCATAATGACGTTACGTTACCAACCCACATATATGGCCGGTCATTATTTTTTTTATTGACAACGCTCCAAGCTACTTAGATTGTTATCGAGAAAATCATATAATACCAAATCACGTATTACTAAAACGATCCAAACTACTTGGATAATTGTTATTCAAAAGATACAATTAAACGAAAACAATTCATGTGACATGGATTGTTTTCGTTTTATTCGAAATCATTACGTATAGTGACATAATGAAACATCGATAACGATCCATCTTACATGGATCGTTACCGCTTATTTAAATTGCTTCATTAAAAATGACTGAGCTAAATATCGAAAACGAGCCATCTTACATGGATCGTTTTCGCTTATTTAAATTGCTGTATTAAAAATGATTGAGCTAAACATCGATAATGATTCATGATATGTGGATCCTTTTATGGTAGTTCATTGTGTGACAAGATTAAAATATTGAACCGGAAACAAGGCACTTGAATCCTATTTTTTTAAATACTTTATTCTTTAGATTATATACAGAATATAATATTATTAGCTGATTGTTTGGACATAAAGCAATCATTTGAGTTATAGAAATAATAAATAATATTGAATTTTGAAGGTATTATTTTTAAGTTACTTTGCAACATTGATTTCCTTCATTTCATTCAAGTTCGTACACGTTCATTGTCTTGCCGTCGGTCGTATCGTGATTAGATTGTGGTCTTGGTTTTTTAAAGTAAAAATTCATTGTGTAGCAAATTAATATGAACAGGATTGAAAAGATTATAATGAACGCGTTGGGGAATTCAAGCACCCACACGGATCAACAAAGCTCGGCGTGTAAGTAAAAATAATACATTAACCTAACCTAAAAACATTTAACTATTATGCCTTGCAACTTATTGCTTTAATGCTTATCCTTCTTTTAGCTATCAATAACCCAATGGTGCTTCCGGTAATGGATATCTTAAATAGTACTGCGGAAAGTGATAACGCTATAAGCGATAGTAAGTATTATCCTAATATTACTTTCATTACTTTTCTTGCCGTCAATAATATTGCACTTTTTTATAACTGCTTATTTTTTTACAAGCATTAAATTATTATGGGGTGTTTGCAGAGGTTGATTGCGTAACAGTACTCCCAATAACAGTTGCTGTAACATCTAATTCTGGTGAGGAAAATAATGATGCTTTATGCAGCGGTAAGTTTTTTACTAGTAAAATGTTTGTAAAGCACGTCTATAGTTTGCCAACTTTATAATGTTTGCATGATTTTTTGTAGAATCACCAGCGGCTCCGTTATACTCGCCTTTAACCCCGTTGGTTAAAAACAATATACATCATGCTGAAATCATTTCTGAAAGTAAGTTTCTTCTTTTTATTATCATTATAGTGTGAATAGTAAATCATGACAGAAAATAAAATGTTTGATATTTTTTATCTCGATAGATATAAAAGAAACATCATCTCCTCTTCGAAGTATGTCTCCAGATACTCTAGATCTATTGCAAACATTGAATGGTGAAAATGAAGAAGAGAGGTACATAGTTCCAAATGTACTAGACAATGAACAGGAAACTGATTTCAGTGCAGATACTGATTCGGATTACGTGCCAGATAGCGAAGAAAATAGTGATAGCGAAAACTTAACACTTAAATCGAAAAAATTTAAAGTTGTAGCTGTGGTGCATAATAACAAAGACAATCAGGAAATTTGTGAAATTAGTCGAAAAGCTCTTTATGACATTAGACCATGCAATAATAATTCATTCCTGAACTCGATCACCAATATAGATACTGATGAAGCAGCGGAAAGTAACATTGTAGAAGAAATAGAAATGTATTCCGATCAAAATAAAAACTCGATCACCAACACTGATACTGTTGAAGCAGCTGAAAGTAACATTGTAGAAGAGGTAGAAATGCACTCTGATAAAAATAGTCCAGAAATTCCACGTGGTCGCCCTAGAAGAGGGCGAAAACGTCTTCACAAAGATCACACCATTATACAAAGAAAAGAAAGAAAATATGCGAACTTACCTTATCACAATAACAAAAAACTTATTGAACCAAAAATATTTAAAGATTATGTTTGTCACTGTAAAAAAAAGTGTTTCAACCTTATTGGGAAGGAAAAACGACAAGAAGAATTCGAAAAATATATTAATTTGGGGTCCTATGAGGCTCAGTTATTATATATAGTGAATTACGTTTCTGAAAGACCAAAAAAAAGATCATACAGCAGTAATGATAAGAATACTGACAAACATAATCCGAAACAGTTCAGTCGCATTTACACTGTTGGAGGCACTCAAGTATGCCGTGAAATGTTCGTTAACAATTTTCAAATTACGCCAAAAAAAGTAGACGAATGTCTGAAAAAATTTCGGAAGGGTATGATAAAAGATGGAAGAGGACAGACTGGTGGCCAGAACAAAACTACTGAGGAAGACATTGATTTTATAAAAAAAGTTATTGACTCTCTACCGAAATATGAATCTCATTATAGACGAGAAACAAATAATGGTTGTCAGTATTTAAAATTGGGGACGACTGTGCCAAAAATTTATGAATTATACGTAGAACAATATAAAATGCATATGGGGTAAGCAAAAAGCCAGCAAGTATTGGTACACTAAAAAGTATATTTCATAAGTTTTTCAACTTGCGTTGCAAAACCTTAAAAAAGGACACTTGCAATAAATGCGATACGCTGCACATAAAATTAGCCAATGCTACCGAAACTGAAGCTGCCAAATTTCAAAGAGAAAAGCAGGAACATCTTGAACGAGCTGAAACCTTAAGAAAAACTATGAATGAAGATCTAAAAAAAGCGACCACGGACGAGAGTTTTGAATGCCTAACTTATGACATGGAAAAGACTCTTCCACTGCCCCGGATTCCCACTAGTATAGTGTTTTATAAACTCCAGTTATGGCTTTATAACTGTGGAATACATGCAGGATCTACGGATAACGGCTACTGCTATGTGTGGCTTGAAGGAGAAGCTGGTCGAGGGGCACAAGAAGTTGGGTCTTGCCTCATAAATTACATAAAACACAAAATGGGTCCCAAGGAACACCTGGTATTATGGAGCGATTGCTGTGGGGGACAAAACCGAAATATAAAAATGGTTTTAATGATGAAATCCGTGCTGAGCTCCCACGCCACTCTCAAAACTATAAAACTAAAGTATCTGGAATCAGGCCACACGTTTCTTCCCAACGATACTGATTTTTCCAAAATCGAAAGTCAACTCAAATATCACGATAGAATTTATACTGCTGAAGAGTATTTAAATGTTATAAAAAGCTGCAAGAAAAAAAAACCATTAGAAGTTTATAAAATGAAGACAAACGATTTTTTAAGCACCAATAAGATAGAAAAAAAGATAGTTAACAGAAAAATTTGTGTTACTAAGAATAAAGTTAACTGGCTAAAAACAAAAGAAATACTGATCGAAAAAGAAAAACCATACTCTATATTTATGAAAACAACAGAAAGTGAAGAATTTCAGGAGCTAAATATAGAAAAAAGAGTTAAAGGAAAATCTTTAGAAATTTTGGAAGAAGATTTAACTTTGTTATGGCCAAATGGTAAAGAGATTCCGCAGGCTAAATTGGATGACCTTAAATCAATGTTTGATTTAATACCAAAAGATTGCTTACCTTTTTATAAATCACTCAAAGGAAATGAAAATATTATGGATGATGTTGATGGTTACGGCGATAGGATTGATTTTCCCATTGAAGATGAGAATGATGATTAAATTTAAGCAAAAAATATAGACTTTACTTAATTTTGAAGACATATTATTTGATTTTTTTAAATGTTTATTCTTTTTTATGAGTCTTATGTCTTTTAATAAAAATGTTCATTTTAGTGTTTTTTTGATCTAAGATCTATACACTAACTAAGCTAGTAATTATGGTAGTAGTGATTGAAAATTAAAGATATATTAGACTACATGAAGTTTTATTTTCTAAAACATACAAATCTGTCATTATTCCTTATAAATTTTAGTGTTTTTGTTCAATTATATAGTTTGGATTCTTTTGGCTAAATATGTTTATTACCCCGGAATTTTGAAATAATATTTTAACGAAAAGGATCCATCGTCATATTTTTGCTAATATCTCGAAAAATATGTCATGATGTCGGACTAGAGATTAATAAAATAAAAAAATATGGGTATGTCCTTTATTTAAAATCAACCCCAGAAAGTTAAAGTTGAGAATCAAAGACGAAACACGATCTGAACTTAAAACTTGAATAACTCAAAACTAACTCTGTGTGGGATGGATCCTTTCCGTTTAACTACGTCCAATTGTCTGTAGGTAAATATTAGGTCTTTACCTATGAAATTGCCGTTTTGTTTGAAAAAAGTTAAAGTATTTTTTTTTCGAACTTATTTATTTCTTTTATTCAAAGTAATCACCCCTGCAATCAATGCATCTTTGCCAACGCTGTGGCAGTTTATGGATGCCCTTCTTGAAAAAATCAGCTGGACGGGAGACAACAAACTCTTCAAAGGCGTTTTGTACTGCCTCTCGGAAATTGAATTTTTTTCCCGCTAAAAAGTTGTCCAAATTTTGGAAAAAGTAATAGTCGGAAGGCGCAAGATCTGGTGAGTATGGCGGATGAGGGAGAGCTTCCAAACCCAACTCATGCAGCTTAGAGACGGTCTGTTGTGCAGTATGGGGCCGCGCGTTGTCGTGAAGTAGCAGTGGAGACGACCGATTGACCAAAGCTGGTTGCAGACGTGCGAGTTTCGCCATCATTGTGGTCAGTTCTTCAATGTACACATCTGCAGTAATGCTCTCGCCGTTTTGTAAAAAGCTATGATGAATCACACCAGCACTAGACCACCAAACTGTGACCATCACCTTTCTAGGGGTCATTTTTCGTTTTGCACATTGCTTTGGTACCGAACCAGGATCTAACCAACTTGCTGAGCGCTTTCGATTGTCAAAAAGAATCCATTTTTCGTCGCACGTAACAATTCGGTTCAAAATTCCTTCATTTCTGTGCCTGTTAAGCAGCGCAAGGCAAGTCTCGACGCGTACGTTGCGCTGGCGATCGTTAAGTTCGTGGGGCACCCATCTATCAAGCTTTTTTATCTTGCCAATCTGTCGCAAATGGACCAATATTGTTTAAATGCTAACATCAAAAGCTGCTGCCAGCTCAGCTGTAGATTGAGTTTCATCAGCTTCAACAATCACCTTTAATTCATCATTGTTGACCAAAGTTTCCGGACGACCACGAGGTTCATTTTTCAAGTCAAAATTCCCAGAACGGAACCGAGCAAACCAATAACGGGTTGTGCGTTCGTTTGTACAGTTCTCTCCGTAAACGTCGTTGATGTTACGGGTCGTTTGTGCCGCGTTGGTGCCACGACGGAACTCATATTCCATAATTACACGAAATTTCAAAGTATCCATTATGAGGAAAAATGTTGAAATGTAATGAAAATACAACGCTAATCAATAAACAAAAGACTGATTTTGTAAATAGAATGTCATATTTTTAAAACAAAATTAATTTGAATTTAGAACTCATAGCCAATCAAAACTTTTTTTTGTTTGAAAAAGTCTGTACTGCAATACGGCAATTTCATAGGTAAAGACCTATTATTAAAATTGGAATTTACAATACACAAAGAATAAGTACACAGATATCCCTACCAGCTCCTTAGCCCAGTTTTTCTAAGAAAGAGTTGATATTTACTCACTCATCCCAACTAAGCCGTACTCGGTTGTTTTCGAAATATACATGATATTAATTTTATATTTTTTAATGTTTTTATATTTATTACTAAAAATTTAATTAATATGTAAGAAAATGAATAAACGGAAATATAATACATAAAATACGAATATATATATTTTTTGTAAACAAAAGATTTATATTAACCAGTGAATTCCAACACGAACATTCTGACAATGTAAGTCAAGCACCAAAAGGCCCATGCTGCAACAATATTTTCAGTGTGCCAAAAGTTTAACAAGAAAATACTACATAGCATTTTAGAAGAATTGGATATGGAAGGCTTGCAACGGCAAAAACTGCTCAGAAATAATCAATCAAAGCCTCTATTTCGTAAAGGCCTTTTACAGGCACTTTTGAATTGTCAAAACAAAGACAACAATAATATGAAGCTACAGTCCCAAGTCACAAGGCATAGTAACCATGGAGTAAGTGTGGTGTGAGGTGTAAGTCTCTATGGAGACCAATGGGCAAGAAACTGCATGGACTCTTTAATCAGAATATAGCAAAACCTTGGTTACATCAATCATATTGAAATAGTATAATGTAGACAGTAAAAGTGTCCCTGGTAAAGACAATTAAAAATTGAATACTTAGTACTGTTTGAAACAAGGAGAGTAACATGCTACAGGTGCTGATTTTTACAATAAACTAGCCATGTGTGCGTAGGAACACGAACAGTGCTTATTTTCAGATAACAATTCTAAACCATATTTCTATGTAATAGTTGATAAATTCTATTGCAAAAAGAAAAATGCTGACACAAATGAGAACTACGACCATGACCAATTGACCATATCACTACTGCCATCTATCATGAGGACGAACATTACATCTGAAACCAAGATTGCTACTAAATTAGAGATTCATACCAACAATAGACGGCACTAAACTAAATAATACAGAACCAAAACTCTGAATTCTAAGTTGAACTGATGACCAAATATACACGATTTCAAGCTCTCAGTAATATTACCAACACACATACTTCAATCTAGCCTCAAAGATCAGTATTTTTCCAATATACTCCTTTCATAGAAAGAAAGAAAAAAAAGAAAAAGTATTTATTTGTCGCAGGGACATGACGTGCATACAAAATTAACAAAAATAAAACAATGAACAAAGGTACAACGGAAGACACAAAAATAAAAGTACAAATGGGACGGAACAAAAATGTTTACTGCTAGCACGTCGTGACTGCGACAAGCAGATTACGACTCAGCATGATGCTATGCCATGGGGGGACCCACAGCACAGCGCTGGTTTAAGGGGTCACCTGTCATACAGGAATCTAATAACAAAATAAGGTAAGGCTGGAATTAAGAAAGTAGCTTGAATATAATTCCAAGCTGGTTTGCCGTATCCATTTTCTCTTATCATTCTGTTCTTGTGTTTTGTTCAGCCATTTTCATTCTGTTCTAACAGCCAGTCAATCTGAAATGTGTGAAGAAAAAATGTTTTTTATCATTTTTATGAGACATAAAAAATAACATTATTTATAACATTTTGACATAATTCTTCAATAATAATGACAGAATTGGCCTAAGTGTATGCCTGGTACACCCACACACACAAAAAACATTAAGACAACATGCAATCTAGCTACAAATTGCTTGCCCACTATACCAACAATTCATATACACCTCACAACACAGAAAACCATCAGTACTGTGCTAACTGCATGCTTAGTAAATACAATCTGTGTTCATGGAAATTTTAACATGGCATTCATTTCCACAGCAATAAATGAGTTTTCAAAAATTATGTTTTATTCACCTAAGTAATTAAGGACCATGTTTGATAGATATCCAATGCAAAAAGATTCCTATCAGTCAAAGACTTTCAAATATTTACAAGCAATATACAGGAGAAGACAAAAAGAAATCATAATCAAACATCATTATTGTCCAATTTCATACGCCTGCTTGTCAGTTATGACAAAATCGAAAATGTTCGGAATATATTTATTAATCTCTATGGCATCGAGATCACCATCATCATTTCAGCCGCAAGACGTCCACTGCTAGACATAGGCCTCCTCCAAGAGGCAGGGGGTTTAGATATAATCGCCACTCCCACTCTTGGCAGGCGGGTTGGCGATCGTAGTACGGTTGTTACAAAAGCACAGAGAAGGCTGCCCATTCTATGGCAAGTCCCTTAGACACCCACAGGAAGATATGCGATAGAGACATTTAAAAAAAACGACACCCACGGGAAGATATGGGATAGAGATATTTAAAAAAATACTAAATAGCATAGTCTAAACTATTTAGCACAAACGACAGTAAACCTCCGCAATTATGGTAGAAGAAATAACTAAAAGAACAAGTAAAAAAATGTGTGGATAAGACTATGTACACACGTATGTGCAAGTAGCAACTTAGTGCACCCTAAGTTGCTACTTGTACATACATATTATATTATCTTAATGTACTCACGTACATTTAGATAATGTTTCCCATTACAGACTATTTTGCCTACAATAGTCGAAAATACTGTTACAGTTACAGTGTGCTGAAACCTGTATCTTAAAATAGCTGACCCGAAGCGGTACATGGGAAACAGTCACTAGCAAAAGTCAATGATATTGTGCAGAACCATAAACACATGCTTTACCTTTGTCTGATCAGAACCCCAGTTGTTACATATTATTATGACTGTATATTCCCTAGTCACAATGGCCATTGTAACAATGTGTACCAGTGTAATGCCTTGAACGAGTTGTGGTTGTAGACGTTACAAGCTGCACATAAGTAACCGCAGAATCTGCTGCTAGTTGAAGCTTGGGGTGGTCACTGAAAGTGGTAAAGTAAATGGAAACTCATGACTTAATTGAAAAATCTCTATAACTGAAGTTGAGACCGTAATGTTAGAAGTATGTAGTTTTTTTTCAAATAGATTAATTCTGCTCGGCAATAAATTCTGTTGTTTAATTTGGAATACATAGACCACGTAGCACGTTGTTTTACTTACCTCTATAAATTTTCAGAAAAAAAGAGAAATCACAACTTATGTACGTCCACCACATTGAAATAAAAACACCCTAACAAATGACATTCTGATTATAATCGGTTGTTGAAGATTTCAGTTCCCGCGCTTTTATGAAACAAGAGAAAAAAATAATCAATCGATTTATCACAATTAAATTTAATTAATGCTCTCTCTATTCAATACTCACAATCTCAAACAAAATTGGCCATTGGCCTATTGGCGACCCTGCCAAAATAGCATTTTGTAGGCATGGGCAAAAAATATCGAAATATCAAAATATCGATATTTTTCCATATCATAATCGATATTTATATCGCCATTATTTTTAATCTCGATATATCCCCCCGACCCTTGCTCGACGAGCCAGCCCGCGCCGCTGAGCATGTAACGTTAAATTCCCTAAATAATAATATTATGACCCAGCCTGTCCCTTGCTGCCCACCCCTCAATGACGCCCTAAGCCGAGGTCCGAACCCCACAGGGGGTGCCCTTAGCGAGCGGTCATTTAATTGTACTTAGTTTGTAAGCCCTGGCTGGGGGCCTTAAATTCATTTGAGGTCACCACAGGATTGCCCGGTTGAGCAGAAATAACCTTAGCAGGTTGATCTGCGAGTGGCCATGTCAAAAAAAAAAATAATAATAATAATAATCGCGATTTATCGAAATTTGATATTTATTTTAGAAGTATCGAATTCGTATCAATTTCGATATTTTTCGCAAGTATGGTTTCGTGTTTTTGTCCTTGCATGCTCCTCGCGTATCGTTATCTTTAAAAAATCCCGCCACAACCTTTACGAAATACAATATAACAGTAAGACTATTGGCTTCGTGTACTGAAATACTAATACTTTAAAAAATATTGTTCGGTACCGGCCCCCAAAGGGACTCGACGCGCAAACCTCCGCTGGGTTGGTATCGACCCCGAAAGAGGCTAAAAGAAAAAAAACTTCATTTTCCAATCACAACCTCCTTGCATGAAACTTTGCGTATTTCTAAGGGCCAGTAAACACTTGTATCATAGGTTTTGAAGTTTATATCTTTGAACCGTATGATCTTTGCAATACTTGTAAAGTAAGATATTTGTAATGATGTCACTCGGAGGCACTAGTTCGATAAGGTTTTAACGTCACACAATAAAGTTGTATGTTAAGTACACGTATACCTATTTAATTTCAAGATCAATTAAAAAAACAAATTATGTCATTCGTCATCCTCATTATAAAAAATTGTAAATCTAAACTTATAACAGAGGAAAGATTTGATTGTTTATTTGGTGGAGCAGCAATGAAAAAATTTGCGAAAACGGAGAAAATGTGACGCAAACCAAGTTGCGCCGGACAGGTAGTATTTAATATTCTGATTATCAAATACTATGAGTGTGCGTAAATTAAGAGAGTTTTAGAAAAATCACATAACACAACGCCATTAAAACTTCTGTATATACCGCGGAAGTTTCTTAATTTACACTTTTTTTTTTAGGATGGGGAATCTTCAAATGACTTCTTCCGCTCTGGGCGGAGCGGAAGGGAGTGTCAGACTTGACTGACTAAAACCCATCCATGTTCCTTCTTAGCCCTTTGCGTTCCAGGGCCACGGTATCTCTTTCGAACAAGCCACAGCCTAAATACGGACATCGCCATTTTGACGGCAGTGCTGATCGAGCCTAAAAATCATAAAAATTGTGGTTTTCAAACATACGAGCGTGATCATGCGAAAACTGACGATATATTGATATTTTTTACTTGATAATTATCGATTTTGTTTAAAAATATCGATACGATAAATATCGATATATTTTTTTCACTTGCCCATCCCTAGCATTTTGATCCATCCATAGACAAAGAGTAGAGTAGATACCTAGTATAATACCAAACAGAAGTGAAGTTTTCCATAAAGAAGTGACACGTAATTAGATATTTAGAGATGTTAATCTCCATCGATTGAATTTAAGCATCGATGCATAGCGAGATTACATCAATATTTGTACCGTTGTTAGGTCCTCGTGAACAGCAGCATCAATTATTGATATTGGAAAAGCGATATGGCCTAGGCTAAGCAGTTTTCACTCATCATCATCATCATTCATCATTTCAGCCCAAAAGACGTCCACTGCTGGACATAGGACTCCCCCAAGTATCACCACATTGACATTTTGGGGGGTTTTGCCATAATCGCCACGCTTGGCAGGCGGGTCGGCGATCGCAGTACGGTTGTTACAAAAGCACAGAGGATGCTGCTGCCCATTCTCTGGCAAGTCCCTCAGTCGCCTCTTACGACACCCACGGGAAGATATGGGATGGTGCTATTCTTTACGTCCGTCACCATACAGAGCAGTTTTCACTCACAAATTTATATTAGCTCACATCAGTTAAAGGAAATAGTCATTAAAAATTTGTGCTGCCCACCAGCGATATCGGCAGCTTTGGAAGGAGTTGTTTCAAAAGCTGGTCAACATCTATTTACGTATACAAAGAAACACGATAAAAGGAAATCTTCAAACAAAGTTACTTTTTTGCAGGGTGTACCCAAAAATACAAGGAATGTTTTTATCCTAGTTAGTGTAAGCACAAAATAATTGATGTTTTAATTTATAACCTAAAATATTATTGTTTCCGTTCATTGATGCCCTTGAATCGATATCAATTTTGTTTTTTTTTCTATTTTCGATTATCAGACATCCTTACACATGACATTAGTGACAAAAAGAAATAGTGGTAGGCAGGCAATAATCCATAGACATTTAGAATGGAATAATCCGTAGAGTGGAAGATGTAGGGCTCCCTGGTGTACGGGATTTTTGATAACGAATTAAAAAAAATCGTCATCATCATCAATCAGTTGACAATCTTATTATAACTAATCTAAATAATGAATGGTTTTATATTTTAATTAAACTTCAATAATATGAATCAGTATTCAGTTTAATTGGTAGTAATATGATTATTCTATTCAATTACAATTTTAGTGTTGTCTTCATGTGTCAATAGATGGCGCGTTCTGTTGTTTTCCAGAGCTGGTAGATGGCGGTATTTATTCAAGAACTAACGAATAGATTTATGGATTTATTTAGCACGAAGTTCAAAAATTACGAACTACTATTCGAGTTTATTCGATACAGTTTAGGGCATCGGTTTTGGTCCCTTAATAAAACCCGGGTTTTACTATGTGACTGAAACCTGGTCATGATAGTGATAAAAATAATTATTTTATCCTAATCGGATGGTTTACGGAGACACGTCGCAAGAAATTCAAACAATGACGATGTATGAGAGCACTTATGGAGAAGCAGCTCATAAAAGTACGTTAACGTTATTTGCGGCGGAGCCCGCAGATGCCATCGCACGTGGCAAAGCGGCGACGGCGCCTGCAAGTTCTTTTAGTCCTTAGTTCACAACAACCAGTTTATGTGGATCTCTCATTGTACGATATCTTTCCGAAGCGAGGCCGTGTTATACTGGATATGTACTTAAAGCTTGATGTGTCCCGTCTGTACAATGCCATATGAGAGTTTTTGCGTGTGATAACGCGGGCCGCTCTGTACGCTCTTCGTAAACGGAAACAAGACAGGCAAAGCATCGCATCTCTACCGTATAGGAGACTAAAACCCTTTATTTGGTGCTCACCGGGAAGGTACCTACCTAGTAGAATTTACGGGTGCTTACCACCTGCATTAGCTATCTGGTATCTAGAAACCGTGCAGATCCAGTTCATCCCGTAGTTTAAGGTCAAAGCAGACTCATTAGCACTGCACGGGATCAACGTCGCGTCGTCCAACCAACCAAAGCATTTGACCGCTTCGGCTCTGCACCGCTGGGTGGACACCGCGCTGCCGCCCTTACGGCTAGTCGTCGCCCAGTCGCCGTGCAAGTCAATATGGTGACTACACGTTTTAAAACCTTTTGATAAAATTAATATTTTAGATAATAATAATAAACGTGTCTGCCCGGGATCGAATGTCGTCGTCGTTAGCCTGCTTAAAGCAATACGATGCCATTTTATACTGACACCGTGACAATACTACCTAAACCACACGAGTTCAATAAGCTGCAAACAGTAAGACATTACAAAATGGCGGAAATGAAAAGTTCCAATATTTATAAAAAGGGGAATCTTCAGGCAAAATTATTTAGGTAGTACGTGTGACTGTCAGACGTACCTTCTACCTATTCCTGTGTCAGACTCTGACATGAACTTTCCACGAGAACGAGGGTGATATGGAGTGACAATCCACGAATACGAAGAAATAAAATAGTAGAACGAAAAGTAGGTAATTAGGTATGTCGTTAATTTTGTTTTAATTTGCTTTTTTCGCGCTTGTCCTTCGTAGGTTGCAGGAGAAGCAAAAGTATTAAACCGTACATTAAAAATAGAAAATTCCAATATTTGTGATTAGAATGCAAATACTTAATTAACGTATTTAACGTACTTAATTAAATGGTAATTTGTTGATGAAAGCATTTATTTTTTAAATATCATTTATTTAAGATATTCTATTTTAAATAGTCATAAATTATGTTGGCCCTTATTGCATGGCGCCTCTTTACTGAGATTAGAAAAAAAAAACCGGCCAAGTGCGAGTCGGACTCGCGCACGAAGGGTTCCGTACCATTAGTAATAAAAACGGAAAAAAAACTTTTTTTATGGAAGCACCCCTTAAATATTTATTTGTTTCAAATGATTTTAAAAGAGTAACCATGGAGTTTCTTGCCGGTTCTTCTCCATAGGAAACGACCAACGCGAACCGAGCACCTTTTTGCCGACGTTTTATAAGTGCCCCTGTAGGCCTATGTAAAATAAAACTATTTTGATGTTGATTCTGTTTTTATTATTTGTTGTTATAGCGTCAACAGAAATACATAAACTGTAGAAATTTCAACTGGCTAACTATCACGGTTCATGAGATACAGCCTGGTGACAGACGGACGGACGGACGGAAAGCGAAGCCTCAGTAATAGGGTCCCGTTTGACCCTTTGGGTACGGAACCCTAACAATCACCGTCGACTATACGAAAAGAACCTTGATATGAACGGAACCACGTTGAACTTACTTTATAGTTCTTTATCGGTGGAAACAAAACACTAGAAAGTAGAAATAAATGAAAAAAATTACCACTTAGTGCGATATGACCCAGTCTTCGAGGAAGTTTATTGAAAACACAAAATGAATTGGTATTGAATAGACGTAGGTATTTCTTTTTCTTCTACTCAGCGGCCATCAAGACTTCCAGGTCTGCAATGTAAACTTGTGTCAGGTGGAAGAGGAGGCTTTTCGGCAAGTGGTACAAATGGGGTAGAAAGGAAATACTTTCTCAACACAGCATGAGTCTTCTCCTTAGAACGTTTGGATACACACACTTTTAAAAATATCATACATCTCCTACGAATTTATGTTGCGAAGCATTTAACACTGAAAAGTTCCTAAATGCAGACCACGAAGTAGTGCTCATCTACACAGATGCAGATATTACGGTGGGGACATCGCTACGCCCACCCCGTTAATAGCAACCCACAGCGAAGAGAGACTTACTTATGAGATCGTTTTGTGGAGCATGATGATTACGTCACAACAAGCAGGTAAGTAGTTGAAGTAACAAACGAAACTTAACAAACTAACATAAGATACATACTTACTTAAAGTAGATGGCGGAGGTTTATTTGGTTGCGAAGTCCTAAAAAGAGTAGGCTGCCGTTAGAACTAACCTAAGCCTGTAAGTTCTGCCGGCAGACCTCGTTATTTGTGTTAAAGAACGTGGAAGTCAGGTAGTAGCCGTAGAATGTCATAATAAGTGGCAAAGCTATGGGCTAACAAACTTTAAATAGTCGTTCCAGCGTTACGAAATCAAAATCAAAATATTTTTATTTTACATAGGCCTACAGGGGCACTTATAAAACGTCGGCAAAAAGGTGCTCGGTTCGGGTTGGTTGTTTCCTATGGAGAAGAACCGGCAAGAAACTCCATGGTTACTCTTTTAAAATCATTTGGTTTTACAATATTTCTGATACAGCATGAGTCCTAAAGTATGGGAGGACATCGTAGGCCTGACAATAAGTCGTTGCTTACTACAAAACGTAGAACGAAATAAAAAGTTACCAAGGATCTAGGAATCTATAAGGCCTACAATGTCCACACATTTACAAACAATCGGTAAATAAGAAAAAGAGTCTATACAAGAACAAAAAATAAATAGAAAATATCACAAAAAGACTAGATCAAATAAGTGACACAAATGTTGTCATCCGTGCTGTAACTATTCTAAACAAAAGGTGTAATGATTTAAAAACTATTGTAAAACATCTGATTAAAAAGAAAGGAAAAAAAATAAGATTGAGAATAGTTAGAGACATCCACACATTTGTGCCGTTTATGAGCTACCAGGGAAGCCGCATGTGCGAAGGGGCTAAGGCCAAACTTCTCTATCTTCAACGTAGTCCTTAATTTTGTAATATGCTTTTTTAATTAGGACACGTTTAATATAATTTTTAAACTTTCCATCAGTCAGTTCTGTAACTGACTTCGGCAACTTATTATAAAAGCGTATACTGTTTATAAGAAAAGACTTGCTAGTTTTGGTTAATCTGAATTTGGGTAATACAATTTCGTGTTTACTGCGTGTGTTTATATTATGGAAGTCGCTTCTAATTTTGAAAAGTCCTCGGTATTTGCGGACATATAAAATACATTCTAAAATATAAAGTGAAGGCAGAGTCAGTATATCGATTTCTTTAAATTTTTCTCTGAGGGATTCACGAGGACCCATTTTGTAGATAGCGCGGACTGCCCTCTTTTGCAGTATGAAAATTGAATCAACGTCTGCTGCCGATCCCCACAGCAGAATGCCATAGGACATAATACTATGGAAATAAGCGTAGTATACTAACCTAGCTGTGGCTATATCAGTTAACTGCCTTATTTTTCTGATTGCATAGGCAGCTGAGCTTAACCTTCCTGAAAGAGTTCTAATGTGCGCGCCCCACTGCAGTTTTGAATCGATAGTAATCCCCAAGAATACAGTTTCCGCTATAACATCAAGCTTCTTGCCGTCAAGATTTAAATTTAGGTCACGTTGTGGTACATTTGGTAAAGAAAACTTAAGGCATTTTGTTTTATTCGTATTCAATAAAAGATTGTTGGCTGCGAACCATTTCGATAGAATAGTTAGGCTTTCGTTAACATGTAAGACGTCCGTATCTTTTCTATCAATTTTAAAGATTAGCGAAGTGTCATCAGCAAATAGAATTATATCCGAAAATTTGGCCATCATATAAGGGAGATCATTAATATAAACAAGAAACAGGAAAGGGCCGAGAATTGAACCTTGGGGCACGCCCATCTTGACTATAGACCCGCAGGACGTCGCCCCATTTACATTTAGTTTTTGCAGCCTGTTTGATAAATAAGAGTGAACAAGATCAGCAGCTTGTCCACGAATTCCGTAGTGGTGTAATTTACAGATCAGTGTTTTGTGGTCGACGCAGTCGAACGCTTTTGAGAGATCACAGAAGATGCCAATAGCATCCTGGGACTTCTCCCAGGACTCCAAAATGTGACTGATGAGTTTTACTCCCGCGTCCGTTGTCGACCTACCCTTCGTGAAGCCAAACTGCTGACTATGCAGTATCCTTTTAGAGTTGAAGTGAGACAACATTTGGTCCAGCACGATTTTTTCATAGATTTTACTCAGTGCTGGAAGCACAGATATAGGCCTATAATTAGAGGGATCACTCTTACAACCTGATTTGAAAATTGGTACTACTTTACTATGTTTCATCAAGTCGGGAAACTTGCCGCTGTCCAAACATTGGTTGAATATGCCTGTTAAGACAGGAGCAATCGTATCAATAATATCTCCAAGAACCTTGACGGATATCCCCCATAAGTCTTCAGTATTTTTTATATTGAGACTTTCGAATGCGTTTTTAATTGTAGCAATACATACTGGTTTAAATTTAAAGTTTGGTATGTTCTTTGTAAAGTTCTCTTTAAGAAGAGCTTCAGCTAATTTAGCTGAAGAGGAGAGAGATTTCGTAACCTCTAACGGAATGTTGGTAAAGAAACAAAACAGGCGGGAAAATGGCAATCCGAAATAAAATTTTATAATTTATTCTTTAACTAATTCATGTTTTTATTTTTACTTTCCTTGAATTCGTAATGAAAAGCACAGTGTTTACCTCGGGTTAAAGACTTATTTAGTACCTCGAACCCCGTCTCGGGGCTAAATAAGTTACTTTCACCCCTGGGGTAACAATTTACTATTACACATCGCCTGCGTCAACAACTTTCCATCGTGTAGGATTAAGTTTATAACTAGAAATTTACAGTCAACAAAAAGGAGAATAAATCAGCAATGATATTAGCTCCTAGCTTCTATGCATTTGGCCTAAAAAATAGCCTATGTGTATCCGTATAGTATCCGGAATAATGTAACTTTCAAATGGTGAATAAAATTCAAATGGGTGCCGTGGGTCCATAGGTTACCCTCCATAATTCCGCATACATACTAACTCACAAAATACGCATTTCTTCTTCATAATGTTGTTATTGCTAAATACTTAGTTTATTATTTTAAAATGAACTGTAATTATAGATTTTATATTTAAGGTTTCTTAAACACAACGATTACTGTGTGTGAAATGTGTCTGCTATTAAGATATCTGAGAGATTTTTGTGAGTTGCGTTGCTATATGGCAAAAACGGAACCCTTATAGTCTTTTCTGTCCGTCTGTCCGTCCACCACAGCCACAGTCTGTTGGCACTACACATTTGAATTTTGGAGAGCCGGTGTCTTCAATTAACCGCTACACAAAAATGATGTGAAATTACCGTTTGAGCGCTAGTCCGACTCTTACTTGGCCGGTTTTATGAAATTTCTTCCGCATCCCTATTACACGAATACGTTATTATTGTAGATTTTAACAATAGTATTTTCTTTTAATCATTTTTGAATCTGTCCTTTGTTATTGTTGTACATATGTCAGGTTAGGGACCATGTATGTTTGAAAATTTATATCATGTCAGGTGGTTAGACTGGACGCCTACCCCTTCCCGAACAATCTAACAGAGTCGGTCAGATGATGGTTATTTTGTATTTGATGGTCTTTGGGCATGATTGTAGGAATGGCAGCTTCATATCTTGGCTTCTCCTTCAACTTGGGTAGGAACATCGTACGAAAGAAGTAGCGAATTTAACGACGAAAATAAAAAGTTGCCATTATACCCAAAGAGATTTTTTAAACTGACGCAACGGGATATACCTACCAACTTGCCGTGGCAGTAAATGCAAGCGATAGCCTTTTTCCATCAAGATCAAGGGATAAAAGCAAGCACAGCAAAACAGCTCAGTTATTTCCTGAAAATGAATGTTTGGCAAAACCTTCAATGAACTGGAAAATAAATACAAGATGCGTGGCTGTGGGCAGCTGTTTCAAATTAAAAAGCAAGGATGGAACTAAAAATGGTGTTGTCATCAAAATGTAATTGAGTAATCAATAAACAAAGTTTGAAGATTTTTTTATATTCTCGAAAGTATGTTGAAAAAACACCAAACTACTGAACCGATTTCTTGATGGAATTACTATGGGATCCATCGGAAAATATATAACTTCACAAAAAAAAAGTTTTTTTTTCAAATCGTTTCTTAAATGACGGAGATATGAGGTAACAAAAATACAAAAAAAACATACAACCAAATTGAGAACCAACTCCTTTTTTAAGTCGGTTAAAAGGTAGTTTGATACTATTGTGAATTTGTATTTTGGCAACCTTTCCAGAATTGCTTCAAAATGCACCAATATAAATATTTAATGTGTAAGTATATATTTTATTTCATAGCTTTTTGTTCTAAAAACAGTGCATTGAAACGTGTAGTTTTAGGGTTCCGTAGCCAAATGGCAAAAAACTACACCCTTATAGATTCGTCATGTCGGTCTGTCTGCCTGCCCGTGTATGTCAGCCACTTTAATCCAACACTATTACGACTACACAGTAGAAACTTGGTAGATAGATGTATTGTGTGTACCGGTTTACGATTTTTATACAAATAAAAAAGTTAAAGTTCCATGTATGGAACTGAAACTACAAAAAGAAAAGCATCAAACCTACACGTGCGGGGCGGTCTTTAAAAATTATATTTTCGTTTGTAAAACCTTTTGTTCTCAAAATCAATAGTTGAAAAGATGACACCTCCAACGTGGTAGAATATGTGTTCCTTCCTCTCTTATTTCTAAAGTAAGAGAAGGAAAATTCTGAAATTTTTTTGGATTGTAGAACGTAAAAAAACTTTCAACGTAAATTGGTTTAGAATAAGATTTGAAGTCAATTTTTTGAGATATGGGATTTTTTCATCAAACTTCAGCAGTAACTTTGTTTTTCATTAACATACTATGAAAAACGAATTTCGTTTTGATGTTGGTAATACAATATAACGTATGAATGAGCCTTCAATAGTTATTTGTTATACAAGAGTGCAAAGTTGCTTTTTAACCGCGTGTTCAATTTTGATGACCGAGCAAGCGAAGGATTCTAAAATTGCATCACGAGCGCAGCGAGTGATTCAAAATTAGAATCCTGAGCGTTAGCGAGGGAATCAAAAGAGCACGAGGTGAAAAATCTTTGCACTCGAGTGCAACACGTAACTTTTCATTCCACCTCAGCGAGGAAATCACTAAATGCAAAAAAAAAAAACGTTTACAATCACAAGATAGGTACACTTTTATTTCAGTTTAGGTATTAATTACTACATTATGACAGGTAAGTATTACAGAATAATCTTTAAATTATAACAAAATAATATTACGGTATAATTAAGAAAATTTTAAAGTAACGTTGCTACAGTTATTTAAATTGAGTGTAATATTTTTGTTTGGAACTGTAATATTGGTGTTATTCACTTGTGTACTGTTTTTCGGTAAACTATCTGTCATACTTAATAGTTGTACCGATTCATCGGATTCCCTTGGCGTGAATGTTGGAGAGAGAGGGAGATGGTTAGGTGTTTCATAACGGCTTATTTTTGATGTAGAAGGGCCAGTCCAAGGATCCGATTGAGGCTCTTTCAGTGTAATGGCTCCTACGATGCCTTCACATATTTTAGACTTATTTTGGATCCTCTATGTATCCCTCTACAACTGCATTGGACTTCCAGCCTCCGTGGCGCTTAAGGGACAAGAGATCAGCTCCGGAATCAGCCAAAAGTGTGGCTGAAGTTCGTCGGAAACAATGACCCGTGTACAACAGGGGTTCTGGAAGTTCAAGAAATGTTGCTATTTCTCGTGGGATACTGCCAATTTTATTAGTACCCATAGGCTGTCTAACACACTTTCCATTGCGATACTGTAGAAAAATTCGATTGGTTGGAGTGTTAGGCAGGCGTAAGGCTTGATATTTCTCAACAATCGTTACGTATTCCTTGCGAATGACGAAGTTGCGGTCTCTTTTTGTCTTTCTATTAGGTAAATTAATTAATAGTAAGTCATCTGAATGTTTCTCAATGTTTTTGACATTAAGTTGTGTTAGTTCATTAGTTCGACATGCTCCGTTTATTCCAATAATAAGAACAACCTGTAACGTAAAGAGTATTGTAGTAGATAAATGAATAAAATTGATATGAACGCATAATTATGCCTATCAACATTTAATAAGTATACTATTTAATTGAGATTAATATACTTAAGTAGATACTGAATGTGCAACTGACTTACTTTTGCCGCCAAATATACGGAATCGGGTGCTTCGTTAAGAAACTTTTCAATATCAGATACTGTGAAAACCTTCGATTTTTTTTTGGTTGATGACCAGATGAGGCTCTTTTTAAAAATGCCACTAATTTAGGATAGGTATCGATATGTAGGTATGTCTTTTTTCATCTTTATTGTTGCTTTTAGCATCGAATACGTACTCCATAGAGTGCTTGCTTTCTTGTTATCGGATAATTCTATAAAATATGCCAGCAAAACGTTTTCTGTGAAAGTTTTGGCTCCTTTTGCTAGTCGCCACGTGTTGAACCTATCGTACTGTTTTAAATACTTCTCGCGTGATTGTTGAGGGAGAAAGCTCATTTGCGCATTATTAACAGTTTCAGTCAATTCTGTTGGCGTCAAACAAACTTCCTCGTCGCTAGAATCACTCATTTTAGTTTTTTTCACTTGTTTTGAAGTTTCTTGTTTTTAATATAAGGTTTAACAATGACGCGAAAAAATGCCGCGTAAAGAACCGCGTACAAAGCAAATTGAAAAAAGAACACCAAGAAGGTTCCGAGTCTGAGTTTTTAACAAATTAAAAAAAAGTTGTATGATATATTCGGCACCATAGAGGTAGCAGTAAATATGTTTAATGTTTTTTTTAATTCACAAACTAAGCGCGGGAAACGTTCAACTAGACGGACGCGTCCTTTTTGAATTAAAGATTAATTATTTTATAAAATACTGTAAAATAGGATCAGTAGTTTAGTTTTAGTGTTCTCTTCTTTAATTTATAGTTTTGTAGTTTTTTTTTTCTCTTCGGTAGTGGTAAGTTTTTACTATATTATTGTTGAAGCCTTTTAATGAACGACCCGCCAGACCCGGGGGACTTTGTTCCCCCGGCAGGCAATTTTGTTACTGTGGTGAGCAATGAGTCAGGCATGGATACCGATGGGTCGTCCTCGGCTCGCAACCTTAAAAGAAGTCGCGTACATGTGTGCAAACACTGTAACAAACGCCGTCGCACCCGAAAAAACCACGGTTCCGAGTCGTCGGGTTGTGGTTGCACGGATCCTAAAAGTCCTACAACAACTTTAGCAGAACCTATTTGCCCTGTATTACCAACCATTGCTGCTGATTTTCAGGCTCCATCCGTAGCTGTTCCCGCGCAAATCGGTCGTAAAGCATACGACAAAACCGACAGTGCACCTTACACTATTCATTTACAGAAAAAAACTATTTCCCCCGATGATGATACTACATTGCACCCAATCACATTTGGCAAATATCTCAAACATAACGCCTTTCAAAACATTATAAATGGAAGCGTCAAAAAAATTGGGCGTAATAAAATTTCTCTGTCATTTTCCAATTATCTGGATGCAAATTCTTTTATTTCACATAGTAGTCTGGAAACATATAATTACAAAGCTTTTATACCCACATTTAATGTTACA
This sequence comes from Cerastis rubricosa, assembly GCA_949152445.1. Lineage (NCBI taxonomy): Eukaryota > Metazoa > Arthropoda > Insecta > Lepidoptera > Noctuidae > Cerastis > Cerastis rubricosa. The sequence goes on along the minus strand of OX424523.1, from coordinate 18,258,284 downwards.
AGAATGGGTCTAGTACGTGGTGTTCCTGCAGAATGGTCTCCTGAGGAAGTAATTGATAACATTACAGTTCCCATTGGTTGCGGTCCAATTTTAAAAGTCAGACGCCTTAATTTTAAATCTGTTGTTGATGGTACAACCATTTGGAAGCCATCCCAATCCATTGTAGTTACTTTTGATGGACAGGTTCTACCTAAAAGAATCTTTATGTGCTACAATGCATTACCTGTTGATTTATATATTTTCCCTACTGTACAATGTTTCAATTGCTGTCGTTTTGGACACACTAAAATTCAGTGCAGATCTAAACCTCGCTGTTATAAATGTGGTCAAGGCCATACTGGAGATAGCTGTGAAAGGGAAGTAGAAAATGCATCTTGCTGTCTGTGCTCTGGCTTTCACTATGCCATTAATAAATCTTGTCCTGAATTATCTAGACAAAAACAGATTAAATCATACATGGCACATAGCTCAGTTTCTTATGCTGAAGCAGCTAAAGTATATCCCCCAGTAACGAAATCTTATGCTGACACACTTTTATCTTCTCCTTCTAAAAACTTTGCAGAAACTCCATCAATCTCTTCACCTAATAGAATGCAGGCTTCAAGTAGTTATAAAAAGACTGTCTTTCTGAAACCACGCTCTCCACCCAAATCTACACAAGGTTACAATAAAGAGGCTCACAATGCTATTATTAATGATTTTAAAATTCCCCAGCCATCTAATGGATGTGCCTTTTCTACTAATCAAAATAATGATAAAAATGATGTAAACTTTTCTATAAATGATTTACTCTCTGCATTACACAATCTTCTTTCTCAGTTCAACATCTCACCGTCCAACGTTGCCTCAACTTTCAATGTACCTCAATCCATTCATAATGGACAACACATCCAATATAATCCAGTGGAACTGCCGCAGTCTACTAAACAAAAAGAGTGATGTAATATACCTTTTAAACAAATATGAGCCATTTGTCTTTGCTTTAGCAGAGACTTGGCTCAAATCAAATCATATTTTTAAAATTAATGGTTATTTAACCATTAGGGAGGATAGATCTGATGGGTATGGTGGTGTAGCTATACTTATCAAGAACTCTTTTCCTTTCTCTATTGTTTCATTACCTCCTCATAGTGAGGAAATTTCTATTGTAGCTATTAAGGTGCACCAAACTTGTTTTGTTTCTATTTACATTCCTCACCCTTCTTCTTCTATTCTTCAAGAGATGAATAATCTCTTTTCTTTTCTTCCAAAGCCTTTCTTAATATTGGGGGACTTGTCATCATCAATCATGGGGTTGTTCTGTTTCTAATTGTCATGGTGAAGATTTACTAGATATAATTGACTCACATAACTTATGCCTCTTGAACTCAGGAGCTGCTACTCGCCGTTCAGATCCCAACCAAAACCAAAGTGCAATTGACCTTTCTATCTGTTCTCCAAACTTAGCCTCTTCATTAACTTGGCATACTCTAACCTCTACTTATGGAAGTGACCATTTCCCAATAGTTATTTCTTACCCTCTTTCCAAATCAAAGGCTTCATCAAGGAGATCTAACTTAAGACATAAATTACCAAGTAGAAATAGTAGTGACTGGGACAAATTTAGAAGCCTTGTTGACAGTAAGCTTTGCTCCCTGCCTGTAATTTCTGATGGCAATGAAAACAGCTGTGCTGAAGCTTTAGCACTTTTGTTAATTGAAACTGCAGATGTAGTTTTTCCTGTAAAAAATAACAATAACAGTATAATACCCTCGCCTCCATGGTGGGACTCTGAGTGTACAGAATTAGTTAACAAACGTAAAGAGGCAGAATACAATTATAACCTAGATATGTCTGATATTAATTTTGAAACTGTTACTAACCTAATTAAGGAAACTTATAAACTTTTTAAGAAGAAAAAATTTGAATCTTGGCGTAACTTCTGTTTATCAATTTCACCGAACACTCACCCATCGATTGTCTGGCGTAATATCCGTAGATTTAGATCAATTTATAAGAACCCTTCCCCTATACCTGTTTCTTTAGCCAGCGAATTTTTAGATAATTTAGCGCCGCCTTGGGTCCCTGAGGCTGTTAACCCTAACATGTCCTTACCAATATTGTCAATAACCAACGGACCACATAACCAGGACACCCATACGACTCTAAATGACCCATTCACTCTTACTGAATTAAAAGGTGTTATTCATAAAACTAAGGATTCTGCACCTGGCAGTGATGGCATCCCATATTCCTTTTTTGCTAATTTAAATGAAGACGTCCTCAGTTACTATTTACAACTTATCAATTCTATTATGATCACTGGAAACATCCCTGTTGAATGGAAACGTCAAATGGTGTTGCCATTCCTTAAACCAAATAGAATCCCATCTGACGCTTCTTCATACCGCCCCATAGTTTTGTCTTCAGTTCTGATGAAATTAGCTGAGCACTTAATTAAAAATCGCCTAGAATGGTTTGTTGAAAGTAAGGGTCTTTTGGCAGAATCACAATATGGCTTTAGAAAGGGTAGGAGTACCAGTGACTGTTTAGGCATTTTAACATCGGATATTCGGATTTCATTTTCTAATAATCAATCCACTGTCGCGGTTTTCCTTGACATTAATTCAGCATATGATAATGTTGTATTATCAGTTTTACAAAATAAATTAAGAGCCCTAGGGGTCCCATTGAATTTGTCAAATTTTATTATTAATATCCTGACTGAACGCTCTATTAGTATGCTAATTGGTGATCAAGAGGTATCTTACCTTGTGTGGAAAGGCCTACCACAGGGTTCTGTGCTCAGTCCCCTGCTTTACAATATTTACACTTTTGATTTAGACTCGTCCTTATCTGATCATGTTACGGTTCTTCAATATGCCGACGATTTGTTGTTATATTCTTCAAGCCAATCCATCGAACAGGCTAGCCAGGCTATCAATTCCGCTTTATCTAATTTGGAGTCATGGTTACATCTTAACGGCTTGAATATATCCACGTCTAAAAGCGCGGCAGTTTTATTCACCCGAAAGAGAAATATTCCCACAATAAATGTCTTTTATAAGGAAACTCCTATCCCGATTAAAGATAATTTCAGATATCTAGGTGTAATACTTGACAGTAAATTAAGTAGTGTTCCTCATTGTGATTATATTGTTAACAAATGTGAAAACCACATAAACATGCTTAGATGCCTGTCAGGTGTGTGGTGGGGTGCACATCCTTTTTCTTTAAAATTAATCTACAATGCTATAATCAGAAGCACTTTAGATTATGGATTATTTATTCTTGAACCGGGTAGTGTTATGGCTTTTAAAAAATTGGACCGTATCCAGTCTAAATCATTACGAATTATTGCGGGTGCTATGAAGTCGAGTCCCATAAATGCCTTACAGGTTGAGTGCGGGGATGCTCCTTTATATCTTAGAAGACAGTTCCTTTCTGATAAGTATTTGTTCCGAATTATTCAGTTCTCAACCCATCCTCTCATTTCTAAACTGGACATTTTAGTGACGCTGATTGATTCTTCAGATTACTGGTCCCATAAACGTGCTCCTTGTTTAGTAATAAGCTATAAAAAATACCTTTCTTTATCTTCTCCAGTACACCGTTCTAACAAACTTCCCATATTTAGCAGTAGTTATGATAGTTTACATTTCAAACCCATCACACAATTTCACTGTACTAGTAAATCTGACCCCGTTTGTCATTTAAGTTTCAACAATTTTCTGGCCGAACACTCGGACTACCATCACATTTTTACGGATGCTTCCAAGCGTTCCCCGACAGGTTGTGTGGGGATTGCCACTTTTCATTCGCAATACAAAATCGTTCAAAAAATAAAACTTCCTCCGGAGACTTCCGTTTTTACAGGAGAATGTTTTGGCATTTTGAAAGCCATTGAATATAGTCGGGTTTTTAAGCTCAAAAAAATTATAATTTTTTCGGATTGTCAAAGTGCGCTCCTAGCCATCAACCAATCTCCACTGACACATAAATTCCAATTGCCCATAATTTATTTAATAAGAGAATTTGCGTACAGAACCTTATCTGAGGGCAATACCTTGCAATTTGCGTGGGTTCCAGCCCATGCTGGAATCGAGGGCAATGAAGTGGCGAATTCTCTCGCCGGTGAAGCGGTGCAGTGTGGGGACATAGTTCCATACTTAAATTTTAACTCGGATATTATAAATTTACCTAAAACTTTTCTTTTGGACACCTGGAAGGTAGCCTGGGAAATCAGTAGTAGACAAAAGGGTCGTTATTTTTCTTTGATCCACCCCGAAGTTTCGGAAAAACCGTGGTTTGGCGGGGCTAAGTTTGGCAAGATGGAGACCTCCGTTCTCATACGGATGAGACTCGGTCACGTTTGTTCTCCAGCTCATCTTGCCAAACTTAAAATTATAAATGATCCCAGTTGTTCGTGCGGCACAGATGTGGGCGATTTGAACCACATTCTTTTCTCCTGTCCTCTCTATGACCGTTCTTCCTTTCTCAGTGATCTATTGTCTCTCCGTATTCCTTTTCCTACTTCAGTTCTCTCTTTATTTTGTACAAATAGTTTACCTGTATATAAATGTATAGCTTCATTTATCACCATTAATAATATTAGATTGTAATACAAACTTCATCAATATATTGTATTTCATCATTCATTAGTAATATCTAGTTAGTTATAATCCTATTATCCTACTGATCCTATATCCTAAATTCCGTTATAAATATTAATATTGATAAATTCCTGTTTCCCTAACTTTGTCTCCTTCAATAATAATCCTCCAATCTAAATAACTTGACACTGGCTAAATGCACAAACCGTGCGAAGCCAGAAAAAAAAAAAAAAAAAAAAAATTCACAAACTTAGTGCACACGATGTTCTAAATTCAATTTACTTTATCCTCTAGAGAATAAAAACGGCTTTTCCACTCAGATATTGAAGATTAAAAATACTCTTTCCGTGATGTTGGGATGAAAAATAATTTTACTATATTGTTTGGTGCAACAGAACCTTGATTGAGTACGACTTGTACTTGGCCGGTTTTTTATTTTTGCTTTCCCGATCTATTGCGTGAGAGTACCCGATACCCCATACCCCATACCCCGGTACCCAATAGATAAATATAAGTAAGAGATGTACAATTTTATTTTACTTTGAATCATATATGTATTAACATTTTTTTAGCATATAAATCACGTAACTAAGCTGCTCGTTTCATCATCTGCCTAGCCTTTTCCCAAACTATCTTGGGGTCGGCTTCCCGTCTAACCGATGCAGCTGACTACCAGTATTTTACAAGAAGCGACTAGCTATCTGATCTCCACAAACAAGTAACTGAGTATTACGATACCCCTTGGTAAGACTGGATGTCACACTTTTGCCTTCTGACTACTCGTAACGACTGTCAAAGATCCACAAATGGCTTAACGTGCGTTCCGAGGCACATAGGAAACTCGGTATGTTATTATGTTCACCCATCCACGGACCAACCTCGGCAAGCACTGCTTAACCTTAAAGATCGACCCGTGCAGCTGTTATTATTCAGCCACGAGCTCCTCTAAGAGAACTCAACTGCTTGTTCATGCTCAAAAAATTAAAATAAATTAATCAAAGTGTTTTAATGTTGTCATCAAATTAACATTTAAAAATTTACTTTATTCTCGAACGGGTCAGCCTATCGATGTGGTTGTTTAGAATGTGTAAATAAATAAAAAAATTGATAAATTTACATTATTTATGAATATGGATAACTAATAAATTAAAAGAACCTAAAGGAACTAACATATTCATCATCATCATTTCAGCCCAAAAGACGTCCACTGTTGTACATAGGCCTCCCCCAAGTGTCGCCAGATTGACATTTTGGGGGGTTTTGCCATAATCGCCACGCTTGGCAGGCGGGTTGGCGGCGCTGATGCCCCTTCTCTGGCAAATCCCTTAGTCGCCTCTTACGACACCCACGGGAAGGTATGGGATGGTGCTACTATTTACGTCCGACACCATACAGAACGAAGGACCTAAAATGCTCCAATCACCACTTTTGCCCTTGATTTGAATTTAGCTGCCATAAAACTAAATAAACACACTGGCACACTGACTGTGGTCAATTTTGAATGTTTGTTAATCAATTATACCTTAACGACTAAACAGATTCAGATGAAATTTGAGAAAAAAGCGACCAACGACCTAAATTAAGTCATATGGCAAGACACATCTACTATATACCATACGGAATACTACTAATATATAAGCACTAGCTGTCCCGCGCAACTTCGTCTGCGTCACATTTTTTTCGCAACATTTTTCATTGCTGCTCCGGTCCTATTGGTCGCAGCGTGATGATATATAGCGTATGTCCTTCCCCAGGTTGAAATCTATCTTCTTGATAGATTAGACTTCTTGCCGTTTAGTCGTGAAAAGGTAACAAACAAACAAACAAACAAAGTGACTTTCGCATTTATAATATTAGTATGGATTATCTAATTAACATTAATTAGTGTTACAAAAATATCGTCATTTAGTTGTATATTTTGTGCTGTTTGGTGTCTTCGAGTCAACGAATCTAATTGATAAAATAAAAGCAAGGCAAAGTACGTACAATCAACCGAGAAGCTTAAATTCACACTTTGTGAAAAAATACCTTCGTGACGATTTTATTATTTTTTCTCTTCCAATGCATCAAAATGTAAGTAGGTATATTTCTATATTCTTGACATAACACAGATGAATAAAATTTTAATTTAAAAAAAGCCTTAAACAGTACCTAATCTTCTATTCCGACCGAATTTTGCAATAATTGTGATTGGTAGTCTCAAGAAGAGTAGGACTTTTTACTCTTGGTTTTTCTAAATTTAGTGGACCGGTCAAACAACGCAAGTAAATCGGTAACTGATGGACAATGGGTCAGGATATAGGACTAGGGTGAGGAGTGTCACTCTAGGGGCAGAACGGCAATAGAGAAGCTAACGCCGCCCATACTGCGCCCTGGGCGTACATCTCTCCACGTCAGCGGCGCGACAGAGACGCACATGCTCCTGATCGGCAGCGAGAGCAGGATGCGCGCCCGAGGGCGGGGCACCAGCGAGCCGCACGCCGGTGCCCACACCACCGCTCATTCGTCTCTCGCTTAGCCTCCGCTATGTAAACCGGCCTTGTTGTGAATCTAAACAAAATCGGTCAGTCGTCGTTTTGTTGCCGTCAGAGCAACGCGTCGGAGGTTCCGCTCTTTCGGGTTGAGCATGTTGCGACAGTGAACGTAGCCGGCAAAATGCACGCGTTGTTTGGTGAACAGAGCCCGTATGCGTACCGCGGAGGAGCCGCCGGTGGCTATTCAGCCGGCGTTACACCCTATGCCTACGAACAATACCGCTATGGATATGGAGCCCCCTACCTTCATCCACATCAACAGCACGTTGGTGCTCCTAAAGATATGGTCAAACCTCCCTACTCATACATTGCGTTAATAGCGATGGCCATACAGAACGCCCCCGAACGACGGATAACACTAAACGGCATTTATCAATTTATAATGGAACGGTTTCCTTACTACAGAGAAAACAAACAAGGCTGGCAAAATTCCATTAGGCACAATCTAAGCCTCAATGAGTGCTTTGTGAAAGTGGCGAGAGATGATAAGAAACCTGGTAAAGGAAGTTACTGGACTCTGGATCCCGATTCCTATAATATGTTCGATAACGGTTCTTATTTGCGTCGGCGGCGTCGCTTTAAGAAGAAAGATGCGCTAAGAGAAAAAGAGGAAGCAATGAAAAGACAACAGCAACTACAACAAGCTCAAGAGGCGCTCACCGCTCAGGAGACGCTTAGTGCGGCGGAGACGCTAGGACAACAACGAGACGTTAAACCTGACGTGAAACCGCGCATCTTTGAGTGTCGGCCAAAACGAGAACCGGGCGCAGATTGTGCAAGATATGATAAGCCTGTCGATTCTCTTGATGACTTCAGTGAACCGCGACTTCCAGCTTCCGCTGTTTACTGTTCGCCCCAACCATACTCGCTGGTAGCTGAAGAATTTCGTGCGGCCACGTCCGGTTGGTACACAGCGCCTGAACCTCCAGCGGAACAACTCCCGCCGGCGTTCCGCGACCTCTTCGAGCCACCCAGCTGCCAGCTGGCTGGGTTCCGTAGCGGCTCGCCCGTACCGGACGCGTACCGAGCGTCGCCACCGCCACATCACCATTACCGCACGCCTGCACCTTCCTACTACCATCACCAAGCCTGCGTTGCCGCCGGTCCTGCGCCAGCACATAAGTCCTACTGAGACCCTGCCCTCAGGTGAGTTCATACTATGTTTCCTAACTGCAAAGCTAAGGCTGCACTGCGAAGTTTCTTTCGCTGACGTATAGCGCTCGCGAATTCCGCTGTGCGTGTCGTTCCGCCGCCCCAGTAGTCCATCGAGGAAGCGCCGGTGTGCACCGGGACACTTCGTGACGTGGTTGTGGTTGCAGGAGGCCGGCATCGTTCGGCGCCGAACGGATTTAGCCGCACGCGTCAGTTCCAGAGCGGATAAATATAGCGCAGTAGCCGGAGATGCCGTGGAGGCAAGTGGCGGCGCGTCGATAACCACTGTTTACAGATCGGCGGCCGACCCTGCCGCCTCCCGCTCCGTTCACACCTATAGGTATGTCGAAAGTCCACATGTGTTAGAATACTAGACGTAACAATAAGTGGTGACGCTGGCAGGGTGTGCGTGCGCAGGCCCGTGTGAGTGCGGCCGCAGCCCGCCGCGCCGGACCGCCGCGCACCTCGATGTGTGATGCTTCACGGAAGTTTCACAGTTACGGTTGTTTTGATTTGTTTTGGGCATACATTATCCAAAGAATGTTGTGCAGCATTACCAGGGATGTTGCGTTTATCTATTACAGATATATGTTCCTTGATGTGTTCTATCTATTGTTATGTTACACCTCTCCCGTAGATCATCTGCAACAATATATTTATATTATGTCGATTTTATCAATATTTTACCAAGTACTCAAAAATAACTTTGCAACAAAATGATGATAACATCCGCGTCTGACTGGAAGACACATTTTTTGTGTGAAATCTTGGAAGTGTTAGAAACAAAACAATGTTGATTGTTTTATATTGTATTATGTCAAACAACTGACCATCTGGTGACCAAGTGCTCAACCACAAAAAAAAAACAAAAGCGTGTGCTTGGGAACTTGCTGGTAATAACGAAGCAATATTATACTTCTTGGAGGGCTAATCTAAACACTAAACAAAGTAAATAACCGCACATTATTAAAGAATTCATCCGCCCGCCCGTTCATCACAGTACTTGCCTACGCGTAATGTAGGTTGGTACAAGTACAAAATTCCGATTGTTATTGGAATAAACATAAATACCTTAATTGCAAAAAAATACAACGAAAATAAAACACGAGTCAGTAGTACCTACGAGTAGACTAGTATCTATACTACCATTAAAAAACTGATAAATTGTCAACCTATTTTACAAGCCGGGTAACAACTTTTACCTGTCATGTGGATTTACCGTAACAACATGGAACCTAAACTTAACTGGCGCAATGTAGGTGTACTTTACATATCTGCGTACCTCTTCAAAGCATACGTGGAATTGTGTAAACTACATGTGATTGCTGCAATCACGGCTGATTTGCTATCATTTACTGAAATGTCCCATTGTCTATCTCCGAAGGAGTTCCTAAGTTGTCTATCTCCGAAGGAGTTGTTAAGTTGTCTATCTCCGAAGGAGTTCGTAAGGCTGACACCAAAGTCCAACCTTGTAAGAATAGTCTTCAAAACAATTCTTCTCATTCATGTTATGTGGTTATTTCACACAAGCTTTTCCCCGCGGCTTCACTCGCGCTAATATCAAATATTATGCCACAGCAACGTTCGAACATAGCCTGTGACCATAAATATAAGAAAGAAATATTTTATTAATATTTCTATGTCTATGATACTCAAGGATAATGTAGGTACCCATTAGAGAAAGAAACTTCGGAATCGGATTAGTAGTTCCAAAGATACACCCTACATCAAAATTTACAAACATGCAAACTTTACCTCGTCATAATATTAGTACACAACCAGTAACGGGTATTTTATCGTCATCTACATAGACGGAGTAAATTCCATATGCGTTATTGAAGTTAACTCCAAAACTACTCATCAGAACTTGAACAAATTATTTTGGGACCACCCCCGAAGACACCCCTCACTAAGACATTGAAAGTGGTCGACGTGGTAAAGAATTATTTCTGAATATACATGGGTAAAAAAAACAGTCAGACGAATAGATAACCTTCTCCATAAGGAAGTCGGTTTAAAATTATTTTAAACTAGCCTCCCGCACCTGCTTCGTAAAGGTATTGTCGTGTTAAAACATCTAGCTTCCTTGCTAAGCTTATTATTATCAGTATTATATTATCAGTATTAAATCAGTAGGTATCGAATCGAATGAGAGGAGGGTTGATTATTTTGAGTGATTGTGCTACTAAGAAAGTGCCAAAGTAAGGACATATGGGTATTAAAACAAAGCTTATATAGTCTAGTTTTATTATAAATAGGTTTTATTGACACAAACTACAACACTTATTGGAAAAACTTAACATTCTTATTGGAGAAACTGACATTCAACACATATTCTCAAGTTCTCATTTTTCTCAGACTCACACTTCTCAGAAATGGCAAAAGTGATAGTTAATCAAAATACTTTGTTTGTATGTAAAGCCTCAAAATGCTTTGTATGTATAAAACCAGTCAAATAATTTAGTGTAGGTAACATAGTGGAAAGTTAAAACATAACACTGGGCGGAGTGCCTGAACCTCAGTAGGAGGAACTGAGTATCTCATAAAACATCAATGTCGTAAAACCTTACGATTGAAAGCTATAAATATTTTAACGCCCCACTAGATTCCTTAAACATAGATATGTAGATAAAGTATTATTTATTAGGTGTCGGTCAATACTTATCGACCGAACACTAGTTTATTTTGTAAGCAATTCATATTTTATTGTTGTTAGTCTAGCTAAAAATAAATTATCGTCTTATTCTTCGAAGCATAGAGAAGCAGGTATCTTATCTGCCTTTGACTCGTAACGTTCATTTGAAATTTTAAAATAATCTGTCTGATGAAATTTTAGAGATAAATACTTTATCTCTAAAATTTCATTAGACCTGAAACTGCTGCAGGGCTCAGCATGATCAATGCATAAAATAACAAGTTTTATTACATTACAAATAATATTCGTATATTATGAAAAAAAGGGAATTTAATTCGAGGGATTAAATTAGATCCCGAGAGCAGCGAACGATTAGTAAAGTTGGAGTAAAAAATCCTGAGCGGAGCGAGGGATACAAAGACCGCAATGATTTTTTTTTCACGAGTTGTGGACTCTTCTTTTTACCATTAATTGCGTGAAAATTAATAGTAGTATACTGGAACATAATTTTTACGACTTTGGAAGCAAATATCTCATTAACCATTGCACAGACAGACAGACAGACGGGCACGCAGACAGAAATACAGACAGGCATGCAGACAGAAAAGCAGACAAACAGAAAGACAGACAGTTTTCGAAATTCAGTGTTAAATTCTTGTCAGCACGTTTTGTTTCTTTTTTGTTTACATAATTCGTACTTAGGCCATACTGTAAGTTTCTGGATTCTAATAAATAAGTCTCTGGCAACTCTCTTGTTGACTGCCACAGCGAAAATCATAAAAAAAAGCATTAAAGTGTTCACGACAAAAATTCATTGTGATTTTTGAAAGGACGCCACAATGAAGAAACAGATCAAAGTTTCACAAATTAAAAAGTAATAAGCTCCCATTTGGAATACCATAATTGTTTTTTTCATTCTTTTTAACCCCCGACCAAAAAAGAGGGGTGTTATAAGTTTGACGTGTGTATCTGTGTATCTGTGTGTCTGTCTGTGGCATCGTAGCTCCTAAACGGACGAACCGATTTTAATAAAAGTGGTGTCGTTTGAAAGGTATTTTAATCGAGAGTGTTCTTAGCTATGTTTCGAGAAAATCTGCTCAGCCGTTTGAAGATCATCACCTCTTTTCTAGTTGATGTAGGGATATAAACAACTTTCATAGGTAGTCTATTTGAAATGTTGTCGCTTGTCACCATGGGCATTGCTGAGGGGGGGGGTGCACCCCCCCCCCCCAATTTACATTTTTTTTTAAATTTATATCTTTCCTTGGTTTCGTTAACCAGGAGTAGGACAGTCAAGGCTAAGAAAAAATAAAATAAGTTTAACAAGCATGAAAAAAAAATAAATTAAAGATTTAAAAAACCCCCGACACAAAAAACCTCTAAAAAGCCAAAAATAAATTAATCCAAGCGTCGTAGCGTCGGGGGACCGCTAAGAAGACCGCTTAGTACAAGCACAGAACAAAGCGGACCCCCGACGCTACGACGCTTGGATTAATTTATTTTTGGCTTTTTAGAGGTTTTTTGTGTCGGGGGTTTTTTAAATTTTTTAATTTAATTTTTATTGTAAGTGGCCAGATCCAGAAACTTTCAGTATGCTACACGTATAATTCGTGCTTGTTCCAAATTCAAAATATTTTTATTCACTAGAGAGTAAAAGAGCGTTTTATTCACTGTTATCCATGAAAAAATGCCCTTTTTTGAATGGCAATGGTAAAAACATATGTTTTTATGTTACCACAAGTAAACACTTATAATTAACTAATTACAAACACAAGTTTTGTGTTAGAGCTTTTATTACGCTGAAATTGATTCGGCAATAATGTTCTTCAAATTTTAGGTGTATCTTGGTGATTTGTAATAAAATACCATCTTGGATCCTGAATCTACATGTATTTGTCTGAAATACACAATAACTTTAACAAAACAAGCAATGTAGATACTTTGAATTACTAAAATTTTTTGACTAAACTAAAAACCTCGTAATTCTTTTCAAAATATATTATTCCGGTTCTTCTCCAAAGGAAACGACCAACCCGAACCGTGCCTCTTGTCGACGTTTTATAAGTGCCCATGTAAGCCTATGTAAAATGTAATATTTTGATTGATTGATTCGCGAAAGTGTCCAGTAGCGCGAGTGTCTGTCGCGCAAATATAAGTCATTGCGCAAATGTCCGCTCCCGCAAGTTTCCTTCGCGCAAATGTCCGAGATCCCCTAGAAGTATTTATATGAAGTTTTTTCAGCGCATTTGTCCATATAAACGTGCAGAATGAAAATCCAGGATGGTGCCGAGGCAAATTTACTGTTTTTTCTTTAGGGGTGTCGTATCCGTGGGGTTCTGGGTCGCTGATTACAAAATGAGAATTTTCTTTGTGCGCCTTATTCGATATCCATTTTGACACAATGCCTCAATATCCTCCCCTAGGCTATGGCTGGCATTGATTTAAGTGAGAATTGTTTCTCACATGGGCTGTTTTATGTTGCATGGTCCGAAGTGAGCTTTATTTTATCTATATAATTTTTCTTTTTTGATATTATTTTGTGGGGATAACGCACAAGTGGGCAATTTCCGAACACCACGCGGGCGAGCCCGCGGTCAGAAGCTAATAATACTATAAAATAACCAAGCAACAAATCGTAGCCTACTGCTACGAAGTTATGATTTTGGCGTAGGACATAAATTACTCCGAAATCTATCGTTGCTAAATGAAGTTTTAACGAATCCGTGGTAATTGTATATCTCTGCCATATAGCAAAGGCACTTAAAACCCTAACATAACTTAAAAAATAATAACGAAAATCATTTCAGAATATGCTACGGCGTAGCACCAACTTTGTGAATATGCGTATGTAATAATCTCAAAGTAGGTTTTGTGTAGTAATATTTTGCAAAAAAACGGTGTGACACCGACCATTTACTCAAAATTTAGATTAAAATTGCTAATAGAATGGGGATAATTAGCTCGGTGAGTTTTGAAGAGCTTGTAGAAAAATATGAGATGCTACCTTTTTTCTGTCATCTCTGAGGTCACCTATGAGGCTGTCTTCTGATTAACTGGTGTATCGCGTCTTGAATGTAAGGCCTCCAGCCAAGGGCGAACAAAGCATAGAAACTCGGCAACTGCGTGCTAAGAGCACCTCCTACGGTGTACGAGCCTCGGCTTAGGGCGTAGCGGGGGGAGGGCAGCAAGGGACGGGCTGGATCTACACAATATCAATATTTAGGGGCTGATTTTAAACTACAGGCTCTGCATTGCAGGCTGGTATAGTGGCTTACTCAATCATTTGGAAGGTGGGGCCTCCGCGTTAACAGGGATGCCACGGCGGAGCTCGACGGCGAGGCCAGAATGACGACAAATTGTATCTGTGTTTTCGGATTGTACTAGTTTCTCTACTGCTTTCTTGGAGGAGGGTGCTGGCTTTATCGTATCGGGAGTAGGATTCAATAACTTATGGTTCTGTATGGTGTCGGACGTAAAGAATAGCACCATCCCATATCTTCCCGTGGGTGTCGTAAGAGGCGACTAAGGGACTTGCCAGGAAATGGGCAGCAGCGTTCTCTGTGCTTTTGTAAAAACCGTACTGCGATCGCCAACCCGCTTGCCAAGCGTGGCGATTATGGCAAAACCCCCCTTAACTATGTCCTATGGGGAGGCCTATGTCCAGCAGTGGACGTCTTTCGGCTGAAATGATGATGATGAACTTATGGCAGACTCGAAGAAACACTTGGGAAGGCGTTTCATGAACTGAAGGACGGTGGGCATTCTGAGGCAAGTGTGGACTGTCACTTCAGCCATCCCCGCTATGTCTGAAATGACTCCTAGCTCCCGTAATTTTACGGAGGAATCGGTTTTGCAAGGTCTTCGTCCTGACCGCAACCAGTGTAGTAAATGGCCGTGCGGTCAGCGAATAAGACTAGTTGATCCTTTTTGCTCTGGAGAATATCGGCAGTGAATAGCGTAAAAATAAGGGGTCGATGACGGAAGAGGGACTCCTAATTGGTAGAGCTTAAATAATAAGCTATTTTGCCTTTCTCTATTTCGTAGAATAACACGCCCGTTATCGCTCCACGCTGTAATCCGGCGCCCAAGTGTTCTACGATGTGGTGGACCTGTTGGATACACGAGATCTTCGCCCTGAATCCGAATTGCTCGTTGGGAATGAAACTCTAAGCCTCGGCATAGTATTTGAGACGCTTATAAATAAGTCTCTCGTATATATAGATTTTGCCGAGCGCATTCAGGAGACTGATAAGCCGCTCGAGGGCTCGGACTTGGGATTGCGTGGTTTGGCGATATCTATAACCCTCACGTTTTTCCCGGCCACACTTTAGTAGGGTACAGGAGATATATATGTTTATATTCACACATATTCATCATTCATCATCATCATTTCAGCCCAAAAGACGTCCACTGCTGGACACAGGCCTCCCCCAAGTCACATTGACATTTTGGGGGGTTTTGCCATAATCGCCACGCTTGGCAGGCGGGTTGGCGATCGCAGTACGGTTGTAACAAAAGCACAGAGAACGCTGCTGCCCATTCTCTGCTAAGTCCCTTAGTCGCCTCTAACGACACCCACGGGAAGATATGGGATGGTGCTATTCTTTACGTCCGACACCATACAGAGCTTTACGTCCGACACCATGCAGAGCACACATATTAACATGTTTTTATTGTCGATTTTTGTCGCATCTTCAAAAACCAATGTTAGCGCCCGTCCCAGTACCTAAGTGCATTTTCATTTGGTGGATAAAGAAGATAACTTAAAAGCGGAGAGAAGACAATGGATCCTTCACTATAGAGTCACACAGTACATATTAACTGGAAGTGTGTATAATAATACCAAAACTTGTGGCGTGATGCAGTAGTAGATTTTGGCTAACTATGAATGACGAGACTAGAATGGTCGTAGGCATAAGCGTAGGTACGAAAGCAACTTGGACGAATTACCTTATTACTTTGCGTTGGTATTAAAAAAACACGTGAAACAATCACAGTTAATTTGATTCCGCTGATGAATTCAGTCATCATTAACATACGCGTACGCATCGTAATTGATCACATGAGATATGTTACAATATTTCATGCAATGTAAAATACATACTCAAATACGAAAGCGTCATTCCAAATCAAATGATAATTAGATATATAATCTAAGCAAAAAATAAGCAAGAACTAAGTAAACGTACTCACCACGAAGTATTTGTCAATTCCCCTTAATACTTTAAAAAGCGGAAAGGCAAAATATAATCCCGTAAAGACTTCCGGTATTATCTGCGATAAATCTATAATCTCGCAAACGGTATTATTAAAGAATCTGGTATGATAATATCAGCCTATTATTCGTTACACTGCTTACCAGAGAAAAATGATTATTAATCTTGATAATCATACTTATATTAAACTAATAAGTAAACTTTTTAGTTTCTAGGTTTACTTATTATCTAGGGGTCATATCAGGGTTTTTTCAAAGTGGAGTACGTGAACCCCTAGGGGTTTGCCATTCGACGGCAGGGGGTTCGCGACAAGATTTACGTAATGGTGGCTTGTTGACTGACTGGAAATAAGGGCTGAACTTGTTCTTGTTCTTTTGCAGCTCTCCGACGAACTGAAAAGGTATTTATCCGGATATTAAGAATGCTTAAGATCGCTGGAATCCTAACCCATTTGCGGTCACGAATGAGAGAATAAATTCTAGTTGCTGTTAGGCAACAGGAGTCATTATTACTAATGCCTATGAATGAAACTCTTCAAGCTGATTTAAAAGTCTTTGATAGATTTTTGGGCAGATAGACAGGAAGAGTATCCCGAACTCTTACGCAAAGCGGTAAATTTCCTTTAACTCTTTGCTGCAACATACTTATGAGAGAGTAGGTTTTGACCTGGTCATGATAAAAACTAAACACAGAAATTGACTTGATACCGAGTCAGAATTAAGGCTAAAATTGTAAAAAATTACTCCTAAAATTGACTACATTTGCGACCAGAAACTTGCACACCCATCACATTAATATTAAAAAAGGTATTTCTATTGGCACTTTATTTGTTACCTTTTATTCAAATAAAAACATTATTTTCTTCAACAGTAAATTTTATTATTTTCTTTGGGGAGGTTAATTAGTTTTTTAAGGGGTTCGCTGTCCCTTGGACACTTTATCAGGGGTTCGTGGAGCCGTAAGTTTGAAAAACCCTGATCTAGATGTTTTTTTTCCAACTCGGAAACTTCACTTGTTTCCGAAAATACTCAACACACAGACAAGAGGTACAATGCCCTGTCTGTGTCTTGACTAGTTCCTGGTGTTATCTTGGTTTCATCAACGCAGGCGCTTAAAGACCCACCCATGAGAACTTGGACCATTAAAACCAATGCAGAAACCAAAGATATTGACTTCATCTGCCTAGTCTTTTCCTAACTATTTTGGGGTCGGCATCCATTCTAACCGGATGCAGCTGAATAACATTATTTTACATGGAGCGATTGCCTATACGACCTTTACAACCCAGCTAGAACTGGCTAATACGATAACCCTAGGTAAGACTGGTTGTGAGAATTTTCGAGCCAATGCCCCCGAGCCTATAAAGATTGTTAAAGATCTACAAATGTCAGCCGGGACCAACAGCTTAACGTGCTTTCCGAGGCCCGAAGGAAACTGGGTATGTAATGGGTGGTCACCCATCCATAGAGCAACCTAGGCAAGCGGGGCTTAACCTGAAGATTAACCCTAGCGGCTGTTTTATTTAGCCACGAGATATTGGCAATGAAACTATAATATTCCGTATCAACTTGTTTTTACATAATAATAAGAATTATGTATGTTGAGACTGATAGTACTATGGCGACATTACCTCGCTCGAGCTCGAACTGCTCCTAAAAACCGCAATGCTTTAAAGAAAACTGTTTGTTTGTCGCAGGTATGGCGGAAGCAGAATACGGGAGGCGGCGTGCGGGGCTCACGGGAATGTTGAACGCGTCAGCGAGCTGCCACATAGTGTTGAGAACTCTTTTTCGCGTGGTGCACATGTTGTAGCAAACGTCACTTATTTATAAAGTTCACGCTATCATCGTATCTCCCCAAGAGATACTGTCGAATGATAGTGCCCGAAGACTTATTTTAGTATGTATATTCGTTTACCTATGAGCTTAATATAATTAATAGATAAGACGAAATCCGAGAATTCCGATATAAAGTAGCATTCAATTAATGTTGTAAGTACGTAGGCCAAGACATACCTAAATTTCAGTATTATCCACTCAAACAGTATTGTGTACACGGAGCGTGTACGTATCACATGATCTGTAAACATATTGTTAGATAAATGTAAATACGTAGTTATATACCTGTATCTAGTTATTCTATGAAATGTAGATTTCCCCCTGTGGAGAAAGAAAAGTTTTTATAAAAATATAAATATGGGGATGTGCTGTTATTCTAGTCTGCTACTTTAAGCAAAATATTTGTGTAATATAGACCGAATCTAATGTGAACATGAAAAATAACATCACACATTGCCACTTCGAGGGCAACAAGCGACCTATTTTACTACAAATCTTTATAATTTTTCATGAATCTATAACATACTTTATAGAACATTTCTGAAGCGGGTGCCCAATGTGGAATACCTCTTTTAGATTCCGATCAGATCAGCAGCAATTCTGTCAGTGTTAATAGGTAATCATGGCTTGATAATTTATTTAAGTGTAATTCGTAGTTGAATTCTTAGGTACAGCCGTTTCACAGTTGTTAAATTTTTAATTGATTAAAATGACAGCTGTCAGCAAAAATGTCGAAATAACTGTAGTAATGTAACATCTAAACAGGGATAAATATTTGTACCCGGGAAATATATTGCAACACATACAAATCAGCATATTATATAAAATAAAAAACTTTAAAACTAAAATCAATTATACTAATATATAAAATCTTTAAAATGCAACTAATATAATATCGGGCATATCGACTAATGTAAATCGATGTAATAAAACCTATTTTAATTTTAGAAAAAGAGTAATAGAAAAATCCTTTTAAAGAAAACTAACAAATTCGTATTTTTATTGACATTACTGGGCGCATCTTGTTTATTGAGTCTCAATATGAGTTCTGCTTCGTGTTTTCCAGTTTTTATTATTTTCGTTTATTTAGTTCCTTGTTATTGTTTTGCGTTGCTATTGCCTTAGAAAAGAGCCGGATAGGCCGCCAAATTCAAATTTTCGTACGTATTTTGCAATTTTCAGGTCAGCATCGGGATATAAGTTGATATGATTTCCGACCGTAACAAATATGGCTCAACAGAGTTATAATCAACAAAATCATCAATACAACCCTCTTAGTTCATTTAATCCCATTTAATTACTTTTTCATGCAATAGTTTAACAGAAGATGGGGAACGCGATGACCTCTTTTATTTAATATTCAACCAGGAATTAATCATTAATCTTCAGGATTGTTCAAACGATTCCGATTCTGGTAATGATGACGATACTGACTTAGGATGTACATCATTAAATCAATAATTTTATTGACTTTGTTATTGATATAGTTTAATTTTATTGGCCCTTATTAATATCTATTTTTACACAATGTGAAATACCGACTGAATCAAAATAAAAAGTCATTTATTCAAATTATGCTGATAATCAGTACTTTTTGAACGTCAAAATTACAAGAGACAGTCCACAAAACGCCCGCCCTTCGTCACTTCCTAGTGTTCTATCTGGGAAGAAGAAGTGGCGGATCAAACTCCCCAGCAATCATAAATTTGTAATTATTTATATCGATAAAATCAAAGCTAATTTCCCAGCACTAACTACATTCGCTTGGTAGCTGTAATTTTAATCAAGTTAGATCGAAGTTTGCATCACTGTTAAAATCTCAGGTCATAATCGGCCATTATTCCGTTACAGTAAGGATTAAGTTGGCTTGCTGCCACTTAAAAGTCTGTTAAAATTACGATGATCTTTACAGTCTTTACATTATTGTTGTTGTTTCGTTTTTGCTGCCAGAGGTGGATATAACTGTGAAAGGACTTTAGAAGTGTACACTCCAATCATCTGATCTGTGCAGGCGGGAACACACAGAACTAAAATAAATGTACTAAGTACGCAGTAAGCAGCGCCACCTTGAACTGCACACTTAAAGTGGTAATACGTCCATGTAAGTAGTCCAATTTTAAGCATCCCTAATTGTTTATGGTCGGTAATTTGTTTAACTTCCGTATTGAAAACCAGTGCACTAAGTCCTACACAAAACATGTTTTTAAGGCAAAATAGTCAGAAATGTATGTGAAAAATGTTCTTGTTAGTGTATTGAGTAAATTATGTATGAACGTTATTCGATATAATTAAGCGTAGCCGATAGAAAACTTGTATTAAGGCACTAAGAAAAGCGAAAACTGTTTTTTATTCAAATAGGATAAATAACTTTTTACATAGTTAGCACCTAAACCTAACCTAATGTATGGAGCTAATCAACGAAGCAGTTTGGCTTTTTAAAATCAAAATACTGTTTTAGTGATTAAATTGTGCATTTTTCATAGCATAGATTAGTGAAATTCTGTAAATAAAAGTGTTCTCTTACGGTATTTTCCCCATAAAACTCACATCAGACACAGGATAGTAAGAATAATGTATGAATAGTCGAAAGCCTGATTTACCTTCAAGCAACAAGTAAATTATCATCAATTTTTTTGGAAGTAGTCAGTTACTAGACTTACTATCCCAGTATTGTAATTATTTAATAAATTTAAGGCAAATGGTACTATTATATACAAGGTGTATGAGACACCGACGCGAAAACGCTTACCACGCAATCATTATGATCCACCTCACATAGTAATTTTTCATCATTTTTTTATTTAAATCAGCTGTTACGTAGGTTTTGATCGTGTAGGCATTGCACTTTTGTAGGAAACACCTGTTTATTTTTTTAAATTATGGTACGTAAGGTAAGCGTTTTCGCGTCGGTGTTCCTTACACCGTCGTATGTTGAGTCCGTATCCGACGGGCTCGGAAAAGTGTCAAGTTGCATCTTTATCACATACTTATAGAATGGTGACCCGAATACTTTCTTTTTTCTTATAGTCCATGTAGCTGTTCATGAAATAGCAATTTTTGACAATCTAAGTACCTATAACTACATGCACAGATAACATCACATGTAAATGTATAATAGCAAACACATCTTGTTACATGCCTACACAGTAGCAACCTTCAGTTAAAATTGTGCGATTTAGAGGTCATTAGAAACGCCACTGAATTAACGGTAACTTCAGAGTCAAAGTATTGAAAAAAATGATTATTACCAACTGTCTATTTGAAAATCAAGCAACTCCACAATCAGACATTGTAGTTGAATCGTTGGGTCTGTGGTACAAAGAGTAGAAACAGTAATCTATCTACTTAATTAATGTAATAGTTGTTTAAGTAAGCCAGTTATAAGGCACAGTTTTAACTGAAGATGTGTAGTCCAAATCAATTGCCAGTGCTAGTACCAGCTGGTTAACCTCAAATATAAGTTGGAATTGCGATTCATATTGCAAGTAAACCTTCTAACGGGACCGACCCTCATAAGCCAAGAACTTGTTAGTTGTTCCTGTGTGTGAATTATCACTTTTAAAATATAATAAGTTGAATACAAACTACATCTTTTTTCTTCACCAAGTAAGTAGATTAATACAAGTGGTTGTCCTAAAGAAGTATTGTAACAATGTATATATTATGCTATTTAATATTCTGTTTCTATGCTGTTTTCTGTGATTATATGTATTGTTCACACCGATTTTTTGCAAATAAATAGCAGACCTAAAATTGTGTATGTTTAATATTCCAAACATAGGCTAATTTTCTGGCCAGCCAACAGTGATTTGTCATAGTTCACGTTGCATCAACCTTTTGTTTCGCATAGTAAAATATTATTAGATGACCTACCTATTAGTTGGTAAATTTGTGATAATTATCGTAATCGTGTGTACATAATTGTATTTAATAATAAATGTTTATTTGTATTTAGCATATGGAATTAATTCGTGTTTTTATTTCGTTTGCCAACCTTCGCAATTCATGCAATTTCGTTCTTTTATGGATGAAAAACCAAAATTCAATTCAATTCCAGGAATAGGTTATAGGTTCAATTCAAAATATTGATCCATTCGGGACTCAAGTGTGTTTAAGATTTCATTAAACGTTCGGTTCTCGGAAAAAAGTAAAATACGTGTGTCAGCTTCGGGCCGTTCATTAGTGAGTAATAATTTAAGCTTGTTTGTAGTGTGAATGAAACGAAACGAACAAGTGGCCACTCGGCCGATCGGATACGAGACTGATTTTATCGAATCATCACTCAATCAAACATTGGTACACACATTTTTTAGAAGTTGAAGCAGAGCCATTGAAAAAACATGTCAATAAAATTAGGCAGGCAAGTAGGTGAGTAGGCGATAAATGAACGTAACAGGTTAAACAGGATCGTAAATAACTTGATTAATTTAAAATCTGCTCTTTTTTATATAATACCAATTTAACGTCGTCAGTCACCGAGTCGGATCTAAGAAACGCTGGCGTGACGATTTGGACTCGTTTCTGACTGATTGGCCAGAGAAGGCCAAACACCGGGAGAGTTGGAGAGGAATAGAGGAGGCCTTTGCCCAGCAGTTTGACAGAATAGGCTAAAAGACAGGTTAACTGGGTATTTCTGTAAGTATCTGTAAAGCAAGTTAACGGGATCCTATTAGGTACCAATACTAATCCCTCGGAAGTTTTGTCTATCCTGCCACAGAGTTATCTCTTTTCCACCGTAGGTAATAGGTAGCCAGTTGAAAACTTGAAATAAATACAGAATACGTGTTTTCACTACCAAGAAAACAACCGTACAATTTTTACAAGAATTTCTTTTTATCGGTAGTATTCATAATTATTGTTTAACACGGAGTGTAGGCGCAAGCGGGGTATAATATGGGTCAAGTCGGTGAATTTCTTACATCTTTCTTTGTCACCGATTTCTGAAACTAGAGGTTAGTTTGCAAATTTTTCAGGTTTTTGGAAGTCCGTTGCATTTTTGCAAAATTATTTTTTTATTTTTGCATTTTTTGTTATGTATTTGAAAGACGCTTAATGACCGCATAAAACCAATGCACGCCAAATATTTTTTCAGTCACGTAGGTAATTACTGAACCGATTTTAATGAAACATGAAACTTGCAGTACCTATTCTTATATTCGATTAATGATTAAACATGCTTATTTAAATAAATAAATCATCAGCACCCGACATGATCAATGTTGAACAAGCTTTGAAAATAAGGTAGAATGAGTTTCATCCGTTGAGAAGATGCATTTTTTGTCCCCAAGACAAATCGTCAGTTCCTGAGATGGTGTGTAGCGACACAATATGCAAAAATGTTTACTCAAATAAATGCTAAGTCATCATCGAGTTAAAGCATATGCATAACCAACTTATCCTGATGGTGCCTCCAGACTGTTGCAGTGCTTCAACGATCCCCAGAAAAAAGTCATCTATTTGAAATAATTTCTTCCCTATCGCAACGCACACGAGTATCACACCACACCAAAAAGAAAAAAAATAATAATCAATTTCATACACGTAGGTCGTCTGTGAAGTCTGTTAAAAGTTTTGCTCAGTGTCTTAGAGAACCTGAGATACCGACATACTCCAAAGAATTGCTAAAGATAAGTGGCAGTGGGCCGCACACATTGCTTGTTAAACTGATGCGCCGAAGAGTT
Organism: Cerastis rubricosa; assembly: GCA_949152445.1. NCBI lineage: Eukaryota > Metazoa > Arthropoda > Insecta > Lepidoptera > Noctuidae > Cerastis > Cerastis rubricosa. Next base: position 18,234,636 of record OX424523.1, on the reverse strand, counting down.
CTATACTGGCGGCCGCGTAACAAGGTGATCTGGTAAAGGCAGGTAAGGAAGCAGCTCAGTACTAGTCGTAATAGCGATCCTTGGGGGAGGTCCTTATCCTACCGTGGATGTTGGCTGAAATAATTATGAAGATGAGCTGGAAACTTATCTCAGATTCAAATCCAACAAACCACGTTAATAATATTATTCATAAAATATCGTCCCAAGTGTAGCACTCAACAGACGATATACACCTGACATTCCAATGATAAATAAAAAATATCAAGTGTCGATACAAGAAGCTGAGGTTGGTCACAACAATGACGATACACCCACCAGTTTTGATGACACGCTTATCCTACTTACGTTTCGAGTGGAAGAGTGTCTTGTGGAAATGGTCAGCAGCAACGTGTGCCGAGTCGAGAGGCTGCGTCATTTAGTGGCGGATTCTTCAATCTGACACGCCACCGCCCGCGAAGATGTCATCTTGATTTTTATTGAAGGCAAATGATTGTCATTGTATAAAAGAAACCTACATTTTGTTACATGTAGAGGTGTGTTTTGGTAGACTTTTGTATTGGTTTTAAGCTTATAATGTACTTACTACATACAAAACAGTCATGAAATTTTATGAAAGTCCATCAGGCCACACGGTCTACACTATAAATTACTGCAGTTTTCTTAGAAACAACTCCTAATTCTTTTATGCTGCTGCAGTCAGTATTAGATTAACATTTGTTTACAAATCTTTTCGCAAATTAACATTCTCATGTCTGTAGACATTGTGGAAGGTAAGGGGTGCTTGTTTTGGCAGAACATCCACTGAAACGGTCAATGAACCGATGTTTATTGTTTTTCTACAACAGCAGTGTTGATATTGGCACAAATTCTATTTGTTTAAAATGGTAAGTCTCGTACAAACAGGTAGATTTACGTAACCATGACCTTATAATAACACAATACAAACTCGAGCCGCGATGCGTCAATAAGTAAGTATACTAAATAGGTACAGTGGGTACGATCAGTATTTTAACTTTTTCGATCTTGAGTTTTCTTTGTCACATTCGTTATTGAAAACAGTTGATGAGTTGTTTCATTATTTAACACTAGACCGTCTACCATAATAAAATAATCATTCTTTTTAAGTACGCAGAGCAGCAAAATGCGAAAAAAGCTCTCGCTTTTGATTCAATTGTCGAACCAAACTCACTTCAAGAAGAGTAAAAAGGACAAAATAATTAAACAATGCTGTCAAACAAGGGGTTATTGTACATTCATCACAAAGTAAACTCGCCACCGAAAAAAGTAGGTATATATAAATTTGCCACGGCTCTATTTTCATGAAGTAAATCGTCGAAACACTTCGCTGACACAAGTTTAAAAAAAAACAAACGACTCCCCAAAAATAAAAATTTTAAAGTCTTTTTCTTGTAGTATTCCACTCAAATTCATATCATGTGTTAATTTTTCATTCCAACTAGAAGTTTTTGTGAGATCATCAACCAACATAGACAAAGAATAAAAAACGGGTAGAAAAGCTAACTCATAAGGACACAAACCACCGCGTGGATTTCCTCTGCGAAAAGAATCATCAGTAATCACGGAGAAATCGGTGTACCTACAAACAAGGAAAAAATGATAGCGGCCGAATAAATAAACCCCTTCTTTTTTTGAAGTCCGTTTGTACAGAAATACCTTTAAACTTTAGCTGTATGTGTTACAAACATACTTTATTTATAAGTTAAAATTACAATGATGTCTGTATACAATTATATCTAGGAGAAACATGTTCAGTTTGATGGTCGGTAGTACACCCTTAAGTATGTATATACCCTTTCCGTTACACCCTGTATACATATGAATAGTAGGTAAAATAAAAGTCTATAAGAATATAACCCAAGGCAGGGTACTAAAATTTTAGGTCAGTAGTCGTTTCACACCGCGAGCCGTTCGGACCGCCGCGGTGTGAGTTAGGTACCCAAGAGCCCTCTGTGAATGGGTCCTTTCGCACCGCGGTGCGAATCGCCCAGGAGTTTTTTTTACAATGGGTCGATTCGGACCCAGAATATTTATGTAGTTTATTACACATCCTTTTAATTACAACCAGTCACAAAATAACAGTAAAACAAATAATTTAAAAGTTATCTAATTATGTCATAAACTTATGCTAGCCTAGTAATTTACTTGCGTTATTTTAATTTGTTACTATTTTTAATCTTTTTAATATTTTATTTTTATCACTATTTGTAATGTTTTTCTTTCTTTTTCTGTTTTGCAACCGCCATTAGTAGGTAACACAGGAAATAAATAAGTGCCACAGTTGAAAGTAGTAACACACTTTCAACTTTCTATTTTATCGTTTTTTACTATCCACTTTTCTACTCATCTGTACGAACAAATAAGTGGAGTCCTTCAATTTTTGATATGACTCCAAAGCCCGTGGTCCGTATCGATCAATTCCAAAATATACATTGAGCCATTCGCATAGCTCCAACCACAGCGGTGCGAAAATACCCATTCAAAAAGAGCTATTGGGTAATTCACACCGCGGTCTGAACCGCTCGCGGTGTGGAACGACTAAAGACCCAACATTTCTAGTTCGCTTCGCTCGTTCTTGCATCCTTATGACATCAGTTTTCCTTCTATAAGTCGACAAAGTAACCTTTCTGTTTGCATGTGGCGGGGTGTTTCTTTCAAACTCGCTTCGCTTTTTCTTGTATCCCATAGTCTTTAATTTTCCTGGGACCACCATGCATTCGTCAATAAACTTCATCATTGTCAGTCTGTCCTTATCCCAATTTAATTGCGGGTCGGCACAGTGAGTCTTCTTGAAAGTCAACTCAATATCAGATAACTATGTACGGTTAACGGTAAGAAAAATACGGCATGTTTGAAGTGTGTTGCAAAAGTTTTCAAGTTCTTTGCGCTCGTTCTCGTATTCAAGTTTACAAAATCACTGTTCAATCACTAATAAAAGGAATGATTTTTAATCTAAATCCTTTTGTTTTTGTTAAATTACTAGCAGAAAATCATATGGGCCTGGGGCGCCTAGTATTAAATACGCCACAGCCGCCGTCGGCATAGATAACCGCTAACAGCTGTATCGGTAACGCTAATAGCGGTAAGTATGTATACGTGACTACAGGAAGAGACCAGATGGTACGAAGTTATTGTCTTGGAAGATGGGTAGACCTCTGGAAAGGGACGCAATCTGTGTGTTGTTGCCACTACAGCAAGGGAGACTCGAGATAAATATTAATACATTAAGTTTAACAATGATGTTGTAGATGATGATGAATGTTTTAGAATGATTAAATTATTTTAAATGAGGCCACTTGTACAAAACCAGATCTCGGGTTGCTTTTATGTTTTAGTGAGTCCAGAATCATAAACTGAATTCAACGTAACAATTTACACACCTACACCCTGGGCTCCGCACATTCAATCAAGATCAAATATTAATTTAGGTTTAATTTATTTCATTTTACACATCTTTTATATTTCTACATACTCATTCTTACAATATGAAAAATAGAAGCCTATCAGCATCGGGAACAGGGTCCGAGCTACCGGCGGTCAGTGCTCATGAGAGACAAACCTCCCAACAATACGCGCATCCAGAAGTCGGTACTGCTTTCTGAATACCATGATCCAGCTGCCAAGCGAGAGCCTTCTCAGAGGTTGGTCGAGGCTTTATTTATTTTACTATTATGCAGAAATCGTCATCATCGTCGTAATCACAAAAAGTCTAAGTACCTGTTAATAATCTTGATACCTAACTTATCAATATCATAAGATTGTTATATTATACCAATTTTTAATTTAAAGATTACGTGTTTGGCATGGTGAACATCAGTTTCAATTGATGAAAGGAAGTAAGTGACAACCAGAACATGTGTAACATACTTTCTCTTAAAAACATCGGGAACAAATTTTCAAAATTCCGAACTTTAAAATAAAGTCGAAATGAGTCAGAGCATTACTTTCCGGAGATCGGAGGTCAACAACCAACTCATCTGTATGGATTATCTCTGTCTTAACGCGATAATTTAATCCTTTGTTTATCCAATGCCTCTAATAGTTCTGATACACCGGAACGGTAAGCATCTGAGCACAGTCATGTATCATACTCCAACAAATAAGAAAATAATCCGCCCGCTTGAATTACGACCGGGGGTTGATATTACAACGAGCTTCGACGTTTCAAGAAAGTCTCAATTAGAGAATAAGTTATTGCTTCTAAAACTCTGTTGTTCGTGAAGCATAAAATTCTATATTTAGATGTTTTTCTAGCTAATCTTTCGTATGGTTTTATAGCGTGTTCAGTTAAAATGCTGTAATCGTAAAATTTAAGCTCTGAAACCTTTCAATGTTTAAATTAAATGAACTGTGAAATGATACCCAAACCTCAAGAAAATACATCGCTATCAAAATGGCGTCCCCGCCCTTTAGCTTGGTTCCCCTCTTGAGCACGCCCCTTTGTCACAACTGCCAACGTCAGCTTGTCCATTGACGGTAAAGTCACTGTTAACCATTTCACCCATTGTAAATAAAATAACATCGCATTATTTACGAGTATGTTCTCGATATTAGAAAAGTCTATGGATTATTTTCTGTTGATAATATAATGAGATCCCTCACACACATATACATATTATTATTTAAGTAGATGTTCGAATATTTCATCAAACAGACAAGTACTTATACGTCAAGTACTGAAAAGTAAAATATTCAAATAATTAATTCAAATGTAGAGAAACGAATTTTAACGTAATCTTTCTTTCTGGCAGACCATCAGAAACGTTTTTCTCCTCAACTGTGCTTACTTTTGACAGAACCACGAAAAAAACAAAAATAAATCGATATGATAACGATCCCTTAAAAGTGTAGGTAAAACTGAAAACAAAAATTTTCCCTGAAACAGAAGATCTTTGAAGTTAAAGTTTTAATTAAATCTTATTCCCTGGCAGTTTCCCGATAGATTTCCTATTTCTAATCGCATTAAAATCTCAACATTGGAAATCCGAGAAACGCGGGCCGCAGCCACCCGCAGTCTAGTCGAAAAGCAATTTGATTTGACGGCTATCTCACCTCCTACTACGTTTATATCGAAAGCTAAATAAATATTTATTTTATCGAATCTAATTTGGCACGAGACTGGCCCCAGATCGCCGCCCTTTTGGACGAGATGTTTCTGATGGAAAATTAAATGAGCTAGTGTTAAAAAGACACACTTGGTAGGTAGATATTATGGATTTAGGTAATTAAGTTTCAGTCATTTAAAACGAAAACTATTGAATCGAATTGTATGCATTAGTGAAAATCGTTCCGAATTGTGATGGACTGCTGGGATTTTTGTACAAATGATATTTAGAATGTTAAAAAGTATAACACATGTCGGAAATGACAGGGCGCAGCCGTCGCCGCCGTCGGCGTCTGTGGCGTGCGGCGGGCGCGTCTGCGTGCCACCGGGTTCGGCTCTCGGGTCGGGTATCGTGCCGTATACACGTTTTAGTTTACGTTTACATTACTAAGCACTTGTTGAGTAAATAAATAAAGACGTTTTAAAATAAACTTTACTATTAATCCTTGACTTAGTAACGTTTACATAACCGTGAGATCGGTGATGGGTACGGACAGACAGACACACAACACTGTGGTAGACCGATCATCGGCCGTAAATTATGTCGCTCATATTTTGCAGTTGATTACTAAAATTCCTTACAATAATTAGTGTGATTGTCCCATTGTATAATATATAGATATAAAATAATAATCAAAAAATGTATGTCTGTGGGTCTAGTACTAAGTACTAGAACTATCAAAATGGGAAAATAATAACAGGTCGTTAATAAAACGCGTCCGCGTCGGTGTCAGCAGGAAAAGTGGCCAGAAGATAAAGATAAAGATAATTTATTTGTTAAAGAAGGCTGGCAACATTGCCATGTTGGATGGCAATGCTGATTCTTCGGCCAAAAATAAGGACATTCCTCTGGTCACGTGAAGAGTCGAAGAACTGCTTGGCGATATCCCAAAATAGGTGCTAGCTGGGCACTCGGACCCCATTGCCCTAATGTTGTGTGTCCAACTAAACATTTCCATATTTAGTTGGATAAACCTTCCAATGAGGTAACACACGCTTAATTACAACAGGTTAGACATTTTCTATCTAAAATAAAACCAAGTGTAAGTATCTGCTCATTCATCATGAGTGTGGCGGCTACAACACAATTAGGTGTTTCCCTGAAGCGATCGCGGCGCCCCCCCGCCCCCCTCCCGCGTCCGTCGACGTCGTGCGGCCGCCTGCAAAGTGTCATTACAAAAATAGTGGCCCCAGAAAGGGTAGTCCAAGACATGTCCCATATGGACCCGAGTGCAATGCCGCGCAAGTTATTTTAACTTCTTTCATTGCCACACTACAGCTCTCCATTTAATTTTATAACGCTATATTGAAACACTTTGTTTGGTTGTTTGTGATAACTACTATTTAGAGACGATCGCTATTTGACAGTCACACATCCAATGGGCTACTATCAATAATACCTGTTTGGGTACTGCTGAAGCATACCTTATTAAAAAATCTTAGGGGAAGAAAACCCACACGTATCGCCAAGCTTAAAATAAATCTTAATAAGGACTCTGTTCGATGAATCGGGCCAGATGGGCCAGTGTCCTCACACAGTAGTTGCCAGAAGACTGGCGTCGTTGCCGAGGGAGACATATAAAACGCTGGCGTGACGACATAGAAGAGTTTGTGAGAGATTGGCCGGAGAAAACCGAACGGAGACACGAGTCCATACCTTACACTTGCGCAAAACAAGGAAATCTGTCAAAAGCTATTTAATATTGGTACCTACCTACATACGGAACATGTCGGTCGACCAACTGTCGAATAAGTTTTTAAACAAAGTGTGTGTTCCCCGGCATCTCCAGCAGGTTTACGTTATGATTCCAATCACTTTGATCACTTCGCACGATCTTTTGTTAACAATCCGGCTGTTCTTAACATTCTCGTGATATTGTTGAACTTTTGTGTCGTGGAATAAGTAAAATGAATGTGCCGACACTTTTTATGACGAAGGTTTGTGCTGTATGCAGAGGTATAATTTTACTTTTTGATTTTTCCTACAATATCATTTTAATAAATTGTGACTTCTGAAAATCATTCTTTCTGACGTCGTACATACTTCTCTAGCATCATCAAGTTATTGTCTTGACAGCTAAATAGTCATGAAAGGACTCTTCTATCATTCACCCATCATTGACAGTAGACAAACAAGCCTGAAAAACGTTAAAAACCTATAAGAAAGAGCCGTCGCCGGAAGTCGACCGTCGAATTTAGTCTCAAATGTTTAGGCTTTTCGAAAGTCTTACAATATACCTACCTGTTACCTGATTCTCTAGCTGGTATGCTGTGTTTTATCTCGTATCACAATTACGTCATTATATCTTCGTGACTGGTCACGAAGATATAATGATGTTTTTCCAGATATTTCCCGCCTGTATTTCCCTTTTTTTCATTATTTACGTTTTGACAATCTCTCACATATTATCGTAATGCATACTAGACATAGTGGGAGAGCAGCAGCAGAGCAGCTCGCAGCGTGCAGAGTATGAGAGTGAATATTAGCTAAAGTGTCAACCTCGAAGGCACCCGACAATGTCCAAAAGGGTACGATATCTGCCGCTCACGTTCGTCTTAAGTGCTGTTCGCATATAGCCAAGTTTTTATGAGGGGTCATGAAAACTTGGGTGAATACCTCAGATTTAATAAAAAATCGACTTTATTAGGTCTGAAATATTCTGGGCCAGGTTACTCATAAGCACTCGAGTCTAGGTCTACTCCTTCTGCCCTGACTTTTTACAGCTCGTCATCATCAGCCTGCAACAGTTCACTGCTGGAAATAAGCCTCTCCACTGTAAGTAAATATGTCTTAGTAGAGACGACTTTCCTAGAGATCGTTAGGTATGTCTCTCTCAGTTTTGTATTTGCAGTGGTGATGAAATGAGCGGTGATGAGAGCGAATAGGACTAGGGAAATAAAATACCGATTTGTGTGATTTAACATTTTAGTTGCTCGTGAATGCTAGTTGACTGGAACAAGTATAAAACTAGAAGTACATTATGACTTTATTTAATAGCGAAATTTCCAAGCCAAAACGGGATATACTGAACGAAAGCAATTCAAAATGCAGAAAATTAATGAAGCAAAAAGTAGAAAAGAGAAATGAGTCAGTGGGGTAAAATGAGCCCCCAAAGAAAGTACGTTTGCGCTTGAGTGAGCGTCAGTCGTGAAAAGCGGCCTCGCGAAATCGGCGAGTGTGGAAAATTGCTTTGTAACCGAAGTTAATACGCCTCTGATGATTCTGATGTTGTAATAAGTCAATTGAACGAGTGGTTTGAACGATCTAACAAGTCTGTCTCGGCTAGAGCAGACTCGGCAGACGATTCCTAGCTGACGATAACTACTGGATGGCGGATAAACACTTCGTGCGAAGAGAGATCTGATTGTTGTGAACAGATTTGGTGTAGTTTGTAAAGTCTGTGATTGGTTTGTGTTTCCCGACATCCTCTAGATAAAATTCAATTATTTTGTTCAAAATCACAGATTAGAGTGTTCCGTGTTTCAAATACTAGTCCATGGATTCCGTTACAAAAGATACCTGACGTCCCTTAAGAGCCTTAACCAAGCGGTAAGTGTCACTGTTCTACTCAGCTTTTATTTCCGCACACTGTGGTTTTTTTAATATACAGTTCTCCACAGTTTCCTACGGCAAAATTCGAGACTAGTGATTAGTCGATCACATCCGCCGCAGAGGAGATCTCTAAAATATTTAATCTAGACAATTATGACAGTAAATCGTTACAACCGATCCATAAACAAAAGTGTAATGACTAAGTTTTCTCCAAGCTACGAAGTTGTTATTCTATTAAGCTTTTAAGAATCGGACATTGAGAATATTGATGTAATTCTTTACCTACGATACATTTGTATCTCGGCAATAAATCTTTACCTCAACATTAACACAAATTAGACAACGTGACAAATAGATGTGATGGAAATAGAAACGCTGACAGTAGAACACACGTCGATCTGTTCGCGTGCTAATGCCGGCTTCACATTCCATTTTTCATGTTAAATTTAAAATAGTGGGAACTATGTATGTTTTTGTCCGTGTGTACTGTGTAATAATAGGTGCATTATGTCGAAATGTTGAGGAAGAGGGCGTTGAGCATCAATTCGTAATAAATCTTGACATGGGCATTATAGGTCCCAACATCAAATTCTACTTACAGATACAGTCAACTGGTTAGGTAGGTAGTCGTTAGTCGACGATATGTACGGTCTATGTGTTAAGATGGGCCATGGCCGCCTTGGCCACGGTTTTGTCAGTTGAATTTCAAATGACCAAATATTTATCGAGTCCCGAAAATGTTTGCCTGGTAACCTATCCGATGCTCCACGAACAAATATGCAGAGATGTTCTTCTAGAAAAAATAAAAAAGCAGGGAGTCGGCACCAATAAATCGATTTGGAAATTGTTTGCTGAAGGGTGGGCCTGAGGTATTTAAAGAACAATTAGTCGGCTGCTTCCCAGCCCTCAGGGCAAATATTTGCCTATTCCCGCCAACCCTCGTTTGGGCCAATGCCGCCCCGGGCGTCGTTGGAAACGGTTTATAGCTAAATGTTTGCCCGCTCTTCCCCTATATACTTAGCTATAGGTAAACTTCCCCTCCTAGCAGCCCCGGTGATTATAATTTACATTCCGCTCTACGTTATAGAATTTCCGATCAATACAGTTTGGATGCTTTTTGACAATATTTCTTAAGGCTTTACTTTCACGAAACTTTCTTGTTTATGTTGTAAAAAGTTATGTTCGATTCTGACGAAGCAGATTTAATACAAACGTACCGTAGGTATAAAGCTTCGAACAAACGATACAGGTAAACAGATACAAGTACCTTAGTATATATAAGCTGTATAGAAAAACTGAAACAGCGTCCTCGTTTCACCGGTAATTTTTCAGTACGTTAAGTATTTTTCAAAGTCTTTTAATTCCTGTTTTTAGTATAATTGGGTATCAAAAACCTATTTCATAGCAAAAAGCTATTCTGTAATCTGTAGGTAGATGTTCAAAACAACGAAAACATTTCTAAATCGTAATTTACCTACTTACACGATATTTTGACATAAAGATTAGTCGGGATTCGAGTTGGCCCGTTGTATTTTAATGCTGTTTTACAAGAGATTAAATGCCGACACTGTTTTGATTTCTTTCTAAATAACATCACGTTAGTTGTGACCGCGATACTTCTACTTTAAATGTCGCTGAAATTATAATACAATCAAGAATCAGCAGCTCAATTTTAATACAGCGTTTCTTATTTGGTCGCAAGAATAATACTTTTTTTAAAATTTTACTTAATCTTCATACCTACTTATTAAACTTAGGATTTGCTAACACATAAGCCAAGGAGAGTCGCAAACAAGTAATAAAGCTATTTAAATTAATTTAAAATGTGTGTTACGTAGACAGTGGAGTAAGGTGACCACCATGGCGCGAGTCGCTGCCGGCGGTCCGGGCGTACTTACAAAAATACCAGAATGTAATTAAATGTGGATAACTTGCGCTTTATAGACGGCTGCGCGCGCCTGTGTTTGTTTAGTTTGTTATAGATGTGTTTTTACGCAATCTGGAAGTCGTAAATCGTGAACACCAAATTATGTCGTTCACTAGAGTGAGGTTACCTTTTCACGTTTTTGGTTTTAAGGTTTTACTTTTAGGTGTGGGTGATAATAAAGGAACACGTGAATGGCTGTACTACCTTTATTCAAACAATTTACGTAGGCAACATGCTTTATAAAATTTCCAAGAATCTTAATTTGCGAGAGAGTGCGAGATTTTTAATAAAAACAATAAATAGTAAATTAACTTCAAACTTCGTATACTTCGTGCTTCGTAAACTTCGTATCTGAAAACGAGTTTAATGTCAACCTAAAAAAAAGGACAAACATGGTGTTTAATTAGTCAACAAACAATTTTTTTTGTATATTTGTGTTTAAACTAAAGTTTAAAATAATTAGTCATTATAATTGTCATTATATTTTACATTACATAATATTTTAGTAAGTATCATTATTTGTAAGCCAAAAAAATATATATTATTAATAGGTATAATATCAAGTTAATAGAATAATTAATACAAGCAAAAGTACTTTACGCTGCTTACATCGTTGCTTGTCCTGTCAACTTTAAAACAATGTAGTGCTCATTACAATTAACTAAATGAACTATTTCTAGTTTCTTAAGTAAATATGATTTTCGCAAATAAATAATTTCATAAGCGTATCCTACGTGTTAACATTATTTTAAGTAAACTAGATATGAAATCTCTCTTTAAAAAAAGGTAGGTAAGTATAATAAAAAAATGGGCTTCAGGCAAATAATGGAGACACAATAAAATTCCCATTATACACTCACACAAAACTAATATCTAAATGCGCAACAATTTCGAGATCGTGCCCGCATCGAGAATAGAATCCGCACCCGCGGGTAATGTGGCGAATAATCCACCTCGTGCGCCACCGAGCCCCGGGCGAACACAATACCGGGATACCTATAATCCGCAAAAACTAACAATATACGGCTAACCAAATAAACTTCACTATTTTTCAAACCAAAATAACGTTAACTTTCGACCTTCTGACGCTACCGAAACGCACTAGTTTCCCATGAGTGTCAGCAAAATATTTCTGCAAGAATCGTTTTTTAACAAAACGTTTTATTTACAACATCGACACGCTACATTTTTCGCAGCCGATTTAATTCAATTTGTTAACAATAACACGACCATTTTTACTCCATTATACTTTGGTGGTCTTGGCTATAGTAAAGGTTTCAGAGCTTTCGGCTTCTTGCACTTTTTATAGTTTTTTTGCTAATTTCTTTTTGTAATTGGTACCTACTGATATTATTTGTTAGAGTATTTAAGTTTTTTCCTATTTGGAGACTTTTTGCGTCCACGCACCGTCTATTTTGAGATCACCCCATCAGGCTTTAAGAAAAAGACGCGCGACTAAAATGTAAGAGGTATTCTATTTCCTAATAAGATAGGTATGTCATAATAACTGAACAGAAAGCTGGTATTGCGGAAATTAAATTACACGCTAGATAGGTACCTACTTGATTAAGTTTTAGTAGTAGACAACAGACATGTTATATGTCGCTCCTTGGTCACGTATATGTAAGTTTTTTTCAAGGGTCGTCACGAATCGTTTAGTGCAAGCGCGTAGACTCGCCGAATTTCAGCCATCAAAGCAAACCGGCTTTGCAAGTGCATATTATAATCTTTTTCTAATAAGCATGGTATCGGGGAGTGTCGCTCGCGGGGTTCGACAGCTCTTTGGTTAAGTCTTTATGAAAACGCACCAATGGCCGTCCAAACTCAGAACCAGCGAATGTGGTAGGTACCTTAGTATTTTTTGGTCATTATTGTACATTTTGGCAATTGTTATTTATATTTCCCACGACAATCTAGTAATTTTAAACGTTCAGACAAGTTGATGGGCAAATCACTGACAAGCGGATAAACGTTTAGCCACCGGGTCTATCATAAACTAAGCAAAAAATTCGAAAATGGCTTGTCATTTTGACACCATTCATTCAGCCCGTCCGGACCCTGTTTTTTGTATACTAAAACATTAAAGCCATCTCCTGATCTTTATTGCAAACGAATAAGCTTCAAATTCCTGTAATAACACCAGTTGCCTCACAAAGTCACAACGTAAGCTTGTTTTTTCGCAGCAATATGTCTTAATGAATTCCTTGAGCGTCCATTCATGTCATTTGCTGAGTAAACACAGACCTTTATCAAAAGTAATTTAATTTTCAGCGATAGTTTGGAAAGGAAATAAAGACTCCATAATCGCTCGTCAATATTTACTGACCGTCTTCGTGACAAATGTGCCAAATACCAATAGTACCGAGGTTTAATTTTCGATTCAAAAGTCTTACTTAAAAATCAACGATTGAATATTCTGTTTAAAAATTATTAAAAAAAGTAAAATTAAAACTCCAATCAATAAGTTTAAAAAGATGTGTGATCAGAAGAGGGATAGAAATACTAAAAAAATAATAGTGTATTACAGCAGGTAGCAATTAAACAATGTTAAAAAATAGTGATGTGAGCAAGTGGTAGAGCGGTAGGTGGATGATGACATGTCGTGGGCGTGGGCGGGCTGCGGGTCCGAACAATGGCAGGATTAGTGCGCGTCGTTCATTTTTGTCCACATTGTTCCCTGGCCACGGTTTACACAGCGCATGCAACTGCGGATCAGCGCTCAGCGCTCACGCATCGCTGGCGCCGCGTTATCACGCCGCTACACGTCCACAACCCCTTTCAACTCTATTTTAGATGCGGTTTCAATTTGAAACTGTTTGCGGATCAGCATATTTTACTTGCGGCGTTTTTGTGATGAAGTTCCATTCAATCTGCTATCAATTAATGAGATGGGGATGGGGTTTTTGTTAACTTACAAAAATAATAAACGTTTATCTGTTCCACCGCGTCGACTAGTTTATTGTGATATCAGCTGGTTTTTTGGATTAAGTTTGTACAATTTGAGATATTTCTTTAGTTTGTCCTACTTACTTACGTCATGAATATGAAAGCTGCCGATGCCAGAAGTAATCATGGTTTTTATTTTCAGTCGATCCGGATTCCGGATGCTATTGGCATTCGGCGTCTGCCAAAACTTAACGCATAAATAATCTCGGACGGAAGCGGAGGATCGATTTCTGGACCGGGCGACCATCAATCTATCATCTCCACGGTCTGATCAAACGTTTGTCGCGAATCAGCGCCGGTCACAGGGCCCGATGACATCTGACACTATATCATGAAGATGCTTCAAAGTGATTTTAATGCGAATTATCTGCACCTGAACGGAAGTGCCTAAATATTTCAGTTTTCAGTGACCATTTAGTATTTAACTCATATATCTGTTATTGGTAAATTAGAATAGTATTCTTAAGAGTTACGTTGCGTTGACATACGAAGTTGTTTCTGGATTTATAATATACATCAAAGGCGACGCGATTAATTGAGCAATCATCGAGGGGGAAAAACGCGTCAAAGCGCCCTCTTCATGCGTCATGACGTCACCACGGTCAATTTGTAACGACACGTGCGTTTTGCTTTTGTTTCTACCTCTGTAAAATTTATTTGCTTCAAACTTGTATTATCCGACGTCTGAGAGAGAATGTTACTTTGTGTTGGAACGAATCACGACACAATTATCGTTTATTTGTAAATGAAATGAGTTATTAAGATTGAAGAGTGTTTTCCTTGTGTGAACTTAATAGCAGAGCTTAACTTGAGGTTTATTTATTTTAGAATATTCTAAAAACGTAGTGATAATAATAGCTACACAAATACATAGCAATATGTATTAGAACCAAAAACGTTATACTTAGTACGGTAACGTTTTAGTTATTATTTTCACAAACATAACATGTTTTAGCTGCAGTTGTTCATTTTAAGACTTAACTCGTAATTATAATTATCACGATTAAAGTGCGCCAACTTATCGATAGAGTGAGTAACAACCGCAAACGACTCAAAAAGCAAACAGCTGCAATTTGGATTTAGCCTCCACGCCTAATTTCGGTTGGTAGACTTATTTTAACATTAAATACACACACAAATATCCCTTGTATAAACACATCGCCCCTAATATTGGCATCTTGGGAAGGAAACGGCTTAACTTCAATTAATGTTGTTTCGCCACTTTCGTCTTTATTGCAACTACAAAAGGCAGGTACTTTTGCCACAGTTAAAGTATTTGTATTATTTAACTTACACACAAATTGTTTTTGAATTTCTTATTGTATTTATGCTAAGATAGTATTTATTCATTTTAGTATATAGCAGTAAGGATATATTTATGTGCTTTTGAACATTTATCTATTTGGTGAGTCACACACAGTGGATTCTCCCAATGAATTCAGCTACAAATGAGAAAAATGATCAAAACAAACAATAAATAAAATGTAGAGATAAGTGTAGACCTGAAATTCAGTAGGAAAAAAAACATAGAAGTACTTAGGTAGTCTCCGAAATGAACATGATAGAAAGCATTGATCAAGGTTTGCTCCGTCGAGGGTTCTATGGACGACTTATTTACAACGATAAGTATTTATAAATCGTAGAACTAGTACAACGTCTATTAAACTACTTTAGTTTAGTGTATGCTAAAGATGTCGTTGTCGACTCAATAAATAAAACGAAACGACTCAGCCAATAGAGGTGCGAAAAGAGTAATAAACTTAGGTACCTACCAAGACACCGGAAAACGCTCGACTTTCCAGCGATATGAACGAAACCGCTGAAAACTTCCAAATCAAGTAATTATTTAATAATATTTCCTAATAAACAAAATACTTATTAAACTTGGTCCTAGGTTACAATACAACCAGGCAAAATACAAAATCTGTTGAGCAGAGCTTGATAAAGTTATCCCCTACTTTGTGCCCAAAGCCCAATCCTTTCCCGTGAGGCCGATCTTAATAAACAAATGACGGACAGTATTTGGTTTTACCTTTCAATACGTTGCCCGTTAACGCGGGCGGCGTGCAATGTGGCGAACACATGGGCGTGCTCCGTAGTCGCCATGATGTCTTATTACGGCCGGGATACTGGTTAGAGTAGCGTTCATAAAAACTGTGTCATAGGAAAACTTTAAGGCAGAATTAAAGATATACTGACTGTATTTATTATATTTATTTACTTTAAAAATACAGATAATACTCTTGAGTCTATAATTTATTAGACCTACCAACTAAACATAAATTTAACGAAAAATTTCGTGTCTGCAAAATTAAGCTGGCACAGATTAATTTTGCAGATACAAAATTTGAACTTGGAACTTGTTTTCTGAAAACTTAATGCTTCTTATTTGTGATATGATGTGAAACAAGAGTAAGCACACACTGTAGCCAGTTGTCCTGTGAGAATCAGGACTTATCCCAGAGCGTCCGGCGTGTGGTCACCCGCGCACTTCAGCGAACCCGTCGCTGTCCGTCGGTGAGCCGGGCCGGCTCACGGCTACTCCGCGGTGCGCCTGCGCCTTAATAACGCTTCACCAGATTATTAACGAGCTTATTAACTTTACCACAAATGTCTTTGTTGTGGGATAAACAATTTCGAAACAAAATGAAAGCCGCTGTGAGACTAGCAAAGGGATTTTTGGTGTTTTTGTTGTCAATTTTACTGTGTATACTTAGATAGTACCTAATACAAGATAAAAAAACTAATTAGACATGAGATAATACACAAAAAAAAGAAAAAAGAGACTTATGGAATACTAAGTTCATGCAATGAGATAAGAAACGATGCTGTTCTTTTAATGTGAAAAGCTTACGAATCTTACCGTCGCGTCGACTTAAAATAATAATGTCAGCTAATAATATTTTTTAATGTCTAGTAAATGTAGTAATAAAAGTTGGGTTGTTGTGGCGGCGCGGTATGGTTTAAATACAAGATAAACAGAACGGTGTCAGTACACTCTCGGGACTCGAATCGTATTTATTTGTCTAACTTTTTAGATAAATAACATTTTGTTTATTTAATAACTTCTGCCTGTTGCCGATATCGATTTCAGTATCTGTTACTGAAGAATTAGGAAGTTCGTTCACTGAAAACGAAACCTTTCATTCATGGGTATAAATTTTAAGTACTTATACCGGATTTTTTAAGTAGTATCCGCTGATAGTGTTTTGTCTAACTTCTTTTCGTGCGTAGATCCGTCCTTGCATATCCAGATAAGGTCTTTAGATAACTAAACCACATAATATCTTGTTGAACTTTTACAGATCGAAGTATATTGGTTTATGCCTATGATACTATGATGTATTACCATTTAAATGAATCAAACAACCGAATCAAACATGAATATTTCATTATTGTCATACAGACTGCAGGTATAGGTATAATTAAGGCGTTTAATGCAGATCCTAGAGGATTTTCCAGAATCACACCATTTATTTTAAATTGACAGGCATTGGTGTAGGTAGTTTTAAATTATGAAAGTAGATATCAATAAAAAACAAAAAAAAAACCGGCCAAGTGCGAGTCTTACTCGCACACAGGGTTCCATAGCTCCAAACAATATAATAACAATATTTTGAACTGTCATTCATTAGTTAGTAGTATTAATTAGTAAACTTCCACACAACCGCAAAACTAAATTTGTTTTTCATAGTATGTTTATGAAACACAAAGTTACTGCTGCAGTTTGATGAAAAAGTCCCATATCTCAAAAACTAAACATCATATCTTATTGAAACCAATTTTTGTTGATAGTTTTTTTTACGTTCTACAATCCTAAATATTTTCAGAATTTTCCTCCTCTTACTTTAGAAATTAGAGGGGGGGACACACACATTTTACCACTTTGGAAGTGGCTCTAGCGCAAACTATTCAGTTTAGAAAAAAATGATATTAGAAACATCAATATCATTTTTGAAGACCTATCCATAGATACCCCACACGTATGGGTTTGATGAAAATTTTTTTTTTGGTTTTCAGTTCTAAGTATGGGGACCCCCTTAATTTATTGTTTTTTTTCTATTATTGTGTGAAAATCCTAATGCGGTTTACAGAATACATCTACTTACCAAGTTTCAACAGTATAATTCTTATAGTTTCGGAAATAAGTGGCTGTGACATACAGACGGACAGACAGACAGACAGACAGACAGACATGACGAATCTATAAGGGTTCCGTTTTTTGCCATTCGGCTACGGAACCCTAATGAAGCTACGGTCCCGAGAACAAGACATAATAGTGAAAGCACTGTAGTAACTACCTATATCCTTTTTGAAGTACTTATCTGACGTAACAACAGTTGTAAATCCATTTGAAAGAATTAAATTGCATTAATCCCCTGTGTCGCGTAGGTATACAGTATAAAAGGCTATTTATAAAGGCGAGTTTTAATAAAATTTGTTACTGGAAAGTTAAAGTGGCGGCGGGACTAAGCCGCGGTTAAACTTAGTGCCGTTTGTTTAGATAAGCCAAACGCGTGTGACGCTAGCGCATGCCGCCGCGCCGTCGTCCGCGGCGGGGTGGGAGCAGCGGATACATTGTGGCCTGAGGCAAACAGCGGAATTCATTTATCCATTATGATCACTTTTTTACACAAATAAAACCAACTTCTCAACGCTTCTAATGTCTTAGCCCACACAGCTGTCAAGCCCTAAAACTGAAAATGGACCACCATCTTGATATGAATGTTCACTCTTTCTCACAAAATTTATGATTTCAGACACACAATTGGGTCCGTTAGAACAAAGCTCAAAGTGCCAAGACACTTACTATACCTACTTACAAGTTTTATGAAATAACGATAACTAAGATGCGCATGAAATTGAACTGCAGGCACTCTTAACGAGGTGTATAGGTAAATGAGCAATTGACCGCGACGACATCGCCAGTGTGACAACCCGGCTTAACTATAAAGCAAAAAATCCTGCACTTAGGCCCCTTTTAATACGAAAAATACTAACACTCTATGTTGTTCCATTTTGAGGAATCTTGGGCACAGCTTTTTCATGTCCCAACTCCCAATTTGCGGCCTAGATAAGACGTACGTCAGCAATTTCTGAAATCCCTACATTGACACCCACTTTCTATCGATGGTCAACCAATGACATTTTTTGGATTTATTCACCACTTCTGGTGTAGTGAACTGATTTGGTCGGCCACTGCTACGTTTATTTTCTAGCAGCTCATATGGCCTCATTTAAAATCAGCCACCCAACATTTTATTTAATGTTGCAATTAATGTAATAGCAAACTCCTTCAGAGTAGAATCGAATTCGGCATTAATATTGACAGAAATTCTCAAATAGAAGTTTTGTGTTACTTAACGGTGACCATTTTTTTCCATGTTCAAAATTTCAGAGGCAGTTATAACTAACTTGACTATTTAATGCGCGCAAAACAAATAATAATTAAGATGGCGGCTTGTAACTCCAGATTATAGTTTTGTAAGTTTGATAATCTCTACTAAGTAAATTATGTTCAACCAAAAACCGCCATTTATACGTCACACTGGGTACTTTTGTGACTGTCCTAGTCACGTGCGCCGCCGCACTGTGCACTTACCCTTACACTTTGCGCTTTGCGCACTTAATTCTGTCGCTCAGTGGAAAGTTTAATCAAATTAAATAGCACTCTATTGCCGTAATCTAAAGCGCGCTTTTTAGCCAATCAGGTTATGAGAATCTGACGGGTAAGTTTCCAAAATACAGTGTTCATGTACTGACCTACCACTACATACCCAAGTGCCTACTTACTTGAATTTGTGGTTTACGTAACGAAACCTTAAGGTTAAACCAGTGGGCATTAAAATAGGTACCTACTTCTTATACGCTCCTATTTCGTAGCAGTAACTTTCGTAGCAGCAGGTTTTCGTAGCACATGTGATAAAGTACCTTACCCACAGTCAAAAATATCCCTAGTAGAAATTTCATGATAAACAATAGGCAGTAAGAGTTTATTTATGGTAAAGTACTTCTCTCATTATATGGAGGTAGGTACACTTACATGGTTCGCTTACTCGGCGTTATACGCTAGTTCACGAGTATAATTAAATTCTCAAACAAACTGTTGTGTGCACTTACTTTATTTAAGTATAATTGAAAACGTGACCTGACAAGTAATTACTCAACCATTAAATTCTATGTTCATGAATTTATAATTTTTCATGAATGGAGGCCGTGCTTAATTTTGAGCCTGGCCGATTATCCAGCGGAACAATCCGGAACAATCCGATGTGTAAACACTGTCAGCCGCATTCCCGACATCTTCACGACACCACGTAGGTGTTACTATGGCCCACACAAATTTCAATGGAGACGTAACAATGCGCGTCACTTGTCGCCTACCAAATCTGGTCAGTTTTGACATGTTGTCATGTTTTTATATACGCCCGCTGTCAATGCTTCCACGATGGTTTCACGGTCGAAGGGCTGCCCAATTTGCCACAATGGCCTACACTTCTAATTCCCATTGTGAAGATTACGAATTTACGTCTCCATGTTATTGCGACGCGCCTCACAATGCGGATTAAGCTTTATTTGTTCAAATGACTTTAGTTTTTGGTCCTAATTGTGACGGGAAGAGATTATATTTGCTCATCCTGTTTCGTGTGACTTTTCAATATTGTATAATTGGCTTACCTGCCTTTACATAATACAATTAGGTGCTAATTATTTCCTTATAAGTAAGATTTAATTTCTTTTATATGGATCTTACTTAAAACTAAATTGAACCAAACTCACCTAAATGTATTACACATAAAGTACTCGTATATATTTTGTCCGTCACGATTCGCGAAATATTGCTTATTTAATAGGATATGATATAATTATGTGACATTTAAGTAATGCTGCTACAAAAGGCGTTGTGGTGGTCCGGACCCAGTAATTACTTGAGTTTTTATTCAAAATTACTTTGCATTAGGTATCTGCTTACACAGGGCATATAACGTATTCCTACGGCATGCTTCAATTCGTGATTTTTAATTTGTAATGTTTACACAGCCGATAGGGCGATGACTAAACGCTTTGTGACAGTTACGGATCTACAAAGAGGCCAATAAAACCCTCTATTGTTGTTCCTTATAAAAATAAAAAATAATATGTTGAAGTACCTCTATTCTGAATTTCATTAAATTCGATGCATTATAATTCATATTGCTCTGCAATAAGATTTAAATTGGTTCGACCCAGATTCCCAATTGTAAGTAAGGGACGTCATCCCTTTGTATGAATTGATTTTGTGTGAAAATGGGGTGTTACTATAACATCTCTGTCTGTGGTCAGACCCCCCAGTAAGTCGGCGAGATATTAATAAAATTGTTTAGATATAAAGATAACATTTATTGGTTGGGGAAATCAATTTTATTTGATGACTGCGTATTCCAATTCCAAGATACATGTATATTCAAATTCTGTTTATTCAATTTCTTTAAGGAAATCTCCAAACGCTTAGTTGACGCTTCACGTGACCCAAGGGCTGGCTTTTACTTTGGCCAGAGGTTAAGTATTGCCATACAACGTGACAATGCTGCCAGTCTCTTGGGCACATTACCAGCTGACAGAGTTGGGGAGGAATTTTTTGACGCCCTTTTATAGTTTATTCTTATTTTAGTTATTTAATTTTTTAGTTTCTTAATCCTTGTATATAGTAGATATTTTTGTTTATTAATAAATTCGATAAAGCATTTCTAAAAATGTTATTAATTTGTATACCTAGTTGACCCGACCCGACAGACATTATTCTGTCCCAAAATGTTCTGGATGGCCACCACAGCGTCTCCTACCGGGTTCCAACGGCTAATATAGGAGTAAGGTTACCATGGGATTTGATTTGTATGGGGTATAAACCAATGTTTAAAAAACACCATATTCGGTCAATTTATGCCGTTTAGTAGGATAATAATTGCGAACGCTCGCACACCGAATTTAATAAAGAAAAGTAAGTACGGTAATAATTTTGGCCTGTAAGTAAATTATTACAGACAGGAAATCAAATTAAATGTGTAGATCCAGTTTACAGGCTATTTATTAGATTTCTATTAGGCTACATTTCTACGGAAAAATCAAAGAATCGTGAGTTATCTCAAACTAACATAATAAAAAAATAGGTGCAAATTGAAAATGATTAAAGTTTTGTGTAAATTAAAATTATTTCAGTTGTGGTTGTGCCTATCCTACAGGCTTTTTACAGGTATTATATAGGTACGTTAAATCCTTGTAACTATGAACATCAACATCATATCAATGTGATCATAACATCATCATTCTCTTTGCCCTTATCCCAATTTATTTGGGGTCAGCGCAGCATGTTTCCTCTTCCATACTTCTCTATTCCATGTCATCTCATAAGACACCTCCTTTCTTGCCATATCATTCTTCACACAGTCTATCCATCGTTTATTTGGTCTTCCTCTACTCTTATAACCATCCAACCATTCAGTGTGGTCATATTAAAGATAACCTAAGTATATGTAGTCTATTGTCTAATTTCTAAGACAGACAAAAGCTGAATTATGATCTGCCACCCTATATTTTTCCCCTTTAACATTTATTGGATCAAAGGAGCTCGTGGAAGACACTGAAAGGTGTCCCATGTATGAATGCAGTAGTAGCTATAATACTTCATTTGTGCACAATAGGGAGCGTTATAAATGTATGTAGTACCTAAGGTAGTGGAGAGTACGGCGCGGTGGAGCGACCGGTTTTAGGTCGCCGGCCAGGACTCGACGCATGCGTCCTCAGCTTTATATTATCGAGCGGCTCTTCCCCACCTTATATCTTGGCTGCCATTTAATGTCTATGTAAAAGCATCCATTATTTTCAGGTATTTGCGACCAGTTTATTTTAGAAAAGAGCTACGTTTTGTCGCAGAGCTTTATTTTTGTTGTATGGGAACTCACAAAGGTAGCTGAGTTATTACAATTATTCTTAACTCTGCCTTTGTACTTTTTTTGTGTTGGTTAACGTTAAATAAATAAAATTTAAAAGACCCCAATTTTGGCAGTTGGACTCTAACAGCTTCCAATTAAAGAGATTATCGCGATTTTTCGCCCAGATTCCGCCAATACCCCTGAAAATTAAATTTACTTCTCCAAACTAAATACATGACTGTATGTAGGTACCTACTCATTATCAGAATTTATTGAAAACTATTGCGCAGCTCTTTATAGAAAATGTGTCTCTGTCTCATGGCTCTAATAGGCAGTTGTACCTTTATAAAAATACACGAGGTCTGTTTCTGAAAAAAAAACTACTAGACTAGTATCAATAGGTACATTATTATATTACAATCATAAGATTATAGATAGTAGTAGAAACAGTAGAAATTTGAATTGAGAATAATCAGCGAAAAGTAAGTAGTAATCGATGACGGTAGTAGCCGTCGTTACATAGTACTAAGTTACTAGAAGGTACTGTCGACACGTGAAGTTGTGACTACGCACTATTGCCATATTATATGAAAACGCTGGCACATGACACCTCCGGTTAGTTTTATAAAATAACACTACCTACTGACGAACGTGCATTGTCATCGACAGAATTCGAGCGAACACTCGGCCCGTCATTATGGACGTACAATTAAAGAGTAAATGTAAAGTAAATACTTAACATTTATTGTCGATTTGATCCGTGACATTTGTGGTGGAGTGGCTTTAGGATCCGACGGCTCACTGCCAATCTAATATCAACCGTAAGTTTTTACAACAGCGTCGCTTTTTCGTCGACCACAATGTAGCTTTGTCACGGGTGTACAGTACAGCCCACACTGCCTTCACATTTTTGTAGTGTCTGAATATATTTAATGGAATTTATTTTCACTTTAAAGCTTAAGCTGAATATACATAAAGTTTTGAATAATACACAATACCAAGTTGTTTTAATAGGGTGAAATAAAATTAGTGGCTTTTCTCAACCTATAAAATATTTTTAGTGGATTTGTTCACTAATGGACAAATCCGTCCCAATTTATATATCCGTACCAAAGGCAAAGGCTGGCATTTTGAGACAAATCCAAGGAATAATCGATGTGGGTGCCGCCCCTATCTAATAAACCTAAATAGCTTACTCATGGCTACCCTGTGCAGTGTGCTGTGCGAACAAGACAACAGCACAAGAAGAGTGAGAGCACAAACGGATATTAAGTTCTCGAAATAATTAGTTATCGATTGATAAGTAGCTAAGTGGATTGGAGGAGTTGCAGTTAAGCTGCGTTGACCCCGGGCTTTCACGCTCACTTGCTTCTCAGTTCTCAATATTCATAATTCGGTATTCATCGGCGTCCGCATAACTTGGTGGTATTACACAGCTCGGTAAGGATTATACCTACTTTGCTTCTACTGAAAGAAGATTATGAACTGGATATTCCATAAATAAAGTAAAACCCGATGGATTCAAAAATAACATTGCTTTAATGGAGTTATGGAGTAACTGAAACTTATTTGTAGAGTGCGTTTAATAAGAGTTTTCATGCAAGGCATAGGTAGGTACCTAATACCACCCAGCATTACAAAGTGGGTGGTGCAACTTTACAAACTTGATATTCTTCTAAACCAAGCTAGAGAAACTAAATTGCTTTCCGGTTCGTCCATGTAAAGTACTACCAACCAATTAGTACAACCAACGCAATGGGCCTGACTTACCAATTACCAACATTTGGTAATCCCGGTACATATACGTACACTACTACTTAGGTTGTATGTACTACAGTAAGTAGGTACCTACTTACTGCAGTACATACAATGTAAGTTTCCTTACTAGCAACATTAGCTCAACTCCTTCCTTTCGCGATGTGAGGTTTGGTCAACGGCTTGTTCCAACACGGACGTCACAGATGTACGACCGTATAAGCAAGCATGTGTCCTATTGTTTAACGATGGCCTCAGATTCGTCGTAACAGAAAAAACCCCGCCGACGCCCTGCGCCCATATGGCTTACAATAACAAATTCTTAACCAAAAGTAAACCGATGTATCCTCGCGTTCCGTTTTTAGTAAGTCCGCTGCATGCAGGCGAAAATGGCATTAAGCCGTTTAAGTGTTTTTGTTTCCTTCAGCCTTGAAGTGCTCGAATCGATCTCTGTGTAAACATCGCATTCTTTTTGTAAACCAACTGACATAATCGGTGGAGAGTTTAATAAAAGGGGTACCGACACAACAGTTATATGCAAATGAATTTAAAATCATCAATAACTATTTTTACTAACGACGAAAGTATGAATGCTGAGGATTTATTGCAAAAGTGGAATTCCGCGGCTTCAAATCTGCAACTTATACTTAACTTGAATATGTAAGTGTAACTTCTAAGTGTCGATTTAAACAACTACAACAGGTACTTATACCTACTCTTTGAAAAATAATAAACAAAAGCATTTTGTTTTTTTGTAAATAAATAAAAATTACACAATATTATTTAGTGGTGATTGGTTACATAACATACCTACTACATACATTACAAATACAGTGGAGCGGGCGTACAAAAGTTTTTTTTTTTATAACTCACATCTACGAAAAATTACCTAGGTGCATATTTCTCTTGCATCATGTATGGGCTCTGATAAAAACCTTATAGTTTCTCCTATAATACATTCTTGCAACTTGTCCAAGCCAGAAAGTTGGTAATACTTACCTATTCACCAAAACGTCATTTATCACGATGTTTAGTAAACAAGGTGTAAACAGACCCTTCACGAAGCCGTCAACCAAGCATTCTGTACATCAAACTAAGTAACCCTACGCAAAAAATATCGCTAGGAAATAATTTTTTTTGTTTGGGGTCTAAAAATCACATTTTACAGTAAAACTTAATGTAACGCACTCAAAACAGTGCTGATGTCATGCGCAAGAGTCATGGAGGTATTTAAAGTACAGTTGTAAGGTTAAAAACTAGCATTTAAAAAAGTGGTTGTCGTAAGAGGCGACTAAGGGGAGCCAGAGAATGGGCAGCAGCGTTCTCTGTGCTTTTGTAACAACCGTACTGCGGTCGCCAACCCGCCTGCCAAGCGTGGCGATTATGGCAAAACCCCACTTATGTCAATGTGGCGTCGGGGGAGGCCTATGCCCAGCAGTGGGCGTCTTTCGGCTGATATGATGATGATGATGAAAAAAGCACTTATGAAAAAGTCGGAACTTTGACGACCAATATCTCAGTTACTTAAGTTACTAGAAGATTTCCAGTTCCAGGTATGATCCAGAACAAAAAAAAAATATCTCATTGACGGTCAATGGATAACAAGTGCCTTTCGATTTCTTTAATGGTCTATTTAGGTACACCCATTATACATATACAGGCTGTTCTTTTGCATCCTTGTCAAATTCAAGGTGGTAACTATGCTAATGATTCTCGATCCAAATCAATAATATAATACAATGGGTAGGTAATTTTTTTTTCTTATTAACAGAAATCGGTAAGTGTGAACCACCCGTGTTTTAAACGCGGCCCGTCTCAGCCTCGCCCTATAACCGCGCTTTCACACATACAAACAATCTCAAACGTTTAATCGATAAGTTCTTATTCCCTTAACAATGTTAAAGGGGATTGTTCTGATATAGTGACAAAAAACAACAAAAAACAGCAGCGTATAACGAACTAGGTACCGCTAATTTAAATTATTATTTACGTCTTTTGTGACGACCTCCTGATTTTTGACGAGAATGCAAAACAACAGCTTGTAGTAGAAGTCGCTGACCAGTGACCAATGTCGCTGACAGTGTAAAAAAATTGCCATCTTAATCTTCATTATATTTTACTGAGACCCAAACGAAATAGGATGAAGAAAAGAGGACGATGCTGTAACTTTACTTTTTGATCAAAACCACAAAATACTATAAAGTTTAAATAAATACTCATTAAAATACCATGAAAATATAAATTCTTCTTTAATATATGCATGAAAAATGCCTATTTATTTCGATGTTATGCATACATTACGTTACCTTCCAAATTCCAATTTATACAATATGTTAAAAGAAAACCCTGTCAGATCCGAAAGGAGCATATAGGTTTACCAATGACATTACCAAATAAAATAGGAAACATAAATTATTCCTCAAAGTGAACTTATGAATGAATTCTAAAAACCCGATTTTTGTGTCCAAATTACCACCATTTCCCTAAAATCTAACAAACTTTTAAAACGTGAGAACACCATCTTCGGTATTTATTATGCTCGATCGTCAGTTGTTTGTTTATGACATTATTACCTGATTTTACTACATTGTATTTTATTTTTGACGGGGTTTTTTTTTAACTTGTTATTCAAAAAGGACTACATAAATAATGGAAGAGAATGGAATAGGAAGAAATCAAGTCTCCTTTAAGCACGGAATTAGGGATAAAATCGAGGTTCAGAAAATGACTATAATTTATACAAAAATCAAATACCACGACGTAAAATAATGTTCTAAATTCATCCTATAATAATATAAAGTAGAAAATGCCTGAATATTCCTTAATAGGATACATTTACCTTATTTACTAAAGTACACTATTGCCATCCAACGTGGCAATGCAAATGAATGTTGCCACGTTTCTGGGCACTTTTCGTGTTGACAGTGATGTGGACGAATTTTTTGATGCCCTATTATTCTGTTTTCCTTTATTTTAGATCTATTTGTAAATAATTTAGGTACATAGCTAATACATAACTAATAAAAGACTTTTTTAAAAACAAGAAGAAAGTATGTTATATTTTCAAAATAAGAAGATTAATTAATATTTTAAAAACCTAACATACGTTTTTTTTTTTTGACAACATTTAATTCGATCTCTGGCAACATTGGTTCGGAATGGCGTAAGTACAAATAAAATGACTAATGTACGATAATCTTTTATCTTTACTTTTAGTGGGTAAATTCCATTAATATTTCTATTTAGGTATATAGTTTAATTAAAACATTACATTTTCATTGTAAAAAATAAAATATTATTTTTTATAAATAAAACATATTGTATACGATTTTAAAGTTAATCCTACGGAGCCGACATATGCCATACGCCATTTTTTCTTTTACCTGTGTGAGTTAGGTTATTCTCTTCAGGAACCCGAACCACCTGTTCTGTGCGTGCATTGCTGTCCTTGGCTGCTAAATTGTCTACCAACCGCAGCCATGTTGGTGCCATATTATTTCGTCGAAAAAATAAATTCCAGCTTACCCTGGACTTGTCCGCATGAAGTTTCGCGTCATGCAAAAGTATCATTGCTGCGAAATTATCAATTTCATGAGCCATATTATCCATTTGTACTAAAGCATCAAAAACGAACTGAAAAAGAAAATCACATGGCTCAAGATCAAAATTATGGTAGAGGTGGCAAAGTTTGTATGGGAACACCATTTAAGGTGATAGCGCAAGGATGTCCCGCGAAATTCAAATTTGTTACGTTTTTCGATTTTTTTTTTTTGTTTCGCGGTCTACCCTGTCGCTTCGATCTTACTAACCGATCAACTTGAAATTATGCAATTACATACTGACTACCTGCTTGCAAAATTATAAATGAAACAGGTATAGGTGTCTAGTGCTTGTAAAGAGACTATAAAAAAAAATTAGGTACTTGTTCTCCCCGTCATTGTGATATTTTTTTTTGATCTAGGCCATACCTGGGAACCTTCTAACTGTACTCGTAACGTCCACGACCCCCGTGCTATTCAATGCATTCATCAGCGCAATGTTTTGAGTGCGATAGGTACATTGAGTCCTACCGTAAAACGTGCTTTTTGAAAAAAAGTAGGTTGTTGTCAACACATTATCTATTAGTACTTAAAATATAATATAGGTAATAATATTTACATACCTTGTTGTTCGCGGTTTCTTCTGCGTCTGGATCCACTTTCGGATCTAACGGAGATGCCTCTATGAGATTTACAACTCTGGCATATAACTTGAACATTTTGCTGTGTCTGTCTCTCATTTCATAATTCAAGGTGCCGTATTGGAATTGCGTGCTTTTGCGAAGGTCATCCCTATATTTCTGTACACTGGTGACCTTCGATTCAGCATCTAATACTAACTCTTCAGCTAATTTAACAATTTTACCTTTCATCCTTTTTTGAACGCCGCCGGCGTATTCAGAAACAGAAGTCTTCCAAATGACTGCAATGAATTCAATAGTTAGTTAGGGTTTTATTATGTGGGTACATGACTTCGTTGTCCGTCTGTCAGCATCATTATTCTCAAGAAAGGGTTTGTGGTATCAATGTCTCTGTTCTCTATTACTCGGCATTATATCAGACATCTCCTTCCTTGCCAGATTGTCCTGCATACAATCCATCTATCGTTTCTTTGGTCTTCTTCTGCTCTTATGCCTATCGACATACATAGTCGTCAATTTCTTCACTACAGGGTACAATCTCCTCATTCCTCCGCATCACAAGTCCATACCATACCACGACCACCAAGTACCACACAACTTTTCAGTCAACAGCACGACTTTCAGACTGCTTCATATGTAATCATTACTTATTTTATCCATTCGCGTAACACTACCCATCCCCCTTAGCATTGTTATCACAGCCACACGCAAATGCTTTTGAATCATCCCTTTTGTGGCCTCTTTTCTGAACCATACAAGACAGCCGGTCTAACCATTGTTTTATAAATATTTCCCTTAAGTTTAAGAGGAATGCGGGGGTCACAGATTGTTCACGTGACCTGTCGCCATTTCTTCCATCCAGTGTAATTCTGTGCTTACCGGTCAGTTTGTTCCGGCTAATCTCCGCAACGGCTGGACCGATTTCAACGGGACTTTCACTGGCAGATAGTTGATGTTATAAGGAGTAACTTTACTTTTACTATTTTGACAAATATTTAGGCACCGTGCAAAAAATTAAAACCCTTGAAATTGTTACCAACATCCGATTCAAATAGGGAAGTAATATTTATATTTTTTATAATAATTTCACGCGGACGAAGGCAACAGCTAGTCAAAAATATATTTGTACGGCACCCTCGCCTCGCTTCGCAAGTCGAACTCGTACAAACTTGTCCGATTTATTTTTCGTTTTTTGCTTTATCAGAACAAGAAATCTTATCAGTCAACCTATTCCAGAATCAGTAGAGATTGAAAACAATTTAGTAAATAAGTAAGTAAAGTGTGAAGGTATGAGATATTTTTCTATTCAGAAATCCCCTAGAAACTACTATGTGCTACTACTATGTACGCTGTAGTTACTGCCTTTTGTGTGAGCGTCATGTTCGATGTTTGATGCAAATACCTAATTGATTTTAACCGACTTCTAAAAAAGAGGTTTTGTTGTACACCAGGATCTTTTTTTTTCACGTATGGTTAGTACACCGGTTTCTCCGTGAATACGAGGCCCGTTTCTCCGTGATTCTATACTTTTTTATTTGGTAGAAGAAGCTTAGGTTTATTAACTTTGCTTGAGGAGTTTATGAGTAAGCTTAGCATTTAATACGTATTTTTTCTTTTTGGTCTGTGTTGATAACATGATGCTGAAACGGATGGATAAGGGGCGCACAGAACAGAGAAGAGTGACCGAAAAAAGGGGAGGCCTATACACAATAGTGGTGGTGCTTCCGGGCTGAAATGACGATGATGACCACATTTAAAATGGATAAATCAATAAAAAAATAATGAAAAACACCGGCCAATTTCGAGTCGCACTCGCGCACGAAGGGTTCCGTACCATTATTTATAAAAATAACTTTTTTGTATGTGAGCCCCCTTAAATAGGTATTTATTTGTTTTAAGTATTTTTATTAAAGCTTCAACAAATAAACATAATCTGCAGAAATTTCAACTGTTTAACTATCAGGATTCATGAGCTACAGCCTGGTGACGGACGGACAGCGAAATCTCAGAAATAGGGTCCCGTTTGACCCTTTGGGTACGGAACCATAAAAAGCCGACATCCAAAAAAGTCTCACACCGACAAACGGAAACCTAACACACACAAGCGCAGGCCTATTGATAATAAAAAAAAAAAAAAAAAAAAAAAAAACAAGCGTTGTGGAGTAGGTATAAGCGCATTTTATGTACCTGAAAATCACCCCCTCTAAATAATCCTGCCCCATGATTTTGATGTTGAGCTCAATCCACAGACTGTTGTGTTTGACCCTGCGCTATGTCTCCCTGAAAAAGTTCTTTAACAATGTTTTTTTACCCGCCAAATGAATCAAATTCCTGACTACGGCTCTTGTAGTATCTAGCTCATCTTTCTGTGTCTCTCTATGATTTTTTTTCCGTAGTTTAAAAGGATTTGCAGCGTATTACACAATACCCGGATAGAACCTTGGTCGTCGATCATCATGACAGATAGTTTTTCCAATAGTCTTTTGACATTGACAGTATCTTATGCCGCTGACAAGTCGACGAGTACCATGCCAGTTATCTTTAGTGCCTCGTACCCATCTTCTTTAGCAATATTATATATAGAGGATGGGTACGAGGCACTAGAGGTCCAGTCAAAGGATTTGCCTGGAGCATAATTTACCTAGTCTGGAGCAAACCAGCTCGGGTTTTTTTTATTATCTATAGGCTCGCTCTTGACCACTATCTGACTTTATGGTAAGCGATGATGTGGTCGACGGTGAATCACGCTTGCCTAAAAGAAACCTATTCACTCTTGACTTAAAGAGTCCTAGATTGTAGCTATCGGGAAACACAGACTCCGGCAGGGAAGTGAAAGGGTATCCGGGAGGGTGTAAGTTTAAATTCTGGACGTGATTGAGTAGAAGTTTTTTGAATTATTTAAACGTGTGGCACAAAAGAGAGACAGGGCAATATTTTGTTGAGTTGTCAGGCGGTGACACAACAGTGCTGTTATGCCATTACTTTAGCTTTCCTGCTAGATTTAACTAATTTAAAACAAACGTAACAATAACAGGTAATAACTTACTTAAATTGTATATAAGAAAAAAGTGCAGCAACAGAAACATTTCAAATGCTGCCGTTCAGTAATTCGATGACAAAACATGTTTAATTGTACACTTATCGCATAATAAATTAGTGAGGGGAAAGTTCTCAACATTTTGGATTCGGCTGTCCCAGTTTAACTTAGGTAGGTACTCGTTTCTTGTGGAAAACATACCTTACCACCTATTTAGATTTAATCTGTATGAATAAAGGAAAGGAAGTACATTCAAGTCTTTAATTCATATCTTTCCCATTTTTCTTATAACTTACTTTATAAAAGTCAGAGTACATAACAAATGTTGAAGCTACGGCACTGTGCAATTTAAACTACCTTTTAGAACAATACGAAGTCAACTCCTGAAAAAAAACTGATTTTTTTCGAGCTCTAAGCAGTTGGCACAGATCATGTTTTTCAAAACTGCTTAAAGTTAGTTTTAACTTATTGTAATCAGTTTATCTAGCTATCCTCACAACAAACCAAAAAATCATTACCGATTATTTTTTGCGACATAAAATGTTTTAAATGACTGGCCAAGACGGCCAAGACAACTTTCCAGGAAAAACCACCTAACTAGCCGTCAGAGTACTTTTTACAAAAAATAACCACGACAGATACTGCTGGAATCTCTTCACAGGCACGCTTCAAAGCGTCAGTCAGTTGTTACTAGGTGTAGACCTCTTGCGTGCTCGCTCCGTCCCTTTGTTTCAATTAGCCCCATTTTGTGCAAGAACGGATTTAACATCCTACCTTTGCCGGCCACGGTAACACTTGAATATGAGAGTCTTCCAGTACAGACTGGGTCACTTGAGCTGTTTGGTGTGAGCAAGGGAACTGTCTTAACTTAAAACGAACCCAGGACCTGAGGATCTTGTGAGGCCTGATGACTTTCTCAATAACAAACTCTGATCAATTACGGTAGGTGGTACTCTCATTTTAGATAGCTATTTTAGATAATTATTTTATTTTTGTAAGTTGTGGTTACCTGTAATTGAGTCAGCGTTACTGGACCAAGTACCTATTCTGTAGCAGTTTTAATTTTATACAGGATAAATTGTGTGTAACTCGTTGGTAGTGTCAAAATAAATAAATAAATAGCGAGCTTAGTTTTCATTTGTAAGCCCTAATCAGCGCACAAACCATAACCTACGTTGGGATCACAGGAACAGTCAGCTTCGGAATACAGAACGCAGGCATCCGAAAATCGGCCGCCGCCGTGCACTCGTATGTAAAAAATATCATGCCTGCATTATGGCGTCCCATGTCCCAGTCCAAATACTGCCGACAGAATCTTTAACCCTGAGCCCCGGAAAACTGGGTCTTTTTGGTGTTTGTTGGTCCTCGTTCGTTTACAATCGATTTCGAATCGTTTGGTCAAGGTCATGGTCTTTTGTTCTTTTTGTCAAATTTGGAACGAAATTGTTGGATTCGGCTTCTAACACAAAATTTTGTTCAGACCCTATCTGTACTTACGCAGTAGGTAACAATTAAATATTACGCTATTAACAGTAATCAGATAATTACTAAACTTTTTTATTACAGTAAAAGTAGTTTTTAATTTCACACGTTCATATTACCTACCTACATAATTTCAAAGGACAGAAACTCTTCATGGAAATAACATGCATGACCTACTAAGGCCTCACTAGCGGAAGTTTACGGAACTAACTTTTTTATAGGCAAATTGGTATGATCTACCTTATGACTAGGGTACCTAAATACCTTCCTATCTCTATAGATTTCTTATGTAGAACCGGTGCTACCTACTTTTTAATATTACCATACGCTGTAGGTGCTTCCGCGCCTCGGAAAGCATATTAAGCCGTTGGTCCCGGCTGTCATATGTGTGGGTCGACAGTCTGACAACCAAGGGGTATCGGATAACCCTGTACTGAGTTGAAGTGGGTTGTGGAGGTCAGATAGGCAGTAGCTCCGTGTAAAATACTGGTATTGACCTGCATCTGATAAGACTGGAAGCCGACCTCACT
This sequence comes from Cerastis rubricosa, assembly GCA_949152445.1. Classification (NCBI taxonomy): domain Eukaryota; kingdom Metazoa; phylum Arthropoda; class Insecta; order Lepidoptera; family Noctuidae; genus Cerastis; species Cerastis rubricosa. The sequence goes on along the minus strand of OX424523.1, from coordinate 18,201,195 downwards.
ATAGTTCGGAAAAAGCTAAGCAGATGATGATGACATAGTAGGTGCGTAACTACCAACTTACTAGTTAAGCACTTTAAGCCTTCAGTTGGCAGGCCATTTCATCAATATTAAGACTCCAATTTAATTAGTCACAGAAACTCCGCAGGCGCTAATGTGGGTTGGGAACAAATACAAAATTTATTGATAATTTTGTTTAGGTCAACGAATATGGGTCGGTACTGAGTTTATTTGGACCCCGACAGTTTTGTTTTTATCGTGTTTATACACTTCAAGCACCAAAAACTAGAGATGGGCCGTCTATGGCATTGGCCGACAAGCTGACTATTTGATTACATAAATGCCGAATAATCGGCCGACTAGCCGAACAAGCCGACCATTGCTTTCGGTGAAGTTCCAGGGACTTTGGGAATAACCCTGACGTATCATATTTGCTGCCAAAGGAAGACTTCCGACTCCTAGATTATACATAATGTCATTTCAATCATTCGAACTGGTTAGTCGTACCTACTATAATTTAAAATGGGCGGATAGTTAGCTTTCCCGAACAAACCCGACGATGCTAATCAATATTCTTAGGAAGCACATCGTTCGATTACTATTTCACTGCTATGTTCCACATGTCCCCTGGTGCTTATCCACCAGTGGTGGACAGCGACACCCACACTAGTTGTGAGTAAGAGTAAAAAATTCAAAAGGTTTTGTCTATAGATATAATTATTTTTTTATTTCTATGGTTGTGTCGAAGAATTTTGAAACAATACTGTCGCTGTCCACCAGAGGCGGTGGTGGACATCGGGGATCATCGTTTAACTGACCAGAGTGCCAGGACGAGGAGGCTTGGATAACAACAATGATTGAAAAGCCAAAAATGTATCAACTGGATTGACTTACGTTAGTAGGCACAGACCTACCTTTCTGTTGAAAGTCGATGTAGAAATTGTAGATACACAAATGGTTTTATAAACGATTGCAATTAATCTAAATCCTCGACGAAATAATCTTCCAGGTTTTAGGTAGGTTGGTGTTATACCTACGCACAATTCTTTCAACTCAATAAAACTACCTGCCATTTTACTTTAGACTGAAGAGATCAAGCGAATGTAGATTACTGTGATCTGCGGTAAGTACTTAAATATGCAGACATTTACTTACATTTATGTTTTAAATTGAGTTTTTGAGAACAATAAATTGTGGTTCGAGGCTCTAAGGGTTGATACAAGTACTTACGGGGACGAGGAGGCGGGGCGACCGCGCCCCTTCCAACTCCATCATACACGCTATCCCACTCTAACAAACATTATCGATTTGGGCCTGACTTTCGACATTCTGAACAGTTTATGGCCAAAGTGATGACACAAAAACGAACATAGCTAGAAGTCACACCACTGTACTGCCCACGCCTTTGTCATTTTATGATTGGGAAGGTTCAATTATTTCTCAAACCACACAATTTTCTAAAAAGTTAACATGTACGAAAATTGTATTTTTGGCATCTCGATTTCGCACTCCCAACAATCTTCTATGTATATGTATGCACAGAGCCCACACCGATAAGAGAATCTAGGTAGGTACCCCCCTAAGCATAAAGATTCATATTCTAATTCAATGGTAGGTGCAGAATGATAGTATGGTTTGAAAAAACCAAAACGCCAGTGTTTATCACCATTGGTCAATATCGATCCAGTGTCACTGAATTCCAGCGCTGGATTTCAATCCACACTGTATGTAAATCAGTGCTAAGTCATAGTTTCATAGTTAACAGCTAGCTAACTGAGAGCCTAGAAGTTGCATTGTCCTTGGTCCTGATAAAACTTAATTTATCTACAGTATGAAAGCAAACACAATGAAAACAAACCAACCTGAAGAAATAGAATATTTCAAACGTAAATTGTAGCTGCAATGGTTGATATTGGGAGGTATACGAATAGCTATTCACAGGGCGACAGTGTGGTGGGCTGGTGTGTTACGATAAGGCGCGTGTTCCCAGCCCACAGCCTGCCCCGGCGACACCCATTTACATTTTAATTGAACCTCGAGGGTAACTGCACCGGATAAATTCCAAATGGATTAATTGTGTTTCTCGACGGTTCCACGTTCCACACCTACCCTGTGACGATACTTATAAAACTTGTAATACCGTAAAGCATTAAGGAAAATTTTAAATTGAATGACTAGAATGTCTAATGGCTAGCTAAGAAAATAAATATAGGTAAGTACTCATCAAATAAAAACCGCGCACTGGTGCGAGTAAGACTCGGAGTTAGCCGGTTCCGATTCCGTAGCCCCAAACAATATAGTACCAATATTTTGTACGGTCATTCATAAGTAAATTTACACTCAACAGCAAAACTAAATTTGTTTTTCATAGTATGTTAATAAAAAACAATGTTACTGCTGCAGTTAGGTGAAAAAATCAGATACCTCAAAAACGAAATATCAAATCTAATGCAAGCCAATTTTCGTTGAAAGTTTTTTTTACGTTCTACAAACCTACATTTTTTCAGAATTTTCGCTATTACTATAGAAATTACAGGGCACATTTAGAGGGGACATATTTTACCACATTGGATGTGTCTATCTTTCAAACGATTAAATTTGAAAAAAGAAAATGATTTCAGAAACCTCTAAAAATTCTACGTATTTTGGACGAAAAAGACGCGCAACGACAACTCCTGTCTTATGGATGACATAAAAGACATTATAAAAAGAAAAAAACGTTTTTTCTAAGATAAACATGCACGCCCCCTGCTGAAAATGGTCACCTTTTAAGTGTTTAAAGCCGAAGGTCTGCATACATCCGGTGTGGGCGACAGGCAGTCTGCCGCTTGCTGTTTAAAAAAATTCATCGCGCTTCTAATGTCACCCAAATAACTAATCATTCACACACTAATATGGATGCTGCAAAAGATACTTTAAGCATTGGCCCGAAGGATATTTTTAATTCAAGAAAAGATTTTATGTGTGTAGGTATAATTTATGGAGAAATGTGTTAGAACGACAGCCGGTAGCGTTTCATATGTCACACGTAATTAATTACTAGGCCCTTCAACGGTTTTTTTTTTTACTGAGTTCTGCTCTCTATATTGTTGTTATGCTTATTTTTTCCTCCGTAGGTACTTACCATGTCGGAAGCGCGAAAAAAGATAATGCTGGCAGTTTTTAGTGTTCGTTTACAGTATTTCGCAAAAACTCGACTTCAGTGCTGAAAAAGATAAGTAGATAAATGTTAGGTAGGTACGTAAGTACCTACTTTAAAAGCACGGTAACGTAAATCCTTAGATTTTCCAGTAAAGCCTAAGGTTTTCCAACTCTTAATAAAAAAAGTCCCAATTATTGACATTGTCGTTAATTTTGAACTTTTACCAGGCTACACTTGGTTTGTCTTAGGTTTTAATCGTAGGGACAGCAACTTGAAAATATGCATCTACGAGTAACTTGGATGTGGCGTCACAGTTAAAACCTAATCTATTTGATGGGGGTCCTCTACCTTAGTTACTGCCACAATCTCGACTCGCACATAATATTTGAACATGGGTATAATAACATGGATTAATATTTCAGTCTGCTGTCGGATATTAAGAAATACTTATTGTTTTATTCGTAAGGTATTGGTCAAAGCCTGACATAACAAACATATACGGGCTTTTTACAGTATCAGATACAATGTAGATAGCCTATAAGGTGTAAAAAGGTAACCTTGAGCGAATTGACCCCACATGCATAGCCTTCCCAAGTTCCCAAACCCCTTCCAGAGTTGCTTCGTGCGTCAAAGATTTGTTCCACGGAATCCGTTTATAAAAAGTAGATAATATTCGTGAAAAATAATAGAAGTAATTCAAGCGGACTCTCATATTCATCTCCCTGAAGCTGAAAAATACTTTCAGCTTCAGGGGTTATGTAAATAATGCACGCCCCTTACTTTTACTAGTGATTTCAACGACTCCCACTGACACTATCTAAAGCCCCAAGTACAAAAAATGGAGGAAAAGGAGTTTAGTGCGGGAATTTTATAAGTAACGTATCAGCAACTCGTCTGGTTGTGGAAAGGTTGGGGTAGTTCACATTACTTAGCTACCTACCTATCATTCTAATAATATCATCTCATCTCATCATAATATTAGTTTGTAAGGATAGATTATGGATCGATGTTTGTTACTCTTTCACGCGAAAACTCCAGAATAGAATTACAGTGGCGTAGCATGGGGGGGGGGCGCCGGGGGCGGGCCCCACCGGGTGTCACCCTTTTTGGGGTATCATCCGGTGCTTCAAAAACAAAATACAAAACATTAAGAAAAAAGTGGCTAACACAGCTGTCTTTATCGCGGTTTCCCCCACAAGCACTAGCTAAGCTCTGTTCCGAAAAAGTTTTAGAGATATCAAGACTGCGAAGACACTTAAAAGCCGCTAATGTTTCTGATTGGGTTCTCTAGACCTTTTCAGAATCTCTTCCGAATCTGATGAGTCACTAAAATTGTTTTTGATGGTTTGCGTGTCCGTACTTTCATGAGAGAGGGTTTCAGTAAACTTAAATGAAAAAAAAAACTACTTGCGGGCAACAAAGAACCAATCAAAACTTAGCAGTCGAAAAAAACTACTTGCGGGCAACGGTATTAGCCATAGAACACGAGGCACTACAAAATATCAATTTTGAAGACGTTATTTCCGAGCTTGCAGCTGTTAAAGCTAGAAAGAAGAGATTTTAATTGCAATATTTTTTTTTCGTCTAATTTTTGTTATTATGGTATTTAAAAAATATTATATGATTCATGACATTTATCATTGGTTTTTGTTTTGTTTAAACTTTCGATGGGGTGACACCACTAACGTCCGATGGGGTGACACAACCAACATCCGCACCGGGTGCCACCCAAGGTAGCTACGCCACTGCGGATTTGGATGAAATTTGGCACAGAGATAGTTTGTAACCTGTAAGTACTAACCTGTGGGACAATTATCGAACATCAAGCGGTCGAACACGCGGGCCTAAGCAAGTGTCGTATAAAACGCCGAAAGCATTGCAACTGTATGCTTCCTGCATCTCAATCAAAACAAGCGCTACCTATATCTGGGAGAGACTGAGTATACTACAGAATAGTCATACTATTTTGCAAAACTCTGTCGTCCTGAAAACACGACTGCATGAACGGTTTAATATGAGTTCGAAAGAGGTTAAGCAGCTGTTCCCTTATTGATAATAGGTTTACAGTACAAACTGTCTCATCTTAGCCTGCTAACCCATTAGCTACCTGCCGGTCCTGCGCGCTACCTAACTGTGCCCTAAGTACCTTACTATTTCTTCCGATGTAGCTACTGGAAACCTGGCCCCCTATTCACAAACGCTCGGTTTCGATTTCGATTCGATAAATCGTATGTCTATCTTGTTTTAGCATTACGAAAGTGAGCGAGATAGACATACGACTTTCCGAATCGAAATCGAGCGTTTGTGAATACGGGGGCTGGTTAGGTAGGTGCCGTAAGCGATGGTACCTAACCACGGTACCTGTACCTACCAACAGAATCAGTGGAACGAACGATACAATTCCCTACAACCTCTTATAAAATGTAGTGTTTTACACGATATCTCAGTAATGGGAATGTATATGACGTCCACACTTCCATTTCGGACGGATAGTATCAATCGGATTAGTTTGTGCCTGTAGTGTGCGTCCACTATATCCTCAGCAACCGGATTGCTGAGCGTAGCATTGGACGACTTCCTGTAAATAAAATAGTAAAATTTATTTGATACGAGATATCCATTGAGTACATTACGGAATTTCTTTAGACGCGACCTTCTAAAAGCGAACGGCAAAAAAAGGGTCGACGAATCTTCTTCTTTTTTTTCGGCGGTTAAAACGGAGAAAAAGAGGCAGAACGTACTGTAGCGGTTACAGCCAGACCGAAACAAAATCTCTGTCCGAAGCCCCGACGGTCGACCGCGGTGCTGGTATCCACGAAACCGCTCCGTCCTTATAGCGCCCTCTAACGGTTATTATCGTTACTGTTTTGTTGGAAAAGTATCGTACTACACAGTTCACATACGTACAATCGTATATTCCGTCGTCAAACTAGCGTAGCGCCACCTATGACATTGACTCGTAACTAATATTTTATACTCCTGTCTACGTCAATCTAACCCGCGAAATTGGAACTATCTTAGGTTTTTTTGCAATTTGCTGTCAGGCTATCTTTTGAACAAAATATGATACGCGGTAACCGAAACACAACAGAAAGATTATGAATAATATATATTATTATCTAGGATGTACCTACCTATGGTTTCGTGGTAGGTGTAAAATCACTTTGCGGCTACACTTCGGTGGACTATTATTAATTCCTAGAGTCAGGCACAGGCAATACACTACAAAAGATGAAACAAAAATGTTTGTCGACAAAATCAAAATCTTGTGACTAAGACAATATCCAGCTGGGATAGATGAAAATTATGTGTTTTCATAAACAAAATACGCATTGAACTTTGTGGTCGTAGACTTGCGGATGCTCGTAAAGGTATACTTACAATAGTAATATTTAAAAACGCTTTTATATAATACAGAAGCAAGTAGATAAGTATTATAACTAAATCAAAGTTGTCTTACTTACAAGTAGGTAGGTACCTTCTGGAACGTACAAGTAAAACTACACTATATATAATGTGTGTTGAAGGTAGGTAGGAAAGTCAATAAAACAATTTTGTATACAATTTGTATATTAAAGACAACATAATAATACTAATTATTTGCAAATATAAATAACTTTTTACATTAGTTATTGAATGTTTGTATTTCTTAATCACAGTAATTACAAAGTGCTCTTTATTAGTGACCGAAGACAGCGCCACGAAATAACGTGCACAGTTTGCAAACTATACTATACTATATCATATTAGATCAGTCCTTATAACGAGCTGAAATTAACAACCTCTATAGAACACTTCGGCTCTTGAAAATAAATTATCCTACAAAAAAAAATAGCCATTTCAAGTAGAGAGGTGAGATACACAACTGTGACACATTAACAATATGCATTATTTTGGTTATTTTTTAATCATTGGAAGTTAAAAATAAACAGTGTGATGTGCTCATTAGGATATTAAAATTGATAGATCTTTAGGTTGACTTTTAATCTCTTAGATTTTCAATCAAAAACCTTAACACTGCTGTTAAAATATTTCACACAACATTCACCCATATATTACCAAGCACCTATTCAAGTAATTACCTTTACAAAACTGTGTTAATGAATTAAATCTATGAAACTTCATAGATTTAATTCATTAACACAGTTTTGTAATAAATGTTCAAAGCATAATCCCATAAAGTCAACTATTATTATGAATTTATGCTGAAACATACCATCATCTTTGGTCTATACATACAACGCTAACAAGCTATAAGATAGATACTAATAAATACTTATTATTTTGTTGCTTACTATCACAACTATTGTCACAACATTGTCGGACCTAGAGTTTATACTTTCACTACAACATATTATTAAAGTGTATTACTGAACCAATAATTATTATGCAGGCATAGCACGGTCAAGGGATAATTTAACAGTTATTCCTTGGCTCTTACACTTTTAAGTAAATTATATTTGGGAAGGGAGAACAGGCACTTTTCCTATGGTTAATCTGCATCACCCACTTTAGATCAGTTGTTGTAAACTACTGAGGCTGTGCATGTTTAAACCCAACAGACTGCATGGAAGCACCAGCAAGAAATATTCCCTGATTTATATTGAACAAGTAGTTGGAGAATGGATATCGGATACAATAAGTAACTTATGACTCTGTGGATGTTTTTTGTAATAGTTAATACTTTCACACTTTTTATGAGGAAGTGATTATAAAACCCGTAAGAAAGCAATTTTAGACAAATTAACGGATTTGTTCAAGCTGACAAAAAATAAGCAGATTGAGAATGCATATTATTGGTATTCTTGAGTATAACAGTGCTGTGTGCTTCATTTAAATATACCAAAGTATTTGCCCACTTTACCCATCATCATCTGCCTAGGCCTTTTCCTAACTGCATATTGGGGTTGGCTTGCAATCTAATGAGATGCAGCTGAATACCAGTATTTTACATGGAGCGACTGCCTATCTGACCTCCACAACGCAGTTAGTACTGGGTAATACAATACCCCTTGGTAAGACTGGTTGTCAGACTTTATCTATTATAATATTTATTTTATATATTTACATCATTTATATGGTCAGATAAAAATAAGTACCTATACATAATTATTGACAAGTTATTTCAATAATTTTCTTGGTATGTATACCAACTGAAACAAATTGCTTGAATATTTCATATCCATTAAAATTTACTTTACCCAGGAGACTTAATTTTTTCTAGTTCCTTGATTGCCTTGTTATAGTCTTCTCTTACTTTCTTGCATTCAATTTGTAAATCTTCAAATTGACTCTGAAATAACAGTAAAAAAATAATTAAATTCAATTTTATTTTGTAGTTAAGAAAGGGGGGAGTTACTTCAATCAACAATCTATGGTAAATACAACTTGTTTCTGACTGCGGCTTTCACAGCATGGTCAAAAATTATTACATGGGAACATATCACCCAAATAGAAATTATTCCATGCACTAACTCAGGTAATGAGGTATCTGTGAAATGAATGTCATGGTTTTATGGAAATCTATTCCACAAAACAGAGTTGGTTTTACATTTCTAGTATTGATAAAATAATGTTCATGTAAACTTTGTGAAATGTTATGGTTATGAGGAGGAAAAAGAATGAACAGGTTACAGGGGCACATTTTTATAATCACATTATATAAATATTATTTCTTATACCTCTTCTGAACATAATAACAACTGCACCACATTACAAATAACAAAGAACCATTGGCAGATTTATTTCAATTCTGTTGGAAAAATACACATATTGAAAAAATATACCACTTCCCTATTCTTGAAGAACTTTTGGTTTTTTAAAGATTTCTGTCCTACTATTTCAAACTGTGGGGGCTATAAATAACAACATAACATCATGCCTGTAATCACCGAAGGGTCAGGCAGAAGTGTACCTCATAGTAGACCCACATTTCCCCAGTTGCGTTTATGCATTGTGTTGTTTTGTTAGCTAAAAATAATTGAAACATAATTTCCATCAGCTAGCAGCATCAAAATAAATTGTTTATTAGACTGTACAGCCCACAGCTGAGAGCTGTAAAATCGTTGAGTAAGCTGTGTCCCAATGTGTAATGGCCTTCAAAGTTATGTGTACACAGACATACTTTGAGCGCAGATCGGCAGGAGTTCAGGTGCCTGAACTGTGCACAAGGCATGCAAAATATTTCATTTTGAAAATATATTCCCAGGAATGATCGTCATTACCGATACAACGTATTTACAGTTTATACTATCAATAGTTGGTAAAGTTTAGATAAAAATGGTCAACTTATTAATTTACTCCTCATTAAAACAAAAAACTTATCGGAATTAAATGGAATGTGATAATACTGATAACAATTCTGTATTATTTTGATATTGCCTAGTGGTGAAACTATAATAAATAGGTGGAAGTCCTTGAGGATGTCCGGCGTCGTACTGGTACGGCTAAAAGTACAATGACCAACCTAGATAAAATTTGGAGAAACCGTGGCATCTGGCGGGATACCAAAATACGATTGGTCCGTGCACTGGTGTACTCAATCTTTTTGTATGGCACCGAAATGTGGTGGATTACAAGTCGTGAAAGCAGTAAAATCAATGCCTTCGAGATGTGGTCTTGGCAGAAACTGCTGCGTATACGACAGACAGCGATGAGAATGAATGAATCCATACTGGAGGAGCTCAACATCACCAAACGGCTTTCCATAATCTGCCTGGAGCGTACCCTCAGCTTTTTGGACATATTATGCATTCGCCAATGCATTGTCTGGAAAGGCTTATAATACTGGGCTGGGCAGAAGGTAAACGCGCGCAAGGCAGGGCACCGGCAAGATGGGCAGACGTAAGAAGAATAAGACGTCAAGAAGGCTGTTGGTGGCAGCTTTTACTGAACGGTTAACACTGCAGGAGACCGCATGGCTTGGAGACATATCATATGTATGCGACCCTCAGCAATCAGAGAATGACAAAGAAGAAGAAGAAAGGCTTGCAATCATTGAATTAAATAAATTAATAAATAATTTATCATTGCACTTTATACAGATTAGTACAATAGGTCCAACCCTGTCCCCTAAACTAGGCTAGGCCTGTATCTTAGGGGGCAGGGTCAGTCTATAGGGGTTTGCCTATTTTAAATAAATGTGCCAGTGGATTGTGTTTTAGGTGTTTCATGCTTGTCATTAAATGGAGTGAAAGAAGTTTATGTTCATAGTAATTACTGAAGTTGTGTTCTATAATTTTGTTCATTATGTGAATGAAAAAATAAATAAAATGACTGGCAGTCATTAGATTTGAAAAACAAGGAGTTAAATGAATGTAACAATACCTGACATATAGCAGTCTGTTGTTTCATGGCGACACAGCTGTCCATAACATCTCTATATCTTTCCTTTTCAGTATCATGAGCTTTCTGCGTCTCAGTCAATAACTTGTCGATGCGGTTTTTATACTCCGTTACAACTGAAATATGAAAAAGATTAAGAAATGAAGTCGGTGCTGTAGTGGACAGTACAAACCAATAACAATAATTTATTTACCATTTAATTGATATTTAATAGATGTCAGTTCTGATAAACAGCGTTCTCCAGACCATTGAGCACTATTATAGTTTTGTTGCAAATGATTCAAGTAAAAATATACGCTCCCTAATATAAATAATATTACTATAAATACAGTTACTTTCTCCTTGAGTTTAAACATAGGAATGGATAACATTATTAAAAAAAAATTAAACCGGCATCTAGTCTCTACTGAATAGGTTACCTATCAACTATGTGCCTATGTACACTTTCTACCATTCTATTATTTGTGTTGATATTGAAAAGTATCGATACTATACAGTTCGAAAAAAAAGTAATGGGGAAAATCTGGCCCACAACACAAACTGTCAAACCAAATGTTGCCAAAGTGAAACCGCGAAAGTGGGCAAGTGTATGAGTGGGGAATACAACCATACTTTTGCTGTGTATGTCGTTCTCGTTCATGTCGCTTAAATCATATAATATAATTTGCTATATAATTTTATACGTTTGTCTACATTTTACCTAATGCCGAAAGAAAAAATGCCGCGCTATTGTAATCCGTTTATAATGGAATCATCAATTGCTTACAACCTCACAGTTAAAACACTATGAAAAAGGGCGACTAAAATATAATAGACGCAGTTTGACCCATTGTAGCATGAGCGCCGTAGAAACGGCCCATGTCGACGGAAGAATCGACAAACTGACACATTGTCATTGTCTATCTGTCATTATGTCGATTCTTCCGTAGACAAAACTGTGTTTATGCTACGCGTGCAGGAAGAACGATAGAGAGGAGGCCTACTTTTTATTAGAGGGAATAGACCTTAGAATTATAAGTAAAGCATAGAACTAACTAGTGCTAAAAACGAACTCTGTGACTATCGTACTTCCCGGTCTGTCATATTGCATGAAAAAGGATGTGGGAATGAGATAAATGATGTTGTCTTTGTTTTACATTTTGTAGGTTGTCACCACATGAATTGTCATTTATTTCTATTTGGTTCTAATTACCCAGCCAAACTTGAAAGTACGTTGCTTGCATGTTTGACAGTTCGTTTATTGAACTATTTGACATGTTGGCGTGTTCATTGTTGAAGTTATGACAAAAATGTTGTTGATACTTTTCTGGAACAGTTTTCTTATAGACGAAGTGAGATTTTTTTTTATAGTGTATTGGTAGAAGAAATTTGACTCCAAAAAAGCTTAGTCACTTATGCTCAAACAAAGAACAACGTAATATGCTATGAAACTATGAAATTGAGACGACCTAAAGAAAGTGTTACTACATTATTTATTATGGATAAAACAGATGAAAATGGTCTGATACATTATGATTTGACTAAGGAATTTTTTTGCAATAAATGGTATGTCGTTTAAATCATAACTTTATTACATAATAGGAAGTACTTATGAACGTCTGCGAAGAAGGACATTCTGGAAAAGTTTGATACTGAATAATAACATGTGGAAAAGTCTTTATTCATCTTCATCCCTTTTATTTATTTTATGGTGTGCAGAAAATAAAGTATCTGTATATTTATGTGTCTTTCTTTAAGATTATTGATTTCTCCTTGTGCTGGTTTTCAATGTTTGGTTTCATCCTATATAAATCAATGGCGTGCCTAAGGCCCAAAAATATGGCAAGCCCATAGCAAGCAGTTTGTACAGGAACCCTAACATCATGAAAAGTAGTACGTAATAAAGCCAAACCAAGCAATGACTTATATGTATGAAAGTACCATCTCTAATGTAATTATCTAAAATCCAAATAGAAATGAGAAAAGGGAAGTATTTTGAAGCAATAGTTGCTAAAAGCATTCGCAAAAGTGAATGTCTCCCTAATTTCTTTTCAGTAAACTCATCAGTTACTATAGCTTATTTAGTTTATTCGGGGTTAGCCGGCACATATTTACGGTTACGGCTAACCTCGAATGTATTTATTTTTGAAAACATAAAGAGCTTTGTTCAAACTTATTAAAGCGTCGTTTTATTTTAAACGCACCTGAAAAAAACTATGTTGCTATTATGTATTATCTCATATACGTGTGTTTAGTAATTTATAAATGTTGGGTAGGTAGTTATAATTTTTGGCATGTTATTGTAAATTCTATCGACGTTGAAATTTATTAGGTGACATCACTAGTCTGAATAGAAGTGGTGACAAAATATGAATTTTCATAATATCTTTGGTATACTTGCCCTTCTCTGACATCTTAGCGGCTCAATAAGTGAAAATGAACCAATTTCAGTTGCTATTTTAGCGCTCCTTCTATGCTTTAGTTATTATTCTATGGAATAGACTGTAATCCGCCACAGATAATATTATCTGTAAATCTTTGATTTTCGGACACACCGGTTTCTTTACAATATTTTCATTCACCGTTTTCAGACTGAGATAATGAAAGAAATAAATTACTCCAAGTTCGATGATTGTTCTTACTACAAGTTAACGTTGAAAAACACAAATCCGTCAATGGACCATTTATATTGCATGGATCGACATAAAGAAGACGAATAACAAAAGACTACTTGTAGCGTACGTAGTGATAAGAACGTTGAGATGGATTTGTGAAGAACCAACCTAAGTTAGAAGAAATTTGGAAGATGCGCCCATTACAGAATTTTTGAAAGCGATTCGAAGTAAATGGAAGCGTGCTTGCGCTTTGACAGGGAAGAAAAATGTGATTTATTATTTATTTATTTATTTATAGCATCTTAGACTATCCTTACAGAGTTTACCCTAATGCGCCAGTTCATTGATCAACGACTAGTGTCCACAGTTACTGCGAATCTAATCTTTTGTAGTTCCCCTTTACAAATTACCCATTAACAAGGTAGATTGTAAAGCGCAGGCAACACAAAAAAAAAATGACAGGAAAGTTTAAATTACCATCAAAGAAAACTCTATAACAAAATTTATTTGAAGACTTTTAGGGCGTTAGAACTAAGTATCCTTTTCTCTAAAACTTTTAGAGAAATTGTAATTGTATTACTCTTCGCTCTACGCTCTATTGATAAAAATCTGATGAGAAGTTGTAGAAAATCTCATTAGATCAATTTTTTTTTGTACAGGTATCATTATGAAATCCTTTGGTGTTGTGTATTTTCAATATCTTAATCGATATCGATTGTTAATGTTAGAAAACTGTTTCAGGATTAAAATAATATGCCATTTCACACCAAGTTAGCGCCAAGATAGCCCGCAAAATTTATATTTTCTTACGTTTTGTGCAATGAACAGATCAGTGTCAGGTTGCATGTTGATTAAAATATGAGTTGCAACCGTAACAAATATGGGTTTATTGAGCTATAATTATTAAAACCATTAATACAACCCTCCAAATTCATTTAATCTCATTGAATGACTTGTTCATGAAATAATGATTCTATGGGATTAAATTTTATTAAATGGACTTAAAGGGGTTGTATTGATGAGTTTAATTACTACAATTCTGTAAATGCATACGTATTGCAGCCGCGAATCATATTTTGTTTACCATAAAACCTGACACTGACCCAGAAAATTGCAAAAATGTAAGAAAATTGGTATTTCAGTGGCTACCTGGCGCATTCACCTTAAAAGGACCGTGAACGGGATGAATAACTAAATTTTTTATCCCAAGAAACAAGTTACATTTGCAGTTGTAAGTTTGTACGCACAATATTGAAACATTTCCATCTTATAGACTTCTTATAGTTTTTCCTGTAATCCACATACTGAACCACTGCTAATAGTCACTAAGGAGAAAGTTGTTCAGTTCAGTGGTTTTGTACCACACCTTTAAATATGACCACACCTTTCTGATTCGTGCTTTATATGTAAAGAACTACTTCCAGCATTCGTTATTTCGACGATAAAGTAGTCCATTTTCATTTATTTTCTTAAATAACTTGAAAACAATTTATTTTAAAACTAAAACAACTTTTTTTTAAAGTTCTTAATATTATTAAACTTTTAATAATAGTCAAAATTCATTTATTTACGATACGCCCTGCGTAGTATTTTTTACTTTAAACTCTAAGTATAAAAATTGGGCCTTCGCGCATCGTAGATTAAGCTTTGTCTGCGTCGAATTGTTTACTTAAAGGTACTAATGCAGGATTTTTTGGCTTGGTAGAAACGGACCCCAATCCGCCTGTATGTCTGTCTATAACATTACTGTATCTTTTGAATCGTAATAGAGAGACGCTTGAAAATTTCAGAGTGCAAGAACAACAAATAAAGTTAAAAAGAATATCCTAAGCACACTGCTGGAAGATTCAGGTCTTGGCTATTAATTGAGCAGAGGTGGTCAAATTATATCTCACCTTCTCTACCTGGATGTCCTGAAACCCTTGGCCCCAACTATTTGCAACTGATGGAGCTACTGAAGCTAACTTCTTTATCGTGTAGGTAGTGTCTAACCTGGTGTCAGAGATTTTTTGCCGCCTATGGGCCAGCTAATTGAAACTTTAAGTACCGCATCAGGATGGAATTCGGTGCGGTCATATATGTAAAGCGATCTCCCCTGATTGTAGAATTAATGGAAACCCAGCTCTTCGATTTCATAAATCTTAGAACCCTCTCAGCAACCGAATCGTACAACTATTTGGGTATATCGGACGCGCTGGGCTTCAATGTTGCTGACATGAAGTAATAGTTGAAGAAGCACATCTTTGGCTGCCTGAGAAAAGTATTTAATCTGGTCTTTTACCAGGTGAAATAAGATATTGCCTTCAATGGATGATGTATTCTTGCGTCATGCTCAAATGCAGTCAAAGAGAACTAGACTTCCTGGAAAGGAAGGTCCATTTATAGTTGACGGCACATCGAATGAATTACCCACGTTCTTCGGTTATGAGACTATATATCCCGTGGAGATGTGTGCCGAGGTCATAGCTCTATTAACGCTTCTTCCGGGACCTGCATGGACCCGATGTAGACTTATCAGGGTCCGTAGCTTGGCTACGTTCTGGGGACCTTTTTTCGGAGAAACCAAAGGTTTTGCCTGTGCTGTTATGGATGAAGTTATGATGACGAATAACTACCGAAGACTTAAAGCGCCAAGTAAGTAGTAGCCAGCAGCAGTTATCTTTTTCGGCGTTTCTGAGGTTCTCGTCATGCGCGACCGATATGTCAACAATCATTGCGCGACACTCTGATGGATCCACCAGCAATATATATTTAAATCATATTTAATTAAAATATGTTTTGTTTTTACTTTATATATTATGTTAGTTTTTAAGATAATAGGTCTTTACCTATGAAATTGCCGTATTGCAGTACAGACTTTTTCAAACAAAAAAAAGTTTTGATTGGCTATGAGTTCTAAATTCAAATTAATTTTGTTTTAAAAATATGACATTCTATTTACAAAATCAGTCTTTTGTTTATTGATTAGCGTTGTATTTTCATTACATTTCAACAGTTTTCCTCATAATGGATACTTTGAAATTTCGTGTAATTATGGAATATGAGTTCCGTCGTGGCACCAACGCGGCACAAACGACCCGTAACATCAACGACGTTTACGGAGAGAACTGTACAAACGAACGCACAACCCGTTATTGGTTTGCTCGGTTCCGTTCTGGGAATTTTGACTTGAAAAATGAACCTCGTGGTCGTCCGGAAACTTTGGTCAACAATGATGAATTAAAGGTGATCGTTGAAGCTGATGAAACTCAATCTACAGCTGAGCTGGCAGCAGGTTTTGATGTTAGCATTAAAACAATATTGGTCCATTTGCGACAGATTGGCAAGATAAAAAAGCTTGATAGATGGGTACCCCACGAACTTAACGATCGCCAGCGCAACGTACGCGTCGAGACTTGCCTTGCGCTGCTTAACAGGCACAGAAATGAAGGAATTTTGAACCAAATTGTTACGTGCGACGAAAAATGGATTATTTTTGACAATCGAAAGCGCTCAGCAAGTTGTTTAGATCCTGGTTCGGTACCAAAGCAATGTGCAAAACGAAAAATGACCCCTAGAAAGGTGATGGTCACAGTTTGGTGGTCTAGTGCTGGTGTGATTCATCATAGCTTTTTACAAAACGGCGAGAGCATTACTGCAGATGTGTACATTGAAGAACTGACCACAATGATGGCGAAACTCGCACGTCTGCAACCAGCTTTGGTCAATCGGTCGTCTCCACTGCTACTTCACGACAACGCGCGGCCCCATACTGCACAACAGACCGTCTCTAAGCTGCATGAGTTGGGTTTGGAAGCTCTCCCTCATCCGCCATACTCACCAGATCTTGCGCCTTCCGACTATTACTTTTTCCAAAATTTGGACAACTTTTTAGCGGGAAAAAAAATCAATCCGAGAGGCAGTACAAAACGCCTTTGAAGAGTTTGTTGTCTCCCGTCCAGCTGATTTTTTCAAGAAGGGCATCCATAAACTGCCACAGCGTTGGCAAAGATGCATTGATTGCAGGGGTGATTACTTTGAATAAAAGAAATAAATAAGTTCGAAAAAAAAAATACTTTAACTTTTTTCAAACAAAACGGCAATTTCATAGGTAAAGACCTAATATTTGTTTAAATTTAAATAACATATTAAAAATATAATTAATGTGTACAGAAATAAATAAAGGATATAGTAATTACAAAACGGGATCCACGGGATCGCTTCCTGGCTAGTAATATTGATTTTTCAAAAATCCATGTTTGTAGTTTTGGTTTTCATAAAAATTGGACCCGAGACTTCTTTTAGTATGTTTTGCAATTCATCGTAGTTTCGGTTTAGTAATCCACGCCCACTTGAAAAATTCCTGCATAGCATTAAATAAATGCGAATTAATTATTATGTCGATACTTCAGTATTTTGAAATTAGACATCACTAAAAGCCGTCTTTTGGTACGTGTCGCACTTGCTTGCTTTTGTATGTGCCTTCTCTTCATTCAGTCAGAATCGCTTGCAGTTCTATGCTTACTTTTTGGTTATAGGGCACGTATTGCCTGAAAGTGAAGTTTCTATTATTTATTTCGGATGTAAATACATTCATTTAGTTACTTAGAGAAATATTTTATAAATTAAGCTTACTAAATTATTTTATTAAATTTATAAAAACAGCAAAATGTTAAAAGGTGGTGTGTAATTTATTAACTAGCAAGGTACGGTTATTTTACTGTACCAGGTACCTGTCTCCGTACTACATATTGGTGCTCATAAAACTGTTCATAGATTGAAGGTAAGAGGAGTTTGTCAAATATGTGTGTCTAAATAAAATATAACATCACGTGTATTAATCCTTTCGTTTCATGGGTAATTTCATTAAGGAATTTAGGATAAAATGATACGTTTGCGTGATCGCAACTATATTCGATGGCTTATGCTTATACGTGGTCAGCATGTGACTTGGCCCTACACCTTAGTTTACCAGTCAATTTAAAAGCACCTGTTTAAGATCTTATAGCCTCCGTAATAAATACGGATGAAGGTAAAGTCATGTTGCGATGTTTGCGAATTTACGTAAAACTGTTGCGTTCCTCAAATTAGACTTTGACACCTGTTAAGCGTGTGTGCGTGTAGCGAAGCGAACGCGTATTTATATCCTAGAAGCTGCGAATGTGTGCAGAGATTTCTCTTATGTACCTACGTAGCACCATGTATCCATTCTGTTAATTATTTTTCGACCCTAGATCCCCACGTATTATTTGTGAATATTTTTATTTATGAGTGAGATAAAATAACTTAATAAATTATTTTTTAAAACAAAAAAAAACGTTAGTACTGTGTCTAAAAATGTGTTCTACTTTCAAAATACATTATGTTTGACCCATTCAAACATAATTATGAATTTTATGAAAGCTATATCTGTGGGTATGCATAGAACATATTTCTGTTTTTATGCTAAATAGAATGGTCAAAGTAAACTTTCTTTTGTTTGTTACGGAAGTATATTTTATTTTCATATCAATGCATTGTCACTAAGACAGAAGAAATCATAATATAACTAGCTGTTTCAGGCATGCATTGCATTGCACTTTTTCCCACCTATATCTATCCTACCCACCCTATCTACCCTACTTACCTACTATTTTTTTTTGTTCCTCTACGAACCTTCTACAAAGTATTAGAAATTATTTAAAAAAATATAATTGAATGAAATTTAAGTCTTTCTAAAGTTATGGTGTACCAATGGAAATAGGGATTCAATTTTTAAATGTAAAACAGATTGTGATTTAAAGTCTTAAAGACAAAGTATGTACCTATGTTTTAATTTTATTTATTTCCCTTATTTTTTATTACCTTTAATAATTTTCATTGAAATAGTAAGTTGTGGCGTTCCATACAGCTGTGCTCTGTTCCTTAACTCATATGTAAATAGCCAAAAAAATCCATTAGGGTTCATCTACATAATATAACTGGCATTCATTTGTCTTAAATTGTCAGAATAATAATTAGCCGTATCTCAAAGAGTTCAACTATTCTTGTTCATTTTAAAATCCTGGGTTCATATATCTTAAAAGTTTTCAAAGCCTAGAAATGCAGAAACATTTCATTTTTGTCGGGGATCATTGACCTTAAATAGATCTACCTACTCCAACCACTGCTGGTGATACTTACAACTGACAGGGCTTTAATGAGGTAGAGAACTGCCTAGTGTAGTGATATATACTGATCAGACAAAAGATTAGTTGCCAACACCGGCGAAAGAGGAATCTGGCTCATCCACTTGGGTCAATCCTGCTACTACATTATTGGGGGCTTTTGTATTTAGAATATGGTCTGATTCTATACAAGATATAGAATCAGACCATATTCTAAATACAAAAAATAATGATTATATATAAGTATATATATAAATAATTGACAATAGATGTGGGAACATTATGTGACTCTAAATCCCGTTAAACTCGAGGGGAAGATTTATAAAAACATGGTTGGACCCTGCCTTGCATAGATCGGAATGTTGGGCCATAAAAGGCGATTGCATGCAGCTGAGATGAGAATTCTAAGGCGGATGTGTGATGTAATGCAAATGGATTAAATAAGGTATGAGTACATATGTGGCACTGTTGATTGAATAGTTGTGTAGTTATTGGTTATTGTGGTATTGAAAATGTTTTGAAGAAAGTTTAGAGTATGAATGTCGATGGATATAAAAGAAGAGGAAGACTAATAAGAAAGAATGGATGGACTGTGCGAAGGATGATGTGGTTATTAAGAAAATGATTGCTGAGATGAGTAGTAATGCAGAAGTACGGGAGAAGAAGACATGCTGCGCTGACCCTAATTAAATAGAATAAGGGCAAGTGAATGATGAACTGTGTTAAGCTTGACTTTTGGTGAATTTGTCAAACCCGACTGGCCGCCCGTTAATGTTTTACTCTACAATATTTATTTTTACACAACAATATTTAGTTGGTTTGAGATTTAATTCAGCTAGATTTTGTTTTATTGTTTGTGTAGTTATGAAAATACACATATAACAGATAGAATATATTATGAGAATCTAAGTTAAATCAGTATGACTAAGTTTTGCTAGAATGTGTTTGCTTGCTACAATACAAGAGTTTGCTGTGCGCAATTGCTCATACCTAAACAATAACAGCTGCTCGAGTTGATCTTTAGGTTAAGCTATGCTTACCTAGGTTGGTCTGTGGAAGGGTGGCTACCCATTACATACTGAGCCGCGGATGTCATTTGCAGATCTTTGACAGTCATTACTAGAGGTCAGAATTAGGTAGAGTTATTTGTGTACTTACACTGATTTCATACAGCCAAAGAACAAAGTGGATATGCCTCAAATCCCGAAATTAATATTATAGAAAGCAAAAAGGCCCATGATTTATTAAATAAAAAAGTTATTTACTTTAACACAATTTAAACCATCGGACATCAGATGTTCAAAGTTGCAAAATTCCAATGCAAGAGACGCAGATGCAAGGGAAGATCCATATTAATATCAACATTTCGATGCAAGTACAAAAATAACTCTACCTAATTCCAACCTCTAGTCATTACACAGGTAGTCAGTCTAACCAAGGGGTATCATATTACCCAGTACAAACTGGGTAATATGATAGGGCAGATAGGCTGTCTGGATCTGGTTAGACTGGAAGCCGATCCCAACATAGTTGGGAAAAGGCTAGGCAGGTGATGCTGTGCTCCACTACTCCACCTTCTCATTAAGTTGCTGCTGTATCCGTTTCCAGGCTCCAACCTATATCTCTGACCTGATATATTGCTTATGTTGCTGTAGTATTGTGCATACAGGCATTCCCATTTTTGCATAAAAAGTTTTTCCATACCCTTCTGTAAAAACCCCCCGAGTTTTTATCAATGAACTAAAAATGTTTCCAATATCAAGCTCCAGAGTGTATGGATCGGAATACTAGAAGAAAACAAAAAGAAGAAAGAATACATAGTGAAGAAAACGGATGAAAAAAGATTGCATGCATTAAAAATGAGAATGTTGAGATGAATTTGTTGAGTGACTAGAATGGATAAAGTTAGAAGTGAGCATATAAGAGGCAGTTTGAAAGTGGCGTTTGTTACAGAAAAGATGAAAGGGAGTCAGTCGTCCGTCTTGGTATGGATATTTGTGATGAAGAGGTATGGAACACATGTGACTAAAAGAATGATGGATATAAAAAATGTTGACAAATGGAGAGGGAGAGAAAGACCAAAGAAAATATGGTTTGTGTGCGAAATTATATGAAGGAAAAAGGCGGGCAGGAAGATGATGAATTGATGATGATCAAGCTCATAGTTTACAAGTTTCCATTCGGTTTTCATTTTAAAGACACCCTATTTATAAGAATAGTCGGCACCAAAAGTGACCATCATAAGTTTCAAGAGAGATTAGGATTGAGGATACAAGTATGTTACTACGATTAATTTTATACATTTACAAATAAGTATTAGAGACCTATTAATCGGATGCTTGCAATATTTACACTTATTTATTATTGATATTTAATAATTATGCAACTGTTTATTTGCAATTTCGGTGCGATATTTGGGATTGTTTTTTAATTGTTTTAATGTTTAAAATAATTTCTTTGTTCTAGGCAGGTAACGCAAGATGGCGGAAGCGCACTCGGCTGTTGCGTTTTCGTTCGCAATCACTCACGACGGATGGGATGTGAACTTTGACCGTGAGGTGCTCTATCTAGTCTGGGAGTCGGGAATACGCTCGTGGAAAAAACGACTGGCGCGATTCAGAGTAAGTACCCCTAATACAACATTGTGCACAGACATTTATCAACACTTCCCAAGCGGTGAATCCATCATAGGTGCAACAAGTAGGTATATCACAACGCATAGGATACTCACGAAGAATGATCTACTTATGAATTTTAGATTAATTTAATCTTGCACATATATTTATTATTTTAGTTAGCTACCTACCTAAACGGCCTCGATATCATTACGTACTGTTTGCTTCTACCATATAATACAATTCTACTTTATATAAATATATTATACTATGTAAATTTGCTTTGAAAGTGCGTCCGCATTGTCGTTTTCCTCTATATTAAACGGTGGCAACTAAATTTAATCATTAAGTAGTGAGTGTCTCAGCAGTCAGTGAAACATTAATGTTTCAAAAGGGCATCGTTTTAAGTTCATTTTCAGTGATAATAAATGAACGTGCGATTACAATGTCGTTCAATATCGGTGATTAAAATTTAAGTAATTCGCAAGATACATGTTACTGTAAAAGCCCAAACTACGGTAAATCCTCAGATTGACCACTAAAACCTAAGCAAGATTTACCAAATCTTAATGGTGAAAGTCTGACCTATTCTGTGATCATTGTTCATTTCGATTTCTACCACCATCATCATTTTCCTGCACTTGTCCCATTCTACTTGGGGTCGGCGCAACACGTTTTCTTCTTCCATTTTTCATGTG
The DNA here is from genome assembly GCA_949152445.1 of Cerastis rubricosa. NCBI lineage: Eukaryota > Metazoa > Arthropoda > Insecta > Lepidoptera > Noctuidae > Cerastis > Cerastis rubricosa. The sequence continues at coordinate 18,178,680 of OX424523.1, read as the reverse complement.
TTGACGGCATCATTTACTTCTCTTTCATTCATTCCTCACACCAGCCATCCGTCATTTCCACCATACACTCGGTACATATTAGCTTTAGGTGAATGACCGTTCTGTATGGTGTCGGACGTAAAGAATAGCACCATCCCATATCTTCCCGTGGGTGTAAGAGGTGACTAAGGGACTTGCCAGAGAATGGGCAGCAGCGTTCTTAGTGTTTTTGTAACAACCGTACTGCGATCGCCAACCCGGCTGCCAAGCGTGGCGATTATGGCAAAACCCCCCAAAATGTCAATGTGGCGATACTTGGGGGAGGCCTATGTCCAGCAGTGGACGTCTTTTGGGCTGAAATGATGATGATGATAATGAATGACTGAGCGATTACAAATCGTTAAGACGCGACTAGAAAATTAATTCAACTTAAAATGTAGTCACAGATCAAACATAACCATTTGTTCAGGTTCTCCTTTTTTTTACGGCGAAGTTAATGCCTCTCGCATACCACACCGTCCGGGGTGTGGTGTGTGGGGCTCACACCCTAAGAACTCCGCCGCTACATTCTGCGAGGAAGTGATCTCGCTTCTGCCTCCCAACTGCTCTCGCTGCCGACCATACATCTGACCAAGGCCGGCAACGATAAGTCCCCTCTAACTACTGTCGCGAGAACACGACGCTGCTCCACCCAAGCGGGTGGAGAATGGTGGACATTGCTCGAGGGTATGCTGGGTCGTTTCTTCACACTGGTGGCACACTGGGGACGCTTCCCGTCTCGCCACCTTTCACGATTACCAGCCGAGCCATAACCTGACAGCACCTGTGTCAAGCGTTAGGACAGAGTCCAGTGCTGCATGTGCACCCACTTCTCCAAGATCCTAGTCGGGTGCCCTAGATTAGGTTACTCTGACCATCTCGACACTCGCACTTACTAGCACATACTTGGTCATTGTTCTAACCTACCTAACGCATTTGGTCGCTCAGTTTAGTATTCCAGTATGTCATCGTCAGTCGCCAGAAATTTAAGAAATATTCATTGTTTTATTCCCAAAACCAACATTTACGAACTTTCTTTGGTCATCAACATTCAATCATTATTCAAAAATGGATGATGATGATTACTGAAACCTAGCATGTCCCAAATACTAATTGTAAAAGCTCGATAAATCGGCTCTTCTTTATAAAATTCTCACAGTTTTCCACCAACTCATGTTGAATTTAGGAAGTTTGGATGAGGAGCCCAGAAGGTTTCAGCAAGCATATTCAGCACGAAACTTAACAGCCGATTAAGTGCAGCGTGATCAGAGATCGCCGAAACTATTTATGCGAATAGACAGGAGCAATGCGGGCAGGGGCCCACTTTCAGAGTCAAAAAGGACCAAAAATAACCATGGGATGTTGACTGTTGACCGACGTTTATTTTCATCTCATTTTCAAGGCCTGTACCAAAACGAATTAAACACACAAATCTGACGAAGATGTTGTGGGCTTTCTCGAAAACCGACGAACCTGCTAAAAGCCTTTACTAATATTTTATTCTTAATCAACTTCAAAAAGGAAATAGCAAAAATAATTTGCGCCTCTTATAAACTTTGCTAAGTGATCAACTGATCACTTAAGGTCAATCTGGCGTTAACAAAATGAAGTCCCTGAATTTTATAAGTGTCACCAAATAAAGTAAACGCGCAGACATTATAAACTTCAACTTTTGCCGGCTGAAATTCATGTATTTGGCAACTAAGAATCGTCTGTAAAATAACCTAATAAACATCCGTGTAATTCTTTAACATAGATAGTTCGTTTAGTCAATAACAACGCATAGTGTTGAAACTAGAAATTTAGATACAATGCGACGTAACGTCTGAATTTAATTGGGTATGTGAAGCCTCTGTATGGCGTAGAGGTAGTGTAGTCCCAATTACTGGCGGTAGTAACACCTCGACTAGTAAGGATAAAGGAGCTGCTGTAGTTACATCAGCTAACGGATAGAAATAAAAAAATAATAGCTAAGTTTCATAATCATCAACCTTTCAGCCGAAAGACGTCCACTGCTGGACATAAGCCTCCCCCAAGTGCCGCCACATTATTGCGCTCATTAGGGGGGGTTTTGCCATAATTGCCACTCTTGGCAGACGGATTGGCGATCGTAGTACGCTTGTTGCAAATGCACAGAGAACGCTGCTGCCCACTTTGGCAAGTCCCTTAGTCGCCTCTTATGACACCTACGGGAAGATATGGGATGGCGCTATTCTTTACGTCCGACACCACACAGAGTAAGGCTAAGTTTCGCTGCCGCGCTGGCACGGAATCGCAGTGGTTTAGCGGCGCTATAGCCCGCCCGGTTCGATTCGTTCGGAAAATATGGCTGATGGCGTTGGTCAACAAAAAATTGGTTGTCTGTAAAGACGGTTTACGGACGATAGTTTAACGTGACAACGTTATTATAACAAAATATTGATGGAATGATTGCATACTTTTATGAATAGCAAGACGATCGTGCCTTTCGCTCGCTCGTGCAACGGTCTCGCTCCGATCGTAACGTTACAATGAGTCATCCTTTTTCGTGCGTGCAGCCGGCGTTCATCGATTTATTAGAAGTTGTCACGTCAAAAGATACGAAAACCTATTTTAGTTTAAAAAGAATAAAAAAGAAAGTAATTTATTTACAGAACAGTGTGCACAATGGCGTGTACCCAGGGCACTTGCAGTCTCTCTACGTGCTGTGGACACTACTCGTGGCTGCGCATTTTGCTGGATTTAGTGTACCATTTGGATTAGTACAAAAAGCATTATCTGTTTTACCTAGGTGAGTGTTACTTGAACTCGATATATTATATAATTTAGTTACTAGTCATCGGATTATATGGACTGGCAGGTTTGCCTATGAAAATGCATAAAACGCAAATTCAAATCATCTATAGTTCTTATTTCAGTAGTTGAACATAAAACCCGAATAGTCTTTATGGAATGAATAAAGTTTACGCATATCTTAACGGTGCCGGCCAAAACCTGCCTGAAAATATTTCGGCAGAAAAAGCGTCTTTCAACTTCTATCCAGTAACATGAGGTAATTTTTAGTGTCAATTAATATTAAGTCGTGAAGTTTGCTCTAGAAAAATATTTAGTTGAGAATAATCAAGATAATCACGAATATAATCAAGAATTACAACATATATAAACGTAAATTATAATAATAAATAGCATTGTGATAGTCCATATTAATTCCCCCTTTTATAGCAGATTTTTGAATGCATATTTTGGTTTTTTGATAGTGCATATAATCCGATGTCTAATTATTAATTACTGCTAAGAATTTGGTCTATCATAGTTTATGTCTTTCATTGACATTCTCCATCCTCATTCAGCATTTAACTTAGGCGTATTCTTTATGAAAAAGTCGTAAAAAGTAATTGTTTTCAAGTTTCATTTGAAACAACGAAGTCGTCAAATATTAATTTCGGCTAGGCCGTTGATTCTTAACTTAATCCACAGTATTAATCCTTAATCTTATGTAAAATACCTAAATAAAGACATGAGATAACAGTCGACTGATAAAACATGTTTGATTGTATTTATCTCGAAGATAGAGGGTAGTACTGAACACACCCACAGCAAGCCTATGACGATACGGTAGCTATTTTAATTAATTAGTCGAAGGGCTCTTAAAATACAAGCTGTTGCCGGCGATTTCGTCTGCTTATGTCCTTCTCCAGATCTATCTGTAAATTAATCCTTACGATCAGTTGAATGGTCTAGGATTGTGAAGCTAACAGAGTTGCTTTCGCATGTATAGTATTGTGTACTTAATATAGAACATGTTTATGTTTAGTATTGCTTAGTCAAAACTGGGTTCGAAACCAAAAGAGTATACATATAGTTTTTTAAAGTTATAACGAAAACGAAAACGGGAAAGTTATAAGAAATTTCCCGTTTTCGTTGATTAGCGAGAAGAGTCACAACGCCGAGAAAAGTCGAAGGATTGTGTGGAGACCTATGCCCACGAGTGGGACAGTCAAGGCTAAGGAAAATAATATAAGATTAAAAAGAATAAAATAAAAATTAAATTAAAAAAACCCTCGAAAAAATAAATTAGTCCAAGCTTCGGTCGTAGCGTCGGAAAATCCGCAGTAGACCGATTTTTCTTTGTCGGGTTTTAAAATCAAAATCGCTTCCCGCCGTTGGCTTAGATCTTTTAAACTATGCAACGGATTTGGATGCGGTTTCATCAGTATGATTCAAAATGATATGAGAGAGAATGATTCACGATGAAGGTTTATATTATAATTTATTCCTGAGAAACACAGCATAATATCCACGTGAGTGAAGTCGCGGGCAGCAGCTAGTTTGTAATATTAGGTATAGGCCGCATAGGATTACTTGTATAAAGTATAGGATTAGTAGGGTTACGTATGTGTCATCATAATGTAATGCAGCAGTAAAATGTACTTGTAGAGTTGTAGTATATTGCACTTCACTAGATTACATAATGTGCGTCTATTCATACTCGTATGTAGCCGAGAGCAATTAGTCAAAAAATAGTCAAAGGTGGAACGGAGTTTATAGTGGTCGGATTTTCATGGGACTTCTTTTGCTGAGCTCCTAGAGATATGCAGAAAGTTTAAAAAAAACAAATCACGCGCCTTTTTTCAAAAAAAATCCTTTCGAATATTTCTTTTTTTGTTTATGAATATTTAGAATTTTGCGGAATTTATAATTGTGGCGTAATAGTCTGACCTGTGTGCATCCATAAAACGCCAATTTGGTCGTTTCCTTGGTCATTGTCGTCTACAAAACGCATTATTCTAGTTGTTTATTGAAAATTTCCTATTATTGTAAACTTCGTTCCAGTTTATTGTTTAATTGCAGTCGACTAATGGTAGTAAGCTCAAATAGCCGCTCATCGTTGATCTCATTGTCATAGATCAAAAGGACCTCCGACCCAGCACAGTAGATGTCAAGGACATTGTCAATGTAGTAAAGACTCTGCATACGCTTTTATTTGTAGTAACAATAAAATTATGTTTTGTTTAGCAACTCCACGATGTGGCAGGTCATCGCTTGTTTATTGGCAGCTCTTACTATGTGGCTTAGTGTGATATTTCTCATGAGATACCTTCTCAAACTGCTATTAATGTACAAGGTAAATGCATCTCTTTACACATTCAAACTTTTAATGAAGCATGTTTAGTGATAAAGGACACTTATTAACAAACATTTATTTTTTTATAGGGATGGATGTACGAATCTCGTGCCCCCGGATCTAAGATATCGAAAAAGACATTGCTGTGGATAAGTATAGTTAAAGTATTATCCGGCTGGAACAAACCCAAGTTGTATAGCTTTCAAGGATCATTGCCAAGACTACCGCTACCTGCTGTTAAAGATACTATGAAACGGGTAAGTAAACAAACATTTTTTTTTTAATGAGAGTAAACAACATGTTTACACACAAATATCAACTTAGCTCTCCTTTTAAATATTGTTACGAGCTGGGTCTGCGATAAATTTTAAACTCTAACGATTTTTTAAGACTCCGCTCTGGGTTATGCAACCACACCGGTGAGCTATCTTCGAAACCTCTACTAATTGTCTTCCGGTCATAACGGGTCTTCATCTTCTCAGACATCTGTTGGCCGTCATTCAACTTGTTACAAAAGTCCCTCAGAAAATCTGTTACACTGCGAGGATCATCAGGGTGGGGATCATTCCAGTGATTAAATCTGCAGACAAACGTAATTTTCTTCAAAAGTTCGGGAAAGCTGGTGTCACAGTCATATTTTCGTGGACTGCACTACGGCAGGACAGAAGAAAGGGTTATGTACTTATGTGCTTGTCCCAATCCCTCTAACATTTGGTTGAATCGTTCCACCACTCCATCATATTATGGGTGGTAAGAGATGGTTCTGGTTTTGTGAGTTCTTGCGATTTAAAATTCCTCCTTTGATTGCTGTGATTTTCTAATGGTACTCCAAAACGACAGAAGACTTCCTGAACCAATAAATCTGCTACTGTTGTAGCTTCTTGGTTAGGAATGGTTCGGCCACTTTGTGAAGTACTCCATAACAACCATGAAGTACTTGTTCCCGTACTTTCACTTTCTGGAAATGGTCCCCAGTTACGGCACAAGACTCCATCCTGCATTACCAAGCTGTTCTTTGTGCCCAATAGCTATTCGTAATGGAACTCGCTCATCGCTGCCACATTCACTTCACTTGGGTTTAGGAGCACCAACTTTGATGCACTTGAAGATCGGTTTGATGTCCGTGTTATTTTGCTGAGTCGGCTATAGGGTTTACTTCCATTCATCGCTGAAATCTGTTCATAGCATCCTCACAGGCACTACTTCCTTAGTCTCTTGATTGACACTGCTTACAGTCTTCAGGACAAGGTCTGTTTGACTAGGCGTCTGCGTTGCCATGAGTTCTCCCACTGCGATGTTCAGTTACGCAATAAAACTGTCAGCTATCTCGCCTTCATGAACTGTAATACCCACTTCAATGCAGCATTGTCATTGGTCAGTTCGCAATTGAAATTTCCGTTCCAGGAAAAAATTACTGAAGTGTGGCAATGTCTTCAACATCGGCGAGTAACTCCCGTGTCGTAACGGTTTCTTGCCAGTTTGGACAAATACTTGCTGAAGTAAGCTTTGCCAACCTCCTGGTTTCCTTTCCGTTGAGACAACACGTTCGCAATTATAGTATTACTTGCATCTGCGCCAACTATAAAGTCATCTTCAGTGTCAGGATATCTCAAAATAGCTGGAGTATTGCAGAGACGTTTCTTTAATTCCTGAAATGCGTGGTCGGAGTTCTCGTCACGACATAATTGTGACGGAACCCGGGGTTCTCCGGGTCCGTTTGCACATCTTCCTCTGAACCTGTGTTCTAAAAAGTTCACAAGTTTTTCTGATTTAGTTTGAGCTTTTCCGTTTGCATTTTCGACATCATTCAGTTCAGGTTTTGAAGGTGACCTTGAAATGTACGACCCACTATGATATATGTTGTTTATTCCAGGAATATTCTCGAATCTTCTACTCAGTTCCATAGTGGACCATAATAGACTCGAACGTAATCTAGAATGTTCTTGCAGCTGACGTAAGAATATTATATTTCCAAACTGCCAAATATTTTGCGTGGAATCTTAGATTCTTAAAATCGTAATGCTGACTTAAATGTATGCTTTCTTCCAGTACCTGACTAGTGTTCGCCCCCTATTGGACGACAACAACTATAAGAGAGTAGAAAGATTAGCTAAAGAATTTGAAGAAACCATTGCCGTGAAGCTACAGAGATACCTTGTACTGAAGTCATGGTAATTATTATACTCTATATTGACAAAAAAATATATATATAAACATGGCTGTTATCATCGAGAAGTTTCTGATTGACATAATAATTCCCTTTTGTTCAAAAATCTTCGTAACATTATCTCTTCAAGCATATTTCGTCGTCAGAACAGGACCGGCCATAGAATCGATTGTGTTTAGAATTATGTCGGCCGTCTGTGCGTTAAGTTGGGAAACAGTAGCTCAACACACAACAGAAAGTGTCGCAACATAACATGTTTCTGTGTTTCTCGAAATGTTTTTGCAGTATGTATATCTGTAAAATATATTTTACGCAACTTTTGTTTACCGTGAATCCAGAGAGAAACTGCACTTTACCCGGTGAAAACTACTCAATAAATCCTAGTTTGCTTCTTTGTAAATACAATAAAATACAGTTATTACATGTCACAAATGTAACGGTATATTTTGTCTCGTAGGTGGTCTAGTAACTACGTGTCAGATTGGTGGGAGGAGTACGTGTACCTGCGCGGGCGCTCGCCTCTGATGGTCAACTCGAACTTCTACGGAACTGACGCCATCCTGCTGAGACCGACCAACATCCAGGCGGCGCGTGCCGGCGTCATCATCCACTTGTGCCTCAAATTCAGGAGACTCATCGATCGACAAGAACTTGAACCGGTTCGTAAACACTATACTTAAAGTTATCATGTGGAAAATAATATTCATTTATTTAAACTACCTAACTTAATCAGTAAGAAATATAATTATATCATTAACATTATTAAATAAACAGAACACTCATAGCATTCCCACACTTGGGTACTGGGGTAACCCAAGTGACAAAGCGCTGCTTTCGCTGTTAATTTTTCTTTTTTTTTTGGACTAACCCGATACACTATTCCCAAAGCACAGTAACTCCTGTAAGCTAGAATCAACAGCAGCGACCACCAGAAAAGCGTCGAGACAATGAAGCTCGAAGGAATCTCAGAGAAAGAATTAAACTGTCTTGGATCCCGCAACGAAATTAATCAGAAAAGAATAGCGGAGGAGTACGAAAAAAAGTAGCAGGCGACCTTAAACTAAAGTATACGAAAGGTCAAATGCGTGGGTATACCACGAACTAAATAAATTTAAAAACAACTGCCCTGAGCTACGCCCGCACCCAAACCCTAAAAGAAATACATTAAAAACTTGGTATTTTTTTTTAAACCTGTAGAATAGTTGGAATTTTAACCTCCCATATCTAACTAGAAGATTCCGAAGGTATGGTAAATCACCTACATAGTTTGAAACTGTATTTATTTATTTTTTGTCACAGATAATGCTACAAAATATGGTGCCTCTCTGCTCCTGGCAGTACGAGAGACTGTTCAACACGGTGCGTGTCCCCGGCATCGAGCGCGACAAGATCGTACATTATCAGGACTCGACGCACATCACAGTATACCATAAAGGACGGTACTACAAAGTGCTCGTCTACTCAAGAGGACGCCTATTGAAACCTGCTGAAATTCAAGTGTAAGGCTATACATGCAACTTTTCTATCTTACAGCGTAATTTAAAAGTTGTAAAATTTTTTCATCGAGTTTTCGCCTTTGCCTTAGGACAGCTAGAACGTTTTTACTCAGTCTTGGAAACACAAATAAAACACAAGATTAGTAAATGCTGAAGCAATGTTCACATTATGCAATTATAATCCACTGCGTCAGTTGAATACGCTTAATAAGTAGTGTGAAGCATCCAACTGCTTACCAATCAAGCTGATTGAGGTCGTTGTTCAATGCTGCCGTTTTACCTATCTGCATATATGTAAAGTTATTATAGGGCTAGTGTCGATAGGAAAAAAACGCTTATTTTTTTTTATTTTTGTGTTTTTTTTTATATTCTGATCTCACTGGCTGCGTTTTATTACCTAGTTGGTTCTATGTGTTGGTCTTGGCCAGTAGCTAGTACAATAGAATGCAAGTAGAGATAGCATACCATTGAGCCATAACTAGTTCTGATTAATGTTAGCGGTGATAAGAACATAGATGTTCTGTCTCACTAAGGCACTTGTAAAATTTTGTACATTTATTTCTTTGAGCCCAAAAAGCAGCTGTTCCATAAATTTTGACCGTGTATTGCAGTTTTGTAGGAAACAGCCGTTTTTTTTTTAAATAACCGCCGATAAATTTCAATTTGTTGAGGGTTCAGAATGTTGTACTGAAGGCATGGTAACCGTTTTAGTATCGATGTCCCTTCCACCTTCTATAGATAAGTACACACAATTAGGAACACTTGAAATACAGTGGCTAGCATCCTACTTGTATGTCTTTATGAGTTTATGCAATCTACTGGAATAGCATAAGCATAATCAGCCTGTAATGTTCCCACTGCTGCGACACAAGCCTCTTCTCTATAAGAGGGTATGGCTTTTATCCACCACGCGGACGCAGTGCAGGTTTGTAGACGTCACATGTCTTCGAATTTTTAGTTCTAGGACATGCCGGTTTCCTCACGATGTTTTCCTTCACCGTTTTGAGAGCAGCGGTGATGTAATAAATTACAAAAAGTAATGCGCCTGCCCTACCGCCTGTACTTCCGCGCTCATTGACGGTCGACCTCTTTTCACCGTAATGGTGTAAGCTTTAAGTAATAAGGTTGAAAAGTTATCGACCGTGCTCCTCTCCTAACAGGCTTTGCAAACCCACGGCTTACTGTTCGTAATATGGGGCTGCCACCACGGGGCCACCGCTGCTCTGAACTACTGGCATGGTACTGCTCTATGTACTGGAATGGTAGTCGGGATATACTTCTTCGCTTAAAGTGTAAGCTTTAACGTGACTATTTTCTGTAGGCAAATTCAACAAATCCTCGACGACAAGTCGGAGCCGATGATTGGAGAAGAACGCGTGGCTGCGCTGACCGCGGGTGAGCGCTCCCACTGGGCGCACGTGAGACAGACCATGTTCAACCGCGGACACAACCGCACGTCGCTGCACTGCATCGAGCGCGCCGCCTTCAACGTATGCCTTGGTAAACATACTGATACCACAATCCTTACACTGACTCCGAACATGAGCGTTCTCGTAACTAATTGTAGCACCTCCAAAACTTCCCTTTACGAAGAGTTGAACAAAATTTTCAACAATACCGCACCAGTATAGGCCTTGGGCTCCATTTGGGCAAAGCATTCAAAATAATGAAATTAAATCATTATTTACACCTTACAGTTGCATGATTATTGAGATCAGATAATTTATCTCGTAGCTTTTCATTTATATTTACGCACAATACTGTAGATGCGGAACTGTAAATCAGTTCCGTCATGTTAATACCTATAAAGATAAGAGAACGACCTTCATTGGAGATTGTGGATCTCATTGACCTCTTTTTTATTTTTATCAACTTGTACGCATTGTAGTTAAATTAGTATCCAACAAAGTCCAGTGACTTTCTGATATTAAATAAACGTAGGTAAGTATTGTTAGGAGTGTCCCGCACTATCTGGATGCGGATAGAAAGCTTCCGCTGAGAGCACCGGGGGGCATATCATTACCTGCACGCGTAGCATGACCGCTGTAGACACAAGTTTTGTCTACGGAAGAATCGACATAATGACAGATAGACAATGACAATGTGTCAGTTTGTCTATTCTTCCGTCGACATAGCCCGTTTCTATGGCGGTCATGCTACGCGTGCTGATAAAGCGGTATTATATCAATCGTACTACAAAATGTAGGCAATAGATGTTACAACTTCGACACTAATAGCTCCATCTCATAACGGTAGTACTATCACGAGGTACAATGCTATACTATTAAATGCGCAATATTTGTTATCACGTTCTCGAAAACGGCTGTGACTATTTTGAGGAAAGTTGCAATATAACGGTTTATAAGGACGAAAAATCGATCTAGCTAGGTCTCATATCTGGGAAAATTCGTTTTCCGAGCAGAGCTGAGAGCTCGGTCGCCCAACACTATGTATACAAGAAGCAAGTTTAAAGGTGATTTTCTCCTACTGTATTGATAAACGTTTTACGATTTCTCGAACACAGTATTTTGTGAAACGTACTTTTACAAAATAGGTCTTATCTCAAAGTAGAAAGTGTTATTTCATGAGAAATTAACTTTCGAATTCAGCTCAGCGTATACATGTTAGTACTAGTGAGTGTAAAGGCCCAGGCTAGCCAATCCGTGTAATTGGATGACTACGGCGCACACAAGCGACCCTAAAGTGTCCCTACACGCTCTTAGTTGCGATTCGTCACGCACAGATAAGAAGGAATTCAGATTTACATCTTGCGGTCATACTATAGTATACCTTTTTCAATTTTATAATGACTAAATACGAAACAAGTTGCTCTTCTACATTTACTCATTACCATATGACCATAGTTTTTTAGGGTTCCGTACCCAAAGGGTCAAAAGGGTATTACTGAGACTTCGCTGTCCGTCCGTCCGTCCGTCTGTCACCAGGCTGTATCACTTGAACCGTGACAGTTAGCCACTTGAAATTTCTACAGGTTATGTATTTCTGTTGCCGCTATAACAACAAATAAAAAAACAGAATAAAATAAATATTTAAGGGGGGCTCCCATACAAAAAAGATATGAAGAGAGATTTTTTTGTTCGTTTCTATAAATAATGGTACGGGACCCTTCGTGCGCGAGTCCGACTCGCACTTGGCCTGTTTTTCTATATGTTGTCGCACTATTCACTTAAGCAACACTGCCCCTCAGGGTCGTAATCAGTTACTGTCTATTATTTGTTAACCGATTCGTGAACTAAGTACTTCGATTGTATAGTTTTGTAACCTAAATTTATCCTCGTCCCCATTGCAAGATCCATATTCGTATACAATGTACTACAAAGTCTTACAATAGCGTAGTTCCATTCGCAGCGCATCGCGTTCACTGTTATAATTAGACTATAAAAAAACAGTTGTTCGTATTTATTTCGTACTTCTATTGGCGGATCCTAGTTCAAATATTATAGACATTCGTTGACCGTCGTCCTACGCCGAATGCTTGTTGGAGAATAAGACTTCAGGGTGAAATCGGCAACTATTGAGACCTAGACCAAATTGTTGGACAAAGAAACCAAGAGGATTTAGAATGAAACTAAACCTGCATTTAATAAGTTTTTAAAACAAATTTCTGTCTACCTACTCTTGGTGGGTAACGAACCGTGGTAAAACTGAAAGTAGCTAATTATATTGTTGTGATCATATAATACCTACAGTCCTATTAATCTTATGTAACGCAATCATGACGTTCGTCTAGACACTCCAACATCCCAGATAAATGGAGTAGCCATTAAATAACGTCATTTATCATTATCTATATGTAATTGTTTTGTCTTCGAGGAGCACAAATTGCGTCACCCCACAAATCATCATCACCTTCCTACCCTTGTCCCATTTTATTTGGGATTGGCGCAACAAGTCTTTTTCCCCCATTCTCCTCGTGTCATTCGTCATGCTATCATTTACTCCTTTTTCCTTCATATAATTTTTCACATAATCCTTCCATTTTTCACTTCAGAAATATGTCAGTAATATGTGACAAACTTTACCAATTCCAGATGACTTTGACTACGGTTATGATGAGAACAACCCTACGAAGCTGGACGAGATGGGTCGCGTACTGCTGCACGGCAAAGGTCACGATAGGTGGTTCGACAAGTCATTCAACCTTTGCTTCAGTAAAAGCGGTTTTGTAAGTATTTGTGTGGTTTCCCTGTAATCTCCGAGTATCAAAATTAATTCTTAAGATATCTAGTAGTAGCAAAGAGAACAAAAAACTCTATTATTTGTGAAGTATGTCCTAAGAAGAGGACTTATACCTTTCGCTAAGTTGCCGTAGCAGCATTGGGGAGAATGTATCACATGAGACATTCCCGCACAGACTGGATTGGATAGCAACTACCTGTGTTATCGAAGAGCTACACAGCCTGCCTGTATAATGATAATAATTTATTAAGAAAAAATAACCGATTTCAAGACCGAAATCAGACCAGTATTTTGAGAGAAATCGATGACCAGACACCAAAAAATATCGCATTTTTGTTTACTTGGATGATATCCTGTTTCATATCTTTCCAGCTATGTTTGTTGTTGTTTTAAAAACCAAACTACTGAACCGATTCTGATGAAATTACTGTGGGACCAATTGGAAATTATATTCTTTCAAATAAAAAAATACAATTCGACTCATAAATGAAGCAGTTTTATAGAAATTTTATTATTTTTGAAAAAAAAAAAAACACAGTCGAATTAATAAACTCCTCCTTTTTTTTAATTTGGCTAGAAATCTGATTTGTTTTGTTAAAATAAGCAGCAAAGGGGTTGCCCCTTGCTGCTTATTTTTATTAAATTTTTGGTGCTACGAGTATGAGTGTACAAGCAGGTATCGATTGTTGTGTTAAGGTGAACATAGTTAATTATTACTGCACTTATTATAATAAAAGAAAGTAGATAGTTATTTATTGCTTCATTTGATTATGGATCCAAATAAAATCAGTCTTAAGTATACGTTTATACGACTGTTTACTTTTGTGACCACCTAATAAAGCTACATTTTTATTTCGCAGGTTGGCTTTAACTCTGAACACACATGGTGAGGAAAATTATCTTTAAAAAAATGATTATTACTGCATTTTATATCAAACAATTTCCTAATACTAACATTACTAATTTTCAGGGCAGATGCACCAGTCATGGGTCACTTGTGGGAATACGTTATTTGGTGTGAATTGAAAATCGGGTGAGCATTTTGACTAACTCCACTACTCCTCCATCTCATTTTATTCCATATCTTTTATTATAACAATTCTATATTTTGTCATCCTCAAAATGAAAACGTCGTTGTACTAAATTGATTGGGATTGGCGCAGCAGGTATATTTTCCACACTCGTGTGATGATGATACATTGTCATTCCAGGGGTTGTTATGTGCTGGTTTTGTTTGCCCCCAAATACCCTATTTCGCCTGCGTTGATTCCGGTTTGTCCCACGGGATTGTAGTTCCTGTATAAAAAGTATCCTATGTGACAATCCCGGTTGTAAACGTATCTGTGTTCAACCAAATCTGTTTAGAACCATTTGCGTGAAAGAGAGAACAAACAGCCATACAAAACATCATCACATACATGTATAGATGTATAGCACACCTTCGCATACATGTATAGTATTAAAATTTATATTTAGCTAAAATAATGTAACAATAATTCCATTTTCAGATACGGAAAAGACGGCAATACACTCGGCACAGTTGATTCGCCACCGCCGGCGCCCATTCGCTTACAATGGGACCTCGGCCATGAAGATCTACTGAAGAGCATCGATATATCGTACAACGTCGCACTCAAGTTACTCAATGACGTCGACCTCAGGATACTGATGTACACCAAATACGGAAAGGGTATGATATCTTCAAAATAACGTTTGCTGAGATTATGCGTCAAAGCCGACAAGGGCCCGTAGCTATTCTCGTAAGCATACAGATCCGATACACTACATTGTTATGATTTTTCTCACACACAGAATCAACAATAATTTATCCCAGTCTTTGTGGTACCTACCTATATTGATTTTTAAAGAGTGTCTACGGAGCTTGTAGCCCATTGTTCTTCATAAAGATCTACGCTTTGAATGGGCAACTACAGTCCTTTTATAGTTATTATACCTGTGGCTAGTCTGTAGCTTCATCTTCTTGTTTTTAACTATTCAAAACTATCTGTACTTACCTGGTCTTTTTAGAGTTTTTAAATATTATAGATAACATGAGCTGTGTTACAATATCCGTGTTTAATAAAGCATAGTCCCGTCCACACATTATTTACCTTTCACTCGCATTACAGGTTTCATGAAGAGTTGCCGGATATCTCCGGACGCGTTCATCCAGTTGATCCTGCAGCTGTCGTACTACCGCGACGCGGGCCGGTTCTGCCTGACGTACGAAGCCTCCATGACGCGGCTGTTCCGCGAGGGCCGCACCGAGACCGTCCGCTCCTGTACCATCGAGAGCTCAGAATGGGTGAAGGCGATGAACGACCCTAACTCCACGGTACGTCATACTCCCTCACGCTACGGGCCCGTAAATGTGGCACATCGACTTTCGTCATCGAGTGGCTACATTCGCAAACAATTTTACATACAATTTGTGAATTGCTCTGTGTCTGTCTCGTTGTGCAAGCGTGACTGTGGATCATGAGGTCCTGTCTCTTGGGTTCGAGTCCCAGATCAGCCAAATTGTAAGTGTTTCTATTACTAATTTCTCAGTAGCAGCCACGGAGTCTAGATTTGTGTCCGGTTGATGACAATAGGCTCACGCCTCTAATTAACCCTTAGAGAATTACATGCGTGATGTAATGTTAAATTGATTGTATTAATTTAGGTGCAAGAGCGGATGGATCTGCTCGTGAAGGCCAGCAACCGTCATCAGCTGGGCTACCAGGACGCCATGGCCGGCAGAGGCATCGACCGTCACCTCTTCTGTCTATACGTCGTGTCGAAGTACCTCGAGCTGGAGTCGCCGTTCCTGCAGGAGGTGTTCAACGAACCGTGGCGACTTTCCACAAGCCAAACTCCTCACGGTCGGTATCCCCACAGTCTACTTATGAAACACTTACAGACTTGCAACTCGAGCGTTTCCGTAGGTGCGCACGTCTTATTGCCTATTGCAAACCACCAAGCATAAGTATGCTTTAGACTGTAAAGTTTAGAGTAATCCATCTGCTTATCCTTTTGCCTACTACTACTATGTTGGGGCCGGCTACCAGTCTTTACAAGGAGCGCCTGGCTATCTGATCTTTACAATCCAGTTAGTGCTGAATAATACGATACTCATAGCAAGTAGATAGTATTATACTATATTCTCTACTCCCAGGTCAAACCTCAATGCTGGATCTAAAGAAATACCCTAAATGCGTGAGTGCTGGCGGGGGCTTCGGTCCAGTGGCTGACGATGGATATGGAGTCTCCTACATCATCGTCGGAGAAGATCTTCTGTTCTTCCATGTCTCTAGCAAGAAGAGTTGCCCCATCACGGTGAGACAGCAAACCCGTTTACGTCCACAAATTAACACATAGCATTCACTATTTATTTTATCACTGTATAGATCATGAATGTTAAACTTACAAGCAAAAATTAGTAACATTTAATTACAACACGATTTCTGTGGAGTGAATAAGTCCATTTCTAATTTATTAATTCGTGTTAAATAAGGTTGTGTTCATTTTACAGAGCTCATCAAACTTCGTGAAGCAGATCGAGACGTCGTTGAAAGATGTTCAAGAGCTCTTTACCGAATACAAAAAACTCAAAAACGGAATCCAGAATAACAAGTAGATCAATATTTAGACACACTTTTGAATTGTTTTAGTTTTGTTGCTTTGTGTAGTTTATAATTTTTATTTTAAGACTAAGTATCACTCAAATCTAACTGAAGTATTCTTCATAATAAATAATTGTGTACAATTTTATTTTTGTAATGTCCTTAATTTCTTAAATGTAAAACACCGTCAAACAAAGCTATGTAATAATGTCTCCATAAGATGTATTGCAATATATACCAGGAAGTTAGATTTTCCCATCATGGGGAAAAAAACAGTTATTCTTACCAGACTAATTATTTTAATTGTTATCGTTAATAGTGGAATTTATAGTGTATCGATGGTCGTGCTGTACACACTGTTTTGCTTCTGCTACCATTGCCGCGTTGGTTCTAGAACAGAGTGATTCATATTTTACATTAATTGATTACTTTTGAATTATGTATAATTAACCTTAGTTATATATTTAGTAAAAGTTTACTTTTGTTCGAATACCATTTGATGAAACGCTGGAAAATGTATTAAAATAGAACTGGATCGTAATTAAATTGATAAACCCTAATGAGCAACATAACTTAAGAGTAAGTATTTCACGGTGTGCAAACAACGGCACCAACCGCGGTCCAATACATGCCTTCCCGTGAAATCTTAACCCTTAACGTTTGTCGAGCTGTTCGGGCGGACATTGGTGTGTGCATAGCTGCACACCAGTCTCCTACGTTACAGAGATAATTTAATAATTTTATGTTATTGTAATAATAATATGCGAATAGTATTGAATCCACTTGTAATAACTTCGGACGTCACGTTTCTACTTCCTGTTTTATAAAACTGCCCAGGGTGTGCATACAGAAAACTTCATTATAGACTTACGCAGTCACACAAACAGATTCTCGAATTCTCTTTAATATTATTATTCTTTCCTGTATTTATTTTCCTTACACATTTTTATATATTTTTACTATTCTTATTTCTTAACTATGACCATTAAAAATATTCAATAAACTCAAGCGTTGCACATGTAACGATGTGGCTGCGTGTAATATCTATTATTAATATAAAGTATACATTCTATAAATCGATTATAATGTTATTACTTATAAGACATACTAGAGGACGGCGCAGCATGTGGCGTGTCTTATTGTTTAGTTTTGTAGAAAATTCTATTCTCAATTTTGTAGACAGACACTATTTTATCCTTTATTATTAAGTTTGTTATGAATATGAAGATCAAATCAAACCTATAAATCATTTATTATGTACCTACATCACGATTGCTTTTAAATGCATTTTGATATAAAGCTAGATTTAATTATGTCAGTGACTGCGATGATTGGTGTAAAACTTGATTTCAATCATGAAGTACACTCAATCACGCATTCCAAATATTTACTCATTCATGTCATTTCTTTTTAAATTTTTACTACATTTTCCCTGTTTTAAATATTCTGCAAACAAATACATTCTGTCCAATAATAAAATAATTTAGCCGTAGGTAAATATTTTACTAAAGACAGTGTTTTAGGAGCATGTCGCATTGTTAAATACAAAAGAATTTTATGAACAGTACATCTTTGACGTGCCTTTGGATATTTTACAACGAAAATAAGGGGATCGCTATATTATGTATATTTTAGAAAGGTATGTCTACAATGCAAAGTTGGTCCTCTTGAGTTTTCATTAATCTAACAATTAATCGCGTTTGTAATAAGCTACTTACAAGTTTTATCAATTAAATGTAAATAAACATATTTAATATTGAGTCGTTTTATTAATTAGCTCCTGGTGTCCTATTTTACGTAAGGGTCAGCTCACACCGAGACGCGACGCGACGCGACGATACTTGATGAGGCCTGTGATTTCGCGCTGCGCCGCGCGCCGCCGCAAGAGCCTGGTACTCATAAACGATTCTCTTGTAGCTCATAAACGACACAAATATGTGGATGTCTCTAACTATTCCGAATTTTATTTATTCTATTCTTTTTTTCTCAGATGTTTTACAATAGTTTTCAAATCATTGCAGCGTTTATTCATTGTGCAGAATAGTTACAGTACTGATGACTACATTTGTGTCTATTGTTTAATTAATTGTTCTTAGTTTTATTTTTACTTTTGTATAGATTCTTTTTCATTCATTTTTTTTGTGAATGTGTGGACATTGTAGGCTTTGTAATTTTTTTTTTACTATCATCTTTCTCTACCTTTTGTAGTAAGCGATGACTTATTGTCGGGCCTACGCTGTCCTCTCATACTTAGGTACTAACGCTGTAACATCCAAATATTGTAGAACCAAATGATTTTAAAAGAGTAACCATGGAGTTTCTTGCCGGTTCTTCTTCATAGGAAACGACCAACCCGAACCGTGCCTCTTCTGTCGACGTTTTATAAGTGCCCATGTAGGCCTATGTAAAATAAAATATTTTGATAGACGCCGCGATGTGCAGCGGTACGTGTCTACATTCGCCACGTGCTCCCACCCCGCCCTGCGTCCTCTCGCAGTGTACCATTCGCAAGTCACCACGGGGCGGCTACTCGGCTACGCCTCGCGGCGTCGAGCTGCGTCGTGCGGCCTCGTGAGGTGCGTGTCACTGACTCTGGCAGGGCCACCATCAGGGATTTTAATTTTGAAAACACAAAAAATTTGTCGCTAATTATTCGAAATTTGTCTCCAAATATCAGAAGTTGTCGGTCACTGGTTCAAAAGATTTAAGGGTTTATAGCTGGCCGATCTGGAGTGAGTCTCCCCAGCAGGGCCACATTTATATCTCAAAAACTAGGACACCTAGTAAAGATCTGTTTTTTCCCATTTTTTGTCGCCAATTAGTCGGAATCAGTCGCCGAACATCAGAATTTGTCGGTCACTGGTTCAAAAGATATAAGGGTTTATAGGTGGCCGATCTGGAGAGAGTCTCCCCAGCAGGGCCACATTTATATCTCTAAAACTAGGGCACCTAGCGAAGATCTGTTTTCTCCCATATTTTGTCGCCAATTCGTCGCAATTTGTCGCCAAGTCACAGATTTAATCGGGTCTTAGTTTAGGAGATATAATGAGTTCAATTAGTAAGGTATAGTTCAAGAGCTAGATCGAAGAGTTCACGAAATATTACCAAGAAAAAATGTTTCTATTAATATGTGTAATATACTTCTAGTTTTATCGGTCTAAAGTATTTAGGAATGTCCGAGAGAGATAAATTCTCAATTAAATTCATGTTTTTATGTTTTAAATTACTAGGTTAGAGTGGCTTAAACTAGAAGTATATTACACATATTAATAATATGTGTAATATACTTCTAGTTTTATCGGTCTAAAGTATTTAGGAATGTCCGAGAGAGATAAATTCTCAATTAAATTCATGTTTTTATGTTTTAAATTACTAGGTTAGAGTGGCTTAAACTTCTTTGAAAACATTAAACCTTGCTCTTGGTCTATTTGGTGTCAAGATGTACAGTCGCATGCAACTGTTTTACCAGTTCACAATGTTATGCTCTAATTAACGTAAGAATAATAAAAAAAAATACCGTACCTTTAGTATAATGTTTAAGGCTAAAAATGAGCCTCCTGTTTCTGAGCAATCTTACTACCTCTACAAACTTACACATTTTCTTTTGAACTAACGCGCGTGATCGGTATTTTATCTGCAAAAATTATTTTATAACACATGCTCCTTTTGTATGCCGCATGATCGACCGACAGACAGTAGGCTGAAATAAATTAGGAATCGCCCCGAGGTTCTAAATACGCACTGCTGGCTGTGTGGGTGACTAGGAATCGGGTCTTTGACTTCACGCACTGCCGTCGTCGATTATAGGCACTTTGTTCGACTACAGGACCGTTTTGCGCGGCACACGAACATAAACGACATCATCCGACCAGCTCTTGTTACCGTCGGCGATCCAGTTGTCTTAAGAGCCCAATGGTTGTGCACGCGACGGTTGTAAAGGACCGGACGGCATCGGCATGTCTTTGTTCCCTTGGGACTTCTCCCAAGGAGGTCCCACACTAAACGCTTACCCTTCGGTAAGCTTTTAATGTGGGACCATTCAAGTGTGTTCTTAGATGCAAGTGTGGTGTTAGTACGCTGTTAGCATTCACTTGTCGTTGACACCATTTTTAAATTATATATTGTTACTTTAGGGTCAGCTCACACCGAGCCGCGATACGACGCGACGCTGCGCGCAGACTTTTAAAGAGCGATTCAAAATATAACTTTATTTTCTACACGAAAAGATACACATTTCGTTGTGAGAATTCAGAATACGTTGCGCCATGCAGCGCTGCGCCGCGTGATGCCTCGCGGCGTAGAGCGGCGCAACGTGGCGCAGCGGTGCGTCGTCGTGACGCACGGCGTGCATGAGCGGCGCTGCACCTCACGTGTCACTGACTCCGGCAGGGCCACCATCAGGGATTTTAATTTTGAAAACACAAAAAATTAGTCGCTAATTAGTCGAAATTTGTCGCCAAATATCAGAATTTGTCGGTCACTGGTTCAAAAGATATAAGGGTTTATAGGTGGCCGATCTGGAGAGAGTCTCCCCAGCAGGGCGACATTTATATCACTAAAACTAGGGCACCTAGCGAAGATGTGTTTCTCCCTTAATTTGCCGCCAACTAGTCGCAATTTTCGCCAAGTTACAGATTTAGTCGGTGTGTAATTAAAAAGATATTAAAGAATTCAATTTCCCCATACAGTGGTACAAGCGAGTACAAAATACTTTATGTAGTTTCTAGACAGTATCTATGACGTCATAAGGAGGAATGTTTGTTTCGAATTAAATAAATATAAACTTATTCTATAATTTCAACCCACCATAGGAAAGCTGTATTCATTACCCATCAACAAATCTACAATAAATATACGTAATTATTTATCTAACACAATGTGCACTTACCACTTAGTCGCTGGCAGATAGATCGCTGCGCTTCGTTTCATTTATGGTAAGTAAGAAAGAGTTAAAATAGTATGGTGTGAGTGTGGTTCCCCTGTACGCTACATTTTATTACGTGGTTACTAATTCTAAAAGTCATAACTTAAAAACCAAGACTGTTGCAGCCCCCCTGGCGACGCCCATGATAACATCAACTATCAGTCCAGCCGTTTCGGAAATTAGTCGGAACAAACATATTGCCAAAAATTAAAAACTAATTTGAGCTGGGTCATCTTTAACCAATTAGAGGTCCTGAGCACTTGAGATTAATGAGGGCGAATATTCCCAGTCACCCCCAACTGATTGCCCCAGGGTTGCCACCCTGGGCAATCCTATATATCGGGAATAAAAATTAAAAATTCCCATTCCAGCCCTCAAGGGAGACGGGAATGAGATTTTTTAAGAATATTAAGCTTTGGATACGCGGTTTATTAGCCCTTTATTATCACTTTAAATGAGTTGTATTAATGACTTTAAAGATTATAACTCAGTAAAACCATATTAATTACGGCCGCGTATCATAGTTAATTCAACATAAAACCTTACACTGACCGGCAAATTGCAAAAAACGTAAGAAAATTTGAATTTCGCGGGCCCTGTCACTTCCACTTTAAGTGGACTTGAGACTTCTGCAACTGGGTCCTTCACATATAGTTTAGTTCAAAGAGTTTAATGTTTAGTTTTAGATATTAGAATAATAAGTTCAGTAATATGTTTACTATGAATGTAATAGGAATAGTATCCAAGATAGACAGAGTTGTATTGTTTAATTGTTAAATGTATTTTAAAATACCCATAATTTCTCGTTTATTTATGTTTGCGACTGAAAGACGTTATAGGTACATACTTTTCTCTATGCCATTATATTACTATTCTCTTTGCAGTATGCGTTATATCTATGGTCATGAAAAAAGATTATTAAAAAAAAACATCTCTATACACTTCGTTTTTAAAAAAAGTAAATCTGTCAACAATTACAAATTAAGACAAATTTTACAATTACAATATCTAAAATTCTCAATCAAAATAACGATTTCATACTACACTAAATAGTTTAAAATTATTTTTGTGTCAATCTAATAGAACAACAAATAACATGCTAAGTTATGGAAATATTTTGGATTTTTTCCGTAATTCCAATGAGTTATAAGATGTCCATGTAAATATTTTTCAAATTCAAACATGTATCATATACTTCGGATAATCTTATACAGATTGTGGGCTGTGTCAAGTTTAACCTTGTTTTCTGGTGTTGTTGTATTTTGGTTCTATGGATATATAGCAGCATTTCTTGTATTTACTTTGGGCATTTCAGGTAAGATACATTTCGGTCACGATGCTTTATTCAGCCTATGCATCTCATGTTAACTCTAATTATTAGATAAAACTAAATAGCTAGACATTTGCTTGCTTCCCTTGAACATCACTTACCTATTCTAGACTAGAAATGAACAGTTTATTACTACAAACAAATCATTATTTTATTCATATGTAGGTCATGTTGAAGACTTTCTTCTTGCCTTGCAATAGTTTTCTAGAATGTTCTCCTCCCAAAGTGTATAAATAGTTTCAGGTGTTGTGTTTAAGTGTTAAAAATAAATAAACACACAAGATGAAACTTTATCTTCATTATCAGAACTTTATTGTATAACATACCATGTGTTGTTAAGAACTTAAAATAACCTATTTTGAACAAAAACCAAATGCAGTGTTTATCCTATTTAATGAATACAAAGAATTTAAAATATTTCATTTATAAACTTATCGGTATTTCCTTGCTTTAAAGGGTGCAAAACAGTTGTATTGTAGTTGTATGTGTTGGTTGGTATCCACAACTATGCACAAAGCACCTATTATACGTATGGGTGGAGCAATTGAGTAGGGCCAGCAATGCCTTAATGGTTTTGATAATCTTGCGGAGAGTACCTAGGTTACTTTGCCAAGAATGAGGCAACCTTTAGGCAGTTTAGAAGCGTTAGGAGTGCCGTCTTTTCTTCCTCCATGCCTTTTCACAGTGGGCTGTCTCTAACTCCTATGACAAAGAGATTTTCAATCATAGATCCATGCCCAGTTATGATGGCTGGAATGTGCGCAGCTGTTGTTTTTTGCTGTACCCTTGATAGTAGGAAGTGCTTATTGGCCTGTCTGTACTCACCATGGTCTAGCCACAGTTTATGGTGTTGTTCTCAAGTGCATTTCCTTACCAGAAATTACCAACCTGGTTTAGGCGCAGGTGACACTCTTGTATGAGGCCTGAGTTGACTGTGTGGCTGTGTAGGGTTTGCTGTACAGCTCTCTGAGAGTATGCGGGTTGAGCGGTTTTTAACCTCCCTGGCTATGATGGCTGATGCTGTCAGGAAATTGCTTTGAACACTGTGTGGCTATGTGAATGTGTGCACGCATAATGGTCCACTTAAGGGACTAAGTGCGGAAACCAAAACCCCATGAAGAAGAAGATGTGAATGTGTAAAATCCTCTCCAGTAGAGTACTTTGAAGCATACTGCTGCCATTATTGCTGAACAGATGAAGCGGTGGGAGTTCTTACAGGGTCCCATGGGGCTACAAAATCTCAATTTTCAAAACTATTTCATGTTACTATTGAGAAATTCCTAAAAGGAAAACTGCATATTACTTAGACTGATCTGGGGAGTGAAACCAGAATAATACATCTGCAGTCACTATTTTGACTTTTCATTTGGCCTGATGAGGAAGTTCAGTAACTTATGTCATTGTGCCAGTATGATAGGGACATATTCATCTACATTCAATTTCAGATCAATTCATATTTTTTTACTGAGATTTTCATTCTAAAGCACCATCCAATTATCCGATCTGATCAAAAGATTCTTTCATAAATCCGGTCCTGATGCACACAAAAAAAACAGCCATGTTAGTCAAGCCATTCATAAATGAGTATAATTCATACAATTTATTAATGTGGCAATTGATTAGCATTTATATACATATAACTTAGTCCAGGTTTCCTCAATATTTTCCTTCAACAATGTCCAAGATAAACTAATAATTTTTTGATTGTATTTTTATAGAAAGTACACATGAATTGAAAAAGTTACATTGGTAGGTACCTGCCTGTGTATGAACCTACAATTTCTCATATACAACAAACCACAACAACTAGGCCTAGTAGCAAGCTGGCCTTTTTTTATAAGTTGTCCAATGTTTGTCCACAGGGATTCTGTACAGTGCTCAAGATCTATTGTTGTACTACCCTAATGACCCACCCGACTCTAGGGTGTTTGTTCTTCAGCCCAGCAACTACAAACTGCCATATGAAAGTATAAAAATTAATAACAAAGATGGTTTCAAAATTCACTTATTCCTTATAAAGCAACCTGTGAATAGCAATCATAAACCAACTATGCTATTCTTCCATGGTAATGCTGGTAACATGGGCCAAAGGTGAGTTTGCACTTAGATATTTTTGAATAAACAACATTTTGGTATTCCAATCAATTTTGAATGTCAGTTAAATCAAAGGGGTTTGGGTAAAAGTGGCATGATTTTTTCAAGGTACATCCTCTTATAAAAATATTTCTTTCGAAAGAACAATAGGACATTAATTTTCTTCTATGAACAATTATTTCCAAAATGCATTGAGGCCGAAATATACCGGGTGAATTTTTCAAGTCGGTGGAAAGCCAACTCCGAAACTATGAGGAATCGAACCAGTTGGTTTTGGCAGAAACACACCCTGTATTATTACACCATTCGATAGTGTCGCTGCTAATCATCAAATTCTGTGAAGTAATGACATACAGCAAACGATAGAAATAGAGAGAGTTCATTTTGATAAAATATATAAATAACAGTAGCTAACAGTTACCAGTAATAAACAAATACCACAATTTTGACATCAGATATTTAAGCTCCGAAATAATTTGCGGCAAAATTATTTTAGGGGAAATTATTATTATACATATATTCCACTATACGTTAGCACAATTATCTTTGTGGCCACTGTGAAAAAAAATCATGCCACTGGTTCAGACAAAGTTACCCAAACCCTTTTATTGTCAAATGTGATGTAAAGGCGCTCCTTCACCAGGAGCAGTCGCCTGTGATGTGAGATTCGAATCTTGGACTTTGTACTGAAACAAATAAAACTGAACTGTTATAGTATTACAATTAAATGGTCCTGCTGAGGGGGCACCTTAATTGGTTATACTTTGTAATCAGAGTAGTGTTCATGATACTATTGTAAAATGATTTTGTTACATGATTGGTTCAGTTTCATTTTTTAATTAATGTTTTTTGTGGAATAGAAACCACAATTTTGGCAAAATCACAAAGGTACTTACTACTTTTCCGTAAAAGTGTGTTTTTTGACTTAGAACTTAGAGAATTAAGAGACAATCCATCGCAGTACATTCATATGGGAAGACAATAATACCTACCAAAACAATAGCAAACATAAATAAATACAAAAGTGATATTATTGTTTATGTTTTCAGACTGTCAAATGTATCCGGTTTCTACCATAAGTTGAACATTAACATCCTCATGGTGGAGTACAGGGGCTATGGTTTGTCAGAAGGATCTCCATCTGAAAAAGGATTGTATGTTGATGCACAGTCTGCTCTTGATTACATTATGCAGCGAACTGATATAGATGTCAGTAAGATTATGTTGTTTGGAAGATCATTAGGTAAGTACTTATTAAAGTCAAATAGTCACTCCATGTAAAATAATTGTATTCTGCTGCATTTGGAAATCGACCCCAACATATTTGTGGATAATCTGGGCAGATGATGATCTAGCTTGTCCAATAAGGTTGGGGACGGCTTTCAGTCTGACCAAATAAGGTTGAATCTCATGTTGTTACCTACTGAGTGCCGCCACACTATAACAATTAGATACAATTGATAAAACGGACTTTGGAATGCTTGGCCAGCCACGGTTTCAGCAATATCTAAAGCAGATAACAGACCCTTCACTCAAATGAATTTTCATTCCATGTTTACACAACTCTGATAAAACTACATAGCAAAGAAAAGTCCGCTGCATAAGCTTATACAAATAAATAAAATTGAAGTGTCTGTTTGTAATTCCTAAATAACTGCTATTTACTGAATGTGTATGAAACTATAACCGGTACTTTTATATTTTTTTTCCAAGTTTTTCTGTGTTTCTGCCTAGTCTTCTTCTTCTGGCTAATCTCCGAAACGGCTGGACCGATTTTTATGGGGCTTCTACTGGCAGATAGCTAATGTTATAGGGAGTAGGGTACTGTTATTTTAGAAAAATAGAATAGGGTTCCGTGCAAAAAAATTAAAACCCTTGAAATGGTTAACTAAATCTGTTTCAAATAGGGAAGTAATATTTTTATAATAATTTCATTCGAACGAAGGTGGCGGGGCATAGCTAGTCAGTAATAAATTAAATTTTATGGTCACATTTTGTTTATACACAAAACTTCAGCTGTAAGATAAAAGGCAAATAACTGGCAGAATAGTCGACATCGGCTCAGTTGCAATACAAGGAAAAAAAAAAACAAATATGAAAAAAAAGTGAAGAATCTAATTTTATTGAAATTTGAAATCAGCTGAATTCTTTAAGGGTTGGATTTTAAAATTTTAATAGTGTTTTTACATTTTGGTGTAATCTACATGTTCCAGGTGGAGCTATAGCAATTGACTTGGCCTCAAGACTGGAGTATAGGAACAAAATATGGGCGTTGGTGGTAGAGAATACCTTCACAAGCATACCTGACATGGCACACGTTATACTAAAATGGAAGTGTTTGAAATGGCTCCCACAATTCTGTCATAAGAACAAGGTTTGTGTTTCCTGTATGTACACACATCAAAAAAGTCTAAGCAATACGCTAACTACAACAAAATATTTTAAAAAAATCTTGAAAAAAAAACTACCGTCACCTTTTTAACTGAAGGTCTTCTTCTTAGCGTGACAATTTAAATTGAGTCAGCCCAAAATTTAGCGACAAGTTTGGCACTTTCAGTAGCGTCGATCAGCTTCTGTGATGTGCAAGCAAGACGACAGGCAGGACACGATATTAGGTGTCCCATCGTTTGTGGGGCACCACCACATTTACACCCCAGAGCAAAGGAGCTGTAGGTTGGAAATGCATTTAAAATTATTCGAAATTTAAAAAATAAAACATACAACAAAGCATACGCAATTTTGAAAAATGGAAGGAAAACTAAGCTTGGTCGCAGTGTAGGGCAATTTGTACTGTAAAAGTTGGGGTGTTTGTAACTTTTCCTTTTTCTTCTGGTAAAAAAAGAAATTATTGTGAATGATTGAAAAATAAAATACAGTTTTTTTTTTAACTCTGAACTTTATGTCAAGTCGTAATATTACGCGGGGAGGGATGCCTAGGGATGTGGGTGTGTTGGAAGGTAGCAAACGCCAACGCGGAATGACTTTGACTACCCAAGGAAAAGTACTGCATGGCATAGCTTGTAGTGTTCCTCATTCTGACTGGAAAACTTTTTATTATAGCATTACACCTTATGCTAGCTAGTTAATTAAAACATCCCAATTCAATTAAAGGTCACAAATAATTGCACTGTAGGTCAGTGCCGGATTAACCACGTAGCAAGAGTAGCAATTGCTACGGGCCCCGCGCGAAAGGGGGCCCCGCATATTTAAACCCACTCATCTCTGCCTGAGCGTATTTTTTTGAGCGAAAATTATTAAGATGTGTTTTGTTGATTTTTTTTTGATGTCACAAAAACGTAAAACGTTACAACTTTTCCTACTAAGACAATCCACGTCAGACACTCGGTACCCGACTATTTCCTAATATTATTCCTATTTCCTTGGCGTAAATAAATCACCGAATTCCATACGGTAAACGCACAAGTTCTACAAAAAGTTGCTTGTATAAACGTGTAGAATTTCAGTCGGCCTGATAATCATCGTCATCATCTTTTCAGCCGAAATACTGCTGGACATAGGCCTCCTCCAATTGTCGCCACATTGTTCAGTCCGGTACTCGCATCCAGCGGATCCCCGCAACCTTCACCAGGTCATCGGTCCACCTAGTAGTAGAGGCCTTCCAACGCATCGTCTCCCGGTTCGCGGTCGCCATTCCAGAACTTTTCGGCCCCATCGGCCATCTGTTCTGCGAGCAATGTATCCTGCCCACACTGCCACTTAAGTTTGGCAATTGGTCGGGCTACGTCGGTAACCTTGGTTTTCTTGCGGATGTCCTCATTTCTGATTTGATCACGCAAGGAAACTCCGAGCATAGCCCGCTCCATTGCCCTTTGGGTGACTTCAACTTCCCGAACGCTGCCCAACCGAGTCGGATGCGACGATTGACCCCCAACTGGACCGTTTGTCCCAGACATAATCGTCCACTACTTCGATTGTAGTCTCCGATCTTGATAGGAGTGGGTGTTACATGGGCATATAACATGACTTTGGTTTTGTTCATGTTAAGACCCACTCTTTAGGAAGCTCTACTGAGGTCATCGAGCATTGTACTGAGGTCCTCCATGGTCTCAGTCATGACCACTATATCAAATCGTCTATATCGTCTGCAAATCGAAGGTGAGAGATTGAAGACATCTTCCAGTGCAGCGGTGAACAGTTTCGGAGATCTGACGTCTGCTTGTCTCACACCTCGCTGCAGATGGATAGGTTCCGAGGTCTGGTACTGAAGTCGGACTGACATTTTTTTTTTGTTTTCCATTGAATATCTGCCATCATTCTTCCGACTATAATCAGATGAGTTTTTAGGTCGATATCTTGTAGAGTGCTTCCTCCAGCGGGGATAGCTATAACTCTCCAGTACAACCGCTACTACTCCATAAACGCTAAATAGAGAGGCAGGTTGTACTCTTCGGTCTTCAGTATAACTTGTCGTATGTATTTGGTCTACGGTGCTAAAGCATTTTCAGAATCCGGCTTGTTCGGGAGGCTGAAAATCGTCAAACCTGCGCGCGAGACGATTCGTGATGACTCTTGAAAACAACTTGTAGATATGGCTTAGAAGTGAGATGGGCCTATAGTTCTTCAACCGGGCGTTGTCGCCCTTTTTGAAGTAGAGTACCACCACACCCCTGCACCATGCCTGTGGCGTTTTCCCCTCGAGTATGACGGAATCAAACAGCGTCCGGAAGGCCTTAAGGACCGGTTTTCCACCAGCCTTCAGAAGTTCGGCCGTAATTCCATCATCACCCTATAGATAGCAAATAAACGTATTGAGTATTGAATTGTTTTTTTACCACTTTATACCATAGCAGATCAAGGGTTCTTTGAAATAATTTGCTACGGGCCCCGCGCTTGCTTAATCCGGCACTGCTGTAGGTACGGTTTTTTGGGTGTTGTTAATATATATAACAATAGTGTACAACCAAGTTAACGGCTTTGAAAGCTTAGTGCTAATTGCATGGTGCTCCAAAATCCCTAAAATTTTGGATTATTTAAAGTTTTTGGCTTATTACTTCTAATAGTCCAGGAAAATTAGTCAAATTAGGGCAAGAATCTCGGAATCAGAGATAGTCTAAACTAATATTATAAAGAGGAAAGATTTGATTGTTTGTTTGTTTGCATTGAATAGGCTCCGAAAGTACTAGTCTGATTTGAAAAATTCTTTCAGTGGTATATAGCCCATTTATCGAGGAAGGCTATAGGCTATATATCATCATCACGCTACGACCAATAGGAGTGGAACAGCAATGAAAAATGTTGCGAAAACGGGGAAAATGTGGCGCAAACGAAGTTGCGCCGGACAGCTAGTCGGCTATAAAGTTGTATAAACCTTTATTTTGGCACCCTAAAACTTGATTCAAAACCTACATATAGTAGGGTGTCCGCTCAAAAAATCGATTTTTTACACGGTATCTGCAAATATCTCGTTTCCTTTGGGTTTTATGCTATTTGCACCAAAATAGATATTGTAGAGGATTAAATTCTCTACAACATTTTTTTTTAATATCTTGAACCATTTTCGAGATAGAGGGCAGAGCGCGCGCAGATTTTAACTATTTAGATTTAGAGTATGATACTCGAGGCAACCCGTAGTCCCGATTAAAAACACTCCGGACAAGTTTCAGGGTGTCAAAATAAAGGTAAACAAGTTTATAGCTGACTATCTCTCATTCCAAGGTAAAACCCTTAATTTTCCTGGACTATAAATGGTTAACACTTTAAAGTAAAACAATGTGCTACAATTTGAGCGCAACTATAACTCTGCAGGTCAAAGAAAACCCAAGATAGAGTAACTTGTGACATTACAAAATCAGTACCTACACTGCAATAATTTACGAGCGAAAGCGATTGTTGATTCTACATTCAATCAATCATCAGTGAAGGGCTACCTTTTCAGTTTAATAACTCAAGGAATTCTTCAACAGTAAATTGCACGTACACGAACCTTTGTATACTCGTTCAATTTTGAAAGATAAACATCATTTCTATCATGACCTGATGCTGTAGCCAGGATCGTCTCCTTATGACGGAACTCTTCAACAGTTAATAAAAGGGACACGAAACGTTGTATACATGTTTAATTTTGAAACATAATCATGATTTTTATCATGACTTGAAGCTGAAGCCAAGAGAGATCTTCTCAACGGTTAATAGCACAGATATTTTTTTGAAAAGCTTGTCGCGTGTGTAGGAAAACAGCATATTATATAGTTTTCGCTCTTGATTCGCTCTGTTCTTCATTTTCGTTTCTTTAGTTAGTCGCGTAGGTATAGATTTTCTCTTTTTATAAAGACAGCTTTTACGAAAACAATTCTTTTTCATGTCCTCCAAAGTTTATTTTCTTCTTTTAGCTTTTCTTAAGATAACTTCGTGCTAAAATATTAAACAAGAAATCTCTTTTTAGTACATGTCTTTGAAGAAAATGGGGCACGTGATGACCCCTACCCTGGTGATATGTGGCTCAAATGATGCACTGGTTCCGCCGGCGATGGGCAAGGAGCTGTACATGCGCTGCGGAGCTGTCTGCAAAAAGTTAGTGGTGATGCCTGGCGGAGGACATGACGACACCTGGACATGTAGAGACTACTACACATCCGTACAAAAATTCTTGTTGAATGTCCCGCCATTACCTGATGAAATAGGCCCATTCTTCGACGGCGATACAAAATCCCATTGTATAATAGTTCATACAGTATAAGTTTGTACTGACGGTTATTTTTATAGTAATAATTAGAAAACTATAGTATTCCATTATGATTTTACAAATTTCGTATAGAAAATATATTTTAATAGGTTTTTAAATTCCTGTAGCTTAATATATTATGTAGGTATAAAATTTTTTCGTGTTTACCAACGTGTTTGGTACAAAATGGCGATGCAAATGAGTGATTGGGATGATAATAGTACCTAAATCCTCTAATAGATATTATATAATCGCAGCATTGTTAAAATACAAAAAAAATATTATACAATATTTTCCTAACTTCGCACAAAATGTGCATATCAATAGAGTAAAGACAAGAAACCGCGTCCAATGTATCGAAGCACCACCGAGTTTTAAGATCATCTATAACAAATAAACAATAACAGCACTTTAAAAAAATATATCGATTTTTCTGTCTAGCTCACCAGCTAGACAGAAAAATCGTAATTCGAACACTACGACGACACCCGTTTCGCCAACGTATACACCATCAACTAGTGGACGATGACAGCCCGTTTCTCCAACAAGAAAAAGTTGAAATATAATACGACGACGAACTCGTATCGTGGGTTAATAGCCTGTGTGTAACCATTTCAATTCACCACCTATGTGGTCTATCAATAACACTAGAAACGGGATATTTAACATATTTACTATTTATTTTTAGTTACCGATATTTCGGCGCTGTTGCAAGCACCATGATTACGGATAAACTCAAAGGATCACTTCGTCACACCTTTATATAATCTTTACACGTCTTTAGATAATCTTAATACTCGTTGGTGAGTTGACAATCATAATTGTTGTGTTCACCTGGTCTTGAATATATTTACATACCCATTGCCATGTATTCGACTGATTTTGTTATGACGCCAGTATTTATAAGCAATGTTTTAACTAAGAAATGCCTTAGTGTGAGAGGAGCTTTAGTTAAATCAATTCGTTATAGAATTAACATATTTTTATAGTTGAAGCAATTACCTACATTGTTGATATCAATACGTTACAAAGCTTTAGTGTATTCTGAGCAGAAGAAGTTCTATTATCAGTTATTTATGTAATTAATAGTTTAAGTATGACACCGTGCGGGCTATTTACTGATGTGCCACGCATCGAGAGCAAATCAAAGGGGGCGGGCGGTACCAGAAGCTTGTAACAGAAAGCCATTGATCAAAATGGTTCCATTGTTGCCAGGTCCAAATGCTGATATCAAATAAATGTACCTACTTATAAGAATACTGTTTTTATAAAAGGGACTTGTATTTTTATTTCTTTTAAAATCCAGACCATGGTTCCTTTGCCATGCATAGGTTCAGGCAGGTTCTTGGCCTTGATGTGCTAACGTAAAAATCATTTTGAAAGAAATAAATTAACTGATATAACTCATTTCGGACATATTTTTATGATTTTGTCGTGATACAATATTTCGTGATTAATATTAAATTGTAATACTGGGCGTTTATAGTTTTAAAGGTTTCATTAATAAACGCTAAGAAATAAAAAGGCTACATACATTTTGATCATTGGCTTTAGGTGGTTTACTCATTGAGGACCTTGTTCTTAGAGCTGGTCAATTATTACTGACTCTTATTTATTATTATTTATTTTCTGATTTCTGTTATGCAATTATGTGACTTGCCGCAACTATGTGCGGTACAACAATTGACTGTCTTCTTGACCTAGGTATCAGTAAGGTCAAAAAGTTTCCGGCCCACCCACATTTGGTTAATCAGAGATACAAAACTATCATGTCACTATAGTCATAATATACAATATTCAATATAGTCTTTCTTTATTTCAATCCATTTTTGTTTGGATATTAAACCTTAATTTTATTTTTGAAGCCGGAAGCTTTTGTCTTTTTACCTTATCATGTAAATGCCTTCGTATTGAAAATGTTACGGGCTCACTCAGGCCGATGCAACGGCCTGTCGCCTCCGGCCTATGTTCTCACTAGCTCTACAGTTTCTGGCTGTGAAACCGCCTTCCAAAATATTATTGTGCTTGAACTCAGTGGTAACATTCCGCCATAAATTGTTTTCTTAACGCAGTAGTCTGAGGGTTTTGTAGCTATTTGAACTCATCCGTCCTTTATACATTCTAAATCTTTCTCCAACCTGTTTAATTACTTGTTCGGTGTCAGAACAGTCAATTTTGCTTTTAGCAGATGGTAAGGCTAATAAATTAAAAATACCATTTAGTAAGGATTTTGTGAAGTTCATCACGGTTTGGGTATTGTACAGTCAGCGATAAAAATATAGGGACAGATGATTCAAAATGATCGAAACAACTGAGATCTTGCCTGACTGTAGCCCGCGTAAGCGTGTTTCACACGCGGTTTCCAACAGAAGTTGTTCATTTTCCTGGATTAATGAATACCGAGACTCTAACACTGGAATACTGGAGTTTCGTATCAGTAGAAGAGGTTTAGTAATCTTATCTGTAATTTGAGATATTATCTTTTGCAAATAAATAAGCAACTTTACTACATAAGTAAGAATATGACACAACGCAAAAAGAAGACGACAACTATACAGCATTATCACAAAAAAAATAGTTTATTTGTATTTATATGTGGCGTTGAGATCATTTTGAACTGTCTTTTCGCCTTTCACTATGTTTTCGGTACTGACTGTATTTACTACCAAGTTCACTGACGGTTGACCACTTTTCAACCTTATTACTTAGGACATAACGGTGAAGGCCGTCAGTGAACTTTGTAACTAGTACCTGCCGTGTTGTACTGAGGCCATAGCGCGTTGCTGCTGTTGACTCTTTCTTTGTTGCGCCTGTTTGGACCCCTTGTTACTGTTATCATTATTGTTGAGCCACAATTTTTATGTGGCATAGAATACCAAAAAACGGCTACAAAACCCTAAACTTATAAAATTTGATTTAACCCTATTTGTGTAAGCTGCGTACCGTATACGTGCGGTACCTAAAACCGTTAGACAAAACGCCCTAACACAAACTGCTAGGTTATCTTGCTCAAGCTCATATCTATAAGCATGATAGAGGAAACGCCTATTCCATATTATTGTAAGTACTTTATCTTTTTAAAATATATTGCATATTTTGATGCAGTTTTGATGCTTACAAATCGCAAATAGATGATTGAAAATTACAAAAAAAAATTAAGCCGTACTGCGGCACTAGCGCAACCGCATATCTGCCCCATTTTTATAATATCCTGCTTGTCTCAAATGTACATACTTAAATGTTATTTTTTTTTGTAATTCATACTTTATTAAATGCCAATTAAAACAATAAGCAATTGAAACAAGTAAAAAAGGGTCACAAGCGAAACGAAGCGTCTTTTAGTGTACGCTGTCTAAATATAACGCACGGTGACGAACAATACCACAAATTAAGTACATGACCTGTGTGATGAAAGAAAATAATAGTTATATAATATACTTATTTATAGTACATGACATTTGGTTTTCGCTGTTAAATGTTTAGCGGTTTAAAATATTTGGCTGTTGTGGTACCAAAATCTTATTTGTAATAAAATAGTTAATATTTTGTTCCATAAATGTTTGTGTAATGCAATGTTTTATTTAGCATAGACTTACATGTTACATATAGCAAATTAAATCCGCTCTTATTTTTATTAAATATATCATCTTTTCCAATACCTTCTGCTTTTTTTTAATTAAGAGTCCAGCATAGCCGTGTGCGCCGATGTTGAAGCCGGCGTGAGGCCATAAACCGGCCGGTACGGCAGTGGCAGTTTGTACCGCGGCGTCATCGGCTTGTTGGGTTGCCTACTACCAGACTATTTGACAGCGCCTCTGCAACTGGCTTCATATGATTCACGTTGCAAACTAAACTGACTAGAGACGAGAGAGAAGCGGTCTACATTACTCTCTGGCGGAACGTGAAGTCGTTGAGGCCAGCCATATTGACTATGTGGTTGTCAAGGAAGGTGCAGCGTAACAAGGCGTTGACGGATCGCCGACTTCTGTTTTATTAATCTAATTAAATCTGGTGCATTAATCTATTTAAAATGTGATTTCGATGGGGCGGGCAAGAGCCTTTATATTAAATAAAAATGCACTACAATCATAGATGATATCATAAAAAACAACAAAAAAAAACTTAAAAAATATTTCATCCGCTGACGCGATTAGAATGAACGGTCTAATTTTTGTTTTTTCTTCTCTTCTTCTCTAAGGCCAGTTGTGAGTTTGATCAGGCCCGCCGCTAGCTGTTTCGTCGCCTGCGTGCTTTGAGTTTTAGGGAAAAAGAAATACAACTTAACCTCTACGTCCCAGCCGGACCTTTGCCTTGAGCCTCGCCGTTCCATTTATGGAACGGCTCGAACCAGCAAACTTAAACGCTAATATAAAAAAAAGTAAATTTCTAAATCGTTCTGTCAAAATTTACCTCTATGGTCAACTAGTAGTCGATTCAAACAAAATTAATCGTTAGTAATACTAAACGGCACAACATTATTAAAAAAAATATAGAAAATCGTCTATATCGAATGTCAAACGCAATGGCAACCCGTGTTATTATGTTCGGAAAAGTGTTGTTTTTGTGAGATATACGTTGTAAAACTTTGGTAAGTAAATGTATAGTATGTTATAAGTGTATAATGCAACTTTTTAGATAGTCATTTGCTTGAAAAAATAACAAAAAAATTATGATTTGAGCCAACAAAAAATCCTTTGTTGTGAAGTTTGTTAGTCGAAATAAAAAAAAAATATTTGACTCTTGAACCATGTAAAATGGTCTTGGAAACAATAGTAGCAAAGAAAAAATAGTGATAATTCATTATTTCATGTATTCGAGGCATATCTATTCATATTTATTGATATTTCAAGTATTTTCATGCTTTGAACAGCGGAATTCTAAAATGGCCGATTCTAACAAGAAGTTTGAGTTAGAATCTTATAAGAATAATGTATGTAGGACTCCTAAAAAACACTGTCATTAGATTACTTGTATATTTGTGATGTTAGATATAAATTTTCGTGTAAATTGAATGAGTAGTTTTACCAAACAAAAATAAGCAACGAAAACAGACGTATTTGCTACGACCTCTCTCATATCTATGAGATATGTATAATTCTCAAGTAGTTCTAAAAGAGTTGTTTATTATTAATAAATGGCCCCGTTCATCACGAACCCGACACTGTTTACCGTTTAAGATTAGAGCTAATATAACTCGAGTTATAAGTGTTTATCTTTACGATATCGGATGACTCACGCAATAGCGTAATCAAGGGGCCCCCGAAGGGTTTCACGCGGGGTTTTACTGTTACGCGCGAAAGGATAGTGAGGTACATTTATTATTTTTTAACTGATGTATAAAACTGTAACTGTATACAGTTTTATAAGTCAGTATTTGTTAAGTATTTATTAATTAAATATTTATTTACAAAAAAAAAACTATTCTTGCCTTTACATTTGCGAAATCTTCTATCAACTTTCTTGAACCCAATCTTTCTAAAATTTCATGTTCAATTGAAACTATAGCTAAGTAAATAACTTGGTCTTTGCTGGAGCATTGTTGATCTTAAATAGTTTTTGATAATTTTTAATTTTGAAAAGGATCTTACACCAGATGCAACTGAATATTACTTACACTGCCGGTGCAGTGTAAGTAATATTCTTACACTGCCGGTGCAGTGTAAGTAATATTCTTAGCGCTATTGCTGTGTTCAGAAATGTAGAAATTAAGTCATTGGTAAAAAGATATTGTAATAGGGTTTGTGGATCATTCAGAGACTGGTTTTCTGCAAAATGCAATTTTAATGCAATGATTTAATTAAATCAATACCGTCAGTCACCCCCGGATCTTGAATTATTTCGAGGCGGGGCAAAAACTGAAAAAAGCCGCCCCCGCCCGACAATATTTTTACCTTTAGCTTTATAATAAATAAATTTAGCAAGACATCCAATCGGGTAGGTTTGGTTTTTAGGCCAAAAGAAAATTTTGATAATTTATACTGTAGGAGTAGACGCTTGTATGAGCTTGGTGGAAAAGGCCTAAAGTTTGCGGTTATCAGCATAAACGCGAACCTTACCAGCTGCCCTGTAAATAGCGACAATAGTACGAAATTCGTAGGAGCTAGCAGAATTCTAAATGAAGAGTTCGTCAGTATTTTACGTCTCCTTTAATCATCTGGAACTCTCCATTTTGGGCAAGCGCGAGAGCTCTGAGAAGCAGCTACAAAAAGATTTAAGCTACCACCTCACCTCAAAAGAGTAATCGGCGAACTAAAACTGTTATTCGAAGAATATTCTACAACACAAATAGCATCATGTTGAATACACGACCATTCTGAACTCTACCTAAATGAAGATCCTGATGATTTGGATTAAGTACCTACCTCACCCTATCCCATTTTCTAGCTAGCGGACCAACCTTAACGTTAATCGAAACAGAAAGTAAATTACGCACAAGGTGGCAGCTCACTCGAAAAATCATGGATGAATATTGGTAGGTATTCTTAAATCAATCAAACCGCGCATCGTCGGCGATGTCCTTCCCGCTGTTCCCACGGGCAGTGTGTCAAAATTAAACACAAGTGGTCCTAATTCATTGGGCCAGCCCTTGACCATTTGTTGCCTATAATTTTTGGTGTGGTTATTCTAGGCACCAGGTGATAGTGTCAAAAGCCAAAAGCGATCGTGGCGAAAGTACGTGATCATTCGTTTTGCGGACTTTGGATCGGAACGCATTATTGAGGCGCGTTCACCTTTTATTTGCAAATGATCGTGTAGGATATAATAGGACAGGAACTAGCACCACACACATCATTGATTACAGAAGTCACTGAGCTGGAATCCACATAAATCGTGAGCATAGACCATAGTGCTCCATGCTAAAGCGCGTTGGAGCAGTTCAAACAATGGCCCCATTTTTAGGATTCCGTAGTCAACAAGGAACCCTTATAGTTTCGCCATGTCTGTCTGTCTGTCTGTCCGCGGTTTAGCTCAAAAACTATTGGTACTAGAAAGTTGTAATTTGGCATCACTATACACGTTAATGAAGCCGAAAAAGAGGTAAAACAAATTAAAAAAAAAAAACATTTATTACAACACAGGGTACCTCCCCTACATGTTAAGTGGGGATGATAAATTTTTTTTCGTCCTTCCCGTAGTGTGGTATATCGTAGGATAGGTATGCGGTTTGGGAAGACCGTTTTTTGATTAAGTAAACCGTTCGTGACTTATCAAGCTTTTCAAAGTACCAATTTTAGTTAGAGTCAAGTTTCCCCCCTCTCTACCAACTAAACGGTTGTAGTTAGAAATACAAACGTCACGGCAGTAGTACCTATATGTAACGAAGTTTAAAGGAACACTATCACACTTAAGTGGGCTTTACAAGTTTACGAGTAATAGTCGATTAATTGTATTTGACTCGAAAATTTCGAACAATTCCATAGAAATGTCGATAGATGGCGCTAAGCGTCAGTTGTATCGCGCTAATGTTTCATTATGAAGTAAGTTTTATAAAAAAAACATTGTTGTTTGTATAGGAAGTCAAATTAGGTAGGTAGTCATGTTTGGCTTTTAGTTAGAGCATGGTACGAAACTATCAGTCAGCGAATACGACCCGCACTTGGCTGTTATAAAAACTACGAAACCCTACACAGCGCGTGGCCCGACACGCACTTGACCGGTTTTTAAAGCTTTCTACAGTATTTTATACAGACCAAGGGCGATGTCAGCCTTTGAGTCAGATGGGGACGATGGGGTCACTTAGTCGATGTCCAGTGGAGTTCGACTTCAATAATCAATTTAAAAAGCAATGTTTAGTTTTTTATTTATATGTCTGGGCATTCATTTGGAGCTAAACAAAAAAGTAACTAGACTAGTTAATTAATGTCCACATAATGTTTTTTTTCGTTGCGTTCCTGCGAGACGAGTTACGACTTCCTCCACTTTATTAAGGATGTTTTTTTTTGTAAATAGAGAAATGCTAGTCCAGTTGGGTGGTCTCCAGCTTAATACAAAGACATTCAAATATTACGAGCCATAAGAGGAAGAGAATGCAAGAACTAGAAAACGAGCTCCGATCTCGAAAAGGGTTGGAAGATTTTTGCATGAAGCGTGGTCTGCCTAACTGCTGCCTTTTTATTTAACTTTTAAAATATGAGTTGTGTATCTGTAGGCAGGTACCTACACCTATAAGTAACATATTTACACAGAACTGTAACAAAAATGTAAAATGTATTGTTAATATGAAGCCGGCGATGCCAATAAATAAATAAGTAGCGGCTATGCATAAAAACTGTAGGTATTGATCAACAGCTGGTATTAATAAAAAAGTTTTGTAACTAGGAGTCAAAATCTTCTAAAGCGTCACGTACGTTTCGTAATCTTCGCCATTAGCACAACTTTGACGGGTAGGCCAAAAACCCCTTTAGGCACCGCTAATCCATTAATTAGATCGTTTTTTTGTACCCCATCATCATCAGCATATCATCCGGAATCACCCACTGCTAGGTATAGACCTCCCCTTTTTTTTGCCAAAGTTCCCGGTGCAAGGAGTAATTATAAGGGTTTATCAATTAACACGGAAAAGCCTATCAATA
The DNA here is from genome assembly GCA_949152445.1 of Cerastis rubricosa. Lineage (NCBI taxonomy): Eukaryota > Metazoa > Arthropoda > Insecta > Lepidoptera > Noctuidae > Cerastis > Cerastis rubricosa. Next base: position 18,138,487 of record OX424523.1, on the reverse strand, counting down.
GAAAAAAACAAGAATTTAAGAGCGAGCGGAGCGACTAGCTTTGAATAATTTTTAGCATTAGAACCCACCTCGAATTTTATCGGTTTTCTTTTGTCCTTTATAATATTGTCAATTCTGCATAATTTCTCTAATGGTTTTAGGATATTCTCGGATAAATAGGTTTGTTTTGTTCACACATACAGAAACTAGAATAGGAGTAGGTACCTACGGCCAAGCGACGCATGCGCGAAAAATTTTTGCTTTCCGCCACGGATACATTGGTTTCTCTATAGTTGCCTGGGATTTCATAGTGTTTGAACCCCAAAAACCCTACCCCTGCCTACGGCCCTGACGATGGGAGTCGCGAGGCTAAGCAGACTATGCATGCTCAGTTACAGTTTACAAGGAAAGAGTAGAGGAGGACAGTAACTTTATTGACAAGGTGATCAACACATTTCTACAGGATTCTTTTATATGTATTTTTAGGAGGGGTGCACCGTGCAAGTACACCCCCTTGCACCCTGCTGCCGGCGCCTATGTAACTGGCCGAATGTAGTCTGCAGATAGATCGGTGGGAGCCCCAACATAGCTTCGAGAGCTGCTGTCGAAGTAGTCCTCATGCAACCTGTAGTCGCCATGCAGGCTAGCCTTTGCATGTGTTGCAGTTTCTTCGAGGCTGTGACAAGTTTGGTGCTGCTCCGTACATGATCATGGGTCGGATCACCGCGCAGCGTCAGCGATCAGGTCGGAATATGTTCCGACCTGATCGCTGACGCTGCGGGGCGACGCGGTGGAGCCTATCCCCCCAAAATAATACTTATGCCATAGCATCTACTTCTTATCTATCATCCTCCTGCACTGCCAGAAGGTGATATAGGCCGTTTTTTTTGTTGTCTAGTAGGTGAATAATCCAGTTTAACTTATTGTCTAGGATGATTACTCCCAGGTACTTGATTACGTTGGCCAACTAGAGTTCTGTATCAAATAGTTTAGGTAGGCTATAAGGGCGTTTTTGGGTAAACATGACTATTCAGTTTGCTTGGGGTTCACTGAAAGGCCCAATTCTCTGCACCACCGTTACACGTTGCGTAGCGAGGAGTTGAGTTGGGTTGCAGATTGTTCCTGTCACTTTACCCGAAATACGGATAGCGAGGTCGTCTGCGTACCCAATTGTGTAGACGTCGTTTGCATTGAGTTTGGTGACTAGATCATTTATCACCAGATTCCATAGGAGGGGGGGATAGTACTTCTCCTTAAGGAGAGCCCTGGCTACCATGACCATCTGCTGCATTTGTGCAAGGCGAACCGCTTCATATTCTGTATAGTACCTAAGTAAATGCTTCGGAGTCTACCTTGTGCTTCAACAAGCTTCGGTTCAGCGTCATAGTTCAACAAATACTGCTGGATCGAACAAGTAGTAGTAAACCTATATATCTTGACAGACCATTGTAGTCTTACAAATGATAGACTTGAGGAATCTCTTTCATTCAGTTTCCAGATAAACGCTTAGGTGAGTATGCGAAATAAAAACAACAATTAATTCCTAAAATATTTTATTTTATTATACGAAGTTAACATTCCACGTACTGTTATGAATAATATATTCCTACCTTGAAACGTCGAGAAGGTAGATTTGCACAATATGAAATATATACGAAGCTAAAAGTTTATCGAAATAGAACACTCGTACAATTATCCATTAATTAAATAAAGATAAAAAAGAAACAACTCATTTTCGAGCATGCATAATTAAAGTCCGCACTAGCTACATTTGGAAGAATATCAGCTATACATCATTTAGGTATCAATATAGGTACATGTAAATTGTATATTATAAATGTAAAGAAGGGAAATGAAAAATCACAACGATAGAAAGCACAGGTCTGGATTAAATTCATGTCGTATAAAATAAATAATGAAATTAACAACGAAATATAATGTTAGCTTTATTTTCAGATATACAAAATTAAAAAAAATGTAAATAAATCAACAATTTGCTTTTATGACAAATTAAAATTATTTTGTCACATAATTTAATGAATGTATAGTTTACAGTTCATGTATGAATAATAATAATTATGTTGCTTAAAACCTGATAGTTATCGTTTTACTCATAGTATATTTTGTAGATACAAAAGAGGCATACAATGCCACGAGTATCATGTTACGTGAAGTGTTCATTTGATTGTCCGATTCACTCCCACATTGCACCGGCACACACATGCTAATTACATGATTATCCCTTATGTTTTAATATTTGATTATGCCATTATATTATTTCCACGATTTCTAAAATGTATTGAATTTTAAAAAGATTATTTCCTAACGAAATAAGTACACAAAAAATACGACAATCAGATAGTCAGAATTACGTATTAGAAATCGGTTAAATGGTCTAGAATCGTTTACAGAAAGGGGTATATGATACTGTATATGACAGTTTGAATGTGTATTGCTGTGCATGTGCCACAGTGGAGCGCGTGTGTGGGCGACTCGGTGGCGTGCCGCTAGCGACGCGCTCCGAACTCGACCGCGTCGTCGTCAGTGATGTCCCCGTGCCGCCACAGGCACAGGCGCGAGCTCTTGGCATGCTCCTGCGCCACGCGGTAGTCTGCCACAAGCGTCGCCAGTCGGTGCTCGCGTAGAGACTCCATCAGCACCAAGCCCTCTTTGATCAGGTTCTAAATGCAAACAGTATCGATAAGTATGTTTGCTCTATGCCTACGGAGCACTCACTAGTGTTTTGTATTCTATAAAAGTCTATGATATTTCTGAGATGAAAAATAAATTGATGGTGTATGTTCAATATAATCTACAAATTAGAGGTCACGTATCAGGTCTCCGTCAGTTTTTGCCTAAACATGCATTGGGAGAATAATTATTACTAAATAACTAATCTAAAATTCGCTTTATTTTTATTGTAGTAGAGAAAACGATAAATTTTTAACGATTCATTGTTATTTCAAGCAACGGACGTAATTCAAGTATTTTTTGGTTTTACCCCTTTTAACGAGAAGAAAACTGCGTTCATTTCAATGCATTACCGAAACGTCATGCAAATATGGGACCCTGTATTCTTGCGCAACAAAAAAAAACTCTAGTTATGCCGATAATATCCTACCTATTGATAATGTACTTACTAAGTATACTTACTGTCTCTCATGTTCGTCAATGTCAAAAATGAATGTTGATGGTGTAAGAGTGAGAAATGTATAAGACACATAATAAATAAAATAGTAATTACCCTGCCAACATCGACGTTGGTGCTAGGATCGACGAGGGTTACTGCAGGCGGGGCGCCGCGGGTCTCAATGTTGAGCAGCAGCTTCTTGTTGAGCGTGTCCGCGGAGAAGGCGGCCACGGCCTCGGACCGGTCATCCGGGTCGGACGGGAACTTGACGCAGCACAGCGTGAACTCGCTGGCGTACGCCGGCTCAGTCTCCGTGCCGGCCGGTAGCGCCGCCAGTCGCGTCACGTTCACCACCTACGATACATTAAACATTTTCAGTATAAATATAACGGGTTATTGTATCAGTGAAACAAAATGATGTTAAGGGGGTACTTCGAATATCTATCAAGAAGACGTAGCTGCTACATCATTTCTTTTTCTTCGCAGCTACGCCGTAACTACGACTTAATGGAAACAAAGTCATTATGATCTTACTAAATTGGACAGAGAACAATGATCTTGGTTTAGAATTTGTTTGTAATAAAGACGAGAATTTCTAACTTAATCTACTCACCTCACGGTTTCCGTAATCAATATAGAAAATGTGAGCCATTTTATCTTCTGAAATCTTTTCAACCTTAGCCCTGTACCATTGATCGTCCATTGTGAAACGAGCTGCACAGATTTGGCCTCGCCTGGGTATGTAAGATCCAGGAAGGGGTGCACTGTTCTTAAACTCCTGATGGATTCTATCCATCAAATTTTCGAGCTTACCGCCCAATTCAACATTCTGAGCATAAAAGTTGCCTTCATTTGTCACTTCGGTGACCACAACTTTCTCATACTTTAGAGTACGATCTTGAACAGGCGCATTTCTTTCTTTCTCAGTTTCTTTTGCAACTTCTACATAATCTTTCCATAAGCCAATACGTTTCTGCATTGCAGTTTCTTCGGCAGTCTTAATCTGCCGAGCGAACTCCGAGGTTTCAGCAGTGTGGTGCATCGTTGCAAGTCCATGGTCAACCAAAGCCACCGACAAGTTCTCGTTTTCATTCCACAACCAACCAATGAAGTTGCCAGCCTTATCCATCTCTTCAATGGTGACTACTACGTCACGCTGAAGGCACCTCTCCTTAGTGAATTGCAGTGCTTCTTCGCCGAAGGGCTCCGCATTCTGCATGCCACCACCGCCTCCAATGGCTGGGCGCGATCCCCTTGGACAGTTGATGCCAGCGAGAAGGAAGGTAACCAACACGGATTCTTTCGGAATATATATCCTCATACGGGATCCACTGGCGACAAATTCTACAGTAGCTTCAGTCTTTTGAGCTCTCTTCAGGAATGGGAAGAATTTCTTGGCTTTAGCAGAATCTCCACTAGTATCCTGAATGCGATGAGTGGGGATGTCTTTTTTAGCGTGAACACCGATGCCAGCTTTCTGAGCCTTAAGTTCAGCTTCCAAAAGTTTATCATAGTGGGAACTTCTCTGATCGTTATCATTTCTGTACCGAACGACGGTGGCTAAACCTTTTGAGACTAATGCTTCCGCCAGGTTTCTGTGTGGTAAATAAAACGATATTATGACTGTGTTAAAAGATAATTCATTTGATAACCTTAGGACTAACTTGAATACTTACACTCCGCCTGATACGACAGTGCAGCAATTTTTTTCTGGGAAGTTATCTTTGGCGGGCTGAATGTAATCAACAGTGACATTAACTTTCTTGCCAACTACTTTCTTCCGAAGAAATTCACGTGCTTCGTACATCCATGGAATATCATATAAAGGTTTAAATCCCTTTGGTCTTGGCGAGATTTTGCCTTCCTCATCAGGGCTGTTCCTGCGCAAGAACATGGTATTAGTATTGAGAAAATGAAAAAGTTGTGTTTTTAAGTAAATAATAATAAACATACTTTTCACGGGGTGGTCTGATGCTAGCCAAGAATATTTTCTTCTGGGTGTTATTGGGCATCTTGACTACGAGTGCGTCTCCGTTGACTACTTCCATGACAGTGGCGGTGAAATCCTTGTCTTTGGCCGCGATGATGGGAGCATTGCTTACGTAGTTGGTCCAGATACGGAGTTTGGCTTCTTTCGCTGATCTTTCAGCAGCCCTTAATGGAGCCGCGCCTTAAAATTCAAAGAATGATATATAATCATAATAAATTAGATACTGATGGGGCTCCACACAAGAGCAGAATGAAAAAATAAACCTGTTGACAGTGTTCATGGTGACTAGCAGAACAATGTCGAAGTTTATATCAGATAACCAACAAAACAATGCTTCATTTTACTTTTTTTTAACAATCATTACGGGAAACAACCAAGTAAATTGGCATTAGTAATTAAAAAAAAACACCTTTTCCATAAATTTTGACCATGTGGGTATTGCACTACTATTACTATTTTTTTTTTTATATTACGGATGAAAATTTTATAGGTGGGCGATTAGGAATGATGTACTAAATACTTGGTAATCGTTTGTGTTGATGTCCCTTGCACCCTGAATAAAGAATACATAGCTATAATTGTAAGTAATAGTGGGCGCGGGGCATTTAATACAGTGTGGCAACAAATAACCTATCAACAGTGTGCTTTATTTCTTGGACTTTAAACTTAACTGGTGGAATGTGGGTGTGCTATTAGGTACACAACTGCCTAACCCTTTAGGGATTACAGGCGTGATGTTAGTTTACGTTGAAAAGCATTGCTATGATGCTTAGCACTTGGCACCCAACATGCGATTCAAGTGCCAAATATGCCAAGGGTGATGTCCAAGCTATAGGAAAAGGTATTCATATTTATTACACTAATTATTTTTATATTTGTAAAACTGTAAGCTCCACTAATTCAACTCACTTTATTTAAAGAACCGTGACTACTTACCAGCTTTCATGACTGCCAGGGACCAGTCAACGCATCTCGCAAAGCCCTGTCTGAGCAAAGCTTCAGCGATGTTTCCTTGTGGGTGTAAGATAGTTCCCACATAGTTGTTATTGTTCACCGACTCAAGGATTACTTGCACGTCTTTTTGCAGCAGCTTCGATTCGAGGAAGAAGCGAGCTTCTTCAGCGTAAGGCTCAGAATCACCATCTTGCCTCACTGCAGGGCACTAAAAAGGAATTAATGATAATTTGTGTAATCACATTCATAACCAGAACTAGTTACCCTAGTTCTGTTGAGTAGTATCATATGAACTTAAATTTTGTAATACTTACTCGAATACCCGACAGCATGAGCGTGATCTGGTAAAAGTCAGGCAGCAAGCAAAGTCTGACTGTGGAGCCGTCACGTACATACTCAATGATAGCGTTAATCGGCTGATATGCGAATTTAGCAACGAACGACTTAGGGTTGTCTCCAGGAATCTTGATCTCTCTGATATGATCCTGTGATGCAATACAAAAGTGAGGATTTGTAGCTTCAGAAACAATTTTTTATCAGAAAAAGGACTACTTCAAAAGAAACCTATTAAAAGGCAACACAAAACGAAAATTAAATTGTGGTTCGTTTCTAATCTTTGTCACCGACTGTAACACTAAGGCGCTGCACAAACGTGTGTCTTGTGTCGGACACAAGCTACCAATGAATATTTGATTTTTATATAACCAGTAAGTCCCTGCGATCACGCAAACATTGTTTTTTGTTTTGTCCTGTTGTTTCCTCATACTCGATGCCGATCACAAAGTGTTCGGTGTCGGTAACTGGAAACTAAAAGTCGTCAGTTGAAGAAGACACAAGCAACATTAAAAAAAATCCGTACAATTGTACTGAGCTGCGCAAACCTACGAATTGCAATCGGTGCCCTGTGTGCCACACAAGTAGAGGATTCGATCCCGAATCTCGGGATCCAGGTCAAGTTTTGTCCCGAAATTTTTCGCGATGAAATTAAATGTATCCCGTTATTTTCGGGATTGATATATTTTTTAGCTTGAACGCCAGAGCATGAACGCACGCGCGTGCCGCATTTTAAAAGTATTTTTTACTTATTTCTTGATAAGACATAATATTTAAGATATATATATCATAGATCACATTTTATAGATATATAAATAAACAAACACAAAAGTAATTATTTAAATTGCTTATTTCGAGTTATTATAATGCTCCACAATTTTTATATTTTGTTTAACTGCCTTTTTGAAGAGTTAAACTTAAATATTCTACGTCCTCACAAAAGTAAAGATAACTAAAAAAAAAATTGATATCTTTTACTGTGTTTTAGTTACCACTTTCCATTAACAATACAATCCCGGGACTATCCCGTGATCCCGATATTAACTATAGGTAATCCTGTAATCCCGGGATTAGAAAAATCGACCGGGGTCGAATCCTTTACACACAAACCACGCACACCGAGTGGGTGTTCTTCACAGACGGAAAACAAGCAACGAATTGTACCAGTAACCAGAAGTAGCGACCGGCGTCTGAGTCTGATCGTCGCCACCGGACAAAACAACTACTTTTACCAGCGACCAGGAGTAGCAGCTGGCGACTGTGTCAGATTGCCGCTACAGGACACAGCAACTACGGTTTCCTGTGATGGTGTGCCGTGTCGGTAACAGAAAAGTGTCTACATTTGCGCAGCCCCCCCTTAAACATTTTATTTGGTACTTTAAAATGTAATTTGAAATCTTTTAAAATTCTTATACTAATCTTTATGTAATTGCCATTTCTCTGTCAAGGGTCTCTGTCCATTGTGGCATTTGTTGGACTTTGACGCCTTGAATAAATTAACATTTTTTTTTTCTTTCCTTCGTCAAACTTCAAGTTTGGTATTCTATCATAAACACACACACACACATATAACAGTATCGCTGTTGTTTCGTCTGCGTGAATTTTCTGTAACGTCATTTATATGCACAGGTACATTATTATCCAGAAGGTATCTAAGGGATTTTAATATTTTGGCCTGTTTTCTTACTGACATTTTATTCAGAAAGTAGCAGTCACATGAAACGCACATTAATCAATAGCTGGCAACAATGCAAACAAGTATTGAATGAGACAAAATCATTGAATGCGTCACGTTTCCAAAATACAAGCTATCAAAGTGGTACTTACTGGTGTTGATTGTAACTTATATACCCTCAGAAACATGATGCTTTTGAAGATTTTGTCTCATACAATACTTCTTTGTATTGCTACCAGCTATTGATCAATACAGGTATTATTGTGCTTGCTATTTTGAAAATAAAACAAAAATGCGGAAATTAGGCAGGCCAGGCTTCATACAAAAATATTTAAACGCCTTTCATAAAGACCAGTTCGTCTAAAACAGGTAAAAATAGATTCAGAAAGTTATTTTGGCACTTCACATATAATATGTACAATAGTACTAGCTACTGGAGTAGTTTTATTCCATATCTTCATGAAGAAAATTATACAGGGTGGAAGATGAAGTAGCCCAGAAGAGAAGTTCCTTAAATCTTACAACTGTATTCAACTGCATGGACTGCTTCAACATACCACCCTGAATAATGAATGCGCACTAAATATAGTAATGATTTTATTAAGAGATCAATTTGATTCGCTTAATTTTTTGACCATTCTTTTTTCTCTGTAATGCTTTTTGGAATGGGTAATTTTAGTTTCAATCCAGCATTTGTAGTGCATTCCTTGTTAACATAATTTCTTATTCATGTCAAATTTCTATAACAATAGTTATGGCTTAGCAGCTATTAGTGGCATTTCTACAGTTTACTATGATTTGGATTGGTTAGACAGTATGTTTTTATTGACACTGGACAAGACCCTTGTTGATGACCCACAACTCATTCAAACTAGGTGTGCGAAGTCATATCATGTGCATGTGTTTTGGCTTTTAGTTCTTTACATAGAACAAATATTCAAAGTTGTTGATAAAGAAATTGGAATTTGATAACTTACTTGAAGGTCTGTTCCCCAGATGCCCTTGTTTTGTGACTTCGCAACATCTTCGATCTCTACCAGCCTTCTCAATTGTGGTATGTTTCTGCCACCGTCTCTAACCTTTGCCAAGCCTTCGGCAAGGAGAGCCTCAGTGAGGTTTTCATCCTTAGTGGGGTCTTTTCCGGCCCACACGCTTCCATACTCTCTGGTTGCTGAGTTTGGTGGCTTTTCAGCAGTGAAGATCACTTCCCGACCTACTAGTTTCCTGAGGAACTCACGAGCTTCCCAAGCGTAAGGCTCATCCTTTGACTCGACATCACTGTTAATATGAAAATACATTCATAGATGGTTGTAAAGAGTAACTTTAGTGTATGTATAGATTAGATAGCATAGCAATTTTAGTTGATTGTTGTATTGTAATACATCTGTATTGTAATACAAAATTGAGGCCCCAGATAGGCTGATTAGTGACAGAAATGTTTCGCCTAGCTTATTATAGGTAAGTACACCTTAAAATACATCAGCATACAATATCAACAAACAACAATAGCAAATGCAGATATACCTACTTGAGTTTCTTTTTTGCCCTATCATATGCATGAAATATAAAAATGATGAAATTAGAAACAAGCAGTTTGAAGTGTGTAACATAATACTGGAATATCAAGTACACGGCAGTAGCAGTGTCATGAGCAGCAGTTTACATGGATCATCATTATCCAAAAAATTAAGGTAATAAAAATGTTTTACTGGGACGCCTGTTTCACTTTAAGTGTTAGTCTTTTTAATGTCTCATCAAGATCATTTAGTTTGGTAAAGGCATCAGTGCCTAAATAGGAACAATAATCACAGCTGCATTGATTTTATAAAATATTACAAAGTTGGCCACTCTATTAGTATTATATTTTGTCAAATTTATAATAGTATTATAATTTGTACCTACACAATTCTCAATGTAAAAGTTTCATTGAAGGATTTTATTTGTTTTAAATTAGAAGTAAGATTATAAGTTATTGTAAAATTTACAGTTTAAAAAAATATAAGCACTGTAATGGTTGTTTTAATAACTTCTTTAAGTTAATTTAACTTTTTGGATTGCATGATGACTTTACATGTAAACCTTTCTATAAAGTAGGGCCTGGATAATGGATATATAGGACATTTTTTTTTTTTTTTTAATCTGTTTCTTGAATATCTACCTTTTTTATATGCCCCGCTCAATATCAGATGCATACGTAACTATTCAGCTAATGATTGATTTATTTTAAAAAACTTACACAAGACATGATAATATTTAACATAATTAGGTATTTATATCACTACTGTCTGTAGATACATCAACCAAAATATTATCTAGTCTAAAATCGCATCCTATTATTTAATTTGCATTAGGCTTTCATAGTTAATGTTAATTATATTTATATTTTAATCCAGGCCCTATTTATTTAACATGAATATGTAGTTTATTGACTGCTATAATGAGTGATTAAAAGTCAATATATGAAGTGAAGCTCATTAGATACTACAAAGCTTCTTAGTGTTTATTTTGATGAGCCATGTCTTCATTGAAATGGTATCTATAAAACACTATACTTCTATAAAGTTGCTATTTAAAAACTAAAATCTATATATATAATTCTCTCATCAACAATTCACATTATTTATGAGAGACTACAATACGAAATCTATAAAATGCTAATCTGTAGCAAATGTTTAACACGAGATGGTAATACTTGGATTTAATTGTTATTTGAAGTGAGTAAAAGAATTATGATCCACATCACTCTCTAATCATGTTCTATCATAGCAGATCTTTTGCAAGAGCTGTTTTTTTGAACAGAAATATCTGGCAGCAGCGGAGGGTAATTTTATCCTTATAAGACTTGAATGAAATAGAAGTTGACCCAATTAGACACCTTAAAACCGTGGGTTTAATTAGTCAATGTTAAGGCTTACAAAATCAATCAACTTCTCTAGGAAAATATGGAGAATATTGTTGAATAATTTAAAAATATTCACGATGTACTAGAAATGGTCCAGAAGTTTCTTAAATGTTAGGTGATAATTGCTTTAAAAGTATTGACATTCAAATTAGAAAGGTAACATTTCCCTTCTAATTGAGGCTGTTTTGTAAGTACTATGATGTTCTCAGTAAGAAAACAAAAAACTTATTTTGTGAACAGTATTCATTCATACAAACTCTACTAACTACTAATAATACATATACTAACTAATTATCATTCCAATCTGTAAGTACCTATCACCATATGTTACCAATGTTAAGGTATAACCTTACCATATGGAACAGGACCAACAAAGCAAGCAATAGTGTTAGTTTGAGCACAACTTGAGCTTATGTACAGCAGCAACATGTATTGGCAGAATGCTACTGTATGGGTTCAATACATTTTGTCACCCATTCCCATAAAGTTGAAACTAAATAAGATTTCTGTAATTTCTTGATGATTCAAATGATCTTCTAAACATCACTCAAGTTCCATTTGTCATGATTTCTAGTCATTAACAAGTGAATAGTATCTAAGTACACTGGAGAACATAATATCAGATCCCATTATTCGCAATTGCCTCGCAGAATACTTAATAAAGTGATAGTTATGTAAAGCTGTGTTTCATTTATTTACTTTGATTTTACTTACAGTATTTAGTCTGAGCAATCATTTTTGCTATCAATTTTACTGAAGGAGTTATTTTATACTATAACAAAAGCTTGATATATGATTGCATAGCGCACAGCTTCTACTACAGGGGGGAAAATTTTTGTTCCCCTTTTAATATTTAGTTTATTGTATGATTGAATGGTAATTATTAAGATAAACTCTCATTTATGAGTTAGATTCATCTCTCTTAGATTGTATTTAGAGAATGCACAATATTCAACTATATCTCTGCATAAGACAGATCACAATAATTACATACCCAGCATTATTTAACATGTTGTGATTGACATTGTAGACATGTAAAATTGTTTTAATGACTTAAAGGTGTAGTTTTTTTGTGTACTGAATCAACAATTGTGTTTAGTTGATGTGTAAATACTGACTTGTTGGCGGTTTTCTGGCGTGCTAGCTTGGGCGCGGTGATGCCCGACAGCGCGATCACTTTCTCTGGAGGTGGCCCGCCTTGAGGCTGGCGTCTTATCACAATCGTGTCACCGGATAGTACCTGTTTAGCACAGATGGTTATTTCTTGTAACAAGCACGTTTTAACATAATTTTATCTAAGCATCACATAAAACCCGCAACTCTTTATCTCGATCTGCCAGCTGGCACTAAATGGACGAGCAGCAAGTATCACTACAATAATACAAATTATTTTGACGAGCATCTGAAATCAAGCAAAAAGGGGCTTCGGGAATTGGAATACTCTTCAAATCATGTGCGCGATGTGATGCCAACGGGGCAGATTAACGAGATCGGCACGAGGCATCTTGGCTTACTGTTATGAGAATTATAAAAACATGTTATTGTTGAATTACCTGCTTCACGATTCCGATTTTGTAAGCAGGCGTCGGTGCTGGAGCACTCATTTTTAATGTATTTCCCTTATGATATCCGATAAATGAATATGATGATATAAAATGACCGAAGAGCGAACAACTAACAAGATTGGCGAAACGTGGCCGCGCTAGTGTTTCCACATTTGAGAACTGTAAATTATATTGATGATAATGTTGATACTTTCTCCGCAGTACGTATTACTGATATTCTCGGCAACACTGAATAGTTTTTAATGAGCTCAATAGTAAGAAATATTACTAAAGTTTATACTTGCAAAATCGACTAAAGTTAAGTCAAAGTATTTATTCATACTTATTGTTTTTATCATAGAGAGAACAAGTAATTATTTAATATGGTGAAGTTTATTTTCCGGCAATTGATACACTTGGACTTTCACTGTTATGTTTTCCAAACCAGTTTTTATACTCTTTATACACTTTTCAGTTATTTGTTCTATGCTCTGTATTTCTGCACTCAATAATTTGTCTGAGGATATCGATTGCATCTCTGACATAAGGAATCGACTACGATAAAATTATAATTAAAATCGACTAAACGGGTACAAATTACGCCACATAATAAAAAAATGCACACGTGATACAACGTGGAACGCGTAATCACTTTTGGGTTTACCATAAACTACAAAGTTAGTTAGTAAGCAGTTTTATTTTATTATGTTAGAGCGTGGTTATATGAATAATTTCCGTCATTGAGCATGATAATAAATATGCATATTTTATTACATTTCTATTATTCTTCGATAATTAATTAAAATGTTTAGTTGGAGAATGAATTATTTAAGTACCTACCTAGCAAATTGAATAATTTAAAGGATTTCAAGTTACCAGTTAACGGCCTAGGGCTCGTTAACTGGTAAAATGACGACCACAGGGCACCTGGAATTAATGAGCTAGTTTCGGTTGGAACAGTGCATAAGCAAGGAGCCGGACGCTCGGTGCTATCACTGCATTCACTGCTTGGTTCCCCAAGCGGCGTGGGGTACGCTGGCCGAATGTACAGCGTGGGTGAGCCGCACCGTGCCCGCGTTACAGAGGTAGGAGAAGACTTGTCTGCGTAGAGTCCTGGGATGTGGTGATGTCCTTCTGTCGAAACAGTCATGTCGCAGAAGGAAACTGCGGAAAGGGCAAGGGAGATGAGGAGATTCCGCCTGACGCTCAACGTCGGTAGAGAGCGGACAACGCCATCTTCCAGCCATGCTTTATCCAAGTTGGTCGAAGAGTGTAAACAGGGCACACTGAACCCGAGAAAATAGGGCGAAAAGTTCCACGCGCGCTTCTCTTAGAGAAACGGGTGGAGTTTTACACATCACTCTCCGTAGGACGAGGCCTTCAGGTCAAGCGCGCCAGCACTGGCCCGGGCAGAGGAAGTCACATTAGATAAAAAAAAAAAATGGCACAGCGATATAGTGAGCGTAGCGGTGCCGCGACAGCGGTGGCAGCTTCATCCAAGTTGGTCGAAGTGATATAAGAAATTTCTTTGCTGTAACCGCTCGTTGGTTTCTAACCGCTACGCACCGCCAAATATTGTACCTACCTTATTTTATTTTATTTATTAGGGAAAACAAACAATTACACATTAAAAATTACAAAAAGTTAGGACACAGAAATTATACAAATGTGAAATCAACCACGTTCTCCACAGATACATAATAAGACAGTTTGGTTTTTAGACTAACGCATAACGTTGTAAACATTAAAAAACAGGAATTTAGTATAACTTAGTTAATAAGTGGAACATTATTATCACATTAATTTAGTTTTTCAAAAGTAACATGAGCCTAAACTTTCTATTCGGCAAAGCAAACAGATCCAAACTGCAGAAATTCTTATTAAAATTGCTCGTAAGGCGACGAAGAGGTGCACGCAAGCCAGCATTTGTGCGACAGGAAGTAGTGGCGAATACAGGTCGTGCGCGCACCTCGCGTCCCTGGCATGTTCTGGGAACTATATAACACAACTTGTTGCAAATGTCTAAACAATCATACGAGTTGTTGCATAAGTCATACAAAAATGTAGTTTCAAGAAACGTACGCCTTGAACTCAAAGAAAGCAGATTATATTTTTGAAGTAACTCACTATATCTATCAGCGATAAGACCGCCTTTGTAACCATAAAATTATTAGTTTTGTAAGCCCGTTATGTTTAATTTTTGGTGTACAATAAAGTTTTATTCTATTCTATTCTATTCTATAATAGAGATAATATCTTTTTAAGCAACGATAATGCATAGACTTCAAAAACTTACGTTGTGTGCTTTCTATACTCTCAATGTATTTATTGTAGTAGGGGTCCACACAGGTACTGCATATTCTAATTGAGACCTTACTCGTGATCGATAAAGATATAAATATGTACTAGGGTGCTTAAATTCCGTAGCTGATCTCATCACAAAGCCATACATACGATAAGCATTATTTACAATTTTATTAACATGTGCGTCTATGTGCAGTTTATCGTCAAGTATTATTCCCAGGTCGCGAATCAAACTCTCCCTTGCAAGAGTTTCGCTATGTATTGCATAGGGGTATTTAAAAATGTTTTTGTTTTTGGTGAAGCTAATACAACAGCATTTAGAAATACTAAGTTGGAGTTTATTTTTAGTGCAATAATCTGCAAGACGATTGAGGTCTTGTTGAAGCAGTTGACAGTCAAGCATAGTTTTGATGGGTCTAAATACTTTAAGGTCATCTGCGTAGAGTAGGAATTTAGAGTTAAGGAAGCACATGTCAATATCATTGATAAAAATAATAAATAACAAAGGGCCTAGTATCGAGCCTTGAGGCACCCCTGATGATACAGTTATGGATTTAGATTGGAAACCATTAACTACCACTTTTTGCGTTCTATTTGTAACATAGGAAGTAAACCAACGGAACAAATCCCCACGAATGCCACTAAATGCTATTTTGCCTAAAAATAATTTGTGATCGACCTTGTCAAAGGCTTTACGGAAGTCAGTGTAAATAGAGTCCACCTGTACACGTGTGTCTAAATTATTGAATAAATAATCAGTATATTCAATCAAATTAGTAGTTGTAGATCTTTTCTTCACAAACCCATGTTGTTGCTTAATAATCTTATCATGAATAATCGGATATAGCCGGTTGTGGACCAGCCTCTCAAAAAGCTTTGATAAGGTCGACAAAATGGAAATAGGACGGTAGTTCTCAATTTCGCATTTAACACCAGATTTATGGACGGGGGTGATATTGGCACGTTTCCATACTTCTGGGAAAGTCCCTTGGCTTAAACATCTATTATAAATGATAAATAGAGGGAGACTCAAAGTGACAGCGGTATTTTTAAGGAAGAGTGGCGGGATACCGTCAAGCCCTGGGCCTTTAGAACAATCTACGGATTTCAAAGCACTGTGTAAATGTTCAATATTGATTACAATATTGCTGACGAGACGACTATTCTTAGCATCGTCAAAAGTGTCCTGCTGCACATTGTTGAGAGTGGAAGGCTCACAAACAGAATGGAAGAATTTTAAAAAGAGATCACAGATTTCTTCTGGATTATTGGACGACTGTCCCTCGTAATGCATAGTTGAAGGAATGGACGATTTGGATTTACAGTTCGTTATAAAAGTCCAGAAATATTTAGTGTTGACTTTTACTGACTGACTACATATATCGGCAATAACAAATATTAGATTCAGAATGAAATCTCGACCTATATAGTGAAAATTGTTCATAATCTGATAAATTTTCATACGTCTTCCATTTACACCACGCCTCAGTTTTATTTTTAAATATATGTATCAATGATGGAGAAAACCAGACCGGATATTTAGAAGACTTGACCGATGTTAAGGGAACATGAGCTTTAATAGATCTACTTCATAAAATGTATTTACTGCATCTTCTGCAGACTGCCCCTGCAATAATTCGCCCCAGTTAACTTTGTCCAAATCACCGTTAATTTCTTCGTAAATCGCCTAACGGTAATTGTACCTCTGTGTAAATTTACGTGCCATGGCTCTGTTACCTGATTTGAAAGAAGCCAATATACATAAGGGTGGGTGATAAGAGTCTGGGGGTAATAGTGTGTCAGTGGGTGCTATAACAGAACACTCACTGTTACTAATAACCAAATCAAAAATCTTCCCGGTCCAATTTTTATATTATTATACTGGTAGGCATTAAAAATGGACATAAAGATGTTTATATGTCTACAAATTGGAGTGATGCAGCTATTTAAATCTTGTATAGTAAAAATTATTGTATTATTCATTTATGAAAATGCCGGACGAACGCGTATCAATGTTCATAATAACCCAAACTTAAGTGACGTCTAAACTTCATTATTTGTCACAGTACTCGGGTACTGTGACAAATAATAAAGTTTAGGTCACTTTTATTACTTTGGCCAATTCAATTAATTGCTTTGCCCAATTTGACCAGTCACTATTCACAATACCCTCATTAAGTAATAAATGGTTATCATATATGTATATAATAATGGCACGAATTATCGCAAAATTAAACTTTTGCATCGATTTGATGTGGCTTTCGACTGGCTGCTGTAACTTGCTGCCCCACGCGCATTAACAGCAGGCAGGCTACCTTGTCCTTCCACAACTAACAATTGCAGCGACCATCTGGTGTTTAACACTAGCTACGGTAGTTGTAACTGGTCATATCAAGTAAGTTCGTTCCTTCGTTAGCTCGTAAGTCATATATGGATAAACTGATATCGATAAACTATACGTCGTCGTTAGATTCGTCTTGATGATGCAACTGGTTTCATTAAAATTAAAATACCAGCCAAGTGCGAGTCGCACTCGCACACACAGGGTACCGTAACACCAAACAATTAAAAAAAAATATGTTCGATGGTCATTCATATGTAAATTTACATTTAACAGCAAAACTAAATTTGTTTTCCATTATTTAAGTATGTTGATGAAAAACAAAGTTACTGTTGCAATTTGATAAAAAAAAGTCCCATAACTCTAAAACTAAACATCAAATCTTATTCTAACCAGTTTTCTTTGAAAGTTTTTTTACGTTCTATAAACCTACATTTTTTCAGATTTTCCTCCACACTCAACAAAGCACAACACAACACGACTTTTGTCAATTATCACGATTTTAGCAGCAAATACCTCATCAACCTTTGACTTAAAAAAAGAATATCTTCTAGAAGAAACCTCGATATTTTTTTAAGAGCTATCGATAGACACCTACCCCACACAGTTGTATACGTAGTTTTTTTTTCAATCTCAGTTACTTGCATTCGGAATTAAAACTCTGTGACATACGGACGGACAAACAGCCGGACAGACCGAATCCATAAGGGTTCCGTTTTTCCGCCATTCGGCAACGGAACCCGAAAAGAGGAGCATTTTGTGAAGTTCAACTTTTTTCTTTTCACAAACCCATCGTGTATGGTATCAAACTGATGGGTTTTAAAAGGTGATTTCAAAAATAAAGAATTTATCATTCACGATAATAGTTAGTAAACAACGTAACATTTAACTAGTTAGCGAAATTCGACAGCCGTCATTCGTGCCACACGCTCTTGGCCGGTTTGTTATTTAAGGCTATTTCAAAGAACCTTTTTTGAAATATGGCCAGCTATATGTCAAGTATAAGTCGTCGCCATAGAGAAAATAGAAAAAAAACAAATTTTAAACTAGGAAAGAAATAAATGACAAATGACTTCTTCCATTACTTTCCTACCGTGTAGAATGATTTATATTATGTAGCATTTTCCAGTGTCGATAGTCACTGTTGTTCATGTATTTTTTAAAATAGTGTATAAACCTTAACAGTTATAAGTTGAAGAAGTATTAAAATGGCAAACGCAGATTTTAGAAAGGATGTGACCATGCCTGTCCGACCTAGAAGTGTCTATACAGCGCACTCCTACAATCAGGTGATGTAACCCCAATAATCATTTACCTACTTATCATTATTTAAGGTATTAATGAATGAACTGGTTATCGATGATCACACCGACTATTTAAAGAAAAGTTTTATCTATCCATACGTAGCTCGGAACGCCAACGAATTGAACAGTTCAAGTCTAATGTCATACTTTGTTGCCCGAACAAGGGCGTGAGCGCGATCCAGCTGCATACAATTCGCATGAGAAAAGGAGAGTTCAATGAAACGCTGATCTGGCCTAACTTAACTGCATCCTGGAGTAGTGAAATTCGCTTTGTACAATACCGATTGTGACAATTAAATTGTATTATTGGAGATGTTCGAACTGGCGCGAATAGTTAAATTCCTAATCATAACAACAATCAAAGCGTGTACAATGCGTTTCAAATAAGAATAGGACTGCCCTTACGTCGTACAGTGACGGTAAAGCTGTCAAATCGAAAGAAAGTTGGGTAGAGTCGGCAAAAAAGAATTAAGTGTGATAATATTTATATTTTATTGACAAAAAAAAATACGGTATAGGGTTTAGATTGACCTAAGACTAAGTTAAAGCCTGACCAATACAGAGCGAGAGTATAATAATACAAAAAAAAAAAACTTATTCGGTGGCTTGGCACAAACATAAAACCATTGGTGAATAAACCAGTCGTGGCGAAGGTATCGTTGTATTCAGCACCACCATGCTCTCGGTTAAAACAACGGTTCCATTATAAAGAAAACAAAACATTAAAAAAAAAAAATATTTGTAAAATGTAATTCAAGCCATCAATGAAAACGTAATGCGCTCATACAATGTGGCTACAGAGGGGGAACAAACAGACCGCGTACCGCATTTGGATGCTCTCAGGTGCTTGAGCCAGCTATCAACTTATGTTAGAGAGCTATGATACCGTGCTACTCTTCTCTACGATTTGATAGGTCTATCTGAAGTATATGCGTGTTTAGCCGCTAACGAATTGTACTGAGTTAGGTGCACACAAAAGACTTCCCTGCCTGCTCTAAAAAAACCCGGGACTCGAATCTACGTTACTTGTATTAAACATGTGCGCCTCATTTAGGAGGAGTCGAACTTGTCTGCCTTCCAAGACTACAGCAAGTTTCTCGAGGGTGGTCTAGGCCAAGCTGAGCTTGTGGGTGCGGCAGGATGGCAGCCACCGTGGCGCGCGCCCCTGCAGCGCAAAGCGCCCTTCTACCCTGGAGATGACATCTACCACGCTGATACTTGGCGCGAGCTTGAGGCAAGTTCACAAACACGTACACTAAACATATGCTAGCACACACACACATTTGTGAGATATAAAATTAGATTTCTATACATTTAATTCAATATAACTCAATTATGTGTCCTGTATCCTGCATTCAACAGCCCCCTACAACTCTTTGAAGAGTCACAATTTATACGTCTTAAAGCAGGCAATGATAATATCTAATCTTCAGGTGAGTTGGTATAGGCTAGAGTATTTATTTGTGTCGGAACATCTAGTAGCTTTGATGCATCACCCTTTAGTAACGAACCGAACAATGAGCATGGTACTCTTTGGACCAACTTTATTTTGGAAACAAACTAGCGAATTTGTTTAATTTCTTTGAGCAACACAAGCGCGGGAAAACGTTACAAAGTTTTATTCGAAAAAAGAAATGTTAAACCTTGAATTTGCCATAGATGACGGATGTAGTGGGAGGAGCTGGATACAATGCCTCGGTGACTCCTCACGGCACCGTCTGCCTCCGCCTGAGAGATCGTGTCAAGTAAGTGCAAACTAGGTTTTGAACCTCCTTAGTTGGTAGCAATTGCGGACCTTGGAAGCAACCAGTAACTATAGATATTAGATAGGACGAAAAACACATGAAAGGCATCGTGCCATTCAGACTTAGGGCAGCTTTCGAATTATTTGCGGGATGCGACTACGTGTTTTAATGATTAGGAAGTCTCATCCAGTTGACAATAACATACAAGATAAGTTTTTTACAGACCAGGCACCCTTTTTTTTATTTGATTGAAGTGAAAACGTCTTTAGCGGCATTACCTGTGCACTTTTGTGATGGGTAAAAAATGTTAAACCGGCTATCGAAAATTCGTAAGACGGATTGTAAGAGTTCTGAAGTGTTAAATTGTTAATGTAAGCGTGTAAGTAGAGAGCGTTTGAGTGGCCGCGTCCGAGCCACAAGCTGCGGGAGTCGACCGCGCTCGCTACGTGTGGCGTGTGGCTGCGTTTTGTTGTTCGACTCGCGCTCACACACGGCCACATTCGCCGGCTTCTCCCCGCGTCTCGGGTCTAGTCTTGTTGTAAGCAGCGTACTGAATGCACGTACACGATGACTACGGTAGTAATAGTATAATAATAAGCAACAAAAACGAAATCAAGAGTGCGTCCATTTTTGACAAACACACGTCGTCGGCCTCTGCCGAGTACCACTTGAACAACTGCCGAATGTGCAAGTGGCAGCGGCGTGTATTGGTCTGACTGAACCACTGGTGGCCGCGTTTAGTAGCGGCGACTAGTGGCCATAATGTGCGGAGGCTCTATACAAGAAAAGTTAACTGACACAATCGGCGAATTTCGTATCGCACCCCGCGCAGAATTCGCTTCATTTTGGTAGAGCTTTATAGCCAGTGTCTTTTTTTCCGTGTCTGGTTCATCCTAAGTAATGGATAAGGTGGAAGCGACAGGGTGGCCTGTGAAAATCAAATTTTCTTAAGTTTTTTTCAATTTGCCGGTCAGTGTCATTTTTTATGTTGAATAAAATATGACACGCGGCCGTAACTAATATGGCTTTACTGAGTTATAATCAGAGGTACGAATTAGGTAGACTTATTTGTGTACTTACACTGATTTCATACAGCGAAAGAATAAAGCGGAAATGCCTGAAATCCCGAGATTAAGTTTAAAGAGCAGAAAAATCCCGTGATTTATTAAATAAAAAAGTTATTTACGTTTACACAATTTAAACCATCCGATATCGGATGTCCGAAAGTTGCAAAATTCCAATGCGCACACGCAAGGGAAGATCTATAATAATATCAACATTTCGATGCAAGTACAAAAATAACTGTACCTATTTCCGACGTCTGGTTATAATGATTAAAGTCATCAATACAAGCCCTTTAAGTTCATGTAACCCCATAGAATGACTTTTCCATGAAATAGTCATTCATTGCATTCTGCCTGCCCTAACCTGCCTACTACATTTCGGCGATGCATTTTGATTTGGTGTATACAGAATTTTTTAAGTAAGTAAACTTCTTTTCAGAGTGGACATGACGATCGACGGCGCAGTGCGCGTAACCAACGCAAAAAACAATATAATCCTGGCGCTGTCACGTTCGGGCGCCGCTGCCGCGCTCATCCACCCAAATGGGCGGGTCTACCACTACGGATCACGAGTCGAAATCCAGGCTCGACACCAGCAGGGCAATAACAAGTTAGTCCCGTTCAGTATCCCGACCCGGAGGGTAAAGGGTTCTACAAAGTGAACCCCGGCGGCCTTCTTGACTCCCTGTGACACATGGGCGCTGTTCTTTGCTTTGTAGAACCTATAAATATGACGCATCGAGCTTTTTCGGCCGCCCGCTGAGCCTAAAGGAATCTGGCCTCTACACCGTATCATACCAAGACCTAGGCACGGTTGCAAGGCACGTGGCAGGCCAAAAAAATATTGTTTGTATTGACAAGTGTGAGAGAATCTCGACCACAGCTTTTTAAAGTGGTCGAGATTCTGACCCCTTTCAGAGAATATATGGTTTTAAAAAGCTTGAACCTTCTATGCGCTAGAATATAGGTACTAACGACCGCTCTTTTGTAAATTATGATTTATATGCTAAGCAAGTGATGCTGGTTGGTCCTCAGAAAAGCTGGCCTTACATTGTAAAGTAGAGCAGGTGCATCTTAATACGAATCCTAAGTCTTGAAACTTTAAATTTCCCCGTTTTTTAAATGTCCATGAATGAGCCTTTCCTATAACTTAATCCTGTTATGATCAAATCTGGTAATTCACGCCGTTATAGGTTTTTCCAGTCATATATGTAGATGCTAGTTAGATTTTGTAGCTAGTTATCGATTTATTTCCTAACATAACCACAAAAATAGACATCTGTAGTTTGTAAAGTTTCAAAGTGCATATTCTAGTACTCATGTGCCTGACCTGACCTAGTTTTCGCCGCGGTGCCTGGACGGTCGCGGGGTACTAGCTATTACTCGCAGACCGATAGTCAATAACATACAAATTATGCGTGGCCTTCTGAAGTTTGCAAGGCAATTTTTTTGTTATATTTCTCACTTAATACCGGCCTGGTACATTAGTTTCTAAGAAAACGCAAATAGATTTCCTACACCGGAGCCGGTTCCTATTTTTAGGCAAAAATACTAAATGTTAAGATAAATCTGTCTTTTGAGATGCAACTGTTGTTTATAGCGGTACCCGTTGGGTACTTCCTTAATAACAGATTTCTGAACTATTTGTAAGTTTAAGTTGGTCACGTTTCAGACTCGAAACGGTAGCTATACAGATTTGTTATCACTAAAAACGTAATGTTTTACTCATGGTTACTTATTATAAAACCGGATTTGTATAACTCTTTAGGAAAGTGCTCGAAAGCGGGACTGCTATGCGTTGGTTCCTGCCTTCCTGGGTTCGATCCCCAGACAGTGCAAAAGATTATGTACAGACCGCCAGCACATCAAGCTATCCAAAACTGTAAAATTTACGCAATCAACCTTGAACCTAATTTTTTAACGATAAAGTTGAAAATCTATTAAATACACACAGGCAGATTGTTGTAACTTGATGTGCTGACGTCTGTACGTACCGACTCGGGTTATAAAAGGTCGCAGTCACACTATAACACCTTTTTCGTAGAATAATGGTGAGATTCTATGTTTGCAGGTACGCGAAAATGTGGTACAAGGGCGTGTCGTTCACGGCGGAGCAGTGCGCGCTGGTGTATCTGGTGGACGCGGCAGGCACGCGCACCACCACAGATACCTTCCTCGACATGAGCCAGGACTTCACCCTCAATGTCTTCTACAAGTAACCACATTTATTTACAATCCATTTTCTTAAACGAACATAGGTGCTCAGGGTAGCGCTGACAATACGACAAAAAAATTAAAACAGTGGTAAAACTAGTTCATAGGATATTTTTTTTTAAATCGGATGTGCCTTACTAGGCGCGTTCTTTATTTACTCTATTGTTAGAATTGAAATCATAAGAGATCTCTTGACAACCAATAACTTACTATATATTAGCCAGCGTGAGATGTCAAATTAACAAAAACTACAGAAAAAGTCTCCTATCATCCTCGTAACTATATCCTCTCCGCTTTAAACTATTACTGGGCTTGAGTGAAGGGTTGTCTGTGCAGCGAGTCCCGCCATGGGCCGTCGTACGTGAATGAAGCGCTATCACTGCTGCAGGCGGCGCAGTACTGGCTGACTGACGACGGCATCGACAACTGGATCATCAACAACGTGCGTGTCAGCCAGACCGCTGACGGACTCGTCAGGTATTATTATATCAACACACTAGGGCTCTGTATGGTGTCGGACGTAAAGAATAGCACCATCCCATATCTTCCCGTGGGTGTCGTAAGAGGCGACTTAGGGATTTGCCAGAGAATGGGCAGCAGTGTTCTCTGTGCTTTTGTAACAACCGTACTGCGATCGCCAACCCGCCTGCCAAGAGTGGTGATTATGGCAAAACCCCCCAAAATGTCTATGTGGCGACACTTGGGGGAGGCCTATGTCCAGCAGTGGGGGCGTCTTTTGGGCTGAAATAATGATGAATGATGACACTGGGTACTTCTCGACCGATTTTACCCGGGCTTGCGTCGTGTTGTGCGGTTTGCACAACAATTGCTGCTCATAGATTATAATTTTTGACACGTGATACTTGCACCGGGTCTACCCACACTTTGTGTACGCTGAATGGGATACTTACCTCCTAATCGGGTCAGAGGGACTCAATAAAACATAGCGTAGCTAATAAACGACACAAATGTGTGGAATTTTATTTTTTCCATTCTTTTTACTAAGATGTTTTACAATAGTTTTCAAATCATTGCACCGTTAATTCATTGTTCAGAATAGTTACAGCACTGATGACAGACACTGATTCTTCGTCTTCTTATAATATTTTATTTTTACTTTTGAATAGATTCTTTTTTATTTACCGATTTTTTGTGAATGTGTGGACATAGTAGGTTTTGTAAATATGTACCTAGTTTTTATTTGTTGCTTTTTTTTTGCTTTATGTTGTTCTACGTTTTGTTGTAAGCAACGACTTATTGTCGGACCTACGCTGTCCACCCATACTTATGTACAAACGCTGTAACATTCAAATATTGCAAAACCAAGTGATTTTAAAGTACCTTACCATGGAGTTTCTTGCCCGTTCTTTTCCACAGGAAACGACAAAGATTGATTCAGATTTATTTATTTGCCAACAATGTGGGTACAAGTTTAAGATGATACAATATGATGATACAAACAAAGCCAAGTTATAAAGGCGCTCGTCTGCGAAAATACCATCACCACACCATAACCACACCATAACCACAACATCAACACACCATAACCACACCATTCACCACACCATAACCACAACATCACCACACCATAACCACAACATCACACCATAACCACAACATCACCACACCATAACCATAACATCACCACACCATAACCACAAAATCACCACACCATAACCACAACATCACCACACCATAACCACAAAATCCACAACATCACCACCCCATAACCACAACATCACCACACCATAACCATAACATCACCACACCATAACCAAAAAATCACCACACCATAACCACAACATCACCACACCATAACCACAAAATCCACAACATCACTACCCCATAACCACAACATCACCACACCATACGCTGTCTAAGAGCAATGTTTAAATTAAAAGATACAGACAGCTGCAAAACTTTTTTTATTGAAAATAAACTACTTACTTTTCCCTGTCTTTACATATTAGAGCTTTCCATTTTTGTTAAAACCAATAGTCACTTATTCCCTACTTTAAAGGATACAACAAACCGAAGTACAACAATCAGGTCACAGTATAAATATAAGTTATGTACCGGTGCTCACAAAACATCTTTATTAAAAAAAAGTATTTTAGGCATGGCGCCTGTAATTTATAATAAGATCCCAAACAGCATCAAGGAGCAACCGTTGAGAATTTTTAAAAAACAGCTCTCAACTTTGTTAATACAAAAATGTTATTATTCTGTATCAGATTTCTTAGTAGATAAAATATAGCTGTATTATTATGTTACCTTATCTTGATTATTTTTTTTTTTTTGTTTTAGTCTTTGAAGATAATTTGTTGAGTGTTTATAAATTGAATTGTATAATTGTTCACAAGTTTAAATTTTTGCATGCCAAATGGTAGAATGTACCAGGAACAAATAATTACTACTGTAACAACTCATACATGTACCTACATTCAATGCAAATAAATTATTTCTATTCTATTCTATTCTATTCATAACCACAACATCACCACACCCTCACATTCCTACAAACCTACATTTTTTCAGAATTATTTCTTCTTTTACTTTAGTTTAGAGGGCCCCCGGCCGGCCGGCCCACGCATTTTACCACTTTGGTTATGTATGTATATATTTCAAACGATTGATTATGATAATAAATGGTTTTAGGAACCACAATGTCACTTTTCAAGACCTAACTATAGCTAACCCGCACGAAAAGGTCTAATAATAAAAATTGTTTCAGTTATATACCAAACAAAAAAGTAACCCCAGGAAAACAAAATTTAGAATTGTTTTAGAATTGGCATACAAGCTAGTTCTACATCATCTACTATAATTATTATATTTTGGGCATTGCCGTGGCCGACTTGGAAATCTCTAAACAGACTTTGAACATGGAACACTCAAAAGGGGGACGTTGAAAAGAAAGTATTTTCGTTATTTACACTCTAACTGGTATTATGTTTTGCGTCAAGGTTTTAGTTTCAAAAATTTATTCTGAATTGTAGTCGTAAAATAGAATAAGATTAATAGGAATTCATTTAGCCAAAGTTTGAGAGTTTTGGAACACTCCGACTGCACTATAGGAAGATTGAGTGTTATATGTAGATAAACCTTTATAAAATCCATATAAACTGTTAAACAATCAATGAAAATTTGTGAAAAGTTTTCACAAATTCAGATTTTCTCAGGTGTTTTAGTTAATTGACCAAGACTTTCTCACCATAGATGTTACAATTTTTTTATCGTCATCATGATGTTCACAATTATTTCTTAATTTCTTCCTTGATTTCATAAAAATATAATCAACTTTTAAAACGGAGCACTCAATCCACAAGCACACCTCACTCAAGTGCTTATGCGACGTCTCCCCACAGACAATGGCAGTCCCCACCTTCATTTTGCACCGCATGCCCTATCACCTGCACACTTGATGATTTAGTTACTGCAGTGACTGCTGGAGTCCGCGTGGCTGACTTTTGGGCAAAAATATTTGAACTTTTTGCCATAAAAGAGGCCCAAAGAAGAATATAATATTTTTCTGGGGTTACTTCATTAAATTTCGAATAGTTACCTCTATCGCCATTAACTGTATGATCAGAACACCAAGCATACAATTAGAGAAGCCATACAAGAGGCAAACGTTACTTTAAGAGCTCAATTATATTTAATTAATCCGACTTAGTACGAAGCTTACTTTCACTCCTTTACTTCAGCTCGGGTTTAACCAAGTGCTTAGTTAGGTACAGGACTTACCTACAATGAAATTGGGGAAATATTTGAAGCGTTATCGAATAACACTAGGGTTTATCCGTGTATTTTATTTTTGAGTTTTTGTTGAACTAACTCAAGAAAAAAAATCCGACGATTCGAGGACAACAACATTAAATTTAAGACTTTTTCTGCGTAAACAATCTCAGTGGAGATTTCTTGGGATTATCGTTATTTGACATTAGCAATAGGTACTTATTATAGACGCTTGTAGTTTCTTCGTTACGGTGCAATAACTCTCCTTGTTGCTTTGCCGGCCCTAGTCTGGTAAAATATTATCAAATCTTATCATGTTTTGTTATCATCATGGCTAACAGAATAAGGTAGTTGCTATTACGGTTCTTGTAGTCGAAGAACAGCTGGTAAAATTGAAATACTTCACCGATGCGTAACGCATAATTATGGAAACAAAATGGGGCATTATAAGCTACATGAAAAACATTCTTATAACAATGGTCGCGTTCTAAGCTAGGCGAGAAAGAAAATTTGGCTTCTAACATATGCCCAGATTTTCTCAAGTATGTTGAGGTCGGCTTCTAATCGAACTGGATACAGCTGAATACAAGTATTTTACACGGAGCGACTGCTTATCTGATCTTCGCAACCCAGTTAGTACTTGTTAATAAATACGATACCCCTTGGTAAGACCGGTTGTCAGTGTTTCGGGTCACTGACTACCAGTAACGACTGGCAAAATCTACAAAATGACAGCCGGGACTAACGGCTTATTCGTGCTTACCGAGGCACGGAGTAAAAGAAAAAACAAAATTGGGAAAAAGCTTTGGTAGATGATTTTATTGTAAATTAAAAAATTATCGTTGTTGCAGGATTCACCGTTGCAGTCACAAGTATCAGCTTCGCACCAGCCCCAGCAACGGGTCGGCGTCTATCACGAGTCCGTTTCTGCACTGCACTGCCTCATTGGGCCAGACTCAGCATCTGTTCGTACGGTGAGAAAGACCTTCAACAAGCCTTTTTGGTGAATTGCCTCGACCTTGTCGTACATGCGACTCACTCGATCACAGTCCATTTCATCAAACACTTAACGCACTAAAAAGTTAAAAATAATACTATAACCTACTTAAATTAATAAACGTAACCTAACCTGCGATTAACCTATAATAAAATTTAATACCTAAATGACTATATAGTCATTTAGGTATCGTATATTGCTTGGCACCGACTCCAAAGAATTATTAAATTTTATTATAGGTTAATCGTAGGTTAGGTTAGGTTTATTAATATAGGTAGGTTATAGTATTATTATTAACTTTGGTCGGTTTTTTTTTGTAAAAGAAAATTTAATTTTTTAATTTTTAGTGACGTATTTTTAATCTAATAATAAAATATGTGTAGGCCTAGTAAAGATGCTTCTCGTGTGAGAAAACGGCGTCGAGCTGAAACTGAGAAAAAGGAAAACGATTAAAAGAAATTAGGGAAAGAAATGATCAACGCATTTTGAATAAGAACCCTGATCATCGCGAAAACAGACTGTCAAAGGAAATAATCAGGAAAGTCAAGAAGTTAGTACCACAGACTAACTTCTTGACTGGCCTGGAAAGTGCATACCATTACAATTCCATTCAAAACCAAAATCGCTGTACGTTTTCCTATAAAACTTGAAGAGTTCCCTTGATTTCGCCAAGATTCCATCATCAGATCCCGACTTGGTGACTATGGGACCAAATGGAAAGCATAGGCTTTGGAATAAAATAATAATTTTCCAAATCGGTTCGTAAATGGCTGAGTTATGCGCGAACAAACGCAATGCAGGGTAAACGAAAAGTAAGAAATATTTAATATTTATTGATTTTTTCAAAAACCGCTTTTCTTATTTCGATAAAATTTTCATAAAAGAATTTTTCAAATCGGTTGGCAAGCGACGGAGTTAAGCGAAAACAAACATAAAAAAAAATACCAACGTCCGAATTGAGAACCTCCTCCTAGAAGTCGGTTAAAAACATCAAAGTAACACAATACTTGACAATACATAATTAATAATACATAGTATATATAGCCTAGTGATTGCAAACCGGTTTCACTGAAACCGTAAACCCGGATTTTCAGCATTAGAAACGCCAAAAAAAAACGGATTTTGTTTACAAGTTTCCAGTATGTCGATATTTTGTTATTTTTTCAATCTGATACAAAATTAACCATAATAATTAAAGAGGGACATAACGAATCTTTATGGGTCCCGTTTTTTTTAAAAGAATCTCAATGCTCTCAATAGTGGCCGACAATAGTTGAGCTACTCGAATGTTTTTCATAACTAACACCATAATGATTTTAAAAATCAAGTGAAATAAAAAATATATCATAAACATAGATTGAAAAACACGTTTAATTGATTTTAATGAAAATCTGTTGTTTTACAATCTTATTTCACTTTTTAAAATCATTGTTTTATAGAGCAAAGTTTAATTAACCTTATTGCATTTATTATTGATCCCTTTTAAAATACTTAGATTAATATAACGTAGAACTTAAAGTAAACCTTTAATTAACATAATTATGAAAAATATTCGAGTAGCTCAACTATTGTCAGACGCTATTGAGAATATTGAGACTGTTATGATTTCCTTTTAAAAGTTAGTTTATAATTAAAGAGGTAATTTTTAATATTACGGTTAATTTTGTACCAAATCGTTAAGTGTTATGGAATGTTGGTTAATAATACTTGTTCCGTACCACTTGCTCAAAAAAGTGACATTTTATGCCACAAAAAGCGAACATAATAATAGTCATTTTTAATCTGTTAAAAACAGGGAAAATTGTACTGAATTTCATTCATCCTTTAGGGTTAGAATGTGATTTAAATTTGGAATACTTACCGAAATTTATACTGAACTACATCTGTGTTTACACCAAAAGGAATACGCATTTAATAAGCAGTTATGAATGTTATGATTATTAAATAAAATTACGAAAACCGACGAGGCCGTATGAGCTTGATGCCTTTGCTTTTCCGACAAAAAAATATTAGTCTAGGAATTGGCCGCGTTTTTGTTTTCTTCAAATACATAAACGTTAAGTTTATTTAATTTATTTTTATAAATAAGCTAATGTTCTAAAAATACGTTACGATGTTAAATCAAAGCGACAGTGACAGTGAATTGTCGGATTCCATCAGTGCAAATGCTCCCGCAATTATAAATACTTTGCTTCCAACAAAATCCAAGGAAAATTATTTAAAAACTTATGAAGAATTTTCAACGTGGAGAAGTGCGAAAGGCCTATCAATTTCAGAATCAGTACTTCTTGTCTATTTTGATTATTTATCCAAGACAAAGAATCCGAATACACTTTGGGGCATATACTCAAAACCGAAAGCTACAATTAGCATCAAACAGCATTGAAATAAATAGATTCACGAAATAACTGGTTTTTTTTTTAAAAAAATCAGAAGGGCATTGCGCATAGAAGTCTTTTACGACTAAAAACGTGGAAAAATTTCTTAATGAAGCTCCTAACGAAATTTTTCTGGCCACTAAAGTAAGTATACATGATTTAAGAATATTTCGTATCTTAGTAATGGTAATTATTCTATATATTTTTCTGCTTTTTATCTTTGTTATAGGTGGCCTTAATTTTTTGACTCAATGGTGCTTGCCGCGGATGTGAACTTGTAAACTTAAAGTTGGAAGATGTTGAAAATCATTCCAATGAGTTACTGCTGATTAATGTACAGGAAACTAAGACAAAGAAAATATGTCATTCATTGTACAAGGTCAATATACTAAAATCATTCCTAAATACCAAGCATTCCCACCAAAACAATTGATTTTTTATAAACTATCGGAATGGGAAATGTACTCGACAAGCCATCGGCAAAAATAAAATTATCAATATGCCAATGGAAATTGCTAAATATTTAAAACTTATGTTGAACTCTACACCGGTCACTGTTTTAGAAGAACTTCGGCGACTTTCTTGGCGGATTCAGGGGCGATATTACGTCAATAAAAAGACACGGTGGTTGGAGCTCTGATAGAGTAGCTGAGGGTTATATCGAAAGCTCAATGGCGAATAAAACCATATAAAGCAGTCAAATTAACAAAAATATAAAACTTAACCTATCAGAGCCACAACCATCAACTTCCGGCATCTTATCTTCGTCCGTAACTCACGATGCACCAACACCACGCAGAGGCAAGTTGAAAGGCAAGTTCCTCAGACGCAAGAATAGAGAAATACTCAAATCAACTCATCAACAATAAATGTACCAAACAAAAATGTAACTCTCTCTATCAATAATTGGACCAATGTTTCGAATGTTAACTTTTACTTTTAATTGACATTATTTTTAATAAATGCTTATCTCATATTATTATTGTGTTAATTTTTTATAGTAGAGTATTTTCCTCGTTGATAAAGCTGTCTTAGTCTTAGGTGAACTTAAATCCCTCGCTACACTCAGGACTCGTCTTAAATCCCTCGCTTCGCTCGTGATTTAAGTTTTTCCTCGCTACGCTCGGGAGTAAACCTCGAGTCCTTTGTTACGCTCGCGATTTAAATCGTCACCCGCGGCAGAATACACTGCTTTATCCCCTTGGTTAATAATCTACTAATATTGCGGGATACTAATAATTACTTCATGATGTTTAGTTGATCTTTTGGATACTGTTGATTAATATTGTACCTACTTATCTGCATTTTTATTATTTTCTTTAGCAGGCAGTTTAAAAACAATAAAAACTTATTTTCAAACCGGTTTCACTAAAAACGGGTTTTAACGTTGGCCGGTTTTGCATTCCCTATTATATAGGGAATGCAAAACCTGTTATATTTAGTGTTTGTACTTAGTATAATGGCATCAATAGCGCCTTTAGTAAATAAGGTTAATTTCCGACAGACGCGGCGAGAGGCGGATGCACTTCGACGGCAACTCATTCATAGTCCGCAATGCTGGCCACTCGGCTGGCTTCGACGACAAGAATCAACTGAAAGTGTACTGAACCTCTCCCCACCCCCCTCCGCATCTACTATTACTTACACTATTTAGTTTACAGCTAACTCTTAAAACTATTCTCTTCGAAGAAGTGGTACTGATCACCATCGAATGTTGTATAGAACACTTTAGACAACTCCGTATAGCCTTTGTATGAAGTGCCATTTTATAAATACTGCCTAATGTTTCCTCTTTAATCTCTTTCTCTACATTTGTACGAAACACGTGGACAAGTCGTGCATAAAGTTAACGGTGTAACTGCTTTTCTTTTTTTAATCGATGCCAGTGTGTAAAGCTTGTGCGAGTTTTTGAGATTTTTAATTTTATCGCCCCCCCCCCCTTGTTAATAACTGCCAAGCTGCTGTTTTTTAATCGTTGAGCTTTGATTAGCTTCCGCCCCGCGGTGTCTCATAGTGATTAAGATTACAGTTTCATGATGTAAGTGTTAGATCATCAAAGTGCCACAATGTTATACCGTAACACATTGAGCATTTTGTAATTCATTTTTATAGTTGTTACTGCCTTACAATAGATAAAACGAGCAAGAGCAGTGTTAATCTTCAACTGTTTATATTTTCATATACATCTATTATGATGCAATATTTTTTTGTAAAACATATTTAATCGTATTTAAGAGCGTATGCGTTGTTTGAGAAACTAAAAGCAATCAGATTTATGATAAACAGATACAGAAAATAAATCTTATTGTTGAACTAGATCACATATTTTCAACGCAATGGTTTACTACTCCTGCATTTATATCAACAGTTGCGACAACGGTGGATATCAACACAACGAACGGAGTTTCCGCGACTTCAGTAGGTTTTATTATTTGTTATCGCTTTTTGAAGATGTTAATAGTTTAATGAAATGATGTCTAGTCGAGTCTTGAGCTTGGCAGTTTTCAAAAAAAAATTTTTTGGAAGTGACGACTTGTCCCCCATTTGTTTCTTTGTGTATAAAAGTTGCAAGTAATACTTTATTATGAAGTAATAAAGCAATGAATGCTTCTAAAACTTTCCTTTTATTTAATAGTAATTGATTATTTTAGCAAAACTTGCAACTGGTAATAAATCACTGGTTATCTGCGGTGACTTGACTCTAAAATTTTAACTAATGTTAATATTTTTTAGGCAAAAATTCGTATAGTAGTAAATTGTTACACCTTTTAATCATTTAATTTGTTAAACGTGTTTTTAGAATCAACCCGAATTACTACAAATACAGCTACATGCATTGATAATGTTTTTTGTAACTGCAACTACTTAGATAAACCCATTGTTAATTACCTCCCTTCTGATCACAGCGGTCAAACCGTTGTTTTCGAGTCCTACACACCATTACAAAAACTCCAGATATACTCTAGACAAATAACACCCAGCAATTTGAATAAATTTAATAATAACTGAATTAATAATTTATGTAGTCATTCCGGGCCATATTATTGACAATACAAATCAATTTTATGAGGAATTCTTTTCAGTAGTTCAATAATACATACCCTAAGTTTATGTTCAGTGACTGGGCAACTAAGGGTATTAGGATAAATAGGGAGCGATTATTTGAGTTGTACGGCCTTAAGCCTTACATCAACTCGGAAACTTTTAATAAATATGTTGCGACTTATTCAAAAACCTTTAAAAACACTTGCAAGGTAGCTAAAGCCTACTTCATTAGCAACAAGATTAAGTCCGCCGATAACAAAATAAAGACGGTTTGGAAAATTATCAATAGTGAATCTAATAGAAATATAATAATGGTATCAGACTAGAGACTTCACGTGGTCTTCTAAGCTCTCAAAACGAAGTAGCTCAGGAATTTGTGGATTTTTTTACGCATATCCCTCTTAAAACTACCGAAACCCTTGCTTTCTATTGATCTATTAAAGCGAATGTTTCAGCCTGTCCGGTTTCAATTTAATCATATAAACCCAGTAGCTGTCATTAAAGCTTTTAAGGAAATCAAACTCAAATTAACCGAAGATCTATGAGGAATGTCTATTAAAGTGTGTCAAGCTGTTATCGACACTATAGCAACGTACTTAGCCTTAATTTTTAATTTGTGTGTGTACCAAGGGGCTTCCCGGACCTTATGAAATACAGCAAGGTAATACCACTTTTCAAGACAGGGGACAGTAAAGATACCAATAATTCCCACCCGTAATAAGACCCGTATCCGTGTTGCCGGTTTTCGGCAAAGTGATTAAAAAGGTGATGCTTAATCAAATGCTCACCCACTTTAACACCTATAAAATCTTACACGACAAACAGTATGGTTTCACCAAAGGACGTTGTACGACTGACGCCGGTGACCGGACCGAGGAAATCGCTGCGCCCCCGCCAGGGGGCGCGCGGTTGTCAGGTTGTGGACTATGTCCTTGTCCCGTGGGGGAACGGTGTGCCCGCAAATACGGGCACCCTCAACTTGGGTGCCTTGTATAGGCATGAATGGGGGCGAGCGCGCGCACGCAACTCGCCTATGTGTGGTTGGAATTTTGTCCGGTAGGAGGCGCCAGCGGCGCTTAGCGCCAAGCGCTTAGGTACGGCGAAACTTTACCGTACCAAGCGCCGCTTTCTTCACGCCACCTCGGCGGTCTGTCACCGCCAGGTGAGACCTCCGGTTGCCAGGAGGAGGCCCAGCGAGTGCAGTCCTAGCCAGAGGTGACTTTGGGGCGCACCCTACCGCTAGAGATGTTGGTCCCCGTCTGCGACGCTCTCAGATCTAGCCGATCTCGCCCCCAGACTAAGGGGCGGTAGTGAATGAGTGTGAGTGGCAATGTACTTGAGTAACACCGCTCATGTAGCGAACGAATAGCGAGCCCGCGCCGCACGTTCGTCGCGTGAGTATGGATGAATGTAGAGTATGGATGTGTGTTCGGTGCGCGTCGTGCCTATATTAACTTAGAACACGACGCGTTCCGAGTGTACGTTGTGAATGTGGAGTCTCATTGTTTGGGTAGGTCGCGTTTAGATGGATGCGACTTACCCGGGTGCGTCAGTCCGGTGGAGATGGCAGCGTGTCGTCCACAGGCAATAGGTCGCGCGGTAGGCGACGGAAGCGCTGCGTGCGCCACGCGTCAGGCGGGCGCGTGTGCAAGGGCGCTATTTGCGCCAGGTGGGGCCAGGTAGAGGCGTCGGTACGCGCAAACATGCCAGACGCGAGGCGCCTGCAGAATTCATCCAGGCTCTCAATCTATCAAGTCCCGCTGGATGGTGGTGTTCCTCACATAGCGAGGGTCGGCGACGATCGACCGCAGCGCAAGCGATTGCTGCGCGCGGAGCTGCTTCTTAGTTGACTCGCTAGTGAGGGCGAGCCAGGCTGGGGCGGCGTAGGTCAGGAGTGGGCGGATATAAGTTTTATACACACCCAGCCTGGTACGCAGCGGGAGACAAGACGAGAGCACTGGACGAAGCAGGAAGCGGGCACTCCTGCATCTGGCGACTGTGCCGCGGACGTGTGCTGCCATCGTGAGGCGACGGTTGATGGTGCCCCCAGGTATTTGACCTGGGGCGACCACGCGACGTCGGCTCGGTCCAGTTGGAGGGGTGGTGGGTGGTTAGCGGCGCCTGCAAGGAGAGCCTGCGTTTTGCCCACGTTCACCGACAACCTCCATTTCGACAGCCAATCAGGCAGTAAGTCGAGCACGCGCTGCATTTTGACGGCCGCGTTGCAATGTACGCGGCGTCGTCAGCATACAGCGCGAGCGTGGTGTCGTGTGTGGTGGGGATGTCGTCGGTGAAGCACGTGTAGCAGAGAGGCGAAACGCAGCTACCCTGCGGCACCACTGCGGCGATCGGGCGACGCCGGTGTCACGTTATTAAAACACATATATACTGCGTGGGAAGAGGCACAAGATGCCATAGGAATCTTCTGTGACTTCTCGATTGCGTAAATCACCAAACCTTGCTCTTGAAATTGAAGCATTACGGTTTAGGTAAACTTGTGCTCAGTTTAGTAGCATCGTATTTGTATGATAGACAGCAGCAAGTAAATGGTGTAAATTCAATGGGTTTAAAAGTAAAAATGGGTGTACCACAAGGTTCGATATTAGGTCCTTTCCTCTTTTTAGTATATACAGGTTGTAACAGAAAGGGTATATACATACATGTTTCTGCAAAAAGAAACATCGTCACAGCGAAAAAAATATCAGCTGTCCCATACATTTGGGTCGAATATACAATACAATACAATCGAATAGGTATTGAAATTTTGTATGGGGCAGCTGATAATTTTTTCGTTATTACGATGTTTGTTTGTGGAAAAACATGTTCAGTTTGATGGTCTGTAGCACACCCTTAAGGATGTATATACCCTTTCCGTTACACCCTGTATAAATGACCTACACCATTTTGTTTAAAAACCAACCACAAATGGTGTTGTTTGCTGACGACACTTCTTTAATATTTAGAATAAACAGACGTACCACAAACCTCAACGGCGTAAATAACGCTCTAATGCAGGTCCATAACTGGTTTACCGCTAGTAATTTTGTATTAAATAGGAAAAAAACTAAGTGCTGATTTGCTCTACTAAATGTCAAATGTTGTGATTGTGACATAGTATTGAATCAAGAGAAACTTGAATTTGTCGATGAAACTGTTTTCTTGGGCATCACGCTCGACTCAAGGCTACAATGGGGTTCTCATTTAACATCTCTTGCAGGACGGCTGAGTTCAGCAGCATATGCTGTCAGGAAAATCCGTCAATTTACTGATGTAGATACCGCGAGACTAGTGTATTTTAGTTATTTTTCATCACACTTGCACGTAAACAGTATCTAAACATACAGGTTAACTTTGCCGTAATGCCCCATATAAAACCCTCGAGCTTTCTTTTTGTCATGAAAGACGCGGTCGGTAAGTATTTTTTAATACAGTTGCTCAAAAAGTGGCGTATTGCAGGGACGTATAGCGTTCGGGATATGGGCTATTACACACGAGCTTTTTCTTTACCTTTCCCGAACTCGTGCGTACTCTTTCCCAACTGTCAAAATAATGTCTATTAAAAAGAAAAAAACCAACCACGGAGTTTTTACTAAAAAAAAATCATAGAAGTTTTTATCATTCACGCAAATCTATATATATAAAAGAAAGTCGTTTTAGTTACTTCGCTTATAACTCAAGAACGGCTGAACCGATTTAGCTGAAAATTGGCAGGGAGGTAGTTTAGAGCCAGGAGAAGGACATAGGATACTTTTTATCCCGTTCGACATCATTCCCGTGTGACTTGACATGTAACGTCAGTCACTATAAAACGTGGTATAACAAAAGGTGCCAACGAAGTACTAGGAGATCAGAAAAATGAATGGATTGGGGTGGGGTAGGGTAGGTAGGGTAGAGTAGGGTAGAGTAGGGTCGAGTAGGGTCGAGTAGGGTAGAGTAGGGTAGAGTAGGGTAGCGTAGGGTAGAGTAGGGTAGAGTAGGGTAGAGTAGGGTAGAGTAGGGTAGAGTAGGGTAGAGTAGGGTAGAGTAGGGTAGAGTAGGGTAGAGTAGGGTAGAGTAGGGTAGAGTAGGGTAGAGTAGGGTAGAGTAGGGTAGAGTAGGGTAGAGTAGGGTAGAGTAGGGTAGAGTAGGGTAGAGTAGGGTAGAGTAGGGTAGAGTAGGGTAGAGTAGGGTAGAGTAGGGTAGAGTAGGGTAGAGTAGGGTAGAGTAGGGTAGAGTAGGGTAGAGTAGGGTAGAGTAGGGTAGAGTAGGGTAGAGTAGGGTAGAGTAGGGTAGAGTAGGGTAGAGTAGGGTAGAGTAGGGTAGAGTAGGGTAGAGTAGGGTAGAGTAGGGTAGAGTAGGGTAGAGTAGGGTAGAGTAGGGTAGAGTAGGGTAGGTAGGTAGGGTAAAGTAGGGTAGGTAGGGTATGGTACGGTAGGGTAGGTGGGTAGGTAGTAGGTAGTAGGTAGGTAGGGTAGGGTAGGTAGGGTAGGGTTGGGTAGGGTAGGGTTGGGTTGGGTTGGGTAGGGTAGGGTAGGGTAGGTAGGTAGTAGGTAGGTAGGGTTGGGTAGGGTAGGGTAGGTAGGGTTGGGTAGGGTAGGGTAGGTAGGGTTGGGTAGGGTAGGGTAGGTAGGTAGGAAAAGTGCATTGCTTTAACTTTTGACAGAACGAAGTCTGTCCGGGCAGCTAGTATTTCTAAAAAGAAGCTACTAATTTGTTTCAATATCAGATTTCATGATTTGATTCAATGAGTTAGGTTAGGTTTCATTTCATTTTCATTTCATATCAATAAAAAAAATCTACTGAAGACTTGGCTGTATGGGCATAGTTCCCTTTGCCTACCCAGAATGAGTGAAGAAAACAAAAAAAAAACTCTGCTTATATTCTTTTACTGTTGGCGCCATTTTCCAAAAATGTTCTTTATTAAATTGCTTCATTTTTTCGCAACTGTATTAAAAATAGTTGTTCAATACACGTGCGGAACCATCATTGCAACTTGTTCCGACTGTCAACCCTCACCTTCGGCTGCGCCTCGGCTCGGGTAGACATTTGTCGGAACTCTTTGCAATGACAGGCTTTCCGCACTCGCAATGAAATATACTATTTTTTTTAATTTTATCACAGCACACAGGTCTTGCAAGTTCAAGCAAGGAGTTTACACGCAATTGAAAAATTGTCTTAAAATGTTATCTAAAATCCATTTCACGAAAGAAGTCCCGCAGACGCAGCGCTGTATTCGCGCGACATAATGTTGCCACGGTTAAATATGGGGAAATCAGGGAAAATAATTTATAGTTCATTTACTTTTATTTTATTAACTAGGTACTCGAATAGTTAGATAAGAAAAAAAATGTTTTTAATAGAATGTATTTTTAATATAATAGGTACCATTACTACCATTTGATGTCCATACTGCTAATTTAATTACTGTAATTTCTAAAATATGAAATGGAGATGTTCGACCAACTTTAAATTAGAAAAATAAAATAACATTTAAAACTTTTGTTCAAAGTTTTATTGAATAATTATGATCGGTCATACTATGATCACTGTCAGAAGAGTGATTAGAAACAGAATCAGATTCTGTTTCACTATCACTAGCCGTGGATATACTAAATCGATCCATTGCTTCATCCATAAGACTTACAGACATCATTTTTTAAATATTCTTCCTCCAAATGCTGTACATGTTTACATTGAACTGCCCAATCTTCCGCTGTAACAGTCTCAAAAGCCTCTTCTGTTAGGCGTACAATTTCTTTTGGATCTTGGCCCACGTTTTTAGCCGCTACCCCTATCTCTTTACAAGGCTCCACATTTTTTCGATCGGATTGAGATCGCAGTGGTAAGGCGGCAATCTTAGCAATTCATGATTGTGAGATTTTAATAATGCCTCCACGGCATATGTAGGTGGACCTTTGTTTTGTTCAAATTTAAATGTTGTGTTTTAAATGTTAATTCAAATAATACAGCTTTTGTCCAAGTATCTTCAAAATATACTCCCTTTTCTCGCAGCCATTCCTGCATGTCACGTTTAATACTTGACATTGTAGGTGCTTTATTTATTTGAGTGCAGTGATACGGAGCGTTGTCCATTACCACAAGTGACCTTTCAGGTAGGTTAGGAATGACTTATTCACTCATCCATTTCAAAAAATTTGTTGAGTTCATGTCATCATGGTAATCTGAGGATTTGGATTGGGATTTGAACATTAACAATGCACCATTAACAAAACCATTTTCAGTTCCCGCATGAGCAATTATCCAACGACCCCCTGATGACTCTGACACGAACATCCCAGGCTCCTCCTCACTTTGCCAGCAACTTTTGGCATGATAAGTGTTGTGTATATAGGTTTCGTCTAAATATACAATAGGTTTTTTCTCCACATTGCGATTTCTTCGGGTTCTCTCCAAATATCTTGAACGCCATGCAGTAATATCATAACGTTCCATTAGTAATTTACGTTTCGATTGGCATCGCTTATGCTTTAAACCGATGCTATGCAATATACGGTGCAATGTTGTGATGCTTCCTTGATAATTTATGTCTTCTCTCAAAACTGCACGTAATTTAACCAATGTAGGTAAGTCCTTCTTCACAACATAAAAACTGTGAATTTTTTGCCGTAAAGCGCACAAATCAAATCCATCCAAGTCGAACTTTTTAGGATGCGGGCGACTCTTCCCTGGGGTGACGATAACTTTAGAAGTACTCGCCGCTGTTGCGCCTTCTTTTGTAACTCTCGTTACAGTTTTCTCTGAAACACCTGCAATAAAATGAACAATAAAAAAAAAATTCAAACAAAGATTATTTTCGTATTTAATTACATTATGTTTGAATATAACTTTACAATTTTTTGTTGTGTTGTGTTAATTCCTTTTCAAATTTTCCTTAATAAAAATCGTGCATTAAAAAGAAAAACTTAATTCCAATCTGTAAATCAATCGGAAAAAAATCTGTTGGCAGCCCCAAAATTTATCTGTCATGGCGGCGACTCTTTTGCGAACATTGTTTATTGGTATTAAAACACCGCGATTCTTGTGTTCCGCTTTACAGAACTCCTTCACCTTTAATATCATTTCTCGACCTGCACTTTTAACAACTTTTGGCATCGTAAATAAACCTTATAACGCAATAATCCAATAATAAACTTACAAAATATCTACCACAACAAACGCACCTTGCTAACATCGACAAACGACAACATGGCCGAGTTTGACAGATGGGGTCTGTCAAACTTAGTTCCACAATTGGCCGCGGGACTTCTTTCGTGAAATGGACTTTAAATAGGAATTTCATTGCAATCTCGCTAGATGTTACTTAAATACTCAACTAATGTTCTTAATAATAGTTTTTGTATCAAAACTTTTTATTTTTCAATATTATTTTATTTTGTTACACTCCGTCATGGCTATATACCTACATAAGTAACAGTTGCCCTTAACGTTTCTGAACGAAACATTTGTATAATCTGTGGTGTGGGCAAAAACCGCCATCCGCTTAAAAAAAAGTTCACGTACTTCGTAATAATAGTGATCCTGACTTGTGTATTATGGCTATAATTCATAATTATTTACTCACAAATGTGATGAAAAACATTGGATGTTTCACGGGCGGTACGGGAATTACGAACCTCGACTCAGAAAGCCCTCAGTCTTCGACTTCGGGCTTCTACTAGAGCCTCGATCGTAATTCCTTACTTACCGACCTTAATACACAATGTACTATTCATAGCAAAGTCATACCATATTTATTCTGCAGAAAAGAGCTATCAGAGCCATATATAATCTACGTAGGCGCGATTCTCTAAGAGAACTGTTTAAGGAAATTAACATCATGACGGTACCTTGCCAATTCATCTATGAAAACATCATGTACGTTAGGAATAATCTGCATATATTAGGTCTTTACCTATGAAATTGCCGTTTTGTTTGAAAAAAGTTAAAGGTTTTTTTTTTTCGAACTTATTTATTTCTTTTATTCAAAGTAATCACCCCTGCAATCAATGCATCTTTGCCAACGCTGTGGCAGTTTATGGATGCCCTTCTTGAAAAAATCAGCTGGACGGGAGACAACAAACTCTTCAAAGGCGTTTTGTACTGCCTCTCGGGAATTGATTTTTTTTCCCGCTAAAAAGTTGTCCAAATTTTGGAAAAAGTAATAGTCGGAAGGCGCAAGATCTGGTGAGTATGGCGGATGAGGGAGAGCTTCCAAACCCAACTCACGCAGCTTAGAGACGGTCTGTTGTGCAGTATGGGGCCGCGCGTTGTCGTGAAGTAGCAGTGGAGACGACCGATTGACCAAAGCTGGTTGCAGACGTGCGAGTTTCGCCATCATTGTGGTCAGTTCTTCAATGTACACATCTGCAGTAATGCTCTCGCCGTTTTGTAAAAAGCTATGATGAATCACACCAGCACTAGACCAAACTGTGACCATCACCTTTCTAGGGGTCATTTTTCCCCTGTGAACACTTGGTCCGACTGCTATGTCCGATCAATCGGACCACGCGAACTTTTTTTTCCTCTTGGTCCGATTAAGGAGTCGGACCACGCGGTCTATCATTATTTTAGAACACTTGGTCCGATCGATCGGACCACGCGAACTTTTTTTTCCTCTTGGTCCGATTAAGGAGTCGGACCACGAGTTCTATCATTATTTTATAACACTTGGTCCGATCGATCGGACAACGCGAACATTTTTTCCTTTTGGTTCGATTAAGGAGTTATGTGGTATATATCGCGGTTTAGAATATATTATTATTATTGTTCGACCGATCAAAAGACGTGAACTTCTTATTAGCTTTTATTTAACTTGCCGTGTTAGTTTGTTTGGTAGTATTTATTGGTGACATTACAATTTTATCCCAGATATTACTTCATCCTGCAGCCACGATCGTCTCCTCAAGAGGGAACTCCTTAACGGTTAAATTGTGTCATTTGCATTTGGGCATGAATAGGAGACAATACTCAAAGAGGGATCCGGTTTGTCATTAGTTTGTATGGAAAACGTGATAAAGTTTTTGTACATTTAATGTAAGTAAATTTCATTGTTTTTTCTACATTTAATGTAGGTAAATTCTTATTTAACCAACTGGTCACAATATTCATGCCTATCTGAGCTTTGACAAAGACTTCATGCCAGGAGGTACCACTGAAAAGTAAAGCCGTATCATCAGCAAACTCAACAGTTTTCGAATTTGGAAACACTAACTGACATACATCATTTATATAGACCAGGAACAGGGTCGATCCAAGAATACTGCCCTGTGGAACTCCAAAAGTCACTGGGACCTCTTCACTAGTTATGTTACCGATTTTAATACATTGTGTTCTGTCGGTTAGGTAATCCTTAAAGAGTTTTAATTGAAAACCCCGGATACCCAGGCTTTCGAGTTTTGTTAACAGAATAGAATATTAAAGATGGAATATTCCGTGAAAAAATCTCTAGAGGACGCTACTTGACCATTACGTGATTTTAATATTTAATTGTCATGCGCTTGCGATGGAGGAATATTATTTCTTCGTCCGACATATATTTTTTTTCCTGTTTTATCTTTTCTACACACTGTCTACATTTCTAATAAAACTTTCCATTCGTAGGTCTGCTGGAAGAACTTTCCTTTGAAATAAGCAGTACCTTTTTGCTCTTGTTTCTTAATGTATTATCCAGTTAAATATTTTGTGTGTACATAAATAAATATTTTCACTTGACGTAAAAATTGTGCATTGACATCAGTCAGATTTACTAGAAATATTAGTTTTCTAAGAAGGCTAGCTTTTCTTATTATTTTTTACTGGTAAAACGGTTTTAAATTTGATCGGACTAGAAGGAATCATAATTCCTCTTTGTCCGATCGATCGGACTATCAGAATTTTTGATTCCACTTGGTCCGATTAATCGGACGAAAAGGAAAAAATAGTTCGCGTGGTCCGATTGATCGGACTGAGCAGTCGGACCAAGTGTTCACAGGGCATTTTTCGTTTTGCACATTGCTTTGGTACCGAACCAGGATCTAACCAACTTGCTGAGCGC
This sequence comes from Cerastis rubricosa, assembly GCA_949152445.1. NCBI lineage: Eukaryota > Metazoa > Arthropoda > Insecta > Lepidoptera > Noctuidae > Cerastis > Cerastis rubricosa. The sequence continues at coordinate 18,094,838 of OX424523.1, read as the reverse complement.
TTTCGATTGTCAAAAAGAATCCATTTTTCGTCGCACGTAACAAGTCGGTTCAAAATTCCTTCATTTCTGTGCCTGTTAAGCAGCGCAAGGCAAGTCACGACGCGTACGTTGCGCTGGCGATCGTTAAGTTCGTGGGGCACCCATCTATCAAGCTTTTTTATCTTGCCAATCTGTCGCAAATGGACCAATATTGTTTTAATGCTAACATCAAAAGCTGCTGCCAGCTCAGCTGTAGATTGAGTTTCATCAGCTTCAACAATCACCTTTAATTCATCATTGTTGACCAAAGTTTCCGGACGACCACGAGGTTCATTTTTCAAGTAAAAATTCCCAGAACGGAACCGAGCAAACCAATAACGGGTTGTGCGTTCGTTTGTACAGTTCTCTCCGTAAACGTCGTTGATGTTACGGGTCGTTTGTGCCGCGTTGGTGCCACGACGGAACTCATATTCCATAATTACACGAAATTTCAAAGTATCCATTATGAGGAAAAATGTTGAAATGTAATGAAAATACAACGCTAATCAATAAACAAAAGACTGATTTTGTAAATAGAATGTCATATTTTTAAAACAAAATTAATTTGAATTTAGAACTCATAGCCAATCAAAACTTTTTTTTGTTTGAAAACGTCTGTACTGCCATACGGCAATTTCATAGGTAAAGACCTATTATTTAGTAAAAGAGGTGACCGGCACCACTATAATACTAGAACCAGGGACCAACTAGTTCAGCCAGGTTTCAGGTTGGCTAAAGTAGACTCATCTTTCATGGTTAAAATGTTACAATAAAATACCTCCCTCCATTTTACAACTAAATGACGAAATTTAAATCTTGCATAAAACGCACACTATGTAGGCAAGCATGTTATAAGTTGGAGGATTACATTGATGATAAAAATGCATGGCGCAATGCTGGTTCTGTTCCACAACCATAGGGGCAATCTGAATCATCTGAATTACCATGTGAAGTTATTGTGAAAGCAGCAGAAGATTGTAAAAATATATTTGCATTTTATAGATTCAATCTAGTATTATACCAGGCCCCTCAGAAAGTATTGCGAAAAAAAGTTTTTATATATGGGAGACTGGCCAGTTATTATGTTTTTCGAAAATATGATTATTTATAAGTAAAAATAAGTAAGTTCCAATTTCAAAATTTCCCTCCACATTTTTTGCGAGTTAATTCAAAGTATTGTGTCTCACTGAAATATGGATCTGCGCCGGGAACATTTTAGAGCTATGATTTTATACGATTTCAAGTGTCGCCTGAAACCGGATGAATCGTACGATAGACTTCAAATGGCATTCATGGATGAAGGCCCTTCCAAGGCAACCGTGTATCGTTGGTATAACGAATTCAAGCGCGGTCGACCAACTTTGGGGGATGACGAAAGAAGCGGTCGCCCTTTGACGGCTGTTACCGAAGAAAACGTGCTAGCAGTGAAAAATTTAATCCAAGACAATAGGCGAATTACATATCAGGAGATTCAACACATATTGAAGATTGGATCGGGAAGCGTTCACGAGATTCTACACAGCCATCTTCGCGTGAGGAGGATAGTATCACGCTGGGTGCCGCACAACCTCACCGATGCTCAGAAGCAGGCCCGGGTGGAATGGTGCCGTGATATGCTTAACAAATTTGAAGCAGGCTCGTCTCGGCGTGTTTACGACATCGTTACAGGTGATGAGTCCTGGATTTATCAATACGACCCAGAAACCAAGCGCCAGTCGACTGTTTGGGTGTTTCAAAATGAGCCAACGCCTACCAAAGTGAAGCGATCTAGAAGCGGGGGTAAGATTTTGATCGCTAGCTTTTTTAATTTGACTGGCCACTTGGTATCAATTCCCTTACGGGATCAAAGAAGCATTAATGCCGAATGGTATACTTCCAAATGTTTGCCAGAAGTTTTCTCTGTTATAAGCAACAAGCGACCAAACACAGGGCTCCGCGGGCTACTGCTCCACCACGACAATGCACCTGCGCACACCGCACTCAAAACGAGGGACTTCCTGGACAGCACGCCAGTCAAACTCCTGGGTCACCCTCCTTACAGCCCTGATCTAGCACCGTGTGACTTCTTTTTATTCCCAAAAATAAAAAATCAGCTCAAAGGGATACAATTTTCGTCGCCGGAAGATGCGCTGGCTGGGTTCGAGCAGGCTGTAAACGAGGTGTCTGCGGCGGACTGGAAAAAGTGTTTTGAAAACTGGTTTAGGCGCATGAATCTTTGTATAGAGGCTGGTGGAAAGTACTTTGAAAAGATTTAATAAAAATATATGTACGTATAGAACAATTTTTTTTAGTTTCGCAAAACTTTCTGAGTGTCCCACGTATAATTGCATAGCACATGTGTGAGTACTATGTACTGTGAAACCATCATTTACTGAGTACCTACATCTTTCATGGTTGATTGAATGTCATGCTCACTTAAATGTCACGCTGATATTGGCGGGTGTGTCGGGTCATTTAGTTCCCTTCAATATGGTTGAGTTGAATGATGGCTGATATAGCTTGGCAAAATAGTCTAGAAACGGAACGAATTTTTTTGTTTGCTGGCAACATTTAAAAACGTTTATAAAAATAATTATGCCCTTATAGCCTGATTAAATTAACGTAATTAAAGTGATAAAAAAATTGTAAAACCATCCGAAGTGCTGGCAGAGAGATTATTTATAAGGTTTTTAGGCGATTTTTAGCAGAAAAAGAAGCCAAAACCATTCTTACCGATCTCAACGATGTTTACCAAAGAACCGCTGATATGACAGGTACATAACTGTTTGTTTTGTTGTTTTTAGTTGAATTAATGAACGAAAAATGAAGTGTTAATTGATGAACCCCATTCTGTTTTGAATCGCTTGCATACGAAATAAGTGGAATTTTGAACAATAATCATCGAACACATAAGTTACTATGTTTACATTTTGTCTGACATTACTTTGGTATAGCACGCTAGATTAATGTTGATACTTGAGTGGCATACTTTGCAATATGTAAAATTAAATTCGATTTCTACATTACTTTATCTTTGAATGTGATTTCAAGGTCATAACTATGTTTATTACATCATTAGAATTAGATATGTACCACAAATGTATTATTTTTAATATATTATTTATTAACAATATAAATTAATATTTCATATAAATCACATAAAAGAACATGATGCATTTTTTTATCACTGATCTAAACCCTATTGAATTGATCTGGGGTCTTGTAGAACATAAAATTGCCTCACATAATGTGGGATCAGTTGACATCATAGTACATTACTGCCGCGGTCTATAATGACTACTTTGGTCGCGCTGATTATGGCCGGCAGCGCAGCGTAGCGCAGCTCCAGGGCGACACAACGCGGTCAGCGTGCAGCACTTGATGGACGAGCTGAGATAAAGGCCGAGACCGTAGGTCGAGGCCTTTACAGCGAGGACAGCAAGGGCTGCAATGATGGCCAAGCTGAAAGGCCTAGAGCGTAGCTAGGCTAGCTCGAGGCAATCATAGCGTGACCAGCGAAGCAGTCATTGTGGGCCAAGGTTTGTATAGTGTTTTACTCAAAAATGCAAGTACCTAATCTAAATAAAACAGCAAGTAATTTAAATAAAAAATATATTAATTAAAATTTTCGCTGAACCGCGCTTTTGTTACATCTTTGTTTTTTTTTTAGCAGTGGTAGTTAGAACTATACAGCCTATTATGGAATAAAATCTTTTTGTACCTATCTCTATAGATACAAACAGCTGTGTTGTAAATAAAATCTTTTTGGATTTGATTTTTTAAAACGTTGAAACGTCAAAATAGCGGCCGGCAAAACATTGCCGGCCTGTTAGAGCGGCCAGCAAAACTTTGCCGGCCGCTCCTTGAAACAGAACGGCAAGGTCGACTTTGCACAAACAAGGTTGTCAAAATAATGACCAAATTACATGCATTTTTGAGTAAAGGTATTTACCTACCTAATAATTTTATTTTCAATTCATTTAAATAATGAATTGCAAATGTTTTAATTTTATCGTTCTAGGCAGCTGACAGCTAGCAGACTGACAGACCTTGACAATTCAAAAGTGCCTGTAACTGGTCTATTTAAAGGAATTTGTATGTGTATTAATTTTCAAAAAAAAAAAAAACAAGTATCAAAACCGTTTTCGTCGTACTATAAAGGGTTAAACAAACCCCCCAAAATGTAAATGTGGCGACACTTGTCCAGCAGTGGACGTCTTTCGGGCTGAAATGATGATGAATGATGATAAAGGGTTACAACATGTACGATTGTGGCGCCACCATTATTTTCATGTCTTTTTTGCCAAGCTGTACATGCGTCATGTTCGTAAACGGGTGCTGTCAGTTGTGACTAGTCATCTTTTAGCTGCCAAGGTTATTTTTAATTACTTTATTTTTGGATTACTGATTCAATGTAAAAACTCTGGACGCTCTTAACTTGCCTGTATTTCTACATCGTCCTCACATATTTGTAATTCATAAAATGCATGATGTAACTAAGATTGATTTAAAAGAGTGTCCGTGGAGTTTTTTGCCTATTCTTCTCCGTAGAGATCTACGCTTTGGAATGGGCAACTATAGTACTTTCACAAGTTATTATGCCTTGTGACTGGGACTGTAGCTTCGCGTTTTTTTTTGTTTTTTGGGTGCCTGTAATGGTCTAATTGAAATAAACGCTTTAAGTTTGAGTTTGAGTTTAATCCATCCGCTAGGTGGCGCTATGAGTGTGTAGAGTTTTTGGCTCCTAAGTTTTATTTATAAAAATAGAAAAAGGCTCAGGCGCAAAACAACATCGTTTTGGAAGTTGCGCGGTATCTTCACGTACGTCAGAACCGCGGGTGTGTTTTTGAGATCTGCCTAAATTTATTGCAGTTATTTGGTACTTTTATTTAATACTTGTTTCTGCAGGTACACAAGAGGTACCAAATCTACTTATAGAGTGTACACAGCTACATATATTGGTAAGCAGTACACCCGCGGTTCTGGCATCAGGATGGCGGGTGTACCTAATTTTTAAAATATCTTTGTACGGGTGTAGGTACACAGATTTTCAAGAGAGGTACGTACACAGAAGGTACCAAATAACTGCAATAAATTTAGGCAGATCTCAAAAACACACCCGCGGTTCTGACGTACGTGAAGATACCGCGCAACTTCCCGAACGCTGCCCAGCCAAGTCAGATTCGATGATTGAATATGTTGTAAAACTTGTAAACATTTAATAAGAAAAAAACAACCATTTTTTTAAACCTGGCAAATTATTTTTATAAGTAACTCACGCGACATTTTGCGAAAGAGGCATGTGAGAAAGCGACAATATGAGTAAGACATTTTACTACCAGTAGATATTTTGCGAAAAAAACGATGTTGTTTTGCGCCTGAGCCTTTTTCTATTTTTATAAATAAAACTTAGGAGCCAAAAACTCTACACACTCATAGCGCCACCTAGCGGATGGATTAAACTCAAACTTAAAGCGTTTATTTCAATTAGACCATTACAGGCACCCAAAAAACAAAAAAAAAACGCGAAGCTACAGTCCCAGTCACAAGGCATAATAACTTGTGAAAGTACTATAGTTGCCCATTCCAAAGCGTAGATCTCTACGGAGAAGAATAGGCAAGAAACTCCACGGACACTCTTTTAAATCAATCTTAGTTACATCATTCATTTTATGAATTACAAATATGTGAGGACGATGTAGAAATACGGGCAAGTTAAGAGCGTCCAGAGTTTTTACATTGAATCAGTAATCCAAAAATAAAGTAATTAAAAATAACCGTGGCAGCTAAAAGATGACCAGTCACAACTGACAGCGCCCGTTTACGAACATGACGCAGTGTGCAAACAGTGTCGCACCCGAAAACACGGTTCCGAGTCGTCGGGTTGGGGTTGCACGGATCCTACAAATCCTACAACAAGTTTAGTAGAACCTATTTGCTCTGTAATACCAACCATTGCTGCTGATATTAAAGCTCCATCCGTAGCTGTTCCCGCGCAAATAGGTCGTAAAGCATACGACAAAACCGACAGTGCTCCTTACATCATACACTTACAGAAAAAAACTATTTCCCCTGACGATGATACTACATTGCACCCAATCACATTTGGCAAATATCTTAAACATAACGCCTTTCAAAACATTATAAATGGTAGCGTCAAAAAAAATGGGCGTAATAAAATTTCTCTCTCATTTTCCAATTATCTGGATGCAAATTCTTTTATTTCACATAGCAGTTTGGAAACATATAACTACAAAGCTTTTATACCCATATTTAATTTTACAAGAATGGGTCTAGTACGTGGTGTTCCTGCAGAATGGTATCCGGAGGAAGTAATTGATAATATTACAGTTCCAATTGGTTGCGGTCCAGTTTTAAAAGTCAGACGCCTTAATTTTAATTCTGTTGTTGATGGTACAACCATTTGGAAGCCATCCCAATCCATAGTACTTACTTTTGATGGACAGGTTCTACCTAAAATAATCTTTATTTGTTATAATGCTTTACCTGTTCATTTATATATTTTCCCTTCTGTACAATGCTTTAATTGCTGTCGTTTTGGGCACACTAAAATGCAGTGCAGATCTAAACCTCGCATGTAAAAATTTGTCACCCGAAAGAGAAATATTCCCATAATAAATCTCTTTTATAAGGAAACTCCTATGCCGATTAAAGATAATTTCAGATATCTAGGTGTAATACTTGACAGTAAATTAAGTAGTGTTCCTCATTGTCATTATATTGTTAACAAATGTGAAAACCACATAAACATGCTTAGATGCCTGTCAGGTGTGTGGTTGGGTGCACATCCTTTTTAGGGTTCCGTACCCAAAGGGTCAAACGGGACCCTATTACTGAGACTTCGCTGTCCGTCCGTCCGTCTGTCACCAGGCTGTATCTCATTAACCGTGATAGTTAGCCAGTTGAAATTTCTACAGATTATGTATTTCTGTTGACGCTATAACAACAAATAACAAAAACAGAAAAAAAATATTTAAGGGGGGCTCCCATACAAAAAACAATGTTTTTTTTTTTCGTTTTTATTAATAATGGTACGGAACCATTCGTGCGCGAGTCCGACTCGCACTTGGCCGGTTTTATTTCGGATTGTCCAAGTGCGCTTCTAGCCATCAACCAATCTCCACTGACACATAAATTCCAGTTGCCCATAATTTATTGAATAAGAGAATTTGCGTATAGAACCTTATCTAAGGGCAATACCTTGCAATTCGCGTGGGTTCCAGCCCATGCTGGAATCGCGGGGAATGAAGTGGCGAATTCTCTCGCCGGTGAAGCGGTGCAGTGTGGGGATATAGTTCCATACATAAATTTTAACTCAGATATTATAAATTTACCTAAAATTGTTCTTTTGGACACCTGGAAGGTGGCCTGGGAAATCAGTAGTAGACAAAAGGGTTGTTATTTTTCTTTGATCCACCCCGAAGTTTCGGAAAAACTGTGGTTTGGCGGGGCTAAGTTTGGTAAGATGGAGACCTCCGTTCTCATACGGATGAGACTCGGTCACGTTTGTTCTCCAGCTCATCTTGCCAAACTTAAAATTATAAACGATCACAGTTGTTCGTGCGGCACACAGACACGGCAGATGTGGGCGACTTGAACCACATTCTTTTCTCCTGTCCTCTATATGACCGTTCTTCCTTTCTCAGTGATCTCTTGTCTCTCCGTATTCCTTTTCCTACTTCAGTTCTCACTTTATTTTGTACAAATAGTTTACCTGTATATACATGTATAGCTTCATTCATTACCATTAATAATATTAGATTGTAATACAAATATCTGTTCTGTATGGTGTCGGACGTAAAGAATAGCACCATCCCATATCTTCCCGTGGGTGTCGCAAGAGGTGACTAAGAGATTTGCCAGAGAATGGGCAGCAGCGTTCTCTGTGCTTTTGTAACAACCGTACTGCGATCGCCAACCCGCCTGCCAAGCGTGGCGTTTCTTGGGGGAGGCCCATGTCCAGCAGTGGACGACTTTTGGCTGAAATGATGATGATGATGAATGATTGCCTCTTGGACGGTCGTACGCTAGGCACTTCAACTAGGACGTGTTCAACAAGATTGCAATAAACGGAGTTGGCGTTGGAATTATAGAAATATCACATTCAGAGAACTTACCATCGGTGGGCAAATTATTAGAGACAGGATTGAGATTAAACTTAATTGCATTTCTGTAACAAATGATCAGTAGTAGATCTAGTTTTTTTTTTAATTTGTGTTTGTATTCTATTGGGATCAGAAAAACGACAAAAATACTTTCCGTACTGCGATCGCCAAGCCGCCTGCCAAGCGTGGCGATTATGGCAACACCCCCCAAAATGTCAATTAGGCGACACTTTGGGGAGGCCTATGTCCAGCAGTGGACGTCTTTTGGGCTGAAATGATGATGATGATGATGAATACAAATAGATTTTCATGAATATATTGTATCTCATCATTCATTAGTAATATCTAGTTGGTTATAATCCTACTGATCCTATATCCTAAATTCCGTTATAAACATTAATATTGATAAATTCCTGTTTCCCTAACTTTGTCTCCTTCAATAATAATATATTTCCTTCAATCTAAATAACTTGACACTGGCTAAATGCACAAACCGCGCGAAGCCAGAAAAAAATAACAAAAAAAAACCTTAGGTTAAAAACAAGAAACTTGAAAATAAGTGAAAAACCTAAAGGAGCAGTGACGCGGAAGTTTATTTGACGCCAACAGAAAACTGTTAATAATGCGCAAGTAAGCTTTCTCCCTCAAGAATCAGGCGAGAAGTATTTGGAACAGTCCGATATGTATAACACTTGGCGACTAGCTAAAGGAGCCAAAACTTTCTCAGAAAACGTTTTGCTGGCATATTTTATTGAATTATCCGAAACCAAGAAATCAAGCACTCTATGAAGTAGGTAGGAACTAGGTACGTATTACATCCTAAAAGCAACAATAAAGATGAAAAAAATAAACAAATTAGAGGAATTTTTAAAAAGAACCTCATCTGGTCGTCAACCAAAAAAATCGAAGGTTTTCACAGCATCTTAAATTGAATAGTTTCTTAGCGAAGCACCTGATTCCGTATTTTTGGCTTCAAAAGTAAGTCAGTTGCACATTCAGTATCTACATAAGTATATTTTCAACACACTTGCTCATAAAGTGGCTCTATGGTCACCGCAATGGGGATGCCCGTTAAAAGCTAAAATAATTGTAGATGGCACGACTATAGCTGGTTCTCAATCTGACCAATAAGGCCGAGCTATAAGAAATATAAAATGACAACCAATGACGATGCATGGAACCAGCTATGGTAGCGCCATTAGTTCCACAGTTTCCATCCCCATTAGAAACAGAATCACACCCATAATCAAACTGTGACCTTTTCAAGTTTTTTTTTTTAATTTTATTGGTTGAGGTGCTTTGTTCTTAAAAAAGTTTTTATTCAAAAAAGATCGTGTTTAATAAAACAAATAAATTAATGTTCCTATTGTTTGTTCATTTCATGCAACTTCTTATTTAAATAGATAATTTTAACTCGTACGTGTAAAACGTAAATAAAACTTTCACTCAAATATAAATTTTGTTTTCTCTGTAATAAAAGAAAACTTTAAATTCCCCATTTTGTACGTGGCAGAATAGCCGCAAACACTATGCGCGGAAAATAAAAAAAAAACCTCATCCCTTTAGTCTGTGGCTGATCGCAATGCGCGCGCTTAGGAAAACTGATTAATTTTTCCCGCCATAGCGAATCATTTTTCACAACTCGTTTTCACTGTTGAAATTATAGTTATTTATTAATTAAAATGTCTACAAATACTAGTAACGAAGAAAATGATTTATTATATGTTGTACACCGCCCGATATAAGATGCGAAGCCCTTAACGTTATGGAAAGTTTACTACCTGAAAACTCCAAGGAAAAATATCTATTAGCGTACCAAAATTTCATAAAATGGCAAAACAGCAAGAATACGCAGTCTTTTTCAGAAAATGTGTTCATGGCGTATTTTAAAGAATTATCTTCTAAGTACAAACCTAGTTCTTTGTGGTGTTTATACTCAATGTTAAAAAGTACAGTCCGAACAAAGAATGGAGTGGACTTAAAAACATACTCTAATTTGTCAGCTTATCTAAAGAGACTATCCGATGGATTTAGAAGCAAGAAATCAAGGTTTTATCGTCTGACGATATTGAAAAATTTATAAAAGATGCTCCAGATAACCAATATCTGGCTACTAAGGTTAGTTAAATTAATTTAAAATATCTACGCGACTTCAGCCTGCGTTGTGTGTTGAACTTAATTATTGTTTCTTTTTTTTCAGGTTCTTTAATATTTGGTGTAACAGTTGCCTGTAGGATACAAGAATGAACAAATATAACCCTAAAAAACATAGAAAACCATGGCCAGATGCTTTTAGTGAAGATACCTATCACGAAAAATAAAATACCGAGGTCATTCACCATACACGGTCATTTCTATGAAATTGTTAAGAAGTATGAAAGTTTGCGGTCACCAAAAGCAAAAACTGACCGTTTCTTTCTAAATTACCAGAAAGATAAATGTACCTGTCAGCCTATGGGTAAACAAATTTGGGTCTATGCCTAAAGAAATTGCTAAGTTTTTAGGTTTAGCAGGTGATGAGAGCTACATAACACTGGACTTGGTTGCAGAAGAACTTCAGCTACATTGCTGGCTAATTCAGGAGCTGATATAATGACTTTGAAGCGCCATGGTGGGTGGCGATCTAGCAATGTAGCAGAATCATACGTAGAAGATTCCATACAAAACAAGAAGGAAATTTGTGCAAAAATCACAAACATGATTCTGAGGCGCTTCCTACTGACGAAACACCAAGTACATCCAATGATTGGATTTAACCTACCGACACGAATAATGAGCAACCATTTTTTTTTTTTTAGGATGGGAAATCATCAAATGACTTCTTCCGCTCTGGGCGGAGCGGAAGGGAGTGTCAGACTTGACTGACTAAAACCCATCCATGTTCCTTCTTAGCCCTTTGCGTTCCAGGGGCACGGTATCTCTTTCGAACAACCCGCAGCCCTGGCAGGCATCGGCCCTCTCGGACCCCTTCCGATTTGCTGACATCTCCTTGAGGCGCGCGTGGAACACGAACGTGCCGTCGGCACGGTCTGTCGTCATAAGACGGACGGACGGTGAGCTAGCCCATTACTCACCGTCCACAGGCCCGCGCCTACGGTGGCCGGGGGCCACTGGTTGCCCCCGACGCCCGGGGCGTCTCCCGCGGCGGCTGGGACGTGAGGTTCTCTCCCTCTCACGTTCCGCCACCTCCTTCGCTAGCATGACTGCTTCGCAGAAGGAGGCGACGGCTTCCCATTCCCTCTCGCTCCGGACCATGGATTGAACCAGGGCCGGACGCGAGAGGTCGCCGCCGCCAATCGCCGCTACGAGGACACGGCGGTGCTCAGCCCAAGCGGGGCATAGCTCCACAGTGTGCTCCACCGTGTCCTCCGGCCGATCCTCGCAGTGGTGACACCCGGGCGTTTCCTCCCGCCCGATTCGGTGCAGGAACCTCCCGAAACAACCGTGTCCGGTGAGGACCTGCGTCAGGCGGAAGGTGAGGGCGCCGTGGCGATAATGAGCCACCTCAAATTACAATAGAACATGAAAGTATTTCAATAAATAATCTATCTGATGAGACCGCTAAGCCATCAAAAATAGTTCATTATAATTTTACTTACTGCACATTTACTAATTGTTTATCTAAATAAACTTTTTATCTACAAAATAAATGAGTTTTTATTGTTATTTTATTCACAAGTGTGTTGAAAAAGGTCTTATGATACACGTGTCTATTGATGATTACCGTCCTCGGCCCTCTTAAGACCCTCACCTAACGGCTCGGGTCTCATTGGCGCCTCAGCGGTAATCACCAACATTACACACTAGTACCATAATGTACTATTATCAACTACTTAACATAATCTAATACTCTCTATTTATTATATTTATTAGATGTTGATAGGCATAATTATACATGCATATCCATTTTATTAATTAATCTACTACAGTACTCATTACGTTACAGGTTGTTATTATTATTGGTATAAGATGGAGCATGTCAAACTATTGAACTAACACAACTAAATATCAAAAACATTGAGAATCATTCAGATGACTTACTATTAATTAATTTACCTAATACAAAGGCGAAAAGAGACCGCAACGTCGTCATTCGCAAAGGAATGCGTAACAATTTTTTTTAGCCGACACTATAAAAAATTCTAATAATAAAGTAAAAGCCACTTGGAAAATTATAAACAATGAAACGGGTAAATCTGTTAAACAAGACAACCAACTTGAAATCATGGTTGATAACAAATTAGTTAATAATCCAGCCGACGTAGCTAAGGCATTTAATGAGTATTTTGCTAGCATACCTATAACTACGACTCGCTCTTTAAGTTCGTCGCCGTCTAAAGCCGAAAACCTTTTGCATAGTAGCGTGCCCAAATGTGGTCTCGTATTTAGTTTTGAACATGTAACACCTCGTGATATAGTTAATGTTTTTAATTCACTTAAGTCTAAAAACACAGGTGATTACTGGGGTATTTCCATTAAACTTTTGAGTAATATAATAGAAATCTTAGCCCCCTATCTTGCTGTTACTTTTAATAAATGCGTTGATTCAGGTACTTTCCCTGACCTTATGAAAAGCAGTAAAGTCATCCCTCTATTTAAATCAGGCAGTAAAAATGATATTGGTAACTTCAGACCAATTTCTATATTACCTGCATTTAGCAAAATTTTTGAAAAGTTAATACTTAAACAGTTGCTAAGACATTTTAATCTAAACAACCTTCTTCACAACGATCAATATGGCTTTACCAAAGGTCGTTCGACTACAGATGCGGGGGTTGCTTTGTTGAAACACATATTTAACGCGTGAGAAAACGCGCAAAATGCAATCGGTGTTTTCTGCGATCTCTCAAAAGCTTTTGATTGCGTACACCACGACACGCTTTTACGGAAACTACGTTATTACGGTGTTCAAAATGAGGCCCTAAATATAATAGATTCGTATTTAAAAAATAGATTCCAATGTGTAGATGTCAATGGCGCGAAATCTTCCGGGCTACCTGTTCAGCTAGGTGTGCCTCAAGGCTCAATACTGGGACCGTTTTTATTCTTGGTTTATATCAATGACTTACCATATTATTTGAAGGGTATTTGTGATGTAGTACTATTTGCTGACGATACCTCTCTCATCTTTAATGTAGATAGGAATAGACACGATTTTGGAGACATAAACAGCGCTCTATCAATGGTCACAGATTGGTTCACAGCAAATAACCTTGTTCTTAATGCCAAGAAAACTAAAAGTATTAAATTCGCCTTACCTAATGTTAAAAATCTAGGCCCCAACATTGTTCTCGGCAATGAGGAGCTTAAAACGGTTGACTCAGCTGTGTTTCTGGGTATAACAGTAGATTCAAAATTACAATGGGGTCCACACATATCAAGCCTAGCGGGTAGGCTTAGTTCGGCCGCATATGCCGTCAGAAAAGTTAGACAATACACTGACGTTGATACAGCACGGATAATCTATTTTAGTTATTTTCACAGTATTATGTCCTATGGTATTCTGCTGTGGGGCAAAGCCGCTGATATCCAAAATATATTCGTTCTTCAAAAACGAGCGGTTCGTGCAATTTACCAGCTGGGTGCACGAATATCTCTGAGAGATTTTTTTAAAGAGATTGGTATTCTCACGGTAGCTTCACAATTCATCTTTGCAAACATTTTATATATTAAACAAAATATCCATTTGTACAGTAAAAACAGTGATATTCACAATATATAAACACTCGAAATAAGCATAAACTACGTGCTCCCTTTCACCGGCTTCATAAAGTTCATAATTCATTCGTAGGGCTTGGTATTACCTTTTACAACAAGCTACCATCTTCCTTTCTAGACTTGCCATTTAATGCGTTTAAAGCCAAAGTAAAATCTAACCTTTGTTCAAAGGCCTACTATTCCATAAACGACTATTTAAACGATAAGAATAGTTGGTGGCTGGGTTGAACTCAAGACAATGTTTGTGTTCTTTCTCCAAATTAGCTCACTGAAATGTGTTAGAACTTCATGCATAGTTTTTTTTTTTTACTTTATTTATTATATTTTATTTTTTTTTCGTCTGTATGCACGTGTAAGCGGGCACGCCCTTTAGTCTGGAGGCTTTATTTTTCTTTATTTTTTAATATTTTATTATTGGTGTGTGCTAGCTGACATGTGACATTAATTAGATTCTTTGTTTATATGAACTTGAACACTATTGTGTAGAATCTGGTTCTTCTAACCTATCAGACAGATGTGTTGCTGGGGAGTTTGTTCCGCCACTTCTTCTTCCCAGCTAAAACACTAGGAAGTGGCGAAGGGCGGGCGTTTTGGGGGACTGTCTATTGTAATTTTGACGTTCAAAAAGTGCTGATTATCAGCCTAATTTGAATAAATGAATTTTGATTTTGATTTTTTGATTTTGAATTGTTTAGAAATATCAAACCTTACGCCGCCTAACACTCCAATCAACCGATTTTTTCTACAATATCGCAACAGAAAGTGTGTTAGACAGCCTATGGGTGTTGTTAAAATTGGCAGTCTCCCACGAGAAATAGCAACATTTCTTGAACTTCCAGAACACCTATTGTACACTGTTGTTGTAGTAGTTAATATCTAAACTGAAATAAAAGTATCTTGTGATTGTCAATGGTTTTTTTTTTGCATTTAGTAATTTCCTCGCTGAGGTGGGATGAAAAGTTACGTGTTGCAAAGATTTTTCACGTCTAGCTCTTTTGATTCCCTCGCTAAAGCTCAGCATTCTAATTTTCGAAGCAACTTTGCACTCTTGTATAACAAATAACTATTATTCATTAAGTACATAACATATTTCTTAAAACAAAAACAGTGCCGGTGTTGGAAGCAGGATCTAAGCTACCAGTGGTTAGGGCACCAGAGACAGGAACCTCCTCACAACGCGGGCAGTATCAAGGAGTAATGCCTTCTGGATCAGGCCCTTGATCCAACCGCTTATTGTTCTTGTCTAGTTCCTTAGTGTCCTACTCTACCTTTCCAGAAAGAACTTTCTGGAACTTTCTAGACATTTTGATAGATGAGAACATTCTAGGATTATTCTCGAATCTTTAACATTATTAAACTCGAAATAAATATTTACAGGTTAAATATTTGTTTTATTTGCAGTAAATACTTATTTTCTTTTAAATACAACAATAAGTTAAAAATTCAATAAATTACATTATAAGACAAAATTATCTTTTTGCAAAATTTCTTAAGTTAGTACGAAATTCCTAACGTGTTTGTCTTTGAGGTCGAATTCAAAATAGGAACTTCAAAAGGGCTGGTCTTTGTCTCTCTCTCTCTTTCTAATGGCGGGAAAGAGATAGAGTGTGAATGTTTCGAATTGTATGATTAACCCAAGGCTGAATAAAGTATACGCGGCTTTCTAAAAAAATAATTAATAAGTTCCTTGGTCTCACTCAGTGAGCAAAATCGCATTTTGCTCACTGATTTCAGCAGGCAGCAAAACCTACATGTTGAGCTACTGAAGTGAAAAAGTTATTTGTAAAACGACGCCCTGGTGTACGATTCCACACTGATTGCCTTGTAGGGGTTAAATACCCGATTAGCGTCATGGTGTGGTCTGTCATCTCAGCCAAAGGCATGGGGCACCTATACATCGTAGAAGGAACAATGAAACAGGTCGACTGCCGCAGGTCGATGAATGGTTCCCTGATGATGACAAATACATTTTTATGCATGTTTCGGGGCCGTGCCACAAAGCAAGAAGTGTTACTGCATTTACGGCTGAAAAAAGACACTGCATTACCTTGACCACGGAATTCACCAGGTATGAATCCCTTAGAAAACATGTAAGAACTCACCAAACGCGGGCTATTGCGAAAGAAGCGATTACCACCACGCAAAAGTTGATTGAAACTGTCATCAGAGAATGGCATCACAACTCCAAACTCCAGGAAGATGCAAAAACATGTATTGAGAGTAGGTATGCCCCGACGCATAGAATCTATAGTGCAGCAAAGGGTAGCATCAGTAACTATTAAAATTTCTTCTATTAATTTTCACCAATATTATATTTACTCATACGAAGAATATAAGAAAGTATTTTTGTCGTTTTTCTGATCCCAATAGAATACAAACACAAATTAAAAAAAAAAAAAAACTAGATCTACAACTGATCACTTGTTACAGAAATGCAATTAAGTTTAATCTCAATCCTGTCTCTAATAATTTGCCCACCGATGGTAAGTTCTCTGAATGTGATATTTCTATAACTCCAACGCCAACTCCGTTTTTTGCAATCTTGTTGAACACGTCCTAGTTGAAGTGCCTAGCGTACGACCGTCCAAGAGGCAATCATTCATCATCATCATCATTTCAGCCAAAAGTCGTCCACTGCTGGACATGGGCCTCCCCCAAGAAACGCCACGCTTGGCAGGCGGGTAGGCGATCGCAGTACGGTTGTTACAAAAGCACAGAGAACGCTGCTGCCCATTCTCTGGCAAATCCCTTAGTCGCCTCTTACGACACCCACGGGAAGATATGGGATGGTGCTATTCTTTATGTCCGACACCATACAGACATTCACTAGCGTCGCTTATATACCTCTAAAAACAGCTACCCCTGTATATGAACAACCCTGATATCTTACAGCAAGTATTGGGTGACCCTAGCGTTGACTGTTTTTACATTGTAGGAAACAATACACACACAAAAACAACTACAACAATCACTACAATACACACTCACACACACAATCACGTGCATCACACACACATCATTACAATTACTACTACAATCTCCCAGAAATAACTTGGGACATACCGGGTTCAACTGTAGGTATCCCTAATTGGCGGTGGGTTCGGCATAGGCTCTTCCACGGCATGTCCACTGCTTTTACCCAGTTAAATAATTCAATGTCATTCTTTGATGCTTTACAATACAATGTCGTGTCAAAAAACCGGCCAAGTGCGAGTCTTACTCGCACACAGAGTTCCATAGCCCCAAACAATATTTTGAACTGTCATTCATTAGTTAGTAGTATTAGTTGGTAAACTTCCACTCAACCGCAAAACTAAATTGGTTTTTCATAGTATGTTAATGAAAAACAAAGTTACTGCTGCAGTTTGATGAAAAAGTCCCATATCTCAAAAACTAAACATCATATCTTATTGAAACCAATTTTCGTTGATAGTTTTTTTTACGTTCTACAATCCTAAATATTTTCAGAATTTTCCTCTTCTTACTTTAGAAATTAGAGGGGGGCACACACATTTTACCACTTTGGAAGTCGCTCTAGAGCAAACTATTCAGTTTAGAAAAAAATGATATTAGAAACCTCAATATCATTTTTGAAGACCTATCCATAGATACCCCACACGTAGGGGAATTATTAAAAAAAAAATTTTTGCTTTTCAGTTCTATGTATGGGGAACCCCAAAATTTATGTTTTTTTTTCTATTTTTGTGTGAAAATCTGAATGCGGTTTAGAGAATACATCTACTTACCAAGTTTCAACAATATAGTTCTTATAGTTTCGGAAAAAAGTGGCTGTGACATACGGACGGACGGACAGACAGACAGACAGACAGACAGACAGACAGACATGACGAATCTATAAGGGTTCCGTTTTTTGCCATTTGGCTACGGAACCCTAAAAACCAATGGTAAAATTCTAGACCTACTAACATCGAACCACCCCGTTCAACAAAAGTGATGTGTAACAGATTTTTCCAAAATGGAAAATGCACTGGCCAAAATAAATAAATTTGGAGCAATGCCGAAACAAATTGCCACTTTCTTTAATTTGGTCGATGATCCACATAAATACACAGGGCACAGTTTCAAAAGGTCCTGGGCTACATTGCCGATTCAGGTGCGAACTTATTGACATTAACGGAGGGTTGCGGTCGCACATTGTAGCCGAGGGCTACATAGATGACTCGATGAAAAATAAAGAAGAAATTAGCTCCCGCATTACAAGTAATATAAATTTGGAGACAAGTGTTGACTCTCGACCATCTACGAGCACGAGCACACACACATACAATCCACCATTGTCGCCGCCACCGACTGCAAAACTCTGTGGTCTCGTTTCTCCTACGTTCACTCAAGAGAGTGAGTGAAAGTAGGAGTAAGAGTGAGACTTGACAACATTGAAAATGCCAACTGGCAAAGCAATAATAAATTTTACTAATTGTTCAATTTTTTTCTTTTTTAACATGTGATTCAAGGTTTATTCGTTTATGAAAGTTCGAGTTTTATTTATTTCCTTGCAAATATGTTATAAAACGTCGTATGACATACTTGCGCTTTGATAATTACAGCCTCTGCTTGTATTGTATTGTATAGCGGGCTGGTTTCCGCAACTCCGCGTCTAAAGCGCGTATTTTGCGTACGGGTGGGAACATTACTCCAACCACCCCAGCTCCCCGAGAAAGGCCAGCAGCTCCTTGGTGTTGCTGACGATCTCGCGGAGAGTACCTGGGTTACCTAAGTACTTTGCTCTGTATGTTGCAACCTCTGGGCAGTGTAGAAGCACGTAGGCTGCTGTCTCGTCCTCCTCCATGCAGGCTCTGCACAGTGGGCTATCTGTGACTCCTAGGACAAAGAGGTGTTTATTAAAAGAGCCGTGACCAGTGATGGCGGCTGTGACTATGCGGAGCTGTAATTTGGTCAGCCGAAGCAACCGTTTGGTGAGGCGGCCATCTATAGTAGGAAGTGCCTCTTTGGCCTGCCTACACTCACCATGGTCTAGCCACAGTTTGTGGTGTTGATCTCTGGTGCGTTTCCTTACCAGAGTCCGTAGATAGGGGAGTGGCACGATGGGTTCTGGTCCCACTGCTGCCATACTGGAACCCCTTCTAGCGAGTTCGTCCGCTGCATCGTTGCCCCGGGAATCGCTGTGGCCCTTAATCCATTGTATGGTTATGTTGTTGTGCGAGTGTCACCAGCGCCTCAACCAGGTCGGTAACGACCTGGTTGAGGCGCTGGTGACACTCGTATATTAACCCGGAGTTGACCGTGTGGTTGTCAAGTGCTGACAGTACAGCCCTGCTGTCTGAAAGTATACGGATAGAGAGGTCCCTAGCCCTCCTGGCTAAGATGGCTAATGCGGCTAGGGAAATGCCCATGCATTCCGCCCGAAATACCGTGTTGTGGACCCCCAGTGGTACAGCTATATGGATGTTGAGATCCTCTGAGAATACTCCAGCCCCAGTACCTGTACCTGTTTTAGATCCGTCCGTGAAGATCCGTAATTCTGCGGGATTTAACCCCTCGCAGCGGTGGTCCTCGTGGAGCTGGATCTTGTATTTTTTGTCGAATACAAATTGTTTTGGTACCCGATCGTTAATGGCTTTCGCCAGGGGGAACTCGTTGTAGAGTCCCTCTAGTACCGCAGTGTGTTGCGTGTTTGACTTACTCCAGAGTTGAAGAGTTTTAAGGCGTGCTGCCGCTGCCTCTCCTTTCTCGTAACCCTCGCCTACGGCTCGGGCTAGTAATATCGCCTCGGCTGTAGTTTTCAACTTACCGCACTTATATCATAATGTACTATTAAGTTCATTTAAACCCATGAAATGACTATTTCATGAATAATTAATTCAATGGGATTAAATGAACTCAGGGGGTTGTATTGATGATTTTAATTACTAAAATTCTGTAAATATATACGTATTACGGCCGTAAATCATATTTTGCTCAACACACAGCCCGACATGCGACACCGACCGGTAAATTTCACAAAACGTAAGAAAATTTGTATTTCCCGGGCGACCTTACGCCTTAATGTAAACAGTAACGCGTGTTTTTTTGCATATTTTAACATTTATTCAGGAATTTAGTTCGTTGGCTCTGAAAATGACTACTGCTGTTTTCATACTTATATTTTATTATAGAATACCAAGTTCCAACCCCGCAACCCAACGTTGACAATGCAATTATGCGGTAACCTTGACCTGTATCTGCAACCTACCCCACCAACTACACGGTAACTTAAAGCAGTCGTATTTGTATCACGTTTAGGTTTATTCGATGGTGGACATATACTTTGAGGAACTCGGGGACCAACTGATTGTGAGTCGATGGATCAGTTATTAAAAGCAGTTGGCATCAGGAAAGTGGTCCGTCACAGAATATCAGGTTTTCAGTTCTAAGTAGTTCTGATTTTCATAGAAATTCTTAAAATTTTACAAGAATAGT
This sequence comes from Cerastis rubricosa, assembly GCA_949152445.1. NCBI lineage: Eukaryota > Metazoa > Arthropoda > Insecta > Lepidoptera > Noctuidae > Cerastis > Cerastis rubricosa. Next base: position 18,074,559 of record OX424523.1, on the reverse strand, counting down.
CCGTTTTTAAGACTCTCAGCGGAGATTAGCTATCGACGCGGTTGTTCGTGCGATTAAAAAGATCCAGAATAAAACTGCAGAGATCCTAAAGAGTATAATAACATACCGTACGGCCCGTACGGGTCAGGCTCCATCTGTTTCGATAGGTTTGAAACCTAACCTCCAAGTTTTGTAGTTATTACTCGTCTTTCTTATTAATATAAAAAAAAACTCCAACCGCCAACTCCAACAACTGCTACTTCCAACTCGCTTTGGAAAGAATTAAATATGTTTTGTGATCATTCAAAATCAAAATCCAAATATTTTATTTTACCTATGCCTACATTGGCACTTATACCTAAAACATAACATTGAATTGAGAATGTATAAAATTCCAAAGATTCTTTCTTTGTCTTTTAAACTAAACAAGTAGTCATTGTCAACGCCACGTCTAGATTGATTGTGTGTATATTAATTATAATGATATGCTCCTATTGTTAAGGAGTATCTATGACACAAAACGGCGCATTCTTCTTCTTCATCGTGTGGTTATTGCTTACCTGGTGTGTATAATTTTTAGTTTGAATATTGGAAATGCAATAAATATGGCTTTTAAATCATTAAAAATATCCATTATCACCCCAGAAGCGGCGTTAAGGTGGGATGTGTTTAGACAACTGCCTCGTGCAGCCATCGATGCACCGAATGCATCGTGGTCAGACTCAGAGCTGGGTGCTAACTCGCTCGCTTCTCTCTCGTTCTTTTATCTTATCAACAGGAATAAAAAAAAATGTTCTTATTATTTTATGTTTTGTTAAGCTTGATACAGATATCGAAGAAAAAGATGTACAAAAACAATACGAGAAAATAATACAACATTTAACTAGAGCCAACAAAGTAGCAGGTAACACAAATAAACCGCAAAAGCAAAAAACCATCAAACGAAAGTAATAAAATGAGGAGAAGAGAGACTGAATTTGAGTGCAAACAAAGATTTGCAGTACAGGCATAAAGATATGATAAATAGGTTATTCGCATTAATAGAACAGATATAAGAAACTACAACAATAAACTGGCCCCAGATGCTCTATGAAAATAACTCCTCCCTGAAAATAGCAAAGCAAGGTATTTCAAGTCACAACACAAGTCTTGGATGACATATTTAAACATTGCAACGGTAAGACACTAAAGAATAGATCGAAAATAGTATATATCTGTACGAAATCTAGTTTTTTTTTTAATTCACTCGCAATGTTTCGGTCTTAATTAAAGCTGTCCATGTTGCAGCTATATAGATGGCTAATGTAACTAATTTTGAATTTAAAAGTACTGGAATACAATACACATCTAAATAAAAATTAAAATTCAGAGTCTACGACTTATACTATTTTTAAATTTGTATTTGAATCTAAAATTTGGGTATTTTTTTAAATAAAACAGTAAAAAGTCGATGAAAAAAAATCCACAGGGCATGAGAATTGTTTAGGGGTCTGAAAGGATAGCAGATGACCCCCCCAGTCGACCATTTCAGTTTGGCACACGATGCACCAAATACCCTGTATGTCACCAAGTTCTTTCATTTTACATATTATATATATGTTACCGGAAATGTGTGAAACCTAGGAATTGTATACAATTCCTAGGAAATGTATACAATTCCGAGTCTATGTAGGAAATGTGTTAAATAGTATCATAATTATTTTTTACTCCACACATTTCCTAGGAATTGTATACATTTCCTAGGAACTCTATACAATTCCTATATAACAGAAGGAAATGTATAAAATTAAAAACTATACTATAAGTTAATCTGAAGAATATATTAGATGTTGTGAGACTTTGGATGAAAATGGTGGTCGTGAACTTGTAGTGCCCCATACATAATTCTAATCAAACCAATTTGCTATAGTTTCTGTAACAATTAAATAATATTGTTGGTTAAATATTGAATATGCTTTGCAACAAAAGTTAGTGACAGAACCGAATTGCTGCAAAACCGAGTCCACGTAGTCTTGTTTGTCCTACCCCTAGAGTGTAATTTAAAATCGCGCAGGCGCGGAGGGGCGAGGCGGCCCGCGGGCTGAGGAGCAGGCGGCTGAGGCTGGCCGGCGAAGCCGGCCAACAAGCCGAAGTTGCGGTGGTGAGCGAAAGCCGTCTGCGAAGATTAGCACGCGTGGGGCCGCCGGAGGCCCGCAGCGCCGGAGCCGTGACAGAAACCCTGCCTGCTGCATGTTGCATGCTCGCTTGAATGGTGCATGCTGCATGCTTGCTTGCATGCTGCATGCTTGCTTGCATGCTGCATGCTTGCTTGCATGCTGCATTCTTTTTTGTTTGCTGCATACTTGCAGCATGATATACATTTCCTATCACGGTTTAGGAAATGTATAGATTTCCTAGGAAAAGTGTTAATTAAAAAATATTTCATACATATCCTATGGATTTTAGGAATTGTACACATTTCCTAGGAATTTTATACAATGACGGATTTCATACATTTCCGTTAACATATACATGTATGTATATAGTATTTTTACCACTCCAATATTATTCTGGTCTAAAAAAAGGAAGAAAAGTCCGATACAGGCCCATTACCCTCATAACACACATGTCTAACAATTTTATAAAAATAATAGAAAATCGTCTATCCAGTGAATTAGATAAGCATCAACCTACTGTTTACGCAGGCTTCCGTGCTGGCCTTTCTACTATATATACCATCTACATGCAGTCAACCAACTAACCTAGTTTTTGGTGACTACTCCAAAGCCTTCTACACCATTTCACACACAATCATTTAACCAAAACTGCTGAGTGATTCCACTTACACACATCCATAATGCAACATTTACAGAAATAGTACAGCCGCAATATAATTACAAATTACAGGTCCAGAAATTTAAAAGAGAATGGAGTCAAACAGGGCGACCCGCTATCTCCTATACTGTTCACCAGTACCCTTGAAGAAATCCGCGACTTCGTACGCGCGGAATTAAACAAAAAAGTTATTCAGTTTTTTATAATAATTTTAGATTTTTTAAGGAATTTGGCAGCAGATTGGAGGGAGAGGATTATCGAAATGTCTTTAAAAAAAGATAATTGTAAATTTCTGTTTCTATGGATAATTTATAATCGGTCTAATTTAGCTGTTATACAATTTTTCGAAAATGTTGTCAGTAACTTTTTTGACCTATGTATCCTATGTATGCGTATGAAGTTTCATTAAAATCGGTTCGGTCAGTTCGGAAAATAAGGACTTGAAAGTTTGTGTGAAATGCCGTAAGGCGTAAACGCTCTTAAGCACCACCACACTCACAAATCAAGTACCTACGACTAACGTAGATTGACAAGATCAGATCAAGTAAAAAAACTCCTCCCTTCCTGTCACCGCCGCTGCCCTACTATAAATTCAACTCTAGCTACGGCCTTTTGGGTGTTCCCAGGCCGATCACTAGGTACAGGAAGACTTGGAAGATCTTCGACCACCGATTGACTTTCCGTGACCATATAAGTGGAGCTCGACATCGAGCTTCCTTTGCTAGTCTCATAGCTAGGCCTCATTTGTGTTCCGACCCTTCATGCATGACAAACGCTTTGTGTCGTATTTTCCCACACCAAGTCCCGCTATATCTATGAGATACAGACCCTCCAACTGTTTATATATAAATGTTACAGAACTGTTTATTAAATCTCGGCTTCACGAAAACCCTCGTAGATGCCTGATGCCATCCTTCAGCTAAAGAACCGACTTTCAAACCCCTTCTGTGAATCTGCTATAAGGCACCCCAATTGCATCGGTCGTCTGATAGGAGCTCTCTCGCATCAGCCAGATTTGTCGACCTAATCGTACCCTCGTTACTCCCGATGACGCTATTACCCCTCTTCAGGAGGGCAATAGGGAAACTAGCATAGTCTGTAAAATACACTGACACAGACCGCCGACATTCTGTCCTCGCTGTCAAGGCCCGCCGCAATGTCCCTAAATAATAATCTTACTGTGATCCAGCCTGTCCCTGCCCCCCCCCCCTCCGCGATGCCCTAAGCCGAAGCTCGTACCCCTCTTACACGAGGTACCATTAGCTTTTAAGTTTTTATGCCCTTGCGGCCTTATCTGGAAGCCACGTACTCAGGGCAACCACAGCACAGCCCAGTTTACATTTCTCGCAAGTCAACTTATGAGGGCTGCCTCATAAGTTGACTTGCGAGAAGTCATTCTCAAAAAAGGTCCTGTCATTACTTAGGAGCCAGGGCATCTTACATTTAAAAGAGAGTATTCACTTAAATCTTAATCCAGAAACTCTCAAGGTCTATTCCTCATCGTGGTTGGTTATTGTATATGTGTCAAACGTTCGGAACACCAGTATTAGTTTTTTACATTCCCATGTTCTAAGCAGTATTCAAAAGGTTAAGGTAAAGGTTTAATTCTAAATCAACGTCGCGCGAATTTAAGTAAACAAGCTATTTGATTCCTGGATACTTTATTCTCGTGATGATTGTTTCATGATTTGCATTTCAAAACCTATTTCCACTATAACCCGTAGAATTCGTAAGTGATGACTTAGATTAATTTACAGATGATAGATTTGCATATTATTGGTTTGTCTTATGCTTTCTTATTCCATTTATCAAAAGTATCGTTGTCGTGTCAGCACATTGTGCTTTTTCCAATGAAAATGTCTGTTCGGTTATGGGATGACTTAAAGAATGATTGTCGAAGCTTAAAATTGTCCCTGTTGCTGATCATCGTCAGCTTTGTTCTTTTGGTTGACTCATACTGAGTAGCTGGGGACGTTGGTAATGTAATATAAGGCAAGGTTTTCCAAGAAATGTAGGTGCGTCAATTCAGACATACGCAGGTCGGCAACCGTCTATAATGTAGTTCTATCTTGTTCAGGTGCATTGCAATTTGCGCATCGAACGAAGCGTTTTGTGAGCGTTCGGCGGGCAGGCAGCGGCACCGGCGGCGTCTTCGTGCGTCCTCGTGTGGTTGCGCGGTAGCGCTCTGCGCAGCTTGGAACGCGGCGCACACTTTGGTATTGATCGGTCGATCCGCCGGCCGCCGGTGGCGCCGCGGCGCGGCCTTCACTGGCGACGCGCGCGTACCTCGTGCGGTAGCTGTCAAAACTGAGTGACGTAACCGCTAGGGCGGCGCGCACACGGCCGCCGTCAGCCGCCCGTTCAGTACGTCCGAGTGATTGCTCCCGCCGTGTTGCACTCGACGCCTTGCGTCTGCGGTCCAGTGCACTGTATTATCTACGCCGCTGATTCGGCGAGGCAGGTGAGGTTGGGGCCAGCGTGGCCCCGGCCATTTTAGTGTGCCCGTCTCGGTATTGATCGCACCTAGTCTGACTATTTCAATGTTTATAAACAGCCGGCCGCATCCATTCGCTCCCTCTTGTTTTTGATACGTCCGCCTGACAGCGCGCGATCCGGACGGCTGATCCTGAATGCACCGGCCGCACCGCCGCCGCCGGCAACGACGCACCGCTCGGATTCAGTGCACGTATGTACGCTTGCACTTGTTTATCCCGAATTCATTTCCTATCCATAAACTGACGACAACGCGTTTACGAAAGCATGACAGATTATAAATAATACCTAAGTGTTCTCAATACATAAGCATGTAAACAGAAAGACGTAAGTTTTGTTTGAGTTACGCATATACCTGGACAGTGTAACTACAGTTGGATACCTACATAATCTTGAAATTCAAATGATGAACGTCCGGCCAATCCAATGTGTAACGGAGATGGATGATGCAGGCCAGGTATATCATTGCATTACTCCAATAAACACTGTCTCATTTGTATGTAGGTACGTAATTGATGATTTCCCAGCTAAGGAAGGTAGGCAGCCGGTACTTACGAGGAAGGTTAGGGAGTGCAAAGTAAGACTAGACGTTAATGAAGAATTGTGGATGAACGAATTGGTTACAGTGAAACCAAAGTGTATTTATTTAAACCCGTAATCGTAGTAATCGTGGTTCCTTAACGCGTTAACCTACTTGGCATTGCTTTTCTTAGACGTTGACCTCAAATCAAAATTACATCGATTTAGGAGTTGCTTAGCGAACAAATTAATGGTTGGTCAACTTACAATTATTATGTTAAAACACAGAAACTACAGGCTTATCTGAAAATACATGGTGAAAATAATCAAAAATTATAAGTGTATCTTAGGTATTATTCGCTCGTTCATATCTTTGTTTACTAAACTACCGGATAAAGGTCAGCCGCTGTGTTTTACAGAGTTCATGGCAATATTCACGAATAGACTAGAATATTTAAGTCAAAACCTTCACATTTATTGAACCAATAATGTCTCCTTGCGTCCCATTTTCACATTACCTAATAAATTAGTACGACCTAGTTTTGTTAGATGATTAAGTGAGGTCATGTCTCAAATTCTAGGTCTGTATGATAGCAGGAAATGTACATTTTCTTATGTTCGCGACTTCGCGCTCCTAAACGTAGGACATCCTGCAGTTGTTGAGTTTGCGAGTCATCATGACGGAAACGATGAAAGTGGACCAGGAACGCCGTTTATAACTTAAATCTGGCGTTACTTACTAAAGCATTTTACCGTACTAAACTATCAAGAATACAGACCGGGTTACAAAATTTTTTAAATCACTTTTGGCCTAACATACAAAAAGATATAGGATCTACCAATGATGTTTGTAATACGTCATTGGGGAGATCCGGGTGCCCAACCCTATACGGAGCATACCTATTTAAGTTGTAAAATTGTGGCTTACCCCTCAAGTATTTGTTTAATGTTTAGGTAAGCATGTATTTACATATAAATAAGTAGTATTTCAAATTATAGAATTCGCCATAAAACAAAACTGATCGGTGTTTTTAAACTGCTAGTAGCTAGATACAAGGAATGCGGTGAATTCTAAAATTTGATTGCGACTGCTGAGACCCATAACTTGCGGCAGCCGCGCGTCTCTGTTGTCGTCTGAGTCTGACCAGCTGAACTTCAAAACTGAAGGAGTTTGTAAGGATAACGTGTTATACGTAGCGTTCTATTGTCTACTTAACTCAATGGGAAAATAAGCCAAGAATTTATTTGTCTAACTTAGACTCTATACCATTATTAAAATATAAAATTGATCACCATCTCAACAAATCGTTTTATAAGTAGGTACTTAGTTTAAAAATCAAGAACAGAAGATCGAATAAGATCGGCTAGAGATGCAGATAGTAAGATGGTCCAATTATATTTAAACCATCTTCGAAACTGTTATGGTTAAAGGAGGCCAACCTCGAAATAGTAGAGGCAAGCGCGATTCCTGAGAACAAATTAGTCACAGCTTTGAGTAATAATAACAGTTTATTCGAATAAAAGTTAACGCCGTCTGTGGTCCATAGATGGGAAATTAAATGTCACGAGTTTAAACTTCTTGAGATTTCTATTATCCAATAAGTCAGCTTCATAGATATAAGTTAAATAGAAACGTTTACAAACACAATACCTTCTAAAACTATACTTGCTAAGGTTAGGGCTGCAGTTAGTGGATCAATGCAAATTATCGGGGCACTTTGTCATCGATCCTAGCCTACAACGAACTGTTAGTCCGGAAGGGGTCATGTATCATGTCGTGTTACTGTTTCACCGTCATTCAGTCGCAGCATCTAGCCTGTAGAGTCAGTTTCATGTTATTCTAGTTATTACTGTTGCTGTACCGTCAAAAGTCACACTATAGGTTACCTATTTAACTGATTGTGTATCAACAGAAACGGGTTAACGGGTTACATAGACACCTAGTATCTTTATCTAATAGTCGTCATCATCATCACCTTTATGTCCTTGTCTCATTGGGTCATTCCCTGAGTATGAGTACCCCGATCCCCGAAGACCCCGTCCCGGAGAACACCGATTTAATTTTTCTTGATAAACTTAGCTTACAAGTACCGATATTTACACTTATCAAATTTATATGAGAAGAATGATTTGACATTGCACTGATTTTGTATGTTTTGAAAAGATTGATTGAACATGCTAGAATTTTGATTTTTAAAACTTTTATTACTAAAGTTGCTTATTACAATACCTGTTATTTATAATTGAAAAGACTCATATTTTCGTATTTTGAGACTATTTTATTTTTACTACTTACAATATTTTTAAACTGTCATGTAGAGTAGGTATTTTGATATTCTGTGTTGAAAAAGGAACTACTGTTATTAAAACCTCTGATTGCTGTAGAAGACTCTATACTTATTCTCTAATTACAATATTTACCTTAACCAAGACTATCATTTTTTCTTGAACCTTCGAAGTCAAGTATTATAGTATTAGTAAGTTGAACAATTTTATTTAACTTGTCTGCCGCTGACGAGACTTTAAGGTAAACTGACTTATAAAATTGTGTTAGGTATCAAAAAAAAGATAAATCGGGGCCTCCTGGACGGGTGCCTCGGGGCTCGGGGTACTCAGGGTATACCCCATGTTATTTGGGGTCGGCGCAACTCGTTTTTTTCTTCCATTCTCCCCTGTCGTTCGTCACGCTATGTTTACTCCCTTTTCCGTCATATCTATCTCTATTTCTCACACAATCCGTCCATCTTTTCTTCATCCAATAGTCTTAATCCTTTTTTATTCAACCTTGACATTAGCAAGAAGCATCGTCAACACGATAGTCGTAAAACTGGAACCAAAGTCATGCTTGTTAGATTTTGGCTAGAGTTGATAAACAGTTTTATTTACAAACCTCGCTTGGTCATTGTTGGTTATTATTAGATGGTACTTAGGTAAATGCATCGCTCCATGTCGCGCTGGTGATGTCATACGAACAAACAAACATTGAATGTGGTACAATAGTGTCCCTCTCCCTGCCCACGTCACCTGGGTGCGCCGAATCTATGTCCACTGTCCACCTACATGACGCTACAGCTACACTGTGTGATGACCTGACAATGAGAAACTTTCTGCTGCGATTATCAATATAGTTCCTAACACTTTATCAGGTAATAGGGATCATTGAACTGGTTTAAATACTTGATGGAACTTAAAGATTCTTCTTTTTCTCTACCCAAGGCTTAATCTGCGCGTGGCAAAATTATCTAATAACTAATATTGGTGGACAGTCAGGTTTGCTTCGTGTGCCCACCAAGCTACCAAACATTTTAGGTGTACAACTTATGTAATTCTCTGAAATTTCCTGGCAACAGAAAAGACGGTAAAATTGAAAACAAACTAAAGTTTAATAGGCTTCAATGAAAGCTGGCGTAATTAAAAATAGCGAAATGTTTGTTAAAAACTGTGTAGACTGCTGACGACTTGAGGGTAGCTCGCACTGCTCCCCTCGAAAGGCACGTTTGTTTTGTTCTCTTTTCATTCGTATTTGTTTATTCTCAATTTCGGTTAGGTAACAACCCTTTTACCTCTTGATTAATCGTGAACCTTTTACGTTATGCAATTAGTAATTACCCACCGATAATAGGTTCTCTTGAGAACCAATTATCGGTGGGTACGAGTTGTTGATTTCTTATGGTTTCTTATTGAAATTCTGGAGTGCCGGTACCAATAGCAGTAAACATGATTGAGTTAAGAGCGTTTACACCTTACGACATTTCATACAAACTTTCAAGTTCTTATTTTCCGAAATGGCTGAACTGATTTTAATGAAACTTCAGAAGCATAAGCAGGATACATAGGTCTAAAAAGTTACTAGAAACATTTCCGAAAAATAGGTTTACAGCTAAATTAGACCTCGAAGATCTCGGCTCGATTATAAATTATCTATAGAAACTGAAATTATCTATTATCTTTTTTTTTAAGACATTTCGAAAATGTTTTTTAGTAACTTTTTAGACCTCTGTATCCTGCTTATGCGTAATAAGTTTCAATAAAATCGGTTCAGTCATTTCGGAAAATAAGGACTTGAAAGTTTGTATGAAATGCGTTACGGCGTAAACGCTCTTAACCTAGACTGCCTTTTAAATGTTTCAACTTTTACAAGTGATACGTCATAAATTGTATGTCCACTAAAAGCCACAAATGCCAGGATTACAGATTGCGAAAAAATATACTTCATCGAGTTTATCGACTTGACTTTATTGGAGTTACGAAATGTCTTGGTGTGCACATTGCGATACAAACCTGCTTTTGCTTAGGACATTAAAATTTAAAATAGCGAAACTGTCACAAAATATGTGCACGTTTAACGGGTGTTAGAGTTGCGAACGTAGCAAATGATTTAATTTATTCAAAGTTAAATTGTTCCAAGTAGTCTAGATGTTATGCACACATGCAACATGTTTTAGTAATCACGGAAGTTGAACAACAACAAACATATTCGATCCCACCGGAAATAAATTGTAATGAATCAGCCGTCCACTTTATACTTATATGCCTTGTGGTTTCAATCGCCTTTTCTCTCTTTGCTCGGCTCCTAGGGGTCTTAGCGTAATGTTAAATAGTCTATAACCTTCCTCAAGATTTGGACTATCCGATGAAATAAGAATACATCAAATCCGACTGGTAGTTCCAGAGATTAGCACGTTCATACAACAAAAAAACTCTTTAGCTTTATTATATTATTAGTAGACAGAAAAGAAGATAAGTCACAATATTCACAAAATTTTCAAAGGGGTTTGGATAACTTTGTATGAACCAGTTGCATGTTTTTTTTTCACAGCGGCCACAAAGGTAATACTATTGTTGATAGCGTATAGTGTAATATGTAATAATAATGACTCCTAAAGAAGGATAAGCAAATCAAGTATATTGACTTGGCTCGCGAGGTTGTTGACATGTGGGATTAGGATCAGCGATAATTGTGCCGATAGTCGTATCAGCCAATGGCCTAATTGCCAAGAGCCTCGACCAATATCTGATGAGGCCTCTCGTTAGGCAGCTGGATCGAGGGCTTGGTTCAGAAAGCGGTACTCCTGGACACGGCTCGTAATGTTAGGAGGTTCTTTGCTCTGGAACCCTGACGGTAGCTTAGACCCAATTCGCGTTACCGGTGTGCCACATTTTTTTAATATTGTTAATTGTTTTATTTATAAGAGGAAAATTAAAAAAAATGTATCAAATTTGTAAATAGAAATGAAGAAAGGAAATGACTCTTAAAAGAACTTTGCCGAAAATAATATCGGAAATATCTGATGTCAAAGTTGTGTTGTTCGTTTGTACTTACACATTTTTATCAAAAATGTACTTTTTCCTATCGTTTGCCTTATGTCATTACTTCCAGAGTTTGATCCCTAGCAACGACACTATCGGATGGTGTAATAATACAGGTTGTCCTTTTTTTTTAAATAAACTTTTTCAATTCCAGGCTAGGAAGGAATATTCATTTTATTAAAAAAACCAATGATTTAGTTTTAGTTTTTATAAAAATCGCTTGAGACTCCTTTTCGCTATTCCTTATAGTTTCGGATTTGGCCTTCCACCCACTTGAAAAATTCATTCTGTATATCTCAGCTCCGATGTATTTTGGAAATAGTTAATAGAAGAAAATTAATGTCTTATTGAGTTCAAATATTTTACACTAGTGGCCGCAGACTTAATAAAATCATGCCACTTTTACCCAAACTCCTTTCTTTACAAGCAGATTATTTTAACAAAATCTACAGTTGGACGTGAATAACGGTAAAAATCGTGCTATCGTGATAACTTTATTGCTGCGGTGTGACAACCGCTGGACTTCTAGAATATAATTAACTAGCTGTCCCGCGCAACTTCGTCTGCGACACATTTTCCCCGTTTTCGCAACATTTTTAATTGCGCCTCCGCTCCTATTGATCTTAGCTTAATGACATATAGCCTATAGCCTTCCTCGATAAATGTGCTATCTAATACTGAAAGAATTTTTCAAATCGCACCAGTAGTTCCTGAGATTAGCGCGTTCATGCAAACAAACAAACAAACTCTTCAGCTTTATTATTAGTAGTATAGATTATTAATAGAGTTTTCACATAAAAAAAATCTCAGACATAAAGGGCGTAAATAGACTCTTAACATATCCGTAAGGGACATGTTCATCATTGTTGAACATTTTTTTGTTCTGGACTATGGTCCAGACAGTTCCGTTCCTGGGACTGGGAACTTTCTAATTACGGAGATATTAGTTAAAGTTCCAATAATTGTGCCAATAATTTCACAAGTTTTTGTTTTTATATACTAGTTTTTAAGTTTATTACTTTACTTTAAATACTCTATTATGACCCGTTTACTATTCACCAACCAGCACAATGCTTTGAGTGCTTTACACTGTTTTTTTTTCCGTAAAACGTGATTTTTCAGCCCAAAAAACAAAAATCCTAGCAAACATTTTTGTGCAGGGTTACTTAGTAGTTAGTTTGATGTACAGAATGCTTGGTTGACGGCTTCGTGAAGGGTCTGTTTGCACCTCGTTTATGTAGTATTTATTGCATTGTTTTTAAATTAAGAATGATACATTTTGATGCAAACATTGCAATGATGATAAAACAGAGTCTACCCAATGGGTACCTGATAACTTCCACTGTACTAGGTTGTAGTATAGCATGACAGCATTACGCATGAATACTTGCAGATATAAATACCTCAGCTTGACACGGTCTATTAAACAAACATCTTTCTCCCTATAGGTGTTGCTAACACTTCCCTGTACGCTTGCTCTCATAAATTCACAACGCAAATAAAACTGAACTAGCGACGTGAAAATCAAAAAGTTTAATTGCCTAATAACCTGAAAAACTGGAAATAAAAAAGATTATTATAAAAACTAAAAAAAAGACAACGGAATAGTACATTGTTACCCCAGGGGTGAAAATAACTTATTTAGTCCCGAGACGGGGTTTGGCGCCCGAACGAAGTGAGGGCGCCAATAGTTCGACTAAATAAGTCTTTAACCCGAGGTAAACAATGTGCTTTTCATTACGAATACAAAGAAAGTAAGAAATAAAAACATGAATTAGCTAAAGAAAAAAAAATTAAATGTTATAATGTATGTAAAATGTTGTAATGTATGTCGGATTGCCGCTTTCCCGCCTATTTTGTTTTTTTTCTGTGGCCACCCAGCTATTCAGCCATAATTTTTCATTTTCATCATTGAAAAAATGGTATATATTTTGCCCAACTCTATGTTATTTTAAAGAAATTATTGAAACTAAATTATAACAAAGTTATTTACAAAAAAAAAAAATCTTTAATCAATACTTAACTTTAAGTTATTTCAATTTTACATCGTGGCTGCATAGAAAGTTGTAACATGGTTCAATAAAAATGTGAAAATATAACTAGTTTTTTTTAATAATTTGACATCTGTCAGAGAGAGTCTTTCATCTGTAGAGATGAAAATTATTACTTTCATCCCGCTCCTCAGGCAACTTCAGACCTACTTTCAGAGAATGAGTAATGAAAAGCACAAAACACGCCCATTTGGAAGAAGGCGGGACCCATTCCATGTTTTTATAATTTAATATTTCAATGGCAATGGGGATTTAACTTCTTGTTTTATTCGCTTTTATATGATTTGTGACCAATGAAATCGTTATGAATCCTAAAAATAGTAACAGAAACCTAACCAAATACCCATACCTATTCAATGATAACCCACGTCGCCATATTGAATTTTGATTACTGACATGTCCTCAGTACACTTGAAAGATTTAGGCTGCTCGCCCACGTCCGATAATCGGTGACCGATTTTTTGTAGGAGAAAAATAGAACACACTGATAGCAATAGTGCAACGCACACGTCCTACAAAAAGTTGGTCAGAAACCGAGGAACATAATCAAAGAAAAAATCTGCCCGATTATCTGTCCTACAAAAAGTCTGACGTGGGCGAGGCAGCCTAAGACAAATCAATCTAACGTCACGGTTGGCGCAGTGGCTAAGCGGTTGACTGCTGCGCCGCGTGTCGCGGGTTCGATCCCCGCACGGAACAAATATTTGTATGGCCTACAGATAGTTGTTCCGGGTCTGGCTGTTTGTCTGTGTGACTTGAAATGTTGGTAAATGCACCCACGATACAGGAGAAATTGCTAGTGTGCGGCAACGGTAGTGGTGGGGCGGCCCGCGAGCCGAGGAGCAAGTGGTTTGAAGGCCCACCGCCGCCGCCGCCGCGGCTGGCCAGCAAGCTGAAGCTGAAGCGGTGGTAAGCGTTTAAACCATCGGCGACGATAAGCTCAAGCCGCCCATACGCCGCAACTCCGGAACCGTGACAGAAACAATGCTTGCTTCATGTCGCATGCCTGCTTGTATATTGCATGCTTGAAATGAAAATGTGGTAATTAAAACAGTGGTATAATGAATTTTCGGAAGCATAATACTTCGAACAAATGTTATTTCGGCTAACTGTAACTTCGGTAAAAAGTTTTTCGACCAAATGAAACGTCGGAGTAAAGAAAATATCGAATTGTTAATAGGTCAACTGATACAGTGGCAATGGTCAAGTAAAGAGGCTAAGTGCTGAAACAACCCAGCCAACCTAACAGTGGCAGACGTGACTTCGATGAAGTAAAAAAAACGAAACGATAATAAGTAGTTGAAAAGTTTTAGGTGAAATGAAATTCGGTCAAATATTTACTAACTACTAACTTATGATAGGTAAACGAATCATCAAAATCGGCCCAAGCGTTTGGTCTCTACATTGCCACAAAGGAACAAACATACATCAGTAAGGTCCAACCGTTTCCGGCCTACACATTCGATTAATCAGAGATACAAAACGCCGTCACTAATAAAATTACTGAAGTTTTCTCTAGTTACCCACAGTAAAAACTAATATTTTTGTTCATTATAGTCTCCCATTATTTTATTTTTGTTTGGATTAACCTTAATTTAATAGTGAAACCCCGAAACTTTTGGACCTTACCATGTATATAGGCTGATAATTAACACATTACCGTCAGTCAGGTAAAAACATACCCCATTCTTGACCGACGCGCAGTCGGGTATTTAGACATAAACATGGCTGTTTAGAGTTTTTTAGTGATTGCACGAAGATGACATTGAATTTAAAGTAACACACATTTACATTTTAAAACCTGATTCGGTTGTTGCAAGAATACAAGAATAAAATTTTGCTTACGTAAGCTAGGTACAGAGTCACGACGTCATACACCGCAATTTCGGTGTAAGGTAAACCTACGAAACTAGATCACACGTAATTTCAATTCACTCTGAGTGAAGTTATAACTTTTTATAAAGTGCTCAACTAGTTTGAAACAATACTAACAGTATATTCGTTTCGTAAAAGGAAGTAAACTCAAGAGACCTTATTATAAAGCTGTAATTAACATCGTTATCAGATTCAGTAAACAAACATAAGGTACTGATTCTCCACTTATTAATAGGTCTTATAAAACTCAATTAAACAAAACCCTCAGATTTTTGAGATGGGCTGCTGGACAGCAATATAGCAGCATACTCCTAAACGCGAAAACTTCTAAGGAGGTTCCCAATTCGTCTAGAGTCTAGGATGTTTGTGTGTTGTATGGTGTGTCTTCGACAGAGTGGATCTAGCAGCAGACCTTGTGGTCTCACGAGCTACCAGCCACTTCTATATCCACACTGAGTTGGACAATGCATGCACACAAAAACATGAGTATTATTGAGGAGAAGAATCGTCTTACTAACTGGACAAATTGTACAGGTTTCGAACTGTTCACCTAAAAAATGAATTTCAAAAGCATAAAGTTGCACTTTCTCTCTTAATTAGGTAACGAAAAAGTCATCTGCGAAAGTCAGACTGACCGATTCATTGAAAGAAATATGAAATAGATTGAGTCTGAGACATTTTCGTCTCCTTCATTAATGTTCAGAATTTTGAAGTGTGCGGAACGTACACGTCCAAACATTTATTCGACCAAGTTAATGCTGTTCAACTCTAAATAGAGAACAAATAGCTACCGATGCAGAGCTAGTCGAAAATGCTAAATGACAAAAGCGGTTCACCAGTTTTGCGATTCTCGGAAACTGTTCCATGCGTACGGTATGGACTCAAAATGTACGTATCTACCAGACTAATCTTGCGCAACGTAACATGTTTGTAAGCATGCGTGGATAGGTTATCCGAGATTGTTTTTAAAACTACCTACCCATTCTGACTTGAAATTGTTATCATAGAATGTGAGCAGTAAAATTTATCACGCCATAAATATTGCACTGACCGATAAATGCGTTTTATACTGCAGTTTTTCATCAAATACTGAATAATGCTTTCGAATGGGTATCTACGTTTTTGATGACAGTCATGGGCCATGGGCATGGATCTACACTTCTTTATTTTAGGTACTTTTATTCGTGGCACGATTGTTTGTTCCTATTCGGTGGAGTCGGGAATAGTTAGGAATGTTGTTTGTGTTTTATCGGGACAACAATTCGTTTCGAAGTTTAGATCTTCGAAAAACGATGTTGAGTAAAAAGAATCCGTCCCGGACAAGATCCTAGTGGTACCCTGAATATGAAGAGCTAAAACGGGTATACCTATTTGCAGAAAGTTTACTGACTGTTTATCAAGTGATGGAAGATTTTCTTAGTTTATGGGTGAACCAATGATTATGTGTAAGCCATATTAGCCATTTCAAGTTAATATTGCCCGGATTACACACGATAGTTATATTAAATTAGCTGTCCCGCGCAACTTCGTCTGCGTTACATTTTCCCCGGTTTCGAAACATTTTTCATTGCTGCTCCGCTCCTATTGGTCGTAGCGTGATGATATATAGCCTATGTCCTTCCCCAGGTTGAAATCTATCTTCTTACCAAATTTCATTAAGATCTGATCAGCCGTTTAGTCGTGAAAAGGTAACAAACAAACATACATACTAACAAACAAACAGAGTGACTTTCGCATTTATAATATTAGTATGGAAGTATGGATTGCATTAGAGCGGACCGCAGACTAGAACAGGGATGTTGAATAAACTCAGCTGCTTCCTTTATAACACGTGTGAGAAACTTTATGGCTCGTTCTAATTAGCTCAGTAACGATTGCAATCATGTGTGCGGAGTGCCACTGACGCAGTGCCGCAGCAGCAATGGCGGTACTCCTAGCGGGTTCAGCAGAGGGGACTGACCTTTCCCTCACCGTGGAATACTATTTCACTTACATTCCCACACATTTAATCTTGATGTCATCAAAAACAGTAAGTGCGCGTTGAATGATGCGCTCGACGCAAGGATTTCAAAAGCTTTTTAAAAAAAATTAAAACTTTAGTGGACGACATTTTATTCCTATGGTACGCTAAAGGATGCAAGTTAAAAACTAATTCCTAGAGGTGAAAAACTTCATTTTAAATAGCTTAAGGTACGTAGGGATGATATACTCGCCCCTACCACCTAATAAATAAATTATTTAGCATTCATAATGTTTAGCACCATAGCGACGGCGCCCCTAAATACTTACTTATTGTAGCTTACCGAAAAGGAAGCCAACATCCCGTTGAAGAATTTTCCCGTTGCCTTGGTAACGTCCGTATGTTAACCGCCATATAGGAGGTTTTCAGACGTTATAATTACGCATAATCCAGAAAACATCCTGTTTTGAATTTGGAACGAGAAATTTATGTTGCTTAACTGCATACCTAGACCGACCATTCTGGTGGTTATATCATCTTCGAACTTAGGTAGACGTCTGGTGTCTGTTTGAGCACGAAGAGCTTTCCTTCGAACTCTATTACGTCATGTCTAGCCCCTTGTGCCGAGTCCTCGACTAGCACGCTCATTAAAGAGCCAACCTCAAACGTGACGTTGTTGGAAGGTCTTGTCATCATGACAAGACGATCCAACAAGACACAATGTCTTGTTGAGTTTGAAACTGCTACTGTATGTTTTTGTGTAAAGCTCGATAACTTTTATTGTTGTGTCGTATCAATTCACGGCTATGCAATCGGCAATGCCGAATTCACCGAATTGATGACAGCATCATTAATTATAGTAATCCAATGCCACACTTTCTCACTAAATTGTTTATTTGACACAGAGTTATTGTGTCCAGAAATTCATGTTAAACTATAACTTCCGTAGTTGATACTTACTCGTATTTTCCACGATGTTAGTTACCTACTTGTATCTGATCAACACTCAGTTTCAGTCAAGTTTCCAAAGAATCCATTTCAAGAATCGTTACAACCGAATAGACAAGTAAATTGGTAAGTTTACCAGAATTAAGCCTAAATAATTGGAAATTTTATTCATATAAAAAGTTAATATATAGACTTTAGGTTCTAGGTAGGTACAGTAAATACACACATACGTATTTAGCCTAGCCTTTACTCAAATATGTTGGGGTCGGCTTCCAGTCTAACCGGATGCAGTTGAATACCATTATTTATATATACGTATTTACATACGTATTTATATTTTATAAAATTCAAGAAGGCTAAAAATGCATAAAAGGGTATACTCTTATATTTATGAGTCACATCTATGTTTATGATAACTACATAACTTGTTTAAATATGTTTTGATATAAAAAAATATCCTATCCAAATATACATACATATATGTATATTGTTAGGTACCAATCCTGAAGTAGCCAAGCGATCAAGCATTGACTTCGTGATTTTGTTTCAGCCGCCGCCATCACTGAAAAGAAATTTGCGAGTTCCCTTCGTCTGATGAAAGACTCTAAGAGAAAACACAATTAGGTAAGCATGTCTCCTTTCTGTATGTAGGTACTTCATGTACACCTCCGCTTAACCCTCGGTGATAACGCTCCTTCAGAATCACCAATTCATCACCAATTAATTATTTGCGCTGTCAAACATAGTTATAGGGCCAAACTAAAATCTTACCCAGTGGATATTTAAGTGGGCATCAAGCCAAACTCTGAAGAGTAGGTAGAAAGAAATTATTGGACCCAAATAGACATCAATTGACACATGCCTTAAATCACCAGTAGCGATTGGGCCGGTTTATTAAATCTTTTGCATAAGCTAGCTTAGGCCTGCGGCTTCGCCCGCGTGTGTTTTGGGAATTGTCCACGGGATCATTCTGCCGGGATAAAAAGGCATACGTTGCTTGTTCTTTTTTTTTTTTTTTTCACTAATAAGTTTTTTACATAAACTTAAACACACCTACATTCTACGTGCTATTCTAGACTATATAATCTATCTCAGTGCCAACTTCCATTCATCCAAACTTTCGCATTTATAATATGTAGGTAAGAAGCAACAAGAAAAGAAAGTGCAAGCTAAAAATGACAAAAGTACAATCCTAAAATTACACACAAACATAAATGTTTTTGAAAAAAAAACTCGAACCTACACGTCAATAATTTCGATAAAAATATTATGGTGAATCCAAAGTAATATCTATTCTTGAGTATCGTGATGATAAATAGTATTTTAATCTAATCTCAAATTATTACGCTACTAGCCACTGCAAACTTATCGATAAATCCCAAGATATTATACTATCTCAGAACCTGCGCACTGGTGGCCGGTGTTGTATAGAAAAAAACTTGAAAGAAAATACACATTTTTGTACACGAATTGATGAATATAGTAAATCATAGAACAGGCGCCAACGAGATGATGTACACACTATATTTAGATAATTATATAAAATCATGCGTGCGTAATTATTGTTTGACCTTGGCAAAGGCAAGATGTGGAACAATAGTGATGTGAGCTCATTGGTGCAAGTCCAGTGCATGTCGTAATGTCTAAATTGAAACATCAACTTGAGTAGACAACTGACGAATTTATAGCCAAAGCCAATTCACGTTATACCTATAAAAGCTAGATACGAAAAATAAAAATAAAGTTGTTACTCATATGTAGAATTCTAAAGTTTTAATCAGCTAATAAATAGTGAGATCCCTAATCTGAGATCAAGTTTTTCCAAAAGCAACGCCTCATCAGATTTCTAAAAACAGTTTGAATATAAGTCGATGTATTTATCTGCAGTTATAAAAATAGATTGGAACTAGGCAGAGCTTACGTAGGCACGGTCCGACGTAGCACGCGAATCTCCGCTCATTCAAGACCAAGGTTGAAATCTGTTAAACGCACGGAATAGTTTAACGATCAATTAAAGTCACCAAGCTGCGACGCAATTGACAGTCACTGAGCATTACATTTGAAATCAATAGTAATGACCACACTAAGAATGCTCCAATAAAGTTGTGGTAGTTACAGAGATTACAGAGCACATGGAAGAATCTCATCGCACGGACCAGAGATTATTTAGGAACAAATTAAGTATTCTAGGCGAACGGCTATGTCAAGGCAAACGAATCAATGCAGGTACACACGATATACGTTAAATTGATCGACTTTTACAAGATTTGAGTGCAAAAAAAGTGCCATCAAGGCCAAAGTAATTTATTGAGTAGCAAATGTGGCTATGCACGTCATAATTTTCAATCTAGCCAATGCATAACACATAAAGATTGATGGCATTGGAAGGTTAAAATTTAAAAAAAAAATTACAGAAAGCTTTCCCAAAGAAACAGTTTTAGACCCACACAATGCGTTATGTGTATTTAGTGAAACTTTACTGGCCCAGCCCAGCGTTTATGCCGTATCGGAATATTCAGCTGTTGTTATGTTCCGACGTGTCATCATCATCATCATTTCAGCCGAAAGACGTCCACTGCTGGACATAGGCCTCCCCCAACGCCACAATGATATAAGGGGGGGTTTTGCCATAATCGCCACGCTTGGCAGGTGGGTTGGCGATCGCAGTACGGTACGGTTCCCCAAGGTATAGGTAAAGTTAAGTTAAAAGACAAAACGGCTGCGACTACCAGTAAGTAGATATCAGAGAGAAAAGCTCGACCTATTTGTCCGTAAACCACTGGGGGAAACCCGAATGCAAAAATGAAGATGCATTATTTTATTTACGGATGTTTACGAGGTGACCGCTATCACTAGTCTTGAATTTTACAACCAGTTGTGTTTAATAAGCTTGACAAATAAAAACATTGTGTTTCTGTTTGTCATGTCCAGCCTAAAATATTCAACTGGCATGACAAAAAGCAAAATTTCTCCCAAATTGATTGTCAATGCATGTTTTCACATTAAACAATGATCTCCAAACGACATGTATATTATTATAACAATCATCTTTCAGATCTCTTCAGACTGTCGAGGCATTAACAACGTAGTGAGTGACATAAGTATAGGACGAAATTAATATTGTGAATATGGGCAGTGTGATACAAGTTTGAATCTGAGGCGTGGATAAAAAACTGTGGGATTTCATGTGGTTAAAGAATAGAGAGTAGACAGCAATGCTGTCGTACATGGTCCCGGTGGAGGAGAAGCCACCGCCGGCCCCGGTCAAGGGGCGGCTGGCGCTGGAGCTGGTGGGCACAGTGGGGAGCCCCGGCAGCCCCGAGTCAGCCGCGCGCCGCGCTCGCTCCGCCATAACCAACATCTCCAAAGAGTCCTCTACCAGCTCGTTTGCCAGTGATCTCACGATATCCTCTTCGACGCCCACTGGTGCGCATGATAAACCAAAGCATAAACTTCTCGGAAATGGAACCAAACACACCTCACTGAAGAGGTAAGTTGAATAAGTATTCGTTATTTTTATGTGTTTAATTTACTTACTTTATTTTGTCTTTCAAATTGATGGCCGCTAAATATGCAAAGGTCATCATGTCTCGAAGTATGGAATTGCCACGCCGCCGCCGGCAGCGTCTATAGGACGGCCATTGAGCTTGAAGACAGCAATTAGTACATTGAACGCACAACTTTTGAACAACAATCTTCAAAAGCCGTGTTCGGTGACAAGCTTAATTGGTACGGAAAATGTTGATGAAACAGTATCAAACCGCCGCGCGCCGACGAGTCTCCCTGCTCTGCGTCATCACTTCATCAGAACGGCCCATTGCAGAACATGGGCCTCTTTATTTAAAGCTATTGCCTGCCTGCTGTTGCAAATCGATCGAGAGGTTTGATCCCTGCAGAGGTCATCTCTACCAAATAAATCTGATCAGCTTGAACCTCAGTAGATGTAAAATCCTACATCTAGTAAGTTTCAAACTGATCAGATTATCGGAAGTGAGTTAAAATCCGATTACCCAAGACGTGGTTCGCAACAGAGAATTACTTTAAAAAATAAATCTTAATGATCAAAATGTAAAGCTGAATTTGGTTTGTATCAGACACTTGTGAGAGCTTATGTATCGTGTTTAGTTACGGATTAAACAGCGAAAATAATGGATTGCGATATAAAAGAAGAACAGTACCTAATCTGAAATTGTTGCGTTAAATTAGAGCGTCGAGTGAAATTGGTGGATTTTCTGTCATGGGAAGATGAACTTTTGGTGTGTAATCGAAATTAAAAAGCCCTTTCCTTCTGGTACTAATTTATTCTTTACTATCGCACTTTGGCTTTGAAGACTGCATATGTTTAGAGGTGTAAACTATCTTGAAAAATGTGATCGTCGGATTTCGATTCGCAGCTTCCACTCGTCAAGAACGTCTACTTCAATCGCCATACTGCACAGCTTTAAATAATAACTTGTTCTGAAGCAGTATCGACTGCTAGTCTATTCTCTACCATAACGAATCTCTTCCTTTCGGTGCGTTGTTTTGCCTATCAATGCCTTTAAGTTATAACTTAATCCGAAGCAGTATCGACTTCTAGTCTATTCTCTACCATAACGAATCCCTTCCTTTCGGTGCGTTGTTTTGCCTGTCTCATTTATATGTGAAGGTGTAACTACTTATTATTGCAGTCGATCAAGGTCAATGCACCTTTAAAAGGAATTTTTTCCCGGCCTTCATTGCAAATGATACAGCTATATGCGAATATCACGTACCTAAGTGATTTCAATCTGAATATAAATGTACAATCGTATCATCTGAAAATATCAACATTTAATACTGCGGGAACTCGTTTATAAAACATTATTAAACGCAAACCACTGGGGCATACGCTAATCATATAAATGTTGTGATTTTTAATTGCTTTGCCAATTATCCGCCGCTGCCAATTACGTGGTGTGAATTGCTACAAAACTGTTGATACATTCACAGTGCGGCATGAACGCATACTTAAATAATTGAATAAAAGCAACATCAAGTGATTATTGTAAAGTTTAATATTAAATTAATTTCAATGACCTGGCGCATTAAATTGTTAAAAAAATATTTAAGTAATGATATAACTATAGTACAGTAAAAAAATCTATTTCTTCTTACCCGTGTAGTCCGGATGGTCCCAGGTATCAGGCAGGTGCAACGGGGGCTTGTATAGCCACGATTGGTAAATTTCTAGGCGGCAATCAGGCCTGTGAAAAAGCAATTATGTACTGAAAAGAAATCTTTCATCGTATTAAGTCCTTTTCATAAAGTGCTCCACATATCCTACTATATTAGTTATTTAATACAGCAGCTTTTCACGTAGATTGCGCGCGTGCTTTCTTGTTACTTCCATATGACTTTGAAAGGAGTCCCTTTAAGCAAGACTCTGTGCCTTGAAAAAGACCTAAACCGTAATCTGAAATGCACTAGAATAGGAAATAGAAATATGTATGTTTAATTCTAAATTTAATGATTTGGCGCTGCCGCTGTAGAGATTCACATTATAATCGTTTGAATCCGTACCCAACATTCAGAAACAGTGTTTTAGATGCTCCTTGAAATCTGTATCATAGTGTTTTTCCAATTTTGCAATCGAGCACTTAAGACTGACGAGTAAAGAGGCCCAAACTCGTTGACTATGCTGAACTATTCAGCCAATAAATGTGACCTTACTTGCTAGCGAGCCATCCTACAAATCCAGTCGACGTGACGGGAACAGGTTTCAGGGATCTCAGTTCCTCTGCCTTAACGATGACCTGAGAACGAGCTACGGTTGATACCTCTTGACGAATCGCATCTGTTTGCGCCAATAGATGCCTGACGACAGAAACATCACTTTTATGGTCAAAGCCGGACTTACCTTTACAGATGAATACGAATCGATTTATATTAAAGTGGGACAAAAGTAGAGACTAGCATCTCTTCAATTTTAAAGGCATGTTGTCGCGCAGTTTTCATAACAAAGTAGTTGCTGCACTACTCAAGAACAATGACGTATCTATCCACAGATATAAGACCTATTCTCTTTATTCATTTTTCTTCCATACTATTTTAATTTTTTATTATTTAAATATAACGTGACAGAGAGAAAAATATATGAAAAATGTTTATGAAAATACTAATAGGAGCCCTTCGCTATCAGGAACAGGTTCCAAACTATCGGCGGTCAGGGCTCCAAAGAGAGAAACCTCCTAGCAATGCGCGCCGTGTCGGAATCAGGCCCCTGATCCAACTGCCCAACGAGAGCCTCCTCAGGTGTTGGTCGAGGCTCTTGGCCATAGCGGACACGACTATCGGCACAATATGATCGCTGATCCCGCATGTCGACATCCTCGCGACATAAGTCAAGATACTTGATTTCCTTATATTTGCCTGCTTTTACGAGGTATAGGACCTATTATCATTAGACTACGAAAAGCTACGACATGTAACAAATAACCGAGTTATAGAATTTAAGAACCGACCATTGCTTTATTTTCAAGGTAACAAAAGCGGTCGATACCTAGCTTAGTGGGAACTTAATAATGATTACTATCTACCTAAGTGTGTACCTACGCCCAATCGCGACCTATAAATAAGAAGGTAATAGGTATACGTATGATATTCGTTACATAAGCTATTTTATCAAATCCACCGAATAGAACCTAATATGCTACTTCGCTCAAATTAATGTAGACCCATTATTGTACTGTGGTCTAATGTGGCACAATCGATTTTTTGTATAATTTGTTAAAATTATAAAAGAGGTTTTCAAGTACCTAGGTATCTACTTTAAGCAGAATGTCCTGTAGACACGTTTATTTAGATTTAAATAAACTTCACTGGAGCTTTCTAAACGTTTCAACAAAAATTCTTAAAGGTCAATATTTTCTAAAGTATTCAAACAGTTTTTATAGCAATTTCGTCTGTTGTGGACCCATTCGTGAACTAGGAACGGTCGTCAACATTGGTTTCGCACGAAACTCAAACGCTCACGATAAATTTGATCTCCATGGCGAATTCTGTCGCTTTGATGGGTATCAGGACACTTGCGCGAAACACATTTGAGCTAACTCACTGGCGTGAAAATTATTTAAGCGATGGAAACTTCCGCGACGGACACTTGCGCGAATCCACTTGGGTGAAAAACATTTGCGCGAACCCATTTGTGCGAATGGACACACGTGCGTTTTCATGGGCAGTCAGATTCCTAAAGAGAAAACATAAAATCATGCCTGATCTCCATTCAAATAATGGCACAAAAATGATTTTCCTCGCAAATGAGTTCGCGCAAGTGTCTATCGCGGCTAATGTCCTAGATTCGGTTTGATGCAGTATTGACATCAGGAGCTGTTGCTGCATTAACAATCGACAGTATTAAAAATAATAAATAACGCTAATTAGTAGCGTTAGTAGTAGGTTAGGACGCAGATATAACCAACCGAACCGCATTTCAGAAATAAGCCGTAACTCATTCAGATACATCCCTAACAATTATAATAGCAGCTATTACCAATTAGCTTGCCCTGGTTTGAACGTAGTCAATTAGGTACCCTTTACGTAATTTAAACGCGTCAATCCCGTAAGGTAACGTGCTTTGCATTAATTACATAAGTCACTTTGTGCTATACTCTTTGCTGTGCACATTAGTTTAGCTTGATATGAAAGCTTTAAGTGACAGTGACAGTTTTAAGTGGAATCTCAATTTAAAACTGTCACTGATTAGTTGAAAACAAGAACGCACGCCCAACTTAAAAAAAAGAACAATCAGTACTAATGATGAAGATATCTGGGCTGTGTTAAGGTAGTTAATTTAATTTATTTGTGCCCATAGGTATATTGATTTTGAACCTCTCTTATGCGAGATTATGCACAAAGTCACGTGTCAAGTAATCGTGATGCAATTTTCTTCCGTAGAGAGCTTAACGCTAAGCCAGATTAAATATTGTACGTAGCACAAAGAGCCGGTTGCAAATGGTCTCCTCTATGTATAAATTTATTGAAGCGCAGTTTTTTATTTATTTAAGTTGCGAAGAAATAGAGCAGAGACAGGTACAAAAAATCTTCAAAATTACATTAATTAAAGCTTAGTCCTAATATCCAGAATGATGATTACGTTTTAAAGTTGAATTATCGCCGTGATATTGAAAAGTTTCAATTAATTTCACGCTTATCGACATTCTTGATCATCTCGGAACGACAACTCAAGTTGTTTGGTGGAAAGCAAGAAAACTGCTTTACTTTAACTGCAGTAAAGCACTTGTTAAAAGTGGCGATGCCATGACTGCGTATTTTACTGACCTATCTACTTGTATTAGCATCTTAAAGTAGTTGTTTCTAGGGTTTAAAGTCGTCAGGTTTTTCATCAATGTTGTTTATAGTTGCAGGTTTAATATAGATAGACATAAGTATAGAAGATAACAATTGGTGAAATATTTGCAAATTTCCCAATAAATTGTTCCATCGAAATCGGCTCCTACGGCTCGTATAAGAAGTAGAACCGATGCATGGTTCGGTAAATGATTAATTGAGGTACAAAATCTTACTTTCTTTCATCAAGCAGCCAGCTCCATCTTTCAAACCACATCTTTCTGCAGTTATCCTGTTTTTTCCATTGCGCTCGCATTTGAAACGCTTCCGTGTTTTGGTCAAACTTCAAAGTATGGCCTTCAGGCATTGTTAAACTGTGAAAATAATAATTTTCGAAACCATAAACGAGGTTTTGTCTATAAAAGGAAAATAACATATGATCTCACTAGAGGAGCAAAACAAGGTAGTAATCTGACTGATCCGGGCAAGATGCCAACATCACGTCTTTGTTCAAGTGATGTTTGATTTTATTGAGAAACGTTAAATAAGGTATGAGAGTAGAGTGCTGGAACTAGCGGCACTTAAGGGATCCTCTTTATACATTCTATAGGCTCGTGTCTTAGGTGCCATATGTGCTAGATGAACCTAACTGCAACACAACCGAAACAGTACACTGCATCCTTTATGTGCAAACTGGAATAAATATTCAATTTAGTGTGTAGATAAGTTAATGAAAGAAACCGTTTGAAATGTGATAAGATTAATTGTCTAACAGATAAATTTTAACTGTATCTGGTGCTGGTATTAATTAAGAGGAGGTAGTACTCGTATTTAACGCAAATTGATAAATATTTCTGCACCTAGATGATGGCTCAAACTGGCAGATCAAATACAGAAATCAAGCTTATAAGATCAACGTTAACGGCGAGTACGTCTCAGATCTTCGCTCTGCCGACGATTTAGTGATAGAGGAAGAGTCTGGAACACATGGCCCTGGACGGAAAGCTGCCCAGCCTAAACGAAGCTTTGGGGCGGGTCGGCCACGGTCTGAATTTAAGACTAACATCTGAGTTGATTGAAGCTATAAGCATTATATACATCATGTGCACATCCTCCCTTTATAAAGGGGGGTTCGATACATTTTTATTAATATGCGCAAACCGATTGGAGAAATTCAAATTAGAACTCTACTGACATAATTATATGCAACACACCAAAGTAAAGGAATGCTAGAGACTAAAGGCTGGTGTCAGTTATAGTTAAAGTGGGGCAGACTTAACTGAGAATGTTAAGTAGCTTTAAGTCGCGGATCCGGAACTGTTTTGAACGTAAAAATTACGTGACTATTGTGTTGCCTCCTTGCGTTTAGGATAGAAAGTTTTTATTTTGGCCAGGACAGTGATTAACAGAATTTGTTAGTGCAATATTATTTTTACGTTCAGTGTCATGGTATCTTTGTACCTGCATTATATTAAACATCATCTCTATTCATAATAGCACCTGCCTTACTTAGCTACCGATCAAGCAACGTTTTATGTTTGTAGCGACTACGTAGTCTAACCGAAATTCTCTATGCCGTCGTATGACACGAGTAAAACTGAGAAAATGCACTTTTTTGTATCATGGTAATAACAACTAACCCCAAGGAATAGGAACCTTCTACCTTCATCATAACTAACAGGTGTTCTGTTTTAGGTACTTACAGAATAAAATAAGAACTTGGCACTTAAGTGTGAAAGATTTCCAATCAAGGATTGACTTAAGTAAGAACTGATACTGCAATTTCCTTATAAATTCGTAATGTGTTTATGTAGATTACATAAAAATCACTTGCTTTCACACAAAGACATTCAAATATTAGGTTTGGTTTCACAAAATTGTTTACGAAAATTGCTCTGTAAATTGCATTAATAAATTGACAAGTAGATAACGTGGTAGGCCTGTCAATTTTTTGTTTCCTGCCAGAATGTTCGATCCGATAATCTCATATCCAAGAGATTTTATTGCGATTACTCGAGTTTACATGCTATTGCACATTCCAAGTGCATAACTGTAGATTAAATTTTAGAGTTCAGTTACATACCGCCAGTTCACAATTTCGCACGGTGTCGGATAAGAAGAACGACCTCCATTAACATTTTTTCCCTCGCCAAAATATACAAAACAATGTCACTGTCAAGGAAATGTCAGTTTGTGCCAGTCAAATGAGTATCGTCGTATCGCGGGCTTTGAGGTTGATGAAATATCTTAAAAAACCGATTTTATCTCGATGTCTAGCGAAGTAGCGGTATCGGAGGCCATGAACAAAGCAAGATAATTTGCTGTGCGTTCGATACATCGATCTCATTGATAGTGATATGCACTTTCGCTGTCGGTATTTACTTATGTACAATGCGGTACAGTAAAGCATTTAATATGTAAAGATAGAAAACTGCTTTGTAAGGTGATTGTAATGGACTCCAAACACTAAAGTCGTCGACATGCTCGGTGGCAGTAGTGTTTAGAAAGAGTCCACGATTTACTTTGAACAACAGCAATAAATCGGAAATAGAACTATAAGCAACCTGTGGAAAGCGACACGTTCAACATGATGAATTAGTCACACGTGAACGAAAGGTATAATTAAGAAACAAAACGGAACTGTTTTGAAAAAGAGCCGGTAGCTCCATTTTAGAGCCGCATTAAAAGTTTAAAAAAGTGAAACTGTGAGGTGGCGAATCGACCTGCATGCGTAGGTATATTCACAAACGCTTCAGTATGATTTCGATTAAGACGATGTCTATGTCGAGGGCCGATTGATGATGATGAGGAGGCACAGGCAAAGTGCTTCTGGAAATAATTGGGGTAGGCCTTTGGCCAGCAAAAGGCAAAAGCTAGTGAAAAAAAAATAAGACCTAGGCCGAAAAGTAACAAATCAAAACTCACTGAGAGTAGAATACAAATTGTAATTTGTTCTTGAATTTAACTGTGCTGTATTGAGCTTAAAAATTGAATTAAGTATTAACGTTGTTTCGTCTTTATAGGGTGTCGTTCGGCAGTTCAAAAGGGTCGATGGTGGAGACCCTAATCTACGAGAGTCCCCTACAAGAGGAGCCGGAGAGCAGTCCGCCGCCCAGGGTGACAGAGACGGCGTTCCCCTATACGCCCATAGAAGACGAGTACGTTTTGTTCTTTTGAGTATGTTAATTATTCATTTTTGTTCCGAATTCACGCGAACGTTTTTTTTTTTGCGATTTTTATTTAAGAAATGTTATTTTTATTTTCATTTTAACATTGGGGATCCTTTTTCTCATCGTAGTTAAGCTTCTATTGTAGTCCAAGGCAATTTATTGCTAGGTAATAGGATTTACTGGAAGCATGATGCAATACGTACGTATAATGCATAGTCACTGGTAGCAAACTCGAGATTGGCATGGTAATAAAATAGCCAATACTCATGTACTTATATGTATATACTACATACCTAATAAGCGCATGATGCTCGAACGCACTGGCTTGACAAATTCAAATGGGCATGCACTAATTAAGGACACCAATTGACCGAAATGCATGAACTCTATAGGAATTTGGCACCTTTTACCTCCAATTAAAATTCCATTGCACTTACGATTTCGTATCTAAGTACCTACCTACTCTCACTTTGACAAAGTATGAATTAGTGGCTAAGTCATAGAGTACATAAGTAAGAAGCCACTAAGAAAGAACTTTAAGCAATTTTCATGTCAGAATAGAAAGTTGTCCTCTACCTAATAAATAAAATAGGACGGACATCAACACGATGAAAAATGCCACGAGTCAACGACGCTTAGGTACCTAATTTGTTTCTCGCAATGTATTAAGCTTCCCCTCCTACCCAATACATGTTGCATAGAATAGCATAGATGAACTCCCTCGGTCCGCAATCAATAAAGAGCATCAAATCGTCGTCGCCCCTTTTTATTTTCTTTACGTAACTAACAGCTAACAGACTATCTATATTGTGTGAACGATCTCTTTTCCAGACATTATCGATGTAGGGGATCTATTTTTTAGTTAACTTGTAAAGTTTCAGTGACTACAAAATAAATAAAAAGTGTAACAGGATCTGTTACACTTTTTATTTATTTTTGGACAAGTACGGGTCTTTTGCGTATTTGATCGCATACATCCTAGTAGCAATTCTCAAACGTCGAAATCGTCGGAAACACACGCTGGTAGAACTCAAACTTCTGTGTTTTTGTTCGCGACTCGCGATTTGGCTCTGCAAACGCAACTAGAGCTGCTGTTTCCAGGGTAGCAAGCCGATACGCAAAGGCATCGTCGCGGGACGCTCAGACGACAAAACCCTGTGTTTCGAGGCCCTTAAAAGTCCCTACAATGACTAACACAAAAACTAGGTACCTACCTACTTGTTTTTTGCTGATCAAAACCTATATGTAGGTACCTATACTTAGGAGCTTTACTTTCGCATCTCACCTTGCAACTGCACATCAGCTGGCAACGATGCGGTTTAGGAAGTACAAATTGAATGAACAATTAGTATCATGTGCTTGCAAACACCCTCTTTTAATTAACGCTCTAGTTGCCAAATGGACATAACCAAAACAAAACAATAAAAGGCAAGCCTACATAAAATTACCTACCTACCTGTAAAAACAAATAGGTTTTATAATGCACATTGCAAGGGGTCCATCGTTATAACAGCAATGAATTGAAACGGTGGATGTAATTCATTGATGTTGAATGTCCTATGCTTGATGTTCCTACCTCAGCTCAGAGTTAGTTAGAGGGGAAAAATTTTTATTCGATGCGATCCGTATCTATATAAATGTAGCGCCATCTATTGAGCTACTAAGTAAAACAATTCGAATAGGTGTGTAGCATTCAGTTAGTCATAATACGTACATTATTATTAATTAATTAAAGATTCTCATATGTTTTGTGGAAAAATATTTTTTAAATTCAAAATAAGAAAAGTGACAGCTATAACGCTGCTATATTGTTGTCTCGTGTAAACGTTATCGTGAACGTTAACATTACGTCACTGGGCGAACTGGCTGCGTGCTCCGCTTGCTTCGTTCCGTTCCATTCCATTCGCCACGGAGCCGCGCGCGACTTCCGAGATCGATGTAGTGGGAAACATTTTTGTGAAGCGTCGAATGGACCAAACCCTACACAGCGTCAACTGCGCCGATGTTTTTATTGACTTGTTAAAGGCAGTTACTTAAATAAATTCAGTGTTTATTAATAAGTAAAACGTGAACAGTGCTAACGTAGTGTGTGGATACTTTCAAGGTATGTTATTTACATTAATCACGTCATTTGTTGTGCTGCAAATTATGTGTTCATTTGCCGATGGTTTCCTGAAATTAGATTGCGCACAGAATAAAAGTATGAATTTTAATGCAAAGATCCTTTTGGGCAGTATTAACGTCGCGAAAAGCGTGAACTTGAGTTGATTGGTCTTTTCATATCTCGAGTTTTGTGCGGATAATTCGGTCACAATGACGTCACGAGTACTGATTTATAAACATAAAACGACTTACGGTTCCATCCAGCAGTCGGGAACACAAGGTCATTACTCAGCACGTACCTACAAGTAGTAAACATGCATTGGCATTCGTTTTATAAGCTCTATTTTTAATGACACCATTATTGGTCGACTTCATTCATTGAGGGCCCGCCCTATGCCGCTTCGAGGTCATAACAGGCAATTTGTCTCGTGCACCAATTACACACATCAATTTCTTAACAGCTTGCTGATAGGTCATTTATCTTGGATTTTGTACTTTTTAAAATCAGTACAATTTCTCTGCATGTTTTTGAAACTTCAGGCTAATTGTAAACAATAACCTAAGTTAGGCCCGTTAAATACATTTTGGAATTAATTTTCATTCAGAGCAACGTGACTCAAAGATCAGGAAACCATTATAATCAGGAAAGCATAAATAGGCTGGATGATCCCCACCCAGAAACTCCAGCAAGTTGTTTGCATGCCTACATGTAGGACTGCAAAGGTTTTGACCTACATCAAGCATCATATCACTAGTGTCCAATTAAGTCACATGATAGTAGAAACCTGTTGTGCACAACAGGTTTCAACAGGCTTTACTGTGATTTAGAATTTATTGTGTCTATTGGTTTTGTACCTTTTACTTCCCAAATAAATCCAAGAGTTACTCTTGTATTTTTTTACACAGTAGTACAGAACACAGACACAGTACAGTAGAGTAGTTCTGATAACTCAGAATAATACTGTAACCTGATTATATAATATGAAAGGGTGGACACATTTCTTTTGCATAATTAAAAACTCTTTGTTTAATACAATCACATAACTTGGTCTCACCAAGTTATGTGATTGTATTTTTGTAAACAATAAAGCAAAAACATGTGATAATATTTATGTGCATAGACAAAATAAATTGGACTATCATTAATTTTATTTGACAAACTTACTTTTATGTGTATAATGTGACTAATATGACACTTGTATAAGCCGAGTTAACATTGAGTGTGACCTTGGGACTATGTCAATTAAGCAGAGCGATGATATTTCTCTATTTTTACCATCTGTTGATTCATGTGTTGTTAAGGAATTTGATGATGTCAGATTTTTGTATCATTCTTATGATGATCTGCTACAAAATGTGGGCGGTTCTTCCAGCTAATGTGCATTCATCTACTAGATGATCTTAATGTCTTGACAAATAATGTGTAACAGACACAGAAACAACAGGTTTAAGGTTTTACTTTATTTAAACCTTGTCAGAAATTGAAAGTAAATGATGTCATATCTTTGTGGTGGGAGATAGTTTATTTGGGTGTGACTTTTTTATTATGATGTAACCAACCTTGTAAATATTTTATTTTTTTACATTATTAATAAAAAGGTTGAAGATACAGTAAATAGTGAATATAAAGAATGCCACAATCTCAATTATGCAAATGAGCTGTTAAATTGATTTAAACTGAACAAATACTCCATTTAACAAGTCAAAATGTTAAGTATGAGCTCAAGATTGGAGCTAAATACTGTGTGGGCGATGAATATAGTCATCTACTAATAAAAGAGGTTCCATAATTGAGTCACCTTCAATGTTAATAAGCGCGGCGCTAGCGTCCCTGCCATGCGAATATTTTCATGACGACTTGCAAGGCGAGAATTGTTTATCCTTATATACAAAACTCAAAAAAGTACTTCTTTGAAATTACTTTTTTGGGTTTTATACCTTGAAATTGCACTTTAACTCTAGAAGACGATCTTATCGTCTCGGAGGATAGAGGGAGAGAGAGAGAGGATACCTAGTTAGGGCTTGTTTTGTCATCATTTACTTCGGTACTTTATGAGTTATCCTCTATAATATGCATTTTTTCTTCTTTGTCTATGTCGGTGATTTTGTAATTACTTCTAGTACACTAAAAATGATACATGACAATGATTTGTGTGATACTAAGGACACAATTTTTTTTTTTGGTAACGATATTAACAGACTTCCAGATTTTCGTCTGATAGATAGTGACATTCTTGACAAAAAACCTTGACGTTGAAAAATACGCCCTTACTATTGTAAAAGAGGAATGGTTGCTAGGCATGGTGCAGGCTGGCTGTGCGGATTATGTTGATAATTATTCTTATTGTGGTGTTTGAAACAATCTTGTTCAACTTTGGATACATTTTTTTTACTGCCTTACAAATACTAATCTGATTTATTCATACAAAAACAAATCATCAGCTTTTTCTGCAAAGAGCCTTGGAAGATTTTATTGAAATTATAAATGATTAAATATGTGACTTCTTTTTATCTTTTTTTTAATGTAAATTTTTGTTATAAAATATTACATGTATACATTGCTAACTTTTTGCTGGACTTAACTGAATTAGTTCCATGCATAACACACACAGTAGCATTCCTTTTCTTTATGGACGAAATGGGGATTCCAGTATGAAATCACTTGTTGCTTTAAAAACAACTTTTATCCAAAGTCAAGTTCATACCTTCTTAGACTACGTATGTAATGGTTTTTGAAAACTCCTGAAGTCTCCTGACATCTTATTTTTTTTTGTCTATATTTGCTGACTACTCTTTTTTTAAAGGGTAGCCTTCAAAATTCCGCTGTATATTTTTGATGTAATCATTTACATTTACATTATCAGCGTCCAGTGTTTCATTCAATTGAGTGATTTGATCACCCAATTGAATGAAACGCTGAATGGCCATTACATACCGAGTTTCCTCCGTGCTTCAGAAAGCACGCTAAGCCGTTGGATCCCGGCTGTTATTTGGAGATCTTTGATAGCCGTTACAGGTAGCCAGTGGCCAGAAAGTCCTGACAACCAATCCTACCAAGGGGTATCGTATTACCCAGTACTAACTGGGTTCTGGAGAATAGATAGGCAGTCGGTCCATTTCAATACTGGAAATCAGCTGCATCCGGTTAGACTGGAAGCCGACCCCAACATAGTTGGGAAGAGGCTAGGCAGATGATGACCGAAGAGAGATTCGAGATAAATGAATTACAAATGTCTCTTTTAGAAATCATTTTTAGCAGCTGTACATAAAATGGAGATATGGGTTTAATTAGGCCGATTATTATTATCACACACTTTGCAATTTGATAAGTTATAAACTTTTTATCTGTTATCCTCTCAGTTGCTGAAGTAAAGTAGAAAATGTTGCTGCTGTTTAAAATAATAAGAAATAAAAAGTTTATTCATAAAACCCTTCATTAATATTGACAGTCTTGCTTGCGATAAATTATTTAGTATTTAAAATAAAAATCATTAATGAGTTTGCGCCATATTGTATTAACCTTGTGTACATGAAAAATTTATAACAGTCTAGGGGACTACTACTACTATCAAAGTTAAACTTGGTTACAAAAATCAATTTAGATGTTTTATAGTTGTGTTGATATTTGATTGTTAGTAAGTATTAAAGAATATAAAAATTTATCATCAAATATTTATAATAATAATTCACAGTACAGTAGCTCCTCTCTGGACTGCGACTGCGGCCCAATCAACTACCTAGTTAGATCAATAGAACCGAACAGACGAATTAGCAAAAGTTATGTTAGAAGCAAAAGTTTGCATTGAAAAGCTCTCCAAAGGTGCATATATCTTATTGCTATTCGGTACCCTGAAAATCATAACTCCAAACTGACTACGAATTGGTGAAAGTCGTGTAACTGAAAAACGTTCTCCTTGAAAATCTAAGCTCTATCTATCATAAGGCTCTATCTATTTTCAATGCGATCTTTTGCTACTAAGATAACTTTTACTAATTCGCATATAATCGCGATACTTAATAGTTTACTTTCAGATAAGTATACTCATCAATATCACTTTCGTTATCAGATTGGTCTCAAACTCAAGCATCTCTAGCATCAGGAAATTAATTTCCTCTTCAAATGAAGGACCGTCTATTTGTATTTTTTACTTTTTGATGGCTTAACTAAACTCATGGTCGGTTTTCTACGATTAAAACGACGTTGTCTACCGTTTTCTACCATTTTGCACAAGAAAATATATTATTACTTTTCACCCGTGTTAACCCTTGTCTCAGTAGGCTTTGTTTCTACTACTGAGACACGGGCTAGCGACAAGCAGGATTGCCACCTTGGATTTTTGAAAGGCGCTAAGTTAAGAGTAAAATGACGCCAGATTTCAGAAATTTGGATTATAAGTAACCCACCAAATTCCGCTAAAATTATTGCATTTAAATCTCGGACAAAAACAACCCCTTATTTAAATGAAAAAACCGGCCACGTGCGAGTCGGACTCGCGCACGAAGGGTTCCGTACCATTATAAAAAACGAGCAAAAAAGTCACTTTTTTGTATGGGAGCCCCCCTTAAATATTTATTTTATTCTGTTTTTAGTATTTGTTGTTATAGCAGCAACAGAAATACATACCCTGTAGAATTATCAACTGGCTAACTATCTTGGTTCATGAGATACAGCCTGGTGACAGACGGACGGACGGACGGACGGACAGCGAAGTCTCAGTAATAGGGTCCCGTTTGACCCTTTGGGCACGGAACCCTAAAAACGAAAGAAAATGTATGAAATCCTAAAAAATGTATTTTACCAGAGTGCAATAAACAGCATGTCACCTCAAGTCGACCAATTTTGCTAATAATTCTGCTTTATACAAAGAGCAAAACGTCTTCGTATCATCACCAGGGAAAGGATTAAACTATGTTTGGAATTCATCTAGTGATTCCCACTCTTTTATATGTTTTTGTGTGGGATTTTTTCTTGAGTGGATCACCATTTTTAGGGTTCCGTACCCAAAGGGTCAAACGGGACCCTATTACTGAGACTTCGCTGTCCTTCCGTCCGTCCGTCCGTCCGTGCGTCCGTCTGTCACCAGGCTGTATCTCATGAACCGTGATAGTTAGCGAGTTGAAATTTCTACAGATTATGTATTTCTGTTGACGCTATAACAACAAATAATAAAAAAAAGAAAAAAAGAAATATTTAAGGGGCTCCCATACAAAAAAGTTTTTTTTTTCGTTTTTATATAATATAATGGTACGTGAACCCTTCGTGCGCGAGTCCGACTCGTACTTGGCTGGTTTTTTTGGATATTATTTACAGCACAACACTTGAAATTTTCACGCACTGTTCGACTCTATCAAACTTTACGATTTTACAACAACACGAACCAAAGTCAGAACAGAAAGACAGATAAAAAGAAAACATTAACTAACGACTGCTCCTAGGGATTCCCCGGTCTTAGAGTGAGCATAGAACATTATGAAATTCCGGAACGGTAGCGGATTTGGCTCTCAAAAATGTGCTACGAGATTCGATATTGAAAAACCGCTTAATCCCCCCAAATAAAATAAAAATTAATTGATGAAGAAATACCACTAGACGCCTTGAAAAAGCACCAGTTCTGGTGGAAAAACCACCAAGGTGGCAACACTGGCGACAGGCGGGTGGAAGTGGTCAATTCTAAAAATTCTGTCATTCTGTGTGTGTTCAGTCTGTGAGACTTGCATGTCCCTGGCTAAACCCTAAATTGTAAAGCATAACAAAAATGATACAAACATTTTATGTAAAGACTCATTCATGCATTTTCCTCAATTACATATACAGCATTTATTATGAATTTATGACATATATATATACTCATAGATAATAAGGATAAGGTTACTTAACTCTTATTATTATTTATTTTTATTTATCGTATTAATTCATGTTACTCGTTTATATGTGTTATTAGTAGACTCGTTTTTTTCCCAGTAGTTACTATAAAAGAGTTTCCTAAAATCTGAAACTGAATAAGGTACCTACATGAACACAAAGATAGACAGTCACGCTTTTGTAGGGTAGGTAGGTTAACATTTCCAAGCTGCACGCCGCCGTAAGAATCGATTTCAATTTATTTTTCATGGTTTCAGTTTAAGTGACTTGATGCTTGCGTTTCCGACCGCCGTTGCAACTATCATGGTATCAATTTTAAGCAGTATTTATTGTTTTCAGTTCGGAGCGTTCAAAAGTTCGCGTGTCGTTCTTCCAAGGGGCGCGGCCGCAGTGCTTGTCCCCCCCTCCCCCGGCGGCGTCCACAGATTCCCACGTTCTTTACGCGGCCCTGCTCTCGGCTGCAGCTAACGCCGACATGGTGGACCACACTATGTATAACAGACAGATCAGGTATTTTTTTTTTTCTTATTCTAAATAGTTGCTATATTTACTTCGCTATTACTACTCTATCTACATATTATTTTGATATTTCAAGTAGGTATTTTCTTAGTCGAAAATTGTTATACATAACTTTGATTTTTTCTTGTGTAGCAAATCTATCTATTTGCAGGATAAGATTGCAAATGAACACTAGAAACTCGCTCTGATATTCTGTATTAGTCACTCACATGTTTAATTAGAGCAAATTGTGTAGATACTCTTGCGCTAAGTATTAACCGCCCGTACCTCATGTGCATCACTTATATACTTGATCATTCAACATCGATATTCACATCTATTTTAGGAATATCTTTAAGAATCCGTATCAGCTATTAGGTATCAGATATTAGATGATATTACGCCGTTAAATAACAATTAAGCACTTGATACATAGCATAGATATATATGTCAACCCAAGAAGTAATTTATTCGAACTATTATTGTTGTGTATACCTTGTGTAATCGAGTGAATACACAGTGATGATGTCACCCTGCAACGCACATGTTATGAACATAATTGTGCTGCAGTTTAGAACCATAATAATAGCCATCTGATGTTTACCAACTATTATTCGTTACGGGATTAGATAGGTACTACCTGCCTCCTTTGTTGAATTTTTTTGACACGATGGAGACAGCTTGTTCAGAAAACAACCCGAAAATACTTGTAATCCAATCAAATAAACCAATCCGTATCGTGAAATAAAAATGTAAAACAACTTTTTAATCAAACCAGAATCAATTTTTTGTCGTCACGGTTGAGCGATCTGCGATAGCCATAATACGGATGAGTCGATTGAAGCATTCATGTGCAATTTGTCTAGTTGATCTGAATTAGAATGCATCGATTGCATCTGCACGTATTGTTCGAACGTAATCATGCGGCTATTGTTGAATGTTCATTGTATGGAATACGATTTGTGAATAGTAAATTTTTGTGTTTGCAGTACGGAGAGCGGATGGGACAACCCATTCCGTCCCGACGGTGATCTGAGTCGCGAGGCCGACGAGATAGTGTCGCTGATCAAGGGCGGCAAACCGATCACACCGACGCCGCCGCCGATCGCCGCGCCGCAACTAGCCGACTGCGACGAAAAGGAGGAGAAAGCGCAAGCGAATAATGTTAACGTAATACATTTTGCTATAAATATCATGGTATAACGTAAAACGCGCAAACGTCTAACTAGTACATTACCCTCTAAATCCTGCTACTTGTATTGGTTCTAGGAATGATTTAGGATCATATCTAGCAAAATCTATTGCACTTCTTGGTGTAACTCCTTTCTACAATTTTGACAAAGTCGCATCACATAGCTACAGTTAGACTATATAAACTCGGTTAAACGCAATCGCTCCTTTAATGTTTATACAAAAATGGTTTTTTTATGCCGAAATTATCTACAGTGTCTTTAGTATTTTACATATAAATTCCAATATATTTCATTCATATACAGAGCAAGCAAATAATATAGTTTAAAATATGAATTCCAGGCCAATGCTCCTGCATCGCCGCAGACGAAGGTGGCGAGCCCCGAGCTGCAGAGCACTCCGAAGGTAATGAACGGCACTAAGAACGGCGTGGGGGTGGGCGAGGCGCGCACCGGCCCAGTGGAGGTGCAGCGCGCGCCGCCTCAGGAGCCGCAGCAGCCCGAGCACGTCACCATCCGGAAGAAGCCCAAGTGCAAGTGCTGCGCCATCCAGTAAGCGCCCGACACACAGCTACTTCGCTTCACACCGGTAACACGCTATGCTTTACGATGGCGTCAGCCAACTTTGGTGTTTACTCGGTGCTAAGTATTTCATTTTAAACATATTTTATGTTCATCACTGAAATATTTCTACAACTATAGGTACTATTTACAAAAATAAAGGTTCATCGTACCTACTATTTACAAAATTTATCGCGAGTATGGCAGCTATTTTTATGCAAACTATACATTAATGTTGTGTTAGTTTCAGTGCTTGGTTGAATACCTATTTAGGTAGCAGTTCTATTATAATATCTGTTATCTTAATTCATGTTTTTGATATAATTTTATCTAGTAAGTTTTAATCAAACTTTTTAGGGTACAAACATGAAAGTATTTATTTCGTTTAGCTAGTCTGAGGAAAATTTAGTTCGAGATGTTGATTAGCTTTCAGGCTATTTAAATTATTTTCTCTTAAGACAATGTGTATGCACTTTATGCATTAAACCTAAAAATAATTAAAATATTTCGTTTAATTAATATCGTTCTAGAGAATCTCACAAAATTTTAAAGGAGCTTAAGATATGAGAGATAATTGTGAAGCTCTAATATATCAAACTAAAACTTCCGAAAAGTTATTTCCACGTTTGCTCATTTTAATCAATTGACGTATAGAGAAATATAATCATTATTTCGAAAATAATCATTTATTTAAAAACTGTTATTTTAAGAGTTGACTCTGTGTTGAATAATATTAAAATACATAATTTAAATGTATATTTTTATATCTTTATTTATAAAAGTATTATAAACCATACAAAGTGGGTAACCTAGTATCGACGATGTCATTGAAAATTATAGATATTTCGACGGATGTATTTTGCCATGTTTCTATGCTAACCACGAATACTGTTGGTAATTTCAACCAGATCAGTTTTGAGATCAACACCCTTATTACAAGGATATTAATTATCGTATGACTGTTGAAATGTGGGTGCACTACGTATCTGCCGAATTCTTCAAATACAGCGGGTTTTAGGTTCATAGCTCTGTATAGAACTAGTCTGACAGTAATTTGTCAATAGCATTCGTGTGTAGCCGTACCTAAATACATAGATGTGTAGGTAAATGTTATAACTGTTATATTATTAAAGTAGCCTCCTTCATGATTTCACGCTTGCATCCAGTAGGTCTACACTGATCCTTTTTCAATTCTGACGATATGGTGGTTACTGAGTAGAAGATATGATTTTAATAAGCCGACTTAAATAAATTACATAATATTTCGACAGAAACAACAAGACTGTATTTATTTGCTAATTTATACTTGGCAGCATATTGGATAATTACTGATTAGTGAAAGTGATAACTAGCCAATACTATACAAAATTCTATAGGCTAAAACATAGCTTGATGCAAATTGTTTTATAGTATTTGCTGGCAGGAAATTGCAACGGAGTCATTTTTTGTAAAATATGACGAATTTCATTATATAAGTTAGTTTCTGCTGAAAAATAGATTTATTTAAAATTATGTAACAAAACGGATTGACTTTTTTCATTAAACCAAAAAAAAAGATAATAACGAAATGCAATCGACATGTAATGTAAAATACGAATAAACAAAACGGCTGGACAACTGTTGCAAAATGGTTATAGTTAGTAATGTGTATAAAATCGATAGGTTCCAAAAGGATAGAGTTTTTAAGGTAGCTAGAAGTAATTAGGAAGGAAATAGCGTTATAAACTACGTTATTAAAAAGATAAATTATTTCTGACTTTGTTTAGGTTTCGTATTTTGTAGGTGAAGCTTTAGGGCTGCAGTTGTAGAACATCAGCGAGGCGAGTGATTTAAGTAGTGACGCCGACATGGGGTCGCAGAGGAACTAGCAGCCGACTGGCAGCTGTTGAGTGTGACTGTGGCGCGGCTGTCAGCGCTCGCGAGCCGCGCGGAACCTCCACACGACAGCCGCGTCGCACTGCACTCAACAACTGAACGCGTCGCACGTGTGCCAACTAACTGGCATACTGAGCGCGTTCCTATGCGAAGCGATGTTGGCTTACAATGAAAGAAAAAGATTGTCGATATAATGTAATACCATCTACATGTCCACCTATAGCATGGCTTGGCATACATCACCTTTAACTTATTATCGCAAAATAGCTTTGTGGTGTCATTGCAAATACCTCTCGGTGTTAATTATTAACCTCTAGTTAAATGTTTCCATAGTAAATTAACGGACTGTATGTAAATCTATATGCACTAGAATGTTAGGTGTCTTACTATTTCCTATATCGCCAAGCTGCAGGTGGTTCATCTCCTAGAATTTATTAACGAGATTTCCATAACAGTTGTTATTTAAAATGAGGAGGCTTTTTTAATTAGCCCCAAATTTTTAAATCTCATATATTTCTGTAAGTGCTTGTTAACATCTTGTTATTTTTTATTATTTCATATTTTTAAGTGCGTTTATTCGGGCACAAAATTATGTTCATAATAATTCCTGTATTTTAACAAGTAAGGGAGTGATAACATTGTAGAAATGGTGGAATGCTTTTTTACTTTTGTTTTGTAAAAGTTTGTTTTTCAAGTACAATGAGTACAATATTATCATCCCAACGAAACTTAATTCAATTATTCAGTAGCTAGTTGAAAGGTTGTCAACAAACTGACGCGCGTATTTAATTGGAAAACTTCAAAACTAAATAAATTGATCTACTTCGTAATGGAAGACCTTTGCTATGATTTGATGTGTGTTGTCGTGCTACTAAATATTGGAGCTTAAGACTACCAGTTTAATTTCAATAGCACGTAACGTAAAACCAATACAATTAATGTGACAAAATATAATTATAATGACTAAAGTAATAAAACTTAATGTGATTCGTGAAGAATGTCGCATCAGTTGACTATCATCGGAAATGTATGTAAGTTGGTCAAAAAGCAGTATTATATTATTATGTAATATCTATAAATGTTATGACTCTCATACAACTTCGTGTAATTGTGTAATTATAATATGTATGTATTAGTAATTAAATAAAAAAGTACCTATTTCATCACCCTTTAAGATTCCAATTGATGAAAGTATGTTCCTTAATAAAGTTTTTTATTTCTAAGTAAAATACTGGCATTAAGGTTCCATATAACTGTTTCGAGTGGCGACCAACAAAATCCATAAAAAATATGAATATCTCCTGTATAATTAATATTACACGATTTCTATAATAAATGTGGAGTATGTTCTTATTTTCCAATGATTTATTGTGTAACCTAGCCGTTATTTATAATACAGACCTAAAATGACATTATATTTGTATAAAATCTTTACTTTCTATTATTGTCAATGGATATGTACAAATTGATTACATTGTAATTATTTATATTAAATCTTTAAAGGCGAATCGGTGTTTTTTTTTGAAATTTTATCATCAGTTTCGTGTTAGAGGCAGGTACAGAAATAAAATTTCGTTTTATTCCCTCTTCTTTATTGTTCCAAAAAAGATTTACACACACGTATAGTAGTATAGTGAAGCAG
The DNA here is from genome assembly GCA_949152445.1 of Cerastis rubricosa. Lineage (NCBI taxonomy): Eukaryota > Metazoa > Arthropoda > Insecta > Lepidoptera > Noctuidae > Cerastis > Cerastis rubricosa. The sequence goes on along the minus strand of OX424523.1, from coordinate 18,031,401 downwards.
TCATTATGATGCACTTCATAATATTATAACACCGAGAGAATCCATGGTCCATCCATTATGGTTATTGGTTAATTTCACAATTTACATCAAATTCGTTTGAATTGTACGATCACTACTATTGTATGACATCATTAATTATTTCTAATGGTAGGTAATGATATCAATTAATATTAAATATCGTTTACGGAAAATAAGTGCGTCTTATTACGTGATATAACAATTGCCTTTACGGAATAGATTATTAGATTTGTTAATTGCAGGAGACTTGCAGAATCATTGCCTGTTAGAGAAAATAAGTTCATTTTACATTCACATTACCAAGACAGTCTTAAAAAACTTCATTTGGGTTTGAGCACTAAATTAATGTGTACGTTACCCCAACAGGAAAGTGTCTCCTAGGGTGATATGAGTGGAACGTATATTTAGTGCGTAATAATATTACGCACTAAATATACGTTCCACTCATATCATTCTAGGAGACACTTGTCTGTTGAGGTAACGCACACTAAATTAATAACATTATTTTAGGCTTCATGTAGGAGCAATATGCAGAAGATGATAGATCAAATTATGAGAACTTTTGACTCAATTACTTTGAAAATTATTAATTATTACAGTACAATATTCATAAATCTTTAATAACTTATTATTACTTGCGGCGCATCAGTAAAGCTTGTCACAAATATGTGTGCATGGATTGCCCCGAGACTAAAATCAACGACCATACAGACTGAAACGCACAGTGCAGCCTTATTGTGTCCGTTTCAACCACGCGGCCACCTCATAATACTTGATGAAACTTTGCCAGAAATTAGTCCTAATTTGTTCCTATACACACCTCTTTTCGTGAATTTGTTCCAAAAAAAACCAAGGCGCTATGACCAAGAATAGTTGGCCGCTAGAACCGCCACTTGCCGTAGTCATCGCCCGTGATTACACAGAAACTATATTATGGAGATAGACGAATTCTGCATCAAAAGAAAGGTCTTAATTTGTTCCATTTGTTTCAAAAATAAAAAACATCAAAAAGTAAATAAATGAAAAGTTATGCAATATTTAGTTTTCAGGTTATGAGTAGGTAGGTATGTCACCTTATATATCAAATTATTAGAAGCTAATGTGTATGGACAATTAGTCCCTAATTTGTTACAGCGAATAAACAGAAAAAAATACTAGAAAGTAGGTTCAATGATTTGTTAGAGTCGATTTTAGTTGGCCGCTCGGACGGCAATATGCCTAAAATACAATGGCGTTTATCTCGTTATTAAAAGCAGGTTTAAGCTTAGTTATAGTACTAATTGACGGGTAACGTAACCTAGTTTGGATAAACATGGAGAATATAACTGCAGCATTCATATTTTGGAAGAAATTTACAAAAAATCTGTAGTATGAAACCGTATGAGAGTAGGGTGACCATGATTACATTGGTACGAAAGCATGTTTTTAATGTTGGACTCTGTTTGAACGAATATGCGGTTCGTTTTGCGGCCATTGTCTATTGTTCTTAATTCTTTAAAGTATTTACTGATTAAATTTTCGTTTCATTGACTTTCCACAGGTGTTTTATGATGGGAACGATTCCAGAAAAAGGATCTCTATTGTTTCCAAACTATTGTTAAAAATATTTGTCACAAGGGGTTTGAACGATTATTTTTTGTTGTGAATATAGTCATTACTGTGCTGAATTTTTAACTGTGTGCTCGTACCTCGTACGTATTTAATTCCCGAGATTTACAAACTACTAAGTTACTGAGACAACTATCACTAAATCCAGAAGTGTCTAAGAATGCTTAGCTATGAGTTGTGTCACTTATATGTTGGGTTTGTTAATGTGGAACTCACCACCAAAAAGTATTGCAGAGGGATCCAAATGAACTGCGGTAAGTTAAATTTTTACTTTTTCATGATGACTTGAAGCAAGCCTGCTTTTGGCTGCTCCCAAACGAAAAAATCTCCTTTTGAAAATCTTAATATTTCTTTATTATTATTTTTTCTTATTCTTTTTTTGGATTAAGAACAATAGACAATGGCCGCAAAACGAACCGCATATTCGTTCAAACAGAGTCCAACATTAAAAACATGCCTTCGTACCAATGTAATCATGGTCACCCTACTCTCATACGGTTTCATACTACAGATTTTTTGTAAATTTCTTCTAAAATATGAATGCTGCAGTTATATTCTCCATGTTTATCCAAACTAGGTTACGTTACCCGTCAATTAGTACTATAACTAAGCCTAAACCTGCTTTTAATAACGAGATAAACGCCATTGTATTTTAGGCATATTGCCGTCCGAGCGGCCAACTAAAATCGACTCTAACAAATCATTGAACCTACTTTCTAGTATTTTTTTCTGTTTATTCGCTGTAACAAATTAGGGACTAATTGTCCATACACATTAGCTTCTAATAATTTGATATATAAGGTGACATACCTACCTACTCATAACCTGAAAACTAAATATTGCATAACTTTTCATTTATTTACTTTTTGATGTTTTTTATTTTTGAAACAAATGGAACAAATTAAGACCTTTCTTTTGATGCAGAATTCGTCTATCTCCATCATATAGTTTCTGTGTAATCACGGGCGATGACTACGGCAAGTGGCGGTTCTAGCGGCCAACTATTCTTGGTCATAGCGCCTTGGTTTTTTTTGGAACAAATTCACGAAAAGAGGTGTGTATAGGAACAAATTAGGACTAATTTCTGGCAAAGTTTCATCAAGTATTATGAGGTGGCCGCGTGGTTGAAACGGACAGGCCTTATTCACTTTGTGCTCGTTAAGTACGGTATATGGGTTACACTTAAGAACTCATGGCTGCGTGTTCGCTTCAGCCCAGTGACCGGTAAAAGCGGCCATGTTGCATTTCAAAGACTTGGTAATGTGAAATGAGTGAGTTATAATCTGAATTGATGCCTTTTTTATAAGTCGGGTAATACTGCAAATAAGTAGTGGGATCTGCCTGTGGAGACAATAATAATAATTAGAGTTCCTTTGAATTATCTAATTAGATATTTGCAGTGGAGTGTAAATGCCTATTTCTAAAATAGTTTGGACCGATATATAGTAAGTTATTATCCAACCAGTAATATTCTACCCTAGTCAAATAAGGGACTTTATGTTTACATGGAACATAAAACTCCTCCTTCTACGACTTATTTGACTCTGTAAATGATTAAATACGATTAACAATAGTTCTAAACATTACGTGAAGAAGATTTACTACATAAAAGAGTTATAAGTTTACAGATATTATAATGGTATTCGCAATATGCAAGCGTACCATTCAGACAGAATCTACATTATAATTATTAAAGTTAACTTACATCAATCAATGTCCTAATTAAAAAAGCATATTACAAAATTAAGGACTACGTTGAAGATAGAGAAGTTTGGCCTTAGCCCCTTCGCACATGCGGCTTCCCTGGTAGCTCATAAACGGCACAAATGTGTGGATGTCTCTAACTATTCTCAATCTTATTTTTTTTTTCCTTTCTTCTTTCTTTTTAATCAGATGCTTTACAATAGTTTTTAAATCATTACACCTTTTGTTTAGAATAGTTACAGCACGGATGACAACATTTGTGTCACTTATTTGATCTAGTCATTTTGTGATATTTTCTATTTTTTTGTTGTATAGACTCTTTTTCTTATTTACCGATTGTTTGTAAATGTGTGGACATTGTAGGCCTTATAGATTCCTAGATCCTTGGTAACTTTTTATTTCGTTCTACGTTTCGTAGTAAGCAACGACTTATTGTCAGGCCTACGATGTCCTCCCATACTTTAGTACTAATGCTGTAACAGAAATATTGTAAAACCAAATGATTTTAAAAGAGTAACCATGGAGTTTCTTGCCGGTTCTTCTCCATAGGAAACGACCAACGCGAACCGAGCACCTTTTTGCCGACGTTTTATAAGTGCCCCTGTAGGCCTATGTAAAATAAAAATATTTTGATTTGATTGATTGATTGAATACTTATTATACATATATGTATGGATAGTTACTGAATAAATGTTCCGGATATTTGATCTGTCTGTCTGCTACTTTTCGTTAGAAAAGTTATTGTCGGTATTAGTACCAGACCAGCCCCCGTATTCACAAACGCTCGGATTCGATTTCGATTCGGAAAGTCGTATGTCTATGCTTTCGTAATGCCAAAACAAGATACGACATACGTCTTATCGAATCGAAATCGAATCCGAGCGTTTGTAAATAGGGGGCGAGATTCAATTGTCTAGTTCAGAGAGCATTATGTAACGATTATGGAAGGAAAAGGTCTACTAAACAACGACTTGTTAAGTGTAAAGTGATCATCCGGTTAGTAAAAAAATAATATCTCCAAATAATAATGATTAGGTAATTAAAAAAAAAGATGCGTGTGACTGGAAACCAGCAATTTACAGAAGTTCAACATAAGATCATGAAGAAGTTTTAAAATCTTGACTGAGGTTTTACCCCATTTTTCTATATCATATAGAAATTACAAAAAAATTTGGAATGTATCGAATACCTAAGTATTTACAAAATGTTTACGTGATCAGTGTCTGTATCATTTGGTCTTAATTTAGTTTTTTTTATTTACTGTAACCTTGTATTAGTTTCGAGTTAAATTTTTGGTTGAATGTTTGTTTACATACCTAATATTTTGTGATGACCCTTAAAATACATAATATCAGAAAATTATATAAGTTTTTAAACTGACATGGTCATTTACACTATCATTAACACCGAAAACGAAGATATTTACCGTGTTTACTATTTATATTATTAGTTTTGAACCCATTCGTTTATCCGTGATCATGGTGCTTGCATCAGCGCCGAAATATCGTGACTCAAAACAAATGGTTAACATGGTAAATATCGCCTTTTCAGTGTTAATGATAGTATCAGAAAATTTGTTGGTCAGAGTAATTTATAATTCCCATTAGGATACAATAAATCTTAAAAGCAGTTTCTTATGCAAACAGATGGGGTAACTATTTAATTATGGCATAAAATTAAAATTCCTAGTGGCGCAGTCCTAGCAACGAGAGATGAGAAGCCTTGAATGTGTCTGTAAATGCAGAGACCAACTAATCAATTTGTAGCAGTGTACACGTGTTCCTCGTAAGGACTGCTCTCAGCTGCTCTTGTCTCGTTGCTACGATTGTAAATACATTTACTATAGCTAAATAAATTATATTACTTACCCTAATAATTGATTTTTAGTAATTTGGGAGTAAATTGGTTTACAACGAACATTAGGCCTTAAAATACAACATATCTTCACAATCAATAAAAAATATTCGATCTAAAAGGGTGTCCGTTTCAACCACGCGGCCACCTCATAATACTTGATGAAACTTTGCCAGGAATTAGTCCTAATTTGTTCCTATACACACCTCTTTTCGTGAATTTGTTCCAAAAAAAACCAAGGCGCTATGACCAAGAATAGTTGGCCGCTAGAACCGCCACTTGCCGTAGTCATCGCCGTTGATTACACAGAAACTATATGATGGAGATAGACGAATTATGCATCAAAAGAAAGGTCTTAATTTGTTCCATTTGTTTAAAAATAAAAAACATCAAAAAGTAAATAAATGAAAAGTTATGCAATATTTAGTTTTCAGGTTATGAGTAGGTAGGTATCTCACCTTATATATCAAATTATTAGAAGCTAATGTGTATGGACAATTAGTTCATAATTTGTTACAGCGAATAAACAGAAAAAAATACTAGAAAGTAGGTTCAATGATTTGTTTGAGTCGATTTTAGTTGGCCGCTCGGACGGCAATATGCCTAAAATACAATGGCGTTTATCTCGTTATTAAAAGCAGGTTTAAGCTTAGTTATAGTACTAATTGACGGGTAACGTAACCTAGTTTGGATAAACATGGAGAATATAACTGCAGCATTCATATTTTAGAAGAAATTTACAAAAAATCTGTAGTATGAAACCGTATGAGAGTAGGGTGACCATGATTACATTGGTACGAAGGCATGTTTTTAATGTTGGACTCTGTTTGAACGAATATGCGGTTCGTTTTGCGGCCATTGTCTATTGTTCTTAATTCTTTAAAGTATTTACTGATAAAATTTTCATTTCATTGACTTTCCACAGGTGTTTTATGATGGGAACGATTCCAGAAAAAGGATCTCTATTGTTTCCAAACTATTGTTAAAAATATTTGTCACAAGGGGTTTGAACGATTATTTTTTGTTGTGAATATAGTCATTACTGTGCTGAATTTTGAACTGTGTGCTCGTACCTCGTACGTATTTAATTCCCGAGATTTACAAACTACTAACTTACTGAGACAACTATCACTAAATCCAGAAGTGTCTAAGAGTGCTTAGCTATGAGTTGTGTCACTCAAATCCAACAAATCCAACATATATGTTGGATTTGTTAATGTGGAACTCACCACCAAAAAGTATTGCAGAGGGATCCAAATGAACTGCGGTAAGTTAAATTTTTACTTTTTCATGATGACTTGAAGCAAGCCTGCTTTTGGCTGCTCCCAAACGAAAAAATCTCCTTTTGAAAATCTTATTCTTATTCTTATTCTTTATTGCACACATAAAATTAAAAGATATACACACAAATAATATATAGCTAATGTACAACGGCGATCGATCTTATTATTTCTTTCTTATTATTTTTTTCTTTTATTATTTTTTCTTATTTTTTTTTGGATTTAGAACAATAGACAATGGCCGCAAAACGAACCGCATATTCGTTCAAACAGAGTCCAACATTTAAAACATGCCTTCGTACCAATGTAATCATGGTCACCCTACTCTCATACGGTTTCATACTACAGATTTTTTGTAAATTTCTTCTAAAATATGAATGTTGCAGTTATATTCTCCATGTTTATCCAAACTAGGTTACGTTACCCGTCAATTAGTACTATAACTAAGCTTAAACCTGCTTTTAATAACGAGATAAACGCCATTGTATTTTAGGCATATTGCCGTCCGAGCGGCCAACTAAAATCGACTCAAACAAATCATTGAACCTACTTTCTAGTATTTTTTTCTGTTTATTCGCTGTAACAAATTATGAACTAATTGTCCATACACATTAGCTTCTAATAATTTGATATATAAGGTGAGATACCTACCTACTCATAACCTGAAAACTAAATATTGCATAACTTTTCATTTATTTACTTTTTGATGTTTTTTATTTTTAAACAAATGGAACAAATTAAGACCTTTCTTTTGATGCATAATTCGTCTATCTCCATCATATAGTTTCTGTGTAATCAACGGCGATGACTACGGCAAGTGGCGGTTCTAGCGGCCAACTATTCTTGGTCATAGCGCCTTGGTTTTTTTTGGAACAAATTCACGAAAAGAGGTGTGTATAGGAACAAATTAGGACTAATTCCTGGCAAAGTTTCATCAAGTATTATGAGGTGGCCGCGTGGTTGAAACGGACACCTAAAAGGTACATCCAAATGTATTTTTATAATAACAACGCCATAGGTATAAATGCATAATAAAAGTATATTCTATTTTATAAAAAGGTTTGAATATCAAAAGTGCATAAAAAGTAACCAAACTGAGATTTATCGATTATTTGATATTTCAACTGCTTTGTTTAAAATCAGAGATACATCCATCGGTGGAAAGTTTTGAAGCAATTTGACATTCGACGCAAAATCACCGTGCAGGATCTCGTGCCTTACCAACCTGTCGTAACAATAATGTAAATTACTAGCCAAAGCGACGAGAGCAGTAATTCAAGTTATTTATATGGAGATGATGTAACTTGAGTCAGCCACATTAACATTATAAAGTAGTAAGGAAGCAAACAATGCTATGAATTATGTTAAATACTTACAAGATCATGGCACAGCAGATGTATATTAGAAAGTCAAATCGTTGCGCGTCGGCGAACATGGAGTCCCAAATTCGTTCGACATCTGGTAGTGAGAATTCTTGAGAGAGCAGCAGCGTCAACCATCTGTGAATTGTGATCGAGTGACTGTAATGATCTTTCTCTACCGAAATTGTAGCTTAAGATAATTTGGGCAAAATAATTTAGCAAAACTCACCTAAAACTATAATATTGGGGTCTTAGTTCTTGCATCTCGAGCCGGTTCCAAACCATAGCATCATTTTTCTTTAGGCAATCGCTGAGCCTGCCCATGACATAGTTGATACCGCTGGAGGACTCGTCCAGAGTGCGAATGAAGAAGTCGCGTATCTCGGCCATTAGGTTGGTGAAGCAGAAGAAACAGTCAGCTTCCGCATGTTCTGGTAAATAACAAGTCTCTTAATCGTAAACACTAAAGTGATAAATAATCCAAAATAGCCAAGTTTTAATAGTCAGCATCTGCCTAGCCTTTTTCCAACTATTTTGGGCTCGGCTTTCAGTCAGTGGCGTAGCTACGTTGGGTGGCACCCGGTGCGGAAGTTGGTGGGATCACCCTATCGAGAGTTTATAGCAATAAATTTTATTTGATAAACGTTATCGATCATTAAATAGTTGTATTTAAAATATTGAACAAATAACAAAACACCATGAAAAACAAGAAAAAGAATCTTTTAATTAAAATTTCTTCTTTCTAGCTTTGACAGCTGCAAATTCGGAAATAACTTCCTCAAGATTGCAAAGCCGTTGGGTGATGGGTCATTATTGCCAGCAATTCGTTTTTTATTGATTTTAGTTTACAGTCAAAAAGTAACAAAAGTAACAAAAAGTAATTTAAAAATACCTGTAACCCTCATATGAAGCTACAGACACGCAAACCGGCATAAACAATTTTAGTGCGATTGATCTTAGGATTATAAGATTTGGATGAGATTCTGTCGTTTAGGATGACACCCTAAAAAAGGTGACACCCAGTGCGGCCCGCACTCGCCGCCCCCTTTTGCTACGTCACTGCTTTTAGTCTAACCAGATGTAGCTGAATACCAGTATTTTACATGGAGCGATTGCCTATCTGAACTTCACAACCTAGTTAGTACTGAGCAAATACAATACCCTTAGCAAGACTTTCGGGATAATGTAACAACTGTCAAAGATCTACAAGCTACAGCAGTCATGCTGGGACCAACTTAACGTGCTTTCCGAGGCGCGGAGGAATTTCGGTATGTAACGGGTGGTCACTTATCCACAGACCAACCTACGCAAGCGAGACCCGAGCGGCGGTTATTATTAAGCCATGGGTAAGTAAAGAGAATAATTTAAAGAAGGTACTTAAATAATTGCTTAGTTAATTAGTACTATACTATTTTAGCCTATATCGTCACACGGCTGGGTAAAGGCCTCCTCCATAGCCTTCCACTCTTCTCTCTGAGGGGTTACTCCACTATTTTTAGGGCAAAAAAATCAATTAAAAATCATGAACAGAAGGAATTTTTAACGCTCACTTCGGTACTCCTTATCGGGATCAATGGCGAATGTGTGGTAGATGGGTCCGATGATTTCGTTCATGCCTTGAACATAGCCTTGGCCGGGGTTGAGCTTGGCATAGAGGAACAGCATGCGTTCCACCACCTCCCAGTGCGCCTCGCAGCCCTCGTTTAGCGGAGCGTAGTCCCCGCAGTGGACGCTGTCCGAGCGACGGATCTCATTGCTTAACTAATGAATCGAATAAACAAGTTTTTAAACTGACATGGTCACTAACAATAACGCTAGAAACGGGATATTTGTTGGTCACTCAAAACAATTTATAGTAAACATACTGTAATGGTAAATATCCCACTTCTAGTGCAAATAAACTAAGCTACTAAATAATAAAAATAAGCTTTTTAAAGGATTTCTAGTCAAAGTTATTTTACCTGTGTTAGTAGCCGTACAGCCGCGAGGACAAAGATCGCTATGGTTGGAAATAACGTATATCTGATGATGTTTAGCTATTTATTCCGAACGTACCTAACCAACAACACCACCTTACACAAATAAATATACAAGAGCTTGTGCAGTTTCTACCATATTATAGTGCAGAATGTTCGTCTTGGCTTTCGAATAGCTGATCTGGATGCACCTTAGTATCAGTATTTTACATAGAACGACTGATCTCCACAAACCAATTATAATTGGGTAATATGATATCAATTGGTGAGACTGATAACAGACTTTCGGACTACTGACTAACTGTAATGGCTGTCAAAGATCTTCGAATGACAACCGGGAGCAACGGCTTGACGTGCTTTCTGAGTCACGAAGGAAACTCGGTATGTCATCCATCCACGGACCAACCTGGGCAAGCGCGCCTAAACCTGAAGTTCGACCCGAGCAGCTACTATTATTTAGCCAGGAGCTTGATGAAATGGTCAGCGGACATTGTGAAGTCATAAAAATATGGTGGTGTTGGTTCCGAAAATGGCTAAGCGCCAATACAATAATGCAGCACTAAAAATTAAAGTCCACGTTCAGTTACCTTAGCAACTCCAAGTCCTCTTCTTTCTAAAGTTGAGAACTTCAGGACTGACTGCTCAACTCTTTTATGTAGCCTTTTCACGCCATTGCTGTTCACTATCTGAAAATAATGAAAATCGAAGTTAGTGTCTGAAAATTATAAATATAAGTTTGTAACTAAATGATGGCGTCAGTGGTTCTCAAACTCTGATGGAGTTCCCACTGTGCGCCGCCGGTGAGGTACAGGCCTCGCCTCTAACATGGAGTGGGTTGTATTCCCCCAGAGGGGGTTCATAGATGACACATGTCTCACATGAATTTTTAGCTCTAGGACATGGCGGTTTCCACCCGATGTTTTCCTTCGCCATTTGGAAAGTAATGGAGATGAAATAAATTACACAAAGTATTGCGCTTGCCTGGGTTTGAACCCATGACCAACCACTCGTAAGTCTGGGCTAATACCATTGTGCCACCGCTGCTCTGCCTAATATCTGATGAACAATACTTACTTCTTCACATGGAAATTCTGTGGCAGATTGAAAGAATGATATATCAGGACATAGTCTGCGGACATCTTTGTCAATCTGCAGCAGCACTTCATTGTCCTTAAAGTAGGTGCTCCAGGAGCTATCAGGGCTGATGTTCAACGGATGGTCAGAAGGCCCACCTGGGGATACTATGATCTCATCTGGATACAACACAAATACACATCAATATAGTTAACTTCAAGTAAAATGTGAAACTAAATTTGAGTATTTTATTAATGATAAGTTACTGAGTAACTGGTAGGTAGGTAACTGTTACATTTATGTGAGCTTATATATTCGGCCACATATGTAACAGTTACCTAAATTGATTGTGTACGTAGTTTGCTGTGTAGTTGTTATGTTAAAAAACGAGGGTAAAAATAAATGCAAAAATAGCAAACAAGTCATGCTAAACATTAGTGGCATTATAAATCGTATAAATACCTATGTAATGGTTGTAGTGCAGCCTTTTCTCGCTGAGAGTTGCTTTCCATGAATTCTTTTGATGAGGAAGGTAAAGAAGCAGTATCTTCCACACTAGAGACCTCAAGCCCTTGTCATCGGGTATACCTTAATAACACAAAATAAAAACAAAATATGCAATAACGAAAGATGTAACGATTTCGTCGTTAGATCGCATGGAGTAAGGAGGTATCACATGAGATGACAAGTAATAGAGAAGGATGGAAGAAGAAGACATGCTGCGCCGACCCCAAATGATGATGATGAAAATGAAAACAAAAGGGTATCTTAAGCTAAATACGAGAAACAAGACATTTTATAGAAATATACGTCAACAAAATAAAAAACAACAATCAAAATTTATTACCGTTGAATGCAAGTTTTCTTAGTTTTTCGATATCCACCACATCTTCAGCCAGAACTTCTTCAAACGCTCTTATTCTTTAACAAAAAGAGTTCCATTTTATAGTAAACTAAAATAGTCATAAATAAAAAAGGAATTATAAAACCGGCCAAGTACGAGTCGGACTCGCGCACGAAGGGTTCCGTACCATTATTTATAACACAAGCAAAAAAATCACTTTTTAGTGTGGAAACCGCCTTAAAAAAATATTTTATTCTGTTTTTAGTATTTGTTGTTATAACGGCAACAGAAATACATAATCTGAAGAAATTTCAACTGGCTAACTAACACGGTTCATGAGATACAGCTTGGTGACAGACGGACGGACAGCGAAGTCTCAGTAAAAGGGTCCCGTTTGACCCTTTGGGAACCGAACCCTCAAAAACAAAAAAACCCGACTGAAAAGCAAACAATAAGGACATTTGGAAGCAGGGCTTGTTGACGTGTTTCGTAAAGTCTTACTGCCTGTTTTTCTTACGGATTGCAAGTAGGCACTTTACTCTCTTTTTGATCTTTCTTTTAATAAAAACTTTGCCCACCAAGGTGTTTCTCCTGTATCGTGGGTGTGTTTACTAACATTTAAACTCACATACACAAACAGCCAGACTCGGAACAACTACCTGTAGGCCACATATTTTCCATGCGGGAATCGCGCCAATCGTACCGTCAAACGAGTGCGCTCCGTGACCTCGAAATATGCTACGTCGAGCACAGCGCCGAAAGTTTGCAATAACGAAAGATGTTACGACGAAAGCATGCAGTAATGAACACCATAATAACGAATGCATTTGATCACGAATAAAGAAACAATGATAGCTGATTACAACGAAAAACGTCATACCGAAATATCGAATACTTATATCACCGACAGCAACACAGTAAAACAAAACCAAAAAATCTTCCCTCCCCCCATATCATCCCTTCGTTTTGCTTCGCCATAGTCGGGTAAAAGAAATATTAAGTTTTCACATTCAATCTAAAATCCTTTTCCAGCCATTTCATTTCATTTTTCCATTCTGGCTTACTAGCCCGCTACCTCCCACAAAGAGGAAGCTTGGTACTAAGGAGTAAATGGTAACGCAGTTATATATCTGACACTAGCTGCTTGTTTCCAAAAAAGTGCCAACTGCCAACCTCAAATAATATGCGAAAGGGGTAGAAAGGTGATGTTTCTAGGTGGCTTTTTATTTAAGTTAACAATTTGTGAGATATGTAATGCTTTTGGTTACAAACACAGAAAACCAGTTTTCTTTTTAAAGAATTTTTATTTGTGAAGTGGCGTCGAACTAGATTTAAGCATTAACATATTAATGTTGTACGTTAATGTGTTTGCCACATTGATCAATTTGTTATTGTAAAAATAAAATTCCATTGAATTATAAACAATAAATCATCAATAGAGCTTCCTAAAGTATTAGTAAGTATTTCATTAAATCGCGACACTCCAGGCCATCTCTAATTTAGACAATCGTAAATAAATGAATATGATTATGTATTGTTCATCCTTATTCTCACTCATTGATTTGATATCTAGCTGATGGTGGCGCTTTCGTCGGATCATTTAGTCGCCTTCAAGATGGTTCAGTTGAATAGTGCTGATCCATGCGCCATGTTCGTGTACGGGTGCTGTCATTTGTGACTAGTAGACTCTTAGTTGTCACGGCTTATTGGATTAATAATTTTATTTTTTAATTGCCATTTTTGTCTTTACTGTGGAAACTTTTAAAATGCATGTCTTGCTACATTGTTCTAACATATTATAAAATCTCAACATGAATGATGTAACTAAAGTTTTGGAACTACATTCTGATTTAAAAGACTGTCCATGCGGTTTCTTGCCCATTCTTCTACATAGAGATCTCAGGCTACCCAAGCTCTTTCAACAAAAAGCAAGCTTGTTCCCAAAAAGACTACATTATATTTGAATGACTGTTTGCATGATCAGTAAGGAATTAAAAATGTCCACACTCTGCAGTGTTCCGCTTGCAGAGGTAGGGTTTATTAGTGTCTGGTGGCGCCCGGGCTCAGACAACAGGGAATCTCGCCACAGGCTAACTTTGAGGTTATCTAACTAGACAGAGACAGACTCCTCCAGATGTTCCCTTACTCGATTTTTACAACACCCAAGGGGTAAGAGCAGGTGGTTCTATTCTATTGCCCGGATCCCACAAGAAGCATGATTGACCAGATGTTTTGAATGTGGAGGAGGTCAAAGGAGTATGTAAGAATCGCAGGTGGCGTTCTGTGGTTTCTACCCCAAGGAAAAAAGGCATGAGTTTATGTATGTATAGACTATGAGTTTGACTCGCACTGAACTGACGATGAAATATGATTATCACAATAAAATGTAATGCTTTCTTTCTTACTATAACCTTAATAAAGTTGTTGATATTTGCTGAAGGGTGTCATCATTATTAAATTATAAACTAATGGAGACTTAATCTAAGGTTGCTGTAGCAATCCAATGTAGTTTAGAGGGATGATAGAATTATTCTAAGGAAAAATGCTGCTTTCTGTGTTTTAATTTGGACATCTTTATTTTCCTTCACTTCCTTTAGTGAGGGATGCAACATGTGTTGATACTCTTGTGCCATTATATCTTCCAAGCTTATCATGCTGTGCTGGCAATCCCATGCCACTGCGGTTGCAGAGAACATCAAGCAGTGTAAATATAGTACCCTTTTTGACGCAAGACAACTCACTGACTCAAGATTTGCTTTTACCAATACCATACAATATGACCATGCCGCCAGTCTCTTGGGCACATTACTAGTTGAAAGCTTTGAGGAGCTTTTTGATGCCCTTTTTTATTTTTTTGTTAGTTAATTTTATAGTTTTTCATTAACAATGCACCAAATTACCATTACCTCCATAATTAATATTTTTATTTTATCTGTAACTAAACAGAAGTATTGAAGAAGAAGATGTACTGCGCCGATGCCGAATGAATTGGGATAAGGGCATGACAATGATCATGATAATCGATATTTCATAAATTAAATTAAACGCAACCTTCTAAATCGATACATGAGTCTGTTTTCGAGATTAGGAAAACCAACAAATTTTCCTGATGAATACGCCTTTTTTATGTGTCAGCAAGAGCAGTTTAATTTGGCATTTTAATCCGAAAAATGCACTTTCAATGCCGGATTTTTATCTACTTAAACATCAAAATTGATTCCAATTACCTTGCTTTATGTAGACTCATTTTTTATGTACACTTCTATATAAAGATTAATAATCACAAAAATCCAAAACTTAGCATTTGGCAAAACCTCTTGTTTGTACAAATGTCAATTATGTCTGACAGGAGTTGACAGGACTGCAATTGTCATCATACCAATTCTTGTGCTGTACACATGGAACAAGTCAGTGACATGGAATGATAAAATACTAAACACATTTTAAAACCGAATGTTGCCAGCTCAAATGGGTCGTAATAACCAGGAACACTGCCTTACCTACTTGTGACATAGGCGTCCAATTTTTTACAAAGATACTAGCACGATCTCTTACGAAATCTGCAAAACTTGAGATTTAGTATGTTAAAATGACATAGATGGTGCTTACGCCAATTATCGTCAGTGTCATAACTTTAGAATGAAAATTGAGTTTGAATTCTAAACAAGATTATTTAAGTAAATATTTTGTAATTGCAATTTTTTTAAGGTTTGGCAACATTATCATACAAATTGTTTACAAAATGGTGACTTCTTTCGGGTTGTGCGCATGTTTGTAGATCTCTCCTTTTTATGTTAATTATGTGGCTTTTACGTTCTGTTAAATTTTCAGAAAGTGCGGTTGAGTTGAGTGTAAAAAAAAAGAAATAAAAACAGTAACAGTAACATTGATGCAGTTTCAAGAAACACATAAACAAAATTTTAAAGATTACTTTACAGTGTTTCAATAAATATCTTAATTTATAGTTGGTGCAAGTCAATAAACCGGATTTTAGCAGGGAAGCTTACAGTCTGTATATAAAGTCATGAAAAAAATTGAGGGCGCTGCGGTCGTGCACCTAGCAACCCTGTATAGTGTGACTAAATTGATTTTGATACTAGCACATTATTTTGTACTAGAAGCAAACCTGATTTTAATAACATAATTTTTACTCGTAGACGCTTTTTTATACTGGTTACGTAAAATTCGTAGATCTTATTAAAAAAAACTACAGAAACCAAAGATGAGACCTTCATTAGTTTGCTTATACGATCAGATAGCATAAATAGTATAGTAATATATGAGAGAGCACAAATCTATGGTATCTGTCGTTCAAATAAATGAGAAAATAAAATAAAAATGTTCATACATATTTTCTAACCCTTTTTTATTAATAAAAAATATCCCGTAACATAATGATTAATTACTTTAATCATCTGATTCCAAATATTCTTGTTCTGTTATTTTGACACTTCTTGTAAGAAAACCCAATCGATTTCAAAATTTTACGCAGGACTTCCAGGCTACATTCAAAATCCAGATCTGTTTTGGCAACTACCTGAAGTTTCCTTAAGGTCGGTTCTTTCTTCACCGAGTAAAAGAATTGAATCTTTTGTCGAAGAGCACATATTATGTTGAAGTCATCTATTTCTTTCTTAGGACAGCCTCATCTGTGTTTGCCAGGGGATTCGAATTTGCCATCGTTTTTATAGCCTTAATCTACAATACGCTTTACTGTACTCTCAGATTTTCCTGAAAGAAAGTTTTAAATATTTAATAATTGTACTAACAGAAAATAGATACTATTTTAAATTTCAGACGTCATGATATAACTTTTTCAGATTTAAAATCAGCAGGAAATTTGATTACCAAAAAGTATCAAAAACTTTTGGTCGCACTACAATATGGCCTACATAAATTTGCAATCTAACCTAAAAATGCGCAATGTAAACAATCCTTATTTTAGTCTTAAAATCGTATATTTAGTATATTTGTAACTTCTGGTAGATAAAAAACAAACAGTAACACGATTACATACCTGTCATAGCTGCTGTTCGAGCATAAACATCATCCAAAGGAGATGTTTGATTTTGGGCTACCACTACGTACACTACATAGATAAATAGGAAAAAAATAGAGGAATATCATAAAAATAGTAAAAATATAATTTGAAGAAGGGTATAGTCGTACAATAATTATCATTTGAAAAGTTTTTTATTACGATAACCCTATTTTTAAGGCAGCCATGACAGTTGTTTGACGTTTGACGCCTTGAGATTTTTAAGAAGTGCCGTCTTTGAGTCTTTCTTTGCATTGAGTTTGGATTGAACTTGTTGTTTTGTTCAACCAAACAAACCGAAACCCGAGATTTTCGAAATTCCAGTTGTTTTGTTTACTAAAGCAGTTATGACAATTACATTTGATTGACGTGTTTCGTAATACACGTCAATCAAATGTCATTGTCAAAATGACATTTTTTGCCTGCTGATCACGTGCTGATCTGATCCACCATGTTTAATTTTTATGTTGTGTTGCTCTCTTTGACCAAGTTAATTTGAATGTACATTAAAACGAAGTGAAATTAAAAAATAATGATAATAAAAAACGCTTACTGTATTATTTAGCAATATTTTCATATGGTGTACATAGTGCTAGCCCAGGCTCCATACATTTCTGGAACATCTCCTTTGATAAAATTTGTCCAGCTTGGTGTTCTATACAAACATCGCTGATACACTTTAAACATTATTTCCTGAGCTCCACTCCGATTGATTTTCTTCATATTTAACACGTTTCTTCTAGGTTTAATCCACATAGATTTGAAAAGCAATAAAAATGCAATAAATAACGAGTTACAAAACATGTCGATGACAGCCGATGACATTCGATGTACTTTGATTTAGTGTTGCCCTACTTTTAAATAATGTTAGTTCCTCAAACATTAATTTCATGACTTTATAGAGAGACTGTACATTCGATGGTAAGGATGAAATCAAAATGTATACTCATGTATTATAATAAACATCGCCTAAAAAGATCAATAAATGAGTTAAATATTAACATAATAATCGTTTTGATTTTCTGCTGGCTTTATAAAACCTTCAGTTTTGTAAACATTAAAGATAAAAAATAAGTATTTACAAAATAAAATGAAACAAAAATACATTGTTTCATTTTATTTTGCAAATTATTTTTTTTTTCAATAAATACGGCAAGAATTGCCATGGAACTAATACAAAATGTTTGTAAAAACTGTTTTTTTTTATATGGCCTACATTTCAAATTACCCGCCTACCCATAGAAAATCTATTCAATAACAAAGATATAGATATAAATATAAGTACGCACCTATAGTTTTTGGGTTTACTTCCACGACGCTTCCACGGTTCAATATAAGTGTAAAAAAAATTGAGAAGGCTCTCTGTTCCATCTAAATTACTATACTCTTTGGTAACAACTTCAGTTATTATTCTATGGGTCACACAAAAAACAACTGGCGGCGCGGCGGTGCTGCTGTCATTTGAAACCATAGAGGAATAAGCTATAGAAATGGCATAGCTGGGCTCATGAAGGGGGCAGCTACCAAGGAGCAATGGCTATTTTTAAAGTTATTGTTTTCCTGCCTTGCCTGATGACATGGAATTAGTAAGTTGTACGTAATAATATGTAGCATACAGTAGAATCACTCTTAAAATAAAATATATTAATTAGTCGTGAAAAGGTAACAAACAAACATAGAAACAAACAGAGTGAATTTCGCATTTATAATATTATTAGTATTTATAATATTATTAGTATGGATGCAATCATGTCCTTATTTTACGAGACTGAGTCTAGTACAATTTTTGTAATTGATCTATATACCTAATCATTAAATGGAATTAATGAATAATCTCGCGAGATCTCGGCCGTCTGAAATCTCGCGGAATGCATTTCCTAGAGTCTTACAAAAAAGACAAGACAAGGAAGTCGAAAGACGTGTAAAATGCTTGGAAGACCTACTTGTTTTTAGAGGAGCCAGAAGAATGAATGAATGAAACAATGCCTCCAAAATGGCGGGTAAAATATGACAATTATATGGAATCTAATTTTGTTTTAATAACGACGCTTATAATGAAGTCACTCGCTGGATGCCTCAGTAGGACATCGAGGCCGATTTAGATCGTGGTGAAGGTGGTGTAGCAATTCGATCATATTCGCGGGATAAACATGGTCAATAAAATGCACAAGACAGTTAGGTTTGGAAGGAGGAAGGCGAGGCCTTTGCCTAGCAGTGGTACACGAAGTAGGCTTAATTAAGGGCCCAGTCTAGTAAACTTGATAGCCCGTCTAATACACATACATAATATTAGTTATATGCATAATAACTACGTATTTAATCGAAGTTCATAAAACTCGCTCTTGTTGGGTAAATCAGGTGTTGAAAAGAGTTGTTTAATATTATAATTTCACATAGGCCTACATGGGAAGTCGCTTCTAATTTTCAAAAGTCCTCGGTTTTTACAGACATATAAAATACATTCTAAAATATAAAGTGAAGGCAGAGTCAGCATACTAATAGATTTCTTTAAATTATTCTGTTTGATTCGCGAGGACCCATTTTATAGATGGCGCGGAATGCTCTCTTTTGAAGCATGAAAATTGAATCAACGTCTGCTGCCGATCCCCACAGCAGAATGCAATAAAACCTAATATTATGGAAATTAGCGTAGTATACTAAACTAGCTATGATTACATCAATTAACTTATTACTTTCCTAACTGCATAGGCAGCTGAGCTTAAACTTCTCGAAAGAGTTCTAATGTGCGCGCCCCACTGCAGTTTTGAATCGATAGTAATCCCTAAGAATACAGTTTCCGCTATAACATCAAGTTTTTCGCCATCAAGACTTAAAATGAGATCACGTTGTGATACATTTGGTAAAGAATACTTGTTCGTATTCAGTAAAAGATCGTTAGCTGCGAACCATTTTGAGAGAAAACTTTCGTTGTCATGTAGGACTACGGACTCCCTTCTATCAATTTAAAAAATTAGCGAAAGCAAATAGAATTAAATCCGAAAATTTGGCCATCATATAAGGGTAATCATTAATATAAACAAGAAACAGGAAGGGCCGAGACTTCAACCTTGGGCACGCCCATGTTGTCTACTAATACGCTTCATACTAATTATAATTATGATAAAGATTTTTTCTTAAATCAATCCCTATCAGGGTGAAAATCGGGAATACAATTTATGTTAAAAATATTTTTCATTCCAAAAAAAATCGTTTTGTTAAGAACGGGGATTGAATTAAATGGCCTGCCTAACTTCCGCCTTTTTTTTCAAAGGTTCGGTCCTGCTTGTCACCTATATTAATAGATAGCTAGTATCAACACAAACTAGTTTTTTATGAGACACAATTCATTATATCGTCCCGTTTCCGAGATACGAGCTATCAAAATTAAAATCTATTCACCGATGGCATCTTCAGAATCGGTACCTATAATAAATGTACTTCTATAAGAAAATTATAAACATCGTACAAGGTAAATTTTTCAAAATTAATGCATAAATATGGTGTAGAGGAGTTTGTGGTAATGCTAGTTGGAAATAAATGACTTCCACTGTGATCTTCTTCTTAGCGTATCGATGGCAAATAGGTAGTACAAATAGGTATAGGGTACGTTTAGCCCAAAACTCAGCCACGCCAGCTCCGCTCACTGATGCAGATAGATAATATAATCAGTTACAGTTAGAATTGTTATTAGCGCGTAACACCCATCTTTGGCCGTAACATAAATACACACATCAACACGGTCTAGGGATATTTTTAAAAAAGCGAATTACTATCAATGTGTTAATTATTAATATGACATGTATATATTTAAAAGATACGCTATTTTGAAAAAAAAAATGAAGCATAGACGGAAACCGTATATGAATTAACTTTTAATTTATGAGTAAAAACAGCAAAAATAGAAAAATCATTTTATTTGTGTTTATAAACTTGAAGTTAGTAGTCTGAGAAAGCGCCCATGATGTTCATAACACATCGGCAACGATTCGGCATGCTCAGAACAAGGTTGTCAATGTCTTGCTGCGGAATATTGTCCCATGTCCTTCTGAGGTGCGCAAAAAGTTGATCTTCTGTAGCCAGATTTTCAGGAACTTCCTTCAGAGCTCTTCTTTGCAGCATATCCCACGCATGCTCAATGGGATTTAGATCTGGCGATTGAGCAGGCCAGTCTAAGGCCCTAACATTGTGTGTATGTTACCAAGCTGCTACCTTTCTCGCCATGTGTGCCCGGGCATTGTCGTGCATGAGCAGGAAATCTTGCCCCATTTGTGTTCTGTGGGGCAAGATTACGGGCCGCAGCACCTGTTGGACGTATCGTTCTGCCGTCATATTGCCCCGCACCCAAACGAGATCCGTCCGTCCTCCAAGACGAATTCCTGCCCAAACCATAATTGTTCCTCCTTGGTATGGGTGAACTTCCTGAGGGTTCTGAAGACGGCTCCATCGTCCAGGAACTCGCCAAACACGCGTCCTTCGTGAATCTGGATGGAAGCCGAACCTGGATTCATCCGTGAACAGCACATTGGACCATTGCTCACGGCCCCGGTCCACGTGGTTCCGAACCCATTCTAATCGTCGTCCACGATTGCCTCTCCGTAAAGGTGGGACCCGGAGTGGTCTACGAGAGCGTAGATTGCTTTCATGCAGTCGCCTTCTTACAGTTTGGTCACTCACAAGCACTTGGTGTTCCACTCGCAGCCTTTGGACCAATTGAGTCGCCGTTGCATTTGGTTGAGCTCGCGCAGTAATTTGCAAAAATCGGTCTTGTCTGGGGGTAGTGATGAGACTTGGCCCCCGGTGCCTCTCCGCTACTTCACCTGTGGCACTATAGCGTGTCCACAATCTTGAAATCACATTTTGGTGGGTCCCTATGGCCTTAGTAACATTACGCTGAACAGACCCAGCTTCCAGCATTCCCACAGCTCGTAACATCTCCGCCCTCGTCAAATGTTGGCGTTGCATGGCTACAGTACCTCAATTTTAACTTTATCTTTCGTTTAGAAAAAAAAAAACTGTAACTAAACGTAATTCGTATGGTTTTCTAAATTTCGCACCAATGTAAATTCCCTCTCCTACACATCAAGACATTTTTATGCCACCGAAACAAAAGAATTTTCAAAAATTTGAATTTGGAATTAGTCTGAGATAAATTACAAACAAATCGGTGTATAAAAGATTCCAATGCGGCCAGTACTTTTCGAATTATTTAATTGAGTATGAAATATCCCTAGACCGTGTTGATGTGTGTACATACGAGTATCTAAACTAATATTATAAAGAGGAAAGATTTGATTGTTTGTTTGCATTGAATAGGCTCCGAAACTACTGGTCCGATTTGAAAAATAAAATTCTTTCAGTGGTTTATAGCCCATTCATAGAGGAAGGCTATAGGCTATATATTATCACGCTACAACTAATAGGAGTGGAGCAGCAATGAAGAATGTTGCGAAAACGGGGACAATGTGACGCAAACGAAGTTGCGCCGGTCAGCTAGTTATTGTATAAACCTGTTGACGTAGTTTGAAGAGTGCCATTGCAAGTTGAACGGCTTTGTCGATGTTGCTTTGGTCAGTACAAAGCTGTAACACTTATGTTACCCCTCACAGCTGTAGTCCAGCAACATTATTGCTTACTCGTATACAGCGTGCGTTTACGGTAACACAAAAAACACTGTATAATATGAACGCAAAAAGGGCCACCTTTTTTTTTGTTAATATAGCCGAAATATAAAAAAAAACAGCTAAAATACAACTAAGGTAAGCTACAGCTTGGAAACAGACTATGATGCTACATAGGCGGGCGCTAGATGCCGATGGATGCGTATCTAACTGTAGCCGCCATAGGGTATGGTTTACTGGCGACAGACGTTGGGACGATGGGCTCCATATAGCATGAACATACACCGGCCCGAGACAACACTCCTCTCAGAAGGTTCCACAGCGCAGAGGATGAAGAGATTGTAGGCCAGGAACCCAAGGGTAGGTACTACGTAAGTGCTCCAGTGCCCCGGTCAGAGATAGTTGAAAAGCACAAAATGGTTGTAGACATTTTGTCAGACCCCAAATACATCAGGGTATATGCGTATAAACGGGTACTTTTGGTTCGTATGTCGATATTGTGCTTCCTCTTAGTTCGACAGATCATGTAACAAGAAAACGCAAATCTCAGTATGTAAACTAGATTTATCTTTGGGTTTTAAATTACTTCTTGAAGACATGCATAATCAACAAATCAGCCAAGCTTACAAAACAACTTGCACAAGACACAAAACCCTTGTGCATACTTTCATTGACTGGATTCATGCCTGAATAATATTCGTAGAAAGCTAAAGCAGCAACAACAATATTGAATAAAGCGCCCATCATTACAAAATTTCTCTCTATAAATATATCAGTGTACGTCTCCAATGCTGTTTCTATAATGAGCCCTAATGTAACTATCAGGAAGCTGCCATATACGCCGCTCATTATGAAATGGTTTAAAGAACTTAAGTCGTGAACTTCTGAGTTGTAAAAAAAACCCAACGCCATGAAAAATAAATAAATACCTCGTACAAACATCTGCAAAATTTGAAAAACCATGGTGTATTGCTGGTCAATGTATTTTTAGTAGGCTTACAACTTACTAAAGTTAAAATTACAGAACAATGTAAATTTTCACGAAATTGAGATAGAGTATTATAAAATACTTCAGTTCTTGATAGGTGGCTTTTGTGGAGCAGTCGGTAACAAACTGGTAACTAAAGTCACGTACTACGATACACCCATGAGAGACACAGGTATTATCATTTAATGAATCTGTTCAATGGTTTAGTGGAAATAATTTTCGGAACAGGTTTGATGACAGACTTGAATAAAGCCATCGTTTAAATCACAAGTTGAAATGGTTGACAGGAGAAAGTCACGACAAACCAAAGAGTAGAATACTTAAATCAAACATTTGGTATAAGTATTCAAACTCTTTTAATGTGACAAATCCTGGGTTTTTTATTTATAAAGCCTAGTTTAAACGTGTTGCTAATAATGTAGCAAAAATCTATGGTTAATCATAGTGTGAATGCGAATCCGTTTGGTATAAGTACGGAGTACCTTTGCATATACAAGATGTTGTTATGCATCCTCGTCAAAATTCTAGAGGTTGTCACAAAAGACGTAAATCATCAATTTAAATTGCGATAACTAGTTAATTATTAATAAACGCTACTTTTTTATTAATTAAGTTTGTAATTATGTTATACACATATATACATATGTTATTATTCTGAAATCAGAATAGGGCCCCCTCATGGTTTAGAGGGAAATAAATTATCGAATAAACGTTTGAGATTGTTTGTTTGTGTGATAGCGTGATTATAGAGCGAGGATCAGACGGGCTCCGTTTAAAACACGGGTGGTTCACATTTACCGATTTCGGTAAACAAATAAAAAATAAAAAAAAAGTCCTACTCATTTTATTATTGATTCGGGTCGAGAATCATTTGCATAATTACCTCCTTCAATTTGACGAGGATGCAAAGCAACACCTATGCATATGGGTAGAAAGTATTCTACTCTTTGGAATGCGTTGCGTACCTTATATTAAGTCATTACATTTGAAATTGGCGTTTTGTAAGGGAGGAACATAAAGTCATTATTTATGTATTCTAACATATTTATTAAATCAAAGTATGTATCATTGCTATCTATGCACTTTTGCCATCTCATAGGTAGTTCATTGATCCCTGTACTAAAAAACCATTCGGACGGGAATCAATAAAATCTTTGAAGGCGCTTTGGACTGACCCATCGGAGTTGAATTTTTTCCCTTGCAAGAAGTTATCCAAATTACGAAAAAAATGGTAGTCTGTTGGAGCAAGGTCCAGGGAGTACGGTGGATGTCTTAGACATTCCAATTGAAGCTCCTCTAATTTGGTAGCCGTCTGTTGTGCAGTGTGTGGTCTAGCGTTGTCCTGAAGCAGCAGTGGCCTGGAGCGATTGACCAGCCTCGGCTGTTTAGCAGCTAGCTTTTCCATCATGGTTTGCAGTCGCTGACAATAGACATCCGCCGTAATCGTCTGGCCAGATTTAAGAAAGCTGTAGTGAACGACACTGGCATTAGTCCACCAAAAGCTCGCAATAGTATTTTTTTTTTGAGTCAATTTTCTCTTTGGCCAGGATTTGGCTGGTTCGCCAGGGTTCAGCCATTGCGATGAGCGTTTCCGATTATTGTACAGGATCCACTTTTCATCACAGGTAATGATTCGATTTAAAATCCCTTCATTATTGTGCCGGTTGAGTAATGTAACGCAGCAGTCGACGCGCGTTTGTCGGTTTGATGCACTCAATTCACGAGGGTACCTCGTGAATTGAGTGCAGCAAACCACCGTTCAAGCTTTTTCACCTTTCCAATTGGCTTGAGGTGGATTAAAACAGTTTTATCGCACCGCAGCCTTCAGCTAACTCGGACGTGGTTTTGTGATGGATACACACCACACACAGCCACAATAGCCTTCAATTCTTAATTATCAGATCAAAGTGGCCAGTACGACAAAACGCCTATTTCATGGGTAAGGACCTAATATCATGTGGTGGCGGTACCCAGAGCTACCGTTGTTAGGGTTCCGTAGCCAAGTAGCAAAAAACCGAACCCTTATAGATTCGTCCTGTCTGTCTGTGTGTCTGTCGGCCCATATTTAACAATCATTTTACTCCAAGATTATTGCTACCACACAGTTAACATTTGGAGAACAGTTATTGTATGAACCTCTACATTCTGTGGAATAACTGTCCTCCACTGTGAGGTGAAATCATGAACAAAGTAGGGGTGGCCCTTCATACATCTAATGCAGGGTTGAACACAAATTATTTTGTGTGGGACGACTGACAGATCTTGAAAAGTGATATCGAGGTTCCCAAAATACATTTTTTCTTAAGTAAAAGATGAGATAAGTATTTGCTTCTAAAGGCGTAAAAAATGTGCCTCCTCGCAGTTATTTAGTTTTTAAAATTGTATGAAAACCAATTCAGTTTTACTGTTGCGTGTAAATTGACAAATGGATGACTGGAACCCTTTGTTTTGCAAATCCGCCTCGCTCCTGGCCGGTTATGACATCTGAATCGTTATGTATGACATTGGAATGTGGGATGTCATAATTGATCGTTCATCTTTCTGTTCTTTTTGCCGCTTACATATTTTTATTTAGACATGATTATTATTAACCTATTTTGTAGTAGTTTTATTTTAGGATATGTGTTCTGTGGTAACAACAAAAATACGGAATTTGATTATTGCGCTCATCCTGATTGCTCGTTGGAAAACCAGCACACAATGTGCGTAGCCGCTAATAAGCAGAGCTCCAGGCTGTATGCATCAGGTATGACAGCTTGGATGCGGTACCAAATCCTGTTACTACATAATAGGCACAGGGACAATATCGCCTTGGGCTTAGAGCCGGGACAGCCACCTGCCACCAACATGCGCAAGTTTTACTGGGACTATGAACTCGAGCAAATGGCAGATGTTTGGGCACGCCAGTGTCAGAAACGACATGACGAGTGCAGGAATACTATCAGATTTAATGTTCTGCAGAACATGGACGTGCGGGCCGTCGTGAGCAGGGTAACGGAAGCGCAGTTACTGGCAGACGCAGTTGGCGCGTGGTTCTCAGGCTCCAGAGTGCTTCCACCTGATCGTGTGTGGTCGTTTAGACTTAGTAACTGTAGCGCGCCTGGCGGTTGTAATGCTCATTGGTATTCAGCAGCAGCTTGGGCGTCTACATGGCGCCTTGGTTGCTCACAAGCTCTTTGTACCGCGAAAAAACCTTCATGTGTTCTGTTTCGCAAACGCAGAACAATAAAAAGTGCGGAACTGCCAAAGTCCTCAATGTCAAATTGGAATGTGACAAAATCTTCCACTCTAAGTCAAAACATTCTGCGACGCACTAAATACATGACTGCAGCGAAATCTAAGTGGTTTGATGATTTTCCTACTACAGATAGCATCAACAGAAGAAAAGAGTCCCCTTTGCTCCGTGGAATTAAGCAGCAGGAGGAAAATACAGAGAATACAGAAAACAAAGACAAAAGACGAATGGAAACAAAGATTTTAGCATACACGTTTTGCAATTATGGACCAGCAGGAAATATCGATGGCTTCCCGATATATGAACCAGGCCAGACGTGCTCCAACTGCCCTCAGGGTTCTCGGTGTGGCGACCGCACTTTCCGGGCTCTGTGCTCTGTGCACGGGGACCCTGACTTACAAACAGAGACTTAGTTTTATTCTTTATCACTTTTTCTTATATTTAATATACTAATTGAAAGTTTATATTAAAAAAAAAGTTTGATAGAAACACTGTTTTTACTTTTCCTGGTCAAGACAGCCAGCAGCTCACCCAGACTGTCCATAAAACTGGACCTATGGTCTGTAGCCAATTTTTTTGTAATATACTACTGGGCAGTACTTACGTTATGATGTAAATATACAGCACAATAGACAGCAATGTGATTAGGTGTTACTGAACAGTGTATTTCCGCTGTCCCCACTGGTGGGAAAACCGAAAATTATCAAAACAAATTAAAAAAAAAAAAAAAACCCACTGGATCTGGGTCCACTGAACTAGGCAACAGTTTGCAATGAAGATAAAACTTATTCATGATTCTGGTCTCCTGGTAGTGTGTGAGACTACTATCCTTTAATAATACTTATATAATACTTATATTAGTTGTAATAGGTACCTATAGTACCTATTACAACTAATATAAGTATAGTAATAACTTTAGCATCAGCTTTTTTCATCAGTCCATGCCATCGACTACATGGACGAGGTGAGCATCCTGTAGATATGCAAGTCCAATTTCAAAGCGGGCGAGATCAGCAGTGGTAAACTGTTACTGTTCCAGTCACTTGGAAAGCTGGACCAGATGCCGTCTCGCCGCAGAGATGGAACGGAGAAGTCTTCAATATATTGTTGATATTTTGAAGAAGACCGACCCGACGACGTGCCAAATTTCGTGGCGAAGGAGCTGGGTAAGGTGCCTCCCGTCACGTTCGACCACGTCGACGTTACACGGCTGCTGAAGGATATCACTACCTTGAAAGTGGAGGTGACCAAGATGCAGTCCCGAGTGGAGGTTTCGGAAAAAACCAATACTGAACTACGAGCGGAATAGCATTATTGCGCAACGTGGGTTCAGTAATTGGGTCACCTGAGGCGTCTAACACACGTCGAGGGGCGCAAAATGCTTCAATCGGCAGTTTTGGTTCGACGAACACAATTGCGTCACCAGTTGCAGATAATGCTGACCGAGCGCCGCCCGCCAACCCCGTCGCCCGCGCGGCACCGTAACACCGCCTGCGGAATCGTCACACGTAGGTACGTCAACCCCTAGACGTGCCTACGCTGCTATTGTCAGCGGCAAATCAGTTGCGTCGCAGCCTAAGCGACAAAACAAAACAGTGGAAAAACAGAAGAAGGGTGCTCAACCCGCCCTGACTGCGGTCCGTACCTCCTTGCCGAGAACGGGCCAAGTTGATGAACAATAGGGTTTCACAATAGTGGAGCAGAAGAAAAAGAAGCCCAATTCTCGCAACCAATGCGGCACCGCACCGTGTGGTCCCAACATGCTGCTGCGTCCTGCTGTGCCTACGACGCAGGTGTATGTTTCGCGTCTACATTACTCCATGAAGATTGAGGATGTGGTGGCGTATTTGAGAGTTAAGATTGGACTCTGAGGGTTGAAGCGTTGGAGTCGCGCTACAACATCAACTTTAAATCGTTTATTTTTGTGTAGAATTATTTTGTGTATTTTTTATCTATGGGCCTCAGTTGCCTGATAATAAAATGTTTATTATTAATATTGCGCTATCGTACACAAACATGGCAATTTATATAACATTAAAAGTTTAACACTTCAGAACTATTACAATCCGTCTTACGAATTTTACCTCTTTGGGGAAACCGAACTATCCTTGCTTGCAGCGTCAGAACAGTTTAAAACTTTCTATTCCTTGGTCCCTTTTTTTGTTTTATTCCTATTGGTCGAAAAACGGTGGTCTAACATCTGTCATAATTAACTGAGCTTTTTTTTAAAACAAAACATATTTTGAAAAAGGATCGCGTTTTTTTCGGTATTTTTTTTTGTTTAAGTGCTATTGGTCCGCTAACTATTTGTGCGGACTAATAGAAGTAAGGGTGTTAAACAGATGTGGTCATCGTGTATACGGGATTTTGTTTGAAAAATGAGCCTGTTCCCAGTTTTCTGATAGTACATCATAAAGTTCAAATTCCTTCGTAACCTAATATCAATCCGTCTTACGAATTTTCCAGTTTTGGAAACCCAAACTCAATGATAGATTTCATAAAGTTCAAATTCCTTCGTAACCTAATATCAATCAGTTCGAACAGGACGCGACTTCTGACACGAGTTTAACATTTTATATCCATCACAAAAGTGCACAACGCCGCCAAAGAAGTTTTCATTTTAAAACACTATTTTCAATTTAGTCATGTTATTTGTACTCTGTTTTGGTGTATTGCCAAAGAGTAGGCGAGGGTTTTTCGAAACTGCCCTAGACATTGCCTACCATTCCTCATGTGGACTTTAATATTGTACACACACTGGTATTTGCCAAAGCAAAGGACCATGCAAAAGATTGTATGGGCGCTGTCCCAACCCACCAACAGACATGGGACTTGTTTCAATATTATTATGAAGTCTCATAAAAACACAAATAACAATTTTTAGTCCGTAAATATACGGGGTCATTTAAAAAAAAAATTCTTAAAAATCTTTTTATTTAAAATAACCTTGTTTTAGACATTTCACAATAAACAATTGTTCTTACTAAACATTTTAGGTTTGAATAACATGTATAAGTATATTAGGTCTTTACCTATGAAATTGCCGTTTTGTTTGAAAAAAGTTAAAGTATTTTTTTTTTCGAACATATTTATTTCTTTTATTCAAAGTAATCACCCCTGCAATCAATGCATCTTTGCCAACGCTGTGGCAGTTTATGGATGCCCTTCTTGAAAAAATCAGCTGGACGGGAGACAACAAACTCTTCAAAGGCGTTTTGTACTGCCTCTCGGGAAATGAATTTTTTTCCCGCTAAAAAGTTGTCCAAATTTTGGAAAAAGTAATAGTCGGAAGGCGTAAGATCTGGTGAGTATGGCGGATGAGGGAGAGCTTCCAAACCCAACTCATGCAGCTTAGAGACGGTCTGTTGTGCAGTATGGGGCCGCGCGTTGTCGTGAAGTAGCAGTGGAGACGACCGATTGACCAAAGCTGGTTGCAGACGTGCGAGTTTCGCCATCATTGTGGTCAGTTCTTCAATGTACACATCTGCAGTAATGCTCTCGCCGTTTTGTAAAAAGCTATGATGAATCACACCAGCACTAGACCACCAAACTGTGACCATCACCTTTCTAGGGGTCATTTTTCGTTTTGCACATTGCTTTGGTACCGAACCAGGATCTAACCAACTTGCTGAGCGCTTTCGATTGTCAAAAAGATTACATTTTTCATCGCACGTAACAATTCGGTTCAAAATTCCTTCATTTCTGTGCCTGTTAAGCAGCGCAAGGCAAGTCTCGACGCGTACGTTGCGCTGGCGATCGTTAAGTTCGTGGGGCACCCATCTATCAAGCTTTTTTATCTTGCCAATCTGTCGCAAATGGACCAATATTGTTTTAATGCTAACATCAAAAGCTGCTGCCAGCTCAGCTGTAGATTGAGTTTCATCAGCTTCAACAATCACCTTTAATTCATCATTGTTGACCAAAGTTTCCGGACGACCACGAGGTTCATTTTTCAAGTCAAAATTCCCAGAACGGAACCGAGCAAACCAATAACGGGTTGTGCGTTCGTTTGTACAGTTCTCTCCGTAAACGTCGTTGATGTTACGGGTCGTTTGTGCCGCGTTGGTGCCACGACGGAACTCATATTCCATAATTACACGAAATTTCAAAGTATCCATTATGAGGAAAAATGTTGAAATGTAATGAAAATACAACGCTAATCAATAAACAAAAGACTGATTTTGTAAATAGAATGTCATATTTTTAAAACAAAATTAATTTGAATTTAGAACTCATAGCCAATCAAAACTTTTTTTTGTTTGAAAAAGTCTGTACTGCAATACGGCAATTTCATAGGTAAAGACCTATTATATATATTTGTCGCAGTCAGAAAATTTTATTTCCGTTAGACACGGTCATCATGTGGGCAGAACACGGGTTTCGTGCAATGAAAACACACACAAACTGTACACTGCTTTTATCGAACTAACAAATTACTTGAAATTACAATCCAACACAATAACACTAGGCACCATGAATCGGGTTACAGTTTCGGGACGTCTTGACTCCGCGGTGGTCAGACACAGACTGTCCGCCTCGCTGGGAGCTCGAAACATCACGAATCTGTAGTAAGCGCGCTTAGGTGTGGGTACTGTGGGTAGACTGGTAAGTAGGTCGCTTGACCTTTGGCGCGCTTTCGATCCATAGTCAGTCTTGTATCCGTAATAATGACTCCGACTCCGACACGGCCATCCTGCTAGCACACGTCCTCGTGTGATGGGTACCCTGCAAACAAATACTCCACGACAGAAATTTGTTCCACTCGGTCACTCCTGACCAAACGTTAGATTCAACGGGGTGGTGGGAATAAAAACATTGTAGAACTAGCCGTTTCGTTTTAACCGAACCGATTGGAAATAATCGAAAATACAATAATGATAACCCTGGGCCATGTACCATAGTCGTTCAAATCAACCTTTAAAACTCTACTGCAACAAAAAAACTACCAAGCTTATAGAAACCGTCGTGTAAAGCCACTAACGCCACGGCTCTCTAGCCGACCAGCAATCGCATTGCTCTCACACATCCAGCGCATGGATCAAAACTAAAATTAGACCCAACAAACAATTAGGTCAATTAAAATGCAAGAGCAACCAAGTACCTCTTCATCCATCTAATCACCACAAAGCAGGAATCTCATCCGTGGCCTATGGGCAACACTCAGGCCCTCCAACAAACCTCTGTTTGTTTTACTACGTTCCTCAAGAACGCCGAGTCCCACATGCATGACTCTATGGTCTCTACAAGACCCGACCTCCGCCAGAGCCACCCGCGCACCGCGCATCCACGGACTACTATAAGCAGACACCGACTTCTAACGGACTACGGCTACGAAATGGCTACTGGTACGGTCTGACCATCCGAACCAAGATTCCACACTATCTCTCAACTCTAAATCATTTACTTCAAACGGTACTTGGCCCTCGGGCATTCTCCTTAACCCATCATGTGCATACTTGTAAGTACGCTTAGAACTTAATAATCTCAATGTGTAGCGATCCCCCTCTAGTACTTCGACTGGTACGTGACCCGCTGGCATCTTCCTTAGCCTACCGCGTGCGTATCTGCAGGTACGCTTAGAATTTAAAGCTTTCCGTGTTAAGGATAACCGTCTAAAACCTCAATCACTCTAAACAGACCTTTAATCTTTAACAACCCAAAATCACCAATCGCAAAACGTTTAATTTTGCCATCGTTTCGTCTACTCGGCACACTTGTCATGTTGAGCTAAGCTAACCCATTGCGTCTATAGGTAACGTGTACCACCGGCTCGTCACCTTAGGTACCGGGTGCAATTCGGCTTGAACTTTACCGGAGTGAGACTTCGCTACTTAGCACGTAACGCAGCTATTTACGAATTTTCAAATGTACTGAGACTTTCCCGGGAACTAATTCTAATCGAAAAGCTTTTCAGTCGTCATTTCAGCACCAAGGTGAACGATAAGGGTCGCGGAAATTACTGTTTACCGACCATCGGCGAACACGAGCTAAATACGGTACGCATTTAGACCTACTATTGCGTTGAATATGACGGTGAAAGACGCCTGAACGTAGCACTTAAGTCTTGGCTACTCATTGCCAGTTACATTCGTTGCGATAACAGTTAAAAATCGATTGAAACTTGTTACCACTATTATGCCTCACCGAACGTACACAAAAGATTTTCGTTAACTCCCTTGCCTTTTGTTTGCAACCAAACCCCGATTTAAAATCTCGCCACCTAGCATGACGTCACTTTGTAAATAATTATCAGGCAAACATTGCAACAAAGTTTCGATAGGGTAATCGTTAATCACAACACAACATAAAATCTGTTCTGTACTGAATACTTGTGTCTGTACTATACCAGTCTTAGCAACAACGTGACTAATAAGTTTGCCATTAAATTTCGATAGAAAACTTTCTTTCACCATCGAGTATTCAGAATCAGAATAATTAGTAAACCGTAACAACTCACCCCTGTGTTGCAACGTGCCCGCGATGTTGCTTGTACGACGCAGACATCGACGCGGCTCGGCACCCCGCCGTCAGAAGGCCCGCTGCACACTGCCAGCACTGCATGCCGCCACCGACGCACGTACGCCGGACGGCTACGTGAACCGGCATGACACTTTTGACGCACAGCAAGGCCTTCGCGGCCCTTTGTCGCTTGCCCGATGCCCGTAGCAGCCGGCACAGGCAGCGGCTTCTTCGTGCGACAATCCGTTTCGTTGAGTCCTGGTTTCTCCCTGGTCCGCAAGCATGGCACTTGATTTGCGGTAGCGATGAACACTTGTGACGTTTTTCTTTTCCTTCGTCATGGTCAGTGCGCATTATCTTTAGGGGTTCCCCTTTGGTTTGTCACTACTCAGGTTAATGAGGGTCGTAAAAGTTACGGCGCACACGAATCTGGCCTTGAACAATTATTTAAACTGGTACCACGTCAAACCTGGATAGGTTCTCAGTGTTTCGCAAACATTTGTGTTCAAGGTACATCTAGAAATTCGGTAGTACATTTTGGAGGTACACCGTAGATGGAAAATCACCTTCGTTTTCCAAGGCACATCAACTAATGACCACAGTACACCAGTGTGCCGCGGCACACTATGTTACAGCACTGTTACACTATGTCACAGCACTGCCACACTATGTCACAGCACTGTTACACTATGTTACAGCACTGTTACACTATGCTACAGCACTGTTACACTATGTTACACTATGTTACACTATGTTACACTGTGTTACACTATGTTACACTATGTAGATGCGGAGCCCTTCAACGCCTTGCTTAACGTCCAAATAAGCTGGACTCCTTCCACTGCACTCAACAAGAAAAAATCAAGTCACTTCATTCAAACTAGGCTTATAATCAGCACTTTTTGAACGTCAAAATTACAAGAGACAGTCCCCCAAAACGCCCGTCCTTCGCCACTTCTTAAGTGTTTTAGCTGGGAAGAAGAAGTGGCGGAACAAACTCCCCAGCAACAGTTATTCTGTCTGTTAGGTTTGAAGAACCAGATTCTGCACAAAACAAGTCAGCGATGGATGACGCATTACTAGCGCGCATCGCACTCGGTTAAATGTGGGTATTATATTAGGTACACTCTGCCTAACCCTTCGGAGATTACAAGCGTGATGATATGTTATGTTTTGTCGGGATCAAAATCCGCTAACACACTAAACAAAAACACTAACCGCCAACACTAGCTTGCTATTCACTGGCTGAGTTTTAGTTCGTATCGCGGGTGCAATTATTCGTTTTGCATTTCAAAAAGTAACCGTCACTGATTGTTATTGTCACTGTTCTCGCGTGTGATTGCATTAGCACGATTTGATCGCACTTCTGATGTCGCAGTCTGTTGATTTTATTTCCGTTAGACACGGTCATCATGTGGGCAGAACACGGGTTTCGTGCAATGAAAACACACACAAACTGTACACAGCTTTTATCGAACTAACAAATTACTTGAAATTACAATCCAACACAATAACACTAGGCACCATGAATCGGGTTACAGTTTCGGGACGTCTTGACTCCGCGGTGGTCAGACACAGATTGTCCGCCTCGCTGGGAGCTCGAAACATCACGACTCTGTAGTAAGCGCGCTTAAGTGTGGGTAGACTGGTAAGTAGGTCGCTTGACCTTTGGCGCGCTTTCGATCCATAGTCAGTCTTGTATCCGTAATAATGACTCCGACTCCGACATATTTATAAAATAACAACATTTTGGGTTAATATTAATCACATTTTTTGTTATTGAACTGTTATGCAGTTTTGATAAGTTAATAATTATTCGTCTATCATTATAGTTAGTATATAGCATTTCTGCCGGCAGATTAAATTCAGTGTGACGACCTTTCCCCATATATCAAATAATTGAGACGATATGCGCACAACTTCCAATTGTACGAGTCCCTGTTAAACATGTGCAGTACCACCGTTCAATGGCATATCTACCAGTTTCACTACGGTTTATTAATATGTAACTACAGTAAACGCGTGACCTAACGAGTCTAGATTGTTTGCGTCCTCTGATCTGAGGTGCGCGCGCGCAGGGAGTTAGCAGAGCAAGGGGGAGGGTGCGGGAAGATATGACCATTTTTTTCTGCGCATCTCACTGCTGTTCACTATCAATAGTTTTTATACTTAAATAGTGTTCCTGTACATTTTTTTTACAATTAACTGTGCCAAAAAGTGTGTACAAGCGCGATATCCCCATGACTTACGGTGATGTCGTCATAATAAAAAATGATCATGCTGCCAAGATATTTTTTTTAATCTTTATTTATTTACAGGGTTTTTTCTATAAAGAATATGTCACCCCGATGATTGCAAGCAATTAAATTACAAACTTAAACTAAACTAGCCTACCCGCAACCTTATAGCTAAAATAATAAGACAATAAAGTGTTCTAGCCTTATCGGACAATGGTGAGGCCAGTATGCTATTATAGAAGCCTACATCAAAACAATTGACAAAAGCTTGACGCCTTTGGACACCCACACGAGCACACTCCGTCATGATATGATGCACATCTTCAATCATTCCACAGATAGCACAATTTGGTGAATCGACTTTGCGCATCATAAATCCGAAGCTATTGAGCGGTATGTGACCGGATAGGAGTCTCAAAGCCGTTACGACTTCTTTCCTACTCATCTTGCCCTGGCTGAACCAAAGCACTCGTGGAAGAGATGGCTGAATCGTTCTGTACCAGATACCCTTAGTCAGAGACCTTTCATCAAAATATTCTGACCATGCTTGAATACATCTGTCTCTGACTTTGGGTAAGAGCTCAGTATGCCAAGGAGAACAAGGATACATTTCCCCATCAGACCCCGCTTCATTTGCCAACCGGTCAACCATCTCATTTCCCTCTAGTCCAACGTGAGATGGAATCCACTGTGATACAATTATTATACGTTTGGCAACAAGATCAGTAATTGACTTTAATATATTACACGCCAGTGGAAGGCCCCTAAAAGGTGAAGTACTCGTGCATCTCATCAGATGGAGAACGGCACTTTTTGAGTCAGTGAAAATGACAAATCGATCACCGTGCAAAGATTCAACATAAGCCAAAGCTTCAGCTATAGCTATTAGCTCTAAATGCATTATTGACACTTTGGATAACATTTTGAATTTAAAAGAAGCACCTTTTGTGAATCGAAAAAAGCTGCGCCACAGTAATTCTCATGTTTAGAACCATCCGTATGCATACAGTAAAAGCCAGTCTACTGTGCATTGAGAGATATGCAACATATTGCTCTAAGGTTATGTACATAATAATGCTTAGGTTTAGACTTTACAATTTCTGATAAGTCCACATTGCTGACCCAAGTGTCCATGGAGAACATGCCAATTTTATTGCTGCAGTACATATGTTCCTGCATTAGAAAATCGTGAGACAAAACTAACAGTGGCTTTCTTATTTCTCCAATAAGGATTATTGTAACAAAGGCCATGTAGTTCATCCACTAAATTGATTAATGGAAAATGGTAACACTTCGATTTTAAATAAAATTTACCGGCTAAATATCGGCGGCGAATAAAAAGGGGAGGCAATATTAATTCGGATTCCGTCACGTGAATCGGAGTGCTTTTGATAAACCCACGATGTTTTGTAACCTATCCAGTTTAATTAAATGTGTGTCGGCGCTATTGTCCAGTAAAAAGCTACCGAAGTCGATACGACTACGAATAAGGGAAATATACAGTCTTCTTAAGTGGTTAGGATGAACACCCCACCCAGGTCCCACTAAAACCCTAAAAATATTAATCAATTTAAGCACTCGTTCACGGACCTCACTAATATGTTTCTTCTATCGAAGGCTTCTATCCAGCCACAATCCTAGGTACTTGACGTGGTCTACTAACTCTAAGACAGTCCCGTTCAAACATACTTCAATAACTGGGCTTCTAAAGCCTCTACTAAACCAACAAATTTTACTTTTATCTGGATAAATGTTTAATCCTACATCCGTCAACATGTTGTTTATGAGATCAAGTGCAGACTGTATCTTGCGGTGTCCCTCACTAACAGAAGAACACTGCACATATATAAGTAGCGAAATCGTCCGGGTATTGGGATATACAAATGTTGTTTTGAACTCGTTTACAAATGTCTGACGTTACTATATTAAATAATATTGGAGATAACGGATCACCCTGAGCCAAACCAGTACCGGAATGTCTAATAATAAAGCTATTACCAATTCTTACCTTGAGTACTCTTCTATGGAGAAAGTTCCATAGATACTTACAGATGCGGGAACCGACTTTAAAGGTATCTAAAACATTTATTAAAACAGAATTATTTACATTATTGTATGCATTATTTATATCTAAAAAACAACCCAAAGTAGAACAACCCTCGGAAAAACCAGTTTGAATTGTTTTAATAAGGCAGCTTAAACCGTCTAAACAGGACCTACCCCTACGGAAGCCAACTGTGTTCACAGAGAATGTGTTACTTTTTTCAAAGTACCATTCCAATCTTCGATATGAAATATAATGAAAAATTTTGCAGATGCACGTAAGTAATGATATAGGTCGGAGTGAAGAAACATTACTAGGGTCACGACCAGGTTTTGGAATGGGTACGATACAAATGTCGCGCTACTGATAGGGGACATTTATCTAGCTCCTGAATAGAGATCTCACACTCTAATGTAGGGTTACTATGATGAACGGTAGGGGTCAATGGGGACACATAATGGGTGTTAACGTATTTAAAAGATTTGTGGCACTTTGAGCATCTATAGAATTTCTAGGTGAGTGGTAGCCCTTCAACCATCTCATTTTGCGCCACATTTCACTAGAAGATGTAGTGTGATCAACTGAGGAACAAAAATGTTGAAAGTTCGTTCCCCTAGCCTTTCGGATTAACCTTTGTGATGTACTTATCCTACTATCCAGGTTTTGGGGTGTGGGATTACGCCTAAACAAGACAAAACTAACCTACGATGAGCCACAGCTTGTGACAGTTCGGCAGTCCAGTATGGTTTCGGAGTGAAATTTGAAGTAGGGTTTATAGGGATGAAATTATTAGCCGCGTCATTCAGGATATCTAAAAATGTATATTGTAAATGTATTTATACGCGTTTTGGGGGTAATTCGGTAAACATAAATTTCGAAATCTTTCTTCCAGATATTTTTTATAAGAAGACCAGTCCGCTTTTCCAAAATTCCTTTTAATAACTGAAGGGAGGTATGACGTAGCCAATGTTGAAATGTTGCTGCCTATATTTAAAACGGTCCAATTAAAGTTTAACGCCTTATCTATAGAAACCAGTGATATATCGGGGAAAGACTGTTGTTATCAACTAAACGAACTCGTGTATGTGTACCATCGTTCAAAGAAATAAAGTTGTTATCCATTATTGAATCGTGAATAAGACTGCCTCTGCGGTCAGTTTTATAGGACTAACTGGCGTGAAGGGCATTAAAGTCACCAAGAATTAACGTTTTGGATGGCCATAATGCAAACAGACTGTCCCAGTCCTGCTGAGTGGTACTGATTCTCGATGGACAATAAACAGAAATAATATTCTTAAACGGATCACAATTAAATAATTGCACGCACACTACCTCAATACCGTTATTTTTAACGAGAACGTGTCGCAGCTCCGACTTAACAGATTTGTGTACTATAATAGCTACACCACCGTATGAGTTATCCCGGTCTGTGCGATAAACATGATAACTACTAACTTTAAAATGACTTTCTGGTTCTAGCCACGTTTCACTAAGGACAGCAATATGTACTTTTTCCTGACACAAAAGTTCATGAAACAATCCTAACTTTGGCTTAATACTTTGGGCATTCCACTGTAAAATATTTATTTTAAGTGATTTGTTAGCCATCAAAAGGAACAAAAAAGTTAAACAATGCCTTTATCAACGGCCACTCTGAAACGAAACTCACTGACACTAGGGTTAACCATTCGAGGCACAACTGGAAAACACGCTTTATTTTGAAAATTAAGCCTGTCTTTTTGAGGTAAATAACCTACTTAATTCTGGCACACAGCTCTTTGAAAGAAGGACATTCATCTTTAACCTCTTCATCAACAGGCAATTGATGAACGTCTCCTTCATCTGCGTCTGCAGTCCAATACATCCAGTCTTCTTCTAGTGGGCTTTTTTTATTTTTTCGGGGGCTTTGGGGTATCATTGGCCCTACTAGCCGTGGCAGGGGTCTTTGCCTTTGTTTTAACTATCTCGGCAAAGGTCGGGTTTCCGATTTGTAAAGAGCTGTCTTCGGGGGGTGTAGAAACGGAATGATTTTCTTAGGGTACCTGAGTTTGAGAAAGGACGATATTATCGGGGGATCGGATTTTTCAGGTGGCACATAACATTCTAGGGCTTTTCTATATGTACATCCAAACTCAGAAATAATTTCTCTAAGTCTTCTCTCTTTCTTGTAAACCGGACGAGCGATATGTGGATCTTTTGTTGACCAATAATTATAATCATAATACCTACATATTTTAGTAACTTTTATTTATCTATTGTGGACATAATTTAGTCTAGCTAAATCGTTTATTTTTTTTCATCGCACCTACGTTACTGTAATATAAAATTAGTACCAATTATAAGATTTTTCATTTATATACACTTTATATTTATAACAAAACAAAATGCCCAAGTAATCACACACTCGCCAATGAACAAGAACGTTTCCAATACAGTACTCTAAACTTACTGTAGATTACTAAATTTAAGTTGAGGGTATACTTACATAATTTCACTCCGTGCATAAATAACACTTTCACACACAACACCAATTTATATCGTCTGCTCGACGTCCGTATGTCATTAAAAGGATCCAGCAGAATATCAGCGCCAGGTGCATGCCTGACACATGCTGAGCTGGACTCCCATTTGGTGCAACCTTGAGACGCACACCGCACCTTGTATACTCGTTATTTTATTTGAAGTATGTCATGGTGTTACTGTAACTGTTTTGTAAATCTGCTTTTACTTATATTTTCTTTCTTTTTGTATATTGACCCCTTGTTTTTTAAAGGTATATTTATGTAATCTATGTCATTTCATTGTGCTTCTGTGTGTTGGGCTATGTCTTTTGTGTGCACTAAATAAATGATTTATCTATCTACATGTGGTTACCCTTGCAGTTAACACATGAAAACACTAACGTTTCGCAATTATCATGATGCCCACCACACTTAGGGCAAACCACGTTTTCAGACCGCAAGAGTACGGTACGGCTATCTAAGATAAATTAATTGAGATACAGATTGTTTGAAATCTGTTGGAGGTATGGGACGATTTTTTGCATGGTCCTTTGTGTTAGCTTACGATTCATGCCTCTACTGGCACAGGTTTGTCTATTCGATACCTTCCATGATTGGACTACCAGGTACCTAGTAAACAAGTGAAGATAGAACATACATATTACCTACACACCTGCAAATTCGAAGCGTGGGTGCAGCGTAGTGAAGTTAGATAATTTCCAACCTAGTTTCCAAATCCACGTGTCTGAAGTTTGAAGGAAAACTTTTGAATCAGATTTAGAATATATAGTTGGGTAGTATTATGTGGTGTGTATTTGTCTCTGATTATTTATTTAACAACTTTATTTTTAAGTTTACGTTCTAACAAAATTATGGATCGTGTGTCTGAATTGAATTGAATATAACCTCATAAATACAATCTCTTTTTCTAAACGAACAAAAAGTCACAACTGTCTAGAAAAAAAAAACTTATCTAATTTTATATTGTCATGGACATTTCTTCCGAAATCTATTTAATTGATAGTCATTATAATTGTGTAGCAAGTTTATTGTGAATCAAGATGTTGTCGGCAGCGAAAGTGCGCCAGCATGGCATGCAAGATGATAACTGGGTTATCAAGGACAAAATCAATCAGTATCGGGGACTGATTAAGTTGTATGGTAAGGCCAATGACGTATTTTAAATAGACGCGGCATGCATGAACATCATGAATACTAAGCATAAATACTACCGGTATACCTACTATTATGATAGCTACTTAGACGAGCGAAGATAGGGAAAAAAATTAAATGTTCTACGGAACTCCTGTTGTTAGAGAGAGATAGATAAATTTCTTTAATTTGGCTGTCTTTCTGTGGTGCATGCTCATAGGCCGAGCGCGTACAAATGGAGACATAGCGGGAAAAATGGATACTCGATTTTGTAGTGTTGATATAGGTTGTAGATTTACGGGTAAAATAATATTATTTTTGATCCTTAAAAATATTAATGCAGTATTTCTCAAAGAGTAATATTGTTACTAAATTAATAAAACAAAATGTAATATTATCATTATCAAAACCTTGGTTAAAAAAAAAAAAAAAATAAGAATTACAAAAAAGTTATCTTAGCCGCCTGGAAAAGGCATCGAAAAAATAAAATATTGTTTTTTTCTTGATACTTACGAATGAAATGATACTTTTTATCTTTCACATTTGCAGTATAATTTTTAAATTTCCTGAAATGCATTTATTTGTGTTATTTGAGGAAGTTGTTCAAAAATTTATTTTAATGTTACGTACTATCCGCGGCACTGGTTGGTACGTGACTAAATGGAAGTTCGGTAATTACCTTGAATTCATGTTGCCAGTACAGAGCACGGGCAACGTATCTATAGTTTATACTAGAGATACCGGATAATAGGTATTCGCCCAACCTTGTTGCCGGATATCCGTATATTCGACCGACGAATATCAGGTAGAACATTGCCGTTTGGTGCATCGCACGAAGCACGCTTGCGTAGGCGGCGCGCGAACGATCGGGTGGACTCGGTCCAATTCGGGTCTTATCGCTGATAAATGATGTTGCAGCTGTGTGTACATCGAAAGACTTTTTTCTGAAGCTGGCCTTATATACGAAGACAAACGGACTGCTTGCCACCTCTTAATGCAGAGAAATTTGTATTCAATCACCATAATTTGCCCTTAGCGCAGTATGAGTATTAATTAATTTTCTAAGTTGTAGAATTATTTTGTAAATAAAGTATAACTGAATAAAGCAATTAATTACCTAAATATTTTTAAAAATAGATCCGGTATTTGGCCGGATAGTATTTAGGCGGTCGGATAGGCCGGATACAGGATAGTTACCGGATATCCGTTTCATCTCTAGTTTATACAGGGTGCAATTGAAGTCATGGGCATTATTTTAAACCAAGGCACTTCTCACCTCACGATACTAATTGCATTACGCCTCCTATTATCCCAGTCGTCGCGCGCGCGCACTAATAAGCGGTCGCTGATTTGTACGTTAAAAATGTCTGTAAACAGTGTTAATACGGTCAAGTGTACCAGTTGTAATGTGGTTATTTCGGAGGTCCTGGCCTTCATACGAAATAGACATGATGTAGTGGATAACGAAAGTTTAATAAAAATATGCTCATCGGCTTTTTCCGAAGAAGACATTGATGAGGCAAAAAAGTTATTGTTTATTTCTACGAAGACAAGCCAAAAACTTGTGTCGAGGCGTAAGAATAAAAAACAAAAAGACCTAGAGGACATGATTACGGTGTTTAAAACCATGGATCCCGAACAAATTCCGGTTTTTGTGGCATATGACCTTCACAAACTGCCACCAGTTTGCTTTGATCACGTAGACGTGACGAAGTTGCTGAAGGATTTATTGGTTCTACGGTCAGATATTAACGCAATTAAAAGTGATTATGTGACTAAAGATCAGCTGGAGAACATAAAATTGAATACAAGCAATTCGACGCCGGCGCCGTTACCAAGTTTGAATGTGAATGTTGAAAGAGGAGGGTACATTGAAAACAATAACTCAGAGTCGTTGAATGTATCGCATAGTACACTCTGCGCGCCGTCCCTGAGTCAACGAAGCCCCAGTTGTATGAATCATGAACGTTTGAGTGCTGTCCCGCTGGCTAGCATCGCAAGCGATACAGATATATTACCAGTCTTGCCCGCTGCACAGCGCCCGACCGGTTGTGCGATCGCTGCGAAACAGCTGACAACGGCAGAGATAGTAAGCAGTGGCAAGTGGAAAGAAAATAAAAGAGATGATGGTTGGACACTAGTGCAGAAATCTAAACCTAGAAACCGTTTTGCTGGTTTGACAGGGAAGGCTGTCTCAAATGTACCAATCAAGTTTCGTGCTGCAGATATAAAAATACCTTTGTTTATATCATATGTAAATAAAGAAACTACAGAGGAAGATATATGTGACTATATACAAAGTAAAGTTAACGAAGTGGTGACTTTGGAAAGAATTAATATGAAGGCTGATAGGCAATATAATGCATTCAAGTTGTTTGTTCCTAAGCACAAAATAAATACGTTTCTAGACGATAACTTATGGCCAGAGGGTATTGCCTTCAGAAGATTTATACATTTCAAGAATAGGATAGACAACAGGATTTTGAATGTAAACTCATCTCACATTAATGGATAAGAAAATAAAGAACACATACCTAGCGACGTTTAATTGCAAAAATATCACTCGATCAGCTGATTGTGTGAGAAGATTATGTGGAGTGGCTGACGTCATCGCGCTGCAGGAAACCTGGCTGTTACCTCATGATCTAGCCTACCTAGGCACATTGCATGATGACTTCGCGTATACGGGAAAATCTGCTGTCGATACGTCTGCCGGAGTGCTCATAGGCAGACCCTACGGAGGAGTTGCCCTATTGTGGAGGAAGTCGGCTTTCTCAAAGGTGTCGGTAGTATCGTGTAATAGTGATCGTTTAGTTGCCATTAGAGTTGATCACACGGATCGTTCTATGTTAATATTCTCGGTTTATATGCCTACTGACTCGAGTGATAATTTAATAGAATTTACTACATGTTTCAGTGAGATTATTGCGATTACTGAGAATAGTGATACGGAGACGGTGTGCATATTAGGAGACTTCAACGCTCACCCGGGCGAACGATTTGCAAGTGAACTGTCAACAGTGTGTACGGAGCAATCATGGTCGTGTGTGGACATGGAATTGTTACCGAATGATACTTATACATTTAAAAGCACAGCTAACGGTGCGCTGCGCTGGTTAGATCATTGTGTGGTGAGTAGTGCGGCGAGGCAATTAGTAATGAAAGCAGCTGTTTTTTATGATGTGTACTCGTCAGACCACATTCCTTTGGTTATTGAGTGTAACATAAATTTAATTATACCAAAGTTAGTGAGCAAAACCCACTCTTGTAACAAGGTTATTTGGGGTGAAAGAAATGCTAAACAAATTGATGAATATTCAAACTTTTGTCATTCAAAATTAAAATTAGTTGATTTTCCTACGGAACTTCGTGATTGTTCGCATGGAATGTGCTCTGATACTAGCCACCACAGAGTGTTAGATGAGATGTACGACACTGTTATAAGTATTCTGAAAGAAGGTGCTGATACTTCATACATAGGTTCTGATAGCCGGCGTTGTAATAGAAAATATGTGACTGGTTGGAATGCGCATGTTCGTGGCGCTCATAGGGAGGCTCGGATGCATTATCAAACGTGGTTGTTGCATAACAAACCCACATCGGG
Organism: Cerastis rubricosa; assembly: GCA_949152445.1. Classification (NCBI taxonomy): domain Eukaryota; kingdom Metazoa; phylum Arthropoda; class Insecta; order Lepidoptera; family Noctuidae; genus Cerastis; species Cerastis rubricosa. Next base: position 17,986,806 of record OX424523.1, on the reverse strand, counting down.
GTGTATTTACACAAATATGTGTAAGTCCAGGAAGGTTTTTAAAGATAGGCTAAAATATTGCCAGGATAATGAGCAGCAAATAAAAATGGATATTATAGCTAAAAATCAGACTGACAAGCAATTTGGTGCATTTTGGAAGGCAACAAATAAATTGAACCCGCGGTCGAGTCTTCCTGTGAGCGTGGCGGGCGTGCATGAGCCAACGGACATAGCAGATTTATTTAAGCAGCACTTTAAGGTTGAGTCACCACTTGTTGGGACGACACGGGTTGTCGATACTGAGGCCGTTTCTGGGGACATTGACGTTCGTTTTACTCCTAAGGAAGTTGCATTGGTGGTAAAATCAATGAAAAGAGGTAAGTCACCAGGTCACGATGGCCTCAGTATCGAACATCTGAAATACGCCGGAGTGCACTTGCCACGTGTACTTGCCATGTTTTTTAACTTGTGTATCAGTCACTCTTATTTACCAAATAACTTCATGTTTACAGTTGTGGTACCTGTTATTAAAAATAAAACTGGGAATGCCTCTGATACCTCAAATTACAGGCCTATATCGTTGGCAACTGTTTCAGCCAAGGTACTGGACAGTCTGCTTGATGCGCAATTGGCTAAGCATCTAACACTGCATGACGCTCAGTTTGGCTTTAGGCCGGGGCTGTCCACTGAAAGCGCTATATTGTGTCTCAAGCAGACTGTGCAGTACTACAAGGATAGAAAAACGCCTGTCTTTGCCTGTTTTTTGGACCTATCGAAGGCTTTCGATCTTGTCAGTTATGACGTGTTGTGGACTAAATTGCTGTCTGAAACTTCAGTACCAGTTGAAGTTATATCAATATTCAAGTATTGGTATGGCAATCAACGGAATTGTGTAAGGTGGAACGGTTCTTTGTCGAGTGTGTTCCGGTTGGAATGCGGGGTAAGGCAGGGCGGATTAAGCTCCCCTAGGTTGTTCAACCTCTACATTAACCGGCTGATTGTTGAGCTCAGCAGCACCAAGGTCGGATGTCATATTGACGGAGTGTGTACCAATAATCTAAGTTACGCAGACGACATGGTTTTGCTGAGTCCATCAATCAGTGCTATGAGAAAGTTAGTGTCGGTATGTGAATCATATGCGGTGACTCATGGGCTGAAATATAATGTTGGGAAGAGTGAACTGATGCTCTTTAAGGCCTGTGGTTTTTCTTATCCAGCTTTTCCCAATGTTTCACTGTATGGCACTCCTCTGCGTAGGGTGTCTAAATTTAAATATTTGGGTCACTGGGTCACCGATGATTTATGTGATAATTCAGACATCGAAAGGGAACGTAGGTCGCTGGCTGTCCGTTGTAACATGCTGGCCCGCAGGTTTGCAAGGTGTACGAGTGCAGTTAAACTAATGCTTTTTAAAGCTTATTGCCAGTCTTTCTACACCTGCAGCCTGTGGGTCAGGTATTCGCAGAGGGCATACAGCGACTTGCGTGTCCAATATAATAATGCACTCAGGGTACTGTTGGGGCTGCCATGGCGTTGCAGTGCGTCAGGGATGTTTGCTGAGGCACGGGTGGATGGCTTTGCCGCTATTGTTAGGAAAAGGTGCGCCTCCCTGCTCGCTCGCGTTCGTGGCAGTACCAACACTATACTGGGTGTTTTCATTGATCGGTGGGAGTCCCCCATGCTGCAAAGGTGGTTGCGGCTTCATGTCATAATTTAAATTTCGTTTTGTTTAATTACTAATATTAGGTTTAAGAACATTGTTACTAACAAATTATGGACTTAGTCTGAAATAAATGTTTATTATTATTATTCCTTTATTCATTTTTAAAACATATAATTTACATTTTTAAATATTTTTACAAAATTATATAAAAAACATTTAAAAATATAAAAAATAGGAGCCCACCGGCATTGGGAACAGGGTCCGAGCTACCGGTGGTCAGGGCTCTTGAGAGAGGAACCTCCTAACAATACGCGCCGTGTCCAGAAGTACTGCTTTCTGAATCAAGCCCTTGATCCAGCTGCCAAGCGAAAGCCTACTAAGATGTTGGTCGAGGCTTTTGGCAATTAAGCCATTGGCCGACACAACTATCGGCACAATGACTGCTGTATTCACATCCCACATGTCGACAACCTCGCGAGCCAGATCTAGATATTTGAATTGCTTATCTTTCTCTGCTTTCACGAGGTTCTCGTCATGTGGGATCGTTATATCAACAATCATTGCGCGACGCTCCAATCGATCTATCACCACAATGTCAGGCTTATTGGCAACAATAGTCCTGTCAGTGACGATAGGTCGATCCCAATACAACGTGATATTACCACTATCGAGAACTGGGTCGGGCGCATACTTATAGTACGGCACTTCTGATTCCACAAGGTTGTATTTCAAAGCAAGTTGCTGGTGGATAATCCTAGCAACGAGGTTGTGTCTATGCAAGTACTCTCCGTTAGCCAGACGAGAACAACCAGAAATAATGTGTCGGATCGATTCTCCCGGACGGTGGCATGCCCGACACACGTCAACCGTCCCGTCCTTCATAATATGTTTCCGGTAGTTGTTCGTCAACATAACTTCGTCCATAATCGCACAGACAAAACCTTCAGTTTCCCCGAAGAGGTTGCTGAATCGTAGCCAGGACACGGACGCTAGAAAATCTACATCGGGGCCATGAAGAGCCCGGTAGAAGCGCCCGTGAAGCTCCTTGCCCTGCCATACCTCCTTGCGATCATTAGTGTCTAATACTACAGGCTTGCGCCAGTTCTCGTTAGCCAAGAAGAGCGGGGTAAGGCCCTTGTCTACTGAGACCACATCTCGGTGCATCCCCACGTCGGCTTCTAGGAAGTATTCCCTGAGACTGCATACCTCACGGTTGTGCAGGGTCTTAGCATTTAAGAAGCCACGACCCCCACACTTCCGCGGGATATACAGTCTCATCACCGACGACCGTGGGTGATGCATCCGATTTGCGGTCAGCAGTACGCGGACCCTCCTATCCAGGGCATCAAGTTCCGTCTGCGTCCATTTGAGTATGCCGAAAGAATACATCAAAACCGGCATGACCCAACCGTTGAAGGCGCGCACCTTGTTTCCACCTGACAAAAGACTGCTTAGCACCTTATTCAGGCGGCCAAAGAAACGTTCCTTCAACGATTGTTTCATGTCAGCAGTATTGATGCCTAATGCTTCCGACATACCCAAATACTTGTAGGTTTCTGTTGAAGAGAGGGATCTAAGGTGTACGGAATCCGAGAGTTGAGTTCCCACAGATTCCGTAATCTCCCCTCGCTTCACATGCATGACTGCACATTTGTCCACACCAAATTCCATCCTGATGGCGCTACTGAAAGTTTCAGTTACCTTCAGTAGCTTCATCAGTTGCAAATTGTTGGGTGCAAAGATTTTCAGATCATCCATGTAAAGAAGGTGAGATATGACCTGACCACCTCTCCTCAACCGATAGCCTAGTCTTGAACCTTCCAGTAGAGTGCTAAGAGGGTTCAAGGCTAGACAAAACCACAATGGACTCAAACTATCGCCCTGAAATATACCACGCTCGATCCTTATCGGTTCGCTGTTCCCCTGCATCTGTCGACATCCTGGATAGCGAAGGACCGTCCTCCATTGCCCCATACACGACTCAAGGAAGGCGCGTAGAGTTGCATCAATCTTGTACAACTCCAGCACCCTCATGAGCCATGTATGCGGAACCGAGTCGTAGGCCTTCTTATAATCTATCCAACATGTAGACAGATGCCTTCGGGACCTGCGAACCTGTTGGCTAATGGCCATATCAATGAGGAGCAGCTCCTTAGTACCACGGGACCCGTTCCTACATCCATTCTGAGAGGGAGACATGATGGAATTACTCTCAATATGTTGGTTGATTTTAGCTCTCAAAATGGATGTAAGAACTTTATAGACCGTTGGTAAGCAAGTGATAGGTCTATAATTTTTGGGCTCCGCAGTACTACCTGATTTATGGAGCAGGTGGGTAATGCCTGTCGTCAGGAACTGGGGCAGCGACCCTGACTCTAAGGCTGATTGAAACTGGGACGCCAAGCGAGCGTGCGATCTTTGGAACCATTTGATCCAGAAGTTGTGCAGTCCATCCGGCCCTGGAGATTTCCAGTTTGGTAACGGACGGACTGCACGAGCTACGTCTTGGGGGCTGATGATAATTGCCCCCATTTCTGGTATTGGATCACACGCTTGTTCAACCTCCCGGGTCCAACCGCCCTCAGTGTGACTGACAGGCACCGACCAGATGCTGCGCCAGAACGAACACATGGCGTCATCATCCGGCAGACGCGTGTCAGTCACCCCTTGGTCTGGTCGTTCCCAAGCCCTATATACCCACCGTTCATCGCTTTGGAATGTGCGATTCTGAGTGTATCGCTCCACTCGCCGCTTGTACCGACGAATACGGCTTGCCCAAGCACAGATCTTCTGCTTCAGGAAGTCGATACGCTCTGTGACGCAGGCTAAATTATTATTATTATTCCCTTTATTCATTTTTATATACAAATTTGTTAAATTTTTAAATATTCCTTCTAAATAATAAAAAATAAAAAAAAACATTTAAAAATATAAAAAATTGTAGCCCACCGGTATCGGGAACAGGGTCCAAGCTACCGGCGGTCAGGGCTCCAGAGAAAGGAACCTCCTAACGATACGAGCCGTGTCCAGGAGTACCGCTCTCTGAATCAAGCCCTTGATCCAGCTGCCTAACGAGAGCCTCATCAGATGTTGGTCGAGGCTCTTGGCAATTAGGCCATTGGCTGATACGACTATCGGCACAATGATCGCTGAGTCAACAGGCCACATGTCGACAACCTCGCGAGCCAAGTCAATATACTTGATTTGTTTATCTTTCTCGGCCTTCACGAGGTTCTCGTCATGTGGAACCGTTATATCAACAATCATTGCGCGCCGCTCTGATCGATCCACCACCACTATATCAGGCTTATTGGCAACAATAGTCCTGTCAGTGATGATGGATTGATCCCAATACAGTGTGATATTGCCATTTTCGAGAACTGGGTCGGGCACATACCTATAGTACGGCACTTCCGATTCCACAAGGCTGTATTTCAGAGCAAGTTGCTGATGGATAATCCTGGCTACAAGGTTGTGTCTATGCAAGTATTCTCCGTTAGCTAGACGAGAACACCCGGAAATAATGTGACGGATCGATTCGCCCGGACGGTGGCATGCCCGACACATGTCAACCGTGCCATCCTTCACAATAAATTTCCGGTAGTTATTCGTCATCATAACTTCATCCATAATTGCACAAACAAAACCTTCGGTTTCTCCAAAGAGTTCCCCGGAACGTAGCCAGGCTACGGACGCTGCATGGTCTACATCAGGTCCATGCAGGGCACTGAAGAAGCGTCCGTGAAGCTCCTTACTCTGCCATACTTCCCTGCGGTCATTAGTGTCTAGCACTGAAGGTTTGCGCCAGTTCTCTTTAGCCAAGGAGAGCGGGGTGAGGGCCTTGTCCATCGCGACCACATCTCGATGCATCCCCACGTCGGCTTCTAGGAAATATTCCCTGAGACTGCATATCTCGCGATTGTGGAGAGTCTTGGCGTTTAAAAAGCCTCGACCTCCACAACTCCGCGGGATATACAGTCTCATAACCGAAGAACGTGGGTGATGCATTCGATATGCCGTCAACAATGTACGGACCTTCCTATCCAGGGCGTCTAGTTCTGTTTGAGTCCATTTGAGTACGCCGAAAGAGTACATCAAAACCGGCATGACCCAACCATTGAAGGCACGCACCTTATTTCCGCCTGATAAAAGACTATTAAATACTTTTCTCAGGCGGCCAAAGAAACGCTCCTTCAACGATTGCTTCACGTCAACAGCATTGATGCCCAGCGCTTCCGACATACCCAAATACTTGTAGGTTTCGGTTGCTGAGAGGGATCTAAGTTTTATGGAATTTGAGAGCTGGGTTCCTACAGATTCCACAATCCCACCTCGCTTTACATGCATGACCGCACATTTGTCTACACCAAATTCCATCCTGATAGCGCTACTGAAAGTTTCTGTTACCTTCAGTAGCTCCATCAGTTGCAAATTGTTGGGGGCAAAGAGTTTCAGGTCATCCATGTAAAGAAGGTGAGATATAACCTGACCACCTCTCCTCAACCGAAAGCCTAGACCTGAATCCTCCAGCAGCGTGCTTAGAGGATTCAAGGCTAAGCAGAACCAAAGCGGACTCAAACTATCGCCCTGAAAAATACCTCGCTCTATCCGTATCGGTTCGCTATTCCTCTGGTTATGTCGACATCCTGGATAGCGAAGGACTGTCCTCCATTGCCCCATACACGACATCAGGAAGGTGCGCAGAGTTGCATCAACTTTATACAATTCTAGCACCCTCATGAGCCATGTATGTGGCACCGAGTCGTAGGCCTTCTTATAGTCTATCCAACATGTCGACAGATCCCTTCGGGAACGGCGAACCTGTTGGTTAATGGCCATATCAATGAGGAGCAGCTCCTTAGTACCGCGGGACCCGTTCCTACATCCATTTTGAGAAGCGGACATGATCGAATTGTCATCAATGTGTTGGCTAATTTTAGCTCTCAAAATGGATGTAAGAACTTTATACACTGTCGGGAGACAGGTTATCGGTCTATAGTTTTTGGGCTCCGCAGTACTACCCGTTTTATGGAGCAGGTGAGTTATTCCAGTAGTCAGGAACTCGGGCAGCGACCCTGACTCTAAGGCTGACTGGAATAGGGCCGCCAAGCGAGCGTGCGACCTTTGGATCCACTTAATCCAAAAGTTGTGCAGCCCGTCCGGTCCTGGAGATTTCCAGTTAGGTAACGGACGGACTGCACGAGCTACATCTTGGGGGCTGATAGAAATTGCCCCCATTTCTGGAACTGGATCGCACACTCGCTGGACTACCCGAGTCCATTCACCCTCGGTATGGCTGACAGGCACCGACCAGATGCTGCGCCAGAACATACACATGGCATCATCATCCGGCAGGCGCGTGTCAGCCACACCTTGGTCCGGTCGCTCCCAACTCCTATAAACCCACCTTTCATCTCTTTGGAATGTGCGATTCAGAGTGTATCGTTCCACCCGCCGCTTATACCTACGGATACGGTTTGCCCATGCATACACTTTCTGCTTCAGGAAGTCGATGCGCTCTGTGATACGGGACATATAGTCTCGAGGACTAATATCAGTACCCGCAAATGCCCGCCTCACAAAGCGCATCACTCGAGGGCGATTGTTGCCCTCCCTGAAGCAGATTAGTTTGCCGATGAGTGTTCTGGCCCCACTAATACGTCGCTCAATCCTGCATTGCCAAGCCGGTACGGCAGGTTTAGGTCGTGTAGCTCTGTCATCAGAAAATTTGACATGAGCTACACGACATGCCGCAACAGCCGCACAATACAGGATTGAGTGAGCATCAGTGAGGTCTTCGCAGTTATCAAAATAGTTTGACAACTGCGAATCCAGAACAGCCACCAGCGCCCTATTTCTGTTATGCATGGGCAAACGCGGTAAGCGTGGTCTAAGTTCAGGCGACATGTACCGATATTCTCGAATCGCACCCTCCAAAGCACTCCTCATTTCCTCACTGCATTGGGTACTTACATTAGTAACCATGTCACTACTCACGTCGTTAGTGATATTCTGTGTTATGATAGGTTGTGGTGGTACCACAGCCTGCAACGACGGAGCAGTGACATGGCTACTCCGCATTTCAGTTCGCAGGCGATCAAGTACAGTGTCATCCAACATACGATTACGCTGGATGACTCGCACCTGATCCGACAGTCGTTGCGCCGATACGTTGACAGCTGGCTCAAGCACCTGAAACAGAGAGAGCATCCGAACACGGTACGCGGTCAGGTTGTTTCCTCCCTCTGTAGCCCCATAGTATGAGCGCATGACATTTTCGTTGATGGGTCGCGTCCATCGCATGCGCTGCACACTTCCGCCGGGAGCTGGGACCCTATCAGAAGCCGGTGGGCCTCGAGGTCCTAAGCCGTCCGGTGGCCGGCGTCCTCCCCGTCGACGAACAGGTGGTGGCGTCGTGGGCGGAGAGAAGTACTCGTCGCTGTCGCTCGACGCAACTGCCACGGCCGGTGTCACAGCACTCACAGTGAGGCTGGGTTCCGGCGGCGGCGAGGCGGAGCGGGGCGACGAGTCCGGAGGCGGTATTCGTGCTTTTCGAGCTGCTGCTCTGGTCAACATCGTCTTTACTTCATTTTATTGATAGACATTTTTCTTACATGACAGGTATGTCATATGTCACTATTGTACCAGGTTTTCTTTTCTGTATTTTGGAGCTTTCTTGCGTTTGATCATGGTGCGATTGGAGATAGTTAGATAAATAATTTATTGTAGTATTAAAATCAGGTATCAGATTTATAAAAGAAACTGATTAAAAATTAAAATTGATGAAAATTATGTAATGAAATTGAAAGACGAGTTGACTTCGGTATTGCCAGCAATTTTTTAATTAATTTTAATATTATTATTATGCAAATAAAAAATATAATTAATGCAAGTAGGGAAAACGTCAAAAATGAAGTATGTAATGCAAAGTATCAAATAGTTCGCATCGCGATAGAGAATGCTGCAGTAGGTAGCTACTACCTATTGTGCGTGAACTCCGTTTGATCCCGCCCGACTGACGTGACATACGTAAGTTGCTCAAGATTTGGTTCTTAATACATTCCAACTTTCCCTTCATACTTTGCCAGCTTAGGACGGTCAAAACTACGTCAACTAAAATAGGTACATTATAAAAAAAAATTACGAACTGTAAAATTAATTTCCTCTAGTTTTGTAAATACTACAAAACTAGAGGTAAATTCGTTTTTATTAGATGCTTTTACCTTGTTAATTGCCGTTTTAATATCAAGTTAACATTTGGCTTTTAAAAATATTTGTCATTAGAATGTATAAAACCGAGAAAGAGCCATTTATGGTATGAAAACCCTTAAGGTGGTCCCGTTGATCATCCCGCCGCCGTTTTTTCAATAGATGGCGCTGTAGTCTTGCATTTGGGTATTATTTATGATTACGCATAACTAAAATATATTTGATGGACAATATTCTATTTGCGTAAACTAGCCTTTTGTCTTGATTTTTCCACATATACAGCTTACTTGTTAACTCTTCTCAAACGGAGATTTTCGAAATTTCCACCAGCCGTCTCAACTTCGTATCTGTACACACCATGCACACACACACATGCACACGTAAATGGTTAATTTCTGAACCGCTAGATGGCATTGTCATCAAAAACGTTTAATTAGGAAACATGCAGATATCATATTTATCAATATTTTGTGACAAAAATGATTAAAAAAAACATACAAGAAGGGCCACTGCAACGTTTTTATTTTAGTTACTATTTTTTTTACAATAATTACCATTCTAAAGTACCTACCTAACTTGAAACGGAATGTCTCTCGTTTGATTGACGTTTTCTCTGTTGGGAACAATAAACATTCAATGTGCGAAAATCTTTTGTATTTTCTCTACTCGAATCTACCGAAAGTTAGCAGACATGGTTGTAGGGACTAAACTTCTAGGTACGGTATGTAAACATCACAGGGAGATTATATTTTATACATCAGCTTCTACACATCAACAAGAGAATCTTATGTTCTGGTTCTGGAATCTCAAATTAGTTGTCATAAATGTGTTGTGTAAGTGTACCATTTGATAAAAGCATTGTGTCCGTTTTCAATGCCGCAATGAAGTTCTGTTCAAACAAAATATGAATGTGGTTATGTTGTGTTTACACAAAATATATAACTATTGTAAGTAATGCTTTTTATTCAAGTAGTATTAGTATTCATTAACCCAAAGTAAAGAGCCTGTCAGGGTTCGAACATACAACCTACAATTCATTAGTCAAGGCCATTTCCACTAGGCTGTCACTGCCCCCCTTTTCAACTAGGTACATAATACAATAAATTGTTTATAAAAACAATCAAAGTCAAATCATATAAGCACTTATAAGGCAAAAAAATACAATTGATACAAACTCAAAGCATTTATTTAAATACCATTTACAGGCAGTTTTGAATTGTCAAAGACTCATGGAGAAGAACGTACGGTCAGTGGGTCGTCTTAGGGGTGCAAGAAACTCCATGGACACTCTTTTTAAAAACAAGTTGTTACAAAATCCTGGTTACATTATTTTTTTTGCTGCTACATGCGAGAACAATGTATAACAATTTACTTAATACCTACAAAGATTAACTAGGTGACCTAGCAGTTAAGAGATGACCAGTCTCGAATAACGGCGGCCATTCTGCTCAAACAGTTGTAAAGAAGCTGTATGATGCAAGTGCAACACACGTGCCAACATTAGCGACCCATACCATGACAAATTCTCAACTGCCATGCTCGTTAGTGTCACCTAAGAAAAAACTAAAACTATTTGCAAAAAAAAACTGTCTTCAAAAAGCAAAAATGTGAAAAATAACTTTAGCTTCAGAAGTCGGTGACATGTTTGTTTTCAGTTTTTTTGCCACCAACTTCTCTGAAACTAAAGTTATTTTTCACTTTTTTGAAGTTGCTTTTTTTCTATTTTTTTTTATCCATATTTAGTTGTAATATCCTAATAAATTATTTGCTATGAATGTAAATACATTGTTAACAATACATAATGATGGTAATATGCTTATCACCATAGATAGGAGTAGGTAGAATGATTTTTGGTACTTGTATCATAAATGCACACAGAAAGAACAACATGGATAAGCCATTTTTCCGGAAAGTAATTCCGGTAATTCCAGACTCAATTAAATATTGTTAATGTTGGTAGTGATATTATTACTACTCAATTCAAAATTTAAAGGAAGGTATCAAAACTAAATTAATTTATTATTTATCTGTTGAATAATAAAAAGAATCGAATTCCGATCGAAGCATTAATATTAGTAACCATGGATCAGCTGGTTCGTACCAAGATCAGGGGTTATGACCTGGCCAGCTGATGAGTACTGAGGTCAGGGGTCTAGGTCTCTATCTAGGTCAGCTGATAGGTATATCGGTCGGAGGTCATGACCTGGTCAGCTGAAGGGCTCTGTAGATACCTAATATGGATTGCTTATTTTATTAAATAAGTATGTTTACTTTTCCCCGGGTTATGCAGCGGTCGCTCAAGAGAGTCAAGACTTCACGCCGCCGCGCGCCGTGCCGTCGCATGCTTACTTGAAAATTCATCGCAGTTTATGTCCGATCAATTATATTCCGCAGCAGCGTAATCAGCCTATAATGTTCCCACTGCTAGGACACAGGCCTGTAATCCACCACGCGGGCCTAGTGCGGGTTTGTCTTATGTCCGAGTGGATACCTAATATAAAAATTTTAAATTAGTTCCACCAACATATTTATTTCTTCTAAATTACTTACCTACCTGTTTTCTTAAATTTTTGAGGTAATAATGGTACTATCGATACTCAATATCACAAAATGTAATCACTGTTTTTATCAAAACAAGTTTGTTTTCTTATTACCTTACTACGTACGTACCTAATAGTACATTACTGCCGCGGTCTATAATGACTACTTTGCTGGTCGCGCTGATTATGACTGACAGCGCAGCGTAGCACAGCGCAGCGTAGCGCAGCTCCAGGCCGTCACAGCGCGGTCAGCGTGCAGCACTTGATGGACGAGCTGAGATAATGGCCTCGACCTACGGGGTCGAGGACATTACAGCGGGGACAGCAAGGGCTGCAATGATGGCCAAGCTGAAAGGCCTAGAGCGTAGCTAGGCTAGCTCGAGGCAATCATAGCGTGACCAGCGAAGCAGTCATTGTGGGCCAAGGTTTGTATAGTGCTTTACTCAAAAATGCAAGTACCTAATCCTAATAAAACCAGCAAGTAATTTAAATAAAAAATATATTAATAAACTAGAATTTTAATTAAAATGACAACAGTACAGTTACTAAAATTCAACACCGTCTTTCCGGGTTTGATATCTAAATCAGGCCTCCGTCACTCCATGTACTTGCGCGCTATAAGTGCCTACCGCCCAGCCGAGCGGTCTCGGTCCGCCGGCTTATCAAATTCAGTGCGGTTTTCGCCTCGCAAGCGAAGCGCGCGCACGCCGTTCAATTTTAATAGTGCTGTTCGTTCGTACGCGTATTACGATGCCGTGTGGTGCCTATAATTATGTTTTATCTAGGTTTCTTCCACAGTCAGCACCAATATATAAAACAAAACAAACTTACAAATATAATAAAACAAACTTTAAAAAAGAGTACCGACTTCAAAACACTAAACCGTAAGAAATAATTTTTTCTTTGATGTCGGTGCTTTTTCGATTCGTAATTACCAGCTGTTAGCACTACCATAAAAAAAAAATTATTTCTTACGGCTTAGTGCTTTATTTGAAGTCGGTTCTCTTTTTTTAAGGCTTTTTTTTTCATTTCTAGTGAACATCTCCGAAGATTATCATCAAACTAAGAAGTATTTTTTTTTTTGTATTTTTTTTTTGTTTTTTTTTGTGTTTTTAGTGTTTTTTTATTTTTTTATTTTTGTTTTGTCAGAACATATTCACAGTTCTCAATAACATAGATAAAAAGTTATGTTAATTTAATTTTATCGAAGAGGCAGCCCTGCGATTACTGTGGAATCGCGCGGTGCGAAGCAATCACTGCTGTACGCTTGAGCATTTAGGCGCATTTTAGCATACAGTGGTTGTTGACGCGAGGGAGTAGGCAATTATCGTAATAGGTATTGGATGTTTTCTACTGAGTGAAGTATCTGTCCTAATCTGTGTCTAAATCTAAACTAATATTATAAAGAGGAAAGATTTGATTGTTTGTTTGTTTGTTTGCATTGAATAGGCTCCGAAAGTACTGAACCGATTTGAAAAATTCTTTCACTGTTGGGAAGCTACACTATCCGCGGGTGACATAGGCTATATTATATTTTCAAAAAAATTAGGGATCCTTACTAAAACTGCAATTATGTAACCCAAGGTGTATAAAAATTACCTAAAATATTCTTTACATCGCGTGCGCTGCGAAAACTATTGATGATAGAATAAAATAATGTATTACGACTTTGCAGAACACATCATTATTTACAAAAAGTGTCGCGACAGCATATGTCTAACTATTATATTTATGCCACAATAAGTGTTCTTTTATTTAAAAAAATATATTTTAATGCCGCCGTTAGAAAAGGCTCTGTATTTGTATCTTGGTATTAATCCTTATCGAAATAAATTACTTCATATTCAAGACTGTTTCAATACCTTTATAGAACTGTTTGAATTATTCAATTCGAACATTCCATTCGAAAGATATCACGAGTTTAAAAATGTAAGTATTAGAAAAAAGTTGCGTGGTCGCCGCTCACCCTGCTCAGCTGGCTAGGCATCACCTAATACGATGTAGGCGTCACTGGAGTACGGGCCGTTCGGGAGGGGAATATTCAAACTTTGTTTATAATTATTATTTTTTAGTTCATCATCATTCAACATTTCAGCCAAAAGACATCCACTGCAGGACATAGACCTCCCCCAAGTGTCGCCATTGACATAAGTAAGGGGGGTTTTGACATAATCGCCACGCTTGGCAGGCGGGTTGGCGATCGCAGAACAGTTGTTACAAAAGCCCACAGAACCCTGCTGCCCATTCTCTGGCAAGTCCCTTAGTCGCATCTTACGACACCCACGGGAAGAAATGGAATGGTGCTATTCTTTACGTCCGACACCATACAGAACCAAAAAAATTATCTGTGGTGTGAAATTCTGTATGGTGTCCATACAGATTTTCACACCACAGAGACTTTTTTTAGTTACCTGACGCAAATAGAAGGGTTTATTTATGTTTGTGTATTGTTAAATACCCGTGCGAAGCCGGGGCTGGGTGCTAGTTACTAATAGTTTGCGATTTAGTTAGTTTGAGTTGACGGCAAGGTCGACTTTGCTCGAACAAGGTTGTCAAAATAATGACCACAATACATGCATTCTTGAGTAATGTTACTTTTTAGTGTCCACGACGCTGCGACGGTTTGTGACATTTTCGTTGTATTGTAGGTACATATGTAATTATAACAGTAGGTACGCACGACCGCTGATCAAGGTATGAAAAAACCAGTTTATGCACGGCACGGCTTCGCACAGGTATAACACAACAATTTCAAAATTAAAAATTTAATACCTACATAATAATTTCTTGACATTGATTCCTCTCCCGTACGGCGGTACGGCCCGTGCCCGCCAACATCGCTTTATTTATAACTAGCGACCCGCCCCGGCTTCGCGCGGGTGCAATGCAGATACTAAATATACTACAGAATGTCTGTCGACATCACATTGGAAACCTCTAACATTATCAGTGTTTCTCTACTATATTATGCATATATTATACTTATAAACCTTCCTCTTGAATCACTCTATCTATTAAAAAAAAACCGCATCAAAATCCGTTGCGTAGTTTTAAAGATCTAAGCATACATAGGGACAGACAGCGGGAAGCGACTTTGTTTTATACTATGTAGTGATACGTCATTGACTGTAGGTAATGAAACAAACTTTTTGTTTTTAGATCATTTGGAAAGCCTGTTACTCTGAGCAATTTTTAACATAGGAGGTCGACGGCTGCTTATTTTTTTTTTACCTAATATTTTCGTCTGCAATCATAATGTATAATTTTGTATACCTAATCAAATATAAATCAAATTGACACAGAGACTGGAAAAAAATCTTTGTTTTATTTATTTAACGCTAATTTTGTCTGCGCTTATATGCAGTTTAATTTAGAAAATCGATTCGTATAGATTTCTCAAACTTGAAGATCTGATTCTAATAATCTACCTATCCGAACCAAACGCTAACGATCTACCACCAACCGAATCGACAATCAAATCCATCACCAAATGAAATCCAAACGAAAACTCGGCAGTTTGCGCTTGGTTGGATTTCGTTAGAAATCCGCTTTCTCTCTTTCTAACTAAGGGTAACATAGCGGAGTAAAAAGGATAGCGCGAATTTTGTGATTTAGATTTCGGTTATCGGAAATCTAACAGACATTATAATGCGATCAATATAATCTTTACTGTCAAGCATTTAAAGACTACATTTTCGAGATTAAACGTTGATGTATTTTGTTTTATGCTTCAATGTTTCTTGGAAATAGAAAGAATGTATATAGGTACCTAATGTTTGTAAGTTTACGTAGTTTCAACCAAATTAAATACTAATGCATATTTGGAAACTTTTCTGCTAGTCCTAAGCCTAGATTAAAGCATGATGGAAAATCGCACAATAACACGAATAGCTCTAGTTCAGTTACCACTTCGCCTTTTTTACAGTCCGGTCAACCGACTTTGACTTCTATTCCGTAGACATAAGAATGAAATTAAAAGCAAAAACGACAGTTAGGTTTGTGTTTTTCACTGTGATCATTATTATTAGAAACAGTTACGACGCTTAATTTTCTCCCAACATAACCTTGACTGCGTCGGTATGTTTTAGTAGGTAAGCAGGTAGTACTTACCTACATTCATGAATGTAAATAGTGTGATGAATGAATGTAATGTTATATAATGTAAGTATATTATTAGTTTATTAGATAAACCGCGAAAAGTCCACGTACAAAAAGCTGTGGCTTCATAACGAATGTTTGGTATGTCTGAATACCTACTTGTTAATAACTAATAAGTTTTAGCTATCACGCAATAAAATTAGCCAACCATTAACCAACTCCGAATTACACATTTCATCCCTAATAGTTACTTTCAAACATTGGTTTGGGTGAACAACTTGACATAGTTTAAGAATATTTAACTTCATTCTTATGAAATTATAAATCTAATTTACCCAAATTAGATTTATCTACCTACCTACCTACTTGTTTGAAGAATGAAATCAAAAGTCACGCACACACTAATACTTACTGTCACCACCTTACAATGACAACGTCACGCCATCTAGTCCTAGCAGATAATTATTTCGAGGTTTTTTATGCAAGAGGCTTGATTGTTCTTTAGATATCCGGTAGATGGTGTGACTCCAAGCACGCACACATGCAAAGATTTTTCGTTTTTTTCGGCCCTGGAAATCCTACAAACCTTGTTATTTCTTTATGTTTGAAGGGATTTGCGACAACACTAATTCGTAATAACATCATGTTGTTTCATTACTTCTACAAAAAGCATATAAGTATCGAGAATTTGGAAAAAAAACAATGTATGGGAAAGCGCGATTAAACTTCCACCTTAAGCAAAAAAAACATGTCATTGGATTGGAACGTAATCGAGACATTGCTACGCACGTAGCTAGCGTAGCAATGTTATTACATCTCAACGACTACGAGTGCTACGGCGTAGCAGCAGAACTTTGTCCTTTGCAAGGATATCATGTTTTTGTTGAATTGTTGCTGAGTCAATTTATAAATGAAGTATTTCTTAAACTGGCCTTTATTTGCATATACATATCTGTATCTATTTTTGTCTTCTAATTGGTGTATTCTTTTCCTTAGAACGCGATCGTAAGATCCATGAAGGAGACTTGGCTAAGCAGAAGAAGCGATATTCGCGTGATATTCGCCAGCTTCGCAAGGAGATCTCAGCGAAGCGCGAAGAGCTTGGAGTCGCCGTCTACGGCGACAAACAGTTTCTGAGGAATGCCTTCCAGGACCATCGGAGACTTCAGCTAACTTACATGAACAGTAAAGCCGATGTTAGTACAACAACACATTTCTCATAGGTTACTAATAAATGGGTTTGATTTGGGTATGATTTTATCAATACCCTAATAAATGCATTTTCATTGACCTAATAAATAATATTTGTTCCCAAAATAGTAGATCTGTCACCTAAATTGAATCATCAAATAATATCAAAACGCTTACGTAAATATTAATTAAGAATTACTTGGAAATAATATCAATCATCAAGTAATTTTATTACGTTTAAAAATAATGAAAGTGTCACGAAAATTGAATCATCAAACAATGTAAAAATGTTTACATAAAAACTCCAAACCACAGGTCCAAACCAAGGCGTTGTCGACGTAGCCCCGCTACGCGGGGCTCCTATTTCTGTCTGCAGGGTTTACAGTAACCTAACACGAAGGGGATGTCGCACAGTGGAACGAATGTATGGGAGCGGTTGGACGTAGACATGTCCGAAAAAAAAGAGTAAAATTATGCCAAACTAATGATGCCATCTTATTCGATTACTTAATGCCTTCATAACTTGTGGTGATGAATTTCTTCATAACTCCCATATTTCGGGAGTAATTTGAGAAAATGTGAAATTTTACTATGAAAATGAGTGTATCGAGCTCTCTCCCTCCTGATTCCGGGCTTGTTTCAAGTAGCGGTCTCTAATATCATAATGCTAATACTAAGAGCTATATTTAATACTAAGACACATAGTGCGCCAAATGTGCACTTTCTGGGATAAAGAGTGATGTTTATTTTATAACACAATTTTTTTATTTTTTGTTTATTTTGTTGATTAAAACCGTTTTTCTAAAGGTTTACCTTATTACAATAACATTTCTGAGCAGCCAATTAGAGAAGATATAAGCTAATTAGGATATATAATTAGGGACTTAAGGTTTACATATAAAACTGATGCACTAATGATTACTGATAAGAACATTGCTATTATTTAATTACTAAATGGCTCTTAATACACTAATTTAGCATGCATCATTTACTAATTATCACAATAACTAATTACCTTGCAATATTTAACAAAGGATACCTGGGATACCTGGATTTTATATAAATAGGTCACTATTAGTAACTTTAAAATCAGTGTTGATTTACATCTCGTTGTATCCAAGCTAATCTCGCAATGTATTTTCCAAATTTTAATACAAATCTTGATATTCACGTTGCTTTATGCGCACGCGCACATAAAGATTTACGCGACTTTAACTATTTGTTCAGTGTTTTAAAAGATAACAGTTGTGTTCAGTTATGTGAAAGTGCTGAAACAAGTTTAAAAGACTGGTGTCGTCGATTTTGCTACCGCATTTATGCAAAATGGACACAGTCTGGAAGAAGCACAGATAAGTTTCGGAAGAAACATGAGATTTGGCTACAGGCTGCAATTCAATGGCCGGAATTACAGAATGAAAATATGGAACCTTCTACAGAAAATATAAGTGACGTCATCGAGCCCATAATTTCTCCTGCTAAATCTGATGCTTCAACTTGTACACATCCTAGTCCTCGTAAATCTTTTGAGGACCTTAGTAACCGGCAAAAAAGAAGACGCACTGAAGATAGTCTTTCATGCAGCAGTAGCAGCGCTGAAATTATGTTTTCGGCCGAAAGGGCGCTTCAAAAGGCAGGACAAAGCGATACAGCTTATGTTATGAAATACTTGACGGAGAATCCAGAAGAGGCCTCAAAAATCAAAGCCTTCATTGAAGGTAAATCAATTCAGGTACGGGAAATATCCCCTTTGAAGGCATTGGCTCTTTATGTATCGATGAACTTATCGAAATGGCGCTATAACACTCTTCGGGATTTCAACACTCAAGAAGGAGCTCTTCAATACCCGAGTTACTACATGTTGGTTAAAGAAAAAATTAAGTGCTATCCGGCCAAAGAAGATCTCACAGTTACAGAGAGCTCTGCAAAAATCAAATTACAAGCCTTGATGGATTTAACCTCAAGAAGACTTATTAGGTCGTTAGAAACCCCTGTTGATCCCAATCAACAGCTCGTATTGACCAGCAAATGGGGTTTTGACGGATCATCTAGCCAAAGCATTTATCATCAAAGGACGAGTGAAGATGAGCAAATCGATCTTGCTAGTAATTTTATGATTAGTCTTGTACCACTGCGGCTCGTCTCAAAAGGTGTAACAATTTGGGAAAACGAGCGACCATCTTCCACTTCATTTTGCCGGCCAATATTGTTTAAGTTTATAAAGGAAACCAAAGAAAATGTGCAGAGAGAGATGGCTGAAATCGAAGCAGAGATTGAAGCCTTAACTCCATCCACCATCACTGATGGAATTAGTGTCAAACACCAACTGCTGTTGACAATGATTGATGGTAAAATTCATTCCATTATATCCAATACAGCAGCTTCAGTGTGTGACATATGCAAGGCTTGTCCTAAAGAAATGAATAATTTAGAGTTAATCAAAGATAAACACGCAAACGAGGACATGTATAAATATAGCTTAAGCACCCTTCACGCTTGGATTCGCTCAATGGAATGCTTATTACACATTTCCTACAAATTAGACAAAATCATGGCAAGTAAGGGGTGATATAGCAAAAAGGCAAGTTGATGACAGGAAGAAAAGAGTTCAAGAGGCTGTAAGAAGAGAAACGGGCTTACTTCTCGATGTTGTGAAACAAGGCAGTGGATCCACCAACAATGGCAACTCGGCAAGGAGATTTTTTGAAAACTACACTAAATCTGCTGAACTGACCGGAATAGATGCTATGCTTTTAAGAAAAATCTGTGTGATCTTGCAGTGTATTTCATCAGGAGAGAAGATCAACGTAACTAAATTCCGAGAGTTCTGCTTTGATACTGCTAAGCTTTACGTGGAGTTATACCCATGGTATTATATGCCTTCTTCACTTCATAAAATTTTAATGCATGGGCCAGACATAGTTCAGAACATGTCAATTGTGCCCATTGGTTTTCTATCCGAAGAGGCATCTGAGGCTAGAAATAAAGATTTTAGAAAATATAGAGAGGGGCATTCTCGAAAGCATAGCAGTATCTCATGCAATGAAGATATTATGCACAATCTTTTACTGTCTTCTGATCCACTTGTTACAAGTATCCGTCCAAAAGGAAATAAGTTTGTAAAAAAATCTTCTTTTAAGGAATTTTATGAGCTTACGGATTCTGAGAAAAGTGATATCGAATTTGTTAACATAAATGATTTAGCGGACATCGATTCTGAATTTGAATTAATTGATGATGATGATGATGACGAAGATAATTAAATGATGTTATTGTTTTAAAATGTGTAACTTAGTAAATTAGAGCTTACATCTTAATTATTTATTGTACTTTTAATGAAACTAGGTAATTTATTATCAACTTACTTAAAAGTCATACTCTCATCAGTTCTTGTGAATATTTTTGTTAATATATATTTCTGTATATATATAATATATTTATAGACCTCTTAATAAGTCTGTCTGCGGTTTAAAGTAAATACAAATGGGGAAAAAACGTTTTTTTTTTTTAAATTTTCATTTCCTTTTATCCCAGAAAGTGCACATTTGGCGCACTATGTGTCTTAGTATTAAATATAGCTCTTAGTAATAGCATTACGATATTAGAGACCGCTACTTGAAACAAGCCCGGAATCAGGAGGGAGAGAGCTCGATACACTCATTTTCATAGTAAAATTTCACATTTTCTCAAATTACTCCCGAAATATGGGAGTTATGAAGAAATTCATCACCACAATTTATGAAGGCATTAAGTAATCGAATAAGATGGCATCATTAGTTTGTCATAATTTTACTCTTATTTTTCGGACATGTCTACGTCCAACCGCTCCCATACATTCGTTCCACTGTGTGTCGGGGTCTTAGTTCGCTCGCTCCGCTCGCTCACTAGACCCCGCCATCCTCTTCGAACCTAACCTGTCCGAGTCGGTGTGCCCAATGTCTCGTATAAAGCATTTCTTCATAGAAATAAGGAACTGATCTATTTATTTGGTGACAGATCTACCATTCCGAGCACAAAGCTATTATTTAAGTAATAAAACTATTATTATAAGAACGAAGTTTATATTCATCTAATGCACTACAATTTTATTGGTAATCCATCTCTTATTTTACACATGTATCAACATTTATTTGATAATTCATACCTGGGAACACTTTTTGTTTATCTGAGAACGAAAATATTTCGTGGCGATAGATCTATTTACTAGGTGAAAATTTATATTTGTCATCAAAGTTGTAACTTTGATGACAAATATAAATTTTGGTGACAAGAAATATAGTTCCCGTTTGATTTTATCATAAACCTATATTTGTTCCTAAAATAGTAGATCTGTCACCTAAATTGAATCATCAAATAATATCAAAAAGCTAACCTTAATATTAATTAAGAATTACTTGGAAATAATATCAATCAATCATCGAGTAATTTTATTAGGTTTCAAAATAAAAGTAAGTCGAAGTAGCTTCACGTGGCTCATGTTTTTGTGTGCAGGATTTAAAGTAACCTAACATGAAGGGGATAGCGGGTCATAATTCACTCGCTCACTAGACCCCGCCATCCCCTTAGAACCTAACCTATCCGAATCGGTGTGCCCAATGTCTCGAGCTCGCTTCACTCGCTCTTGCATCCTAACTACTCATATATGTGTTTCTGATTGGTAAATTTTCACAGACCGCCAATTTGACTCCTTCCCTATTAGGCATTTCTTCATAGAAATAAGGAACTAATATATTAGGTGTCAGATCTATCATTTTGATGATTGATCGAATTAAATGACACTTATATATTAGATTGTTATCAGAAACAAGTTATAGGTTCTTTAGACATTTTGGGATAGGATTATATTTAGTAAGGTGAAAGATCTGCTATTTTCAATACAATTGTAATATATTATTGCTGCCCGTGACATAGTTTTTTGAGGATAGACCTTATATTAAGGCCATAGAAAAAAGTAATCAAACTATAATTTGAGATACAATTTTACATTAATTTGATGATCCATACTTAGAGACAGTTTTTATTAATATGATGACTTATATCTTTCTTGGGAATAAATATTATAATTCGGGTAATCCAGATTAGTGACAAATTAAACTTTGGTGACAGAAAATATTGTTCCCTTCATAAATAAATAAATAGTCAGATATCACAGGATCCATTAAGGTACATTAATAATTACTCACTTTCACAAAAGTAGTTTGGAAATGTTAGTAAATATACACTTGAACTTTTCTATGTTAGTATTTAAACTTAAATGTAGGTTGCTCCGAAGCTTATCTAACCGGCTGTCCAGTCTGTCACTAATCATCGCCAGAAAGCTGTAAGGTGTTCTGTGCTTTTGAGGACAACTTCGATAAGAGGGACAAAGGGGTTTAAGGCAGGAGGGGTTTGAGGCCTTAAACTCCTTTGTCCCTCAGCGGAGACGTCCAAAGTAGTTCTCCATCAAGAACGGTCTTGAAGTTCACGCTTCATTTCACTCCTCGATCCCGTTGCTCTTCGCTTCTGACAACTTGGTGTGGTGCCAGAAGGGTTGGACACGGTTCGTTTTTCCTTGAGGATTCCAATCAATCGACCACCATGGGGCCGTTGATCGACTGGAATCAGTTCGTCGAGTCTCACAAGACGAGCCTCAGTCAGACAAGAAGCTGCCGAGGTACCTATGTGTATTTTTGGACAGATTTCAATACCTCTGTCCCAATCAGGAACGGTGAAGAGTTCCTCACAAACAGTGAAACAGTGCGCATCTCCTCTCATCATAAAAGTTGTAGGATGTTTATTTAACTCTCTTAGTTTTAGCGTCAGTGCGTCACCTTCGAGCTACACTTGGCTAGCTGAACTAACAGTGATTATTTAGAGTACGTAGTTTATCTAACTCACCAGCATCATGCTGGAGGAAATCTCTAAGCATAGTAGTCAAGGAACAGTTCCGAAAGCAACCGCCACCGCAGACCGCAATACCTGTAAATGTTAGAACATTCAACGTGTTTAATATTTTAATTATCGGATGGTACATACACCTAATTTTGTGCATACATAACATAACATCACGCCTGTAATCCCTGAAGGGTTAGCCAGAGGTACACCTCTGGTGGTACAGATAGCGTCAGTATGTGCTAACCCCTTTACAGTCCGGCCGAGTAAGCCAGGGGGGTAACTACGTAACGACGCTGTCTGTACCAGAGGTGAACCACATTTCACCAGTTAGATTTACGTCTTGATGAACATGTTGCCTTCAAACAGGCATAAATTCAGACCCCCGTGGCTGCGTGAAATCGCAAAACTGATTGCAAAACTCAATCACACTGTGCATACAGTTACTTCAATAACATAGGGAACAGGTAAATACGGATTCTTTATTGTAGATACAGTTGGTATGATAAATGTATTACTGGAATTTATTGCCATGATTTTATGTCATGAGTTTATAATAATATGTTGAATATATGAATCCATACTAATATTATAAATGCGAAAGTAACTCCGTTTGTTTGTTACCTTTTCACGACTAAACGGCTTATTGGATCGTTATGAAATTTGGCAAGAAGATAGATTATATATTCAAGAAGGACATAGGCTACTTTTTATCCCTGAATAAAACATCAAAATTTCCATGCGAACGAAGTCGCGGGCAGCAGCTAGTGTTCTATAAATGCTTAACACTATTTTTAATACTGCTAGTTATAAATTCAATTTCTTTCAGTCAATCCATCACAATGTTTCTGTCTGGCACCTAGCACTTGTTTACCACTAAATACCATACCACCTATTAGATTTTTTGAAATTGTGTACAAATTTTAATTGGCTATGAAAACTGTTTATATCACAACAGAACCAAGACCAGTGTCGGACTAACAAATAAAACGAGAACGTGAAGAGCTCCGGTCCACCCCTATAAGGGTATTTGCCTACTCATTAGTGGAGCAGCCTGTGAGGGTACAAAGCAATTACCTCATTAAAAGATTTACAAGGTGGTCTCTGTATTAGACTTTGTTCTTTGTTTAATGGGACATTTTAAAACATTTTGAACCGTCTTCACGACAAGTATTTGGACCAACAAGATATACTTACGGGTATTATAAGTGTTAAACGGATAAAAGTATGGAAACAAATATTTGCCGACTTATACGCATTAAGTCACAAAACATGTATTGCGATGTGCTCACCCAAGAAATGTAAATAACGCAAATGAATAGAGTTTTGTGATTGCTACGTCGGTCGGAGAGTAAAGCCAAGATTTTCAAAAAATCTTTTTATTAATCGAAAACCTTAAAAAGAACGACCGTCTAGTCGTTGTTTGCACCGAAGTAGTCCCTGGATTTATTAATGTAGATGCTTGGATTTACGGATCTCCCTGGCAAATAATGATGTTGGCTGTTCCCTTTTCTTCCCTGACTTGTAGCTGGAAACGATTGTATCTAAACGTTAAACACACTGAAGCATGTTATTACACATAATGGATGAAGTAAATCAGCATCTACAGGAATTTATTTTAAGAAATGAATACAGATGGCGTTGCTTCATTCACTCGGTAGTTAAGCTCCTGTCGTAATATTTTTCCATTTTGCGGCGTTTTTATTGAATACCTAAATCAGATGTATGTTTTTCTTCTTTACTGAGAAGCATAGGTTTATTTAAAAGAGTGAATCTATTACTAAGTCTTTCTGCTACGTGTTGGTGAGATAGAAATTTTTCTCACCAACATGTAGCCGTTCTTTTGTGTTAAGTGTCGCTCTAGGGTATTTACAAAGCGATTTGTCAGATGTCGCTACCTACATTCAGTTAAATCACATGCTAATATTAACAAGTTAGCAATTAGCTTAATTTACTTTAACGCCTTGTTTTTTCCCAATATCAATTTACACATGTTTTTATTTTGATAAAAACATGTTTTGGTTTGACAGTTTAAGTACCCCACTCTAAAATAAGTTCATGTTTATAGAATTTAGTGCATAAAATATTCTTTCATGTATTTTTTTTGCTTTTTCGAGGTGTAGTGAATCTCCAATTATATTGTCCATCTGGACCCGGAACAATTAGACTTCGGGAATCGAGATCGCAACTCGTATCACTAGAGCTGATTGCTCAGTTGCTACGCAATCAGTGCTTTTGCTTTGGAAGAAAATATTAATGTTATTGTTGTTACAGAAAGTATTGGAGAGTATCCACCAAGAGAACTTCAACAAGAGGAAACAACTCGACAGGATCAGGTATAAAAAGAAGAAGAAGATGGAGAGATTTCGCTTGGCTCAGGTATTTAACTAAATCAATTAACAATCTTCGTAGTTTTAGACCTAAACGGGAGTTTTAGTAAACATCACGCTAGCGAGGCGGAGGAGGTACCGGTTGAAAGGTATAAAAAAGTTACGAATAATCTTTTGGTTGGGTCATGTCATAATTTTATGTAAATCATTTTACCCTTCATCAGCATTGATAGAAAGGTCTCGGAAAAAACAATGGAAAATAGTCGTATCCTAGAGTAAATGTTGTACTATTATTTTTTATTGATAGTCTGAATGCGGAGCGGGCAGTGCATCGCAAATGTTTATTTCGGGAACTGTTGAGTAAATATTTGATTAGTTTGGGTTGTTTCAGCGGAGCGTAGGCCGTCCGAGACGAGAACTGGAACTCTTCATGAATATACCTCAGCTACATTTTTGTTTTATTAGCTGTTCCCTTCGGTTTTCCTCATATGTATTTAGCCATATCCTTATACTCCAGCATCATTATTCATAATAAGTAAGGAACAAACAAAACATCAAGTCATGTTCCTAAAATTAGTATCTATCAACATGATTTTCATTCGGTTTATATATTTTAAGAAAATCTGGTATAAAGCTTCTGGCTATCTGGTAAACTGGCTTCTAGCAGGTTATGACGGACACGAGGTTTGTGGATTTTCAATGAGGAGTTCATGATTGTTAATGTTATATATCAAATCATGTTCATGATTGTTGATGTCTCAATTACATAACAAGATTCTACACAATAATCATAAGACCGGCTGAGAATGATTCGATCAACTCCTGTTTTTTTTTTGACATATTATTGACGTTTCATAGTTGGAGGCGGCTGAGATGCGCGATCGAGTCATATTTGAAGTGGGGGGCAAACTTCCCCCAGAGAAGAAGGAACAAGCTGTGGCCAACTGGGTGCAGCGTGCCAATATCAAGAAAAACGCTGCGCTTGCCATCAAAGTCATGTATAAGAAAATTCTAGATATTCTAAAGAAGGTACTTGTATCATTCTTATAAGTGCTTTTTACGTTTAAAACAACAAGATCCCTTGAGAAAGTCGGTTAGTTTTTCCTCAGTAAAAGACGAAAATTTCAGAAATTTATAGGGAATTCTCAGTTAAAGGTTTAAATAAATAAATATTTATTCAAAAAACTATTGGTTGATTTGCACCAAGGCAGACAAATACTTTAATTTTGTAATATGCTTTTTTAATTAGGACACGTTTATAGTAGATTGTTGCATCGAGCGCAAAGTGAGTCATTAATGCACGAGTGTTATGTTGGTGCCCGAGCGCATGCGAGGGCACTAAATTATCACGAGTTCATTAATTACTCACTTTATCGAGGTGCGTAATCTGCTTTTCTTTCAACTACCCTAACAAAATATACCTCCTCAAAATAAAAACTCAAGTCAATGAAACAAAGTTTAATTCATCTTCCCTTCAAACATACAATTATTAAAAGTGCAGTTATTAAAGGTTATTAACAACTTCATTTGCAGCTGTTTTATATTTTCTGGAGTTGAATTCATATCGCTATCGCTGTCAATTTCCTTGATTTTTACCTGTTTATTTGGTAAATAAGTAGTATCAAAGTTTTACAATGGTACAAAATGCGCGCCATTTTGTACCGTTGTTTTTTTTCACCAAGTCAGTTTTATTCAGCCGATTTTTACTTTCAGCCAGTAATCTTTTTGATCTAATGCATACATTTTAGTAACTTAATAGGAGACATTACACCTCTGTGGTAAATTTAATTCCAAATTTAAAATTTAAAACTGTGCAGTAATGAAAAACAGTGCAATAATGAGATTTCATATTACTTTTCTGCACTGTTTTGGTTCTAAGCAAAAAAGACATCCTTTGTGATCGGTTTTGTAGTGATTAATGATAACATTACTGCGTAGTTGAAAGAAAATATAATTTTTAAACTTTCCATCGGTCAGTTCTGTAACTGACTTCGGCAACTTATTATAAAAGCGTATACTGTTCCCTTTTCTTGTGTCAATCTCCACGGTCCTGCGCCAGCCTCATCCAGGTTTTGTCCCCGATGGCAACTATGTCGTCTGCCCATCTCGCCGCGGACGACCCACATTTCTTTTGCCCGTTCTTGGACGCAATTAGGTGATAGCTTTAGTCCACCTGTCATCCCTGCGCCTTGCTAGGTGTCTTGCCAAACTCCATTTGAGTTCCGTAACGCGATTTCCAATATCGAAAACCTTTATACGGCTTCGGATTTCGATGTAAGGAACTCGATCAATCAGCTTTATGCCGAAAGGAAAAAGAAAGGAAAAAAGAATTAAGATTGAGAATAGTTAGAGACATCACATTTGTGCCGTTTATGAGCTGCCAGGGAAGCCGCATGTGCAAAGGGTCTAAGGCCAAACTTCTCTATCTTCAACGTAGTCCTTAATTTTGTAAATGCTTTTTTAATTAGGACACGTTTAATATAATTTTTTACTCAAAAATGCACGTAATGTGGTCATTATTTTGACAACCTTGTTTGAGCAAAGTCGACCTTGCCGTTCTGTTTCAAGGAGCGGCCGGCAAAATTTTGCTGGCCGCTCTAACAGGCCGGCAATGTTTTACCGGCCGCTATTTTGACATTTCAACGTTTTAAAAAATCAAATCCAAAAAGAAGTTATTTAAAACACAGCTGTTTGTATCTATAGAGATAGGTACAAAAAGATTTTATTTCATATTAGGCTGTATAGTTCCAACTACCAGTGCCCAAAAAAAAAAATAACAAAGAAGTAACAAAAGCGCGGTTCAGCGAAAATTTTGTTTTTATTTATTGCCTTTTTTGCTAAAAATGAGCTCTCAAAGCGAAAATTCTTCCGATTCAATGTGTTTAACACCGCCAGACATTAAAGATGAAGCTAAATTAGTGGTTGAAAATTTGATACCGCGAAACTCAAAGGAAAAATATAAGCTTGCATATGAAAAATTTGTGCAGTGGAAAATCAGTAGGAAATCAAAATCTTTATCCGAAAATGTTTTTCTTGCGTATTTCAATGATCTTTCCAACAAAATGAAGCCTTTGTCTCTCTGGAATACCTATTCAATGTTAAAGTGCATGGTTCTGATAAAGCACAATTTGAACATTAAAAATTACCACAATTTAACGAGTATGCTAAAACGACAGTCAGACGGATATAAATGTAAAAAATCAAAAGTGTTGACATCACAAAATTTAGAAAAGTTTATAAATGAAGCCCCCGACTCTGAGTACTTGGCGGTGAAAGTAAGTATTTATATCTAAAAACCCAAATTTGTACTGTACCTACACGTTCTTATAATTAATACTCGTACTTGTTATTGTTACAGGTAGTTCTTATTTTTGGCATTTACGGTGCATGTCGATGCATCGAAATTACCAATATCACCGCTAATGACATTGAAACTCACATCAACGTAATGATAATTACGTTGCGAGATACAAAAACGAAGATTGATCGTACTTTCGTTGCTCGTGACGCCTCATTTGCAGTGGTGCAAAAATATTACGCACTACGTCCAGTTGACGTAAAAACGGACCGATTTTTTTTAAATTATAAAAACTGCAAATGCGCCAAACAAGTGATAGGGAGGCACAAAATTGCTCAAATGCCCAAAATAATTGCTACATACTTAGAACTGCCCCATCCGGAACAATTTACAGGTCATTGTTTCCGGCGTTCATTGGCCACTATTCTTGCCTATACTGGGGCCAATCTTATTACACTAAAAAGGCATGGAGGATGGAAATCCGATCGAGGTTGCTGAGAGCTATATAGTAGAATCGGTGGAGAATAAAAACAGAATTACACAAAAATCGGTCAAAGTATAAACTTAAAACGAACAATGTCTTACGAGTTCCAGGAAGCTTCAACATCTGCTCAAGAACCTGAAGAAAATAATTATGAAATAAATGAAGTAATAAATGAAGAAATAATACAGCAGTCAAACACCGCATTAGAATTATCGCAAACTATTAGTAATATCAAACCGGGAAAGTCGGTGTTGAATTTTAGTAACTGTACTTTTCATAATTGTCATTTTAATTAAAATTCTAGTTAATTAATATATTTTTTATTTAAATTACTTGCTGGTTTTATTTAGATTAGGTACTAGCATTTTTGAGTAAAGCACTATACAAACCTTGGCCCACAATGACTGCTTCGCTGGTCACGCTATGATTGCCTCAAGCTAACCTAGCTACGCTCTAGGCCTCTCAGCTTGGCCATCATTGCAGCCCTTGCTGTCCTCGCTGTTAAGGCCTCGACCTACAGTCTCGGCTTTTATCTCAGCTCGTCCGTCAAGTGCTGCACGCTGACCGCGCTGTGTCGGCCTGGAGCTGCGCTACGCGTCGCTGTCGGCCATAATCAGCGCTACCAGCAAAGTAGTCATTTTAGACCGCGGCAGTAATGTACTATAAACTTTCCATCGGTCAGTTCTGTAACTGACTTCGGCAACTTATTATAAAAGCGTATACTGTTTATAAGAAAAGACTTGCTAATTTTGGTTAATCTGAATTTGGGTATTACAATTTCGTGTTTACTGCGTGTATTTATATTATGGAAGTCGCTTCTAATTTTGAAAACTCCTCGGTTTTTGCGGCCATATAAAATACATTCTAGATTATAAAGTGAAGGCAGAGTCAGTATATCGATTTCTTTAAATTTTTCTCTGAGGGATTCACGAGGTGCTAGCTCACCGTCCGTCCGTCTTATGACGACAGACCGTGCCGACGGCGCGTTCGTGTTCCACGCGCGCCTCAAGGAGATGTCAGCAAATCGGAAGGGGTCCGAGAGGGCCGATGCCTGCCAGGGCTGCGGGTTGTTAGAAAGAGATACCGTGCCCCTGGAACGCAAAGGGCTAAGAAGGAACATGGATGGGTTTTAGTCAGTCAAGTCTGACACTCCGTTCCGCTCCGCCCAGAGCGGAAGAAGTCATTTGATGATTTCCAATCCGAAAAAAAAAAAAATAAGGGATTCACGAGGACCCATTTTGTAGATAGCGCGGACTGCCCTCTTTTGCAGTATGAAAATTGAATCAACGTCTGCTGCCGATCCCCACAGCAGAATGCCATAGGACATAAAAATAAGCGTAGTATACTAACCTAGCTGTGGCTATATCAGTTAACTGCCTTATTTTTCTGATTGCATAGGCAGCTGAGCTTAACCTTCCTGAAAGAGTTCTAATGTGTGCGCCCCACTGCAGTTTTGAATCGATAGTAATCCCCAAGAATACAGTTTCCGCTATAACATCAAGCTTCTTGCCGTCAAGATTTAAATTTAGGTCACGTTGTGGTACATTTGGTAAAGAAAACTTAAGGCATTTTGTTTTATTCGTATTCAATAAAAGATTGTTACTACTCGAATTACCTTACTATAACAGTATAAGCCGACAAATAACACCGGTTGGCTCCGATCATGTGCCCTGGCTACTGGACCTAAGCATAGTGGTGGACAGAGAGAAGACACTAGTAAGAAATACCCGCGCTATTGCAAACAACGAAGAAACCAGACAGCAATTCCAACAAACCCTATGGGATAAAACCACACACCTACCTAAGGAAATCGCTACCGACGCAGATTGCGAGGAATACATACATCAACTGGAAAAAGGCATCATAGAAACCTTAGATGAGTATGCGCCACTACATGAAAACAACAGAAGAGATCAACTTCCACAAGATATTAATGAATTGATCGACAAAAGAAACCAAGCGAAAAGTAAAGCGTGGCGACTACGCTTCAACCAGGACAGAATAATGGAACAAAAAAGAACCTACAATCGTCTGAAACGCCAAGTCCATCAAGCACTCGTTGATTATAGCAGCGAAAAATGGACCCGAATAATAAACGATCCACAGAACAACAGAGCCCAGATGTGGAGAATCCAACGCAACCTGAAGGCTGCCGTACAGAGACTTCCCCACATTGAGGGTTGCAACAGCGAGAGAGAAACCATCGATGCCCTGGTCGATGCAGCGATCGTCACTGAAGCCGAGATAAATAACGAAGATAAGAGCACAGAGAAGACCACACCGTTCCAGCCTCTCGATCCCACCTCCATAGAGGAAATCAGATTCGCACTGAGACGCTTCAAAAATAAGAAGGCGCCTGGCCCGGACAAAATTAAATCGGACGCCCTCAAACTCGGAGGCGACCCCTTTCTCATCAGGTATAAAGTGATAGCTGACTACCTGTTACTGACAGGTTATTATCCCAACAGATGGAAAATCGGAGAGTGCATCTTCCTACATAAAGCAGGAAAGAATCACCGAGATGCAAAATCCTACAGACCCATCACTCTCCTAAACATCATGGGTAAACTACACGAACGCCTGCTCTTGTCGCGCCTGCAACAGACGGCCGACAGACTCCAACCACCATTTCAACATGGCTTTACCAAGAACAGAGGGACAGGCACACAGATCCTTCGCACCGGCAAGTTCATCACGGATGCGCTGGAAGCAAGGGAAAGTGTGGCCATGGTCCTGACGGATCTTTCGAAGGCTTTTGACTCAATAAACCACGAAGGTCTGACGAAGAAGCTTCAAACAGCTGACGTCCCAAACAACATCATCAAAGTAATAGAGAATTACCTGAGCGGTCGCAAAACCTTTGGACGCTTCAGAACCACCAATGGCGACGAAAAACCGGTGCCGCACGGGGTCCCCCAAGGCTCAATCCTGGGTCCGGTAATCTTCAACCTGTACGTACACGACGTTTGGGACCAACGGGACCGTATCCGCGGACTCAAGCTCTCCCAATACGCCGATGATCTGTGCATCCTTAACAGGTCTCCCGACCCAAACTTCGCGACACACCGCGCGGGCTGGGCCACCGACACCGTCATCGACTACTACCGTCGCTGGGGGCTGAAATGTAACGTAGACAAAACGGAGTGTGCTATGTTCACACACAAGAGAAATTACCACAGAACCATTCGCATCAAAAACGAGGCAATCGAATATAAAAACAGCGTAAAATATCTGGGCGTACACTTAGACAAGACCATGACCATGGGCAAACAGACGGATTACGTCGTGCAGAAGGCGCGACGAACTCGCGGCGCACTAGCCCCTATCATAGGTTGGCACGCCAAGACAGATATCACTGTGAAACTTGCTGTCATTCAGGCCTGCCTACTTCCTATATTGGATTATGGCGTGGTACAACTACTCTCACGTTACAGTAAGAGCAACTTACAAAAAATTGAACGTCAATATCGAATGGCTCTCAAGACCAGCGGACAATTCCCAAGACGTCTAGAAACCACATTACTCTGGGATATGCTCGATTGGGATCCATGGCACCTCCGTGCACAAGACTTGAACGAGGACATGCTGCGCCGACTCCGCGAAATGCACATCGAGGATCTAGAGACCCCTGGTGACGCCTACCTCGGATACGGACAGCACAACCCCCTCCTCACTAATACTAGACTAGGTGAAATAGATTATGTACCAAAAAAAGACAGGAGTCGGCTGCTCAGCAAGCGAACCACCGCTCCACGTCCCCATAAATTGTAATTAGCTGTAAATAGGATAGGGCAATATACAACAACATTATAAATTTATATAAATTGATTCTGTACAAACTAATAAGCTCACAGCACACACTACACGACACTTATATAGATCTCTCTCAGACAAACATAGGTAGATTGTAAGTAGCTGACACACCCACAGGCCGAATACACCATCGACCTGTGGACATAATGTAACATATGAACCAGGGAAATAAACATCTTTCTATTCTATTCTATTCTATAACAGTATATATATATCGCGTGAGCCCCGCACACCACACCGCAAAACGCGCATTTTGTGTACTTCGTTCTTACATATAGAAATAAATGATTGTCAGAAACATTAACAAGCGATGCACAAACTATTACCATGAATTCCATATTTCGATTCAATTTAAAATGTTTCTAGAGTTCTCAGACTTTATATAATAACCGTAAATACAAAATTTTTACGCAGTGATGAAATTCCGACGCTTCGCCTGGTAGGTATCGATATTAATTGGCCTAGGAGTAAAAGTTTTCCAATTATTGAAATTGAAACTGCATAGGTATTATCTGAATTGAGAATTCCAGCTGTTAAAATGAAACGGAATTGCGTTTATTGGTTGAAGGGTTTCATGTGGCCAGGTATATGAAATATTTACTTATCCAAAACTAATAACAAAAGGATAAATGAAAGAGTGCGTAATAAACAGGGCCCACCACATGCCACCTACACCTACTCTTATTTATTTCCTTAATTAGATAGGTACATACTTCTCGCTAATTAACTATTTCTTACACGTCAGCACCGTGTGCTTTTTGAGGGATGTTATTAATTTTCTAGAATTATTTGCTTTTAAAAACGGTTTTGATTAGAAATTCGAATCGTAATTCAAATTACAAAAAATAGTTTAATAAACGGGACGTCACGGGTTTAAGAGCGTTTA
Organism: Cerastis rubricosa; assembly: GCA_949152445.1. Taxonomy (NCBI): domain Eukaryota; kingdom Metazoa; phylum Arthropoda; class Insecta; order Lepidoptera; family Noctuidae; genus Cerastis; species Cerastis rubricosa. The sequence goes on along the minus strand of OX424523.1, from coordinate 17,953,447 downwards.
TACCCTACGTCATTTCATACAAACATTCAAGTCATTATTTTCCGAAATGACTGAACAGATTTTAATGAAACTTCCTACGCATAAGCAGTATACATAGGTCTAAAAGTTACTAAAAAAATATTTTCGAAAAACGATGTTACAGCTAATTTAGACCGATTTTTAATTATCTATAGAAACAGAGATTTCCAATTATCTTCATTTTTAAAAGACATTTCGAAAATCTTTTTTTGTAAGTTTTTAGACCTATGTATACTGCTTATGCGTAGGAAGTTTCATTAAAATCTGTGTGTGTGTGTGTGTTCTTAGGACCTGCTAGGCAGGTGATGCCTGAAGAAAGAGTCGAGTATGAATAAAAATGTCTCTTTAGAAATCATTTTTAGCAGCTGTACATAAAATGGAGATTTTAGTCATCATCATCATCATTTCATCCAAAAGACGTCCACTGCTGGACATAAGCCTCCCCTAACGCCAAATTGACATAAGGGGTTGCCATAATCGCCATGCTTAGCAGGCGGGGTGGCGATCGCAGTACGGTTATTACTAAAGCACAGAGAACGCTGCTGCCTATTCTCTGGCAAGTCCCTTAGTCGCCTTTTACGACACCCACGGGAAGATATGGGACATGGTGCTATTCTTTACGTCCGACACCATACAGAACACATTTTGATCCGTAGACATTTAATTAGGCCGATTATTATTATCCGTATATAACAAAATCAGATCGTTACACCACCTAAACCACGGGCTATCTCGATGGCGATGTCCTCCATGGGGCGTGCAGCGAGCAACATCATTTGTAATTTAAAACGTAATTTGATTCCATGTCTTTTGTAGGATTCGTCATACTTCACCGTCGTTTTGGAAGCATTGAAATTGGACTGTCGAGCGCAAGGCAAATGCCTCATGGGTGCCACCGAGATGGGACAGCTCGCCATGGAATACCTTGACGATAGAAAATTTGAATATAATAAATTAGAGAGAGAAATCAAAGCAAATATGAAAGAAAGGGAGAGAACACTCAAGTTAGCTCGGCGTGAAGTCGCTTACTTAACCGACTCGTTCCCGAATCTTATTAGGAAAGAGGTAAATATGACATACGTTATTAACGTAAGTGAACCGGTTCACATAGTAATAATGTGAATCAAGTTATTCGAATGTAATTAGACTACGGACCTATTTCACTGGCTAAGATTAAGTGTCCGATAATTAACTTGGCAGGTAATTGGTTCAAATTCTGTCCCATTTCTGAAGTCATTCGGTTTACAGTGGCTATTCGGATATTTTCGTGGCACTTTTTTTGTCGGGTACATTGCGTTGGTCAGTCAGTGCAACAACAAAAGTGGCGCGAAAATTTACCCACTCTATATTACGTTCGGAGTCAAAAGCTGGATTAAACTCGACTAAGATATCTTTAATTATTACACACACAGAAATTAATCACCCGGATTTGGCATATGAACTCCGGGTGATATGTACGTGCAAAAGGTGCATTCATTCATGTCATGGAACAAATATTGTTTGCAATGTGTAATGGTAACTGATCCGTGTTTACATCTTCGCATTCAATTTGCTAACAGTACCTACAGTTTCTACATCTGGAATCCAATGCATATTGCCATTAGCACATACTAATTATATCTGCTATATTGTATCTATGACATTGTATTGATTCTCCTTTGAAACCCACCGAAGATTGAGATTGGTCGCTACATTGTGCTCAGCTTAGATATACAATATATGTAGATATACTGTAACGGATTGCTATTATATGTTGACCTTTGACGTCACGTGTGATAGCTTATCACACGTTTATGGTTTAGATTCGTTTGGCTTTAATTAAGGATCTCGTAATGGCAGATACCTGTCCAGCAAGAATGTAGGGTCTTCCTGAGACATATTAAAGTAATTTAATTGAACTAGAATACTTTAACAGGAAGCCACTAATCTCGATGATTTATACGAAGATGATGACGCCGGAAGCCAACAATCTCTGCACGGGGAACTCGAGGATATTATGAATATTTGCAAAAAATTGCAAAACTCTACTCTTGTCTCTTCATTCGATCAAATTATTTTGAGGTAAGTGTACCCTCCCAAGTAACAAAAGGTTCTTTAACTAAGGCGTTTTGTCACCAAACCGTGAGATAGTAGGCTTATAATGGTAACCACTGTGACAGCTTGTACTATAAGGGTTTTTAACAGAGTGTTTTGATTGTATAGGTTTAAAGAGTATTTAAATTCTATAATTTAGTTCTTAGAACGCTTATAGGACCATACAATAGAATGATATACTTAGAAATTTAAAGTGTTGCTCTGAAATAGATATAAAAAACAACGATTATGGTACTATTTAGTACTATAGGCGACATTACTGACACTTTTATGTATCTATTTTGCACTAATAATGCGTCAAACTAACTTTTACAGTACTACTATTGTAGCAGTATCGAAAACACAATTGCAGGATCAATTTGCACTATAAAAGTACCTTGCACAACCGTTACGTAACCTTGTAGCTTCTTAAAAGTTCCCTCAACATTGCTATTGGGCTAGTTCTGAAAAAGTCATGAAAAATCATCGATAGTACTAAATAGTACCATAGCGACTCCTGGTGCAGTTGCTAAATAACTTAAATTCTGAATAGCTCTGTAAGTGAGTTTGTGTGACTGCTACGAGACTAAAGCGTTTTCGGTGAAAACATGGCTGCTGTTTTCTGCTGCTGATAGCACATAAGGAGTACGGCTGGAGCCAATGTGTACTGTAGAAGCCATAATTGGGACAAGTCTTTATTATATTTATATTGAAATATAATTAAAATTCGAAAATTATGAGGGCGCATTGTCAAATTTGAAATCAGCATACTAATTGATTGATTGCAAGTTATGGCAGAGTTACGGTCCGTGAATGTTTTGTAGTATGTCATTATTATAACATGTAACGTTAAGTTACAATGGCAAATGACATAAAGCGTAACTTATATTGATATATTTTGTTTTCTTGGGGAACTGGCGAACACGCGGGATAAAAAAGATCACTGGAATCATTTACGGTGAAAAATAGCACTGTAAATATGGTTTGGTTACTTTTATAGTTCAAATTTGTGACATAAACGTTACTAAATTACAACTATAGAGCTGATTTATCACCGTGAGAGCCTTTAAGTAATGGTTATAGAATAAATCAGTGATGAAACTAGGGCCTCTTTGGGGTTCTGTAAACGTTTACAACACCATTATAGTACTAATCATGAACACTATTCAGCACGTCCTAAAATGTTCTCAAGACTTTTATAGTACCTTTGTTACTTAACCAACAAGTAGCGAATATAGCTAGAGACTAAAAACGAGTTGGCGAGTAGCGAGTGGGCTTGGTCGGTGGGCGAGCATGCGTCTACGAAGGGCGATTGCTAAATGAACTGTCTTGTCACTGTCTGATATTCTTACGTACTAAGTACCTTACGTACCAATCCATAGTCACAACTAGCGTTATACGCGCCAACCGAGCGCCGTTGAACTAATTTTTTTTGGCGACAACCAGTGGCAACAGCGTAACCTGCATTCTCACCGGTCACGTTCAGTGATTAATTATTCCTAAAAAACCTTTATTGTTTTTTTGTGTGAAGACTGAAAGAACAACGTTACCAGTCAGGACGGCTGATGATGGCGCTGGCTCTCAACAGCGATAAGCGAGACGCGCTGCTTGAGGACAGGAAGCACGCGGCTCTGATGATGGACACTCTGAAGAACGTTGGTCAGGAGCGGACTGGGCTGTGAGTATAAACATTTCTTCATCAACCGAGTAAAGGCTCCTCCAGACAGGCGCGACGCGACAGCGCCACGCGACTCTAGTAGAACAATTTCTATAAAAACTTCATGGAAATTGTTCTACCAGAATCGCGTCGTCCCGTTGCGCTTGTCTCCGGGAGCCTTATTACACAGAAATATAAATAACTGTTCCTCACCTGCTTGAAAAACGAGTAGTTTTTGCTGCACTTCGCACTGCGCTGCACTTACTCCACAAAAGTGGACACCTTCCTCACAGACTGCTAATCTCAACTAATCACCTACATCTCCTACTAGTCTAAACCGTTCACGCAAAATTATAGGTAGGTATTTTTTATTGTTATTGCTTCTTCTTTTATTTGTGATCATAATATTATTATTAGTAAGCATATTGTTTAACTTCAACTCTTGCACGGTATCTCTGCAAAGCTAATTCTAGCCGTGGAAGAGGCCTGGCTACCTATAATACAGGTTTTTCCCAATAAACCTATATCTGGCACCAGTCTCTACAGAGGTAGAGTACAGCTGAGACAATTGTGTACGTCATTAACTTTAAGTCAACTTTGTGAATAAAAAATAAATGATAAATTATTGTATTCTCAAGTCATCGATCATGGCCCTTGTAAAAGCGTCGTAATAATTTCGCTGTACAAGCTGTCTATACGCTGTTACAAGCGTTAGTTAGTTAGTGTCAGTTTGTCATAAGTTAGTTTTCGGCTTGTGAGTATTATAATATTGGCAGCAAGTGGGCCAACTAAGCTGTGTTAGTGAAACAGTACTTCGTAGAAGTTATAGTTTAATATAGGTCTCGGCAGGGTCCGAAACCGGTATGATCAATACCGGTATTTTTTCGGTAACAATCTTTTTTTGTACAGGTATTTTTAAAGTTTACCTTAATTCTTTAATTGAATACAACGATGGATTCGTGGAAACTGTCCATACGACAGGGTCTAAGTTCTTCAAGACGCGTCGTACACAGAAGAACAAAAGACTCTCTGATCATACTCTCAAGCTCATGAAGGAACGGCGTGAGATGATCCTGCAGTCTTCAGAAGACGCGTGGAAATACCGGCAGCTCAATAGACAGATCTCTAAATCCTTGAAGAGCGACCTCCGCCGCTTTAATACCGAGCGTATTAAAGACGCCATTGAGCGGAATAAAGGCTCAAAGGTATTTGCAAGAGATCTGGCTATTGGGCAGAGCCAGCTCACGAAACTGAAGACCGACGATGGCAGAATCGTATCCGCCAAACCGGAGCTACTGAGGGAGATCGAGAGTTTTTATGGGCAGTTGTACACGTCAACCAGGAAACCCGTTGTAAATCTAGCGAATGACCCAAGAGCTAGACTGACCCGACACTACACCGAAGACATCCCGGACATCAGCCTGTACGAGATTAGGATGGCTCTGAAACAGCTTAAAAACAACAAGGCACCGGGTGATGATGGAATTACGGCCGAACTTCTGAAGGCGGGTGGAAAACCGGTACTTAAGGCCCTTCAGAAGCTGTTTGGTTCCGTCATACTCGAGGGCAAAACGCCTCAGGCATGGTGCAGGGGTGTGGTGGTACTCTTCTTCAAAAAGGGCGACAATGCCCGGTTGAAGAACTATAGGCCCATCTCACTTCTAAGCCATGTCTACAAGTTGTTTTCAAGAGTCATCACGAATCGTCTCGCGCGCAGGTTTGACGATTTTCAGCCTCCCGAACAAGCCGGATTCCGTAAAGGCTTTAGCACCATAGACCACATACATACGCTGCGACAGGTTATACAGAAGACCGAAGAGTACAACCTGCCTCTCTGTTTAGCATTTGTGGACTATGAGAAAGCCTTCGATTCGATCGAGACTTGGGCTGTACTGCAGTCTCTCCAACGGTGCCAAATTGATTATCGGTACATCGAGGTGCTGAAGTGTTTGTACAAAAACGCCACCATGTCAGTCCGACTTCAGGACCAGACCTCGGAACCTATCCTTCTGCAGCGAGGTGTGAGACAGGGAGACGTCATATCTCCGAAACTGTTCACCGCTGCACTGGAAGATATCTTCAAGGTTCTGGACTGGAGAGGGCTAGGCATCAACATCAATGGCGAGTACATCTCTCACCTTCGATTTGCCGACGATATAGTGGTCATGGCTGAGACCATGGAGGACCTCAGTACAATGCTCGATGACCTCAGTAGAGCTTCCGAAAGAGTGGGTCTTAAAATGAACATGGACAAAACCAAGGTCATGTTGAATGCCCATGTAACACCCACTCCTATCAAGATCGGAGACTCTACTATCGAAGTTGTAGACGATTATGTCTACCTGGGACAAACGGTCCAGTTGGGTAGGTCTAACTTCGAGAAAGAGGTCAATCGTCGAATCCGACTCGGCTGGGCAGCGTTCGGGAAGCTGCGTGGTATCTTCTCGTCCAACTTACCGCATTGTCTCAAGACAAAGGTTTATGACCAGTGTGTGTTGCCAGTGATTACATACGGGACCGAAACGTGGCCGCTCACAATGGGCCTCATCAGAAGGCTCAAAGTCACCCAGAGGGCAATGGAGAGAGCTATGCTCGGAGTTTCCTTGCGTGATCAAATCAGAAATGAGGACATCCGCAAGAGAACCAAGGTTACCGACGTAGCCCGAAGAATTGCCAGACTTAAGTGGCAGTGGGCAGGGCACATTGCTCGCAGAACAGATGGCCGATGGGGCCGAAAAGTTCTGGAATGGCGACCGCGAACCGGGAGACGATGCGTTGGAAGGCCTCCCACTAGGTGGACCGATGACCTGGTGAAGGTTTCGGGGATCCGCTGGATGCGAGTCGCACGGGACCGATCAATGTGGCGACACTTGGGGGAGGCCTATGTCCAGCAGTGGACGTCTTTCGGCTGAAATGATGATGAAATGATGACCGAAATAAAAATTACCTCTATCTTACATCTGCCGTCGGCATTAGTCAAAGGGCGCGCATCGCCAGTGTGTGTGACAGAGTCGACGTGAGACGTACGTAGGCGAACGCTGACTGACTCACGGCTGGTAATGTTTATTATTTTCTAATGCCAACAGATTGTCGGCATTGTGATATTGTTTCTTTCTCGTAATCAAGGTCATTTTTAGGTTAACGGTATTAAAACGGTAACCTCAATAGAGGTAATATGTTGCTTCTTTCTGGTTACCCAGATAGTGGTAATCTAAGTCGTTGACATAATAAACACTTCGATACCTTTACCGTCATTTATAAAGGTTTTCGGTCCCTGGTTCCCGGGTGCGGCGGCCGCGGCGGTGGTAAAGCCTCTCCCTCCCTCCCTTCGAATACTCGGCTTTACCTTAACACCCTTGCCGCTATACTAATACTAAATCAAATATACATGAAAATGAAATGTTTATATGTGGCCATACGCTGACGCTGTACTAATGGCGAGCCCCGATTAAATTCTCTCACAGAACGGTTTGTTATGTAAGTAGATAGGTCGAGGTTGAGCTCGTGGCTAAATAATAACTGCCACTTGGGTTGATCTTCAGGTTAAACCGTGCTTGCCTAGGTTGGTCTGTGAATGGGTGACCACCCATTACATACCAAGATTGTTCCGTGCCGTGTTTGCGAATGGCGAAGTTGCGGTCTCTTTTTGTCTTTGTAATAATATATAAATTAATTAATAGTAAGTCATCTGAATGTTTCTCAATGTTTTTGACATTAGTTTGACATGCTCCATTTATTCCAATAATAAGAACAACCTGTAACGTAAAGAGTGTTGTAGTAGATAAATTAATAAAAATTGATATGCATGTATAATTATGCCTATCAACTTCTACTAAGTACGTATTAGATTATGTTAAGTAGTTGATAAATATACATTCAGTCAATTCTGTTGGCGTCAAATAAACTTCCTCGTCGCTAGAATCACTCATTTAGGTTTTTCACTTGTTTTCAAGTTTCTTGTTTTTAACCTAAGGTTTTATACGTGAAAAGAAAATAGCGCACGCAGAGCACATTTAAAAAAAAATAAAGTACGTACACCAAGAAGGTTCCGAGTTTTGACAAATTAAAAAAGGTTTTATGATAATTTCGGGATCATGGAGGTCGAAGTAAATAGGTTTAATGATGTTTTGAATTCACAAACTTAGTGCACACGATATTCTAAATTCAATTTACTTTATCCTCTGGCGGATAAAAACGGCATTTGCACTCAGATATCGAAGAGCAAAAATACTCTTTCCGAGATGCGGGGATGAAAAAATATTTGTCATAATTTTTAAACTTCTTTTGAAATTCAAACATATTAAAAGACTGTCTTATTCTTTAATTTCACGGTTTGCAAACACAGAGCAATCCAAATCGCATACTTTGCTCCTTTCTCAAAGATCAAGCGTCGAAATACTAAAGAATACAGATTAGCTTTCACAATAACAATAGAAGCATGGGGTCGGGATGTTAACATTTATAATATTATGTAATTTTCCTCTGAAAAGGTCCGCTGTAATGTTTGGAAAAACGGTAGAACGGCATGGGGAAAAGTAATTATAAAATGAGAAAATTCGGTGGCAATAAGTAGTATAATATAAATAATAATACCATAACTCTGTTTCACAAGTATTTAATCAAAATGGATGCCAATTTTTAGTGCAGCTGCAGACTGCGTGCTTTAATAACAATAAAATCGACAGGGAGACAAGGTAAGCGCTTTAAGACTCTTTACTCTTTAAGCACACTCAAATAAAACTTGGTCTTATAGAATAGAATAATTTTTATTTGTACAAAAACATGGTACATTCATGGTATAAATAGGGTTGGGAACTTACATTTTTCGCCATAGAATGGCATACAAGTAGAAATAATCATCACCTTTATACCAATTTTTCTGTTCCTTTTTTCTTTTTGGTATTTAGTTCATATTTTATTGTATTTATTATGGAAAACAAACAATTACGTAAGTGTTCCAAAACCTTAAATAAATATATGGGTGTCCAGTAGAGGACATATCGTTTCTAATTATTATCAGATATTTTTTGTGACTTTCAAAAAGGTAGCGACGATAATGCCATTCTAAAACAGAAGAAAGCGTTAGCGATCACCATAACCTGGTACGCACTTAGCGGTTACCCATCAAATTTTAATTACCAAAAATTTACGAATTTCTAAGGATTTTTTTTTGACAGGCATAAATATGTTGTAGTTGTTTTCATCGGTTCAATTTCGTATTGATTTAAACCTAAAATTTTGAAATGAATTCGTTGTAGGTTTAGCCATTCAGAGCTGGCTTAACTTTTGAGCTAGCGATGACTATACTTACGAAAGCTTCTCATCTGGACGAAGTTATCTACTTGACATTTATTTATTTATATGTCATTATTTTATTATGCCTTCGGTATTCCCTTGTTTATTCAAGCTCCAAATCACAAACTCAGTCTTTTCCCAAGTGTGCTAGGGGCGTATTTCAATCTAGCGCAATGTAGCTGGAAATCCGTATTTTAGTCAGAATATTAGAAACTCTATGTTTAAAACCTTTTTAACCGACTTCAAAAAGGAGGATGTTCTCAATTCGATTGGTATTTTTATGTAGGTATGTACACCAATTACGCTGAGATTTATGATCCGATTTACGTGATTCTTCTTTAGTTTGATGCGGAATAGTTGTCATTTGGTGCCATAAAAATTCAACAAAGTTTGGCCCAGTAGTTATCATTTTATGAACATTTTTTAAATTTATTTATTCTTATGGTATGGACGATGTGCTGGTGTCTAGTTACAATGTAAAATTGATACTTCATTAGGATTTATGTGAGATAACACAACTAAAAGGGTAAGATTATAACATTTTTACAAAAAAAACCGACTTCCAAAGAAAACACTAATAAGTAGAAACTCACTTGACTTTCGGAAGTCAGTGAAAAAATATAATTAAAGAAGTAATTTATTTTTCACACCACCTGCTCGAAAATGTCAAATTATATGTCAAGCAACCTTAACCTAAAGTGAGTCATTAGTGGCCGGGGGCACAGCCGGTCAATAATGTTGTACTGGATTTCATTATGACCCGCTGGTCAATAATGTGATTTGAATTTGGAATCTCACATGCTCAGCTAAATTGGCAGTATAGTACTAACAAACACCCTTTGGTGCCAGAAAGAGGAAAGCTATTCTCGATACCCTTACTACACGTGGATGATATTCTCGATTTCCTACAAAATCATAACGACTGCTTCTTCATATCGTTGCCATGTTTTCGAAGACATAATATTGTAAGAATAATTAGATAACTACGAACCATTTTTTAAAAGGAATGGATTAACATTAAAATTGGCATTAATAATAACAAATACCGTACCGCGCCGTAATACCGTAATAGTAATTGGCTGAAACATTAGTTAATTTATTTTAAGTAAACTGCGCAAAGATTGCTGTGGATTTTGTGATTTAATAAATAAATAATAAAACCGTTCTGTACTACAGTCGATTTATCACATTTTATCAAAATTACTCCATTTTCACGAGCGTCTCCAATGACGTTCTAAATTCAAAATTCATACAGCCAATCATCCAAAACCATTCTACCAGCCCTGTATAAAGCTTAGTTTACACAAACGCCACTTCCATGAGAGTGATATCAATAGACACACACGACAAAACCGTAGAAGAGACTTTTTTTTTTGAAAATCGAATTGATCGTGTCTTGGCTACTTATTGGTAGACGCAATAAAGGCGCGAACTTTTGGCATTTAAATTTTAAATTTGTCAACAAAGTATTATAAAATATCGAGTGATGAAAGTGATTGTACTCCTGAAATCATTACAACCGAAGCTAATAATATTTCCAATGATTTACTGCCGGAAAAGTCAAAGGAAACTTATATAAAAACCCTACGACAATTTCCAAAAATGGAAAAGTACGAAAGGCGTCAAGTCCATTTCGGAACCAGTTCTATTAGTGTATTTTCAGCATTTATCTTGTACTCAGAAGTCAAGTAGCCTATGGTGTACTTATTCAATGCTTAGGTCAACAATAAGCATGAAACACAATATTATAGACATCAAGACATACGCTAAGCTATTAGCATTTTTAAAGAGGAAATCGGAAAGTCACCAATCAAAGAAATCGAAAGTTTTCACACCTTTGAATGTTGAAACTTTTTTAAATGAAGCTCCTGATCATAGTTATCTTGCCGTAAAAGTAAGCACATCTTTTTATTTTTAACTAAATAAAATACAGCATGTTACCAAATAGCAACAAGAACGCTTATGTATACTTACTGAATTTACGTATGTTGATAGTAAAATTTATTTTTATTTTTCAAAATAGGTGAGATGATGTACAATTTTCTGAAGCAGTTATTATAGAATTGTCGCCCATATATGCCTGTATTGAGTAATAGCATTTATTTATCAAAATTCTTAACGGTTCTTTTTTAAAATTGTCAAGATTTAACGTTTTTATTTTTTCAGGTAGTTTGTGAAATATTTTTACGGCCATACAGAAGGTACTTTTATCCATTAGTGCAGTTTTTCCATAAGGTACTTCAAGTTCTGACTTATTTTTGTCGCGTAATTTTCTGTAGTAACTCTTAGTAGCTATTTTGTATAATGAAATGTTAGATTTGACAACCACATTTGTTTCATATATGTAAAGCGATGGCAAGGTCTTCTTCTTCTTTAAGAATCTTTAGACGTATAAAAAACGGTTGACAACTGTCTGTGCCTTTCAGTCCACACATCGCTCTGACGCATCTTTTTTGGGCTCTAAATACGAGTTCTCTATCTACTGAATTGCCCCAGTATATTACGCCATATCTGAGTATCGATGCAACATAGCCGTGATAGGCTGTGAGCACAGATTCTAGGCTCACTATTTTTGAAAGTTTATAGAGAGCATAGGCAAATTTATTAAGTTTTCTTACATATTTCGTCTGTCTGGGGTCTCCAAGTCAAATTGTTGTCTATATTAATACCAAGAAATTTAGTAACAGTAGTTGATTCTATTTTTGACCCTAAATAGCTAATGTCACGGATTTTATTTGGGATCCTTTGATGAAAATGCATAATTTTTGTATTTTCTAAATTTATAATAAGATTATTGTTGTCAAACCATGATATAATTTTATTTAATGTCATATTTATTTCATTTTCATAGGTATTAGGATCATCACACTTAATGATTACGGTGCTGTTCTTTAAGTAGTAATTTAATGTCGAAGAAATGCATAACAGCAACGGAACACCCAGCATAGAACAAGCGTAGTCCACATCAAATATTCAAAAGAATCGATCGGCAAACGGTTTATGTCGTATTATTAATGTTTGATAGGTTTCAATAAAACGACCAATTGCATATTTATAGTCTTGGGGTTGAATCAATACAATATTTAAATTAATGCAAGTAGATGCAGAAAATATTAATTCGTTTGTGCACAACAATTGCGTAGACAAAGACCTAACACAAAGAGTCTGCTGAACAATACCCGGTTTAATTGAATTGCACTTCTTCGATTACAAGAAGACTTACAGGAGCCTTGCCATGACCGTTAACAAAACAATCTTGTTGCAGGAACGTTTTGTTTCAAGCTTATAATAATTTTACTTTGTTTCGTACCATGAGCTCAATAAAACAATCTTGTTTTACTCCTGCTAAAAGAACGAATGATTTATATGATTTGTCTATTCCCTGTCACAAGATTGTTGATGGAAGACACAACTAGGAATATAAACTGTATAGCGCTGTCTCTTTCATAAAACGCCTCTGCTAGGTTGAAGTAGTGCTGCCAACCTAGTGGATTTTCCACTAAAACTGGTAGTTTTGACATCCCTTTTAGAGACGAAATATTTTAGTGATAAGTGGATTTTCTATTAGTTTAAAATAATTCAGTTTCAATGACTGAAAATGCGATCACTCAACCGCTAGACCACGTTTCGGTATACTATACGGGACACCCCGTATAGTATACCGGGACATATGGGACACCGACGCGAAAACGCTTACGACGTACTCAGTAGGTACATCATTCAGAACCCCCCCATATAGAAAATTTTCATCGGTAATTTAAAAAAAAAACTGCTGGGCCCTACTATGACCTCAAGCAGTCTTATTTTAACCTTACTTTGCGTTTTCGCACCATCAATGTCCATAAGGCCTCTGCCTCAAATCTTGCGGGCAACGGGGCGGTGGCGGCGGCGGCGCGGTAGCGGCAAGACCTAATACGTAAAATCAAATGGACCGGCTGGCGGGCCTCGAAAACAGCGACGCGGCAGCGGGCAACGAACGGTGCACTCCAGTCAAGCGGTGACCGCCCGCACCGCGCCGCCGCCGCCCCGCTACCTGCAAGATTCGAGGCATAGGCCTAAAAGAAGCTTGATAAATTCCTGCTAGAATTAGCAATTTTGATGACGTCACCTTAACTAATTCATTCAATTGGTACCATGACGTGTCTTTTGACACCCAGCAATAATGTTTTTACGTCAAATTGCAGGAATGATTGACAGTTTAAAAAAGTTGATCCGTGACTACTTTTATTTTATAATTGCACAAATTAAACTTAAAAAAAAAAAATTTTACAAAAAATGAAACCGACTTCAAAAAACACTTAACGCACTAAAAAGTTAAAAATAATACTACAACCTACCTATATTAATAAACCTAACCTAACCTATGATTAACCTATAATAAAATTTAATAATTCTTTGGAGTCGGTGCCAAGCAATATAATTAGAATTAATGAATGAATTAATATTTAGAAGCTGTAAGATTTATGTTTTGCTTTTTTCTGGCCTTAGTCTGTATATAGTCATTTAGGTAGGTATCGTATATTGCTTGGCACCGACTCCAAATAATTATTAAATTTTAATAGGTTAGGTTAGGTTTATTAATATAGGTAGGTTGTAGTATTATTTTTAACTTTTTAGTGCGTTAAGTGTTTTTTGAAGACGGTTTCTTTTTTTGTAAAAAATATTTTTATTTATTAATTTTTAGTGACATATTTTTAATCTAATAATAAAATATGGGTAGGCCTAGTAAAGATGATTCTCGTGTGATAAAAGTCGTCGAACTGAAACTGAGAAAAATGAAAACGATTAAAAGAAATAAGGGGAAGGAATGATCAACGCATTTTGAATAAGAACCCTGATCATCGCGAAAACAGACTATCAAAGCAGAGGACCCACTTATTACTTAGGTTGAATAAGGAAAGTCAAAAAGTTAGTCTGTGGTACACGTGGAAAGTGCATACCGTTACAATTCCAACAAGCCCAAACACAGCTAAGATACATTGTCTTATTATGGAGTTCCAGTGCTTGTCTCTTGGCTTCATCATCAGATCATCAGATTAGGTAGAATGGGTCTTATTGAACGCAAATGCTTCACTTGTTGTAGAAAATACCAAAATCGCTGTACGTTTCCTATAAAACTTGAAGAGTTCCCTCGATTTCGCCAAGATTCCATCATCAGATCCTATTTGGTGACTATGGGACCAAATGGAAAGCATAGGCTTTGGAATAAAACAATATTTTTTTGGCAAACGACGGAGTTATGCGCGAACAAACATAAAAAAAAATACAAACATCCGAATTGAGAACCTCCTCCTTTTTTAGAAGTCGGTTAAAAATGTATTATCGTGATATATATTTTTAGCGACCAGAAGTGAGAAACAAATAAAAAATAATTTGAAATAACCTAAAACTAATTTATTGTGGACTCGGCTTTAAAAAAATAAAAATAATTCGATAAATCATCATAACTCGAGCAATCACAAACAACCGTTAATTTTCAACACACATAAAGTAATATTCAGAGTAAGAAGCAATAAACAATAAAAACCGCTCTGGTAAAACATAGAACAAACTTACTGCAAAATAGCTTAGGTACCGAAAACCTTACCGTCCGAAGATTAACAAGCAAATGAACGAGAGTCTATGGAGCACTCGTGTTTTTTAAAAAAACCGGCCAGTACCTACTCACAATAAGTTTGGCTTACACGGCCTCTCCTGATCGTGCACCGTCCTCGGCTACACCTGGGACTTCTTCTCCGTAAGCACTGGCAGGTACGCCGAGAGTCTGATCGCCGTTTCTGTCGAATTTGGTCCTATCCGTACTCGAAGCACCAGTAGAACTAGCAGGAGCACCTGAAGGCTCGCCAACATCGTCAGGGTAGTCATAATTATAATCTGTATGAGAAACAAGTGGTTAATTATACGTGACGACGTACACCTTTGCCTATTCTGTTATCCATCATGCATACAAGGCCCTATGAGGGCCTTGTATGCATGATGGATGGCAAAGATACACTTTCAAAACTGAAATTAAAACACTTCGGTTTCAGGAGTATGCATACGTCTTCGTACATCAAATCTCACTCATACTCGTACTTGAACTTATACAAGTTCACCAGGACTGCGCCTGCCAGGACAACACCTGATGCGTGTTCAGAGAACACAACTTCCGGGACAACACCCGATGCGCATACACAGTACGCGACTTCCAAAGCCAGGCACTCCAGGCCGCTAACACATGTTCCAACCAGTGGGCACCTGCCTCACCTTCACACGCACGAATGCGTAATACACGTGACACTGGAATATAAAAAGAAAATAACGGTTCAGTTGAAACTTACTTTCAAAATATGCAGCAAAACTCTCGCCTTTCGAGGCTACCTTGTACTGAGCTGCGGCCTGAGTTGTCTTGCCTCCTAGCTCCATTTAACAATTTCAGACAATATTTATGACAAACACTTGATCGTTAACCTGAAAAACTCTTGGCGGGTGTCTTTGACGATTTACCCGAACGTCTTGGCTATCTCGATTTTTGTCAAGAGATTCTTTAGCGGAGCTTCTGCTGAGTTCCCTTATAGCTTATCGATTTTGTGCGGACTCGGCCTAACCTGACCGTGACTAACAACGCGACCTAGGTACTCTACTTTGGTGGTAAGGAAAGAACACTTGCGCATGTTAATTGAGAACCCGGCCTCGGTCAAAGTCTTCTCTTGACATCGCGTAACAATTAAGGTGGTACCGTCATCGACTGTTCTTACCTTGAGACTCAGTCCGAGCCTTAGCTAAAAAGTCACTCTCTTTATGCTCTGACTAAACGTACCTTTTACTAAACGTAATCTTAATAACGAACGACGCGCA
The DNA here is from genome assembly GCA_949152445.1 of Cerastis rubricosa. Classification (NCBI taxonomy): domain Eukaryota; kingdom Metazoa; phylum Arthropoda; class Insecta; order Lepidoptera; family Noctuidae; genus Cerastis; species Cerastis rubricosa. Next base: position 17,937,567 of record OX424523.1, on the reverse strand, counting down.
TACTCTGCGTATGTCGAAAACTTATCGGACGTCGTGTTTATTAATTCATGAAGGGTTTGAGCATAATTAATCTTTAGCGGACACAATGATTTGAACTTCTTAACGAAATTGGACCACGAACGATCATTTGTAGCCCACTCGTTTAACCAAGGTTTCTCATCACCTTTCAAACAATGCGAGAAACACTCGAGATCGTCCCAATGGTTTACATGCTTAGCCCTGTCCACTTCGTTACACCACACCTCAAAATTGTTCATAGCTGAATCAAAATTCGAAACATAATAATTGTTAGACTTGTTTCTTGTTTATACCCCCAATGCATCAACAAACGCTTGGGTCGAAGAAACTTGACTTTTATCCATGGGGGTGTGCTGTCACAAACCGATGGCGTAACACGCGAACCACTAGCAGTGTTTTCCTCAATAGCAGTCAATCGCGATATAATAGTGCCCAACACGTTTTTCAAAGAAGCAGCAAGAGAGCGGGATCGCGATCTACGGCGACGATGATGTGTACGTAACCTGGACCCTTCTTGCGAACTATTAATGTCACTATTATGTGAGCGACTGCGATGTGATCGTGGACGTGAGCGAGTCCTCTCACGACTCGAACGCGAACGATTTCTACTATGGCGTGATTGTGAACGAGTAGTAACACGGTGCAAATGTGGTCTATCGAGAGGCGATCGCGAACCATGCCTGTGACCTAGTCGTGATTCACCGCGACGGCTACGCTTAGCCCCAGAGCGAGGCGCGGTCCTAACTAGCTTTTCACGTGGCGTTTTATATTTGAAATCAACGGTTTTTTGTGTAGGTATCAAGGCTAATAATTGTGAGCAAATGAGCCGAATCCCACTTCTGATTTTAGCGACCAGCATTGAGAAACAAATAAAAAATCTATTTGAAATAACCTAAAACTAATTTATTGTAAGATGGACTCTACATAACTCGAGCAATCACAAACAACCGTTAATTTTCAACACACACAAATTAATATTCAGAGTAAGAAGCAATAAACAATAAAAACCGCTCTGGTTAAACATGGAACAAACTTACTGCAAAATAGCGTCGGTACCGAAAACCTTACCGTTCGAAGATTGACAAGCAAATGAACGAGCTTCTATGGAGCACTCGTTTTTTTTAAAAAAAAGAACCTGCTGTTACCTTCGCTACTCACAATAAGTTTGGCTTACAATATTGTATTAAAAACCTATTTATTTACGTGTGAGGGGTGTACTAAACACCTCTTCACAATCCTTCGAAAGGTACAGGCGTGATGTTATGGTGTCGTAAACTAGTCGATTGGATTGTATTTCGAGCAATACATATTGCATCATTATCATTATAATATCAGCGAAAACACGTCTGCTGCTGGACGTAGGCATCTCCCACGCATCGCTATATCGACTGATCTTGTGAATCTCGCATTCAGTGAATTCCCGCCACGTTTGCCAGGTCGCGGTTTTCGGAAGTGAATACAGATGGCAAAGGTACGCGAAAATGGCGTCACTTGAGGCTTTTATAATGAGTGTAGGCCATTGCAAATAATATGCAATGTACGCAATGGATAGATATTCAAAGTAAGAGCACAAAGGAGCTCATTAGGACTGCAAAATTGTGTGTGATAAACTGATACCTAATAACAGTTTGTATCTACGTCCTAAACAATGTTGTGGAACAATTTCCACAACATTGTTTAGGACGTAGATACAAACTGTACAATTACTGTTGCTATAGATCGCTCCGTATCGGAAGGACAATCTAGTAACTATAACTTGTATTGCTGGAGAATCAATAAACCTTTAACATTATACCTGTGTTTGTTTGCATGCTTGTACATAACGGTGCTGAATACTATGATAATATATATGTTATGATGATAACTAATTAAACCATTAGCATCCATAAGAAAAATGTGTATATATAACTGTATATATAACTGTATTACAACATAAAGAAGTAATGTATTGTTGCTATAGATTATAACCAGTGTTACTGAGAGTGAGAATCAATATAGTTTTACCATTTAGGGCGTCCACTCCACTAAAACTCGTTTGAACATTCTCAAGTCATCTACAAACTCTTACACACAGTCATCCATTCTACTAGTCCGACAAATACCTGGATCCAAAGATTAAATAAAACGAATTAAGCCACAATTAGTTTATAATCAGAATTCTTTATTATACAATTTAAAATATAGATTAATGACTCGAAGACCAGTCCATAATTAATTTTCCTGGAATTATTTCAACGAGCTGGAAGGAGGATGGAAGCATTCCATGGTGTGGTTTCTAAGACGCATCGATGCAGCTTCAATGATTCTACATTGGTTGTTCTTTCCCTCTCAAAGGAACATCAATGTTCGTAGTAGTTCACGTTCATGTTAAGGTTTTTATTCCAAGCCAACTTTGTCCAAGCTATCGTTTGTTATCTCCTCTGCAAAAAGAATAAGCTCATCTGCGAATCTAAAGTAGTGTAAGTTTCTCCGTGTATTTTAATGCCAAATTCATTGCAGCTCAAGTTCGAGGATTTCATGTTTTAACGCCCCAGGCACTCCACTATGAACATCTAAGAAAAATATAAATACTGTGAAGTTTCACCTAAATTTGAGTTCAAATATCAAGTGAAAGTGTTATTCAGGCTTTCTGTGTCAGGGATCCGAGAAAACATCGAAATTAAAATAACAGGACCAAAATATTAGGCCATAAATATCCACAGTGGTATTCAGGAGAACTTATACGCCACCTAAATGCTAAAAAAAAAATCGCATAATACTTAAAAGTACAAAAATCCTCTCGACATTGTGTCATTTGTGACAGTGCGTGCTAGACATGGTAGGCTTATTGAAAGTCTGTGACAAAAACTATTTAGTTAGAACTGATGAAGCACCTGCAAAGGATCCAAAATAGTTCTGGACATTTATTAAAAACTAGCTGATTCCAGCATGCATTGTACTTGTTCCTTCCTACCCACTACCTACCTACTTCTTACCTACCTGCCACCTACTTCCTACCTACCTAAAATCCTTCTACATATTAAGACGATTAAAAAAAAGATAAATTAAATCGGTTTAGTAGTTCTCAAGTTATGACGTGACCAACGGAAATAGGGATTAATTTTGATATAGATTAAAAGTAAAATATGACTACTTAACCAGCAGAAATGTGTCACATGAACAGAACAGCATCAGGTGGACGTGAAATCTGTACCTTGTTTGCCGAGAACTTAGCGCAAGTCTACAATACCTCGTCGACTATTGATGCGTCAAACTATGTTGATAGCTATCTTACCCCGTCCGGATTCTATAAACTAGAATTTGACGCTGAGGAAATACTCCAATAAATAAAAGCCATAGATGAGCGTCAATGTGCTGGATGTAACGGCATTTCACCCATATTTATAAAAAGATTTGCAAAAGCTAGACCTCTTAAACTTATTTCCAATAAGTCAATGGCGGAGGGCGGTTTTCCTGAGAGGTTTAGTGGTTCCTACTTTCATCATCATCATCATCACTTCAGCCCAAAAAAAAACCTCCATTGCTGGACATAGGCCTCCCCCAAGTGTCGCCATATTGGCATTTTGGGGGGTTTTACCATAATCGCCACGCTAGGCAGGCGGGTTGGCGATCGCAGTACGGTTGTTACAAAAGCACAGAGAACGCTGCTGCCCATTCTCTGGCAAATCCCTTAGTCGCCTCTTACAACACCCACGGGAAGATATGGGATGGTGTTATTCTTTACGTCCGACAACGTACGTACCTACTTTCAAGTCAGGGGAAAAGCAACATGTATCTTGATGATAAGTGATTGGCGTGGTCGCCTATAATTGGGGGTGCACATTTGTATTGTCCGTGAAATGGTAACATGAATGTAATTGTGTAGCCTCTGTTGGCGATCCAATAAATAAATAAATGTCAAAACTTCTTTGGAAAACTGAGCAAGTGGAAATTCATTATAATTTAGATGAGCTTTACCTTGACTTTAATAGTTACACGAGTCGAAGGCGGAACCTTGGAAAAGTTAAGCGCATTCAGTAAGAATTTAATTTTTAAATGAAAATGAAAATTGTTTCCCTCCTTTGTTTACAAGCCTTGGCCTTTTGCAATAAAGAAAACTGCCACTTTTGTTGAAAAACTGCACCTTTAGTAACTTCTATTGTGTAATCTTTTATTAAGTTTTGTGCGACTGCAATTGTCCTTTTGACAGCGACACACCATTTAGAGCAAGTTCCAGGGAGCTAAGAAATATCCTTTTTATGAGTGCAAGAGTTTGACTCATTAAACAGATTCGATTGTCTTTATCGCACTTTCCAAAATCACAACCTTCATAATCAACTTAGCGGCAAGCTTTATTTATGATAACTTTTTCTTCCAGAAAACCATTGCTTGCAACTTTTCTCGTTTAGGAAGTCTCCCAAATGAATTTTCCTACATAAATGCCGTTAAAGTGGTCGGGTAGTAAACATAATGAAGAGCTGAAACATGCATATTTGTAACAAAAACATTACGTTGTGTAGATATGATGTATCATAGAATTATATTCTCTGAGTACTTGCGATCATATTTACAACATTTTTGGTAGTAGGTATTTGGTCTTTGATGTGCAATTTTCATCTTTGTAATCGTGCATTTCCGTTTGAGCTCGGCGAGTATCGAAATATTGAATCAATTAATCAAACCACATCATTTAAGTTCAAGGCTCAAAGGGTCAGGGACTCATTACATTATAATCATCGGATCTGGTTTTATTGGTGTCACTTTGTCTCCTTCCGAAAGCACAAAGAGGTGACACCATTGAGCTTTATTTGTTGGAATTTATTGAGCTTATTAAATTCCAACAAAAATCCTGTTCATTGGCCATAGGGTGCTGAGTTTACTACAGGCTCTTTAGGTGGTGTTGGAGTTTTAAATATAATTTTATTCAAAAGGAACAGCAAACAGCTACAATAAAAAAGAGATACACATAACATTTGAACAATATTCTAGCCCACAACGCTGTTCACAGATGAATTGTGGAATATAGTATACAATTAAACGTTAGGGTAATAACTTACTTACTATCATATTTATATTTACTTTTACACATCATTCAAGAGACTCCTTGAGTAGTAAGACCTATGAACTTACTTGGAGAACTAAATCGTGTTATTGTTCAAAACATGACTAACGGCGACTCTCTACCCCACAGTAAGATAAGGGAACGTGCAATGAAGTACGAAGAAATTAACGATTGAGAGAGCCTATTATGTTATAATGTTTTAGAAATCTGTTCTTAATTGCACAATTTATATTCCAAATTAGAATGCTGAAATTCATGAATTCTAGAAAACTGTAAATCATTCGAATAACAGCGACTCGTAACATTGTATAAAAAGCGCCATACGTAAAGAGAGACCTAAGCCCTCATAAACTTATACTCGTAACTCCACCGGTCAACTCTAGCAGTTCTGTAAGCCCGTTATGTTTCAGTTTTGGTGTACATTGTGTAAAATAAAGTTTTATTCCATTCAATTGTATTCTATTCTCTTCTGCTTTTCGTAGTTGTGACCGTTCTCTAAAACGGAGAATACAAGCTTTTTTTTTTTTTTTATGAATGGCATCTCGCAGTTCAACCTAGGAGGTTGTCGTCTGCTTAACCGGACTATCCTGTGGGTGCCTTAAGAGTAAGGCCTCCAGCCAGGGCATAAAAACTTACAAACTAAGCGACTATACGCTGAGGGCACCCCCTGTGGGGTACGAGCCTCGGCTCAGGGCATCGCTGGGGGAGGACTGCATGGGGACAGGCTAGATCTGAATGATATCATTATTTAGGGGCTGATTTAAAACTACTGGCACAGCATCGCGGGCTGGCTCGAGCGAGGGTCGGGGAGGACATGGACCGGGACGTCGCGACGGACCTCGACGGCGAGGTCGGAAAGACGGCGGTTTGTGTCTGAATTTTTTAAGAGTGCTAGTCTCTTTGCTACTCTCCTGGAGGAGGGTGATAGCATCATCGGGAGTGACGAGGGTATGCCGAGGACGGCGTACTGTACTAATGCGCGAGGGTTCGTAACGGGCGGCCGCTGCGATCAGGGGATTACGGTGTTTACTGGCGTTATCGAAGAAACGCTTCGAAAGACGTTTCATAAACTGAAGGACGGTGGGCATTCTAAGGTCTACGTGTAGACGGTCGTTACGGACATAAAAAGGGGCTCCCGTGACTCTACGTAAGAACCGGTTCTGCAAGGTTTGCATCCTATGGATGTATTTAGGTTTGGTGTGAGCGTACACGACGCAAGCGTACGTCATAATGGGGCGGATCACCGCGGTATAAAGGCGCAACTTGCACTTGAGTGACAATTTGCTTTTTGCCGAGATCATGAAATGAAGCCTACCCATAGCAAAGGCAGCTCGGTCGCGAGCTGCTTTGATGTGCGCCGCGAAAGACAGGTGGTTGTCAAGTAAGACTCCTAAGTATTTGGCTTGCTTCTCCCAAGGGATAGGCTTACCATACATAGTGATCGGGCTGAGCGCGAGTGGCTTATTTTTACGCGGTTTAAAGAAAAGAACTGCCTGGCTCTTGTCGGGGTTCACCTCGATTCTCCATTTCCGGAACCAAGCGCCTAAGACGTTGGCTGAGGTTTGGAGGGTGCTGTAAATAGCGTCGTGACTGCGGCCAGTGTAATAGATAGCCGTGTCGTCCGCGAACAGGGCTAACTGAGCCTTCTTGCTCTTGGGGATGTCACTGGTGAACAGAGTAAAGATAAGGGGAGAGAGCGGGGAGCCCTGAGGGACTCCGGCTCTAATGGGGCGGGGGAAAGACAGTGCCTTCCCGATGCGATAGCGGAAGGTGCGATCCGACAAAAAGTCTCGTAAGATGAGCACGAGACGGTCAGGCACTCCCAGTTTGTACAGCTTATATAATAAGCCGTTGTGCCAGACTTTGTCGAATGCCTTTGCTATGTCGAAAAACAACACCCGTCATCGCTCCACGCTGGAAGCCAGCGCTCAGGTGTTCTACGATGCGGTGGGCCTGTTGAATGCAAGAGTGTCCGGTCCTGAAGCCGAACTGTTCGTTGGGGATGAGGCTCTTAGCCTCGGCGAAGTCTTTGAGTCGCTTATAAATAAGTCTCTCGTAGATTTTACCGAGTGCATTCAGGAGACTGATAGGTCTGTAGCTTGAAGGCTCAGACTTGGGTTTGCCTGGCTTGGCGAAACCGATGACAGTGGCGTCTTTCCATATTTGGGGAAACGCGTTGTTGCTCAGGGCGCCATTGAAGATGGCCGCCATTAACACGACGAGCTGAGCGGGGAGGAGTTTGATCACCCTATTGGTGATTCCGTCGGAGCCGGGTGCTTTCCGCGGTTGAAGTTTATTAATGATGTCTTGCACTTCGTCAGCTGTGACCGGAGGCAGAGGATCATCAGGGTCTTCTTCGGGGGGCAGGGCGGCTCTACGTTCGACGAATGCGTTCACCTCATCGAGATGTCGCTTGTCTACTGGTTGCGAGCTGGGGGAGCACTGGGACTCCAGGCTGTCGGCTAGGCATTCGGCCTTCTCAGAGTCGTCGAATGCGACGCTCTTATCGGGTCGGGTGAGGGGAGGCATCGAAGCCTCTTCGGTGGAGCGCATCTTGCGTTGCAGCTGCCAGAAGGCTAGGTGGGTAGGCTCGAGTTCGCTTAGCGTTTTTTCCCATTGATTATTACGAAACTCACTGGTGCGATCCTTTACAGCACGCTGTAAATTACGCATGTGGGCTTTGTTTGCCTCGCAGGGAAAGCTGCTGTAGGCACGGATGGCCGCGTTCTTTTCGTTTATCAGTTCACGTATGTCAGCGGGTAGTATCCAGCGTTGATCGCTCATTGCTGGGACTTCCCGTGAGCAGTCCTTCAGTACGGATTGCACGTGTTCTGTAAACGAGTTGATGGCGGCCGTCGTGTCTGCGACTGAGACTATGTGGTCGGGGATGGCCTCCAGGTGAGGCGACGTGGTGGATTTCAGCTTTTCGCTGACTTTCCTCCAGTCGGTTATCACTTGGGTCGGCGGGGGCTGGCTGGGGTCAGAAGGACCCGAGCGAGGAACTAAGTGCATGAGCACTGGTCGATGATCTGAGTTAAGCTCATGTAGAGTCTCGATGGAATGCAACTTAAGGTTGACATTCTTGAGAAGCGCTATGTCGAGAACGTCCGAACGTTGGTCGGGGTCGTGGGGATAGTGGGTGTGCTCCATAGGAGCGATGGGATCGAAGTTGAGGGACTCGCCCAGGTTATACAAGTGACGTCCTCTGGCAGAGGTCGTCGTGCTGTTCCAGGCGGGGTGTTTGGCGTTGAGGTCGCCCGCTATGATAACGGAGTCGCTCAAGCCGAAGAGGACGGCAAGGTCTTTGGTGAACAGAGTGTGCTCCTCGGACGTGCCGCCGGGAGGGATGTACGCAGAGGCGATAGTGATCGGTTGATGGCCGGTCATGCCTAGTCGACACACTGAGGTCTCGAGTAGAGACTCCATGGGAGGGGGATCTAAGGGGATGCAATGCAGTTCTTTTCTATAATAGATTAGAGTCCCGCCCTTGTGGCAACGTGACCGATCGTTGCGAACTATGCGATAGTTGGCAATTCTCGGATCGCGGTGACTGGGCTTGAGGAAGGTCTCCTGTACGAGGAGGATATCAATTTGATGGTCGCGGAGGAAGGTGGCGATCTCATCACGCTGGCCTCTAATGTCATTGGCATTAAAGTACCCTAATTTTAGGGATCGGGGTTTGGTGCACGTTAATCTTGTATTATCCATTGGAGTTAGTCGAGATTAAGGTTGCGGAGGAGGTCGCCTAACTTTAGTAGGGACTTGAGGATAATTTTAAGTTTATCGCCACCAGTGTTAGCCGCCCTGAGATCAGCCGCCATGCGGTCTGCTTCGGGGGTGACTAACTCTGCTAACGATTCTAAAATAACGTTGTGAGAGGGGTCCACGGCCGCGGGGCCGGGTGGCGTGGGACGAGCGGGCGCCGGTGCGCTCGCTTGGGCCGCGGGAGTGGGGACAGGGGCATCTAATAGCCCGGGGATGGGGCTGGACTTTGCTTTACTGAGAGCCGGGAAGGCTTTCTGGTGGTTGAGCGTGGTCCAGGGAGAGGGCCTCTGAGGGCTGAGTCTCTCCGGTATCTGGGCAGAAGGTAGCCTCACCGATGGGCTTTCTCTTTGTTGGCGGGCGCTTGCACGCTTCACCAGGTTAGAGGAGGAGCCTTTGGGGGCTTTTGAGCAGCCGCGGTAGTTGGCCGTGTGGCCCGACTGGCCGCAAAGCACACAGCTCGGTGGCTCCGTGCAAAGCGACTTGTCTTTGGGACGGGGGCAGTCTGCCGTGCCATGGTCGCCTAGACACTTTACGCATCTGTGTGGCGCATGGCAGTTGGCTTGGCTGTGACCGTACATCTGGCAGCGATGACACTGTCCGACTACGCTTGAGCGGTAGGGCTTCTCTATTGAGATGCCTGACAGGGAGCAAACCGACTTCACTTTGAAGATCGGGTGGTGACCTTCTACTGGGTCACAGATGACCAGTACCATATCGTAAAGGTCTCCGCCTCTCGCCTTATGAAGGCGGTGGACGGCTGCGACCGGGATGTCCTGGCCTAGGAGGTCATTGAGGATGTCCTCCGTGGGGATTTCCTTCGGGATCCGCCTGATCACCACGCGGGTGGGCTTCTCCTCTGGCAGAGAGTAGGTGTGGAAGGCTATGCGCCTTCCGATTAATTGGCGGGTTAGTTCCCTGAAGTCGGTTGTCGTAGGGACCACCACTTTGATGCCCTGCTGTGTGCTTTTTGCGCTTGTATATTGAATGCGGCGCTCATTACACATTTTGGACACGTCTGTCCATTTCCCTTTGTCCTGAATGAACAACGGGGGAGGGGGCTTCAGCTTCTTTGAAGAAGCGGCTGAAGAGTTAGCCTTAGGGCTGGTTGGCCTGCTGGTATGAGCAGCGGCGGACTTTGGTGCGGGGACCGGGGAGGTGGGACGGGACGCCTCGGGAGAGGGGATTAGAGGAAGTGCGACTAACTTTTTGGCCATGGCGGCCTGCGAGTTTTTGCCCTTTTTCCTCTTGCCCTTTCCGACAACTTGGTAGTCGTCTTCTGAGGACGAGGAAGCAGAGCAGGAATCTAAAACCGATTCCGAGTCGGAGATTGGTACGGTTGTGTCCATGTTCTCCGAAATGGGAACAATAGACGCAGGTGCGGACTGATCCATTGTTTGCGAAACAATGGTTTCGGGATTAGCCGGAATCGCGGCGGCGACGGCTGGCGGTGAGCTTTTTCCCATGTTCCCAGAAACGGGAACAATGGACGCAGGTGCGGGCTGGAACTTTGTTTGTGAAACAATGGGTTTCACAACTTTGGGTCTTGGAGTAGCCTTAATCGCGGCGGCAACAGCTGGCGGTAAGCCTCTGTCGGCAGGCGGCGGCGACAAAGGGCTGTCGAGCGCATCACTGAAGTCAGTGACGTTATCGCTGGTTTGCTGAATGGCAGCAATTTCTGACCCATACTTTTCAAAATTTGGGTCGGTCGTGAAGACGCGGAAGAAAAAACGCAAAAGCGCTTTTTCCTTCTCGTCTAAGGACGACATTTTGTCGGTTAAAAGTTAACGGACATTGAGTGAAGCTCCGCGCCTAAACAGCCTAACAACCTAATTCCTTGCACAATTATGAAGGGAATTTACTGGGTCCAGCGACTCACCCGCTTCAACCTTCCCGCAGCCACAGTCCGAGGATCCGGGCTTGGTAGCAACTCCAACTCCAGTCCAGGGAACTTTGCTTTCAGGAACTTGTTGAAACGGGAAACACTAGCACAGTAAATCGGCGACACACACGTTCGCGACGGAGCCCAATTTTTTCACCTAGATCCTGAAGGGATTAGGCGGGCGGATTGGGTCACCACCCTCTCTTGGTTTCGTTGGCACCGTTAGGTTTCCCACCAAGAACCTCGAAACTGAGGACTTTTCCCTGATGGGGTAAAGGAAGTTAAATCGGAATAATATCCGAAGCAAAATGAGCAAGTGCTGTCTTAATAAAAGACAACAATTGTTCGGGGGTGTAGTCAAGGGACTACTGATGACGTCACGACACTGGGAAGCGACGAACCGATGACACACACTGATAGCGAGCGGGAATGCGAGCAGGTAGCGGCACGTCCGTACGCGGCGGCGGTCAGGCGGAGAGTGGAGAATACAAGCATGTTTGATTATTGTTAAATACAATATGTTAAAAAAAAACCGTGTCCGATCCGAAAGGGGCATATAGGTCCTAGTTTCGTTTACCCTAGCTTGGCCACCATCATTGTCATAGATCGGAATAGGTAGAGTTTTTGTCTGAACTTAAAGATATAGGATATTACCTCTGTATAAAATCACGGAATGATTTTTTCAAATCAGAAATAAAACTGTTAATTAGAAGGAGGTATTATCCACGTGTTACTTACTACCTTTGAAGTTCAGGAAATCAAATGACACCAATCTATATCTGAAAACTTCGATCAATAATATTATTGATCGAAGTCTGAAAATGATAATTTTAAAACACACCTCTGCATGTTAACGAAGAGATGGATTTTCCGTGAAGTTTTAATAGGATCTCTATAGGCTGCTAACCTTGCCCCGTAAAACCTTGTTATTTTAAACAGTATCATTTATAATGAAATTACCATTTCTGTGAATGCACAGACTTCACTATTTCACATCAATTGACTGTAGGCTAATTGCAAAAGTTCGTGGAAACATGCGTTCACTGTTAGGTACCCCATATTCTCCACAAACCCTTCTATTCCTCTTCCTAGAATTGCCACAACAAGCGCAATTGTTGTGCAGCAGTGTTTTCAAAATATTCAATGTGGTTTTTCGCTGTAACCGTACAACTGGCATCGGTGACACTGCCCGACTAAGCTCGAGCGGTAGAGCTTCTCTTTCGAGATGCCTGTGAGGGGAGTATACCGACTTCACTTTGAAGATCGTGTGGTTGTGTCCTTCGACTGGGTCACAGATGACCTGTACCATGTCGTACTTGTCGCCGCCTCTCGCCTTGTGAAGGCGGTGGACAGCTGTGACCGAGATGTTTTGTCCTTGGAGGTCATCTAAGATGCCCTCCGTGGGGATTTCCTTTGGGAGCCCCTTAGGGCTCCGTCGTCTCTCCCTTATTTTTATTTATTTAACAATTTATGTACACACTTAAACAGAAAATAAGTACAAAGGTGATGCTTATTTCTAAAGAAATCTCTTCCAGCATACCTGCGAAAGGAGATATGAAAGCATTAGTTTTTTTGTTCATAAAATATGAGAATATTTTATGAACAAATAAAGTGTATTAAGTAACTTCTATTTCTGAATAAAAGGTCAAAAGCAGAGCTAACTTATCAGGAATAGAGTGCTTAGAATGTATTTTTATGCAGAGTGAGTTCTTTTAGTTCTTAGGCTTTCAATAAAGGTAAAAGCACCAGGGTAGCCTGCGAAATTCAGTGTCTTAAGTTTTTTGCAATTAGCAGGTCAGTGTCAGGTTGTATGTAATGATGATTGAAATATTCACGATCTTAACAAATATCTGGCTTTACTGAGCTATAATCATTAAAACCAATACAACCAATGCAACCTTCTATGTTCATTTATACTGAATGAATGACAATTCATGAGAAAGTCGTTCAATGGGATTAAGCATTATGTTTAACCTTTTGTGAGATTATCGTTAAAATTAATATTTTGTGTACTTAAATTCAAATTGCCTAATCGCAATTATTGTTTTATAATTTAATTAATCTTAATCTTTTGAATTATAACAAACGTTTCATAAATAGGTATTCCTTGACACATTGTTTTGTGTGAACCATCTAGAAGGTAACTTTATTAGTTGCACATTCAGTTGCATTTGTAAATAGAGAAAATAAACAGCAGATTTCTTTGAGTTTACACTCTTTTATTTTCTCAATCTTTTGCGTGCTTCTGCAACTAAATGGCTGGTCTCATGTTTGTAGATTCATTTCAGAAACTATATCTAAGTATCTGTTTTAAATAACGAAAATAGCTTTGTAGAAAAACGTGTTTTGAAATGTTAAGTTGTTAACGCGTCGTAAAAGCTAGAATACAGTAACAGACCACAGCAAACTTATTACATTGAATTAAAAAAAAAGCATCACGAAAATAAGATTTACAGTTTTCGAGTTTTAAAAGCGCACTAAACGTGTCATCCAATTAAAATATGCGTGTAGTCACATATTCAACTACTGAGAGTTAGCGTGAACTAGGAATGCAATTTTTACCAAAATATGGAAGCGCGTGTCAAGGATTTGACTTTGACAGTATTCACGAAAATTCGCTAAATCCTCGGCCTGTAACTATTCAAGTCCATCACATTGTGAGCTCGACGTACTCTTATATGTAGAATTGTGGATATTTGTGTAGCGTAGCAACTGGCTAGTGGCTATGCGTGTATGCAGCCATCGTGTGATGATGGCTCGGTAACGCAGTGAAACAATCAACGCCAGCCGGCACTTCGAAATAAAGTCACTTTTTGTTTTCATCATCATCAGAGTGGTCATTATTTTTGTGTGTTGTATACTTTATGTTGAAACCAAAATGTGTATAATAATTACTGTGAGTAGTCTGTTTGTTGCAGAACGGCTTCATTGATTTGACATTTTAATATTCTCACGAAAGATGGAAGGAGTGGGGAAGCTAGCATTAGCAATACATTAGCGCTAGCGGTTGCACTCCAATCTTTTCTCGGATAGTGACGTCACAAGCAAAAAATACACGACACTATTACTAACGTCGATGATGGTGTTGCCTTGTAAAAGTTTACTAGATTTTGGGAAATGGTGGCAATTGGGAGACAAAAATCATGCATTTTAAAATTCATTCATATGTTTATTTTAATAAATATTTTATATTTCTTAATTCAATTGTTTACTAGCTGTTGCTACCTATCAAAAACAAATAACCGACTTCCAAAAAAACACGAAAAGTTGGAACATACTTCCTGAAGGTGACTTTTGGTTGTTTCATTGACTTTAAATGTTTTATATACTTTTTTCTTATTGTTTCTTTTTTTATATAATTTTGTTTTTTTGTTAATTTACAACCATTTTTTTGTCCTATGGGATAATAATAAATTACTTTTTCTTTCTTTTTTGTTAACTTATTAGCCTATTCTAGGTAAGTACAAAATACCCTCTGACATTTTGATTTCACCCAGAGGATTCGCAATTATACACACAAGCAATAATAGTATTCGAATTTACGGCCGAGACTTGGTGGAAATTACATTGAGACGTTGTGACCGACTTCCAACTACTTATCTAGTAACAGAACAGCATGTAAAACCCGCTGCTGATATTGCACGCGTTGCAACTTGCGCTGCCGCGTGCTCGAGGCCGGCCGAAGTAGTGACTAGTGTAGGTACGTCGACCCCTAAACGTGCCTACGCTGCTATTGTCGCCACGCACAAACCTGTGTCGCAGACCAGGAAGGGGGATAAGAAGAGCTGTAGTGAACCTGCTAACAGGGCATCGAAAAAGCTTGGCACAGCTTCAGGAATGTGTGACAAGGATGGCTTCGTGAAGGTGGGGAGGAAGAAGAGCAAGAAGCCTTCTAGTCGGAACCTGTGAGGGACCGCGCCAGCAGGACCCAATATGATGCTGCGTCCGGCAATACCCACGACGCAGCTCTACGTGTCCCGGCTACATCACACCACGAAGGTTGAGGAGGTCATGGAGTATGTACGAGTGAAGACCAGCTGGACCTTGAGGGTCGAGAAGTTGGAGTTGCGCCACACCACGAATTTCAAATCGTTCGTGGTGCGAGTTCCAACTCATCATATCGAGACCTTCCTCAAGGAGGAGTTTTGTCAGGTATCGGCGATTCTGCGGAAGGCTACGCGACACCACGCAGCGCGACACGACGCCGTCACTTCGTGTACAATAGTTTAAAGATTGAGTTTTATAAAGTATGTATTAGTTTATAGTTAGTCATTTTATGCTTATATATGTATTGAGTTCTATGGGCCTAGTTGCCTGAAATAAAGGATTGTATTGTAAATCATGGAGCATGTGTAACCGTACCTATTGCAAATTACACCGTATTTGAGATCACATTTTGACGGCACGGTTGGCGCACTGGCTGAGCGTTCGGCTGCTGCGCTGCGTGTCGCGGGTTCGAACCCCGCTCGGAACAAATATTTGTATGGCCTATATATAGTTGTTCCGGGTCTGGCTGTTTGTGTATGTGAGTTTAAATGTTTGTTAACCCACCCACGATACAGGAGAAATTCCTAGTGTGGGGCAAAGTTAAAAAAAAACGTGTTTCTCGTATCCCGCTGAATGGATCTCAAAGCTTCCACGTAGCTTGTATTCCTGAAACTAACAACCGTATCACTGAGTCTCTCAAGATAAGTTTAAACTAAACTATAAGTTAAAACTAATAAAATAAAATATATAAAATATAATCAAAATCAAAAGTCATTTATTCAAATTAGGCTGATAATCAGCACTTTTTGAACGTCAAAATTACAAGAGACAGTCCCCCAAAACGCCCGCCCTTCGCCTTCGCCTTCTATAGATATAGATAGATATAAGTTATAAGTTTAAGCTTAATCTGTTTAAACTAGAATTAATTTATTCCTTAATTTATAGTAGACAAAGCATGTTTTTGTTGTTCCGATCTAAACCAAATTGATTCAGTTTAGAAATTATAAAAGTAAACCTACTAAATTGAATGTAACTATGTCTGATACAGCGATTGAGGAAGTAAAAGACACAAATTTCTTAGGAGTTACAATAGATCAACATTTGAACTGGAAGGCACATATTGAAAAGATTAATAAAAGAAAATCCAGTGCTTGCTACGCATTGTCAGTTCTGGCTGAAACTACAAATGACGGCACGGTTGGCGCAGTGGTTGAGCGATCGACTGCTGCGCTGCGTGTCGCGGGTTCGATCCCCGCACGGAACAAATATTTGTATGGCCTACAGATAGTTGTTCCGGGTCTGGCTGTTTGTGTATGTTAGTTTAAATGTTTGTAAACGCCCCACGATACAGGAGAAATTCCTAGTGTGGGGCAAAGTTAAAAAAAAAAAATAATAATAATAAAACTTTATTGCATAAAAGGTGTTGCAGTATATACAATAAAACAGTTGCACTTTACAAATGAACACTGGTATACAACATAAATGGTTGAGGTACTGTCTTCTTAGATAGGCTTCATAATAGCCTGTAGTAAAGAGAGACAGTGCCATATCCCTTTTTTTTTTTTTTTTTTTTTCGGATGGGAAATCATCAAATGACTTCTTCCGCTCTGGGCGGAGCGGAAGGGAGTGTCAGACTTGACTGACTAAAACCCATCCATGTTCCTTCTTAGCCCTTTGCGTTCCAGGGGCACGGTATCTCTTTCGAACAACCCGCAGCCCTGGCAGGCATCGGCCCTCTCGGACCCCTTCCGATTTGCTGACATCTCCTTGAGGCGCGCGTGGAACACGAACGCGCCGTCGGCACGGTCTGTCGTCATAAGACGGACGGACGGTGAGCTAGCCCATTAGTCACCGTCCACAGGCCCGCGCCTACGGTGGCCGGGGGCCACTGGTTGCCCCCCGACGCCCGGGGCGTCTCCCGCGGCGGCTGGGACGTGAGGTTCTCTCCCTCTCACGTTCCGCCACCTCCTTCGCTAGCATGACTGCTTCGCAGAAGGAGGCGACGGCTTCCCATTCCCTCTCGCTCCGGACCATGGATTGAACCAGGGCCGGACGCGAGAGGTCGCCGCCGCCAATCGCCGCTACGAGGACACGGCGGTGCTCAGCCCAAGCGGGGCATAGCTCCACAGTGTGCTCCACCGTGTCCTCCGGCCGATCCTCGCAGTGGTGACACCCGGGCGTTTCCTCCCGCCCGATTCGGTGCAGGAACCTCCCGAAACAACCGTGTCCGGTGAGGACCAGTGCCATATCCCTCAAAATGGAGAAATCAATTGCTTAGTGTTTAAAAATTAATGATATTAGTTTTAATAACATAAACAAAATGATAATAATAAAAATAAAATAAGGAATATGCCTGAAAGTATAAGAGTCTATATCAGATATGAGTAAGTGTGCTGTGTGGGTGAAAGTGTGTGTGTATGGGTTTGTGTGAGTGTGTGTGGGTGTGGGTGGGTGTATGTGTGTGAGTGTTTGTGTTGAAAGTATGAGTGAAGCGTCTATACTTAGGCCAGTTTAAAAAAATAAAATCAAAAAAAAGATTCAGTGTGGAAGAAAAGATTCAGTTTCGTCATATGTTTTGTCTAGTAGGAAGGAGCGGACTGCTGATTTACATTCTTGAACGGGTAAACAGTATACTGAAATATTTGCATTAATTTTGTTGTACAAGAAAGGGCCAAGGTAATAGAAAAATTTTTTCGTGAAAGAGTAGCGGGGCTGTGGAAGGGAACAAATTAAATCATTACGTCGTTTTTTTAGTTTAATAAAGGGAGTAAGGTGATGTTGAAATAAGATTGCATGAAAAATAAACAACTGTCGTACATTTAGAACATTGCATTCTTTATATAAAAGAGTGGTGGAAAATAAAATTGGACGAAAAGTTGCAATTTTTAATATCGCTCTGTGCGCGATTTCCAATGGAAGTAATGTGGTTTTAGAAGTACCACCCCAGCAAGAATTGCAGTAAGATAGTATTGACTGACAGAGCGCATAGTAGACATTGCGGATAATAAATTGGTTAGCTACAGTTGTAAGTGTTTTGAAAATAAACATCAACTTACGCACTCTGCCCGTCAATACATCCACATGGGCCTTAAAGTTTAAGGTATTGTCTAAAATTACGCCCAGATATCTAATATTATTTACAGACTCTATTTGAGCGCAGTTACAATTTGGTGTAGTTTGTGTGAGACATGTGTGAGCTGTGTTAGATTATTTTTTGGCTGGGATTTTGAACTAATAGAAAAAGTGATAAATTTAGTTTTGCTTGTGTTAAGTGTTAGGGTGTGAGCCAAAAGCCAGTCAAGGGTGGAGTCGAGACCCCTTTGAGCTTTAATTTGAAGTTCTGACCAGGAGTCTGCGGAGAAAGTTATTGCGGTATCATCTGCGTAAGTTACAATATTAGAATTTGGGATAATTAGATTGCAGAGGTCATTGATAAAAACCAGAAACAATGTAGGACCAAGAATACTCCCTTGTGGTACTCCATACTCAATAGGAAGCTCGTTACTCACGGTGTTTCCTATTTTAACCACTTGCATTCGACCTGTGAAGTAACATTGGAAGAACTAGAGTTGTGTACCTCTGACACCTATGTTTTCGAGTTTTTGTAAAAGAGTTGTAATGGGAACGGTATCAAACGCTTTCGCGAGGTCTAAAAATACTGTAAGTACTTTTTTATTCTTATTAAGGTTTGACACAATAAAAGTAGTCAATTCGTGTACAGCTTCAGCGGTGGACTTTTTTACGCGAAAACCGAATTGCTGTGGTGAAATAATATTAAAGTGCTCCAAATAACCTCTCAACCTCTTATTAATGAGGCGTTCCATTACTTTGGACAGAGCACTTAGCACTGCAATTGGTCGATAATTGTTAACTAATCCCATCGCCACCCTTGAAGATGGGGTGAATAACTGCCCTTTTTAATGAAGTGGGAAAGACGGAGGTCTGAAAAGAGAGATTAAAAATATGGCATATAATAGGTGCCAGAGTACCAGAGTACCTTTTCAAAATTGTAGGTGAGATCCCGTCCCAGCCAGTTGCCGCACTGGATCTTAAAGAATTAATTGTTTTCAGGACCTCATCACTGTCGGTTTCTTCGAGGGTAAAGGAGGACAATACGGTAGGAGTCTGTGACGAGGTCGTTTGTGATGGTTGCACAGTATTTCCGGTGATTTTATCAGCGAGTTCCTTTCCGATGTTAACGAAAAAATCATTTACTTTGTTACATGAATCAGTTGGGGAGTGTGAATTAAGTAATAGTTGAGTTGATGAGTGCTTTGATTTGGTAGAGTCAGTTATGTTTTTATTACAGTCCAGAGCGCCTTAGAATTTTTACCTGCATTTTTTAGTTGTTCGCTGTCGTATTGCCTTTTGGCTTTTTTTAGGAGTTTAGTACAGAAATTTCTGTAACGTTTATAGGTCATATGGAGGATTTCGTTGTTTGGTGATACTTTAAGCCTTTTGTGAAGTGTATCTCTGTTGCGAATACATCTTAACAAACCTGGAGTTATCCAAGGTTTGAGTACCCTTTTCCTCGCTGGCTGTATTGAGGTGGTTGAGTTCTCCAGTATGACTTTTGACACTAAGTTTACAAGTTTATCAGTAGCAGCATTTGCGTCCTTTATTGAGAGAATAGGGGTGAAATCCAGCTGTTGGAAAGATTTGTCTAGGCTTTCAAAATTGATTTTAGTAACAGTGTAGTTGTCTCTTGAGCGCGCTTGTTTAGTTTTGATGCATGCTAAGGAGGAGTAGTGGTCAGTTATGGTGGACTCAAAAATTATTGTTGTTGCAGGACAATTTGTTCGCATAAAAGTGTGGTCAAGGCAGTTGTTTCCTCTTGTCGGAAGTGTATGAGCAGGTAGAAAGCCATGAAATGCGAGACAGTTTAAGTAGTTTTGGGAGCGAGTATCCGAGGGAGAAATACAAGTGTTACTAGAAATGCTTATTTTGGAAATGTGTACCCACTGTTAACTTATGGTGTCATATTTTGGGGAAACTCGACAAACGTACAATCCACTTTCATTCTCCAGAAGAAATGTCTTAAGACAATATATAACATGTATAGTACCGAATCATTAAGAGATGTCTTCAAAACGGAGGGTTTCCTTACACTGACTGGTATTTATATACTTGAATTATGTTTATTTGTTAAAAACAAGATGCAATATTTTAATTTAAAATCAAATTCTAAACGGAACATTCGGAAACAATATAAATATGACATTAATTTACCGGTTATTAACAATATGATGTATTATAAAAGTACCTATGTTACTGCTATTCGTGTGTACAATCAGTTACCATCAGCAATTAAACAATTAAATGGAAATATGTTTAAAAATAAATTGAAAAAAATGTTAATTGATAATGTATTTTATAATCTGCATGAGTTTTTTTGATAAAAAATAATGTTTGTAAGCCCCTAATTTGTTAAAATACTATTGCATATCTGACTTGGGTAGACTGTTGAAACCAAAAATGTAATGTTTATTGATAAGAACTTAATGTACACAGTTAAGCAATAAATATATCTTTACTCTTTAAACTTTCTTCTTTTTTTTTCTTTTTGTTTGTGTCTTGGAAAAAAATTATAAGTAGATATAGGTTATCTCTATAATTTTATACGTCAAGATAAATAAAGCTTAAAATATTGATAAACTATTTTCTAACCTAGTTCCAGTTGTAACGACCTAAAAAAGCAACTTAAACAAAAAGTACTACAGCGCCATCTATGATAAAACTCAAGAACTAATATGGTCTGAATCTCGCAAGCATACTTAAGAGTATATAGAAAAACCCGACAACAACTGTCGGGCAGTTGCCCACCAGACATAACTCTTGTCTGATCGGAGGATCCTCCCTTTCTATAGGGTAGGGGAAGAACTTTACACCCTGTTCCTCATACCCCTACACAGTAAATATTTTGGTAGGATCTGGAATTGCTTTACGTAACATTTTTTGGTATCGTGTATTCTTCTTCTTCTTCGTCGTTCCCTCACTGCTGAGGATCGCGACCACATATGATACGCTTATAATACTGGGCCGGGCAGAAGGTAAACGCGCGCAAGGCAGGGCACCGGCAAGATGGGCAGACGCAATCAAGAAGGCTGCTGGAGGCAGCTTGTACCGAGCGGTTCACACTGCAGGAGACCGCATGGCTTGGAGACGTATCATATGTGGTCGCGATCCTATCATGTATGCATTCATTAAAAACCTGTTATTTTGAAATTACAAACAGACAACTAAAAGGACCATTGACACTTTTGTATGAACACTGGGCCCACTTTTCAAAGTTGTGCAACAGTGATGAAACGTATGTCATATGAAAGTCTTTGGCGTTTAATTTATTGCATTAATATAAGAAGATAACTGTCAGTAGGTATTATTCTTTAGTTTATTTTCTTTTTTACTATTATTTTACATCGTAAGGGAGGAGGGTTGAATAGATACTTTTCAAATTTTACCACCTCTGTTGTGTCACACCCACCTGCAACAAAAATACATTATTATTCTATTCTACCCATTTGAAACAACGCAAGATCTTAATTTACACCTATTATTTTGCATTGCATAAACTTTCAAAATCTAAAATTATAATGAGATGTCAATTGTGTAGGTACAGTCAGCAACGGAAGTCGTTGAACATAATTTGTTTCCAATATTTCCTAATCATTATTATTTAGCATAAGTTACTGACCAAAGTAAATTATAAAACAACTTGTCATAATTAAACTACAAAAGTCGCTGAACTCAGTTAAACCATAAATTGCTATACATTCCTACCGACAAAATTGTATGATCTGTAATAAATACAAAAGTCGCTGATCATAGCTAATTTCCTACATTTCCAGTTCATTGAACCCGTTTGCTACAAGGCACTATCCGGCGAAGCGCAGCGCACCGCATTTTTCATAATCAAAACATTGCCGAATAAACACAGCTACTAGTTCAGAATATAAGTACAATTTTTTTTTGTTTTTTTTTTTTAAACTTCCCATAGGCTCGGGATACACTGGGAATTTCTTCTGTGTCGTGCGTGCATTTAGAAACATTTAAAGTAACATACACAAACAGCGTTTTAAAAACTTGAATAATATTTATTTATTTATACTAATATTACAAAGCGGAAATATTTGATTGTTTGTTTGTTTGCATTGAATAGGCTCCGAAACTGGTCCGATTTGAAAAATTCTTTCAGTGTTAGATAGCCCATTTATCGAGGAAGGCTACAGGCTATCCTCACATTTCCCCGTTTTCGCAACATTTTTCATTGCTGTTCCACTCCCATTAGTCGTAGCGTGATGAAATATAGCCTGTAAC
Source organism: Cerastis rubricosa (assembly GCA_949152445.1). Classification (NCBI taxonomy): domain Eukaryota; kingdom Metazoa; phylum Arthropoda; class Insecta; order Lepidoptera; family Noctuidae; genus Cerastis; species Cerastis rubricosa. Next base: position 17,915,560 of record OX424523.1, on the reverse strand, counting down.
CTTTCTCGATAAATGGGCTATCTAAAACTGAAAGATTTTTTTAAATCGGACCAGTAGTTTCGGACCATAGTCAATGCAAACAAACAAAAAATCAAATCTTTTTTCTTTATAATATTAGTTTAGATAACCTACCCATTACCTACATAATAAAATACAGAACCTTAAAATAAATCTATTATATATACTAATAATCTATATACTAAAAATATAATACTAGTTTGTTTGTTTACTTGAACGCGCTAATCTCAAGAAGTACTGGTCCGATATGAAAAATCTTTCAGTGTTGGATAACCCATTTATCGAGAAAGGCATATATAGCATCACGCTACGAATAATAGGAGCGGAGTAGCAATGAAAGATGTTGCGAAAACGGGGAAAATCTGACGCAGACGAAGTTGCGCGGGACAGCTAGTTATTTATAAAAACGAGCAAAAAAAAACAATTTTGGTATGGGTACGGAACCCTAAAAACTCGCGCATAACACGTTTAGCGACTTACGGAAAAATATAAAAAATACCCCCGACACTACAAACCTCTTAAAAAGCCCATAATAAATTAATCCAAGCGCCGTCGTAGCGTCGGGGTTCCGCTTTGTTCTGTGCTTTGTTTTGTGCTCAAAGCGGTCCCCCGACGCTACGACGCTTGGATTAATTTACTGTGGGCTTTTTAGAGGTTTTATGTGTCGGAGGATTTTGTTTTTCTTTTTTTCATACTTTTTAAACTTATATTAGTTTTTCTTAGCCTTGACTGTCCCACTCCTGGGCATAGGCTTCCCCATTCCATCCAATTTTTTCGGTGTTGCGCTTCTGAACGAAAACCATTTTTTTTTAAATCGGTTCTGCCGTTTAGGAGCTACGATGCCACAGACAGACACAGAGATACACAGATACACACGTCAATCTTATAACACCCCTCTTTTTTGGTCGGGGGTTAAAAATTATAGTTATCGACTTACGCTGTAATGGTGTTTAGCGACTTACGGCAAAATGATAGTTATCGACTTACGCTATAATGATGTTTAGCGACTTATGAAAATATTAATGCTTAGCGTTTTTGTAAAATTGAAATGATAACCTTATTGTGTACTCTATTCTGGTAAGTGATTTATGGTCCGTTTTAGTGTTCAGGAGTTTTGAAAATTAGTATCTGTTCATGGACTTTTGTTGCTGACTGTACGAATAGTTTATGACAAGCGTTGCATATGCAATGGCGAGTATAATTTTCAATAAATTGCAAACACTGACTATGTGACAAGCAAGAAAAATATTATTACTATCTTCACTTCCCATATTGCAAAAAACTATAGAGGTTCCTTGTTGACTACGGAACCCTAAAAATCAGAAAAAAGCGTCAAAGGCTCTATGGGACGATTTGAATATCGTATGAAATATTCACAAAATTCGATATTTCATAATTCAAATAGACTGTGTGGTGACTGGCATATAGACAAACTGGCTATTATCATCAACAGCCTATAATGTTCCCACTGCTAGGACCCAGGCCTCCTCTCTATGAGAGAGAGAAACTGGCTATAGCAAATAGAAATAAAAATGCTATTTTAAAACATTAATCGCGTTTCCGTGAATTATACATGTACAATGTACAGGCCTGTAATTCAACTAAAATATTACTGAATGCGACAATGTTTATTTTTGTTGGTTTTTGTCCAAATTCATGATCATAAAATTCATAACTACTCTCGCCAGCACCTAATCGACTTACGCCACAGCGCCCATATAAACGTATTTTTCAAGAAATACGGATATCTTTAGAGGCAATACAGCGCTCGTTAGGAGGTCAAGGAGAGGGGCTGACAACTGATCGGTACATTACTGGCATTCGACAAGACCACGTTATTCCCTTCGCTTGATTTCCAACAATAACTTGTCAATGCACGATAAAGCCCGCAATCACACGTCGCGTATCACTCAGCAATACCAGAACGAAGTGAATCCATATGTGACGAGCTGAAAATAGGCAGAAATCAAGTCCCTTCGAATATTCAGGCATTAAAGCCTGTTTTGTTAGTAGAGTGAAATTGCGTACGTCAAGACACCTTACATTTTTATTAGGTCAGTGAAAAACCGACTGGAAATCGCGATTAGAGCCAGGGGCAATACCAAGAAATGACATTGTAAATTTATTTAGATTTCTAAAACAGATTTTGTAATTTTTTTTTGAAAAATAAGCCGGAACAGATTTTGCTAAATTCCTTTTCTTTCTTACATTTTCATTCAGTTAGAGTTCATACTATGAAAAGTTACGAATAAACGTTGATGATTGTGGCATCAATTTATTAATTCTTAAGCTTTTTAAACTCTATATGAGATTATTTTGTAAATAAGTACTGTATTTCTTCTTCAATACGCATATGAATGCACTCTAAAATGAGAAAGGGGTTGGAATATTTTTGTATGAAGCGTGGCTGGCCTAACATCCGCCATTTTAATATTTCCAACTATCAATGCAACTTTTATTTTATTAGCCACGCAAGAAACTTGTATTAAACGATAGCTGGCATCAATACTTTTTAGTTTTTCATAACACCAAATCTTTCAAAGCGTCAAGTTTCCGAGTTATACTTATAAGGTATCAAAGTTCGAATCTATTCTAGATCATACACTGTGTTAAACTTTCAGGGTTTTTAACCAAACCTTTACTATCATTTACGGAATATCATGGTTATTTTTTTCTTTGAGTTCCCGATATTTCGACGCTGTCGCAAGGGCCATGATCGCGGGCTAACTGGAGAATGTCAGTGGATGGAAAATAAATAATTAGGAGCAGACAAATCGGTCTACCCTTTATCTTTGTCTTTTGCTACGCGAATAACTGGCACTCGATACAAAGTCACGGCAAAACACACTCACAATATCACTAGGTTTTGTGGAGTCCTTATTATGACGCCAGCTATTTCTTTTGAGCATGCTTATCAATGGATTCTACGTATTTGACAATTAGAAGCCGTCCGCTCGATTGATATTTTTGTATTAATATAGGTCATACCAATGGCACAATCTTTGAAAAAATAATGGAATGGCGGAAGTTAGGCAAACCCCTTTTTATCATGTACTTAATAAATAATATTCTATCTATCTATCTCTAATAGCTTGATTCTATTTGCTTGGTCGTAAGTGTATTTCTTAATAAGACCCAATTTGGCTACCCACATTTAAAAAAGTTTGGCTCCTACAGGAAAACTAAACAAAACATAAAAAATACATGCACCTTAATGATAGTAATGTATCTGATGTATAGTAAATGTTGAGGTAACTTTCATCATCCAAAACAAATAGCAACTTTCCAATAACGCTACTTATATGAATGAGGTACGAGTAACTATTGATTTACAGTTCGAAGCTCTCGTTCGCGTATTTTTCCACGTTTGCTTTTAAAATCATAAACGTGTCTGAAATTTTGCAAACCACGACAAAGGATGGATAGCGATGTGAATTTAATTTCATTGAGTCTGTTATGGGTTATATTGTGACTCCAATTTCAAGAACAAAATCACAATTTTGTTTAATATTCGGGCTTACAAAATAATTGAGTAACTGAATAAAATTTCATGGAACAATTAACTAGACTAATTGTTTCCTGGGATGTTTCCGCACAAATAAATTATAAAGTAACGTTGTTAATTGATTCAACGCGAATACACGTTAATTTACACGTGTTTTCAGATTCCTTGGGCATGAATACGTATTGTTTTCCGGTTTTTATTTCGGTGTTTCAGTGGCTGTGGATATAATCAGTGATAGCTTAGTGGTGTGACCGTCGGATTGCCTAGTCATAGGTCTCGAGTTCGAACATCAGATTTTTCGAATTCATGTGCGTATTGTATAATTATTATTAGTTACTATGAAGGAAAACAAGGTGATGATACCAAACATGCCTGAGAGATAATTCTCCACGGTATGTTAACATGCCGTCGATGCCAAGTCACGGGGCCCATAGGTGGCATACAAACTTTGACACCAGGTTAAGCTCCTAAAGTTTCAAACGACTTTTGATTAATAGTATATTTCATTACGAGTGCGGAAAGCCTGTCATTGCAAAGAGTTCCGACAAATGTCTACCCGAGCCGAGGCGCAGCCAAAGGTGAGGGTTGACAGTCGGAACAAGTTGCAATGACGGTTCTGCACGTGTACTAAACAACTATTTTTAATACAGTAGCGAACAAAATAAACAATTTAATAAAGACAATTTTTGGAAAATGGCGCCTCCCGTAAAAGAATATAAGTAGAGATTTTTTTTTGTTTTCTTCACCCGCTCTGGGTAGGCGAAGGGAACGATACCCATACAGCCAAGTCTACAGTAGTTTTTTTTTAATATGAAATGAAAATTAAATTAAATGAGATGAAATGAAATGAAACCTAACCTAACTCATTGAATCAAATCATTAAATCTGATATTGAAACAAATTAGTAGCTTCTTTTTAGAAATATTTGCATGAATCATAAAAACTTCTATGATTTTTTTTTAGTAAAAACTTCGTGGTTGGTTTTTTCTTTTCAATAGACATTATTTTGACAGTTGGGAAAGAAAACGCACGAGTTCGGAAAAGGTAAAGAAAAAGCTCGAGTGTGTAATAGCCCACATCCCGAACGCTAGACGTCCCTGCAATATGCCACTTTTTGAGCAACTGTATTAAAAAAGCTTTTTCATGTTTTTGGAATGTTAAGTTTACATTACATAATGTTAATCAAACCAGCAACACCCTCTAAACTAGCACTAACTTCAGCAAGTATTTGTGAATTCATCAGCCTCAAAATACTCGTGCGTCTAGACAACCATGCATGACCGACCACGCATGTATTTTGAGCTTTAACTAAACGATGTGACAGGTGCAAAACATGTTTACACGTGCATCACATGTTTACATGTGCATCACTAATACCTTTCAGAAAACACAGATGACTAAATTTAGTACTTGTGAACAATAATGTGTAGAATTTCCGACTTATTTTTAGGGTTCCGTACCCAAAGGGTCAAACGGGACCCTATTACTGAGACTTCGCTGTCCGTCCGTCCGTCCATCCGTCCGTCCGTCCGTCCGTTTGTCACCAGGCTGTATCTCATGAACCGTGATAGCTAGCCAGTTGAAATTTCTACAGATTATGTATTTCTGTTGACGCTATAACAACAAATAATAAAAACTGAAAAAAATAAATATTTAAGGGGGGTCCCATACAAAAAAGTATTTTTTTTTCGTTTTTATAAATAATGGTACGGAACACTTCGTGCGCGAGTCCGACTCGCAATTGGACGGTTTTTTTGATATCGTCACGTTACCATTCGTGAATCCTTCGATTATGCAACTCACACCTTGAAATCGTTATTGATTATATGAAAATTACAGCGTCTTTTTGTGATTAACATCGGTTTGTACGTACAATACAGTACAGTACTAATTAGAGAAAAAACTTGTGAAAATAAAAATTTAACTACAAATTTATATTTATTTTCTAGAAACTATCTAGAAAATAATGATTTAAAAATATAATTGGGATAAATTATGGTGATTTTAACTAAACAAGTCTTTCGAAATCTACGGGTTGTGTTCAAGCCCTACCTGCGTCACTAGCAGGACCTTTGAAGCCCAATAAGGGATAAATAGCCCCCACAACTGGTGACACGTACTTGTACGTTGGCTCAGGGCAGTAAGGCTCGTTGCCACTTTGCAGTCACACGGTTACCCTTTATATCACTGATTCAATTGTCAAGTCATCTTTATTCTACATGGACATTATTTAGGTTTCAAACATTTAGTACCCAAATATTGAAGGCTTTCGATGTAATATTAAAAAAAGTTCAAGAAGTAATTTCCCATAAACAAATATTTGTGACAAAAAAAAATTGGTTATGAAATTAATGACGTCCTTTTTATGTTGCTGCTCAACAGATATCTGGCGGAAAAAAGAGCACTGCGGTCACAAATGGACGCCGAGAACCGAGCGGAGAAAGAACTATCAAGAACGTTGGATGAGAAAGGCAGACTCATTATAGAAATGAGGACCTCTTTGCAGCAAATCAACGAGCTATTATCCTGTGTTGGTGAGTAAACCATATTATACATATAATCCCGCAGCTGAGCACAATGCACGGTTTTACGAACCTAAATTAATCTTTAAATATAAAATTCAAAGTCCTGACTGACTGACTGACAGAGATATCAAGGCACAGCCGCTGCGGCTTGTCCTAGAGACCTAAAATTGGGAGGGCGTGTTCTTTGTGAGGAGTAGGTATTGTAGCGTAAATTAAAAATAGTTGTCGCTACATGTGTCACGTTTAATTTTTTAGATTATGCATTTTGCCCTCTGTATAAACTGCCTTCAAGAAAAAAGGTTGTCTTTAAATAACTTTTGTTCTTATTTATATTTTTAATATTTAATTGCAGTCAAATAATTTATACTTTTTACATTCAGGTAACTCACTTAATAGAAAAAAAGATATAAATAATACAAACATTTTTAAATAAAAAAATTTATCCAAAGAAAAAAGGATGGAGGCGATGGAGGCGATGTAAAAAAAATGACTTTCAGTAAAGTTGCGAAATGGATTGTCTAGAAAAGAATAAAATTTATGATTTTGAAAAATAATGCCTATAGGTGAGAAGGGGTTGCAACCGCTATCCGGCCCTAGGCGCGATTAAATTATATCCGTGCTTAAATATGATATCGAAAAAAGTTCATTCCGCGACCTTTTGACACGAATAGCTGAGAAAATAAAATGATGGTATAAAAAGCTATTCAATAAGTACTTCGCTATTGCTACAAATTATAAAAAGTGGATAAGAACAACATTTTGGGATAACTTGACGCGGAGCGATGTCACGCGGACTGATGTCACCCGCAAGCACACGCTTCCCAAACTCAGTCGGAATTGAGTCGCGGCGTTGAAATATCTCGGAACATCAGTCCACAGCTAATTGTGTAATCCTTGAACCGATTCTGAGCGAATCTATGGTGAGAAAATAAAAGGAAATGAACACCATAATACTCAAAACAGAACCTTCCAAGCAGTTAAAATTTAAAATGTTTTAAATACATACCGGTTCTTTGTATAAAGTCTTATGCAACCGACAATTTAGTACGGTGCTTATAGATAAAGCCACAACTTTACATTGATTGCAGACAGTAAAGGATAAAGATTTATCAGATTCGACACAATAATTTAGTTATTTCTCTTAAAAACAGAATACCATGCATGCTTCTTCTAAAAAGATACGTCGCCAATTGACAAGAAATTTTTTTCTCTGTCATCCAATGGAATGATCATACTTTTAAGTTTGAACGGAAATAAGAAAAAGAAAAAAATTAGAAATGTGGTCGACTTACACGAACGGTATAGTTTTTATTCAGCCGAATCAATAAGCAGCGTGCTAATGCTGCAGTATCCACAAAAAAAGGGGTTTTCGAAATTTTACCCCTTTTTTTTATTTTTCAAAAAAAATATTTACACCTAATGTGGTAAAATAAGGGATGAACGATTGTATGGAAACCGGTCATTTTTAAAGTTAGAATCCTGAAATGTATATTCAAACTTCTTTCGGTTGGAAATAAATAACTGCTATCAGCGTTTTTTGAAAATGTACCCCTAAGAGGGTCTTAGAGGAGTCGAAAGTTTATTTTGGAAATCAATAAGAAGAACGAATATTACAACTTTTGAGTAGAAATAAATGCATACGTATTCCGTCGTTTTTGAAATACAACCCAAAACGGGAAAAAAGGGGTTATAAGATTTGTTTAACAAAACGGCCTGATCTGCTTGAAATTTACTATTTGTGTTTCATGATTGAATTAAAAAACACATATTTCAACGTTTTCAGAAATTCCACTCCTCAAACGACAAAAAGGGTGGCATTTTTTTTTTATGTGTTATTTCGCACGCAAAGTAACTTCATATACATACTTCTAGGGGATCTGGGAATTTGCGCAAAAGACATTTGTGCGAAGGTCACTTGCGGGAACTCATTTACGCGACTTATACTTGCGCGACAGACACAGGTTTTGAAAAATAAAATGGTGGAAGTTAGGCAGACCCAACTTAATACAAAAATCGTCCAACCCCTTTGTAGACAAGTAATTACTAAACATTGCAGTGCCTCATTAAATCTGTTCGTACTACTAAAAAGTATAGATGCATAATACAATTCAATTACAATTCCCAAACTAACCAACTATATATGGCCTAAGATACTTGTTCCGAGACTGGCAGTTTGTGTATGTGAGCTTAACTGTTTGTAACGCACGATACAGTACAAAATCTTAGTGTGGCTTAACTTTTTTTTTTTGTAATTAAATAATTGATAATACGATTTGAAGCTCCATATAACCAATCGCCTCGTGAAAAGCAAAATACAATAAGGTATAATAGAAAGCCTTACGCGTAAACAAACTTCACAACCAATTTCTAGAAGTCTCACATCACACACAATCACATCGTCAGCAGATCTAAAATGACGATGAGAATGACAGGTGTCAATTATGTCATCAAAGAATGATTGGAGTTTTTTTGGCGCTGCTGATAGCGCTGCTAGATGGCACTGTTGTAACGGGTATCTGCACGACATTGAACCCGTAGGCAGCGTTTTGTCAAGTTCAATGCCGGTCTGGATCTGGGTCGTTGCCAGTGGGTCACGCCCGGCCGACAACCGGGTTCAAACACGGTCCTCGACACTGTTAATATTCAACAGGGAATTTTAGAGTTTTATTTCAGGATAGATTATTTTAGAACACAATTTTTTTTTTTTAATTTATGTGTTCACTTTTTGTCGCTACCTAAGACTTTATGTCGTCCCTATTCGTTTATACATTTGTAGGTTCGGAGGTGAAATTTATGATGCGTTGATTAGACTAAGCAATGTTACTAAAAGTTCACTGCTATAAAAAAAAAATATGCAATAGTCAGTGTTCACGGCACTGGAAATTATTTTTATCAAGCAGTCATTTGCCGCGCCACGATACTGAACACTGCTTTTTGATATTTTTCGCGTTACACTGTCATTCAGCAGTACGCACACTAATGTCATAGCAAATTGCGCTTGTCAAGTTTTAGCTTCATTTATAGCGCTTGTTAACAACCGACATTGCAACATGTCACACAATCTTTATGCTTTAAAATTTATGAGATGTGTTAAATGTTTTACCGACTTATTTATTTCCAAAAACTTTCTCTTATTCGGCCCTGAAACACGAGTTCGAACCCGCGCCGTAAATATACCAATCTGTAATCTCCCAGGCTCAACTACCCAACTACCCCACGATAAATAAATAAGCTAGTGCGCTGTTTACGTAGCCGGGCTTTACGACTTATACCTAATAGATAATAACGGGAAATTATAAATACTTATAGCCGCAAACTTTTTTTTGGTCTTAGTACCTTACCTCTAATTTTATATGTAAGCCACGGAAAAATAAGAAGGCTTCTAATAAACTAATTCGTCTTTTTACACCGCCAACTAAACATTTCAAAGAAAGTGTCAACTAAAGAGCAACAAATATTTTTACTTATCTTTTTAGTTTTTACATCACCATCTAAATTACTAACTCAGCCACGGATTTTATTACTCGCCAACTTTTTACGTTTTACAGCTTCAACGAAAATAAATTTATTTCAGGCATCAACTTGAAAACTTAATTAATATAACTTAGCATGTAAAATAATACATCGTATTCATATGAAAATAGCAACTGCCACTGGCCGCTACCTCCAATCTCTATCCTTAAATCTCAAAGAGAGCGCTGTTCGATTCATGCGGGGAGTCGTTTCGTGTAGTCAGAAAAATATTAGTCAACTGGACTGTAAATCTTTTATTTAGTTAAAATAAACACTAACACTCCTCAACATCGTAAACAAGGCATTACGGCAAGGAGAACATAGGATGCGAGAGAAAGCGAAGCGAGCTCGAGACTTGCGACAACCCGACATGGACAGGTTAGGTTTGAAGGAGATGGCGGGGTCTTGTGAGCGAGCGAATTGAGCGAACTAAGACCCTGTCATCCAATTCGTGTTAGGTTACTTTAAACCTTGCAGACAGTATGTTGACTAAGCCTATCACAAAATATTGGTGTTTACCATGAACTTTAGCTGAATTTAAACACTAAAAAGAGCCTATCCCACCCAAAACATGCTACGATTGTCTTGTTTCTTATATTTATTTAGTGGTTATAGGTAATTATTTGATGATTATTTTATGTACATTACATTTTATGACCAACAAATTATTGCACGAGTTATGAATGATACATAACTAGGTTACATAACTAGGTTTTAAACGTTCTAAGTTATAAAATTAAAGTCGATAGTATTACGTCATATATATATTATTTATTTTAGAAGCTTACTGCTTGAGTACATATCACAAATATACAGGGTGTAACGGAATGGGTATACAGATACTTAAGGGTGTGCTACAGACCATCAAACTGAACATGTTTCTCCACAAAGAAACATCGTCATAGCGAAAAAAATATCAGCTGCCCCATACAAAATTTCAATACCTTTTCGACCCAAATGTATGGGGGGGGGGGCAGCTGATATTTTTTTCGCTATGACGATGTTTCTTTGTGGAGAAACATGTTCAGTTTGATGGTCTGTTGCACACCCTTAAGTATGTATATACCCTTTCCGTTACATCCTGTAGATGCCATAAAATAGTAAAAAAACATACAGAGATGTATTTACAGTAGCTGACATCGATGATGTATGGTGGCTGAGATAGCACTTTTTAGATGCAAATTGATGGTGGCTGAGTTAATAATTTAGAGGACAAATTATTTTTTTGGACGACATAAATGCTATTAAATGGAAGTCGGTTTAATTACTTTTTTTATTTTATTTGCGATGTGTTTGCTCTTGACTCTATTCTAGGTCAGAGATGACAGATACAAAGTCGACGGTACGGGCTTACCCAGAAGAAGCCTGTACACTGTAACTTTGAAGAGATTAGGGTTACTACCCGAGTACCCGATGATAACGGATTAGCAATAGTAATTTGAAAATCTCTTTTTAATTACCGCGTAAAGCTCTCGCTCTCATAGGGTTGATCAAAGTCGCAGATATGTAGGTTTCTTAGTTGGAATTTTAAAATCCGTTTAGTGTATTGAAAGACATTTAACAACGGTTATTTATTTTTTTTATTTCTTGGGGGGAAACTTTGAAAAGGCAACCGGTCTTTGGGATAAGACCGGGGAGTGTGGGACCTTATCTCACTAAACCAACCCCTGTGGTCAAAATCCACGCATGAGAGGAGGCACCATGTCGAAGCGGTTGCTCCTCTCTACGCCTTCTTCTCGGATCGGTCCTAACAGCGAGGTCATTTAAAAATGAAACATTTGGTAATGCTTCGCAAAACGGAAAGGAAACAGGTAAGAGTTTATTTGCCTATACTTCAAGGACGTAAGTAGATAACATGAATTATAATGATAATGAATTATACCTCCCTCTTAACAGCTTTATTTCTGATTTTAGGAGGAATTATGTTTTTGGTAATAGGCTCGCCCGTTATAACATGGGGCTTAAACATAACTGTGGAAATATGGGTGTACTATAAGGGATGCCTAACCCTTCAGGGATTACAGGCGTGATGTTATGATGTATGTTTTTTCCTTGAACGTTTAGGCAAATTAACTCGGACTTGGTGTCTCTGGTAGCGACTAGGTACAGACAGCGTCATTAAATAGTAACCCCCTAGCGTACTCGGCCGGACTGTAGAGGGGTTAGCACACACTGACGCTGTCTGTACTAATTAAATAACTTGCAGGTGCTGCTAATGTGCCCAGGAGGCACGCAGACGTTCCGCCTGCGGTCCAATACGCCTTGGAAGATATTCTACAGGAAGTGCCCCAGCCCGAATCAGATTGTGAGTCTTATCTAACAAAAATCAAGCTATAACGGTCATTTAATTAAACCCTCTACTGCATACGTTATGAATGCAATTTTAAGTTGTGTTAATTAATTTAATTACTTGGAAACATCAAAGCAAGCACATTTATTTTAACAAATTAACTGTTTTTAGACAATAACCGGTCCCTGTTTTACATACGGTTTATTCATAAAAGCTACTGAAGGTTAAGCAGTAACTAGCAACAGCTTAACCATACATTGTATGCCGTTTAAACATCTCACTTTAACCAGAGTTTATGATTAAACCTCAGATTGTTTCATAGTTAGTTGTAGGCCAGTAAAACACTAGAACGAAATAAACATATTTGGCGGACCAACATAAAGAAGGCTCGTAATTTGCGATAGAGGGTTCTTTTAATTAGAAGATAAGCTACTTGCATCACTGGGCTTAAAGTGAAGCCCTCCATTTTATTTTAAGCTCGCTCTTATCGTCTGCGCTGTTCAAAGTTAGGGCACGTCTCCGACGGCTGCGTATAATTTCCGGCTCGCAATTTGTCAGAACGACATCAATATCTGACATCTTGATCAAAGCCTCTGACCACATTCAGCAGCGCCCTTTGCTTGTTTATTTTTAAATCAAACATCCGCTACCTTTTGCTGCACTGGTTCTTTAGATATGTACGTATTAAAGGGTACACTCGCGAGCAAAGAAATAAATAATAACAAATAATACAATTCTTTATTTAAATACAGTGACAACATTGTTACAGACATGTTAAGATACAACATACAGACCCGTCAGACCAATATCTTTTAATGTACCTATTCTCCTTCTGATTTGTTGTTACGTCCCCAAACAATGCGGTCTGCTGCAGCGTAACCGCTCGGTACAGGCTGCCACTAGCAAATTAAGTGTACCTATACACTTAGAAAATTCAAAACCGATTATCTCTAAATAACGGTTGCTACTTTTACATGAAATCTATTTCATAGAAGTATGGCTACCAAAATACTATGCTTTTTTTAAAGTTTGTTATGTTTTGCTAAGTGAATAAATTTAATTGCTCGTGACTGTACGCCGACATTTCGCCAATCCATATTTAGGGGTCCCCTGTGGTAGGCATCAAACCTATTAATACTGCCGACCTGGCACAATTCTGGGAACCCGGCTACTGTTGAGAAAATGTTAATGGAAAACCTTGTTTGATTGCCTTGTTGACAATCAAGTTGCAACATTTTTTATTTATTTAATCATTAATGCTAAACATAATTTACTAATTATTTGTGACGTCCACAGTTGACAAGCTGATAGCGAACGCTAAGCAGAAGCTGAATGTGCTGATCATAGCTGTGTCCAAGATGGAATTAACTCCAGAGATCAGGGCTACTGCGAATCAGTTCTACCATCAAATCTTGGCGAGAGCCATGAGGGAGAACTACCAAGACGACGTGGTTCTTGAAGGAGGTATTTATGTAGATAGACAAGAAAAAAAAATATGTTTCATTATCATAATGACAATGAGCCAAAAGAAGTCTACTGGTGGACATACACTGGCATCCATAAGTTAGTTGAAATGTTTTCACTTATATTGTCACACTATCAATTAAAGTTATAGTTTCAAAGTGTTTGAACTGTATAGGGGGGGGGAGGGCGGTGCAGTCGCTCCTCACCCCCCGGCGATGCCCATGGTAAGAAATATGTAAAAAAGTATATTAGGGTTTTTTTTTGTGTAATTTGTTAGTAACCTAAATGGGTTGAAACATAATTTATTTTATTCATGTCTTCCGAGCTACGATGCCGTAGCTCGGAAATTCGTCGGAAAATCGTAATTAAATTCAGTAATATTCGTTCGCATCGCGGCGTGTTTCCCGATTTCATCAGGGTCAAATTTGTTAAAATAGATTACTAGAGGCGTCAAAATTTGTGTATTCAATAATTTTAATGGTGTTTTAATTAATGTGTAATACGTTTGCTTTTAGTCAGGTAAAAGCAATCAGTCAGGTTTGTGGTGTCATCGATAAAAGCATAGTAATTGTTATTAAGGTGAGTTTTTATGAATGTGTAATACGTTTGCTAACGTATCTACGGAGTATGTATGTAACAAAGGAGTCCGTGGCTCAACTATAACAGCCGTTTGGGTCGATCTTTAGTTTAAGCCGCGCTTGCCCAGGTTGCTCCGTGGATGGGTGACCACCCATTACATGCCGAGCTTCTTACGTGCCTCGCAAAGCACGTTAAGCTGTTGGTCTCGGCTGTTACTATTAGATCGCCGTTGCAGATAGCCAGATAGCCAGTGGCCCGAAAGTCTGAAAACCAGTCTTACCAAGGGGTAACCCCAACATAGTTGGGAAAAGGGTAGGCAGATGACCAAGTTTGATAATAGTCAGATAAGAGTCGTCGGTTAGATTTCTGGTGTCATCGCATTCACGTTTTTGCATATGATAATTCATCATTTGCCTAGCCTTTTCCCAAACTATCTTGGGGTCGGCTTCCTGTCTAACCGGATGCAGCTGAGTACCAGTATTTTACATGAAGCGACTGCCTATCTGACCTCCACAACCTAGTAACTGGTATGGGTACCTAATACGATACCCCTTGGTAAGACTGGATGTCAGACTTTTCGCTTCTGACTACTCGTAACGACTGTCAAAGATCTTCAAATGACAGCCGGGACCAACGGCTTAACGTGCTTTCCGAGGCACGGAGGAAACTCGGTATGCAATTATGGTCACCCATCCACGGGCCAATCTCGGCAAGCATGGCTCAACCTTAAAGATCGACCCGTGCGACTGTTATTATTTAGCCACGAGCTCCTTATTATTATTATTGGACGTAATTTTCAATGGATCATAATTATTATTGATTATGATAATATAATTATCATATTATTGATTGTGATAATTATATTATCATGATCAATAATATGATCCATTGAAAATTACGTCGAATAATCCATTCCATATCAAACTGATCGTTCCAAGAACTTGAACTTGGTCCTCCAGAAGAAAGTGAAACAAACGACAAAGTTAACCAAGGTTATTTAAACATGAAAAGCAAATTATGCATCCATTATTCCCTTTGTTTGCACTCGATGGTGACAGAAATTTATATTAGGTTTCACTAAGTAAATTGAAGCTTTATGAATAGCATCGCGGTTGATTATATTCCAATTTAATAATTATTCATTTGTGGGTTTTGATTAGACTGGAAGCCGACCCCAGATAGTTTAGGAAAAGGCTAGGCAGATGATGATGGGGTTTAGAGCAGCGAGTTGTGTTGTTTTTAATTTCATTTTATTTTGCGTGTATACCACACATCATAAATTAAAATGTCTAATGAATAAATATCTCAAACACGCTATGGAGTCATTACGACGCGCTCGGATTACGCTGCGAAAACGTTACGGAGATGCAATGGAGCCGCTACGAAGCGCGTTCATATTACGCTACGCTACAAAACAGCTACGAAAGCTTATGGTGAAGCTACGACACACTAGTAACTCGCTACGAAGAAGCTACGCCGCGGTTGAGCAGTTTCATTTGTTCTGGATAAACACATGAATTTGTGTTATTTTCGAACATGTTACGTACATTTAGACACATATGTTAGTCTACGTTTATTCGTATACGAAGAAGCCCACATTTCGCCAGTTATGTTTAAGTGCCATGTAATCGGGAGTGAGTATTTGCCAACAAACGGTCATAAGTCCGGACTCGGTGGCTAATACTGAGAAATTACGAGTTCCCGATTGAAAAACCCATGATCGTCGTAACACCATGACCGTCCTACATTCGATTCGTAGGCCGGTCATGGTGTTATTGGGTTATTTGGGCTCAGTAGTAGCGATTTAGCCAACTAGTGCAACCACGCAGTCTAATTTAATCTGTTTGCCCTAGGATTTTCCAATTAATTCAGAAGCACTTCAGACGAACCACTTTATAAAATAAAATGAATAAAAATTATAAAATAAACTGGTTAACCAAAAATCTGGTTTCACCGGTAATATTATTTCTTAACTTTCGCCTGCAGTGCGCACAGTCGTCCTAATTAACGAGTAATCTCACATAGGTACGTTAAATTTCGTTTTGTTTAATTACTAATATTAGGTTTAAGAACATTGTTACTAACAAATTATGGACTTAGTCTGAAATAAATGTTTATTATTATTATTATTATATGTATGTACATTATTTGTTACCTAAACGCATGGCGGACCTCGTAACTGTTTTATCCACTTTGGAACAATTGTCAATAGCAACTCGACTTAGATCGAAACATTGTAAGTGTCGTAAAGTCAAAATAAACCTTGTCGTTATATTACGCGCAAAGTGGTGTTCATCTTAACAGTGGTAAGGGCCCTTTTCCTGTCATGCGTATTTTCGCCCGCGCGCTGATCTGGTCCGCGTGCAGGCTGCCTGCATCCTATCATTTCTTATATGTCTTGCCTATCATGCGGGCAGTACGTACGCGTAACGGCTGCGGGCCTCGCAGCCTGCGTGCTTGCTGACCGTATACGAACGGCGTTCTTTTTAATTTGTTAAGAAAAAGTACCTGAAAATCAAATTAGTCACAATGAAGCTTCATTGCTGAATGCACAAATCTTGGCACCGATGAGGAGCTACCTTTCTACGTAAATCCAAAATCACTGAGTTTTACATAATATTTGTCATTCATCTATGCATACGGTTGTACTTACTGGTATTATATGGGTAACCAAAACAAAAATGCTTTTCATTAACATGTACACGTGGCTACATAATAACAGCCGTGACAATCCGTTACAAACAGTTTCCTTCTCGACTCCGAAAGTACGATAAGCCGTTGGTCCCGATTGTACTTATCTTTGACAGTCTTTACAGGTATTCAGTGGCCCGAAAGTCTGACAACTTCAAACTCTTCTTTCCAAGGGGTTTCTCATTACCCAGTACATAACTGAGTTGTGGATGTCAGATAGCCAGACGCGCTATGTAAAATACTGATATTCAGCTGCATCCGGATAGACTGGAAGCCCCAACATTATTGGGAAAAGGCAGGGCAGATGATGTCCGTAGACATTAACATTATTACCAAAACAATACAAGAATGTAACATGAACTTGCTACAAAAATACGTTTCCCATTTTGGTCTGATTCAGTGATAGGTAGTATAATGAACCCTCTCATAGCTGACGTAACTGTCTATACGTGTGAACGCTACCAGCTATCGGGGAAGTGGGCCGGCTGAATTGACGCCTGCCTAATGAGCTTTCTATTGACGTCAATTTTGATTCACGATCTTTTTTTTATTGCAAACTTCCAAGGCATTTTTCAAACTAATTTGATTTTCAGATTGTAACGGTGTATTTTGATAAAATTTGCTTCTCTGGGCTGAACAGGCAAAATATCCTAAAAATTACCCGTTCCTGAAAACTGTAACAGAGAATATCGATTAATTATAATTGCGCCCTTTTTTCTGGACAATGCGGGGCAGGTGACCTTGCGAAATTTTCAAGTTTTATTAGTTTTCCGCCACAGTCAGAAGTTGTGTTGGTTTTTCACAACGTACGCTGAAGCGATATTGCATCGAAGTTAATTAAATCCAACCCACTGACCAATAATAACCTAATAAATATCTTTATTTCCCTAAAATACAGATAATTGTACTTTAAATTTACAATTTTGAATTAATGCACTTACGTTAAACATTCGGATGCTTCAGAAATCTGTACACAATAGATTAAACTCCGTCTCTTACAACAGGTTATCCTGTATCTTAAGAGACAGTGTTTCGCAATGAGGTTCTGTTATATGAGTGGACTGTGTCGATTTAGTTTTAGACGGGAAAAAAGTTATAGGTTACTTTAGTTTTTAAATTATTTAGGTATGAGTTTGTGAGAGGGTAAGAGTGAATGAATGTGATTCACACACAAAAACCTACACACCCAGTGTAGGAGTTTGTGTGTGAGTGTGGATAAGTGGTGGTGTGGTGTTGGTATGTAATTGAGAGGGGGAGTTGTATGTGCGAGTGTGTTTGGAAGCAAGAATAGAAGTATTTGTGCTATCATGGAAATGGGTGTGTGTTTATTAGGCGATGTAGGTAAGTAAAGTTTCCGTTGCGGCATAGTCCTCTTTAAATAGTCATTCTGTCACTTTTAATTTTAGGTTGCACTTATTGAGGTATATTCAGTTTTTTATGAATCTCTTTGTAAATATACGCGCTAATTACATAATACTGATGCTGTGCGGACGTCGTACTGTGTTAGGTGCCTGGGGAGAGGTTTGTACAATTTTTTGGGTTAGACGGGGGAAGACTGCTATGTTTCCTAAGGACAGCTCGAAGCACAAAGAGCTTGCCGACTGTAAGAACCTTGCAGTCTGCGTAAGCTGTATTGTTGGATATCTATGGGGCTTCTTTTTCATTACTTTAATCAAGGCTCTTTGCGCTCTCTTGGCCTCAATATGCAACTTTTCGTTGCAGCACCCCATACAGATATGCAATATCCTATGACCGGTTAGCATAGTGGTTAGCATAATACACCATTTTCAATATTTCGGCGTTATTAGAGTTTCGGAGGGATTTAAATATGTGTATGAGGCGCAAAGTTCTAGTCGTGACAGCGCATAGTTGTTCTTTCCGAGTCCATCATCTATGAGGACTCCTAAGTACTCTACGCCACTTCTAGTTAAGGATAAGCTGATTGCTGCTTACTCTATACTTTTGCCGTTTTTGCCTTTCTTTGTTTAAGTCCTCAACTTCTTTTCTCAAATTTCTCGAATCGATTTCTTCATTCGATTTACGAATTTCCGTGGTTCTAGCCTGTATTTGGGTATTTTGTGTTTTGATTTGAGCTACCCCTGTTGTGTTTAGACATTAGGGTAGTCTGTTCCGCTAGCGTTTTTTCTATGATGTGGTCTTGCAGGTCTTCGGGAATTTAATCTGACCCGCCTTAACTCAGTTCCTTTCAATCATATTATAATGTACAGGCCAAAGTTGGGCCATTTGTGTTCCCGCCGGCTAAGCGGCTACGCTATACTCTTTAACGATCATCAGCAAACAGCACCTAACTTCATTGCTCCGATCTCCAGTGGCGGTATTCACAGGCAAATTGTAACCAAGCAATCATTCAACTAATTTTTACGTACATTATCATCATCATCATTTCACCCCAAAAGACGTCCACTGCTGGACATAGGCCTCTCCGAAATGTTGTCATATTGACATTTTGGGGGGTTCGGCCATAATCGCCACGCTTGGCAGGCGGGTTGGCGATCGCAGTACGGTTGTTACAAAAGCACAGAGAACGCTGCTGCCCATTCTTTGGCAAATCCCATAGTCGCCTCTTACGACACCCACGGGTCCTCCCGTGGGTGTCGTATGGGATGGTGCTATTCATTACGTCCGACACCATACAGAGCATTTTTACGTACAATTTGTGTTAATAAATAAAACTATTTTAACAAAACTTCATTTCAGTACTTACATCACCTGTTTTGTGAGCTGGGGTAAGTTTCGTGCGGGTTGCAGGTCTGTGAGTTTGTAATTAAATCAATAAATCACGTTCTTTTCCCCTTTTTTGCTGTCGATTCACTGATATAAACAACATAAAAAGTCACTACGCTACGTTACTTTGAACTTGATAAGCTGATCATTTATTTCTTTGAAAAAATCGTAAAGAACGCTTTTATAGTATATTAAAGTTTTATTTTACCCTCTTATGTAGAAAAATTATAAACTGCAACCTTGTGTTTCTAATTTTTGTATTTGTATAGATGAAACAAACAAAACAAATAATCCGTTGGATTATCTTTTAGAGGAGGCCCTTCACAAACTTTTATGCACGCCAGTTTTTTTTTTAAGTGAACACCTAGCGTGGGTATGTTGTAATCCACAAATAGAGAGCCTTTTATGGTTTGTTTTTTTTAGTAAATCTTCAAACGGAACTGCGCAACATTGTGTATGCAAGTTAACGAACAAGGCACTCCACTAATAAAAAATCTAGTCGCTAGACAAAGAGAAATGTTTGTCAACCAGCTTACAAAAACCTAAAAATAGAAATTACAGAATTTTGGTAGCTGAAATGTATGTTGCTCGTTTTAACGTATAACGTTTATTTGAACAAGCTCAAATAAAGTCAATAAAGCACCGCGTTTAGCATGAAGTTTACTGTTGTATGTCATGTCAGTCGTGATTTTCAGGCTCCATTTGAAAGCTCCCGTGCAAATAGCGTAAATGCAAACATTCAACGGTTTTCGCAGTTTTGTTTAAAGTGCATTCATCAGAGCAGCGCGCGAAATTCATTTTTTTACGTTTCTTGGAATTTGCAGGTTTAATGGCAGGTTTGTATTTTGATTAAAATATGATACATGGCCATAAAATATAACTTTTCCGAGTTATAATCATTAAAATTATCAAAACAACCCTTTAAGTCATTTTAACCCCATTGAATGACTTTTTCACCATATAGTCATCCAATGAGGTTAAATGAACTCAAGAGGGCTTTTTCATAATTTGAATGATGATAATTCTCTGAATTAATTTTGGTCTTTAGGGTGTCGGACGTGAAGAATAGCACCATCCCATATCTTCCCGTGGGTGTCGTAATGGCGACTAAGGGACTTGCCCGAAAAATGGGCAGCAGCGTTCTCTGTGCTTTTGTGACAACCGTACTGCGATCGCCAACCCACCTGCCAAGCGTGGCGATTATGGCAAAACCCCCCAAAATGTCAATGTGTTGACACTTGGGGGAGGCCTATGTCCAGCAGTGGACGTATTTTGGGCTGAAATGATGATGAATGATAATGATGAATTCTCTGAATACATATTTTGAATGATGATAATGCTGTGAATACATATGTATGACGGCCGCAAATCATGTTTTATTCAACATACACCTTGACACAGACCTGCAAATTGCAAAAAACGTAAGAGAATTTGAATTTCGCATGCTACCTTGTCGCTTGCACCTTGAAGAGTTTTTGCTTCCATGAACAAATAATCCTGTTTGTATTTCCTGCCATTTTTAAAACTGCTCCGTATTTAACAGGGACTAACTACTATACGAATTAAAACATACCACTTCTCAAATATACTCCTTTCGCTCGGGCACACATAGATTTTAAATACGTTATAAATGGATTAATCTGTACACTGAATAAAACAGTAATGATTTTTTACACAATATGCTATAATGCTTACAGTTTCATCATTCATCATTTCAGCCCAAAAGACTTCCACTGCTGCCACAGGCGTCCCCGAAGTAATTGACATTTTGGGAGGATTTGCCATAATCGCCACGCTTGGCAGGCGGGTTGGCGATCGCATGTAAGGTTGTCACAAAAGCACAGAGAACGCTGCTGCCTATTGTCTGGAAAGGCCCTTAGTCGCCTTACGACACCCACGGGAAGATATGGGATGGTGCTATTCTTTACGTCCGACACCATACAGAACAGTTACAGCTTACAGTTTAGTTTAGTATTTTACAACGTATCATCATCTACAGCCCGACTTCACCCACTACTGGGTATAGGCCCCTCTTTGTTTGTGCCACGCTCTTGTGCCGTCCCAGCCTTATGCTAGAAATAGCCGTTACGGCCACAATCAGACAGCCGTCTGCCGTCTACCCGTCTTGCCGCTGGATGACCAAGATTTCTCTTTACAGTCTTCTTTTACAACTTATACTAGTATTTTTCAAGTTACTAAAATTTTGACAAAATTAAAATGAATTATCAACACTGTAATGTCATACCCACAAAGGTAAATAAGTTATCTTGACGCATGCCCTTTTACCTTAAACAAAGGATGTTTTTCTTCATTTTGCTCCTACAAATTGAATGTGCTATCAAGTTTCCCTTAATTAAACCTGTTCTTAGGAGCATCCATCACCTTTATGCAACCATTCAAGGTGTAGAACTATTTACGTGTATATTCAGTTTATGGAGACGTAACGCTATTGTTTGTGAGTTTATAGAGTCAGGTATTGTTATTTCATGACGTGTTATGTCTAAGCATGTACTACATAAGGGCTTTGTTGGACTTGTTTGGACTTTGTCCGTTTTGTTACACATTTCTTTTACGTGTTTTCTACTTTTACAGCATTGTTTCAAATCACCCACAATATTATTTTCCTAAAATATGTAGTTAGTTAGTAGGAGCTAGCTACTTTACCAAAGTTTTTAATGTTATATAATCTTTGCCTGTTCGTAAATGCTAACAACTTAAAGAAACGTTGTAACTTCCTTCAAGTCCTTACATTGAATCTCGTGAGAGCGAATAGCATCGCAAAGTTAATAAGGGCTCACACATGAAGCATAATATATAGGCTATTTTCAACCCGTATTACAGTTATTTTTATTGATGTATTAAAGCGGTGTAAGCGCGTAGCCCATTTATCGAGGAAGGCATAAGGCGTATATATCATCACGCTACGACAAAAAGGAGCGGAGCACCAATGAAAAATGTTTCAAAATCAGGGTTTTTGTCCTTTTGAGAGCTTCAGCTGCGTGCGCTGAGTACACGGTTTAAGTTTCGCAAAAATCATATACGACAGAATTGTTTCCCTTTAAAAGTTCTAAAAAAAAGGCCGCGACAGCATATTATTATCTTTTAAGGTTGACTCACTATAACCTTTTTTATGCCACCCAAATTTGTTCTAAAATAATGCATTATTTTCGAAGGTGTTTTTATAAACATGATATTAAACCTTATCCAAATAAATACGTTATCCATCACAAATATTTAAAACAAAATTGCCCTTTGCATCATTCGATTTCAATAAAATCTTAGGAGGTATCGCAGTTTTAAAATAACATAGCAGCAACATAATGATCAAGAACTGCGCGCGAGTTTATGATGTGCAAGGCCCGGTCAGTCATGAGATTTATGCCAGGAGTGTTTTTCGCGCGGGCAACTATATGTTGCCCTATCGAGATCTGGTTCTGGTGAAAATAAATATCTTCTACTGAAGGAAACAGAACTAAAAATATAGTGTACACAGAAGTACTTTAAAATAACATTAGTTTTGAGTTTTTTTGAGAATAACCTACAATCTACATGATATAAGGTTATAAGACCCAGAGCTTTTATCTAACGTTTTAAAGTTCCACTCTTACTGATAAAAGTGTTATGTAGGTACCTAAAAAAACTAACGTACGTATTATTTAAATATAATTTCACCTTCTACGTAAACAAAGTCGCGGGTTAAAGTTAGCGTTAGCCCAAAGTAATTATTCCACGCGGACGAAATCGTGAGCAGAAGCTAGTAATAGATAAAAAATATCAGATTTAAGCTGCCTTAGTTTCCGTTATATTGAAAATTGCATAATCGAGATATGATGAGCTTCAATCAATGTTAGAGAAATCTAATAATGTTCATACGACTTACAGTAAACTCCATTTATAGCTTTCCATTATATAAAATTAGCAAATTCAACAGCAGTGCAGGATGTGCTGAAGATAATGCACCACTCTTCACTATATAGGAAAATATAAGTTTTAATTGCACTGAAACATACACAACACGAACACTATCCAGATGTCAACTAAATGAGACTCAATTAAAATAGCATGCAAAAAGTGGATATTGTATTCTGAACTAAACTAACATTTAAAAATATTGCAAGATTTGCATTACTTATTCCTATACTATCGTAGTCAATACATACAAGTTATTATTCTATGCTATTAAACGAGCTGTGACACTTGACCCTCGCAGGAGGGTTGTCAGCAGATAGGTAGGTAGGGGTTTTGTAAATAATAAGATGTGGATGACAAAGAACACTTATTATTTATTTGCCTGAATACTTCCGTGGCCGCCTCACGTCCTGATTACAGAGGGTAGGTAGTAAAGGGTAGGAACACTGGCCTGAACCGTCTCCAAGGCGATGTTAGTCCGTCAGCTTTTGCCTGCAACCAACGGCTCCCGCTCCAGGTTCTGTACCTTGCAGGTAGGTTCAGCACAGGTAGGAATGCGAACGTCTGCAGCCGAGGATCCTCCCAAGCGTTCACGACGCCGGAACCCCGAAGTGATGAAAGATTGAAGGTACACTAGAATCCTGGAAGTCCAGACAGAAATGGAAGCTTAAGCAAGCTGTCGGAACCACGTTTCGTAGGTCCAAAGGTCACAGTGTCCCAGATAGGAAGATAGGAAGAAATACAGCAGAAAAATAGTTTAAAAGAAGTTCTAGGAACACCTTACAGTTGTCATGCTAATATAATATAATTATGGAAACTTACCCTAGAGGGATTTCGCGAAGTAATTAAAAATATTAGGTAGAATTGGAACGAGTGACACAGCTGTCGCCTCAGTGCTCTTAAAACGACTGGTCATCGACTTTACCGAGCCTAACCGAATCGCCACTCCTCGGCAGCTCGGAGACGCTCGGCAATCATCGTTTTAGCGTTGCGCGGGCGCATAGAAACGAGGACCTTTTTAGATAATAAACGCTCGTAGGTTCCGTACAGTTTTATTTAATTTTAATGCTTTAATTTAGTGTTAGGTTTATTTAAAGGATTATAATAGGATATATTTTTAAATTTTATGTAATAATGATAATGTTAAGTGTACCTTGCAAGTTGCAACGTTACAGAGCAATATTCGTAATCACGTTCTCAAAAACGGCTCTAACAATTTTGATGAAGATGCAATATAGGCGTTCACGGGGCCGAAAAATCGATCAAACTAGGAACTAACTACAAAATAGTAGAAACAGATTTTACCAGATACGAGAGTATCTGGTAAAATCCGATTTCACTATTTTCACCCGAGCAGACGCTGGTCGCCCAGGTACTTATAATAATAATAATAATTTATTAACAAATTTAAATAATAATAACTGGCAACTTTGTATGTGTGAACACGTCAAATCATTCATATTCGTTTTTTATTATAAAATACTTATTTCAATACACGAATTGTAAACCAACAGTCATTATATTTGGTCGAAAACTCTTAAACCCCTAAATATTTGGAAAAATCTCAAAAAAACAACAATTATAAGCCAAAAACAAGACCGCAGAATGACGTCTGTCAAAGTTATAAGGCGAAAACGAAAAGGAAAAATACAAGAAGAAATTCTGTAAAAATGGTATGATGAAATGATGATAACCAGAGCTGCGTCACAACGCGCACGCCTTCCACCCCCGGACTCGTCGTTGAGCTCCGCATCGCCGCCGCCGGACCCCGGATCACCTGTGTCACTGGCAGCGGCAGTAGCGTCGAGTTCCAGTGACGAATATTTCTCCCCGCCGACATCGCCAACACCTATACGTCGGCCGGGGCGAGGCCGGCCACCGTTGAGCTTCGGACCTAAGGGCCAACCGGTCCCGAGCCGGGTCCCCGCTGCCGGTGGTTGTGTGCAGCGCACAAGATGACTCAGTCTATAAACGAGAACGTCATGCGCGCATATTACGGGTCCACAGAGGGGGGAAATAACGTCACTGCGTACCGTGTTAGGATGCTGTCTCTTTTTCAGACTCTTGAACCAACCGTCAACGTCTCGGCCCAACGACTGTCGGATCAGGTGCGGGTCATCCAACGCAATCACATGTTGGACGACGCCGCGCTTGATAGGCTGCGCTCAGAGGTACTGAGCAATCACATCGACTTGACTCCGGTGCAAACGTCAACTATTGACGCAATACCACCGCGGTCCAATCTTGGTGCTGTAGAGGAAGATGATAGGGTTGCCACGGTAAGTAGCCAGTGCAACGAACGTTTGAGGAGCGCTCTGGATGCGCTTCACGAGTATCGATCCACTCCTGCCCAACTTAGGCCCCGATTACCACGGCTTCCCATGCATAAGAAAAATAGGGCGCTGGTGTGTGCCTTGGACTCGCAACTCAAGAATATTTTTGAGAGTAGCGAGGACCTCGTTGAGACGAACTCGATACTGTATTGTGGGGCTGTAGCGGCTTGTCGTTTAGCTAACGTCAAATTTCCAAAATTTGACGGAGCTACTCGACCAAAACCAGCCGTACCAGCCTGGCAACGCAGGATCGAGTGCCGTATTGACGGGGCCAGGGTACTCATCGGCAAACTATACTGCTTCAGGGAGGGGAATACACGCCCACGTGTGATGCGCTTTGTGAGGCGGGCATTCTTGGGGACTGGAATCAGCCCTCAAGAATACATGTCGCAAGTCACAGAGCGCATCGACTTCCTGAAGCAGAAAGTTTATGCATGGGCGAACCGTATTCGGCGGTATAAGAAGCGTGTTGATCGGTATTCGCAGAATCGCATGTTCCAGAGTGATGAGAGGTGGGTATACAGAGCTTGGGAGCGAGCCGAACTAAATGTGACGGACGTGTGCCGCCCAGATGATGCTGCCACAAGTTCATTCTGGCGCAGCATCTGGTCGGTGCCCGTCAGTCATACGGAGGCTGATTGGATGCGAGATGTTGAGCGAGTGTGTGAGTCTATCCCACAAATGGAAGAAATTTCAATAACACCGTTAGATGTTGCCAGGGCAGTTCGTCCGTTACCGAACTGGAAATCTCCGGGACCGGACGGACTGCACAACTTCTGGCTCAAATGGTTTAGTAGTTCACACACTCGCCTGGCATCTCAATTCCAGTCATGCTTAGAGTCTGGGTCGCTACCAGAGTTTCTAACAACGGGTGTTACCCACCTGCTCCATAAGTCAGGTAGTCCTGCGGAACCCAAGAATTATAGACCGATCACGTGTTTGTCGACGGTCTATAAACTTCTTACATCCATTTTGAGAGAGAAAATTAAACACATCGATAGTAATTCTATTATGTCGGCCTCTCAGAATGGATGTAGGAACGGGTCCCGTGGTACTAAGGAGCTACTCCTCGTCGACATGGCCATTAGCCAACAGGTTCGTCGATCCCGCAAGGATCTGTCGACATGCTGGATAGATTACAAGAAGGCCTACGACTCTGTGCCACATACATGGCTCATGACGGTGCTGGAGTTGTACAAGATTGATGCAACTCTACGCGCCTTTCTTGAGTCGTGTATGGGGCAATGGAGGACGGTGCTCCGATATCCAGGATGTCGACAGATCCAGGGGAACGATGAGCCTGTATGGATTAAACGGGGAATATTTCAGGGCGACAGTCTGAGTCCACTTTGGTTCTGTCTGGCCCTGAATCCTCTAAGCACATTGCTGGAGGATTCAGGCCTAAGCTACCGGTTGAGGAGAGGTGGTCAGGTCATATCTCACCTTCTTTACATGGATGATCTAAAACTCTTTGCCCCTAACAAATTGCAACTGAAAGTAACTGAAACTTTTAGTAGCGCCATCAGAATGGAATTTGGTGTGGACAAATGTGCAGTCATGTATGTAAAGCGAGGAGAGATTATGGAATCCGAGGGAATCCAACTCTCGGATTCCATACACCTGAGATCTTTCTCCTCATCCAAAAATTATAAGTATTTGGGTATGTCGGAAGCGTTAGGCATTAACGTAGCTGACATGAAGCAATCGTTGAGGGAACGCTTCTTCGGTCGCCTGAAGAAGGTATTAAAGAGCTTTCTTTCGGGCGGAAACAAGGTGCGCGCCTTCAACGGTTGGGTCATGCCGGTTTTAATGTACTCTTTCGGCATACTCAAATGGACTCAGACCGAACTGGACGCCATAGATAGGAGAGTCCGTACATTGCTGACCGCAAACCGGATGCATCACCCACGATCATCGGTGATGAGACTGTACATCCCGCGGAAGTGCGGGGGTCGAGGCTTTTTAAACGCGAAAACCCTCCACAAACGCGAGGTGTGCAGCCTCAGAGAATATTTTTTGAAAGCCGAGGTGGGTATGCACCGAGATGTGGTCGCAGTGGACAAGGTACTCACCCCGCTGTCCATGGCTAAAGAGAACTGGCGCAAACCTGTCGTACTTACTACCGATGACCGCAAGGAAGTATGGCAAGGCAAGGTGCTTCACGGTTGCTTCTACCAGGCTCTTCATGGGCCTGATGTAGATTTTCTAGTATCCGTGTCCTGGCTACGATTCTGCGACCTCTTTGGGGAAACTGAGGGTTTTGTCTGTGCGATTATGGACGAAGTTATGCTGACGAACAACTACCGGAAACATATTATGAAGGACGGGACGGTGGACGTGTGTCGGGCATGCCACCGTCCGGGTGAGTCCATTAGACATATTATTTCTGGTTGTTCTCGTCTGGCTAACGGCGAGTACTTGCACAGGTACAACCAAGTGGCCAGGATTATTCACCAGCAACTTGCCTTGAAATATGAACTTGTGGAATCTGAGGTACCGTACTACAAGTATGTGCCCGACAAAGTTCTCGAGAAAGACCATGTCACGCTGTACTGGGATCGGCCTATCATTACTGACAGGACTATTGTTGCCAATAAGCCTGACATAGTGGTGATAGACCGATCAGCGCGCCGCGTAATGATAGTCGATGTTACCATCCCGCATGACGAGAACCTCGTGAAGGCTGAGAAAGAGAAGCAAATAAAATATCTCAACTTGGCTCACGAGGTTGTCAGCATGTGGAATGTGGACTCGGCTATCATTGTACCGATTGTCGTAACGGCCAATGGCCTTATGGCCAAGAGCCTCGACGAACATCTGTCGAAGCTCTTACTTGGCAGTTGGATCAAGAGCCAGATTCAGAAGGCGGTTACTCCTCGATACGGCCCGCATTGTGAGGAGGTTCCTGTCTCTGCAGCCCTAACCACCGGTAGCTTGGACCCTGTGCCCGATACCGGTGGGCTACTATTTTTTATGTTTTTAAATGTTTTTGTATATAATTTTGTAAAAATATTTAAAAATGTAAAACGTATGTTTGTAAAATGAATAAAGGGAATAATTTATAAAAAAAAAATATATAAGGTAGACATTAAATACAAGTTTTCTTAAATCTATGTCATGTTCGCTCATGGTTTGTGCCTGAACTAGGTAATCCTGTGTTTCAGGCGATTGGAGGTAACGTTAATTGATTAAATAATCACATTTTATATTAATCTTATTGGTACATATGTAAAAAGGTGTATAAAATTATAATATCCTAACGTACTAACTAATGGAAAAATCCAAAATCTTAAACTTATTGGTACATGTGTAAAAAGGTGTATAAAATTATAATATCTTAACTTACTAACTAATTGAAAAAACCAAGATAACAAAAATACGAACAATATTTACTTTAGCACAAGTAATAACTTCTCTGTATCTTCATAGGACATAGCTTGTAGAGTTTCCTTAAGGTTTTTTTTGCAATTACTATAATTTAAGGAGTACATGCTCCCATTTTCATTTAGCCTGTTATAGAGTAGCGGTCCGAGGTACATATAAAATTTTGCTGTAAAAGCATGTTTTGTTCTATTTTGAGGGCAAACTATATCTTTACGTCTCCTTTTAGTAAATTCAGTGCTGTATGGAAGTGCTGCGTGTTGTTTTAGTACAGTGCTCATTATAAATAATTGTCGAACTGTTAGCACTTCACAGGATTTATACAGGACGTTTGTGGGTAAAAGGAAAGGGCGGCAAGTAGCTACCTTGAGAATAGCTCTTTGAGCTCATTCAATGGCCAATAGCAATTAAGTCTTACTCGCCCCACCCCATGAAGTGATGCAGTAAGTCAATATTGACTGACAAAGAGCAAAGTATACTTGCCTAATTATTTTTGGATCTGCGATAAATCGTAGCTTTTTGAATATGTATATCAGCTTACGAATTCTATTATTTAGAGCTTCCATATGCTGTTTGAAGGAAAGGGTTTCATCTAATATAATTCCCAGGTATTTTACTGTATCTGTCTTTTTAATATTAGGACATTTACACTGGTTATCTCCAGGGACTGGGCAACAATGAGCATGTAACGATAAGGGGATATTCGATATTTGCTTGCGCATCGTAAGTTATTTTGAAGCCATTTATTTACAATATTAAAACCGTGTTGCGCAAGATTGTAGACTTCATATTCTGAGTCAGCCGAAAAAAGTAGAGCAGTATTGTCAGCGTATGTTCTGATAGTGCAATGCTCTAGCTTTAGATTGCACAGGTCATTTATGTAGATCAAAAACAAGGTGGGCCCTAAAATACTTCCTTGGGGAACACCAAAACTTGTGTTTTTTTGAAAAGCGCTGAGGATGTTGCCAATCTTTACGCATTGGGAACGATCTTTTAAATAACTTTTGAACAATTTCAGCTGGGTGCCTCTTATACCCATGATCTCAAGCTTGCGCAACAGAATTGGAATGGAAACTGTGACAAAAGCTTTAGCGAGGTCCAGGAAAATTCCTACTGTGTGGTTACCCTTGTCCAGTTTTTGCGCTAGGTAGTCAGTGTACCGTAGCAGCAGTTGAAACTCCAGACCTAAATCCAAACTGCCGTTCAGAGAGAATAGATTTATCTTCCAAATATTTTAACAACCTTTTGTTTATTTTTTTTTTCCAATATTTTAGATATTGAAGGCATTAGAGAAATAGGTCTATAGTTTGTCACTTGCTCTTTGCCTGATTTATAGACAGGGACAATTACAGCTTTTTTGAGACACTCTGGAAAATTACCTGAAGATAAACAAAGGCGGAAAATACAAGTCAATGGCCGTATCAAAATGTCCTAGAATTTTTTGTAATTTTGAATTTTAACCATACCATTTATCTGTAACAAAACACAAAAATATGAATTTACTTTATTAGTAATACTGGTTGTTTTTGTACATTTGCCTTAAAAAAAAGCGCTGATGCGCGCGCATCGCTAATTTGTGAACAATTGCACGTTTTTATTCGTATAAGAAAGTCCAAGTTTTATATATTTCCTTGCTAATATTTTATAAAACGTCGCGTCGTATGACAGAAGTGCGCTTTGATAATTACAGCCTCTGCTTTATTGTAGCCCTCGCCTACGGTTCGGGCTAGCAATATAGCCTCGGCTGTAATTTACATTTACTTTTACTAGCTGCCCGGACAGACTTCGTTCTGTCAAAAGTTTTTTTTTGTATTAAAGCCTAATTGGTCCAGCCATTCTTGAGTTATGCGCTTACCAACATTTATTTTTATTTATATAGATAGTAGATAACTAGCTGCCCGGACAGACTAAGTTTTGGTTTTGGACTTTATTTTTTATATTTTTTAGCTAGTCATGGTACATTAATCTTGTTAATTTAACGAATATGCTGCATCACGAGCCTGTCATGTGCCAATATAAGACCACGGGCCGAGCTGCCGTAGTCTTCCTCGCCCACTTATCGCTAATGCTCTCAATTTATTTCACCAACATTTTCACGCCGCTTTATTATAATCCATCTCAAACATGACTCTTAAATGTTTGACAAATTGAACCGTTGTCTGGGGTTCTACTTGTAAAAGTACCTACTTTGTTTTACCAATGTAATATTTCTACTAGATAAGTTAGTGTATGAGAAGGGAAGGGGAAAGATTTCTTAAAAGAAAATAAGCTAAGTTGTGGATTGAATAACTCAACTGTATTGTTAATAATTCCGATATCTACATCGATCCTACAATACAGAAATCAATGTTCAATTTGAAATTAAACATTAAAGTAATCGACAATGGTAGTGATCTTCGCTGAGCTTGTAAAAACAACGGCGCTATGATAACGTTCGGTTCGGTTTACGAAAATCTGGTGTATTTGAATGTGAATTATTTTCATTGATGTAAATCAAAATATTGTCCTTTGTTAGTGTGCGTCCACACTGAACGCGCGGTGACTCGGGCCTGTGATGAGCGCGCGACGGCGCGGCGGCGGCGGAGGCGTGTGGTGGCCACAGTGACGAGCGAGTAGCGTTGTAGCGTTACATATTTCTGGTGTTGCAAACCTGCATGGACGAGGATTTAGTATTTTTTTAGATAGTTCGATCCTGTATTTTATAAATTTATATGAAGAACTGATATCCCTGCCACCCGCGCATTAGGTCGCTTGCGGACTAAGTCCGTAGCGCGGCCATAAAGCGCGGATAGGATCGTTTTAAGTCGCTTATGTCCATCGCCCACCTCAGTAAACTTAGAAAAAGATTTCGTATGTTTGATATTTCGTACCCATTGTCACCACCGCGCTAGGCTCGCACTGTGGACGCACACTACCTATGTGTCACCATCCTTTAGCACACATTCCTTGGTTGATATTATTTCAGTGTAGATTAATTCCTGTGGTCTGCTTCCACACGATACCGTGTAACTGTGAGGGTTGTTCTACCTAGAGTACAACACTAGATGGCACCCTGCAACGTAGCCAAGATAATATGGCTCCAACGCGGCGTAACATAATGACAAGTTTCTCATAAAAAAAATATCTTTACAGGGCTGATCGAGTTCGAGATGGAAGACCCGAATGTGCCAAGTCGTGCCATAATAAAACTTCGCAGTAAGCAGCTCGTGGATGCACAAGTCAGCGAGTTTGATGTGGTAGAGACGAAGCGGTGAACATCAATAATCAACAACAATTGAATTGTGGAGCCAATAATGTTTTCATTGTAGAGGTCAAAAATTATCAGTAAATCTTTGCATCTAGAAATTATTGTGCATTATTTAATAAGTTACTATCGGCTTTCAGCTGAAGATGCCCACGGTTGGTTATAGGCATTCCTCATGTTTCATCAGGCTAATTTATCGGCTAGATGGATTGCTGATGGGGCCGAAAGTAGCTGGAGTGGCGACTGATTACAGCAAAGCGAGGTTAGGTGAAGAGCACAAGTTTGACCGCGTTCATTGCCATGAAAATATTGTTATTATTAGGCAGAGCTATATCTATACCCTATAGTGCACCTGAGTTCCATATAGGGGGTGAGCCCCTTGCCGTCAACCGGGCACAAGTTTTACTCCGGGCAGCTACTCCGAAAATGTAGTAGTCATGTGACGGCGCCAGAATACTGAACATCATCATCATCATCATCACTTCAGACAAAAGACGTCCACTGCTGGACATAGGCCTCCCCCAACGCCACATTGACATAAGTGGAGACATATGGTTCTGCCATAATCGTCACGGCTTAGCAGGCGGGTTGGCGATCGCAGTACGGTTGTTACAAAAGCACAGAGAACGCTGCTGCCCATTCTTTGGCACGTCCCATAGTCGCCTCTTACGACACCCACGGGAAGATTTGGGATGCTGCTATTCTTTTTTTATTACGTTATTTTCTTTATATTACGTTCGACACTATACAGAATATTAAAAATTTTGGCACAAAATTTGATTTTTCAAATTTAGTTAGTAGTTAGGTCTGTTTTAACTCGATTTAGATACCGTACGATGAGATGAAGATCAATGAATAGCCCGTTGTTGCTCTAATTTCTAAAGTAACAGGAGGAAAATTTTGAAAAAATGTAGGATTGTAGAACGTAAAAAAAATATACCTTCGGCAGCACGGTTGACGTACTGATTTTGCCGCTGTTCTGTGGTCTGCTGCTGTTCCGCTATGCTTCCGGGTTCGATCCCGCACATAACAAATATTTGTATGAAGTACAGGTAGATGTAAACATTTAAACGTACATTCGCATATAGACAGATGTTTGTGTATGTACGTTAAAATGTTTACAATCTCACCCACGATACAGGGGAAAACGAATGTGAAGCAACGCTTTTATAGAGAAAAAAGATAAATAAAAATAAAAAGACGCCATCAAAGTAGTTAACGTACATCACTAGGCCACACGCAAAAAAGGGGCTAGCTAAAAACATGAAATTGCTTATATTTAGTGCATGGTGTCCAGATAATTTAAATAGCTTAAACAGGACAAGTTACTTCCCTCACGCGGACATGCAATATACCTGTATAACGAAGCGTAGGTACATTGTAGCGACAGGTCTGATGTAACCAAAACATCATCGGTGTTTGCCGTCTACCTTCACACGCAGTATTGACTTTAGGGTTTGTTTTTTTTTCATATGTAGGGATAAAGCAGTTTCTATTCAGCTAGTGACCTTTGCGTATGTTTGCGGCTGAACTTTTTTCTTATTACGTTGGATGGGACTTCAAATCACACCGCCTTTATTTTGGCCCTTGCACCTTGTTTTTTTTTTTTTAAGTTGGTATATCAATCAAATCAGGTCTTGAATTACTCTATCCTTTTGTCTGCGATAATAGGGCCTGATCGTGATGGCAATCCTGATGACTGTCACAATGTGTTATCAGCATAAAGATTTTTTTCAAACAGCCAGACCCAAAACAACTATCTGTAGGCCATACAATATTTGTTCCGTGCGGGGATAGAACTTGCGGCAGCAGTCAATCGCTGCGCCAACCGTGCCGTCAGACAGCCAGTTAAAAATGGACGGTCCCGCTGAGTGACTATTCGCCTGAAATATAACGATCCCACATTCGATTTTGTACAGAAAGAAGTGATTGTTACATATGACATAGTTACAGGTTACTCACTGTAATCCATTGTCTCACATACTGATGTAAAGCTCGAATCTGAACTGTTATCTAAGAGTGGAATGCTCCCAGTGTGGTCGCGCCTTTAATTGCGGAACGCTATAATAAGAGTTTGTTTTTAGATCTAGGAGGTCTTTTAGAAACCAGCATTTGCCCTCGGCTTCGCCGCGGGGCTGTCTTAATTTATCCCACGGGAACGTACCGTACTCCTGGGATAAAAAGTATCCGATGTTCTCACTCGTGCGAAGTCGTGTTGGCAGGAAGATGTGGTACACGAGCTTCCTATCTCAATTATTACGTTATATAGGATTTTCATTTATTCTTATTACTTCCAACAATCGTGCTATGCATTAGTTTGAGCACGTTGCACTCCAAAATAGTTGCAACCATTTAATATTAATTAGGTACGTGAACGAGAGAGAGAACCTAATGTCCGAGTTCGAACATCGATCATAATTATTTATTTACAGCCTAGCCGTTCGCGTTGTGTAATAATCTATTACTTTGAACTAAGTAGTTGTGTAATAAGTTAGTAGTCGTAGTGAATAAGTCGTAAACAACAGATTAAATAGATACATAAATCAATTACAAAGAGAACAACACAACAATAATATACAATAATCTGAATGAAAATAGTTGGTGCAATAGATGTGGTCTTCTCCTTTTCCGGATGTCGATAAAAGCGTCACCTACTGGGTCCAACTATAACTAAAAACAATCCAGGTGAAAGCCATAGTAAAAAAAAAAACGGTCAAGTTCGTGGCTAAATTATAACAGTCTTAGGGGTTGACCTTCTAAGTAAAGCAGCCTCGCCAGGGTCCGTATATAGATGAACGACCATCCATTATTACCGAGTCTCTTCCGTGCGTCGAAAAGCAATTCAAGTCCGTTGGTCCTGGCTGTCATAAGTAAACATACATAGGTAGTCAGTGGCCCAAAAGTCTGACAACCATTGTAGTCAAGGGGTATCGTCGGTAATTCCCAGTACTGACTGGGTTGTCGAGGTCAGATACGCAGTCGCTTCATGTAAAATACTGGTATTCAGCTGCATCAGGTAAGACAGGAAGCTGACCCAATAGTTGGTAGGCAAAGATCGGCAGCTCAAAGCATTTAGGAAGAAAATAAGAATTGCTATGACACGCACACTGTACATCATATATACATAAAGATAACCTTTTCTGATCTGCTAGAGTAAACAGGAACAGAGCCAGGGGCCATGAAACAGGCCGCTAATTATTCCTGTATCAGGAGGTAGCACTTTACAAAATGTAAAGTCATTAGTTTAATGTCTGGATGCTAGTCATATGGCCTGGAATAATTCCGTCTACATTGCAAGGCAAATTGACAATCATGTGTGGTTTCCAGTAGGTAAATGTAATGCGATTGTGTAATAGCTCCCATAGTGTGTAGCTGAAAAGCATTCATTCTGGAAACGTAAAAGATAACATCACACCGGTAATCCCCGAAGGGCTAGGCAGGAGGTGTACAAATAGTGCACCCATATTTCGCCAGTTATGTTCAAGTACCATGTAATGAACAACGAAGTGCACGGATTAATTTATGTCTTCGTTCGTCCCTCCCATTTACTTTGGTACCTATCGGTTTTTGTTTTGTTTTGCACTTTTTCTTAATTTATATAAATATGCGTTTTTATTTATTTGATTTGTTATTATTGCACTGATATTAGTTGTATATAAGTATATACCTATTCATACACATCATTCATAACTCAAATTATATACCTAATAAACTGTTTTTGTCCATCACGTCATTATCTCGGGTCCAGTTGGAAACCAACGTCAGGCACTAGCTGCTCGGCAGTTTGCTGAACTGGGCCTATTTGGCGCAGCCGTGAGACACACAATATTAGGGGGCGGGGCTGGTTGATGTAATACAGTTGTTGGTTGTGGTAGGGTGGTGAAACTGGTTGATATAGTACAGCAGTTGGTGGTAGATAGGGGGGTGAAACTGGTTGATATAATACAGCAGTTGGTGGTAGATAAGGGGGTGAAACTGGTTGGTGTAGTGCAGTAGTTGGTGGTAGATAGGGGGGTGAAACTGGTTGATATAGTACAGCAGTTGGTGGTAGATAGGGTGGTGAAACTGGTTGATATAGTACAGCAGTTGGTGGTAGATAGGGGGGTGAAACTGGTTGATATAGTACAGCAGTTGGTGGTAGATAGGGGGGTGAATCTGGTTGGTGTAGTGCAGTAGTTGGTGGTAGATAGGGGGGTGAAACTGGTTGATATAGTACAGCAGTTGGTGGTAGATAGGGTGGTGAAACTGGTTGATATAGTACAGCAGTGTGTGGTGGATAGGGGGGTGAAACTGGTTGATATAGTACAGCAGTTGGTGGTAGATAGGGGGGTGAAACTGGTTGATATAGTACAGCAGTTGGTGGTAGATAGGGTGGTGAAACTGGTTGATATAGTACAGCAGTTGGTGGTGGATAGGGGGGTGAAACTGGTTGGTGTAGTGCAGTAGTTGGTGGTGGATAGGAAGGTGGAACTGTTTCAGTTTTAGTTTTAAGTTTTTTTTTTGTTGCATTTGTGGCATGTGCCAAATAAATATTATTTCTTTCTTTCTTCATTTCTTCTTTCTAATAGGGGGCGAGCGTATTGCCATCCACCGAGGTAAGAGAGCAACCTCTGTAGTTCCTACTGCGAAATTCAACCCATTACCACATAGTTCGTCTTGTAAATGGGACCCACATGGTCCATCTTGTAATTCGGACCCGGGGCCTAATCAGCAGTTGCTCTTGCGGCACACTAGGCCAACAAGGCAGTCAACAATTCAGTTTCCTAAACTAATATTAGAAAATATTAGATTTTTTGTTTGTTTGTTACAATTTAACTCAAAAACTTCTAGACCGATTTTAAAAATTCTTTCACCATTAGAAAGCTACATCTTTACTGAGTAACATAGCCTATTATAGTTTTTTCATAACTCATACTCTGAAAGTAGGTCTGAAGTTGCCTGAGGAGCGAGATGAAAGTAATACTTTTCATCCCTAGGGAGAATGGCTTTCAACTGACAGATGTCAAATTATAAAAAAAAACTAGTTCCATTTGCACACTTTTCCTGAACCATGTTCCAACTTTGTATGCAGCCACGATGTAAAATTGAAATAACATAAAGTTAAGCATTGATTAAAGAATATATGTATTTTAAATAACTTTATTATAATTTAGTTACAACAATTTCTTTAAAATAACATAGAATTGGGCAAAAAATTTACCATTTCTTCAATGATGAAAATGAAAAATAATTGCTGAATAGCTGGCTGGCCACAGAAAAAAAACAAAATAGGCGGGAAAGCGGCAATCCGAAATAACATTTACTAATAAAGCTAATTCATGTTTTATTTTTACTTTCTTTGTATTCGTCATGAAAAGCACAGTGTTTACCTCGGGTTAAAGACTTATTTAGTCCTTCGAACTATTGGCGACCTCACTTCGTTCGGGCGCCGAACCCCGTCTCGGGACTAAATAAGTTACTTTCACCCCTAGGGTAACAATGTACTATAATTTTCCCGGACGAAGACGCGGGCGAAAGGAAAGTATTTAAAAAAAAAATTGCCCTTCTATATTTTCAAGGACTGCCTTGAAAATATCGAAATGGTTTTTTGAAACTAATACATAGTTTCAAAAAACCATCTCTTGTCTGATTTTTATAAAATACTAGTACTTCGCCTGCTACGAAAATAATAAATAATAGATACGAAAATAATCACCACTTCTATGGCGTTATTTCTGTATCTTTTTTACACACCTTTTTAATATTTAAAAAACTAAAGAACTGATCCGCTGGCGTCGGGAGCAAGACTGGTGGTTAGGGCTCCAGAGACAGGTACCTCCGCACAATACGAGCCATATCGATGAGTCCTGCTTTTAGAAACAGGCCCTTGATCCAACCACCCTCCAAGCAAGAGCCTCGAGGTATGTTTATCGATCCTCTTGGCCATCAGGCCACATTCCACATGTCGACAACCTCGAATTTTGACGCTAGTGGTAAGTTACGTGCCAGATCCCTTGTCAGTTCACGTGGAACGTTGCTTAGGTGGGAATAGCTTCCTAAGAAGTGATTGCCACACAGGTGGGAGTGAGACAGACACTCTTATAAGTTGCACCGCCAGTAGGTTATTCATCCTAAGCGAAATTTAAAGACATATCGCGACAGAAACTTAAACAAGAATGCTTAGGACCATGGACGATCCACTAAATAATGACAACATAACTCCTTCTTATGTCGCAATCGGCTAACAAAAATAACTAATAATTTAATAGAACATGTCTCTATTTTCGGTGACGAAAACAGTAGAATTTTCTTGCTGAAAAAAAAAACTGTTGTAATAAAATAGGCAGGTAATAAAATGATTAGATAAATCTAGTACAATAAAATGTTTAAAGTTTTCCTTATTTTGGTTGGTTTCCTTAGATAGGAGCAACATCATCCGTCCAACGTTCATTTGGTGAAGCGCGAGCGCAGCATACACAGATAAGGTCCGATCAACACTGATAAGACGTATAATTTCTCTTAATAAAATCTAGCAAATTAAACTTTTTTTTTAAAAAAAAAACATGCTTTTATTAAAATTGAAAATTAGGTTAACCTATCAACATTGAACGCTTATACTTTCGTGACCGCGCTATCAATCGTTGAGGAGTTCTCTCGTGAGGAGGTGGTTCTGACTGCAGGATCGAGTAATGTTTTTTAATAAAGTGTATTGTCACCAGAACCAAAGGTGTAAGCAAAGTTTCAGCTCAATCGTTTGGGGTTTGAAATTCAGTTGCAAGATTTGACAAATACATACTTGTTTTGCTTCTCGTTTTAAGCCGAAACCCGAATTCTTCATAGCGTGTACCTAAATAACGAATCATAAAACTACCTGACTCCGGCTAGAACTATACTGAACCAATCTAGTAATTAGTTCAATTACGACTTTGATCTAAGCTAATTATGGTCAAGTAAAACGATTCTTACTACGCTGAAAGAAGATATAGTTTTACATAAATTTTAACAGCCAGAGCTATGTACAGCTATTAAAAGGCAGGGTTTGTTGAATAAAAAAGTGTAGGTAATAAATCTAATTTATTGGTATTTTCACTAGTGTCCGACCGAAACCGAAACCGAAACTTATTTGAATTTTTAAAGCTCGATAAGTCTATTTTAAGATAAGTCTATTTTACGCATATACACACAGTTAACACGTGTAAAAACATAAAATGCAACAATTACAGTATGTTACAAAAATAGTTCTTTATTTAACAATTTAAATAAAAAAACATAATCAACATGTTTGACAAACTTTTTCAAAAATCAACATTAATAACTTATTCTCTCGTTCGAATCATCATTCATCATCTTCATCATTTCAGCCCAAAAGACAGAAGAGGTTTTTTATTTTGGTATTTGTTAAAATATGTATTAGTCTATTTTATGTGTATTTGTGTATTAGTATCTATGTAACTTATAGACAATTTCGAAATTAATTACATATTGTTAGATATTGTTTTTGTACCTTACCACAATGTTGTCCTTTTTAACCCAATGGTTGACTGGTAGAGAATGCCTTGTGGCATTAAGTCCGCCTATGTACCACTATTGTGCATGAAGTTTAAATAAATAAATAAATAAATAAATAAAAGACGTCCACTGTCCCCAAGTGTCGCCACTTTGACATTTTGGGCGGTGTTGCCATAATCGCCATGCTTGGCAGGCGGGTTGGCGATCGCAGTATTGTAGTTACAAAAGCACAGAGAACGCTGCTGCCCATTCTCTGGCAAGTCCCTTAGTCGCCTCTTACGACACCCACGGGAAAATATGGGATGGTGCTATTCTTTACGTCCGACACCATACAGAACTCGTTCGAATACGGGTACAAAATTAAATCAAACAACAATTACAAACAAATATAGTAATGTTTGAATCAAACATCACAGGTATCTTCACACATCTTTTAATTGTTACATTAATTTCTACATACATTAATATTGTATAAGTTCTATGGAATAACTCAACAGAACCAAGTAAAATACCTAATGAATTCTATTCTATTACAACTTACAACCTATTTATTTTCCACTGTAGGACAAGACTAATGAATGCCATAAAAATACATTATCATTAATCATAAGTAAAAACAAATACTTACCTAATAATGTTTGCGCGAGAAAAACCACATAACCTCAAATCATCACGGCTAGCGAACTCAACTGGCAATCACGGTCATTCAATCACTCCATGTTAGCCGAATGATGCGCAACAATTCACCAACACCTAGTTTCGGCGGGGCCGAACGTTCGGCCAATTATTGGCCGAAACAGAAACTGTGGCTGAAACTAGATTTTTTGGCCGAAACTAGCCGAAACCGAAACCGAACCTTCGGTCGGTCCTTAATTTTTACATAGTTTTTATTTTATGCAAAACAGTCGTTACGATAGCTAAGTTGCTGTCGGGTTTCATTTTCAGGGTCGTGGCTTATAGGTACACCCACGAATATACCACCGGTGACGTTACAAGGAACATCATTAAAGGTCGTCACTCAATTTAAATACCTTGGTCATGTGGTCACGGATTCTCTCATGGATGACCAGGATATAGATAGGGAGCGCTGAGCGTTGGCAGTCCGATGCAATATGCTTGCCCGTGGGTTTGCGCGGTGCACTGACGAGGTAAAACTGACGCTCTTCAGAGCTCTGAGCCTACTGCCAGTCGTTTTACTCGTGCAGCTTGTGGGTTAGGTATACGCAGAAGGCTTACAACGCTCTGCGCGTGCAGTATAATAATGCACTGAGGATATTGTTGGGGCTGCCTCGGTTTTGCAGTGCATCTGGCATGTTCGCGGAAGCGCGAATAGATGACTTTCATGCCATCATACGCAAACGGTGTGCATCGATGTTGCGGCGATTCAGGGGTAGCCCTAACAGTATTTTAGCTACACTGGCGGACAAGGTTGACGGACCTTTTATTAGACTCTGGGCTGGCAGACATGTGCGTGCACATGTTCATGTAGCCAATTAGTATATTTTTAAGTTTCATGTTATTTGTTATTTACTAACATAGGATAAGTTCATACTAACACTATATGGATCCATGGTCTGAAATAAAAAGTTTGAATTTGAATTTATCAGCTCCCAATATGAGTGACAAATATAGTCGTCTCCGGTTATCTGGAATTAATTAATTATTTTAAAATACTTAATTAATTCCCCTTTAGTGTAATAAACATAAAGTGTTCCAGGTGTTAGTAAGAAAAGTGCCTGACTCGCAGGTCTCGCGGTCTTCACACGAAATTTTTCTATTTGCTATTATTATTTTGAAAGGCGCCAGGAATAATCATTGATTGCTTGGAAAATATTTACTGTTTTCTGATTTTTTCCCTTTGTATACAATTACCTAGCTGGATGTCTTTCAACTTTCTAAATCATCTGGAAGTGTGTTAGGTTTTTGATATATATGTTAGCCAGTCAGTGATAAATATGAAGATTTTTAGACGATAAGAACCGTTGGAGCTATGTGTATGACATTTTGGATTATAGCTCATACGAAGTGGTTTAATAAACAAAACCCAATTTCATGTGTTTATGTTAAATAGATTTTGAGTTAGTAAGGGGTCAAAAATGGCTCCAAATGGTTCGTGTAATATAACACACAGCTGCTGCGTCACCAATTCCTTCTTTGCTCGACCAATATAAATGCAGGCAAATAAGTTCACAGAATGTAGTATTGTAGGTCCTAAATAGACTTTACCTCAGCTGTTTTTAACAATTGTTTTTTTTTATAATGTTGTTTTTTTTTTGTAAATAGTCATTCTTGCAACATCTCCAACATGCAACGTAAACTATGATAAGATACCGCAATCATAGGAAATGATCTTATCAATTTGTTATCATACTTTAACAAATTTATAATAGGTATTTCTTCGAGCCGTTTAGGGACCGAATACCTTACATTATTATCGTTACACATAAAATAAATATTTGCTAGTTCTATGCTGATAAGACGGTGTGCCACAGTGAAAAATAAGTACAATATTTCTTGTAAACTACGCGATTGTCTTGCTTTTGGTGCAACAAACGCCACTTTACTCGACGTACGACGTTCAGCGGTGACTAGAGATAAAATATAAATTGTATAGATTAAGCGATATATTATCAAAGATTATCACAAGCTACGAGATATCTTCAGAGTTGAAGACATGTAACTAATCAGACTAGAGGCCGGACGAAACGTGTTTACTTTAAAAAAAATTAATGACGTAGCTCTTTTCGTAGTGACAACGTTCAATACAGTCATGGACTGTGTGCCGAGTGAAACCGTGTA
This sequence comes from Cerastis rubricosa, assembly GCA_949152445.1. Taxonomy (NCBI): domain Eukaryota; kingdom Metazoa; phylum Arthropoda; class Insecta; order Lepidoptera; family Noctuidae; genus Cerastis; species Cerastis rubricosa. The sequence continues at coordinate 17,873,076 of OX424523.1, read as the reverse complement.
ATAATTGTAGGGTAATGTATTCAATATATACATGATCGTGTTGTGCGTACGACAAGTGTGCGAGTGGCGGCCCTGGGCCACATTTATTGGTTTGCGACTTGATGCCGTTCGGTTCCGTCGGCATTTTGTTATCGTTACCGCCATCACCATGATTAAACGGTTTGTACAGGTGTAACGTTGTGCGCTAGTTACGTGTTGATAAATGTTTGTCTCAAAAAAATGCTGTGATACTGATTTTGTTATCCGTGAAATGTTTCTATGGTTTTTGTGAGTGTTGTGTAGTACTTCAAAATGGATAGATTTAGGCAAAAGTCTAAAAAGGAAAAGCCGATGAAGTATGTTGACAAAGATCAATCTCCCTTGTTTATAAGTGACGTGAAGGCGATAAAAGAAAATCTTAAAATAAAGGAGATATTAAGAACTGTAAAGATGAATAGTAGCATGCGAATAAAAGCCCCAAAGGGCAGTAAAGTGATGCAAAACAAAGATTTTAACGATAACGACGATATGTTTGGGGTCGACCAAAATAGTGATGATCAAAATAGTGAAAACCAAAGTAGTGAGGAACAAAATATAGTGGAACCACCTAGTGCTACAAATCCTGATGTAGTTGTCATCGCCAATAGTGGGGAAGACCCAAACGAAAGCAAAACAGAAGAACCTGCAGCTTCCGTGGATACAACTAATGAATCGGAAGGAGAACTTCTTGCCACTAGTGATGAAAACGACAGTTTAGTTGACACGAAAATACATGAATCAATCAGTGTACCGGAGGGATTATCAGATTTCGTGTTAATTAATGAAGAAAACAAACATAACACTCCTGTTGTGGCTGACGTCAAGATCGATTTACCTCCCCCGAGCGAAAGTTCACATGTGAAGGCTCGCGACAGAAAGCTGTCTCTGGACCAGACAATGTTATCTAGACGCGGAGGTTTGTCGCAGTCAGAATTGGATCTGAATTCAATTGGGAAATCTCCGCTAGAGAGGAAATCTTCATTTTTTAGAAAGAAAATGGATAGCTTTTTGAAAAATACAACAGAAATATTCAAACGTCAGTCAATTAGTAGAAGTGAATCTATTCAGAGGCGGGGTTCCATGTCAGTGTCTATGCAGTCACTGAATGAGAGCAGCGCATATAACGGTGACTACGGGGAGCCCCTGCACAACCACCCGGTGAGTATTGTTCCGTACATTAACGTTGATAAGGATAATGAAATCTTCTGCATGTCTGTCGTCTGCACTCCATCCAACTCCCCAGCGAAAGTTTTATGTTTTAAAATATTACAGAAAGCCCAACTTATTAGGAACCATGCTCACTACTTAATGTTTACAATGCGCACCCTAATAACAATATAGATTCCTGGATAATATATTTTTAAAATTTAATATTGTTGTGGAAATGCTAGTTTTGGTAAAAATGCTTGTTTGTTATGTATGACAATGACATGTGGATTTCCTAAAAATAATCTCAGGAAAATATGTCCATCATATTTACAACGCGCAATTTTTTGAAAGTCGTTATTTTGGAATAAGTATCTATGTGTGTGGCTATTGTATCCGAGCAAGAGCTCTCGACACAATTTCTATTTGTGTAAATATTAAAAAATCTGATATGATATGAAAATAGAGTTGCTTTATGATTTTTATTGTGCACAAATGAAAAACAAACTTCTACTTCGGGCTTTGACAAATATTCACCGACCATATATCTACGCAACACCACCCTGCGCTCCAAAGCATAAATTAAAGACGTTTCTAAAAAAGTCGCTTAGCTGGTCTGGCCTACTCACGGCCTGCCTGACAAGCTGTGAGCCAAAATAATAAAGGTTTAAGAAGGATTAAGAAGTCGTGGGGAGAGGCCTTTGCCCAGCAGTGGGATGGTGGAGTTTCGACGCTTTAACAATCATATAATATCTAACTGTAAACAAATATAATAGCCGTCAAAACAACCAATTATTATTTAATTTTATTCAGAAAGGACATACTTTTTATTATTTACTACGTTGTGTCGCTAAGAAGAAGCAACATCTTCTTTGCGAATTGGTGGCAAAAACTTTTAAATGTTTGGTCAAAAATTCAGCTGCCCGAACATACCTCCTACCTCCTACCGTCATAAGGTCATCAAGCACACAGGTGACCGGGCATCAGGCATGTGGGGTAACATGAAAGGTGGTTTATTGTCTGTGAGGAGAAGCCAGATTCCAAGAAAGTGGTGCTCCTTAAGCTAAGCATGATGCCAATAATCGAAAACCTTCTTGGCTTATGGTGTGCTCACGTTAAGACCGCCGCCGCGCCCTGACTTGAAAGTAGAAAAGAGTTTTAGACATGATAATGTCCCCGTTATACTGCACTTATATTTCTTTGGGTTACTCCAATAATTTTATGAAATATTTAAGTTTGTCAGTGTAGGTATGCTTATTATAACATAATTAATATAAAAAACAAAACGGCGTTATTCACCAGATAATGGAAAAATTCAAGTAAATGCCAATGTCTAATAAATTAATCGTGTTTGTTGGAGAAAATATGGCTTTGATCGGCTCTACTTGGAACGAAATAACTAGTAATATGTAACTGTTTACATTTTTAGACACATTGTCACGATCAAAACATTTCATTGTGCCTCTTATTATGACCACAAAAGTTATAATAATCAATCAAGTTATAATTATGTCTGAATCAACGACGCTCCTTATATTTCATGAAATAGAAGACTTATAAGAATAACAAACAAGAATTAATTATTAGTAAATGATCAGTAAAGCGTCTACTAGTTACATATATACTATTTAAAACAAAGAACAAAAATACGTCGTTTCTTGAATGGTGGGATTTCCAGGAGACAGAATAGATACTTTTCATTATTCTTAACATCGTATTGTTGTATCATAATTCCATAAATATAGGGCCACGTAAAGGGTCTTTTGATTCGTCAGCAGATGGACCGTCTCCATTCGTATCAGCTTTTCGCTGCGTTTCAATTTATTTTCATGAAAAGAGTACGATGAGGACAAATAAAACACAACTACACACATAAGAATGTAATCTTGAACATATTTTTACGAATAAAGGCAATTTTATTTGGAATGCTGAAGATTTATTCAAACAGCACAATTGATATTTGAAATAGGCGTACCGTGTATCTTTAAACGATGTCATATTTAATTGATATCGGTGGTAATATTTTACTGCATGTAATTTTAATTGTTACATATTTTATGTAGGTAGTTGTAGTTTGTGACTTATAGCATCGTATTGGACCTGTCTGTAATGTTGCTACAATTGATGGTAAAAAAATAAACAATAAGTTACAATTTATATTATTTCAGGAAGAACTACAGAGAAGTATGTCGAGCCTGCAGTCATCGCCGACACCCGCTCGGAGCGTGTCCAGCCTGTCGATGTGCCGCAGTGAGCAGACCCTGCCGGACCAGAGCGAAGGCGACAGCCTGGCCGGCAGTCAACCCCTCGGCGACACGTCACCCAGCATTCATAGTGAGTTAAACAAATAGAAATGCACTATTCTAGTACTAGGTTGAATTAAGTGATCCACCACACAGCGATAAGTAGAAGATTCAAGTTGTAAATATAAAAGACAGTCCACTGCTGCCGCCACAAGCCTCCTCAAGAGTGCTCTTGGGGAAGCTTGTGGCGGCATTCCAAACTCAATTTTCGGCATTATTCATCCAGTTACTACCAGCCACCCCGCGGAGATCATCACTCCTCCTAACCCGAGGGCGTCCTAACTTAACGCTTGCCCATTCGCAGTCTCCACTCAAGAACACGTCTACCCCAACGGTCATTAGTTCTACGGCTAATATGGCCACCCCATTGCTACTTTAGCTTGCCTTATCTGTGAGCTGTGTCGGCAACTTTGGTTCCCTGCTGGATCGATTCGATCATTGATTACCTCAAAATAATCCAAAACGAAATGCTTATCATCTCTGAGACTTCAGATTCAGTGGTCAACTAAATATTCCCATGCGAGATGATTTTAAGTCCCCAGTATGCCTTATCTACTCTAATACTCTGTGTTGAGTATACCTAAGTAGGTAAATTACTAAAGATTATGCAGATGACGCGCCACGTTGAAATCTGCCCCCGTTTTTGTGAGCAATGTACGAAAATTTTAACAGTTTAACATTTAGGGATAGCGCTTCAGCTGCGTACATTTCGACGGAATACGGATTAGTTAATTACATAGCGCTCAAATGTAATGTTTGCCGCATTGCGTCCAAAAACGACATAGCTTCATGTACTTCAATTATCGATTCCGATCCCAAACGGTCCGCAATCTCATTCAGAATTGTAGTGCATTTTCATAGCAGCCAGTCAAAGAGAATTTAACTCCCAAATTAGACGATGAAAGCATTTCAAGGTTCAGAGTTAAATTCCAAGTTTGCTATTCAAGTTCATTTTGATAGTCGTGGATTTTACAAACGATTTTTGTTCGATTCTACTTCTTGACAGCTAATTACGTAGCTGCCGAGAAGTTAATGAAAATCGAACTCAGATACTAATGCCATTGAATGCAGTTCTTCAGTTACAAATTCGTCTGTATTACATTGCTCGTAAACTCGTAACCGGAACAGCAGCACTGCGCGCCCGGAGCCGACAGCGCCTGCCAATAGCTTGTTTAACTATTTCTAAAGAACGAGTTCAACTTACATCGTTCGCGGCAGCAGGGCTGAGATTACGTTTATTTAATGTATGCAAGTTCAAAAGTTTATGATTGAATAGCTGCATTTTATGCCAATATTACGTAAATTATGTTTATGTATATGTTTATAACTTACAAAACAAGTTAAATAGAAGCGTGAGCCCGGTTCAACCACAAGGTTCTGTAATAGGCTGTTAAAAGCCGAGAGAACAGATTACCAATAGAATACATGTCTGCGAAATAATGTAATTACGTAAGAGTACGACTTTGACTACAATGCCTTGCGCGTCCAGTATAATAACGTGTTCAGGGCTCTGTTTCGGCTCCCTCGACATTGCAGCGCATCCGGAAAGTTTGCTGACGCCAGCGTAGATGACTTCTACGCAATTATGCGTTAAAAAGTTGCGTCAGTGGTGCGACGAGTACGGGGGAGCCCGAATAGCGTCCTCAAGATGATTGGAGAGAGAACAGATACTGTTCTGCACAGTAGGTTCACTGAACTCCATGTGTTGCGAGAGCGATGAGCCTACTGTGCAGGGGAGACGGTGTGTGGTCTAGTTTTGTTATTTTTACTTTTGAATTACTAACATTAGTTATAAGCAACATTTTTGTTACTAACAACCTTGCCTTGCCTATGGACTTTTCTGTATGAAATAAACGTTATTTTTTTAAATTAAGGTTTATGTTATAATATAAATTGCTTGCATTGTAATTAAATCAATGGTAACAATGGACGACAAGTACCCATTACGTAAATAAATAGGACCGTATGTTAATAGAATTTACCCTCTGTAACTTTACGGTAGGTGAGGTCGACACCACAAAACTTCAGAAATGCAACCAAAGATGTTCTTCGTGGGCGTATTTACAGCGTTGCTGTTTCCACTCTTTTATAAAAAAATCAAAATATTTTATTTTATAAAAACCTAAATGAGCACTTATAAAACGTCGACAAAAGGTACACGGTTCAGGTTGTTCGTTTCCTATGGAGAGGAACCGGCACGAAATTCCATGATTACTCTTTTAGAATGTTATTATGATACAGCATTAGCACAGCGTAGGCCCGACAATAAGTCGTTGCTTAAGATACAAACAAAAAGAAGTAAAACAAGATAAAAAGTCAACAAGCGTTTAGGAATCTACCAAGCCTACAGTGTTCACACATTCACAAACAATCGTTATTAAAGAATCTATACAGCAGCGGTAAGAAAATATTTTATAAATGCTAAATTAAACAAGTGTCACAAATGTTGTCATCAGTGCTGTAACCATTCAGCACAGAACAAAAGGTGTATAAACGATTAAAAAGGATTGTAAAACATCTGATTAGAAAGACAAATCGCCAATCATACCTGAAACATCATCATCAAGCCTACAGCAGTCCACTGCTGGACATAGGCGTCTCCAATCGCTCTCGATTATCGGCAACTCTTATCCAGTTGCTAGCAGCCACCCTGGGAAGATCATGGCTCCACCAGCACCTTACGCTTGCCGTTTGGCAGTCTCCACTCAAGAACACGTCTACCCCAACCGTCATCGGTCATCTGTTCTACGGGTAATATGGGCAGGGCCCCATTGCTATTGTTCTGTGAGTTATGTCGACTATTCTGGTTCTCTGTCGGATCACCTCGTTCCGGATGTGATCCTTCAATGCTCGCTGAGCGACCTTGAATTTATAGACCAACCGTACCGTGAGTCCACGCCTGAAACATCGAAACTTCTTAATCTTCAACATTTTTCTTCAAAGTTTGTCACTTACTTGTTTCCCATTTTAGACCACGACGTTATCAGATTACTACCCTAATCATTTCATTCTAATGCTTTTACAGTACAGATCTTGGAAGAAACAATTCTTGGATACTTCTTGCATTTTTTTCGAGATTCATTTTATACATAATCACAAACACTATACCATACAAGATTTCTAATAAGTATATCTAAGTATAACGTATGTATGTAACAATAAGGTTTGCAAAAGCTGAATGGTTTTCTAAAAAACGATTACCTAAAGTGTGAGGGGAGGAGTTACTTTTGGCTCGAACAGACTTGGAAGACTTTATTCGAATGAGGATTGTATGTAATGTATGAGAACGTGATGAACGGGCGCCTTTGAAGCGTACCTGCGCTGCATTCATTCAGGAACTCTTACTGACTTGAAACTGAAAAACAAAAAATACGTGGGCCGTCGGTCGACGCGATGCGACGTTGACACACGCCGCCCAAACGACTTCACTCGACATGCCTAGCGTGTGCTGCACATTTGTCTCTAATTCAAAACGAGGCTTAATACTTTACTAATTGAAACTTAGACGTCTGCAGTTTCCCAAGGTATTAAAATATGAGAGACGAGGCTGCAACTATTACTGGACTGAACGTAAAACAGTGAGAATAACTTACACAATTTTTCACTTCAACAATAAAAGATCTAGACTGAAAATTCGATAAACTCCCTAAACCTACCGACGATATAAGTGAATATATATCCTCTACCCCTTGTCTTCTGAAGGGCACTTAGTCAAATGAGGTTGTCAATGAGTCCTGACAACTTTTTGTTAAATCATTCTTAAGCCACACACTGCCACACAAACTTAGTAACGGAATCTTTGTGAAATTTTGCCTCTCTCTCGGTTGGTATCAATTTAGAAATGCCATCATACCCTTTAATCAAACTCAACCAAATAACAAGCTACAGAACCTAATTTAAAGGAAAGAAACGCGTTTTAATCAAAATTTTAATAGTTTATTGAATACTTGGGACGTTAATCAAGTAAGCCCTACGAGATAAACAATAGTGTCAAAGCATGATGTCAAAGAAGGAAGGGCAATTTGTAAAGACCTAGGGCCCAACGTTCTAGCAACTACTAACCCCCATTAAAACGAAGACTCAATTAGCCACAATATTTTATTCAAACACTTCATAGCGCTAAAAAATTTAATAAAAAAGTTCCAAAATATCAATGACTACCGCAAATCCTCTATACCTAAATATGTAATCGTAACTATTTAAGTAACGCCAGTTCAAATGTATTTTAAAATGTATGATGTATAAGGATTTATACGTATAATCCTTGAAACATTGAAAAAGTAAATCGCAGTCAGTGTAGTTTCCGTAAGAGGGCACTCCTCAGCAGTTAACAGCACTGACTTGCCATTTTGGATACATACATTCAATTCCCATAATAAAACTTACAGCTAACTTGGGTTTGGCGCCACAGCAAGTGAAGTCTCCGAGGACACTCCTTGACGGTTGACACCACTGACTTGCCATTTCGGATATATGTACTATCAGTTTCCATAGTAAAACTGTGTGACTGCGTTATTCCTCAAAACTACGCAACGGATTTCCCTGCGTGCCTCGGAAAGCATGTTAAGTCATTTGTAAATCTTTGAAAGACGGTAAGGGGAGTCAGAAGATCGAAAATCTGACCCCATCGACCCTTAGGAGCCGAGCAAAACGAGAATAGGTGAGGAAACCCACGGGGCACAACTAATAAATTGAAAATTATATGTTACCGACCACTTTTATGTTGGCTCTTTCCGAAACATAACCAGTAAAGCCAAGATGAGCTTCCATATATTTTCGCGTTAAAATACGTCGGTATCGGTCTTGAAATAAAGACCTAAAACACGTTAAACATGAAAGACATTCAAATATTAAAACTTCTTTCACGTCGTTCTATTTTCGACCACGACTCCGGTCATGGCGATAATTCCATCGGTGACTTTTAATGTAGGGTTGTCGGAACAGGCGACGATCCTATCTTACCAAATATCACCGACAGGTGGCGGCGGCGGCGGATTGCTGACGATTAGGTATACTAAAAGCTAGTAGATGGACATCGTACAATTATATGAGCTAGGGTATACAAAATATAGGTGTGTGTCGCTTCAAACGCTGCCCAGCATAACTAAATCCTCTGTCAGGCTTCTCTCTCAAAGATGTGTCTACCGAACGGGATGGCTAGCCACATGTAGACACGCCAAATCCTTCCAACTTCAAAAAGTGACCCTTCGATGCGAATTTGACTCGGAAAGACGTGTGAAAGTACATAATTTTAATTTTGTCTAAACTCTATATTCATGCCTTCCTCTTAGGACTGGAGCCCGACCGTTTTATTCATCCTGGTGAAAATAATATTATTATCATCCCAGAGTTTTTGTTTGTCGTAATCTGCCCTGTTTTTGGTTAGTGTACTTTCGGCGCGTATAGGTTCATTTTTTTGAACGCATGTTGGCGCCTCACATGCAACTCGTACGAGCACAGACGCGCCCAAAGGGTCCGCGCCGCTCGAGAGACATTCACTGAGCGTTCGACTTTTTGACGCACATGAGGCGTGCGTGTAAGCCAAAGCGCCAAAGAAATAAGCTAGTCTGAAAACGCTCTAATCTCGCACTAGTTGACATTCGGTATGTCATCTTCACATTTCGTCGCCCGCGTGAGAATAAGCGTGGTCAGCATCATCTTATTTATCAATTACTGTCTGTCCCGCGCAACTTTGTCTGTGTCACAATTTGTCTCCTCGATAAATGGGCTATCTAACTCATAGAATTTTTCAAATCGGACCAGAAGCTCCTGAGATTAGCGCGTTCAAGCAAACAAGCTCTTCAGCTTTATTATTATTAGTATATTAGTATATACATAGATACATAGATCTTATAACTTTTGGTCGAGTCGTTCTACCCCTACTTATGTAAATTTCAACCCAACACGTCAATTCTGTCTTAAAAGAATGACAGATTGACAGGGCACAAAAAAGTAAATATTAAACAAAAAATAAGTTTTGTAGCACCATAATACATATTGCAAATGTACAGGTAATTACTGGACTTTTCAAACTGCTATAACTTTTTATTCGATGGAATGGAGTCACGCTGCCGTATAATAAAATGTTGGTATTGTTCCGCTCTTCAATTTAAGGTAGCTTAGAAAGTGCTACGTTACTGGGCCCAATAATCCCTATCTTCTTTAGTTTAAGTAAGAACATAAACTAGATTTTGCATAAGTATTTAAACTCGGTCGCAATGGACGAATGTTGCCACACGCGCTCACGGGGACCAAATGGCAAATGCAGCACCTTGAACTACAGTTAATCATGGCAGGTAGAGGTCATTGCGACTGCGCGATACGCAGTTGCTTCTTCGGCGGCAGATGTTTTAACTTCCAGGCATTATCATGACTTCTTTTAATTTATTAAAACCATAAGTGTGTTTAATTCTCATATAGAATAAAAAATAAATACAAAATAGAAATAGTATAAAACTTTATTGAAGCTCCTGCAGCTATGACACAATTTATTTCCTTAATTAATGTAAGTCAGCAAATATATTTCTTAGATGTCAAAGTCAACAAAAGTTAAATATTTTTTAAACAATCACTATACCCTTTCTAACTTTAAGAGATCCTAGATTTCTATGAGTTTTCAGGGATACGTGTCATTGGGGTTTATACATCTACTTTTGTTTCATACAATTGTAAACAAGATTTTCTTCAGTTTCAGATGAGCCGTTAATGCGTTTTCTGGGTTCAGGCTGACCTGTTCCTAACCGTCAAAAAGCAACTTCAATGAAGACTCAAATGTCGATCTCTTTTTTGTTTAACATTCTTAAATCTTCCTCTAGAGATTAAACAATTTATGTAAAACTTATTTTTCCCTTATAATGTAACTTATAATACTAAACTGCTGCTCGCGATTTCGTTTGCGGGAAATTTTTTATGTGTTTTAAGTGTTATATTATACAAATAGACCGTCCTCTTGATTCATTCTGTCTATTGATGAAAACCGCATCAAAACTCGTTGCGTAGTTTTAAAGATCTAAGCGTACAGACAGCGGGAAGCGACTTTGTTTTATACTATGTAAAGATGTAACGTTGCCTTATTTATTATTTAATCCATCGTTTTCTTTGTTTTCTAGGTCTGAATGAAGCATACATCCAAGAAGCTATGCTGAACCGGGCTATCTCTATGAGTTCCGGCTTGGACTCGGCGACAGGGCAAAACCGGCGGAAATCCAGATCTAACAGGTACTTATTTTTGTATTTTTTAGTGGCAAACTTAAATGCCCCGCCAGCCACCAAAGCCACCAAAATATGTCGGTGACTTTGTAGTCGACTTCAAATATTGCAAGTCCAAAAACTGAGCACGGCACGAGTTATGTAACATTTTTTTTTACTATTTACACAGAATCTTTATAAAAGCGAAAGGTCACTCACTCATCACAAACCACTTGACGAATAAAGATGGATTTGGCAGAGAGGTAGTTTACATTTAGTAGACGTAAGATGAAATTTGGCAAGGACGTAGCTTCCAGTTAGTAGACCTCCGCTAAGAACGGATTTTGCGACAGGGCCGGATTAAGAACTTCTAAGGGCTCTCGTAAGTTTGTATGAAAGTCTTTAATTTTTTTACCGACCTGAAATTTAGCAAGTTTAAAGTTTATGAGTAGGAGACATTAGCTAAGAAAGAATTTAGTGACGGCCTGGACTAAGAGCTATTGCAAGTTTATATGAAATCCTTGGCTTTTTGTACCTTAAAGTTTTGTAAAGAGATAAATTATAGTTAAGACATGTTCTGTATGGTGTCGGACGTAAAGAATAGCACCATCCCATATCTTCCCGTGGGTGTCGTAAGAGCCGACTAAGGGATTTGCCAGAGAATGGGCAGCAGCGTCCTCTGTGCTTTTGTAACAACCGTACTGCGATCGCCAACCCGCCTGCCAAGCGTGGCGATTATGGCAAAACCCCCCAAAACGTCAATGAGTCGACACTTGGGGAGGCCTATGTCCAGCAGTGGACGTCTTTTGGGGCTGAAATGAATGATGAATGATGATGTCAGGTGGGAACAGATTTTATGACTGGGCCGGTATAAGGGACAATAATTGCTTTCGCAACCCCATGTGTTTAAAACTTGAAAGCACTTCATATCTTCATAACCACGCAACGGCTAGTAATAAATTAATTAATATAATTGCACTTTGATTGCAAAAATTTACTACTTCATACATTTCGACCGGGTATGTATTGCAATTTTATAGGAAATAGCAGATTTTTTTAAATACACATACTGTGTCTTTTATATGCTTTTAATCCGTGGTAACCGTTTGTACGTCAGTGTCTGTAATAATAATAGTAATAAATGTAACAAACCTCCCGAAATTGCTCGACAGAAAATTTTGGCGTGGCTTTAGATTTTTTGTGGCAGTCACCTTCAACGCGTATCGTATTTCTGTAACGACATTAAAAATGACCGACATAAGATTGCTGGTAGCTGATCTAATTTTTCATATTTCCTAGATCGTTTTTGCTGGTAGAATGTCACTTAATCTAAGAAGCCCTGCTTTCGCACTGTTTTTTAAGAAAACATAGACATTTATATGCCTTTATATTAATATTTTATTTTTATTTATTTATTTTTATTTTATTTTTATTTAATACAGACCGTACACCCGATCATAATTTATTTTCTATAGGGTAATTATCATCCCACATTAAACCTATTAGTGAAACAATTTAAAAAAAAAACTTTAAAATATCTTACTTTCGTTAAAACTCTTCTGCATAATTGCATGCTCCTAGATCAAGCCTTTTAGGTCGGTATATGAATATATTAAGTATTCATGTTACCCTTTTTTTGCGGATGGAAAATCATTAAATAACCCCTCATACTGTGGACGGAGCGGGAAGGGAGTGTCAGCCTTGTACTGACTAAAACCCATCCATTTTCCTTCTTAGCCCTTTCATTAGCCTGTCGTCAAAAGACGGACGGACGGTGAGCTAACCCATTACTAACCAACCACAGGCCCGCGCCTACGGTGGCCGGGGGCCACTGGTTGGCCCCTTTTTTTTTTTTTTTTTTTTTTTTTTTCGGATGGGAAATCATCAAATGACTTCTTCCGCTCTGGGCGGAGCGGAAGGGAGTGTCAGACTTGACTGACTAAAACCCATCCATGTTCCTTCTTAGCCCTTTGCGTTCCAGGGGCACGGTATCTCTTTCGAACAACCCGCAGCCCTGGCAGGCATCGGCCCTCTCGGACCCCTTCCGATTTGCTGACATCTCCTTGAGGCGCGCGTGGAACACGAACGCGCCGTCGGCACGGTCTGTCGTCATAAGACGGACGGACGGTGAGCTAGCCCATTACTCACCGTCCACAGGCCCGCGCCTACGGTGGCCGGGGGCCACTGGTTGCCCCCCGACGCCCGGGGCGTCTCCCGCGGCGGCTGGGACGTGAGGTTCTCTCCCTCTCACGTTCCGCCACCTCCTTCGCTAGCATGACTGCTTCGCAGAAGGAGGCGACGGCTTCCCATTCCCTCTCGCTCCGGACCATGGATTGAACCAGGGCGCGAGAGGTCGCCGCCGCCAATCGCCGCTACGAGGACACGGCGGTGCTCAGCCCAAGCGGGGCATAGCTCCACAGTGTGCTCCACCGTGTCCTCCGGCCGATCCTCGCAGTGGTGACACCCGGGCGTTTCCTCCCGCCCGATTCGGTGCAGGAACCTCCCGAAACAACCGTGTCCGGTGAGGACCTGCGTCAGGCGGAAGGTGAGGGCGCCGTGGCGCCTCTCCAGCCACTCCTCAAAGAGGGGACTTATCGCCACTATTGTGGCGTGCCCTGCACGGGGTTGCGACAGTCGCTCCCTCCATGTCGCCATGAGATCGCGCCGGAGGTCTGTCCGCTGAGCGACAATTTGCCGCGGTAGCGGAGTTTCCCCCCGGCGTAGTGCCTCCGCGCGCCATTCGTGCAGGCACGCGAGGACTATCGCCTCCAGATCCCATGGCGGCAATCCGGCCAAGAGGCTCGCCGCCTCGCCGGAGATCGTGCGGTACCCCCGGATCAGCCTTACGGCTACCACCTTCTGGGGCGCGTTCAGGTAGTGGGCGGCTCGCCGCCTCAAAGAACGCGCCCACACCGGGGCCCCGTAAAGGGCCATGGACCGCACGACCCCCGCGTAGAGCCTCCGGCAGGAGGCGTTTGGACCCCCTAGGTTGGGCAAGAGCCGCTTGAACGCAGCCCCTGCCCGTTCCAGTTTGGGGGCCAAACGTCGGAAATGCTCCACGAAGTTCCACCGGCTGTCGAGGACAAGCCCTAGGTACCTCAGCGTCGACTCGACGCCGATGGGAACCCCTCCTACCGTCAGTATGGATCCCGACGGTGGCGCATTCCGAGGCCCATGAAAGCACATGGCCTCGGACTTGTGCAATGCCACCTCGAGACCCAGTTGCCGGATTCTCTCCACGACTATCGCAACCCCGCGTGTCATAAGTTCGGCCGCCGCCTCGTGCGACCTCCCCTGTGCCAGCACCAGCGTGTCGTCAGCGTAGCAAACTACACTGACACCGCTAGGGAGGTCGGCGCGCAGCACCCAGTCGTAGCCGATGTTCCACAAGGGCGGCCCCAGAACCGATCCCTGTGGAACACCGCACGACATCTCTCGCCGGTTCCATTCTCCGGTGCGACCGGGGTAGATGACGGCCCTATCCGTCAGGTAGTCCCCGACCACACGACGAAGGTAGGTCGGCACCCGGTGATACCGGAGTGCCTCCCTAATGCAGCTCCAGGGCATGGTGTTGAAGGCGTTGGCGATGTCAAGAGACACCGCCAAGACCACTCCACCCCTGGACACCGCATCCCCCGTCGTGAGAGCCCTCACGCGCATGATGGCATCCACCGTCGAGCGCCCTCTGCGGAAACCAAACTGGTGTTCCGCCAGATCCGGCCCCATCCCCACAAGGTGCCCGGCGAGGCGGTTGGCAATGACTCTTTCAAAGAGCTTGCCCACCTCGTCGAGCAACACAATGGGCCGGTATGCGGACGGAGAGTCCGCAGGGCGCCCCGGCTTCCGGATGAGGACCAGCTTCCCCGTCTTCCAACGAAGCGGGAACTGGCCTCTCTCCAAGCATGCGCTTAAGAGCCCTTCCAGTCGGGGCCCGAGAGCCTCCGAGGCCAGGACCCAGGCTTTGCCAGGCAAGCCATCGGGTCCCGGGGCGGTATTTTTGGCTTTAAGCCTGCCTACCGCCGCTCTCAGGTCTACCCCGGTCACTTCCGGAATGTCGTCATCGTCCTCGATGTGGTCCGCTTCCGGCACCGCAAGCGGCGGAGCCATAGGCGGGGGAGGATGTTCCCCTCGCAGAGGGAACAGAGCGCTCACCACGTCCTCCACGAGCTGAGGGCGGAGACTCTGCGTCAGCGGGGGGGCCCAGGTGCGGAGTTTGTCCCGCACCATCTTGTAAGGGCGCCCCCACGGATCTCTGTCGAGAGTCTCCAGCATCTCCTCGCGGCCCAGGTCTCTGGCCCGCTGGACAGCCTCCTGGAGGGCGGTCTTCGCTGCTCTGTATCCCTCGTACAGCTCCGCCTCAATGGCTGCCGCATCCGGAGGGCGGATGCGGAGCCTGCGATGCCTGGCGTACGGGTGCCGCGCGGCTACGCACGCCTCGCGCAGAGACGTCAGCTCTCGCGACCACCAGTACACCTGACGCCGGGCGCTTCCTGGCCGAACTCGGGGCATTGCCACGTCGCAAATGTTGGACATGGCCTCCTGGAACCACCCTGCCTCATTGTTGATGTCGGCAGGCCTGTTCGGTGATGTCACCCAGGCCTGCACTATCGAGGCTTCCAGGAGGAGCTCCCGGTCCAGCTGCTTCAGCGCCCAACGCGGACCACTCGGGGCCTGTAGGACCGGCGCGCTTGAGTCTTGGGCGGAGACATCAAACCGGATGTACCGGTGGTCGGAATAGGTCTCCACCCCCTCCATGACGCGCCAGTCAACGACACACGGTGACAGAGCGGGGCTAGCGAACGAGATGTCCACCACCGACTCGCCCCGCATCCGCACACACGTGGGGACAGAACCCCGATTTAGGACGACCAGGCCCGCCTCCAGAGCCCAGTCCTCCACCATCCTACCCCGCACATCCGTGCAACGAGAACCCCAAGCCAAGTTTTTGGCATTGAAGTCCCCGAGCACAAGCACGGGGAGGGAATAGTTTCGGATGACGACACTCAACTCCATGAGGGAGTTGTGGAACTCGGCGAGAGTTCGGCTCGGGGAGAAGTAGACTCCCGCTACGACGATCTCCCCGAACCGTGCTGCTACGCAACCCCGACCCTTCCTGACACTCTCAAGGGTCGGGGTACCGGCGGCGGCCGACGAAATTATGGCCACTGAGCCGCTCAGGTCCTCCACCCAGTCTTCCCTGGGCGGGACAAAGTACGGCTCAGCGACCACGGCGACGTTAATCAACCACTCCGCCATGCTCTGGAGCAACAGATCCTGAGCACAGCGGCAGTGGTTGATGTTCGCCTGGAGAAGGCGTAATGGGGCCATTATTGGCACTCCATTTCAGCCCCCTCCCGGGCCCCCTGTGAGGGCCCCGCCACAGATGTTGCGGCGGCAGACGTAGCGGCAGCGACAGCGACAGTGGCGGCGGCTGTGGCGGTGGCGACGGTGGAGCTGGTGGCTGGAGGCCTTCCCTTGCCCCTGCCCCTGGTCCTGTTGGGTGGTGCGCAGGCCTTGCCCCCTGCCCGGTGATCGGCCGGTTTGCCCGCTGCCGCACATGCAGTGCAATGCGGCGTGGCGGAGCAAGCCGCGGCCATGTGACCGGGCTGACCGCATCGGAAGCAGTCGCCGCTGCGGTCCACCTCCGAGGAGCACCGACAACTCACGTGCTGCCCCACGAGGCACCGGTAACACCTCAGAGGTCGGGGCTCCAGCAGCTTCACCTGCGCTGCCACCCATCCCACCAGGAGTCTTCCAGCCTCCACAATTATTTTCGCCGCCGCCACAGGGCAGCTTACCATCACGGTTCGCATGCCCGAGTGGTCCGGACGTAGGGTGCCTGCCCTGACCTGCTCGGCAGGGCACCCACCGGTCCTGGTGACGGCGGCGACCACCTCCTCCTGGGTCACCGAGTCGTCCAGACCCAGGATGCGCAGGTCTGCGCATCTGACGGGCCTGGACACTCGGGCCTCGTCCGCATCTAGGGACGCTCTAAGCTTTTCAGCCAGAGCGTCAGCGGACGGGCCGCTATTTGCACCAGGGATCTCCAGGGCTCGAGCCCCTGTAGCGGTGACTTTGAGCCGGAGTCCCTCGGTGATCCCTAGCTCTCCGAGGTTCACCGTCGCCTTCGCCTTCGCGAGTACGTCGCGGTAGGACACGCCCCTCTTTTCCGCTTCCGGCTGTAGTGTGATCACTACAGCTGCGGTCTTCGGAGCGCGGAGTCGAGCCGCGACGCTTCGCGCCTTGTGCTGGCGCCTTCGCTCTTCCTTCCGGGCATTTTTGGCCGCCTTACGTCCTTTCCTCTTTTCCCCGACCACCTGCCACTCGGCTTCGGCCGCGGTGGGGTTAGCGGGTGGTGGGGGCGGCGGTGGCTGCAGCCGACTTGCTGCTGGCGCCGGCACATTCGCCGCCTGAGGAGCTGCCTTGCCTTTCTTCTGGGCCGCTGCCGACTTCCCGGGGCCCGGCCTAGTCCTGGTGGAGGGCTGGCCAGACTGCCCTGCTCCGGGAGTGGCAGCCGTAGCAGCTGCATATGATGCCACTTTCGGGCCCGGGATCACCCTCGGGCCCGGGGCTGCATTCGGGCCCGCGGCCGCCTTGTTTGCCGTCAGAGGGGGGCGCAGGACAATGCCCTCCAAGACGGAAAACCGCGCCTGAAAGGCAGCCAGCTCCTGCCGAACCAGGTTCAGGACCTGGTTCTCCACCGGCACGGGGTGGATCTGCCGCTGCTGGGGCACCTCGCGGGAGCCGGACTCACGCAGACCGGCCAGGTCTGCCCGGAGCTTCAGATTCTCCTCGCGGAGAAGCTCCGTTGCGGCCGTCAGGCGGGCTACCTCCGCCCGCAGTTTGGCCACCTCCCCTGGTGGAGGATAGCTAGCCTCCACCGCCGCCATGATGGAGGCGGAAGCTGCAGGTATGGCCCCGAGTTTTGAAGATGTCAGCTTCTTCAAGGCCACGACCCTTATCGCAGCTTCCACCTCCTTTTGAAACTTGGCCTTACGCTCCACATCGGAGCCGCCAACTTCAACTGCCGCGTCATCACAGGTGCCCAAACGGGCCTGCCCGCGACCGGCCACCCCCGATCTTTCGGAGGCCGAGAGCCCCCTCCCCAGGCCCCTTATTCCACCACGCCTGCTGGTGGAGATTTTAGGGGCCGAGGCAAGCTCCCCTTCGGAGGACGACTCGCGGTCGCCTTCTGGTCTGGACCGCTTGCGTTCCTCCGCAGCAGTCCCGGTCCTCTCGAAGCGGGAGCTCTCAGAGCATCCCGCGCTCACATCACTAGATGCGGCGTCGGACTCCGACACCGCATCCCTCCTCTCCCTCTCTTTGCCGTCGCCGGCTGGGTTTTTATTGTTTTTATTAACTTTCATTTTTGTTCCCACGAGTGTGGGGGAAATACGAGGTCCATCCGGGCAGTGCCCCCTGTACCCGGATAAGCCTTTGACATTTATAACCCGCCAGAGGGTCGGCTGGTACTCTGGCGGGGGACGCACTGACGACTGATCGTTCCATAGGAACACCCGTCAGCCATACATCCCCTCACGGTGCGCCGCCGCTTGAGATTCGGGGTAACTTTTTATAGAGGTTTTCTACCTCGCGGTCCGGGCGGTTAAGCCAAGACCCTCGGTCCCGATCGAAGCCGCGAGACGTGATCCACGACACTCCGATGATGGGATTACGAGAACGACGGGGACAGAGAAGGACTGCGTCCCTCGCTGTCTGCTCGGAGGCAGGGTGAGTGCACTCCGAGCCCGCCCTTGCTCCTCCGCTGTGCCCTCTGCTTTTCAGAGGGTCACGCGGAGAAACGCCGCGTTGGTCCAAGGACCCCACCACGTCAGAATATTCGCCACCGGCAGTGACATTCCCCGGAGAATGGGAATCCCTTCCCACTCGTCGGGGAAGGACACTGCCGGCGCCCAGGGTGCACCGTCCCAACAGCCACTGTTCCCTCCAGACGTATCGAGAGGGACCAGCGCCATCAGGCTCTCGAGGAGGTTTTCTGACCTAGCACCCCACTGGTTGGCCCCTGACGCCCGGTCCGTCTCCAGCGCCCGGGGCGTCTCCCGCGATTTACGTAAACCTTAGCTGAAAGTGTAAAACCACATTAAAATAGTTTAATTTTATTTTTCAGGGAGAAAACAGGAATACATAATTAGAATGGGCTAAACGCCGCTAGCTTTTCCTCTTTAGAGGTCCTCAATAATATCTGAATCAACCAGGGGTGACATACCTACTAACTCAGCACTATGAAATGTGGTCTTTACATAAAAATAAGGATATTCAATCCTGGTAATACTCTTTTAAACTGTTCAAACGTAATTATTTATTGAAGTGAAAATTTCTTTGGCGGCTTTGTGCACTTTTGTGTTGGGTAAAAAATGTTGTTGATCGAAAGTTCGTAAGACGGATTGACATTAGGTTACGAAGGAATTTGAACTTTATGAAATCTGTCATTGAGTTTGGGTTTCCAAAACTGGATAATTATCTTATGCACAAACAAAACCTTCGGTTTGTCCAAAGAGGTAAAATTCGTAAGACGGATTGTAATAGTTCTGAAGAGTTAATTTTTAATTTAATATAAATTGTAATGTTTGTGTACGATTGCGCAATAAATGAATATTGTATTTTACCACATAAATGATACTTTTATACTGATAATTAAAGCAATTCGTGCAAAATTATTACCTAACCATTCCATAATATCAAAAATGCACAACGTTAATATTCAAGTTTTCACTTCTGCCGGCACTCCTGGAGTGCAACCCGTTTTTTTTTTGTACCTATTTTCACGCTAACTCAGTCATTAACACGACTACACGACGTTTCATCTACTATTAAAAGGAAATCTAAACCGCCATTATAAACAAAAATAAAACTTTGCCGTACCTACTTCTGACTCTCAGGTAACGGAACATCTATACCATATGATATGCGATATTAATATTATAAACCCTAAGAGTTTGTTTGGTTGAACGCGCTAACCTCGAGAACTACTGTTTCGAATTAAAAACTTGTGTTGGATAGCCCATTTATCGAGGAAGGTTTCTATAAGTATTATAACCTCACGCTACGACCAATATGAACGGAGCATCTATGTATGAAAAATTTTGACTGATCCTCGCCCTATAACCGCGCTTTTACACATACAAACAATCTCAAACGTTTATTCGATCATTTCTTATTCCCAGGAGGTTATTTTAAAATACATACTGACAAACTTAAACAACCAAAAAAACCGCCCAAGTACGAGTCGAGCACGAAGGGTTCTGTACCATTATTTATAGAAACGAGCAAAAAGTCACTTTTTTGAATGCCCCCCTTAAATATTTATTGTATTCTGTTTTTAGTATTTTTTTGTTATAGCGGCAACAAAAATACATAATCTGTAGAAATATCATCTGGCTAACAACTATCACGGTTCATGAGATACAGCCTGGTGACCGACGGACGTACGGACGGCCAGCGAAGTCTCAGTAATAGGATCTCGTTTGTCGCTTTGGGTACGGAACCCTAAAAATCAGCGTTTTGTAATAATTAACTAGGAACCGTAATTTTAATTGATTGTTTAAGTCTTTTACGACAACCTCCTGAATTTTGACGAGGATGCAAAACAATACCTTGTATAAGACCGCCTGGCTGTGTCACCAAGTCCGGCGGCGGCTTTGGTGTCATCATCATCATCATTTCAGCCCAAAAGACATCAACTGCTGGACATAGATCTCCGCCAAGTGTCGCCACATTGACATTTTGGGGGGTTTTGCCATAATCACCACGCTTGGCAGGCGGGTTGGCGATCGCAGTACGGTTGTTACAAAAGCACAGAGAACGGTGCTGGCCATTCTCTGGCAAATCCCTTAGTCGCCTCTTACGACACCCACGGGAAGATATGGGATGGTGCTATTCTTTACGTCCGACACCATACAGAGCCAGAGGCTTTTGTGTGTAGAGCTCATAAGGTAGAAATATCTTTCATCGAAAGAATGGCATGTAGTTCTCAAAAGAAATAGAACAGTGACATACATAGATAGTAACGCAAGGTCAAAGATTCAGGAATCGGAAGTGCCGATAGGCATCGATCACCCTTTACTTTAAAACTGTGCGGGTAAAACATTTCTTTTTTCGAAGTTCATGGCTGAACCCTACCCGAACAATATGGATGTCAATGCGCTGTCCGCCCTTCGAAATGATCTGTCCTGAAGGGTTAAGGAAAGGGTTATCGCTCATTCGACTTCGCGGCACCTGATTGTCACCCCTAAGGCGAACTAGAAAAAACGGCCTTTGAAAAATCTTTTGAAGCTAAAATTATAATTTTTACATAGGTCTATTGTTGCTGAGATATATTTTTCGCTATAATTTTAAAATAAGTCAACAAAATATCGAAAAAATCTAAACCCAGCGGTTTGACAACGCATTTGAGCGATTGGATTCCCAGTTTAAACGAGGTAGTGATTTCTGACTAATCCGAGCAATGCTGCGATCTATACTTCTTTTATGTTCATTACCAACGAATTCCACTATTGAAATATATATAATAAGTATCTATAGAATGAAAATTCTACGAACAACGAATTCCAAGAATCATTTTATTGTTTCATGAACGTTTCCTCCGATTTTCCGCGTAGTGTGGGTCTAGTTTTGCACTAATACGAGGATAATATTAAATATAAATTTTATCACACAAAGCGTCCAAACGAACAAAGTATTTAGGATTAATTAATGAGGGTTGAGAAATTAGATTTAATTTACGAAGCGTATTAACCACTATGCCCGACAAGATTTTGACACATGACACATCAGCTGAATCGGCGGGGTGATGCGAATTGTCATGAATTTAACAAAATTTTCATCAACTTTCAGCGTTCGATTTTATTGTGAAAAATATGTCACGGGATCTGTTACATACGATAAATTTGAGGTTAATATCTTCAGTATCGTGTTGAGGTCGGTAAAAGGGAGTCAGTCTATTGCCAAATATGCGTAAAATACATATTACTACACCCTTCCAAAAAGTAGGTACCTTAAATGCGCTGGAAATAATGTACATAGGCATGCTTCTTGTTTGCTAAAACAATTCGAAAGGGCAAAATGAATACAGTAACATTCTATCTCCATTCTTAGTTTTGCCATTATTCACACACAATTTCTTAAAAAAACCCAATCAAAGTCTAGACAAATATTACTGAAAACTATGTTGTAACATAACACTTCTTAGTGCTGACCGAAAACCCGGGTTTCTTATTTACGATTAATTAGTTGCATTCAGCCTAATCGATAATCGCAATTAAATCGAGATTGAAAAAAAAAAGTTGAGACTGAATAAAAACTCATAAGTATAATTTTAATAATTATTTAATTTTGAAATTAGTCATAATAACCATCTTTTTTAATAATTCCATTAAGTAATTCTTAGATCAAAAGCATCTTATAATTAATTAATGAACGTTGACTTCATGAGAAGGAGATTTATTACTAAGTAACAAGAACGACAGAAGACCGTAATCCAAAAAAAAACAAGTCAACATTTGAATGATTTGGCTTAATTCCCGCCGATTTTTTTCGATTTCAAAATTTAAATAAAGAATGCGCTCGCAATTCTCATTATTTAAAATAAATATATTAATTTTACAAGATAACATTTTAAGAATTTTATTGTGTAATATCTGAAGGTTGGTTAAAGAATGCCCAAGATCTTGGAAGGCATAGTAAATAATTATTATGATCTAACAAGATAAATTATATTTATTATTCCAAGATTGTGTATCGTATGATGGGGTTATTGTTATGTTACAGCTAGACAGAAGCCCGAAAGTATGACAGCCAGTCTTACCAAGGGGTATCGTACTACCCGATACTAACTGGTTTGAGGAGGTCAGATAGGCAGTCGCAGGTCGCTCTATTTAAAATACGGTTATACAGCTGTATCTGGGTAGACTGGAAGCCGACCCCAACAGTTGATGATGATGGTTGACAATCGGCAATTCATAAGCTGTTTCAAGAAACATTAGTTTATTGTTTCAAAGCGGTTCACTGTCCAGTCTAAAAAGGTTTTTGAAGTGATAACTTCTGGGAGGGTTAACCGCTTCGTAACGTAACGCGTTACGGCACCACTCTGTGTAGCTTCCCTTTCTCTCACGCATACGGCAGCAAGCTTAGATTAGTTTAAGTTATCACTTCTGTCGAGCGTCCCGAGACGCACACGTTTTTTTTTAAATCTGCCATTTTTAGGTTATCCATCAAAGGCCGAGGGCCGAGTCACTTGAATGAAGCCATGAACAGCAATAGATATGAACCAGAACCATCAAGAGTCTACAAAATATACGAGTAAGACTCTTACTCGAGAGTCTTACCGTATACTTTGGATAGTTTTGTTTAAAATGGTTTCTTTTTCATTTTTGGGGTAGCTATCCCTAAACCTAGCCTATCTAAGTAGGTGTAAAAAAAAATATGTCGATTAAAAGTATTGGACGGTGAAGGCAAAAGATAAACTAAATTGGAAAGACATGGGCAGGCCTTTACCCGCAGTGGGACAGAACAGGCTGATTAATAAAGTAAAGAGTAAATATCCATTAACCAACCCAACGTCCTAACCATAATCAAACTACATAATTCTTTTTTACTATTCCTACCGAGATCCTGTGCATTCTACCAATCTTCAGATAGTTCAAAACAAAATTCACAATAAATTATTTATAATAGTAAATTTGTATGCCTACAATATCAATTGGAACATCGAGCGAATTACAAATTTAAATTTTGAGATTCCAAATTTAAAAATTGGCGCGAATTTAGTCATAATATCAGTCCGTGCTGTTTATTGTTGGGTCGGAATGTACGAAAAACAATTAAGATTACCATTATAAAAGCCTAAAAAACATTATAATAAATATTTACTGTATTTTACGGTTAAAATAAATTTATTTTAATTTTCATAGTTTTCTTAAATTTCTCAATTAAATTACTCGAGTTGATCGAAGATTACGAAAAAATAATCGATTAGAATAATCGCTTTCACACATCACAATAATTTAAAAAAAAAATGGTCGTCTATTTCAAAATACTTATTGAGCGGTGGTAATGAATATTATGTGTTATTGGTCCCGTATTCGTAAATAACGCTAAGATCTGGGCATTTTCATGCGGTTTATAATATTTGGAATGATATTTGTCATGTTTGTTACCAAATCTATACGCGTGTGTGTGTTATATGTGAAAAATAAAAATGTAAACACGCACGATTGGCGCGAAACTTCGACTTTAGATTTCAAAATTCATCATTACCACTGCTTATTTAAATTGAACTATGGATGAATTAGCCGCATAATTAAATGACGAGTTGATTATTGTCCATATAGTGGAGCTCGAATGTTCGAAAACCACAATTTTTATGATTTTTAGCCTCGACCAGCACAGCCGTCAAAATGGCGATGACCGTATTTATGCACTTGAATTTTATAAGGGTAAATTAAGATACTTGCGCGCTATTTACAGAAGTTTTAATGGCGTTGATATATGAATTTTTTATTCAAGTTTCTTAATTAATGCACACTCATAGTATTTGATAATCAGAAAATTAAATATTTGCATAAATTATGAGGATGACGAATGACTTAATTCCTAGCCCCTTTCGGGGCCGATACCAATCCAGCGGAGGTTTGTTCGTCGAGCCCCTTTGGGGGCCCGTACCGAACTATATGGTTAAGCGGTGATGAAATAAATTACACAAAGTAATGCGCCTGCCTGGGTTCAAACCCACAGCTAACTGCTCGTAAGTTGAGGCTGCCACCACTGGGCCACCGTTGCTCTCTTTATTGTATACGTAGAACTAAAGAAGAACTAAAATAATACTGTATTGTTTTTCAATTTCGATGGCGGCAATTACTCCCCTACCCTCCCCCCTCGCTAACATGAGGTCGCCTATCTGGTGGGCCGTCGCCTATCTGGTCAAGCCGACCCTGGCCGTGTATAGCAAGTTAATACGTTTAGTCCAAACAAAGGTAGTGACTTAAAAGCACAATCGAGGTGGAAAATCACATCAACGCCCACCTCCTCCGCACCCGTGCATGTCCACATTTGTTGAAATTCGGCGAACAAAGCTACAGCAACTACCAAAAATGTACGTATCGAAGTACGGATTTACTGAACTAGTCGACTGTTTTGGAAAGCACGCTCCCAGAGCCGCTAGACATGACTGACGGTTTTCTAATTAACGAAATGACTGGGTTCGAGTGGTCGAATATGTACTGAGAGTGGGTATTTAGCACGTGAGACTTTAAGAAAATTAAGTAAATCTAATACTAGCTGTACCCGGCATGCGTTGCAATGCCCTTTTTACTACCTACCGACCTACCCTACCTACCCTACCTACCCTACCTACCCTACCTACCCTACCTACCCTACCTACCCTACCTACCCTACCTACCCTACCTACCCTACCTACCCTACCTACCCTACCTACCCTACCTACCCTACCTACCCTACCTACCCTACCTACCCTACCTACCCTACCTACCCTACCTACCCTACCTACCCTACCTACCCTACCTACCCTACCTACCCTACCTACCCTACCTACCCTACCTACCCTACCTACCCTACCTACCCTACCTACCCTACCTACCCTACCTACCCTACCTACCCTACCTACCCTACCTACCCTACCTACCCTACCTACCCTACCTACCCTACCTACCCTACCTACCCTACCTACCCTACCTACCCTACCTACCCTACCTACCCTACCTACCCTACCTACCCTACCTACCCTACCTACCCTACCTACCCTACCTACCCTACCTACCCTACCTACCCTACCTACCCTACCTACCCTACCTACCCTACCTACCCTACCTACCCTACCTACCCTACCTACCCTACCTACCCTACCTACCCTACCTACCCTACCTACCCTACCTACCCTACCTACCCTACCTACCCTACCTACCCTACCTACCCTACCTACCCTACCTACCCTACCTACCCTACCTACCCTACCTACCCTACCTACCCTACCTACCCTACCTACCCTACCTACCCTACCTACCCTACCTACCCTACCTACCCTACCTACCCTACCTACCCTACCTACCCTACCTACCCTACCTACCCTACCTACCCTACCTACCCTACCTACCCTACCTACCCTACCTACCCTACCTACCCTACCTACCCTACCTACCCTACCTACCCTACCTACCCTACCTACCCTACCTACCCTACCTACCCTACCTACCCTACCTACCCTACCTACCCTACCTACCCTACCTACCCTACCTACCCTACCTACCCTACCTACCCTACCTACCCTACCTACCCTACCTACCCTACCTACCCTACCTACCCTACCTACCCTACCTACCCTACCTACCCTACCTACCCTACCTACCCTACCTACCCTACCTACCCTACCTACCATACCTACCCTACCTACCCTACTTACCCTACTTACCCTACTTACCCTACCTACCCTACCTACCCTACCTACCCTACCTACCCTACCTACCCTACCTACCCTACCTACCCTACCTACCCTACCTACCCTACCTACCCTACCTACCCTACCTACCCTACCTACCCTACCTACCATACCTACCCTACCTACCCTACTTACCCTACTTACCCTACTTACCCTACCTACCCTACCTACTCTACCTACCTTACCTACCTACCCTATATAGATAGATAGATATAGATAGATATAAAATTCTCGTGTCACAATTTTAGTTACCACTCCTCCGAAACGGCTGAACCGATTTGTATGAAATTTTGTGTGCATATCGGATAGGTCTTGGGCCAACATCTATTATTCATATCCATAAAAAAACCCCGCGAACGAAGTCGCGGGCACGAGCTAGTTGTTATATAACTTTAGCAGCTGTTACCTGAAAATTGGCCGCCTGCTCAAGCTAGCATGCATGCATTCGTTCGTTCACAGTACGTCGTAACACGAAACGACAAATCGTGGGCTTAGTGCAAATACCAACAACACGAAATTTTGGCAGATTGAGTTAACAAATCAATTCCAAACATTCGCTTTCTACAGGTAAAACATACAAACCCTTGCGATGCCTCGTTTCGGAGATATTGAATCTAAAAACCAACTAAATAAACCTGTTAATTGTATGAAAACATATATATGTACCTATATATATTTCTTGTTAATCACACCTACACATAACAGTTATCAAAATATATTCTTTCGCAAATTCTGTTTAATTGGTTTTAGTACTAGGATATTGGAGAAAATACATACTTTATCTAATTTTAATAACAATTACAAGAGGTTAGTTGGTTTTCCTATTGATTGCGTATTATTTAACTGGACACAATGTAACGAAGTTATTGCAAGACAATTCCACGCGCAATCATGAGACGGACTAACTACAAGCCTAGAAGCAAATCGTTCAATACTTTGTCGGAGCTATTGGAATTGAGACTATACAGGCAAACAAAACTTCATCTTGCGTCTAACGATTAAAACTGTTGTAGTAAACAGAAAAAGCTCAACTTTCAGAACAAAAAAACAAGTTTTTTTTTAATAAAAAATTGATAAAAGTCAAGTTTTTCTTATCACCAGCGGTAATTATCTTTTCTTCCAACTACGCAGCAATGTTATCATTAATCCCTACAAAACCGATCACAAAGGATATCTTTTTTGCTTAGAACCAAAACAGTGCAGAAAAGTTGTATGAAATCTCATTATTGCACTGTTTTTCATTACTGCACTGTTTTAAATTTAGAATTAAATTTACCACAGCTACTAAGTTAGATATATATATAAAGAGTAAGATACTGGCTGAAAGTAAAAATCGGCTGAATAAAACAGACTTGGTGAAAAAAAAAAACAAATGGCGCGCATTTTGTACCATTGTAAAACTTTGATACTTCATATTTAGCAAAATAAAGTTTAAAAAAAAATGGAAATACAAAGCGATAGCGATATGGATTCAACTCCAGAAAATATAAAAACAGCTGCTAATGAAGTTATTAATAACCTTTTGCCGCAAAAGTCGCGGGATACATAAATAAAAACTTTAAAAAAAAATTATTAATTGGAGAAACAAAGGACGTGTGAAATCACTGTCCGAAAGTGTGTTTTTAACGTATTTCAGTGAGATGTCCAAAAAATGAGACCATCTTCATTGTGGTCTATATATCCAATGTTAAAAAGCACAGTTAATACCAAGCACAACGTGGATATAAAAGAATACTCTAAATTAACATCGCTTCTGAAGCGGCTATCAGATGGGGGGTATATGAGTAAAAAGTCGAAAGTGCTCACAGCTCTGGATATAGAAACATTTTTGAATGAAGCATCTGACGATAAATATTTAGCAACAAAGGTAAGTTTTAAGTATATACTTATATTTAAGTATTCTCATTTATTCATTTCTATACATACTTATTATATTTTTAAATATTTTAACAAAATTATATAAAAAAACATTTAAAAATATAAAAATAGTAGCCCACCGGTATCGGGAACAGGGTCCAAGCTACCGGCGGTCAGGGCTCCAGAGAGAGGAACCTCCTAACAATACGAGCCGTGTCTAGAAGTACCGCTTTCTGAATCAAGCCCTTGATCCAGCTGCCTAACGAGAGCCTCATCAGATATTGGTCGAGGCTCTTGGCAATTAGGCCATTGGCTGATACGACTATCGGCACAATGATCGCTGAGTCAACAGGCCACATGTCGACAACCTCGCGAGCCAAGTCAATATACTTGATTTGTTTATCTTTCTCGGCCTTCACGAGGTTCTCGTCCTGTGGAACCGTTATGTCAACAATCATTGCGCGCCGCTCTGATCGATCCATCACCACTATATCAGGCTTATTGGCTGCAATAGTCCTGTCAGTGATGATGGATTGATCCCAATACAGTGTGATATTGCCATTTTCGAGAACTGGGTCGGGCACATACCTATAGTACGGCACTTCCGATTCCACAAGGCTGTATTTCAGAGCAAGTTGCTGATGGATAATCCTGGCTACAAGGTTGTGTCTATGCAAGTATTCTCCGTTAGCTAGACGAGAACACCCGGAAATAATGTGACGGATCGATTCGCCCGGACGGTGGCATGCCCGACATATGTCAACCGTGCCATCCTTCACAATAAATTTCCGGTAGTTATTCGTCATCATAACTTCATCCATAATTGCACAAACAAAACCTTCGGTTTCTCCAAAGAGTTCCCCGGAACGTAGCCAGGCTACGGACGCTGCATGGTCTACATCAGGTCCATGCAGGGCACTGAAGAAGCGTCCGTGAAGCTCCTTACTCTGCCATACTTTCCTGCGGTCATTAGTGTCAAGCACTGCAGGTTTGCGCCAGTTCTCTTTAGCCAAGGAGAGCGGGGTGAGGGCCTTGTCCATCGCGACCACATCTCGATGCATCCCCACGTCGGTTTCTAGGAAATATTCCCTGAGACTGCATATCTCGCGATTGTGAAGAGTCTTGGCGTTTAAAAAGCCTCGACCTCCACAACTCCGCGGGATATACAGTCTCATAACCGAAGAACGTGGGTGGTGCATTCGATATGCCGTCAACAATGTACGGACCTTCCTATCCAGGGCGTCTAGTTCAGTTTGAGTCCATTTGAGTACGCCGAAAGAGTACATCAAAACCGGCATGACCCAACCATTGAAGGCACGCACCTTATTTCCGCCTGATAAAAGACTATTAAATACTTTTCTCAGGCGGCCAAAGAAGCGCTCCTTCAACGATTGCTTCATGTCAACAGAATTGATGCCCAGCGCTTCCGACATACCCAAATACTTGTAGGTTTCGGTTGCTGAGAGGGATCTAAGATTTATGGAATCTGAGAGCTGGGTTCCCACAGATTCCACAATCCGACCTCGCTTTACATGCATGACCGCACATTTGTCCACACCAAATTCCATCCTGATGGCGCTACTGAAAGTTTCTGTTACCTTCAGTAGCTCCATCAGTCGCAAATTGTTGGGGGCAAAGAGTTTCAGGTCATCCATGTAAAGAAGGTGAGATATAACCTGACCACCTCTCCTCAACCGAAAGCCCAGACCTGAATCCTCTAGCAGCGTGCTTAGAGGATTCAAGGCTAAGCAAAACCAAAGCGGGCTCAAACTATCGCCCTGAAAAATACCACGCTCTATCCTTATCGGTTCGCTGGTCCCTTGGATATGCTGACATCCTGGATAGCGAAGGACTGTCCTCCATTGCCTCATACACGACATCAGGAAGGTGCGCAGAGTTGCATCTATTTTATACAACTGTAGCACCCTCATAAGCCATGTATGTGGCACCGAGTCATAGGCCTTCTTATAATCTATCCAACATGTCGACAGATCCCTTCGGGAACGGCGAACCTGTTGGTTAATGGCCATATCAATGAGAAGCAGCTCCTTAGTACCGCGGGACCCATTCCTACATCCATTTTGAGAAGCGGACATGATCGAATTGTCATCAATGTGTTTGCAAATTTTAGCTCTCAAAATGGATGTAAGAACTTTATACACTGTCGGAAGACAGGTAATAGGTCTATAATTTTTGGGCTCCGCAGTACTACCAGATTTATAGAGCAGGTGGGTGATTCCAGTAGTTAAGAACTCGGGCAGCGACCCTGATTCTAAAGCTGACTGGAATAGGGCCGCCAAGCGAGCGTGCGACCTCTGGATCCACTTAATCCAGAAGTTGTGCAGTCCGTCCGGCCCTGGAGATTTCCAGTTAGGCAACGGACGGACTGCACGAGCTACGTCTTGGGGGCTGATAGTGATAGCCCCCATTTCTGGAACTGGATCGCATACTCGCTCGACCACCCGAGTCCATTCACCCTCGGTGTGGCTGACAGGCACCGACCAGATACTGCGCCAGAACGAGCACATGGCGTCATCATCCGGCAGGTGCGTGTCAGCCACACCTTGGTCCGGTCGCTCCCAACTCCTATAAACCCACTTTTCATCTCTTTGGAATGTGCGATTCAGAGTGTATCGTTCCACCCGCCGCTTATACCTACGGATACGGTTTGCCCATGCATACACTTTCTGCTTCAGGAAGTCGATGCGCTCTGTGATACGGGACATATAGTCACGAGGACTAATATCAGTATCCGCAAATGCCCGCTTCACAAAGCGCATCACTCGAGGGCGATTGTTGCCCTCCCTGAAGCAGATTAGTTTGCCGATGAGTGTTCTGGCCCCACTAATACGTCGCTCAATCCTGCATTGCCAAGCCGGAACGGCAGGTTTAGGTCGTGTAGCTCTGTCATCAGAAAATTTTACATGAGCTACACGACATGCCGCTACAGCCGCACAATACAGGATTGAGTGAGCATCAGTTAGGTCTTCGCAGTTATCAAAATAGTTTGACAACTGCGAATCCAGGACAGCCACCAGCGCCCTATTTCTGTTATGCATGGGCAAACGAGGTAAGCGTGGCCTAAGTTCGGGCGACATGAACCGATATTCTCGAATCGCACCCTCCAAAGCACTCCTCATTTCCTCACTGCATTGGGTACTTACATTAGTAGCCACGTCATTACTCACTTCGTCAGCGCGATGGAATAACTGACTAGACTGTGGTAGATCCACAGCCTGCGACGGAGGGACAATGACGTGGCTACTCTGCATTTCAGTTCGCAAGCGATCAAGTACGGTGTCGTCCAACATACGATTACGTTGGATGACCCGCACCTGATCCGACAATCGTTGCGCCGACACGTTGACAGCTGGCTCAAGCACCTGAAACAGAGAGAGCATCCGAACCGCGTACCGTACGCGGTCAGGTTGTTTCCTCCCTCTGTAGCCCCATAGTATGAGCGCATGACATTTTCATTGATGGTTCGCGTCCATCGCATGCGCTGCACACTTCCGCCGGGTGCTGGGACCCTATCAGAAGCCGGTGGGCCTCGCGGTCCTAAGCCGTCCGGCGGCCGGCGTCCTCCCCGTCGACGAGCAGGTGGTGGCGTCGTGGGCGGAGAGAAGTACTCGTCGCTGTCGCTCGACGCAACTGCCACGGCCGGTGTCACAGCACTCACGGTGAGGCTGGGTTCCGGCGGCGGCGAGGCGGAGCGGGGCGACGAGTCCGGAGGCGGTAGGCGTGCACGAAGAGCAGCTGATCTAGTCAACATTGGTCTTCATTCTTCATTTTATTGTGTAAATTTTTTCTTGTGACGTGATCTGACACTGTATGTCAGATCAATGAATTGTTGTGGTTTTTTCTTTTTTCGGAAACATTTAGCCATTTTATTGATATAATATATTAGAAAAGTCTATTTGAATTGGATGGAGTAAATTAAAATCACAAGTTCAACTATTAAGTATTAAATATTTTAGTAAAAATGGTAAATCAGAATAGAAGACGTTTATGTGACGTAAGTGTTGCCAGCTTATTATATATATTTAAGTATATTATTATTTAAGTATATATTCTATATTTAAGTATTTACAATATGTTGACACATTATGACCGATATTTACACTGTTCAGTGCAAGTGTTTAATAGAAGTACATTGCCGGCTAAGTAGAATATTTTGAAGTAATTCTAATTACCCGGCAATATATTTCTACTAAACTACCCTAAATAATGTATATACCTGCCATTAATATAATTTTCATCCCACCATCTCGGAAATAGTATTTTTAATCTTCAATATCTGAGTGTAAAAGCCGTTAATTTAATATATATTTTTTTTTTAATTAATTTACCTAATACAAAGACAAAAAGAGACCGCAACTTCGTCATTCGCAAGGAATACGTAACTATTGTTGAGAAATATCAAGCCTTACGCCCGCCTAACACTCCAATCAATCGATTTTTTCTACAGTATCGCAATGGAAAGTGTGTTAGACAGCCTATGGGTACTAATAAAATTGGCAGTATCCCACGAGAAATAGCAACATTTCTTGAACTTCCAGAACCCCTGTTGTACACGGGTCATTGTTTCCGACGAACTTCAGCCACACTTTTGGCTGATTCCGGAGCTGATCTTTTATCCCTTAAGCGCCACGGAGGCTGGAAGTCCAATGCAGTTGTAGAGGGATACATAGAGGATTCCATCCAAAATAAGTCTAAAATATTTGAAGGCATCGTAGGAGCCATTACACTGAAAGAGCCTCAATCGGATCCTTGGACTGGCCCTTCTACATCAAGAATAAGCCGTTATGAAACACCTAACCATCTCCCTCTCTCTCCAACATTCACGCCAAGGGAATCCAATGAATCGGTACAACTATTAAGTATGACAGATACTTTACCGAAAAACAGTACACAAGTGACTAACACCAATATTACAGTACCAAACAAAAATATTACACTCAATTTAAATAACTGTAGCAACGTTACTTTAAAATTTTCTTAATTATACCGTAATATTATTTTGTTATAATTTAAAGATTATTCTGTAATACTTACCTGTCATAATGTAGTAATTAATACCTAAACTGAAATAAAAGTGTACTATCTTGTGATTGTAAACGTTTTTTTTTGCATTTAGTCATTTCCTCGCTGAGGTGGAATGAAAAGTTACGTTTTGCACTCGAGTGCAAAGATTTTTCACCTCGTGCTCTTTTGATTCCCTCGCTAACGCTCAGGATTCTAATTTTCTAAATTTTAGAATCCTTCGCTTGCTCGGTCGTCAAAATTGACACGCGGTTAAAAAGCAACTTTGCACTCTTGTATAACAAATAACTATTAATGCCTTAAATTATGGGCTAATTTGTGTGTAACGTCGAATTATAATCTTTTTTACAGGTTGCTCTCATTTTCGGAATAAACGGTGCTTGCAGAAGCTCTGAATTAATGAATATCACAATTGACGACATCGAAACACATAACTGCTAATTAAACTTATGAACACGAAAACCAAGAAAGACTGTCAATTTGTAATACGTGACGATTTTTTTAACGTAGTGCAAAAATACACGGCACTGCGTCCAAGTTCTTTAAACACAAAGCGATTTTTCTTAAATTACCAGAATGGAAAATGCACAAAACAAGCAATCGGAAGAAACAAATTTGGAAAATTGCCTTATGAAATTGCCAGTTATCTGAAGCTCAAAACCCGGAAGCTTACACTGGGCATTGTTTCCGTCGAACGTCAGCAACGCTGCTAGCTGATTCCGGTGCTAATTTGATTACGCTCAAGCGTCATGGTGGATGGAAATCGGACCAAGTAGCAGAAGGTTACATAGAGGAATCGGTACAAAATAGAAGTAAAATCCAACTAATTCCAACTAAAAGTGCAAATTTCACTTTTAATAACTGCACTTTTAATAATTGTAAGTTTTAAATGTTTGAGGGGAAGATGAATTAAACTTTATTTCATTAACTTGAGTTTTTATTTTGAGTAGGTCTATTTTATCACGGTAGTTGAAAGAAAAGTATATTACGCACCTTGCTAAAGTGAGTAATTAATGCACTCGTGTTAATTTAGTGCCCTCGCATGCGCTCGGGCACCAACATAACACTCGTGCATTAATAACTCACTTTGCGCTCGATGCAACAATCTACTATAGATGCCGCATGCCGTGAACAAACGGAATTCCGTAGGAGTATTTGCACCTGCTTGTGACCCACGTGGGCATTAAGAACCCCCGAGAAATACTTCCTGAATTTTTTAAGGAAGTTCGACAGCATCTTTTCTTACAATTGAAATCCATTATGTACGAAAAGACACTCGGAGTAAATATTTGGACAGTAAACTTTCCATTAAAATAAATGTATGCATTTTATCTAGAGAAGTGTCCGTAGAGTCAGAGTCGGTTTCAGAAAATACATAAGGATCAAGAAAAACAAAAAATAAAACCCCCAGAAGGAGAAACGTATGAAATATAAAATAGTACTAAAATAGGCCGTACCCAAGGTGTTACGCTCCGTCTAATGAGTCTTCCAATGAAGAGTAATGTTATTATAATTCCTCAATTCTTTTATATATGGTAATAAAAGGATTAATTTTAAATATTGAATTCTTTTTTTATATAAACCAGAGGCAGTCATACGGACTGCCTCTGGTTACCACTAACTTCCTGACTTTCCTTATTCAACCTACGTAACATGTAGGTCCTCTGCTTTGACTGTCTGTTTTTGCGCTGATCAGGGTTCTTATTCAAAATGCGTTGATCATTTTGTTTCCCTAATTTCTTTTAATTGTTTTCCTTTTTCATTCTCAGTTTCAGTTCGACGCCGTTTTCGCAGAAGAGAAGCATCTTTACTAGGCCTACCTTAAAAATATGTCACAAAAAATTAACAAATAAATATATTTTTTGCAAAAAACAAAAACCGATTTCAAAAAACCCTTAAAGCACTAAAAAGTTAAAAATAATACTATAACCTACCTATATTAATAAACCTAACCTAAACTACGATAAACCTATAATTAAAATACGATACCTAAATTACTATATACAGTCTAGGGCCAGAAAAAAAAAAGATAAATATTAGAGCTTCTAAATATTAATTCATTCATTAATTCAAATTATATTACTTGGCACCGACTCCAAAAATGATTAAATTTTATTATAGGTTTATCGTAGGTTACGTTAGGTTTATTGGTATAGGTAAGTATTAGTATTATTTTTAACTTTTTAGTACTTTAAGGGTTTTTTGAAGTCGTTTTTAGTTTTTACCAAAAAAAAATTTTTAGATTGACTGGTAAAACCAACTAAATAGGTTCGGGGCACAATGTGTAATTTGCTGTGTAACGCTGTGACTTTTCTTTGAGTTCAAGCAGATTTTATTAAAGAATCTATTAGCTATGATTTCTCAATAAAACATTTTCTAAAATAATACTTGAAATTTTAGCAACCAAACTTTCAAAACATCGTTGCTCATTGTCATTATTTTCGAGTTCGTTGATATTTGAACTAAGCCCACGAAATTTTGTTAATCAGAGGGTAATTAATGTCTTGTGGAATAATAATAAAATAAGTAAACGGTACTCCTGGACACAGCTCGTGTTGTAAGGAGGTTCCTTTCTCTGGAGCCCTGACCGCCGGTATCTTAGACCCTGTTCCCGATACTGGTGGGGATTTTTAATATTATTTCAAATATTTAGAAATGTTAATGATATGTGTAGATTTAAATAAAGGAAATAATTAATTTCACAAAATAAGTAATATCTTGGACCTCCATGCAGACTACTGAATTGCCTTCAGTTTTGGAATACAGCATTTCAAGTTGAGAACTTGTTATTGTTATTTTTTGTGATGGAATATTTCGGAATTGAGGGAACCTAGTAGCAATGTGTCATTTTCAAAGTTTCATGACTTTTAATTTTAAAGTTGACTAACTTTTGAGGTAAATTGGACTTATTGGTTAAAAATGATTAAATATCCTTAAATAACACCATGCATGTCCAGTCGAAAACCTTATTTAAATACAACGTAGTCAGGGAAAAACGAATCTTAGACATAACGATTTTTTTGGTACGGTGCCTATTCGTTTTATACAACGTCGAATCGTGATACAATGTATGGGTAATGTATAAAAGCCACGTGAACTCCCAAAGGGCATTAAGCTGAATAACTAAAATGTTTATTTTCTGATGAAACCTAATTTAAAGCATTTCCTCTAGCATGTTTCAGCCGTTTACTTGTACAGGAATAACTTTGTAAGAAGTTTGCATTTTTGTGACCAACATTCTTTCAAAATAACCGTGCAACATAGTTTTTAATTTACCTGTCAAAATTTAAAATTCCTAGTCTATACGGTATAAAATAATTCTGCAAACGGCTTTTACATGCCATGCGATATGAAAACAACAGAAATACGACGACCGAGCTCTGCTCGACTGAAAATAGACAAAACGAATATTCCCAGATATGAGACCCAGCTATATCGATTTTTCGGGTGCGTACCTTTTGATATAATAACAAAAGTTCTAATGATCATTTGACCTATTTTCATTTGATATAATTTTCGATTAGTCTAACGATGAAATGATATAATGAATTATTGATATAATTTCAGTTTACATAATTTTATATGGTCTAATAAACATTTTCTACAATGCACATTTAAAGTAATATTCAGTTAGTATAGTATTTAGTTCGTATATTATTCCTCATACATTCCTGCGTCAGATCCCCTATATGGTTGGTGAATCATGTGGGTTAGGTTAAGTTAGAACCATGACCATATGCGCGCGAAGGCGAGCGAGCAAAGCGAGAGTGCCGCGGCAGCGGCCGCCGAGCGCCAGTTTCCCCCTATTGTGGGTGAACCGTCTGGGTTATGTTAGGTTAGAACCGCGACCATTAGCGCGCAACGGCGAGCGAGCAAAGCGAGCGTGCCGCGGTAGCGGCCGCCGAGCGCCTGATCCCCCCTATTGTGGGCGAACCATCTGGGTAAGGTTAGAACCATGGAACCATGACCATTAGCGCGCGAAGGCGAGCGAGCAAAGCGAGAGTGCTGCGGTAGCGGCCGCCGAGTACCAGATTCCCCTTATTGTGGCTGAACCATCTGGGTTAGGTTAGGTTAGAACTCTGCCCTATAGCGCGCGAAGGCGAGCGGGCGTGCCGCGGCGGCGGCCGCCGAATGCCAGATCCCCCCTATTGTGGGTGAACCATCTGCGGTAGGTTAGGTTAGAACCATAACCATTATTAGCGCACGAAGGCGAGCGAGCGAAGCGAGCGTGCCGCGGCAGCGGCCGCCGAGCGCCAGAACCGTTCTATTGTTGGTGAATCATTTTGGTTAGATGTGGTTATAACAGTATGATGTTTTCTGATATTTACTTATTCACTACAGAATTTGGGCAGAAAATGAAAATCAACTGAACGTTATACTAAATGTTATTAGAGCAAAAGAAGTTTATATGCGATGAAATATTAGATCACATGAAATTAGGTTATTTGTTTTTATAGCATATGAAAATTATATCATGTGAACGTTATTTCAAGTGATAATATATCATCTGTTATTATGGCATATATTACACACCCCGATTTTTCGCCCCCGTAAACTGCACATTGCAACTTTCATCGAAATCGTTAGAGCCATTTTCGATACCGTGATGATATTGATTGAGCAATATTTTTTTTATAAATTTGTAACTAAAAAAAAATCTTGCTGATTGATGGATGCATTGAGTAGTACAGGGGTCAATGGAGATATTTAAACAAAATTGGTAAAGGTGTAAACTTTGACCTCTTATCCTCTGCGTTACTAAAAGGTTCCCAGGCATGGTCCAGAACAAAACAAACATCGCAATGATGGGGCAAACAAATTCCCTTCGGTTTCGTTAAAGGTATTTTTACGGCCAATATTATAAGGACTGCACTACTATGAAATAATGAAAAGAATTCCAGGTATTTCGTGAAAAGCTACTCAAGACCGCACTTTTCAGAAGAACTACGAATAATAGCGTGAACACCATGCAAACACATTCATGCAAACATTATTGGCACAAAAAACAGTTAAATATTAGGAATCATAGTAAAAAACCCTAAAGTCACTCTATATCCACGGAATAATAGCGATTTTAAAAGAAACAAGGAATCGAAACGTACATACACAGAAAGGAACACTTAAAAACAAAAATAAACTGGACAGCGGTCCCTGTCCTTTATTCTATAGTATTCGTTATAATTATTTACTTTGGAAGGTTGTCAGCACTCTATGAGTGGGTGTATAATAGTGAGTGTTGACAAAACGTGCCTAGGAAGGTACGAGAGGAACACAAAATATACGCATTTCATCTGTTGATCGTTGGTACAGTAGATAGTTTATAGGCTCAACGATATGGACCAGTTTTCAGAGCGCATAGATCATTTCAACAAATAATATGTGACATTTCGAAAGGTAAAATTAACATCATGACGGTATCCTGTCAATACATCTATAAAAACATCATATACGTTAGGAATTAAATTACAACAATTTTTAATATAAATAAATGCTATAATACTATTAATGAATAATAGAATACCTAAATGACAAATTTTAAATTAATATGGTTTACATAGTTTATTATTTTAGTTTTTTTTGGAATATTGTTGCTTTTATACACCAACTAATTAGTAAAATTAAAGCTCTCTCCCAGTCTCCAACTTTGCTGTGCCATTACAGGGTCCGTATTTATGTATGTACCTAACTTTAAGCCACTTGTAACATTTTTTTACATTAGGCAATGCAATATAAATGAATATGAATATGAAAAATCTGCATTTAATTAGTAAAAAGGTGACCGGCACCACCGTATTAGTACTAGCAACAGGGATGAACTAGTTCAGCCCAGTTTCAGGCTAGCTAAAGTAGACTCATCTTTTATGGTTAAAATGTTACAATAAAATACCTCACCCCATTCTACAGCTGAATGAGACGAAATTTAATTTTGCATAAAACGCACGCTATGTAGGCAAGCATATTATAAGCTGGGGGAATACATTGATGATAAAAATGCTTGGTTCAATGCTGGTCCTGCTCCACAACTATAGGGGCTATCAAATGACCATGTGAAGTTATTGTGAAAGCTACAGAAGATTGTAAAAATATC
The DNA here is from genome assembly GCA_949152445.1 of Cerastis rubricosa. Taxonomy (NCBI): domain Eukaryota; kingdom Metazoa; phylum Arthropoda; class Insecta; order Lepidoptera; family Noctuidae; genus Cerastis; species Cerastis rubricosa. The sequence goes on along the minus strand of OX424523.1, from coordinate 17,833,964 downwards.
TTTGCAGGGCATAGATTCAATCTCTTACTATTATTATTACATAATTGCATAGCACCTTTGTGAGTACTATGTACTGTAAAGCCACTATTTACTGAATACCTACATCTTTCATTGACGTGAATTTACCCTAGCGGTTGAGTGAATGTCATGCTCACTCAAATGTTACGCTGATGGTTGCGTGTGTGTCGGGTCATTTAGTTCTTGAGTTGAATCATGGCTAATACATGGGTAATGTTCGTGAACGGGCGCTGTCAATTGTGACTGGTCATCTCTTAGCTGCCACAATTTATTTTAATTACTAGATTTTAGAATAATTGATTTATTCTTTTACTCTGGACGCTCTTAACTTGCGCGTATTTCTACTAGTTCTGGCTACGTAATTCTCAAATTGAATGATGTTACCAAGATTAGGTAACAATATTTTGATTTTAAAGAGTGCCCATTGAGTAATAATATTAAATGATATCCATCGATTTAATCTCCATGTGTTATTTTGAGAGCTACGCTACCCATTAAGTTCTTTGTAATTATTTACAAGTCATTCAATCAGGTGTAAGTTTTTTTTTTCAAAATTATGTCAAATGTAAATTTCTCCTAAACAGACATTTTAATCTTGTGATGAAATTCAGAGCTACTATGTAGTAGTTAGAATTTGGGTGTTTTGTGTTTCACAACAGGTGAACACACATTCTAGCCATAATAATGACAAAGAAACACCACTAAGAAAAAAAAAAAACTAAAAACGACAACAAATTGAAAAAAAAACTGAAAATAAAACAAAAATATATATTTCTCCAAAACTACTAAATATCGCGGAACATACAATGGGGTTACAAGAGATGGGTATTAGGGTCCCCTGACCGCACACAGGTGTCCTGACATACCCTGTATAATTTAAGTTTCTAGTTGCTCCACGGTAGAGTTTTCTCTGGACTGCAACAATCTAAACTTACAGTTTCAGTCTTTGGGCTTGCTAGACGTACGAACATATCGGGTAGGAACAGGGATCAGGAACAGGTTTATTCATGATCATCATCAGCTCGCAGCAGTCCATTGTTGGCCTTTCCAATTGCACGCCACTCAGCTCGAATCTCTGCAACTCTTATCCAGCTGCTGCCAACCAACTTGCGGAAATCCTCACTCCACCTAACCTGAGGGTGTCCTACCTTACACGTGCCGATTTGCGGTCTCCATCAAGAAGAAGTCTACCTCAAGGTTTATCGGTTCTACGGCTAATAAAAAACTAAATAGGTAGATAATTTGCTTCCATTACAAAAAGGGACCTCCTTATCTTTTCGGTTAAGTAGTGTTGAACGCTACCCTTACCGCATAAGTGGAGCTCTTTGTCTTAATTTTTACTCTTTTCTTTACAAGAAGAATTTTAAAATTGAAGGCTAACCCTGCAATAGAGTACACGGAAGTAGTAAAGTAACTTAATTTGTGATATTAGAGGGATTAAATAGAATGACAACAATAAAATAGGTACTTTGAGATCCTAAGATACGTTACCAAAAAAAATAATACCAAACACCAAAACAATTTTATAAAAAGACCAAATGTATTAAATCACCAAATTTTGTGGCAAGGAGAACTTAGGATGCAAGTGCGAGCGAAGCGAGCTCGGGACACTGGGCAGCCCGACTCGGTCGGTCGGTTAGGCAGGCAGAAATAGGAGCCCCGCGAAGCGGCCGGGCTTCGTCGATTACACCTTAGTTTGGAGCTGTGATTTGGAGTTTGTTTTAATAAGTTTTGTAATAAGAGTTTGGTTATAATTTCACATTAAAATGGGGTTTTAATTTTGGTAATCATTTACAATTTTTGGCAAATTAAAAGGTTTTTTTTTTCGAGGTTATATTTACTTTATCTGGTGTTTTGTTAAACATCTAAAAATGTTAAATAGCATTGTTACAGCAAACGCATAGGGCTCATTTACGCAGACACGTCGCGTCGGACCGCGCGGTGCGGGGCGGTTCGATTGGCGCGTCGGGCGTATTTGCCGTTAACGGAAAAGCAGCGACCGCCCGCGGCAGATCCATATGCTTGTATTTGTCCGCGTGTCATTAAGCCACGTGCACGCATCGGACGCTTGTAGCTCAACATGGGACAATATTATTCAAGTGTTTGACAACTGTCATATCATGCATTAGAATAAAACATCTATTTATACTAATTGTCAGCGAAAATATATAAAAATAATAATAGCCTGGAGGTACTGCAATCGAACTGCAAATCAGCAATTGCAGAATCAAATTACATCCAGTTTTTTGTTTTTGTGTAAATTTTGTTTTTTTTTCCTGTAATATTTGTTTTTGGAAGTAGGTACAGTAGAATCCGGTTATAACGACGGCCAAGGAACCGGTGATATCACGTCGTACTAACCGGACGCCGTACTAAACAAACAGACATTTTTTTTATTAATCACATATTAATGTATGTACTTATGTATTAATATGTATGTGACTAGCAAATAAAAAGAAAAAATTTAAACCAAAATATTTTTTTTTCGACATACGTTTGTCATGTATGATGTATGTAAGTACATCAAGTACAATTACGAATTAAAAGAAATGTAATTTTAATTTCAATAATCACCATACTACGAACATAATGTACCGGTCTCTATAATCTACTTGTATAATATATGTACCTAACTAACAACGAAAATTAAGTACTGCCGTAAAATAAACAGTCACATTTCAATAAGCAATGTGCAGACAAGGCGGGGCGGAGATAGCTTCTTACTTACGATTTCTTCAACGCTCGTTGTTGAAACCGGACAATTATGTTTTAAATTCCGTCGTTAAAAGCGATCGGTCGTTGTAAGCGAAGTAGTAATAAACGGATGTACTTTCATGGTGGCTCATATTTAAACCAAACATATGCCTATACTTACGTCGCTAAAAACGGTTGGTTGTTATATGCGAAGTCGTACTAAACGGACTACACTGTATATTGTTTTATTTTAAAGCATTATAATTTTCGAATCATTACAAAATATGTAGTATAGTAATATACTTTTTGTTTTTGTACCATTCAAAAGACAGTTATATATTCGTAATAAACAAATAAAATTATACCAATTAACAAAAAATAAGACTATAAAATTTTAATTAAAACACAAAATGTTTATTTTTGGATAAAACTACTACTTGTAAATTTGTTCCGTGTGGAAATCGAACTCGAGCGTTGCCGTAAATAACGCCGCGGGCTAAGCGTTGCCGGCGGCGTTATGTACGGCATCATAACCAAACGCGCGTCAAACCGCTTTTCCGTAAAAGCTCTCATACATCGCCATATGTTTGAATTCAAAGCTGGCCGCGTCTCCCGACGCCCCGTGCTTTGCGCTGCGTCTTCGAAATGAGCCCTTATGGTTTTTCTGCTGTAATCGGAATTCAATGCGCTGATGTGCCACTCATGTATAGGGTTACTGAAAAAAAACCAAGGGCTTGACTTTCATAGTCGTGACGAATAAATAAACAACACACTGCGACTGCAGTGGATGGATCGAATCAAAACACCTAATGTTTATCCAGGGACCCCACCTGGTTGTTATTTGCATAATTTTATCTTGAATGAAGATAAAACCTTTGCTTCACTGTTCTGCACTGTTGTGTACTTCACTGCACCTACGTTTGCTTCACTGCGGCACAGTTCATCTAGTATTACGTTTCAGAAAACATAGAAAAGAATAATATCTCATAGGTACAATACAAATATATTTTTTCATATCGACGCTACGGTAGGATTAAGGAGCAGCTTGTTTGCGTTCGGCTAGCGCAACTACACACGATATTAGTTGAAAGCTGGCAACCGTACCAATATATTGAATACAGCAGCTCCGCCCGTTTCGCTGGTAGGACGGCTTATTGTGTCTTGCACCGGTAACTAACCAGTTTCGCTAGCTTCGGATATCTGCCATGATGACTAACTAAGCCATATTATATGTAGGTGACTTCTTCAAAATCTCAATATATAAACTAATAATGAACATATTGTTTTTATTTTCAAAACTGTTACTATAAAATTAGGCCCAAGTCTGCACAGCGGACGCCACTAGTGCGGCGGTAGGATCTTGGACAAAGGAAGGGATGGAGAGACAGCATGGGGCCCTCACTTTCTGGCTGACATAGGTGCTCTCCTGGTGCTTGGGTGCTTGTTGTGCCTTGTATGTCGGGAAACGACGACGCCCGGTTGTCACCACTGCGGTCGTCACCGTCACCTCCTTTTCGGAGGAAGTGATAGTTGCAAATGAGGCGGTGGAAAGGGAAGAACACAAACTCCTCCGTATTCGCAGCAGATGCACCGGGAACCGAAGGGCGCAAAACGATTTTCGACCGCCATAGGGGTGCCCTGCGGGTGATAGATTTCAGGGTCTTCCAACTAAACAGACTCAGGCCCGAGACAGCGGGGCGCCGTGTTTCATGCGCTCGTCTCATTAGAACCTGCAGCCGCGGACTGATAGGGGGGGTGTGTATGTTTATGTGGGCCAAAATCTATCAAAATCTTTTTGTTCCGAATCTATTTGATGCAAAGCACAGATTAATAATTTCCTATGCTTACATTTAAAAGTAATGGTCTAATGTAGTTGAATAAGTTTATATAAAAAAAAAATAGTTTTTAAGTAATTTACTTTTTACACACAATTTAATAATATAGACTTTATCGATCTTCCTTCACAGACCACATTTACGTTTTATTAGCTGTTGCCCGCGACCTTCCTTTTCGTGAAATTATTATAAAAATATTACTTTTATTACATGGGAATTGGGACACGAATGGTGATGAGATTTGAGAAACGTTTATGATTATAACTTCTTTTGCCCCACCGTCGTCCAAAACTGTCGCCAGAGCTGAATCTCCAGTGTGTCGTAGTCTTATGACGCTCAACGCCCTTCTGACTGCCAACCCTGAGTGGGATGTGTTTGCGGATGAATGGAGTAAATTAATGCGTATATGTTTGGCGTTCTCTGAGAGACGATCTCAAATTGACTCTGCCTATAAAATCTATGCAAGATCATTATTTACTACAGGCATATTTTATACAGGCCGTTTAACAACCCTAAGACTAAAATTATTCTATTCGAGACGTTGGTTCGCAATGGTCTGGAATACTGTTCTCAGGTGTGGTCACCTTATTATAACGTCCATAAGCAGCGTATTGAGCGAGTCCAAAGGAGGTTCTTGTATCATTTATCATCACAAACTAAAACAAAGAAAAACACACACACAAAAGAATAACTTAATTCTTACAAGGACCGCCTTCATCATTTTAAACTACACAGTCTAACCAATCGTAGAAAAGTGTTAGATCTATGTTTCCTTCACAAACTAATAAATTCTAAAATGAATACTGACCTCCTGTCAAAAATTGCAATAAATGTTCCTAGCAGGTTACCCCGGTCACATACCTATAATTTGTTCAGACAATCTGTGCACAAAACCAACTTAGGTGACAACTCCCCCCTTACAAGGGCAACTAAATTGTATAACGCTATATGGCGCAAAGCTGAACTCGACATCAATCACGATAGTCTTAAAATATTTAAAAATAAATTATATAAGCACTTCCGGTTAGAGGACACTTGAATTATCATTCCAATAATTTAATTTAATAAAATGTCATCATCATTTTATTTAATATCATTTGTAATCTATTTCTTTTTTAATATCACTATTTAATTTACTTTGTCTGAATATTCTAAAATATTTTATTCTAATCATTTTAATTGCATGATTGTATGTAGCTATTCCTAATTTTAATTTAATTCAATAGCATGTGTACCTACTCGTTAATGGGTAAGATGTGGTTACCTATAATTGAGTCTGCGTTACATGACCATACATCATGTTCTATATTTAATTGTATATAAGAAATTGTAACACAAACTCGTTGGTAATCCAAAATAAATAAAATAAATAAGTAATTGGTGTAATACCGTTTTAATTAACTATAATAAATAAATAAATAAACTTAGTTGTTCATAACAATAAGAATATGTTATGTACATCTGTAAATAGTGGCAGTCGCTTCATGTAAAATACTGGTACTCAGCTGCATCCGGTTAGACTGGAAGCGGACCCCAAGATAGTTTGGGAAAAAGGCTAGGCAGATGATGATGATCTGTAAATAGTGCTTGAGCTATGTTTCAAGGGCAAGGGAAATAAAAAAAACATGACTTTATACCTCACTAAGTGGTTATTTGGGGTGCGCATAATATCTTCAAAGAATCAGCCATATACTTTCATATCATGATCATCATTTCAGCCGAAAGACGTCCACTGCTGGACATAGGCCTCCCCGAACGGCACATTTACTTTAGGGGGGTTTTGACATAATCGCCACGCTTGGCAGGCGGGTTGGCGATCGCATTACGATTTTTACAAAAACACAGAGAACACTGCTGCCCATTCTCTGCAAGTCCCTTAGTCGCCTCTTATGACACCCACGGGAAGATATGGGATGGTGCTATTCTTTACGTCCAACACCATACAGAACTACTATACTTTCAGCATTCACTTAAAGCTTTTATTGTGAAATTACGAATAAATTGACCTTTGCGAATTAAGAATGTTTTCCCTTATAAACATATATATATATATTGTGAAATTGCAGTAACACATTTCGAAAATAAATTCGCATTCGATACGAGGGACTAACGCTCAATAAAACTGTAATAAAATGAGTTCAATGTCAATGACGTTCCCGCGCAACATTTCAGGGTCACGTGGCTGGCTAGTGAGGGGCTGACAAACTACTTGCGACGCGTCATTCAGGACGAGAAGAGCCGCGAGCTGAGCAAGGGTCACTCGTACCAGGACTTCTCTTCTATCCCTGAGAACATGTCGGCTGAACCGAGGACGGACTCCAAGGGGAGGCGGCTTTCGTACCAGCGGGCGGTCTCGGGCGAGGACCCTCGGTACCACGAACACATCATCAGGAGGAAGCAACTCATACCTGAGAACTCCGAGGTAACTTGCTCATTAGTAGTGTTCGACCCAAGGTCGATTTTTGGCCGAATTCGAATAGTCGGCTATTTCCCGAACCCTCTCCTAAAACCGAAGGATTAATAATCCATAAAATCAGGTCAAGGTTGGCTCTTAGTGATTAATACACTCTATTTTTTTCAATTTCTAAATAAAAGTTTATGTTGACTGTGTTTGAAGTTCTTAATCAGATTATTAAAACAACTTGAAATAATGCCAATTGTGCCAAACACTTCAAATAATTTAAAAAAATAATTAAACATTAGATAATTAAGCATTTGTGAAAGACAAGGCTTTAAATCGCCGAAATGGAACTCTCCATTCCGGCGCTTGTTAAAAACCTCCGTCTTCTGCCAAAACTTTAGCTCATATTGGCCAGAGTATGGCCACCTGTGCTTTTTATCGACCAACTCGAAGCCGGAGTCGCTCGTTCGGTCCAACACTACTTAATTAGATTTACTCGAACCTCCTTCTATTCCTGTTACCTAAGTGTATCGTGGCGTAATAACATTATAATAACTAAATAAGACACTTAATTCATTGCCGCATGTCGGCGTGCACACGCCAAGGTACCATAATTAGACATAAATTATAAACATTGAGAATATACTCAGTTATATGCCTAATACCTAATAATAGTATTCTACTTGACCCCAGGCCCAAGTATTCACGTACAGCGCACCCTGGGCAGCTGGGCAGTCGACCCCATTTTAACCTAACGGACTGATGATATTATTACTATTAACAAAGCTAAGCTATTCCTATAAATTGCCGATACGACAGAATACAAATGCTAAGTCAGTCATTGTTAACCTTCTAATTCTTTTAATGTGGAATTCCAAAAAATAAAAGAGTTTCAAATCTGCTTATAATAATTTTTACCTTTCGGCAAAAGGTTTCTAAAACTGTTGATTATGACTGAAAAAATCTTACATTTTAATCTAGAAATGGTTCGACTTGTATCGCTATACAAACTCTATTGAGTTGTTAGGTTTCTGGTGTACAAAAATATTAGCCATTTCTTTTACCAAGCTATTTATAAGTACTGCTGAAATAGTTCGGTTCAATGTTTTGACGTCAAATCGAAGTTTGTTTATGTTGTAATAGCGTGTGGCACGAACCTGCTCCCGACTGGATACAGTCTTTCGTTTCGACTGCTCCATCTTAGCCACAATGAGCAGACCACCAACAAATAAGAACGATGTAAAACACTGCATAAATTATTCAAATACATATATTTCCGATAACTATACGAACAAAAACGTTAATAAAACCATACACTACCTTACGAGTAACTCAGTATTAGATTACTCTGTAATCGCTTTAAACTAGTAGCTCTAAATAACAAACACAGCGACATAATACATTCATGCAAACCAAACGATCACTTCAAATTCATATGAAAAACATTTTTCGTAATATGGCGGCTCGTAGCGGCTCGTAGCGGGTCTACGTGTAGCCGCGGACCGCTGGCCGTAGCCGTAGTCACCGGCACGCTCCTCCATAACATCACACAGACACGAATATTCATTATAAATTAACATTTTTTTCATACTTTTTAGGAGATAAAGAAGCTAATTATAACTTTCAAATTTAAGTACGTTAAGGTTTTAATAACTTTGAAAACCAAAGAATAAGTAAGAAAAAATTCAAAATGACTACGATTCCGATTCAATTCATGCAAAACGATTCAAATTGGCAACCGCAGATTTGGAAAGATTAGTTCATATTATTTTTAGTATAAAGCCAATATGCAGGACCAATTAATGAACGAAAAGTTTCAATGCAAATGGCGCGTAGGAAGGTGGAAGGTAGGCTAGTGCGCAGGTCTAGATCATTCCAAAGCCGGCGAGCAAGCTAGTACCCGCGGACCCCTGAGCCTCCAGTAAACGTGAAACAGCGCTCGAAGGCACTCGTGCCCAACCCCCGAGCAGCTACGTCTACAACGCGTTCGCTATATATTGCCCAACTTCATAAAAATTTTGCTGCTTATATTGTGTTTAATATCGAAGTGAATTTTGATCGTTTCTTTTTCCGATATCGTCATTACCTAATTGATTTTAAAAACTTTTCAAAACTTTGGGTTGTTCAGAGACCTCCGCATTTTTTAGCGGGTACTTTCATTGCTTTTTTGTGTTTTGTGTGGTGATGATGTTCAGTACTTCTCTACCAGGCATTGGTAAGCATCTTCCTAAAAATGTGTTAAGTATTTCAAATAAATTAAGTGTTTTATTGAAGCTTCGTCTCTTAACAAAAGTTGTGCAAAACTTTAGTTGAATAAGTTTACTTGGAAGTTGTGTATACCTTAAAATGTATTTAATTCCAGGCTCTTATCGTTATCCGCATTTTGTAGCGGCGGGTTTGGCCAAGGGTCATGAAATGAAGTTTTGTGGTGAGCGATAAAATCTGGGTTTATATTGATTCGTGCCAAGGTGTTTCATTAACAAGACCTCCAATTTTACGCACGATGCCAGACACGCGATTTCTTCAGATACTTAAACTTACTAGATGCAGACATGTAAATGAGGTACATTTACATGTCTGCATCTAGTGAGTTTTATGTTAATGTAGTTTAATTTAAAGGTTTTGTTTGGAATCTTTAATGTTGAAACGAAAATATATTGCTTGTCTTATAAAAACGAATATAATAATGTACTTGTTTTTCATGTGGAGTAACGACTATAATTATCTATCTATATTGTTTATCTATTTGTCTTCCGAATTAAGTGGCGGAGCCTGAACGCGAAGATATTGGTATGATAATGATCTACAACAGTCACAAAGATGTTCAACGTTAATTAAATTGATATTTTAAAAACATCTTTTTTAAAACATAAATAAACGAAATTTACGTTGTCCTTAGTTTTAATAATAAAATCGCAAGTTTCGCACAACTTACGAAACATTCCTGCACGTTTAGTGCAAGAATGAAAATTATGAAAAGAATGAAACTACAATGTAAAACAAGTTCCTCATAACGAAATTCTTGAATTGAGCAAGCATAACTTCAGAATTGTTTTGTAAGCGCTGTAACGTAAAAATCTTGCTTTGAAAAAGTCGCTGAGCCTCGAGATGAAAATAATATTACGGCAAGGCCACGGCCAGCCCAAACGAGCGCCACTCAGACCATAAATTCAATGACACCTTTTATTGGCATTAAATAATTTCTATATTAGCTTTACTAATATATTTTCTTAATCAAAATTGTGCTGAGAGAATGTTCTTAAAAACAAACTTACCTAACTTGAGTTTTTGTAGTGCTAGTTACAGATCTAGCAGTAGGTACGTTACTCTGCATAGCAGAAGATATCGGTTTGATTGAAACAGTTCTTCTGCTATGCAACGTTACTGCGTTCCGGTTAAAAAATATGGCCGCCGGCATAATTATAAACACATGAGACGGGAAACACATACATTATACTCTACATTATAAATTTGACTCAATCTCCATTGATGGAAGTGGAAGATAGTGTTAGGTTGTCAAATCAAATCAAATCAAATCAAATCAAATCAAATTTATTCGTAAATGTAGGTTTCATTACAATAAGATGTTAGACAGAAATAGTTAGTTCGCTACATTTTACCCGAGAGCATACAAATCATAATAGAGCTAGGTATGTCAAAACAATAGACACAGAATTTTTAAATTAAATAACACAATTGTAGCTGTGCTGTTCGTATACAACGCAAAAAAACTATATAAATGATATATTCTACACTGCACACGTGTTAGTAGTAATTACATGAACATCATAATTAAATTTGGACGTTTAATAATTTTCCAGGAACAACCGTTTCGTATGATAGCACAATAATTAATATGGATAGCAATATTTTTCTCTTGTCCGATCCTGTAAATTACTGTAAAACATAAAAAACTAATTACTTTTATCATATTTTGATAGCGTGAATTTATGTAACAACAGATTTGCATCACGAATGTAAGTAAGTTAAGTTTGTATATCATTAAAGGGTATCGGGTCGAAATCTCATTGAAGCGAGGTTGATTATAATTAATCAGTGCCCGTAAATCTCTTAGAACCAACCAAGGTTTTTCTCTTTGTCTTTAAGGGCCAGAATAACCCCAAATTGTGAAATTTGAACGGGTCTTGTTTTAATATTGCTGCTGCATTCACTTTGTGATTAATTTATAGCAACATTTTTTTTTGCGCAGTAGACCCGTTTGACAACGTTTAATGTTCTAAAGAAATGATTCACTTGTGCAACTTGAAATTTAGATTAGAAAATAAAGCACCCGTATTTTTATTTACTCCAACTGTTGTTGTTTTCATTGGAAAAAAAACATTCTAGTCAAACAATAAGTCTAGTCAAGATAAAAAAAAAAATAGAAAGTAAACGTGCCTATTATCATGGGAGATATTTAAGGTGGGTTGGGTAGGGTAGGTAGGGAACTTTACTTGCGCAGGTTTTTTTTATTTTATTATTGATTAGATATTTGATTTTGATTAAATTATATTAAAGTAGTTCTACGCCCGCGATTTGATCCGTGTAAATTTCGTACTTTCCCCTTAGAACTTAAACTTTTGGAAAATGAACCATTACGATGTTAATTACTTATCCTCATTGGTATTTTAGCTAAGTTTATAAATTGAAGCAATGAAATTTTTCATTAAAATGCACCTATTCCTGATTTCTCTCTGATGCAGATGGGACTCAACTGGACAGGCTGAAACGTATCGCTTTTAATAAATCAATAGAAAGCAAGGGTGACTAATTTAAGGTTTCGGTAATTTTAACTGGGATATTGGTAAATAAATCTACAAATCATGAGCTACTTCGTTTTTATAGCATATAAGACCACGTGAAGTCTCTAGTCTGGTTTTTATTTCTATTATATTCACTATTTATAATTTTCCAAACTAAGTCTTTATTTGTTATCGGTGGACTTAATCTTGTTGTAATGAATAAGGCTTTAGCTACCTTGCAAGTGTTTCTAAAGATTTTTGACTAAGTTGTAACAAAATTATTAAAAGTTTCCAAGTTGATGTAAGGCTTAAGGCCGTACAACTCAAACAATCGCTCCCTACTTATCCTAATGCGTTAGGTTGCCCAGTCACTGAACATAAACTTAGGTTAAATAGATTTAGTTTTCAATTTTAATGTATTATTTAACTCTACGTGAACTACCGAAAAGAAAAGAATTCCTCATAAATTGATTTGCATTTTCTATAATATGGCTCGGAATGCCTAAATTCCTAATTAAGTTATTATTAAATTTATTACCACCCATAACCGGGTACCCGGTTACCCGCCCAGCCATAAACGGGTACCCGGGAATTTCGTGTATTTTCGGGTTTTTATAAATTTGCTATAAACTTTTGCATTATTTTTTAATTAATAGCCTCAAAGATATGACAAAGGTATGATATTGACAAGGAAATTTAATGAAGCTATTATAATATCTTTTGAAGTGAAACTTCTTATGCGACTTCCAACAAGGTTGCGTTAAAAGTTTAACGCTACTATGGAGGGGGTATGAAAGCACTCATTTTTACATTACGAAGTTTAACTTCTTCCGCTCGGAGAGACTCCACCCACTATTTTTAATTTTGTTTGATTTTTTTCCCTTTGGCTTTATCGATTGTCACGGCATTTTGAGTACTACAGGCGGCCTACACAAATGTAATTTCTTTGGTATAGTTCGTCGTGTCGTTGAGCTCCTTGAGTTATGAGTTAAGCTACACGATTATTGACAAATGCTTGCATTGGCTAAACAGGTTCACTAATATCTGTGTGGTTCTTTCTTCAAAAGACGATCTCGAAAGCTTAGTCCTCGTGTAAGTCGACCAAGATTATGGCTGGAGCTTACAAGAGACCTATGAGTTTGTTTCGGCTGTTTCTTCTCAAAGTAGTCAGTTGCGAACCACCTGCCTCATCTAGTTTTGAAAAAAAGGCTTTGCCGAAATTTGCAAGAAAGGCACCTGAAATCACAAACATCTGGTGTGCGTTTGACATTATTAATTGCCTAGAACGTGCCATTACCCTTGGATTGTATTTTCCTTGTTACTAAACACACTAGGCACCTATATTTAGAACAAAATATTAAGAACCTATTGATCCAAACATTTAAAATTATTGTCATGTGAAATCTGTATATTTTTATTTTCGTTCAGTTTATACTGTAACTAGCTGTCCCGCGCAACTTCGTCTGCGTCACATTTTTCCAGATTTTGAATCATTATTCATTGCTGCTCCGCTCCTATTTGTCGTAGCGTAATGATATATAGCCTATAGCCTTTCTCGATAAATGGGCTATACTAATGGGCTATAATGGGATAATGGGTTACGTTGAAAGAATTTTTTAAATCGGATTAGTTCCTGAGATTAGCGCGTTCAAGCAAACAACCAAACAAACTCTTCAGCTTTATAATATTAGTATAGATAATAAAATTAGTCTGGGAATACCCTTAAAATCATATTTAATCATTAAGGAATCATGAAATTTGAAATATGACCTAATTAAAAGCGTCTTAACTGAACCTACACGGAACGACGCTTGCAGCAACTTCTGATCCGCCATTAAGTTTGAGTCTTAACTTAAGTAACAAGTTCACTTTGTCCATACCATTACCTATATAAACAAAAAACTCGTATAAACTGTAACCAGTTATACACATACATGACAAATTCATACAATCATGCTTCCAGCAATAACATCAATTATCAACCTTATTTTTAAAGTAATAATAAAGATATTACTTTGTTTTTGTACGCTATATGGCAGAATCAAGTATATAATGAGAACTGTAGCAGCTAAAACTCAAAGTTTGATGAACAATAGAGATAGCAATATATTCGAGCAATAATGTTGTTGAGGACAACATTATTGCAAAATTTGTTGGAGGGAAACGTATTAACTTTTCTTTTCATCAGGGATATGAATAAAGATGCAACACTGATGTGGTTTCATTTAACACAAAGCGTCCTCTTTATACCTTTAACATAAAAATATCTTGGGAAAAAGCCCCAGAATACAAAAACAGCTCTTGGAGGCAAAACGATAGAGAAAAAAGGATATAAATACCTAAGAAAGTACAGGAAACAATTATTTTTATGAAGAAGAAGGCTATGTTCCTTCTGAAAGGTTGGCGGGATAGCTCCCTGTAGTCAGTGGTCGTAGGGACCACCACTTTGATACCCTGCTGGGTGCTTTTAGCGTTTGTGTATTGAATTCGGCGATCAACACACAACTTGGACACGTTTATCCGTTTCCCTTTGTTTTGAATGAACAGCGGGGGAGGGGGCTTAAGTTTCTTGAATGAAGCGACTGATGGGTTAGCCCTAGGGCGCCAGTCCTAGGGCTAACCCATCAGCCAAAGGGACCGCGACGATTTTGCAATGGCCGCCTGAGAGATTTTGCCCTTCTTCCTCTTGCCCTTTCCGACGACTTGGTAGTCGTCTTCGGAGAACGAGGAGGCAGAGCATGAGCCTTAAACCGATTCCAAATCTGAGACTAGCACTGACGTGTTTATGTTCTCAGAAACGAGAACAATGGGTGCATGTGCGGATCGTTCCATTATTTGCTAGAATTCGAAACAATAGGTATCGGTTTTGCACGAATGGCGGCGGCTACAAACGGCAGTAAGCCTTGGTCGGCAGGCGGGGGCGACAAAGGGCTGTCGAGCTCGTCACTGAAGTCAGCGGCGGCGTTATTAGTTTGCTGCAAGGCAGCGACTTGGGGTCCTGCAGGACAACGCGTGTGAAAAACTCCAAAAGGAGTCTATCATTCGTTGAGGGACATTTGGAGAGTAAAGCTCTACTCATAACAACCTAACTCCCCGGGTGGATGCGGCCGAGGCTGAGTGGCCTCCCTGCTGGGTGTGCCCTGGGAGGTGTGTACCTACTGGTGTGCCCTAAGCTTGTGAACCTGTCGCCAGTCTTATTGTGCGAGAAGGCCCTACGCCCCTGTACAAGGGGCCTCTAGTGCGAAGACACTCACAGCCGACACTAAGTGCAAGCTGTGCACGAAGTCAGGTTTAACTAGGATTTTCTAGATTCGATTTGACTAGAGTAGCCCACTATGCCAAGGTTCTAGCTCTCGATGCCAATGGATTACCTCGCCCTGAAGGGGATTGGTGGGTTGGATTGGGTCACCACCCTCTTGAATTCGTTGGTACCGTAAGGTTTCCACCAAGAACCTCGAAACTGAGGACTTTTCCCTGAGGGGGTAACGGTACGGTTTGTCGGTATTTCCGAAACGGAAATAGAAGAAACAGAGCTGTCTTGAAAAAGGCAGCAATTGCTCTGGGGTGTAGTCGAGGGACTACTGATGGCGTCACGACACTGGGGCGCGATGAACCAGTGACCGCAGGTAGCGAGCGGAAGGGTGCGAGCAGGTAGAGGCACGTCAGTACGCGGTGGCGGTCAAGCGGCGAGAGGCCATCGCTACCACTAGCGGACTGTCCTATATTTAAACGCCACTGTCCTTCCAAACTGTTCGATCCCACTGTTCTGCTCTCCTCGTGTGAAACCAGCATTAGTCTGTTTCATCCGTTCCTGGTTTTGCCTGTGAGAAAATAATGCTTAGTTAAGTTCATTATAAATATTATGCCTGTTTGAGGTTTTACTTTTAAACATAAAAGTTCAACGAACATGAATGAATCCACACAGATATTCGATTTGCTATTAGCCGGTCTATGAAAGTCTGCCGAAGGTTAAACAACTTTGTCAAGTACTTATCTTTTTAGTGTCTAATATATACTCTAGTTCAACTTAAAAAGCACCTGTTTGGGATATTTAGGAAGAGAATTTGTGATATAAGTGTCAGCTTTGCAAGGTTACAGCATTTTTCTACGAGTAACAAAAGCAATCCAGAAATTAAGTTGCGAAATGTTTTAAAATGCGTGTGCCCTGTAAATTTTGTTACGTTGGCTTATATTGAATTTTCACTCGAGCATCTGCTAAATATTTAACCATGTAAGGCAGTTGCCCGAACACGGCGCGGTTACTTTTTACCGTTAATGTTGTTAAAAAAAGCTCTCAAACTGTTGTTTGTGTGTTAATATTAATTTGTTGTTTTGGCCAATACTATCTGAGGGAAAAATTGAATTACACGACATAGCGGCAGATATTCCCTTTAATACGTCGATCACTTTTAGGTATCTCGCGGATCAGCAATATCAGAAGAGTTTTAAATACCTACTGTTTCAAAGTTTGCGTCGCATATTCGAACGGACACAGACAAAACAGTTGCTCAACTGTAATAAAGCAAAACATGCTGCTTTATACATAATATGAAAAGGACTTGAATATACAATAGTGCATTTAGTGATTTTGTTATACATGGTAGGTACGTAATGATTTTCCTCGTTCATTCTAGAAAGAAAGATAAATTTCCTGTTTTCCCAGATGTTTTGTTTTGTCATTGGTAACTGGTGTAAGCACTGCACTGTGAAAAGATGTGGTGCAATAAAAGTTATGTTTCAAACAATTGTGTTGAAAAAAATGTTATAATCAAATTGATTGAACCCTCGCAAGAATCTTGAGTCTTGTCATGTTTTTCTCGAGCCGCTGGAAATTAATTCATGAATCACCTGAATCTTCTTAGGCCGCCGAACTGCAAAGATATCGGCTTTAGTAGGTCAGTGATACATAAGCGTAATTTAAACTCGGTCTTACCAGGCGACGCGCGGCGGTACCGACAACAATACGTGACTCGGTAATCGGAGTGAGTTTTCACACCGTTTCAGTAAACATGTGTATGAAATGAATTTAGTGTTTATTCGTACATATACGAAAGTAGCTAACCCTATTGTTCTCTTTGTCTGCCATCGGAGGCTTAAATACACAATTAGTCAACGAACCTAACGTCGAACGAAGTCACTGTTAAGGTGTGAACATACCGTGAGCACTGAGCATTCGCGAATGTACGTACGCGAGCGTTCGTTGGCGAACACGACGTTTCTTTGGTGTTGAACACCGAGCACGGAGACGCCTTGCAGGCCGCTACTAGATCTGGCATTGTCAAACCAAGAGTGTCGCCGTTTATTTTCTACCACACAATGACCAATAGAAACTGAAGGGTTTTAAGGTGGTCTGTGACAGGAATTGTGCGCTCAACGCTATTTATGGGCCATGAATTAAATTAATACTGCCGTCTCTAGACTCAATTATATACTCTGTGTAGACGTAGATATCGTCAGCGATGTTTGCATCGTAGTTGGTAATTAGATCTGGTCCTAACTCATATTTTAATGAAACCAAGATTTGTCGGAGATTCGTTTTGTGGATTGGAGTTGAACTAATGACGGGATTGCTTTTTCTGTCGTCCACTTCTTAGTGGTTTCATTTGTTTATTTAGGTATGAGTTTTAATAAGAAATTTGAATCATAAGATGATGTAATTACAGTGCAGCGATAGCAGAGCTTTTAGTAATATAATAATATGCATAGCATATTAATAATATGTCGATGCGTAGGCCGACATTGAAATATTAACAACATTTTAGCGGTGGAAGCATTCGAAGATTTAAAGCTTTACCTACATTATAAAATATGTACTATGAAACCGTTTGTTTAAATATTTTCATTATAGTACCTATAATATTGCATTAATAATGCAATAGCAAGATTTTCGACATTACAGAATTAGTGCAATAGTAGATAGGTTGCTGAGTTCTTCTACCCCGTGAAATAACGCCAATTAATTTCATTCGCAGTTAGACTGTGAATTATGGAAGTTAAGATAAAGTAATGTTCGTCTAATGCTTTATAATCAGTAGGTAACTATGCTGCCCTCAAGCAGTTATACTGCAGTAAAACAACAGATAAGCACTGCAGTCAGGCTGCAGCAAAACAGCTAAAGAAATAAATAAATTGACTGGTCATATTATATAATGATTATACGTAGGTACTGATTGCCGGTCCGACAATCAATCTAATTGGAGAGGCACATTCGCTAGCTGAAGTTTATTGGCAGGCGATATGTTATTAATTATTTTGTTTGATGATGAAACGGAAGGCACACCGCCGCGCGCTTCGCTTATAGAAACACTAATAAAACTCGCGACTTCATCTGCTTAAGTTGAACAATGAGCGCTTTTTTAAATTTCTTCAAGTTGAACCAAGCAATATTTAGGTTTTCATCATAGTTTAATCAAGTTTTGAGTCTTGTTTATGACGCTTCAGCCGCGTTGTCTACAAATATGACCTAACAGGTTGAAGTTAGCGGTCAAAGTGTCAGTGAATATCCGATCAAGTCCATGCGAGCTTGACTTCAACATTCCGCCGACAATTGACCAGAGACCGATTAATCGGGATAAAAGGTTAACCGGTTAGACTTATAACCCATATGTTTCATTATCCATTATACGGGTTAACCCTTATAACATATGGGTTAACCATTTAAATGTTGCTGATTAACCAGAATGAAAGTGACGAAGCACTGTTAGCTCGGGTTAACTCCATCACTTTTGCAAATGTTTAAAAAATAGTTTTTTACATAAATTAACTCTGTGCGTGAACCGGTTACTATAAGCTGATTTTCCTTTCCTTGGGTTAATATTTACTCTAGGGTTAAAAAAGAAAACAACCTAACCCTAAAAAATAACCCGATTAAAACCCTATACGGGTAACCTTTTCGGTCTCTGTCATACCCTCTATTATATGACCTATCTGAAATATTTTGTTTATTTCCGTGTACACCAATATGTAAGCACTAGCTTCCGCCCTCGGCTTCGCCCGCGTGGATTTCGGCAATTGCCCACGTGTGCGTTACCCCCGCAAAATAATAATGAAAATAGTCTTTTAAATGTTATAGATAGATCTGTCCGCGGTTTCGCTCGCGCGTAAGTTTTTGTATAAGATAAATGGTTGTGTAAAAGTCATTCTGCCTAGAAAAAATATATTACGGGGTTTTAATTTATTTTAGATTGTTGGTGACCTAAATGATGCCGTAGCTCAAATGCCCCGGTCATCGACCCGCGCCTTTCGATATAGCTAATGGTGTAAATGAGCTAGATAAGAAAAGACAAAAATATTTACTCCCGAAATTATTAAAATTAAATTATCCTAGCATCTCTTCGTAAATGACGTTTGGAGTGTGTCTTTTTGGGTTACTAGCAGAGCTCACTCTGGAGCTTGCAACATAGAACTCCCCATGTGAGAAACAGTTCTCACTAAAATCAATGCTTACGGGAGGATATTGATACATTGTGTATTTTAAATTACATTATTTGCACCTAGAAATGTGGTCAAAATGAAAATTTAATTTGGCGTCAAAGAAAATTCTCATTTTGTTATCAGTGAAACAGACACCCATGAAGGAAAAACAGAAAATTTTCCTCGGCGCCGGCTTGGATTTTCATTTTGACCTTATTCTCATTGTCAGCGATGCCGATAACCACAAAAACTAAACCCATGAAGGAAAAATATAAAAGTTTCCTCGGCGCCATTTTGGACCCCAAAAACCGCACCCATGCAAGAAAAACAGAAAATTTTCGTAGGGCCATCTTGGATTTCTATTTTGACCTTATTTTGGTATCACCGACTCTGAAAACCAGGAAAACGGCACCCATGAAGTCCTTGAGTCACACAAATGTCCAGTCGTACGAATGTCTGTCGCGCAAATAGAAGTCGCGCAAATGTCCATGCGCGGAAATGTCCTGTCGCACAAATAAATGGCTTTCACGTAAATGTCCCAGATCCCCTAGAAGAAAGTATATGAAGTTTTGCTTTGCGTATTTGTTCATACAAACGTGCTAACGAATCAAAACAAAATAAAAAAAACTGCCACACCTTTTGTCGTCCGGTGGATCCAAAAACGTTAAAATGCGTGTTTATAAATTCAATCAAGAAACACAAATAGTAAATTTCAAGCTGATCCACCCCTTTTCTCCCGTTTGGGGTTGAATTTCCAAAAACGACGAAATATTTATTCATTTAGTTTTGATCAGAAACTTCAACATTTAATTTCATTCTTCTTATTTCAAAAATGGCAGATTCCGCCTATAAACTTTCAACCTCTATATAACCCTCTTAGGGGGTAAATTCACAAAAACGCTAAAATTATGTCTAACCAGAAGCTGGTATATAAAATTTTATGCATCTAACTTTAAAAATTACCGATTTCCATACAATCGTTCATCCTTAGTTTTACCCCTTCAGAGGTGGAATTTCGAAAACCTCTTTTTTAGAGGGTACCTACTCTTCACAGAGAATACATCCCCCAAACTTCAGGTCTCTAGGACCACGGGTACAGGCTGTGCGTTGATATCTCAGTCAGCCAGTCAGTTCGGACTTTGAATTTTGTAGATATAGATTGGTTGGGGCGGCTAGTGGTTACCTTTACCTATAAAGTTATTTTATAAGTAGGGCGACGTACAAGAAGTTAGTAATTGATACTCTAGGCGAAGTTCTGTTTCTCGAATAATTACTTAGAACTACGTGAAACACACATTTGTTTTGCATATCTATCTAAACTTCTAAACTAATATTATAAAGAGGAAAGATTTGATTGTTTGTTTGTTTAAAAACTACTGGTCCGATTTGAAAAATTCTTTCAGTGTTAGATAGCCCATTTATCGAGTAAGGCTATATATCATCACGCTACGACCAATGGGAGTGGAATAGCAATGAAAAATGTTGCGAAAACGGGGAAAATGTGACGCAAACGAAGTTGCGCCGGTTAGTTGCTTCATAAAGGTAAAAACTAACTTTACAATCTGGATTGAATAGAAAACAGATTGATTTATTTATTCGTAGTTTATTAAAATGGTATAACACATACATAGACAATACATACAAACAACAAAACAAAATTAAAACATCTAGTTGACTTTGAGTTGACTTGAGTTCAATGGTTAAAATTAAATTAAATTAAAACTAACACGGAACAGTGGGCACTCTTACATTACATATTTTCTCTCACAGAACACCAGACATAAACGCATTACTTTACTCCATTCATCCACAAACGCGTCACATTGAGGAAGGATAGTCAGAAGGGCGTTGAGCTACTTAAGATTACGACACACAGGAGATTCAGTTCTGGCGACTGTATTTTGGATGACGGTTGGAAGAATAGATTGTCCCGGTGGCACTTGATAAAGAGTGTACTTTGGTTTGCTATCAAAGAAAAAAAGCACTTTCAGAACACCTTAGAGCTTACGTTAATTTACAAGGGCTTTGTTTGAATTTATAAAGAAATGACAATAACTTTAGATAATTATTCCAGCATATTCATATAAATCTGGTCGGCTGTAGGTGACTGCTGTAGCGAGATGAATTCCAGAGACGTTGACAAATGACGCGTCCGTCGTCCGGCCCGCCAGGCTATTGTTTGCAAATACAAATGAATCTATTTTACTGGTATACACGATTAGGATTATAATTAGAATAGCATAATTCTAACAATATTATTGAAATGTTCAAAATGAACTCAAACTCAAAGCGTTTATTTCAATTAGACCATAACAGGCACATTTGAAGTAAAAAAAAAAACAGAACAAAACGCAAAGCTACAGTCCCAGGCACAAGGCATAATCCAAAATCCAAAGCGTAGACCACTATAGAAAATAATGGGCAAGAAACTCCATGAACAAGCTTTTAAATTAAATTATTGTTACATCATTCATGTTGAGAATTACATATATGTGAGAACGATGTAAAAATACGTGCAAGTTAAGAGCGTCCAGAGTAAAAGACGAAATCAATAATACGAACGCAAATCTATATCTATCTATAAGCTATCTATCTATCTAATATAAAAGTCAAAGTCCTGACTGACTGACTGAGATATCAACGCACAGCCTAAACCGCTGGTCCTAGAGACATGAAATTTGGAGAGTGTGTTTTTTGTGAAGATTAGGTATCCACAAAGAAAGGGTTTTTTTCGAAATTCCGCCCCTAAAGTGGTAAAATAAGGGATGAACGAAAATATGGATTGTCATTTTTAAAGTTGAACCTTAAAATATCAGCTTCTGGTTACGTATTTCAGCGATTTGACGGTGAGAGGGTGTTATAGGATTTGAAAGTTTATTTTGAGAAGAAAGAAAAATGAATATTAAAACTTCTGAGCAGTAATTAATGCATACATATTCGTCGTTTTTCGAAATACAACCCCAAACGGAAAAAGGGGTGGAAACATTCGTAAAACAAAAAGGTCTGATCTTCTTGAAATTTACTATTTGTGTATCTTGATTAAATCGATGAACACGTCTTCCGTCGTTTTTAGAAATTCAACCCTAAACGGAAAAACGGGTGTAAACATTCGTAAAACAAGAACGGTCTGATCTGCTTGAAATTTACTATTTGTGTATTTTGATTGAGTTGATAAACAAGTATATCAACGTTTTTGGAAATTCCATCCCTCAGACGACAAAAGCAGTGGCAATTTTTTTTGTTATGTGTTGCGCGTTTGTCTGGAAAAATACGTTAAAAAAAACTTCATATTCAATTAACCACATACTTCTAGGAGATCTCGGACACAAATGTCCCAGATCGCCTAGAATTATGTCTAGAGTGTGCATGTATGTGTAATGTCTTTCGCGACATTAGTGCGAAGGTTACTTGCTGGAACCCATTTGCGCCACTTATACTTGCGCGACAGACACTCGCGCGACTGGACACTAATGCAACTCAATGGTTTTTGGGGTCGCTGGCAAATGAAAATGAGGTCATACGGAAAATCCAAGAAGGCCCCGAGGTAATTTTGCTGGTTTTCCTTCATGGGTGCCGTTTTCGTCGTTTTCGGGATCGCTGACAGTAAAAATGAGGTCAAAATGAAAATCTAGGATGGCGCCGAGGAAAATTTTCTGATTTTTCTTCATGAGTGCCGTTTTCGTAGTTTTCCGGGTTGCTGATAACAAAATGAGAAAAAAAATGTTTTTGTTTTTCATTTTGACCTCATTTTCTAGGTGCAAATTATGAAATTTAAAATAGGTACTCAATGTCTCAATATCCTCCCCTAGGCTATGTCTGGCATTGATTTAAGTGAGAACTGTTTCTCACATGGGGCATGTTGCATTCTCTGCGAGTAACTTAGTAATTTTAGCCACAAAAGGAAACACCGCAAATGTCATTTACAAAGAGGTGCTAGGATAATTCTTTATAAATATAGTTTTCCGGGAGTTGCATAGTTTTGCTTAATCTGAGTATTTGTGATGAAAAAAAAAATATGCATTCATTTACACCATTAACGATATCGAAAGGCGTGGATGGATGCATAAAATAAATTATGGTTCAAGCCATTTATATCAAAAACAATCTAAAATAAAAAAGAAACCGTAATATACTTCATCTAACGAGAATGATTTCTATGGCTGCTTACTTTGAAAATGACAGTTTTACACAACTACTTATCCTTCTCCCCTTATATTCGAAAATAAAGTTTTAAAATAAAATAATTAAAATAGACCGTGGCAACTAAGAGATGACCAGTCACAACTGACAGTGTTCGTTCACGAACACCACTCCCTGCGGCCAAAAGTCCTCTTCTAAGGCAAGGTGCAGATAGCACGTTGGTATTCGCACCACAAACGCCTTACAGTTGACGTTGCGACGCGAATTTAGCAGCTGCACTCTCGTCACGTACTTGACCTTCTGACGCACGTAATCTACGATGTCCTCCGCCATAGTAGTGTAATGTAGACGGGAGATGTACACCGGAGTGTTCGGCTTCGCGGCTCTAATAGTCACACTGGGCCCCGAAAGAGCCGTGCCGCAGTGGTTCTTGTTGATACGTCGACGGCGCTCACGCACACGTGGGCAATTGCCGAACTCCACGGGAGCGAATCCACGGGTCGAAGCTATATATTATAGAATTCTAGCAAGTTCATCGCTATTTTTATTGTTTGGGAAGCCTGAATCTGTTTGACGTGAAACAATGAAAACAAAAAATGTACTTATAGGTAATGGCTATTTGTTACCTACACGTTTCGATATTACCCCCTTATTGAATATTTCTTACCTATACGTTTCGCTATTCCCCCCTTATTATATATTTCTTACTTACACGTTTCGTTTCACCTCCTTACTGTATATCACTGAAAAACAAGCTATAACCAATCAGCAACTTTATATTTTTGCAGGATGTGTGAATATACCTTTCTAGGAAAACAAATAAGTATTTGTAGACCGACTTCATTAGCGGAGATGTTTGTGTGTAGACTCTTATATATTGTGATACTTTTAATTCCAAAAGCCTGGGTTTAACTGAGAAGCAACGAAAACGATTCAACGTTTGGGAAAAAGTCGATTAAACACAATTTTTGAACAGGAAATGCCTGTCATGGTTTGACTTGATAATTAAAGAGATTCACAGCTGCAAATAACCTGGCATAGTAAAAGAAATAAGTATATGGCCCAAATGCCATAAGCGTCAATCAAAATAATAGGTCGCCATATCTGATATTTAACACGGGCATCAATCCATTAGGTAAATTACTGAAATCCAGTCGTTCAATTGAAGCTCCGAAGGTTCCAAATTCATTACCACAGAAGTGACAAAGGGTTGATTAAATTGACATCGGCCACCTACCCCCAATTAATAAGGTACGGCTTTAGCTGAAACATGAAAAATTACAAAATCATACGGAACGTTTTTTCACGCGTCGAATAGTATCCTAAAGAGTTATATCGTTCATTTTCCTTTATTTTTATAAAAGTGCGTCTCTTTGTCCATAATGTTCTTTAGCGCGCTTAGTAATCAATAATCGTTAATGGGTAACTAATAGGGTTTTCTCAAAGTGGTAGAGAGTTTCTTGTATAAAATTTAAACCCGACTTGGTATATTCTAGCTCGCACACGCGCAAAAAATACAGCGTGAAACCAACCAAGCGAGGTCCAAGTAGCGAAAAAGTAACAGCCATCAGACAGACAAACAGACACGGCATAAGCTTAATAATACCCGTTGGGTTCGGACCTCTAAAAATGTATCAAAACTTAATACTTAGACTACAAGGGCACAACAGACCTCTAATTAAAAAGTTAATTCAAATAAAATCATCACATCCTCAGTCTGAATTCCCCCACTGCTGGGTAAAGGTATCTGTATCTAATCTTCATATTCCTGTTCCAGCCTCATTACACGTGCTTTGTGACATCATTCGGGAGTGATATCTTTTACGCGAGGCTTCACAAATCGAGCGCCATGCGCCAGCTCTTATCGTTGTCAATACAAACGGGTAGGCCCCCCATTATCGTGTTAGGGTAGAACATCAAGGTTACCGTAACACTTAATTATTCCCTACCGTAAGACAACAAGTACACATAACCTACATATTACTATATTTAGGCACCTTACAACTTGAAAACTGGAACACCCAAACTTCTATAATATGCAACCAAAAATAAGTGTTATCTTTTGTTTTTTTTTATTTTTATAGAGAAGCAATCGTTTTATTACAATCATTATAAATAGGCAATACTGAAACGCCCATTTACTTGTTGTTCCACATTAAAAAACAAGACATTAACGATCAAATAAATCAAACAGTCCTCGTATTAATGAGTTTTGCCAATACGATGAGTAATTAACCTCGCGGGCTCGTAAATTTCACAGAGACTAAAGATATAGGTATGTTGGTAATAGGGATGATACCTGAACACTAATTTCATTAATGCGTTACGTTTATATTATCATGTGCCAAACACCCTGTTGTGTGTTTCCTACGGTTATACAATTATTTGTTTGTTTTACGAAATAATCTTTTATGAATTACTGCAAAAATCAAGTATTATTATAATTCGTTCTTGCCTGATAAACAATATATTTTCAATAAGACATAGTTTTTCAAAACTTGGGTGCATTAACAGAGAATTCTAAACAACGTTTTTACAGAAATATTAAGTACAAATACTATCCGTAACAATTTTGTATAATATTACTGCAAGAACTTATCTTATATTGTACCAGCAACGTCATCTCACACATTTTTTTTATTGTGGTCAGGTACAGCCGAAGATACAGAACCGTAAAAAAAGCGTTCAGTTAGTATTTATTTAGGAAGAGACCGTCAGGCTACATCGCCGTCTGAGGGCATAACCTCGGCAGCATGTCGGGCGCACACTCCCCTGTAGGGGGGCCGCGACCGGGCCCATCAGGCATAGTGGTAGGCGGGTCTGGCGGGCCCCCTCCTGCTGCAGGGCCTGGAGCCGTGGCCGCAACCGTAAGTTCTACAATAGACAACGCATGTACACTACTCATGCCGCTTGTAAGTCAAAGCGAGCTAGTCGCCCGCGCCGTGGCAAATCAGCATGTTTGTTTTGCAGGTGCTTTATCCCAGCGATTAAAGGCAAGCGCTGCTGCTTAACTGCATGATGAATCGCAGCAGCCTATAGTGTCAGCATTGCACTTCGCTCTGTGGCCACTTGTTGCATTAATTACCACATTGTTTATTACTGCTTCTTCTTCAACTCACCTTGAAAATCTTTGTGCGCATTTGTTTGTACAATTTTTTTCGCATAATATAATGTCATTATCCGGATTCTGTGTTAAGTAGTTTTAGAATCCATGTTTACGTAGACTTCTATACATTATAGTGATACCTAGTAAATGGTTGTTTTGCACATACTGGAAAGTAATGTTATATTCAACGAACGGGCGAGGTAATGGATTTGTGAAAATAGAAAACCTCGAAGAACTCACCATGACAGGTGGGCCGTCTTTGCCAACTATGTCCGGCTGTGACGTGCCCAGTAGCTGGCAGCTCGCCACAGCCTGCTCCACACCTGGAGGGAATACATGCAACGTTCTATTACCACCGTTCTGGGTTGCTTGATTTTGTACAAACTGTCCCAGGATGACTATTTTTTGTTATTTATGCCTTCAAGCGTTACGCCCATTCAATACTTGCTACGATTTCGAAAAAGTTTTGTTTCTGTATCATATGTTTGTCAAAAGAGCTTTCAATAGCTAACGAACTTTTTATAGCAAAGTCCCATATTTCTCATCATCTAGCATTCGTAGAGAATTGGATTGAGTTTGTTGAAAATAGACGGTATCGGAATGCTTTTGGTAACAATAAAATATTGCAGAATATTATTGAAGTTTACACTACAAAATCATTGCTTTTGAACTTTTCACCGTTTGGATACTGAATAAAAATACTAGTATCCGTAATAAAGTAATTACCTAACTATATTTATTGAAATAGGAGTACCAATAATTTGCCGTAGTTGTTGTACGGTTTACGTACACACTGTCAGGCTGCAAACCAGCAACCTACTTTTCTCTTTCGTATTTAAAACAATGTTTAATATAATTTTAAGTTAGTTGACAAATCACATACTTACGCGAACACCGCGGATTAGCATCCAATACAAAAAAAAAATACTATTATAAACTTTTAGTGTTACCAAATCTGTGTGTTTACGTCATCTGACCTAAGTCCAAGTAGTTACTTAGGTACTTGCCACTTCTTAATTAAACAGCAAGTGTAAGGTGCCAACTACTACTGAACCTTACAGTTGTACCCTGTTGGAGTACCATTAAATCTGTGTTTTGAATTTTATTCTGCCAACCGACGGATATTTATTTATTGAAAGCGTTTATTTAGTTTCAATTATTTATTCATTTGATGTTTGCTGAGGTTTACAGTTCGCTCATATTCTATAAACCGAAATCATAAACAATGTCTGAAAAACTATCTATTCCAAATTATTTTGCACTAGCTGTGCCCGCGACTTCGTTCGCGCGGAATTTAACAAAAATGTTATTTAGTTTTTTTTTAATAATAATTTTAGAATTTTTCTAAAATAGAAGTAACCTAAGTCACTCCTTATTACATCAGCTATCTGCCAGTGAAAGTCCCGTCAAAATCGGTCCAGCCGTTCCAGAGATTCAACAGACAGACAGAGAGAAAGACAGACAAAAAATGTTATTTTGGTATATGTACCAAATATGTATATACATTCATATGCATGTAGTAAAAAGCGGTTATTTCAATATTACAAACAGACACTTCAATTTTATTTATTTGTATGTATGTATGTATAGATGCACAGGATCCCAAAACAGTCAGCTTGCTTTACTAAAATTTAAGTTTCTATAATGAAAATGATCGATACAAACTAACATTTTTACAGACACCCAAAACTGTTCTAGTTGATCTGCATTATTTGTAACTTTTTATTTATTTTAGAGGGTTATTCTTACTATTTTTTTTTTAAATATTATTAAGATCTCAGTCTGTTAGATGTACCCGGGACCTGCGACCTGCGACAGGCGCTTTCGTTATTTGGATAGAAGCAAATAACAAAGATTGGCGCGCGAACGGGCTCACTGTTTGATGTTTGTTATGGGGTCACAGACGGAAAAGGTTGGGTTGGGACACTTTTATTTTATAAAAAACGGGAGAATTGGTGCAATCGGTATTTAGGAATATGGACTAAATCTGAACAATGTGCTGCAAGACAAAGCTCTGAAAGAATGGCCCTTCGATGGAATTAACCCAGGAAAACAAAGGGAACAAAACCTGATCGAGTGGAAATCTAATTTAGGGAATTAAAAGGTTTTAAACAGCTTACGTTCTGATAGCTTACTGCGGATAACGATCAGTGTTATTAGCTTCACCCTTATGGTATGAAAGCCTTTCAGCACGGACCGCTCATAATTAACATACTTAATGGAGATTCGC
Organism: Cerastis rubricosa; assembly: GCA_949152445.1. Classification (NCBI taxonomy): domain Eukaryota; kingdom Metazoa; phylum Arthropoda; class Insecta; order Lepidoptera; family Noctuidae; genus Cerastis; species Cerastis rubricosa. Next base: position 17,805,385 of record OX424523.1, on the reverse strand, counting down.
CAAGATGTATGATAAGGTTCACTGGTGAATGACCGAGGAGCTAGTGGCTAAATAATAACAGTCACACGGGTTGATCTTCATGGTTAAACAGTGCCTGCCGAGGTAGGTCTGTGGATGGCTGGCCATACTGCCTTCGTACCTCGGAAAACACGTTAAACCGTTGGTCCCGAAATTTGGTTAAAGTTGGTCAGAAGCCCGAACTGACCTTTGGGTATCTGATATCCTCAACCAAGTAACTGGGTTGTGCCGTCACGAGGACAGATAGATATAGCAGCCCTTTCATCTAAAATACTGACATTTAACTACATCCGGTTAGACTGGAAGCCGACTCCAATATAGTAGGGAGAGGGCTCAGTAGATAAAGACTGGTGGATGAACGATATCATTATGAAAACAATCGGCCTTTCAGGAACGACCTTAGTGAATGTTAACATCCGTTTAAAATGTCACTGCAGGTTCACTGCTTTTCGGACGTACCTACACAGTAACATAATGACAATACTGCCCCCTAATAGGTACCTACTTATTTATTTATCAAATAACTGCACAATGATGATACTTAAACGCAAGGGGGACTACCATAAGACATTACCTACCAGACAATCATTATTTATTACAAATTACTGTTAATATTTAACAGGCAGTCTTAAGGACTGCCGACAGAAGTGAAAACTAAAAACAATGGAATTACTTTGTTCTCTTTTGTATTTTTAAATTTGTAAACATGGCGGGTTGAATGACATTGGTCAAGTTTGATATTCGTCAAATCGGCAATTCGTCAAATTTGAATTTGGTCAAAGCTATAATTCGTCAAATCGTCTGATTCTCCCAGCGACTTAAAACACCTTCATAAAGGTTACAGAATTATAAGTGTTACATGTTAAATTGGTTACAGAATCAAATATGTCAGACTTTTAAATGTGTTTGTAACCGTAACATATCTTTAACAGATTTATAAGTGTTAACAGTGTTAATAAGTGTAACAGGTAAACGCAGCGTACTAAAGCTGTAATTGATTATTTCAGTTACACATATTAACACATATAAAACGTTACAGTTTGATTCACTAACATTATTGTATCTGTTACATTTAAAAGTGTTTTCAGTTATAACTGTTTTAAAAAACAGTTTTAGAAACACTTATTACGGTTACAGTTTGAGTCCCTGGTTTCTCCAATTATGAAATTTGCCAAATACGCTATTGGTCAAGTAATTTAAGTACAATCAACTGTAAATATTAAAGTACCTCTAGATATATTTTTATTAACTCATTTATTCAATTTATTTTAATTATTTACATAGAATTCATACCCAACACAACTTAAACACACAAACAAAACACTATAACGCATCTAATTTCCCACTCAATATTTTTTCTATTATTTCTTCTATTTTGGCATCTTTTATGATGTTGGAAATTTTCCTCTGCTTCTCATCTTATCTTATCTTTTAACTTTTCTAAATAAGATTGCGCTTCTTTTTTTAAGTTACTTGTACATGAAAATATTATGTTTTTCTTTGTACTTTAATCCCTAATCTCCGATGCCAATCCTCGACTGCGTTGGTGGTACGATGGCGTTCATTTGCACAACACCACATGTCCTGAGAAATCCTATTTTGCTATTGCTCAGTAAACTATTTTTGGAATTTTTCCGCCCTACTATGATTTTGCTAACCCTCCTTCAGGAATATACTGATAGGGCAGTTAGGCATTAGGCAGATTTGTGGTTAGTCTAACATTTTATTTTACAAATTTTCGTCAGTCATCATTCCAAGTGCTTTTGTTTTTATATAAATTGCTTGATTAAAATTGAAAAAGCAACATCTCACAAGAACATCAGGGAAAATGCTTTTTGAAGAGTTAAATATTGCCATTTCGTAATCACATTTTAGAAAATTCACATCAAGCTTGATATGAATTGAGAACGCAAAACCAAGAATACTCTCTCATAGGTTTTCTGAGGTTTATTAGGCAAGAGGTAAAAAAATATGGGAATAATATTGGTGCTTGCTCTTGTACTGCCCACATCTACGTGTATTGATAAAAGTTGATAAAAAGGTCGCAGTACGGCATTAAAAGTGCCATGTACAGAAATCAAATCCGTATTTAATGCTATATCTATACCCTCAGCTGTAGCAAAGATGAAGAATTTCGGTAAATCGTCTTTGCTTTCATAAAATAAATAAAAGACATTTGAAGTATCTCTGGAAATTTGACCGTATCCACCGTTGGGAACTGGCATGTTTGTATGCCAATTGCTTTCTTTCGCATTTTGTATAGACCATCACGCTTTTATTTCAAACTTGGTATATCCACAAAATCATGTACTTCGTCATCCATAGTTTTTTCAAAAATTTTACTAACGGTTTTCTATTCCTTCTTTACTCTTTCTCTGCATTTATTCATCTTAACGCAGCCCCGGATCTAGGGGGGGGGGGCTAGCCAGGGCCGGCGCCCCGGGGGTGCAAACTCAGAGGGCGAATTCAAGTTTGGTAGACGAATACCATGCGTGATCGGGGGGTCACGACTTCATTTTTAATCGTTTAGCAAGAGAAAGTAAGCTTTAGGAGGCAGAATGCAAAATTTTTAAAACTCACTTCGCTCGCTTATGCATTGCACTGGCCTTTTTTAGTTCGGTATAAGTTTACTTTTATTGTCATCTCTGTATGAATGAACAAAAGGAACCTAATATCCGACGCGGAGGCGGGCTGCTTTTTGGTAGCTTCCTTTCTCGTTCTTGCATTCTATTAGTAACAAGAACGGATTCAGAGGAGGGAGGTTCATAATCCACCCTGGGCTGGGTCTAGGTCAACTGTGATAGTGTTTCTGAACTCATTGATTTAAATATTATAAAAACTTTGCGTGATGGTAAACGACTAAGTAAATCCGGTAATCCTGTTCATTTATAACTGGACCAAGAGAACCTACCCATCTGAGGCCCGGCTCGCTACGCTCGTTCTTGCGATCTCCATCTTGAAAATCTTACTCGTACTCAGAAAAAGGCCTTAGGCAAGGGGGGATTTAACGCCTAAACCCCAAAATCTTGGAAAAAATTTAAAGAAATCACCAATCCGTGGTGCAATGCTAATATTTTCTAGGGACTAAATTGGTTTATTCATCTCCATTCGCGTTTCGCTGCACGATTTTGGTAACACTAATACAGTTCTGCTCATATCAGCCGCGTACAGCATCGTAGGTTTGTAAAAAAGAAACATGAACATTATCTATAGCATTCGAATGTTAAAAAAAACCGACTTCAAAAAACCCTAAACGCACTAAAAGGTTAAAAATAATACTATAACCTACCTGTATTAATAAACCTTACCTAACCGACGATTAACCTATAATAAAATTTAATAATTCTTTGCAGTCGGTGCCAAGCAATATAATTTGAATTAATTAATGAATTAATATTTAGAATCTGTAAGATTTATGTTTTGTTTTTCTGGCCTTAGTCTGTTTATAGTCATTTAGGTATCGTATGTTGCTTGGCACCGAGTCCAAAGAATTATTAAATTTTATTATAGGTTAATTGTCGGTTACAAGGATTTTTATTTTTCAACTTAACTACTATATATTAAGTTATTCAAATTAAAGTACTCATTTCTAAATCTAAATTAATTACTAAACATAAAACTAGATAATTCAAACTAAAATAACAACATTATAAAAGGGCCTAAAAAAACTCCTCCTCAACGCTGTCAGCTGGTAATGTGCCCAAGAGACTGGCGGCGTTGCCACGTTGAATGGCAATACTTAGCCTCTGGCCAAAGTAAAACCCAGCCCTTGGGTCACGGGAAGCGTCAACTAGGCGTTTTGAAATTTCCTTAAAAAGGCTGTGAGCACTCGGACCCCACCCAGAGTTTCAACCCCAAACGGCTTGAAGATATAGTTACCACAAAGGTTACTATATTTACGCCGCTTGCGGTTCTCCGCAGCCGCAGCGGCAGCGCTAGCACAGCACGATGAGTTTGGAAGATGTGATGGCGCAAGAGTATCGACGCATTTTGCGTCCCACACTAAAGGCCTACCCATCTTCCAAGGAAACAACGACATGCCGCCCGGTCTTTTGCCATCGTTGCGTGCCAAGCCATTGGGCTCTAAGATAGCTGGAACGCCGACGGTAACAAGAGCTCGACGGATGATGTCATTTATGTTCGCGTGCCGCGCAAAACGGCCCGCACTTCGGTTGCATGACAGGCCGTGGTGTCCGAGGCTGTTGACAGCTTCACCGCAGTGACAGCGATGAGGAGTGCAGCAGGAGGCACCAAGACGTAAAGAAGCAGCGAGGCGGAAGGTCGTGTCGTCGAACAAAGTGCCTATGCTCGACTTTTGTTTAGCAGTAGTAGCAGACGTGTTGAGTAAATTGTCCTGAACTATTCTGCAGAGCGGCTCGTCCCACCGTCTCTGGGAAAATGGATTGTCGGGTTTTTCAGTATTCCGGCAAGCGAGTTTCCAAGCATCGATAGCCTTGGAGAAACACGGCACATCAAAATCTATCAGTGTGGAAGCCAGGATATTCCTGATTATTTTTTCAGTGCCGTATAGCGAGGATATGAAAGCAGGTAAACTAATACTATAAATTTTGCGGACGCCGAGTCCTCCCATGTGAATAGGAAGACTTGCTTGTGCCCAAGCTCGGTCGTCCAAAGCCACATTTAAAATGGATGACAAAGTATGTCTGATAATTTGATCCATTTTGTCCAAGAGATGTGTGTGCTTCCATAAAGGGGAAGAACGAAGGAAATATGTTAATTTAGGACCGAAACAGCAGTACCGAATTATGGTGATGGCCGAATGAATGTTAATTTGGAGCAATCTTTCCGAAACATCATTAAAATTTTGAATCTTTTCCTCTATGAAATCGGGATAAGATTTTTCATGGATTGGAGCCCCGAGGAGACGAAGAGAGCTTTTCTCAATAATTTTGATGTCAGGGGCTATTGCGTTAAATTTGGAAATAGTCTGTTGTCTGTCGGTACTGTCCTTTACATATAATTCGCATAGGTTAGGTTAGGTTTATTAATATAAGTAGGTTATAGTATTATTTTTAACTTTTTAGTGCGTTTAGGGTTTTTTGAAGTCGGTTTTCTTTTGCAAAAAAAAAAATTATTTATTAATTTTTGGTGACAAATTTTTAATCTAATAATAAAATATGGGTAGGCCTAGTAAAGATGCTTCTCGTATGAGAAAACGGCGTCGAACTAAAACTGAGAAAAAGGAAAAATGACAACGATTAAAAGAAATTAGAGAAAGAAATGATCAACGCATTTTGAGTAAGAACCCTGATCATCGCGAAAACAGACTGTCAAAGCAGAGGACCTACATGTTACGTAGGCTGAATATGGAAAGTCAAGTCTGTGGTACACCTGGAAAATGCATACCATTACAATTCCAAGAAGCCCAAACACAGCTAAGATACATTGTCTTATTATGGAGTTCCGGTGCCTGTCTCTTGGCTTCATCATCAGATCTGATGGTAGAATGGTTCTTATTGAACGCAAATGCTTCACTTGTTGTAGAAAATACCAAAATCGCTGTACGTTTTCCTATAAAATTTGAAGGGTTCCCTCGATTTCGCCAAGATTCCATCATCAGATCCCGACTTGGTGACTATGAGACCAAATGGAAAGCATAGGCTTTGAAATAAAAAAATAATTTTCCAAATCGGTTCGTTAATGACTGAGTTGTGCACGAACAAAAAACGCAATGCAGAGTAAACGAAAAGATAGAAATATTTAGATTTTTGTTGATTTTTACAAAAACTGCTGGCCTTATTTCGATAAAATTTCATGGGACCATTTGGAAAGTATACGCTTTCCAACAAAAAAAGAATTTTTCAAATTGGCAAGCGACGGAGTTATGCGCGAACAAAGATAAAAAAAAAAATACAAACATCCGAATTGAGAACTTCTTCCTTTTTTAGAAGTCGGTTAAAAACATATTCGTCCTTATTTAGTACCTGTTTGCCGCAAAAACTAAAAAGACGCGGAAAGCTGAACAGACGTTTACGCATCTCCATACAAAATCGTTGTTTTCTACGGATGAAAGCTGATCAGAGCTGAATAAGTGTGGTCCCAATTCATCGTATTATCTCTCAATTCAGCAAAACTTGACAGAATTCATTCTATTCAAATTTCTGTAATAAATTTACAAAGTGAACTTATGTTATCCAAGGAGAGGTACAAAAAAATCCAAATATTAAAATAAATGAACAAAAATTGTTGAGCTCTCTTCGCTCGCTCTTACATTCTCTTAGTTGTCAAAACTTTTCAGCATTGAGTCTTCTTAAGTCTACATAATTTCTGTACAAATTGTCAAAAGTAAATTTAACCTATCCGATTGGATGTCTTGCCAATATTTTTTATAAAGATAAAGGTAAAAATATTGTCGGGCGGGGGCGCCATTTTTCAGTCTTTGCCCGCCTCGAAATAATTCAAGATCCGGGGCTGTCTTAAGTCAATCAATTTTTTATCGAAGTTAGGCTTACACGTATGTCCACTTTCTCTTAAGTCAAACAAATTACAAAATAAAATAATTAAACATCAAAATACTCAATTACTATTTACATTTTTTTTTCATGTATAGTAACCTACAGCAGGCGGCTTTTCCTTTTCTAAGTTCCTACAAGTAAGTTATGTGAATTAGACTGTACATGTGCTTGACCAATAGCGTATTTGGTGATTCAAACAAATTTCGAGATTCGACATACAGACGATTTGAAGAACTACAGTTTTGACCAAACGCAAATTTGACGAATTGTTGATTTGATGAATATCAGACTTGACCAATGTCGTTCAACACATCACGGCGCTATGCTAAGCGTTGCTAGTCTGGCGCAATACGACACGAGCATGTCGAGATCATCGATGACGCGAACCTATAGTTTTTTCCCTACCAAAATCGCTCAACGCGGCTAAAGAAGTTTTCATTTTAAAAATACCCCATTGATTTTGTTCTATGAATAGTTGCGCACACATTAAAATACTAGCCTAGCAGTCCTTCATAAAATTTAATGTAGTCTGACATCCTTGTTCCTGAGAGAATACAGACTACTGCAGATGCAGGGATTACTACAGTATTTAGGTTTTTTAACATATTGCATATGACCTAATTTAATATACAGAATATAATCACAATAATGACAATTTATAATTCGATGTCATATTTGAAGCACAAACGACTAAAGTAAGTTCATTACTATTAATATCTCAAAGCATTACATTTAATGTTCATGAGCAGACATTATTCTAAATACCAATAGACGCACGAAAGCTGGAAACACATTTTTATTTGAGGAATGGCGCGCTTATCGCGCCTTCCGAATAACAGTAGGTACCTACGAAAAGGGAAAAGGTTTACTCAAAAATGAATGTTACATTTTGTAAACGTTGAAAGAATATCTTGAGGAATGACAAGTCGAAAATAGAGAAAATGAAATACAAATATTTAGTACAGCTACTAAATATTTGTATTTCTTTTTCTCTATTTTCGACTTGTCATTCCGAAAAAAAAATTAAAATAAAAAAAGGAAATTAAGTTTATCTATATACATTGAACGCTTATACAAAATTACGTTTCCGTGCTATTAACTGTTTAGGAGTTCTTTCGTGAGGAGGCGAGTTTGGCTGCAGGATCAAGCTATGCTTGTCATAAAATGTTTTATCACCAGATCCAAAAGTGTGTGCAAAAGTTCAATAGGGTGGGGGTACTGCAGTTGCAAGATTTGACGAATACACACTAACAAAGAAACTAACAAGGCAACTTAAATAAAAGATTTAAAAAAACATACAATAAATTATTAGACTCGCCCCTATTACATTGGAACTAAAACATAACTGGCGAAATGTAGGCGTGCTATTGCCGTGGGATATTAAGTTTCATAACCTTTTGCGCTAGTTTTTCTGAAACATGATTTTGTTGCTGCCAGTACTCTTCCTCAACCGCTGACTGAGTTACTGACTGGTCAGTACCGTAACTGAACTGAAAATGAAAAATATACAATAAGCTTTTCGCCACGCGGATATACGGACAACAATGAAAGCCGATCAGCAACACATTTCAAGTTTTAACTAAACATCACAATGTTAAAATACTGAATATTAAAACTGTCGGTTATCGTAGTATAGACAATTGGATGAGTGGGGAAAAAGTAGTGAGAAAAATGTGGATATGGCTATAAGAGTAGAGGAAGACCAAAGAATCGATGGATGCACTGTTTAAAGGATGATATGGGTAGAAAGGGCCTCCTTTCTTCAGGACTTCTGAGATAACGAGTAATAGGGAAGTATGGAAGAATAAGACATGCTGCGCCGACCCCAAATAATTTGGGATAAAGGCAGGAGAATGACGATGATGATTTTTTTTAAATCTATCATATTAAAAATCAACTTATAGATTTTTATTGTCTAGTCTATTTCAATATAAAATAAAAGTTATACTTTGTCATTGTTGATGGCGTTAGTGGAACAACAGTAACTTACCGTACGTATCTACGATGATCAGGCCATTCATGTCAACACCACCTTTTAAGTGATTAGTTGAAGCTTTCTAGTTAATTTGTAATCACTGGTGACCATGATAATGATCTCATTGTTTAACTAACCGGCGACATCTTCAAGCAGTACAATTCAACATAGACATCATAATCACACATTCACATAATTATATTGAACTGTTAGGTCTTGTCAAGGAAAAAAAAAACCTTTAAAACTTAAGTACGAAGACAATTAACATCTACCAATCCACACTGGGCTCGCGTGGTGGATTACAGCCCATTCCCTCTCATACAGAGCAGGCCTGTGTCCCAGCAGTGGGAACATTATAGATTAACGAACAGAATCAGAAATACTTGTTACAATAGCACTGTTTAAAGGCTTGTGACGTTCGCATGTTTTTATCTATTTCTGTTTATAATCGACTGCTAACATATGAGGAAGCAAAACAATATTGCTGTACCGGCCTCAACAATGACATACCGCGGAAATCATTTAAATTTATTTATAACTTGTAAACGTCATCATACCTACAACGCCGCTGGTTTATTCACTTTTTAATCTCTTTTCGTATTTTAATAACATATAACAATATTAGTACTAAAGTATGAGAAAATTGTATATACTTGACTATTGTTTACTGCAATCTCCCCTATTCAAGCTTGCTTGTTTGAGTGCGTTTACAAGCCAAATGCCACACATAAAGGCCATCGTTAGAAGGTCAAACTTCGCTCCGTGAGTTCATTATAGTCACAAAATGCTCCCGGAATACTAAATGGACGATCTTCATCAATCAAATGAGAACTTCTTGTGTTTACTTTGTATGTTTTTGATTCGTATTCTGATAGACAGGAAAACTAGAAACTAAAATGAGTGATAAACACCATTGAGAAATAAAACTTTTTAAACAAGTAAGTACCTCTTTATTTCTCGTATTGCTTTTCAAAACAGTTGGTTCCTGGGGAGACGATCCTAGCTGCAACACCAGACCCGCTCAGCCAAAATACAGGGTATTACTGCTGTCTCTTGTAATTTTGACGTTCAAAAAGTGCTGATTATCAGCCTAATTTGAATAAATGACTTTTGATTTTGATTTTGATTTTGATTAACGGACCCTTCACGAAAGCCGATACCCAAACACTTTATATTACAAATAATTGCTTGTTTTTAGGGTTCCGTACCTCGAAAGGAAAAATCGGAACCCTTATGGGATCACTTTGTTGTCTGTCCGTCTGTCTGTCTGTCAAGACACTTTTTCTCAGGAACGCGTGGAGGTATCAAGTTGGAATTTATATCAAATACTCAGGTTTACTGTCCCTTAAAGATGTGAAAAAATCAAACTTCTAAGCGAACGCAATCAAAAGATACAGCCGTTTATGCCGCAAACCGCAACACTCGCAAGGGAATCAAAACCTACAGGGTACTTCCCGTAAACTCAGAATCTTGAAATTTAGTACGAAGCAACTTCTTATAGCACAGATAAAGGAAAAATTGCGAACACCGTAAATTGTTTATTAAATACTGGTACTCAGCTGCATCCGGTTAGACAGGAAGCCAACCCCAGCATAGTTTGGGAAAACGCTAGGCAGATGATGATCATCTAATGTATTTTTTTTAATAATTTTTGTACGGAACCCTCGGTGCGCGAGTCCGACTCGCATTTGGCCGGTTTTTGGTGTGAAGATCACTGTTCACGTTAGCGCTCAATGTAACGCACTCAAAAGATTGATGTATGCATTGCATATAATAGGGGTCATGGACGTAACTAGAAGTTTCTCAGATATGCTCAAACAAAAAAAACCATGACGGAGAGAAGAGAAGAGAAGTTTGGAGGGTGGGTGGGTGTTTTTACCCTTTAATATATTTGCTAGGTTTCGTAACTCATAGGTCAAAAGAAAGTGAATCCAGTGAAACATAAAACCACGTTTTCCAAACTTTGTAAACACATTAAGTAGGTAAATTGTAATATTATGTTACCCGAGTCAATATTCACGGTTTTATTTTTATTTTGTCATTATCTTTTCAACTTTGTTTCTCCGATTCGTAGCGTTATACTCTAGTTCACAAATAAGCAATATACTATTGCTACTTTTGCTCGTAGTATTATAAAAATATTTCAATGTCCCATCTACTATTACTCCTACACGATCTGATTTTATAGAGCCAAGCTAAAATTAGATGCAAACTGTGGAAAGTTGTATTGTCAATATTTAATTTACTCGTACCATGTCGCTAAATTTTTCTCTAAAGTTTTACATCAATTTGTAAACCTTTGTTCTTTTTGTGCATATATTACTAACACTATCTAGAATAGAATCTGAAAAATTTAGTCAACTTTAAAATACAAATATTTGCCTCAGAAAATTGGGTTTTAACCTCTTTGATGGCCTCAAACATTCTACACAGTAAGTAAATAACACAAAACATCAAAATAAGATCCTACTTAAACTTCTACGTAATGTTAAATAGATTTGCACATCAAACTTTTCGATTACGTTTAGCGAAACCGAAATGAGGAAACAAACATGAGGCATTAAAACATCGTCAGCTACGCCGTAGCCGCGTAGCCGGTGCTACGACGACCGCTACGACTTGTTTAAGTGGCTATGAATGAGATACTTTCGAGTTCGTTTATACATAATGTGCGACTGCATGTACTGCCAAAGGGACTTTATATATTGACGTACTCAACAAGCAAACACGTTATAAAAGTACTAAAGCTTTAGCTAGTACATTTTTGTTTTTGTCTTATGTGAAAACAGTTCTGTTTTCAAACGCCATTTTTTAACTTATTGTTTGGCATAAAAATTCTCAGAAAGCTAGCTTTGATCCAACAAAAGCATAGCGTAATTTTATTAAGTCCACAAAAGGTCCCGTATAAAGCAATCAATCTCTGATATTAATCCATAAATTCTAAAGCACGAGATATTTAGTAGATTTTTTAGTTTATTTGTTCGGTATATTTATATATTAGTATGTTCCTATTTATGTATATCAGTTTATGTGCTCTACCACAATGCTGTCATATTTTACCCAAAGGTTGACTGCTAGAGAATGCCTTGTGGCATTAAGTCCGCCTATGTACCACCAATGTACGTGAAGTTTAAGTAAATAAATATTTTTAACTAATAATCTTTCTTGCTTTGCTGGTGTTGGTCGTTTAGATAGTGGAACCAACCAATTTAAAAATTACTTGTTTATTTGTTTAAGAAGCTTAAAGAAAATATTATAGGAACTACTCACTCAATTCCGTCAAAACTCGATACAGTCGTCTCTGAGAAGTGGACGGACGGACACCCGCACAGACGACAAACAAACAGGGGCGAACCACAGTTTATTTGTCTCACCCAAAAATGCACGTCGCAACCCTATACGTAAATATAGCCCGGAACGCAAACCGGCCAATTCTAATTGTTTGTATCTCGTCGACAGCCGATTGCCGAGCAATCATCAATGCGTGTGTGCCGCGCGCTAAATTGCACTACAGAAATATAAGGAAGCTCATATTTATTGCTTCCCGACCGAGTCATGGTGCAATTATACATATTCGTCTGTCCGAATTTGATTGCCTGTATGTAATTCAAGCGACCAAGTGTATATGAACGGTGCCGAGTAATCCCGTCTTCGAACAAGGTCGTCCCACTTCATAGTTTTACCAGAAACCTTTCAAAGTCGTGTCTTTAAAGTCGTAGCACGGAGTCCATTGCTATGGCCGCTGCATCGGGAGCCCGAATTTAAGTAATGTTATTCAACCACCCGATGTGGGTTAACGACCAAGAGTAACCGGGTCATTACGTGCGACGACAGTGCACCATGCAAGCATCCTGTCACAATTTGTTAGCAGGTCGAAGCGAAGTTGCCAACTATGGTTCACGTCAGTTCAAACTTTACATGCCTTGATAAGAATTATAAAGAAATACCTAAAGAAATGGAACGTTAGTAGCGTTGTGCGTGCTCATACATAGTTGTGCGATTACCGCGACAAAGCGATATCGATTTAGCAATCTAATAAAATAAAAACCTGTCGTTTGACTGTAGGTACGTGCGTAATATTTTGATATCCTAAAGAAAGTTGTTCATGGGTGTAGTTTTACCCAGGAAAGTCAGCCTTCAGCAAATCGACGGAAGGCAGGCTTATTTGGCGGAGGCGCTCGATATTAAATAACTTGCAAGGATCGCCCGCCTTGCCTTTGTAGGCAGCCGCTGAGTGGTCGGACAAAGCTAAGTGTGACGCGGAAAGAAATATTAAGTTATTTTTTAAAATAGACGCCGTTTTATGCGAGCCCTTAAAGAGGCACAATCCTTGACAGTTTGAAAGCACATTGTTCGGTTTTTTTTAATCTTGTAGGTGCCTATAAACTGGGAGATGACTTGTAAACAAAAAGAAATCGTTGTAGTAGTCAAACCGATGATATTTATTCTGATTGTTGCATGTCATAGATGTAATTTTATTTCACTGTTGTGTTTGTGTGTAGATAGATTCAAAGTGTTTAGTTTACTTTTCATTATAATATAACTATATTTAAGTAAGTTATTATCAATCGTTTTATTATTTAGTTGCATGATATTTAACATAAGCCCTAAATCGGTATTTAGGATTTTGGTTTTTTTTATATGTAAACACTGTTGTTTACATATAAAAAAAAAAACAAAACAAAAAACTTTGAATACGATCACTTCACAAATTTCATAAATTACCGAGATGTTAATGTCTGATTGTTAAGACCTTCACACCCTACTATTGCTTACATTAAGCCGCTAAGTTTTGCAATCAACTTAGCTTAGGAAATGGAAATCTGAGATGATAGTTCCGTAAACTTGTCATCAAATCAGAGTAACTTCGTTAATAAATAACAACGCGATTGATCTCAAACTTATGATTGCGAAAATTGTTTCCTACTGACTAACATAGCAGCAGGAGCTAAGACTTTCATCGCTAAGTACAATTCTTGATCTGGCTTCTTAATTCTTTTTTTATCGTTGCTGTAATAGGTGCCAGAATTACGTGGGTAATGCATTACTGTCATGCATACCATGAAAAAATTACTGATGTTTTCCGTAATTTCACGTTAGCATTCGCGAAGCACTCCACTACTAGCATACTACGAGAACCTGATATTAGTCACATAAACTAATGACTCTACAAACATGTTTATGTTTGTACTTAGATTCGAATTCCTCAAGCAAAATTGATTGTAATATTACGGCTTTGATGTAACATACACATTATGTCTCTGGCTCATATTATTAACATGCCTTTGTATTGTAGGGTAATCTGGAGCTGTCAGATCTACTAGCAGAATACTCAAGGACCGGCGTGCCGGACCTCCGAGGGTTCTGCATTGCTAACATCCCCGAAGAAGCTTTCGAGTACCTCCACTGGGCAGAATCAGCCAACAACTTAGAAGAATTTCTTGATTGGAAGAGTAAGTACCTACTGCACTTATCATTGAATGCGAGAAAGGATTACGAAGTAGCGAAGCGTGTAAGCTCGATTGAGGGTACTTTTATTTATTTATTTATACTTCATGTATACAAGAGTGGAACACAGGCGGACTTAATGCCACAAGACGTTCTCTACCAGTTAACCTTTGGGATAAATAGAACAGCATTGTGATAGAGATTACAATTTCATTACATGCTGGAAAAGTACGTTCATTCAACGTGTGAAGTTTTCAAATCGCTTGATTGCTACAAATAGTGGTGTATCGTGTAGTAGTGGATCGCTCGCTAGGTCGTTGTATGCGAGGCAGATTGTGTAGTACAGCGACACCAATACCGACAGGGAGTGCACTATTCGTTAACATTGAGGGTCCAGTATTTTTGTAAAGTATCTTCTAATACTTTACGTTTTTTTTTTTGGCACATCGTTGTCACATGCCGCTAACACTCCCTTTATAAAACATTCATAATAACACATCAAAGAATAAAAAACCATGTACGGATTTTATCCTTTAATGCTTTAACTTCAGCTTTATAAAAACTTCGGCATAATTCTCAAGATCGAAGTCAGATTTGAAGTAATCTGATTGAACACGAGTTGGTTTCGGTTTATTAAACTTGCTGCGGATATTGTGTGGGTAGACGTCGTAGGTATATTGTGCTGTCAATTTATGATCGAAAATATTTCAGCACGTTGAATAACTGTCTGTACAAACCAAATTAAGAAGAGTGGGATAAGTCAATCATTCTTTTCTAAAGAATGATTGACTTTTACCACGGCTTCGCTTGCATTATGGTCAGCAATTATCCCATATGAATGTTTAAAATATTGACACTCGGGGATTATGTAGCTTAAGGGCCCAGGCTAGTAAACTTGACAGCCCGTCGAAATATTTTTTTGACAAAACTTATTAATGAGTTGCAATTATTTTTAGTGCAACATAATATTGGTTCCATGCCTAACAACTCCGTATTTTTTGAAGTTCATAAAACTCGCTCTTGTTGGGTAAATCAGACGTTGAAAAGAGGTCTCTGGCGCGCAACGCGAATCTGAGTTCAGTTTCAGCACTCCAATAGAGGCTAAATGGCAAAATTTATCGAGCCAATTACCTTTACATACTTGTCTTCAAAACTGGCTCATTCGTTTTTCGTAAATTAACTTTTATTCTTTTATCTGATTACAATAATATCTTTAAATTTCTAGGATTTCGCTTAAAAAAAATACATAGTTACTATCAATAGATTTGTTTTATTATTCGATTTTAAGGAAGGGTCAATGTTCAATTACTCGATAAGATAAAAAAAAACTATAAAAAAGAAGTAAAATTATTAGTTGAATTGTAAATGAAATGTATTGTGCTTAAAGTAAAATTATTAGTGGAGCTGGAAATTATTAGTATACCAAAACTTACAGTTCATACAATATGTTAAAAAAAAACCTGTCCGGTTCGAAAGGGTACATAACCCTTTCCAACCGGACAGGGTTTTTAGGTATACTAATGACATTATCAAATAAAATAAGAAACATAAAATATTCCTGAATGTGAACATATTCATGAATTTAAAAAATCCGACTTTATGCCCAAATTACCACCATTTCCCTAAAATCTAACAAACTTTTAAAACTTTTGTGAAAACTATCTTGGGCATTATGTTGCGAATATTATGTTGCACTAAAAATAATTTCAATTCATTAATATCTTTAGTCAAAAAAACCTTGTTAACCTGCGCGAATATTTCGGCGGGCTGTCAAGTTTACTAGACTGGGCCCTTAATGTAGTCATTAATGAATAAATTTTGGAAATTGGATCAGTATTTCTAAGATTTATCCCTACATCCAAACTTACAAACTTAACCTCTTTAAATATTAGTATCATCAACATTAAGAACTTACAACTCAATATGTATTACTAGTCTCTTAAGATCTTTTTAGATAATATCTGACATGTGTCTCGAGCTTGTATGATACAAAGAGGTACACCAGAAACAAACACAGAATAATTATAAAAAGTTGACTAACAAACGGGCAACAGTACTGTGTAATTGACTATAACTCTGAACAAGTATCGATAGATCTTGGAGCGGGCACCGGGCCCGGCAGCCCATGCTGTCCGGCACGATTAATGGAAACTCACCTGACCCACTAGCATCATATGCAATCGGTTACATTTTACTCCTAATATTTTTACAACTTTACGTACACCTTCCTACGTTTAAATAAGTTTTAGATTTGTAGATTTACAGTAATACGATTAATATGATTTTGTGACTTGATCATACAGTCCCACACACAATATAGACACACATAATACAGTGCACAAATAACATAACATTCTAATAAAACTACAGCGTAGCTAGAAAATGTTATTGTTGAAGAATATCTAGAAAAGAAACATAAAATATAGTGCCCGAGTGACGACTCCTACCGAAACCTAGTGAATCGTTCTTTGAAAAAAAATTATGCATTACTTTGAATTTATTTCACTTTATCACCATTATTTAGTAAAATTCTGCTATCATACATAATCCGGTACATTGTGTATAATAGTAGAATTTTATTACTAAAAAAGGGCTTCCTGAAACTTTCTGAAAAGTGGTATTTTTTATTAACCGCAAAATCTCCGCCTCAGTGTTTCGTACCTAAGTAATCTTAAAACTAATAAAAATATGTTTTCTGAATAAGTATATCGAGGCAGATTCACAATTTCGTGTGTGTACCTAAGACTTATTAGAGCCGGTATGTAATATTCATGAATGTCAGGATGCTTCCTATGTGCGTCTTCGAATCTGATGTGGGTTTAAGCTGATTCGACACTACGAGAAAATTTAACTGCGACGAACTTCGTGATTCAGATGGCCGTAACATATGTACATATGATTGAGCGGTGGTTCAAGTTCTATTTTCGTAGTTTCGTGTTCATTAATTCATCCTGTCCATCTAAGAGCTAAAGATGACCACGTTTACGTTCACTTCAAGATTATCAAATCTAGGTAGTCACTTTTAAGCTACTTCTTATTTTCGTATCAAAATAAATATTTGTAAGTATATGTAGTTCATATGACAATTCTAATATTTGGTATCTTGGAGCCGATCTGATCATGGAGCCAGGAGTTTGATAGTGGAACTCTTTATTAGCTACAAGTTAAACCCTCGAGTTTGGGGTCATATGAATCGTTTTGAGCAGTCCAATGTATATATTGGACTGATCACTTGATGTCAAAGCTCTGATGGGGGAGCCCGGAGGTGGAATTTAAACAAGTTTTTGATGTTTTTTTTTTTTTACTAATTTATTAGTGGGTTTTAATTGTCTAACGACCGTATTTGAGTATTATTGTGTGAACAATAACATCCTATTCCTAGTGACTGGACACAAATTTAGACTCCACTAATCTTAATGAAAAATTAACCAATTCTATTAACTTTTGTCAGACTTGAGGTCGAATTAGAAACCATAGGTTCAGTGGCAGTATGATATTGATTCCAACTCATAAGAATTAAAGAAAATATTGTATATAAGAAAAGTAATAGGAACCTTAAGTAAACAATGGACAACAAGATGAAGTAATTTCAAGGGAATACATAGATAGTGTACCTACAGCACTCCCAAGGCGCGCCTTGGATCTTCGACGGATAGTTTATTGTTCAAGATGACCGATAGGCATAATAACCGCACATTAAGCCCCTCATTAGAACAGAGTGATTTCGAGACGAGTAACGACTTCAAATAAAAAGCGCGGAAGAGAAATTGTGTGAATCAAGACTCCTTTTGACTCACAAAAAGAAATATAACTCCCATTTACCACCACTGAGGTTTCTGACACGACTGATTTAAATTGTATTTGTGGAAGGCCGGCTCGCTTTGTTGCGGTAATGTGCAAAGGATAGACTTAGCCCCGCAGGGCTTGGCATGGCCGGCGTGGCCCGCGTGGCTCGTGTGGCTCGCCCGGCCCGCCTGCCTCGCTCGGTTCGGACATGCGACAACGACGGCGTCACAGTATAGTGGTGACAAATTATGACATTCCCGTTACTGTAATAAATGTGGCTCGAATAACCTGCTCTTTGAAAGCATTCATTTCGCTTGGTTACTTTGTGGCGCCTGTCTTCGTGATCCTTTTTAAGAATTGAGGATACGCGCTTTTTGTAACTGTAGTGTACGAAAGTGTTAACACACTGTTAGTTTCGTAGTGCATAAATGTACAATGACACATAGCTGCTCCTAACCAAAGTACACGATGGTTAGTTGAACCCAAAACAAACAAACTGTTGAAGTTATGCAGCTGTCACTTGACTTTCTATTAGACTGACCGACAAAATCTTTATTTAAACTACCCTAAAGTATTAAAACCTTACAGACATACGATGCTGATGCGACTGTTAAGTTAGCAGCAAGTAATATGTCAGTACCGACCAGTTGCGTGACTAGAGCACATACCGACGTGATTTTTTAATTAATCGGCCACTCTACTTGTTTCGTAATTATTATTGTCTTTTTTACTCGTTTTACCGACACTTTTAGTCTTTAACTGTCTAAAACATCTTTGATATCATCATTCATTCACCAAAATAATGCGGAGACGGGCTCTTACGAAATAATAACAAGACATGCTTGCCGAGGCTGGTCCGTGGATGGGTGACCATAATTACATAACGAGTTTCCTCCGTGTCTCGGAAAGGACGTTAAGCCGTTGGTCCAGGCTGTCATTTGTAGATCTTTGACAGTCGTTACGAGTAGTCAGAAGCCGAAAGTTTGACATCCAGTCTGGGTATCGTACGAGTATTACCCAGTTACTGAGCTGTGGAGGTCATATAGGCAGTCGCTTCATGTAATATACGGGTACTCAGCTGCTTCCGGTTATACTGGAAGCCGACCCCAACATTACATAGTTTGGGAAAAGGTTAGGCAAATGATGATGGGCTCTTACGGGTGGTTTTTTCATACATCTCTGTCAGTTTGGCATACCTAGCAGTATTCATGCACCCTTTAACTAAATGTTTTTTTATAGCCAATCGGATGTTCATGATTTTACCCGTTTCAAAAAATAACTCTGTGTTGAGAGTCACTGTACTGGGCCTACAAACGTAAAAAGATCATCTTTTAACCCTAACAAAGCACAAGTCCGATCTTGCATGGAGTATTGCCACCTTTGGGATGGCTCAGCTAAATACCAGCTTGCCGCGCTTGACTCGGTGGAACGCAGAACTAATAGGCTGATTGACGACGTAAAATTGGTAGATGCCAAGCTTCACAGCTTGGCTCACCGCCGCAAGGTTGCTTGCTTGTCGGTCTTGTTGTACTTCGGTGTGTGTCCAAGAACTTCACGTCACTCTACCTCACCGGCCCCCTTCTACCATCGGACATCTAGCACCCACTGCAAGTTACCATCCCTACCTTGTTGGGCGACATTTTGTCGAGTTACGCAAACATTAGTGGATGAATGGTGGAACTAAAATGCTTATTTTATTGGCTCCGAAACGTCCTATTAGCAAATAGTTCTATTATCAAAACGACACTTTAGCAAAATGTCCTTTTTGAAAATCGTCCTATGGACAAATGGTCCTAAAAACTAAGGAATTGGAATTGTAGTCATACTACATATACATATATGTTAGTTTTCTTAAAGGAATAACTTATAATCTGTTGGTGACAATAAACTGAATCAAACAAAATTAGGGGAGTGGGCCCAGTAGGGGTTGGCGGATGTCTTAATTAAATTTTCGAATATATGGTTCTGGGGAAAGTCAAAGATTTCCATCTCTTTTTATAATGCAGTGGTGATTAAATAGTTTACGCAAAAAATAGTGCCTGCCTAAAATTTACCTTTTTGTAAATTATAATTTGTATTTATGAATTTTGATTTATTTGTAGTATTAGGAAAAGGCTAGGCAAATTATGACCTAATTTTTTGTATTGTAACTTTGTCCAAGGTTTACTTTTCCGATAAATTACTTCTAGAACGATATCTTTCCTGAAGAACTTGACAAAAATACCCAATCTACCAACACTGGTACACCCCCGCGATTAAATGTAGTAGCGCGATAGCATATTTCGAAAATCTGACTGTTTTGTATTTCCTCGCTGTGGACTAGAAGCGTGAAAAGTAAAGTATGCTCCTCGGTGATAAATGTATTTGTCTTGGGCGAGCCTAAATATCTCACTGCTCTCAGGATTCTAGTCTTAACTCCCTCGTTTCGCTCAGGAGTTAACTCACACTTCTTCCCTGAGCTCGGGAAGACTAGAATCCCAAGCAAGAAAAGTGATTTAAAAAATCTCACTTTACATTCGCGAAAACTAATTTGGTAGGTAGGTAAATGTACTTACGTATTGTTTCGTACCATCCCAATGATTAATTATTGTACCGTATTATTTAAAACAACAACAATGGAGCGACCTCGACATGTAAATTGAAAGGACTGCCTTATTTTCTTGTAAGAAGAGAACAAATTAAGATTACGGTGAAAAAACCTTAAAATGTAATAGGCGATTCCATGTTTATTGAAATGAGCAATATTTGTGCGTTCGCATCGATCACGTTGATTAGTGACACGCGAGGCGTCTGGCACGCGACGCCGCGCCGACGCCGACACTGCGCCGACACCGCACCACCTCCGACACCTCGCGCCACTCTTAACTAGCTCATCCGGCTTCTAACGCCCATGACATATTTGAAACAGTAGATACCTATCGTTCTGTATGGTGTCGGACGTAAAGAATAGTACCATCCCATATCTTCCCGTGGGTGTCGTAAGAGGCGACTAAGGGACTTGCTAGAGAATGGACAGCAGCGTTCTCTGTGCTCGCGATCGCCAACCCGCCTGCCAAGCGTGGCGATTATGGCAAAACCCCCTTTATGTCAATGTGGCGTTGGGGGAGGCCTATGTCCAGCTGTGGACGTCTTTCGGCTGAAATGATGATGATGATGAGATACCTACTCACGGTAAAACGCAGATGGTCGCGGGCCGCAGCTGCTTAGCAATCTGTCCGCCGCCTCCAATAGCCTATTCTCATCAATCATCCCATTTGGTACACTGCGGAAACAGATATTGTATACATTTATTTTTCCTGTTTTACCAACCGCGCTCGGCTCAGGTAAGTTATTACTTGCACTCATTATTTTAAGTCGCGTCTGGCGTACTGTTATTCAGAAGGATTGTTTTCTGTACAACTGATACTCGGACGAGTGCAATTAGGCTTAAAATACTCAATAGGCAGAACTAAGTTTATGGTGGTCAGAGTTTTTTTGTTGCGTTCCTATAGGAGGAGAAAGTTCAATATTTTTGTAGTTTTCGTTCGCTGTAGATACCTAACGAGTTGCCCTCTAACCGAAATAATAAGGATACTTTAAGGATAATATTTAAGGCGACCGATTCCGAATGATTTTTTTAGTCACGTTACTCGTAAATGTAGTTTTCTTGAATATTCTTCTTCTAAGTTATATGTGTAAAAGTTTCAGTTAAAAAAGAAATCTTAGTCTTAAAATTCGGTATTTTATAAATAGTAGAAGAAAAAAGGAAATTTTCAAATAAACTTGAAGCATGCATTTCATCGACAACAATAATTAACAAATAAACTGATCAAATTGACGTGACAGGTCACACTATTACGCACAATATAAATTCGTCTAATTTCAACTTATTCCTCCTAGCTTTTATTTTATTTATCAATTTGGTTTTAATACCTAAATGAGTTCATCTTCTAGTCCATTATAACATTTTTCGTTGAACTTGTAGCTCATGTATGCAGTTCGAATGTGATTTTGTAGTGTTTTCTGCATACCTATCATAGCGTCATACTATAAACATCGTCGACACATACTTGAAATATAGCGTAGTTTCTCGCCACCTCTCTCTCACTCAATACCTATCCTATCCTTATCTCCTCTATCTAGCGTAAATTCTTGGATTCAAACCGAAGGTCAGGCAAAGTTTTGTGCTGGCTTTATATGGAAACTAGATTTTGCCCGCGGCCTCGCCCGCGTGGAGTTCGCCAATTGCCCAAGTGTGCGGTACCCCCGTAAAATAATGTCGAAAACAGTCATATAAATAATATAGATAAAGGTTGTTGCCCGCGAAATCACTCGCGCGTTTTTTAAGCACGTAAGTATAGGATAAATAGTTGTGTAAAAGTCTGTGATTTTCAAAGTAAGAAGCAATAGAATTCAGTCAGGTTAGGAAAAAGTATATGACGGCTTTTTTCTAGTTTAAATCATTAGTGTCCTAAATGGGTTGAAACATAATTTATTTTATTCATGTCTTCCGAGCTACGATGCCGTAGCTCGAATGCCCCGGTCATCCATCCACACCTTTCCATATAGTTAATTGTGTAAATAAGCAAGATATTTTTTTTTTTATTTTAATTCAATTATACTCAGATTAAACAATAGTAGATTGTTGCATCGAGCGCAAAGTGAGTTATTAATGCACGAGTGTTATGTTGGTGCCCGAGCGCATGCGAGGGCACTAAATTAACACAAGTGCATTAATTACTCACTTTAGCAAGGTGCGTAATCTACTTTTCTTTCAACTACCGTGACAAAATATACCTACTTATAATAAAAACTTAAGTTAATGAAACAAATTTTAATTCATCTTCCCTTCAAACATACAATTATTAAAAGTGCAGTTATTAAAGGTTATTAACAACTTCATTTGTAGCTGTTTTATACTTTCTAGAGTTGAATTCATATCGCTATCGCTGTCAATTTCCATGTTTTTTAAACTTTTTTTTTGCTAAATAAGAAGTATCAATGTTTTACAATGGTACAAAATGCGCGCCATTTCTTTTTTTCTTTTTTCACCAAGTCGGTTATATTCAGCCTATTTTTACTTTCAGCCAGTATCTTTTTGTTGTAATGCATACATTTTATTAAACTTAATAGGAGGCAAAAACCTCTGTGGTAAATTTAATTCTAAATTTAAAATTTAAAACAGTGCAGTAATGAAAAACAGTGCAATAATGAGATTTCATATAACTTTTCAGTTTTCTGCACTGTTTTGGTTCTAAGCAAAAAAGACATCCTTTGTGATCGGTTTTGTAGTGATTAATGATAACATTACTACGTAGTTGAAAGAAAAACAATTTAACTCCCGGAAAACTATAGTAATAATGAATTATCCGAGCACCTCCTTGTAAATGTCGTTTGCGGTGTTTCCTTTTGGTTTAAAATTACTAAGTTACTCGCAGTGCTCACTCCAAAGCTTGCAACCTAAAGATGCTCATGGAATAAACAGTTCTCACTTAAATTAATGCCAGCCATAGCCTAGGGGAGGATATTGAGACATTGTGTATTTGAAATTTCATTATTTGAACCTAGAAAATGAGGTCAAAACGAAAATACAATACGGCACCAAAGAAAATTCTCATATTGTTATCAGTGACCCGGAAAACCACGAAAACGAAACCCATGAACGAAAAACACCAAATTTTCCTCGGCGCCATCTTGGATTTTCATTATGACCTCATTTTCATTGCCAGTGACTTGGAAAACCACCAAAACGACACCCATGAAGGAAAAACAGAAAACTTTCCTCGGCGCCTCCTTGTATTGTCATTTTGACCTCATTTTCCTTATCAGCGACCCCGAAAACCACGAAAACAACACCCATGAAGCCATTGAGACGCGCGAATGTCTGTTGGGCAAATGTCCCCGATTCTTTAGAGTTTTTAGCGTATTTGTCAGTGCTGTAACTTCAAAACACACCCCTGTTTTCGTCTCAGGGGTGGAATTTACAAAAACGTTGAAATGTGTGTTTATCAATTCAGTCAAGAAACACAAATAGTAAATTTCAAGCTGATCAGACCATTTTTGTATACTAATGTTTCCACCCCTTTTCTCCCGTTTGGGGTTAAATTTCCAAAAAAGACGAAATACGTATTCATTTATTTTTGCTCAGAAACTTCCATAATCAAATCTTCTTGCTTCAAAAAATGACGGATTACGCATATAAACTTTCGACCCCTGTCTAACCTTCTTGGGTGGTAGATTCTCAAAAACGCGAAAATACGTATTTTTTTATTTCTAACCAGTAGCTTGTTTATCAAATTTCATGCTTCTAACTTTAAAAATGTCCGATTTACATAAAATCGTTCATCCCTTTTTTTACCCGTTTAGAGGTGGAATTTCGAAAAACCCTTGCAGGATACCTACTCTTCACAAAGAACACACCCACCAAATTCCAGGTCTCTAGAACCAGTGGTTTAGGCTGTGCGTTAATATCTCAATCAGTCAGGACTTTGAATAGTTTGAATTATTTAAATATAGATAGGTAGAATAACATCAATAAAATGGAAATTAAAATTGTCTCCGGTGTGATATAATCATGAAGCCGTCTCGCGCTGTGCATCACTTTGGTTTGCGTTTGGTGATTACATGTTCCAAATGTCGGTGACACTACCTACACCACATTGCCCTGAGACAGCACGGAGAAGAAAAGGTATCGCTCGAGGGTTCACATCTGTACCGTTGAGGAACCGACCATAGTGCCCAGTACCGTGAAGATTGAGTCCAGTTCCCGCCCATACTGCGGCGGCGGCGGCCGTTCTATTTTCAGCTGGAATTTAGGCAACATGTCTGTCCCAGGTGCTAAGTGAGCCAACTTCGTGTAGTTACGAACGTACGAAGTGAGGGCGCCAATAGTTCGAGGGACTAAATAAGTCTTTAACCCGAGGTAAACACTGTGCTTTTCATTACGAATACAAGGAAAGTAAAAATAAAAAACATGAATTTGCTAAAGAAAAAATTAGTAAATTTTATTTCGGATTGCCGCTTTCCCGCCTATTTTGTGTTTTTTTTTCTGTGGCCATCCAGCTATTCAGCAAATATTTTTCCTTTTACATCATTGAAAAAATAGTAAATATTTTGCCCAACTCTATGTTATTAAGAAATTGTTGAAACTAAATTATAATAAATTTATTTAAAAAATATGTATTCTTTAATCAATACTTAACTTAAGTTATTTTAATTTTACATCGTGGCATAGAAAGTTGGAACATGGTTCTATAAACATGTGTAAATAGAACTACTTTTTTTTAATTTGATATCTGTCAGTTGAAAGCGATTCTCCCAAGGGATGAAAAGTATTACTTTCATCCCGCTCCTCAGGTTACTTCAGAACTACTTTCAGAGTATGAGTAATGAAAAGGTTATTCACAACCTTGAAAACACTTTCATTAAAACCATTCATTGGAAAACTCGCAAATTCGTTGGCGTTTTAAAATATAAAATTGAATTAATCCTCTTTGCCAATGCCATTTTGCATCCCACTCAGTTTACCCGAAATATTCCGCACGTGTTGACTTCGGAAATAAATCTCTCGTCAATCATATTAATGAACACGAAGATTAATTAAATATACCCATTTTGTATATTTTAATATAATTCTCGTCATTTCCTACAAATTCGAAATCGATACGCCAATATTTTAGTAACTTGGTTGTGGCGTGGTTGGTTCTAATCCAGTCATGGTTAAGTTTTAGTTTACAGAAATCCATAACCATCTTTGGGCGGAGACCTGGTGGCCTGAAATACAGGCTTGTTCGGCTTAGCTAAGGTACCAGTCTCCACGATAATTTTACAATATTGTTTGGTTTGGATATTGTAGTGAGAAAATAAATAAATAATTAGTATAATATTGTGAATGAAAGTCGCTTTTCGTCTCTATATGTGTGACCGCGTTGTTCCTTTAAATAACGCACCTGACATTGATGCGGCTTTCGCAATTATTTAGAGAATTTGTATGCGTATAATAAACTAATATTAAGCTTACATAAGATAAAGTAATGTCAATGTTTAGCCATGTCGTAAAAAGCGTGCGAGAGGCGGGTGGGTTCAGGCGGGTCGGTACGGGTTTATAAAAAGTTGTGAAACGTCCACTGGCAGGGCTTTTAGTACGCTTTTTATTATATTCATATTTTTTACTATTAAACTCTTTTGCTAGTTGGACTTTTTTGTGTATACGGTTTTCCGTTTCCTGGCAGTGAGCTTAATAATACTGGCCAAACGAACCTACGTAAAAACACTATTTTTTTTCGAAATAATGTTATGGTATTGGAAGGTTACACGGAACATATATTAATTTTGTTTTTTTGCTAAGCATATAAATTGCACGTTCGAAGGACAGTTTTTACTAAATAATTATGTACCACATTTACAATAGTGGATTCTTATTATAATAATCTGAATCAATAAGATGTTATGGGTCGGCAAATTTTAGCAATACTTGAGACCCTACTGGACTGCTTATCGAAATCTCCGTAACCCGAAGATGGACACTTTAACTATATTAATTAGTATATAATGCATATGATTAGATTCCTATACCCATATACGAATATCTCACATAGAGATCATTTCAGCTACGTTATTCGAAGTATGTCAAATATGTTATACATCTGTCTTATCAAGATAATCCAATAGTTTAGAAATTATACATAATAACTACAATTGATTGAGATGTTGTAGGCCATAGTACACATTATCTCACTGCCTTCAGTTTTAAGACCTAGTTAAAAGTAGATAAGTACATAAAATTGATAAGTACAGAAATTCATATTTTTTGAGATCAACACTTATGCTAGACGTATGTAGTTAAATGTATGGAGTGGTTCGGTTTTGAGATCGTTTTTCGATTCTAATACCAAGCAAACTAAATTACTGTTAACCCGTAAATTAGACGCTATCGTTTCCCTCAACCTAGAAATGTTCGTAAACCAAAGCCTGCATGGTACTGTAATTATAGCCATAAGGCGACTTTCAATAATTACAGTTTTAACACTGATTGCCTAGCATCACGCCACCTAACGGCATTTGGCGTAGCTCAATTAATTCGATAGCTTATAGTCTCTCCTTACTTCAACGTGTGCGTGAGGTCAATTCATTTTTCAATCCAAGGAATCTTGACTACCTATTTCTTACGTACCTCTGCCACAGTAAAATATATAAGCACGAGTATCTTTTCATTCAATTTCACAAATAGCTACTTTAGATTCGGTTCGCTATCCCGTCTGCCACGAGTATCTTACAATTTATTGCGCATGATTAAAAACGTTCATTCAATAACTTCGCCGTTAACATATATTATGTAGATGTCTAACAAAAACGTATGAACACACGAGATTAGTTTTTGTAGAGCAATGCCAACATTTGGCTCGAAAACTCAGCCCCCGACAAATACAAACGTCTATAAATACCAACTTAGGTAGCGGAAATCCGCTCTTGGGCCGGAACAGCCGCCATATTCAATTTTATACGTATAAGGGTCAGTACACACCGAGACGCGACGCGACGCGACGATACTCGAAGATCTCGAGGTGCAGCGGTGCATGGTGCAACGTATTCTAAATTCTCACAAAGAAATGTGTATCTTTTTGGTGTAGTAAATAAAATTAAATTTTGAGTCGCTCTATTAAAATGTGCGTTCAGCGTCGTGGCGCGTCGCGTTTCAGTGTGAACTGACCCTAAATATACCTCCCGAAATTGGAATAACGGAACACTTGGTGAGGACTGAGGAGTCAACTCAACAATGCACACATTGTTGTAGGTACTTAGGCCTACTTTGGAATAGTCATCGTTTTATTATATTTGTATTGGTAAGTAGTTCAGTTTATAACTGAACATTTTCAACTGATTCAAAAGAAAGTCTGAATTACATAAAAGTTGCAAAAATCAATACGTTGGCACCTCTCTGGTTTTCTTTTATACTATTGCCTTTGTATAGCTCCAGTATACAAACCAGAACACGGACGGAAAATGTCACCAGTATTCAGAGATAATATGGAGATAGATTAAATACAAAATATTAACTACTTGCGTTCTAAATAAATTATTTCCAAATTTTGGAAACCACCTGTATTTGGGTGTACCTATCAATAAACTACCTTCGTAATAAAATACGAGATCTCTTTCATCATCATCATCTGACTAGCCTTTTCCTGTGTTGGGGTTGGCTTCCAGTCTAACTGGATGCAGCCGAATACCAGTATTTTACATGGAGCGAATGCCTATCTGACCAACACAACCTTTTTCGTACTGGGTAATTAGATCCTTTGGTAAGACTGGTCTTCAGACTTTCGGCCCACCACTGTCAAAGCTCTACAAATGACAGCCGGGCCTAACGGCATAAAATGCTATTCGAGGTACGGAGGTCACTCAAATCAAGTCAAAAGTCATTTATTCAAATTAGGCTGATAATCAGCACTTTTTGAACGTCAAAACTCAATATGTAATAGGTTGTCACCCATCCATGGACCAACCTAGCTAACCAAAAGATCGATCCTAGTGGCTAGTGTTAGTAGCCATGAGCTCCTTATGTATATATAAATCTATTCAGTCGATTAGTCGTAAGCGATTACAAGTCTTTAAGTCCATAAGAACCCCTTTCCATTAGGTACATCTGGACTTAGCCGCGGATCGCTGCGGGTCTTTATGGAGATGAAACGTTCGTAATGAGATCGACACTGAACGAACGCTCCGGACCGCTTTGCATAATATAGATTCCTCAGAAAATACGAAACTCGAGAGCTGGTTGTTTACCGAGCCTGGCTCTCGAATGGCGCTCAAAACAAATGTTAATAATACCATTAAATTCGAATACGTTGTATTATTCAGGACTCAATTTTAAACCAAACTTGACCTGCGTCCTTATTAATAATAAGGTAACGTTTGCATTATTAAAAGCTTTTCGGTCCATAACATTGAAACATACTTGCAAGTATTGGTAAGGTTTATAGCGGATGAGAATAATCTGACAAGTGTAATCCAAAGTCTGGTTTTCTATTTTGTGTTTCACATTTTGTTCTTTAAGCTTTTTAACCGTGTGCACAGGAATACTTGGTTTAATGAATACATATTCAAAGATATAAGACAGCATATCATTATAAATATTTCAAAACAATTTTAAGAAAAATGCAATTTTTTATTCCTAGCTTTTAGCTAGGTATACGATATATATTTTACTATCCTTTTTAACCGGCAATCAACATCAAAGGTCGGACGAATTCGTAGAGGCTGGTGGTTTTATCTGGTTATTCCGATAATATCGTTGCATAAAAGCATGCATCATGCAAGCATCTGGAGTCGTACAATGTCGTATTTCCGGGAAACTTAACTAAACTTTCAACTATCTGGTCCGACATCCGAACGAGCACTCTTGGCAATCCAACAAGTTAGTGGATTTGTTACACGATCCACAACTTTATCCACTATATAACTTACAACATTCAAAGAGCTGTAAGTTATGCTTCCACTTAATATTAGAAGTATAACATAAGACATATTACACCCATTTTTACCATTTCCAGAACAAAGGACTCGTTTGAGGAACATGTTTGAATAAAAAACTAGTGCATAAATAAACAACATGTTGGCAAAAACGCTATACAATCTATATTAATACTATTTTAAATGGGAAACGAAAGTTTCTATGTTTGCGTATTTGTTAGTCAATCACGCTAAAACGGTTGAACGGATTCTGATGGAATTTGTCACACAAATAGTGTTAATATGTAAAAACACACATGATACTTTTATCCCGGTAAATGACATGGCACAAAAAAGCGCGGGCATAAACTAATCTTTACATAAGTGAACCTTTTCAATGAGTCCCCTGATTCGCCTCGCGCACGAAGGTTTTCGTAGCACCATACAAAATAATAGCAATATTTCAACTGTATTGTGCTCGGATAATGTAATAGTCTCGGAGTAAAATGGCTGTGGCATACGGTTGGAGAGACAGACAGGGCTTTAACATACGGTTCCGTTTTAGTCATTTGAACACAAAAAATCACGATTTAGGAGCAATAAAATATGTCGTAAACGGCGGCAAAAAAGATTGCAATTACTTACTCATTAAGTCATTAGTCTTCTTACAATAAGGCAAAAACTCCACGTATGAAACCATGAAGTTAGCAAATAGCAATGAAAAATGTTCACAATTTACTCAAAAAAGGTATTGGGAAAGTGTGTTATCGGTTATAAATAGGTTATCAAGCACTAAAAGGCGTTTATTTTCGACCGACATTCAGTACTCGTTAACCACTTAATATTTTACGAGGTACACGATATTAATATAGTGGCTATAAAATTAACAGAATCTTCGGAGACTGTCTGAGGCATTACAGTGAAAGGAAGCAATTGACAAAAACAATAAACATAGAGTGCTTGCTTCGTTAATTAATTATTTGCATAAATATGTTGGGGTTAGTTTATTAACGGAACTTAAAATCACACCTGTAACCCCCGAAGAGTTGGGCAGAGATAATAAATAGTACACTCACATTTCACCAGTTATGTTTAAGGTAATAAGGGGGATAAGGGGCGAGCCCATTGTCATCAAAGGAGAAATTCCTGATGGAAAACCTATTACCACTTTGCCGGACCTGGGAATTGAACCCAGGAGCTTGTACGGTATTGAGGAACAGGGTTTAAAGTCCCTCGATACTCCATTGAAAAGGGAGGATCCTCCGACCAGACGGTGTTACGGAGTGTTATCTCTGGTGGGCAACTGCCCGACAGTTGTAGTCGAGTTCCTCTATATATTCTTAAGTCGATGTAAACTTTGCTTGTGAGATGTAGGAAATTGATGTTAGTTCTTCCGTCGTGTCATAGATGGCGCTGTAGTACTTTTTGTAGGTCGCTACAAGCTTATACAGCAGTGGCGGTTGCGACGACTATGCCAACGAGATCTATTATATCAATTAAATGAGTCAATCTAATTCAAGCTTTCAGCAATCTAAGTCATCACCATCTGCCTAGCACCAGCTGCCTTTGGGAAAATCCCAAACTATGTTGGAGTCGGCTTCCAGTCTAACCGGATGCAGCTGAGTACCAGTATTTTACATGAAGCGACTGCCTATCTGACCTCCACAACCCAGTAACTGGGTAATACGATACCCCTAGTTAAGACTGGATTTCAGACTTTTGGCTTCTGACTACTCGTAACGACTGTCAAAGATCTACAAATGACAGCCGGTACCAACGGCTTAACGTGAGGAAAGTCGGTAGGTAATTATGGTAACCCATCCACGGACCAACCTCGCCAAGCACGGCTTAACCTTAAAGATCGACCTGGGCGGCTGTTATTATTTAGCCACGAGCTAGTTCATGAGAAGTAACAAGAGTTTATTTCCACAGAATTGGGGCCTTGTGAGGAGGCGAGGCAGGCAGTGATCCGGGAGCTGATATGCACGGAGGCCGATTACATCCGCCACTTACTATCAATAGTGCAGGTGAGTACCTAACGTATTAAGCAGGAGGCCCAAGTCATAAAGAAACACCATCATCGAACAAGCCTTATCTCAACTGTTTTGGGATTTGCCTCCAGTCTAACCGAAGGCGTCTGAATACCATTGTTTTACATGTAGCGTCTGCCTATCTGACTTACAAGACCTAGTTAGTGAGTATTACGAAACTATTATTAAAGTCTGCTTGTTGTCACACAATCGAGCTTATTACATAACATCTTTCAAAAATCTTCAAATGGCATCTGCAGCCGGGGCCAACGGCTTATCATGCTTGCCGAAGAACGGAGGAAACTCGGTATGTAATGAAATTTCGCTCATCCACGCACTGACCTTTGTCTAAAAGAAAAATATATGTAAATTACCTACATATGTCTACGTTTAACAAGCCAGCATCCCTATGTGAACAGCCGCGACATATTTTAAAACAAAGTTCCTGACCGCATCTCTGTTTATGTTCGGGTTAACCTCAAATACTGTTGGATGAACTTTACTACTGTTGTCACCACATTTATAGCGCACTAGCGACCCGCCCGGCTTAGCACGAAAGCACTTTAAAATTTTATTGAGCTTTAAACTTTTCCGGTGGATTTTCCAAAAAAAAAAAGAACACTCATAACGTAGCCAAGTTCAAGTGATGCTCTGTCATAAGTGTGGCAATTGATTTTAGTTTATGTAGAAAATAGATTACGTTCCTTTAAGAAGGTTTTGAGTATGAATGTGGCTATAAGAGTGGAGGATGGATGACTGTGTGAAGGATGATTATGGCTAGAAAGGAGGTGAGGTGACGAGTAATAGAGAAACTGTGGAACAAGACATGTTGCGTCGACCCCAGATAAATTGAGATAAGGGCAGCAAAAAGAGGATTAGAAAGATTAGGTATAACGAAATTTGTACTATAGCATACTGATCATAATTATGTACTTACTGTACGGTGTACGTATGTACATGGTTTTAAATATGTATTTTTGATGTAATAAGTTAGTTAGTAGGGTCGCGTATTTGCATTTCGATCGCGACCTACATTTGGGAGTGCATTGACATACGGCGGAGCCTACGTGATGAATTTTTGTACTTAATTGAATTAGTGTTCAATTAGACTTCGGACTTCAATTAGACGTGGTTTGAGTCGGACAACTTGCATTATTATTTAGCGTTGAGCATTCATTGACATTCCTTGACATTTATTGCATTTTGTGCATAATTTTACATGTGCCTTGACAGACCTTTATGTTTGGTTAACACAACTAACCCTTACTACGGCAAGTGGAAGTACCAAATCATTGCAATTATTTCTACACGAGTCGGATAAAAGACAGCAACCTGAAGGCTTTCATCAAATCCTTCGTTGGTTTTTCCAAAAGCTAATACTATCATATTTTTTTCAGTAGGTTGAACCCATCTCGGATCGAGTCTCTTTCACGGAATATCTGTTGTTTCAATATCGAGTACGCTACGTGAACTTGAAATATGAAATAAGATAACACTTCTCCGAAAGCTTCTAATAGCTATTAGTGTCCGCGAAACATATTTGTCTGTTTTTATTAGTTTTGTTGGAATGTGTGCATTCGGTAAGTGTGAAAGTAAATAATAGTAACACTGGATATTAGGCAATGAACTCCTAATTTGGACACAAAGTAAAGATGCGTTTATTATTGTGTGTGGTTTACTCATAATGCTCTATAAATAAGTTCATAATTAAAAAAACTCTTAATTTTCAAAATCCCCTTTTCCTACTACAGTGGTTCTAAAGTATGACACGGATAGCTCGTTTTCCAACCGACATCTTACAACAACGAGAAAGTAAACAAAAATGTTCCGGGAATTTCAAAGTATCAAACGTTTGGAGCTTGTGTGTTTACGCACAAATAAAGTGAGATGCGGCTACCCTTAAGGTGTGTGCACACTCTCGCCGAGTCTCGAGTCGAGTGTCTACTAGCGCCCCCGTCTAGTCTCGATGTTGCTCGCTTGGCTGGACACTCTCGCACCCGCACTTTGGAGTGTATTGGTGACAGTGTACAGCCACCTTTACGTAACGCACACAATATTGGTTTACACAGCGATGCGACATCACATGTGTAATAAAATTACTCAGTTTGTTTTACGCGCGAACGTAATTAAAATCCCCGAAGGATTACAAACGAATGTTTCTAAACCTAATTTAAAAATAAACATTTATGCGGTATTACGAAGATTGAATTTTGAAGGAAATTTCTCAATTACCTAAGTAAGCACCTAATGTGTGTAAACATAGGTGTGCAAAAAACTAAGCACTACAGCATATGTTCTTTGTAATATAACAAAAAAAGTATTAATAAGCTAAATTGTAATTATTTTTCTATTGTTTCTTAATTTTACTAATAATATCTTAATGATACTCCCATTTTTTTATAAATTTTGTATGCCTTAACTCAGGCAGAATGTACTCGGGTCACTATATATATAACAACTTCATTGTACAATACGTACATTCTATGCGAATAAATGATTTGATTTGGTTTTGATGCAATTAAAATGTACTGTGTTTAGCTTTTGTAAATTTCGATGTTAGGAACAGTGTACTTTTCCTACATGTAGTCATTTCGTTGTAAGTTTGTTATGCTAGGGCAGGTACCAGAACTAGTACGGTATAAAAGGTAAATTTAAAATCTTAAACACACAAACCACTAAATATTACCAATTTTTCCCTAAGTTAATAAACTTCGGCCCCTGTTCTCTATATCCGTCATGAATAGGTTGCCAGGCTTTTATGGACCTGGCACCTGACAAGAAAATAAAATATATATAAATACTTTTATATATATTTATATACCTCATATACCTTTTTTTCATTTGCATTCATTTATTTTTTTTTGTATTTTTTGGCATTAAGGTTATACCTTATTTTGTGACGCAAAACATTAGTAAAGAGCATTGCCAAATGAATGTTTGTAAAGTGAGTGTTTATAAAATGAAACATATCCGGAATTAATTATTTGTTAAATAATTATACTCGGGAGCAAGTAAGACCCACTTACTTTGTGAACGTATTTAATGTTCTATAATTTTGGTAATATGGAACTTATCAATTCAAACTATATATCGCCTAAAAGTTTATTGAATAACCTTTACAGAGAAGGTAAATTATTGAATAATAAAGTTAATGAATGAATTTTTCATTCAATAACATTGGGTCGGAAATAAAAATGGTAATTTTGATAGAAAGTTTAGTAGGGTTAACCCAGGGGATTTGATGTAATAATTATGCAATGGGGACTTAGCCATAGTTTAGGAAACTGACGTAATACCTTGATATAGAAGCTACCAAACTTGGAGAAAGGATAATGATAAAAAAAAATGCTTTAATACAGCAAGTATTGTTTTTTTTTATTATAATGTATGTAATGGATTCCCTAAAGACTTACAACTGCCATTTTAGTCATACCTTTGGGAACATGATGCACGACCACGAATAACACAAAAGTATCAATCATGTGAATTTCTTTAAATTCGACGGATACGACGCTGATTTCAATTTGACGTTAGTCCGGCCATCTAATCAACGAAGTAATCGAGAAAGGTTTACGTGTACAACCATCGGCTCATCAACGGATTCTTCCCCCTTATCTACCAGCAGGGAGATTAAGGGGATGAATGTAATTCGCTCTCGGAGCGTCCGCGTCCTGTGCCATTCCTTTCATGACTGCACATGATTGTTTCAGGGATAAGTTTGGAATCTACGATTAGGCTTATGACATCTTACAAAAAGCAATGTTAAGCGTGACCATTGGTTAATTAAAACCCAGCCAAGTTCCCTTTGAACCTTTCGTACCGCACGTGCTTGGTGCTAGGCTTGAATGCACAAGTCATTATAGCTACGTATAACAATGACTCGGGCGGGTTGCACACGAACTAATTATTGCTCGACCGATATGCTGGGTGCTTATGTCCAAAAGTGCTAAGCTATCTATTTAGTAGTAGTGCTGGTACTCGTATTTATAGTGTGGACTCAGAGAAATCGATCAGTGTCGGTCATTTCCAAAGCTTCCCGTGCCCTTCACGACCAGCGGTAAAGGACACTTCGGCGCCCGGAACCCCCACAATGACATAATGACATATTTCACTTTACGTTCTTGACGGTTACTTTATTAATTATCTAGTCTTATTTACTTTACGGTTCTGCTACAATACACAATAACATTTATGTGCCTCACAAGTACGCAGCTTTGTTGGTAAAAAAGTATAGACCTCCATTTGTACTAAAATTATAATTACTTTAAGACTAGGAGCTTGGTACTCGCTAACCCGCTATTATGCGACGCTATTATGCGAGTCATATTTTATCGTATAATATGAGGACCATTTGGGCAATAAAAATAATAGAATTCCCAATCCAAAATTGAAGTTTCACGGATGGAATCGACGATCCCTATCATGAGGATTAGTCCGCTCCGGTAATTGACTGCGTGCTTGCCAAAGGCATTATGAAATATTGGACGATCCTGAAACGTAATGTATTACGCAGGTAAGATTAGGAATTCCTAACTCCCTCAATAACATTCGGCTTTTAACGAAGAAATCCGATCCGTCGTTGTGTAACATCCGTGTAATAGAGATGCCTACCCAGTACCCTCACCCCCTAAGCGCCTACCATTTATAGGTACCTTCGCGCACTGGAGTCGCGCGCTTTTTTGCAAAATGTTGCGGTCTCTAGATGGGCCGCACTTGGAGATGGGGCCCGCCGGGTACGGTGGGCTGATACCAGCCGGGGGTGCGCGTGAATGTACTCGTATCTCCCGGACCCCCGGTACATGATAGTGGGAAGAGTGGGTTTTTAGTCGGTTAGAGCCCGACATAACCCTTCGTTCACCCCAAACGGAAGGAATTCATGACGATTTTCCCAATAAAAAAAGGTATTTCCGCCAAATCTGTCCATCTACCTACCTATGGACTGTAGACGATACGTTTATGCTTAAGTTTATAATAAGGGAACGTTAATTTAATTAACTAATCAATGGCTAAATAATTGCTTGCCAAGGTCGGTCCGTGAATGGGTGACCATCCATTAAATATTGAGTCATAGTATAAGGTGTCGGTCCCAGCTGTCATTCCTAGACCTCGTTCGTAGACAGTCGTTACAGATAGTCATAAGCCGGAAAAAGTCTGACACCCAGTCTTACGAGAGTTATAGCGTGGCCTAGAAACTTGGTCAGATAGCCAGTAACCTCATATAAAATACTGACATCCGATTCAGCTGACATCCGATTCAGCTGACATCCGAAATTCAGCTACATCCGATTAGATTGGGAGCCGACTCCAGCATAGTACTAAAAATGCTATGCAGATAATAAAAATTAGTTTTAAATCCGAAATAAAACAATAATAATTTTATCTAATTCGGTTATTAATAAATGTAGGAATTGGCATTAATTACGGTACTCAATAAAATATCTGTTTAGTATACATCGATAGTGGTGACAAAACCATAATCTAAATTAGATAACGTTAACTTTATGCTAAGTACTTTTAATCGTTCACCAGAAACTAATAAACGTCAGTAAAGTGTAAGCTACTAACTTGGTATCGTGAGAATCTCGCTAAGATCACCTTAATCCGAATAAATGCGAAGCCTGCTTCGTAGAACTCATTTGGACTATCAATCGATTAAAATGGAGCTATTGCTAAAATTTTTAATGAATTCAGCATTTTTATCTATAACTTTACATTGTTCTAACCTAACCAAGGAAGACAAATAATGATATCTAATATATAAAATTCTCGTGTCGCAGTGGACCAATTTGTATGAAATTTTGTGTGCATATCGGATAGGTCCGAGAATCGGCCAACATTTATTTTTCATACCCCTAAAACCCATTAAAATTTCCACGCGAACGAAGTCGCGGGCGGCATCTAGTTTCCTTATAAAATAATTAATTCTAAATTAAACATTATATCCATCAAGTTGTTTAAATCGGTCTTGTTACATAATGTAACTTACCATCGTTGGCTTCAAAGTATTTTTTTTTTAGCCAGCCCTTGGGTCACGGGCAGCTGAGAAAAGGTTGGTGCCGTAATTTAAAAAAAAAAAACCTTAAAAGCTTGGCCTTCCAAAATAAAAATAAAATGCCTTGGATTTTGTTCGGATTTCTATGAAGAGGTATTAAGACAAGGGTATTTAGGCTGCATTGCGACCTTATTTGGCATCAGCTATGGACAAAACATTCAAAGTGTGATGGTTGTCCGCAGGTGTTCATAGCTGCGGCGCACGCGCTGCAAGACTCCGGGAAACTGCTGGACATCGATACGGAGAAGCTGTTCACGAACATACCCGACGTCCTTAACGCCAGCCTTTATTTCTGGGAAACTACCATCTACCCCATGATTGCAGATGCTCATGAAAAACAAGCACCGTAAGTGCATACAAACTTATTCATTTATGATATAAGATGAACGTTTCCTTTTTAATCTTGAACATTACTCTGATTTACACCCTGAATACCATAGTTGTTAAATACGAAAACAGTAATAACTATAGTATTGAATATGAGCAATTCATCCTACGGCGAAAGGACTATAAACACCCTACTATGATGATTAGGTTAGATAATGAGAACGATTCTTGAATTGTGTTTATAAACGAATGCTTGTTTCACAGGTTCAACACAGAAATAATGGCGCCAGGGTTCATGCACTTCCGGGATATGTTTCAACCCTACGAAAAATATGTAAACGAGCAAACCAAGGCTCTGGACTATTTACGTTCCCTGTCAAACAACACAGACTTCATGAGTTATCTAACTTGGTGCTACAAACAGAAGTCCTGTAACAGGTCAGTACTACTGGTTATCATAGCCAGCTTTTGTTAAAAGTCTATATTTCAGAAGGAACCTGAAAGTAACCAGTGGTTCTGTTTCAGGCTCCAGCTTGCAGATATAATGGTGAAACCCATGCAGCGCTTGACCAAGTACAGTCTGCTGTTGCGCCGTTTGATCAATCACACGGATATCGAGCCCGAACGCACCTCTCTGCAGGCCATGGTAAGCTTTATATCTTGACTATTAAGTAAACAGCTGTCAGACATGGGAATTACATTTTAAAAAAAAGTCACCAATAAAACACCCACAAAAAAAAATGCTGCACGTAACGTACGTACGTTTCGCTAACTAAGACAGTTGACGCAACTACAAAGTATTCGATTCCCATTTTGCAAGAGTACATTAAGTTATCCTACCGTAATTTTCATTATTGTCTGCATTGAATTCTGGGTTGCACTCCGACAAAACTTTCGTTTGATAAATTGGAGTAACCCTCATCAGCCCCAATTAGGTACTTATAATGTGATCTACTATCTAAACATTGAACTGAAAGTACGCCACGTGTAGCTCGACGCCGACTGCCAACCTTACGACACTCAATTTAATTTCCTCGTATCCAGCGAAATGAATTATCACAATTAACTATAATTAATTTTCTTAATTATAATTCCAAAAGTTAAATTACAGTCATTAAGTTAGAATGAGGAGGTTTTTGAATTGACGCTTGTTTGTGCATTTGTTAAACAGGAGACATGTGCCAAAAATTACGTTCAAGACTTAAACAGATCAATACGACAACGAGAAGAACTAGAAAAATTGGAGAAAGTCGCCAACTCGATCGAACCCTACGAGATCGTAAGTTTTGGACTGATTTGTAATCATTTATAGCTGGTAAGGTACCAATGTATTTTTACTACAACGTACATAAAAAAATTGCTTTTCCCTAGAATATAATACTATAATATATTATGACATGTATGTATGTATTTTTATATTATATTTTGACTCGTTTAGACGATAAATTGACCCTGATTCCACTATTTTGTAGTAGGACGACGAGACAAACTGAGCCGAGACTGTTGCATAGGTTTGTGACACATTTATAAAAAAAGTGACAAAACACACGATCAATAGACCGATTTTTTTTAACGAACAACAAAATTAATTATGCTTAGTACAACACTAAGCATAATTAATTTTGTGTCAATTATTATAAACTATATAAGCACTAGACAAAGAGTGGTGCATCGCGGATTCTCGGAAGATTGTTTCTTGATTCGCATTCCTGCAGCTACAAGCTCGTATTGCAGTTTTGGTTAGTTGTCGCTACCATTCCGTTTCGGCATTGTTAATTTTGACAAAATTATAACAATTACTGCATCGACACTTAGAGCGACGACGTCATTTAACCTGAGTAGAGATGATGAGCTTCGTCGGAATATTGGAAGCTGGTTCCAGGCAACGTCCTGTGGTCATCGCGTTTACCACTACAAAAAGCGTTATAAGCCGCCTCGGGACACGCCATCACATCCCGGGCAGCGTGGCCGAGTGACATGGAGGACAATCTCGCATCACCACTCGCAGTCAGGACCGGTACATCCAAAATACTGCTTGACGAGATCGTACCATGACCGCCATGATGTTGGTTACGAAGCTCTACAGCTCTTCAGGCTTATTAATAAGCGATCAAGACTTCCGAAATCGTTTACGTAGAGTGGGTATTCGTTCCCGAAGGCCGCTGAGAGTCCCACCTATGGCGCGCTGCTATCGTAGGGCCCGTTTACAATGGGCTCGCGAGTCACGGAGGTTTGGAGGAAGAAAAATTGTGTTGTGTGTGCTGTTACGATGAATCTTGTTTCGGTATGAAGCCGGATACATGACGTACTCGAGTTTGGAGGACCTCCGGGCGTCAAGACCGTTTAAGATTTTGACAGGAAGTTCATCCATGTGGTGGGAGAACAATAATGATAATGATATGGGCCGGTATTGGGCGCGGAGGAAGAACCCATCTCATTTGGATCAGGGGCAACTTCAATGCTCAGATTTATGCGGAGAGGATTGTTTCAAACGTTATCATCTCTTTGCGAGGCTGGTTGGCTAGAGTTGTAATTGACGTCCACATGTGTGGACGACATAGGAATTAAGTTAAAAAGCCAATCTGGGAGACTTGATATGGAAAATATTTATTGAACAAATATTATTACTACTTGATCCTGCTTTTGATATGTGTTTTATACATAAATGTAGGTACTAAATTATTCGTGTAATAAGCTAATTAGAAATATTAAAAAAGAAACGCACATCTAAATCAATCAGGCCTTGAATAATATAGCACGAATATTTATCTAATGTTGAGACCGGCGGGGAGTGAAGTATCTTCTATGTAAATAAATAGGTAATCAATTATACAGTAACACAAATGTTCCGCGTCTGCGGTCACCTAAAAAATTCTTTATTTTCAGGATTTTAAAGACGAAGAACTGGACAGGTGCTTCCGTCTGTATGCGCAGCTAAATCTTAAGGCCCCCATGGTCAACTGCTCCCCCCACCATAGCAGGACGCTAATATATTCAGGGGACTTGCGTTTTAAGGACAACTTCAAGGAGGCAAGACTAGAAATTAATGATAATAATTTTAACATTGATCCCTACCAGTAACCTACTTATACCAATTTAAAACTTACAGCATTTTAAGTAAATCACGGGATCACTGCTAAAATTACTGTATCTTAATGCTTTGCGTAATCATTTTCGGATGCATCCGTTTTCAAGGCATTTAAGTTCATCATAGCGTGTTTTTTGACATAAAAAAACACTTGTGATGCCAACACACACTTTTTTTAATTACACATTCATTTTATAACAGATCATTAGGCGTTATGCCCTTCATGTTGCATAGATGCGAATTATTTGTACAAAGTTTACTAAGCGAATACTAAATGGTAAGGTCCAAAAAGTTCCGGCCTATACACATTACATTAATCAGTGATACAAAATTATAATGTGACTAAAATACTGAACTTTTCCTTAGTTACCCAAAGTAAAAAAAAAAAATTGTTCAATGTAATCTCCCTTTATTTCAATCTATATTTGTTTGGATATTTTATAATTGAAGCCGGAAACTATTGGAGTTTACTGATATATACCCTACTCACTACTACTACTACTACCTCTTAGTTATGTGATTGCTGTGCTAGGCGTCACGCAGATGCGCCTAACTTTATTAACTTTCAAGTCAGCATTAACTATTACATATGTCCCTGTATGATTGTGAACATGCCTTATAATCTCGGAAATAGATTAATTACCATCGAAAAATTCTGAAATGTGACATACCATTTACAAACATATCGACAAATTGTGAACTAGGTACATAGTATCAAACTTGCATTCAAAAGAACGCACCTTGCGCGCAATATAGTTAAATTTGGGTTAGGTAATCACGTTCACACGATTTTCACCCGGGTATAAAAACAGTAGAATACTCATACCAAACGGGAATTATGAATTCTGTCCATAAGTGCAAGTTCCTTAAAAATCTGACGATTTGTAATTGTTACATTAAATCGTTTTAACGTAATATTTCACATTTTTTTATTGTTACAATCTTG
This sequence comes from Cerastis rubricosa, assembly GCA_949152445.1. Lineage (NCBI taxonomy): Eukaryota > Metazoa > Arthropoda > Insecta > Lepidoptera > Noctuidae > Cerastis > Cerastis rubricosa. The sequence continues at coordinate 17,763,809 of OX424523.1, read as the reverse complement.
CGAGATATATTACAAACTAACGATGTTCGCAATTATACGGTGACACATAATTTGCATCGCATGAAGCACTCAGCGACGCTAAGAGTCCTGGTGCAGACGTCTGCGTGTCGCATCAACCTCCAGTCCGAAAAAAAGTAGTTGCAATGTTATACAGAACTTGAAAAATCCTTTCTTAAGAAAAATATTTTCCACAGCTGGAAGTACGCGTCTTTCTACTCACTGACATGTTACTTGTTTGCAAAAAACTTTCTAAAGGGAGTCTTCATCCGTACAAACTTATCAGGTAAATATCTAACTAACAAGAGAACTATACCGCCTACCAATGCGTTTACTGTTATTTGCTTTGCGAACTACTCCTAATTTTTTTGTTTTACAGACCCAAATTCTTCATTGATCGGCTTATTATCTACCCAAAAGCCAGCCAACGTAATCCCAAAGAATACGGATCCTTAGTGTTCGTGGCCATCGACGATGTCGGTTCATCGCACGTCGGGTTCATTTTATCTGAATCGTCAAAGGATCCCAATGCACACCTCACGCTTAAGGTAGGTTTTTATGTTTTATTATAACTTTATCATTGCCCTAATACTAATGATTAATGCATTTTAATTTCCTAGATTTGGGATAACAAGCTACGGGAAGCCAAATTAACATATGAACTCGCAGTTTGGTTCACGAGGAACCCTTCGCGTGACCTCACCGAGATAGACGCTGATTCGTCGTCCGACTACGGCGCCAGCATACTGAGCGTGACTAAGCCGGTAAGTAAATACGTCATTTTGGAACTGATCCCATAGTTTCAGTAAAAAAACTATCACCATGTGACCTGCTCTGGAATACATGTTCTTAAAACATTAATCCACGAAAAAATGACAGTTAATTTACAGCTATCCAGTAAGAAACTTCTCATTCTTCTTCTTTTATATGAGATAGGTCATGGTTTATTATGAAACCCCACTTTAGCAAGTTTTCTCACCGGACTTGTTCGGAGTTGCTTAAGTGTCTTTCAGGTAAGCCTCGGCACGTTGTATTAGAATGATGATTAGAGTAAAGACACTAATGTTTCTTTCAGGGTGGAAAACAAACCTCTGATGAACAGAACATTGATCGCGAAGCTCGCGAGCGCGTTGCTGCTATGCTGCACCGAAGCCTGGGAGTATCGACAGAGTGTGATAACTTCTCCCAAGCATCGATGAACACTGACTCATTCGATGGTAAGTTTCTGTACATTTTTGCAAATTGATGTAGATCCAGGATTACTGAACTCAAGAAGCGGGAGTCCAGGGGTCGGTGTTACCCCCAACGCTTCGAGTTAGTCTGTTCTCTAGCAGAGAACGGGTTTTGCATAAACTGATGATGAAATTAACGATGTAGTTGTAGATTTTGTTTTGCAAGAACTTCTTGGATCTTAAACTTATGAACTTAGAATTTTCGGAATAAAATCTGTGGAAACTGTATCATTATTTGAATACTTGTAACTTATTCAGTTCAGTACAGTACTCGGCCTTATAAGGCTCTCAATAAAATTATTGACACAACTGACGAGATTCTCTCAACAGGGTGTAAGGGTTTTTTACCGATGAAAAATTTCTACGTGGAGGCGTTCAAAATGATGTACTGACTATGTGGTAAGCCTTTTCGCGTCGGTGTCCTTTACACTCCGTATAGCTGATTTGTTCCTTTATCTCTGTGTCGCATATCAACTCGACACGAACTGTAATTAAGAGGTTTTAAAGACTCCACTGATTATTGTATTTGGTTCTAAAGGAGAGTTCTCCACAAGTCATGGAGGGCGGCCGTTTCCGCACGGACTGCGCCACCCTATGAAGCGGACCTCCACCGGCGGCAGCTCACGGAACTCCAGACTGTCCAGCTTCCAGCAATCAACGAGGTCAGTGTAATACGTATTCATTAAAGTACAGGATGTCAACCGAACGCAAGACCGATTTTCGACATTTTTAACGATACGCTTGATTTTTAATGTGTAACTTACAGGAGTGCACTTGTTAGATAGATAATATAGGCACGTTAGTTCATAACACTCGTTCGTCATAAACATAGTTCCATTTTTAGCAGGTTTGTGGATTTGTTTATTTAGATAACATAAATTTGTGACCGTAGAAGTTTATAAATATAGATACATCTAATAAATATAGGTGGATTTCGTCCAATCGTGTCTTGCATTTTTCACAGACACAAGACAGTATAGACGATTTACACACTTTTTATTGGGATCTAGATCTTAAATGGAAAGACATAAAAAAATTTCAAAGAATATTACTAAGAAATGTTTCATTGATATTTGCAGCGCTGCTTCTCACGATGAACCGCAGCCTGGGCCCAGCCGATACAATTATAAGGCGGGCACCTCCGTCGAGCACGTCATACCCTCACAGAATCCCGACGACGGTAAGTCCTATGTCAGTTTTAGTCATCATGATTAACAGCATTGCAAGAAACTTTCACTGCACGCCACTTAACTCGATTGTCGATCAACCCTCATCGTCGATCGTTGCTCCAACTAGCCTGTCTGAGGTGTGTTACGATTTCCAATTTGCGCTCTCCACTAAAGAACACGTCTACCATATTCGTTCTATTCTAGGTTCCATGACTAATATAGCCGACCCATTGCCACTTCAGCTTACTTTTTCTGTGATTTTGAGTAACAGAAAACAAACTGCCGGAATGCGAGACTTGACTTAATAATAATGATTAAAAACCATCTGATTATCTCGTTGATTTAGTGGTCGCAAACACTACTTAGCCCATGAAGTAGTAGTGCCCCCATGGGTCTGACTATTCCCAGTGGCGTAGATTTGACCGGAAATTTGTCGGACCCTATATTTTCAGCACTGGTCATGCAAAGTATTGTAGATTACTAAAAAATATTTTACTCTTGGTGTTTCTTTTTTCAAAGAAAAAACAATTAGGTACACAGTTTTCAATATCGGTATGTATGTCATGTTCGATTGCCAATATAGCTGGTAGTGTACAAGGTTAGCCGTTTTGGTAATTAACGAAAACAGCGAGCTTAATGAGCTTTATTTTTTTTTCGGTATCAACGGGATTGTGGAGGACAGAGAGGCAGTTGTTCCATGTAAAATACTGGTAGTCAGCCTCATCCGGTTAGACTGAAAGCCGACATAGCTAGGAAAAGGATAGGTAGATGATGATTTAAGTTTTACGAGATTTTTGGTAGGTAGGTTTTTGTTTCACACAAGCTACATTGTCGCCTACATACAATAGCTGCCTACATAGATATGGGGTGAAGGTCAGACGGGCACTGTCCAATGGATACTACTTTCCGCGCCCTTTTAGCGGTCCCTTTTGCTTGGGAACTAAGGTAGTATGGAAAGAAGTCCAGTCAGTATATATTTTATTTTATTTTAAGAAAAAAAATCGTTAGCACAATAAAACTTAGTCATTACAATTATCTTGAATATTACTTTTTAGAGCAATTATGCTACCCACCACGTTCTCCACAGATTACAATTTAAAGTATTTTAAACTAGCGTTACTAGCTAGTTTAAAATACTTTACAATTACAATACCTATAAAAAAGTAATTATCCTGGAACTGATATCTGGATATTTTAGAAATATGTATACAAATGAAAAAAATATAAAGTAAATTTGTGTGCGTATTTAACATAACGTTATCATACTCGTAATATAGTAAATTATACAGTAATTTGCTGGGCCTTAAGGGTTGCTTGGATTGCTTCCTAAATGCAATTTTACTTAGAAAAAGAATATCGATTGACTGGAATTCATTGTTGTATGCTTCTAAAGTGGTGAACGTTAGCCAGCGTTGGGTTTTCAGAGGCTAGTATCAAATTGACGTCGAGTGCGTATCTCACGGACATGAACTGTTCGAGGAACCAGGTAACATAGTCTCATAACTAAGTCTGGACAGTCAAAATGATTGCGGCACACATTGTACAGAGTCACTTCCAAAAGTTTCCGTCTTAACTTTAAGAACTGAAGATCATACTTTTTAAGAAGTAATTGGTAGGTATTTTTTTCCGATACCATCTAAAACTCATAACTTTCTATTCTCCCTCCATGGTAGCGTTAAACGTTAAACGCGACCATGTTGGAAGTCGCATAAGAAATTTCACTTCAAAAGTAAAAGGTCGACGAAAATCCCTGGATGATCTCATAACAAAACCAAACATTTGGTAGGCCTTGTTAACATTTTTTTCTAGCAGCACAGCAAGATCGTGGCGGAAACTTCCTTTACTAATTGGCGTATTGGCAAGACAATAGTCGAACTCAGTAATATTTTTCTTTTTGGTAAATGTATAACATGACACTTTGGAAGACTAAGGTAAAGCTTATTGGAAGAGCAGTAGTGAAGTGAAATAGTCTAAATCTTGCTGGAAGTTAAAACAATCGACTATATCAAAAGTAATTTTATAGACCTTTAGATCGTCCGCGCAGAGAAGACATTTTGAATTTTGAAAACAGTCTTTAAGTTATTTATGTATAAAATAAATAATAAAGGGCCTAAAATGGAACCTTGTGGTACACCGGAGGAGACCCGCAAGGAGCCAGATCTAAAACCATTAACAACTACCCTTTGTGTTCTGTTAGTTATTTAAGATATAAACCACCTTCAAAGGTCCCCTCTGATTCCATTGTATTAATTTTTATTAAGTAGTAGTGTGTGGTCAAGTACATCGAAAGCCTTATGAAAAACTGTGTATACCGCAGCAATCTACTGTCTATTATCGAGACTATCAAATAGTTGGGACGTGAAAATGAGGAGATTGCTAATGCATGTTCTGTCTTCAACAAAGCCATGCTGTTCCTTTAATAAAACACTGCGAATAGCCGGATATAATTTATTATGTACCAGTCTCTCAAATATCGTAGAAAAAAACCGATAGTATAGGGATAGGTCGATAGGTTGCTGTCATACTTGGAACCACTCTATGAACTGGTTTAATTTTGCATTTGTTCAAACTTCAGGGAAAATACCACATTTACTATTTAATATACGTAGAGGATAGCATAATGTATAACACGTATTTTGTTTTCGTAGGGTTTTGACAGTTTTTATGACACATGGGTATTTTACGTAGCATAGGACAATACTAAAATCAACTTAAAAATAAACCAAAGGTAAATAAAATCATAAGTACTCTTAAAACAAGCGAGTCATATACAAATTTGATGTCATACACAAATGCGAGTGTACAATAAAACACAAAGAGAAACTAACATTTAGTTTGAAACACATAAGTATACTTTAAAACTAACTAACGCTGATAGCTAACGCAGTACGTTCTCGGTAAAAAACTTTACGTAGAAATAATCGACAGTGTAAATCATAGAAATATCAAGCAACAATATAAGGTTTTCAGGACTTGATTGTAAGACGAATTAATTCTAACATCGTAAATTAAATTTAATGAGGTAAGGAGATATTGTAAACAGTTAATTGTAATCTAGAAATTTAGATGGACATAACGAATATAAAACATGCTGCCATCTACATTCTGGATGAAATGCCTTTTTGTATATACGGCATGCGCCCGAATGCATGAATTTAGAAGCGATAGGTAGGTACACACTACTGCTAAAAACTTTTCTGTTCACGAAAACGTACGCTGTCTGCAATGTATAGACTGTACGAGTATTAATAAAAAGATACCCATACTGGGGTTTCTCATCGAGATTTCTCGAAGCAAGAACTTTCGAGAAATTAGGCCTTATTTGAGACGAGCAAAAGTTGTCGGGAACTTCAGAAGTCGAGAAATCGCGACTTCCTTGGCAAATGCTAACTCACTTGATATTTATTTTGTTATTGGGATAGTAGTATAGCATAGAAAAATTTACCATTTATCTCATTATTTAATTAATCCTTTTCATGAATTGTGATCCAGTTACTCGATCGAAAGAGCAAACATAATACTTGGTAAACTTCACGTTAAAATTTTCGAGCGTGGATCATTCGCTATTGTGCTTGTGTCCTTAACTTCCCTGCGCCTCGCTACACGTTCGTTCGAGTATTTGTCATTTTGACGATTCTTCCGTCGGTATCATTGATATTTATATATCAATGGTCGGTATAAACCGTTTCTACAGTGGTCATGCTACACGTGCAGTTACTAAAAGTCTTAGTACCTCATAGTTTAAGGAAAAAGATTATGTAGTTGATTGTAAATGTTTATTTTTATTTTGAGTTTAAATACTCTACATACTTAAAATAATAAAGAATCTTTAGTTGATCATTATTAAATTCCGGATCTGTGTTATTTTTACTTAGTTAAAGGGTAATTATTAGGCTGCCTAGGCATGTAAGGATAATTCGACAATTGTTTTTATGTACTCATAGTTTCTTCACGTACTTGCATACACTTATTACACTATTAATATAATCAAACAAAAGACTGTTATTAATATTAGCTAAGCAACAACATAATAACTTAAACAAAATTATCTAATTATCAACATAACGTAATACCACGCCTGTTATCCCTGAAGGGTTAAGCAGAGACCTATGCATTATTACACCCACATTTGTCCAGTTATGTTTAAGTCCCATGTAAAAGGAGGCGAGCCTATTGCCATCAACCGGGCACAAATCCAGACTACAGACTTGCTACTGAAGAAATCCTGATCTATATTTCAAAATATCGATGTTATGTTTGAAAACGTCTCGTAAATGTGAGTGGGTAATAGAATATTATGTTGTTTTTGCAGGAGTGACATCAATCACAGTCAACGTCGTCAGTGAGACCGAGTCAGAAACTGTAGTTCACGCACAGCAACCACCACCGGTAAGTCTGAAGTCCAACAAATATAAAATGAAAAAACAAATATATACACGGTGTAAGGGACAGCCCTCCGCAAACTACCGGGGTGCATTCAGCTCCTTATTTTCAACCGGATCTTTTCTCAGGAAACTTTTAGGGCTAGAGACGCACCGCACGACGCACCGAGTCTCTCTATGAGCCCTAAAAGTAACGGACATATCAAACCGCCCTCGTATTACTGGTTTTATAATTTTGGCTGTTTTATTTACTTAAATATAATGTTGTGTACAGAGAATGTAATACTAGATTTAAATAGGAACTGAAAAAATGAAGAAAAAAATTAAAAAAAATCCTAAGAAGTTTTAATTCAAAATAAGTAGCTGAATGCACCCTGTCAGTTTTGCTTGAATTTTGTTTTAACTGACCAATAAAATATAGTTATTTCGAGCATCTCGTGGCTAAATAATAACGCTTGCTGAGGTCGGCCCGTGGATGGGTGACCATTTAATACATATATATACTTCTGCCTTTTCGTAAGTACCCAGGTACTTACGAAAAGTCAGAAGTCCCGAAAGTAGTGGCAACCAGTCTTACTAAGAGTATCGTATTACCCAGTAATTGGGCAGTCGCTCCATGTAAATTACTTGTGTTCAACTGCATTCATTTGGAGTGCAATTCGACCCCTACACAGTTAAGCAAAGCAGATGATCATATAATTATTTCCACATCTCGTCTCCTCTCTGCGGTAGACACCAGCCCTACTAAACCGGCACGGAACAACCACAAATGTTGTGGAGAACTCGCAATAACATAAATAACACGGTTGAAATAAACAATTTATTTTTGTCTTGCAATGCGCGTGCTGCAACAAATTCACAAAACACTATCATAACTAAAGCGTGCCATGCTATATTATGAACTAGCTGTGCCCTGCGGTTTCAGGGTTGTAGCATGATGTTTGCTTAAAGCCGTCCTCAGAAAACTAGCCTATCTATAAAAGCGAAAAGCTTATTTTAAAATCCGACCTGTAGTTCAGAGATTAACTCGTTCAGACAAACATACAAACTAACTCTTCAGCTTTCTTACATTAGTATACATGCGACCCACCCCTGCTTCTCATGGCGCCACCTATCGATTCCAAAACTCAAATTCTATTTTTCATACTGGGACTAACCATACTCACTCACAAAAATATAATTATGCAACTAACTGGGCTCAAAAATAAAAAGTAAAACGCCTGGCATAAAACATAGGTCACTTAATAGATCTCGTTCATGCAATAATTTTTACTATGGCGCCAGAAAAGGAACCGTACAAAAAAAAACCGGCCAAGTGCGAGTCGGACTCGCGCACGAAGGGTTCCGTACCATTATTTATAAAAACGAGAAAAAAAATCACTTCCTTGTATGGGAGCCCCCCTTAAATATTTATTTTATTCTGTTTTTAGTATTTGTTGTTATAGCAGCAACAGTAATACATAATCTGTAGAAATTTCAACTGCCTAGCTATCACGGTTCATGAGATACAGCCTGGTGACAGACGGACGGACGGACGGACGGACGGACGGACGGACGGACGGACGGACGGACGGACGGACGGACGGACAGCGAAGTCTCAGTAATAGGGTCCCGTTTGACCCTTTGGGTACGGAACCCTAAAAATTACTCGGTGAATTTTTAATTGGGCGTGGATGGCTAAATCCGAGACAATGAGAAATAGAAAAAAATACTCAAAGGATACATTAGATTACAAAACAATATTCCTAGCCAGGAATTTAACCCATTGATTTTGCAAAAAACACACGGTATTACTTACACCATTCGATAGTGTATCTAATAAAGATTAAATCTAGGAATGAAATACGGTCAACTAAATAAAACAGTACATTTTTAGGGTTCCGTACCTCAAAAAGAAAAAAACGGAGCCCTCATAGGATATCTTTGTTATCCATCTATCTGTCTATCTGTCTGCCAAGACCATATATCTCGGGAACGCGTGGAGGTATCGAGTTGAAAATAAAACCATACATGCTGCAATCCCTTCAAGCTGTGAAAAAATCAAACTTCTAAGTTAATGTCAAAAAAAGATACGGCCGTTTATGCCAGCCAATCGCTTAGATACCGCGCTAACAGTGGCATCATATTCACTTAATTGAAAGCACTAAAACAAATAAATTAAAGAGTGCATTAATGATCGCTGTAGAGCTATCATTACCGCTAATAAAACTTTAATCGCCGATAAAGATCATATTTCAAATTAAATTACATTAATGTACAATGCCGCAGCATTGAAATTAAGTAAGTATTATGATTGATATTAAATCTAAAACTAATTGCAAACAAAGTCGCTTTTCGCGTCTGTCTGTCTGACAATGTATTTTTGAAGATATATGGTTAATATAAATAATACATAATACTAACAATTAATTCGTATTAATCAAGTATTTATCAAGTCATAAATACTGTCCTAGAGCGACACCCCACATTAGTGGGTTTTGGCGCAGGTTTCCACTATCGACATGTCTGTTCGTTGCATCGCGATGTAGGTACATATTCGTACGATCCCGAATACCTATCACGGCGCGTTGTCGGTAAATTGGCGCGCATCAAAGGGCTACAAAGTTCCCTCATGTGGTTACAGTCTACACTTCACAATTTCAGTAGCAGGGTAAACTTTGAGTGTCGAACTGTCGAGTATCGAGTCTCTGTCACACAAAATCGTGCAGTGGTATACTGAAAAACTGAGTGTGGAACCTGAGGTAGATACACGCTTGTACGATACCACTACATACAGACTGCAAAGTTAATAGAAATCTCTTATTCTTAAACAGCACGTTTCGCCGAAAACTTTGTTGATAGAAAATATTTTTCGTAGATATCTCGGTCCATAGGAAGGACTGTTGACAGAAATCTCTGTTCATAGATAGCACGTCTTGCCGGAAACTTGGTTCATAGAAACCAGTATTTCCAGATACCTTAGTTTACAGAAAGGGTATAAATACATTTACTACATTACATTATTTACTTATTTATTTACTACATTTTGCTTTTCTAGCTCTAGTAGATGTCCATAATTGCGAGTCGGGCTCGCGCACAACGGGTTCCGTACCATTATTTATAATCTAATATATACAAGTAGCTGCTGCCCGCGACTTCGCTCGCGTGGTTGGATATTAAAGAGGATATGTCACTGTTAACTGTCAATGTTAGTTACCATACTCCTCCGAAACGGCTAAACCGATTTGTATGAAATTTTGAGTGCATATCGGGTAAGTCTGAGAATCGGCCAACATCTTTTTTCATACCGCGAAGTTGTGGGTAGCAGCTAGTTATTTATAACTAGCAGCCCGCCCGGCTTCGCACCGGTATTTAACAAAAAATTCAAAATGTATGAAACACACAAATACACAATCATTTCTGGACAATGATTCCCCTCCCGTACGGACCGTACCCTGTGACGCCAACATCGCATAAGGTGTTGCCTAGCTAGCTAGCTAAGCAGGGTGACTAGCGGACACGCAACTTGTTTCTAATACTTATATTTTAAACTCGTGATATCTTGCGAATGGTATGTCTGAATTTAATCATTCAAAAAGTGATATAAAGATTTTGAAGCAGTCTTAAGATAAGATAAGAGAATTTATTTGCTTAAAACATGGTATACAGAGGTGTTATTATAGCATATGAGATCATACATGTTTTGCTTAAATATGAAGTCATTTATTTTGATCAGGATTAATACCAAAACACAAATAAAGGGACATTTCTAGAGGTAGCACTTCAATTATTATTTTTTAATAAAAGAACAGTTATTGTGGCATAACTATAATAGTTAGACATATGCTGTCGCGACACTTTCTGTAATCAATGATGTGTTCTGCAACGTCGTAATACATTATTTTTTTCTATCATCAATAGTTTTCGCAGCGCACGCGATGTAAATAATATTTTCGGTATTTTTTTACACCTTGGGTTACATATTTGGAGTTTTAGTAAAGATTCCTAATTTTTGAAAATATTATATAGCCTAAGTCACCACATAGTGTAGTTTCCAGCAGTAAAGGAATTTTTCAAATTGGTTCAGTAGTTTCGGGGCTTATTCAATGCTAACAAAAAAAAAAAAAACAAATCTTTCCTTTTTATAATATTAGTTTAGAAAACGAGCAAAAAAATCACTTTTTCGTATGAGAGCCCCCTTAAATACTTATTCTATTCTGTTTGTAGTTTATGTTTTTATAGCGGCAACAGAAATACATAATCGATAGAAATGTCAACTGGCTAACTATCACGGTTCATGAGATAAAACCTTTTGACAGACGGACGGACAGCGAAGTCTCAGTAATAGGGTCCCGTTTGACCCTTTGGGTACGGAACTCTAAAATGATACATTTATTCAGAAACATAAATAATATAACGCAACTATCCATTCCTCCGTTCCTCCATTTTACTACGCAAGAATTATAGTCGAAACACCACATGCGCGATTAGCTGATAAACGAACGAACACGAAGATTTTACCGCGACAAACCGACATGTAAATTCGTGTGTTGGGGAGAATTCATACGTACCACAACCACATGAGGAGCTCTCGGCTAAATAATAACAGCCGCTCGGATCAATCTTCACGTTAAGCTGTAGTTGCCTAGGTTGGTCTGTGGATGGATGACCACCCGTTACATAACGAGTTTTATCCGTGACTCGGAAAGCTTGTTAATAACCACTTCGCTGCCACCTCCGCGAATTAGCGGGGTGTGAAGTGCGAGCGGGGTACCGGACCCGCTAATATGCGGAGTAGCGCTACTCGGTTTCTATGAATTAGTACGCGCCGGAACTGCGCTTGGCAAAGCGTTTGTACTTTTGTAGTCTGGCTCAACGCTTGAAAAATACAAAATTCCGGTTTTTTGAATTCTGACTTTTATTTTCAAGGTTTTTAAATATGAATGACGAAGGCCAGGATTTTTTTATTGAGCTTTTTCTTACAACTTCTAAAAATAGTTAAATATTTCCAAAATAACAATATGAAACGTCCCCCACATGCATATTTTACAAATAAAATACATCAGATTTTCCCATAACTTCACCAAATTCCAGGTGGCAGCGAAACTGTACCTCTAGTTTGCGGTTTTGCTACAAGTTGCGATGTGGTGTATATCGCCCACACATTTGAATCGGCAGCGGCGAAATGTAGTCCGGGCAAATTAAACTACTTAGTTTCATACAAATTAGTGCTCGCTCACGTGTTGTTGTGGTATAGTTTTGTGGTACGGGTGAATTCAAATTAGTGCTTGATCACGTGTTGTTGTGGTATAGTTTTGTGGTACGGGTGAATTCTCCCTTATGGCGTACCACACATGCCGCCGGCTTTCAGACCGCCTTGCCGCTGAATTTGCCTGCAGATGCAGTTGCAACAACACTACCACTCCGTATCGAAGCCGCAACAAAACTACCGCCGGCAACCAAAAGCCGCGCGTGCCGCAGGCAAAAGATGCATGTGCCGGCGGCCATGCCGCCGGCCGTGCTGCCGGGCATGTGTGGATGCGCCATTAATGTGGTCGTAGCCACTTACCTACTGGATTCATACAATTGAAGGAAACGTTTGGAGGACGGAGGAAAAGAACCGTCGTTCTTTTTGTGACCTATCGCATCTACTAAGACAATTATATGAAAGTAAAATTAAGGGATGAAAGTTTTTATGGGAATACGGATTTTTTTAAAGTAAATTCAAAGAACATTTTAAGTGTGGTTCCGTTTAAAAAATATGAAATAGGATTTTGAGGTTGACCCCATGAATGTTTGTGTGGATTGTCCGATATCTCCGCGGACGAACTCTTATGAAATCCATCTTTGTCATACCTACATAAACACACGCCTGGTCTTCTTTTATTTTTATCTACACCTAAACTTAACACAGTCACAGGCATTGTTAATAAACCCCAAATGCTCCTCCATATATTAACTGAGAGGTAATCCTTTGATCCTTTGGAAGCAGTCAAATGCAGTGTTCCTTTCAAAATATTATCTAAAGACCAGTTAAGCACCTTTATTATTAATGTGAACTATTTTTAAACATATTACCTATACTAACCAAACATTTGAACATAGTAATCAATTACTTTGAATATAATTAATATCCATGTATTTTGAACATAAATAAACCTGCAATATGTATTCATTCAAATTGTTTACATCATATTGCACAAGAGATTCGCACATTAAACATTTACAATTCAAATTGTTTAATTATACCTAAAACGCGAAATGTTTCAATGTTTCGGGTACAGCTGAAACTTTCAGGACCAAATTCATTTCGATTGTAACTAAAATTTAACTAAAATTCTGTGAACAGAGAAACGCCCCAAAAACCACGGGAACGATGTTAGAACACCAAAGTAAGTTATTAATTGTTATTAGTTTATTACACGAGTGAAACATGAGGTGCTCTACAACTTGCCGAATTTAACTTGTGTAATTTATTTACAATATTGTACCACAGGTGGTCACGGGTAACCCCATATCTTTTAGGTACGCCATAAATATACCTTATGAAAAGTTTAAGAGTTCAGTCCATTGTAGGTATATCGTTGGGCTTAATATCCGCATAGTCATTTTTGTATGAAATATTAGCTATCGATGTGTGTCATCGATAATCGCTAATATATCACACACAGTTCTTATTTATTCTATCACTTTTGTTTGAACTTCTCAAGCAAATACAGACAGCATTCGGACGATCCTTGCAAACTAAACAAACAACAAGCAACAAAACAACAACAAAAGCTTTCATAGAAAACTAATACCTATTGCTGTTAGCCTACATCATAGCACTGCTCGGCCTCCCGACCGCTCCCGATTACCTCCAATATCTTCGATCCAGGGCTAATACAAGCCACTTCTGGTCGTTGGCTTTGTCCAGCTCATCCTGCCATCTTCTATGAGGTCTGCCGCGTCGCTATCTGGCTGTGTCAGGGCGCCAGATAGTCGTTATTTTGGCGCACATCTCATTGGGCAACGGACACAGCAGACGGCAGACGTGGCCATCCCAGGCTAACTGTCATTACTTACCAGAATTTGATCCTTATTAGCGACACTGTCGAATAGTCGGTTCATCTATTCGGGGAACTGACGGGGGATTGAAGCGGTTGAAAAAGGGACAGGCAGGTATCGGAGACATTAATTGGATATTTCTGTTGTATGGTTGTTGTTTAGTGTTTTTTTTTTTTCGAAATCAATCATGAATTCAAAAATCTAATGATAAGTTTTTAGTTATTTTTTGATATTCCTTATAGTTACGGGTTTGCCCATCCACACTCGCTTGAAAAATTCACCCAGTAAATGATATAAGTAATTTAATTAGTAAAAATAAAATTTACTCCTTATAAATCCAAGAAATTACGTCAGTGTCTGACATTCATCATTTCTTTCTATTTTATTTATTTGTATAGGTTAAAAAAATACCAAAACTAAAAAATACTAAATGTTGCAGGATTTCGATTATTTTGATAGGTTTTTGAACAGTCGAGTGCATTGTTAAGACTTTTTGTAAAGAGAGATAGGTTCACTGCTGATTTTGATTCGGTATGCCAACTTTCACAATGGTTTCACATTTTTTTGGTGGGTGGTGGTGGTGGTACCTATTGCATTTTTAATGGAATGCCTGTTTTAATTTAAAATTCACCTGGAGCATTAGACTGTTATGTTATAGTTTCAACTCTAGCAATGCATCAATTATTAATAAGGTGAACCGCATTGTGCAACCCTTAATGCAACAATTTGTAACAATAACTTGTACCTGGAGAAGCTTGTGGCTAATTAATAACAGATGTTCGGGTTGATCTTCAGGTTAAGCCGTGCTTGCCTAGGTTGGTCCGTGGATGGGTGGTCTACCGATTTGCTGCTGCAAAAAGACACGTTAAGCCATTGGTCCCGGCTGTCATTTCTAGATCTTTGACAGTTGTTATAGGTAGTCAGTGGTCCGAAAGTCTGACAACCAGTTTTACCAAGAGGTTTTATATTGCACATTACTGACCGGGTCGTGGAGGTCTAATAGGCAGTCGGGCCATGTATAATACTGGTATCCAGCTGCATCCGGTTGACTGGAAGCCCACCCCATAGTTGGGAACACGCTAGGCAGATGACTTGTCTCTGTACAAAATCGAATCCTGGGTTATAAATACTGAGTTTCTGTTTGATTTCCTAGCCGCTGGTAGTGCTGCAGCACTCGTCTCCGCACAAGACGCCGCCGCCGGTGCCGTCGCGCAGCTCCAGCGCTAGTCGCAACACGCTGCGCGTCCAGCCGCAGAACGTGGTCATGGCTCTGGTGCACAGCCTCCCAGACCTCACGTTCGACACCTCACCGGCACGCCCGCAACAACCGTAATAGATTTTTATTTTATTTAGAAAAAAGAAGAAAATCAATTTATAAGTCTCGTACAAGATAGAAAAAAATGGTTAAAAATAACAAAAGTAAAACTAAATTATATAAAAAATAAGTAATAAGACAAATTAAACTGGTCCTTTACGAGGCCAAAAGGTTCCTATATCAGCATGGTGTTGTAGCTTTTGTAAAAAAAGTCTCAGCACTGGTATTCTGATTGGGCCCAAAATAGCGTGTATAGTCCCACTGCTGGGCAAAGCCCTCTCCAAATTCCTACAACGGCTTTTTTGCCATCACCATCAGCCTGTAATGTTTCCACAGCTGGGACACAGGCCTCCTCTCAATGAGAGGGAGTGAGCTGTACCTAATCCACCACGCGGGCCCAGCGCGGGTTGGTAGATGTCACATGTCTTCGAATTTTTAGAACATGCCAGTTTCCTCACGATGTTTTCTTTCACCGTTTTTTAGGGCAGCGATATTGAAATAAATTACACAAAGCAATGGCTGCCTGGGTTCGAACCCACGGCTTACTGCCCGTAAGTCGGGGTTGCCACCACTGCGCCATCGCTGCTCTCTTTTGCCCATGCCTCCTCGAATCAGCCCTCAGCCTAGAGGTTTAACACTTTAATAAATAAAATTAAAAACCTTAATTGCTGTTCTTATCTTTATATGGTTTATGAAATATAAAAAAATAAAAAGTGGGCCTAGTAATTTTAAAATTTTAAAAAATAATGTAGCAAACTTATTATTGGTACAGCTTATCTTTCTAAAAATAAGAAAACAGCGGGTCCACCGCTGGCAAACGAAACGCATTCGATAAGACGAGGCCGCAGTAGGTATGCGCCCTCACCTGAACTCGTCTTACTACAATCATACCTATGTATGTACTGCGAAGCAGTCGTACCTACAGTCGTAATGCTGTTTTCAGTTGGAAGGATATAACCGCTGTTGTAGATGAGACATATCAGCTGTCTCTGGGATGGCAACGCTTTAGTCTCTGGCAATACAGATGCCATCCATAGGCGGCAGTGGCCGGTGACCTGAAACTGAAACATACCCGTTGCCGTTGCGTCACCACTGGAGCGAGACCACACTGCTTCTTAGCGTTGCAAAGGTCGTATTTTTAATATTTTCTTGTCACTTAGCCCCAGCCCCCAGTCGGCCTCAGAGAAGCTGTACCAGTCGCACCAGGAGTTGCTGCAGAGGAACCGCCTCTCTGCCCAACAGCATCATTATTTGACTCCTGATCATCGCGGAACGAGCTACCCGCCGCCCAGTCCGACCAGGTTAGATACTCGTTAACGTGAATACTTTTACCTCGGGCCGCACCAATCGCTTGACATCAGGCGAGTTGCGGCGGTACTAGCGAAGAAGAAGTAGTTAGAAAACTCATTTTAAGTGTTTATTAGATGGTACTTATAATATATTTTTATATGAATTATGTAAAACGTAATATCAGACAAATACTGGTATTCAGCTGCATCCGGTTAGACTGGAAGCCGACGAAAAAAGGCTATGCAGATGATAAAACGTAATTTCACACTAGTATCAAAGGTGATAATGAATTATACCAGTAACCAGATCCAGTGAATTCAATCCAGCACTGGACTGACTGAATATGGCTTTTTAATTATTAGAATGACATAGAGGACGATGATACGATGATGTATGTTATTCTAGTAATTAAAAATCTATATTATTGAAAATAAATAAGTTCAGAAAAATACTCAGGATGGCTGTTTAGATGATTTCAGTCGCGGTGGACTAAAAATCAGACAATTTTCTAGTGCCATTACCGCATTGGATTGGGTCGCTAGACTAGGTGCTACTGAAATAATGTAAATCGTCAAATAAAGTGCCCTCTAAAAGTTAGTATTCACTTGTGGTGTTACGTCACATTTTCATCTGAAATCCTAGTTTAAAATGTTTTAACTGTGCATTATTACCTTTATGGATCCAAATATTTATAATATAACACCCCGACGTTTTCTGTTTTATTTGATAACCAGTTTTTAGTTGCTTATCACATGAATAAGCCACCAAAAGTTAGTTGAAATGAAATGAAGTTTGTAATGTTCTTTGGCAGGAATGTAATGTTAAGCAATTATTTTAATTTTATTTTTTGTGAAATTCACAACAATTATACAAAATCAAATTCAAAAATCAAATCAATCGAATATTCAAATATTTAGGGCTTTTGGCATTATTTTGAATAATTATTGGCTTCGAAACAAACCTTAACCATAGAAGGATCTAAAAAAATTAGTTCTCTAAGAAAATTGTTTTGAATCGGTTTTATATAGTACGTCGATTAATAAAAAGATTTTGGAACTCACTCACTCTTTACTCGCTCTCTATTATTATTTAACGCAGACACACCGCTGCCTGAAGTTGAAACATTTTTTGATTTTTGGCTTAAAGTACACTAGAGTAATATTAATAACATGCATGATCGTTGTATGTGGAGTGGGAGTCTTACAAGAATCGGGAACTTTAATTTCTTAAATATCCGTCACACCACTCTGGCGCGATACCGATTTAAGGGAAAAAGTGGACAGAAAAGAAACCAATAAAGTCATCGGCCTGTCGTAGACGCAGATATGATTTTTTAAATAAAACGTCGAGCAATTCTTTTTTATAGATAGTTCATAGAAACGTTATAATACACAGTTCAAACATTCCAAACAAGGTTTCAGATGTTATTGGGACGTAATAATTAATAACGATCTGAAGTAAGCAATTTCAAAATAAGTTTTGGAGGGCACTGTAGAGAATAATGATTATAATAATTTTTGCCTATGGCATAGTTGGTGCAGCCTAAGAAGTGAGGTGCACCCGAAAGAGGTGATAATATTATTAATTTACATCTTTCCTGTCCCTTGAACCACACATGGTTGAAGAGATTTAAATTGTATGGTGTAAGGCCCTAGCAATGGGCATTTTAGTTATTAAGTAAGTGATATTGGTTTAGAAAAAAAAAATGATGAAAAAATATAAAATTATAAATAGTGGTGGTCATTAATAAAAAGGATAATGGGCAAATCGGTACTCACCTTCTATTGCCAAAGATTGCTAATATTAAAGTAAACTATTCGTGTAATTGAATATGATTCTATGACGCCTTTTTCCTCATATGTCAGTTTGGAACTATACCAGTAAAACCGATAACCTATGTCACTCAATTTGAAGAAGGTGGACTAAACTAACTTGATTAAATTAAAACTTATAAATGCGCTGTAGGTGCGGGAGTTCAGGCGGGTAGGAAACAGTCTTACACTCTCGCGACCAGAGATCACTTAAGGCTATTGCCTATTAAGTGCCACCAGTCAGAGGGAGTAAATGCGCAAGAAAATCAATACTGTAGTAGGGAAAGGTACTATAGAGTTCTTTGATACCTAACAAGTTCATCAACATCATCATCTTTTCTCGTCAAGAAAGGTCAGAAATCTATACTTAAGTTCTGTTATGCTTTCGAGTATTAATTAGCCAATTGTGCTCTTACAGTACATTTTTCAGTACTTTCTAGAATGTACTTTTTGATGAGAATATGCTTTTTGACTGTCATTTTTGATAAACCTACCAAGTACCCATAAAGTTTTTTGGCCATTATATCCCAGAAGATAATACGCATGGCACGGGCTAGTAACTGTTTAAACTCCTTCTAATTACTGTTAGATTGTTTGACGATTCAAAAGCCCTTTTAGTTAACACCCTACCTTTTTTAACGCTGAGACACACGGAAGTGTGTATAGCAAAGACACACGAAACTGTTCTGACTGTTAAAGTTTCCACAATTAGCTTCCAATAGTACGGATTTTGGCTCAGATCAAATTTTTTCAAACTAGAACTGATCATGTTGATGGTCATGTGATTCAGATGTAACTCTTTCTTTAAAAAAAACATTGTTTTATTCAACTCGCGACGAAACAGCTGGAACCTACAATTATTGGACATGGGCGTCATACTACTTAATAATATTTTATTTTATAAAATTATGTACTACAGTGGCATATGAAACTAACGTGAGTACTACGAAACTAAGAATACACCTTGGCTACTTTCGTGTTGCATCGGAAATACAATAAACACCGCCGAAATATCAGGAACTCAAAACAAATAGTAAACATGGTAAATATCGCGTTTCTAGTGTTAATTTTACCATCAATAAAGGCGTTTAAAACCAAA
The DNA here is from genome assembly GCA_949152445.1 of Cerastis rubricosa. Taxonomy (NCBI): domain Eukaryota; kingdom Metazoa; phylum Arthropoda; class Insecta; order Lepidoptera; family Noctuidae; genus Cerastis; species Cerastis rubricosa. The sequence goes on along the minus strand of OX424523.1, from coordinate 17,744,488 downwards.
TGAAAACAGCAAACAGGGTTATTTGAAATTCTTCAGGGCTGAAAATTTCCGTCGTATTTACATACGATAGTCCGGCTCGCCTGGCGAAAGGCCTTCAGGCTATACATAGGTCTGCTGTTACGTATATAAATGGTGCGCTCATTTTTTAATTCGGAAGTTTTAGTCCCGTAGTGTGCTAAAAAAGTGCTTCATAATGATCTCTTAAAAGGTTTACTGCCATTTCAATTACTTTTTGAGCAATTCAAATGTTCCGAACGCTCGACTCGACAATCGTATCTTAGGCAAATACAATGAGAGTTGGAAACATAACGAAAGAGTTATCGATTAAATTCTTAGTAATATTCTAGATGCTTCTTTCACACATACACGCAAAAATGAACAAGCTTCAGTTCCTAGACGTTTTCCTTTTCTGCCTGCTTCTTTAAGTGATCTTTCCATTGACTATATAGAAATGCTTTGTTAATTGTTCGTGCTGATGACTCGGGAGCGACTGAGTTTGCAATAAGTCGGACAAAAGAATCGGATCCATATTTTTCCAGCCTTAGTCTTGCGAATCAATCACGTTGACAAATAGATTTCCATAGTAAATTCCCAAAAAACTACATTTAAAAGGAAAAAAAAAACTGTTTTAAAAACAGAAAAAAAGGGTATGTTAAAGGGTATGCTAATATTGTGTGTTTTACATGAGAACAAAAGGGATAGGTTCTGAAGAATTCTCGGACATTGTAGATACTGTGGTAAATTTTAATAATAAAGTTAGATTTAAAAATGAATAAACGAATTTAAAACAAGCCCATTTTTACTATAACTAAACGAAATCTAAATATGCTTAATTCCTAAACATTGTTGCAATTTAATTTTTCGGAGTATCGGTTCTAACAAAGAGCATCACATTAATTTCGGCTTTGCACTATCACAGTGAAAACTAGCAGAAGATGTTGAGCTTAACGCATTCTTAGCTTCGTAGTGCTCCACTGTTATAGCCAAGAGCGTGAGTATCATACACATTTGCCTATTGTCCTTTTTAACAATCATTGGTAACTTTCAATATGCCATCATAGTACGGGAGGTTCGCTCGATTTTTATAAGGAATAATTTATTTTCTATTGTTTGTTTAATGCAGGGTGTAAAATGATGCATCACTTAGTCACTCACTCAAAGCATTGCACAAAAACGATTGCTGGGAAACGACTCTTCTTTTTTGGTGTGAAGAATCTATTTATGGTATCGTAATCGTGCTGAAGTACACCACCAAAACCGTCGAAATGTCAACTCAACGAGTACTAAATTTTGCGGCTTTGGTGTGGGTCAGGTAGGTAGGTCAGTCAAAGATATAGATACAATTCAGTGTTTGGTATGGTACAGCTCTACGATAGGGTACAACTATACTATAGGAGACAGTCCTACTATAAAAGACAGTGTTACGATAAGGTACAGCTCTACTACAGGAGACAGCCCTAAGATAGGGTGCAGCTCTACTTATAGGAGACAGCGCTATGATAGGAGACACCCCAAAAGACAGTGTTACGATAGGGTACAGCTCTACTATAAGAGACAGCCCTAAGATAGGGTAAAGCTCTACTATAGGTGACAGCCCTACGATATAGTACAGCTCTACGATAGGGTACAGCTCTACGGTAGGGTACAGCTCTATGATAGGTACAGCTGTACGATAGGTTACAGTTCTACTATAGGAAACACCCACACGAAATTACTGCTGTGATAATATCACAAAAAAGTATTCGCAGTGACCGGAAGAACAATTGCGTTTCGGCTTCGTAATGGATCTTTTTACAACCGTTTAACAGCAATAATCAAAATGAGATGCAGTCCGGACCCGAAGGGAAAATACAAAGTAACAGAAGTTGTAAAAGATATTACAAACCGCGCTAAAACTCTATGGGGTGATTTCTGGGACCATTTCTATTCATGAAAAATATTTAGCTTGACTAAGCTCTTTAAACTTCTGCTCTCTTTAGACCGAATAAGTAAGCTGAAGGGACAATGGGCTGGCCATATTAGCCGTAGAACCGATGACCGTTGTAGACGTTTCCTTGAATGGAGACCGCAAATCGGCAAGCGTCAGGTGGGACGTCCTCAAGCTCGGTGGAGCAACGATCTTCGCAGGGTAGCTGGTAGCAAATGGATGAGAGTTACCGAGAATCGAGTTAAATGGATGAGAGTTACCGAGAATCGAGTTAAATGGATGAGAGTTACCGAGAATCGAGTTAAATGGCGTGCGATTAAAGAGATCTATGTCCCGCAGTGGACTTTTTTAGGCTGATGATAATGATAATTTAGCTAGATGTTATATTAGTCGAGCTAATGCGCAAGATTTTTTTTTTACGGACTGTCATTTGATACAAAATGAACTGTTATGCAGCTGAAAAAATAATGCGTTTTTAATAAATAGAATTATAATAGTAATAATCAGCTACATAACTATCAGAGAAAAGACAGTCCACTCGCGATATAACGATGCTACACGACCAGTGCATCTGAGGTTTACAAGGGCGAAACCCTCAACTGACGGCGATTTTTATTGTTTTTAATACCTACGCACTAGCTTATCATGGTGGGTCAAAATGTGCCACTTAAAATACATTAAAGGTGATGGTTTCTTTAACCACATTGCCCTAGTATCCATAGTTTCGAATTTAGCCCTGATGTGCCATCGAAAAATCACGATCTATTCTTACGAGTATTGGGTTCAAAATGATCCCAAAAAATTAGATGTGACTTTTTTGGGGTGAGTTTATGCGCGATGTAAAGATTTTTTTCAACATTTTTATGCTGTAATTTTTACCTCTAGTACCGGTTACCTGGCCTTCTTAAAAGCTATTATTGTTACGATTTTCAAAGGGTAAAACACTTATGTTCAAACTAACGCAACCTCTCGTACTATTATTTCACTATGCAATGTCCTAATATTACACAGAAACAATATTTTAATATTACTGATAACCATAACAGGAAAATTGATCGTCATAGTTACCACGGAAATTAATTATGTGTAAAGACAGGAAGTTAGCTAGGTGCAGTTTTAAATGTTTAATCTTAATTTTAAGAAAAACATAGAAATAGGTAAATTGGTGTCTATGAAATACTAAATCTGGTGAGACGAATAGATATTGTGACATTAATTAATAATTTAGTTAGTCGTTGCTATGCCTAACTGCGGCATCATAGCACAACTTTGTAAAATGTGAGAATTATGTAGATTAATGTCGTTCTTCTAAATGATTAATTTTCGTATATAGCTGGACGTTGTCAGTTCGAGTCTGTTACGTGCAGTTAAACGTATCAAGTAAGTTGGGCCCCCATTTGAATAATTTTGGTGTATATTAACGGTTTTCTCCTTTTTCGTTCCCTCTATACTGAGGATCGCAACAATATAAGACGCATCTCCAAAGTATGCGGCTATCTGAGATAGGGACCATTTGGTTCATGCTACTTCTCACAGGCTCAATCGCTTCCAACTTTCTTGCCTTAACGCGCGTTTCTCTTGTAATATCCTATGGTATAAATTCTTTGATGATATAGTATCCGACCACCCTACTACACCGGGTAATATTCTGTGCTTCTGATACCCGTATGCAGGGGGTAACGGAAATGGTACACATACTTAAGGGTGTGCTACAGACCATGAAACTGAACATGTTTCTCCATCGGACAAACATCGTAATAGCGAAAAAATTATCTGCTGCCCCATACAAAACTTCACTACCTATTTGACCCAAATGTTTAGATGTGTTTTGATACTATTTAACCATACCAGACGTAGCAATTTGATACTTAACCACATTGATATACCACGTACCATCTCGAGGCAATTATTCTTGGCCATCAATATTATTGATGATGATGATGATCAAAATTATTCGATAAGCACAGTTTAGTATGCATGTATTTATTTTATTTTTATACGTGTACGGCTCACAATGTGATCAAATGTCCTTCTGTTGTCAGTAAAGTGCTGAAAACAGAAGCCCTTCGGCCTGCGGTTTCATCCGCATGAAGATTCCCAAAGAAACACACGATGCACTTTAGCATAAAAAATATCCGATGTCCCTCAACAATAGTGAGACTTTTCGTCAGTACAAGTTTTTCGTTTTATATTGGGTCGGAATTGTAAAGTTTAGGTACCTGTAACACATACTTGTACTCAATACGATATTAGTAACCGCAATACGCTAAAAAGATGCAAATCTAAACCCAGCTTAACTGAAGGCGATCTGGTCGCTAAGTTCACCTCCAATATGGCTAGCTAAGCGATACTGATGTACTCGTAATTCTTGTAAACGAGTGAGGATTTATAATATTTTTTGTAAACTCATATACGTTAAACCTGCATAATTCTCACATTGGGATCGCCATCTACCATCAACAAGTAAGTACTTAGGGAACTTTTAATTTAGACGGTTGATGTCGGACTGCCGTCGAATTTTAGGGATTTCTATAAAAACACGACTTCAGTCGATGCCATCGACTGTGACCAGGAAGCGATATTGTTAGTTCAGTTGCTACGGAAGAAACATAATGTTGTAATTTTGTTTTGTTTAAAATATAAAGCTGGTGATTTTTACACACTTTACCCAAGATTAACTGAGGCAGGTAGTATGTGCATTGTTGCCGTTCTGCCAACGGACGTGAGTCGCACTACTCTTGCACGATCTTGCGTCAAGTCCTTTTGTATGAAAATTCATTAACCGCCCGTACGCTGTACGATACCCGGCCTGCAGCAGACCGGCAGCAGCCGTCTTAAATGAAAGTGCCCATAGTCGTAAGGATATTTAAGGTACTCAGCACAGTTTCAATACTATTTAACACCTAAGACATTTCTAGATACCTTTTTACATATACCTACTTAACATTTTTTTGTTAAGAATATATATATGATATATATTATGTTAACATGGGTATAACACTTAATCTCAAATTGATCTTAATTTTGGCTCACCAGAATACGATATATTAGTTCAAAAATTATGATGTTCAGGACTGATAACCTACAGTCAACGGTAAGCGGTACAGAGCCATGATTACTAACTTTTCGTGTCTCAATTGGAAGACATGTGTTGCAGACATGTGGTTTCACAAATAATTTCCTGAAAGAAACCAGCCACGGCGGCCACATACCCAAAATCATTTTCAAACATTAATCGCATGAAATCATCAGCCAAATAAAGCTGATTTCATGTATTCAAAAAAATAGTCGATACTTAAGAAAAAGCTGACCAGATAATGATGTAGTGGTAGAATGCGTTGAAACCCAGGGAAGCCCCTGTTTTCTGAAAAACTGAATAATAAAACCTAGTTCTAATGACCTGTCGATGTACACTATTCAATCAGGATGTTAGTATTCTCTCGCGTTAAATCTGCCTATACGAATATAATAAAGAAGAAGAGTTTGATTTTTTTTAACGCTCTAATATCTGGAAGTACCGGTCAGATTTGAAAAACTTTTTTTGATATCTTGCGAAAGGTTAACGCGTAACTCTATACATGTATTTCCTTAAAATTTTTACAGAATGTTACTCTGACCTCTAAAACAACAAATAATAAAAACAAAATAAATTTTAACATTAAAGGCGACGGGTATACATACAAGAAACGTGTTTCTTTCGGAAGCGTTTCGTGTGCGAATCCAGCTCGCACTTGGCCGGTTTTTTTACTGCTTTCGTGCACCGAATGCAGAACAATAAACTTTTTCAAAAAATTAAACTAAAATTTATCGTTGAAGAAATTTCTATTAGGAAAATGGTTATCAGTTATATTAAAATGTGAAATTTGCTGTAACAGTAAAACCCCGATTAATCAAACGAAATTATATTAGTTACTAATAATTTTCAATTTCTCACAATATAATTTAAAATAATGAATAGAAGATCAATGAAAATTACAATCACAAATATATCTAAACATATATAATTACTAAAGATATTGGGATTGACGACGCTATAAAGTTAACCATGGATAAACGGACTTTATAAGCTCATGGGGTAAAATAACCCAATTAGCAAACTGAACACTGGGTGAACAGCCCAGGTTCTTTTTATTTCTCTCTCGGCTTTAAGGATGAACGGGGGCCTTTGCTCAGGAGCGGGCTCCTGAGCAAAGGCCCCCGTTCATCCTTCTACTTCTCTCGAAGTTATACTTCTTCTCGCCAATTAATTAGGTAGCCATCCAAGAGGTTTCCACCATCATCTTACCTCTAGTTGCCTCAGGGCTCCAGTCTCGTGAAATACTGCAGGACCATATCTTCGCCGGCATCTGGCAGACTAACTAAAACAACTCGTGAAGGTTACGCTCTCTAGATTTCCAACAACAAACAGCAATTAAATCCATTAGGTCTAGACAAAGACTTGAAAAAGACCCCACAATTTGTTCTCGGTTTGGTAATTAGAATTTGTACTATTTTTGCATTTCGAAGAGAAAATCGGGTTTTTACTTACGGCCTTTATTTATCTATTATTTTCCACAGCAGGTGGAGTCACGTATTGCCATATTTGAAAGTTACCAATAATTATTATTAAACTCAACATCAACATCCCCTGATTACATGAGTCAATCATAACGAAACTGTAATAGGTATTCATTGCTTTACATAATAAATTAATACATATCATAGCCTTATTGCTCATCATATATCTATTATGATTAGCTATACGGCTGCAATAAAAAATAAACGTTGTCACTGCCACTCTAGAAAAGTCAAGCCACATATATAATAATGGAGAATTCTTCAAACAGCTACGTAATTACGTTTATATGTTATATAATACTTTTGAAAAATTAATGTAATATAATAATCATTGATTTCCTTCACGATTGAGTCACCACAGAATGGCAGAGTTGATATTATAACTGTTTACAAATATGATTTCTGTAAATAAACCTAACTTAAGTGTTTCACTTAGTAAATAGTAATAAATAAGTATGTTAATTCTTTATTTTAACACACACACACACACACACTATAATAAGTTTTGTCACAGTCAAAACTTTTCAATGCAAAAATCAGTATTATCACTTTTGAACGGGTTTAAACTGTGTATTTCATAAAACTAACTATCCTTACGTATTATTTTGGTAAGTATTTTTACGACACCTTATAAAAATTGTTAAAGTAATTAAAATGAAGGTGTTCAGCAAAAACACATTTCAATAGAAGAGACTTGTTTAAGCGGTTTTGACAGAAACTAGTCGAAACCGCTTTTGAACGATTATCAGTTTGGACTGTAACATATTTATTATTTGTAAATATTACGCGGCATAAAAACAGGATGGAATGAACACCGAAGCTAAAATAAGGAAATTTCTTCAGTAGAAACTTCACATTGATGGTAAAAACAGCTGTTTCCTACAAAACTGCAATACACGGTCAAAATGTATGGAGCAGCTGTTTGTTGTTAATTTCCAATGAAAAATGTCTATTTGGTATTCGAAGGGGTTCAGAATGTTGTACTGATTACGTGATAAGCGTTGTAGTGTCGGTGTCTCTTCCACCTTGTACAATACTAGGCTATATTACTGTCCCACTGCACGGAAAATAGTCGAATGCAATTAGAGAAAAAGGTGGAATGATGTTTAAAGTTGTCGGATTTTCATGCGACTTTTTTTATTGAGTTCCTAGAGGTGTGGAGAAGCAAATTTAAAAAATGTGTCCCCGAATATCTTTATTTTATTTTTGTATTTCCTTGTCTTGTTTTTAACCGACTTCAAAAAAGAGGACCCTACCTTCTTTTTTTTTTCGTATAACAACAACTTGAACGACGAATTTATATTGTGGCATAGTAGTGTGACCTGTGTGCTCCCATTGAACACTAATTTGGTATGTTTATTTGTTCCTTGTTGTCAATGAAATGCATAAAGTATTTTGTTTTAGATTTCCTATCTTCTTCATTTATTTCTAAAATAAATAAAAATTTAGAGTACGCTTTCTTTTGTTATTAGTGACTGACACGTTTTCATAGATAACTAGCCAATAAATGTTTAAGAAATCACACTTATGAGTAAAGTGACTTAAAATATCAGGAAATCGATTGTTAATGAAGGCGTAGTTTTTCAAAATGTTTCCATATAATGTACAATTAATTGTTCAAATACTCATTTTAATAGCTATCTATGAGGCATAATGACTAAAAACATAATTAAGAATACTTCTTAAATATTTATTTATTTAACTTTCTTCTTCACACCTCTAGGAACTCAATAAAAAAAATCCTATGAAAATCCGACCACAATAAACTTATTTTCACTTTTTAAGTAGTTTTTGGCTAATTGCACTCGGCTAAACTCTCTCCTCGTACAGAGAAGGAATGATCACCACGCTTGCTCAAGGCAATTTATTTATTTACAGTTTTAATCGATTTAGACGTAGCCTTTAGATGTTTTTGCTAATTTGCTATAAATAATTCCATGACAGTCATAATAACAACTCTGAGGGAATAAAAGAAAATAACTTAGCAATTCTTAATTGTTATTTTGTCGTTTGGCTTTCATATAATCAAAAGTGACGAACAGTAATATTAAGGATGTTTTTTATAAATAGGACAACATGGTGAAATCCGAATCTGTAATGCTGCGGACAGACTAATGATACTGACAGGTACGAGTAACATGCAAACGTGAATGGAGCATTTCATCAGTGCGGACGCAGCGCGTGCACGAAACAAACATGTACCTACTCGCATATGTGGCCGGTGTAGCATCGGTCTACTGAAAACACGCGAAGAGAATGGAGTGTGTCGACAATCGTCATAGTCAGCATTCACAATGCTGGCCATGAAGATTGTCAGTGATTCATTATTAATAATACATTATTAGGTTATTATTAGGTCTTAGAAAAACGCCGTTGGTGGCGTATAGTGTTGTAAAGACAGAGAGCTGGTGCAAATTTAATGGCCGACATTATTCCATAAAACTCGTGTTCTGGATACCTCGATTAATTGTAAGGCGTATGGAATTTACGAAAATTTACAGATAACTCCGCGCGCGACTTTTAATTCTCGTGTGTCATGTGGATGGCAAATTATTTCATTTCACGTTTCGTTACGTTTGTCTGTGCGCATAAGAGATACACGGAAACTTTCTTAGGGAACTTTAGGTCCTTTTTCATGAAAACACATATTAATTTTTTGGTCAAATGTGTTTGATACATACATAAATGAGTCAAGTTGACCAAATTTTACCCCCATATTCTAAGAGGCAAACCAAAACCATTTTTGGATTTAGTCGAACTGCATTGCCATGACAACAGTTGAAAATACGCACCAAATCGTATTCCTAGAATTTCTTGGCCGCAATTGTCGGATCTTCAAACAAGGTACCTCCTGCAGCTACCTATTTTTGCCAAACTCATAATTGCATCCTGCTTCAATCAAATCAAAATCAGTGCTAAAGATGTCATATCTCACTTAAATCAATGTTAAAAATGCATATAATTAATAGTTTTCCGGTACTTCAACTTTGACAGATGAAAAGTAGGCGTTTATATGTCAATTGATAAAAAAACAGGGCAGAATGTAGGCGTGGTTAGTCCGACTTAAGTTCAGTTATAAGAATACCAGTGCCTTTAGTCTCTGTTTCTTGTGAGGATCATTTCATTGTATCGGAACAAAACACAGCAGTTTTTTTATCACATTTAAAACAGAGTTTTGATTATTGTAATATGGTTTATTTTCACATGTCTCTTCTTTTATTATTGAGAAGGCTTGAGAGCAAACCTAACGCGCTTAGTGTGAAATAATAAGAGGTGCCGACCGGCCCCAATTGCGTGCTCTTTTACGGTCGCGCTGCCGACCGGCTCCTATTGCGGCGCCTCTCGCTCCGCGACCAACAAGCGCTAACAGTCACCAAGTTAGCCGCCCAGTTCCAAGCGTATAACTCGAGCCAGTCTGTGAGAAAAGAAGAGCGCCGGCCGATGCCCTCGGAGCCGGTCTGTGTGAATGGACCCTTAAACCTGATCATGTTAAAAATACTGTGCTAAAGTATAACACACAGTGCCAAACCACACAGCTAGGCCGGTGAGGTTCTAAAATTGACTAAGCACTGAGGCTCTGTTACGGAACTCTACTTCGAATAACAGGTTAAATCGTTTGCAAAATACAACATAAGAAAATGGCAACTTAATTGAAGCAATTATTTTTGTGTTCTCCGGCGACTAAGATACTTATTATTTTAGAATGGAATGAACTCCTTATTGTGAGCTACTATTTGCGATATTTTTCAATTCAGTCTTACACCCAGAGTTCATATAAAAATCCCATGATGTAGAACCATCTTTTGCTGTCTCGTTTTGTCTTCCTATATAATGAAACGATCCTTAGACGAAAGACAGTCGAACAACATTTTAAAAATAGTAGTTTTTTACTTATTTTAAAAGACAACTCGCTCTCGTGACAAAATATTTAAGTGTGCCGAAATGGTTTTCATTAAAAGAAGCGCTCGATTTCATAAGAAAGTTTCCATTTATCGATTCAGATTTCCCCATGTTGACCCCTCTTATAAGGAACAAACTGTATCTATCTAATAACCATTCTTATTGTTTGCTTTTTTATCAGAATGTTGGACCACGAAAGGGATGAATGAAAGGCATTTGCATGTGGCTGAGATGAGAATGCTAAGGGATACGTGTGGTGTTACGTGAATGGACAAAATAAGAAATGAGTACATACGAGGAAGTAATGCATTAAAAGTTGTGTGGTCATCGTAGTTGTTGTCGCATGTGATGCGGAAGAATGAGGAAAATGGCGTGAGGAAAGTTTTGAGTATGAATGTGGATGGCTATAAGAGTAGAGAAAGACTAAAGAAACTGTAGCGGCACTACAAGAAGTACTACAGCAACATAGAACAAATAGTACTTAGTACACCGCCTATGATACAACTGAAAAAGTAAGTAGTTCTATGGAGTATCGAGGAACTATGCACCCTGTTCTTCATACTCCTGAACTGGTGACCCCGAAATTGACGCAAGCAGCCTACGAGCAATGTGACGTCATCGTCATCGACATCACTTCCTCAAGCTTTCGAGCAGCGAGTCTCCCAGCCAGCCAGCTTCAAATGGGTATTTCTGACCAGCAGCGTGCTGTGGAAGCACATTCCTGGTCCGCACCCTCAGCCTCACCAAGCGCCCTTGGAACAGCACACTGCCCTTTCGAGCTTCAAATCTTCAAGTCGATACCACTAGCTGTCAGCCACATCGCGACGCAGTACCACGTCTGCCGCACTGGAGCAAACGCAGTACCGGGCACGACTCACGTGGGGTTCGCACCACTACCGCAGACTGTTCCGACTCACCGAGAACGATGCGGCAACGAGCTTTCATTGGCCCAGCAAAAACATCACAAGATGTATGAACGACTCATTCTACAATCGATCTCAATCTCCAGGAGCAAGTGATGTAGCGTCACTACAAAAAGTACATACTACAGCGCCATTGATGACACAACTAAAGAACTAACATCAATTTCCCACAACGCGCAAGCTAAGTTATCCGCGAGTTAAGATTATTTTGGAAAACCCGACAACAATTGTCGGGCAATAGCCCACCAGACATAAAACTCCTCTGGTCGGAGGATTCTCTCTTTTCTTTGGAGTATTGAGGAACTTTACAACCTGGACCTCAGAATACTACAAAACGATGGACGAACTGTAAGAAGGATGATATGGCATGAAAGGACCTGTCTGATGAGATGACGAGAAAAGTATGGAAGAAGAAAACGTGCTGCGCCAAATGAATTGGGATAAGGTCGAGAGAATGATGTTTGTTTGGTTTTTGTTTAAAATTTGTGAGGTTATTCGCTATTTACTACTGTGCTTTTATTAATTAGAAAATACAAAATAGTAAAACAGCCCAAAGGGTTTTCAGCAATCATATCGAGCATGAAAACTTGAAAGTTGTTGTGATGCGAGGACACTAAAACTATATTTGATAAGTTTCCGATAGAAGCCTTGCGTGATCATGAACACTCTAATACTACAATATGTAGGAAGATCTGACGAAGATAATATTGTACCTTTTCTCTAAATCTGGGTATCTGAAGTTGAGTCTGTGTAAATCGTTTTGTTACAGGCAAGTACGAGAAATCAATTTTGCTGGATACACCGTTGCAGAATTTGTCCTTTTTTGAAAACTGAAATTAGGCTCCTGCCCGGAGACCTACTATCTGAAACTTTTCAATTATAGTTTAGCATTCTCTCATCACGCCTCACCTACTTGACTGTCAACTTTTCTAGTTGTATATGCTTGCTGTAATACCGTCTGGGCTAGTCTACCAGAAGTATGCAGTGGCATACTTTAGTGAAAGGCGCTGTCTCGCCGGGAGCCTTTAATGGAAAGGTGGCTGTACACTGTTGTAAGACACACGGGTGTAAGACTGTACAGCCGAACGAACACCAAGGCTAGACGAGCGCTCCTATATACACTCTCGCGCTCGCCCTACCTGGAAGTATCTCGGCGAGAGCCTGCAGCCACGTTAACAGTCGAGATTCGAGCATTTCATCAAGGAATGATGAGAACCTAGCAATACAGTGCAAAACCTGTATCGATATAATTTTGTACATTCTTGTTTCTGTACAAAACCGAATCTTAGATTGTTTTGCCGCGTTTTCACTACCCTGCCAAGTGAACATTTTGTTTTCACCAAATGTTTGCTATTCTGCTGATATTGTCTCTAAACAGAAAATAGTATCTGTTTTCACTACAACGAGAAAACGAACACTAGTTCTAAACAAAAGCTCGTACAGACAGCGTTAGTATTTGCTAACCCCTCAACACTCCAGCCGAGAAGGCCGGGGAGTAACTACTTAATGAAGCTGTGTGTACTAGACGGTTTGCTGGCGCATAAAAAAGGCCCAACCCCAACTGAGCACGTCCAACGTCGAGCGAACGCACAAAGCAACTCAAAGAATAGAATACTTGTACCAAGAGCAATTGCTTAAGTATTCTAGTCTTTGAACTGCTCGCTCACCGCTGATGTCGTTTTCACTGAATGAATGAATAAACGATCGTTTTCCGAGCCCAACCGATCATCACCGATTTTATACATGTTCCCTCGCTCAAATGTTTTTATTTACTGTTTACCAAAAGTTTGCTGGCTCAGAACTGTTCAGGACGATAAGAGAAAACGCAGCTTTACATTACAGGCAAAGGTTCTCACCTGTCCAGGAACTTCTAATTGTAACGGTATGTCCAGAATCGAATATTGATTTGTTACAGTACAGGCGAATGTTCCCTCACCGGGAAATTCTATTTGTTACGTACTCGTAATGCTCAAAATCGAATCTTGGGTTATTACATTACAAGTCAGTGACCAAACCAGCGAGGCATTGACTACCTCGTTGGTCGAGTCGTCGCAAGCGCGGCTGCTGAGCGTAACGTCCTGGGTTTACCTGGTTACCGGGTCGGGCAAAGTTTTATTGGGAATATCTCAGTAGCTGCCACGGAGTCTGGATGTGTGCCCGGTTGTTGGCAATAGGCTCGCCTCCTATTACGTGGGACTTAAAACATAACCAGCGAAATGTGGATGTACACCTAAAGAAGTTCCCGGTACACCTCTGCCTAACCCTTTGGGGATTACAGGCGTAAGTTCTCTCATCGTGAACTTCTATGCTCAAAATCGAATCTTGGATTGTTACGTTACAGTCGAATACTCCACAGAGAAGGTTATTATTTATTCGTTTTATTTTGACAATAAGTTATCATCTATTTTTTCAGTTTACAGCTAATTAGATAGTACACGTTTCGTTATGATTGATATATTATAAATAGTTTTTAAATATCAAATTGTGCTTTTTGAAACAGAAAGTCATGGGCCACCACTGTTTAAAATTTTTCTCCCAAATCTAGGTTTTTAATTTATTATTCTTTTTTATTTCACAACATTATTATGAGGAAGAATATTTTTAGAGCTTCGTTGAAACGTGGACTGGCTTTCTCCTACTCCTTCAAGAACCCACCTTTATCAAAAATGGGTCACGTACAGAGCCAGTCGCAGCAAGCCGAACCTGGCCCATCGACAAGTCAAACAGTAAAGGTATATGAACACTAACATTTAAGTAGGTGTATAATGTGCTTAGCTTTATATAAGTTTATAACCTAGATTTTACTAGGTTTCTAGGTCCTAACCGAAAGCGACCGTTGCGCAAATATGCGATCGTTGCGATCGTTTATATTTCAATATGGTGACATTATTCGAAATGGGCGCGACGATCACTTGCGGTTACGACTATCGGAAAGTTTGCTATAATTATAATATAGAGAGGGACCACAAATCGACCCAAGAACGATCACCACGTATTCCGTTCATTATTTGTGAACCCCCACATAGAAATATTTAATTTTAATTACTATTAAGTACTGAATACGTGGTAACCTTTGGTGCGTCGATGTCCCTTGCATCGTAAGGTGGATTTTTGAGGTAGGTATTATTAAAAATTCGTATTATTATTTTTTTAGTTTTCCCTAGGGATTTTTTCCGTAGCATTATTAGATGCGGATTAAAAGTAAAGTAAACATTTCATAAATATTATTGAGAAATCAAGTCTCGTACTTTTGGTCTGGCATTCATATTATTCATCTAGTTTAGATGTGAAAATAGTATTTTGATGTGAGTGTACAAAACAAATCACTCAAAGTGGGTTTGCATCGTCAGTTTAAGGTGCTTACTCAAGCTGCTGACGTTCTCTACAGACTCCAAACGAAATATCCTGTTCCTTTTGAAAGTCGGCTCAAAATAAAAATAATTTCATAACCCACTTGCGTGTAGATAGTTTCGACCACTGTTCCTCCAGCAGATATTTGACTAGTCAAATTCCATTAGAGACAGCTATTTGGAATTAGGATTGCAGTACGTATCGAGTTAAACTCCTAGAGTGACCGATCCCTAGTGCGAACTTACACCATGTAATGTCTTGTTCATTGCTCTGCCTGCGTTCCATAAAGTAAATAAGCAAAATGATACATCCGCACCTAATAATGTTACCTATGTTATATTCCATTTATTAATTACCGCCTTTTTTTGTGCTCAGGGAGTCAAGGAACATTCGCCTGTCCCTGGGCCTGGTCCGGAGAAGGCGGACAAAAAGCCAACAAGGAATGTAAGCAGCAGGTAAGAATCAGTTAACTTATATACACATATTAACTGTTTATTTTGATGATTCCATTGCCTTTTCTTACAAATATTTACAAGTAATAAAAATAGAATGGTGAATGGATTAACTTATACAACGTGTAACGTTAAATGCGCAAAACCTGAAAATTGTTTGATCAGAATAACGAGCAGAATCAATTGAACCACTTTTTAATATAGGTCACATTTTTTCAAAACATCTTCATTAAAAATGTTGTCCTGTCTATTTGTTCATAGGTCAAGCCATAACGTGCGCAAACCCGCCAAAATAGGTAAACAAACAAAAATGTTTGTCGTACAATTTAATTTTTCTTATACGCGGGAAAAAAAGAAAGAAAGAAAGAAACAATCAGAATTTCCAGTAAAACTAAAACAGCACATAAAACCTTTACGTTTTTTTTAAAGGTTTTTTTTTCGCAGCTAATTAGGTTAATTTGATTAAAAATCATTTGGGGTGTCTGAGGTTTTGCGCATTTAACGTTACACGTGTGCCACACGCGCGGTTTCGTAAGTAAACTACAGCGGATCCAAATTAGCCACTAACCGTACCGTACATATAGACTGCAACTTTTGTTTAATGGATCGGAGAGGTAGGTAGGAAAAGCACTACAGTATCACTATTAATGAAGGAGAAATAGAACTGTTTTGCATTAAAACAAAACGGTTATTATGTGTGTGGAAAACACACAGCATCGATTTGAAGATGAATCGTAAATTGTGCCTTAAAGATTACGCAATTATGTCTGTTACCTGATCGTTTCCCTGTTACTACTATGTCTTTCACCCATAAGCAGAGTGCATCCTGGAACGTACCTGTCAATCCGACGGGTCATTGACAGGAATTGTCAATTTGCCATACTCTACTTCAAACACCAGCAAGAACTTTGCTTCGATGCTGTATGTTTTCCACACACATAATAACTGTTTTGTTTAAATGCAAAACAGTTCTACTAAATGTGTCTCCAAACACACAGCATCGATTTGAAGACCTGTTTGAAATCTGCTTTTGAAAGAAAATCGGAAGGATTTAGATGCTATGTGAATGTAGAATATAGTATATAAACGAATATTTCGACGTACTTAAAATCGTTAAATATTAACGGTTGTGTGAACCGTGGTCACTATAACACTACCACGAGCACTAATATTCACTTTCGATAAAGTTAACCTCAAAATTTACTAATTTTCTAACAAAATTAAGAACAGAAAAAAATTGCGTCAATTTCCCGGCTAAATTTAGATGCTATGACAAATTGACAATTCCCGTCAAGAACCTGTCAGTTGGAAAGGTACGTTTCAGGATGCACTCTGCTTATGGGTGAAAGAGATAGAAGTAACAGGGAAACGATCAGGTAACAGATATAATTGTGTTATCTTTATGACTTAATTGTAATGCATCTTCAAATCGATGCTGTGTGTTTGGAGACACATATAATAAAACGTTATTTCACTATGGTAGAACTAGCGTACAATATCCACGAAACTGTACAATTGAAATGTGTAAAATAAAACGAGTCCGCGTATCAGTGCCTCAGTTTATCTCACCCGCCAGTTTATTTAATTCGTTAATTTCGTTGATTAGTGGGTTTGCTGATTAAACAGTTTTGTGAATGAGTTTTCAATATTTGCCATTTTTTTGGATTCGACAGTTTTATTCAATTCGTTAGTCACAGTACATTCAATAGGAACCAAAACAAAAGTGGAAGTTTTAAAAACATCAAAGAATTTATAACAGAACATTAAAAAAGCTTGGTTATAAAATTTAATTTTTAAGGTCAGATAATGCAAAAGAATTTTGTGGTGCAGAGATTAGAAAATATGTTAATAACTTATGGAATATAATATTAAAGAAGCGTAACATACACTCGTGAACACAACGGGTGTGTTGAGATGGAAATGCGTACTGTTATGGAGTCTGCTAGAACCATGTTATTCGAAAGTAACATAAAGAAGAACGTGGGGTGAGAAGCTATTAATACTGCTGTGTTTGTGATAAATCACACGAACACGTTAACTAAAATACTAGATGCCAAACGAGCTATGTTGGAATAAACGATCCATGCAATATTTCAGCACGTCTTTGGATCAACTGTAGGAGTGCATATTCCAACACAAAGGAGATTGAAAGGGGTTGGAAGATTTTGTATGAAGCGTGGTGCCTAACTTCAGCCATTTTAATATTTTCTCAAAGTTGCAGCACGCATATGACCTCTATTAATCAATAAGTGGCATCAATACAGATTCGTTTTTCATGAGACAAAATTTTCCGAAACGTCACATTTCCGAGATATTAGCTATCAAAGTTAGAATCTATAATCACGTACTTTCCCTATTGTTCTTACTATTATTTTCTTTTACACTCAAATGTGTGTACACTATAGTCGCAACAAATATAATACATATAGTGAGTACCCAGTCGATCGGTGTTGCTTTCATCAATGTATCTAGTGTTGCAGACGTGATCCATCGTTGTGCTCAAACAAAGCGTAGCTTATGTTCTATCAGTTCGTTCTTCAGTTCGAGCGGCTGGCTCTCCAAAAGCGAAGGATGACATATAAGGTGCTGGCGGATGATGACGTTTACAAGGCAAGAGTATTTATAAGTAGTAGGTGTAGCTGTGCAGAGATTGCCTACCCATCACTAGAGAGAGCTTGCACCCGCACAGAGCTTTAAATGGCATTATACCGTGCCCGCCTCCATAGATTTAAATATACTGATGTAAAATGACTATTTCATCAGCGTCGCTGCCACAATCTTAAACGTTGTTCGCTGTATTACAAAACAGCAACTTATTAGAAATCAAAACACTTACTAAGGCTCCTTCATTTATAAGCTTTTTAGACATTTTCCATACGCTACACACTAGCATTCAATTAATATTATGAGGCTATCAGTGACTTGCATAGTTAGGTATATTTTATCGGAGTCTCCTCGATAACTTGCCTCCACGGCGATATTCTTGACCTACATTGATTACGCCACTTAATTTATTGGTTCATTGTGCGCGCTATGCGTGACCGAAATACTGGCCGTTGTACATTAAACGGGAAACACAGTTGCCTATTGGAGGTGCCAACAGTGAACAGGCTAATCTAAGCTGCCTATACAACCGCCAAGTAAGTACTAGCGGTTTAGACATAGGTAAGTAACTAGGTAGTCATTTAATGGATCTATTCAGAGTCTATGTCAATTTACAATAAAACTAATATTTTTTTGTGCAAGTATATTTATTACCAGGTCACCAGATCATGTTACTGGAATTTTAAAGCTAACAATCTTATTATGGTACAGTATCATAGTCGCACTATGATGGGCAAGAAAGTTACAGAAAACAATTCGAGGTGCACCCGGTACAAATAGTACATTGCATTACTTGATAACCATGTTCTTTGGAGCTTATATTTTTTTATTTATCGCACTCACGCAATGCAATTATAACTGCTGCTTGGGTGTGATATCCTGCACGCATCAGCATGGGGCACTCTGATGCGTGTATGATGCTTGTATCGCATTCTCGTTCTCAATACCAGTCGGGAGGTTAGTTAAGTATATGTAAACGCATAATCATCTGAGTCGTCGGGCAATAAACGTCAATGGCGATAGGAATGTGCAACAGAATATAGTTATATATATGTATAGGTATCACTACGTATCTACCTGCGACACATACCTGCCAGACCTGATGGATGACTTTACATCCAATATCTATATAAAGTCAATGCATCCGATATTATATCTTGTGATTCCATTTTAAAAACAAATTAGACTTACATGTTAAGTAGCGAAAACTATACATATAAGTACACACATCAAAAAAGACCAAGTGCTCATTTACTGAGCGTGGCGCGTCGGGCAGCGCGACGGGCGTTGCGTCAAGCGGTGCGTTTTGCGGCGCGTCGGATGGTGCATGGAGCGTCGTGCCGTGGCCCGTGTTCTCACAAGCGCATTCACAAACATAATGCAATGTACGATGTTGTTCGTAAATGAGCCCAGTTTTATCGACAAATTCGAGTTTCTCTTGATTCAATACTATGTCACAATAGTACATTTGACATTAGGTAGAGAAAATCTTATGAGCTTAGTTTTTTTTTCATTTAATACTAAATTATTGAACTCTAATTGAAATACCGAAAACAATTCCTCATACAATGTTTATTTATCATTATATATTTACATTACTTACAAAGTACAAATATATCTAAATTAATAATAAAATATGTACAAATATCAAAATGACAATGACTCTTTTTTACATAATACATTAGTCCATGATCAGTTGCATAACCCGTCAAAAAAAAAAAAAAATAGTGTCTATGTTAGGTGATGGTATTGCCTGAAGCCAGGGACCCGACTCCCACTCACCCACAGCCAGCAGGCGGGCACGCTCAGCAGTATTGGTAGACGTATTAATAAGGCTATTCCGTACCAACCTGCAGGTTCGGCTCATCCCACTGTCTCTGGAAAAATGGGTTCTCGAGCCGATCCATATCCGGGCAAGCCACTTTCCAGGCGTCCTCTGCGTCTGCCAAGCACGGCACTTACGAATCAACCAGGGAGAGAGTTAAAATCTTCCTGTTTAGCTTTTCAGTGCTGTGGACAGACGACAGGAACGCCGGTAAGTTTACACTAGAAATTTTGCGGACGCCGAGGCCACCAAAACGAATTGGTAGGGTAGCTTGCAGCCACGCTCGGTCGTCCAGGGCCACATTAAGAATGGATGTTAATGTGTTGCGAATAATTTTGGAGAGTCTATCCGAAATATCAATAAAATGTTTGATTTTCTCTTCGATGAAAGATGAAAAACTTTCTTCTAAAACAGGGGAACCTAGGAGGTGCAGGGAACTTTTTTCTAAAATTTTGTTTTGTGGGGCTATTGCATTAAATTTAGCAATAGTCGATTGTCTGTCAGTGACGTCAGAGAGGTAAATTTCGCACTTTGAGGGGTTAAGGTCCAGGCCAATAGATTTAAATTTCTGTTTGAGGAGTTGAACGTCATGCAAAACGATGTCAACATCACCTCATAACGTTTGAATTTATTTGTGCGATTATGGGATGAATAGCTAAACTGAAAATGACAGGCCCGAGAGGGTCACCTTGTTGGCAACCAACTGCAGATTCCAAAACGTTGTCCTTGTATAATAATTTTGATGGATGCCCATAACATTGCCAGATAAAACCATAAATTTCGGGTAGATTTTTTTAACTTCAGCCAACAAAGTGTCCCTATTTTCAAGAAAATCAGCTACGCGGACGATATGGTGCTGCTGAGTGCCTCGGACTGCGGGTACAGAAAACTGATGAGTATCTGTGTCTGTGAGGGTTATGCAACTGATCATGGACTAATGTATAATGTAAATAACACCCCTCTTTTTTGGTCGGGGGTTAAAAAGAGTCATTGTCATTTGTTATGGTCTTTCAGGGCGGGTAGCTTAGCGTTCTTTTTTTTTTTTGTTCTTTGACTTTCAAAAGTGCCTGTAATGGTCTAATTGAAATAAATGCTTTGAGTTTGAGTTTGAGTTTGAGGGCAGAGAAATACTATTGAAATGCCAGCCATAAAGCTGAATGGCACGCCTTTAGAAAGAGTAGTTATTTTTAAGTACTTGGGCCACTTACTTACTCCCGAGTTGAAAGACGATGCAGGCATTGAACGGGAGCGAAGGGCGCTGTCGGTCAGAGCGAATATGGTGATCCGTAGGTTCGCACGATGCTCAGCAGAAGTTAAAATTACTCTCTTTAGAGCCTACTGTACTACATTACACATGCAGCCTATGGGATAACTACACGCAAAGGTCGTACAGCGCCCTTCGAGTCCAGTTCAACACATGCGTTCAGGATGTTGTTGGGATTCCCCCGTTACTGCAGCGCTTCGACAATGTTTGCGGAGGCACGCGTAGATTGTTTTTATGCAACAATGCGAAAGAGAGGCACCTCGCTGGTTCGGCGAGTGCGGGGGAGATCCAACAACATGTTGGCCGCGCTCGCGGAAAGGGTGGATTGGGCCTACGATTAATCACTGCTGTAGGTTACACATTGAGCGCAGATAGTGTGGCAACACTGCAACAAGGTCTATGTGGCACCTATTTGTTGTTTTGTTTTAATAATTTCTTTGTTCAATAATTTCTATTTAATTTCAAAGTACCTACATAACTATTTAATTGATTATTTAATGTGACTGTGAGTATTATTTTTTTCATTTAATTAGTCTGTGAAACTTTTTAAATTTATTATTATTTCCCTTCATTCATTTAAATATACAAATTTAATACATTTTTAAATATTCCTTAAAAAAAATAAAAAAAAATATTTAAAAATATAAAAATTTTTAGCCCACCGGTATCGGGAACAGGGTCCAAGCTACCGGCGGTCAGGGCTACACAGAAAGGAACCTCCTAACAATACGTGCCGTGTCCAGAAGCACTGCTTTCTGAATCAAGCCTTTGATCCAGCTGTCAAGCGAAACACTCCGCAGATGTTGGTCGAAGCTTTTGGCTATTAAGCCATTGGCTGACACGACTATCGGCACAATGACTGCTGTTGTCACGTCCCACATGTCAACAACCTCACGAGCCAGATCTAGATACTTGAGTTGCTTATCTTTCTCTGCTTTCAAGAGGTTCTCGTCATGCGGGACCGTTATATCAACAATCATTGCGCGACGCTCCAATCGATCTCCAATGTCAGGCTTATTGGCAACAATAGTCCTGTCAGTGACGATAGATCGATCCCAATACAACGTGATATTACCATTATCGAGAGCTGGGTCTGGCGCATACTTATAGTATGGCACTTCTGATTCGACAAGATTGTATTTCAAAGCAAGTTGCTGATGGATAATCCTGGCAACAAGGTTATGTCTATGCAAGTACTCTCCGTTAGCTAGGCGAGAACAACCAGAGATAATATGTCTGATGGACTCACCCGGACGGTGGCATGCCCGACACACATCCACCGTCTCGTCCTTCATAATATGTTTCCGGTAGTTATTCGTCAGCATTACTGCGTCCATTATTGCAAAGACAAAACCTTCAGTTTCCCCGAAGAGGTCACCAAAACGCAGCCAGGATACAGACGCTAAGAAGTCTACATCGGGCCCATGTAAGGCCCGGTAAAAGCTTCCGTGAAGCTCCTTGCTCAGCCATACCACCCTGCGGTCATTAGTGTCTAATACTACAGGCTTGCGCCAGTTATCGTTAGCCAAGAAGAGCGGGATAAGGCCCTTGTCTACTGAGACCACATCTCGGTGCATCCCCACGTTGGCTTCTAGGAAGTATTCCCTGAGACTGCATACCTCACGGTTGTGCAGGGTCTTAGCATTTAAGAAACCACGACCCCCACACTTCCGCGGAATATACAGTCTCACAACCGACGACCGTGGGTGATGCATCCGATTTGCGGTCAGCAGTACGCGGACCTTCCCATCTAGGGCATCAAGTTTTGTCTGAGTCCATTTGAGTATGCCGAAAGAATACAACAAAACCGGCATGACCCAACCGTTGAAGGCGCGCACCTTGTTTCTGCCTGACAGAAGACTGCTTAGCACCTTATTCAAGCGGCCAAAGAACGCTTCTTCAACGATTGTTTCATGTCAGCAGTATTTATGCCTAATGCTTCCGACATACCCAAATACTTGTAGGTTTCTGTTGAGGAAAGGGATCGAAGGTGTACGGAATCCGTGAGTTAAGTTACCACAGATTCCGTAATCTCCCCTCGCTTCTCATGCATGACTGCACATTTATCCACACCAAATTCCATCCTGATGGTGCTACTGAAAGTTTCAGTTACCTTCAGTAGCTTCATTAGTTGAAAATTGTTGGGGGCAAAGATTTTCAGATCATCCATGTAAAGAAGGTGAGATATGACCTGATCACCTCTCCTCAACCGATAGCCTAGACCTCAACCTTCCAGCAGTGTGCTAAGATGGTTCAAGGCTAACCAAAACCACAATGGACTCAGACTATCACCCTGAAATATACAAAGCTCGATCCTTATCGGTTCGCTGTTCCCCTGCATCTATCGACATCCTGGATAGCGAAGGACCGTCCTCCATTGCCCCATACACGACTCA
Source organism: Cerastis rubricosa (assembly GCA_949152445.1). Taxonomy (NCBI): domain Eukaryota; kingdom Metazoa; phylum Arthropoda; class Insecta; order Lepidoptera; family Noctuidae; genus Cerastis; species Cerastis rubricosa. Next base: position 17,721,289 of record OX424523.1, on the reverse strand, counting down.
AGGAAGGCGCGTAGCGCGTGCATCTATCTTGTACAACTCCAGCACCCTCATGAGCCATGTATGCGGAACTGAGTCATAGGCCTTCTTATAATCTATCCAACATGTAGACTGATGCCTTCGGGAACGGCGAACCTGTTGGCTAATGGCCATATCAATGAGGAGCAGCTCCTTAGTACCACGGGACCCGTTCTTACATCCATTCTGAGAGGGAGACATGATGGAATTGCTCTCAATATGTTGGTTAATTTTAGCTCTCAAAATGGATCTAAGAACTTTATAGACCGTTGGTAAGCAAGTGATAGGTCTATAATTTTTGGGTTCCGCAGTACTACCTGATTTGAAACTGGGACGCCAAGCGAGCGTACGATCTTTGAAAACATTTGATCCAGAAGTCGTGCAGTCCGTCCAGCCCTGGAGATTTCCAGTTAGGTAACGGACGGACTGCACGAGCTACGTCTTGGGGGCTGATGATAATTGCCCCCATTTCTGGTATTGGATCACACGCTTATTCAACCTCCCGGGTCCAATCGCGCTCAGTGTGACTGACAGGCACCGACCAGATGCTGCGCCAGAACGAACACGTGTGTGTCAGTCACCCCTTGATCTGGTCGTTTCCTGTTATTATTATTATTATTTACGGAGTTGAATGCGTTTTTGACGTCAACCTTGAGAATGACCTCACCTTTCTTTGCGTTAAAAGAAAGATGGCATGTACGGCAGCCTCACAGCCCCCTCTAGAACCAAAACCAAGTTCAAGGGGCTGAAACTTCGTTGCAAGCGTTTCGCTATACAGCTTGCAACATATTTTGGCTGCCATACCGTAGGTGCAACCGACGGCAATGGGACGGATGCCGCCGTCCTTCTTGCGCAGGGCACAAGAAGAGAGAGATAAGTTAGCCCCATACAAGACATCGACGACGGCATCTTTCACACCGCCGGAGAGCATTAAATTGATTAGAACCGCAAGCTCCTTCAAGAGCGACTCACCAGCTGCCCCGGTGCCCGAACTCAACAAATGTTTTAAATGTTGTGGAGTCAGTCCGTCGAGACCGCCGGCAGAACGGGTGTGTAATATATGCCATAATAACAGATAATATATTATCACTTGAAATAACGTTCACATGATATAATTTTCATATGCTATAAAAACAAATAACCTAATTTCATGTGATTTAATATTACATTTCATATAAACTTCTTTTGCTTTAAAAATATTTAGTTTAACGTTCATTTAATCTAATTTTCATTTTCTGCCCAAATTCTGTAGTGAATAAGTAAATATCAGAAAATATATAACCCAAATGATTCACCCACAATAGGGGTGATCTGGCGCTCGGCGGCCGCTACGGCGGCATGCTCGCTTTGCTCGCTCGCCTTCGTGAGCTAATGGTCATGGTTCTAACCTAACCTAACCCAGATGGCTCACCCACAATAGGGGGATCTGGCGCTCGGCGGCCGCTACCGCGCCACGCTCGCTGTGCTCGCTCGCCTTCGCGCGCTAATGGTCATGGTTCTAACCTAACCTAACCCACATGATTCACCAACCATATAGGGGATCTGACGTAGGAATGTATGAGGAATAATATACGAACTAAATACTATACTAACTGAATATTAGTTCAAATGTGCATTATAGAAAATGTTTATTAGTCCATATAAAATTAGGTAAGGTAGGTAAACTGAAATTATATCAATAATTCATTATATCATTTCATCGTTATACTTATCAAGAATTATATCAAATGAAAATAGGTCAAATGATCATTAGAACTTTTGTTATTATATCAAAAGGTACGCACCCCGGCAGAACCACTCCGGAAAGAGCTTACGGCTGCAGGTTTCCGCCGGTATCGGCAGCAGGGTCCAAGCAACCGGTGGTTAGGGCTGCAGAGACAGGAACCTCCTCACAATGCGGGCCGTATCAAGGAGTACTGCCTTCTGAATCTGGCTCTTGATCCAACTGCCAAGTGAGAGCTTCGGCAGATGTTCGTCGAAGCTTTTAGCCATCAGGCCATTGGCCGTAACGACAATCGGCACAATGATAACCGAGTTTACATTCAACATGCTGACAACCTCGTGTGCCAAGTCGAGATATTTTATTAGTTTCTCTTTCTCATCCTTCACGAGGCTTTCGTCATGCGGGATGGTAACAACGACTATCATTACGCGGCGCGCTGATCGGTCTATCACCACTATGTCAGGCTTATTGGCGACAATAGTCCTGTCAGTAATGAGAGGCCGATCCCAGTACAGCGTGACAATATGGTCTTTCTCGAGAACTGGGGTCGGGCACATACTTGTAGTACGGTACCTCAGAATCCACAAGTTCATATTTCAAGGCAAGTTGCTGGTGAATAATCCTCATACAATTGATTTACATTTTCAATAATTTGACCCGGAATGCCTAAATTACTAATTTAGTTTCTTTTTTAATTGCTGCTTGTGTGTTTTTTTATTTGTCTGGATTTTTTAAATGGTGTGTAGGACTCTAAAAGAACCGTTTACCCATTGTGGTCAGAAGGGAGGTAATTAACAATGGATTTATCTAAATAGTCGCAGCAACAAAAACATTATCAGAACATTTAGCAGTATTTGTAGTAAATCGGGTTGGTTCCGAAAACGCGTTTAACAAATTAAATGATTTAAAAAGATGTAATTATCTACTACGATTAGATTTGTTGCCTAAAATATTAATATTAAAGTCACCACAGATAACGAGTGATTTATTACCAGATGCAAGTTTTGCTAAAGCATCTTCCATTACTGAGTCGAATATGGAGTAGTATTGATAATTTGGGAGTCTGTAAACGCACACTATTATATGCTTATCCAGCTCAACACAAGATAGTTCAATATTATGCTCAACCGATAGATCAACAATATCGTTTCGAGATTATAATTTAATACAATTTTTAACTAAAATTAAAGAACCCCCACGCATCTTTAAATTTTCGGTTAAAGCAACTGCCCACACTGTAATTTGCGTAATTAATTAGCATTTCATAGACTTTTAACAAATGTTCAGTGAAACAAACAATTTCAACTTTTGTTTTTTTTTTCAAAAATAATTCTTTCTGTAATTGCTTTGAAGAGAAAACCTTGAATGTTTTGATGGAATAATTGCAAGGAATCCTGCTGAGCCCCTTTTTTACATTTATCTATTTAATAGCTATTTGATAGCCAGAAGGTATAATGCTACTGGTAGCTTCTGTTGTCTTACTAACTAGTTTAAATGAGCATCCAGAGTGAGCCCCGAGACTGTTGTGCCATCACCAGACAACAAGCTTCTATCACTAATACACCCTAATTGTAAATAGAGATAAAAACTATTTTAGTATGATTATTAATAGTCGCAGTGTTAACAATACAACTAAACATAGACATACTACTTATGTATGTGTAAATATTATAAGCTAATAGCCTAGCCATGCATTTTTTGTCTACATCCAATAGTTGGATACACATTACCCCGTGTCGACCTAAGTTAATCTACAAAAGTGTTAGTATCAAAATAAAGTTTGTCACTATAGTGACCTACTAAAAAAATGTTATTGATATGCACCCCTACCATTGTCACTATCCTACTCTTAATGAGCAAGCGAGATAGACAGATAACAATGATTTATGACCCGACGACTCACATGATAATGCGTTTACTATAGCAACATTGTCGAATAAGCTGTTTGTGTGCGCAGGAACAAAGGTCCTGCGAGCCCCGGGAGCGCGGGCCCCCGCAAGGGTGACAAGGCCGATTGACCCCATCGCTGGCGCAGGTTGCGTGAATGAGTGCAGCACAGAAAACTACCCTTCCGATGGCTGTGTTGGTGTTCGTAGTTTTCTTCAAGTTACTTTTTTACAAAAATGACAGCTTTCCGTAGTTTTCTTGAAGTTAACATTTGACTCCAACCTGACTCCACACTACGAGTTGAGAAAGATTTTACAACAATAAAAGCTAGTTCAAAAGCACTAATTTTATGCTTATTAAAATGTTTATTGTTAAAATGAACTACTACAATCCTCTTCTTTTGAGTGTCGATGACAATTTCAGTTGAGTCTGCCCAGTCTGTTTAAGTACAACAGTTACAACACCACTTTGATAAATAAATCAAAATGGTGTTGTAATGGTGTGAGTGTGTGACTGAAACAATATACCTAATTACTTTACCTACAAAAATCACAAATCTGAAAAAATATGGTTTTATTCATAAAATTATGTAATGGTCACTTCGTTTATATATTTTAATGTGTAGATTAGGCGGTAGGCGAAAGATAAATCGATTTGTTCTTATTCATCAATCGTAGCAGTTAAACATTCTTGTGTGTAGCCGTATTAGTAATGTACCTAATGTATGTTTTATTGTTGTAATTGATAATTTCTTCGTAGATGTTTACTATTCTATATGTATTTGTAGTTGTATATTTTACAACTATCTGAAATTTCTAGACTTTCACTCTTATTTATTTACCTATATACAGCGTAGTTATGTATGGATAGTTATGGCCATATTTCAAGGGTATAGTTCGGACCATTAAACTGAACAACTTTCTCGATGGGACCACCATCGAAATATGACTACACCTTTCCAAGAAGGCATCATATTAAACACGCTGTATAATATTATACCTTCTTAGTAAAATATTTACTAAAAAAGAGAGTGTACATATTTTATGTCTTAAAATGTAACCACAAGGTTTAGTGGAAATAACTTGAAACACTTGGTTAATTCATTTTAAGTAGGACAGCAAATCCTGTAAAGTTAACGGGATATTTTTGTGTCAAAGTAAAAATAACATCATCGATTCATAGCTAGACTTCACAATCATAAAAATCAGTGCGATTCTCGACATTCTCGTGTGTGATCGAGAAATTAAATTATACGAATTCGAAAAAAAAACAATGTTCTTTTCATAAAAAGGCACATAATATACTAAAAAGTAGTGATAGTGATATAAATATTGACTCTACTTTTGGCTAAGACCAAACTATTTTTTAGTTTTTGCGTTATTTCATTGTATTTAAAAAAAAAACTAATTAAAGTATTGCACTGATTTGAAAGAAGACTGTGAAGTAGATACAGTTTCTATGTACCTACGTTTTTATCTAACACTTAGTTCAAATTAGGACTTTTGATACACGATTAAACATCGTGAACTTTTATTAAAAAAAATAAGAATTTTAAACTAAATACTTTTAATTTTTTTATTTATTTCGTTAGTTTAAAAACTATTTTGTAAATAATTAATTTGTAGTGATTGTTTATAAACACAATACACCTAGTGTCTTCTAGTATTGTCTTAAAGTATTTATAACAAATATACTTAGATAAATTGAAATTTTATAAAAAAATATTATAAATAAAAAAATATAACAGACAGAAAATATTTTCGATATGTAGAGAGATATTTTCTTACTGACTTAATGTGTATTACTTATACATATGTTACGTATCGACTTAACACGATGTTATATTGTCTACAGAATATATCTATAAAAATATTTTGTCTACAGAAAATTGATATTAAATTTAGTTTTTTTTTTTAATATCAAACCAGAACTAGCGGTTCGGGTTTGAACTTTAAAATAAAACATAATAATCATATCGCATTTCCCACATGGAATGGCATTTATAGTCATTCAATATATTTATTATGTATATTCGTAACCGTTGCTAATTAAAAAAAGCTAATATAACTTTCTGTCGCCCTTAAAGACGTATCATAAACCTAATCAATAATAACTTTAATTTGACTTTATTGGACGAAGTCGGATAAAAATTTACTTTAATAAAACATTTAAATTTTGTTGACATTGCTAAGATATCTCAGTCAAACGCCCAACTTCAGATTTGAGTATTTGATTATAGAGCTACTCATATTAAGATATTTCTTTCAATACAATGTAGCAGCCGATATTCAGAATTTTAAACTTTCCTCCTAAACTCTCAATTACTCGATTCAGAAAACGGCGAAATGTCTTAAAAGTTAAGATTGATTACATTATTTATTTTTGATGACTTTTATTTTCGAGGCCCAAGAACGTAGGCTTTGTACCTACGCTAATTGCGTTGAACAAAGGTGTGAATATTTCCAATGTGGTCATTTATAAGTTATAAACTCATAATCCAATAAGTTCTAAATCATAACTTTTAGTCAAAATTAATCACGACCACCACCATATGCACCACCAATGGTAGCTGGTGGTCCATGGTACCATTTAATTTTTCTGGGCATATATATCTTAATAAACTATTAAAACTTTTTCCTTCGTCATAAATTGTTCCAAAAGTACAACAGTAGTCTAATTTATCAAATAGAAAAAAAAAAACCATCACGGATAGATAAAATATTCACACCTTAAATCGTTACATGATGTATTATTATTATAATCTAATAATATATTTCATTAATATCATCTCATCAAATTCGATTGTATTATACTTTTAGTTGAAATAAGTATACAAAGCACAAAAAACCTCATAAGGGGTCTTTGTAACCTAAGTAGGTACCTACACATCACACATCATCACGAAAACAAATAAAAAATCAAAAAAAATATCAGCTTCCATTCGTTTGTGTTCATAATCATGTAGAACATCAGATATTTTTGCATTATCAGGGTCTCTTTGAAAAAATCGTTAATCATGCTGAGAAGTATGACCCCTTATGAGGGTTTCAATTTCATCACATTTACACCTTTGTATACTTAATCCATTAGGTTAGGTACCTATCTAGACAATAATACGAATTTAATAAATAAGGAAGGTATTTCTTCTTACTGGATAGGTACCTATTAATAAAAATTATTAATTTATTTAATTTTAAATTAAGTATTACTTTTAACAAAAACATCATTGATTGATGATATTTTTATGAATTATTGCAAACCTACAAAGTAAAGAAAGGAATACAAAATTACAATGAAAGATTTATCTAAAGGTGCTATGAATTAGTGATAGATGCATTATGTAGGTTATGTAATTCATATAAATATAATAACTATTGAGTCGCGGCACAGTAACTGAACTGTTAAAGAAACTCCGCACTGGTCGGAATTGCACTTTAACGGAGCGACTATTAGCCAAATACTTACCTATTTTATATAAGTATGAGATAGGCCGCATACTCGGCAGTGGAAGTGCATAGTTTACTGCGCACTGGCAGGTACCAAACTCGCTCCGGTTCGGTGCAGTCTCGCTCAGCGCGGTCTTATCTTTATGATTAGTCTGAAAATAAAAGATCATACCAAAATATACTGTTTTATTTAATTCCCATCAAGTACTACTGATAGCTTCAAGCAGTGACTGCATAGCGAACTAAGCAGTGATAGCCTAGTGGTGAAACTGTCGGACTGCCAAGTTATAGGTCTCAAGTTCGAACACAAGACAAGCACCTCTGATTTTTCGGATTCATGTTCATATAGTATAATTATCACTTGCCCGAAGCAAGAAAAACATCATGAGGAAATCAGTATGCCTGATATTTCTCGACGGCATATAAAGCCAACTGTACTGTTTTCTGTATGGTGTCGGACGTCAAGAATAGCACCATCCCATATCTTCCCGTGGGTGCCGTAAGAGGCGACTAAGGGACTTGCCAGAGAATGGGCAGCAGCGATCTCTGTGTTTTTGTAACAACCGTACGGCGATCGCCAACCCGCCTGCCAAGTGTGGCGATTATGGCAAAACCCCCCCAAATTGTAAATGTGGCGACACTTGGGGGAGGCCTATGTCCAGCAGTGGACGTCTTTTGGGCTGAAATGATGATATAAAGCCAAGTCAGAGGCCCATGGGTGGCATAAAACTCTGACACCAGCTTAGGCAGTAACCACACGATAAAGAAGATAGCGAACTACAATACATATATTCATTGAATTCACAAGACCTCTTGAGCAGCAGCGTCCGCTCTGGATGATCATTAACGTGGCGAAATTCCGTCTTGGGCTTAAGTTGCACTTGCAAGACTTAAAGACATAAATATCTTTATCTGTTGAGTTATAGAGAAGTTATATCAGTGAAGTAGCTACCTTGGGTGGCACCCGGTGTGGAAGTTGGTGGTGTCACTCCATCGAAATTTAAAAGCAATATTTATATTTAAAATATTAAACAAGTAACAAACAATAAAAACTAAGACAACTCAACTTAACGACAGTCAAAGATCAACAATTGACAGCCGGAACCAACGGCTTAACGTCCACGGACCAACCTCGGCAAGCACGGCTTAACCTTAAAGATGGAAACATTATAGGTACCTACACAGTGTTTTTCATCATTTTTATTTCAGGCAACGAAGGCCCGTTGGTATAACATACACAAAATAATCTTATTAATACCTACATTAGTGAACTAATATAAATTCATATTCATATTCATATTCATATTCATATTCATTTAATTGCGTTCCATAATGTTTTACAGGTGTTATAAAAGGCTTAAAGCTAAGAACAGTGTTATGGACCCTGTTAGGGCACAGCAATATAATTATTAATGTTAACTTTTATATTAATTAATACAATAATTATTAATTAAATTAAATAATTTCAAAACGTCTATTAACTAAGTTTATTTAGGCCGGTGACCTATTGCGTTGAGTCCAAGTGATGTGTACCTAGTCTTCCGCGAAAACATCAATACACGACACCCTCTGGCCAAAAATTTCTTCTTCATAAAAGTCTCTACATGATGAGTCGGGAGCACAAAAGTCTTGAAGTTAATCGTGTAGCGCGACTCCAACCTCTCCAACCCTCAAGGTGAACTTGGTCTTGCTCTTTAAATACTCCACGACTTGCTCTGGTGCCGTGGTTTGATATAGACGGGGCACGTACAGTTGCGTGGAAGGACCTATAATTGCGGTTTCCCAATGATTGCGAGCAGTATTCTTCTTCTTTCCAACAAGAATGAATCCTTCTTCATCGGCATGTCCTTGGCTTGTTACCGGTAGCAATGAGCGCCGAACTAGCTCGGAGGCTTTTTCCTAAATTTTACAATCCCGCATGACGAAAACCTCGTAAGAGCAGAGAAAGAGAAACAAATAAAATATCTCGACTTTGCACACGAGGTCGTTGATATGTGGGATGTGGACTCTGCTATCATTGTGCCGATTATCGTAACGACCAATGGCCTTATTTATGGCCATGAGCCTTGACAAACATCTGTCGAAGCACTCACTTGGCGGTTGGATCAAGGGTCTGGTTCAGAAGGCAGTACTCCTCGATAAGGCCCGCATTGTGAGGAGGTTCCTGTCTCTGCAGTTCCAACCACCGGTAGCTTGGACCCTGCTCCCGACACCGGCAGAAACCATTTTTTTATATTTTTAAATGTTGTTTTTTAAATAAATATTTAAAAATGTATGAAATAAGGTATTTAAATAAATAAAGGAAATTATAATAATAAGTCGAGCTATTAAAAAAGTACTACCATTTTTGTAGTTAGTTTAAAATTTATTTTTTACATAAGATAACGTAAATAACGCCTGTAATCCCGGAAGCGTTAGGCAGAGGTGTAATAGCATACTCACATTTCGCCGGTAATGTTCACATGTAATATGGGCGAACCTATTGCCATCAATCGGACACAAATCCAGACTTCTTGGCGGCCACTGAGAAAGTCCTGATGGAAAATTCCAAGAAGTAACATTTTGCCCAACCAGGGAATGAACCTTGGACCTCATGCTCAGTACCTAGTCACGCTTGCGCCGCTAGACCAACGAGACTGCCTCGTTGGTCTAGCGGCGCTAGACCGCGGGGTGTTTTTATTTGAATGAGATCCTAATCAAAATTTAACTTTGATTGTGTTGTTCTCTTGACTAAGGACCCTTGTGGTATAAAAAAATGTGTAGTAGGTACCACCCTTTGGGGACCTTGCCCCCTTTTCACAAACGCTCGGATTCGATTTCGATTCGATAAGTCGTATGTCTATCTTGTTTTGGCATTACGAAAGCGAGCGAGATAGACATACGACTTTCCGAATCGAAATCAAAACCGACCGTTTGTGAATACGGGGGCAGAATGACTATCTCTCAAATAATTTACCTTTTTTACTAAACTGTGACGAATCTCCAGGGTTCAATACAAACTTATTGTGAAAGGAATGCTTCTTGTAGAATGGATCTAGGACGCATTTACGAGAATAATAAACATGTTTATCCTATTATATCGGTATGTTGGGTATGACAATAAAGCAGCTTCGGATTTAGGTCAATAATATTTCTTTCTGCAAAGCAAAAATATATAATAATAATTAATTCAGCAGCATAGGAATTCTTATAATTTCCATGTTATCCCCTCCACAAAGAAGTTAATTTAACCGAAAAAATACCAAACTAATTGTAATTGATAGAGGATCGAGTAAATTTGATGCTGTTGACACAGCCAATAAATTCACAGGGTTATGCTTCCTCTCTGGGGCTACGTAGGTAACTGCCAGACATAATTGTGCATCTAGAAACAACAGCTGACTTTCTTTTGTTTTATTTTTCCATGACCTGATCAAAACTCAGTATTATAATAGGTCTTTACCTATGAAATTGCCGTATTGCAGTACAGACTTTTTCAAACAAAAAAAAGTTTTGATTGGCTATGAGTTCTAAATGCAAATTAATTTTGTTTTAAAAATATGACATTCTATTTACAAAATCAGTCTTTTGTTTATTGATTAGCGTTGTATTTTCATTACATTTCAACATTTTTCCTCATAATGGATACTTTGAAATTTCGTGTAATTATGGAATATGAGTTCCGTCGTGGCACCAACGCGGCACAAACGACCCGTAACATCAACGACGTTTACGGAGAGAACTGTACAAACGAACGCACAACCCGTTATTGGTTTGCTCGGTTCCGTTCTGGGAATTTTGACTTGAAAAATGAACCTCGTGGTCGTCCGGAAACTTTGGTCAACAATGATGAATTAAAGGTGATTGTTGAAGCTGATGAAACTCAATCTACAGCTGAGCTGGCAGCAGCTTTTGATGTTAGCATTAAAACAATATTGGTCCATTTGCGACAGATTGGCAAGATAAAAAAGCTTGATAGATGGGTGCCCCACGAACTTAACGATCGCCAGCGCAACGTACGCGTCGAGACTTGCCTTGCGCTGCTTAACAGGCACAGAAATGAAGGAATTTTGAACCGAATTGTTACGTGCGACGAAAAAGATTCTTTTTGACAATCGAAAGCGCTCAGCAAGTTGGTTAGATCCTGGTTCGGTACCAAAGCAATGTGCAAAACGAAAAATGACCCCTAGAAAGGTGATGGTCACAGTTTGGTGGTCTAGTGCTGGTGTGATTCATCATAGCTTTTTACAAAACGGCGAGAGCATTACTGCAGATGTGTACATTGAAGAACTGACCACAATGATGGCGAAACTCGCACGTCTGTAACCAGCTTTGGTCAATCGGTCGTCTCCACTGCTACTTCACGACAACGCGCGGCCCCATACTGCACAACAGACCGTCTCTAAGCTGCATGAGTTGGGTTTGGAAGCTCTCCCTCATCCGCCATACTCACCAGATCTTGCGCCTTCCGACTATTACTTTTTCCAAAATTTGGACAACTTTTTAGCGGGAAAAAAATTCAATTCCCGAGAGGCAGTACAAAACGCCTTTGAAGAGTTTGTTGTCTCCCGTCCAGCTGATTTTTTCAAGAAGGGCATCCATAAACTGCCACAGCGTTGGCAAAGATGCATTGATTGCAGGGGTGATTACTTTGAATAAAATAAATAAATAAGTTCGAAAAAAAACATACTTTAACTTTTTTCAAACAAAACGGCAATTTCATAGGTAAAGACCTAATAAAACATCGGGATTCGTATCATTTCTTATGCTGAAAAAAACCAAAACAACAATCAAATATTTTTGGTTGCCTTTCTTTCATTATTCATGCAGTAGAGTGACAAGTGTTTACAAATAAATGTATTCTATTCTATTGTAATGGGCATCTGAGTTTAATTAATTATTGGCGGGTGGGGCAAGGTATAGGCCCGGGTCTGTAGCGCTTTCAAGATCTCATGAAAAAGTATTTTGATGCAAGTGTCACGGTTAAATCAATTGATTCACGAGGAACGTATAAAGGTGGTCCGACGATGCCGAAGAATGAATCTACTTTCGAAAATCAGTCCAGACACACATAAGCGACTTTATTGATACTATTTGTAACGTGTCAAAATATTTATTAACACAAATGGATTTGATAAATCACAAAAACAAAAATTATTTGCTTTGACACTGAGTCTCGCAACATTGTCCAGTTGGGGTTATCTGAAACACTCGATTCTTTCGGTCCCTTGCGTAAACTGGCCCAGGCAGGGTCCATGTTCCCTGCTTAATGCACGGCAGCCATATAATTAGGAGAAGCAAAGCCAGTAACGCGCCGCATCCCATGTTTTCTCCATATATTTGTTGTTAAATCTGTAATCAAAATGATCTACGGTTAAATTCAGTGACAATAACGCAGTCAAAACCGCTGTCCCTAGAAGCTTTGGCATGAGTTTTAATATAGCACTGTGTGAATTCATCCGCTAAAGAGATTCATCCACTAAGCAACGATTTCTGAATTCATCCCTTAAAACTGGGGGTTTCGGAAATCTCATCACATGTAAATACGAGTAGTGGAAAATAGATGTGGGCCCTGGATACGAACTACCCTAAATACTGACGCTACCAATTTTACTCAAAGGAAACATTTGCTTCAATTCCTGTTTCAGGAATCGATCCAATTTAATCCGTTTGGTTAATTCTCTAAGCCTCACATACAACATAGTTACCTACCTAGGTATAAGCCTAATAATCTTTTCAATTTGTAGGTAAGGCCTGCATTCATAAAAAAACATCGTTTTTATTCGTTTAATGTGTAAGGTATAGACAGGGGAGTGATCCCGCGAAAAGTTCACGTCTGTGTTAAGTTTTTTTATGAAAACGTTTTATTTATCGTCTAGTCTAACTTCGTGGAAAAAATATAAACAGGTATGTTTGTATGGAGTATTTGTAGAAGAGATTGGGTACTACAAGTAGGGCACTAAATTTATCATTTTTTAAATCCAAGGTATCCGAGGTGGATTGCAAAAATCTAACTTTTTTCGTGAAGCACAACAATCCTGCGGAGCCTTCTGGAAAGAATCCTGTCGACATCCATGGTTGTGAGTTAATCCGGAAACGGTTGTCCAGCGGTCTGTATAACAAGATAAGTCCTGTCGAGTATCATTGAATAGAAAAGGTTGGTATAATAAGAAATAATAATAAAAGTTGTCTCTGAGTGTCTTTGTTGTACAATGTTTAGCCCATTAGTTGACCCCCTCCCCGATCTTCCTTTTTAGGGTTCCGTAGCCGAATGGCAAAAAACGGAACCCTTATAGATTCGTCATGTCTGTCTGTCTGTCTGTCTGTCCGTCCGTCCGTATGTCACAGCCACTTTTTTCCGAAACTATAAGAACTATACTGTTGAAACTTGGTAAGTAGATGTATTCTGTGAACCGCATAAATATTTTCACACAAAAATAGAAAAAAAACATATATTTTGGGGTTCCCCATACATAGAACTGAAAACCAACCATCACGACCATACGTGTGGGGTATCTATGGATAGGTTTTCAAAAATGATATAGAGGTTTCTAATATCATTTTTTTCTAAACTGAATAGTTTGCGCTAGAGCCACTTCCAAAGTGGTAAAATGTGTGTCCCCCCCCCCTCTAATTTCTAAAGTAAGAGGAGGAAAATTCTGAAAATATTTAGGATTGTAGAAGGTAAAATAAACTATCAACGAAAATTGGTTTCAATAAGATATGATGTTTAGTTTTTGAGATATGGGACTTTTTCATCAAACTGCAGCAGTAACTTTGTTTTTCATTAAAATACTATGGAAAACCAATTTAGCTTTGCGGTTGAGTGGAAGTTTACTAACTAATACTACTAACTAATGAATGACAGTTTAAAATATTGTTTGGGGCTATGGAACCCTGTGTGCGAGTAAGACTCGCACTTGGCCGGTTTTTTTTGTACGACATAGGCTTTCTCTTTTTGCAAAAATTACCGTATTACCTCTATCCGTTATCTTGGCGACGGATAAAAGGTTTAAGTCAAAGTCAAAAGTCAAAATGTTTATTGCCAATTAAATGTACAATGTTGGTGTTAGTTTATGTTGGTAGGTACTTAAGACTTAGCAGCCTTTTACAAGCATTGCAATTGGGTATCATACGCCTGCCTTTATCGTGCTAAAATATCATGCATTAAATATTTATTCGTTTATTCATTTGTACATCTTATTTTTTACATTTTTAAATATTCCTATATAAAAACAATACAAAAAAAAAAAAAACATTTAAAAATATAAAAAATAGTAGCCCACCGGTATCGGGAATAGGGTCCAAGCTACCGGCGGTCAGGGCTCCAGAGAGAGGAACCTCCTAACAATACGAGCCGTGTCCAGGAGTACCGCTTTCTGAATCAAGCCCTTGATCCAGCTGCCTAACGAGAGCCTCATCAGATGTTGGTCGAGGCTCTTGGCAATTAGGCCATTGGCTGATACGACTATCGGCACAATGATCGCTGAGTCAACAGGCCACATGTCGACAACCTCGCGAGCCAAGTCAATATACTTGATTTGTTTATCTTTCTCGGCCTTCACGAGGTTCTCGTCATGTGGAACCGTTATGTCAACAATCATTGCGCGCCGCTCTGATCGATCCATCACCACTATATCAGGCTTATTGGCTACAATAGTCCTGTCAGTGATGATGGATTGATCCCAATACAGTGTGATATTGCCATTTTCGAGAACTGGGTCGGGCACATACCTATAGTACGGCACTTCCGATTCCACAAGGCTGTATTTCAGAGCAAGTTGCTGATGGATAATCCTGGCTACAAGGTTGTGTCTATGCAAGTATTCTCCGTTAGCTAGACGAGAACACGCGGAGATAATGTGACGGATCGATTCGCCCGGACGGTGGCATGCCCGACATATGTCAACCGTGCCATCCTTCACAATAAATTTCCGGTAGTTATTCGTCATCATAACTTCATCCATAATTGCACAAACAAAACCTTCGGTTTCTCCAAAGAGTTCCCCGGAACGTAGCCAGGCTACGGACGCTGCATGGTCTACATCAGGCCCATGCAAGGCACTGAAGTAGCGTCCGTGAAGCTCCTTACTCTGCCATACTTCCCTGCGGTCATTAGTGTCAAGCACTGCAGGTTTGCGCCAGTTCTCTTTAGCCAAGGAGAGCGGGGTGAGGGCCTTGTCCATCGCGACCACATCTCGATGCATCCCCACGTCGGTTTCTAGGAAATATTCCCTGAGACTGCATATCTCGCGATTGTGGAGAGTCTTGGCGTTTAAAAAGCCTCGACCTCCACAACTCCGCGGGATATACAGTCTCATAACCGAAGAACGTGGGTGATGCATTCGATAAGCCGTCAACAATGTACGGACCTTCCTATCCAGGGCGTCTAATTCTGTTTGAGTCCATTTGAGTACGCCGAAAGAGTACATCAAAACCGGCATGACCCAACCATTGAAGGCACGCACCTTATTTCCGCCTGATAAAAGACTATTAAATACTTTTCTCAGGCGGCTAAAGAAACGCTCCTTCAACGATTGCTTCATGTCAACAGCATTGATGCCCAGCGCTTCCGACATACCCAAATACTTGTAGGTTTCGGTTGCTGAGAGGGATCTAAGATTTATGGAATCTAAGAGCTGGGTTCCCACAGATTCCACAATCCGACCTCGCTTTACATGCATGACCGCACATTTGTCTACACCAAATTCCATCCTGATGGCGCTACTGAAAGTTTCTGTTACCTTCAGTAGCTCCATCAGTTGCAAATTGTTGGGGGCAAAGAGTTTCAGGTCATCCATGTAAAGAAGGTGAGATATAACCTGACCACCTCTCCTCAACCGAAAGCCCAGACCAGAATCCTCTAGCAGCGTGCTTAGAGGATTCAAGGCTAAGCAAAACCAAAGCGGGCTCAAACTATCGCCCTGAAAAATACCACGCTCTATCCTTATCGGTTCGCTGGTCCCTTGGATATGCCGACATCCTGGATAGCGAAGGACTGTCCTCCATTGCCTCATACACGACATCAGGAAGGTGCGCAGAGTTGCATCTATTTTATACAACTGTAGCACCCTCATAAGCCATGTATGTGGCACCGAGTCATAGGCCTTCTTATAATCTATCCAACATGTCGACAGATCCCTTCGGGAACGGCGAACCTGTTGGTTAATGGCCATATCAATGAGAAGCAGCTCCTTAGTACCGCGGGACCCATTCCTACATCCATTTTGAGAAGCGGACATGATCGAATTGTCATCAATGTGTTTGCAAATTTTAGCTCTCAAAATGGATGTAAGAACTTTATACACTGTCGGAAGACAGGTAATAGGTCTATAATTTTTGGGCTCCGCAGTACTACCAGATTTATAGAGCAGGTGGGTGATTCCAGTAGTTAAGAACTCGGGCAGCGACCCTGATTCTAAAGCTGACTGGAATAGGGCCGCCAAGCGAGCGTGCGACCTCTGGATCCACTTAATCCAGAAGTTGTGCAGTCCGTCCGGCCCTGGAGATTTCCAGTTAGGCAACGGACGGACTGCACGAGCTACGTCTTGGGGGCTGATAGTGATAGCCCCCATTTCTGGAACTGGATCGCATACTCGCTCGACCACCCGAGTCCATTCACCCTCGGTGTGGCTGACAGGCACCGACCAGATGCTGCGCCAGAACGAGCACATCGCGTCATCATCCGGCAGGTGCGTGTCAGCCACACCTTGGTCCGGTCGCTCCCAACTCCTATAAACCCACCTTTCATCTCTTTGGAATGTGCGATTCAGAGTGTATCGTTCCACCCGCCGCTTATACCTACGGATACGGTTTGCCCATGCATACACTTTCTGCTTCAGGAAGTCGATGCGCTCTGTGATACGGGACAAATAGTCACGAGGACTAATATCAGTATCCGCAAATGCCCGCTTCACAAAGCGCATCACTCGAGGGCGATTGTTGCCCTCCCTGAAGCAGATTAGTTTGCCGATGAGTGTTCTGGCCCCACTAATACGTCGCTCAATCCTGCATTGCCAAGCCGGAACGGCAGGTTTAGGTCGTGTAGCTCTGTCATCAGAAAATTTTACATGAGCTACACGACATGCCGCTACAGCCGCACAATACAGGATTGAGTGAGCATCAGTTAGGTCTTCGCAGTTATCAAAATAGTTTGACAACTGCGAATCCAGGACAGCCACCAGCGCCCTATTTCTGTTATGCATGGGCAAACGAGGTAAGCGTGGCCTAAGTTCGGGCGACATGAACCGATATTCTCGAATCGCACCTTCCAAAGCACTCCTCATTTCCTCACTGCATTGGGTACTTACATTAGTAGCCACGTCATTACTCACTTCGTCAGCGCGATGGAATAACTGACTAGACTGTGGTGGATCCACAGCCTGCGACGGAGGGACAATGACGTGGCTACTCTGCATTTCAGTTCGCAAGCGATCAAGTACGGTGTCGTCCAACATACGATTACGTTGGATGACCCGCACCTGATCCGACAATCGTTGCGCCGACACGTTGACAGCTGGCTCAAGCACCTGAAACAGAGAGAGCATCCGAACACGGTACGCGGTCAGGTTGTTTCCTCCCTCTGTAGCCCCATAGTATGAGCGCATGACATTTTCATTGATGGTTCGCGTCCATCGCATGCGCTGCACACTTCCGCCGGGAGCTGGGACCCTATCAGAAGCCGGTGGGCCTCGCGGTCCTAAGCCGTCCGGCGGCCGGCGTCCTCCCCGTCGACGAGCAGGTGGTGGCGTCGTAGGCGGAGAGAAGTACTCGTCGCTGTCGCTCGACGCAACCCACGGCCGGTGTCACAGCACTCACGGTGAGGCTGGGTTCCGGCGGCGGCGAGGCGGAGCGGGGCGACGAGTCCGGAGGCGGTAGGCGTGCACGAAGAGCAGCTGATCTAGTCAACATTGGTCTTCATTCTTCATTTTATTGTGTAAATTTTTTCTTGTGACGTGATCTGACACTGTATGTCAGATCAATGAATTGTTGTGGTTTTTTCTTTTTTAAATATTTATTATTATTACTTAATTATTTCCTTTATATTAGCACAATTAAATTGAGAAATTTTATTTATGTCAAAATAAAATGTCAATAGTTATGAATTCAATACAATTATTCAGCACTATTAATGTCATCATTTCAGGTAATACAAATTAAAATTATGAATGTAGGAATAAGATAGACTAATTTTATTTTGTTTTTGTAGGACAGATCATCACTTTTGTACATGAGAGTAAATCGGTATTTTAAGCTAGACTCTAAATATTCTTTTCACACCACCTGCTCGAAAATGTCAAATTATATGTCAAGCAACCTTAACCTAAAGTGAGTCATTAGTGGCCGGGGGCACAGCCGGTCAATAATGTTGTACTGGATTTCATTATGACCCGCTGGTCAATAATGTGATTTGAATTTGGAATCTCACATGCTCAGCTAAATTGGCAGTATAGTACTAACAAACACCCTTTGGTGCCAGAAAGAGGAAAGCTATTCTCGATACCCTTACTACACGTGGATGATATTCTCGATTTCCTACAAAATCATAACAACTGCTTCTTCATATCGTTGCCATGTTTTCGAAGACAAAAATTATAAGAATAATTAGATAACTACGAACCATTTTTTTAAAAGTAATGGATTCACATTAAAACTGGCATTAAAAATAACAAATACCGTACCGCGCCATAATACCGTAATAGTAATTGGCTAAAACATTAGTTAATTTATTTTAAGTAAACTGCGCAAAGATTGCTGTGGATTTTGTGATTCAATAAATAAATAATAAAACCGTTCTGTACTACAGTCGATTTATCACATTTTATCAAAAATACTCTATTTTCACGAGCGTCTCCAATGACGTTCTAAATTCAAAATTCATACAGCCAATCATCCAAAACCATTCTACCAGCCCTGTATAAAGCTTATTTTACACAAACGCCACTTCCATGAGAGTGATATCAATAGACACACACGACAAAACCGTAGAAGAGACTTTTTTTTTGAAAATCGAATTGATCGTGTCTTGGCTACTTATTGGTAGACGCAATAAAGGCGCGAACTTTTGGCATTTAAACTTTAAATTTATCAACAAAGTATTATAAAATGTCGAGTGATGAAAGTGATTGTACTCCTAAATTCATTACAACCGAAGCTAATAATATTTCCAATGATTTACTGCCGGAAAAGTCAAAGGAAACTTATATAAAAGCCTACGACAATTTCCAAAAATGGAAAAGTACGAAAGGCGTCAAGTCCATTTCGGAACCAGTTCTATTAGTGTATTTTCAGCATTTATCTTGTACTCAGAAGTCAAGTAGCCTATGGTGTACTTATTCAATGCTTAGGTCAACAATAAGCATGAAACACAATATAGACATCAAGACATACGCTAAGCTAATAGCATTTTTAAAGAGGATATCGGAAAGTCACCAATCAAAGAAATCGAAAGTTTTCACACCTTTGAATGTTGAAACTTTAAATTATTAATTTAAAGTGCATATAACTAACTAGTTCTAAATAAGTTATTCTTACTTTTTGTTTATTTAATAAATACTTTGTTTTTCGTACTATGGCTATTATTTTCTCACAGTAGGTGTAAAAAGTAGAGTATCCTCCTCTGGGCTAAAGGTGTCTTTGCCTTGGGCTAGCTTGAATCCCTCGCTGCATTCAGGATTCTTGTATTAACTCCCTCGCTTTGCTCGTGAGTTAAATCCCGAATCCTTCATTGCGCTCGAGATTCAATATGACGCCCGTGACATAAGACACAACTTTAGCCCCTCGGTGCATAATCTACTATTTACTGAGTAGAAACATTTGTTACTTTGTTTACTGATATATCAGGAACATATAACTTCTCCTGTGGTCATTCGCTTTAGAACGAATTGTTTTAATAATGTGGCTTTTCTTGCAGGCCCTGTGCTTTGATAAGTAGCTTTTAATTTATTCCATACAGCTTTAGATGTCGCGCATGCTTTAATTTGTTTTAATTCAGACGGTGACAATAATAGTAGGATTTCAGCTCTTGCCTTCAAGTCCTCTTTGTTGAACGCCGATCTCACCGCCGCATCTGTAGCTGGTGGTAACGTTTTCTCGCCGTTTACGATATCCCAATTTTTTATTAGGACTGCTTGTGCTTGCAAACACCAAGTATCATAATTTGTCTTGGTCAACAGTTCTATACTACGAGAACTCGTAGTTGATGCCATTTTTCACATTTGCAAAACATAACCACGCTCTGCTACCAATTTGTGAGGGATTTACTCATTAAATATACATATGACCGAAAAATATTACTTAATATTACACAACTGTTATTGGTTACTAAGGTAACATAAAACGACAATACAGTGTCTATTGGTACTGAATCAATTGGATGGCCAGTACTCACACTCAGGAACCTCGTTCTGAGGACTGTGAGTACTGTGACCCCAAAACCAATGATAGTTTTGATGCTAGGCAATAAGTTCTATTTCCATGGGCCTAAATAATTAAATGTAAGTTATTTACGAGTGTACCTGGATATGGCATTCATAAAGTGAGACGCATGCCTCTATTTACACAACCATCTTCTATTATCATGCTTCTATTAACATATAATTTTATAACATTTACACACACAAAACTGGCACGACGATACACACAAAACCAAACACTATAAACTTCAGTTGAACTTCAGAACTGTTGACGAAAGAGTAAAATATTTATACCAAAAAACTGCTGACAGTCATTGTCAAAACCTTACTTGATCTCTTTACTTTTATCTGGTTCAAGGAGCGCTTGAACCAGATAAAAGTAAAGAGATCGAGTAAGTTAAGGTTTTATATGACAATGACTGTCGAATCAGCAGTTTTTATCTGGTTCAAGTAGCGCTTGAACCAGATAAAAACTGCTGATTCGACAGTAATAGTAAAGAGATCTTTTTTTTGTGAATGGCATCTCGCTGTTCAACCTAGGAGGGTGTTGTCTGCTTACCCGGACTATCCTGTGGGTGCCTTAAGAGTAAGGCCTCCAGCCAGGGCATAAAAACTTACAAACTAAGCGACTACACGCTAAAGGCACCCCCTGTGGGGTACGAGCCTCGGCTTAGGGTGTCGCTGGGGGAGGACTGCATGGGGACAGGCTGGATCTGAATGATATCATTATTTAGGGGCTGATTTAAAACTACTGGCACAGCATTGCGGGCTGGCTCGAGCGAGGGTCGGGGAGGGCATGGACCGGGACGTCGGGACGGACCTCGACGGCGAGGTCGGAAAGACGGCGGTTTGAGTCGAAAATTTTTAAGAGTGCTAGTCTCTTTGTTACTCTCCTGGAGGAGTGTGATAGCATCATCAGGTGTGACGATTGCTGCAAGGCAGCGACATCGGACCCATATTTCTTTTTGAAATCTGGGTCGTTCAGTAGAACGCGTTTGAAAAACTCCAAAAGGAGTTTATCAGTCGCGTCGAGGGCCATATTGTCTGCTAAGAGTTAGCGGACATTTGAGTGAAGCTCAACACACCTAACAACCTAACAACCGATCTCCCCGGGTGGGTGGGCCCGGGGGTGTGTGGCCTTTCTGTTGGGTGTGCAATGACAGAAAGGTGAGTACGGTACCTACTGGTGTGCCCTAAGCTTGTGAGTAAAGGAGTGAGTCTTAGCTTTAATCGGTCAGCCTACCTTGATGATTAGAGCTCGTTCTCACATGTCGGGCAATAATCGGCCACGGTCGAAACTCTTTAACACTCTACGAGAGGCGACTGTGCACGATGAACGTCGACGAAGTTGTTGTGATGTTTTATTATTTAAGAAGAAAACGAATAAAGACAGCTAAGGAAAGAAAAAATATCTTTTTAGGGTGGGAAATCATCAAATGACTTCTCCCGCTCTGGGCGGAGCGGAAGGGAGTATCAGACTCGACTGACTAAAACCCATCCATGTTCCTTCTTAGCCCTTTGTGTTCCAGGGCCACGGTATATCTTTCGAACAACCCGCAGCCCTGGCAGGCATCGGCCCTCTCGGACCTCTTCCGATTTGCTGACATCTCATTGACGCGCGCGTGGAACACAAACGCGCCGTCGGCACGGCCTGTCGTCATTAGACGGACGGACGATGAGCTGGCCCATTACTCACCGTCCACAGGCCCGCGCCTACGGTGGCCGGGGGCCACTAGTTGCCCCCCGACGCCCGGGGCGTCTCCCGCGGCGGCTGGGACGTGAGGGTCTCTCCCTCTCACGTTCCACCACCTCCTTCGCTAGCATGACTGCTTCGCAGAAGGAGGCGACGGCTTCCCATTCGCTCTCGCTCCGGACCATGGATTGAACCAGGGCCGGACGCCAAAGGTCGCCGCCGCCAATCGCCGCTACGAGGACACGGCGGTGCTCAGCCCAAGCGGGGCGAGCTCCACAGTGTGCTCCACCGTGTCCTCCGGCCGATCCTCGCAGTGGTAACTCCCGGGCGTTTCCTCCCGCCCGATTCGGTGCAGGAACCTCCCGAAACAGCCGTGTCCGGTGAGGACCTGCGTCAGGCGGAAGGCGAGGGCGCCGCGGCGCCTCTCCAGGCACTCCTCAAAGAGGGGACTTATCCCCACTATTGTGGCGTGCCCTGCACGGGGTTGCGACAGTCGCTATCTCCATGTCGCCATGAGATCGTGCCGGAGGTCTGTCCGCCTGAGCGACAATTTGCCGCGGCAGCGAAGTTTCACCCCGGCGTAGTACCTCCGCGCGCCATTCGTGCAGGCACGCGACGACTATCGCTTCCAGATCCCATGGCGGCAATCCAGACAAGAGGCTCGCCGCCTCGCCGGAGATCGTGCGGTACCCCCGGATCAGCCTTACGGCTACCACCTTCTGGGGCGCGTTCAGGTAGTGGGCGGCTCGCCGCCTCAAAGAACGCGCCCACACCGGGGCCCCGTAAAGGGCCATGGAGCTTGCCCACCTCGTCGAGCAACACAATGGGCCGGTATGCGGACGGATAGTCCGCAGGGCGCCCCGGCTTCCGGATGAGGACCAGCTTCCCCATCTTCCAACGAAGCGGGAACTGGCCTCTCTCCAAGCATGCGCTTAAGAGCCCTTCCAGTCGTGTCCCGAGAGCCTCCGAGGCCAGGATCCAGGCTTTGCCAGGCAAGCCATCGGGTCCCGGGGCGGTATTTTTGGCTTTAAGCCTGCCTACTGCCGCTCTCAGGTCTACCCCGGTCACTTCCGGAATGTCGTCATCGTCCTCGATGTGGGTCGCTTCCGGCACCGCAAGCGGCGGAGCCATAGGCGGGGGAGGATGTTCCCCTCGCAGAGGGAACAGAGCGCTCACCACGTCCTCCACGAGCTGAGGGCGCAGACTCTGCGTCAGCGGGGGGGCCCAGGTGCGGAGTTTGTCCCGCACCATCTTGTAAGGGCCCCACGGATCTCTGTCGAGTCTCCAGCATCTCCTCGAGGGCGGTCTTCGCTGCTCTGTATCCCTCGTACAGCTCCGCCTCAATGGCAGCCGCATCCGGAGGGCAGATGCGGAGCCTGCGATGCCTGGCGTACGGGTGCCGCGCGGCGACGCACGCCTTGCGCAGAGACGTCAGCTCTCGCGACCACCAGTACACCTGACGCCGAGCGCTTCCTGGCCGAACTCGGGGCATTGCCACGTCGCAAAAGTCGGACATGGCCTCCTGGAACCACCCTGCCTCGTTGTTGATGTCGGCAGGCCTGTTCGGTGATGTCACCCAGGCCTGCACTATCGTGGCTTCCAGGAGGCTCCCGGTCCAGCTGCTTCAGCGCCCAACGCGGACCACTCGGGGCCTGCTGGACTGGCGCGCTTGAGTTCTGGGCGGAAACATCGAACCGGATGTACCGGTGGTCGGAATAGGTACATGACGCGCCAGTCAACGACACGCGGTGACAGCGCGAGGTTAGCGAACGAGATGTCCACCACCGACTCGCCCCGCATCCGCACACAAGTGGGGACAGAACCCCGATTTAGGACGACTAGGCCTGCCTCCAGAGCCCAGTCCTCCACCATCCTACCCCGCACATCTGTGCAACGAGAACCCCAAGCCAAGTTTTTGGCATTGAAGTCCCCGAGCACAACCACGGGGAGGGGATAGCTTCGGATGACGACACTCAACTCCATGAGGGAGTTGTGGAACTCGGCGAAAGTTCGGCTCGGGGAGAAGTAGACTCCGGCCACGACAATCTCCCCGAACCGTGCTGCTACGCAACCCTGACCCCTCCTGACACTCTCAAGGGTCGGGGATGCACCCAATCCTGAGGGAAAGATTTATTTTGGGAACGTTTCAGAACTTAAAACAGAATTGAGAAGTGACTAAATTAGTTTTTAATTATTTTAGGATGTCAATAACTACACTACTACCGACAAGTGGGAACGAGCTCTTATGGATATTTCCCAGATAGTGCACGCTGTCAAAATTTTTATATTCTTAGAAATATCTCGTAGCGCTGCTCATATTTTTCAAAACAGACACGCGAGCGTCGCCGTTGATCCCGGCTGTCATTTGTAGATCTTTGATAGTCGGTACAAGTAGGTGGCCTGAATGTCTGACAACCAGTCTTTGACGGTACGGTTGGACCAGTGGCTGAGTGATCGGCTGCTGCGCTGAGTTTCGCGGGTTCGATCCCCTCATGGAACAACAAATATTTTTATGACGCACAGGTGTTCCGGGTCTGACTGTTTGTGTGACTTTAAATATTTGTTAACGCACCCACAATACGAGACAAATTCCTAGTGGGGCAAAGTTTTTTTTTCAAGAAATACATGTCTGACCAGAGGTCAGATAGGCAATCATCATCATTTCAGCCGAAAGACGTCCACTGCTGGGTACAGGCCTCCACTAAGTATCGCCACATTGACCGGTCCCGTGCGACTCGCATCCAGCGGATCCCCGCAAACTTCACCAGGTCATCGGTCTACCACGTGGGAAGGCCTTCCAACGCAACGTCTTCCGGACCGCGGTCGCCACTCCAGAACTTTTCGACCCCATCATATCCTAAAGTAGTTAAGGAGCATGCTTTAGCGCTAACAAAATATATTTGCCACTTATAAGGCACAATGGAAAATTAATACAGAGCTGACTGCACAGGCGCTGCACGAACTAAGAAGGTGATTATTTTCATATTAAAACTCCACATAAAATAATATAATGTATATTTTAAATTCTCCAAAAATAGTTTGCACCCATAAAAGCAATTTACTTAAGTTTCAAATAAAAAGACACTACAGTCAACATCATTAACAATATATTAAGCCTATATTTAATCAATTCAACCTTCACAAAATGCAAAAGAGGTCAACACGGAATGTTAACTTAATATATTTCTTTGCAACTATCTACCCGAAAGCAAAGTAAATAGGAATGTCATAGGATTTTGGTCAACTCATTTTAGAAATAGTCAAAAACATTAACCCTGTACCTTTTAAAGAAGCGTCAAGGCTCTTTAGTTCCCAGCCACCTGAGTAACATTGTAATAAATAAGCGTCTGAGTATAAGAACATTATAACAAACTTAACTTGATTAAAATGTATCAACATTATATAAAAATCGACAACTAATTATGTAAATGTGTATACATATTAATATGTGTTACGTTGGTCCCTTTACCGCCCGCGGTAAAAGTGTTTAATTAGTGTAAGTGGAGGCTGACACGTTGCCGCCGTGGCCGGTCCAGTTGGTGTGCACGAAGTCTCCTGGCTTTGTTATCAGCTCGTAAGTGTGCGCACCGAAGTAGTCTCTTTGAGCCTGCAACAACACACGATACAAACAAGGTAAATGCTAATATTCAATTTATATTAAACAGGACAGGGTTCCTGGCTGAATCGCCGAACGAGTCGATGTTCATTCAAGGTTAAAAAACGCTTGCCGAAGTCTGTAGATGGATGGGTGACCATTTTATCCGAAATGCACGTTACGCTTAAGTCTTTAGTCCTGGCTGTTATTTGAAATATGTGACATTCGTTAGGAGACCGGAATGCCGGCCAACCAGTCTTACGAAGGAGTGTCGCATTACCCAGTAACTGGGTTGTAGAAGACAGATAGGCAGAGGTACCATGTGAAATACTGGTATTCAGGTGCATCCGGTTCGACTGGAAGCTGATCCTAAAATAGTTGGGAAAAGGCTAGGAGGTAATGATTAAACCCTAGCAATGCCGAAGCAAAAAATAAAGCAAACACTGTTTACTTGCGTTGTGTTCCCTCCAACTGAATAGTTCGCGCTAACTAAAGAATAAACCTACTCTCGTATAACAATATCGCTCTACCCCTACAACCCAGGCAATCAAATAGCTTAACGATAACTCATAAACCTGATATGGACATAACAGTAAGGTCCAAGTTTCTGGCTTCAACTATACAATTAAGGACTAATATCAAAACAAAAATTTATAAAATAAAAGGTGACTATATTGAACAAAAATATTCGTTTTTACTGTGGGTAACTATAGATAATTGTATCTCTCATTTGTGTAAGCTGGAAAACTTTGGACTTTACCATGTAATTTGTTTATAGAAGGGGGCAAAACCGGTTAGCCATATAGAGGTTTTAATCAGGTTATTTTTAGGCTCAGCTGAAAAACCTTAGTGTAAAGGTCGACCAGTATTATAGGTTGAATCAGCCTATACTAACCGGTTCACACACATATGCAAGAAACTGACGGAGTTAAACCGCGCTAAGTGTTTGTCTATCCGTTTCCCGTTATTTTATTAACGTATAACCATTAAAATATAGTTGACTAACCAGAATGTAAGCATTCTGGTTAGTCAACTATATTTTAATGGTTAATTTTATAGTATAATGGTTAATCAAACATAAAGGCTATATGTCAAACCGGTTAAACTTTTAACTTGATTACATAAAATAAAAACTTATGGTATATATTGCATGTTTTTCAGTTAATTTTTATGTTGTTACGCACCACACGTTTTTATTACCTACTAAAATCATCATTTGCTTCGTTTCACTTGACCTATGAATTGTGTTGTGGCTTCCAGTCTTATCAGATGCTGTTGAATAACAGTATTGTACATGGAGCGTCTGCTTAGTTGCCAATTTGACTTCAACCCAGTAACTTGGTAACTCAGTAACACTTGGATAGGCAACACTTATAAATAAGCAGAATCAGCCTACCATCCCTACAGCTGAGCCACAAGCCTCCTGTTTTTGGGAGACATCCACCATGCAGGCCCAGATTGGTAGATATGAAGTTTCCTTCACCGTTTCATAAGCAATGGTGATGAAATAAATTAGACCAAGTTATGCGACATATGTGCTTGGATTCAAAGCCACAGGGTACAACCCGTAGGTCGAGGCCGTAGCCACTGGGCACCAGAACATTATAATAAACTAGCGTTAGTTAAGAATTTGACTACCGGCTCGAACTCGTGGCGCCATCTATTACCAAAAGAACGTTATTGATGTTTTCCTCGGAAACAGTACTTTTTTTCGGGATGAAAGGTACCCTATTTCCGTTTCTGTACCCCTGACAACATATATGCAAAATTTCAGGTTGATCGGTGCAGTGGTTCAGGCACGAAAAGGGTGTCAAACAAACAAACTTACTTTCGCATTTTAGTTAGTATATGATTAGTTAGGATGTACCTGAAGCATGTTAGCGGGGAGCACAGCGGATCTGTATCCGTCGTAGAAGGCGAGCGCGGCGGAGAAGGCGGGCGCCGGCACGCCCACCAGCGCCGTCTGCGCGACCACCTGCCTCAGCGACTGCTGGGAGCCGCTGATGCGTTCGCAGAAGAACGGGTCCAGCAGCAGGTTACTCAGCTGAGGATTCTTTGTAAAGGCGTCCTGGAAAATAAACAATCGTGTATAAGTTAGAGCTTTGTTTAGTATTTTTAGGGTTCCGTTGCCAAATGCCAAAAACCCATAAAGAGTCGTCCTGTCCGTCTTTCTGTCTGTCCGTCCGTCCGTATGTGACAGTTGACATTTGAAGAGTAGGTGTCGACTGCTTCTACGAACCGCTAAATTATGAAGAACAAATATTTAGTGGAGGCCCTCCATACAAGTAACTGCGGGTTGAAAATACAAATTCTACGAATATAACTGTGAAGTATGGATAGGACATCGACGCACAAACGGTTCCCACGTTCAGTACATCATTCCGAAATCATAGAGAAGATTCATCGTCTTTTTTTAAAATCTACTGTTTCTTACGCGAGACGTGCCACTCGGTTGACCGCACGAGCGCAGCATGCTTTGCGGTAGATATCTGCTACAACATGCCCATTCTGCGAAGGGAGATGCCGAGCGAAATTTACCTCTCGGCCCGAACCAATTGAAAGCCAAATATATGAATTCGGGTACTTCGGATCTTTGCTGTTCAACAAGTATTACCGCTCCCTTGAGTCGACGCCACGAACAAGTGAGTATCACGCCGAAAAGATATGGTATTTTTTATGATAAGTGATAACCTACAGGTAATAAGGAAAACGAATAATAAAAACATTCAGACGAAATGATAACCTACTCTCCTTGTAAGTTAAAAACCACTTTGAAATGTCACTCACACTAATCATGACATGATTTTATTTATAGACCTTTGAATCATACTTGAAAACAATTATGTAACAGTTTGCATGACATTGAGATTGAATGTCGAAGTGGTCACGTTATCGATGAGGTCAGTGATTACATTGTTCACCTTCGTTACATTGAGTGCAAAACCAAGCAGATTTTTATCATACTAGGTGGCATGATGTGACAATAAATTACCTACTTTATATCAGTCATCATATTTTACAGCTTGATTATCAACATTGATTTGATTTTATGGTAGTTAATATTTTGTTCGTTCATTCACATTTTTTTTAATCACTGCTAACGGTACTTCGTTTGCTATTGTGTAGGTCAAACTTTGTATGAGCCGTATGCATATTTAAGCAGGAACACAGCTACGACCATCGTCTCTGTGAATAAGAGGTCGAAAAAATAAAATCGCAATGATTTTGTACGTAATTCATAAAACATTGCAATATTTTTTTAATAGTAAAATTACAATGACTTGACATTATAAATATAATTACTTGTTATTTCCTTTATTTAGGTACATATAATTTACATTTATAAAAATATTTCTATATAAAATAATATTAAAAATATAAAAAATAGTAGCCTATCGGCATAGGCAACGGCGTTCGAGCTACCGGTGCTCAGGGTTCTTGAGAGAGAAACCTCATAACAATACGCGCCGTGTCTAGAAGTACTGCTTTCTGAATAAAGCCCTTGATCCAGTTACCAAGCGAAAGTTGTCTCAGATGTTGCTCGAGACTTTATAACTTGTTCTTATTATTTATTGTCTAGTTTCTTTTCTCGTTTATTTATTTCTTTACATATAATTGACATGTACTTATAAATATTTTTATATAAATAATATTTAAAAAAAAACATTGAAAAATATGTCTTGTTACTATTTAGTGTGTTACGTAAGTGCAGTTGTAGGTCGCAAGTTCTTACCTTAATGTTACCAAGGAACGCGCTCCTGATGATGCAACCGCCTCGCCACATCAAAGCGATGCTGCCGTAGTTCAAGTTCCACTGGTTCACCTGATAGAATCATAACATTAATACATCGACATTACCTTGGTACAATATAAAGGGTGTAAATAGATCCTTAACGAAGCCGAAGCGCACTTCTTATCCCCGTAATTGCGATTTTTATTTTGTTCTGAACCATACTTGGGAATCTTTTAGTTACGGAGATGTTAGAGTTCAAAGTACCAACTTTTTTACATTCGTAGGGTTACTTAATTTGATATACAAAATGCTTGGTTGCCGGCTTCGTGAAGGGTCTGTTTACACCTTGTATGCTAATAGAAGGGCAATCTAAGCAGTTAAAGCAAGATAATCTTAAACCAGTTGTGTGCTGTTATTACTATTAAAGTGTATAGTTACAAAACGGATTTCCTCTAACATGTTATTCTTTGAGTCAACGTCAGGTTGTTCAAGTGACTAAAATTAGATCATTATCGTCCTTCGATTGGCTACATTTTGATTTACAAGAGTGATTCTGTTCTGTAGACTAGGACTACTGTTATGGTACTCTAATAATACCTACCCTACCTTATAGAAAAAGGACTAATATGTCTTACAATGGGTTTATACATTTGGTTACAGTCAAAAGTGTTAATCGTACAAAACAACTTTTGACCGGTGTCAGTCAAAACCCTTATAAAGTTATAATGAGTTTTCTCTATTAAAAATGTGTTGTTTAAGAACGCCTCATTTATAATTAAAACCTAGAATTACTACACCACGATGTTCTTCACAAGGTCACAAAAAATACCTAACAACCTAATGAGTTTGTAAGTAAATTTATGTTATTGTTAAAATAATTTTTACCGGTCTAAAGTAGATTTGACTAGTTAATAGTTTTCACTGTGACATATATAATCGTCTTCCATCAATATCTTTGCAAGTCCATTGCGCTATCTACGTACAGGAAGACTATGCAATATTTTATCAATACTAAGAAATTATCTTGACCAGTCAGCATTTATGACTAAATACAAATATAGAACCATATTCTATTACCTATAACTTGTTATAAAATCATAAATAGAAATTGTACCACACGTGAATCCCTTGTTGCTTAAAACTTCATCATATTCTTGCTATTAAAATGTTTTGTTTTTTCATAAATTTCCTGGAAAACGAGTAGAACATCTGTCAAGGGCAATTTCTTCACATAAACTGAATGTGTTAAGCACATTTAAACCGCATTTAGGACCCGTCACAGTCAATATTCCATAGCAATGATGACTGACCGTTCCTGAACTGTTCCCGTTAGTTTAGATGTGCCAATTGTGTTCAGTTTCGTTAGTGAAACTAGTCTTAAGTAACCAATTTGTTCGATATTTTGTTTATGAAAGAAGTTTTGATAACTTTTTCGAAAGCATAAGTAAACAGTAAGTATTGAGAGTTTATCGAGGACCGCAGATATCTGGTATGAGTAAACCACATCCATTTTGAATAGGTACAGTGAAGTTCAAACATACCTTGGCTGCCTCACGGAGAAGCATGAACCCTTGCGCGTACGATATAAGCTTGCTGGCATACAACGCTTTGCGCAAATGCTCGAGGAACTGTTTCTTATCGCCAGTGAACTTAGTCGAGGAACCCGGCAACACCTTGCTCGCCTTAACGCGCTCATCTGCACAGAAACAACATTAAGTTTAAAAATACAGGAACATTTTGTGTGAAGTCTATCGAAATTAAGTATTCTTATCGTCTACATAATCTTTCCTCAATTATGTTGGAGTCAGCTTCCAGATCCGAAGCGGAATACTAGTATTTTAAGAGCCGT
Source organism: Cerastis rubricosa (assembly GCA_949152445.1). Classification (NCBI taxonomy): domain Eukaryota; kingdom Metazoa; phylum Arthropoda; class Insecta; order Lepidoptera; family Noctuidae; genus Cerastis; species Cerastis rubricosa. The sequence goes on along the minus strand of OX424523.1, from coordinate 17,689,954 downwards.
TCGGGAAAGTATCGTAATGGCATCGCTTCTTCTTCTTCTTCTTCGTGTCGCTGGCACGGAAGTAAGTATTTATTTGGCTAGCCCAGACCTACGCGTCTTCCACGGGAAGTTCTATCGCCTCTGGGCAGTAACATGATTTTCGATATATTTAGATATTTCTGATATTTGAGTTACCATCGCTTACGCGCAGCCGTGAAATCACACCTCTCAGCATAGATTCCCAGTTAATTTATTGAAAATGTGTACATTTACAAGTACATTTTTTCCATAATTTTATGGTTAAAACCTGCGTTGTCATAAAATACAAGAAAGAATAAAACGCGCTGGATAAAACTTGACACCTCATAATCACATATCAAACAAGACCCGTGTCGTTTTGGCGTGCTCATTTACTATTTACGCTTGATCATCATCAAGATAGAGTCATAGACAGTTTACGTTAAATCATGCCATGATTTAGCATAAAGCGCGTATGACCAGCACACGTAGCATGACCGCCGTAGAAACGGGCTATGTCGACATAGTTTCTACGGCGGTCATGCTACGTGTCTATGACTGGGGACGCTAAAGTCATTTATTATCATGATGATGATCAATTAGTCTAGACCCGTATTACAGAGCCTCATTGAAAACTAGTTTAAAGCCATTAGATTGGTTGAAACTTGTTGTACTTTCCTTAATGCTCAAGCATTACTCTTGAGTGAGCTTACGTAATACTCGTAGGGCATAAGACTGCATTGTCCGTCAGTAAAACGACAATTCTATCATTGGGGCTCGTTTCTAAATAAAATCCGCACAGTTCGAGCGGAGGTTAAGCCACGCTTTCGGAGGTCGATTTAAGGATGGGTAATTCATAACATTTTGAGACTGCTGCATGCCTCGGAAACTACGTTAAAACCCCCCTAAGCCGTTGGTCCCGGCTGTCATTTGAGATCTTAATTAAACAGTAATTACATGTAGAGTGGCCTTAAAGTCTGACGCCAGTCGTACCAAGGAGTATTGTGTTATCTAGTAATTGGGTTGTGGAGATCAGATAGGCAGTTGCTCCATGTCAAATAAAACTGCACCCGGTTGGACTGTAAGCTGAAGTAAGACAGATAATAAGATTCGTTTTTCATACCTTTGAGTGCGGAGAGACAGCGCGCAAACACTGCTTCGCCGATGAGCGTGACCGGCACTCCGTACTCCAAGGCGGCGATGCCAGTCCACTTGCCGGTGCCCTTTTGGCCCGCAGTGTCGCGGATCTTCGGCAGAAGGTATTTACCTGCAATTTACACATCGAGCGTTCAGCGCGGCACATACGTATTACTATTTATATGGAAGGTTTTCTCAGCATTTTTGTTTTTAAGAGCAATCTCGCAACACTTAGAGAATAAATGAATAAGTGTTAGAAAATAACTATATAAAACTCGCGACCCGCCCCCGCTTCCAACGCAATGATGTGGCGACATGTTAGAAAAGCAACATTTTTGGCAGCAACATACATACTAGTCATAGTTAAGACAATATCATGTTAAGCTTCCGGAATAAATTCTCTAAATGACGGCAAAACCTCATCAAAATCCTTTCAAAAGAATCAGGGGGTCACACAAAAAGACATGAAAAGCAACAAGTGAAAGGGTTACACAAAAAAATATCTAACAACCTAATAACTTTCTAAGTAAATGTCACTTATTATTAAAATAGTTTTAACTGGTCCTATACGTAGTTTTACCTGATTACCAACTTTGCCTGTGACATAATTATAGATTTCTACATTATTCTACTATTTGGTTATATTCATATTTGTTGTAGTCTGTAGTAGCCAACTTGCAACTACTTTGATACAATACTACAAGTCAATTTATTTACACCACTCTCTGAAGAGAGCAGTAGTAGCCCAGTGGTGGCAGCCCCGACTTACAAGCAGTAAGCCGTGGGTTCGAACCCAGGCAGGCGGCATTACTTTGTGTAATTTATTTCATCACCACTGCCCTCTAAAACGGTGAAGGAAAACATCGTGACTAAACCGGCATATCCTAGAGCTAAAAATTCGAAGACATGTGACATCTACCAACCCGCACTGGGCCCGCGTGATAGATTACAGCCCACTCCCTCTCATACAAAGCGCCTGTGTCCCAGCATTGGGAGCATTATAGGCTGATGATGATGATGATGACTCTCTGAGTAGGTATGAGATAAGCTATTATGCTATAAAGCTAAATATTGCATTCAACTGTACTGTAATTCAAATTCATTCATTCATCATAGAGGGCTGAAATCATTTGAATAGTTCACAGATTGTATAATTTATATTATATTTTCATCTTCACAGGGAACTAACCATCAGTGTCTTTGAACTTGAGAATATCTCTCGATATTTCAATGAGGAACGAGTCCAGGTCGCCTTTGTTCCATTGCTCAAACACTTCAGCCATTTCACCTTGCTCCATACCTTCAAATATAAATAAATAAAGCGTTAATAACATCATAATTGCTAACTCTATTCATGATTTTTCTTTTTTGTGAGGTTATCTACAACCACTCTTTATTTCTAGTTAAGGGTTGTGTTGTTACAGATAAAAGCCGATTTATGGTCACACCTACTTTAAGCCGGCTAAACCATGGTCCGGCTAATATCAGTTGGTTAAACTAAAGGTGTGTCCCTTTCATTGCTGGGGTACATCAACCAAATGGATTAAGTAAGGTTAGAACGGTGCAGCCAAGCGAGCGGTGCCGCGGCAGCTAAATTTATGAGAGTTGATTGCATTAAATAGCCAGCAATAAGAAGGCTAGACCTAGTTTTAGCTGAATGCAACCGGTTAGATCTAGTTTTAGCCGTCAATAGAAAGGACACACCGAAATTTAATCAACTGCTAGTGGCCACACCTGTGTATAGCCAGCTAGAACTTTTAATGGTACTTCAGCTTTCAGCCGTAATATAACATATTTTATATACCTAGGACGTCTTTCATCAGGTTGTAAGCTTCACAGATGAGCTGCATGTCACCATATTCGATGCCGTTGTGCACCATTTTGACGAAGTGTCCCGCCCCATCTTCTCCTACCCAGTCGCAACATGGCTCGTCGTTTGCTTTTGCGCATATCGCCTGAAATTACAAAACAGTAGGTAGCTAAAAATACGAAACCACCACCTCCACAAGTAACCATAAAGGTAAGAATTTACTAATGTCACTATGTATGTAAAATAATGTTTTCATTGAACACATTGTAATCTCTCCTGTTCTAATCTTTTCATTGGTTAAATTAATTACTTTTCAATACGAATATCATTCATTAGTAAGCAGACAAAATAAAAAAACCCACTTATCTATCCCAAACATACCCAAACATTTCACATGAAATGGAACGCAACAACACATAAAGATGGTTAAAATTCATGAGGTTGCTTTTCATTTACAAAAATAATATAGCCTAATACTTTTGACCGTCAGAAAAATTTAATTATGCCTAAATCTGTTTAGGCTACTGAGCATGGTAGAATAAATACCTGGAATATAGGTTTGACATGAGGCCAAGCAGCAAGGTGACCGCCAGGCATCAGTGAAGGTCCATAACGAGCACCGTCTTCACCACCACTCACCTGTTCAGAAACATTATGTAGCCTTTCTAATAATTTTAGTATAACACTGTCAAGTTAAAAAGGCCCTAATATTATAGCGCTTTAGGTAGGTCTTTCATGCTGTGTGATTTTACAACAAAAAACCACAGTAACAAGAGCCACAATATGGCACAGTAGGCTATTCCAAAATAACAACCACCTGATTCATTTAGAACTGCATTTTGTAAAAGCCTTACACCAACATACAGTGTACTTACACCCATTCCTACGTAAAGTATTCCAGTTGCTGCAAGTTCTTTGCACCAACGCTGTGTGTCTATGTATTGGGAGTTACCACCATCAATGATTATGTCACCTTTCTCAAGAAGGGGCACCAGCTTCCGCACAAACTCATCAACCGCCGATCCAGCTGTTGACACACATTTTTTATTTATTTATTATTACACAAATATGCATTTATGGATTAATAAATCTTTTTGTATTTTAAGCTTCATTATTCTTTAGAGAAATTAACAACTATTTAAAATTAATGTATCACCTTTTACAAGCAACATAACTTTTCTAGGCTTCTTGAGTTTAGCTACCATGTCTTCTAAAGATGTTGCTCCGATGATATTTGTTCCTTTAGCTTCATTTTTTAAAAATTCATCAACCTAAAATTTTAAAAACCAAAGATGCTATCAAAAACAATAAATAAAGTCATGTGTTGAACATAAAATGTAGGAATAAATTGATTAATGATTGTGACAAGTATTTTTATGACTATACCTTGGCAACAGTTCTATTAAAAGCGCAAACAATAAACCCTTTGCTATCCATGTTCAGAATTAAATTCTGTCCCATTACTGCCAACCCAATGAGTGCAATATCTGCCTTAGGCCTGCAAAAAAATCATATAAATCTATTTAATCTGGAATAACTATGGAATAAATCAATGAAACATAAAACATTACATAGATATTTCTTTCAGTTAGCAGTTGTTTGATATTAAGCCCTTGGTTAGAAGTATTAATAAATAAGAGGATCATAATTTCAACACAAACTGCAGTTATTTGTTATCGTGGTATCAAGAGAAAAGAATTTTAATGACTTATTAAGGTTAATTAGTCATTTCTAACAATTAAAGTACTGGCCACTGGTTTAAAAAAAGTAATTAAATGTACATCATTTGTATTTTGGGTTTGCATACATTTATAATTTATAATCATGATTGAGGTACTTGACTCAGTACTTAGAAAGGCATACAGTCTGTTCACCTTCAAATAACCTTGTGGCCACACCACATGAAGCTGTTAGTTACCAACACTTCTCTGTAAAGTGTTTGTCATATATTATTTGCAATGCATTTTGCACTAAATATAACAAAGCTGGCGTAACAAATCAATTAAGAGCTATATAACTAGAGCAAAGTTTCTTTCATTATGAAAATTCAATTAAATATAACCATATTAAAACTGGGGCTCTTAGCATTAACTGGGCTCTATAGAGATTTTCACAGATCAGAAACATGAAGGTTACAAAAAATAACCTCAAGCTTCCAAAATTTTATGAAGTCAAGGTTATTATTCTTGGGGTCAAGATCAATTTGCTAACCTCAAAAGAAACCTAAAAAGAAAGTGCTTAAAAATGTTGTAAATATTATATTTTATTACATACATTCTTGAATGTAGAGTTAAAACACAAAGTCATGCTCACTCAACAAATTAATAGTAATTTTGTGAATAAACTTACGCTGCCATTTTAGTAACAGTATCTTCTCAGCAGTATTAAGTAAAAGGTTCTAAGGAAGTTCGAGTCGTTATTTTGTATTTTCTTGAAATACTTTTCCTTGATTCCTAGTGTAAATATCACACCAAACAAACTTTTTCCAACTAACTTTACAACTTGTGCGCAGCTCTTACTTGAATGCAATAAACACACCACACTAAGCCCTAAGCATTAGCACTCACTGAGCCACAGAACATATATAGCTATTAGACTCTTTGATATATAATCTAGCGGGCACTGAGCAGACTTCAGCAGACAGTAAGCATGGGCAAAAAATATCGTTATATCAAAATATCGATATTTTTCCATACAATTATCGATATATATTGTCAATATTTTTAATCGCGATATATCAATTGAGATAATAATCAATTTTTATTTTAGAGTTTCGAATTAGTATCAATTTCGATTTTTTGAAGTGAAAACTTCTTTAGCGGCGTTGAGCACTTTTTCTGTAATGGGTATAAAATCTTAAACTCGCGTCAGGTCACGTGTCCTGATCGAAAATTCGTAAGACGAATTGACATTAGGTTGCGAAGGAATTTGAACTTTATGACATCTGTCATTGAGTTTGGTTTTCCAAAACTGGATAATTATCTTATGCACAAACAAAACCTTCGATTTCTCCAAAGAGGTAAAATTCGTAAAACGTATCGTAATATTTCTGTGTTAAATTTGTTATGTAATGTAAGTTGTCATGTTTGTGTATGATAGCGCAATAAATGAATATTGTATTTTACCACATAAATGATAGAACTAGATAATTAAAGCAATTCGTTCAAAATTATTTCCTAACCATATCCAAAAATGCACAACGTTACTATTCAAGTTTTCACTTCTGCCGGCACTCCCGGAGTGCAACCCGTTTTTTTATTTTAACGCAACTTTGGTTTCGTGTTAAATGTTATTAGTTACAATGTCCATATCTGATGACTACAGCCCCCGTATTCACAAACGCTCGGTTTCGTTTTCGATTCGATAAGTCGTATGACGTGTATCTTGTTTTGGCATTACGAGCGAGATAGACATACGACTTTCCGAATCGAAAACGAAACCGAGCGTTTGAGAATACGGGGGCTGGTTTGGTTAAGGGCCGATTGTTCAATCATCGAATAACTGAACAAATAACTAACTAGCGAATTAACTTATCTGACTGATAAAAGGACAAATAAAATTGTTGCATTTGTCAATGGCCAGATAGCAAGCGAATAGTTATCTGTGGATTTTAGTAGCCAACTTCACTGTAATATTGTGGGAGCGTGAAACACGCATACGGTGTAATGTGTGTTAAAAGAGGATAGCAAATGCTTTGACATTCGTTTATTTGACGTTTAAATATAACCTTTAAATTTTCCGTAGTGCATCCCATGCAAGTGCATGTTTTATTTCTAGTGTGTGGAGATTTTGTAGTTTGGTGCACCGATATTGTCAGTGACTTGTTATTATTTTGATAAAAATGGAATCAAAGAAAAGAGAGCGCGCTGCTAATTTCAATACTGCTGATGTAGAATTGCTCGTTATTTTAGTCGACAAGCACAAACATATTGTGGAAAATAAGAAGACTGATGCGATCACTAATAAAGATAAGGATGCATAAAGGATAAATTGTATATAACTGTTTAGGCTCGAGCATTCATAAATAAATACTATTTTCTACTTCGTTTATTCTTTTTTACGAAGTTTGTATGCTTTGGGAATATGTAAGAATAATCATGCGAAAACTGACGCTATATCGATATTTTTCACTCGGTAGTTATCGATACTGTTAAAAAACATCGATACGATAAGTATCGATTTTTTTTTTCACTTGCCCATCCCTAGCAGACAGTGCAGACACTTCAGACAGTCATGAGCAGTGTTGCCAACCCCAGTAAACTAAAAAAACAACAGCGAAAATACGGAATCAGGTGCTTCGAAACTTTTCAATTTCAGATGCTGTGAAAACCTTCGTTTTTTTTTGGTTGATGATAAGATGAGGCTCTTATTAAAAATGCCACTAATTTAGGATAGGTGTCGATATGTATGACTTTTTTCATCTTTATTGTTGCTTTTAGGATTGAATACGTACTCCATAGAGTGCTTGATTTCGGATAACTCAATAAAATATGCCAATAAAATGTTTTCTGAGAAAGTTTTGGCTACTTTAGCTAGTCGCCACGTGTTAAACATATTGTACTGTTTCAATTACTTCTCGCGTGATTATTGAGAGAGAAAGCTCATTTTCGCATTATTAACAGTTTCAGCCAATTCTGTTGGCGTCCAATAAACTTCCTCGTCGCTAGAATCACTCATATAGGTTTTTCACTTGTTTTCAAGTTTCTTGTTTTTAACATAAGGTTTTATAATTATATCACGTGAAAAGAATATAATAGCGCTCGCAAAGCAAATAAAAAATAGGTACATCAAGAAGGTTCCAAGTCTGATTTTTTAACAAATTAAAAAGGTTGTATTATAAATTCGGCACCATGGAGATTTAAGGTAAATAGGTTTAACCTCTTTATCCTTTCGCGCGAACAGTAAAACCCCGCGTAATGATGATTTGAATACACAAACTTAGTGCACACGATGTTCTAAATTCAATTAACTTTATCCTCTAGCGGATAAAAACGGCTTTTGCACTCAGATATCGAAGAGCAAAAATACTCTTTCAGAGATGGGAGGATGAAAAATAAATTAAAATAGTTATTCCTTAAATATATGCTTTTGGAAATAAAACCAGAAGTGACTTTTTTAAAAATACCGACAGGAAATTATTTAAATAAAAGAATCAAAATAAAAACAAAAAAATATCTTAGAACTAAAGCACAAATCAACTAAACAAAAAATACACTCCTAACAGAAATAACAAAATAAAGCACACAATTTAAAAATAAAACCGACAGAGTAACGCTCACGATGTTGTTCCCACGACGATCCCAAGTGAAAAAAGAGACCGGTGCTAGTGTTGCACCGCCTTATATAGGTCTTCCCCCTCCTCATAGCTTCCAATCTTCTACACGGCCTTTCCTGACAGGAGACCGTCCTCGGACTCCTTTTTCTTCAAGCTTCGAAGATCAGTCTCCAATGTTGGCATGGAACGTCCCGGACTTCACTGCTTGCAGGTGAAGTACTGATGGGCATCTCCATCTGCTTCTACGTGTCAGATGTGCTGGGTTCTGGTTCCTCATCAACTGGCTCAGCCTCGTCAACTGGCTCAGCCTCGTCAACAGCCTGTTCGGACTCCTCGTTTTCATTGTCTGATTCTGTAAAAGAAAAACACGGCCCGCACAAATATCAATTTTGTAAAATAAAAAGCAGCTATTGTTAACAAAATAGCTGTTGATAAAATAGATCTTTCCAACAAGAACTCATTTACACATACACACAGCGTAAAAACCTTGGGCTTGCTTAGCAAGGCCTAGCCTAAGCACAATAGGTGTGAAACATACAAATATCCAAACCAACCACCCGGGGCGGGACTTGTCTGAAGATCGCCACCTCACGACTCGTTAGAGACCCAGGTAAAGCATAACTTTGCGTGTGTAAATCAGTTCACATATAAGCACGTTTCAAACCAATCCTGGACACATCATAGTACATACAATGTTTATCAACAAGCACATTTTTCACTAAGCAACATAGTCAGAGACCAACTCTTGGCCCGATTCTACGTGTACCACAACTCCAGGATAACATGTCCGAGAACACCACTCCAAGACCACAGGTCCGATAAAGCTACTCCAAGACCACACGTCCGATACAGCTACTCCAAAACCATAGGTCCGATAAGGCTACTCCAAGACAGTATCCCTCCGTGAGCTGTTCCCAAGATGTTTCATATACTAAGTGGCATGTCCGATGCGCTCCAAGACAGAGGCCCATCCAATAACATGAAACCGTACCTTACAAGTGTATTTCTTACATAAAAATAAACAAAACTACACAAAAACATAAAACTCTTTCACTTACCATTAAAGAAAGCAGAACACACGTCGGGAGTCCATTCGCCTTGCCACGGAATCATGTATTCCGCAGCTGCTTGCGTTGACTTGCCATACGAGCCAGCCAAGAGATGCAACTCATAGCGACCGTGTGGGAGTACCTTCGCCACACGATAAGGCCCTCGCATGCACGAATCCAGTTTCTCAGTACACTGTGCCTGTTTTCTCACAAAAACTAAAGAATTTAATTCAAAAACACGGGGTGGTTTTCGCCCTTGATTAACATAGGCATCCTGTTGTTCTTGATTTGAACGTAGGCGTTCAGATGCTCTTTGACGACTCATTTCGCGAAGAGCTTCTCGATTAGGGCTGGACCCTTCAAACGCTACATCGCGAACCAAACCACGAATGAGTGGCGTCGCAGCATCAATACCTATCAGAAGGTTCAAGGCTGAATACTGAGTTGTTCTGTGTTTTGTGATATTGAGAATCAACTGCAGTTTCCACATAACATTCGGCCACTTTTCTTGTCGTGGTTGCACTCAATACGCACCATGTTAAGAACAGTGCGACAATACCTTTCGACCTGCCCGTTAGCCTGATGCATTTCAGGGGTTATAAGGTGAGTATCACAACCCATGTCTTTGACCCAATTCAAGAATTCAGTACTCTGAAACATGCGACCTCTATCGGCTACTATTAGCTTGGGAGTTCCAAAGAGGGAGATCATATTGGTGAAATGGCGTTTTAGTTCGTCAGCGTCTTGTCGGTACATAGGGTATAACAAACAGAATTTAGAGAACGAATCTACAATTATAGGAACATGGCGATAACCATCGGCTTCAGGAAGAGGACCTAAGGAATCTAAATAGATAGTTTCGAAAGGTGAATCTGGTTTTTCCCAAGAGTGGATGGGCTGTAGAGGGGCACGGGGGACTTTTTTATGGGAGAGACACACTAAACAGTGAGTTACGTACTTGTGAACAAATGCCCTCAGCCCTGGAAACCAGAAGTGTTTCGTGATAAGATCAACGGTCTTTTCGACACCGGGATGCTCATGTTCATCATGGAAAATACGTAAAAGGCTAAGTCTATGACCTTTCGGGATATAACAAAGGAATTTGGAATTTTCACCAGTAGGTGCGAATTTAACATAAAGGATGTCGTTTTTGAAAATATAACGACTGGAGTCTAATTGGCCATCCGCTAATTTTTGAATAAGAGACCGAGTCTCTTCATCGGAAGCCTGAGCAATTCGCGCCCAATTCAGGGGTTTCTGAACCGTGCACAAACTGACCGGATTCCGACTAAGATAATCGGCATGGGACAGAAGGCTACCTTTCCTATACTCCAGGTTAAAATCAAAATCTTGAAGGTATACCCACCACCGAGCCACCCTTGGCAATAAATCTTTCTTACGCTGTGTAAGCTTCAATGCGTTACAGTCGGTGACCACAGTGAATTGTACACCCACAAGATAATGTCTGAAATACTGAAGAGCTTTCACCACTGCAAGAGTCTCAAGCTCATACGAATGGTATCTACTCTCAGCCCCCTGAGTAAGCCTACTAAAGTAGGATACCACTCGCTTGCAATTACCTTCATGAACTTGCATCAAGACTGCTCCATACCCAATAGAACTCGCATCTGTGTGGACTTCTATTGGTAATGAAGGGTCATAAATTGCAAGTACTGGCTCGCTCGTTAGGCATTCAACAATGTATTTACGAGCGGCCCTTTGTTCGGCTCCCCAAATAAAATTAACTTCTTTTTTTGTGAGTGCAGAAATACACGCAGTTTTCTGGGCAAATCCAGCTATATACCGCCTGAAATAGCTAGCTAAGCCCATGAATTGGCGAACTTGCTTTACATTTTGCGGTTCGGCTGAATCAATCAAAGCCCTCACTTTTTCATGACTCGGCCTAACCTGACCTTCACTAATTGATCTACCCAAGTATTCGATCTCTGTAGCCAAGAACGAACCCTTTTTCAAATTGATGGAAAATCCAGCTTTAGTCAACTTATCAAGAACTCTTTGTAGCAAAACAAGACCCTGATCAATGCTTTGGCTCATGATCAAAATGTCATCTATGTAGACAAGGATATCACCGGATTCAATTAGTTCACGAAGGGTTTTCGTGATAATACGTTGATAAACAACTGGAGCATTAGCCAAACCGTAAGGCATCTTCAAATATTGATAATGCCCCTCTGGCGTGACAAAACCCGTAAGCCGAACTGAGTCTCGGTCCAATGGAATCTGGTGAAATCCGGTTGCCATGTCAAGGGAACTGAAATATTTATTATGCCCTAAACGATCTATGTAGTCGTCTATACGTAGCAACGGAAAACGATCTTTAATTGTGATCTCGTTTAATTTACGAAAGTCCACACACATCCTGTCCGTGCCGTCTTTCTTTTTTACTAGAAGAATCGGACTCGCGTAACTAGACTCAGATTCCTCTATAATTCCTTTGTCCAACAAGTCTTTAATTATGTCACGGACTCGAAGAGTCTCAGCAAGAGAAAGTTGGTAGGGTCGATAGTAAACAGGAGTGTTGGTACTAAGTTTAATGGACATACAACCCGTATTTACAGTTGATGTTGCAGTACCGGAAATAAAGTACTGAGAGAAGTTATTGATTATTTTCAGTAATTCATCCAAGTTACCGTCAACTAGGCCTGTATTAATTGGGATTGAATTCTCAGATTGTATGTTCATTATCCTATGCAAGTTAGCGCGTCTTGTAAGTGACTGACAATCTCTAGTGCGAACATACCTAACACCGTCCCTATTAAGAACGTCCGTTCCTACTATGACCGGCGTGTTCATATATTCGTTACACACAACGAACAAATCTACCTCTAGGGTCAAGCCGTCAAATTCAATAGGTAACGTCACATAACTTGTACTTTCTACCTCTTGAGTACCTAACCCCTTCAAAATACGAAGCGCTGGCCTACGTGAACAATTAAAATGCTTAAGCAACGAGGACGAAATTAAGGATATAGTGGACCCACTATCAATCAAAACATCGACTGCTACGTCCTGTATAATTGCCACAACAACATCACTATTCTTGGTGTTTACAAACTCGTTACAGAAGTTAACACTACTTTTGTTTGCAGCTTCAGATCTTTGCTTGGCGAAACAATTTTCGGCTTTATGACCCGGTTTCTTACAAAAAGTACAAATTTCGGATTTAGTCGGAACAAAAGTGGATGTAGGGTTAGCCGTAGAATTATTTGACGAACCGCTTGGCGGTTGATCAGTTCTCGGTTTCTTATTACATACTGCCTGTCTATGTCCTAATTCACCACACGAAAAACATTTAATATCGTTTAGATTACGCTTACGAGAAAGATCTGTAGTTTGTTTATCTCTGCCAGAACGAAACGCGGCACTTTTAGACGTATTAGTGTTGTTTGGTTTAACGTAAATTGAAAAGTATTCGACCAAATCATTGGGCAACAGCTTGGCGTTAGTCGCCGACGCCCTTATGTTGGGATCAGTGATGCCGGCCGCGGACTATTATCGCCGAAATAAGCTCGTCACTAAGTCCCCGCACTATTCGTAAACGGAGTAATGACCGACGCACGTAATCCGCATACGTGGAATAATTATCGGAATTTTTGGTCATAACGTAGTATAGAATATTCGCGACGTCCGGTACTCTAGGGCACAAAGGTTTAAATTCTTTTTTGAAGTTGCTCCACGATCGGTCATTAGTTACCCATTCGTTGAGCCACGATTGAGCGTCACCTTTCAAGCAATTACCAATACGCGATAAGCATTCGAAACCACTCCAATTGTTTAAAACTTTAGCGCGATCGACCTCCGCACACCAATCATCGATATTATGTAGGGTAGGATCAAAGTTTGAAATATAAAAATGCTGAGATCTACTCGCAGTATTAATTGACCTAATAGCATCCACGATTCGATCAGTTACCGTAGCTTGTTCCGAATTCGAATTATCATTCAGATTTCTGACCAAACGGTCTGACACAGGCACCGACGCTTGCTCAGATACACGACTCGATACTCGTAACGGCGGTGTTCTACAGCGAGAACGCGAATAACGACGGTAGTTATGTCCGCGAGTCGGTGACATACGTCGAGACACAGTCTCTCTAGGCATAGGTGAAACCAAACGGCGGCGGCGCTCCGGTGGTGACGACTGACGCACGCTACGCGATCCTATTCGACCTGGCGATCGTAACATATTCTGTTCCGGCGAAGGTTTTCGCTGACGCCGCAATGCTCGTCGACCACGTACACTATCACACACTAAAGTTTCATCACGGTCACACGAACGCACTGGCAAGGGTGAAGCCCTCGTTTTGTCTTCTAGCGCTTTAAGGCGAGACATCATCGCTTGTATCTCGAGCCTTGACGTATCTTTTTCAATGGGGGATCGCTCGCGGTACCCACTATTTGGCCGCTCCTGACTATTGTGACGCGAGCTATTATCGCGGCTGTCATAGCGACTGCGACTATGATCTCGTTTGTGGTCTGCCATGCTAGCCTTAACCCAAGAAAACTGAAAACAACAAATCAACCGACAAACAAACGATCGAACATACGACAAGTAAAATAATGTTACCAACTAACACCCGAAACATATTAAGACAAAAAACTAAAAAAAAGGGAATTTATGATTAAAACCCAACGAACAGTGGGCAATAGAAATGGGAAGAATCCCACTTCTGATTTTGGAAATAAAACCAGAAGTGACTTTTTTAAAAATACCGACAGGAAATTATTTAAATAGAAGAATCAAAATAAAAACAAAAAAATATCTTAGAACTAAAGCACAAATCAACTAAACAAAAAATACACTCCTAACAGAAATAACAAAATAAAGCACACAATTTAAAAATAAAACCGACAGAGTAACGCTCACGATGTTGTTCCCACGACGATCCCAAGTGAAAAAAAAAAAAAAAGAGACCGGTGGACCAAGGAAATCGCTGCGCCCCCGCCAGGGGGCGCGCGGTTGACGGGGTGTGGACATTGTCCTTTTCCCGTGGGGGAACGGTGTGCCCGCGAATACGGGCACCCTCAACTTGGTTGCCTTGTATAGGCGCGAATGGGGGCGAGCGCGCGCACGCAACTCGCCTATGTGTAGTTGATATTTTGTCCGGTAGGAGGCGCCAGCGGCGCTTAGCGCCAAGCGCTTAGGTACGGCGAAACTTTACCGTACCGAGCGCCGCTATCTTCACGCCACCTCGGCGGTCTGTCACCGCCAGGTGAGACCTCCGGTTGCCCGGAGGAGGCCCAGCGAGTGCAGTCCTAGCCGGAGGTGACTATGGGGCGCACCCTACCGCTAGAGATGTTGGCCCCCGTCTGCGACGCTCTCAGATCTAGCCGATCACGCCCCAGACTAAGAGGCCGTAGTGAATGAGTGAGAGCGGCAATGTACGTGAGTAACACCGCTCTTGTAGCGAACGAATAGCGAGCCCGCGCCGCACGTTCGTCGCGTGAGTATAGATGAATGTAGAGTATGGGTGTGTGTTCGGTGCGCGTCGTGCCTATATTAACTTAGAACACGACGCGCTCCGAGTGTAGTAGTGTGTGTGGAGTCTCATTGTTTGGGTAGGTCGCGTGTAGATGGGTGCGACTTACCCGGGTGCGTTAGTTCGGTGGAGATGGCAGCGTGTCGTCCACAGGCAGTAGGTCGCGCGGCAGGCGACGGAAGCGCTGCGTGCGCCCCGCGTCAGGCGGGCGCGTGTGCCAGGGCGCTATTTGCGCCAGGTGGGGCCAGGTACAGGCGTCGGCACGCGCAAACATGCCAGACGCGAGGCGCCTGCAGAATTCATCCAGGCTCTCAATCTTTAAGTCCCGCTGGATGGTGGTGTTCCTCACATAGCGAGGGGCGGCGACTATCGACCGCAGCGCAAGCGATTGCTGCGCGCGGAGCTTCTTTTTTGTTGACTCGCTAGTGAGGGCGAGCCAGGCTGGGGCGGCGTAGGTCAGGATTGGGCGGATGTAAGTTTTATACACACCCAGCCTGGTACGCAGCGGTAGACAAGACGAGAGCACTGGACGAAGCAGGAAGCGGGCACTCCTGCATCTAGCGACAATGCCGCGGACGTGTGCTGCCATCGTGAGTCGACGGTCGATGGTGACCCCTAGGTACTTGACCTGGGTCGACCACGCGACGTCGGCTCGGTCCAGTTGGAGGGGTGGTGGGTGGTTAGCGGCGCCTGCAAGGAGAGCCTGCGTTTTGCCCACGTTCACCGACAACCTCCATTTCGACAGCCAATCAGGCAGTAAGTCGAGCGCGCGCTGCATTTTGACGGCCGCGTGACTCGCGTTAAGCGAGGTCGCAATGTACGCGGCGTCGTCAGCGTACAGCGCGAGCGTGGTGTCGTGTGTGGTGGGGATGTCGTCGGTGAAGCACGTGTAGCAGAGAGGCGAAACGCAGCTACCCTGCGGCACCCCTGCGGCGATCGGGCGGACGCCCTATACCGTGCCATCGACCACCACCCTGAAAGTCCTGTTAGTCAGAAAGGAGGAAACCACCTGTACCAAGCGACGAGGCGCGCCTGACTGTGACATCTTATACAGCAGGCATCTTATGCCAGACTCGGTCGAACGCCTTTTCCATGTCCAGGAATACTGCAACTGCATGCTCCTTCTTGTTGAGTGCCGCGGTGAGCAGGTGCAGTACCCTGGACAATTGGAGCGTCGTCGAATGTTCGGCCCGAAACCCGAATTGTTCGGCCCGGGGGACAATGTATTGGGCAAGGTGTCGCAGCAGGAGTTGCTCAAACACCTTGGAGATAGTGGAGAGCAGCGTGATGGGCCGATAGCTCTCCGGCTTGAGGACGTTCTTGTGCGCCTTGGGCAGCATAATGACGCGCCCCTCCTTCCATACGGCTGGGAAAGCGCCCGTGCGGACGATGCCCGTAAACAGGCGCGCCAGTGCCGCTACTGTACGGTAGGGCAGGTGGCGTAGCGCTGTGTTGGACACGCCGTCCGCACCGGGGGCCTTCCTCAGCTTTGTCCTTAGGATGGCGCGTCTGACTGCACAAGGCGAGAAGAATATCTTTTTCGCGGGTAGGTGTAAAAAAAAGACAGTGGTATCTCCAATATTGCTTTAATATTTAAATTAGAAATACACAGTTTTTTCACGTATTTTTCATAAAATACCAGTGTATAACCTCTGTACAGCAAGTACTTACGTTTGTAGCACATTCATGTGACTTCTACTATAACTTTCCACCACCTGCCAGCACATCACTTCACTTTTACTGTTTTTGCACTGTCACTGGGCACAAGAACAAGATGTCACAACTTGATGAGATTGTATCGGCACAGAAAAGCCTTGAGGATAGCTTTGTCCGGAAGATGAGCGAACTGGAGGCGCAAATTCAGTGCGCAGGACCAGCCAAACATACCGTGGCGAGGGTAGCTGAGGAGTTTCGGACCTTCAGGGAGCTAATCTTCAGCATGCTAAGTCTGCTCAGGAGACAGATCAGCGAGTGTGCTAGACAGGTTGACGGTTTGGAGACCAGACATCGTCGGAAGGCGCTGATCTTTCAGGGCATAGCAGAGGTTGAAGGAGAGGTCAGCAGTGCAGTGATCCTGGATCTAGTGAACAAGAAGCTGGGCCTTAAATCCATTACTGCTTCCTCCTTAAAGGTCTGCCACAGACTAGGTGCAGCCAACAAGGATCACCACAGGCCAATTTTAGTAAAATTCTTTACCTATGATGATAGGTCTGCGGTATGGAGAGCAAAGACAGGTCTTAAGGGTTCATCTGTATCCATCAAGGAATTCTTGACCAAGACCCGACAATCCATCTTTGGGAAGGCGAGGCTTCACTTTTCTATGCGGTCATGCTGGACTCAGGACGGTGTCATCGTAATTAAAGCCCCTGATGGAAGTAAACATAAGGTCACATCGTTTGAAGAATTGAGTCCACTGCTGCTGAAGTATCCAAAGGTGCAAACTTCTGGAGATAGCCTGAAAAACAAGACACGTTAGGTAATTAAACTCTTGTTAAAAGTATTATCTTACAACAATCACGCATTAGATACCTACGTTGCGTAGGATCAACTTACCATAAAATATGCTATCATTCGCTGTTTGGTAATGATACCCTTTAATTACTTTTGGCTCGTAATCATTGTTTTGTTACTTCGTTTTGTTTTTCTTTCTGTCTCGCACGTCTCTGAGATATAATATCTTTACATGTCTCGCGTACAATAGTTTACCCTCAACAAGGTTGTTTTTTATTTGTCATTCATTATTTTCCTTTGTAAGAACATGTTACAAATGCCAAATTGCCTTACTGTCAAATCTGACATTCACATCCAGTTTTCAAGGATCGGATACGTTCACAAAAATTTGATGTTTTGTTGAGGGTGTAAGGTGTGTTCCGAATTCCATAATAGTGTTTTTTGTTTTACTTACAACTTTTGTATTTGCTATGCGTTTGTTTTTTAATTAATTGTGTCTCATTGTCATTACTTGGTTGTTCACTGTGTTTTATAATGTTGATGTTAGCTGGCGGGTGGTGCAGAGATGCATCCGTCGTACTTATTTTGCGTGTAGTTTTTTTTTTAATATTTATTTTAATTTTACAACTATTTTTATTTTATTATTTTGTTTTTATTTACATCTATGACAACTATATTTGATAATGAATCGTTTTTCTTAGCTAACGAATCTACTGCCACTTCTGATGATAGTTTTTGTTCCGTTACAGACACTCTTGGTGATATTTTACGTCAAAGCTTTAACCACAGTGTTAACCGACTATTTAATGTTTGTCACATCAATGCCCAGAG
The DNA here is from genome assembly GCA_949152445.1 of Cerastis rubricosa. NCBI lineage: Eukaryota > Metazoa > Arthropoda > Insecta > Lepidoptera > Noctuidae > Cerastis > Cerastis rubricosa. Next base: position 17,671,903 of record OX424523.1, on the reverse strand, counting down.
CATACCCAGCCACTACAACGAGCTTTATGATACTTTTACGACCAAAAACGTCCATGCCGTCCTGATTTCAGAGACCTGGCTAAAACCTGAGCTTTCATCTTCTACTTACTTTCTCCCAGGATTCGTTCTTTTACGGAACGATCGAATCGGTAAGAGAGGGGGTGGTGTAGCAATTTACCTTCGTGCTGATTTTTCTTTTAAAATTCTTGCTACTTCTTCCGCTAATAATTTGGCTGAATTTCTTTTTTTAGAAGTTTGTGTCAAAGGAGCAAAAACCGTTCTTGGAGTTGTGTATTGTCCCCCGTCCCTTGATTACTTCATCGAATTCGAATCGGTCCTAGAATCATTAGGTTCAGAGTATGCACATCACATCGTCATGGGGGATTTCAACACCAATCTCCTTGCCCACAACTCCCCTCGATCCCGTAAACTCCTACATCTGGTCGAGTCAGTTAGTCTGCATGTTCTGCCTCTCCAACCAACGCACCATAACACTGTCGGGGATGATACTTGGCTCGACTTGATTCTTACATCTAATCCTTCCCTAGTCTCCTCACATGGTCAACATGTCGCTCCTGGCTTTTCCCATCACGACCTTATTTTCCTGTCTTATGTCCTTAAACCTCCTAAACCCAAACCTACGTTTCAGTACAGGCGTGCCTTTGCGCGGATGAATTCAGAAAAGCTTATTGAGGATGCTTCCAATATTGACTGGACGCCCCTGGAGGAAGCCACATCAGTTGATGAAAAAGTAAATTATCTTAATTCGGTTGTGGTCAAGTTGTATGACATCCACGCTCCTGTCAGGAAAGTCAAGCTGAAGCGCCCACCTGCGCCATGGATGAATAATGGAGTTCGGAGTGCGATGCGACGAAGGGATCGCGCGTTCCGGAAATATAAAAAGGATCGGTCCGAGGACAATTAGACCCTTTTCAAAACTGCTCGCAATCGCTGTAATCAGATGATACGCAACGCTAAACGCCGCCACATTCTTGATAATATCACTTCTGCTTCTCCTGCTGATATTTGGAAATTCCTTGGAACTCTAGGTATCGGCAGATCGCGGCATTCAGACCTTCCTAAGGCATTTGGTTTGGACGATCTCAATCGCCATTTCTCCACTGTCCCTACTCTTGATAGTCTAACCAAATTTCAAACCATTGACTATCTTGCTGGTCTGACGCGACCCAATATTTCTCCATTTGTCTTCACCCCAGTCGATCCCGGAGAGATCAAGAAGATAATCCTGTCCATTAAGTCCAAAGCCGTGGGCTGTGATAACATCAGTCGTCACATGATTGTGACGGCTCTTGATCAGCTCCTTCCTGCAATCTCCCATGTCATTAATTTCTCCCTTTACTCCGGTGATTTCCCTTCTCTTTGGCGGAAAGCCCATGTTCGGCCACTCCCTAAAGTTCCTAACCCCACTCTTCTCAGCCATTTTCGACCTATTTCCATCCTTCCCTTTTTATCTAAAGTACTTGAGGCTTGTGTTCACAAGCAATTTTCCCACTTCATCCACAACAACTCCCTTATCAGTCCATTGCAATCTGGGTTCAGGCCCGGCCACAGTACCGTATCAGCCCTTCTTAAAGTGACTGACGATATAAGGCGGGGAATGGAAGACACTAAAGTTTCGGTTTTGGTGTTAATCGATTTTTCCAATGCGTTCAATACTGTCAGTCACGAAGTCCTTTTATCCATCCTCTCCTATCTCATGGTCTCTCCCGAGGTATGGGAATGGTTTTCTTCCTATCTTCAGGGGCGTCAACAAATAGTTCTTGCTGGTGACTCTAGCTCCAGCTGGTGTGACCTTGATGCTGGCGTCCCTCAAGGCGGTATTTTATCTCCACTTCTGTTCTCTATTTTTATAGATCTCATAACCATCGAGCTTCAGTGTGTGTATCATCTTTACGCTGACGACTTACAGCTCTACTGTCAGGCAAGTGTTGACAACTTGTCCGGTGCGATCGAGGAGCTAAACCGGGATTTACGTATTGTCAAAAATTGGTCTGATCGTTTTGGGGTGGCGGTTAACCCAACAAAGTGCCAGGCTATTATTGTAGGGAGCCCCCATAGCCTGAGAAGGCTGAATGGCTTAACGGTGCCCCCGGTTACCTTTGACGGCACAGTCATTCCGTTTAGCTCTGACGTCAAGGAATCTGGGTTTGCATGTTGACACTTGCCTTGACTGGCGTAAACAGGTTGCGATTGTGAGCAAGAGAGTCACCGGAACGTTGCGGTCGCTCTATCGGCTTAAAAATATTCTCCCATCACACATTAAGGTAACGCTTGTACAGTCCCTAATCTTCCCCATAATTGACTATGGTGATGTGTGCTACTACGACCTGAATGCAGATCTCCTCAATAAACTTGACCGACTTCTTAATAACTGCATTCGATTCGTATTTAATCTTCGTAAGTATGACCATGTATCCGCACATCGGTCACTTTTAAAATGGTTGCCCATCCGACAGCGCAGAGCGTTGAAAGCTTTGACTACCCTATTTTCTTTTCTCAATAAGCCTACTTCTCCTTCTTATGTGACTACTCATTTTCAATATTTATGCTCTGCGCACAGTAAGAATCTTCGTTCTTCCAACAATCGTCTTCTACGTTGTCCTTCTCACCGCTCTGGTTTTCTCAAATCTTCTTTCTTTGTCCAGGCTGTCTTCCTTTGGAATGCGCTCCCTCTGAACGTTAGGTTGGCCAACAGTCGGTTCACATTTAAAGTTAAAGCTCGGGAACACTTACTTAAGAAGCTGGCAGATTCATCTCATAATTAAATTGTTGTTAGTAGTTTATGTATGTATTTATGTATTTATCGTTATATTATATATGTATTTATCGTTATATTTTATTTGTAAATGTTTTATTACCATTTGTTAAGCTGCACCTACTATGTTTTCTCTCTGCATCACCCTAAGGTAGACTGGTAGAAAATGCCCAAGGCATTTAGTCCGCCTTTGTACAGTGTTTTTTATACTTGTGCATAAAGTTTTAATAAATAAATAAATAAATATCGCAGACTCGTCGGGAGCTATCGGCCTGGAGAAGTACTCCCCAAGGTGCCTCTCGACTGCTGCGACGTGCTCGGTGTTGGTGGTCGGGTTCGGGACGAATTGACGCTCCAGGTGTTCGGCGAAGATCTCCGCTCGGTCTGCTGCGGTGTATCTAGGCGCCCCGTCGCTATGTAGTAACGGACGTACCGGGGCCGGGGTGTTCGCAAGCTGCACAGTTTGTGTAGAGACGCCAAATCCCTCTCAGCGGCGTCAATACGTTCCTCCCAGCCCTCGGCGTTGTGCTCCTGGAGCTTGGCCCTGACCTTCTCCGCGAGACGGTTCAGGTCGCGCTTGTCGCGAGGGCATCCTGTGTCTTGCCACCGCTTGCGTAGGCGCCGCCTCTGGGCGACCATCCGCTTGATGTCGGTGGGGAGAGGCTTGTAAGCCGGCCTCTGTGGCTGCTCTAGAGTGCTGGTCGCCTCTTGGTGGGCGCGCTGGATGCAAGCGGTGACCTCCTCCGCTAGCCCGTCGACGTCCGCGGCGGTCGTGATGGGCCAAGTAGGAGTGGTGGTTTCCATCCTCTCTGCGAACTTCGTCCAGTCCGTGATGCGGCGTGGCGCTGAAGGAGAGAGTCGTGTCGGCATCTCCGATAGGACGACGAGTACAGGCTGATGGTCGCTCTGCATCTCGTCGTCGATCACCTGTGAGGTGATGGCGGTCCGGCTACTCAGGCCCCTGTGGACAACGATGTCCAGCACGTCCGGTGCGTGCGCCTGGTTGTCCGGGTAATGGGTAGGTGTTTCCGGGCCGGACACCGTGTATCCACGGGCCTCAGCGTCCGCGAAGAGTCGTCTACCCCCTGGGTTGGAGATGCGGCTGTTCCACGCCTGGTGCTTATGGTTAAGGTCACCGGCGAGGAGTGTTGGGTGAGGCGATCCAAATAAGACTGCCCGCAGCTCTGTTAGATCGAGCATGGCCGTGTTCGTGGGCGGGCAGTAAACGGCGTAGATGTTCATGTCCTCGCCGGCGACGTGCAGCTGGACACCCAAGGAGTAAAAGGTGGAGTGTGACGTCACAGGTAGTGGTTGATGGACGACTCTTCGGCTCACCAGTACCGCCAGACCGCGGTAACTGACGCCGAGCGGCGACTTCTCATCCTTCCTATAGACGATATATCCCGGGAACTTGGGCCTGTCCGCAGGTCCCAGGAACGTCTCGCTAATGAGCGCCACGTCGATCCGTTGTTCCCGAAGGAGGAGGCGGAATGGGGCAACCTTTCTCTTAAGGCCGCGGTCGTTCCAGTGTATTATCCTCAACGAGCTAAGCATGGTAGAGTTGTAGTAAGTCCGTTAGCCCGTCGAGGATGACGAGTTCCGCGTCCTGTCCCTGCCTGATGGCCCTGATGAGGTCCAGCAGTAGGTTTATGGCGCAGGCGGTAAAATCCTTCTTCTGACGTTCCTTGGTGGGGGCGTCAGTGCGTGGTGCGCGGCGCCGCTGCTGATCGTGGGCGTCGGCAGGCGGTCGGCTTGAGTTAGCCGTCGCTGAGATAGCGGCGACTGGGGCCACGTCTGTGGGTGGGGCGGGTTTCCCCGCCCGCTTCCCCTTCCCTTTGCCTTTGCCGGCGCTAGCAGCGGCGACGGTGGGCTTCGTTGTGGTGGTGGTGGTAGGCGCCGTTGTCGTCGCCTGCGCCTGGGCGGGGACAGGTTCCTGCCTAGGTTGCTGCGCGGGTGGTCGGGGGTTCTTCCCCCTCCTGTTCCTTCCCCCGCGCCGTCCCTTCTTCCGCCTCGAGGCGGGAGCATCTTGGTCGTTGGTGGAGGGCCCGTTAGCGGTCGCCATCAGCGACGTGCTGGGGGCCTCGTGGTCATCTGAGGCGGTGTTAGCAGCGGCCGTTCTCGGTCGGCGCGGCTGCGTGGTGGCGACCGTGCCCGCTCTCTTGTTCCGCACCTCTCTGCAGAACACGGGGCAGGCGCTGCTGCACGCTGGATGATCGCCCCCGCAGTTAACGCAGGTGGGCGTCTCCTCTCGTGTCCGTGCGCAGTCCTTGGCTGCGTGCTCGCCCCCGCATCGCACACAAGCGAGCGGGCGGTGGCACTGGTGCGACGAGTGCCGGAATTGTTGGCATCGGTGGCATTGTGCGGGCCCTCTTTTGCTCCTCCAGGCCTCAATACGCACACCCCGCATGTTAAGGAACACGGTGGTGTCGTATATGGCCCGGAAGTCCGGTTGCCTCCTGAGGACGACGTGAAAAATACAGCCGGGGCACCCTCCGCGCGCGTTGATGTTACGCGCGTACTCCGGCTCGTACCCCATCGTCCTCAGCTCCTCCATTATGTCCTCCGGGTCTGTGTCCACGGGGAGCCCTCTAATGGCTATCTTCAAACTACGCTCCGCTGGCAGCGAGTATGAGAACCAACTCAGGCCCTCCGATCTCTCCAGGTCGGTGAGGTATCGTTGGACCACCCGATACTCGTCCTCGTTTTCGGGTACGAATTTGAGTCCCCCCTGATAGGGACGAGCATTGGGTGGATGGCCCAATTTGTCCCTCACGGCCCTAAAATGAAAGGCCCAGTTGGGAAGCCTCTCGACTACCAGCGGAGGGTAGCGGGGTCTCCTTGGCTGTGCCTTCGCAGCTGCGGCTGCGCTTGTGCCTTGTGCAGGGGCAGTGGCGTCGGGCGTCGCTGTCCGTGCAGATGTGGCGTCTTGTGCGGTAGGTGGGCGGCGGGCCGCCTCGGCGAACGTGGGCGAACCGCCTCCAACTCGACCACGCGGATCACGTTGTGGGAGCGGGGATGCGGTGCACGGGCGCTTCGCTTCCTCGGCGGCCTCGTCGTCTGAGCTTCTTGGCCGGCGCTGGGCACGGGTGTCGAGGCTAAACTCGTACCCAAACGCCAGCGGCTCCAGGGTGCGCGCGACGGCGGGGTTAGGAGTACTCTCACTAACCTCGTCGCTGTAGTAGTCCCCCAGGGGGCTCCCCTCCCTGGAGGAACACGGAGACATGGCGGCCGGCGAGTCACGCGCGGCACTGCGTGGTGGGGGGGGCGACATAGGTGCGCCCAGTAGAGGTGTCGCTGCAGCGGCTGAGCCTGCCAGCAAGCGGTGGGGTGCGGGCGGTGCAGCGCGCGCGGCTCGAGCCGTAGAGGCGGCGGGGCGGGCATGCGCGGCGGTGCGAGTCGCAGCGTGAGTTGGGGCGGGCGCTGGCGTCGCGAGACGAGCGGCAGCGGGTGCGGGTGCGGGGTGCGCGGGACGCACGGGCGTAGTGCGTGCCGCGGGTTGTTGCGGCGAGCGCCCGGCTTGTGCAGCGGAGCGCACAGCGGGGGCACAGGCACGCACGGCAGGCGCGTGGTGGCACGTACCTGCTGGTCCTGGGGCCTGGGTAGGCACGGGGCGGAAGGCTGAGGGGCGGACGGGCACCGCTGGCTGTCGGCTGGCGGGCGTCTGCGAACTCGTTGTTGGCCTCTGCGTCGGCGAGGTAGGCGACATTGGGGCCGGCGGCGATGATGGCGGAGGCGGCCTCCTCCTTTCTACCTCCTCGGCAGCAAGGGTTGGGGCGCCGGGCGATGAGTCCCCAATGAAGGGGAGCGACTGCGCCCGGTCGCCCATGGTGTTTTTAATTGGCGGCGATTTCTTGGGCGGCGGCATTGTAGTGGCGTACCGCAACCGCTACGGTGTTAGTCCACCGGGCGGTGCGGGGCTCCTGCCGCGGACACACGTGTGCCTGAGCTAGGGTGCCCGGGCACCCATGGGTTCGCGACGGAAAAACCCCCATATAAAAGTTCACGGTTCGGGCGGTGTGCGATATCCGAAACTTTGACCGTCTACCCTCAACCGAACTAACAATTTCGGGCAGGCGGCCAATCGCGAGCGAGCGCCAGAGGTGGCGCACGGGCTCCGGTCTAACGGCCAGCGGAGGCGTAGGCGGCGCGACGGGGAGCGATTTGGGCGACTAATTACGGATAAGCGCTATGGACGGCCACTGGCTAATCCAAGAGACCGGTGTTCGAGCAATCGCAACGTCCCCGACATGGGGGCGTGGCGGGCGGGATGTGGGCAAGCCCTTTCCTCGCGGATATCAGCATGCACCCGTAAAAACGGGTGCCTCATATGGGTGCCGTATAGGCGTGGTAAATTGGCGAGTGCGTGTAAACAGTGCAACTCGCCAGTGTGTAGTTGTCATTATGTCCGGTAGGAGGCGCCAGCGGCGCTGAGCGCTGCGCGCTTAGCTACGGCGAAACTTTACCGTAGCGAGCGCCGCTATCTTCACGCCATCTCGGCGGCCTGACATCGCCAGGTGAGACCTCCGGTTGCCCGGAGGAGGCCCAGCAGATGCAGGCCTGCCAGAGGTGGCTTTGGTGGCGCACCCTACCGCTGAGGATGTTGACCCCCGTCCGTTGCGCTCTCAAAGCTAGCCGATTACGTTCCGGACTAAGGGGTCGTAATGAATGTGTTTGAGCGGCAATGTACTTGTGTAACGCCGCTCATGTAGCGAGCGAAAGGCGAGCCCGCGCCGCACGATCGTCAAGTAGGTATTAATGCATGTTGAGTCACATGGGTCGGGCGCGTCATGCCTATATTAACTTAGAACACGACGCGCTTCGAGTGTATGTTATGTTTGTGGAGTCTTATTGATTGGGTAAATCGCGTGTCGATGGGTGCGACTTACCCTGGTGCGTCAAGTCCAGGGGTGACGACGGCTACGTCACATCCGCAGGCACCAGGTCGCTCGAAGGGCGACATGGGCAGGGAGCGGGCGTTCCTGCGGTTGGCGTAGTGCCGCGGACGTGTCGTGCCATCGTGAGACGGCGGTCGCTAGCGGCCCCGCGGTGTTTAACCTGGGGCGCTCGTGCGGCGCCGGCTCGTCAGTCGGGATGATGGTAATAACATTAGTATCTTACCTTGAGGTGGAGGCGGAGAGGGGCGGCCTATTTCTATAGGCCGCGGCAGTCCAGACTAGGTACTCGACGGGCTGGCATGATAGAGCCGTAATAACTCAGTGAGCCCGTCGAGGATGACCAACTCTGCATCCTGGCCCTCCTTAATGGCCCTAATCAGGCTCAGGAGTAGGCTGATGGCGCAGGCGGTGAAATCTTTCCCCCGAGTGGCATCGCGCTGTTGCGCTTGGGCGCCGGCTAGCGGCTGAGAAATGGTAGGTGCCGCTACTTGGTGAGCGGCAGCCGTAATGTGGTCTGTGGGTGGGGCGGGTTTCCCCGCCCGCTTCCCCTTCTTCTTGCCGGCGCCTGAGGTGGCGTCGGAGGAAGTAGTGACAGCGGTGTTGGTAGTAGTAGTCATGGGCGCCTGCGTCGTCGCCTGCGCTGGTACAGGGCCAGGGTCCTGTCTGGCTTGCGACGCGGGAGGTTGGGGTTTTTTCCCCCTCTTGCTCTTACCCCCGCGTGGTCTCTTTTTTCTCCGCCTCGAGGCGGGAGCATCTTGTTCCTTTGAGGGCCCGTTCGCTGTCGCCATTAGCGACGTACTAGGGGCCTCATGGGCCTCGACTTGGGTAGCTTTGGCCGTCGTTTCTCGGCGCTGCCGGGAAATGGCGACAGTGCCCGCTCGCTTGTTCCGGAGCTCTCTCCGGAACACTGGGCACCCGCTGCTGGACGCGGGATGGTCACCTGCACAGTTCACACAGGTGGCCTTCTCCGTCCTTGGGCGTGGGCAATCTCGGGCGGCGTGGAGTTCTCCGCATCGCACGCATGCGAGCGGGCGGTGGCACTGGTGCGAGCTGTGTCGAAACTGCTGGCACCGGTGGCACTGGGCGGGCCCTTGCTTGCTCCGCCAGGCATCGACGCGGACACCACGCATGCATAGAAGCTCGGTGGTGTCATATATGGTGCGGAAGTCGGTTTGCCTTTTGAGGACAGCGTGGAAGAGGCAGCCAGGACGTCCGCCGCGCGCTTTTATATTACGGACGTATTCTGGCTCGTAACCACGTGCCCTCAACTCCTCAAGGATCTCTTCTGGGTCCGTGTCCGCCGGCAGTCCTCGGATAGCCACCTTGACACTGCGCTCCGCTGGTAGTGAGTAGGAGAACCAGCTTAGGCCCTCCGATCTCTCCAGGTCGGTGAGGTACCTCTGGATCACCCGATACTCGTCCTCTGTTTCGGGTAGGAATCTAATCCCACCCTGAAAAGGACGAGCGTTCGGTGGGTGACCCAGGATGGTCCTCACGGCCCTAAAATGGAAGGCCCAGTTGGGCATCCTCTCCACCACCAACGGAGGGTAGCGGGGCTTATCCCTGGGCTTGGCCTTAGCAGCTGCTGCTGCGGCCGTGCCTTGCACTGGGGCTGTGGCGGCGGGTGGCGTCACTCTGAGTGAGGCGTCTTGTCCGGTGGGCGGGCGGCGGGCCGCCGCGGCGAACGTCGGCGATCCGACTCCGGCTCTACCACGCGGGTCGCGCTGTGGGAGCGGGGAGTCGGGGCAGACACGCTTCGCCTCTTCGGCGGCGTCGTCGTCCGAGCTGCGTGGGCGGCGCTGGGCACGGGTCTCGAACGAGGGCTCGTGCTCGGCCGCCACTGAGTGGTCAGGTGACTCGTCGTAGTAGGTAGAGGGTGCACCTACCTCTTCATCATCGTCGTCCATGTCGCTACCCACACTTGAGTAGCAGGGCGACATGGGCGCGGGCGAGTCCTGGGCCGCGTCGCGTGGTGGGGGCGGGGACAGCGGGCCCGCAGCTACCAGCGTCGCGGCGGCTGAGCCTGCCAGCAAGCGGTGAGGTGCGGGTGTAGCGGTGCGCCCGGCTCTTGGTGCGGCGGCGGCGGGCCGTGCATGCGTGGCTAGGCACGCGGCAGGGCGCGACGCGGCCGACACAGCCAGGGTGTCAGCGACAGTCGGGGTTGGGCGCGCAGGGCGCGGGTTTGCGGCGCGAGCTGCGTGTGTCGCGGTCGCTCGGTCCGCCTGCGCATCGAAGCGTAGGGGGGGAGCGACGGCGCGAACAGCGGGCGCGCGGCTGCTAGTACCGGGTGGGCACAGAGGCTGGGTGGGCACTGGGCGGAACGCCGGCGGCCGTACAGGTACCGCCGGGGCGCGCACGGATGGTGGAGTCAGGGTATGGGTACCTGGGCTGCTGCGAGGCGGCAGTGTAGGAGGTGAGGCCGGGAAGGCCCTCCTTCGCTCCACGTCGCCGTCAGCAGCAGTGTCGGAAGCTCTGCCGGGCGTCGGGCTCCGAGTAGTCGGTAGCGTCGGCGCTCGGTCCCCCTTGGGATTTGTTGGATGCGGTGTTTTCTTAGGCATCGTAGTTGGGTGTGGCTCTCCGCAACCGAACGGTGCAGCTGCACCGGGCAGCACGGGTGGCACCCGCTGCGAACCCACCGGCACTAGGTGCCCATGGATGCCCAACGGGTACCTACCTCAAATAAAAATTTACAAGAAATAAATTTTATTTTTTTCGGTTCGGACGGTACACTGGAAAAGTTTTTGACTCGCCTACCCACAGTTCGATTTATAAAATTGGGGCGGTCGACCAATCACGGCCCGCGCCAGAGGTGGCGCAGGGGACTTCACTGGCGGCCAGCGGAGGCCTGCACAGACGACGGTGACTGGGATCGCGCGCGGAGCAAAAACTTGACCAGTTGTGGTGAAGCCACAAGCCGATCCCCAAGAGACCGGTGCTAGTGTTGCACCGCCTTATATAGGTCTTCCCCCTCCTCATAGCTTCCAATCTTCTACAATACTTTAATTAACAATCTTCAAAACGATTTAGCTGTGTATGTAAATGTTATGAAATAAGTTTAAATAATCATTTAGTTGTTTTATAGCTTAAAAAGGTCATAAGATGAAAACGCATACGGAAGAATTTGTGAAGCAGCTCTTGACCTCGTAAAATCTGGGCTCAGTATTCGGAAAGCCACTAAAGGGTGCCAGCTGAGGTATAGTTCTGTTCAAACTTTATGGCGGATCGGAGGTTAGCTGTTAGTGAAGGTCTGCGCAGGTATAACGGTTTAATTTATGGGGGCTCGGAACATCTAACAGCAAATGCGCAGACTCGCAGCGAATTTCCGAGCTGCCTTAAGTTTGAACAGCAGAACTGTACGCGACGGTTTGGAGTAAAGTTAGTGCAGGGGGAACGATACGCCCCAAGTAACAAAATTTGGTTCTTACTATAAAAGACCTGAGAACGTTTTAGGACGTGATAAATAGTGTTCATGATTAGTACTATAATGGTGTTGTAAACGTTTACAGAACCCCAAAGAGGCCCTAGTTTTATCACTAATTTATTCTGTAATCATTACATAAAGGCTCTCACGGTGTTACATCAGCTCTATAGTTAAAATGTTGCAATGTTTATGTCACAAAATTGTTCTATATAAGTAAACAAAACATGTTTATAGTGCTACTTTGCTCCGTAAATGATTCCAGTTTATCACACTTGTTTGCCAGTTACCCAAAATAAAATATATCAGTTGTTATGCTTTATGTCATTTGCCACTGTTACTTAACATAACATGTTATAATAATGTCATACTACAAAGCATTCATGGACCGTAACTCTGCCATTACTTGCACTTGCAAAAATAATTGTATCGGTAGAATCAGTTTGCTGATTTCAAATTCGACAATGCGCCCTCATAACTTTCGAATTTTAATTAAATTTAAATAAATAAAATAAGGACTTGTCTCGATTATGGCTGCTATAGTACCCATTGGCTCCAGCCGTGCTGCTTATGTGCTATCAGCAGCAGAAAAACGCGGCCATATTTTCTCCGACAACTTTTCGTCTCGTAGCAGTAACACAAACTCACTTACAGAGCTATTCAGAATTTAAATTATTTAGCAACTTTACCAGGAGTCGCTATGGTACTATTTAGTACAATAGATGACATTTCATGAGTTTTTCAGAACTAGCCCCTTAGCGATATTGAGGGACCTTATGAGAAGCTAAAAGTTTAGGTAACGGTTGTGCAAGGTACTTTTATAGTGCAGTTTGATCCTGTAATTGTGTTTTCGATACTGCTACAATACTAGTACTGTAGAAGTTATTTTGACGCATTATTAGTGCAAAATAGATACATAAAAGTGTCAGTAAGGTGGCCTATAGGCCACCTTACTGACACTTTACTACTACTTTTTTTTACTTTTTTTTCACTTTTTAGTACTATAGTACTAAATAGTACCATAATCATTTCTAAGAATTAAAGGGGTTTGGGTAAAAGTAGCATGATTTTTAAAGTCTGCGGCCACTAATGAAAAATATTTCATTAGTAAGAACACAATAAGACATTCATTTTCTTCTACTAACACTTATTTTCAAAATGCATCGGAGCCTGAGATATACAGGGTGAACTTTTCAAGTGGGTGGAAGGCCAAATCCGAAACTATAAGGAATAGCGAAAATCACTCAAAGGAGTAACGAGCCTGATCTTGATCTTCTTCTTGATCTTGAAAACTAAAACTCTATCGTTGGTTTTTTGATAAATCGATATTCCTAGCCAGGAAACGAACCCTGTGAACACTTGGTCCGACTGCTATGTCCGATCAATCGGACCACGCGAACTTTTTTTTCCTCTTGGTCCGATTAAGGAGTCGGACCACGCGGTCTCTCGTTATTTTAGAACACTTGGTCCGATCGATCGGACCACGTGAACTTTTTTTTCCTCTTGGTCCGATCGATCGAACAACGCGAAATTTTTTTCCTTTTGGTTCGATTAAGGAGTCGGATTATGTTATTATTATATTGTTATTATTATCGCGGTTTAGAACATATTATTATTAGTGTTCGACCGATCAAAAGACTTGAACTTCTTATTAGCTTTTATTTAACTTGCCGTGTTAGTTTGTTTGGTAGTATCTAGTGGTGACATTACAATTTTATGCCAGACATCACTTCATCCTGCAGCCACGATCGTCTCCTCAAGAGGGAACTCCTCAACGGTTAAATTGAGTCATTTGCATTTGAGCATGAATGGGAGGCAATACTCAAAGAGGGATCCGGTTTGTCATTAATACAATACTGCTTTAAGATGTCATGGTAGGCCAGCTGGTCACAGTATTCATGCCTATCTGAGCTTTGAAAAAGACTTCATGCCAGGAGGTACCACTGAAAAGTAAAGCCGTAACATCAGCAAACGCAACAATTTTCGAATCTGGAAAAACTAACTGACATACATCATTTATATAGACCAGGAACAGGGTCGGTCCAAGAATAGTGCCCTGTGGAACTCCAAAAGTCACTGGGACCTCTTCAATAGTTATGTTACCGATTAACACATTGTGTTCTGTCGGTTAGGTAATCCTTAAAGAGTTTTCATTGAAAACCGAGGATATTCGAGTTTTGTGAACAGAATAGAATATTAAAGATGGAATATTCCGTGAAACAAACTCTAGAAGACGCTGTAACGTGTGTACGTGATTTTAATATTTAATTGACATGCGCTTGCGACGGAGGTATATTATTTTTTCGTCCGACATTTTTTTTTTCTTGTTTTATCTTTTCTACACACAGTGTCTACATTTCTAATTCAACTTTCCATTCGTAGGTCTCCTGGAAGAAATTGCTTTTGAAATAAGCAGTACCTTTGTGCTCTTGTATCTTTATGTATTGTCCTGGTAAGTGTTTTGTGTGTACATAAATATACACTTGAATACTTACTTTATATACACTTGACGTAAAAATTGTGCATTGACATCAGTCAGACTTACTAGAAATATTAGTTTTCTAAGAAGGCTAGCTTTTCTTATTATTTTTTACTAATAAAACGGTTTTAAATTTGATCGGACTAAAAGGAATCATAATTCCTCTTTCTCCGATCGATCGGACTATCAGAATTTGTGATTCCACTTGGTCCGATTAATCGGACGAAAAGGAAAAAATAGTTCGCGTGGTCCGATTGATCGGACATAGCAGTCAGACCAAGTGTTCACAGGGGAAACGAAACCGTCAATTTTGAAAAAAAAAAACACCCTGTTTCACCAACCACCACCACCATACCATTCGATAGTGTCACTGCTAAGGATCAAATTCTGGGAAGTAATGACATACGGCAAACGATAGGAAAGAATTACCCAATTTTTGATAAAATACGTAACAGTAGTCTCAGTCTTAGTTTTTAACTGAGACTAGGTTAAGTTCTTAACTGAGACTAGGTTAAGTGACGAAATAGTATTATCTTGTGTATCCAATAATACTGTTGTAGATTCTATAGATTCTTTAAGCTATTAGAAGAGAAGCCTGGTATCAATATCTTACTTTATCACCAGAATATTAATCGCTTCTCCGGCAAAACTATAGACGTGGAAATGTTAGAGATAAATACCACATGGAAATTTTATGTTTTAGTGAAACTTGGTTAAAACCAGATAGGATGCTGTTTAATGTAAATAATTTTTCATTTGCCAGTGCATACAACAGATCCTCAGTACTAATACTTTTTAATAGCTGTCTCAGTTATAAGGAGAGGAAGGATATCACTGCTTACTCTGTTGATCGCTTATGTGAGGTAGCATGTGCAGAGGTTGAGGGTCATACTGTCTTATGTGTGTATATACCACCAGCATCAAACTTGTCATTATTTTTAATCACTATGGAAGAAATACTAAGTAAACTTTTCACAGATAATAAATTAGTTTTTGTTTGTGGTGACTTAAATATTGACCTGTTAGTCAATTCACCAGAAAAATGTAAGTTGGTCTCATTGGTTAAATCATTCAACTTAAAATATTTATTTAGTGAAGCAACTAGAATAACAGCAACCTCAGCTACATGCATAGATAATGTATTTACTAATTGCATAGTAAAAAAGTCTTTATTAATTAGTGGCGTTAGGTCAGACCATACTGGTCAACTTGTATCTTTTGAGTTAGACAAAAAGTTACACTTAGTTAAATCAATTCAATTAAGACCTCTTTCCAAAATTAAACTAAAATCTTTTAATAATTATGTTCTTGGAAAATTTTCTAATGCTAGTTTTGATTTAGAAGACCCCAATATAAACTACAGTATATTATTTTCTACAGTTTGCCAGGAATTTAATAAAACGTGTCCTGTAAAAAAAGTTAAAGTCAACTCAAAATCTAAATTTTGGGCCACTGCGGGAATAAGAAAAAGTAGAGATATTTTATACAATTTATATCACGAAAAATGTCTGACTTCAGACCAAGTCTTTCACACTTATTTTAGTAACTATTCTAAAATATTCAAAAGTGTCTGCGCTCAAGCAAAATCTAAAATAATAAGTAATAAAATCGGTGTTTCTGAGAATAAAATAAAAACTGTATGACAGGTAATTAACAGAGAAACAGGAAAGACGCAACAACGAGATAAGAATGAATTGTCTTTGAAAATAGATAATAAAACAATTAGTGATAAGCTAGAAGTCGCTGAGACTCTAGACATCTTCTTTACCAACATTCCGTTAGAGGTTACGAAATCTCTCCCCTCTTCAGCTAAATTAGCTGAAGCTCTTCTTAAAGAGAACTTAACAAAGAACATACCAAACTTTAAATTTAAACCAGTATGTATTACTACAATTAAAAACGCATTCAAAAGTCCAATACCCGTCAAGATTCTTGTAGATATTATTGGTTCTATTGCTCCTGTCTTAACAGGCATATTCAACCAATGTTTGGACTGCGGCAAGTTTCCCGGCTTGATGAAACATAGTAAAGTAGTACCAATTTTCAAATTGGGTTGTAAGAGCCCTCTAATTATAGGCCTATATCTGTACTTCCAGCATTCAGTAAAATCTATGAAAAAATTATGCTGGACCAGATGTTGTCTCACTTCAACTCTAATATGATACTGCATAGTCAGCAGTTTGGTTTCACGATGGGTAGGTCGACAACGGACGCGGGAGTAAAACTCATCAGTCAAAATCAAAAATCAAAATCAAAATATTTTTATTTTACATAGGCCTACAGGGGCACTTATAAAACGTCGGCAAAAAGGTGCTCGGTTCGCGTTGGTCGTTTCCTATGGAGAAGAACCGGCAAGAAACTCCATGGTTACTCATTCAAAATCATTTGGTTTTACAATATTTCTGTTACAGCATTAGTACTAAAGTATGGGAGGACATCGTAGGCCTGACAATAAGTCGTTGCTTACTACGAAACGTAGAACGAAATAAAAAGTTACCAAGGATCTAGGAATCTATAAGGCCTACAATGTCCACACATTTACAAACAATCGGTAAATAAGAAAAAGAGTCTATACAAAAACAAAAAATAAATAGAAAATATCACAAAATGACTAGATCAAATAAGTGACACAAATGTT
This sequence comes from Cerastis rubricosa, assembly GCA_949152445.1. Lineage (NCBI taxonomy): Eukaryota > Metazoa > Arthropoda > Insecta > Lepidoptera > Noctuidae > Cerastis > Cerastis rubricosa. Next base: position 17,655,697 of record OX424523.1, on the reverse strand, counting down.
GTCATCCATGCTGTAACTATTCTAAACAAAAGGTGTAATGATTTAAAAACTATTGTAAAGCATCTGATTAAAAAGAAAAAAGAAAGGAAAAAAAAAATAAGATTGAGAATAGTTAGAGACATCCACACATTTGTGCCGTTTATGAGCTACCAGGGAAGCCGCATGTGCGAAGGGGCTAAGGCCAAACTTCTCTATCTATGATCTCCCTTATATGATGGCCAAATTTTCGGATATAATTCTATTTGCTGATGACACTTCGCTAATCTTTAAAATTGATAGAAAAGATACGGACGTCTTACATGTTAACGAAAGCCTAACTATTCTCTCGAAATGGTTCGCAGCCAACAATCTTTTATTGAATACGAATAAAACAAAATGCCTTAAGTTTTCTTTACCAAATGTACCACAACGTGACCTTTAAATTTAAATCTTGACGGCAAGAAGCTTGATGTTATAGCGGAAACTGTATTCTTGGGGATTACTATCGATTCAAAACTGCAGTGGGGCGCGCACATTAGAACTCTTTCAGGAAGGTTAAGCTCAGCTGCCTATGCAATCAGAAAAATAAGGCAGTTAACTGATATAGCCACAGCTAGGTTAGTATACTACGCTTATTTCCATAGTATTATGTCCTATGGCATTCTGCTGTGGGGATCGGCAGCAGACGTTGATTCAATTTTCATACTGCAAAAGAGGGCAGTCCGCGCTATCTACAAAATGGGTCCTCGTGAATCCCTCAGAGAAAAATTTAAAGAAATCGATATACTGACTCTGCCTTCACTTTATATTTTAGAATGTATTTTATATGTCCGCAAAAACCGAGGACTTTTCAAAATTAGAAGCGACTTCCATAATATAAATACACGCAGTAAACACGAAATTGTAATACCCAAATTCAGATTAACCAAAACTAGCAAGTCTTTTCTTATAAACAGTATACGCTTTTATAATAAGTTGCCGAAGTCAGTTACAGAACTGACCGATGGAAAGTTTAAAAAATATATCAAACGTGTCCTAATTAAAAAAGCATCTTACAAAATTAAGGACTACGTTGAAGATAGAGAAGTAGTAGTAGTAGTAGTAGAAGCTCATAAACGGCACAAATGTGTGGATGTCTCTAACTATTCTCAATCTTATGTTTTTCTTATTCGTTTCTTTTTAATCTGATGTTTTACAATAGTTTTTAAATTATTACACCTTTTGTTTAGAATAGTTACAGCACGAATGACAACATTTGTGTGACTTATTTGATCTAGTCATTTTGTGATATTTTCTATTTATTTTTTGTTGTTGTATAGACTCTTTTTCTTATTTACCGATTGTTTGTAAATGTGTGGACATTGTAGGCCTTATAGATTCCTAGATCCTTAGTAACTTTTTATTTCGTTCTACGTTTTGTAGTTAGCAACGACTTATTGTCAGGCCTACGATGTCCTCCCATACTTTAGTACTAACGCTGTAACAGAAATATTGTAAAACCAAATGATTTTAAAAGAGTAACCATGGAGTTTCTTGCCGGTTCTTCTTCATAGGAAACGACTAACCCGAACCGAGCACCTTATTGTCGACGTTTTATAAGTGCCCCTGTAGGCCTATGTAAAATAAAAATATTTTGATTTTGAGTAAGCAAATTGTTAGTAGGAACAACACAACTTTGACATCAGATATTTTAGGTTCGACATAATTTTCGGCAAAATTCTTTTAGGAGTCATTATTAACATATATTTCACTACACGTAAGCAACAATTATATTTGCGGCCCCTGTGAAAAAAAATCATGCCACTGGTCCATATAAACTTACCCTGCCCTTTTAGAACTTAAATGTCTTTTAATCTTATAGAACCAAAAACCTCTGTAAAATACCTTTATAGTTCAAGTTGTCACAGTGGTTACAATTATAGGCCTACTATATCACTGTATGGTCCTAAATCGCCTTGGTTTAGAGAACCTTTTGTTACTTGGGGCGCTTAATACCCAACTATGACGTAAACGCGAATGGTATATTCTACAGTGGGAGGTTTAAAGGCATACATCGAACATTTCGCTCAACTTTTTACGGTCATAATCATAGGATCAATTGGTACGTAAATAGACATCCATATAATATTATTGATCTTGTTTCCAGCAGCAATGATGTTTTTCGAGGCTTATAATAAAAATGTGTGTAATGAGTGTCATATTACAAAATATTATTTTATGTTGCCTTTCACACGTTAATTTTATTGTTTACGATTAGCTTTTAATTTCTCATGGTCGATAATTTATAAATTATTCCGATTATAAATAACAAGTGTTACACCCTGTATATTGCATTAAAACGTATTTATTTACGTGTGGGGGGTGTAATAAACACCTTTGCACAATCCTTCGAAAGGTACAGGCGTGATGTTATGGTGTCGTAAACTAGTCGTTTGGATAGTATTTCTAGCAATATCAGTGCCTCGTTATAATGTAATAATTATAATATCAGCCAAAAAACTTCTGCTGCTGGACGTAGGCATCTCCCAAACATCTCGCATTCAGTGAATTCTCGCCACGTTAGCCAGGTCGCGGTTTTTCGAAGTGATGCAGACGGCAATGGTAACAACGCAGATGGCAATGGTACGCGAAAGTAGCGTCACTTGAGGCTTATAAAATGAATGTAGCCACTTAAATAAGATGAAATATACGCAATGGACATCTGTTCAAAGTAAGAGCACAAAGGAGCTCATCAGGACTGCCGAATTGTGTGTGATAAACTGATACCTAATAACAGTTTGTATCTACGTCCTAAACAATGTTGTGTAAATTGTACTGTTGGTATAGATTACCTAGTATTGCTGGAGAATCAATAAACCTTTACCATTATAACTGTGTTTGTTTGCATGCTTGTACATAACGGTGCTGAATACTATGATGATATTAATATATAAACCCTTAGCATCCTTAAGAATAATGTGTGTCTGTATTACAACATAAAGAAGTCATGTAGATATTGTTGCTATCTATCTATCTATCTAAATACATTAGAAGCTGGAACTCGTGGCTAAATAATAACACCCGTACGCGTCGATCTTTAAGGTCAAGCCGTGCTTGCCGAGGTTGATCCATGGATGGGTGATCAGAATTACATACCGAGTTTCCTCCGTGCCTCGGAAAGCACGTTAAGCCGTTGGTCCCGACTGTCATTTGTAGATCTTTGACAGTCGTTACGAGTAGTCAAAAGCTATATATGTATAACTCAAAGGTGACTGACTGACTGACATAGTGATCTATCAACGCACAGCCCAAATCACTGGACGGATCGGGCTGAAATTTGGCATGCAGGTAAATGTTATGACGTAGGCATCCGCTAAGAAAGGATTATGATCAATTCTACCCCCAAGGGCATAAAATAGGGGATGAAAGTTTGTATGAAACTTTGTCAATTAAAAACCAGTCGGGCTGAGACTTTGCATGCATAAAGCTTGTATGACGTAGGCATTCCCTTAGAAAGGATTTTGATAAATTCCATCCCTAAGGGGATAAAATAGGGGATGAAAGTTTGTATAAATTTTCTTAGATTTTCAACTGACTGAACTGAAATTAAAGATTGGAGCTACTATGATGAAGACGTCCGCTTAAATAGGATTTTGACAAATTTAACCCCCATGGGCATAAAATAAGGGATGATGGAGGATGTAAATGTATTAGTTTGAACCTATCAGTGCCTAATGGAACGAATAAATGACGAACAAAATAATTTTTAGTTCTGAATGTTGACAATAGATGGCGTCAGTAGTATTTTAAAACGCGCTATCGTTGTGTTTTCACTGAGTTACATATACCCGATGATGAGTGGCCGCCGCATCTAATAGTACATACTATACCTAAATATTTCTAGCGAATTATATTTGACGATTTTGGCTGTTCTTTTCTTGGCATATTTTGGATTACTTTTGCTTTTTTCGGTTTAGTAGTTTTGGTTATAGACTCTGATTTGTATTTGGCATTTGTTTTGTTTTCGTTTGGTTTAAGTATAGGTTTTGTCGGTAATACTTCTTAACGCGAGCGAAGCCGCGGCCCGCGGGCAAAAGCTAGTAGATTATAACCAGTTTACTAAGAATCAGTACAGTTTTACCGTATAAGGCGTCCACTCCACTAAAACTCGCGCAAACTCGTTTGAACATTCTCAAGTCATCTATAAACTCTTACACACAGTCATCCATTATATTTCTACTAGTACAACAAATGCCTAGATCCTAAGATTAAATAAAACTAATTAAGCTACAATTAGTTTATAATCAGAATTCTTTATTATACAATTTAAAATATAGATTAATGACTCGAAGACCACTATAAACCAATTTTCCTGGAATTATTTCAACGAGCTCATAGGTACTTCCTCCATGGTATGATTTCTAAGACGCATCGATGCAGCTTGAATGGTTCTACATTGGTTGTTCTTTCCCTCTCAAAGGAATATAAACGTTCGTAGTAGTCCACATTCACGTTAAGGTTTTTACGTACGTTTCACAAAAATTAAAAACACCAATACAAATTTTTGTATTGGTGTTAGCTGTTTATGGCAACACAAAATAAATTTACTCAAAAATGCATGTAAAGTGGTCATTATTTTGACAACCTTGTTTGAGCAAAGTCGACCTTGCCGTTCTGTTCCAAGGAGCGGCCGGCAAAGTTTTGCTGGCCGCTCTGACAGGCTGGCAATGTTTTGCCGGCCGCTATTTTGACGTTTCAACGTTTTAAAAAATCAAATCCAAAAAGATTTTATTTAGAACTTACTTAGCTGTTTGTATCTCTATAGATAGGTACAAAAAGATTTTATTCCATAGTAAGCTGTATAGTTCCAACTACCATTGCTCAAAAAAAAAAACAAAAGAAGTAACAAAAGCGCGGTTCAGCGAAAATTTTAATGAATATTTTTTTTTATTTTTACCTTTTAATATTAATTTATATATAATAATTATAACACTTTATTACTTGCTGGTTTTATTTAGATTAGGTACTTCCATTTTTGAGTAAAGCACTATACAAACCTTGGCCCACAATGACTGCTTCGCTGGTCACGTTATGATTGCCTCGAGCTAGCCTACGCGCTACTGCGCTGTCGGCCATAATCAGCGCGACCAGCAAAGTAGTCATTATAGACCGCGGCAGTAATGTACTAAAGTTTTTTTAATCTGTAAGAAACCACAACGTTAGGCGTCTAGTTTATCTATGTTTTTTAAGGTGTAACGTCAACCATCAAGCTATCTGATATCTGTACAATTTAGTGAGCATTAAAAGTGTAATGTCCAACAATTCGTTTCAATTGGAATCAAACCTACAGAAAAATACAGTCCACACGATTACAAGAAGGTAACATTAGCCTTACTGCGAAGTTGGCTTGGAATAAAAATATTAACGTGAACCTGGACTAATACGAACGTTTATGTTCCCTTGAGAGGGAAAGAACAACCAAAGTATATCATTGAAGCTGCATCGATGCGTCTTAGAAACCACACCATGGAAGAAGCATAGAGCTCGTTGAAATAATTCCAGGAAAATAGATTATGCACTGGTCTTCGAGTCGTTAATCTATATTTTAAACTGTATAATAAAAACTAATTGTTATATTTGCCATCGTGGAGAAAGGATTAGCCAATCGACAGAAGTCGATTGCCCAGGGTGCGCCGGACGTATCAGAAGTTAGTAGAATATGTCACTCGGGGAGGCTCCTTTCATGCACCCCACTTCACTTATATAAAAAAAATAATTCCTAAAGTTTAATAATGAAGGTGCATGACAGAAATAATTTGCTGCGCCGCCTTACATCTACCAAATGGGGGGCGTCTCCTCAAGTTCTGCGAACAACTGGAATGGCGCTATGCTTTTTCGCTGGCGAATATGCCTGCACAGTATGGGACCGTTCTGCCCACGCCAATCTGGTGGATACGGCTCTGAATGAGACGTGCCGGATTATTAGTGGAGGCCTTATACCGACTCCGGTATGAATGCTGTATGCACTAACTGGGATTGACCGTCCAAAAATACGTTAAACCATAGCCAGCTGCATCGACAGGACGAACGAACGAAGCTACAAGCTGACTCACGTCACCCAATGCACAGTTACGTTTCAGTGCTCGGGAGGCTGAAAAGTCGTAAAAGCTTTTTGGGTGTGTTGGCTCAGCTAGTCCAGCTAAAAGCAACGCCTCTTCAGCGAGATGAGATCTTTTAAGCCCCCGACGACTTCATCGAGCCTTCCGAATCCCTTCCACCCGGGCATGCTTTGCCGTGGCCGACTGCGAAATCTCTAAATAGACTCCGAACCTAAGTCGGCCGTAGCAAAGATTATCTATCTATAGATGGGGTTCATGGATGGCTCAGATTTCAAGTGTGAATGCGGCCTGTCTCCACAGACAATGGCCCGCCTGCCATCTTGCGCTGCATGCCCTGTCACCTATGCACTTGAGGATCTTATGACTGCATCAGCGAGCGGACTTCGCTTGGCTGTTTTTTGGGCTAAATATATTTAGCGATTTGCCGTCGACACGCTAAGAAGAAGAAGAAGACTAATTGTACCTTTATTAGTTTTATTTAATGTTAGGATCTAGACATTTGTCGGACTAGTAGAATAGATAGGGTTGCCATACGACCCGTATATACGGGACTGTCACCGTATTTAAGTATCACGTCCCGTATTGTTACTTGTCCCGTTAAAAAATATTTCAATTACATGTTCAATACAAACGAATTCTACTGACTACTACTACTGACTATAACATATTTACAACAAAAAAAACATAGATGTTGGCAACACAGAAGCTCTCTTTAACCAGTTTGTTTACCTGAAAGACTATTTAAGTAAACAAACTGACTTAACAGCAATGGCAACCATGGAGCAGAAATGGCTGAATTTTTTTGCAGTTAGTGCGCATTCAGGTCAGATGTCAGGTCTATTAAAGTTATGTAAATATGTATTTGCGATTCCCGCCCAAAATGCAAATGTTGAGAGAATATTTTCTTTTATGACAGCCCAATGGACGGTCGAAAGAAATATATTAGATTATTGATTGACACAGATGAAGCAATTCTAATTTGCCATTAGAATTTTAAAATGACATGGGCCCAATTTTACGAATATGTCAAAACACAAATAGACATAATCAATAATAGTACATTACTGCCGCGGTCTATAATGACTACTTTGCTGGTCGCGCTGATTATGGCCGACAGCGCAGCGTAGCGCAGCTCCAGGCCGACACAGCACGCTCAGCGCGCAGCACTTGATGGACGAGCTGAGATAAAGGCTGAGACCGTAGGTGGCCGAGGCCTTTACAGCGAGGACAGCAAGGGCTGCAATGATGGCCAAGCTAAAAGGCCTAGAGCGTAGCTAGGCTAGCTCGAGGCAATCATAACGTGACCAGCGAAGCAGTCATTGTGGGCCAAGGTTTGTATAGTGCTTTACTCAAAAATTCAAGTAGGTACCTAATCTAAATAAAACCAGCAAGTAATTTAACTAAAAAATATATTAATTAAAATTTTCGCTGAACCGCGCTTTTGTTACTTCTTTGTTTTTTTTTAGCAATGGTAGTTTGAACTAGTATACAGCCTAATATGGAATAAAATCTTTTTATACCTATCTCTATAGATACAAACAGCTGTGTTCTAAATAAAATCTTTTCGGATTTGATTTTTTAAAACGTTGAAACGTCAAAATAGCGGCGGGAAAACATTGCCCGCCTGTTAGAGCGGCCAGCAAAACTTTGCCGGCCGCTCCTTGAAACAGAACAAACAAGGTTGTCAAAATAATGACAACATTACATGCATTTTTGAGTAAAGTAAAATCTGGGTAAGTAAAATAAAAAAAGTAAAATCATATTGGCTCACCTAAAGTTCTTTACCCGAAATTGTTCTTCCTAATGATTTGTAATCCGAATGATCACTCTTCCTAAAATTTTTCATCCTAAAGTTTTCATTCATACTATTTGTAGTGCTACCGGCGATGTTCATAACACTCATGTTTCCGAAAATTGTAATTAATAATATCATTAATGTAAATTATATTTAAACACCTACTGTTTTTATCATAACGCTTTTATCCCTAAACATAATTGGGTACCATAATATTTTCACTCATACTCAGAAAGAAACATTTCCCAAATGTAAAAAAAAACTATACCTGAGATAGTTATGTCTAAAAAACCAACGGTTTATAATGGTTAAAGGTCGTTTCACTGATTTTTGTCTTAAATGTATGTAATTCAGGTCAGTGTCGTCTTGGGGGTCCTATGAAAAAAATACTTGGAAAGATTTCGCGACCAATTTCGAGGTAGCGTTTGCCGGCCGCTGCCGCGGCACCGCTCGCTCGGCTCGCGCGTAGAGTTGGTCACAGTTCTAACCTAACCTAACTTATGGATATCTTTGCAAGTACACACCGCTGTAAATAAAATTAAAGATGACCCCCTGCCGCCAAGAAAACAAAATACAACGACAAATATGATAGAATTAAATATATATTGAATTTTAAAGCAAAATACACCAATAAAAGTGATTATTTGAAAGCTATAGCCGCTAATATAAAACTAATGTAATTGCAATGTGTATATGAAAACATGTACCTATAAGTATATCTACTTGTACCATGGTACTATTATTCTTAGATGTTATGTGAAAATAAAGTTACGCAAAATTAATGTTTAAAATACTGATTATCTAAACAAATATTATAAAGAGGAAAGATTTGGTTGTTTGTTTGCATTGAATAGGCTCCGAAACTTCTTGTCTGATTTGAAAAGTTATTTTAGTATTAGATAGCCCATTTATCGAGGAAGGCTATAGGCTATATATCATCAAGCTACGGCCAATAGGAGTGGAGCAGCAATTAAAAATGTTGCTAAAACGGTTAAAATGTGACGCAAACGTAGTTGCGCCGGACAGCTAGTTATGAATAAAAAGAAATCTAAACAAAAAAATCATATGACTTCGAATAATAGTGTAAAACATAGTTATGTTGAGAAAATATAGGAAAACAAATAAAAGTTTGATATATGTTTATTGCTACTGACATTATGAAGTTGAATGCTTCGGAATTATGAACATTAGAGACAGAGTAGTTAGGAATTGTGATTGTTAGGATGAAAAATGTTAGGAAGAACATTTTCGGAGTTCCAATTATCGGAGTTGAAAATTTAGGTGAACTTTTGGCGCACCCGTAAAATTTACATCAAATATGACTAAGTAGGTGAAGAAACAGGAACCTCTTCCTGGTGGTTCTTTATTGACTTATTCGAATGCGCGATCATCGTAGGTTCGCGCGATTTTTACTCGTACGAACGCGCGATTAAACATATTGAACTCGAATAGGTGTCCTAACTGACAATCGCTGTAACAGAAATATTGTAAAACCAAATGATTTTAAAAGAATAACCATGGAGTTTCTTGCCGGTTCTTCTCCATAGGAAACGACCAACCCGAATCGAGTACCTTTTTGTCGACGTTTTATAAGTGCGCCTGTAGGCCTATGTAAAATAAAAATATTTTGATTTCATAATATCACGCCTGTATCTTTCGAAGGATTGTGCAGAGGTGTTTAGTACACCCCTCACACATAAATAAATACGTTTTTAATACAATATATAATCACGACAATACATTTTTAAGTATAATTTGTACAACAATATATAAGTCTTCTCGGATCAACTTTTTTAAACTTAGCTAACTTTTTTAACCTAGCTACGAGTATTGTTGTAATTTTATTAATAAAGTTTTCTGTTATTCAATAAAATATCGAGTTATTTTCATTGAACTCTAACAATTTTCAACTGACTTTAAAATAAATGTGCTCTATTCGCCCCGTATATATCCACGATATTTTCAAAAACTACTAATTCGATTTTCATGGAGTTTTCGTTGATAAATGCATTTTTTCCGGGAAGGATTTATTGTACAGGGTGTTTGGTGCATCGTGTGCCAAAATGAAATGGTCGACTGGGGGGGTCATCTGCTATCCTTTCAGACCCCTACACAATTCTCATGCCCTGTGGAGCTTTTTTCATCGACTTTTTACTGTTTTATTTAAAAAATACCCAAATTTTACATTCAAATACAAATTTAAAAAAAGTATAAGTCGTAGACTCTGAATTTTAATTTTATTTAGATGTGTATTGTAATCCAGTACTTTTAAATTCAAAATTAGTGACATTAGCCATCTATTTTTTTTTAATTTACTCGCAAAGTTTCGGTCTCAATTAAAGCTGTCCATGTTGCAGCTATTCACATGGGTATAAAAAAAAACCTAAGGCGACCGGGATCTTCCAACTCCCTTAAAAATTCTCTAGTCTATCCTCTTGCTAGTGATGTGCCAAATGACATAAAAATCTTTTTACAAATTTGTGAATTCGTTAGAATTGTGAATCGAGTCACAAAATATTAAATTCCAAATTATGATTTCAAAACATATTTTTGCTTAAGTGATACCTGAAAAACTCATTAAATCTGTTATCTCACTCTTATAGGGTAAAATCTGTTTTATATCTCGCTTTTGGGGGGAAGCAGGAATCAAGAAATAAAAAAAATGCATTTATAATATTTATTTAATAATTTTGTGTGACGATGTGTTCCCCAATGCGTTGATTGGTTGCGATAGCCCTATTTCACATTCCCCAGACCTAACTCCGCTAAACTTTTATGTCTGGAGACGTGCCAAAGAGGTGGTATACGCCACAGAGGTTCCGACTCGGGAGGTACTACTTCAATAGGGCCATCGCGACCAATCCACGCATTGGGGAACACACCGTCAGACATCATCACCTGCATAGCCTTTTCCTAAACTTTCTTGGGGTCGGCTTCCAGTCTAACCGGATGCAGCTGAGTACCAGTATTTTACATGAAGCGACTGCCTATCTGACCTTCACTACCCAGTAACTGGGTAATACGATACCCATTGGAAAGACTGGATGTCAGACTTTTGGCTTCTAACTACTCTTAACGACTGTCAAAGATCTACAAATGACAGCCAGGACCAACGGCTTAACGTGCTTTCCGAGGCACGGAGGGAAGTCGGTATGTAATTATGGTCACCCATCCACGGACCAACCTAGGCAAGCACGGCTTAACCTTAAAGATCGACCCCTGCGGTTGTTATTATTTACCCACGAGCTCCTCAACACATCGTCAAACAAAATTATTAAATAAATGTCAAAAATTTTATTTATTTTTATTTTTAGAACCTCCTTTCCCCCCCCCCCCCCAAAAGAGAGATACGAGACAGATTTTACCTTATAAGAGTGAGATAACAGATTTAATAAGTATTTCAGGTATCACAGGCAAAAATATGTTTTGAAATCATAATTTGGAATTTAATATTTTGTGACTCGATTCACAATTCTAGCGAATTCACAAAGTTGAAAAAAGATTTTTATGGCATGTGGCACATCACTAGCAAGAGGGTAGACTAGAGAATTTTTGAGGGAGTTGGAAGATTAATTGAGACCGAAACTTTGCGAGCAAATTAAAAAAAAATTAGATGGCTAATGTCACTAATTTTGAATTTAAAAGTACTAGAATACAATACACATCTAAATAAAATTAATAAATAAATTCAGTCTACGACTTATACTTTTTTTTAAATTTGTATTTGAATGTAAAATTTGGGTTTTTTTTTTAATAAAACAGTAAAAAGTCGATGAAAAAAAATCCACAGGGCATGAGAATTGTTTAGGGGTCTGAAAGGATAGCAGATGACCCCTCCAGTCAACCATTTCATTTTGGCACACGATGCACCAAACACCCTGTATAACCAGCCGTCCGGCGCAACTTCGTCTGCGTCACATTTTCCCCGTTTTCACAACTTTTTTCCCCGTTTTCTTTTCATTGCTGCTCCGCTCGTATTTGTCGTAGCGTAAAGATATATAACCTATAGCCTTCCTTGATAAATGGGCTATCTAACACTGAAATAATTTTTCAAATCGGATCTGCAGTTCTTGAACAAACAAACAAACTCAACAGCTTTATAATATTAGTATAGTATAGATAGTTAAGATAATCATTTAAATCGAATGATGCAAAGGGCAATTTTATTTTACATTAAATATTTGTGATGGATAACGTATTTATTTGGATAAGGAATAATATCATGTTTATAAAAACACCTTCGAAAATAATGCATTATTTTTTAAACAAATTTGGTTAGGTTAAAAAGTTTATAGTGAGTCAACCTTAAAAGATAGACATATGCTGTCGCGGACTTTTTTAAAGATCTTTTACAGGGAAACAATTCTGTCATACATGATTTTTGCGAAACTTTAACCGTTTACGCAGCGTACGCAGCGGGAGCTCTCAAAAGGAATATAAAGCCCCCAATTTTGAAACATTTTTCATTGCTGCTCCGCTCCTATTTGTCGTAGCGTAATGATATATAGCCTATAGCCTTTCTCGATAAATGGGCTATCAATCACTTAAAAAATGACAAATCGTGAAAAATAACCAATTAATGTTTACGTAAAATACGTCTGCAAGCTTTATTCTTGTGTTTGGCGCAGCACTTTCATAGGAATTTGATCTTTCCGATATAGAAATAAGGTGAACAATCGCGTAACTCAATAAAACACCGACTCTCGAACAACAACAGTCATTCGCACACAATGAACGCAGCGCATATCTTGTTTACGCACACTAGCACACGCCGTACGCCGCACGCTGCTTAGCGCTGACACCGTGCATCGTAATTTAATTTTTACTTTGACAATATTAATTAACGCTACTAATCTGTTTAATTTTGGGGGATTAAGGTTTGGATTTATATATTTCTTATTATTAGATGAATTTAAATCCTGTTACATTTTGCCGTAAGTAGTACTTATTTAAGATTTTTTGATTTTCTGTGAAGTCCGGAGCAGAATTTGTTTAATTTTCATTATAACAGTTAGACATGGTGATATAAACCATTTTGGCACTATTTTTGTCCTGTTAATATTTTTGCCATAAGTACGAAGTCAAATTATAAGATTTAAAAAAAAAAACAAGGTTCCGTGGACGAAAAATGTTTAATTTTCTGACCTACTTATAGTACTCAATCTGTTCTACAAATACTCCAAATAAACATACCTGTTTATATTTTTTTCCACGAAGTTAAATTAGACGTTTTATTAAAAAAAAAACATATACGCCGAGGTGAACTTTTCGCGGATACAGCTTAATATACTCTCCTGTCCATACCCTACTTCATCGCTGTATTTAATTAATGCAAAGTTAGCCTAATATTCGGCGTAAATTCCCCGGACTACGTCGTGGATACTATTTAATGTAAACTTTAGGGAGGTACCTACGTAGGTAGATACTAAGAAAAGAAACTTTGTGTCACTAGTTTTGATAAAAAACTGTGTTTAAAGTTAGTGATATTGAGTATTGATTATAACCTAAAAAATGTAAGAAGACAGGTAGGTACGTAATTTGGAAAAAAAAATTGTATGCAGAACTAATTACAATTATTCGGTATCCACTCGGACATAAGACCCACCCGCACTGGGCCCGCGTGGTGGATTTCAGGCCCGTGTCCCAGCAGTGGGAACATTATAGGCTGGTTATGCTGCTGCGGACTATAAATTAATCGGACATAAACTGCGATGAATTTTCAAGTAAGCATGCGTCGGCGCCAAGCGACGTCGTAAACTCTTAAGCAATCGCTGCATAACCACTCGAGGAAAAGAAACATATTTGATAAAATAAGCAATCTATAATATCGTCCAATTCAAGGAGGTAATTATGCTAATGATTCTCGACCCAAATCAACAATAAAATGGGTAGGTATTTTTTTATATGTTTTTTCTTATTTACGGTAATCCGTAAGTGTGATCCAGCCGTATTAAAACGCGGCCCGTCTGTTACTGCGCTTACACGCACACAAAGAAACGCTAACAATACATACACAACGCAAACGCAACGAATATACGATAATTTCATAGGTACCTATTCCCTAAACCACGGCGTGGCTACGCGGCGGGGTGCGCGGGCACACTTTTTGGCTCGCGTGCCTAGCCACCCCCCCGCCGCGCGCCGCTCCGGAACCAACAGTGTGCTTAATGTCGCCGACGTGTGCATGCGCGTTGCGAATTCCGCTCCTAGGTACCTACATCGTTGAGACGTAGGTCCAAAGTACAAGATGACGGACAATTACTCAAACGTCGAGTTGGTAGAGATGGTCCGCATGTATGCCATCAGTGGAGACAGCCTACGTGGAGCCAACCGGATGTTCTCGGAGTTGTTTTCCGATCGGGAACTGGGGGTTCCCGATCGGAAAACATCTCCGAGAACATCACATAGCGTCATGCTGGCTGCTACGCAGGGACTGCGGGATCATGGGCAGTTCGACGTTCGCATGCTCAAGCTCGCGGCAGCGAAGGCCTGCCTGTCGCCTTGCAAGAAGACATCCTAGAATACTTCCAGGGAGTGTCGAGATGTCCGAGGACGTTCCCCTGGCACTCCACCGCAGTAGTACGGTGTTTCCCCTCATTACGGTCGGCATGTACGCGAGTACTTAACCGAAAGGTTTGGTGACCATTGGATGGGTCGCGGAGGACCTGTGGCCTGGCCCGTTCTCCGGACCTGACGTCTCTAGACTTTTATTTGTGGGGAGACGTTAAAAGGTTAGTTTACTCGGAGAAGGTGGCAAGTGTTACAGAATTACAGAATTAGTGAAATGATAATTAGTGCTTTCGACACTTTAAAAACGAATGTGATAGTGCTACGTAAGCTGAAGGAAAACCAGCTACGTCGTTGTCAACTGTGCCAAGAATGTGGTGGTGGCAACTTTGAACATACCTCCGGGTAACTTATGTAGGTAATTTATTTATTTGTACATAGACTATCATTTTGTAAATAAATTGATAGCTTAATCAATTTTATTAGTGTAAATAAGTTGATTTCAAATTTTTAACTTTGCCAATAATACCTAACTGTCGAAAGTATTTCTACATACCTACCTAATTAGCACATCTTTCCAATTCCAACAAACGTAAAAAAACATTTTTAGATTTAGTAAATCGGTACATCAACTAAGGTACTAAGCACCAATAAATTCAACCCACAAATAAAACAAAATCATTACGAAAACTTTAGGCTGAATTTACCTACGTACAATGTTCAGGGTGTTAGTGTAGTGAATTATTATTAAGTAAATCCTTGCGCTGTCTATCTTAGCCACATTAGCGCAAAATAGCTTACAGTAGTGCGCCTCAGGATTCGGAATAAAGATCAAAGATTGCCAATTTTAATATTTTTCCGTTCAGCAGGATAGCAATAAAGCAAAACTAACATTTTATTAATCATCTGATAACTACCGAACTTAGGTAAGTACAGGTCAGTGAACTTTTCTTTGGCACATTAATATTGTTGTCGTTAGTAAGATTTCCGTGTTCCAATGATGCTTAAAACTTAGTTAAGTATCAAGCGAAAATGACAATAATGTAGGTGATTTTTGAAATAAAATTAGGCAAAATTGCTACCGGTCGCCGTAGGTCATCGCACGGTCTCAACACTGTTGCATTTCGTAGGTAAGACGTCGACTGTCGACTCTCACGCACACAGAGCAGCTGCATTGTCGCTGTGTGCGTAGTTGGGTGATTCCGTTTTAAGTGTAGGGCTTTATTCTGAAATACTGTTAAATTTCAACAACAATAAAAAGCAACGCTTATTAATTATAGACCGGTACCTTTAAATTGATTATTTATGTGTTTTATGACAACCTCCTGAAATTTGATGAGGATGCAAAACAACACCTTGTATAGGTATAAAACGATAACTTAGTTTAGTACGAGTTTGTAGGTAGTTGCTGATTTCTCGGCGAGTGTCGAGCGGCCGGCGTCGAGTAGCTTAATATGTGTGCATCGTGTAACTTCGTTTCTGTTCGGAACGTTTCGAAACGCTGTGTGTGTGCGTACGAACTAGATACGTGCGTGAAGATTGGCGTCTAACTGCTCATCACTGATACTATCTCTGTCCGGAGAGACAGCGTGCGTTTTGGCCACGCCTACCAGTGAGTTCGAGTCCGCGACTAGTCGAACCTTAAGAGGTCATAGTAGGGCCCCCTACTCTCTTTTGGGGTAAGAAATAGTAGACCGACTTTATAGTAGGGATAGCCCAAGCGGGGATTTCGGGATTTACTCAAGCGCGGCAGATTAATATACAGGGGGCTATCTAGTACCCAGTTAAGTACCTCCACCCAATATGAGCCCCAAATGCCGCCCGTGAAAAAGAAAGGATCAGATTAGTTAAAAAAAAATGATCGTCAGATATTCTCGAGCGCGTCCGATTAAGGTAGGGTGAGTTAATTACATGCTAAAACGTGTATATTCCAGTAATCTGACAATTTGAAAGTGACGTAAAGAAAGGGGAGGGCAGCAAAGTTGTAAAAAATAAACGTCATCTAGACATTGTCGAGCGTAGCTAATTTTTTTTTTATTTTGAAGGAAATAATTCAAGGATAACGAAAAATATATAATCTGACAATTTCCGCAAGCCGGAATAACAAAAATTCGTCGATAAAGTTTAATGCATGCAGCTGCGTGATGCTTATATTTCCCTCTCCGCGTTTCTATTCCTCTCTCACTCTTTCTCTATCAATTACTCTCTCACTCTGTCCCCACTCTGGCTAGTTTCTGTTGCGATGACGCCATCACAGTTGATCACAGAGACTCGTTCGTGGCATATTATTTACAATGTGTTTCCAACGTTTCGGCATATTTTGTTATTTTAATATTAGTTACGAGAATTAAAGTTAATAAATATTTTTCATGAGTGATATTAATATAAAGTGTGAATTTTGTGTTAAAACTACTTTACAAAAAACTATTAAATTTACATCAGAAATATTAAAAAAAATGTACATTATTTTAGAATATCGTCGGAGCAAACCGGTTCTCCGAAAATTCCGAACAACATACGAAATCTCTAACTGTCGATAGAATTTTCATTAAATAAAGTATATCACGCACAGTGCTTTAAATTATTTACAGCAATAAAAATACCGCGAGACCCTTAGTAATAAAAAATATTTTTATGGAGCATTTTTTAATATTTTTTTCTTGTAAATACAAGTATTCTACTTAAAAACATACACTTTTTTATTTGCATGCTTTTTCCTGTGTTTTTCAATTCATTAAGTTCAATGATTTAAAAAAATATTTTTCTTTTTGTCAGATTAGGCAAATCCTTCTAGATAATCGTCAGATTATGAGACAGCACGTCTAGGACATAAAGATGAACCATATATATGTTAATCTGACGCGCTTGAGTATTTCAAAATGGCGATATTTATTTGCAAATTATTATAATGGCCGCGAGTTTGCGTCACATCTAAATCGTCAGATTAATGAGAGCTTTTTTTTTGGTTCACTTAACACCTCCTTAGAAAATCTGACGCGCCCGATTTTTTTTCACAATCACCCGCATCATGCAAACGATCAGATTAACATACGTACATGATTAAAAATACGTAGGACATTGATGCTATCAATATCTGACGCGCTCGAGTATGTCCATGCAACAGATTTTTTTTTACATATTTACAAATCTATAGCTGCTTCCCCCACCAATGAAAAGGTATAATTAATAACATTTTTTTCTTCTTATCATCTAAGCTTTGCAAGTTTTGCAACCCAATAGGTCTCTATGACGCTCGAGTAATTCCCCATTTAGCATCATGGGCTCCCCTACTATTATTTACGTTAGTTCGACTTAGCTCTAAAGTGAAGTTATGCGTTATGGACAAAGTAATAAAAGAGGCCATTATGAACCATGACAAGTTAAATTGGGCAAAGTAATTTATTGTTACCTAAACTTCAATATTTATTGTGTCTGGTCTATCTATTTATATAAAAACCGGCCAAGTGCGAGCTCCGTTCAGGGTTCCGTAGCACCAAACAATATAATAACAATATTTCAACACTATCAATAACACCTGTTATATCAATAACTGTTGTATCAATAACACCGATATTTTGGCGCTGTTGCAAACGCCGTGATCACCGATAAACTACTAAGATTTTCAACGGTCATTTACGTCTAAATTAAGATTCAATAGCAAAACTAAAGGGGTTTGGGTAACTTTGTATGAACCAGTGGCATGTTTTTTTTCACAGTGGCTACATAGATAATGATTGCTACTTCGATCAATAATATTGATCGAAGGATTGCTAACGTATAGTAGAATCTATAACCTATACTATTATAAATGTAAGTTAGTTTGTTACGCTTTCACGCGAAACCTAGTCAACCGATCATCATGAAACTTTGTACACATATTGTTGGAGGTATTAGAAGTAACATAGGCTATATATCATGACGCTACGACCAATAGGAGCGGAGCAGCGATGAAAAATGTTGCGAAAACGGGGAAAATGTGGTGCAGACGAAGTTGCGCGGGACAGCTAGTATTATATAAAAATGAATCCCTAATTCCCTTGGTCACGCCATAACTTGAGAACGACTTAACCGATTTTATTCATCTTTTTTTTTAGTAGGTAGGTAGGTAGTAGGTAGGTAGGTATACATACAGTAGGTAGGTAGGTATATAGTAGGTAGCTATATAGTAGATAGGTAGGTAGCTAAATAGTAGGTAGGTAGTAGTTAGGTAGGTAGGTATATAGTAGGTAGGTAGTAGGTAGGTAGGTATACAGGTAGTAGGTAGGTAGGTAGGTATTAGTTAGGTAGGTAGGTAGCAGTTAGGTAGGTAGGTATATAGTAGGTAGGTAGGTAGTAGTTAGGTAGGTAGGTAGATAGGTAGGTATCAGTTAGGTAGGTAGGTAGGTAGTAGTTAGGCAGGTAGTAGTTAGGTAGGTAGTAGTTAGGTAGGTAGTAGTTAGGTAGGTAGTAGTTAGGTAGGTAGTAGTTAGGTAGGTAGTAGTTAGGTAGGTAGTAGTTAGGTAGGTAGTAGTTAGGTAGGTAGTAGTTAGGTAGGTAGTAGTTAGGTAGGTAGTAGTTAGGTAGGTAGTAGTTAGGTAGGTAGTAGTTAGGTAGGTAGTAGTTAGGTAGGTAGTAGTTAGGTAGGTAGTAGTTAGGTAGGTAGTAGTTAGGTAGGTAGTAGTTAGGTAGGTAGTAGTTAGGTAGGTAGTAGTTAGGTAGGTAGTAGTTAGGTAGGTAGTAGTTAGGTAGGTAGTAGTTAGGTAGGTAGTAGTTAGGTAGGTAGTAGTTAGGTAGGTAGTAGTTAGGTCGGTAGTAGTTAGGTCGGTAGTAGTTAGGTAGGTAGTAGTTAGGTAGGTAGTAGTTAGGAAGGTAGTAGTTAGGTAGGTAGCAAGTAGGTTGCAAAAAAAACCGTTTGAAAATTTGAATTTCGCGGGCCACCTTGAGAGATGGGGCTAAACCGTCGCTTCCATCAGTCACATCCAGTGACATCCAGTCTTACCAAGGGGTATCGTATTGCCCAGTTGCTGTGTTGTGGAGGTCAGAACGGCAGTCGCTTCATGTAAAATACTGGTACTCACCTGCATCCGGTTAGACTGGAAGCCGACCCCAAGATAGTTTGGGAAAAGGCTAGGCAGATGATGATATACAAACGTCCATCACCATCAACTACGGAATATTGCCCAATGTTATAAAATGGTAATACGGCACTTATATGATTATGTCCATTGCATATGAAATCTCACACGAATCACTCAATTCACAATGAAAAATAAATAAAAAAATGGAATAAATAAATTTATTAAAAATTTTACAATTTATTCAGCATGATACATACAAAAAAACGTCGGATCTTTGGTTTTAGGTACAGACACTGTCGTTAATGGCGATGCTTTAAAAATTGTTCATAGTATAAATTATAGATAATAAATCAGATTTAAACACATCATAGAAAAGTAAGCACTTAAGATTCAATTGGTTTGGAAAAAGCTACATGCTACCCACTTTCCTATTAGTATTGACCACTGAAGAATTAAAATACAAATAATAATAAATTAACACCACCATGTTTTCCTTCTTCGTATTTCAGTTTCCTCTTGTGGATTCCGTAAGTGTGATTCTATGCGAAAGGCAAATCAGCGTCCGTACCATGACGTCTTAAATCATTTTTGTTCCATTCCTATTCCAGAGTGAAAAAGAGCCGGAGCTATACAGGTCGTCTAGCTCCATCTCTTTCCCACTCTGGAATAGGAATGGAACAATAATGTTTTAAGCGTCATAGTAACCCCCCTGGTCATGTGTACTGTGTAGGTTCTTGTACAATTGTTTACCATTGAATTTGCATCACTGTCAAAGACACAGTGACCTTTATTCCCACTACAAGTATTGCAAAAGGTTGTTGGGTCAGTGACCTTTATTTTCGTTACAATAAGGATAGATGCTGTTGGGTGTCTGCTATCAGAAGGAAAATAACTGCAAAAGGATTTAACGACACAGTGGAATACATATATATAACTGATATGTAATACATATCTATCAGTCATACCTGTCAAACTGCGTTAAGCCCCCGCCACCGACCCGTCTTCACGGTCGTCTAGCCTGAGGAGTTTTAACAGCACAGATTTAGCCTACATGTCATTTGAAGCTGAGCCACGGGCAGCAATGGTACTTAAGGCGGGACTTAAGTTTCATAATTCTCAATCTAGCCATTGACATTCATATTGGACCATGATTTTGAACAGATACGTTATTTGTAACAATTTTTCGTTATGGTTTAGTGCAGTTGGACAAAAAGATGGAATGAAGTTTATAGTGGTCGGATTACCATGTGACTTTTTTGTTGAGTTCCTAGACGCGTGGAGAGGAAAAATTAAAAGCAAAAAAAAAAACTCTTGGCTTTTTTAAATATTCTATTGAATAACTTTTTAACTTTACCTTTGTACCTTTGTCAGCAATAATCAACATTAATCAAGTACTTAATTTCCGTTCTTGTTTGTAGTTTCTATCTTTTGTTGGACAGCTGTGATTAGGCTAACCTATGATTAGGATGCTTCCAGCATACGTTAAATGTCATAACATCAAATATGTCCCGATTTTAATTAAAAAGAAAACTGTTGTTTTTTTAATATACATATTTTTATTATCATAAATAGAGATCGGAATAGGTAGAGTATATTTGCCTAAGCTTAAAGGAGGTAAAGATAAATGTTGAAGAATCCCCTCCTTCAAAGGGAGGGTGGTTATACTTTTGTTGGCATAAATCTTTAGGTTCAAACAACCCCATAAAAATAAATCGATTGGTTTTAAATCACATGATCTTGAGGGGTCGGGGACGGGGCAATTCTGATCCGAATACCGAAACGGTAATTCAGTGTTGTGAAAATAAATTTAAATAAGACCAAATGTAAAAACAAAACACTTCATCGAAATTCTTCGAAACTATAGACAGAACACATTGGTTTTTTAAATTATTCCACACTGGTCAGGCTATTGCGCCACAATATAAAGTGGTCGAATTCCAAGTTACTAAGAACGAAAAAAAGATATTTAAAAGGAACATAAAAAGGTAGTTGGTGTAGATTAGTTTTTCTAATATTCTTCTCCATACCTCTAGGACCTCAACAAAAACTCCCATGAAAATCCGACCACTATAAACTTCGCTCTACGTCTTGTGTATTTTTTGCCTAATTGCAATCGGCTATGAACAGAAAATTTATATCCAGTTCAGCCTGCGGTTAGTTTGGACATTTTTTATAAAGTTACTACTGATTCTGTGGCACGTTGCAATTGAGAAAAGTAACATGCCAGACTTTGTGCAATTAAAGTGCAACAAAACCATTTAGTTCCGACAAATTATAAAGCTACATAATGTACAAATATTGACAAAATATTCCTATGCTTAATAATATGTAATTAATAGGCATTGACTATGCTCTAACCTACCTTTTATTTACGTAAAGAAAGTGTTCATTATTACAGTCTGTTTAGTAAAGGACGAGTCATATGACAACTGTGGCGCAAACAAGCTAACTCAGTTTTAATAAGTATAAAGTTTATATTTTATTATTTATGTATTAAAACATGCAAAAACTCCATTTTTGCATGTTTTAATAAATCTTAAGACGAAGGGAATATAGAGGCCTTTATTAGCTCGGTCATTAGCATCCTTTTCCCATGATCAATAATTTGTGGGCCAACATTAACCTTTTGAACGCCAGTACAAAACCGCAAGCGCGTGCCCTCCACGCAAAGCGACAAATTCACCGCAAATACTTACAAATAAACCGGGATTTCAAAGGTATTGTTTACTTATTTTTTGATATGACATATAGGTCACATTTTAAAGCTATATTTATGAATTAACACACAGAAAAGAAATGATTTAAATAGCTTATTTCGTGTTATAGTGCACCTCATTTTTTGTCACATATTTGTGTCGTTGGCGTACAGGGCATGCGCTTGCTTGTCACGTTTGTGTGACAATGTCGTTCAAAAGGTTAATTTACGACTATTTGGAATCCTGACATTATGTCAGGACGATCTCGACAAAATTTACAGACAATGGCCCACTCTGGCCCAGAATCGGAATAGTTTTAGTATGATAAATAGCTTACGGTACGTATACGATTTATGGATGTGTCGTGCAACCGTTCCTTTAATGAACCGACTGTGCTATGCAGCGAATCTTTTTAAGGAGATCAATTAACATCATAGATCCTTATCAGGTATTGTATGTTTGGCTTGAAGTAAAAACAAAAGCAAAGATTTATTCTAAAAAACGACTCTTCAAAATGTATTATGTGATCCCGCTATCTTCTCTAAGGTAAGGCAATCAACCTCCTACGCTGACATCGGTAGCTGACGTCGGTCGATCGTATAAGTGACGTATGTAACAGAAAAGTCTGGCAGTGCGAAGCCGATTATTGTACGAAACAGTCGCGTACAAAATTACGTTGTGAAATATTTGATAAATAACCAGTTTATGAATTGTTTAGTTTCTGTAGTAAACTTACGCAGGCGAAGGAAACGGCGAAAAAGATATCACATTCATCCACTTGTTGCCAAAAGATCTTTGGCTGGTGAATTTCCCTAATTGTTTGAAACGCTACGTGCAGATGCAGAAAACTTCTTTAACTATTTGTAATGTCGGTTAAAACATATCATGACTTGTTATCTAAGTTAGAAAATCACATAAGACACCGTACGGTCCACCAGTCAGCTTGGCACTGAGCGTTCCGATATACGTGTCAGTGTACCGATGCACGTGGCGCTGACGAGCGAGACCGGCGGCGGCGGCGTCACGCTTCATTAGCGGCGCGTAGCAATAAATCTGCCGCGGACGTCAGCGTCGATGTGCAGTGTCTTATAGAGCATTGTGTTATCTGTACGCTCGACCGACTTCAGCGACCGATGTCAGCTTAGGAGGAAATCAAGCCTAAGGCACCTAAACCAATGAACTCACGAGATACATGCAATGAATACATAGATTTTAGTTTTCCATTGTCTAAGCTTATGAAACAATAACATAACTGGCGAAATGTGTGTGTACATTACGTGTACTTAGGTATACCTCTGCTTTTCCTTTTGGGGATTACAGACGTGATGTTATGTTATTATCTAAGCATTAATAAATGACGGCCGTTCTGTCCGAAATTCTAAATTTAGAGCGATTTTTAACGGCATGTTATAAAATGCGGTAAGCAGGACTGCGAGACTTTTTTAAAGGCGTTTTTTTAAGTTAGCTTTTGTGTGTACGAGCGATTTCAGACTTGCGTATTTTTAGATACCCATCAAGATCATATCGCCACACGCTCGTACATGCGCTCATCCACCTCGTTCACTCGAACCGGTGGGTTTTTTGTGATATTTCAGTAAAACCCCTGGCTCGTGCTTATACGAGCTCATAAGCATGTCAACATTCTTACGAGACGTGCGCTTTAGAAAACGAGTTTATACGCGTCGAAAATACGCTAATCTGTAACTACCCAAGTCAGTTAGCAGCGTGTGGTTGAATTGCTAGACGGAGATATGTCAATCGTGGGCGTGTATCATTGTATGCAGATAGCTGCATATAGTGGCTGGATTCGGACGGTGAAGCGGATCTCACGCCGCATCGACTTCTATGAAATCCGTTGATGCTTAACACACGACATCGTCCTACGATGCGGACGAGCAATAATCGCCTAACATGATAATGATGCAAATTGACCGCCCTAAAATAACCCGCCCCGCTAATTTTGCAAGTTAAACAAGACCAACGATGACGTTCCATCTCTTAAAATTCATGTTTTAATAAGAGATCTCTGCAACAGTTATGCAAACCGTTAAGATACTTTCTGTATTTTGTGTGGTTCGTACGTTGTTATTAAAACTACATGTAAGAATTTTTAAACAACTATTTCTTATTTTATCGCGGATATGGTACTCGTATACATATACAGAGTGTTTGGTGCATCGTTTGCCAAATAGAAATGGTCGACTGAAGCTTCTGCTATCCTTTCAGACCCCTTAATACCTGAGAGCCCGGTGGTTTTTTATCGACATTTTATTATTTTATTAAATAAAGACCCAAATTGTACATTCAAATCCAAATTTAAAAAAGTATAAGGCGTTGACTCGCAATATTAATTTTATTTAGATGTGTATTGTTTTACAGTACTTTATATACAAAGTTAGTGAAATTAGTCATCTTGTTTTATTTTAAAGGGCTTTGGGTAAGTTTGTATGGACAAGTGGCATGACTTTTTTTTCACAGCGGCCACATTGATAATGAAATTGTTACTAACGTATAGTGGAATATATGATAATAATGACTCCTAAAAGAATTTTGCCGAAAATTATATCGGAGCTGAAATATCTGATGTCAAAGTTGCGTTGTTCCTACTAACAGTTTGCATGTTTGTTTTTATGTATTTTATCAAAAATTAACTCTTTCCTATCGTTTGCCGTATGTCATTAGGTACTTCCCAGATGATGTTTCTATCGAATGATGTCATAATACAGGTGGTTCTTTTTTCAAAATTAACGGATTCGATTCTTGGCTAAGAATATTGAATTTCAAAAAACCAATGACGCAGTTTTATTTTTTATCAAAATCAGGCTCGTGACTGTTTGAGTGTTTTTCGCTATTCCTCATAGTTTCTGATTTCGCCTTCCACGCACTTGAAAAATTCACTCTGTATATCTCGGCTCCGATGCATTTTGGAAATAATTGTTCTTATAGGAAAATAAATGTCTTATTGTGTTCTTACTAATGAAATATCTTTCATTAGTGGCCGCAGACTTAAAAAATCATGCCACTTTTACCCAAACCCCTTTGCTCGCATATTTTTGGACTTATATACCTCTAGGTCCTTTGCCTTGAGCCTCGCCGTTCCATTTATGGAACGGCTCGAACCAGCAAACTTAAACGCTAATATAAAAAAAGGAAATTTCTAAATCGTTCTGTCAAAATTTACCTCTATGGTCAACTAGTAGTCGATTCAAACAAAATTAATCGTTAGTAATACTAAACGGCACAACATTATTAAAAAAAATATAGAAACTCGTCTATGTCGAATGTCAAACGTCAATGGCAACCCGTGTTATTATGTTCGGAAAAGTGTTGTTTTTGTGAGATATACGTTGTAAAACTTTGGTAAGTAAATGTATAGTATGATAGAAGTGTATAATGCAACTTTTAAGATAGTCATTTGCTTGAAAAAATAACAAAAAAATTATGATTTGAGCCAACAAAAAATCCTTTGTTGTGAAGTTTGTTAGTCGAAATAAAAAAAAATATTTGACTCTTGAACCATGTAAAATGGTCTTGGAAACAATAGTAGCAATGAAAAAATAGTGATAATTCATTATTTCATGTATTCGAGGCAAATCTATTCATATTTATTGATATTTCAAGTATTTTCATGCTTTGAACAGCGGAATTCTAAAATGGCCGATTCTAACAAGAAGTTTGAGTTAGGATCTTATAAGAATAATGTATGTAGGACTCCTAAAAAACACTGTCATTAGATTACTTGTATATTTGTGATGTTAGATATAAATTTTCGTGTAAATTGAATGAGTAGTTTTACCAAACAAAAATAAGCAACGAAAACAGACGTATTTGCTACGACCTCTCTCATATCTATGGGATATGTATAATTCTCAAGTAGTTCTAAAAGAGTTGTTTATTATTAATAAATGGCCCCGTTCATCACGAACCCGACACTGTTTACCGTTTAAGATTAGAGCTAATATAACTCGAGTTATGTGTTTATCTTTACGATATCGGATGACTCACGCAATAGCGTAATCAAGGGGCCCCCGAAGGGTTTCACGCGGGGTTTTACTGTTACGCGCGAAAGGATATGTTACAGCTGTTTATATAGCTACCAAAAAAAATACAAAAGTGACGAGAACATCTTTTAAAAACTTGGTGAATTCGCTAGAATTGTGAATCGAGTCACATAAGGCTAATTCAAAATTATGTTTTTGCTTACTTAATCACAAAGTTGTTAAAAGATTTCTGTGCCATGTGGCACATCACTAACAAAAGGATAGACTAGAGATTTATGAGGGAGTTTTTTTTTTTGTAGCTATGTAAATATCTGTAACATGTATAGCTTTAATGTAAGTCCAAAACTTTGCGAGCAAATAAAGCAAAAAAACTAGATGACTAAAACTAAAGACTACTAGATAACTAATTTAGGTATTTAAAAGTATGTACTCTATAAAATAAAACAATAAAAAGTCGTTAAAAAAATCCACTAGGCTTGAGAGGTGTTAAGGGGTCTGAAAAGATAGCAGATGACCCCTTCAGTCGACCATTTCAATTTCGCAAACGATGCACCAAACACCTCATATAAAATTGCGCTTCTCCAATTAGATTATCCGCCGGCAAAGCTAAGTTTTTTTTCACATCTATCTTTAGGTGTCCGTTTCGACCGCGAGGCCACGACGTTTTTTTTTAAAAAAAAACTATGCCATGAGTTTGTAAAAATTTGTAAAAATTGATTCCCAAAACCATAAATTTGTCAAAGATAAGGTTAAAAAGTTATAAGGGTTTGAACGTGGCCGCGCCATCGAAACGCGGAGAACCGCGCGGCCACGGAGATCTTTAAAACTACGCGTTGCAGAGACCTGAAATTCAGGTAAATAACAGATTGAGTTTGTAAAAAGTTTGTAAAAATATAGAAAAAAATCCTAGGTTTATATTTTAGGAACTGTAAGACTAAAACCGTGACAAACACGTTATCGCCGATATCTCGGTGAAAAAGCATCGCACACATCTGAAGTTTTTTTTATAACCCAGATTTGAATTTGTTACAGTTTATAAAAATACTCAAAAAAATCCTAGGTTTATATTTCAGGAGCTGTAGTACGGTATCGTGTGGAAATAAGTCGTGATTATCTATCGGAGAATGTAAGTTTATGCGATTTTTTTTTTAAACAACATCCTTAAATATGTAGAACTACCGATTATGGGCAAAAAAACTTATTTTGTTTCATTATAAAACACCCTAAATACGTTTTGAAAGTTTCGATAGGGTGACCATGATTTTTTGATTACAGAAAACTTTCTGCCTATTGTATTAGAAATTATTTCTCAAGGATTCTAAATTAAATTAAAATGAAACTATAACATACAAAAAAATATGTTTATTTCTTTAAAAAACGCACAAATCACAGATTCTTTACTTACACTAATATATATTTTTATTACCTAGTACGACCTCATACATTTCACGCAAACCAAAACTATAAAACGAGGTATCTAGTAAGCAATGTCAATATTTTTGACATTTTGACCTGATGATGATTCCACAATGATTTGTTACGACGATAATGAAACTGGAACGCACGCAAGTTCTAAGCAACCTCTTACATTACACAATTTAACGTATGGTCTAATAGACGATGATTGAGACTTGATATTAAAAAAAAACAGGGTAATATTAAATTAGCTCTAATTTAAAATCACCCTGTTTTTTTATTATATTATTCCACTATACCAAACAGTTGGAATAAGAAATTGCTAAATGGGAATACGGATGAAGTTTTTTTTATCACCCACGATATGAAACGTCAACATTTTTGAGATTTCGAGAAAATGTCAAAACAATTTACGTTTCTTACTAGATACCTCGTTTTATAGTTTTGTTTTGCGTGAAATGTATGAGGTCGTACTAATAAAAAATATATCCTAGTGTAAGTAAATAACCTGCGATTTTGAAAGGAATAGATATATTAGAGTAAGTAAAGAATCTGTGATTTATGTGATTTTTGAAGAAATAATCATATTTTTTTTGTATGTTATCGCTTCATTTTAATTTAATTTATAGTCCTTGAGATATAATTTCTAATACAATAGGCAGAAAGTTTTCTGTAATCAAAAAATCATGGTCACCCTATCGAAACATTCAAAACGTATTTAAGGTTTTATATAATGAAACAAAAAAGTTTTTTTTGCCTATAATCGGTTGTTCTACATATTTATAGATGTTGTTTACAAAAAAAAACTCGCTTATACTTACATTCTCCGATAGATAATCACGACTTATTTCTACGCGATACCGTACTACAGCTCCTGAAATATAAACCTAGGATTTTTCGTAGTATTTTTACAAACTAAACTTCAGACGTCTGCGATGCTTTTTCAGCGAGATATCGGCGATAATGTGTTTGTCACCGTTTCGATGGCGCGGCCATGGGGATTTAGTCTTACAGTTCCTAAAATATAAACCTAGGATTTTTTTCTATATTTTTACAAACTTTTTACAAACTCAATCTGTTATTTACCTGAATTTCAGGTCTCTGCAACGCGTAGTTTTAAAGATCTCCGTGGCCGCGCGGTTCTCCGCGTTTCGATGGCGCGGCCACGTTCAAACCCTTATAACTTTTTAACCTTATCTTTGACAAATTTATGGTTTTGGGAAACGAATTTTACAAATTTTTACAAACTAATGAAATAGTTTTTTTTAAAAAAAAACGTCATGGCCGCGCGGTCGAAACGGACACTATCTTTAGCCATAACATCCTATTATGCAGTCCTTTAAGTTATTTTACCTCTGACCTTATTGTAACGAGACCAAAAGCCCTGTACACCTGCTAGCTCTTATATCACGTAGGTCCAAGTTTCCGGGATACACACATTAGATATCCTTCTTAGCGTGTCGATCAATCGTGGCAATGTAAATTGTGTCTGCCCAAAACTGAGCCACTAGTTAAACAAACTCTTCAGCTTTATAATATTAGTATAGATTTATAAAATCACACTTCTATTCGGCCGGGTTCATAAAGAGGACTTGTATTTACTTGGAGCAACTTCTTGTTCTCCATAACTGTGTATGTAATCGTTCTAATCAGGGCCTGCACTGTATGTTTAGAGTCGCGATGTTAAGTATTTATTTTACGCTTTTCGAAATATAAAAAAAAATCTTATATGCAGTTTAATGAACTTGACCACGTTAGAGATGAATTATTATTATCAAATATTTGTATCTCCACTGAAGTACCATTCCGACCTGAGGGAGCAATCGGAGCGCATTTTAGGTCGGTATAATTCAATGATTTAGTTGACATGTGTAATATCCAATTATAGCTCATATCTATATATACAAAAATCAATCGCCGAAATGTATGTAAGCGCATAACTTCCGTACGACTGCACCAAATTGAATAATAATTTTTCTGTTTTCGGTATAGTCGGAACAAGGTTTGTATATAAAAAAAAAATTGGGTAAGTAGGGTAGGCTATGGTAGGTAGGGTGGCTATGTAGGTAGGTAGAGAGGTACGTCAGTAATCACACGGATCGGATAAGTAAGAATTCTGGCGAACTTTCCTTGCTGGTCAGATGTTGACAGATCTCTATCTTCCTTTGTTTCGCAAGAGATATGCGTAAAGATTTCATGCCAACTGATCGCTCCGACAGGTCGGAATAATGCTTAACAAACGGTTGGCATAGCTCTTATCTTCATAAGGCCACCCTGTATACAACCACTTGTACACTAATTTAACTTCTCTAAGATCATTAAGATGCTAAAAATAACCTAATTAAGAATCTATAGATAATAGTGTTCGTATCACTTCACTTCACATCCATCTTATGCTTCTTAAGCAGTTGTACCACCAAAATTTTGATCCGCTGCACCTGCGAAATCAAATGAATTGATAAAATTTTATTGTTACACGTGTTGTAGTGTGCGAGCAAAAAAGTATTTAGTACAAAATGTTCAAGTTGCAAAATAAGATACGGCTGCAAAACGTACAAATCTCCAAAAGTTCCAAGTTGCATGTTCAAACTTCAAAACATCCATGTCTCATAATATTCAATTCTTTGTACCAGGGTTGTGTGGGTGAAATACAGGATGTATTTTACAAGTTGACGTAGATGGTCAAAACATAAACTATGAGGAATAGCGAAAAATATTCAAAGGACCCTGGAGCCCGATTTTGATGAAAACAAAACCTCTATCTTATATTTTGGAAAAATCAATATTCCTAGCCAATCAGTAATTATTATATATTTTTTTATTTCATCACTGTTGTTCTCAAAACGGTAAAGGAAAATATCGTGAGGGAACCGGCATATCCTAGAACTAAAAATTCGAAGGCATGTGACATCTACCAAAAAACCATCTATCTGAATAGCTGGTCACAGAAAAAAAAACAAAACAGGCGGGAAAGCGGCAATCCGAAATAAAATTTACTAATTTTTTCTTTAGCTTATTCATGTTTACCTCGGGTTAAAGACTTATTTAGTCCCTCGAACTATTGGCGCCCTCACTTCGTTCAGGCGCCAAACCCTGTCTCGGGACTAAATAGGTTACTTTCACCCCTGGGGTAACAATGTAATATTAATACCTATTCATTTTTAACTAAATGTGTAATCGAGACACTAGGCTGATATATATATATATTCGATATTACAGTAACAACAGTAGTTTTAGCATAAATAGCATGCCTCAAGTAAGTAGATAGATATTGTTATCTCACTATTACGTAGAGTCCTATCTCTTTCTTAAACAGGCTAACAACTTTTCAAGGATTTGAAATTAAGAAAAAAGACATTTGTCAAGAAATCACAAATCTTGTTCGAATTGTCCGCCACTGTTGCGAATACGCGCGCGGTATCTTCGTCTTGTCCCGACTGTAGTTGTGCGTAAACGTATTTCGGTTTTGATAGTTACGAAAGCCGCATCAATGCGTTGGACTAAATCATCCCTAGTCTCAACTTCCGTGGCGTAGATAATTTCTTTCGACGTGAAAATATATTTATAACACATTTGCTTGTAAAGGGTCTGTTATTTCACCAATTTCAATATCGTAATGTATCTCATTACGTACTTGTGCGTTATTGTAATGTAAACGCACGGTTTAACAAGATGCTCCATCTTAAACGAACGGTACTTTTTAAAATCTTAGCAAAGAGTTTTATATCAGAAAAGTGGTCAACATTTTATGAATAAAATTAACTTTGGGAGATAAAATATAATAAATAAACATTTAATTAATTCATTTAATTAATTTTGACCATAAATTACAAACATTTATCTGTAACAAAACACAAAAATACAAATTTACCTTATTAGTAATACTGGCTGTTTTTGAGCCTTTGCCTTAAAAAAAAGCGCTGATGCACGCGCTTCGCTAATTTGTGAACAAGTAAAAATTATTCCGCGCGCCATTTCTTTTCGCTGTATTGTTTTTATTTGAAAATGTCGTCAAGTAATGATGAATTTCCTCGCAAATATGTTATGAAACGTCGTATGACATACGTGCGCTTTGATAATTACAGCCTCTGCTTTCTTGTAGCACTAGCCTACGGCTCGGGCTAGCAATATCGCCTCGGCTGTAATTTTCAACTTACCGCACTTATATCATAATGTACTATTATTTCAAATTCTTGAAAGTTGGTTATATTGTTTAAGAAAGAGACAGGACACTACGTAATAGTGAGATAACAGTATCTGACTACTTATTTGAGGCATGTTATTTATGCTGAAACTACTGTTCTTACTGTAATATCGAATATCAGCCTAGTGTCTCGATTAAACATTTAGTTAA
Organism: Cerastis rubricosa; assembly: GCA_949152445.1. NCBI lineage: Eukaryota > Metazoa > Arthropoda > Insecta > Lepidoptera > Noctuidae > Cerastis > Cerastis rubricosa. Next base: position 17,623,794 of record OX424523.1, on the reverse strand, counting down.
AAATGAAAACGTATTACACATTTTTTTTGGCATATTGCATAACGTTGGAAAGGGGACTGACTAGAGATCTTTTTAAAAGAATTCGAAGATCCCGATCGCTTTTGTTTTTTTTATAGCAATTTATAGTTGAGTATTAAGTTTATTTTTCTTTTACAAAAACTTTACGAGCTATTATAAAAAGAAAGTAATTGTTACTAGCAAGTAATTTTGAATTTGATAGAATCATACAACAGTACGCATCAAAATTAAAAAGAAGATTTAAGTCTTAACAAAATTTTTATTTTTTTACTTGACCACAAATGCTGAATTTCGGATATTTTCAAAATTAAAATTAAAACGTTGAATTAAAAAAAAACCGGTGTGGCAAAGAATGAGTTATAGAGCGTAAAGAGATAGCAAATGACCTCTCCTTTCGCCTATTCGATTTGGCAACCGATGCACCAAACACCCTGTATAAGTTTATACGTCTTCGTTGTTTTAATACGTCCGGAACTAGTCACTTAGTCGAGACGATTTTTCCTTTATTACTTACACCATAAACTACATTTTTCGACTACTTCCATACTGCTAAGAATGTATCGTCTATTGCGGTATTTAAAACGTTTTGGCTGTGGTCTACAAAAATAATACGGTACAAAAATTGCATGTTATGGACATGCATGTTTAGAGACTTGAAAACTTAGCATCTTTTTTTTTTAGGGATGGGAAATCGTCAAATGACCACTCCCTCTCTGGGCGGAGCGGAAGGAAGTGTCAGACTTGTACTGACTAAAACCCATCCATGTTCCTTCTGTTCCAGAGACGCGGTATCTCTTGCGAACAGTCCCGCAGCCCGCAAATTCTGCATCTGCAACATCATCCACAGCCCGACTACCCGACGGGTAGGGTTTGTCGCGATTTTCAATACCGATCCTTCTGATTTCAACGTTTGGAACTCGGTCTGTTTTTAGCCGAGCATAGAACGCTCCACGGCTGACAGTGCGACTCTGGGCCAATGCACAGTCTTCTCTGTGAGCGTCTATGTCGCAGCACCGTATGTCATGGTGGGCGGAACACGCTGATGGCTCGACTTCAATTTGTGTGAAATTTTGGCTGATTTTAGAATTTAGTTCTGCATTGAACATTCTGGAACTTTTTGAGACTTGGGTCTATGGAGTTTTGAGCGTTTTGAATAAATCGCGCAGCGTAACAAACCCTAGCTCTTATAATTTTAATAATAATTAATATATGAGTGTTTGCAAACCAGAGCACAGTTTATCTTCGCATGGCGTGTACTGCGCGCGGAGGAACTTGCTTCACCAATTAAGGCGAAATGTCACAAATAGCCCAAATATAGAACGCACAGGAAGTTGCCAACGACGATAATATATTACACATATTAATAGAAAAGAAAATTCTTGGTAATTTTTCGTGAACTCTTCGATCTAGCTCTTGGACTATACCTTACTAATTGAACTCATTATATCTCCTAAACTAAGACCCGATTAAATCTGTGACTTGGCGACAAATTGCGACGAATTGGCGACAAAATATGGGAGAAAACAGATCTTCGCTAGGTGCCCTAGTTTTAGAGATATAAATGTGGCGCTGCTGGGGAGACTCTCTCCAGATCGGCCACCTAAAAACCGGTATATCTTTTGAACCAGTGACCGATAAATTCTGATATTTTGCGACTGATTCCGACTAATTGGCGACAAAATATGGTAGAAAACAGATCTTTGCTAGGTGCCCTAGTTTTTTAGATATAAATGTGGCTCTGCTGGGGAGACTCTCTCCAGATCGGCCACCTATAAACCCTTATATCTTTTGAACCAGTGACCGGCAAATTCTGATATTTGGCGACAAATTTCGACTAATTAGCGACAATTTTTTGAGTTTCCAAATTAAAATCCCTGATGGTGGCCCTGGCAGAGTCAGTGACACAGTTACTAGCTTTTACAGTAAAAACAAGTTTAAATTATATACGTGTCAACAATGTATAAATTTTATTACTTATATTCATTTACGTTTATAAAAAAGAACCGTTTTTATATTGAGGTTTGTTTATAAAACTTTGTCTAAGAATATCTCGTATCGTAGGTGCGTTTACAATTATCTAAACTCTCATACACAAACAGCCAGACCTGGAGCAACTCGATCGGCAGGCCATAAAAATTTGATCCATGCGGGCGTCGAACCCGCGGCACGTAACGTATCAGCCAAACACTCGGCCATTGCGACAACCGTTGCGAAAATCGGTATTTCATCAAGAAATACCCACACTGACCTGCCTATTGCAAAAACCCAAGAAAACATGGTCTATCTCAGCATATCCACCTTGACTGAGTCACGCATAGCAACGCAAAGCTTAGTAAGTCATGTTTTTTTAGGTTAACCAACTCACTAAATAAATACAAGAAAATACAAGTTAAGAAATAAAACACTGTTTATATATTTTTAGGAACTGTATTCTCCAATATCAGTTAAAAAGTCAGGTACAAGTCAAAGGTCTTATAAAAATATAGCATAACATTGTAATCATTTTTTATGCGATTTATAAGCAGTGATCAGAATAGGATTATTGGACTAGAATATTTAAGACATCTCATCTATACGGACAAATCGTTGTGGGTATATGTCCATTGTGCTAAGGTACAGCTAAGGAGTGCATTTCCCTAATTTTGTTTCAAGAAAGCTATTAACTGGGTGTACTTCAGTCAAGAGCCGAAGGTACTACTTGCTTACCGAATATACATTTGGTTGTTCTACAAAGAATATAAATACTTTTTATAAATCTTAATACATGAACAAAAAATAAAGAAGCCAACAGTTTCTCCTTCCTTATGCTTTGTACTATCAATCAATATTGATTTTGTTTGGTTAAACAATACATATCTATACTAATACTAGCTGCTGCCCGCGACATCGTTCGCGTTTTTTTTATGGATATGGAAAAAAAGATGTTGGCGGATTCTCAGACCTACCCGATATGCACACAAAATTTCATACAAATCGGTTCAGCCGTTTCGGAGGAGTATGGTAACTAACATTGTGATCATCTTTATACTAATAATAAAGTTGAATAGTTTGTTTGTTTGTTTGCTTGAAAGCGCTAATCTCAGGAACTATCGATCATTTATCGAGGACGGCTATAGGATATATTATTATCATCACGCTACGACCAATAGGAGCGGAGCAGAAATGAAAAATGTGACGCAGACGAAGTTGCGTGGGTCAACTAGTAAGATTATAAAAATGTAAACTTGTAAACTTGTTTCTAAATTTGTAAGTAAGGGTAATCTTCGGAACTAATGATTCGATTCCGAAAATTCTTTAACTAACGTGTGGCTTCATTTAACGTCTTTCCGTGGGTTAATTTCCATACATAAAGGGAGCGAAGCCGCCAGCAAAAGCTAGTAATGTATAATAGGAAGAATTTACTTAATAAAATAATAATATAATTAATTTATTTCTTCAGGCACACCATTCGCAATTTTGTTCATTTATTAGGCCCGGACTCCACCAATGCGGAAGGGAGATCGTACGGGAATCAACCAATCATATTGGTTGAAATCCGCATCATGTTTATAATAACGGGTTTTAGGCCCATTGTAAAACCGGGTTTTAACCGGGTTGGGGACCGAAAACCCGTTTCTTATGCCCTAATCGTGTCTTTCATGCCTCCTGTGGTCGGTCGTAATAATCAATTTAATTTTTATTATACAGGTGACCTTTCAAATGCCACTGCCACTATCCACAAAAGTAGCTGTGTTTGAAACTAAATTGATCTAATTTTGATCACTGTTTATAACTCACATTACATCAAATAATATGCGCGAAAAACATAGGTTTTTAAATAGGGTCAAGATTACGTAAGATCAGGCTTTACTTTTCTAGAGATAATTCTATGGACGAACGGGAAACATATTGAGATTCGTCATCTTAACATTTAACAAAATAACCAACAACCACCTTATAGTTCAAGTTTTAGGACAGGTGAACGAGGTGACATCGAACGTTACACATTGCACAAACCGTGAACTAAAGGTACGACTCATTAGATTATTTACATACCTACTAAATTATTTTATTTTCTTTGACATTCCACAAAAACATTGGCAAGGGGAGTCTGTATTCAAGAAGTTTATGGTATTATCAGATATCGAATTATACAGGCTGAAATTGAAGTCATGGGTATTATTTTAACCTAAGGCTTTACTCACGATAGTGATTGCATTAGGGCTATTAATACGCAAAACAAAAATATTATTATTAATACAAGTATGGAAAACCTTAAAACGTAGTAAGTCATATTGCACAACGCTTATTATTGCAAAAACACATAAAGTAATTAAAACAAAATACTTCATTAACGCCAGAAAGTCTTGAAATATCAAAACCTTAAAGCGCAGTACAGAGCGGAACGAAACTAAACACACATCAAATAATACACTAATAACTAGTCATAGAACAGTAACAATAGGCTAATAGCAGCATGCCGCCCGCCGCGAAATCCTGCCGTCCCGCAACCTCAGTCGCAAAAATACGAATTTCACACCCGCGCGGGGTCTGCTTTCCGAACCAGTGTCATTACAACTGTGCAGGTGTGTTGACGCATGTTATTGAATTACGATTAATCCCGTGACGTAGTCGCCGCATGCGACTTATCCTGGGATAAATGGATAGCAGTGCATCAAGTGTTAGTGGAGTAATTATGAATACGATGGCTCGACCGCGTAATGTGCAGGCTAGGTACGCCACCCAACAATACCTACAAATGGTTTTACATTACGATCGCACAAGTGTTAGTGGACTAAATGTGAATACGATACTTCGACCGCATAATGGGCAGGCTATGTGCACAAGAAATTTAGAAAACACTGTGATTCCAATTTCGTAAATACGCCAAAACAACAGGATATTAATTAGTATGTAAACATTTTCATTTAATGTGTGGTAGTTGACTTGGGACGGAGTTCTGACCGTCCTAAGCAGGCAAAGTATGAAGGAAAAGTTGAAATCAAATCGTTAGGAAATAACGCGTACAGCAGCGCGGCGGCATACGGCGTAGTGTAGTTACCTAAGGCAGCATTCGCAATCGCGAATATCGCGATGCGCAACATTTGTTACTTTGCATGGTTTAGTACATTTTTAAGGTTTTCCGTACTTGCATTAATAATATTTTTGATTTGCGTATTAATAGCCCTAATGCGATCGGTATCGTGAGTAGTGCCTTAGATTAAATTAATGCCCATGACTTCAATTCCACCCTGTATACGTTTGCATGTTTTCATATGCAATGCATTTTTATTAGTGTCTGACCGAAACAGGATTGATTTTCAGCCGCAACCGAACTATATTTAAAGATATTTTACATTATTGTTTATTGCAAGTGTCTTAGAAACTAATACAGATATCGGCACATGTTGACTAAACATGACGTAACCTTTTAAGGACATCGTGGTGAATAAAGTTTATTTTCTACTCGACAATTCCTATCCTTTTTACGTCGCTCCAAACCATCATTTTTGAGCGAAAAGCAGAGCGGGAGTGCTATCGCACGCGGCAGCATCGACAACGCGCTCGTCATAATAGCTTTAAGTTCATACCTGTAATAAGGCACTTCCGTTTATTGTTATATTGTAATCTCCACCTTTCATATTTTTCGTATCTAAAAGAACATTATTTCTGATACAAAAGTAAGCCAACGAAGTGCCTCCTCGAAAATTTTTGTATACTGCTGTCCTGCCTGGGATACAGTCGACTGTAATTAGACAAAAAATACTCGTAAGGTGGAACGAAGATTATAGTGGGCGATTTACATGGGACTTTTTTTCAGAGTTCCTAAAGATGTGGAGAAGAAAATTAAAAAAGAAAATTTTGCCATCAGGTGTTTTTTTTTATTTTCCTTTGGAATATTTATTTTCGTTAATGAATAAAATGAAATTCGCCGAATTTATATTGTAGCTGAAAAGTGTGACTTATGTGTATCCATTAAACGCCAATTTGGTCATTGTTGTCAATGAAATGCGCATTCCTATTTTCTCTCTAAGACTAGGATTTCTTTTGAAATTGGTAACTGGTACTTTTTCACAGATATCTGGCCAAGAAAACGTTCAAGAAATCCACATTCATGAGTGTGATGACTCAAAATTTATTTGCAAATATTAGAAAATCGTCTAGTTAATAAAGGCTTTTTTTTCACAATAATCATATAAAACTCAATGTGCCAGTTATGAACTAAATCGTCATTTTAGTAGTTATCTAATAAGGTAGAACAACTAGAAAAATATTTAAGGATACTTGTTAAATATTAGTTACTGCTGGTCTGCTGGACAAGTTAAACATTACACACGGGATCTATCGCTAAGATTCTGAGTGGTGTCGATATTAATTGGGGCGCAGCGACCCAAGCTTGCTACTTATCTTAGATAGGAATTGTGAGAAACGGTTATGTTATAATGGTAATGTTAATTACGATATTTATTGTGATTTTACCAGCGGCTTCATTTCACCCTTGTCAGCAATAATCAATATTTATCGAGTACCTCCGAATATTATTGTTAGTTTATGGATGTGGATATATGATATAATATGGATATTTTCAGAATTATATTTACGTCGACCGCCGTAGCAAAAATAGGCTAGAATAGAATTAATTTTTAGTAACTTCACTCTATTAGTTTTCTTGAACATTTTCACTTCTAGTTATCTGTTACCAATTTCAAAAGAAATCTTGGTCTAAAAATCCGGTGATTTTGAAATAATTGAAGAAAATAGTAAATATTCAAAAAAATCTTGAAAATTTGATTTCTTCGACCACAATGAACAAGGAAAATGACTTTATGTTGTTATGAGTACCTATTAAAACAATCTCATTTTATAATGAAAAAGAAAGATATAACTTTTTTTAATGACGATAAGACGATGTGAGCGATTGGTATGTGGATTGGTAGCGACCAAAAACATGTCAAAATAAGATAGTTGTTGGTTCAAGTTGGTGACTAAACCTAGTAATTTCATCTTTATTCGAAATAGGAACAGATTCCAAAAATCTTTTAAAAATACATCAATCGCAAAGGCATTAGTGACACATTTTACAATTCACTCAGCAGCGGTATATTTAACCCGTGCAATCGCATTGGCACGCAGTGCTTTTAAATAAAGTACATTTTAATACAAGTTGTAAACGGACCCTTCACGAATTTACCTCCAATATCTCCGTTTACAAGGTTCCCAGGTATATTAAAGAACAAAAAATGTTCGCTATGACGGAGAGAACAAGTATTTTTTGGCTTTGTGAAGGGTCATCTTAACATTATAATTCAAAAATCTATTTTATAAATAAAATTGACCTTTTTGTCAAATGAGCCTTTATGCAAGAAAACATATGTGCTAAAGTTTTTACTTAGAGCACATATCTTTGTTTGGATCAGGGCTCATTTACTCTGGCAGAATTGTTTTAATGTAAACAATGTGCTCCTGTTATAACGCACAAATATACAGACATTTTCAGGAGCCGTGTATCGTGGCCTTTGTTTACAATTAACCGTTACAATGAATTATAAGAAGGGGCTCAGTCTTTCTTTTTTATATTTACTAGTCAGTCAATCTTAGAGTAATTAGTACATACTCCGTCTCAAAAGAGTTAAATATCACAGTTTTCTCTTAATAATTATAAAATGGTATAAAATTCACAAAAAGTTCGAGAGGGAGCTGAACGGGTAATATAATTAGTAACGTCATTGCTCATTCTGTGAATTACATAATACACGGAATTCTCCGGCAATAAAACAGCTCTCATTTGATCTTATTTTTTCAGTATTAATTTACTTCAATAGAAGTAGCACCATGGAATAAAAACTTATCTAATTAAACTTAACTTATCGTACACACATCAACCCTATGGTAACTTAATTGGAACGACATCACTTTCTAATGACTATATTCGTAGGAACTTTCAGTCACAAATCGTCTTACATAAAATTTAAATCATTTTGTATTATATATGTCAACTTAACTAGATTCTACATATAGTTCGTGTTCATATTATTATACGTAAATATAATACCGACTTATGGCTACCTGTGATGGTTTCCTTCCGTTATAAGGATAAGGGCCGAAGCATCCTTATCTTGTCTGCTCACTAAACTATTTGAACCCCAATGCTACAAACACAAGCACATATTATTTATTTATTACGGCATTGCAAGAGCGGTGTGCAGTATACAGAGCGGAATTTTTCGACGCCACCTGGAGGGGAACTACTCTAAATACTGGAGATCGCAAATTTTACTCAAGGAAACAAATCTGCATTCATTCATTATTTTCATTTTTGTTTTCGAAAATTCGCTTGTCGCACTCAGGTATAGAACCAGCTTAAATCCAAAAAAATAACACCCTGTACTTTTATGACATAAATCGATAGGTTTAAGCATAGGGATCGAATTTCTCTAATAAACATAATAAATTATATGAAAGGAACATCATGAAATCTTAACTTATAAATTCAGGGACAAGTAAAAGTTTAAAATACTATACTACTGAAAAAATCCTATGCAACTGTAAGATAGTTAAAAACCGAACTGTTCACCTACGGTTGTCAATATTGGTCACACCTCGCTATTAAAACTTACTGGTAATGAGTTCCTTAGAAGAACAAATTTGTGTATCCAACAAAAATGGAGCTCATTTCGAGCAAAAAATTAGTTAAAGTTACCCGTTTATTTGTTCAATTAAAATAAGTTAAGATTGTATGTTTTTCCTTTCATTTAATTTATCATGTTTTTTAGAGAGATTTGATCTTTATTCTTAACCCTACCGATTGATGCCATAAAAGTAGTGTTACTTTTTCGGATTTTGCTGTTCGGTACCCGAGTGTGGCGAACGAATTTTCAAAAATCTTTGTTCTCGATTTGTACGTCTTTTTTGTTCGACTTCTTTCGTCTATTTAAAAATAAAGGAATGTTTCCTTTGAGTACAATTTGCTATCTCCAGTAATAAGAGTACTTTTCCAACAAATGGCGTTGAAAAATTCTTTGATTTTGTTCAAAAACTTAAAAAGTGAATGATTGATAATAATTGAAAAAATAATACTGCGCTCTATTACCTCATACTTTTAATATTATTACCTACGGAACTCATTTTGTTAACACAGGCCACCGTAACTCGGTATTATATCGAATGTCTTATTATAAAATAATCAGTCTTTTAATTAATTCAATTGGACGCAATGCTTCTTGGGGTAACTCTTTGCAAACTAATAGCTTGGGGAAAAAGTTTCTTCGCATTTTTTAAGAAAATTCAAAACATTTTTTATATAGTTTATTTAAATTTAACTTAAGTATGTTGGTACCATTTTGTTAGATAACTTTTTGCCATCTTGTAGGTAGGGACATAATCACATGGCACGTCTAGACTTGATTCAACATTTTTTAGACAAAATGGCAGGTCGTCACCCCAGGTATGGGTGATCCTAGATCAAATACTTAGGACAAATATAATGTGACATATCAAGGAACGTGCCTTTTTTCAACTTTCCGTAATAACTTAAAAAAAAAATTGCTAATACGGACACTTCCTTCCTTTGATTTACGGTGGAAGCGCCAATTTTTCTTACGATTTAGAATTATAATAATTAAAATCATCAATAAAACCTATTTGAGTTCATTGAATCGCATTAAATGACTATTTAGTGAAAATGTTCACCATTTTTTATTAAGTTCATCATCCCAAAAATCATCCCACATAAGGTGTCGAAGCGGTTTGAAATTACTTTTTTTTTACTACTTTGACTTGCTTTTACTTCAGATTCCCCCACTTCCTGAGCAGCCGACTATTATTTGATAAGATTTTCAGCCGGTATAATTAGACTTCATCAGATTAACGGTACCTTCCATAAAATAAGTTTAAATTGTACTTTTGTACATAATATTAGGTTGGGGAAATAATATATTTCATTAAATGCGGCCTTCGGCTGCGTCTCGGCTCGGGATTTGTCGGAACTCTTTGCAATGACAGGCTTTCCGCACTCGTAATGAAATATACTATTTCGCATTATAGTATGTATGAACTTGTAATAAAATCTTTTTGGCTATACTATTTGTATCTGGCTGGTTTTGGTATCATTGAAAGTTTAAATTTTAAAGAACATAATTCCAAATTCAAATTAGGAAAATGTGTGATTTTCATTTGTTTTTCGTACCGTCAAGATGAGTGAATCTAATGAAGAAAATCGATACATTTTAAAATGTTACTACAAAAAAGTTAAAAATGCAACGCAAGCTGTGAAAAACAAATTGCGATGTTTATGGACCTAGTGCAGTGTCTGTGAGAATAGCACAAATTTGGTTTAAGCGTTTTCAATCCGGAATTTTTTATGTCAAAGATGCACGTCGCTCTGGTCCCCTATTACAGATAAATTGGATGCCATTTTTGAAAAGTGGAGCAAGATCGGCATATCAGTAGTTACGACGTAGCTGAAGAACTGGGAATTGACCACAAAACAGTATTGGCGCATTTGAAAAAAACTGGGTACACAAAAAAGCTCGATATTTGGGTACCTCACGAGCTCACTGAAAGAATCCTAATGAACCGTGTACTCATTTGTCATTCTTTATTACGACGTAATGAAACAGACCCATTTTTGAAGAAGCTGATAACTGGTGATGAAAAGTGGATCACGTACGATAAGAACGTGCGAAAAAGGTCGTGGTCAAAGGCCGGTCAGGCTTCACAGACTGTGGCGAAATCCGGATTAACTAGCAACAAGGTGATGCTGTGTGTGTGGTGGGATTGAAAGGGCATTGTTCATTATGAGCTGTTACCACCAGGCAGGACCATCGGTTCTGAACTCTACTACGAACAACTGATGATATTAAAGCAAGAAGTTGAGAGAAAGCGGCCGGGATTAATCAACGGGTGTGGTTTTCATCATGATAACGCTAGACCTCACACATCTTTAGCCACTCAGCAAAAATTAACGAGTTTGGCTGGGAGGTGTTAATTCATCCACTGTATAGTCCTGACCTTGCACCTTCTGATTTCCACCTGTTTCGGTCTCTTCAGAATTCTTTAGGCGGTGTCAGGTTAACATCACGAGACGACTGTCAAAACCACTTGTCGCGGTATTTTCCCAAAGTCCCAAAATTTCTATACCAATGGGATTTTGTCCCTACCTACAAGATGGCAAAAAGTTATCGAACAAAAGGGTACCGACATACTTTAGTTAAATGTAAATAAACTATATTAAAAAATGTTTTGAATTTTCTTAAAAAATGCGAAGTAACTTTTTCCCCAACCTATTAAATAGAATAAACTTTTAAGATGTGAGAACTTTGAAATATCAAACAAACTAACAAAACCTTACTCGCCAGTGGCGGCATCTGGTATGCACAAAAACAGAAGACCTCATCAATCACCACATGGTATACAATAAACATTTATTAGGGGGCAATCCTTTGGTCACGTGAGGTTTTTAGGCCACTATTATTTATTTATTTATTTATTTATTTAAGGACAACCAACAAAGCTTACACCAAAAAAAATATTATAGGGGTTTTAGGATCCCCCTTCCCACCAGTACGTGTATACAAGGTGTTGTTTTGCATCCTCGTCAAAATTCAGGATGTTGTCACAAAAAACATAAATAATCCATATAAATTACGGTACCTAGTAAATTATTAAAAAACACTGCGTTTTTTTGTTGTTTAAGTTTGTCAATATTTCAGAATAACCCCCTTAACGTGGTTTAGGGATTATAAAATTATCGAAAAAACGTTTGAGGTTTTTTGTTTGTGTGTAAGCGACGTTATAAGGCGGGAATCAGACGGCCCGTGTTCAAAACACAGGTGGTTCACAGTTACCGATTTCAGTAAATAAATAAAAAAATGAAAATTACCTACTCATTTTATTATTGATTCGGGTCGAGAATCATTAGCATAGTTACCTCCTAGAATTTGACGAGGTTGCAAAACAACACCTTGTATATTATTATTAAAAATAACAGATAGTTTTCAGTGTTTCAATAAACAAAAAATCTTGCTTGGGATGATTCATAATTGGTAAAATACATTTTACACTCACTAACTCAATAAAATATTATTTTATAGCCCCACGAATAAAATACACGTGATTGTCATATCATCCCATTCCCCATCGGAGTATTCGTGATTTTTGTCAGGCCCCCCCTATTTACAAACCTCACGTGGTTAAAGCACAAACCCTAATACCGGAAGACCGTGTCGTCACGCTAAGCATTACTTGCACAAACACAAGCAAACCCAAAGAGGCGCCAGGCACTTGCTACCGTGGACACAGTTTCAATATAAAATCGCAAAAGCTTTTTCTTATAAACTAGGGATCAGCATGAATTAACTGATTTGATTACCCAATTTACGTGATGTTAGTTGTAGTGTTAGTGTTACTTATTCAGTTTTAGCATAGGCAGAATGCTTGATAAATTCAAAAGTAATAAAATAATACTAATACTAGTCTTATCATATTGGTCGTATTACTAATACTAAAACTTATCTTATATGAGTATTTTTAAACGTCTAAATGAATAAAAATTCGCAAAATAGCGTCGTCATCTATACACGTGAGGTGTACATACCTCGTCAGGTTTATTGGAAAGGAGGATAGTTATGTGGCTGGGGGGGATATCTGCCCATAAAATACGGATTGTATGTCTGAGCGTTTTGCACAGGCGGTGGCATCGATGTCGACGTTGGAGGGCGCGGCAGTACTTGAGGCGGCCCTGCCGCTCGTACAGGAGAGTTAGGGTACGGTTGATGAATGTTAGGTACATCTGAAAGATATTTGAAATACAACCGAATTTAATACCTACCGTTTACAATCTACACATACAATCCAATGTCAAGGGATCACGACCGCAGAATTCAATTACTTTGAAAGCCTAATGTTTGCTTCTAGAGCCAACTTTGTTTTTCTGCGCGTTATAGCCAATAACCAAAATTGATTATTCCCTATTTTTAACCCCCGACCAAAAAAGAGGGGTGTTATAAGTTTGACGTGTGTATCTGTGTGTCTGTCTGTGGCATCGTAGCTCCTAAACGGATGAACCGATTTTGATAAAATTGGTTACGTTTGAAAGGTATTTTAATGGAGAGTGTTCTTAGTTACAATTCGAGAAAATCTGCTCTGCCGTTTGAAGACCATCACCTCTTTTCTAGTTGATGAAGGGACTTAAACAACTTCCACAGGTCTAGTCGATTTGAAATTTGAAATCTTGTCACTTGTCACTACGGGAATTGCCGAGGGGAGGGGGCTGCAGCCCCCTTCCCCCCAAAATGATCATATTTTTTTAAATTTGCAATGAAGATTTGGAAGACTATTTTAAAGAGATATCGCTAATCCAAAAGTGTTGTGATTTACGGTTAGACTCAAAGCGAGCTTCCTACAAGTCTCATGTGCCAGTTATTAACTGCATTACGTTTTTATGCCAGTATTGGTTTCCGGATTGTATGTGGAGATAGCTTTTTAGCTTTGAGCAAAACAAAGAATGACTTTAAAAATCTCGTTTGTACTGCAAGAGCACCTGGATTAAAACATCTTGTAGGGGCAATCGATTGCACCCATATAAAAAAATAAAAAACCCCCGACACAAAAACCTCTAAAAAGCCAAAAATTAATTAATCCAAGCGTCGTAGCGTCGGGGGTCCGCTTTGTTCTGTGCTTGTACTAAGCGGTCCCCCGACGCTACGACGCTTGGATTAATTTATTTTTGGGTTTTTGTGTCAGGGATATTTTAAATTTAACTTTTTTCATGCTTTTTAAACTTATATTATTTTTACTTAGCCTTGATTGTCTTACTCCTGGGCATAGGCCTCCCCCTTTCCTTCCAAATTTCTCGGTGTTGCGTCTCTTCTCGCTAATTAACGAAACCAAGGAGATATAAATAAATAAAAAATGAAAAATTTGGGGCGAGGGGGTGTACCCCCCCCCCCCCTCAGCAATGCCCATGGTGACAAGCGACAACATTTCAAATTTCAAATAGACAACCTGTGAAAGTTGTTTATATCCCATCATCAACTAGAAAAGAGGTGATGATCTTCAAACGGCTGAGCAGATTTTCTGGAAACATAGCTAAGAACACTGTTGATTAAAATACCTTTCAAACGACACCACTTTTATCAAAATCCGTTCATCCGTTTAGGAGCTACGATGCCACAGACACAGATACACAGATACACACGTCAAACTTATAACACCCCTCTTTTTAGGTCGGGGGTTAAATATCACCAACCCTAGAGGCATTGTACATAAAGAACAGTATACAAAAGGAAATATTATTTTTCACGTAATGTGCAAGTAGTTGGTGACCCTTATTTAATGATATGTTTTGATACAATTTTATTTATTAGTATTTATAGTAGTGCAAAAATCTCAATAAATTTACGAAGAAATTATTTAGCAACAAGTAATTACTTGTTAATAAATACAAGTGTTAGTGTTTTGTGCCATTTCCATAACTTACGGTTCGGGGTTGTTGGATATGACTGTGAATAGTAGCCACTGTTGGGTGGCGGCGGGAGGACTGGTTGGTAAGGCAAGTACGTGGCAGGAGCGGCCACCGGCCTCACAGAAAGTGGATGGGGTGCGTTGGGGGGATGAGGGCCACTAGGGGGATGGGCTGCGCTTCGCGGGCGCGGGGCGCCAGGAGGATGGGATGCGTTGGGTTGATGCGACGCCGTGGAGATGTGAGCTGCACTTTGTGAGAGCGACGTCGTGCCGGCCGTTCCGCTGGAGTACGTTCGGACCGCAACGTTCGTGCTTGTCGGATATCCGCTGGAGCTAGCGACCGCTGCAGAAGGCCCACTATCGGCTTTATGACCGTTGACGAAATGGTTAAATCCATTGGCCGCACTGCTGCTTATGTTTGTAGTGCTTGGTCTACTTCGATCAGTATTAATTATTTCTTTTGTGCGAGATTCATTTCCTTGATTTCTGTCAGAATTTAAAGTCGAGGCTGAAAAAAAAAACAAAATTAAATTAGCCACAAAACTCATCATAATGAAGATAACCTAATTTATTACAATAATGTAAACAAAAAGTACTGCCTAGCTAGATTGATAAGTACGCAGTCAGATTTATAAAATGGCATAATGATACCAAATTCTTTAAGTAGTTAAAAGTGTTTCCCTATCAGACCTTTAAATATTTTCTTAACTCTCACAAAATCCTTGGCAGTTTTCAGTACCTATGCTTATTTTAATAATTGAGTTGCAGCAATTATCAGCGACCCATCGCTTATATCACAGTGGTTAAATAAGGAATGGCTGAAGTTCATATTTTACTGAGGATAAAGATTTAAAAAAACTCAGGACGACATAATGATATTAGTGGGTTCTAACGATTCGAATCCTTTAAATTTCCAGTAAATATTCACTCTGGGTCAAAGAAGACGGGACTGATTGGGCACAGCATTGTATATGTGGACTTGTTTATGTCGGCGTCGCATTGTAAGCAAATCGTGCATCGGGCTACGCTGTAGCACGCTACGTCATTCTCCCCACCTTCTCGCCTGTGGGTCGAGAGTTAGTGCGCGTCGTAGCACGCTCGCTGCGACATAGTGCGCTACGACGCAAACGTTGCCCCACCTCCAATACTGGCGTATAAAACAAGCCGCACGGCAGCCAGAGTTCAACCCTCCCCGACCCTCGCTCGTAATTTATTAAGTTATAATAAATCCTAATTTCTTGCTGTTGAAAGAATATCTTTTATTTTACAATATGTGTGATCCTGTGCCTTCATATATAAATGCGTATATATGGTAAATAAAATTAATATATATAATTAATTATGTTCAGGGAATAGTGGTGGTAATTGGTATTTTAGAAGTGCTGTATCTTGTTTATTTAATTGACTAGGCGACCCGCATGAGTGGCAATGCACTTGTTGCTACCCACTTCGTTCGAACCTACGACTTACTGTTCGTAAGTCGGGGCTGCCACCACTGGGCCACCGCTGCACACGATTAAATAAACGAAAATAATCGATAATCGGTAGGTACCCAGGGTGTTTTAAACACGCGAGGTTTTTTAAACTATGCCCCAGGGTCCCAGCACCATAAGATTTTTTTCAAATCTGGTACATGTAAAATAATTGTAGTTAAAAAAACTGTATAAGGATACAAATTCGCTTACTCGGGTTTTAAATTCAATATAGGTAAAAACTATTTTGTTATTTTTGAAGTGAAAACTTCTTTAGCAGCGTTTAGCGATTTTTTGTAGGGGAAAAAACTATAGGTTCGCTTCACTGATGACCTAGACGTGCGCGTGACGTATCGCGCTAGACTAGCGACGTTTAGTATAGTGTTCTGAGTATAGATTTAAAAATTCTATTATAACTTCCATTGTTTTAAGTTTTCACTTCTCTTTGTTTTTTTTTTGTCCTACGAAGAAAACACGTGATTATCCCATCCCCATCGTGAAAAATTGTGTTTTTTTACTCCCTCCCCGCCTTTTCGTACCCTCCTCTTTTTGATTAAAGGTCGTCGCCATTTTATCCATCCTGAGTTGATCCGGTTGGACAAGCGACTTTAGGTGGTATAAATCAGAGCAGATCGGTATGGGCGTTGCAGCAAAAGTTAGGCACAGGACTGGAAAGAACGCAGAAATTACGGTAACAATATTCCGTATTAGTTCTACTTAGTTTCAGGCCAACATCCTCCAGTCTTTGCCACCACACCTCCAATCTCCTCTGGACTTCTCAGCCACTTTCCGCAACTAGCAGAATGTCGTCGACAAACAGCATACACGAAAGAGCCTCTTCCTGGTTGTCCGAAGTAAGAGCGTCCATTATCACCAAGAAGAGGTAAGGGTACGATTATCACCAGGAATTTGGTCCATTATCACAAGGAAGACGTACGGGTAATTGGTAGAGTAGACTTGCAAAGAACTCGAGTCTTCGAGTCCTATATAAAGAGACTCGGATGATGAATTACAGGACACGCATCATTACAACGAGACTCCAAGACTAGAGAACAAAGTTCTATACGAGCTCTGAATGTAACATGAAAGTTCGAGTCTCTTTGAGCGTTCGAGTCCGTTTTATGCGGCGAGTCGCACTCAAGTCCTCGGGCTCGGCTTGACTCTAGACTCCTAGCATTTTTAGCACACTTAGTCTTGCATAGTTGAGTCGAGTCTTTAAAATTAAAACGATGATATAACGAGTAACTTATGCTTTAGAAAAAGGATTACGGTTCCGTTCAAAAGAATTAAAACCCTTGAAATTGTTAACAAAACCCGATTCAAATAGGGAAGCAATATTTTCATAAATGTTCACGCGGACGAAGGTCGCGGGCCACCGCTGGTTTTATCTAATATCGATTTGTGTTAGTTTTTAATGTTAATTCCGACACAATGTAAAAGTTGATAGTATTATAAATAAAATGAAATGTTTGGCTTACAATTACGAATCACTTCCAACAATGCCTGTAACACGTCAGTAGAAGTGTGACTGACTGGGTTTGGTCTTCTGGTTAGTGCAGACAGCGAGTGCAGCAGTGATGATTCATCTATTCCGACACTTGGTACGGGCGGCTAAAATAAAATTTAAGTTATGTAAAAATGTGTCGCACCAAAATAACGTGAAGGTTTTTCAAATTCTTAAATGTTATACTTACACTTTCCACAACAGATCTTTGTTTTAAAACGCACCCCATTAGCTGAACAAGGAACTGCCTGGGCACTGTAGAAGTTTCCTGGAAATAATACAACAATCCAATTAATACGAGTCAATAAGGAGGTGGACAAAATGTTTTCCAAAGTTGTGTTGTACAAAACTAAATGTAAATAATAAAAACAGAATTTTCGAAAATGATAAAGATTCTAAGGGAGACATTGAATTCATAATGACAAGATTTTTTATTTGATTTCACTCGATGTTGCCATAATTATAATATTAATAAATGTCGGAACAGGGCGTAACAAAATTAAAACTCAAAGCAGTAAGTAATATAAAATAAAAATTGATATTTTTGGGGTTCCGTACCCAAAGGGTCAAAAGAGACCCTATTAGACTTCGCTGTCCGTACGTCTGTCACCAGGCTGTATCTCATGAACCGTGATAGTTAGCCAGTTGGAATTTCTACAGATTATGTATTTCTTTTGTCGCTATAACAACAAATACTAAAAACAGAATAAATATTTAAGGGGTATCCCATACAAAAAAAAAATTAAAAATGTTTGACGTTTGTCGCGAGAGTTGTGACATTCAAGATTCTAGGTCGACTGGAAGTACCCTTTAGGTTTTGATTCCCTTGCGAGTAGTTGCGAGTTTGAAAATATGCGGCTTAAATTGCTGTTTCTTTTGATTGCGTTGACATAGAAGTTTGATTTTGTTACAACTTAAAGGTATTATAGACCTGAGTATTTGATATGAATTTCAATTTAATACCTCAACGCGTTCATGAAGAAAGGGGGTAGTAAGTTTAAAATTATTCAAATTATTATTATTTTAATTATGATGTAACTAACATTTTACGGTTTTCGTAATTTTACATTTATCTGTGTTATAAGACGTTGCTTCCTACCAAAGGCGATGTTTCATTTTTGTATGGGACTCCGGCCATGACTTGTACCTTTCAGGAAAGGTGGGAAACAATCCCTTGAATATAATAAAGTAACATTTTTTAAATAGTAATAGATGGTTTTTATGCACGTTATAAAAATTAAAAATGTTTGACGTTTGTCGCGAGAGTTGTCACAGCCATGACAGGTTGTAGAGATGACGTTTACTTAACCTAGAAATTGTGAATGAAAGAATGAGCCGATATCACAAAACCGTAGTATAAAGCAAAAGTCATAGGAATGGAACAAAAAATAAATAAGAGAACGTAAAATAACACCAAAAGACACGAAAGTCGAGACGAACGAGACTGACTGACTTACACTGATGGGTTTTATCACTTGTCAGAACAAAATGTCATTTTGAATTTTTCGTTCAGAAGTACACTCCAGAAAAGTAGTACCTATTATATAGTTTTCAAGGATGAAATCACCAAACTTGCTTATAATTAGTTGAAAATGATGTCGAAGACACTAATAATAATAATTAATTACAAAAACACATACTTTTCATAATTTAACGTCGATGTGATAATAAGTTTTTATGTGACATGATTTCAGAACGAAAGCAAACTGAAAACTGGAAGACGCCATGTTGAATAGAATGGGGCAATAATTGCAAAACTATTACTTTTGTGCACAGCAAATCAGGCTTAAATTCACGAAAGAACATTTTTCCTAAGTTCGTGATATTTTTTCCTCTTTTTTTTCAATAAATGTACATCTTATGGCCGAAAATGAAACATCTCCTTTCAAGACTATGAGTTTACGGGAAGTACCCTGTAGGTTTTGATTCCCTTGCGAGTGTCAAAAATTTGCGGCATAAACGGCTGTATCTTTTGATTGCGTTGGCTTGGAAGTTTGAATTTTTTACAGCTCCAAGGGACAGTAGACCTGAGTATTTGATATACATTCCAGCTTGATACCTTTACGCGTTCCTGGCAAAAAGGGTCTTGACAGACAGACAGACGGACAGACGGACGGACAACAAAGTGATCCTATATGGGTTCCGTTTTTTCCTTTTGAGGTACGGAACCCTAAAAATGAATCCCTATTTCTCTTGGTCACGCCATCTCACTTGAGAACGATTTCTATTGTTTCTAAGTCTTTGTTTTTAGGTAGGTCGGTAGTAGGTAGGTTGCAACGCAAGCCTGGCTCAGGTAGTTGTTTGATAATAATCGAATAGTACACAGATTGGAAAGGAACATAAACGCTCACGATCAGGGACTTGAAAACACCTTCCTAAAGGGTACAGAATTATAAGTGTTACATGTTGAATTGGTAACAGAATCAAATATGTAACACTTTTATATGTGTTTACAACCGTAACATATATGCAAGAGGGACCGTTCAAGTATTACGTAAGCACTAAAGGGGGGCGGGGAGGTCTTTGCTTTGCTTATTTTTGATGACATGGGGGGTGGGGTGATCTAGATGGTGATTACGTCAGCAGTAATTATTTACTTTTTTACACATAATTATGGCAAACAACACATTGTCTATGCTTGAAAACGAAATGCATTTTCGTAGATTCCTACAAATAATGAAAACGTATAGGTAGGTACTCGCTTAGAACTGAGTAGGGGATTACCGCGCGCTATTCACTTGTCTGTCACTTAAGTATAACCGCTGCTCATGAATCAATCAATTGTACCAATGTTTACGTAAGCATGGGGGGGAGGGGTAAGAGCTTAGCTTACTTTTGCTGACGAGGGGGAGCGGTGGGTTAATCCTTGCAAAAAATCTGCTTACGTAATAATTGAACGGCCCCACAGATATAAAAGTGTTAACAGTGTTAATAAGTGTATCAGGTAAACGTAGCGTAATTAAGCGTGCACATATCTGGAAAGCGACCTCTCTCCCGCTTCCCCGCGCGGCGCCCCGCGCTGCCCGGGTTATCGACGTTATTGGCGTACCAACAAAGTGACGTCACAGTGCCAAGCGCACAGTTAATTCGGACGGGTTGTACTAAAGCTACAATTGACTATTTCAGTTACACATATTAACACATAAGTATAAAAGGTTACAGACTGATTCGGTAACATAATATATATGTATGTATCCCTTACATTTAAAAGTGTTTTTCTGTTATAGCTGTTTTAAAAAACAGTGTTAAAAACACTTATTACGGTTACAGTTTGAGTCCCTGCAAACGATTACCACGATTCAGTACATCATTCCGAACTTCATAAACGATCAGCTGTTCCATTTATTTTGACCGTATAGGTATTGCACTTTTGTAGGATGATGATGAAAAAAATATCTAAGTATGACAATTTTCTATGTGAAGGGAGGTTGTTCGAAACGAAGTATTGAATACGTAGTAATCGTTTGTGCGTCGATTTCCCTTACACTCTGTTTACTAGACGTGTGCATCGCGTCGCGTCGCGTCGTTGCCGAGCACTACAGCGCGCCGCTGATTGACGCACCGCGATCGGCTTGGAAGGCGTTGTGAACAACGTGCGGGGGGCGCATTTTTGTTTTTGTTGATATACTGCTACTCGTCCAAGATATTAGAATGAACTGAATGAACATTCTACATTAAGTTTAGTCCGTTTCGATTAAGGCGAGGTTTTCCCGAGTCTACAGGCATAGAAGCGCGCGCAGATAACACAGCGATGCGCGACTAGCTATTACCTTTTGCCCAGAAAGACAGCGTAAACAATACAATTGGACCACTTTGAAGTTATTATAACACTTTCTAATGTAATGTTTCCAAGGCCTTATAGAATTACAAATAGCATATAATTATTGAAAACCAAACCAAATAGGTAGGCATGTAGTTCCGCAACTACAATCTAAGTACTTGAATCTACACTAACTCCTAAAGTAATCGCGACCGAACCTTTTTCAAAAACTGCCCGTATTTGAAAAAGTTTGTAACAAAAAGATCTAAGGCAAAATAGGGTGTATTCAAAAAATTCTGTGTGTATTCGAGACTATTTATTTAAGTAAACAGGAATCAAAACTGTAAGGATATCATGGTACAAAATTGAAGATAATACAAGATCGAAACACAACCTTCGCGAAGACGCCAACCAAGCATTCTGTACATCAAACTAAGTAACTCTAAGCTAAAATTATTCCTAGGATACAATCGCCTTTTTTGGGGTTAATTATCGCGTGTAACTCCTTCATAATAAATATCATTTATTTCAGGCAAGCGTAACCCATATACAGAAAAAAATAACATTGGCATAAAAATTAATTAAAATACAATAAATTCATTATAAGAGTTAAATGTACTTAAATAAAATAAATAATAAAATCACAATATTTAAAAAGAGACAAAAATTAAATTACAATAGATTTCTCACAATCAGCAGATTATGATCGAGAGATGGAAAATTTTGGACACCAAGTTGTACAATTGTTGGTAATTAGGTCTAATATCACCTATTTCAAGGAATACACCCAATTACCAATCACCCTGTGTACAATAAAAAAAAACAACAAATACTCGTAGTCATTTCAATAATTTACGAGATGATAACTACGATGTATCCAATTTAAAACATCATCATCATTTCAGCCGACAGACGTCTACTGCTGGACATAGGCCTCCCCCAAATGTCGCCTAATTGACTGCTCCCGTGTGACTTGCATCCAGCGGATCCCCGCAACCTTCATTAGGTCATCGGTCCACCTGGTGGCAGGCCTTCCAACGCATCGTCTTCTGGTTCGCGGTCGCCATTCCAGAAGTTTTCGGCCCATCAGCCATCCGTTCTGCGAGCAAAGAGCCCTGCCCACTGCCACTTAACTTTGGCAATTCTTCGGACTATGTCGGTAACCTTGGTTCTCTTGCGGATGTCCTCATTTCTCTCCATTGCCCTTTGGGTGACTTTAAGCCTTCGGATGAGGCCCATTGTGAGCGACCATGTTTCAGATTTAAAACATAGTACATAATTATAAATAATAACCAGTTTAATGAACGTGGACGAGACAAAAGGAGTATTTAAGGATCGTAGTAGGTGGCGTTTGGTCTATGGTTTCTGCCTACACATGCGAAAAAGTCGTGAGTTTATATTATATGTATAAATACTAGGTAAAACGGAAAACTAAACATGACTGTAGTAAGGCGTTGCAACTTATGAATTAAAAAACTAATAATAACTTAAGAAAAATTCCAACTCATTTATTATTCTACTAAAATAGGAGAATGTGACGAATTGATAAACAGGTTGGAATTTATCAACGCTACCTCGAGGGAAAGTACTCGAAATACTGGAGATAGCAAATTTTACTTAAAATAAACATTCCTTTATTATTAAAACAAATCTATATTGAAAGATTTTCTAAAATCGCTTGCCACACTCGGAAATCGAACCGGCAAAATCCGAAAAGATAACACTGTACTTTAATGGCATCAATCGGTAGAGAAAAGAATAAGGATCAAATCTCTCTAACAAACATGATAAATTAAATGAAAACCATACAATATTAACGTATGTTAATTTAACAAAAAAAGGATAAACTATTAAGTTTAACTAATTAGTTGCTCGAAATGAGGATTGGATGAGGAAATTTGTGGGATACACAAAGGGCTTTGAATATTTGGCCTGCTTAACTTCCGCTATTTTATACTATTTTCAAAATAGCAGCAACGCATAAAACTCATATTAATCAATAGCTGATTGCAATACAAACAAGTTATCGGACGAGCTCTTGTTAACGTCGGCGTTCCAGCTGTCTTAGAGCCCAACGGCTTGGCACGCGACGATGGCAAAAGACCAGACGGCATGTCTTTGTTTCCTTGGAAGATAGGTAGGCTTTAGTGTGGGACATCCATCTTCACCATCGCCATCACATCTTACAAGCTCATCGTGCTTTGCTGGCGCGGCTACTGCGGCAGCGGAGAACCTCAAGCGGCTTAACCTTTGTGGTTACTATATTTTCGAGCCGTTTGGGGTTGAAACTCTGGGGCCGTGGGGTCCGAGTGCTCACAGCCTATTTAAGGAAATTTCCAAACGCCTTGTTGACGCTTCCCGTGACCCAAGGGCTGGCTTTTACTTTGGCCAGAGGCTAACTATTGCCATAAAACGTATATACAAACGTATATACAAACATATCTCTTGGGCACATTACCAGCTGACAGCGTTGAGGAGGAGTTTTTTGACGCCCTTTTATAGTTTGTTCTTATTTTAGTTATTTAATTTTTTAGTTTCTTAATCCTCGTAATGTATATAGTAGTTATTTAAATTAAGTTATTTATCCATTGTCATGCCATGCCATTAAAGTACAGGATGTTATTTTTTCGGGTTTTAGCTGGTTCCGATTGCAGAGTATGGCAAGCGAATTTTCGAAAATCTTTGAATGCTGATTTGTTTCTTTTTAAAAACAAAGGTCCTTTTGAGTAAAATCTGTTTACTTACTTTCCCTCCAGGCGTGGAAAAATTCTAAGTTGTATATCGTGAGAGCAGCCATTGAAATTTGCTGCATTATCTCCATTAGTAATTTACAAAAAACAGGTCAATAACCTCTTCTACTTACCGAAAGTACGATATCCAATCCTTTTAATGGTTCCGTTGCCAAATGGCTTAAAAACTGAACCCACCGAATCCTTAGGGTTGCGCAATATCTATCAGCACAGAATCGTATTTTACTATACTCCTAAATGCGTCGCAACCCTTTTATTGGCAGATTAGCACCGCACAAATTTGCAGACAGAGGAGTCTTCTATGAACCGGTACACAAAATTGATGTGAAATTACGAACACTCGATGACTCGAACGCAAAATACGCGTTTCAGGCGTGTGTCCACAAGCTCGTTGTACAAACACCGAGCATTATGCAGCAATTCCAACTTTATACAAAAACGTGTAATTTTAGTAAGTTTACTATTAGGTGCCCACGCAAACGGAGTACTTGTTGTGTGAGTCGAACCACACAGCAAGCATACAACTACTAGGGCGGGTCATGATTTTATATTGTAGGCGTTATTTAAAATTGAATAAACTTGATTAAGACCAATTCTTCAGTCACTCTTCAGACGCCAAGTTATTTTTATTTTTGAACTTATACAAAGTGTAAGGGACACCGAGGCGAAAACGCTTACCACGTACTCACTACGTCATTCCGCCCTACATAGAAAATTTCGTCGTTAAATAAAATCAGCTGTTTCCTACAAAAGTGCAATACCTACACGGTCAAAATGTATGCGACAGCTGTATGTTTTTAAAATTACCTATTAAAAATTTCTATGTAGGGGGGAGTTCAGAATGATGTACTGAGTATGTGGTAAGCGTTTTGGCGTCGGTGTCCCATAAACTCCGTATACACTATAGAAGCAACAAAAAACTGACTTACAGAAACGAACGACGGACCATTAAACTGAGACAGCAAGCCGTGAATTTGCGACAGGTGAGACGACTGCGACCCGACGCCCTGTATGAACATAACACAATCATTATTGACTAAATTGTGTCTAAAATTCTTTCAATTAAATATTTGGTGAAGGTAGAATAACATTTACCTCTATATTTTCCAGCACTATGCGGCTCATCTCCGGACTTACTGATGCTTGCAATATTGCCCGTAAATCTCTATATTGTTTATTTTTTTTCTCATAGACGAGGGTACTGTAATCAACATCGTGCTCCAATAGTTGCAATTCCTGACGTTTCAGCTCGAGCCTAAAACCATGTTGAAAAGTTTAGTTATGCAATGCTTACATGCACACAGGCGTATGTTAGCATGTAGCAGCTATATTCTAATTTCAAATAAGCGATCTCCAGTCAACCGTACAGTCGTGCTGATTACCGGATAGTTAGGTGAACAGACCACCTAGGGCGCAATAACGCAAAACCTACACCATACAACCAAGAGCCATTGTATCATTATTTAAAATTTTAGAGAATTGTCATCGCTGTGCAGGCTCACCCCATGTGTATTGCTTGCAATGTGAATATTTTTCAATTTCATTGATTCAAGTTATGCATACAGGGTTAATTTTTCAAGTGGGCGTGGATTGCGAAATCCGATACTACCAGTAATAGCGAAAAATACTCAAATGAATCTCGGTCCTGTTTTCAAAAAACTCATTGGATTTTTCAAAAACCAGTATACCTAGGAACGGAACTGGGAGATTTTGAAAAAAAATCTGATCACACACTGTATTATTACACCATTCGATAGCATCGCTATTAAGGAACACATTCCGTGAAGTAATGACATACGGCAAATATAAGGAAAGAGCACATTTATTAACCGGCTTCAAAAAGAAGGAGGTTCTATGGTCGACTGTATGTCTTTTTTATGTAATGTGTGTGAATAGACCCTTAACGAAGCCGAAAGGCACTTATTCTTCCCGTTATTGTGATAATTATTTTGTTCTGGACTATACCTGGGAACCTTCTAGGTACGGAGATATTGGAAGTCAAAATTCCAACCTTTTTTAAATACTGTTTTTGAAGGTGCAAATTTACTTGAAATACTTCCATGACTACTATTCAATGCATCCATTAGCAAAATGTTTTGAGTGCGTTACAATGAGTTTTCGAGACGAGGTCTTTCAAACAAACAAAAACGTCATTTCCCAGCGATAATTTTGCCTAAAGTTAGTTAGTTTGATGTACAGAATGCTTGGTTGACGGCTTCGTGAAAGGTGTGGGGGGTTACACCGATTTTCATTATATTTTTATTCGAAAGCCTATACTTTTGAAGTGGTCTCATCGTCACCAATTCAGAATCTGATGATAGGTTCCCAAAGGAAATCGAGCGCAATCCTCAAATTTTATAGGCACATACAATGTTATATATATACTTTCTAACGTAATTCTGATATTTATGCCTGGTAATCATCATCTCATGTTGCTGATGATGGAAGGTATAAGTCAGGATCTGATGATGGGATTCCCAGGAAAATTAAACGCAAAGCCACAACTTTGATGGACATTGTTTGAACAGTCCATGTCCCATGTGATCCCATTGCCATAGGTCAGGATCTGATAATGGGGTCCTGAAGAAAACGGAAAACTCTCCAAATTTTAAAAGCACACGTATCTTTAATGCCTGGTTATTATCATCTCGTGTTGCTGAGCTGATGATGAAAGGTACAGGTCGGGATCTGATGATAGGATCCCTGGAATTCAAGAGCAACCCTCAAATGTCATGGTCACTTACAATGTTTTTTTAACCGACTTAAAACAGGAGGAGCTCCTCCTGTTTATCATTTCGTCTGAATGTTTCGTGTGTATGTTCAGCGATAGGTATCTTTGCCAATTGTGAACCAATTTCGATGCTTTTTTGTTTGATAGAATATTATCCCACGGTGGTCCCGTTTAAATTTGGTGAAAATCTAATGCTGACCTTCGCAGATATACAATGGAACTCTTTAAGACGTCAAATCTGTCGTGATTACTGCAATCGCTTGGATGTTTATTGTTTAAACATTATCATAACATGCGCAGATGTGTACAGTACACCCACGTTTCGAAGAGGAAGTTAGATATTTTAAGTTCGACTTTGTGCGGGATAAGCATATTACCATGACATGTATTGTTAAAATTGTAAAATAAATGTATAGCAAGTATTTTTGTAGGAAAAAAAAATTTCTACAACAAAATAAAAACGACATTAAAATAAAAATTTAAAAATTACTTTCATTTATTTTTCTATAAAAAGTACGAAGCAGTATGCAATCAGTTAGTATTTATCTACGAAATGTTGAAAAAACCACTATTGGAGCCAATTTACTTAGGCCCGATTTCACCAAAGTCGTCGTTATTCGAGAATAAGTAGTCTAGGGATAAAATTATGCGCTGCGTCTAATGCCGGAATATCGCATAGTGCGTTTCACCAGTTTGTAATGACAGAAAGTTAGTCCCGGTATAACTATTCTGTGACAAGTGCTTTTTGGTTTTCTGTGACGCGTTGAATGTAAAGTGGTGAATGAATGAATGTGAATACAGATAAATTAAATAGGCTTGTTGTTTTCTTAGTACAGTATAGCATTCAAGGACCTTTTTAATTTAGTCGTCCTTGCACATGTGCCCGTGGCCGGTGTCGTTTGTAGGTACTAAAAGTTACACTACAATCAATGACAATACATCATTGACTACAATAAGATCAACATTGGGTATCTTTTTTATTGACTTTGTCCATAATTTACACATTTTGCACCTACTAACCTCTCAGATATCTGATATTCAATTTTTAACAAGATTTATTCTGGTATTTCAACATTAAACTAAATTAATTACTATTCATAAAACGATTAAAACTAGAAATTAAAACTAAAATAACAACAAATTATAAAAAGGCGTCAAAAAAGTCCTCTTCAACGCTGTGAGCTGGTAACGTGCCCAAGAGACTGCCGGCGCTGCCACGTTGTATGGCAATACTTAGCGTCTGGCCAAGGTAAACCCCAGTCCTTGGGTCAGGGGAACCGTCAACTAGGCGTTTGGAAATTTCCTTAAAAAGGCTGTGAGCACTCGGACCCCACGGCCCCAGAGTTTAAACCCCAAACGGCTCGAAAGCATAGTTACCACAAAGGTACTCTATTTACGCCGCTTGAGGTTCTCCGCAGCCGTACGCCTGTGCAGCACGACAAGTTAGAAGATGTGATGGCGCAAGAGTATCGACGCAAGTTGCCAAGCCATTGGGCTCTATGATAACTGGAACGCCAACAGTAACAAGAGCTCGGCAGATGATGTCGTTAAAGTTCGCGTGCCTCGGAAAACGGCCCGCACTCCAGTTGCATGACAGGCCGTGGAGTCCGAGCTTCACCACAGTGACAGCGATGAGGAGTGCAGCAGGCGGTACCAAGACGTAAAGAAGCAGCGAGGCGGAAGGTCGTGTCGTCGAACAAAGTGCCTATGCTCAACGACGGTTTTTAGGGTTCCGTACCCAAACGGTCAAAAAGGACCGTCCGTCCGCCCGTCCGTCTATACTAAAAACAGAATAAAATAAATATTTAAGGAGGGCTGCTATACAAAAAAGTGATTGGTTAGCTCGTTTTTAAAAAAATGGTACGGAACCCTTCGTGCGCGAGTCCGACTCGCACTTGTTAATAATAAATTATAAGCTGCTGCTTTAGATAAACGAAATCTAATCATGAAATCCTTCTCGTCGTAGTTGTAAAAAATTAAAAATGCACATTTCTTGCTTTTAAACCATCTTCACTATCGCTTTCATTGTCCGATAACATTATTCTCAAAAGCTGCATTTCCAGTACTTACTTTATATTTTCTCTGAATTGCAATTCAATTTGCACATCAGATCGCTCACAGTACTGCTAAGAAGGTAGGCAGCTCAGCTGACATAAGAATTTGACGCCATTTTAATTTTTAACAGAGGAATAAACCGTTTATACCTTCAAAGATGGTGGTATAAGAGTTAATCTCGTATAACTTCGTTATTCTCAGGATAAGTAGTTGGTGAAATGAGTTTTCATTTGTTATTGGTTATCGGAGAGTAAATAATAGCTTTATCCTGGGAATAAAACTTATTCTAGATTGGTGAAATCGGGTCTTAACGTTCTTTTACCTTTCTCGTCTCGTAATACGAACAGAATGTTGTAAAGACGACTGCGATGCTCAATCAAGGACATTAATTTGAAATATGAATCAGCTTAGTCAAATTTTCCTCAAAGCATTTATTTAGCATTAAATTAGACCATCATGGCCACTTTTGAATGTCAAAAACTGTGTGTAATTCTATGGACACTCATGTAAATCAAAATATTTATGCCAAATGAGAAAATTAGATAGAAATATTTCTTCGGTAATTTTAAGAAAAAACAGGCTCTCCGCGCCGGTCCGTGTGAAAGGATTTTATAGCGGCCGGCGCTCTTCTTATCACACAGACCGTCCCGAGTTATACGCTTGAAACTGACCGGCTGGAAGAACTCTGTTTTTGAGCGGATGCCCTTGGACCCGAACGGATGCGCTCGGAGCCGAGCGGGTGCTCTACAAGGGCGGTATACCTCCAGTTCCAATCAAGTTGTTGTTGTTGTTAACAATCAAGTTTTGTATGGCGGCTGTCGGCGCATGCGGGTCGCGGAGCGAGATAGAACGCAATCGGAAACGGCTGGTCGCGTGAGCGTGAAAGAGCACGCAATCAGAGCCGGTTGGCCACGCGTTGGTAACAATTTAGAAATATATGCACATGTGCGTCCATAGTAAAAAGAATAAATCAACAGCTCAAACATAGAATTGATAAAATAAACAGTGGCAACTAAGAAATTATCAGTCACAACTGACAGCGCCCGTTCACGAACATGACGCAGATCAACACCATTCTGCTCAACCGTCTAGACCTATATTAAATGATCCCACACAACCATCAGCGAGACGTTTGAGTGACCATGACATTCTTTCTTAAGATTACCGTATGTCATTATTTCCTAGATAGAGATCCTTATAAGCGACACTATCGAATGGTGTAATAATAGTGTCCATATTTCCAAAATTAACGGGTTCGATTCCTGGGAAGGATTATTGATTTTTAAAAACCCCATGATGGTGTTTTAGAGTACATTGAAATCGGGCGCGAGAATCCTTTGAGTATTTTACGCTTTTCCTCATAGTTTCTGATTTGGCCATCCACTCCCACTTTGAAAATTCTTCCTGTATACATACCATAGCATAATGAAAGTGATTTGCTTACTGAATTAAATACTTCGAAAAAGTATTTTGGCTCGTTATGTTTTTTAATTATTGTCCTTTTGCTTTAGTTGTTATATCGCACAGCATTTTTTTCCATTTCAACCTTTAGGTAATTTACCATTAAATTCTTTACCACTAAAATGTTAGTTTTATTGAAGTAAACCGGACAACTTTATTTGTGGAGATAAATGTCTATAAAATTTTGCATTATGCAAGCTATAAACATTATTACATACTCAATACTAAAAATTCGCTTCTCAAAATATTATAATTGAATCAGAACGCGCAACGCTTAGAAAAAGTCGCCGATTCATGACCACTCTCATACCTCATCATATCAAACACAGATTCCCGGTAAAATAACACAGCGTTGATTACTTAAATATATCTCAATTTATATCATGCGTACAAATTAATATGGAGAAGAATCTTATCATTTCAAACCTGAGTTCCTGCTGCACACAAGTTTCGCAGACAGTTTCAACTACTTTGGAGCAGTCCGCTTTCCTCGCTTTGCTTGGCCCGGCTGGGAACAAAATAATAGGCGCCAAGCAAATAACATTAGCTATCCTAAGTTTATTTTAATACTAGGTATATAAATATGAGCAAAATGCATTGAACTAATTAATTGTGAACCGGTTAAAAGAAGTTAAACTTAAACAAACTTTTTTTTATATAAACAAAGGATTACTAAGATTGGAACTATTCCCACTGCATACTTTTAACATTTGTTGTGAACTGTCACCACCGAAATATCTTTAAGTAAATAAGTATACAACTTAATTCATGAACATACCATAGCTTGACTTTACGTAGTGTGTTAGCACTCAAAAATTTTTTAGTCATCCTTTGTTTATTGAACCCTACTATCATGTATCTGATTTTGAACCAACCACAAACGTATGATTTTTAGAGCCTATGTAATCGTTTCAAAACATAAGTCTTCGATTACCCAGCCGCATCCAAACAAAATGCACTTTTGATGTACAAAATGCACATTTTTTATAAAATTGATTTAAATTTGCTATCTCCAGTATTTACAGAACTTTCCCTCCAGGTGGCGTTGTAAAATTTCAACCTGTATATTATCTTTTTTTTTCCTTAAAAACTGAGTGTTGTTCCAAATTATCTGTGGTACGATTGAGCCTTCTATTCATTAAAATATTTTTATAACTATAAAACAACCCTACATAATTGGGCCAATGGGCACTATTTGCAAATAATCCGGTCTTTAAAAATGACACTTCAATACGAAGTTTCTAACATAGTTTATTCAAAATACTTGTGCCTTTGGGCCGAGTTGAATGTTTTTTATAACACATATCAGCTAAGACATTCGGAAATATAAACTGTTGTAATCAGTCGAGTGCAGACAATAAGGCGGAATGACGTTTATAGTAGTCGGATTTTCATGGGACTTTCTTTATTGAATTCTTAGAGTTGAGAGACAAAAAAAAACAGAGACACAGTCATAACGACTGCCGGCAAAAGTGAAAACTCAAAACAATAGAATGACTGTCATCAATTGTAGCCTGAATTATTTAAATTGAATAATTTGTAAATTGAAATAATTAACATTAGTCTGGATTTCACATCCATTGGCATTCCGAACAATAAAATATTTTTTTATACAGTTTATTAATTAAGCAAACATATGTTGGGCTGCAAAAGTTCAATGCAAAATATAAGGTCGCTAAACTGCGCGTCGCTAGCCGTGCGCAATACGTCACGACCATGTCGAGGTCATCGGTGACGCGAACCCAAAGATTTTTCCTCTACCAAAAATCGCTCAACGCGGCTAAAGAAGTTTTCATTTCGATTTTGAGCCTATAAGGGTTCCGTATTTTTCTTTTTGAGATACGGAACTTTAAAAATATACTCGATACATGTGAAGCAATAATCAACATTATTGCTTTCGAAGGAATAATGAGGCCGCTGGTAAAATCACCAAAAATATCGTAATTATATCGTACACATTTCTCACAATTTCTTTCTAAGATAAGTTGCAATCTTTGCGCCCCATTTACCATTTTTTTAACGTGTTTCATTTTTGGTGTAAAATAAAGTTTTATTCTATTATATTCATTCAATATAAACACCGGCACCGATACCGCCCCCTATTCTTAGCGATAGATCCCTTTCGTCGTGTTTTACTTTACAGCAATAACTAATGTTTAACAAGTATTTTTCATTAGATAGCTACAAACATGAGGATTTGGATAATAATTCAAATAATTTGATTTGCACATTGAGTTGATTGGAACATTGCGAAAAAAATGCCTTTATTAACATAGACAATTTTTCGAATTAATTTTTAGTCGTTCCACGCTTGAATGTGGTTTTTTTTTTGGAAAGAAAAAACAAGTAACATAAATGTCATAATATAAACGAATAGGGAATATTTTACAGATTACGAACCAGTTATAGTTATTGACTCGCCATCGGTTTGGATTTCTAATCCGCCTCAGCTGCAATGACAAAGTCTGACCCCTTGTATCTAACTAAATGAACTCTTTCGAATACTGTCGACCTTAAAAGATTTAACAGATCGCGCTGTACGGACTGATGTACTTTTGTGAGGTCCAAAATTAGATAAATAATTTTAATTTTAGTTTGCTTGAGTTCAAATATGCACTTCTTACTAATTAAGTCTATACCATTGTGATTTTGTTAGTGTTAAAATGCGAAATTACGCAAATGCAAATTATAATGCATTCATGTGTTCAACAAATTTATTGCTTAAAATATATATTTGGCGCATGAAAATAGCATTTGAAGAACATATTTTATATGAATACAATGAGGTAGTTGGTTGTTATTTAAATGTGCAATTATATAAAAGAATCATAATGAATAATTTCAAGAAAATAAATGTAGAGATTAAAACTTTAAATTTTATTAATACTAGCAGTATGTCATTTTCAATTTGGTAAAGGAAGGGCAATAATAGTTGAATTCTAGCATAAACTAAATAAAAAAAAATTAAGAGGAAAATTGCTTATTAATGTGTAAGAGGTAGTCTATGGAAGTACTTTTAGATCCAATATTACTAAATGTATGTCAGGAATAGAAAGCTAGTGGTATACCACACGGACAAGTCGCTGGAGAGAAAATGGTTTCAGTTACTTTTATAAGATGATTATTAGGGAACAAGCATGTCGTTTTTTCGCCACTAAAATCAACTTAATACAGTACGATCAATCAACCCAAGAAAAGTATTAAGGTAAGTTCAACTACTGCTTGTTGCTAAAAAAAAAAATTAACTCGTACAATTTTCTACTATGATTATTCTGCTATGATTTGACGTTATTTACCTCAATCAGGCGATTCTTTGTACATTTTTTTAGACTACTAACTACTACTACTACTTCACTAGAATAATTTTACCTATTGTATGTGTTTTATTCCAACAGAAATTGCATCTACAATAAATGAATAATATCTTAGCCAAATTTAAGATAAATTTAAAACATAAGTGTTTCACGGACACATAGTTTTTTACGTCACTACCGCGTTATCGTGCAAGATGCGTTTTAAGTTTGCGTTCGGTTGCACCAAAAACACGCAACATAATAGTACATTACTGCCGCGGTCTATAATGACTACTTTGCTGGTCGCGCTGATTATGGCCGACAGCGCAGCGTAGCGCAGCTCCAGGCCGACACAGCGCGGTCAGCGTGCAGCACTTGATGGACGAGCTGAGATAAAGGCCGAGGCCTTTACAGCGAGGACAGCAAGGGCTGCAATGATGGCCAAGCTGAAAGGCCTAGAGCGTAGCTAGGCTAGCTCGAGGCAATCATAACGTGACCAGCGAAGCAGTCATTATGGGCCAAGGTTTGTATAGTGCTTTACTCAAAAATGCAAGTACCTAATCTAAATGAAACCAGCAAGTAATTTAAATAAAAAATATATTAATTAAAATTTTCGCTGAACCACGCTTTTGTTACTTCTTTGTTTTTTTTATGGTAGTTGGAACTATACAGCATAATATGCAATAAAATCTTTTTGTACCTATCTCTATAGATACAAACAGCTGTGTTCTAAATAAAATCTTTTTGGATTTGATTTTTAAAACGTTGAAACGTCAAAATAGCGGCCGGCAAAACATTGCCGGCCTGGTATAGCGGCCAGCAAAACTTTGCCGGCCGCTCCTTGAAACAGAACGGCAAGGTCGACTTTGCTCAAACAAGGTTGTCAAAATAATGACCACATTACATGCATTTTTGAGTAAAATAATTAATAGCATAATAAGTGATAAATTTAAAAAATAAACAAGTGTACTAAATAATTTCTATGGTCCAGTATAATGCATACTTAAAATTTTAAAAGTTTTTGACTTAGTTAAGAAATTTTGGCAGCAATATTATCCACTGTCGCTTGACTAAATTGGCAACATGTTTTCTAATTTTAAAATATATAAATACCCATTTATTACCAAACTAAATAAAATGATATACAAAGGACCATGGGCCTTTTGAGCTAACGATGAGGCGTATGCTGTATGAAAGCTTGAAGGAAGCACTTAATAAGTAGCTTAAGTTCAACCAATCAAGCACAGAGGTGATTTAAGCATGACATGCTTAAATCACCACTGTGCTTGATTGGTAAAATAAAATACACATTGTGTATTTTATTTCCGGAAAAAAAACAGTCGATTAGACGGATTTCAAACGAAAGCTCCGGTCTCTGCATTTTAAATAGTGTCCTGGCGGTTTTTTTATTTTAGTTATAGCAGAAGAACTAGCATTCTGACAGAGTTAACTGTAAAAATTAAAGTTTACAAAACCCTCTTAATTTCGTTTTACGACGTCTAAATTAAAATGGATCCATTAATGTACTTCTGTTGGGAGGCTTCCTTCAAATTCCACTATTTTTGTTAAAGATCATACATAAAATATTGCTAGCCAAGTAATACATTGTACGTCGTCGTCCACTGCTCGACCAAAAAAAAACCATGACTACCCTGGCCATTTTTGAAGTGAAAACTTCTTTAGCGGCGTTGTGCACTTTTTTACATAAGGTTACGAAGGAATTTGAACTTTATGACATCTGTCATTGAGTTTGGGTTTCCAAAACTGGATAATTATCTTATGCACAAACAAAACTCTTGGTTTCTCTAAAGAGGCAAAGTAGGTAAGACGGATTGTAATAGTTCTGGAGTGTTACATTTTTAATGTAATATAAATTGTCATGTTTGTGTACGATAGCGCAATAAATGAATTTTGTATTTTACCACATAAATGATAGCACTTTTATACTGATAATTAAAGCAATTCGTGCAAAATGATTCCCTAACCATTTCCAAATATCAAAAATGCACAACATTAATATTCAAGCTTTCACTTCTGCCGGCACTCCCGGAGTGCAACCTGTTGTTTTTTTTTTTCAAATTTATCTTACTCTCTATGTACGAGCAAATCCGTACACAGATCAATTTTATGTTGATATTGACGCTAAGTAAATTAATAAAATTATATTTAAGTTAGCGATCAGTAGTCGCATAGCATCGTTTAGGTTAATAGCAAAATTACTTATTCGCCGCGAGTTATCCATTTATCAGTTTCGGGTGTTTGCGTTTTCTTTCTGACTGCCCGACACTGACATATTGAAATGTACCTTTGCCCTAAAAACTATTAATTTTAAAGATAAATAACGGTGTACATTTTTGAAATATGTACTTATATGCTTTTAATTGTATGGTTTTTTTTTTTTTTTTATTAACCAGGACATGATTTAACCATTGCAAGATCTAGTCTAACTTTAAATGTTGCTTAGCATTGTTGTCCCTCCAATTCATTACATTTATTAATTTTACTCATGGAGAACACTAGTCTGCACTTTCCCACTCACATCAGAAACAAAGAATACAATGCACCAGCGAGCGAAGCGAGCTCTAAAATAAATAGGAAACTGGCTTTAAAAAATTTAGAAATTATGCAGAAAATCTTATGGATAACGAGAATGCAGGAGCAAAATGGGACAGAAAAAACTTTAGAATTAAGACAATGTACAATGCAAGTGCGTTTTCGAAGTGAGCTCGAACAATTATGAACGCCGCTTGGAATAGAACGGGTTTTCTTTGATTCATACAGAAATAAGACTAACTTGGTGAGCTAGAAAATTTTCCGCGGTCTGCGGACCATAGGTTGGGAATGAGCTATAGCTTGAATTCGTTTAATCAACATTTTTACAAGCGCTGAAATTTCGGACACAAAAAGTGTCTCAATTATTCCCTGACTTTACAGGTGGGCCCTCGATTTAACTGATTTTCCCTGACCACGCTGACTTTCCAAAATGTGGACCACCTGATAATTTATATCAAAGCCAAATATATTTAATTTTAAAAAATAATTATTAAAAAAAATTATATTAAGCTCGCTTTTCAACACAAATAAATACTTATAATAAACAAAATGAAGGTTAAAATAATATTGTTCACAAATACAACTGAGAAAAAGTATAGGCCAGCACCCTATCCCAAAATTACGGAACCCAGCGACAGTACTGCTAGTAAGGATCAAATCCAGCAAGAGATTTAGTCGTTTTTGATGGTTTTTGTGAATACGCTCTCCAAAAAACTACTAATGCTGTTTTGGTTTACATCTAAATTAATGAAGCCCTGAGCGGTACCTTTACCATTTCTTAACCTCTGAAAGCACCTTGAGTGAATTCATTATTTTGGATTAAATAATATGCCCACAAATTATGAAAATTTACATAAAAAATATGAATGTGACAGTACAAACTGTGACAAGAAATTAGCACGTTAGTAGGCAAAGTTGTTACAACTTATCAGAAACAAAAATCTGTTGCACGCACAAACTGATTATGTAATGATTGTAAAAGGGATATTGCATGTCACAGTAAATCCATAATTAAATTTAAGGTATTCAATAATATGGTTTGCTAAATATTCGCGCATGCTATTTAAATTAATGTGATTTTAAATTTTCTTGATCTTAATATTGAACAATGACAGTCTTTTTTGCTTTTCGCTGAGCAATTTTAACTCTTTGAATTTAAATCATCCCCCAATATCTAATCTGTCCCACCCCTCAATAGCAATAAGATTTATACCAATGGACTCTCTCAGGATTTCTAAATATTTGTGTAATTTACTAGACCACTTAGATTAACTGCCAGTTTCTGATCTGATTGTTTGAATTGAGAACTAGTCATACTCAACTTAAGATTCCTTCACTGTAATGTAGCACTAGTAATTCAAAATGTTTCTCAATTCAGAAAAAGGCATAAAATTAAATCATAGTTTTTTTTTCTATGAAGACACTGTGTCTTTTACACTCTGAAATACTAAAGTGTGCTTGAAATATTTATTTGCTTCAAAATATAACTTGTATTTTAAATGTAAAATGAAGATTAATAAATAGATTCTTTGCATTGGTCTTTATCTTATGGCTATAGGAAGATGGGGTAAATCCCCACACCCATTTGACAAAAAATCTGTTTATTAATGTAGCAAGATAATTACCATCAATAGCTCCTGCAGCTCGTTTGATACCACCACTTTGGTTAGCAAATGGAGGTGGAGGCCTACTTGCATCAAACCTGCAATGTTTACATAATATATTGAAATTAGTAATTCAATAACTGATATATTTTATGTGATTCATTCCAAATTTACTTAACTGTTTAGGATAGCTATTACATATTGACCATTATTTTTGTGTTAAATGGCCAACTTTGGCATTATTATTCTGAGAAACTGAAAAGACAGACCACTTTTACTTATTAAGTGGTGGAGAATAGTTTTTGGTGTAGTCTATTACTGGTCTTCCTTTCCATTTTTATTCTTATCTATTTATACATTTAAGCCTAAATACGAAGCAAGTTTTTCATAAATTTTCATAAACGAAATGTATATGTATATTATTTTAAATATATATATAATATAAATATCTCTTAAATAGTGTTTGAGTTCCTAGTGACCTCAGAATTTTGAAATATGGATGGTAAATCTATTAAAAACAATACACTATACTATTTATATCAGAATAACCGTTACTTCATAAGAAATTAAACACTGTAATCATAAAATGAAATACAAACATAATTACAACGGCCAAATTGCTAAATAATGCGAAGGATCGGCTTCTTGAACTCATTACTGCAGTACAACTTAACTATTTTGTGGTAGACCTCTTTATAGTATATAAATATAATACATAGAATTTAGATTTAAAACTACTTACATGGGCGGTAGAGAAGGCGGTGTCTGAGCTACTGGAAACATTGCAGGTGTGTTGAAGGGAGGGGGCTGGAGAGAGGGAGCTGTAAGAGAAAACTAATAATATAATATCATTCAAACAGATGGAAGGGATAAAGCATAGAAATGTGCCTAACCTGATGGCAACCCTAGATTCAATAAGTGATTGACTGTAATGCACTATGTACTTTAGATGATATACGCAGACACAGACACTGATTCTGATACTTTGAAAAATCTTTCAAAAAACAATTTATCCAGTAGTCTTCCAGCATTTTTTTTTTGGTTTTATGTTAAGAATAACAAACAGCCAGGCCCAGAAAAATTAGACCACCATACAAATATTTGTCCCGTGAGGGAATGAAACCTGTGGCACACAGTTCAGCAGCCAATCACGCAGCCACTACAC
Source organism: Cerastis rubricosa (assembly GCA_949152445.1). NCBI lineage: Eukaryota > Metazoa > Arthropoda > Insecta > Lepidoptera > Noctuidae > Cerastis > Cerastis rubricosa. Next base: position 17,584,986 of record OX424523.1, on the reverse strand, counting down.
ACGCATTCCATAGCTTGCTGCAACCTTGAACTTATGGAGAAGCCATACCATGATCTCCACATTTTGGCTTTGTAGCTTGCAGACCTACCTATCACTAGGTATTGACATTGACCAAGATCTATTCTATTGCCATCTATGTCACTCACATAACAAAAACTTGATTCACATATTGTAACAAAAACTAGAATAAAATGAAGTACCTGCAAAAACGGGTGGTGTCATCCTAACTGGTGCAGATGAGGTCGGGGGTGGCGGCGGCGGAGGCGGCGGCGGAGGGGGCGGCGGTGCTAGCAGCGGAGGCAGTGGTGCTGGAAGTGGCGGCGGCGGCGCGGCCGCGCCCGGCGGCAGCGGCGGCGGGGGCGGAGGCGGTGGGGCCTGCATATACGAGTTCATCTGCGCTGCACTCATTGCTGCATATCTTTCAGCCAACGCTCTAGGTATCTGGCCCGTAGTCAGAAACAAATTCTCTTCTTCTCTTGATGTATGCAAATATGTACAATCTGGCCTGGTACAACCTGTTCTGTTTTGGTAATCGTGGCAGAATTTTAAAATGTCTTTCATGTATTCGATTTCCAACTCATGACGGAACTTGCATTGAGAGCCTTTCGTACAAATACCCCACACGAAGTCGCGGCATTTTTTAATTTGTTGATCAGTCGATGCTGTTACATTGGCGGGCCTAATCCGCGGGTCCGTTGGTGCCGATGACTTAATATTTTTTTGGGTTACCGCCGTCGCCGTAAATGCCGTCGTTGTTGGCACTTTCTGTTGCGGTAAAGGCGGCTGGCGGCCATTTTGTTCATTATTGTTACTCATGAACTGCAAAACAAACTCGGTCGTGTTATTTTTACATTAGAATCACAAAAAAAAGATGTCTCGTGATATTATAAAAACATTAAAATACGTACCGTCGTGAGTGATCGCTGTTTTATTGTTAATTCGTACGAAATAAGTTTTCGAAGAAATTACCACCACTTCCAGCACTACAAGCTCATTGTCTCATACACTCTTTAATAATTTAGGCGTGGTGAACATTGTAAACAGTGCGCGCCTCCCGCACAATATATGTTATTTTAAAATTCATGTAAACCCAACATAAAAACCAAAATGTGACTGCTAGTTATGAAAACCACAACCACAAAAACATGGATCTTCAAAAGACAGACATTGAGTAGTATATGTCTATGATAAAAGATGGAGCGTTGTGACCATAGACCAACAACGCCTAGGGTGTACCTAGTATCGATACTCTTTTCTTTTAGACACTGATCCCTTTTTACTCACTTTTTTATTTGAAAGTTTTACTCAATGAGTACTCATTTTTGTCAGGTTTTATTTTGAATAAATCTCAGAAATTACATATTTATACAAACTTGGCTTTACGGCTCATTTCATGTGTATGGCAACTATGATGGCAACGCTATCATGCATGTCTCGACACTCTCGACTCGACTCAGTGGTCTCGATAGTGTCGACATCCATCTTTATTACTATACTCTTTGGTGTCGACTATCATTAGGGGGGTATGCAGGGTGGCCAAAAAGTCGTGGATCAAACGCAACTAGGGGTTAGATGGCGTCATCAGCTGCAAAAAAATGTTTTATTCTAAAGAAATAGTTTATCAAGGAGAGAACAATAGCGAACAAGAACTACGACAAAAGCTCGAATTTGCTAGGGTACAAGAGTACAAGTTATTAACAGCAGAGGTGCATTCCGTAGGTTACGTAGGAATTTTATTAGACGATGCAGATTATGATGTATTATGGTCAGAGGCAGGAATTTTGAGCATTTATTGTAAAAAAAGGGGGTAGTCAGTGGTGTACTACACAAAAATTTTAATTAACAAAAGTAAAGTTATCTACTTATACATACATAATATAAATATAATACATAAATAAATATATATTTAGATATTTGTGTTCTTAACATTAAATGGCAAAAATAAAACTAGAATGGTGACAAATTTTGACTGAATGAAATTACAGAGACTGAAAATGATTTGCAACTAAGCTTTTAAAAGCAACGAGTGACTGTGCTTGTCTTACCGACACCGGCAATTCGTTCCATAAACGGACAGCCTGGATCTTGAAGGACTGGTCATAAAATTTGGTGGAATGTGCAGGCATCAAAAGTCTCAAATTCAATATTGGAAAGAGTAGTAGGTGCTTCAACGTCTGCCCTAATCAGAGGAAGGGTACTAGGGGACCAATTGGTTAGAAGACTTTTAATTTTAAAACACTATCATGCATGTTTTTGATATTATGCATATGTTGTTGAACTTACATATTTGTTTAAGTTAGTTTAGTGTTTTTTTTTGTACAGATATAGAAATAGTTTTTTATTATACCACATTTATTTTCGGGAATAGGGTCCATGCTACCGGCGGTCAGGGCTCCAGAGAAAGGAACCTCCTAACAATACGAGCCGTGTCTAGGAGTACCGCTTTCTGAATCAAGCCCTTGATCCAGCTGAGGCTCTTGGCAATTAGGCCATTGGCTGATAAGACTATCGGCACAATGATCGCTGAGTCAACATCCCACATGTCGACAACCTCGCGAGCCAAGTCAAGATACTTGATTTGCTTATCTTTTTCGGCTTTCACGAGGTTCTCGTCATGTGGAACCGTTATGTCAACAATCATTGCGCGCCGCTCTGATCGATCCACTACCACTATATCCGCAACTTCAATAACGTAGTTACAAGTCACTGCCTCTCTCTTCCCAGATTTATGGCTGGTAACTTGTCAGCTACATTTTGTTCGAAAATGCACTTGAAGACCTCATTTTCAGCCATGGAAGTCGGCACTCCTACAACCACGATCCGGGGTTTGCGCTTGTTGGGTTCGTCGGCAGTAAGTCCAGATGAAGAGAGCTGAACTGCGTTCTTCAGCCTATCAGCGTCATGTTTCGTCTCGGTAATTATTATTACGCCACCATTCGTCGTTCATTATGTCAAGGTTACATTATATAATCCGTCATTTTGGTTTTAATCATTTAACTTATGACTATTTTCTCACTTAACTCACCAAGACGAAATGGAAGTTTTTTATTTTTTTATATTTTATATTTTTTTGAAAACTTTGCCCCACACTAGGAATTTCTCCTGTATCGTGGGTGCGTTTACAAACATACATAACATACACATACACCCAGACCCGGAACAACTATCTGTAGGCCAAACAAATATTTGTTCCGTGCTGGGATCGAACCCGCGACACGCAGCGCAGCAGCCGATCGCTCAACCACTACGCCAACCGTGTCGTCATAAATAAAAGATCGTCGAAGTAAAACATAAGGCAGTCTTTCAAGTCCGCATTTATTTAAAAACTTAAATTAAATATGTACATAAACTATCTAATTAAATTTACTAACTTAAAAACAATAGGATGAGGCGTCAAAATACTCCTCCCCATAGCTGTCATCCGGAAACATGCCCAGAAGACTGGCAGCATTGCCACGTTGAATGGCAATACTAATTCAGTGCCCAAAGAAATAGCCAGCCAGGGCACTGCCATATATGACATAGGCGTCCATTTTTTACAAAGACACTAACACCGTCTCTTACGAAATCCGCATAAACTTGAGATTTAGTACGTTAAAAAGACATAGATGGTGCTTACGCCAATTATCGCCAGTGTGTACCTTTTTGATTTGAATGAAAATTGAGTAAAAAATAATAAATTTAAATTACATTAAACTATTTTTTTAATGTTCATTTTGAAATTGCAAATATTTCTTTTTAGGTTTGGCAACATCATCATGCAAATTGTTTGTTTACAACAAAGAGTATAGTAATATAGATGGAATAGAGAGCCCTCTTACGCGAATTTTTGACACCCGTATTGAACGGTGTCGCCATCTGGTACTATATCCGTTGAACTAATCCCTATAGCTATATAGCTATAATATAGGTACGCACCTATAGTTGCTGTGCGTACCTATATTTATATCTATGTCTTTGTTATTGAATAGGTTTTCTATGGGTAGACAAGTAATTTGTGAAATGTAGGCCATATAAAAAAGCAGTTTTGAAAACAAAATGAAACAAATACAGTTAATGTTTACAAAACTGAATGTTAACAGAATCGAAAAACCACATAAATTACACAAAATAGGAGAGATTTCCAAACATGCGCACACACCGAAAGCAGTGGCCATTTTGTAAAAAAACAATTTGCGTGATAATGTTGCCAAACCTAAAAAGAAATATTTGCAATTTCGAAATGAAAATTAAAAAATGGTTCTTGTTTAAAATTAGAATTTATTATTTTTTACTCAATTTTCATTCAAATAAAAAAGGTATGGTACACTAGCAATAATTGGCGTAAGCACCATCTATGTCATTATATCGTACTAAATCTCAAGTTTATGCGGATTTTTCTAGAGATGGTGCTAGTATCTTTGTGAAAAATTGGACGCCTATGTCAAGTATGGCAGTGTCCCCCCCCTGCGTCAAGCTGACAACTGAAGTCAGATATGCTTGTGGACATATACGAGGTGGTCCCGCTTAGGTGCCGTAAACTGCGCCTCTAGTATTGTATAACCTCATTGCTCTCGGATACCGACGACTTTGGTGAAATCGGGCCTCAATCGGATAAGTATATACCGCTGTATGTTTTTTACTTTTTTGTTTTTTAATACAGAATATTGACGATTGTAGTGACGTCGAAAGGACTGCTAGTCAACCTTCCACATCGCTGGATAACCTAGTGAGGTGCCCACACTGTTCCCAAGCACGCTTTTTAAGGGTGAAAGAGGTTTGAAGGTACATTTTGGGGAAAAAACATAAATCCCACAATGTACCTTCATCCTGCCCTGTTATACCCACTTCTTTTACACCTGATTCGCCCACTCAACCCTTTTGGAAATATCTATCAAAATTAAAAATTTCAACACCTGTTCTGAAGAGAGTTTAAGTTTAGCGCGTTGTGTCCGTCTCGCCGCCCGAGAAAATTCTCAAAGCGCTTGGGAACAATTACTCACCTTCCCCTTTAGAATTCTACATGTACAAAAACTACGCAGTAATGTTATCATTAATCACTACAAAACCGATCACAAAGGATGTCTTTTTTGCTTAGAACCAAACAGTGCAGAAAAGTTATATGAAATCTCATTATTGCACTGTTTTTCATTACAGTGCACTGTTTTAAATTTTAAATTTGGAATTAAATTTACCACAGAGGTGTAATGTCTCCTATTAAGTGAATAAAATGTATGCATTAGATCAAAAAGATTACTGGCTGAAAGTAAAAATCGGCTGAATAAAACTGACTTGGTGAAAAAAAAAACAAATGGCGCGCATTTTGTATCATTGTAAAACTTTGATACTTCTTATTTACCAAATAAAAAGGGAAAAAATCATGGAAATTGACAGCGATAGCGATATGAATTCAACTCCAGAAAATATAAAACAGCTGCAAATGAATTTGTTGCATTACCTGTACCTATTTTCTGTTCCTTTCTTCTTCTCTGTTTTAAGTGTGTACAAAAATTGTTAAATAAATAAATAAATTGCACTTTTAATAATTGTATGTTTGAAGGTAAGATTAATTAAACTTTGTTTCATTAACTTGAGTTTTTATTTTGAGTAGGTATATTTTGTCAGGGTATCTGTTCTGATCTGTTCACGCAAAGCAAGTTGATACTGCTCTAAACGAGACGTGTCGGATAATATCGGGCTGCCTAAAACCAACACCTCTCAATAAGCTCTATCCGCTAGCAGGTATCGCACCACCGGCTGTACGAGGGATGTCGCATGCGCGCTGGAAAAAAAGATCCAAGAATCCGATTCCCGACATCCCCTCTACGATCACACAACTACTCCGGGTAGACTTAAAAGCCGCAAAAGATTCTTGCGCTCCACTCTCGCAATCCATAACAGGCCACCTCAAGAACGAAGCAAGCTGTGGGAAGAAAGATGTCCTCCACCTCACAACTTCGTGAAGCCCCAAGAACATCTGGAAAGCTTTAAACCGATTGCGTACCCAAGTAGGCCGCTGCAAACATAATCTGGCAAAATGGGGTATCATTGATTCCTCCAACACCGAGTGCGAGTGCGGCGCTCCGGATCAGACTATGCTCCACCTGCTGGAGTGTCCCACGTGTCCGTTTACCTGCACTCTCGACTACCTAAATAACGCCTCTGACGCCGCAGTAAATGTGGCTACCTACTGGGCCCAAACCAAGAAGAAAGTAACAAAGAAGTATCATCGATACAACAAGAAGAAGAAGAATCTAGGTACCATAACCATAGCTAAAATGTCTGATAATTTACAGGATATTGCCCAAGATCAAGTCTTTAGGGGTATGAGGAACAGGGTGTAAAGTTCCTCGATACTCCTATGAAAAGGGAGGATTCTCCGGCCAGACAGGTGTTATGTCTGGCGGGCAACTGCCCGACAGTTGTAGTCGGGTTTTTCTATATACTCTTAAGTCGATGTAAACTTTGCATGTGAGATTTAGGAAATTGATGTTAGTTTTTCCGTCGTGTCATAGATGGCGCTGTAGTACTTTTTGTAGTAAGTTGCTTTTTGTTGGTCGCTACATCACTCGCCCCCGGAGACCGGAGGTCGATAGTCGAATGAGTCTTGTAATATTTTGCCATGCCAGTGTGACTGTCTGTCACGTGCACCTAATTATTTAGCAAATATCTTAGACTGATTCCTATTTCAAAATCATCACATGGTATTGGGCCACTTAGAAACACATTAAACCTTTAGTTTATGGTTTGACAGCCTGACAAGTCACCGTAATTAATAACGAAACGTCCTTTCTTATTTTAATTGTAAAAACTATATTGCACCACTTGGAAAGCCATAAATTCCCTACTTAATGGGAACCGGGCTCGTTACAAGAGTCAGCCGATAGGCCTAAAGGAATATTTCTACGAATTCCTAAGAAACGCTAAAAATATTCGATTCTTAAGTGTAGTTCACAATACTTGCGCCACATCTGGAGAACATATTATGGGTTGCACCCAAAAGGACTCTTAAAAACAATTGGAGACTTCGCATAAAAAGACGGCAATAAAATAACGCTGTGAAAGTGTGGGAACATGGTCCGAGTGACGCTTGGGTGGATGGTTTTGGAGATGAAGGAAGGGCAGTCGGTCTTAGATCGCTATAGGGCTCGGACGATATGGCTATTGAGTTAAGTAAGGATACTTGGTAAATACCGAGAGGCTATGTCCAAGTGGGCAGGTGTACGCGTGTGATAATGATTTAATAAGTTAGATATAGTTCGGTTGAAAACCCTGTTTAGACTAATCTAGTATGTGTGTGTGTTTGTTGGTGAGCGATTGGGTGAGTCCTTTATTTCAATAATTATCCTAGGCTGATGCTGTAATTATTATGACTAAAGTTCTTAAAACTAAACAGACAGAAACGTGTTGCTAAGGAGTTTGTTGCACCACTTCTTCTCCTCAGCTCCAACACTAGGAAGTGGTGAAGGGTGGGCGCTTTTGGGGCTGTCTATAGGGTTTCAATAGAGTTGTTCCCCAACTCTATTGTAAAATGGTTCATGAGTTTTGATTATCAACTCTATTATCTGCTAATTCTTGAATTATGTATTCATTAGCTCTATCTAACAATTCAACCATTGCTTTTGAGTTTTGATTCTCAACCCTACTATGACCAACCATATAGTGATTCTAGAATAATAATATATTCTGTATACTTGACAAATGATTCGGCCAGGCTGACATGAACACGTGTCTTGCAGATGCGCTACTTGTACAAAAAGTACACTTTCCATGGGGAGGGTTTGGATTGGTTTGATACCACTGATTTATTATAACCAGTCTAAGGACTGTTAGGGACCATGTCTATTGATTAGCATGATGATCGACGTTCTGCCGCTGAAATGCCGCCTTGTCACGTTCTCCAGTTCGAAAGGACTGCTAGGGACAGTGCTCACTAGGAGCATGATGCCGACGCCTTGCCGCTGAAAAGCCGCTTACGTCACTTATGGAAGTGTTACTCTGAGTGCTTCAGGTGCAGATGCGAAGTATCGTGTGAGTCACGACTGACCAATTACCTATTACGCTAGCGTAAGGGTTATTTACAAAAACTATTGGTTGTAATATAAATTACTTTGCCCTTTTGAAACCACTTTCAATATATTTCAAGAACTACGAATTCCATAATCCGATTTACTATATATCTTTCAATCCTTTCCTTGTTCTCATAATAAGACGAGGCATTGGACTTCTTCAACATAAGGAATTCAGTTCAAACTGTCGGTGGGAAGGCGACCAGTCAGGGACGAACCTTACAGGGCCGTGCGGAAATGGCGGGGCCCGGCCCTTTCCCCTTAGGGGGAAACCGACCTTAGTCTTAAGAATTAATATGATTTGGGAAAAACGAAAATTTTATCAGCCTAGGGTAATTTAGGGACAGTCACATGTGGTGCCGTGACCAGGATTCTCGTCATTAAATGTACTGATTCACTTCAGTGCAACGAGAAAGAACAATTTAGGGGTTACTACAAAAATAACACAACGTAATTTTATGGTTCTAGAAATTGTGAGAGACGACTAGAGTGACAACGGCTATTTTAACATATTTTATCCAGATAACGGTTTGGTTATCGTAATTGAATTCTTCAACCACTGGTAGCGGGTTCAAGTCCCGCATGATTTATAAGTTGATATGTGCTTGTATTACATTATCATGAATTTTCGGTTCGATTCCCGCCTGACGCAATAGTTCATAAGTATTTAGATTCCTGTGTCACGGTCTGTGGGTTCGATTCCCGAATGTTTTGTTGAATTAAAGGGCTTTGGTTCCGATGCTGAAAGAAGTGGGTTCAATTCCCATATGCTATGCGTGGAGGTACGTTTAAGTGGGCAACAGTTTGTAAGATTGTTGCTTGCGTTCCAGTGCAACTAGAGTGATGGGTTCGACTCCCTGCAAACTTAAGTTTCGTGTGCGATAGTGCGCAGCCATATTGTGATATATTTTTGCGATTGCACGTTTTGAATTTATATGAGTGTGATGGGAGAGTGAAAAAAGGTTTAAGACACGCCCTCAACTATGGGTAAACTCAATACTATTAGTGCTTAGATATTTAGAAGCATTAAGCTTACAAAATAACAATGAAATGTTTTAATTAACATTCAATTCTTATCTTACGTGGTTAATTTAAAACTTTCCAATGTTGTAGCGTATGTCATATAATTGAACAAATACTCGTGTGGACTTATTTCGAATTCCAGGATATTTCAATCTTCATTTGGCTGTCACTACACTTTGTCTAAACCTTTGGATTGTGCGTTGCGCTTGGGTCAAAGATTCATCAAATTCAGCTGACTCCGGCTGACTTGCACAGCAGCCGTAGCGTGGCTCCAGTAACGAAGCTAAGTTCCACTTTATTAGACGCTATAATTACCCGTAGTCACGTGGTATGACTTTGTTATCACAACAATAATTATATGTATATTGTTTTGAGTTATAAGACTATATACATCTACCTTATCAGTTCAAATATTGGAACCTACTAAATAATATCCTTGCCAATATTTTAATATCCAAGTGATGTAATTACATCACTATGACCTTATAAGTCAATAATTGCTAGGATAGTCTAGGGTGTCTACATTTCAAAGTTAAGGTCAAGGTCATGATTCTTATTTTATCAATGAAGGTGCACAAAATGTATTGCGATTTAAATTTTAGGTAGGCTCCTATTCTTTATATGAATGTGCAAATAACATTTATTTCATATTACAGTTCATTCATTTTTCTAATACAACTTTCCAAGTCTAGTTGGATTTCAAAACTGCTCTTTCCTCTTAGAATCGGAGGGGGGTGACTAATTGGAATAAAGTCTAATGTGTCTATGTGCGGAATATTTCAGCTACTCCTGGATACAGCTACAAGTAGCTGATTAAGCTGACTCAGCGTAGAGGTGCATTGGGAAAGGCCTCTGTCCAGTGGCAGCTGCGGTGGGCCGAGTTTAGAACGAGCGAGCACCGTAGGTAGCGCTGCTCGATAGCACAATTACTCTTAAAAGAGACTCTGGTATGTAAAATTAAATTATACGCATGCACAGGTCTTCTAAAATTACCTGAAACATGGTATATGACAAGAGTATTTTGATAGAGAAGAAGTTCAAATGGAGGAATTATGTATCGATTAAAGATACTTCTGCGAAACTAAGCAAAATTATAGCAGACAAATAATCTTGTTAGATTAATATTCCAGTTAGAACACGTTATGAAAATCACATTAGGTGAACATAGCAGATGGGTGTACTTTGAAACTCTTTAGCAATAGTATGGAAAGGCACAGTTTATCCTATAGTGAAAGCTCATCCGCTGTACTGCGTCACGCGTCTGATTTTCAGAGGGGGGAATGTGACTGTCTGTCACGTGCACCTAATTATTTAGCAAATATCTTAGACTGATTCCTATTTCAAAATCATCACATGGTATTGGGCCACTTAGAAACACATTAAACCTTTAGTTTATGGTTTGACAGCCTGACAAGTCACCGTAATTAATAACGAAACGTCCTTTCTTATTTTAATTGTAAAAACTATATTGCACCACTTGGAAAGCCATAAATTCCCTACTTAATGGGAACCGGGCTCGTTACAAGAGTCAGCCGATAGGCCTAAAGGAATATTTCTACGAATTCCTAAGAAACGCTAAAAATATTCGATTCTTAAGTGTAGTTCACAATACTTGCGCCACATCTGGAGAACATATTATGGGTTGCACCCAAAAGGACTCTTAAAAACAATTGGAGACTTCGCATAAAAAGACGGCAATAAAATAACGCTGTGAAAGTGTGGGAACATGGTCCGAGTGACGCTTGGGTGGATGGTTTTGGAGATGAAGGAAGGGCAGTCGGTCTTAGATCGCTATAGGGCTCGGACGATATGGCTATTGAGTTAAGTAAGGATACTTGGTAAATACCGAGAGGCTATGTCCAAGTGGGCAGGTGTACGCGTGTGATAATGATTTAATAAGTTAGATATAGTTCGGTTGAAAACCCTGTTTAGACTAATCTAGTATGTGTGTGTGTTTGTTGGTGAGCGATTGGGTGAGTCCTTTATTTCAATAATTATCCTAGGCTGATGCTGTAATTATTATGACTAAAGTTCTTAAAACTAAACAGACAGAAACGTGTTGCTAAGGAGTTTGTTGCACCACTTCTTCTCCTCAGCTCCAACACTAGGAAGTGGTGAAGGGTGGGCGCTTTTGGGGCTGTCTATAGGGTTTCAATAGAGTTGTTCCCCAACTCTATTGTAAAATGGTTCATGAGTTTTGATTATCAACTCTATTATCTGCTAATTCTTGAATTATGTATTCATTAGCTCTATCTAACAATTCAACCATTGCTTTTGAGTTTTGATTCTCAACCCTACTATGACCAACCATATAGTGATTCTAGAATAATAATATATTCTGTATACTTGACAAATGATTCGGCCAGGCTGACATGAACACGTGTCTTGCAGATGCGCTACTTGTACAAAAAGTACACTTTCCATGGGGAGGGTTTGGATTGGTTTGATACCACTGATTTATTATAACCAGTCTAAGGACTGTTAGGGACCATGTCTATTGATTAGCATGATGATCGACGTTCTGCCGCTGAAATGCCGCCTTGTCACGTTCTCCAGTTCGAAAGGACTGCTAGGGACAGTGCTCACTAGGAGCATGATGCCGACGCCTTGCCGCTGAAAAGCCGCTTACGTCACTTATGGAAGTGTTACTCTGAGTGCTTCAGGTGCAGATGCGAAGTATCGTGTGAGTCACGACTGACCAATTACCTATTACGCTAGCGTAAGGGTTATTTACAAAAACTATTGGTTGTAATATAAATTACTTTGCCCTTTTGAAACCACTTTCAATATATTTCAAGAACTACGAATTCCATAATCCGATTTACTATATATCTTTCAATCCTTTCCTTGTTCTCATAATAAGACGAGGCATTGGACTTCTTCAACATAAGGAATTCAGTTCAAACTGTCGGTGGGAAGGCGACCAGTCAGGGACGAACCTTACAGGGCCGTGCGGAAATGGCGGGGCCCGGCCCTTTCCCCTTAGGGGGAAACCGACCTTAGTCTTAAGAATTAATATGATTTGGGAAAAACGAAAATTTTATCAGCCTAGGGTAATTTAGGGACAGTCACATGTGGTGCCGTGACCAGGATTCTCGTCATTAAATGTACTGATTCACTTCAGTGCAACGAGAAAGAACAATTTAGGGGTTACTACAAAAATAACACAACGTAATTTTATGGTTCTAGAAATTGTGAGAGACGACTAGAGTGACAACGGCTATTTTAACATATTTTATCCAGATAACGGTTTGGTTATCGTAATTGAATTCTTCAACCACTGGTAGCGGGTTCAAGTCCCGCATGATTTATAAGTTGATATGTGCTTGTATTACATTATCATGAATTTTCGGTTCGATTCCCGCCTGACGCAATAGTTCATAAGTATTTAGATTCCTGTGTCACGGTCTGTGGGTTCGATTCCCGAATGTTTTGTTGAATTAAAGGGCTTTGGTTCCGATGCTGAAAGAAGTGGGTTCAATTCCCATATGCTATGCGTGGAGGTACGTTTAAGTGGGCAACAGTTTGTAAGATTGTTGCTTGCGTTCCAGTGCAACTAGAGTGATGGGTTCGACTCCCTGCAAACTTAAGTTTCGTGTGCGATAGTGCGCAGCCATATTGTGATATATTTTTGCGATTGCACGTTTTGAATTTATATGAGTGTGATGGGAGAGTGAAAAAAGGTTTAAGACACGCCCTCAACTATGGGTAAACTCAATACTATTAGTGCTTAGATATTTAGAAGCATTAAGCTTACAAAATAACAATGAAATGTTTTAATTAACATTCAATTCTTATCTTACGTGGTTAATTTAAAACTTTCCAATGTTGTAGCGTATGTCATATAATTGAACAAATACTCGTGTGGACTTATTTCGAATTCCAGGATATTTCAATCTTCATTTGGCTGTCACTACACTTTGTCTAAACCTTTGGATTGTGCGTTGCGCTTGGGTCAAAGATTCATCAAATTCAGCTGACTCCGGCTGACTTGCACAGCAGCCGTAGCGTGGCTCCAGTAACGAAGCTAAGTTCCACTTTATTAGACGCTATAATTACCCGTAGTCACGTGGTATGACTTTGTTATCACAACAATAATTATATGTATATTGTTTTGAGTTATAAGACTATATACATCTACCTTATCAGTTCAAATATTGGAACCTACTAAATAATATCCTTGCCAATATTTTAATATCCAAGTGATGTAATTACATCACTATGACCTTATAAGTCAATAATTGCTAGGATAGTCTAGGGTGTCTACATTTCAAAGTTAAGGTCAAGGTCATGATTCTTATTTTATCAATGAAGGTGCACAAAATGTATTGCGATTTAAATTTTAGGTAGGCTCCTATTCTTTATATGAATGTGCAAATAACATTTATTTCATATTACAGTTCATTCATTTTTCTAATACAACTTTCCAAGTCTAGTTGGATTTCAAAACTGCTCTTTCCTCTTAGAATCGGAGGGGGGTGACTAATTGGAATAAAGTCTAATGTGTCTATGTGCGGAATATTTCAGCTACTCCTGGATACAGCTACAAGTAGCTGATTAAGCTGACTCAGCGTAGAGGTGCATTGGGAAAGGCCTCTGTCCAGTGGCAGCTGCGGTGGGCCGAGTTTAGAACGAGCGAGCACCGTAGGTAGCGCTGCTCGATAGCACAATTACTCTTAAAAGAGACTCTGGTATGTAAAATTAAATTATACGCATGCACAGGTCTTCTAAAATTACCTGAAACATGGTATATGACAAGAGTATTTTGATAGAGAAGAAGTTCAAATGGAGGAATTATGTATCGATTAAAGATACTTCTGCGAAACTAAGCAAAATTATAGCAGACAAATAATCTTGTTAGATTAATATTCCAGTTAGAACAAGTTATGAAAATCACATTAGGTGAACATAGCAGATGGGTGTACTTTGAAACTCTTTAGCAATAGTATGGAAAGGCACAGTTTATCCTATAGTGAAAGCTCATCCGCTGTACTGCGTCACGCGTCTGATTTTCAGAGGGGGGAATGTGACTGTCTGTCACGTGCACCTAATTATTTAGCAAATATCTTAGACTGATTCCTATTTCAAAATCATCACATGGTATTGGGCCACTTAGAAACACATTAAACCTTTAGTTTATGGTTTGACAGCCTGACAAGTCACCGTAATTAATAACGAAACGTCCTTTCTTATTTTAATTGTAAAAACTATATTGCACCACTTGGAAAGCCATAAATTCCCTACTTAATGGGAACCGGGCTCGTTACAAGAGTCAGCCGATAGGCCTAAAGGAATATTTCTACGAATTCCTAAGAAACGCTAAAAATATTCGATTCTTAAGTGTAGTTCACAATACTTGCGCCACATCTGGAGAACATATTATGGGTTGCACCCAAAAGGACTCTTAAAAACAATTGGAGACTTCGCATAAAAAGACGGCAATAAAATAACGCTGTGAAAGTGTGGGAACATGGTCCGAGTGACGCTTGGGTGGATGGTTTTGGAGATGAAGGAAGGGCAGTCGGTCTTAGATCGCTATAGGGCTCGGACGATATGGCTATTGAGTTAAGTAAGGATACTTGGTAAATACCGAGAGGCTATGTCCAAGTGGGCAGGTGTACGCGTGTGATAATGATTTAATAAGTTAGATATAGTTCGGTTGAAAACCCTGTTTAGACTAATCTAGTATGTGTGTGTGTTTGTTGGTGAGCGATTGGGTGAGTCCTTTATTTCAATAATTATCCTAGGCTGATGCTGTAATTATTATGACTAAAGTTCTTAAAACTAAACAGACAGAAACGTGTTGCTAAGGAGTTTGTTGCACCACTTCTTCTCCTCAGCTCCAACACTAGGAAGTGGTGAAGGGTGGGCGCTTTTGGGGCTGTCTATAGGGTTTCAATAGAGTTGTTCCCCAACTCTATTGTAAAATGGTTCATGAGTTTTGATTATCAACTCTATTATCTGCTAATTCTTGAATTATGTATTCATTAGCTCTATCTAACAATTCAACCATTGCTTTTGAGTTTTGATTCTCAACCCTACTATGACCAACCATATAGTGATTCTAGAATAATAATATATTCTGTATACTTGACAAATGATTCGGCCAGGCTGACATGAACACGTGTCTTGCAGATGCGCTACTTGTACAAAAAGTACACTTTCCATGGGGAGGGTTTGGATTGGTTTGATACCACTGATTTATTATAACCAGTCTAAGGACTGTTAGGGACCATGTCTATTGATTAGCATGATGATCGACGTTCTGCCGCTGAAATGCCGCCTTGTCACGTTCTCCAGTTCGAAAGGACTGCTAGGGACAGTGCTCACTAGGAGCATGATGCCGACGCCTTGCCGCTGAAAAGCCGCTTACGTCACTTATGGAAGTGTTACTCTGAGTGCTTCAGGTGCAGATGCGAAGTATCGTGTGAGTCACGACTGACCAATTACCTATTACGCTAGCGTAAGGGTTATTTACAAAAACTATTGGTTGTAATATAAATTACTTTGCCCTTTTGAAACCACTTTCAATATATTTCAAGAACTACGAATTCCATAATCCGATTTACTATATATCTTTCAATCCTTTCCTTGTTCTCATAATAAGACGAGGCATTGGACTTCTTCAACATAAGGAATTCAGTTCAAACTGTCGGTGGGAAGGCGACCAGTCAGGGACGAACCTTACAGGGCCGTGCGGAAATGGCGGGGCCCGGCCCTTTCCCCTTAGGGGGAAACCGACCTTAGTCTTAAGAATTAATATGATTTAGGAAAAACGAAAATTTTATCAGCCTAGGGTAATTCAGGAACAGTCACACCAGTTTTTGTAAGCTCGTTGCCGCATTGTTCACGGTGAGTCGGAACAGTCTGCGGTGGTGACGCGAACCCCAGTGAGTCGGGGCCGGCGCTCCGTTTGCTCCAGTGAGTCGGACGTGGTGCAGCGCCGCGATGTGGCAGACAGCTAGAGAGGTGTCGACCGGGAGGTAGAAGCTCTCGACCGGCCGAAAGTGCAGTGTGCTGTGCCATGGTCGCTTGAAGAGAGGTTGAGGGTGCTGATCAGGAATGCGCTTCCGCTGCATGCTGGTGGTCAGGAATACCCGTTTGAAGTTGGCTGGCTGTGGGGCTCGCTGCTCGAAGGCTTGAGGAAGTGATGTTTATGATGATGACGTCACGTTGCTCGAAGGCTGCGCTGACGTCCATTTCGGGGTCACCAGTTTAGGGGTATGAGGAACAGGGTGTAAAGTTCCTCGATACTCCAAGAAAAGGGAGGATCCTCCGGCAAGACAGGTGTTATGTCTGGCGGGCAACTGCCCGACAGTAGTAGTCGGGTTTTTCTATATACTCGAGTCGATGTAAACTTTGCATGTGAGATTTAGGAAATTGATGTTAGTTCTTTCGTCGTGTCGTAGATGGCGCTGTAGTACTTTTTGTAGTAAGTTGCTTTTTGTTGGTCGCTACAAGTCTATTACTTCTAGATCGCAGATGCTGATTGCAGAATACTCAATCTGAATGCAAATTCAATTCATTCATTCATTTCAATTCTATCATTAAAACAGAACTACAAAATTTATTGTATTGTATTGTATTGTATTGTATAGCGGGCTGGTTTCCGCAACTCCACGTCTAAAGCGTGTATTTTGCGTACGGATGGGAACATTACTCCGACCACCCCAGCTCCCCGAGAAAGGCCAGCAGCTCCTTGGTGTTGCTGACGATCTCGCAGAGAGTACCTGGGTTACCTAAGTACTTTGCCCTGTATGTTGCAACCTCTGGGCAGTGTAGAAGCACGTGGGCTGCTGTCTCGTCCTCCTCCATGCAGGCTCTGCACAGTAGGCTATCTGTGACTCCTAGGACAAAGAGGTGTTTATTAAAAGAGCCGTGACCAGTTATGGCGGCTGTGACTATGCGGAGCTGTAATTTGGTCAGCCGAAGCTCCCGTTTGGTGAGGCGGCCGTCTATAGTAGGAAGTGCCTCCTTAGCCTGCCTACACTCACCATGGTCTAGCCACAGTTTGTGGTGTTGATCCCTGGTGCGTTTCCTTACCAGAGTCCGTAGATACCCGAAGGGGAGTGGTACGATGGGTTCCGGTCCCACTGCTGCCATACTGGAACCCCTTCTAGCGAGTTCGACCGCTGCATCGTTGCCCCGGGAATCGCTGTGGCCCTTAATCCATTGTATGGTTATGTTGTTGTGATTACCGACCTGGTTTAGGCGCTGCCTGGTGACACTCGTATATTAACCCGGAGTACGGCTATATGGATGTAGATGGAGCGGCGGAAGCTCCAGCATGGCTTCGAGAGCCGCTGTCGGAGTGTTTCTCATGCAGCCTGTAATTGCCATGCAGGCAAGCCTTTGCATGCGTTGGAGTTTGTTCGAGGCTGTGACTAGTCAGCTGCGTGGCCACCAGACCACCGCCCCGTACGAGATCATGGGACGGATCACCGCACAGTATAGCCAAAGTATTATTTTGGGGAATAGGCCCCACTTCTTACCTATCATCCTCCTGCACTGCCAGAAGGTGATGCACGCCCTGTTATTTTGTTGTCTAAGTGACTGCTTCAGTTTAACTTACTGTCTAGGATGACTCCCAGGTACTTGACTTCGGTGGCTAACTGAAGTTCTGTATCAAATAGTTTAGGCAAGCGATAAGGTCCTAAAGTTCTTTTTTGGGTAAACATGACTAACTCAGTTTTCGTGGGATTGACTGAAAGGGCATATTCCCTGCACCATCGTTCCACGATGCGCAGCGCCTTTTGGGTGAGGTTACAGATTGTTCCTGTCACTTTTCCCGAGATAAGAATAGCGAGGTCATCTGCATACCGAATTGTGTAGAAATGACTGGCGTTGAGTTTGGTGATGAGATCATTTATCACCAGATTCCAGTGGAGGGGGAAAGTACTCCACCTTGGGGGCATCCTCTGGCTATCAGAGCCATCTGCTGCTCTCCTTCCAAGCGAACCGCTCGTTTGCTCAGCATGTTAGTGATCCAGTCAATCAGCACCTGTTCCGCCCCATGACGAGAAAGGGCGGAGTTGATGCTGGAAAAGTTGGTTTTATCGAAGGCTCCTTCGATGTCTATGAAGGTTCCAAGGCAGGTACCCTTCAGACGGATAGCATCTTCAATCAGACTGACTACCAGGTGGAGTGCCGTTCAGTGGACTTACCCGAGCTCTATGCATGTTGGTTGTTATGTAGTGGTATAACGTTCTAACTAAAGAAATTTTGCAAAAAGATAATTATGTCTTTTAATGTAATTTATAGATTTTTTAACTTATTGTTGTATGTAAACGAAAATAAGTATTTATTGCAAATAAAACTAATATTTAACCCGTAAATATTTATTTCTAGTTCAAATAATGTTAGGTACGTAATATATTTTGAATAATAAAATATCATGGGTGCTATTTCCGAACACGCCATAATTTAAATAAAAGAGCAGGAATGAAATTTCGTGGCTGGCGTAAAAAGTTAAAAAAGTAAAAAATAAAATAAAATAATCGTAAAATGGGAGTGAAACTAGCGACGAGAACAGTACCTCTACCTACAATGTTAATTATATTGATTCACAATAAATAGTTATTTCAATCTATTCCTGTTTATTATTGTATCTCCTAACTAAAGTGTTCTCTGCTGAAGTGAAAAGTTATGTGTGTTACACGAGAACAAAGTTTTATGCATGCCACACTCAGGATTCAAATTAAGAATCACTCGCTACGCTCGTGATACAATCGTTGAATCCTTCGCTTGCTCAGGATACAAAATCAGCACTCGCAGCAAAAAAAGCCTTTGCTCTCTTGTTGCACAAATAACTATTGTTTCCTGTATAATCTACGTCAATGTCAGTAAATTGGGCTTTACGATAGCGAAATATCATAATTTTAATTTTGTCAAAGTTCGTTTTTAAATTGTTATTAGTAAGCCATTTTATAATATAATATCACTTAGGAGTGTTGTTTATATCTTGTTCTAGGCATAATTTGTTCTTAGTTGTAAAAACGACATTACTATCATCAGCAAAAAGTATAGTGGGATGAGTTACTTTGAGAAGGTCAAAAATGAATAGCAGAGTGCCCAAAAAACATCCTTGTGGGACGCCTGGTTTGATTTCTCAGTATACTGAATTGTAGTAAATTTTTTTACTTGTTTTGGTGCATACTCGAGTAACTAACGTGGACTGTTTTCTGTTGGTAAGATAAGAAGCTATCAGCGCCAAAAGGCGGCCGAAATATGGCGGGATTTTAACACAAAAGACACAAAGGTATTGGTTAACTCGCGTTTATTACAGTTTACAATGTACTTATTTTAAATAGCTTTTATGGTTAGAAGCCGATGACTGTAATAGTCAACTTATTAAATAATTACACATTTTAGTAACAATCGGTATCTTATTACTGATTAGGTACCTACACAGTATGTACTAACTGCTTCTTGTCGTTTCTTGGATATGTCATGGAACAAGTGATAAATAAGGGCCCACATTATGAAACATTGCCTGCTACTTTAAACGTGGCCACTTACTGGGCAGAAGAATCCTGCTAAATGTCAGGTGAATACAGGTTGATGTAGGTACAACATTGTACATTTACATCAGACGTATGGTTAAATTGATAACGCTAGGTACAGGCATACAGTGAAGATACATATAAATAAGCTCTTATCTAACATTAACACATACCTACTAATAATTATAAAAATGTTACAGTCAAGGAATTATTAAAATGTTAAGCATCTTAAGGTTTATTAAAAACGTGCACCTTATTTTACAACATTTTGAATGGAAATGACAGTATGATAAGGTGGCATCCGCCCGCTTTGCGGAAAAGGAATGTGATGGAATATTACTTAACATTTTCGATCCGTGACCATAACTATAGTAACTAGTTACAATGTAAGGGAAATGACTAGTTTCTTAACCACACATCAAGTTTTGTTTTATTCTTATTTGAGTCTAAACAATTCTGGAGTTATACGGGAACAGAGTTTTAACATTTATTAATTTCTTCAATAATACACAATATACAAAAAAAAAGTTTATTTAACTGACATGTCAAACCTATAGTATCCTATACAATCAGATGAGAGCCGATTAAGTAAGTAATTAGATGAGATGTACGCAGTGAGTTGCGGCCAAGAGCAAGAGGGTGTCTTACCAACTATTTTGGGTGAGGTTAGGTTAAGTATACTAAAAAACATACACACACACAAACAATAACCCGCCTTTAACCCGTCGAGTAAAATGAAGACCAATCAATGCTTTTTTTTATTAATTAAATAATATTTTTGGTCTTAATCAATCTTGTTTTTTGCCCATAAATTGTAATAGTTCTGTTTCTCATAATACTATTCAGGCTGGCCTATTTACAGTGGTCCGAAACTATTTTTTTAAATTTTATGTAGATGATTCTTTTCTAGGGTTTTGCGAAACAGCCCATGTAAGTATTTCTGGCGATTACACAATATTCCTGTATCTTCCATGTGTTTTAAATGTACACACATAATTATTACTTATTTATATTATTTTACAAATGGCTATATACCTACCTACGTACATTAGACAGCCTAACTTCTCTCTCCTTCTCGTCAGCCCAGCAGTCCATCAAGATCGAACACTACACAGCCAAATATCTTTCATCTTCCTTTCAGTCCATGAAGTTTTACAACAGTTTATTTTTGCCTGATAGGATTCTCATCAGCTAAACTATGGAACTTTCATACAACTTCATCTACTATTCAAGCATTTTAGAGGGCGATTTTTCAAGTCTAGAACAAAAAAACTGTTTAGGCTGTCTTTTAGTAAGTCAAATTAGGTTTTTTTATAATACCTACGCGACTCGCACACGTTTTACACGGGTGCACTGTATGGTGCAATGGAAACATGACAAAACATCGAGAAATATACAGGGTGTTGTTTTGCATCTTCGTCAAAATTCAGGATGTTGTCACAAAAGACATGAATAATCAATGTAAATTACGGTACCTAATCAATTATTAAACCACTGCTTTTTTGTTGTTTAAATTTGTCAGTGTTTCAAAATCGTGGTTTAGGGAATAAGAAATTATCGAATAAACGTTTGAGATTTTTTGTATTTGTGTAAGCGTGGTCATAAGGCTAGGATCAGACGGGCCGCGTTTAAATCACGGGTGGTTCACACTTATCGAATTTTAATTTTTTTAAACAAGAAAAAAATAAAAATTACCTAACCTTTTTATTATTGAATCGGGTCGAGAATCATTAGCACAGTTAGCTCCTTGAATTTGACGAGGATGTAAAATAATACCTTGTATATGCGACAACAGCGCCACTTAGCATGTTGAAAACTGCCACCGATTAGTAGTACCTACCTTCGAATAAACACGTCATTACGTCAGCCCCTGCTTCGCAAGGATGATGATGATGTTAGGTTTTTTTTATGTGACAACTCCTTTAGCTGCGTTGCGCAATTCGCGCGAAAAAACTATGGGTTTGCGTCATCAATGACCTCGACATGCTCGTGACGTATCGCGCCAGGCCAGTCATGCTTAGCTTAGTAAAGCGCCCTAACTGTACAGTATATATTTTAAAATTCAAAAAAGATCAGTAATTCCATTGTTTTGAGTTTTCACTTACTCCTTACAATTGCATCTGTTTTTTTGTGACCTTTTGAATTTGACCCCCATCATGTTGTAATTATAATTCTAGGTAGATAAACTGAGGCGTTCTCAAATAAAATATTTTATATAGAGAAAATGATATTTAACATAATAGAGTATTAACTGACACCGGTCAAAAGTGGTTTTGTCCGTTTAACAGTTTTGACTGTATCATAAACATGATGTACACTTAGACACTTATACCTACGAACATTAAATATATGCGATTAAGGCGGAACCGCCAGGGTAGCCGCCAAGGGTCGATCATGACACTGACCTGCTAACTGCAAAAAAGGCAAGAAAACTAGAATTTCGCGGGCTACCCTGGAGCTTCCACCTTAACACTACTACAACCCACGAAATATTGGGCGCCGCCGCCGGATATTTTGTGCATAAATACGCAAAAAAAAGAACCCTCGGCACAAAAAAAAACCCTAAAAATCCAAAAACAAAATCAATCCAAAAAAAAAACAATCCAAAAACAAAATTAATCCAAAACAAACTAATCTGAATCTCCCGAAGATCTGCTCGACCCATCTGACTCAATGATGTTTTTTTGTTTTGTTTCTACCTGTAAAAAATATAGTTTTATGTTAAATTGATACAACCCTGATAAAACGAGTTTTTGTTTATTTAAGTACAAGATATGTAGCTACTACCGATTTGTGTTTTAGCTAACACACACCTAAAGCATTAAGCCCTCTTGACTTTTTTGGTTAAAACCATTACACTTGAATATTTTGTAGGCAGTGGACTGACTTCAAAATATTCAAGTGGGATTATTGAAGTCAGCACTGACGTGATAGAGCTTCACTAGCTCCTAATCAATTTATAGTAGGTTAGTACCTCAGCACCGTCAGCACTGAGTTTTGCCTCAAATTCAGAGTCAGTTAATTGCCCTGTTTTAATCAATTTTGTTTTGTATTTTTTTGTGGTACATTATTGCTTCGTACTATTCCACATATTCGGGTTAGCATGACGTAGTTTTAATGTCACTCCAGTGCGGGACAGCGACCATCCATCCATCCGTCTAGTATTGATTCTCTTAACCATAGAATTAACATAGATGGATAAAATGGCGGCAGGTCACGGGAACTATCTGCGACTCCCGCTTTCCCTTTAGACCTAAGGAGAACGTTCATAAAACAATGGTTAGACCTGCTATCTTGTACGGACCAGAATACCACAAAAGGGATGAATTAATAGTACATTGTTATCCCAGGGGTGAAAGTTCGTTCGGGCGCCAATAGTTCGAGGGACTAAAATAAGTCTTTAACCCGAGGTAAACACTGTGCTTTTCATTAGGAATACAAGGAAAGTAAAAATAAAAACATGAATTAGCTAAAGAAAAAAATAGTAAATTTTATTTCGGATTGCTGCTTTCCCGCCTGTTTTGTTTTTTTTTTCTGTGGCCAGCCAGCTATTCAGCCATTATTTTTCATTTTCATCGTTCAAAAAATGGTAAATATTTTGCCCAACTCTTATGTTATTTTAAAGAAATTGTTGAAACTAAATTATAATAAAGTTATTTAAAAAATATATATTGTTTAATCAATACTTTTATGTTTAGTAATTAATTTAGATTTAGAAATTAGTACTTTAATATATTTGAATACATTTTTAAATTATCAATACTTAACTTTAAGTTATTTCAATTTTACATCGTGGCTGCATAGAAAGTTGGAACATGGTTCAGTATACATGTGTAAATAGAACTAGTTTTCTTTTTATAATTTGACATCTGTCAGTTTAAAGCGATTCTCCCAAGTGATGAAAAGTATTAAGTACTTTCATCCCGCTCCTCAGGCTACTTCAGACCTACTTTCAGAGTATGAGTAATGAAAAAGCACTGACACGTGAATGCTAAGAGGGTTGTTTGGTGTTACGAGAATGTATAAAATAAGAAATGACTACATACGAGGAAATCTGAAAATGACGCCGCCGCCGGTGTCTGAAAAGTTGTGTGGTAATCGGTTGTCGTGATAAGGGCAAGTGATGCGGAGGAATATGGAAAATGTCATGAGGGAAGTTTTGAGTATGAATGTGGCTGTAAGAGTAGAGGAAGACCAAATAAACGAAGGAAGGACTGTGTGAATGATGATATGGTAAGAAAGGAGGTGTATGATGAGATGACGAGAAACAGAGAAGTATGGAAGAGAGACAACCTACCCCAAATAAATTGGGATAAGGGCGGTCAGGAAAATGAGGAGAATGAACAAAGATTTAAACATTAGAAACGGCTATAAATATAAGATTAAAATGTTTTCTTATTTACTAATGTGTAACAATTGCTGTGCCTTACGGAGTTTATTTCAGGTTCTGGCTTCAATATTGTTGTAATATTACTTACCAAATGAGAACAATTTGATATGAATTTGAATGCGCAAGAATATTTTAAAAAACACTTGACATACCTACCTACATTGTATATTGTCTTTTTCTTCTTGCTATGAAAAGCTGATTTCACACAGCTGTATAATTTCGGATGTAATGATTCCTTCAAATCCTCCTTAATTGTTTTAAATAATGTTTTTATTGTATTGTAGACATCATTTTGGTCATCCAAATCGTCCGCCAATTTTTTCTTGTGCAGTTCATACAACTTAACTCTGAAAATAAAATGAACACTTTAGTCATGCAATGCTAACTAAAGGATTTAGCACACTTGTAGACATTGCGCCGGATTTGAATCACTTTCAGTGCTAGTACAAAGTGTGCGATAGAATTCTGAATTGCTCGACGTGAGGTCGTGCTGTAGGTACCCATGACTTTGAAATACCTACCGATAATTATTTTAAAAGAGTTCATGGAGTTCCCTGCCCATTCTTCTACATAGAGATCTACACCTTGGATTGGGCAACTAAAGCTATATCACAGTTACTATCCCCGTGGCTGGACTGTACCCTCATCTTCTTGTTTTAACACCCCCCTTTTTTGTTGACTTTCAAAGTGCCTGTAACTGGTACCTTTTAAATAAATGTTTTGAGTTTGCTCATCGGGGCAATAAATGATGAATGATTTTATCTGTGACAGTAGTCTGTCAGTCTGTCAGGTCCTGCTGAAATAAAATGCAGTCCAACATGGGCATAGCCGGGGGGGAGGGGAGTGCCCCCACCTAAGCTAACCTAAACAATTTTTTTCTTTGATGCACACATAGGATCGATGGGGATTTTGAAAACTTCATTAGTAATGGTAAACCCTAGCTCTCCACCAATATTTGGCTCTCCGGGAATTATTGTCATTTGAAATATCTATATTGACCGGACTATATATTGAATGAAACAAAACGGAAACGACGTTTTTTTAAAGTCCATTTTGGATGTGTTACATATCCAAGAAGAGTGCAAGACATTTCAAGCTTGTTTCGTGGCACTTAAGATGCACTCCTAAGCAATATGCCTGCCGATGACCATGATAGAAAAGATGGAGAAGAAAAATAACATAACAAACCTTCGATTTTTTTGAATACAATTTATGCAGAAACTGGGGCGGTGTTTCTTCCATTGGGATGGTCCGCCTGTAAATAACATTACAAAGTACTTCAAATACAAACCAAACGACCACCATCATATATCATAGAAACACGCTTAAAAACGTTACAGCAACAATAACTTATAAACGCACGTTTGACAATTCAGTCATGTCTTAAAGCATGTAATTATTAAGTTCTGAGCGCGTTTTTTTTAAAATATATAAACAAAAGCACATCAAAAAACACTTTTGCATTAATTAGTTTTGTATTTTCCTATAGCATAGGTATAACATTTGAACAATAATGCAGTATGGTGGTAATTACCGTTGGAAGGACCAGGCTGGGGCTCATCATCTGCAGCTCGTTTTTCGCCAGCAAATATTATGTGATCTGGTTCTTGTTTCGGCTCGAGTGGTCGTGGTGGAGGAACACTTGGGTCAAACCTGGAATGTGAAGCAACGTTTTTTAAGAAGGTAAAAGAAAAGAAAGAAAGTAAGTTTACGTTTGTTTAAGTTTGTTTAGGTAGTTACTGATACACGCGCCGACACGACAGTACGAAAATAAATTCAAACTTCGTATACCTCATGAGGATGACGTACCCAGTCTACATACAAAAATTCATTCGATTGTATCTAGTTTAGTCGGAATACATTATTTATTATTTTCTACATATGAAATACATTAATACTCCAGCACCGACAAGTTAACGATCCTGCATCGGTATAACCACTAAACACATGTTGCCAACTCGCTACTTCAAAAACCTTCGCCAAATTATCCTTAAATTTTATTTCCAGATGTGGATTAGTGCAAATTATACTTATGGTTAGTAAACCAATATTATATTTATAGATGGTGTTGCATACAACACCACACACCACACTCGGTGCATACACCGAGATGTGATCTCGGTGTGAGTGGACAAGGGTGCCACCCTGCTATAATTGGCTAACGAGAACTGGTGCAAGCCTAATAGTTTTACACACTAATGACCGCAAGGAGATATGGCAAATCAAACTTCACGGACGCTTTTACCCAGCCCTACATAGGCCCGATGTAGAAAAAAACCATTTCCGATGATTTCACACGATATACTTTTTTGAAAAATTTTGACTTTATCAGCAACACTATTGGTTCTAGTGCAATGATACTACAAAAAACAGGTTCGATTCCTGGCTTACACCAAAGCTTTTCCAAAAAGTAATCAGTGTTATGGTATCTTGTAAAAAGTAATAACTTGCTGCTGTTCTATTTTCCTCCAAAATTAAAATCATGGATCCTTTGACCAGCAATCCTAATCAAACACTGACGACACTGTTGGTGCTGTGGTTGAGCGATCGACTGCTGCGCTGCGTGTTGCGGGTTCGAACCCTGCACGGAACAAATATTAGTATGGCCTACAGATAGTTGTTCCGGGTCTGGTTGTATGTGTATGTTAGTTTCAATGTTTGTAAATGCACCCACGATACAGGAGAAATTCCTAGTGTGGGGCAACGTTTTCATTTAAAAAAAAAAAAAAAAACAATTTTTATTAAGACTTCGTTTTGTGTATTTGATACCCAGTTTAAATAATATTTTATAGATATTTCAACTTACTTTTGGACGGTACTGAATGACACGGATCATTGAGACTGGATACTCCAGAGTTCCCGACCACTGAAATTATATTTTAAATAACCATGTCAAACCTTTGTCCGTGATTTTCGACTCGACTGCTGGGCTGAGTCTGGCTGTTCTGCCCGGCTGAGAACAAAACAAAATAACTAAAAGCGCAAGGCAAATAAAATTATGTAGCTATGCGAAGTAAATTGTAGTATTATGAATGTCTACAGGGTGATTGGTATTTTAGTGTACAACTTGAAATGGAGCTAACTTGCAACTTTGACCCGTTAACTAGGAGTCCAATTAGAGTAGTTTCGAAGCTTTTAGTTTTTTGGAAATTTTCCTCCTCGACCAAAAATTTCTAATTGTGAAAAATCGTCTCTCAGAGCGTTGACATAATACTTTGAAGCGCATATAAACGAATGAATCTTTCGAAAACCATTTATCAAAAAGAACCCAAGTCTTTGGTTTAACAGCGTCATAAAGTGTAGAATATGAGAATAAATTGTAACTACCACTACCTTTTTAGGCCAAATTCGGCAATTTTTTTTTGCGTTTTTCAGGCGTATTACTCAAAATAAATGCATGAAACTTTAGGTGCAAATTACTAAATTAGGAAGGACTTTCTTGTTTTATTAGCTTTCAAAATTGGCAACAAAGTACTCACATCGAGAGAGTATAGATAAAAACAACAGTTGTTCCAGACAAAGTTAAGTAGTGTTTTGACCGTACTGTTTATTACGCATGTTTGGATGATGCTTGCTTGTGCCTCCGACTTTGTGAACACTATCTACCACATCATCATCATCATTCTCTTGCCCTTATCCCAATTAATTTGGGGTCGGCGCAGCATGTCTTTTTCATCCATACTTCTCTATTACTTGTCATCTCATGAGACACCTGACCACCAGACATAATATGGCGCCAAAAATCGGCCGTTTAAATTTTTCCGATTTTGATATACCTACTTACCCAGTGTCACTCACACAATTAAGATGAATCTAACGGCACCTCTCAAGTTGAAATAGATCAAGCCGTTTAGACTACAGAGCGTGCCAACGAAATATACATACATACATCCACTTCAAAAAAACATAACTCTCCTTCTGGCGCAGTCGGGTAATAATTAAAACTTCGATTACTCCTAAACCACTGGACACTAGTTATCGGGATCAAAGTTGCAAATTAGCTCTAGTATCATCCATTTCAAGGACTGCGATGAGTATGATGCAATTGAAAATGAAAACATTTTTGTTTTATATTTTATACTTGGCATTTAAATTTTTTATTTTTGAAGCAAAATTGCAACAAAAGTGTATTCATATAATTATACCTTGAAAAGGGGCGAAAGAAGGAACTGGTGGAGGAGAAGGCATTGGACCTGCTTGCATGGCTTCTTGCATGCCTTCTTGCATGCGACGCTCTGATCTTAGCGACATGATCCCGGCAGGCCTCGCACCGGCGATCCGATAGTAACTGAAAAGTAATAAAAATGTTAAGTACTTTAATTAACATGCTATTGGTAAATTCCATAAAACGGAGCATTATGTTTTTTTTTTGAACAATTATTATCGCTCTACCGGGTCAGGTGTGATGTAAGAAATTTAAGGGTGGGGTAGCTCCACGGGACACTCCCAAGGCCAGTGATATCAAGTCCCCAAGGAAACGGTCAGTGATATTTAAAGCCAAGGTTAGTGACACTAAGGTCAAGGACAGTAGGCCAAGGTTGATTGTCTTGATCCTAAAATTCGCATTTATATTCAAGATCGAGAATCGAGAAGACGTAGCTTATTAGTATAACCTTATTAACTTTTGTCCTTTACGTTCCTTAATTACAGTAAGTTCATATATTTTTTGTGTAGTGCCCATTTATTTTGCCTAACAAGATCTATTAAATCTACCGTATTGTGTCATTGGAGAGTCAAGTTTCAAAGTCAATGATATATTTGGAGAGTCAAGTTGTTTACAACCAATACCTGCTTCCTAGTCAAAATCTTCTTACATTGAGAAGTTGCAAACATACTTTTTCATTATACACTACGTGGATTAGTGTGGTTCTGAACATTGTTAAATTAAGTACTTGATTTTGTAAAATTTTCTATTCTTTTTCTACCAGACGACAAACACCTATAATCAAATCTGATTCTAGTTTATAAAATAAGTATAAAGTCTGCGACGCTGCTTTGGATGTACGCGATAGCAGATATTTTTATAAAAATATTCAAAATTGTATTTGCCACGTTTTTATAGATCATCATTTCATTGCTCGTGACTGTACATCCCTAATGAAGCTTATACTGACCAAACACACCCAAATTAATAATTTTTCAATACTCATACTCTGAAAGTAGGTCTGAAGTAGCCTGAGGAGCGGGATGAAATTAATACTTTTCATCCTTAGGGAGAATCGCATTCAACTGAAAGATTTCAAATTATAAAAAAAACAAAACTAGTTCTATTTACACATGTTTATTGAACCATGTTCCAACTTTCTATGCAGCCACGATGTAAAATTGAAATAACTTAAGTTATTTCAATTTCTCCCTAGGGATGAAAAGTATTAATTTCATCCCGCTCCTCAGGCTACTTCAGAAAACGACACTCATGAAGAAAAAGCAGAAAATTTTCCTTGGCATAATCTTACATTTTTATATTGTCCTTATTGTCGTTATGAGCGACCCTGAAATCCACGAAAACGACATCCGAAAACCCGAAAGTTTTCCTAGCCGCCATCTTGGATTTTCATTTAGACCTCATTTTCATTGTCAGCGACCCCGAAAACGACAAAATTGAGTCGCGCAAGTGTCTATTCGCACAAATGTTCATGCACGCAAATGTCCCAGATCTCCTAGAAGTTATACTAATGTTTCCACCCCTTTTGTCCCGTTTGTGATTGAATTTCCAAAAAGGACGAAATACGTACTCATTTATTTTTACTCAGAAAATCAATATATTTTTATTCTTCTTACTTCAAAAGTGACGAATTCCGCATAGAAATTTTCAACCCCTATCTATCCCTTTTCATTATCAGCCTATAATGTTTCCACTGCTGGGACACTGACTGGCCTCCTCTCTATGAGAGGGAGTGGGCTGTAATCTACCACGCAGGCCCAGTGCGGGTTGTAGATGTCACATATCTTCGAATTTTTAGTTCTACGACATGCCGGATTCCTCACGATGTTTTCCTTCACCGTTTTTGAGAGCAGCGGTGGTGAAATAAATTACACAAAGTAATGCACCTGCCTGGGTTACTGCTCGTAAGTCGGGGCTGCCACCACTGGGCCACCGCTGTTCGCTCTAACCCTTTTAGACGAGAAATTCTCAGAAACGCTAAAATCCGTATATACTTAACTTTCCTGAAAATTGCACAAAGTACAACTAGTGCCACACCAAAAAAAAAAAAAATACAGAAACTTGTACCTAAATGAATTTTCTAACTTTAACTTTAAAAATTACCGATTTCCATACAATCGTTCATCCCTCATGTTACCCCTTTAGGGGTAGAATTTCGAAATCCTTTCTTAGTAGGTAAAGAACACACACTTCAAATTTCAGGTCTCTGGGACCCGGGGTTTACGCTGTGCGTTAATGTCTCAGTCAGTCAGTCAGGACTTTGAATTTTATAAATATAGATGACAAACCTGCGCTCATCTCGAGACGCCTGTGTCCCTTCTTGTGTAGCATCAGTATCAGAGGGAGTGTTGTAGAAAGTAGTGGTTATTGTTAACAGACGCTCAAGTCGGAGTTGCCTGTAAAGTGTAAAAGTTTTTTAAAGAATATAATATTGTTGAAGGCGTTTATTTTACGTGGAACAACATTTTGCAATCCGAATCCATATGAAATAATATTTGGGAACTTTATCAGGAAATTTTAGCTCTTTTTTAACCACCTCCAAAAAGGGTGGGGTATAAACTACTCGAATTTGAATGAAATTTGTATTTTATTTCTTGTATTTTGTTATTACAGTTTTACATATACGAATATCTGCTATATCTATACTACTAATAATAAAGCTAAAGAGTTTGTTTGTTTACTTGAACGCGCTAATGTCAGTAAATACTGGTCCGATTTGAAAATTCTTTCAGTGTTAGATAGCCATTTATTGAGGAAGGCTATAGGCTATATATCATCACGCTACGACCTATAGGAGTGGAGCAGCTACGAAAAATGTTGCGAAAACGGGGAAAATGTGACGCAGACGAAGACACATTGACATTACTTAACTCTAGATTTACTTTTTCAGTGTTGTACTATTATTATTTTTATTTATTACTTTGAATATGAGGACAATTTGGGTCATATTATTTTTTATTATATCTCTATCTAGTTTAGTTATTTTTTCTGGCATTTTGAGTACCTACTATATGCGACCTACCCAAATGTCCTTTCTTTGGTTTTGTACGTCGTGTCGTAGAGTTCCTTAGTTTATAACTCGAGCTAGACGATCACAGACAAATTCATGCACTGACTGGACAGGCCCACTCAAATCTGTGTGGTTTTTTCTCCAAAAGACCATCTCATATGTCTTGAACAATGTCTGGACTTTAAAAGAGACCTCTGAGTTTGTTTGGGTTGTTTCCTCTCAGAGTAGTCAGGTACGAAACACCGGCCTAATATAGTTTAAAAAAAACACCGCGAGACGTGTAAAAGTGTTTGTAAAAACCTATTTGCAAAATAAACATTTGAATTTTTAGGTACAAATTACAATGACATGAATAAGTATACTTTCCGATTGGTCCCATAGAAATTTCATGAAATAGCTTCAGTAGTTTGGTTTTTTAAACCCGATCAAAAAACAGGGGTGTTATATTATAAGTTTGACGTGTGTATTTATGTGTCTGTCTCCGTATCCGTTTAGAAGCATCGTAGCTTCTAAACGGATGAAACAATTTTGATAAAATTGGTTTCGCTTGATAGGTGGTTTAATCGAGATTGTTCTTAGCTATAATTCGAAAAAATGTGCTCAGCCATTTGAAGGACCTCTTTTCTAGTTGATGAAGGGAGATAATAGTTATTTGTGCAACAAGAGAGCAAAGCCTTTTTTTGCTGCGAGTGCTGATTTTGAATCCTGAGTGTGGCGAGGGATTCACCGGCACGAGCATAAAACTTTGCTCTCGTGTAACACACATAACTTTTCACTTCAGCAGCGAGAACACTCTAGAGGAGATAAAATAATAAACAGGGATAGATTGAAATAACTATTTATTGTGAATCAAAATAATTAACATTATAGGTAGAGGTACTGTTCTCGTCGCTAGTTTCACTCACATTTTACGATTATTTTAATATTTTTTTTACTTTTTTAACTCTTTACGCCAGCCACGAAATTTCATTCCTGCTCTTTTATTTAAATTATGGCGTGTTCGGAAATAGCACCCATGATATTTTATTATTCAAAATATATTACGTACCTAACATTATTTGAACTAGAAATAAATATTTACGGGTTAAATATTAGTTTTATTTGCAGTAAATACTTATTTTCGTTTAAATACAACAATAAGTTAAAAAATCAATAAATTAAATTAAAGAACATAGTTATTTTTTGCAGTGAGCAAAATCGCATTTTGCTCACTGATTTCGGGCAGCAAAACCTCCATGTTTGAGCTACTGAAGTGAAAATAACTTCTACGGGTCTAGTCGATTCGGAATTTGAAATTTTATCACTTGTCACCCACCATGCGCATCGCCTCTAAATAGCTCGGGATTTTTTTTATAACTTTCCTTGTTATCGTTAATTAGCGAGAAGAGGCGCACCACCGAGAAAAGTGGAAGGAATGGGAAAAGACCTATGACTAGGAGTGGGACAGTCAGGCTAAGAAAAATAATGTAAGTTTAGAAAGTATGAAATAAAAATTTAAAAACCTCCGACGATCTACGTCACATTTACGATGCAAAAAGGTCGGCCTGTCTACCAGTAGGTACATCCTGAGAATGCCACACTATCTCCCCTCGACACCGTACGATACCTAGGCTTACATAATGTAACAAAGCCAACATAAATGCCAAAAGAAATAAACTCAATATCCGCTACTGTCCGTACTTACACTGGATCTTGGGACAAAACAGTAAATCGAGCACCGAAAACAAACAATTAAATAAAATAAAAATTGTTACGTAAATACGAGATGTTCCAAATAGTGACGTCATAAAATTAATATTTTGACTTGCTGGGCGCCTTTACCAAATACTAAACATATACTTAAGTGCGACACGAACTGAAAAAGTTAGGGAACTCCTGCCAAGGAGTCTGGTTTCCGAGATATAAGCTATCAAAGTTAGAATCTTCTCACTGATGTCACCATGACCATAGTACTACTTTGATTTTACTAGCCACGCATAAAACTTATAATATCAATAGCTTGCATCAATACAAACCAGTAACTATTAAACAAAATCTTCTTCTAAAGCGTCACATTTCCAAGATTCAACTCATCAAAGTTACATTCTTTGGCATCATTTTCATGCCAAGATTATTAAAAACTCCAAAACTATTAGGAATCGCGGCACACACTTGGGGTATTTTCAAATACCGTTGGGCATGAGGAATGCTTTGCTTTTTATGACGTTTCTATATTTGGACCACTCAGTATATCACAAATTAGGTAAGTATTAGGCATACTCGGTATAAAATTAAATGTTAATTAAATTAGGTATAAATGTTAATTTGACAAACCAGATATTGTAATTATTGCGATTTGGATTCTGCGTTTCCCCGTTGCTGCTTAGTCCATCTGAAAAAAATAATAAATTAATTTTAATTATCTCTTTAAATTTAATCTCTTTGGTGTTTGTTGTTTGACGTACTTGACACCAAAACATAGCAATTATTAATTAAAAAACCGGCCAAGTGCGAGTCGGACTCGCGCACGAAGGGTTCAGTACCATTATTTATAAAAACGAAAAAAAAACACTTTTTTGTATCCCTTAAATATTTTTTTTCTGTTTTTATTATTTGTTGTTATAGCGTCAACAGAAATACAGAATCTGTAGAAATTTCAACTGGCTAACTATCACGGTTCATGAGATACAGCCTGGTGACAGACGGACGGACGGACGGACGGACGGACAGCGAAGTCTCAGTAATAAGGCCCCGTTTGAACCTTTGGGTACGGAACCCTAAAAACTGGTACCTATGGTTTTATTACGATTATCGTCTTGATAAAAATCTAAAAACGGAACGGTGGTATGGTAATGGTTTTGGTGGAATGGTGGTCATGGTTGGTCGTGGTAGTGGTATGGTGGTGGTGGTGGTATGGTGGTAGTGCGGTGGTTGTGGTGGTTTGGTGGTGGTGGTATGGTAATGGGAAACATGTTTCAACAACATCTTACGTCAATATGCCACAAGTATGAGGTTCGAGGACGGATGGAAACTATTAGTGCAACTGGAGCATTACAATGAACCAAGAAACACATTCGCAACCGGTCGGTGGGTTTGTACCTGGGTTTTTCTCAGGTTTCAGAAATGCTTATAATCGCTTCCAAGAGACCGGCAGTGTTGCAGGATGTCCTAATTCGGGTGCATCAAGTATTTAAATATAATTTTCAATAAACATCAATTAGTAGCCCTTATTTCTTTTAATAGGATATCCCTTGGCAGGTATTCTGTGTTTTGAGTAATTTACTGTTTATTTTTCACTATCAAAATACAATAAAACAGTCGTAAATTAATAAATTTAATTACCTTGAGGAGTTGGATAACCTCTCGTGACTGTATATAATGGCATCGGACGAGGTAAGGGAGAACTGTAATTTGATAAAAATATTATTTAAATAACAAAATATGGGTCAATGGGATAAAACGGGTTAAAAACATAAAAAATTAAATAATTTATTTCATACAAATGAACATTATTTACAAACTACAAATAAAATAAGTACAAGTATCAAAATTACAGGGACAAAAAAAATTCGTCGACATCGCTGTCGACAGGAAAAGTGCCTAGAAAGCTGGCCGCATTGCCACGTTGGATGGCAATGCTGATTCTTTGACCAAAAAAGAGGCCAGCCCTCTTTTTGTTTTTATTAAGCCCTCAAAATTATTTGTGCTTTTATCCAAAAACATCGCCCGTCTTGTCTTTGGGAATGGTAGTCGATGGGATGTGAGATCAATTATTCATTTTATTAAATTATTCGTTCGTTTAGAAGGTGCAGAATTACGAGCACACGCACGCCAAAATCTATATTAAGTTACCACCGTTAGTATATAATATATCTCGCGAGATTATAAACTGTGACCTTATAACGCATTCATTTTCGGTAGATTATAATTTACCCATGGGGGCTCAAAAGGCATAGCAAGTATTTTTAACCGCCAAGAAGCAACAGCATATCATGTTGGATGTCATGGTCCAGGTGTCAGCTGACTCTGCAGTCTAAATCTGCGCTACTAACTTCAGTAAAGATGATTTCATTGCATCCAAGCTGTTATTGTACCGGTTTCTCAAAAAGAATGACCAGATGCTGGCCTGCCGGTATGACGGGTCTAAGAGTAGCATAGAGGCCCTCATCACGCTACTAAAGAAGACCGATCCTGATGACGTGTCAACGTTTGTGTGGTGAACTTGCTTAAACTTCCTCCTGTCACTAACAACCACATCCATGTTACTAGATTATTGAAGGACTTTTTTTGTTCTCAAAGCAACTTTGAGGAACGTTTTCGTATTTTCGAAATCGAATCCGAGCGATTCGATTTCGATTCGATAAGTCGTATGTCTGTCTTATTTTGACATTACGAAAGCGAGCGAGATAGACATACGACTTTTCGAATCGAAATCGAATCCTAGCGTTTGTGAATACGGGGGCAGCATTCACAGAGAACTCGATGAACAAACACGAAAAAAAATACGCAATTTTGTTTACTTGGATGATACACTGTTTCATATTTTTTCCAGCTATTTTGATATAAAAATCAAACTACTGAACCGATTTTGATGAAATTTCTATGGAACCAATCGGAAAGTACCTATATCCTTTCACATAAACAATATTTTTTGTAATCGATTAAAAAATTACGGAGTTATAAGGTAACAAACATACAAAAAAACATACAGTCGAATTGATAACCTCCGCCTCTTTAGAAGTCGGTTAAAAATAAGGTTCAAATTGCAATAACTACCTACACAGGTCTTCTTAAAATATAACTATATTTAGTCCTAGCTCATCTATTGCAAGTGATTAAGTGACTTTAATTGGTTTTCTAAACTTCCCTGGGGTCTCCGGAAAAAAACCCAAATGTCCGATTTTTTTAAAGTCGTTTTCGTATCTTTTCGTATCGTCAGTTTAGGTAGTGGTAAACTAAGTCTGTTGCCTGGTTTCGTGTCAGCAGTTTCCTCGCCATCGCTAATCCTAACATTCTGATCCCGAGCTTGAAAAGGCTCCGACGATGGACGCGCTGAATAAATGATATGGATTTATAAAAGTTAAAAACGTACCTGGGTAGTATTAAATCTGGGGACTCTGACATTATTCTGGGACCTCTGGGGCCTTTGGAAGCCAACAGACCTGTGAATTGAAGTCAACTGCTGATTAAAAAGTATGTTAGTGTATGTTGAAATGTCACTTTCTCATAAGTACAGATTTTCACATCGCCAGCGACACTTATTCGTTTTCAGCGTTTTTGCTCGCGATATTGAAACCATGTGTTTGCATAGAGGGTTTTTATAGAGTTTACATTCATGCTTTGTGCATTTTCTGACTTCAGAATCTGATTGAGATTTTTGAAGTCAGAAATAAAATAAGGTGTCGTGTTTTAAACATATTGACATTTTATTTATTTTAACATTACCAATCATTCCAAGTCTTATAAAATGATAAGACCAGTACAGAACAGAACAGAACAGTAGGTAATCTGTAAACATATTTTAACCCAGAAACAAGGTGGGTACTGTTCCTCAAAACCATTAAAGTCAACAAGTGTATAAGTGTGATTTCAGCAATAACGACAGCTTTGCTGTCTATTATTAAAGATTTCCATTCTATTTCTCCAAAGATCAGCATCAGATCTGCACCAAATTCAAACGGACCACCGCGAAATGATACTCTTCCAAAAAAAAAACAGATTCATCGAAATGGGTTCACAATTTGCGAAGATGGAAAGAAAGAAAGAAAATACGTTTATTTGGCACAGGACACAAATACACATAGCATTAAAAAAGAAAATAAAATTTAAACCTAAACATTAATAAAAAAAAATAAAAAAATTAAACCTAATCATTAAAAAAAAAAAAAAAAGATATATAGGGTGTTTGGTGCATCGTGTGCGAAACTGAAATGGCGACTGGGGGGGTCATCTGCTATCCTTTCAGACCCCTAAACAATGGGGATGGAAACTGTGGAACTAATGGCGCTACCATAGCTGGTTCCAAGCATCGTCATTGGTTGAAAATCTGGTAATGTCATTTTATATTTCATAATAGCTCGACCTCATTGGTCAGATTGAGAACCAGCTATAGTGGTGCCATCTACAATTAGCTTTTAACGGGCTTCCCCATTCTCATGCCCTGTGGATTCTTTTTCATCGACTTTTTACTGTAAAAAAATACCCAAATTTAGTTTTAATTATTTTTTTTTTTCGTAGACTCTGAATTTTAATTTTATTTAGATGTGTGTTGTATTCCAGTACTTTTAAATTCAAAATTAGTGACATTAGCCATCCATTTTTTTTTAATTTCCTCGCAAAGTTTCGATTTCAATTAAAGCTGTCCATGTTGCAGCTATTAACATGGGTATAAAAAAAAAACCAAAAGCGACCGGGATCTTCCAACTCCCTAAAAATTCTCTAGTCTATCCTCTTGCTAGTGATGTGCCACATGCCATAAAAACAGCTGCAACTTTGCAAAAAAAAAAAAATGATGGCTAATGTCACTAATTTTGAATTTAAAAGTACTGGAATACAATACACATCTAAATAAAATTAAAATTCAGGGTCTACGACTTATACTTTTTTTTAAATTTGTATTTGAATGTAAAATTTGGGTATTATTTAATAAAACAATAAAAAGTCGATGAAAAAAAATCCACAGGCCATGAGAATTGTTTAGGGGTCTGAAAGGATAGCAGATGACCCCCCCAGTCGACCATTTCCATTTGGCACACGATGCACCAAACACCCTGTATAATGTGTGTGATAGCGCCATCACATTAACGAAAAATAAACATTTAGACGAATTGACAACCTCCTCCTTTTTGAAGTCTGTTAAAAAGAGTAAATAAAGTATGTGCCTAACTGGGCATGACGAGTGGATAGGTAGACCACGTGGTGGTGAATACGTGGGCGAAACGGGCTGTCGTCATACACTAGCTGGTGGTGGATAAGGGGCGAAACTGGTTTTTGTAGTACAGTAGCTGGTGGTGGATAGGGGGGCGAAACTGCTTGTTGTAGTTCAGTAGCTGGTGGTGGATAGGGGGTCGAAACTGGTTGTTGAAGTACAGAAGTTAATGGTGGATAGGTGGTGAAACTACATAGTTGATGTAGTACAGCAGTTAATAGTGGATAGGGGGTGAAACTGGTTGATGTGGTACAGTAGCTGGTGGTGGATAGGGGGGTGAAACTGGTTGAAGTATTGCAGTAGTTGGTGGTGGATAGGGAGTGAAACTGGTTGATGTAGTACAGTAGTTGGTGGTGGATAGGGGGGTGAAACTGGTGGTTGTAGTACAGTCGTTGGTGGTGGATAGGGGGGTGAAACTAGTTGATGTAGTACAGTCGTTACTGGTAGATAGGCGGGTGAAACTGGTTGATATAGAACATTACTTGGTGGTGGATATGAGTGGGAGACCAGCTGTAATCGACGACGAGGTGGGGGTAAACCAGCTGGTGTTGCTGATTCCAGAGACTACCTATTCCGGTCCACAACAGACACAGCCCACAACTATTGTTACAGCGTTAGAGCGGTTGCCGGCCATTTTATTCATTCTAATAATAAAAATACCATCCACGCTTTTAAGTTGCTATGATTATCGAGGCGTTGTCAACACGTCTCCCCTGATTCGCCAAAATGTATCAGTCGCAAGTTCATGGACACTTTTACGGCTGTTGATGGTATTTGTAGGCCACTGCCGACTGCCTTGGAAATAGGCACAGACACCACTCCAAAAAAAAATCAAAACAAAACCTGTACACTTTTGGGACACAGTTGCACACACACTTTAAATTTTTAACTCCCCACTTTTTGCGTCGCGGGTTATAAACAGCAGAAAATGGTTCCAAAATAATGAAGGTAGCGAACCTGTTACCGTATGAACTCTACTGCGAAACTTACATGTGCGGAGGGTGTTGATATCTAAACACGACAAAACAAAACAGATCTTATATGGATTTAATACATTCATTCATTGACACCCCAACCCAAAGTGTCGAATCAATTGAATACATGTTTTGTTTTA
This sequence comes from Cerastis rubricosa, assembly GCA_949152445.1. NCBI lineage: Eukaryota > Metazoa > Arthropoda > Insecta > Lepidoptera > Noctuidae > Cerastis > Cerastis rubricosa. The sequence continues at coordinate 17,545,827 of OX424523.1, read as the reverse complement.
TCGTGTAAGCACATCAGAACGTGTTGTATTTCGCAATGTTACATGTGTCCCATCCGAGGCTACCGTTACTACAGAAAAACCACCGATTTCAAGAGATTACAGACAGTAAAGATAATAAATTAGTTACGGTACCTGCTGCGCGCCAACCCCTTTGGGTTGTGAATAATATCGATCAGCGTCAAACGGGGAAAATGAGGCACAGATGACGTAGAGATGAGGGAACTGGGTACTGGTGCAGTGTTACCAGGGAAATTAAAATTCGAAATTACTCATTCAAATTAAAAGTAGAAGAAGAAACACCTTAGTAAAATTTAGATACCCTTTCGTACAAAAATAAATAAAAAATAAAAAACCTTTAAGCCGGCTCTACACGGTGTAAACAGACCCTTCACAAAGCCGTCAACCAAGCATTCTGTACATCAAACTAAGTAACCCTACGCAAAAATTAATGCCGGGAAACAAAATTTTTTTTTTGGGTAAAACGTCACGTATTACGGTAGAACTCAATGTAACGCATTCGAAACATTGTGCTGAAGGTTTTGATTTTCAGCAATATTAATCAATAACGCATGCATGTACACTTTTTAAGGTTATTAAAAGCGTCAAGAAGGACCGAATAAAGTTTTCAGTGAGCTTATACGTTTTTTCATCTAAGAGCTACGATTATTTTTCGATTTAATCGTGTATGTTTATTCTACAGGCACACATACAGTGCTTTTAGAGATACACGATTATGCAAAACGTTACTCCAGCAGGAAACGCAAAATCTCGAAAACCTAAAGAAGCACAAATTATATTTCGGGGCACATTTTTGCACAAATATAGGCTCTCTGCCCATGCGCAATATTTCTCTCTCCGATCATTTGTTTATAATTTTCCTGCTAGAAAAGCGTTCCCTAGCAGGAATCGTTTCTCCGTTAATTTCAAAACGGACAGGCGCACAAATTCTATAAGTAGCGCACATTTTTAGCTGATTACGCACTAAATATACGTTTCACTCATATCACTCTATGAGACACTTTCCTGTAAGGGTAACGTACACAAGTTATGATGACGAATAACTACCGGAAATACATAGTAAAGGATCGCACGGATGACATATGTCGGGCATGCCACCGTCCGGGAGAATCGATCTGACACATTATTTTTTCTGGGTGTTCTCGTCTGGCTAACGGAGAGTACCTGAGTAGACACAACCGCGTCGCAAAGTTTATCCACTAGCAAGTTGCTTTGAAGTACAATCTTGTGGAATCAGGAGTGCCATACTATAAGTATGCGCCAGTACCCAGTGCTCAATATGGTAATATTACGTTGTATTGGAATCGATCTAACGTCACTGACAGGACTATTGTTGCCAATAAGCCTGACATTGTGTTGATAGATCGATTGGAGCGTCATGCAATGATAGTTGACATAACGGTGTCGCAAAACGAGAACCTCGTGAAAGCAGAAAAAGATAAGCAAATCAAACATCTAGATCTGGCTCGCGAGGTGGTCAACATGTGGGACGTGAGTATAGCAGTCATTGCCGATAGTCGTGTCAGCCAATGGCTTATTAGCCAAAAACCTCGACCAACATCTGAGGAGTCTCTTCTGGATACGGCGCATAGGACGTTCGTACGGAGGTTCCTCTCTCAACTCTCCGGTAGGTCGGACCCTGTTCCCGATGCCGGCGGGCTACTATATTTTATATAGGTATTTTAATGTTTTTAGGGTTCCGAATCTCGAAAGAAAAAAAACGGAACCTTTTATAGGATCACTTTGTTGTCCGTCTGTCTGTCTATCAAGACACTTTCTCAGGAACGCGTGGAGGAATCAAGCTGGAATTTATATGAAATACTCAGGTCTACTGTCCCTTAGGGCTGTGAAAAAATCAAACTTCTAAGCCAACGCAATCAAAAGATACAGCCGTTTATGCCGCAAATTTCCGCAAAATTTCGACACTCGCAAAAGAATAAAAACCTACAGGGTATTTCCCGTGAACTCAAAATCTTGAAATTTGTTACGAAGCAACGTCTTATAGCTCAGATAAAGAAAAAATTGGGAAAACCGTAAATTTTTACTTACATTATATAATAAAAATATTTTTAATAATTTTTGTACGGAACCGTCGGTGCGCGACTCCGACTCGCACTTAGCCTGTTTTTTTTTTTAAATTAATAAAGTTTTAATAAAAAAAAAACAGGCTAAGTGCGAGTCGGAGTCGCGCACCGAGGGTTCCGTATCTTTTGAACGAGTGACCGACATATTCTGATATATTTGGCGACTGATTCCGACTAATTGGCGACAAAATATGGGAGAAAACAGATCTTCGCTAGGTGCCCTAGTTTTTGAGATATAAATGTGGCCCTGCTGGGGAGACTCTCTCCAGATCGGCCACCTATAAACCCTTTATATCTTTTGAACCAGTGACCGACAAATTGTGATATTTGGCGACAAATTTCGACTAATTAGCAACAATTTTTTTGTTTTCAGAATTAAAATCCCTGATGGTGGCCCTGCCAGAGTCAGTGTCACAAAACATTAAATAATTGGTATGAGAATCAGAAGTAAGGAGACGAAATAAAGCACAGTACCACTTCCTCTTTCTTCGTTGTATTTATCTCAACAATAATAATTAGGACATATCACAAAAATAATGTAAAACCGCTCAGGTCAAAACACCCGCCATACCATAGACCAAGCCGCTATTCGCTTTTCCCGCCATTTGTTTTTTTTTTTTCTATTTTAAAAACGTAACTTTGCACAGACCTAATATAACACTTTTACTGATACAAAATTTTAAACAAATAAAATGTAACATGGCAGAAAACGAATATACGAAAATCATATTATGTATGACTAATAATTCAGTAGAATTTAAAACACAGTACCTAGCCGCTCCAGCTGTTTATTCGTCTTTGACAACTCAAAGGGCTGGCTGCTGCTAGGGTTGCGCAATGGTAGACCGCGAAATTCGAATTTTCTTACGTTTTTTGCAATTTACAGCTCAATACGAAGTATATGTTATTTATTTATAAAAAAAAAACTGTTTCTTAGCTTAAAATTATTGAACCAGCAGACTTTATTTACTTTTTTTTTTTACTTGGTTAATATTTATATAATTTAACAGTCACATTGTCCTACAAATTGCGTGATACTTTATCGCGGTCCTACAATAGATTTGTTTTGTTTTTTATTTGATTGATTTGTCAATTTAATACTAACTATCGTGTGTAGATACATTGTATAGACTCTGATATACCAATAATAATGTTGGCAAATTTTAAGCATTTATAAGATCAAATTCTACGAGTAAAAAAAAGTACTTCTAACATAAATGAAATTTATGCCAAGCTTGGAGATCAATTATTGAAGAGTATGTACCTATGTAGAGTGTATTCATTAAAAACAAAAACATATTTCAACAAAGGACGGTATGAGTTATTTGAAAAAGAGTAAAAATCATAAAAAATTAAAATGAAGAAATTTTAAAACAAAAATCGTAGGAAATGATCCTTCCAGTTTGCCACCAACAAAACAAGAATTGTTGCAACAAATCAAAAGAACTGCATTCATCTGCAATGTATCAAATTATTTAGATAATTATCTTGAGATGTAACAAAAATAACCCAGTTAGTAATAAATTGTTGAGTATCATCAAATCAACATGTTTTATCCTTGCTACCTCTGATAACTACACAATCGAGATTTTTACAGGAAATGGTTGGGCGTCTCCAAAATGAAGCTACTCACGGAAAATTAGCTTGATAGTAATCAAGTGCAAAAATGTACCATGTATCCTGGATTATTTCTCATACTAGTAGTATAAGAATCTAGTTACTTATCTCCTTTGGAGACTGTACATGCCGAGCGAAGAATTAAAAAGAATGTAATAGTTATTTGTGCAACAAGAGAGCAAAGTTGGTTTTTGCCGCGAGTGTTGATTTTGAATCCCGAGTAAGCGAAGGATTCTATATTTGAATCACGAGCGTAGCGAGTGATTCTTGGTTAGAATCCTGAGTGCAGCGAGGGATTCAAAGACACGAGCGGCTTTCTAAAAAAATAATTAAAAAGTTACTTTGTCTCACTCAGTGAGCAAAATCGTATTTTGCTCACTGATTTCAGGCAGCAAAACCTACATGTTGTGAAAATAGTATATTTCATTGCGAGTGCGGAAAGCCTGTCATTGCAAAGAGTTCCGACAAATGTCTACCCGAGCCGAGGCGCAGCCGAAGGTGAGGGTTGACAGTCGGAACAAGTTGCAATGACGGTTCCGCACGTGTACTGAACAACTATTTTTAATACAGTTGCGAAAAAATTAAGCAATTTAATAAAGAATATTTTTGGAAAATGGCGCCAACCGTAAAAGAATAGAAGCTGAGATTTTTTTTGGTTTTCTTTACCCATTCTGGGTAGGCAAAGGGAACTATGCCCATACAGCCAAGTCTTCAGTAGATATTTTTTATTGATATGAAATGAAAATGAAATGAAACCTAACCTAACTCATTGAATCAAATCATTAAACCTGATATTGAAACAAATTAGTAGCTTCTTTTTAGTAATATTTGCATGAATCATAAAAACTTCTATGATATTTTTTTAGTAAAAACTCCGTGGTTGATTTTTTTCTTTTTAATAGACATTATTTTGACAGTTGGGAAAGAGAACGCACGAGTTCGGAAAAGGTAAAGAAAAAGCTCGAGTGTGTAATAGCCCACATCCCGAACGCTATACGTCCCTGCAATACGCCACTTTTTGAGCAACTGTATTAAAAAATATTTTTTCTACCAAGTTGGTAGTACCAACCCGTTGATTTCATAATGTTGGTCAAACTGTAACTTGATTCTAATTGGGTGATTGGATAATACAGTGGACGCCGTGAGGTGGCGCTTGAGCCTTTAATTCTCCCGCCAAAAGTGCCAAAACACGCGGGCAGGCAGAGTCGATCCAGACTACGAAACTGTCACGTCCAATATCAAGCCAAAGTTGCTTAAATTGCTACGTATTGTAATTATAATAATAAGCCTTTTTTTCCATACTAATATTATAAATGCGAAAGTCGCTCTGTTTGTTTGTTTGTATGTATGTTTGTTTGTTTGTTTGTTACCTTTTCACGACTAAACGGCTGATCGGATGTTAATGAAATTTGGCAAGAAGATAGATTTTAACCTGCGGAGGACATAGGCTATATATCATCACGCTACGACCAATAAGAGCGGAGCAGCAATGAAAAATGTTGCGAAAACGGGGAAAATGTGACGCAGACGAAGTTGCGCGGGACAGCTAGTTTCCTATAAACCATAAGAAACATTTACACACTACATATTCTTATTCTAATGTTAGTAAGTGACTCTAATGTTAGTTTTATATTTATATAATTATCTATTGTTATAGAAACCCCTTGATAGGGTATAGGCCTCCTCCAATTTCTTCCTTTTCTCCCTGTCCTGCGCTGTTCTAGACCAGTTTTTCCCCGCTACCGATATGATGTCGTCCACCCATCGTTTTTTCGGTCTGCCTACTTTCCTCTTTCCTTGAGGACCGGTCCATTTAGTACACTTGAGAGTCCACCTCTGGTCGGTGTATCTTGCTACATGGCCGGCCCAGTTCCATTTTAGTTTTAGTGCCTGATGTAGCGCATCTGTGAGTATTGTCTTTTTTCTTATTTCTTGACTTCTTATTTTGTGAATTTTCCTTAGGTTTAATATACTTCTTTCCATTGCTCGTTGACAAGTATTTATTTTGTTACGGATCTTGTTTGTAAAGGTCCAAGTTGGGGAGCCATAGGTCAGGCAAGAAAGAATGCAAGTGTCCATTACAGTCTTTTTCATATCTAGGTCGTAGTTACCTTTCAGTATTTCCTTCCGCGCCCAGTATTTGTTCCAGCTGCATGTGATTCTTCTGTTGACCTCGTCTTCATTATTTGCTTTAGAAAATGATACTTGCTTTCCTAAGTATATGTAATTCTCAACATACTCTAGTTCTACACCGTCTAACATGACTTTTCCTTTTATGCTGTTTGACATTATTTTTATTTTACTAAGATTCATATGCAAGCCTGCGTGTTTGCTTACTTCATTTAGTTGAGATATCATGTTTTCTAGCTTCTTATGGGTTTCGGCGAAGACTGCGATATCGTCAGCAAATCTCAAATGAGTGAGGCGTGTGTTGTTGATTAGGATGCCTTCAGAGGCCCAGTTTAGTTTGGAGAATATGCACTGTAGGACCGCTATAAACAGTTTTGGGGATATTGGGTCTCCCTGCCTAACGCCTCGGGCTATTCTGATCTCATCACCTTGCGATTCTAATTTGACTCTGCTCACACTACTCTGATATATGTTTTTTAAGGTTCTAGTGATAATTGGATCTATATTGCAGTTGTGTAAAGCTTGCCAAATAGAGTTATGATAGAGGCTATCAAATGCTTTTGTGTAGTCGATGAAACCTATATACAGGTTTTTGTTATACACTGTATATTTTACTACTACTTGTTCTAGCGTGTGAATGTGGTCCATAGTCGAAAATCTGGGACGAAAACCTTCTTGTTCTACTGGTTGCATACTGTCTATTTGTGGGCTGATTTTATTTTGTATAATTGAAGTGAAAATCTTGTACACACTTGAGAGCAGCCTTATCGGGCGGTAGTTAGCGATGTCGAGTGGATCTCCCTTTTTATACAGCAGTATTATGTCTGATATTTGCCACTGCTCTGGTATTAATCCTGTACTTAGAACAATATTAAATATGCGTGTCAGTGGTCCGGTGAGTAGTTTTGCACCTATTATTAACGCCTCATTCTTTATACCATCGGGCCCAGGGCTCTTCTCTTGCTTCAACTGTTTGATAATATCCAAGATCTCTGTTTCTTTTATAATAGTTGCTTCGTTGGTATTTGTCTCTAAGTTGTTTGTTTCTATGACCGGTGTAGTGTCATGTAGCTTGTTAGCATAAATATTTTTGTAGAATTCCGTAGCGCAGGATATTATATCTTTCCTTAAATTTGTTTCATTTTGCCCATCTTTTAAGCTCTTGATCCATTCAGTATGAGTTATTAGTTGTTTGTAAGCTCTTTTGGCGCTTTTATAGTGCGTTAAACTGGTCTCTAGTATTTTTTTCCTGTGCTGCTTGTAATCATTTCTTATTGACTTACTAGTTTGTTTGAATAGGAATGATAACTCTTTTTTCATATCTTGTGATTTGTTCTTGGTTTTATAAGTTCTGTGCGTCTTTGGATCAAGAGTTTGGTTGTTTCATTGAAGAAATAGCAACTATTATCTTTGCTTCTGTTTATGGTCTCTTGTTTTAAGCTACTTTTTATACAGCCTTCAAATTTATTATAAGTTTCTAATATGTTATCTTCATCAAAGTAGGTTAGGTCCTTAATATTTTGTAAGTTAGAAAGGTATGTTTTTATTTCTTTGTCAGTTTTAAGCGATGACGCAGAGTTTTGGAAGTTTTTCCTACTCTTTCTGGCGCTTTTTATGATTGCTGTTGCTCTTACCATTCGATGATTGACGGGAAAATTTACACATAATAAAGTCGATTTCGTTTTTTGTTTTTCCATCTGGGGATATCCAGGTCCATCTTCGATTATTCTTCTTTTTAAAATACGTATTCATGACGGAAAGTTTATATTCAAAGGCGTATTGTACTAGCATTTCTCTATTGTTTTTGGGGTATTTTTTGGAGGTTTGTGGTCATACTCTTCCACGGTGACCAGCCGGGTTGGAAGATAGAGAGGGCCGTTGGTTGTTATTCTTTATTAGTTTTTGTGTGATTTGAGTTCTGCCTATGGGACGGGTTTTGTTCTGGGAGTTGAAGCGTTGGTTTCTTTATAATGAAGTTATTCATGTTGTTTGTTTTTTTTTTTGTAGGTTGTTTTTTATTATTAATTTCGGTTACTTTGTGGTGATCCGGTGTTTCAGGGGATTCTGATTGGCTCCGCTTGGGTATTCTTGTCTATAATCAAAAGTTTATCATACTTTAGGAAAGCCTTTTTCCCCTGTGCTTTTTCCTTCTCTAATCGTATTGTAATTTCCGAGTAATTAACGTGACCGTGATTTGTGTTCAAACCTACGTTTCACTGGTTTCCCCGAGTACCCACCTTCTTCATGGAACCCGAATCAAGAAACAATAAAGATGACCCTTGTTATCGTTACGCCCACGCGCCCACCGTCATATATAGCGTACTTACAGTTCAACTGGTGTAGGTTATTGAAAAATATTTTTCACACCACCTGCTCGAAAATGTCAAATTATATGTCAAGCAACCTTAACCTAAAGTGAGTCATTAGTGGCCGGGGGCACAGCCGGTCAATAATGTTGTACTGGATTTCATTATGACCCGCTGATCAATAATGTGATTTGAATTTGGAATCTCACATGCTCAGCTAAATTGGCGGTATAGTACTAACAAACAACAACAACAACTTTGGTGCCAGAAAGAGGAAAGGTATTCTCGATACCCTTACTACACGTGGATGATATTCTCGATTTCCTACAAAATCATAACGATTGCTTCTTCATATCGTTGCCATGTTTTCGGAGACATAATTTTGTAAGAATAATTAGATAACTACGAACCATTTTTAAAAAGGACTGGATTTACATTAAAACTGGCATTAATAATAACAAATACCGTACCGCGCCGTAATACCGTAATAGTAATTGGCTGTAACATTAGTTAATTTATTTTAAGTAAACTGCGCAAAGATTGCTGTGGATTTTGTGATTAAATAAATTAATAATAAAACCTTTTAGTACTACAGTCGATTTATCAGATTTTATCAAAATACTCTATTTTCACGAGCGTCTCCAATGACGTTCTAAATTCAAAATTCATACAGCCAGTCATCCAAAACCATTCTACCAGCCCTGTATAAAGCTTAGTTTACACAAACGCCACTTCCATGAGAGTGATATCAATAGACACACACGACAAAACAGTAGAAGAGACTTTTTTTTTTGAAAATCGAATTGATCGTGTCGTAAGCAGCCAACTACTTATTGGTAGACGCAATAAAGGCGCGAACTTTTGGCAAGTATTATAATTATGTCGAGTGATGCAAGTGATTGTACTCTTGAATTCATTACAACCGAAGCTAATAATATTTCCAATGATTTACTGCCGGAAAAGTCAAAGGAAACTTATATAAAAGCCTACGACAATTTCCAAAAATGGAAAAGTACGAAAGGTAGGGAAGTCATGTCCATTTCGGAACCAGTTCTATTAGTGTATTTTCAGCATTTATCTTGTACTCAGAAGTCAAGTAGCCTATGGTGTAGGTACTTATTCAATGATTAGGTCAACAATAAGCATGAAACACAATATAGACATCAAGACATACGCTAAGCTATTAGCATTTTTAAAGAGGAAATCGGAAAGTCACCAATCAAAGAAATCGAAAGTTTTCACACCTTTGAATGTTGAAACTTTTTTAAATGAAGCACCTTATCATAGTTATCTTGCCGTAACAGTAAGTACATCATTTTATTTTTAACTAAATAAAATACAGCATGGTAGCAAATAGCAACAAGAACGCTTACGTATACTTACTGAATTTACGTATGTTGTTAGTAAAATTTATTTTTATTTTTGTTACAGGTGGCTTTAATTATTGGAGTGAATGGGGCTTGTCGTTGTCAAGAAATGGTAAACATGAAGGTCCAAGATATAAAAAAAAACACTCAGAAGAGTTGTTATTGATTAAGTTGCCAGACACTAAAACCAAAAGGGAAAGGTCATTTGTCATCCGCGGAGCATATGTAAAGGTTGTGGAAAAGTATCAAGCTCTGCGGCCTCCTAACATAAACACTAACCGATTTTTTGTAGCGTTCAGTAGTGGAAAATGCACCCGTCAAGTGATTGGGAAGAACAAAATAAGTGCCATGCCGAAGGAAATTGCCAAATACTTAGGATTACCAAAAATCGAGCTCTATACGGGTCATTGTTTTTGTCGAACGTCGGCTACACTGTTGGCGGATGCGGGAGCAGATATAACCCAAATAAAACGCCATGGTGGCTAAAAATCGGATACAGTAGCGGAGGGCTACATTGAAAATTCTGTACAAAACAAAAGTAAAATAAGCTGTCAAATTGGTAACAGCATCACTTTAAAAACGTCATCTGATTCTTTTTCACCACAACCTTCAACATCACACCATCACATTCCATCTTTCCCTGAGCCTCATGCACCACCTTCACCAACTTTCACCACCCAAAATGCTGCTCTGCAAATACAAGATTCTGAAGCATTGACGAGCAATACTCAAATAAATTCCACATCAACATCTATAAAAATACCAAATAAAAAATTAACTCTCCCGAATCCTTCATTGCGCTCGAGATTCAATATGACGCCCGTGACATAAGACACAACTTTAGCCCCTCGGTGCATAATCTACTATAGTATAGATAGGCTTACATTTGTCTGCATTTTCAAATGTTATTTAGTTTCCATTCATGCTGACAGTTACATCAAACTATACAGCGATCGATTGTGTTAAGTGTTGCACAGTGTAGTGCAAAGCAAACAGAAATTGCCACAAAAATAGACCTTCTTAATGCTTGCAACGTGCCCATTGCAGCCAGGATCCAGTGTTGTCAAAGAACAGGATTTAAAAAATAACAATGTTCTTGTTTGAAATAAGTATTATATTAATTAACAAAATAAATTATGTAATTTCTGCATGAAGTATTCTAGTAACAGTCGTGTAGTAACAGTTTAAAAAACTATGGATTTAGTTTTAAAAATAACAGGTTTAAGGACATGTGCAACTTGTAGCGTTTATAAGGTCCTGTTTAGAGTTAGAACATTAAGCTTACAACTGCTTACGTCTTAGATCAATGTCATAAAAATGCTTCTGATATTGGGACAAAGTGTTTGTCTCTATTTGAGGCAGGCTCTGTACATTAGCTAATACTGCTCGAGGGTTAACTCTTGACATTTTAAAAGGTCCTACCTAAGTATTTGACTGAAATAATTCAAATTCGTGACTTATGAAACAAAAGAATATGCTAAAACCAATACTCCAGAAGCAGGTTTGGAAGAAGGAACGACTAAATTTATTGAGGCTTAAGGCTGCCCGCGCACGTCCGATAATTGGTGACCGATATTTTGTAGGAGAAATATAGAACACACTGATATAGCAATAGTTCAACGCACACGTCCTGGTCAGAAATCGAGGACAATAATCAGAGGAAAAATTGGCCCGATTATTTGTCCTACAAAAAGTCTGACGTGAGCGGACAGCCTTAGGCCGTGTCGTGATGGCTACTTTTTTAATGTTACATGGGAAGCGGCAGGGAACAAGTTCAAGCCAAATGCTAGTCCGTTCACTTTTGTTTTACGTCTAATTTCGTGATCCAGTTATTTATATTTTTCTTAGCTACAATAATTAGGTTGATGTAAGTAAAAAAATTGTGTATGGACTGTAGTCATATCGTGTCGTTCAGTCGGTTTAAAGTATTACCGCGCAGCTAGCAGTAGTAGGCTAAATATCAAGTGAATGATCCTTGATAGCTTCAGCCATCGATAGCTCAAGGCATAATAGCCAATGCGCGGCCCGCCCTACGTATTCGAACGCTGTCTTGTTTTGTTTAGATGCGTGTTTCCCTCTTTCTACACTAAGAGTATGACTAGTGAAGTGCACGTCACTCTTTTAGTACGTAAGAAATCAATACTTCACTATGCCACCTGTAGCAGCTGAATTATGTGGATAATCTGTAAGTAAAGCACGGTTCACTAATGTTTCACCAAAACATCTTTGACAAATTTTCAATTTACAACCAACGTTTAATTTACTTCACAAACAACTTTATTCCGCTAATGTTTATTTTATAAACTCTCACTTTACAAACGTTTATTTGGCAAATGATTCTCTTCTCTTCTCAAATTTATAATTTCTTTATCATTACTGACCGCTGATTTACATGGTCCAAAATATCCATAGTTATGCCTACAATGACATGGCGCTGCCGGTTGACTACATGGCGGAGCACTATACATTTTGTGTTGGTGTTTTTGTAGTGGCAATTTATTTAGGTAGTTTCGATCATTTTTAGTGTAGGTACAAATTCGCCTGCTCAAGGTCATTTGAAATTGAATCATGTTTGCAGGGTTTAAACTAACCTAACACGAAGGTAGTGACGGGGTCTTGGTTCGCTCGCTCACAAGACGCCATAGCCTTCGAACCTAGCCCTTGCGGGTCGGAGTACCCCGCCGCGCATCGCTCGCTATTGAACCCGAAGTTTTTGTTATTTTAGTAATTTAAGTTACTTATTACCTACCTACTTTTTATTTTTTATTAATGTGGGGGTACTAATAGATACACCTCTGCCTAACCCTTCGGGGATTACAGGCGTGATATTATGTTGTGTTGTAATTAAAATAACCCTTTTGCATTTCATGTATAGGAAATTTCATAATAATGCAATATGAAATATTTGGTTTCATTTGAATCGTCTTCTAATTGGTCTTAGACGTAAATTTTTACAAACGATTTTGATCCCTACTTCACGCACGATTAGAGTTTAAGTTTGCCGGTATGAGTGTAACCCATTTGGGTTCCTCGGGGTCTTAACGGCGGATGACGTAACTAACCCATATGGGTTCCACGGTGCCGTGCAGGTTGCTTGCAACGTGCCCATTGCAGCCAGGATCCAGTGTTGTCAGAGAACAGGATTTAAAAAATAACAATGTTCTTGTTTGAAATAAGTATTATATTAATAAACAAAATAAATTATGTAATTTCTGCATGAAGTATTCTACTAACAGTCGTGTAGTAACAGTTTAAAAAACTATGGATTTAGTTTTAAAAATAACAGGTTTAAGGACATGTGCAACTTGTAGCGTTTATAAGGTCCTGTTTATAGTTAGAACATTAAGCTTACAACTGCTTACGTCTTAGATCAATGTCATAAAAATGCTTCTGATATTGGGACAAAGTGTTTGTCTCTATGTGAGGCAGGCTGTACATTAGCTAATACTGCTCGAGGGTTCACTCTTGACATTTTAAAAGGTCCTACCTAAGTACACACATCAAAAGTGTCTAGGGATCAAGCATTTTTATGCGGATTTCTTGAGATTGAGATGTGGCTTTGTAATAAATTTATGATTTTATAAATTTATATGGATCCTTTTTGGTGCATTTCATAATTTGAATCAGGAACTGTGAATCAAATTCGAGTAAAAGATGAAAATCAGCTGTCAATATTTTCCCTATAAAAACATACAATGCATTGAAGACATTATTAGTGCTACTGTTTCCCTACTACTGATTAAAACCAACGTTATTATGGAGCGGCGACGTCATTTAAGCAGGGAAGAAATGCTCAGAGCCGTGGGAATGATAGAAGCTGGTTCCCGGCAACGTACTGTGGCTTTAGCTCTGAATACAAGTCAGAGTGCTATCAGTCGACTTTGGACACGTTACCGAAGCACTGGTACCGTGGCTGAGCGCCATGGAGGACGGTATCGCTGCACCACACGGAGACAAGACCGATACATTCAAATCTTAACTCGAAGAGCTCCAACAATAACCGCCATGATGTTAGCCGTGAGGCTTCATCACTCTTCAGGGAACTTAATTAGCGACCAAACAGTCAGAAACCGCTTGCATGAAGTGAACCTTCATTCCCGAAGACCGCTACGGGTACCACCTATAGCAATGCACAATCGTAGGATTCGATATCAATGGGCTCTTGAACACAGAAATTGGGCAGAAGAACAATGGCGTTTCGTGTGCTTTTCTGATGAGTCTCGTTTTGGTATGAGACCGGATACAAGACGTATACGACACTGGAGAACCCCTGGACGCCAACAGCGATTAAAATCCTGCCAGGAAGTCCATCCTTATAGTGGTGGAACCATCATGGTATGGGCGGGTATTTGGATCGGCGGAAGAACTGAGTTGATTTGGATCAGAGGCAACCTCAACGCTCAAATTTATGCTGAGACGATTGTATCAGACGTCATCGTTCCTCTACAAGTGCAAATCGGTCCCTTATTTCAGTTAATGCATGATAATGCACGACCGCACACCGCAAGAGTTGTAAGACAGACTCTCGCCGCAGCTAACATCAATGTCCTGCCCTGGCCTGCTCAGTCGCCAGACTTGAACCCGATTGAGCATGCATGGGATATGCTACAGAGAAGAGCTCTGCCGAATATGGAGGGTATCCAGTCGCAAGAAGACCTTTTTTTGTTGTTGCAACGAACATGGGCGGCCATTCCACAGCGTGATTTGGATGAACTCATTTTGAGTATGCCAAACCGATGTTCTTGTGTTGTTAGTGTTCGCGGTAGGAACACGGATTATTAATTGTTTAAGTTACCCAATAAAATTTTAAAGAAAACTGTTATTTCAGTCTTTTTTTCGAACTTTAATGTTAGTGGTTCAAATGTCAAAAATCCCTTTATTAGAAAATGGCAAATTTCTTTATTAATGCAAAGGTGACTTGGTTTATCGTTACTGTGACAAACGAAAACACTTTATTTGATGAATCCTTAAAGAAAATTTTAATTAATATCAATCAGGAGAAAAGTGATTGCAAAAATATATGTTGATCCCTAGACACTTTTGATGTGTGTATTTGACTGAAATAATTCAAATTCGTGACTTATGAAACAAAAGAATATGCTAAAACCAACACTCCGGAAGCAGGTTTGGACGAAGGAACGACTAAATTTACTGAGGCTTAAGGCTGCCCGCGCACGTCCGATAATTGGTGACCGATATTTTGTAGGAGAAATATAGAACACACTGATATAGCAATAGTTCAACGCACACGTCCTGGTCAGAAATCGAGGACAATAATCAGAGGAAAAATTGGCCCGATTATTTGTCCTACAAAAAGTCTGACGTGAGCGGACAGCCTTAGGCCGTGTCGTGATGGCTACTTTTTTAATGTTACATGGGAAGCGGCAGGGAACAAGTTCAAGCCAAATGCTAGTCCGTTCATTTTTGTTTTACGTCTAATTTCGTGATCCAGTTAGGTATTTATATTTTTCTTAGCTACAATAATTAGGTGGATGTAAGTAAAAAAATTGTGTATGGACTGTAGTCATATCCCGTCGTTCAGTCGGTTTAAAGTATTACCGAGCAGCTAGCAGTAGTAGGCTAAATATCAAGTGAATGATCCTTGATAGCTTCAGCCATCGATAGCTCAAGGCATAATAGCCAATGCGCGGCCCGCCCTACGTATTCGAACGCTGCAGCGTTCGAATACGTAGGGCGGGCCGCGCTGTCTTGTTTTGTTTAGATGCGTGTTTCCCTCTTTCTATACTAAGAGTATGACTAGTGAAGTGCACGTCACTCTTTTAGTACGTAAGAAATCGATACTTCATTATGCCACCTGTAGAAGCTGAATTATGTGGATAATCTGTAAGTAAAGCACGGTTCACTAATGTTTCACCAAAACATCTTTGACAAATTTTCAATTTACAACCAACGTTTAATTTACTTCACAAACAACTTTATTCCGCTAATGTTTATTTTATAAACTCTCACTTTACAAACGTTTATTTGGCAAAATATGATTCTCTTCTCTTCTCAAATTTATAATTTCTTTATCATTACTGACCGCTGATTTACATGGTCCAAAATATCCATAGTTATGCCTACAATGACATGGCGCTGCCGGTTGACTACATGGCGGAGCACTATACATTTTGTGTTGGTGTTTTTGTAGTGGCAATTTATTTAGGTAGTTTCGATCATTTTTAGTGTAGGTACAAATTCGCCTGCTCAAGGTCATTTGAAATTGAATCATGTTTGCAGGGTTTAAACTAACCTAACACGAAGGTAGTGACGGGGTCTTGGTTCGCTCGCTCACAAGACGCCATAGCCTTCGAACCTAGCCCTTGCGGGTCGGAGTACCCCGCCGCGCATCGCTCGCTATTGAACCCGAAGTTTTTGTTATTTTAGTAATTTAAGTTACTTATTACCTACCTACTTTTTATTTTTTATTAATGTGGGGGTACTAATAGATACACCTCTGCCTAACCCTTCGGGGATTACAGGCGTGATATTATGTTGTGTTGTAATTAAAATAACCCTTTTGCATTTCATGTATAGGAAATTTCATAATAATGCAATATGAAATTGAACTGAAAATGTTTTACATTTTCAGTTCAAACTTTGTTTTACGAGGTGACATGAATATTAAATCAAATGTTTGTCAAATAATACGTTATCAAGTAAAGGTTAAAGTATAAATATCTGTTTAAGTAAATTATTTGCCAAACTTGTTGATGCAAAATGATGAAATGACCAATCATGTATTTGCCAATCGTTACTCGTCAAATGAAAAACTTTGTTAAAACACCGTAAAGCACAAGTATTTTTAACCGACTTCTAAAGGAGGTTATCAATTCGGATGTTTGTATTTTTTTTAACGTATGACCACGAAACTGTTCGGAATAATAAATCAAAAATCCCTTCGGACATTATTGTACAACAATCTATATTCATATCCAGGTACGTATGATGCTCATTCTGCATGTCACATAACATTATTTTAAAGACGTCAAACTATTTGTGCTCAGGCGCTCTCACACCGGAAGTATTCGCCTGTAATTGTAAAAGTTCAGATTCGAGCATTATATTTGTGAGTGAGGAGAGCCAAAAATTATATAGTGCTCAACTTGTAATGAAACAATTTGTAACAATCTCTGTTTATTTACAAAATCCATTAAATAATGTATACAGGATGGCGCCGACAATACGACAATAAATTAAACTGATATACCTCATGCTCGGCATAACCCTCTTATATCGAGTGCGTAACACCGAAATCCGTCGAGAGTCTACGGCCTCCGGGACCGGGCGGTGCGCCTCAAGTGGACCTGGGCAGGACATCTGGCTAGACGCGGCGATGGCCGATGGACCAAAGCTTTGATCGAGTGGTGGCCAAAAAAACCAGAGCTCTCCTAAAGGTCGTTGGGTCGACGATATTGTCAAAGTCGCGGGGAACACCTGGATAAGGGCCGTACAGAACCGGGAAGTGTGGCAGAAAAAAGTGGGAGCCCAGCAGTGGGAGTTTCCGGGCTGATATGATGATGATTCCTCATGACTTTCCCAGTCTGCATACAAAAAATCATTTGAATGTAGCACCGATAGCCATTAATTTACGGCATTAACGACCCCCGCATCGGTATAAACACATACTGCCAACTAGCTACTTCCTAAACCTTTGCCAAAGAATTAGTGCAAATTATATCTAAGGTTGGTAAACCAATATTTATAAATGGTGTTGTACTTCGTTAACAGTTTTATGCTATTTACTTTGTTTTTAAAGTCGATGTTAGGATTTATTTCATAGTTTTATTATATTCCTATGATCTAGTATTATCAGTATTTTCATTTATTTTCGTATTGTCGACGCCAACCTGTATAAAGTTATGCTCAAAATCGAATATTGGTTTGTTACATTACAGGCGAATGCTCAGGCGAGGGGCTGCCTTATTTTACAGACGTCATGCGACGGGCGACCATGCATCCATACGTTGCTTGTCCGAAATATCCGTCGGTGCTTTTGTACAGCGCCTATAATGTTCAGTCACAGTCACAGTTGTACAACTGTTTAGCCGATTCGTTATGTGGTCATTATGCGAAATTTTTCCGATTTACGAGATTTTATGCTTAATATTTAATAAATAATAACATATTATACATATTACACTTAATATATTTCTATAAGTTTCAATTAAGACGCTGTGCCTCGTCAAAACAGGCAACTTTGAACAGTTTTTTAGCCAAATGTATACATTTTAGAGCAACAAAAAAAATATATGTTACTCTTGACCATATTTATGAGGGAACCTTCGGGCCCAAAACACGTTTTTGGAAAAAAATCCTGATAAAAAAAAATCGAGAAGTTCTGATTTTCAAGCAAGTGTAACTGTATTACTGCTCAACTAATCTTGACTAAATTAATAACAGTGATGTAATATAAAATAATAAAGGGAACTGTCGGTTTTTTTTTTCGTTTTATTTACTATATTTGTAAGGATTCATGTTTTTAATGATAATTATTCGAACAAGTCGAACGAAACATCACGCCATTCGCGGCGTCTTGTCGCATCTCTTTTATTTCTACGCAGAGTGACAGTGACCGCTGAGGCGCGCTGCTAGATGGACGTATGTCACTTTTTTCCGCTCGCCGCTCAGATTTTTTCAATTAAATTTCGATCTGTTTGTTGTTGACAGCTGTTTATTATATTTTATTTTATGATTAGTTTTTCGTTCGCGTAAATTTTTGTTCGATTTTAGTCATAAAATGTGTAAATAAAAAATTAGTGATCATCAGTGGCGAAGAGTCAAAATTGTGGGTGGGGAACCTCAGTGGCGAAGGGTCAAAGTTCTGCAAAGGGAATCCGAAAACTTAAATAATGTAATTTTGTTTATTCGTCATTCCCGTTTTCAGCGATCCCGAAAACCAAGAAAATGACCCCCATGACGAAAAAACTGAAAATTTCATCCGCACCATCTTGAAGTTTTTTTTTTACCAAATCTTCGTTATCAGCGACCCCTAAAACTACAAAAATGACACCAATGATAAAAATATCGAAAAATTTCGTAAGCGCCAACTTCGTCTATTTTGTAAATTGTCAAGAATAAAATGTAGAGGAACCATAAACAAAATAAAAGTGATTTATCATATGTAAATAAGTCAACTAAAAAGCGCGAGAGATACCATATATGAAAACGTCTTATGTTAGATGTCTTCTAACATAAGACGTTTTCATATATGGTATCTCTCGCGCTTTTACATTTTGAAGAATTGTGTCGTGTAGAATTTATATATTTAGATTTTGCTAAAATCATCAAAAAAAGAAATAAAATTTATTTAGACTTAGATTGTTTTAATTTAGTGTATTCTTACTGTTCGTTCACCTCTTCATGCATATCTCCATCCGCCCCGTCCGTATGTCCACCCTTTCATTCGTCTATCCACGCACCCGTGTGTCCAGTAACCTAGCAGAAAGGGGGGGGGAGGGCAGACGAGGGCCTCACAACTTCAAGAACAAAATACAAACATTAAGAAAAATAATAATCTGTAGCTAGCACAGCTGTCTTTTTCGGGGATTCCCTCACAAACACTAGCTCAGCTATAGTATAATTCGGAAAAACTTTTAGTTATATCAAGACTGCGAAGACACTTAAAAGCCATTAATGATACAGTTTCTGAGTGGCTATCTTTAGACCTTTTAAAGTTTATTGTAGATAGGGTGATAGTCTGAGCTAAGTCACCCAGTGCTAGGCAAGACCACAGAGAGGCCCTGTGGTTTTGCCTAGCCTTAAACCCTCTTAGCATGCTACTGAGGGGTTCAGGTCTGGGCTTTCGGTTGAGGAGAGGTGGTCATACCTTGCCTTCCAACCATGTAAATGATTGATATGAAACTCTTTGCCCCCAACAATTTGCAACTGATGAAGCTACTGATGGTTACAGAAACTTGTTGACAAATGCGCAGTCATGCATGTAAAGCGAGATTATGGAATCCATGGGATTCCAGAATCTCCGATCCGATTCCTCTTCTCAACAGAAACCTACAAGTATTTGGGAATGTCAGAAGCATTAGGCATCAATACTGCTGACATGAAACAATCGTTGAGGGAACGCTCCTTTGGCCGCCTGAATAAGATGCTAAGCAGTCTTTTGTCAGGCGGAAACAAGTTTCGTGATAGGAAGGTCCGCGTACTGCTAACTGGCTTAGAAACCTCGACCAACATCTGAGGAATCTTTCGTTTCGCAGCTGGATCAAGGGCTTGATTCAGAAAGCAGTAATTCTGGACAAGGCGCGTATTGTTAGGAGGTTCCTCTTTGAAAAACCCTGCAACGTACCACGCCAGTAAACGCCTACGCCAGTGTGTAATTGTCATTTTGTCCGGTAGGAGTAGCCAGCGGCGCTGGGCGCTGCGCGCTTAGCTACGGTGAAACGTTACCGTAGCGAGCGCCGCTTTCTTTACGCCACCTCGGCGGTCTGTCACCGCCAGGTGAGACCTCCGGTTGCCCGGAGGAGGCCCAGCGGATGACGACCAGTGACGGAGGTGACTTTGTTGGCGCATCCTACCGCTGAGGATGCTGGCCCCCGTCTGCAGACGCTCTCAGAGCTAGCCGATCGTGCTCCAGACTAGGGGCCGTAGTGTTTGAATTTGAGCGGCAATGTACTGTGTAACGCCGCCCATGTAAGCGAATGAATAGCTGGTCTGCGCCGCTCCTTCGTCGCGTGAGTTAGAATGCATGACTAACTCACTTCCGCACCCGTCGCTTATTTATATGGCCGACTCATGTTCGAGAGACTTCCACAACTTCCGTGAATCTCTAGGTAGTTCCTTAGGGGATACCCATCCTTCGAGAAAGTTCTACAACCTTCTTGAACCTTCCAAATAGCTTTATAGTGGAACCAATCCTTCTAGAAAGTTCTAGAAAGGTCCAGAACTTTCTCAAAGTTTCTAGACATTTCCATTGTGGAAAATTCTAGGATTATTCTCGAATCTTCTAGACATACTGGATCATTCTAGACTCGAACGTAATCCTAGAATGTTCTCGTAAAGCAGGCAACGTAACACTGCCCCTCCTTGGACATGCTCGTCCCGAGCATCGTTAGTCCCGTAGTATCGCGCTAATCGATCTACATGTACGATCTTAGGCGCACCTCGTGGACCCTTCTGTATTCGGTAGGTGACATCGTTGACCCTGGACAATCCTGGTCACGACTCAGTATGGTCCATCCCATATGGTATGGTTTTGCTTGCAATTTCGGAGACTTACCTTTGCTACGCACTGGGTTATGCAACCACACCAGTGAATTCTCGTCGAAACCTCTTCTGTTCGTCTTCTGGTCATAACGGGTCTTCATCTTCTCAGACATCTTGGCCGAATTGTCAGATATGCTCATAGACATCGTTCAACTTGTTACGCAAGTCATTTGCATAATCTGTAACACTGCGTGGTGCATCGGGGGCAGTTCCAGTGATTGAATCTGCGGGCAACCGTAATTCCTTTCCAAAGTTCACGAAGGCTGGTGTCACAGCCGTACTTTCGTGGACTGCACTACGGTAGGACAGAAGAAACGGCTGTATGTGCTTGTCCCAATCCTTTTGCCTGCTTGCTACGACTTTTGGCAGATTTATCTACAACATTTGGTTAAAGCGTCCCACCATTCCATCAGATTGTGGGTGGTAAGAAGTGGTTCTTGTTTTGTGGGTACCCATCATTCGGCAAGTCTCCTGAAATACTTGTGATTCAAAATTCCTTCCTTGATCACTGTGAATTTCAAAGGGTACTCCAAACTTCCTGAACCAATTTATCTGCGACAGTTGTAGCTTCTTGGTTAGGAATCGAACACTTCTGGCCACTTTGTGGAAATAATCCATGACAACCATTAAGTACTTGTTCCCACTTTCACTCTCTGAGAATGGCTCACCATTCCCAGGAGGCTCCAACGTTGTACACTTTTAATGCACCTCTGCTGCGTGTTTGGGGTCTTTTCACAGCCGCACAAGTGATACATTTACGACAACAGTCCTCCACATCTTCTTGACAGTGGATCCAGTAAAATCGCTCTCGGATCTTCATTAGAGTCCTTTTTACCCCCATATGTCCTCCTGAACATACATCATGGTAGAGCCGTAGAACATCCGGTACTTTGGCTTTAGGGACAACCATTTGTAGATGACACCTGTCCCCTCGAGCGTTTTCCCATTTACGGCACAAGACTCCATCCTGGATAACCAAGCTGTTCCATTGGGCCCAATAACTCTTCGTGATGGAACTCATCGCTGCCACATCACTCCACTTGGGTTTAGGAGCACCAGCTTTGATCTACTCGAAGATCGGTTTGATCTCTGAGTCATTTTGCTGAGCCTGCTGTAGGGTTTCCTTCCATTCATCACTGAGATTCGTTCTAAGCACCCTCACGGTTGCTACCTCCTTAGTCTCTTGCCTGGCACAGTGCTTAAAATCTTCAGGACAAGGTCTTCTTGACAAGGCGTCTGCGTTACCGTGAGTTCTCCCAGTGCGATGTTCAGTTATGCAGTCGAACTCTTGCAGTAGTTCAATCCACCATCATCACAATCCATGTCGCCACTTGTCCCTCCGGATTTTTGAACTGTAATAGCCACTTCAATGCAGCATGGTCAGTTCGCAGCTGGAACTTTCGTCCCAGCAAATACACTCTTTTGCAAAAAAAAACGGGCACCTAAGGAAATTACGTTCTAAGGACGATTTGAGTTATCATCGTTCTCTTGCCATGAAATTTAATTATTTGACGTACTCTGTATACTTATAATCGTGTAAATTAATACGCGTGAAGTGAACTTCGGCAATATTTTTTTTTAAAAGTCGATCAATTCTTTCAAACCGATGTACACGGCCAAACAATAAGAAGTGGTCGGCATAAAGACAAGAAGATTTTTTTACTTTTTTTGATTAAATAAAGTTACAAATGTAAAAACCTAATAACGAGTGTGACCTCCTCTTGCCAAAATCACAACTTGAATCCTTCTGGGTATGCTTTCCACGATGTTTTTAATAACGTTTTGAGGAATACGTTCCCACTCTTCTGCAGTGACTCGTTTTAGCTCCCTGATGTTTTGTGGAGCAGGTTGCACTCATCTTACCCGTCTCTTTAGAACATCCCAGACATGCTCAATTGAATTGAGGTCAGGAGTTCGATCTGACCAATCTAAACGACGGATCCCAACTTCTTGCATGTACGCTTCCACGTCGTCAGAACGGTGTGGGCGAGCATTGTCGTCCATAAAAATGGAATCTTCCCCAAGTACAGTCAATGCAGGTTGTGCATATGGAATTAGGAATTCCATTATGTACCGGTGTGCTTTTAATGTTCCATTTTCTATGAAAACTAACTCCGTACGCTGCGTCGAATTAATTGTTGCCCAAAACAAAACGGAGCTTCAGCCATAAGGAGTGATTTCTTCGAAACACACTTCCGCATAGCTTTCCCGTGGTCTTCGTAGCACTCGTCGGCGTCGGTCCTCTCCGCACAAAGAGATTCTAGCTTCATCAGAAAACAATACTTTATTCCAGTCCTCCAGAGTCCATGAAGCACAGTTTCGAGTAAACTAAAGTCGAGCAACACGGTGCTCACGGAGTAAATTAGGACCCCGAGCCGGGCGGTAACTCCTGATATTGGCAGCCAAAGCCTCCTCCTGAACGTCCACAAGCTAACTTCTACTCCTCTTCTTCAAGGCTCTTCTTCAGGTCCACACTTGATGCTTTACTATTCCGCAACGCCTGACTCACCAAAAAGCGGTCTCTTGGTTCTGTGCATCGTTTTCTTCCCGAACCAGATCTTCTTTTGACCGAAGCGGTCTCTTGATACCGTTGCCAAGTCCTCTGGACAGTTGACCGACTCACATTTAGTTGCTGAGACACGTAAGTTTGCGAACGACCTTCTTCAAGTAGGGCTATAATTTTACCGGCCCTTATCGCTTTTAACTCATATCAAAAACTGGTATTTAATGTAAAAAGAAAAATTAAATTGTTTAATTTGCAAAGAGTTTTAAAATTTTAGTAATCAGTAAAAATATCGTTTCAGCAATTCGCGCCATTAGTAGAGCAATTTTACAATAATCAATATTTTTCTTTTGCTCATTTCAAAATTTAAATTTGGAACGTAAAGAATCATGCCAGGATGCTTCAAATGACATGCCAATACATTGTCAAATGAATAAAACCTCTTTCTTGTTATTTTTCATTGAAATAGAGAAAAAAATCTATGGTTCCCGTTTTTTTTTTTTTGCAAAAGAGTTTATTTACTGAAATGCGGCAATGTCTTTACAACGGCAGTACCCGTCGAGTAACGCAATGATTTCTTTCCGGTTTGCTTTGTTTAAAAATAGGTGTTTTGCACAGACGTTTCTTTAATTCCTGAAATGCGACATCGCAGCTCTTGTCCCAACAGAATTGTCGCTTTTCCTCAGTGAGTTTGTGTAGAGGTTTCGCAATGTCAGCAAAATTCTTTGCGAACCGTCGGTAGTAGGAGCAAAAACCCAAAAATACTCTGACCTGTGTCCTGTCTTTCGGAACTTGCCAATTCTTGACGGCGACTACTTTCCGTCTGTCTCTTTCCTGTGAATATTCTTTCAACTCCTCGTGTGTGAGGCACACGGTCTTATCCACTGAGCTAGCATTGAACTAATATCGAACCGCTACAAGTTAATTTCTCTATCTTGAGCCTAATTTTATATTTTTATATAAATAAATATTTCTTTAAATATATATTTATATCTTATATAAAATTCTCGTGTCACAGTGTTAGTTACCATACTCCTCCGAAACGGCTGAACCGATTTGTATGAAATTGTGTGCATATCGGGTAGGTCTGAGAATCGTCCAAAATCCATTTTATTTATACACATAAAAAAAGTCCGCGCGAACGAAGTCGCGCGCAGATAGTTATTATATTATAAATGCGAAAATTTTTATATTAAAAATTTGTTTGTTACCTCTTCACGCCTAAACCAATGAAGTGATCATCCTCAAATTCTGCATGTACGTTGTAAGGTGTACACAAACGGCCATAGGATACCTTTCATCCCGACAAAAAGTACTGATCCGCAGGAAAACAACAATAAATTTCTTATCACAATAGATGGCGCCACGTCCTATTGACAAATTCAAAATTTAATCGAACAATAAATTTTAAATTTACTTCTTTATTAAAAAATAAAACTGCACGCGTAGCAAGACCACTGTAGAAACGAGTTTTGTCTACGGAATAATCGACATAATGACAGATAGACAATGACAATGTGGCGCTTTGTCGATTTTTCCGTCGACATAGCCCGTTTCTACGGCGGTCATGCTACGCGTGCAGTTTTTAGAGCATAGTCTGTAGTTTCAGGGCTGTGTGGGCAAAAAGGACCATGTCGTCGGCAAGTCGGAGATTCGTCAACCTCTTACTGCCGACTTTAATGCCCTTGGTTGTCCATGAGGCTGCTTTGAATTATTTATTATTCGTTTGACGAATCTACTTATTCGATAATATTTCGATAACCTTTTCTATAAAATAACAATCCAAACAATCCAAAATAACAATCAACCTATAACTTATTAGGAAAAAATAAGAAAACAAAAATATAAACATATTTAAAAAAAAATGCGATATTGAAATGTAGGTACATACCTTATATTAAAAAAATAAGATAAAAAAGAATTGCGTGTATTGAGGTTCGAACCTAGAGATCACCGCGGAAGCAATGTGCGATGTAGGCTAGCGGCGCGCTGGGCTATTCGTACTTTTATAATGAGTTTTGAAATTAAGCTTCTATACATTTATTGACGTCGCACATCGACGTGATTCAAGCGGGGCACCCCGCCAGTAGGCGGGACTAAAGGGACTACTCGACGCCCCTCTTCATCTGCTTCACCCCCTCAAAAGCATGAAAGTCGCCTAGAAGAGCGCCTTAACAACATTTAAGACCATTTTAATTAGGATAAAAAAGAGTTTTTTTTTTTAATTTAATTTTTATTAATCGAACTCAAACCTGTTTGTGATTTTTGCTGGATGTGTTTTAACTGGATGAAAAAACAAAAAAATGTTGTGAAAGTCGTCTTTACAATAATTATATGCATATCACATTTACAACTTTTACGCAAAATTGAGTAAAAAAAGAGTCTATTTTGACTTGGTTAATATTAGAGAAAACGGGCAAAGAATCGCTTTTGATTTCGCCTACCTAAGACTCTCATTCATAACAATAAAACAACAGCAAGAAAATTGAGTTCAAAATCACCCCATTCCATGAAAAACAAAGGCAACAAAAAATCTTTCAAAAAACCTAAATTTCGCACTATACACTGTTAAAAATTATGTAATTTTACATGCAAAAAAATTACATAATCCTGTAAAATTCCCGAAAACTCTGGAAAAAATATGAAATTTTACATAAATTTCGTCAATTTTACATTTTTTCGTTAAAATCAACAATTTTTAAGTAGTTTTACATAAAATTTATGTAATTATCACTAAGCCATGGATATTTACAAAAAATCTGTAAAATTACATGGATTATTGGGATAAATACATTTTCGTATGTATTTTTTACGATGGAAAAGGGAACTTTACATAGAAATCTCGTAATTTTACCTATTTTAGTGAAAAACACATTTTTATGTAAATTTACTAATATCTTATGAAATATTCCGAAACATGAATGTAAAATTACATAAAACATATGGAAATTTCCCAACATTTCTTTAATTTTACATATATTCTGTTGAATTTACTGTTTAAATGGTCTTTTTACATAATTAACATGTAAAAATCACAAAGAGATGGAAGTTTACATAAAATCTGTAAAATTACATAGAACGTTTGGGACAAATACTTTCTTTAATGTGTTTTTAGCAATTAAAACGGGAATTTTACAGAAAAATCTCGTAATTTTACCAATGTTTTTGAAAAATACATTTTTATGTAAATTTTCTTACGTCTCATGTAATATTCCGAAAAATAGCAGTAAAATTACAAAAAACATAGTGAAGTTTCCCAACATTTCTTTAATTTTACATATATTCTTATGAATTTGCTATTGAAATGGTCTTTTTACATAATAAATATGTGATAATCACTAAGAGATGGAAGTTTACATAAAATCTGTAAAATTACATGGAATGTTTGGGACAAATACTTTTTTTATGTGTTTTTAACAATTAAAATACGGGAATTTTACATAAACATCTCATAATTTTACCAATGTTTTTGAAAAATACATTTTTATGTAAATTTACTTACGTCTAATGTAATATTCCGGAAAATTCAGTAGAAAATACAAACAACAATATGAAATTTCCAAACATTTCTTAAATTTTACATATTTTCTGTATTTTTTCTATTTAAATGTGACTTTTTACATTATAAATATGTAATAATCACTAAGTGTACATAAAATATGTAAAATTACATGGAACCTTTGGGACAAATATTTTTTTTATGTGTTTTTATCAATTAAAACGGGTATTTTACATAAAAATCTCATATTTTTACCTAATTTTCTGAAAATTACATTTTTATGTAAAGTTACTCACGTCTTATGTAATATTTCATAGAATGTCAGTAAACTTACAAAAAAAAAATGAATTTTCCCAACATTTCTTTAATTTTACATGTATTCTGTAGAATTTACTCTTTGAATGGTCTTTTTTCGTAATTCATATGTAATAATCACTAAGTGATCGAAATTTACATAAAATCTGTAAAATTACATGTAATGTTTGGAACAAATACTTTTAAAACGATTATTCATTCGTTGAGATGGCTTATACTGACGACGCGTTAGCAGGTTGCAGCAGCAGGTTTATTATTCGCCATAAAAAGCAAAAGCAAGGAAAAGAAAACACGTATTTGGTGTAAAGAATGACTAATGAAAAGACAAGCTCATTCCCATGTTAATTTATTGACGAAAATAACGGTATTTCCTAAAGATTGGCAAAATTTTAGGTATTATTATGAAACGCACGCACAACCATTCGGACCGGAAACTGAAACGACTGGCACACACGTTACGATTATCGGCACAGTTTCTTCCGATTCCGATTTATCTATCCAAAATTTCATACTGTTCCGTTCAACTGTAGAGTTCTAGAAAATCGGACAAACTGTACAGTTTTTTCATACACACATGTAGCTCTGTATGGTGTCGGACGTAAAGAATAGCACCATCCCATATCTTCCCGTGGGTGTCGTAAGAGGCGACTAAGGGACTTGCCAGAGAATGGGCAGCAGCGTTCTCTGTGCTTTTGTAACAACCGTAGGTACTGCGATCGCCAACCCGCCTGCCAAGCGTGGCGATTATGGCAAAACCCCCTTTATGTCAATGTGGCGTTGGGGGAGGCCTATGTCCAGCAGTGGACGTCTTTCGGCTGAAATGATGATGATGATGATGACACATGTAGATTTATCGTTGCAGTTTGAATTGTACCGTCCGATCGTAACGATTTTACGTAACGTGTGTAGCAGCCATTATGTATTTGACCGGCCAAACACCGCCCGACCCGACATCGACAAGGGGGCTCAACCAAAGTAAGGTCTAAACCGCCTTTAGCGACTAAAGATCATTCAACCACGTTACAAAACACTGTGTAGCGTAAATCGGAACGTTTAGCCGTGTATTTCCTTCTCAGTCGCAATTGCAACTTTGCAAGTTCAAGATATTGCATGCATAATAAAGTTATTTGAAGCAACACGAGTGGGATTAAGGTGTAGAGAACGTTTGATTTCCAGCACGCGTAGCATGACCGCCGTAGAAACGGGCTATTTCTACGGAAGAATCGACAAAATGACAGATTGTAGAAAGATTTCTATCGTCCTAAGCATGGCGATGTTATGAATGTAGAAAAGGAATGTTTATATTCTTCAGTCTACTTAGGTTTAAAACGTCGAGCATGACGACCATATTTTCTCTACTTTTGACACTTGGGTGTAGAAACATTACTTCTGACAAATGTCAAAATAGTCTTCATCACATCGGACCTAGAAAAGATTCTTTTTATTGTAAAGAATCTAGTTATTATTTGTGTTTCTTGAGCTTAGGTGATTTAAAAAAAACATTTTGGGCACCTACCGTCGCCATCTCCTCAGTTTGTATGCCGGGAAGAATGAAAGGAAGGCCGAAAGGATTGCTGTACGAGCGTTAACTAGGGCTTTCGATTTCCCTTAAAAAAGAATTCCTTACCTACAAATTCGCAAAGAGATGGTGCAGTATTTGTGCCAGGCTAGCTGATCGAGCATCTGTCTCCTAGCACATCTCACGGTCTGCCTGTTTTCGTTAAAGTTAGTTCAATCTAGGTACCATAACCATAGTTACAATGTCTGATAATTTACAGGTTCTTTGTTTGATGAAAATCCTGCTTACAGGATATTGCCAAAGATCAAGTCTATTACTTCTAGATTGCAGATGCTGAGGGCAGAATACTTGAATCATCAAATCTGAATGCAAATTTTCCAGGCAGGGTTTCATGACCAATTTATTTTTAGTGGTTCTATCATTAAAACAGACCTATGCAGACTACATGAATCCAAAATTTACCTGTAGTAATATGTCTTACATAATAGTAAATAACAATTTACTACTAGGTAAGACGTCATGATATAGTACAAGTCATAAAAACGAAGTATGTCTGTACATCCACCCTTAAGAAACGTCATGTAAGGCCGCAATACCGTCAAAGGTGTGACAGAACATGAAAATATATGATAAGTTAAAAGAACCCACAAAGACCCACAAGCATAACATTCCCTACGACTCTAAGCCCTAATCTATCATATAAATAAGTTCAGGATGTTTGCACCATGCGACCTAGGGTTACAGACGTATAGTAGACAGGAATACCAGGTTCGGGAAGGGTACACTAACTGCCAGTCCCGCAGACTCACGAGACTGATCAGAGATGGCTAAAGTTGTCTTGACAAGAGGGGGGATAATGAGACAATAATATAAAATTCAAATTTAATTTATTTACAAAATTTTCTGCTTATATACTACTTTGTCTCAACATACTCTAAAAAAAACTTAAACAATCTTTATGTGTCCTATGTGTGTAAGATGCAACCAAATCATTGTATTAACTGGGCCGCGCATGAGCCAGGCCGAGTGCTGAGTCAATGTCCAAAGGCTACATTGAACAATATCATTTAAAATAATAACAGTTATAATATATTAGTTTTTTGTTTATAATTTATATGTATTAAAAGGCCTTTGCCCAACAGTGAGACATTCAATTGTAATGTAAATAAATTCAATATTTGGGGCCCATATTTTCATTCTTCTGAATCCTCATTCATTGTAATCTGAAACGCAAACACAAAATATAGTTAATATTGTTAGTTGCCAATGTAACATAAACAAAAAAATTATTTATCATTGATTTGCAGGCGAATTCAGCCTATGCTTTGGAGCCTTGGCTCAAGACACCAATTAGATATGCTCATGTGCCTGAGACGGCTTATCTACAAGCTGTAACTAATACAAGAGCTAACATTATCAGAAATTATTTTATGTAAATAAATATTGTACATAGCTGAATCGTCGGCGTCGTCTCATTTATCTGCCAGACCATTCCTCTGCCGAAGGCTACGATTGATATCCTGAAACGAATAAGACTATTATTTCAACATATTTTTAGAACAAAGCAGAGGCCTATGCCTGTATCAACTGTATTATTCTGTTGCTTTGAAAATCACTTAAACTTATTTCACATTGTTACAAGATTAAAATGATCTAGAGACACTTACTATTAAAAATTTCACACAAGGAACTCATTTTCTTAAACTGAGTGTACGCTGACCTCTTTTTCTTGGTCTTGCTGTTTATTTTTGCATTGTGAGTATGCGAAAATTAACAAAACAAACAGCGTAATAGGATGTTTCATTATTATTATCAAGTTTACTTTGTTCGTAAACAATCCAACATGTCATCTGAGTCCGCCACACTCCGCCACAGATAAAAATCTTAATACGAGAAATACGTTTCGTGGTTGCGTTGAGTTCCGTTCAAAAGGTTGAAATGTTATGTAAAATTTTTAGGTTTAATTTAGCGAAAACGATTTAGGCCTGGATCCAGGATGCAGCAACACCACCCCGCCCGCGAAAAATGAAAAACTCGTGCAATTGACAACTTTTGTTGGTTAACTAAACGTAATATTATCGTAAGATTCAGGGAGACAGGGAATATATATTAGATACTTCCTCGTTGCTATGGAAAGAATTTCCTTTACAATTTATCATCATTTAAGGCGGAAACCTACCGCTGTGCAAGGAAACCTAGTAGTTAGCTGTGTGGGTTCATTTGTTTAACAAATGTACTAATGATGTCAATTTCGCCTCAAAGAGATGTCAGCAAATCGGAAGGGGTCCGAGAGGGCCGATGCCTACCAGGGCTGCGGGACTGTTAGAAAGAGATACCGATACCGTAGCCCTGGATCACAAAGGGCTTAGAAGGAACATAGATGGGTAATAGTCAGTACAAGTCTGACACTCCTTTCCTCTCCGCCCAGAGCATAATCGGTAAAGCGGGTAATTTGATGATTTCCCATCCGTAAAAAAACAAAAAGGTTTTTTATATAGGTCAAAACACGTCAAGTTCGCCCGCGAAAGGCAACTAACGCGGAACGACGAATACGAATTTAGGCACGAGTCGACTTATCTCATTATGCATAATTTTATAAGTAAAGAATTACGTATGTCCTATGAAGATGACTAGACTAGACATAACCCCTTTTTACTTTTTGCTATTTATGACTAGACTCGTATTTGAAATTTTAGACTCACGTAATAAAAATACATTATATTGACTCAGCTCCTTTTTACCGTAATACTTTATAATAATTATGTTTTATCCATCTGTGTAATTAACTAATTTTTCAAAAAATCAGACTCATTACCCTACCATACCCTTTTAACTTGACACCACAGAATTATTAAGGTTTATTATTTAGTTACGTATCCGCGTTCGGAACCTTTGTTTGTATCAGTATTCAGTACCACCGGAGTCCGGAGTTACCCACCCCTACAACACTGGTATCATACGTATTAATTTAATAGAATAGAATAAACACAAACCGATGCATATTATGGCATAAGTATTCGATTGTTGTAGTTAGATTGTAGTAAAACCGACTGAAACGTACATCACTAGTTACGAGTGACGTCCCTAAATCTTCCAAATACGAACACGTCAGCAGTGTTACCAACTCAGTGGATTTTCCACTAAAACTGGTGGTTTCGACCCCTTTTAGTGGCGAAATATTGCTTTTAGTGGCTGGTGGTTTTTTCTAGTGGTCTACTTTCAATAACTGAAAATGCTATCACTCAACCACTAAGCCTCTAAAACGTTACGAAATATACCATATATATACCAAAAATTTTTGTAATGAAATATTGCATTTCAAAGATGCTCAAGGGGAATCTAGATTTGAGGAATTAGCAACTTTTGAGCTTACTCTCTTAATACTGCTTCATTCTAATGCCGATTTTGAGAGGCAATTTAGCTGTATGAATGTTATAAAAAACAAGCAGAGGAACAGAATGAAGTTGAATATTTTAACTGCTATATTAAGAATACGCTGTGGTTTAAGATTGGAAGGAAAATGCTGCAAAGATTATGAAATTACAATAAAAGTTATAAAACAAATTGGGACCAAACAATCATATAAACGTGAAACAGACGGTGTGGAAGGCAAAAAATCATTTTTGGATTTTTAGAATATCACTTTATTTTTATAGTTATTGTTGTTATCAAATAATTTTTATGTTCCTCATCTTGACTTGTTGATTATTTACTAACAATATTGTTTGTTGATTTACTGATTTTAAATATTTTATTACGTAATAATAAAGAACGGTTTTTTAGTAATACAGCTACTTACTGTTTTCTTTCATAAAAACCAAAAATTTGTTTAGTGGAAATTAAGCGATTTTTCCAAATTTTTGGAGTAAATCCGAATTTTGTTCGTGGTTTTCTGGTGGCTTTTTAGAAGTTGAATCTGGTGGAGAGTTTGTTTCTCTGTTGGCAACACTGCACGTCATAAATAAACCGACGCAGGTCATTCCGTGGGCGCGGGCGCGGCTTTTTTCTCAACTCCATCCCAGGCTGAGGCTACTAAAAACGGGTAAGAGCTCAGTGTGATTGTAATTCTTATTTGGTTCCTGATGGATCACATTCGTTACCTATGTTTTCTGTCGGCGCAGTCCGGCAGCCATTTAAACTTCTCGGCAGCCTCGCTATGACTGTCGAGAAAGGCTATGTACATAGTTGGCCCTTGCCACTTCACCTGCCACCTTGCTCCTCACTGTGAATGCGCTCACATGCTTCGCCCTGCACCATGCTTGCCCCGCCGCGCATCGCCTAGCTGCTCGCTTAAATCGCTTGACTACGCGGCGAGGAACCTTTGAGAAGCCTGTGGGCATGTGCGAGCATAACCTCTAATTGTAAGCCGCCACGACGGGAAGTCTTCCTCCATCCACCTTGCTTTGGGCTTACGGCTGGGAGACGCACCCATCGACGGAGGCTTGCTGTGTTCTGGCACAACGCTTACGGATGCACCCGCCACGCGCTGATTCCAGGGTTCCAGTCTTGGATTACACTCCAAGTTTAGGGCTACTATGCCTACCTGCCGGCGAGCGAGGCTGACACGCGCACTGTCCACGCGGCCGCCACTGCCGTCTGTGCCTCTCATCCACACGTGGTACGTGGGTGGGTACCTAGACCCCACGCTGCCACGTGTTGAGACTACTTGCCGCCCCAGTGCCAAGAACCTTGAACATGAACAAGTTTTAACCTGCAGTGTTTGTGCTCACACCACACCGTACCTAGTACTATTATGGTGAGTAATAGATATACTTTTAGTTTCTTGCATCAAAAATCTAGTGAAATCTGCATTAGACCGTAAAGCGTTACGTAATATGATTGTTTTAGAAAGAACTTGTGGATTGTGGAAGCAGCTTGCAGTTGATTCACGTTCAGTTCACATCCAGGGTGGACGAATGATCTTGTTGAAGTCGTTTGCCATTAAATAAACGTAAGTACTTACCCGCGTACTAGTTATGTACATCGTAGTTTAAAATAGTCCAAGCCGTAATTTGATTTTTGTTGGTTAATAACTTAACCGATTCGTTGTGTGTTCCATTTTCAAAAACTTTTGGTTGTGGCGGGCAAACAATTGTTTCATGAAACGACAGACGTGCCTTACGCTAAAAGCGATGACATTTTTTTTATTAAAACTGCTACGCAAATACTTAGTCAATAACGCTAATAAATTTTGTTATTCTTTCACAGTAAAACATGCCCGTCGTGAAAATTTGGTCGGCAGACCAAAAAGTAAAGAAAGCTGTGCCAATATTGGAACTAACTGTGAAAAATGTAATACAATCAGGTAAATCTAAATTAATTTTGACTTTTGGTAATGAAATCTTTCTAGTTTAAATAGATTGTAGAGTACACTATAATTGGATACTGATAAGCAATAATGTGCTGACAAACCACATTTGGTGCATTATGACGTCAATTAAAAAATTAGATGGTTACAGTTGACATAAGTATTGCAAAATTTTTGCTAAACAGTATCCAATTAGATAGGTAGATTGTATATACTATTTTCTGTCACATAATTAAATGTATTTGTGCAGATATACATCTATTTAAATACATACAAACTTGATATACCTGAATGGAAGTATTAAGCATACATTTAATTACCATTGTACCACATAGCGCTAACTTGAAAAGTCACAACTACGTACAGAAATTTGTTAAACATATTATTAGTGATCGGTAACAACGTTTGAATTTCATGGTTTCATGTAAAGGTTATTAACCATTATCAATAAGTTTAGCTGATTTTTACTACACAGATTGCTCTAAGGGTTCTCGGTAAGCTCGGTTCTCCATACAAACTTAGTTAAACTCTCATTTTAAAACGAGTTGCTAGTTTGCTCTTAAACTTTGTACTTACAATAGGATAAGGTATATCTATGTCTGTAAGTAGTTTAAGTAACTTCAAATACCATAGTTGAAAAAATACAGCAAGTTTAAGTTTTTCATACATAATATGTTTTTGCTCTATTTCTTTTGTTCTATTAACTGGAGCAATATAAACTAATTATAGACTTATATATATATATCATGTCATTGTATGTGCAAAGTTTCATTATCGAATTATTCCTCTTAGATACACTTTTGAAAAAATCTTCCAGATGGTGGATCCATGCCAAACATAGTAGTTCCATTTACTAATCTTATTAACTTTTACTTTTTCAGGAACCATTAACTAGGGTTCAAGTTGCAACAGAACTATCCAAAGCAGCTGCGCCTAACATTGTATTTTTAGGTAAGACTTAATTTTTATTTTTATTACAATGATAAAATGCCTTATCTGCGAAACATAGCACTGTATGTTTCGTATAATTTATAATTAATCTTTATGATACATTTAAATTGAGACTGAAATGCATGTATAACCATTACCGGTAATATTTTATTATTTTAATTATCTAGTCTAGTGATCAGTTTGTGAGGTCCCGGTTTTTAAAGTACGTTATTATAAATTTTGGTAGCCTATATTGCCTGTTTTAACCATTCTGTTTTTTGCCCACAGATAATGAAAACATATATTACTTGCTGGTAGAAAAAACGATTGTTAGCGAAACTGCGAGTCTGTCTACGTCGTTACAACTATTGATGGCGGCTTACTTCAATTTGAATAATATGGAATATCCTGTTATCAAAACACATTAGAATTTATACAAAGGTATGTTTTTAAGACGCACGCTGAATAAAGTTTGTTGTCATTAATGAGTAAACTTCACATTATACTATTACTACTGTGCATAGGTCTTGTTCATGTACTTATACTATTACTACTGTGCATAGGTCTTGTTCATGTACAATTCAACTTGTGATTCATCTAAGTAAATCCTTGTGATTATAAGTATAAGAAGTCACTTCAAAAGAAGGTATAAGCTAAGCATTTAATTATTCATTTAAGCATATCCTTTACCTGTACGAAAATCAATAAATTGTTGTTTTTTTGAATTTGTTTTTTTTTATTATATAACCTCCAAACTGTAAACTGCTTGTTGTTTGTATATTATGACTTATAAAATTAGTTCATTTTACATGTAATTAGGCGATAATGTTATCTAAAGAATTCAATACAAATCTTGTACATTTACATGCTATCGATAATTCTCAGGATTTTGCTATTGGCAAGTTGTTTGTTTTTTTCTTATGTATTTTAATAAATGAAGTCGTATTAATCAAAATACTTGTGTGGAAATCATAAGGAAACATCAGTCTAACCGATCTGGGTATAATCTCTCGTCACATCTGAATAATATAACCGTGCGCCTAATATTACAGGAGTAATATAGTATTTGTGAAATGTGTGCAGTGTAGGCAAATTATTTAATAACAATTAAGTTTTGGGTTTTTAATTTGCTTTGAGGTCACACCATTTAATGATGAATATATTACCCCTAATAAATGTAATATTGGGTGGATTGTTACTAATACAGGTGCAGCCAGTGTATATACATTAGATCGGTTATTGACTTATTTCCAAGTGATTTTTTCATGTCTTCATTAATACGGCTGCATTAATTAAAATACATAAGAAAAACTATGGCTAATAACTAAATCCGGAGAATTACCGAAAGCATGTAAATGTGCAGAATTAATATTGAATTTTACAGAAAAATATCCCATAATAACATGTAATCTTACCTAATTTTACAGGTAATAATACACAAACAACAAGTAATTTTACCGTGCCCATATTTAAAATCACAGTTTTCTTATGTAAAAACACATAAATTTTGTGGTAAATTCACATACGAAATCTGTAATTAAACACATAATAATTCTGTAATATTACCGAATACAGTGTACATGTACATAAAATATAATTAATAATACACAAACTTTTATGTATTTTTACATAAGAAATCTGTAACAAAACACACAATAATTGTGTAATATTACCGAATATAATGGAAGTATACATAAAATATCATTAATAATGCAAAAACTTTATGTATTTTTACATACGAAATCTGTAACAAAATACATAATGATTGTGTAATATTACCGAATAAAAAGTAAAAATACTAAAAAAAACATGAATAATACAGAATGTTTGTGTAATTTTACAGGCGAAATCTGTAACAAAATACATAATCATTCGGTAAAATTATTGAATAAAATGTAAATATACATAAAATTTCATGAATAATACACAAACTTTATGTATTTTTACATTCGAAATTTGTAACAAAACACATAATTACTCAGTAATATTACTGAAAAAAATGTAAAAATACATAATTGAAAATTTACGGATATGTAAAATTACATACATGAAATTTTACAGATTATGTAAAATTACAGAAGTGAGATTTTACAGATTATGTAAAATTACAGAAGTAAGATTTTACAGATTATGTAAAATTACATAAATGTAATTTTACATAACCGTCAATTAGTTTGATTATGTAAAATTACATAAATGTAAAATTACATAATAATGAAATCAGGTCGATATGTAAAATTACATACGCCTTGTAAAATTACATAATTATGGAAAAATACAGAAATGTTAGGGCAACGAAAGTTGCCCTAAAATTATGTAAAATTCCCTGAAAATTTTTAACAGTGTATTAAAACACGTAAATCAGCGAAATTTCGTATTCGGCCACATTGAATTCAGCAGAACCAATAATTAGGTTGATGACGCATCAGTCTCGTCATTGACTCACCACGAATCGGTTAAATTATAAGCCAATTTGGATAACATTTTTAATTTGTCGCAATACGCAGACGAATAATCATCAAACACAACGCTTATTGTAACTTATAATGGGAACTTAATCTGATCATAATCTTCACATTTGATGTTCACCTCTGCACATAAATTAATGTGACAGTAAGAATTATCTTAAACTTCAAATATTACTTGTAGCTGAGTGCAATTAGAAAAAAAATACTCAAAAGGTGGGTCGAAGTTTAATAGTGGTCGGATTTTCCTGGGACTTGTTTGTTATAAGTACGTTATTTTAAAAAAATCGCGACATTTTTTTAATTGTCTTCTGTTATTCTTTTTTGGTTAATGAATAAATTGAAATTCGAGGAATTTATATCGTATTCGTGGCGAATAGTTTGGCCTGGTGACTCACTCTCTAATAGCAAATACCATGTTTGTTTGTTCATTGTTATCGATAAAATGCATTTTTTATCTTTCTCCACTTCTAGGACTGCTCTTATCAAAAAACGCCCATGAAAATCCGATCACTGTAAACTTCGTTCCACCTTATCGTCTAATTGCACTAGACTATTAAAACATTCGTATTTTTTATTTAAAAACTCATTAATGAGTGATCTATCAGCAATAAAACATAAATATATATTTTTGTACTATGTACATGATATTTTATACAAGTAAGCACATGATAATTGCGTTACGGAAGTTAATAAGACACAGTCAAGTCTATCGTTTCGGTATACCATTTAAGATGTACTCGTGGTTAAGTTAGTATATAAATATTAAATAGTTTGCGTTGTTAGCGGTTGCTTCGGCTGGTTGGCATTGCTACTCGTTCTTCATATCACTTAGTCTGGAGACGAGTGGGAAGCGAACGATGCGCAGCTGGTTCGCGTAGTCGCAAACGATCGCGTCTTTCAGTGGTAATATCTGCCGGACGAAGATACATCCATCGCTTTGGCCTGAAACACATGACGGAAGGTTGATACAATCTCCAGTTATACTGAGGAAACGCATGATAAACGATTGACACTTATATTACAAAGAGTCAAAGTTTGTAAGTTCGTTGGATGTCGTTCGTTGATTGATTTCACAAATTCTTTCACTGGTGGAAAGCTGTGCTATTCTCGGATGCCATTCCCATGGGATATATTTTGCGGTACATAATTGCACGCGGACAAGTTCACGGGCCTATAATAATCTATACAAATAAATAAAATTGAAGTGTCTGGTTGTAATTTCAAAATTTAGTGAATGCACATGAATATATATATACATATATACTGTACTTTAATAAAGAAAAAACTTTCTTTTTTTTTTTTGTGTATTTTACTGTTTGTTCCAGCAACCGCAGCCAACCAAAACAGATACCGAGTGCCCCTAGCACTAGGTAACTTGATCTTACCGAGAAGTACTCGTCGTATGACGTCACCGCTGCTGAGGTCGTACGCAGTGAGTCCGCTGCGGTCACCCATCACAAGCATGGTATGAGTCAGCGGTAGCATGCGGCTCATGTAGTTGAGACCCTGAAGACAGACAAAGTCTTCAATACTGCTTCATTATTTCTCGAGACCGTTTCTATTTTTAACACGCTTATTTAGAACTTCTCTTGTAACTAACAATCAGTTGCAATATAATCTGAAATAAATCAAATCTAAGAAGTAAATTTTAACATATTTCTAATTGTCGTATCGAAATGAAGTTTGCTTGTTTATGTAGTTCGGATGCCAACACTATAATTTTGTATCTTGGAGCTGATTAGGACCCAGAATGTAGGTAGGGGAACTCTGCAGTGGCTACTAGTAAACTCCTCGAGTTTTGACGACTCCAATAGATTGGGCTCGGTAAAGAGTGTCTGATGATGGAGTTAGAAGGCGTATAGTGGAATTCTACAGTGGCTACTATTAAACCCCTTGAGTTTGGGGTCATATGATTGGGGTATATAAAAATAGTTATTGTGCTGTCGACGAAAGTAGTTTTGAGAAAATCTATCCTATGGTTGCTCGAACTTACTGCTCGAAGAAGCTGTACAGGAAGATGACAGAGGCGATGCCGCCGATTATACTTGCGCCTAAACTTTCAGTTGGCGAGTATTCCCGATGTTGAGATCAAAGGGAACTATTGGCTTACACGAACTTATAAAAATATTTATGGGAGGATCAATCACCTCCAAGAATGAAGGTAGGTAATGGTTTGATCCAAGAATCAAGGACATATTGAAATGTCTGAAAGTTATTGAGTTGTGTTACCTTTGTAGGCAGTAAATAGGTGGGCTATTTACTGATATTTTTGTTTACTTTTAGGTCCTTGCTGCTCTCAACTTTCATCAAAATCTTTAGCAAGGGCAAAGAGCGACAGACATATTCGTGCAATTGCTGGACAGAAATAGGTACTTATTCAATCTCATAAGAAAACTACTCTTCTAATAATACAAATTTCAATCTTTTTGTACTTATACTATTGATTTGGGTAAAATAAATATTTTACGAACTGATTATTGCTTACAGGACATAATGGGTGTTGGGATTGGAGGAAGATTTTGATATATGTAAAAGAAAGATTTACACATTTAAACCATTGTTTTTTTTTTTTATAAACGGAATGTTAGTTTTATTTGGCAGCAAACAAATTGAAAAAAAAAATACAAACAACAATATAATATTACAAGCAAAACATATTTGATGAAATGTCATTAAAAAAATCACTTTTCTTACAATTTTGAACAAAAAAGCATTAAGTTTGTTTACAAATTGTTTAAAATATTATTGGTACCATGCAATGAACACTTATCAGTGGAACTGTTATCAGTCAGTCTAACCACTGATAACAATACTATTGTAGTCTTAAATTATTGCTACAAACTTAAGTAGTTTCCATAAATCAAACACTTTTATTTTCAGTCATCGAAGGGCCGTAGATACAATACACTTTGTAGACTTGAAGT
This sequence comes from Cerastis rubricosa, assembly GCA_949152445.1. Taxonomy (NCBI): domain Eukaryota; kingdom Metazoa; phylum Arthropoda; class Insecta; order Lepidoptera; family Noctuidae; genus Cerastis; species Cerastis rubricosa. Next base: position 17,505,616 of record OX424523.1, on the reverse strand, counting down.
TCAGCTTGAGATGTGATTATAACCTCTCCACTCTTAATGTGAACTTGGTCTTGCTCCTTATATACTCCACGACCTCCTCTGATCGATGAATAAGTGGGACGCAGCAACTAATTGGACCTGTCAATGCAGTAACACACTGATTGCGAGGCTTCTTCGTCATCAGCCTGATCTCGGCTTGTTACCGATGGCAACCAGCTTCGAACTTGCTCAGAGGGCCCTGGTGTGATTTGGTTGCTGCTTATTCTTCTTTTCGTATCGATGTTACATCCATGTTAGACAGTTTGCGCCCAGTAGGCTGCCGCTGATGTTGCAATAACGGCGGAAGAGTAAGCACGTGGGTGTTGATGTGTAACAATTCCATTTATTACGGAAAGTACCCGTGTCGTATTAATAAAGCAATTTTTGTATATTGTTATTTGTAAACAAAAAACTGACATTTCATTGAAAATCAAAAGAAAGTAGGCAAAGGTATTAACAGATTTAATCGTCAAGTTTATGATTTCGGGAATTTAGACGAGGTATTACCAACTTTGTTACTTCCTTCCTAGAACTTAAAGTAAATTAGCTCTACCTATTCCGATCACTGCTAATGAAACATTTATTTTTTGTATCTTTTGCTATTTCTTTTTAAAAAATGTTGTTTAGTGCTACAAAAATAATACTACGCCAGATGTACAAATTGTCTTATCAGCTTTCTAAAAAAGGTATGAAACTTAATCCTAAGTCATTGACGACATTATGAAAATCGTTTTTGATTTAGGAAAGGGAGGCGCTCATTTCATTAAACATGTATGAAGCCGCTGAACAAACTAATATAAAAATTAAATTCAAACATTTTTGAATTTAGAACAAATAAATGTTAACTTGTTCATAAAAGTAAATACTTTTTAATAAATATCAATCTATCGATAGATTAAGCCGCGCTTGCCTAGGTTGGTCCGGCAATCTAGGCAAATTCCCCATTCCCATACCATACATTCCGCATACCCGTCGGTTGCGGCAAATCCGCAACGAGATCTGTGCGGTGAGGGTGTCTCTGTATGTCCAGAATGCAAACTAGTGAGAGAATAATCATCTAATGTTTATAATACCGTAATCACGGTGATTGATTGAACATCAATGTTATGTGTTAATTATTAGCAGAACTAAGATTTCTTTTGACGGCGCCGTCGAGTGTCGATATGGACAAGGGGTAGCGAGAGACATTTTTAAACGATTTTTAGATCTTTTTGTACGCCATTACTACGGTACTGATATTTAGAAAGCTTTCAGACAAGCGTTTTTAGTTGCAAGCATAAGATCGTATCGGCTTACGCGCTTACACGCGTGACTCATTTTGTGTTTCCAAATACGCTTATTCTGGCGTGTTCGCTGGAACAAGTGCAACGTGAGATTTTTAACCGAGACGCGGACGCGTTGGCGCACTGGGGGAGGTAACTCACGCGATTCGCGCTTATACGAGCTTATAAGCGCATCAATGCTCGTACGAGTTGCGCGTGTAGCAAAAGGGGCGTTCAAAAACGACAATATACGCGCCGAAAAAATGGGTCATCTGAAATCGCCCTTAGAGTATAGGCCATCGGTTGATAGAATCGTAATAAGACAAGATAGTTACTATGTGAATTGAGTTCAGCATATGGCCCTGGAATCGGTCCCAGATGCAAAGGCGCTCGTCGGAGCCAGCAGACACCACGTAGGAGGCGGTGTACGCGAGTGACGTCACGGCACCATCGTGCGCCTGCATGCTGTACAGGCAAGCACCTGGAAACGTAATACAAGTAGATGAATTGAGTTCAGTCAAAATGAAAGAGACAAAGGGGTATCGTGCCCAGTAACTGGTTTGTGGTGGTCAGACGTTTGGTATTCAGTTGCATCCTGTCAGACTGGCTCTCAACAAAGCTAGGGAAAAGGCTGGGCAGATGATGCTGTTGAGTTATGCCGTAATGAGTCAAACCTAATCTCACATTAATTCAGATTAATAAGTCTAACTGAAGGTGGAAGCGCAAGCTCGCGACATTTAAATTTTCTTACGTTTTTTTCAATTTGCCGCAGCTTTACTCTAGGATTTAATTCTCAATATTAGGAATATTAATTAGTATTAATCTTCCTAATATTGAGAATAAAGTCACGGTAGTCCGTGGGTACCCCAAAGTCATTTTAAATCATATAATGAGTCTCTATCAGCGTATCTAAAAAATTGGTTACTCGAGAAAAACGATGTTTTTTCCATCTTCAAAATTGACTGAGATATTAAACGTTAAATTAATCGCAAAACTTACTCGTAACTTTTTAGTGGGTAGGTGCAGAAAAAGTAAACACACCATGTTCTCTTAACATTATTTTGATTTTATTAGTATTTTTATTAATTATAATTAAAATTCCTACCAGATAATTTCTAACTATATTTATACTCGAACTCTTTCCCACACCCTTCATCCTCTAAACTTTTGAGGAAGAAGGTTTATTAGCGAGAACCTTTAGTTTCTAAGATGCTCTAATAGTTTAGAGCATCTTTCTTAACGAAACTTAAGGTTCTCTTGCGAAACTTAAGATTCTCTTGCTTTTTTTTTGGTATGGCAACTCGCAGATCTACCTGCTAAGGTTATTTCTGCTCAACCGGACTATGCTGTGGTGTCCTCAAATGAATTTAAGGCCCCCAGCCAGGGCTTACAAACTAGTTACATTTAAATGACCGCTCGCTAAGAGCACCCCCTGTGGGGTTCGGACCTCGGCTTAGGGCGTCATTGAGGGGTGGGCAGCAAGGGACAGGCTGGGTCATATTATTATTATTTGGGGAATTTAACGTTACATGCTCAGCGGCGCGGGCTGGCTCGTCGAGCAAGCGAAAGTTCTCTTGCAATCAATTTGCAGGTCATAATGAAACACTATTTCATGAAAAACTCAGTCAATGGGATTAAATTAACTTAGAGGGTTGTATTTATGATTTTGATCTCTGTAAATACATACATGTTACGGTCGCCAATCATAATTTTGTTCGACATACACTGACCTGCAAATTGCAAAAAGAAAATTTGAATTCCGCGGGCTATCCATTTTAAGAATAGTTAATATTCTATTGTTAGTGTGTTATGTACTTTTTGAGGGAGTATGGTTGTTACTGCATTAGTAAACCCACATTTCGCTTATAAAGTTGAAGTTCTACGTCATAGGAGACTGGACTAGCCTATTTCCAAAAACCGGCATTGAGAATTTCTTGATTTCAGAACGTACCAGTATGTAAGTCCCACACGCAAAGCAGGCCGTCTTGCGAGCCGCTACCCGCGATGGTGGGCGTCGCGTGGTCGATGAAGCAGCTGGTGATGGGGCCGCAGTGACCATGCAGTGTGAACAGCGGGTTTAGGTCAGCGCTGGAAAACACCTGCAAAACACCACCACATTATACTCACACTATTCAAATGTACTATCAACTAACTGGGTGTCGGACCACGGTAAGGACTCTACTTGCTTGCAGGGTTAAAATAGTTAGAAACTTTCTATTCCTTGATACTTTTTTCTCTTATTCCTATTGGTCGAAAAACGGTGGTCAAACATCTGGGATCATTAACACAGCCTGATATTTTCTTAAAACAATTTTAAAAAAGGGTGACGTTTTTTTTTGTTTTTTTTTTTTTTGGTTTTGCTACTATTGGTCTGCAAACAATTTGTGCGGACCAATAGGAGTAAGGGTGTTAAACAGATGTAGTCATCGTGTGCACGGGATTTTGTTTGAAAAGTGTGCCTATTCCCACATTCCCGACACTTAATTCTACTGAAGAGTTTGTTTGTTTGGTTGAACGCTCTAATCTCAGTAGCTAGTGGTTCGAATAGAAAAAAAAAATGTGTTGGATAGTCCATTTACTGGGGAAGGCTATAAACTATATAATATCACACTACGACCAACAGGAGCGGAGCATCAATAAAAAATGTGACGCAGACGAAATTGCGCGGCTCAGATAATTACTTAAAAGTTCCAAAAAAAAAATTGATTTTGAATCTTGTCGTCCGATTTCAAAAACTGTTTCACTTATAGAAAACTACACAACTGCCGAGAGCCATAGATCAAGTTTTATATTAAAACAAAAGCACTGCATTTAGATTTTATGTTTCATCTCTACAATAATGCTTTTATCCCATTAAAAATTTAAAATAGTAATAAACTGGTATCATTTGGCAGTAATAGAATAATAAATAATATGTTACCGGCCAACCCCAAACCGGCAAACCCGATTTCAGGCCAAACTAGTTTGTCCTAGGCCAAACCGGTTTACTGGTTTATAGTGTCAGGATATACTGACCCAAAAAAACATTTAATATGTGCCTAACTTGGATGTGGCACCGCTCGCTACGCTTGCTCGGCTTACGCGTTTATGGTTACAGTTCTAACCTAACCTAACCCATTTAGAGTCCTAGTTTGGCCTAGGACAATCTAGTTTAGCCGGAAATCGGGTTTGGCCGGTAACATATACACTAGTTATTTTTTATAATCATCTAAATCCCCCCGCTTGCTTCACTTCGTAAAAGTTAAATGTATTATGGCACTTTATACACTTACTAGCTGTATCCGGCTTGCATTGCAATGCACTTTTCCTACCTACCTACCCTGTCTACCTTACCTACCTACCCTGTCTACCCTACTCTACCTACCCTACCCAACCTACCTTTCTCATCTTTTATACCAGCCAAATCGGCACAGCCGTTCTCAAGTTATAAAATTACCACGAAAAGTGGCATTGATTTTTATATATTATATAGAGATAAGGGATATTTAAGGGCTTATAATATTATGTTTATGAGTATAAGAATGTATAGAGCTTGTATACAGACTATTATGCTGCTTGGAAAACTAGTATTGTGCATAACTCTTTCCATACTTCAAATTCAATTTCGTTACTCTATCGCGGAAACTATACATATATAACAGAACGGATTTAGTTGAAATTTAGCAATCAGAGAGTTTATAACCTGAATTAACACATGGAATACGTTATATCTGGTAGTACAACCAGAGAACTGCACGCGGGTACAATAGCCGCGGGCATAAGGTAGTTAGCAATTTTGTAAAATACTAGCTGTCCCGCGCAACTTCGTCTGCGTCACATTTTCCCCGATTTTGAAACATTTTTCATTGCTGCTCTGCTCCTGTTTGTTGTATCGTGATAAAATATAGCCTTTAGCCTTCCTCAATAAATGGGCTATCAAACACTGAAAGAATTTTTCAAATCGGATCAGAAGTTTCTGAGATTAGCGCGTTCAAGCAAACAAACAAACAAACTCTTCAGCTTTATAATATTATAGTATAGATTTGTGTACACACATAACATCACGCCTTGTAATTCCCGAAGGGTTTGGTAGACGTGTACCTAACAAGTACACCCACTTTCCTATGCTTAAGTCCCATGTAATTGGGGGCGAGCTTATTCCCATCAAACGGGCACAAATCCAGACTCCAAATATGACTATAGTTGTATACAATAAAGTATACTCTAAAATATATACACAGGGTGTAACGGAAAGGGTATATACATACTTAAGGATGAGCTACAGACCACACAAAAAATATCTGCTGCCCCATACAAAATTTAATACCTATTCGACCCAAATGTATGGGGCAGCTGATAATTTTTTAGCTATTACGATATTTGTCCGATGGTGAAACATGTTCAGTTTGATGGTCTGTAGCACATCCTTAAGTATGTATATACCCTTTCCGTTACGCCCTGTATAGCCTATAATCATCCCAAATAATGAACTTTTCAAATGGCAAAAGATTTTTTTGCATAGGCGTAGTAGTTCCAGAGATTATCCAACAAGACTTAACAAGCTTATAAAATTTGGGCTCTTTCCATATATTAGTTCTTGTTCTCTTAGCGTGTCGATGACAATTTAAATTGATTCATCCCAAAATTTTTACGAGTTTAGCACTTTGAGTAGAGTTAATCAGCTCCTGTGATGTGCAAGCCACAGGACAGGCAGAACACGATATCAAGTATCCCATTGTTTGTGGGGTAACACCGCATTTACAGTCCAGAGCAGAGTCATCTATGAATCTTCACCTGTTATTCATCTAATACTAGTTGTCCCGCGCAACTTCTTCTGCGTCACATACCGTACACATACTTCTCCACACCTATTGGTCGTAGCGTGATGATGTATAGCCTAGAGCCTTCCTCGATAAATGGGCTATCTAACACTAAAAGAATTTTTCAAATCGGACCAGTAGTTCCTGAGATTAGCGCGTTCAAGCAAACAAACAAACAAACTCTTCAGCTTTATAATATTATAGTATAGATTAGTAAAATGTACCTTTAGCACGTGGTCCTGTGCGCCGGTGAGGATGCGGCCGCCCTCCGAGTGCATCTCAGTGATGGGCTGCTGGTGCGGCCGGCACTGAGCTATCCTCACGCACACCACCTCTAAAACCATCACTAGTTGTTAGCCAGTTCTAGTTAAACATAATCAGTCTATGTCGTTCCCACTGCTGGAACACAGGCCACACACAATCTCACAATTACACACATTATTATTTTCTTTATTTATCATACAGAATTAATTTATCAAGTGTCCGTGGATGTCCAAATACGAAACTATGAGGAATAGCGGAAAACACTCAAAGGAGTCTCGAGCCGATTTTGATGAAAACTAAAACTGCATCATTCGATACACTGAATCGAACGATTTAACTAAAATACTATACAAGTTGTTGTTTTGCATCCTCGTCAAAATTCAGGATGTTGTCACAAAAGACATAAATATTCAATATAAATTACGGTACCTAGTAAATTATTAAAAAACACTGCATTTTTTTGTTGTTTAAATTTGTCAATATTTCAGAATAACCCCCATAGCGTGGTTTAGGGATTATAAAATTATCGAAAAAACGTTTGAGGTTTTTTGTTTGTGTGTAAGCGACGTTATAAGGCAGGGATCAGACGGCCCGTGTTTAAAACACGGGTGGTTCACAGTTAGCGATTTCAGTAAATAAATAAAAAAAAGAAAATTACCTACTCATTTTATTATTGATTCGGGTCGAGAATCATTAGCATAGTTACCTCCTAGAATTTGACGAGGTTGCAAAACAACACCTTGTAGAATAATTGAATTTAGGACTCAAAAATCGACGTAATTATATTACGTTTTCCAAACAAGGCCCTCAAGTCTTTTATTATTTCAAGAATGCCATATTTGGGGGATGCCTTTGCCCAGCAATGGGAGAGAACATGGTAATTAAAAACAAACGGGACGCCCGGCAGATGTGAAACATCAATGTTAATATTAGAATTCATAATTGATGATAATTTTTTAGACAATAAATATTACATTAAATATTTTCTATAATCGATATCTAATCACCCCTCCACACCATTTTCTATCACGGCACACGAGCCAGTTTTACTGTCTAGGCGCGCACATAGATGTTCCACATCAAAAGGGGTTGTTTACGCTTTCATCAGATATTTCTGGTGCAAGCTTAATATGAACTTACCTTCCCCCTCGCTGAGATCAGTGTCATAAGAGAAGCTCATTCTGGCGCGAGTGGCCTCGGCGTCTGGGGCGTGCGCTCGCAGAGACCCGGCGGACCCCGTGCGTTTGTGCGCTGAACATAATCACATATAATACATGGTAAGGTAGACTAGAGTCAAGAGCAAACCCGTCTAAAATTAATAAAGAAAAAAACTAAAATGTCCAAAAGTTTCCAGCCCACACGCATAAGATTAATTAGAGATACAAAATTGTTTTGACATAACACTAAATTACTGACTTTTTCTCTAGTACCCACAGTAAAAAAGTAATTGTTTTGTTCATTATGAGCCCACTTTATTTCAATCCATTTTTGTTTGGATATTAATCGTTAATTTTGTATTTGAAGCTGGAAACTTTTGGACCTAACAGATACGTACATCAACATCATCATCATCATCCTATAATGTTCCCACTGCTGGGACACAGGCCTCCTCTCATTGAGAGGGATTGGGCTGTAATCCACCACGAGGGCCCAGTGCGGGTTGGTAGATGTCACATGTTATCGAATTTTTAGTTCTACTCGTAGAACATGCCGGTTTCCTGATGATGTTTTCCTTCACCGTTTTTGAGGGCAGCGGTGACGAAAATAAAATATCGAAAATAAATTAACAACGCACAATAAACTAACTGTCGAAATGTAGATGTATTATAGGTACACTGGCTAACTTTTCGGAGATTCCAGGCGTGATTTTATGTTACTTTTGGTATAAGTTTTTAAACTGACATGGTCACTAACACCAAATATAAGAAAATACTAAATATAGGAACTTCAATCGGGAGGATGGGTTTCAACTGTCAAGAGCCTGGAATCCAGTGGTTAACTGTGTAAAAACCGGAAGAGTGACGTAAAAAGTTCGCGAGTGGACACAGTGAGTTTCGTGTGTCGGGAACAGAATCGAGTTGTGAGTGACAGTGGTAGTGGTACGGCGCGCAAAAAACGAACAATTAAGAGGGTAGACCGTTTTGTCCGCTCATAAACATCCACCCGCAATAACTTCAGTTTATCCGTGATCATGGCGTTTGCAACAGCGCCGAAATATCGGGAACCCATAACAAATAATAAAACATGGTAAATATCCCGTTACTAGTGTTATTGATTATGTTACTTTTGGTTAAGTCGCCTTGTTCCCCATGGGGTACAGGCACGCCGATTGCGAGTACTTATATACAGGGTGGAAGGGACACCGACGCTAAAACAGTTACCAAGTATTCATTACACCATTCTGAACCATTATGTGGGGCACACATATAAATTTATTACTTAAATTACCGATAAAAAAGTAGGTATAGATGACTTGCATACTAGTAAAAATGGATTAGTTGAACTTATGGCAGCTAAAGTTTCAATAGCGAATAGAGTAAAACTAATAGTTTTGTAGATCTCTGTGGTAATTTTTTGATTATTACTTTGTTTTTCAGTCTTGCAGCCGCGTTTCGAAGCGGACGTGTACTGGCGCGTATTAATATTGTCTACGCGGCGGCGCTAACCGTCGCTCGTAATATTAATCGCCATGGAACAACCACTTGTGGCGAATGAATTACTGGTCTTCCTGCAGCAGAAGTTGGATGTGATGGATGAGGTGTACGCTGTCCAAATCTGCGCTACGAACTTCAGTGAAGACGACATTGCTGCTGCCAAGCTGCTGCTGTACCGGTCGCTCAACAAAAGTGACCAGACGGTGTCCCGCCGGCGTGATGGGACTAAGAAGAGCATACAGGACATCTTCACGCTGCTAAAGGTGACCGACCCTGACGAAGTGCCGACGAGTTGCACAAGCTCCCTCCCGTCATATTCGACTACGTCGATGTAACTAGCCTGTTGAAGGACATTGTCCTTCTTAAGGCAAGTTTAATGGATGTGCAGAAGAAGTTAGATGCATCCCAGAATGCCGTCGCCAAATTACGCAACGAAGTAAATGAGTGGCGTCAAAAGGCAACGGTATCTGGGTCACCGTCGGGTGCATCGAACGTAAACACGCGTCGCGGAGCAGGCCTCGATGTATCATCGGCCAGTTTTGCGTCAGTAGTTTTGTCGCCGTCCACACCGAAGAATGCTGAGCCTGCGGAATGCGCGCCTCGTGCGCCCCGCTGCCCCGCTCCCGTCCCAGTGGCTCCTCGCCTCGACGCCGCACGACCACTCAACCCGTTGCCTGTTTCTGCAGCGTCTGCGAAATCTCGGCATGGTCCTGTAGATTTCGCTAGCGGAGTTGCGGGCAAAACTGCTCCAGCTGGGAAGCCCATGCCTGAAAAGGCACCGGTTCGGGCTGATGATGGTTTCGTGACGGTGTTGAGGAGGAAGCGCCGTCAACGAACCAACAAGAACCGCTGCGGCAAGGCTCCTTCGGAGCCCAACGTGCCTATTCGTGCCGCGAAGCCGAACACTCCGGTGTACATCTCCCGCCTACACTACACCACTACGGCGGAGGACATCGGGGAGTATGTGCGTCAAAAGACGAAGTACGTGGCGAGAGTGCAGCTGCTTGAGTCGCGCCGCAACGTCAACTTTAAGGCGTTCGTGGTGCGAATACCAACTAGTTATCTGCACCTCGTCTTAGAAGAGGACTTCTGGCCGCAGGGAGTGGTGTTTCGTCGCATCCGCGGACAAGTGCCACATGAACGCACAGTGACGTAGTGTGCAAGTGAACTGTTACTAACATATTTAGTTTTAAGGTTTTACTTACTAACAGAAATTGTATTTTGTCCCTTTTTTAAAAACATCATTTACATTGTCTCGATTTCGAAGTATTATAATAGACTGGCTGTATGTTTAGAATGTCTTTGCTTGTGTTTTAGAATAATTTATGACGATTCGCATAATGCAACCTAATGTCGTTATGGGTATCATACTGAAACCGCTGTCAATTTTGTAATTCGAATATAACGAAACCGAAGTAGATAAATAAATAAATAGTACTGACTGCGTCGATGCGCCGTGCTGAACTGCCAGTCGACGTGTGCGCCGGAGGCCGCGTTGTAGGCGTCGAGGCGCAGCAGCGTGAGGTGTCCGGCCAGCGAAGCCGCGCAGACGCGCCGCGCACCCGCCAGCGCGCGCACGTGCGTCACGCCGCACCCGCCGCGCGCCTCCACGCTCCACCACACGCACTGAATCATACAACACACGTAAATACACTGCGCCCGCACTAGAACGCTTCATGCTATTAGGCGTGTGGTCATAATCGGAACTTATCAATAACGCTAGACACGGGATATTTACCATGTTTACTAGACATATGACACATTTTTACGTGTTTTGTTAGTGACCATGTCAGTTTAAAAGCTTATATAGTCGGAACTTCGACCTAATCTTGTTTTTACAATACAGTTTTATTTCCACAGACAAGTTTACCAACAGCGCTAACAACAAGACAATGTCGTTCAAGCGACAAAAAAAAACCATGATCCGCTGGCTAGACATCCAAAATCGCTTTGTTACGGATGGATAGAAAAGAGAAATATGTACTTATTTGCAAATCGAACAAAAATAAATTGACGCCGTAAAATAACAACTACAAACAGAACAAAAGAACTCTTATTGCAAGGACATAAAGCTTCTGCTAAAGTTTCGGCTTCAGCTGATTTCGCTTCAACAAGTGTTTTCAAACTTTTGATAACTGTAAAAATTTATTCAACGGTGCAAATAGTGGCTGACTTTTAATATAATCATAACAGGAATAATTTGTGTGTTATTTTTTCCAAAATGTTTACCAATGGATCTATGGTCTTAAGTCTATGTTAAATTGAAGTTATACTTTACCATGAGTTTCCCGGAGCTGGCTTCCCAAAACTCGAGTCGTCCGTCCGCACAACCCAATATGATAAGATCGTTACAAAAGTCCATACACCACACAGGAGATTCTTTGATCGCCTTTCCTCTCCAGTCTAAATTACTCACTAAGTGGTCCCTACTGTCCTCTTCTACTCTGGGCCCTTCGTCACTTATTGTCAACTTATCTTTACACTTAGCACTTACACTATTTACAAGATTTTCACTTGAATTAAATACGAATATGTCTTCATCACAATTATCATTCTTAACACTATTGTTTATTAAATCTTGATTACTTCTACTTAAATTACTAGTATCCACATTTTCTTTAGCCTCGAAACTGTTATATAAATCATCTTGTTGGTCGCCGCAGTATAAGTTTCTGAAAAATAATAATTATTTGTTATTTTGGAAGATTTCATATTTTTGAACTATACAGTACACAGAGTACCGGTTATTTATTTTGTAAACTTATTACTATACTTGTATGAAGTTACTGCCCAAGTTCAAGCAATGTAATCGTAATTAATTAAAGAGGTATTAAGAGTACTTTTAACAATTGAATTCTTTGGTTGAAGGTGTGGTAAAGTGTTTTTTTCATGTTTCAGGGTTGTTTCTAGTTCTTAATGGGTAAAGCCGGCCACACCATTCCCAACCTACTGGAACTCCTGAAAGCCAGAATCAAAAGTGGCGACTGCCAAAAAAGCCGAAACAAAGAAGCTCGACGGAGTCCCAGAGCCACAATTTGTTATTTCTATAAGTGAAAAATTCTTTATACAAGGTGTTATGGACATCGGTGCACAAACGCCTACCATGACATCACAGGAATCTAGAGCCCAACGCCAAATTATAAGATGATTCTAAAAAAAAAACCGTACACTTGCTTGAATCGTTTAGTTGGGCGTCAAAGACCCTTGCACTTAATATCCATGAGTACAATGACGTGTTAAAGTTTAAATAAACTTTAAACAGTTCATAGGGATGTCTTGAAAAGGCAGAAACTGCTTGGGCCCTATCAGAATAATATATAAATATACCAGCGCTCAGCGCAGCACCCTTCTCTGTGCTTTTTGTAACAACCGTACTGCGATCGCCAATCCGCCTGCCAAGCGTGGCGATTATGGCAAAACCCCCCAAAATGTCAATGTGGCGACACTTGGGGAGGCCTATGTCCAGCAGTGGACGTCTTTAGGGCTGAAATGATGATGATGATACCAGCGCTGTGACTTTTTTACAAAAGTATCTAAGCATCATGATGAGATAGGGACCTTTCTTTTTTTTTTAATTTCAACAACTTTTTCTGTCTTGTGCGAGACTAATAAATACTGTTTCTATCTTTCTTAAATGCTAGCGGTAGTGTGAAGCTTACCTGTAATTTTTAGCGAAATCATATTTGGTGGTTTCGGCGGTGGAGAGATGGTGCGGCGAGTCCCGCGGCCCCACCGCCCGGAAGCGCAGCCCGCTCAGGTAACTGCTCAACCCCTTGCGGAGTCTGTGCACGTTCTGCGCAACACAACTATCTGTTAACATCTTACTACTGTTATAATTGAGAAAGTTTGTGAGTATGGATGGACGGATGTTTGTTACTCTTTGACGAAAGAACTATAATGGATTTAAATGAAATTTGGCATACATACAAATAGTTTATAACCTGTATCAACACATACTTTTTTATCCCGATAGGGCGATCCCGTGGGTCAATTATCTAACTCCAAGCGGACGACGCCACGAGCATAAGCTAGTGCTTAAATATAGTACATGAGAAAGTACAAACAAACTAATCGCATAACCATGTCAAATATTTTTATCTAATACAAGCTGTCCGGCGCAACTTCGTTTGCATCACATTTTCCCCGTTTTCGCAACAGTTTTCATTGCTGCTCCACTCCTATTGGTCGTAGCGTGATGATATAGCCTATAGCCTTCCTCGATAAATGGGCTATCTAACACTGAAAGAATTTTTCAAATCGGGCCAGTAGTTTCGGAGCCTATTCAATGCAAACAAACAAACAATCAAATCTTTCCTCTTTATAATATTAGTTTAGATTGTTGGCAGCAAGACGAACATTCATAAAACACAATCTTCCAAGCAGAATGCATTGGTATCACCAGAGCGGCTCAAACAGTTGCAGCTAGAAACGTCAGAGATCTTAACACCAAAATCATCGCAGACAGTGCATCAGTGCTTCAAGCGCTACAAAACAATATTTTAACTTCTGCCCTCGTATTGGAATGTCACAAAGCACTCCAACACATTGCGAACACAAACAAAGCAACTCTGCAATGGATAAAACGGCACAGTCACTCACTGGATAACGACGCAGCAGATAAACTGGCTAAAAATTAAACAAAAATGTTTTTCTAGGTTATTTGTGTAACACAAATAACCTCTAAAAACAAAAATACATTAATCCAACCGTCGTAGCGTCGGTAATTTATTTTTATTTCATGCTTTTTAAACTTATATAGTTTTTTCTTGGCCTTGACTATACCACACAGGCATAGGCCTCCCCTCTCTTCTAGCTAATTAACGAAAACAACAAAAGTTATAAATTAAAAAGATCTCGAGCTTTTAAGAAGGACGGGGTGGTACAGTCAGCCCCTCTCCTGGTGATGCCCATGGTGAAAAGTGACAAGATTTCAAATTTTTGTTCGACCAGCCCTGTGAGAGTTGTTTATATCCTTTCATCGCCTTGAATAGAGGTGATGTGGTCCCACTCCTGGGCAGACCTCCGTCACTCCATGTACTTGCGCGCTATAAGTGCCTACCGCCCAGCCGAGCGGTCTCGGTCCGCCGGCGGATCAAATTCAGTGCGGTTTTCGCAAGCGAAGCGCGCGCACGCCGTTCAATTTTAATAGTGCTGTTCGTTCGTACGCGTAAACAAACTTACAAATATAATAAAACAAACTTTAAAAAAGAGAACCGATTTCAAAACACTAAACCGTAAGAAATAATTTCTTCTTTGATGTCAGTGCTTTTTCTATTCGTTTACCAGCTGTTAGCACTAACATAAAAAAAAAACAAATTATTTCTTACGGCTTAGTGCTTTATTTGAAGTCGGTTCTCTTTTTTTAAGGCTTTTTTTTTCATGTCTAGTGAACATCTCCGAAGATCATCATCAAACTAAGAAGTATTATACTTATTTTAAAACGTTCTCCTAAATGTAACAAATCCTTTTCTGAAAACCGCATCGATATCGGTTTAGCCAAACGCGAGATTATCGCGCACAAACATACATACCTACAAACCATACAAGTCAAACTTCTCAGTTTGGCCTGTATGTCTGATCACCTCCTTTTTTTTTAAGTTGGTTAAATATTTTATAAATGATAAAATTTTTAACTGCCACATAAAAGTCAGAACATATTCACAGTTCTCAATAACATAGACAAAAAGTTATGTTAATTTAATTTTATCGAAGAGGCAGCCCTGCGATTACTGTGGAATCGCGCGGTGCGAAGCAATCACTGCTGTACGCTTGAGCATTTAGGCGCATTTTAGCATACAGTGGTTGTTGACGCGAGGGAGTAGGCAATTATCGTAATAGGTATTGGAAGTTTTCTACTGAGTGAAGTATCTGTTCTAATCTGTGTCCTGGGCATAGGCCTCCCCCTTTCCTACCAATTTTCTCGATGTTGCGTCAACGAAACGAACGAAACCAAGGAAAGATATATAATATTTAAATATTAAAGAAAATGTAAATTTTGGGGGGAGCCCCCCCCCCCTAAGCAATGCCCATGGTGACAAGCGACAAAATTTCAAATAGACTACCTGTGTAAGTTGTTTATATCCCTTTATTAACTAGAAAAGAGGTGATGATCTTCAAACGGCTGAGCAGATTTTCTCGAAACATAGCTAAGAACACTCTCGATTAAAATACCTTTCAAAGGAAACCAATTTTTATCAAAATCGGTTCATCCGTTTAAGAGTTACGATTTCACAGACTATAACACCCCTCTTTTTTGGTCGGGGGTAAAAGAGGTGAGCGAAGACAAAAGTATACGATCCACAACCTCTGCTGCCCAAACCCCAAGCCCAAATAAAATCTGGGCTGCGTAAGAAAACCCAGAAATCACACCAAAATGAAAGGAGAAACAGTGTAACCTGCAGGCAAACAAAGAGTGCAGTTCCGGAAGCTTCAAAGAGAAAATTCGCAAGATTATACGTTTCATAACCGGCCACTATCTCCTAAAAAAACACCTATTTCTCATAGGTGTGCCGTATAGCCCTCTGTGCAGATGCATGGTGGCGGAAGAAACACCACAGTACGTGCACTCCATAGTGCAGAAGCGTGGCAGATCAACGGGCACGGACTCTTTAATCGCCGGCATCGCCCCCGGAGGCCAGCAGCAGCCTGAAAGGGTTGCTTGCTTTCTGGGAGGACCTGGGATGGTTGGAGTAACAAGAAGATTTTCATACGTACAATGGCCCAATAAAGATGCTAAGTGCGGAAACGGCCCAGCTAACCTAATCTAGCCTTACTACTACTTTACGAAATAAAACTGTAAGAGTAATAGTAAGTCCCTCATGAACTAAAAAACCTTTATGTACCTCAAATAAATTATATTAACTACTATCAACTTATATCTCTCTGCATGGCTTATATGGCTCTGTATGGTGTCGGACGTAAAGAATAGCACTATCCCATATCTTCCCGTGGGTGTCGTAAGAGGCGACTAAGGGATTAGCCAGAGAATGGGCAGCAGCGTTCTCTGTGCCTTTGTAACAACCGTACTGCGATCGCCAACCCGCCTGCCAAGCGTGGCGATTATGGCAAAACCCCCCAAAATGTCAATGTGGCGACACTTGGGGGAGGCCTATGTCCAGCAGTGGACGTCTTTTGGGCTGAAATGATGATGATGAACTTATATCTATTACTAGCAGCTGCCCGCGACTTCGTTCGCGTGAAAGTTTTGATGTTTTTCTGGGATAAAAATTAAACATATGAATCTTTCTCTAGAATCATTCTGTCTACTGATGGAATTTCATCAAAATCAGTTGCGTAGTTTAAAAGATTTAGGCACACAAACAGCGCGAAGCGACTTTGTTTTAAGTAAAGATGAAAATCACTAGTACTTACGTCAATCGTTGTTGGGGATGTTTCAGGACTGTGATTTACTAAAAGCAAATAAAATTATTTTCAATAACATACCACACATTCTGAGCTATACTCGAATACACAATTTTTGATAATTTACACTAACTTTTCTTAGGATGCCGATGGAAATCGATTTGACATTTAATGATCTAACCAGTTAATAACAAATTGTTAGTTAAGATAAGGGCCTATAAAAACAGAATGCAATGGAATATGAACTTTGTCATGTAACGCATTGAGCTTTTTTTATAAAATTGAGTTTGTGTTTCCATATAATAATTTATTTGAGATTTTGAATTCAAGTACAAGGGCTAAAACATTATAAATGAGGACCATACCTTCACGTGCTTCGTATGTAAAATTACTTTTCTTTGAGACCTTTTCATACAGGTCTTTTTGCAGCTTGAAGAAACTGAAAGAAATAAAAATGTATGATAACTTTGAAGCGAAAACTTCTTAAGCCACTTTGAGAATAATTTATGGTTGGGGAAAAATATTTCGCGTCACCGATGACCTCGACATGGTCGTGAAGTATTTCGCCAGACTAGCGACGTGTAGTATAGCGGCCTGATATTTTGTATTGAGCTTGTGCAGCCCATCATTTTTGATTAATTAATAAACTGTATAAAAAATAAAATTACTCTTTACCCATGCTTTGCAATGCACTTTTTCCTACCTACTTACACTACCTGCCAAGTCTACCCACCCTACCCTACCCACCTATCTACTCTACCTGCCTACCTACCCTAATTTTTCTTATATACAAACCTTTTCCTGACAATAACGAACACAAAAAAAATTGTCATAAAATAAACTTGGTGCAGCCATTCGAAACCTATGCGCGTACGTACATTTCGGCGATTCATTTATATATATATATATATAGATTGCTCGGAGAGCAAGGATGTGAAAACCAGGTTAGATGCACCTTAGAAATTCACAGCGATCAAGGGAGGAATTTTGTATCGTAAGTATTTCAAGAGCCTTGTTGATTCAAGAGCATTTTGTTCGCGAACTTTGGAAGGGAATTATGGTTGCCTACAGATTTAATCACTGGAACTCCTCCTGATGCTCCACGCAGTGTAACCGATTATGCAAATGAGTTGAATGATGTTTATGAGCATATCGGACAATCCGGCCAACAGATGTCTGAGAAAATGAAGACCCGTTTTGACCGGAAGGCAAACAGGAGAGGTTTCGACAAGAATTCACTGGTGTCGTTGCATAACCCAGTGCGCAGCAAGGGGAAGTCTCCGACATTGCAAGCAAAATGGGATGGACCATACCGAGTCGTGACCAGGATTAACGAGGTCACCTAACGAATATATAGAAGGTTCCACGAGGTGCGCCTACGATCGTAATGTAGACCGATTATCGCGATACTACGGGGAACGATGCTCGGGACGAGCTTAACGAGAATATTCTAGAATGACGTTCGAATTTAGAATTATCAACTATGGAACTGTCTAGAAGATTCGAGAATACTCCTAGAATGTTAAACGATGGAAACGTTTGGATAAAAAAGTTCGTGAAAGTTCTGGAACTTTCTAGCTAGAGGTTTAAGGAAGTTGTGGAAGCTTCTCGATGATATGTCGCCCATATTAATAGCCAAAATAAAAATAATAAGTTCTTAATTGGTAGTATTTTAATTTATTCCATACTCAGCTCTTACCAATTAGTGTGAATTTAGCCATGCTGGATTAAGTGAAGGTACTCACGCGCCACGGTCGATATTCGTGATGATCTCCCCGTTCTGTGAGTCCCACACTTTGATGTTGCCTTGCAGACAGGAGCTGACCACCTTCTCGCCGTCGGTGACCAAGCACTCCACCTCCTGACTGTGACCTGCCACCACTAATGGCACCGCTTCCATCACCAACTGGAATACGAACATCCATGGTTGAGCTAAGTTGTACCAAAACCAACTAACTCACAATAAAGTTTCTAATACTGTAATGATTTTGAACAGTTTATACTGTTCTTTTAAAGGAGATGGTCCAAACTTGTCTGAGCCTGTACCTGAGTATGTAGGTACGTATGTACAATCAACAAATTTGAATTATGACCCACCATAAGCTTATTTTCTTACAGACATTCAAATACAATTAGGTCGACATTCGCGTAAACATACATTGCCATGGTAACGACCTTATTATCTGCCATTAAACTACACAGAGAATTATCTGTTGCAATCTCCATCTTTGTTAAGAGTTTTACACAAGAATGCAGTATAAAGCTGAATGCACATCCACTATAAATACGACGCGTAAGCATTGTCGTACTAAAATCAATGTGTTTTTAATCTAATATACCTGATTTATTATTTATTTTAATATGCGTTCAGCTTAAATGTGCTTCAAACAAGATTCCGCCATCTGTGCATATGTTACCGGCCATACCCGATTTCGGGACAAACTAGTCTGTCCAATCCAAACCAGTTTACTGGTTTATCACTGCCCCAAACAAAACATTTACAATGTGCCTAATTTGGGTGGCATCGCTCGCTACGCTCGCTCGGCTCGCTACGCTCGCTCGGCTCGCGCGTTTTTGGTCACAGTTCTAACCTAACCCATTTAGATGGGGTGTTCTATATGATCCTGTTATTACGAGTCCTAGTTTGGCCTGAAATCCAGTTTGGCCGGTAACACATACATCTTCACTGAATTTTGTTTGCAAAGTGCGTCAAGACAACAATAACAAAATGGGGAAGTAAAACGCTTAAAAAATATAAAAATTATATTGTTGAACACATTATTATTTAACAATAGTTAATATCGAGTGTAACCACCATTGCTTGCAATAACAGCTAATAGTCTCGAACGCATTGATCCAATAAGGCGACTGCAAATACCTCTCATATAATCCCAAATATCGTTGCAATGTTGCCCAATTGCTTGCTTTGTCCTCTCGTTTCTGTTATCCCACATCTGGACCATCAGACCCCATAAATTTTCAATTGGATTTAAGTCCGGGGGTTTAGACGGCCAGGGAATTAGCGTAACTTCTGGATGCTGGCTAAACCTGTTAGACACAAATCTGGCCGTATGCACTCTACAGTTATCGTGAACATAATAAAAGCTTCGAACTTCTTCCCGTGGGTAAACCGTTCGCACTGTCGGTAACATAGATTCTTCTAATAAATCCACATAACCCATTGCATTCGCATGAGAAGAAATCTGACCCAGCTCGCCTACACCTCCGGTTCCCATCCAGCCCCACATGTTAGCTGAGATTCGGCCAGATAATTGATTCGGCACTACGTGATCCTCGGCGTATCTTGTATTATTGTAACGCCACAAGGTTATGCTACCGTGCTGAGAAGATAGAAAAGATTTTTCGTCTGAAAGATAACGTTACTCCAGCCAAAGTTTAAATGCAAAAATTCACGTGCAAAATTTAATCTTGCAAGTTTGTGTGCATCTGTTAAGTCAACTTTCTTAGCGTGATGTCTATAGTGCAATCCAGTGATTTCTTATCGTTTGTAGACAAACGTCGTAACGTGCCGCAAAATACCGAGTGGGAGTAAACGGACGTTCTTCGTAATGATGACGCATGTCGGTTTTCTGTTGATTCGTGATTTGACGAACGCCATGATTATACCGTCGTCTCTCTTCCAGGGTACCCTCTTTTTCATATTGCCTGATCCAGGTCGTCACTGTGTTTCGAGATATATTTAACTCTCGAGATATTTCTCGTATACCGTAGCCTTGCTCACTGAGAACTATAATCCGAGCTCCTTGTTCTGCCATTATACGATATAAATATAAACGAATTATTTTATTCTCATAGAAATTATTATTTGACACCAATTTCTGAGTGACTTTTTGCCTCTTTGTCATTTTATAAACGAAAGAGTTCGGAAAATGGTTTAAAAAAAAAACTGCGTTATTTCAAAGAGTTTGGATTTAAATATGATTATTAATGCTTTATTTAAAATATTATCTATTGCAGTGGTGACAAAGGTTAAAATTGCATAGATGTCCGACCCGTATTGACATAACTTGCTTAATATTTAAAACGACCTAAGTGCGGAATGCACTGTAAAGGAGGGAAATCTTTGTTGTTTTGACGGTTTCAAACGATTTATCCTCAAAGTGGGTCATGATTCAAAGTTGTCGACTGTATATAAAATCTATGTCATGTAATAGTTAAGACTTTCCATACTTAGTAGTAAGTCGTGAATCATCATCATCATATCGTGGGTGGTCACCCATCCATGAAGCAACCCAGGCAAGCGCGGCTTAACCTGAATATCGATGAAAGCTACCTAATAACCTCACCTAACCATAGCCCAGCGCAGCATATTGTAGCCTAATAAGTTAAGAAAGGTACGAAGTAGGATAAGGTAATGCCTAGTGAAAGCGGAAATCAACTGTAATGCGACTTATGATTAACTTTCATGTAAGGGGGCGAGGCTATTGCCAACAATGGGACACAAGGTCATATTTCGTGGATGCTACTGACAAATTCTGCCCGACCTGGGAATCGTGCCCAGGAACTCGTGCTGCGCATTCGCAAAACCGCTAGACCAACGAGGCAGTCAGGGCTCGGTCGGTTGACATGAAAAATGCTTTATGATACCTGTACTGCAGGTTGCTTAGCGACTATCTTCCTGTACTCGTCGTCATCACTCCACGATGCTCGCCATTCGGCATAGTGGCGAGAACATACGCATCTGAAAAACATTGAATTATGCACCGTATTTATTGGGAACTAGCTGTCCGGCGCAACTTCGTTTGCATCACATTTTCCCCGTTTTCGCAACATTTTTCATTGCTGCTCCACTCCTATTGGTCGTGGCGTGTTGATACCTATAGCCTTCCTCGATAAATGGACTATCTAACACTGAAATAATTTTTCAAATCGGACCAGTAGTTTCGGAGCCTATGCGAACAAACAATCAAATCTTTCCTTTTTATAATATTAGTTTAGAATAAAGCTGCACAACATTGTTTTAGCAACATCTTTTTGTGGTTCAAAATTCGTATTTATTAGGAAACAAACTAGAGAAATATTTCCAGAACTCTAATAATTAGCTTTATACGCAAGAAGTCTTCATTATATGATTGCCTTGCTTTACATACAAAACAAAGAAACCTTATCGCCCGCCGTTGCAACGACGATTTTTACGCTACTCAGTTCTGTAGTTTAACATCTGGACAGTAGGCTTAAAGTACGGTTCAAATCTCATGATACGAGTCAAGTGCATTTAACAATACAAACCAGGTACCTAAATCAGTTACTCATTCAAGCAATGAAGATGAGAATGACTCATATTTACTAGTCGGTCCGCATACCGCCCTCAGACCTAAGGCTTTGTGATATATCCAGTATTAGTGTTCAAAATATATAGTCAGCGTGTCTCGGCGCAAAAATAATTATACGCTCGTCATAAGCTTTTATTTAAAATGCCTTTATAGTTAGCCTGCATTAGATAAATCTTGCAACTGAATTTCGAACTAGTTCCTCCCAACTGATTCAGCGAGCGATTCACACACCTTTGGTTCTGGTGACAGCACATTTTTAAATGACAGACATGACTTGCAGCCAGTATTGCCTCCTCACGAGAGAACTCTTCTTTTTATTTGAATTCAATTCAAAAGCTTGTTTTTTTTTTAATAATTATCAAAAAAGTTTAATTTATTTCGTAATATTACCTGTAAAGTACCACCATCATGTAAGCGATAACGGCGACGCTTATAGTGCAAAGGATGGCTAGCAGGAGGATTTCCATCGGCGTGGTCGGGTATATAGGCAGGTCCGACCCCTTCCCCCATTGATGGGGCGTGCCTTTACCCTCAACTGCCTCGAAATCTGTTCAGATACATAAAATTATTCTTTATTATAGACATCAAGATTTTAACACAGCTCATATTATTAAGCAACTAGCGACCCGCGCTGGCTTCGCACGGGTGAATGTGAAAATCACTTAAATCTAAGCTTTAAGTTAACGTTTCTATACTATAATAATATCCATGTATACATTAAAACCTTCCTCTTGAATCACTCTTTCTATTGATAAAAACCACATCAAAATCCGTCGCGTAGTTTAAAAGAAGAAGTATTACTAACTAAGTGTACAGACAGCGAGAAGCGACGTTATTTATACTATGAATAGATGCATGCAGTGTCAATTGAACAAGACTTTAAAGGTTTATCATGAAAGTGTTTCCTCGGTCAGAAAATTAAAGTTTAGTATTTATTTTTATCAGATCATAAACTAATTTGTATAAAATATCTAAGCTCAATATGTTGAGCGTCTAGCTTTTCCGGGTTAGTTTTTATTTTGATTTAGTTTTAGCTTTGATGTTGTCTTTTACTTTTTTGTGGGCAGTGTTGTTTTGTACACACTTTTTTAGGGTTCCGTACCCAAAGGGCCAAACGGGACCCTATTACTGAGACTTCGCTGTCCGTCCTTCCGTCCGTCCGTCTGTCACCAGGCTGTATCTCATGAACCGTGATAGTTAGCCAGTTGAAATTTCTACAGATTATGTATTAGTGTTGCTGCTATAACAACAAATACTAAAAACAGAATAAAATAAATATTGAAGGGGGGCTCCCATACAACGAAGAACGATTTTTTTATTGCGTTTTCATAAATAATGGTACGGAACCCTTCGTGTGCGAGTACGACACGCACTTGGCCGATTTTTTTAAACTGTTCTGTTATAAGTGAGAAGTGTATTTATAAGAGAGAACTTATGGCTAACCGAGATACATTCTGTTTTAATTCCATCTTTTTTCAATAGAATTTATATCGTCATTCTCCTACCCTTATATCAATTTCTTTGGGGTCGGCGCAGCAAGTCTTCTTCCATTCTTTTCTTCTATTCGTCATCTCAGCAGTTACCTCCCTTACATTCACATTATCCTTCGTACCGTCTTGCCATCGTTTGTTTGGTCTTCTTATACTCTTATAGCCATCAACATACATACTCAAAACTTCTCTCACGCCATTTTCCTCATCCCTCTGCATGCCTATTCCAAGACAACCGATTACACACTTTTCAGTCACCGGCGCCACTTTCAGACTTCGTCTTATGTAGGTACTCACTAGCATATGCCCGCGTCTTCGCCCACGTGGAGCTCGGTAATTGTCCCACTGGATCGTACTACCGGGATAAAAAGTACCTATCCTATGTGTTAATCCAGATTATAAACTATCGATTATATCTAGTGCGGGCATATAGATGATAAAAAAAAAAATATGTGTCAAATTTCATTCAAATCCGGTATAGTAGTTTTTGCGTGAAAGAGTAACAAACACCCATCCATCCATTCTAAAAAACTTTTGTATTTATAATATTAGTAGGATTTCTTATTCTATTCATTCGTGTTACACCACCACTAATGTGGCATATGGCTTGCATGATCTCATGCATGCTACATGCCACATTGCATTTCATTCATCCCTTTTCATAGAATCCAAATAAATGACAAAAGAGTGAATGTGTACCGGGTAACATATCGTTGGGGTCAAGCGCAGCAGCAAGCGCCTTCCAGCGCAGCGGCGGCGGGTCGCGCTCGTCCGGGTTGCGCACGCCAGCCGCCAGCTCCGGCGCCACGCGCTGGCTCAGCAGGAGCGGTGGCAGTACCGCTACGTGCCGCCCCGCCACCGACTCGTTGTAGTGCGACAGGATCTTCGACCAGTGGTGGGACGACAACCTAGACATTTCATGTTATGGAATCAGGCATTATAGTTTTAGGAAAGCCATGACAATAAGTAAAATAAAAATCTAAGTATGCAAATTTTTGCTTGCTGCATCCTCAAGTCTGGATGTATTTGCGGAATTTAAAGCTCTGCAAACTCATAGGGTGCATTCAACTTCTTATTTTGAATCATATTCCATGGGATTTTTCCGTAGGAAGCTTTTAAGGCTCATTTACGGAGACGCGGGACTTCTTTTTCTTTGCGGAGGGCTGTCCCTTACACCTTGTATTGCATGCAAGTGAACATTTTATGTACACTATGGCCCATTGATTAATAAATAAGTTTAACACAAAATTTATTTGAAGTTGTCATTCTGTGTCTGTGAGATTCAAACAATTCACAATAATGATAATATTGTTTAGTTTCCAATGATGTTTTAAATATTTCTTTAGTTATCAATATTCTTATGCTGAATATTGTTACGTTTTCATTAAAGTAACACATTCTATCTTTATAATTTTAATGGTCAATGACTAATGGACTAGCAAAGAACGCTATGGCAAGATGTTTAACTTGAAATCGAGCAACAATAATTGCTGTTTAAAACGTTCCACTTAAAGAGACAAAAACTGTTTTCATTGAATTTCAAAAGCCCCTTGTTAGAATTAGGACTATTGGCACAAATCGTTCAGAGATTCAAGTAGTACGGTACAAGTCGACAAGACTCAATTGCAAATGTTAGTGAATGGCATAGTATGTTGAACTTACAAGCCTGCCAGTGTTCAAATGTTAAGATAATGTACATGTTTAGTGCGCTGATGTAATAAATATGTATTAATTGATCTCACCTCGACCAGGGCCGTGAGTGTGGTGAATGTTTTAGCATAATGGTATCGTTTGCATCCACTACGGTTTTTTCGGCATCAATATCCAAAAGCGGCGGGAATACCAGTGGATTTCTTTCGCTATTGTTGTAATACACGAATGTAGATTGTTCTTGTTCATGCTTCTCATAATTCTTTCTGTTAACTTCTGCTTCAGCTTTCTCTATGTTGCTTATGAAATAGTCCACTACACCGGAGTTGTAGACTATCATTGATATCCAAACGAGCATCCACACCATGAATGCGCGCTGGAAGAAGCGCGTCCTCGCCCACATGTTCACCAAGCGGATGCGTTTAGGCACGTGGTGGTCTTGGTGGCCTGGGCTGGAGTTCCGTTTCGCCACCACGTCCGTCGGACTGTTGTGTGCCAAACCGTTCAATCTCGGATGGGATTTTGACTTCGTCATTCGCTGAGGTGAGAAGCTGTTTTCTTCCACGTAGTTCTTACTAAATCTCCAGTTCAGTGCGTTATTGGCGTTAAAGTATTCCTTCAAGTGTAATTTATTGTTTTGATCTTTAAAATATTCTAAACGGCGCACATCAAGTCCGAGGATTGTAGCAAAAAATGCCATTTGAATAAAATAGTCTGATATTAAACTGACTATCATAAAAATTGAGAACTCTTGGATGAATGGGACGAAAGTGAAGAAGCTTACAGTAAGTATTGTTATTTCCGTAAGTAGGTTCTTGGTGATGGACCAGCCTTCTTTGCTAAGTCCCTGAGCGAGTCGGATCTTCACATCGAGTCGGGAGTCAGTGGATGTAACGCTCTTGGTCAGGACTAAAACATTCTCCAGACCAACAATGATGACCAGGTACGGGAAAATTTCTTTGCCTTGCAAACTCAGGGAAAAGCCGAAATAAAGGCAAATGCCCATTGACATGGCGAGACTTCCGCCTATAGTAAGAACAGCACATGCAGCAAGACCTAGTTTGGATCTTATAAATTCTATTTTTCTCACAGAAAAATAGACATACAGGAACAGTCCCACAAATGTTATAGTCAACGGGACAAGTTCTCGATAGTTAAACTGTCCTGGATAATACACAAGCGTGAATTCGTTAACGTGTGCGTATGGCATCTCTTGGTATAGTGGGTACATTTCTTTTAGCTTCTTCGTGAGAGATTGAATAAATCTGAAAAAAAAATAGCACGTTGGATTTATATTGGTTACACCCTTTTCCTTAAATATACTCCGGACAAAAGTTGGCCGAAGCAAAGAAAACTCATAGATGACTCTATGATAAATGAGGTGTTTTTCCACAAACGATGGGGCACTTGATAACTTGTCCTGCCTGTCGCGCTGTTCGCACGTTTTGTTTTACAGGAGCTGATGGACGCTACTGAAAGTGTCAATCTCGGTGCCAAAATTTGAGTTGAATCGATTGAGATTGCCATCGACAAATCGCTAAGAAAATATCTTTACACATACTTTTGGAGTTTTGGAATACATAAAATATCTAGTAGTACGTGGCTGGTAAAACAGCTGGTTTGCGAATCTTGATTTCGAAGAAATGTTGTTCATTTGTTTTTTTGACCGAGCCTACTCTGTCAGGCGAGTTTATTTTTAGTCCTTTTTTATATTTGTTAGTTTACCTTTGGTCTGGCTGTTGGTAGAATATTGTCACAGCATACTGTAGCACTCGTGGCCTTGCTCTTAAGGGATACCTTTTGATACCAGTTTCTCGGAGTCGCATCCCAAAAGCCATTTCCGCTATTGATGCTTTGGATTTCTGAAGATTCTGAAAACGGGAGGAATAGCTAAATGTTAAGGGCTGTTTTAATCTGGTCGGCATAAGTAACATAATTGCCTGTAACATATCACGCTCACGCTTGCCATACCTGAAGGGTTAAGCAAACGTGTATCTAATAGTATCTACATCTCATTTGGTAGTTATGTCTAAATCCCATGAACTCGTAATACGGGACAAGCCTATTGCCATCAACCGGTCACAAATGCAGACTCAGTGGCTAGCTTAATCAGCCTGTAATGTTCCCATTGCTGGGACACAGGCCTCATCTCTATGAGAGCGAGTGGGCTGCATTCATCACGTGGGGGTTGGTAGATGACACATGTCTTCGAATTTTTAGTTCAAGG
Source organism: Cerastis rubricosa (assembly GCA_949152445.1). NCBI lineage: Eukaryota > Metazoa > Arthropoda > Insecta > Lepidoptera > Noctuidae > Cerastis > Cerastis rubricosa. The sequence continues at coordinate 17,478,596 of OX424523.1, read as the reverse complement.
ACATGGGTATCCTCACGATGTTTTCCTTCATCGTTTTGAGAGCAGTGGTGAAGAAATATATTTGCACAAAGTAAAACGCCTGCCTGTTTTCGAACCCACGGCTTACTGCTCGTCAGTCGGAGCTGCCACCACTGGGCCACCGCTGTTCACTCCGAGCCTGCTACCAAATAATTTCTAATGGAAAAAACCGAAAACAGTTTGCCTGCCTTGTGAATCGAATTTAGGACCTTCTGCTGACCTTCCGCTTGCGACCATCAGACCAACGAGGCAGTCATAACCAGAGGTCAGAATTAGGTACAGTTATTTGTGTACTTACACTGATTTCATACAGATACCGAGATACAGGGATGACTGAAAGGCATTTGCATGTGGCTGAGATGAGAATGCTAAGGGGGATGTGTGGTGGTACGCGAATGGATAGAATAACGAATGAGTACATTAGGGGAAGTCTAAATGTGGTGCCGGTGACTGAAAAGATGCGTGGTAAGGGCATGTGATACGGAGGAATGAGGAAAATGTCGTGAGGAAAGTTTTGAGTATGAATGTGGATGGGTATAAGGGAAGAGGAAGACCAAAAAAACGATGGATGGACTGTGTGTAGGATGATATGGTAAGAAAGGAGGTATCTCATGAGTTGACAAGTAATAGAGGAGTATGGAAGAAGAAGACATGCTGCGCCGGCCCCAAATAAATTGGGATAAGGGCAAGAGAATGATGACACTGATTTCATACAGCGAAAGAATAAAGTGGATATGTCCCAAATCCCGAGATTAATTTTAAAGAGCAGAAAAATCCCTTGAATTATTAAATAAAAAAGTAATTTACTTTTACACAATTTAAACTATCCGACATCCAATTCCAATGCGCACACGCAAGGGAAGATCCATATTAATATCAACATTTCGATGCAAGTACAAAAATAACTCTACCTAATTCCGACCTCTGCCGGCCTAGCATGACCGCCGCCATTTCTACGGAAGAATCGACAAAATGACAGATTGTAGAAAGATTTCTATCGTCCTAAGCATGGCGATGTCAAGAATGTAGAAAAGAAATGTTTCTATTCTTCAGTCGACATAAGTCTACAACGTCGAGCATGACGACCATATTTTCTCTACTTTTGACACTTGGGTGTAGAAACATTTCTTCTGACAAATGTCAAAATAGTCTTCATCACATCGGACCTAGACAACATTCTTTTTGAAAAGAAACTAGCTATTATTTGTGTTTCTTGACCTTCTGTGATTTTAAAAAACATGTTGGGGACCTACCGTCGCCATCTCCTCAGTTTGCATGCCGAGTAGAATGAAAGGAAGGCCGATAGGATTGCTGTACGAGCGTTAACCGGGGCTTCGATTACCCTTAAAAAAGAATTACTTAAAAATTCGTAAAGACATGGTGCAGTATTTTTGCCAGGCTAGCTGATCGAGCATCTGTCTCCTAGCACATCCCAGGGTCTGCCTGTTTTCGTTAAAGTAAGTTCAATCTAGGTACCATAACCATAGCTACAATGTCTTATAATTGGCAGGTTCTTTGTTCGATGAAAGTCCTGCTTACAGAATATTGCCAAAGATCAAGTCTATTACTTCTAGATCGCAGATGCTGAGTGCAGAATACTCAATCTGAATGTAAATTCAATTCATTCATTCATTTCAATTCTATCATTAAAACAGAACTACATGTTTCCAAAATTTACCAGTAGGTATTATCTATTGACATAAGAGTCTTAAAAACTAAGTATGTCTGTGCATCCACCCTTAACAAACATTATACCGCAATACTGTCAAGGGTGTGACGGTACATGAAAATATATGATAAGTTAATAGAACCTACAAAGACCCACAAGCCTAACATTCCCTTCGACCCTAAGCCCTAACCTATCATATACCTAATATGTGATAAATAAACATATAAATAAGTTCAGAATATCTGCACCATGCAACCTAAGGTTACAGATGGATAGTAGACAGGTATACCAGGTTTGGGAAGGGAACACTCACTGCCAGTCCCGCAGACTCATGAGACTGATCAGAGATGGCTAGAAAGTGTCTTGGCCACAGTGAGGGGTAATGAGACAAGAATATAAAATTCACATATAATTTATTTACAAAATGTTCTGCTTATATACTACTTTGTCTTAACACACACTATTATACTGTGTCCTATGCGTGTAAGAAGCAAACAAATCATTCTATTAACTGGGCTGCACGTGAGCTAGGCCGAGTGCTGAGTCAATGTCCAAAGATAACATTTAACAATGTCATTTAAAATAAATAACAGTTATAAAATATAAGTTTTTAAAAGCTTTTATTTAACTTGTTTATTTATAATTAATATGTATTATAAGGCCATTGCCCAACAGAGGGACATTCAATAGTAATGTAGGCCTATATTTTCATTCTTCTGAATCCACATTCGTTGTAATCTGAAACACAAACACAAAATATAGTTAAATATTGTTAGTTGCCAACATAACATGAACACAAAATTAATTTATCATTGATTTGCAGGGGAATTCAGCATATGCTTTGGAGCCTTGGCTCAAAACACCAAGTAGTAATGCTCATGAGCCTGAGACGGCCTGCTATCTACAAACTGCAACTAATACAAGAGCTAACATAATTACAAATTATTTTATTTAAATAAAAATAGTACCTACCTGAATCTTCGGCGTCGTCTCATTTATCTGCCAGACCATTACTCTTCCGAAGGCTATTTATTACTGCTTATATCCTGAAACAAATAAGACCATTATTTCAACATATTTTTAGAACAAAGCAGAGGAGGGGTATGCCTGTATCAACTGTATTATTCTGTTGTTTTGATAATCACTTATACTTATTTTCACATTGGTAGATAGATTAATAATTATGATCTAATGACACTTACCTACTATTAGAAAAATTCACACAAGGAACTCATTTCTTAAACTGCGTGCACGCTGATCTCTTTTTCTGGACTTGCTGTTTATTTTTGCATTGTGAATATGCGAAAATTAACTAATCAAACTGCGTATTTACAATGTTTCATTATTATTTTAAAGTTAACTTTGTTTGTAAACAATCCAAACTGTCATCAGAGTCCGCCAAAGATTAAAAACTAAATACGAGAAATACGTTTCGTTGTTGCGTTGAGTTACGTTCAAAAGGTTGAAATGTTATGTAAAACATTTAGGTTTAATTTCGCGAAAAACATTCAAGATGCATCACCACCATCCCAACCGCGAAAAATGAAAATTCGTGCATTTGGGAACTTTTTTTGGTTAACTAAACGTAATATTATCGTAAGATTCAGGGAATATAAACATCACTAGATACTTCCCCGTTGCTATGGAAAGAGTTTCTAGTCTATGTCTTCGTAGAAACGCGAGTCGACGGGGCGCGCCATGCTCGGGCAGAAGAAATGTCAAGTATAGAAAGAAAGAATTTTGTCGTTTCTTGGTAGAATAGAGATAGAACGGTCATGCTACGGGGGCTGGTCATAACATAACTTTACGCCTATAATCTCCCAAGGGGGACATATTTCGCCAGTTATGTTTAAGCCCTGTTTAGTAGGGGGCGAACCAATTGCCATCAACAGGGCACGAATCCCAGTGGCTGTTACTAAGAATGCTCTGATGGAAATATACCTACCCAATAATACTTTATCCAACCTGAAAATCGAACCCAGGGCCAAGTAGTCATAGTAAGTGAACTACAATTACCTATCAGAATAACAATAGCTGTAATAACGACTGTATACCTAAACCAATCATCATTGAAATGAACCATGACCCCGCCGTTGTGCGACTGCATAAAATAGGGATGTCAAGTTGTATCATAGGATCTACTCAACCAATTAAGATAACATGTTTTTTGAAGCTAGGCTCGCTAGCTTTTTATATGAAAAACATGATAATTTTACTAAAATCTTTAAAGCAGCTTCTTAGCAGAATCATTTTTTTTTCTAAGACTGTCACAGCTGCTCAATTTTCATGTGATCTAAACTCAAGACACTAATTTTGTCGCAGTGTCATCGGTTTCGGTGTGTGGAGAGCTTAAGAATAGTAGTTTTAGAAAACGCTACATATTTGCACCATATTGCACCTTTCTTTTGAAAATTATTTCTAACTAGATTGATTGTCCTGATCTCCTGCATAAACTGCTCTTCAAGGTCCCCAGGAGATCGGTTAGATTTAATCCGGCTATCTCCATTCCTTTTTCTTATTCTAACTACAGGCGAAATTCATACATGGTGAGAGCGAGTAAGGACTTTAGTATTCTTTGTAAAGAGTTCCCATTTACCACTAAAACCTATTCGGCACGCTCTCAGCTGAATGCTGACTTTTTTTAAAGTGTTTAGTTCTTTATTAGTGTTTATTCTTATTGTTCTTTATTTATTCATATAAATCGAGCTTGTTAGTGATCCTAAGTTTTCTACTTCTTTTTCTATTTCTATTCGTGAGAACCTGTAATTGGCTCTATGTATCATATACAATTGTTATCCATCTTTTACAGCTGTTGGTTCTCCTATGATTAAATAAATAAATATTTCGTAGTAGGAACGTACCAAATTCTTCAATTAAATAAAATCCATCATTGAGTCACGGGGTATATGACGTAAACGAGGTCCCAGAAACCTGATGCAGCCAATCGCCACTGTGTTGTTTCCGCTCTCGGCAATTTGTCTACAATCATCGCCTCGCTGACGATCTCCTTGAGAAAATTGCTAGTAATGGTAGTCTTACAATAGAATAAGATTAGATCTGTTACGAGACCACCCCCTTGAGATTATAAAACTCAACATCACGCCTATAATACCCGTTTGATCGGTCAGGGTACCTAATAGTACCTTCACCCACATTTCGTCAGTTATATTTAACTTGGGAGCGAGCCTATTGCCATTAACCGGGTACAAATCCGTACTCCGGGCAACTGCTGCGAAATTCTTAACGGAAACACCGAATAAAACTTAGCCCAACCTGGTTTTAGAAACCAAGACCTCTTCTGAAGTACCGCTTGCGACAACTACACTAATGAGCCAGAGGCTTGTAACAATAATTCTAGCTTTTACCGCGGCTTCGTTGCCGTTGTCTAACACACAGTAACGGCGACTTTTTTCGATATAAGTGAACTTTGAGAACTCAGTCTCAGGCTAAACTCACGTTGATCCAGTGGTACATTGCTGCGTAAAAGAAGGACTAACCAACATATTATACTAGTTTACTAGGTACCTGGTAGTTGTAGACTGTGTTAATAATGTTGGCATCGAGTGAGAATGACTGCAGGTTCTGCTGCCACAAGTTGGCAGGCGACAGCAGTAGGCAGCTGTACTCGGGCAGCACTCGCTCCGTGCTGGCCCTACTGTCCGTCCGCTTGATGTCTCCGATCTGGTAGCAATGCTGAAGTAGCGTGCTTTTACTGAAACAAACGATGCATTATTGCATTATTGTTCTTGCTTCTCATGGGTGCGCCCTCATCATCTTCCTGCCCTTGTCCCATTTTATTTGGGGTCGGCGCAACACGTTTTCTTTTTCCATTCACCCCTGTCAGACGTCACGGCATCACTTACTATTTTCTCTTTCTTATCATTACTCACACCATCCACCTGGGCTTGGGTGCTCCCTAAAAAGGCAGTTTAAATAAAAATATCCAGATTTCTGAAGAAGTGAAGTAGGAGTTAATGGGTCGACTTAGTATAGAAGTTTAAGGGTTAGAAAACGTAAAAGCGAGGTCATTAATTTTAGTACCCCAGGCGATAAATTTAATTACTTTTTAATTACTTGACAATTTAATTTAATGCTTTTAAAAATCAAATCCGAAAATATGTAAGTATGTAGGAAAGATAGTAAAATATTGTATTCAGACTTCAGTTTTTGCTGTACATTGTTATTTATAGCTAGCGACCCGCCCGAGTTCACTCGGGTGCAATTTATTAACAACAGACTTAATCAATACAATTACAATTTACTCTTGAGCTTGACTTTCGAGCAACTTACTACCTGTAAAGTAACGACTGTCAAAGATCTACAAATGACAGCCGGAACCAACGGCTTAACCTGCTTTCCGAGGCATGGAGGAAACTCGTTATGTAATTGGTGGTCACCCTTCCACGTATAAACTTTCTACGATTTGGGTCTTGGATCGAAGTATACTGTTCCTTACACGGTCAGAAAACTCGATTTTTAGTAAGCTTCGTTCCATGGCTCGGTGGTAGACCCCGAGTGCGGACTTTTGACGCTACCTTAATGACCACGTTTGGGTTCCATAGGTGAGGGTGGGAAGGATGCACGTGTCCATGAGTTCTCTTTTGAGGAAAAGTGAAAGTGGTCCTTTCATAAACTGTTCCATCGACCAATAGCTCTTCCAGGCGTTTTCGGTGCGTCCAGCGACTTCTTGCCTCGCCTAGAAGGAGACTATTTGGCCGAGGTATTTTTACCTAAAGACATGCTAAACCTCCACACCCTTAAAGTCTACTTTGAAATTCGTGCTGCTCGTCATTAACTTAGTTTTCCTCAAGTTCATTTTGAGTCTGTCCTTGAGGCGCCCTTTTTTATTGGCGGCGGCGACCTCTCGCGTCCGGCCCTGGTTCAATCCATGGTCCGGAGCGAGAGGGAATGGGAAGCCGTCGCCTCCTTCTGCGAAGCAGTCATGCTAGCGAAGGAGGTGGCGGAACCTCACGACCCAGCCGCCGCGGGAGACGCCCCGGGCGTCGGGGGGCAACCAGTGGCCCCCGGCCACCGTAGGCGCGGGCCTGTGGACGGTGAGTAATGGGCTAGCTCACCGTCCGTCCGTCTTATGACGACAGACCGTGCCGACGGCGCGTTCGTGTTCCACGCGCGCCTCAAGGAGATGTCAGCAAATCGGAAGGGGTCCGAGAGGGCCGATGCCTGCCAGGGCTGCGGGTTGTTCGAAAGAGATACCGTGCCCCTGGAACGCAAAGGGCTAAGAAGGAACATGGATGGGTTTTAGTCAGTCAAGTCTGACACTCCCTTCCGCTCCGCCCAGAGCGGAAGAAGTCATTTGATGATTTCCCATCCGAAAAAAAAAAAAAAAAAAAAAAGGCGCCCTTTTGGCTCTATTGGTATGTGTTTTGTTTCCGACATCTCTCACATAAAACCGTAATAAATTGTACACCTAAACTTTCGTGATGAATCAGGAGTGATTCATCACGAAAGTTTAGGTGTACAATTTGCGGAGGTACATTGGTAAAAACTGTATAAAAATCCGCTAGGTAGTTTTTGAGTTTATCGCGTTCAGACAAGCAGACAGACGCGACAGGGAAACTTTTGTTTTAATGTAGTGATGATGATAGGTACGCCAGCATAATTATGGAATAAATAGTAAGTAACGTGTAACTTAGGTTTCTGAATGTTTTCATGAGTATGAGAGGAACTACACACTCTACTCTACTCTAACAGTCTATTATGTTTAATAAATAAAATACATTTATATCAGACCAAGTTTGAGCGTCCATAATTTTTGGTAACAATGGTCTTACAATTATGTTAAAACTATGTTAGTATTGCACAGCAGCTCGTAAATTAGTATACGCTAGCTGTTCAAATAATTGTGTTAGTATTGAATCAGTCAATTAAATTCAAATAATAACTAATTCAATATGTCAAGAATCCTCATTGTTAGTAAAAAATGTTTTAAAACTACGTTAGGATTGCAGCTCGTAAGTTAGTATACGCTAGCTGTGCAAATAACAGTACATTACAGAAAACTGAAATTTGTATGACTTTTTGCGGATTAGAGAGAGTGACACATAATTATTCATACGCCAGCTATGATTTTTTAATGACTAGTTTCCAAAGAATAAAGCTAATATTTCATGAAGTTTCTTTATGATTCCATGAAGGTAAGAGTGATTCATACATCAACTTTATGTTATATCGCCAGCTTTGAAATGATTATCTCAAAACAGAAAACTGCAACTGCAGTTTCTATATGATTGCCCGAAGTGTGAATTGAAGGCATCAGCTTCATAGGTTCCAAACCTTTTAGGGTACCGGTGCTAAATGGCAAAAACGGAACCCTTATCTCGGATTCGGTCTGTTACAGAATATTTACTCAGGGACTATAGTTGTAAATAAACCGTTTTGAACTAAAATCTGTGCTTTAAAACCCGTTTTAAATTTGTTCAAAACCACGACCACGTAAGCCGTAGGTACATTGATTACGTATTAACAATTAAGTTTAAAAGGCTAATTGAAATCATTTACCAATTTTATTAATACATGTGATATAAGTGATGTCATATATCATTTTTATGCTACTTTTCAGGATTAGACAGACTGAAAAAAAATAACAATACCAGCAACGCCAACAAGGACACATAAACAGCAAATGCCGCATTTTTATTTTGCATTTTGCTACCAGAATCGCAATCGGTCTAGATCACTTCGTGTAAAGCGCCAGGGCACAGCATTTAAAAAAAAAACATTTTTAAACCGCTAAGTGTGGTTTTAATTTAATTAATCTTTTTAAACCAAAAAAGAGAGTTTAAAACAAAAAAAAAAACCGAAAAAAAAACCGTTTTGCATCTCTATCCGAGATTATTTGCATCACACAGTAACAATTTGGAGAGTAGCTTCTATGTACCGAAAAAATAAAAGCCTAAAGATTTTATATAACTTTAGAATAGATGAGAGGGACTCATACAAACTTCTGTATTTGATACGCTAGCCACCGATGCAATGAATAGTTCCTAACCGGAAACTTAAGTATTGTAAGATTATTTGTAGATGAGGATGACTCAACAGCCTATATTTTTTTGTACAGTCGGGCTGCAAAAGGTAATGCAGTAATGCAGAGAAGTTGCAGTTGCAGGCACAGACTCAAGGTACATGCAGCAATGTAAACTAATAAATAAAAAAGTAGGTCCAATACTTCCACGATTATCAATAATATTTTGTGCACCTGATTATTTACATTTTATTTATCAATTTTAGATTTTATCTATGTGACTCACAGACGAACAGTTGGCAAGTATACAATTCATTTGTTTAAAAAGGTCGACGATTATGATCGACGATTCATCATCTGCCTAGCCTTTCCTCCAACTATGATGGGTTCAGCTTCCAGTCTAACCGGATGCCGCTGAATACCAGTAGTTTACATGGATCGACTGCCTATCTGACCTCCGCAACCTAGATAAATATCGATAGTAGTATAGTATAATGATCGACGATTAATGCATAAGTGTTATTGGGTTTTTTTCCCTTAGGAATTTCGCGGTAGCAGCTAGGAAGTCTGGATTTGTGCCCGATATGGCAGTAGGCTCGCCCCCTATTACATGGTACTTAAACATAAGTGGCGAAATGTGGTACACCCACATTTCTAACCTAACCCTTCGGGAAGTACAGGCATAATATTATGTTACTAGCTGTCCGGCGCAACATTTTTCATTGCTGTTCCACTCCTATTGGTCGTATCGTGAAGATATAGCCTATAGCCTTCCTCGATAAATCTAACACTGAAAGAATTTTTCAAATCGGAGCAGTAGTTTCGGAGCCTATTCAATGCAAACAAACAAACAGTCAAATCTTTCCTCTTTATAATTTTATTATAGTTTAGATGATTAAGGCATAAAATACATGCAATTGCTTCGGCTTAAGGAAATAACTTGAGTGGCTTCTGCGGGCGTTGTATTTATGTTTTTCCAGTAAATCCGTATGATTCCAGTAGAGGGGTTATGACATTGCCCTTCGGTACAGTGTTACTGTTAACTAGTGTCATCCCATGGCTGGACAAAGGCGTCTCCTTATGACTTCCAAATCCTCCGATCCAGGGCCAATGTGGACCACTGGTCGGTATACAACTGATAAAAGATTTAAGAAAACCGACCCTATCGTGTCGTGACCGTGTCTTGTATGTTGGGTTTTGTTCCCTAAACCCCTTATGGGTATTTTGTATCCCGTATTTTGGTATATTTTGAAAAATAGTGAAGTAAACTTTCAATCATCATTAAAAAAATCAATCTTCAATAATATTCATGAAAAAAATCACCTTAAGTCTAAAAAGACAAGGTTGATTTTATTGCTCTCAAGTGTATTTGGTTTCACGCACTAAAGGATCAAAATACTTTAAATTTTTGGAACAGGTACAGTGAAACTTATTTTATGGACTCAGAGATAAGAGCACAGCAAATAGCAGAGCAAAATAGTCTTATATTTATTTTCATGTGATTGTTTTCCCGAATGAACACTAATTATTGGCACAACCTAGACCGCACATTAACTCAGGGATAGGGGAAAAAAGGTGCGACTGCATCACAAAATCTGCGGACTAATTCGTCTTGGTGTACAATCATTTGTATAAAAGAAATACATAAAATGTAAAAAAATACAAAAAGTGCAATATTTATCAATTATTTATTTTTTCATGCTCATGTTTGTCAACTGAAAGAAAAGCACTAAAATTCTGACATTACTAAATAAAATGTAACTAATGACATGCATACTGTTTATCTGTGAGTGTCTGTCGTTCCAGCAAGGTGCAGAGTGGGGTCAGACACCCACGCACCATCTCAATTAAGCTGTAGGCCTATAGTAAATTATACCGCAATAACTTCCTTTCCTGCATTACCCTATCCATATAATTCTAAATTAAATTATTTCTAATAACATATAATTTAAATAAACCTGGTAAAAACTCACGTTTCGGGATCTTCGTGGTTTCTTATAGTTTCCAGCAATCGAAAAACTTCTTGCAATGGAGCTCTGAATGCATCCCACATCTTAAGGTTGTTATTCCATGGAGAGACACCTAAAGAGAAGTAGTATTGGAATACATGTTGTTTTATTAAAATTAAAAAATGACCCACAAAAACTGTTTCAATCAGTCAGGGATTCTTCACTGATTCTCAGTTTCAGCACACCTTGAATACATTCTTAACTGTTATGCTTATATGTTGGTAATAACACTAGGAGATCTTTAAATAAAAGCTGAAACAATAATGAGCTTTCAGATTTTCACAACACTCGGCTCAGCAACACAAGTTCAAAATCCAATAACACTCTTTTAATGAAGTATGCATTTAGATGTTACTTAATGTTAGTGGAAAGGGCATTATTGATTGAACAAATATATCTATAAGAAAAGACCTAACACAAATAATACCTAAAACCTTAACACACCGTTAGGAAATGTAATGAGCCAAGATAACAAAAAGATAAACTCTAAGTTAGGATGTAATACCCCAGAAACCAGCCATTACAGTACTTAAGCATTGGCTTATTACATAACTTTTATGTTAGTAAAATTATTAAAAGGATTTAAGAAATAATGTGATGGTAGCTTCAATTATTAATGGTATAGTATTTAATGTACCTCTACATAATTTATATTGAGTTAATAGCTCATTTGGCATTTAAAATTTGTCTATTATTGTATAACAATTTCTATTTGTTGGGTAAATTAAAAAATTGACAATTAACTATTACCTATTTTCATAATGATTTGCTGCACATATAGAAGAGGTTTGTCCTTCGCCCAAATATAAGGAAGTTTCTGTGTTTCATTGTACAGGATATCTAAATGTGAGGGTATTTCTGTAAAAATGTTTGAATAAATTAACATTAGTATATTAGAAATATTTACAGTCTATTGGATATGTTTCGTAAATTATATGATCAAGGTACCTTGAAAACATTTTTGTTGGCTGCAATCTGGACTTGAGAAATCATAGAAATCAACACCATGCAAAGGTAATGTTACTACAGTTGGTATGTTCCCAGGGAGAGGCACATTCAGAAGTGGATAGCTGGAAATAAAAATACAACTGAGAAATTTATCTATTATGGACTATTTGTTAACAGTTAAAATGAAAATAAACACTTACCAACATAGTAGCAACACCGATAATGCTAATGTGATCGCTGTGATGGGATAAGACGAACAAAATAGTCCGTAAGTGTAATAAATCTGAGCCACCCTCTCGGGCAGAGTGGATCCTGCCATTGTTGACAGTCAATAACTCGTTTATGTGCGGGAAATTCCGTTTACTAATCTCAAGACACCATCGCACGAACATTCACGTCACTTGCGAATTTCAAAACGTTGTTTATACACGGTTATGTTACCTGAGGCGCATTTATTGCGGCCGATCGCGTGTGCTGTAGTGATAGTCACGAATGCTATGGTATTTCGCATCATGCACGAGCATGCCGCTATGTACACTGTACAGTCTTTACCAATTAATAGGCACCGATTACATCAACCAAAGCAAGCACCACGCAAGTTTGACATATTGACAGCTCACTAGCTACTTTGACACATATGACAGTGACTCATAACACAGATAAAAAAGTCGTTCGGATATTCATTCAGTTAATGTTTTAAACAAATTATTTAGAAGCTGAAAACAAACAAACAGTAAAAAACTTATATAACTAAATAAAATTCAAGTGAAGCATCTGTTTGGAATTTCATAATAACAGCTTTTTAATGAATGAACATATAAATATATATAAATACAAAAACATTTGTTCCGGTTAATCTCCGAAATTTTTGTTCCGGTTAATCTCCGAAATGGCTGAACCAATTTAGATTAAATTTTTACTGGGATACAGTTGGTGTTCTTAAGAGTAACTGCTACTTTTATTTTTGGGCATTAGTAGTATAAAGGCGCGCTGCAAAAAAAATAATCTCTCGCGGACGAAGGTTGGGGCAGCGGCTAGAATACAAAAATAAAAGGAAAAAACTGGTGACCATTCAAGTTTAAGAGAAAAAAATAAAGTCTGTGATTAGATTTGTCATTTTCTATTGAAGGGATCGTAAATGCTCAATGACACTCCACACTGAATGTGTTGTTTGAAAAGATGAAAGGGAGTCATTTGTCTTGTTATGGAGATGTGATACGGAGGGATGAAGAGGGAGAGGAAGATCAAATAAAAGGCGAATTAAGTGTGTAAGGAGTGATATCAAAGACAAAAGAGTATATGATAGCATTTCGATTGCTAGGTAGAAAGGAGAACTGAGAAGAGCTGTCAATGGAAAATGTACCCAGAAGGCTAGAAGCATTGTCACCTTGGATGGCAATGCTGAATGCTGATACTTTGGCCAAAAAATTGGTCAGTGCTCTGGTCACATGTAGAATTGACCAACCGCTGGACTATACCCCAGAATACTAGGTCGGCACTCTGACCCCATGGTCCTAATGTTTCAAAAGACTCAAACACATAATTAAGGTATTGAAATGCGCCGTTAGAATTTTCAGCGTCTGCAGCAACCACTCGAGCATAGCTAGATGAATTTATTTATGTATTTAGCACCAAAGTTCTACCCAACTTACAAGGCATTATGGTTATACAATCTTGTCTCTTCCTGTCCTCGTACACTAAGCCATCTGGGTCTAAAAGCGGTAAAATTTTACAATCGTCGAAAAATTTTCCAAGAAACGCGGCCTGGTGTTGAGCTTTTCCACTCGGCTACGTACTTTACTACAAATAAGATATTGTCCCATGTACTAATTGTTTGTATTGATGCCATCTATTGGTTAATACAGTTCGTTTGCGTTGCAACTAGGTGTTTAGAAAATAAAATAAAATTGCGGGAGTTAGGCATGCCAGGGTTCATACAAAATTTTCCAGTAGATATTTATGAATCATTTACACAAAAAACCCAGTTTAATTAACGATGGCAAAAGACCGGATTGCATGTCTTTGTTTCCTTGGAAGATGGGTAGGCCTTTAGTGTGGGACGCAACTTGCGTCGATACTCTTGCACCATCACGTCATCTTCCAAGCCTATCGTGCTGTATAGGCGCTGCCGCTGCGGCCGCGGAGAACCTCAAGCGGCGTAAATATATTTTGTACTATAATATACTTTGTGGTAACTATATTTTCGAGCCGTTTGGGGTTGAAACTCTGGGGCCGTGGGGTCCGAGTGATTACAGCCTTTTTTAGGAAATTTCCAAACGCCTAGTTGACGCTTCTCGTGACCCAACTCGTAATGTAAAAGCCAGGCCTTTTACATTACGAGTACCAGCTGTAAGCGTTGAGGAGGAGTTTTTTGACGGTCTTTTATAGTTTATTTTAATTAATTTACTAGTTTGTTAATCCTGGTAATACATATGTACTTAGTAGTTGTTTAAATTAAATAAAGTTTTATACTCCTTGTTAGAAAAAAGTTTAATTAGCTTTCATAATCATAATTCGCAAAATAACTGTATTATTAAAAAGTTTAAATATCAATGCACCGTCGTCGCGTCGTCACGCGTCGCCCGCGTTACAGTCTGGCTTATTGAAACTACGACAAAACAACTTTTGTTTACAGCTGTACACAAAACATTTATACTATATTTTAAGCAGCTATTATAACCTCTGATATAGTGCGGTAACTAGTAGGGCAGCAGTAAGCTTAAACACTACTAAGTACCTACAGTATTTTAATATTAAAAAAAAAAAACCTCCACTATCTGCAGTCAGCCTCAGAAGTTGATTAATACTTCAGGTTTTAGGGTTCCGTTGCCAGATGGCAAAAAGGAACTCGTGGCTAAATAATATCAGCCGCGCTTGCCAAGGTTGGTCTGAGGATGGTTGACCATCATTACATACAGAGTTTCCTTCGTGCCTCGGAAAGCACGATAAGACGTTGGTCCCGGTTGTCATGCGTAGATCTTTGACAGTACAGGTAGTCAGTGGACCGAAAGTCTGACAACCAGCCACACCAAGGTGAGATAGGCAGTCGCTCCATGTAAAATATTGGTAAGACTGGTAGCCGACTCTAATAAAGTTGGGAAAAGGCTATGCAGATGACCAATTAAAAATACTAAAATACTTGTGGAGCCAAGCCAAACATGAGTTATTGACGCAGTATTACCCCCTCCTTTCGGCCCGTTCAATTTGGCAAACGATGCACCAAACAACCTGCTTATCCGCTGCACCGCCGCTGGTCAAATCTCGGGAAGGCACTGTCTTCCCCCCACCCCATTAGAGCCGGAGTCCCTCAGGGCTCCGTCGTCTCTCCCCTTATCTTTACTCTGTTCACCAGTGATCTATTACACTGGCCGCAGTCACGACGCTATTTACAGCACCCTCCAAACCTCAGCCAACGTCTTAGGCGCTTGGTTCCGGAAATAGAGAATCGAGGTGAACCCCGACAAGAGCCAGGCAGTTCTTTTCTCTAAACCGCGTAAAAATAAGCCACCCGCGCTCAGCCCGATCACTATGTACGGTAAGCCTATCCCTTGGGAGAAGCAAGCCAAGTACTTAGGAGTCTTACTTGACAACCACCCCAAAAGAACTACAAAAAAATACCGCAGTGCAGTGTCATCTTTAACCAATTGGAGACCTTGGGCCAGTGGCGTAGCGTGCCTTGGCGAGGCCCCGTATAATAATTTGTTTGGCTTTATGAAGGATAAAGATTTCTCACAAAAGAAAAGAAATGTTTGCATAAAATTAAAATAAATATTTATTCATGCGGCCAGCGTTCTGGGCACTTTTTCTGTTGACAGCGCTGTGGACCTACGATCAATAATCGAAGATGTGGACGAATTTTTAGACGCCCTTTAATTTTGATATTTGTTCATATTTTATTATTATTTTAGATATATTTGTAGTTTACACATTATGCATGTTTACTGAGCCCCCATTTTTGAACAGCCATCATAAATGTATGCAAGCCTAGTACTTTGATCATAAGCATAAGTGTGCAGACGGAACTGTTAGAATAAATACCTCATTGAATTCATGCAGGCCAAGTTCTTTTTGAAGATAATTCACTAACAAAACCTAGTACTTTTTGTTCAAATTCTAAATTGAGTTCTCTCGTAACAAACCTTAGTATGCCAGAGAGAGACAAAAAATAACAACTTACAAGTAACAGTCGACAAAGATGTGGTCATCGTGTACTCGGGATTTTGTTTAAAAAATGAGGCTATTCCCACTTTTCTGATTGTACATCATAAAGTTCAAAGTCTTACGAATTTTCTAGTTTTGGAAACCCAAACTCAATGGCAGGTGACTTAAAGGTCAAATTCCTTCGAAACCTAATGCCAATCAGTTCGATCAGGACACGTGACACCTGACGGGAGTTTAACATTTTTAGGGTTCCGTACCAAAAGGGTAAAATGGGACCCTAATACCCTATTACTGAGACTTCGCTGTCCGTCCGTCCGTCCGTCTGTCACCAGGCTGTATCTCATGTACCGTGATAGTTAGCCAGTTGAAATTTCTACAGATTATGTATTTCTGTTGATGCACACAAACACTAAAAACAGAATATAATAAATATTTAAGGGGGGCTCCCATACAAAGAAGTGATTTTTTTGCTCGTTTTTTAGGGTTCCGTACCCAAAGGGTCAAACGGGACCCTATTACTGAGACTTCGCTGTCCGTCCGTCCGTCCGTCTGTCACCAGGCTGTATCTCATGAACCGTGATAGTTAGTGAAATTTCTACAGATTATGTATTTCTGTTGACGCTATATCAACAAATAATAAAAAAAAAAAAAAAATTTAAGGGGAGTTCCCATTTAGGTTTTTTTAAATAATGGTACGGAACCCTTGGTGCGCGAGTCCGACTCGCACTTGCCCGGTTTTTATAAATATTGGTACGGGACCCTTCGTGCGCGAGTCCGACTCGCAATTGGCCGGTTTTTTACCCATCACACTAGGTACGCCGCTAAAGAAGTTTTCACTTCAAAAAAAGCCCACGAGTGTGAAATACATTACATGTTGAACCTAATCGTAGTGTGATAAGAGCCAGTTTTCGATAAAGTGTATTGAAAAGTTCATTTCCTAATTTTAGCCGCCTTTTTTATCTTATTGGGAATTTCAGCCGTCGGGTTATTTTGCGAACGCGTTAGCAATCGAAGTTGGTTCCGAGTTTACAAAACAATATTACGGAGTTTAGTTTCCCTGAATTTTCGTCACAGTTTCAAACGGTAAACGGCAACGAATTAATTGACTTTATCAAAAGAAGACATTTTTTCTAATTATTTAAAAGTTTGGTCTGATAATCAAAACTTATCAATATATTATTATGAAATTATTTATAATAAAAGGTATAGTATAGGATCCCGCTATATAACGACCTTCACCGAGCTGTTTATTGGATGAAACTTATTTTATATTAAATTTAATATGTCAATAAATATATTGCATATGGGTTGCCTAAAAAATTTCAGTCAGGCCATTTTTTTTTTTTTAAACTTTTCACCGGTTTGGTTAATAGACAAATTCCATACCAATCGAAAGTATAAAGCCCATAGAATATGCAAACGTTAGGTTGCCTTTTCTTTTCCCGTCACAACTCTCGGGTAGGCAGGTATAAACAGGTAAATCGATACTAGTAACTTGCACCGGTCTGGTTAATGAATTAAAAAAGGCAACCTAACGTTTGCATATTTTATGGGCTTTACACTTTCAATTGATATGGAATTTGTTAATTAACCAAACCGGTGAAATGTTTCAAAAATTTTTGTTAAAAAAAAATTTTTTAATCATATCCTGGACTGAAATTTTTTAGACAACCCGTATGCAATATATTTATTGACATATTAAATTTAATATAAAATAAGTTTCATCCAATAACCAGCTCGGTGAAGGTCCTTGTATGGCGGGATCTTAGGCCAGTAGTTATTCAGTACTTAAGTACCTATATTAAAGAAAGAGTCGATCTTTGAACATTTATTTTAAATAAAACCGACTTCTTTAAAAGTAAGTACTTTTTTACGGTTTTTAAAGACTAGCGGTAACCCGCATCTTCATTCAAAGAAACTTCACGGGTACAAACCCGACATATAGCCAAAGTTTAATTGCTAGATTCATTTGCCAATGGCTTGCGAGGAAAATCATTATTTTATCTAATTAAAAGACATAGTTCGATGCTTTAAACATAGAAGATAATAAGTGTCCAATAAAACCAGATTTAATTTGACCGTAGGTACCTACTTATGAAACAGTTAGGTGGATTATTATTTGATCTGACATCTGTTATCAAAACCGTGTGTGAAAAATCGGAACACCAAATTTTAAAATTATCCTTTAAGCTTTTCCAAGCTGTTAATTTTTGTAATAAGTTTTGGTTAGCATATGTCCCGGGCGCATCACTTATTGTTCGGGAAGCGCATGCCGCGCGGGAAGTGCGCGTGCCTAGTCCCGCCATGATGGGTGCCGTCATCACATCCCGCCATCCCGCCACACCGCCATCGCGCCTCTCCGCACAGTCAGTCGCCGGCATCCACTCCGCCGCCCGACGTCTGCACGGTGCACTCGCATCCCGCCGGTCCTGCCGCTCGCTCGCACAGCGGCACACCGTACCCGCGACCACCGACCCATACTTACTCACTTTTCAACTTTAATCCTCAACCATGAGGCTCATTATTTTTTTTAAGTTTTTACTTCTTTTTAACTTTATCAACTTAACTTTATCAAAAAATTGCCCTTCGAAATGCCAATGCTTCCGATCTAAAGTTGCGTGCTTACACCAAGACCTGTTGACCGTCCCGAAGCCGCCGGCCGACACTCACAGTTTGTAAGTATTGCATTATTCTTAATCTTAAGTTTACCAAGTTTTGTGTTGGGTGCTCGTTTATAAATAGCGTGTTGTTACGGCTTTATAAATAAGTGTGAGATTCACAGCGCTGGCCGCGAACCCCGAATCGCGAAATGTTATTGTTGCGATAGCATCTGTTTCAGTCGAAGTTTATTTAAAAGCTTCTTATCTGAAAGTAAATTGCAAGGGAACGCTGCAACGCTTAGCGTTTAGGTATTTTCAAGTTTTGCGTAATTTTAAACAATAGTTGCGCCTGTAGGTGGGAAAGCTACACTAAGACGGATTCAAAGACGTCCTCCAGAAACTTTAATAGCAATCACAAGTTTCCGTAACAGGCGATAAGTGACTATAGGTACGCTTTTGTTACCTACTACTACTACCTAAAGCAGCTGTAAACGTATTTAAGAAGGCACCAAAATTCCCTAGCTGCCACGTATATGTTACTTAATCCTGTCAAAGATCGAACAGATTCCATCATCGAACGGGTGTCTGTTTAAAATTTTGATTTGTCAAAGATGATCGCATTTTTGAAGCCAAAAAATAAATCAGTTTAACTGCACTTATCACAAAAAAACTCTAATTAGAAGTTCGTTGTTACGCGACCGTCTACATGCTCCTTTTATTTTAATTGTCGTTGTTAAATGGTTGTAGCAAGTAGGTACGTCGAGAAGTGTCTGAAGCTTAAATACGGAATTAGATATTGTTTCCTAACAATATTTTCAAAGAGATTTTTGCGATTCCCATGCATAAATACACACAGTTAATAAGAGTAACGCAAATGCCCTTCAATTCAAACTCATCATCATCTGCCTAGCCTTTTCACAATTTTATTGGGGTCGGCTTCCATTCACAACGGATGCAGCAAATACGAGTATTTTACATGGAGCGACTGCCTGTCAGACTTCTACAATCCAGCAAAAGAACGTTCAAAGGAAACTAGCACATTTTAATATCAAACCATGCTAAAATAAAAAAGCCTCTTATCCTTTTAAATGAAGAAACATTTCAATGAAAGGTTGGAAATTGTGGAGCAAAAAACATCCTAAAAATACAATAGAATTTGGTACATTGTAATAATTGACGAAAGTTGTGTAAAATTCCTACAATGTACGATGTTGTTCGTTAAGAAAAATAATAAAAATCAAGAATGTTTGTCGAAATATTGAAAAACATTTCGCTAATAAATTGGCTCAAATAATTTCGGACGCACGGTTAATCAAATTACGTTAGGGTAGAAGCGATAGGATGGGCCGCGAAATTGCATTTTTGAAGTGAAACTTAATGCGACTTCCCACAAGGTTGCGTTGAACGTTTAACGCTACCATGGAGGGGTTATGAAATCACTCATTTCCACGTTACGAAGTTTCACTTCTTCCGCTCGGAGGGACTCCACGCACCATTTTTTTTACGTATTTTTGTAATTTGCCGGTCAGTGTCAGGTTTATTTTGAAAAAAATATGATACAGGGCCGTAAAACGTACGTATTTACACCATTGAAGTCATTAAAATCATCAATGCAACCCCTTTAAGTTCATTTAATCCCAATGAATGAATATTTCATGAAAAAGTCATTCTATGGGGTACTTAAAGGGGTTGTATTGATGACTTTAATAATTATAACTCAGTAAAACCATATACGTTACGGCCGCGTATCATATTTTATTTAACATAAAAACTGAAACTGGCCGGCAAATTGAAAAAACGTAAGAAAATTTGAATTTCGCGGGCCACACTGTCGCTTCCACCTTAATAAATCGAGCTGAGTGGAGCTGCAACAAATTTTAATGATTTATGTACCAACGTGAAGTTGCATATATCGTTTATCGTGTTTCCACAAAGGGTAGGCAAAGTAGAACCTTTAGTAGGTACACCACCATTTCGTCAGTTCTGTTTGCGACCCATGTAATGTTTTCTAAATTATCTACAGTTAGATAGTTTTGCGCAGGACCAATTTTTTACCTGTATTTCAGAATCAAACTAGTAGCGAAATCACTATCTTCTCGCGGTTTCGCCACTGTTTTCCATTATAACATTGGTTTCTACTAGGCAAGCGTGCTCCACCCTAGACGGTATCTTCGCTTGACATCAGGCAAGTTTCGGCCAAACGCAAGCCTATCTAGCATATAAAAAAAAAAAAGAAATAAACAAATTATCTATGCAACACTACATGAAATTATGATTAACATTGTTCTAACTAGATTATTAAAAAAAAATAGACTTGCTACCTTACAGATAGTCAGTGGCCTGACAGTCTGACAACCAGTCCTACAAAGGGTATCGTATTACCCAGTACTAACTGGGTTTAGTCCAGTCATTTCGTCCAAAAAAAAGGCAAATAAAAGAAAATGAATTTGCGCTTCTAATTTTTTAATATGTTGTAGGGGATACCTAGAAAAGCTTAACTTGAGATTGTCGACCAAGCTTTCCTAGGAGCTTTCGCCGCCATCTTGGAAAACGCTTAAAATTGGTTTTTCGGCAATAACTCGGCTATCCGATGAGATTCGAAAATTTTTGTAAGACACTTTTTGTAGCTTTCTTTGTGCTCTACAATAACGCCTGAATCATTTTTAGCGTATCATGCATCGTTATCGAGATATCGATCGATAAAGTCAAAAATTTAGGACACAATTTTTGTTTTTTCCTTTTTTTTTCTTTGGGTCTTAATATATGAAAAATTGTGGAATTGAAAAAAAAAAATGATTCAGGCGTTATTGTAGAGCACAAAGAAAGCTACAAAAAGTGTCCTACAAAAATTTTCGAAATCTCATCGGATAGCCGAGTTATTGCCGAGAAACAAATTTTACCCCTTTTTTCAACATGGCGGCGAAAGCTCCTAGGAAAGCTTGGTCGACAATCTCAAGTTAAGCTTTTCTAGGTATCCCCTACAACATATTAAAAAATTAGAAGCGCAAATTCATTTATTTTTTTGAATGTACGTAATGACTGGACTAGTTGTGGAGGTCAGATAGGCAGTCGCTCCATGTAAAATACTGGTATTCAGCTGGTTAGATTGGAAGCCGATCCCAACATAGTAGGGAAAAGGCTCGGTAGATGATAAATGGTACTTTAAGCCAATATGTTTTACTAGGTATAATAAGTGTTTAAGTCCCTATCTATTATATACTACATAACACACACATTAGGTCACTTACTAAACAGTTTTAAATATGTTTTATCGGGTGCCAACGACAAGAAAGTGATGTCATTGTAGTCATTTTGATAATCTACAAATTTGAATACTATACAGTGGCTACTTTGTAAAGATAATAACTTTGCTCATACAAGACAATCATAATAAAACATTTTTAAGAGTCAGGGCCTAAAAACTAAAAAAAAATACTAAATCGGAATATAGTTTTTATGATCGAGAGCTATTCGTATAAGCGCATTAATGGAACACACCTATAGGAAGGATTACAATTTGCAAACGAAACGTGGATTGTGAAAAAAAGGGTATATATTTTTTTTTGAGATTTTAAATTAAAAATACATGATTATTAATTAAAGTTTTGTCATCGGAACAGAGCAATTTTATTAAGAGCGCTTACGCCTTACGACATTTCATACAAACTTTCAAGTCCTATTTTCCGAATTAACTGAACCGATTTTATTGAAACTTCATTCGCATAAGCAGGATACATAGATCTAAAAAGTTAAGATTTTCGAAAAATAGTGTTACAGCTAAATTAGATCGATTATAATTATCTACAGAAACAGAAATTTCCAATTATCTTTTTTTTAAGACATTTCGGAAATATTTTTCAGTAACTTTTGTAACTTGAAAATGTTGACCAAAGGAAACTTAAAATACTTAAAGAATATAATTTCAGTAACAGCAACTTACCAATTTAGCTGCAGTTCGCAACCTTGCACACCCAAAAAAGGAAATAGTTGTACAATAATAAAAAAATGCCATTTTGCTTTAAATTTAATTAAATCTAATAAGTACTAAAACAAGGTGTCGTGTCGTATCAGGTTTTGCTCTGATTCTGATATCTATCTCAAATTTTTAACACAATTAAGTACATAGTTATATGCTTTAGAGGTATGGCTGGAGCTAACGATTTCAAGGAGTGCACCCGCCTTTGTAGGTCTCTAGTTCCGTAAATCAACAATCTCAGGTTCCAATGCTGGTAGCTAAATGTCAGAAGTTGTTTCGGATCTCTATTGCGTCCAAGAAAGTGTTTTATTGCGAAATGCATTTCCTTGAAAACCAGGTCTTAATTGCGTTTCTATCATACATTCTTACATGATACATGGGATTGGTTTATATATAGTAATAGCAAAATTCACTTCTTTGTGTTCCGGGGCCACGGTATCTCTTTCGGACAGTCCCGCAGCCCCGGCAGGCACCGGCCCTCGCGGACCCTTTCCAACATGCTGACATCTCCTTGAGGCGCGCGTGTAACAGGAACGCGCCATCGACGTGGCCTGTCGTCATAAGATAGACGGACGGTAGGCCAGACCTGCGCCAGGCGGAAGGCGAGGGCGGGCATCTCTCCAGCCACTCCTCAAAGAGGGGACTTATCGCTACTATTGTGGCGTGCCCTGCATGGGTTTGCGAAAGTCGCTGTCTCCATGTCGCCATGAGATCTTGCCGGAACTCTGTCCGCTGAGCGGCGATTTGCCGCGGCAGCGGAGTTTCCCCCCGGAGTAGTGCCTCCGCGCGGCATTAGTGCAGGCGCGCCGAGGCCCCGTAAAGGGCAATGGACCGCACGACTCATGCGTAGAGGCGTTTGAACTCCCCTAGGTTGGGCAAAAGCCGCTTGAAGGCAGCCCCGCCCGTTCCAGTTTGGGGGCGAAACGTCGGAAATACTGCACCAAGTTCCACCGGCTGTCGAGGACGAGCCCTAGGAACTCAGTATCCCTCCTCTCTTCCTCTTCGCCATCACGGGCTGGGCTTGTTTACCACAAGTGTGGTGGAAATACGAGGTCCATCCAGGCAGTGTCCCCCCCTGTAGCCGGATAAACCCTTGACATTTTTTTTTTTCGGTGTATCCTTTATAGAGGGTTTCTACCTCGCGGTCCGGGCCTAGATCCTCGCCCACGATCGAAACCGCGAGACGTGACCACGACACTTCAATTATGGGAATGCGAGATCGACGGAGACAGTGAAGGACGCTCGGCGGCAGGATGAGTGCGTACCGAGCCCGCCCTTGCTCCTCCGATGTACCCTCTGCGTTTCAGAGAGTCGTGCGGAGCGGTCCAGGTTTGAACACCCCGTGTCAGAATATTCGCCACAGGCAGTAACATTTCCCGGAGAATAAGAATCTCATCCCATTCCTCGGAAAGGATACTGCGCGCAGGGTGCACGGCCGGTACATCCGGTCCCCGGATCGGCAGCCATCAGGCACACGAGGAGGTATTCTGACGCAACACCCTATACCGATACCTCTTCGGAACGCTTGTTAGTCCGATGGTTTCTGCTGTCATTTCAAGATAACCTTTGACAGCCGTTACGGGTAGTCAGAAACCAGAAAGCTTTACAACCAGTAGGATCGTTTTACCCAGTCAGCTTCTGGGTTCATAAGTTGTCGTTGTACGATGTAGTCTTTCTACATAAAATACTGGTATTTAGTTGCATCTGGTTGCTATATACAAACAGCCCGATATGTAGACCTCCACGTCAATAAGGCTTTCACGCCTGCCGCTTGATAACTTTATTTTCTGCAGGAATTTATGACTTAGGGATGGGATGGAGTTTCTCAAAAATATAATATAACTTAAATTACACTAATCGCTAAATTGGTACTGAAAACTACAGCATAAGTCTACCAGTCCAGGTGGCCTATCAATAAAGATGGCGCTAGACATCCTGTATAGCTCCGTCTCTCCCACACTGGAATAAGAGTAAAACAATACTGCTTTAAGACGTCATGGTAGGCCAGCTGGTGTCTATTTAGTTTCATGTAGTGGTTTTCAGCTTGACCTGCATACAAATAACGCAGGTACCTGTAAGCGTATTAGTCTATGTATGTGCGTATAAGTATGGTTCACTAATCTGTAAAATCTGAAGCTCATACGAATAGCATTAAGTAGAGCTTCACTCAATGAGGAACTCATGACTGGTGACGTATCTATTGTTGGTTTTTATTCAATGCATCTTCAGTGGTCTATGCCATAATTGACATAACGGTAAACCGGACTACCTCCGATAACCTATTTCCTGAATGTCGTCGAAAAGTGTTGAAAAGGAAATCGAAAAATTGTTAAAACTCCAATCTTCTTCTTAGCGAGTCGATGGCAAACTAAATTGTGTAGGCCCATAACTGAGCCAATAGTTTGGTGCCCTCTGTAGCGTCCATTAGTTTCTGTAATGAACAAACTGCACGACACGATATTAATTGCCGCATCGTTTGTGGAACACCACCACATTTACACTCCAGGGCAGAGTCATTAATGAATCTCCACCTGAGCAGGTTTTCCTTGCTGCAACCTGGTCAGCCATGGCTACTCATGTCCAGGTGGGAGACTTTCAGCAGGTGGAACGAATGGGTTAGGTAAGAATGCACTACCTCGCCACAGCGTTAGTCTGTCCGTAGACCGCTCGCCAGCGAGTGGAGTGACACACTTCAAGAAACTGTTTCGCCTTTTCAGCCTTTGCGACACGTCTCCAAAGTCCAAAAAAAATCTGCGTTCCTGAAAAATTCAAAGCTACGTAGAATAAATATTGAAGGAAATACTATGTAACCAACAAATTTATATAGGATTGCAATACCAAAGTTACGTAGGAGATATCTTCCGTCAAAAGAATGTTTACCAGTTTATTTCTTTATTTAGATGCTGAGATGAAAATACTACATCTGTGGAAACATAATTTTGCCTGTGCGCGAATCTAAACAAAATTAACTGGATTGGCAGACTGCTCTTATTTCTTTCTCGACGGATACTTCGACGGAACTAGGATTTAATAAACAGTCTGGTTTGCTTCAAGTTAAAGAGTTAGTTTAACAATGTAAGCACTAGGCGTGCGTGCTCGACAGCTAGCTCTCCGAGTTATTGTTTATCGGCAGGTATCGATTTCTTAGAAGGCCAGCCATGAGAGTTCTTTGCTGCGACCATATGTATTTTTGATAGATAGTGGGCCATCATAATGTTTTTTTTATAAACTAGAAGGGGCAGTTTCTTTCCAAATCCATAATTCCATATCCTATACTATTACAAATGTGAATGTAAGTTTGTTTGTACACTTTCACGCGAAAACTACTCAACCGATCATCATGAAACTTTGTAAACATATTCTTGGAGGTATTAGAAGTATCATAGGCTATATATCATTACGCTACGACCAATAGGAGCGGAGCAGCAATGAAAAATGTTGCGATAACGAGGAAAATGTGACCCAGACGAAGTTGCGCGGGACAGCTAGTATTCCATAATTAATATATATTATATAAAATATTATAAATACGAAAGTAACTCTGTTTGTTTGTTACCGTTTCACGAGTAAACGACTGATTGGATTGTAATAAAATCCGGCAAGGAGGTAGATTATACCCTGGGGAAGGACATAGGCTATCTTTTTTTTTCTCACACATATAACATCAAAATTTTCACGCGAACGAAGTTGCAGGTAACAGCTAGTGTTTAATACAATGATCATCATATGCCTAGCCTTTTCCCAACTATGTTGGGGTCGGCTTCCAGTCTAACATGCAGCTGAATACCAGTATTTTACATGGAGCGACTGCCTAGCGGTTGTCCACAACCCAGTTATACTGGGTAATACGATACTCTTTAGTAAGACTGTAGAATCGTAGATTTCAAGGAAAACGTGTTTTATTTAATAAAAAGTTTCCATGATGCCAATACTATCTACGATTTTAATTACTTAATTAGACGTATACAGGAGGTGGAGATTCTGTTGCGGACGCCGGACGTGGTTCGGAGCAATTCATTTGAATTAAATGTAAGATCGTGTTCAAGATAAGCTGGAAACGACAGAGTGGTCCGCGTAATTCAAATTTTCTTACGTCTTTTACAATTCGCCGGTCAGTGACAGTTTATATGATGAATAAAATATGATACGCGGCCGCAACTAATATGGCTTATCTGAGTTATAATCATTAAAGTCATCAATACAACCTCTTTAAATTCATTTAACCCCATACAAAGACTTTTTCATGAAATAGTCATTCATTGAAATTAAATGAACTTAAAAGTGTTGTATTGATGATTTTTATGACTAGAATTATGTAAATACGTACGTTTTAGGCCCTGTATCATATTTTATTCAACCTAAAACCTGACACTGACCGGCAAATTGCAAAAAAGTAAGAAATTTTGAATTACGCGGGCTACCTTATAGAAAAAAACTAACACTATATTCTTTGTAGCTTTACATTATTTTTATCTTTATTTAATGAGCACGTTGTTATTGACTTATAAAGAGAAGATTTTTTTTTTATGCTTAGTATGTGTGTAGTCAGTCACACATACGAATAACGTTTATTCTTTGAAAAAAGACTTAGTATGGCTTCCAATGTTCTTACTATGTTCGTGAAAATGTACATTTTTACAACGTTAATCAATACGGTAGGAGAAAATGACTTAAAAGTTGCTTCGTGTTTTCTTATTAGTGCTCCTGACTGTACACAGTTCACAGTTGGTGCACGCACGCGCGTGTGTTTCATATATTTTTTATTACTTCACTTTTCTTGAGTAGGCTTATTATGTTCTTTAATACGAAGCTATTTAATCTACTTCGACTCCGTTAATTATACCTACTTGAATGCCTTGTGACTAGTTATCTTATGGGACATCATACAATGTAAAATGAATACTTACCTACTTTATAATAATTTGTGAGGGAGACCACCTAGGTAGATCTTTATTGCAAAAAATACAGATAGAAAAAAAAAACTACATATTTTCGTCCTTTCGTGAAAATGAAGGCCCACTCGAAGTTAGTTGTTCTCCTGACAATTAACGCAGGCAAGTACCAAGCTAAAGATATAATTGGTTATCTGTAAATGGATAATTTGATTATTATGAGCAGGCTCTATGGACCATAACTGAGGAGCGCCGGACGCACCCAGTCTGTTCTCGTCTACCACAATGAAGTCAAAAATAGCGTTGCCATTGACATGAATAATTTATGGTTGATTTAAATCCGTATATTACATCATACCTTGGTGTGGCCACCTATTATGTATGCACCTATGAGGATAGAGATCACACTATAGTCTACTAACAACATCATTATTCTCTTGCCCTTATCCCAATTTATTTGGGGTCGGCGCAGCATGTCTTCTACTTCCACACTTCTCTATAACTTGTCATTTCATGAGATAACTCTTGCCTATGAAGTTAGAAATCACACTGTGATCTAACAAGTAAGTAGGTAGTATATTTAACGCGTAAACCTGAAAAGTGCGCTTTTCACTGCTCGTGACCGCCATTGTTTTTGGGATTAAAATGTGACAAAACGTGCGTCCTCGCGTTTACTACTTCCGGTCGGTGTAATTTCTTGACTGTGTTTAGCCAATCACAAATTGTGATTCTTGTTTAATTTTTTTTTCGAGTTTGTTTTATCGATGACACTTTCTGATGTGACATTTCCAGGGAACTGTACATCTAGGATTTTTTAATTTCATGAACTCATGACAGTCAATCAAAAAGGATAGCACTTGAGCTGCTGTCCACGTCGTCAGTAGGTGTAGTATGTATCAAAATCGAATAATACATATAAGCCACCACTCTCCCTATTCAGATGAAAATCTAAACGGACATGTTGACTAGGCTGATACTAATTGCATTTCATGCGTCTCCTGTTCAACCTGACAATGTCCGTAGTCTAGGTAAATTGAATTACTTAGGGCCTAGTGCTTGCATGACTTGAGCACGTGACTATCCGTCTAGGTTGTACGAGTGTAGGTCCTTGGCTTAGCGGATCAGGAGTTCAAACGATATAAATAAATTCTACATACGATACAAAAGCGATGGAAGATAATAAATTTTTGTAGCTTAGAAATAGATAACAAGCATCAAATAAGATTTCTAACTTAATAATGCCGATGTAGGGACCTAATGTCATATCATTGAATTGGGGTCATTGATCCGAAACGTACGTGTTAATATGGACATTCCTCCGGAATTGGTTGATTTGATTGAATTATAAGACAGTGCAACAATTTATAAAAAGTTGTGGCCATAAAAAGGCAAAAAAAAGTATTAATGCTTCGATCGGAATTCGATTGTTTTTATTATTCAACAGATACATAAAAATTTATTTAGTTTTGATACCTTCCTTTAAATTTTGAGTTGAGTAGTAGTAATATCACTTTAAACCAACATTAACAATATTAAATTGAATCCGGAAATACCGGAATTACTTTCCGGAAAAACGGCTTATCCATGTTATTCTTTCTCCGTGCATATAAGATACAAGTACCAAAAATCAATCTACCTACTCCGATCTATGGTCATCATCATCTCCCTAGCCTTTTTCCCAAACTATCTTGGGGTCGGCTTCCAGTCTAACCGGATGCAGCTGAGTACCAGTATTTTACATGAAGCGACTGCCTATCTGACCTCCACAACCCAGTAACTGGGTAATACCCCTTGGTAAGACTGCATGTCAGACTTTTAGCTTCTGACTACTCGTAACGGCTGTCAAAGATCTACAAATGACAGCCGGGACCAACGGCTTAACGTGCTTTCCGAGGCACGGAGGAAACTCGATATGTAATTATGGTCACCCATCCACAGACCAACCTCGGCAAGCACGGCTTCACCTTAAAGATCGACATTGGCGGCTGTTATTACTTAGCCACGAGCTCCTCTACAATGTAGGGACCTAATGTAATGTTAGAATATAATACAATCAACTAAAGAATTTGTTTCCATTAATTAGGTAGAGCTTTGAACACAAAATAAAATAATAAGTTTGGACGATGGCAGTTTATCAAGTCATATAATTTTGCTATTGATCGAGTACTAAATTGGATCACAATTCGTGAAAGGCATAAATGGTATATCCTGTTTTTTATTTTATTTTTTATTTAGAGACCCCCAGTACCTATACCAATATCACGATAAAATATAGTGTGGAAGGTGTGTTCATTCGTTCATTTTCCAATCAAGACTACAATTTCCGATTTCTCGACCACTATTTTCCCGTTTCGAAAAAGGTCACATTTCACGGGAGTTTCCGTTTTAAGTAATCTCGAATGAATACCATTAGGTGCGGTTTTAATTTTAACTTAATAACTGTGCGATGAGAATATTACCCTCTTTACCCGAATATTAATTAATATTAAATCACATAATGGCAGACCAATACCAATATTTACGTATTAATTAATGATCATTAACAACATATTATATGTGTGCCGGGTGTGCGTTGTATTCAAAGCATTTAAATACTGAAAATTAAATGAACTGAGTTTAATTGATTATGTACCTTTTCAAAAAGTCAATTAAAAATGTAGTTTTTCATGTTTCGTGGAATGCAATACAAAAATAAGTATTAAGTAGTATCGAGCTCTTATGAATAAATTGAAAATTCGCTCATCTTTTTGCCCTTGTGCCATTTTAATACTTGAGGTCAGCGCATGTTTTTCTTCCTGCATTGTCCCCTGTCAGACGTCACGTTATGATTGACTCCTTTCTCTTTCATCATTCCTTAGACACATCCATCATTTCTTTGGCCTTCCCCTCCCTTTCCATCAACATTCCTCGCCAACATCCATCACGATATTTGTCCCTGAAAATTCAGTACCTACAATACATAAATCGATTCAAACAAAATCAAACTCCTAACCCCTATATGCAATATGCATGCATGCATGTCATGCATTCAATAGTCGTAGTTGGCTGCAAATACAGGCCGATATTAACAAGTGTATTCATCGCGCCTTCCATTCAATACTATCCTCGTCAACCGTGCATTCATCAAACCACTTGGTTGCTTCCTCATAAACTTTATTAATATGAAGCTTCAATCCAGTCTTTTCAATCTTGCTATCAATTTAGCATTTTCTCTGTACTAAGTAATTGCTTTGTGCCAAAGGCAATGGATCACTATTCTACCTATAATAGAAGATACATACAACCATGGAGCTGGATGAGAGTGGCCGAGGATCGTGCTCAGTGGCGTGTCATGGGAGAGGCCTATGTCCAGCAGTGGACGAATACAGGCTGATGATGATGATGACAACCATGGTAACCACGTTTTTGATGTGAAACTTCTTATGCAACTTCCAACAAGGTTGCGTTAAACGTTACCATGGAGGGGGTATGAAAGCACTCATTTATACATTACGAAGTTTCACTTCTTCCGCGCGGATGGACTCCACGCACTTTGAAGTGAAACTTCTTTAGCGACTTCCAACAAGGTTGCGTTAAACGTTAAAAGTTTAACGACACACGGACAAAACAGAGAGAACTAGGGGCTCGGTTCTGAGCTGACAGAATTTAGTTTTCGGTAGAATATTAGGTAATAGTTTCATAGCCTGAGATAATTTCCATAGGCATAAAGTTACGAAACGTTTGTACCTATAGAATAAACCAAAATACAAAGCTGTGATAAGAACAAACCCTTGCACATTTTGCACTGAATAGTAGGTAGACAAGATTTTCAACCAACTCTCTAAATTATGGGACTCGAAAGTCGAGTGTGTAATGTACGAAGTCAGCGTCTATGTAATGTGATACACGTTCATCACATACCTACATGCCAGTGATACTAGCGAATACCAGACCTTTAATGAGACAAAGGGAAGGAATGTACATTTGCTCATTTTAACTACACGATAATAGGAACGTTGATTTTTCCCGACCTTTAAGAGGACGTAAAGCTTTACGTCCTCTCTATTCTGGGAATTGAGTGCACATTACGGAAACTAACAAGCTTTTGACAACTCAAGCTTATACTGACTAACCATTGCAGGTCGTGACGCAAAAACTCACTCTCGCACAATATTATAATTATGATTCTAATGAGATCTAATATTACTACGTGTACCTATACCTACTATTAAATCTGTACCTTCAGTGAAAAGTGATACATCTCGGCCTAGATCGGTTCTCATATTCACTGATTAAACTTCTTAAAAAAAAATTAGCTAAATTTCAGTCTTATCCCCGTTATTATAAGATTGAAATTGAGCGAGTTGTTTTTGTGAGTAGTGATATAAGTAAGCATTTATTTCTGGATTTTTTTGTGTAAAAAAATACTTTTTCATTCGTATCAAAGTGTACTGAACCCATACTAATATTTCTAAAATGTATTTTAATACGACTCAAGATACCACATCTTACGCGACTCAAAAGTTTTTACTTCAATTAGTACAAAGTGATATAAATCGAATCCTATCATAATACATTAAAAAATAGACACAATGCAGTTTAGTGCAAAGTGGTACATTTGTACATAAACCATAAAAATACAAAATTATTTTCATAAAAAGAAGTGACTAATGATACAACTGCAAATCAATCAATTTACACGTAATTTACCTAGCTAACTTTGATGTGATTATAAATTGAATACATATTATATTAATATAAACTTACGGAACATAGAACATAGATTTATGTGAAAAATGATACTTTTATAGTAGAATCAAAACTATCGCCAAATTTTAGAACTGAATTAGCGGAAAAATACGTAAAAAGTGATTTAAGTTCGCGCAGCTCTTACGCACCCCGTCCCGCACCTCTTAGCGGGGGGTATGGAAAGGGCGCAGGAGACGCGTGATTGTCAGTCTCGTACGTGCGATTAGAGAGGTGCGTCGTGCGTTACACCACAGGACAACGACGCGTAAGGTAAGACTTGTATCATTTTACACGAATTACGTAACATTTTTGTTATTGAAATGTTTACAAGGAACATGTATTTTATATTGATTTTAATAACGCAATTTTGTCATAAAATGTAGAGTATTTTATCATAGTACCTATTGTCAAACAGTCTTTATAATAATAATAAATAGGCAGTCTATCAATGAGTTTTAAATCGTTTTTATAAATTAATGTAGACTGGGTAGGTATTTTAGTGTAGGGATAGAGCAAATTATTGTTTTTTTTTCCATTGTGAGCATTTTGCGTAGCTTCTTGGTGTGAATCACATTTTATTGCACCTATAGGTAATCATTTATTGTACACACGGCTACGCATCAAGTTATACAAATCGGACAAATTTATTTAATGCAGTTTATACCTAATTTTGTTTGGAACTCGAGGCACCGATTTTATTTTTAGTTTTTGAAGTCGGGTACTTTAACGCAGTTTCTTTATTTTGAAACATACATTTTGTCTGAACTGCATAACAGTAATGTTAACTTTTTATCTGCTCGTCTTTCTTTTAATGGTAGTAATTTTATAATATTAATTTTGCACTGATTTTTTTAAATTTTTTCTAATTTTTTTAGAGTCCATAATGAAAAAACGAATAGATAAGATTATGGAAGGCCTTCACCTAAGGAGGGATGTAATAAATACGAGAAATGAACAAATAATAAATGACGAAGAATCTAATCAGCCCAGAGAGAACATAGAAATAGAAATCGGTGAAAAAAATACTCTAGAAATAGTGGATCAATATGAAGAAGAAAACGCACTAAAAAAAGACGATCAATATAAAGAAAATATTAGCAATGAATCACAGGGCAAGGAAACTGTACTATCGCCTGGATTTCTTGATTTCAGCTCCGGGAGTAGTGATGATTATATACCAAACAGTGAAAGCGACTCAACTGAAACTAGCACGTCGACTAGTAGACCAAAGAAAAGGTGTAAAAGATCAAATAATCTTATAATTGCTGAAAGCTCTGATGACACAGATATCTCCATCACAGAGCCAGAGCCTGGATGCTCAAATTCAAATAAAAAGCAACGAAAATCGTTAAAGGAAAGAAGAGCAGAGAGAGAGTCCCGATTAATTTTACGCAATGCAGGCAAGAGTTATGTTACAAAACTGGGTAAAATGAAGCCTGGAAGAAACTTGGCTCCACTAACGGAGTGTCGCATGAAATGCAGAAGTCGTATATCTGAGGACATAAGAGAATTTATTTTTAAGGAGTACTGGGCTTTGGGTTCGTACGATGAAAGAGCTAAGTATACTGAACGCTTTATTAAAATTAATAATAAAAAAACTCATACAATCGGAAGCAAACTAAAACGAGAATACACTAATACATATAAAATTGTTTATTTTAATGAGGATTATAAGATTTGTAAAGGTTGTCTTTTAAAAACTCTTGGTGAGAGTAATCGCTTTCTTCAGACCGTGAGTGAAAAAATAAAAAAATTTGGTCGTGTGACGAAAAGTGAAAGGGGGCGTGCTGCCAGTTACAGAAAAATCTCTAACGAGCGACTAGAACTCGTGAAACAGCATATCAATAAATTCCCGGCATACGAAAGCCATTACTCTCGATCCAAGACTTCTAAAAAGTACCTTAGCTCTGACCTATCCCTCGATACTATGTATCAGCTTTATTGTAAAGAAAATAGTAACCCTGTCTGTAAAACTGTATATGCCAAAGTTTTTAAAGATATGAACCTATCATTTAAGAAACCTAGTGTAGATACATGCAATAAATGTAACTTGTTACAAAATAAGCTGCAATATTTACAAGATGCTGAAGAAATAGGACAAGTACAGGAGCAACTGAGACTACATCAGGAAAGCTACGAAAGTGCTTACAATGAAAAACGCAAAGATAAGGCTTTGGCTAAAACTAATTCTGATTTTTGTGTAATTGCATTTGATTTACAACAATGTTTGCCTACTCCAATGCTGAATACTCAGTCAGCATTTTATAAAAGACAGTTATGGGTCTACAACCTAACAATCCACGATTTTATGTCTGATAACGCATATTGCTACATGTGGCCAGAATGTAGTGGTGGTAGAGGCGCCAATCAAATAGCTTCATGCTTATACGACTTTATCACTGTGAGACTTCCGTTGCTTCACCCAAATGCTAAAACCTTAATCATGTATTCAGATTCATGTTCGGGACAAAACAAAAATTCTATTGTTTGCACAGCCTTATTATTTGCAATAAAAGACTCGCCTCAACTTTTGAACATTGAACAGAAATTTCTCGTGCCCGGCCATACGCACATGGAAGTTGATAGTGACCATGCGCTGATTGAAAGAGCAAAAAAACGAACTTCAATGAATATTCATCACCCACGTGATTGGTGTCAATTGGTAAGGACTGCATCGACTAGAACTAATAAATTTTCGGTAATTGAAATGGCGGTAACAGATTTTTATGATTTTGCACTATTTTCAAAAAATAATTTTATTGTAAAAAAGACTAATTCTACTGGTGAAAAGTTTGTATTGTCGAATGTACGAGTTATTAAATTTAGTAAAGAAAAATTTCCTGTTTTTGAATATAAAGAAAGTTACGAAGGTGATGGCTATTCAATGATGTCTTACAACAAAAAGAATAAAAACTACAGTTTAGTTAGTATCAATGCAGTACAAAAATGTTACAATGGACCGGTCCCTATAAGCGTTTTGAAGAAAAGAGATTTAATATCACTGTTAGAATACATTGACCCAAGTGTTCACAATTTTTATCATGATCTGATAACCAACTCAAATATGCGTGACGTAGATCCTGATATTGATTCTGATAATGAATAGTTGATAGATGTTTCAACACATTTGTTATTTGATTTTTGAGACAACTGATTTGATGCTGTGATAATCAAGATTTACCCTCCTTACTAATAAACGCGAAATAAAGTTACACCAACTCTAATCGGTTAAAAATGTATGTTATTCCGGAGATCATCCTAGTTGTAACTTAACGCCGTGTTTATTAGTAAGAGGGTAATGCTATAAGTTTAAAAGTTATGTTTTTTTTTATATAGATGTTAAGTACTTTAAAATATATTGTTTTGTGAAAGGGTTAGTTGAAGTGTTTAAATGTATCTATTGTTTAGTTTTTTGAGACTGATTTTTAAGAGTAAAGACTGATTCGAAGAGTTAAAATTAATCAAGATTATCGCTAAGGTTTAAAGTTACGTTCTATTCAAATACATAATATTGTATTGTGTAATGAATAGTTAAAGTGCTATAATTATATCTGTTGTTTTGTTTTTAAAGACTGATTTAATACTAGTTAAGACTGATTCGATACTCTGATAATCAAGATTAAGGCTATAGGTTTAAAAGTTATGTTTTTCTTTATAAGGATATTGTTTTATATCGTGTAGTTAGAGCGCTACAATATACTATCTGTGTTAATTTCTTGAATTCTTTATTAAAGGAACCCTTTTTTAATGTTGGTTTTATTTTATTTTGATATTTACGTAATTTTAACCTTTCTATGACCAATACGTTTGAAAGTATCAGTGACTTGTATCACTAAACACTTTGAAGTATAAAAATGTATTACGATATATTCTAGCTTGTAGCAATAATCACTAACTAGTTTTAAAAAAATCTTTGGTGTAAAGGGATACAAATGAATATTTTCTTACTATTCTTTAATAAAACAAGGAAATAAGATTGCTGACAATAAAATTGATCATATTAGTTTTACGACTTTTGCTTACAATAACTGTTTGCTAGCAAAACAGGGCAAAACGCAAACCTTATAACATTTCACACCAAACGATAACTAAATGTGTAAAATAATGCAATTTGTTTTAGACCTATCTACACAAAAATTAGCAAAGAAAATTATAGTGTACAGTGATACAACTGGCTATTTTCAGTAATAACTTAAATCTCGTGCAAAATAATGAATTCAAACCTAGGTCTAAATAATCTTATTGGTATTATGTACTCGTAACACATACCGTTTTTCATTTTAAAACGTCAGAAACATAATGAGAATTTTTTGAATCTTTAACTTCAAATTACTCAAAACTGTGATTTTTGACTTGTATCACTTTTCACTGATGGTACAGAAATAATATAATAAAAATATAAAATCACGATATTGTCGTTTTAAGACCTATTGTTTTTTTTTATTGTTAATTCTGAAGTCTTGTTAGTTTCATTGAATTTGCGGTTAAATCGGAAATGTTGTTCAGTTCATTCAAAACTTGAATTAACTGGAATTCTCTGTTATGGTTATTGCAATTGCTAGTAGGCACACAGAATTCCTAAACTAAATTCATAAACCAAAAGTCATCTCATAAACACTACCTTAAACAAAATTCAGACACCACCTGGGGGTCGAGTGTGAACTATGTTTAAGGGTTGAGAGGATACAAATGAACAAACTGTTTTAAGGGGTCGAAGGGCCGAGAGTGCACTAAACGGACAATTTATTTTATTTTGTCGTTTTAAAATTTAATTACACATTGTATTTTTTTATTTTTTATTATGTTGTTTCTAATATAAACGAAATTATAGGCGCGATTTAGCTACAATATACAGCAAAGCTTAACTGAAGAAGAAGATTATGCTGCGCCGACCCCAAATTAATTGGGATGGGAATGATGATACAGCTAAGCTAACCTACCCGAAATAGTTCTTATGTGGGCGATCGACGATCCCACTGGAATTTTGAATCGATATTATTACTAAGTTCCTGCTATAAAATCAAGTTTTTTTGCCATCAAGATTTATATTTAGATCAAGTGGTGTTACATTTGGTAAAATGGTATTTTTGTTTTGTTCGCAATTAAGTAAAATATTGTTAGCTACGAACTACTTCGAGAGAACAGTTAGACTCTCGTCGACATGTTCGACATCCGTATCTATTTTAAAAATTACGAAGTGTTATCAGCAAATTTAATTATATCCGTTAATTTTTCAAACACATACCTAAGGGCGATCATTAATATAAACAAGAAATAGGAAAGAATTGAACCATGAGCACACTGCACACTAATACCAACTCTAAATATATCTTTTGAAAATCTTCTTTTTTCTTTTGTGAAATATAATGGGTGTAAATAGACCCTCAACGAAGCGTAAAGACAATTGTTCTCCGCGTAATTGCGATTATTTTTTTGTCCTGCAACATACCTTCTATTTCGAGATTTTGGAGGTCAAAGTTCCAACTTTTTTACAAGTTATTTTTAGGGTTCCGTACCCAAAGGGTCAAACGGGACCCTATTACTGAGACTTCGCTGTCCGTCCGTCCGTCCGTCTGTCACCAGGCTGTATCTCATGAACCGTGATAGTTAGCCAGTTGAAATTTTCACAGATTATGTATTTCCGTTGATGCTATAACAACAAATACTAAGAACAGAATAAAATAAATATTTAAGGGGGGCTCCCATACAAAAAAGTGATTTTTTGCTCGTTTTTTTTTATAAAAAAAATGGTACGGGAAACGGGACCCTTTGTGCGCGAGTCCGACTCGCACTTGGCCGGTTTTTTAAAAGAACTGTTCAATGCATCCATTAGCACAATGTTTTGAATGCGTTACACTGAATTCTACCGTAAAACATGATTTTTCACCGAAAAAAGTCAATCTCCAGCCAAAAATTTTTGCGTACACTTACTAAGTCGTACACACAGAAATATTTATTACCTATATCTATGGTTGTACAGAATGCTTGGTTGTCGGTTTCGTGAAGGAACGGTTTACCTTGCATATCTAGTTTTTCTTGTTGTAAAAAGCATGTTAAATTCTATTAAGGACAAGCTTGAGGATTTCTCTATTTTATTATATTATAATCAGAGGTCGGAATTAGGTAGAGTTATTTAATTACTTGCATCGAAATGTTGATATTAATATGGATCTTCCCTTGCGTGTGCGCATTGGAATTTTGCAACTTCGGACATCCGATGTCGGATGGTTTAAATTGTGTAAAAGTAAGTAACTTTTTTATTAAATAAATCACGGGATTTTTCTCTTTAAAATGAATCTCGGGATTTGAGGCATATCCACTTTATTCTTTCGCTGTATGAAATCAGTGTAAGTACATAAATAACTCTACTTAATTCCGACCTCTGATTATAACCCTACTCTGTAGTGGGTATTTAACAGGTAACCGAAAAAATAATTGCGAAATAACTTTTTGCAAAGGTGACGATCAGTAAGTAGTCGACTCTATGCCCATAGCAGTTCAGTGCAACGTAACCAATCTTAAAATTACACAAGGGGCTATAAAGAAAATTGTTTGAATCAGTTTTGTTCAAGTTGTAAACAATGCAAGGGTTTTAGTAGTGTTCACTCTACTGTTAGCTCAACAATAGAGACGTCAAAACTGTCTAAAAGTTCTTGTGAAAAGATGAGGCACGCTACTAAGAAATAGAGCAGGTCTAATTTCAGAGATAGAGTATACAGGGCGTCCCACGGCTGTGCCCCACGGGAGGAAAGTAGGAACCTAAGGATGTTTTACTGAAAGAAGACTTGATATTGATTTTAAAATAATTCGAACTATGTTCAAAAATGTTAATATAGTCGCTTGCGTAAACTGGGAATCGAACCCGCCAAACGTGAAAAAACAAATAACATGTATTTTATGATTAAAATCGTAATTTTTGGCATTTTTTATGCACGTCATGTACCTGCGACATTTTGTTTTTCTTTCGTTCTTTTCTTTCTAATCCATATTCTTTTTTATTTGTGTGCAGGGACCTGCGCTTCAACAAGATCGTGGACATCAGCCCGGGCACGCTGACACACATGCACTCCCTGCGCTCCTTACTCCTTAACGACAACCGCCTGCAAGAGCTGCGCGCGGGAACCTTCCACGGCCTGCGCAAGCTCAAGTACCTGTACCTGTACCGGAATCGCATCCACTACATCGAACAAGATGCCTTCCAGGGACTGGTACATCTCGAACAATTGTAAGTAACTACGTCACAGAACTGTTATCAAAAACATTACAGATGGTTGAGGTTTATACTTTCACAGAGTCAAGGAACTTTACATAGTGCAAAGACCTTTACGAGGGAATGACTAATGATAATGAGAAATATGATATAGATTAGCTCGACTAATGGAAAGCACGTGTAGATTTATTCCACTGATCTACTCGTATGTACGTCATATGAGATGGAAAGTTCATTGGCGGATTTGAAATGAATATTTAATATTCTCTCCAAGGTGTTGCCGTACGCTTGCCTAAAGTATAATGGGAGCCATGTGCACATAAAAAGTTAAAAATACTGGCGCATCGTTCAGTAACTGTAGATAGCCATCTTTTTTAACTTTCGAGAGTGGCTGTCGACAAGTTAGCGGTCGCGGTCATGATGTATTCACAATAGGGTACGCTAGTTGAACGAAATATTCCTTTTCATCTAAGTCCATTAGTAGTTGAATGTCCACTCATAATATATTTGTATCAGTGGACATTCAACCGAATATTATTCCAATATTATAAATACACTTACAACAGGAATATTTATGCACATGTTTGTTAACAAGTATTATACTTAATTAATTTTAATGTAAAGCTAGAATAATAATAAAAGGGGAGAATAGAATAATAGAAATAGAATAATTCAAACTAAAGTAGGTAAACTAAGTAACTAAATAAATTTTCTTCAAAAGAAGATGCGCTTTTGGGCCCTATGAGTCATGACCCGAGCGTTTCGAGTTTCGACCCAAAACAGCGCCAAACTGTAACTACCAATAAGGTTACAGTATTAACGTCGTTTGCCATCAACTGGGCCAAATCCAGACTCCGTG
The DNA here is from genome assembly GCA_949152445.1 of Cerastis rubricosa. NCBI lineage: Eukaryota > Metazoa > Arthropoda > Insecta > Lepidoptera > Noctuidae > Cerastis > Cerastis rubricosa. The sequence goes on along the minus strand of OX424523.1, from coordinate 17,438,544 downwards.
GCTGCTACTGAGAAATTTCTGATGGAAAAACTCAATAACACTTTGCCCGAGCAGGGAATCAAACCGAGGACCTCATGTTTAGCGATCGCTCTTGGAACCGCCCGATCGCCTTCTGCCCCCGTATTCACAAACTCTTTGATTCGATGTCGATCGACAAGTCATATGTCTATCTCGCTTGCTTTTGTAATGCCATAAAAAGACAATACGACTTATCGATCGCCATCGAATCGAAGCGTTTGTGAATGGGGGGCTGATCTGCCTCTTTGGCGGATCAGAATAATGTTACAAATTAATATTCTACGCTGAAGACCTCCTAATAAGCGGCGCAATATCAAGAATAGAGCTAAATCGCTTACTAGTATAGGTACAAAACTTACCTAATTTCGATCAGTTATCAACATGTGTATTTTGGGTTTTCTTTATCGTTTTTGCCAATAACATTAATAGTTTTCGAATCCAAGTATCCGGTAGGTCGTTACACACAAGATAACTTGAGTCCCGGCCCCTAACATTAGATAAGATAAAGGGGCTTGCGTGTACGCGATCTTTACTCGGTCTTTTTTTGACCTAAATTAAAATCAACAATATTTTGAGCAACACTCCTTGGGATTATAAAATAAAGTCAATGTTGATAAAAACCTTTTTTTTTGTGTCAGAATTAGTAAAAACACACCGTGTGTTTTAAACTTTTCAGCTCGGTTGCAAATGGTTACTATACGTAGGTAGAGTACGTAATGTTTTAGTATCACAACAATTTCAGACAAATAAAGCTCAATTCTGTACATTTAGGTATTTTCTGCAATCATCAACGTGGCATGCATTTTACGCGCAATGAATTATAAATTACTTTCCACCTTTTCAAATACTTAACGCTAATTATTATTTGAATACTATCAATTACAGTAGAAACGGGATATTAACCTTGTTTACTATTTCATTTGAGTTCCCGAAATATCCAATTTCTAGTGTTAGTGACCATGTCAGTTAATTATAAGTAGTTTCTTGTTTAATGTGAACATTATATTGTTTGTGAGTCTGTTTAATAAAATATTTTAATTTTTATTGGCGGCCGTTATCGCTTTAATTAACGTAAGTTACATACACGCGTGTGGGTATCGCATTACTTATTATTACTTACACAAACACTTAGATATGGATCATGTAATTGATTGTCATTATTTCTAGTAGTGTTGTTTTTAAATTATTGTACTTATTTATTTGGCCAAATTAATTGTGCCTTCAATACTAATTATGCTATTCGAATCGCTTGGACCAAAAATCTGTTAAGTATACAATAGTACATTGTTACCCTAGGGGTGAAAATAACTTATTTAGTCCCGAGACGGAGTTTGGCGCCCAAACGAAGTGCGGGCGCCAATAGTTCGAGGGACCAAATAAGCCTTTAACCCGAGGTAAACACTGCTTTTCATTATGAATACAAGGAAAATAAAAATATAAAACATTAATTAGCTAAAGAAAAAATGAGTAAATTTTATTTTCCACTACCGCTTACGCCTCTTCTCTTATAAAATCAGGCGTTAAATTCATATCTGAGTCAGATGAACTCATTTTATACAAATCTCTGCTATACGGAAGTATAAACAAAACTCTACAACTCGAAAAAACAAATGAAGGTCGGATTGCCGCTTTCCCGCCTATTTTGTTTTTTTTTCTGTGGCCAGCCATCTATTCAGCCATTATTTTTCATTTTCATCATTAAAAAATGGTAAATATTTTGCCCAAATCTATATTATTTTAAAGAAATTGTTGGAACTAAATTATAATAAAGTTATTTAAAAATATGTATTCTTTAATCAATACTTAACTTTATGTTATTTCAATTTTACATCGTGGCTGCATAGAAAGTTGGAACATGGTTCATTAAAAATATGAAAATAGGCACTAGGTTTTTTTAATAATTTGACATCTGTCAGTTGAAAGCAGGGATGAAAAGTATTACTTTCATCCCGCTCCTCAGGCAACTTCAGACCTACTTTCAGAGTATGAGTAATGAAAAAAATATAAAATACTCTAGTATCTCCGTCATTCAGTTAAGTTATGTAAAAGCAGCCATATAGCGCAGCTTCAAGATGCACCTTCCAATTAGGAGAACACAAATTTCTCTCCAGTACCCTTATGCTATGAATGAAACAGTCTTCAGAAAAGGCAAGTCCATTACCAAGACTTTAGCGATATCTTACATGAAAAAGTCTAGAAAGGAAAGCGCTAGGGTAGCCCACGAAATTCACGTTTTCAATTCGTTTTTTTTTTTCAGTGAAACCTTCTTTAGCGTCGTTGTGATTTGAATGTCGATGAAACGAAAAAGCAGCAGTAAAAAGAGACAGGCATATAAATTCATAAGCTTTAACCGTTTATTCCCGTTCGTCCCACCGACATCGTCCCCCTAGTGGGGCGAACGGGAATTCGTTATGTTTTTTACCGATCGTCCCATTAATTTTGTTGGTTGTTGTTGGTGGGACGAACGGGAATATTTTATTAAATATTTTGTTAGTCGCGTTGGTCCCACCATATAATTTCAGACTGGTTGTGTGCCGTTTCATTGTTTTGTCAATACTAACCCGACCGGCCTAATTTAAGGATACTAAAGGGAGAGAATGTCAGGTAAACCAATAGGGTTTACGCAAATAACACAATGTTATCGGCACTCTTTTGTTAACTAGCGGCACCGCCGGCGCACCAGAGCCATGTAATATCACGACAAATTGCGCTTCCCCCTTATGAAAATTATGTTAACTAATATCCGCTTCGCAAATATAATGTAATATCTAGTAATTGCTTGTTAGACCAAAATGGAGTGGTAATGAAATAGCAATATGTGGGTACGAACTTGTTACATGTAAGCATGTACGTGAATGACCCTGCAAAATTGTTTACCCAGAAAATGATGTCATTGTTTAAAACTTAGCTTAAAGCATATCCGCTGAGGAAAACAGGATAACTACTGAAACGTCACAATATGTTGCTTTTGTTATTGTTTCAACGAGGATCAAAGATCGAGAAAATAAGTACATCGGTCTTTTCTTTTAAATTTGTTCTCTTTATTAATCAGGTAAGAAGGTAGTTAGGTAAAATTAAAAAAGGTATTGTAAGTCCATAGTTTATGCTGAGATTTCCATTGAGAGTTGAATTGGTTACATTGTATATTCCAGTCTCTATTCAGACTGAAAGATGTCGGGCAAGATATTATGAGTGCGGGGTGCCATCTAGATTCTAGATGTCTGTGTCACGCGGAAATAGATCGCCGCATTTGATACCTACAGGGTGCTCTTGCACGTGAAACATGTTCGTTATTTTGCATACTTATGGATTATTTCATAATCTGACGTTAAAATATGTTATGATACTTGTCTTCTCAATGTTGTCTATGTAATATTAAAAAGTTCGCATAATTATGGGGCGGATATAGAACTAGTTTTTAGCAGTTTCCAGTCTTTGCAATGTCCATAAAAAAAATTGAGATACCTTCGCTCGCCCCCTTTTACTTGGGACTTTTAACATGGGTGTACTTATAGTTAGACATCTGCCTTACCCTGGAACGGAGTTCGATGAAATTGGAATGAGGAAATATTTCTTTTTTGTGACCTATCATTATTGTGCGTTGCGCGTCGCGTGCGGTGTGACAAACGCGGGCAAAATAGCTTGTCCGTTAAACCTTTAAATACATCGCCTTAATTATGTTTTATTTTAATGCGGGCTTCGCGGCACAACGTGTTTTGCCAATAGTTTTCCAAAATCTGGAATGTATTGAAATTCATACACACAAGCAAAATCAGCATCAGGAAAAATCTGTCGACTAAATTAATTTGTGTGTACCTACATATGTGCCAAATCTAGTAGTTATATATTAATTATCTTTCAGCAGTCTAAAACGTTTAAATTTAATATATTATACGTGGGCTATTTGTTACAGCAGCTCTCACATAGCAGCTTTTGAAAGCACGAATTTATATCATAATTGCTGTCTGAAAATAAATCGGATTGCACGAACTCTGGCTTCGTTAAATTTATACCAGCGTTATTACGGAGTAGAACATAGCTCGAATTGCCTGCCGTTGTAAGTTGCACTGTTTTTATTTATAACTACGTCGATTTCACGATTCTAGGGGCTTCATGCCAATATTTCACATGCATAGGGGTGTCATATGAAGTGTCAAGCTATTTTGAACCATATGCAAAGGACAAATTTCTGCCATCTTGACCAGAATGTCCTGAAAACGGTTATGGTGCGGTCACATTTTCGTAGCGCAAGCTCCGCTAATTCATTGAGATGAAGTAACACCAGTTGGCCATTTTATCGCATATAACTGTAACAATGACCCCTTTTCCTCATTTGATTCTCAGAACAGTCACTATAACTTATTGTTTTTCTTGGATATATATGAATTTTGTATAAATAGGCCCTTTATCCTGCTGCAGGACTAACCTATATCTGCCTGGCCTCGTTTCAGCAGTTTATCCTTTCTCCTCATCGTCCTAATTAAGTCTTGTATTCTCTTTTCGAAGACTGATCCTGCTCCTTCTAGTTTTGCTATGGTTTTAGTCCATTTCCGTTTACTTTGTGGATTTGTCATTCAAGGTTAAATTGATTTGTCAATTAAAGCAAAATCTGTTGAATAAAATATTTATAAAACTACCTTCTTGCTTCTTCTTATTCTTCTTGTCGTGTCGATGCTACTATATTACGTTACTATAACTACATTATTTATAGAGATGTGCCGATTATGACTTTGGCCGACTAGCTGACTAGCCGATTAGTTGTTTGTAAAGAGACCGATCAGTCGGCCAAGCTGATCTCGGTTCCGGGGGTAGGACGCTTCGTTTACAGCAGATTCGCGCGCAAGTCGCAACCGCCCGCGGCCTGCAAACATGTCTAAACATGTTTTATTTACGTCGCAAAAGCAAAAATAAAGAAAAAACATTCTTGATTTTTGCTTTTGCACTGATCAGACCGGTGTTTTTGTGTGAAAAAATAAATACAATAAGTACTTTTATCGTACATTACAGTGAATTTTGTTTAGTGTACTTCCTCCTACACATTTTGTTGAAAAATACATACAATATAAAGAAAGAACCCGCATAGTCGGTGCTCTTTGCCGAATAGTCGCCGACACGAAAGTGGCCGGACAGTCGGCTATAACGACTAGTCGCTGTTTTGTCGGAACATCTCTAATTATTTCATATGATTAGTGAGTGGCTTTTTAACAAACTGCCCATAGCTTGATTTGTTACTTGTTTGTTTTATCCGTGGGTGAACATGTAAATGTTTGTGTTAGCTGTGCAAAGCTTTAATTATCAAACTGATCGCTACTCGATCCACGAACTTCTAGTGTGCGTCCACATTGCAGGCCTAGCGCGGTAGCGGCGCGGCGGCGGATGCGGAATATCTACCTAACGTACATGAAACCGCCGCTTGTGGCGACACTGAAGAGACTAAGGCAGGCGCGACGCGCGACGGGCATGAGCGACTCAGCGCCCGTACCTAATTATCATCCGCGCGTTATGGCCAGACTGCGGGCCTAGTCCGCAAGCGACTAAGGCTCGGGTGGCAGAAGTATCAAACCATTTCGGTCTTATCGCTCAGCATATGCGTGTCTGTTTTTAGGGTTCCGTAGCCGAATGGCAAAAAACGGAACCCATAGAGATTCGTCATGTCTGTCTGTCTGTTCGTCCGTATGTCACAGCCACTTTTTTCCGAAACTATAAGAACTATAGTGTTGAAACTTGGTAAGAAGATGTATTCTGTGAACCGCATTAAGATTTTCACACAAAAATAGAAAAAGACGATAAATTTTGGGGGTTCCCCATACATAGAACTGAAAACCAAACATTTTTTTTTCATTATACCCTAACGTGTGGGGTATTTATGGATAGGTCTTCAAAAATGATATTGAGGTTTCTAATATCATTTTTTTCTAAACTGAATAGTTTGCGCTAGAGCCACTTCCAAAGTGGTAAAATGTGTGTCCCCCCCCTCTAATTTCTAAAGTAAGAGGAGGAAAATTCTGAAAATATTTAGGATTGTAGAACGTAAAAAAACTATCAACGGAAATTGGTTTCAATAAGATATGATGTTTAGTTTTTGAGATATGGTACGTTTTCATCAAACTGCAGCAGTAACTTTGTTTTTCATTAACATATTATGAAAAACAAATTTAGTTTTGCGGTTGAGTGGAAGTTTACTAACTACTAACTAATGAATGACAGTTCAAAATATTGTTTTAATATTTGTTTGGGGCTATGGAACCCTGTGTGCGAGTAAGACTCGCACTTGGACGGTTTTTTTTTTACGTGAATCCTTCTTTAGCCGCTATGATCGATTTTAGCTATGGGTTTACGTCACCGATGACCTCGACATGACTGATTGAAGTACTTCAAAACATACCCCCCCTCTAACCCGTTTGTGTCAGCGACTTTTTTCGCACCGAATTGTGAAGCTTAATGTATACAGTCGCCAGCGACTGTATACAATACACCAATCAGTTTTCTTATTCAATAAGTTAGTTTTAGGTTTTAATGTGTGTCTTTGGCATTGAGCCAAAGACTCAGAATAGAGAAAGAGCTCAACATGATACCGATATGAAACACCTCGATTATGTTATAGCGCAGCACTCTGCGTCTGCTTTCATTGTTTCGTGCACATCATCTCTAGTGCTCATCTCAGAATCAAACTATCCAATAAAAATACCAAATCCTCGTCCATGGTTAGTGGTGGTCCATGGTGGTAGCGTTTGTCAGGTGTTGCAACACCTGACAAACGCCTTAACGCTACAAAGGATCGCTCGACACTGCGGCCGGCCACCGCACGCCTCCGCCCGTCGCGCCTGCCACAGGCCCAAGTCACCGCGCGTTCTGTGTGGATGCGCACACAAACCGGCGCCTATTTAATAACATTCTTTATTATAGAATCAAGCTTAATAAAATTTACCTACTTTTATAAAATGATGATTAAATTATTCACTCGCCGTCAGATGAAGTACCTACAGCCGAAACTGCTGACACTAGGCGGCGGCGCGCGGTGGCGCGAGTTATACGCTTGGAACAGTTGGAACTGAGCGACTAACTTGGCGGCTGTCAGCGCATCCGGGGCGCAGAGCGAGAGAGGACGCAATCTGAGCAGCCGCGCCATCGCCAGCGTGAAAGAGCAGCCGACCGGCTCCGTTTATTATTTCACAATAAGCGCGTTAGGTTTGCTCGCATGCATTCTCAATAATAAAAGAAGTAACATGTAAAAATAAACCTGATTACAATGTTTCAAAACTCTGTTTTAAAACGTGATAAAAAGCGGCTCTTCTCTCCGCGCCGGTCTGTGTGAACGGACCCTAATGGTTGCTAGGCCGCGCCGAAGCACGATGACCGTCAGAAAAGCATCGTCCACACAATTGATTAAGTACAGATTGCTCGGGCACAATGCCAATTCCGAGTATTACAGAGATTTTATGTCTTGACAGTAATTCTGGTAAAGACTCGCAATAACGTAATTTATTGTATTTATGAATCTGTTGATGTTTACTTTAACGAGTGGTTAGCTCCTCATATTTATTTAATGTACAATCAACTAATTGGTAATATTTAAATAAGAGATGCAAGAAACAGACCAATACCGAGTGATGACATCGCTAAGTGAGCAAGTTTCTGTGACGTGGATCCAGAAACACAGCTCAGCTGTTGTAGTTACTCTGCTTTCAGAAGTAAGTAATTCGTTGACTGATCTGTTTTTCAGAAAATAGGCGATACATTATAATCTTTTACGTATAAACTTCAGCTGTTGGTCTAATAAATTGTAGATAGCTGTGGGTATTACAGGATTGTTGCAGAAGTTAACAGTTTATGAATGTGATAAACTAGCATGTGAGTTAAAACTGTATTCATCTAAGCTATTGTTGTTCGAAGCTGGAATACCTAACACATCTAGGTACCAACACATAGGGCATACTTGTACTTCCACGGCAATATAGGTACCTAGCAGTGGCCTTTAATCTATAATTACTATAATTAGTTACGCATGGTTCGGATTTGCTTTTGCGAATCAACATTATCATCAGCCTAGAATGTTCCCACTGCTGGGACACGGGCCTCCTTGAGCTTGTAAGTACACCTATTAAATTTAGGTTAAATTGAATTACGCCAAAACTAAAAACTTATTAAGTAGGACGTAATAAGTAAACGTATTAGGTAGGGTACTGTCGCGGCAACTTTTTAGGAATCAATCACTAAGTAACCACTAGGGCATGCAAAAACCGGGTTGTTTTAAAAAACCGGTTTTTAGGGGTTTCTTGTTTTCAAAACCGGTGAAACCGATTAAATCGTTTCTTTTCGTTTTTTTTTTATCTTTATTAAAAAATAAAAGAAATGTGTAGAAATGTAAATGCAAAAGTCTAATCAAAATATGTTATTTTTGACGTTTATCTTACCTATGTTTATAATAAGAAGCATTTTTTTGGATTTCAATAAGCTACAACTACTAAATAACAATATAAAAAGTGTCTTTTCTTTATGCATAACATAGAATAAAGCTTATTATTTAGGTAAACAACATACTACAGTACTTTCACAAGTTATTATGCCTTGCGTCTGGGACTGTAGCTTTGCGTTGTGTTCTGTTTTTTTTTTACTTTCAAAAGTGTCTATAATGGTCTAATTGAAATAAACGCTTTGAGTTGAGTTTGAGTTTGGCTCTTAAAATATAAGGTAAGACTAACATACAAAATTAGGATCAATTGGTAGGTACACAAAGGTTTTAAATCACAGTCATAAAAGACAAACAAACAAAATCAACAGTACGTAAAATGAGATCAAAAATTCAAAATAATTATTAAAATATCGCATAAAACAGACGTCTTATTCATAATTTACGAAAACAAAATAAATCTGTCATTCTTATTTATGTTTAGGCGTGTACTCATTTCACACACGAGATATGACGTCTCCCTGTATCACACCTCGCTGTAGAAGGATAGGTTCCGAGGTCTGGTCCTGAAGTCGGAGTGACATGGTGGCATTTTTGTAAAAACACTTCAACACCTCGATGTACCGATAGTCAATTTGGCACCGTTCGAGAGACTGCAGTACAGCCCAAGTCTTGACCGAATCGAATACTTTCTCGTAGTCTACAAACGCTAAACAGAGAGGCAGGTTGTACTCTTCGGTGTTCTGTATAACCCGTCGCAGCGTCTGTATGTGGTCTACGGTGCTACAGCCTTTTCGGAATCCGGTTGTTCGGGAGGCTGAAAATCGTCAAACTTGTGCGCGATACGATTCGTAATGACTCTTGAAAATAACTTGTAGATATGGCTTAGAAGTTAGATGGGTCTATAATTCTTCAACCGGGCATTGTTGCCCTTTTTGAAGAAGAGTACCACCACACCCAATATTTAGTATAATTTTTAAATTTCCCTAATAAATTAAATTAATAACATATAAAAACCGAATACCGAAAAACCGGGTTTCATGTTCTACAGAAACCGGTTTTTAAAACGGTCGGTAAACCGACTTTTTCGGTTTCTGGTTATCCAATTTGCATGCCCTAGTAACCACATATTACAAAAAGGTCACCTAAAGATACATATTATTCGAACTTTAGATGAAGGCTTGCTCTGTATGGTGTCGGACGCAAAGAATAGCACCATCCCATATCTTCCCGTGGGTGTCGTAAGAGCCGACTAAGGGACTTGCCAAAGTATGGGCAGCAGCATTCTCTGTGCTTTTGGGACAACCGTACTGCGATCGCCAACCCGCCTGCCAAGCGTGGCGATTATGGCAAAACCCCCCATGTTATGTCAATGTGGCGAAACTTAGGGGAGGCCTGTGTCCAGCAGTGGACGTCTTTCGGCTGAAATGATGATGATGAGATGAAGGCTTAAAACCGTCGTTAAAATTCCTCTATCCTCTTGCATTAAGGAATTTCCAAAGGAATACGCATACTCAGAATATCCTCAATATATTCGCTGAAGGTCGTAAAGGTCTACGCCCCGACCTCGGCACACCTCGACGACGAAGTGGAGACCATGTATGAGGATATCTCTAAAGCCTTGCACGGTTTCAAAACTCACTTCACCGTTGTCATGGGGCACTTCAACGCGAAACTGGGCAAACGAGTTTGTCGTCCACAAGTCCCTTGTGAATAACGTGGTAAAGATCGAGAGTGTGTCGACCAGGGTGGCGTACATTATACTAAGAATATCCTCAAGATATTCGCTGAAGGTCACAAAGGTCTACGCTCCGCCCTCGGCACACTCCGAAGACGAAGTGGAGACCATGTATGAGGATATCTCTAAAGCCTTGCATGGTTTCAAAACTCACTTCACCGTTGTCATGGGGGACTTCAACGAGAAACTGGGCAAACGAGTTTATCGTCCACAAGTCCCTTGTGAATAACGTGGTGAAGATCGAGAGTGTGTCGACCAGGGTGGCGTACCTTATACTCAGAATATCCTCAAGATATTCGCTGAAAGTTAACAAACGTCTACGCCCCGACCTCGGCACACCCCGACGACGAAGTGGAGACTATGTATGAGGATATCTCCAAAGCCATGCATGGTTAATGGTTACAAAACTTACTTTACTGTTATCATGGGGGACTTCAACGCGAAACTGGGCAAACGAGACGGGGATGAACTGCAGGTGGGGCAATTTGTGGTTGTACGTCGGAACCACCGGAGACACCAACTGGCTAGTTTTATGGAGAAGGAGGGCCTCTCTGTGATGAACTACTTCTTCAGAAAGCGTGAGCACAGGAAGTGGACCTGGCAGAGCCCCGATGGTGCAACTTCGAGAAAGAGGTCAATTGTCGTATCCGACTCGGCTGGGCAGCGTTCGGGAAATTGCGTGGTATCTTATTTATTTATTTAACACTTCAAGTACAATGTACAGTGGCGGACTTAATGCCATAGGCATTTTCTACCAGTCAACCTTTGAGTGATGCAGAGACAAACAGTGGTAGGTGTCGTATCTTCTCGTCCAACTTACCGCAGTGTCTCAAGACGAAAGTCTATGACCAGTGTGTGTTGCCATACGACTGTAACATGGTCGCCCACAATGGGCCTTATCAGAAGGTTCAAAGTCACCCAAAGGGCAATGGAGAGGGCTATGCTGGGAGTTTCCATGCGTGATCAAATCAGAAATGAGGACATCCGCAAGAGAACCAAGGTTACCGACGTAGTCCGAAGAATTGCTAAACTTAAGTGGCAGTGGGCAGGGCACATTGCTGAACGGATGGCCGATGGGGTTATACGGGACCGGTCAATGTGGCGACACTTGGGGGAAGCCTATGTCCAGCTGCCGACGTCTTTCGGCTGAAATGATGAATTCAGCAAGCTGACCTGCCTACCGGTTATTTCAAAGTCGGTAGTTAATTCTAATTACTGAAATACCTAATTGTTCATGTTTTTAGGGAAGGACCCATGAATGACGCTAGGTCCAATGTGCTCAAACTTTACACAGAATACTCTTCTTTGCTACATTTCTGTCATGCTCATGAATGATAGGAATGTAAAAAACAAGTGACCTTGAAGATGCTGATCCTAATAGTCTCAAAATCAAAGTGATATTACATATTTGCAATCTTTGAAATCTACATACTTAAATGTTAACGTAAACATGAAATGGCTGTTATTATAGGTACCATATCACATCTAAGTTCTTTAACATCCAACCACAGCAAAGCATTATAAACAAAAGTCAATTTGTCTGGCTATCAGTGGCTGTCGAATTCATTTACATAGAATATTTTTAATATTTTCACAAAATGTGGCGAATGCCAGACAGAGCAGAGCTCAGCTAAGTCTTTTTGATTTCTTGTGAAAAAGGAAGTTAGGTTAGGTAGGAAACTTATTCTCTTAGTTGAAGCCGCAGCCCATCGCTAATACAAGGTGACTTTGTCGTGCAAATTGTTTCTCAGAACTTGATTCTAGAGTCCACACAAAACAATTTTCCTTCGGTTAATAAAACAAACATTGAAGAGTTGTTAACACTGTGTTAGGGGTTCTGGAATCATGTTAACTAATCACAGAATGGAACGTAACAGTTTTGTCTGTCAATGTCGACACTGTGTACCTACTCACAGAGAATGGCAAGCATATACCAGTGATATCGTGTTGAACGATATGCTTTGGTAGTGACCCCACATGTCAATAATCTGTCGATGCATTTGTATAAGCCCTATGATAGTCCGACAAATTTACACCGAATATTAGGCCAACTTTGTAATAGGTAATTAAAAACAGCGTTTTTTTATTTAATGTGTAGGGTATAGAGTCTATACCACATTAAATAAAAAAACGCTGTTGGGATACAGCTTAATACACTCCCCTGTCTATAGTATAGACAGGGGAGTGTATTAAGCTGTATCCCAACAGCGTTTTTTACCTGTTTATATTTTTTTTACCGTTTTTTACCTAATACGCGCTCGTGAACTTTTTGCGGGATACAGCTTAATACACTCCCCTGTCTATAGTATAGACAGGGGAGTGTATTAAGCTGTATCCCGCAAAAAGTTCACGAGCGCGTATTTTTTTTTTAAGAAAACTTGTAATATTATATTTAACCTGGTGGAAAAAAATATAAACAGGTAGGTAATATGTTACTGGGTTTTTATGGAGTATTTGTTGAAGAGATTGAGTACTAAAAGTAGGTCAGTTAATTAAACATACTTATGTATATCGTCCGCGGAACCATCTTTTTTTAAAGAATCTTATTTTTTGACTTTGTACTTCAAGGAAAAATATTACACAAATAGTATGCCAAAGCGTTTTTATCAACATAATCAACTATCATTATGAAAATTAAATACTGCTCCGGACTTAGCAAAAACATAAAATCTTAAATACTACTTTAGGTAAAAATGTGACAGGACTGAAATTTATATAATAATGGGAAATATATACATCCAAACCTTAATCTCCCAAAATTAAACAGATCAGATCGTTATATGTATAATATTGTAAAAGTAAAAATTCAATTACGATTATTTTTTCATGATTTGCTTTATAGTGTTCAATTTTCGTGTAAATAGGTTAGAAATAGTCTTTAGATAAAAGGGTAACTAAATTAAACCCTGTTTCCTTTTTGCCCCAACCTCTCTTGAAAAAAAAATGATAATAAAAACTTCCGTTGGTATAATTTGTTTAATTTTGTTTTATGGCGGCCAAATTAACTATCGGTACATCGAGGTGTTGAAGTGTTTTTACAAAAACGCCACCATGTCACTCCGACTTCAGGACCAGACCTTGGAACCTATCCTTCTACGGCGAGGTGTGATACAGGGAGACGTCATATCTCGTGTGTGAAATGAGCACACGCCTAAACATAAATAAGAATGACAGATTTATTTTGTTTTCGTAAATTAAGAATAAGACGTCTGTTTTATGCGATATTTTAATAATTATTTTGAATTTTTGATCTCATTTTACGTACTGTTGATTTTGCTTGTTTGTCTTTTATGTCAGTTAAATTGTTATTCAATATTCTGTGATTTAAAACTTTTGTGTACCTACCAATTGATCCTAATTTTGTATGTTAGTCTTACCTTATATTTTAAGAGCCAAACTCAAACCCCTTTCACCTTTCCCTTTCACCGGCTTCATAAAGTTCATAATTCATTCGTAGGGCTTGGTATTACCTTTTACAACAAGCTACCATCTTCCTTTCTAGACTTGCCATTTAATGCGTTTAAAGCCAAAGTAAAATCTAACCTTTGTTCAAAGGCCTACTATTCCATTAACGACTATTTAAACGATAAGAATAGTTGGTCGCTGGGTTGAAATCAAGACAATGTTTGTGTTCTTTCTCCAAATTAGCTTACTGAAATGTGATATAACTTCATGCATAGTTTTTTTTTTACTTTAAATACATTTTTGTTTTTACTTTATTTATTTTTTTTTTTTTTTTTTTCGTCAACACACACTACTGTGAACACTATTGTGTAGAATCTGGTTCTTCTAACCTAACAGACAGATGTTTTGCTGGGGAGTTTGTTCCGCCACTTCTTCTTCCCAGCTAAAACACTAGGAAGTGGCGAAGGGCGGGCGTTTTGGGGGACTGTCTCTTGTAATTTTGACGTTCAAAAAGTGCTGATTATCAGCCTAATTTGAATAAATGACTTTTGATTTTGATTTTGAAACTCAACTCAAAGCGTTTATTTCAATTAGACCATTACAGACACTTTTGAAAGTAAAAAAAAAACAGAACAAAACGCAAAGCTACAGTCCCAGACGCAAGGCATAATAACTTGTGAAAGTACTGTAGTATGTTGTTTACCTAAATAATTAGCTTTATTCTATGTTATGCATAAAGAAAAGACACATTTTATATTGTTATTTATTAGTTGTAGCTTATTGAAATCCAAAAAAATGCTTCTTATTATAAACATAGGTAAGATAAACGTCAAAAATAACATATTTTGATTAGACTTTTGCATTTACATTTCTACACATTTCTTTTATTTTTTAATAAACGTTTAAAAAAAAACCGAAAACAAACGATTTAACCGGTTTCACCGGTTTTGAAAATAAGAAAACCCTAAAAAAACGGTTTTATAAAACAACCCAGTTTTTGCATGCCCTAGTGGTTACTTAGTGATTGATTCCTAAAAAGTTGCCGCGACAGTACCCTACCTAATACGTTTACTTATTACGTCCTACTTAATAAGTTTTTAGTTTTGGCGTAATTTAATTTAACCTAAATTTAATAGGTGTACTTAAAGCTCAAGTAGAGTTTGAGAAGTAATTAAATTGGTATTCTCAGTTCACAAACTGGAAGACGTTCGATTTCTGAATTGAGAGTTCCCTGCAATGAAACAAAAGCCAACTTTAGCGACGGGGCGGGGGGCATAACTCGATCAGACTGAGAAAAGTTTGAGTAAGATTTTTAAATTAAGTTCAATGCCCAATTGTTCTCAATTTATAACACTCAATCGACAATGATTTATGCAATTTAAAAACTACTATAATAACATTGATTTACGTCGACACATGATTACCGTTTGCCTGCAGTGGTTGTTTAAGTGCTCAGAATTTCATAATGGATCGTATAATAAAATTATATTAAGTCTCAGACGACAATCATCTGTTACTGTCGTTATACTATGGCAAATCATACTAATTATTATATCACTAGCTGTCCCGCGCAATTTCGTCTGCGTCACATTTTCCCCGTTTTTGCAACATTTTTCATTGATGCTCCGCTCCTATTGGTCTTAGCGTGATGATATATAGCCTATAGCCTTCCTCGATAAATGGGCTATCTATCACTTAAATAATTTTTCAAATCAGACAAGTAGTTTCTGAGATTACCGCGTTCTAGCAAACAAACAAACTTCAGCTTTATATTATTGGTATAGATAATTATACCTAGTGCTCTTGAGGTTAGATGTCAAGAGGATTATCAGTAATCAGTCCTGCTATACAAGAAATATGCGGTCACATCACAGAGGAGTGTGACATGGCGTATTAGGTTGTTGCTAGGGAGTATTCTGATGCCATTTCTTCCCAGTATTAGAAAGGGTTAAATAAACAGCTTATGGCGTTTAGTGTCTTTTCTAGTTTTGACACTAAAAACTGCTGATTATTAGCGTAAGTTCAATAAGCTATTTTTGATATTGTGGCCAGGCATTTTCTACATTGACTGGTCGTTTCAAAGATCACGAGTATTATCTAAAATCAGGAGGTGTTGACAGGTGTTTATTTACCAGTCCCAAAAGTACCCGGCATGGTGTACGATTAATAATAGTGGTTGTTGTTTGAAACTAATGTCTTTGGTAGAGGGTTCCGACCTCATAATCTAGAGTTTCAAACCGCCGCGCGCCGTATAATTTTTTATTTCCTTTGCAACCATCAAATATACAACGTTGTAAATGAATTTTTGAACATGGAGATAATTGGTCGCCGTGATACAAAACTTTATTTGCAAAACTACAGTCCGAACAATATCAAAGCCGAGTTAGATTACAACCACAAATTATTTGAGGGCTATTTTAAACGAGGCCATGAGCTGCTAGACGTCGCTGTGGTCGACCAACTGAGGTGACTACAATAGCTAGGTTTAAAAAAACATCAGTCAAATAAAGCCAATTTCATGAATATTAAAACCATTTTTCAATACAAAGTTTACCGCCTCTAAAAAAAACCTCTTTATTATACATAGAAAGCGAAGGGGGAAGATTTAGTGCTAGAGCTTAGGAACCCTTCTTCATTTTGTTACTAGTATTAAATCCGTTAAGTATAAAATAAAAAGCAAATAATCCCACTGAGGTTCCTATCTCGATTCGTTAAACAGGGTGAAAGGGACATCATACCACAAATTCAGTAGGTACATTTTTCCGAACCCATATGACATTTTTCATCCGCAATTTTTAGGGTCAGTATGTCACAGCCATTTGACTCCGAGACTGTATGCAACACGCAGTTAAAAGAGAGTAGGTGTCTTCTATGAACTGCTATATACAAGTGCTCGCAAGTGATCAGCTGATCGATATACAAAATTGATGTGAAATTAATATGAAATTAAAATAGGGGTTGCTCTGCGTACGTGTAACTGAGGGTTGTAAAAAAAATGTTCAATGTATATTACTCTGTGGGAAGGCTATCGATAGCTCTTGAAAAATTATAGGTGATATTAGATAGATCATATTTTCTTCTAAAGCCGTGTTTGTGTCCCCTCTTTAATTTCTAAACTTTGAGGAGGAAACTTCTGTAGAACGTAAAAAAAGCTTTCAACGACAACTAGTTTGAATAAAATATGAGATTGCGTTTTTGGGAGGTTAGGAGACTTGATTCATTAGTCAAATTGCAGCAGATACTAACAAATTTAGTTTTGCTGTGAGTGTAAATTACATGACTCATTCATGTAATTTACACTCACAGCAAAACTAAATTTGTACAATGACAAGTGAGAGGGGACCATTCATCCGCAAAATTTGTTGCAGACTTTTGTCTGTAAAACATCAGAAAAGCGCCATGCAGAAATCTTTTTGATTTCTTGTTGTATAGGTAGCAAAAATAAAAAAGAAATTCGGTCCCTAAATTTGCCGCCCCAAAAATCTGCCGCCCTCGCCTACTCAGCCTACTGGTAAATCCACCACTGATGACGATGGTAATAATATGTATATTATTATCTATTAGAATTATAACTTATCCCACATGAACTTTTGGTACTTCAATACTGATAGTTTTTCAAAATTTTTTACAAAATTTGTGTTGCACTTATTTCATTCTTTTGTTTCAGGTATTTGCACATTAACGAAATTCATCAGATCGATCCACAAACATTTTCCAACCTGCCGCGTTTGGAGCGACTGTAAGTACTTAGTGTATTCTGCATTTCAGTGTTTAACATAGTGCTTTTATGCTTTCTATTTTTGGTCAAAATAAGCAGACATTATGTTGAACATTAATACGAAATTTATTTTAGATACTTGCACAACAACCGCATCAAGACGATTCCATCAGGATCATTCTCGGGTATGCCCAACCTACGCAAGTTGCGTTTGGACAGCAATGCTCTGATATGCGACTGTTCCATGTTGTGGCTCGTGAAGATGATGGCCCAACATAACGAGATGTACATAGATGCAACTTGTTACCAGCCCACCAAAGTTACCGGGATGCCTCTCTCCATTATGGCAGAACAGGACTTCGATTGTAGTGGGTATCCACAACAATGATGTTATTTATTTGTATGTTTTTTTATTTACTACTGCTAAATAATATCTCGTCTTTTTAGAAATCCCTGAAATTCAAAAGGACCCCGAAGACATCAGTGTGAATTTTGGTGAAGCTGCCATGTTTACATGCGTAGTGACCGGTGATCCTACCCCGGATATTGTCTGGCTAAGAGATTCTAACGAGATTCCCATCGACGGCACGCATTACGAGGTTATGGACAACGGCACATTAATGTTGCACGGCACAAGCGAGTCTGACACCGGATTTTTCGAGTGTATGGCTAAAAATCCAGTTGGCGAAGTGCACTCTAAGCCTGCTAAAATGACGGTTCAGAACAAACCGATTGAAAATGGTACTTAACTGTTTAAATACCAGTGTATTTATCATTCTACTGAGGTTATCAGTGTTTAATGTTTTTTTAATCTTGTTTTAGGCCCTCCCGTACTGACATTACTGCCACAAAAACAATTTGCAAAGCTTAACCAGCAGTCTATCAACTTTGATTGTGCCGCTAATGGCTACCCGAAACCACACATTGCTTGGCATTTTAATAAAGAAAGGATTTTATTGAATGAGCGTATTTCAATTCGCCAAAATGGGTCCATTTTCATCAAGAACATCCAAGAATCAGACGCCGGACAGTACACTTGTCTAGCTGAAAACATCAACGGAAAAGTTAACGCAACTGCAGCCCTTGAAGTTATGGGTAAGTCATTTCTTAGCCTACATTTTTAAATTATGTTGGTCTTAATTAGTTAGTGAACATTCCTATAAAATAAAAATAGGTAAAAAACTTTTTAAGTTAAACGGTTTTATGTTAAACATACATTGCAATGTTTAAGATAAATGTACTAAAAACCAAAAAAGAATAAAATAGATACAGTCGAGGGAATTATAAACATATGCATAGACTAGACTAAAATATAAAAACCGTGGGGCACGTTTTAATCAACGATTGTAGACAATTGACGTGCCCCACGGTTTTTTATATTTTAGTCTAGTCTATGCATATGTTTATAATTCCCTCGACTGTATCTATTTTATTATTTTTTGATTTTTAGTACATTTATCTTAAACATTGCAATGTATGTTTAACATAAAACCGTTTAACTTAAAAAGTTTTTTTACCTATTTTTATTTTCTAGTTTTTAGTTTTTATTTCGCATTCTGTTTAATTCATTTAGTGCTTCATTATTGCAAGGTTTCTTGCCAATATTTAGGTTGTATAGTGCACTGTATTCTTCTTGTCAAGCCCTTTTATTTGATACCCATATTGGTGGGATTGATAAAAAATTGTTATCAGCCATTTGGTAGCGGCGGCCATCTTAGATTTCAATTTTGCATAGTAAATTGTATTCTACTTGTTGAGACCTTTCATTTGATACCCATGTTGATGGGATTGATAAAACCTAAGTTATCCGCCATTTTGTAGAGGCCGCCATCTTGGATTTTAATTTTATATAGTACATTGTATTATACTGGTTGAGCACTTTCATTTGATACCCATATTGATGGGATCGATAAAACCTACGTTATCCGCCATTTTGTAGCGGCCGCCATCTTGTATTTCAAGTTTTTATAGTATATTGTATTCTGCTTGTTGAGCCCTTTCATTTGATACCCATATTGATGGGATTGATAAAACCTACGTTATCCGCCATTTTGTAGCGGCCGCCATCTTGGATTTCAATTTTTTATAGTATATTGTATTCTGCTTGTTGAGCCCTTTCATTTGATACCCATATTGATGGGATTAATAAAACATAAATAAATTATCCGCCATTTTGTAGCGGCGGCCATCTTGGATTTCAATTTTTTATAGTATATTGTATTCTGCTTGTTGAGCCCTTTCATTTGATACCCATATTGATGGGATTAATAAAACATAAATTATCCGCCATTTTGTAGCGGCGGCCATCTTGAATTTATAATGATAATGAATAAACATAATTGTATTGTCACCAAAATCCAAAGTGTATACAAAATTTCAGATTAATCGGTTGACAGGAAGACGGTGAAATTTGAATTACTAAATTTGACACAAGAATAATAAATAAATAAAACAAACGGGGTGAGCTAAATAAAAAAACCGTTTAAAACCGTTTAACAAGTTAATATAAAAAGGTTCAGGTAAAGTAAAAGGAAAAAAGTTTTCAAAGTGATGGGCACAGACCTAACTCTCCGGTATATTTACTATCTAGATAACTATTTATGATTTTTTGAAAGTCACATATCCTTTTTTTTTTTTGTTTTAGTCTCGCCAACATTTGTCGTCGAGCCTCAAAACAAAACAGTAAGAGTTGGAGAGGATGTTGAATTTATATGTACTGCTAAAGGAACGCCGAAACCACTTATTAACTGGTTTAGAAACACATTGGTGTTACCTTTGTCTGAAAATATAATTTTGAGCAACGAAAATCAAAATTTAACTATTCTGTCCGTTACATCAGATGACAATGCTATATATCACTGCAAAGCTGAAAATGCTGAAGGATCCGTCGAGGGGTCAGCCTACTTAACGGTTGAGAATTTAGAAATTGTTCGGCCACGTATCGTTTTAAAACCGGAAGACACGGATGCTTATAGAGAATCATCAGTTCAGTTGCCGTGTGAGGTAGAAAGTGAGCCTCCTGCTACTGTCGAGTGGAGAAAAGATGGTTCATACCTAGATGCAAACCTTAAACATTCAATTACGATCATAGGAAGTTTAATTATCCATAATCTAACATTAAGAGATACTGGTAGGTATGAATGTTCCGTTTTTAATGAATACGGACGAGACACGGCTTCCGCATTTTTGACCGTAAAAGACCGTGTTATACCCGGTGATGAATATGTTAATATTGCTTTGACTGAGGCGACTAGAGATGTCGACCTAGCTATCGAAAGGACCATGGACGAGTTATTTAATAACAACAACACAGGAAAAACAGACATACATCAACTGTTTCGAATAACAAATTTCCCCAATGCACCAGCAAGGGAAGTCGCTCGCGCGGCTGAAATTTATGAAAGGACTTTAGACAAAGTCCGAGGTTTTATACAAACAGGCCGTAAAATTACCTCGACGGAACCATTCTTTTACCAAAACGCATTGTCAAATCAACATCTTGAGGTTATTGCACGTTTATCTGGTTGTGTCGCTCATAGAGACAAAAAAGACTGTTCCGATATGTGTTATCATAGCAAGTACCGCAGTTACGACGGGAGTTGTAATAATTTTATACACCCTACGTGGGGGTCATCACTTAGCGGATTCAGAAGAATTCTTTTCCCAATATATGAAAATGGATTCAGTCAACCTGTCGGTTGGAATAAAGATGTTAAATATAATGGATTTACATTACCTAGTGCGCGCTTAGTCTCTACTACAATCATAACGACAACAGATATATCTGAAGATCAGCAGTTAAGTCACATGGTCATGCAATGGGGCCAGTGGCTCGACCACGATTTGGATCATGCTTTACCATCAGTAAGCTCACAAACTTGGGACGGTGTAGATTGTAAGAAAACATGTGACTATGCAGCACCATGCTTCCCAATTGATGTCCCATCTAATGATCCTCGGATTACCAACCGTCGTTGTATCGATTTTATTAGAACGAGTGCAGTGTGTGGATCTGGTATGACGTCCGTTCTTTTTGGAACAATACAGCCTAGAGAACAAATCAATCAATTAACTTCGTTTATCGATGCGTCTCAAGTTTATGGTTTCGAAAAGGCTGTAGCCGAAGATCTACGAGATTTAACCAATGAAAACGGATTATTGAGAGTTGGTGTCACTTTCCCTGGAAGAAAACCGTTACTGCCAACTGTAGGTGTTAATGGAATGGATTGCAGGCGCAATTTAGATGAAAGTAATCGAAATTGTTTTGTAGCTGGTGATATCAGGGCTAATGAACAAATTGGTTTGGCAACCATGCATACCATTTTCATGCGAGAACATAATCGTATTGCTATTCAATTGAAATCTTTGAATTCATTTTGGGATGGAGACAAAGTGTACCAAGAAGCAAGAAAGATAGTAGGTGCTGAAATTCAGATCATAACTTACCAGCACTGGCTGCCGATGGTTTTAGGAAAGGAAGGATTACAACAACTGGGAGAATATAGAGGCTATGACCCGAATCTTAACCCATCTATTTCCAACGTTTTTGCCACCGCAGCTCTGAGATTCGGACATTCTATGATCAATCCACTGTTGCATCGTTACGACGAAAACTTCGAAACCATTCCGGAGGGGCATCTATTGCTTCGTAATGCATTCTTCTCGCCATGGAGACTAGTTGATGAAGGAGGAGTTGATCCTTTGCTAAGAGGAATGTTCACGACACCAGCGAAACTAAAAACACCCACTCAAAATCTGAACTCGGAACTTACTGAAAAGCTTTTCTACAGCGCTCATGCTGTTGCTCTAGATTTAGCTGCCATCAACATCCAAAGGAGCCGTGATCATGGTATTCCACCGTACACCAAATGGCGCCAGTTTTGTAATATGTCTGAGGTAAACGATTTTGACGATCTGGCTGGGGAAATAACCGATGAAACCGTACGAGAAAAATTAAAGGAGCTTTATGGATCAGTCCACAACATCGACGTATGGGTAGGAGGTATACTTGAAAACCAAGTTGAGGGTGGAAAAGTTGGACCATTGTTCAGATGCTTGTTAGTGGAACAGTTCAAACGCCTGCGAGATGGAGATCGCTTTTGGTATGAAAACCCATCCATGTTCAAACCCGATCAACTGCGACAACTGAAAGAGACGAGTTTGGCACGGATCCTCTGCGATAACGGCGACAATATCGATACCATTGGAGAAAATGTGTTTCTGCTTCCTGAGGTACAAGATGGCATGATATCTTGTGAGGACTTGCCTGCCATGGACTTACGTTTCTGGGCTGACTGTGAGACTTGCGGCGGTGATAGTGAAGGACTGGAGCGAGCGAAACGTCGTGCTCGTCGGGACACTGACAACTACGACGAAAAGGTTGATGAGGAGCGTCTGAACAACTTGGAGGTATCACATCAGGATATTGAGCACACTATCGCGTCATTGAAAAAACGAATTGAATATCTCGAAGAAACCTGCAGAATGGAATAAATCTGGCAATTATTTTGGAAAAGTTTTAAAGATTTTAAAATCTATGTGTATTCTATATACCTATACCTACCTATAATGTTTCTACGTATACTTTTACATGATAAGCTTTAATCCTATCTATGTGGTCCAACTAATTAAGATTATTTTTAACTTTGGAATTGTCTCTATTAATTTGATCCCCTTTTTTAAATATTATGTTATCCTACCTACCTGTTTTATTAGTTATTCTGTTATACATTTTACAATTTCTATTGATATATTCTATTAAGTACCATAATTATATAACATTTACCTAACATCTAAATATTAATCGTTATATCAAGTAGATGGAAGCTTATTAACTAATAAAATATAACTGTAATCTTTAGCAAGTGTCACGTAATACATTAGAACTAAGAACTGTTTAATTTGTTATAATTAAATCGTTATTTTTATATTTTCATCTAAATAAATAACTATTATGTTTGCTAAATCATTTATGAGAATCAGTGAAAGGTAATGTGAACTTATTGAGAAATCTTAGTAGTTGAATCAGCCTGAGAAGTATTCACTTCAGGTAGGTACAACTATGGAAACACGAATCAAAGTTTGCAGTGGGTGAGATTTATTTTTTCATAACCTTTATTTTTCATATTTCGTGTTCGTCAATGTTTAGGATTAAGCTGGGTATTTTGTTAAAATAAATTATTTATTTACTTTTATACACATAATTACAATTATGTAACTGTTTTATGATGCAAACATGAAATAAACAAGTATTAGGTTTCTAACTTCAAAAATAACGCATTTTAAATATCTACAAATATTATGAAAATATGTATGTTCTTTATGAACAATATTACGTATATCTCTAGAGTTAATATTTATTGGCACTCATAATAAAATAATAAAAACAAATAATTTAATGGATAATTGAGTAATATGATACGAATGGATAACTCGAGACGGGGGCTCCTCCAGTGAGTTTCTGAATTATTAGGATATAACTCCTAACTCTAAACTTTCCACTTTTAAGGAGAGTCATCTTCATTATGCCTAGCAGTTTCCCAGCACTATACATGTTGAGATCGGCTTCCAAGCTACCACCATTTTTATTAATTTTGATGAATAACTATATCCAGTAAGTCCTTCACGAGTTATCCAGTCTTAAACATGTTCTGTGTTGGGTTATTCTCAATAACCATCGACCTAAACTAGCAGGGTGATTAAGGGTTTACATCTGTGGACTGCAAGGAGGTGCAATTGCCCGCATCCGCGCCGCAATTGCTATTCACCCAATGAAAGGGCCTTTTTCCTGTCACGCGGCTTTGAGCCCGAGTGCGTGCCTCACGTATGTTAAGGCAGGAGCAGACCAAATGAGTGTGCGGGTCATGTGCGTGCACGCTCCAGTTTGAAAGACCGAATGGAAGATGTCAGATCGACTACGTAGCGTGGACGTGGTAGCAGGGGTGACATTTTCTGCGGGATTAAAACAGCTGCCAGCGCCTATTGGCCGTATACGGAACTAAAAGGAAAAACTAATATAATCATACCATACCATAATAATACCTCATCCACGTTAATTGATATGGTACCTAGACCTACTGTAGCGAAAATAAAAATAAAAGTCGTCACTGCTACATGTTAAAACGTATAATTTTGCTGTTATAAAAAAGACTAATACAATTTTTTTATAAAAAAAAATTTAAAAGGATCAAAAAAAGGAATTAAATAATGGACGACATGTAATAAAATTTTATGTAAAGCAGCGAAATGGGTTGTTCAGAATTGTATAAAATCTGTAATTTTGAAAATTAAAACAAGGTGAGAAAGGGGTTGCAACGCCTACTCAGCCCTAGGCGCGATCAAAATGTATACGAGTTTAAATATTACACCGGAAAAAATACATTGCGCGACCTTTTGACACGAATAGGGTTTAAATAAATTAAATGATTGTACAACAAAAAAAAAGAAGAGAAACTATACTATTGCTAAAGATTTAAAAAAAGGATTAAAACAAAATTTGTTCCCTGAAGGTCCGGATCCTCGCTCGAAATCGGATCTTCGCTGTTGCTCCGGGTCTCAGGCGGCAAGCCTCGGAGCCAACCGCCAGTACGCGTCTCCCGACCCCTGGTCGGCCTTGAGTCGCGGCGCCGAAAGTATATGGTCACTAGATCTTAGCTAGGATAAAAGTCCTAGAACCGATTCTGAGCGAATCTATGGTGAGAAAAATACAGAAAAATTAACACCATGCTCCGAGAGAATCTTTTAAGCAGAAAAAATTTAAAATGTTTCAAATACATACCGGTTCTTGGTGAAATCACTGATAACCGACTATACAGTACAGCACTACAAAATTTATCTTTCTTAGGTCCTTTTTTACTTTATCAATTAAATTACGAAACGGAATAATATGTCTGTTATTTCCAAAGATTTGTCGTCCATCTGAGAAAAAATTTTCCTCTGTCACATCCATGGAATCGTCATATTTTTAAATTTGAACCGAAGTAAGAAAAAGTAAATTGATTAGAAATGAGGTCGACTTACACGAACAGAATAGTTTTTATTCAGCCGAAAACAGCGTGATAATGCTGCAATACCCTCTTTCTAAGAAAAAAAGGACGTAAGTACGAGTGAGAAAGAAGAAAAAAACTGGATCAGGCAAAAACAAAAAAAACAGGCATCATATCTGAATCAAACGATATCGAAGTGCAACAAATACTGAATAAACACGGAGGCCACCATATCTAAACGTTATCCGCGCGAACTCGCGATATCTCAATTACATCTATGGAGAATATGAAAGAAAATAACGAACTCCTAAATCTAAATATATATTGTTCAGTTAGAGCCAAACTCTAACCTGCCACATCCTTACAATTAGTAAACTTTAGATCTAAGTAAAATTAACCTAACTTAACATAAGACTTAACTATTACCTATCAACTATAAGAAAAAACTTGGGAATCCCCAAAAATAAATAACGTGAACACGTAAAGTCCAACCTCTAGTTATAGAAACTAAGACAAGTTGAACAAAAAAAAAACTAAGTTTAAGAAAGAAAACCTAAATTAATTAAGTCAAAGAAGAACTCAAGACAGAACTTAAATCAGAGAACTCAAGTCATAAAACTCAAGTTTAAATTCAAATTTAAAATTAAATGTTGAATGTCACGCCATCTGTGTTAAACTAAAAAAAACAAAATAACCTTAGAACACAAGTTGACATAACACAGAAATAAACAGATGTCACTATTAACAGATAATCTATGAAGTTTTTAATCTAATCGAAAAACTATGCAAAGAAATATTCCAAAGAGGAAAAAGGATTAGAAAGCAAATGTCAATGTCAAAATGGAACAAAGAGAATTTAATCCAATTTATTTTAAGATATCTTTGATATGATATTGTCCGGAGTGGACTGAATCACAATCCTGTAGCAAATAGGTGGTCCTTGAAATGACTCTTATTACACGGCACTTAATAAAACGTGGAGCAAGCTTCCCAGAGAAAAAATCACCTCCAGAAGACTTGGAAAAATTCCTTCTCCATACAGTATCACCAACATTTAGAGTGACAGCTGATCGATTAGAATTATATGCACGAGAGTTACGGAGAAAAGCTAAAGAAAGATTATCAGCAACCTTTGCATAAACTTCGCTGAGAGAGGATAGGTTTGAAGCATGACGAGCCCGACTGTCTGCCAAATTAGAGCTTCGAGTCTGACTATTTACATGACTGCTATCCATAAGGACCTCTCTACCAAGCATAAGAAAGTTAGGCGTAAAACCAGTAGCTAGATTAACACAAGAATTGAGGTAAAGCTTCACTTTAGGTAACATTTTAGCCCAACTTCTTTGGTTTTCACCAACCAAAATACCTAAACATGTTATAACGCTTTGGTTGTATCGCTCAACCGTATTTGCTTGGGGTGTATAATATGGCGTAAAAGTAGGTGATTGAATATGGAAAGATCTGAGAAAATTAAGGAATTGATTACTACGAAAAACTGTAGCGTTGTCACAAAGAATAGTACGCGGAACCCCAAAATTAAAGAAAATTTCGGACTCTAACGCTTTTATAACAGAAAGAGCGTCAATCCTTTTCAGAGGAACTAACCAAACATATTTGGAAAAAACATCTACCATAGAAAGGATATATTTATAACCATAATATGCGCAGGGCAACGGACCAATTATATCGATAGAAATCATCTGTAAGGGCAAGGAAACCTCTTTAGGGTAACACATCTGACCGCGAGGTTGTGTGTTCGAAATTTTATAGGCTTTACAAACCTCACATTGACTTAACGTCGAAGTAACGTCACGGAACATATTTGGCCAGTAGAACAACTCCCTAAGCTTTAGATACGTTTTAGTAACACCGGGATGTATCGAAGGAAAACTATTGTGAATTTCCCAAATAGCGTCTGGAAGTTTTTCAGCTGGTAACACCACACGCCATGGTTCAGAAGATAAAGGAGTAGAAACAGGCATGCGTCTCATAAGGATACCGTTATTTATAGCGTAAGCTGGGAACATTTGTGGCGTATCTCGAGCACCTATATATATCTTCTTATACCAACGGTCATTAGTATGTTCAGGACCCTGGTCAAATGACACAGGATTAGCATGGATCCTGGAAAGAACATCGGGGACTATATGTTGCGAACCTTTACGATGCACAATATCAAAAGTATATTGGGAGATAATAGTAGCCCAACGAGCTAAACGACCAGATGGGTTGTTAAGAGAGAGGAGCCACTTAAGGGCCATATGGTCTGTTATGACAGAAAACTTCATACCATCTAAATAACATCGAAAATGTTTAATTGAATCCAAAACTGACAAGAGTTCACGCTCTGTTGTACTATAATTGCGTTCAGTTTGAGAGAATAAACGCGAATAATAGGCGATTGGATGTTCCACATCGTCTATCTTCTGTGTCAGTACCGAACCAAGACCAACAGCTGACGCATCACACTGCAGGATGAACGGCTTCGAGAAATCAGGACATGCCATAACAGGCGTATCGATTAGCGCTTGTTTCAACTTAGTGAAAGCTTGATCGGCTGCATCGTTCCAACTTATTGGATCATTACCCTTTCTCTTACCGATAAGGGCAGTAAGCGGAGCAATTATAGAAGAAAACCCTTTAACGAAACGTCTATAATAGGAACACATACCAATAAAACCGCGTAATGACTTAGCTGAAGTAGGAGTAGGATAATCTTTAATAGCATCAAGTTTGCCGGGATCGGTTTGAAGACCCTTTTCATTAACAATATAACCCAAATATTTTAGTTCGCTTTTACAAAACTCGCATTTTTTTAAATTTATAGTTAAGCCTGCTTCTTTAAGTCGAGCAAGCACCTTCCTGAGCAGCGCCATATGACTAGAGAAATCTTTAGACACGATTATCAAGTCGTCGACGTACCCAAAAATACAGTCGTCGCTGGTAGAAGTAAACTCGAAATTCACGATCATATCAGTAAGGCGTTGCATCTCCGAAGCAGCGTTCGTTAGACCAAAAGGCATCCTAACAAACTCAAAGAGACCACGTTGTGGAACAATAAACGCTGTTTTCTCACAACTTTCTCTATCAGCGAGTGGAATTTGCCAGAAAGCACTTCTAAAATCCAATGAGCTAATATATCTAGCACCACGAAGGTTGTCGAGGATATCGTGAATACGGGGAAGAGGATATGAATCTCTAACTGTCACACTATTCAGTTTTCTACTGTCGACACAAAACCGAACAGAACCATCTTTTTTTGTCACCATTACCACTGGACTAGCCCATGAAGAACGAGATGGACGAATAACACCCATACCTAACATTTTGTCAATCTCTTCATTGAGAATCTTCAACTTGACAGGGGATAAGGGATAATATCTTTGACGGATAGGGTAACCCGTAGTATTAATTTTATGGGACAACCAAGATGTTTTACCAAGACCAACTTTTTCCGAAGAGATAACTTCGTACTCTTTAATAACTTGTTGAAGACAAGCCTCTTGATCCGGCGATAGGATGTTACGAGGATGAATATAACGGACCTCGCCGACAGAGGAAACTTGAGGGGAAGAGTGCTGAACAGAAGGGATAAACATATTACCATCAATATTTTTATTAAAAGCCTGACTAAAAATAGACGTCAAACCGAATTTATTCCAAAATTCGATACCTAAAATAACAGAAGATGACATCGAACTTGCAACTAAAAACTCATGAATAAAAGTTGTACCATTAAATTTAACTGGAAGGTACACAGAACCAAGAATATCAATCGGCGAATTATTAGCCGATATAACACGGGGACAAGCGTCTTTTGATGTCAAAGAAACACCAAGTTGCTGAATAAAATTATCGCTAACAAGCGACATCTGAGCACCAGAGTCGAGCAATGCTTTAACAACTCTACCACATAATAATACTTCTATAAACGGTCGGTTATCAAATGAATCTGAAGTAAACACTGGGGATACTGTAGGGAAAGAAGCGTATCGCCAGTGGTCTATGCATTTTTTTGGATTACATTTCGGACATTCTCTAGTAATAAATCCAGGAGTGCGACACTTAAAACAAATCATGCCTGTGATCTCTGGGCAAGAACGGTAAGAATGACCAACTTTGTTACATTTTAAGCAAAGCTGAGACTGACTACAACTAGGACAAATCTGAGGTTTACTAGTTGTTGGTTGATGGGAAGTTTTGTTTGGCCTAGGTTTTGGTGGGTTAAATGCTTGAGAAGTCGACTGGTCGGCAACACAGTCGAGACTGGCTACCGCCTTTGGAGGTTTTAGAAAAGACTCGAAATGAGTAACGACTTCGATTAAATTATTGATGTCATGAAATTTTTGGATGGACAAGCAAGGAGTGTACTTTGGCAACATGTTGTGAGTGATGATCCACAACAACTCCGATTCTTCAATAGGCTTGCTCAGTTTAGAATTTAAGTAAGAAACCTCGATAATAAATTCTCTTATAAGCTGTTCCGGTTTCTGTTTGAGGTTACGGACCTCCTGGCTTGTCTTAAATTCAAAATCGTTCGTACCGAATGTCTGAAAAAAAGCATCTTTGATCTCAGAAAAAGAAAGACCCGGTCGACGGATCGACCTAAAATATTGAAGTGCGACACCTGACAAAACTTCATGGAATCGCTTAACTAAATAACCATCAGACAAATTGTCGGCCTCCCTGCACTCCTCTAAACTCGTGAAAAATTCCCGTACGCAGGTCTTACCATCGAAAACAATCTTCCACTTAGTAAGAGAGAACTGCCTGGTAAATTGTAGGCATTCCTCAGATCTTATTGGGGAAGGAATGATACTCTGTGAAGAAGCGTGAGAAGGTCTTGGCGGAATAGGAGGAGGTGGTGGTCGCGAAATAATGGGACTAGCACGACGTGGAGTCTCAACAATAGGGAACCCCTCTTCTGACATGATGTAACTAGAATAGACCTAATAACGTATGAAAGAACAGACAAAAGGCGATTGAATCCTAGCGAAAAAATAGGCACGGCATGAACAGACGGATAAAAATAATCCAGCAACCAGCAGTCAGTAAACGCCAAGCTATTAAACAAAGATACAGGCTACATAACCGTTCATACTAAGCTTACCTTGAAAACCGACGCCTATAAATTCATACGTCACCATATATACTCTACGGGTTCTAACTACCGCTAGCTAAGGATATGGAATAAAAAATCAGGAGACCTATCGTTATATTTGCTGCGATAAGTGGGTAAAAATAAAAGACAGTTATGTGTTATATAGTTCACAAAATTATTTTTCCTTTAAAATAAATTACATTTAATGAAAAAATATATATATATGTCAAGGAAAAATGACAGCTTCACAGATATGAACTGGTGGTAAAAATCCCAGAATACCTTTCTAGAATGAAAGAATATCCGTGTCCTGAAACAAATAAGCTTAAGAATCATTAGCTCCCGGAGGGAGTGACCATCCTCAATAAGGCAAAAAAAATTTTATGTAGAATCATTCAAATTTCAAAGTTATTAGGTAAAAAACACTTACTTTAGTTGTTCGGGCGCCATTTTTGTAGCGAAAATAAAAATAAAAGTCGTCACTGCTACATGTTAAAACGTATAATTTTGCTGTTATAAAAAAGACTAATACAATTTTTTTATAAAAAAAAATTTAAAAGGATCAAAAAAAGGAATTAAATAATGGACGACATGTAATAAAATTTTATGTAAAGCAGCGAAATGGGTTGTTCAGAATTGTATAAAATCTGTAATTTTGA
Source organism: Cerastis rubricosa (assembly GCA_949152445.1). Taxonomy (NCBI): domain Eukaryota; kingdom Metazoa; phylum Arthropoda; class Insecta; order Lepidoptera; family Noctuidae; genus Cerastis; species Cerastis rubricosa. The sequence goes on along the minus strand of OX424523.1, from coordinate 17,407,510 downwards.
AAATTAAAACAAGGTGAGAAAGGGGTTGCAACGCCTACTCAGCCCTAGGCGCGATCAAAATGTATACGAGTTTAAATATTACACCGGAAAAAATACATTGCGCGACCTTTTGACACGAATAGGGTTTAAATAAATTAAATGATTGTACAACAAAAAAAAAGAAGAGAAACTATACTATTGCTAAAGATTTAAAAAAAGGATTAAAACAAAATTTGTTCCCTGAAGGTCCGGATCCTCGCTCGAAATCGGATCTTCGCTGTTGCTCCGGGTCTCAGGCGGCAAGCCTCGGAGCCAACCGCCAGTACGCGTCTCCCGACCCCTGGTCGGCCTTGAGTCGCGGCGCCGAAAGTATATGGTCACTAGATCTTAGCTAGGATAAAAGTCCTAGAACCGATTCTGAGCGAATCTATGGTGAGAAAAATACAGAAAAATTAACACCATGCTCCGAGAGAATCTTTTAAGCAGAAAAAATTTAAAATGTTTCAAATACATACCGGTTCTTGGTGAAATCACTGATAACCGACTATACAGTACAGCACTACAAAATTTATCTTTCTTAGGTCCTTTTTTACTTTATCAATTAAATTACGAAACGGAATAATATGTCTGTTATTTCCAAAGATTTGTCGTCCATCTGAGAAAAAATTTTCCTCTGTCACATCCATGGAATCGTCATATTTTTAAATTTGAACCGAAGTAAGAAAAAGTAAATTGATTAGAAATGAGGTCGACTTACACGAACAGAATAGTTTTTATTCAGCCGAAAACAGCGTGATAATGCTGCACTACCTACTAACTAGGGTAAGTTACAGGGCGGGCAATAAGTTGAGCAGTGTCAAAAGTGTGTCACTGAACGTTAAATGCTAGTCAATACTTATTGAGAATAATCCTTACAGACATTAGCACCGTAGTGAGTAGGCGTAGCTGTTGAATAATACTTTATGGTATTAAGATTTTAAAATTACATGAAATTATGAAAATTGTGAGACAGGAGTGACAAGGTAGGATAAAGGTGCTTCGAGACTGAGTAGATAGGTCGACCAGCGGTGTCATGTAAGCAGTGCCTTGCACGTTCTCTCGGATAGGAATGTATAAGTAACTATAAAGATACGGTAAGATTTGAAATCAGGTATTTCTTTGTGAAAATCCATGTCGGTAAGTTAAATTTTATGCAAGCATATTTAGTTTACATTCCGCAAAGCTTGTGCCAGACTTGGTAAAGGAATGCGTGCATTCTGATAGTTTGCAACGTCTCAAATTTTTATCAAATATACTTATCGTTGTTGTGATGGATTTATTTAATATTAGGTATTAAATAAAAATGCTACTATCACTATGTGTTGTTCTAAAATATTGACTTGTAATAATTTCTTAATTAACATTGCACTGATTATTTATTGTAGGTGTGTACAAAACAGTTGGAAATCTTCCAATTGCTTGTTTATAAATAAATCTATTACAATACCTTATCCAGTATTATTATTGCAACACTTTGTCAATATTATAGTGCAAATGAAAGCAATATTTATTTCATAATTTCAATCAATAATAATGAAAATAGCCAAATGTTTGACATATATTTGCGACGTTGCCAACTTTCAGAATACAAATGTGTATGTTCTCTAAGGTTATCACATACCACGTGATGCTATAGTTTTTACTGCATGAGCATATTTTTGCGGGCGAGAGGTGTTGCATACTGCAATTAAGCCTGGATCTCTTGGGGTATTTAAACTAAATATTGTTACAGAACTTTTTACTGTATAGTTCGGCAAACATCTGATTATGCCTATGACTAGTCGAAAAAAATAGGGCACCTTTATAATGGCAGAAATTTTTGACCTAAAATTGGCACACCCCTAAAAACGGGAGTATACATTCAAGGAATAAGAGTAATTGCAGGCTTAAACTATATTTCAAACAAACACAATTTCGATAGAATTCTGTATCGATTTCAAATAAAATTGATGTGAAAATAAATTTGAAAAATGTAAATGTAGTTTTATTTAAATCCTGGCATAGTTCCCTTGATGGGATAGGGACCCTAATACATAAATGAATTAGTTAAGTAAACTTCTCAGAGACTGTCGTGCAGGCTGGTGATCATTTAGTACCTACAATTGTTTTTTTTATCCTTCAAAACTACTAATCTTACTGGTTAGAAGTATAAAAAAAAGTAGTGAAAATAAAATGCTAATAAACTGCTACTACATTTTGTATTTGTTAATAAAAATACAGTGTTTTATAGTAAAATATAAAAACTAAGTATAAATTACATGATTGTACTATTTGAATATTTCACTGCGTGTTTTATATTATTTTCTCATAACTATTTAGGACAAATTAAATTCCTATATACTTGGTGTGTCTGCCCGTTGCAAGCAGCTGATTCTTATCTTTGTTCTTTACTAGGACTTCTAGGAAAGCAACCTTCTTTCCCAGCTTTCTTGTGATGGCTTCAACTTCAATGTTGTCTCCCTCTCTGGCCGCACTCATATAACTGGAAAATTATCAAAAAAACCTTTTAATTTTCTCATGTCAATATGGTTAATTTTCTCAACATTGATTATCAAGAAAGGTACCTATGTTACTTTTCGCTATGGTTTAAACCATAGGCATTCATGATGAACCAAAAATGGTTTGCTTTATCACAACATCATGTTTTTTTGTTGCTAAAATATAATTTTGCATACAAATTCGTATGTGTTGCAACATTTTCATATGAGGAATTAATTTTTATGTACACTGTAAATTGGTTGATCACTTAAACATCTCAAAAATTAAACAATTTCTACATATACTGTGTAGAGAAACAGCCAAAACAATCTCAAAGATTTAAATAATCATTTTGTACACTCACCTCACACTGAGTTCTATTGAGACTCCTCTGGTGTCAACGGTGTCATTAGTGGTCAGAGCGTATGTGGAGATGGCATCCACCAGGTGCGCGATGAACCCTCCATGGAGCGTGCCTCTCTGGTTCAGGTGCTCAGGCCCAACTTTAAACTCTGTTGTCATCCTTCCATTTTCACAGCCTATGACTCGCAACTAAAAATGGAGAAAAGGAAACAATTTTATCATTGTGTTTTAATATAAATTGGTACTTATGGAATACATTTAGATATTTAAATTGTGTATGTAGCCATCCAAGTCTCATGAATGTAAGAACATGAACATTCATTGCAGCATACTAACAAGGCCCTAGGTTATTAGAGCCTACATGTTCACAGTAAGCTGAGTGATGATCTCTATGAATCAGATGAAATAAAGATGATGCACAACTCACAAATCTGAGTAGTGAACAAATTGACTCATGTGAACCTTTTAATAAACTGTGAGCAACAAGAAGCTTCGCAGAAAAAAATAGCTTGTCCTATAAATACAGAACACTAATAAAAGGAAGGAACGACTAAATAAAGAATGTTTCTATGTTCCACAGCATTGTAAACTTTTGAGCACACGCTAATTACGCAGCTAAATCTGAAACATTGTAGGTTACATAAACAATAGCAACTTGTTTGCGCACTGTACAAATACACTTGCCCAATTTACCCTACAAACATATTCGCCCGATCTAAAAATACTATTACTACTCGTGTAATTTGAAACACTGAATTTTATTCTTTACCTTACGAAGATTTTGATCAAAGCTCTTAGTGCTGGCAATAGCCTTAGTAAACAGCTCAGCAATTTGTGCTCCTTTGGTACACATTTTGCTGAAATGATCTCACAGATTTCATGAAATTAGCTGCTTTATTTACATTCCCAGATGTTTGATACCTGCTGATTATGACATTAGATTAATTTGACATTGCGGTTGAACGTGTTGCAAGTTGTGAGAACTGTGGTTAATATAATATTTTGCTATGGTATCCTTGAACAAATTACAACCTTTTATTGAGAATACGATCACGGCAATCTTCGATTTGAAATATAATTAGACGGTAAATGTAGGCAACCCGACATATATATATTCCGTATTGTGAGTTGTAAGGGCCTATCCGCACGGTGCGTCGCGACGCCGCGGGGCGGTGTCACATCTGCGTCCTGCATAAAAATCCATGGTAGGCTGTGGTCTCATTAGTGCGTTGCGTCGTGGCGCATGGCGGCATCAACGCTGCGTTGACAGAGACGAGAGACAAGGAGAGAAAAACGCTGCACAGTTGAAGCTACGGTGCAACGCGTCGGAAAGTCGCTGCAGTGCCGTAGGAACACCGCAACGGCTCACCGTCCCTGTGCCCAGTAATGCGGCGATATCTTGCCGCGTGCCCGCCGCTGCAACGAACTGTGTGCATAGGGTCTAAAAGAATAGGAAGCACAATTTAATATTATAAATTATGTTCCATAACTTAGTGTCTTAATACGACAGGAAGGTTACGCGGCGGTCGTCTCTTCTGAAAAATTAATATTAATTAATAGTGCTCCTAAAATCCTGTCACAAGTGTGTGCGCAGGTCGTAGGTGCACTCTCTGCTCCTTAACTCTCTTAATCCGTTGGGCCACCAATCTGACACGACCGGAGAGAGATCACGGGGGTATCATACCGCCAAGATCCAAACTCCGGGCTGCGACTGAGAAAATTCGTAATCGTAAAGCCAAATAAATGTTTTTGTCTGACTCGAGAATCGAACCCAGGACTCCACGCTCAGCAGCAGCGCTTGCAACCGTGAGACCTATGGAGAAGATGAATTAATAATAATACCATTCTGGCATTAAGTAAGTACAATGGTTTATTGATAGGTGTTTAGGTTAACAGGATAATAGGTTGAATAGACTGTGTGTAAGGTAAATATGCCACTGCTTGAGTGTTCTACAATCTAACTCCATAGTCCTGACAATGGTTATGGTCAATATCTGATCTGATTTATTTATTTATTTAAATAGAACGGCCGAAGCCAATTACACTATTTAAACACGTAAGTAATTTAATTAACACAGTCATGCATTCTTCTCACAAAAATTCAAACATTCTGACAGTCTCACCTTCCATTCATTCGCAAACATATCAAAATCTGTGTTTGAGTTCAGGAGAGCGTTAATAGCGGCTAATGTCCAAGGAATAGGTGACTTGGAGCGCGCAACCGTACGGCAAGGTGGAACAGCCAGTAAGCGGTGTTTCCTGCCACGACAGTTCCTTAAAACAAAGCCAAGGCGCCTAAAGGACTCCTTAGCCGTGGATGTGATGTGGGCGTGAAAAGTGAGCTTACGGTTGAATATGACTCCCAGGTCTTTCATGGAATCAGTTCTTGTAATTGTATCTCCATTCAGTTTGTATTGAAAATTGACTGGGTGCCGCATTCGACCGAAAGACATCACATAACATTTTGATTTATTAAATTCCATTTTATTTTCTAAACTCCACTTATATACTGAATCAATGTCTGATTGCAGAGCTTGGCAATCGCGCTCAGATGTTATTTCATAATATAGCTTTTAAGTCATCAGCATATAAGAGGGACCTAGCATTCGCAACGACGTCAGGGAGGTCATTAATTACCAAAATGAAAAGGAGAGGGCCGACTACCGAACCTTGACTCACACCCGAGCGAGTATGGTATGGGAGTGACTCGTACAAACCCAATCTGACAAATTGTTGTCGGTCCCGCAAATAATCTGCAAGAAGCCGTAGAAGCCCTAGAGCAACACCTATCGCGCTAAACTTTGACAGCAAGACGTCATTGTTGACTCTGACGAACGCCTTTTGAAAATCAAAGTAAAGAACGTCTACCTGGCGCCTGCGATCAAGACTAGTAGAGATATAATTAACTAGTGTAAGTAAGTTAGTGTTGACGGATCTTTTTTCGCGAAAGCCATGCTGCTCATTGCACAGGTACTGTTTCACCTGTTTCTGATTTTTTTAATAATGGTTAAGGTACTTCGATTAAAATTTCAGGATTTTATGGAAAAAAAATGAAGCATAGACGGAAACCGTATATGAATTCACTTTTAATTTATGAGTAAAAACTGAAAAAAATAGAAAAATCATTTAATTTGTGTTTATAAACTTGAAGTTAGTAGTCTGAGAAAGCGCCCATGATGTTCATAACACATCGGCAACGATTCGGCATGCTCAGAACAAGGTTGTCAATGTCTTGCTGCGGAATATTGTCCCATGCCCTTCTGAGGTGCGCAAAAAGCTGATCTTCTGTAGCCAGATTTTCAAGAACTTCCTTCTCTTCTTTGCAGCATATCCCACGCATGCTCAATGGGATTTAGATCTGGCGATTGTGCAGGCCAGTCTAAGGCCCTAACATTGTGTGTATGTAACCAAGCTGCTACCGTTCTCGCCGTGTGTGCCCGGGCATTGTCGTGCATGAGCAGGAAATCTTGCCCCATTTGTGTTCTGTGGCAAGATTACGGGCCCCAGCACCTGTTGGACGTATCGTTCTGCCGTCATATTGCCTCGCACCCAAACGAGATCCGTCCGTCCTCCAAGACGAATTTCTGCCCAAACCATAATTGTTCCTCCTTGGTATGGGTGAACTTCCTGAGGGTTCTGAAGACGGCTCCATCGTCCAGGAACTCGCCAAACACGCGTCCTTCGTGAATCTGGATGGAAGCCGAACCTGGATTCATCCGTGAACAGCACATTGGACCATTGCTCACGGCCCCAGTCCACGTGGTTCTGAACCCATTCTAATCGTCGTCCACGATTGCCTCTCCGTAAAGGAGAGACCCGGAGTGGTCTACGAGAGCGTAGATTGCTTTCATGCAGTCGCCTTCTTTCAGTTTGGTCACTCACAAGCACTTGGTGTTCCACTCGCAGCCTTTATACCAATTGAGTCGCCGTTGCATTTGGTTGAGCTCGCGCAGTAATTTGCAAAAATCGGTCTTGTCTGGGGGTAGTCATGCGACTTGGCCCCCGGTGCCTCTCCGCTACTTCACCTGTGGCACGATAGCGTGTCCACAATCTTGAAATTACATTTTGGTGGGACCCTATGGCCTCAGCAACATTACGCTGAACAGACCCAGCTTCCAGCATTCCCACAGCTCGTAACATCTCCGCGCTCGTCAAATTTTGGCGTTGCATGGCTACAATACCTCAATTTTAACTTTATCTTTCATTTAAAAATGAAAAAACTAACTAAACGTAATTCGTATTTTTTTCTAAATTTCGCACAAATTAAAGTTCCCTCTCCTACACATCAAGACATTTTTATGCCACCGAAACAAAAGAATTTCCAAAAATTTGAATTTGGAATTAGTCTGAGATAAATTACAAACGAATCGGTGTATAAAAGATTCCAATGCGGCCAGTACTTTTCGAGTTATTTATTTGAGTATGAAATATCCCTAGACCGTGTTGATGTGTGTAGTTTTAACCGTTCAATGTACTTAGTAACTATTAATTAACAGTTTTGACTGTTACATATAGGTACAATATAGTGATGTCCCATTGGCCATAAACCTGTGTTAGGAACATTCTGATGGAGTGCCTTACCCGATGTTGCCTAGTAGTTCCAGTCAAATGAAGCAGAACACATGCAGTTGGAGACTCGACCAGAAGACCCCACTTCGAATCAGATATGTGATTTCAAAGGATCTGAATGATAGATCATTCAGTTATGTTTTCTGATAGTATAGGTAGAGGGCTAGGTGGATTAATCAGTAATAACCTGAGTTTTTGTACCCAAAATTATTGTATGCCCGGGTCAACCTAAAAACAGGTCATGACATCAGTAACAAATAATGTTTGTAATCCTAGTACCACCATTACTATATGTGTTAGCAATAGTTCTAATATTAAAAAGGAAGACATCACCGACTGTGTATCTGAGTTGTTAAAGTTAAATTGTAGTAAAATCATATTGTGTGCTTTTCCATATGTTGAAACTTTTAGTAATAGAAGAAACAATTTTATTCACATGTTAAATAACCATATGCATTTTTAGTAGGTCACTATAGTGACAAGGTTTTTTATCTTGATATTAACACTCTTATTGATAAACTTAGGTCGACACGGGGTAATGCGTATCTACATATTGGATGTAGACACAAAATAGCTAGTCTGTTAGCTTATAATATTCACACAGACATAAATAGTATGTCTAAGTTTAGTTCTATTATTAACACTGCAACTATTAGTAATCATACCAATAATCTATATTGGTATGATTACTAATAGTTGCAGTGTTAATAATAGAACTAAACTAGATAGAACTTATTTTCTATTTACAATTATTTTACTGAGGAGGTTCCATGTGCCACCATGGAAAATTCTCAATTAGGGTCTTTGACTGATAGGAGCTTGTTGTTCGGTGATGGCACGGGACTCGGGACTCACTCCAGATGTTCATTTAAACTAGTTAGTAAGACAACAGAAGATACCAGTAACATTTGTGATCAACCTTCTTGCTATCAAATAGCTAAATGTAAAAAAGCGGCTAAGCAGAATTCTATGCAATTATTTCATCAAAGTATTCAGGCTTTCTCTTCAAAGCAACAAGATATTGAATTTTAGAAAAAACAAAGTTTGAAATTTTTTGTTTCACTGAACATTGGTTAAAAGACTATGAAATGCTAATTAATTAGGTACGTAAATTACAGTTTGGGCAGTTGCTTTAACCGAAAATCTAAGATGCGTGGGGTTCATTAATCTTAGTTAAAAATTGTATTAAATTTAAGTTGCGGAACGATATTGTTGATATATCGGTTGAGCATAATATTGAACTGTCTTGTGTTGAGCTGGATAAGCATATAATAGTGTGCGTTTACAGACGCCCAAATTATCAAAACTACTCCATATTTGTGTCAGTAATGGAAGATGCTTTAGCAAAACTTGCAACTAGTAATAAATCACTGGTTATCTGCGGTTACTTTAATGTTAATATTTTAGACAAAAAATCAAATAGTAGAAGATAGTTACACCTTTTTAAATCTTTCAATTTGTTAAACATGTTTTTGGAACCAACCCGGATTACTACAAATACTGCTACATGTATTGATAATATTTTTTGAACTGCAACTACTTAGATAAATCCACTGTTAATTACCAACCTTCTGATCACAGCGGTAAAACCGTTGTTTTCGAGTCCTACACTCCAATACAAAAAATCCAAATAAACTCTAGACAAATAACACCCAGCAATTTGAATATATTTAATAATAACTTAATTAGTAATTTAGGTATTCCGGGCCATATTATTGAAAATGCAAATCAATTTTATGATGAATTCTTTTCGGTAGGTCACGTAGAGTTCAATAATACATTAAAAATGAAAACTAAATCTATCTATCCTAAGTTTATGTTCAGTGACTGGGCAATTCACCGCATTAGCACGCTGAAGTGGCAATGGGCCGGCCATATAACCCGAAGAACCGATAACCGTTGAGGTAGACGAGTTCTTGAGTGGAGACCGCGGATCGGTAAACGTAGCGTAGGACGTCCTCAGACTCGGTGGAGCGATGATCTGCGCAAGGCAGCTGGCAAGAGCTGGATGAGAGTGGCCGAGGATCGTGCTCAGTGGCGTGTCATGGGAGAGGCCTATGTCCAGCAGTGGACGAATACAGGCTGATGATGACTGGGCAATTAAGGGTATTAGGATAAGTAGGGAGCGATTATTTGAGTTGTACGGCCTTAAGCCTTACATCAACTCGGAAACTTTTAATAAATATGTTGCAACTTATTCAAAAATCTTTAAAAACACTTGTAAGGTAGCGAAAGCCTTATTCATTAGCAACAAGATTAAGTCCGCCGATAACAAAATAAACACGGTTTAGAAAATTATCATCTCATAGAAATTAAAAATATAATACTAGTATCAGACTGGAGACTTCACGTGGTCTTCTAAGCTCTAAAAACGAAGTATCTCAAGAATTTTTAGATTTGTTTATCAATATCCCACTTAAAACTACCGAAACCTTAAATTCCTCACCCTTGCTTTCTATTGATTTATTAAAAGCGAACGTTTCAGCCTGTCCGGTTGAGTTTCAATTTAAGCATATAAACCCCATAGCAGTCACTAAAGCATTTAAGGAAATCAAAATCAAATTAACCGGAGATCTATGGAGAATGTTTATTAAAGTGTGTCAAGCTATTATTGACAATATAGCACCGTACTTAGCGTTAATTTTTAATCTGTGTGTGGACCAAGGGGTCTTTCCGGACCTTATGGAATACAGCAAGGTAATACCACTTTTCAAGACGGGAGACAGTAAAGATACCAATAACTATAGACCCGTATCTGTGTTGCCAGTTTTCAGCAAGGTGTTTGAAAAGGTGATGCTTAACCAAATGCTCACCACTTAAACACCAATAAAATCTTACACGACAAACAGTATGGTTTCACCAAAGGACGACTGACGCCGGTGTCACATTATTAAAACACATATATACTGCGTGAGAATAGGCACAAGATGCCATAGGAATTTTCTGTGACCTCTCGAAGGCATTTGATTGCGTAAATCACCAAACCTTGCTCTTGAAACTGAAGCATTACGGTTTAGGTAAACTTGCGCTCAGTTTAGTAACATCGTATTTGAATGATAGACAGCAGCAAGTACAAGTAAATGGTGTAAATTCAATGGGTTTAAAAGTAAAAATGGGTGTACCACAAGGTTCGTTATTGGGTCCTTTCCTCTTTTTAGTATATATAAATGACCTACCCCATTTATTTAAAAACCAACCACAAATGGTGTTGTTTGCTGACGATACTTCTTTAATATTTAGGATAAACAGACATGCCACAAACCTTGACGACGTAAATAACGCTCTAATGCAGGTCCATAACTGGTTTGCCGCTAATAATTTAGTATTAAATGGGAAAAAAACTAAGTGCATAAGATTTTCTCTACCAAATGTCAAATGTTGTAATTGTGACATAGTAGTATTGAATCAAGAGAAACTTGAATTTGTCGATGAAACTGTTTTCTTGGGGATCACGCTCGACTCAAGGCTTCAATGGGGTCCTCATTTAACATCTCTTGCAGGACGGCTGAGTTCAGCGGCATATGCTGTCAGAAAAGTCCGTCAATTTACTGATGTAGATACCGCGAGGCTAGTGTATTTTAGTTATTTTCATAGTATTATGTCATACGGTATTTTACTATGGGGACGGGCTGCAGACATCGAGTTTATATTTATTCTGCAGAAAAGCCACCATTTTCTGAGTACCGACATCTTTCATTGACGCGAATATACCCTGGTGGTTGAGTGAATGTCATGCTCACTTAAATATCACGCTGATGGTGGCGGGTGTATTTTTTTACTCTGGACGCTCTTAACTTGCCCGTATTTCTACATCGTTCTCTTATGAATAATGTAACCAAGATTTTGTAACATATTTTGATTTAAAAGAGTGTCCATGGAGTTTTTACCCATTCTTCTCCATAGAGATCTACGCTTTGGAATGGGGAACTACAGTACTTTCATAAGTTATTATGCCTCGTGACAGGGACTGTAGCTTCGCGTTTTTTTTTCGTTTTTGACTTTCAAAAGTGCCTGTAATGGTCTAATTGAAATAAACGCTTTGAGTTTGAGTTTGACCCAACGGATGGTGGTCAAAACGCCTTTATTAAAAAAAAATCCACACTCACATGTAATTTTTAATTATTTTTCTTATAATCTTGAGAAACGTGAACTCCGAGCATGGTTTTCATTTTTATCAATCGAAGCAAACGCACCAGGGGTACCAGAGCTGCAGAAATAACAACCAATTGAAGATTCCTACACTGATTTAAGCAATTGCAATCATATTTTATTAAAAATATGCTTGCAAATTTTCTAGTGTAGGTCCATTTTATAAGACACTGATACAGTTCAGAATTAAAAACAGCGTAAACGTTGCATTATGTAAGTACTTAATACTTTCATTAAACGGTTATTTTAACATTTGTAAACGCCTGAGAAATAAAATTAGTTCGTACTCACAGATTCGCAGTAAGTCTGTGGAGCTGTACTACGTCACTTCGTTTATCGAGTTCTCGCACCAATTATGCAAGATTCGCAAGAACGAACAGCAACTCATCCCATGACTTTTTCTAGGCGCACAGCAAATTTTTAATGTGTTGAAAATTGGTCGTAGTGTACATAAAGGTACCAAAAAATCAATAACGAATCATAGCATTGGATTCAACTTATCTAAATTATCTAAAAATCTACACACATAAATAAAATTGAAGTGTCTTTTTCATCTGTTTATAATATCAAAGTAACAGCTTTTTCAAGCCCCGAATTTGGTTCTGTGTGATCGAAAGTGCAGATCTATATACCTTGATCTTTGAGTACCTAGTCCTATTTTGATATAAGTATAGATATGGCTGCCACGGGCCTCCAAAATAATATTAGGTCTATATACCTATGAAATTGCCGTTTTGTTTGAAAAAAGTTAAAGTACTTTTTTTTTCGAACTTATTTATTTCTTTTATTCAAAGTAATCACCCCTGCAATAAATGCATCTTTGCCAACGCTGTGGCAGTTTATGGATGCCCTTCTTGAAAAAATCAGCTGGACGGGAGACAACAAACTCTTCAAAGGCGTTTTGTACTGCCTCTCGGGAATTGAATTTTTTTCCCGCTAAAAAGTTGTCCAAATTTTGGAAAAAGTAATAGTCGGAAGGCGCAAGATCTGGTGAGTATGGCGGATGAGGGAGAGCTTCCAAACCCAACTCATGCAGCTTAGAGACGGTCTGTTGTGCAGTATAGGCCGCGCGTTGTCGTGAAGTAGCAGTGGAGACGACCGATTGACCAAAGCTGGTTGCAGACGTGCGAGTTTCGCCATCATTGTGGTCAGTTCTTCAATGTACACATCTGCAGTAATGCTCTCGCCGTTTTGTAAAAAGCTATGATGAATCACACCAGCACTAGACCACCAAACTGTGACCATCACCTTTCTAGGGGTCATTTTTCGTTTTGCACATTGCTTTGGTACCGAACCAGGATCTAACCAACTTGCTGAGCGCTTTCGATTGTCAAAAAGAATCCTTTTTCGTCGCACGTAACAATTCGGTTCAAAATTCCTTCATTTCTGTGCCTGTTAAGCAGCGCAAGGCAAGTCTCGACGCGTACGTTGCGCTGGCGATCGTTAAGTTCGTGGGGCACCCATCTATCAAGCTTTTTTATCTTGCCAATCTGTCGCAAATGGACCATTATTGTTTTAATGCTATTATCAAAAGCTGCTGCCAGCTCAGCTGTAGATTGAGTTTCATCAGCTTCAACAATCACCTTTAATTCATCATTGTTGACCAAAGTTTCTGGACGACCACGAGGTTCATTTTTCAAGTCAAAATTCCCAGAACGGAACCGAGCAAACCAATAACGGGTTGTGCGTTCGTTTGTACAGTTCTCTCCGTAAACGTCGTTGATGTTACGGGTCGTTTGTGCCGCGTTGGTGCCACGACGGAACTCATATTCCATAATTACACGAAATTTCAAAGTATCCATTATGAGGAAAAATGTTGAAATGTAATGAAAATACAACGCTAATCAATAAACAAAAGACTGATTTTGTAAATAGAATGTCATATTTTTTAAACAAAATTAATTTGAATTTAGAACTCATAGCCAATCAAAACTTTTTTTTGTTTGAAAAAGTCTGTACTGCAATACGGCAATTTCATAGGTAAAGACCTATTATAATCATCAAGTGATGGACCCGCCCAGTACTGCACACAGGCCTCATTTATGTGAGAAGCAGCGGGTTGGTAGATGCCACATGTGTTCGAGTATTTAGTTCTAGGACATGCCGGTTTCCTCACGATGTTTTCCGTCACCATGTTTGAGGGCAGCGGTGATAAAATAAATTACACATAGTAATGCGCCTGCCTGGCTTCGAACTCACGGCTTACTGCTCGTAACTTCGTAAGTCGGGGCTGCCACCACTGGGCCACCGCTGCTCTCCGACGGTACTTACTTTGTTTAAATTCTTGTCTATTGCATTAAAATGGTTGCTGTAAATACTTAAAGTCAAGTAATTACTTTAACTTGACTATACATACAAGGCTCTGTCTACATACACCTATCTTACCCATGTTTACCGCACTGGGCTCGCGTGGTGGATTACAGCCCACTCCCTCTCATTGAGAGGAGGCCTATGTCCCAGCAGTGGGAACACTATAGGCTGATGATGATGATGAAAAACCGTCAAAGAAAGAGCAAGAATTTAATGTTTTGAGACTTCTTAAGTACTTCACGCAATTACTAATCTACAGAATAAACATCGTATTATACTCGTAAGTTAGGTCTTGTGACTTTGAATCAAGAAATCACTTTGAGATGTCCACTCCCAGGAGTGAAGCACTCCTGTGACTGGGGGAGCCTGTGCTATGCTGTGCCTGCATCTTAGCTAAATATTGTGTGGGTACCTACATGTTTATAGTTTATTAAAACGGTATGTCATAACACCAATTAAAATAATTAACATAAACATAAACCAAAACAAAAGTAAAATATCCAGTTGACAACATTCAATGGTTTATATTAAATGAAAATTAAAATTACGTATTCTGTTGCACGAAAATCTCTAAATGATGAGGAAAAACATCGATTGTGTGGTTTAGAGAACTAAGTGGTCATCAGAGAGGCACAAAAGGTGACGTTAATGTAATATTATTAATATGTATGGTTATAGATAAAGAAGTTTTTTTTTAATATACCTCCAAAATTTTCTAGATGTACCTTGAGGGCAAAAAGTTTTCGCAACACTACAGTAGAAGCTTGTGTTTGTCCGCAACTCATGAGCACGCTCGCCTAGAACAAACCGATTCACTCGAACGTTGAAGAGATCCAATTCGTAATGTGAATACCACAGAGTTGCAGTTCACACAATAAATGTGGAAGCAAGGCGCTTTATATATAAATATGGAATCTACCTGATACACGTGTCGCGGTTTGACCTTCCACGAGGCTTGCCATGCGCCCACGTCTTCAAGTACACGCGGCATCAGCGTTCTATGCTTTTGCTTTAATTTTCTCCGAACCCTATAATTTCCTCGTAAGAAAAAAAATCCACTTAAAAACTTTCATAAGCATCTGTCGGGCTTCCACGTTCCGCTGCTACCGCAAATAGAACGAGGTGGTGTTTTATAGAAAAATGTTGGTCCTTCCTTGTATGAATGAAAGCTGCGAAGTTGAAAAAAAAAGATGAATCTTTTGCAACATATTATCAGAAAGAAATGCACTGAAACAAATTAAGAAGAAATAGCTCATAAACATACAAGTATATACGTGTTATATTTTACATTGTTCTCTTAGTTTTCTTTTTATTTAGTGCACCTACATCATATTCAGTGTAAGTTTATTTCCACGAATATTTTGACCTCTTTTCTATAAACATGTTTTGTTTTGTAAAAACATGAAGAGATTGCCAACAACAATTATTTTAGATTCGTTTGTATTTCCGAGAATTTATAATAACTTTGTAGCGTTTGTTTAAATATAGAGCTTTATACTAGGTTTTACAGTTACAATTGTAAATATGCGCCAACAAAGCCTTTGTTAGCAGAAATGTAAAGCTTTCAGTTACAAATTTTAGTTTCATAATGGGTGGAAAATGGAAAAATATTTCATAGATAGTTAGCTCTGTTTGATACTCAATTTACCTGTAGGTAAAGTTTCAACAAACGTCTATTTGCCTACACCATGTATGCTGTAGGCAAAAAGAGAAGTTTGTTGACATTTTTCTATTCAGCAACTCGCTCTGAGCCAGCGTGGTGGCCAACTTCCTCCCAGTGGACCCCAGGCAGTGGGAATATTGCTTTTATTTGGATACGAGCGATACGATATGAGCTAAACGATTCAGTTGGGGTTTTATTTCATGCTACCTACTTTCTTTATTTTAATGAAATACTTATATTCAAAATAAGTGTACGGACCTACTATTACGTGCACCTCTATTAATCCCTGAAGGGTTAGGCAGATGTGTACTCTAACATTGCACCTATAATTCGCCAGATAAGTTTAAGTCCGATCTAAGAGAGGGGCCAAGCCTTGTCGTCTGAATACAAATAGCCTATCGGGGGTGAACCAAACGGTTAAACGCTAAACAGGAAAGGCAATTAGGAATCACTAAGTTATTCGTTAACGTTTTATTATTAAATGCTACTCTACATTACTTATCTTAGTTATTAAAGTCCTAAACAGCCATCTCTGGATTGATTTTATCCCCGAGAGTGCAAGGTGAAAAGAGGCTCAAAATGTTTGCACCTCGGATGTTTAGGTTTTTTGTCCATTCCTATTCCATTCAATTTTCACACTTTGGTGACATACGTATGCAGAAAATACTATCAATTGCGAAAATGTAGGATTCAACAATAGATTTTGCCATACGTTCGGAATTTAAGCTCAGTGTTCGGTATGCGGTGGGAAAAAAAACGTCCGTAATTTTCAAAAATGAGTTTTTTTTTCTGCGATGAGGAATCAACATTTCTTAAGTTGCCTACATTTCCTAGGTCCCTCATTAAAATATTATTGGCACAATATCACTTGCCTAGGTAGGTACTAGTCAAACGGGATCAATAGGACTACGGGGATGTATCGGCCACCAGCCACTTTTTTTAAAACGCCTAAGTAAATAATTATACTACACAAATCAAAGGAAATGAATGTCCGGATTTTTCATCGAATGCCCGGACATTTTTCCGGAAAGATATTTGTAGATCTGGTAACCTTATTCATTAGCGATATTTTCAATAAAATCTGACGAATGTAAAAAACGCAGGATTTCGGAGGGAATGTAGCGAGCTCGAAAATTTTTGATCAGTCATTCAGAAATAAAAATAACTGCGTCAACTTACAGTACAGAATTGAGTAAGAATGACGTGTATGTCCTCCCTCGCATAGAGAGGAGGCCTGTGCCCCAGCAGTGGGAACATTATAGGCTGATGATGATGATAATGTGTATGTAAATGTGTAGGTCTAAAATTTTACTTACTTTACACTTCGGATCCAATGTATTTTCTTTATTTTTCTGGAATTTAAAGGGGGATTGGACCTGACCCTTTGACGTGGCCAGCGCAGTCCGGGTTCTGCTTAGTGGCTTTTTGAGCTACTTCAGTCATTTTCGTTTTTCGGACGCAGTGTCATGTTGTCGCACTTCATCATCTGCCTAGCCTTTTCCCAACTTTATTGGGGTCTGTTTCCAGTCTTACCCGATGTAGCTGAATATACCAGAAATTTTGGAGTATTTTAATTGTGTGTAGCACTGGGTAGTACGGTCTGACAACCAGTCTTAACCTTGGTAAGACTGTCAAAGATCTACAAATGACAGCCGGGACCGGAATAACGTGTTTTCTGAAAGACGGAGGAAACTCGGTGGGACCTAGAGTTCGCACTTATTAGTAGGTAATTAAATTCAATTTGTTACAAAGTATAATAGGAGTCAACAAATACCCATTAATGCTTTATGATAAGAAGGTGCTCACAATAGGCTTGTACTTTGGCGTTATATAATCCAATTATGTAAGTTTGCATCATGTGTTTTGGGCTAAAGTAATTAAAAACCAGAAGGGAATTAAGAACCACAAATAGTGGGGCTATTTGTGGGTGAACTTGAAAGTAGTCTACAAACTAGAATGGATTACACTCGCTTAAGGCGATTGCGAGAGCACCGCCCGGCCCAGTGGTACCGGCACTAGATGGAAAAACGCGTTTCTAAGACTTAGAAATTCCAAACAAATTTTATTACCTGGGATCGGTATTATTAAATTTTTGAACTTAATCTTATATATAAATATTTTTATTTCAAAATATATTTTTGAAACTATGTATTTTTGAGATGCAAAAAAAACCATTTATTTATGATGAACGTGTTGCTGTTTTCTCACAAAATAAAAGTTCAACAATAATAATAATGATGATTTTACCATAATTTTCCTCAATTTTAATTTTTTAACTATTATTTTAGAGCAGTCTGAAACCCAATCTTACTTGTAAAATCAATTATTTCACTTTTAAATCCAACTACACCGTAAAATTAATGAAATCTGTATACAAAAACAGAAAAAGAAAACTGAAACCTAAAAATGACATATTTGACATATATGTCATCCAACAAACCAAAAAAACCATGAATTTATGAAGATGTTGACTAGACAAGCAGCTCAGCGTGCACGCCTTCCACCTCCGGAATCGTCGCTTCGCTCCGCCTCGCCGCCGCCGGAAACCAGCCCAACCGGGATTGCTGTGACATCGGCTGTGGCAGTTGCGTCGAGCGACAGCTACGAGTACTTCTCTCCGCCGACAACACCACCACCTGCTCGTCGACGGGGAGGACGCCGGCCGCCGGATGGTTTAGGACCTCGAGGCCCACCGGCCTCTGATAGGGTCCCAGCTCCCGGCGGAAGTGTGCAGCGCATGCGATGGACGCAAGCCATCAATGAAAATGTCATGCGCTCATACTATGGGGCTACAGGGGGAGGAAACAACCTGACCGCGTACCGTGTTCGGATGCTCTCTCTGTTCCAGGTGCTTGAGCCAGCTGTCAACGTATCGGCGCAACGACTGTCGGATCAGGTGCGAGTCATCCAGCGTAATCGTATGTTGGATGACACTGTACTTGATCGCCTGCGAACTGAAATGCAGAGTAGCCATGTCACTGCTCCGTCGGTGCAGGCTGTGGTACCACCACAGCATAACACAACACAAAATAGTACTAACGACGTGAGTAGTGACATGGTTACTAATGTAAGTACCCAATGCAGTGAGGAAATGAGGAGTGCTTTGGAGGGTGCGATTCGAGAATATCGGTTCATGTCGCCCGAACTTAGGCCACGCTTACCTCGTTTGCCCATGCATAACAGAAATAGGGCGCTGGTGGCTGTCCTGGATTCGCAGTTGTCAAACTATTTTGATAACTGCGAAGACCTCACTGATGCTCACTCAATCCTGTATTGTGCGGCTGTAGCGGCATGTCGTGTAGCTCATGTAAAATTTTCTGATGACAGAGCTACACGACCTAAACCTGCCGTTCCGGCTTGGCAATGCAGGATTGAGCGACGTATT
Organism: Cerastis rubricosa; assembly: GCA_949152445.1. Lineage (NCBI taxonomy): Eukaryota > Metazoa > Arthropoda > Insecta > Lepidoptera > Noctuidae > Cerastis > Cerastis rubricosa. The sequence continues at coordinate 17,388,575 of OX424523.1, read as the reverse complement.
AGTGGGGCCAGAACACTCATCGGCAAACTAATCTGCTTCAGGGAGGGCAATAATCGCCCTCGAGTGATGCGCTTTGTGAGACGGGCTTTTGCGGGTACTGATATTAGTCCTCGAGACTATATGTCCCGTATCACAGAGCGCATCGACTTCCTGAAGCAGAAAGTGTATGCATGGGCAAACCGTATCCGTAGGTATAAGCGGCGGGTGGAACGATACACTCTGAATCGCACATTCCAAAGAGATGTAAGGTGGGTTTATAGGAGTTGGGAGCGACCGGACCAAGGTGTGGCTGACACGCGTCTGCCGGATGATGACGCCATGTGTTCGTTCTGGCGCAGCATCTGGTCGGTGCCTGTCAGCCATACCGAGGGTGAATGGACTCGGGAAGTCGAGCGAGTGTGCGATCCAGTACCAGAAATGGGGGCAATTTCTATCAGCCCCCAAGATGTAGCTCGTGCAGTCCGTCCGCTACCTAACTGGAAATCTCCAGGGCCGGACGGGCTGCACAACTTTTGGATTAAGTGGATCCAAAGGTCGCACGCTCGCTTGGCGGCCCTATTCCAGTCAGCCTTGGAGTCAGGGTCGCTGCCCGAGTTCCTGACTACTGGAATAACTCACCTGCTCCATAAATCAGGTAGTACTGCGGAGCCCAAAAACTATAGACCGATAACCTGTCTCCCGACAGTGTATAAAGTTCTTACATCCATTTTGAGAGCTAAAATTAGCAAACACATTGATGACAATTCGATCATGTCCGCTTCTCAAAATGGGTGTAGGAACGGGTCCCGCGGTACTAAGGAGCTGCTCCTCATTGATATGGCCATTAACCAACAGGTTCGGCGTTCCCGAAGGGATCTGTCGACTTGTTGGATAGACTATAAGAAGGCCTACGACTCGGTGCCACATACATGGCTCATGAGGGTGCTAGAATTGTATAAAGTTGATGCAACTCTGCGCACCTTCCTGATGTCGTGTATGGGGCAATGGAGGACAGTCCTTCGATATCCAGGATGTCGACATAACCAGAGGAATAGCGAACCGATACGGATAGAGCGAGGTATATTTCAGGGCGATAGTTTGAGTCCGCTTTGGTTCTGCTTAGCCTTGAATCCTCTAAGCACGCTGCTGGAGGATTCAGGTCTAGGCTTTCGGTTGAGGAGAGGTGGTCAGGTTATATCTCACCTTCTTTACATGGATGACCTTAAACTCTTTGCCCCCAATAATTTGCAACTGATGGAGCTACTGAAGGTAACAGAAACTTTCAGTAGCGCCATCAGGATGGAATTTGGTGTGGACAAATGTGCGGTCATGCATGTAAAGCGAGGGGGGATTGTGGAATCTGCGGGAACCCAGCTCTCAGATACCATAAATCTTAGATCCCTCTCAGCGACCGAAACCTACAAGTATTTGGGTATGTCGGAAGCGCTGGGCATCAATTCTGTTGACATGAAGCAATCGTTGAAGGAGCGCTTCTTTGGCCGCCTGAGAAAAGTATTTAATAGTCTTTTATCAGGCGGAAATAAGGTGCGTGCCTTCAATGGTTGGGTCATGCCGGTTTTGATGTACTCTTTCGGCGTACTCAAATGGACTCAAACTGAACTAGACGCCCTGGATAGGAAGGTCCGTACATTGTTGACGGCATATCGAATGCACCACCCACGTTCTTCGGTTATGAGACTGTATATCCCGCGGAGTTGTGGAGGTCGAGGCTTTTTAAACGCCAAGACTCTCCACAATCGCGAGATATGCAGTCTCAGGGAATATTTCCTAGAAGCCGACGTGGGGATGCATCGAGATGTGGTCGCGATGGACAAGGCCCTCACCCCGCTCTCCTTGGCTAAAGAGAACTGGCGCAAACCTGCAGTGCTTGACACTAATGACCGCAGGGAAGTATGGCAGAGTAAGGAGCTTCACGGACGCTTCTTCAGTGCCCTGCATGGACCTGATGTAGACCATGCAGCGTCCGTAGCCTGGCTACGTTCCGGGGAACTCTTTGGAGAAACCGAAGGTTTTGTTTGTGCAATTATGGATGAAGTTATGATGACGAAAAACTACCGGAAATTTATTGTGAAGGATGGCACGGTTGACATATGTCGGGCATGCCACCGTCCGGGCGAATCGATCCGTCACATTATCTCCGGGTGTTCTCGTCTAGCTAACGGAGAATACTTGCATAGACACAACCTTGTAGCCAGGATTATCCATCAGCAACTTGCTCTGAAATACAGCCTTGTGGAATCGGAAGTGCCGTACTATAGGTATGTGCCCGACCCAGTTCTCGAAAATGGCAATATCACACTGTATTGGGATCAATCCATCATCACTGACAGGACTATTGTAGCCAATAAGCCTGATATAGTGGTGATGGATCGATCAGAGCGGCGCGCAATGATTGTTGACATAACGGTTCCACATGACGAGAACCTGGTGAAGGCCGAGAAAGATAAACAAATCAAGTATATTGACTTGGCACGCGAGGTTGTCGACATGTGGCCTGTTGACTCAGCGATCATTGTGCCGATAGTCGTATCAGCCAATGGCCTAATTGCCAAGAGCCTCGACCAACATCTGATGAGGCTCTCGTTAGGCAGCTGGATCAAGGGCTTGATTCAGAGAGCGGTACTCCTGGACACGGCTCGTATTGTTAGGAGGTTCCTCTCTCTGGAGCCCTGACCGCCGGTAGCTTGGACCCTGTTCCTGATACCGGTGGACTACTATTTTTATATTTTTAAATGTTTTTTTATATAATTTTGTAAAAATATTTAAAAATATAATAAGTATGTATAGAAATGAATAAATGAAAATAAAATAATGATGATTTAAAAAAAGTGCTTTTTATTTTGCTAAGTGAAGTATGTCAAATCATAAATAATGAGTACTATAACCAGTTTTCCAGCCAAATTACTTTTGTATCATATTGGACTTAGTCTTCGAGACTAGATTTTCGATTCAGTGTGCGGCAGCAGCTTACATACGAACCGCAGCTCGTGGGTCACACAAACAGGCACATAAATTGTTTTTTCATTACTCATACTCTGAAAGTAGGTCTGTAGTAGCCTGAGGAGCGGGATGAAAGTAATACTTTTCATCCGTAGGGAGAATCGCTTTCAACAGACAGATGTCAACTTATAAAAAAAAAACTAGTTCTATTTACACATGTTTATTGAACCTTGTTCCAACTTTCTATGCAGCCACGATGTAAATTGAAATAACTTAAAGTTAAGTACAGTATTGATTAAATTCTTTAATCAATACTTTAATCAATACATAATACACAATAATAATTGATTAAATTCTTTAATCAATATTTAACTTTAAGTTATTTCAATTTAAGTTATTTCATATACTTTTTAAATAAATTTTATTATAATTTAGTTTCAACAATTTCTTTTAAATAACAATAAAATAGAGTTCGGCAAAATATTTACCATTTTTTCAATGATGAAAACGAAAAATAATGTCTGAATAGCTGGCTGGCCACAGAAAAAAAAACAGGCGGGAAAGCGGCAATCCGAAATAAAATTTACTATTTTTTTCTTTAGCAAATTCATGTTTTTATTTTTACTTTCCTTGTCTTCGTAACGAAAAGCACAGTGTTTACCTCGGGTTAAAGACTTATTTTGTCCCTCAAAGTATTGTCCCGTCTCGGAACTGAATAAGTTGCTTTCACCCCTGGGGTAACAATGTACCATGACCATTGCTCTAAAAGTGTAAAGGAAATCCTCGTGAGGAAACCGATATGTTTTAAATACCAAATACTATGCTACCAAATCACATTGGGTACCAAAAGAGCGGACACCCTCTCATCGACAGAAGCCCTGTATTCCTCTAGGCAATTGCTCATTTGAGACACAATAAAATATCATTTTTATCCCACCATCTCGGAAAGAGTATTTTTAATCTTCAATATCTGAGTGGAAAAGCCGTTTTTATTCTCTAGAGGATAAAGTAAATTGAATTTAAAACATCGTGTGCACTAAGTTTGTGAATTAAAAAAAACATTAAACCTATTTACTGCTACCTCTATGGTGCCGAATATATCATACAACTTTTTTTTAATTTGTTAAAAACTCAGACTCGGAACCTTCTTGGTGTTCTTTTTTCAATTTGCTTTGTACGCGGTTCTTTACGCGGCATTTTTTCACGTCATTGTTAATTATACAGTAATATTATTTTGTTATAATTTAAAGATTATTCTGTAATACTTACCTGTCATAATGTAGTAATTAATACCTAAACTGAAATAAAAGTGTACCTATCTTGTGATTGTAAACGTTTTTTTTTTGCATTTAGTCATTTCCTCGCTGAGGTGGAATGAAAAGTTACGTGTTGCACTCGAGTGCAAAGATTTTTCACCTCGTGCTCTTTTGATTCTCTCGCTAACGCTCAGGATTCTAATTTTGAATCACTCGCTGCGCTCGTGATTCAATTTTAGAATCCTTCGCTTGTTCGGTCATCAAAATTGAACACGCGGTTAAAAAGCAACTTTGCACTCTTGTATAACAAATAACTATTTTTTTTTAAAAAGATGTTATCTTTTACTAATTAAATAAGTATAGGAACTTTAACACATTTCCCTTAATTTAATTATATTTAAATAGAAGAGTCAAATTATGATACTCAGTAAGTGTTTACCAAAGTTACCGACTAGAAACGATTGTCAAAATCGTATGCAGACGTAGCATCACAAATCTCACATATACCTAGTCGCGCATGACGTTCATAGATAAAATCACATCTTAGCTTTAGCTAGCTAGGTAGAGTTCTACTATTGGGTACCTATGCCTCTGCACATTTGGCCATTTATTTTAAATATCCTATCTCATGACAAGCCTATTATCTATTCTTAAACTCCATTAATTAATTATGTATTTGGTTGAAGTGGAATTTAGAAACAGAATTGAAATAATATAACTACTTATGTAAACTTTACGTGTCGGCAGATAGTTTGGCAACAGACGCTGTTTGATAAATCAGTATATTTATCGGGATTCTCCATTATCATTTCTTGTATGCTTCCTCCATGGTGGGAAATTTCATAAATTAAACTTATAGGTACTCGTACCGTTTCGCTGATAATTAAGGTGATCAGTTGGAAACAATGTGGTTTTTTTCTTTTTAGGTTTTCGTTAAATTTGTGTAGAATAGGGATTTAAAAATTCAGAATATAACTCACCTTATACAGAGGAAAACACAAACCAATAAAATTTCCACGCTACAAAAAAATATCAAAGTTCGATCTACGTTTCAATTTTGAACGGTTTTCAATGCGTTTATTTATAACAAGCTCTATCTTTATGCCCTGCGCATTCTGACATTGTGCCGTTTTACAAGACTACCCAAAAATAGAGCGATATATTTTTAGGGTTCCTGTATGTATAATTAAGTATGACCTGATTTTCAGATAAGCTAGTCAGGACGAATTATGCCACTCTAAACGTCTGATAAGACTTTTTCCTGGAAAAAACTAATAACAGAATTGAAATAACTATACCTCAAATAGTAGGTTATAATTAGAACTACACTGCATTTTAAAACCTAAGTCACCGAAACCCTAAAATCGTGTCATTTAAAATATGTGGCCATTTCATTATTTTGCCAAAAATTTCACCCAGTAAATGAAATTAAAAACCAAGGTTAACAAAGGGGTTCCGTTTCACAGACATAAGGGGCAAGTGAAAGGTTTTCTAAACTAATATTTTAAAGAGGAGAGATTTGATTGTTTGTTTGTTTGCATAGAATAGGCTCCGAAACTACTGGTCCGATTTGAAAAATTCTTTCAGTGGTATATAGCCCATTTATCGAGGAAGGCTATAGGCTATATATCACCACGCTAAGACCAATAGCAGTGGAGCAGCAATTAAAAATGTTGCGAAAACGGGGAAAATGTGACGCAAACGAAGTTGCGCCGGACAGCTAGTATGTTGATAAATATATATGATACGCGGCCGTAACAAATATGGCCGTAACAACTATACAGAGTTATAATCTTTTAAATCATCAATACAACCATTTTACCTTCATTTAATCCCATTGAACGACAACTTAATGATAATAACTCTGTAAATCCATATTTGTGACAGTCGCTAATCATATACGAGTAGAGCCTGACACTGATCTGACACTGACCGGAAAATTGCAAAAACTAATGATTTCAACATCGTGGCCTACCCTGGAGCTTTCACTTTAATAGACCGCAGTCGATTCTAGGACTTCACCAGTCTAGTTCGAATGAATCACATTATGCGTAGCCTTGGCACTATGATTTCAACATGATCTACTTAAAAACTTGACTCTTGTGCTTTCTGTTTGAAATCTTCGAAAAAATGAAGGTAATTGAGACAGCTTTTCAAGTCAACGATGATCTCTGGCGACTAAGTGATTCGTCGGCAACTCGCAATAATAGGAATTGGAGTACCGACTTATTATGTATCAGTTATGATTGGAGGTAGGGTGAGTGGGGGTAAGTCGGAATGGATTTTTGATGAGGTAAACAGTGTTGATTTGAAATTGTTGTGAAACAAAGGGATTCAGTCGCACGCATGAAATGATGTTTTGGGGTAAAAAAGTATAGTCAACTTGTTACTATCATGTTGACAGAAATCTTTTTAAACAATATTTTATGAATAAAACGTTATTAAAATTGGTCTTAAGAAAAAAAATATGTAGGGGAAAGATGGAATGCAAAGCGTCCGTTGTTAATACAAACTCCTTAGTGAAGTCGGGATACTGTAAGATGGGGTCGTTTGTCAGTAAGCTTCTACATTTGTTGAAACAGTCAATGTATTCAGAGTCGAGAGTTATTTTATTAGTATTTTTAAGGCATTTTGTCATAGGCTTGGTGATGCGGGCAAAGTCTGGGATAAATTTCCTGTAATAACCTAATAGTCATAAGAACTGTTTTATTTCTTTAGGTGTTTTTGGTAGAGGGTATTTCTCTATCGCTGCTATTTTATCAGGGTTAGGCTTGACGCCTTCGCCATTGATTATATGTCCTAAAAACGCGGTTTCTAATTTAAAAATCTCGGATTTATCCATCTGTATTTTGAAGTTGGATTCCTGCAATCTTTTAAACACTTTCTCTAGATTTATCATGTGCTCTTGCAACGATGTACTGAATACGATCACGTCATCAAGATACACCAGACAGATCTCATTTTGTAACCCTCTGAGCACATTGTCCATTACCCTTTGAAAAGTAGATGGAGAATTCTTCAGACCCATGGGCATTCGCAAGAATTCGAAGTGCCCATGCTCTACATTGAAAGCTGTTTTCGGAATATCGTCTGGATGCATCTCACACTGATAAAAACCTGATGCAAGGTCTAATATGATAAAATCTGGCACTTACCAAGCTTGTCAAGTATGTCATTGATGTTAGGGATTGGGTATTTGTCGTCCATAGTCTTGTCATTTAGTTTGCGATAGTCTACTACTATGCGCCATTTTTGTTTGCCTGATGCATCGGCTTTCTTAGGGACTACCCAAATGGGTGAGCTCCAAGCTGATTCAGAAGGTTGTATAATACCTTGGTCCAGCATCTTAGTTATCTGGTCTCTAACTTCTTGTCGGTGCACAAAAGAGTACCGATAGCTTTTGGTATATACTGGAAGTTCGTCGGATGTTCTAATACGGTGTTTTATTTTATTCGTAAGAGTTAAAGGTTCTCCCTCAACATAAAATACGTCAGCGAAACGGGCACATAATGTCTCTAAGTTAGATTTTTCCTCAATATTTAAATGATCTGTACGCAATCGGGTTAAGACCTCTTTAGCGCGCATGGGATCTTGTTCGGTGCTAATGCACTCAGTATTAAATATCTCGGCTTGTAAAGGTCGGTCCAATGTAATAGTCAAGTCATATTCCGTCGGGTTTTCAATTTCTACGATTCCAGTACAATCGGTAACGTGAGTAATGCACTCGTGAATAATGCGATTACAATGAATTTGTTGAGCTATCGTAACGTCGCCGTCTGGGCTATAAATAGGGATATTTGCTAGTCTTGACGAGTTAGCAGGAATGATTTCTTGATTATTTGATGTTTTACATTGATAGAAGCGTATAGGGATGGTTGTAAAATCTGTAATACACACATCAAAAGTGTCTAGGGATCAAGCATTTTAATGCGGATTTCTTGAGATTGAGATGTGGCTTTGTAATAAATTTATGATTTTATAAATTTATATGGATCCTTTTTGGTGCATTTCATAATTTGAATCAGGAACTGTGAATCAAATTCGAGTAAAAGATGAAAATCAGCTGTCAATATTTTCCCTATAAAAACATACAACGCATTGAAGACATTATTAGTGCTACTGTTTCCCTACTACTGATTAAAACCAACGTTATTATGGAGCGGCGACGTCATTTAAGCAGGGAAGAAATGCTCAGAGCCGTGGGAATGATAGAAGCTGGTTCCCGGCAACGTACTGTGGCTTTAGCTCTGAATACAAGTCAGAGTGTTATCAGTCGACTTTGGACACGTTATTGAAGCACTGGTACCGTGGCTGAGCGCCATGGAGGACGGTATCGCTGCACCACACGGAGACAAGACCGATACATTCAAATCTTAACTCGAAGAGCTCCAACAATAACCGCCATGATGTTAGCCATGAGGCTTCATCACTCTTCAGGGAACTTAATTAGCGACCAAACAGTCAGAAACCGCTTGCATGAAGTGAACCTTCATTCCCGAAGACCGCTACGGGTACCACCTCTATAGCAATGCACAATCGTAGGATTCGATATCAATGGGCTCTTGAACACAGAAATTGGGCAGAAGAACAATGGCGTTTCGTGTGCTTTTCTGATGAGTCTCGTTTTGGTATGAGACCGGATACAAGACGTATACGACTCTGGAGAACCCCTGGACGCCAACAGCGATTAAAATCCTGCCAGGAAGTCCATCCTTATAGTGGTGGAACCATCATGGTATGGGCGGGTATTTGGATCGGCGGAAGAACTGAGTTGATTTGGATCAGAGGCAACCTCAACGCTCAAATTTATGCTGAGACGATTGTATCAGACGTCATCGTTCCTCTACAAGTGCAAATCGGTCCCTTATTTCAGTTAATGCATGATAATACACGACCGCACACCGCAAGAGTTGTAAGACAGACTCTCGCCGCAGCTAACATCAATGTCCTGCCCTGGCCTGCTCAGTCGCCAGACTTGAACCCGATTGAGCATGCATGGGATATGCTACAGAGAAGAGCTCTGCCGAATATGGAGGGTATCCAGTCGCAAGAAGACCTTTTTTTGTTGTTGCAACGAACATGGGCGGCCATTCCACAGCGTGATTTGGATGAACTCATTTTGAGTATGCCAAACCGATGTTCTTGTGTTGTTAGTGTTCGCGGTAGAAACACGGATTATTAATTGTTTAAGTTACCCAATAAAATTTTAAAGAAAACTGTTATTTCAGTCTCTTTTTCGAACTTTAATGTTAGTGGTTCAAATGTCAAAAATCCCTTTATTAGAAAATGGCAAATTTCTTTATTAATGCAAAGGTGACTTGGTTTATCGTTACTGTGACAAACGAAAACACTTTATTTGATGAATCCTTAAAGAAAATTTTAATTAATATCAATCAGGAGAAAAGTTATTGCAAAAATATATGTTGATCCCTAGACACTTTTGATGTGTGTAGATAATTATTTTTTAATACAGTTGCTCAAAAAGTGGCGTATTGCAGGGACGTATAGCGTTCGGGATGTGAGCTATTACACACTCGAGCTTTTTCTTTACCTTGTCCGAACTCGTGCGTTCTCTTTCCCAACTGTCAAAATAATGTCTATTAAAAAGAAAAAACCAACCACGGAGTTTTTACTAAAAAAAAAAATCATAGAAGTTTTTATGATTCATGCAAATATTTCTAAAAAGAAGCTACTAATTTGTTTCAATATTAGATTTAATGACTTGATTCAATGAGTTAGGTTAGGTTTCATTTCATTTTCATTTCATATCAATTAAAAAAATTCTACTGAAGACTTGGCTGTATGGGCATAGTTCCCTTTGCCTACCCAGAATGGGTGAAGAAAACAAAAAAGAACTGCTTATATTCTTTTACGGTTGGCGCCATTTTCCAAAAATGTTCTTTATTAAATTGCTTCATTTTTTCGCAACTGTATTAAAAATAGTTGTTCAGTACACATGCGGAACCGTCATTGCAACTTATTCCGACTGTCAACCCTCACCTTCGGCTGCGCCTCGACTCGGGTAGACATTTGTCGGAACTCTTTGCAATGACAGGCTTTCCGAACTCGTAATGAAATATACTATTTTAGATCAATCTGTGCTCCGTCAAGTAAATCTAAACCTAATAGGCCATCGAAGAAGTTATGGAACCTATAGATAAAGAATTTTACATTTGTAGGGTTATTTAATTCAGCAAAGTTTGGAATCGTTATAGAATGTTCATGCATACTAGTTACACGAGCGTTTGTTACTTCGAAAGGATCATGGTTTAATGGGATATGAGCAAAATATTGTTCGACTGCCTCGGGGCTAATAAAGGACTGATTGGCTCCGGTATCTACTAATAAAAAAAAATTAAGTGGTGGATCTGATATCTGTATGTAACGTAATTCCCTTTTAGATTGGATTTTTAATTCTATTTTAATTCTTTTCGATATTCCTCCTTTCGAAAATCCTGGTCTGTTTTGGAAGTGGCGGATGGCTGTGCTTCTATGCATTTTACGTTATTCAGTTGATCCGGTACATTTGTTTGATTTTCGGGGTCGGTTTGCTGTTGGTAGCCATAAAAGTCGTGATGGTCCCAAGGGTCGCAGACATAGTAGTAGTCTGGGTGCTCGTAATAATAGTCGGAAAATTGTAAGTGTCAAAGTAGTCAGTCATTTCGTTAAAATTTATTTCGCGCGTTTTGAAGTAATTGCTAGGTGGTAGATTCCTGGTTTGGTTTCGGACCGGTGGTGTACTGCGTTTGAGGGTTCCCATTTGGCGTTTTAAATGCGTCGCTATGGGGGTTGTAGTTCGGCGGGGATGCACGAAACATCTGTTGAGTACGGCTGAACATATTAGGGGCCCGTTGAGGTACCTGATTATGCTGGAAGGGTGGCCGCCACTGTTGCTGCTGCTGCTGTTGCGGCGGTACAGGCATAGGCTTATGCCAGCTGGGGCTTGGGCTAGGGAAGCTAAAAACTTTTGGTGTGGTCATAGGGACCGCGGGTGGCATTCTTTGGGTCGAATGTGTTTGCTGTGTAATCAGGTTACGCCGCTCGGGGATACTCTCATTACGTTGCTGAAGGTACATGACATTTAATTCTTGTTGTACAAATTCCAGTGCCTTTTCAATAGTTTCGGGTCTCATACATCGTATACGGGACCCTAAAGGTTCCTTAAGACCTCTAACGTACGATTGTAGAGTTAGCTTTCTATAAAGATCGCGTTTTGCTTCGATAGTCGTTGCTACATTTTCGTGTAATGTAACATATGTCATTATAGTGCTGAAAAGGTTCTGGCATTTGTCATAATACTCCTGCGGAGTGCTACCTCCTTGTGTCAGTAAAGACATGTCATTATAAAGAGCGGTCTCATCCCTTTGGTCCGAAAAATTATTAACTAATGCGTCACGAATGCCTTGCCAGTTTTCTGGTATACCATTGGAATTAATAGTTGAAGCTGCTGGTCCGGTGATTTTATTTAGGATGCCGTTTATGAGACATAAGTTAGTTAACTCGTGACCCGGGTCAGCTCTAACATATTGTAATACGAGCTGATCGAATAATTTAATAAAACGTGTTAGAACATTCGGATTGCCATCAAAATTTGGAACCGCGCGCAAAGCGTTGTAGATAGTATCGGGGTTTAATGTCATATTGCTACTATCAAATAATAAACCTAACCCTAAGTTATCAGAATCTATAAACCTATTTGAATCTACTTCCCTGCTCCTACTTATCTGTCTGGAGGAGACAGATTTCTCCCTAGTTTCCCTTGGGTATATTATATGGGTAGAAGGAAGGACAAGGAAGCAACACTTTAAGAAAGTTTCAAGGACTTACATATACATGGTTTCTTTTTTGTTGTATCGATGCTTGGATACGTCCTCAGCTGCGTCTTCTTAAGTTCGGATATTCGACGAGGTATTTGGAAATACCGACAGCGACTATCGGAGTCAGCAGATTAACGATTTTTGGAAATCTATACCGCGCCACGCATTGCCTCGAATATCCTACCGACTGCGCCAATTACGAAGGTGACAGCCGGAGGACTTTAAAAAAAAACGAAATTAATTTAAATATGAATTTAATTAATTTTTAAAATTACAGTATTTAATCTTAAGTCTAAACTTGAACGATGCTAGTACCGGAGTGCCTAAAATTAATTATTTTAAAAATGCATTGCTAAACGATGGCGAATCGCAGGTGCAGCATCAGCGGGTCCAAAGTACTTCAAAGTAGGTGATCGGCATCGACACGAGGCGTCGAGTCAGCGGAGATGCTGTGTTGCAATTTCATGTGGAAACGTCCATTGTACGTAAATAGCTATCATGTCGCTATTCAGCCGATTTGGTGTAGGCAGGGCACGTAACAAGAGTTCACAATCTCAGGAACTACTGATCCGATTTGAAAAATTATTTCGGTGTTAGATAGCCCTTTTATCGAGGAAGGCTATATATCATTACTCTACAGCAAAAAGGAGCTGTGCAGCAATGAATAATGTTTCAAGATCGGGGGTTTTATTTTCCTTATGAGAGCTTCCGCTGCGTGCGCTGCGTTAACGGTTAAAGGTTCACAAAACCCATGTATTACAGAATTGTTTCCCTTTAAAAGTTCAAAAAAAAAGTCCGCGACAGCATATGTCTATCTGTTAAGGTTAACTCACTATAACCTTTTTATGCTAACCAAATTTGTTCTAAAATAATGTTTTATTTTTGAAGGTGTTTTTGAAGTGAAACTTCTTATTATGCGACTTCCAACAAGGTCCCGTTAAACGTTTAACGCTACCATGGAGGGGGAATAGCAAGAGACAGAGCGAGAGTGAATGCGTGGCACTCGAACGCCGTAGTATACCTGTAGCAACGGTAGCTGAGGTCGGTATGTGGATAGGTGATCAAGGTTAAGCAATGGTAGCCGAGGTCAGTATGTGGATGGGTGATCAAGGTTAAGCGACGGTTGCCCAGGTCAGTATGTCGATGGGTGATCAAGGTTAAGCGACGATTGCCCAGGTCAGTATGTGGATGGGTGATCAAGGTTAAGCAATGGTAGCTGAGGTCAGTATGTGGATGGGTGATCAAGGTTAAGCGACGGTTGCCCAGGTCAGTATGTGAATGGGTGATCAAGGTTGCGTTAAACGTTTAACGCTACCATGGAGGGGGTATGAAAGCACTCATTGCCACATTACGACGTCTCAATTCTTACGCGCGGAGGGACTCCACTCACTATTTTTTATAAACATGATAATATATATCGTTATCCATCACAAATATTTAATTTAAAACAAAATTGCCCTTTGCATCATTCGATTTCAATGAATATCTTCTTAATATTATAAAGCTGAAGGGTTTGTTTGTTTGTCAGCTTGAAAGCGCTAATCTCAGGTACTACTGATCTGATTTGAAAAATTATTTCAGTGATAGATAGCCCATTTATCGAGGAAGGCTATATATCATCACGCTACGACCAATAGGAGCGGAGCAGCAACGAAAAATGTTGCGAAAACGGGGAAAATGTGACGCAGACGAAGTTGCGCGGTACAGCTAGTAATTTAATAAGTAGAATTATAAAATTCCGTACAGGTCGTTAAACGTTTATTAATAGTTCAATTTTCGAATGGAAAAATATTTACTTTTCATAATTGCAATATGAAATTAATATACTGAAGTGTTGCGCAGATCCAATTCTATATAAATAGAAACATTTCTACGAACACCACAAAAGCTCTTTTGTACAGTACTTTGTATACAGTGCAACGAGACTTAAACTCGACGAGGGGAAACAAACAATATCTTGTTAGACAAGTACTTACTTAGACTTCAGTTGGTGCAGTGGCGTCGTAAAGAAATATAATATGTATCACATTATCATTCAAAATAATTCTAGCTTCAAATGTTTGGACTGATATATTATTTATGCAAACAAAAAGTGACACGTGCTGACAAGAATCTATCACTGAATTTGAAAACTATCTGCTTGTCTGTCCACTAGTCTGTCTGTCTGCCTTTCTAACGTCTGTGTGTCTTTCTATCATTATTTCTGTTTATCTTTCTGTGTGACTTTCCATCATTCTTTCTGTCGGTCTTTTTGTATGTATGCCTGTCTGTCTTTCTGTGTGTCCTTCTGTCTGTATTTCTGTGTCTTTCTGTCCGTCTTTCCATCATTATTTATGTCTGTCTTTCTGTGTGTCTTTCCATCATTCTTTCTGTCGGTCTTTCTGTATGTATGCCTGTCTGTTTGTCTGCCTGTATACCTGACAGTCTGGTTGTCTGTCTGACTGACTGTCTGACTGTCTGTCAATCAGTCAGGCAGTCTGTCTGTCTGTCCAACGGTCTGTCTTTCTGTGCAATGGTTGATGAGATATTTGCTTACAAAGTCGTAAAGATTTTGCTCTAGCATACTCGTACTATACTATTATTAAGGAATTTTCTCGTAGTCCATGGTAAAAAGTAGAGTGAATAACTCGTGAAAAATTATTAATCTTGGTCATTATCCCTCGCTTCGCACAGGTTTCTACTCTAGAATCCTTGGCTGCTCTCGGGATCCAATTTACTACCTCGAATTAAATTCCCTTTTTTTCGCTTGTTGTAAAATCTGCCTACTATTTTCCTATGGTTGTCTAAGATATGGAATTCCCTTCTTTTAGTAGGTATAGTAGAGAGTAAATCAGAAGAAAATTTAATCGCATTATCGGACATAACTCATGTAGTTCGCCATTAAAAAAGGTTTCTAAAAAAATATTTCAGATTATCCCTAATCAATTACCTACACATAGTTGGAATAATGGTGTACAGTTCAATTAATTAAAACTATGATTTAGAATGACCTAGTAACATTTTATAAAGAGACCTATAAACGACTACAGATATAATTTCGACTAACTTTTGCAGGCCACTGCTGGCCTACCATGACGTCTTCAAGCAGTATTGTTTTACTCTTATTCCAGTGTGGGAAAGAGACGGAGTTAAACAGGATGTCTAGCGCCATCTCTTTCGCACACTGGAAAAGGAGTAAAACAATAATGTTTTATGTACCGAAAAAACTCAATGAGTCTAAGGATGACCTGATAGATATTGTGAAAAATCTAGGAACCGCTGTGGGCACCGAAATACAATCAGGTGAGCTCAGAGATGTTTATCGTCTCACCAGCAACAGAAAACCCCATACTGATGGCCCTATAACTGCCGAATTTACGTCAACCATGATCAAGGACAAACTTCTAGCTAACATTAAAAAGCACAATCGGGACCACAAGACCAACCGACTTAACAGCTCACACGTTAAGATGCCGGGTAATAGTCCTATATTTATCTCGGAGAGCCTTACCACTAAAGCCAGGAAACTGTTCTATCAAGCAAGAGAGTTTACAAAGCTAAACTCCTATGCGTATCACTGGACATCACATGGCAAAGTCTACGTAAAAAAGGCAGAGGGTGCGCCGGCAAAGAGAATATCACAAGAATCTGATTTTGAAGGTCTGAAACAACAAAAACAGTGACTAGATACACTTATTAACACCCAACACCTTGTCCTGCCAAAAACATTGGAGCTTCGTCTGAAAACTGCATGCCTCGTAATTTTTTCTATAGTTAACATAGTTTTAAGTTTTTTTCTTATGTTTTTTATATTTTTGTACAACACACTAAAACCTAAGTACATTTTATCTCTACTTACACAATACACGCTACCATTTCACACAACGACTAATAACAAACACAGAACACTTAATTCACGACGTCACCATTTAATACATATAGTTACAATAAATTCACTCTATTCTTTACATCACTTTCATATATTCCCCACTTGCTTATGCCTGTGGTTTTGCCCACCTAGTTCTGGAATAAACGGTAGCCCATGTGTTGTTATAGGTTATAGACTATCTCTGTGCCAAGATTTCTCCACGTTCATCCAACCTTCATCCTGTGAAAGGAAAGCAATCATCCATCCATCCACTCATTGTCATAAATGTTTTCTTATTCTCAGTAATAACTATACAACTAAATGGTACTATACATGCTTGTTTACATTCTGTTTGTTTATATTCTTCGCCGAAAACATAGCTATTGAGTTACGTACCAAACACCCAATGAAGCCTTATTTTGGTTCACTCTCAAAAAAACCATTTAACAGTGGATAGCGTTAAAGAAATTATAAACAATATAGATCAGCTCTCAGTCTCTACCACTCTTAACTGTGACCCCGAAGAATGCACTAACTACATCACTAACCCTTCCAATAAATTAAAAATAATTACCCAGAACATTCGCTCTATTCATGCAAACTTCGACTCTTTTTTAACACTCCTTAACAGAATAAACCTAGACTGCGACTTAATAGTAATGACTGAGTGCTGGCTGAAACGTTATAATGATTCAATCCCAACCATCGATAACTACTCTTATTACCAAACAAAAAAACACCTCAATCAGAACGATGGTGTGGTTCTTTATGTTAAAAATATAGAAAACTACACAGTCGAAGAACCTGACTTTTTAGATGCCAGCTGTCTAGTGCTAAAAATCGGCAACGATAAGGCAATAATATGTATTTATAGATCTCCGTCCTTTAGAGACTTAAGTAACTTCCTACAGTCTCTAAACTCTCTTTTGGCAAGCTTGACTACATACAAAACATAGCAATAATTGGTGACATTAACCTTGACATTGCATGTACTACATCTTCAAACCAAACCTCGGACTATCTCGACCTCATAGCTTCACATGGCCTGCTACCTGCTCACTCACTTCCCACTCGAGAAAATGCCTGTCTTGACCACGTCATGCTCAAAACTCAATTGACTGCACTCACCATAGTTTTACACGCCTCTGTCACCGACCATAACCCTGTAATGCTGTGTCTTAATCTTAAACGAGATGTCAATCCACAGTCATACACCATATTAAAGACTAATTACGATACTCTTGATAGTGAGATGAAGACTACAAGTTTCCAAGCAATATATGAACACACCGATGCTAATGAAGCGACAAAAAGTTTAATCACCACACTCGCTAGACTCATAAATACCCACACTTCTTTAATCAAGGTTCCAAATAAAAAACGTTTACTCAAACCGTGGATGACCGTCGGTATGCTCCGCTGTATGCGTAATAAAGATGCAATGCACAAAAAACTCAAGCTTTCTCCAAACAATATTATATTAACTACTACATATAAAAGGTATAGGAACTACTGCACAAAAATTTTGAAAAAATTAAAAAGAGACTTTGACAGGAGAGAATTAACTGAGGCTTCAAAGGATAATAAAAAGATTTGGAAGGTGGTAAAGAGAGTGACTTACACAGACAAGCCTAACATACCCAACACCGAATTATTGGCTTCTTCTACGTCACCTCAGCTCTCGGTGGACAAAGTAAATAAGTTTTTTGCCAATATCGGCAAGGAACTTGCTGATAACTTTTCTCATCCTCTTGGTAGTCATAAAGTCCCATCAGACACTATTCCTACATCTCCACCTTTACAATCATTCGTCATGTTAGACACCGATGAAGCGGAGGTTGGAGAATTACTAATGTCACTTAAAACAGATTCTGCTGTAGGCTGGGACAATATTTCTACAAAGTTTTTAAAACGCTACTCATTGATATTAGTCCCCATACTCACACATATTTTTAATCTCTGTTTACATACTGGCACTTTCCCCTTGTACTTTAAAAAGGCCATCATACACCCAATTTATAAAACTGGAAGCAAAAAATTGGTAAATAATTATCGTCCTATTGCAGTGTTACCTTCCATTTCCAAAATACTAGAACGCCTAATTAATAAAAGACTCGTGACTTACATGGAAGATAAAAAGCTTTTTTCTCCCAACCAATTCGGCTTTAGACGCAATAAATCTACTAGTAGCGCTGTAATTGACCTAATTGACTATGTTACCAAAAATCTAGACAGGAAAAAGAAGGTATTGTCAATTTTCTTGGACCTAAAAAAAGCATTCGATACGGTTTCGATTTCTGACTTAATAATAAAGCTTGAAGAACTGGGGATACGTGACCAATCTCTTAACATCTTCAAAGACTACCTTCAAAATCGAACACAATGTGTTAAAATACAAAATTACCTCAGTGGAGAGCTACCAGTGACATTCGGCGTTCCCCAAGGCAGTGTGATTGGTCCAACCTTATTTCTAATATACGTTAACCAACTATGTAATCTGAGTTTGGGAGGTGGGAAAATCGTGGCGTTTGCTGATGATACTGTCCTTACCTTCTCTGGTGATACTTGGGATGACACCTTTGATTCCGCACAAAAAGGACTAAATTGTGTTCTACAATGGCTCAAAAGACACATTCTCACAATCAACACCGACAAAACTAATATTCTTACATACAGCTTAAGAAATTCGAGTCAACCACCAAATTCGTACGCTTTGGTAGCGCACTCATGTGTACTGCCTGGAACTGCGACATGTACATGTCCCGAACTGGAACGCTGTAGAACCATTAAATATCTCGGTGTGACTCTCGACGATAGCTTGAGTTTTGCACCACATATAGAGTTACTGATAAAAAGAATCAGAAAGCTAATCTTTGTCTTTAGTACTCTTCGCCACATCGCAGGACCCCAAATTATTAGGTGTACATATTTTGCTCTGTGTCAGTCTCTCTTAACGTACTGTATAAGCGTTTGGGGTGGTGGACCTAAAACTATACTTTTGAAACTAGAACGAGCTCAGAGAGCCGTGCTAAAAACTAGCACCTTTAGGTCCATACTTTTTCCAACTGAGGAACTATATAGGAACTGTAAAGTCCTTACAGTGAGACAATTATTTGTCTTACACATGGTACTATATCAGCACCAAAGAACCTCCTATAAAGTAATCACCACAAGACGCAAAGACAAGGTATGTCAACCCTTCCCCTGTAAATTCTCTTTTACAAGAAGATTTCCTTGTTTCCAAGGTCCTCATCTGTACAATAGCCTTAACAAAGTTCTAGACTTCTACTCACTATCTAAAATGTCACTCAAAAAGAAACTAAGTGATTGGCTACTAACACTTAACTACAACAACACAGAAAATTTATTGTTGACTCAATATACTTCCCGTTAAACTATCCTTTGCTCATACACATGCACACTCACATACACACACACTTACACACGTACACACACGCACGAACACACACACACACACACGTACACACACACGCGTTCACACACTACACTACTCTGCTCATACCTTATATCACTTTTGTTTTGATTTTATTTCTTTTCTAAATAGTTTATTTGCCCGTTTACTTATGCTTCGTAATGGATTAGTCATATTTTTTGTAAAATGGCATGTTTGTTACTAAATACAATTAAGAAACATCCACTAAAGGGTCGGGCCCTGCATCTTTAACACAAGTTGTCTTGACAACTTAGCAAGGGTGCTGGTGTCGCCACATTATTGTAAAATTTACTTTAAATTGTATGTATTAACATGTTTTTAATGTAAAATGTTAAACTTGACGCAAATAAATTATTATTATTATTATTCATTTATTTATTTTAAAACATATAATTTACATTTTTAAATATTTTTACAAAATTATATAAAAAACATTTAAAAATATAAAAAATAGGAGCCCACCGGCATTGGGAACAGGGTCCGAGCTACCGGTGGTCAGGGCTCTTGAGAGAGGAACCTCCTAACAATACGCGCCGTGTCCAGAAGTACTGATTTCTGAATCAAGCCCTTGATCCAGCTGCCAAGCGAAAGCCTACTAAGATGTTGGTCGAGGCTTTTGGCAATTAAGCCATTGGCCGACACGACTATCGGCACAATGACTGCTGTATTCACATCCCACATGTCGACAACCTCGCGAGCCAGATCTAGATATTTGAATTGCTTATCTTTCTCTGCTTTCACGAGGTTCTCGTCATGTGGGATCGTTATATCAACAATCATTGCGCGACGCTCCAATCGATCTATCACCACAATGTCAGGCTTATTGGCAACAATAGTCCTGTCAGTGACGATAGGTCGATCCCAATACAACGTGATATTACCATTATCGAGAACTGGGTCGGGCGCATACTTATAGTATGGCACTTCTGATTCCACAAGGTTGTATTTCAAAGCAAGTTGCTGGTGGATAATCCTGGCAACGAGGTTGTGTCTATGCAAGTACTCTCCGTTAGCCAAACGAGAACACCCAGAAATAATGTGTCGGATCGATTCTCCCGGACGGTGGCATGCCCGACACACGTCAACCGTCCCGTCCTTCATAATATGTTTCCGGTAGTTGTTCGTCAACATAACTTCGTCCATAATCGCACAGACAAAACCTTCAGTTTCCCCAAAGAGGTTGCTGAATCGTAGCCAGGACACGGACGCTAGAAAATCTACATCGGGGCCATGAAGAGCCCGGTAGAAGCGCCCGTGAAGCTCCTTGCCCTGCCATACCTCCTTGCGATCATTAGTGTCTAATACTACAGGCTTGCGCCAGTTCTCGTTAGCCAAGAAGAGCGGGGTAAGGCCCTTGTCTACTGAGACCACATCTCGGTGCATCCTCACGTCGGCTTCTAGGAAGTATTCCCTGAGACTGCATACCTCACGGTTGTGCAGGGTCTTAGCATTTAAGAAGCCACGACCCCCACACTTCCGCGGGATATACAGTCTCATCACCGACGACCGTGGGTGATGCATCCGATTTGCGGTCAGCAGTACGCGGACCCTCCTATCCAGGGCATCAAGTTCCGTCTGCGTCCATTTGAGTATGCCGAAAGAATACATCAAAACCGGCATGACCCAACCGTTGAAGGCGCGCACCTTGTTTCCACCTGACAAAAGACTGCTTAGCACCTTATTCAGGCGGCCAAAGAAACGTTCCTTCAACGATTGTTTCATGTCAGCAGTATTGATGCCTAATGCTTCCGACATACCCAAATACTTGTAGGTTTCTGTTGAAGAGAGGGATCTAAGGTGTACGGAATCCGAGAGTTGAGTTCCCACAGATTCCGTAATCTCCCCTCGCTTCACATGCATGACTGCACATTTGTCCACACCAAATTCCATCCTGATGGCGCTACTGAAAGTTTCAGTTACCTTCAGTAGCTTCATCAGTTGCAAATTGTTGGGGGCAAAGATTTTCAGATCATCCATGTAAAGAAGGTGAGATATGACCTGACCACCTCTCCTCAACCGATAGCCTAGTCTTGAACCTTCCAGTAGAGTGCTAAGAGGGTTCAAGGCTAGACAAAACCACAATGGACTCAAACTATCGCCCTGAAATATACCACGCTCGATCCTTATCGATTCGCTGTTCCCCTGCATCTGTCGACATCCTGGATAGCGAAGGACCGTCCTCCATTGCCCCATACACGACTCAAGGAAGGCGCGTAGAGTTGCATCAATCTTGTACAACTCCAGCACCCTCATGAGCCATGTATGCGGAACCGAGTCGTAGGCCTTCTTATAATCTATCCAACATGTAGACAGATGCCTTCGGGACCTGCGAACCTGTTGGCTAATGGCCATATCAATGAGGAGCAGCTCCTTAGTACCACGGGACCCGTTCCTACATCCATTCTGAGAGGGAGACATGATGGCATTACTCTCAATATGTTGGTTGATTTTAGCTCTCAAAATGGATGTAAGAACTTTATAGACCGTTGGTAAGCAAGTGATAGGTCTATAATTTTTGGGCTCCGCAGTACTACCTGATTTATGGAGCAGGTGGGTAATGCCTGTCGTCAGGAACTGGGGCAGCGACCCTGACTCTAAGGCTGATTGAAACTGGGACGCCAAGCGAGCGTGCGATCTTTGGAACCATTTGATCCAGAAGTTGTGCAGTCCATCCGGCCCTGGAGATTTCCAGTTTGGTAACGGACGGACTGCACGAGCTACGTCTTGGGGGCTGATGATAATTGCCCCCATTTCTGGTATTTGATCACACGCTTGTTCAACCTCCCGGGTCCAACCGCCCTCAGTGTGACTGACAGGCACCGACCAGATGCTGCGCCAGAACGAACATATGGCGTCATCATCCGGCAGACGCGTGTCAGTCACCCCTTGGTCTGGTCGTTCCCAAGCCCTATATACCCACCGTTCATCGCTTTGGAATGTGCGATTCAGAGTGTATCGCTCCACCCGCCGCTTATACCTACGTATACGGCTTGCCCATGCACAGATCTTCTGCTTCAGGAAGTCGATACGCTCTGTGACGCAGGCTAAATAATCACGAAAACTAATGTCAGTTCCCGAGAACGCCCGCCTCACAAAGCGCATCACTCTAGGGCGAGTATTGCCCTCCCTGAAGCAGATTAACTTGCCGATGAGTACTCTAGCCTCACCGATACGCCGCTCAATCCTGCACTGCCAAGCTGGAATAGCTAATTTTGGTCGTGTAGCTCGGTCACTGTCAGGAAATTTGACGTGAGCTACACGACATGCCGCTACGGCTGCGCAGTACAATATTGAGTGGGTATCAGCAAGGTCTTCGCTGTTGTCAAAGCAGTTTGACAGCTGCGAATCTAGAGTACACACCAGCGCCTTGTTTTTCTTGTGCATAGGCAAACGAGGTAAACGTGGTCTAAGTTCAGGCGGTGTGGAGCGATACTCTCGGAACGCATCCTCCAAAGCGCTCCTCAATTGTTCGTTGCACTGGGTACTCACGGTTATAACTTCGTCAACATCCTCTTCACCACCGCGATCGGATCGCGGCGAAGCACTGGATACATTCTGCATCTGCGCCGCAATCATTGGCGAAGCAGGCGTAACTGGGTTACTCCGTGAGTCGAGGCGTAGTCGATCAAGTACAGTGTCATCCAACATATGGTTACGCTGGATGACCCGCACCTGATCCGATAGTCGCTGAGCCGACACGCTGATAGCTGGTTCAAGCACCTGAAACAGAGAGAGCATCCGACCACGGTACGCAGTCAAGTTGCTTCCCCCCTCAGTAGCCCCATAATATGCGCGCATGACGTTCTCATTAATGGACTGAGTCCATCGCATGCGCGACACATTTCCACCGGCAGCGGGGACCCTGTTCGGGGCCTGTTGGCCTCGAGGTCCCAGGCCCGCTGGTGGCCGTCCTCTTCCTCGTCGTCGTGGTGGTGATGGCGTCGACGGCGGGGAGAAAAACTCGTCGCTGGAGCTCGACGCAACTGCAGCGACCGAAGACGCAGCGCACACGGATGTGGCGCATCCCGGCGGCTGCGAGGCGGAGCTCAGCGACGAGCCCGGAGATGGTTGGTGTGCCTCTTGTCTGGATCTGCTTCGGGTCAGCATCGATGACATATATGACATTTCATGGTGCTTTTTTCGTATGCATATTTCATGTTTATTTAATCATACCGGTTTTGGATATTAGGTAACTGTTATTTTATTTTTTTTCTTTTTCATTCTCTTGCTATTTTGGTCGGTTATATCAATTTTCTTGCTTTATTTTCAATTAATCATGTAAAGGTGTGAAAAAAATGTCATGTCACTTTGACACTCGAGCCACAGATTATTATTATTATTATTATGACGTCATAGCCCACCAGCACGTTGTACCGTTTAAATAGGATTACAAAATGTCGAATAAATTTGTGGTCATAACATGAGAATTCTCGGCTGTGTTTGTAGGCTTATTATGTTCAAGTGCGTGGCAATGCTTTCTGCGTAATTTTGCTCTCGTTACCAAGTAAGTAGTAATCGTGAACCGGTTAATTTATTTGTCTACCGGTTGCTAGCGGGAAGTGCTTGCATAACATAAGTAACGAGTTTACTATGAGAAGAAAAATATGATTAATTGTTTAGGTTATCTATACTTACTTAATATTTTAAAGAAAGAAAAATACCTTTACCTGAATTTGGCGTATGTTACTAATAGATGTGGTCGGTAATTGTAAGTATTATTCGTATTTAAATTTATTATAGAAATCTTATAAAATCCAATACTATTAAACGGGCAATAGGTAATCACGTTCTATAAAACAGTTTTACCGATTTCGGTAAAATGGGGCTTTACGGGTAAAAAAACCGTTAAGCCGTTGGTCCCGGCTGTCATTTGTAGAGTTTTGGCAGTCGTTACGAGTAGTTAGAAGCCGAAAGTCTGACAACCAGTCATTTTACCAAGGCATATCGTATTACCCAGTTACTGGGTTGTGGAGCTCAGATAGTCAGTCGTTTTAATACTTATCAGTATTTAAACGCTCAGCTGCATCCGGTTAGACTGGAGCCGGCCCTAACAAAGTTTGGGAAAAGGTTAGGCAAATTAATGAGGGGTAAAAAAACTGATCTAGCTAGATCTCAACTCTGGGAAAATTCGCTGTCAGTTAATCCTGAACCGAGCTCGATCAACCAGATATTTTACTTAAACTACGTAGGATTCTAACTATGATATTTATTCTAACGAGAACTTTGATATGTTAAAAAAGAAAACAACAAGTGCGAGTCGTACTCACACACATAGGGTTCCGCAGCACCAAACAATATACCTAATAACAATACGCTCATTCATAACTTTGTTTTACACTCAACAGCAAAACTCAATTTGTATTTCGTAGTACTTATATGTTTATGAAAACAAAGTTACTGCTGCAGTTTGATGAAAAATTCCGATATCTAAAAAACTAAACCAATTTTCGTTGATTTTTTTATGTTATTCAAATGAAACAAATAGCACAGACAAATAGTGCGTGAGTAAGCGAGAAAGTATTCGAGTTCGCCCGTACTCGGCAAACACTCTTGTCTCGTCGGCGTGAACGCGTTCTTAAGCTGATCTGATAGGTGTCACACACACAGATTTGTAGATAGCTACAAATCTGTGCACCCCTTCACAGCTTAAAACGTGATATCGTGTTATGAAATTGTGTTAACAATCCAGTTTATTATTGAAGAGTTCCATTGTCTATATCCGAACCTCATAATCAGACCCTCGCCAAATTTAAATGGGATCACCGCGGAAGAATATGATATCAAACAAAAAGAATAATCGAAATCAGTTTATAAATGGCAAAGATATTGATGAAGTTTAACAAAAATAAATTTGAGAATTGAAAACCCCTGCTTTTGGAATTCGGTTAAAAATTGATAGATATTAATTGACATTTCTCAGTTTATATTATATCTTATATTTAACGGATTAGAAAGGAAAAATTTTAAACTTTTGCCAAAGCAGAAATCCTTAAGTTAGCCTTTATTGGACATTATAGATAATTTATAACCGGCCTACATACCTACATACATCGCAATTTTTATATAATATCAAACGACGATCGATGACAAGATGACAATACAGTCATCTCCAAACTACATAAGAGAAAAACCAAATAGAAGGTATTACTTAAGTTGCTGTATCTATGTAAGACCTGCGCGCTAACTAAAAAGGCCTGCCCTCAATCCCCATAAACAGGCTAGGGTCATGTCTCAATCGACCAAAAGTGTGTTAGTACAGGTGCACACAGCACAACAACACACGTAGCCTGCCGCATGTGTTACGGCGCCACGCACTGATTATATAAATTGTACATAATCGACCGGTGACGTGCGCAATGACACTTGTTTGAAAAATTGCGATAGATATTGGGGACGTGCGACATGTCAAAGCCAATCGGGCACTGAAGACGTGATAAGTGAGGACTGATGAGTGCGCTCGATATAATTACACAGAGAACACGGCAACGCGTGAATCTGCACGTCCTCAGATAACAGCGCACTGTGCACGAAATCAAATATTGAGTGGCGCTCCTAAACTCGATTTCACTGGCGGATTCGCACAATCCTTTAAGTGTCATATCAGATCGGCAACAGACTAACTGACCGGCCAGACTGTAAAGGCAAGGTTCATTGAACTTGTTTTTATGGAACCGGTTTAGAAATAACACCGAATATGTGTTTTTATTTCAACATTAATGAGACAAACCCAACCCGTAACACGTTGTCTATACAAAATACTTTCTTTTTGTTCCCGATACAATGAGCTCATTCACCTTCAAGAAATGATTGAAAAACAAAGAGTTCTTTAGTCACAACTATATTTAATAAGATCAGTTGATGCTGTAAGTGACTAAAAGCAAACCCTACCTAAAGTAAGTGTGTCGACTGCCGAAAGAGAAAACCTTTATATGTTTATACCAACCACCAATACCTATAATAAAGAAATATTTGTAAACAGTTGCTCTGCAATTTTATTCGGGCGAACGAAGAGAAAAGCGGGGACTGAAAATCTGTTCGTTTGTATAATTTGTATCTCATTCCTTAGAAAAGTAGTTAAAAAGATAGCATTCAATACGTTTTACCTAGTAGTTAAGTAAGTTCTTGTTCAAAGTCCCTTTATTGAAGTAGGGATAAAATTATAAAAGGATTTCACATTTAGTGAAGGAAGTTGCGAATATTTACCATATTATCTGGTTCATTATTTAAAACATAAACCCGTTCAGTATTAATTTTGTCTCTTCTGTTTAATTTCCTATTGAAATACTCATCCTTCTCAAATAAAATGACTACAATACTCATTACGATTTGGGAAAATAAGTGAAAAAGCATTTTCGCGCACATAAATGGAGATAGCAAGTTGTGGATCCACATCGACTCTGGCTTTGACTTAAGCAGGCGTGGGGAGGCTAAAGGTGAGTAATATTTTAACCGGTCATAAAATAATACAATAAGCATGTGAGTAGTTATGCGCTACATAATGATATGAGCCTGCGTTATGTGGTGTTGCGCAACAGTGCGCTAAACCGCTCTAAAGGCGAATAAGGTGGGCGACAGTATGCGGCGGTGCGGTGCGGTGCGGTGCGGTAGGACGCGATCGCTATGAGAAAGTCATTCGACCCGTTTTGCTGGGGAACCTCTTCCGTGACTTCCGTGTTTGTAAGGCTCGCAGCATACACGATGTTATAATACTTACGATTATAACATCATTGCCTTCAGTTAATTTTCAGCTGAACTTAGCGGAATGTTGCGGAAGGTTTTAAAAAGGAAGTTCAGTCAATAACAACGAAACAAAATTCAAACGCCTCAATCGAATCAATCGACTGCTCTTCACGTACGTACGTGCATGTCGGCATCAAGACGGAATATTGTCGCCCATAGTTTGGTAACCCGTATGTTTTAGACCTTAGACTCGCGACTCGACCTGTGCGCCTAGGTAGCTGGTCCTCAGTTCCTGTATCAAGCACTTCCTGTCACAGAATGCTTCGAAAACTTGTCCCAATCGTGAGTGGGAAACAACGTGACTTCTAACAAAGATCAATAGGGTTTTGTGTGCGATTCTATGCGTTTACGAATAGCCTTCACGAGTGTTCCAGCGTGTGCAGGGTGCATTTTAACCCTGCGGTTAGGCAAAATTGTTTGATTTTAACCTTTGCTTTTCCTATAGTTCGCATTGTGACTGTACTAATGAATATCCGTTCACAAGAAAATATTATTGGGACAATTATATCAGTTAATTGTCTAAGTATAAACTAGTTTTTCTAGGTTCCGTTTTAAAAAATTTTGCGTCTTGCAACACCGGTAAACGTCGAGAAGATAAAGTGCTAACTCATAGTGTGGTTGCAAGACATGCACATATTATATAAATTATGGCATTTGACGGTTTGCATTCATTTGCACCTACGTAGGTATTTAATGTATTTATGTAGACATGTAGACTTCTAGGTATCCAGCGGGCAGGCCGGTGAAACTCATGTTGCTTGCACTTTGCATAATCCCACAATTTGTTGGTTACACCACGTGGTTAGGTAGCACACTAACTCATAATATTAACAAGAAGTATTATTATTACCAGATTACATAATGCGTCAACGCATTACGACCGCCGAATTACAATGAGAAACTGATTTACTTACAAAAGTAGTTTACAGTATAAATTAATGTGTAGGGTTGCCAGATTCATAAATAAGATTTCCGGAGGAAAATACGGAAACTTGAAGACAATTTCGGACTTTCTTTTCCTCTCACATTCCGGACACTAAGTTCAAATTCGGATTTGTCAGGAAAATTCCGCAAGTATGGTAATCCTATGAACGTAGCATGAATAAATATTTGTGAACGTATATCTTGCTCTTTAGTCTCATCCTTGATGAACATAAATACATTTACAAAAAAAACCAAGGCTTATTGAAATACCTCAGCCAACATTAGTCAACCAAATAAGACGATATCACCCTAAAGACAGGTCAAGCCAAATACAGAAATATATACCTTGCGGCATTAAGTCCGCCTAGCCTACCAACCACTTTTGTACATAAAGTTTAAATAAATAAATGTCAGAAACCCCTAGGTGACACCTAATTATGATGTTATGCCTAAACAACGTTAATAAATCAAAGACTACTTACTCTCCGTCCAGTTTTCTCTTGTTGATAACAAGATAGGTACTTACATTCAATGAGTAGAAATACGCATTACCCGCCATAGCTGGTCGCGATAGAGCATCAACCAGCTTTTACTGTACCTACTTACTCGTAATACATACGCAACGCGTGAAGATCGCTAATTATGATATCCGGTATGGTTGAAACCATTATTTTTACTTTGATGTTTTAGAAGACATCATAATAATCATAATTAGTCTATAATGTTCCCACTGCTGGGATACAGGCCTCCTCTCTCTCTATTAGAAGGAATGGGCTGTAATGTAATCCACGCCTAAAACATAACACAGTTAAAAATACCTAGTACTTCAGTGAAACTGTCACCCATACAATAACAGAACGGGTTCAGCAGTTTTTTTGTGTTACCCCAGTTAATACTTTAGTTTCGATTCTAAAGTGTATGTGTGTGTAAGGAGTTAAAATCGGATTGGAATAGTTTCATCAGGACGCCATTGTGAGTCGTCCGGCTTTGTGTCCGTTCCGTGAAAATTGACTCGCACGTTGATACTTGATGCAGCAGAGTCCCCTGCGCCTATTTACTTCAGGAAAATGGAACATTGCTACGGGTAATCCTATTTTCAGTTTAGTTTGATCTAAAATATCTAACACGAGATAGAAATGTCATAGTCTGACGTGGCGTGCTAGCTATAATACCTACATGAGTTTGAATGGAACGTGTACTAAACTATTCGACAGCTTGTTGCCTACGGGCTAAGCTTAAAACAAAGGGGAAACATTCCCGATAATTATTATCGTGATGATAACAGGTCGGGTAGCTTTGTGACCACACTGACACTTATTAGGTACTCAGTTCTGCAGTCCTGATTACTGAATAAATTTAATTATCCACATTCGCCAGTAAGTAATAACAAACCTCTTCGTTTGTACTAAATTACGAATCAAAATATGTTAATTACTAATGTCTACTTCAATAAATTTTCGATGCTGTGCGCTATTTTTAGTGAAAGCAGTAAATATATGTAGGTAATAGTTTTGTTAGCAAAATACATGACAAACCTGTAAACCAAGCACTGTTCATCAATTAAGTTACTCTGGGCAATATACAACCGGGCAACAATTTTTTTTGTGGTTTTGTCGGGGTTTACGGTTGCGCTCCAGTACTGCGCTCCGCCCTCAAACATTGTACTGATGGATTCATAAATAAAGGTACAGGGGTCATGGAGTATTTAGAATAAACTTATAAGTTTTAAGTCAAACTTATATATTTTATGTTCAAACCATGGCCTTCACTATCTCCGTAACTAAAAGGTTCATAGTACAAAAAAAGATCGCAATCACGGGTACCATAAGTGCCTCTCGACTTCGTTATGGATGCTTTGACAACTGTTAAACTAACTGACCCAAAGACGTCCAGTACAAACTCCACTTAAAAAGCTATTTCAGTTTTCCTATTTTCCAGGAAACTTTTACCATTTTTATTTCTATTAAAACCTTGTTTGTACTTTTACGAACATAAAAAAAAACGCTATCGAATTTAATAGCGCCAATAATATTACTTTATTTATATAGCTTGAACAAGTAGGTACATGTACACATAACAAGCATATATTGAGCTTAGTCAATATATGCTTGCCTAGCCTAGAATCAACATGCCATCGGAAATTAAGCTGTTTGTCGACATAGCCTTCGGCCTTTGATCGGGTTTCAGTGCTCCTTTAACCAAATAATGCCTGTTAATTTGATGACTTTGACGTAGTATTACACCTGGGCATGCATTGCCGTTGGACTTGGAAATCTCTAAATAAACTTCGAACCCTAGTCGGCCAGAGATGGAAGTTTATAGATGGCTTAGTAAGCGTAAAAGCATATCCGGTGTCTCTCTACAGATTGTAGTCTATCTCTAGTATCTAAATTTAGTACTTTAGCCACTGCCTCGCTGGACTAAGTCTAGAAGTCATTCTGCCAGCAAAGCCTGTCGCCTTAGCTAGCTAGTTTTGATTGATAGCGGTCCTGAATATTATTTCTTGTAATTCACATACCATTGAAACTATGTTTGTGATAAAATGTATCTTTTGTTTCCAACTAAAGACATCAACGCATATTTTCGACGACAAATATCTTCTTGTCTTTGTAAACTTAAAAACCAGAACTAAGCGATAGTACTGGTTTTTTAGGCACAGTCTAGTAAATTTGAGAGCCCGTCGAACTATTCGCGCAGGACAACGGTTTTATTGACTAATGTTATTAATGAATTGCAATTGTTTTTAGTGCAACATAATATTGGTAATATGTCTTATAGCTTCGTATTTTTTAGAAGTTCTTAAAACTCGCTCTTGTTAGGTAAACCAGGCGTTGAAAAGAGGTATCTCGCGCGCAACGGGAATCCGAGTTCAGTTTCAGCACTCCTTCCTAGGTCATAGAGGCTAAACCGCCCGAGGCGGGTGTGAGGTTTAAAACTCCCCCCGTAAGGTCCAAGATAGGCGCGCGTAGAACAACATGTGCCGCCTTCTCGTGTCCAGGCTAATGCTCCTGAACCTGTTCCGGTTCGTCTGCTGCGGGATGGGTTGGCACTCCTCATCTCCGTTTTTCTTCTACAGGTCCTTTCTGCGACATGACGGTTGCGCACAAGCATTAGGTTCCTTGCTTACGACACAGATACTTTCCGAAGCAGCCGCTCCCCGAAAGTACCTGCGTCGCTCGAAACGTCTAAGTCGTGCTTCCTCCCGAGCCAGAATCCACTCGATAGTTTTGGTGTTGAGGTAGGGGGAGTCCCTGGAGGTGGGAATCCAGCCAGTACGCC
Organism: Cerastis rubricosa; assembly: GCA_949152445.1. NCBI lineage: Eukaryota > Metazoa > Arthropoda > Insecta > Lepidoptera > Noctuidae > Cerastis > Cerastis rubricosa. The sequence continues at coordinate 17,357,318 of OX424523.1, read as the reverse complement.
AGCCACCTCGTAGGAGATCATGCAATATCCTCTTATGACTCTGACAGCCATTGGTCTCCGAGGTCTGAGCAGAACTGCGATAGTGTGGGTCGTCAGGTCAGTCAGCCACACCGAAGCCCCGTAAAGAATCGTTGATCACACAATCCCCAGGTTACAGGTGGTGCTTAGGCCTCCCCGTTGGGGGGAGGGGTGAGGGGTTGGCGAGGCCTACAAGCTGTTATTATGTGATACACAGAGTAAACCAATAAACCAAAAGTACATTAAATGTTTGATTTCTGTTGAGGTAAGGCCCCAAGCACACGGCGTATTTTAAACCCGCAGACGACGCGCAGATGACGCGCGTATACGCGCAGATACAGCGATACAGACGCGCTGTAGTTGCTCGTAGCTTCCGCGTTTTTGTGAGAAACTCTTCGTCAATTATGCCTCTCTCACCCCTCCTCTACCCCTCCTCCTACCTCTTGTACACGCTTCAAACGAGTTTCGAACGCGCTTCACACGCTCGTTTATATCGCGTTTTACGCGCGTTTGATTCTATAAAAACGCAAAATCGGCATCTACGGCGCAGAAAACGCGTGTTCCTGAAACGCGCGTGTTTAAAATACGCCGTGTGCCTAAAACCCAATAAGTCGGTACCTTATGTTATCTATACCTTATATTTTGAATCTCGAACGCAGTGACGGATTCTAGGGGCTACATCCCATGGCCCCCGAGTCAAGACTAGAATCTTGAGATCAGTGAGGGACTTAAGCTCGTCCAACACAAAGACACTTTTATCCCCGAGGAACATACTCTACTTTTGACACTTTTGGGGAGACAAATCGTATTATTTTTTTTCAAGAGGTCCTTCAGCCACGGATTTATTTAAAAAAAAATCCCTGACACTAAAAACTTAAGGTCAAATCAAGAGACATTTTGCAGCCGAATTTCTAATAATAACTTGCACTGTCGTGTGTGAACGTGGTGTGAAAATCACTTATATAATAAAGACTGGAAAGATATTCAATGCTACTTACTAACTGTAACAACTCAAAAGCATGCAGACGAAGTGACCTTAGCGCTGCCACCGACGATGCGGTGGAAATGGCGAAGTTCTGGGCTAACAAAATATGAAAATCGTCGTGCCAGCAATTCGAAGAAAAAGAAGAACTAACTGTGGAAGGATACTTTTGTTACTTTTCATACTCACTAAATACAGGAACTGTCCTCGTAGGTACAAAGTTTCATAAAACAGAATATTTCATTTTTATTGAGGAGCTCGTGGCTAAATAATAACAGCCGCCCAGGTCGATCTTTAAGGTTAAGCCGTGCTTGCCGAGGTTGGTCTGTGGATGGGTGACCATAATTACATATCGAGTTTCCTCCGTGCCTCGGAAAGCACGTTAAGCCGTTGGTCCCGGCTGTCATTTGTAGATCTTTGACAGTCGTTACGAGTAGTCAGAAGCTAAAAGTCTGACATCCAGTCTTACCAAGGGGTATCGTATTACCCAGTTACTGGGTTGTGGAGGTCAGAAAGGCAGTCGCTTCATGTAAAATACTAGTACTCAGCTGCATCCGGTTAGACTGGAAGCCGACCCCAAGATAGTTTGGGAAAAGGCTAGGCAGATGATGATTTCATTTTTATTGAAGTGAAAACTTCTTTAGCGGCGTTGTGCACTTTTTTGATGGTAAAAATGTTGAACTCCCGTCAGGTTACGTGTCCTGATCGAAAATTCGTAAGACGGATTGACATTTAGGTTACGAAGGAATTTGGACTTTATGACGTCTGTCATTGAGTTTTGGTTTCCAAAACTGGATAATTATCTAATGCACAAACAAATCCTTCGGTCTCTCCAAAGAGGTAAAATTCGTAAGACGGATTGTAATAGTTCTGAAGTGTTAAATTTTTTATGTAATATTAATTGTCATGTTTGTGTACGATAGCGCAATACATGAATATTGTATTTTACCACATAAATGATAGTACTTTTATACTGATAATTAAACCAATTCGTGCAATATTATTCCCTAACCATTCCAAAATATCAAAAATGCACAAAGTTAATATTCAAGTTTTCACTTCTGCCGGTCCTCGCGGAGTGCAACCCGTTTTTTATGCAGTATTGTGAGTCGTACACTAAAAATAGCCAAAAACATCATTGACTTCGAAAACTATTGCTCCAATGTCATAATAAGTACATTGACTAAAAATCCGTTCTTAAAAAGGACCTTGACATTATGGTTAATTTTTGCTCATGGCACAATGTGCTACGAAACCGCTACGAGCGACGCTACGAGAATGATAATGTGCAAGGGATTGAACCTACATAAACACATAATGTTACATAATAAAACATGGGTCATTTTGCCTATTGGTAGTCTAATTTGCCTATTTTTTAGATCCGTCACAAGGTGAATACTGGTAACAGGTATAGCATAAAAGGGGATGGGGAAAACGGGGAGTGTGACAGACTTTGGACTGTGTTACTTGACGAACACAAGCAAAAAGGTAGAACCAGTAAGAATCTGATGTACTCCTCTAGATTAGAGTGGTTGAGGTTTTCCAACCGCAAAAAAAGATTGGTTGATTTCAGAAAATAAACAGACACGGATTGGCTAAAACCGTTTGGCGGTTGTCTGCGGCTAAAATAAGACGTCCACCAATAGTAATGCCTTCAATAGTGATATCAATAAGTTATATTTCACAACGAGATATTGATACAAACCATTAGCTAGATTATATAAGAGATTGAGATCATCTGACCCACAGGCCACAGAAAAGTAATGTTATTCTGTTTGTAGGCAACCGCACATATGAATATTCTCAATATGAATGCGGATCGACTGAAATGACTGCCGCGTAAGTTTATTGTGTTGTGGTCGTAAACACTCGTGCTGACCATGAGATTCTTTTGTAAGGCAATTTCTTTTTTCCAACAAGAATTCCTGACACCAGATTAAAAAAGAAAAACTTTCAAAGCCAGCTTTTACCACAATGTATTTCCCTTTAGAATGTATGCTCGACAGTATAATCTTTAAAGCTTTCGTTTAGCTTTTATTAATTAAATTAAATTCTATTTTTATATATTTCTTTACCTTTTGTTATACTGCAATGTTTTCTCTCTGCATCACACTCAGGTACACTGGTAGAACATGCCCGAGGCGTCAAGTCCGCCTTTGTACAGTGTTTTTTTTTATACTTGTGCATAAAGTTTTAATTAATGTATAAAGCTGAGAGTAACCTCGCCTCGTGCCGAGACTGTGTGTAAAGGTCATCATCTAGGTCAAATAAATGTAGGTAGTTATGTCATCAAAACTGGGCGAATACATGGTTTCAACATAATATTTTCAAAAGGATATTGTCAAATTAGCTAACAATAATCTATATAGGCATGCTAACTACTTACTTTTTAACTGACGTCAAAAAAGGAGGCTATCAATTCGATCTGTATTTATGTAATATCGTCAGAATTGCACAGTTTTTGTCTTATGTTAGTCTTTACCAGCCTCTAAACATGTGTGCCAAATTACATAGATGTTTGTATGTTTGTCTACGCACATCTCAAAAAGTTGGTTTAGTTACATTAAATAACTTTCGGAAGTCGGTGGCAAAAACGTCAATGAAACAAAACAAAGTCACCGACTTCCGTAAGTTAAGTTAATTTAATGTTTTTTTGGAAGACGGTTTCTTTTTGCAAAATGTTTATTTATTTATTTAATATTAATACCTTGTATAGATATAATAAAAACTCAATTGCCACAATTTACTACGGAGTATCACCTGAGGAGGGGTCGACCAATTTCGCGTAATGTTCCGGACAAGGTTATTGTGAAAGATATTTTTTGGAAAATCCACCGTCCGGTTCGAAGCCGTGGTACACTGATATCATTTTGGGACGTTATTTAGTTTAGATACCCATCGACACGCAAGAAAAAAACGAGAAATATAAAGAGACAAGGTGCAGATGCGATAGTCCAATGGCACTCCAGTAGCTCGTACTAAAGCAAAATTAAAAGCTGTTTGTAAAATATTCTGCAATGGTTTCGTCAGATTAGAGTTCAGAGTATGACAACTTTGATATTAAGGTGCGTCCAAATCTTTGCCGAGTCAATAACGGTTATATAATTATACAGGATGCATTTTTTCTATCGCATCGGCTAACCCAATTAGTATGCGGAGTCCAGTTTTTTTGGCTCATGTTCGTCACTCTGAATCACCGCCTAAGAGGTACGACGTTGATGCTGATACAGCCTGTATAGCCTCTAACGCAGCTGCGTCTAGCCTCCACATTCCTTTTTCCACTGAAACTTGACTGCGACAGCTCATTACATATTCGGGAGTTGCACGTAGAAAAAGGGTTTTGACTTTCCTTTAAGTTAGGTAGGTATGTAGTTTTTATCACAGTCGTTTATTGGAAAAAAAAGGATAGCCACGGATAAATCACATAGTTACAAGTCAAACTGTATTAAAATGCAACTTGGTTTCCGCCTAGCCCGCCTTCCAATTAGTGTTATTATGGCTTAGCAAGGTCACCTAACAAGAATTGATCGGTGATCTAGAAACTTTTGTTTACACGTGCGTTTAAACCGACAGTATTTTTTTTTAACCGAATAATTCAACATCTATTATTTGATACAACGAGTACGTCCGCCCTTTACACCAAACTTAGATTTTCCATGTAACCATAGAATTATTCAAACAGTTGTGTTTAAATTTTGGTATACAATAAAGTAAATTCTATTCTATTGTCTTTTGATTGTAGACCCCTCATTCACCACTTTATTGACAGCCGTTATCCAAAATGAAAATCAATTTAAGCCGATTCTTTTATGCTGACATAAGCATTTTACCATATTCAGCCTATATTGTTCCTACACCTGGGACACGAAGCTCCTTCCTGTCAATGAGAGGGAATGGGCTGTATGTAATCACGGGTTGTTGTTAAACCGACTTCCAAAACATTGGTAAATGTCACATGTCTTCAAATCTTTGGTTCTAGGAAAAGCCGGTTTCCACACGATATTTTTAAACCAATGGTAGGTGATGGTATAAATTACACAATGTTAATTAAGTGGCTGCCTATATTACGACCATCACATAGTAGCGGTAGCATAGTACCTAGCTGAAGAGGAAGTTGCGGTATCTGATAAACTTTGGCGAATTCTAACCAAGCAAGCTTTGATAGGTGGATGTAAACCATTAAGGCTGATTTAGACAGGGTAAGTCATAGACTCCAAACTCGAGACAAGTCAGTGCTGACCCGATATTTACCAAGTGTAAATTAAATTGATTTGGAGTCAGTACAACGCTTTCGCGTCACTGCTGACTTCAATATTCCAGCTTGAATACTTTTAAGTCAGTTGACAGCCCTGACAGCTGCGGCAGTGCTATTGACTTAGTGTAAATAAGTAACTAATTCTACAGCAGAATGGAAATATTTTTAGCAAATAATTAAATCGTAATCTATTTTCTTGATTTCGCGAATTCATTGTTCCCAACTGAGTAAAGTAACGTGTCGTACACTGTAAAGAAATTACCACGACTACTGACTGCATGTAAAAAGCGTAGTCGGTTCTCGGCGGCAGCACTGACGTCTTTACTGACACGTTTACTTACCCTGTCTAAATCAGCCTTTACACATCCGAAAATTTATATTAATCTAATCAGAACTAATGGGAAGAGATTTCAGTTGCAATTTGTAATGTATCGGTTTATTTCAGTCTCAATCAGAACTTAGTCTGAAACTGGTACAAATCAAATTAAGTGATAAACTTTACTGAGATGTCAGTCCCTAAAGTTTCTCATTATGATTTTAATGGGAGGAAAATTCGCACTAGGTCGTTCAACCAAATGCCTTAACTAAATTATCTGCTAGTGGATTGAGTTTGGAATACGGGCTAGCCACACAAGTAGTGTTAGGAAGCTAAATACGGAAAACCGTCCGGTCTCATCGCCCAATTCCACGGATAACCGAATTGGAGAAGGCTGTCAGTGTTAATTGCCTTGTAGGTTGCCCGGATACGGGGAAAATCCATTGCATATTTACCTGTATGAGGATTATTCCGACCAGGTCTTATTATTACGGTTAAACTCTTTTATCTCAAACTGATGCAGAGATCGGAATACGTAGAGTTTATATTTCGTAACTTAAATATCATTCTGCGATATTAAACAGAGATATTATCCATATCTCCAAACTTCCTTGAAGTTAGGGCAAAGCAAAACCACCTTTTGTTCACCTGTGTTTCGCTTGATAAAATGTAAGTTTGGAGAGTCATTAAAATAGGTTTGAATCCTCTATTAGTATTTATTGCCGGCATAGTTTCATATTTCTTTGGATAAGCAATGTTGAGAGGATGAATGAAAGGCAACACAAAAGGCAGATGTTAGTAGCAACGCCGGGAGGGGACACCCTAGAAGGACATTCACTGACCTTATTGGTGAGGTTGTACAGAAAGTCCTCCTGCGTAGTATTCGCAACCGGCGCCACGGCGTGCGTGTATCAACACGTTCATGAATAAGGACAAGCAAAAGGAGTAAGTCAGGATCGTAGCAGGTGGCGTTCTGTGGTTCCTGCCTACCCCCATTAGAAAAAGTCGTGGTTTTATGTATTCGATTTCTGTTCTATAAATGGAACAGTACGTAGGGTCCACGTCATCGCTATTTCCAACTTTCTTCAGGGATTTCAGTCAGAAATACTCGTAGTTAAAGCCACCTACTTGCTACTACTTTTCTGATGTAAATATAACCGAACCACATTGCGTGTATCCGGGAAATTAATACAAAAATATAACTTTTGCATTCCAATAACTCGATATACGTAAAAAACTATTTAAAGAGTTGTTTAAGAAAGGGTGGCATTATCAAAGTAAAAACTACGGGGCGTAGCTGCTGTAAAGAGACAGTTTTGTAAAAAGGAATTCCTTATGGCATTGGCAGCGACGGAGTTTGGCACATTTGATGGCAATAGGGTCGCCTGTTAAAGAAACTATTGTGAAAATACTCATACTTATAAGTGGTGGTTTAGCCTGCATGTTTTCCGTCGGTAAATTTCGGAAGGCATACAGGTCGATGGAAAATGGACACTGCGTTGCCTATAAGCATAAGGAAATACCAAGGCCATCACTTTAAATAACAGATACATTAGGTCTATGCCACAATATACCCATGCCCTTAAAAACAGGACGCAGCAACGCTACGGGGTGACAGAAATAACATGGTGGCAGAACAAAGACAAGTTCCTTCACAAATATCAACCTCTCTATTGATACATGAAAAGCTGTAAATGAAAAACTAACTCGGCGATTATTGTGCCGATAGTCGTTCAGCCAATGGCTGAATAGTTTAGAGCGTCGACCGATACCCGTGGTGGCTCTCGTTAGGCATCTGGATCAAAGGCTTGATTCAGAAAGCTGTACTCCTGAACATGGTTCGTATTGTTAGGAGATTCCTCTCTCTGGAGCCCAGACCGCGTAGCTTGGGCCCCGTTGCCGGTATCGGTAGGCTTATATTTCGTGTTTCCGGAAACGACCGTTCTTCCAAAGATGAGAATGTACTTTGGAAATTTCGATTATTCAAGTTTCAGCAACCAAGCACAATCCTGCTTGAAAAATGATGACAAACATTCTAAGGATGACATTCTCATCGTGTGCTATTCGTATTATGTAAATCATAAATTATCACCTACATGACAAACTGGCATGAAAGTTTCTGTCAAATAGAAGGCTAGACGTATGTGTTCATGATCTCTTCATATTGAATGACTGAAAATAGAAATATTGAAAATGCCTTAAAATTCTTCATTTTCTCTAGAAAGGGCTCCCACGCTGGAATAATAATTAGAGTTTTAAACTTATGGTAATTTGCAAGTCGAAGCCAAATAGAACAGCTTCTAGAGGGCCTACACCATGCTTAGACTTAAAATGTTGAAATAATATGAAGTTTAAAAAAAAAAAAACTAAAAATCACGCTAACCTCCTGCTGGCTCCATCCATCAACCACCAAGTATAATCTATTAGACTCATAAAAACGAATCATCTGACTCTAAACTCGAAGGGTTTACTAGTAGCCACTGAAGAGTTCCACTGTCCACCTCCTGGCTCCATCGTCAGATCGGCTCTAACATACCAAATTGTACTCTTGTCATACGAACTACATAATTATGTAAACAAAGTTTCATTTCGATCCGACACTTACGAGTAGAAGTAAGTTAAACGTGACTTCCAAGATGTCATTACATTGTTTGTTACAAAGTTAAGCGTGATTAAAAAAACTAAAAATCTCGCTTTCACTTGTGTTGATATAATATAATAAAGAAGAAGACATGCTGCGCCGACCCCAAATAAATTGGGATATGGGCAAGAGAATGATGATGGGAATGCATAATAAAAAACTAGTCCGCCATCAATGGGAGTCCGCCGTAATAGATTTAGAATGACGTCACTTAGCTAACCATGCATTGTCATCCAAACTAAACATGTAAGTATGAAAAGTTTTAGCTCAAAAGGAAATAATAGGGAAGTGGGTTGAATTTACTTTAAAGATTTTTTTACATAGTTTTATAAGAACTACAAAAAGGTCCACAATAATAATAAGAATAAAAGTAAGTACAGACACAAGCTACCCAAAATTGTATTTTTTTTTCAAATCAAATTTGAACCCGATCTTAAAGATAAAGTGGAAAATCTATTAAAGAAAGACAAAGTGTTGTAGCTTGCTGTGCTGGCGTCTGTACCTACATATATGTATATAGCAACGATAATAGGACACTAAACTTAGATGTCAAACTGCTCCTCCGCATCGCTGTGATACAGGAACGTGCCCAGAACACTGGCAGCTTTGCACCATAGTTATAATTAGTTAGTTAATTACAGAGGAAGCTAAACAAAGCGTAACGATAGAGAGGCTATACGGAAATTAACAAGTCATCAAATAAAATGAGCCCTTATCTCAGCGATGTCATATGAAAACTGTCTTTACCAAGTCTGACAAGGCTCTTAAGCAAGGCAATTTAGATTTCGATTTTGCCGTCGCTCGTGTTGTCCCGACTATCGCAAGTTAATTGAAATGTCTTTGGCATAGACGTAGTGACATTCTATCAGCGGTAACGATAATGGAAAAGTCACAAATGTATGGGTGGCTTAGTTTACGGTACTGAGTAGCAAGTCAATCCTGCTATAAAGGGGAAAACAAGACCGTTAACAAGCCGAAACGCACTTGTTCTACCCGTCATCGTCATTGCAATCACTTTTTTTGGCATACCTACTATCAAAGTTTTGTAACAAGTTTTTTTTTTAATACAAATTTTTAATGTTACGACTTTACTATTCAATGCATCAATCAGCACAATGTTTTGAGTGCGTTACATTGACTCCTTCCGTAAAATTTCTCACCCCAAAAAAAAAGTAGTTTCCCAGCCATAGTTAGTTTGGTGTACATAATGCTTGGTTCATGGCTTCGTGAAGAGTTCGTTTGTCCTTGTATATCGTTGAAGACATACGAGACGCTTTGAAAGCGGTTCCCGCTTGACTAGGACCTTCTGAACACCTGCAGTCACCAACAATGGGAATAACTACCTACTTATTCCTGTTTTTGTAGACCTCAGAGTGCTACTGCTATGTTTCCAGTATACAGTAGTAACTGTACTAATTATCCAATATATATATTAATGAAACGTGGCCGCTCACAATGGGCCTCATCAGAAGGCTCAAAGTCACCCAAAGGGCAATGGAGAGAGCTATGCTCGGAGTTTCCTTGCGTGATCAAATCAGAAATGAGGACATCCGCAAGAGAACCAAGGTTACCGACGTAGCCCGAAGAATTGCCAAACTTAAGTGGCAGTGGGCAGGGTACATTGCTCGCAGAACAGATGGCCGATGGGGCCGAAAAGTTCTGGAATGGCGACCGCGAACAGGGAGACGGTGCGTTGGAAGGCCTCCCACTAGGTGGACCATGACCTGATGAAGGTTTCGGGGATCCGCTGGATGCGAGTCGCACGGGACCGGACAATGTGGAGACACTTGGGGGAGGCCTATGTCCAGCAGTGGACGTCTTTCGGCTGCAATGATGATGATGATGATGTACAAATTATCCAAAAAGCTCTTTGAGCACGAACCAAGCATGAGTTGTGGATATTATATTTCACGCGTGAAAATGGAATATCAGACAGAGTTTTCACGTCCGAAAGGATCAATCGCACGCCTCATCGACTACAATGCAATCGGACTAGCTACGAGATGCTCTAAACTAAATATATTGCCCAAAGCATTAATTCCGCCTTTGTACAGTGTTTTTTAGATATGTGCTTAAGGTTTAAATAAATAACATTTAATTTTAGCTCGTTGCCGAGTTCGTATTAAAATTACCTTTATTTTTAGGTTCCATGATAACGGACATCTTTCCTAGTATGCTTTAAATACCCGTTCCAGTAATAAGGTTAATTAAAGCTCTCATGATGTAATTAACTTCCTTAGCAAAAAGAGTTCTTGTAAAAAGTACGCGAGCACTAAGCACGAGTAAGCATCTCTTGAAGGATTCAAAAGTTGCTTACTTCCTCGATGTGTGTAATTTTCCTATAGCTAGTTGGCAGCTAATTGTTTTGTCTTTTTAAATATATATGGTACTTTTAAGGAAGTTTTCTAGGATCGTGGTGTGGCTGGTGGCACCGTGGGCAGGGAGGTCGTCCCACGCACCCCGGGCTCGTGAGAGCAGGCGGCGGCGCCTCGCGCGGGGTGGCGGTGAAAGTGAGCGTGCGCCCCACCGCCACGCGATGGGGTGCACCCCTATATAAAGACACACTCAAGGTGAACTAATAGAGTAATACCAGATCCGGCGTCTTAGCTAGTGGAACAGCCGTTCCCTGCCTCACCATGAGAGGGACCTGGAGCAAAGTGGTCAGTGTTCAATCATTACAAATAAATTCTGGAATTTCAATTAGTCATAATTTGTTTCTTTGTATTTTAATTTGATAAAGTGTTAATATTTTAATAGAAAAGTGCAAGTGATTCGCGTTTTTATAGACGAAAATTTTCAAGTAATTTATCTGCAAATATCTTTTGAGAAAAAAATCAAAGGTTAATCTGAAAAACTTTTCGGGTCTACGTTTATTTATTAACATGTAATTCCAATTACGTTGCAGTGACTCCAGTTTCCAAAAATTTACTTAAGCCTAATTATAACTTTTTTGCGCTTTGAGTGGAGGTAAAACATAAAGTGTTAATTAGTTTTGTGCCATCTACTCCAAAGTTTACTTCGCAAATAAGTACTTAACAACAAGTAGTAAAGATAAATATTGTCAAACGTGACAAGTCAAATTTGCATTTTTCAATTTACTGTTAAATTATGCACTCAAGTGATAATTGTCAAATATTACGTGCTCTTTAGTGTTTTACCGGTAGCTACGCATAGTTTTTATTTGTGTGTGAAAACTTTTAGCAGGAAACAGAGCACGCTACTAGATCACTGCCGATGTCATTTGGAAGGTCGTAAAGATGCACCAGCTCGACCTATGTGTGTGAAACAAGCACGCTGTCAGATGTACATCAATGCATCCGTCTCGGTGTCTCTGCTCGTGACAATAGCTTGCACTTTTTATTGAATCGTCGAGATCTTTAATTTCTGAATGCAACTTCTCGCTATTGTTGTTTTGGTACTATAATGAGCGGCAAATCTCTCTAGAACATTGAAGTAATGGCGATGAACTCGACCGGATTACATAATGTGTTCTTCCGTTTCGTAGGCGTTAGTCGGGTCACGATCTGCGTTCTCGTTTTGGTAATAGTTATAAAAAGTACACTCTCCCCCGTGAGCGGCTGCATTCAGAATATGTAGTGTTGCAAAATTTAATAAAGAAAAAATAAACCTTTAAGCTTTCACGCACAAATCCGTATTTTGTACCATGTTTGTTTTCGTTAACGAAACAACGAAAATTTTAAAGCTTTATGTTTTACATTTCTGCCTTAACAGTTATTTTGAAATCAGTTGCATTTCCGAGTACACTCTCGACAGTAAATTGATGTTTATTCAAACTCGATTGGAGTGCAAATGAAAGGCTGTGAAAATTCATTAAATGTTTTATAACAAACTGGGAAAATAAAAATCTGCTGCTTTTGAAACTCAGTTTCTTTATCCTTGAGAACTTTTCTTGTCATTACTATATTTAATAGTAGCTAATCTCCATTTAAATAATAGTTGATACGAGTATATAATAGGATTTTAACGTTCTTGTATTTCGTCGAGATATAAGCAGGCATGTTGTGGTTGTTGTCGCCGGACGACGATGACGATTGCCTCTCCAACGACTTGTGTAACTGTTGCATGATGTCGGCCAAATGTTGTATTGTATTATTAAATTAGTTAGCCGCACGTGTGAACTATGCTAACGTAGCAGATGTACATGAACTTTCTCAGCTTATTTTCACTCTCTTTTACGTAAACTCTTTCCGGACTCGCTAAATTAATATGGCTTTCTGTGTGGGTGAAGCGGCTCTCTAAAACCTTATGCAGCAGATTAACGTTTTCTGACACATCTTTATTAAAACATATCCTTTAATTAAAAGGAAGCAGTAGGTAGTTTGATATAATTTATTAGGTATATTTACATAAATGTTACATAATTTCACAAGTTGCAGTTCGGGCTGACCTAGTAGCCATAGTCCATACATGGCATACTTTAGTGTTCTCAAAACATCGATTTCTTACATAACCATTGAACTTGATGGATCCGGGTTGTTCGTAAACAGGTTTCACATACGACGGATGCCCTAAATTGGTATTACATTAATGAATATAAATATACAATTTAATATTGTTCTTCGTATGGGAGGTAATGAGTCGGAGGCTTGTGTTTTTATGAGTTTTCTCGAAACTTGATTTTCCGGTAGCATTAAGTGTTCTAGAAAGCATGTACAAGATGCTCAATCGCAGACGGCTAGGTGCTAGTTAAACATTCGCTTCCTAGATCCGCTCGACCTGCGAATTATCGGGGCGTGTTCTAATGTCCCCCCCCCTCCCCTCTCACTCGGACAAGTCGGCTTTAGCTCACTTTCCTTTTGTGAATCACATATACGAACTTAGTAATAAATTGTGGACCGCATTAATTTAACTACTTATAATTATTTATATCTATAAGAAACAGTTTAGGCTAGGTGATGGACAATGTTAGATACAATACAAAGCTATGCGACATTTCTTCTAAAGCTGTTGTCTAAATAAAATTATTTTCCATGTATATTTTTGCTGTGCGATGTCTGGGAAGCTTTGCGTTTATTGGTCATCATCATCATCATTTCAGCCCAAAAGACGTCCACTGCCGGACATAGGCCTCCCCCAAGTGTCGCCACATTGACACTTTGGAGGGTTTTGCCATAATCGCCACGCTTGGCAGGCGGGTTGGCGATCGCAGTACGGTTGTTACAAAAAGCACAGAGAACGCTGCTGCCCATTCTCTGGCAAATCCCTTAGTCGCCTCTTACGACACCCACGGGAAGATATGGGATCTGCGTTTATTGGTGTTGATCTAATTTTAAAAAAGTTTTTCTTTGTTTCAGATTACCCTAGCGGTAATTGTACAAATCGCTCTAGTTTCTGGAAAGGCGTTATTACCACACAATCAACAGGCACAGCAACAGGTAGAACAGAAGCAGTACACAGCTCAGAAACGAGTCGGGTACGATTACCCCTCGCCCCCGGACGACCTCATCAACCCCTTCCAGGAGCATGACGACCTGCACGCGCACGACGACCACCACGAGGTGATCGAGCACCACGACGATCACGAGCACCACGACTACGGCGAGCACGACCACCACGAGCACGAAGAGCACGAGCACCACGCCATCCACGATGAACACCACGTCGAGGACCACCACGAGGAGCATCACGAACACCACGAAGATCACCATCATCACGACCCTGGCTACTGGAAGAAGAAGCTCATTTGGAAACCCGGATGGAAGAAAATCTGGAAGCCCGCCAAGAAACAAATCTGGAACCCATCATGGAAAAAGATATGGAAGCCCGTGTGGAAGCCTACAAAAAAACCCGTGTGGAAGCATATTAAAGTTCCTGACTGGAAGAAAATCTACAAACCTGAATGGAAACCAATAAAAGTTCCTGCTTGGAAAGATGTAAAAGTTCCTGATTGGAAGAAAATTACAGTTCCTGTGTACAAGGACATCGTGGTGCCAGGCTGGAAAGAAATACAAGTTCCTGCTTGGAAGAAGGTCTGGGTTCCCGAATGGGTTAAAGTTGGCGTCCCAGGTGAAAAGTACTTAGGAAAAGATCATGATGGATGGGAATACACTTCTCACGACCTGTGGAAGAAAAAGTTAGTTTGGAAACCAATTTGGAAAAAATACTGGAAACCTGCCAAAAAGCAAATCTGGATTCCAGACAAGAAGTTGGTATGGAAGGACGAATGGAAGCAAATCTGGAAGACTGAGAAGAAACAGATATGGGTCGATGACAAAAAGTTGGTCTGGAAGGAAGCTTGGCAACAAATCTGGAAGCCATCAAAGAAATTGATTTGGGTGCCTGACAAGAAACTGGAATGGAAGGAGGCGTGGAAGCAGATCTGGGTGCCTGGATGGAAAGAGATCTGGGTTCCAGGTGTGAAGAAAATCTGGAGGCCCGTATGGATATCTGAATGGTTCCCATCGCCCGATCACCACGAGCACCACCACGAGGAACACCACGAGTCCCACGGGTGGGACAGGAGCGACATCACCGACACCAACACAGCAGAAAGCCAGAAAGTCTCTGTCAAAGTAGCGCCAAAGCAGCAGAGGCCGGCAAAAGAACAAAATCAAACACTAAAGTCATGGCTATTCCCCGAATAAATGATTATACCTACTTTACCAAATTAAAAGCTTCTTTTGTAGATGTTCATTATAGATATATCCGGCGATCGGATTAAAAAGTGCTTGACTAGAAAGCGTTATAATGCCATAAGAAAGTGAAGACTGTAAGCACGTACCACAGACGTCGCGAGGATAGCGAACCGGACGCAGACCTGGAACAATCACATCATGGCTTCTCATGTAGGTAATGATTTTTGTATAACATTTTGGATTGCCATGCGAAAACTGTGAGTCGGCGATGCGATTGTTTCTAGGCCCGTGAATACTAAATCTTATAAAAGTTCACAGTAAAGTTCAAAGATGATAACGTTATTTATCTCTAAGATTTAAAGTGTTTGTGTAAGCTTTAAAGTGTTCTTGTCGTAGGTCGTAGGAGACTCAGAGCTCGTTGTCTGAATACTACCCACTGATGCTATGTGTTTTGTTGTTGATTAACTAATTATTGTAAGTTTTATTGTAGGTCTTTAGATTTTAGTTTTGCGGAACCAATGAAATAAATGTTATGTAATATTAAAGTACGTTCTGGTTTTAATTACACAACTTTTGAGACCTAAGTAAGTATGTATAGAAACATATACATTTATTCTAAAGTTACAGATGTATTTATAGAAACATATACATATATTTTAATATGACAGAGTTATATTCAGCCTACTCTTAATAAGGATAAAGTATTAATAACTATCAATGAAGAGCTAATAATAACTCATGTTAGCGCAATATATTTTGTGTTTTCGCTTCAGAATTTTCTGCAATTCCAATAAATGAAAAAAAAGTGTTAATTAGACCTATCTACCTATTTATAGGAATGGCGGCATGTAATCTATTTATTACTCGAGGATAGGCCTTTCAACATACGATTTTTAACATAACACCGCCTGTAATCCCAAAGGTTAGGCAAAGGTGTTTCCAATGGTGCACCCACATTTCGCCAGTTATGTTTAAGTCCCATAAAATAGGGGGCGAGCCTATTGCCATCAACTGGGCATATATCCAGACTCCGAGGCTGATACTGAGAAATTCTTGATGGAACACTTTGCCCGACCCGGGAGTCGAACCCAGAACCTGAAGCTGAGCAAATCGCGCCTTTTTTTTTCGGATGTGTAATCATCAAATGACTCTTCCCGCTCTGGGCGGAGCGGAAAGGAGTGTCAGACTTGACTGACTAAAACCCATCCATGACTAAAACCCATCCATCCAGTCGCGCCTGCGTCCACTACGAGGCTGGAAGTCTGGGATTTAATAAAATGCTCAATGTCAATCGATAAGCATCGCTTCTAGTTCAAGACTGTCCAAAGCTGGCAACCTACATTTTCCACCGGACGGCAGAACAACAACATCGGAAGACTAAGGTTTTACTCTAGTATTTAATAAGGGTATGGAGGAATAAGGGTTTATAGGCAGGTAACTGCACTGATCTACTTACTGTTCACTGTTAAAGTACATACAAAGTTGTACGCACGACACTACGTGTTCGAAACCTGCCAATAAAACAGATGGATCAACGAAAAGTTAGAAATTTCAATTTCTGTAAGACTAAAATTGGTCAAAATTTATATTTATGTATAGAAGGACAGGTCTAAGTTGCTACAAAAAAGAGATGCTATATTAAATAAAGCAAAATTACATTACTTATCCATACTAATATTATAAATGCGAAAGTCACTCTGTGCGTTTGTTTGTTACCTTCTCACGACTAAACGGCTGATTGGATATTAATTAAATTTGTCGAGAAGATAGATTTCAACCTGGGGAAGGACATAGGCTATATATCATCACGCTACGACCAATAGGAGCGGAGCAGCAATGAAAAATGTTGCGAAAACGGGGAAAATGTGACGCAGACGAAGTTGCGCGGGACAGCTAGTATACTATAATGTAGGTACCTCAAGGCTTAGATAAAATAACATTCTATTAGTGATAACTATGACGAAAAAGTCGAAAAACGTTATGTACACGACACTCAAAAATGTTTTGTGACTTTCAAAAATGTAATAATCGAAAAGCTAACGAAGTTCCTCTTGTCTAGGCCCTGTATCCATAAAACAGTCCATTGAATAAAAAAGTTCCTGGAAATCGGAACAGATATCTTTTTTACGAGTGTTGGCGTACTAATCGACAGATAGACAGACAACCTCTGCGTTCATAGAACTGAAAGCACGGAACACTGAATTTCAAAAAGGACAAATTAAATAAATCTATGTCAATAAGTCTAGTGCTGAGCTTATAATCCCATAAAGGACGTCGAGAAATCATGCCTCTCGCCGCTCTACTATTAACAATTTACTTAGTTCATGGATACACCAGCAGTGCACCAAAAACGAACATTTTTTTTATTTGAGATAATGCTAATGCAACTAGATCTGAATCCCACTAACAGCTCAACGCATGCGGCTTAATTTGCGGTTTACCTTTTAATTGATCGCATGGGGCACACACTCCAGGGCAACTTTAAAGGTTTAGAACTTTTGAAGTTTGAAGTTCCGTTAGCTTCATAAAAACAAGGTGTCCTTTAAGATCAAGTATCGATTATCATTGTTATTTTGTATGTAGGTATTTCATGTTTTATTTATATGACACGTAGGTACCCCACGCGACCTTTAACGTAACAATTTAGACACGACAAATTGACTTATTAACTACAAGTTACTTATTAAGCCATTGATAATTAACTAGTAGTTACACCTGACGTATCTAATCCCTAGGGCACAAGTGCAATGGAGTAGGAGGTGGTCTCAAACCTGACATTCGGAAAGCGAACGGCTTCCACGATACATCCACTTAAGTATTCTTATTCTTATTCTTATTCTTTATTGCACACAAAAAAAGAAAAAAAAAATATACACACAAATTGCAATATAAAAACTTATGTACAACGGCGAGCTTAACCCAGAATTGGGTTTTCTTACAGCAAACCATTTTTCGATATCTAATAATACTCTAATAATATAATGTTTTTGTAAATTTTTTGTAAAATTTACAAAAACGGAAATGTAGTAGCTGTAGCAAAACGGGATGCATGCGGTCTTTATAAATTAGAAACCGGGGATGCGTATATAAATTCCGTTTCGCGCGTACACAGTATGCCAGTAAGCGTCTCCTTCAGTACCCAGGTAGATCTTCCATCTCAGGGTTTATGGCATCGTCGGCTTGGACATCTGAATAGTCGCAGCATGAACCTACTCAAGAGTGGTATGGCGGCTGGTATCGACTATGATGTATCCACATACGAGCAATGTATCGCCTGTATTGAAGGTAAGGTTACTAATTTACCTTTCCCTAAAAAATCCTTTTCACGTGCAAGTGAGGTGTTAGGACTAGTTCACACGGACGTGTGCGGCCCTATGCCAGTGAAATCTATAGGCGGTGCGAGATATTTGCTAACATTTATTGACGATTTTTCTAGGAAGACGTTTTGTTATTTAATAGAATCGAAAGACAAAGTTTTTGAGTGTTTTTTGATTTTTAAAGCTCTTGTAGAGAACGAAACTAATAAAAAAATTAAAATACTGAGAAGCGATAATGGTGGCGAGTACATCAATACGAGATTTAAGCAGTATTTGAGTAAGTGTGGAATCCGGCATCATACTACTGTTCCTCACTGTCCACAGCAAAATGCAGTTGCCGAACGAGCGAACCGAACGATTATTGAGGCGGTGCGCTGTATGCTTCTGGAAGCAGGTTTGGATCAACGATTCTGGGCTGAGGCTGCGAACACTGCGGTGTACATAAAAAATCGATCACCTACAAAGGCAGTTAGAGGTGCAACTCCAGAAGAGATTTACACGGGACATAAGGTAAACTTAGATAACTTACGTGTATTTGGTTGTTTAGCATATGCTGTGCAAAATAATCGTAAAAAACTGGATCGCAAATCTAAACCTTACATATTTGCGGGATATTGTGAGAACACAAAGGGATACCGGCTATTGGATCTTGAGAGCTATAAGCTAACAATAGCGAAAGATGTTAAGTTCATTGAGAATCATTTCCTCAAGGATCTGAATTTCACTAAAGTGGAATCAGATGTGATTATAGAACTTAAGACTCCTTATGTATCCGAGAATAGAACAGAGTCGGAACAAACTTCTATGACTACTGATGATGCTAACGATAGCGAGGCTTCGACCAGTAGCTTGGTCATAGATCATCACTCAGATGCTACTTATGTTCCAGATGTTTCATTTGAGACAGATGACTCGAGAGCAGAATACGTGGAAGCTGATGAGAACTCCTTCCTGTGTGGTTTTTTGACGGGGGAAGCGTGTGGCAGTGATGATCCAAGAACAGTTGAAGAAGCGTTGAATAGTTCTGACGCCAGGCAGTGGCGAGCTGCTATGAAAGACGAATATCAGTCCTTTTTGGACAATAAGTGCTTTACTATAACCGATTTGCCGAAAGGTGCAAAGCCAATAAAGACCAAATGGATATTTAAGAAGAAAAGAGGGCTTAACGGTGAACTATTACAATACAAAGCACGTCTAGTGGCAAAAGGATTTACACAAAAGTATGGAGTGGATTATTTTGAAACTTTTTCACCTGTAGTGAGATACGAAACTATAAGAATGTTATTAGCTTTGGCTGTGGAGTACGATATGGAGATTGACCACATGGATGTAAAAACAGCCTTTCTAAACGGTGATTTAAAAGAAACCATTTTCATGGAAATACCAGAAGGTTTTGAAAAAGGTAGAGGCAATAACAAGGTGTATCGACTACACAAAGCTGTGTATGGTCTAAAACAAGCGCCTAAATCATGGAATGAAAAGATCAATCATATTCTTGTCAACAAACTCAAGTTCAAGAGATTGGTCTCTGAACCATGTGTATACATAAAGCAAAATGGCGACAAGTTTGTAATTATCGCGTTGTATGTTGATGATTTAGTAATTTTCAGCAATAGTAATGCGGAAAAAACTAAAACTAAATCATTGCTGATGAAAGAATTTGTGATGAAAGATCTTGGTCCTGTAGAAAGAGTTCTAGGATTAAGAATCAGGAAAGATCATGGTAAAATCACTCTAGATCAAAGTGCCTATATTAAAAAGATATTAGAGAAATACAACATGCAAGACTGCAAATCTGTTGAAACTCCAATGCAGTGCCAAAAATTGAACAAAGCTGATAAAAAGGATGACGAATCGAGAATTGATCGGTTGTCTTATGTATGTAGCGGTCTGTTCGCGTCCTGATATATGTCACGCTGTAAGCGTATTAAGCCAATTCAATAACTGTTTTTCCGATGTCCACTGGAAAGCAGCTAAACGCGTGTTGCGTTATCTTAAAGGTACAGTAGATTACTGCATTACCTATAAGAAAACTGGCTTATCTGTGACGGGTTTTGCTGATGCAGACTGGGCTTCTAATGAAATCGATAGACGTTCTTATACGGGATATGTTTTCAAAATTGGGAATTCTATAACATGTTGGGAAAGTAGAAAACAGCGTACCGTTGCGTTATCGAGTACTGAGGCGGAGTACATGTCACTCTCCGATGCTTGTAAAGAAGCACTGTTTATAAAAACTTTCTTGCACGAATGTATAGGTAGTAACATTGAAATAACTATTTTCAATGATAATCAGTCGGCCTTGAAATTGACTGAAAGCAGTATGTTTCATGGTAGGTCAAAACATATAGACATACGTCATCATTTCGTCCGGGAGGCGGTCAGCAATGGTGCAGTAAAAATAAATTACTTGCCAACGTCCAAAATGACGGCGGATGTCTTGACTAAACCTTTGTCGGTAGAGAAACACAAGTATTTTGTAAACGAGTTAGGTTTGGCTACTGATGTATGTTAACAAGATAAGTTTAAGGGGCGGTAAATATATATCTACTGATAGATACCTAGACTACCTAGGCTAGGTACCTATTAGTAATTTACTATACTTAAGTGGATTCACATACGAAACCTATTGTTTTTGCACCTTCATATTTTACCTTCGCACAATTCATTCATAAAATTATTACATCTTATCTCACATAAAAAGGCCAAATGCTAATGGCTGACAGATTATACAACAAAACGCGTTTGTTTCATTATATAAACAAAGGCACTATTGTTTTATTAAGTATATTTGCAGGTTAATTACATTTATGTTCTGAAATAAGATAGTGTGGAACATAATGACGCTGATGTTAACAATGGGTAAGCATTTCGGTTGGCACGTTCACCATTTGGTTAAACATTGCAACTCGAGCAACCTGTTCTTCGGTGAAAGGTCGTTACAATAGAACCAACACTGTGAGTTACTGTCACGTGAAGATGAGCTAATCACCAAAACCGAACTGGTTTCCAGAGTCGATGTTCTGAATATCGATTTCTAATGCCAGTTCGGTTATAAACTAGACTGTAGCGGACGTGGACTATCCACGGCTTCTAAAGTTTACTAAGATGTTTTTTGAAGTAAGTACCGCACCGTACTTAGTCAGTTTGAACATCTTTAAATCGAGCAGGCAATCGTTTTAGCATAAAGGAGTCTGCCTTGTACAATCATCACATAACATGGGAACGAAACTTATAATAACGAAACTTTTAAAAACTATTTATAAACCGAGTCTGTATTTCCGATACATCAAAATGCTTGTAACAATGATATCGAGTCACGCAAAGCGTAAAACCCGCAGTTTTTTTTTACAAAATTCAAATTAATGCCTAATTAAGATGCCTAAACGCCTGATCCAGGCATAGATCCATAACATCAAAAGTGAATTAAAACATTCATATGAATGCTCATTCAGTTGCTCTAAAGTCATAAAAACGTGTTCTTAAAGACTGTTGCAATCGAACCGGATATTCTGCTGAAAGCTATTTTCAACTGTAACCATATATCACCATCAATAGAATGCTGTGATACCTATTTCATCAATAGTCTGTTTAACCACATAAAGTCTATTAAACGCCTGATCCATTCTGTCAAAGGGATATCGTGAAAAAAATTCCGTACATATTATTCTATTTGCAATAGCAATTCGAACGTAAATAATTGTACAGACTGATGCGCGAACTCCTTTGTTCCACCCGTTGTTGTGTTGGTATTCCACTGTCTGTATATACAAATGAATAAAATTGAAGGGCTTTTTACTGAATGTGTGTGAAAGGACCTATACAGAGTGCTTTTTTAAGCGGGCTTGAATGGACAAATCCGAAACTATGAGAAATAGCGAAAAAATTTTAAAGGTGTCTTGAGCCGATTTTTAATGAAAACTAAAACTGTACCATTAGATTACCTATTTATCAATATTCCTACCGAAACGATTGATTTTGAAAAAAAAACCACATACTGTATTATTACATCATTCGATAGTGTCGCTAATAAGGTCCCAATTCTGGGAAGTTATGACATTTATGGTAATCTAAAGGAAAGAGTTAATTTTTGATAAAATACACAACTGTCTGCAAACAGTTAGTAGGTCAACGAAATGTCGAACAAAATCAGTATTGGCAACTTACTGGCAGATCTAGGCTACTTTTATTTTAGAATAATTTAGGGTTCCGTGCAAATAAATTAAAACTCTAGCTTTGTATAGTAATATGTATTTTGATAATAAATTTTAGCAGACTAAGGTCGCGGGGCCTAGCTAATAGTATAGTAGATTATTAACCAAGTATAAAGCAGTGTATTCTGTCACGGGTGACGATTTAAATCGCGAGCGTAACGAAGGACTCAAGTTTTACTCCCGAGCGTAGCGAGGGTGTTAAAAACTTAAACCACGAGCGAAGCGAGGGATTTAAGACGAGTCCTGAGTGTAGCGAGGGATTTAAGTTCACCCAAGACTAAGACAGCTTTATCACCGAGGAAAATACTCTACTTTTCGTACCATTTGCGAAAAAAATAACACAATAATAATATGAGATAAGTATTGATTAAAAATAATGTCAATTTAAAGTAAAAGTTAACTTTTGAAACATTGATCCAATTATTGATAGAGAGAGTTACATTTTTGTTTGGTACATTTATTGTTGATGAGTTGATTTGAGTAGTTCTCTGTTCTTGCGTCTGAGGAACTTGCGTTTCATTGTAGACAGTATACGTCGGAGATAGTGGTGGTGGTGCATCGTGAGTTACGGACGAAGATAAGATGCCGGAAGTTGATGGTTGTGGTTCGATATAACCCTCAGCTACTCTATCAGAGCTCCAACCACCGTGTCTTTTTATTGACTTCATATCCGCCCCTGAATCCGCCAAGAAAGTCGCCGAAGTTCTTCTAAAGCAGTGACCGGTGTAGAGTTCAACATCTTTAAGTTTTAAATATCTAGCAATTTCCTTTTCACTTCAGTAGCTCAAACATGTAGGTTTTGCTGCCTGAAATCAGTGAGCAAAATGCGATTTTGCTCACTGAGTGAGACAAAGTAACTTTTTAATTAATTTTTTAGAAAGCCGCGAATATCTTATTCAGCCTTGGATTAATCATACAATTCGAAACATTTACACTCTATCTCTTTCCCGCCATTAGAAAGAGAGAGAGAGAGACAAAGACCAGCCCTTTCGAAGTTCCTATTTTGAATTCGACCTCAAAGACAAACACGTTCGGAATTTCGTTCTAACTAAAGAAATTTTGCAAAAAGATAATTATGTCTTTTAATGTAATTTATTGAATATTTAACTTATTGTTGTATTTAAACGAAAATAAGTTTTTACTGCATATAAAACTAATACTTAACCTGTAAATATTTATTTCTAGTTCAAATAATGTTACGTAATATATTTTGAATAATAAAATATCATGGGTGCTATTTCGGAACACGCCATAATTTAAATAAAAGAGCAGGAATAAAATTTCGTGGCTGGCGTAAAGAGTTGAATAAGTTAGAAAAATATTAAAATAATCGTAAAATATGAGTGAAACTAGCGACGAGAACAGTACTTCTACCTACAATGTTAATTATTTTGATTCACGATAAATAGTTATTTCAATCTATTCCTGTTTATTAGTTTATCTCTTAAAGTGTTCTCGCTGCTGAAGTGAAAAGTTGTATGTGCTACACGAGACCAAAGTTATTTGCATCTCGTGTCTTTGAATCCCTCGCTGCACTCAGGATTCTAACCTAGAATCACTCGCTGCGCTCGTGATTCAAATATAGAATCCTTCGCTTACTCGGGATTCAAAATCAACACTCGCGGCAAAAACCAACTTTGCTCTCTTGTTGCACAAATAACTATTTTTCAATTTTATTTTTGCCGATGGTTTGTCGAATACATTTCCCATTCCGATAGTTTATAAAAAATCTATTGTTTTCCTTGTTAATGGGATGTAATGCTTGGTATTTATGAATGATTTTAGTATATTGTCCTTGTACAATGAATGACCGATTTTTCTTTGTCTTAGTTTCCTTTACATTAAACAGCAGTAACTCATTGGAATGATTTTCAACGTCCTCCACCTGTAAGTTTACAAGTGCACATCCGCGGCAAGCACCATTGAGTCCAAGAATTAAGGCCACCTATAACAAAGATAAAAAACAGGTAAATATATAGAATAATTACCATTACTAAGATACGAAATTTTCATAGTTAAATTATGTATATATTTTCATAGTTAAATTACTTTTGTAGCCAGAAAAATTTCGTCAGGAGCTTCATTAATAAATTTTTCCTCATTTTGAGTCGTAAAAATTTTAGACTTCTTTGCGCAATGCACTTCTGATTTTCTTTTTGAAAAAAGCCAGTAATTTCGTGAATATATTTATTTCAATGCTGTGTTTGATGCTTTCAGTTTTGAGTATATGCACCAAAGTGTATTCGGATTCTTTGTCTTGGATAAATAATCAAAATAGACAAGAAGTACTGATTCTGAAATTGATGGGCCTTTCGCACTTCTCCACGTTGTAAATTCTTCATAAGTTTTTAAATAATTTTCCTTGGATTGTCACTGTCGCTTTGATTTGACATCGTAACGTATTTTTAGAACATTAACTTATTTATAAAAATAAATTAAAATAAACTTAACGTTGTATTTGAAGAAAACAAAAACGCGGCAAATTCCTAGACTAATATTTTTTTTTCGGAAAAGCAAAGGCATCAAGCTCATATACGGCCTCGTCGGTTTTCGTAATTTTATTTAATAACTAGCTGTCTCGCGCAACTTCGTCTGCGTCACATTTTCCCCATTTTCGCAACATTTTTCATTGTTGCTCTGCTCCTATTTATTGTAGCGTAATGATATATAGCCTATAGCCTTCCTCGATAAATGGGCTATCTAACACCGAAAGAATTTTTCAAATCGGATTAGTAGTTCCTGAGATTAGCGCGTTCAAGCAAACAAACAAACAAACTCTTCAGCTTTGTAATATTAGTATAGATCATAACTGCATAATAAATGCGTACATATTCCTTTTTCAAAAAGATATATAATGCTTTATACAAACTCAATGGTGTAAACACAGATGTAGTTCAATATAAATTTCGGTAAGTATTCCAAATTTAAATCACATTCCCCCCTAGAGGATGAATGAAATTCAGTAAAATTTTCTTTCCCTGTTTTTAACAGATTAAATAATATATTTCGTACATGGGTATTATTTTGGTTTGCTTGTTTTATGTAAAATGGATGTACCAAGAGCTCATTCATTAAATATAGAGAATAAAATGCTCGTCGTGGGTAGGTTTCAAATAAAAAGTTTTCTGTCATTATGTTTTTTTTTTTTGTGGTATACCTAAAGACTTTAAAAAGTAATCCGTGACACCCACACATAGATTTCTATTAAATACGGAAACGCCTAACTAGGTATTATATCTCTTGGACATAGTATGGTAAACACATAACAAGTATTAGTTATAACTGTGCAGAGAAAGTGCACTCGTCAACTTTAACCAGCCTTGGCCTGAGGGCCTCGTATTTTTATAGTTTCTAATTGTATAACGTTAAACCAATTAAATGTAAGATTCACGTACTTTTAGTACATTACATAATACACGGAATCATTATAACCAGTTCTAAACTACATGAACCAAAATAGCCTAGTGGTCGCGGTACGCTTTCCCAGATCCGTAAATACGATTTCCGGAATTTGCTTTCCGCTGTATTTTAATCTGTTATTTTTTATAACGATGTATTTATAGAGAAAGGTGTTGCAGAACATTTTGGTGTGCTTCAAATATAAATCATAAACGCTGCTTACATTACTTATATTATGTACAAAAAAAACCATACCTAATTACCTATACTTTTAGGAATTTTACAGGAGATGCAAAGTTTCCAATGAAAAGTATTTTTTTTGAAGAGACTCATTTCGATATCAGCAAATCACCACAAATTAAATTCCGTCGATGTTTCTGCCAATGTAAATAGTCTTTGCGCACACTTTGGCATATTTCATTTGTTTAAAAAAAAAGCCTATATAAGTCATTGTTGCACTAAATGAGCGACATATTGTTTTGGACCCGTCCTGAATTTTCCGGACAAGGCCTTAGCGCGACCTGACTGCTGACCGTGGGGTCTTGATAACTGCTAATAATTGACATATAAATCTGACACTGTAGTCTCATGGTCTACCCACTTATCATCCACTACCATAATCCACGAAGGTCTGTACCTACACCTGACAACGCATATGCAAAACTTAAAGACAGACAGCGGATGACATCCAAGCCATCCGCAATCTGTGTCACCACCATTAGATACACAACCATATATAAATATTATATCTGCCAGAATCTGTCTGTGCACTTGACAACGTATGTGCAAAATATGAACACGGACAGCGTAGACATATTAGTTATCCGCTGTCCGTGTTCATTACAATATTCTAAATACGAGGAAAATGCAAACAATCCAACAATGCAGTACCAAAATACAAAGTCGGGCTAAAATATCTGAACCTGACAGCTCAGGTATGCCTAGAGGCTTACTGAAAAAGCTTGCAAAACCTGTCAGCAGTTTTAGAAACAAAAGCTTCATTGTTTATGTTTGGATAAAAATCACGTTCCTTAATATCTGTGAAAGGACTAAACTATATAAAATTATAAGTAGGACGATTATTGAAGTGAAAACTTCTTTTCATTTCGAATTTATGGAAAGTAAAAAATAGTAGTTATTTGTAAATATTTATTATTTTCTTATCTGCTCGCCACTTCATACAGTCATTGTATGTATGTATCTTTCCTTAGAAATTTCTGGCAAAAGATTCTTGATAACTGTATTTGCCTCGTCTTTAACAGAATCTGGAGCAACAATCGGCAACATTTTAGAATCACCGCGTCACTGCCGCGGGCGGACGCGCTTAGGTTATTTTTAGGGTTCCGTACCCAAAGGGTCAAACGGGACCCTATTACTGAGACTTCACTGTCCGTCCGTCCGTCCGTCTGTCACCAGGCTGTATCTCATGAACCGTGATAGTTAGCCAGTTGAAATTTTTTCAGATTATTGTATTTCTGTTGAAGCTATAACAACAAATACTAAAAACAGAATAAAATAAATATTTAAGGGGGGCTCCCATACAAAAAAAGTGATTTTTTTGCTCGTACGGAACCCTTCGCGCGAGTCCGACTAGCACTTGGCCGGTTTTTTTATTTCACACTGGCCGTTTATACACTCACAAGACAGCAGCTTTTTTTTCTGAATTATCTTAGATTTTTTACTGCCGACTGCCTAACCAAATTTAGTTCTATTTTTAAAATTGATTCCTACCCTAGGGAGGGAAGCAATTGATATGAGTGTTTCTCTCATCTCGCCCAAAGGTGGGAAGTAGCATCTTCCACGCGCTACTCGCATCAAATAAACACTACTTTCCGAGTATGAGAATTGAAAAAGAAGTGTGCTTAACACGGGTGAAAGACATCATTCCTATTCGAACTATAGCCGCCCTCGCTGCGCTCGGGCGTCTAAATACCTCGTATGGGAATTGATACCTTTCGACCCTCGTGTAACAATCTACTATAGCATCGTGGTGATTTGAAACTCGATGAAACGAAAAACGACAGTAAAAAGAAACAGACACGTCACGACACGACATGAGATAGGAAGCCATTGTAGTGTTTCTTATGTTCATGGTTCTCTTTGTGCTATAGCCTAAATTATATTTTGTGGATGGGTGATCAAGGTTAAGCGACGGTTGCCCAAGTCAGTATGTGGATGGGTGATCAAGGTTAAGCAACGGTAGCCGAGGTCAGTTTGTGGATGGGTGATCAAGGTTAAGCGACGGTTGCCCAGATAGGTCTGCGGATTGGTGATCAAGGTTAAGCAACGGTAGCCAAGGTAGGTCTGTGGATGGGTGATCGATCAAGGTAAAGCAACGGTTGCCAAGTTCATTATGTGGATGGGTGATGAACGTAAAGCAACGGTAGCCAAGGTAGGTCTGCGGTTGGGTGATAGTTACCATAAGCCTCTTGTATCATTTATCGAAAATGTAAGCTCTGAGTCTGAATAAATCTATGTAGTATATACGAATAAAATGTAAAATAATTATCAAACTTTGTATCACTATGCTCATTACTAAAACCTACAATTGTCCTCTTCCCGAAATTTTACATTCATCTCATTATCTTGAAGCCAAAAAGGTTTAAGGTTTCACTTCTACCACGTGTGAATTGCACACATGCTGTTTTTATTATTATGTAGGCATTATTTACCAATAAAATAAAATATTATCTCCATCTGCCATCACCACTCCATTGACTTTCTCGTTGGTCCAGTGGTCGCAAGCGCCACTGCTGAGGATGACTTCCTGGGTTCCATTCCCAGGTCAGGCAAAGTGTTATTAGATTATTCCATCAGAATTTCTCAGTAACTGCCTCGGAGTCTGGATTCGTGCTTGGTTGATGGCGATAGGTTCGCTCCCCGTTACATACGACTTAAAACCATAACCGGCGAAATGTGGGTCATTTGATTGTACCTACTTGATAAGTACACCTCTGCCTAACCCTTACTTGATTACAAGGAGTACATCCCATTTGGTAACTTTCCCATTTCGACAATAAAACAAAATACCATCTCAAAAGTTCGGATTCGTAACTATTTTGATCTTTATACATTGTGTCTCGTTTTTTAGCCTTTTGAGTATGCGTGTATTCATTCCCAGTTGGTAACCTTTTTGTTTGGCAAGTACCTACAGTTCGGACTCGGGAGACATACTAAAAAAATACCACACGTTATATGCAGTGCCGTATTTAACCAATTGGAGGTCCTGGGCACTTTAGAATAAATGAGCCGTTGAGGATGCAAGAGCGAGTGAAGCCAGCCAAGTAACAATTTCTTGTGACAAGTTCATACGGTTTAAGTAGCATGTTATAGCATGTGCATGTTTACTTATGGCCCATTTTTTTCCCTGCCAAACAAATTTTGTCTGTAAAAATATTTAAAAAAGGGTAAATAATAATGTAAGAAAATGAATAAACGAAAATAAATAAAACCATTCTATAGACTTTGTAACTAAGTAGTTCTATTATTGGGTGCGCCAAAGTTCACCTAAATTTTCAAATCCGATAATTCGAAATCGGAAAATGTTCTTTTTAACATTTTTCATCCTAACAATCACAATTCCTAACTACTCTGTCTCTAATGTTCATAATTCCGAAGCATTCAACTTCATAATGTCAGTAGCAATAAACATCTATTATACTTTTATTTGTTTTCCTATATTTTCTCAACATAAGCATCTTTTACACTATTTTTAACCGACTTCTAAAAAAGGAGGAGGTTCTCAATTCGGATGTTTGTATTTTTTTTTTTTTTAATGTTTGTTCGCGCATAACTCCGTCGTTTGCCAACCGATTTGAAAAATTTTTTTTTTGTTTGAAAGCGTATACTTTCCAAATGGTCCCATGAAAATTTTATCGAAATCAGATAAGCCGTTTCTGAAAAAATCAACAAAAATTAAATATTTTTAACTTTTAGTTTACTCTGCATTGTGTTTTTTGTTTGCGCATAACTCAGTCATTTACGAACCGATTTGTAAAATTATTGTTGTATTCCAAAGCCTATGCTTTCCATTTGGTCCCATAGTCACCAAATCGGGATCTGATGATGGAATCTTGGCGAAATCGAGGGAACTTTTCAAGTTTTATAGGAAACGTACAGCGATTTTGGTATTTTCTACAACAAGTGAAGCATTTGCGTTCAATAAGAACCATTCTACCATCAGATCTGATGATGAAGCCAAGAGACAGGCACTGGAACTCCATAATAAGACAATGTATCTTAGCTGTGTTTGGGCTTGTTGGAATTGTAACGGTATGCACTTTCCACGTGTACCACAGACTAACTTTTTGACTTTCCTTATTCAACCTAAGTAACATGTGGGCCCTCTGCTTTGATAGTCTGTTTTCGCGATGATCAGGATTCTTATTCAAAATGCGTTGATCATTTATTTCCCTTATTTCTTTTAATCGTTTTCCTTTTTCTCAGTTTCAGTTCGACGCCTTTTCTCACACGAGAATCATCTTTACTAGGCCTACCCATATTTTATTATTAGATTAAAAATATGTCACTAAAAATTAAGAAATAAAAATACTTGGCACCGACTCCAAAGAATTATTAAATTTTATTATAGGTTAATCGTAGGTTAGGTTAGGTTTATTAATATAGGTAGGTTATAGTATTATTTTTAGCTTTTTAGTGCTTTAAGTGTTTTTTGAAGTCGGTTTCTTTTTTTGTAAAAAATATTTTTATTCAAAGTAATATCTTTTTTGTTTATATTTCTTTTTATTCATAATAATCAGTATTATATACATTAATTTTGCGTAACTTGATAACTGCAAAGATGGTGTCAGCTTGTTTTGCAGGCTGAAGTTTCACAGAATTTCGTTTCGCAGAAAATGTTTCACATAAGTACTATTTGGTCCTCGTATTTTTATTTCGAATATTTTTGTTTCCACTACTATTTCCTTGAATGAAACATATTTTACAGAAACACAATTCAATGAATTTTATAATCACATTTTTTTATTTAGCAAACGTATCAAACAGTAGAATTATTTTTTTACGAATGTTATTTGTACGATGTATGTTTCCATCGTATTTTATTTCAACGAAATTTTTAACCTTAAATTAAATATTTTTCTTTAAAAGTCAATATGTTGTGCTACAAAAGTTAGTGACAGAAACGAATGGCTGCAAAAAACGAATGGCCGGCCAAGGCGGCCAGCAAGCCGAAGCCGCGGTGGTGAGCGTGAAACACATCTGCGACGATAAGCTCGCATGGGACCGCCGGAGCCCCGCAGTGCCGGAGCCGTGACAGAAACCATGCCTGCTGCATGTTGCATGCTTGCTTGCACGCTGCATGTTGCATGCTTGCTTGCATGCTGCATGTTGCATGCTTGCTTGCATGATGCATGCAACAGGCATGGACACTATCAGTGAGAATAACAAGATTATTTTCCTGCTTCACAAGAATTTACTTGCATTATTTTTGTAAACTCGGTGTTGTAATTTTATAGGAGAGTATGCATTTTATCAAAGGTATGAATTGAAACGTTTACATACTGTCATTCGATTAAACGTTATTCTTGGTAATAAGTTTTATGTGAAACAAACAATATGTGGATAAAGATAATAATAATTAAATAATTTAAAGAATATTTGATTTGTTATTCTATGATATGAATATTCTATCATGAAACTTTATTTGAAACAAAGATCGATGAAATAATATTATCACAAACAATTTATGTGAAATGAAATTTGATTATACAAATAGCGATGAAACAACGCACAACCCTGAAAAGATATCCATAGGTAAGGTTACGTTAGAACTGTGACCAACTACGCTACCTCGAAATTGGTCGCGAAAGTATTTTTTCATAGTGCCCCCAAGACGACACTCTGACCTGAATTTCATTCATTTAAGACAAAATTTAGTGAAACGACCTTAATCATTCTAAACAGTTGGTTTAATGGTGGTTTTTATATTTACGTTATTAAAAGTATACCCCCAGATAATAGTCATACCTTCAAATTAAAACAATAAATATCATCTTCTACTCACATACCTATATTTTTTATGTCACTTGGTAAATGTTTATTTCTGAGTATGAGTGAAAATATTATGGTAATTATGTTTAGGGATAAAAGCGTTATGACAAAAAACAGTAGGAGGTAAATAAATTTACATTAATGATATTATTAATTACAATTTTCGGAAACATGAGTGTTATGAACATCGCCGGTAGCACTACAAATAGTATGAATAAAAACTTTAGGATGAAAAATTTTAGGAAGAGTCACTCTTCTTCCTAACGGAAGAAAAATTTCGGGTAAAGAACTTTAGGTGAGCCAATATGGACCCCTATTATTACTTGAACCAACTAAACCTTACCTATTTATTTAAAAATAATAATATTGACATAAACAGTCAGAAATTGTAACAGAACAGTCACCTTAAATGTATGCAAGCCTAGCCTATAGTACCTACTTTGATCATAAGTAGGTCCTACCCAGATTTTTGTATGTGCAGACGGAACTGTTAGAATTGTATTCACGCAGGCCTAGTACTTTTGAAGGGTATTCACTAATAGGACGATTTTAGCGACATCAACATAATCTAATTCATGATTCTGCTCTCCTAGAACTTTCAGTTAAAATTCTAAATTGAGTTCTCTCGTAACAAACCTCAATGTGCCAGAGAGAAAAAAAAATATCAACTTCAACAAGAAGTATCTTAATAACTTTGGGAGCTGACTGTACCATACAAAACACAGTTGTTTGGGTTACGAAACGGGACTCAATGTATGAAGATTATATTATCATAGTTACGAAGTGGCACAGTTTTTCACTTTTTTGCACGTTATTTGTTTAGTTCTCCAAATGGGAAAGTTACCAAACGGCGTGCTGTTATGTAAACAAAATATCTGATATTATCTAAGTTTCAGAAACACGTTATTTCATTTGTTGTTGAGCCTCTAAGCCCGTGGTCGTCAAACTGCGGCCCCCGGGCCGCATGCGGCCCGCGGCTGGTATTTGTGCGGCCCGCGACAAACCAAAATAATTTTACAAATACTGATTTATGAAAATGTCATTTTTTAAAAACAAAAATCGCAATCGCCTTTCCTGTCATTTAGATGACACCATGAGGATTGCATGTAGTCCCAAAGACGCCAAAATAGAAGACATAATTTAAAAAATACCTACAACATCTTAATTGGTAAAGTATAGGGGTTTGGGTAAAAGTGGCATGATTTTTTAAGTCTGCGGCCACTAATGAAAAATAATTCATTAGTAAGAACATAATAAGACATTAATTTTTTTCTATGAACAATTGTTTCCAAAATGCATCGGAGCCGAGATATACAAGGTGAACTTTTCAAGTTGGTGGAAGGCCAAATCCGAAACTATGAGGAATAGCTAAAACACTCAAAGGCGTCCCGAGCTTGATTTTGATAAAAAATAAAACTGGATCATTGGTTTTTTGAAAAATCAATATTCAGAGTCAGGAATCGAACACGTTAATTTTGAAAAAAAAGACCCTGTATTATTACACCATTCGATAGTGTCGCTGCTAAGGATTAAGTTCTGGGAAGTAATGATGACATACGGCAAACGATAAGATAGAGTTATTTTTTGATAAAATACATAACAGTATGCAAACTGTTATTAGGAACAACACAACTTTGACATTAGATTTTTCAGCTCCGATATGATTTTCGGCAAAATTCTTTTAGGAGTCATTATTATCATATATTCCACTATACGTTAGCAATAATTATCTTCGTGGCCGCTGTGAAAAAAAATCATGCCACTGGTCCATACAAACTTACCCAATGCCCTTTTCATTTTTCATTGTTACTATTAATGTTGTCCTTTGTCAAAATCTCATATAAACATTTTTATTTACATTCACATTTTACATTTTTACATTCACTTGCACCTGCGTTTCTAGTTTACACATGCAATTCGCAAGTGTGCGGCCCTCAGTACTATCGCAAATTGTCCTATGTGGCCCTTGACCAAAAAAGTGTGACGACCGCAGCCTAAGCCTTCTCAATATTACCGCCATTGTCAACTCTTACTTTGAAAATTTCAAAAAATGCTACGCACTGACCATCGATCGCCGACAACGAAAAAGGCGCACTAAAAAATTCATGAATCCAGTCTGGTCGACGCTCGGAAACCGTTCAATAGGTACGAGTAGGTACTAAGTGCCTAGTTCCCAAGTTTACATGATGGTTTAGAAAAACTATGGAATTTCCCAAATTAAACGAAAACGAAGCTAGAAACATTCGTTCTGCGAATCTTGCTGGAGATATAAGTTTTTAAACTATCAATAACACTGGAAACGGGATATTAACTACCATGTTTTATGAAAACAAACAAATAGTAAACATGGTATATGGGATATATACCATGTTTACTATTTGTTTCCAGTATTATCTTCTTGCTGGAGAGTTTGTTCCCCCACTTTTCCAAACCTAGAAAGTACTTTGTGAAGAATGGGAGTTTTGACGTTTTGATCTTCGATCAATAATAGTTCTAGATTGAAGCCGATGAGCGCTTCAAAAACGGCTCGAAAAATATGACCACAAATATTTTTGTGGTCTTATTTCAAATTAGTATTGTCCAAGCATAGCCAACGTTAAGACGTCAAAATGCCGTAGTGCGCGTTCTAAAACTGTGAAAATAACCACCATAACACCTAGATTTTGGAAGGAATATCTTTTTTTCGGTAAGTATATAAATTTAAGTGTTTTTTCGTGTAATAAAAACAGGATAAATAGTCAAAATAATTAATTTTGCTGTAATATTATTGTTTGGCCAATGTTTGCAACAACACACCAACTATTGTTACAAACATCGACGGTTCTGGAACAGGCAATGCATGGAGTGTTATTTATATATTTTTTTGTTTGTATATTTTCTAGCGACCCATTTCGATGTGCAGAATACATAAACCTTATAAAAATTCGCGAATATGTTCGATTCATTTTTATAGTTTGGACAAAACTGGAAACACGCAAAGGCGTGGATTACAAAAATCTTTTTCGGAAGAAAATTATACCTGTTGGTATTTTCATGAAATATTCTATTTTATATATTCTATTCTATTGTACTTTAAAACTGTTTTCAATAAACCGCATATGTTTCCTTACAGGCCACACCTTCAAAAAGTTTAAGTTTTGAAGATACCACAGGAATACGTGACGTGCCTCGTTAGAAAGTATATGAAAAACATTGTATCATTATCTCTATAAAATTTGAGGCTTTCGAATAAATAGTTATTTGTTGTACAAGAGTGCAAAGTTGCTTTTTAACCGCGTGTTCAATTTTGATGACCGAGCAAGCGAAGGATTCTAAAATTGAGAATCCTGAGCGTTAGCGAGGGAATCAAAAGAGCACGAGGTGAAAAATCTTTGCACTCGAGTGCAACACGTAACTTTTCATTCCACCTCAGCGAGGAAATGACTAAATGCAAAAAAAAAACGTTTACAATCACAAGATAGGTACACTTTTATTTCAGTTTAGGTATTAATTACTACATTATGACAGGTAAGTATTACAGAATAATCTTTAAATTATAACAAAATAAAATTACGGTATAATTAACAATGACGTGAAAAAATGCCGCGTAAAGAACCGCGTACAAAGCAAATTGAAAAAAGAATACCAAGAAGGTTCCGAGTCTGAGTTTTTAACAAATT
The DNA here is from genome assembly GCA_949152445.1 of Cerastis rubricosa. Lineage (NCBI taxonomy): Eukaryota > Metazoa > Arthropoda > Insecta > Lepidoptera > Noctuidae > Cerastis > Cerastis rubricosa. Next base: position 17,321,909 of record OX424523.1, on the reverse strand, counting down.
AAAAAAAAGTTGTATGATATATTCGGCACCATAGAGGTAGCAGTAAATAGGTTTTTTTTTTTTTAATTCACAAACTTAGTGCACACGATGTTCTAAATTCAATTTACTTTATCCTCTAGAGAATAAAAACGGCTTTTGCACTCAGATATCGAAGAGTATAAATACTCTTTCCGAGATGGTGGGATGAAAAATAATTTTAAACATAGGTTTACAATTGGTGCAGAGATCGGTGGACAAAGACACAAAATACAGTCGAATTGAGCACCTCCTCTTTTTTAAAGTCGGTTAAAAATAGTACATACTACATTATTAAATCGGTCAAAAAAAATTGCCACCATACAAAAGGAACCTTGGCCTAAAAAATATATATTCTGCAACTCTACATCTTTCAATACTGACTGTGGTCTGAGCATTGAAATGTAATACCAAGAATTACGTCTAGTTCTAAATTAGAGTAAGCACGAAATTGTCAACATCATGTCTTTAACATTGTCACTTAGATTTTAAGATTCATTTTAGATTAAACATTTTTGTACTCATAACTTTTTATATTCAAGCGACATTTTAAATTTATAGCCTTTTAGCTTTCTTCGATGAAAGGACTTAAATAAATATTATTTTGCAATTGTAATTAAACTTTATGTTAGAGTGTTAAGGTGTATAATAAACTGAAGTTGTTAATATTATTAAACTTTTTTCTATGAAATATAGATGTTTACGTGTGTGCAAAACGTGGACACTTTAGCGATACATTTTTGTTCCTGATCCTTAATCTAGTACTATTATTGATCGAAGGTTTTGATGTTTTTTTTTATATTCAAAAAGTGGTGATTTTCAACATAGTTTGAATTAATTACTTTTGATTTATATTGATTTTTCTTTTAATTGTTAAAATTTTGAATCGAATAATTTGGCATATAAGTAATTCAGTGTTTATTGCGGTGCTCTCGACCGGACTATCGGCTACTTGCTTCACACTTTCTTGTCTTCAAAGTGGGCCTGGATTACACCGACTCTTACCGCTACTACCAGCTATTAAAAGCGCCACTCATCGTACACTGGTATCCCAACGATTGTTCCAAAAGGTAGTAGAACTATAGTCGCAGGTTAAAAAAAGAAAAAAAAATTCACGCAAATTTTGCATTGTCAAAAAAAGCATATCGGTCATTGTAAAAACTTCACGACATATTTGGACAAAAAAAAAATATCCAAAGGAGTTCTTCTCGCAGAAGTAGGGAGCAAATTTTATCTGTTTAGCTGTCAAAGTTTATTAATGAACAAAAATATCTACTATATACAAGGATTAAGAAACTAAAAAAATAAATAACTAAAATAAGAATAAACTATAAAAGGGCGTCAAAAAACTCTTCCCCAACGCTATCAGCTGGTAATGTGCCCAAGAGACTGGCAGCATTGCCACTTGTATGGCGATACTTAACCTCTGGCCAAAGTAAAAGCCAGCCCTTGGCTCACGGGAAGCGTCAACTAGGCGTTTGGATATTTCCTTAAAAAGGCTGTGAGTGCACTCGGACCCCTCGGCCCCAGAGTTTCAACCCCAAACGGCTCGAAAATATAGTTACCACAAAGGTTACTATATTTACGCCGCTTGAGGTTCTCCGCTGCCGCAGCGGCCGGGCCAGCACAGCACGATGAGCTTGAAAGATGTGATGGTTAAGAGTATCGACGCAAGTTGCGTCCCACACTAAAGGCCTACCCATCTTCCAAGGAAACAAATACATGCCGTCCGGTCTTTTGCCATCGTCGCGTGCCTAGCCGTTGGGCTCTAAGACAGCTGGAACGCCGACGGTAACAAGAGCTCGTCGGATGATGTCGTTTATGTTCGCTTGCCGCGCAAAACGGCCCGCACTTCGGCTGCATGACAGGCCGTAGTGTCCGAGGCTGTTGACAGCTTCACCACAGTAACAGCGATGAGGAGTGCAGCAGGCGGCACCAAGACGTAAGGAAGCAGCGAGGCGGAAGGTCGTGTCGTCGAACAAAGTGCCTATGCTCAACGACGGGAGTGCGTGAAGCCAAAGACCCGACTCCCATTCACCCAAAGCAAGCAGTCGCGCACGCTCAGCAGTAGTAGCAGCTGTGTGAAGTAAATTGTCCTGAACTACTCTGCAGAGCGGCTCGTCCCACCGTCTCTGGGAAAATGGATTGTCGGGTTCTTCAGTATTTTATTAATTTTAGATTTGACTCTAGTATTTATTTTATTTTTCATCTAAAGCTCTTCGTCAGATGAACACAAAAGCAAATCCGGTGATTTGATATTGGGGAAGACTGTTAATAGCTAATTTTAGATGGAGCGACAAGTCTCAATCTGACCAATAAGGTCTAGGTATTTTTAAAATATCTATTACATTTTATGATGATTTTCAACAATTTTAACCTGATGATACTTGGAACCAACTATGCTAGCCATGCCGCTGGCATAGCTGGTTCCAAGCTTCATCCTTGAAACATCAAAACATCCACTGAGAAACCAATGCTAGTTACACAGTGTCACCATAATAAAAACACACTTCCTTTTTGGTGATAGAAGAAAATTTAAGTTGGCTTGTGTAGCAGGTATAGGTACCTTACGTGTTTTTGACAGCCTACTTTGCTCTGAAATTTCGTAGCACTACTGCTCAGTGCGAGATATGTGATATTTTAAGTTCAAACATAGGTATAACTTTGTAATGTTGTACCATTGCAATTTTCTACGTTTGATTAGCACCAGTGAGCATAAAAGTACCGTGAACTTTGAGCTTTCACGGAGTCAGTAAATAGAGCTTATTCCATCTATACAGTTTCTTGTAATTCAATGCAAAGATATTATTATATTATTATCATCACAATCTTCTTATTCAACATAACATAACATTACGACTGTATCCTTCGTAGGATATAGCAGACCTGTAGGTACTGATAGTTATAATACCTTTACAATCACATTTCGGGGACAATCCTATTGGTGTCAACGGGGCAGAAATCTGCGGTTTGGGCTGTTACGACGAACTGATGGAATTAAACCCAATTACCAGAAACTGTGAAACCCATTCAGAGTGACACCAACGAGTTTATTTATTGAACGTGAAAATATAAGCAGCTCAAAGAATGTCTATTTAGGTGTAAACAGAAAAAAAAAAACAATTTATTTAGATATCCTGTTTCTGAGTAAAGCACCGGATATTAAATTGCATGTTGCGGAAATCTTTATTGCAGAAAGGTTTTTTATTTATACGGTTGTGTTTCAGAGAAACTGGTGAGCTCAAAGGAAGCCACTATTATTTTAAGTAAGTAACTTTTTCTGCTGTACCTTTCACAGATTTTGTTAGAAATCTGTTGATTTATTATTTTTATTTATACCTAGTAGAAAACAGAGAGAAATACCATTAGGAGACGAAAGTACTCGCAACGAAAAAAAACATTTTTTGTTCATCGTTATGTTCCGTGCATCCTATGCTGTTGTATTTGTTTTCTGTCATCGATAAAATCTTTTACAGATTTGTGAATCGTGTGAAAGGAAATAAAGAAACAGTCGTGAAAGGATTAAACAACTGCAACTTATTTATACGTAGGTAACAGAATGAAATACAGTTCGGATTCGAAAGTACTCGTACCGATGCTGATAATACCATGTTCTTTTCAAACTAATTTGCTTTATGCTTTTTCAAACTGAATACTTGATAGTAGTTTAGTCCTTCATTCGTGCTTTTGGGAATATAAGAAACTAATTACGGAATCCTCTTAGACCAAATCAAATAATCAAATTCGCTCATGATCAGTAGTCCTAATTAAACGTGACTTATACCAACTGTTGATATAATTTCTTTAGATATAACATTTATATACTCTGAAACTTATTTCGTATAATGTTATTGAATACAACGTTTATTTAATCGAAAATCATTAGGCCTATCGTTTAAAATATATGTATAATATTGATACCATCTTTATGGTTAACATCCCGATTCAAATCAATCTGACTCGGATGGGTTATATTAGGTTAGAAGGTTAAGGCACGAGCTGAGTGGAGTGCCAGGTCCCCTCATGCATCAGGTGCATCATTTGGGTTAGGTTTGGTTAGAACAGTGCCCATTAACGAGCGACGGCGAACGAGTGAAGCGAGCTAGCTGCGGGAGCGGCGTGACAGAAACGAATCTTGACTCTACGTAGTCTTGTCTGCCCTACCCCTAGAGTGTTTTTTTTAAAATCGCGTAGACGCTGAGGGTAAGGTGGCCCGCGAGCTGAGGAGCAGGTGGTTTCAACACTGAAACACATCTGCGACGATAAGCTCGCATGGGACCGCCGGAGCCCCGCAGCGCCGGAGCCGTGACAGAAACCATGTCTGCTGCATGTTGCATGCTTGCTTGCATGCTGCATGCTTGCATTTGTTTGTTTTGCTTGTATTTGTTTTGTTTGCTTGCATTGTGTTTTTTACTACGGGTTTTATCATTTTAGATCAAATAGGTTTTATGTGTTTTGAGTGGTATGTCAAACGATTTTATATTCAATATATGTTATGCTTTTACAAATTAGTTACTTTAAAATTATATCAATCGTTTATTATATTAACTGATCATTATATCGAATAAAATTATAGATTCAGTTGTTATATTTTGTAAATATTAGAGATTTTGTGATTATATCATATATTACTTACCCGTCCTAATCCACAAAATTCCCAAACTATCTTGGGGTCGGCTTCCAGTCTAACCGGATTCAGCTGAGTACCTACTAGTAGTCCTAATACAAACAATCAAAACCATTTCCTGAAATTAGGTAATTTATTTATCTCAGAGTCAAAGTTAAAATTAAACCATTTCGTTCAATAAGCCCTTTAAAGACTCTTTTGAATGTCAAATACGGAAATAAGTAGAATTAAATCCATTTCCAATTCGCAGAGGAAGTTACGTATGGAAAAGAATGGGCAAGAAACTCATAGTTTTTTTTCCTAGTCTGCTCTATCCCCTGGCCTGGTGGTCTTCCTTCACTCTTTCCAATTCTGGTCCTCGTTCTAGTTCTGACGGAACCTGCCTTTTAACCCCATCGTTACTCTTTTAAAATGTTTAGCAATTACGTATAACATAATTCTGTGAAAGTAGCTAAAATAAACTAAACGTGCAGTTTCTACGTCTTTTAAGTGTCTTATCTTTCTAACAGCGTACGCTTAGCCGCCCCGCAACACGAAACAGATTTTAAGAGGTCCCCATTGTAATTTATCTAACGTGAGTCCTAGGAAAACTGTTTGATTAATAAATTCCAGTATTCTCCGTTCATTATGATGTCGTATTCGCTACTTCTAATATTTAGTAAAGAGAATGTAATGAAATTGTTTTTTGTTTCACACTCGTTATGTAATATGTAATGTATATCTACGGTTATTATGGAACGAAAATCATCAGTTTCATCCTTTCCATTTTTCATACTTCGAACTGCATTCCTCACTTCATCCATGCTAATTTCCCTCACCATACCCATATTTACTTGTACCTCTTTAAGCACACCGCTCCATTCACTATCAACATTCATAAACTTTTCAGGATAAACCTTCCATCTACCTTTTATTTCATCATCTTTGGACAAAACCTTACTAGTGCCACCTTTGAAACATTTCATATGATTTATATCTCTCGTTCTCCTTTCTCTTGCTTATATAATCCGGTAGAGCTCCTTCTGGCCTCTAGGACTGTCAAGTGAGTCATATAACTTCTCCTATTATACCTTCCCCTTTCGATTCTCCAAACTCTTGTTTTGCTACTCTCCCTAAACAGTCCGCCATCTCTTTCCAACATTCATTCACTGATTTTCCTTCCATATCCTTCATTCTAGTCATCTTATCTACCACCTGGCTTTTAATCCTACTTGCATATTTTTCTTTTTTCTATCACAAGCCATCTTATTTTAGGTGGGGCCGTTCTTTATTCTTATTATTTATTTGTTTTTTGTTCTACTATCATTTTATTGAATTAAGTAAGCTGTTTTTAATGTATGTATTATGATTTGTGCTTTTATTTTTTCTGAGCCTGTACTTATTTTTGATAATTAATAAAAGGGGACTTTAGAGGGCGTTTCTCCATACAAACGTATTCCGCTGTTTTCTTCGTGGAAATGTGTCTTATTAATACATACCCCTATTATTTCTTCTTTTTTCCAAACGTAATCACTAAAAGAATTATGACAATCCAAAAACTTGCAAAAGCTTGACCTGCTGGCGTTTGTACAATATATGGAATAAATGTAAATCAAGTAATTATTTATAATGTTATTTTATTACTTTCATAATTTTTCATGATTATAGTTGATTTTGATGTTTCAAGATAATGGGCTTCGCGCTGCCGATGATTCGAGCTTATAGTTTTTCGAGATTTTGATGCATTGAGGTAGTGAACTGTCGCGCTCATAATTAATCGATTTCAAGTACTCTCGAGCTAACGTTTTCGAGCAAGTGTTATTCGAGTTAACGTCATTCGATTTCGAGTAGGGAACCCAATTTGTTTATGGTTCTAAATTCAATTTTTTGAGTTTTATTTTTGTTGTTAGTTTGGCACAACTGTTACCTAGCTACTTTGGCGCGGAGTTTGAGTCGCATCTGTTGTTTAGATTAAAATACAGTGCTATTTTTACATCTTATCTAATGTATTGCGAAATTCGAACAAAAAATAGGACAAAGAGTTTGTCTTAAATTTTGCATCGCCAATGGATTTTCATTTAGTCGTTTTGGAATCCCTGAAAATGTTACAGAAGGCTAACGGTAAATCGACTTTATCAAAAACACGTGCTTATGAGTGGTACAGAGCGTTCAAAAGAGGTCGAGATGTGATGGAAAATTTGCCTCGCTCTGGCAGGCCATCAACATCTTTCATCAACTGAAGTTAACATCGCAAAAGTGAAGGAAATAGTGACTGAAAACCCCTCATTCAAGTTTGAGAGAGATATCCGCTGAACTTTCTGTGTCTCACGAGTCGATCCGTACCATTTTAAATAATTACTAGGGTCTGAAACATGTTGGCGCGCGGCTAGTTCGTAGTCCTAAAAGACCAGAATTTTCTCCAAAAACTCAATCGCATAAGAGTTGCTGAGGAGATGCTAGAATCGAGTCAATTCCGACCCAACATTCATGAAACGCATTTTTACTGGTAACGTGACGTGGGTTTACGAGTTTGACATGCAAACTAGTCAACAAGCTTCGGAGTGGCGCCTTCCAACTGAACCGAAACCGAAAAAACCACGCCAAAGTCGATTAAAAGTCAAAGTCATGTTGACAGTTTTCTTTGACTATCGCGGTGTTGTGCACTCGGATTTCTTGACGGAAGGTCAAACAACATATTATACGGCATTTAAGATAGCAAAATCGACGAAAAAGGCCATATTTGTGGAAAGAAAATTCTTGGATTTTACACCAAGATAATGCGCCTTCGCATAAGGCCGTCATAGCGATCGAATTTTTTTACCATAGAGCAACTAGATTACTTAACTAAATTCACTAGATATGGCTCCAGCCGACTTCTTCTTTTTCCTTAACTCAAGTTACCACTTCGTGCACCCGTTGTCATTCGGTAGAAGACATAAAGGAGAAATCGCGGCGAGATCTGAACTCAATTCCGGAAAAGCGTTTAGTAAAAGTTTTTATGATTAGATTATTCGTTGGCGTAAGTGTATCGTTTCTGAAGGAGCACACTTTGAAGGCGATTTAATAACTTAGAATGAATAATTAATATTTTGTGTATTATTTATCATTTCCCGGTACTTTCTTGACAAAGAAGTATTTTTTGTCTATGCAATAAGTAGCTCTTGGATTTCATGCGTGGTCGTAAACGCTTTCACTAAGAATTAGGAACTGGATTCGATTTCCCGGTCGGCCAATATTTTATTGGGTTTTTCCATCAGGAATTTCTCAGTAGTCGCCCAGAGTCTGGATTTGATAGCAGTATTCCTGCTCTGTTACATGCGTCTTAAACTGCCAAGAGTACCTACTCGGCACCCAGCCTGTTATAAAAGTGACGATATTTCTGAACATGTTTCAATATAACTTTGATTTTGTTTTATACTAGCTTCTGCTCGCGGCTTCGCCCGCGTGGCCTACAGGAATCAAGTGACATTATTTTTTTTCAGAAACGTACTCACTCCCTTTCAAATGTATATACAGGGTGTAACGGAAAGGGTTTATACATACTTAAGGGTGTGCTGCAGACCATCAAACTGAACATCTTTCTCCATCGGACCAACATCGTCATAGCGAAAAAAATATCAGGTGCCCCATACATTTGGTTGAATAGGTATTGAAATTTTCTATGGGGCAGCAGATAATTTTTTCGTTATTACGATGTTTGTTTGTGGAGAAACTTGTTCAGTTTGATAGTCTGTAGCACACCCTTAAGTATGTATATACCCTTTCCGTTACACCCTGTATACAAACTGACTGACATTGTCATGTCATGTCATGTCAAACACTGTTTTAAACTTGCACGGTTTGTAACTAAACTTCACAACAACAACAATCTATACGTAGGTATAGATTGTTGTTGTTGTTATAATCACGGAAGATATCCGCTGAATCCAATAAGTGATAGTATAAGAGACTATTGTCAATTTCCCAAACAAAGCATTAAGGGCGAAGTGGTCCGTAAAACTGAACTAATCTCTGGAATGAGAATATTTTGGTTTTAACAGGACTCAAAGCGTGTGTGTGACCAGAAGTGAATAAGAAATAATTAATATTGTTTACAACGAAATACTATACATAACGCAGTATTTCATTGTAAATATTTTATTTTTCATTCAAGTGCTAGAATGACCAGGCTGCTCCGTGAGCTTACTTTGGAGCAGGGCACGTATAACTGACACGTAGAACTGTGTGAAAAGCAGTTCCCCTGCTAAATTATCGCAAAATAACGTGTAACGTGAACATGAAAATCGAGATGTTTATTACAGAGAAATGCTACCTACTTACTAATGGGTAAGTACCCCCACGCTGTCCCAAACGCCCTGTGCCACCCTGCGCGGCACTTAGAAATAAAATCACCCTCGCTCCTACTTAAGGTAGGTTGTAATGTAGGTAGGTACCTAATTGATTTCACCTATCTACAACAGCAGGCATGTTATGATTCTGAACTTGGTATTGTTGGAATAATGAATATGTGTAACGCACACATACCTACACTTTATGTAACAAAGAAAGTGACCTCTCGGCGCGAGCGCACGTAAACTTGCGCAGTTACCTTTTTAGCAAGTGTACTAGGTGTACCAGCCTACCAGCTGATGTCGTAACAACTTGTTTATCTTATGTTTTAAAGGTAGTTATCGCCTTCTCTGGACACTTTCAGCAGTAACTACAGACAGACGGAAGTGTTGACATTATTTTCAGTAAGACTTTCTTGAGATTGAATGTGTGTGGTAGCTAAGGAGTTAACGTAGCTACCTCACAAACTAATCAAAGTGAACACGGCTAAAAACACTTTTTAAATTATTAGGGATTTGAGACAAGGATTGAAATTGGTCGCAAGCGCGACTGCAGAACTTGAGATCCATAAAATATGTTATTGTGTTTTTAGATCAGGAATTTCTGAGTAGAAGCCACGAAGCCTAGATTTGTGCCCGGTTGATGGCAATAGTTTTAAGCCCCTATTAGATGTGACCTAAACCAACCTGACAATATGATGCAGAGGTTTTATCTGTTTGCCTCTATTTGCGGAATCATGTCGATTACTTACCTGGCATCTCCACTATGAGTCTGATACTGGCTCGTCAACAGGAGGTTCGTAATATGCTACGCAACTTTGACGTGAACAAAGCCAGTGGGTATTTCAGCTATAGTTCTGAGGACCTGTGCTGTCCAGTGTAATGAAATACCTCTTCCTGCTCTCTCCTGCAACGGGAGTAGTGCCGAAATTAGGGAATTTTGCTAACGTGTAGGTAAAAAAGGTATAGTCGTGCCGACCCTTCAATCTATAGGCCCCACTCGGTCAGGTCCATTCTCTGCAAGACGTGGAACGTTTCCCTTAACAAGACGCTAATGACCTCAACTATCAACAATACGGCTTCTTATGGATCACTGCCAATCTTCTAGCGTCAACCACTAACCGCCGGTCTCGCATGATAAACAAGCTTCCATCGTAAGGCTGGCCCACTGGTTTCTGTTCAGTGGATCACCTGAGAGAGCGGTCGATACGAATAGTTTTTGATGGCCGAGTCCTTCAGATGTCGGTACTCTCTACAGCCCATTTTTGCTTCCTATTAACGACCCTACAGTGCGGCTGAAATCACTCGGGGAGGCCTTGCGGTCGAACGCTTGAACTTGTCTCTCAAGGTAGTTTCGGATAGGGGCGATGCCAATCTTGTCAAGATGAATGTTTAGCAGCCAAGTCCAAGGCGTGCCATTTTTCCACATACCTAGCTCATCTTGGCGCTCCACTATCCTAAAACAAAAATATTTCGAAGACACGAAACAATATAAAAAAAAAAATAGAACTAGAAAAACGTTAATTACGTAAAGAAAAAAAAATCCCGCTTATGACCATACCTTTTAACTCTGTAAGCCAGTTTTATCGCTCTGGTTGCGACGGGTGTTAAAAAAATCTAAAATCAAATCTATTTAGATCTATTCTAATTATATGTCATAGGAAGGAAACATTCAGAGTTTATAAGGGTCGCCGTTATCGAAATAGATAAGGAGGACTATTGAATATTTTTTCGTGTGTCATGGTTTGAAACTTTTGAATTTCTGCGACCCTATAGATAGTCCGACGTAGCTGCTCCATAGAACTTTCTTCTTATAGCATGCATCATGCGAACCTAACGTACTCCTAGCGCCCTCTAGTACTCCGGCCGGAAAATATTACAATGATTGTACACGCGTGCTTGAACCAATGAACACTTTCTTGTCTTCGTTAGCATGATGGCTAATATTATTGAAACTACTTATTATTAATGGTAGGTAGTAATCAGTTTTTTTTTTTGTTATAAAAAAACATCACCTAATGTATTTTATTTTGTTGTAGGTGTGATGAGTATAAAAAGACTCACTATCTAATTTGAAAAAAAATAAAGTTTGACATTTCCTACGTCATCATCGTCGACGTCGTCCGGCGGCCGTCCGTCGGGGGATCATGACGACATCAAAATGTCTTTGTTGGCACGCTTCTGCTAATTCGTCTATGATTTTTGTTATTTAGCAAAGGGAAGACACTTTTCACTAGATTTATAATTAGTTAACATTGATAGCGCTTGCCTTGAGTTTGAAACTACATAAAAATGCCTCCGGTAAGCAATTTATTGTAATTTGTATTTTCAGGTGATTGAGCACATTTTGTAGATTATATTTTAATTATTCACTGAACCCACATAATCCGATGCGGTCATTATAAAAACACATTCTTTCATCACACTTACTATAAATCCATTGTATCATATAACTTATTTTTATATCAGAAATCTCATTAGGGGAATATGCGGTGTCACTATTATTTACTACTTTGAAATTGCTGCTCTAGAATAATGGTAAAATAGGCTGCCGTTGGGCCTACTAGGAAAAATATTCACGATGTTTTCCTGTAAAGTAAACAGTACACATCATCTTCCTGTTTATCCCATTATATTTACGGTCGGCACAACACGGTTTCTTTTTCCATTCTCCCTTGTCAAACGTCACAGGCAAAATTTACTCCTTTCTTTCACTTTCATATCATTCCTTACACCATCCACTAGTACAGTCCTGTACATAAATTATCATACATTATATGAACAATATACATTTTTGGGACATTCAACAACTTAGTGATCACTTTAGAACAATAATATCTCAATGTAGTTTTGCCATAATAAGCCAATCTACAAAATTTTATTAATTCAGATTGATATGTCAAACTGATCCAACATTCTAAGTTTGATGTTACTATTCAGTAACATGACCAACCCGCACTGGGCCAGTGTGGAGGATTACAGCCCACTCCCTCTCATAGAGAGCAGGCCTGTGTCCCAGCAGCGGGAACATTATAGGCTGATGATGATTCAGTAACATCAGTCTCATTTACACATCGAAATAATGCTTAGACCAGATTTAAATTAATTAAGCAGTATTTTCTATCCAAAATCAGTAACTTAAGAAAAAAATTGGTGTGGGGGCACATTTTGGTAAAAACACTCAAGTATGAAACAATTTTGTGAACAAATTGGACATTTATTATCATAGATATTATTCCAACCCAAGAGTGATAATAATTACCAAGTAGGTCCATGTTTATACACATCATCACCTTCCTAAACTTATCCCAACGATATTGGTGTGGTCTTCCAGTTTAAGCAGATGCAGCTAAATACTACTGTTTTATGTGGAGTCGATGGACTACCTGTAACTATAACGACTGTCAAAGAAACATATCTGAATTAATTTTAAACAATTTCTATTACAGCCTCCAAAAGGGAAAGCCCCCACCAAAGGTGCTAAACAGATTTTGATGGAGAATGTGTCAACTATTAGCTTTTACCGCATGATGGCACTTGGAGCAAGTGCAGCTTATGGTGTTGTATCCCTTGGATTCTTTTGGGACAACTTAACCGCTGGAATTATTGTGAGTTAACTGCCTTTTAAACTATCCAATGCTGCACAATTCCTGTATTATTTAGTTATACACATGATAAAATTGTTCTCATTTCCTTTTCAGTTCCTGAACATTCTTGTTCTATCAATATACATAGGGTGCTACCAAATGATGAGATACATCAGTCGGCCTACATATACAGAAAACAATCAACTTATTGACCCCGGTCTTGATTTGAATATGGAGGGTGGCATGGGCGAGTAAGTACTAAAGTTATTTTGCTGCTGCAGATAGTTTAGTACTTGCTGTTTGCTTGCAGTTTCATCCATTTCTCTTTTTTCTCGGCTGCAAAGAGTCGAAGCGTGATGTTAAATAGCTAGCTAAAAGAGTATTTCAAATCCGATTGGTAGTTACAGAGATTAGTGTACCTACATGGACAAACTATTTTAAAGAAAACATGAATCGAACCATAGAAAATATTATAGATACTAATTATGATGCAGTAATATTAAAAAGAGTGATAGAAGAATAACTAAAAATCATTTTCTTAAGACTGGAATGATATGAAGAACAAGTAACATTATATTGGTGTATTACATAATTAAGTGTCACACTGAAATAAATTATAATAACAAAAGGGTTTAGTACAACCATTTACACAAAGTTCAAGTCATTAAAGACATTAGTATAATAATTAAGAAACAAATTTGTCACAAATAGTAGTATGTGTTACCGTAAGACCATGGGTTGCCATTAATATTTCTGTGTTTTTAGCATTCCTTGAAATGGTTGATACTAGACCTAATTTGCAACCATTTTGCCTGCGATAACTAAGGGCCCAAACTGCGTTGTTTTGGTGAAATCGAACTTTTATTTTACTTTTATTTCTCCACCTTAGGCAACTTATTTTGAGAAAACTGCGCCTGTCAGGATGTTTTTCTGATAGCTCAAAAACGAATGCATCATTCGAAAAATAATTAGTCAAAAAAGTACTTTTGCCTTTAGTAATTAAGCACCGTAGAGGTCATTTGTAATTTTCTTAAAATTCCCTTTTTTTAGAGGTAGTTTTCAAGCTATTGACCAGAAAACAATAGTTGTTCCTAACAAGGTAGTATTTTAATTAAATTAGTTAATACAGTGTATTCGATGCACGTCTTCTTCGTTACTGATTTTCTTTTTACTACTATGTGATGTGTGATGTTTGCTATTTGACTTATTGGTCCTGATGGATAAGCACGCGTAGAAACATGACCGCCGTAGAAACGAGCTATGTCGACGGAGGAAACGACAAACTGACACTGTTGTGTCAGTTTGTCGTTTGTTGAGTTTCTACAGTGGTCATGCTACGCGTGCTAGTCACGACGGTAAGAACTTTCTCTATCTGCTGTATTTTAACATATCCTAGACAGAGAAAGAAGACCGACAGAAAAAGGTACTGCCACCCTCCTGGTCCTGATACCGCTTAAAAGGCGTTAAAATAAACCATATGATGATCGAGACAGATCTTACCTGATGTGATCGGTCAGGACTCTGCGCATTCAATCAAAAAACCAACATCACATAGAAAGAACAAGAAAATCTCTAGCAAGGAAGACGTCCGTCGAAAAAATTGTAGCACCCAGTTTTATTAAAATACTACCTTGTCAGGAACAACCATTGTTTTCTGTTCATTCACTTGCTAAATGTGGGTATTGTGGCACCATTTTAGAAAGCTTATGAAATATGGTAGTCTTTCCTGTAATTTGTACTACAAGTGTTACTATATTGAGGAAACTGCCTCAAAAAAAGGGAAAAAAGGGAAGCTTCAATAAAAACAATTAATCAATTTCTAAAGGCAGGTGAACTTTTATGACAAATTGGTATTCGAAGGCTGCATTCGTTCATGAGCTACCTATCAGCTGTTTATGGTGGTGAGGTGGAAAATTCCCAAAAAGCTTTAAAAGTTCGATTTCACCAAAACAACCAGTTTGGACTCCATATTCCAGGGATCTCCCATAGCGACATGGAGAGAGCGACTGTCGCAACCCCGTGCAGGGCACGCCACAATAGTGGCGATAAGTCCCCTCTTTGAGGAGTGGCTAGAGAGGCGCCACGGCGCCCTCACCTTCCGCCTGACGCAGGTCCTCACCAGACACGGTTGTTTCGGGAGGTTCCTGCACCGAATCGGGCGGGAGGAAACGCCCGGGTGTCACCACTGCGAGGATCGGCCGGAGGACACGGTGGAGCACACTGTGGAGCTATGCCCCGCTTGGGCTGAGCACCGCCGTGTCCTCGTAGCGGCGATTGGCGGCGGCGACCTCTCGCGTCCGGCCCTGGTTCAATCCATGGTCCGGAGCGAGAGGGAATGGGAAGCCGTCGCCTCCTTCTGCGAAGCAGTCATGCTAGCGAAGGAGGTGGCGGAACGTGAGAGGGAGAGAACCTCACGTCCCAGCCGCCGCGGGAGACGCCCCGGGCGTCGGGGGGCAACCAGTGGCCCCCGGCCACCGTAGGCGCGGGCCTGTGGACGGTGACTAATGGGCTAGCTCACCGTCAGACCGTGCCGACGGCGCGTTCGTGTTCCACGCGCGCCTCAAGGAGATGTCAGCAAATCGGAAGGGGTCCGAGAGGGCCGATGCCTGCCAGGGCTGCGGGTTGTTCGAAAGAGATACCGTGCCCCTGGAACGCAAAGGGCTAAGAAGGAACATGGATGGGTTTTAGTCAGTCAAGTCTGACACTCCCTTCCGCTCCGCCCAGAGCGGAAGAAGTCAATTGATGATTTACCATCCGAAAAAAAAAAAAAAAAAAAAAAAAGGGATCTCCCATTTCAAGGAATGCTCCCAATTACCAATCATCCTATTTAATACGAATAAATAGCGGTTTATTACAAGGTGCATTGTCCTTACCCATATTTCAATCCTACAGTTTTATAAAAACTAATTTAAAAACCTGAAGAGTATGTTTGGTTGAACGCGTTAATCTCGGGAACTACTGGTTTGAATTTATAATGTTTTAGTGTTGGATATCCCATTTATTGAATAGGAGCAGAGCATCAATGAAAAAGTTGCCGAAACGGGGAAAATGTGGCGCAGACGAAATTCGCGGGTCAGCTAGCTAAAATTGAAAAGCTTAGACTTTTAATCGCAATTTGAAAACGATATTTTCCTAATAAAATTTGAATAGAAAAATGTTGGCATATACACACCACATGGGATTAGACAGCACAACAAATGCATAAGTTAATAATAACAAAACAACGATAGAGGAAACACTACATTTCTAATAACCCAATGGGTAATTATTTATTGGAAATGTTTATTTTTCAGACATGTGAAAGACATTGTGATATTATCATCGATAACACACGTTCTCGCAGCAGTATCTAATTACTTCTGGCTGTTGCTACTGCTCCTGCCGGCACGGGCATTCTGGCTGCTATGGGTCAATGTGCTCGGCCCCTGGTTCTTCCAAGAGGCACCTAAAGACACGGAACAAGATGAAAAGAAAAAGAAAAAAATGGAAAGAAAGATGAAAAGATATCAACAGTAACACTAATTATGTTTTCAAAACAGCTATAAGTAAATGCTCAGTTCTCAAACAAATGACATGGTTAATTAGTAGAATAATTTTATTGATAGGCAACAAAGAATTGCTTGCTACCAGATAAGGCACCTTGTTGCAATGTTTGGTTTACGGTTACATGTTATTATATGTATATAAAAATATTAATATTCTATTATTGTAGGCACAATTATATTTATCAGATGCTATTTAATATGAAATCAGATGCTTTTTTATAAATTGTTTTTCTGTTATTACAATATCTGTAGTTTTCAATACTTTAAGCAAACTATTAAGTATTTATTTCTTGTGTAGGAAGTACCATGTATTTTGCTGCTCAAGGGGTTGCAAAAGAATATTATTATCTTTTCTTTTGGATGCATAATCTATTTTACAAGTAGCGGTTTTCCAAATTCTTGTTTTTTTCAATCACATCTAAGTAACATTTATTTATAATTATTCATTTTTGTAGAAAAAACAAATAATTATATTTTTACTAGTTTGAACATGATAGTGCAATTATGTAGGTGCTTCTCTAGGCATTGGATTGCATGCGATGATGTTGTGTACAATGTATAATTTTCTTATATCTAAGATGGTGGTGTAACCAAGAAGTAATTGTGTAATATCACCGACTTATATATTAAAATTTTACATATTGTTGTTATAATTGACTGATCTAATGATTCAAACAAAAACTGCCATTATTGAATAGCTCGTTTTTCTATGAAAGACCTTAAGACTAATAAAATAAATGTTTCACATTGTTAATTGTAATTCGGACAGTAATAATGTAATTTTGTATTTTTGCAAATATATTTAAATCATGAGCGCATGCTGAATACATTGTCTTTGTCTATATTTATAAAATGATTATTAAGATATTTTATTTATTCATTGTACAATCACAGTTTTCTGTGATTACACTTGTATTGTGTAATGGATAATAGCTAAATATTTTAATGTTTTTAGATAACTTATAATTTCTTTAATTGGATAGCTGAATAGTGATAGTAAATATCCTCAAAAACATTTATACAATTTTGTGTCATCTGTAAAGTCAAGTTAGTTGTTAACTCTCTCTGCTTACTAACAAAATTTATATTTGTACTTATTCTCTTTCTTGCTATCTGAGAAATTATTTGTTATGGAATAAGGTATTTACTTGTAGTTTGTTATCACTTCGTTCATTTTATCTTATTATCACGTAAAAAATTATATTCAGTCAATGGTTTCTGGGTGTCCTTTAGGTTCAAGTACATTAAGTGTTTGTTGAGTTAATCAATCATTATGTAAGTGTTATGGACTTTGTAAGCAATAAGTTTAATTTTAGCTTTGAAACTATTGAGGGCAGAAACTTCATAATTGATGGGGTAAATAAGTACCTGATTGACATGCAATTGCTCACGGAAATCAAGTCCTTAATTTAGTTAATTATATTGTATCTGAAAGTTCCCTGAATTATTTCTATATGAAAACAAAATCATTATCGTGCCTTCACAAAGTATATAATTATGTCATGCTGATTTCTCGTAGTCACGTTTCAGTCAGTATGACATTTTTGAACAATCAATTATACAAGTTACACTTACAACGGAAATAATAGCTAAGACTTATTCATAATCAAGCTGGTGGCGATATTACTAAATATTAAATAGATTAGTTCATGTAGATTATTTATCAAAGAGTTACAGTATGTAGGTAGTTCCTAAACATAATATTAATGCAACAAATAGCCTTCACACGTCTCAAACACCACTGATTACATAAAATTACATGTAGATTTATTTTTGCACAAGCAGCAAACAATATAATAATACATATGTAAAGATTTTATAGAACAATAATAATGTTATACAAACGTCTTGTTGGCCACTTTGATCTGGAACTTAGTCTGGAGAGATGGTCAAGTGCGAGCTTGGCTCTTGCCCAGACGTCCCCACTGCCTTTATGCCTGCCCGGTGCCTTAATGTGTGCTCTTCGTGAGTGCATTACCGTTATAAACTGTTATTGAGTATACGGCTTATTCCTTATTGTGTAATTCAGAGCGGTCAATGTGCACACACTATAAACAAATATGTAAAATTCTCGTGTCACAATGTTAGTTACCATACTCCTCCGAAACGGCTGAACCGATTTGTATGAAATTTTGTGTGCATATCGGGTAGGTCTGAGAATCGGCCAACATTAATTTTTCATATCCATAAAAAAAAACCCGCGAACGAAGTCGCGGACAGCAGCTAGTAAACAAATAAAACCTACCAAAAATACAAAAGAACCTTCGACATATTCATCTTCTTTACAACTTTCATTATTGTTTGCCCTAAACCTGAAAGATGTCACCATGAACAACTTTAACTATTGGACCAACCCTGACATCGTGAAAAACTTATTATCTAGAACAGTTGTTCAAAATTTTCGATATGTCACAGTTGGTCACTTAGTAAAAAGTTGTTCATATTCATTATAAGTAAAAGCACTTACAATATTTTACACTATTTATTATATCTTGTAACACTTTATAACATTTTCTTTCCTAATCATGTTCCTCTTCTTCTATCGTAGGGTAGGAAGCTAGCTGATTATCAGAGTTGCCTTAGCTAGAATTTTTTACTTGAATATGTGCACATTTTCAATATATTATACAAAACAATGTAAGTAAATAGGTAAATGATTGATTAATAATTTCTGCTATTTGTTATGAGCTCTGTACGAATATAGTAGGTAAATAAATTTATTGAATTATTTATAAACATTGTGTTTAGTTTTTAACACCCTTCTCCTGTAACAAACAAAACTATCATATCTTGGACGTCAATTTTAAAATCCCTCTTATTCTCGTATCGAAATAAAACTGCATGTATGTTCGTATGACTATACTATAATTTGGTATCTAGAAGCTGATGTGATGATGAAGCCAGTAGGTGAATAGTGGAACTCCTCATTGGTTACGAGTAAACCCCTCAACTTTGGCCTCTTATGATTGGTTTTGGCGAGTCTAATAAAATGGGCTTTTTGACGAAGATCTGATGGTGGAGCCAGGAGTTAGATAGTGGGATTCCTTAGTGTCTACTAGTAAACACCTACCAAATTTATGGTCATAAAATTCGTTTTAAAAAGTCCAATATATTGCACTTGATGTCGAGGGGTTAATGATTGAGCCGTGAGGTGGATAGTGGAACTCTTCTGTGGCTACTAGTAAATCTCTCGAGTTTCGGATTATATGATTCGTTTTGACGAGTCCAATTGATTGCACTTGGTGTTGACGGTCTAATGATGGAACCAAGAGGTGGATAGTGGAACTCTTCAATGGCTTCTAGTAAACCCCTCGTTATGGGTTTTGTTTTTGTTTGACTGGTTTCATTGCTGTGGGGCTCGAAATATTCCACCAACCCAAGGTGAGAATGGTGCCCAATGTTAAGAGTAAACGGGTTTTTTTTTATTTAACGTTTTTTATATTTTTAACTTTTTTTTTAACCTTATAATGAGGCAACTTAACTTTATTTCATGTGTATGTAATCGTGAAATTATATAATGAGTTTATGTATTTGTGAAATTGTATTTAATTTTTGTTCTGTATCATCCTAAATCGTCTTTGCAAACGACATGGAGTCTGATGGAGGTAACTCTTTCGTTATTTTTTGATGGTTATTTTTAATATCTATTTACGTTTTGTAGAGTTTAATAAAAACCCTATCAGTATTAGGTAATAATTTCGATGTTTTTTTTTTGCAATAGTAAAATTAAAATTAATTCAATATTTCGTTTTTAGGGTTCCGTAATCAACACACAGACGGATACGGCGAAACTGTAAGGGTTCCTACCCTTATAGTTTCGCCATGTCCGTCTATTTGTCTTAGTTCAAATTGGTTCAATTCGGTCCGCGGTTTAGTTCAAATACTATTGGTACTAGAAAGTTGTAATTTGGCATGATTATAAACGTGACGCCGAAAACGTGGTGAAATAAAATTTTGGAAAAAAATATTTATGTTACCTCCCCTGCATGTAAAATTGGGATGATAATTTGTTTTTTCGTCCCTCCCATAGTGTGGGATATCGTTGGATAGGTCTTTTGGACCGTTTTTTGATTAAGTAATCCGTTCGTGACTTATCAAGCTTTAAAGTACCAATTTTCGTTAGAGTCAAGTGTCCTCCCTCTACCAACTAAACGGTTGTAGTTCTTTAGAAAGACAAATGTTACAGCAGTAGTACCTATATATAACGAAGATTAAAGGAAAACTATCACACTTAAGTGGGCTTTATAAGTTTACGAGTACCTAATAGTCAACTAATTGTATTTGACTCGAAAATTTCGAAGAACTCCATAGAAATGTCGATACATGGCGTTAAGCGTCAGTTGTATTGCGCTAAGGTTTCATTACTAAATAAGTTTTATATAAAAAAAAACAGTTGTTGTTGTTGTTGTTTGTTTAGGAACTCAAATTAGGTAGGTAGTCATGATTGGCTTTTAGTTAAAGCATGGTACATAACTATCAGTCAGCGAATACGACCCGCACTTAGCTGTTATAAAAACTACGGGACCCTACACTACGCGTGGCTCGTGGTTTGACAGATTGTTGTAGCTTGATGTGTTAGCATCTGTACGTCAGACGTAATCCTACACTGTGCAAGCAGAATTATCCGGGATATTAGGATATAAGTAGGTACCTACATATATATACAACAAAATCAAAATCAAAAGTCATTTATTCAAATTAGGCTGATAATCAGCACTTTTTGAACGTCAAAATTACAAGAGACAGTCCCCCAAAACGCCCGCCCTTCGCCACTTCCTAGTGTTTTAGCTGGGAAGAAGAAGTGGCGGAACAAACTCCCCAGCAACACATCTGTCGGTTAGGTTAGAAGAACCAGATTCTACACAATAGTGTTCAAGTTCATATAAACAAAGAATCTAATTAATGTCACATGTCAGCTAGCACACACCAATAATAAAATGATAAAAAAAAACAATAATTATTAAAGCATAAAGGGCGTGCCCGCTTACACGTGCATACAGACGAAAAATAATAAATAAAAATAAAGTAATATAAAAAAAGATAATAAAAAAATTAAGTAGAAGATCTATGCATGAAGTTATAAAACAATCAGTAAGCTACTTTGGAGAAAGAACATAAACATTGTCTTGAGTTCAACCCAGCGACCAACTATTCCTGTCGTTTAAATAGTCGTTAATGGAATAGTAGGCCTTTGAACAAAGGTTAGATTTTACTTTAGCTTTAAACGCATTAAATGGCAAGTCTAAAAAGGAAGATGGTAGCTTGTTGTAAAAGGTTATACCAAGCCCTACGAATGAATTATGAACTTTATGAAGCCGGTGAAAGGGAGCACGTAGTTTATGCTTATTTCGAGTGTTTATGTTGTGAATATCACTGTTTTTACTGTATAAATGGATATTTTGTCTTATATATAAAATGTTAGCGAAGATGAATTGTGAAGCCACCGTGAGAATACCAATCTCTCAGAGATACTCGTGCACCCAGCTGGTAAATTGCACGAACCGCTCGTTTTTGAAGAACGAATATATTTTGGATATCAGCGGCTTTGTCCCACAGCAGAATACCATAAGTCATAACACTGTGAAAATAACTAAAATAGACTAACCGTGCTGTATCAACGTCAGTGTATTGTCTGACTTTTCTGATGGCGTATGCGGCCGAACTAAGCCTCCCAGCTAGGCTTGATATGTGTAGACCCCATTGTAATTTTGAATCTACTGTTATACCCAGAAACACAGCTGAGTCAACAGTTTTAAGCTCCTCATTGCCGAGAACAATGTTGGGACCTAGATTTTTAACATTAGGTAAAGCGAATTTAATACTTTTAGTTTTTTTGGCATTAAGAACAAGGTTATTTGTTGTGAACCAATCCGTGACCATTGATAGAGCGCTGTTAACGTCTCCGAAATCGTGTCTATTTCTATCTACTTTAAAGATAAGAGAGGTATCATCTGCAAATAGTACAACGTCACAAATACCCTTCAAATAATATGGTAAGTCATTAATGTAAACTAAGAATAAAAACGGTCCCAGTATTGAGCCTTGAGGTACACCTAGCTGAACAGGTAGCCCGGATGATTTCGCGCCATTAACATCTACACATTGGAATCTATTTTGTAAATACGAGTCTATTACATTCAGGGTTTCATTTTGAACACCGTAATAACGTAGTTTCCGTAAAAGCGTGTCGTGGTGTACGCAATCAAAAGCTTTCGAGAGATCGCAGAAAACACCGATTGCATTTTGCGCGTTTTCCCATGCGTTAAATATGTGTTTCAACAAAGCAACCCCCGCATCTGTAGTCGAACGACCTTTGGTAAAGCCATATTGATCGTTGTGAAGAAGGTTGTTTAAATTAAAATGTCTTAGCAACTGTTTAAGTATTAACTTTTCAAAAATTTTGCTAAATGCAGGTAAAATAGAAATTGGTCTGAAGTTACCAATATCATTCTTACTGCCTGATTTAAATAGAGGGATGACTTTACTGCTCTTCATGAGGTCAGGGAAAGTACCTAAATCAACACATTTGTTAAAAGTAACAGCAAGATAGGGGGCTAAGATTTCTATTATATTACTCAAAAGTTTAATGGAAATGCCCCAGTAATCACCTGTGTTTTTAGACTTAATTGAATTAAAAACATTAACTATATCACGAGGTGTTACATGTTCAAAACTAAATACGAGACCACATTTAGGCACGCTACTATGCAAAAGGTTTTCAGCTTTAGACGGCGACGAACTTAGAGCGAGTCGTAGCTATAGGTATGCTAGCAAAATACTCATTAAATACCTCAGCTACGTCGGCTGGATTATTAACTAATTTGTTATCAACCATGATTTCAAGTTGATTGTCTTGTTTAATAGATTTATCCGTTTCATTGTTTATAATTTTCCAAGTGGCTTTAACTTTATTATTAGAATTTTTTATAGTGTCTGCTAAAAATTTTGATTTTGCAATACCACAAATTCTTTTAAATAATTTTGAATAATTTTTAACATACGCAAGAAAAGTTGTATCAAACCGGTATTTTTTCAGACCATATAACTCGTATAATCTAGCTCGACTTTTATAAATACCTGGTGTAGCCCATTGGTTGAAGCCAGCGGAAGGCCCACTAATGTTAATAGTTTTAGACTTGAAAATAGATTGGTATTCATTTTGAACAACATCAAAAAGGGCTTCATAAATTTCATTAGGAGTTTCGTGATCCACTATTGACGGTGTAACTTTAAGTGCTATATTATTTTTAAATTTATTGCAACGACTAGCTGTATAAGGCCTACATTCTATTTTGCGCGGCTTTTTATTTAATGGCATAGGGAAGCTAGCTATTAATCCACAGTGATCAGAAGATAAGTCACTTAACACTAATTTATTTTCGGCATGACAATCACTAAACATGTTATCAAGACAAGTCGACGAAGACGCCGTGATCCTTGTTGGTTCAAAAAACAAGTTAACCAAATTAAAAGATCTAAACAGATTGAGAAGCCTGATACTTAATGGAGTAACTTCTAAAATATTAACATTAAAATCTCCACATAAAATTATATTTTTATTACTTGATTTTAACTTATTAAGTGAATCCTCCATTACAGATTCGAAACAAGTAAAGTCACCAGAAGGGGGTCTATAAACACAAATTATAATGAATCGCTCAAGTTCAACACAAGACAACTCAATAGTGCGCTCAATGGAAAGATTAACTAAGTCTAAACGTTGTTTACATTTTAGCTTGTTTGACACAAGAACTAAAGATCCACCGCGAATAGCATTTTTTCTAACAAATGCACTCTGTACAATAAAGGAATCATCATTGATAAACGCTACTTCATGTTCTTTCAACCAATGTTCAGTTAGACATAACACCTGAACATCATAGTTCTCCATAAACAAACTTAATTCTAAATCTTTGCCGGACAATCCCTGCATATTTTGATGCACAACATTCAACATATGCAGCTTACCCGTTGTCGCACCTAATAGTTTAAAGAACAAGGTGTATCGATAGTAGTGTTAGTATCAAAAATAGTGTTAGTAACAATAGAAGTGTTAGTATCACGAGTAAACATTGGTACAACAGGGGTACCAGTGTTGCTGTGTATATTGTATGCTAAAAGACCAGCAATATGTTGCTTACAACTAGGTGGTAAAAACATGGTGTGGTTATTGAGCCTGTAATCAGAGATAAATTGATTACAGTCAAAATATAAAATAACGTCACTGTGACGACTTGTCCTATTATAAATTAACATATTTAAATCATAAATGCACCTATTTTGGTCAACAGACAAATATTGAGAATAAGGCAGGGCACAGAAAATAAATTTGCAATTAATTGTCTCGTTGAGATGTAACATCAAATGGACACATTCAACTATGACCTTTTTTCTTACATTTAAACTATTCCCATATAATAACAACAACAATATATACAACAATATACAACAATAAATAAAATAACAGTAGAATTGGGATTTATTTTAGTCAATTTGATATTACTAATTAATTAACAGTCCGACAAACAACCATTGGTGAGTAGTTCACTAGAGACAACACCTGACTGGAGGATCCTCCCTCTCAATTGAGGTTGACGAAGGTTCCATTTGTTAAATAGCAATAGTCGGAGAAGACAGGAAGAAACGCGCCATCTAGGGCTGACTTCAGCACTGGAGTTTATTTAGAAATTTAAGTAGGTACCTCATTAATTCCATTCAGTCATAGTTGCATAGGTATTTATTTTATTTATATTTCCTTCATTCATTTCGTTTAAGAATGCAGCCGAGTTGCAAAATCTAGCTCAAAAATTTTAGCACCCTGCTGGGATAAGCATAAAACACGGCCCTAACTTAAAAAAGCTGAGTCAATGTAAAGAGAGTAGTTAAGTATTTTAGGATACCTAATATCTACTCTTTCATGTAATAAAGCAATAGTGCTTTATTACATGAAAGAGTACTTAATCCCACGCTAAATAGCGGCAATTCCAGCCGGAACCCTGACCGCATACACAGCATACGTCCACACACAGTTCATCACTGAATTTCTGATCTTATCACAGGTCAAATAAAATTAACAGTAGTGTCAGATAATGCTCAATTTTTAGGGTTCCGGAGGTGTGTAGAAATAAATTCCATTTAAATTTGTCCACTCTTGAAAGATAATGGAGACCGCCACCGACAAACAAGCTTCAAAAGGTTCCTTGTGTCTAGCTAAAGAGTTGAATAAGAAGTGATTTTAGCAGCAAACGGTGCCTCTTTCCATGTGCAGGTTAAGTGAAGTAAAAATCCCACGGTATTATTCCTAATGACCGGTCATCTTTTCAAGGTTTCGCAGATTAAAGAAGGTACCAGCTAGTTATAATTTTAGGATGTGGTTTTTAAAGAGGTTGGTGATTTTTGCATGATGCGTGCCTTACTTATTTATTTTTAAAATAGTGCCACTCATAAAACCTGTATCAAGCAAGAGCTCGCATCCGTACCACCTACATTATAAGAGACAAAATCTTTTAAAGCGTCACATTTCCGAGGTAGGTATAGGCCACCAAAATTATCAGCACAACTTTGACAGGTTATATTCTATTTTTATCAGTGGCTAATAAAATCAATGTTGTATGATTGCGCAGATTTGAGAGGTCAAATAAATCAAAGACTTTTCCGTTTTTACTCCCTTTTAGATGTGTCGACGTCGATGTGGTGTCTATCTATATATCTTGGGTAGCTTCACTACTTTTTTGAAAAGGCTTTCTCTAAAGCCCGGTCTCCCTAAAGAGACCTTTGCGGATAGGAGACCGGGTAGAATGGGATTTTGCACAATAAACCCAGCCGTGTCCAACCCTGTGTCCCAGCAGTGGGAACATTATAGGTTGATGTTGATGATGATGAAACCCACCCCGGTGTTCACAATCACAATCAGTGAATGAAAAGTGGCACCATTTCCTTTTAAAAGAATTGTTCCGTTCGTAATCCCCTATGTGCAACGTCTCTTACGGCATATTCCAGGGGAGACTGTATCTAAGAGCTACCTGTAGCGAGTGGTGGATGGTCTGTTAAAAATGGTCCCTCCAGCAGGCTAACACTAGAGGGCAAACGTCTACGAAGCAAATGACATTAACACCAATGGGCCTCCACGTTAGCGTTGATGTCGTTTGTCGTTTTCAACACGCAGAACCCGTCAATCGTAAGCGAGGTTCCGTAAGAGTGCCCTAAAACTGCCCCCTGTGAGACTACACAGAATCGTCCAGAGATGAACGCTACTGTTCCGGTGGACAATAGCTATTGTGTTTATAGCAAAGACAAGCCCGGTGCAGGCAACGTATGATCGCATCCCAAAGAGACAAAGAGTTAAAGGCGTTGACGATATCTAAACGTCTGCCAACTCTGTTCCTATAGCAAGTAGACGCGTAGGATCGCATCCACGTTCGAACGCTGCTGGCGGAAGCCATACCTACTGGTAATAGGTGATATCGAGAACAAGAGACAGATGGCCAACGGCATTTGTGTTCTTTTGAATAGTTCGGAAATCGCGTATAGCCGGCAAAGGTCTTCCCATGGAACCTCTGTCCAACACTTACAAGAGCTCCTGTAAGTACATTTACTTACCTACGGAGCCATTTATTTTATGTAAGTAGCTTGATAACTAGGATTTTTCCTTAAAAATAACATGCGCAACCCCGAAAAGCAAAATGAATTCGCGCCTAACCAAGTTTTATTCTCATAATTTTATTGTTACCTAGATGCGTCTCGACAATTACTCAACTAGGCACCTATCTTGTTTGAAATTAAATAGAAGTTATTAAACTGTAAGTACATACATACCGCCTAGCAAAATATATTGTATGTAAAATAAAAATAAAAGTTTTCCAACCCGCTTTGAATATCTACAAAGCAACACTATTTAACGGTAGAAAATCAACACTATTTGAACTATCACGTCGAACTGATAGTGTAGACAACACCAGACCCACTTACTATGTATTTTCCAAATAACACACACCTATTTCAAAGTGATAATAGTAAGTCTAAATATACACAGTACCACAACAGTGGTCATACGGCTTCCAAACAAGACGGCATTATTGTAGAGGACATACGCAGTGACCAGCAACTTGGAGACTTCACCCCGCCGGGTGCCAGCGGTTTACCAACTGCGGCAAGTGGTCGCTTATTTCTACCAGACGTAGGTAGTATACCGATTAACGCTATGAAGAGATCACGAGTCTGACAGACCCCTCCTCTCTCCTCGGTGCGGAGGACACCCATTGAGATTTCCACATAAAAAAAGGTTAGGTTACGTTTTGCGGGTTTATTGCACTATGTTCACCTGGGTGATATTACCTCGCTGAATAAAGTAGATTTTTTGGTGTCCTCATTTTACTTTTCGGAAGAATTACACATAGGTGAGATTACCCAGGTGAACAAACGCGACTGTTAGTATTCATGTGGTGGACTTTTATCACCCATGCACATAAAACAATCTTGACTTGTTGTTTTTGCAGAGACGCGGTTTAAACACTACCAGTGTTTAATCCGCGAAGTTTTTGTCCTTATTCCTTATTTTTGAATTTAGAATGATGTCTGAAAAAAATAGTTGTTATTTTTGCACAGGCATTGAATTTCTCAACTGATCGCCCTTCAAAAATTCAAAGTAGAACCAGTTGTAAGAAACTGGATCACTGAACTAATAAGTACAAGGGTGGTCCAGATATAGATGAACACTACCACAAGAACTGAGCGAACACATCGATGCAAAATTAAAGAAGGCCTGTATAGCTTTTGGTCTGCTGTGCAGAATCATCATCACCATCAGCCTATAATGTTCCCACTGCTGGGACTGAGGCCTCCTCTCTATGCGAGGGAGTGGGCTGTAATCCACCACGCGGGCCCAGTGCGGGTTGGTAGATGTCACATGTCTTCGAATTTTTAGTTCTAGGATATGCCGGTTTCCTCACGATGTTTTCCTTCACCGCTTTTGAGAGCAGCGGTGATGAAATACATTACACAAAGTAATGTGCCTGCCTGGTTTCGAACCCACGACTTACTACTCGTAAGTCGGGGCCGCCACCTCTGGGCCACCGCTGCTCTCAGAATACTTGCGTGCAGAATACTTTGGGGAAAAATGGGGTCTCAATCCAAAGATCACACTTTGGCTGTTCACATCAGTTATCAGACCTTCTCGAACCTATGGATCAGTTATATGGTGGCCCAGAACACAACTTAACAAGAGTAAAAACGAAACTCCAGAAGCTACAACGCCTACTGGATGTATGAAAGTCACTCCATCAGGAAGAAGCGAACATAGGCGCCTTTAGATTAAGATCGAACGGACTGTGGAAACTAAATTCAGAGACAACACACTCAAAAGTCCTGCAAGGGATTCTAAAGGATATTTCCTTTAGAATCCCTTCATTCCTGGATGCACCCATGGACGGAACTCCAGGTCACCACGTTTTCGATCGAACATACGATATCCGACTCAAAGCGGAAGCTGAAGATTTATCTAGCATCGTAGCAACTTCATAGTTAGGATATACACAGACGCTAGACGGCTCTAAAACCATAATCGAGGTGTTTTAACCGAGAGTGTTCTTAGCTATGTTTCGAAAAAATCTGCTCAGCCGTTTGAAGGTCATCACCTCTTTACTAGTTGATTTAGGAATATAAACTTTTACGGGTCTTTAAAAACTCGGGTTTTTTTAAATTTATAATTTCTCTTGTTTTCGTTAATTAGCGAGAAGAGGCGCAACACCGAGAAAAGTGGAAGGAATGGTAACCTATGCCCAGGAGTGGGACAGTCAAGGCTAAGAAAAAATAATGTAAGTTTAAAAAGCATGAAATAAAATTTATATCAAAAATTTTAAAAATCCCCTATAAAAATAGCCTCTAAAATAGCAAAAATAAATTAATCCAAGCGTCGTAGCGTCGGGGGACCGCTAAGTAGACCGCTTTACAAAAGAACAAAACAAAGCGGGCCCCCGACGCAACGACGCTATGTAGTTTCATTATTATTAAATCAGTTCAGTCGTTTCGGAAAATAAGGACTTGAAAGTTTGTATGAAATGTCGTAAACCGAGTCGTAAACGCTCTTAAATATACCTACGTTCTGAAAAGCTGAAAAAAAGTAATTATTATAACTGAGGTACAAATTACCACAGTAAGATAATTTAAATATATACTCATAACACCTACCTATGTGCACAACAGAACATTGCAATCTACACCATCAGGAAAAGTGCATTGCATTAACTTTTGACAGAACGAAGTCTGTCCGGGCAGCTAGTTTAAATATAAAAGTCGACGTGCATCACAAAACACACATAACACCTATGTGCACATCTCAGAACATTGTAATATAGCTGAACGTAACCCTTAGATTATTATTGTTACGGCATTCCGAAAGTAGGTTGGCAAGGCAGCCACTTTCCTAAATCTTACACAAGACTGGACACAACCCTAGGTCTTCCAAGATTTTTGAATCTAGTCAGTAGTCCAAACAGCCATTCTCCTCTGAATTCAGTTTTATTTTATTCTTTCTTACTTAAATTATTTTTTTCGGACTCAATATTCTAATAACAATCGATGTGAAAAAGATATCATCACCACCTGCCTTACCTTTTCCCAAATTGAAGGTGACGGCTTCCAGTCTAACCGGATACAGCTGAATATCAGAACTGAATTCGTTAAATGGCTAACACTTGTACAGTTCAAATCCTTAATTGGATAACCCATACCAATTTATTTTAATTAGACACTAGCTGTCCGGCGCAACTTCGTTTGCGTCACATTTTCCCCGTTTTCGCAACATTTTTCATTGCTTATCCACTCCTATTGGTCGTAGCGTGATGATATATAGCCTATCGCCTTCCCCGATAAATGGGCTATATAACACTGAAGCCGGAGTCGGAGCCTATTCAATGCAAACAAACAAACAATCAAATCTTTCCTCTTTATAATATTAGTTTAGATTTAGATAATATGTCACATATTATTTTGTCTAATTATACTGTCATATGTCCTTCACACGTGTAAAATCATACAATGTTAAATTAAATTAATGGTAGTGTTTTTGAATTTGCATCTTCTTTATTACTCCTTTTTTTAGTCATCAAATGTCTTCTCCCGTTCTGGGCGGAGCGGAAGGGAGTGTCAGACTTGAATGACTAAAAAACCCATCCATGTTCCTTCTTAGCCCTTTGTGTTCCAGGGCTTTATTACTCCTTGCATGCCATTTTTGTGACTAAAATGGATAAAGATAGAAATGAGCATATCAGAGGAAGTTTTAAAGTGGCGCCTGTTACAGAAAAGATGTAGGGGAGTCGTGTTGGTATGGACATGTGATGAGGAGGAACGAAACACATATGACAAAAAGAGTGATGAATATAAATAATGATGGATGGAGAAGAAGAGGAAGACCAAAGAAAAGATGGTCGAGGAAAGATATGAAGCAAAATGAAGTAAATGACAGCGTGACGAATGACTGGCGAAAATCGAAGAAAAAGACGAACCTATTGCGCTTATGGTGTCGGACGTAAAGAATAGCACCATTCCATATCTTCCCGTGGGTGTCGTAAGAGGCGACTAAGGGACTTGCCAGAGAATGGGCAGCAGCGTTCTCTGTGCTTTTGTAACAACCGTACTGCGATCGCCAACCCGCCTGCCAAGCGTGGCGATTATGGCAAAACCCCCCCATGTTATGTCAATGTGGCGACACTTGGGGGAGGCCTATGTCCAGCAGTGGACGTTAAAAGGGCTGAAGTGATGTGAGTGATGTGATTGCGCTGACCCTGCCAATGCCGCCCAATTATCACGGGACGAGGGTAGGAAGATAATAATGCCATTTTTATGGCGAATTGCGGTGCCATTGCACTACCTACATACAATTTTTACCATCTTTTGTACCAATTTTACCGCAAATGAATAATTTTGATATGATTTGATTTAAAATAATGTTTTGAGTGGGAGTTTGATAGCCGCTCAGTTGGAATCGCAGGACAAATTTCAAGTCGCCTAAACTATCGTAAATTTATCCAACTAGGTATCGTGAAATAATTTATGATTATGCCACAAGACAAATATTTATAATAAGAGATAGAGATCACACTTCGTAGGTAGATGTGCAAACAAACAATGCTCTGATTCAAGTAGGTAACCAGATCCGTTCAAAGTCATGTTCAGTATGTATGTAGTTATTACATAAACGAGGATCTTCACCTAAAACACGCAAACGCATTTAATTGCATCTAGCATTTAATTAAAATTCCGTGTAAAAAATTTTTAGGTTGTGCTTATTTGGAATGAAAACGACGTCAGTAGAAAGATGTTTTACGAATGGCCGATTTTTTAGTAGGCCTGTAACACTATTGCACAGTATCTGATTCTGTAATGTTAGTAGAAGACGCATGGGCCGACAGCGGGCAGAACATTACGCGTTTGTGCGTCGCCGAGTACGCAGCAGCGCCCCCCTAGCGGATTACTTGTGCGCTAAAACGTTTTCACGTAAGTTTTTATTTATTTTAATTATTATTTTTTTATGTGTTCAGCCATTTTTGAAAGCTAAGAACAAAAATATAGCAGAGTGATTTTTTTTAATTTAGGTATAAAATAAAATGTACTTAATAATATTTTTTCTGTTAAATAGTCAGTAATAATATTAAAAAGATATCTAAGTTTTTGTTGTATATTAAGAAATTACAAGGTAAGTTTTATCAGAATACCACTGAAAAAGGATAAAATAAATAAACATAAAGAAAACTTTTGCGTTGCCACAAACACTTCACATGTTTTCTATGATTTTATTCTTATTAAAGCAACTTACTATAAATAAGACAATTATTTCTGCAATTAAAACTAATCACTGCACGTGTCTTCGTAACGTTTACGAACAACCATTGGAAAAAAAAACCACAGCGTCGTCTTTTTTTCTTCGATTATAGTTAATTAAAACAACTCAATATTGTTAGTACAAAGTTACATCGGTTGAGCTTGTTATGAAAATGTGAAAACTGCGAAACTGTGGCCAGTTGGGTACGAAAAGAACAATATTTATTTTGTGCTTTCACTTAAACCCATCAAGATTTAGGTACCTAGAGCAAATATAATATAAGCAGTCATTTTACAACCTTGTCATATTAAAGGAGGTAATTGTGCTAATGATTCTCGACTTTTTCTCTCGAATTTTTATTTTTCTTATTTACGGAAATCGGTAAGTTTGAACCACGCGTGTTTTATGCGCGGCACGTCTGATCTTCGCCATATATGACCGCGCTTTCACACACAGAAACATACAAACGTTTATTCGAGAATTTCTTATTCCCTAAACCACTTTAAGGGGATTATTCTGAAATACCTACTGTCAAAGTTAAACAATTAAAAAAACCAGTGTTTATTAATAATTAACCAGGTTCCGTAATTTATATTGGTTATTTATGTATTTTGTGACAACTTCCTGAATTTTGACTTGGATGCGAAACTGCACCCTGTATTAGCAAAAAATATTTTACTGACTCTATCTATACCAATATTATAAAGCTGAAGAGTATTGTTTGTTTGTTTGCTTGAACGCGCTAATCTCAGGAACTACTGGTCCGATTTGAAAAAATATTTCAGTTTTATCGAGCTCATTTATCGAGGAAGGCCATAGGTTATATATTAATGCTATGGTCCATAGGCACGAAGTTGCGCGGGTCAGCTAGTCTTATAAAAAAACATTTAATATTAGAGATCAGGGGGTTATTCTTATTCCAGAGTGGGAAAGAGACGGAAAGAGTCTAGGTCTATCTCTTTCCCACTCTGGAATAAGAATGAAACAATAATGTTTTAAGAAGTCATAGTAGGCCACCAGGTCACTAATTAAAAGTGGGTACAACACGCACACGCTTATAAAATAGTGAATGTTACGCATATAGAGCAATGATCTTGAACATTAGATGAACTGACGTACAAGTTACAAGTTTGCTTAAAAAAGCACTTAAATTTTGCAATCAACAAACATATGTTTTGCGCGGTGCTGGTCGGTTAATTATGTAAATTGTTCGAAGTAAAGCGGGTCAAATGTGTGACAGAGCTTCTTTCACACATTTCTTGATATCAATATTAAAATCTTTGATAATGTTGAGGTCATCCGCTCAGCAAACATTGCTCAATTTTCGAGATTAAAAAGTGCAGCGGCTAATTTTCGCGTTCATTAGTTTGTCTGTCTTGGTCTTAGTTAATATACACTGAGCACAAGAGTCTATCTGACTTCCACAACCCAGTAACTGGGTAATAAGATACCCCTTGATAAGACTGGATGTCAGACCATTTCATTTATTTATATTGACAAAAGGTAATAAAAGTTATAAACTAAGCCCCAAAAATTCGTAGTTTTGGTTTGACTGTGGGGTAGGAGAGTCTCTATACACCGTACTTACTACTAATAAAAGTATAATTGGTA
The DNA here is from genome assembly GCA_949152445.1 of Cerastis rubricosa. Taxonomy (NCBI): domain Eukaryota; kingdom Metazoa; phylum Arthropoda; class Insecta; order Lepidoptera; family Noctuidae; genus Cerastis; species Cerastis rubricosa. Next base: position 17,288,400 of record OX424523.1, on the reverse strand, counting down.
GCACTTTAACCAATTTCTAAATAATATTTTTAAAACTACTTATATTCGTTTCACTCCTTATGTCTCCCGCAGACTTTTCTCACTGTTCAAAAGATATGGTAAGTAGGTATTCGTTTTGCTAGGATTTTATCACCAAAGTAATAAGTGACTATGACGTAACCTGTTTAGCCTTAGCGAGTGGCTAAATCATAACCGCCGCTCGGATCGATCTTGAGGGTAAACTGCTCTTGCCTAGGTTGGTCCGTCGATTAATGACCACCTTAAACATAACGAGTTTCCACCGTGCCTCAGAAAGCACGCTAAGCCGTTGGTCCCGGCTGTCATTTATAGATCTTTGAATGACGTTAAAAAATCACCATCATCATCATTTATTCAAATTAGGCTAATAATCAGCAATTTTTGAACGTCAAAATTACAAGAGGCAGTCGCGTAAAGCGCCCGCCTTTTCCACTGCCAAGTGTTTTAGCTGGGAAGAAGAAGTGGCAGAACAAACTCCCCAGCAACACATCTGTCTGTTAGGTTAGAAGAAACAGATTCTATACAATGGAAGTTAATATAAACAAAGAATCCATTACATCAAATTAATATCACATGGCAGCTAGCACACACCAATAATAAAACATATAATTACATATAGTCGTTTCATAAAGTCAGTGGTCCAATAATCTGACAACCAGTCTTACTAAGGGGTATCGTTTTCCATCCGGTAATACTGAAAGCCTACCCGAACAGAGGTAAGAAAAGGCTAGGAAGATGATGATGGTCTTAAAATACACTAGTCCGTTTTTAGCCTGTTGCTGATGGTCCACTCCGATAGAGGAGGTCTGAGCCCCCGCATCCTGCAATAGGCACATTTATTGACCGATTGACTGTTATTGTGGATGTATGTACGTACATCCATGATGATGTCCATTTTAATAAACATTATTACTCTCACTTTGGATTGGAATTCAACCGTGACCCTGTTTAAATCAGCTCTGACGATGGTAAATATATTTATGAATATCGGTAAATAATGAGAAATACAACCTACTAAGGTACCTCTTTGTCCACAAGGAAATACAAATACTTAGATCAACAAGGTTTGCAAATATTGATTCTAATGAAGCATGGCATCCGAAGCAGCCTAAAAATCTTCGTAGACACGAAAAGTCATTTGAATGATTACCAATAACGAACAGAATAAAGAAGTATCATGGATCGAAGTTAAATTTGAGATTCATGTAAGTGTTAAGACCATAGTCTAAAGTAGGTACAGTCTGCATAGGAGATAAGTAACCAGATTCTCACACTAGTAGTACGAAAATCTGCCCCCTTATTCACAAACAAATCGAAACCGAGCGTTTGGATTTCGATTCGATAAGTCGTATGTCTATCTTGTTTTGGCATTACGAAAGCGAGCGAGATAGACAAACGACTTTCCGAATCGAAATCGAAACCGAGCATTTGTGAATAACTGTGTTGTTACTTATCTCCTTTGCAGACTGTACATACAGTTGTACCTGCATTGACTACATTCATTAGTCCTCTGTTTCTGGGATAAGAACCGGTACCGACTGCATGAGGTACTAAAAGGGTACTTAGATAAGAAACTTTTTAGAATCAAATCATTACGTACAAAAACATACAACACCAGAACAATCTTCAAAATTGGAACTTTACAGTTAACCTTGGAAAAGTAAAATATCTTGAATAAGACAGCAATCTACATATTAAATACTTTGATATATCATTTATGTAGATTAGCAAGGCAGCGGAGGTACGAGTGGTTGGGTAAACATTAATCAAAATTTTATAGTTCACCATAGATTACGAAATGCATTTTTAACAATGACCCAAATATTTCTCTCAATGCCAAAGGTACCAACCACTGGGATTCGATATTTAATCGAAACTATTCGAAACGCCTCCGAATCATAAATTTTGGACAGCCTTGCACATCGCGTTGATAATTATACATATCCACCTTGATGTAGTTAAATCGTTATAAAGAAATAATCGAACACCTTAATTCGCAAACAGACAAAAGCCTGCAGTTTGTTTAAACAAAACATTAAGGAGTCGCTAATCTCTTAAGTTGTCAGCAAACAAATAAAAAAGATGTTAATTCCTAATGTTTGCAGACTAAGTTAAACATTAAAATATTCTGCGATAATTAGTTAAGTGGTTTTGATTTATTGGTACCGACAAAGACAGTGTCCAAAATGTTGCAATTTGGGCACATATACATTACGAAAATGCGTTTATGTTTGTTACATAATTCGAAACGGGGTCTACTAGCGTGACTCCGTAACATGCATGAATCAACAGCGGCGGCGCGGGCGCCGCTTCGGTTTGTAGCGTCACATGTGAGAGCAAACGAGATGAGACCATGAGAGACAAGCCAGCCCGTCAGCCGTGCCGGGTTATGTTTACATATCTGTTAATATCACGGTCACTCTCCGATCGATCTCTTCAATAACTTATTCGTTCAGCTGACTTGATATTATTCTCAAAGTATCTTTGTATCATTGTATTTGCACCAAAAACCGGTATTTTTCAAAGATATTGAACAGAAAATATGACGTAGAGTGGTTAAAAAAATTAGCCTTTGAAAGAGCGTTTTCTCTTTGAGTGAAATTTTCTAATAATTTAGAATAGTGGCAAGGTGACATTACTTAGGATGGTTGTCCTTAGTCTCCGATATAGTAAATTACTTCTTGGTCATTCATTACCGTCTCCTTTCCTTTGTCGTTTCCTTTTTTACTTAAGGTGAGTGGAACACGGTTTTTCCTCCCATTCTCCCACAGTTCCATGTTACCCGTCACTCTATCATTCACACTTTTTCATCATCGCTCACACTATCCAATTATGTTCTCTTTCTACAACATGTTGGCGAACCCACAAAAAATGTTCTGAGCAGGTTTTAAAAGAATTATCAGAAGGTCCGAATAGTCACACGTGTGTGAAAATGTGATTACTTAATTATGTGTGTTATGTGTTAATCATCTTACAATAGCGGCAAAAGGTTGTCATGATTCATAAATGTAGGTATCATAATAACTATTATTAATTGTCACTATTTATTATAAGCTGCCATGCGAAGTTATTAGCAGGTCATTCATGTCATTTACCTCAGGTTTTAGTTCCTAGAAAAGAGTCCAACGTATCTAATGATTTGCTTCCGTGAAGACCTAACCGACCTGGACTTAATGATTATAACCATCACTATCCGCCTAGTCTTTTCCTAAGTATGTTGGGGTTGGCTTCCAGTTTAACCTGATGCAGTGAATACCAGTATTTTACATAAGGCAACTGCCTATCTGATCTCCTCAACGGTCATGACCACGTTAGGGTTAAGAAATAGAAGGTTGCCTTAGTAGATTAAATACGAAGTTTCAAAGAAATATAGCTTTAGATGTTGGAAGAACATTGATGTCTTTAGCCTTATTTTGATATCTAAGTTTATGGAAAGGAAATCTAACAAAATAATGTGTGGGTTTTGTTTCCGACTTTACCTGTTTTATCGCCAAGGTTTATTTACTTCTCAGAATAGACACATAATATTATTTTATAGTGCTACTCTTGATTCTACTACCATATAGGAAACAGAATTTTGCAAGGTCCCAAAATTAATGCTAATTAATAGTACCCTCCTTTTCAAATGCTAAGCGACAGATTAAAAATGAATTCTGCTATGAATATTCTGCTGCCTACAATTGTTTTCTTCTTATTTTAATACCCTTACAGCGTCCAGATTATATTTCTAGTGTATCTGCTTTCCTCTGTTTTGTTGGGTATGACAAAATATTCAGAGCAATCTTCTATTACGTGAAGTATGTAACTCAATAACAATGTTCAGTGACGCGTGATGTTCGTACGTCTTACCTAGTTAATTAGTTAATAGTTTATATGAATATCCATACTAATGTTATAAAGTTAAAGAGTTTGTTTGTTTGTTTCGTTGGTTAAACGCACTAATTACAGGAACAACTGGTTCGAATTGTATTATTATTTTAGTGTTAGATAGCCCATTTTTTGAGGAAGGTTACCTATCGGCTATTTCTTGCGGAAGGCTATCGGTTAAGAAATTTTAGGAATACGATTTGGTGGGTGTTTTTAACTGTTGTCATGACAACAAAAGGTCAAAATAGTTCAAAAATGGATTTAGGAAAGCTCTTAGAATATGGGTGTCAGTGTTTTTAGCTCTAGTGTCTACACCCTTAAAAAAATCACAAGTGCCACAAATAATAAAATGGAACCAGTGATTTTAAAAAAAAACATCAGTAGTTCCATCATGGAAATGTTAATGGTACTGGTGGCAACGAAGTGTTTTGGCTTTGCAATTCGATTCCTTATTAAGTATTTAGTCCGGGGCTTTTAGATTTGAACCCTGCATTCAATATAAACAGCGATTTTTTTCTTGAATCGTGTACTTGACCTTAGCTCTTCATACAATAAAAAAAAATTAAACATTTTCCGACACCGGATCAAGCTGAAAAAGACGAAAACGCGTTTTTGTGAATAAAAACATGGGAAAAAATGTTAACAGGACAAATTTTGTTACTTTAGGTAAAGAATTGGTGACAGTAATATATTTATTCAGAATTAAACATTTTCGTCCACGGAAATTCCGGTAAATAAACATTTACGAAATTTTTGGATTGTACTTAAGGCAAAAATATAAACAGCGGTTTTTTTACATAAAATAACTTAAATTAATATATTACACCGTCATTAAACAAAATTAAACAAATTGTAATACCGGAAGTTATTATTACCAGTTTTTTTACAATAGCGGTTGAGGCAAAAAGGTAACAGGGTTTAATTTAGTTTAACTTTCATCTAAAGGCTATTTCTAACCTATTTACACGAAAATTAAACACTTTAAAGCAAATCGTGAAAAAAAAATCAATTAATGTTTACGTAAAATACGTCTGCACGCTTTATTCTTGTATTTGGCGCAGCACTTTCATAGGAATTTGATCTTTCCGTAATATGAATAAGGTGTACAATCGCGTAACTCAATAAAACACCGACTCACAAACAACAACACAGTCATACGCACACAATGAACGCAGCGCTTATATTGTTTACGCACACTAGCACATGCCGTACGCCGCACGCTGCTTAGCGCTGACACCGTGCATCGTAATTTAATTTTTAATTTGACAATATTAATTATCGTTCTAATCTGTTTAATTTTGGGGGATTAAGGTTTGGATTTATATATTTCTCATTATTAAATGAATTTAAATCCTGTTACATTTTTGCCGTAAGTAGTATTTAAGATTTTTTGGTTTTCTTGATTTTTTGTGAAGTCCGGAGCAGGATTTGTTTAATTTTCATAATAATAGTTAGACATGGTGATATAAGTCATTTCAGCACTATTTTTGTCCTGTTAATATTTTTGCCTTAAGTACGAAGTCAAATAATAAGATTTTTTTTAAAAAACGAATGTTGCGTGGACGAAAATGTTTAATTTTCGGACCTACTTGTAGTACTCAATCTGTTCTACAAATACTCCAAATGAACATACCTGTTTATATTTTTTTCCACCAAGTTAAATACATATTAGAAGTTTTCTTAAAAAAAACATATACGCGGGGGTGAACTTTTCGCGGGATACAGCTTAATATACTCTCCTGTCCATATCCTACACATTCAATGAAAAAAATCGCTGTTTTTAATTAATGCAAAGTTAGCCTAATATTCGGCGTAAATTCCCCGGACTAATTTCTGAATTGTATTGAACTGTCAGGCGTCAAGCTAGGCCGCACACAATCCATATATATTTTCTTTGGCTTTTGGCTTTGGCTTCCTGTTCCTTATCATCCATCAACACTCTTAATCTTCCTTTCTCATCAAATCCATACCAACCTTGACGACTTCCTTTACATTATTCCGTAAATGTTAGACTGGATCCACTTTAAATAAAAAGAAATCACAAATGTACTAGAGCAGAGGAATTAATCAAGACTTAAATATCTTAAACTAAGACTGATTTATTTTCTTAAGTACCTAGGTATGTACATGCTTAGTAAGCAAAAACATGTAAGTAATCTGTTACATTCGTACATTCAAGCCAACGGTAGTTTGCCAACTATTGAATGAATTTTATATTATTTAGAATATTACATAACATGTATGATAACTGGGGTATACGAGTAAGGGTAGAGGAAGACCAAAGAAACGATGGATGAACTGTGTGAAGGATGATATGGCAAGAAAGGAGGTATCTCATGAGATGACAAGTAATATAGAAGTATGGAAGAAGAAGACATGCTGCGCCGACCCCAAATGAATTGGGATAAGGGCTAGAGAATGATGATGTATGATAGATAACTATACTAGATTACCCAATCCAGGATGACGTGGTTGTGTTATCCTTTCAGTAGTGTTATCATTTATCAAGCACCTTTGCGCTTCAAAAACTGCCTAACTTGTCTTTGATATAAGTAGATGCCTACGTTGTAATTTTCCGAAGACAAGGCCATAGCCGTTACATAAGTACCTACTTTTTTAATACTTCGTCATTTCCTGCTTCGGTTTTGATTAGACTTAAGTACTTAATTATTTGTAATGATTGCTTAGAAGGTCCTGTCAATAATTAATTCTACCGTTCAAGTAAATGGCGAAGACGTGAAACCAATCAATAAAAGCATGAGCTGTGTACAGCAACTACCTCATACAAATAGCTAATTTTACCCTGGCAATACACGTGTCAACACGACTATTGCTACTGTTCTAGGTGATAATGACGTTGACTTTAGTTCGAAATCACCTTCAGACAGTAAATAACTATGTGCAAATTAAATGTATCTAATACTATGTTCAGAGGTGCGTTGTTATGGTGATGCCATAATATTGTTCGCACCTAGAAGTGATGTGCCGCTTATGGCTAATATTAAAATAGGCACGATTGTTCAAATAAGTCTATAATAAAATGATGTAAGTAGGCCGAATTTCCTATCCGGATTTAGCCAACATCGATTTTGGAAAATGAAAAAACAACCTTCAATCCAGGTCACTTAGATTTCTAGATTCGGTCTTTGTGACACTAAATCTTGCATTTATTATTATTATTAATGTATTATCTAATGCTAAAATAAACAGTTTTTTTAAAGCTAACGTAATGTTAAGTACTTCCTTTTTGTTGTCAATCAAGTTACGACTTGGTAATAATATTCGTTCTATCGGAATACGAAATGAATATATTGCCTAGTAGAGATAAATTAACGCTGCGACTTTATAAGGATTTATAGGGTCGGTTATCGAAATCGCCGGTTTTGTTGTTAAAACCCTGTTTAATTTACCGTCTTCTTCAAGTTTTGCCTGATTAAAACATTTTGGTTCCAGCCTCGTACGATACTTATTTATAAAAATCAACGTTGCTGAACATCCCTGCTGTTAGTTTTTGTCCTTTTTTGAAATGCCTGTACCCACAAGCATTTCAAAAAAGGACAAACACCTCCTATGTGGATCCTCCCACCTGTTTTCAAATTTAGTTTCGGTATGTTTTCGTCTCGCTCTACCTACTTGGTCATCAAGATTTCATGCTAAAAAACCCCATGGGCTGTATCTACCTAAACATCCCAGCAAGCAATTAAGCAGTTTTTAATGTACGCAGTAGCAACATATTTGCTGGCTATGTGGCTCTCTTTGCTTGTGCAAAGTTCCACGCTCTTGTCTCAGCTTCATCCAGTATATTCGATGCGCGATGGCAACAATGCCGTCGGCCCATTTCGCCGCCGAACGACTAACACTTCTCTTTTCATTACTTGAACTCCACTTGGTCACAGCTTTACTCCACCTATATACCAACACCGCGCCTTGCTAGGTGTCCTGCCCAACTCCATTAGGTAGGTACGTTCTTTTTCCAGATTTTGACGTTTAGAACTCTGTCTACTAGTTTTATGCCAAGCATGGAACTGTATGCATGTAAATCTGCCAAGTGGCCGCAGCACACTGTCGAAAGCCTTCTCGTAATCGGTGAAAGCACAAAAGTCGGTTGTATGCTTGGCACTTCTGCATCTGCTGCTTTATCGTGTGGATATGGTCGATGGTCGAAAATCTGCTGCGGAAGCCGGCCTGCTCGATGGGCTAGGTTTTGTGAAGCTCTCGGGTAAGTCGAGCTGTAAGGATTTTAGCAAAAAGCTTGTAAATGTAGGAAAGGAGACTAATGGGACAATACTTTGTTAGTTTCGAAATGTCACTTTTTTTTTTGTGGACGCTATGTAAGTGATAATTTTAATATGACTTGAGTTTGTTGTAACATTTGCTGTATGTAAAGGCTTTTGCACTATACAAGATGTTTGTTTTGTATCCTCGTCAAATAGGAGTTAACTATGCTAATGGTTCTTGTCCCGAATCGTAAAACAGCTAGCAATATTTTTTTTACGGATATCGTTAAGTTTGAACCACTTGTGTTTTAAACGCAGCCCCTCTGATCTTCGCCCTATAACCGCGCTTTCACACTAACAAACAATCTCAAACGTTTATTCGATCATTTCTTATACGTTCAGAGGGTTATTCTGATATACTGACAATCTAAAACAACCAAAAAAAAAACAGCGTCTATTAATAATTAACTAGGTATTTACCGTTATTTAAATTGATTATTTATGCTGAATTTTGACGAAGATGCCAAACATCACCTTGTATTGTGTGTGTTAAAGAACTTAGAAATTTGTGGTAAAGTCTTTACCTTATGAACACTGAATTCCTACCTAATGGAGTTGGTAGATGCTATGATCGATGAAGCATATCAAAGATATTTCAGGTCAATATTAAATTTTCTATAGAAGTTTAAACCTACTTTCCCTTCACAATTTATTTTATAATTTATCAGTTCTTAATCTAAATATCGTGATAATTTAATGTCGTAACTTAAATGAGTTCGAGTTGAGTTGTATCGATATGACAGCGACTTCCATTTTTAATGATGGCTTCGTGTGTTGTGATTGCTAAACTTGATCGAAATGTTGATAACGTCACTGTTTTTTTAAACATTTGTTTTGTGAGGAAATCTCTATATTAGGACATAATAAACCTAATAAATACTGTAGAAAGGTGCCAGTCTATAAATGTTGCGCTACAAATCCATGAGCTGTGTCTCTCCTCTCCTAGATGCACAATCCGTCCGAAACTTTTCTTAGAATAATTTTAGCGTTTTCTCATCACGCCCTACCTACTCAGCGATCAAGTTTCCATGCATGGCGAAAAACCTTCTGGGCAAACCATTAATCAATCATTGGGCGGGTTACCCCATTACAATTTTGGGACGGTGAATCACAATCAACCATCTAAGACCGCAGATTTAATTAATTATATTATTATTTTGGCCTATGGGCGATATTTGCCACCATCTGGGTGGCTTTAGCAGCAAACAATATCCGTTCAAACTTAAATCATCTTAAACAAAAATATTGTTGTAAACTTGTCGAAATAAACATGACATGTATTAATTTCGTCACATTTTTCTACATTGATATGAGTCTGCGTTGTTTGTTAACTAAAAAAGCGTTAAGCAACTTTTATGCTAAATGGCATTGCACAAGTAAACATAATCTGACCATAAACGTTTGACATGTTTAAAATCTAACCACCAAGAATCATAACTGTATCATAATTCCGGAAATTGCAATTTGGTACTTGTTTTCAGTAATTTTGCGTACGCACTTCCTTGCCCGTTACTACTATATTACTGCATTGTGTAAACGGAAGTCTCATAGGTTCCGCACTATTGGTTAATTAGCAGCATTTTTACGACGTGGTTAAATTGTTTCTAACTTTTGTGTTTGTGATCTTACGTAGCCAGCATGATAATGTAATAAGGTGCAATAAGGCTAGACGGCACCCTGGACGGACGGCCACGTCACTAATCACTAATAAGTTAATGGAATTAGGAATAGCAAAATCAGTCTGTAATGTTCCTACTGCTGGGACACAGGCCTCCTGTCTAGTAGGCCTGTGTCCCAGCTGTGGACACAGTTCCTTTCGTAGAAATGAGAGGGAGTGGGCTCTAACCCACCACGCGGGCCCAGTGTGGGTAGTAGGTAACTTCAATCATTATTGATCGAAGGTAGGTAATAAGGAATAGTTACTGTTCTTATAAAAGGGATGTGGTTCGTAAACTAGGCGTAGCACGTACCATGTAGCGCGCAGCATGCAGCAGCGCGTAGCGCGTATCATGTATCTTGTTGCACAGTAACACTTTTCTCGTAGCACGTTCTGTATCTTGTTGTAGAAGTTATTTGTGGATAACTCTTACAATAACATATAGTTTTATTTTAGTGAGCAATTTTCCCACAAAAAAACATTTAAAAAATGCAAATTTTGTTTCACGCACTGTCCTGCTCTCGATGTTATTTCAACGTTAAAATTCCATAATGCTAACGCAAATTACATATTAACTTTATCAGTTTTTATACATCTTACTTACATAACAAATATCTGTCAAAACGTGTTTGAGCGTGTTTATATGTAGGAAAATAATCGAACTCCTAACTAAAGACCTTCATGTGTGAACCGGTTCTAATATTTATAGACATCCACAAATATTTTGCCACGTAAAGGTAATTTAGAAACGGTTGTGGCTAAGGGCCTACAAATATCTTATTTATTTCAACAAAGCTTTAAGATTTATATTTACAACGGATTCAATTATCTCTAAATCGTTCACTTCGCTAACTAAGTCAAATCTTTTTACAATTTAATCACTACTTGGAGCTACTAAACTATTCAAGTCTAGAACACCACTGAGGTATAAAAATACAAGTTAATTGAACCGTGAAAGAGCAAGGCTCTATTTAACTGAAGGTCAAGACCATGGCAGTAATTAGTCAATAATAGAAACATTAATAGATAATGTTACCCCAAAGTTACCTAAGTCTGAACCACGTGAAGTGAGTCATTTCAGCAGCATAGTTGTCGCTGCAAGAACGGCTTGTGAATATCGACGAATATGATCGTCAAAATGAAAGTTATTATTTGCTTTACGAGTATAATATTGAAAATCGCAACAGTACGTGGTCTTACATGTGATGAATACCTGGAGCTGTCGACGGAAAATAAATTATCGAATGCGGACTTGAAATCAATGCAACCGAAGGACATCGTGCAGTGTGTCCTGCAGCTGGGGAGGGAGCAGTTACCGCTGCCTGAAGCGGACTTCGTTTGGAAGTCAATCATAAAATATTATGAAGGTATCGGTAATATTCCAGATGAGATACTTGGAAATCTTCATTGGATAACTATCGCGATCACCCCAGAAGACTATGAAAACATAACGCTAGGGGACATCGACGTGGTTCAAAACTTTGGACTGAACTATAACTTAAACGAGGAGCAACTTTCAGCTCTTGCAACACGAGTTCTTACAGATTTTGCAGCAAAAGAACCGGAGGATTACACTTTCTACGATCTGACTGCCATCCGGCAAATACTTTGTGCGTTCAACCGGACCATCATTGGAAGAATTCATCCTTCAGCCTATAGGGAAGCGTCCTTACAGATCGGTAAGCTAGAGAACTGTAACGCCGAAGCGATGTCTGCATTCGCAGCGTTAGCTGTTCAGGGACAGGCATTTGGACCGCTCGAGGGCTGGACTGAGGAAAGAGTAAAAATAGTTGGAAAAGTTGCTGACTATTTACCCAAGGAGTTTCTCCTAAAATTCCCCCGTTCGACACCTTCACCGAAACAAAAATAACATTAGCAGCTATAGTAATACTCGTACTAATACGGTTTGTGGATTATAGAATTCCCAACAGAGTATGTACATCAAATTGATGACTTAGGTGACTAATCACCCGCAGAAATGTTTCATCCGTGGATGAAACGTTAGCTTTTTAAAATTGTAAGACGACGAATTGTCCGAAAGTTCGAATGAGTCGTCAATAGTTAATATTGATGTGGTCATATCAGCCAAATAGACAAACAAACATTTGTGTATAGGAACATTGTCTATGTCCGTTCTTTGGTTGCGCCGGTTTCGCTAGCGGCTTATTGTCCTATTCAGTGTCGAGTTTCGCTATTTTATAGCGTTATTACCATTAGTTTTGTGCCGGATATTATAGAAACACCATTTATCAGACAGAATAGATTTCATCTTTATCGAAGTATTTTGAAAATAATGGTTAAATTGGGCAATTATTGGTTCATATTAATAACAAAACTCAGTTTTCAGTAAAACAGTAACTACCTGTCATTTATTAACTTAAATTGCTTATTCCTATACCCCATCATTTCATCCGTGGATGAAATATTTTGCGGATAGTATAAGTATTATATAGTATACAGTACCTACTCACCTAAGTCAAATTGATTTGGATAAGGTCATCAAGACTTACTTTTTATTAGTTTTGAAATTTAGCCATTTTAGATCTTACGTTTACTTTTTAAGGTTAAAATTTGAAGGTTCACTGATAACATGGCGAGTAAGAGCACGCAGCTGACTGGATATCCTTGGACTAGAACCGATAGGACGCAAAAGGCGATTGAACGGAGAAGAACTTATGGCAACCAAATGATTACCGAAATAGTTTTGAACAGTAAATCGTGTTTGTGTTGTTGTTTTTTCTTTAATTGTGATCCGAAGATTGGCTTTTAGGTACCTGTACTGTGTTTGTGCATTATTATTTTTGGTCTGTTGTTAAAATAAACGTGCATGTTCGGCCACGTGAGTGACTCACGTCAGTGCAGTGAAACAATGTCTAGTTCGATACGTTAACAAATCAGGTTCTCTTCCGGTTAGTAATAATAGCCTTCTACATATAAACAGGATATTTAGTCAACTGCGACCTTCTAGTATATAGGTAATAGAGTTTTACTCAGTACCTAGTTGATTTTCTAGTACATAGGTAATTTCGCACATTGTGTTTCTATGTATAGCTTCATAGAGAGAATATAAGAGTGTAACATTTCCGATACAGTTGTTTAGTTTTCTGAGTCATAATTTATTTATTTATTTGAGGAGACATGTACAATATAAAAAATAAAAACAGATAAATAAAAAGAGTTGCACAGTGTAAAGAAACATATTTAGAATAAAAAACCAGACAAGAGCGAGTCGGATTCGACCCCTGAAGGTTCTGTACAAAGTAGCCTTTGTAGGTTCATACGAGTATTATAAATAGTTCAGGAATCGAGTTTCGCAGCATTTCCGAGCTTTTTAAAGTGAAAACTTCTTTAGCATCGTTGTGATTTAAATGTCGATGAAACGATCACGCGACAGTAAAAAGAGACAGACACAAATTCATAAGATTTAACGTGGGAGAAAATGAGATAGGAAGCATTATACAGTGTTTCATATTAAAACAATGATCTATAAATATATTAATGATCCAATTAAATATTTATTTCTTTCTTCTATAAAGTAGTTGTAAATATAAATTTTTCCTATCTAAATTATCTATATAAAAATCTTTATAAATATATATTTATTTAGCTCTGAGTTTGAATATATCTTTGTAATATATACGAATAAAATGTAAAATAATTATCAAACTTTGTATCACTATGATCATTACTAAAACCTACAATTATCCTCTTCCCGAAATTTTACATTCGTCTCATTATCTTGAAGCCAAAATTTTTGAAGGTTCCACTTCTACCACGTGTGAATTGCACACATGTCTCTTTTTAAATGATTTAATTACTTCCAAAAACTATTTTTCAGAGTTTTCCCTGTTTTTGTAGTTTAAGACGATATTACTTGCTAAATTTCATGGTTCTAGGTCAACGAGAAGTACTCTATCAATTTTGATTCCCTTATTGAGAGTGTCGAAATATACGTTTCTTTTTTGCGGCATTAACGATCTTTATTTTTTTACGATAACATAGAAGTTTGCTTTTTTCACAGCTTCAAGGGACAGTAGACTTGAGTATATGTTATAATTTCAACTCTATACCTCTACGCGTTCCCGATATAAAGGGACAGCAAGACAGACAGACGGACAACAAGGTGATCCTAAAAGGGTTTCGTTTTTTGTCTTTTGAGGTACGGAACCCTAAATATGATAAAAGTATGAATAAAAAGTTAACTTTCAAGCATTTTCTCGCAGAACAAGCAGAAAATAAATTCATCCTTCGTTCATCCTCTCACAGAAACTCTAACACAGCAAACATCCACGACATACCGATCCGAGGCAAATAAATCTCACTATAATGTAATGTGTTCATAACCTATGTATTTGTACAAGATCATTGCTATACGAAAAGGTACGTAATAAATTACCTAAAAAAAGAATCACCGAGTATTATTATATCATCTCACTTAACCAACCTGTTTATCAAGTGTTTAAATTGCGTAGTTTGTTGTAACCGCAAAAACCGCAAGGCTGACTCACCAAGTCAAAACCAAACCATCATAATTTCATTATGGAAAATGATAGCTAGGGAAAAGTTTAGTACAATGAAACTGTAGTAAGACAATGTAATATTATTATTGAAATACTATTTGTGATCAGTGGGGACATTGTTGGGTATGATGTAAAAGTTAATAAGCCACGTCGTTGCGCCACACGATGGCAGATCATCAGTTACTTCATACTCTTGACATTCACCCACCCACGCGGTACGCGGCGCGCCCAATAAAATAACTATATCAATGAACAATCGCCCACTTATAGTGAGTAACTGTGTCTTTTTTACTATTTGTAGCGCACACAAAGCTTTGTACACAGACACAGTGTTGTGTTACGTGTGTGCAAGTAGTTCAAATGTTGTTATGTAAAGCTTTGATGTAAGTAGCTTCACTTGTTTTACTTAGAATGGATTCTTGCAAGCCTGCTTTGGAAAACTTCCTGTACCTACGCCTATCGAGTTGAAACTTTTTCTGCTTGTTCAGTAACGATGACAATACACTGATTTGAAGGAGATGATCTGGTGCTGCAGCCATGATCATCATCATCATCAGCTCCTCATGAGAGAATTCCTTAACATTTAAGTAACGATATCGTCTTGTTTCCTATTCACGTTGTGGTTTGAACAAAACCGCAAAACGTAATCATCTTTCGTTTTAAATAACATTTACTATTCAATTTCACGCATGCTGCAATAACATAACTTTTTATTAAGTATGCGAAGAAGGTCAGTTATAGATGGAAGCAGCTTTTGTACCTACTTTATGCTGTGCGTCATTGTGATGTGTTAGAACTTAATTATAAAAGCAAATTAAAAGAGCGTTCTCGAAGTCGTATTAGCATTTGCTAATAATAATAAAAGAAACCTGTTTAACCGTGTGACTGAATGATTACGAGAGCAGCTTCATTCAAGACGCGCACCCCCACTACCCCCGGACTTGTCGCTGAGCTCCGCCTAGCCGTCGACTGACCCCGGATCACCTGTGTCACCGGCAGCGGCATTCGCATCGACTTCCAGTAACAAATATTTCTGCCCGCCGATGTCGCCAACACCTGTACGTCGGTCGGACAGAAACCGGCCGAAAAGCTTTGGACCCAGGGGCCAACCGGCCCTGAGCCAGATCCACGCTGCCGGTGGTTGTGTGCAGCTCATGAGATGGACTCAGTCATTTAAACGAGAACGTCATGCGCGCATATTACGGGTCTACAAAGGGGGGAACCAACCACACTGAGTCCCGTTTTTAGATACTGTCTCTTTTTCAGGTTCTTGAACCAACCGTCAACACCTCGGACCAACGACTGTCGGATGTGAGGTGCGGGTTATCCTACACTCATGAACTGCGAATGATTGATTGGGTTAAGAGCGTATAATATGTTTAGTTTCACTTACGCTCTTGTAAGAGCACATAATTGGCGTAACTAAAACACTAATGAAGTAATGACTATTGCGTACGACGAACAAAGCAATTAGTGTCGGAGGATGAGGCTTTATAAGAACTTAATTAGCTACACGTGTTAGTTCTATTGAACATGAGATAAGGTTTTCTTTTTCCACGATTCGATGTATGTACCTACCGCTACCATGTTAAATATAAACAGATTGGCACAATTAAACTTGACCTTTCCCGGTTTTCCATTTGTCATTGATAAAATAGCATACATAAAGATAACCTTTATAAATGTTTGCTTTGAATCTTCTTATCGATCTCAATTATGTAAATTAATTATCACAAACTTGGAGGAGCTCGTGGCTAAATAATAACAGCCGCACAGTTCGATCTATAAGGTTAAGCCATGCTTGCCGAGGTTGGTCTGTGGATGGGTGACCATAATTACATACCGAGTTTCCTCCGTGCCTCGGAAAGCACGTTAAGCCGTTGGTCCCGCCTGTCATTTGTAGATCTTTGACAGTCGTTACGAGTAGTCAGAAGCTAAAAGTATGACATCCAGTCTTACCAAGGGGTATCGTATTACCCAGTTACTGAGTTGTGGAGGTCAGATAGGCAGTCGCTTCACGTAAAATATTGGTACTCAGCTGCATCCGGTTAGACTGGGAGCCGACCCCAAGATAGTTTGGGAAAAGGCTAGGCAGATGATGATGATGAATTATCACAAACTTGTGCTTGTTTACCATGTCCTTCTCTTCTTCGTCTTCCTAAGCATCTGAATTTCCAAATAGTGCCGCAGGAAGGACTTAACTCTATCACTGTACATCTGCCGAATGGGCACTAAATCTGCTACCAAATACTTTCGGGTATATTTGAAACAACAACCCAAAACTTCTCTCTATTGGGTGCATTCAAAACTTAATTATAACTATTGGATTCGTATATATATTCAGTAAAAACTCTTGAAACGTAGTTACTGTCTCATCAAACAAATTGCCTCAGCCTTTCGGAAATTCTTCGACTCGAGTTCTCGACATCATTCTGCACAAAAAAAAATGTTTTCTGTCTGTGTAAGGTATTTGGAGCTCTTAATATTCCGGAAATATTTAACGACTCCAGTAGCTGCAAAATCTTTGCCGGTAGATGTTCTGTGGGCATTGCCTCTTGCGGCATTTTAGCATCATTTGGTTAATGTTTATGATAGTTCCAGCACAGGATGTAAGATCTCATAGCATTGAACCCTATCCGCTCTTAGCCATCACAGTCGATACTCGGTAGATAATTAGATATATTCGTCATCGTTGAATTAACTCTGAAAATCAACAATTCTGTATGTTTGGCTCCCCTTACAAAAAACTCAATGCAACCCTTCGGGCAATGTACAACGGTATAGTTTTATTTCAAATTATTGATTTGGATGAGAGGTAGTAAAAATATGTACGTATCATACTAAGTAACCCTGCATTGGTTAAATTTTCGTGAATAAATACCACTATACCCAGATGAGCACTAAAAACTTATTGACTTCAATGTATTGTCCTCTACGCAGGACCTGTCTATCACAAATAAGACACTTCAAACCAGCCACAAGTTCGATTTTCTTTTGAATAACTCTGTAAAATCGGAAATCCGTTAGAAAGCCGAAGTAGTCGTCAGAGCAGCGAATTGAAGTCAAAGACCGAGTCGAAGAAAAAAAATCAGTATGAAGAAAAGCAGCAACAGCGAACTCACAAGCAAGCAACTTCTGTGTCAAAATATGACAAATCTTCTTTATAATTAATTAATAATGGCCTGTCATTTCGACTGTGTGAAGGATGATATGGAAAGAAAGGAGGTACCTCATGATATGACAAGTAGGATATGGAAGAAGAAGACATGCTGCGCACACTAGGAATTTCTTCTGTATCGTGGGTGCGTTTACAAACATTTAAACTCACATACACAAACAGCCAGACCCGGAACAACTATCTGTAGGCCATACAAATATTTGTTCCGTGCGGGGATCGAACCCGCGACACGCAGCGCAGCAGTCAATTGCTCAACCACTGCGCCAACTGTGCCGTCAAATTGAATTAGGATAAGGGCAAGAGAATGATGAATGGCCTGTTACTGTAGCTCATGGCCGGATTTTAGTCCTTTAACGTATTACTACCTTATCACTGGTTAAAAAGTCACTTATTATTCAACGACAAAAAAAACTTTTAATAAATGGTTTTAAATAAATCAAAAGCACTGCCTATTGTTTGTTACCCGTGTCAAAGGTCAGAGAACCTGTGTAGGTTCTACGACCTGCGGGCTGTGAGAACCTTCCTCTGCCTAATACTTAATCCATAGAAGTGATAAATAAATGTCGTAAACACAACATCGTAACAGCGAAAAAAATATCTGCTCCCCATAGAAAATTTCAATACCTATTCGACGCAAATGTATGGGGTAGCTGATATTTTTTTCGCTGTTACGATGTTTGTCCGATGAGAAACATGTTCAGTTTGATGGTCTGAAGCACACCCTTGAGTATGTTTATACCCTTTCCGTTACACCCTGTAAACAGATAAAATAAAAGCACTCATAATCCAAACACCATTCCATTTCATAAAATACCCTTTGCCGCAGTCTTTGCTTAAATCGTATTTTCTTTTCTTTTGCAGTTAATTATTTCTCAGTAAGATGACGACCGCCAGTATGCTGTTGACGGTGGCGACCACGTGGAATGTTTCCACTGACAAGATCGACAAAGAAGGATGCTTGGGTGTGGCCATAAAGCACGTGACTGCTGAAGCAGCCAAAGAAGTCCGCGAGAGTCCCTCGACCAAGGAACAGGCGCTGGCTATCATGAGGGAATGGATACAACAGAATATTGACATCAAGAACGTCCGGCAAGGTAAGAACATGAATCCATCGATAGTCAATCAATCTGCTTTGTCGAGATTACCCTGGAAAGTACCATTCAAATTAACGACTGATTAGTTGTGCTGAGAGCGGTGGCAGCGCAATACTAAATAACGGTCCCTATCTACGTGTCGGATTTTAGACAGTCACTATCATCATCATCATTCTGCTGCCTTTATCCCAAATTATTTGAGGCTGATGTAGCATGTCTTCTTCTTCCATATTACTCGTCAGGCACTAAAATCTGAGTAATTTTTTCAATCACTCCTCTCAAAACGGTCCTGAATCCAAAATTTCCAAGACATCTAACATAATTGTATGTGTGATATGAACTGGGCCCACGAGTTGTATGACAACCTGCATCTTCTCGCAGAGACTCGGCCTTTATCTATTGCTATGGCAACGGGAACGCTATACGCTGATTCTGCATACGAAAATCTTTTGTTTCCAAATCGGTTGCTCTTAAGTCTATCTATTCCTAGCCTACAATCATTTAAAATCTGCATTTTGCCAAGGTCAATGTTTCTAATATCCAAAATTTCATGCTACATTAAACAAAAGAATTACAAATATGATGGTTGATTACCTCGTTTGCCTTGTTAATATTTGGTGGTTATTAAAAACCTACAACATCTGAAGAGAAAGGCTGCGTTTGTGCGTTGCATAGCTCGCATTGCAAATCTATCCGAATCATTACGATAACGGTTGGCAATAGTGCCAAATAGATTCATCAATAATGCTGTTCCGACTGTTTTGAAAATGTTAATGTATTTCTTGACTTGTTAATAAACTTGTCAAGGTTAATTCTTTCAAGGACAACGGAATAGAAACATTAATAACTCTAATAAAAAATCATTCTTCACACTTATGTATTAAAATCTTTTAGCTTATCGAAAATTGGTACATATTATTATTTTAGTATTGTATAACGGCTCTGATGTTCGCACCTGCATGTCTGGGTAAGATTTTTGAGTGTGTTAGGTTACGAGTGGGAAGCTGAATCATTTGATTTACCTCTGCTTTTCAAGGTTCCCGAAGTGCCTTTGCCTAATGTTGTGACCATATCCCACCTATAGGGCAGAGTAGAAGGACTTGAGCAAGTAGAATCGTTAACTGATGTGAAGATTGTGATTGATTACACTGAACGTGGAATTGACCGCCGTCGCCTTCAAACCAGCTTTTATTTATAGTGCAAACGATCCTTTGACTTAGGTACGGGCAGAAGTTCATTTGGAAACAATTCTTGAAGAATATAAATTATTGTTCGATTTTTGGCAATTTCAAGCTATTATTGAACTACGTTACGATGACAAAAGACAATCACGAGAATGATGGTGATGTTACAATACGGAGCCCTAAATAAGAAAATTCTCGCTCCCTAGTATCGAGCCACCTGCACTTTGCGTGTAACAAAAGATTTACTGTGTCTTATAAGTCAATAAAGGCTTGACAAGTTAATGACAGAATTTTGTTCTCTTTAGAACGTGATACTTTTATTTGTAATAGCCATCACATATCTGAACCGGTTCAATTATTCAATGCGCACATTAACTATTTCAAAATATACTATTGTAGGTCAATAGAGCGGAAAAATGGTATCAATGAGTGTCATGATTACCCACACGTTTTGCCAGTTTTAGACCTCAATTTAAACATGCAGTGGTAAAACGAACAGTTTTCGCATTGTACACGGAAGCCCATAAGGTCTACAGTGACCGTGATATTGTATTTATAAGATGATATTGTGTGTCCATTGGTTCCAGATGAATCGTTCCTACTTCGGTTTTTACGTCACAAGAAGTACAGTATACCAATGGCTCAACAAACACTACTGAAGTACTTGAGCTTGAGGAGTTATTATCCGGAAATATCCAAGAACCTTGACTGCGATGACCCAAAACTGAAGGATATTCTCAGCAATGGGTATGTATTATACTGTTTGTACATAAAGACCACAGTACAGTCTTTACACTTAATGTAGGTAATTATTGTAAATAATTGGTTTTATTGTTATACAATGTGAAACTCGCCTATATTATTATTTGAGGTATGTATAATGAGAAGTGTTCGAGACAATGTATTACACAACTTACTCGGACAGGCCTAATCAAAGTGGTGAAAAAAAAATGCTCTAAAT
This sequence comes from Cerastis rubricosa, assembly GCA_949152445.1. Taxonomy (NCBI): domain Eukaryota; kingdom Metazoa; phylum Arthropoda; class Insecta; order Lepidoptera; family Noctuidae; genus Cerastis; species Cerastis rubricosa. The sequence goes on along the minus strand of OX424523.1, from coordinate 17,267,644 downwards.
TGTAACAAAGCTAACCTACTAACATGGTTTCATAAGATAAAGCCCACCTTATGTAACTCACCTACATTTATTCACTTGCCTACATTTATCTGGCCCCATCAGATGTGCCACTAGAAAGTTCCCACGAACTAGAGACCCTTGAACTTTGTCTGCTGTCTCAGGTTCCCGCATTGCGAATACAACTCTTATGTAATTTTTACTGTGATATAATTCCATCTTGGAATTTCATAACCATTTCCTAATTTCAAGGTACATAGTGGTTTCACCGGTTCGCGACAGCAAGGGTCGCCGGGTCATCGTTTACAATATGAGTAAGGAGAATTTTGTTAAGTATGTCGTAATATTAGTAAGCAAGCGATGCGACTGCGAATATTATTTTTATTATTTAAATTTATGACGCGAATTAACTGGACTGCGAAATTGACATTGATCTTTAGCTGAAACCTGTTGAATATGTATAAAAGTGTAACGTAACGTAATCGTCTTACTTTTGTTATTGCTGTAACGCTGTTCATGAACTAATTTGTGACACCAGCAGTAGACTTGAACTTAGAGTGTGTTCGTTAGGTAAGTTCAACGCTCACAAGTACAACTGCTGGGACATGTGCCGCGCACACATGCTGGTGTACGAGAGTCTGCTGGAGGACTCGCTGGACCAGATGTGCGGCTACGTGCACGTTGGAGACGGCAGCGGCGTCACCGGCCCTCACATCACCACATGGAACCCCACAGACTTCGCGCGCCTCATGAAATGGGGAGAGGTAACATTCAACATAACATATTCAGAATGATCTGATTACCCGGAGAAGTCCTATGGCACTTAACCCACCGCTACTGAGCTCTCATGCGTCGCTCTACGACAGGATGTATAATCGGCCGTATCTGGGTCTTAGGTCTGATTTGGTGATATGCCAGCGGTAGCCTTCAAAGTCCAAACTATGTAAACTTTGAAAGTAGGATACTTAGGTCAATTTCGTTAGCATCAATTTTCGTTAGTTTTCAAACCGTTTTCTTGACGCATGAAGTAATTTACGGGGGTGGGCAGTGTGGTTGGATAACCCATGTTTCCTAATACACTATTTCCGTGAAACAATTTTCAGTTGTAGGTAACATGATGTCGAAATTAGCCAACAAAGTAATGTGTACGTACTCGCCCTACTATTACATTAGGTACCCATTTGTTGGTGAACAAGGGGAGCAAGGTCGTTTTCTCTGATGATGCAAAGTTACTAGAAACTTTCGTAAAGATATGACATGTTGAGCTTAAGTAAATTATGTATGTAGGAAATTCGGCAATACTGTGAGCCTAATGTAGGTATTAATGTCAAGCGTGCTCATAATCGGCCTAGCCTTTTCCAGTTCCGCCTGTTTTCGTAAGAATAAAATCCAATTAGCGTTTGCCTTAGGTCATAACTTTGGCACTTAAGTAGGTGCCTAAGCACTTATGGTCGAGAAAAGAATGTAACTAGGTTATAGCAGGTAGGTTGCATTGTTCAGTCGAGTCACGTTTGGAGGGCAAACAAACATGATCTATGTGCTCCCATAACATCCACTTACATTAATTATGGTATATTATGTGTTGCAGCAATCGGTGCCCATGCGTCACAAGGAGTTCCACTGCGTTAACGTACCGAGTGCGCTAAAATATATCGTCGATTTCGCGGTTAGCAAAGTTACGCCGAAGATGGCTGAGAGACTTAACGTAAGTATTTAAAATATCTCCATAGATTTTATCTCTTCTCTTCGGGTATCCATAAGGCTGAAAAATTTGGAAACTTGTGGAGGACTGATAAAGGATGTCACATACACACAATCCTCTTTTTGTGGTTTTCAATTCGACCAATTGTATTTTGTTTTTTTTTTTTAATTATAACAATACTAATAACGTTTTTTTTTTCCAGATGCACACAAATCTCAAGCACCTCCACCAGCACGTTAACGTAGAGTGTCTCCCCACGGGATACGGCGGCCCGTTGAAAATCGAAGATATGGTCAAGTTCACCAGCCAAATCGTCAAAGAACAGAAGAAGAAAGTTCTCGGACTCGACTCAATGGAAATCATCAGTACTAGAGGAATCATCTCTTCAAGAAAACCTGCCACCATCGTTGTCAACGGTGACGTCGCGGTACAAGGGAGCTTCAGAAAACTAGAGATAGATTAGGCTAATCCTTTGTTTAGAAAACTTTTATTTTAAGCCTTTAGTTTAAGAAAATCTATGTGTGTCGATCGCGTGCACTTTCGAGTGACACCGACTATACAAATATTTTAAGCACTGAAAATTGTAATGCTCTGATTAAATCGTATGTTATCTGTTATTAAGTTAGGTTAAGCATTTTTTTTAATGAAACTCTTTCCTTGTACTTATGCGTAAAAAGACTCGGGTATGGCAAATAAGATTTTGTTCGTGAGAAAACGTTACCACGATAAAAAAATGTTTTCTTGACGCGTTTCTTTTCTGTGTCTTTTATATCCTTGATGTTATAAACTTAAGATCTATGAGAAATTAAAATGTATGACTTGTACTATACGATAAGGTATAGAAAAAAGAACATTAAATATTTTTTATATTTCTGTGTATTTTTGCATTGAACCTAAAGTTCAGGTGTCTGAATATCCTGGACAGTGAAACTACCCCAATAACCAGACACTCCAATAAATGACTCTGAAACTTTTTAGGGAAGAACATTAAAAGTTTCAGAGAAAATTTAGGGTGGTGGGGTGGCTGTGCTAAATAATCATTATTTTAGATACGTACACAAAATTGACCTTCTGCTAATAGTTTGCTATACTTAGGTAAATAAAATGTTATAGGTAGGTACCTATATAAGCCCGGTGATCAGTTGCTCAGGACTTTCCTACTTCAGACACCCTTCTGTGACTGAATAAGATTGTACATGTGAACCAGCGCCAGTGCCTTTAATTCTTGATGTTGAGATAAATAAAGATAAAGATTTTACCATTGGCTTGCTATGGGCATGTGATGCAGAGGAATGAGGAGAATGTCGTGAGGAAAGTTTTGAGTTTGAATGTGGATGGGTATAAGAGTAGGGCAAGACCAAAGAAACTATGGATTAAATGGTAATAAAGAAGGTGTCTGAAGAGGTGACAAACATAAATGGAAATAAATTGATGATGATATTACCATACCCGCGGAAGTTTAATTTGAACCTGCAATCAGTAGCGCAAAAGCCAACCGCTAAACCACAGCGCCAAACGTGACGCATAATAAGAGAAAATGATTTCGTTAATTTCGTCAGCTCATTTATGATTTGAGTGATAAATATTTATAACTAGCTGATCCCGGTTTGCATTGCAATGCACTTGTTCCTACCCATTCCTACCTACCTTCTACCTATCTACCTAACTACTACCAGTGGCGTAGCTTGCCTTGGCGGGGAAATTTGATTAGATTAGATTAGATTATAGAAATTTGTTTGGGGGCCCCTATGAAGGGTTAAGATGTCTCACAAAAGAAAAAAAAAATGCATTAAATTAAAAGAAATAAATATTAAATATTATTCGTCATAATAATCTGTATCTATTTCCAAATTTTTTACAAAACAATTGAAATTAAATGTTACACTCTCCTTGCCTTTTTTTTGGAAAACCGATTTATTAAATCATTTATAGCTGATGATGACTTCAGTTTTTCTAAAGTTTTTATTAATTTTTGCTTACGCACGTCGGGGGCCCACGTGGCCCGGGAGCCCCGTATAATTGATATGGCAGATACGGCGGTAGCTACGCCCCTGCCTACTACCTACCTACCCACCGACTACAACATACCTACCTACTACCTACCTAAAAACTTACAAAGTAAAAGAAACAATTTTAAAAAAAAAAAGAATTAAATCGGTTAAGTCATTCTTAAGTTATGGCGTGACCAATGGAAATAGGGATTCATTTTTATTTATATAGATAAATTGGAAATTTGGTGGCACCTGGAACAAAATGTTTTTAGAGAAAGTCTTAAATATTTCGTAGAAGATTAACTCATTGGGCTAGTGAGCGCTCGCTCGGTATTTTAAGAGTAGAGGATTCTGGGTTGAATGACCTGGCGTCCTACCTACGCCTAGTACCTATAAGTGTATTTTCTGGGCGCAGTGTTTGAGCGATTAACTGCTGTACCTACTACGTGTCGCCGGTTCCATCCCCGCACGGATCAAATATTTGTATGGCCTACAGATAGTAGTTCTGCATCTGGCTGTTTGTGTATGTGAGTTTAAATGTTTGTAAACGCACCAACGATACAGGAGAAATTCCTAGGGTAACGTTTAAATAATAAAAAATACTCTTGCCTCTTATTAATGTGTCGCTTCATTTTTCACAGGTCTTTTTTTATTTCTATTCTATTAATGTTTTTTTTTCCTTTTTTATTTCTATAGAATTGATCATGTTTATAAATATACCATAAACAAATAAATTTAAAAAAAAACTTAAAAAAAAATAAAATATTGTACAGGGACCGCCGGTAGAGGGCGGTCCCTGTACAATATTTTATATTTTTAAAAGTTTTTTTTTATTAATTAACCTCCTAACAATACCAGCCGGGCGTGTCAACAGTAGGTACCGCTTTCTGAATACAAGCCCTTGATCCAGCAGCCTAACAAAAACCTCATCAGATATTGGTCGAGGCTCATGGCAATTAAGCCATCGGCTGATACGACTATCGGCACAATAATTGCTGACTCCACATACCACATGTCGACAACCTCGCGAGGCAAGTCAAGATACTTAATTTGCTTATCTTTCACGGCTTTTACCAGGTTATGGGGAACCGTTATGTCAACTACGCGCCGTGCTTATCGATGCCCATATCAGGCTTAATGGCTACAACCAGGGGCCCCTAGGCAGTGCCATTCTCTGGGCCCTTTTCCTTTTCCCCTTTTCTTACTTTTTAGGGTTCAGTACCCAAAGGGTACGTCCCGTCGGGACCCTATTACTAAGACTTCGCTGTCCTTCCGTCCGTCTGTCACCAGGCTATATCTTAGGAACCGTGATAGCTAGACAGTTGAAAAATTCACAGATGATGTATTTCTGTTGCCGCTATAACAACAAATACTAAAAATAGAATAAAATAATTGTTTAAGGGGCTCTTATACAACAAACGTGATTTTTTTGCCGTTTTTTGCTCGATGTTAGTAACGGCAACAGGTAGACGTTTGAAATATTCACAGAATATTTAGTTGTATATTCACTTTAAAAATAAATAATTAAATTTAAATAATATAGATATTTAAGGGGGGCTCCCATACAACAAACGAGATTTTTTGCCGTTTTTATAGTTAATGGTACGGAACCCTCCGTGCGCGAGACCGACCCGCACATGGCCAATTTTTTAAAATACGTTTTTTCTTCACAAAAGTCGAGTCGAACAGATTGACTATTTTGGTATTCTGTTACTTCAATGTCTTTTGTGATTTGGAAACAATCTTGACTTGATGCTTACATCATCACCAGACATGCCTGACTCTTTTCTTTTTGCTTTCATTAAAATTTTCTTAATGACTAGGCTATAGTTATAGATAATTGATGATACCGGGGGCCCGATTTTGAATCTCACCGGTTACTAATTTCCATCATTGAAAATCGGTAATTTTGGTGACAATAGTAACTCGGTCACATTCAAAAATCACACAATTTGTTGCTAAACAAATTGTTCCTAGGCATTACGTTCGATAAAACTTTTTAATTTTTCGTGGTAAGTGCACGCACGGGACCCCTAGTCGATGCGGGGCCCCTAGGCAGTTGCCTTGTTCACCTTATGGATAATCCAGCCCTGGCTACAACAGTCCTGTCAGTGATAATGGATTGATCCCAGTACAGTGAGATATTGCCATGAGAACTGGGTCGGTCACATACCTATAGTACTGGCACTTCCGATTCCATTAATAGGCTGTATTTTAGAGCAAGGCGCTGATGGATAATCCTGGCTACAAGGTTGTGTCTATGCAAGTATTCTCCGTTAGCTAGACGAGAACACCTGGAGATAATATGACGGATTGATTCGCCGGACGGTGGCATGCCCGACATATGTCAACCGTGCCGTCCTTCACAATAAATGACCGGTAGTTAGTTATTCGTCATCATAACTTCATCCATAATAGCACAAACAAAACCTCCGGTGTCAGATCTCCGGAACGTAGCCAGGCTACGGCCTACATCGGGTCCATGCAGGGCTCTGAAGAAGCATCCGTGAAGTTTCTTACTCAACCACTGCAGGTTTACGCCAGTGCTCTTTAGCCAAGGATAGTGGATAGTGACGTGAGGCCCTTGTCCATCGCGACCTTATCTCGATGCATCCCCACGTCGGCTTTTAGGAAATATTCCCTGAGACTGCATATCTCGCGATTGTGGCGAGTCTTAGCGTTTAAAAAGCATTGACTTCCGCCTTCTTCAAGAACGTGGGTGATACATTCGATATGCCGTCAACAATGTACGAACGTTCCTATCCAGGGCGTCTAGTCCTGTTTGAGTACGCCGAAAGAGTACATCAAAACCGGCATGAACCAACCTTTGAAGGCACGCATCTTATATATTATAACTGTCCATTATTTTTTTTCAACTTATCATACCTACAGTTACAGTGTACAGTTCAAAAAACGGGAAAATTTTAAAGGTTCCATAAAACATAGTATTTCTCTGTGCGCTACATACACATAAAGCCGGCGCGGATCGTGTGATCGCAGGAGCCCGGGAGCCGGGCGAGGAATTGGGGTGCGCGCGTCATCAAAAACAGTGGGTCCCACGCCTCACTCGACCCGCGCACGCTCTCTGACGGCTTTCGATTTCTATGTACACTGTAATACAGATTCCGGACTCCTGCGCCCGCGCATTTTCTCCGACGCAGCTCTCTGGCGCTCTTCATATAATTACATGTAATACAGATTTCGTACTCCTGCGCCCGTCCCGCGCTGTGTGTGATGCGGTTTATTGTCTAGAACTATTATTTAAAATAAAACGACAGTTTTATGTAATCATTTATAATTTTTATTGTAGGTAATAATAATTATCGAATAATACACTAGTCTAACGATATCACATCAATTATTATGGTAATTGTTAAATTTAGTTATTTAATAAAACTTTCCTTTAATCCATGGACAGCGTCACTAATAAAACTACGGACTACTCTAAAAGCCAGCGCACACTAGAGATATTAATCGATCGGTAATTTTTACTAGTGTTTACTGTCCCACTGCTGGACAAATGCCTCCCCCAATTCCTTCCAAGAGCTCTTTTCACGTGCCTCCTCGAACCAGCCGTCGCGGTATGCGTCCAGATCGGCTGGCCAACACTTTCTGGGCCGGCCTCGGCAGCGGTCATCGTGAATGCGGCTGACGTGACTCGGTATCGTTTACCGAGAAAAACATTTTGTTCCAAAATATATATTTTTTTAAATTTTTAATAGAAGGCAAGTTTGTGCGCTTTAATAAAGCTTACCTAAGTATTTAATCGCTTAATATTCTCTAGCGTGCACTGTCTAAGTCTTTAAGCCTTATCTACACTGGGGCAAATGTTTTGGGCACAATTTGCGCAGCCACATGGAACAACAATAAATCAAATCGTCACATTTCAGATGCATATGTACGGCACACAACACGCCACTTTATGTGCCCTAGTGCTGACTAGGCTAAACATTGTCATTATCATAATTGGCATTTAAAACTTAATTTTATCATAGTTCCAACAAGCCTAAATTATGATTTTCAATATAAATAAATAAAAACGGTAAGAACAGTGACTTATAGACTGGGAGTGCCCATCATGGTATGACAAAGCAGATAATATAATTTTCTACTGACTGAAAAAATATGAGCCTATGTTGCAGGCACAAATGTTGCAGATTATGGATGCGGCTGCTGAAACATGCTGCATTTAAAGCCTCGTATTTATGGTAAACATTTGTTTAGCAACATGGTTGCATAAACATGTTGCCGGGTTGCTTTCAACTTATTGCGGGCAACACTTGTGTTATGAAGTTGATCACGCCATGTTGCAGAGTTGACGCCCGGCGAGCGAAAACATCAGTTTATCAACAAATGTTGACGTGTGTGGACGTGTTTGCAACTGTTTATAAACGTAACGGTAGTGTGGAGCAACGATAAAATTATGCACAACAACACTACTTCCTCGGGCAACATTTTAACGCAGACTGGCGTGTGTGGACAACCCATATTGATTTAAACAGAGTTTCCAGCAGCATTGTCGCCGTTCATCAACAACGTTGATCAACTGTTGCGAAACAAGTGTTTACCATGAATACGAGGCTTAACAAAAAACATGTTATTTGCAACATGTTGTGCAACATTTGTTTACCATGAATACGCGGCTTTATTCTTCTCGATGGTAAAATTACATCGACTTCACAATTAATCCAAGAACCATCGTTTATTGCACAGTTATCGTAACTAACCAAATTAACGTACCGCTATTTCTGAAAACATCTAGATTTATTCGTCAGTTATAATCTGAATAGTTTTCAGAATTTATAAATTACATTAATATATTAAATTGATTTAAATTAATCTAAATACTTAGGTATTATAATAAAGATATCTCTTTGTGTTGTAAATTAAAGTATTTTTATAATTTCGTAAAACACTTACATACTAGGTTTTAATTGCGTTCAATAAATAAAGGTTGGCTATAAAAGACCCTAAAACTAAGAATATGTAAACGATGAATGAAAATTAAATAGATATTGTGATTAAGACTTTATGGCAATATAACACGGTTCAACCGAATTAATTCACTTTAACTGGAAGGCGCAGAAACGTTGTTTTCACAGCCGAAGTTGTTAAAAAAAAAATTACGTTTTGGGTGTAAAAGTACCCTTAACGAAGCCGAAAGGCACTTTTCCTCTCCGTCATTGCGATATTTTTGTTCAAGACCATACCTGGGGACCAACTTTTTCACAAATTTTGTTTTAAATACAAGTTTTTAAGGTTATAACTTTACTTTAATGACCTCCACCACCTCCGTACTATATCAATGCATCCATCAGCACAATGTTTTGAGTGTGTTACATTGTGTCCTTCCGTAAATTGTTATTTTTCGCCCCAAAAAAAAGTCTGTTTCCAGCCATAATTTTGGCTTAGAGACCCTTCCACCTTGTTTAATAGAATATGATGGTTTTGACGCATACCTACTGCAAAGCATGATTAAACTGTTTAATATTACCATTAGGGTCCGTTTACACAGACCGGCTCGGAGTGCAGAGCAGATTTTTTTATCACGTTTAAAACAGAGTTTGGAATCATTGTAATAAGGTTTACTTTTACATTTTACATGTCACTTCTTTTATTATTCAGAATGCTTGAGAGCAAACCTAACGCGCTTAGTGTGAAACAATAAGAGTAGCCGACCGGGTCCGATTGCGTCCTCTCTCGCTCCGCGACCCGCATGCGCCGACAGCCGCCAAGTTAACCGCCCAGTTACAAGCGTATAACTCGCGCCGGTCTGTGTGAAAAGAAGAGCGCCGGCCTATGCTCTCCGAGCCGGTCTGTGTGAACGGACCCTTATAATCCTACTTACTAAACTAACAAGCAGACTATTAAAATCACATTGTTTTTTAAATTTCTTAGTCGGAACTACATCAACGTACTTATATAATTGTTGTAAGTAACATAACATAGACAACAATCGTTTTAATAAGTGTATGAAGGCATTCCTACAACAATCATGTAGGTCAAGCCCGTATTTACCGCTAAATACCTGAGTCATTACTGCTGTGGAATTTCCATCACAATTAAAAAAATATATATTATTTGACATTGGCAGGAATTTCCTTCCTTGAAATTGATATATTATATTTTAAATTAAAATGTTCACTTACAAGCTGATTTTTAAATCGCTTTTACAGGATGTTTTTTTTATTTTGTGGGCGCTGGTGGCCAAATCCGTAATTAAAAGGAATAGCGAAATAAACTCGCGGAGTCTCAAACCCGATTTTGATGAAAACTAAAACTGCATCACTAGATTTTTGAAAAATCAATATTCCTAGTTAGGAATCAAAACCATTGATTTGGAACGATTTGGCCACTTAAAAATTTACGCTGTATAGTATTTTTATCATTTTTCATAGACTCATAGACTACCCAAAGTCATTCTTTATTCATCGAATAAAAGACATAACAAAAGAAAAATCGGAACTTTGTGAATAGACCATGGGCATTTTTACTTCTCATTTTTAGACCTTTGTGCGTAAGACCAACAGAATTGAATTATATGTCAAATAGTCTTATCTAATATTATAACGAGGAAATATTTGATTGTTGGTTTGATTGTTTGCATTGAATAGGCTCCGAAACTACTGGTGCGATTTGAAAAATTCTTTCAGTGTTAGATAGCCCATTTATCGAGGTAGGCTATAGGCTATATATCATCACGCTACGACCAAAAGGAGTGGAGCAACAATGAAAAATATTGCGAAAACGGGGAAAATGTGACGCAAACGAAGTTGCGCCGGTCAGCTAGTAGCTTATAATTAGGTCATTAATTCATTCTAAAACAACAAGTACCTAAGTCACTGGATAACAGAAATAGAGACAATTGAGATATGTTGCCTTTTCCTATATTTTGCCAAAGATTCGACCTATTTACGACTAAAAACAAAACTAGTTTAACATGGGGTGTCCGTAACTGAGTAGCCTCTGTCCTTAGTCGATCCTAGGACTTCATTAGCCTTGATCAGATTAATTACTGTATGCTTAGCATTAGCTAAATGCTTTCGACATGATTTACTTTAATAACAAATTACTGCTGTAGTCAAATCTGCGACAAAATATAGGAATTTAACAACATTTTCAATCGGCCGTAGCGCTGGACTCTAGCTACTTTGGTACTTAATTTGGTGTCAACACTATGAATTGGACAACTTATTATGATCTACCATTTGAGATATATTTCAATTCTGTTGGACTTTCGCCCATTTTGCCCATGACCATGGTCATGAAACATTTAAGTATAGATAGATGGAATTAAAATATTAACAATCATCTTTATATACATATTGCTTATAAAATATAATAATAAGTCTTATAGCACTTAAATAAAAAATCAAATTGTGTAATAAGTTAATAACTTAATCAATTAAGAATAACGATTGCACATTAATTGCACTTTTGATTATCATTTTGAATCGATTTCGTGAGATTCTCGTCTAACAATAAAAACGTAAAATATTATGCATAAACAATTTTCTATAACTAACATATAACATAAGTATGATAAAAGTGATGACAGTGTAACGTTTATAAAGGGTGTAAAACACCTCTTAACGAAGCCGAAAGGCACTGGTTCTCCCTGTCATTGTGATCATTTTTTGTTCTACACCATACCTGGGAACCTTCTAGTTACGCAGATATTAGGGGTCAAAGTTCCAACTTTTTGACAAGTATTTTTTTTAATACAAGTTTTTGTAGTAAGATTTTTACTTTGAACACCTCCACGACCCCCGTTCTATTCAATCCGTCCATCAGCACAATGTTTTGAGTGGGTTACATTGAGTTCTACCACAAAACATGATTTAACACCCCCAGAAAAAAGTCGTTTCCCAGCAATAATTTTTGCGTAAAGTTACTTAGTTTCATGTACAGAATGCTTGGTTGACGGCTTCGTGATGAGGTGATTTACACCCCGTATAATTATTTGTCTATCCTCGGATACTGCGGCGAAAGACGATTTATAGGAAGAAGCTCATAAAACATTCACAAAAAACATACAAAAAGCTAGCTAGCTCATCATCTGCCTAGCCTTTTCCCAACCTATCTTGGGGTCGGCTTCCAAACTAACCGGATGCAGCTGAGTACCAGTATTTTACATGAAGCGACTGCCTATCTGACCTCCACAATCCAGTTACTGGGTAATACGATACCCCTTGGCAAGACTGGATGTCAGACAGCTAAAAAGCTAGCTAGCTCTTAGCTATAAAAGACAAGGTATATTTTACTTCAAACCAGTATGACAGTTACTTTGTTTCAACTTTTATGAAATGGCAAAACGTTTGTCTTAAAATATCATAAAGTTAATGGAACTTTTTCTTAAAATGTCAATGTAGATAATGGAACTTTTTTCTTAAAATGTCAATGTAGATAATGGTTTTTTTTTTCTCAAATGGACTTCTTTATTTTTTAAACTGGTGTCAGAGTTTTTATGCCACCTTTGGGTCTGTGATTTGGCTATACATGCCGTCGAAAAATATCTCTCAGGCATGTTTGGTTTCCTCACAGTGACCCTTCACCGAAACTAGTGATAATTATACAATACGCACATGAATCCGAAAAATCAGAGGTGCGCTGATTCCAAACTGGTGACCTATGATTTGGCAGTCCGATGGTCATGCCACTAAGCTATCACTGCTTCTCTCAAATGGCAATAAGAGATCGGACATACTAAGAATAAGATAAGACAAAGTCCGTAAGTAACTATGAAAATTAAGTCTATTAATACATACTGTACAAAAATATTCTGTTCAGTAGATTATCGTACAATTATGACGTGCATGCGGGTTTATTTCCAACTGTTAGGTTTCGAATAATGAAAACTACGTGTACAAGGAAAATGATTCTAAGTACTGACTGAAAAAACTGAGTTGAAACGCATAGTATCCTAGATGTTTGATTATTACGTGTATCTATACTACTATTTTAGCAAAGGGTTCTTTGGCCTAATGCCTACAAGTCGGTAAATGCTAATTATTAGCTATGACTAAAATTACAACATTCGGAAACATCTACTTCATTAATTATTATTAACATACCTACTAGTTGTGCCCAGAATGCGTCTCAATGCCTTTTTTCAAAAACATTCCCTGGCTTATGTAGAACAAGTGATCAAAATTTCGTCAAAATCGTTTCAGTAGTTAAGGAGTCTATCGGCCACGAACGAACAGACATTGACTTTTATATACATATAGATTAAAGAAACGTTTTATCAGCCTCTGTTTACCGATGCTTTAGGCCCCTTTCAGAGCGAAGCTGGGGTCGGCGGCCGTTTGAGCTAAAGACACGCTCCCTTGTTGTTTACAATAATGATAATGAGGCCGAGATTTATAAACGTAACTTAGCGCTTACTATTGCTAAGCGATATTCCTGTACCTGTCGCAAAGCTGTCAAACTGCAAGTCCATGATAGAGACAGAAACATGCCTAAGTCAAAGCGAGAGCTGATTATGGTTTATAGAACTCGTCTTGACAGTACGCCCCGCCGCGCCGGCGCCAACATCGCTCTGAAATGGGCCTAAAACTAACCACTTTTTTAAAGTACAATTGAAACTTGATTTATTAACTACAATCGATTTCAGTATACAATTGAATCGAAGACTTTCAACCTCTTTTGTCAGATATACAGGGTGTAACGGAAAGGGTGTGCTACAGACCATCAAACTGAAAATGTTTCTCCATCGGACAATAATTAAAATAAATATTTTTTTTCGCTATTACTTTGTTTGTCCGATGGAGAAACATGTTCAGTTTGATGGTCTGTAGCACAGCCTTAAGTGTGTATATACCCTTTCCGTAACACCCTGTATAAACATTCGCTACTGTCACAGTGACATTCAAGTACTTAATATAATACCTACCTATAATACCTACACCGAAGAATGACTTGACTTTTCGAGCCCATTTAAAATCTAGCTCCATGCTATCACGAGAACCATAAACTATTATTTGGTAGTAATTTAATAAAGTAACATATTTATAAATTTATCCGAGAACTCATAGCTCCATTGAGGAAAGATTTTAGGCTCTGGCCCAGTAAAGGAGGCGTTTCGTTAATGTTTTTACCAAAAATACGGTAGGACGGGTGCAAATATTGTTGGCTTTCCGATGCTGCGAAGAAATTCTTTGCTTCTTGTAACTGACGTCGCGTTGGTGGGGTCTCAGTGAAGTTTCCTGAAACGTAAGATTAGTAAATTAGAATCTTTTTAATAGTAATTGATGAAAAATAATAATTAAGTATTTAACATTGAAGAGCACGTTGTACTTAAGAGCGTTTATACCCTACGGCATTTCATACAAACTTTCAAGTCGTTATCGTTATTTTCCGAAATGACTGAACAGATTTTAATGAAACTTCCTACGCATAAGCAGTATACATAGGTCTAAAAAGTTACTAAAAACATTTTCGAAATGTCTTTTAAAAATTAAGATAATTGGAAATTTCTGTTTCTATAGAAAATTAAAAATTGGTATAATTTAGCTGCAACATCATTTTCCGAAAATGTTTTTAGTAACTTTTTAGACCTATGTATACTGCTTATGCGTAGGAAGTTTCATTAAAATCTGTTCAGCCATTTCAGAAAATAACGACTTGAAAGTTTGTATGAAATGCCGTAGGGTATAAACGCTCTTAATTATAATAAACTCTAACAGAAATCGTCGGTTAAGGTCTAATACCACGTAAGTCAAACATAACAACTTTACAGGAGAGAGAAAAAGTGCATAATTATGCCTAGGTAATGTACATACAATACCATTTTAGAATTGTGACCACTTCAAATAAGATAGACATTGGTTGCTTCTGATTGGCAGTAATAAGGCGTCTTCCGATTCTCCAACGGCATCAAAAATTGACTTAGAAATGATATAAGTAGAACATTTGATTGAGTAGGCATATTTCATCATCTGTCTAGCCTTTTCCCAACTAAGTTGGGGTCGGCTTCCAATCTAACCGCATGCAGCTGAATACCAGTATTTTACATGGAGCGACCTTACTGACCTCGACATCCCAGTTAGCACTAACCAGTAAACTAACCAGTCTTGGTTGTCAGACTTTAGGGCCACTGACTACCTGTAACGACTGTCAAAGATCCACAAATGACAGCAGGGACCAACGGCTTAACGTGCTTTCTGAGGCACGGAGGAAACTCGGTATGAAATAGGTCACCCATCCACAGGTCAACCTAGGCAAGCACGGCTTAACCTGAAGATTGATCCGAGCGGCTGTGAGCCACGAACTCCTCGTTGTGTAGGCACATTTATAATCATGCTGTCAACCATGCTGTGCAACATACAGATAATACAATACCTATGAAAGCCAAAAGTAGTCCTGTTGGCATAGTGTTTTTAGTTGGCAGCGGTATACATTTTAGCCAGCCGAGATCTTCATACGTTTGCCCATTCGAGGAAATCAGGAAGTTATACCGCAGCGTGCCATTTGCGGCGGTGGTATTACTCTGGAACAATATCATACGTAGGTTATTAGGTTTTGCTTTCCCCGAGTTAGTTTTTTATGAACAGGAATCCGTATATATTTATGAGTATATAAATGAAGGTTAGAATATGGCTTGTCGAAACATAACAAAAAAATTGTTTATGTTGCATAGATTGTGGCTACTAAATTGTAGTGGATTTGTGACTTATTAGGAATACGAAAAACTGGATTTTAGTTTAATTCTACAACTTTAGCACAACTAGACGACATGAAAAAAAATGATTTTACATTAATTCGAATTTAAGTATTATTTCCAATAATCTTCCACGTTATAATTAGCCGTTTCTAAAGCTCGCATTTAACTACATAGTATAAAACAAAGTCGCTCGCTGTCTGTCTGTCCCGATGTATGCTTAGATCTTAAAAACTCCGCAAAGGATTTTGATGGGTTTTTTTAACATTAGGGTGATTCAAGAGGAAGGTTTATATGTATAATACATGCATAATATAGTAGAGAAACACTGATAATTTTAGAGGTTTCTTTTGCTCTTACATCGCAAACGCTGGCTGAACCCTACGATACAGATCAAAATAATGTACTACAGTATTGTACACCTTAAAAAGGGCTACAAAAAGTCCGCGATGGAATATGTCTATCTCTAAGGGATAACCTAATAATAACCATTTTTTTTTATCCTTTACTTTTACGAGAAATAATGGCTTATTTACGAAGCAATTTTAAGCAATACAGCATTAATCCTTATCCAATTAAGTACCTTAAATACACACATCAAAAGTGTCTAGGGATCAAGCATTTTTATGCGGATTTCTTGAGATTGAGATGTGGCTTTGTAATAAATTTATGATTTTATAAATTTATATGGATCCTTTTTGGTGCATTTCATAATTTGAATCAGGAACTGTGAATCAAATTCGAGTAAAAGATGAAAATCAGCTGTCAATATTTTCCCTATAAAAACATACAACGCATTGAAGACATTATTAGTGCTACTGTTTCCCTACTACTGATTAAAACCAACGTTATTATGGAGCGGCGACGTCATTTAAGCAGGGAAGAAATGCTCAGAGCCGTGGGAATGATAGAAGCTGGTTCCCGGCAACGTACTGTGGCTTTAGCTCTGAATACAAGTCAGAGTGTTATCAGTCGACTTTGGACACGTTACCGAAGCACTGGTACCGTGGCTGAGCGCCATGGAGGACGGTATCGCTGCACCACACGGAGACAAGACCGATACATTCAAATCTTAACTCGAAGAGCTCCAACAATAACCGCCATGATGTTAGCCGTGAGGCTTCATCACTCTTCAGAGAACTTAATTAGCGACCAAACAGTCAGAAACCGCTTGCATGAAGTGAACCTTCATTCCCGAAGACCGCTACGGGTACCACCTATAGCAATGCACAATCGTAGGATTCGATATCAATGGGCTCTTGAACACAGAAATTGGGCAGAAGAACAATGGCGTTTCGTGTGCTTTTCTGATGAGTCTCGTTTTGGTATGAGACCGGATACAAGACGTATACGACACTGGAGAACCCCTGGACGCCAACAGCGATTAAAATCCTGCCAGGAAGTCCATCCTTATAGTGGTGGAACCATCATGGTATGGGCGGGTATTTGGATCGGCGGAAGAACTGAGTTGATTTGGATCAAAGGCAACCTCAACGCTCAAATTTATGCTGAGACGATTGTATCAGACGTCATCGTTCCTCTACAAGTGCAAATCGGTCCCTTATTTCAGTTAATGCATGATAATGCACAACCGCACACCGCAAGAGTTGTAAGACAGACTCTCGCCGCAGCTAACATCAATGTCCTGCCCTGGCCTGCTCAGTCGCCAGACTTGAACCCGATTGAGCATGCATGGGATATGCTACAGAGAAGAGCTCTGCCGAATATGGAGGGTATCCAGTCGCAAGAAGACCTTTTTTGTTGTTGCAACGAACATGGGCGGCCATTCCACAGCGTGATTTGGATGAACTCATTTTGAGTATGCCAAACCGATGTTCTTGTGTTGTTAGTGTTCGCGGTAGAAACACGGATTATTAATTGTTTAAGTTACCCAATAAAATTTTAAACAAAACTGTTATTTCAGTCTTTTTTTCGAACTTTAATGTTAGTGGTTCAAATGTCAAAAATCCCTTTATTAGAAAATGGCAAATTTCTTTATTAATGCAAAGGTGACTTGGTTTATCGTTACTGTGACAAACGAAAACACTTTATTTGATGAATCCTTAAAGAAAATTTTAATTAATATCAATCAGGAGAAAAGTTATTGCAAAAATATATGTTGATCCCTAGACACTTTTGATGTGTGTACATTGTGAATTTAATATAGATCAATATGGCCCTTTACAGCATGTAATTTTTTAAATGAATATTTTCGAAGATATTACAGATTTAAAATGCAGGGACATAGCGGTTGCGGCGGTGTCAAAAAAGTGAACGTTGTCTAAAAAGACATTCTGTAGTATATTTGGTATCAGCATTGCATTCGTGCGAAGCCGGGGCGGGTCGCTAGTTGATTTATATTTTTTATATATTGCATCGTCTGTCGGTAAAGAAAACAATAACAATGTCATTTATTCAATAATGGTGCATTTGATAAGGCTGTAAACTGTTATAATGGGACATTGACCTTAAACTAATAATCAAGTTATTTTTAAAGCGAAATTTATGCACGCATCTAGATGGAGCATGCAAGAACAATTCTATATATTTTTATCACATTTATGCATTTTGAGCACTTCCCATTCCTTTTCAGCACTTTCACCTAACTTCATAAATGCTATCATCATCATCATCAGCGTATAATGTTCCCACTGCTAGGTCGCAGGCCTCCTCTCTATGAGAAGGAGTGGGCTGTATTCCACCACGCGGGCCCAGCGCAGTTTGGTAGATGTCACACGTCTTCGAATTTTTAGTTCTAGGATATGCCGGTTTCATCACGATTTTTCCTTCACCATTCGTAAATGTATTTGTAATCAAATAAATTGTTATTAGACTTGTTAGTACAACATCTGCTAGTATATTACAGGGTGTAAAGGACAGCCCTCTACAAACTAGACAGAGTACAATCAGCTTTTTATTTTGAATCATATTCCAAAGCATTTTTTCTCAGGAAACTTTTAGGGCTCATTTACGGAGATGAAGCGAAGGCCTGCGCAGACGACGGACTTTTCTCCGCGGCGGAGAAAAAAGTACGCTCCGCGAATAAAAGTCCGCCGCGGATTTACCGCGAACTCAACGCACACGGTGTGCGGTCATCACCACAAATTTTTCTTTATATTTCGGTCGTGATAGCTTATCGGCTTCTTCTTTAAATGTTATCATTAATCACTACAAAACCGATCACAAAGGATGTATTTTTTTGTTTAGAACCAAAATAGTGCAGAATTGTTATATGAAATCTCATTAATGCACTGTTTTTCATTAGTGCATTGTTTTTTTTTTTATTTAGATTTATCTAAATTTAGCTTAGCACAGAGTTTTAATGTCTCCCATTAAGTTTAATATAAAATGTATGCATTTGATCAAAAATACTGGCTGAAAATAAAAACAAATGGTAAAACTTTGATACTTCTTATTTAGCAAAATGGAAAAAATATATGGAAATAGACAGCGATAGCGATATGAATTCAACTCCAGAAAGTATAAAAACAGCAACAACAACTGAAAGTTTCTGGATCTGGCCACTTACAATAGAAGAATGAAAAAAACAATAAAGGAATTCGAAAATGGGAGCATGTTACTTTGATGTTTGTTTGCGAGATTGTCTATAATCTACTATTGTGTTACAAGGAAATGAAGTCAAAAAACGTTTGAGCATAATATTTCCGCGTTGTTTTTATGCCACGGGTATTTACTGAGTACGTTGCTGCAAAACACAACAAAAAAAGAAACTAGTCAAATGTGTTTGCGGTGACGCGATCAATGACACAAAAAGTGCTGGGTTTTACCGGACTCTTTTTAACAGGCGGGGGTGCCCACCAAACTACTTAGGACAAACCCGGATGGATGGCAACTTAACGAAGGCTAAGGCCTTTAAATTCTCAGAAGATGACGAGAGCCGTCGTCACTAATATATACGAGTAAATCAGCCACGACTCCGTTTCAGCCAGGCAGGAGATAAAATATAACAGAGTTCGCCAGACGAAATAACATCGACGTATGGCGAATTGGCGTCACTTAAGGATGAACTCGTCGCGGGCTCGAACACACTGGTGATTGCCAAAAAAGAACGCTGTTTCATGTGGCATCTTGTCCGACGGACATATTAGTGCAAAACATTATTAATTATATAAAATTATTTAAACTAAACAAAATTATACTATACATATCAAAAATTATATTAAACTCGTCAAAACGATTACTGTTAACCCTTTGGAAAATCGTGTTTTATGAAAATCTCACTGCATAAATCAATTACGAATAAAGTTTATTGTAGTCTTGGGTAATTGAGCGTTGACGGTGCCGAGATTATTTGGGAGATTTTACACTTTTTAGGTACTTATTAACGCCCAAAGTTGCGTTCAAATTGGCAAGAAAAACTAATAACTACTCATTTTACTCGTAAATTGTATAGGTAGTTTGTATATAAGGCATCGCTCTTTAATTTAACAGTTTTAGTACGGAACTCTAAAACATAACAAAATTCGTCAATATAATAATTTTGATCAAATGTACGCAAAGCTGCAAAGCCGAATAAGTAATTTCATAAATCCCGGGTTTTAATTGTCATGTTTATAATTGCGGGATTTTAGAAAAGGTATTATCAACTCTGTGTTACTTCCTTCCTCGAACTTTAGGTAAATTAGCACTACCTATATATTTCGATCACTGGCCATAACTTGTCTTTTTGACTTGGCTTTTTACTTTACTATTCTGTTCCGGCACAGACAAAATTAATGATGCAACAAAACGAAAAAATGTTCAATTTTGGATGTACAAAATACTCCCCCCCCCCCTTCCAATTTGTATGGGAAAAAATTTGCTAGTGTCCACTCAATACCTACTTATTATTCTAGCTCTAAAAGTACCACTCCTGAATGCTATTTTTAAAATGATGACATTATAATTCTAAAGTTTTTGCATCTCAAATTTCTCAGTAGCAGCCACAGAGTTTAAATTTGTGCCCATATTGCAATAAGTTAATAGATTATTGTTTATGATATAAAGGATCTCAATTTTGATAAATAAAAGAACATAGGTACTCTTACAAATGACTACGTGATACGCAAACGTATGATTAACACCGCTCATGTACATACCTATCTGAACTATGTACTGTTAGTCATCATTATTGATTTGAAATCTATAACTGTGCAGTAAATTAGGTTATCATTAATTATAAAATTAATATTATAATATAATCCACTATAGGTTAAGGCTAGTCTAGTCGGTGACAAGCGCTCTATATACGCCGCGATCCGTGACAGCCTAGAAATCAGAAACCAGGCTTACTTATTGAGATGTTGGCTTTTGCCCACAGGGTCTAAGGGTCTAAGGTCTAAGGGTCATGTGGAACTAAGAAATCGTCCCATGGGGACGTACGTATTATCGGGACAAAATATGTCATATCCTAATCCAGAACCAGTCTATCCGTGTAACAAATTTCGTCAGAATTCGTACAGCCGTTAAGGTGTGAAAGGGCACCAGACGAATAGACAAACAGTTACATAGATGGATGTTTGTTACTCTTTCACGCAAAAGCTACTGAACGGATATAAATAAAATCTGGCACACAGATAGTTTATAAACTGGATTAATACAGACTTTTTATCCCGGTACTACGATCACGTGGGACAATTACCGAACTCCACACGGATATAACCGCGGACATCAACTATTGTATAATATTAGTTTGATTTGCTAACATTGCACCATTCTAAACAAAGCCTAAATCCAATAATTGGGAACGCAAATCGAGTCATCTAGCTCGCGGTGTAATAGTATCGCACCCGCATAATACTCTGCCCTCTACATATATTAGGATATAAGATCCTTTTATTGGGCTACTGCGAACATATTGTATTTACTTAGAGTAGGTATACTCGTACTAAACTGTGCCTTGGTGTAAACACACAAGCTACAGATTAAACAGCTCTCCTATTATTATCGTTGCATATTATTACGTAGGGTAGGTATAGGTAATCTACGTATGTGCAACGATAATAACAGGAGAGCTCTACAAAGAACAGAGTGGACAAGGTGAGTGCAGTTTTTCACACAAGAAATCAACCTACAAACAACATCAACGAACCATGAAACGGCAGTCACCACAAAAGGAAGCTATTTGGGTCTTGGATTACTCTCTGGAAACCGAAAGAGTAACTGAGCGCTACACTCCCGTAAATCTTCGGAGGCAAAACGTAGTCATTAAATAAATTAAGCTTTGGGATCTGCAGTACAAGGAAAATGCATTATAATAAGTCGTCATTAAAAAAAGTATAAAAATCCACGATGAAGCTATAATTTGCATTCCTTTCTGTTTAGGCCTTGAATTTTCACACATGTTTATGCACGAAGAGTCTTTTGCATTATAATTTATTACAAATAGAAATTTTCGAAATCCAAAGAAAGATTACAATAAATATTGCTGTATTTACCTGCATCTCCAGCAGCAATTTCGAACAAGTCTCCGTACTGTTACATTGATCAGTACCGGTCTGGACTACTGTCACAGCCCTCAGTCTGTACGGAAAGGATCTCAGAACACTCTGGTCTGTATTACTGGGATCCCATTGTGATCTACTCACTAATGTCAAAGGGTTTTCAACAGGCGGAAGAATATTTTCTGAAAAAGATATTCATAAGGAATATGTACATACAAACTATGAATTTTTTTACTATATTAACATTGATGATTGTTACAACACATACAGAAGCAGCCATACCACGGGGTTTTACATGTTTTATTATAAAAAAAAAAAATAATAATCAGACGTGATAATTACTTGATAAGCATTTGCATATTTCATATTAACAAAGTGAACAATGATTAGATTGCAATGCAGATTGTGGTAAAAATAAGCCTAAGGCATTAAGTTTGCCTTTGTGTATATTTTTTAAATTACGAATATGATATACAATGAAAACACTAACCGGAATCATTCTGTATCACAAGAAGATATATTCCAATAAAGACTCCAGCAACCAAGATTATCAGCAGCAAGCTAACAATGACAGTGGTCACCGTACTCCTCTCTGCCACAGTGGGTGGGAACCGATGTAGCAGAGGCGTGTTCTCTTCTGGTCTCTCAACATTTTCGTCCTCAGCCCGATTAGTGTTATGCCGAGTTTCATGCTCTGCAATACATTTGTCCACTTTACCAACAATTTCACAATCAAATTCTCTCAAATCCATAGACATAATTTAATTCAGACAGCACAATATTCCCAATAGCTGACAATGAGATGAACTGACTAAAGCGTTAACTGATAAACCAGACTTCCCATTGTTCAGACTATCATCAACAAACACTGACAGGAAGTGTAAATTCCCCATATAACAGAGATAAACAAAAAATAAATCAATTACTGTTTAAACAATAAAGTGGTAAGTCTACCATGATAAGATTTATCTTTCTGAGTAAACTATATTATTTGAATATCTAATAAGACTACTACTACAACTATCCACTTTTAAGTGATATTGGTCATAAATACATAGTGATCAATGTAAGCAAAATCTTCTATGTGTCCACTCAGGGATTTATAATGAAATGGATATGATGTCTGTTTGTTACACATTTACATATCTCTATCTGGTCTGTATTGTGATATCATATCTCTCTAAAGTATCAAATTTGCTATGCTTATTATATAGAGCGTTTATCTATAAACCTACTAGTAGATCGCATCAAAACAATAGCGATTCATTAGATTGTGATCAATGGCTTCAGTTTAATTTATTAAAAATAATTGAAGTGCATGAATTAATTAAATTCTGATGGAATTCTATGGAGTCTTATAATTTCCTGTTTTAATAACTAAAACAACAAATTATATTACTGAATTCAGGTATACGAGTAATTTAAACAAAGAACTAAGAAATTGTTCAAATATATGCGAGGAACTTACCAACAGAATATAATGGCTGCATCTTAGAAACTGAGACTTATTTTTAATGAATAAGCATTACGAAGTGACCAGCTATTTAAAATATCGATCAATAATGAGGAACATGACTATGAGGAAAAAGTAAAAATGTTAAAGTTCAGGAAAACAAAAAATATTTTTATTTTTAATTGTCAAAACACGAATGTCATTATGACAAACAGTCAAAGTTTGACAATTTGGTATAGTGATTTACGCAGAAATCGAAATAATTTAGTTTAAGGTTGTGACTTGGTGTTCCTTACAAGAAAATCAGCTGGGCCTTCTGTCAAAGTAATTTGGCCATTTCACCATGACACGTCTTAGAGGCTGTCGTTTTGCATCCAAGGAGTTATTGCATCTAATGATTCTCAATCCAAAACAATAATAAAATAGGTAGATAACTTTTTTTTATTGAAGTGAAAACTTCTTTAACGGCGTTGTGCACTTTTGTGATGGTAAAAGATAAACTCGCGTCAGGATACGTGACCGTCAGTTCATGTGTCCTGATCGAGCAAGGAGCAAGTCCATAGGATAGTGAATAAAATAAGAAAGACTTTAGAGGAGAAAGAGTATTGCTCTTCAGTCTTTCTTGACATACACCAGGCTTTTGACAAGGTCTGGCATAAAGTACTACTCTGCAAAATTAAGAATAGCCTCCCTCACAGTTACTATCTACTACTGAAATCTTATCTGGCAGATAGACTCTTTCAGGTGAAGGAAGCAGACTCCACTTCCAAATTCCACCAAATAGATGCTGGCGTGCACCAAGGATCAGCCCTGGGACCTGTACTGTATACTATATATACGTCTGACCTACCAGAAGAGGAGAGTGTCACTACAGCCACATTCGCAGACGACACGTCAATTTTAGCAAGCGACAAGAACCCTGTGGTCGTGTAACTCAAAAACTACAAACAAGCCTTAACAATATTACCAATTGGCTCCAAAAATGGAGAATAAAGGCTAGCGCATCAAAATCCGTACAAATTACATTCACACTGCGACAAGGAAATTGCCCTCCTGTGCACCTGGGAAACAATACACTACCTCATCAAGACAGTGTACGATACCTTGGACTACACCTAGACCGACGCCTTACATGGAGACACCATATCGTTGGTTCAAAGGTAAAACTCACTAAGTGACATTTTGACCCAAAATGAGATTTTGCTACTTTTGCTTCTATAAAGAGAAAATCTACCATAAGAAAAAATCACTAAGTGCGTATTGTGTTCCATAACAAAACTGTGAAGTGAAAAAAGTCTTTAGCTCCAAATCCTCTGTAATCCCTTTGCAGGTAAAACTCATTTGGCACTTAATTATTTTTTCCTCCAATCTTTGTTGTAGGTCAGTCTAAAGTTATGTTTGGCATGTAAAACTCACTAAGTCGCTAATGAACTTTACCTGGCAACTCTATCGTGACATTTGTCACTTGTGAATTGACATTTGGTTTGGTGGTTAAATTTAATGTTGGCGGCAGACACAATATTGCACAGTTAGTTTCGATTTTACAATATTTTTCACATGAAAATTGGTTTTAATTGTTATAATGAGTGATTACCGAAACAAGAGGGGTAAAGAACTAGTTGCCCTCGCATTGACGGACTCCATTGCGCAACGAGAACTTGTAAGTTTTTTTTAAGATGTTGGTTTACCTTGGTTTCCCTTTAAAATGTAATTAATCTATAGCTTATAAATGATTAAAACATTACAGAACTACCGCTCTATACTGGAAGCGCAGCGTGACTTATTTGAAAGTTATACCGAGCATGTTGAATTGGATGGTCAACGAGATGCTGATGCTGAAGTCGAAATTCTAAATAAATCAGAATTTCAGAAGAAATCAGGATCAGAGGTAAATCTGAGTAACTGTGTACTACTTAATACTTACTGCATATTAAAAACATGGGGAAAAAAATCCTAAAACAACTCACTGACCAAAGATTTTATTATTTAAATGTCTCATAAATGTGTTTTTATTACAGGAACAGATTGAAAATGTTGAAAAGTGCAACAAGGAAAATGTTCAACCAGGAGATATTAATATAACATCAGTCAGTCTATCTTTTGATCTAGAAGGACTTAATAATGAAGATGTAAGTACCTACACTTAGCATACCTATATTAATAAATATTTTTTTGCTGATCGGACAGTTTTGTAGCCGGTCTCTCTGACGTTACCCATTAGTCTTACATTTTAATTTTTATTTTTTTAACGTGTGATTTGTATTTCAACAGGTTGTAATAAAGAACAGTGTTATGGAGTATGACAATGATAATATTTCCAACACAGAAATTGTCCCAATAGAGTCTGAAGTTGAAGCCCCAATTATTTTAGAAAGAAGTTTTTCCGAAAATGTTAGTATTTAAAGTTTTTTTATTATATTTTCTTGTTACACTTTTCTACTTTCAAGTTGCAATATATCGGGCTTTGCACAAACTAGGTATCAATCATGACTTTTTGTTTCAGAGAGGTATTTCAAATTATAACAGAACAAAGCTTGTGGATTATGCTTTAGAAACTGATGATGACATGGATGACTTCAGTGCAGCATCTGATGATGATCCTTGTTACAAGCCACCTCAAGAAACCGAAGATAAAATATCTGACATTTCTGACTATGAGATAGAAGAGGGTAATATTAGCAATTTAACAAGATGTAGAAAAAGAAATACAGCAAATTGGAAAGCCAATATGACAAAAAAACACCGAGCAGAATGTCTACCATATAAAAACAAGAAAAAGGAATGTGAAGCTAAATGCCCAAAACCAGTCGATTGCACAAAATGTAGATTTCAGTGTACACTATTTTTCACAGAAGAAGATAGAACAGCATTATGTAAAACTTATTGGGGATTTGCAGATTACAATAGACAGAAAGATTTTATATTAAAGTATGTGGTTGTGGTGGCACCTAAACGTAGACGAAAAGATAGATCAAGTGAGAATCGCACTTTATCAAAAATGTATTATTTAGAAAATGCTGGTGGTAAGCATAGAGTGTGTGCTAATTTCTTTGAAAAGACTCTAAATATTTCAAATGGGCCTGTAAATACGGCCATAAAAGGTGCAGGTCCAACAGGATGTTTCTCTGGATTAGACAAGAGAGGAAGAAAAGTACCAGGAAACAAGACCAGTGAAGTAGATATTTTATTAGTGAAGGAGCACATTGAAAGCTTTCCTGTAATGGAAAGTCACTATGTTAGGAAACAAAGCCAAAAATTGTACCTTGAAAGTGGCCTGTCTATTCTTAAAATGTATGAGCTATATCAATCATTTTGTTTGGAAAGGAATGCAACACCTGTAAAGCAATGTACATACAGGCGCATATTTTGTAACAATTATAATTTCTCCTTCTTCAGGCCAAAGAAGGATTTGTGTGCTACTTGTTCCAAGTACAAAGAAGCCAGTTCAAAACTAAAGAGTGACATGGAAACCGATTATTCTTTACATCTTATAAGAAAAACAGAATGCCAGGAAGCAAAAGCCAAAGACAAGTTAAAAGCCAGTGAAGACCCAACATT
This sequence comes from Cerastis rubricosa, assembly GCA_949152445.1. Taxonomy (NCBI): domain Eukaryota; kingdom Metazoa; phylum Arthropoda; class Insecta; order Lepidoptera; family Noctuidae; genus Cerastis; species Cerastis rubricosa. Next base: position 17,240,838 of record OX424523.1, on the reverse strand, counting down.
TGTAACAGCCACATTTGATTTGCAAAGTGTTTTACAATTGCCTTATTCTGATGTTTCTCTATTTTATTATTCAAGGAAAATCTGCGTGTATAATTTGACAATTTATTTGGCTAGTGGAGAAGCTCATTGTTATACTTGGAATGAGATAAATGGAAAGAGGGGAAGCAACGAAATTGGTTCCATATTGTTACTGTTTCTGCAGTCCCTGCCTGCTACTGTTACAAGTGTTTCCTTGTTTTGTGATACTTGTGGTGGGCAAAACCGTAACCAGCAAGTGGCGGCTGTGTTGTTGTATGCAGTAAAAAAAATTGAGCATTTGAACCAAATTGAACTTAAGTTCCTGGAATCTGGGCACTCACAAATGGAGTGTGATTCAATGCACTCCGCCATTGAGTCTGCAAAGAAACACAAAAGTGCATTTACCATGGCAGACTGGATTAACATTTTTCGTTCTGCAAGATCCCAAAGGGGAAAAAATAAAACCAATGGTGAGTACATAGTGCACCATTTAAAGTATACGGATTTTTTTGATTTACAGTCTTTGGCGTCATCTTCGATAAAGAATAGAAATAAAGACGTAGATGGAAATACAATCTCATGGTTAAAGACCAAATCTATAAAAGTCGAAAAAGGGTCACCAGAGATACTGTTCTGTCGGTATGATCATTCTTCAGAATACAAGAAGGTTAACGTAGTTGGTAGAGGTCGCAGAAGAACAGCTGCAACTCTAGTTTTGAACCCTGCATATTCTGACCTACTGCCAATATCTAATGCAAAGAAAGCAGACCTGGTTAAACTTGTGAATGCTGGCCACATACCAGAGGAACTTCATCCATGGTATAGGAACTTACCTGCAATAGAACTAAATGGTCCGGAGCGGTTGCCTGAACCAGATGAAAATGAAAGTGGAGATGAAAATTAAACCTGAAGCCAGATTCATAAAAATATGAAAGATATTAACTTTTGTTCAATTATATTTCTATAAGATTTTAAACCAAGTTTTTCATTAAATGCACAATTTTACCTAAACAGAAAGAGGAAAACATCATTAAGTACATTTTTCATAATTACATACAAAATAATCGATTTTATACAAAAATATAAAAATACTATTATAAAATACCCACTTTCACATGTTCACAGAAAGTTTCAGCACCTGTTATCATTCTATTGATTTTTCAGATTAAAAAAACGCAAAATCTTAATTATCTCCATTAGTCAATTATGCAACTAAATGAGTTTTACCTTTGAACCGACGATATAAAAACTAAGAGACAAGAACTCAAACTTCGATACACTCGCCTCTCCTGGATACTGGGCCGAAACAGCAAATTAAGTGTAGACAACAAACTACTCATATACAAGAGTGTCCTTAAACCAGTCTGGATGTATGGTATACAACTCTGGGGCAGCGCTTGTGACTCCAATATCATAACAATACAGCGAATGCAGAACATGATCCTCAGAACAATATGCAATGTCCCATGGTACATCACCAACGCAGAAATACACCATCATCTGGGGATGAGCACGGTGAAGGAATAGATTCATAACACTGCTGAGACATACAAAGGGAAGCTGGAAAGACACCCCAACAAACTAGCGGTTAAGCTAACAACGAGAAGCTACAATAAACGGCTAAAACGGAAAGACATATTGACCATATAATCCACTACTATGGTCTACTGATGAGGAGATGACCTCACTGGAGGGCACACTCAAACTGCCACATCCTACAACACATCTGCTTGTAGCCGAAGCTGATCGCAGATTTCAAATAAATATTCTTTTTTATTTCTAAAACCCCCCTTTCTCCCCCAAAAGAGAAATACGAGACAGATTTTACCTTATAAGAGTGAGATAACAGATTTAATACGTTTTTCAGGTATCATATAGCAGATGAACCCCCCAGTCGACCATTTCAATTTGGCACACGATGCACCAAACACCCTGTATTATAAATGTCTAATGGCCAATGTACTTTTGCAGAGGGGTGAGTCGAGCTATGCTAACTCTAGAGCTTCTTACTCTATGTTCACGGTTCACTATGTTTGACTTTTCCGATAATGGATTTATTATCTGTAGCTTTACTACGGCGATACAGTGACTTCGTTTCCTTTTATTGATTATAATTGCCCAGAAAATAAAACTAGTGTGTATTATTCATTTAATATTTATAAACTGAACTGGGTCATCTACTTGTTGACCAAAGTATAGGAATTATGAGAGTCCAAACAAAACTCAAGTTGTTACCCTGACCATCCGTAGTCCGTCAAGTAGTACAGATTCGCAAGAAGTTGACGAAACGCTGTGCGCTGTTCAGTAATCTACTGCGTTTGATGTATGATGGACATTAGAAAGCACGATTGATTATGACGAACGATTTCAGTGTTCTTCACGTGAACCTAGTTGAAGTACTTCAGTTTTAGAACATCTACCCGGCTGAGACGATTACAAGAGATCGTCGGCATTTTTATGGCAGTACCTATTATAATCACACCTTTCATATAACTGTACCTTCAGTGCAGTTTTTCTTGTAGTTATTGTGAGGAATCCCTGCTAATTGTCACGGTAAGTTGGAAATAATGCTGATATCCATTAGTCCATATTTAGATAGATACCTAGTAAAAACTGATGACAGTGCCTCACTTTCTGTGGGCCTGAGAAGTAGATCGACTATGTGAGTAATTGTTTTGGCTTGCTATCAAAATAAGAAATCTGCTATGCTTGCTATCGAATGATTAAGCTAGGCTAAGCTTGCTATTTTCAAAGACAGGCTATTTCAATGATGATTGTTTTAAAATTTATCTTTAAGAATCATAGGGGTTATATTTCATCTTCACACAGTTTTAATTTATAATACTTACCTAGAATAAGTACTTATAAAATAAGTATCTATGACAAGTTCAGAAGACAAAACAAAACGTTTACTATCTTCAAAAAGAGTTCAAGTAATGGAAATAAGTTGAAATTGTATCCATTATTTATGTATGTTACTGCTAAAGATGTGTGTGAAAATAAACATAAGATAAGCTGGCTAAACTTATGTATAGCTGCGGACTCCTTGGTTACCAATGAATAGTGAACAGGGCAACTTGAAAAGGGTGCTCACCAGACACTGCCCCCTTAGGACAGTTCTGACCTAATCTCAACCAGGTTAGGTCCTCGCTCAGGTACAGTGACCATTTCGGCTCACATATTATTGGTCATAGTTTCAATTATATTGAAATGATCAGATTAGTACTTATAACCCATTGTGTTTAGGATAATGTGCAGTTTATCTGGCTAATCTTAAGTTTATATTCACCCCTATCTTTAGCCAGAACATACACACTTTAATAGTTTATAATAATATCAATAACATGGAGGAAAACAGACATGGGGGAGAGCAGATTGGTCATATTATCGCAAAGACTGGAGAATTTGGGCCTGAAATAAAGTAGGACCAAACTAGCGTTTTATATTATTCTGTTATTTTGGCGATCTCTCCAGTTCTGTGCACATTACTGTTGCCAGAACACCCATACCGCACTGTTCCAATTTCTGGTCCCTCAGGTCACTTGTCAAAGAGGATGGCAAAGTAGACCAAGATGTAACTCATCAGATGAACTCAGGATGAACTCATGGATGCCCCTCAAGTTAAAGGGGAAAATAAACAAGTCTGTGATTAGACTTGTCATACTGTTTGAAGCGGAGCGCTGAGCCATGATAAAATGTAGCGGCGATTAGAATGTTGAGGTGGATGTGTGGTTTGACAAGAATGGCTAAAGAAAAATCCATGTGGAATGAATATATTCGAGGAAGTTTGAAAATTGTGCCTCTTACAGAAAAGTTGAAAAGGAGAGGACTGTCATGGTATGGGCATGTGATGATGTGGGATGAATTGCATGTCACTAAGTGAGTGATGAATATATATATATGAACAATGATTGATTGTGTGAGGAATTATATGAAAAAAGGAAGTAAGGAAAGGATTGAAAGGAGCAAATGATAGAGTGATGGTTGACAGTGTAGAATGGAAGAAAAAACGTGTTGCGCCGGCTCCAAGTAACATGGGTCAAGGCCAGGAAGATGATGATAAACATGGGGAAAACAAAACTACACTATGTTTTAGTTCTTACTCAATACCCATCATGCTAATAATCCTTTGTCAATGATCGTTATAATATCTAGTAATTTAGTCATACATGATGATAAAAGCACTGGTTGCAGCAATTGTATTATTATTATTGCTATATCTTCTTCTTGTGTTTGATTATTGCTTTGCAAGTTTTTATTTTCTTAATAATATTAGATGCGTTTTGCTATGTGCAAGTTTGTGTTTTTTTTAATTCGTTAGTAGTTAGTCCAATTACTGTTTTTTTTTTAAGATACAAAAAAGTTATGTAAATAAATAACAATCTATTTACATTACTTAAAATTGTTTGCTATTAAGCTACTATTATATACTATTTTTACTGTACTTCTATCTTTTACTTATTAATATCTACATATTTATATTTGTTGGTTTATCGTTTTAATTTGCTGGCTGTTGAATGTGCATACCATAATCATATTGTAAGAATTTTTGTACAGATATTTAGACAACTCCTTCAAAATATCATGATATTTCAGGATTGTAGAAGCATTCAATGATACGAGAATTCTATGACAGTTCCGATGAAGATGATATGGAAAATCAGTATCCGATAGATCCAGAATGCTTGGTTCTGACTCGGCCTGACTGCGACATGCATAACCGGTGCTGTGGTGGTAAAGCTTGGTGCATAAAGGTAGCAACAATATAAAATTCATGAAAAATTAAGAACATGGAGAGAGTCATATGATGTGATGATACCATTTTAATGTTTGCAGGATATTTGTGGCATCATATGTGCCGTGTTAACATGGCTGCTGATACTGTACGCGGAGTTTGTCGTAATGATGGTGATGCTTCTGCCTGGTCTGTCCACATACCCTGTCTACAGCTACATCAACATATTTATCTTCCAAAGCCTGGCATTCCTTGCGTTTGCGTCGCACCTTAGGACCATGTTCACGGATCCAGTAAGTATTGAATATAATTTGTTGTAAGTAGCACTCACGTTGTGCTAAGAAAAACAATATGCTACCTCATTATAAACTTTTCTCTCTGACAATACACTGGCCTCAGATTGGAAATCAAATCTTGGTTGATTGTTACACTTGTGTAAATGTTTAACAAACATTGATTAATGCAATTTAAAATAGTATGTTTGAAATGTACGACAAAAGATTATGTGAATTTATAGATGTAATAGATGATTGATGTTTGTTGTAGGGTGCTGTTCCAAAGGGGAATGCTACAAAGGAGATGATCAAGCAGATGAGTTTCCGTGAGGGTCAGGTGATATTCAAGTGCACTAAGTGCTGCAGCATTAAGCCTGAACGGGCTCATCATTGCTCAGTGTGTCAGCGCTGCATCCGGAAGATGGATCATCATTGTCCATGGGTCAACAACTGTGTGGGCGAGAACAACCAGAAATATTTTGTGTTGTTTACTGTAAGTAACCAATTATTTATTCAATCATTTAAATTATGAATGCTTGTACAGAGCTAGGAATGATGTATACCACAAAAAACCCATCAATATCTTCGATCTAAATCTATATCTTTGCCACTGTTGAGACATAGGCCTGCTCTCTGTGGGAGGGGGTGGGCCTTATAGCCGAGTGTAATTAGACAAAAAATACTCAAAACGTGTGTGAGAATTGGACCACTATAAACTTCGTTCCACCTTTGTCCTTTAGTCAAATTGCTCTAGCTAGACTAAATAATTAATCGACCACGCGAGTAGAAGCGGGTGAACCATGTCTTCGAATGAATGGTTCTAGGGTCGTGCAGGTTTCCTTACAATGATTACCTTCACCGTTTTGAGAGCATGCGTTATGGTGATGAAATCACTAACACAAGGTAAAATGCCTGCTTGGGTTCGAAGCCGTGCCTTACAACTCATAAGCCGCTAAGCTACTACTGATCCCAACTTGTGTATGTAACCAATATGTGCTTTAATATTATTACCACGCGTTAGCTATTCGTCAATCAGAAACCCATGGACCTACGCGTAATATTTATCGATCTTATCAACTCTAATCCTCATTATCAAATTCAATAAATCTTGTTTCGATGTACCTCATTAATTATGAAAACTACATTATTTTCTATGATTCTGAACTTTGCACATTATACTCGAATCTATTTTTTTTGGAAAATAACGTTAACAGGGTAAAAAACCTAACCGTTAGGTTTTATTCAACCTAATAATGTAGCTTGATTGTCGCCGTACGCATACATTTCCAGTATGACATGGCCTCGCTTTGTCCAGATTTCCCGTACAATGAGAGATCCGAATAAACCGGTTTTGTATAGCTTGACTGGTCGTCGTGCGTACATAGTCTTGCGACTTTACATCTTTTATTGACTAGTTGTTAATTTATACTACAGTTCTACATAGCAGCGATATCTATCCACGCGGTGGGGTTGGCGGTGTACCAGTTCGTGACGTGCATCCGGCACGAGTGGCGCGACTGCAGCGCCTACTCGCCCCCCGCCACTGTCGTGCTACTCCTGTTTCTCATTGCGGAAGCGCTTCTATTCGCCATTTTCACCGCCGTCATGCTCGGCACGCAGCTACACGCTATATGGAACGATGAAACCGTGAGTATTCGTTATTTAGGTAAATCGATTTCGATCGGCTCTATTCATGGCATATTTTTGTCGTTAACTCGCACGCCAACTTGTTGATTGAAAACGGAGAACGAGAATAATGTACAACCACTTTAAAGGTATTGGAACACTTTGCAGGGTATCGAGCAACTGAAGAAGGAGCAGGCGCGATGGGTTCGCAAGTCCCGGTGGAAGAGCATACAGTCGGTGTTCGGCAGGTTCTCTATACTTTGGTTCTCGCCCTTCACCCAGCCTTCGCCCAAGACGAAACTGGAAAGCTACCTGTACAGTGTTTAGATAATATAGCCGGCTCACCACACTCATCCATAGTTTCAGTGTGACATGCATCCACTCTCGTCTCGATGTATGAATATTTATAATCATTGTAGCAGTCATATTTAAAATCAGTCTAAATGTTCTGACCAAGTAGCACCCATGGTGTCATACAAATTTTGGTTTCGACACGACATTTCAAACAATTCTTAATAATAATTGAGTCACTCTTGTCTCACTATGATTGACTGACTGACAACGGAATTTGTAGAGTGTATAGATAGTTAGGAACCAAACGTCTGCATTTACTAATTTAATGTTACAAATATTTATCACAAATGTCTGATTATGTGTGGGAAGTTATTCTGAAATAGTTAAGTTATAATAGCAATTGAGTAAGAAGTAACGTACGAAATTGAGTAAGAAGTAACGTACGAAATTGAGTAAGAAGAAACGTACGATCAGGGATATTTCCCGAAGTAGTTGAGGCATTAAACATTACGATCATAAACTCGTGTTTATCAAATAATACGCTTATGTCTGGCTCGTTCGGAACCATTTTAAAATTTACCATCTAATTGTAGGCCTCGATGTTGTACTAAATTTTTCAATAAATAATAATAAATTGTTTATTAAGATCATCATAGATCTCTTAAATATAAATATGGTACGAGTATTAAGTTTTGTGCTATGATAAAAGTTCAAATCACAAATTATTATTAATTAAGTTAGCGTACGCCTATCTATGCAATAAAATTAATGCTTTTATCTTGAATAGATATTTGCTTTGGGAGTGTATGTCATGTAACAAAGTTACTGTACGAGTCTAGTGTAGGACCAATGGCTGACAGATCTCTCTAAGGTCACTTGTGATGACTCACTCAAAGGAACGTTGGTTTGCATGAAATCAGATATTTGCCTTAACTATAAAAGTCTCACGACGCTGAGAACCCCTTACAGACTGGTCACTGATTTAATTCCGTATAAAGTTATCAAATAAACTATTGTTAATGAGTAATCATGATAAGTATTAATTTAAAATTGAGTTGATTGTGATTGTATTTATTTCGTTGTAATGATTTCGTTTATTATTTTTGTGATGGAAAATGTGAAGTTTATTTCTTAAGTATAGGTCAATTAATGGCCGTGGGAACAAACACTCGATAGTTTTACTTATTTTAGTTCTTGGTTTGAATAGAACGTTAAAAGTAAACAGTAGGTTGCAACGCAGTTGTGATATCTTAAGTCTAATCTAACTATGATCCGTAAGTAAGGAATATCGATGCGCTGGACGTCCAGTAATAGTGGGATTGTATATCAATCAGATAGACTTAACTTGTTAAAACTATTGATGGCAGGTTGTCGTGTAAATTATTTCAGCAAACGCTTATCCTGTTGATACGTTTGTCATGATTACATATATTCTTAAATCGAATGTAGTTCAAATAATTGCGTTTTGAAATAGCTCTTATCAGACGGTTTATTAGCAATACACAGACCATGAATAGGAATTGTATTGATTCTGATGACTGCATAATAAATAATTTAGTTGTATGTGTCTATTGGTGGTTCGCATGTTGACGAACGATTAAAAACTTGCAATAATTAAGTGCTGTATGTTGTTAATTACTATGTGTTAGCTAAGACGTTATTTTTTGGGAAACAAATCTCTGTTGGCTTTAAACATATTTAAATTTTGACATCACGAACAATGCCTACAATGAATTTCTGAATAAAATATTTTGTATGATACCTTAAATTATAAAACAGTGATAAATATTATGATCATCAATCGTCCTTATTTCATATACTGCTGAATAAGGGCCTAGAAGCTATGATAATTCTCGTCCATGATTCTAACCTGAGTCGATAATTATCCTTTGGGTGCGTTTGCTGCCTTTTGTCTATAAAAATGTTCTACTGAAAAACACATCGTTGACTCGGAACAGTCTTCAAAATCGGAAATCGGTCGCAAAAGCATTTCAGAGCAGATTCTGCCATGCATATTTTGCCTGCGTCACCGCACTGCTGGGCAAAGGCCTACCCCCATGACCCTCATGACCAATTGTCTCGATCCGGGGCCAATGTGGACAACTGGTCGCAGGTCTTGTCCAGCTCGTCCCGCCACCTTCTACAAGGTCTACCACGACGTCGTCTAGCTGGCTCCAGTTGATACTAACATATCAAATATGTATGGCGAATATTTCGGTAATACAATTTGTTAGTTAACTTAGTGGTCATTTAAAGCAATATAGAGGTCTAAATACTAACTACTAGTTATTTAAGTATAGCCGCTCCGGCTATTATATGTGAGGCGTTCTGTATATAACAAAATAGGTCACATAAAAACTTATATCGAGCCTACTCGGGTTATCAGGATTAAACGTCTTCTCTTTTGATTCACAAGATCGTTCCTCTTAAAATATCGCGATAGTGGCTATTGTTTTGTCATCATACAGTTTGTATGGCGCACATTACAATTATTAATGTATCATAATATATTATAAAAATATTTATAATGTCATGAGAGTGGAGACATTTTTACAAATAGCTTTGCGACTGTTTTTGATTGTGTTGACTGTTACAGTCTGACAAGTTTGTTACGTAGCGACTGCATATATTTGGTTAGATAAGGGTAGAAGTATCAGAGGCGGAGAATTAGTCATTATAAAACTTGTGCGGGTTTGTCACTATAACTCGAAGCCGGGAGTTTAATTAAGATAATTAAACTCCCGGCTTCCGTCATTGCGTTAGTAATGTAAAAATACCTGTTATTTTAACTACATATTTCGTATTCGAAAATATTTCTGGGAATGTAAGTTTTATTCTCTGTACCTATATGATTAAAGCAACATTATGAAATCTATTAATAATTCAGTTTGTAGCAATAAAAATACAATATATTATATTTTTAAATTGAAAGTATTGGATATGTTAACCATTTAACAGTTGATGTATTTGATGTACACGTATAAACGTCATGATTTAATGAAATATCACTAAATTAAGGGCTTTTATAAACCGTAAAGAGCAGTACATTTGTAACAGATCATTTATATTAATGATAAATTAAAATCGTAGCTCACGTCGTACGCTGCACAGAATACAACCTACACAAAACGATGGGTTCTGACATTGTGTCTTATTTTTTAAATATTTAAAGGTTAACACCAAGTAGTAGCCCGCTGTATAATATTTTCGTTGGAAAGCTAGTGTAGCACGTAATTTAATATTTCGTGTATTGATAGCAATGTCTTGTTTGACGCAACGTTTGGACTGTCAGGACATACCGTGGCAGTCTGAACGCAGCTGTCATGGGCGGGTTGAGGATAGCGAAGCTAATAGCAATAGGCTTATGTGGTTATCCATTGATAGGTTGATAGGCTGAAATGATTGATGGTTCCGTTGTAAATATCGCCGAAAATGCCCGAAAGTCGTACTTTAATGGATTAAATTTAAGTCCTTATTGTTCGTACTTGGACAGGTTCAATGAATTAGCATAGCATAATAGGTGTAACTATTTTCATATTAATATTCACAGTAGTATCTATTTATAATAAACGTTGTGTGGTAACATAATGAACAAATCATTTAGCTTTTTAGTATTTAAAATCAATCTTAATGATACACTACTTAAAAGAAACAGATACTTTGAGTCAAACATTTAAAACCCCAATGTGTTATTTTATGTAATGTCTTAAAAAGGTTTCGTGTACTCTTATACTTAATTATTATGTGATATTTAAGTAACACCAATACTTAAATTATTTACGGTTGCGAATTCTATATAAGTGTAATCAAAAGTCAAAATATCAATCATGATATTACGATATTTAAGTATAATATTGATGTAATTATCTGGTTGTTAGTAATTTTTAACTCAGGTGATTATACAGCAACATTGTGCCTCTACGAAAGCTATCTCTCATAACAAAGAAAAATAGATGTATATTATTTTTATAGTAGAACTGTTCGTAATAGATTCACTAGGTACTTAGTTCGGAGCATCTGTGAAGCCTTACTACATTGTATCCCCATGTATTCAATATTCCATGTCATATACAAGTCAGCTACATTGTAAAGGCTCTTGCACCACCACTACATACCTTCTTATAACTTCTAAGATATGTATGGGTTATGTTAGTATTGTATAAGTAAATCTAACTAGAGCTAACTCTATAATAATCATGTTGTGTTAACGCCGTCGACCACTTCTCCAGTATTATCCTATTTATTCTTTCTAACTATAGGCAATAGTAAAGAAGGTGCAAGATGGCCTAAATATTGATTTATGACTCGTTGCTTTATATCATTAAAGCTAAGCATAAAATACATGATATATTTTTTCGATCGTATTAATGATATTTACGTAGGAACGATTAGGGTACATTCTGTTTTGTATATACACCTATGAGGTTTTAAGTTATAGGGTCAGCTTGTCGTACATTGTGGTGACGTGATGTTCTCACCGCGTGGGTCGTTTACCTTGACCTAGTGTCCGCGCTGTACAATACACTAGCTTTGGAACTTGTTGAGCCCCATTTTGACACCATGCAGCTGCCTCGCCTGCACCAAGTTTTGATCTGCAACCCATAGTTCGGTAGGATTTGTAGTGATCAACGTTTTATGTTGTCTCTACGTAAGTCGACTCTTCGCTACCTTTTTCTATGTCATGTGCTTGGGATGCCACAACCCTGACGAACAACTACTGTCTGTGAAAAACGCGATAGTGTCTTATTCTGCTTTATGCAATCGGAAATAAACAGTTGTTAAATTAGTGTGTCAGATAATCATAAATTAACGATTCTCGCTCAACCGTTTCAAGACCAAAATAATTATTAATCTTCAAATTCGAAATCGAAAAGGTCCGAAATTCTAAATTTTGAGAGCGTATCATAATATGCGATTCCAATTTATGCATAGCAATATGTTTCCAATATCAAAGCGTGCGTTTCACCCGTTGTGACTTGTAATCGACACCTAAACTTTACCTAATTTGACCGTGACTGGTGTTACGCAACTTTTGGCCGTGTTATTTAACTGTCAAGGTTTACAATACCGAGCAGCTCATGCTGAATGATGGACAAAATACAGCAACTTTTTAAAAGTAGCATTTTTTAAAAGTAAAATTACAGCAGAATGACACGGCTTGTCTTATCTGACACCACAGAACCGCAGAAAGCTCTCAGCGATTCGATACACCTTTTAAACGAATGGCGTAGAGTAGCTGCTGAATCTCACTATCGTACGAACTATACATGTATTGTTGATCATTGCATTTGGGTCAACACTTCTAAACACGCATAAAGAAAGACGTAGTGTAGAACCGACTAGTACATACATATATTTATCTTAGTGTATATTTCCACTGCCTTTACTAAACGAAAGAGTATTTTGCAGTCATTGAAGTAAAGCTACCTATATAATGTTTAAGTAACAATATTTTGCTAAAAGACATAATGCAACATATAATTATTATACCTATTAGTAATTTAATTGCTAATCAGAATCACAGACATTCTATAAAAATATGTAGAACTAAAATAGGAAACCATTTTGAAATATCCTATAGTCTCCTAAATGTCATTTTGTCTATAATTATAATAAGTTTTCGAGGGAATTTATTTTCATTAAAGATAACATGTGGGATGAGACGTGCGTTTTTATTTTGAAATCCAAAATTTTCGTCCCTTTGGCCGAGCTTTAACTCGATATACTTACAAGTGTTTTTCGTGAGCAATACACATGTTCTAGTACAGTTGCGTATGAAAAGATGTTAGCGTATATTAGCAGTGATGCAGTGGCCGGGGCCAGCAGTGTGCGGGCGGCGCGCGCGGCGGCGTCGTCGCCAGTACTCAGTAGGTGTGGAACAAACTCGCGAAGGGAAAGTATTGTGTTGCGGAACCGCGCGTCACGCCCCGCCTGTTACACTTCTCGGATTTTAGCATGAGCTGCTCGGCCCCAAGGTGATCGAGTGTGCCTGCCCGTTGTCGAAACCACGCCGGTCTCATTCAATACGTTATTACTGCGACCTGCCTGTCTGCCATTGCGTAATTAACACCGTCCAGGTGATCCGTTCATAACTCATTGGCGTCGCTAGTCATCATAGTACGTAATGTTTTTTTTTTAAACTGTATTTTTAGTTTGATTTTTGTGTAGACACTGTGCGGTTGTTCCAGATGCGGCTAGCTTTCTGTACGATATGTGTTTTGACGACGGTGGTGCTATCTGTGTGCCGTGCGTACGACCCAGAAGACGACGGCTTGAAGGATGTGCTGCCCTCTAGCGGACAGTTTGAGGCGTTCTACCCGCGCGAGGCGCACGGCATACCAAACGGCTCATCGCGGCCTGCACATGGCCACGGTAGTTTCTACAAGCACCGCAACCCGGCGCTAGTCGACGTGAAGAATGCAGCCGCGTATGGTTTCCGCTTTGACGGCATGAGGAGATTCAACTTTGATGATGAGTGAAGGGTCAGTGTAAATACGCTCTTAAATTTTTCATTGTTTTGGAAATTGCCTTGGAATTTAGAATTGTAATGTGAAAATGAGTTTTTCTTTTTCAAATAAAGTTTTTGTTTTGTCTGAAACTTGTTTTATTAACAGACTATAATTGGTAACTCGGAATAAACATAACAACTACATAAGACCTTTGTCCTCTATATACTAAGAACGGCTGAGCAATCGCAAATGATCTGCAACGTGGAGCAGTCCAAACCCCGCGATTATTCGGATGGTGTTCGGGATTAGCAACTAGAAGCGGCGCAAGCGCAACGCGTGGGCGACGTGGAGCCTGCGGCCGCTAACAGTTTTTATACATGGTGGTGCGGCACTGACACCATCTTTGGTAAAAAAAAAGAAATTTGGGCTTCAATCTGAAGTAGATTGATGCCCAAATTTCTTTTTTTTACTAAAAATCATTCAAAGAATCTGCCTAGTATGCAGAACACCTCTGATTACCAATACTGACACAGCCGAGCATAACCCGTCGGCCAACTCTCGATTGTAGAGTCGACGACGTGGTACCTTCGACCAATTTTCTTTACCTTTATTAGTATTAGAACAGGGAACTCAAGGAGCTCGTGGCTGGTCGATCATCAGGTTACGCTGCGCTTGCCTAGGTTGGTCCGTGGATGGGTTATGGACCCATTACATACCGAGTTTCCTCCGTGCCTCGGAAAGCACGTTAAGCCGTAGGTCCCGGCTGTCATATGTAGATCTTTGACAATCGTTACAGGTAATCAGTGGCCCGAAAGTCTGGCAATCAGTCTCACCAAGTGGTATCGTATTACTCAACACTAACTGTGTTGTGGAGGTCAGATAGGCAGTCGCTCCATGTAAAGTACTGGTATTCAGCTAAATCCAGTTAGACTGGAAGCTGAACCCAACATAGTTGGGAAAAAGCTAGGCAGATGATAATGAGTAAGTATTAAATATCACACATAAATAATAATAGCGTATAACAATAATGTATTTGTTACACTGACTAAGTACATTATCAAAGGATCACTCTGTATAAAATAAGTCAAAGTCAAAGTCAAAATTATTTATTTGCAGTAAATGTGGTACAAAAGATAGAAAAAATAATAGTAGTGCAGTTTCAGTGACACATTTCGCCATAAAGATGGCATGCAAACATTAATGAATGGGATGCTAATTTTAACACGTGACTAGGTTGACTAAAAATGTATAATCGAATACTAGCTGCTGCCCGCGACTTCGTTCGCGTGGAAATTTTGATGGGTTATAGGGGTATGAAAAATTGATGTTGGCCGATTCTATGACCTACCCGATATGCACACAAAATTTCATACAAATTGGTTGAGCCGTTTCGGAGGAGTATGGTAATAAAATCGTGACACGCGAATTTTATATATGATTATTTGAAAATAGAAATGGTTAGAAAGAAGGTGAACACCGAGTTCCGATATATAGGTAGGCTATTGAAGTAAATACCGTACAGCGCTGTTATAAAACAAATGGAGAACAGGAGATCCTGTTGATGAATTTTTAGGTATTAAAAATCGTTGTTGATGCTTAGCAATGAATGATTCTCTTCTCTCATGTTTGTAAATAGTGCTTTCTATTAATTACAATTATGGCACTATATTTAAAAGATTATTTGAATATTTTAAGCCTTTTAGATACGTTACCTTCCAGATCGGGAGAACAAATCCTGGAGCCATCTAAATATACATAATTTAGGCGTAAAAGTACGACACAATTTTTAAGCAAGACTAAACTATGTTACCTACTTATTATAATTACAACAACACCACTGAGGGGCTAGTCGCTAAATGATAACAGCCGAGGTCGTGGAGAATGGGGTCTTTATTTTAAGTAAAGCAAGTCGGTCAAATCGGAAAGCAACTTAACCTATTGGCTTATGTCCTGGCTGTCATTTGTGGATTTTTGGCATTCGTTATGGGTAGTCAGAAGTCACCACTCCACGGGTCGACCGCAGCTTAACTTTAAAGATCGACATATCCTTTTGGCTCCTGAAGTCTGACATCCAGTCTTACCAACAAAGGAGTATCGTGTTACCCAGTAAAATGGACAAAAATGCTACAAGGATTTGAACCTCCGACTACCACATAATGGGCGCTCTTGATTGAAAACTGTTGATTGATTTCAAGTGAAGAAAATCTCGAAACAAGTAACTAGTTTACTTTTACTGGGGTTCCTAATTCCCCTGCATCTCAGTTACTTAATTATTTGCAGTACAAGATCAACCAAGAAATTCATAAAAATAAATATAAAAAAATAAAAATAAAATGTAAAAGAAAATTGCAAAAAAGCTACAACGGCCAGCTCGTGAAGGATTCGAACCTCCGACCTCCTCTTAATAAAATCTATTATTGGGGTGTTCTGACCACTGAACTACTTAGCCTTAGTGAAAGCCTTCAAAATAGGGTTAAAATCTAGGGACAGCGCTGTAAAATCTAGATTTCAACGTACTCGTCTGTATGTAGTCTACGTCATAGTTTCTGGCTTAAAAAACCTTGGAGGCGACTTGTAACCCAAAGAAGTTATCAGTTTCAGTTTTATAGCTAAAGTAGTAGATAAGTACAAAGTATGCAGGTAGCTCTCTTGTACTAGGATTTTAAATAAAAACTGTTTTGTAAAGAAGAGCAAAGAAACCGGCAAGAAAAAAATACACGATTTAAATTGAAGTTAAAAAAAACGAGATTTTATTTAAATGCATTAAAAAGAAGAAACAAATCTATCAATTTATTACATTAGGTACTGTCTGTTGCCCGCGACTTCGTTCGCATGTAAATTTTGATCTGTATATGTGAGAAAAAGCCTATGTGTTATTCTACACTATAATCTGTCTCTGTGCCAAATTTCATCCAGATCCGTTCAGCCATTCATCATCATCATCATCATCATTTCAGCCGAAAGACGTCCACTGCTGGACATAGGCCTCCCCCAAGAAGGGGGGGTTTTGCCATAATCGCCACGCTTGGCTTCAGCCATTCGGTCTGCCGTGATTGAGTAACAAACCTCCATCCAAAGTTTTAATGAACACCCATGGGGATACATAAAAAAAACCGGCCAAGTGCGAGTCGGACTCGCGCACGAAGGGTTCCGTACCATTATTTATAAAAAACGAGCCAAAAGATAACTATTTGTATGAGAGCCCCAGCCCCCGAAAAAATCTCGTTATGAAATAAGTAGTTTCCACTGCATTTGCCGCGGAACAAGTGCGCCTTGCACATGCGCGGGGAAGCTAGCTACCGAGTCCTGCCGGGGCTCATGACTTTTGATTGGCTGGTGAAATTAAATACAAGCCGGGTATTGATTTATGACCGTCTGCTAGGGCTTATAGATAGTTTGGAATATGAATATTTGAATACGTGAAACATGGGGATGAGATTGTGCAAACGATTGCTAAATCATTATTCACAAGATTACAATTCAAGGAAAGATAATTAAGTAATTATTATGACACTAGCTTTCATATTAGATTTTGATATACCTAGGTACTGTGTAACACTAACTGATACTGCTACTGTTAGTCTGCGTCACGCCACTGCGACGCAAAGGCTTGTCCCCATGCTTTCCAATTGCTTCAATCCAAGACCAATGTGGACCACTGATCGCTGGTCTTATCCAGCTCGTCCC
Organism: Cerastis rubricosa; assembly: GCA_949152445.1. Classification (NCBI taxonomy): domain Eukaryota; kingdom Metazoa; phylum Arthropoda; class Insecta; order Lepidoptera; family Noctuidae; genus Cerastis; species Cerastis rubricosa. The sequence continues at coordinate 17,223,754 of OX424523.1, read as the reverse complement.
CCCATCTTCTACGATATCTTAATCTGCTTAATTACTTTTGGTTCCTTTGGTTTTTAGGTAGAGGTGTGATGACATGTTAAATTGTAGCTAGTGCAAGTAGCTAAGTCTTGTGATAATCTTCTCAAACCGCTGGACTTTGAAGGAAATCAAATGTTCGTTCGACTTGTTACTTTTGTTAAGCCCATCGTACTTAGCCTAATCCTGTGTTTGTATTGGCCCGATTTCAATTGACTTCCTGTTTTAAATCGGTTCAATTATTTACTTAACTAAAACTTTAGGACCGTTACGAGTTTTTTTGACAATGGCAGTGTCACTTTGTTGACTTCTCCCATTTAATTCTTCACGCTTGGCAAGTGAAGCAAGGGGAGCATCACAGGCGTTCAAGTTGGCTTGATAATGAACACGTCCCAACGATTCGATACGAGTGTCAGCCGCATCCTTCCTATTGCCATTACGTGGTCAGCAGACCGCGAGCGCCGCCCTTTCGTTCAGATCGCTGTTTTCGAAGTCGGTAAGACTTAACGACCGTCTTTTGTCAAAATATTAATGCGAATGATAAGGGGGTAGGTAAGTCAACAGTGCACATCTGATTGGTTTTAGCCTTTTTGCGTATGTACCTTTGGTTGCATCGCGTATGTATGACGGAATCATGGAAAATCGGTCCAAAATGCTTTCCTTTTTATTTTCAACTGTGGTTAAGTTCACTAATAAAAAGGTAGGTAAATAAGTTTACTAATTCATTGTGACGTAATTACGGTATACCTATATTTTTTAACTCTAATATTCGAGTCTGAAACGTTTGTACTTTGTGATAAACTTACAAATTGATGGAGTAAGTTAGTGGTAGGTAAATTAAATTTAATGTTTTCTTAGTAATTTATAAAAAATAGCAATTTATATTGAAACGCAACTGCTGGGTATGAGGTCCCGGGTTCGATTGATGGGTCGGGTAAATTGTTATTGGGTTTTTCCTGGCTTTACATGCCGTCGAGAAATATATCTCAGGGATCTACCTAGTGCAACCTAACATTGAAAATCTAACATTACGGTTTTATTTTACGCATTCAGTTAGGTATCGCCTAGTTTTACGATATTATTAGATCTCAATATCGGAATTCCGATATTAATATCGGAATTTCGTTACAAACTGCACTTTTATTTTATTTATACCTAAATTGCACAAATTCGGTTGGATTGGTTACAATAAAAACAATCAATGTCATGCTTATAATCGTTATATTGCCTTTCAATCTATTTAGTGTGTTCAATGAAAACGTTTAGCAAAAAAAAAAATGTTGCCACCCTTATTACACGATTACCTCTACGAGTTTTTCACTCATGTCTGGTATACCAGGGCTCCCGCAGTATGGCAATAAAACATGACTTTCTGTCTCTTTAGAAAACGGGGTTCTATTGCATTTTTTGCGTAACTATTACAGGGCTGTAATTTTGAGAATTTAACATACGATACGTGATTTTTCTATACACTTTACCGTGTATACCGTGTAGGTCACTTTTGTAGGTAACCAATGTTTTTTTTTAAATGACTGTTTAAAAATTTATATGTTGGGGGTTCAAAATGATGTGCTGTACTCAGCGAAAACGGTTACCACATACTTGTGGTAACCGTTTTCGCGCCGGTGGTGTCCCTTTCACCCTGTAGAGTCGATGTTACATATGCAGGATGTAGCTTTCTAATGCTGTAAAAATTATTAAAAACCATTCAGTAGTTACAGAGTTTATCGATAACAAACATATAAAAAAATATTTGGTATTTATATTTTTCAGAAATAAAAATAGCTTCTGTTATTTATAAGTAAGTCCGAAAAACCTTCAAAAGGCTTTAAAAGAATATTGTGTAATTTATATTTTAATAATTAGAATTATTTAAATCCGTTTATGTATATTGCTTTCAGATAAAAAAAGAAAACATAATTAAGTGCTTCGATGATATCAGTCAGCTGTACGCTACGCATGCATCTCAACCTGATCCCGAAAATGAGCAGTTCCGAGCTACATTAACACGCCACTTTACGGAAGACTTGCCAGAAGTCAGCCTGAACGAAATTGCGATGGCTCTCAAACAGCTTAAAAACGGAAAAGCCCCGGGAGAAGACGGTATTACGACTGAGCTCCTGAAATCTGGTGGTAAACCTGTAATGAAGGAGTTCCAGAGCATTTTCAATAGTGTTCTTTTTGATGGGAGAACTCCAGAGGCGTGGAGTAAGAGTGTTGTCGTGTTGTTTTTCAAAAAGGGTGATAAAACTCTTTTGAAAAACTACCGACCCATTTCACTCTTGAGCCACGTCTATAAGCTGTTTTCGAGAGTCATCACAAACCGTCTTGCGCGAAGACTCGACGAGTTCCAGCCTCCCGAACAGGCCGGGTTTCGATCGGGATACGGCACCATAGACCACATCCATACAGTGCGGCAGATTATACAGAAAACAGAAGAGTATAATCGGCCCCTGTGCTTAGCGTTTGTGGACTATGAAAAGGCCTTTGACTCGATCGAAATCTGGTCTGTTCTGGAATCTTTGCAGCAATGCCAAGTCGATTGGCGATACATCCAAATGAGAGAGGTCTTTACAACGCCGCTACTATAGCCGTCCAAGTCCAGAATCAGCAGTCTAAACCTATTCCCTTGCATCGTGGTGTGATACAAGGGGACGTTATATCCCCCAAATTGTTCACAAATGCATTGGAGGATATATTCAAGACGCTGGACTGGAAGGGGCGCGGCATTAATATAAACGGCGAGTACCTCTCACACTTACGATTTGCAGATGATATCGTTATCGTTGCGGAAACGCTGCAAGATTTGCAGCATATGCTGAATGGCCTAGCTGATTCTTCTCAACGCGTTGGTCTCCAGATGAACCTGGATAAAACCAAGGTTATGTTCAATGAACATGTAAGTCCGGAACCAATTGCAGTTCAAGGCAGTATTCTCGAAGTTGTTAAGGAGTATGTTTACCTCGGGCAAACTATGCAGTTAGGTAAAAACAACTTCGAGAAAGAAGCCAACAGAAGAATACTGCTGGGTTGGGCAGCGCATGGAAAACTGCGTCGAGTCTTCACTTTGCCAATTCCACAGAGTCTAAATACGAAACTCAATAATCAGTGCGTCCTACCCGTCATGTCGTACGGTGCCGAAACGTGGACACTCACGGTTGGGTTGGTCCACAAATTTAAAGTCGCTCAACGTGCTATGGAAAGAGCTATGCTCGGGGTTTCTCTGAAAGATCGAGTTCGTAACGAGGCGATTCGACAGAGAACCAAGGTTATCGACATAGCCCACCGCATTAGCACGCTGAAGTGGCAATGGGCCGGCCATATAACCCGAAGAACCGATAACCGTTGGGGTAGACGAGTTCTTGAGTAGAGACCACAGATCGGTAAACGTAGCGTAGGACGTCCTCAGACTCGGTGGAGCAATGATCTGCGCAAGGCAGCTGGTAGGAGCTGGATGAGAGTGGCCGAGGATCGTGCTCAGTGGCGTGTCATGGGAGAGGCCTATGTCCAGCAGTGGACGAATACAGGCTGATGATGATGATGATGATGATGATATCACGGACACATAATATGTAAGTACATCGATTACCGGTATTAATTCAGGAACAAAATTTTAGCACACTATTAGTGACGAAATCGATATTCAGCTACGACGTAAAATAATGTCTTACATTCATCCAATAATAACAGTGTATAGAATAAAAGAGTTTCCATTCCTAGCCTCTAAAAACCATCCTCAAATTAAAAAAAAAGCCATAGTTTGCCGAATAATTACGGTACTTTTACCTTCAAATTTAGACACCTAGGAACTTCGATCCACATGGCTAAATGAGCGGTTAATTTGCCGTCTCTTCACGGTTGACTGGGGTCCATTACGGATCATCCATAAATCAAAGCTATTGACTGAGTACTGGTTCACCTAGAACATCAGATCAATTTCCCCACGTCAAGTTTAGGCACTTAATAATAGTCTGTGCCTATTATACTCTTAGTAGATAATTTGACCCAAGAAAAGTATAGGTGGAGCATTAGATACACCCCACTTTAAAAACTCTCTGTCAAAACACTTAACCGCCCTCAGAAAAAAGTGTGAAATTATCGTAAGTGGCCAGTATCTAAGAAAGCCCTTTTTAAAATCAGGCTAATATAACGGTACGTTCTAAGTAAAGATAGAAGTGTAGATAAGTTAATAAGATTATATTATACCTCATGTTGAGGTCGGAGACCGGCTTTTAAGGACGGAATGTTTCTGAAACCGTGTATAAAAAACGAGTGGTCCCCAGGGATCGGTCATTCCGCGGCCGAAGTGGGTGCACGCATCTTCGTTCCCAAAATAACCATTTTTTTTTCGTGTTTAGGCACCTTGTTTCTTCGTTCGACTTGAATCGGTAGTTTTGAGTTCAGTCTCGGAGGGGGTGAACGTTGGGCTACATCTCTCGTCTAGTTCGCACATCTCGACTAGTGCCATGTGTCCGGATACAGTCAGAGTGGTGAGTCCAGTTGTCTTTTGTCTACTTGCGATTTTTGTACTAGTATTAAATTAGTCAATAGTGCCAATTACTTATTTTAATTATTCGTTATGATTGCAGTGATTATGAGTTCAGAAGTTTATTTTTACATTAAGTTTAAATTAGCTTATTTAGAAAATAAATAAGGTTAATAAAAGAAGGTTCGTTAAAACAACATTAACTTAACAACGTTTAAAAAAAAAAAAAAGAAATGCCTACGCTGCCGGCAATCATACAATGGGTTTATCACTTTTTCGTGTTTACATTATTCGTGCTTAATGATTGTCTATTGTTGAGTAAAATTTCAATTTATATGGCGGCAATAACAAGGCTGAATGGATAGTTGATGAGAGCAAGGAGAGTGGCGGTGGATGCAAGTCATTCTGCTGGCTCACTGGCCGGGCAAGTCACTCGCTCGAAGCCGGCGATCTGTTAACATCTCTGTTTTGACACCCAGCGATTTATTGATTCATTGTAATTGAGATATCGACTAATCGATTTGAATCCCGTGAAATACTATAGTCACTTTTTTCTTGTGTGATTGACTTAATCTTTTTTTCATAACTTCGTGAGTTGTTGGAAAACCTCCAAAGTCAAGTAAATGAGAAGTTGATAACAACATTAAATATTCGTTTATTTCACCAAAAATTGTTCTGGAGTTTACAAATAAGCCGCAATAGGTTGAGTCCTGTATCTTGACAAACAGCGGCAGACACCTCAATCAGATTTTGAATAATTAAGTAGATTCCATTGACGTTTGGATAAACGAACCAAGTGAAAGAATAAAATAAGGCTGCAGTAAATAAAGCTAAAGTTGATGACCTAAGCGCGTTCGTAGGCGAAGCGTTGAAAAAAAATAAAACATGAGTTTGGGTCCCGAACGCACCATTTAACGATTATCTACGGACCGCTACAAATCTCTTTATAATGTATCTGGCGAAACAAAGGAACGCAGTGTGATCCACACACACACAACATTATAAAATAAAATACAAAATTTTCTCCTGATTGTATAAATGAAACCTCGAAATATTATAATTACTACTTCCCATTCCCAACAATTAAGAATCCCTCTATTACTTTTCAAATACCAATTCCGAATGGGAGGTTCTCAGTCGACAAACAACATCCTTGTTTATTTAAAAAAAACTGTAATTAAAAATGGATAATTGAGTAGTTAAGATTTAACATACGTACGGTCATTAATCTTCAGCGTTAATGATGCCTCTAATTACCTTCAAGACGAGGGGTATAAAATTGTTATACAATCGAACATTATTTTGTTTGTAAAACGGCTTTAATACATACACGACAAGGTATTTTGCTTGCGTTTTTATTATTTTTAAGGGCCGCCCTTAAATGCTCTGCGAATGTTTGCTTTGCGCTTCGCCTGATTTAAATACCGACTTCAAAAAAAGGAGGAGGTTGTCAATTCGGTTGTTTTTTAAAAATTTCAAACTAAGTATCAAATCAAATATTTTTTGCTTTTAAAACTGCCTATTGTGATGAAACTTTTTGTAACTATTCATATTCATAAACTTCATGTCCAGTAGTGGTCTTATCTCTATATTGAGTCATTATCTACACGTCAACCTTTGAGTTACAAGGAAGGAAGGAGGAAAAGGTTGACATAGGTTAATATAAAGGTGTACAAAAGAAAAAACATTTTCTAAAACAACACCTAAGATAAGGTGCGAGTTCTAACTTTCTGAAAAGTTGCCGAGTTTTCCTGCCCAAAGTAGTTTTGCAACTGTCTGATATATTGCATCATTACTTTTTTATGAGAAAGCGGAGTATTGTTATGTATTACCGAATGGTACACCTATCATTGTAAATAACGAGTTATACTTTCGTTTTCCCCTTATCTCTTATATGGAGTGCGCTGATTATATTTTGTTTTTGTTTTACATTTTCGGCAGTTACGTGACCGTCTGATGTAACTGTAACTTGTCATTTTGTCTTGTTTTTGTAATGACGGTGCTGCTACTAAGAGTGTCATGATTTTTTTTACAGCTACGCTGGTCTAGTGGTCACAAGTGTAACTGCTTGCTTTACTTTACTGCTTTATGTTATCCTAGGTCGCATAGTAGTTGTTTCTATTAGGTAGATATTTTTCAGTACCGAGCTCAAGTTTGAGTTTAATAATACTTTCTTAGAGCCATGCAATATGGGGATAGAGGATCTCCCCACTACATGGGCCTTATGTCAGTACCAGATTACAAGATACACCTTCATGTGATAAGTATAGGCGAGGTTTTAATGTAATATAAGAGTAACTTTAAGGCAGAGCTAGTCTAACGTGATTTTCATTTGTTTGTAGATGCAGTTTCTCCTGAGTTTGGCGCTGGTTGCGTCTTCAGAGGCATTCTTCCTGAAATGGGGCTCGGACTCCTCGTAAGTTTATTAATAATTAATTTTATAAATTATTTTATTTTTGTAAAATTATTAGCGAATTATTTGATTGATGCGAATTTTCTTAACTTTTGTTTACAAAAGATAAATGCGTTACATTAGAAAAGGCCTACAGATCAATTCTGGATCCATCGTTATAAGATAGAAAATTCTTTTAGGATATTAGATTATTAAACTTTTAGTGATAGTATAAAAATGGCGCCGTAGGGCACTAGGAACCAGTGTAAGGAATGGCCTACGGCGTAGGTCGTAGAACTTCAAGCATGTGTCTACCAGTCTAGACTTCACTAATAAGCCTAAACCCTTGTTGCTGGTTGCAGACATCGATACATTATTTATTTATAGGTATCGATTGTTGCGGTGGCCAGAGGTCATGCGCCCCATGCAACCACTCAACTCGCATTACTTTATTTGGTTGGTCGAAGCTTAGCAATAGGTAAATGTTTGCATTAGATAGGCACTATGTCATAAAAACTCTCAACAAATAATGGTGTGGTCCATTTAAAATGTTATCTCGTGAATTTTAAAGGACTTTAAGCGGTGTAGCCACCTCTACCTAACCCTTCAGGGATTATAGGCGTGATGTTTTTTATGTGTTAGACTATACACTTGTACAGTCGACAACCAAAGGCTTCGTCATTTACCCGCATAGCAACATAAATGCAGAACATACTGAGTTCGTAATTATTAAATTATGGTAATAGCTATTCGATTAGCTGTGTTTATAATTACACGAAGTTGATACTGTTGGAAGTAGTGGTTTCCATGTGATAAGTAACTACCATTTACTCGTCAAATTTACACAACGTTGCAGATAAAAAAGCCTCCGTTTCCTTGTTCGTGAAAATATATTTTATGTGCATTTTCATGCCCCAGACGTACGTGAACTTTTTATTAGTAGTTCTTGCTTTGTTACAATTTTATTTCCGGTAGATTCCTGAGTGTTTTATGTTGGCTGACAAATAGTTTTATAAATGACAGAATTTCGATTAACAAGGCCTTTCTCATGACTTCAGTCGGGGTTTACTTAAACGCTGAACATACGGAGTACAGAGATTGCACTTAGCTACTTCTTAGATATCAATCGTAAAAATGTATGTTGACTCCGGGTTGTGTCGGTTGCAGTTTATTGTTGTTGATGAATAATTTATTCATATCTATTATCCTAGTTAATTTTTCTAACATGTTATAATTTTATACTTTTGAAAGAAAAGTAAGAATACAGAAACATTTAAAATATAAAATAGTAGCCTACCAGCATCGGCTACAGGGTTACCAGTGATCAGAGCTCTTGCAAGAGGAAACTCCTAACAATACGCTCCAAGTCGGATGTAATGCTTTCTGAATCAAGACTTGTGCATGCACCTTTATCATTAATTTTTGAATCTAGTATTAAATCCTAACTATCATGCAAAATCAGTTTAATTGGTCAGTCTTAGAAACTTACGTTTATTGACTAATCTAAATTATTTTTTTAAACAAAACACACATATTAATATCTATGGCGCCATAATTGTGCATCGAGCTCTACAGATCTTCCAAGCAACAGTTATTCAAGAACGTAAATTTGTTACAGAAGCCAGTCCTCTGCCCAGAAGACGTGGGTGCAGCCTCTGCCTCCGAACATGTCTCCAGGCTACCGGTATCAGTACACGTACACGCCGTACGAGTCCCGTAAGGTGTACCAGGTTCAATCTCCGCAGTACCAGCACCAGCAGCCAGAGATGGTGCAGCAGAACATGCAGCCTATTCCCATCAGCGTGCCGGCGGGGGCGAGCCTCACCCCCGTGTCCCTGCAACACGTCCAACTGGTCCCCTGCATGTGTCCTGTCGCCCCTGAGGAGGCCGAAAAACTCCAGGAACAAGTCGGCCCAGGACCGTATATGGCGCAGACGTACAGCCAACCCGGCTACACGGTCCCTCAGCAAATCTCAAGCGACAACGCACAGAATACAAATACAAACAAACAGTAGAGTCAAAGTTAACCCCAAGTTATGCCCACCATTGACTCGCTCACTTTGTATACTTGATTTATAAATTATATGGACTGAAAGCCTCTTATTTCTGATATTTATATCTAGGGTTAATTTAGCTCCTTGTGCGAAGTTTTCCTTCAAAGGATCACGAAGACTGATAGACTAAGGACAACGTGTGTTCATTCATTCTTAATAAAAATTATACAATATTCTTGTGTTTCTTTTTTTACCCCTCAAATGTTTATTAGTAAAAGCTGTAGTCGTTGAGCCCCTCTATAAATGGGCTGATCTGGGATAGCCCCCATTCTTTACCACCATAGCATTTATGCCGCTAAGCAGAGATTATTTTGGTTTGAAGGGAATGCTAGTGTAATTACTGGTATAAAAAAATATAAAATACCTACATTAACTAATATGGACTGGCCTCGTCAGGAAAAGACGAGACGACGAGAGACGAGATCGAAAAGAACAGAGTTTTTCAGAACAAAACCGCGACCTTGAAGGTGAAGTGATGCAGCTCAGCTAGATGCAGCTGGTAAGCCCTGGTTTCAACATGGAGCAGATATTTGTGCTGGGTACAACGGAGAAGTGCTTGTTGACCAGAAAACAGTTTAGCTAGCGACGCAGCTGAAGGAGAGCAATAAGGACGCACTCTTGTCCCTATCCCATACACATCATTCCGCCTACCCTTTCTCAACTTTGTTGGAGTCAGCTTCCAGTCTAAATGCAGTTATATGAAGCGAATGTCCATTTGACTTCCCGACTTCTACCACCCAGTTATTCCGTTATACGAGTCCACTCGTGGCCACATCTCGACTCCAGCCGTGTGCAGGAAAGATGTGGCTGGGCGTGCCGATATGTCACTTACAAATATAAGACATCACTTCTCCCCGCTTAAATATCTGATGCGGATGGTTATATTCAGAACTTCTCCTGTCTTTTCTGCTCCTTCCCAATTTTTAAAAGGAAACTTGGATACGCAACTTTGTAGAGAAAAAAAATATTCACAGACCCAATGGTTTTTCAAAGGAGGTTGTCTAAACTTTTTAAAGTGCCATGGCTATCAATTTGTAGTTTCCATGTTGGTTCCAAGGAACTTATAAACTAACTGGAATGAGTACGAGCAACTCAAAAGCGTTCTGAGCGAGAAAACTTCGACAGTGGATGTCATCTTTTTCTAATATCTATTGTTTTGTTCTTACATTTGGGACATTTATTATTGTGTCATAATCATAAGTTGCTGGCGGCACCCAGTAGCAGTTTATTCAAAATTGCGGGGTGTAAAAAACTTGATGAAGCCGCCACACACTTATTAGGGTGATAAGAGGATACAGTACGATCACCTACGTGGTAGCTATTCTCTAGGTCAACGCCAGACTTCATCAAAGGATGAGTAATATTGCAAAAAAAAAACTATACCTACTTCCTACTTTATTTTTAGTTTTTTTTTTCTATACATGATTGGCAACCATACAGAGTAACTTAAGAGCGTTTATACCCTACGGCATTTCATACAAACTTTCAAGTCGTTATTTTCCGAAATGACTGAACAGATTTTAATAAAACTTCCTACGCATAAGCAGTATACATAGGTCTAAAAAGTTACTAAAAACATTTTCGAAAAATAATTTTACAGCTAAATTAGACCGATTTTTAATTATCTATAGAAACAGAAATTTCAATTATCTTCATTTTTAAAAGACATTTCGAAACATTTTTTAGTGACTTTTTAGACCTATGTATACTGCTTATACGTAGGAAGTTTCATTGAAATCCGTTCAGTCATTTCGGGAAATAACGACTTGAAAGTTTGTATGAAATGCCGTAGGTTAGAAACGCTCTTATAGTAAACACAGGTTAGCACTGGTAGGTTATAAAGATGGTTTGGTTATCTTTGGACTGATTCGCCCTATCCCCTCGTACTAGTATAAAACTGTATACCTAACTGTATAGTAACATTTCTACTTTATTTTTAGGTACCTATATTTAAAAATGTGCGCAAGAAAAGAAAAAATATCGATAAATAGAAATGCTGAGTATTCTTTGCAAAATTTTCATGTTCCCCGTTTATTGTCACCCTAGTCGTAATTTGTAAGCAAAGTTAAAAGAAATAATCTGAGAAAAACCACCCTTCACACAATACAAAATTACCATATTTCAAGTACATTATTTTACTTAATTACAATAAAAAGCACTCGAGGAAGCAAAAATACGAATTAAGCGGGAAAGTAGTGTACACTACTTTCGCGTACGTGTGTGTATGTGTAGTGTAAATTTAATGTTTAGTGTATGTTGCCATTCAAAAATAACTAAATTCATTAATTTTTCACAAATAATTGAATTTAATATTGTTTTGCAAAAAAATAATATAAGAAAAAACACATTTTGTTTGTTCTCATTCCAGTACTCGTATAAGTTCCTTCGTTAGTCCTTGTTATTGAAAGTCCAGTGACAGTCAATGTCAGTTATAATCTGTCATAACATGAATGTGGAAGTGGCATGGAACCATTAATCACTACAATAATAATAAGCATATTAGTCAGTGATGTGCTGAAAGACATGTGTATAAATAAATAAAAATTTATTCATTTACATTTCATTTCTGAAAAATCATTGTTTTTTTTAAAAACCACAAAACTTGTCATTTAGATTTAGAGTTGAAGTTGTAATTTTCACTGTGTAATTTTTTTGTATAAGTGTCGATTTGAATATCTATTCGTGTCATGCAATAAATTGCAACATCATGCAAATATAAAAGTGCATAAGTGAACTGTGAATCATGTCTTCAGGGCGTGCAATCAATCTGAGTTCTTTTTCCGCCGAACATCTTCAAGAGAATATAAACAGGCTGTACACCGCCTACATGCCAATGAGCTTAGACGATAAATACCATAAAAACAAGGTCGCAGCTTTAAAGAAATTAGATTTTATTCTAAAACACAACTCTAGATCAGCTCTGCAAGAACGAGATTTCGAGCAACTCCTCTTATGTTCTCTTACCCTGGTGTACTACTTTGGAATGCGCATTAAACTAAAAACGCTCAAAACTTGCTTTATATTCGGAGCTTACTCAAGGCGCTACTTTTATAGGGCAGAAGCAGCCTTTCAAACAACTATGGACATGTTGCTACCTGAATGTAACCAAACTACAATTAAAATTACTCTCAATTTCTTTACAGAGGTATCCCTCTGGTCTATTGAGAGTCTTGTTGAACAAGTCCTGGGAGTGCTCCTGTTTTTTGATAGAGGACAGACGACGCTGTTTAATATGATGCTGACTGACATTCACTGCGTTCTGTTTACCGATGTAAAGGATGACGCAAGGCATCGTATGAGAGTATTTTATAGTTTACTCTTAAATCCAAATTGGGTTATCGAAAACAAGAAACTTTTACCGTTCGTTACCCGTTTGTTAGATTTTTTCGCTTTATCTATATCCAAGGATGATGGCAGATCCGCCTCGTATTCATATGTAAGAAAAGGCTTCGAAGTGTGTCTTCGTCGCATCTTTGAGAGGGTAGATAACGAGCATCGAATGTTGATTATAACAACGATGCTAAATTGGTTTTCAATGGTCAATTTGAGTCCGGATAATGTTTTGGAGTTCTCCACGCTGTTGGATCATGCTGCAAGCTTCTATGAAGTACGTTTGTACAGTGATAGCTTTGGAGAGGGATTGCTGGAGCACGTGTTCGTCAATCTAATAGGATCAACTAATACTACGATTAGTCTCGTGGGATGCAGGCTCTTGTTGAAATTTTTAGATCGACAAGAAAACGCACAATATCTCCTAGTTCCTACGCTGTTCTACGAATTTACTAAGGTTTGTATTGTTCTGAACTAAAGTAGGAAAGGGTAAAAACATTTTATTATTTCTCATTTTAAGTAACTATAATTGAATTCATAAATATGCTATGTTCAGATACAACTAAAAATAGGAGAATACGATCTTAAAGATAAGCTTTTCATGCGGAATCACAGAGAAAAGCTAAGTGCCTACCTCATGAAAGCAGTTAAAATGCACGGTACGAGCCTTGTGAACCTGAAGACGGTCTACAGCATCGTGTGCTGCGTGGTGCTGGAGGTGCCGTGCGGGATGACGGCTGCGGCTGCCGTCTGCATGTCCATGTCCTTACAGGACCTGGCCATCAACGGGGAGAACATCCCGGCACCGTGCCGATACTGGATGCACGCCGTGGTCGTGTCCATCATGTCACTTATCTGCTGGGTGCACAAGGCCCCCGTCCTCTACACCTACGTCAGCCACATCGTGTCCCGCCGCGCCAAGGAGGCCCCACAACTGAACCCACCGATGATGTACTTCTACAAAATTGGCAGGCATCACGTCACATGGAATAAACCCACACTATTTTTTGAAGATTGGGAGTTGCGCTACGCTCTTTGGAAACATTTCCAAGAAAATCAGGTATGTTTTCATTTTTTTTATTATTTATAACGTTTTTAAGCACATCTGTACCAAGTTTATTTTCTTTGCAGGTAGTAGAATCAAGTAAAGAAGCAAACTTAGGCAAAACGATGCCAACGATGGATCTATGAAACTAAACGATGAAATTTCCGTAAAGGTAGAAACTGTGTTTGGTACTTGACAATTAGAACTACAGAATGGATTGTCTGTGTGCGATTAACGATCGGTTACGTTTCTTATTTGATTGCCAGAGTATCTCAGGAAGTAATTTGCGTGTGCTGGTGTAAGGAATATCGTATGAATTTTGTAGTTCCTGTTAGATTACTGCTTTATACTATTTCCGTATTATGGCCATTGAATTTGTTACATATTGCAAGTACGTAGTCGATAAATACACTTACTCATTGAATACCATTCAACCGTGTAGATTTCACTAGTTATTTATTTAAATACTAAAATCAGTTTTGTCTCTTTCCTTTTTTGTATATTATTTAGATTTTAACAATTTTCTTAGCGACTAGCGGTAAACGCATGGTTTCTTTTCTTTTCACTTTGACATCAAAGGCCATTGGGTAAGTTTGTATGGACCAGTGGCATGATTTTTTTTTCACAGCGGCCACTAATATAATTGTTGCTAACGTATGGTGGAATATATCATAATGATGACTCCTAAAAGAATATTGCCGAAAATTATATCGGAGCTGCAATATCTGATGTTAAAGTTGTGTTGTCCTACTAACAGTTTGCATACAGTTTTGTATTTTATCAAAAATTTACTCTTTCCTTTCGTTTGCCGTATGTCATTACTTACCAGAATTTGATCCTTAGCAGCGACACTATCGAATGGTGTAATAATACAGGGTATATTTTTTGCAAAAATTAACGGGTTTGATTCCTGGCTAGGAATATTGGTTTTTCAAAAAAAAACAATGATGCTGTTTTAGTTTTTATCAAAATCAGACTAGTGACTTCTTTAAGTGTTTTTCGCTACTCCTAATGGTTTCGGATTTGGCCTTCCACCCACTTAAAAAGTTCACCCAGTATATCTCGGCTCCGATGCATTTTACATATAATTGTTCATAGAAGAAAATGAATGTCTTATTGTGTTCTTACTAATGAAATATTTATCATTAATGGCCGCAGACTTAAAAATCATGCCACTTTTACCCAAACCCCTTTCCTTTTAAAACAAACCTTAGTACAACAGTAGTTCCACTGTTATACCAAGAGACTTAATATTTTCTAAAAATAGTTGTTACTTAAATACCTTGTTTTTATTTAAAACTCATAGTTTTGAGGTCAATTTTTGTTTTTGGTACAACACATTTGAAATGTGCTGTCAACAAAAGGGACATATCATCATCATCATCATCATCATTTCAGCCCTTTTAACGTCCACTGCTGGACATAGGCCTCCCCCAAGTGTCGCCACATTGACATAACATGGGGGGTTTTGCCATAATCGCCACGCTTGGCAGGCGGGTTGGCGATCGCAGTACGGTTGTTACAAAAGCACAGAGAACGCTGCTGCCCATTCTCTGGCAAGGGACATATGCACATGCATATTGCCCCTTTTAGCTAACTTATGTTATGTTGACCAGTCAAACCTTGGTAAGTCATTTTTAACGTACGCAATAATCTATACATCTATCTATAACATATAAATATATAAAATTAAAGGGTCTGTTTCTAATTTCAAACAGCTTTTTATTGAATGCATAAGTATTTACGGTATTTATAAGCAAAAAATGATCTTTTAAAATTTTTGTTTCTTTCGGCTAATCTCCGAAACGGCTGGACCGATTTGGAAGGGACTTCTACTGGCAGAGAGCTGATGGTATAACAAGTAAACAGCCTACTTTTAATGTAAGAAAAAAATTAAGGTACCGTGAAAAAAAAAATGAAAACTCCTTAAAATTGTTAGCAAAATCAGATTCAAATAGGGGGGAAGTAGGTAATATTTTTATGATAATTTCACGCCGAAGAAGACCACGGGCAACACCTAGTTTTGAATAAACCCTGTCCTCCATTGTCCAAAAATATCCAACCTGATCTGCCCATCAAGCTGTTTTGTTGTACTAAAGTATTTCACTTTCGAGTTTATGTAGCTGGCCGTACATTCTGAGTACGCACGGCGACCAATCAAGGTATACTAAACCAGTTTAAGCGGATCTCTCATCGTACAGGCAATCTATACAAAGCGAGGTCATGTTACACTGGAAAAATATTACTTGATGATTGTGTCGCCATGTTACCTACCGATGACAATGTGAGACATAATTTGCTCAGCTCTCATCAGTTTCACTACACTTGTACTTAATGAGGCAACGCTGATATCTTAGAATAATGCTTGTATTGTATTGTAATCGTTAGCCTGGACTCTTCGTGTTATCTTGATTTTGCTCTACCATTTTCATTAAGACGCTGTACCTCGTCAAAACAGGCAACTTTGAACAGTTTTTTAGCCAAATGTATACATTTTAGAGCAACAAAAAAAATATATGTTACTCTTGACCATATTTATGAGGGAACCTTCGGGCCCAAAACACGATTTTGGAAAAAAATCCCGACAAAAAAAAATCGAGTAGTTCTGATTTTCAAGCAAGTGTAACTGTATTACTGCTCAACTAATCTTGACTAAATTCATAACAGTGATGTAATATAAAATAATAAAGGGAACTGTCGGTTTTCTTTTTCGTTTTATTTACTATATTTGTAAGGATTCATGTTTTTAATGATAATTATTCGAACAAGTCGAACGTCACATCACGCCATTCGCGGCGTCTTGTCGCATCTCTTTTATTTCTACGCAGAGTGACAGTGACCGCTGAGGCGCGCTGCTAGATGGACGTATGTCACTTTTTTTCCGCTCGCCACTCAAATTTTTTCAATTAAATTTCGATCTGTTTGTTGTTGAAAGCTGTTTATTATATTTTATTTTATGATTAGTTTTTCGTTCGAGTAAATTTTTGTTCGATTTTAGTCATAAAATGTGTAAATAAAAAATCAGTGATCATCAGTGGCGAAGAGTCAAAATTGTGGGTGGGGAACCTCAGTGGCGAAGAGTCAAAGTTCTGCAAAGGGAATCCGAAAAATTAAATAATGTAATTTTGTTTATTCGTCATTCCCGTTTTCAGCGATCCCGAAAACCAAGAAAATTACCCCCATGACGAAAAAACTGAAAATTTCATCAGCGACATCTTGAAGTTTTTTTTTTTACCAAATCTTCGTTATCAGCGACCCTTAAAACTACAAAAATGACACCAATGATAAAAATATCGAAAAATTTCGTAAGCGCCAACTTCATCTATTTTGGAAATTGTCAAGAATAAAATGTAGAGGAACCATAAACAAAATAAAAGTGATTTATCTTATGTAAATAAGTCAACTAAAAAGCGCGAGTGATACCATATATGAAAACGTCTCATGTTAGAAGACCACATTTTGAAGAATTGTGTCGTGTAGAATTTATATATTTAGATTTTGCTAAAATCATCAAAAGAAATAAAATTTATTTAGACTTAGATTGTTTTAATTTAGTGTATTCTTACTGTTCGTCCACCTCTTCATGCATATCTCCATCCGCCCCGTCCGTATGTCCACCCTTTCATTCGTCTATCCACGCACCCGTCTGTACAGTAACCTAGCAGAAGGGGGGGGGAGAAGGCAGAGGAGGTCCTCACAACTTCAAGAACAAAATACAAACATTAAGAAAAATAATAATATGTAGCTAGCACAGCTGTCGTTTTCGGGGATTCCTTCACAAACACTAGCTCAGCTCTATGTATAATTCGGAAAAACTTTTAGTTATATCAAGACTGCGAAGACACTTAAAAGCCATTCATCATCATCATCATTTCAGCCGAAAGACGTCCACTGCTGGACATGGGCCTCCCCCAAGTTTTGCCACATTGACATAACATGGAGGGTTTTGCCATAATCGCCACGCTTGGCAGGCGGGTTGGCGATCGCAGTACGGTTGTTACAAAAGCACAGATAATGCTGCTGCCCATTCTCTGGCAAGTCCCTTAGTCGTCTCTTACGACACCCACGGGAAGATATGGGATGGTGCTATTCTTTACGTCCGACACCATACAGAGCACGTCCGACACCATACAGAGCTTAAAAGCCATTAATGATACAGTTTCTGAGTGGCTATCTTTAGACCTTTTAAAGTTTATTGTAGATAGGGTGATAGTCTGAGCTAAGTCACCCAGTGCTAGGCAAGACCACAGGGGGACCCTGTGGTTTTGCCTAGCCTTGAACGCTCTTAGCATGCTACTGAGGGGTTCAGGTCTGAGCTTTCGGTTGAAGAGAGGTGGTCATACCTTGCCTTCTTTACATGGTTGAAAGAAACTCTTTGCCCCCAACAATTTGCAACTGATGAAGCTACTGATGGTTATAGAAACTTGTTGACAAATGCGCAGTCATGCATGTGAAGCGAGATTATGGAATCCATGGGATTCCAGAATCTCCGATCCGATTACTCTTCTCAACAGAAACCTACAAGTATTTGGGAATGTCAGAAGCATTAGGCATCAATACTGCTGACATGAAACAATCGTTGAGGGAACGCTCCTTTGGCCGCCTGAATAAGATGCTAAGCAGTCTTTTGTCAGGCGGAAACAAGTTTCGTGATAGGAAGGTCCGCGTACTGCTAACTGGCTTAGAAACCTCGACCAACATCTGAGGAGTCTTTCGTTTCGCAGCTGGATCAAGGGCTTGATTCAGAAAGCAGTAATTCTGGACAAGGCGCGGATTGTTAGGAGGTTCCTCTTTGAAAAACCCTGACCATCGGTAGTTCAGGCACGGTTCCCGATGCCGTATGCTACTATTTTTAAATGTTTTTATTTATAAATATGTATTTTCTTACATACTGTTACAAGCTGGGTATAGGATAAATTATCACACTACCAATTAAACACTAAAAATCTTTATTTAACACTAAACAACACTTATAACTCAATCACAAATACACAACTGATCACTAATCACTTATATATCGCATTAGTAGTTCACTTAGATCACTTCGTTCCGTAGCCAAAATCAGACTAACTCACTCGCGAGAAATCGCTATGCCCCCGTAGAGGGGCGAGGCTGGCGGGATGTGGGTTCTACCCTTGCCCCGCGGTATCATCACATGTGCCCGTAAATTCGGGCACCTCATTTGGTTGCTTGTATAGGCTCGGAGGGGGCGAGCGCGTGTAAAGTGCCACTCGCCAGTGTGTAATTGTCATTTTGTCCGGTAGGAGTCGCCAGCGGCGCTGGGCTCTGCTCGCTTAGCTACGGTGAAACGTTACCGTAGCGAGCGCCGTTTTCTTTGCGCCACCTCGGCGGTCTGTCACCGCCAGGTGAGACCTCCGGTTGCCCGGAGGAGGCCCAGCGGATGACGACCTGCGACGGAGGTGACTTTATTGGCGCATCCTTCCGCTAAGGATGCTGGCCCCCGTCTGCAGACGCTCTCAGAGCTAGCCGATCGCGCTCCAGACTAGGGGCCATAGTGTTTGAATTTGAGCGGCAATGTACTGTGTAACGCCGCCCATGTAAGCGAACGAATAGCTGGCCTGCGCCGCTCCTTCGTCGCGTGAGTTAGAATGCATGACTAACTCACTTCCGCACCCATCGCCTATTTATATGAACGACTCATGTTCGAGAAACTTCCACAACTTCCGTGAATCTCTAGGTAGTTCCTTAGGGGAAACCCATCCTTCGAGAAAGTTCTACAACCTTCTTGAACCTTCCAGATAGCTTTATAGTGGAACCAATCCTTCTAGAAAGTTCTAGAAAGGTCCAGAACTTTCTCAAAGTTTCTAGACATTTCCATTGTGGAACATTCTAGGATTATTCTCGAATCTTCTAGACATACTGGATCATTCTAGACTCGAACGTAATCCTAGAATGTTCTCGTAAAGCAGGCAACGTAACACTGCCCCTCCTTAGACATGCTCGTCCCGAGCATCGTTAGTCCCGTAGTATCGCGCTAATCGATCTACATGTACGATCTTAGGCGCACCTCGTGGACCCTTCTGTATTCGGTAGGTGACATCGTTGACCCTGGACAATCCTGGTCACGACTCGGTATGGTCCATCCCATTTTGCTTGCAATTTCGGAGACTTCCCTTTGCTACGCACTGGGTTATGCAACCACACCACTGAATTCTCGTCGAAACCTCTCCTGTTCGTCTTCTGGTCATAACGGGTCTTCATCTTCTCAGACATCTGTTGGCTGGATTGTCTGATATGCTCATAGACATCGTTCAACTTGTTACGCAAGTCATTTGCATAATCTGTAACATTGCGTGGTGCATCAGGGGCAGTTCCAGTGATTGAATCTGCGGGCAACCGTAATTCCCTTCCAAAGTTCGCGAAGGCTGGTGTCACAGTCATACTTTCGTGGACTGCACTACGGTAGGACAGAAGAAACGGCTGTATGTGCTTGTCCCAATCCTTTTGCCTGCTTGCTACGACTTTTGCCAGATTTCTCTACAACGTTTGGTTAAAGCGTCCCACCATTCCATCAGATTGTGGGTGGTAAGAAGTGGTTCTTGTTTTGTGGGTACCCATCATTCGGCAAGTCTCCTGAAATACTTGTGATTCAAAATTCCTTCCTTGATCACTGTGAATTTCTAAGTGTACTCCAAACTTCCTGAACCAATTTATCTGCGACAGTTGTAGCTTCTTGGTTAGGAATGGCGAACACTTCTGGCCACTTTGTGAAATAATCCATGACAACCATTAAGTACTTGTTCCCACTTTCACTCTCTGAGAATGGCTCACCATTCCCAGGAGGCTCCAACTTTGTACACTTTTAATGCACCTCTGCTGCGTGTTTGGGGTCTTTTCACAGCCGCACAAGTGATACATTTACGACAACAGTCCTCCACATCTTCTCGACAGTGGATCCTGTAAAATCGCTCTCGGATCTTCATTAGAGTCCTTTTTACCCCCATATGTCCTCCTGAACATACATCATGGTAGAGCCGTAGAACATCCGGTACTTTGGCTTTAGGGACAACTATTTGTAGATGACACCTGTCCCCTCGAGCGTTTTCCCATTTACGGCACAAGACTCTATCCTGGATAACCAAGCTGTTCCATTGGGCCCAATAACTCTTCGTTATGGAACTCATCGCTGCCACATCACTCTACTTGGGTTTAGGAGCACCAGCTTTGATCTACTCGAAGATCGGTTTGATCTCTGAGTCATTTTGCTGAGCCTGCGGTAGGGTTTCCTTCCATTCATCACTGAGATTCGTTCTAAGCACCCTCACGGTTGCTACCTCCTTAGTCTCTTGCCTGGCACAGTGCTTAAAATCTTCAGGACAAGGTCTTCTTGACAAGGCGTCTGCGTTACCGTGAGTTCTCCCAGTGCGATGTTCAGTTATGCAGTCGAACTCTTGCAGTATTTCAATCCACCATCATCACAATCCATGTCGCCACTTGTCCCTCCGGATTTTTGAAATGTAATAGCCACTTCAATGCAGCATGGTCAGTTCGCAGCTGGAACTTTCGTCCCAGCAAATACACTCTTTTGCAAAAAAAAACGGGCACCTAAGGAAATAACGTTCTAAGGACGATTTGAGTTATCATCGTTCTCTTGCAATGAAATTTAATTATTTGACGAACTCTGTATACTTATAATCGTGTAAATTAATACGCGTGAAGTGGAATTCGGCAATATTTTTTTTTAAAAGTCGAACAATTCTTTAAAACCGATGTACACGGCCAAACAATAAGAAGTGGTCGGCATAAAGACAAGAAGATTTTTTTACTTTTTTTGATTAAATCAAGTTACAAATGTAAAAACCTAATAACGAGTGTGACCTACTCTTGCCAAAATCACAACTTGAATCCTTCTGGGTATGCTTTCCACGATGTTTTTAATAACGTTTTGAGGAATACGTTCCCACTCTTCTGCAATGACTTCTTGCATGTACGCTTCCACGTCGCCAGAACGGTGTGGGCGAGCATTGTCGTCCATAAAAATGGAATCTTCCCCAAGTACAGTCAATGCAGGTTGTGCATATGGAATTAGGAATTCCATTATGTACCGGTGTGCTTTTAATGTTCCATTTTCTATGAAAACTAACTCCGTACGCTGCGTCGAATTAATTGTTGCCCAAAACAAAACGGAGCTTCAGCCATAAGGAGTGATTTCTTCGAAACACACTTCCGCAGAGCGTTCCCGTGGTCTTCGTAGCACTCGTCGGCGTCGGTCCTCTCCGCACAAAGAGATTCTAGCTTCATCAGAAAACAATACTTTATTCCAGTCCTCCAGAGTCCATGAAGCACAGTTTCCAGTAAACTAAAGTCGAGCAACACGGTCCTTACGGAGTAAATTAGGACCCCGCGCCGGGCGGTAACTCCTGATATTGGCAGCCAAAGCCTCCTCCTGAACGTCCACAACCTAACTTCTACTCCTCTTCTTCAAGGCTCTTCTTCAGGTCCACACTTGATGCTTTACGATTCCGCAACGCCTGACTTACCAAAAAGCGGTCTCTTGGTTCTGTGCATCGTTTTCTTCCCGAACCAGATCTTTTTTTGACCGAAGCGGTCTCTTGATACCGTTGCCAAGTCCTCTGGACAGTTGAACGACTCACATTTAGCCGCTGAGACACGTAAGTTTGCGAACGACCTTCTTCAAGTAGGGCTATAATTTTACCGGCCCTTATCGCTTTTAACTCATATCAAAAACTGGTATTTAATGTAAAAAGAAAAATTAAATTGTTTAATTTGCAGAAAATTTCCAAAGAGTTTTAAAATTTTAGTAATCAGTAAAAATATCGTTTCAGCATTTAGCGCCATTAGTAAAGTAATTTTACAATAATCAATATTTTTCTTTTGCTCATTTCAAAATTTAAATTTAGAACGTAAAGAATCATGCCAGGATGCTTCAAATGACATGCCAATACATTGTCAAATGAATAAAACCTCTTTCTTGTTCTTCTTCATTGAAATAGAGAAAAAAATCTATGGTGCCCGTTTTTTTTTTGCAAAGGAGTTTATTTACTGAAATGCTGCAATGTTTTTACAACGGCAGTAGCCCGTCGAGTAACGCAATGATTTCTTTCCGGTTTGGTTTGTTTAAAAATAGGTGTTTTGCACAGACGTTTCTTTAATTCCTGAAATGCGACGTCGCAGCTCTTGTCCCAACAGAATTGTCGCTCAGTGAGTTTGTGTAGAGGTTTCGCAATGTCAGCAAAATTCTTTGCGAACCGTCGATAGTAGGAGCAAAAACCCAAAAATACTCTGACCTGTGTCCAGTCTTTCGGAACTTGCCAATTCTTGACGGCGACTACTTTCCGTCTGTCTCTTTCCTGTGATTATTATTTCAACTCCTCGTATGTGAAGCGCACGGTCTTATCCACTGAGCTAGCATTGAACTAATATCGAACCGCTACAAGTAATTTCTCTATCCTGAGCCTAATTCTATATATTTATTTATATAAATATTTCTTTAAATATATATTTATATATTATACTTATATCTTATATATAAAATTCTCGTGTCACAGTGTTAGTTACCATACTCCTCCGGAACGGCTGAACCGATTTGTATGAAATTGTGTGCATATCGGGTAGGTCTGAGAATCGTCCAAAATCTATTTAATTATACACATAAAAAAGTCCACGCGAACGAAGTCGCGCGCAGTTAGTTATCTATAGTTCTATACTAATATTATAAATGCGAAAGTCAGTCTGTTTGTTTGTATGTTTGTTTGTTTGTTACGTTTTCACGACTAGACGGCTGATCGGATCTTAATGAAATTTGGCAAGAAGATAGATTTCAAGCTGAGGAAGGACATACGCTACACATAATCACGCTACAACCAATAGGAGCGGAGCAGCAATGTAAAATGTTGCGAAAACGGGGAAAATGTGACGCAGACGAAGTTGCGCGGGACAGCTAGTTATATTATTAATGCGAAAGTTATTATATTAAAAATTTGTTTGTTACCTCTTCACGCCTAAACCAATGAAGTGATCATCCTCAAATTCTGCATGTACGTTGTAAGGTGTACACAAACGGCCATAGGATACCTTTCATTCCGACAAAAAGTACTGATCCGAAGGAAAACAACAATAACTTTCTTATCACCATAGATGGCGCCACGTGCTATTGTCAAATTCTAAATTTACTCGAACAATAAATTTTAAATTTACTTCTTTATTAAAAAATAAAACTGCACGCGTAGCAAGACCACTGTAGAAACGAGTTTTGTCTACGGAATAATCGACATAATGACAGATAGACAATGTCAATGTGGCACTTTGTCGATTTTTCCGTCGACATAGCCCGTTTCTACGGCCGTCATGCTACGCGTGCAGTTTTTGGAGCATAGTCTGTAGTTCCAGGGCTGTGTGGGCAAAAAGGACCATGTCGTCGGCAAGTCGGAGATTCGTCAACCTCTTACTGCCGACTTTAATGCCCTTGGTTGTCCATGAGGTTGCTTTGAATTATTTATTATTCGTTTGACGAATCTATTCGATAACCTTTTCTATCAAATAACAATCCAAACAACCAAACAATCCAAAATAACAATCAACCTATAATTTATTAGGAAAAAATAAGAAAACAAAAATATAAACATATTTAAAAAAAATGCGATTTTGAAATGTAGGTACATACATTATATTAAAAAAATAAGATAAAAAAGAATTGCGTGTATTGAGGTTCGAACCTAGAGATCACCGAGGAAGCAATGTGCGAAGTAGGCTAGCGGCGCGCTGGGCTATTCGTACTTTAATATTGAGTTTTGAAATTAAGCTTCTATACATTTATTGACGTCGCACATCGACGTGATTCAAGCGGGGCACCCCGCAGTAGGCGGGACTAAAGGGACTACTCGACCCCCCTCTTCATCTGCTTCACCCCCTCAAAAGCATGAAAGTCGTCTAGAAGAGCGCCTTAATGGTAGAAGTAGAAAACATTAATGATGACGCGTATGGAGTGGAAATGAGAGTCGACTAAGTACCGAGCTTTCCTTTTGTACTGCGTTATTCCTACAGAGATAAAAAACAGAACGATCATCTTATGTTACTACTATGCAATATTTTTTTCTCTTTGGTTTTAACGAGTGTTTGGCAGTTTGACTTATGAGTTGTGCTACACGATAACTGACAAATACTTGCACTGGCTGGACAGGGTTCTTTTTTCAAAAGTTAAATTAAAAAATACCATATCAGACACTTATCTGCATAGTCCTCATGGGAGTTGGCCAAGATTATGTCTGAACCTTAAAAGAGACTGACCTCTGAGTTTGTTTCAGCTGCTTCTTCTTCTCAGAGTACTCAGGTACGAAACACTGACCTCATCTATAGTTAAAAAAAGGAGAAGTGTAATAGTACATTACGATATTAGTGCGTTATAACCTAACCTAACCTAAATAAAAAGAAATAAATGTGTAAGATAAGGTATAGGTACTTAGCTTACAGACGGTCGTTAAAAAATATGTAAAAGAGTATGTACAGTAGGTAGATCAATACATTAAATAAGGAGGTAAACTGACCTTAGTTGCCAGGTACTGGCTATTTGGAGCATCTCTTAGAAACTTTTCGACGTCATTTGATGACAGTACCTTAGATTTTTTCTTTATAAAACCATCAGAGCGTCTCTTTAAAAATGCAATGAGATTTGAATATAAATTAATGTCGACACCATTTTTCATCTTGAGGTTACTTTTCAGCATCGAATATGTTGTCCACAACGAGCTAGGCTTATATTTACTAGCTAGTTCATTAAAATACGCCAAAACTACATTTTCGGAAAATTACTTGTCACTTTTCATGTTTTTCCACTTCATAGTATATTTCATTACGAGTGTGGAAAGCCTGTCATTGCAAAGAGTTCTGACAAATGTCTACCCGAGCCGAGGCGCAGCCGAAGTTGAGGGTTGACAGTCGGAACAAGTTGCAATGACGGTTCCGCACGTGTACTGAACAACTATTTTTAATACAGTTGCGAAAAAATGAAGCAATTTAATAAAGAACGTTTTTGGAAAATGGCGCCTACCGTAAAATAATATAAGCAGTTTTTTTTTGTTTTCTTCACCCATTTTGGGTAGGCAAAGGGAACTATGCCCATACAGCCAAGTCTTTCGTTCTCTAACTCATTTAATGATTTAAATCTGATATTGAAACAAATTTGTAGTTTCTTGTTAGAAATATTTGCATGAATCATAAAAACTAATATTTTTTTTTTTTATTAAGAACTTCGTGGTTGTTTTTTTCTTTTTAATAGACATTATTTTGACAGTTGGGAAAGAGAACGCACGAGTTCGGAAAAGTTAAAGAAAAAGCTCGAGTGTGTAATAGCCCACATCCCGAACGCTATACGTCCCTGCAATACGCCACTTTTTGAGCAACTGTATTAAAAAATAATTTTCATACGTGGTTATTGTATCTGTCTTTGGATATTGACGGCAGCAAGCTGTCGCATGCGGTTCGCGCTTCTGTTAGTATATCCGGTGGAGTTGAAGTAATATATGGCTCTTCTTCATTATTGAAAGTTGTCATATTAAAATTTTCACAATACAAGTACAAAGAAAAGAAAATTTGAGAAAAATGGCGCGAGGATTATTTTGTGCCGTAGCTGCGTGAAAATGTTGGCAAAGACGTTAGAGCACGCAGCCAAGTTTTTAAATTACCAAACTGATAAACTGATTGTATATTGTTAAACTGATTTTTTTTATTTTAAATAAACTGAATCTGTGAATGCACACTGTTGCTTTCCCGCCATTTTAACAGCGTGCTACTGACTGACTGGCGCCGCGCGGCGATTAGTTCGAAATTTGAATAGCAACAGCGCGCGAAATTGCAAATAATGCTGTTATGGAATTTGTATGCACTATAACTTAACTATTTGCTTTGATAACACACGCGTTTTTTATGACCCGCTTTACATATTTCAAACCGGTGGAATTACATCAGCTTTACGAGCAACGGTGTTAAAAAAGTGTTTATAAAACCTATTTGCAAAATAATTTAACATCATTTCATTTCATCAATGCAATGTAAGTTTGTTAATCTTTCACGCAAAAACTACTTAACGGGTTTGAAAGACATTTTTATAGATATAACCTGGAACATGGAAAAAACACATGTGAACATATGATTTTATCCCGATAGTTCTATCAGGCATTAGCTAGTTCAAAATAAATTAAACGCTATATACTAACGCTTATTGTTCGAGAGTGGCCCCTGATGTTTCTAAATCGCCAATATCCCAATACTCATACAATGACATATATTGTCTCTGCTATTGATTTTGATTATGCACAGTTGTACAAAAAAGGCATTGCAACGGGTACAGCTGGTATTTTATGAAAATCAATGTTATGCTTTTCGTCACCATAATTCGATAATTATTTGAAACAGTCGGTTGCGACTTCCGCAGCGTGAAACAGCTTTAAGAAAGGTAATTGTCTAAGCCATGGATTTGTGCAACGGTTCAGTTTCTGGGTTTATATTAGTAAACAAACAGCCAGTTATGCGGTCAGCGTGGTTGTATCCAATTAATTTACAGCTCTTTGGATTTCCGTGATCATTAGCTATGAAGATTTTATTATTACATTATTTTGATTAAAATTAGATTGTGATTCTATAACTTAGTAATTACGACTGTTCGTAATACTTACTTAGTGATCGGATATTCGGATGCATATTTACCTAAAGTACGTTATTTCCTGGCAAAAGGTACAAAAGTATGGCAGCGGCTATTTAAATGCCAATTTTGAATGCTAAACAAAATGGTAAATATGTCTGGGCATAATTCATTTGGAGTTAAACGAAAAAGTAACTAGACTAGTTTTTATTATTTAAATAAACTCCTTTTCCCATACTGACGCGCGCTCCATACTAGTCAACACTCAAACTTTAGGTAAATATGCATCCGAATATCCGATCTCTATACATAACTTAATGCATGATTCCAATCTTAACGTGTTTTGTGTAATCCTATAAAGAGTCAATAGTATAACAAACAATAACTGATGAAATTCTGGTCACCTGTCTCCTCTCCGCAGGGCATTAGCGTAAGTCACCCTCTGCCTCCCCCTTCGGGACGACGACGTTATGTTTATGCTATAAATCTTTACAAAATTAAACCGTGTGCAACACCTGTCCGATGCTTGTAAACCACTAGCACATTAAATAAAATCATAACCTCCGATGCCAGAAAGGTTTACTGATTATGATGTCACCCATAAACCAATTAAACTAGCCAAGTTTAAGCAATGAGCCAGATGACCTACTTATCGAAAAGAAAAGAAACAGTCTCACCCGATGATGTTGTGAGGGTACCCTCTTGATGATTTGTGCTCGCAGGTTTGGACGCTTTCCTTGTTGCTTGAAAAATTCATTGGTTATGTTCCTCACTTGGCTTTACTTTCGTGGAGGGCGCGATTCTTTATCCCACTTCTGATAAAGGCTCTTACCCGCCGCATCGGAATTACTTATGATATGTGGCACCAGATTTAATTAGATTAAGCAAACAGACGTCGGCGATCCGTCAACGTCTTGTTACGCGCCACTTTCCTTGACAACCACACAAGTCAATATGGCTGCCCGCAACGACATGACGTTCCGCCAGAGAGAATTGCAGACCGCTTCTCTCTCGTCTGTGCTCACAGTTGAGTTTGCAACGTGAATCATATGAAGCCTTTTGGCAAAGGCGCCGACAAATAAAATAATCGACACCAGGTCACCATTGTTGTAATGTTAACAAGCCGCCTACTCCAGATAAGGGCTAGGTATTAGTTATGACTTACTTCATCATCATCATCATCATTTCATCCGAAAGACGTCCACTGCTGGACATAGGCCTCCCCCAAGTGTCGCCACATTGATCGGTCCCGTGCGACTCGCATCCAGCGGATCCCCGAAACCTTCACCAGGTCATCGGTCCACCTAGTGGGAGGCCTTCCAACGCATCGTCTCCCGGTTCGCGGTCGCCATTCCAGAACTTTTCGGCCCCATCGGCCATCTGTTCTGCGAGCAATGTGCCCTGCCCACTGCCACTTAAGTGGCAATTCTTCGGGCTACGTCGGTAACCTTGGTTCTCT
This sequence comes from Cerastis rubricosa, assembly GCA_949152445.1. Classification (NCBI taxonomy): domain Eukaryota; kingdom Metazoa; phylum Arthropoda; class Insecta; order Lepidoptera; family Noctuidae; genus Cerastis; species Cerastis rubricosa. The sequence goes on along the minus strand of OX424523.1, from coordinate 17,195,355 downwards.
TGCGGATGTCCTCATTTCTGATTTGATCACGCAAGGAAACTCCGAGCATAGCTCTCTCCATTGCCCTCTGGGTGACTTTGAGCCTTCTGATGAGGCCCATTGTGAGCGGCCACGTTTCGGTCCCGTATGTAATCACTGGCAACACACACTGGTCATAAACTTTCGTCTTGAGACACTGCGGTAAGTTGGACGAGAAGATACCACGCAGCTTCCCGAACGCTGCCCAGCCGAGTCGGATTCGACGATTGACCTCTTTCTCGAAGTTAGACCTAGCCAACTGGACCGTTTGTCCCAGGTAGACATAATCGTCTACAACTTCGATAGTAGAGTCTCCGATCTTGATAGGAGTGGGTGTTACATGGGCATTCAACATGACCTTGGTTTTGTCCATGTTCATTTTAAGACCCACTCTTTCGGAAGCTCTACTGAGGTCATCGAGCATTGTACTGAGGTCGTCCATGGTCTCAGCCATGACCACTATATCGTCGGCAAATCGAAGGTGAGAGATGTACTCGCCATTGATGTTGATGCCTAGCCCTCTCCAGTCCAGAACCTTGAAGATATCTTCCAGTGCAGCGGTGAACAGTTTCGGAGATATGACGTCTCCCTGTCTCACACCTCGCTGCAGAAGGATAGGTTCCGAGGTCTGGTCCTGAAGTCGGACTGACATGGTGGCGTTTTTGTACAAACACTTCAGCACCTCGATGTACCGATAATCAATTTGGCACCGTTGGAGAGACTGCAGTACAGCCCAAGTCTCGATCGAATCGAAGGCTTTCTCATAGTCCACAAACACGCTAAACAGAGAGGCAGGTTGTACTCTTCGGTCTTCTGTATAACCTGTCGCAGCGTATGTATGTGGTCTATGGTGCTAAAGCCTTTACGGAATCCGGCTTGTTCGGGAGGCTGAAAATTGTCAAACCTGCGCGCGAGACGATTCGTGATGACTCTTGAAAACAACTTGTAGACATGGCTTAGAAGTGAGATGGGCCTATAGTTCTTCAACCGGGCATTGTCGCCCTTTTTGAAGAAGAGTACCACCACACCCCTGCACCATGCCTGAGGCGTTTTGCCCTCGAGTATGACGGAATCAAACAGCTTCTGAAGGGCCTTAAGTACCGGTTTTCCACCCGCCTTCAGAAGTTCGGCCGTAATTCCATCATCACCCGGTGCCTTGTTGTTTTTAAGCTGTTTCAGAGCCATCCTAATCTCGTACAGGCTGATGTCCGGGATGTCTTCGGTGTAGTGTCGGGTCAGTCTAGCTCTTGGGTCATTCGCTAGATTTACAACGGGTTTCCTGGTTGACGTGTACAACTGCCCATAAAAACTCTCGATCTCCCTCAGTAGCTCCGGTTTGGCGGATACGATTCTGCCATCGTCGGTCTTCAGTTTCGTGAGCTGGCTCTGCCCAATAGCCAGATCTGTTGCAAATACCTTTGAGCCTTTATTCCGCTCAATGGCGTCTTTAATACGCTCGGTATTAAAGCGGCGGAGGTCGCTCTTCAAGGATTTAGAGATCTGTCTATTGAGCTGCCGGTATTTCCATGCGTCTTCTGAAGACTGCAGGATCATCTCACGCCGTTCCTTCATGAGCTTGAGAGTATGATCAGAGAGTTTTTTGTTCTTTTGTGTACGACGCGTCTTGAAGAACTTAGACCCTGTCGTATGGACAGTTTCCACGAATCCATCGTTGCATTCGTCCACTGAGCTTCCTAGGCATTCGAAACGATTCTGGAGTTCAAGCTGAAAGCTCTCGGGGTTTTGGATCTGGATCTGTGCTGGTCGGAGCGTAGACTTCATCAGTCGAGACCTTTCTAGCTTAATATTGATGTTCAATGTGCCTCTTACCATGCGGTGATCGCTCCCAGTTTTCACCGAATTGATCACAGAGACATCATTGAACATTTGCTTCTTGGTTGACATGATGAAGTCAATCTCATTTTTAGTTGCACCATCGGGGCTCTGCCAGGTCCACTTCCTGTGCTCACGCTTTCTGAAGAAGGAGTTCATCATATAGAGGCCCTCCTTCTCCATAAAACTAGCCAGTTGGTGTCCCCGGTGGTTCCGACATCCAAACCCAAATTGCCCCACCTGCAGCTCATCTCCGTCTCGCTTGCCCAGTTTCGCGTTGAAGTCCCCCATGACAACGGTAAAGTGAGTTTTGAAACCATGCATGGCTTTGGAGATATCCTCATACATGGTTTCCACTTCGTCGTCGGGGTGTGCCGAGGTCGGGGCGTAGACCTGTATGACCTTCAGCGAATATCTTGAGGATATTCTGAGTATCAGGTACGCCACCCTGGTCGACACACTCTCGATCTTCACCACGTTATTCACAAGGGACTTGTGGACGATAAACCCAACACCACCCTGGGACTGCCAGTCACCCTCTCGGAAACAGAGTAGGTTGCCGGATTTCAGGATCATCGTGTCCTCCCCCTCTCTTCGGACTTCAGATAATCCTACAATACTCCATCGCAACCTGCTCAATTCCTCCTCGAGTTCCGTTATCTTCTCGTCGGTCCGGAGTGTTCGCGTGTTATATGTTGCCAGGTCAAGTCGTCGGTATAGGCAGCCAGATCCCTTCCGGAGATTCTTCGCACCCCTTGCCACGCCGTAACCTCGACCGCTACCATAGTCGAGGGTAGACGGGCTGCCGGGTACTAGGGGCCATTTCTGTTTTGCGCTCATAAGGGGGGTTTTGCCATAATCGCCACGCTTGGCAGACGGGTTGGCGATCGCAGTACGGTTGTTGCAAAAAGCACAGAAAACGCTGCTGCCCATTCTCTGGCAAGTCCCTTAGTCGCCTCTTACGACACCCACGGGAAGATATGGGATGGTGCTATTCTTAACGTCCAACTTAAGATGACTTACTTAAGAGCGTTTAAACCTTACGGCATTTCATACAAACTTTCAAGTCTTTATTTTCCGAAATGACTGAACCGATTTCAATTAAACTTAATACGCATAAGCAGGATACATAGATCTAAAAATCCTTTTCGAAATGCTTTAACAAAAAGATAATTGGAAATTTATGTTTCCATACATATTAAATAAGCGGTTTAATTTAGCTTTAACACTATCAAATAAAAATGACAATGTGCATGCAATAAAAAAAAGTAATAATTAAAATAAAACAAAACAAAATAAAACATCACAATTAATTTAAATTAAGTAATGAAGTTATGTCAGTAGTAAATAATAAAATGTCTTTATGATATGAAATTAAATAATGTCAAAAGGCACAGAGCAAAATAAATAAAATCCATAAATAAAACCATCCTGCTTATGCGTATGAAGTTTCATTAAAATCGGTGCAGTAATTTCGGAAAATAAGGACTTGATAGTTTATATGAAATGTCGTAAGGCTAACTCTTAAATAACATGTTCACAACATTTTGTTACCCATCTTGGGCAGCCCGACACGCCACACTCTTTATTTTTTCACATTCACGCTCTTTTCTCGTACTCTTGTTCTCTACTACTACGAGTTCCTGGCCGATTGTTCGGTCCAGTTTTAATGATGTAGCCCTCGATTTCGATAGACGATCGACCGGTTTTGTTGTCATGTAGTTATAAAGGACATCTGAGATGACGAGTGATAGAGAGGTATGGAAGAAGAAGAAGACATGCTGCGCCGACCCCAAATTAATTGGGATAAGGGCAGGAGAATGATGAGTTGTCAATGTTACTAAAGCAACAGTTGTAAAAAAATTGTGGACATCATAGTAACTTCTGGCAGGATACGATCATACCACGCTGGTCAGCGTGGCGTTTACTATTAGTATTTCAACTTTCAACTTTTGTATTATCTTGTCAAAAGATCCCTACGTATATATTGATGGTATATAAATCGGGAGGGGTTGGATTCTTCTAAACATTAGAGAGAGTGAGCTGTTTGCAGTATTGAGCTTCTGAAATGGGACGCTCGGGCGGAATACTCGCACATAGTGTTAATGTATGCCATATATAAGTATTGATAGGCGCATCGGCTTCATTGCTAGTTTGTTGTTAGACTCGGGCGCATCGCTTTGCAGTGGAAAGTGCAAATTTTCCGCGAGTGCGCAAACCGTCGCACGCGTCATTCAGCGATTTTCTTTCACACGGCCATCTCTCCGCGAGATTTTTTTGCGACAAACGACACATGTTCGTCTGCTGTGCTTTTCACTACATTGTTATATAACAATAGATACGACTATGGATTGTAGAAGTGCGGTAAGTTTTTGTTGCTCCGATGAGATCGTCAATTTGCATGTCACTCAATAACATGTTCGCCAATCTGTTAGATTAGCGACTCATTAGTCATCTGATGTGTTGTTTTGCGCTTACTCTCACGTTTTTAAGTAATTAGCACTGATTGATTATGTGCTACATATGTCGACTAATATGCAGCCAATGCTATAACTTTAAGTATTTATCTATGAGTGCTCTCATGCTTTACCTCCGAGCATGACCAACAAGTACTTCACAACTGCGCATGTGTTGATGGATCGATTGACTGCATGGTATATATATGTTTGCTTAATTAGTTGTATGCTGTACTTTAAATTGCATGTTGCATTTGGATCACACATTTAACAATTTATCATTTTATTAAGCTAGGTATATAAATCATTATTGTTTAAAAAGTAAAGCATTGCGTGATTGTTGAGACAGTATAAAATTAAGTAATATATACCTAAATAATCTGTCGGAAACAAACGACTTCCACATTTTCTTTATCGTTGCTTATCATGATAGGACTTCCCGGCGTTGATTGTAAAAACGTTTATAACACTTAATAATACTAACGTACACTTCATTTAATGTCAGAATTAATGTGTTATATTTTACAAAGTCGGTCAAATATGATTGATGAGCTAAGTTGCGAATTATTTCATCAGTGCCTAGTACGACAAAAAATGGGTACCTACCTGTGCCTGCCTATGAATCTGTTCTTGTAGTATATTTTCTAGAGGCTTCCTGAACAATTTATAAGACAGTAGTTTATTAAACCATAGTTTTAAACGTTTTCTGAATCTAACATCATTATGGATATAGGTAAAAAGTTTTATTTTGATAAACTTGGATAACAGTGGCCCCCAAACTAGACTGCGCCTATATCTATGGCCTAGGGCCCAAAAATATTATCTTAGTACCTAGTATCTTATTACCAGGAATTGAACTTTTACGTGAATTACAGTTTTAAGTGAATTATACAAAGATTTGGCATTTTTACCCGATTTTTTCTTAAATGCCTTTCGTTTTCAGATCCTGCTTTGCCTTGCTGCACTGTTGGCGATATTTGTTGCGAATACTGAAGGGTGAGTTCAATCATTTACTTACTTTAATCCTTGCCCTTTTCCCTAGTTACTTTTGATTAGAGTGGGTGTCCTATTACGGACACCCGTACCTTACCCTTCGGGGATTACAAGCGTGTTGTTACGTCTTCCATTCTTTCCTGTCAGCAGTCATGTTTTCATTCACTTTCCTTTCATTCATATCATTACCATTCATTCAGTGTGTCTACGGAGTCACGTTACAAAGGATGTCCCAGCTCCTGCTCCTCTACCTGCACGTTGAGAGACTTGTTCGAAGCTACTACTAACGCTGTCGAGGTCGCATAGTTTTGAGAAATCGTGTCTTACTATCGAATATTTTAATTGTCTTCCCTGCCACTTCGATTTAAGATTAAAAACATCTACCAGCATATATTATTGACATCATTTTCTTAGAAACAAGCATTATCATCATTCCTAAATCATTCATCATCTCATCATTTGATGTTAAGTTATACGTCGTCATTAAAACTTCTATAAGTACTATACGCATTCTTTAGTTTTGTAAATCTATATAAACTTAATTAGCCTTCATTAGCTAAAGTCCAAGGAACCTTTTAAATCTTCATTCTGGTCACATGGCTTGAATAATTCCCTGAAAAAACTTTTAGATAGCCACTCAAATCAAGACAAACCGCTGTCCTTTAAAATGTTGCCAAAACATCCTAGTATCACTTAACTCTAACTTTATCGCAAAACATTGAAACTAAGGACAACTTACCCAAAAATCCAAGTTCCCTAAAACTTAAAACCATAGACATATCTCAACAGTCTCTCTTTGTTCATTGTAAGCATCTACCTGTCAGCGCTGCATCAGTTCAGTTTTCATGAGAAATCATTTACTTTGGTTTTGACTTAGACTTCCAAAGTATTACGAGCCAGTGTTACAAATTCTTCACTTGACATGATCAACTATATTAATATAACCACACATAATAATCACGAACTGCAAGTCATTGCAAACTACATATTACCTTAGACTGGCACTGATTCGCAAACCAAGCAATTACTCTGCGTCAATTTCTATTCAAAATCAATATACTGCAGTGATGGCTACCTGTATAATAATTGATATGGATTCTGCGAACTAGCTCTGCCCGGGGATCTGCAATCCCAGATAAAGCAGGTACACATGTGTATGTATGTACATATGTGGTATGTACAGGGGCATGGCGCGGACAGCCGCCTAAAGGTGGAAATCAATAAGCCGTACTGTACGTTGTGTTGTCTATCATTTTCAAGCTTGAAATACAGATTTTGCCAAAACCATACCTAGACCAACGTGTACTTTATAGTATGCTCCGTTAGCTGTGTGGTAATCGACTGTCGTGGTATGGGCAATCGGGCATGTGATGCGGAGGAGCGAGGAAAATGTCGTGAAGAAGGTTTTGGGTATGAATGTGGATGGTTATAAGAGTAGAGGAAGACCAAAGAAACGATGGATGGACTGTGTTAAGGATGATATGGCAAGAGATGAGATGAGATATCTAATGAGATGAAAAGTATAGGGAAGTATGGAATAAGAAGACAAACTCAAAGCATTTATTTCAGTTAGACCATTAAAGGTACTTTTGAAAGACAAAAAAAAACGCGAAGCTACAGTCCCAGTCACAATGCATAATAACTTGTGAAAGTACTGCAGCGTACTGTAGTGTGTAGTACATGTTCCGCCGACCTCAAGTAAATTGGTATAAGGGCAGGAGAATGATGATGACTATGTTCTCCGTTAATCCACCCCGAAAAGGTTGGTCATAAATACATGTGTGTGGATCCCAAATAAATCCCTAATGATCATCATCACCATTATTATTTGAGCCCGGAATCACCAATGTTGTGTATAGGCCTCTCATTTTATCTGCCATAGTTTCCGGCTCTGTGCATCGTTTATCTAGAATTCTCGTTGTTTCCCGCAATTTGACGTGCTGCGCAATTCCACTTTCGTAGACTGCTATGCGAGAGCGTACGCAGGCGTAATATATAAATACTTAGTAGTAGTAGTGAAACGCAGAATTGTAACTTATTATTTATAAAAGCTTGTTTCATATTTTTTATATCTGAAATTCAAATTACAAAAATATGCTGTAGATAATACCAATATTTATTATTAGTTAATTATTTAATTGCTTCACCTTGTTTCTTATATTCGGGTCACACTAAAAAAAAATCGATGTAAAAGTACCTAAAGAAATATTTAATTAAGTAGTTAGGAAAGTTATTAAAATAGAACAGTACAGAATGTTTGTTGAGCCATACAATGTGCCGTGATGTAGGTACTATATTTTATGCGTTTGATAAAAAAATAGGAGGTTTGAAGTTTGGTCGTTGGTTTAGGTTTTAAAGGCGATCCCTCACCGGGATGACCTCCCAAGCATTTGCCTGTTATGTAACAGTTCAGATTTACTTGTTTCTGTACGAAATCGTATCTTCGAATGTTACATCACCGATGAATGTTCACGGTGAGGGAGCATCGTAAAAGAAAACAATATGCAAACGGTGGGCAGTTGTGTCCAGCTGTAACGTAACGTGCAACTTGTGAGTTGTAGGTGTGGGTTCAAACTCAAACGGGCTACTAGTGTTACTTTATGTTATTTATATTTTGCAACACATTCGAAGACATGTGACATCTACCAACACACTCTAGGACAACTCTGTCCTAGAGGTTCCTTTGAGGGTGAGGGCTCTAAGCCTCTTAATCAATCGAGTGATTGAGCCCTATCCCTGGTACAGATAGGAGGCCTGTATCCCAGCAGTAGGAACTTTAAGCTGATTAATTTATGCCACGCTTATGCGATGTTTTCATTGTATATGATGCATGCCATAACATCATGATTTTCATGGTATCAATCGTGCTACCTGATTATATGGGAATCTCAGGCTAGATATAATAGGTAAGACATTTGAATAATGGAGATAAAAGTTTCTCAGTTTATAAAGTTCAGTTATCTAGTAGCACAACCAAAAGACATAATAAACATTTTTGATTTGATTTTAGCATCTTAGCATCCATCAACCTAAACTAAGATGAAAAAAAACGTGTTTTATAACGTTACATACTGCACTCCTATATTTTGGTTGGATATGTTGTGAATGTATACCAAGCCACAAGATACCAAAAAGTTAAAAAATCACCCTAATGTCTAGACGATCCTGATGCAGCATCTAGTCATGAGAAACAAATAATAGTCTGATACCATCCTTTGTAAAACTAGCTTATCACCGACATTTCGAAAAATGGCCTAACTTTTATACAAGGTGGGTATAACTAAAATGGTGTTGACATCAAAAAGACCTCAACTTTCCTTGGTCCAATTCATCAATTACCGGAATTACTGGCGTGACATTTATGTATGTTCGCATAACTTTTGATGAAACCTTTGTCAGGTGTTGTAGTGGTTTTGGAAAAGAAAGGAGGGGGTTATTATTAAAAAAAAACTGCCGAAAAAAAAACTGCTAGCCGACGAAATACAAATTACAATGACGGCACGAGCCATACTCATACCGTACGTGCCAGTACGAGAGAAGAAGTGCAAATCAACAAATCCAATCAAATATGTAACAGGAAACGTTAAAACCGCACTCAAGCGCATCAAAGCAGGAAGCTCCCGAAATTACCGGCCTATAACGACCCGTGCGCATTGTTAAAATAACTAGTAAATAGTACCACTGTAGAAGTTACCTCGGTTATATTATAGTCTGTAGTGTGAGACAAACGATGACAAATTGGCATGTTACGGTAATAACATAGCCACATGCGTGCGATATAAACGCATATTATCTAGGCGCGGCTCGTAATAACGTAACCGTTTGCTATAACTGCGAATTTGGCAAGTGACTGCATTACATTATTATTCGGTTTCTAACCAAAAGATAGTAGGTACCTAACCTAGTGAGTGAGTCTATTGAGTGTCTAGGTGTTATGTTACATCATTGGCGAATAGTATTAACTTTGCAGCAGCCACATCGAGTTAAAAAAGTTCTCACATGCCTGATCGGCAGATGACGCGTTGTAAACCAGAACTTTCTGTTAACAGAGCAGTGAAATGAAAATCAATTGTTTGTAACATAACAACAACGCATTTTTTGTCCACAGACGCAACAAAAAGGTGGTAATCCACGTGCCGTACAAAGTGAAGAAGATAAAGCACACGCACACGGTGTACAAGACCATCCATCACCACCACACACACCGGGACCCACACATGGACCACAGCCTGGCAGCCACGGAAGAACACGAGCATTTCCATCACATGCACATCCACGACGAGCCGCCGGTGGGCCAGCACAGCCAGCCAGTCCCAGGGATTGGCATCCCGGAGTTCTTACCAGACGTCCCGCTTGCTATCCCGGATGTACCCCCTCATGAGATCACGGGTTTGCCAACTCGTCATATCGTGCCTCTCTATAGAAGGAATTAGGTGAGTAAAAGAGTGCTAGTGTGTTATTACTCCTAGTCAAAACCGGGTTGATGCTTCCACGAGGAGGCGCTTTACGCTAGTTTGGTGCAAAATTCGAGCAGTGATTTTTAACTAGTGGTACAGGCAGTTGCTGACATTCAAAATTTCTGAACACTGGTTAATAAATTATAGCAATAAAGTAACTCTTGGCACAAATAAACCATTTGTAAGAATCTTCCATGCGTTTAAATGATATTTTTCTTGCAGGTATAACATCGCTAATACTAACATGGGAAGCAGAAAGTCACAATTAGCCTATTATCATCATCTGCCTAGCCTTTTCCCAAACTTTGTTGGGGTCGGATTCCAGTCTAACCGGATGCAGCTGAGTATTAGTATTTTACATGAAGCGACTGCCTATCTGACCTCCACAACCCAGTAACTGGGTAATACGAAACCCCTTGGTAAGACTGGATGTCAGACTTTCGGCTTCTGACTACTCGTAACGACTGTCAAAAATCAACAAATGACAGCCGGGACCAACGGCTTAGCGTGCTTTCCGAGGCACGGAGGAAACTCGGTATGTAATTATGGTCACCCATCCACGGACCGACTTCGGCAAGCACGGCTTAACCTTGAAGATTGACCTGTGTGGCTGTTATTATTTAGACACGAGCTCCACCTACAATTAGATCAAATAACTTAAAAAAAAGTTAATGTCTTCTATTGGCAAAAAATTGAGACAATTAAAAATAATTGTATAGTAGGTACGAGTATGTATGCACACTGATCGAAATATTTTTGCCCTAAATTACTATTAATCATACTTCATTCCAAGTCAGGGCCGTCTCAGTATACAACATGTAACATAATTAACGCACATCCTGAAAGTTGTTTGTTCAGAATCGTTTACTGGATCGATTTCTATCATTTTTAATATAGGTTATTTTTTATCCCAAAAATAATTAAAACTACGTAAATTACTGACACACTACCCCTGTACAGTCAAACCAACTAAAATGGACCGTAACTCAAGGCAATAAGACTTTAAAAGTTCAGTTTCATTTGTATTAATAAAAATTCCGTCTTTTAATATAAAATAAAGAAAAATCAAACTTATTTTAAGGAAGTTAAAGTCTTTACTAATCAATGTCTATACATGTTTAACTAAAATTTCAGAGTATGTATTATGATTATAATATAATACTGTAATTGGGGTGTTTGAGGGTGTGCGTTTATTACGTTACATGTTGTATATTATACTAGCTGTCCGGCGCAACTTCGTTTGCGTCACATTTTCCTCGTTTTTGCAACATTTTTCATTGCTGCTCCACTTCTATTGGTCGTAGCGTGATGATATATAGCCTATAGCCTTCCTCGATAAATGGGCTATTTAACACTGAAAGAATTTTTCAAATCAGACCAGTAGTTTCGGAGCCTATTCAATGCAAACAAACAAACAAACAATCAAATCTTTTCTCTTTATAATATTAGTTTAGATTGCCATCGACAGTATTTGAAGAAGATCACTTTTCGTTTCCGTGATCCAAGCTACGTGAGACCCTCGTGGTGGATTATACCCTCGAAGAACTCTTCTCCGTGTTAATGGCCCTCTTCTTGTAACAGGGCTTAGTCATGTCATCGCCAGTGGAGAGTAATGACTGCCCTGAAATTTAGCGCATTCTTTGGTTCCTGACTTCTATTTTAAGATATTATTTTTGTTCTATTGCATAGTCAATAATTATTTAAGGTACTAAATACCAACAGGTAAGCTGGCACCTATTTCAGATCAGTGTGTTAATACATTATAGTTTTTAAATATTCTAAAAAGGTTCTTCCTCCAGATTTGATTTCAAATAGTTAATAGTGATAATAATTTAGAACTTAAATTTTGTACAAATAAATATAAACATTAAATTGTAAACAATAACTCTTTTCTGCCGTTTCTGTAAAGACTGACTTAACTTATTTGTTTGAACTTTGACAAAATCTGCATAAAATAAACGTCATAAAGATCTCTTTACCAAACTCCTTTTTATTTATTTTAGGATATTTAAGTTTACTATTATAAATTATAAGCCTTAGCCTTGTAAACCCATTTTTTAAATAATTTTCTATATTTTGATGGTACCAAAACCATAGTCGATCATTTCTAAAACCGCCAGCCAATTTTTATTTTTGCTGCAAATTTTTATCAAAAAGCAATAGTGTAGACGCTGCTTAGCAAAAGCGTAGCGGTTTCGTAGCAGGCGCGTAGCGGTTTCGTAGCGTACTCAGAGTAGCAAGAGCATAGCGGTGTTGAAGCTGCGTTAACCCTTACATAGACACAAAGCAAGACGTAGAGGCTGAATGATCGCTTTTGTTTTGGAATAATTAATTGCTTTTACTCAAAAATGCATGTAATGTGGTCATTATTTTGACAACCTTGTTTGAGCAAAGTCGACCTTGCCGTTCTGTTTCAAGGAGCGGCCTAATAGGCCGGCAATGTCTTGCCGGCCGCTATTTTGACGTTTCAACGTTTTAAAAAATCAAATCCAAAAAGATTTTATTTAGAACACAGCTGTTAGTATCTATAGAGATAGGTACAAAAAGATTTTATTCCATATTAGGCTGTATAGTTCCACTTACCAAAGCTCGAAAAAAAAAAACAAAGAAGTAAGTAATAAAAGCGCGGTTCAGCGAAAATTTTAATTGATACGTTTTTTTATTTAAATTACTTGCTGGTTTTATTTAGATTAGGTACTTGCATTTTTGAGTAAAGCACTATACAAACCTTGGCCCACAATGACTGCTTCGCTGGTCCCGCTATGATTGCCTCGAGCTAGCCTAGCTACGCTCTAGGCCTTTCAGCTTGGCCATCATTGCAGCCCTTGCTGTCCTCGCTGTAAAAGCCTCGACCTACGGTCTCGGCCATTATCTCAGCTCGTCCAACAAGTGCTGCACGCTGACCACCCTGTGTCGGCCTGGAGCTGCGCTACGCTGCGCTGTCGGCCATAATCAGCGCGACCAGCAAAGTAGTCATTATAGACCGCGGCAGTAATGTACTATAATATTGTAAGTAAATAAAAGTTATGGAGAGGGAAAGATTAACAAACATTATGCATTAAATCAATTGACTGATATAACAATGTATATATTTCATCTCTTTTCTTGATGATTAATAAATGTCGTTGACCGTCGTAGTATAGTATAGGACCGTAGCGGTTACGCGGCAGAGACGCCTGTGTCCAAAGTTAAGGATTTTCTAAAGACTATGATTCAAAACTGAAGATATGTTGAAGTTGGCACGTCTTGAAAACATGCGAAGTTGTCTTGAAAAAACAAATAATATGTAATTCGTAATGTTATCTTGTATTAATAAATACTTAAGTAAGGAATCAATAGTATTATAGTGAATTATGTAGTTGTATGGCACTTCTGTTTCTGTATAAAAAATGCAAATGTATTAATTTCTCTAATATTAATCTGGTTTTCCATAAGTGATTTTATTTAAAGATTGTTTATTGTAGATATAATTCTAGGTTTATTATTATTTATTGATATCAGCTTTCTAAAAGCTGGACATTTATCATTAATCTTATGACAATGAGAATAAAGGTCTGGTAGTAAAAATCTGATATAAAATAACAATGAACGGACAGTAGCTATCGACTTTTTTCTCGACCAAGAAACATAGAATAGTGTGAAGGGATGTTTGTTTACACCGCCACCGCTCCGACGAGAGCTCTGTCAAACAAACAACTTGTGTTTAGTTGCTACGTCTACTCGCTCCTCGCTAATCGCCGACGGTGGGACCCATCCCTAAGTCGGTTTTCACACGACACTGCTCATCCGCACGGTCGGACGGTGAAGCGGATTTCACTTCGCATTGTGTTGTATGAAATCCGTTGATGCCTAACACACGTACACCGCAAGACCTTGCGGACAGGGGTACTCTCCGCTCACCCACCCTGTACGTCCGCGTGTCGTGTGAGTATCGCCTAAGTGCGAAGCTTACGCCAACACTTCGTTTCACATTGTTTCTAAAAATACACTTATGTAGGTACTTTAAGTAGTTAACCTAATCTAAATGGTTGTTATTGTAATAAAAGAAAAACTATTAATAGTGTTTTATTTCAACCTTGTGAAGGTACAGGTCACCCCTCTGAATTATTAATGCAATTAGAGTTGAAATATGGCCAAATAAGCGCCATATAATAACTACTCATACATCCTGAAGCAGCATTATGGTGGTCCTCAATCTGGAGAATTATTACCTATGTGGAACTAAATACATTTTCTTGTTACATAACATGGCTTCTATGATTCCCAAAGGGTTAATGTAGGAAACGTACAACTCCTGCATAGTAGACCCACATTTCGCCTCCTAATTTTAAGTCCCATATAAAATAGGGGAGGCTCAAAGCGATAAGACAGAATTAGGAAAACAGATGTCCGGTCGAAAACAAAACTGACCGATGTTCTAACGAGAATTAACCAATAAAAGTAGAGGTGGCCGGCCCACATGATGCAAAACTCTAAAGACAAGTGGAGCAAGGTAGTGACAGAATAGTATCCAAGGGACGGCAAAAGAAATCGGGGAAGGCAGCCTACCCGCGGGGAGGAAAAAATAAACCTGACAGCAGGTCCAAAGGAGAAGAGTACCGCACGCAGACGTCAATGGAAATTGTTAGAGGAGGCCTATGCCACGAGGGACGTTAAAATTCGAAACATCATGTGATTTTTGTTTTAACCATTATAGTTAGTGTAATTGACTGGTTTCGGAATAAAAGACTATTATTATTATTAAAAAAAAGGAAGGACCCTATTGCCATTAACCAATCTCAAATCAAGAATTAGGCTGCAACTGACAAATCCAATACCAAATATCAATTGCCAGTTAAGTTTGCCGAATGCAACAACTTTTCAGAAATGGATCCTTAATAACGACACTACCTAGTGTGTTTTTTTCAAAATCAACGGGTTGCTGGTTGCTGGGTAGAAATATTAAGGTTTTATAGCAATGGACTGATATGGGTAGGAATATTGATTTTTAAAGATGTTGTTTTAGTTTTCAAAATCGGGTTCGAGACTCCTTTTAAGATGTTTGCGCTATTCCTTATATCGCATTTGCATCCACGCCCACTTCACAAAAATCATTCTGTATATAACAAAACACGTGTCACTGTGTTCGTACACGCTTATCTCCGAAACGACCCAACCGATTACAATGAAATTTAGTGAATGAGTATGGTTGGTTTAGTTTTGGACCAGATAGTTGACACCATGCGAAGCAGAAGCGGGTCACTAGTGTATCATTAAATAATTATGTTGATATTGTTTTTCCGAGCATTGGGAAATAAGCACTGCGTAATTAATGTTATCAGCCAATGAAATCTACATCAATAAGTTTATTTCCGAGTCCATTTACTGTTGTGCCGGTCAATAAAAATAAAGAATAGGAACTATAATTATAATAGAGTTGATCAGGCTCCATTGAACTGAACTTACATAACAGCAATAAGATTTATTATGTCATAGATTTTTAAATTGAATGGAAGTTAGTACCAGTTGGCACATTTATTGGGAAATAAGAACAAAAATACTATTTCGTTTTCAATTCTATGAGATATTATTGTACTTCTTTCTTAGTACCTACCTACTTTTAGCCACTTGCTACTTTTACTAACTGATTCCCTATGTTATATTTTAGCTGTAATATAAACATATATATAAGAAACAATAAAAGCAATCGCAATTTTTGGATTAAAAAAAAACCAGGATCTAACGTGCCCTCGTATCCGGGGTCAGTAGTAATCAGTAGTATCGTGTTTTTCTTTAACATTTTGTACCTACATGGTCTAATCTAAACTAAAAGGAATAAATTATTTAAAATGTTGTTGTTGTTCTGTAGATATTCAATGTACACACGCGCCTTTGAAAAACAAAGTAAACACTGCCACAGCACTCACAAAAAGTTGAGTCAATACCAAAAATCAATAAATTTTATCGTAACGAATGATTAAATTTTAATGGGCACACTAAGAGTTATTTATGATCACGATCTGACCCTTACAAGTTTTATTTATTAGACGCCATCGCGCATAGTGCCACCCCGTTGTATAATACAAATAACTAATCGATGTAGCCGGCCGAACTCACAACATCTTCTATTTTTATTGAGTTCATTCAACGAAGACTCAGACATAACTTGAATGGAGAATGAATCCAACGTTATTATACAATAGTTACACAGTGCACATTCCGTTTAAACTGGGTTATCCTGAAAGCTTCAACTGAAAAGTTACAGCTGACCAGTAGTACGAGCGTAATCGTAACTGTATTACAGCATCTACCTGCGGTCTGATAGAATGCGGCGCTTGGAACGGTAGTGAAATACTTATTACACACAATACCCACAAAAAACGCAGCGATCACCTTATTTCCGGGCGGCGAATAGAACTCTGCATCGATGGGAATTAGAGCGACAATCGTCCCGTCGTGCGTCGCGCACGCCCACCATGTCTTTTGGCATGCTTCGTCGACTTAGGCAATTGTTGTCTTTTTGTTGATATTACGGGTTTATTTAAGTGAAATTGGATAAATGGTCATCTCGCGATGTTGCGCTACTCAATCCGGCGCGGCTTGCGGCAGTGCGGTGCTGCCTCGTGATGCTCGGTGCTCCACTCAGCTAAAATAAAACTAAAAATCTGGAAGGAAAGAAAGTATTGGTTGTGATGTAAAGCAAGATGTGAACGTAGGTCCGTTCTGTTGGTGTTGTTAGTTCAGCTGTACTGGTCACCGCGTGTTGTGGACTCGTGTCGTGCTCCTCGTGCTGTCGTGCTTGTCGTGTGCGTGCTGCTGCCATGGATGTGGCCAAGTACCTGGCTGTGCTGATGGTGCTGTGCCTCGAGGGTGGCGAGACCGGTGGGGGCGGAGGAAAACACCAGTAAGGATCACCACATTATATTAAAGCTACAGCTGTGACCTAATTCGACCTTGCTAGTGTTGAACTTAAAATGTAGAAGCTGTTAGTCAGCACGCTTTTGTGTCTGTAGCTAGGTAGCAAATGTATTCAGAATTTAAAATACCTTACAAGTTGATGAATTCCTATTATTACTGGAAAAATAAGCGAAATATATTTAAGCAATGCGATGGTCCATTCACTTTGAAATTAGGTTAATGTGACTTTATTTCATGCTCCAAGAGAACCAATCATTGTAATATTATTTTATTACGATGTTTTGGTTTGTACTATGCATCAGCGATTTTTTGGTTTTCTATTAAATTACTTACCAATAATTTAGTTTTAGATTGTTAGAAAATGTTTTAAAACTCATGAAACTCTCAATAATTCATCGTCTATTTTCAGTGACCACGTGCGAATACATATTCCGGAGTTTATTCATCACGATCACCATAAGAAAGTGATTACTATTCACCATCATCACCACAAGCCAAAGAAAGAGACTCATCATCATCACCACCACCACCACAAGCCACACATCCCCCATGGGCACCACTACAATCATCACCACAAGAAAGTTACGAAAAAGGTTCTTACTGAGACGAAGGGTGGAAAGCATGGTCACCATCATGTGAAACATGGTCACCACGGACATCACGGACACCACGGCCATCACGGACATCACGGACACCACGGTCACCACGGGCACGGTCACCACCACGACGCGCCAGTCGTGCCAAGCTTCAGTTACTCGCCCTCTGTGCCTTCTTATGAAGACGACTATTCCCCCTCATATTCTCCATCGATACCAGCATACGGCGGAGGTTACGGAATCTCTGACTTCTCTGCTCCTCAGTCACCCCGCGTGCATGGAGTGACACATACTGTTAAACAAGTCAAAGTGTTCGACTCCTTGCCTGGAGCGTTACCAAACAAGGGCGTTGGTGTTGGTCATGGTTATGAGGTGACAGAAGAAGGCGAGGACGAAGAGGATGTGTTCACAACTGTCAACCAGCTGCAGAACAGGTTCCCGGCAACGTTCGGCTATGTTCGGAGCGCTGCGCCGGAGCCGACGAACGATCCTTACTCAGAACTAACTTCACAAGGTGCGCTCCCGACACACTTCGCAGCTGCTCCTGTACCAACAACAGCCCTAACTGGTGGGGGTATAGAGAGTTTCTCAACTGCTCAGAGTGATCCTTTCGCGTCTTCGGCTCCAACTCAAAGCATTGGCCTGCCCAGCGTCCAACCATCAGTGGAATACCCAGTGACCTTCCAAGGGGACGGCTTCGATGGTCAACTGAACTCGTTCACAGGTCCGGATGGTAAAGACGGTTCGTTTATTTCGAATGAAGAAAACACTCTAAACGATGATACTCCAGTGTCGTTCACAAGAGAGGCTGGCATACAACAGACCACTAATACTGGCAACGTTGAAACCCTCGTGTATTAGATTTGTAAGTAAATTTAATATATTATATGTAGAACATTTAATTTATGAGACGCATTATGCTCAGTATTACTTTGGATTTGTTGTCTATGTTGTGTGTCTATTTCACGTGAAAAGGTTTTGTTTCTAAGTTTGCCTGTGGAGAGACATTTTTAATAAAAGCAAAATATTAATGGAAAAATTCTTTGTAACCTTTGAGGACAACAGGCGTAGATAGTTTAAGTTGGAGTAACATACATACCTATTGTTTTGAAGAAAACGCATGTTTCCACTAGATTGTTATTAGATAAGGCACCGTAACTACCTGCTTAGTTATTGAAAGCTCTTATGTAACCAAACTACTTACATTGTCATTTACTACAACCCAAATAGTAAACGACGCCGGTGGATTCGATGCGCCCTACATCCGGAATTGCGCAAGTTAGAAAAAAATGGTTTAAGTGACAACGTAACTGTAACGGAATAATTTAATAAGAAAAAAACTGTATTTACTTAAGTATTGTGCAACCAGTGAGAAATCATTCAATAATTGTGTCCGGGGAACATTGACCTACTGTTACGTGTGTGTCTTTAATGTTAGTTTTTGTAACCCCCCTAATTATACCAATGAACCTTTAATTACGTATATTTTAAATAATTTTTCTTGTTATCTTTGTTGTTAATTTTATTTGTTGTTGTTGTTTAAAATAAAGACCATTAAAGTCGTTTTGCGTTATTATTTTACCGTTACAAATCCCTAATCGACTTGCATATATATGTTCGTCCAAGAATTTTTGTGGGCATAGGACAGTAATATGAGTTTTCCTTCCAACACCTACCTAGGGTACATAATAACAAAAGGTGCCTACCTACTGCATTTCTTTGCTCTTATACTAGAATCAGTGCAGCATGCTGCCATGCTAACCTTGACCTGATGCTGTAAAGTAAATATTATTTAATTTCATCGATTTTTCATAATAATGGTTCAACCTATGATAGTTTAGGCTTTGAAACATTCGGTTAGATTGGCAGTTCCAGCTTTTATCTAACAGAATTTTAGCAAAAAAAAGAACAGAAAATAATTAGCATCGAATAAAACAGAACTATTTGTTTGTGTAGGTAGGTAGGCAGTAGAAAATTACAACACGCAAATTTCCGGTACGATCCAGAGGTAACTGGAATCTTACCGGGATTTGATAAAAAATATCAGGACACAAAGAAAAATAGTAAAAGATGCTACAACGACCGGCTCGTGAAGGATTTGAACCTTCGACTACATCTTATAATAGGCGTTCTTGATTGAAAACTACTGATTGATTTCAATTGAAGAAAATCTCGAAAGCGCTAACAAGCAACTAGTTTTCTTTAACTGGGGTTCCTGATTACCTAGCATCTCAGTTTATTATTACATATTTTTCGCAGTACAGGATTATTCCAGAAATACATAAAAATATGTACAAAACGTAAAAGAAAAATTGCAAAAAAAGCTACAACGGCCAGCTCGTGAAGGATTTGAACCTCCGACTATCCCATATAATCGTCCATTATCGAGGGGCGTTCTAACCACTGAACTAACGAGCCTTGTTGAAACCTTTCGAAATAAGGGTTACTATTCAGGAAAAACCGAGGAAAACGTTGCATAATCAAATCTAGCGACAACGCTGTAAAGTCTAGATTTCAACGGCGTTGCCTCTTAAGAGTTCCGCGCATGGGCAGTGAGGTTCCCCTCACTGCTCATGCGCGAAGCTTTGTGGCTCCATGGGAAGGTTTGGGACTTTACACCTCAACCACCTTACATGTGCAAGCGTGAAAATTCAGAACTAAAATAAATGTACCAAGTTTGACATATGACTATGAAAATTTTCTTGACAAGCAATGGCACCTTTAACTGCACACTTAATGTGGTCATACTATATTTGTGTTTAGATACAGAATACATAATAGTAGTACAGAAGGTTCACTGTGCAAAATCATTTATATATCGGAAGTCCGAAGATGCAAAATTCCAATGGACAGACGCAAGGGAAGATATTAAAATCAACATTTTGATGCAAGTACAAGAATAACTCTACCTGATTCCGACCTCTGCTCATAAACCTTCTGACTACGTTAGGGTTGTCTTCTTTCATAATCAGTTATATGCCTATTAGGTACTGTACTTTAGTGAACAAATGACATTTAGGTTCGGTGCTTTACTTGGCATACCTTGGCACCCGTCTTTCGACCTTTCTGTTCTTACGTATTTTGAAAAGACACTATCTGGCCAAGTATATCTGTATACTCATCGAAATATTGCAGCACATGCCCGTCTAACTCGACCATAGAAGCGCTGTTGGTCATGATCTGGGTTTTGGTCCTGTTGATTGAAAGTCGTTACGAGAGAACTCCTCAACAGTTAATAGCGCGGACATGAAACTTTGTATTCGATTTCAGTTTTGATAAATAAAGTGATTTCTATCATGACCTCAACCTGCAACCAGAATCGTCTCCTTAAGAGGGAACTCCTCAATGGTTAATAGCACGGATACGAAAATTTAATACAAAAAAAATTAAAAATGGCGTTTATCATGACCTCACCTTGCAGCCGGGATCATCTTGTCACGGGGGAACTCCTCAACAGTTAATAGCCTAGACACCAAAACTTTTGAAAAGTATAGCTTACGCGTAGTATACTGACGCGTTCAATTTTGTTAGATTTACATTATTCCTATCACGATATCACCCTGCCGCCAGGATTGTCTTCTCACGAGGAACCTTCTTATCGATTAATAGTATGGATACGACAAAAGGGAAGCGAAAAATTTTAAAATAAAAATTTATATAAACCAATATTATAGAGAAGAAAGATTTGATTGTTTGTTTGTTTGCATTGAATAGGCTCCGAAACTTCTGGTCCGGTTTGAAAAATTCTCTCAGAGTTATATAGCCCATTTATCGAGGAAGGCTATAGGCTATATATCATCACGCTACGACTAATAGGAGTGGAGCAGCAATGAAAAATGTTGCGAAAACGGGGAAAATGTGACGTAAACGAAGTTAACGAAGTGTGTGACAGCTAGTTATTTATAAATAGCTTTTCACGTGAATGGTAACGCCAAAAAAATAACCATACGCGACAAGTTTTCATGAAGATATTATTTATCTTGTACTGTATGGCTTGTCTTGGCTTGATTGTGGCTAGTACTTGTACATCTGTTACGGTCTTCACCCTATACGACTAGAGTCTCGGACTAAACTCTGAGACGACCTAATAGAACATTGTGTATTAAGGGCGGTATGTAAGGAATTACGATCGAGGCTCTAGTAGAAGCCCGAAATCGAAGACTGAGGGCTTTCTGAGTCGAGGTTCGTAATTGCCGTACCGCCCGTGAAACATACAATGTTTTTCATCACATTTGCGAGTAAATAATTATGAATTATCAGCACAACTATTATTACGAAATACGTGAACTAAGCGGATGGCAGGCTATATCCCACACCACAGCACAGGTTCTACAAATTTTTCGTTCAGAAACGTTAAGGGCAACTGTTACTTATGTAGGTATACAGCCATGACGGAGTGTAACAAAATAAAATAATTTTGAAAAATAAAAAGTTTCGATACAAAAACTATTATTAAGAACATTAGTTGAGTATTTAAGTAATATCTAGCGAGATTGCAATGAAATTCCTATTTAGAAAACATTTTAAGACAATTTTTCAATTGCGTGTAAACTCCTTGCTTGAACTTGCTAGACCTGTGTGCAGTGATAAAATAAAATAAAAATTACTTACCGACCCGACCGTGGCTTTCATGACAAAAAGAAAGCTCGAGGGTTTTATATGGGGCATTACGGCAAAGTTAACCTATATGTTTAGATACTGTTTACGTGCGAGTGTGATGAAAAATATTTTTTTAGTAATCGTAGTGACTCCACCGCATGTTGGCGGCAAAAAAGGACGCATTGCACATGCGCGGAGGGGTTGATAGAGCTTCGGGAAACTACGGAAACATTCGGATATTATTGACTGATTTGAATAAGTATTATAGATATGTGCAGGTAGTGAGGTAACCCGGTCCAGACGGCCAGACAGCGATATAATACAATACACTTTGTTGTCCGTACAGATGCGAATGGAGTTTTGATAATGTCCGGTGGTGTGATTTTTATATCGCGCAGTGTAAAATAGTTGTTTTGTTATGTTGTCGTGGCTAAATAAAAGCCACTCGGATCGTTCTTTGGGTTAAGCTGCGCTTGCCTAGGTAAGTCCGTGGTTGAGTACGGGGGGTGGGGACCTTGGGATCACCCACTACCTACATACAGAGTTTCCTCCGTGCCGGAAAGCACTTTAGGCCATTGGTCCCGGGTGTCCTTTGTAGATCTTAAAGGGTATGATTTTATCAATACCCTAATAAATGCATTTTCATTGACCTAATAAATAATATTTGTTCCCAAAATAGTAGATCTGTCACCTAAATTGAATCATCAAATAATATCAAAACGCTTACGTAAATATTAATTAAGAATTACTTGGAAATAATATCAATCATCAAGTAATTTTATTACGTTTAAAAATAATAAAAGTATCACGAAAATTGAATCATCAAACAATGTAAAAATGTTTACATAAAAACTCCAAACCACAGGTCCAAACTAAGGCGTTGTCGACGTAGCCCCGCTACGCGGGGCTCCTATTTCTGTCTGCAGGGTTTACAGTAACCTAACACGAAGGGGATGTCGGGGTCTTAGTTCGCTTGCTCCGCTCGCTCACTAGACCCCGCCATCCTCTTCGAACCTAACCTGTCCGAGTCGGTGTGCCCAATGTCTCGTATAAAGCATTTCTTCATAGAAATAAGGAACTGATCTATTTATTTGGTGACAGATCTACCATTCCGAGCACAAAGCTATTATTTAAGTAATAAAACTATTATTATAAGAACGAAGTTTATATTCATCTAATGCACTACAATTTTATTGGTAATCCATCTCTTATTCTACACATGTATCAACATTTATTTGATAATTCATACCTGGGAACACTTTTTGTTTATCTGAGAACGAAAATATTTCGTGGCGATAGATCTATTTACTAGGTGATACAACTTTGATGACAAATATAAATTTTGGTGACAAGAAATATAGTTCCCGATCTTAAACAGTCGTTACATCTAGTCAGTGGCCGGAAAGTCTGACAACCAGTCTTACTAAAGGGTATCGTATTACCCAGTACGAACTGGGTTGTGGAGGTCAGATATGCAGTCGATCCATGTAAACTACTGGTATTCAGCTGACGGGGAACCGGATCCAACATCGTTGGGAAAACGTAAGCAGATGATAATGTTTTATCCGGTACGATAAATACATTTTATTTTTTTCTAACAACGGTTTGACCAAACTATTACTCTTTCGTTTACTAAGCTGATCTCCAACAGTTTTTTCTCGTCTCCACAAGTTTATAGGCGCCTGATTCTTCTGATGGATGTAACCACGCCCTTACTATTATTTCCTGCCTAAAAGGGACGAAAAACTGTGTAAACAGTTCTACAATGAATGGCAATGATTAATAACTACGTTCAAGAGAATAGAACTACGGTTGTCGATGACTTTTCTCACGCTGCAAGGGAACGGAAAACTATTAGAGAAATTGTCACAAAAAATGTTTGGACAGTTTCCATTTCGTTAGGAATTATAAACGGTTCAGGTGTTTTTGACCTTTGTCATTTAATTAGAGAAGTACGTTGTTTTGAGTAAACCGAGGCTTTGAGTTATGAATATTTGATCCTACATGATGAATACAATTTACTCAAAAAACAAAAAAAAACCCCGAGCAAGCATCGCGCGTCGTAGCGTCGGAGGTCCGCTTTGTTTTGCGCTTGTGTTAACCGGACTACTTAGCCGTCTCCAGAAGTTTTTATTTCAGGCTTTATAAACTTATGTTATTTGTTCTTAACCTCGACTGTCCCACTCCAGGGCAAAGGCCTCCCCCAGTCCTTCTACTTTTCTCGGTTTTGAGCCTCTTCTCGCCAATTAAGGAACACAGGGGAAGTTATAACTTTAAATAAACCTTAGCCTTTATGGGGATTGGTGGTGGGGGCATAGGTTCAGCTGCCCCCCCTCCTTCCTGGTGATGCCCATGGTGACAAGTGACAAGATTTAAAATTTCGCATCGATAAGACCTGTGGAAGTTGTTGACAATCCTTCATCAACTAGAAAACAGTTGATGATCTTCGGACGGCTGAGCAGATTTTGTTGAAATATAGCTAAGAATACTCTCGATTAAGACACCTTTCAAACGAAATCAACTTTATCGAAATCGGTTCATTCGATCAAGACCTACGATGCCACAGACAGACACACAGATGCACAAGTGAAACTGATAACACCCCTCTTAGGTCGGGGTTAAAAACTGTATAAATCATTAACCTCAAAAGGGTTTCTAGAAATAGATAATTTAATAATGTTCTAGGCCTGCTTACATATTCGGACTTATTCAGATATCAGTCTTAATCAGTAAGTTCATAATAAAAACCTTTGTTTTTAATCATTGCGATGAAAGTACTCCGAAAATAATGCAACGCGTTGTGTAATCTAGAATGTATCTTAATAAGCAAATAAAATAATAAACATCATGCAGCCTCATGCATGCAACTTCCGCGTCTTGCTACACATAGGAGAACGGAATATTAGATACATAGACGGCCGCATTTAAGGTTCCGGAACAAATTCTATGTAGGAAACAAAAAGATAAACTTTTTTACTGTTACGTTTGTGCATCCAGACGCGGGAAATCACAAAACGAACAAAGATGTGCTATGTTAGAAAGTTTACTGTCGCAGTTTGTTTTTTGCAACAAATACCAACAGCGTCTCGGTTTATTTTGTTTTGTCTAATTTTATAGTTCTGCTGTGCGTACTTAAAATATAGTTTGATTTATAACAGACAGGCACGTGATGATTGACACGCAACTACTAACTACACATCACAATTGAGGAAGTGGATCCAGGATATGCGAGGGACAAGGAGAGAATAATACACGATTGGATATGATAATATTTTTAAATTAACAACAGGTATAATATTATTAACAAATTCCCGTTTAAACCGGGATAAATTTCACAACAACGGTTCCTTACAACTATATCTTAGAGCTAACAGGCAATCATACAGACAGACGGACTACACGGAACAGTCATACTGTAAAGCTACATACATTACATTCAAGACAAACCTTCACAACGTTGTTATTGAGGCTACAAGTATTCACTGGTCCCTTAAACTTATAGAACTGAGTATTGACAGTGTACGTTCGACAATTATGTTAAAATTTGTACTAAAAGTTAATGCTGTGTCGAATTGTTAGACACGAATGAAATCGTCTCGTGTACACTTGCAGTGTCGTTCTCCACTCCTAATACCATGTTACAACCTTAATGTTAATGCTATATGTACAGAATCATTTATGTGTGGATGTTCAGTATCCTCCATGGCCCGTGCCTCCGTACGACTCTTCTTCTCCTCCTGAGAGAGCGTATCCTGAGTGGTCACCACCTTCGAAGCTGACAGGCGACTCTCCATAGCCACCATCACCGTGGGACTCCTCTGCCGCACCCCAACCGTGTCCTGGAAACAGACGACCATTTGTATCACTTATGTGAACGATAACACATCGAAATGACTCGGGCTCATTATAAAAACATTAGCAATTTAGATAGAGGTCTACATTGTTTGTAATGCCTTTGTTTGTCTAACATTAATCGTTGCTGTCTCTGTATGTTACAAAGTGTTTTATTTCTATCTTATTTTGCAATCTGACTTTGTTTAGCACCAGTTTAAGAGAGCTTCAGGTTAGTTACAGCGAAGCTTTGCTAAGTGAATACTGTATATGGAAGGGAGTAACGCTCCGAATGGGAACAGGATCCTGTCGATTTATTCATCGCTTCCTGACGGACAATACACTAGCACTATATAAACTACTTCCACCACTAACGCTAGGCGTTTGCTCACCTCCTCCGAAATGCGGTGCAGGTTTCGGTTCTCCATAAGTGTATCCCAAAACCTCGTAGTGGTCGTCACCACCGCCACCGCCGCTCTTGTGGTGGATGTGCTTGACGATGGTGTGTTTATGGTGGTGATGCTTCACGAACAGTGGCACGTGGATGATGACCTTCTTGTGGCCACCACCACCACCGCCCGCCGCGATCAGCGACGACAACTCAGCCAAGCAGACTAAGGCCAACTGGAAAATGGTAATTGTTTTTTTAGAGATGGGGCTTCCAAATTATGTAAGTGTGTGGGAGTATGTGTGTGTGTAAGTTTTGATGTTGTTATCGAGTGAATTTTGAGTAAGCATTTGGTATTCTAAATTTGGTACTTTTGAATATGCACTAAGATTGAAGGTTCGTGGAGAAGACAGTCTCCTGATCAATGCTGTCTTTCTGTATAAAAAAGAAGGGATGTATAGAGCCTGTTTAGACAAAAATATGGTTTTAATTAAAAGGTTTTGATAAAAAGTGCTTGTGTATAATTTTGATAACCAGAGCCAACCAAGTAATTTTCAGTATTATTTTTAAAGTACAAGGACATGTAGGTAGTCCTTTTACAAATGTAACATATTTTAATAGTCCTACTTGTAGAAACGTTAGACTAACAACCACATCAAAACTAAAGTGCAGCGCTATTAATATCACCTCGTATATTTGTTTCAATTTCACTCAGAAGGGAAAACATACACGGAAATGGAAACGCAATCGCAATGGCAAACATTAGGAAGTAGATGATTTCGCTAGGCGCATATATACGCATCGTTTTTTAAACACTATAATTTTATTACCATAGTAACTTAACATTAAAAAGAAAATCATAACAAGGTACTGTGCATAATCGCTAAATAAATAATAACTAATAAAAAAACCTTGAATAGAACGTGACATTCGAGACTCGACTTTCTACTCTTCGAGTATCGGTTGTATCTAAATAACCGTGCAACAATGAAAATATCTCCCTCTCGGTGCAAAATACAATTACCTGTCGTTTTGGTACCACTGATTCACTGCCGAGCAAAAGTGGACACAGTAGTACTTTGTACATACGTACGAAATGGAGTGACACCTAATATGTAACTAAGGGTTAATTTTTTAAATAGCTCGTTAAGCTATAGGTATTGAATTTAATTTTCCAGTTTTTATGATGAATTTGCACATAAATTAGAAACCTCATTTACTTATTAAACAAAGCTGTAACAATAGATGTGAAATTCCCGTGATGTTCTGAAGAGAAATTGTGTCAAAGTTCCTAATTAGATATCGGTAGTTTTCTGTATTGATCGCGAATGAGGCAATATTGATTGGATCGCAATCAGTACCTGCTTCCATTAAGTATCTTACTTTTTTATTTGTTGTTGTGACAGAGTAGTTACTTATTGTAGGTGTAAATTGGGATACAATTAAGCTAGTTCATTTTATATTTCACAAATGTGGTCTACTTGAAAAGGTATTTGAAAACAAGTGGAAATTATATTCTACACCCAGGAATGCTCATTGGAAAGAATTTAAATGAATTGGTAGTGAATGGGGATCGTGTTTATATTTTTTTTTCAGTCACCAGTTCTGGTCACTGTTATGTAACAGATAACCGGAATAACAAACATGTTCCTGTTTCGCGAATCACTGTGAATGAGTGTAGTGTATGTGTTTGTATATTAATGAAATATCTGAACTCACCAGAAGACGGGCAGACATGGTGTAAGAAGATAGAGCAGTGAGTGACCGAGCGCGGGTGCAGGCAGTTGGTGTGTGATAAAGAAATTTAAACAAAACTTCCTTTTATATCGCAACGTGGTCGCGTTTCGCGACACTGCCTCTCGTCGGCTTCGATCTAGTACGCGGGCGACTACCTCCAATCCAATTTCAGTCCTATCACCACCAAACAGAGCGCAATGCACGAAGATATCATTCTCCTTATAAAAACTGCACTGTTGCAATCAATTTTAAGCTCGAAAATATGAACTATCAAGGTTTATATTCCAATACATAGATAATGTTCTTCACATATATCTTCAGAACTGTATGATTACAGTGAAAATACAGTTTAAATTGTAGTAGTAGAGTGGAAATTCGTTTGTGGTTCGGAGATAACAATGACGTTGAAGATCTGTATCGGGTACTGTTGGGTGCGAACAGTGAGGTACCTCGGGGCTACTTGGAGCAGGATTGATATCATGTATGTAGGACAGTGATCGCAGCATCAGGCAATAAATAAGTCACCTATATCGGAGTTTGTTTTTATAGAAAAAGCCGTTATTAAGGAGATATTTATGGACGAGCGCCCCCGAGGCCCCGATCCCGTTGCTCGGGAACGGAACAAGTTATTGCTTTATTTGCCCTCTAGTCATGTTTTAATGATGTTCGGGCGCTTTTTCCTTAGGATTGTAGCGTGTAACATTTAAATAACTGATGAATTCAAATCGGATAACTATGAAGACTTCTTGCAAGATCTATAAAAACTAATTCTGTGTCAAAAGTGTAATTTACATTTCTGAAATACAAATTTTAAACTACATTTTTGCCCTTATTTATTTTAAATCCGATTTCTGTACTTAAATGTCAACTGGCACGTGAAACACGCATTGGAAAGTTCATTACAACTGAAAAGTCAAAGGTTGTAACTTTCGTCGAAAACTTGATTCTACAGTCGAAGTTAAAATAGTTTACATTAGTTGTTTACCACAACGTTCGTATACGTCTCATATTAAAATAAAAATAAAACACACTTAAAGTTGTTACTCAATCCGCGCATGCAAACAATAAAAGTAAAACAGGAAGAGATGTGTATACCTACATATATATGTACACGTACAACATACCTACATACGAAGCGAAAACTTAAGTTGCAATGTAGATGCCGACGGCGAATGGAAGCGAGACACTTTTACTATCATTCAACGAGAGGGAATCTGATGAGATTATAACAGTCATATAATATCGCGATTACACCGTTCTAGAAGGATCTGCAACGCGGTATTTTCTGTCCATAGAGCAGGGCTTTTGGTTGACATAGACGGGGTTCCGGTTTACTTATGGATGAAGACTAAATATGATCCATTTTCATATCTAGAACGTCCTATTAAAATAGATGGAGAAATTTTAAAACAGCGGTACTGAACAAGTCCAGCCCAAGACAAAAAAATGACCTTTAAAAAACAAATTAAAAGACACTTCTATGACAGGGCGGCCGCGACCTTGGTTACTTGGGTCAGTTTTCGAAATCTATGGGGGAAGGTCAATGTCCACCTGTTGAGGTTTTACAACCAGTAACAATACGGTCATAACATAACAAAGCCTCAGTGAAATAACTGTTTTCTTTCATAGTAAGTTTAAACAAATTGAGTCACTTCTCCATCAATTGAATACGAAGAGTTTTCTTCGGTAATAGTATAGACGCTTGACATTGAGTTATCTATGGAAACTAAATGATAATTTCATATACTACTTAGCTTATGAGTGTGTTAAATTAGGCATGAACCATAAATAAGAACCAAGTAGGTGTTGGGATCTATTGTTTTGTTACAGCAAGCAGAAAGCTGAAAATATTTATTATAAACAAATAAAAAGTGTACCCTCATCAATAATAATAAAGTGTAGGTACCCCTAATGGCACAGTGCACAATTTTCTGTAACTCACAGTAAGTATGAGTATACGACAATGATATGGAAGCGCGGAGTCTCTGTTTGTTTGAAAGGAGGCTCCAAACACATCTAAATTTAATGATTATGCCAATTGTGACAATAAACTATTTTTTTTTTGTATTTTACGGCAATGTTTATTAAAAATAAAAAATTTCTAATAAAAATCTTCTACACAAATCAAAACTTCACTTGACATTGTAGAATAGTATATGAACATGTCTGGTGACATCGAGCCTACCGCCATCCGCCCATTCGTCCGGAACGGCTGAAGCATTCGACTCGAAACGGAGTTTCCTATGTCCAGTGGAAGGTCAGTTGAGGAAATACCCACGTTTCCTAACTCACAAAAATAGTTTCACTATTCAGCAGACAGCTATCTATTAGACACACACGTAATGAGAAGGCAGCCACCAATGCGTTACACTTTGATCATGCAGCTCAGATTAAATCGTTGTCTGGGTGCAAGCATTAATTTACATACTTATTGTATAATACACGAGTAAATAATGTGTGTGTTGTAAGGAAGTTCCTTCTGTGAGTCGACGTTTCCTGAACATTGTTCGCAGACGTTCACAGTTTGGAATGGTCTTCCTAATAGTTTTAGGGTTACGACATGGCACATGACACATTACAACTACGCTTGGTGGGTGGGCATAAAATAGTCGCCACTAGCGGCGATTTAATCAAACGTCAGAAGCATCCTTGGCTGTCAGTTACGCTGATGATGCCGTCGTAATCAGCCCATATTTTTTCCAGAGCTGGGACACGGGCTTCCTCTCCATGAGAGGGAATGGGCTGTAATGCACCACGTTGTTGGATGTCACATGACTTCACATCATGCCGCCTAACAGACCTACCAAGTATCATAATTATCACGGCATAAGCTTTCGATAAGAAAAAGAACATGCACGCTTGCTAATCTTTATGATCGAAGTCGAAGTTATTGGCTTGCAATACTGCAAAACAAACACAACAGGATGCCATTTTGTATATTTTTTTTCACGGATGGGCAATCATCAAATGACCCTGGGCGGAGCGGGAGGGAATGTCAAACTTGTACTGACTAAAACTCATCCATGTTCCGTCTTAGCCCAAGATAGTTTGGGAAAAGGCTAGGCAGATGATGATGATGATGATGTTCCGTCTTAGCCCTTTCTTAGTTGCGGATGCCCTCAACCTGTATATGAATACCTCCTGGGTTGGGGCGTTTTTAGGGTTCCGTAGCCGAATGGCAAAAAACGGAACCCTTATAGATTCGTCATGTCTGTCTGTCTGTCTGTCTGTCTGTCTGTCTGTCTGTCCGTCCGTATGTCACAGCCACTTTTTTCCGAAACTATAAGAACTATACTGTTGAAACTTGGTAAGTAGATGTATTCTGTGAACCGCATTTAGATTTTTATACAAAAATAGAAAAAAAACAATAAATTTTGGGGGTCCCCATACTTAGAACTGAAAACCAAATAATTTTTTTTCATCAAACCCATACGTGTGGGGTATCTATGGATAGGTCTTCAAAAATGATATTGAGGTTTCTAATATCATTTTTTTTTAAACTGATTAGTTTGCGCTAGAGCCACTTCCAAAGTGGTAAAATGTGTGTCCCCCCCCCTCTAATTTCTAAAGTAAGAGGAGGAAAATTCTGAAAATATTTAAGATTGTAGAGCGTAAAAAAAACTATCAACGAAAATTGGTTTCAATAAGATATGATTTTCAGTTTTTGAGATATGGGACTTTTTCATAAAACTGCAGCAGTAACTTTGTTTTTCATAAACATACTATGAAAAACAAATTTAGTTTTGCGGTTGAGTGGAAGTTTACTAACTAATACTACTAACTAATGAATGACAGTTCAAAATATTGTTATTATATTGTTTGGGGCTATGGAACCCTGTGTGCGAGTAAGACTCGCACTTGGCCGGTTTTTATAAATAATGGTACGGAACCCTTCGTGCGCGAGTCCGACTCGCACTTGGCCGGATTTTTGGGTTATTGTTGAAAGGAAATAACGAAAGCATCACATTTCCTGTTTATAAGAGAGCTGTTGTTGTTTATTGCATTCCTGTGTTTAGTAAACCTATGTGAGGTCATTTTTAAAGGTCATTTGTAAGGGACTTTAGTCTGGCATGCAACACCTTATTACTGCTGATCAACAGTCTGACGTTTTACCGACATCACGTCCGGCTATTTCTGTCCAAGCCCGTTTTTGACAATAGATGTAGCATACTATTATTTTGTTTTTAACTTACTTTTACCATATTTTTACAGTAATGTCTGTCATATAGAGAAGTTTGGAAGAAGAAGACATGCTGCGACAAATATTTTGGGATAAGGACAGGAAAATGGATGATGATGATGATGATGATTATATTTTTGGAATACAATTAACAAATTACATTATGCTCGCTTTATGTAAAATTCTGGTATTCAGCTGCATCCGGTAAGACTGGCAGACGACCTAAAGAGGAAAAGGCTAGGCAGATGATGATGATGTTCCAGGGGGCTATAATCTAGAATTAGAAAACAATTTACTGGCTAGAGCATTTCAGATTGCCTTCATCTGCGAAAAACAAACCATAGTATTCAATCAAGCCAGCCAATTGTTTGCTGTTACCAGTAAATAAACCTCTGCTGAAGCAATTACTGCAGCGCAGAACTAGGTCCTTTTGAAAATATTATTTGTTTGGCCAATTACAGGGTAGAAAGCGAGAACACATATAATTTCTATGTTATTGCTATTTACTGAGAGAAGGCATAGAATCTGAAGGATGGATTGTTTGAAAATACGAGGAAATACAAATGAGAACGTTCCACTATGATTTCACATTATCAAAAATAAACATAAATAACTATCTTGCATTAGATATCAAGAAACTACGAAAAAAGCTCTGACTCTTATTTACACGCCTATGTATATAATTGAAAAACAAGAAAATATTATTATACATACCTACGCAACTTGCGTTCCAGTTATATAACT
Source organism: Cerastis rubricosa (assembly GCA_949152445.1). Classification (NCBI taxonomy): domain Eukaryota; kingdom Metazoa; phylum Arthropoda; class Insecta; order Lepidoptera; family Noctuidae; genus Cerastis; species Cerastis rubricosa. The sequence goes on along the minus strand of OX424523.1, from coordinate 17,162,626 downwards.
ACGCAAACAATATACATACATTCTCAATAGAACACTTGTGTCAAAAAAAGTTCAATTAAAACTACAATTAAGTAGGTTACCTCTAGCGAACGTACACAATCATCTCACTGATGTTATCATAAACCAGAATGTTACGAATCAGACGCTAATGCATTGTTTGCAGAACTTGGGATTCAATGTTATTATGTTACTGTGACATCCTTTTAGATCCAACTAGAACCTCTTTACAGTCCTGGCACAGTTTATTTACCGCTAGATTTAAGTTGGCTGAGGTTTGATAAAAAATATATTCTACTGGAGATTAATATACAACGCTTTAAATTTTTATTTATTTAACTTTTTTTTAAAAAGCGTTGACCCACTCTAGGAATTTCTCCTGTATCGTGGGTGCGTTTACAAACATTTAGATTCAATTGCAACAAACAGCCAGACCCGGTACAACGATCTGTAGGCCATACAAATATTTGTTCCGTGCGGGGATCGATCCCGCGACACGCAGCGCAGCATTCGATCGCTCAACCACTGCGCCAACCGTGCTGTCAAACACAACATCTATACTAATATTATAAAGCTGAAGAGTTTGTTTGTTTGCTTGAACGCGCTAATCTCAGGAACTACTCATCCGATTAAAAAAAAATATTTCAGTGTTAGATAGTCCATTTATCAAGGAAGGCTATAGGCTATATATGGAAAATGTTGCGAAAACGGGGAAAATGTGACGCAGACGAAGTTGCGCGGGACAGCTAGTTATCTTATACGAGTAGGACAGTGTTTTGCAAAGTGTGTGCCGCGGCACACTGGTGTACCGTGGTCATTTGTTCGTGTGCCCCGGAAAAATAAGATTATCTCTTAAAGTTAAAAAGACAGATGGGAGAAAATTACCTACATAAACAGCCGCAAAACATGCGATAGATTTTTCATTTATGGTATGCTTGCAAATTTTTTCTATTGTATAGATGTGCGTTGAACACAAAAAGTTTGCGGAGCTATGTTATAGGATACAGTCTCGTCTCTGCTAGTTGTCGGCGATTCGGGCCTGCGGTTACATACATTCCATTTAACTTTCGTTCTTAGGCTGGTTTTACAGTCAAGTGAGTCCTTGCCTAATATACAATTGCTGCGTTGTACCAGGTTTTTTAACCTAATTTTGGCAATACTCTGCCTCCCATAATGAGCGACAAAAATTCAAAATTCAAAATAAAATTCACATATTACAAACACATGTGTTCCCTGTACCAGAGTAGGCTATTGAAACTTTGAACAGGATACGTCTACATTGAAGGAAGCTCTCAATGCGGTACCCTCTAATTTTACTGTCTAACCAGCCTCATGGTCCTGAACGCTTAAAACGCATTAAGCGTTCAGGACCTTGAGGCTGGTTATACACTGCTGGCTAGTTTTACGTCAGCGTAGGGAACTCATTGTATGTTGAGTTGATAGTACGCACATATTTCGCCAGTTATTTTAAAGTCCTATGTAAAAGAGGGCAAGCCTATTTACACAAATCCAGACTCTCTCAGATTCAGATTATAATGGAAAAACGGAATAACACTTTGCCTGACTTGGCTTGTCTGAGTTATGGATATCATGTCTGTGTATGTATTTTGCATGGAAGTAAGCTTCCATTTTGTTGCAGGTCAACCAACCCAGTGTGTTTTCACATGCCAGCGCTTGCGTCAGCAGGTATCGTCATCTCTTCAAAAGGAATTACAAGTAGACAGGATAGTTATAATGTAGAATCAACAAGGACCTGTGAAAAAGACGACCCATTGTTTGAAATGTAATACTAAACTTACATCTAATAATTATAAGTTCATTTATGATACGATATTTCATTTATGATGAACTCATAGCTATGATTTGGGATATATTTCAATTCTGTTAGACAAGTGCAAGTGGGTACAACCGAATTTAAATACTCGTATGTAAATCTCGTACGTTAAGGATCTGTATGGTGTCGGACGTTAAGAATAGCACCATCCCATATCTTCCCGTGGGTGTCGTAAGAGGCGACTAAGGGACTTGCCAGAGAATGGGCAGCAGCGTTCTCTGTGCTTTTTGCAACAACCGTACTGCGATCGCCAACCCGTCTGCCAAGCGTGGCGTTTATGGCAAAACCCCCCTTATGCGCGCAAAAAAGAAATGGCCCCTAGTACCCGGCAGCCCGTCTACCCTCGACTATGGTAGCGGTCGAGGTTACGGCGTGGCAAGGGGTGCAAAGAATCTCCGGAAGGGATCCGGCTGCCTATACCGACGACTTGACCTGGCAACATATAACACGCGAACACTCCGGACAAACGAGAAGATAACGGAACTCGAGGAGGAATTGAGCAGGTTGCGATGGAGTATTGTAGGATTATCTGAAGTCCGAAGAGAGGGGGAGGACACGATGATCCTGAAATCCGGCAACCTACTCTATTTCCGAGAGGGTGACCGGCAGTCCCAGGGTGGTGTTGGGTTTATCTCAAATAATACTGACCAAGACCTTTACTTTTTCAAATCTTGGTGAAGAAGTAAGAACTACTTAGTAGTGGCAGAAGGTGGCTGAACTGTCTTTAGAAAAATAACCATTAAAATAACTTCCCACACAAATGCAGGAAATCAATCATCGCGAGGATATCCATAGATAAATGATTGTTATACAACATTTTATGTTACGTTTAGACTGGTGATAGGAACTATGACGGTGTTCGTAGTACATTCACCTATGTGAGTCATCATTCTACATCTACATTATAGTGAATCGTTCGAGTACGAAGATATTGCCACGACTACTTGATTTATACATGTATAAAATATGAATGAACCTTGCATTTCCCACTGCTGGGCTAACACCTCCACATAACCTTCCACGTAGGTAGGTACTCTTTTTCTCCACCATGCCACCTCGAACCAGAAATAGAATTCAACATTAGGATAAAATACAGATGGGAAAGATCAGCTGCCTAGCCTTTTGCCAACTATTTTGGGGTTGGCTTCAAGTCTTACCGGATGCAGCTGAATACCAGTAATTTACATTGAGCGACTGCCTACCTGACCTCCACAAACTAGTTAGTACTGGGTAATACGATACCCCTTGGTAAGACGGCTTGTCAGACTTTCGGGCCACTGGCTACCTGTAACGACTGTCAAAGATCTACAATTGACAGACGGGACCATCAACTTAACGTGCTTTTCGAGGCATGGAGGAAGCTCGGTATGAAATGGGTGGTCACCCATTCGCGGACCAGCCTAGACAAGCGTGGCTGAACCTAAAGATCACAAAGAGAAGAGATAGTAAACATTTTTGGAAAACATCTTTCACAAACATGCTAGAAGTAGGACAATTACGTGTTGATCATATCACTTACACGTGTATATCTAACAAAACACGGTATAGACGGCCTTTCAAAGACGATCCTGGTTGCCGTATCAGGCTATTAAGTACTACTCTTTTTTTCTTTTTTTTAAAACGTCCCACACTATGAATTTCTCCTCTTGTAAAAGCGCCCACGATACCGTGGGCGCTTTTACAAACAATTTAACAAACATACACAAACAGCCAGACCCGGAACAACTATCTGTAGGCCATACAAATATTTGTTCAGAGCGGGGATCGAACCCGCGACACGCAGTGCAGCAGTCGATCGCTCAACGACTGCTACAACCGTGTCGTGTACTAAACAAACGCATTGCTACTGTATCTCAATGTCGGTGCACCGATAAAATAAAATAAATTAAATCTCTATCTACAAGTTAATGTAATTAATAAAGTCGGACGAAATTAATTTTCAATTTTATCACACAAAGTTACTAAACTCTGAGCTTAAGTTAGTAAATTGTATTGACGATACTAAAAGCAACGGTTGTAGTCGTGATTCATATTTTGACATCAAACTGACACAGCTTTAATTTGAAAAAAAAACGTATGGAATTTCACATGCTGCCTTAACGCACCCTGCAAACTTTCAACAAAGCTTAAATTCATCATTACATCCGTCAAATAGCCCCCGTACACTCTCCGCCGTATCTTTCGATTTTCCTCCCACTTCCGCCCCAAAACGCAACAAAACGTAATGTATGTATTTAAAGTACCTATATAGATCCATCATGATACGCCGGGACGCAGTACGTACCTACACCATGCAGCTCTATATCACAAGATAACTTCTCTTGATACGAAAGGAAGTATCAATTACCGGTTCGTTGAAACAATCTTTTTAACATAATGCATTTAAAGTACACATTGCCCTGCATACCAAAGTAATCAATAGTAGGATTATCTCAGACAGAAACCGGCCGTGGATACTCGTACATTCTTAGCTATCATATGGATGTGCTGGTATTTCCCATTGGTGGGATGATATCTGCGGTTTTTACAAACATCTCTGAGCATAATGTTTATATGCACTAGTGTATCTTAAAGAATAATTTTCTAGTTCTGAAACCTTGCATTTTGGATCCTTATAAGAAGGAGGTGACTGCTGAGATGATGAATAATAGAGAAGTATAGAAGAAAAAGACATGCTGCGCCGACCCCAAATAACTTGGGATTATAGCAGGAGAATGAGGATGATGATAAGGAATACAATGATCGGAATAATAAAAAAAATACTGATTGGTATATGATACATCACATCGTGGAAAAGGCACACCAGAAGGTGGTGCCCACTACACCACAAGCAAGAACATGATCCACGTATTAAGTAATACCTAAAAGTAACTATGTACGTAGGTATGCAACTTTAAAATATTTGACATCGACTTAACTTTATTGACCTACAGTATAAAATACTTCTAAGTTTTTAGCCTTTGGAAGGCAAATTAGGGAATTAATGTCAATCGGGGCATTTAATGTGTAATTTTAAGATAGCCTATAAATTATGTGACATTAAGGAGGTTACATAAACCATTCATAGTTAAATCTCTACTAATATATAATTGATGTGGTGAATAGAAGCAGTAAAAAAAAATTGGATTTTTTTTTCTATCCTATCCTGTATTGTCCAACTGCTGGGCAAAGGCCTCCCCCATAACCTTCCACTCTTCTTTCCGTGCAGTTTCCTCTGGCCAATCTCTCACATCAGCGTTTACTAGGCCTCCCTCGGCGACAACGGCCGTCTCGTGGCACCAACGCGGGACCACTCTGGCCCATCGGTCGTAATGCATTCTGCATGCATGACATAGGAACATGATAAATATTTTATTTTAAAAACAATTTTCAAAAAAAGTCAGGATATGCATATTATTTAGGAACTGTAATAACAAATCGTAGTCCAACCATACAAAATAATCAGAAAATTAACTGCAATCTACGCCTACAATTAGATGACTAGTCAACTTTAGCGGACTGGGCCCTTAAAATAAAAATAAATAAGGTCGAAAAGTCTCGAAAAGATTTTTCACTATTGGTTTTTCAAGCGATCATCTAACAACTTTGGATCTAAAATAATTTGAAAATCCCTTCGTGACGAGTCCAGTCATTTACCGTACTTACACAAAATATTTTACGCGTTTCAAATTGCAGACAGAATCCCTTGTAAGTGTTTACTCGACAAAGTTGACTGTTGAAAAAACACCCTTGGTCGTTCGTGACAAGGTTGCAAAATGATGAACGTACCATAGGAAATATCAATTATTATATCCTTCCACCTATTTACAAATAATACGAAGGTCCGAAGCTCCCAAAAGCTCAGAGGGTCTGAGCTTTTGGGATCACGTGCATGCCCACCGCGGTTATAGTTCCCGACAAATGCAGTGGAGTCTCCATAGCCCCTTCATTCAATGTGTCCATCAGTACAAAGTTTTGAGTGCATTACCTTAAACCGTGTGTCTACAAGCAAAAAAATTTTTGTATACAGTTACTCAGTTTGATGTAGAGAATGCTTGGTTGCTGGCTTTGTGAAAGGTCATTTTACATCTTGTATTTTATATTAAAAGTAAGCGAATATCTTCAAAGTATCAAGTCCTAATGTCGGGTAGGAGTAAGTAAATATCTTACTATTGTTAAGATCTTTACTAAAACCAACTCAGAAAAGTAGTAATAACAGAAGTATACGATACATCCGGAGTCCCGAACCATCTCTATCAACCTAGCCATTATAAAACAAAAACACATTTAAATCGATGCAGCCGTCTGGGATCGATGCCCTTCAATTTCACCCCTCTGTTTGTATTAGCGGTGAAGTAATTATAGATACCTAGGTTATAATACCTCGATATCAGTCTGTGCTTGCGAGATTGAAATGATAAACTGAAGTCTAAAACTCGATTAGTAACATTTATTTTATTAATTCACAAAACAATAATGTAATAAAGATAAAAAATAAAGAAAGAGTCTGTAAATCTAAGCGGTCCTTGATTCTTCATTCATATGATAAATAAGTGGCTCTTAAAACAGAATATTACTTCCATATATTTTGTTTATGATACCCATATAGTCTAGGTGGGTGGTATATTGTGAGCGGGCACAGTCCAGCGACCGTCTCAGTGATTCCCAGATAGTTTACATAATGCCATCCAATCTCTCTTAACTATTATAATTAATTATTAAGCCCAGAATCTTGACGGTAGTCATTTGTTGAATGGCAATGACGGTTTTATTACTTCATAAGGAATGTCTTCTATAACGGGACCGGTAGGTTTACGTATCCTTTTGGTTACTTCTCTGGATTTTGGATACAAACATTTTTAATCGACTTATAAGTCGAAGCGTTATTTTGACAGCTCATATTTTGTGTTTTTCTTTTTAGTTAATTGGTGATTGATTAGCAATAAAAACATGGAATTATATACCGAATACCGAACCAAAGTCCACACGAAATGCGTGTGGAATTTGGTTCGGTCGTTATTGTTCTGGTGTTCGTATTTAATCTTACGGTGTTCGGGGTTCACCGCATCGTCTGACTGGGCGGTGCAATAGATCATGCGGGATCATTGGAGATGGCCGTTTGGTCTCCTTCACCTTGACGTTTCTTACATTTTAAATCTATTGTCTGTTTAAAATCTCTGTCCCAAAGTTTCATCCTCACACAATTTTCCACTAAAGTTTCAAGGAAAGCTTTAATTTCTTATAAGCATAGTTTTCGCCTAGTTAGGCCTACTGGCGTACACCAACTATACCAGAAGTAAAAACAGCACCATCTAGATCTAAACCGTGGTAGCATATAACAGTGAATGGAAGTTCGCAGTGAAACAGCTGACTATCGTAAACCGTTAGTGCTTGGTGGCTTCAAGTGATAGTAAGAGCAATAGTAGCTGCGCGAGCGCAGGCTTGGCTAGTGAAAGTTTTGCCTACGTTCTCTTCGCAAAGATTCGCTAGTCCCTTCATAGATGGCGATATTCTTATTTATTGTGTGCGGGGAATTGATTGCATTTTTATTTTCCGTCAATCGGCACCTTCAACTTTACATTTCTTAGCTTGTATTTCAAACGTCGGATACCAGTCTCTCGGATATTATTTAAAATAATGATACTGACTGTGATCGGCATAAAGTTTCAAACATTAACTAAAGTAACGTATGGTGTAGCTCCAAGTTGTCAACACGGCTCGTCGGCACCGACCCGGCGGCGGGCCCGGAACGGCCCCCGAGGAAACGACCGACAAGCCGACTTACCGTAACACAAAAAATGTTCAGATAAGCCGACTTTCTAATAAACCCTACTAGACAACCGAGCCTTCTTCCTTCTACATAATAAATCTTAAGGAGACGGTCTTCTCAAATGAAGCGGTTCCCAATGTTTGATAATTGTGTTGAGATAAAGTATTATAAATCGGATTCTCGGTTTCATTACCTATAATAAATAGGGATTGCGGCGCAAGAAATATCAAGACATTTATAACTGTACAGCTGTAGGGAGAGGTGATCATTTATAAGCTGATGTTTATAAATATTCCTCGGGAACTTTTATTCATTTTATTGCAGTCGTTTAAAATAATTTTCATGGTCGACGGGTGCATTCTGTTATAAGTTTTCAACTATTTTAGTGAAATCGTGCTAAAACACAAATAATGATATATCGGTCAAGCAAGAACAGCGAGACAAAATAATACAGCACTTAAAACAAAAGTTTTACAGTCACTGGCCGATATTTTAATGTGGCCTAATAATCGGAAAAAAAAAACAGGCTGGAGTGTGCCGGTGGGCTTTAGCATGGTCCAGATTGATGCCTCTCGGACCGTCCGTCGTAGTGCGCACTGCGTAGGCACCTCGTATCGGCCCTTTTTTACCTTTTATCTTTACTTTGAATATTGCCTCTCATAATAAGGGCCCTGGACCGTTAAAAGTTGGGGAATGCGCGACCCAGTGAATGAACTCAGATATCCACGTGTTTCGATTATGGATACGGTTTTTTTAACGACTATTTGTTTCTAATATTATGTGGAATGCGTCGGATGGGTTTGCCGTTATTCTGCCTCGAATTGATGATGTTATGTGATAAGATAAGATTATTTCTTTAATTTTGTAACTAGTTTATGGATCCCATGGATTCTTTAATCGGTTTCCCAAATACTAGGTCGAACCCAAAGGCTGAGTTTTATTGACTTGACCAAAGGATCTATCTAGTTTGACATACTGCCACGTTAGAAGGCACAACTCAGCAATAACTTTGCTGTGGAGTTCAGATAGGCAGTCGCTCCATTTAAAGTTCGGGTATTCCGCTGGCTCCGGTTATACTGCACAAACTTTCGCATTTATAATATTAGTAGGATGCTGAAAATAATCGCACGTTCAGCAACAGTTTTATGTTCTTGAATGTTATCTCCAGTGAGGAAGCACTGGATATAAAAGTAAAGCCAGGAAATGAGCACTAGAATGCCGCTGCGTTTCCTTTTCCATATGATATTCTACATAGATTTGCATCGACTTGTCCAGCGTTCGCGAAGATTTATCATAACATAACACTAGGAAGCCATTAGTGGATCATAGATATCGTAGAATTTAGAGAAAGTAAGTAGTTATATTGCTGCATTAATCTAAAAGCCTTTAAGATATATTTTGAAGGTTTTATTCGTGTGTCGTTTGTCATCATTGTCATTAACAGGCAACAGCCGATGAGGGGACTACGACATAGTCGTAGGCCTATCTAATGGAACTTCATTTAGATTAAACTTTTGCTTTTCTTAACCAGGTTCCACCACGAACACCCTGTTGGTCGAGTTTTAAATTAAGTATAGTATGAATGAGTCAAATCATGAATCTCACCATGGCAAAAAATTAGCAATTGCATTAACCAAGAAAATGAAGGAAATGCGGACTTTGAAGAGTCAAAAACCAGGTTAGCGTTACAAAACATGGCATCATGCCTGTAATCCTCTAAGGGTTAGGCAGAGGCGTACCTTCTCACATTTCTCCAGCCATGTCAACCGGGTACCAATCACATGTAATAGGGGGCGAGCCATTGCCATCAACCGGGCACAAATTGAGATTCCGTGGCTGCTACAGAGAAATTCTTGAAAACCCAATCATACTTTGACCGACCTCGGAATTAAATCGGTGACCTCCTGTTAACAGCCAACTAGACCAACGCGTTATTTATATAAAAGTACAACAGTATTTAGATATAACTGTTTTCGCGCAAAGTAAGAACATAGTTGCAGAATTCTTGCGTAGTTGAGCGCCCGGATCGTTGCGTGCGTGCTCGTCGTATTTCCTGTACTTACGCTGCGCCCGCGTCGGTGAAACTCATGGAAATGCACCGCCAATCAGGGAAATACGATCGCGAAAGTGATTTATTAATTCAACCAAAAATTGTTGCTTTAGAATAGATTGATAGATTTTTAATAAGTGTTTGTAAACCTGTGGTTCGTTTTATTTAAACTTAGATAATAGAATTTGGTTTCTTTTTCATTCATTCATCATAGAAGGCATTTTTAAAAATACTTTATTTTTATTATGCTTATACGCGTATAAAATCTTCGGCAATGGCATCCCCAGAAACTGTGGAACTAATGGCGCCACCATAGCTGGTTCCAAGCATCGTCATTGGTTGAAAATCTGGTAATGTACTTTTATATTTTAAAATAGCTCGACCTCATTGGTCAGATTGAGACCCAGCTATAGTCGTGCTATCTACAATTAGCTTTTAACGGTCTTCCCCATTGACCTTTACTTTCCTATTTTCCTGAACAATACACCTAACCCACAGATTTCTTGTCACAGTTCTGTCGTAGAAAACTGATATAAAGAACGTTAAGCCAACAGCGGCATCGATACCCTTTTACTAAAAAGTGGAGCACTGAAGCGTCGTACCAACCTTAACTGCTCTAGATAACAATTTGATAGTTGCATGGGTAATAAAAACGTTCAAAAATTGGTCGCAATTACCCTGGTTACTGCCTCGTAACATTTTAATAGCGAGTTCCCATTTAGTGTGGGAACAAACAGGTGAAACTGTCTAAGTGAGAAGAGAGGGTACTTATGATAGGTGGGTACTTACTCACGGCACCGCCGCTTATGTAAGCGATGGCCCGATGGGCGATGAGTATCGGTTTGTGTGTAACCTCTTAGCGTCTGGGCGTTGTAACTCTTTTTTACCCGACTGTGCGACGCAAAAGGCTATGTATGTTTGTTCCTTTGTGGTACACTTGTGACCAAAAGCGTGGGCAGATTTTGATGATTCTTACGTGAAACGATTTGTCTTAATCCTGCGAGTGTCATTATAGCAGTGACAGTTATCATAATGTAATATGGCGATCACCAGACGCCATATTGTGAAAATGAGAGCAGCTCGTGTCCTCTTAGCTTTAGTAGAAACGGTTAGACAGAGAAGACCAAGCAGACAGTAGGGCTCAATGGAGACGAAAGAACAAACGACACACATGACGAAAGAAATGAGCGGTGTGCGGCGGTCGCTAATCTGGACGTGAGTATTTGGTACACACATCTTTGCTCCGACCTAGCCAGTACGCATCTTCGCACAGTTTCGGTGAATACACTCTAGCCTCTAAGAGTATCCTATCCTTTACTCTCCACTATGCCCATCTCCGCTCAGTGGAGTACGGACCGCAATGTGATAAATCAGCATTTCCATTAATTGACGGAGTAGTCGGCCTGTTTTACTTTAGTTTTGTATGATAAAATTAAGATATATATTGTTCTTGATTTATGGTATTCTGTATTCATAAATTAATAACTATATTCTCATTAAAAACTCATAAATTATCTCTTTCGCGCAGGTGCTTGATAGTCAAGGAAATAATAATGAAAATACATTGTTATTTAAGGAAGCAAGGCGGGCTTTGTTTTATTAAGTTGCAGCGTTACCTGATGTTGTTTGATGGACAGTAAGTAAGCATCAACCGCTAGAAAGTGGGAAGCCAGCGTTTACACAGCACTTGTATAAAAACAACTTATTTGTGCCGGTGTGTTTACGCCACGGAATATTGTTTATGTGGGTATGTAGGTTACAGGAATTGTTTATCTAAACCTATTATTAGTGGTAGTAATTGGAAACCATTCATCAAAGTATTTGGACTTCTCCGTGTCTTCGGATAGCTTGTTGACCAGTCACTGGTTGCCACACGAATAGCAAAAGTAATCGCGTATTTTAGCTGCCACAGCAAAAGAGGTAAATCCTATTCTTGTTTATACAAACAGTGCAGCCGTGGTCAGAAGTCTAGACAATCGAAGAAGATCAATATAGATAAAGTGTGTCAAGAATTGCAATTAATTGATAGCCAGCATAGGTTTTGGCATTTGGTTTGGCATGTATAATACATTAGATGTATTTCACAGCTTCTACGTCGACATGTAAAAAAATCATATAATCTAGGAGAGCTTTAAAAGGTGTCTCATATAAATTCAAATACCATTTAAAGAACCTAACACTCAAAAAAGTAACGATAACCGAGCCACATTATTAAAACCAAACCTCAAACTAAAAACAATAAAAACGAAGACGTCTATATCAAAAATAAAAGCCCTTGGCAGTCGTAACAAATAAATAACATGTTATCAAACGTGTGTCCGTCGCACTGTAATACCGAGTAACAGTTACACAACGCGTCGCATGCCTTACCAGTTCCCGCCTCCCGCCACACGACACGGCTCGACAAAGTAAACGCTTTGTTACACCAGCGCGCCGCGCTTAATGCAACCGTTTATAACTGATAATGGTTTGTGCCGGACGTGAAAGCTGTTTTAGATGATATTCTAGAAGCATAGCTTCGAGGTTGTGAAGCATGGCTTCGGGACGCAGCCAGTCCCGGCCGGTTTGTCCACTTGTCAGGCTCTGATAGCACAAAATACGACTCGAGAATGTAAACAACCGCGGAAATGGTTAACCGCGAGAAAGTGACTAGTTTAGGCTTGAGAGTCTTTATTTATCGACTGCACTTTGTTGTATATCGTTTTAAAAGTTTTTCTAGAATTGTTTAGTGTGAATTGTGCTTTGGACTTTCTATGTACAGTATGTTTTGCAAATTGTAAGAAAATTCTGACAAATTCTGAAATTTCTGACTTCTTTCACGACAATATTTCTCTCACTACGACTCTGTCAAATCAAAAATGTTGTAATAAGGAAACCCTCATCAATACATAGTGCAGTTGGACACAAGTATCGCAACTCACGACACGAGTTCACAAGTGCAGCAGCTTAGTGCGGCGGACCGTGCGCCTGCGCCTGCGCCGGTGCGAGTGCAAGGCTCCCCAACCACGGTCATGGATAGCTGGGATAGTTAATACCGATGCCACGTAATCGTTCCTTATATCGTAAGCAAGGAATTTATACAAGTTGTTGTTGTTTTTTTTCTAAAGGAAATACCGGTGGGTTTATTGTAATAATAGGCATGGTTTAAAGAGTTCTGTTGTGCAATGTGTTTGATTGGTTTAATTCATGAAGGTGATTGAAAAAAAACATAATTACCTGAAACTAGGTAATTTATAGTCAGTTTATCGGTAGGACAGTTTATAAACGAATTGTTGCGGTGCCAGTGTGCTTGGGTAATCTGAACCGGCACACGTAAGGACGCCCTCGAGCTAGGTGGAGTGATGATTTTTCTAAGGCGTCTTCGGGGGGGGACGTGAAAAAGAAAAATAGAGGAACCCAACCCGAACATGTAAGGTAATTTACCTCGTAGATAGAGGTGAAGGCTGAATTTCCGAAGAAACCATTTATAGTTTTCATGTATTCTGGGGTTGACTAAATCCCCAGTCCCTAGTAATATTATAAATGCGAAAGTCACTCTGTTTGTTTGTTTGTTTGTTAACTTTTCACGACTAGCCGGCTGATCGGATCTAACGAAATTTGGCAAGAAGATAGATTTCAACCTGGGACATATGCTATATATCATCACACTATGACCAATAGGAGTGGAGCTGCAATGAAAAATGCAGCAAAGAGGATTTCCTTATAATTCCCAGATTAGACAGCATTTCCTGGGTGAAAACGCAATCGCATGCTTATGCAAAACAGAAAAAAAAAAAATTCAGACGAAATGCTGTATCTTCACTGCCATAAATCATGCAATGGGCCATTAAGAGGACGAAAATATTGTAAGAGATTTCCATTTACTTATAAGGTTTTCATATTTAATTCTTAAGAAATTGTTTCAGAGTTTTTTTTCTCATCCTTTTATTTTTTCTTATCCGTTTATGGTAATTCCTATCGAAATAAAGATGACAGCAGTCAGTGACCTCTGTTTACTTGTCAAGATAAATAAAAGTGACACAAAAACATCTAATAATGTTTTAACTAGCCACTTCCTTAAACCTCTCAAGACAACTGAACCACGAACAAAAGAGTTCAACGAATTCATTGTTCAGTTAACAGAGAGGTCATACTTTAACCGCATTTTTAAGTACCGTATCCAAATGTAAAATGGGGTTCTTACGGAACAAATCGATGCTAATGATTTATGTTTTATCGCATCAAATCTTTACAAAAACTGTTGTAATAGTGCAGGTGCATGTACCTATTTCATCATAAGAATAGTGTCGAAATGCCAATCGTGTAATGTTGAATGGGTCGTTCCGTAGTTTCGTGCAAAAAGGATATCCAGACTATTTTACCCATGGTTTTAATTTTTTTAATTTTATTTTTTAAGCGGAATGGATAAAAACATAGTCACTTTAAAAGGAGTATCGCTAATATTACATTTTAATACGTTAATTAATTTAAAAAGCTAATAAAACTGCGTGTAAATTCATTCCTCTCTGTTTCCAACCAGGGACTTTGGCGGATGTTTTCATATTTATTTGTTTACATTCAAATTGACAACTTTAATTAATACGGTTCATAAGAACCAAACCCCTAACCTATTCTTTAAGTATTTTGAATTTACCACTGGCTTAGTAAAATTAGAAGAAAAGCATTTTTTTCTAATTGTCACAATAGAAACTTCATCGCCATCCGTACTCGGAAACTTCATAATTTTGTAGATGATTTATCCGGTCCCAGTATAGTTCAGGTCACAAGGGGTTCTACTGGTCAGGTAGCCACAGCAAACAGAGAGAAGCGGACGTACGGCTTTCGCTGTCATAATTATTTACAATCTTCACATTGTTGATAGTGCTTCGTCCAGAAATAATTTCATCACATTCCTTCTATTTCACAAGGTATTGTAGTAAGCAGATCATTATAAATACATAACATGTTTATCTTTCAAACTGATCTAGATCATATTTTATTTTCAAGTTTCTAATGTATTCGGTAACGATATTATTAAACAAAATGTTTAATTTTTTCATTAATCTCCACTTCATTACCGTCCGTACCCTCCTTTTTTAGCCCAACAGAACTTCCGATATACTTACCTACTATTTGTATTGTATTTAATGTTGTTAGGTTGTAGTCAGTCAGTTATATAAATAATATAAGATAGGTTTAACTACTGTTCAGGAGCCGTTAATTATTTACCTAATAAAAACAGTGATTTGGTTTTCCACGAAGTATATGTTTTTGAGACTGAATTGAAAAGAAAGTCTGAAATGAAATAAGAGACTGTGATTATTGAAATGATAATGTTTTATTTAGCTACTTTAAATTACCATCTTTTACGGTTCATTACCATCCTAACCTATTTCGGAACTGTTTCACGGTATTTCATTGCCATCCCAACTTATGTCATCATTACCCTCGCGCCCTAGTTCATTACAATCCTTTCAATTTTCATCACCATCCAGTTGTTAAATTTCAATTGTCATTTTCTCCGTGATAATACAAGATAATAACGTGCCTTCCATTTTAAACGAATCTGGTGACAGTTAAAACTCGTTTGTATTAAAAAAAAAAAACATAAAATGTAACATTTATTTTTATTCTGCGGAATGTTTCTATTTGCACGAAACGACGGAATGAACCTGATAAGTTTCATTGATATGTACAAATGTTTATACGAGTATGTAGGGGTGCAGACCAAAATAAAACTTAAAAATGACTTTTCTTTGTATGGGTACAATATGAGTAAAAACATACACTTCTTCACTCATGCTTCATGTTGGTCTTTTAATTCTCTGTCAAAAACTTCAAAACAATCACTCCAGCCCCCGTATTCACAAACCCGTTCGATTCGATGTCGATCGACAAGTCGTATGTCTATCTTTTTTTGGCATTACGAAAGCGAGCGAGATTGACATACGACTTGTCGATCGACATCGAATCGAACGGGTTTGTGAATATGGGGGCTGGTCTATGTTCACTATAAGAAAACACAGAACTAAAATAAAAGTACCAAGTTTGACATATTGATGTTTTTTTGAATCATAAGCAGCGCCACCTTGAACTGCACTCTTAAAGTAACCCTACTGTATCTTATGATACCGACCACACAGATAACAACTGTAAATGAAGCTGCATTCAGACCTCATGCCATGCTACTTAATTGATATTTCCACATGCATTTGAGAGCCGAGATTTTCACGGTTTTCACGTGTTGGCCGTCCTGAAACATCCTGGCCAAGGACATGACAATAGTGCACATTCGCATCGTGTACATTAGCAAGAAACAAAGGAAATGGGGAATATTTAGGGGGAGCTTCTGGATTAACCCAGCTTTTGTATCCTGACCATCCCAATTTCTCTTTTACCTTGGATTTAGTGGCACAGACAATAGAATGCACAGATATATAATAATAAATATGGATTAGAACGTACTACGTTGATTGCCGCACGCCCTTTGTCGGGGTAGTAAAATCAGGACCTCTTATGGGACTGAGTGGACTTTTGCCTACCATGCAACCTTTCCTTGGATAAGTTAGTCATAAATATATAATTTGTTTATGTAATTCTAATGACATGTGTAATTTTATTTGTTCTTGATTATTTTAATGTAATGTTGTATGATTTTTAATAATATTCTTTATTTAATGTACTTATGGACTATGTCTGAAATAAATGAATTATTATTATTATAAAATTTTATGGGAACTACTATGTTACGTGAAAAGAAAAAATGGCTACAACGCTCGTGAAGGATTCGAACCTCCAATTTCATCATAACTGTACATTATAGCTCGCTAGGTGTTCTGACCGCTGCACGAGCGAGCCTTGCTGAAAGCTTCGAAATTGTGGTTCCTATTTGGGAATAACCGAGGCAAACGTAGCATAATAAAATCTAGAAACAACGCTGTAAAGTCTAGATTTCAATTCTGTTGCTTGATGCAGGCTCACTGCTCATGCGCGTAGTGATGGATTGTGATGTTTCGGAAACCTTCGGTCCGTGATATTATTGTTTGTGTGTAGGTTGAAGAATATTACATCGTATGAAACTATGCAAATTAAAATTTAGGATCAACATCTTAAGGTCTAGTTTTCAATGGGGCCGCCAGATGTACGTCGTAGTCAGAGATTGCGGCTATAGAAGCAGTGGAGACGACGTGTAACTAAAAGAATATTCCAGCCACACCTTCAAATCTATTAAATGAGCTGGAGTGAGTTTAGAGCAGTTTATCTACGGAACTAATGAGCAATCTTCGAAATAAAATTGTAAGACACATTTTAAAACTCCAGTTCACTTTCTTCTTCTTCTTTCTTTTAGTAAGTGCCTAAGTTGGTATCAGAGTCTTTATCCCATGGGCTTGTGACCTAGCTTAACAAGCCCTCGAGAAATATCTCACAAGCATGCTCGTTTTCTCGTGATGTTTTCCGTCACCGTAGCAAGTAATAATTATGCATGTACACGCTGAAGTAAAAATAAATCATAACGACTCCACTGCATTCGGCGGGAAGTAAGTTAGTTTTGCACCTGCGCGGAGGGCTCTGCGGAGCTTCACCATTATTGATCGATAGGTCCTGAATTGTACAAATTGAAATGTACTTACAATATACATCCCTTAGTCCCGTCATAGTCTCGGCAAGCTTATTAACTGTTTTGTTTCAAAGGTACCTGAGGCTCGCTAAATAAAAAATCATAAGGGATCATCATCATCATCAGCCTATAATGTTCCCACTGCTGGGACACAGGAATCCTCTCTATGAGAGGGAGCGGGCTGTAATCTACCACGCAGGCCCAGTGCGGGTTGGTAGATGTCACATGTGTTTAAATTTTTAGTTCTAGGACATGCCGGTTTCCTCATGATGTTTTCCTTCACCGTTTTTGAGTGCAGCGGTGATGAAATAAATAACACAAAGTAATACGCCTGCCTGGGTTCGAACCCTCGGCTTACTGCTCGTAAGTCGGGGCTACCACCACTGGGTCACCGCTGCTCTCCAATCATAAGGGATACGGGCCAAGAAAAGGAACTAAGGGAACAGCCGTTCGGATCAATATTCAGGTTAAGCCGCACTTGCCTCGGTTCGTCTTTGGATGGGAGACCACCCTTTACAATCCGAATTACCTCCAAGGCTCGAAAAGCATGTTAAGCCGTTGGTCCTGGCTGTCATT
The DNA here is from genome assembly GCA_949152445.1 of Cerastis rubricosa. NCBI lineage: Eukaryota > Metazoa > Arthropoda > Insecta > Lepidoptera > Noctuidae > Cerastis > Cerastis rubricosa. Next base: position 17,144,823 of record OX424523.1, on the reverse strand, counting down.
TTTAGATCTTTGACAGTCGTTACAGGTAGTCAGTGTCCCAAAAGTCTGACAACCAACTGCTTAGGACACGGGGTATCGTATTACACAGTACTAACTGGGTTCAATGGTGTCAATGTGGTACTGGTATGCTGCATTCGGTTAGACTGGAAGCCGATCCCAACATACATGGGAAAAGGTTCTGCAGATGATAATGTAAAGGGACCAGAAAGCAAATTCTGAACAAAAGAAATCTTCTGGTAAAATAAAGCTCCAAGTCCTATCCCAGTCGAAATCTGTATCGTCGGCAACCAAGAAACATTCGACAGTGTTAACTATACCCATTTTGTGGTAAGAGTAGTCCGAATAAGCGCGCCTTCCCATCTTAATGTGCTCGTCTAGAACTTGTTTGTTTTGGGTTTGAGTAAGGCCTAGCAACGCGCAACGCGATCATTGGAATTTCAGTTCGGGAAGGGTACCAGACAGGGTTGCGTTATGAGCCCTATTCTGTTGAGAGGGTACGGAATGCGTACATGGAAATCTCTGACCTTCTCTACGGACTCTACGCCAACGACATCACGATATCACTACTAAAGGTACAACTAAGAAGCCAGTAGTTCAGCGTCTGCTGAGAAATGGGACTAAATTATCCACAACATGAATCTCTTTTTTCCCTGGTCACGCCATAACTTGAAAACGACTTAATCGATTTGATATTTATTTTAAACGTTTTCTAAAACTTTGTAGAAGGTTCTTAGGTAGGGAAGGTAGGTAGGTAGGTAGGTAGCGAGTAGGAACTAGTGTATTGCAACTCATGCTGGGATCAGCTAGTGCTTAATAAAAATACTCCACGCATTCAAAGGACGAATCGTACTATGTTCATAACTCAACAACTTCTCACCAGAAAACACATACATAAATTGGACACTGATATAGCGATTGCAAACAGCTAGTGTAATATTAATAAATCAAAATGTTAGTATTAAGTGTAGAATTTCCTCGAAACACAAACGATTTGCTATTGTTACGCGGGTAGTATTAAAATGCGGATGCAGATGCATTGCGTGCGCACACGCCAACGATCCGTTCCGAAGTCTTTACATTAGATCATGTTCTTAAACCTAATTCGTTCTTAATTAATTCATTACCTATACGTGAGTGTTGCTTGCTATTTATGAATAGCCAGTAAGGATTGTTTGTTTAATGGCAACATTAATTAATAATACTTTATGACTACGGATAGTGTTTTCTTGGCAGGGAATGCCCGAGCGTACATACGGTAACACATCAAGCTGTATTCAGTATAACCTGACCTCGCTTTGTATGAGCTTTCCGTACAATGAGAAATCAGCTTATTGGTTTTCCATTGCTGGATTGGTCGTCGTGTTTACACTAAATAGCCAGTCCACTGCAATAAGACGGCTTTAGCAAACTGTTACGTGTTAAACTTTATTTTTCGACCTGATGGACGGATGGGTACAATCAGCGCAGATAAACTAGTCCGATCGTTCAGACTGTTAGCTTGCGTGCGTTTGGTCTATAGAGTTTAGCGCCTGCCTACGAATCGCGCAAGCAGAGTTTACATCGACTTAGGACTATTTACTTACAGAAAACTTTCGGGCAGTTGCCCACCAGACACAACATCTGTCTGGTCGAAGGATCCTCCCATTTCTAAGGAGTATCGAGAAAACTTTCCACCCTGTTCCTCAAACCCCCAAAACACTGCATGGACTTATATAATATGTTCTCAAAAATCTTGAAGCTTCTATTCATTGTACTTAGTAACATTATTATGCATACGTTATTATTCATAAGGAACAGCTCGACCGGCCGTTCATAATGGTTTGCTGGTGTCTACATTTATTTATGGAAGTGATTAATGGGTACAAAAAATTATGCTCAGAGAAAAATCTAAAAATAATGTATTCGGTAAGCTTGTTTATGTTGAGAGGCTGAGTGAACCTCTCGGGAGGGGACGCCCTAGAAGGACATATTGTTGATATTACCCATATACTTTATTGTTAATATTGTGCTGGTATAATCAGGAGTATGAACTAGGGAAAAAAGCCTCAGTTTTTGTTTTATTTGTATTCAAATAATGATGAAGCACTCCTTTTGTATGATCTTTATATAAAAAAAAATCCTTTCTCAGTGTTAAATTTAATGTAAAATGACAATTAAATTAATAAAAAACCTGGTCAAGGAATAAATCACGTCGTTTTTATATTATAATTTATTTCCACATTTGCTGTAATAACAGAAAAACGACAACGCATTAACGACAATATTTGAACTACATTAAACAATACATTTGTTTTCGAACGTTTGTGCTTAGAGACTTCAAAGGTTCAATTCATCTCAAAAGTACGAGTTTTATTAAATATTTCACAGAAATTTTATAAGTTGGAAGACGCTCCCGCGTTTCTTCAAAGCATAAAAGCTAGAACTCGAATATTAAAATCCTGTATCCGATTGTAAGGTATTTCTCGGGTCGAGTGCTCGGATTGCAAGCAACCGGAGAGAGTCTGCAGCAAGGGGTTGTCAAGCAAGCCCCCACAGACAGGATCACAAAGCTTTGAATCTTTTCTTTTTTGGCTTTGTGCCCCTTTATATAAAACTAGCTTCTGCCTGCGACTTCGTCCGCGTGGAATAGTTACTTTGGGCTAACGGTAACTTTGACCCGCGACATTGTTTACGTAGAAGGTGAAAATATATTTAAATAACTTGCTGTCCCACGCAACTTCGTCTGCGTCACATTTTACCCATTTTTACATCATTTTTCATTGCTGCTCCGCTCCTATTTGTCGTAGCGTGATGATATAAGTATAGCCTATAGCCATCCTCGATAAATGGACTATCTAACACTGAAATCATTTTTCGAATCGGAATCAGTAGTTCCTGAGATTAGCGCGGTCAAGCAAACAAACAAACTCTTCAGCTTGATAATATTAGTATAGATTTGTTTGTCACGGATAAATTTTAGGAATTTTAAATTAGAGCTCGGATGGACTCCCTTTATTAACCTGCACACGCTCTCGGGCACAAACGATATCTTTTTTGCTAAATGCAATGTTTGTGAGGAACCTAAATAAAATAATACAATAAGCAAAGCTGTTGAATTGCTTACGACTTGCTATACTTTAGACAGGCGGATAATTTAATGAGTAAGTACTTTACTCGAATCGATACCTATGTCACGGTTCATTTGTGAGCCATACTCGTGCAAGTTTCGTTACGTGGCCATTATCGTTGCAAATTAACTTACAATCAATTTATAATTTCAGGCATATTTTTTGTGGTCGATTATGTGTATAAATCACACATAAGTAGATAGGTACCTGACTGTCATGCATTATGCTGTTTACGCGGTGCGTTTTCTGTGAGTGAATGAATGTTACGTTTATGAAGTGGACGTGTAACTCGAAGATGTTGCAGCCAGAATGATTTTCTTGTCTATGCAAAATAATATTAAATCAAAAAAATAAATTAAATTAAATCTAAATTAAAATAAATTAATCTTTTTGAAACAATAGCAAGCAAGCAATTAGGCTTAGCAAGCTTAACAGTAATCAAGAGAAGTCTTCGCAGGTTTTCCCATGGATAAAGAAGCACTCATTTTTTTTATATGTAATGTGAGTCTCCTATTCTCTTTAAAGTGATCTAGTGGTCTAGCTTTGCATAGCTATTAGATGTATTCATGAGCACCTACGCAATTTTCAACTCATGGGTTGACCCTTGATTCAACACAACCAGCCTAGTTTGTCTGATAATGTTATCACCATATATCGGAGTAGGTAGATTGAATTGAGGTCATTGATCCGAAAGGTATATATTAATATGGACATTCCTCCGGAATTGTTGATTATTAAAAAAAGTTTTCAACAGATAAATAATAAATTAATTTAGTTTTTATTCCTTTAAATTTTGAATTGAGTAGTATTAATATCACTACCAACATTAACAATATTTAATTGAATCCGGAATTACTTTCCGGAAAAATGGCATATCCATGTTATTATTTCTGTGTGCATTTATGATACAAGTACCAAAAATCAATCTACCTACTCCGATCTATGGTTATCACTAAATATCTGTATTGTCTACGATTTTCTGTATTGACCAGCCGGAGTGGTGGTGGTAGTGGGTTGAATATTTTCTTTGTTCTTCATCTCAAGCTAACTTAAACTTTTGCTTTCAAAAAATAAGGCAAGGGAAATAAGTTTAGGCAGAAGAAATTTTGATGGTCTATAAAAGTTGGATCAATGAATGATAGGTAGGTACACAGATTGAGAAACAGGCACAATTGAAAAAAAAAAAAACTAATATCTTCTCGCATGTTATGAATGCTTATTTACAAGCGAAGCAAGGCGAAGAGGAAGGAACAAGAACCTGGAACAATTTATCACGTCAATAGGTGTTAACATAACTAATTATAAAAAAAACCGGCTAAGTGCGAGTCCGACTCGCGCACGAAGGGTCCCTTTCCATTATTTATAAAAAGGAGCAAAAAAATCACTTTTTTGTATGGTAGCCCCTATTATTTATTCTGTTTTTAGTATTTGTTGTTATAGCGGCAACAGAAATACATAATCTGAAGAAATTTAAACTGGCTAACTATCACGGTTCATGAGATACAGCCTGGTGACAGACGGACGGACAGCGAAGTCTCAGCAATAGGGTCCCGTTTGACCCTTTGGCTACGGAACCCTAACAAAAATGAAGTGTGGAATAGTGGCAAAATATGGATTAACAACATGATCATATCACTGGCCGTCAGCGACGCTGCTGTGTCGTTGCAGTGTGCTGTGCAAAGTGCAGCATGTGTGCAGTACAGTACGCACACATGCACTGCTCGGACTCTTTCAGGCGTGAAAATGAATGTTATAAATAATCAGGCGCACCGCGAACAATTATCATATGAGCTTGAAGGCCAGTGCGGTTCCCACAAGTGCAGTTATTCTTTAAAAAAAATTGGAAATTAAGAAAATCTTAATTTGAACTCGTGTCTCGTCCGTCAGCAGAAGAAGCGGCAATGGATTGGTTGAAATTGGTCGGTATCTCGTGAACCTAGCTGATAATAGAATATGTGATAGTGATGACATGATAGTGAGGACTGTGCCTTATCATTGTGTGATGATAGTGATCCTCGAGTTTCGCTCTGCGCGTACTGTGAATGTGACCTAGAGGATGACGTTTTTTTATCGCATTATAAGTGATCATGATTCCAAGTTCACAAAAAAATGCTTTTGTATTTGGATCAAAAATTGTTAGCAACACTGAAATTATTTGCGTAAAATTGTAACTTTTCTGTGTTTTTGAATCAATAACCGTATTTAAAGTTTTCAAACCTAATAATCATGTAAATGAAATCAGAAGGTTAGAACAAACAAGAAACTTTGTAAAACCAAGTCCAACGGTAAAAACCGAAGTCTTAAGTTACCCTCAAAACTTTGTAAAATCATAATAAAAATTGAATAATTTTCTGTAAAAAAAAAAAAAACATCATGAAAAATCAAGTTCAAATCCAATGCAAACCAAGTCCAACGGTAAAAACCGAAGTTTTAAGTTACCCTCAAAACCTAGAGCCCAGCAAAAGCAATGTTTTGACTTGGTATTGGTATACGTGATAGGTTATGATCAAACAGAATTAATAAAAAAATAATCAAATAATAGTTAAAACCATTTTACAATTAATAAAATAATATTGGGAACATATCACAACTAGTGAATATTTAGTTTTTTGAAGTTTTACATAAACGGAAAATTAAATTCTTTGGAAAACTAAAATTTTGGTTAACACTCTTAGAATTTCTATTAAAACATGACTTGTGAACTCTAGCTGAAAATACTGTTTTTATAAATAGATCTAATATTATGTTTCTATTAAAATTAACATTATCCTGTAAATTGGCGTAATAAGAACTTGTAAAATGGTCATTCGATACCTGTTTTTGTATTATTGTTTTAGAAATCCAAGACATGACTTACTGACTACCCTTGCGACAATGCATGTCGCAATGAAGATAGTCAGGAGAGCCTTTTCATGATTCCCTTTGTAACGCAATCTTGGATAAACCTCCTTAAAGTCGTACTGCACTAATCTTCTGCCAATCTGCAAATGTGGGACTCTAAACAATTTTCCTTGAGTTAGGGACGCAGCCACGTTGGCAAGTTCAACTACTTTAAATTGTAATATGCCATGTGAACGTGTCTGGCACGGCACTAATTCTAAAGAGGGAAGCGCCGGGGTAGGTCGCGAAACTCAAATTATCGTAGGTTGTTTTGCAATTTTAGGTAAGTATTAGGTGTATGTAAGAAGTATTATTTGCGGCCGTAACACGTATGTAGTTACAGAATTAAATGCAACCCTATAAGTTAATTTAATCATATTCAATGATTATTTCATAAAAAAAGTCATTCTATGGGATTAAATGAACTTCGAAGGTTGTATTGATGATTTTAATGATTATAACCTCTGTAAAGCCCTATCTGTTACGGTCACGAATAGCATCTTAATCAACGTAAGGAAGCTTGACTTTCGCGGGTTACCCTGGCGTTTTCACCTTAGATGACCATGAATAAAAACAGCTCCCGCTACAACTTGATCGACATGGAGTTCAATGTTCTATATCTCTGTTACAGTTCGCTCTTCTGGTAGCTGTAGCATCAGTTCAGATCACGGCAGATGCGCCTAAGTGAGTATCTCCCAAGTTCCTACATGCCAAGTCCACCGATTTTCCAAGTTCCTAGATACTTAGTCCACTGATGTTCTTTCTACTGTTGCTTGTACATTCCACTGCACCGCTTCTGTATCTCGCGTGACTTCGCGGTGACTGGTTGTTGATCTTTGCGTCAGCTGACATAATACCATGTTTTCTAGAACATCGTACACAGTCTTACGTGTGCCATTACACGTTGTCTCACGTACACCACTTACTACACACTACTTATAGATTTAGTTTTGCTAGCGACTCTAAATTGAATTGGCCAATTTAAGCTACACCTTCTTATGTTTTGTTATTACTACAGATATTTAAACTTTGTTACTTTTGAAACTAATTAATTTGATGAAACACACTGAGCAGCCCCATAGGGCAGCGAAAGTGTGCTGATTGCACGCTGTGCGACTACAACTGTAAGCATTGTCAATGTCAGTGTGCCGGCGATTGTGCTCAAATTGTTATGTTTCACCGCTTAGCGATAATTGCTTGCACGTTGAACCAGCTCCAACCAGGCGCGTAATAAGTGGCTGCCTATTAGAAAGTGCAAGTCGATCCTCATCGGTGTCGTACGTTACAAGTACATTACGAAAAAAAAAGACACAAGACGAATATAGTGAGTCGTATGTCGGGTGTGACGGAGTGCGGACAGCCAGCCCGCCCGCCGACAGCGAAAGCCAGGCGCTACCGAGTCACGCGTCATGCCATTGACACTGCACTAGACGGAACAACAAGCAGAAAAACTCCGTCGCTCAACATGCATGCGATCGATTACCTCACCACAGAATACCGGTACTATTATTTCTTTTTGTTGCAGGAAAAAGATCCGCATACATCTACCACAAAAGGTGAAACACATTCACCACCATAAGAAAATCTACATAACGAATCACCCAGCATCATCCCAGTATGCACCGGCTTTCATGCCGAGCGCTGAAGGTGCGGTGGCAGTGCCGAGCAACGTGGCGATGCCGAGCGTGGCGAGCTTGCTGCCCCTGAATTCTGTGGAGCTGTACGACGAGCCCCCCGCGCGCGTGCACGGGGCCGCGCCGGCCGTCTCCAAGCTGCTGCCGCTGTACCGCGCGCGCGGCTACTACGGGCCCACCCCGCACGAGTGGGATGACCAGGAGTACGACCTCGCTCCTCCCCCCGACCCGACGGACGGAACCTACATACCCACTGCCTTCTCAGCTCCATCAGCGGCACCAACTGCACCACCCAATTATCCCCCGAAGAGAGTCAAAATCGTAAAGGTTAATGAGCCCCCGCGAAAAAAAGCCAGAAAAGTAAAGCCGAAACGAGTTTTAGTTCGAGGAAAACCAGGTCAAGCAGAGGAGGAACATCCAGTGTCGACGTTCCATGAACATTTTTATTCAGATTTGGACGGTTCAGGGACTATCAGAAAAATTAAAAAGCCGCAACGAGTAGAAAAAATTATCGACGGTGATACCGAACACATTCACACGTACAGTGAGGAGCACATTCACAAGCTCGTGTATGAGCCCGACGGCAGCATGTCTGCGCTCGCCGCTTCGCACCCTCTCATTCCTCTGAAGAACTCGCATTCAATACTAGCAATTCCATCAGATACACTGACTGGTTTCACAGCAGTCGGGTCCATGGGCACCCCGGGCAATCTCGAGTACGCTTCTTACAACCCGCGAGAAGTTACTCACGATCACATATTCCATGACCACGGAGAGATCCCCTCCGATGTGGATATAACTAAGGAGCACATGGCGTACCCACCGAGAGTGACATATAATAGCCAGGGATTGCGTTATGGACTGGGAGCTAAAGGACTCAAAAGCAAATATTCACACAAGTATGTGAAACCTCTACCTAAACCGACCCATTTATCAGATTTCACGTATTATGAAAACATATATAGCCCTTATCAAAAGCCTCGTAATCAGAAGCCAACGCTTCCTGCGCCTTTTGAGCCTGCTTCTGAACAGAGCTTAGAGGATTACAGGCCTCTTCCCCATTTCAAACTAAAAGATAAAGGAAACATCAAAACTCGCAACGTAGTACCAGCACTATATTTTGGGAACGGAAAACAAGTGTCTGACTACCGACTCCAGCAGGCCAGTGTGTCGGCGCCGTACTCCGTGTCGTCCACCGTCGTGCACGACTACAAACCCAAACTCTATCCGGGACACACAGTCGATACGGTAGGCTTGTCTAAATTTAATAAAAACATATACAACTATCCGAGTAACTATGAATTCGATTCGTACGCTTCGTCATCGTCTAGCTTATATACCCCTGATCACGCCGCTTTAAATTTTCAAGGTAAGAAAGGCAAAAAGAAATCTATATCCACACAGAACATCAGCTTTGGCGGGTTAGACCATCAGACAACAGTAGATCACTTAGAAGATTCCGGTGTTTCAGCGACGTCCCTTAACGCGGCCAACGTAGGCCCACCGTCAGCCATAGGCAACTACAATAGCTATGCTCAGCCGAAGCCTTTGGAGTCAGCACCGTCAACAGCTTTCACTATACGAGAAAGTTCTCCAGTGCATCCGTACTACTCTGCCATGGCAGTGAAAGCCTTACACGGAGATCAGCTCTCGTTCGCTGAAGCTTCCAACGATAATTACCAGTATGCGGAAGCTCCATCGCCGTCGACAACCCCTTACGAGACCACGGTGGCGACAACCACTGCTCCTCCGTTAGAATATTATGACGTACAAACAGGGGAAGCTGTTACAACCGAAGCTACAAGTTTTGAGACAAGGCCTAGAAATGCACCCATGGACAAAAATTCTGACGAACTTATTCCGCTTATAGAACATAAGCCCCGGTACAAAATATTAGCTTTACAGCCGAGTGAGTCGCATGATTCCGAACATTACTATAGACACAGTGCGGACGCATCGAGTACCGCGAAGAAACTCAAATACGGCGACAAAATTTGAACAGTAACGAACTAACTTAGTGCTATTTAGTTTTGTAAGTACGTGATCTTAGGTCTGAGTGTTGCACTGAATGCCGTGAGTGAAGTGAGTTTAATCCTATTTCTATGTGAATATTTCTATTATTTATACTGTCTTTGTAGCTAAAATCTGACTTTGATCATAAGCTATTAATTAATAGAGCGCGAACGACGATGGTATTCATGCATTTTATACGAATATATAGGCGAAGTTAAAATATAAAATAATGTTAATATCATTGAATTTTATTTCACGATGATATCTAGCAATGATTCCAGATAAAAACATATTTGAAATGCCACTGAAGATACTTGGTTATTTTAACAACGCCAAGCGCCTACTGAACACAGCATTGAGTTACGCAAAGTAAAGATAGATTGCTACTGACTATCGTGCAGGTATCGTGGTTTACAACAGGTAAGTTATTTCTTAGCGTTTTAAAAATAAGTACCAGTCAAATCTCAGCTTAATATATAGCCACAATTTGCTATAAGTAGGCATTTCCTTTAATTATCTACTGATAACGGAAAAAAAAGTTTTAACTTCAAATCTTTAGTTTACTTACAAAGATGTTCCAAATAATTATTACGAGGTTTAGTTAATTCGATAATTGATCCAGATTTCAAGCCAAGCTAAGTACCTAAACAAACATATTTTCTGATGGTAACAGTGAACCTAGTTAGTATGTTTTTTTTCAGCTTCCTAATTATGTACGACCAGAAACTTAGTAACAATAATTGCTTCTACATTACATTAATCAGGGAAGTCACGTTGAAAAATAGTCTGTCAAGCCGTCGGTTTGTCATAACGCACGTACTTTCTATTATGATTCATGAAACACTCGCACATCGACAACGTCTGTTCCTATTCGCATTACTGCACTTCCCTGATAGGAAATACCTACGTACTTAAAGTAAAAACTGTTAATGTCAGTATAAACGGACTTGTAAGATCATAAAAGCTGAGCTTTACCCGGAAGTTCGCGTGCGCCGGTGAAGGGCGACCCAACAGGATTCGCTTATGTAACGAAGCAGTCGAGATCAAACCATTCCTGATCGAAAACAGATAATATAGGTAACTACCTAAACTCGTATATCATTTATTTACAAGAAGTCATTTACTATGTCATGTGTCTTTCACCTAACTATTCGTGTTAATTCTTTTATATTTCGTCAAAAAATTCCGATGGATAACGGACCATTTTGATCAATCATTTTGAACATTTCAACCATTCCACGACTGAATATTTATGCAACTTTAAAAAAAAAAATGATTACCTCATTACATAACTAATTTATTCAAAAATATTTTGCACTTTAGTGAACGGAAAAAATATGAATATTAAGCTCCTTATAATAGCATGCCAAATTAATCTGGAGATTGCAATAACCATCTGAATGCCGCAAAAGGTAAGTTAATAAGTAGTTTACGTAATTATTAATGTCTGCTCACACGAGAGTGAAACTGAGATAGCGTGCGCATTCTTCCTGTTGTCTTAGCATCAAATCGCGCGCAACTCAGCCTCATGCATCATTTCCTCTTTAATTTAAAGCGACCGTGTGACGTTATGACGTAACGATGGCCAACCGTTAGTCAGCTAGATGTAATTGTTATCTGAATAGCTGTGGGTCAATAGGCAGGAGACGAAGCTCAGAGCTCACAAATGGTAGCACAGCCATGTGTAGTCCTTTACATCACACCTCTAGATTCGAGACACGTTGTTATAGTATTATGTATGTTCTCTTTTATGCCGTTTATTATATCATTTTGCTGTCAGTTTTGTTTTGTTATTGATAGCTTGTGTCGAATTATATCGTAGCATGTGTAGTTGAGGCCTAACTATACTTGAGGAAGGCCTGTGATGACTCAGAAGTCATCACAGGCCTTCCTCAAGTATAGTTAGGCTGAACTCGTGCCTCGTTTCAGTAAGCGCTTATATTTCTTACTTAATTTTGATCAGTGTAGGTGCATTAGTGTAAGTGTTACAGATTTAATGATGTCACCAGGACAAGGCAAAAGAAAAACCACCAATTAAATAATTAAATAACTTTTAATTAAACAGACAACAATAACTTAGCCTACGACCTATTTACAATAACAAAACTTGTACTATATAGCACTGGATACGTGATCCATCGGCGTCTGAGGACTATGACTTAGTTGGTTTATTAATACTACGGAGGGTGTTACTTCCGTTTGCGATAGGGGCCGCCGCCGTGGCCTGCTCCTATGGCGTTTGTGTAGCTGTCACCGCCGAAGCTTCCACCTCCGTGACCCCCGCCGCCGCCGTGGCCCCTGCCGCCGCCGTGACCCCCGCCGATATCTCCTAAGCTGAACCCGCCGTGGCCGCCACCACCGCCGTGATCGCCTCCTGACCCGTGACCACCGAAACCGACACTGTAGCTGTCTCCTCCTCCAAAGCCACCTCCGTGACCTCCTCCGTGACCTCCACCGATGCTGTAGCTGTCACCACCTCCGTGACCACCACCGTGACCACCACCGTGGCCACCGCCGCCGCCTCCGCCAAAGGAATCGAAGCTGATGCCAGAGAAGCTATCGTGTCCACCGCCGCCGCCTCCTCCATGGCCTCCGATACTGTAGCTATCGTGTCCTCCTCCTCCACCGCCGCCGCCGTGGCCCCCAATACTGTAGCTGTCATGACCCCCACCGCCGCCGCCACCACCTCCGATACTGTAGCTATCGTGACCGCCGCCGCCGCCGCCTCCGCCATGACCTCCAATGCTATAGCTGTCGAGACCTCCGCCGCCGTGACCACCGAAGCTTCCTAGGCCAGAGCTGCCGTGTCCTCCCGATGAATATCCACCTCCGCCTCCTCCACTGAAGCTGTCATGGCCTCCGGAAAAGCTGCTACCATGGTCATCGTGTCCTCCTCCGAGTCCACCTCCGAATCCTCCAAAGCTGGCAGTGAAGCCACCTCCGTAGCCACCTCCTGACCCACCATGACCGCCGCCGAAGCCTCCGGATAGGCCGCCTCCGAATGAGCCGCCGTGGTCGTGTTCGTCGTGACCGCCACCGCCGCCTCCGTGCCCACCTCCGAATCCACCTCCGAATCCTCCTCCGAAGCCACCGCCATGATCATGTTCATCATGTCCACCGCCGCCGCCGCCGCCGTGACCTCCGCCGAAGCCTCCGCCGAAGCCACCTCCGAATCCTCCGCCATGACCGTGATCGTCGCCACCTCCGAAGCCTCCGCCGTGGCCACCACCGAATCCTCCGCCGCCTCCACCCAGGTCATATCCTCCGTGACCGCCTCCAATGTCACCACCGCCGTGTCCACCGAAGTCACCGCCGCCTCCAAAGTCACCACCTCCGTGTCCTCCAAAGTCTCCACCCCCGTGACCCCCTAAGTCGCCGCCTCCATGGCCACCTAAGTCAAATCCTCCGTGACCTCCGCCAAAATCGTGACCTCCGCCGCCGTGACCACCGCCGAAGCCGCCGCCCCCGCCGTAGCCCCCGCCACCCCCACCGCCGTGACCACCGCCTCCGTGGCCTCCGCCGCCTTTCAAGTAATCCGCAAATCCTCCGTGTAAGTGTTCAACGATGGACCCGCCGCCGTGGCCGCCGCCGCCACCTCCCCCGTGCACACCGCCGTGCCCGCCGCCGCCGCCTCCGTACCCACCGCCGCCGCCGCCGTGACCATGTTCTTCATGGTGCTCATGTATCACCACTTCTTTAGAAGAATGGTGCTGCTCAGGTATATGCACCCGAATATGGACGCTGCAACAAATAGAAACATTCATTAATACATATTGTTACAAACAACAAGAGACAATCTGGGTGCATACTATGTTCGCATCGACACTTAAACAATAGTAACGTAAATGATTAACAATAGATCGCATCGCCAGCAGGTCAAACGTGATACAGTGAAAACCTAAAGCAAGGGTAGGTCTGTCATTAAAACACAATAGCTCGGTTTTCACTATTTACCGCAATGAAGAAGCGTGAGAAACGTAATAGAAATCTCAACCAAATTGCTCCATCCACTATATTTTTTGCGGTTCCATCGTTTTGTAGCGTAACTAATAGTTTATCACTGACAATACCGCATGCTAACTTGTGTGGTTTGGGGAAATCTTTAGTGATAAGGGAACATGGTAATACTAACTGTTCACTTCCACCAAAAGTCGCCAGGCAGACGCCAACGCTAGCCAGTAGAAAGCAGCTCAGCTGAAATAATAAGTAAATGTTCATTTAATTTGCATAATTCCCATATATTACATGTTTACGAGTGTACCCTGATCCCTGATTACCGTGGCGTTCGGATATGTAAAGTAAGAAAATGAAAGTGGTCAGCGCAGTGTTTATGTGCAGATGTAGTCTGTTATAATAAACTCGTCAGATGTGGAGATAGTTCAGGTACCCACAACAATTGCGTTACGTAAAGCTGCAATCTGTAATCAAAACTCTCTAATGAGACCTTATGAATCCGTCAACATTGATTAAAAAAAATCTCTCTAATTATTTTCCTTGCTAGAATGTTTATTATTTAGATTATGTAACGGAATGTTTAGTTACTTTTTTCACTTGATTTTTATGATGTTCAATTAGTAAACAATTGATTATCATAAATTAGGACTCACTGCTGAACCACGGAAACACTGAGATTGCACTTGTATTGGTAACTTGACACTTGTTTAACTATTAGGTACAGTCGATACCGATAGATCACAGTAATGGGCGCATGTATATTGCATGCGCACGAGTTTCGCTCGAGTCCGGAAGTGTTCGCTATCTCGCGTAAGTAGAGATGTTACTCACGGCTAATCGGGAAGCCATGGTGCGTGGGAGTAAAGGTGCTCTGAGGTCGCGCCTTCTCCGCTTCTCCTGATGCTGACTGAACGAACGTAACTACTCTTATGAGCTGCCTCCAGCGAGTAAGCCTTTTATATGACAGTGAATGTAAGTACACAACCCCTACTCCATGCGGTTTATTTTATATTGACAATATTACTATGTAATTAAATTTTTTGTCTATTTGAAGGCATTATGGCAAATTATGCTTTCGGAATTTCTTCCACACACGTTTGTAGGCTTTCCCGGTATAATTGTTTCGTAAACTACATAGGTGCTACAAACGCAATTATATTGAGAGTTTATTTTTATTTCTGTTTATGTTTAATTACTCCTAAACACGCTACGTCTGTTTTTTTGGTTCCAGAACTTAAAGTTCGGAAGCTTTTCGCTTTAGTTGTGTGACATTAAAAATAGGTTAATTTTCAATACAAATTGTTCAGAGTGGCAAACCCTTAGGCTAAGTGGTGGTTAAGCATGCAAGCCAGGACGCGTTCATCTGAAAACCTGAATAACCAGGAGTTATCGTTAATGCGATCGAACCGCACATATAACCACGTAATTATTATGATATTAAGATAGTCCGACAATCCGAGTCCAGTCTGTTACATAACCATACGTAACCATGAATGGAGTTCTCCCATAAACGCTTTTTGTTATACATAACAGTGTGTTGTATGTACATACTTGTAAGTATAATATACACCTTTTCATGTGGATTGAATGTCCGCTAGTCACGTTTTATGATGATGTGTACTTATGACTTCTACGCTGAAATAAGTAGTAAAAGTTTTGCCACATAAGATGTATTTGTACTTATAATGGTTTCAAAGAAAATCGGAAATAGGATATAAACGCACAATGAGCTGTCAGCAATAGTTTGTGCTGGAAGTTGTTCCTATAACAGGCTGTAACAACAGATAATCTTAAGATACATCTCAACAATGAACATCATCTTCAGTTTAGGATGATTTCATTACGACACCTTGCATTATCTACTCGCAATCTTGTAACCTAGATTTTCATCATTTAAACAGGTAGGTATTATTGGTGGCCACTGGAGACTAACACCATCGACCACCAACCAGCGCTAACCTCGACCAGCATCATCTCCATTGGGAGTCGATGCATTTTATGTCACTTACGACTACATGGGGAACTATTATTGTCCTAGAAAAAAAAAACAAGAATGTAGCTACAAAAAACTTCCGGGACATTACATAACCATATATTTTACAGATATAATAAGCGATATTTTAAGCTTGTTTGTTTAATTCATAAGCAGCGAACCACCAAACGAATTGAATATAATCTCTTGTCAAATTCGGAGAACAATGCGAATACGGTAATTTTTTTTCTTGGCATTTGTGACAGGCATGACAGAACTAGACCCGAGAGGGTCTTTGGCAACATTCTGTAAAATCATTTTCTTTTCAATGTATCCCATTTGATTTGAGTGCAGATCCAATGAAGAATACATACAAACAACTACTTATCAACGGTACCGTCAGTAGCCAAGAAGACCATACCAACATACCCAGCTCAATCGGCCGTCAAGTAGCGTTTGTGATGTCCTGTCCTGCATTGTGTAGTTACAGGCACTGGAGACATTTCAGGTTCCTCTCTAGATGGCTGCAGAGATTTGCGGATGCATGGGCTTTTTTTTGGCCACACAACGTGGTGTTGAGTATAAGTTCATTAACATCATCTGCAGGATTTGCACTCTATTTCCGGGATTTTAGACGAGGTATTATCAACTCTTGTCACTTCCTTCCTCGAACGTTAGGTAAATTAGCTCTTCCTATTCCGATCACTGATAATTATACACGATGTGTTTTTCTGGCGGTAGTTTAAGTACCTACCGATCTAAGTACCTGCTACCTAGATCATGAATACTAGTTGTCAAGAAATCAGTTTTTTGGACCCTTGCTTATAAGGGAAAGTAGTCCAATTAGATGGTCTGAATCACCGCCTAAGAGGTGTTGCGCTTATTCTGTTACAACCTGTAGGTATATTTAAATACTACTTTTACTTACATATATCTTGAAGAGCGAGTCAAGAATGAGGCGTGTATGAGGAGTTTAGGTCCAAAGGTTCAGTAATCTCAGGAGATACTATAGTGATCAGTGTGATTTTATAGGTACGTCTTTTGTTGAAATACTCTCATTAGCAGTCAATCATTGAAATATATATATATATAATATAATCATTTGTTAACAGATCATACAATCCAATTGGTTAGTAGGTATTACATATTATACAACTTAAACACTAGAGTTAGTAAATAATATACTCATGTATCTTTGACCAATTAAGGAAATAAAGAAATATTCGAGGACAAAATATGAATTTGTTTTTACTATCTAAGTTTCCATCTTGGAAAGTGTGATACTTTATATGTACCTATTCGAAAATAAATCAAGTTTACATACTTAATAAAAACAGTTTTACGTAACAAAGTTGTCATTACCAAGTTATTAAAGAAAAGATTTAAAAAATAAATGTTAGAAAGTGAGCTCCTGTTTGTTTTGAAACATCCACTTTGTAAGACTGTACCTACATATTTATGAATAGTTTACATTGACATTGTAAGTATTTTTAGTAGGTGCTCCATAGACCGTAACTCGTATTTACTGTGACAATGTACACTATGATCATGCTGACTTCTTATCAAGCTGTCCATTTAATTTAGAATTTTAAAAATTCACACGGACAAGGCCAGAATCATTATTTTTTTATACACACTTCTTAATCGCACTTTATAATCTGGGCCTAAGCTTCCTATGTTTGTACTGTGATTATCTAATAACAATGCCAACCTATGTGAGTCTAAAATATTAAGATCACTTTTATACCTATGCATGTCTACCTACGAATAATATTAAAACTAATTCCAAAAATTTCTTTAGATTTTTCATCATTTTGCATCATCATCTGCCTAGCCTTTTCCCAAACTATCTTGGGGTCGGCTTCCAGTCTAACCGGATGACCATCTTGTTATTTATGTATTTAAATTTATTTGGTTGTTCCGATAGAGTAATCGAGCAGTTGGCAGATTGTAAAGAATATTGGACCATTTGACGGAATCCAGACATAATAGATAGAGCATGCGATGACGAGGATGATTTGAGGATCTTATTCTGAAAATTAAGTACCTACCTAGATGTGGTTATTGGTTAAAAAAATAAACTTGCAAAAGCTAATTTGCTTCTCAAGTGTAACTAGATATAAATAAGAACACATGTGAAGTCATTTCCTACCTTTTGCTTGGTTATCTGACCTACGACACTTTGCGCCTGCGACTCGTGAGTCGTGAGACTTAACAAAATAATAACAATAATGAGCTCGTCAAAAAGAAAGCAACATTTAAGATAATTACTCAAGGCAAGTTAGTTTTTAAGAAGGCTAGATGCTAATTAAATGCATTATTATTTTTCTCACAAAAGCGTTTGTAGTTACACACAATGGACTGCGTTGGCGCGGATATCTGGGTTCTTCCTCAAAGGCAATTTATGCAACAAAGAAAGCATTCGAGAGATCGAAATTAATGACCGATAGGTAAATGTACACTATGTATATATGATATATTATATAACAGACACATAGAGCCAACACCGTCGAGTTTACGTATCACTCGACATTTTCTTCAAGAGCTTATTGGTAAAACTGTTGTATCTCACATTCTTACATCACACTGTGAAAAATGGAATTTAACCCAACCATCGACTACTGGGCAAAACAAATCGTCGCTTTTTATAATTATTATACAAGCTTCTTATTTGCATGACGGTCATATCATGACACAGCACAAAGCTCGTTAAACAAACACTAATTGCAATCAAGATATGCCAAGTTTATTAGGTAATTAATAAGCAGCATTTTTTTTTATAAATCGCCTTGTTTTTTTTTAGTATATTTAAATTATAAATTATTAAGAAAAACTGCATAAGATATAATAGTCGGGGTATATTTCGCAACGCGGAACAATTAGCTGCTATAAAAGTAATCACGATAACCGCAAATCTGAGCGGTTTATGGTTGCAAATATTCAAATTGGCAAGAATGTAGAAGCGTCTATAATCTCCTGCAGCCAATAGGTCATTAACCCACACCAACGGTCATATATGAAGCAATGGAAGAATCGTTATTAATTGTTACGGAATACGATTTCGACACGGTGAAAGAGTTTTTGGATCTTGTGCCTCAAAGGCTACAGTGCTAATTGATCGTTATTACCGCGAAGGCGCGCATTAGCAATAAATGGGGTACTAACTATTTACACATCCAAGATTGGATTCCTCTTTGGGACGTATTTTATAGTCACCTTCTCTGCATACATAATTTGATCGTACCAGTGAGAGCAGAACTGCACAGCAGTACCTAGGTACCTATATGTATAGATAGTTCCCTATTACCTTGTATCCGATCTCACACATTATGAAAAGGTAATGGTTGCTCAACAGTAAGAACCAGTGGCTTTGTCCATCTGGGAATTTGGTCCAACCTTATAGCGTTCACAGCAATCATCATTACGTAATTGATTGATATAAGTTATACAAAGGATAGTGACAATTATTTAACCTAAATTGATTCACTCAACGGTGCTTATTTCTTTTTTGTGAACTGGTTATTTTTGAGAACAACGCTAAACTTTCTTAAAGTTCAAAACTTAGACCATCATTTCTGGCACAAATCATTAGGTAATAAAGAATGCACGGTCTCGCACTTAGTCCGCCTTTGACATTTACTGACGGAAATGGACTGATGACAGTATGATGACTCGTGGTCATTCTCATCTTTATTTTACCTTTGACATATCAAATTACAACGCCAATATTGGCTGAACCTGCCCTGATAGAAAGGTTAAGCAGAAGTGTAACCTATAGTATAGGATTTTTTTGTAAAATGAGGCGAGCCACCCTATGCCTATTGCCATCAATCAGGCACAAATCCAGAGTCCGGGCTGTGACTGAGAACTTCATGGTAGAATAACACAATGACACCCAATTCGTTTTTTTAGGGTTCCGTACGCAAAGGGTCAAACGAGACCCTATTACTGAGACTTCGCTGTCCGTCCGTCCGCCCGTCCGTCTGTCACCAGGCTGTATCTCATGAACCGTGATAGTTAGCCAGTTGAAATTTCTACAGATTATGTATTTCTGTTGCAGCTATAACAACAAATACTAAAAACAGAATAAAATAAATATTTAAGGCTGCAGCACAAACTTTGCTCGTTTTTACAAATAATGGTACCTACGGAACCCTTCGTACGCGAGTCCGACTCGCACTTGGCCGGTTTTTTTATAAAAGGGAATGTTCAATCACATCAGAAAAATGGCCAATGAACAATGGACGGAATGGCAGCAGCCTAAAACCAGAAAAACAATTTCGAAGATGCACTTAACAGGTTATTAAATACTGTCTACCCTAGTTTGTAGTTTTAAGCGGCTTGATTCATTCTGTAATTAACGAAGCGTTCAGTCGATATCTGACAGATATTGATTAACCAAGGTCACCAATGTAGGTACGGCGGATATGACAGGCTCCACAAATCCACATAACCACGAGTTTTGATTTACGTGTGATTACATCCATAACTTTTCCTTTTGAACTAAAATCCAGCCATTACGGCACTTTATTCATTTGGTGATTATTATGTAAGAAATCAAAGGTTGGCGTGTTTACAGTGCGGGCAACCCACACCATACTTGTTATAATTATAAGTAAATTAAGTTATGTAGTTTGTAGTGAACGTCGTAATAGTAATAAAACCCTATCAAGCTGTTGATGTGCGTACTACTACGTCTGGTTCGAAGTAAGCTAACAACTGAATTTCAAACGTTCCCCCCCACTGATTGAGCTGAAATTTTAGACCGTACTATGCATAACTACATTATTTCAAATAAATAAAATTAAAATGATAATACATTTGTATCATGATTTAAAAATATGGAAGAAGTAGTTCTTACAGTACTATAAGTGCATATACGTACATAAACCGCCTACGATGTTTTCCTTGGCCGTTTTAAAAGCATAATACTTATCCAAATTCCATCAATGTTGATGTTAGGGCATACACTTTATCGTTACGCTTTATCGTTAGCCAACTAAAATTAATCATTGCAAAGGATTAGCCGAAATATTTGTAAAAACTACGCAATGATGACATATAAACCAACTACAAATACAAAAGAATCGATATTTCGATCTCCACATCGCGGTCAAGCGGTCACCAATTCACCACAAAGTGGATACTTGTGCGTTTGTAGGTAAACCTGAGTAACATCCGTAAGACCGTAACTAGGTAACTTGATGATATAATCCGTGCGTTTTATAATCGATCGTCGATTCGATTCTTAGGTCCAGCAGTGCCGTGTAATACAGATGGGTTTACCGTACATCAACAGGTGTCGAAAAGGTCATCGTAAGAAAGATATAATTTTAAGCAAAGCTACCTGTACGTTACATTGATCAGCCTAAGTAATTACTAATTTGGTGTTTCCAAATGCACTCTAACCAAACTCCCACTTGTAAAGCAAGATCTATCTTAACACAATAACGCTTTTGGACACACTTGAACTCAAACTAAAAGCATTTATTTCAAATATACCAGTTAGGGACCATCCTTTAATTACGTGAGGTTTTTAGGTCACTTTTAAAACCCCTCCTGCCCCTTGGTGGAGGCTGTTGGTTTTAGTCAAAAAACCGTTGCTCGGGTTTTAACTTATTATTGTTAAAAAATATTTCACACGTCACACATTAAACTAATAAAAAACGCGTTGCACTCCGGAAGTGCCGTGCCGGCAGAAGTGAAAATGATCGACGTTGTGCATTTTTGATATTTTGGAATGGTTAGGGAATAATTTTGCACGAATTGCTTTAATTATCAGTATTAAAAGTACAATCATTTATGTGGTAAAATACAATATTCATTTATTGCGCTATTGTACACAAACATGACAATTTATATTATATTAAAAATTTAACACTTCAAAACTATTACAATCCGTCTTACGAATTTTACCTGTGCCGAAGGTTTTGTTTGTGCATACCAAATACTCAATGACAGATGTCATAAAATACATCATAAAGTTCAAATTCTTTCGTAACCTAATGTCAATCAGTCTTACGAATTTTCCAGTTTTGGAAACCCAAACACAATGGCAGATGTCCTAAAGTTCAAATTCCTTCGTAACCTAATGTCAATCCGTACGATCAGGATCAGCATCACGTGACACCTGTCGCGACTTTAACATATTTTACTCATCACAAAAGTGCACAACGTCGCTAAAGAAGTTTTCACTTCAAAAATACAAGTGATTATCATTGTGACTAATAGTGACTTTTTAAACCCCTCTCCTCTTTTAAACCCTCACGTGATTATAGGAAGACCCTGGGTTCGATTATTAGGTCGGGCAAGGTGCTTTTGGAATTTCTCAGTAGCAGCCACGGGGTCTATCTAGATTTGTACATCTTTGATGGCAATATACACGCCCCTATTACATGGGTCTTAAACATAACTAGCGACCCTTCGAGGATTACAGGCGTAATGTAATGCTATAATTTTTTACAGTATTTAAAACATTATAGCTAGGTCACGCCTTAGTTCAACAGCCCCGCAAAAAAGGCCGACGAATCAGACAGGAAGTTCAAACGGGTCAGTCCACCTGACATCATGCAAGCACACATTTTCATAACTAATGCAAAAATTTAATCGATAAATGAAATTTAACAGTTTTGATGTGGTGAATGTTTTTTTTAGCTTTATATATCATCTAACAATAATATTGAAAATTAAATATAAATATACTTTGGTTCCGACTTGGGACCAAATCTGAAATAGTCACAGACCTCTTAAAATGTTTAAGGTGTGCAGAAAAGCATGCTTTACGGGTGTTCCTTTAATCACATGAGGTTCGGATAGGGGAGAAGGGGTCATTTTTTATTTTCGGAAGGATTATAACATTGGGGAGCCCGTGGCTTAAAAATAAAAGCCACACGGGCTGATCTCCAAGGCCGAGTAGTGCTTGCGTGATCCTGAAACTTATCTCCGGCAAAGTTTTCTCCGTCGAATGAGCCACCTACAGAATGCAGCTAAGCAGCAGCTGATAAAATATTTGAAGTTATTCATCCATCACAAATTATGCAAGAAAAATTATATTTAAATTAAATAATGTTTTTGTGTTAAGTGAATGCTCCATGAGATGTGTTGTTATAAAATCACACGGTTCAGAAGTTGAACCCAGTTGGTGGCAGTTGGCCAACATCCAGAAAACATTGGGACATGACGTATGTTAGGTCAACTAGTAACTACGGCTATAGTTTTAACAAAGAATATGCCCAAAAGTCCTTCTATGAGCTTAACCTATTTCTTAACCTCTTTCTTACCTTCGATCGACTTTAAACTATGTGCAAAAAAAGTTTTATGTATTATTCTATTATTAGCTGTACATGAAACTTGTTTTGTTTCGGCCATCACCCGTCGGCCGTCACCATTACAGTTCATTGTCATTGAACTAACAGAAAATATTGCAAAAAAACTCATTAAAAAAGAAGCAGTACGACACGTTAATATATGTTCGCGCTAAATTCACTCTTAACGCCACATGTTATAACCGACTTTAATACGGTACATCGCGAATCTTTTAATTTGACTTCCAGTTTGTGTTCAGAACGCAAATGATTATGTGGCAGCGATTACGTGAGTTCAAGTCACGTTCACTTTTATTTTTAGAGAGGAAATATCAGCTTCATTATTATGTAAGATGCCCTGCGTCCGAAACACGTGTGTGACCTTTCCTTTTATTAGGTTGACATGTTCAGTCATGAGGCATACATTCCTTCAATTTCCGGTCTGGAACAAACAATGGTCTACAACGCTTCGACGCAAAAACTTTCCAGTTTTCAATTAAACAATACTGGGCTGAAGTTACTAGATATCCTGCCTGCTCTATTTAACGTCCGAAAGACAAATAGGACCGCAAAAATCGCTAAAATGTTCGAGTAATCTGTTTTCTAGCTAAAATCAGCAGATTGTGGACTATAGACGTGTGTTGTGGTACGTAAAACTGGTCGCTTACGCGGAGACAAAGTAGAAAGCGTCGGCCAGTGCACTTGTGTGCTTGCACTCCGGAAATAAGGAAACGCTGCAGCGTAGGAGCTCAATCTAAAACAGGTTCCTTAAACTACATCTGCACACGTATTACCTATCCTAAGCAAAACATTCATAGCTGTGATCCACGATGTCCGTATCTACGCTATTTTGTAGTAATCCTTTATGTTACTTGAATCCTTTGTTATAATAAATCATAGCTCCTCTCTTGACCTCGATCGCCTTGGAAAGCAATGGAGCGATCACAAACTTTTAAACAAAGAAAGCCGGAAAGCCCAATTGGCCATCGGCTTGAGGAACAGTCAAATGTGGCAACTATTCTAGTCTTTCTCAGCTTTTCTCATCTCATGATTATCTACTCATTCCCCCTCGTTATCTCAATCGTTCGTCCTTGTATTGCGTTCAACAACAATAACTTACATAAATATAATAAAACCTTAGACTACAGATGTTTACAATAGACTGTAATAAAGACAGGACTAAACCTTTTTATGTGTCAGTTTATCTGTCAGTTTAATAGCAATAGCATCTAACATCGGTAAAACACATTTTTCATTTGATAAATTTATTTATACAAATTCAAGTAGTGCATTACGAACTATCATGATTTTCTTCAATAATGAGTTATGTGGCAGAGTGCTCAGTATGTCATAAATAATTTACTTTTGGAAATTTTATTACGTGTAACACTTTTGGGGTTGGTGTGTCTATGTCAATTGAAAGTTCACCCCTACGTGCGTTACATCACGGAATCTGAACTGCTGAACGAGTGCAAGCGACCCCGACACGACTCCTACGTGCCAGCATGGGTTACAGTATTGCTTATAGTTTTCGTGCCCCTTTGTTGTATCTGTATCCTTTTTATCTGGACAAGAAATTTCGCGGACATTGTGCAGGCGCTGTTAGCGTGGACACTAGCGCTTACAATAACCGCAGTCATGACAGAATCCGTTAAATTAATGGTCGGACGACCTCGGCCCGACTTTTTTTGGCGCTGTTTCCCGAACGGCCAGATGACACCGGGGGTCTGCTGCACCGGCAACCCGTACGAGGTGATGGAAGGCAGGAAGTCGTTCCCCAGTGGACACAGCAGTTTCTCGTTTTGCTCGTTGGGGTTCTTAAGTGTTTGGTTATGTGGGAAGCTCGGCGTACTGTCTCGGAACCGTGGACAGAGTAAATTAGTAATTATTTGTCTCGTTCCACTCATAGCAGCAAGTGCAGTGGCTATGAGCCGAGTTTGTGACAACCATCACCATTGGGGAGATGTTGTTGGAGGAGCATTGTTGGGGTTCACCACGTCATACTTTTGCTACCATCAGTACTATTATCCTTTAGGCTCGTGGAGTTCGGGAGAACCCTATGCAGTGACGATCGAACACGAATTTTTTGAAAGGCAAAACGATAGTAATTTTTTTGATATGTACCAAAGTCAGTGTTGCACGAGAGACCTGGATGATGTTTGTCTAATGCTTCACTTAAGTAATAAGAACACTTTAGAGGACAATAAAAAGTTCAGCTAAATGAACCGTCGTTGTTTCAATAATACCTAGTCAAATATTGCATTTGTATAATTTTGAACTCAAATAAGCTTTCACAAATAAAGTACATAAGTACTTAGAACCTAACTAGCTTAGTGCTAATCAAAATGTCTGAGCGAAGGTTTTGAGTAAAAAAACTAGAGCGATAGATGAATCACATTCCGTTAACGTTGCTATGTTTATATATATAAAGGGAGTAAAACACCTCTTAACAAAGCCGAAAAGCACTGGTTCTCCCTGTCATTACGCTCATTTTTTTGTTCTACACCATTCCTGGGAACCGTCTGGTTACTTATTGTCAGGCCTACGATGTCCTCCCATACTTTAGTACTAATGCTGTAACACAAATATTGTAAAACCAAATGATTTTAAAAGAGTAACCATGGAGTTTCTTGCCGGTTCTTCTCCATAGGAAACGACCAACCCGAACCGATCACCTTTTTGCCGACGTTTTATAAGTGCCCCTGTAGGCCTATGTAAAATAAAAATATTTTGATTTTGATTTTGATTACGGAGATATTAGTGGTCAATGTTCCAACTTTTTGACAAGTATTTTTTTTTAATACAAGTTTTTGATGGAAGATTTTTACTTTAAACGCCTCCACGACCCCCGGTACTATTCAATCCGTCCATCAGCACAATGTTTTGAGTGCGTTACATTGAGTTCTACCACAAAACATGATTTTACACCCCCCAAAAAAAGTCTTTTCCCAGCAATTATTTTTGCGTAAGGTTACCTAAGTTTCATGTACAGAATGCTTGGTTGACGGCTTCGTGATGAGGTGATTGACACCCCGTATATTTATATATATATATATATTCTGGAGGAGGTAGATATACACGGCGACAGCTCAAGCTATACATTTCCATTGTAACATGGCTTCCGTCCAATGAGAGATCCCCATAAACTGGTTTTGTATAGCTTAATTCGTCGTCGTGCTTACGACGAACAGAACTAATCGATGACGTGACGAATACTTTGAAATATAGGTACAGTTCTTTCACAAATATTTTACCTTTGCCAAGTGCAATGCAAACCAACGGCTTTTTGTTTGGCAGTCTGTCTGCCTGTTTGTTCCGGCTAATCTCCGAAACAGCTGGACCGATTGTGACGGGACCTTTACTGGCAGATAGCGAATGTTATAAGGAGTAAGTTAGCTTTTATTTTAGAAAAAGGCTCCGTGCAAAAAAAAAACTATGAAATTGTTAACAAAATCCGATTAAAATGGCAAAATAATATTTTTATGATAAGTTCACGCGGGTGAAGGTCGCGGGCAACAGCTAGTAATTAATAATAAGGATGTGTTCGATTGTAGTAAGCTGTCAGAGTCCATAATTGCCAGACAACAACGAAAGAAAGAAAAACATCTGTCAGAAACCTTATTGTTTTCAAAATAAAGCCACTTTCTGCAGCAATCTTCTAAAAAAAGACAAGCGTGAATATGAACGTTCTGAATTTCAGCAGGCTAGAAATAATCCAAAAGCAACATGGAAACTTGTAAAACGGGTAGCAAGCTTAGGGCAAAGCACTCCCTGCTAAACTGCTGTGTCGAACCGTCGCAGTCTGTAGGCAAAGTTAACAATTACTATGGGAAAGTTGGTGGAATCTTGGCGGCGAAAATCAAACACTCTGGTAGCGGGAAGGTGCTGAAAATCGATGTCCTAGACAGGTCGAGCTAAGTATACAAGGTGTAAACGGACCCTTCACGAAGCCATCAACCAAGCATTATGTACATCAAACGAACGACTTTACAGTAGAACTCAATGTAATGCATTCATAACATTGTGCTGATGGATGCAATAAATAGCACGGTGGTCGAGAAGGTATTTAAAGTAAAACTTTTTTTTAAGTAGGAACTTTGAGCTCCTATTGTTCCCAGGTATGGTCCAGAACAAAAAGAAATGATCGGAATGACAGGGGGGACAAGTGCGGTTCGGCTTCGATATGGGTCTATTTGCACATTACACCCTTTATGTCGACTATCAGTATGAATTCAGTCGTTATATTCTATTTTATTCTACACCACCAGTGTTAACTGTTATGCACAGAATAAACACTGGATAGGTGAAATGGCGGCAGGTCACGGTAACAATCTGCTACTCCCGTATTTTTTTTATACACATAGAAAGATTCATAAAACAATGACTAGACCTGCTATTTTGTGTGGATCAGAATGTTTGGCCACAAAAGGGATGAATGAAAGGCATTTATTTATTTATTTAAACTTCATGTACAATAGTGGTACATAGGCGTACTTAATGCCACAAGGCATTCTCTACCAGTCAACCATTGGGTTAAAAAGGACAACATTGTGGTACAAAAACAATATCTAAAAATTTGTATTGCATTTGCATGTGGATGAGATGAGAATGCTAAGGTGTGTGTGGTTTTACGCGAATAGATTAAAAAAAAAAATCAGCACATAAGAGGAAGTCTGAAAGTGGCGCCGGTGACTGAAAAGTTGTGTGGTAATCAGTTGGCTTGGTATGGACATATAATGCGGAAGTATTAGAAAAACATCGTGAGGAAAGTTTTGAGTATGAATGTGGATGGGTATAAGAGTAGAGCAAGACCAAAATAACGATGGATGGACTGTGTGAAGGGTGATATGACAAAAGAGGTTTCTGATGAGATGACAAGTATGGAAGAAGACCTGCTGAACCGACCTTAAATAAATTGGCAGAAGGGCAGAATGACAATGACACATAGCAACGTTGAATTGAGCGGCGATGAGCCTAGCTGGCATAACCTAATTGAACTCATAAGGTTCCTAATCGTATACAAGGTGTTGTTTTGCATCCTCGTCAAAATTCAGGATGTTGTCACAAAAGACATAAATATTCAATATAAATTACGGTACCCAGTAAATTATTAAAAAACACTGCATTTTTTTGTTGTTTAAATTTGTCAATATTTCAGAATAACCCCCATAGCGTGGTTTAGGGATTATAAAATTATCGAAAAAACGTTTGAGGTTTTTTGTTTGTGTGTAAGCGACGTTATAAGGCAGGGATCAGACGGCCCGTGTTTAAAACACGGGTGGTTCACAGTTAGCGATTTCAGTAAATAAATAAAAAAAAGAAAATTACCTACTCATTTTATTATTGATTCGGGTCGAGAATCATTAGCATAGTTACCTCCTAGAATTTGACGAGGTTGCAAAACAACACCTTGTATATCCATACTAATATTATAAATGCGAAAGTCACTCTGTTTGTTTGTTTGTATGTTTGTTTGTTACCTTTTCACAACTAAACGGCTAATCGGATCTTGATAAAATAATATTTTTTTTTTTTTTTCTTTTTTTATTTATTTATTTTACTTAATAATTTGGCAAGAAGATAGATTTTAACCTGGGGAAGGACATAGGCTATATATCATAACCTAATTGAACTTATACGGTTCCTACTCGTATATATCCATACTAATATTATAAATGCGAAAGTCACTCTGTTTGTTTGCTTGTTTGTTTGTTACATTTTCACAACTAAACGGCTAATCGGATCTTGATAAAATTTGGCAAGAAGATAGATTTTAACCTGGGGAAGGACATAGGCTATACATATATCATCACGCTACGACCAATAGGAGCTGAGCAGCAATGAAAAATGTTGCGAAAACGGGGAAAATGTGACGCAGACGAAGTTGCGCGGGTCAGCTAGTTACCTATATAAGCAGTTAGTTAGACTTGGTACTTATTAGTGGAGACATTACAATATTAATTGTTTATCCCAGACCCACTGGAACTTAACTTGCGCTCGTAAGTTCTGCATAATAAGTTTATTATAACAAGAATTTGTATCCCTGCTACAATTCAAGTCTGAAACATTACCAAATAGGCAATAATGCATTTTGGCCTAGACGCCATTCGTGAATTACCCTCGCCAATACCTACTGGCCAAATATATTAAACCGGGAACAGATTATTTGCAAGACAACATGCAATGCAACATTTTCCATACGTTTAATAAATGTTCGCGAACACACTCAAATCAACTGCACGCACGCTACTGTAAAATGTTGCATTGCATGTTGTGTGGTTCAGTGGTAAACAATCATCAAACTATGCTGGAGTATCCCAGGTGTCCGTTTACCTGCACTCTCGACCTGAAAAACGCCTCTAACGCTGCAATAAACGTGGCCACCTACTGGACCCAAACTGTATAATTTGGCAGTAACATCATTTACAACATAACATGCAATGTAGTGTCTTCAATATATTCGGGTATTGAATTCAGGATACCTAATTGAAGTTTAGAATTTGCCAAACTCTTAATAAGTTTCAATTTAAGTAATCCGAACTTCGAGTTCTGCATTCTGCATTATATTTTTTTACTATTGACTATGTCTCGTAATCTCTATTCTAATACTTAAATTTGAAATTTTAAGTACTGGTCAACGTCTAAACAATAATTTAGCAGTAAAAACAACCCTTGCACAATTTCAATTTTGTAGCAATTTGCAGCTTGAGGTTGAGGAGGGTGGCGATTTATTGATTTGTCTGAGGTGCATATAATGTACTGTGGGTGGTGCTTTCCCGCCCTGAAACGCGCCTGCGTCCCGCACCTGTGCCAAACGTGCCACGATCTTCAACCCGGGACTGTGTGGCGCCTATTCGTACTTCGGCGCGAATCGTACGAGGGTGTGCTTACTGTTCTCCTGTAAAAGCAAACAAAAGCAATTTGATACCGGCTTTTTAATAATAACAGTGCTTATAGCAATTGTGATGGTTACTATTCATCATCTCTGCGTGTTGGGTTGTTAATAGGAACATCAGGTACGTTCTTTTATATATTTTGATACCTTCCTATTTTTCAACGAAATAGCTATGTTTTATTTCAAAGCTTGTTAGCTAAGTGTTTTTTTTTTCTTTGTACCTCATACTATTTTAATGCAGTGAAATTAATTTACCCGGATTTTGATTTAATATAGAGAAATAGTGTTTTCGTTAAACCGGTAAACTTTCGTTGGCGCCAATGTAGCCTGTGCAGAGCTGTGCTGTTCCAGTTTGATTTTAAGTCTCCTTCTTAAGAACTAAATGCTGTCACAAAAAAAAATACCTCTGTACACAGACTTAGTACATCTAATCAAACAACAGTTCACTAATTTGTATTCAGTATTTAAGTGCCTACATAGCCATACCTTGTATGGCATAACTGGTAAAATAAAAATGACAATATATAACTAGCCGTGCCCACCAGCATCGGGGCAGGGCAGCAGGGCCCGAGCTTCCCGAGCTTCAGAGAGACATCCGTCCATGTACATGAGTTACTGCTTTCTATATCAGTGAGAGTATAAGAGACGTTTTTTAAAGACTGACACTATTAACGATTACACTTCAGGGCCACGATTAATTCCTAAGCCATTTACCACGTTTGGAAAACTATAATGCTAAACCGTTTATTCAAAAAATCTTAACAGGTTTTCACACACTCCTCGTGATGAGGACCAGCAATAATATTAATTGCAAAAATAAATGTTTATGACAATAATTGCAAAGAAACCTACATAAGTGAAACATAAGTGAGAATAATACTGCCTGAAGTGAAAAATTCATCGCATTACTTCGTGACATGATAATTCTTGAGAACTAGATGGATATACAAAGCGGAAGGTACTCGGTATACCTCCAACCTGTTTAAATAATTTTAGTGCGGCATTTCTTCAAGTTCATAAGGCTTTATATCAAAGAAGCTGCTGCTGGATAACCCTAGCACTTTCAATGTTTTTCAGATAAATTGAT
Source organism: Cerastis rubricosa (assembly GCA_949152445.1). Taxonomy (NCBI): domain Eukaryota; kingdom Metazoa; phylum Arthropoda; class Insecta; order Lepidoptera; family Noctuidae; genus Cerastis; species Cerastis rubricosa. The sequence goes on along the minus strand of OX424523.1, from coordinate 17,113,977 downwards.
AAACATGACGGGAAAAACTCCCGTATGTGCTCTTCATGAATTTATGAATAAGTGGCATGCCCAACCGGTTTACGAGTGCTTGTCGAAGGTAGAATTCATCTTATTATCTTCATGTTATTCATAGATAGTTTTGATGTTATTCATATTCATAATTACCATATAATTTTTCTTATATATATTACTTGTGATTCATACAATGCTATGTAATAATAATGTAAAGAAATCAGATTTATTATTTTATAAAAGCATCTTGTCCCAAGTTTAGATCAAACGTCTTTTAACTTGAAATAAAATTTGTTCAGATTCTTTCCTACTCTTATTATAGTAAAGATTTGCACATTAACTGTCAAATATTTAACTGACTTTATGTAGGTAGTTTAATATATGTCAATAGACATCATGTTTTCATTGTACATGGCAGATTTCGTTTGTAGTAAATCTAGGTTACCATTGAATAATACTTGACAAGTAACTAGATATGGTGAAAGAAAATCCATGAAAGCCTGAAAATTATACAAATGGTTATAGTATGAATCTTCTCTGCATCAGAATTAAGCCATTGGTACTCATTGGGACAATTCCTAGATACTATTTTTTATGTTATTGTTACATGCAAGTAATTTTAATAAGCACCTTTTTTCTAGTACTTAGTAAGTTTCTGATAATTCTTTCTAAATATCTATCCTTTGCCTTATCTAGTCATCATAACCATTTTGTGTATAAGTGTCCACGTCTCTTTAGGCTTCGATCTGGACAGGGCCACTTTATAAAAGGAGCAGATTAGATGAAGTGTTTTTTTTTCGAAACGTTGCCTGTGGGGTCTGAAAAAAACACTAGGAATTTCTCCTATATTTTGGGTGCGTTTACAATAATTTAAATTCACATTCACAAACAGACAACAATTACGGGGACAAAGGTAAGGAATTATATGACGTTCTGTTGTCCCCGTGACGGGGACACAGATTACGGGGACAACGGGAATACAGGAAATAGACGAACAACTACCTGTAGGTCATAGGTACACCTCATAGAACCCGCTACACGCGGCGTAGCATTCAATCTCTAAGCTACTGCGCAAACATGCAATGTTGTTATGCCTTTAGTTGTATTTTGAGCAGTATCGTTGCGAAAATTATGTACCCGGCACGGTAGGGACTTTCTCAATGAGCTCTTCTAAAATTTAACGTTTTCCTATATCATCAACAACATCATTTTCCTGACCTTGTCAATTTTTTTTGGGTTCGGCGCAACAATGTTTTCTTAACCCATACTTCTCTATTACTCGTCATCTCATCAGACATCTCTTTTCTTGCCATATCATCCAACACACAGTATATCCATCGTTTCATCACCATCTCGCACTTATATATCGTTGGACCTCTAAAGACGCACAAACACGTAAGATATTGTGTAAATCACAGGCTTTTGCATTTATTTGCGTGTTGAATGAGAGGGTGTTGAAAGATTGGTATTCTTCTAGGTATATGTAAGTACCCATATAATAACGCTCAGAGATGTTTTGACCTGGTTGAGGTGGATCCGAGCAGGTGTCCTACTGCTCTGTAGACCTCGGAAAGAGACTTGCGCTTTCAAAACGTCAGCAATAGGTTCAGGACTTCTCAGGGTCAGAGGTTTCCATAGAAGCTCGCCGCTACCAAAGTTCCTTTACATGAGTGTTAAAGACCGTGTTAAACGCCTTTAAACGACATAGGATTTAGGAAGCGCGATGGCGTTTGCCCTACCTACTAATTTGCCATGCCGAAAACCATAATTTCAGAAAAGCGACTATTGCTTAAATGTCAGGACACCGTAACATGATTCCCTCGGTAATTACCGTAGCTATCGGATAGGTGTGACGAAGCCAGCGAGCGGCGAGCGGCGCAGCGACTTTGTCATGTCGTCACCTACAACATAGGCTGGTTCTAGTGATGTATTAAATGTTTATTTTCAGTTCGGCAAGTCGCATAAACCCTATTATCGGTTCCGTTGCAAGGCCATGGGTGAAGAGGTTATCGGGACCGGGCGCTCCAAGGTAGATGCCAAGAGAATCGTTGCAACCATGATCCTCGAACAGTTGTCGCTCCGCGGGTACAAGGTGTCAAAGGAATTCGAAGGCATTAAAGCTATACATCAATTGATGGTAACTATAATACTATAGAACCGTAAAACCCCGAAAAGGAAGTTTTATGCTAAGAATCGCGGCTGCCGTCCAGTTAGGATACGTAAACCAAATTTCCGGCAGCCACAAAAAAAAAAAACAATAATACAAGCATCAAAAATAATAACTAGGGGCTATGTAATGCGTACTTACGTAGTGCATACCCATAATATCCGAAACCAGAGCAATAATTGACTATAGCTAAGATATTCAGATATAATACCATGGAGCTGAAAAGGCGCAGATAGAAGTTATGTGTGAAAAGGTAATGTCGTAGTTGTACCTACTTATAATGTTAATTTGTGTAGGATGATGCTGGTTTGCCTACGCACAGCTTCGTAGTGCTCGTGAATGAGCTCTGCAGTCAGTACCGCCTTGATCGGGTGGAGTACGAGATACTGGCAGACGCTGCCGCGGGTACCTACACCGTCCACGCCCGCATCGGGCAAGTGATGCGCGAGGGCCAGGGCCCATCGAAGAGGGTGGCGCAGCAGCTCGCTGCAGAGCAAATTTACAAGCATCTGCGCACAAGGCTTAAGGGCACCAGGAACTTTAATGAGGTAAGATTCACATTACCGATACAGCTCAATGACCCACAAATTCATATGATTCATACTTGCATAACAACACGCCTGTATTTCCCCGAAGAGTTAGGTAGAGGTGTAGGCCTGTCTGCTGCAATGAAGTGAAATTATGTTTTTTCTACTTCCTCCGATAATGTTTTTTGATTAATTTCGGTGCTGGATCCAAGTTAGGTACATTGTTTCTCTGGGACTACATCGAACTTCATTGTCTCGGCGTTTTCTTGTGGTCGCCACTGTTGATTCTGGTTTAGGAATTGCAATATGGTTTGAGAATAGTGTAGCGGGCTCCTCTAATTAAAAAAAGAGGCCTGCACCTCTTTTGTTACACATTTCGCCAGTTATGTTAGTACAAGGGGTTCGAGGTAAAAACTATGTAGCTACTTATCTATTTATCTATACTAAATACTTACCGATCGTGACGGCGTTGTTCTCCTAAACATGCAACAGATTTTGCCGTTTTAGTCACAAGTAAAATACATTTATATTATATTAGGTCTTTACCTATGAAATTGCCGTTTTGTTTGAAAAAAGTTAAAGTATTTTTTTTTTCGAACTTATTTATTTCTTTTATTCAAAGTAATCACCCCTGCAATCAATGCATCTTTGCTAACGCTGTGGCAGTTTATGGATGCCCTTCTTGAAAAAATCAGCTGGACGGGAGACAACAAACTCTTCAAAGGCGTTTTGTACTGCCTCTCGGGAATTGAATTTTTTTCCCGCTAAAAAGTTGTCCAAATTTTGGAAAAAGTAATAGTCGGAAGGCGCAAGATCTGGTGAGTATGGCGGATGAGGGAGACCTTCCAAACCCAACTCATGCAGCTTAGAGACGGTCTGTTGTGCAGTATGGGGCCGCACGTTGTCGTGAAGTAGCAGTGGAGACAACCGATTGACCAAAGCTGGTTGCAGACGTGCGAGTTTCGCCATCATTGTGGTCAGTTCTTCAATGTACACATCTGCAGTAATGCTCTCGCCGTTTTGTAAAAAGCTATGATGAATCACACCAGCACTAGACCACCAAACTATGACCATCACCTTTCTAGGGGTCATTTTTCGTTTTGCACATTGCTTTGGTACCGAACCAGGATCTAACCAACTTGCTGAGCGCTTTCGATTGTCAAAAAGAATCCATTTTTCGTCACACGTAACAATTCGGTTCAAAATTCCTTCATTTCTGTGCCTGTTAAGCAGCGCAAGGCAAGTCTCGACGCGTACGTTGCGCTGGCGATCGTTAAGTTCGTGGGGCACCCATCTATCAAGCTTTTTTATCTTGCCAATCTGTCGCAAATGGACCAATATTGTTTTAATGCTAACATCAAAAGCTGCTGCCAGCTCATCTGTAGATTGAGTTTCATCAGCTTCAACAATCACCTTTAATTCATCATTGTTGACCAAAGTTTCCGGACGACCACGAGGTTCATTTTTCAAGTCAAAATTCCCAGAACGGAACCGAGCAAACCAATAACGGGTTGTGCGTTCGTTTGTACAGTTCTCTCCGTAAACGTCGTTGATGTTACGGGTCGTTTGTGCCGCGTTGGTGCCACGACGGAACTCATATTCCATAATTACACGAAATTTCAAAGTATCCATTATGAGGAAAAATGTTGAAATGTAATGAAAATACAACGCTAATCAATAAACAAAAGACTGATTTTGTAAATAGAATGTCATATTTTTAAAACAAAATTAATTTGAATTTAGAACTCATAGCCAATCAAAACTTTTTTTTGTTTGAAAAAGTGCGTACTGCAATACGGCAATTTCATAGGTAAAGACCTATTATTAACACAAATATCGATGGTTTGTAAGTCAGTAAGTAATGGATCGCTCGTACCAATGTGAAATATTTTTAAAGAGTACCGTTGTTACAGAACGAGGCGATGTATCGCGCGTACGAGAAGGCGATGGCGCCAACTGCTGAAGAAGAAGTGGCAGCAGAACAACGTCGCAAGGAGGAGGAAGAATGTAAGTCCTTCAAGTACTGACGTGCCGTATGTGCCACCCTACCTTGACCTCGAGCAGATACCGCACTGCTTCTAACTCAGAACCTCATGAAAACTCATGGCATATCGTTTGTTTAAACAATCCGGTGCACGCTGACATTTAAGAGCATTTACACCTTACGGTTCAGTACGGTTCTGTATGGTGTCGGACGCAAAGAATAGCACCATCCTATATCTTCCCGTGGGTGTCGTAAGAGGCGACTAAGGGACATGCCAGAGAATGGGCAGCAGCGTTCTCTGTGCTTATGTAACAACCGTACTGCGATCGCCAACCCGCCTGCCAAGCGTGGCGATTATGGCAAAACCCCCCTTATGTTGATGTGGCGTTGGGGGAGGCCTATATTCAGCGGTGGACGTCTTTCGGCTGAAATGATGATGATGATGATGACACGTAACAGTATTTCACAAACTTTCAAGTCCTTATTTTCCGAAATGACTGAACTGATTTTAATGGCTTGAAAACTGTTTAAGTACTTAGTAACTAAAAGAGTTAGAGCTAAATATTTTTCCATTTTCCCGAAAAAACTGATTTGGCAAGTCTTAAGCCCTTAATTTGACTTTTTGTAATGATCAAGCAGCTGCAGCGGCCGCGGCGTGCCTGAAAGCCAAGAAGAAGAAGAAGAAGAAGCCCATGCGTCTTTTCGACTTAGACGAGACTATGCGCATGGAGTTGGACATCTCTGAAAGTGGATCGCACGACGTAGGCCCTGGGCCGTCGGCCTCGGCGCCCGACGATTTGGACGATGAGGGTGCGACGGCTGCCCCGAACGGAATCCAAGATCATGACTTCGCCATGCGCTTCATTTCGAGCACTATGGCACGTCTCGGGCTCTAAATACCGAGATTTTTCTTCTTATTTTTTTTTAAGTATATGCCCTGTAGTTTAGAAACGGACCAAAGTCTGTACGACTGAAATAGTTTGGGGCTTATTGCACATATTATGAGGATCATGATCGAAATTTTACATTTTTAACTAACAATAAATTACAAATATTTTTGCTCAGTCAAATTTTATGACCAGTCATTCCCGTTCCAGGCAACGAATCGACGTAATGTCATGTCAATTTTCAAGTCAACATTTTTCACCTATCTTGTGTTTTCTACTAGTACTATGGGGTAGTATAAAAAAACACATGATATTCATATTATTTATATACAAACATTTAATATTAATATTTTATGTTCGTACAGTCCATCCTGCAAAGGTTGCCTGGAAGATATCGCCATCAGGGATAATACAGCCAAGAATATTTGGTGACTCAATCTAGTCAAATAGTGACCTTGCTATTAAAAGTTCGATAAAGTGTGAAAATGTCTTTTCTAGAATATTAACGAAGCCAATTTTTGCAAAAAATAATTGTTTTCAGTACTACACACACTACTATAAGGGCTATCTACACCTTTGAACTTTAAAGTAATTGGAATCTTTTGTTAAAATACAAAAGCATGATCCTCATTTAGTATAGGTACTCTATTCATAATAGGATGAGATGCACGACACATTTCAAATGCAAAAATATGTATAACATAGGTTGAAACACGTCCGATTTTGGGGAACAAAAACAACTTGTTTTAATTACCTACCTGCCGATATAACGATGTCGTAGTCAAAAACGTGCGACTATATTCCGGGAGATTTTAATATGTATCAAAAACACAGGGCGGCAAAATATAAATTCGATTTTGCGTTCGCCGAATCAGGCCACCCGAACTAGTGGAAAACTAAACAAATTAATTGGTGTTAAATCGCAGCAGAAACATTGTCAAAATCCATTCTGAACATAAAGTCGAAGAAAAAACCGACCGGGTTGACTGGTAGAAAATGCCTATGGCATTAAGTCCGCCACTGTACATTGTACTTGAAGTGTTAAATAAATAAATAAATAAAAAAAAGTAATGCATATCACAGAGTTAGTTAGGGTAGGTCGCGCAAATCCATCACCATAATAATATAAACATAACTTACAACGTTAAACGTTTAAAAGTTTTAATATAAGTGTGTCGTACAAGTTGAACTCGATGCAACTCATCCTAAGGTGAGGAGAGGATAAAGCCAAAGGAAAAAGGGTAATGCTAGGGCGAAGAGAGCTTTGAAAAGGAACTTTATTTTTAATTTTCGTGTGTGCTTCTTCGCAAGTATTGTGCGATGTCAACGTGTGATGCTAACTGATCATCCCGAACACAAACCACGAACATATCGAACTATTGGTCATTTGATCTATTTAATCGTATTTAATCGTACTTAATCATGACTACAATGTATTCGTAGCATTAGCTGTAAGATTTTAATTATTCTAATAAAGGAGTCATTATATTGGAACTCCCTAATCAATACCTGCCTTTAATTTCATCATTCCCACAGAGCACGTAGGCGCCTCGGCGGCCACTGCTAGAGGCGATATTTTATGTAGTAAAAAAACGATATCCATACAGACCGTTTATTCATACTTAGTTAATTCAGAAGGACAGACGAATTTGGGCTCAGCTCTAATTGCTCTGCCGGCGCGCGGCGCAGGGATTCCTTGGTCTGTGTAGTATGACCCTAAACTTGTACCCGCTCATTTTACCAACAATATGTCGTAGTTTCATGATGTATTTGAATATGATGAAGAAAGGAACGAGAGGGGTTTGACGCATTTGGTGCACATCTCAACTTGTACACAATGCTCGAATGGTGAACTTAGCAACTGGTGCACTTCTCATATGGTACACTTCTCAATTGGTGCACTTATCAAAAGGAGCACTTTTTAAGATGAGTGTAGATTTGGAAAAAATCTCTAAAAATAAAAGAATCTTTGGTTTTGAGTAGGCAATTTTCTTAAAAATACAATCAACAAATACCTTTCAAGTAGGTAAAAATGAAAGAATCTTTGGTATTAAGTAGGTAATTTTATTAAAAATACAATCAAAAAAATATTTTTAAATTAAGTCTGTAAAATCACTATAACATTTTTATTTTTTCAAAAATAAAAGAAAGTCACTCGGATATAATAAAAATATAACTATGTAAGAAAAAATTAGATTTACATCAAATAGTTATCATAACAAAGACATGATATAATATTATTTTATATCAATAACTTTTATAATATTATAATTTAAACTGTAGGTAGTTTTTCCGGAAAGGCTTTAGCACCGTAGACCACATACATACGCTGCGACAGGTTATACAGAAGACCGAAGAGTACAACCTGCCTCTCTGTTTGGCGTTTGTGGACTACGAGAAAGCCTTCGATTCGATCGAGACTTGGGCTGTACTGCAGTCTCTCCAACGGTGCCAAATTGATTATCGGTACATCGAGGTTTGAAGTGTCTGTACAAAAACGCCACCATGTAACTCCGACTTCAGGACCAGACCTCGGAACCTATCCTTCTGCAGCGAGGTGTGAGACAGGGAGACGTCTCCGGAACTGTCCACCGCTGCACTGGAAGATGTCTTCAAGGTTCTGGACTGGAGAGGGCTAGGCATCAACGTCAATGGCGAGTACATCTGTCACCTTCGATTTGCCGACGATATAGTGGTCATGGCCATGGAGGACCTCAGTACAATGCTCGATGACCTCAGTAGAGCTTCCGAAACAGTGGGTCTTAAAATGAACATGGACAAAACCAAGGTCATGTTGAATGCCCATGTAACACCCACTCCTATCAAGATTGGAGACTCTACTATCGAAGTTGTAGACGATTAAGTCTACCTGGGACAAACGGTCCAGTTGGGTAGGTCTAACTTCGAGAAAGAGGTCAATCGTCGAATCCGACTCGGCTGGGCAGCATTCGGGAAGCTGCGTGGTATCTTCTCGTCCAACTTACCGCAGTGTCTCAAGACGAAAGTTTATGACCAGTGTGTGTTGCCAGTGATTACATATGGGACCGAAACGTGGCCGCTCACAATGGACCTCATCAGAAGGCTCAAAGTCACCCAAAGGGCAATGGAGAGAGCTATGCTCGGAGTTTCCTTGCGTGATCAAATCAGAAATGAGGACATCCGCAACAGAACCAAGGTTACCGACGTAGCCCGAAGAATTGCCAAACTTAAGTGGCAGTGGGCAGGGCACATTGCTCGCAGAACAGATGGCCGATGGGGCCGAAAAGTTCTGGAATGGCGACCGCGAACCGGGAGACGATGCGTTGGAAGGCCTCCCACTAGGTGGACCGATGACCTGGTGAAGGTAGCGGGGATCCGCTGGATGCGAGGCGCTCGGGACCGGTCAATGTGGCGTCACTTGGGGGAGGCCCATGTCCAGCAGTGGACGTCTTTCGGCTGAAATGATGATGTAGGTAGTTCTTTTAGTTATAGTCATTTATTCATTTCTATACATACTTATTATATTTTTAAATATTTTTACAAAATTATATTAAAAAAACATTTAAAAATATAAAAATAGTAGCCCACCGGTATCGGGAACAGGGTCTAAGCTACCGGCGGTCAGGGCTCCAGAGAGAGGAACCTCCTAACAATACGAGCCGTGTCCAGGAGTACCGTTTTCTGAATCAAGCCCTTGATCCAGATGCCTAACGAGAGCCTCATCAGATATTGGTCGAGGCTCTTGGCAATTAGGCCATTGGCTGATACGACTATCGGCACAATGATCGCTTGATTCGCTCAATATACTTGATTTGTTTATCTTTCTCGGCCTTCACGAGGTTCTCGTCATGTGGAACCGTTATGTCAACAACCATTGCGCGCCGCTCTGATCGATCCATCACCACTATATCAGGCTTATTGGCTACAATAGTCCTGTCAGTAATGATGGATTGATCCCAATACAGTGTGATATTGCCATTTTCGAGAACTGGGTCGGGCACATACCTATAATACGGCACTTCCGATTCCACAAGGCTGTATTTCAGAGCAAGTTGCTGATGGATAATCCTGAATAGAAGGTTGTGTCTATGCAAGTATTCTCCGTTAGCTAGACGAGAACACCCGGAGATAATGTGACGGATCGATTCGCCCGGACGGTGGCATGCCCGACATATGTCAACCGTGCCATCCTTCACAATAAATTTCCGGTAGTTATTCGTCATCATAACTTCATCCATAATTGCACAAATAAAACCTTCAGTTTCTCTAAAGAGTTCCCCGGAACGTAGCCAGGCTACGGACGCTGCATGGTCTACATCAGGCCCATGCAGGGCACTGAAGTAGCGTCCGTGAAGCTCCTTACTCTGCCATACTTCCCTGCGGTCATTAGTGTCAAGCACTGCAGGTTTGCGCCAGTTCTCTTTAGCCAAGGAGAGCGGGGTGAGGGCCTTGTCCATCCCGACCACATCTCGATGCATCCCCACGTCGGCTTCTAGGAAATATTCCCTGAGACTGCATATCTCGCGATTGTGGAGAGTCTTGGCGTTTAAAAAGCCTCGACCTCCACAACTCCGCGGGATATACAGTCTCATAACCGAAGAACGTGGGTGATGCATTCGATATGCCGTCAACTATGACATCAAAACCGGCATGACCCAACCATTGAAGGCACGCACCTTATTTCCGCCTGATAAAAGACTATTAAATACTTTTCTCAGGCGGCCAAAGAAGCGCTCCTTCAACGATTGCTTCATGTCAACAGAAATGATGCCTTGCGCTTCCGACCTACCCAAATACTAGTAGGTTTCGGTCGCTGAGAGGGATTTAAGATTTATGGTATCTGAGAGCTGGGTTCCCGCAGATTCCACAATCCCCCCTCGCTTTACATGCATGACCGCACATTTGTCCACACCAAATTCCATCCTGATGGCGCTACTGAAAGTTTCTGTTACCTTCAGTAGGTCCATCAGTTGCAAATTGTTGGGGGCAAAGAGTATCAGGTCATCCATGTAAAGAAGGTGAGATATAACCTGACCACCTCTCCTCAACCGAAGGCCCAGACCTGAATCCTCCAGCAGCGTGCTTAGAGGATTCAAGGCTAAGCAAAACCAAAGTGGGCTCAAACTATCGCCCTGAAAAAAAACCACGCTCTATCCTTATCGGTTCGCTGTTCCTTTCGATATGCCAACATCCTGGATAGCGAAGGACTGTCCTCCATTGCCTCATACACGACATCAGGAAGGTGCGCAGAGTTGCATCTATTTTATACAACTCTAGCACCCTCATGAGCCATGTATGTGGCACCGAGTCATGGGCCTTCTTATCCAACATGTCGACATATCCCTTCGGGAACGGCGAACCTGTTGATTAATGGCCATATCAATGAGAAGTAGCTCCTTAGTACCGCGGGACCCATTCCTACATCCATTTTGAGAAGCGGACATGATCGAATTGTCATCAATGTGTTTGCAAATTTTAGCTCTCAAAATGGATGTAAGAACTTTATACAATGTCGGAAGACAGGTAATAGGTCTATAATTTTTGGGCTCCGCAGTACTACCCGATTTATAGGGCAGGTGGGTGATTCCAGTAGTTAAGAACTCGGGCAGCGACCCTGATTCTAAAGCTGACTGGAATAGGGCCGCCAAGCGAGCGTGCGATCTCTGGATCCACTTAATCCAGAAGTTGTGCAGTCCGTCCGGCCCTGGAGATTTCCAGTTAGGCAACGGACGGACCGCACGAGCTACGTCTTGGGGGCTGATAGTGATAGCCCCCATTTCTGGAACTGGATCGCATACTCGCTCGACCACCCGAGTCCATTCACCCTCGGTGTGGCTGACAGGCACCGACCAGATGCTGCGCCAGAACGAGCACATGGCGTCATCATCCGGCAAGCGCGTGTCAGCCACACCTTGGTCCGGTTGCTCCCAAGTCCTATAAACCCACCTTTCATCTCTTTGGAATGTGCGATTCAGAGTGTATCGTTCCACCCGCCGCTTATACCTACGAATACGGTTTGCCCATGCATACACTTTTTGCTTCAGGAAGTCGATGCGTTCTGTGATACGGGACATATAGTCTCGAGGACTAATATCAGTCCCCGCAAATGCCCGCTTCACAAAACGCATCACTCGAGGGCGATTGTTGCCCCCCCTGAAGCAGATTAGTTTGCCGATGAGTGTTCTGGCCCCACTAATACGTCGCTCAATTCTGCTTTGCCAAGCCGGTATGGCAGGTTTAGGTCGTGTAGCTCTGTCATCAGAATATTTGTCATGAGCTACACGACATGCCGCTACAGCCGCACAATACAGGATTGAGTAAGCATCAGTTAGGTCTTCGCAGTTATCAAAATAGTTTGACAACTGCGAATCCAGAACAGCCACCAGCGCCCTATTTCTGTTATGCATGGGCAAACGAGGTAAGCGTGGTCTAAGTTCAGACGACATGTACCGATATTCTCGAATCGCACCTTCCAAAGCACTCCTCATTTCCTCACTGCATTGGGTACTTACATTAGTAGCCACGTCATTACTCACTTCGTCAACGCGATGGAATAACTGACTAGACTGTGGTGGATCCACAGCCTGCGACGGAGGGACAATGACGTGGCTACTCTGCATTTCAGTTCGCAAGCGATCAAGTACAGTGTCGTCCAACATATGATTACGTTGGATGACCCGCACCTGATCCGATAATCGTTACGCCGACACGTTGACAGCCGGCTCAAGCACCTGAAACAGAGAGAGCGTCCGAACACGGTACGCGGTCAGGTTGTTTCCTCCCTCTGTAGCCCCATAGTATGAGCGCATGACGTTCTCGTTGATGGCTTGAGTCCATCGCATGCGCTGCATACTTCCGCCGGGAGCTGGGACCCTATCAGAGGCCGGTGGGCCTCGAGGTCCGAAACCGTCCGGCGGCCGGCGTCCTCCCCGTCGACGAGCAGGTGGTGGCGTCGTGGGCGGAGAGAAGTTCTCGTCGCTGTCGCTCGACGCAACTGCCACGGCCGGTGTCACAGCACTCACGATGAGGCTGGATTCCGGCGGCGGCGAGGCGGAGCGGGGCGACGAGTCCGGAGGCGGTAGGCGTGCACGAAGAGCAGCAGTTGATCTTGTGATCATAATACGTTTTATAATTCCCTCATTGTCATAAAAGTTTAAGTTATAGTTATTATTATTAATTAAATAAAAGCTTTAAATTAAATGATAACCTGTTTCTCAAAAACAGATTATAAATAATATAGATAAACCTTTGTTTCTTACATAGTAATTGTTACTTTTAATTAAGTAAATAGCTATAATAGTAGATTGTTGCATCGAGCACAAAGTGAGTTATTTATGCACTATATATATACTGTGGTGCGGTCCATGGCCCTTTACGGGGCCCCGGTGTGGGCGCGTTCTTTGAGGCGGCGAGCCGCCCACTACCTGAACGCGCCCCAGAAGGTGGTAGCCGTAAGGCTGATCCGGGGGTACCGCACGATCTCCGGCGAGGCGGCGAGCCTCTTGGCCGGATTGCCGCCATGGGATCTGGAGGCGACAGTCCTCGCGTGCCTGCACGAATGGCGCGCGGAGGCACTACGCCGGGGGGAAACTCCGCTGCCGCGGCAAATTGTCGCTCAGCGGACAGACCTCCGGCGCGATCTCATGGCGACATGGAGAGAGCGACTGTCGCAACCCCGTGCAGGGCACGCCACAATAGTGGCGATAAGTCCCCTCCTTGAGGAGTGGCTAGAGAGGCGCCACGGCGCCCTCACCTTCCGCCTGACGCAGGTCCTCACCGGACACGGTTGTTTCGGGAGGTTCCTGCACCGAATCGGGCGGGAGGAAACGCCCGGGTGTCACCACTGCGAGGATCGGCCGGAGGACACGGTGGAGTACACTGTGGAGCTATGCCCCGCTTGGGCTGAGCACCGCCGTGTCCTCGTAGCGGCGATTGGCGACGGCGACCTCTCGCGTCCGGCCCTGGTTCAATCCATGGTCCGGAGCGAGAGGGAATGGGAAGCCGTCGCCTCCTTCTGCGAAGCAGTCATGCTAGCGAAGGAGGTGGCGGAACGTGAGAGGGAGAGAACCTCACGTCCCAGCCGCCGCGGGAGACGCCCCGGGCGTCGGGGGGCAACCAGTGGCCCTCGGCCACCGTAGGCGCGGGCCTGTGGACGGTGAGTATTGGGCTAGCTCACCGTCCGTCCGTCTTATGACGACTGGCCGTGCCGACGGCGCGTTCGTGTTCCACGCGCGCCTCAAGGAGATGGCAGCAAATCGGAAGGGGTCCGAGAGGGCCGATGCCTGCCAGGGCTGCGGGTTGTTCGAAAGAGATACCGTGCCCCTGGAACGCAAAGGGCTAAGAAGGAACATGGATGGGTTTTAGTCAGTACAAGTCTGACACTCCCTTCCGCTCCGCCCAGAGCGGAAGAAGTCATTTGACGAATACCCACACTAAAAAAAAAAAAAAAAAATGGCTTCGTGAAGGGTCCGTTTACACCTTGTATACTTAGCTCGACCTGTCTAGGAGATCGATTTTCAGCCCCTTCCCGCTACGCCGTATCGGACCCTGTGAACACTTTGTCCGACTGCTCAGTCCGATCAATCGGACCACGTGAACTTTTTTCCTTTTGGTCCGACTAATCGGACCAAGTGGAATCACAAATTCTCGTCACCATTAAATATTCAGTTGAATACTATTGTAATTTGGCAACTTTATGTCTTTACCACTCCTTCAAGTTGTGTAGGCACGGCGCGTAATAAAAGTACAAATTAAAGGCATTGATTGACAAATATTTTATAAGAATTATAACAGACAGATCAGATAGCAAAACCCATTCAAAAAATCCTAGAACTCAACTATAAATTGCTATATGATACTTTATTACTCAACTACAACACGTTTCATGTTTTGTTTACGTACAATCTATAGATGCACCTCATCAGCTCATCGGTCAGCTAGATCCGTCGACCAACATCATATCGCCGCGCGCAGCTTAAAAAGAGACAACGCACTGCCCTGCTTTCTGCCGGACCCTCGCTCGAGCCAGTCTGCGATGTTGCGCCTGTATTTTTAAATCAGCCCCTAAATAATGAAATCATTCAGATCCTGCCTGTCCCGCTGCCCTCCCCAAGCCACGCACTAAGCCGAGGCCAGCACCCCGTAGGGTATGCCCTTAGCGAGTTATCGCCTAGTTTATAAGTATTATGCCCTAACTGGAGGCCTTACACAGGCAACCTCAGGATAGGTCTGTATGCCTTCGGTTGCGGTTCGACTTCTGAGAAGGACGTCTGTCGGTCCTGTAAGTGTCTCAGACCGTTCACAGTTATTTAACCAAGGACTTTGCATTGTCAAAATAACAGGGATCTTTAATAATAAAATAATAAAAGTTTATTTCGGAACAAAAACAGTAAGCTAGGTGCAACAGGTAAAACGATGGTGGCTGCAAAAGTATAAACTGTTGCGCAGCTAAAAACGCCCTTTCCCAGACACAGAATGGAATGATGTCGTAATCTTAACTAGGAATTGTTAGACGTGATTTTAACTACGAATCAAGTTTCATTTTGCATTTCGTCTTAATTAATGGATAGATGTGTTAAGCTTTTGTTTTGTTGTATATTTTTAACTTATGTGTTTGTAATGACGACTTGCACCTACAGTTCTACGAGACTCACGTTATTAATCCTATTCGAACGGCGTGTAAAATAGCATTTTGGATCATAGGTAAGTTGGCTGTGTTTGTGATGAACAGCTTGAAGGATAAATAGTTGTCTGACGGTAAGGACCTGGCAGAGGGTATATAGACTGTTTTACCGGCACCACCCCAGACCGTTTGGCAATACCCTAGAACAGACTGAGTGAAAGCGAAGTAGACGGTTATGAAAAAGTTAAAATAGGCGGCGCCTCTGAGCTTAGGAAACTCCGAGCATAGCCCTCTCCATTGCCCTTTGGGTGACTTTGAGCCTTCTGATGAGGCCCATTGTGAGCGGCCACGTTTCGGTCCCATATGTAATCACTGGCAACACACACTGGTCATCAACTTTCGTCTTGAGACACTGCGGTAAGTTGGACGAGAAGATACCACGCAGCTTCCCGAATGCTGCCCAGCCGAGTCGGATTCGACGATTGACCTCTTTCTCGAAGTTAGACCTACCCAACTGGACCGTTTGTCCCAGGTAGACATAATCGTCTACAACTTCGATAGTAGAGTCTACGATCTTGATAGGAGTGGGTGTTACATGGGCATTCAACATGACCTTGGTTTTGTCTATGTTCATTTTAAGACCCACTCTTTCGGAAGCTCTACTGAGGTCATCGAGCATTGTACTGAGGTCCTCCATGGTCGCAGCCATGACCACTATATCGTCGGCAAATCGAAGGTGCGACATGTACTCGCCATTGATGTTGATGCCTAGCCCTCTCCAGTCCACAACCTTGAAGATATCTTCCAGTGCAGCGGTGAACAGTTTCGGAGACATGACGTCTCCCTGTCTCACACCTCGCTGCAGAAGGATAGGTTTCGAGGTCTGGTCCTGAAGTCGGACTTACATGGTGGCGTTTTTGTACAAACACTTCAACACCTCGATGTACCGTTAGTCAATTTGGCACCGTTGGAGAGACTGCAGTACAGCCCAAGTCTCGATCGAATCGAAGGCTTTCTCGTAGTCCACAAACGCTAAACAGAGAGGCAGGTTGTACTCTTCGGTCTTTTGTATAACCTGTCGCAGCGTATGTATGTGGTCTACGGTGCTAAAACCTTTTCGGAATCCGGCTTGTTCGGGAGGCTGAAAATCGTCAAACCTGCGCGCGAGACGATTCGTGATGACTCTTGAAAACAACTTGTAGATATGGCTCAGAAGTGAGATGGGCCTATAGTTCTTCAACCGGGCTTTGTCGCCCTTTTTGAAGAAGAGTACCACCACACCCCTGCACCACGCCTGTGGCGTTTTCCCCTATGACGGAATCAAACAGCTTCTGAAGGGCCTTAAGTACCGGTTTTCCACCCGCCTTCAGAAGTTCGGCCGTAATTCCATCATCACCCGGTGCCTTGTTGTTTTTAAGCTGTTTCAGAGCCATCCTAATCTCGTACAGGCTGATGTCCGGGATGTCTTCGGTGTAGTGTCGGGTCAGTCTAGCTCTTGGGTCATTCGCTAGATTTACAACGGGTTTCCTGGTTGACGTGTACAACTGCCCATAAAAACTCTCGATCTCTTCGATTCTCTCGAAAATTATTTTTGTTTTGTTATAATTATTTTGCAGTAGGTAGGTAAATCTGTCTTACATATTTTTTTTATTACTTTCGTGTGACTTTTCTATATTATTATTGAAAATTGTTTAAGTTTCAGTAAGTTGTGTGTACTTGTAAGGTATTTGTTGATTGTATTTTTAAGAAAATTACCTACGCAAAACCAAAGATTCTTTCATTTTTAGACAATTATTCCAAATCTCCACTCATCTTAAAAAGTGCTCATTTTGCGAAATTCACCAATAGAAGTGCACCAGTTGCGAAGTGTGCCATTTGAGAAGTGCACCAGTTGCTAAGTTCACCATTTGAGCATGGTGTACAAGTTGAGATGTGCACCAAATGCGTCAAACCCAACGTCGAGAGGAGTAGCTGTTCTACGTAAACAGGCATAGAAATAACGAAGGCATGGCCACGAATCACGAAACAACGCAAAATAAAGAAAGTAGTATGAAAGTTCTTCGTAATAGTTTTGAGTACATAGGTACGCCTGGTTCTGTATAGTGTCGGACGTAAAGAATAGCAACATCCCATATCTTCCCGTGGGTGTCGTAAGAGCCGACTAAGGGACTTTCCAGAGAATGCGCAGCAGCGTTCTCTGCGTTTTTCTAACAACCGTACTGCGATTGCCAACCCGCCTGCCAAGCGTGGCGATTATGGCAAAACCCCCATTTTATGTCAATGTGGCGAGACTTGGGGGAGGCCTATGTTCAGCAGTGGACGTCTTTCAGCTGAAATGATGATGAGGTACGCCTGGGCTATATTTTCACTACAAATAAGCCAATAGCACTTGCGTAAACACTCTGGTTATAAAGACTAGCCTAGTTTTAAAAAGCAGCAACTGCAGCAGTTACCCCACTGCAAATATGATTGGCAATGTGATGAAGCCAGCCATTGCGGGGAAGATATCGCCCGTACAAACACGTCCACTAGTCAGCACACTTTTATTTTAAATAAAACGAATTAATATAAAATAATGTTTTTATTTCGCACGGTCAATGAAAGTTCATTTCGGAAATGAAACGTGACAAATTAATTAAGTTGTCATGAAAATTGTTTAACTGATGTTATTCACATTTTAAGCTCATCATATATGTCCACGGTGTTTTCTTCCATGGGATAACTATAATCAATACTGTTAGTACAGTTAGATTGTCACGTCTGTAAATATAATACGTTTTGCATAAAAATATGCTAAAAACAAATACATTTTGATTATTGACTTAATTAATATTCAGAATCATCATGGTTTATTGTTAATTAATTAACATTAGCTATGTACGATAAAACATAATATTGTCAGATATATTGGAAGTATCTATCTACGTAAAGACAGTGTATATTGTCGGATATATTAGCCTAACTGATACTAAAAAGGTCTTGCTAATAAAGTAAAAATAATCTTGTGTTTTTAATAGGGTACATAACACCACTTATAAATTGACTAATACGCGATTTCGCCATTGATAGTAGACGTACATATGTCAATGGAAAAGTGACGTCACTAAAACAAATCTAATTTTACAGTTATTTGAAACCAAGTCGAATTTCAGAACAATAGATAAAGATTTTTAGAGGAAAATTGTATCTTGGAATTATTGGTGTCAACTACCCTATTTACAAATACTTAAATAATTTCACTTTGACTCTACGCTAATCTGAAATACAGCACACTATAGATCGTTTTTAACTATAGAACTGGAGCTACATCACTACGATGTTAATCTAGTAGAACTAAAAAACATGTATTGTAATCATATAGCTACAAAATATTAGTAATTTGTGCTTTAAGGGAGTGACCGCACTTATCGACGCGAATGGGCTGGAGCCAGACAAAAAGAGCTGTATGTCCATGCAATAAAAGCGAAAAAGACTTTATTCGGCTCGGTTAGGAAGACGAGACACGACGGCTCAAACTAAAAGCGTCAAGTGTGGTGATAGTTCAACTCAAGCCGATCGCGTCGACAAGTGTGGTCAATTCCTTAAGTCTCCGGTACTATTAATTGATAGCGCCTATATGAGCGCAGGCTACATGAATAGTACAGTAAATAACGTTAAAATAACTCAATCAGAATGAAGCTCACCAATCATTTATCACTTAAACTGATGCTGATATTATTCCCATTCTATCTTATGATTATGACTGTAAAAAAAATTAAAATACGTAAGTACAAGGAATCTCGAGGCTCAGGCGCTTATTATAATCTATATATATATATAAAGGAAATTACGTTTGTTAGTCTAACTAAAACTCGAGAACGGCTGGCCGATTTGGTTTTGAAATATTTGTTTAAATTTTAAACCTTAAAACTAGCGTAGGGTTGAATAGGTTAGGATAGATAGGGTAGAATCCAGAGGCGACGGATTCGGGGACATCCGTCGACCCAATGTCACTGGACCCGAGACGGCGGCGTGTTGTGATCCACGCGCACATCTCATAGACGTAACGGGGGAGTACACCTCACTCCCCCCAAGGACGAGGCCCGCACAGGTTAACCGGGCCGGCACTAGTCCGGAGCAGCGGAAGTCACATTAGATCCCACTGCCCCCTGACGCAAATTTGGGAGGGAACACCGGTGTGGTTTTAGTCAGTGACAGACCCCTCTGCTCTCCTCAGGGCGGAGGACATCCATCGAGGATTTCCACATCGTCAAAAAAAAAGGTAGGGTAGGTAGGTAGGTTGGGAAAAAGTGCATTGCAACGCATGCCGGGTACAGCTAGTATTACTATAAAATATATATCTCCGAATTCAAAACGTATTAAAACGTAAAATTATACATAAAAAAACATGGTCGATCGAGATTTTCTTAAGATTCTGGGGAATGAACAGATTTATGTATAGAAATTGACATAACGATCGTAATAGACGCTTGAAGAATTATTTTTTTTGTGACAAGGTTTAATTACTTTCCATCATAACCTTTTTTTTTTTAAACACATTGACATAAATAAAAAAATACAAGTAAAAATTTGATCGTTGAATTAGGTAGCATAGCCGAATAGTTTAAGACAGCCTTTGACGAGAGGACCTTTAAACTCGCTAACTAATTCACAATGCGAACATGGAAGATCTCGTAGTATGCACAATTTATAATAATAACTATATTTATAAACATAAATTATATATATAAAAACTTCTACGTATATAAACATCGTACTATTTATACTATTCATTTACTAAGTATTCATTGTATAATTTTGAGGACTTATCTGAGATAATTTAAACAAATCATCTCAGACCACAACATTATTTCTGTGATATTTTTCGAGATTATTATGCATAATACGTTTGTATAATAAAATATTACTACATAATATATGTTTTGACTAAAAAGTCACCTAAGTATGTCTTATACGTAGAAAAATAACATCATTATAACAATAATTGAATATTTATTTTTGACTAAATTTATTTATTAGAATATGTTTGCATTAGTCTTTTAAGTAATTCACACCTATGTAACATTAGCAACTAACTCAACTCGAGCATATTAACTGCTCGAATCAACATAGCAAAAATATATATTATAAATCTTCTTAGAGAATAAAACCAAGCAACTACATTTTGTTTATTGTCATTATTTTACAAGTCTTATTTTTGTAATTGTAAACAAGTTTGAAACATTTCATAAACGTTTTGCTACAGTATCTAAATATTAAAAGCGAATATGTAAATAATTAATGAGGAAAATTATTTCTCAAATCACTCTACAGTAAATGATGTTTTTGATTTCGTACAAAGGAGACTGAAATATTACGCTAAGTGAATGCATGGATACAACGACGTTTAATGATTTGACGAGAAAATACGGTGATAAAGATACTTGAAATATTTAGTAGCATCACAACTCGTCTTTCACCTTGGAGTGCTGGGTGCAGAATTCGAACATGGCGTCGGCAGTCCTTGCACCGTCATACTCGGCTACGACGGCCCCGCTCTCGTACAGTTTAAATGTGGGAAGAGTTTGGACGTTGGCGATGTCAGCAACTTTCGCGTTCTTGGATGCGTCCACAGCATAAAGCCGCACTTTGCTGTTGTTCTCAGCAAGCCGGTCAGCTGTCCGAGTGTACTCTGGCTTCGCGTCCACACAGTGTCCACACCCTGCCAAACAATTTTATTGTTTTACATACCATAACATCACGGACGTAATCCCCGCAGGGTTAGTAGGCAGAGGTGGACCTCGCTGTACACCCACATTTCGCCCGTTATGTTTAAGCCCCATGTAATAGGGAGCGAGCCTATTACTATCGACCGGGCACAAATCCAGACTCCATATCTACTGCTGAAAAATTCCGGGTGGAAAAACCCAAAAACATTTTGCCGGACCCGGGAATCGAACCCAGGACCAGTGCATTAGCGCTTGCGACCACTAGACCAAAGAGGCACTCCAGTTTATTGTTTCAATCACTTCAATAGGGAAACCACCAAAGGCTAGTTGACAAACTTTCGAGAATTGCTTAATAATTATGCATTATTATATTTAAATATATAATTTTTCGAAAACCTAACATTTATATTTAAAAATATTTTAAGTTTAAAAATTGAGAATATCGCTTGACATTGTTATGGCGACTTCAGTGACGGACGTTACGCCTTGGCAAATTTATACCACACAATCTTCTTCACTTGTTCCAGGTTCCTTAATGTTGGAAAGCTAACGACTTCTGTTGCAGACTGTACAGTTCAGATTTACTCCGAGCAAAACCAATTCCTTAAAGCAGATCGGGCAGACTGGGCCCAGAAATGTGGCACTTTCTAACCTACCTTAAATTGAAGAGGGATCAATATCAACAATTTATTAAATGCCAGCGTGACTAATCTAATCCATCGAATAAAAAAGTTATAGCAATTTGAAAAGTCCAGTAACTACCTGTACAATTGCAATATAATATTATGGTGCTATAAAACTTATTTGTGTAACTTTTACTTTTTTGTGCCCTGTCAATTCTGTCATTCTTTTAAGACAGAACTGACACGTTTCCCAAATTACCACCATTATAATCTGACAAAATTTTAAAACGTGAGAACACCATCATCGGCGTTAGTATGTTCGATCGTCAGTTGTTCGTTCATGACGGCACACAGTGGAACGAATGTATGGGAGCGGTTGGACGTAGACATGTCCGAAAAATAAGAGTAAAATTATGACAAACTAATGATGCCATCTTATTCGATTACTTAATGCCTTCATAAATTGTGGTGATGAATTTCTTCATAACTCCCATATTTCGGGAGTAATTTGAGAAAATGTGAAATTTTACTATGAAAATGAGTGTATCGAGCTCTCTCCCTCCTGATTCCGGGCTTGTTTCAAGTAGCGGTCTCTAATATCGTAATGCTATTACTAAGAGCTATATTTAATACTAAGACACATAGTGCGCCAAATGTGCACTTTCTGGGATAAAAGGAAATGAAAATTTAAAAAAAAAAAACGTTTTTTCCCCATTTGTATTTACTTTAAACCGCAGACAGACTTATTAAGAGGTCTATAAATATATTATATATATACAGAAATATATATTAACAAAAATATTCACAAGAACTGATGAGAGTATGACTTTTAAGTAAGTTGATAATAAATTACCTAGTTTCATTAAAAGTACAATAAATAATTAAGATGTAAGCTCTAATTTACTAAGTTACACATTTTAAAACAATAACATCATTTAATTATCTTCGTCATCATCATCATCATCAATTAATTCAAATTCAGAATCGATGTCCGCTAAATCATTTATGTTAACAAATTCGATATCACTTTTCTCAGAATCCGTAAGCTCATAAAATTCCTTAAAAGAAGATTTTTTTACAAACTTATTTCCTTTTGGACGGATACTTGTAACAAGTGGATCAGAAGACAGTAAAAGATTGTGCATAATATCTTCATTGCATGAGATACTGCTATGCTTTCGAGAATGCCCCTCTCTATATTTTCTAAAATCTTTATTTCTAGCCTCAGATGCCTCTTCGGATAGAAAACCAATGGGCACAATTGACATGTTCTGAACTATGTCTGGCCCATGCATTAAAATTTTATGAAGTGAAGAAGGCATATAATACCATGGGTATAACTCCACGTAAAGCTTAGCAGTATCAAAGCAGAACTCTCGGAATTTAGTTACGTTGATCTTCTCTCCTGATGAAATACACTGCAAGATCACACAGATTTTTCTTAAAAGCATAGCATCTATTCCGGTCAGTTCAGCAGATTTAGTGTAGTTTTCAAAAAATCTCCTTGCCGAGTTGCCATTGTTGGTGGATCCACTGCCTTGTTTCACAACATCGAGAAGTAAGCCCGTTTCTCTTCTTACAGCCTCTTGAACTCTTTTCTTCCTGTCATCAACTTGCCTTTTTGCTATATCACCCCTTACTTGCCATGATTTTATGTCTAATTTGTAGGAAATGTGTAATAAGCATTCCATTGAGCGAATCCAAGCGTGAAGGGTGCTTAAGCTATATTTATACATGTCCTCGTTTGCGTGTTTATCTTTGATTAACTCTAAATTATTCATTTCTTTAGGACAAGCCTTGCATATGTCACACACTGAAGCTGCTGTATTGGATATAATGGAATGAATTTTACCATCAATCATTGTCAACAGCAGTTGGTGTTTGACACTAATTCCATCAGTGATGGTGGATGGAGTTAAGGCTTCAATCTCTGCTTCGATTTCAGCCATCTCTCTCTGCACATTTTCTTTGGTTTCCTTTATAAACTTAAACAATATTGGCCGGCAAAATGAAGTGGAAGATGGTCGCTCGTTTTCCCAAATTGTTACACCTTTTGAGACGAGCCGCAGTGGTACAAGACTAATCATAAAATTACTAGCAAGATCGATTTGCTCATCTTCACTCGTCCTTTGATGATAAATGCTTTGGCTAGATGATCCGTCAAAACCCCATTTGCTGGTCAATACGAGCTGTTGATTGGGATCAACAGGGGTTTCTAACGACCTAATAAGTCTTCTTGAGGTTAAATCCATCAAGGCTTGTAATTTGATTTTTGCAGAGCTCTCTGTAACTGTGAGATCTTCTTTGGCCGGATAGCACTTAATTTTTTCTTTAACCAACATGTAGTAACTCGGGTATTGAAGAGCTCCTTCTTGAGTGTTGAAATCCCGAAGAGTGTTATAGCGCCATTTCGATAAGTTCATCGATACATAAAGAGCCAATGCCTTCAAAGGGGATATTTCCCGTACCTGAATTGATTTACCTTCAATGAAGGCTTTGATTTTTGAGGCCTCTTCTGGATTCTCCGTCAAGTATTTCATAACATAAGCTGTATCGCTTTGTCCTGCCTTTTGAAGCGCCCTTTCGGCCGAAAACATAATTTCAGCGCTGCTACTGCTGCATGAAAGACTATCTTCAGTGCGTCTTCTTTTTTGCCGGTTACTAAGGTCCTCAAAAGATTTACGAGGACTAGGATGTGTACAAGTTGAAGCATCAGATTTAGCAGGAGAAATTATGGGCTCGATGACGTCACTTATATTTTCTGTAGAAGGTTCCATATTTTCATTCTGTAATTCCGGCCATTGAATTGCAGCCTGTAGCCAAATCTCATGTTTCTTCCGAAACTTATCTGTGCTTCTTCCAGACTGTGTCCATTTTGCATAAATGCGGTAGCAAAATCGACGACACCAGTCTTTTAAACTTGTTTCAGCACTTTCACATAACTGAACACAACTGTTATCTTTTAAAACACTGAACAAATAGTTAAAGTCGCGTAAATCTTTATGTGCGCGTGCGCATAAAGCAACGTGAATATCAAGATTTGTATTAAAATTTGGAAAATACATTGCGAGATTAGCTTGGATACAACGAGGTGTAAATCAACACTGATTTTAAAGTCGAGAAATCGCTACGCCCCCGGCAGGGGGCGCGGCTGGCGGGATGTGGGCAAGCCCTTTCCCCGCGGAGGTCAAAACTGTGCCCGTAAAAACGGGCACCTCCTTAGAGTGCCGATATAGGCATGGTATATGGCGAGTGCGTGTAAAAAGCGCGACCCGCCAGTGTGTGGTTGACATTATGTCCGGTAGGAGGCGCCTGCGGCGCTAAGCGCTGCGCGCTTAGCTACGGCGAAACTTTACCGTAGCGAGCGCCGCTATCTTCACGCCACCTCGGCGGTCTGTCACCGTCAGGTGAGACCTCCGGTTGCCCGGGGGAGGCCTGGCAGGTGCAGTCCTGGCCAGAGGTGACTTTGGGGCGCACCCTACCGCTGAGGATGATGGCCCCCGCCTGCAACGCTCTCAGAGCTAGCCGATCACGCTCCAGACTGAGGGGCCGTAGTGAATGGGTTTGAGCGGCAATGTACTTGCGTAACACCGCTCATGTAGCGAACGAATAGCGAGCCCGCGCCGCACGTTCGTCGCGTAAGTATTTATGCATGTTGAGTAACATGGGTGTCTGGTCGGGCGCGACGTGCCTATATTAACTTAGAACACGACGCGCTTCGAGTGAGTGTTGTGATTGTGGAGTCTTATTGGTTGGGTAAATCGCGTGTAGATGGATACGACTTACCCGAGTGAGTCAATCAGGGGGGGGGATGGTTAAGTCACATCCGCAGGCAAGAGGTCGCGCGGCAGGCGACGTGTGCGCTTAGCTCGCCCCGCGTCAGGCGGGCGCGTGTGCCATGGCGCTATTTGTGCCAGGTGGGGCCAGGCAGAGGCGTCAGCGCGGGCGAACATGCTCGACGCGAGGCGGCTACAGAAGTCGTCCAGGCTCTCCATGTTCAGGTCCCGCTGTATGGTGGTGTTCCTCACGTAGCGAGGGGCGGCGACGATTGTCCGCAGCGCAAGATTTTGCTGCGCGCGGAGGGATTTCTTGGATGACTCGCTCGTGAGGGCGAACCAGGCTGGGGCGGCATACGTTATTAGTGGGCGAATGTACGTTTTGTACACGCCCAGCTTGGCACGCAGCGGGAGGCGGGATGAGAGCACTGGGCGCAGCAGGAAGCGGGCGTTCCTGCATTTGGCGATAGTGCCACGGACATGACTTACCATCGTGAGCCGGCGGTCGATGGTGACCCCGAGGTACTTGGCCTGGGGCGTCCATGCGACGTCGGCTCCTTGTAGTGTTAAGGGTGGTGGGAGTTTAGTGCCGCCGGTAGCAAGCGCCTGCGTCTTACCCACGTTCACCGACAACCTCCATTTTGACAACCAGTCAGGCAGCAGATCGAGCACGCGCTGTAGCTTGACGGCCGCGTGCCGCGTATTTAGCGATGTCGCTATGTACGCGGCGTCGTCGGCGTACAGCGCGAGCGTGGTGTCAGGTGTGGTGGGGATGTCGTCGGTGTAATGTGAGTAACAGTAGGGCGAGACGCAGCTGCCCTGCGGCACTCCCGCAGCGATCGGGCGGACGCCCGATAACGCGCCGTCGACCACCACCCGGAAAGTCCTGTTGGAGAGGAAGGAGGAAACCACCGTGACCAAGCGACGAGGCGTGCCAGACTGGGCCATCTTGTAAAGAAGGCCGGCATGCCAGACCCGGTCGAAGGCCTTCTCCATGTCGAGGAATACTGCTACTGCTTGCTCTTTTTTGTTGAGCGCCGCGGCTAGCAGATGCAGTACCCTCGACAGCTGGAGCGTCGTGGAGTGCTCGGCCCGAAACCCAAACTGTTCCGCCCGAGGCGAGAAGTGCTGTTTGAGGTGTCGCAGCAGGAGCTGCTCGAATACCTTGGAGGTAGAAGAAAGAAGCGTGATGGGCCGATAGCTCTCCGGCTTCAGCACGTTCTTATGCGCCTTGGGCAGCATAATGACGCGCCCTTCCTTCCACGAGGTCGGGAAGGCCCCGGTGCGCAGTATGCCCGTGTACAGGCGCGCCAGCGCCGCTACCGTGCGGTAGGGCAGGTGGCGCAGCGCTGTGTTGGTCACACCGTCCGCTCCGGGGGCCTTCCTTAACCTAGTGTTAAGGATGGCGCGTCTAACTACGCAAGGCGAGAAGGAGATTGGGTCGTCATCGGAGGCTATCGGCTGGGCGAAGTACTCTCCAAGGTATTGCTCGACTGCTGCGATGTGCTCGCTGTTGACAGTCGGGTTTGGGACGAACTGACGCTCCAGGTGATCGGCGAAGATCTCCGCGCGGTCTGGCGCGGCGTATCTTGGCGCCCCGTCGCTATGGAGTAGCGGACGTACCGGAGCCGGGGCATGGGAGAGCTGTCTACACAGCTTATGTAGCGACGCCATGTCCCCTCGGCGGCATCGATACATTCCTCCCAGCTCTCGGTATTGAATTCCTGTAGCTTGGCCCTGACCATCTCCGCGTAGCGATTAAGCTCGCGTTTGTCACGTGGGCTGCCTGAAGATTGCCACCGCCTGCGAAGGAGCCGCCTGTGGGCGACCATCCGCTGTAGGTGGGTGGGCAGAGGCTTGTAAAGGAGCCCCTGTTGCTGCGTCGAAATAATGGTCGCCTCGTTAAAGGCGCGCTGGAAGCAAGCGGTGAGTTCTCCGGCTAGCCCGTCGACATCCGCGGCGGAGACAGTGGGCCAAGTAGGAGTGGTGCATCAGGGCCGGACACCATGTATCCATGGGCCTCTGCGTCGGCGAAGAGCCGCCTCCCTCCGGTATTCGTAACCCGACTATTCCACGCCGGGTTTTTCAAGTTGAAATCGCCAGCGAGGAGTGTCGCGTGTGGCGATTGGTAGAGTAGCGCCCGCAGCTCCGCTATGTCAGGCGGGGGCGCGGGCGGGCAGTAGCACGCGTAGATGTTAACATCCTCGCCGGCGATATGGAGCTGGACACCTAATGCATAGAAGGTGCCCAGTGGCGTCGGAGGGAGTGGTTGGTGAACGACTCTCCGGCTAATCAATACCGCCAGACCGCGGTAGGTTATGCCGTGTGGAGACTTCTCATCCTGTCTGTACAAGACGTAACCCGGGAACTTGATCTTGTCAGCTGGTCCCAGGTGCGTCTCGTTGATGAGCGCCACGTCGATTCGTTGGTCCTTGAGGAGGAGGCGGAATGGGGCGGCCTTCCTTCTGAGGCCGCGGGCGTTCCAGTGAATAATCCTCAACGAGCTAGTCATGGTATAGTTGAAGTAGCTTGGCGAGCCCGTCGAGGATTACCATCTCTATGTCCTGACCCTTACTGATGGCCTTGATGAGGTCCAGCAGCAGATTGATCGCGCAGGTGGTAAATTTCTTAGGAGGCGCGACACGACGCCGCTCTTGATCTCGGGCGCCGTCTTGCGGCTGGGCAGTGCTGGTGGGCGCCGCGCTGTGTGCGGTGACCGTAGCCATGTCTGTGGGTAGGGCGGGCTTTGCCGCCCGCTTCCCCTTCTTCTTGCCGGCGCCAGAGATGGCGTCGGATGTTGTGGCGGCGGTGGAGGTAGTGGCGGCTGCCGCGGGCGCCTGTGTCGTCGCCTGCGCTGGGACAGGGCCAGGATCCTCCCTGGGTTGAGTCGCGGGAGGCTGGGGCTTCTTCCCCCTTTTGTTTTTCCCCCCGCGCGGCCTCTTCTTCTTCCGCCTCGAGGCAGGAGCTTCGGTGTTGCTGGAGGGCCCGTTGGCTGTCGCCATCAGCGACGCGCTTGGGGCCTCGTGGGCTTCAGTGTTGGTGGCAGCGCTCTTGGGTGGGCGCTGTTGTTGTGAGATGGCGACAGTGCCCGCTCGCTTGTTCCGGACTTCTTTCCGGAACACGGGGCACGCACTGCTTGAGGCCGGGTGATCACCTGCGCAGTTCACGCACGTGGGCTTCTCTTCTTTGGGGCGCGGGCAATCACGGGCCGCGTGCTCCTCGCCGCATCTGACGCATGCGAGCGGGCGGTGACACTGGTGCGAGCTGTGTCGAAACTTCTGGCACCGGTGGCACTGAGCGGGCCCCTGTTTACTCCTCCAGGCATCTATGCGGACACCACGCATGCTAAGTAGCTCGGTGGTGTCGTAAATGCGTCTAAAATCTATTTGCCTCTTAAGGACAGCGTGGAAAAGGCAGCCGGGTCGTCCGCCGCGCGCTTTTATATTACGGACATATTCCGGCTCAAAACCACGCTGCCTTAACTCCTCCAGGATCTCCTCTGGGTCCGTGTCCGCAGGCAGCCCCCTAATGGCCACCTTAAGGCTACGTTCCGCTGGCAATGAGTAAGAGAACCAACTAAGGCCCTCCGATCTCTCCAGGTCCGTAAGGTACCTTTGGATCGCCCTATACTCATCCTCCGTTTCAGGCAGGAAGCGAATCCCGCCCTGAAAAGGACGAGCATTAGGGGGGTGACCCAAGATGGTCCTTATGGCCCTAAAATGAAAGGCCCAGTTGGGCATCCTTTCCACTACCAGCGGAGGGTAGCGTGGCTTGTCACTCTGTTTGGCTTTGGCAGCTGCGGCTGCGCTCGTGCCTTGCGCAGGGGCTGCGGCGGCAGGTGGCGTCACAGTTTGTGAGGCGTCGTGTCCGGTGGGCGAGCGGCGAGCCGCCTCGGCGAACGTCGGCGACCCGACCCCGGCTCTACCACGCGGTTCACGCTGTGGGAGCGGGGAGTCGGGGCAGATGCGCTTCGCCTCTTCGGCGGCTTCGTCGTCCGAGCTTCGAGGGCGGCGCTGGGCACGGGTATCGGGCCCGAGCGCCTTTAAGTTGTCGGTTAAGTGGGGGGAGGTAGGGGCACCTACCTCGATGTCCTCGTCCATGTCGCTTTCCTCGTCAGAGAAGCAAGGCGACCTTGGCGCGGGCGAATCCTGGGCCGAGTTACGCGGTGGAGGCGGCGACATCGGGCCCGTTGCAACCAGTGCTGCGGTGGCGGCTGAGCCTGCCAGCAAGCGGCGGGGTGCGGGCGATGCGGCACGCCCGACTCTCGGTGCGGCGGCGGCAGCGGCGGGCCGTGCCTGCGTGACTGGGCAGGCAGCGGGGCGCGACGTGGCAGGCGCAGCCTTGGTGTCGGCGGCGGCGGTGGGTGGGCGCGCAGGGCGCGGGTTTGCGGCGCGGGGCGCATGACTCACGGTCGCTCTATCCGCCTGCGCCTCGAAGCGTAGGGGGGGAGCGACAGCGCGAGCAGCGGGCGCGCGGCTACTAGTCCCGGGAGGACCCGGGGGTTGGGTGGGCACTGGACGGAACGCCGGTGGGCGAACAGGTACCGCCGGGGTGCGCACAGATGGTGGTGTAGTTAAAGCCGTACCTGGGCTGCTGCGTGGCGGTTGTGTAGGAGGTGAGGCCGGGAAGGCCCTCCTTCGCTCCACATCGCTGGCATCGGAGGCGTCTGAGGCACTGCCGGGCGTCGGGCTCCGAATCGTCGGTAGTGACGGCGCTCGGTCCCCCTTGGGGTTGGCTGGCACTTGGGTCCGTTTAGGCATCGTAATAGGAGTGGCCTAATCCGCAACCGCTACGGTGCTGCTGCACCGGGCAGCACGGTGGCACCCGCTGTGAACCCACAGGTTCTACGTACCCATGGGTACACAACTGGAACCTTTCCCGACGATAAAATGTTTTTAAAATAAAAACGCGGTTCGGGCGGTATGAATAAAAAGTTTGGAACGCGCCTACCCTCACTTCGATTTATAAAAAAGTGGGCGTCCGACCAATCACAGCCCGCGCCAGAGGTGGCGCAGGGGACTTCGGTGGCGGCCAGCGGAGGCCTGCTCACAATTCAACGCGATTGGGTCGCGCACTAAAAACTTTTCACTCATGGAGAGGCCACTAGCCAATCCACTGATTTTAAAGTTACTAATAGTGACCTATTTATATAAAATCCAGGTATCCCAGGTATCCTTTGTTAAATATTGCAAGGTAATTAGTTATTGTGATAATTAGTAAATGATGCATGCTAAATTAGTGTATTAAGAGCCATTTAGTAATTAAATAATAGCAATGTTCTTATCAGTAATCATTAGTGCATCAGTTTTATATGTAAACCTTAAGTCCCTAATTATATATCCTAATTAGCTTATATCTTCTCTAATTGGCTGCTCAGAAATGTTATTGTAATAAGGTAAACCTTTAGAAAAACGGTTTTAATCAACAAAATAAACAAAAAATAAAAAAATTGTGTTATAAAATAAACATCACTCTTTATCCCAGAAAGTGCACATTTGGCGCACTATGTGTCTTAGTATTAAATATAGCTCTTAGTATTAGCATTATGATATTAGAGACCGCTACTTGAAACAAGCCCGGAACCAGGAGGGAGAGAGCTCGATACACTCATTTTCATAGTAAAATTTCACATTTTCTCAAATTACTCCCGAAATATGGGAGTTATGAAGAAATTCATCACCACAAGTTATGAAGGCATTAAGTAATCGAATAAGATGGCATCATTAGTTTGGCATAATTTTACTCTTTTTTTTCGGACATGTCTACGTCCAACCGCTCCCATACATTCGTTCCACTGTGCGGCACTACCCGAGAAGCAACCGGAGTGTTCTCCTGTGTTGCCATGTCAGTTTCCTCATTATACTACATTTTATTTCATTTTCGTCAGGTATTGTTTTTAATTTGTTATCCTTATATCCCTCTTCCTCAAGTCGTGCTCCTCATTACTGAGGGTCGTGATCCACCCTAGCACACATTTTCCTTGACGATGTTTCGCCATCACTGTCTATTCTTGGCCAAGTGAAGCGCATCATAGACTTTCGTGTTATCCTTATATAATGGGCTACATAAATAGAATCTAATCTCGATACATAATAACACCCTCGCGGATAGGACAGGGTTATATTTCACATATTGTATAATAACATAAGCATTTTCGGTAGTAATTGGTATTTTGGAACTGCAGCTGTATCTTTTTTTTATTTATTGGTTTAGCGCTATGGATTCTTTGAATAAAATATTGTGGCTTATTGAGTCTTCATTTTAATGTAGGTTAGAAAGTGGTACAACGCTGGACGCAAGATCCTTACAAATGGCCCATTCCCTTCTTCTTTATTGCTTAAATTTATGAAACTATGAATGGATGCCTAAATATTATTGTTTTTACACATTTAAATGGCGTCTAGTGTAAGCGGCTTTAGTATTTGAAAAAAAAGTGTTTTTCTTACATGATGCGTAGAACATAACGAAGGACGGGTTGGCAGCGCTTATTATCTCTTGGAAGTCAGCGTCGCTGGTCATTCGGACATTGACTCCGAAACCTTCATCCTGTGACTTCACTAACTTCTGCGAGGTACCTACTTGCAAAGGCCCTTTACTGTGTATGAAAGCGACGAAGTCTCCTTCCTGTGGAAAAATACATTAAAATATAGCCTTTATAAAAGAAGAATAAAATACTAAAATCCCCATAGGTTAAGGACATGAATTTTTTCATGTATTCTAGCTTATGCCCGTGGTTTCGCCCGCGTGTAGTTAGGTAATTGCCCCACGGGATCATACTACAGGGATAAAAAGTATTCTCAGTGTTAATCCAGGAAATAAACATGTATCTGTGTGCCTTGCATATAGATACGTTCAGTAGTTTGTTTGTTGTCACAAGCCGAAAGTCTGACATCAAGATCAACTGTCAAAGATCTCCAAATGACAGCCGGGGCCAACGGCTTAACGTGCTTTTCGAGGCATGGAGGAAACTCAGTATGTAATGATGGTCACTCATCCACGGACCAACCTCGGCAAGCACGGCTTAACCTCCAGATCGAGCTTGGCTATTATTATTAAACCACTTACCAGATTTATGATCTGTATCACACCTATAAACCACACCTCTCTGATACACGCTATATTTAAAAATAAAGTAAGTAACTATCAGGGAAACCAAAGGTTCACGTAGAATACGTACGTAAGCAAATCCTCGGAATACCTCATAAATTTATAACTGGATTTCGTTATTCTAATTACCTTTCTGCCACCTGTGTATTCCTTCACAGTTTTATCGTAATAGCTAAAGTATTTGAGCGTGGGGTATCCCTTGACGTTGTAAGTAGCGCACAGTTCCTGGTCGCTGGTACAATCCACGGCGCCGAATACCACCATCAGCTCATCTGCGAACTTCTCTGCAGCCCTCACAAACTCCGGCTTAGTGCTTTTGCAGTGGCCACACCCTGAAAATGTGAGAAATTCTGATGAGAATAATTTATTATAATACCAAGCTGCTGACCGCGACTTCGTACGCCTGAAAATTTTCCGGGATAAATTTAAACCTTCCTCTTGAATCATTCTGTCTATTGATGAAAACCGCATCAAAATACGTTGCGTAATTTAAAAGGGAAGCGACTTTGTTTAATACTATATAAAGAAAAAAAAACCGGACCAGTGCGAGACGGACACGCCCACCAAGGTTCCGTACAAATTCAGTTTTGTTTTGCGCGTTAATGTGTTCTGTATGGTGTCGGATGTGAAGAATAGTACCATCCCATATCTTCCCGTGGGTGTCGTAAGAGGCGACTAAGGGACTTGCCAGAGAATGGGCAGCAGCGTTCTCTGTGCATTTGTAACAACCGTACTGCGATCGCCAACCCGCCTGCTAAACGTGACGATTATGGCAAAACCCCCCTTATGTCAATGTGGCGTATGTCCAGCAGTGGACGTCTTTCGGCTGAAATGATGATGATGATGCGCGTTAATTAAATCATAAAAATGAAGATTTTATTTTTTTAATTTAATTACAAATGTAGATTTCAGATTGGTTTTGATTTAGATTTTATTGATTTTCCCCTATAGTAGCGGAGCCCTAGAGGAGATTTCGGGATTTACTAAAGCGCGGCAGATTAATATACAGGGGGATATCTAGTACCCGGTTAAGTTCCTCCACCCAATACGAGCCCCATATATAAGGCCGCCCGTGAAGGATAAAGGACCAAATTAGTAAAAAAAAAATGATCATCAGAAATTCTCGAGCGCGTCAGATTAAGGTAGGTTGAGTTAATTACATGCTAAATGTGTATATTCCACTAATCTGACAATTAGAGAGTGACGTAAAGAAAGGAGAGGGCAGCAATGTTGTAAAAAAAAAACGTCATCTCGATATTCTCGAGCGTATTTTATTTTGAAGGAAATAATTCAAGGATAACGAAAAATATATAATCTGACGATTTCTGCAAGCCGAAATAACAAAAATTCGTCGATAAAGTTTAATGTATATTTCCCTCTCCGCGTTTCTATTCCTCTCTCACTCTTTGTCTATCTATTACTCTCTCACTCTGTCTCCACTCTGGTTTCTGTTGCCATGACGCCATCACTGTTGATCACAGAGACTCGTTCGTGGCATATTATTTGCAACGTGTTTCCAACGTTTTGGCTTATGTTATTTTAATATGATTTTACTGATGAAGATGATGATTGAATAAAAAAAATTGTTTCGAGCATTTTTTTTTCTTGTACATACAAGTAATCTACTTAAAAAACATATACTTTTTTATTTGCAAATTAATTTTCTGAGCTTTTCAATTAATTAAGTTCAATGTTTTTTTTTTTTTGTCAGATTAGGCGATTCCCTCTAGATAATTGTCAGATTATGAGACAGCACGTCTAGGACAGAAAGATGAACCATATATATCTTAATCTGACAGGCTTGAGTATTTCCAAATGGCGAATATCTTTTGCACATTATAATAATGGCCGCGAGTTTGCGTCACATCGGAATCGTAAGATTATTGAATGAGAGCTTTTTTTTTGGTTCACTTAACACCCCCTTAGAAAATCTGACGCGCCGGATATTTTTTTTTATTTTTTCATTTTCAACCCTTACGTAATATACATTCACCTGCATCATGCAAACGATCAGATTAACATACGTATATTATTAAAAATACGTAGGACATTGATGCTACCAATATCTGACACGCTCGAGTATGTCCACGCAACAGTATTTTTTTACATATTTAAAAATCTATAGCCGCTTCCCCCACCGATGAAAAGGTATACAGGGTGTTTGGTGCATCGTGTGCCAAATTGAAATGGTCGACTGGGGGGGTCATCTGCTATCCTTTCAAACCCCTAAACAATTATCATGCCCTGTGGATTTGTTTTTATCGACCTTTTATTGTTTTATTAAAAAAATACCCAAATTTTACATTCAAATACAATTAAAGTCGGCGGCGTCG
This sequence comes from Cerastis rubricosa, assembly GCA_949152445.1. NCBI lineage: Eukaryota > Metazoa > Arthropoda > Insecta > Lepidoptera > Noctuidae > Cerastis > Cerastis rubricosa. The sequence continues at coordinate 17,079,261 of OX424523.1, read as the reverse complement.
GCTCCGGAGGCGATTGGCCCTATTGAAGTAGTACCTCTCTAGTTGGAACCTCCGTGGCGTATACCAGCTCTTTGGCACATCTCTAGACATAAAAGTCTAGCGGAGATAAGTCTGGGGAACGTGCTGGCCATGCCATAGGGCATTGCGATCAATCCACGCATTGGGGAACACATCGTCACACAAAATTACTAAATAAATACTAAAAATGCAATTTTTATTTATTTCTATAACCCCCCTTCCCCCCCAAAAGAGAGACACAAGACAGATTTTACCTTATAAGAGTGAGATAACAGATTTTAATAAGTTTTTCAAGTATCATTTAAGCAAAAATATTTTTTTATATCATAATTTGGAATTAAATATTTTGTGACTAGATTCATAATTCTGGCGAATTCATAAAGTTGTAAAAAGATTTTTATGACTTATGGCACATCACTAGCAAGAAGATAGACTAGAGAAGTTTCGAGGGAGTTGGAAGATCCCGGTCGCTTTTGGTTTTTTTTATACCCATGTAAATAGCTGTAACATGGACAGCTTTAATTGAAGTCCGAAACTTTGCGTGAAAATTAAAAAAAAAACTAGATGGGTTATGTTACTAATTTTGATTTTAAAAGAACTGGAATACAGTACTTATCTAAATAAAATTAAAAGTCAGAGTCCACGATTTATCCTTTTTTTTAAATTCGTATTTTAATGGAAAATTTGGGTATTTTTTTAATAAAACAATAAAAAGTCGATGAAAAAAAATCCACAGGGCATAAGAATTGTTTAGGGGTCTGAAAGGAAAGCAGATGACCCCCTCAGTCGACCATTTCAATTTGGCACACGATGCACCAAACACCCTGTATATTATATTACATTTTTTTCTTATTATCATCTAAGCTTTGCAACCCAATAGGTCTCTATGACGCTCGAGTAAATCCCCATTTAGCACCGTGGGCTCCCCTACTACTATACTTGTAGTATAAGACGATATTACTTGCCAAATTTCATAGTTCTAGGTCAACGGAAAGTACCCTACAAAGGGGTTTGGGTAAAAGTGGATTTAAAAAGTCTGGGGCCACTAATGAAAAATCTTTTATTAGTAAGAACACAATAAGACATTAATTTTCTTCTATGAACAATTATTTCCAAAGTGCATCGGAGTCGAGATATACAGGGTGAACTTTTCAAGTGGGTGGAAGGCCTAATCCGAAACTATAAGGAATAGCGACCAACACTCAAAGGAGTCACGAGCCCGACTTTGATAAAAAAAACTAAAATTGCATCATTGGTTTTTTGAAAAATCAATATTCCTAGCCAGGAATAGAACCCGTTAATTTTGAAAAAATAACCAACCTGTATTATTACATCATTCGATAGTGTCGCAGCTAAGGATCAAATTCTGGGAAGTAATGATATACGGCAAACGATAGGATAGGGTTAATTTTTGGTAAAATACATAACAGTATGCAAACTGCTTAGTAGGAACAACGCAACTTTGACATCAGATATTTCAGCTCCGATATAATTTACGGAAAAACTCTTTCAGGGGTCATTATTATCATACATTCCACTATACGTTAGCAACAATTATCTTTGTGACAAAAAACATGCCACTGGTCCATACAAACTTACCCAATGCCCTTTGGATTCCCTTGAGAATGTAGAAATAAACGATTTTTGCGATATAAACGGCCGTATCTTTTTACGTTAACTTAGAATTTTGATTTTTTCGCTTCAAGGGACTATAGAATTGAGTTTACAGTTTTAATTTTAACTCGATACCTCCACGCATTCCCGAGATAAAGGGTCCTGACAGACAGACACACCATCGTCACATGCCTAGCGTTTCCCCAACTATGATGAGATCTGCTTCCAGTCTAACCGGTTGCAGCTGAATACCAGTATTTGCCATGGAGCGCCTGCCTATCTGACCCCCACAACCCAGTTAGTACTGGTCATACGATAATACGATACCCCTTGGTAAGACTGGTTGTCAGACTTTCGGACTACCAGTAACGACTGTCAAAGATCTACAATTGACAGCCGCGAACAATGACTTAACTTCCTTCTCGAGGCACAGAGGAAACTCGGTAAATAGGGGGTAATCACCCAGGCACGGAAAAATCTAGGCAAGCGCGACATAACCGCGCTTTCCCAACTATCTTGGTATCAGCTTCTGGCCTAACCGGATGCAGTTCAATACCAGTATTTTACATGGATGGTGCAACTGATCAACCCAGTCGCTTCATGTAAAATACTGGTACTCAGCTGCATCCGGTTAGACTGGAAGCCGACCCAAGATAGTTTGGGAAAAAACTGGACAGATGATAGTTTACTTTAGTTTACTCACACTGTCACTTACGGGATATTTTCCGTGATTATTGTTTACTGTGACCTTCCGATATTTCGACGCTGTTACAAGTGCTCGCGGGATGACTGGTGAATGTGGGTAGATGGTAAATAAATAATTAGAAGCAGACAAATCTGTCTACCCGCTTTTTAAGGGTTCCGTAGGCGAATGGCATAAAACTGAATCTTTATATATTCGTTATGTCTGTCTGTCTGTCCGTCCGTATGTCACAGCAACTTTATTCTGAAACTATTAGGACTATACAGTTGAAACTTGGTAGGTAGATGAATTCTTTGAAATGCTTCACGGTTTTAAATAAGGGAACTATATTTCTTGTCACCAAAATTTATATTTGTCATCAAAGTTGTATCACCTAGTAAATAGATCTATCGCCACGAAATATTTTCGTTCTCAGATAAACAAAAAGTGTTCCCAGGTATGAATTATCAAATAAATGTTGATACATGTGTAAAATAAGAGATGGATTACCAATAAAATTGTAGTGCATTAGATGAATATAAACTTCGTTCTTATAATAATAGTTTTATTACTTAAATAATAGCTTTGTGCTCGGAATGGTAGATCTGTCACTAAATAAATAGATCAGTTCCTTATTTCTATGAAGAAATGCTTTATACGAGACATTGGGCACACCGAATCGGACAGGTTAGGTTCGAAGAGGATGGCGGGGTCTAGTGAGCGAGCGGAGCGAGCGAACTAAGACCCCGACATCCCCTTCGTGTTAGGTTACTGTAAACCCTGCAGACAGAAATAGGAGCCCCGCGTAGCGGTGCTACGTCAACAACGCCTTGGTTTGGACCTGTGTGGTTTGGAGTTTTTATGTAAACATTTTTACATTGTTTGATGATTCAATTTTCGTGACACTTTTATTATTTTTAAACGTAATAAAATAACTTGATGATTGATATTATTTCCAAGTAATTCTTAATTAATATTTACGTAAGCGTTTTGATATTATTTGATGATTCAATTTAGGTGACAGATCTACTATTTTGGGAACAAATATTATTTATTAGGTCAATGAAAATGCATTTATTAGGGTATTGATAAAATCATACCCTTTAAATAATAAATAAAAATTTAAATTTGGAAAAAAATATAGATTCAGCGGGCTTTTCATGGAACAAACTAAAAACATTTTTTTTTTTCATGAAACCTATACGTGCGTGGGGGTGTCTATGGATAAGTCTTTAAAAATTACTTGTTCATTTAAAAATGACACGAGGTTCCTACAACCATTTTTTCTCAAAGTCAATCGTTTGAAAGATACTCTTTCAAAGTTGGAAAATGTGTGTGTGTATCTGATTTCTAAAGTTTGAGGAAAAGTCTGAAAAAAATTAGGATTGTAAAACGTAAAAAAAAAATTCAACGAAAATTGGTTCGAATAACATTTGATGTATATTTTTTGAAATATGGCCTTTTTCATCAAACTCCAGCAGTGACTTTGTCTTCCATGAATTTAGTTGAGCATCCTATAGTCAATACATAACCGGAGCTTACCATCCTTTTTGCGAATCAATACAATAGGACTTGCATACTCGGATGCCGACTCTCTGATGATACCGGCGCCGAGCATGTCATCTACCACATACTATGATACAACTTATGAATGAGCCTACAATATATTTTTAGTATACTGTTTAATGTTACGGAACCTAGTGTGCGTGTGAGTACGACTCACACTTTGCTGGTATTTTGTCTTTTTGCTACGCGACTACTGGCACAGAGTGAGAGTAATAGTTTAGTTATAAACCGTGAAAGATTGAACCCGTTATTGAGTTTATTGTTCTAAAACTTGATGATTGGCTCAGATTGTAAATGAAAACTTAGCCTTGTCACTTACAGGGTGCGTAGAACATAATGATGGCGTGTTTGACCTTGCGCAGTGTGTTTCTGAATGTCGAGGAGTCGAGGTGGCGCACGGGCGACTCTTCTTCCGCCCACGGCTTCTCGGGGGGCGGCGGTGGTGGTGGCTCTTGAGGGTCCTGTTGCAACAATAAAGCATAATATGGTTACCACTGCTGGGTTACAGGCCTCCTCTCTACGAGAAGGATTGGACCATAATGCCCGGCAAGGGTCGGCGGATGTCATATGTTTTCCATTTAAAGTTGTATTGCTGGCCCGTCATGCAATCTTCTCTGACGATGTTTTCCTTGATTCATTAAATGATATTAAATGATGTTTATTTTTGCAAAAAGATTTAAATATATTAGTTAAAACTACCGTTTGAAACGAAAAGAGTGTTGGTTGAAATCTCAAATAGCTCAACGAAAAGCGTCAGTCTGGGTTCGAATCCACACCCGACCACATTAAAACCGTGTCCGTCAATGCGACCGAAAGCAGAAAAATCTCATTTTCAGTTAAACGCTGAATGAACAACCGTTCATATTTACTTCATTCAAATAACCGTACTTGAAGGAAGCATAAGTTGATTGTTCGGTGTGTTTAACTCAATAAAGTAAGTAGTAGTCTACTAACCTTAATAAAGCTAATAATTTGCTCTTCTTGCCTGGCATGGCCCGCGTCGAACTGGTACTCGCCTTTGCTGAAGTACTTTAGAGTAGGATAGCCTTTAACCCCAAAACGAGATGCAAGATCAGGCTGTTTCGTCGCATCTACTGCTGCTAGAATACCGTCGATCTAAAAACATTAAATATTTATCACTTAGGGAACTCAATGCGTATAAATTAGTCGGAAAGCAAGTTTTATCTTGAGCTTATTAGTATTATATGCATAATACAGTCACATAAACATGTGTACAAGGTACGGTAGCTTGGACCCTGTTCCCGATACCGGTGGGCTACTATTTGATTTTATATAGGTATATTTAAAAACGTAAAAAATATGTTGTTAAAGTGGGAATTAAATTATTAATTAAGAGCTGTACGTAGCTTTCTGAGACATATTTATTATGGTTTAACACAGTCCAACATTATACTGCAGTATGTTGCCAGCAGACTGGAATGTTTGTGTGTGAATCGTTGCAGCAAGCTTTCTACACCGGTGTTGAGCTTGTAGCAGCGTTTCTCATATCTATAAGGCAGTGTTAGGTTAAGTCTGTAGGTTAAGTTTACCAACTGTCAAGAAATATTGTTACTAGCTTACTGAGTCCTGTTACTTATTAATATTATATAAATTAATAAATAGTAAACCTTTTCCGTCTTTATCTTTTGGGCTGCTTTCTCCAACTCTGGTTTAATTCGTTTGCAATGTCCACACCAAGGCGCATAAAAGACTACGAGCGCATTTTTTACTTTCGAAAGAGTCTCATCAAAATTAGCAGCTGCAAAAAAAGAGAAAAAAAATGGTTAATAAAAAAAATCACTGTATTACGAATTTTATGAAAAATATTTGCTGTCTATGGCTCTTTGCTGTTATGGCGATAACTAAGATCCTTTCACGGGTAATTTATCTCTGACCTCTGCAATCCAAAATCAATTTAATACGGTTTACGGAAATTAAGATCACAGTAATTTTGATAGACTTGTAAGTGACAGCAACCTTATTCCTACTAACAGTAATATAAAATAAGAAAGTTGTGAATTACACGTGTACGGTCCCGTTGAGCTATCTGTATACAATACAATTCGCCCGATTTACGACGCCGAACAACTGACATTTTGTTGCATTTATGTTTGTTGAGATTATACAGGCAGGTGTCAGTGCTCTGATTTGATGAAAAAACCGGCCAAGTGCGAGTCGGACTCGCGCACAAAGGCTGTCCGTTCCATTATTGTTTATAAAACAAGCAAATAATAACTTTATTTATTTTACTATTTATGTACACACAGTAGAAATCAAAGGAAAAAACATAAAATATTTGAGTACAAAGGTACTGCTTATTTCATACGAAATTTCTGCCAGCAGACCTGCGAAAGGAAAAATGAAAAAGAAATGTAGACGATAGTGTGTGAGAGAATGAAGAGAAAAATGTGTTTATGTGCCTTAACTAACTTAAGCTATACTATTTTTAAATATAAATACATATATAACTAAATATAAATACATAATGCTAGGATATAAAAATACATATATATATAAATCAGAATTGAGAGGAAAGGCAATGATCTTACACTCGGTTTTTGAACAACGAAATGGTCTTTAAATCACGAATGCTATTTGTCAACTTCAATAGGAGTAATAGCTGGATTTTTTTCACTTTTTGTATGAGAGTCCCTTTTAAATATTTATTTTATTCTGTTTTTAGCATTTGATAACAGCAACAGAAATACATAATCTGTAGAAATTACAACTGGCTAACTATAACGGTTCATGAGATACAGCCTGGTGACTAACGGACGGACAGCGAAGTCTCAGTAATAGGGGGTTCCGTAGTAGTAATTTTTAGGGTTTCACCCTTTGGGTACGGAACCCTAAAAAATACTAATTGTGATTTATTTCACAAAAACTGTTTCATAGTTATTTCATTCCCATATTATTCATGTATGTGGCCAATGCAGGTTTATCAGAAAACGACAAAGCCCGCCCCGAGTGACGATACGATATACGAATTCCCCGTCCCTCCGAAGCCACAGATAACGCTGTCGTGTGGCAGAGTTCTGGTTGAAGCTCATCTAAGTATACTGGTCGGGTAGTTCATTAATAATTACGAAAACTTCACTAGGAATTTCAGTAGTTGCCCCCAGATCGAAAGTTAGTGTTGTAGCACCCCCGAGCCTCGGAAAGCACGTAAAGCCGTTGCTCCTGCACCTGATTTCTCTGCGGTCGTGTCAGAATGCCGTACCATCGGATCATGAGGATAAAGGAACAGAGAGAGAGAGAGAGAGAGTAAACCTGTGCTACCTCACACCCTCACACAGTTTTGCTCTGTAATATCTGGTAAGTACTTAGCTAATCTCCGTTAAGAGGCACCCGTGGTCGAAATTGTTCGGAAAGACATTATTAATTACGATTACCTTTTAACAATTTCCTCATGTACATAATGCGAGATTTATGTTACACCCCAACATGAACGGTTTTAATTTAGAGTCAAAATGCCAAATAAAATCTTGTGATTACACTTTTAGTGAAACACCAAAAGTGACAGATGACTGATGACAAATCTATGACAGTTTTCAGTCAGCAACAGTTTCGTTTTTATTTTAGTATCTATTATAATCCTACCTGCATGCATTTTAATCCATATCCTTATTTCATTGTTAATATTATAAAAGCGAAAGTAATTCTGTTTATTTTATACGTTTTCACGACTAAACGGCTGATGTGAGGTCGTAATGAAATATTACAAGAGAAAAATATTTTAATTCCTGGGGAAAAACATAGGCCATCTTTAAATCTCACACACACATTTACATTTTCACGCAAACGAAGTCGCTGACCGCAGCTAGTTTATAATATTATAAACTAGCTGACTCCCGCGACCTGAGTTCACGTGATTATAACAAAATATGCGTGTAAACATATAAACCCTCCTCTTAAATCACAAATTCAACAAAATCTTTTGCGGAGTTTAAAAGATCTAAGCGTACAGACGGCGGGAAGCGACATTGTTTTATACTATGTAGAGAAGCCTTGGTAGTTAGTTTGTTAGTGTGTATGTATTGGTCAAATCTTACAACTATGATTAATAATAAAGATTTCATATTCATTGAATTTCAAAGCAGTGTCTCCCTACCGATTGAGCTGATATTTTGAACGCACCTTTGGTTCTGGTGACAATATACATGATAGACTTGACTTGAGCCTGCAGCCTTCGCTTTCTCATGACAGAACTCAACGGTTAATAGCACGGACACGAACCTTTATTACGTGTTCAATGTTGTTAGATAATTGTCAGTTTGATTTTAATCAAAGCTTGTTTTTGCAAAACTTTTGAAGATATATTTTTGAAGAGTTTACGATACATACCTCACACAATTGTGTACGTAGTTTTTTTTTACCCTCACATACTTGTAACCGTTATTGATACATATTTTTATCATTATTCCACATCATATTTCTGTAGCGGTTCATAGAAGGTAACAACTCTCCAAATTTCAACTGTGTGGTGTCAATACACTCGGGAGTAAAAAATCTGGGACATTCGGACGGACAGGCAGGCAGAAAGACAGGACAAATCTATAATGGTTTCGTTTTCGGAACCCTAAAAAGGATTGTGAATGTATGAGCGAAACCATTCTGACAGTGTATGCATTTGTCAGTAATCGTGTTACTTCTTTATTGCAGGACTTCGATCGACAAAGTATTCGCATTAGTCACGCCTTCAAACATGTTCAAGCCATCTTCGACAAGCGTAGATTATGGAAGATACCGTTAATCTGACAAACTCTTTTTATACCGGCTGAAAATCATATCAAACAATAATTTACAACTAAGCAGGGGTCTGCTTGTAAGCTGCTCCAGAAGTGTGGGAATCCAAAGTTATTGCAAATCAAAGTAGCAAAAAAATAATCTAATGTAATCTGTCGAGGCTCTCCTTAGGCAGTTGGAGCTAGGGCTTCATTCAAGCCCGACACACTATTCTCAAACCACTGCAACTCCGGAAAGCCAGAATCAACTGTGGTGACCACCAGAAAAGCGCCGAGACAATGAAGCTCGACGAAGTATCTGGGAAACGATATAACTGTTTTGGACCCCGCAACGAAATTAATCAGAAAAGAATAGCGGTGGAGTAGGAACACATTATTTCCACTTCCCTCCATATCAGCAGGAGACAAGACCAAACATGACCAAAAGGGACCAAGGTAGTTCACAACTGGGATAAGCTCACTTGCAAAAAGTTAGCACCACAGAAAATATTGTCATTAATATTCATGTAAGTTGTGAGCTGTTAAATTCGATTCCAATAAGATTCCAATGATTCCAATAATGCTTGAACACAGGGACATTTGTTCTAGTTTCCACATGGTAAATAAATAACTCCGGATCTAGCCTGTACACTTTCCAACATAATTTTGCGTTCATTCAAAGACTAGACTCCCACAAAATAGGATGTGCCGGGTTTTCATATTCGTAGTCAGACGTAGAACATTGACAAAAAGGCGAGGCAAAAAGCATGAAGACAAGCCATTTAACTCTTAAAGTTACCATGACCTGAGAGGAATTGGGCAACACAGTGATCCAACTATGTCCCATGGCTCACGAACGGATGGAGATGTCAGCCCTTCATGAAATTATCCTACCTACATTGACATTTAGACTAAAGTTCCTCCCAGACGTCAGTCCCTGGTTGAATAATCTAGATATTTTAGCTCTGTCACGTTGCGTTAAAAACTCTGGGTCCGCGGTCTCTCGTACGTAATAGTTTATTGAAGCAAGGTGCTGCAGTTCACGATCGATTGGAAGTACTGGTAAGGTACTAACCGTCCTATACGCTTTGCATAAGAATATCAAAGCCAAACGCTGGCTTTGAAGTAATTAACGTTGTACCACCCCTGTCGTGGCCCTATCGGCCCAAACAGATGCCAAGTAGCACATACACCCCAACTAAGTTGCCCCATAGATTGTCTTTAAAGTTAAAAATGACAAATCTCACGGCCACGTAGATTTGAATATTCTTGTTAAGGCAAAAAGTTCTTTTTAGCTTTTTCACCGACAGTTTTTTATATGATCTAGGAATGAAAAAAATATAGATCATTATTAAAACTGTCTAACGTCTCTAAAAAAAACTAAAGCCAGGGCCTGACTCAGAAGGCAGTACTCCTCGATACGGCCCGCATTGTGAGGAGGTTCCTGTCTCTGGAGCCCTAACCACCGGTAGCTTGGACCTGTTCCCGACACCGGCGGACCACTACTTTTCATGTTGTTTTATGAAATATTAAAAAATGTGTTTATAAGATTAATAAAGGAAATAACATTTTTTTATTCAAAGTACAACATTGTACAATATATCATAAATCTTAGAAAAATGCACATAGCTATAAAAAAGTTCGATGCCTGGATAAACAAATAATAATAAAATGATATTGTTGCCAATAAGCCTGACATTGTGTTGATAGATCGATTGGAGCGTCGCGCAATGATTGTTGATATAACGGTCCCGCATGACGAGAACCTCGTGAAAGCAGAGAAAGATAAGCAATTCAAGTATCTAGATCTGGCTCGTGAGGTTGTCGACATGTGGGACGTGACAACAGCAATCATTGTGCCGATAGTCGTGTCGGCCAATGGCTTAATAGCCAAAAGCTTCGACCAACATCCGCGGAGTCTTTCGCTTGACAGCTGGATCAAGGGCTTGATTCAGAAAGCAGTACTTCTGGACACGGCACGTATTGTCAGGAGGTTCCTCTCTCAAGAGCCCTGACCACCGGTAGCCCGGACCCTGTTCCCGATGCTGGTGGGCTACTATTTTTTTATATTTTTAAATGTTTTTTTTTTAATATAATTTTGTAAAAATATTTAAAAATGTAAGCAATATGTTAAGAAAATGAATAAAGAGATAATAAAAACATAAAAAAAATAATTGAATACCGCGTCAAATCTTTACAGGATGATTTAAGGGATCACGTTCAACCTAAAAAAATAGTCAGCTGCATGAGTGATGGGAATATACGTCAACTGTCTAAGTGAACTTAGAATTTACGATGGCGTGTTTGGCTTAATTTAAAACTAAAGATATTACAAGAAAGTGACGAAAAAAAGCCATGACCGCAATTTTAACAGAAACTTCAGTTTTGGTCGTTTCAAAAAGCTATTGCCTGAGCCAAGAATCGAAGCCATTTCTAACTCAAAACACAATGCTATTTTATTTCACTAACCGAGAGTGTAGGTGATCTAGATCAAATACTGGGAACAAATGCTCATATAATATAAATTTCTCCGCAGAGGCGTACCTAAAAGTATTCCCACATTTCGCCAGTTATGTTTAAGTCCCATACAATACGGGGCGGGGCGAGCCTATTGCCATCAACCGGGTACAAATTCCGACGCCCTGGCTGTTCCTGAAAAATTCTCGGTGGAAAAACCGACGGACACTTTTTCGAAACTGGATATTGAACCAGGGACCTCATGGACAGCAGTCGCGCTAATCTTCTGATTATATACGGTGACTGGTAATTAGTGACCGATACTTAAACACATGAGTGTACTCATGATAACGAACAACTTTCCCAGACAAAGAGTTTTTTTTTATACTTATTCACTTTTATCACAATAACACAACGCTTATATAAAATTCGCTCGCGCGTGCGCTTGTGACCTATCAACTGTTAGCCGCGTGACGCCGTTCTGACTCATTACTATCGTACCGTGCCACAGTGGGGAGGTAGAACACCCTCACGGCTCGCAACCCCGAATTTCATATTGGCTGTTGTGTTATTGTGATAAAAGTAAAAGAGGATAAAACAAAATGTTTCTTTGGGAAAGTTGTTTGTTATCATGAGTACAATCACGTGTTTAAGTATCGGTCCCTAATTACCAGTCGCCCTATACAAAAATTATGTATAACTAAGTTTGTACAAGCTAATCTCTGAACCACCCAACCAATTTCAATGAGATTATGTGAATGGTTATGGTTAGATCCAGCTTGAAAGATAGGATAGGTTTTAGACCCGATAGGTGGCGCAGAACGAAGCAGACGCGGGTCTTTAGTAAATAATACAAACAATTTATATTCCCACAAACATTTGATACGATCAATATTAATAACAAACAATAGTCAGGTGTAATTCAATCTTTGTTTTATCGGTTAAGTACTTTTAAATCATTGCTTTCGCTTAAAGGTTTTATCAATGTTTTTGTTTTCTATAATGTACCCCGCAAAGTACCCCTTATCTTTTCTTGCATAATTTAATCCATGGGTTGTCTTTAATCGATACAATCGTTCATTGTACTTCTGTGTGCTTGTTTTTTCTGCATTGATTGTCCTTTTGATACAAAAAGAAGACTTTATCTATATCTATCTAATCGAAGGTAATCAACCGACAATGCTATCCTATGATCGATAAACATTACTTCAAAAAGTTTGCACCCGCATCGTTCGCAACTAGATTTACCGCTACAAGTTCTAAGGTTCCGTACACAAATCGTGCCAACGTGGCACTATGCAAACCAGGGACGGCACGGCACGGCGGATCATTTTATCCTCATGGTCATCCACAGCCCGAATTTACCCACTGCTGGCTGGGTATAGCCGTTATAGGCTTGCCTTTTCTTGTGCCCCGGTTTTTCCCGTGATAGCAACTATGTCGTCTGCCCATCTCCTCGCCGGACGACCCACATTCCTTTTGCCCGTTCTTAAACGCCATTCGGTAATAGCTTTAGTCCACCTGTCATCCCTGCGCATTTTATCTTACCTAACGTAAATTCATACGTAGCTAGTCGTAACAAGATACAGATTCCAATGTTCAGTTCAATGCTCCATTGTCTGTCACAGGGCAGCTCTTGAACCGTAATAGGTAGACAGTTCTTAATTATCTCAGTTATTGTGGTGTGTTATTCACGAGTTTCTATGATAGGCTTATATTTGTTCGCCCCCTTTTACATGCGATTTGAACTTAAACTGCAAAATGTGGGTGTAATATTTATAAACCCCTGCCTAACCCTTCCTTGAAAACTGGCGTCATGTTATATGTTAAAGAAAAGGCTTGTCATGCCACGTAAACTCACCAGTCAAATGCACTACTTCAGAGTCTTCGGACCAGCTTTCATCAACTACTTCCTTCTTCTTCTGCTGCATGGCAGTTGTAGGGTCTCTCATGAAATCCACAATCGCTTGTCTTTTGTTCTCGCCGTTGTATGGTAACTTGTATTGCCCTTTTCTGCAATTCAGAAGATATGCAATTTAATAACAGTGATTACCATCAAAAGCAGCAACTTTTCATGAATTATAATCTTACTAATTTTATAAATGATCACTTTTTTTTTGTTTGTAGTAACAAAATTACTCAATCAAGCAAAAACGTTGGTGTGTGGGTATTTTCACTACCTATGCAGATAAGACTTTGAAATAAGGAAAAAACAGTTGAAAACTGACGTTTCTGTTCATAATAAATATCCAAATACATGATACATGGTGAAGATTAATTGATTGTGTTCAGGTTTTAATGGGCAGATAACGATAAAACGAATTTAACAACCTAGTTCAGACATTGTGGCAAACGTTACGCTATGGCGTAATGTTTTCACAGTCCACTGTTTGACACAGGCCCATCCAACGAACGTCATCAAACGCGCGTTAATTTTGATTTACGCGCGTTTTGGTATCTATCTATTCTACTAATGTTATAATGCTTAAGAGTTAGTTTGTTTTTTTTTTTGTTTGAAGAATCAGTCAGATTACAGAAACCCTTTTTGCTTTTTTGACCAATTCTTGAGAAAGCTAAAGCTAATTGAACACAACGAGACGGTCTTTCGGAATCGAGCAAAAAGAGAAACTGCGTGTGGAACTGCGTGGCGCAGCTACCCATGGAGCAGATACTAGCTGTGCCACGCAGTTTCTCTACTGCACTTTACGGAGGGCTGTCCCTTATACCCTGCATATTTATTACTCATCCCATAAAAAATAACAAGTACATACTTACTCATAATAGAATAAGGTAGGGAACCCAGTTATGTTATACAACTGTCTTATTTTAGAATTTCCTGGCTTAGAAACATCAATCGCAGCGAGTAGTGATTCACCCTAAAAACATAAATATTACCACGTTTTAAGTACTAACAGGTGATGTTCTCGTATTTAGCATCATGAGATAAAATTAAACGTTTTAAATGTACCTGCTATGTTAATATACTACAATATAATAAATACAAACGGCAAGTCTGAGCAGCGGTGCCCCAGTGGTGGCAGCCCCGACTTACGAGCAGTAGGCCGTGGGTTCTCACCGCATGGCTAGGCGCGCATTACTTTGTGTAATTTATTTCATCACCGCTGCTCTCAAAACGGTGAAGGAAAACATTGTTAGGAAACCGGCTTATCCTAGAACTATAAATTCGAAGACCATTGTGACATCTACCAACCCGCACTGGGCCCGCGTGAAGTAGACAGCCCACTCCCTCTCATAGAGAGGACGCCTGTCCAAGCAGTGGGAATTACAGGCTGATTATGCTAAACGGGCCATATTTCAATGAACGATAGAAAATGCATGTGGAAATAAAACGTAATTCAGGACACACGGTATGTAGTCATATCCAAGCCCACGCCAAGACGATAAGGTAGCAAGTCATGTCCGTTATTACCAGAGATGGAATAGGTCAAGTTTATTTACCTAAACTTCAACGAAGTAAATAACATATGTGGGCATACCTCCTTCTAATTGAATAGCTTCATTTCGGAATTTCAAGCTCATTCCCGCATTTTATAGGGAGGTGTTATTCACATGTTACTAACTGCCTTCAAGTTTAGACAGATAAGTACCAATTCCGATCTCTGGTGATAACAAGACGAACGGCAAAAACCATACATTTGCATGTGCTTACCTTCAAATCTGCAGCAGCGTTTACGTATTCCGGTTTCATAGTCTTGCAGTATCCACACCACGGAGCATAGAACATTATCATTGATTTTTTGTAAGCACCAGCACCCTTCTTTAAGAACTTGTTAAGGGCCTGAAAACAGAGATAATGTATAATATTGTGTCTATTTGGCTAAATTTGTTGAGCTACTTCTCCTCAGCCAAAACACTGGGAAGTGGCGAAGAGCCAGTTGTATATTTTTGTTTACTTTAAAAGCATCGATTCTGAGCCTAGCTACAAAAAAAAACCGGACAAGAGCGAATCGAGACTCGCCCATCGAGGGGTCCGTACAAATTTGTAGGTACCTACATAATTATAAATAGTTCAGGGATCGAGTCTATTTTTTTTATGATTTTATTACAAATGTATTGTTTTCAGACTTTTCCCAGTACTTGTAGTTATGACGATATTACTTGAACAAATTGCATAGTTCTAGGTCAACGGAAAGTACCCTAATAATTTTGATTCCTCTAAGAGTGTCGAAATATACGTTTTATTTCGGCATATTTTTGCAGTATCTTTTTTTACGTTGTCTCAGAAGGTTGATTTTTTCACAGCTTCAAGGGACTAGATGGTTTTAATTTCAACTCGATACCTCCACGCGTTCCCGACATAAAAGGTCTTGAAAGACAGACGTACAGACGTACGTATCCTATAAAGGTTCAGTTTTTTTTCTTTTGAGGTACGGAACCCTAAAAATGGTTTAATTTGACACAAACACAAACTTAATTAAAATAACTGTATTCGAATGGTTCAGACAAATGTTTAATCTATACAAATAAATAAAATTGAAGTGTCTGTTTGTAATTTCACTGACTGCGACTGAATGCGTAATAATACGAAAGTAGTTTTGGGTACATCTAATTTATGTCTCACTGTCTGTTTGTTCCGACTAATCTCCGAAATTCCGAAAAGGAAAAATTTCACGCTGTCCAAGATCTCGAGCAACAGATATTCAAATAATGAACTGCCTAGCCAGCTGGCCATAAACATTGCACAAAACTTTTATACAGCAAAGGTGACCTAAGGAAGGGTTTTCAAAACATAGGTCCCTATTGGGGTCATACATATAGGCGAGGAAAGTTTGTCTATTCGTTATTTTACGATGGAATATCCCATTGGCGTTAGGCGTAGGGCTTGTGATCATCTAACTAGCCTTTTCCCAATTGTATTGGGGTCAGATTCCATTCGAACCCGATGCAGCGGAATACCAGTATTTTACGGCTCATATGGCTTGTACATAATATTTTAAATTAGTAATCATAATATATGACTGAACACCTATAAACATAACGACCATAAAAACATATATTATGGTTCGTCGCGTATTATGAAAACTGTAAATGACTATAAAAATTTTAAACGCGGAAAAAATCACTGAACCATAATGTAGCATGTGAAATTTTATTAACTGATTTGCCTAATGCTAAGCCAGCGTCACAATGCCGAGACATTTCCTCTTCGCAACACAAATTAACCATTATAGGTTCTTATCAAACGTTTTATATAATTATGCCCAGCATTATGAATGGTATTGCATACGTTAACTGGGTATAAATTAGAATTTGTTGAATGCAGTACTTTGTGTAGGATTCTTTAAGCTTATTAGATCAACCCCAACTCCTTGTAAGGACCACCCAGCAATTCATTTTAATGGCATAATATCTATGCATTTGGAATGCAGAAATGCCTTACCATAATCTGCCCAGCCTTTTCCCAACTCTGTTGGGGCCGGCTGCCATTCTAACCGGATGCAGTTGAATACCAGTATTTTAGATGGAGCGACTGTCTATCTTAATAATGCAGTAATGCCTTGACAGAAGGGGTAATTGGGTTGAAAGATATCCCTAGCAATATTTTATCATAAGTAGGATATTATTCATGGGAATATTTATGTTAGTGAACAAGCAAGAATAAAATCAATATCAGTTTAATACTGATGAAGTGATAAGTAAATATTATGATAACAATATTGCATTGTGTTCACACATTAGTATTAAAAAACAAAGCGAGCATATTCCAAACAAAACAAGCTATACAACAAACATTCTTAAGGCGCTGATATGAGATGCTGTGCATTATTCAGAAGTTGTTGGCTACAATAACATTAATAAAACATTTGCTAGGATTTGGGATGTAAGGCAGGTCATGCACAAGCGCTAGACGGTTGCCATGCTAGCGAGAAACACTGCGCGCGCTCTGCCCTCTATCTCGAAAATGGTTCAAGCAATAAAAAAATGTTTTCACAAAAGATCTAGAGTATTTAATCCTCTACAATATCTATTTAAACACAAATAGCATAGAACCCATAGGAAATGAGATATTTGCAATTAATGTCGATCGATTTTTTTACCTTTGGCCTTGGAATTTCTGTAGCAGCGGATAAGTAGGTTTTGAGACAAGTTTTAGGGTGTCAAAATAAAGGTTTATACAAGTTTATAGCTGACAATATTTCATTCATAGGTGAAACCCCTAATTTTCCTTGACTATAGACTAACTTATAGGCAGCCTTTAATCTAGGCTAATACATATGTATAATAAAGCTGAATTTTTTTTTGTCTGAACGCGATAATCTCTGAAACAAACAGTCAGTTTTTTTTTGCATGTCATAGCCCAATTTTAGCATGCTATTTAACATTGACATAACGCTAAGACCTTTAGGAGCCTAGCCGAAAGAGAAATGGCGGGTGAAACCACAGGGCACAGATAGTCATTTATACAACAATGGAATACAATTGCTAAACTACTCTAAGTAGTTTGCCACACAAAGCCTGTTTGGTCAAAAAAATGTTTTTCTCTCCAGACTGTTTCTTATCTATTTTTAGGTTTCCGTACCCAAAGGGTCAAACGGGACCCTATTACTGAGACTTCACTGTCCGTCCGTCCGTCCGTCTGTCACCAGGCTGTATCCCATGAACCGTGATAGTTAGCCAGTTGAAATGTCTACAGATTATGTATTTCTGTTGCCGCTATAACAACATACTAAAAACAGAATAAAATAAATATTTATGGGGACCATAAACATTTATTATATATATTTAAGGGGGCTTACACAAAAAAGTGTTTTTTTTGCTCGTTTTTATAAATAATAGTACGGAACCCTTCGTGCGCGAGGCCGACTCGCACTTGGTCAGTTTTTGTTTTTTTAAACTTTTCCCACACTAGGAATTTCTATTGTATCGTGGGTATGTTTACAATTACATTAAAACTTATATACGCAAACAGCCACACCCTGAACAACAACTTGTAGAACATACAAATATTGGTTCCGTGCGGGGTTCGAACCCGAGATACATTGGTCGACAATATCAGCCTTAAAAAAACTTATAGTGCTTAACAGCCATTAAAATGTAATTCACCATACCTTTTTACCATTGTAAACAATTTTTGAAATGCTCATTATCCATAATCAGTGAAGTAATGCCCATTATGAGAAGCTGATAACAATATGTAGATTGTAGAGTTTTCAAATATAATGTTTTTTTTAATGTAAATGCCTATTTTTTACTTTTATTGTAATTTTAGAGATACTGAGTTCACTAAACATACATGGCAAGGTCCAAAATTTCCGGCCTACACACATTACATTATTCAGAGATACAAAACTATGTCACTCACAGTAAAAAAGTAATATCTTAGTTCAAGTCTCCCTTTATTTCTATACATTTTGGTTTGGATATTAATCCTAAATTTTATAGTTGATCCCAGAAAATTTTGAACCTGATATAAAATTGCCAAGCACTTGGTCACACTTACAACCATGCAAATTAACTAGCAGCTTGTGTGTGCCACATAGCATAGCAGACACCATGTATCAGCGCCAGGCTTGTAAAATACTTGTTTGTGATTAATTTTTAACTTATATTTGGATAGCTACACTGTTCCAAAAGAGTAAGAGATTACCAACCTCACCATCTTGAAGATGAAATATATCCGTGGCAGTTGGATCTTCGTCCCACGGCAGATCGCCAGTTGGATCCCTCAGGAAGTTACATAATGAATTAACTGACTCGTTCCTGTCATAATCTTTATGGAATTCACCATCCTTGTAGTGCTTCAGATAATAAGGTTTGCCTGATGATATCTTCAGTTTTTTACACAGCTTCCTGCCATCACTACAAAGTGATTATTATTGTTTAATTAGCTGTTGGTTTCTGTTGCATTTCATGCAAATGAAAGTCGCAAATTATTATAAAATATTACTTTTCTATTTGAATCTGACTTTGTTAACAGATTCAAGGATTTCTCCACAGTAAAAGCTCTAGGAAGTGGTGGGTGGATGTTTGTATTATGTAATTTATGTTGTTCAAAAAGTGCTGATGTTATCTTGAGTAACCTACTTGATTTTATTTTTCGCAATTATCCTGAAAGTATTAACTTACCCATTATTGCAGTCTATAATAGCAAGGGTTGCTTGACCTTTCATAGAGTCAGCAGTGTCCTTGAATACATCAGTTATCGACAGTGATTTCTTCGGCTCATTAACAAACAATATTAAAACATTAGTCTTAGTTCTTAATAGTTTCTTAAATTCTTTTATATCACCTATATCTGTTATAACTGCAGTTTTCTGTTTTTTTGCTAGCACAGACTTTTGTACTAAAATTATGCATAACAGCATCAATATCTGGAACAAAACCATAATTATAGTTAATTTATATGAAGGAAGTAGAGAAGAGTTAGCCAGGTAGTTCTGAAACTTGGGAAATAATGTAAGGCCAAAACTTTATGGTGGTATTCTAGACTTATTCCTAGTTTTCTTTGTAGGACCCATAAAAATCAAAGGTTGTTAGTCAGTCAGTCAGTTCTGATTGGTTGTACACTGAAGTTAGAATTCACAGGAAGCTTCCAGAAACCAATAGATAGAATTAAAGTTCCGGAAGAGGTGCAATTACTTCAGAAATATCTTCAGAAGTAGTAATTGGAGCAAACATTAAAGCTAGAAGTCTTGTTAGACTCCTGTAGCTGAATGCTTGTACAGCAACTGCTTGCATTTTACAGCAGCAAGTACTAATATCACAAGAATGTGATTTTTAACAGATTTATTTGCAACAGCAGTAAGTTATGCCCATGGCCATAGAGGAATTTTGTAGGTACAATACAAAATGTGTAGGTAGTTGTGTAGAAGGATAAGTAGGTATGACCCTCGTCTACATTGTCACGTGGGTGCCTTTACTACGATACGGTAATTTACTGTTATTTTAACTTCCAGTAAAACTTTAGACTTGTTTTATACAATATATGCAATTTACAACAAAAAAAATATTTCAGAACAAGATACAATAACAATTTGGCGCCGTTCGTGCCGCATGGTGAATGCCGCTGATAACTCGCCGGCTGACTTTCCACAACGCCTCTGCATTTTAAATAGCTACCTAAATAACCTGTTTTTGTCACAAGATTAATTTTAGCCTGCACTATAAACTGATTTCATATTAATATCACTCAAACAAAGTTGCACCATAACTATCTGAGAAAAAAAAAATCCGGAGTACTTGTAGTTATTATTCTGGGATTATTTAGAACTAGAACAAATGAAAGTTTTTAAAACAACTTACTCGCCAAAATATTTTTCGGTCCATGACCATTGATTGCAGCTCCTTTTAGTATATAATAGTTCTTTTTTATTTAAGACAAAACTTGATTTATTCTATTTTTTTGTTGTTCTAACGTAACATCCATTGACTTATCTAATGACATGACAGACACACATTATCGCACATACAGACAGTGTCAGCCAGCAGCACAGATAACTATAATTATAATATTTATATTAGTCGGAGAAACTCGGAGACAGTACTTGGGTGCAGTGTTGCCAACCCAAATAAAATTAAAAACAGGAGAAAACAGTAGGTAAAGGCAGATCTCATATTTTCCTCATATAATTAAAATATTATTACCTACTTTCATTAGTTACCAGGACTCACGTACATTGTTATATCAAAATGTAAACAAAAACATTAAAAAAACTGGCCAAGTGAGAGTCGGACTCGCGCACGAAGGGTTCCGTACCATTATTTATAAAAAACAAGAAAAAATCACTTTTTGTATGGGAGCCCCCCTTAAATATGTATTTTATTCTGTTTTTAGTATTTGTTGTTATAGCATCAAAAATCTGTGAAAATTTCAACTGGCTAACTATCACGGTTCATGAGATACAGCCTGGTGACAGACGGACGGACGGACGGACGGACCGACGGACAGCAAAGTCTCAGTAATAGGGTCCAGTTTGACCCTTTGGGTACGGAACCCTAAAAATCAAAGTAAAATTATTACCCACTTGCATCTTCAATTGCCTCATCTTCAGTACTTTCAGACTCATTTTCCTTTCTAGAATCGTACTTATTTTTGTCAAATTTCTTTCTGTGCCTTTATTTGGCTTCAAATGATTAGCAATCGGTTATTTTCGATTTAGTGTGTAATTTCCTTTTAATTTAATAGTTGTGGTCAATATTCTGTTGCGTAATTCGGTTTTAATAAAATTTATAGCTGAAAATAATCTTTAATAGTGTAGTATAGAATAGAATGGAATAAAACTTTATTGTACACCAAAAATTAAACATAACGGGCTTACAAAACTAACAATTATATGCTAACAACGGTGGTTTTATCGCTGGTTGCGATATTTCCAGACAACCTTTGGATGGACATTATGGAATGGAGTGTAATAATAGGTAGCACTGAACGCTAATTAAAAAACAGTAAAAATTTGAAATGAAACAGAAAACAGGGCCATCAATGTGAAAACAGCAAACTACTGTTAAAACAGTAGGGTTGGTAACACTGCTGAGTTGGTTGGTTGGTAGTTCCAAAAATTGCGTTTTGTCGCTAGCTTCGTAATGTCACCTAGTGTTGCCCTACCGCGTAAAATGTGTCGATGACATAGACTAAAATAATGTGCATACCATAGAATATCGATAACATAGTGATATGCCATGGATAATTGTTGTAGGGTTCGTTTTATTATTTAAAATCACCATTGTCTCGCTGACGTTTTGACCCGAGGCTCTAGTTTCTGAAAAAATATATATAAAACAAAGTCGTGTTAGTTACACCATCTATAACTCAAGAACGGCTGGACCAATTTTTGTAATTTTTGTGTTTTTGGATTTGTCTTCGTCTGAAATAGGATAATAAGTATTAAAATATGATATTCATCAATAAAAAAAATTGCCGTTCATTTGTTATAAATGGTATACTTAACAAAACGCAACTGACATGGTAGGTGGTAGGTAGATGGTAGGTAGGTGGTAGGTAGGTGGTAGGTAGGTGGTAGGTAGATGGTAGGTAGGTGGTAGGTAGGTGGTAGGTAGGTGGTAGGTAGATGGTAGGTAGGTGGTAGGTAGGTGGTAGGTAGGTGGTAGGTAGGTGGTAGGTAGGTGGTAGGTAGGTGGTAGGTAGGTGGTAGGTAGGTGGTAGGTAGGTGGTAGGTAGGTGGTAGGTAGGTGTTAGGTAGGTGGTAGATAGGTGGAAGGTAGGTGGTAGGTAGGTGGTAGGTAGGTAGTAGGTAGGTGGTAGGTAGGTGGTAGGTAGGTGGTAGGTAGGTGGTAGGTAGGTGGTAGGTAGGTGGTAGGTAGGTGGTAGGTAGGTGGTAGGTAGGTAGTAGGTAGGTAGTAGGTAGTGCAGCATTATCACGCTGTTTTCGGCTGAATAAAAACTATTCTGTTCGTGTAAGTCGACCTCATTTCTAATCAATTTACTTTTTCTTACTTCGGTTCAAATTTAAAAATATGACGATTCCATGGGATGTCACGTAAGAAAATTTTTCTCAGATGGGCGACGAATCTTTGGAAATAACAGACATATTATTCCGTTTCGTAATTTAATTGATAAATTATTTGTAGTCTAAAGTCAAAAAAGACCTAAGAAAGATAATTTACATTTTGTAGTGCTGTACTGAATAGTCGGTTATAAGTGATTTCACCAAGAACCGGTATGTATTTGAAACATTTTAAATTTTTTCTGCTTAAAAGATTCTCTCGGAGCATGGTGTTAATTTTTCTGTATTTTTCTCACCATAGATTCGCTCAGAATCGGTTCTAGGACTTTTGTCCTAGCTAAGATCTAGTGACCCATATACTTTCGGCGCCGCGACTCAAGGCCGACCAGGGGTCGGGAGACGCGTACTGGCGGTTGGCTCCGAGGCTTGCCGCCTGAGACCCGGAGCAACAGCGAAGATCCGATTTCGAGCGAGGATCCGGACCTTCAGGGAACAAATTTTGTTTTAATCCTTTTTTTTAATCTTTAGCAATAGTATAGTTTCTTTTTTTTGTACAATCATTTAATTTATTTAAACCCTATTCGTGTCAAAAGGTCGCGCAATGTATTTTTTCCGGTGTAGTATTTAAACTCGGATACATTTTGATCGCGCCTAGGGCTGAATAGGTGTTGCAACCCCTTTCTCACCTTGTTTTAATTTTCAAAATTACAGATTTTATACAATTCTGAACAACCCATTTCGCTGCTTTACATAAAATAATATTACATGTCGCCCATTATTTAATTCTTTTTTTTTGATCCTTTTAAATTTTATATAAAAAATTGTATTAGGTTTTTTTTTTATAACAGCAAAATTATACGTATTAACATGTAGCAGTGACGACTTTTATTTTTATTTACGCTACAAAAATGGCGCCCGAACAACTAAAGTAAGTGTTTTTACCTAATAACTTTGAAATTTGAATGATTCTACATAAAATCTTTTTTGCCTTATTGAGGATGGTCACTCCCTCCGGGAGCTAATGATTCTTAAGCTTATTTGTTTCAGGACACGGATATTCTTTCATTCTAGAAAGGTATTCTGGGATTTTTACCACCAGTTCAGATCTGTGAAGCTGTCATTTTTCCTTGACATATATATATATTTTTTCATTAAATGTAATTTATTTTAAAGGAAAAATAATTTTGTGAACTATATAACACATAACTGTCTTTTATTTTACCCACTTATCGCAGCAAATATAACGATAGGTCTCCTGATTTTTATTCCATATCCTTAGCTAGCGGTAGTTAGAACCCGTAGAGTATATATGGTGACGTATGAATTTATAGGCGTCGGTTTTCAAGGTAAGCTTAGTATGAACGGTTATGTAGCCTGTATCTTTGTTTAATAGCTTGGCGTTCACTGACTGCTGGTTGCTGGATTATTTTTATCCGTCTGTTCATGCCGTGCCTATTTTTTCGCTAGGATTCAATCGCCTTTTGTCTGTTCTTTCATACGATATTAGGTCTATTCTAGTTACATCATGTCAGAAGAGGGGTTCCCTATTGTTGAGACTCCACGTCGTGCTAGTCCCATTATTTCGCGACCACCACCTCCTCCTATTCCACCAAGACCTTCTCACGCTTCTTCACAGAGTATCATTCCTTCTCCAATAAGATCTGAGGAATGCCTACAATTTACCAGGCAGTTCTCTCTAACTAAGTGGAAGATTGTTTTCGATGGTAAGACCTGCGTACGGGAATTTTTCACGAGTTTAGAGGAGTGCAGGGAGGCCGACAATTTGTCTGATGGTTATTTAGTTAAGCGATTCCATGAAGTCTTGTCAGGTGTTGCACTTCAATATTTTAGGTCGATCCGTCGACCGGATCTTTCTTTTTCTGAGATCAAAGATGCCTTTTTTCAGACATTCGGTACGACCGATTTTGAATTTAAGATAAGCCAGGAGGTCCGTAACCTCAAGCAGAAACCGGAACAGCTAATAAGAGAATTTATTATCGAAGTTTCTTACTTAAACGCTAAACTGAGCAAGCCTATTGAAGAGTCGGAGTTGTTGTGGATCATCACTCACAACATGTTGCCAAAGTACACTCCTTGCTTGTCCATCCAAAAATTTCATGACATCAATAATTTAATCGAAGTCGTTACTCATTTCGAGTCTTTTTTAAAACCTTCAAAGGCGGTAGCCAGTCTCGACTGTGTTGCCGACCAGTCGACTTCTCAAGTATTTAACCCACCAAAACCTAGGCCGAACAAAACTTCCCATCAACCAACAACTAGTAAACCTCAGATTTTTCCTAGTTGTAGTCAGTCTCAGCTTTGCTTAAAATGTAACAAAGTTGGTCATTCTTACCGTTCTTGCCCAGAGATCACAGGCATGATTTGTTTTAAGTGTCGCACTCCTGGATTTATTACTAGAGAATGTCCGAAATGTAATCCAAAAAAATGCATAGATCACTGGCGATACGCTTCTTTCCCTACAGTATCCCCAGTGTTTACTTCAGATTCATTTGATAACCGACCGTTTATAGAAGTATTATTATGTGGTAGAGTTGTTAAAGCATTGCTCGACTCTGGTGCTCAGATGTCGCTTGTTAGCGATAATTTTATTCAGCAACTTGGTGTTTCTTTGACATCAAAAGACGCTTGTCCCCGTGTTATATCGGCTAATAATTCGCCGATTGATATTCTTGGTTCTGTGTACCTTCCAGTTAAATTTAATGGTACAACTTTTATTCATGAGTTTTTAGTTGCAAGTTCGATGTCATCTTCTGTTATTTTCGGTATCGAATTTTGGAATAAATTCGGTTTGACGTCTATTTTTAGTCAGGCTTTTAATAAAAATATTGATGGTAATATGTTTATCCCTTCTGTTCAGCACTCTTCCCCTCAAGTTTCCTCTGTCGGCGAGGTCCGGTATATTCATCCTCGTAACATCCTATCGCCGGATCAAGAGTCTTGTCTTCAACAAGTTATTAAAGAGTACGAAGTTATCTCTTCGGAAAAAGTTGGTCTTGGTAAAACATCTTGGTTGTCCCATAAAATTAATACTACGGGTTACCCTATCCGTCAAAGATATTATCCCTTATCCCCTGTCAAGTTGAAGATTCTCAATGAAGAGATTGACAAAATGTTAGATATGGGAGTTATTCGTCCATCTTGTTCTTCATGGGCTAGTCCAGTGGTAATGGTGACAAAAAAAGATGGTTCTGTTCGGTTTTGTGTCGACAGTAGAAAACTGAATAGTGTGACAGTTAGAGATTCATATCCTCTTCCCCGTATTCACGATATCCTCGACAACCTTCGTGGTGCTAGATATATTAGCTCATTGGATTTTAGAAGTGCTTTCTGGCAAATTCCACTCGCTGATAGAGAAAGTTGTGAGAAAACAGCGTTTATTGTTCCACAACGTGGTCTCTTTGAGTTTGTTAGGATGCCTTTTGGTCTAACGAACGCTGCTTCGGAGATGCAACGCCTTACTGATATGATCGTTAATTTCGAGTTTACTTCTACCAGCGACGACTGTATTTTTGGGTACGTCGACGACTTGATAATCGTGTCAAAAGATTTCTCTAGTCATATGGCGCTGCTCAGGAAGGTGCTTGCTCGACTTAAAGAAGCAGGCTTAACTATAAATTTAAAAAAATGCGAGTTTTGTAAAAGCGAACTAAAATATTTGGGTTATATTGTTAATGAAAAGGGTCTTCAAACCGATCCCGGCAAACTTGATGCTATTAAAGATTATCCTACTCCTACTTCAGCTAAGTCATTACGCGGTTTTATTGGTATGTGTTCCTATTATAGGCGTTTCGTTAAAGGGTTTTCTTCTATAATTGCTCCGCTTACTGCCCTTATCGGTAAGAGAAAGGGTAATGATCCAATAAGTTGGAACGATGCAGCCGATCAAGCTTTCACTCAGTTGAAACAAGCGCTAATCGATACGCCTGTTATGGCATGTCCTGATTTCTCGAAGCCATTCATCCTGCAGTGTGATGCGTCAGCTGTTGGTCTTGGTTCGGTACTGACACAAAAGATAGACGATGTGGAACATCCAATCGCCTATTATTCGCGTTTATTCTCTCAAACTGAACGCAATTATAGTACTACAGAGCGTGAACTCTTGTCAGTTTTGGATTCAATTAAACATTTTCGATGTTATTTAGATGGTATGAAGTTTTCTGTCATAACAGACCATATGGCCCTTAAGTGGCTCCTCTCTCTTAACAACCCATCTGGTCGTTTAGCTCGTTGGGCTACTATTATCTCCCAATATACTTTTGATATTGTGCATCGTAAAGGTTCGCAACATATAGTCCCCGATATTCTTTCCAGGATCCATGCTAATCCTGTGTCATTTGACCAGGGTCCTGAACATACTAATGACCGTTGGTATAAGAAGATATATTTAGGTGCTCGAGATACGCCACAAATGTTCCCAGCATACGCTATAAATAACGGTATCCTTATGAGACGCATGCCTGTTTCTACTCCTTTATCTTCTGAACCATGGCGTGTGGTGTTACCAGCTGAAAAAGTTCCAGACGCTATTTGGGAAATTCACAATAGTTTTCCTTCGATACATCCCGGTGTTACTAAAACTTATCTAAAGCTTAGGGATTTGTTCTACTGGCCAAATATGTTCCGTGACGTTACTTCGACGTTAAGTCAATGTGAGGTTTGTAAAGCCTATAAAATTTCGAACACACAACCTCGCGGTCAGATGTGTTACCCTAAAGAGGTTTCCTTGCCCTTACAGATGATTTCTATCGATATAATTGGTCCGTTGCCCTGCGCTTATTATGGTTATAAATATATCCTTTCTATGGTAGATGTTTTTTCCAAATATGTTTGGCTAGTTCCTCTGAAAAGGATTGACGCTCTTTCTGTTATAAAAGCGTTAGAGTCTGAAATTTTCTTTAATTTTGGGGTTCCGCGTACTATTCTTTGTGACAACGCTACAGTTTTCCTTAGTAATCAATTCCTTAATTTTCTCAGATCATTCCATATTCAATCACCTACTTTTACGCCATATTATACACCCCAAGCAAATACGGTTGAGCGATACAACCAAAGCGTTATAACATGTTTAGGTATTTTGGTTGGTGAAAACCAAAGAAGTTGGGCTAAAATGTTACCTAAAGTTAAGCTTTACCTCAATTCTTGTGTTAATCTAGCTACTGGTTTTACGCCTAACTTTCTTATGTTTGGTAGAGAGGTCCTTATGGATAGCAGTCGTGTATATAGTCAGACTCGAAGCTCTAATTTGGCTGACAGTCGGGCTCGTCATGCTTCAAACCTATCTTCTCTCAGCGAAGTTTATGCAAAGGTTGCTGCTAATCTTTCTTTAGCTTTTCTCCGTAACTCTCGTACATATAATTCAAATCGATCAGCTGTCACTCTGAATGTTGGTGATACTGTATGGAGAAGGAATTTTTCCAAGTCTTCTGGAGGTGATTTTTTCTCTGGGAAGCTTGCTCCACGTTTTATTAAGTGCCGTGTAATAAGAGTCATTTCAAGGACCACCTATTTGCTACAGGATTGTGATTCAGTCCACTCCGGACAATATCATATCAAAGATATCTTAAAATAAATTGGATTAAATTCTCTTTGTTCCATATTGACATTTGCTTTCTAATCCTTTTTCCTCTTTGGAATATTTCTTTGCATAAGTTTTTGATTAGATTAAAAACTTAATAGATTACCTGTTAATAGTGACATCTATTTATTTCTGTGTTATGTCAACTTGTATTCTAAGGTTATTTTGTTTCTTTTATTTTAACACAGATGGCGTGACATTCAACATTTAAATTTGAATTTAAACTTGAGTTTTATGACTTGAGTTGTCTGATTTAAGTTCTATGTCTTGAGTTCATCTTTGACTTAATTGATTTAAGTTTTCTTTCTTACACTTAGTTTTTTTTTTGTCCAACTTGTCTTTTGTTTCTATAACTAAAGGTTGGACTTTACGTGTTCACGTTAATTATTTTTGGGGATCCCCAAGTTTTTTTCTTATAGTTGATAGGTTATTTGATCCCCAAGTTTTTTTCTTATAGTTGATAGGTTATTTGATCCCCAAGTTTTTTTCTTATAGTTGATAGGTTATTTGATCCCCAAGTTTTTTCTTATAGTTGATAGGTAATAGTTAAGTCTTATGTTAAATTAGGTTAGTTTTACTTAGATCTAAAGTTCACTGGTTGTTCTTCATAATTGTAAGGATGTGGTAGGTTAAAATTTGGCTCTAACTGAACAATATATATTTAGATTTAGGTGTTCGTTATTTTCTTTCATATTCTCCATAGATGTAATTGAGATATCGCAAGTTCGCGCGGATAACGTTTAGATGTGGTGGCCTCCGTGTTTATTCAGTATCTGTTGCACTTCGATATCGTTTGATTCAGATATGATGCCTGTTTTTTGTTTTTGCCTGATCCAGTTTTTTTCTTCTTTCTCACTCGTACTTACGTCCTTTTTTTCTTAGAAAGAGGGTATTGCAGCATTATCACGCTGTTTTCGGCTGAATAAAAACTATTCTGTTCGTGTAAGTCGACCTCATTTCTAATCAATTTACTTTTTCTTACTTCGGTTCAAATTTAAAAATATGACGATTCCATGGGATGTCACGTAAGAAAATTTTTCTCAGATGGGCGACGAATCTTTGGAAATAACAGACATATTATTCCGTTTCGTAATTTAATTGATAAATTATTTGTAGTCTAAAGTCAAAAAAGACCTAAGAAAGATAATTTACATTTTTAGCTAAGATCTAGTGACCCATATACTTTCGGCGCCGCGACTCAAGGCCGACCAGGGGTCGGGAGACGCGTACTGGCGGTTGGCTCCGAGGCTTGCCGCCTGAGACCCGGAGCAACAGCGAAGATCCGATTTCGAGCGAGGATCCGGACCTTCAGGGAACAAATTTTGTTTTAATCCTTTTTTTTAATCTTTAGCAATAGTATAGTTTCTTTTTTTTGTACAATCATTTAATTTATTTAAACCCTATTCGTGTCAAAAGGTCGCGCAATGTATTTTTTCCGGTGTAGTATTTAAACTCGGATACATTTTGATCGCGCCTAGGGCTGAATAGGTGTTGCAACCCCTTTCTCACCTTGTTTTAATTTTCAAAATTACAGATTTTATACAATTCTGAACAACCCATTTCGCTGCTTTACATAAAATAATATTACATGTCGCCCATTATTTAATTCTTTTTTTTTGATCCTTTTAAATTTTATATAAAAAATTGTATTAGGTTTTTTTTTTTTATAACAGCAAAATTATACGTATTAACATGTAGCAGTGACGACTTTTATTTTTATTTACGCTACAGTAGGTGGTAGGTAGGTGGTAGGCAGGTGGTAGGTAGGTGGTAGGTAGGTGGTAGGCAGGTGGTAGGTAGGTGGTAGGCAGGTGGTAGGTAGGTAGTAGGTAAAAATGAAAAAGCATAAAGGTAGTGTTGCTGCCCAAAGTCCTGCGTCAAAGGACCTGCGTCAGGCGGAAGGTGAGGTATGGTCCACGCGTGCCTGCACGAATGGCGCGCGGAGGCACTACGCCGGGGGCAAACTCCGCTGCCGCAGCAAATTGTCGCTTAGCGAACAGACCTCCGGCGCGATCTAATGGCGACATGGAGAGAGCGACTTTCGCAACCCCGTGCAGGGCACGCCACAATAGTGGCGATAAGTCCCGTCTTTGAGAAGTGGCTGGAAAGGCGCCACGACGTCCTCACCTTCCACCTGACGCAGGTCCTCACCGGACACGGTTGTTTCGGGAGGTTTCTGCACCGAATCGGGCGGGAGGAAACGCCCGGGTGTCACCACTGCGAGGAACGGCCGGAGGACACGGTGGAGCACACCGTGGAGCTCTGCCCCGCTTGGGCTGAGCACCGCCGTGTCCTCGTAGCAGGGATTGGCGGCGGCGACCTCTCGCGTCCGGTCCTGGTTCAATCCATGGTCCAGAGCGAGAGTTTTAGTCAGTCAAGTCTGACACTCCCTTCCGCTCCGTTTTCCATTCTCTACCAGTGTACCTTAGGGTGATGCAGAGAGAAAACATAGTAGGTGCAGCAAAACAAATGGTAAGAAAACATTTACAAATAAAATATAACGATAAATACATGAATAAAATAACTATAAATGCATACATATACTACTAAAAATAATATAATTATGAGATGAATCTGCCAGCTTCTTTTGTGTTCGCGAGCTTTAACTTTAAACGTGAACCGACTGTTGGCCAACCTGACGTTTAGAGGGAGCGCATTCCAAAGAAAGACAGCCTGGAAAAAGAAGGACGATTTGAGAAAACAAGAGCGGTGAGAAGGACAACGTAGAAGACGATTGTTGGAAGAACGAAGATTCTTACCGTGTGCAGAGCATAAATATTGGAAACTAGGTTCTGCCCGCGGCTTCGCCCGCGTGGAGTTCGGAAATTGCTTACATATATGTTACCGTCGCAAAATAATGTCGAAAATAGTAATTTAAATGTTATAGAATGGAATGGTTGTTGTTGGTTGCAGCTTCGCTCGCACGTAAGTGTATGTATAGGATAAATAGTTGTGTTAAAGTCTGTGATTTTCAAAGTAAGAAGCCAGATAATTAATTCTGGTTAGAAAAAGTATATCGCTGCGTTTTTTTTATTATTTTATACTGATAGTGACTTAGATAGCTTGAACCAGAATTAACTTTTAACTTATACTTGTCTTCCGAGCTACGATGCCGGAGCTCAAATGCCCCGGTTATCCATCCACGCTTTTCGATACAGTTAATAGTGTAAATGAGCTAGCTTACAATTTGGTTTAATTAAAAAATATTCAGAGTAAAACAAAACTATTTTAATAATGAATTTGCCTAGCATCTCTTTGTAAATGTCGTTTGCGGTATTTCCTTTCGGAGAAAGCTACATAAAACTGCCCATGTGAGAAACAGTTCTCACTTGAATCAATGCCAGCTATAGCCTAGGGGACGATATTGAGACATTGTGTATTTTAAATTTCCTTATTTGCACCTAGAAAGAGGTCAAGCTGAAAATCCAATATGGCGCCGAAAAAAAATCTCATTTTGTTTTCGTCAACCCGGAAAACCACGAAAACGACACCAATGAAGAAAAAACAGAAAGTTTTCGTCGGCGCCATCCTTAATTTTCATTTGGACCTTATTTTTATTGCCAGCGACCCAGAAAACCACGAAAACGACACCCATGGAGAAACAACCGAAAGTGTTCCTCGGCACCATCTTGTATTTTTATTTGACCTCATTCTCGTTATCAGCGATCCTGACAGCCACGAAAAAGACACCCACCCACAAGACTGATGTTATCACAGCCCACGGCTTTGTACTTAATGGACAGGATTATCTTCTTGATCTCTCCGGGATCGAATGGGGTTAAGACAAATGGAGAAATATTGGGTCGCGTCAGGCCAGCAAGATAGTCACATAGACATTTGGTTAGACTATCAAGGGTAGGGACAGTGGAGAAATAGCTATTTAGATCCTCCAAACCAAATGCCTTAGGAAGGTCTGAATGCCGCGATCTGCCAATACCTAGAGTTCCAAGGAACTTCCAAATAACAGCAGGAGTAGCAGAAGTGATATTATCAAGAATGTGGCGGCGTTTAGCGTTGCATATAATCTGATTACAACGATTGCGAGCGGTTTTGAAAAGGGTCCAATTGTCCTAGGATCGATCATTTTATATTTCCGGAACGCGCGATCCCTTCGTCGCGTAGCCATCCAAACTCCATTATTCATTCATGGCGCAGGTGGACGCGTCAGCTTGACTTTCCTGACAGGAGCGTAGGTGTCATACAACTTGCCTACAACCGAATTAAGATAATTTACTTTTCCTTCAGCTGATGTGGCTTTCTCCAGCAGCGTCCACAATATTCGA
This sequence comes from Cerastis rubricosa, assembly GCA_949152445.1. Lineage (NCBI taxonomy): Eukaryota > Metazoa > Arthropoda > Insecta > Lepidoptera > Noctuidae > Cerastis > Cerastis rubricosa. The sequence continues at coordinate 17,046,895 of OX424523.1, read as the reverse complement.
AGCATCCTTAATAAGTTTTTCTGTATTCATCCGCTCAAAGGCACGCCTGTACTGAAACGTAGGTTTGGGTTTAAGAGGTTTAACATCCCATCATTTACGAAGAATCAGGGTAAAATTCATTAAAAATAAGAGAGTACCTAATGCAAAAAAATTGCGAAAAATTTATAAACTTTGAAAGGCTTTATCTCTGAAACTATTGGGTCTACAGAGACAATTCTAGTCTCACATTGTAGCTTTAGTCTACTTTAAAATGGGTACCGATAAACCAAATTTTCGCGGTTTTTAACAAGTCTGCAAAAAATCAGAACCAACGGATTTGACGCAAGCTCTGATGTATAAAGTTTCTGGACTATGTTTTATTTAGGATTAATATTCACTAAGGATTTTATAAATTTCGTATTTTTTTTTAATATTTTACCTAAATGACTAGGTTTCAGAACTAATATCATTATTGGATATTAAAAAAACATTATCAATGTCACAGAGGTCAAACCTTATAGTATGTTCTCTCTGTCAAGAAATATGAATGGTGTAGTTGGTAATTTGTGATTGGTGAAAGTAAACGAAACATTTATTGACCCTACAATCTCATTGGCTTAAAACGACATTAAACCAATGCTAGACAGATTAATTATTTTCTAGCGACAATGAGTTAATACGGTTACCGATTACAGCATTCCGGTTTCCCGCTAGCGGTTCAGTGAAGAAGTTTGCGGATTTTAATAATTTTAATTTACTAAATCAGGTGAGTGAATTAAAGCAATAATGGCAACAGAATTATTACTGTAGGGAATATTATAAAAAGCTGGCCCATTTTACATGTTGAAGTATCTAAACTGGAGTAAAATATAATAGGATGCAAGTAGTTCCTGGTTCTACTAATAAGTAGGTAAATAAATAGGCAGAATTATGAAAAAAAGTGTACAGAAATGCTTCCCCTCTTTAATTTCTATAATATTTTATAAAAAACTTTTCGTCTTGCCCGAGTACTATCAGGAACATGAGCCGACTATTTTTATATGAATACGTATTTATAGGAAAATACTGGGCTTTTTATAAACCTTCATGAATAATCCGCTATGAAGGTTTGAATGGGGGGCGTATGAATACTATAAATTTATTTTTAAACAAACCTGCAGTTAATTTGCCTGTACTGTCAATGCAGGGCGGTCAAATAGGTCATAATGAGTCAATGCCCCAAAGGAAGCGAGTCAAGGTTTATGATAGCAGTGCATACCGGGCATGCACCCGGTTCTCAAATACCTCGAAAAAAAACATGTAGAACTATGTACACCTACTAGGTTCTGAAGGTATTTATAGAACTGGATCTCTAATCTAATATTGTGCTATATCACGTTTTTCATATGTTAAAAGTAACCACTGATTAAATTATACCAATTACTGATTAAACACAGACAACTAGTGTGATTAGTAACAGTTCTAATATTTCTGTATTTCCCGCTTTCATTTATAATGTCATTGGACTGATTTTAGTAAAATCATTTTGTACCTACCATATAACAACTTAGTATCTTGATTATCACCTGTAGGGCATGCTCCCTGTTCTCAAATACCTTGAAAAAAACACGTAGAACCATGTACACCCACTAGGTTCTGAAGGTATTTATAGAACTGGATCTCTAATCTAATTTTGTGCTTTATCACAAAATTATCCAATTATGAAATGGCGAGTACTTACCTCCGTACCTCTTATTTTTGCTTTTAGACTTAAAACTCCGCAAAAATGAGCCGCAAATTTGTTGTTGGTGGAAACTGGAAGATGAATGGAGACAAAAAACAAGTTACTGAAATTGTTGACACTCTGAAAAAGGGCCCATTGGACCCCAATGTTGAGGTAAAGAATATAGCTGTGTCTAAGTACTAAGATTCTACGGAACCAGAGACTAGCAGAGATGCGCAAAACGGAGAGGAGAGGAGATGCATAAGGACTAGGGTGTATCCACCAAAACTGTGCTGAGATATACACTGCGCACTGCATGCCTCTAACAGTACATCACTCTACTCACACCTCTCACTTTTATTTCGCGTCTCCGCTGTACACTTGGCCGCTGTGTGAGGAGGCCGCCCTTCACAATTATGTGAAATCTCCTTGTCTTGATGAAATTGTATTGGTGGCTTACTACACAATCCCCTCCTCACATCTCGTCTCTGCTTCGGTGGAGTCCAGCCACCTACTTTCAAGGAAATATGTCGTGACAAAAAACCAATGGAAATATAATGTTGGTTCCATGTTTAACACTGCTGTTATTCTCTTCAGGTTGTAGTGGGAGTCCCAGCCATCTACCTTGAATATGTTCAATCCATCCTGCCTGGTACAATTAGCGCTGCTGCACAAAACTGCTGGAAAGTTCCAAAAGGAGCTTTTACTGGTAAAAAACAATCTGTACATTGCCAAATATTATTCTCGTTCCATTATCAGTGAGTAAGAGTTTTTTTTTTTGTTTTCAGGTGAAATCTCGCCAGCTATGATTAAGGATATTGGTGCCAACTGGGTTATCCTTGGGCACTCGGAAAGGAGAACTATCTTTGCAGAGAAAGATGACCTTGTTGCAGAAAAAGTAAGTTAGAAACAACATTGTACTCCACTTCTACATCAACAACTTTCAAGGTGGAATTTTAACTTAACTAAATTAATGCTTTAAGGTTGCCCATGCTCTTGAGAATGGCCTGAAGGTCATTGCTTGCATTGGTGAGACACTTGAAGAGAGGGAGGCTGGCAAAACTGAGGAAGTAGTCTTCAGGCAGACAAAGGCCCTCCTACCAGCTATTGGCAACAACTGGGCCAATGTTGTACTTGCTTATGAGCCTGTGTGGGCCATTGGCACCGGCAAGACTGCCTCACCTCAGCAGGTAAACAAAAGTTAATTTTTACTACTTTATTTATAAACATGTTATATTTTAACTTCTTACCAACATTTCATCACTAAATTATTTACTTTGGATAAGCCACTGTCCAAAGTAAATAATTTTATGAAAATGTATCAGTGACTTGTCAATATAACCAATTGTTGTTATTGAATGTGTGTCAATGTGACTTGTATTATCAAAAAATATTGGTTAAAGGAGTCATATCAGTCCATTACACTTATGATTTCTGTTCTTATCTTCTGTTGACTGTACAATCCAACAACATACCCATAGCTTTACCAAATAAAAAATAACACTGATTGTATAAATTGAACTATATTCAGCCTATTAAATAAGATAGTTGTAATTACAAGTATATTAATGTGGGCAATCTTTTTGACTGGTTTTGACTTTGAGGCTAACTGTAAATGGAAGTAATAGTATCGTTCAGAATATTTTGATACTGGGTTGAATTGATTTTAGTAGCAGTTGTAAAGCTAATACAATGGTTTCATTTGTTTTACAGGCACAAGACGTCCATGCTTCTCTGCGTAAGTGGCTAGCAGCTAACGCGTCAGGTGACGTTGCTGCGTCCGTGCGCATTCAATACGGTGGCTCCGTGACTGCGGCCAACGCGAAGGAGCTGGCTGCGTGCCCCGACATCGACGGATTCCTTGTCGGGGGGGCTAGCCTCAAGCCAGAGTTCATTGACATTGTCAACGCTACCAAGTAGATTCATACAGTCTGCTTACGCATTACCTTTACTACTTATTTTATAATTTTGTTGTAAGGTTATTTATGATTAGGAAATGTTATCAAAATCGTGGACTTCTAAGGATAACTATTTACAATATGTGCTTTTGCAAAACTTTATGAGATTGATCAGAAAACTATGAAATAAAACATTGTTGTTCAACATTGGTAAAATTTAATTTTTCTACAAACAAACTTTATAATATTTAATATAATAACAATTATTTTGCATGTATATATCTTAAAATATTGTAATAATCCTAAGAATGACATTGAAATAAATTAAATATTATTTCGTTTATTCTTTTTTACATCTTATCTTTTACTACATTTTAAATATTCCTATATAAAATCAATAAAAATAATATTAACAAATATATTATTATTATTAAATAAATAATTCACCTGTATTATAACTGGATATGTAAATTTTATAACACTATTGTAACAGAATTTTCTGCAAAAAAATATTATTTGGTTTATTTGTTTTTTTTTTTTTAAATATATCATATTCTATTCATGTGGTGCGTTTTAATCTATTCATATTCATTTATTAATTGTAAAACATAGGTACATTATAAGTTCTTATTTGGTTATACATTGAGGGCGCTATGTTTTGTCTCTAGGACGTACAAAAGTAACAATACATGCAATATAATTAAAACAAGAAATTAATATAGATACATGAACCACAAAAAGTAAATAAATTAGATCATCTATCGCATTAAGAATTTTCAATTACATTGAAAAATGTCGATTAGTTATTTAGATAAATTATGGGTAGGTAGTGAGAAAAAAAAATGTAAACAAAAAAGTCCACAGGTGTTACAATAAAATGAAAATTGTCAGCACTTACTTATCTAAAGAATGTTAAAGAAATTGATAGAATGTCATAAATTAAAATTAAAGGAAGATCAATAACTGTTAGGTACTTATGACAAATTTTATAATAGCATGTCATTCAAATATTTGGTGATTGGTCAATAGTATTTTTCTATTATATTTTTATATATTATTTTTTTAGAAAGTGTTTACCAGATTATAATTTTTGATGATAATTTCATACATATTTGAGAAAGTGCCATATATTTATACAAGAACCAACATATATTTAAGAATAAAAACTCATACAATACATTTTCCATTCATCGTAGGTACCTAAGTAGATTAGACTTATTTTAATACTAAAAGCATTATAACATTAACCATCACTATTAATCAATGCTGAGGTTTTAAATAAATTGCCACATTCCCTTAAATACTCTACGGATAATCTAAACTAGGTACCCCTAGGTGTCCCTTTTGGACATCCAGGTTGCTGAATACCGTGCAGTAGGGACACCGACGAGAAAATGGTTATCACGTATTCAGTACATATATGATTCTGAGCCCGCGACATCGAAATTTTTCCTCGGTAATTGAAAAAATAAATAACCGGGAGCAAAAGGAGGAGGTTATCAATTCGACGATATGTTTTTTTTGTGTTTGGTACCTCTTTTTTTATTCAAAATCCTATACTCCTGAGGAGGTCGCATTGTCACGAAGTCAGAACCTGATGATGGGATCCCAGGGAAATCGCGGGCAAGCGTCAAATATTTATAGGCACATACAAAGTAATCATCTCGTGTTGTGAGCTGATGATACAAGGTAGGTATAATGAAAGAAAATTCGTGTCACTGACTCTGGCAGGGCCACCATCAGGGATTTTAATTTTGAAAACACAAAAAAATTGTCGCTAATTAGTCGAAATTTGTCGCCAAATATCAGAATTTGTCGGTCACTGGTTCAAAAGATATAAGGGTTTATAGGTGGCCGATCTGGAGAGAGTCTCCCCAGCAGGGCCACATTTATATCTCAAAAACTAGGGCACCTAGCAAAGATCTGTTTTCTCCCATATTTTGTCGCCAATTAGTCGGAATCAGTCGCCAAATATCCGAAATTTTCGGACACTGGTTCAAAAGATATAAGGGTTTATAGGTGGCCGATCTGGAGAGAGTCTCCCCAGCAGGGCCACATTTATATCTCTAAAACTAGGGCACCTAGCGAAGATCTGTTTTCTACCATATTTTGTCGCCAACTAGTCGCAATTTGTCGCCAAGTTACAGATTTAGTTGGTGTGTAATTAAAAAGATATTAAAGAATTCAATTTCCCCATACAGTGGTACAAGCGAGTACAAAATACTTTGTAGTTTCTAGACACTATATATGACGTCTTATGGAGGAATGTTTGTTTCGAATTAAATAAATATAAACTTATTCTGTAATTTCAACCCACCATAGGACAGCTTTATACCTATAAATAAATGTACAATAAATATATGTAATTATTTATCTAACACAATGTGCACTTACCACTTAGTCGCTGGCAGATAGGATAGATCGCTCCGTTTCATTTACGGTAAGTAAGAAAGTGATAGATGCGCTTGTACAGACGAGCTGCTTAGAACGAGTTTCCCGGCACGTAAGTTTAAGTCAGCCAGTTTAATTAAAGTGGAACTTATTATGAATAGTTACGAACTCGAGTGTTGTTATTTCTAGGTATTCCGAAAATACAAAAATGGAGAAAAGAGCGAGATATAATAAAATTTGATTACAATTGACAATACTTTTTAACGTTTAAGTATTTTAAACATTTTACTAATGGTACGGTATTTTTTTATTATTCTAACGTTAATTAGAGCTTTACATTGTAAACTGGTAAAACAGTTGCATGCGACTGTACATCTTGACACCAAATAGACCAAGAGCAAGGTTTAATGTTTTCAAAGAAGTTTAAGCCACTCTATCCTAGTAATTTAAAACATAAAAACATGAATTTCATTGAGAATTTATGTCTCTCGGATATTTCTAAAGACTTTAGACCGATAAAACTAGAAGTATATTACACATATTAATAGAAATATTTTTTCTTGGTAATTTTTCGTGAACTCTTCGATCTAGCTCTTGGACTATACCTTACTAATTGAACTCATTATATCTCTTAAACTAAGAACCGATTAAATCTGTGACTTGGCGACAAATTGCGACTAGTTGGCGACAAAATATGGGAGAGAAAACAGATCTTCGCTAGGAGCCCTAGTTTTAGAGATATAAATGTGGCCCTGCTGGGGAGACTTTCTCCAGATCGGCCACCTATAAACCCTTATATCTTTTGAACCAGTGACCGACAAATTCTAATATTTGGCGACTGATTCCGACTAATTGGCGACAAAATATGGGAGAAAACAGATCTTTGCTAGGTGCCCTAGTTTTTGAGATATAAATGTGGCCCTGCTGGGGAGACTCTCTCCAGATCGGCCACCTATAAACGCTTATATCTTTTGAACCAGTGACCGACAAATTCTGATATTTGGCGACAAATTTCGACTAATTAGCGACAAATTTTTTGTGTTTTCAAAATTAAAATCCCTGATGGTGGCCCTGCCAGAGTCAGTGACACAGAAAATTCAGAGATATTGAAATTCATAATTCTTCATATTTGCAAACTACTGGTCCCAAGAAAGGCAGATGCTTGACAACGGGTCCTCCATATGATAATAATGTCTTGACAGGCTGGAACCACGATGCCAGGAATGAGAAAACGAAGAGCCAGAACATGATCTTCACGAACCAGTCAAGTACGTAAAGGCTGGAACAAACAAAAAAACATTGAAGTCGTAGACAAACTTACAAAATGTTATTTCAGCTAGTAAATCGCAGCAGTTAACATGAGTTTGACAGTCAGTTTGCTAATTTAGTGTGATGAACTGATGATTTATACAGGAGCATCAGCAAAGCATGGCCAAAGACTTAGATTAGCAGAAATCATGATAACATACCTAACAGTAATACAGATTATACGACTGCTCGAAAAAAGAGCAGATGGTCGGCCAACATCCAGCCCAGGAACTGGATCCACCCATGGTTGTAGGTGGTCAAGCTCATGGTATGAGTATTCTACTCTTTGGTCTTGCTTCCAAAATCTCTATAGATATACATATTAACTCTATAGGTTGTCTGTATATCTTCTGACCATCGACTAATCAAATTCTCGCAAAACTACAATGCCATATGACCCATCGACGATAGGTAATGACTTGCTGACCTAATGACTTAGTCACCTAGTGAACCTATCTTATTTATTGTGTACTTGCTTTTGGAGTGGCTTTTCTCCCATTGCTTATGTTCAAAGTCCGTTAATATTGCTAATTTAATTGTTGTTTGATTGTTGTTGTTAATTGTTTAATTGTTAATTTGCTAGCCAACTTAAGCTGGCCGTATTTGTCTGTATTTTAACAAACCAGTTAAAAAAAATTGTGGTTACACTTAGCATCGCTCAATTGCACTTGCAAAAGGATCACTTTTGAACTTTTTTGACACTTTTCATTATTCAGATATCTACAAAATGTTCTGTCCACAGCTTATGCCCCCCCCCCAAAGTGTGAAGTGAACAACACCATTCAAATAACCTAGCCGGACTCCAACTGGGCTCCAGTTACGACTGCTGCTATAGACAATTGACGTATTCAAAATTTCAAAAGCCTACGAGAGGCAGAAATACTTACAAATTATGGTAACTCCTATTAATAGCGGTTTTCTTAGGGTCTTCTTTGAAGCAGAAGACACGGCCCCCTTCCACACAGTCCTTCATGTATTCGTCTCGATCCGCATCGGCAATGTCCGTGTTGAATATTTCTTGCTCTTCAGGATTTAGTTTTGTTCTAAAAGCGTCATAGTTGGAACTTTGGATGTTCCATGGTCGCATTGTGAAATATTGCAGCACCTCCAATCCCTGGGATATTCTCTCTTGGATTCTTACCATACTGTGAAAATTGAATTGAAAAAAAGGAATGGTTCACGGCAGATAGAGCCAGATAAATATGTAAAAAAAAATGTTGTATTAGGTAAATATGAATTAGTTATACAAAACACAAAAATATTTATTTCTTCTTAAACATTGTGTCTTACATATACTGACTGAATTTCCAGTAAATGTAGGTACGTCCCTTATTTCTTCTGCTTTTCACACTTATCTCTTGACTTGAGCTGGACTCAAACAACTTCATGTGCATGCACTAAAAGACTGACTTTATATCGAGTCAGATCTTTCGAACAAAAAAGTAGCTAATGCAGTGTTTTTGCATTTTTATTACATCACAATAAGCTCTTGCTGACCAGCTGAAACCGATGCCGCGTCGGCAAGTGTAGTCTCTCCCAAAAGGTTTATTTGATTGTATACTCACATTCTTTTCTGCCCCAATAAAAACAAAAGGAAATCGATGATGTACGCAGGCAATAAGTGGTAGAAAATTCTTCGGTACCCATGCAGAAACTTATTGGTGGTGATGTCTCCGTTGGGGTACCACAGAGGCCAAGACAGTGGGTTTTTGCGGCCATATGCCTTGGCCACGTTGAGCACGTCACCCCACGTTGTCGGCTTTTGATGACCGTTGTTTATATTGTACACGGGCAGTGATTCTGTCCTGAAAGTTAATTTTATTGGTGAATAAAAAGGTTTTTGAATTTTCTTTAGGTTAGCCGGCTAGAGACTTGCCATTGACTGATAATCAATTTTAAGTCAAATGTGACGAGGCAGATTGCTAGGACACTCGTATTATCTTCTGCAACCGATTGGAGACAAAACACCATAAGTTATTTGTTTGTGATTCAAGTTCGGCAGGAAGTGGGTTCTATAAGTTCCGAACGGAACAAATATCCCTCGCTCGACAAATAAAGAATGGTCGAATCATGGGTATGCACGATGACCAATCAAGCTCAAATCTCAAATTGTTTTTTTGCAATCCATAATACTATACACTTACAGGTGGTAAAATAAAAAATAATCGAAACAATTATAGACCCTGTCGCTACGGCGTACAGCACATAGTGAAAAAAAAAATGTAAATGTTTATTTGTCCCAAAAGCTGGTTACATAGATTATAAATGAGACATCCCCAGTAAGTTATTTATAATACTTGTGTTGAGGGTGTCCCGCTCTTTCCCTTAATTATTAACAATATTGAGACTATTACAAAAATGATTACAAAAGGTGACTAAATTTAAATTTAGGAAGAACAATTACAAACAAAAAACACTAAATGACTAAACTTATAAGCTACTAGCAGCCCGCCCCAGCTTCGCACGGGTATTTAACAAAAAAGTAAAAATTACAATACACACAAATACGTGACACAATCATTTCTTGACATTGATTCCTCTCCCGTACGGCCCGTACCAACCCCAGTGACGTCTACATCGCATAAGGTGCTGCTTATTATAGCTAGCTAGCTGAGCAGGGTGAGTGGCGACGACGCAACTTTTTTATAATTCAGATTACATTTTTAAACTCGTAATATGTTTGAAAAGGAATGTCCGAATTGAATAATTTAAAAAGTTATATAAAGATATTGAAGCAGTCTTGAATATGAAGTAATTTATTTTTGATAAGGATTAATACCAAGATACAAATAAATAGTCATTTCTACCGGCGACACTTCAATCATTTTTTTAAAATAAAAGAACAGTTATTGTGGCATTACTGTAATACTTAGACATATGCTGTCGCGACACTTTGTGTAAATAATGATGTGTTCTGCAAAGTCTTAGTACATTATTTTATTCTATCATCAATAGTTTTCGCAGCGCACGCGATGTAATAGTACATTGTGTATTAAGGGCGGTAAGTAAGGAATTACGATCGAGGCTCTAGTAGAAGCCCAAAGTCGAAGACTGAGGGCTTTTTGAGTTGAGGTTCGTAATTCCCGTACCACCCGTGAAACATACAATGTTTTTCATCACATTTGCGAGTAAATAATTATGAATTATAGCTTTAATACACAAGTCAACACAACTATTATTACGAAATACGTGAACTTTTTTTTAACGGATGGCGGACTTTTTGCCCACACCACAGATTATACAAATGTTTCGTTCAGAAACGTTAAGGGCAACCGTTACTTACGTAGGTATACAGCCATGACGGAGTGCAAAAAAAAAAAAAATTAAAAATAAAAAGTTTTAATACAAAAACTATTATTAAGAACTAGCTGTCCGGCGCAACTTCATTTGCGTCACATTTTCCCCGTTTTCGCAACATTTTTCATTGCTGCTCCACTCCTATTAGTCGTAGCGTGATGATATATAGCCTATAGCTTTCCTCGATAAATGGGCTATCTAACACTGAAAGAATTTTTCAAATCGGACCATTAGTTTCGGAGCCTATTCAATGCAAACAAACAATCAAATCTTTCCTCTTTATAATATTAGTTTAGACATTAGTTGAGTATATAAGTACCTAACATGTAGCGAGATTGCAATGAAATTCCTGTTTAGATAACATTATAAGACAATTTTTCAATTGTGTGTAAACTCTTTGCTTGAACTTGCAAGACCTGTGTGCTGCGATATAAATTAAAAAAAAAGCTCGAGGGTTTTATATGGGGCATTACGGCCAAGTTAACCTATATGTTTAGATATTGTTTACGTGCAAGTGTGATGAAAAGAATATTTTAGATAATTTTTTTACACCTTGGGTTACATTATTGGAGTTTTAGTAACGATCCCAATTTTTTATGAAAATATTTTAAAATGTTTAATTATACGTTACTCAGCGATAATGTAGCTTTCTAACGGCAAAAGAATTTTTGAAATCGCATTAAATAATATTATTATTTTTCTGAAAGTGTTATATTTCTCAGCCCTTAGACTGGATTTCAGCAACATTTACGGGCCGAATTTTAAACTATGGAGGAGGTGATTTGGGATTACACCTGTTGAGGAAAGGACAATTGGGACTACATATACTTTTCCTTGTCGCCAAATTCTAGTAACTTTTTCTTTGAGTTCTGCGTATTTACTTATTTTTTCAGTTATTGTTTTCTGTATGTTGTGTGTGTTGGGGACTGCGATGTGTATCAGGTTTGTAACTTTATTTATTTTGTCCTGTAGGATTATATCCGGTCTATTGTAGTGGATCGTCCTATCAGTGAGAATAGCATGATCGTAATAGAGCTTTTGTGTTGTATTTTCTAGGCTAATTTCTGGTTATAATTGTAGTAAGGTGTGTTGGTTTATTGAATGCGTGAGTGTTTAAGTGCTAGTTTTTGGTGAATGACATTGGCCACCTGATTCTAGTCGATTTGCGTGAGAGTTGTGCATGCTCCTGTGATGTGCTGGATGGTTTCTGGTTGGTTGTGACATTTTCGACATTTATCATTGGTTACTGTAGGATCTTTGATTATATATTTTCTGTAGTTTTTGTGTTGATGATCTGATCCTGAATAGCTATTATAAAACCTTTAGTTTCCGCGAATAAGTTGCCTATATTGAGCCACTTATTTGACGCTAATTTATGAATGCGGGATTGCTCTAAGTCGTGAGGGTGCCGACCATGGAGTACTGTCCTCTTCCAGTCTTCCATTTTATGTTGCTGCGGGTCATCAATGGTAGTGTTTTGTACTTCTGTCTGATTACTTAGATTAAGTGTTGTGTAGTTGAGATCGTTCGATCGAGATCTTTTGCACTCTGTAGTTAGTGTATTTTTAATCCTAACATGATCGAGACCTTTTAGTTGCCCGTATCTTAAGTATTTATACATGTCGGTCGGATCCATTGGTATTATAGTGTCTGTCTCATTCACTGCATAGTCGCCAGGCCGCACATTGGCTCTCACAATATGTAATGTATTACATTTGTCCAAACCAAATTTCATGTTGATATCGTTACTTGAATTCTGCTGTAATATCTACTAAGTTCTTCATATCTTTTTCTGTTTTAGCATATAGTTTGATCTCGTTCATATATGTATATAAGATGCGATATTGTTGTTTCAATTGTCATGTGTTGGCAGTATCCGGCCCCGTAGCGCTGCAGTAAATGCGACAGAGGATTGAGGGCCAGAAAGAACCACAGGGGGGGCTCAGGGAGTCGCCTTGGTAGATTACCTTTTGATATTTGTCGCGTTATGACATTATTTTGGTTACAGTAAAATTTGTCTGTAGTGTTGTTCTCCATTGTTACATAAACTGCGCATGAAATCAATTACTTATTTTTGGGTTAATTCTATAAATCTCTAATATTTGTATCAACCAAGAATGAGGAACACTGTCAAAAGTTTGAAGTAGCGTGTTTATGTATAGTAGAATCAATAATCAGCTGTTCTTTACATCCCATGTGGCCCTGCCTGTATCCCTTCTGTTCCCCTGCTATTATGTTATGGTGATTGATGAGTGAGCTACTCTACTTTGCAATAGCAGATGTAAAAATTTTGTAAATTGTGGGTAGGCATGTAATTGGTCGGTTTTGGGAAGGCTGAGGTGAATTTTTAGTTTTAGATAGCATGTAAGTAATTCCTGTTGCAATAAATTCGGGTGTGTTCTGTTGTCCTAATATAATATCTGTCAATTTTTATTTAATAGATTTGTGTAATGAGGTACATTTTTTTTTACCAAAAATTGTGTATTGTGTCGATACCAGGTGATTTCCAGTTATGTAATCTGGCTGTTATGTGTAAAATGTCAGTCTCAGCTACCTCTAAAAATTCCATTTCGTCATTAGCTCTCCATTTTGCTTCTTCTTCCGCTATCCACGATGCTTTGTCGTTGTGTCGTACTTGCTCTTCCCAAATGCTAGCCCAATATGCTTCTAGCTGGTCATCAATTGTGTCTGTTTATGGTTTATGTAGGTTTCTATAAAACATTTTTTCGTCTGTGGGAAATGTGGCGCTATCTTTTTTGCGATGTTATGCTTTTTTAAATCTTCTGAGCCCATGACCTAAGTTCTAGTTTTTGTTTTAAGGTGTCTAAAAAATATTCAGGTTTTCTGTTGTGTCTTTCGTGTCTGGTGTGTGCGCTATTGTTTCTAAATATGACCTCAACTCTTTTTACTAGTTTATTAGATCTGCATCCATTGATATATTGAGTGAGTCTGCAATGTCTGCCCTTAATTATTCAATGTCTTTTTCTAGTCTCTGTTGCCACGCTGGAGCTATCTTCTGTCTTGTTCTTGACGTAACTGTCTGGTCTGTGATTTTATAGTTTAGTTCTTCTGATATAACTACGGCTGTACAATATATAAGTAGGTGTATGTCTATACGTTGTGTGTTATCAGATATAAATTGGGTGAGTATAACCTCATTAAATAAATTGATTAGACGAAATAGGTTAGGTGTGTATTTAAGTTTGGGTAACCTTGGTCGAGCTGCTGGGTCCATCCCAGAGTACTGTGTTTTTGTTTTCTAAACTAATATTATAAAGAGGAAAGATTTGATTGTTTGTTTGTTTGTTTGCATTGAATAGGCTCCGAAACTACAGGTCCGATTTGAAAAAATTCTCACAGTGTTAGATAGCCCATTTATCGAGGGAGGCTATAGGCTATATATCATCACGCTACGACCAATAGGAGTGGAGCAGCAATGAAAATTGTTGCGAAAACGGGGGAAAATGTGACGCAAACGAAGTTGCCGGACAGCTAGTTATTTATATACTAAAATTTGTCATTTATTTCTTGAACATATGTATCTGTTGTATAGTGTTGATTTGCGACAACTATGGTTTCAATGTCATTTTCTAGCGTTAGGGTATTCAGTTTGTATGGATGTGTGTGATATTTGTGTGTAGGCTTGTGATTGGTTGAACGGTTGAGATTGAGTATAAACAAGTTGCGATTGACTAACCGATTGTGGTTGGTCTTGATGAGTTTTTTCGTTTAGGCTTTGTGTGATGTTGTTAGTGTCTGTTTAATTTACTATCTCTTCTTGTAGTAATTGTGTTCGTACTTCTTCTTTTAATTGATCTATAACTTCTGTAGATAGAAGTTTATTCCTAACTATGGTTCGTCTTTGGTCTGAGATTCTTTATTCTGAAACCGTAATTTCAAGACATTGCCGGGTGAAAAGCGCACGTAATTGTTGCGTGTATGTGGTCATATCGGTCTCTTATTTAGTTATGTATAGGTAAGTTCGCATGATAAATAGATTTACTTCTTTGCTCCATTTCATGCGAACTCTAGCTTTTCCAGAATTGGTAGACGCGGGCAAAAAGGTAGATACCCCCCGCGCAGCATTCAAGGCGGAGTAGGTGGGACTGTATTTAAGCTAATAATGGGGTGTGAAAGTGTAGGTGACGATGGTATAGATAGTGATAATCGCCTAGAAGGTGTGTATGAGACTGTGCTTGGGCTAAACGATTCAACAGGGGTGTCTGTCCTGTCCGTCAGTCTGTCACCATCGTCTATGATTTCGGCGTCTCCATTTTTTTATGGGTTTCCAGAGCTATGTTAGCCACTCCAGTAATTTCTCATTCGTGTGTCCGCCCCCCACGTGATTAAATGGAGTCATTCGACGGAGACCGATATATTCCAATAACAGTGAAATCTGAAATTCTTATTTGCAAGGCAAATGCGTGTGTTAAGTTAATTTCAGTTGCCTGGTACCCCAGGCAACTGAAATTAACTGAAAAGTGGCAGTTTTTTATATCCATATAAAAAACTGCCACTTAACGGCAACTGTTGCCTAACTGTATTAAACGGAGTATATTCATTTAACACTGGAAGTGGTTTATTAGCGTTTAATCTGCATTCTGTTATGATTAGCGAGACAGAGTTATCTGAAAATCGTCGAAGTTACTGTTTATGCTCATTATATTTTGTGTCAGGACTGTCAAGTTATTAGCATCTCGTTGTAGGTATGTGTGTAAGTGTTCAACATCAAGAATAGCAGACAAACTTAGCTATCTCAGCAGTATCCAATTCCTTTAATTGTATAAGCTACTATCCATTATCAATTTGAGTAAACAAACGGTGGTTCTTGAAATTTGAATCATAATTTAGCAGTAAACTGACGACTATTTCTGTAAATTTGTATTCAATTATATATGCATGTTAAATGGTACATCAAGACTTGCTAGATTAGGCATTGTGCGGAATGAGTGTGAGTTTGAATGTCTTGATTGGGATAATTGTTTTTGTTTTGTGATAAAGAGTGTTAGAATAATAGAGTTCGAGTGTGTAGTAGTGAGCTGACCATGCTTACAATGATAAGTATAATAGTTTAAAACATATCTGCATTGAGTAAAATTAAACACATATATATAAATAGGCAAAATAACTAGGAGTAATTTAATGATAGTACATACTAGTCATGCTTCTTGCATCAGCTGATGTACCTGGGCCTCACTTTTAATGGCAATTACTCGAGAATTGTCACCTCTTTTTACTAAGATCATACGACCAAATGCTGTCCAGCAAAATTTGTATTGCTTAGTTTTAGCCAAATCACGGGTTAAGAAAAATAGTCGGGCGCCCTTTGTTGTTAGATGCTCAGATACAAACACAGATACCTCGGCGTTGTTTTATCCCAAGATGTCTTACTTGAAGTTTACTTGAGTTTTGAATATTAAATGACTTTGTATTCTATAGTATTTTTTTTTTTAACATTTTGTAGTTCAGTTCCACAATTAGTGACCCATTCGGCCTTTTTGGGGGGACACCCGGTGATTACTACAGGAACAAAACATATTCATAAAGAAAAATAAAATCTAGCACTAGCTCAGTTGTATGTATAGTTCGGACAAACTTTTGCAAATACCAAGACTGCGAAGACACTGTAACATTAGCGGTGGTTACGGCGCTAATGTCACAGTTTCTGATTGGATATTTCTGGACTTTTTAAAGTTTATTGTAGTACGGGATTTTACAGAATCTCTTCCAAATCTTATGATTGCACTCAATTGTTTTTGTGTTTGCTGTTTAGTAGTTTGCGTGTCCGTAGCTTCATGTGAGAAGAGTTTCAGTAAACTAAAATGATTAAAAAACTACTTGCGGGTCATAGACTACCAGATAACACAAAATTTAAATTTTGAAATGTTATTTTCATGTTTGCAGCTAACAAAACTAAAGAGAAGAAATTTTAATTGTAAATTTTTTGTGTCTTAATTTTTATTGTGTACAAAACACAATAAATGTTCAATATTTCAAATGTAAATACTAAACTATCCATGGCGTTTATCATATAAAATTTATGGATTTTAACACACCACCAACTTCCACACCGGGTGCCACTCAAGGTACTTGCGCCTTGGGGATAATTCTGTTGTAAGAGTTGTGTCATGTGGCACTCATGTCAGCATGTGTTATTTCATCGGTCGGTACCGCCGACAAAGAAAGTAACTGCCCTAGTAGAATGATTAAGGGTTTACTATAAAAAGCCTATTTTCTTCAAAATATTGAAACGCTCAATGCTGTTGTAGTGTTGTACTAAGATTTTCAGAAATAGATAGTGTTAATACTTACTTTTCAGTCCTGCTTCCTTCAAGCATTCCTATGGCAATGATCCCGTTGATGGCGATGTCGACTGGGGTGACCTGCGCTACGAGGGAGCCATTGCACAGCATGGTTCTGATGACGCCCTTGCCGGCTCCCAACATCACGCCAACTGGACCATTCAGGTTGTCTACCCAGCCCGGCATGGGTTCCTTTAGTGCTGGACACACTGGAATACAAGTACAAGCATATAGTTATAGCTGGTGATGGCTATCCAAGTATCCATATATGCAGTATCGTGCTTTATTATACAACGTTTGAACCTAAGACTTATACAGTAGGGCTAAATGTAGCCATAATTTGAGGAACAAAAATAGCTATCTGACCGCATCAAACCGCCAAGTTAATTTTTCAGACAATTTTTTTTGGGCCCTTTCAAAATCTTTAACCATTCATCGTCAGTTTTAGCGCCGAACCACTTTCGCAGCTTATGAAAGCAAGATATAAATAGCCATCCCAAAGATCGATACCAGGAGAATAAACAATTTTGCATTGGGTCAGTAAAGTATCCGGTTGCGAATCGTGTAATATCTTGCAGTTCTAATAATTAAAATTAATTAAGGAGGTTGCTATTTCTTATAACAGTTATAAACTTTAAATGTAAACTGAACATTAGTGCTTTATTAAGTTTTGTTGCAGTTGTTCAGTTACTTGGCCGACGACTCGCTGAAATTTTAAGGTAGGTGTATCCTTTACCGATGTACCCTTCTTTTTTTAGCGGCGTGTATGTTTTTTTTTTAAATTTAAAGTCAACCAGGTAGGTATTGAAATCTAAGCTTAATCTATTTTCGTGCACTATCACAATGTTGGTCCAATAAAGGAACGTGGTCAGTTTGTCTACACATCCTTTTATGTGACCACACTTTTCTGTGAAATGCAGTACAAGTACGTAAAGGTGTGTCCAAACATTGCGCGGCAGTCGCGCGCGGCGGTTACATTCGTCAGTAATTGCTGCTGCCACACAAACATATGACGGTTTAGCCCTAACTAGACCACGGCAAAAATGTGTCCTGCAAATGCCGCGTGTTGCTGCCGCGCTCTTGCCGCGCAATGTTTGGACACACCTTAATTATGACATGCAAACAGTTACCGGTAAGACAACACTCAGTGAAATAAAAGAGTTACCTAAATGTTTGGACTTGAGAAAATTGACTTCAGGAACAGTGAAGTTGGGGATTTGATCTTTGCGTGGTGGCTGTCAGTTGGTGCAGAGTTGCCGAGGAATGAGCTTAAAGGTGTGCAGTTGAAGAGGCTTACGTCCAGCAGTAGACTACTGTACTCATACTTAATTTTGAAAGGGAAACATTACCGATGCTGGGACGCGCGATGACCACAGGCAAGTCTTGGTGTGCTTGTTCTACAAGATTTTCAGCCAGGCGTTTAGAGAACGTGTAACAGTTAGGGTGTAGTCCCAGCAGTGAAGGTGTTAACAGGGCTAATTGCTTGCCGTCCAGCCACTGTATTAGCTTCATTACGTTTTCTGGCTTCACGGGTGGGGCGTGACACTGAGGACATAATTATAGTCAATTACTTTTCTGAAGGGTGGCACAGTTTAAGACCAAAAAATAATACAGTATTTATAGACATTGAATTAGAAATTGATTGGCAAAGTAATTGTTTCAATTTCTTTTCCAAAAACTTTCAGGGCTGTAGCCGTAGCCGCGTAGCGTTGCATAGCATTGCGTAGCACTGCGTGCGTAGCTTTGTGTGCGTAGCTTTGCGTAGCACTGAGTATTGTCGCGCAGCTAATGCCGATACTGAAAATGTTTGTTTTCTTCCGCGTTTGAGATTCCTTTTTTGTAATAACTACTGTACAAAGTACCGAGTGTAATATACTATAACGCAAAGCTTTAAGATTTTTCAAGGTCTAGTGAAAGAACTAACATTTTCAGCAATAGCTACGCATTGCAACGTATACTAGTTTTTGTAAAGTAGGTAGGTAAGTAGGGTAGTAGTAGACATTCATGGTGCAAATAGAGTAATTGCATATTTTATACTTATAGCGACCGTGGAATTTAATTACAGTGTGTACAATAAAAAAATGTCTTACCCGCTCGTCCAATACATTGCAGTCAGGGTAACAGAATGCCGTAGACAAATGCACAAACACAACAAGTTTCTTGAAATTTCTGGCCATGTTTAATACTTTCACAGTACCAACAGTATTCATACTGACATTATCTTCCAAGGGAGCCTCCAGCTTCAAAGTTGCGGCGAAATGGAACACCATAGACACTTCATTTGACAACATTTCTATATCCGATGCAGAGAGTCCGAGTTGATCGAATAGATTATCACCTTGCACAGCCTTCATTTTCTTTAAGGCTTTCGGATTTTTGTCTCTTAAGCGATCGAAGAGCTGTAAGATAAAGTGTAGGCAGTTAGGTATTATTCGGTCTTGTTGCGTTGCCGTACGTGAAGTTTGCTATGAGAATATTTGTTAGGTAAAAACTTGCTATACGGGGTGTAAGGGACACCCGACGCGAGAACTCTTAGCACATACTCAGGACCAGCAGTTTTTTTTCTAAATTACCTTTGATAAATTTCTATGTTTTGCGTTGATTTCCCTTATACCCTGCAACAGTATTTGAAATTACCTTTATCCGTTGCATATCTTCAATACGTTGCCCAACGGACTTCCCCCTTTTAGGCCTCATGAGTATGTAGATGTTTCCAATGTCGGGGACAGAGTAGAGTAGTTTCTCTATCAGCACTTTACCCATGAAACCGGTGCCGCCGGTCACCAGGATGTTCCGACCGCTGTAGAAGTCTCGGATGGAAGGGTACGACATTTCTGAAAAAAGATATTGGAGACTCGGTTAGTGTCTAATGGTTCGTAAAGATTGTCGTCTATTCCTTCGTCGTTTCTAGAGATACTAGAAGAAAAATACACACGGCACAGATAAGAAAGTTCATTGGTATGAACTTTCCTGCCTTTATTATCATTTATTACATGTAGGTTCACCATACAAATAACAGTTGGTATAAAATGTAGAAATTTAATAGCAAACCTAGGTCTAAGGGATTCCAAAGGATATTTTGGTATGCCATCCTGCCAGTTATCTAGCATTAGCAGGGTAACCTAATGAGCCTTGTTTTAGTGTGACCTAGGTCTCAATGTAGAAATAGAAACTCCTTAATGAGGTAGTCGTGTTAATGAAGTAATTAAATAAGTTAATTGGGTGTTTTATTATAATAGTTAGAGACGTCGATTTATCTACGGTTAACTATGAATGCGGTGATTTGATACCACTTACGTTAGAATCACCTAAAGTCAAATAAATTTTCATACCAATGGATATTTATTTGTTTTGAGGTGATTTCGGATGATACTGTTAAAACCACTAAAGCGCGATAACATGTAGCCAAGAGCCTACATACTTAGGTACGACGATATTTACAAATCTTTGGTATCAGATACTTCGAGATCCTTCGATATAAGAAAACAAATTGTGGACGATTGTAGTTTAATCAATTTTGTTTGTAGCCTACTCCAAAAATAAACCAACAATTTTAGTAAGGATTAAATTTAGTAAGGAAGTCGTTAACTTGAGAAGAAAACGCATACCCATTATGATGTTCACACATAAATAATCAAACAACCTAATGTTTATACCCGTGGCATGTATCAGTTCAGTTTCAGTTCGTAGTCCAAGTATGTTTTTTATAAAGCAGGCCGACAATGTTCATTGTTGATATAGCCATCACTAATGAAACTAACAAATGAGTATTATTGGTCCAGTACAACAAGTTTAAATTAAATTAATTCGAGACGAATACGATATAGATAATAATCACGAATAACAGAATAGATTTCAAAACTGGATCAAAATTTAATGAGAATGTGGAATGTTAAATGTCTATGTAACATAGCTGGATAATGTGCGCAAGCTTAATAAGATATTTATCGCAGATATCTAATTAAGTGTTAGATCTGAAATATTAGGAACCCAGGAATTTTACCTGAAGTCACGAAATCCTGCATCGCGCAAGTAAAGCTAACCGTGGGATTGACATAATAATAGACTTGTTAGAGTACGTGCTCTCGCTGCCCGGGTTAAGTGTGGACTGGTTGACCCGGAACCTTAAAGCTCACGCTACGTTTATTAGAATATCACATCAATGTATACTGAACTCCGACCCTTGAAAGCGATGCTCGCGCCAGCCCGCGCCTTTAAGGTGATTCCTTTAATAGTTTTCCATACATTCACATCACCAGCAAATCCCGGTAAATAATAAATGTTTCGATGTAATCTGTCCCTTGGTGGTGTCACCCAGCATAGAGCATATGCCGAAGCTTGTACCTCACAGGGATGGCTTTAGCTCGCAGTCTGGGTGCTTTACTTTCAAGACACCCACAGGATCACCCAGTTAAACCACCTCCTGTAGGTTGTTCTGCGAGATGCCATTGATAAAAAAAATAACAACCGTCACCACTGTCAGCAGCAGCGAGCTACTGCTATTTTTGATTATGCTTGACGTCAGATACAGACGTCAGCAGGTAAAGTTCAAATTCAAAAGTTTATTGCTCAACACAGTACCTAATAATACATTTCTATGTCAAGTGAATGTGCAGTCCACTGTTTTGTACCAATTTAGGCATGTAAAATTTTTCATACACAATTTCATAAATTCAAATTAATACTTTAAACAGTGACTTATATGTATTTAAGAAGCAACTCAATAATCTACTGATAAGTAAGACATAGGTCACACTTTAAATCAATACCTGGCTAGGAGGCCAGATAGAAAATCTGTGTGTTTTATAATAACACAAAACAATACTGAATACTTGAGTCAGAATTATTTCATAAAAATATTTTTATTACTTAACGTGACATTATTATGACATTATATAATTGATTTGAAACTACGACATTACTTACTATTAATTTGAATTTATGACATTGTACAGGTAGCCTAAGATCCCGGTATACAACGACCTTCACCGAGCTGGTTAATGGATGAAACTTATTTTATATTAAATTTAATATGTCAAAAAATATATTGCATAAGGGTTGTCTAAAAAATTTCAGTCCAGGATATGATTAATTAATAATTAAAAAAAAAAAAAACATTTTACCGGTTTGGTTAATAAACAAATTCTATACCAATCGAAAGTATATAGCCCATAAAATACGCAAACGTTAGGTTGCCTTTTTTATTCATTAACCAGACCGGTGCAAGTTACTAGTATCGATTTACCTGTTTATACCTGCCTATCCGAGAGTTGTGGCGGGAAAAGAAAAGGCAACCTAACGTTTGCTTATTTTATGGGCTTTATACTTTCGATTAGTATGGAATTTGTTTTTAATCAAACCGGTGAAATATTAAAAAATAAAAAAAACTGACTGAAATTTTAAGACAATATTTATTGACATATTAAATCCATATATATATATAAATGCGAAAGTCACTCTGCTTGTTTGTTTGTTACCTTTTCACGACTGATCGGATGTTAAAGAATTTTTCAAGAAGATAGATTTCAACCTGGGGAAGGACATAGGCTATATATCATCACGCTACGACCAATAGGAGCGGAGCAGCAATGAAAAATGTAACGAAAACAGGAAAAATATGACGCAGACGAAGTTGCGCGGGACAGCTAGTTTAATATAAAATAAGTTTCATCCACTAACCAGCTCGGTGAAGGTCATATCGTATATCGGGACCCTAAACTAAGGGTATTATTTTAAATCTAGTACTCGTTTAATGTATTAATTTGAAGTTTTTTTCGTATAGGGTATCAATATTGAATGAATACCTTAAATACTTAACAAAGAATTAGGTAATGTATTATATACATGTGGTGCCATTCCTAGGGGTTTTTTTATGGAATACCGTTTTCTTATGTGTTGCCTAGTGCTTATTTTATTTCTATGTCGCGAGCTGTGTAATGTTTCAAATAAATAGAAGCTTGTCTTGACAAATACAGCCACCTCACATATGTAAAGAGGCCAAGCTACTCTAAACTGTCAAATTAACCTTGAACCGTATTCTTTAGAAATAAGGTTGAAAATCTATTAAAGAAATTTGACAGATCGTTGTAGCTTGATGTGCTAGTACTATAAACAGCTCGTTTATTTAAAAATGTACGTCTACGGAAAGTTCAAAGCAAGCAAACAATTCAACAGAAATCTTTGCGATTGAACAAAAATAGCAGCCTCGAAATCACTGATTTTTTAAATTTAAATTATATTAATTCAGCTGTGGTTATCTATTTATTTATCACAGACCTGTCGCCCACTCAGTTAAGCAATAACGTCAGATGAAGGTTAAGTGTCTGGGGACAATTTTTTGTATAGCACTCATTGTATATTATATTGTGTAATGGCTTCTGCACATTCAAGAACATCTACGCATAAATTACTTATCTTCACATCTCGATTCTCGCGGCACTGCCCGGAATTGCGCAAGTACCCATTATTTTATACAAGATTTTTAGGCTTGTTGGTTAACCATGTAGAAATTATTTTGTAACACTAAAAGAATTGTTTATGCAAACAAATTCTCAAACAATGTTCAAGTGATGGTATTTGCTTAAATAATTTACAAGCGGACGACGAATTTTACAACCTTCGAGTTTTGTTGTTGGTTCCTAATGCCTTGGAGGGGTCACTCATTGTAATATATTTGTTCTAGTCTCTCATCAAAAGCCTATCAAAGGACACCTGCATAATAAGCTTCACCAATCGCATACTCTGAATCACCAGGCTGCACACATTCATCCAGCTGGTAACCCATCCCCAATGAATTTCGCGGCTATCCTGGCGTTTCCATATTAATTGTATGGGATGCGTTTGCGCGACATCTAAACTTATAGATAGATAGGCCCAGGACTTATTTCGAGGACCTCTGAGGCTCTAAATCCCTCAGATAAACAAAGTGGTTTATAAGACGACTGCAAATGTCTGCGCAGCCTTTCACAAGCGTGAGGAAAGACGATATTTTATTTTCCTTTTCACTACGGTACTTCAGTCGGTAAAAATGCGTCATTTTGGGTGATAATGGTATTCACGAGGCCAGCTAAATCAGTGATTATGCATGGGTCTTTTACTTTTTTTTTTTTTTTTTTTCGGATGGGAAATCATCAAATGACTTCTTCCGCTCTGGGCGGAGCGGAAGGGAGTGTCAGACTTGACTGACTAAAACCCATCCATGTTCCTTCTTAGCCCTTTGCGTTCCAGGGGCACGGTATCTCTTTCGAACAACCCGCAGCCCTGGCAGGCATCGGCCCTCTCGGACCCCTTCCGATTTGCTGACATCTCCTTGAGGCGCGCGTGGAACACGAACGCGCCGTCGGCACGGTCTGTCGTCATAAGACGGACGGACGGTGAGCTAGCCCATTACATTATGCATGGGTCTTCAATGCTAAACTCCTAACAAATGCATAAGAAAACAATAACTGCGATGAGGATAATACGACCAATCGTTATTATTGTTTAAACCAGTTTGATAACTAAATAGTTGTTGTTTCATTCTACGGAGAAGGCAACCTATATAAAAAAACTTTCAAATGCAAAACAGTTGTTTACGGTTCAAACCATTGACCTCGGTTCACGTTTACGCATATCCGAGGTTCGGTAATCGTAACGTATTCTAAAGCACCGCGAAAGCGAGGTTTCCACTATAAAATTACACAGTAAAAATATTCCACAAGTCCGCCCAACTGGTTATTTTATTTTAAAGCCGACTAAACTTTGAAATAATTACGAAATGATTAAAATGCTTCTATTTTTAGACTAAGACCTGTACGAGTAGTAAAGGTGTGATCTAAGGCTTCAATGCACTTGACACAGTTCATGGCTTACTTGCCTTGAGTTACTGCGAACTGTAATTAGTTTTGAACGATTATTTCCCATGACGGTTGTTGATTACGATTAACTAACACCTAATGCTGAATTAAGTGTTAGTTATTGTTTTTATTCATCATTAGTGTCAAATCAGTTCAATTTAAGAATGATCTTATCGTTTAATATTATTAGCGGAATTTCATAGGAAATGTATGACCACGCATAGAGTAGACTTAAGCAACATGAAAGAAGTTTCGACTCAATTTGTAAAAATAAAACTTTTATTGTGGGCTACTCGACAATGTGACAAACAAAACTTATTGTGATATTTATGATTTTTTTTTGTCATTCGTTTCAAACGTCTGAAAGCGTTTTTAATAAGAATAATTTATTAATAATGAACTGACTAACAAAGTTATATTTTTAGGGATGGCACATTTTTTATTTTTTGGTGTACAGTCAACAAAGGAGATAAGTAACCAGATTCTCATACTACTAGTATGAGAATCTGGTTACTTATCTCCTTTGTTGACTGTACACCGTGTGAACCTTGAGCCCGTGCTTTGTCTATCACATATAATGTATAACTAGCGACCCGCCCCTGCTTCGCACGGCGGCGCCAGGTACTTATCGGGAAGAAAACTTATATCCCATGTTTCAAGCTGAAACCAACCGTTCCCAAATTTTTATTGACTTCGATTGAGCGGAACCCCAATTTGTGCAACCTTGAGAATTGAGACGCACACCGCACCTTGTCATACTCGTTATTTTATTTAAAGTATGTCATAGTGTTACTACTCGTATACTTACTTATTTCTAATTTTTTTTTTGTTTTCTATGTTTGTGTATTGTGTATACCTTGTTAATTTTGAGATTTGGACTAAGAGCGACGTGGTCAATTTGCGATCCAGTTATTCTAATACCAACCCGTTTATTCATGTAATTTACGGTTTAAGACATTTATTTCTCAAAAAGAACAATTCACTTAATATGAGAAAAACGAGATAATCTTAAAACTAAAAATAAGAATTACTTAGCAAGAAGGTAGGGACTACTCGTAAATGAATAAGATAATTCGTTACAACACACAATTTTAACAATGTGCGGGTAAATGGAAAAAGTTAGTGTAGGTACTATTACATAATTATAGATTCTTGAAGGCAACTCATTAGCAATTTCACATTGAACTTTATATGTACTGAAATGTTTCGAAAATATAGATTAGGTATCCTTGTTATCTTTATTCCTAGAAATTAATTAAAAGAATTTGTAAAAATATAGTAAAAAAATAAAAACATTGTATTAGTTAATTATGCTTCTGTGTGTTTTGCCATGTCCCTTGTGTGCACTGAATAAATGGTTTATCTATTGAGTGATTTCGGATATTAGCGTGTTGTACGTTTACTTATTGATCATTAATGTTATTTACAATTTAAGACAATTCATAAATAATCAAAACCAAACCTATTCCACTGCGGCCATTTTTGACAATCACTCGCTGATTGAAGTGCACACATATCTACTATTCTCTAACAATAACATGGCTAGAATGGCAAGACAACGTGGTACCATGAAGCCACATACAAATATACTCAAGATATTTTCTCATGGGTAAACAGATACTCACTCCCAGTAGGTGGACCGATGACCTGGTGCAGGATGCAGGGATCCGCTGGATACGAGTCGCGCAGGACCGGTCGATGTGGCGACACTTGGGGGAGGCCTTTGTCCAGCAGTGGTCGTCTTTCGGCTGAAATGATGAAGCAAATACTACAGCACGTCACCTGCCACAAACTACGATCCTCACATACCCCCATTGCATCGTCTATGTTCATTCATCTAGTCAAGTGGACGTACACGAATACCGGTTGCGAGTAATCCAGTAGACATTAAAAAAGTAATGAAAAATCACAAATGGCAAACTAAATTTGAAAAGTTTCAGATTGGTTTGGCCCCGTACCACAGGACCTACCTCTTTAGTGTCTAAAAGCTTGGCTTGCCCTTATAACCTACTACTTTTCATGATGTAAGGGTTTCTGAACAATCTGCATGCGTTATGGGCTTGCCGTATTGTTGGCCCCTAGCCTACGTCACAGCCCGTACCTACGTGGACGTGGACAGAAATCAACTTCGGTGAACACACCGTTGTTATTTTTTGTCCTTTATCGTATAAATTTCTGGGTGCTCCAGGGCAGTCTACTAGGTCCATTGCTATTCCCATGTTAAATAAATGTTATACAATATTTAGAGAAAGAAACTTAGACAAATATGGAAATGATATAAATAATAGTTTAACTTTAATTATTAAATAGTTAACCGATAACAACCTAATTTCGGAAAAAGTGATGTCATGCATTTTAACCAGCGAACCACTTCTGTAAATCCAAATGTTAAATATGAACAACATTGTTAAAATTAACCACACAAAATTTCTAGGGCTTTGGTTAGGGCGGAAAATACAAGTTGAGCGTTTAATAAAAAAAAAAACATATTGCTATGCCCTACACAATTTAAATAAAGTCGCGAATCGCAGCACCGTTCTTACTGCATTCCACAACACTGTGTTATGGAATAAAATTCGGGGGTAATTCTACGAATAGGGAGGCATGAAATGCCTTCGTACAGCATGCATGATCCAAAACACTGCCAGTTCCAAACCATTTGTTTTTAACCTAAAATGATTAACACTCCCATCCCTTTACATGAAGTTGTCTAATTATAAAAAATAACCATAAGCAATTCGAAACCGTATCATCTAAACGCCACCGAAGTCAAAATCCCATCAAGCCCTTCACTCAAAAAGTTTCCTAGGAATGGCACCAAAAATAACAAACTAACCAAATCAATAAAAGCATCAAAAGACTCCCCTAATCAGCAGCATGCTGAATATGCTAGCTGAAAAGCTCTCTGGGCTCCTCCCCTGTAACAGAAGTAAGCTCTAAGATCCAAAACTATAAGCAGACTAATTAACATAAGAGAACGTTTTTTTTTTGTATAAATAGTAATTTAAATAATAATTCATAACTAAGTATTGCATTATTTGTGTTTGTAACACAGTTGCATTTAATTTTGTTGTTTTTGTTTATCCACCGTGAAATGCTTTTGCAGGTTTATTATCATCTTTAAATTAATTATTTTGTAGGTTATGTTTGCAGGTAGTGCATAAATTAATTTTTCACACCACCTGCTCGAAAATGTCAAATTATATGTCAAGCAACCTTAACCTAAAGTGAGTCATTAGTGGCCGGGGGCACAGCCGGTCAATAATGTTGTACTGGATTTCATTATGACCCGCTGGTCAATAATGTGATTTGAATTTGGAATCTCACAGGCAGTATAGTACTAACAAACACCCATTGGTGCCAGAAAGAGGAAAGCTATTCCCCCTTACGTGGATGATATTCTCGATTTCCTACAAAATCATAACAACTGCTTCTTCATATCGTTGCCATGTTTTCGAAGACAAAAATTATAAGAATAATTAGATAACTACGAACCATTTTTTTTAAAGTAATGGATTCACATTAAAACTGGCATTAAAAATAACAAATACCGTACCGCGCCGTAATACCGTAATAGTAATTGGCTGAAACATTAGTTAATTTATTTTAAGTAAACTTCGCAAAGATTGCTGTGGATTTTGTGATTTAATAAATAAATAATAAAACCGTTCTGTACTACAGTCGGTTTATCAAATTTTATCAAAAATACTCTATTTTCACGAACGTCTCCAATGACGTTCTAAATTCAAAATTCATACAGCCAATCATCCAAAACCATTCTACCAGCCCTGTATAAAGCTTAGTTTACACAAACGCCACTTCCATGAGAGTGATATCAATAGACACACACGACAAAACCGTAGAAGAGACTTTTTTTTTTGAAAATCGAATTGATCGTGTCTTGGCTACTTATTGGTAGACGCAATAAAGGCGCGAACTTTTGGCATTTAAACTTTAAATTTATCAACAAAGTATTATAAAATGTCGAGTGATGAAAGTGATTGTACTCCTTAATTCATTACAAACGAAGCTAATAATATTTCCAATGATTTACTGCCGGAAAAGTCAAAGGAAACTTATATAAAAGCCTACGACAATTTCCAAAAATGGAAAAGTACGAAAGGCGTCAAGTCCATTTCGGAACCAGTTCTATTAGTGTATTTTCAGCATTTATCTTGTACTCAGAAGTCAAGTAGCCTATGGTGTACTTATTCAATGCTTAGGTCAACAATAAGCATGAAACACAATATAGACATCAAGACATACGCTAAGCTATTAGCATTTTTAAAGAGGATCGAAGAGATTTTTTAAGAGGAATCGGAACGTCGCCAATCAAAGAAATCGAAAGTTTTCACACCTTTGAATGTTGAAACTTTAAATTATTAATTTAAAGTGCATATAACTAACTAGTTCTAAATAAGTTATTCTTACTTTTTGTTTATTTAATAAATACTTTGTTTTTCGTACTATGGCTATTATTTTCTCACAGTAGGTGTAAAAAGTAGAGTATCCTCCTCTGGGCTAAAGGTGTCTTTGCCTTGGGCTAGCTTGAATCCCTCGCTGCATTCAGGATTCTTGTATTAACTCCCTCGCTTTGCTCGTGAGTTAAATCCCGAATCCTTCATTGCGCTCGAGATTCAATATTATGACGCCCGTGACATAAGACACAACTTTAGCCCCTCGGTGCATAATCTACTATAAAGTACCTACCTAGTTTTAACGTTAAATTGTGAAACCATTAGCAACTAATGCATTAGTTCTACTTCAAACAACACCATAGTTATGAAATACACCAAGGATAGTTAAACTGCGTAGTTATACAACCACAGAATTATGTCTGACTGATGTTTTCAAAACTCCTATCATATTGGTTTACCACAAGATCAGAATTGCTAGACTGTGGCTACGAAAATAACGATATTGCTGTTCTGCCACGGCCTACGAAGTAAGTACATTAATGTCTCAAATCAGTATAATTGGTTAAACTTACGACATCTTCGGCAACGCTGTTATCATTAACGAAGAGGTACTTGGGAGGTAGGTATGCAGGTTGAGGTTCGTATACTAAATTAGGATCAGCGCAGGCCCTGAATGAGTCAGGCTCGGACTCCACGAAAAGAGACGAGCGGATCGGAGGGGAGACGTACGGAAACCGAACAATGACATTAATTAAACAAAAACTAGTTAGGGAAGTTAAAGGGTTAAAGATGATCCAGAGATGAAAAAAGCCGCGGTCGGCTTCCAGTTGAAAACCAGTATTTTACACGGAGCGACTGCCTATCTGACCTCCACAACCCAGTTAGTACTGTCTAATACGATACCCTTTGGTAATACAGTTTGTCAGACTTTCGGGCCCGGACTACCTGTAACGACTGTCCAAGATCTACAAATATCAGCCGGGACCAACGATATAACGTGCTTTCCGAGGCACGGATGAAACTCGGTATGCAATCGGTGGTAACATATCCACAGACCACCCTACGCCAGCGCGGCTTAACCTAAAATTCGAAATATCTTCATATACAAATAACCTTAGGTGAACATCCATCAAAAATAAACAATCACATGTTTTCCTTAAACCCTCTTCAGGATTTCCCTTCAAACAAATTTCCTTTAAAGGTAATTTAAACGTTTAGTAAGTATTTACACGATCAACAACAAAAAATAAAGATTAAGAGTTAGAAGGCTGAAGCTATTTTAAGCTGATTCTTAAAAAGTATTTCTTGTTTGGAACATGATTCATACCTATTTGTAGATATATGTAGATAATAATAACCAACGGCTAGTCTTACTAGCAAACAAACAAATACTTGAACGAATGGTGAACTACACTCGCTGTCAAATATTAGGGGGCGGTGAACAATGTTCTTGTAACTGTACATTAGCGTGCTCGCATGAGACTAATTTTGTGTTAGACTGAATATTAACATGGTATGAAATAATAAATAATCTACAATATTATTTTAAAAATATACTTATAAATTTAAAAAGCAAGAATTTGAAAATAAGTTAAATTATATAAAAAACAAGCGTTTTTTTAATTTTGCTAGTTTTCTCACTTTTGTTTCGAAGCTGTCAAATCAAAATGATAAAAGGCGCTCATTGTCGTCTTTCACCTTTGAACGCCATCACTATTGAATAACTATCATGAAGCCAACGCCAGAAGAATGTACAGGTCACGTATCGTCACTATGTTAGCAGAACAGAAGGCAGAAGTCCAGCAAGAACAAAAGGCATGTCAGTTTTTACAGTTCAGCGAGTAACGCTACCGCG
The DNA here is from genome assembly GCA_949152445.1 of Cerastis rubricosa. NCBI lineage: Eukaryota > Metazoa > Arthropoda > Insecta > Lepidoptera > Noctuidae > Cerastis > Cerastis rubricosa. The sequence goes on along the minus strand of OX424523.1, from coordinate 17,015,910 downwards.
AAACTAGGCTGATCATAAGAAGACCAGGAACCGGCAGATCGAGGTGTAATACGTCTCGAGAAGATCGTTTTATTATTACGACCATGCGGCCATGCACCAAAATCGGAACAGTTTGTTTTTGTACGTAATTTTGGTAATTAAGCTAATAATGTTTCCAACATTTGGTGTTCTTTTAATAACTGCTAAATTATCTACACCATACAGTTTCATTCATGCAGCGTAATTTAAGTTTTTCGTACTGACCCGTATTATTTGTCCGCGAGTGTAGATGATCTAAAACGGGTTTGGTAATTTTATATTTGTGTATTTATGAGGCACAAATTTATACTACGTATTTCAATAAAGAAGTACATAGGTTATGTATTTGTCCAGCATCGTTTTTGCATTTGATTCCGAAATAAGTCATTGTTTATTTATCCTTTGCGCTGTGCAAAAATTAATTAATCGTTTATCAAAAATGCAAATATTAAAATAGACGATTAGTATACACGGATTAGAAATACTTAGCTTTTTAAATTAAAATTGTTATAGCTCAAAAATAATTTAAATAAAAATAATTTAAATCTCTCATAATATTATTAATAATATAATTTAAATCCATGCTAATAATATTATAATTTATGCGAAAGTAACTGTTTGGTTGGTCTTGGTAACTTTTTCACGACTAAACGGCTGATCGGATCGTAATTAAAATTTTCAAGGCGATAGATTAAATCTTTTTATCACACACACACACATCAAATATTTCCACGCGAACGAAGTCGTGGGCTACAGTAGTATTTCATAATATCGAAATACATCTATTTTAGAACGTAACTTCTTAGCAAGTAGGTAGTAGTTCAAAAAACACATACCATAGCCTATAGTACTCGAAGGGTTAGCCATACATGTAGGTATGTTTTGCACCTACACTCGCATTTTGCTAATTATGTTTAAGATCCATCCATGTAATAGGAGGCAAGATGTGGCCGTCACCCCGACACTATAGAAAAATCCGGGCTGCTATTGGGGCATTTCTGATGGAAAACCCCAATAACACTCCCATACATAAAGGAATTTGGCGCTTTGCGACGAATAGACTAACCAAAGGTAAGCAGCTTAGTCAAAAACATTTAATAATTTAAAAAAATAAATGATTGGTCACAACATGCCATTTAAAACCTCTTTATTCGTTGAGTGTTCAAATGTTACTGAAAAAGAAAATATAACCGGACCGAAAAACTAGTCCAAACAGCAATGGAAACACGCAAGCTATCTCTTGCCGCATGAATTCTCCTGATAGCTGAACTCGGCGGCTTGTTGTAAAAGATCGCCCCCTGCGGACGGCGGTTGTTAGATACAGCTTTACTAGATCCAGCTTAATGGGCAGAGCTGTCATTAGCTGATTTTAATGGCAATAACGCTTTCCTAACTAAAAGACTAAAAGACTCTGCACCAAAAAGGTTCTGGTATGAGGGAGGTAGGATGGTTTTACGAGAGGATCTCTTATAAATTTTAAGATGGCGTCCCGTCAAGTCAAGTTTCGGCAGCGTAAGCCAAATCTGCTCGAGCTAAATGACGGGTAGATTCATAACTTTAATTTAATCACGAAACCAGGAGAATGGCTTTACAATTTTTGCGTATCGGCACAACGAACATCACACCAGTCACTATTATTGAAATGCTGAACACAGTATTTGGTATTTATAAAATAGCTAGGTGCTTTAGGGACTGACGGTTCCTTAAGCTTGCTCTGAATATTAAACGAAAATTCTTTTGCGACTTCACTGCTACCCTCATTAATATCGTTATCACAAAATTATTCGCGGCGTTCAGTTAAATCTTATATTACATTATTCTTATTACAGTCAGGCACGAAGATCCTCTACCTCCTGAGATAGTTTATTAAACCTAAGGTTCTAAGCAGGGACTCAAACTGTAACAGTAATAAGGTGTTTTTAACACTGTTTTTAAAACAGTTTCAACTGAAATACACTTTTATATATAACAGATACAATACTGTTACCGAATCAATCTGTAACCTTTTATATGTGTTTTTCTGTTAAAACTGTTTTAAAAACAGTGTTAATATGTGTAACTGAAATAATCAATTACTTATAGATTCAGTACGCTGCGTTTATCTGTTACACTTATTAACATTGTTAACACTTTTATATCTGTTACAGATACATATCTGTTACAAATTTGATTCTGTTACCGATTCAACATGTAACACTTATAATTGTGTATCATTTATGAAGGTGTTTTTAATTCCCTGGTTCTAAGAACGCCTCGAACGTTTTGATTTCTTATGACGGTGGCTATAAACTTTTATTTGTTTCATTTTCACGCAATTTAACTAGTTACTAAAATTAACAATATACAATATAATTAGAACAGCGGTGGCCCAGTGGTGCCAGCGTGGGTTCGAACCCATACAGGCGCATTTTAATTTATTTCATCCGCTGCCCTCAAAAACGGTGAAGGAAAACATCGTGGGGAAATCGGCATGTTCTAGAACTAATAATTCGAAGACATGTGTCATCTACCAACCCGCACTGGGCCCGCGTCCACCACGCGGCCATTATACAGCCCACTCCCTCTCATAGAGAGGAGGCCTGTGTCCCAGCTGTGGAAACATTATATGCTGATGATGATGAATATAATTATTGTAGGGTAGAATTAAGCAATTCTAGTATAATGAAATCTCAACAGAAAATTCAAATTTATCCACATTAAGACAATGTAATCTAATATGTAGGTATGAATAAATCGAACAGCAAAGGTGTTATAGGAGTTTTAATTTTATGTGCAAACACTTACTTGATCACTCGGTGTAAAACAGTTAGGTAACACTTTATTAGGAACATCAACTTTAATTATTGGGAACTTTAATAATGGGGAAATATAAAATGGTATGATGGTGGTAAATGGTTCGGGGTAGAACTGAACGCGGCGGCCGGCGGGAAACAAAACGCAAATAAACTAGGTTCTCTGTGACGCAAATGATTAAGAGGCTCAGGCGCATCAGGCCTTTATATAGCCCACCTGGTGAGGGGGACAGGGGATAGATGTACGAAAGAGATGGGTATATAGGGAAGAAAGAGAAGGGAAATAGGCGAAAACCGACACTGTGACATCTCAATCTTTTAAGTTTCGAATTAACCGTCAACTTATTTAAAATATTTTTTGGGTAGGGTTACATTTGATGTGTAACAGGATACTTGGTTGACGGCTTCGTGAAGGGCTTACACTTTCTTGATAATTAATTGTTATAATTATTTCGCTAAGCAGGTCAACTAAGGAAAAGGAATCGGTTTTCTTAAATTAACTGACAAATACTGCGATATGAAATTTGCAAAGAGTTAATGGGTTAAATGGAGTGCGTACCATTTGATATCATAAGAAAAGTTCTAATGATCATATGACCTAATTTCATTTAAGGTTTACCTAATTTTGTATGTCTTGTTTTAATCTTTATTTAATTTATAGAGGGTATGATCAGACATCATCGTGCCACCCTCATTGGCTTCACAAAAAAACTACATCTCCGCTTAATGGATAATTTAACTAATTTATAATTAATTTTTTCTCATCTGACAGAGGACGGGCTAAAATCAAATTACACATGCCCATTTCCGCAGATTCCAATCATATTCCAGCATAAAACGGACCCTCTCAACTTCACTCCGGGCATTCTCGGCCACCACATGGTAAACATCCTCCACCACGCCACACTTAGCAAATTTGGTTGAGTTGGATTTACTTATCAGGAAAGCAAATTTTATGTGCCCGGACCGAAATCTTAGGGCAGTCACAACATCAGGTGGTCTACCATAACGTCTGAAAACATTATTGTTTCACTCCTTTTCCAGTGTGGGAAAGTGATGGCGCTAGACATCCTGTATAGCTCTGTCTCTTTCCCACACTGGAATAAGAGTAAAACAATACTGCTTTAAGAGGTCATGGTAGGTTAGCTGTTCTAGACAAGCCAAACTCTGCGAACCACGGTGAACGTGTAAGGCAAGGCTGTATGGTCTGGCCCTGTTTAATAAACGTTACAATCCGACAATTTTGTAAATAAGTGACATATTTGTAAAATTGTATGACAAGTGCTGTTTAATAAACCTTACAAGTGTGTAAGAATTTTACAAGTAAAAGCATTACAATATTAACATTACAAATTCTATTTAAAAAACGTTTACAAGAGGAGAAAACGCCTGTAGATTTCGATGACAATATTGTATCTACAAAGTAATTGTAAGCTAAAAATTACACATAATGTAATTTTTTGTTGAAGATTCTTAAATCGAGGGTAGATTTAAAAAAAGCCTGCTATTCTGGGTATATTATATTTCATAAACAACCTAGGTATATCGAGAAAATTAGTTTGTCAGCGGACTTTTTCTCCAAATAATTTACTGACCACAAACCTAGACACATTTTTTAGGCAGTTATGTATCGTTCCTTTAGTTAAACCAAGTGCATCAACATGGTATTTTGAGCTACATACAGCCCATCCAGTGCAATGCACACAAAATTTGCTTAGTTGTTGTAAGGGCTGCATGTCTCTTTGAATCGTATTTAAGATCATGTCCAATTTTCGTTACCAAATATTCGAGGGTAGTTTTGCCGACTCGAAATTTTTGGTTGAAAGTAAAATCTGAAATGCCTTTAGATAATGACCTCTCGTCAAAATGCTCACTCCAAATATCTGTACACTTTTCCCTAACCAAGTATAAACAACTCGTAAATAAATGTAAGCAGGGAAATGGTATCCCATTAAAACTAGTTTCTCTGGCCAGACGATCAGCTTCTTCATTTCCCGTTATCCATCATAGTTTTTCGACCCATCCGTGTACAGTTTATAAAAATGTGAATAAAAGTGTTCATTAAAAATCATTACAAATCTGTAGAAATTCGCAAGGTTTATACTGGTGTTTCGACTTACAAATGGTTTTAATTTCTGGTTCCAGTACTACTGAAAGATCTATACTAAGTAGGTCCAACGAAAACATTTCTAACTGTTTTTTTTGAATAAACTAAGGTATTTTATAAATTATCATGTATCGAAACTAAAAGGGTTTTTTTCTTGTACCAATACGCATTGCGACAATAATTACTTAGCTTATCTATGATGTTAATAATTTAATTACCAGAAAAGGATTTGCATCTTAACCAAAACTTGCCAACAAGGTACTCAGTGGCTGAAGATGGAGTTCGCATTCCATAACGTATATTGCGGTGCTTTTAATAAATCCTCCGATAATACGCATGCATTGGTTTTGTATTTTGTCCAGCTTGCCCAAGTGTGTTTTACAACTTCTGTCATACAATGCGCTAGCGTAATCCAACCTACTCCCAAAAATAGCTATGTAGTTCCGTCTCAAAACAATTGGGTGCATTCCCCAACCCGCACCGATCACAGCTTTAAAAATATATACTAATCTCAGACTTTACCTTCTTTATTAGGGTTCCGTAGTCGAATGGCAAAAAACGGAACCCTTATAGATTTGTCATGTCTGTCTGTCGGTCTGTCTGTCTGTCTGTCTGTCTGTCCGTCCGTATGTCACAGCCACTTTTTTCCAAAACTATAAGAACTATACCGTTGAAACTTAGTAAGTAGATGTATTCTGTAAACCGCATTAAGATTTTCACACAAGAATAGAAAAAAAACAATAAATTTTGGGAGCCACTTCCAAAGTGGTAAAATGTGTGTCCCCCCTCTCTAATTTCATACGAGGAGGAAAATTCTGAAAATATCAAGGTTTGTAAAACGTAAAAAAAAACTAATAACGAAAATTGTTTTCAATAAGATATGATGTTTTTGAGATATGGGACTTTTTCATCAAACTGCAGCAGTAACTTTGTTTTTCATTAACATACTATGAAAAACAAATTTAGATTTGCGGTTGAGTGGAAGTTGACTAACTAATGAATGACAGTTCAAAATATTGTTATTATATTGTTTGGGGCTATGGAACCCTGTGTGCGAGTAAGACTCGCACTTGGCCGGTTTTTCATTTAAATGTGCTTCGCCCAGCGCAATGATCTGTCTCACGTTATCTACCACTTCCAAAGTCAAACCGTTTTTAGTGTTACATCACCAAATTCCCACCAACAACCTCTTCTAAAACCACATATTTTACTCTTTGTTGGTGAAACATCTGAGCCAATTTTAGAAAGCAGCTTAATTAATTTATGTAGGCTTATCTGTATCTGCTTGCTTCCTTCCCGTACAATATCACAATTTATGTAGGTAGGTATCGCAAAATCGTCAGCGTATTGTGAAATTATGAAATACAAACATTATTGATACTATTGCAAATCCTTATAGTTACCAAATTAAAAAGCAGAGGCGAAAAAGGGTCACCTTGAAGCCAAACCGCGGCATGTATATCTACCAAATGAAACCGAGCCTACCTGCATTTTTAGATATCTCTCTTTTAAATAAATCCACAAGTACCTACACATTAAAGAACTAACTGCTAATTGTTGCATGTAATACATTCTAAACTTTTTACATCGACGTTATATTGTAAGCATTGTCGATATCCATAAAGGCGGCTATGATTATGAGAGAAACCGGATTGAATTGATATCTAAAGTTGAGTGATGTTTTCTAAACCCTCATGTTTTGTAAGGTTTTTTTTTCAACGTACCACTCTAAACGTTTTATTAAAATACTATGGAATATTTTGCACGATAGCATTGCTATAGGTCGCAGAGATCTAGGTGACTGAGGATCACGGTCTGGTTTCGGAATAGGAATAATGTAACAAGGACAAAACTTACTGCGTAGGAAAGGTTATACAATTTTAATAAAATGTCTTTTAATGGAAAAGACATTTATTAAAATATTATTTATGTTAGGTAAATAGTATATTATTGAATAAGATATTTTGTCACTACCTGGCGACGTGTCTTTATGTCTTATACAGGTATCTAGTTCCTGTCTTGCAATTAAAATATCTAAACTCGTTTTCTAGGGATCAAAGTCTGGGTCATCAGTAAGCATAGTCAGGTGTTTAACTACCTACATCATCCTTTTTCTTACTTATCATTTACAAAACGTAATTGACATTGGATATTTTCAGAAAAGTGAAAAAGAAACAATGTTTGCGTTCACGCAGGGGCAAGAGGACTTAGCCCGGGGCCGTTTCTCAGTACTGGATGCGGCCTGTGCCAAAAAAATACCTAACAGAAGAGCCCTAGCAATCAAGAAGCCGCCCAGACTCGCTTCATGCTATCCAATGGGAATGAATAGCATCGAAGCTATCCATCACCAAATTGCAGCCTGAAATTTGGTTGTTTCTGGAGGAAGGATAAGGTATGGAAATAAATGATAAACAAGTAATATTTTAATAATCTATTTATTATTACTTAAGTAACGTACTAACGTAACTTAACTTGCCATCTTGCTCAATTCCTGAACCCACGATTATTTCTGTAAGCGGTTGGTTCTCCAACTCAATTTCTTCAGGTTCAGGCAAGCGGCCCCATATACACTTGTTATGTGGTGTATACCAAGGCATGTGCAGAACTGCACATGCCTTGGTGATGCATCCCACTTTAGTTGGGCTGTATTCAAGCACCTAAAGCGCCCTTTCTACACCTTGAAGTAACTCATGACAAGTACTTTGGCTCAGCATTAAGAATCGGGGCGAGAATCCAAGGCTCCAGAATCACCTGGAAACATTAAATTCTAATTAAATATATATTTTTTAACATGAATGTTTATCATTATCGTTACAGTTACTGACCTAGAAGCCAGCAAGATGTAGCAGCAGAACATGTGTCCCATCCACATATCCTAAAACACCAGCGAACCCGAACCTGCTGTATTTCCTGAAAATAAACATTTTAATTGTACAATAAATAGATTTATTTCTTCTTGTACACTATAATTTATTGTAACAGCTCATTGACAATTTCATAATTAAGTTGTTCTTGTATCTTTTAAAATTATGGTGACTAGTTATAAAGAAACAAATATGTGACTGATGTTATATTTTTACATTACACTATTGGAATCTTCTAAAGTACAAGTTCCTGTTTTGCTGTTGACTTATATTGTACTATACCAATAAATTGTCCTCATGTAAAAGAAAGTATATTTTGTTTTTTTTTTTTACTATGAAATGTGTGTATTAATATTAATAAATAAAAATCAATATAATCTGTAATTGTTGTAATCTCTTAATTTAAATAAAGGATATTTCTTACTTTTGTAAATTTTGTTGCCTTTCATTTACTTGGCAAGGGAATTGAACACACTTGTGCAGTATTTAGTGTCATTGTGGTCTCCGTTATGGCCCTGGAAACAGATGCCTGGCTCAAGCTTACGAAGGCATCCCTCCCGTCAGTTTTCTGCCAACTGCTTTGGCCAAGAAAGTGTAGGCAGCTAACACCTAAAATAAAAGAGTAAATAAATAAGCATGTCAGATGACTAAATTGGATTCACGTTCGTATTATATGTATGTATGTATATACTAGGGTTACTACTTTGTTACAATTATTGGTTTACCTAAATCCAGGGAAGGTCTAGGTAAACCTTAGCCACACTAAGGCAGTACCTACTACAAAGAGGTAGGGTTATAGGGATGAGTTTATCAGTAACAGTATAGTTTGTGCCTGATTGGATAATAACAAATGTGGGTGAATAATGACTCCTCGTCGTATACCTTCTCGACCGTGATGTTAAAGTGATGACTTTCATTACCTAAGTACTTTATATTTAATATTACTTACTTTGAATTCAATAGGGGATTGCGCCTGATGAATGCACGCTTGAGAAATACGGCTTTATTTTCATGTCAGGCGATAGCCTGTACACGGACTGGAAACTCGGGTCAGTAAATGGATCCACCATGTCTCGTATTCTTCGATGAAGAGATAATGTCTCCAGCCTCTGTTGTTTTGCGGCACGCCGACGGTCTCAGGATTGCACAATCACGAACTCCATCTACCCAAATAATTAACATCAAACTCGTGAACAAACTTTTATGTAACGTACGTATGTAACCACTTAAACTTGTGTAAATCTTTAATAATAGTCTAAAACATTAGTTGATCTATCTATACAATATGTACACTTACTTCATACACTGCTTAAATTAGTATAAAGTGCTTTTAATTTTCATTCGACTTCACTCTCTACTGCGAATAGCTGTCGGTAAATTGATGTCTTCATAACCGAATCACAATCGAAAAATAATGTCAAAATTGGTCAACATTCATCGGTTTCGGGTTTGTGAATAGCGTTGGGAGGACTTGATCGATTGCACGATCATTCGATTAGATTAGTTGTCCAATCGAGTGGTTGTGAATAGCTATGCGTCGGTAGGGTGTGGGCAGGGAGATAACCATGAAAGGCAAGGCAATTTAGGTATTCGTGGGAGCGCATGTCGGATGTGGTAGGTTTGATATCTACGTTCAGGTCACCTGTTAGAACTACCGATTTAAATCTATGCAGCGATGGAAGAATGTTGTGAGAAAGCTGGTTATATTGTCTATTGACGGTGATCGGTAGATACAGATTATCGCCAAGTCAAAGTTAATTTTTATAATAAGACCAGATGCAGATCGTTGGAAATCTGGCTCTTCGCATGTAACAGACAGATCCGATTTCGAATACACTACTACACCATCACTTTGATTTATATGTTTGGTAGTCATGAACGCGGAGTAATTATTGAGAATCGGGATAATGGCATTGCTAGAGCATGGTAACCAACATTCAGTTAAGACAACCAGATCGCATTCGAAAGAAATTCGGTGCCGAAGCGTTTGCAAGTTTAAAAAGTTACGGTTTACTGAGCGAATGTTTTGTGTCAGGATTTTAATGAAGTTATTAGGACACTTCACGATAGAAAGTGTTTCAAGCTCATGTCACATAGTATGAAAGTTTGGGAGAAAGTAATAGAGAAAAGATTGCGAGAGGAGAGTGAAATTAGCCAAAATCAGTTTGGATTTATGCCAGGTCGAGGAACAATAGACGCTACTTTTGCACTCCGCCAATTAGGTGAGAAGTACAGACGTGCGCACAAGAACTTGCACTGGTGTTCATTGATCTAGAGAAAGCGTATGATAGGGTACCTCGGGAAGTGTTGTGGTGGGCCTTGAAAGAGAAAGGTATCCTGGGAAGTACGTAGAGTTAATTCGTGCTATGTACAGCCAATCTTGTACCTACGTCCGGTCAGCTGCTGGCAACACCGATTAGTTCAGTGTGGCTGTAGGCTTGCATCAAGGGTCGGCTTTGAGTCCTTACCTCTTCCTGTTGATTATGGACGCTTTGACGTCGGACATACAGGAAGAGGCTCCCTGGTGCATGCTGTTCGCCGACGACGTTGTTCTCGTTAGTGAAGATGGACCAGAGATCCAGAGCAGATTGGAGAAATGTCAACAGAAGCTGGAGAATGTTGGCCTGAAAATCAGCAGAACTAAAACCGAATACATGTTCTGCGATTTCGGCGGTCTCTCCAGTCCTGGCGTCATAGCGCTAGATGGCGCGTTTCTTCCTGTCTGCTCTGGCTTTCGGTATCTCGGTTCACTCGTGCAAAGCGATGGCGAAATAGATCGTAGTGTTAAGCACAGAATAAACATTGGACGGATGAAATGGCGGCAGGTCACGGGAACTATCTGCGACTCCCGCATTCCCCTTAAACTTAAGGGGAAGATTTATAAAACAATGGTTAGGCCTGCTGTCTTGTATGGGTCAGAATGTTGGGCCACAAAAGGGATGAATGTAAGGCACTTGCATGTGGCTGAGATGAGAATGCTAAGGGGGATGTGTGGTGTTACGCTAATGGATAGAATAAGGAATGAGTACATTAGAGGAAGTCTGAAAGTGGCGCCGGTGACTGAAAAGATGCGTGGAAATAGGTTGTCGTGGTATGGGCATGTGATGCGGAGGAACGAGGAAAATGTCGTGAGGAAAGTTTTGGGTATGAATGTGGATGGGTATAAGGGTAGAGGAAGACCAAAGAAACGATGGATGGACTGTGTGAAAAATGATATGGCAAGAAAGGAGGTATCTCATGAGATGACAAGTAATAGAGAGGTATGGAAGAAGAAGACGTACTGCGCCGACCCCAAATGAATTGGGATAAGGGCAAGAGAATGATGATGACGATAGAAAGTGTTTCCTCAGGTGTGCATGTATAGGTAGTTGATACAGATAGTTCGTCGATACCGTCAATTAGATTGTTAATGTTAGTAGTCATTTTTGCGGTAAAGTAAAAGTTGTTTGAAGGTTACGAAAACATAGGGTGATATTTGTTTTAGGAACGTATAAGATATTCAAGTAGCTAGATAGGGAATGATAGGGATGAACGCAAGCATATGTAAAGAGTATATAATAATATGCTGACATGGTGAGGTTGTAATATGTAGGTGTTGAGTGAGTCATGTATGTTGAGAGTATGTTGTGTTGAAAATAATAGTTAAGTGTGTGAGTTTTGTTTGTGTTTAGTATTTTAACAGAGCAATTCAAAATAGAAAAAGTAAAAATCTTAAAAGTAATCAAATAATACGTAAGATAAGGCAGGGTATACTTAAATGCAAGTAGTCATGCTTTGGTGATTGTCGCCAGCTGCTTCAGTTGTTCTTCGCTCCTTACCACGATAGTCTGGCTATCGGGATCCTATTTAAGCATAACTCTTCCGTTCGACGTCCAACAATAGTGACTGGTACTGGTACTGGTGTTGCTTAGCGTGGTTTCGAGTAAGGTAAAATAACCTTTTAGAATTTGCTGTTAAAAGCTCGGTGATGTAGATAGGTGTTTCCGGTGCAGATTTCAAGTTTAGGTGGGTTGATTTTATCTTGTCTGTGGGATTGCGTTTATTGTAGTCTTTAACAGCAGCAAGAAAATTCGTTTTCGTCAGTGTGTTACAGAACTCAACTGATAAACTCGATGTTAAGTTTTCCTTTTTTGAGGGTAGTCTCGTAATATCACGGATACTAGCTGATTTCGTATCAAGGCCTAGATGTTTTGACAGGTGCAATATAGTTTCATACAGCATGGTTTTGGTCTCATTTTTCCTTTTGGGTACATTGCGTAATTCAATAGAGGTTTTGATGAGATTGTGGTCGAGGACTTCCAACTTGTTTTCTAGCGTAGCTAACTGGATTACCATGGAGCCGCGTTGATTTTCTAGTCCCGTTATTTTATTTTCTAGGGACTGTAATTGATCAGAAACCGCTGTCATTGCCTTTTCGAGATCAGTATTTGTGACCTTAATCTCTGTGTAGTGATTTTTTATTTCCTTAATATGACCTTCCAATTTGTCCAAACGGGTGCTCTGAGTACAAATCATCTCATTGATAATATTCTTGATTTCGTTTTTAAACATTTCCAGGTTACCACTTGTGACCTCGTCCGAAAGGCATCTGCGTTTGGCTCTCTGGGTAATGCTCCCTTCTGGGTCTTTGTCTGCATGCAGCTTCCGAATATCAGACTCCGAACGCGACGAGTATTGATTCGGAGAAGTTTTGGGTGGTGTCTTATACATGTTACTAGAACTTGTTAGTTTGTGTAATCAGACAAAAAAAATCAGGACAAAGCAAAGTAAAACACAAATAAGTTACTCGCTAATCGCTATCGCTCTTAGATTGGGCAGCCGTCAAGGATGACGCACACACGGCGTACGCGCAGCGGGCTCCGCCTTCTATCTCCGTCTTGACTGTTGTCGGCCTGTTTCCTCCAGTACTCTGCGTGCGTTTCGCGTTCTCTTCAAGCTTTATGCGCGCCTGGTACTTTTGCGAAATATATTTATGATTTAATTTCGAAATAACTTTTGATTTTTAATAAAAAATAAAAAATACTTGTACGGAATACACGTCTAAGCGCTTTCGCGGTCCGAGGGGAAGGGAACGTAGCCGTCATTGTCTATTCGTCCGCTAGGAGGCGCCAGCGGTGCTTGCGCTTGGCGCTTAACTACGGTGAAACGTTACCGTAGCGAGCGCCGCTTTCTTCACGCCACCTCGACCGGTCTGTCACCGCCAGGTGAGACCTCCGGCTACCCGGAGGAGGCCTAGTGGATGACGAGCTGTGCCAGAGCTGGCTTAGGCGCACCTTACCGGTAATGATGCTGGCCCCCGTCCACAACTCCACAGACACCCTCGAATCGAGCCAAGAGCGGTCCAGACTAAGGGGCCGTGTTGTGTGTGTTTGAGCGGCAATGTACCTGAGTAACACCGCTCATGTATGCGATAGAATAGCCGCCGCGTTTGTGGCCTTGAGTTTGATGGATCTTACTGTGTAGTGGAAGGAATATGTCTTTACATGTCAATAACTACGACTTTTAAAGCCAAGGATACACTAGGCGACACGTGTCGCCAGCGACGTTGGGTAAAATAGCACGACGTTGCCGGACTTCGGTCGACATGTCTGGCAACATCGTACTTTACATAGGTAGTACTATTTAACCCACCATATTCTCGTCTTTTTTCTTTGTCTTTTAATTACAATTATGTACGCCGCAGTCAACAACACTACCTCGGTGGGTGTCATAATATCGACTGCCTTGTGAAACAAAACTTCGTGATTTCGCCAAATATGTCAGGCGACGTTTCGCGAAGTCGCACGACTTCGTCTGACGTCGCTGCATAAGTTGCGCGTTGTTGCCATTTTTGTCAGTCGAAATCGGCCGGCTTCGCTTGACATGTCGCCGATACATGTAGTGCCACATTTGTCTTGTCAAGATGTGCTTTTGCTAAACTTTATGAGATTGATCGGAAAGCTATGAAATAAAACATTATTTATTTGTTGTTCAACATTGGTAAATTTTAATTTTTCCACAAACAAACTTTATAATATAATAAAAATTATTTTGCATGTACCTACATAAACATATATAAAATACATCTTAAAATATTGTAATAATAACTCTAAGGGCTCATTTACGCACACGCGGCGCGTCGGGCGGGGCGGAGCGCGGGGCGGCCCGCTTTAAATTCAAACATATGGCGATGTATGAGAGCGTTTACGGAGAAGCGGTTTGACGCCTGTCTCTGTCCATGTCCCTCTCCTTGTCCCTGTCCCGGTCCCTGTCCTTGTCACTGTCCGTGTCCCTGTCCCTGTCGTAGCTTCCAAGAATGTACCCGAACAAACAGATACATACATTGCAAGTTAAATAAAAGCTTGTAAAAATCGACCAACTTACGAAAACAATATCACAATAAAATTTAAAATAAAAACAAAATGATTATTTTCGGATAAAACTACGACGTTGTAAATTTGTTCCGTGTGGGAATCGAACCCGGGCACTGCCGTATACTTGTATCTGTCAGAGTGACATAACGCCGCGTCGGCCGCCTACATCTCAAGCAAACGGGCGTCAAACCGCTTCTCCTTAGACGCTCTCATACATCGCCATAATGTTTGAATTTAAAGCGGGCCGCCCGCGCCCCACGCACAGCCCCGCTCGACGCGCCGCGTGTGCGTAAATGAGCCCTAAGAATGACATTGAAATAAACTAAATATTATTTGGTTTATTCATTTTTATATCTTATCTTTTACATTTTCAAGTCCTATACAAAATCAATAAAAAAAAAAACATTAAAAATATTATTATTATTAAATAAATAATTAATTTGTATTATAACTGGACATTGCATTAATTTAATATCTTAGAATATTTTGATCTAATTGTAAATATTTCAATGTCAATCTTGATTTTGATAAACCATGATTCTATAAATTTTGCATGCCTTACGTTAGAATCACATGGAACATGTAAATTTTATAACACCATTGTAACAGTGTTTTCTGAAATAATAAATTATTTGTTTTGATTTGCGATTTGATGTTTTAAAATATATCATATCTAATCATGCGTCTATTCATATTCATTTATTAATTGTAAAACATAGGTATATTATAAGTTCTTATTTGATTAATATTAATTTTAATTTTGATGCAATATAATTAAAACAAGAAATTAATGTAGATACATGAACCACAAATAAACAAGTAAATAAATTAGATTATCTATCGCATTAAGAATTTTAAATAACACTGAGCAATGTCTATTAGAAAAAAAATAAAGATACGAAAATAGAAAGATAGAAAGAATAAGATAAAAAATATATACAATAATGAAAACAAAAAAATGTTCGCAGGCAATAAAATGAAAATAATGTCAGCACTTACTTATATAAAAAATGTCAAAGAAATTGAATGATGTCATAAATTAAAATTAAAAGGACATCAATAATTCGAATATTTAGTGATTGATCAATAATGTTTATCAGATCATAATTTTTGATGATAATTGCATACATTTTTGAGAAAGGTCCATATTTATACGAGAACCAACATATTTTTAAGACTAAAAAAACTCATACAATACATTTTCCATTCATCAAAGGTACTTAAGTAGATTAGACTTATTTTAATACTAAAAGCATTTTAACAGTAACCATCACAATTAATCAATGCCGAGGTTTTAAATAAATTGCCACATTCCCTTAAATACTCTAAGGATAATCTAAACTAGGTACCCCTAGGTGTCCCTTTTGGACATCCAGGTTGCTGAATACCGTGCAGTAGGGACACCGACGAGAAAATGGTTATCACGTATTCGTACATACATCATTCTGAGCCCGCGACATCGAAATTTTACATAGGTAATTAAAAAAAAAAATACCGGCTCGTAAAAGGAGGAGGTTATCAATTCGGCGATATATTTTTTATGTGTTTGTTATCTCTTAGATAACACAGTATAAATAACGCGTTTAGGATGCTGGCGGGGCTACCCCGCTACTGTACTACTTTAGTGCGTTGGGGATGTTCGCTGATGCGCATGTGGATTGTTTTTACGCAACAATGCGTAAAAGGTGCGCTTCTCTGGTGCGCAGGGTGTGGGGAAGCACCAACAGTATAGTATCATAAGCATGATTGCCGCCTAGACTGTATTTATGTGGGTCGCTGTTGTGCGATTTCTCATGTGCAATGATACATTGTGTTGTTTGTTTTATCAGTGCTTACTAACATAGTCTTGAACTTTGCTTGCGGGGCCTTAATGTCCCGAACCTTCCCATGGCGCCACAGAGATCCGCGCATGAGCAGTCAGAACCTGATGATGGGAAATCGAGGGCAAGCGTCAAATATTTATAGGCACATACAAATTTATCATCAACTCGTGTTGTGAGCTGATGATACAAGGTAGGTATTATGAAAGAAAATTCACGGACTTCCGAAATTAATAGTACATTGTGTATTGAGGGCGGTAAGTAAGGAATTACGATCGAGGCTCTAGTAGAAACCCGAAGTCGAAGACGAGGGTTTTCTGAGTCGAGGTTCGTAATTCCCGTACCGCCCGTGAAACATACAATGTTTTTCATCATACTTCCGAGTAAATAATTATGAATTATAGCTTTAATACACAAGTCAGCACTTACTATTATTACGAAATACATGAACTTTTTTTTAAGCGGATGGCGGGCTTGCTGCACACCACAGATTATACAAATTTTTCGTTCAGAAACGTTAGGGGCAAATACTTACGTAGGTATACAGCCAAAACGAAATGTAAAAAAAATAAAATAATTTCGACGTATTGGTACAAAAAGCTATGTATTATTAGGAACCTTAGTTATAACATGTAGCGAGATTGCAATGAAATTCCTGTTGATAACATTTTAAGACAATTTTTCAATTGCGTTTTAAACTCCTTGCTTGAACTTGCGTCACCTGGAGGAGTGCAATAAATAAAAAAAAAAATACTTTCCGACCTTGGGTTTCATGACAAAAAGAAAGCCCGATGGTTTTATATGCGGCATTACGGCCAAGTTAATCTATGTGTTTAGATACTGCGTACGTGCAAGTGTGATGAAAAATACTCTCTCTATCTTGTATCGAAATCGAATCATAATAATTTGTTTGTGTAGTTAGGCAGGCAGAAGAAAATAATAACAAGCAAACTTCGGGAACGATCATGAGCCTTTTAGACTAGGTACCTGAGAACCTTGAATTTGAAGAAAATAGTAGGAAAAAAATGCGACAACGGCGGTCTCGGGGAGGATTTGAACCTTCGACTACAACATAATGGGCGTTCTTGATAAAACTGCTGATTGATTTGAAGTGAAGAAAAACTCGAAAGCCCTACCAAGCTACTAGTTTTCTTTTCTGGGGTTCCTGATTCCCCTGGATCTCAGTTAAATATTACTTGCATGTTTTTCGCAGTACAAAATTAACCCAAATAAGTAAAAGAAAAATTCCAAAAAAAGCTAGGGCTAACGGCCAGCTCGTGATGGATTTGAACCTCCGACTACTCCGTTTAATTGTCCAGTATCACGGAGCGTTCTCACCAGTAAATCGAGTCTTGTGTAAACCTTTCGAAATAAGTTTATATTAATGCCGCGGCTCTTCCAGTCCAGCCTCTTGAATATATCCTCCAATACATTTGTGAACAATTTGGGGGATATAACGTCCCCTTGTCTCACACCACGATGCAAGGGAATAGATTTAGACTGCCGGTTCTGGACTTGTACGGCCATAGTAGCGGCGCAGACCTCTCAACACTTGGATGTATCGCCAATTGATTTGGCATCACTGTAAAGATTCCAGAAAAGACCAGGTTTCGATCGAGTCAAAGGCCTTTTCACAGTCCACAAAAGCTAAGCACAGGGGCAGATTATACTCTCCTGTTTTCTGTAAAATCTGCCGCACTGTATGGATGTGGTCTATGGTGCCATATCCCGATCGAAACCCGCCCTGTTCGGCCATCAAATTACCGGCGACATATTACCTACTTACATCTAATTGAGATTTTCATGGAATTACCTAACCTGCCATTTCGGCTAGTAAAATACAGTTCAGGTTGGTATTCTTGCACTAAACCTATATCTTAGGTCCTTCACCAGAAGCAACTAATAAGAGATATTGGAATTCATAATTCTTCGTATTTGCAAACTACTGGTCCCAAGAAAGGCAGTTGCTTGACAACGGGTCCTCCATAAGAGAATATTGTCCTGACAGGCTGAAACCACGATGCCAGGAATGAGAGCACGAGGAGCCAGAACATGATCTTCACGAACCAGTCAAGTACGTAAAGGCTGGAACAAAGAAGAAAAACATTGAAGTACAAACTAACAAAATGTTATTTCAGCTAGTAAATCGCAGCAGTTAACTTGAGTTTGACAGTCAGTTTGCTTATTTTGTGTGATGAACTGATGATTTACACAGAAGCATCACCAAAGCATGGCCAAAGACTTAGCAGATATCATGATAACATATCAGTAACACAGATTATATGACTACTCGAGAAAAGAGCCATACTGAAACACATAATTTAAGAACTCGTCTTTTCTCAAAAATACGCAGATGGCCGGCCAACATCCAGCCCAGGAACTGGATCCACCCTTGATTGTAGGTGGTCAAACTCATGGTATAAGTTTTCTACTCTTTGGTCTTGCTCCCAAAATCTCTATACATAGACATGTTAGCTCTATAGGTTGTCTGTAGGTATTTCTTCTGACCATCGACTAATGAACGAGCGATTGTGTAGCCACGTGTTTTCTTAATCACATGGAATGACATCGGGATCCAATTCTCGCAAAGCTACAATGCCGTAAGACCGATCGACGATAGGTAATGACTTGTTGACCTAATGACTTGTTGACCTATTGAACCTATCTTATTTATTGTTTACTTGCTTTTGGCGTGGCCAAAAGTGAGTGAGTGTTGAGGGTCTTAGTGATCCTAATGAGATCGCCAACCTGTTCAGTAGAGCCTTTAAGATCGAGTCTCCCCTAGGTCCGTCGTCGGATGGGTCGGAGGTAATGGGGGGGTCCGAAGACATGCCTATCAGGTTTTCGGCCAGCGAAGTAGCTACTGTCATGCGTAACTTGAAAAGAGGCAAGTCGCCTGGTCACGACAGTCTATGTATAGAGCATCTTCGATATGCAGGTAAGCACTTACCGCGAGTGCTTGCAATGTTTTTTAGTTTGTGCCTGAGTCACTCGTATCTTCCAGCCAACTTACTTAAAACTATTGTTGTGCCGATAATCAAGAACAAAACTGGAGATGCGAGTGACAAGAACAACTACAGGCCTATATCGCTGGCTACTATAATTGCAAAGGTGTTGGACGGTCTGTTTGATCGGCAGCTGGATAAGCACTTAACACTCCACGACGCCCAATTTGGGTTTAAGCCGCTTTTATCCACGGAGACTGCTATCCTCTGTCTCAAACAGACTGTTCAATACTATGCAAGTAGGAAAACTCCTGTATATGCGTGTTTTCTGGACCTCTCCAAGGCTTTCGATCTCGTGTCCTACGACTGCCTATGGAGGAAACTATTAAATATTAAGGACCTTCCAAGCGATCTCATTAGGATGCTAAAGTTTTGGTATGAAAACCAAAACAATTATGTTAAGTGGGCTGGTGTCCTGTCGGATGCATACAGGTTGGAATGCGGAGTGAGGCAAGGGGGAATCAGCTCACCCAAGCTTTTCAACCTGTACGTAAACGAGCTGATCTGTGAGCTCAGCAATACCAATATCGGGTGTTCCATTGACGGGCACTGCGTCAATAACATCAGCTACGCGGATGATATGGTATTGCTGAGCCCATCGATCAGTGCACTTAGGAGGCTTCTCGGTATCTGTGAGGACTATGCGATGGCTCACGGCCTCAGGTACAATGCGACAAAGAGTGAACTTTTAGTTTTCAAAGCGGGTAACAAATGTTACGACACTGTCCCGCCAGTTATCTTGGGGGGCGCTCAGCTTTCCAGGGTAACAAGGTTCAAGTACCTGGGGCATTGGGTCACCGATAATCTGTCCGATGATGTGGACGTTGAGAGGGAACGCAGAGCATTGGCAGTTCGATGTAACATGCTGGCTCGTAGGTTTGCACGTTGTACTAGAGAGGTAAAAATTACACTTTTTAGAGCGTATTGCCAATCTATGTACACGTGCGCCCTATGGGTCGGCTATACAAAATGTTCGTACAATGCTCTGCGGGTCCAATATAATAACGCCTTCAGGTTTATGTTGGGACTACCGCGCTTTTGCAGTGCATCGGGGATGTTTGCGGAGAATGGCGTGTCTGATTTTTACGGTATTATGCGGACACGAATAGCATCCCTGATGCGGCGAGTGCGCGGTAGCTCTAACAGACTGGTGGCTACCGTGGCCGACAGGATGGACAGTCCAATAATGTGGCATTGGATGACCACTCATCGTGCGTCTTTCATATATTTAAAATAAGTTCTTGAAATGTGTCTAGTTTTCTAAAATTATTATGTTTTTAAATATGGACTTACTTGGTCTGAAATAAATTTTTATTATTATTATTATTAAAAGCCCAAAGCCCAAAGTTCTCCCATTGCTTATGTTCAAAGTTTTAAGTTGGCCGTATTTGTTTCAATATTAACGGACCAGTTAAAAAAAATTAGTGGTTACACTTAACATCGCTGAATTGCACTTGCACAAGGGTCACTTTTGAACTTTTTTGACACTTCATTATTCTTTTACCTACAAAATGTTATGTCCACAGCTTATGCCGCCCCCCTCCCCAAAGTGTGAAGTGAACAATACCATTTAAATAACCTAGCTGGGCCAGCTAGGTTATTTGAATGTCCAGTTGGAGTCCAGCTGCTGGACTCCAACTGGACTCGAGTTTCGACTGCTGCTATAGACAATTGACGTATTCAAAAGCCTAGGAGAGGCAGAAATACTTACAAATTATGGTAACTCCTATTAATAGCGATTTTGTTGGGGTCTTCTTTGAAACAGAAGACACGGCCCCCTTCCACACAGTCCTTCATATATTCGTCTCGATCCGCATCGGTAATGTCCGTGTTGAATATTTCTTGCTCTTCAGGACTTAGTTTTGTTCTGATAGCGTCGTAGTTGGGACTTTGGAAGTTCCATGGTCGCATTGTGAAATATTGCAGCACCTCCAATCCCTGGGATATTCTCTCTTGGATTCTTACCATACTGTGAAAGAAAATTTTAAATGAAAAGTACGCGACAGATAGAGACAGATAAAAATGTAAAAAAAATGTTGTATTAAATATGAATAAGTTATACAAAATACAAAAATATTTATTTCTTCTTAAACATTGTGTCTTACATATACTGACTGAATTTCCAGTAAATGTAGGTACGTCCCTTATTTCTTCTGCTTTTCACACTTATCTCTTGACTTGAGCTTGACTGAAACAACTTCATGTCCATGCACTAAATGACTAACTTCGTATCGAGTCAGGTGTTTCGAACAAAAAAGTAGCGAATGCAGTGTTTTTGCATTTTTATTACATCCCAATAAGCTCTTGCTGACCAGCTGAAGCCGATACCGCGTCGGCAAGTGTAGTCCCTCCCAAAAGGTTTATGTGATTGTATACTCACATTCTTTTTTGCCCCAATAAAAACAAAAGCAAATCGATGATGTACGCAGGCACTAAGTGGTAGCAAATTCTTCGGTACTCATGCAGAAATTTATTGGTGGTGATGTCTCCGTTAGGGTACCACAGGGGCCAAGATAGTGGGCTTTTGCGGCCATATGCCTTAGCCACGTTCAGCACGTCACCCCACGTTGTCGCCTTTTGATGCCCGTTGTTTACATTGTACACGGTCAGTGATTTTGTCCTGAAAGTTAATTTTATTGGTAAATAAAAGGTTTTTGAATTTTCTTTAGGATAACCGGCTAGAGACTTGCCATTGAGTGATATTCAATTTGAAGTCGAATGTGACGATTCAGATTGCTAGGACACTCTAATATCTTCTGCAACCGATTCGAGACAAAACACCATAGTTAAGTTATTTGTTTGTGATTCAAGTTCTGCAGGAAGTGGGTTCTATAAGTTCCGCACGGAACAAATATCCCTCGACAAATAAAGAATATATATTATCATTATGAGCCTATATTGCCCCACTAGTCCGGGGCTTTTAGATTTGAACCTTGCATTAAATATAAACAGCGATTTTTTTCTTGAATCGTGTACTTGACCATAGATCACCAAATAATAAAAAAAATTAAACATTTTCCAAGACCGGATCAAGGTGAAAAAGACGAAAACGCGTTTTTGTGAATAAAAACATGGGAAAAAAAGTTAACAGGACAAATTTAGTTACTTTAGGTAAAGAATTGGTGACAATAATATATTTTTTCAGAATTAAACATTTTATTCCACGGAAATTGCGGTAAAAAAACATTTACGAAATTGGATTGGATTGTACTTCAGGCAAAAATATAAACAGCGGTTTTTACATAAAATAACTTAAATTAATATATTACACCGCCATTAAACAAAATTAAACAAATTGGACTACCGGAAGTTATTGTTACCAGTTTTTTTACAATAGCGGTTGAGGCAAAAAGGTAACAGGGTTTAATTTTGTTTAACTTTCATCTAAAGGCTATTTCTAACCTATTTATACGAAAATTATAGTAGATTGTTGCATCGAGCGCAAAGTGAGTCATTAATGCACGAGTGTTATGTTGGTGCCCGAGCGCATGCGAGGGCACTAAATTATCACGAGTGCATTAATTACTCACTTTATCGAGGTGCGTAATCTGCTTTTCTTTCAACTACCCTGACAAAATATACCTACTCAAAATAAAAACTCAAGTTAATGAAACAAAGTTTAATCCATCTTCCCTTCAAACATACAATTATTAAAAGTGCAGTTATCAAAGGTTAAAAACTTCATTTGCAGCTGTTTTATATTTTCTGGAGTTGAATTCATATCGCTATCGCTGTCAATTTCCATGATTTTTTACTTTTTTATTTGGTAATTAACCATATAGGTACGGTACGGGCCCCCAAAGGGGCTCGACGAACAAACCTCCGCTGGGTTGGTATCGGCCCCGAAAGGGGCTAGCAATTAAGTCATTCGTCATCCTCATAATTTATGCAAATATTTAATTTTCTGATTATCAAATACTATGAGTGTGCGTTAATTAAGAAAGTTGGATAAAAATTTCATATATCAACGCCATTTAAACTTCTGTAAATAGCGCGCAAGTATCTTAATTTACCCTTATAAAATTCAAGTGCATAAATACGGTCATCGCCATTTTGACGGCTGTGCTGGTCGAGGCTAAAAATCATAAAAATTGTGGCTTTAGAACAATCGAGCTCCACTATATGGACAATAATCAACTCGTCATTTAATTATGCGGCTAATTCATCCATAGTTCAATTTAAATAAGCAGTGGTAATGATGAATTTTGAAATCTAAAGTCGAAGTTTCGCGCCAATCGTGCGTGTTTACATTTTTATTTTTCACATATAACAGACACACGCGTATAGATTCGGTAACAAACATGACAAATATCATTCCAAATATTATAAACCGCATGAAAATGCCCAGATCTTAACGTTATTTACTAATACGGGACCAATAACACATAATATTCATTACCACCGCTCAATTTGTATTTTGAAATAGACGACCATATTTTTTTTTTAAATTATTGTGATGTGTGAAAGCGATTACTCCAATCGATTATTTTTTTGTAATCTTCGATCAACTCGAGTAATTAAATTGAGAAATTTAAGAAATCGATTGCTGAAAATTCAAATAAATTTATTTTAACCGTAAAATACAGTAAATATTTATTATAATGTTTTTAGGCTTTTATAATGGTAATCTTAATTGTTTTTCGTACATTCCGACCCAACAATAAACAGCACGGACTGATATTATGACTAAATTCGCGCCAATTTTTTTAACCATCTCAAAATTTAAATTTGGAATTCGTTCGCTGTTCCAATTTATATTGTAGGCATTCAAATTTACTATTATCTGTAGATAATTTATTGTGAATTTTGTTTTGAACTATCTGAAGATTGGTAGAATGCACAGGATCTCGGTAGGAATAGTAAACAATAATTATGTAGTTTGATTATGGTTAGGAGGTTGGGTTGGTTAATGGGTATTTACTCTTTACTTTATTAATCAGCCTGTTCTGTCCCACTGCGGGTAAAGGCCTGCCCATGTCTTTCCAATTTAGTTTATCTTTTGCCTTCACCGTCCAATACTTTTAATCGACAATATTTTTTACACCTACTTAGATGGACTAGGTTAAATGGTTTCTTTTTCATTTTTGGGGTAGCTATCCCTAATAGCTAAACCAAAAAAAATGAAAAAGAAAACATTTTAAACAAAACTATCCAAAGTATACGGTAAGACTCTCGAGTAAGAGTCTTACTCGTATATTTTGTAGACTGTTGATGATTCTGGTTGATATCTATTGCTGTTCATGGCTTCAAGTGACTCGGCCCTTGGCCTTTGATGGATAACCTAAAAATGGCAGATTTAAAAAAACGTTAACGGGTGCGTCTCGGGACGCTCGACAGAAGTGATAACTTAAACTAATCTAAGCCTGCTGCCGTATGCGTGAGAGAAAGGGAAGCCACGCAGAGTGCCGTAACGCGTTACGTTACGAAGCGGTTTACCCTCCCATAAGAAGTTATCACTTCAAAAACCTTTTTAGACTGGACAGTGAACCGCTTTGAAACAATAAACTAATGTTCCTTGAAACGGCTTAAGAATTGCCGATTGTCAACCATCATCATCAACTGTTGGGGTCGGCTTCCAGTCTACCCAGATACTGCTGCATAACCGTATTTTAAATGGAGCGACCTGCGACTGCCTATCTGACCTCCTCAAACCAGTTAGTATCGGGTAGTACCATACCCCTTGGTAAGACTGGCTGTCATACTTTCGGGCAAATGACTAGCTGTAACATAACAATAACCCCATCATACGATATACAATCTTGGAAGAATAAATATAATTTATCTTGTTAGATCATAATAATTATTTACTATGCCTTCCAAGATCCTGGGCATTCTTTAACCAACCTTCAGATATTACACAATAAAATTCTTAAAATGTTATCTAGTAAAATTAAAATACTTATTTTAAATAATGAGAATTGCAAGCGAATTCTTTATTTAAATGTTGAAATCGAAAAAAATCGGCGGGAAATAAGCCTAATCATTAAAATGTTAACTTGTTTTTTTTTGGGATTACTGTCTTTTGTCGTTCTTATTACTTAGTAATAAATCTCCTTCCTATGAAGTCAACGTTCATTAATTAATTTTAGGATGCTTTTGATCTAATAATTACTTAATGAAATTATTAAAAAAGATGGTTATTATGACCAATTTCAAAATTAAATAATTATTTAAAATTATACTTATGAGTTTTTATTCAGTCTAAACTTTTTTTTTCAAACTCGATTTAATTGCGATTATCGATTAGACTGAATGCAACTAATTAATCTAACTAAATAATAGTAAATAAGAAACCCGGGTTTTCGGTCAGCACTAAGAAGTGTTATGTTACAACATAGTTTTCAGTAATATTTGTCTAGACTTTGATTGGGTTTTTTTAAGAAATTGTGAGTGAATAATGGCAAAAATAAGAATGCAGATAGAATGTTACTGTTTTTATTTTGCCCTCCCGAATTGTTTTAGCAAACAATAAGCATGCCTATGTACATTATTTCCAGCGCATATGAGGTACCTACTTTTTGGAAGGGTGTAGTAATATGTATTTTACGCATATTTGGCAATAGACTGACTCCGTTTTACCGACCTCAACACGGTACTGAAGATATTAACCTCTAATTTATCGTATGTAACAGATCCCGTGACATATTTTTCACAATAAAATCGAACGCTGAAAGTTGATGAAAATTTTGTGAAATTCAAGACAATTCGCATCACCCCGCCGATTCAGCTGATGTGTCATGTGTCAAAATCTTGTCGGGCATAGTGGTTAAGAAGTATCAAAGTTTTACAATGGCACAAAATGCGCGCCATTTGTTTTTTTTTTTCACCAAGTCAGTTTTATTCAGCCGAGTTTTACTTTCAGCCAGTAATCTTTTTGATCTAATGCATACATTTTACTAACCGCATTGCATTACACCTCTGTGGTCAATTTAATTCCAAATTTAAAATTTAAAACAGTGCAGTAATGAAAAACAGTGCAATAATGAGATTTCATATAACTTTTCTGCACTGTTTTGGTTCTAAGCAAAAAAGACATCCTTTGTGATCGGTTTTGTAGTGATTAATGATAACATTACTGCGTAGTTGAAAGAAAAACACTTTAAAGCAAATCGTGAAAAAAAAAAAATTAATGTTTACGTAAAATACGTTTGCAAGCTTTATTCTTGTGTTTGGCGCTGCACTTTCATAGGAATTTGATCTTTCCGAAATAGAAATAAGGTGTACAATCACGTAACTCAATAAAACACCGACTCTCAAACAACAACACAGGCATTCGCACACAATGAACGCAGCGCTTATCTTGTTTACGCACACTAGCACACGCCGTACGCCGCACGCTACTTAGCGCTGACGCCGTGCATCGTAATTTAATTTTGACTTTGGCAATATTATTTAACGCTCTAATCTGTTTAAATTTGGGGGATTAAGGTTTGGATTTATATATTTCTCATTATTAGATGAATTTAAATCCTGTTACATTTTAGTAAGTAAGTATTTAAGATTTTTTGATTTTCTTGATTTTCTGTGAAGTCCGGAGCAGAATTTGTTTAATTTTCATAATAATAGTTAGACATGGTGATATAAATCATTTTAGCACTATTTTTGGCCTGTTAATATTTTTGCCTTAAGTACGAAGTCAAATTATAAGATTAAAAAAAAAAAAAAAACGTATGTTCCGTGGACGAAAAATGTTTAATTTTCTGACCTACTTGTAGTACTCAATCTGTTCTACAAATTCTCCAAATAAACATACCTACCTGTTTATATTTTTTTCCACCAAGTTAAATACATATTAGACGTTTTCTTAAAAAAAACATATACGCGGAGGTGAACTTTTCGCGGGATACAGCTTAATTTATTGTCCTGTCCATACCCTACACATTCAATGACAAAAAACCGCTGTTTTTAATTAATGCAAAGTTAGCCTAATATTCGGCGTAAATTCCCCGGACTACACTGCAGGGCAAAGGCCTCCCTTCCCTCCTTCCACTTTTCGCGATCTTGTGCGAGTGTAGGCCAATCCTTAGAGAACGAGTTCAACTCGTCCCGCCATCTCCTTCTGGGCCTGCCGCGTTGTCGTTTCTTGCTCTCTGGAATCCATTGAGTGGTTATTTTTGCCCAAGGACCTCCGACATGCGGCAGATGTGACCAGCCCAGTTCCACTTCAATCTAGCAGCTGTAAAGCCAGCATCCGATATTTGGGTTTTGGAGCGAAGTATGGACTTTCTGATGCGGTCCGTAAGTTTAACACCCAGTATACTTCGCTCCATAGCTCGTTGGCAGACTCCAAGTGTGAACTTCTGACGTTTTGTAAGCGACCATGTTTGCGCTCCATAGGTGAGGGTGGGGAGAATGCACATGTCCATGAGCATTCGTTTCAGTGAAAGAGGGAGAGATCCCTTCATTAAATGTTTCATCGACCAGTAGCTCTTCCAGGCATTTTCGGAGCGTCGAGCAACTTCTTTATCTTGTCTTGCCTGGAAAGAGACTATCTGGCCGAGGTATATGCATTCATGGACATATTCCATCACCATACCCCCAATTTCAATATTATGCTCGGCGCCGTTCGTCATCAGTTTTGTCTTGGTCATGTTCATTGAAAGCCCGACTTGGAGACTGGCGTCGCTCAGTTGGTCGAGCATTAGGCTAAGCTCAGCTGCTTAGGAAGAAAAAAAAAAGACAATGTCGTCGGCGAAACGAAGATTAGTTAACCTTTTTCCGCCGACGACAATACCCTTATCTTGCCAATGTTGGTTTACTTCTTGGAAAACCTCTACCAACGTAGCTGTGAAGAGTTTGGGAGATAGCGGGTCGCCTTGCTTGACTCCTCTCTGAATGGGAAATACTGGTCCGGTGGTAGTTAGGCGTATGGCTGCTGTGCTGTTGTGTTATATTTTTTGCAACAGGTGTATATATGTGGATTCTATGTTGTGTTTGACGAGTGCAGAAATTATTGCGCTATGTGTTAAGCTGTCAAAAGCTTTTGAGTAGTCAACGAAGGCGAGGTATAATGGCAGATTGAATTCCTGGTGTTTTTCTATGATCTAGTTCAGAGATTGTAGATGGTCAGCAGTCGAGAGGCCTCGGCGGAATCCAGCCTGTTCTGGAGGTTGGTGGAGGTCTAATGTTTCTGATATGCGGTTTTCTAGGGTTTTAATGAAAACTTTGTAGAGATGCGAGACTAAGCTAATATCCCAATATCAGATTTATCACCTTTTTTGTGTAATAGAATTATGTTCGAATGACAGAAGTGACTAGGGAAGATGCCTGTTTTGAGAATGGTTTTAAAAAGGTTGCAAATGTAAGGCAGTAAGGTTGGTTCTCCAACACGGAGTGATTCAGTGGTAATGCCGTGCTCACCAGGACTTCGGTTATATTTCATGCCTCTGAGAGCCCGATGGACGAAGACTGAAGAACCAGTAATTACTGGGATAGCATCAGAGCATGTGTAGGTTTCAGGTGCGAATTGGGGAGTATTGTTATCAGAGTATTAGGACTTATAGAACTGAGTGCATATCTGAGTAACTTTAGTCCTATCTCCTTGTTTCACACCGTTACTGTATTTTATGTGTGTTATTGTGGACCTGCCTGTGTCCATGCCGCGCATGGCTGTTCTTAGAGAGCGGTTGTTTGTTAGAGCTGTATGAGCGAGTTGTGTATTGTAATTTCTAATGTCGTGTCTAATGCTTCTCTTTACTTTACGATCGAGTTTTCTGTAACCTAAAGACTGAAAGTTCTTAGTCTGTCGTTCCTCGATAAGGTGAATTCTACTATTGGTGAGTTTCTTTTGTTTTTTGGTATAGCTCTAGATATTTAGGCTAGCGGTTTTTATGACTGTTTTAAATTGTCGTATTGTACTTGTACATCTTCTGAAAATTTTGTTTCTAATAAACTGAAACTATTTTTAATATCTACGTTAAATGTTTCTTTACTTGCAATTAATGTGATCTTGTCTAAACGTTTTATTGAATTTTGAATTAGCTTGTGTCGGTGAATCTTCATTTCAAAACGTACATCATTTCATACGAACGGGTCGCTGATCGGAACTAAATTTAATTTAGTTAAGTGCTTTTACATTTTTTATTATTTGTTTGCCGGAAGAAAAACAAAAATCGATCTCGTTTTTTGTGTGTCCGTCGGGAGAAAACCAAGTCCAACGACGGTGGGATTTTTTGTGAAAAAAGCTGTTGCTCACACTTAGGTTCTGACCAAAATCGAATTCTAGAAGCCACTGACCTCGCTCGTTGCGTTGTCCCGAGCCATGTGGGCCCAGGACATTTGTGTTGTCAGATGTTATTCTGGGGCCTATTTTTGCGTTATAGTCTCCCACGACCAATGTCCATGTTCCTCTGTTATCATCACAGGCTTTATTTAGCAGATCATAGAATTCTTCAATTTCATCGTTTTGTTCGTAGATGTTGGAGCATAAACCTGGATGATGGTTAGTGCTTTTGTCTCAGTAACACGAAACTTGAGCGCGGCAATTCTAATGGCAGTGGACCCTCGCTCGGAGATTATAATCCCCAGCTCCAGGGTGCACCTGCGTACTATCAATAGCCGTGTACTGACTGGAGCTGCCGAGCACTGGGGGATTGGCCATAGTTGTGTCGTTCATTTTTGGGAAGGGGTTTAGACAAGTTAACCAACCACGCTTTGTCTGATGCGGGTTGGTGGGTACGCAATAGACCACCTATATAAAGAATATTGTAAAATAAAAAAATAATCGAAACAATTATGGACCCTGTGGATTAATAATTTAGGAAGAAAAATTACAAACAAAAAACAGTAAATGACTTATAATCTAATTAGCAGCTCTTTGTATAACTGTAGTTGTATGCCTTTGTGAAGTCAGTATGAATTTAAATGCATACTGACGCCGTGCAAAAGTGGTTCGGCCCCTTGGGGAGTTAACCTATATATCTGTACTACTTCTCCTGTCTGTCTTTGTTAAAAGGAATAGATTTCTGTAAGTAAGCCACTGATTCTATATAGGTCGACTGTGGGATAACTGTATGGTTTAAAGTACATTACTTTTATGAGTGATCTTTGGGCTCTTTCTTACTCAAGGAATTTAGTTTTAGAGGCTCCTCCCAAGACTGGTAAACAGTATGTAATAACTGATTGTGTGAGCGCAATAAAGATGCTATTTAGTGTATTCTGGGGCATCACATACCTTAGATTTTTAAAAATCTATTTGAATTTTCGTACCCGTGACGTAACAATCACAATATGCGAATGCCAAGTTAAACACTCGTCAACTATAATTTCGAATTATCTTGTGGACGTTACATGTATAATGACTTGACAATTACAATTTTGGTCCCTGTGGTCCGTACACGTGTGTATTCGAATTCCAACATTAAGGCCTGGTTTAGACTTTCTATTATGTGAAAAACAAATGTAGTTTGTTTTAGGAACACTAAGGGTTAGTAGATTGGCTTTGAGCCATCTATCTATAGCAGCCAATCCTTGCTCGGCATTATTGCAGACGGCTTCCCACGTGTCCCCAAAGTAAACAATGACCGTGTCGTCCGCGTAAGAGGAGTTCATTAATATACACTAGAAACAGAGGGGGGCCAAGGACTGACCCCTGCGGGACACCGAAACAATGTTTTCCTCCTCACTAAGTGAGAAACTTAAGTTAGTGAAAGGACTAGACGCTTGTCCAGTTAGGTTTATTATTTCTTCCGCATGTGTTTTTCCAATAGTTACGAAGAACTGGTTTAGGTACTCGGTTTAATGAGTCGGAGGACAGGGTGTGATATGTGGTAGGTGTGTAATGGACGCCTTAGGTTTTTTGTAATGGGTAATGTCATTAATTTTAAGCCAGAGTAGTTTAGGATTATTAACAGAATTTGATATCTGTTTTAAGATGTTGTCTTGTAGTTTGAGTTTCTATTCGAACAATATGTGCGAAAACACCCGTAAGTTATGATGAAAATAACGTTAAAAGGATCTTTGCTCTTTTGTAGCTGGAATTTATTTCTAAACCTAATACATCTTAGGGCGGCCATAGATATCCAGGGCTTTAGGATTCGCTTGGAACTGGACACTGAGACGACTTTAGTATTTTGTAGGAGAGATGTCTTAATCACGCCTATCATAGCGTTCGCTAGCATGTTTGGGTCTCTATGTGCGCTAAGAAAAGATATTTCTGCATCTACAAGGTGCTTATAGGCATTCATCCAGTTTGATAAAGTTTTATATTTGACACATGTATTGCCTTGGTATGTGTGGGATATGTTCATTAACACCATTGCATGATCCGTAATAGACGTGTTGACTGCCACGAAAGACGAGTGTTTTAATTTGTCTAGCTTAAAGAGCAT
This sequence comes from Cerastis rubricosa, assembly GCA_949152445.1. Taxonomy (NCBI): domain Eukaryota; kingdom Metazoa; phylum Arthropoda; class Insecta; order Lepidoptera; family Noctuidae; genus Cerastis; species Cerastis rubricosa. Next base: position 16,984,622 of record OX424523.1, on the reverse strand, counting down.
GTGATCGAGGCAGTTCTCTTCCCTAGTAGGCACACAGTGTCCTGGGAAGAAACCATGTATTGCCGTCATATTCAATTAAATAGGTTAATCTACTAGTTCTTATCTGTGCTGATTCTCCCGGCTTTCCTATAAAGTTAATATTTAAATTTTAATCTTTTACTGAATACGAACAAAACTAAATGTCTAAAGTTCTCTTTACCAAATGTAACACAACGTGACCTTCATCTAAATCTTGACGGCGAAAAACTCGATGTTATCGCGGAAACTGTATTCTTAGGGATTACTATCGATTCTAAACTGCAGTGGGGCGCACACATTAGAACTCTTTCGGGGAGGTTAAGCTTAGCTGCCTATGCAGTTAGGAAAATAAGGCAGTTAACTGATGTAGACACAGCTAGGTTAGTATACTACGCTTATTTCCACAGTATTATGTCTTATGGCATTCTGCTGTGGGGATCGGCAGCAGACGTTGATTCAATTTTTATATTGCAAAAGAGGGCAGTCCGCGCGATCTATAAAATGGGTCCTCGCGAGTCCCTCAGAGAAAAATTTAAAGAGATCAATATACTGACTCTGCCTTCACTTTATATCTTAGAATGTATTTTATATGTCCGCAAATCCCGAGGGCTTTTCAAAATTAGAAGCGACTTCCATAATATAAACACACGCAGTAAACACGAAATTGTAATACCCAAATTTAGATTAACAAAAACTAGCAAGTCTTTTCTTATAAACAGTATACGCTTTTATAATAAGTTGCCAAAGTCAGTTACGGAACTGACTGATGGAAAGTTTAAAAATTGCATCCAACGTGTCCTAATTAAAAAAGCATATTACAAAATTAAGGACTACGTTGAAGATAAAGAAGTTTGGCTCTAGTTCCTTCTGCTCATGCGGCTTCCCTGGTAGCTCATAAACGTCACAAATGTGTGGTCGTCTCTAACTATTCCCAATTTTATCTTTTCCATTCTTTTTATTATTCAGATGTTTTACAGTAGTTTTCAAATAATTGCATCGTTCATTAATTGTTCAGAATAGTTACAGCACTGATGACAACATCTGTGTCAATTGTTTTATTTAGTGTTCTTATAATGTTTTATTTTTACTTTTGTATAGATTCTTTTTCATTTACCTATTTTTTGTTAATGTGTGGACATTGTAGGCCTTGTAAATTAGTCTTTTTTTTATTTTTTTTATTTTTTTTTTATTGTCTTGTTCTACCTTTTGTAGTAAGCAACGACTTATTGTCGGGCCTACGCTGTCCTCCCACAGTTATGTACTAACGCTGTAACACTCAAATATTGTAAAACCAAATGATTTTAAAAGAGTAACCATGGAGTTTCTTGCCGGTTCTTCTCCATAGGAAACGACCAACCCGAACCGTGCATCTTTTGTCGACGTTTTATAAGTGCCCATATAGGCCTATGTAAAATAAAATATTTTGATTTTGAATTTAAAAAAAAAAAAAAAAACAAAAAGATTTATGTCTCCAGTAATAATAGTGTTTCTATGTGTGTGAATACTGTGAAGGTATTGATCAAGTGAGTTAATAAAACTATCTGTGGAGACATTCCACGCAGACCGATTATTCCAATAATAGTGAAATCTGACATACTTATTTGCAAGGCAGATGCGTGTGTTAAATTAATTTCAGTTGCCTGGGGTAAGTGGCAGTTTTTTTATATCCATATAAAAAACTGCTACTTAAGTATCTATGCGCTCCGTGTATGTGTGCGTAAGACAGGCGCGCGCGACGCTCCGGGAAGAGCGGCGGCTCTAGTTATAATGGAACGGTACGCGCGCTAATTTAGGTATTTCCTTCATATTATTAAAACCAATACACATTTTGAAAATCTAAAATGTATACGTTATAGAAAACATGCAGTTTTGTTATTATTTAATAGCTGATGACCTCCTGTGAAGGTTTTACGTCGTACTGAGGATTTATTTTCTTTTTTAGAGATTACATTGGTATTATTTTCTATCGAAAATCTACAAGTAATCGTGTTTCTAAAGTGTATAGAGTGAATCCTTGAATTTCTTACAAATTAACTTCATAACTAAAGGTTAAGTAATAACAATGCAGCAAGGGTCAAACGAACGAAATTATTTCGAAGTTCCCTCGGTGCGCCCTTAACGGCAACTAAACCAATATAGTTTAGTTTGACCAGGGAATTAACCCGCCAATCGGAAGGCACATAGCCTTCCATGCTTACTCCCTCCCAGAGGAAAAGACCACCCGCGTGGTGATCAGTCGGATCCCGAAGGAAATCCCCACAGAGGACATCCCCAATGACCTGCAAGGCTAGGACATCCCAGTTGCAGCCGTCCACCGCCTTCATAAGGCGAGAGGCGGAGACCAATATGATATGGTACTGGTCATCTGTGACCCAGTAGAAGGACACCACCCGATCTTCAAAGTGAAGTCGGTATGCTCCCTCACAGGCATCTCAATAGAGAAGCCTTACCGCTCAAGCTTAGTCGGGCAGTGCCACCGTTGCCAGCTGTATGGACACAGCCAAGCCAACTGCCATGCGCCGCACAGACGCGTAAAGTGTCTAGGCGACTATGGCACGGCCGACTGCCCCCGTCCTAACGACAAATCGCTATGCACGGAGCCACCGAGCTGTGTGCGGCCAGTCGGGCCACCCTGCAATTACCGCGGCTGCCCGAAAGCCCCCAAAGGCTCCTCCTCTAAACTGGCGAAGCGTGCAAACTCCCGTCAGCAAAGAGAAAGCCCATCGGTGAGGCTATCCCCTGCTCAAATGCCGGAGAGGCTAATCCCTCAGAGGCCCTGTCCCTGGACCACGCTGAACCACCAGAGAGCCTTCCGGCACTCTGAGGCAAAGCAAAGTCCAGCCCCATCTCCGGGCTATTAGATGCCTCTGTCCCCACTCCCGCGGCCCAAGCGAGAGCACCGGCTGTGTCGCACTAGTAAGGATCGTTCAGATCAATGGGACAAGACGCTTAGCTATCTCGAGCCTACTCACCTAGCCTTCTGGCAGCTGCAACGCAACTTGCGCTCCACCGAAGAGGCTTCGATGCCTTCCCTCACCCGACCCGATAAGAGCGTCGCATAAGACGACCCTGAGAAGGCCGAATGCTTAGCCGATAGCCTGGAGTCCCAGTGCACCCCCAGCTCTCGACGAGTAGACAAGCGACATCTCGATGAGGTGAACGCGTTCGTCGAACGTAGAGCCGCCCTCCCCCCCCGTAGAAGACCCTGATGATCCTCTGCCTTCGGTCACAGCTGACGAAGTGCAAGACATCATTAATAAGCTTCAGCCGCGGAAAGCACCCAGCTTCGACGGAATTACTAATAGGGTGTTCAAACTCGTTCCCGGTCATCTCGTCGCGTTAATGGCGGCCATCTTCAATGGCACCCTGAGAAACAACGCGTTTCCCCAATTATGGAATGAGGCCACTGTCATCGGTTTCGCCAAGCCAGGCAAACCCAAGTCTGAGCCCTCGAGCTACAGACCTATCAGTCTCCTGAACGCACTCGGCAAAATCTACGAGAGACTAATTTATAAGCGACTCAAAGACTTCGCCTCGGACTTTCGCCGAGGCGAAGTCTTTGAGCGCTGGCTTCCAGCGTGGAGTGATGACGGGTGTGTTGTTTTTCGATATAGCAAAGGCTTTCGACAAAGTCTGGCCCAACGGCTTATTATATAAGCTGTACAAACTGGGAGTGCCGTCTCGTGCTCATCTTACGAGAATTTTTGTCGGATCGACCTTCCGCTATCGCATCGGGAAGGCACTGTCCGCCCCCCACCCCATTGGAGCCGGAGTCCCTCAGGGCTCCGTCGTCTCTCCCCTTATCTTTACTCTGTTCACCAGCGACATCCCCAAGAGCAAGAAGGCTCAGTTCGCACTATTCGCGGACGACACGGCCATTTATTACACTGGCCGCAGTCATGACGCTATCTACAGCACCCTCCAAACCTCAGCCAAAGTCTTAGGCACTTGGTTCCGGAAATGGAGAATCGAGGTGAATCCCAACAAGAGCCAGGCAGTTCTCTTTTCTAAACTGCGTGGGAATAAGCAACCCGCTCTTAGCCCGATCACTATGTACGGTAAGCCTATCCCTTGGGAGAAGCAAGCCAAGTACTTAGGAGTCTTACTTGACAACCACCTGTCTTTCGCGGCGAAACATTAGCAGTGGTTACGGCGCTAATGTTACAGTTTCTGATTGGATTTTTCTATACTTTTAAAGTTTATTGTAGTACGGGATTTTACAGAATCTGTTCCAAATCTTATGATTGCACTTTTGTTTATGTGTTTGTTGTTTGCTATTTAGTAGTTTGCGTGTCCGTAGCTTCATGTGAGAATAGTTTCAGTAAACTAAAATGATTATATAAATACATGCGGGTCATATAAGACGAGGCAATACAAAATTTAAATTTTGAAAAAGTTATTTTCATGTTTGCAGCTATCAAAGCTAAAGTGAAGAAATTGTAATTAAAAGAGAATTTGATTTTTTTTGTGTCTTATTTTTTATTGTGTTTTGTTATTTGTTCAATATTTCAAATGTAAATACTAAACTATACATGACGTTTATAGTATAAAATTAATTGGTTTTAACCTTTGATGGGGTGACACCACCAACTTCCACCACCGGTTGCCACACAAGGTAGCTACGCCACTGCGCCTTAGGGATAGTTATGTTGTATGAGTTGTGTCATGTGGCACTCATGTCAGCATGTGTTATTTCATCGGTCGGTACCGTCGGCAAATAAAGTAACTGCCCTAGTAGAATGATTAAGGGATTACTAGAAAAAGCCTATTTTCTTCAAAATATTGAGGCGCTCAATGCTGTTGTAGTGTTGTACTGAGATTTTCAGAAATAGATAGTGTTAACACTTACTTTTCAGTCCTGCTTCCTTCAAGCATTCCTATAGCAATGATGCCATTGATGGCGATGTCGACTGGGGTGACCTGCGCTACGAGGGAGCCATTGCACAGCATGGTTCTGATGACGCCCTTGCCGGCTCCCAGCATCACGCCAACTGGACCATTCAGGTTGTCTACCCAGCCCGGCATGGGTTCCTTCAGTGCTGGACACACTGGAATACAAGTACAAGCATATAGTTATAGCTGGTGATGGCTATCCAAGTATCCATATATGCAGTATCGTGCTCTAGTCTAGTCTTTTTAAAAAGAAAATAAATATAACAGGAAACAGAGTTTAATTAATGTAACGAATTTGGGAAAGGAATTAGAAATAGAAAGATTTTGGGACTTCCGACCCGTACCGAACCTCAGACCGAACTGAGGTGCCACCCAATGAAGGATGACGTTTCTAACTTGCTAAATGCTGATGAGGCAAGTCAGGGCGGCGGTCAGCCATCCTATTTACAGTAGCAAGGTATAACAGCCCCCCCCCCAAAAGACTGAAATCCGGGGATAAATGCCGAAATTCAGGAAGTTATACAAATTCTCGTAATCTAGGCAATGGAATCGAAGTGTCTTCAGGTTCAGTATTTATATTACTGTTGTTGATATCGTTATCGGTATGGGTCGTCGGTTTAATACAACAGATATAGAACTTAGATCTATCTTTAATAGTAGTCTTATATAACTTAAATACTATAAAATACATAACTATTAATAAGATACACACGGTTAATATAGAATAATGTGTCCCGTATTTTACTAGAATAGGTTCTTCGTTAATAACTTTATTTAGATCTGAAAATATCTTATCGTTTTGTTAATTTATAGTAAAATCATCTTAGTTGATGTTTTGCAGTAAAATAGGGGATATATTGTGGCTTCTTAAACTATTATTCTTAGTATCTATTTTACAACAAGAATCATTGATAATGTTAAAGTGTAAACTAGGAATAGGAATGTCTATGTTAATTTCGTCCTTGGACGATATAAGTCTTGCACTTTTTGTGTATACTGTACACTGACTTGGGATTCGTAATATACCGGTTCCGGATACCATGACTTCGCGTAATTTGGACTTATCACAATCCACTGACACTTTACTTGGACGAGATCGCACGAAAATCCACTGATTGTTCATAAGTGATTTCCAAATGTCCAATTCACACTCTCTCACATTGCGCGGGGATAGCACTAACCGTTTTAGTTAATAGTTCTCTTTCACACGTAGGATTTCCGCTAGTCAACAATACCGTAGGTATTTCACACAGAAATAACTCAGAGCTTATTTTTGTACATTTATCTAAATTATCTAGATTACAGAAGTCTAACTTATTTTTAGAAATAGCAATATACGAACTAGAAGGTAAAATTAAACTAAAAGTTTTTGGATTATCTGATCTGTAAGGGGTAGATAATGATAAATTATGATACAATTTAAATTCGTCATTAGTAACTAGGGGAATTTGTAAAACAATTAGAAGTTTGTTTTTATAATAATAACACACGACATCAGATATGCTTAATTTTAAGTGGATATTATCTAGAACTCTAATGTTTATTAACTCTATAGAAATTCCAGTATCTCTAGGTAAGTACCGGTCATTATCAACGAGTTCCTTGAATAATTGCGTCGGACTTATTATGTTTGGATGTAGAATGTTTTGACTACTCAACGTGATAGCGTTTGTTAAGTCTTCAAAGCTGAAACGACAATTCTAGTAGAGAGCTTTCAGGGCTAGCAAGTATCGATTGCACTTTTAATTCAGATATTAGAATACTAGAAGTTTTTGTGATATTATTTAATCGTAATATTAATTGACTTAGAGAATTTTTAAGCGAATCTTCGTTATCTTTTAATTTATTAATTGTTTGTTTGTAAGATTCTAGAGAAGTAGAATCGAACTCGCGTTTGATATCGTTGTATCGAACTGTGAGTGGGGATAGTACCTATGTTTTCACATTGAAGGTTGATTAATTTTTGACATGTTTTCCTAGCCATGCCCAGGATATCGTTGAGGTTTGCAAGATGAAGATTTTTAAAGGATATATTTACATGGCTAATAACATTTAACTTTCCTTTAACTGCTTTAAGTTTTCCTAGGCTATTGAAGTATATAGGCTAGGCTATTGAACTAGAAGGAAGTGGCTTGATAAAGTCTTGATGGACATTAATCGAGGCGCTGAAAATAGAATGAATAGAATCATCCCTGGTGTATTTAAATTTATGTTGTAACATTTTAATATATTCTGAATATGTTGTACTACGTTCTTTATCATAGATAGAGTTAGGAATAAAGGGTTTGTGACCGACAATTAACTCGTAAGGAGTAAACTTTGTAGTTGAATGTTCTGTTGTGTTATAATATAAGTCAGCATAGCTGTATACACATAAGTGGGTCTATTATCTAGGTTTTGGTTTACGAAGGACTTTAAATATTCTTTGTGAGTTTAATGACTGCGTTCTCCCTGTGTCTGACGGTGATAATGTGATGACCATAACTGTTTGATTTTGAGAAATTGGCAAGTAGTTTTAAAAAGGTTAGTACCTTGATCAGATAAAATAGATTTAGGAATTCCAAATAGGGACATAAAGTAAATAAGACAATCGCAAGATTCTTTAGCGGTTTTACTACGTATAGGATAAGCGAAAGCGATAGAATAATTAGTAAACTCATCTTGTAAGGTAAGAATATATTTTAGTCTGGCGGAACCAGATTCGGGTAAGGGACCAACTATATCTAGTGCCACTCTCTGAAACGTAGCTGTGGATGTTGTAGTGATCTCCATTACAGCTTTATTTAGTTTTCTCAGTGCTTTATTTTCCTGACATAATTTACATTTCTTGACATAGTCTTCTATGCCAATTCCAATAGAATTATATACGTGTCGACCCTAAGTGCCCGGTTGTAGGAATGTCATGGTTCTCACGCATGACTTTAGGTCTCTCGCTCAGAGTAGGGTATATTGTTTTATTTAGGTAAACGTGGATTTTAATTTTTGTTCTGTTAAAAATATGAGTTATGATGTCGTAAATTTTAGTGTAGGAGTGATGGACAAATGGGCTTTTGAAATCAGAGATAATAATGTCTGTTGTTTGTTCAGATTTCAGGATTTCGTTTCTGACTTTCTTCAGAGTGTCATAGATAGCGGCATAAGTAAGTGGTGAACTTTTGTGAAGATGAGGTAAACAGTCTTTTCTTCATATTTAGTTTTTAGAAAATGATTTAATTATTTTTTAGAATTAAGGATTTCGTCTTGGTTGCCGGCATTTAGGAGATTTCGCAGATGTATGGATTTGATTCGTCTAAATCTATTGATGTAGGAATCAATATTATTTTACAGGCTGTAGAAGAGAATAATTATCGTCATTTCAATTTGACTGCTCGTTTGGCGAAGGGATTTGTAATGAGTCAAAATCAAGGTTGAGCACTGGTGACGTTAACTAGTTTATTTTGTAGATTTTCGAAAGAAAGTTGCTGCTCATTATTCCAATTGAATGGTGTATCCTTTTTTAGAAGAGATGTTAATGGTTTTGCGAGCTTGGAAAAGTCAGGTATGAAACGTCTGTAGTAAGATACGAGTCCGAGAAAAGGTTTTACACCCTTTGGGTATTTTGGTATTGGGAAATCAGTGATAAATTTGACTTTTCTAGGATATTGTTGTAAACCGTCCTTGTTGATTAGATGACCAAGATAAGCGACTTTTTTGCATAGAAACTCACATTTATCTGGTTGGAGTTTCAAGTTATAATTCCTGAGCCTATCGAAAACAGCGGATAGATTTTGAATGTGACTTAGTAAGTCAGGGGAGTATACTACAATGTCTTCTAAATAAACAAAGCAACGTGAGCCTTGAAGCGCACGTTTTCATTAGTTTTTGAAAGGTTGAAGGGGCATTTTTTAGCCCGAATGGCATTCTCGTAAATTGAAAATGCCTTTGGGGTATAGAAAAGGCGGTTTTAGGAGCGTCTTGCTCGGATATTGGTATTTGATGAAATCCTGAGGCCAAATCTAAAGTTGTGAAATATTGGCTTTTCCCTAATTGGTCCTGGTTGGATTGTGGAATAGGATATCTTTCTTCAAAAGTAACATCATTGAGTTTCCTATAGTCAATAACGACTCTCCACTTTCGTTGTCCCAACGCATCAAGCTTTTTGGTCACAACCCAAATAGGTGAGGACCATGGTGAAATTGAAGGTGTTATTATGTTTTGATCTAGCATTTTGTTAATTTGATTTTCAACTTCTTTTTTATGGCATTCCGGGATTCTATAAGATTTAGTTTGGATGGGGATATCTGTACTTGTTTTGATATTATGTTCAGCAGCTGTAGTATATGTAAGCTGATCGTCTGGGAGATGGAAGATATCGGAAAAGTTTGTGCAGATTTGTAATAGGGCATTGGATTCTTCTTCATCGTGCGAAATCGTAAGATGTTTGAGAACTTTGTTAGTTCTAGTAGAGGAATTAGTAAGAGGCAATGATCCATTAGGGATCAAATTAGCTAGGGGTTCTAGTGTTAAATTAAGATTAGATTGGAGTACGACAGACTCTTCAGAGAAATTGACAACCGTATTGTTTATACGATTATTTTCTTTCACGTTAACGATGCAATTGGCAACTAGTAATGAAGCAGAGATGTGTTGGTCTATTAGCATACCTTCTTTTATATTTGGATTACTTACTGTACATTCGATTACAGTTTCCGTGCGAGGTGGAATGTTATATTATAGATAATGGTTCAGCGAATGTTAATTTTATGTATTCTTCATTTATCGGTAATAGTCGATTTGACAACTTAGGTTTTCATTTAGGAGGTCATTGTCATCAAGGCTTAGGCTAATATTTACGACAGCATGAAATTCGTGGGTATAAGGTTTATCGTTTTTTGTTGAATATTTGCATTTTGAAGCTGCCTACAGTTGAAGTTGTTTCATTTCCAGGATAATTTCGCTTAAGGGTTATCCTCGCTTAGCGTTGGGATTTTGGACATAGAATCTAATTTCAGCAAGGTTATGCAAGAGCCTGTGTCGATTAGGAAGGATAAAGGTCTATCAGCGACGGAGGTTTGGATTATTGCGTTAGGTAAGTATCTATTTTCGGTGTATTTATTTATTTTATAAATTTTTGTATTTGTTTTTTGTTTCAGGTTTGGTAAGTTATCCGAAGGTGAAATGGAAGGATGTGCAATGAGAATAGAATCGGTGGATTTTGCCTTTGGATTTGATAATTTAGAAGAGTTAGTAAGTGGTTTGGCAGAAACAGTAGAAGCAGAGTATTTAGTAAGTGATTCAGAGGTTACAGAGGATTTAATACGTGATACAGAGGATGCAGAGGATTTAGTACGTGATTTAGAAGATTCAGAGGATTTAGTACGTGATTCAGAGGATACAGAGGGTTTAGTACGTGATACAGAGGATGCAGAGGATTTAGTACATGATTCAGAGGATTCAGAGGATTTAGTACATGATTCAGAGGATTCAGAGTGAATAGAGGAATCGGCTTTGATATAGTAGGGTGAATTTCTCGGGCGGCACCGGACGGGAAATTTTACTCGTTTAAATCATTTTTGTTGACTTCGTCGGTATATGCCTCCTGGTCATGATTTATGTTAAAAACTTTGCGGGTTGGATTAGAATATGGAGCTTGTGTAGTGTTAGGTTGACGTCCGTCCGAATTAGAAGCATTAGATTGATTCCTACTATTGTTGTATTGTCTTTTGCGACAGTTTTCAATAGTGTGACCTATGTCAGTTTTTGCAGTAGCGGCATACCATATCGCTGGTATTTACTGATTTTGAATGATCTGGCTGATTTCGCAGAGTTGTAGCACGTGACGATTGGAAATCACGGCCAGAGTTTGTATTTTTGAATTTATCGTAATTGGATGTTGATCTTCTGTAGATACTAAAATGATTTTTTCTTCTTCGACTGCCCAGCTTATAGCGGAAGTTAATGAGTCTGGGTTGCGACATCTAACGACTTGTGATACCCGTCGTAGGAGTCCTATTATGAAAGTGTGAAGTGCAAGATCTTGTATCGCGGCTACACGTCGTGCTGGTTCCGTTTTCTTTTTCGTCGGAATGGAAATGTTTATTTTCGTAAGTAGTTTCGCTAAGCATGTTTCTATATTTAATGCAAATTGCATAACTGTTTCACCAGGGTTCTGCTTACAATCCTGAAGTTCAGTGAGTAGGTGAGCATAATGTTTCCTTTCCCCAAACTGTTGTTTAAGAAACTCGATAAATTGTTCTAAGGATTCGAATTCTTTGACACTGCATGTTGTTTCAGCTTTATCTATTAGTTGACTTAGGATGAATTTGAATAAAATAGGTTTCTGGGATTTTGTAGCTGTACTAAAAGCGCTCTGGCAGTTGGCAATCAAATAATTTAGTTTTTCCCTGGAGCCTTCGAATGGCTTAATGAATTTAAATATAATACCGAGTTCTATTTTTTCTTCGGTTTCTACCTTTGTACTCTTAGAGGTACTGGAACTTTCCTCTTTTTCTTCAAATTTGGAAGTCATGATTTTAATTTGACAAAACAAAATTTAAATTTAGTAATTACAAGAAATCGTCTTCTTCTTAAGCTACTTTGTACAATTGGCTCGGTGTTATGCACGCGTAATCGAAACGCGTAGTCTAAACAAAATATGCAGTAGTCGGACAGTATGGCCTTTATGAGTTACAATGCATCATTAACAATGCAATAGGATTAAGTATGTAAAAATGAACTATATAGATAGAAATAGTAGCTCTGAGTTAATTCTGGAATTCGTCCTAGGATATAGTAATAACCGAAGTAGCAATATCACTCACAGAAACGCCGTCATTATGAGGATACTCAGGGCCATTGTGACCGCTTCGCCAGCGGTAAACAGCAAATGTAGTAGACCAGCAGAACAGCAGATGTAGAAGACCTCTGTGACAACAGAGGGTGAAGTCCAGTCTCGGTTGCAGGGTGCAACACACAAGACAGGGTGACGGTCAGACACTTGTTGGACGACACAGTGTTGGGTTAGTAAGTTTTAGCTCAGCGCAAAACACTTTATAGTTTAGGTTTATGACTTGGATTCACTGGCATTTTCAGGTATTGCTTCCAGAGACGTATTTGGGTAGGGGATTTTCGTATCCCACCGCTACAACCAAATGTTACCGGAAAAGTCTTTTTAAAAATAAACTAAATTTAGCTGGAAACAGAGTTTAATAAATAACGAATTTGGGAAAGGAATTAGAAATAGAAAGATTTTGGGACTTCCGACCCGTACCGAACCTCAGACCGAACTGACGTGCCACCCAATGAAGGATGACGTTTCTAACTTGCTAAATGCTGACGAGGCAAGTCTGGGTGGCGGTCAGCCATCCTATTTACAGTAGTAAGGTAAAACAGTTCGAACCTAAGACTTATACAGCAGGGCTAAATCTAGCCATAATTTGAGGAACAAAAATAGCTATCTGACCGCATCAAACCGACAACCTCATTCTTCAGACAAAAATTTTTGGGCCATTGCAAAATCTGCCCTTAAAGTTTTAACCATAAATCGTCAATTCTAACCCCAAACCACTTTCGTAGCCTAAAAAAGCAAGATATGAATAGCCTTCCCAAAGATCGATACCACGAGAATAAATACGAGTAATTTTGCATTGGGTCAGTAAGGTATCGGTCGCGAATCGTGTTATATCTCGCGGTTCCAATGACGGTGGTAACAAAATTAAAATTAATTGAGGAGATTGCTATTTCTTATAACAGTTATAAACTTTATACGTTAACTGAACATTTTTTTGGAACGCAGTTCCTTATCGCGCGTTGCGAAAGGGGGCTAAACGGAAAAAAAATTAACACCAAAAGTTGTAACGACAGTTTTTGCTAACTTAAAAAAAGTAAATTTTATTTTATAATTCCTTCACTAATTAATCGAAAGAAACTTCGTTCCATCCGGGTGTCCCTTGACACCTGTCAAGTTTTTTATTTACCTTAATATACAATATTAATATTTTTATTAGTTATTTTTTTATCATTATCTCACTTGATGCGGTAAGCGATGATGTGGTCGACGGTGAATCACATTAGTGCGTTATTAAGTATTGTTGCAGTTGTTCAGTACCTTGGCCGACAAATCGCTGATATTTTAAGGTAGGTGTGTCGTTTACCGAAGTACCCTATTTTTTTAGCGGCGTGTTAGATTTTTTAATTTAAAGTCAACCAGGTATTGAAATTTAAGCTAATAGTATATTTCATTACGAGTTCGGAAAGCCTGTCATTGCAAAGAGTTCCGACAAATGTCTACCCGAGCCGAGGCGCAGCCGAAGGTGAATGTTGACAGTCGGAACAAGTTGCAATGACGGTTCCGCACGTGTACTGAACAACTATTTTTAATACAGTTGCGAAAAAATGAAGCGATTTAATAAAATAATAGAAACGCAATAAACTCAACTAACAAATCATTTATTTCTTATAAAAGTTATAATTCACATATACACTGAAATTGGTACAGTTTTTTATACTAACTGGGTTTTAGGTTGCATATTTACTGTTTGAGACAAATATTATTATTAATTTCGTATGATTATTCATGTATATTTGTCAAAGGTGTTGTACAATGACGTTTGGTAGTTAATGGAGTTGGATCTGATGAATTATCATTATCAACGAAGGTAGATGGACGAACGTTCTCTTCAGTATTGTCATGTGAAGGTGAAGGAGACGGACTGAACTTTAAATTAATGGATTGTGTGTTTTTTTTCCCAGTTTCTAGTTTGTTGTTTAATGAATCAGCAATATAGCCTTCTGCAAATTTGTCTGACTTCCAACTTCCTAGTCGCTTTAAGGACGTCAAATTGGCTCCTGAATCTGCCAATAATGTAGCAGAGGTCCTCCTGAAGCTGTGCCCAGTATAATACTCAGTATCCGGCAGACCAAGAAACGTTATTTCTTTTGGCATATTACCAAATTTGTTTATACTGATTGTACACTTCCCTTTTTGATAATTTGTGAAAAAACGGTCGGTTTTTGCTTTTTGGGACCGCTGATTTATATATTTTTGCACTATTCTAAGAAAATCTCCTTCAACAACAAAGCTTCTCGGTATCTTATTTTTTGTATTCGGCATCTTGATTAGTAGCATTTTTCCATGGGCTTCAATATCTTTTAAAGTAATTTTGGCTAACTCCTCTCTGCGGCAAGCTCCAACAACGCCAAAAATCAGCGCAACCTATTAAAAAAGGGATTTGGTTAATATTTTTTTAAATAAAATATTGACTGTATTTTGCGATTTCGTAAACTGAATAATAAAGAAAAATATAAGTATTTATTAATAAATTACCTTTGTGGCTAAATAACGATCATCGGGAGCTTCGTTCAAAAACCTTTCCACTTCATTCGACGTTAATATTTTCGACTTTTTAGTTGCAAAACCGTCTGATTGTCGTTATAAGAAAGCATTTAGTTTTGGGTATTCACTTATATCCACGTTGTTCCTTATTTTCAGCATACTTTTTATCATCGAAAACCTCGACCATAACGTAGAAGGTTTTAAATTTGCTGAGAGTTCGCAGAAGTATGCCAACATAACATTTTGTGAAAAACTATTTGCTTTTTTTCTCTTCTCTCCACGCAATAAATTCGTCGTATGTAGATATGTAGCGACTTTTTGAGTTTTCCGGTAAAATGTTCTCCGAAGCATTTTGTAAAATTGTACTGAGTTCCGGTGGTGTTAATTCAAATAAAATATTGTCTAAATTAGGTACTCATTTTGTGCAACAAACAACTAAACTCGCAAAGAACATTTTTGGAAAATGGCGCCAACCGTAAAAGAATATAAGCAGAGTTTTTTTTTGTTTTCTTCACCCATTCTGGGTAGGCAAAGGGAACTATGCCCATACAGCCAAGTCTTCAGTAGATATTTTTTATTGCTAGGAAAAGAAAATGAAATTTAATGAGATGAAATGAAACCTAACCTAACTCATTGAATCAAATCATTAAATCTGATATTGAAACAAATTAGTAGCTTCTTTTTAGAAATATTTGCATGAATCATAAAAACTTCTATGAAATAAATAAAAGTAAAAACTTCGTGGTTGATTTTTTCTTTTTAATAGACATTATTTTGACAGTTGGGAAAGAGAACGCACGAGTTCGGAAAAGGTAAAGAAAAAGCTCGAGTATGTAATAGCCCACATCCCGAACTCTATACGTCCCTGCAATACGCCACTTTTTGAGCAACTGTATTAAATAGTACGTTGTGTATTAAGGTCGGTAAGTAAGGAATTACGATCGAGGCTCTAAGAAGGCCCGAAGTCAAAGACTGAGGGCTTTCTGAGTCGAGGTTCGAACCGCCCGTGAAACATACAATGTTTTTCATCTCATTTGCGAGTAAATAATTATGAATAATAGCTTTACTACACACGTCAGCACAACTATTATTACGAAATATGTGAACTTTTTTTAGCGGATGGCGGGCTCCACCTACACCACAGATTATACAAATGTTTCGTTCAGAAACGTTAAGGGCAAATACTTATTTTTTACACTCCGTCATGGCTGTATACCTAATACAGCCATGACGGAGTGTAAACAATAAATAAAATAATTTCGACGTTTTGTTACAAAAATACCGGTCAAGTGCGTGTCGGACCGCGCACAGTGTAGGGTTCCGTAGTTTTTATAACAGCCAAGTGCGGGTCGTATTCGCTGACTGATAGATTCGTACCATGCTCTTACTAAAAGCCAAACATGATTAACTACCTAATTTGACTTCCTGTACAATTCCTCACCTGATCCGCCAATTTTGCACGGAAAGTTTTAATATTTTTTTTGAGATTTGGATAAAACTTGTCTTAGCCGGTGTTTGTAATTTAAATACAGGACACAGACCTACACTACTCACTCATCACAAAAAAAAATAATGAAACAATATAGACAATTCAGTCAAATACGACTATTACTCGTAAACTTGTAAAGCCCACTTAAGTGTGATAGTTTTCCTTTAAACTTCGTTAATGTATATAGGTACTACTGCCGTGACCTAAAACTAAATTTTTGAATTTCTACCTAAAACCGTTTAGTTGGTAGGGGGGGGGGACACTTGACTGTAACGAAAATTGGTACTTTAAAGCTTCATAATTCACGAACGGTTTACTTGATCAAAAAACGGTCTTCCCAAACCCCTAATATTTTTGAAAGATCTATCCAACAATATCCCACATTATGGGAAGGACGAAAAAAAAAACATTCATCCCCACTTTACATGTAGGGAGGTACCCTAAAAAATTGTTTTTTTCCAAATTTTATTTTACCACTTTTTCCGCGTCATTAATTTGTATACTCATGCCAAATTACAACTTACTAGTACCAATAGTTTTTGAGCTAAACCGCGGACAGACAGACAGACAGACGGACATGGCGAAACTATAAGGGTTCCTTGTTGACTACGGAACCCTAAAAACTATCGATTAAAACATTAGTTGAGTACCTATTTAAGTAACATGTAGCGAGATTGCAATGAAATTCCTGTTTAGATAACATTTTAGGACAATTTTTCAATTGCGTGTAAACTCCTTGCTTGAACTTGCATGACCTATGTGCTGTGCTATAAAATAAAAATAAAATTACTTACCGCCCTAGGGTTTCATGTTAAAAAGAAAGCCCGAGGGTTATATATGGGGCATTACGGCCAAGTTAACGTGTATGTGTAGATACTGTTTACGTGCAAGTGTGATAAAAATATATTTTCGTGCACTATCACAATGTTGGTCCAATAAAGGAACGTGGTCAGTTTGTCCACACATCCTTTAATGTGACCACACTTTTCTGTGAAATGCTGTACAAGTACGTAATTATGACATGCAAACAGTTAGCGGTAAGACAATGCTCAGTGGAATAAAAGAGGTGCCTAAATGCTGGGACTTGGGAAAAGAGACGATCTTTGCGTGGTGGCTGTCAGTTGGTGCAGAGTGGCCGAGGAATGAGCTTAAAAGTGTGCAGTTGAAGAGGCTCACGTCCAGCAGTAGACTACTGTACTCATACTAATCGTTGAAAGGGTAACATTACCGATGCTGGGACGTGCGATGACCACAGGCAAGTCTTGGTGTGCTTCCTCTACAAGATTTTCGGCCAGGCGTTTAGAGAACGTGTAACAGTTGGGGTGTGGTCCCAGCAGTGATGGCGTCAACAGGGTTAGTTGCTTGCCGTTCAGCAACTGTATTAGTTTCATTACATTTTCTGGCTTCACGGGTGGGGCTTGACACTGAGGACACAACGACAGTCAATTACTTTCCTGATTATTTTATTATTTTATAGACATTGAATTATTAGAAATTGATTGGCAAAGTGATTGTTTAAATTTCTTTGCCAAAAACTTTCAGGACCGTAACCGTTGCCGCATAGCGTTGCGTAGCACTGCGTAACGTCGCGTAGCTAGCGATACTGAAAATGTTAGTTTTCTTCCGCGTTTGACATTCCTTGTTTGTAATTACTACAGTACAAAGTACTGAGTACAAAAACTTTGCGCTATAGTATATTACGTGTAATATACTATAGCGCAAAGCTTACAGTTTTTGCAAGGTCTAGTGAAAAAACTAAAATTTTCAGCATTGCAACGTGTCCAAGTTTTTGCATAGTAGGTAGGTGGGGTAGTAGACATTCATAGCGTAAATAGAGTAGTTGCATATTCTATACCTTTAGCGACCGTGGAATTTAATTCCAGTGTGTACAATAAAAAAAGTCTTACCCTCTCGTCCAATACATCGTAGTCAGGGTAACAGAATGCCGTAGACAAGTGCACAAACACAACAAGTTTCTTGAATTTCTTGGCCAACTCTAATGCTTTCTGAGTACCAACAGTATTCATACTGACGTTGGCTTCCAAAGGAGCCTCCAGCCTCAAAGTTGCGGCGAAATGGAACACCACAGACACTTCATGTGATAACATTTGAATATCCGATCCAGAGAGTCCGAGTTGATCGAATAGAACATCACCTTGCACAGCCTTCATTTTCTTTAAGGCTTTAGGATTTTTGTTTCTTAAGCGATCGAAGAGCTGTAAGATAAAGTGTAGGCAGTTAGGTATTATTCCGTCTTGTAGCGTTGCCATACGTGATGTTTGCTATGGGAATGTTTTGATGAGGTATCGTGCCTTGGAAACCCTCATCGTGGATTACTATACGGGGCTTGCAATACGGGGTGTAAGAGACAACCGACGCGAGAACTCTTAGCACATACTCAGGACCAGCAGTTTTTTTTCTAAATTACCTTTGATAAATTTCTATGTTTTGCGTTGATTTCCCTTATACCCTGCAACAGTATTTGAAATTACCTTTATCCGTTGCATATCTTCAATACGTTGCCCAACGGACTTCCCCCTTTTAGGCCTCATGAGTATGTAGATGTTTCCTATGTCGGGGACAGAGTAGAGTAGTTTCTCTATCAGCACTTTACCCATGAAACCGGTGCCGCCGGTCACCAGGATGTTCCGACCGCTGTAGAAGTCTCGGATGGAAGGGTACGACATTTCTGAAAAAGATATTGGATATTCGGTTAGTGTCTAATGGTTCGTAAAGATTGTCGTCTATTCGTTCGTCGTTTCTAGAGATACTAGAAGAAAAATACACACGGCACAGATAAGAAAGTTCATTGGTATGAACTTTCCTGCCTTTATTATCATTTATTACATGTAGGTTCACCATACAAATAACAGTTGGTATAAAATGTAGAAATTTAATAGCAAACCTAGGTCTAAGGGATTCCAAAGGATATTTTGGCATGCCATCCTGCCAGTTATCTAGAATTAGCAGGGTAACCTAATGAGCCTTGTTCTAGTGTGACCTAGGTCTCAATGTAGAAATAGAAACTACTTAATGAGGTAGTCACTTTACGTCGTTTTAATGAAGTAATTAAATAAGTTAATTAGGTGTTTGATTACAACAGTAAGAGACGTCGATTTATCTACGGTAAACTATGAATGCGGTGATTTGATACCACTTACGTTAGAATCACCGAAAGTATGAAAATTTATTTGATTTTAGGTGATTTTAAATAAATTTTCATTGGTACGAAAATTTATTTGTTTTGAGGTGATTTTGGATGATACTGTTAAAACCACTAAAGCGCGATAACATGTAGCCAAGAGCCTACATACTTAGGTACGACGATATTTACAAATCTATGGTATCAGATACGTCGAGATCCTTCGATATAAGAAAACTAATTGTGGACGATTGTAGTTTAATCAATTTTGTTTATAGCCTACTCCAAAAATAAACTAACAATTTTTGTAAGGATTAAATTTAGTAAGGAAGTCGTTAACTTGAGAAGAAAACGCATACCCATTATTATGTTAGCACATAAATAATCAAACAACTTAATGTTTATACCCGTGGCATGGATCAGTTCAGTTTCAGTTCGTAGTCCAAGTATGTTTTTTATAAAAGCAGGCCGACAATGTTCATTATTGATAGCCATCACTAATGAAACTAACAAATGAGTATTGTTGGACTAGTAGGTACCCTACAACAAGTTTAAATTATATGAATTCGATACGTATATGATAATTATAGATAATAATCACGCATAACAGAATAGATTTCAAAACTGGATCAAAATTTAATGAGAATGTGGAATGTTAAATGTCCATGTTAATTTGTACATAGCTAGAATAAACATGTAATTTGCGCATGCTTAATAAGATATCTAATTAAGTGTTAGATCTGAAATATTAGGAACCCAGGAATTGTACCTGAAGTCACGAAATCCTGCATCGCGCAAGTAAAGGTAACCGTGGGATTGACATAATAATGGTAAGAGTACGTGCTCTCCCTACCCGGGTTAAGTGTGGACTGGTTGCCATCGAAACGGAACCTTAAAGCTCACGCTACGTTTATTAGAATATCACATCAATGTATACTGAACTCCGACCCTTGAAAGCGATGCTCGCGCCAGTCCGCACCTTTAAGGTGATTCCTTTAATAGTTTCCCATACATTCACATCACCAGCAAATCCCGGTAAATAATAAATGTTTCGATGTAATCGGTCCCTTGCTGGTGTCACCCAGCTTGAAGCATAAGCCGAAGCTTGTACATCACAGGGATGGCTTCAGCTCGCAGTCTGGGTGCTTTACTTTCAAGACACCCACAGGATCGCCCAGTTAAACCACCTCCTGTAGGTTGTTCTGCGAGATGCCATTGATAACAAAAATAACAACCGTCACCACTGTCTGCAGCAGCAAGCTACTGCCATTTTCGATTATGCTTGACGTCAGGTACAGACATCAGCAGCTCAAGTTCAAATTCAAAAGTTTATTGCTCAACACAGTACCTAATAATACATTTCTATGTCAAGTGAATGTGCAGTCCACTATTTTGTACCAATTCGGGCATGTAAATTTATCATAAACAATTTCATAAATTCAAATTAATACTACAGTGACATAATTGTATTTAAGAAGCAACTTAATAATCAACTGATAAGTAAGACCTATGTCTTACTTATCAGTTGATTATTAAGTTGCTTAATCTGGCGTCCTAGCCAGTTATTCATTTAAAGTGTAGTACCTATGTACTACACTTTAAATGAATACCTGGCTAGGACGCCAGATAGAAAATCTGTGTTTTATAATAACACAAAACAATACTGAATACTTGAGTCAGAATTATTTCATAAAAAAAAATATTACTTAACGTGACATTATTATGACATTATATGATTGATTTGAAACTACGACATTACTTACTATTAATTTGAATTTATGACATTGTACAGGTAGCCTAAGATCCCGGTATACAACGACCTTCACCGAGCTGGTTAATGGATGAAACTTATTTTATATTAAATTTAATAAGTCAATAAATATATTGCATATGGGTTGTCTAAAAAAATTCAGTCCAGGATATGATTAATTAATAATTAAATATTTTTTTTTTAAACATTTCACCAGTTTGGTTAATAAACAAATTCTATACCAATCGAAAGTATATAGCCCATAAAATACGCAAACGCTAGGTTGCCTTTTTTATTAACCAGACCGGTGTAATTTACTAGTATCGATTTACCTGTTTATACCTGCCTATCCGAGAGTTGTGGCGGGAAAAGAAAAGGCAACCTAACGTTTGCTTATTTTATGGGCTTTATACTTTCGATTAGTATGGAATTTGTTTATTAACCAAACCGGTGAAATGTTTAAAAAATAAAAAAACTGACTGAAATTTTAAGACAATATTTATTGACATATTAAATCCATATCCATATATATATATAAATGCGAAAGTCACTCTGTTTGTTTGTTTGTTACCTTTTCACGACTAAACGGCTGATCTGATCTTAAAGAAATTTTTCAAGAAGATAGATTTCAACCTGGGGAAGGACATTGGCTATATATCATCACGCCACGACCAATAGGAGCGGAGCAGCAATGAAAAATGTATCGAAAATAGGGAAAATATGACGCAGACGAAGTTGCGCGGGTCAGCTAGTTTAATATAAAATAAGTTTCATCCACTAACCAGCTCGGTGAAGGTCATTGTATATCGGGACCCTAAACTAAGGGTATTATTTTAAATCTAGTACTCGTTTAATGTATTAATTTTAAGTTTTTTTCGTATAGGGTATCAATATTGAATGAAAACTTTAAATACTTAACAAAGAATTAGGTAATTTATTATACAGGGTGTAACGGAAAGGGTATATACATACTTAAGGATGTGCTACAGACCATCAAACTGAACATGTTTCTCCATGGGACCAACGTCGTCATAGCGAAAAATATATCAGCTGCCCCATACATTTGGGTCGAATAGGTATTGAAATTTTGGTTGAGGCAACAAATATTTTTTTCGTTATTAGGATGTTTGTTTGTGGAGAAACATGTTCAGTTTGATGGTCTGTAGCACACCCTTAAGTATGTATATACCCTTTCCGTTACACCCTGTATACATGTGGTGCCATTCCTAGAGGGTTTTTATGGAATACCGTTTTTTTATGTGTTGCCTTCTGCTTATTTTATTTCTATGTCGCGAGCTGTGTAATGTTTCAAATAAATAGAAGCTTGTCTTGACAAATACAGCCACCTCACATATGTAAAGAGGGCCAAGCTACTCGAAACTGTCAAATTAACCTTGAACCGTATTCTTTAGAAATAAGGTTGAAAATCTATTAAAGAAATTTGACAGATTGTTGTAGCTTGATGTGCTGGCGTCTGTACTATAAACAGCTTGTGTATTTAAAAATGTACGTCTACGGAAAGTTCAAAGCAAGCAAACAATTCCACAGAAATCTTTGCGATTGAACAAAAATAGCAGCCTCGAAATCACTGATTTTTTAAATTTAAATTATATTAATTCAGCTGTGGTTATCTATTTATTTATCACAGACCTGTCGCGCACTCAGTTAAGCAATACCGTCAGATGAAGGTTAAGTGTCTGGGGACAATTTTTTGTATAACACTCATTGTATATTATATTGTGTAATGGCTTCTGCACATTCAAGAACATCTACGCATAAATTACTTATCTTCACATCTCGATTCTCGCGGCACTGCCCGGAATTGCGCAAGTACCCTTTATTTTATACAAGATTTTTAGGCTTGTTGGTTAACCATGTAGAAATTATTTTGTAACTCTAAAAGAATTGTTTATGCAAACAAATTCTCAAACATAATGTTCAAGTGATGGTATTTGCTTAAATAATTTACAAGCGGACGACGAATTTTACAACCTTCGAGTTTTTGTTGTTGGTTCCTAATGCCTTGGAGGGGTCACTAATATATTTGTTCTAGTCTCTCATCAAAAGCCTATCAAAGGACACCTGCATAATAAGCTTCACCAATCGCATACTCTAAATCACCAGGCTGCACACATTCATCCAGCTGCATGGTAACCCATCCCCAATGAATTTAGCGGCTATCCTGGCGCTTCCATCTTAATTGTATGGGTTGCGTTTGCGCGACTTCTAAACTCATAGATAGATAGGCCCAGGACTTACTTCGAGGACCTCTGAGGCTCTAAAGCCCTCAGACAAACAAAGTGGTTTATAAGACCACTGCAAATGTCTGCGCAGACTTTCACAAGCGTGAGGAAAGACGATATTTTATTTTCCTTTTCACTACGGTACTTCAGACGGTAAAAATGCGTCATTTTGGGTGATAATGGTATTCACGAGGCCAGCTAAATCAGTGATTATGCATGGGTCTTCAATGCTAAACTCCTAACAAATGCATAAGAAAACAATAACTGCGATGAGGATAATACGACCAATCGTTATTATTGTTTAAACCAGTTTGATAACTAAATAGTTGTTGTTTCATTCTACGGAGAAGGCAACCTATATAATAAAAAAAAACTTTCAAATGCAAAACAGTTGTTTACGGTTCAAACCATTGACCTCGGTTCACGTTTACGCATATCCGAGGTTCGGTAATCGTAACGTATTCTAAAGCACCGCGAAATTGAGGTTTCCACTATAAAATTACACAATAAAAATATTCCACAAGTCCGCCCAACTGGTTATTTTATTTTTAACCGACTAAACTTTGAAATAATTACGAAATGATTAAAATGCTTCTATTTTTAGACTAAGACCTGTACGAGTAGTAAAGGTGTGATCTTCGGCTTTAATGCACTTGACACAGTTCATGGCTTACTTGCCTTGAGTTTCTGCGAACTGTAATTAGTTTTGAACGATTATTTCCCATGACGGTTGTTGATTACGATTATCTCAGCATTAAGTGTTAGTTATTGTTTTTATTCATCATTAGTGTCAAATCAGTTCAATTTAAGAATGATCTTATCGTTTAATATTGTTAGCGGAATTTCATAGGAAATGTATGACCACGCATAGAGTAGACTTAAGCAACATGAAAGAAGTTCCGATTCAATTTGTAAAAATAAAACTTTTATTGTGGGCTACTCGACAATGTGACAAACAAAACTTATTGTGATATTTATGTTTTTTTTTGTCATTCGTTTCAAACGTCTGAAAGCGTTTTTAATAAGAATAATTTATTAATAATGTACTGACTAACAAAGTTATATTTTTGGGGATGGCACATTTTTTATTTTTTGGTGCACACCGTGTGAACCTTGAGCCCGTGCTTTGTCTATCACGTATAATGTATAACTAGCGATCCGCCCCTGCTTCGCACGGCGGCGCCAGGTACTTATCGGGAAGAAAACTTATATCCCATGTTTCAAGCTGAAACCAACCGTTCCCAAATTTTATTGACATCGATTGAGCGGGACCCCAATTTGTGCAACCTTGAGAGTTGAGTCATATAGATTCTTGAAGGCAACTCATTAGCAATTTCACATTGAACTTTATATGTACTGAAATGTTTCGAAAATATAGATTAGGTATCCTTGTTATCTTTATTCCTAGAAAATTTGTAAAAATATAGTAAAAAAAAAACTTTGTATTATTAAATTGTGCTTCTGTGTGTTTTGCCATGTCCTTTGTGTGCACTGAATAAATGGTTTATCTATTGAGTGATTTCGGATATTAGCCTGTTGTACGTTTACTTACTGATATCATTCATTTTATTTACAACTTATGACAATTCATAAATAATCAAAACCAAACCTATTCCACTGCGGCCATTTTTGTCAACCACTCGCTGATTGAAGTGCACACATATCTACTATTCTCTAACAATAACATGGCCAATTTTTCTGCGGAAACATGTTACAAAGTAGAGAGGCACAAAGACGGTGTAGCCCAAAGAGGCCAGCCAGATCTTGGAGCAGCTAGAAGGGCAAGACAACGTGGTACCATGAAGCCACATACAAATACTCAAGATATTTTCTCATGGGTAAACAGATACTCACTCCCAGTAGGTGGACCGATGACCTGGTGCAGGATGCAGGGATCCGCTGGATACGAGTCGCGCAGGACCGGTCGATGTGGCGACACTTGGGGGAGGCCTATGTCCAGCAGTGGTCGTCTTTCGGCTGAAATGATGAAGCAAATACTACAGCACGTCACCTGCTACAAACTACGATCCTTACATACCCCCATTGCATCGTCTATGTTCATTCATCTAGTCAAGTGGACATACACGAATACCGGTTGCGAGTAATCGAGTAGACATTAAAAAAGTAATGAAAAATCACAAACGGCAAACTAAATTTGTAAAGTTTCAGATTGGTTTGGCCCCGTACCACAGTACCTACCTCTATAGTGTCTAAAAGCTTGGCTTGCCCTTATAACCTACTACTTTTCATGATGTAAGGGTTTCTGAACAGTCTGCATGCGTTATGGGCTTGCCGTATTGTTGGCCCCTAGCCTACGTCAAAGCCCGTACCTACGTGGACAGAAATCAACTTCGGTGAACACACCGTTGTTATTTTTTGTCCCTTATCGTATAAATTTCGGGGTGCTCCAGGGCAGTGTACTAGGTCCATTGCTATTCCCATGTTATATAAATGTTATACCCTTGACTATAAAACACCCCATGACTCTATTTCCTGATGATTGTATTACAATATTTATAGAAAGAAACTTAGAAAAATATGGAAATGATATAAATAATAGTTTAACTTTAATTATTAAATAGTTAACCGATAACAACCTAATTTCGGAAAAAGTGATGTCATGCGTTTTAACCGGCGAACCACTTCTGTAAATCCAAATGTTAAATATGAACATAACAACATTGTTAAAATTAACAACACAAAATTTCTAGGGCTTTGGTTAGGGCGGAAAATACAAGTAGAGCATTTAATAAAAAAAAAAACATATTGCTATGCCCTACACAATTTAAATAAAGTCGCGAATCGCAGCACCGTTCTTACTGCATTCCACAACACTGTGTTATGGAATAAAATTCGGGGGTAATTCTACGAATAGGGAGGCATGAAATGCCTTCGTACAGCATGCATGATCCAAAACACTGCCAGTTCCAAACCATTTGTTTTTAACATAAAATGATTAACACTCCCATCCCTTTACATGAAGTTGTCTAATTATAAAAAATAACCATAAGCAATTCGAAACCGTATCATCTAAACGCCACCGAAGTCAAAATTCCATCAAACCGCCCTTCACTCAATAAGTTTCCTAGGAATGGCAACAAAAATAACAAACTAACCAAATCAATAAAAACATCAAAAGACTCCCCTAATCAGCAGCATGCTGAATATGCTAGCTGAAAAGCTCTCTGGGCTCCTCCCCTGTAACAGGAGTAAGCTCTAAGATCCAGAACTATGAGCAGACTAAGTAACTTAAGAGAACGTTTTTTTTTTGTATAAATAGTAATTTAAATAATAATTCATAACTAAGTATTGCATTATTTGTATTTGTAACACAGTTGCATTTAATTTTGTTGTTTTTGTTTATCCACCGTGAAATGCTTTTGCAGGTTTATTATCATCTTTAAATTCATTATTTTGTAGGTTATGTTTGCAGGTAGTGCACAAATTAATTTAAAGTACCTACCTAGCTTTAACGTAAAATTGTGACACCATTAGCAACTAATGCATTAGTTCTACTTCAAACAACACCATAGTTATGAAATACACCAAGGATATTATAGTTAAACTGCGTAGTTATACAACCACAGAATTATGTCTGACTGATGTTTTCAAAACTCCTATCATATTGGTTTACCACAAGATCAGAATTGCTAGACTGTGGCTACGAAAATAACGATATTGCTGTTCTGCCACGGCCTACGTAGTAGGTACATTAATGTCTCAAATCAGTATAATTGGTTAAACTTACGACATCTTCGGCAACGCTGTTATCATTAACGAAGAGGTACTTGGGAGGTAGGTATGCAGGTTGAGGTTCGTATACTAAATTAGGATCAGCGCAGGCCCTGAATAAGTCAGGCTCGGACTCCACGAAAAGAGACGAGCGGATCGGAGGGGAGACGTACAGAAACCGAACAATGACATTAATTAAAAAAAAAACTAGTTAAGGAAGTTAAAGGGTTAAAGATGATCCAGAGATGAAAAAAGCCGAGGTCGGCTTCCAGTTGAAAACCAGTATTTTACACGGAGCGACTGCCTATCTGACCTCCACAACCCAGTTAGTACTGACTAATACGATACCCCTTGGTAAGACAGTTTGTCAGACTTTTGGGCCCGGACTACCAGTAACGACTGTCCAAGATCTACAAATATCAGCCGGGACCAACGATATAACGTGCTTTCCGAGGCACGGATGAAACTCGGTATGCAATCGGTGGTAACATATCCACAGACCACCCTACGCCAGCGCGGCTTAACCTAAAATTCGAAATATCTTCATATACAAATAACCTTAGGTGAACATCCTTCAAAAATAAACAATCACATGTTTTCCTTAAACCCTCTTCAGGATTTCCCTTCAAACAAATTTCCTTTAAAGGTAATTTAAACTTTTAGTAAGTATTTACACGATCAACAACAAAAAATAAAGATTAAGAGTTAGAAGGCTGAAGCTATTTTAAGCTGATACTTAAAAAGTATTTCTTGTTTGGAACATGATTCATACCTATTTGTAGATATATGTAGATAATACCTAAAAAAATTATATTCTGCAACTCTACGTCTTTCAATACTTACTGTGTTCTGAGCATTGAAATGTAATACCAAGAAGTACGTCTAGTTCTAAATTAGTGTAAGCACGAAATTGTTAACGTAATGTTTTTAATCTTGTCACTTAGATTTTAAGATACATTTTAGAATAAATATTTTTGTACTCATGACTTTTTATTTTCAAGCGACACGACACTTTAAATTTATTGCCTTTTAGCTTTCTCCGATGAAAGGACTTAAATAAATATCTTTTGCAATTCTTATTAAACTTTATCTGAGAGTGTAATAAACTGAAGTTGTTAATATTATTAAACTTTTTTCTATGAAATATAGAATGTTTACGTGTGTGCAAACGTGGACACTTTGGCGATTCATTTTTGTTCCTGATCCTTAATCTAGTTCTGTTATTGATCGAAGATTATGCCCCTCTATCTGTTTCTCCTGAATCGTGGGTGCGTTTACAAACATTTAAAGTGACATACACAAACAGCCAGACCCGAAATAAGTATCTTCTATCAATGAATGTTATAAAAAACTTGTTCGTAAAATATGTTTCGTTGCTGACTGACATCATTGATTAAAAACCACCCGTCAAGCGCGAGTTCCATTAAACTGCTGAAAGGTCTGTATCTTTCAGGACGGAATATCAATGGGGATGGAAACTGCGGAACTAATGGCGCTAGCATAGCTGATTCCATGCATCGTCATTGGTTGAAAATCCGGTAATGTCATTTTATATTTCAAACTCGCTCGACCTCATTGGTCAGACTGAGACCCAGCTATAGTCGTGCCATCTACAATTAGCTTTTAACGGGCTTCCCCATTGTGATATTTTACTTTAACTGGATTTGTAAGTATAGTTGTTTTTCAAGTAAAAACTAGGTCTTTTATTTCAATTTTAATAAATTGAAATGCTTTCGCATGCAATGCAAATCAAGTAATATAAATAGTCAATGAAGGTGTCACATAAATAAGTACTATAAGCATGAGGGATTGATTGATTGGGTGATTGTTTTTCCGTTAATTTAATTCTACACGTACACGTATTTTCCTACGGAACCCTTTGTCTTGGATTTGTCTTATAATTTATCTTCTAAGGTACATAATGAGGAAGACCGTAATAATATTGACCTTCACACGTCTATTGTAAGTTTTTATACAATATTGGTTCCTGTTATGAGGAGGTCATGGCTAAATAATAACAGCCGCTCGGGTCCATGGTGACCTGCCATTACATACGGAATTCGTCCATCATCATCATCAGCCTATAATGTTCCCACTGCTGGGACACAGGCCCTCGGCCCTCCTCTCTATGTGAAGAAGTGGGCTGTAATACACCACGCGGGCCCAGTGCGTGAACTAAAAATTCGAAGACATGTGTGACATCTACCAACCATGTCACACATGTCTTCGAATTTTTAGTTCTAGGACATGCCCGTTTCCTCACGATGTTTTTCTTCACTGGAATTCGTCCGTGCCTCGGAAACCACGTTAAGCCGTTGGTCCGGGCTGTCAATTGAAGATATTGGGCAGTCGTGAAGTAGTCAGTGACGCGAAAGTTTGACATGGTTGTCAGTTGTCATACCAAAGGCAGTCGCTCCATGTAAAATATTGGTATTCAGCTGATTCCGTGTAGACTGGAAGCCGACCGCAACTTAGGCAGATGATTATGATTCATTGTCATCATCATCATCAGCCTATAATGTTCCACTGCTGGGACACAGGCCTCCTCTCTATGAAAGGGAGTGGGCTGTAATCCACGAAGCGGGCCTAGTGCGGGTTGGTAGATAAAACAGTCATGGTAGGCTAGCAGATCATGCAATTTAAAAATTTAAAGTAGGCAGGTAATATTAAATTAAAACTTTTTTTTTATGACTTTCATTACTAACTCTGTCAGGCAAATCATGGCTACTGTTACGCTTGCAAGGAATAAACTTGCTATCGACTATTTTATAGTTCCAAGGTACATACATAGAATAGAAAACACAGCAAAAAAATTGTCACAAGAACATGACGTGCATACATAACAAACATTATATCTGTCACTGTCAAAACTGTTAATTCCTCAAAACTACTTTTGACAGCTAGCTATTTTAACAAATAACTAACATTTACATAATTATATAATCCTAAGGTAGATAGGATATTTTGTGACCTTTTGAAAAACTTCGTGTTGTAGTAATTCTAGGTAATAATAACTGAGGCGTTCTCAAACAAAATATTTTTAATAGAGAAAACGTCGTTTAGCTGGATTTGGATTTTGGCTGACTCCGGTCAAAAGTGGTTTGGTCCGTTTCACAGGTTTGACTGCAACTTATATAATGACAACATGCACAAAGCAAAATTAGTAAAATATACTTATAAATAGTCGATAGCTGACTGTTCACAAACAAAGTGTCAAAAACATAATAACTTGTTTTTAGTATCTATTCTCTTCTTGCTAGTCATGACGGATGAGGGACAGATGCGCACACTATAAAGAATCGCGACATCATCGAAAAACGAGTTTTTAATACAGTTGCTCAAAAAGTGGCGTATTGCAGGGACGTATAGCGTTCGGGATGTGGGCTATTACACACTCGAGCTTTTTCATTACCTTTTCCGAACTCGTGCGTTCTCTTTCCCAACTGTCAAAATAATGTCTATTAAAAAGAAAAAACCAACCATGAAGTTTTTACAAAAAAAAAATAGAAGTTTTTATGATTCATGCAAATATTTCTAAAAAGAAGCTACTAATTTGTTTCAATATCAGATTTAATTAATGATTTGATTCAATGATTAAGGTTAGGTTTCATTTCATTTCATCTCATTAAATTTCATTTTCATTTCATATCAATAAAAAAAGTACTGAAGACTTGGCTGTATGGGCATAGTTCCCTTTGCCTACCCGGAATGGGTGAAGAAAACAAAAAAAAAATCTCTGCTTCTATTCTTTTACGGTTGGCGCCATTTTCCAAAAATGTTCTTTTATTAAATTGCTTCATTTTTTCGCAACCGTAATAAAAATAGTTGTTCAGTACACGTGCGGAACCGTCATTGCAACTTGTTCCGACTGTCAACCCTCACCTTCGGCTGCGCCTCGGCTCGGGTTGACATTTGTCGGAACTCTTTGCAATGACAGGCTTTCCACACTCGTAATGAAATATACTATTTCAAACAATCTGCAACATTGTAAAAAGATACTAGTGTTCAACAGGAAAATGCATGAAAAGCATATTAGGTGGCCTAGCTAGCTTGTTAGCTAGTACCAATTTTTCATAATTATGTGCATTTTGATGTGCGTTGATAATTGTTAGATTTTCGCCGTGATAATAACTTTAGTAATTACTTGTATTTACGTAGTTTATTTAGAAAAGGATACAGCGACAACGACATACGATCATAGCTGGGTTTCAGATAGATAGAAACCTAGCAAAATACATACATTCTTGTCTCATTTTCTCAGTACTTTAAATATAAATAGTCGCCAGTCGGTTAGTAGTGTTTTTTAGTCTTAATTTATAGCATAAAGACTTCCTTCGGGATGTTAAGATTGCAAAAATTTTGAGGGTTCACAATTGTCTCCCAACACTATAATTATGTACACGCTGAATTTTTTTTGCCAATTTCAAAGCAAGGATGTTGTGTTACCTGCATTTTTTTATTAGCACAGTATACTAATTAAACAGATTAATTGCATATTTAAGTTTGGTGAACAATAATAACATTTCGTTTGATTGTAGTTGTAGCCTAAGGTAATACTTACAGCAAGGTATTTTCTTAGATCATTGACCTTTGCGCTCACCTCAGATAATGGTGGTTTTTCTCGCGTTTTTGTTCATGTATTGGACAATAACATGACTAGGCTTAAAATGGATGACTAGCAGACCCGCGCAACTATGTCTGCGTCAAAAGGAATAAAAAAAATTCCACGTTTTTGTCACAATTTTAATTGATACTCTGCTGTTATTGGTCCTAGCCTAGCGTGATGCTAAATAGCCTATAGCCTTCCTCGATAAATGGGATATCTAATGCTTTTTCAATTCGAACTAGTAGTTCCTAAGCTTAGCGCGTTCGAACAAACAAACTCTTCAGCCTAGTAATATTAGGTCTTTACCTATGAAATTGCCGTTTTGTTTGAAAAAAGTTAAAGTATTTTTTTTTTCGAACTTATTTATTTCTTTTATTCAAAGTAATCACCCCTGCAATCAATGCATCTTTGCCAACGCTGTGGCAGTTTATGGATGCCCTTCTTGAAAAAATCAGCTGGACGCCCCCTGTGGTGTACGAGCCTCGGCTTAGGGCGTCGCTGAGAGAGGGCAGCAAAGGGACAGGCTGGATCTGATTATCATTATTTAGGGGCTGATTTATAACTACTGGCTCAGCATCGCGGGCTGGCTCGAGCAAGGGTCGGGGGGGGGGGGATTTGAATTTGGACGTCGCGACGGGCCTCGGCGGCGAGGCCGGAAAGACGGCGGTTTGTGTCTGTTTTTACGTTTTAACGTACTGGTTTCCCTACTGCTCTCTTGAAGGAGGGTGATAGGGTCATCGGGAGTGACTAGGGTATGCCGAGGACGGCGAATCCTACTGATACGCGATGGTACGTATCGGGCGGCCGATGCGATTAAGGGGTTACGGTGCTTGACCGCTGAGTCAAAGAAACGCTTTGAAAGACGTTTCATGAACTGAACTATGGTCGGGATTTTGAGGTCAAGGTGCAGGTTGTCGTTACGGACAAACCAGGGGGCGCCCGTGATTTTACGTAGGAAACGGTTCTGCAATGTCTGCATCCTATGAATGTGACGAGGCTTTGTGTGTGCGAACACGACACAAGCGTAAGTCATAATGGGACGTATTACTGCGGTATAGAGTCACAATTTGCACTTAAGTGACAACTTGCTCTTAGCCGTCAGCATGGAATGGAGCCTACCCATAGCAAAGGCAGCCCGGTTACGGGCCGCTTTGATATGTGACGCGAAGGTCAAGTGACGGTCGAGTGTGACTCCTAGGTACTTGGCTTGCTTCTCCCAGGGGATAGGCTTGCCGTACATAGTGATCGGGTGGGGGGGGGGTCGGTTGAGACGCGGTTTGCAGAACAAAACCGCCTGGCTCTTATCGGGATTAACCTCGATTCTCCACTTACGGAACCAAGCGCCTAGGACGTTGGCTGCCGTCTGCAGAGTGCCAGCGATGCTATCTTGGCTGTAGCCAGTATAGTAGATGGCCGTGTCATCGGCGAATAGGGCTAACTGAGCTCTGTTGCTCTTAGGGATGTCACTGGTGTACAGTGTGAAGGCGAGTGGGGATACGACGGAGCCTTGAGGGACTCCGGCTCGTATGGGGTGAGGAGAGGACAGAGCGTCCCCTATTCGGGAGCGGAAAGTGCGATTCGACAGAAAGTCCCGTAAGATGAGTACGAGACGGTCAGGCACTCCCATTTGGTATAGCTTATATAATAAGCCGTTGTGCCAGACTTTGTCGAACGCTTTCGCTATATCGAAGAAGAGTACTCCCGTCATCGCTCCACGTTGAAAGCCAGCGCTCAAGTGTTCTACGATGCGGTGAACTTGTTGGATGCACGAGTGTCCGGTCCTGAAACCGTACTGCTCGTTAGGAATGAGACTCTTAGCTTCGGCATAATCTTTGAGTCGCTTATAAATAAGTCTCTCGTAGATTTTGCCGAGTGCATTGAGGAGGCTGATAGGCCGGTAGCTCGACGGCTCCGCCTTTGGTTTTCCTGGTTTGGCAATGCCGATTACGGTGGCCTCTTTCCAGATCTGGGGAAATATGTTATTGCTCAGGGCGCCATTGAAGATGGCGACCAAAAGTAAAATGAGCTGGCCGGGGAGGAGTTTAAACACCTTATTGGTGATGCCATCGGAGCCGGGAGCTTTCCGAGGCTGAAGCCTTTTAATGATGTCTTCCACTTCCTCGTATGTGACGGGAGGCAGAGGATCATCAGGGTCTTCAACTGGGGGGAGGGCGGACTTAGATTCGACGAATGCGTCCACCATCTTTAGATGTCGCTTGTCTACTGGCTGTAAACTAGGTGAGCACTGAGATTCCAGGCTGTCGGCCAGGCATTCAGCCTTCTCAGAGTCGTCGAACGCGACGCTCTTATCGGGGCGCTTGAGAGGGGGCATAGAGGCCTCATCACGGGTGGCACGCAACGTACGTTGTAACTGCCAGAAGGCTAAGTGGGTAGGCTCGAGATCGCTTAGCGTTTTGTCCCATTGATTATTACGAAACTCACTGGTGCGATCCTTTACAGCACGCTGTAAATTACGCATGTGAGCTTTGTTGGCCTCGCAGGGAAAGCTGCTGTAAGCACGGATGGCCGCGTTCTTCTCGTTAATCAAATCACGCACGTCAGCGGGTAGTTTCCATCGACGATCGCTCGTCTCTGGGACTTCCCGTGAACAATCCTTCAGTACGGATTGAACGTGATCTGTAAACAAGTTGATGGCGGCCGTCGTGTCTGCGACTGAGACTATATGGTCGGGGATGGCTTCCAAGTGAGGTGACGTGGCAGAGGCCAGCTTGGCGCTGACTTTCTTCCAGTCAGTCATCACTATGGTGGGCGGGGGGGCATCGGGGTCAGAGGGACCCGAGCGAGGGATAAGGTGCATAAGCACGGGAGACAACAAACTCTTCAAAGGCGTTTTGTACTGCCTCTCGGGAATTGAATTTTTTTCCCGCTAAAAAGTTGTCCAAATTTTGGAAAAAGTAATAGTCGGAAGGCGCAAGATCTGGTGAGTATGGCGGATGAGGGAGAGCTTCCAAACCCAACTCATGCAGGTTAGAGACGGTCTGTTGTGCAGTATGGGGCCGCGCGTTGTCGTGAAGTAGCAGTGGAGACGACCGATTGACCAAAGCTGGTTGCAGACGTGCGAGTTTCGCCATCATTGTGGTCAGTTCTTCAATGTACACATCTGCAGTAATGCTCTCGCCGTTTTGTAAAAAGCTATGATGAATCACACCAGCACTAGACCACCAAACTGTGACCATCACCTTTCTAGGGGTCATTTTTCGTTTTGCACATTGCTTTGGTACCGAACCAGGATCTAACCAACTTGCTGAGCGCTTTCGATTGTCAAAAAGAATCCATTTTTCGTCGCACGTAACAATTCGGTTCAAAATTCCTTCATTTCTGTGCCTGTTAAGCAGCGCAAGGCAAGTCTCGACGCGTACGTTGCGCTGGCGATCGTTAAGTTCGTGGGGCACCCATCTATCAAGCTTTTTTATCTTGCCAATCTGTCGCAAATGGACCAATATTGTTTTAATGCTAACATCAAAAGCTGCTGCCAGCTCAGCTGTAGATTGAGTTTCATCAGCTTCAACAATCACCTTTAATTCATCATTGTTGACCAAAGTTTCCGGACGACCACGAGGTTCATTTTTCAAGTCAAAATTCCCAGAACGGAACCGAGCAAACCAATAACGGGTTGTGCGTTCGTTTGTACAGTTCTCTCCGTAAACGTCGTTGATGTTACGGGTCGTTTGTGCCGCGTTGGTGCCACGATGGAACTCATATTCCATAATTACACGAAATTTCAAAGTATCCATTATGAGGAAAAATGTTGAAATGTAATGAAAATACAACGCTAATCAATAAACAAAAGACTGATTTTGTAAATAGAATGTCATATTTTTAAAACAAAATTAATTTGAATTTAGAACTCATAGCCAATCAAAACTTTTTTTTGTTTGAAAAAGTCTGTACTGCAATACGGCAATTTCATAGGTAAAGACCTATTATTAGTAGCGTAGATTCTTTCATAACTTTGACAAAATTATACTTGTGTTCAGAGTTCTGGTCAATACTTACACTAAAGGAATCATCGATACGACAAAGAAGGAGTAGGCAACATTAGGCTTCGGTTTTTTTTTTTGAGTAATGCCTCGAATATCCAACAGCCTGCTTATTATTTGGGTGAATCAATTAATTGCCCATTTAGGTGTCATTAGGTGGGGGAAGGGGTCGAACCGAATCTCACGAGGAAGAGAAGGGTGGGGTGTCTAGGCAAAATGTCACATCCTTTTTCCCACAAGAATCAGCTGCCCGCTATGACGTCTTAAAACATAATTGTTTTACTCCTATTCCAGTGTAGGAAAGAGATGGCGCTAGACATCCTGTGTAGCTCCGTCTCAGTCCCACACTGGAATAAGAGTAAAACAATTATGCTTTAATACATCATGGTAGGCCATCAGTGCTAAATTGCAAGAAATTAAGGAAAAATGTATAACCACAAAATATGGCTATATCCTACGCAATCATATTTAATAAAAAATATTCGATGGGAATTTCCAGCGTCGGGTAAGCTCAAAAAAATCGGCCAAGTGCGAGTCGGACTCGCGCACCGAGGCGAGGGTTCCGTACAAAAAAAATAAAAATATTTTTATTATATGATGTTACTAAAAATTTACGGTTTTCACCATTTTTCCTTTATCTGTGCTATAAGACGTTGCTTCGTACCAAATTTCAAGATTCTGAGATCACGAGAAGTACCCTATAGGTTTTGATTCCTTTGCGAGTGTCGAAAATTTTTCGGAAAATTGCGGCATAAACGGCTGTATCTTTTGATTGCGTTGGCTTAGAAGTTTGATTTTTTCACAGCTCTAAGGCACAGTAGACCTGAGTATTTGATATAAATTCCAGCTTGATACCTCTACGCGTTCCTGAGAAAAGGGTCTTGGCAGACAGACAGACAAACGGACAGACGGGCGGACGGACAACAAAGTGATCCTATAAGGTTTCCGTTTTTTCCTTTCGAGGTACGCTAAAAATCGACAAACTCGACGGACGCAATTGATGAATCGATGGCCGGCCCCCTTACGTATTATAAAAAGTGTCATTAGTGTTGGATAAAAAATCTTGATCACACATTTCTTGTGGTAGAAAAGTGAAATCTACATTAATCGTAAAGGCAAATATTATAAAGGCGAAAGTTTGTGAGTGATAATGTGTACACACACATTATCAACACGGGAGTGACAAACACACGTTTGTCACTCCTTAATAGTTACTCCTTATTAGTTTTAAGTCATATTTATTTACAAGAGTTTTGTAATTACTTTATATATGTAAGTTTATAAGAATATATCTATGGGCCATTTTGAGGTATATAGATTATTTTAAGTAGGTAAAAGTATTTGTTGTTATTTTATTTTTGTTTAATTTTGTCCCCACTAGTTATACGATTGTCTGTATCGTGGGTGTGTTTACAAACATTTAAAATCACATACACAAACAGCCAGACCTAGAACAACTATCTGTAGGCCGGTTTGTCTGTTCTCACTGGGTCACTGAATGTATGCCCAATGAAATAAAATTGATATCCGTTTAAACCGCTGACAACTTCCTAGGTTGACCTGCACGCGTAGCATGAAGCAGGACCGCTGTAGAAACGAGTTTTGTCTACGGAAGAATCGACATAATGACAGATAAACAATAACAATGTGTCAGTTTGTCGATTGTTCCGTCGACATAGCCCGTTTCTACAACGGTCATGCTACGCGTGCTGAGAGATGCCTTTCACAAATTGTAATTCCAGCGGTATTTAGGCATACGCACTGCGTTTCTCTGCTCGTGACTGTTCTTCAACTTTGTGCAGTCATTTTGTCAGTTGTTAAACTGTTAGATAACACTTTACGAAAGTAATGAATGAATGGAATGGTCTAACGCAACCATGAGGCTTTGTAATACATGTACGCAATTACTCATAACACAACATTGAAAGCGTGTTTAGCTAACAGAGTTTTTTTTTAGAAAAAGATCTATAGTTTTCATAAAAAAGCATACGAAAAACATAAAATTCGCAATCGCACTAGTTAGGTTTCGCAAAGCCTTAAAAGTACCTATCTATATTCATAAATAATTCTGAAAATTGTTTACATAGGATATATTTAAAAGGTAATTCGCGTTGCCATGCAACAAAAATAAACAGTTGGTAAGGTCCACAAAAAAGCCTATTTCTACGTGTATTTTATTATGTACCCGCGTGTCGATTGCGACCCGCCATCTCTCACAGCGAAGAGGCCAGGTAGCCTACCATGACGTCTTAGAGCAGTATTGTTTTAAATTAATCTTATTCCAGAGTGGGAAAGAGATGGCGCTAGACGTCCTCTATAGCTCCGTCTCTTAACACAGGAATAAGAATAAAACAATACTGATTTAAGACGTCACAGTAACCTCCTTGGTCTTGTGTCTGCGTGTTTATTAAAAAAAACCGGCCAAGTGCGAGTCTTACTCGCACACAGGGTTCCATAGCCTCAAACAATATTTTGAACTGTCATTCATTAGTTAGTAGTATTAGTTAGTAAACTTCCACTCAAACGCAAAACTAAATTGGTTTTTCATAGTATTTTAATGAAAAACAAAGTTACTTGTTACAGTTAAGTTTTTTTTTACGTTTTACAATCCTAAATATTTTCAGAATTTTCCTCCTCTTACTTTAGAAATTAGAGGGGGCGACACACACATTTTACCACTTTGGAAGTGGCTCTAGCACAAACTATTCAGTTTAGAAAAAAATGATATTAGAAACCTCAATATCATTTTTAAAGACCTATACATAGATACCTCACAGGTATGGGTCTGACGAAAAAAAAAATTGGTTTTCAGTTCTATGTATTAAACCCCACAATTTATTGTATTTTTTTTATTTTTGTGTAAAAATCTTAATGCGGTTCACAGAATACATCTACTTACCAAGTTTCAATAGTATAGTTCTTATAGTTTCGGAAAAAAGTGGCTGTGACATACGGACGGACAGACAGACAGACAGACAGACATGACGAATCTATAAGGGTTCCGTTTTTTGCCATTCGGCTACGGAACCCTAAAAACCGGCCAAGTGCGAGTCGGACTCGCGCACGAAGGCTTCCGTACCATTATTTATAAAAAAGATACTTTTTTATATGGGAGAACCCCCCCCCCCCCCCCATAAATATTTATTTTATTCTCTTTTTAGTATTTGTTGTTATAGCATCAACAGAAATACATAATCTGTAAAAATTTCAACTGGCTAACTATCACGGTTCATGAGATACAGCCTGGCGACAGACGGAAGGACGGACGGACGGACGGACAGCGAAGTCTCAGTAATAGGGTCCCGTTTGACCCTTTGGGTACAAAACCCTAAAAACAAAGCATTTGTCTTTATGAATGGGTTATGTGAAGCAATAAGGCTGCACATTTATTGGCATATAAGGGTTATCGGAAAATCCAAGATGACGGTCATAATAGAGCAATTATAAAAGATCCCATTCACATTATCGCGTGCAGGCTGTTTATTTAATAAGATCATTAATTAGAGTTGGAAACGGATAAACGGCTTGTTTAGTAACGTGTAGGTATAATTATGTTTGCAGTGCAAATAGTGAATTCATTTTGGATTACTTTGCAAAGGGGTTTGGGTAACTTTGTATGAACCAATGGCATGATTTTTTCAGCGGCCACAAATGTATTTGTTGTTAACGTACAGTGGAACATATAATAATGATGACTCCTAAAATAATTTTGCCGAAAATTATATCAGAGCTACAATATCTGATGTCTAAGTTGTGTTGTTCGTTGATTACTGGTACTACTTATAGATTGGGAATGTCATGAGATGGTTAATGTTTAATTTATTGTCGTCTCCACCTTGTTTAACTAGTAACATGAGCACGTTTTCTGTAACACTTTTTTGCAAATTACGATTCTTTTTACATTTAAAAGTCAGTAGTAAGTCTTGGTATGTATTATAAATATGTGTAATTTATTTCGTCACCGCTGCTCATAAACCCGTGACGGAAAACATCGTGAGGAAGCCGGCCTATCAAAAAAATCGAAAACATGTGACATCCAACCAGCACTGAGCCCGCGTGGTGGATTACAAAACATTCCCATAAAGGGCAGAGGCCTATGTCTCACCCAGCAGTGGGAACTGGGAATTATAAGCTGATAAATGCTAAGCAATAAAAATCACGCGAAAAGAAGAAGTTTTTTTCTATGAAAATTATGTAAACCTGTAAATATTCATTAAAGTTGTCAATATTCATGTAATTTTTATTAATATGTCATGTTTGTATGGATATTTTGTTTGGACCTTCTTTACACAGTATAAAACAAAGTCGATTCACGCCGTCTATATGTAACGTATTTTGATGCAGTTTTCATCAATATATAGAATTTTTCAAGAGATAGGTTTATACATATGTATAATTTATCTCTGAAAAACACATAAAAATTTCCACGCGAACGAAATCGCAGGAAGCAGCTAGTGTTATTATAATATGAGATTTCAATAAAATTGTATCAATTAACTAGCAGTTGTCAGCGACCTTCGTCCACGTGAAACGATTATAAAAATACTAGCTGTCCCGCGCAACTTCGTCTGCGTCACATTTTCCCCGTTCTCGCAACATTTTTCATTGCTGCTCCGCTCTTATTGGTCGTAGCGTGATATATAGCCTATAGCCTTCCTCGATAAATGGGCTACTTATCTAACACTGAACGAATTTTTCAAATCGAAGCCGTAGTTCCTACGATTAGCGCGTTCAAGCAAATAAACAAACAAAAACAAGCAAACAAACTATTCAGCATTATTATTACCTAGCATTAGATTACTTGAATTGTATTTCGTTAAAAATTGTATGGGGTTTAATTGTTTTGCAATCCTTATTTTTATATAAAATAAAAGCCTATGTTATTCTTTATAAAATGAGCTATTTGCTAGTAAAAGTTCCGTTTAAATCAGTAAAGCCGTTTCAAAGATATTACAGACTGAAAAAAATAGAAAAAGAAAAGTCATTTTAAGTATTTAGATAACTAAAAATACAACATAATTATGCATTCAGTAGGCATATCAAAAGACAATCATAGTCAAAATTACTCTGGTTAAAACCTATTTTAAACAAAACTAATATTTACTTACAAACTTAATAAGGTTTTTTGGTTATTTTTTGTGACCCTTAGATAAACATCATGTAGTACCTAGTCATTATAGGTCATTTTTAATGGAGAAACGCACTTTACCTTTAAAACACTGCCACCGGTCAAAAGTGGTCTTGTCCGATAAACAGTTTTGACTGTAACATCCTATTGATGTGATTGTCGACAGTTTCTATCGTAAAACTCGTTAGTAGACCGTATCTGTTAACAACGATTGTGTCATATACTCATATCCCATTCATTTTTATGGTTCCGCACCTCGAAAGGTAAATACGGAACCCTTATACGATCACTTTGTTGTCTGGCCGTCTGTCCGTCTGGAAGTCTCAGGTCTACTGTCCCTTGGAGCTGTGAGAAAATCAAACTTCTAAACCTACGGTACAGCCGTTTATGCCGCAAATTTTCGACACTTGCAAGGGAATCAAAACCTACGAAGCAACGTCTTATAGCACAGAAAAAGGAAAAATTGCGAAAACAGTAAATTTTTTGTTAAAAATTATTCAAAATATTTTTATAATATGGTATTATAATAAAAATATTTTTAATAATTTTGTACAGAACCCTCCGCGCGCGTCCTACTCGCACCTGGCCTGTTTTCAAGTTAACATAACCTTGTGTTGTGTTCCAAATACATACATTCAAGTTGTTGTTTATTTTGCACTAGAAAAGTCGATGGTGAAATGATCAAAGTTTCACACTGATTTGGTATAGGTAATGGTATCCGAATGTAAGAATGTTTTGCTCGGCTTTCGTGAAAGGGATCTCAAAAAAAAATGTTCGTGTCTACTGGTAAAAAAACAAATTGCTTAATGATTTTCATTGCCGACTGCTACTTGCTTATAACGTAAGTAGGTAAGCAAGTGTTCTAAGGTTACTTTAATAAGTTGTTAGTAAGCAACGTTGGATTATATTAAGGCTAAGAAGGTTCATGGTCGAATGCCTTTTGCGTTTCCATAGAGACTTTTTTTTTTCGTTTCTATTCCTACTTATACAGAGTGATGTTTTAAAGACTAAATAAATAATGCCGTTTCTCAATTTATTATTTAAGTATTGGTTAATAAAACTAACTTGTTAGATTTAGGTACAGCTTATAGGTACAGCTTAACTCTTTAAAATACGCATTAAAATGTTCACATTACATCACATTAAATGTTTTCTAGAAATAGCATGAAAATGCGCCGTTTAAAAACAATGCTGTCAAAGT
Source organism: Cerastis rubricosa (assembly GCA_949152445.1). NCBI lineage: Eukaryota > Metazoa > Arthropoda > Insecta > Lepidoptera > Noctuidae > Cerastis > Cerastis rubricosa. The sequence continues at coordinate 16,943,106 of OX424523.1, read as the reverse complement.
CATTGATGATGAATCCATGATAAGTTTATTGTGATTCAGAACAATTATTTTTTAAACAAATCGTACCGAAGACAAAAAAAAAAATAGTTTATAGATAAAACAGCCACCAAAAAACTGCCAAATTTCGTCAATCAGTTACGGAACTTATATATTTACGACTAGTTTCCGTTGTATAAGTTAAAGTTCAGAAACAAACTTACTGTTTTGTTTGTGACGATGGTGTGGGGCGGTAAAACTACGGCGTGATCCGTGAGACAGCCTCTTTCACGCAAGTTTCGTTGCAGACTACACAACGTCTAAGCAACGCCGGCGCACCGTCGTCGTATCGGACAGATAATGGTCTCAGAGATGTTACGCAGTTACGCACCGTCACAAAACCTCCAAATCTCGGTTACGTAGCCCACCTATCGGAGTCTCCGACCCACACCTCTCACTACGCATGCGCGAAGTCTACTCAACGGCAGCTTCTGTTAATATTGGTCTTATACGTGTTAAAGGCTTCGAGTACGCAAATAAAAGTTAAATACCGTAACGCAGAGGGCGACCAAATTAAACAACCTTTTAGGTACCTTTTTCGTGTATCTGCGAGTGCAACTTATAAATAATTTTTCATTACTAATACTCTGAAAGTAGGTCTGAAGTAGCCTGAGGAGCGGGATGAAAGTAATACTATTCATCCCTAGGGAGAATCGCTTTCAACTAACAGATGTCAAATTATTTAAAAAAAAACTAGTTCTATTTACACATGTTTATTGAACCATGTTCCACCTTTCTATGCAGCCACGATGCAAAATTGAAATAACTTAAAGGTAAGTATTGATTAAAGATTATATATTTTTAAAATAACTTTATTATAATTTAGTTTCAACATTTTCTTTAAAATAACATGGAGTTCGGCAAAATATTTACCATTTTTCAATGATTAAAATGAAAAATAATGGCTGAATAGCTGGCAGGCCACAGAGAAAAAAAAACAAAACAGGCGGGAAAGCGGCAATCCGAAATAAAATTTACTTATGTTTTCTTTAGCTGATTCATGTTTTTAATTTTACTTTCCTTGTATTCGTAATGAAAAGCACAGTGTTTACCTCGGGTTAAAGACTTATTAGTCCCTCGAACTATTGGCGCCCCTCAATTCGTTCAGGCGCCAAACCCAGTCTCGGGACTAAATAAGTTACTTTCACCCCTGGGGTAACAATGCACTATTTCTTTCTTTCTGTTGTTTGTTCTTATATAATTTGTGACCAATCCTTTTACTTAGACAAAAGAGTCTAACGTAGGTTTGTTTGTGCAATATGCGATCATAATTATTTTATGTATTGGAGGAGCTCGTGGCTAAATAATAACAGCCGTGATTGCCTTTGTTGGTCCCTGGATGGGTGACCTTTACATACCAAGTTTCCTCCGTGCCTCGGAAAACACGTTAATCCGTTGGTCCCGGCTGTCATTCTTATTCATAATTACAAAAAAAACATTCACAAATTGCAATATTATAAGTAGGTACTATCAAGAAAATTCATCCAAAGTTATTTTATCGCCTTCAAAGTATGCTCCTTCAGAAACCATCAAACGATAGGTACACTCACGCCAACGAATAATCCAATCATCAAAACATTTTCAAACCCTTTTTCTGTAATTGAGTACAGTTCTCGCCGCCAATTTATTCTTCTTTATATCTTCTACCGAATGAAAACGGGTGTCACAAAGTGGTAATTTGAGTTTGGGAAAAAGAAAGAAAACGCCTAGAGCCATATCTGGTGATATAAGGTGGTTGCTCGATGGCATTTGTTCGATGTTTTTGTCCATTATGAAATTCGCAATACACACTAGATAATTATGATCTTACTTAAAAACAGAACTGTATTTAATCTAAATAACAGATGCAACACAAACTCCGCGCCAAAATGGAAAACAGTTGTGCCAATAAAATAACAAAAAAGAATATTGCCTCCGTAAACAAATCACCCATTCCCAATATTTTTTTGACTTGATGAATTTATAGCTTGTTGTTGTGCTATGTTACAACGGCGAGCTTAATCCAGAATAGGTTTTCTTACAGCAAACCTTACTTCGATTCATTTGTAGATCTTTGACAGGTAGTCCCAAGGGGTATCGGGTTACCCAGTACTAACTGGGTTGAAGAGGTCAGATAGTACAGATCTATTCAGTTTGTGCTGATGATACAAGGCCGGATGGAAAGGAATTTTCGTAAAGCGGATTACCAATCTTTGTATGCTGAGTTATATTCAGTTTGTTTGTTATTGAGTTGTTTCTGTTTGAGTTTCTGTGTTATTTCTTTGTTATCTGATTAAATAAATGAATATATATATATATTCCATTAAATGGGATGTTTTTTTTTTACAAACAGACTTTGACGAAGCTGTCACATTATTTTACAATAAGTTATATGAAATTTACGAAGTACGAAGTTTATCGGTACGAAGTACCGATATCCGGCGTGGTTTACACCCTTCATAATTAAAACCATAAAAAACAAATGCTTTCATAAAAATTAACAGTTTCATTTAGAATTCAATCAGGAATTACATAAAAATTACAGACAGCGAGCTAAGGACCTAATCGATCTGACGTACAAATAATATATCCGACGATCGGACGGAGTACCAGTTACTGGGTTGTGAAGGTCAGATAGGCAGTCGCTTCATGTAAAATGCTGGTACTCAGCTGCATCCGGTTAGACTGGAAGCCGACCCCAAGATAGTTTGGAATAAGGGGAGGCAGATGATGATGACGATCGGACGGAGGCGGATATAAAGAGAGATCTTAAAAGTTTTTGGAATTTTGTCAAAGTTCAGCAGGCTTCTAGGCAAACGTGCATTGATTTTGAATATTATGGACGCATCGTGGTTTGTGAGGACGCAGCAAATGCATTTGCTAAATACTTTTGCTCAGTTTTTTGCCGTGTGACCCCGTTCTCTCTGCAACCAATGCTGAGCTGGAGGCAGCAGACACGCTGTGCTCCTCGCGTATTGCTGTAGATGTGATTGACTCAGCCGACGTATCAGTAGCAATTCGCCGCCTAAAAGCGCATTCTTCTCCATCTGCAGGGCCTGATGGCATTCCACCATTTGTACCTAAAGACTGCTTCGAAGTATTTAGAGAGCCACTATTTGTCTATAACTATGCCCTACAAACAGCTACTTATCCAGCAGAGTGGAAAATTTCACGGGTTACCCCTATGCCCAAGGGTGGCATCAGGTCAAAAGTGGACAATTATAGGCCTATTGCAGTTTTATCCATCTTCGGCAAGCTCTTTGAGTCGATACTTAATCGGTACATCACAAGGCAGGTCAAGACCCAACTAGCCGAGTGCCAGCATGGTTTTAGAGCCGGTAAATCTACAGTTACAAATCATATCAACTTTGTAGATTTTGCCGTCACTGAGATGGATAGAAATAAGCAAGTAGATGTGGCTTACTTCGACTTTAAAAAAGCATTCGACCGTGTCCAAAATGACGTCCTATTAAAAAAGCTATCAGCTATTGGATTCACCCCAAAGGAGATGGTGTCATAGTTCACCCAAAAATCTAAGTGCAATCGATACGGGCAAACTGTGTGCACAAAAAATCCCTAGAACTATGTAAATAAACGTACCTAAGTTGCAACATCCTAATCCGTGGGATATCGGAGATATGGGCTGTCAAAGTATGCAAATAATTCATTTTTGGACTTGGGATTTTCACAGCTGTGGTACCAAAATAGTCATGCTATCGATTGTATTATGTACCAACGACGACATAGATGTTATTAGCGTTATTACACTAAAAATAATATCGATGTAAGTTGACAATATTAAGTAAAAGTAGTTATAGTTCTCATTGATGATATTATATTGTCATTGACAGTATTAAGGTGTGTATTAAATGAATATTTATTTCGACTGTCTATTTTGCAATTCAAAATACCTCTTCCAAGAAACCTCGATTGGTAGTAGGTAAAATGTCGATAGAAGAAATACGTTGTGTTGCAATTATCAATAGGTATGATAATAATATGAGAAAAAAAAACACACACACGGATGTGAAAATGCCAAGTCAAAAAGTTATTTTTTTGCATACTTTGTCAGCCTATAGCTCCGATATCCCACGGATAGGGATATTGAAACTCGGGTACGTTTATTCAGATCGTTCTAGGAAATTTTTGTGCACACAGTTTGACCGTATCGATTAAGTTTTGTTTTTGGGTTTTTGGTCCATACATTTTGGACCATGTCCTTTGCTTCTACTATTCGCCAGCAATTTCTCTGACAGCCTACAGTACGTCCACATTTCTGGGCACAAGTCTGGTCCATACAAAACTTGTTCTGGTGTAAGTCAGGGAACCAACTTGAGGCCTACACAATTTATTGTAATGGCCAACAATCTGCCTAAGTTCGTTAGAACGGCGCCTTGTCTCATGTTCACAGACGACCTGAAGCTCTTTTTGGATATTAATAGTGAACAGGACTGTGAAGCGCTTCAGAGGGATAGGGTGGTAAAATGGAGTAAAGCCAATCACTTAGAATTTTACACTTCTAAGTGCAAAACTATTTCTTTTACCCGTTTGCGTGCGCCTATTCAACATAACTATCACGTTTCGGGTGGCCCCCTGGAGCGTGTTAATGAAATCAGAGATCTGGGACTATCCTTAGATATGAATATGACATTTAATCAGCACATTTGCAATATCTGTGGCAAGGCTTTCCAATCTCTTGGTTTTGTTATGAAGAGGCGAATAGGTTGTTAGGTTCAAATTTAAATAATCTCTATTACTCTTTTGTACGTAGCTAATTAGAGTACAATGCTCGGTATGGGACCCGCATGAGCAAAAATATTATGGGTATTACCCCTATTTGTATCCGTCTCTGTTTGTCTCGGGAATGGTAGGCATCAACACGTTAGAACTGAGACGTAAGTGCTCGCTGTTGATGCACTACTATCAACTACTAAATAATAAAATTGACGACGCGACTACTCTAGCTCGCTGTTCATTGTTTGCTCCGGACCGGCTGCGGCGCGGGCCTGTGCCTCGCGGGGCTTGTTCGCGCCTCCCTCTGTGCGTACCAAAACTGCTCGATATGCGCCCACAGCCCAGGCGGTAAATCCGATAAACGCCCTGATTGCTCAGGAACCGGATCTCGATGTGTTCACGAGCAGCAATAAAGCTATGCTTAATTATTGCGTTACTTTCTTTAGTTAATGTGTTGTTGGCTTGCTGCACGCTTTGGTGCAAACTGTAAGTGTAGCAAGTATTTGTATAAATAAATAAATAAAATAGGAAGTCGCTTCAATTGAAATAAAGGTACTCAGCTGCATCCAGTTAGACTGGAACCCGACCCCATCATAGTTGGGAAAAGGCTGGGCAAATGATGCATTATTTTATGAATAATGATGAGACATGTTAGAGCTAGGAAAACGACGGGATTATTTGCGAAATTCGTTTATTATCACTCAAAATTTCAAAGTAAAGTCTAGTTACTTTAAATTATTTAATTATAATAATAATACAAAGTTTTTGTTAATGGAGTAAAATCCAATTTAAGTATAGTATACAGATACAGTCAACAGTCAAAGTTAGAACATTAGGGCATTACAATTTTTAACTTTTGGATTGGTTACATAGATTGCATAAACCATAGACAAATAAACTAAACAAGTCTGTCTTAGTAATATTTTTTACAAAACTTCAGAAACTACTTTAAAAAACCATAGATATTTATACCGGAGTAGAGTGTAGATAGTCAATTGTCGGTTTTCACTGACACTAAATAAATGCATAAATAAAAGCGCACTTTTGTTGGAATTTTAAATATCGGCCCTGAACCAAATATTAAAAATATAAATTAATAAAATCTTTATGTAGGCGTTTATTTAGAAGTTTCTTAGTGTTTTTGAAAACGGGCAACACCTACTTAGGTACCTACGCTACTATAAGTTTATTGTTTTTTATAGAAATCACCAAAGGTTTTGTTTAAAATTAAAAGTGATGTTTGAATATTTTAATAAAAAAATATGTAGTAGAAACTTAAGTGGTCTGAATGGTTCACAAATATCTTAATTCGACCTTGTACCCTTCGACCTTGTACCCTTATACCTCTAACACATAACATAATAGTTACTAGCAAATTAGGAAATTAAGTTTTAACTAAATATTTAGGCTTATCGAAAAACATTCAGATATTTATAAATCTTAATCATTTTAGCATATACTTATGTACCTAAGTATATACAAAGGTGTGACTAGCGTGAAAAATATTATGTATGTAATATTTATTTATATGTGCGTCTAGATGTCTTGTTTACATGTATAAGTGGGCAAGCAATAGTTATGTATTTAAGCTCTCAAGTTTATGCAATCACCCCAAACTTTTAAGGACATTACTCCGACTTTACGAATATAAATTAAGAGTCTTAAGCCCGTGTTCACTAAAACTTACACAACTAAATTAAGGCTTTAATATAATTGTACGCACAGCGACCAACCAAGCTAAGCTAAAACCAGTTTATGCGGATCTCTCACTGTAGGGAAAATCTATACAAAGCGACGCCAGGTTATATTGGATATGAGGGGGAACACGGGGGAATCGGAGCCACCGGGTAATGAGAATCACCCTAGTTTAAGTTTAAGTTTGATTCCAATTTGTTTTGACATAGTAAAGAAGGACGTGGCAGAAGTATGTGTGACTAGTCGCATCGCTTATTATTTTACTTTTGGTGCATAAACAGACCACATGTCGGTTTTTCGGGCGATCGATCATCTTTTTACGATATTCAAGAAAAAATTGTGAGAATTTTAAATTATTTTATCATAGAAAAATCAGACAGGCCCTGCATCTGTACAACAACAGATGCAGGGCCATTAATAAATAGGCGTATGCTTAATTTTCAGGAAGTATTCAACCAAGGACTGTCTGTGATTTTCTTTTTTTTATAAAGCAATAATTGTTTTAAAAATAGTAGTATTTATATAAATAAAACGAACTGTGTTCTATGTTTCATATGAAAATATGTATAAGATAATACATCTTATATTATCTACAAAATATTATTATATGGATAATATTTTATAGATAGCAAACTACCTCTGTTTGTCTCTGCATCACCCAAAGGTTGACTGGTAGAAAATGCCTATGGCATTAAGTCCGCCTCTGTACTATGTGCTTGAAGTATTAAATAAATAAATAAGACATAAAAAATGTTATAAGTTTTTATAATATTTTGGCCACTATTGCCCCGGTGGATCCCATTACTCCTTATTCTGGTTCTTATTACCCCTTGTTTTGGGCAATGGCAGCCAATCTTATTTTTTTTAAAGAGCCAATGGTATTTATTTAAATTTCTATGTTTTGAGGATAAACCTGGTTAGCTATACTATAATAAAAACCAGAAACTAAATTAAAAAGTAATTATTGTAACGAGTTATTGTAGTTTTTGCTTAAGTGGCGCCAAATCCTCCGTAACTTAATGCGTCGCCGTGTGTACTGTTGGTACTACAACTCCAAGGAGTGCGTTTTTAGAGGCTTTCATTTAGTTGACGCTTTGTGTTGGTGAGAACGGGAATTAGAATCTAAGCTAAGCTGCACCAAATGTCCGTTGAATAACATTCTCCTCGTTCAGAAAAAGGCCGACTTTTCGTTAATTTACTATGATATTAATTTGTTTTAGTGCAAAAGAAAATACTACAGTCGAATTAGACAAAAGGTGTTGACGTGTTCTTGAGTGGCGACCATGAATCTGCCACTAGAGTGGTATCAGCAGGACGAGAATCGAGATAAATGACATGCGATTGGATGAATAATGATGATAAATAAGGTAGCATACTTAATAACTTATTCAGCCTATAATTATTCCAGTCCTAGGACACAGACCTTCATAGAAGAGAAGATATCATAATCCATGACATGGTTGTCCATGTCTTCCAATGTTTGTTACAAGGATATGACCGATGCCTCACGATATTTTCCTTCACTGTTTTGAAAGCTGTGGTGATTAAATAATTTACTTACATATAGTATAGTGCACTAGGTATTGTATTACCTAGTTACTATGGGTTGTGGAGGTCAGATAGGCAGTCGCTTCATGTAAAATACTGGTACTCAGCTGCATTTGGTTAGACTGGAAGCCAACCGATATATAGTTTGGGAAAACGCTAGGCAGATGATGATGATGATAGTATAATGAACTGGACCATGAATGTTGTGTTGAAGAAAATGGGTACGTTCACAACATAACATATCATCAAGCCTGTAATCCTCGGAGGGTCATGCAGAGGTGTGCTGAATAGTACAACCACGTTGGGAAGGTTCAGTATATTTATATTCGGGAAGTATTCTGCAACTTAGCTATACGGGATGAAGTAAAGAAATTTTTAACGGTTATTAAAAAAAACAGCTGTTTCCTAAAAAAGTGCTATATGTGTAGATATAGCACTTTTGTAGGAAACAAAAGGTCATATACATACACGTTCAAAATGTATAGGACAGCAGATTTTTTTTATGAAACCGGTCTAAAATTTTATATCTTCATATAATTTAGCTAAGTTTGTACAAGTCTGTTTTATATCTTTCCACAATAATTATGACACGGTAACGGACTAACGGTAATCATTTGGTGCAACGATGCTTTGATGACTAGAGTCGATTGCACTTAAAACTATATTCAGAATATTCTGTCTTGTAACATACTTATTGCGCCTGCATGGATTGGATAGGCAGACATAATGGCATAACATAATGTTTGGATAACCGAAATTTTTGGGGCATTTTGTGTCAGGACGGACGATCTACGGGTAATTGCTAAACACACTCATTATTCCAATGCTATCCATTTTGACAGTCATGAACTAATGAAGGAGGACATCCGCAAGAGAACCAAGGTTACCGACGTAGCCCGAAGAATTGCCAGACTGAAGTGGCAGTGGGCAGGGCACATTGCTCGCAGAACATCTGTTCTGCGAGCAATGTGCCCCAGAACAAATTTTCTGCCCCATCGGCCATCTGGCCGATGGGGCCGAAAAGTTCTGGAATGGCGACCACGAACCGGGAGACGATGCGTTGGAAGGCCTCCCACCAGGTGGACCGATGACCTGGTGAAGGTTTCGGGGATCCGCTGGATGTGAGTCGCACGGGACCGATCAATGTGGCGACACTTGGGGGAGGCCTATGTCCAGCAGTGGACGTCTTTCGGCTGAAATGATGATGATGATGATGATGAACTAATGAAGCAATGGGTTAAGAATTTCTTCAAATTCCTATCAAAAGTTTGTGATAGAGAAGTGTGTTACGCAATTGGGATGCCGCTCTTCTTTGGTTCTTTTATACTCGAAAGTTCATGTCTCCAAGGCGGTGAACTGGCCACATGCACTCGCATCCAGCCGGTATCACCATGGTGCTGGTTTCCCAACAGTCACTGGAAATAAAAGCTTTCAGTTAGATGCCAAACAATTGGATTTTTGGGAAGTCGGTGTGCTAAAAGACATTAAAAATACATGAAAAGTTAAATCAAGATTTTAATATAATTTTAATGTCGTAAAATTATAACTCGTAATTATACATTTGTTTTTCAAAAACAGAGAGCAATTTGTAGTCACTCACAATGAGAAATTAAGAGAAAAATCCCACCGATCCGTCGCGTCGGTGGGATTTTATAACATAAATGAACATTTGGGTCGTTATCAGGAAACTTATCATTTGGTTGACTTCGGTCGGTCGCTACGGTTGTTTTTTTGCTTATATTTAGTGGCTATAGTTATTCATCATCATTCATAATTTCAGCCCAAAAGACGTCCACTGCTGGACATAGGCGTCCCACAAGTGTCGCATTGACATTTTGGGGGGTTTTGCCATAATCGCCACGCTTGGCAGGCGGGTTGGCGATCGCAGTACGGTTGTTACAAAAGCACAGAGAACGCTGCTGCCCATTCTCTGGCAAGTCCCTTAGTCGCCTCTTACGACACCCACGGGAAGATATGGGATGGTGCTATTCTTTACGTCCGACACCATACCGAGCCTATAGTTATTGGTTTCATGATATTTCCACCGAAAACACCGATTCAATGCCACTAAAAGTAAAATCCTAGATATTTTCAAAACTAACCCCAATGTTTAATAATAATCTCCTCTTATAGAAATTGAATAAATATAAGACATCCTTTTATTATCATGAAAAAAAAATAATTCAAATGCAGATGATAAGTTGTGGATGAAATGAAGCCACCGAAATCGATTACAAACCTTAATAAAAGAGTGATAAGCAGACGCACAGATGTGATATTGTTACCACCAATGCAGCTGACAGTTAATATTTTGAATTGAGTTAATGGCCATATAGTTGTTTGTACATTTAAAATAGCGCAATATATTGGAGAACACTGATAAAATAGTTATTTGCTATACAAGAGTGCAAAGTTGCTTTTTAACCGCGTGTTCAATTTTGATGACCGAGCAAGCGAAGGATTCTAAAATTGAATCACGAGCGCAGCGAGTGATTCAAAAGACGAGGTGAAAAATCTTTGCACTCGAGTGCAACACGTAACTTTTCATTCCACCTCAGCGAGGAAATGACTAAATGCAAAAAAAAAAAACGTTACAATCACAAGATAGGTACACTTTTATTGCAGTTTAGGTATTAATTACTACATTATGACAGGTAAGTATTACAGAATAATCTTTAAATTATAACAAAATAATATTACGGTATAATTAACAATGACGTGAAAAAATGCCGCGTAAAGAACCGCATACAAAGCAAATTGAAAAAAGAACACCAAGAAGGTTCCGAGTCTGAGTTTTTAACAAATTAAAAAAAAGTTGTATGATATATTCGGCACCATAGAGGTAGCAGTAAATAGGTTTAATGTTTTTTTTAATTCATAAACTTAGTGCACACGGTGTTCTAAATTCAATTTACTTTAACCTCTAGAGAATAAAAACGGCTTTTGCACTCAGATATCGAAGAGTAAAAATACTCTTTCCGAGATGGTGGGATGAAAAAATAATTTCCCACGCAATACAGCCGGATGAGGTACCGACGTCAATATTTTCCAGGTATTTTTTTTTAACTAACTTTTTTTTAATTTATTTAAAAAACAACACCGGTCGCTCCTAATATTTTGATCGTACCCGTTATAGAAAAAAATATCAAGTTGCTAGTTATCCATTTCGTACTGGATTTCGCCCCGGTCACGCCTATTTGAACCGTCTGAGAAAGACCCATTTATACAAATGCAAGATATTAAGTGCACAGATCTGAAATAAACATTTTAATTGGTTTGTTTTTCCATTTTGGGTTTTAACGAAATTTGTTAAAAATTATGCTGTTTTTCGGACGTAGGTTAATCAACGGACCTTTTAAATCTGTAATCTGAAATCTACATACTTATATACCTGAAGGTATACAGGTATTGCTAAGTGTTTTTCGTATGATAAATTTTATTTCTTGATGGCAATATGTACAACAGTTTCGTGACTGTACCTATTGTCATTTGCCATCATGCGGGCACGCATCCCGACTCCAGCTGCTACGGAGAAATCTGATAATAAATACGACAGCTAATACGTCTACTCGTAAGTGGCAAAGGGCGGGCGTTTTGGGGGACTATCTCTTGTAAACTTTGACGTTGAAAAAGTGCTTCATATCAGGCTTATTAGACTTCGCTGAATTTGATTTCGCTCAGGCGACCCAATATCTAGCAATTAATTACTGAGATGAGATGATGATTTATATGATGGTTGCGCAGTGGCTGAGCGATTGGCTGCTGCGCAGCGTGTCGCGTGTTCGATTCCCACACAGAACAAATATTTATATGTCTGGCTGTTTGTGTAAAACAACTGTTATAAATAAAAAGTAAAATTCATAATAATATGACAAGAATTTGTGTAGGATATCTCAACTGAAAAGGCTAAAATAAAAATAAATAATTGGTAAATGTCGATGTCATTAAGTATGGTCAACGAAACAAACAAGTCACCGACTTCCGAAAGTAAAGTTATTTTTACGTTTTTTTGGAAATCAGTATTTTTTTGGTGAAGTGCTTTTTTGGACTTTTGGCTCAGCTTATATGACCTTTGTTTTAAGTAATAGATGCTCGGCCATTATTTCGTTGCGCCTGAATGGATGATGTAAGATGGCTTTATAACATAATGTAAGTGCAAGCACTTACTTGAGTCAAGGACTCAACTTACACATTGTAAGACTTTGTAGTACGATTTTTCAACATTCAGGTTGTGTCCCGGTTAGCAGTTATGCCTCGATGGAAGATTTGTGAATTGATCGTTTGTTTCTTTATTGCATTTACTGTTTCGCGTTTATTGACAGTTGCAGTCTATCAACGCAATGTGCTCTCAACTCGCCTACATTGTAGAATGCAGCAGATGCATAAGAAGGACCCTTTTCACCAGGATTCTGAAAGATTCACGTCCAGGGTGGACGTACCTAAATCTTTTTCAAGTACAAATGAAAATAGTGGAAAGTAATAATTACCTGGTGTATCGTCTTCTAGTCAAATGGATAGTTTTGTTCCATTGGACACACGCAAATCCGAGGCTCGAGCAGATCTGAAACACATCATTGTAAGAAAAGCCATTTTTAAATACTGAATATTATTTCGAAGTGGCTCTTGCTTGTTTTGTAAATGTTTCGTTGCCTCGTCATCGCAATTCGGCAGTAGTTGTGTGTTCCCCCTTCAATCTCGCCGTTCAACAGTGCAAAGTCCAGTACTAGATATAAATATAATAACAGCGGCTATTGACTAACAAATATGAAATACAGGTCAATGTGCGTAAGAGACCTTGTACAAATTCCAACATAAAAAAAAAATGGAATGTCTGTCCTCAAAAAAAAATAAGTTGTTTGCATTTGAATTACTTGCCGACATTTGCATAAAGTATTAACAAATGTTGGAAGACAATTGAAGTTAATTGTGGTGATCTCTTTGTTAGGTAGATTCAGCAGTGACTGACCGACCGCCTTGTGACGTGGGCGCTATTGTCTTGGTCTGATGGGGCTGTTGACGGAGATTCGATGGGTGCACATACCTCATTAGTATCTCCAACGACGTCACTCGACGTCATAATGCAACGAACCTCTTCATAGTACGCTGGTCGGTATTCGTACACGTTGGTGTTCAGCTTCTTGATCTTTCTTTCTAGAGGGCAGATTGGGTAATGTTTCTGAAAAAAGTAATTACGTAATTAGTGTCACCATTAAACACAAAGGAATGGTTGTCGGGGCAATTGTAATTTACAAAGATGAATTGATAACTGCCTTATTTTTTTAAGACCCTTATTATCCAAAGACCTTTTAATTTTTTTGTCTTATTACTTCATCAAACCATGGATAAAAATATAAGCTACCTTTTCAATAGCTTCGTACAAAAAACATGTTTATTTTAAATAAAGAGGTAATTTAGACATCCTTGTTAATGACGACAATAATCTCGAGTCACGTCTAATATAAGCCTCTTTGCCCTTGAAAATATTTGATAGTTGGCAGATTGCTGTTAGGTCTCAGCTTGCCAGAAGTTAGCTGGACTAAATCAACGACCAGTGCCACATAATTGTTAGATTGTTGAATTTGGATCGCCTAGGTTACGGGCGCAAACAGGTTGTGGTAACGACCGCCCTAAAAGTGACGTCGAAACAAAAAAAAACCGGGCAAGTGCGAGTCGGACTCGCCCACCGAGGGTTCCGTACAAATTTTTATGCGATGATTTAAATACAAATGTTATCAGATTTTTCCCTATACCTACATGCACTATAAGACGATATTACTTGCCAAACATAGGTCAACGGGAAGTACCCTATATATTTTGATTCCCTTAAGAGTGTCGAAATATCCTTTTTAGGGTTCCGTACCCAAAGGGTCAAACGGGACCCTATTACTGAGACTTCGCTGTCCGTCCGACCGCCTGTCACCAGGCTGTATCTCATGAACCGTGATAGTTAGCCAGTTGAAATTTCTACAGATTATGTATTATTGCTGCTTTAACAACAAATACTAAAAACAGAATAAAATAAATATTTAAGGGGGGCTCCCATACAATGAAGTGATTATTTTGCTCGTTTTTATAAATAATGGTACGGAACCCTTCGTGCCCGAGTCCGACTCGCACTTGGCCCGTTTTTTAGCATTAACGACCGTATCTTTCTTTTACGTTACCTTAGGAGTTTGATTTTATGACAGCTTGAAGGGACTGCAGATCCGCACCTGTTAGGTTAGGCCGAACAAAAATCCTAAATCAAAATAAACTAGAAGTCATGGGGAAAGGCGTTTGCCCAGCAGTGGGATGACGGACGTTAATAGAAACAGTTTAGATCGCTCATTGCAAAGCTACTTACAAATGGATCCCATATGAAGGTGCCTATTCAAAACGTGGCTATATGACTATCTAGCCAAAACGTTCCAATGACATGACTTGACAATACATTCGAATCTGTGTTTTCAAACTCAAGTTTAAAACAATATACATAGTAACTAGCCACTAACAGACTTCTGTTGCAGACGATATCTTTGCAGTAATGGTACAAATAAAGCGTGATGACACTGAGGTTGCAGTCGTCTTCGCCTCGGCATATATGCCTGAGGCTGAGGAGCCGCCGCCGCATGACCGAGGCGTTACGAGGCGGGCAACGCCTCGTAAGACATTGCGAGAGCGTGGGTTTGGAGGTTGTCATAGGCACCGACGCAAACGCTCATAATCCTCTGTGGGGCATGGAAAAGCAAAACGAACGGGGTAAGGCTTTTTAGTTGACTATCTTTTCACAACAAACCTAACCCTACTAAACACAGGCTCTGAACCAACCTTCGTAACCAGGCGTAGCCGCACAATCAATCAAAAATCATCAAATCATTTATTTCAATTAGACGGCAACTTTTAAAATAAATAATAATTAATTAATTCTATTGATTCTCGTTGTCCATCCGAAAACGTAATTTTATCAGCAAACAAATCTAGTTTGTCTGATACTGGGTTTAATTTTAAGTCATGTTTATAATTTTAAGTCAAGTTTATAATTTTAAGTTTAAGTATGATAAACGAGCGCTTCTCGCCATCAAACTGTAAATTTTGGCGAGTAAATATTGTAAAAAGATTACTTGTATTTTATATATGAAATAAATAAAAAAAAATTAAAAAAAAATCATAGATTTAACCCTGGCTTCAGAGGGTGCAGCGGCCATGACCACCGGGTGGCAGGTGTCCAAGGAGGCCTCCTGCTCGGACCTTAGGTGGATCCTTTTCGACATCCAGGTTAGTGTCACACCGTCGCAACCCACGCAACACAGACCGTGCTGCCTATACACGTTCCCTCGAAACCAAGCTTGCGCCGAGCAATTATCGGACGACATTCGAGGACACCTCGCAGATTGACGACCATGTGAATCTCCTTACAAAATCAATGATAGATAGCTACCAATCTTCCTGACCAGAAACCACTCCAAAAAACAGAAAACTAACTTCAACTAACTTCTTGTAGAAATGACTTGCGTTGAGTTTGGTGATGAGGTCATTTATCACCAGATTCCAGAGGATAGTACTCCACCTTGGGGGCAGCCTCTGGCTATCAAAGCCGTCTGCTGCTCTCCTTCCAGGCGAACCGCTCGTTTGCTCAGCATGTTAGTGATCCAGTCAATCAGCACCTGTTCCGCTCCGTGCCGAGAAAGGGCGGAGCTGATGCTGGAGAAGTTAGTTTTATCGAAGGCTCCTTCGATGTCTATGAAGGTCCCAAGGCAAGGGTACCCCTTCAGACGGATAGCATCTTCTATCCGACTGACTACCAGGTGGAGTGCTGATTCAGTGGACTTACCCGAGCTGTAAGCATGCTGGTTGCTGTGAGGTGGTATTGTTTTCAACGCGCCTTCAGCTATCTCTCGCAAATTCTCTGGTTATATAAATATATTGCATATGGGTTGCCTAAAAAATTTCAGTCAGGACATTTTTTTTTTTTGAAACTTCACCGGTTTGGTTAATAAACAAATTCCATACCAATCGAAAGTATAAAGCCCATAGAATATGCAAAGTTTAGGTTGCCTTTTCTTTTCCCGTCACAACTCTCGGGTAGGCAGGTATAAACAGGTAAATCGATACTAGTAACTTGCACCGGTCTGGATAAAGAATTAAAAAGGCAACCTAACGTTTGCATATTTTATGGGCTTTACACTTACGATTGGTATGGAATTTGTCTATTAACCAAATTTTTTAGGCAACCCATATGCAATATATTTACTGCCATATTAAATTTAATATTAAATAAGTTTCATCCATTAACCAGCTCGGTGAAGGTCGTTGTATACCCATGATCTTAGGCCATTAAAAAATTTTGTTTCTCAAGACCATAGAGTTCACCAATGAAAATAAACATGACATTTTGGTCTAGTCTAAATCGTCTGATACATATTAACAATTTGTCAATTGAACTTTAGTCCGGGGAATTTACGCCGAATATTAGGCTAACTTTGCATTAATTAAAAACAGCGATTTTTTTCATTGAATGTGTAGGGTATGGACAGGAGAGAATATTAAGCTGTATCCCGCGAAAAGTTCACCTCCGCGTATATGTTTTTTTTAAGAAAACGTCTAATAAGTATATAACTTGGTGGAAAAAAATATAAACAGGTATGTTTATTTGGAGTATTTGTAGAACAGATTGAGTACTACACGTAGGTCAGAAAATTAAACATTTTCGTCCACGGAACACTCGTTTTTTTAAAAAAAATCTTATAATTTGACTTCGTACTTAAGGCAAAAATATTAACAGGACAAAAATAGTGCTTAAATGATTTATATCACCATGTCTAACTATTATTATGAAAATTAAACAAATTCTGCTCCGGACTTCACAGAAAATCAAGAAAATCAAAAAATCTTAAATACTACTTACGGCAAAAATGTAACAGGATTTAAATTCATTTAATAATGAGAAATATATATATCCAAACCTTAATCCCCCAAAATTAAACAAATTAGAGCGATAATTAATATTGTCAAAGTAAAAATTAAATTACGATGCACGGTGTCAGCGCTAAGCAGCGTGCGGCGTACGGCGTGTGCTAGTGTGCGTAAACAAGATAAGCGCTGCGTTCATTGTGTGCGTATGACTGTGTTGTTGTTTGAGTTGGTGTTTTATTGAGTTACGCGATTGTACACCTTATTCCTATTACGGAAAGATCAAATTCCTATGAAAGTGCTGCACCAAATTCAAGAATAAAGCTTGCAGACGTATTTTACGTAAATATTAATTGCTTTTTTTTCACTATTTGCTTTAAAGTGTTTAATTTTCATGTATATGGGTTAGAAATAGCCTTTAGATGAAAGTTAAACTAAATTAAACCCTGTTACATTTTTGCCTCAACCGCTATTGTAAAAAAACTGGTAATAATAACTTCCGGTAGTACAATTTGTTTAATTTTGTTTATTGGAGGTGTAATATATTAATTTAAGTTATTTTATGTAAAAAAACCGCTGTTTATATTTTTGCCTTAAGTACAATCCAAAAATTTCGTAAATGTTTTTTTATCGTAATTTCCGTGGACGAAAATGTTTAATTCTGAAAAAATATATTACTGTCACCAATTCTTTACCTAAAGTAACTAAATTTGTCCTGTTAACTTTTTATCCCATGTTTTTATTCACAAAAACGCGTTTTCGTCTTTTTCAGCTTGATCCGGTCTCGGAAAATGTTTAATTTTTTTTTATTATTTGAAGAGCTAAGGTTAAGTACACGATTCAAGAAAAAAATCGCTGTTTATATTTAATGCAGGGTTCAAATCTAAAAGCCCCGGACTACTTCTCAAACACGATACCTAAACTCGAAAGTTACAAAATTCCAATATGTAATGTTAGGATGGACCAAACATTTTCATACAACATCATTTTTGTACCCTGTGTTCACAAAATTAATAAATGAATTTGAATTTTGAATCTGAATGTTGTAACTTGAGGTTAACCTTAACCGTCTAGGTTTTGGTAAATGACCATGATAAGACATGAGAATGCGCTCCGCTAGCTTCGCCCCAGTACACAATATACTATCGCCAATCATTGCCATCGTTTGATTTCCCAATAATAGCACGAAAAATGCTTAGTGTGGTAATCACGGGCGAGTTCTAAAAATAGATACGAATTTGAATTGCAAACGATAACGTTCATTTTTAGGGTTCCGTAGCCAAATGGCAAAAAACGGAACCTTTATGGATTCGTCATGTCTGTCTCTCCGTCCGTTTGTCACAGCCACTTTTTTCCGAAACTGTAAGAACTATACTGTTGAAACTTGGTAAATAGATCTATTCTGTGAACAGCATTAAGATTTTCACACAAAAATAGAATAAAAAACAATAATTTTTGGGGGTTCCACATACATAGAACTGAAACTCAAAAATGTTTTTTCATCATACTCATACGTGTCTATCTATGGATAGGTCTTCAAAAATAATATTGAGGTTTCTAATATATTTTTTTTTGAAATTCAGTTTGCGCGAGACACATCCAAAGTGGTAAAATGTGTGTCCCCCCCCTCTGATTTCTAAAGTAAGAAAAGGAAAATTCTGAAAATATTTAGGATTTGTAGAACGTAAAAAAAACTTTCAACGAAAATTGGTTTGAATAAGATTTGATGTTTAGTTTTTGAGATATGGGACTTTTTCATCAAACTGCAGCAGTAACTTTGTTTTTCATTAACAAACTATGAAAAACAAATTTAGTTTTGCAGTTGAGTGTAAATTTATTTAACGACCGTTCAAAATATTGTTATTATATTGTTTGGGGTTACGGAACCCTGTGTGTGAGTAAGACTCGCGCTTGGCCAGTTTTTCTATTTTTGGACCGAGTTCCCGTTCGCCTTTCCGAGGAAATTCTCATGGTTTCTTCTACCACTCCTTTACTGTATAAGTCAAAACACAAGAAAGTAAAGAAACTGCCCTAAGTAATATTGTCATTAGAAAAACGCAAATTCCCATTTTGTTACCTTCCATTTGGGAAAAATGTCACAGAGTTATGTTTCCTCCCAAATAAAATCCTATGTTTTACTACCATGATCCAAGATACTTGAGGATACAAGTGACCCATACCTGACTTTTAGATTGATCGGATGGATATTAAAGGATTAAAAACATTTGCCGAGATTGGTGCGGAGATGGGTTGTCATTCATTTATCTTTGCCGAAATTCCTTACGTGTTCGCGGAATTAACAGTTGGTTCCGGCTGTCATTCGTAGATCTTTGACAGTCTTTACTGATAGTCAGAAGCCAGAAAGTATCGTGTTACTCTATAGCTGGGTTGTTCATGCCCGATTCGAGGCAGTCGCTCTAGGTAAAATAAGATATTCGGCTGTATTTTGTGAGACTGGAAGCCGACCCCATTATACATAGTTGGAAAAAAGCTTGGCAGATATTACCAGTTCATCACAAATAATCTCAACATTATCTTCATAAGAACAGCTTGGACGATTCTACGTCTAATTAGCTTGATTACTAATTAGGAGGTTAATTTCAAGCCAAAGACTACAATTAGCAGAGTTGATTGAGTAATCCGACTGATGTGGTATGGAGTGGAGGACAAAACGTGCCCTTTACACATGATACATCAGCATATATACAGCAGCTGTCACTTTGACAGACAGATTAGTTGACAGATAAACCGACGAAATATCCTCTCACGGACACTCTACAACTTATTTCTTTATCTCGCTTTTCGTACAGACAGGTTTTACTAACGTCTAGATAACTTTAGATCGAAGTCAAAGCTTTGATAACAATAAATCCTATTTTATAGTTTCTTCGACTATATGGTAAAATTCTTTGACTAGTCTGATTTTTTTCGTAGGAATCTCGACTTTAACCGTTTGTTCTGTGTTGTGAGTCATTTTACATGGAGCGCAATGTCAATTGAGTGACTAATTTTGATGTTGACCTAATACTGAACCTAACCTGCATTAAATTAATGGCATTGTGCAACTTGACCTCGCTTCCTGTTACGTTTTTCTGGATAAAAGAAACTAAATAATATTGGTACTGCTGAAGCGAGGTCCTAAGTTTCGTTACCCACCTCAGGAAAAATACTATTGTGTGATTAAGAAGACGCCATCGTATTCTCATACAGTAAAGGCAGGATTATTGATCACCATGCACGCTTGCTCAACCCGAGCATGGATCTCATAATTTATGATTGATTAAATTATTTATATGACCAGGTTTCGTCACGAGGGTTACCTTCACAGATTGCCACTCAGGTTCAAAATAAATTTTAGAAAGTACCTATAACATTTGAATAAAAAAAATCACATTGGCATTTGCTGGGATTTGAACCCATAAATTAATTTCGAGGACACCGTTCTAATAATGTCTATCTTTGGAAGATGACACGAGACAGAATGAGGTGTTTCCGGGCGGAGGACAACAATGAGGATTTAAAAAGAAAAGGTACCTGAGCTCCTAACTGCCTCAGCTCCCGAGTTCCCGGAAGTGCGGCCGTGTATTCAGGTAACAGCTGAAAAAAAACAAAGAAGCGTAAGAATCCGGACCAAATACTAACTACGAGGTGTGGTGTTTGTTTTGTTTTGTTGACGTTCGATTAGGTCTACTGGCAGCAAACAACTCGTAATCGCTTCCAATCCAACAACAACGAATCGACAAAAAAGTTGTCGGTCGGTGCACTTAACAAATAATGTCAATCTAATGAATTTTTTATAGCTCCTAGAAGTTTGAATGTTACTTTGTCTACGCGCAGGAGTCATCGTTCGTGATCGCATTCAATAAATTGGGTTACTATCTATTATACCATTTTACAGATCGCGGCACGTAAGTTGAATCAAAATGGCGGTAGTCCGCGCAGGTAAAATTATGAACAACAGTCGATTGAGACCCGAAAATGTGTTACAGATCGCGGTACGTAACTATGACCTTGAATGCAGTGTAAAACATGCCTCAATCATCATGGTCTCAATCGACTTTAGTCCATAATTTAACCTGCGCGGACTACCGCCATTTTGGTTCAACTTACGTCCCGCGATCTGTACTGACTGTTTACGTAAACGCTCAAACGAACTCTCCAGAGAACATAACATCACCCTTGTAATCCCCGAAGGATTAGTCAGAGGTGTACCTAATTATTATTACCTCACATTTCGCTAGATATATTTTAGTCCCAACTAAAAGGGGGCGAACCAATAGGCTCACGGATGGCTATTGCCATCAACCGGGCACAATCCAGACCCCGTGGCGGCTTCTAAGAAATACTGATCTAAAAACCCAATAACAATTTGCCCGAGCCGGGAATTGAACCCAGGAGCTACATAGCAGTCCTGATTGCGACCACTAGACCAACGATTCAGTCTTCGAAGAAGAAAGGTAATGTCTACCTCCGCAGGGTCTTCACAATCAGCATCCGTGTTCATGCGTTGTTCCATCATCTCCTGCTGTCTGGTCCTTTCGAGAAAGCCGCGAGCTGAGTTCAGAATCTTGTCAGGGTTGGGGATCCTCAGAACGTGTTCTATGAACTCCCGAGCCGACTCTTCGTTCGATGATGGTGAATTGTAGGCCAGGCATAAAGTCACGCATAGCGCCTGAAAAATAAATCTGTTTGTATCGAACCTCATCGGTCTATAACGGTTCCACCGCTAGGACTCGGGGTGCCTTTGTATGAGAGGAGACCTTTTAGATCAAATAGTAGATATTCTGTGGTTGCTGAGTAGAAGAGTTCATATTGTAGCATGCCATTGTGTGCAATACCTATGTGTACCATACTTCCGTATACAATATACCTACATAATATATTACCTATGTATGTCATTTATATTATGTAGGTATATTCGTTAGTCTATGTTTATGATCGATTATTGATGCGATCATAGTCCACAAATTACAATCAGCAGTGTTATGAAATAGCCGACTGCTTTGATGTTCAATTAAATAAATGCTACCTACATTTTTTTTTATAAATAATTTACCAGTTAATAAAACAATAATGTGAGAAAACCAGCAAAAACAAAACAAACGCGAATAGAACGAATTTCCAATTCACTTTCAATTGGTCACAGGTTTTATTTCATACAATATTAAAATTCTCTGTAATATGAAGTTCTTCTTCGTCTTGTATAAGCCTATACCAATAATCATAATTCGGTATGTAAATCATGGACCTATGCACAGATCAAATTAGAGATTCCCAAAATATATTGTGATCTCTCTAGCATGTATATATATCGTCGTATCTCATCCATCTATATATTATTATCTTCATTGATCATCAGTCATATATGATGCTAATACGATACCAACGCAGAAGTAAAAATACAAACTTGTTACCTACGCATCTACAGAGAAAATATTCGCTACTATTTAAACTATAGTCATCATACGAGGACGCTAGGTCATGGGAACGCTCTATAAGTAATGATATCCACTTAAATCGAATTAACGTTCAGTTTATGTATATCTACTGAATCATGCTCGCTCTAAATTAGACATCAAACTATTTGCTTTTAATTGTGCAAATCTTCGCTCCAACAAGTTGAGAGAGGTGTTGTGAAAAGTTTGTGTGTGTTCCGACTCGTACTGATTACGCATCACGAATCTTCATGGGGCTCACATTCTTTGCGAGAATGACGACTTGTAAGGTTACAAAATTTATCACCAGAAATAGGAAAGTATTAAGCAATTATTGCAGACGCTGCACCAGAATTACGATACGAACGTGTGCCTGGGTGGTTAGATTTGGCGCGATGTGCATTATTACGGAGGAAATATGATGAGATGACGTGTGTAGCAAGCAGCGAGTCACAAATAAGAGTTTATTCAGCTGATTAGTCGAGAGCACGACCGGTGCGCGCTCTGATTGGCAGCCATTCGTGGACATCTCGGCTACTCCCGCACTATGCAGGATCCCAGAGGTTGCAAACATTGTTGCACATTCGGTAACTTCGCGTTATTTAAATTGTTTGCGAGTTATTGCAAGTACGGTTAGAATTGGGTTTCTAAAGTTAAACTAAGCTACTAACTCAGAAGAACAGAAAACGACAATTTGTTTGTAAAATATAATAATTAATAATAATAATTTGTCTACTTTATAGAGTATTTTCAAGAAACAACTTCGATCTCGGAAGGTTTATGATACAGATATACGGGATATAGGAGCAACAGAATACCTCACTTTTTGCTTTTTAGGCCTTAGACCTTTGTTCCACCAAATAATACCACACAGCTAAACCTTAATTTTATGATATTCAGTTTTACGAACAGATTTCAGTTTAAAACATGACATACATCGACTACTGCTATTGATTAGACGATAAAATCTCAACGGTTCCAATGTCCACAGAATACTACAAGTAGCAATCTATAAAAACAGACCAAAAAAATTATATTGGTGAATCAAAGAGACTGATTGTCGAGCCCTGCCGACACAACTTTGGCCGGTGAGTGTTAGGGATGCCCGATCGGAAACGATCTTCCAGAAGATCGAGTCATAGCCATACGATCTACCGATTTTTTTAATCGATTCAACAGTATGTGATCTTCGCCCAGATCGAATTGTATTGCTATAAGATCGTATGAAAAAAATCGTATCAGCAAAATACGATTACCTACATAAACATTGAATGAGATTAGTTTCGACTGTTTCGAGTTACATTGATCAAATTATCAGCGGTATTGTATGAAATATGAACGTAGGTGATACCGATAGAATAATTATTTTGTTTATACTATTGACGGGTGTGTTACCAATCTCTGATTTTGTTTTTCATTCATTCTTTGTGTTACTGCAATAGGAAGAGTTCTATCTGTTCTGTGAACGTGAACAATTATTTTAAAATACTTTTTAACATGGCCCCGCCAAATCAAACGTTTTCAACAATTTATTGTGTAAACAGTTTGTTAAAACGAAAGGAAACACTACCATTTAAAAAATTATCTCAGACGTAATCACTAAGGCAATAATTCTCATGTAAGCAAAAGTGAAGAAGAAAGTTCTAAAGATCCATTAAGGAGATGAAGTTAAAATAAGTTATTTTGCATGCATACTGAGCGTTACATTATTTTTAAGAAATTACGATACGATCTTGCGAGATCGAGTAAGATCAATTCAATAAAATTCGATTAATGTCATGTATCGTTTCATGAGGTTACGATCCAGAAGATCGATTCAAAGCAAAAAAAATCGGGCATCCCTAGTGGCTGTACTCTTCGGTCGCATTACGTACAATAACATGCCTACGAGATGACACCTTGTTTGTGTTTTTGTTATTATTGACTACGAACTTTGTTTATGTGAGAAAGTTTAGGACTTATTATTTTTTGCTATAATTAGTGACGCATACGCTGAAGATTTTTGTGCTGAACTTCACAAGATGTCCATGTCGGCGGATATAGTTAGTTTTTTACCCCCTCCACTTGAAGGGTAAGTTTTTGTTTTGGAAAAGTAAATTATATTATAATGTCTTATATTAAAATGTATCCAAATATCAGCTTTCAGAAATGTTAGTTTTGCAGCAAGCGTGTTTGTTATTCTTCGCCATATTATTTTCGCTTGATTGAACGCACCGCATTTAATGGTCTTTTTTATTTAATTATAACTTTAATAGACCTAGGACTTGTGGTATTCTTTTTTAATATATTCTATAACACGTAGATATCATCGGAGTAGAATATAATAATAGCAAAACGTCATTCCGCCTTTACAACGGGCACACAATACATTTTATAGCGGTACAAAAGAGTGCTAGTTTTTAACACAATGAATTGAATGGTGCTATGTCCTATTCTGACCCAGTGAGGAGGGACCTCACATCCTGCAAAATGATGTGATATCTAAATTTAGCATCCACTATCCTGCCAGAATCAAAGTTGTATTGAAATGAGAAATCCGTCAAACATTTAATTTTAAGCGTGGATACTGTAGTGTAATTTCGTGTAGAATATAAACATTTTTTTTCTTTTTTAATTAATTTAATAATTTTGACGGCACGGAACAAGTATTTCCGTGCGGGTTCGATCCCCGCACGGAACAAATATTTGTATGGCCTACATATAGTTGTTCCGGGTCTGGCTGTTTATGTATGTAAGTTTAAATGTTTGTAAACGCACCCACGATACAGGAGAAATTCCTAGCGTTGGGCAAACTTTAAAAAAAAATGTGCATATTTAAGTACTAAATCAAATTCCTAGCGTTGGGCAAAGTTAAAAAAAAATGTGCATAAGTACTAAATCAAATTCCTAGCGTTGGGCAAAGTTTTAAAAAAATATGCATAAGTACTAAATCAAATTCTCAGAACCAAAAAGCTTCACCAAAAATCTACATTAACTGAGTAGACAACTAACTGTAATTACATAGCACCGCCAAAGCATTGTTTATTATATCTAAGTCTAGTGATAAGCTCGCAAGTGTTTGTTTACTTAAAAATCTTTTCTCAAGCCTGTACGAACTTAGCTTTTGTGCTTACTCATGTCTGCTACGGTTTTGTTGACACCGACACTTATCTAATTCCCTTGTACCTTGCGACCAGATTAGCTTTATGTTGCTGTCATTAATAACTGAGATGTTTGGATGACAACAGATTTCTGATTATAAACTGTTTAAGTTACCGCATGAGGCGAAGCTAGGTGTAATTATTAGGTTGGCAGATTTGCAGTGGACCGGACATCAGTCAAATTCAATTACTAAGTCAAAATAACTACTGTTTCATTCAGGCGATATTTCCACGCAAGTTGTAGAGAGTTCACAAATTAAGTGGTTTTAACTGCGTAGCGTACGGGTAAGAAAATAATTATTACTTTGACATAATATACCGTACTACCCGCATGACGTACTTTTTCCGATAAGGCGCTTCACGCTTAGATACGCTTATTCCATTAGGTATGTATTGTTTTCTTGACGTTTCTAACTACGTACAAGTATTATGGTCGTAAACCGTTTCATGACTCCTTTATAGGTGAGAAGTTTTGTTCAGTGATTTAGTTTCACGGATTTTTTAAGTGAGCAGTTTGCTGGTGTTATTATAAGTGAAAAAGTGACGATTCGGTACAAGAAATGGGACGACTTGTCAGAAGGTAGGTATCGAAGTGTTTTATTGGTTTCCTTTTTAGACATAACACATTGGTTAACTTGCTGTAATTAAAAATAACGAATTTTATTATTTGATTAAATTAAGAATAGCTAAGGCACAAAAAACGGATAACATTATCTGGAGCAGTCGCGATTTATTTCAACACCGAGTCTACATACATGCTTAGTAAATCAAAATATTTTATATTACATAGGCCTACATGGGCACTTATAAAACGTCGACAAAGGGTGCACAGTTCGGGCTGGTCGTTTCCTATGGAGAAGAACCGGCAAGAAACCCCATGGTTACCCTTTGTCAATCATTTGGTTTTACAATATTTTGTACGTTATAGCGTTAGTACCTATGTATGGAAGGACAGCGTAGGCGCGACAATAAGTCGTTGCTTACTACAAATCGTAGAAAAAGATAAACAAAAAAAAAAAACTACTGGACTAGACTAAACAATCGTTAAATAAAAAAAGATCTCTATACATATCTATTTCTATACAAAAATAAATATTGATTGTTTGTTTGCATTGAATAGGCTCCGAAACTACTGAACCGATTTGAAAAATTCTTTCACTGTTGGGAAGCTACACTATCCGCGGGTGACATAAATTACATAATATTTTCAAAAAAAATAGGGATCCTTTATAAAACTCCAATAATGTAATCCAAGGTGTACAAAAATTACCTAAAATATTATTTACTTCGCGTGCGCTGTTAAAACTATTGATGATAGAATAAAATAATGTACTACGACTTTGCAGAATACATCATTATTTACAAAAAGTGTCCAAACAGCATATGTCTAACTATTATAGTTATGCCACAATAAGTGTTCTTTTATTTTTTTTACCCGCCGCTAGAAAAGGCTCTGTATTTGAGTCTTGGTATTAATCCTTATCAAAATAAATTACTTCATTTTCAAGACTGCTTCAATACCTTTAAATAACTTTTTGAATTATTCAATTCGGACATTCCATTCGAAAGATATCACGAGTTTAAAAATGTAAGTATTAGAAAAAAGTTGCGTGATCGCCGCTCACCCCGCTCAGCTGCGGCGTCAATGGGGTACAGGCCGTACGGGAGGGGAATATTCAAACTTTCTTTATTATTTTCTTTTTTTAGTAACCTGACGCAAGTAGAAGGGTTTATGTGTGTATTGTAATTTTAAATTTAGAAATTTTTGTTAAATACCCGTGCGAAGCCGGGGCGGGCTGCTTGTACAAAAATAAAAAGCAATAATTATTAAAAGAAGACTAAATTAAACTTAAATAAATTAAAAACTTAAATCAATTAAACTTAAATTGACACAAATGTTGTCATTAGTGCTGTAATTATACTGAACGATTAATGAATGGTGCAATGATTTGAAAACTATTGTAAAACATCTGAATACAATGAATGGAAAAAAAATTGGAAATTGTAAAGAGACACATCCACACATTTCTGTCGTTTATGAGCCACCAGCCACCAGGGATATAAAGTGAAGAGAGAGTCAGTAAACTGATCTCTTAAAATTTTTCTCTGAGGGACTCGCGAGGACCCATTTTATAGATCGCGCGGACTGCAAAACCTTCAATAAGTAGTTGCGTCGAGTTCTAAAATTTGATAAGAGAGATAGAAGCAACGAGATACCGAGATACCAAACGCAACAATAATAGGTAATTGATTCAAATTCACTCTTTGTGATTGCTGCAGATGGACAGCTCAACAATCAGAAAACTAGTGTCAATTTAGGTCACTGAATGATTGAATACCTTGTATGTTTAGTTTCATATACCTTACAAGCTAGAACGCAATGTGAGCTATTATGATGGCTTGACACAAGTAAGACTGTATCATAGGTAAGCTTCGGATCAAAAGTTTTTGAACCGAAAAAAATCTTGTTCAAAAATATACGGATACCGATATCGGTATGGGGATCAGCCTATGTCGGACCTATATCGAATATAATATACAATAGTACATTTCGGCTTTTAGATGACATTTAGACTGGACGACATATAAGAACGGAAAGCTAAGAATCGTTTTTTTTTTTTAATATAAAAAGCATTTTTATATTTCAAGAACTTCTTGCCTTAGGCGGTCCTCGATACTGCTTGCATTGTGAGAAGGTTCCAGTCTCTGGAGCCCTGTAGCGTGTAGCTTGGACTCTGTTTCTTACTTATCAATTTTCTGTTATTTTTTAACGACTTACTGAGTCATTAAGTTATCCTATACAGGGTGTAACGGAAAGGGTATATACATATTTAAGGGTGTGCTACAGACCATCAAACTGAACATATTCTCCATCGAACAAACATCGTAATAGCGAAAAAAATTTCAGCTACCCCATACATTTGGGTCTAATAGGTATTAAAATTTTGTATGGGGAGCACATATTTTTTTCGCTATTACGATGTTTGTCCGATGGAGAAACATGTTCAGTTTGATGATCTGTAGCACACCCTTAAGTATGTATATACCCTTTCCGTTACACCCTGTATATCTGCATGATTTATTTGCAGTGTGAGCTGTTTGTGTTCTTTTTATGAAAATAAAGTCTTAAAACTGAAATAGAGAATTGTGCTGCTGATGGATCACTATTTTTATGGGCATGGTTCATATTACAATGAAAGATAGAACTTTACACGCAGGTAAGCGTGATATATAATCGGCCTATTAGATAACCCTTTGCTGGGACATGGACACATGTCCCAGGTCCTCTCTGTGCCATAATAGCCGCATGAGCCCAATTCGGGTTCAAATTTGTAACACTTTACACTACCTAGCTTCTGCTTGCGAGCTCGCAGCTTCACTCTCGTTATAATATCGTATATATGTCGAAATTATATCACGGGAACGTTTTAAATATAATCTTTACTTATTTATAATATTAGTTAGATGTCTTCGAATCTTTAGTCGACGTTTGCTTAGCGTGCAACGTTCAAGCAAAATCGACAGTCATCTACTGACTCTCAAAATAAGTTATTAAATGATTCTTACGTGTCATCGTAAAATGAACTAAGTAAGCAGTACGTGTTGGTACCTATTTGAATAAAAGTCTTCTTTTCAGCACCCGCAAAGTGGAGATGCGACGGAGACACCGCGGCACCTTCCGCATGGAGTCTGTACTTGAAGATGGAGGGCTATTCAAAACGAAGCACGCAGGAGACGGGTACGTTCCATTACTTTTTCATGTTTACTGACAAATGCGCACCAGTTCTCTTCAAGTGCGTGTGGTTTCCTCAAACTACACCTGGACGGTTTACTAAGATTATGTCTAGACTTTAAAAGGGAGACTGCCTCGTTACTCTAGTGGTCGCAATTGCGACTGCTGACAATAAGGTACTATATTCGATTCCCGGATTGGGCAAATTGTTATTGGGTTTTTCCGTCGCGAATTTCACAGTACCAGCCACGGAGTCTGGATTTGTGCCCGGGTGATGGCAATAGGCTCGCCCCCTATTACATGGGACTTAAACATTACTGGCGGAATGTGGGTATACTATTAGGTACACCTCTTTAAAACATAATTCAGCTTAGACGTGTAAAATTACAGAAATTAATATTATTACTGACTAAAAATACTATAATAATATGATCTATCATCTACGTATCTTCTGCGTTAGTAACAATGATGGAAAAATCTCGCACAATCTTAAGGTATCGCATTTGAAATTAAACTCATTCGTTTTGTCCATTCTCAGAAGTTCTCTTTTTATCTCAGACACCACAGTTTAATTTAAAATGGGTGTACAAATACCCTTAACGAGGTAGAAAGGCACTTGTTCTCCCCGTAATATTGGGGTTGTGGGGTTCAAAGTTCCAAATTTTTCACAAGTTTTTTTAAATATAAGTTTTTAATGTCAAAATTTTACTTTAAATACCTCCATGACACATAAGTAAGAATCAAAGCATCCATCAACAATGTTTTGAGTGCGTTACATTGAGTCCTACCGTAAAAAGTGACATTTAATCCCCAAAAAAAGTCGTTTCTCAGAGCATCTTTTGTATAGAGTAACGTGCAGAATGGTTGGTTGAAGACTTCGCAAAGGGTCCGTATAAACCTTATTCCGTCCGTTTAAGCAGTTTTCTCTGTGCTTTTGTAGCAACCATAAACTGCGATCGCCAACCCGTCTGCCAAGCGTGGCGATTATAGCAAAACCCCCCAAAATTTCAATGTGACTTGGGGAAGGCCTATGTCCAGCAGTGGACGTCTTTTGGGTTGAAATGATGATGATGATGATGATTTGTTGTTATAGCGGCAACAGAATTAAGTAATCTGTAGAAATTTCAACTGGCTATTACAACTATCACGGTTCATGAGATACGGTCTGGTGACAGACGGACAGCAAACTCTCAGTAATAGGGTCCCGTTTGCGCCTTTGGGAACGGAACCCTAAAAACAATAACCTACTAATTCTTCTATTGTTAGAGATTTATTTTTATCGCAATATTGAGTTCAGTAGGTGGACAAAATTAGGTTCCTGCCGCTTGGCTTGGGCTTGTGTAAAAAATGCATTCTAAGGTATTTCATAACGTAATATTTGCAGTGTGGTATAAACACTTCTATACTGTTTTGTTTTGTTTACGATTCGTTTCGTTTTTACATTGTTTTTCACTATGTTTACAAAAAATAAATATATTGTCTAAAAATACCGGACTGATATTAACGACGCGGCGTATACTTAAATCTATTGAATAGAGTAGTAAGTATCTATGAGTTTCAAATAAATACTTCTGCGATCCCTTTTCGTCTTTGATTGGCTTGCATTCCACAACCACGACCTCTAAACTCGCAGACTGCAGTCAGTTCTATCTAGTTAGATTTATAGTTGGCCTGGTCCATAGACCTTAACCTGTCAGTCCTAATAATGATCAATTCGCTAGTTCCCGTCTTTTGAAAAGTCAGGTCAGGGTCTGACTTATCCATAAGTAGATATGGATGAGATTGGTCAGAGTCTGCATAACAAGCAGTTCAATGCTCACAGTCGCCAAGTACATGATTGGCCATTTTGTTTATGAAAGCGGCTACTTTTCTGTATGAATACTAATTTCCTACTTGGGAAAATTAAGCAGCTAGCGTAGCAAGCAATGGCATGGAATGCACGTAGACGTAGGACACAAACTAAATTATTTATAACAAGTTTTTACGTTACCTTAATGATGATATGCCTGACTGTCATCTTGAACGTGGTGCTTTGCTCTCGGAGATGAGTGATGGTAGTAACCGATCAACAACTGTCGGTTTTATGAATGATTTCCCCAGTGCGAAACTCTTTTTATATCACGAATTATCTTAATCCTTACCAACAGTCGAAGTGTTTTAATTTAATTAAACCGTCCAGGACTCCAGGTTAAGCTTTGCGATGAGAATAGTGTGGCTCGCCATTTTATTAATAATTCGCCATTTTTAATAATTAATTATGTACCGTAATTTTAATTGATTATTTATGTATTTTGTGACAACCTCCTGAATTTTGACGAGGATGCAAAACAACACCTTGTAGAGTTAAATAATATGAGTTGAAGCGACCCTATTTGTAATAAAAAATTGCTTTTTAGGAGTACTACAAAATAATGTTATGGGTCCCCATATCCGCGCATGTGGGTTAGGTATCAAGTCATTGACCATGACCTAAACTTACTGTAGTAGGTACCGTAGATCGCATCATATCATGGTGTTTATTTATTTAATGTCATATGTTTTATTAGCGTAGATTAGTTACTTAATGTAGTTATTTTGAAATAGTTTCACACAGTGTAAATGAGGTGACTAGTACATGATTATTCAATTTCATGTATTTAAAAAAAATGATATTAATCAAATAAATCTTTAAAACACTATTCCCACCTCATAGGTTTAACGAAATATTTGTAATGTCAGTAGTAGCCACGGAATCTAGATTTGTGCCCAGTTGATGACAATAGGCTCGCCCCTTATTGGATGGGACCTAATAACGGCGAACTGTGGGTGTTGTACTAGTAGCTACACCTCTGTCTAAACTTTCGGGAACTACTGGCGTTATGTTATTTTCAATAACTAAAAAACTCAACAAAATTGGTTTTTATGCTGCGTTGTAACGCTGCTACGGCGTAGCACTTCGTAGTAGAAAATCATCCCGTTGTGATACGACGTACATGGATTATTTAACGAGTTATGTAATGACACGTTCTACCGCTTGAAATTCTGGTTTGTTTTTTAAATAAGCATTTTAAAATCCAACACTGAAAGAAAGAGGTCTACAAAACACAAATCCATCTCAACATTCGTGTCTCTGCTGTATGCAATCTTTTTATCCATCTTCTTCAACGTTCAGCATTCCGATCCATTTATTACCTAACTACGAAATGTCTAATCGCGGACTTGTACTTAGGGATAATATGTATTTTCCCCTATAAAACTTCTTCTTTATCCTGTGGTTAGTGGCTAACTTGATGTCAGAGTTTTATTGCCATCCCCATGGGCCTCCGATAAAACTAACACTGATTGTTATAGTCACTTTGTCCGTGGGTATCAAGCCATCCGTAGGACTGTTTAATGGGTATGTTAGAGGTCTTGCGACCTTCCCAAAGATATGATTTATTACAATTTATTTATAAGGTGCCGTATAAGCACCGAGGTAGTTTCCACTGAGGTTTAGTTAAAGGCACAGTGAAGAGGCACTTTTGGTATTGGGAAGCGTTTCACCTGCGATTTAATATATACTACGCCGTGTAACGAAACCATAGCGCGATTCAGGAAATGAACATTTCAGGTACAACGCCATCTAGGGAGCTCTCAGGTATTATTCCGACTCAGCCCACGTACGACATGATCTTTATTATTTATAAAATCCAGTTAAGACTGGATTTTATAAATAATGATGGTGAACCAAGTGGCAAGGGGTATCGTATTATCCAGTACTAACTGGGTTATTGAGGACAGATACTCAATCGCTCCATACCAAGTACCTAACTAGGTACCTTCTGGTATTCAGCAAAATTCGGTACGGCTAGAAGCCGACTAACATAGAGAGGAAAAGGCTAGGCAGATGACTTATTCAATTCTGTTTTTCCAGAATTTGTTATTTAGGAAATCAGCAAGCTTCTTCGCTTGACTTCTGCATTTAAACGTTTTAAGCGTTTAAGTAATGCAGTACGTCTGTAACTGCAATAGTTCCGTCAATACGCAAATACTATAGTTAGCTTTTTCAATGGTACCATGAGCTGTGTTGGTGCTTACTACTAATGTTATAGTTACGACTACACAGCGTTGTTATGTTGGCACAGGGCACTGTACAACCACGAGCAATTAAATGTACACTTAGTAAAATATATAAAAGCGATTTGCTTGTGAAATAACGATTTCTACTTTGAGATAAGATCTATTTCGTAAAAGCATGGCTTCGAAAGTACTATGTTCGTGAAAACGTAAGACATTAATAAATAAAATCCCTAGTTGAAAATCACTTTTTCATGTTTCCATTCCATTGCTATTTACTGTACATGGTGCAGAATTCACCTTATTAATATTACTTGCTGACCCAACAAACATTGTTTGACAGACATGATTGATTGAAATCGAATTGATAGAATCACAAATGTACTAGAGCTCAGGAATTAATCAAGACTTAATTTATTGTTAAGTCTGAAGAGGCATTTGTTTTTTTTTATGTGGAAAGTGTTGGCGGAGTTTTGAAAAATGGCATTTTTATTTATTGCTTTAGATGTGCGAGATTTTTATTGATTTTGAATTTTGATGTGAGTAGCGAATGACTTCGCGCACTTCGCAAGAAGAATTGGGGGAAACTCATCAGGAGCTGGTCCTTTGCGTACGTCCAGACATTTCAGTCGGCTAGCAACCATGTCCTCTGTAAGTGAAATGTGACTTAAAGGATTCAGGCTTCCATATCAAAGAACTATTCGATGAATCAGTTTGCTGTTTGGGGTGAACATCGAAGAGAAATACTTTGTGAATAGTTGAAAAATATCGGTACTATTCTCAGTTACTTCATTGTTTAACATCATTTTTTACCCTCATTTATTGATTTATTTAACAATTTATGTACACACTAAATACAGAAAAGAAGAAAGGAAAAGAAAATAGGTAAAAAGGTGATGCTTATTTCTAAAGAAATCTCTTCCAGCATACCTGCGAAATGAGATGCTAAAAAAGATCATGTTTTATGTATGTCCAAAAGTATTTGGGGTTCGTTTTTATTGTAGCCTCTATTGTTTTAATATAGTTCATGTATGATGATTTGTTTAATGAACGACACCACTTCTTCAACAACCTAAAATAATCATAAAATCCATAGCGCTGTTGTATATTTTAACTCGTATTCTTAAGTTGTATGTTTACTTGAGTAGTTTGATGAGATCTTTCGTAAACCACGGAGGATGTTTGTTATTATTTACTTTATATGAGAAAGAAACACGGTTGCTTAAAGCACTCATGCCCTTATCGTAAAATATTTCAACCATATCGTCTGAGGTCACATAGCTTTCTAATGCGGTATTTCAGTTAATAGAGTCGAGATTTTGTGTTATGGCTTGGTAGCAGCCTTGTGGTAGTTACGGGTTGCAGTTCAGAGTTCTCTCAGAGTGTACATCTAAATTGATCAGTAGAGGACGGTGATGTGGTCTAACTAAGATAGAGGATCATTGCATTCGTTCACCTTAAAGTTGGCTATATTACCTAACTCGGTCTCATCCACATTTACTAACGTCAGCAAAAAAAAAAACAAATTTTCTATATTAGTTTTAACAACAGAGAGATTACAAAGATAACACCGGGATACTCTCTGATTGTTCCCGGCAATAATTGTCAATCACACTAAAATGTCAACCTCTGATAATAATTCAATCTGCGTCATTAACTAGATCAAACAAAACAAGCATTTTATTTACATAGACTTACCTACTCCCGCCCTCTTAGACGGTAAAAATGGTTTCTTTTCTTAGAACTTTCTATTCTTAATGGAAATTGTTTTAAGTGTAGGGCCCTTTTTTTACTGGTTTTGTAACCGGCAGCTTAATCTAAAATGTTTCAAATAGATCTTTCAAGCTTTATGTAGATTGCTTTACTTTTGTTTTTTATGGTGGTTTCATTAATTTGACAAAAAGTTACCGTTTCTGTCCGGACGGACTAGTGCAGGGAGAAGACACAATAGTGGAAATAAAGTGTCTCATTTTTGCATTAAGGACATCATTGCGAGGACGCCATGAATAAAAAAATAATAGATTTTGGCAGAAAACCAATAATGGACTTATTATATTAACACCAAACATCCTTGATATCAGGTGCAGGGACAATTACACATAACCGGTAGGACAAAATGTATTTTAAAAATAAAAAGAATACTGCAACTATTGGGAACAGGTCCTGGAATCAAAATTGCATGATTTCTGTTTTGTCTTGCATGTTACCAGAGTTATTGTGATCCCAGAGATATATGCCTCAGTATCAGCAACTTGACACAATTTGGGGGACGACAAAAAATATCTAAAGATCACAAATAATTTCGGATGTTTAAGATTTTCACTTAATCGGATACGTTTGTTACTTTAGCTTTAGCAGTTGGTCGACTCTTCACGTGAATCGATCGTTGCGCACCCAAGTAGGCCGCTTCAAACGAACTTTGGCAAAAATGGGGGATTAAAAATCCTACCGACACTCAGTGTGAATGCGGTGCTCCCCACCAGACAATGGCTCACTTGCTGGAATGTGCTATGTGTCCGTACATCTGTACATTATAGGACCTAAAGACATATACAGGCGCCGCGGCTTCTGTATATGGCGCCGCGATTAACGAGGTCACCTATTGGGCTTATCGTGGCTTATAATGAGTCGTACCATCGATAAGAATGAAGTAGAAGAAGAAAGAAAAATACTAGTTGCCACAAATACTGTTTTTGATGCCAAGCGATTCTGGTCCTTATAACTTTACTGTCCCATCTCAAAATTCCACCCTGTAAAAAAGGGGGGAAAACAACGCCAACTTGACTATGATTATTCCTTTATTTACACGCTAAGTATTGTTCCATTCGAAAAACGTAATAACTCTATGAGAATACAATTTATTTAAAACTATTTCCTTTTAAGTTTTTCTCTTGTACCCAATGCCCATTTACACAAATAATTATCGGCCACACTTAAATGCCATGCCTAAATAAACGCGCACTTTTTTTGCATTGCGCATCAATAGTTAGGCGATAAATGTAAAGTTAAACATTTTATAAATAAGTCGAAATCGTTAAGAATAGAATTAAATAACAATCTTATGGTATTTTACATTCAATGTACATAATGATGCAATAATTGTGTTCTAAAAGTTACATTATCTTTGTTGCAGAAGCATGCCGGGCGATATTATTTCTCCTGGAGCACAAGGAGTATTTAGACAGGTAACTATTCTAGTAAGGTAGGTTTATTTTTGGTTTTGAGTAAGTTATGTATAACAATGGTAAAAACATGTGAAAAATAATAATCGTATAATACGGGAGATAATGTTTTCTGATTATAATGTTTAATGTCACCACAAAAGGTTAATAAACAATTTTTTCCGTATTTTTTTCCTTTCTTTAGTCTAGGAGTATTTGTAGAAAATTAGTTGGTAGTTACACCACCAATCAATTGCGATACTTTTTATAAGTATTCTACTCTTTGATGGAAACAGGGAAACAGCAACCTGTGACGTCGCTTATTTACCAAATCAATGACTCGTCTATTATTGATTTCAGATCCAATAAAAACACCCTTTACAGTAAATAAATACATATATCGGGTTCAAAATAAAAAGTCCCTTAATTGATTTATTTACATGGACGGTACGGACATAAGTGCCCACAATATCCCCCATTAGTTCACAAGGCCTGAGGCCTACGCTGCCCGCCGCGCGCCGTAGCCCATTTCGCTACGCGCCACCCCCGTAGCCCGTAGGCAGCATTCCCAGTTTCTACGAATATGAACTATGTTCAACAATTTCAGTTCTTCCACATTTTTTTACCTCTGCTTTGCATCATTGTGTAGGTAAACCACCTCCTCGCGTCGTGTTCCTTATTACTGAGGGTCGTGATTCCCCCGAAGTGAAGCAATCTTCTGCTTGACGATGTTTCGCCATCTGTTCCCATCCCTGGCATTGTGAAGTGCATCGTGGAGTTTTAAGTCCAGCGATGAGCGAATTTGGTCCGTCAATCTTAGTAAACGAACCATAGAAAGTCTGGTTACATCAAATTTGTATTTTCAAGTCATCATCTTCAAAATTTGAAGTCGTTCTTACATTCATTCGCCCATTTAGTATTTCGTTGGCCATATTCAGTATTTTTGATACTACTTTTAATTAGAATTGATATTTGCTCCTCTAAATACATGTACCCACTTACAAAAATGTCCTCTGTTTGGAATCGAACTAGCTAATTAGGATTTGTAACACGAGTTTAGATATTAGACACTTAGGTACCTACAGCCTATATTCGGCGTAATTGAAGTGTTCATAATATAAATGCCGAAGTAAGTACATAGGTATGTAAGTAATGAAGTTACAATTTCGATGACTTAGTGCTATTTACCAAGCTCTGATTCATCAAATTTACACCGTGTGATTTAGATTTTTATTAATGTAGCAAGCTGACATTCGATATTTGTAAGTAAGTATACCTACCTACTTACTCGTTTGATTTGGTTTTATTAAAATTGTAAATCTCAATAATGCAGAAGATACTAATTTGCTTAAGTACCTAGATACTATTGTGGATACGTGGATACAAACGCTGTGATTCCGGGTAAATGCACAATAACATAGGTGTATTTTCCTGGTAGGCAACTAGCTATGGGTAAATAATTATGTAGGTACTTATTAGATTTTGCCCACAAATGCGTCTGCTCGAACCAGGATAAAAAGTCCTATGTGTTAATCCAGGATATAAACTACAACTATTTGCGTGCCAAACATCCAAATCCGTTCAGCCGGTTTTGCGTGATTGAGTAAAAACATCCAAACTTCTAAACACAAGCTTTCGCATTTAAAACATTAGTAGAATAAAGAACTGTAAAAATGTACCAAGTAGGTACCTATCATTAATAATGTATCAGGTATCAACGCCTCTGCCTATCCCTTCGGGGATTATCTACCGGCGTGATGTTATGTTTATTTATACTAACAATTTAAACAATAACCCTGCGTTTTCCCTTATACTGGATGTGATACCAAACAATTCAGTATCATGGTTCATTTGCATCCCTGCAGTCCTACTGCTATTATTGCGTTGCGCCTGCGGCATCGTACCGCAGCAACCCTTCCAAATTAGTCACCTTGTCCTCTTGACCGTCAAGTACGCGTTGTGACGTACAGCATGGCATGTCGTTCTAATTTAAATGTAGAACAACTTAGCACGTGTGGCATCACTGTGTAAGTAGATGGATTTAAAGAATAAATCTTCATGACTAACGTTGGCGTTTGAGGGACACGGCTAAATGGAAAATATGGAAAATAAATTGGAAAAATGGCAACCATAAATCAGTTGTGATTGTGAATGCTCCTAATTACAAAGGCTATAAGAGATGGAAAAGGAGATGGGCTCGTGTTAAAAGTTAAGCAACGCTTGCCAAGGTTGGTTCGTGGATGGGTAAACATCCATAACAACCAAGAACCTTCTTACCTCGGAAAGCATTTAAGCCGTTGGTCCCAACTGTGATTTGTGGTTGTTAAATAGTTGTAATGTGTATTCAGAAGCCTGAAAGTCCAATGGCCTGTTTTCCAAGTTGTTTGGTATTACCCAGGAGCTAAGTTGTGAATAAGCAGTCAGTCACTCCATGTAAAATACTGGTAATCAGCTCTATCCGGCTAGACTGGAAGTCGATCGCAACATTGTTGAGTAGGTACCTACAGTCATTAGATGGAAAATCTTATTCCTCATGGATGGAGGAATACGTATGGGGGTCATGTCCACTAATTATGATTATATTATGTCGAGGATCGCACATGCACTTGCGACCATGGCTAGTTGTGCTAGTAGAGTACTACCGTATACAGGATCGTCACCTGGCTCACCACCACAGGGCTCCAGCTGAGCACTCCAGCAGCGTAGTGCTTATGATGTCCAGTGTGAGTGTCACACAATGATGGAAAGCAGGCGCTCTCGGCCATCCAGTACACTATACATGAACGTCAGCTGAGAGCGCCGTACCAGGAGGTGGTAACCTGGCTCAATTGCAAAACCCTACCACCGCTATTTCAGCATGTTCCCTAGGTTACGTATAACGTCAATTTTATTTACATCATATAGAATTTTATTTTCGTACCAGAAACTAAGAGAAATATCTTGAAAATGCAACAACAATTAATTAAATAACATTACTATTGTAGATTATGCCATCTGTTAAGTAGTAGTTGTAAACTTTTTGACACTGGCTTACGAAAGTTTTACATTCAAAATCATAGATGACGAAAGAGCGGAATTTTGAAATAGCCATAGCCAAAAAAATAAAAATATTCGTCTCAAAACTCACTGACTCTAATAAAAATGCTTTTGCTACGAATCAATTATTATAATACCTATGTTAACTTTGTTTACCTTGCGGTTTACAGAAATCATTCGGAGCATGCGATCGTCAGAAAACCGCATTGTCGTCATATGCGCGAGCCGCTCGCCTGTCGATCGGAACAGCCGCGGCTGGAATCGGAAATTTATTCACTCGCAAAATGGCGACGGCTACTGCAAACAACTTGTGCCCGTGGCCCAATAGTCAAAAAGATTATGAATTACGAGATGTTATCGGTAAGTTTTTTAATAAACTATATATTTATTTGATCATTACACTATTGTTTGATGTTTTTGTTGTGTTATTATTCTTAGAAATCTTATTCGAGGTGACTGCTTGTATTTGGGTCCGTCTGTCAAATTCCATATGATCCACGAAATGTCAATGATTTTCATCGAGACTTCTGATTTTAGCATATAAATGTATAGTAATACCAAAGGCTACACTGAAAACAGCTGTGAACAT
Organism: Cerastis rubricosa; assembly: GCA_949152445.1. Classification (NCBI taxonomy): domain Eukaryota; kingdom Metazoa; phylum Arthropoda; class Insecta; order Lepidoptera; family Noctuidae; genus Cerastis; species Cerastis rubricosa. The sequence goes on along the minus strand of OX424523.1, from coordinate 16,903,096 downwards.
AAACGTGTCTGTAACAGCTAGGAAATTATTTAGCTTACGTACAAAATGATATTGTTCAATATAAAACATGGTCGAATGCCGCCACGAAGTTGAGTGTATATTGTTGATTACAGGTGTTGGGGCTACGGCCGTCGTTCACGCGGCTTACTGTGCACCGCGGGGTGAGAAATGTGCCATAAAACGTATTAACTTAGAGAAATGGAATACATCAATGGATGAATTATTGAAAGAAATACAGGTAAAATAGATACATTATTTCCAATAAATTATTTGAAAATTGTATGGAACTCACCTATAAATCATCATGTCTATGTGTGTATAATATTTTTGATTGTTTTTACCAGGCTATGTCAAGCTGTAACCATGAAAACGTAGTGACATACTACACTAGTTTTGTAGTACAAGACGAGCTGTGGCTGGTCCTGAGGCTCCTTGAAGGTGACTGTTTTCTCATTCATTATTTATACAAGCTAAAACTAAACATTGTACCATTTTTTTTTAAATAGTGTGATATGACTATAATTTTACTTAGTTAGTCAAATACAACAGGAAATATATCCACTGACAGGGACAGTTTTACCTGTTATTCATAATGTGTAGGCCACTATAATCTCCATTTTAATTAACTTCAACTTTGATATTTATCCAGTTGTTGGTATATCAATGCAATACCAATATTTTATAAATATGTCTGCCGAAACAAATGTCACGTGTATGTGTGACTCGCTCATTGGTGTAGTTGTCACAAACGGGACTGCTGATCGTGTGATCCCGTAATCGGTATTGGGTTTTTCTATTAGTAATTTCTCAGTAACAGCCAGTAGGAGCCTGGAATTTTGCCCGGTTGATGACAATAGGCTCGCCCTCTATTACATGGGGCTTAAACAGAATTGGCGGAATATGGGTGTACTGTTTTGTACAATTCTGCCTAACCCTTTGGGGATTACAGGCATGGTGTTATGTGTGTAAAACAAATTTTCAATAGTGTAATACTAAAGAACTTTGATTTCTGTATACTAAGGTTATTAATAATTTAATTTAATTTTTTCTATAAAACATCAACTAGCAATTTAATTTTTTGTATAAAAATCTTTCAGGAGGCAGTTTACTTGATGTGATAAAACACAAGATGAAAGTGGCAAACTGCAAGCATGGTGTATTTGACGAGGCAACAATTGCTACGGTTCTCAAGGAGGTTCTACGAGGATTAGAATATTTTCATAGTAATGGACAAATTCACAGGTATATATGAAATATTAACTGGAAAGCCAAAACAGCAGAATTGTTGCTATGTGTTTATTCTAGATTTTTTTTCATGTCATACCTATTCTGTAGATTCTGTGTATGTTGTGATGAAAATTAATGTTGAATTGTAATGCCTATGCCATTTGATGTCAGCATGTTTTAAATTAATTGCTATTTTTAGAACCTTTTATTTAGTTTCAGTAATCAAATCTTGCATGTTAAATTTGACCCACTTCCCGGTTTCCGATTGAGCTGTTAGAACAGTTTATATCCAAATTTAAATAAATTTGAATAAATTGATCATTTCGGACACATATTAAAGATTGTATATTTATAAATCAAGGTAAGGTAAGGTAAGGTAAAAATTTATTTGCCCAAGTTTCACTGACTAGACTAGTCTTACTTCGAAGGGTGCAATATTTCTAACTAATATCAAACTACTACAGTTATGAGTGTTTTATTTTGATTTTGTTGTTTTGTGTAATTTTGATTGAGGGACTGCCTGGTTGGTCTAATGGTCGCAATCGCGACTGTTGAGAAAGAGGGCCTGGGTTCGATTTCCGGGTTGGGCAAATTGTTATTGTCTGGTTTGGTTGATGGCAATAGGCTCGCCCCCTATTACATGGGACTTAAACATAACTAGCGAAATGGTGGTGTACTACTATTAGGCACACCTTTCCCCTTCGGGGATTACAGGCGTGATGTTATGTATTTTTAGGGTTCCATAGCCAAATGGCAAAAACGGAATCCTTAGCCTGTCTGGCCATATGTCACACAATCTTTTCTTGCATCGCATCGGCAATGCTGCAGAGTGCATCGTAAATGCTGCAGAGCGCATCGTCAATGCTGCAGAGCGCATCGTCAATGCTGCACAGCGAATCGTCTATGCTGCAGAGCATATCGTCAATGCTGCAGAGCGTGCCAGCAATGCTGCAGAGCGCGCCAGCAATGCAACAGAGCGCATCGTCAATGCAGAGCGCGCTAGCAATGCTGCAGGGCGCATCGTCAATGCTGCAGAGCGCGTCGTCAATGCTGCAGAGTGCGTCGTCGATGGTGCAGAACGCATCGTAAATACTGTAGAGCGCATCGTCAATACTGTAGAGCGCATCGTGAATGCTGCAGAGCGCATTGTCAATGCTGCAGAGCGCGTCGGCAATGCTGCAGAGCGTATCGTTAACGCTGGCGCATGCGATATCACTCCCACTCAGTTTTATAATAAAGTAATGCTTTGCGAATGCATGCTATATATTTTATGCTGTGTGTGCAACAATATGTCCAGTAGAGCGAATGCAAAATAGAATTCTGTGAAGTAGGTACCTGTAATAAGTATCGATGTTGTTGTTTGGTTCAAGTTACATTCAGTTGCTATAACTAGATCACCAATAATATTATTGCTTGCATTTCGAACCGCGAAATAAACCAATAATATTTGATGTAGTAAAAATATTGCACGAGTTTTTAATTTACAACATGGCATGTGTTGAATGTAGTTTTGTTGGCATTTGTTGAATGTTGTAGCAATAAATAATTGCTGTCCTTTGTTATTCTGCCCATAGACAAAATTATCCAAGTCTTTTTTTGTAGATAGTCACAATAGCACTTCTTTTCACAGGGATATAAAGGCTGGAAATATATTGTTAGGAGAAGATGGTACTGTACAAATAGCTGATTTTGGCGTATCTGCGTGGCTGGCCACTGGCAGAGATATATCCAGACAAAAAGTCAGACATACTTTTGTGGGCACGCCATGTTGGATGGCCCCAGAAGTCATGGAACAAGTGAGAGTTGTATGATTCTAACACTACTAATACCTTTTTGTTGTTTTTTTTTTGTTTTACTAACTCTTAGATAAGTATTTTATGAAATCATTCATCGAAAACCATTTAGGGATATCAGATATTTAGACCTTACTGGCTTCTATAACTGCAGGTTATGATGATGCACATTGAAAAATCCCACAGAAAAGATAAAAGTATCAGAGGACATATATGAGATTAACGTAATAAAACCCAAACGTCACATCAGAGTCATGAACGCACAAATTTCTGCTTGTTAGGGATTACATAGAACTGCTTATCATTGTTGATATGGAAACTTAATATCTGAACTGTGCTATGGTGTCATATTACTTTACGATATGGATACAGTATTATAGTATTTGTGACTTTATGAGAATGAAGTTAAAGTCGGTTTTCGTGTGTCTGTGTGGTCGCGTTGTTTTTCTAATCTATTCAACGGAATTTGATGCACTTTTCACCATCATAGAGAAGTTTAATAAAGAAATCTCCATATTTCATGAAATCGTAAAAACTATTCAATAGAAAAATTAGTTGAAAATAATGCAGAGGATAAATGCAAAGTAGGTTTTTAGATTTGCACTAATAATACCCAAATAACAATTATTACAACAGCTAATAAATTTCAGGACCATGGATACGATTTTAAAGCCGACATCTGGTCTTTTGGGATAACTGCAATAGAAATGGCGACAGGGACGGCGCCGTATCACAAGTACCCACCAATGAAAGTGTTGATGCTGACGTTACAGAATGACCCACCTAATTTGGACACTGGTAAGGTGAAAAGCATTTGAAATCCTAGTGGTAGATTAGTGATAAAAGATGTCCTTGTGAAATCGTATGTGAGTACTGTTGTGCTGCCCCCTATTTTTTTTAATCAATAATACACACATCTGATCTTGTTTTGCCGGGCGATCATAGTTAGATATTGCACAAGATTAGACAGGTTTGAAAGGAGAAAGGTTAGGCCTTTGCCCAGCAGTGGGACAGGAGTTGGCCAAGAAAAAAAAAGTACACACATATACGTTGCACATACACATACACACGTATACATATAAGTTGAAGCCTATATAAATTCAATTAAGTTTTACCGTGCACCAACATGATCGACAATGCATTACTTGAGTTGTTTCCTGGAACTTGGCTTGTCATAGTTTCAAATATCGAAAAGGTTTTCAAAATTCACAGCCTCTTTAACATAAATATTCTGCCCAGAGGTTGCACCGTACAGGGCAAAGTACTTCGATAACCCAGGTACTCTCCGCGAGATTGTCAGCAACACCAAGGAGCTGCTGGCCTTCCTCAGGGAACTAGGGTGCATCGAGTAATGTTTCCACCCTTACGCAAAATACGCGCTTTAGTCGTGGAGTTGCGGAAACCAGCCCGTTATACAATAAATTTCAACATAAATATTGCCACTGCCTTACATCGTATTAGTATATATATATAAAAATCAATTGTGGTTCTCGCTAAAACTCGAGAACGGCTGGGCCGATTTGGCTGATTTTGGTTTTGAAATGTTTGTCGTAGTCGCGGGAAGGTTTAAAAGGTGAGAAAGGTAGGGTAGATAGGTAGGTAGGGTAGGAAGGGTAGGTAGTAAAAAGGACATTGCAACACATGCTGGTTACAGCTAGTATTAGTATAGATTAGTATAGATATTAGTAATAGATAAATCAGAGATGTGACGTTTGGGTTTTAATGTTATTTTTATTTAATATTTATATTATTTATCACAGAATTTTCCTTTATCTCACATAAATGTTTTTATTTACAGGCGCTGACGAGAAAGAGCAGTACAAAGCTTATGGAAAAACCTTTAGGAAAATGATAATTGATTGTTTGCAGAAAGATCCTTCGAAAAGGCCAACAGCTACAGAGTTACTTAAACATCCGTTCTTCAAGAAGGCCAAGGACAGAAAATATTTAACACAAACTCTAGTCGCTATTGGTCCTAGTATGGAAACTAGGGTAAATAAGGTAAATTATGTGCTTACATAATTGTCTTTTTTTATCAGGATAGGTATCCTGTAATCCCCGCAGTTCAGAGGTACCTACATTTCGCCATTACGTTTAAGTTCCATGTAGGGGGCGAGTTTATTGAAGCCAACCAGGATAAATGGAGATAGATTCCATAGAAAAAACTACAACAAGTGTTTGTCTCGTTCAAGATAGTTGCCATTTTTGTTATTGATAGATTACTGGACAGCTTTTAATACATCAAATATGTGCGTTAGCCAGATTCTGTGGCAGAAGGCTGAAAGTGTAATTACACGAAATCCGCGTGCGTTCCATATGGAATGCCAACGCCGCCTCAACGGCCTGTTAGTTTTGAAACAATTATGTATAGATAAAGGATGCTTTTGCAGCTTATTAGTGGCGAGGCGCCAAATAACTGCAATACGAAGGCATCCTGGGTTAATATCTTTATAAATTTTGCAATAAACATAAAGGAGTATTGTAATAACTGGCGTTCTGTTGGTCCTACTTACCCTATGCGGGTAGCATGAATTTCTTAATGTAATAAAACATTGATTGACCTAGCACACGCTCATACGACTGGCATACGTAGTGTGCAGTTTGAGTGTAGAATATTATTTTAGAGAAATAAACAAACTTTTAATATTTTCTTCAGCTTTTAAATATTTATAAACCTAACCTAACCCAACACAAAACGCTTTTCAGGCAAGTAAACATTCAAAGGGTGCATCAGGCAAGCTGCACCGCACGGTGACCGGCGAGTGGGTCTGGAGCGAGGAAGACGAGGAAACCGCGGAAGCGCCGGAGTCTGACGATGAGCCGTCCTACAGCGAGGACCAGCGGCCTATGAATCAGTTGCAGAAGGCTGACTCCAGCGGCAGTGATAATGAGGGACATGATGTGAGAACAATACACATTAATATTAAGGACCTATCTCATTAGGACGTCATGGCGTCTGCCGGTCGCGGCACCAACAAAATATGTACAGTCGTATGGAGGGTATCTCACCTGCAATCTGTTGCCGGCAACCGAATCATCCGCTGGTGGCGCAACCATAAATATGTGCTATTAAGCGTCTAACTCACTTTACCGCCAGTTGCCAAATTTTTCTCCTTGGTAGCCCAAGGATAAGAATTTTCATTTACTACGATGTCCATTTTGAAACTGACAATCCTGGTCTTTGTTTTGGTGTTTCTTGCTTGGTAGTTCAAGACAACACGTTGGCGCGACCGGTGGCGCCGCCTTGGCGTCCTAATGGGATAGGACCCTTAATCTATTACGTTTTTAGTCACGAAAGAAAGAATAGAATAATTAAAATGTAAATGAAGATATGCTGAGCCAATCCCGAATACATTAGTATAAGGGCAGGAATTATGATGAGCCGCCTTTCATAACAACTTGATGTGGAGGTCAAATAGGCTGTTGTTCCATGTAAATTACTAGTTTTGGGGCTGTATGTGGTTAGACTGGAACCTGATTCCAACTTGATTATTCGTTTGATTGGAAAACAGTACGCAAATTAGTCGTCCTTCAGCAAGGGTGCCTCGCGGATCAGGTGCGCGGAGGTGCAATGATAGTCATGGAGGAAATGATATAATAAGAAGAGATTTTAAGTTGTAACTAGTATGATCATGAGCGAGTCGTTCAAGAGAGATGAAGTAGTGGTTGTGCAAAGGTGAAAATATATCGGTGATATAAAAACGAAGGAAATAAAGCTTCAGATATTAAGAGCGTTTATACCCTACGGCATTTCATACAAACTTTCAAGTCGTTATTTTCCGAAATGACTGAACAGATTTTGATGAAACTTCCTACGCATAAGTAGTATACATAAGTCTAAAAAGTTACTAAAAATATTTTCGAAATATCTTTTAAAAATGAATTTAATAGGAAATTTCTGTTTCTAGAGATAATTAAAAATCGGTCTTATTTAGCTGTAACATTATTTTTCGAAAATGTTTTTTAGGAACTTTTTAAACCTATGTATACTGCTTATGCGTAGGAAGTTTCATTAAAATCTGTTCAGTCATTTCGGAAAATAACGACTTGAAAGTTTGTATGAAATGCCGTAGGGTATAAACGCTCTTAATCTATTAATTCCAATGATGGACCGTTTTTAGTGATGGCCTATGAACCAGCTGCAGAAGGCTAATTCTAGTGGCATTGTTACTGCGATTGTAGTCGCCTTAAAAAGCGGTTTACATCAAAATAAAAACGTTTCCTAAATTTTACAGGAGCCACCCAAGCAGCCGAAACCTGCCCCAACTCCACAGGCTCCACAGGAACAACCTGCGCCCAACAATTTCGCGGTGAAACCTGCTGACGCAGACGTCATCAACTTAGTATTACGATTAAGGTGGGTGTAATACATACTAATATTATAAATACGAAAGTTACTAGGTTTGTTTTTACTAAACCGCTGATCGTATCGTAATGAAGTTTGGCAAGGAAATAGATTATATCCTGGGGAAGGACAAAGGCTATTTTCTTTCACACACCTGCACATCAAAGTTCCACACGAACCAAATCGCTGGTACAGTACATAATTTAACTTATTAAGTACGAATAATAGTAAATGGATCTTTTGGCGCATGGCCTTATTTTATTTATTTTTATTTTATTTTATTGTATTTGGGTGGCTTACAGCTAACAATACATAAGTTATAGTGATGTAACAACGACAAGCCATTAACAAGCCTCCACAGTTAGAAGTAAACAATTTAGTTGCACTACAAATTAACATAATAAACACTACGCATAATTTTAGGAAACAGAGTAAGAGAATAAACTTAATATTAAATTAGGTACAATATTAGATTAAGTACCTATTCGGAACTAAAGCGCCATCTTGTTTATTTAATTTCCACAAATGCTTACCAACTGCGCCAATGTTGTCAATGTCATTCAAGCGTCAGAACCATGTAGCACTTTAACTAGATTGCTATGTTCATCGACAATTTCTATATTGATCATACTAAAACATCTGTATTAATATTATAATTAAAAACTGCCTGCCTCGTTGGTCTAGTGGACGCAATCGCGACTACTGAGCATGATGCCTGGGTTCGACTCCCGGGTAAGGCAAATGTTGTGGCGTTTTCCATCAGGAATTTCTCTGTAGTAGCCACGGAGTCTCGATTTGTGCCCGGTTCTGGCAATAGGATCGCTTCCTATTACATGGTACTTAAACATAACTGGCGAAATGTGAGTGTAATATTTGGTACACCTCTGCCTGGGATCATCGGGGATGCAGGCGTGATATTATGTTTAAAAAGTAATTCTATCTTTCTGTTACTTTTCGCGCCTTGACGGTGGAGTGGATTTAGATGGAATTCTAAATGAACAGGTCAAAAGATTGGGTACGTTATAACCCGGACATACGGTCCCTTGGGACAATTTCCGACCACCACGCGGGCGGAGTCGCGGTCAAAAGCTAGTATACAATGTACGATCGATGACTGTAATCCGTCTGCATGGCAGGACTACAATTTGAACTACACAACCTTAACCTCACTGCACCGAAGTTTTATCCTCGTAAGGGCGCCCTAGTAAAACACAAAATAGAATTTTACTGGTCACGATAGTGTGCCACTCCGTTAAAACCCGACAGTACCTCTACACTTTAATAAAGATTTAATAACGCCATCGTGATCAGGGACGGCTTTAACAAGTTGGAGGACCTGGGCACTTGAGAATATGGGGCAATATACGATGCAAGAGCTAGCGTAGCGACGTCGACTTTTTTTGCCAACACAACAAATGGGTGTTTTGTAGCGGCGGAGAACTTAAATTTTAAATAAAATACATTTTTATTTTATTTTGATATCCATGTATGTGACGAATGTTACAGGAATTCTCGTCGCGAGCTGAACGACATACGTTTCGAGTACATAGTAGGCAAGGATTCGGCCGAGGGCATCGCGCTGGAGCTCGTCGGCGCTGGGCTGGTAGACCCGCACGACTCCGTGCCCATATCTCTCAACCTCGCCAAGTTACTGGACGCACAGTTTGGGCTCGGCGGTGTCACGCCGCCTAAGGCGGTCACATTCCATTTGGTAAGAATTCTTTGGAAAGACATTATATTTATTCAAGGGCTGTTCAAAATGGGCCTGTGGACGGTGAATAATGACGACAGACCGTGCCGACGGCGCGTTCGTGTTCCACGCGCGCCTCAAGGAGATGTCAGCAAATCGGAAGGGGTCCGAGAGGGCCGATGCCTGCCAGGGCTGCGGGTTGTTCGAAAGAGATACCGTGGCCTTGGAACACTAAGGGTTAAGAAGGAACCTTTGGTTTTAGTCAGTACAAGTCTGACACTCCCTTCCGCTCCGCCCAGACCGGGAGGATGGGAAGTCATCAAATGACCCCCGTCATTTGATGACTTCCCATCCGTAAAAACAAGGGCTGTTCAAAGTGAACCGAACCCCGTGCATAACCCAGAACGCGACTGCGCGACGCAAGTGTTTTAACGATTGAAAATTCTAGCATCACGGGTCATCCCTTAATCTCGTGGCCCCACACCACGACGCGACCGTATTTCGTCTCACATCCCATACGGGATTCGCTTTATTTTGCCAAGATATTTGTATTATATAATATTATTCATTTATTATATTATTGGGCTCGATCCCCAGGCCAAGCTACATGTCATTGCGTTTTGGCAATTTCTTTGTCAAATCTCGGAAACTGGATATGTGCTCAGTATCCAGTAGTGAAACGTAGGTGTTTTAATTCACCTGTGCCTAAGCCTTTAGTGAATGCAGAGTAATGCAGACATTATGTTATGTGATCCAATGACATTTGGCCTACACTTATTATTTTGTGGAGACTACAAATCTACCCAGAAACTGCCTCGTAGACCGGCCTCAAGTTAGACCTGCCGGCCTCAAGATCTTCGCAGGATCAGGGGGGTTACTATGACGTCTGAAAACAGTATTGTTTTATTCTTATTCCAACGTGGGAAAGAGACGGAGCTATAGAAGACATCTAGCCTCATGTCTTTCCCACTCTTTAAGACGTTATGGTATGGTAGGCCATCAGGTTGGATGAAAGTAACTGATGATCGAGTGGAATGGCATGTAGTGGCAAGGTCGGTGGGGCTTTCTTTCAGCAGTGGACTGCTATCTATCGGTCAGTGATGATTGCAGATGGGTCTCTACTCTCTAGGGTCACGTATCTGCCGCCTTCACGATTTTTTGTGTTTATAAAAAAGTTTTTTTTTCTGATTATTGATCTGTGTTGCAAATAGCAAGAAAACATTAAAAGCGAATCGTATTACTCCACTCCCAATATTCTGAACTCTTTTTAGTACAAACACTTTTATTTTGATTGTTTCTATTACAGAACTCGGTTGGACCCAATGAGGACTTCGACGAAAAAGCACTGATCGGATTTGCGCAAATATCAATAATTGAATAAGGACTTCAGGGTTTAAGAATATCGTGTAAGAGTGTGATCGGTGGCCGGCGTCTAGCTAAAAGTACTTGGATTTGTGTATGGTGCTAAATTGTGAAGAATTCATAAAATGACGGTAATTTAATTTCCATTTGTATATTATGTTAAAATTGGCCATTTATTTTCCATCGAGCCAAAGAATTTTAGTCTTAAAACTTAATTGACGTTTTAATGAGTAGTTGGTAAGATATTTGTTGTTTTGTTACATCTTATGCGTTTGCATATTCGTAAAGTTGAAATTGTTTTATTTATTTATAATTATTGTATGAGTGAGTTGCCGTTTAAGCCACGAAAATCCGTAATTTCTGAATGTTTTTAGAACTAGTTACTACTTTTACCATACATATCTTCACGTGTTCCTTGCATCGTAGATTTAAAAGCATCATTCTGTATTTGATATTCAACTGGTTTGATTATGTAAAATTTCAATTGTTTGAAAATAACACGAAACACCCGTATTACCTGACAATAACCATAGATAAGTTATATTAAGAAGGAGTTTCTATTAACTCCGTCTTATTATTTGGTTTTCAAAAAATATTACATAATAAATAATGTACAAAGAGTAATCACTCTTTCTGTGCACAGAAGGAAGCAGCACGAACCGCAGCATTATTTATTTATACCCATTATATAGTTTCTACAAATGGTGTAAAATTACTTTAGTACCATTGCCATTGTAAAATAAAAGTCGGTTTTTGGAGTAGGAATTTACACCTCAAATAAGTTGACCTAAGATGACCTGATATAAGATTAACTGAATACACAAAAACACACGTCTAATCTTTAGCACTTTTGTATTTTTATGAATAACGATCTGAATTTTCAAATGTATTTGTAATAGTTAGTCCAGTGGTGGTCAAATTAAATTAAATTTATTTACATTCCTTCGTTATCGTTGCTACTTAATACATTTTAGTTTTAGAGGCTTATTATCAAAGATAATTATTAGGTTAATCTATAAACAAGCAATCAAAGTGCAATTTTTTTTTAATACCAAAATTCTTCCTTCTTAATGACGGATTAGCTCAGTTTGGCTTTTGAAAAAAAGTAATTTAAATGGCGTAAAAGACAATATGACGGTCTTTGTGAATATCTCCTTTATGGCAATAAACTTAAAAGGTTCAGTTAAACTATTTTATTGTACCTGTAAACTATCAGTATTATTTGTCACTTGAGTAAGTGAACTTTTTCAGTTATCGTCATACTCGACAAAAATACAAACTGGTGTCGCTCTTTCTTATAAATCGTTCTTGTTATGTTGCGCTTAAAAAAGTTCCTACATTTATGTAACGGTCACCACTGAATAGTATTTATATTAATATATCGGTAGTCTGTATTTGCATTCTGTATTACTGATAAGTTTATTATAGCGCACGATACAATATGTTCTAATATCTGCACACTTATGTTAGGGTGAAAACTAGTACCGAAGTTAAATTGCTTGTTGAGAGATCTTTTGGGATGCTAGTCGGTAACTAGTATGGCCTTTGTTTTCATGGGATCAGCTCTGTCGTAGTGGCGCGGGCGCCATATCGACGCATGAGCAAAAACCCTTTACGACGTACACACTCAAAAGAAATGTTGATTTCAGTGACAATTTTGCACCTTGTGTAACTCGTATCTTATTATTGTTATTACGTACCAGTAATATAATTTAAGTGCAGTATTAAGACTCAAATTATGAAACTAAAACGGCCATATTGGAAAGTAGGTATTAATACCGATTCTATTAGATCTCTTTTATTTTAGTTATATTATTATGTCTAATAGAATCAGTCCTCTTGGCCTACCAAGAATTTATTATGAATCGTCTCGTAAAAGTAAATACAGGATTTTTAAGTATTATTTTGTACGATTTATTATTATTGCATGATTTATTTAATTATAAAACATCAGATGTACATGCGAATTGCATATACAGGGTTTAAAAAATAACAAAAAAAAATTGTTTGTTAGTTTAACCTTTCCGTCCCGCGCGTACCGAATTCGGTACGCGCGGGCGTTACCGCTGATCCTCGCCGTACCGAATTCGGTACGCCGAGGATCAACGGCGCACCGGCAAACTTAAACGCTAATATTAAAAAAAGTAAATTTCTAAATCGTTCTGTCAAAATTTACCTCTATGGTCAACTAGTAGTCGATTCAAACAAAACCAATCGTTAGTAATACTAAACGGCACAACATTATTAAATTTAAAAAAAAAACTCGTCTATGTCGAATGTCAAACGTCAATGGCAACCCGTGTTATTATGTTCGGAAAAGTGTTGTTTTTGTGAGATATACGTTGTAAAACTTTGGTAAGTAAATGTATAGTATGTTATAAGTGTATAATGCAACTTTTTAGATAGTCATTTGCTTGAAAAAATAACAAAAAAATTATGATTTGAGCCAACAAAAAATCCTTTGTTGTGAAGTTTGTTATTCGAAATTAAAAAATATAATTTGACTCTTTAACCATGTAAAATGGTCTTGGAAACAATAGTAGCAAAGAAAAAATAGTGATAATTCATTATTTCATGTATTCGAGGCATATCTATTCATATTTATTGATATTTCAAGTATTTTCATGCTTTGAACAGCGGAATTCTAAAATGGCCGATTCTAACAAGAAGTTTGAGTTAGGATCTTATAAGAATAATATATGTAGGACTCCTAAAAAACACTGTCATTAGATTACTTGTATATTTGTGTTGTTAGATATAAATTTTCGTGTAAATTGAATGAGTAGTTTTACCAAACAAAAATAAGCAACGAAAACAGACGTATTTGCTGCGATCTCTCTCATATCTATGGGATATGTATAATTCTCAAGTAGTTCTAAAAGAGTTGTTTATTATTAATAAATGGCCCCGTTCATCACGAACCCGACACTGTTTACCGTTTAAGATTAGAGCTAATATAACTCGAGTTATAAGTGTTTATCTTTACGATATCGGATGACTCACGCGATGGCGTAATCAAGTGGCCCCCGAAGGGCTACACGCGGGGTTTTACTGTTCGCGCGAAAGGATAGAGAGGTTAAGTTTGCTTGGTCATGTAAATTTCAAGACTGAAAAGTCTTTGTAATGATCTTCGTTAAGTAATGTTCCAAGCGCAGAACAGTAAAGAAAGTTAGAAAGGGTGTCGATTCTTCTTGTGTTGATCCTCGCTAGTTGCGCATATAAATATTACAAGTCATTTTTATAGTCATTTTTATGTATGACCACTTTAAGTGTGCAATTCAAGGTGGCGTTGCTTGTGAATAAAACTTGCATCGAAATGTCAAATTTGGTACATTTATTTGAGTTCTGTGGTTTCCCGCCAGATAAGTTGGTAGAAGAACATTAATCAGCTTTCAGTCAATAAGAAACGCTATTTGCACCAATTAAAAAATATCACGTCGAATTGAAAACCTCCGTTAACGTTGGTTAAATCTAACCTTTTCCAAAAGAAATACGGATGCATTTACTACGTACCGAATATGACAAAAAAATGCACGAAATTGCGTGCAATTTTTGGCATTTTAATTTGAGTTGCCGGTCAAGTGACATTTCTGCAATTATCATAGTTTAATGAATTACTGAAATCAGTAAAACTGCGAATGGGGTGATTATGTTCGGACATATTTATGCCCGAACAAAAATTATGATATATGCGTGCAAAATATTTCTCCATAAGTTTAAACTAGTTTAAAATAGTAAATGTTACTCTAATTAAGGTTATTTTAGCTTAGTTGGCGCTTCTTCAAACTACTCAAGCAGCTAATGCGAGCGTTCGCGTTGCTTTGAGAATTTGCACAAAACTCGGGCTCGCCGCCGCACACATAGCCTTTCCAACCTTTTTGCTGTTCTGTGATTCCAAGTTTAAAAGCATTTTAAATTCAGAATTCTAGTATTATGTTAATGAACATTCTCGATGAATAAATTAGCAATTAGTTGTAATTTTAATTAATATGCAATTATCGTTTCTCATTCATTGTTTCTGTCCATATACGGTATCAGTTCACCTTATTTCTATTATATTTATATTATTAGTAGATTGTGCCCCTAGCTGGACTTAAGGATTTAGTTACAGCCTGTACCTTATCCTTGTTTTATCGATATGTGTTTAGTATGTGCCATCGATGACGTGTGAGCGATGACTGCAGTATTTCAATAGAAGTTCGCTCGAGGGGCACGGCCTTGGTGTATCTTAATAAGAGATTGTTAAATGTATGTACACTAAGAACTTGAACAGACCTATTCACTCGGATAAGCATTTTTGCACTGTGACTCTGAAACAGCTTTGACTAGAGTAAAGAATGTTTTCTGACCCACACAAAGGTAGAAGGAAGATAGTGATAATGTCAGGGGCGCCGGGAGCAGGGTGCAAGGGGGTGCACTTGCACCCCCTTGTCAGGAAAGAAAATATACAAGGTGTAAGGGACACCGACGCGAAAACGCTTACCACGTAAGCAGTACGTCATTTTGAACACCTTGCATAGAAATTTATCATCGGAAATTAAAAAAAAATATCTGCTGTTTCCTACGTACTACTTACGTTTGGGCAGTGTTCCTCACGGTCAAAATGTATGGAACGTATAGAAAAGGGTTATATTTTATATTTATAAAGTTAGTGTATTAATAAAAACTTAAGGTTGCTGTCCAAATTTGTTCATCACCTTAAAAACGAAGTCAATCAAGTTCGAGGTGGGTGCTAAAATTTTCAAGCTTGCTACGCTCGCTCTTAAATCCTATTTTTTTTCGGTTCATAGGCTTTTCTGTAGAAATCGACGATGTTTCTCCTTGTACGAATTGACAAAAGAAAATCTAACACATCCGAGGTGGAGTGCAAAAAGTTGCAACCCTTCTGAAGATGTACCCCCCTGGAAATAATCCTACCGGCGCTCATGGATATTGTACTAGCAAGAAAGCAGCAGCCACCAAAATAACGATGTACACGGGCGCTTGCAAGTGTTCTTTCTCACAGTAAACGGACAGACATAGCAAGACTTTCTGCAAAATGCGAATCCAGGCAGACGGGTCTGGTTCAGCCCTAAATAGGCTGGCCTAATGTGTTAGTAGGTAAATAATGTTGCATCAATTATATTGTAATCATTGGTGATTTGGTAACATTGCATGAGGCGAAGACTGTTTGAACAAATTGACTGTAGACATGATGTTGTTTGGTGATATGATCAATAGGTGTACGATTTGATTTGTACATTGTACAGACAGCGTCAGTATGAGCTAACCCCTCTACAGTCCGGCCGAGTACGCCAGGGAGGTAACTACTTAATCACGCTGTCTGTACCTGTAAGACGGACAGAAAGACATAAAAAAATACAGCTCTTAGTGAATATGAAAGTTTCACTGCGTTGAGCAACTGTAGGTTGCCTTATTTGGAGCAACCCTCTCATTGGAAAATAAATGCTGGTTAAAATCAATAGCTCTGTTCACAACGGCTGTTTTTTTTTTACACGACGGCTTTCTTATTTAGAGACCTAATAGATAGTAAGTCATTTTGAAGTATGTACGAAGTCATTTGACTTGCCTATATCCTAATGAGATTGGTGTTGTGTATTATCATATCGTATTACTAGTAATAGTTATTGCTGCTTTTTAAAGTATTCTTACACCATCTACAGGCTAAAATCTCGTCCATAGGTAGCTAATTTTAGTCTTAACTTTTACATTATATAAAACATGCTCATTTATTATGTAACTATTTAATTCAGGATAATCTGGTACGTCCACTTTAAAATTAGAATTTAATAAATGTCAGTAAAATGTGGCAAAATCTATCTTTGACATAAATACGGGCCATATAACGAACTTAGAACTGTTTACAATAGGTTTCTCTAAATGATAATTTTTCCATTACACACATAACGTCTTCCTTTTGCGGTTTGTTTTTATATATATATATTTATATATATATGTATGTGAGTATATGTATGTGTGTGGAGCTCGTGGCTAAATAATAAGAGCCGCACGGGTCGATCTTTAAGGTTAAGCCGTGCTTGCCGAGGTTGGTCCGTGGATGGGTGACCATAATTACATATCGAGTTTCCTCCGTGCCTCGGAAAGCACGTTAAGCCGTTGGTCCCGGCTGTCATTTGTAGATCTTTGACAGTCGTTACGAGTAGTCAGAAGCCAAAAATCTGACATCCAGTCTTACTAAGGGGCATCGTTTTACCCAGTTACTGGGTTGTGGAGGTCAGATGGGCAGTCGCTTCATGTAAAATACTGGTACTCAGCTGAATCCGGTTGGACTGGAAGCCGACCCCAAGATAGTTTGGGAAAAGGCTAGGCAGATGATGATGTATGTATAAGACGGCATTCATTACACTTATGGGTACTTCTTCTACGTCGTATCGATTATTCCTTTAGTGTTAGATGACCTTCGATTATAATTCGGCCACCTCAATACAATACAGGTACTACATACAAGCAATAGGTACTCATTCTTTCTGAAGCTAGAATAATAATAGATAGATATATATGTACATTGTCTTCCAGTCCCTTCTACGATTTTTTACCTACAGATGTAGTTATCGATCTTTTAATTTTAAATTGTCAACTGAATAAAAACATTATTTATAAAAACCAAAACAAGTAATAAATTAAAAATAAGAGCTGCTTCATTGCCTACTCTGTAAACCGCTGCCTTTGCCCCCGGGAAAACATGCGTCATACTTGTTATGTCAAATAGTCTTCTTTTATTAGCCGAAAGATTCCGGAGTTCTCATAGTTTAAATAAAAATGTTTATCTCATTTCTGTTTACTAATGATGCTTATAATTCCCAGCAGATATTATTGCGCTATGTTGTGCCTTCCTATGCTATCTCCGTTTGGCGTTTGGACTATAATAATATAAGATAAAACTAACCCCGCTATGCATGACTCATGAGCTCGTGACGAATACGATAATTAGATATTTGATATGATGACGCAATCTCAACAGAATCCCTTCATGTAGATCAATGTGAATATTTGTTGTTTGACATAGCACTCACAACTAACATTCATAGTTAATAAATAATCTTATTATTAGTACTTGCGATGTTAGCTCCAAAGAGTGATCGTCAAAAAGCGCGTATGTTCAAAAAATGTTGGAATAAAATCTATCAATATATCTGTCTATCTTAAATTATAAACGACTCCCGATTGAATGGAAAATGGCCCATGGTCCTTTGTGGCTGGTAATTATTAACAATGACTTATTTCATACAATTGGTCTAATATTTAACCTCATAAAAAAACGTATGTAGGCGTAGAATCATCGTATATAAAAAAAATCTTGTTTTTTTAAATTATCTTGAATGACACAGTGCGATAACATGATGTTTTTTTGTCCTTGAACTTAGTAAAGTTATGGTCTAATCGAAACGATTCAATGGAGACTTTAAAAGAATCTTTGCTTTACACTTAAAATCAACGCGTAGTCTGAGGCTTTACCCTGGTTAGTCTGTCAAATATGAATAGAAATTATGGCCATACATATTTGAACTTTTGACCACCGATAAGCTGAGAAAATCCAAAATACCTCAGCCATTTTTTAATAAGGTCTCTATTCTCTATTTCCAATAATCAGTTTCATGAATACAAAGCATCCCCGTCCATATATGAAAATGGGGTTACGGGGGGGGGGGGAGCTTTCTTTACTATTATAAGACAAAATCACATATGTAGGACGTATTGGAGTTTTACCTTTGGTCATGGCTTAGTGCCCGAGTCGGACGAGATTGACTGGCTCGAATCTGATGGACTACCTACTCTAAAACTATTAATATCTATTGAACGGGGACTGAAATATTTCCCTTGTGTTCAACACTAGAGTAAAGGTTTATCAGCCAATAATAACGGTTCACTCACAGAGCTCAGTTTTGTACATACTCGAGCCAGTTAACTTCGTGCGTCTTACCACGTCGCCTTAATCACTAACTAATGTCACCTACAAGTGAGCGGTTAGGCGTAGTGGGGAATCCCCGAATTTATTTTTGTACGAGAGTGAAATGAGACCATCTGCTGACTATAGCTAGCTAATAAACTAAACTTTATATATTTGTAATTGTGATTGATAACTGATTCTAAAACTTTTGCCTTTGCATTTTATATATTTCTAAGGATTAAGGTACTTTACCTATTCAAAGATTTTGCAACCTGTATTATAAATGTTAATAGTAAGTGTTGTCTTTTCAGTGTTTTTATATTATTCGGATATCTGATTAAACTATTGATGTTCTCAAAAATGTAAAGGTAATTGTTTATCATGGTTATTATGTATCTATGTGAAATTGTGATGTCAAGTTTATGCGAATATTGGTTCCAACGAGCCCCTTATACCAGGCATGCCTTTTAAGTTCTGTCGTTTACGTATTTGCCGCCAATTTTGAATTTAGAACTTTTCAATTGAAACAATTTGGTGGTTTTAAATCCGTCAGGTCATTTACGAAAATTAATGTCACTAAGTAAAAAGACCGTGCAATAATTTTCTATAATTTCCGAAGAGTCTTAACACGGCTTTAGTGTTTCGAAGAGCTAATATCTGTGTTCCATGATGAAGTCCCATGTCTGCGGACTGTCGAACGCTGATATTTAGAATTCCAGCGTGGACATACCACTCTTAGTGACAAATCTTGTCAAGGACGTCCAAAATCCGCTTTCACTAAAGATAACATCGTTGCTGTGAGACAACTAATCCTCGAAGATCGTCATGTGACATATCCGGAGTTAGAGGCGTTATTAGATATATCAGGGACAACCATTCAGAAGATTTTGCATAACAGTGGTGACGAATCTTGGGTTATGCATTAGATCCGGATTCCAAACAACAATCCACAATCTGGGTCTTCTAAGACGAGCCCAAGCCAACTAAAGTTGTTCACTCTCGAAGCGCTTCAAAGAAGATTGTTCGTGGCGAAAACCGGTCATGTTGCGACGATTTTACTTGAAGATCGTAGAACGAATAATAAAGAGTGGTATACCACAGGCATCGCCGGACTTCGGAAATCTACCCCAAAGCGACACATCATCCTACACCATGACAACGCAAGCTCACACAACGTTCGTCAAACGATTGAGTATTTGAAGCAGGAATTGTTGACCATCCTCCATACAGTCCTGACCTAAGCCCTAACGATTTCTTTACATTTCCTAAAATTAAGAAAACTCTTCGTGGTCAAAGGTTCCAGTCCGGTGAAGAAGCAATCGACGTTTTCAAATCAGCCATATTGAACATCCCTACTTTGGAGTGGAATAAATGTTTTAATAACTGGTTCGAGCGAATGTATAGTGAATGTATGGTGTACTAAACTACGTGGATACTTTGAAAAACAATAAAAAGTACTATAAGGTTCTACTTGTTTTTTTTTTGTTCAAACGACAAAACTTAAAAGGCACGCCACGTTATACGTAAGTTGTAATTATTATGCCAATGTAATTATGGAATCTCCTAAATGCACATCTCTTTAATTTCCAATGTACCTTAATGATTGATGTAAGTGGTGCCTGAAATCGCACAATGTTAAGTTGATTATGTTTCTGCGTCGCATTATACATTTCATTATCTTAACGCTTATGTAACTTACTTTATAGATGGTAAACGAGAAATTACGTTATAACATACCTACTACTTGCAAGTATTTTAAACACGGTGATTGGTAATCGGGTAGACGGACTGACTGAGAATTGACTAGACCTAATTTGCAACAATTTTGATCCTGATAACTTGGGGTCCAAACTGGATGGTTTCCAAAAATCAATAATTGCACCCAATCACAAATCACCCTGTGTAGCACTGAATAAATTTTTTTAAGTACCATTTGAGCTCCGTTTGTGCTATGCAACAAATGTCCTGCGTTATGCCAGCAGAGAAATCTTGTCGTATAAATAACTATATTACGGTAGTACTATTATTTATTCTGTGACAATATCGCCAGACAATGGTTGCTTGGTCAGTGCGAAGCTTTATTGTATACAATCAGTATCTTTAAGTAAGTGGAGTTAATGTGCAGAAGACAAAATTCGGTAATAAATAAACTGTAAAGAGAGGACTTCCTTTTGTTTTTATTTCGTACTTTAAAGAGCTCGTTGGGTCGACGATATCGTCAAATTCGCGGGAAACACCTGGATAAGGAACGCACAGAACCGGGAAGTGTAGCAGAAAAATGTGGAGGCCTACACCCAGCAGTGGGTGATTCCGGGCTTTCCGGATATGGTGATGATGATGATGGCCAGTGACCCGACCCTGCTTCGCACTTATTTTATGATTTAGCAAAACAAAGAAAATAATTGTCTATTGAACAAGCTTCTTGAATAAATGCTCTAAATGAAGGTGAAACAGCTTCAAAATCTGTTGCGAAATTCAATAGAACAACACCGAACAAACAGACACCAAAAGCGACTTTATGTCGCTAGAAATCCTTATTTCAAATATCGTTTGATGGTGCAAAATACATCGTCTGCGTAGCCTTTTATTATTGTTATGGGGTTCGGCTTCCACTTGGGCCACTGAATACCTGTAATGACTCTCAAAGATCTACAAATGACAGCAGGAATTAACGTGCCTTCTAAGCGCACGGAGGAAACTAGGTATGTAATTATGGTCACCCATCCACTGACCAACCTTGGCAACCGCGGCTTGACCTTGAAGATCGATCCATCATCATCATCAGCCTATAATGTTCCCGCTGCTGGGACACAGGCCTCCTCTCAATGAGAGGAGAGTGGCCTGTAATCCACCATGCCGGCGCAGTGCGGGCCACCGCTGCTCGCTGAAGATCGACGCATGTGGCTGTTATAATTTAGCCAGCCCTATTCAGGAATAGTATCCATGTGCGTACTGGATTTTTTTATTTACCCTAAATTGATGGGCAAAGGCTTCCCCCAATTTCTTCCAGAAATTCTATTTTTGAGATGGCGTAGTCGCATTCAGATTTAAAAATAAAAAATGTTGTATAATACATAATATTATGTGTGAGGAAGCATCAACATATGCAACTGTACAACTTGACACCAAATAGACAAAGAGCGAGGTTTAATGTTTTCAAAGAAGTTTTTAACACCGTTGCTCGTAAAGCTGATGTAATTCCACCGGTTTTAAATATGTAAAGCGGGTCATAAAAAACGCGTGTGTTACCAAAGCAAATAGTTAAGTTATAGTCCATACAAATTCCATAACAGTATTATTTGCCATTTCGCGCGCTGTTGCTATTCAAATTTCGAACTAATCGCCGCGCGGCGCCAGTCAGTCAGTAGCACGCTGTTAAAATGGCGGGAAAGCAACAGTGTGCATTCACAGATTCAGTTTATTTAAAATAAAAAAAAAACAGTTTATTCGGTAATTTAAAAACTTGGCTGCGTGATCTAACGTCTTTGCCAACATTTTCACGCAGCTACGGCAGAAAATAATCCTCGCGCCATTTTTCTCAAATTTTCTTTTCTTTGTACTTGTATTGTGTAAATTTAAATATGACAACTTTCAATAATGAAGAAGAGCCATATATTACTTCAACTCCACCGGATATACTTACAGAAGCGCGAACCGCATGCGACAGCTTGCTGCCGTCAATATCCAAAGACAGATACATAACCACGTATGAAAATTTTTTGAAGTGGAAAAACATGAAAAATGCCAAGTTATTTTCCGAAAATGTAGTTTTGGCGTATTTTAATGAACTAGCTAGTAAATATAAGCCTAGCTCGTTGTGGACAACATATTCGATGCTGAAAAGTACCCTCAAGATGAAAAATGGTGTCGATATTAATTTATATTCAAATCTCATTGCATTTTTAAAGAGACGCTCTGATGGTTTTATAAAGGAAAAATCTAAGGTACTGTCATCAAATGACGTCGAAAAGTTTCTAAGAGATGCTCCAGATAGCCAGTACCTGGCAACTAAGGTCAGCTTGCCTCCTTATTTTATGTATTGATCTACCTACTGTACATACTCTTTTACATATTTTTTAACGACCGTCTGTAAGCTAAGTACCTATACCTTATCTTACACATTTTTATTTCTTTTCAGGTTGCGTTAATATTTGGTATTAATGGTGCATGTAGACGGCAAGAGCTTCACAATATTACCACAAATGACATTGAAAATCAAGGCAAAATGCTTTTAATTAAAATCTCAAACACTAAAAACAAAATAAGTACCCCGATCTTTTATTATCAACGGCCCATTTTATGACGTGGTCAAAAAATATGAAGTTCTGCGTACGACTAAGGCAAAAAATAATCATTTCTTTCAGAATGACCAAAAAGGTAAATAAAAAACATAATTAAAAAACCAACTACAACTACGTATCATTTTAATAATTGTAATTTCACTAACTGTTTCAATAATTAGAAATGAACAAAATATAAAGTGTTTTATTTTTCTGTTTCCTCGCAAATGTGTTAAAAAACGTCGTACGTTATACGTGCGTATTGGTTATAACATGCTCGGCTCAATTACGCCCTCGCCTTCGGCTCGGGCTGAAATTCCGCCTCGCATGTTATAACCATCATAACGCACTAATATCGTAATGTACTATTAAGCCACTATAACCTAGTAATTTAAAACATAAAAACATGAATTTAATTGAGAGTTTATCTCTCTCGGACATTTCTAAAGACTTTAGACCGATAAAACTAGAAGTATATTACACATTAATAGAAATATGTATTTTTTCTTGGTCATTTTTTGTCGATCTAGCTCTTGGACTATACCTTACTAATTGAACTCATTATATCTCCTAAACTAAGACCCGACTAATCTGTAACTTGGCGACAAATTGTGACGAATTGGCGACAAAATATGGGAGAAAACAGATCTTCGCTAGGTGCCCTAGTTTTTGAGATATAAATGTGGCCCTGCTGGGGAGACTCTCCAGATCGGCCACCTATAAAACCTTATATCTTTTGAACCAGTGACCGACAAATTCTGATATTTGGCGACAAATTTCGACTAATTAGCGACTAATTTTTTCCCTATCCCTGATGGTGGCCCTGCCAGAGACAGTGACACCAACTCCGCAACAAATTTTGATGCGGTTTTCATCAATAGACAGAATAATTCAAGAGGATGGTTTATATGCATAATTTATCCCTGAAAAACAGTAAAATTTCCACGCGAACGAAGTGGCGGGCAGCAGCTAGCTAGCTAGCAGCAGCGTACATTATAAAAGAAAAGGACACATTACATTTAGCTTCTAAATCTATAACTAAAATAAAAACAAGATAAACCTCACTTATAACGTTATCCCGCAAAGAGCATAACACAAGCAACGCTTCTTGTGGCATGTCACTGTGCTTAATCCGTAGAACATGATGGAGAACGCAGCTTTGCCATACGTGCGTCGTCGCAACGCATCCTCTGGCAAATCCATTGGCTGTCTGCACCGGACGTTAACCTTACCTGTGATTTGGTGTATTGTATAAATACCTAACTGACGAAATGTGAAATCGTTTGTCTACCTATCCCTTTGTGGATTACGCGAGTGATGTTATATTATGTTTGATGAAAGTCGATCTTATCGCTGCAGGTCAGGGGGTAGGCAGATTAAAGTATAAATAGTCGATACTGTTCAGTTCGTCATCATTAGATGACGAACTGAACAATCAACCTTAATATGAGGTGGAATGGGGAAAGCTACCTATGTAGGCGAATCGCCTACATAGGTAGCTTTCCCCATTCCACATTTCCCCATTCATAAATTTATTGGAATGCTATCGCCTAAGGCGATAGCATTCCAATAAATTTTCCAGAAGCATACAGTTCGGGTGGAAACAATTTGTCGTAGGTACCAACAATAACCTACGGTCAACGGCGGATCCAGGGGGGGGGTCATGGGGGTCATGACCCCCCCCTGAGCTGGTTCCAGGACTTGGTTGGTGGACCACTAAAAAATAAATAAGCCTTTTATTCCATGCAAAAAGTAGGATACATACATAGTTTAAAGAAAAAGAAAAATAATGTTTTTAATTTTACGCGTATTTCACTTATTTTAGAATGTTCAATTAGTGGTGGACCACTAATTGAACATAATGATTTTAATTATATATTTTATTCGGAGCCAGGACATACCGCAGTCAATTTCTGATCTTATTTTAAATTGTGACATGTTTCTTACTATAAGTTTTTTTTTTATGTATTATGGCTACACTACCTGTCAGTGTAGCGACAGCAGAAAGGTCTTTCTCTACGTTGCGCAGAATTAAATCGTGGCTAAGATCTTCAATGGTTGAAGATCGCCTAACCGGACTGGCACTTCTCCACGTTCATAAAAACGTACCCATTGACGTAAATGACTTAATAACGCGTTTCGGGAGAAGACGTAAAAGAAAAATTGATTTTGTATTTTAAATAGGTATATGTATTTTGTCTGTTTCTATTTTGTTTGTTGGAAACCCTTGTCGTACCACCTCTTCACTTTTGCGGAGTTTTGCGTCATACCCGTCGGCATTCCTCTAGCTGTTATGACAAATCATTCACCACGGTTATGGAATATACACTGTCGAGCAATGAAAAAGTTCCACACACAAAATGCCGACAAACACCTTAATATCTCCTAAGACCTAGAACCTAACTTCTTAAATTAAAAAGCATAATGAAATCTATTTTATTATGCAAATTAAACTCTTTTTAAAAACTCGCCTTTTTGAAGCCATGGATAAAAAAGTAGAAAAACTAACATTAATACATTTGTTTCGTTTTGCTTTTGATTTCATCCTTGTTTTCGCCGTTGTGAAAGAATTCTTAAATTGTAAAGTCTTACGGCTCTCGTACCCATAAATCATGCCTCTATCACCCGAGGATTGTACGAAAATCATCACTATGGTGGAATTGGCCCAGCCAAAGAAATATGGCCACAATAATGGGCGTGACGCATACTACTGTCCGACGAGTAATCCAAAGGTTAGGGAGACTGGATTATACCTGAGAAGACCAGGTACTGGCAAGCCAAGGTGCACAACAGTCCGAGAAGATCGTTTCATTGCGGCAGCCATGTTAAGAAATCGACATCAGACGGGAGTTTTGGTTCAACAACAACTTCTGCAAGTTCGAAGGGAGCCAATAAGTGGATGGACAGTCAGGAGACGTCTTGCCGAAATAGGATTGAAGCCTTACATGCCAGCAAATGGCCCAAAACTGGAACGGTATCATAAAGTTGCCCGATTGCGATACGCCCGCGAGCATACAGAATGGGGTGAGGACGAATGGGGCAGAGTGATGTTCTCTGATGAGTCCAGATTTATGCTGTACCATCATGATGGGAGGAAAAGAGTATACCGACGACCAGGAGAACGTTTCGCACAATCATGTTTTGAAGAAAAAGTGTCACACGGCGGAGGTACCGTTCACGTGTGGGCTGGTATCTTTGCAGAGGGTCGAACAGCGTTAGTTCCAATTGAGACCGGGAACCTAACTGCTGTGAGATACATCAATGAGATTCTCTAAGAACATGCTGGTCCGTTTTTGGCCAATATGGGCGACAATGCAGAGTTCATGCACGATAATGCACGGGCCCACACTGCTCAAGTGGTAAATGAGTATCTTCAGGATGTAGGAATCCACAAAATGAAGTGGCCAGCAAGGAGCCCCGATTGGAATCCTATTGAGCGTGCTTGGGACGAGCTTGACAGACGTGTGAGAAAACGAGTTCCACCTCCAATTACTCTTCGTGACTTGAACTACGTGCTCATCGAAGAATGGGAGAACATGTTTACAAAAATCATTTTCGAAATGTCTTTTAAAAATGAAGATAATTGGAAATTTCTGTTTCTATAGATAATTAAAAATCGGTCTAATTTAGCTGTTACATTATTTTTCGAAAATTATTTTTAGTAACTTTTTAGACCTATGTATACTGCTTATGCGTAGGAAGTTTCATTAAAATCTATTCAGTCATTTCGGAAAATAACGACTTGAAAGTTTGTATGAAATGCCGTAGGGTATAAACGCTCTTAAATGTACTTCAATATTGCAGACGGCGTCATTAAGCTAGCCTTTCCCGTTTAGGAGTAATTTGGTGCTATGTCACTGGAACTTTTTCATTGCTCGCGAGTGTAAATAGGCTGCCTCATTCCGTGCGTGATAGTGCTTCTCTGGATGTCTTCAAGAGAAGTTGGCAATATGTACGTGTATATGAACAGTTTATTATGTGTTAAGTTTTTCAAGTGTACAATAAAGAATAAATATTTTTAAGTACAGTACTTACGTACATTAATAAAATACCTACTTTTTACTTGTATCTATTGTTATCGAAATTAAATTATAAGTTCTTGACTTGACCACGACTATGTGACCCCCTCCTGGCGCCAAATCTGGATCCGCCCTTGCCTACGGTGCCGAGATTTGGGCGCTCACAAAGGAGTGACTCCACCGAGTACGAGTGCCACAAAGGGCCATGCATGGAGCGAGTCATGCTCGGCATAACCCTTTTAGATCGACTGCGTAACGTTTTAAAACCGAAATCAGTCTCGTGCGACATCTGGTCGACGGAGCAAAACTTTGACCGAGTGGTGGCCAACGTTAGGCCAAAGAAACCATGGCTGTCCAAAAGCTCGTAGGGTGGACATCGCCTGAAACACCTGGATGAGGGACGTGCAAAACCTGGAACTGTGGCAAAAGTAGAGACCCCAACCTAATGTCCGATTTAACCCGATTAAAACCCTGGCGATGTATCTGCGACAAATCCTAGTGATATAGGCAAAGTAGTAAGTAGTAAGGTGTGGTAATTAAATGACTTCTCGGTAAATAGACCATATTACACAATACATGAATTTTTGTCCGACAAATTCGTGATGAGTTGAGTGCCAAACTGTTTTTATGTTTTGATGCAAAATATCATTTATTAGTAATTCAATTAAAATGTCTATTTGAATTAATATACAACGTGTTGTTTTGCAACCTCGTCAAATTTAAGGAGGTAACTATGCTAATGATTCTCGTCCCGAATCAATAATAAAATTGGTAGGTAATTTTTGTTTTTAATCTCATTTACGGAAATCGGTAAGTGTGAAAAACCCGTGTTTTAAACTAGGGCCGTCTGATTCTCGCCTTATAACCGCGCCTCCACAAATACAAACAATCTCAAACGTTTATTCGATCATTTCTTATTCCCTAAACCACGTTAAGGGGGTTATTCTGAAATACTGACAAACATGAACAACCAAAAAAATCCGCGTTTATTAGTAATTAACAAGGTACCGTAATTTTAATTGATTATTTATGTCTTGTATGACAACCTCCTGAATTTTGACGAGGATGCAAAACAACACCTTGTATAATTTAAACAAATTACTATTGTATGCCTAACATGGTGGAGCAGTGCAATCGCACATAAAAACTAACACAATAACAACTCTGTAACCACTGTCTCACAATAAAGATCTTTGACTTTGACTTTAGGCATCTTTGGTCTGCAAGACTATTTCTCTTTTTCGAGAAACGTTCTATGGACCGTTGCCACCAGTATTGGTTACTTGGATAAATCTAATGGCGTTAAACATAATCAATCTTCAAGACAGGATCTTAAACTCATGTAAATAATCCCTGCAAGAACACCCACACGCGTGATTTCAAATATACCTATCGAACGGCCTTCGATACCCTCACAACAACAAACAATCGCGGTCTTTCCCTATTTACTGTTCATGAAAAAAACCCGAAATTCTTCACGGAACATTTAAAAATAATATGTAGTTTATTTATAAAACCCTGACCTGATTACTGAACGACGGATTTTTCGCAGCGTTTTGTAAATATTTGATACGGTTCGCAAGCAAAGACGCTGAACGTGGCCGGACACAGTACGATGCGACTATGTAGTGTAGCGAAACTTGATACCAAACAGTTCCCGGAATGATATTGCGAGTCGCATACTTAATCTACACTGTATATAAATTGCTTAATAAAATCGTCACATGAGCGCTAGGTCACAGGTCACCCCAAGCCAGCGACAAACAAATTTGTATCAAGGTCAAGTGCGAGCTCGACCAATCAAACGGTTACCTAACAATTTTATTGTTTTCTCATGTCTTGTAAGTACACTCTTTTATATCTGGCACGGTTTTCCGAGAACCCTGCAGGCTTGTTTTCAAAGCGAAAGTACCGCACTCACATTTCTGAACAACTTGCTCGTGAAAGGTAATCAAAGCTTAGAACATCGCAGAAACTTACAGGAGAAAATTATCTAGATAATTAGTTTACATCGCAAAACACCTTTGTGGGGATGAGAATGCTCACCGCATACCTACCTAAACTAATTAACAAACATTTGTTTATATAGCTGCATCAATCAAAACAACTTATACGGTGGTAAATACATCTTAATTGAAAGCGATAACGAAACACGTGATGTGCCAAGGTTTTTCGCGAAAGATCTTTGTTTTATAAACAATCAAAATGAGGGGTCACTTTTAGGGAATTTATGGGACGATAATAGAATAGATGATGTCAAGGATAGTGCGAATTGGAATGTACTCGTGAAAGAAATAATAAAGAGTATATGTCCGAGTCGAATGCGTACATACATTACGCAGTGTGTGGCGGCGAAGTGGAGGCGAATTGTTTATCATTGCGGGTCTATATAAACGTGCGAGCGGACCGGCTTGCTCATACATTACCGGGATATAGCACGCTAGTATACGCACGAGAGTTGTTCTAGTTTATTCAAAAATGAAGATGCTGAAAGTTGTTGTGTTTGCGTTGTTCGCTCTCCTGCTGGTTGCTGTAAGGGCAAGTCCGCTGCAGCAGAAATATGAAAGCTTTCAAAGTAAGTCTATACCTACTAGTTGCGCTGCATTAAAACTTTCTCAGGTGCTTTTTCTCCGATCTTTATTTATTTTCCTCCATATAACAGAGTCGTTTATTTGGTTTTCTGTTTTGTGCGTAAAATAAATAGCTTTCTTGAAATCTTAGATCTAACCAATGATAAATCCAATGCTTGCGAATTTGTTTTCCTACATGCTGCAATTTTTAAGATGTTAGAGTTCTCCATGAACAAATTAATTATTGATATACGACGAAATTCGATACATTACATAGGTACCTAGTATTATGAGGTATGTACTAGTGGATAGCATAATGTTGCGTAATAAATACCTTTTGCACTCAGTGCCAGCTATGCAAAAACAGCAGGGTAGGCGCCGCTCAGTACTTTTTAAATGACTTTGCGTTAACTTGTAAAAATTACTTTTTATTTTTTAATGTTCTAGTTTTATAGCCTTCTGTCTTAATTATTGTTAATGAGTAAATAAAAAAGGGGGTGATTGAGTGAAATTAATATCCACTGAGCTTATTTCATAAAGTCGAGGAAAATTTCAATACTTCCAAAATTACGATCACTGATCGATTTACAGATTTATCTAGGGCAATAAAATATTACTGGTATTAGGTAATAAATGTATCCCAAAATGAACACGCAGAAGAATTGGAAATAGCTATTCCGGAATTACCTATCCCGGATTTTTTGTTTTTTTCTAGCTTGCTCTGGCTCCGGAATGCTCCCTCCTGGGCACTTCCGGAATTACCTAATGAAAAAAAAAAACAGCCATACAAATTATTTCTTAATACTCGAAGTTTAATTATGCTGCATTTGAAGCTAGAATACAAATAGAATAAGATATCAATGGCAAAAAATTAATAACTATTTATTTTTTAAGTATAATTTTAGAAATTGTCTAAAACAAAAGTAGCCTAAGTTACTCCTTATTCCATCAGCTATCTGGCAGTGAAAGTCCCGTCAAAATCGGTCCAGCCGTTCCAGAGATTAGCCGGAACAAACAGACAGACAGACAAACAAAAAATTAAAAAAAAATATATTTTGGTATAGGTTTCTTCATTCATACGCATGTAGTAAAAAGCGGTAATTTTAATATTACAAACAGACACTTCAATTTTATTTATTTGTATAGATGCATAGATGAAACTTTCGCGAAAATTGTGTTATTTCGTTTTGTTTTGCCAATGAGAGGAGGCCCGTGTCCAAGCTGGGGAAAAGGCTAATTATTACACTTATTCGTGTTTTCATTATTTCTTTTTAAGCGTAAAATAAATAGGTTTATTTCGTTTAAGAAGTTCGGAGTAGAGTAATTTCCTAACCAAAACGACGTTGACTTAGCGCCTTACCCAGGCGTATGTTCTAAACTTATACAAGACACAAGACCATCACACCTAATCCAGGGCTTCCCACAGCTCGGAGAGTAGATCTCCCTCCGAGCATAAGTTTTTTTTTGCTCACCCAAGTCTCACTTAAAACAGGAAGCTTTAGATATTTCAAAACTTCAAATTATTATACTATATTAAAAGATCATATCGTTATCGACTAAATACCTACTTACCAGCTAAATCATCTAATCACAATACATGCTGTACTGAACAACGTCATCAATTGGTTTGTTCTTCAAACGATAACAAATTCACTACCAACGCGTACTTACTATAATATCAACAGATATATTTACATACATATAAGAACTAAATAGTTGGCACTAAGGTCCGTCCGGATCACGTGAAATAATTTTCGAATAAACTGTGCCAGTGTTTATCATTTAATATGTTATGTACTTAAAATTTACTCGAATTGTTTACAAGTTATTTATTTGTATGACATCACGTGAGAACATATTGATAACAAGGGGTTATTATCGAAAATTTAAGTTCGTCATCTTGGGTATTTACGTGCTTGACATTCCTGGAATCGTTACAAAGATAGTACTTAAAAGATTCAGACGACACAAACAAACATGATTCTGTTGTCCTATAGATAGATTTTACTATTTTATAGGTTTTTAAACATGATTATCTACTTACCCCGCCTTTTCATTTTCTTCCTTTCATCTTCCACATTGTCAAACGATTTCACGACACCTAAGGATCAAACGTTTGTTAGGGCATAAACATCTCAACTAGAAAATGTGATGAAAATATGTGCCCACTTCCGTTTTCGCGAGGCGCGTAGTATTCGCCAAGGCCCACTTTTTCATGTAAATAGAAGACAGTCATTTTTAAACAGGTCAATGTCGACTGATTTATATGCGGTTTTATAACATCCGATGGATTTGAAATAAGCCAGATCTGACATTGACCCGCTTGCCACAAATAAAGTCGGATGTTATGACCGCTCTACTCGAAATAACGTTGAGTACGGGATACACTTTAATTTGTCTTACGTCAGTGACCAGTCGTTTAGTCTCGAACGCGCGGCGCTTAGAACAACAACATCATAGATGAAAAAAGCTTACACATTGAAATAACAAACGGATACTTGACTAGTGATAAATCAATCTATAGATAAACATGACCTTGGAAGAACGATACATAGGTACACTCATTTGTATGTAAAAATCGGAGGTGTAATAAACTGATTATTTGTTATGATTTTGATAATGAGGGGGTCATTTATTAGGTACACACACACATACTGGGGCAGTCCACAAGTACCACAAGGCCAGATGTATAAAACTAATAAAAAGAGGCTTATTAAATTAAAATCTAGACTTTCAAAACGCCATAAAATATTATTTATTATTTGCTTCGCGCCAGTATATAGTGAACACTGTCACTGAATTTTTGAACATACAAAACTTTCATTTGAAAAATTTCTATTCTATGAGGATAGAGTAATAAAAAGAAAACTGTTCTTTATCTGTTTTCTTAGTTAGGCCAAATATCTCTGGGACTACCCTCGGTACTGCTTTGGAAATAAGTCTGTACTGTCTAGTTTTAAGCCCAGCTTGTAACTACGATTGTGTACATTTTGCATTAAATAAATAAATAAATTTATAAACTCCCCAAGACTATTGATTTAGAGCTACATATCAGTTAAACTATAATATAATCAGATAACAAATATTTAAAAGCAGATTTTCAACTTTCGTGTCATAGAGCTTTTATTTTTTAAATCATAATAGGTACCCACCTTCATAAATAAAAACGGGCATAGGTCAATCACAAAGCCGTTCGCTTTGTCCCTATAGATAGGTATTTATGTTTTTTTGTATGTCTATCGCTCGCTAATTTTACTAAAAGGTTTCTCTTTGAGGGTATTAACAATTTTCTCAGTCTGTTCTGTATTGGGGATAATTCTAAGTTGATTGGTTAGAAAAAAAATTTAATACTTTTTGTTTGTCGTAACGATGATAATTTATACTCGTTTAACCAGTCATTGGGTAACGACATCCCTATAATATCGTATTACCCAGTACCTACTAACTAGGTTGTGGCAGTCAGACAGGCAGTCACTCCATGTAAAATACTGGTATTCTGCCGCATCCGGTTATACTGGAATCTGACCTTAGCATGGTTGGGAAAAGGCTAGGCCGATGATGATGATAATATTTATATTAGTTGAATATTGTAGCTGATTGAAAGTTCGTTTGATTTGTTTCTAGAAACGAAGTTAAATAATTATAAAAACCTGCATAACTTCTGGTTAGAAATATACCCTAACGTCCGGCGTACGCATATAGAGCGTAGCCTTCATATCTTCATATACCTTTTTCATTACTTTGTGCAATGTTTATTTAAATGTTGTTTGGAGAAAGTTTGATAAAATAGTTGATATCAAAGGTGACATATTAGATAACCTTTTGCGGATTATCGACAGTTTGTAAATATAATATCTTAGTCATCTGTCTACTTATTAAAGCAACCGCTGTGTATTATAATACGGCTAAATGAGAAAGAAACATCGTGAGGAAACCGGCAGATCCTAGAACTAAAAAGAAGACATGAGGCATCTACCAACCCGCATTGGGCCCACGTGGTGGATTACAGCCCACTCCCTCTCATAGAGAGAAGGCCTGAAACCCAGCAGTGGGAACATTACAGGTTGATGATGATGATGCAACGAGAAAGATTTGCAATTAAATCTTCATCTAACTTTGGTAAATGTTTGTGTTTTGTGCCACTGACATATTTAGTGAATCGTCGGGAAGACAGAATAATAATTTTGGGGATCGGAATAAAACTGCTAGATACTATTACAATAGCTATTAATCCGACTGACACTTCGCTACATAAAATGGTAGTATTTAAAACAGTTAGCAACATCTAGGTACATTATAATGAGTTAGAATATAAATCGCCGCTTAGTCTTATGTTGCAATATTATAGTAAGAACATTCCTACCTACCTTCGGCCCCTGAGCTTCAGTAGTGCAATAGAATCATCTTTACATAGTATAAAACAAAGTCGCTTCCTGCCCTTTGTACGCTTAGATCTTTTAAACTAGTAAACGGAGTTTGAAGGTTTGTGCGTCTAATTAATCCCTGAAAAACACAGCAAAATTTCCACGCGAACAAAGTCGCGGGCAGTAGCTAGTTTATCCTAAAACATTTGGTAGGTACAGACAGCGTCAGCATGTGCTAACCCCTCTACAGTCCGGCCGAGTACGCCAGGAAGGTTACTACTTAATGACGCTGTCTGTACATACTTTAAAAAGCATTCGTGGACAGGGCATAATGTGAGTAGGAACTTCTTTACGTACCTACGCTTTAAAAGATTCATACTTACAACGAAAGACTGAAAGGGAAACCCAATTCTGGGTTAAGATCGCCGTTGTGTTTAAGCTTTAAATTGCAATTTGTGTTTATATATTTTAATTTTGTGTGCAATACAGAATTAGAAAAGTTTACATAGTACTTGTAACCGGCGGGGCATACTGTATGAATGCGGACGAAACAAAAATGAGAATGTTAGGATCTTAATTGTTATATGGTTTTTACATTTATCCATGAGAATATGATGTGAACATTATGTTTGTATGTCGTGGAGTATTAAATTACATATTTTGTCGTTCCAGTAATCCAACTAGAGGAGCCGTGTGTGCTACAAGGGGGTCTGTGCGTGCGCTCCGACGACTGTGACCCTGAGAACACCCCACTGTTGGGCGCCAACCTCTGTCCGAATCAAAGGCATCTTGGGGTCACTTGCTGCTATGTAAGTATCTACTACTGCTGTACCGTAAAATGGGGTAAAAACTCGTAGAAGCGCAGGGGTGAGAGGAATGATGAATCGAGATAAAAACTTGAAAGGGCTTTTAAGTTTTTTATAAGTCGAGTTAATTTGGTACGTTGCCATCGTACTCGTCGTCTCTGAATCATTCATGAAAGTGCCAGGATAGTTCAAATTTCATTACGATTTTTGCAATTTGCAAACATACAATACATAATGATAATGATTCGCTACCGTAACAAATATTGTTTTACAGAGTTGTAACCATTAAGATCATAAATATAACCCTCTAAGTTCATTTAACCCTATTAAATGACTTTTTCATTACTCATACTCTGAAAGTAGGTCTGAAGTAGCCTGAGGAGCGGGATGAAAGTAATACTTTTCATCCCTAGGGAGAATCGCTTTCAACTGACAGATGTCAAATTATTAAAAAAAAACTAGTTCTATTTACACATGTTTATTGAACCATGTTCCAACTTTCTATGCAGCCACGATGTAAAATAGAAATAACTTAAAGTTAAGTATTGATTAAAGAATATATACTTTTTAAATAACTTTATTATAATTTAATCAACAATTTCTTTAAAATAAAATAGAGTTGGGTAACATATTTACCATTTTTTCAATGACGAAAATGAAAAATAATTGCTGAATAGCTGGCTGGCCAAAAACAAAACAGGCGGGAAAGCGGCAATCCGAAATAAAATTTACTATTTTTTTCTTTAGCTATTTCATGTTTTTATTTTTACTTTCCTTGAATTCGTAATGAAAAACACAGTGTTTACCTCGGGTTAAAAACTTATTTAGTCCCTCGAACTATTGGCGCCCTCAATTCGCTCGGGCGCCAAACTCCGCCTCGGGACTAAATTAGTTACTTTCATCCCTGGGGTAACAATGTACTATTACATGAAATATTAATTGCATGAAGTAGTGATGGAAGATTCGCCTTAGTTTAGTTAAGATAACTTTGAATCTAGCTTCAGATAAAACAGTGAATTATTTTCTCACAGACGTGCACTTGCAGAAGATAAACGCTGTTTTCAAACTAAATTTCCTATTCATCCGTTTGACTTAGTTAGCTAAAAATCTTTTTTATCTCGAAGTAAACAAAAAGTCATTTAATTAAAGCAAAGTTTTAAAATTTACTTTTCTTTCCAGCGATGAACCTGACGCTACGGATGCAGGCGATGCAGCCCTTTGCTTGTACTTATAATTAATTGTAAAACTATAACTTAACTAGTTTTAAGATAGTTTAAGCTCCAGTAAGATTTTTTAATTTCTGTTCCGTGTTCATACTAAATTTAGAAAAACGGATTTTTTGTGAAATCAATTCGGTACCCTCCGTCCGTCTGCTAGAACCGGTCTTGCAGGATATTGTTTGTTGATATATTCTAGTACCAACAAAATTGTACCTTAAAAGAAGTAAACTATCTGACAAAATAATTTTCGAATAAACACGGCACAAAGGTACAGTAAAGCCATTGTAAGAAAAAAAGAAATAATTTGTTTTGGAAATCGGTTTCAAGAGAAATTGTGGTATGTAGAAAGTTTTCAGGAGCAATAAGTATCTTTTCAAAATGAATAACGAAAGCATTGGTTTGATTTATTTGTTGGTCAACAAGGTTCATTTGTAAGTGTAGAGTGAATTAAAGTTATGTCTTAGGATTGAAATTGTTATTTCCTTACCGTTTCGTTAATTAATCAATTATTTTTAAATTGTTTATGTTTATTTATTTTTTGTGTTGTGTTAGCCTGATTCCTTTTAATGTTTTAATATCAGATTAATGCAAAAGATAATATAAATTAAATCATACGGCACGGATCACTAATTTCGCAAGTAAAACTTGCACTTTCCGGTTTATATTTAATAAATACAAAACAAAATTATGTTAATGTAATCTACGTATTAATTTTATTGACTAATTACTTAAATAAATGCAAGTAAGTAAAACCAGTTTGCATTATTTTAATAGCCTATCCTTTGCCCTTTGTCTACTATTTTGGCTTCCAGTCTAAGCAGATGGAACTGGAAAGCATAATTTTACAGTGAGCGTAAATTTTACAGTCAGCGTAATTTTTACAGTCAGCGTAATTTTTACAGTGAGCCTACGCCCACCAAATAAATCACCAAGTTGCTGAAGAACACGATTTCCTTTGGTAAGATCTGATGTCAGAATGTCGGGTTTGCCCATTACGATTACCACAACTGTTCATCGTCCAAACTGTAAAAACTCGAAAATACCTAACAAAACATCACGCCTGCTATACCCGAAGGGATAGGCAGAAGTATACTTAATAGTACACCCACGTTTCGCTAGTTTTGTTTAAGTCCATTGTTATAAAGGGTAACCCTATTGCCATCAATCCGGGCGCAAATCCAGACTCCGTGGCTACTACTGAGAAATTCCTTATGGATAAACCCAAAAATACACTCGTCCCATGTTAATTGATTATTTATGTACCTAGAATTTTGTGAATTTTGTGATATCTGAATAAAATGCATTTATTTATTTATTATCTAATATGGGCGAGGTTATTGCCCATTAACTGGGTACAGACCCAGACTCCGTGGCTGCTACTGAGAAAAAACCCAATGCCAATGTGCATGCACCCGGGAATCGAACCCAGGACTACATGTTCAGCAGTCGCGATTGCGATCACTAAGCCAACCAGTTGTGCCATATAATCCGCTCATAATGTTCCCACCGCTGCCATGCTTGGACACATTCCTCCTTTTAGTCTATTAGCAGGAATGGGTCCAGCACGCCAGTTTCCTCTCGAAGTTTCCTTTATCGTTTTAAGAAGCTTGGTGATGAAAATAAATTACACAAATTACCTCTGCCGGCTGCTATAAGCTAGGGATGATGATGATGCCTGTCTTGGTTTGATCCTACAACTCGTTACTAAAAGCTTGTCGAACGAGTATAAGTATGTAGAAATACGAAAACGAAATTGTGGAATAACATAAAAATAAGCGATATTGTGTGATGAGTGGATAGGCTCCATCGGTATTTTAAGTTAAAATATTGTTCAATAATAAATAAAATTAAAAAAGTCGCTCATCGGTGTCTGGACTACTTGATGGATTTTGATGTGATTTTCACGATTTGATAGACTGATTTACGAGAATGTACTTTATTTAAATTTATTCTGTAACAGAATAAATTTAAATTAAAGTGCGGCATCATCGTCCAGCCATTACATACAAACGATCCTTGTGAATCAATTTACTCAATCGTATCAATTGCATCATAATACTTTCAGTAAAAAGTTCCAGAGATTATCTGGGACTTTGGTGATGGTGAATGTTGATGAATGGATAGTGAGAGGAAGCCCAAAGAAAATATGGATGGATGGTGTGAGGAGTTTCAGAGGAGGGGTTTCAGATATGAAAGAGAAAGTAGTAAAGTGCGCCGTGGCGTCTGACAGGGGCCAATGGAAAAGAAAACGAGTTGCGCCGACCCCAAATAAAATGGGCAAGGGCAGGAAGATGATGAAAATTTACACGTCATATCACATTTTGTTTTAAAACTAGGTGGAGCCCATGTTTCGTAACTGACTAAGTACTTTGAGAAGAAACAGCCGGAACAAACTGAGAAGTCACCGTCTCTTTTACAGTCCAGAGATGGGCCAAGTCGTATGAAGACCATGCAGATAAGTGTCTGACATAGTATTTTGAAGAAAGAACCACACCAATTTGAGTGCATATGTCCAGTCAGTGCAAGCATTTGTCCGTGATCGTGTAGCTCGACTCATAACTCAAGGAGCACAACGACGCGACAAAATAATATCAGGCAAGTAAGATGCTCCAAGCTAGCCTTGTATTGAGAAAAAATTGTATTTAATGAATTACAGATGTAATTTGTTTTGCGAATCAACGTAGCGGGAAATCGACATGGCGGGAGTAATTCTTATGTACGTCATAAAAAAATATTCCTTTCGGCCGCCATTATTTATGCAACTGTAAAACTTTTAATTTCAGCAGTATTTCATTTAAAAAAAAGATGCTGGTGGTGATCGCACCCACATGGATTTATTAATATACCTATAATCAAATCTTCTTGTTATATATAATACTTTCTTGCAGCATAAAATAAAATAAAAAAATATCAAATAAGGCAAATAATTTTATTTGCCTTATTTGATAAGATAGGAGAATTGTTCTAGACTGCCCTATAACCAACAAACATTTGACGTGTACAGTCAGTGAGCAGCATTACCTGACCCATTTGCCTCTTTTTTGCTTTGTGAGATGGGTCAGGTAATGGTGCAGAGCACCTAAATTCAAGCGGAAACTGTTTAATTCTTAATGGATTTTTAAAAGTAACGATGTTCATATTATCTAGTGAAAAATAATGGATGTTCGACATTTATCAATTCCGAAACATTGAAAATGTGCAACATAAAAGTTTTTCATGCATATTTTGTTCATGGAGTCAGTTCCATGAACATTTTAATGGAACTTATGATGAATATGGCCGAGCACAATTATGATGAAAATATAATGAACAAAACAAACTCACAAAATGTACTAGTCGAATGAGGGATTTCCTGACAAGTGAGAAAAGATTCGTTGATAAAAAATAAGCCACTGTCTCTGGTTTTTGACATCAAATAAGCTTTCTTATTAACGGAACTTATTTTTGTTATCAGTACCCACTAAAACAAAGACGTATTTTTAACCCACGCCATCAATTGAACTATGTTTTCTCACTTGTCAGAAAATCTCTCATTTAACGATTAAAATGTTATTCACGACGCAACTGTAGTGAATTGATAATATCGATTCCACGACTTCAATAGCCATATTTTTTACTTTTTAAGTACTTAAACTCTATTTTTAAATGTCGCAAACTAAAACGTTTGATTGATCTGTCATTTTGGTCTACTAAATTAAAACCACAGATTAAATGAGTGGTCATTGATAATCGATATACAATGATCGATCTTCGAGAGAGCATCTCTACGTCACTACGTCAGTCGCTTCGTTTCACGCGCTAATCATAATGTAATCGCTAATCGCTAATTAATAAGTAATGTTCAACCAACAAAATAATAACTGTACCTAAAAGGCTTTTAAAACTGTAATTACAGTAATATTTTACTGTATTTGAAGTTTAATGCTATGAAGACACCAGAAATAGCGATTTTAGAAGGAATTACATAAGTTTTCTTTATTAAAAATAACCTCAAAACTTGTTCCATTTTTTAAAATAAATCTGTTCTCTAAAGTGTCCGTCAAGAAACTTTATTCTTATGGGCTACTACTAAGGGCAATTTACTAATAGAAAATGATTTTTTCTGTGCTGTTGGCTTCAGGGCGAACAATGTATGGGCGCAGAACAATCTCCTTTGGGTAGTCGCGTAAAGGCAAAATCATTACCCTCCTCCTGTCCTAAAGTATCTGAAACATTACCCTCCTCCTATCTTGAAGTACCTGAAACACGAAAGTACACAATTAACGTTATAATAACGTCGTCGTCACGTACCCGTGTTATTAGTTCATTATATGTTAAATAACTTAGTTGCAGTTGTATGTTAGTAAATCACAAATTAATGATAGAGTGACGTATAAGGAGGGAAACTCGCATTTTAAACTATTCTGCTGGTTTTGCATCGTATTATGTAAGTTGCAACGTAAGGTTGCAAAATAAATAAAACAATGAAGTTGGGGTTTCGAAAAGCATAACATTCACCGCAAGACCACATACATGCAAGCTGGCACACGCCTGCATCAGTCTCTGACAGTTATTGTCTTCGTACATTGTGGAGTATGCGTTGTATTAACAGACGGAATTTTCATAAAATCATTACAGTAAAAAAATTAGGACAAAATCTCTTTTATGAATTTCGAAATAAACGGAGTAAATCTCATGAATGAAGACGAATGAAGTACCTTGACTACCTTATTTACTAGGATTTTGAATTTCTAAGGGCAGGTAGGTATCACAGAACAAAAATAAAACCGTCAGAATACAACAAATTAAACAAGCCGATATTCGGGGTCCAAATTGTTTGTATCGGTCCAAATTTACCATCCAAACACCTACAATAAAGTAAGTAATCTATAATAAAATAAAATCCCATATCCTCCCGTGGGTGTCGTAAGAGGCGACTAAGGGCTTTGCCAGAGAATGAGCAGCAGCGTTCTCTGTGCTTTTGTAACAATCGTACTGCGATCGCCAACCCGCCTGCCAAGCGTGGCGATTATGGTAAAACCCCCCAAAAAGGTCAATGTGGCGACACTTGGGGGAGGCCTATGTCCAGCAGTGGACGTCTTTTGGGGCTGAAATGATGAAAATAAGTAAAATTTGCGAACCACGAAGCTGCTCAACCATAATCTGTATAAAATATTAAGATCAGCCCTATTGAAATTGACAATCGCAAAGCAAAACCAAAGCCTTGATATAGCATCTGCACAACAGCCACACAGACTCCTAAACACGCCCAATAAATTCAAACATTACTTTATTTTAATAAGATTACTTTGCGTGTAATATTAAACGTAACAACAAGGGGCAAGTAGGCGGAAAAAAACTTGTCTCCTTTCAGAAAAAGCAAAATAGAACCATTCCTTACTTTTGCCAGAGCGCCTGACAGTTTCCTATGATTTCCATACGCTGTCGTGGTCATTGATGTGATTGGAATTTGGAACCTAATGTTTAAGCCAGTACCAAAAAACCTTATCGGGAAATTGAATACTGTCTTACCAAGGTACCGTTTTTTACGTACAATAAAACTGAATGCAATATCCAGCTAAGGCAACAAACAAACAACGGCTACCCTCATCCGCCGAGGATTTTGTTTTTTTTTTTGGAGGATTTACAAGTTGGAAACTTCATTAAATCTAGCAAGAGAGTTAAGGCTTAATGTCATTACCATAGATCGGATGGTAGATTGAATTTGGGTCATTGATCCGAAACATTTATATTAATATGGACATTCCTCTGAAATTCGTTGATTTGATTGAAATTTAATTGCAACAATTTATAAAAACCGGGCCATAAAAAGGCTAAAAATAAAAATAATTATTAATGCTTCGATCGGAATTCGATTGTTTTTATTATTCAACAGATAAATAATAAATTAATTTAGTTTTGATACCTTCCTTTAAATTTTGAATTGAGTAGTAACAATATCACATCTACAATGTATCTGTAAAAAAACCTGTTTATTACGAAATAAACTTTTTATTTTTTATTATTAGCACTACCAACATTAACAATATTCAATTGAATCCGGAAATACCGGAATTACTTTCCGGAAAAATGGCTTATCCATGTTATTCTTTCTGTGTGCATTTGTGATACAAGTAGGTACCAAAAATCAATCTACCTACTCCGATCTATGGTCATTACCATAATATTTTAACACGTACGACATCAGCCTGCCGCCTAACCCTATTAGCCTATTACTGACCATTACCCGAGAGCAAATATCAAAAAAATACGTTCATAGTGGTCGTATTTACCTACATGGACTTTTTTTGAGTTTTCAGACGTGGAGAAGAAAGTAAAAAAATCGACTCTTGCGACATTTCTTAGAGAGATTTATTTACGTATGCAGTAAAACCGACTCGTATGCGGCTGACGGGAAATGGTATTACACCCTCTCTTTACCAAGTAAAATCAACCTTATATATAAAAATAAGGCTATAATATTTAAACAAGGTTGGTTTTGGATAAATTGTTGATCTATTTTTGTTTTTCGGACGTTCCACATTCAAAATTCCATTATAAAAATACAATAACCCTTTCACGGGTTATCTGCCGGGCGTCCCGGGACAGCCAATTTTATATTTAAATTTTCCCGATCTTTTTTATCGTTTGAAATTTGACGGATTTAAATTGTGTGCGTCCATTAAATCTAAGGCGCTGCGCAAACGTGTGTCTTGTGTCGGATCTACAAATGAATATTAGAATTCGATATAACCAGTATGAAATCACCCACTCCCTGCGCAGACGTAAACTGTGTCCGGTCGCCGCTGCAGGACACAGCAACTACGATTTCCTGTGATGGTGTGCCGTGTCGGTAACAAAAAAGTGTCTACGTTTGCGCAGCCCATATAGGGCTATGAATTATTTGGCCTGCCTAACTTCCGACATTTATTGATATTTTCAAAATAGCGACCACAGATAAAATTTGTATGAAACGATAGCTGGCATCAATACAAACAAGTAACGTATGAGACAAAATCTTTTAAATTCTGAATTCGAAGATTTTTGAATAGATATAAATACCACTGAATAGTTCTCGTCTGTTTTCGGGTTAGCTTAATTCGTGGTGGATGGCTTCACATTTTGTACTCATCACACATACGGATTAGATATGAAATTCAGATTTAATATAATGACGTAATTTTACTTACAATTTTACATCATTAATTAATCATACATAAAGGCTTTAAATGGTGCGCAAAGGGTCTGGCAGTGGAGGCAGTGAATCATCATACATACGTGGGACACTCAGAAAGTTTTGCGAAACTAAAAAAAATTGTTCTATACGTACATATATTTTTATTAAATCTTTTCAAAGTACTTTCCACCAGCCTCTATACAAAGATTCATGCGCCTAAACCAGTTTTCAAAACACTTTTTCCAGTCCGCCGCAGACACCTCGTTTACAGCCTGCTCGAACCCAGCCAGCGCATCTTCCGGCGACGAAAATTGTATCCCTTTGAGCTGATTTTTTATTTTTGGGAATAAAAAGAAGTCACACGGTGCTAGATCAGGGCTGTAAGGAGGGTGACCCAGGAGTTTGACTGGCGTGCTGTCCAGGAAGTCCCTCGTTTTGAGTGCGGTGTGCGCAGGTGCATTGTCGTGGTGGAGCAGTAGCCCGCGGAGCCCTGTGTTTGGTCGCTTGTTGCTTATAACAGAGAAAACTTCTGGCAAACATTTGGAAGTATACCATTCGGCATTAATGCTTCTTTGATCCCGTAAGGGAATTGATACCAAGTGGCCAGTCAAATTAAAAAAGCTAGCGATCAAAATCTTACCCCCGCTTCTAGATCGCTTCACTTTGGTAGGCGTTGGCTCATTTTGAAACACCCAAACAGTCGACTGGCGCTTGGTTTCTGGGTCGTATTGATAAATCCAGGACTCATCACCTGTAACGATG
Source organism: Cerastis rubricosa (assembly GCA_949152445.1). Lineage (NCBI taxonomy): Eukaryota > Metazoa > Arthropoda > Insecta > Lepidoptera > Noctuidae > Cerastis > Cerastis rubricosa. Next base: position 16,859,593 of record OX424523.1, on the reverse strand, counting down.
TCGTAAACACGCCGAGACGAGCCTGCTTCAAATTTGTTAAGCATATCACGGCACCATTCCACCCGGGCCTGCTTCTGAGCATCGGTGAGGTTGTGCGGCACCCAGCGTGATACTATCCTCCTCACGCGAAGATGGCTGTGTAGAATCTCGTGAACGCTTCCCGATCCAATCTTCAATATGTGTTGAATCTCCTGATATGTAATTCGCCTATTGTCTTGGATTAAATTTTTCACTGCTAGCACGTTTTCTTCGGTAACAGCCGTCAAAGGGCGACCGCTTCTTTCGTCATCCCCCAAAGTTGGTCGACCGCGCTTGAATTCGTTATACCAACGATACACGGTTGCCTTGGAAGGGCCTTCATCCATGAATGCCATTTGAAGTCTATCGTACGATTCATCCGGTTTCAGGCGACACTTGAAATCGTATAAAATCATAGCTCTAAAATGTTCCCGGCGCAGATCCATATTTCAGTGAGACACAATACTTTGAATTAACTCGCAAAAAATGTGGAGGGAAATTTTGAAATTGGAACTTACTTATTTTTACTTATAAATAATCATATTTTCGAAAAACATAATAACTGGCCAGTCTCCCATATATAAAAACTTTTTTTCGCAATACTTTCTGAGGGGCCTGGTATGTTTTAAAAAAATCACGCTTCATATACTTAGTGACGTAACTTAGTAGCTATTTAGCACAACTTGGCTACCTGATATCAACCGAAGAAAGCCACCACGACCGACTTTTCATAATATCCAATTGTTCCCACCTCATCATCTGCCTAGCCTTTTCCCAAACTATCTTGGGGTCGGCTTCCAGTCTAACCGGACGCAGCAGAGTACCAGTATTTTACATGATGCGACTGCCTATCTGACCTCCACAACCCAGTAACTGGGTAATACGATACCTCTTAGTAAGACTTGGATATCAGACTTTTGGCTTCTGACTACTCGTAACGACTGTCAAAGATCTACAAATGAGAGCCAGGACCAACGGCTTTACGTGCTTTACGAGGCACGGAGGAAACTCGGTACGTAATTATGGTCATCCATCCACGGACCAACCTCGGCAACTTGTACGGCTTAAACTTAAAGATCAGTTTTTTCAGTAGTTACTCTTTATTTAAAGAAGCAACTTGCTATTATTATAATAGCCAATTGCAACAGTAGTTAAATATAGAAAGAACGCAGCATAATCAAAATCAAAATATTTTTATTTTAGGTACTTAAGCCTACACGAGGACTTATAAACCGTCGACAAAAAGGTGCTCGGTTTGGGTTGGTCGTTTCTTACGGAGAAGAACCAGCAAGAAACTCCATGGTTACTCTTTTAAAATCATTTGGTTTTACAACATTTTTGTTACAGCTTTAGTACCTACTTGAGTATGGCAGGACATCGTAGGCAAGACAATAAGTCGTTGCTTACTACAAAACGTAAACGAGATTAAAAGTTACCAAGGATCTAAGAATCTATAAGGCCTACAATGTCCACACACTTCCCAACAAGCTAAATTATACTGGAATGCGATTTTATAATGCTACGTAGACTTATAAAACTCCGATGATTTGGTGGTTGCTACTGCGCTTTTAACAGCATAAAAACATGCTGTTTTTACTCAAGAATTTCATACCCACGTTTTACAAATAATAAATCTCCAAGATTATACAGGTTGATTGTACAGGCGAAAAAACGATTTATACAGTTTTGCAAATTCTATTGTAGGATTGGACATCAGCCATTTTGCAAATTCTTTAATTATTTTGCAAATTCTATTGTAGGATTGGACATCAGCCATTTTGCAAATTCTTTAATTATTTTGCAAATTCTATTGTAGGATTGGACATCAGCCATTTTGCAAATTCATTAATTATTTTGCAAATTCTATTGTAAGATTGGACATCAGCCATTTTGATTACAACTGTTTTTGTCTACAAATCTTGAAAAAGGATATAAGTAAGTGCAAGCGGTATAAAAAAGTAAATCTTATAGAAGTTAAGTTAAAATAACATAAGAAATGGTAACCACAGTGAGCACCGACTTTTTTTAATTTAATTGGTGAAGACCGTATCGTAAATTAGTGAGGGTTCCGGACAAGATAATTGTAGTAGGTACTATTTTAGTTGGAAGAAGTTCGGACTATGAAAGTACCAAATCTTTGAGCGATATTGAAAGCGATAATCAGGAAGAACTTTCGGAATAGAACAAATTTAGAACTGCGTAATCTATTAAAATCTTTACTTAAAATTTTATATATGGGAATAAACAATGTTTTCCCTAAATACATGTAGTTGCAAATGCGATTGCAGAGGACTTAACAAGGTCAAAAATGTGTATAAAGTTGCTGCACTCTTTGCTTCTTGGGTTACAAACAATCGGTAATTATGAAAAAGAGTCTTAGCAACAAAAAAAAATACATTTGAATCGATCTGTACGATTGATAAATAATTGAGCTTACATTACGGCATCCATTACTGCTTGACCATCCACTCCACAGCTACCCTACTATTCAAAAGCAGCGATGAATGCTTTCTGGCTGACCTGGATGATTGATACAAGTGACGGCGGACATAAGGACTAAATATGGTGGAACAAGCAATATAAATTATTCGCATCAACAATTACAGCGCAGGAAGCCGATGCCTAAGAATAGGAAATTGGATCACTAGTAATGTTTTATAGATTTTCACATTATCAACTGCTATGTTGGAACTTGCTGTTATCAAATGTTAATGATGCACGGTCTTGCATTCGTAGTGTAAGGGGTAAAAGGAAATAAATAACAAACATTTTTTTTGGGGTCGAGAGGGTCGCTCGAGGGGCCGAGAGCACCCGAGATAATGGAAAACAAAGTTACTGCTGCAGTTTAATGATAAAAACAACTTCGCTGACTTATAACCCAGTAACTGGGTTGTGAGTCCAGACAGGCAATCGCTCAACTTAAAATAGTGGAACGTACTTAGCTGCAACAGGTTACCGACCACGGTAACCTGTTGCACCTGAACTCCACAACCCAGTTACTGGTGAACATGGAAAGCGCTTGGAAAGACTGGTTACCACACTTTACAGTGTCTGACTAGCAAAATCTTTTATCATGGAGACGTAATTTTTATTCTTTGCCAAATAGTCATTGTACGCTTCTACATTCAAATATTATAGTACTCGTATGCTTCTCATCATTTATCTATGACAACACAGTATTGCCCGGTATTAACTGGGTTGTTGAGGTACAGCTGGAACCGGTTAGACTGGAAGTCGACCTCAACATTATTGTTGGGATAAGGTTAGGCAGATGATGATCTAAGACAGTCTGAAAGGAAACCTCATGAGCTGCCTGCCTTTATGAGCCTTAGTATCGTGAATTGGTTGGCTGCTACGCGTTCAACTATGTAGGTAGGTATACAAGATGATGAAGAGCAGGCTCCGTAAAGAATCAAGGCGCTTTCACTGTACCATGACTAGTCGTCTAGTCTGTCTGTCACACGAGTGATTCTATATTAATAATAATAGTTCTTTTTATACTTTGCCCCACAATTTCTCCAGTATCGTGGGTGCGTCTACAAACATTTAAACTCACATACACAAACACCCAGAACCGGACCAACTACTTGCAGGTCATACAAATATTTGTTCTGTGCAGGGATCGAACCCGCGACACGCAGCGCAGCCGTCAATCGCTCAGCCACTGGGCGCCGTCTAGATTTATTAAAATGACAAGGACTCTTATTACAATAAACAAAAACACAAAAAATACACAAAATTCAATAAATAGCACAAATAATACCTATATAAAACATACACAATACAAAATAAAAAACCACATTACACCTTAACTGTCACAATTTGTGTTGGCAGCCGACGACTGCAGGTGACGTGTGCAAGTCACTGCAGCGTCGTATGTAAGGACAGTCGAGCCTGTCGGCTATCATCATCAGCACGCTGTTGGGACTGCCGCGCACCCAGCGCACCAGGGACGCGCTACGCTTACGCATCGTTGCATAAAAGCAGTCGAAACGAGGAACAGTGAAAATACCCCGAGGCACTACAGTGTCGCGGCAGTCTCATCATCGCTCTGAATGCGTTGTTATATATTAAACGCGGAGGGTTTCGTATGCTTTTTGGGTGAGATTCACCCACAGGCTGCACGTGCACAGAGAAGTGCAATAGGCCCTGAAAAGGGTTTGCTTGACCGACCCGGAACAGCGTGCAAACCTGTGAGCTATCATGTTACCCCTAACTAGCCAAGTATTTGAAATGGTCCACTTCAACCAAGGGAACCCCGCACAGTTTGATGGGAGGTACTATTAAAGGATATAAGGGCTCGGTTTTTTCATTCAGATGTACACTATTCAGATGAACACAAAAAATGAGGAGGCAAAATAATCCATTAAAAAGTGGCTGTTTGTGAATTTTTATTTCTTATCCTCGGATCCTGGGTGAATTTATGGTTACAGAAATTATTCTTTTCTTACGCCAGACACAAAGCTTAGCAAAAGAAATAATTACCGTCGTTGCAACGCGAAACCGGTGCCACAATAAAAGAATCAAACTACCCCCTCCCCCCCTAACTAACCCTGTTGGATTAATGTTGAGAGTCCAATCTCGTAAGGAATAGGCGACTGTTCAGTTTTTGCGGGGCTTAGTTCTGTTTCAAACAGACAGCTTCGTTTTACACTTCTATTTATTTAAATATACATATAATAATTCTGTAGACGTGTCGTTTCTGCACATTGAAATATACATACATACATACATATATAGGTATATACATATAATAAATCTGTAGACGTGTCGTTGATGAACATCAAAAATATAGAAAAAAATGGTAGGGGTGCTAAAGAATAACCAAAAGAACACATTTCTACTATTTTTAGAATTTTTGTCTGTTTGTCAATTCTTTCTGTCGGCAATCTGTCAGTCTACGGATATGTTTAGTTGTAGAGGCATCACGTGAAATTACAAAACCAATGAGGATAGCTTTAATGTCCAAATGTTGTGCGTAATTTAAAGAAACTTTTAGTTTTTGGTTCACTGCAATCCGTGCTCTCTATCAAAAGATAAGTAATTTTAAAGTGTTTAAGAAGCACATTTAAATCACCATTACGTAAAATACATGCTACGACATCTATTGAACTAAAATGGTACTAATGAATAAATGTGCATAAAAGTAAATCGACTAACCGGGATATTCAAAAAGTTAAGACAACAGCAGGTACCCTAAATGGCGCTGCTTTGAAAATTTACATAGCCTATAAAACTTTTTGTTCAACTGATTTCTATCATTTTAATAACAACATCCGTTCTCGCAACCCTCTCAAAAACTTTGAAGAAATTATCAACGTGAGACTGGTAAAATACACACATCAAAAGTGTCTAGGGATCAACATATATTTTTGCAATAACTTTTCTCCTGATTGATATTAATTAAAATTTTCTTTAAGGATTCATCAAATAAAGTGTTTTCGTTTGTCACAGTAACGATAAACCAAGTCACCTTTGCATTAATAAAGAAATTTGCCATTTTCTAATAAAGGGATTTTTGACATTTGAACCACTAACATTAAAGTTCGAAAAAAAGACTGAAATAACAGTTTTCTTAAAAATTTTATTGGGTAACTTAAACAATTAATAATCCGTGTATCTACCGCGAACACTAACAACACAAGAACATCGGTTTGGCATACTCAAAATGAGTTCATCCAAATCACGCTGTGGAATGGCCGCCCATGTTCGTTGCAACAACAAAAAAAGGTCTTCTTGCGACTGGATACCCTCCATATTCGGCAGAGCTCTTCTCTGTAGCATATCCCATGCATGCTCAATCGGGTTCAAGTCTGGCGACTGAGCAGGCCAGGGCAGGACATTGATGTTAGCTGCGGCGAGAGTCTGTCTTACAACTCTTGCGGTGTGCGGTCGTGCATTATCATGCATTAACTGAAATAAGGGACCGATTTGCACTTGTAGAGGAACGATGACGTCTGATACAATCGTCTCAGCATAAATTTGAGCGCTGAGGTTGCCTCTGATCCAAATCAACTCAGTTCTTCCGCCGATCCAAATACCCGCCCATACCATGATGGTTCCACCACTATAAGGATGGACTTCCTGGCAGGATTTTAATCGCTGTTGGCGTCCAGGGGTTCTCCAGTGTCGTATACGTCTTGTATCCGGTCTCATACCAAAACGAGACTCATCAGAAAAGCACACGAAACGCCATTGTTCTTCTGCCCAATTTCTGTGTTCAAGAGCCCATTGATATCGAATCCTACGATTGTGCATTGCTATAGGTGGTACCCGTAGCGGTCTTCGGGAATGAAGGTTCACTTCATGCAAGCGGTTTCTGACTGTTTGGTCGCTAATTAAGTTCCCTGAAGAGTGATGAAGCCTCACGGCTAACATCATGGCGGTTATTGTTGGAGCTCTTCGAGTTAAGATTTGAATGTATCGGTCTTGTCTCCGTGTGGTGCAGCGATACCGTCCTCCATGGCGCTCAGCCACGGTACCAGTGCTTCGGTAACGTGTCCAAAGTCGACTGATAACACTCTGACTTGTATTCAGAGCTAAAGCCACAGTACGTTGCCGGGAACCAGCTTCTATCATTCCCACGGCTCTGAGCATTTCTTCCCTGCTTAAATGACGTCGCCGCTCCATAATAACGTTGGTTTTAATCAGTAGTAGGGAAACAGTAGCACTAATAATGTCTTCAATGCGTTGTATGTTTTTATAGGGAAAATATTGACAGCTGATTTTCATCTTTTACTCGAATTTGATTCACAGTTCCTGATTCAAATTATAAAATGCACCAAAAAGGATCCATATAAATTTATAAAATCATAAATTTATTACAAAGCCACATCTCAATCTCGAGAAATCCGCATAAAAATGCTTGATCCCTAGACACTTTTGATGTGTGTATGTTACCAAATTCGATATTCTGGCCAGAAATTAATTTGGCTTCCGTGCAGGAAAATCCACTGAAGACTACCTATAGCCACCTTGGAACTGTCAAATACAATAGTCGACCATCTCAATAGTAAGCAAAAATCTGTTGCGGTTTTCCTGGACTTATCGAAGGCGTTTGATACCGTTTCTGTCCCCAAATTAATTGACAAGTTAGAAGAAATTGGCATACGTGGCGCTCGATATCTTCCGAAGTTACGAAATGTTTTTAGAAACTTTTTAAACCTATGTATCCTGCTTAAACGTATGAGATTTAATTAAAATCGGTTCAGTCATTTCGGAAAATAAGGACTTTAAAGTTTGAAAGGTAAGGTGTAAACGCTCTTAACGTTTAAACGTGAATGCATTTGCATTTCAACTTAGGAGCAATATATTAATAATACCTAGTCAATATAATTATGGTGAATAGATGGAGGGCTTACTTCGACAGTATTTGTTACATAGATCTGCGTGATACCTGCGTCTACGCTTCAACTTATTCTGGCCGGTTCATCAGTAACGTATAAAGGAAAAGTATCCGCTTCGACAATCATGGTCTATCTTCGGAAATACAAGATCTAATATTATTGCCCTGTTCTTCTTCTTTCGCGTCGTCGATTCTTAATACCACCTGGGTGTTAAGAATCTGATAAGAAGTGCCGCTACGTTAAATGCGGTTCCAGTAGCGTTTTTGACAGAGGGTCCTCTAAAACGCAGGTATAGGGACAATTGGATACAAGTCAGCCGTGGTCTGGTCGGGAGCCCCGTATTCACATTGACCTGCTACAACCAGGGAACTACCTACTTGTCTATTATGTATCACCATGACGATGATGATGGTGTATTACAGATTTACAGCTAAAATCTTTTCAAAACTTCATCATCTAGCCTTTCCCAAACTATCTTGGGGACGGCTTCCAGTCTAACTGTATGCAGCTGAGTACCAGTATTTTACATATAGCTAATGCGTATATGACCTCCACAACCCAGTACCTGAGTAATACGATAGCCCTTGGTAAGACTGGATGTCAGTCTTTTAGCTTCTGACTACTCGTAACGACTGTCAAAGATCTACAAATGACAGGCGGGACCAACGGCTTAACGTGCTTTCCGAGGCACGGAGGAAACTCGGTATGTAATTATGGTCACCCATCCACGGACCAACCTCGGCAAGCACGGCCTTAAAGATCGACCCCCTTTTCAAAACTTGAGTAACATAAATAAGACGAAGTGCCATCTATTTGCGTAAGGTTACTAAAAAAAAATTAAACAAAGTTTGAAGATTCCTCTCCCGTACGGCCCGCACCCCAGGGACGCCTACATCGCATAAGGTGCTGCCTAGCTAGCCAGCTGAGCAAGCTGAGCAGCGACCACGCAATTTTTTTCTAATACTTACAGTTTTAAACTCGTGATATCTTTAGAATGGAATGTCCGAATTGAATAATTCAAAAAGATATATAAAGGTATTGAAGCAGTCTTGAATATGAATCAATTTATTTTGACAAGGATTAATACCAAGATACAAATACAGAGCCTTTTCTAGCGGCAGCATTAATTTTTTTTAAATATATTAATATAATACTTATCAGGCATAACTGTAATAGTTAGACATATGCTGTCGCGACACTTTTTGTAAATAATGATGTGTTCTGCAAAGTCGTAGTACATTATTTTATTCTATCATCAATTTCGCAGCGCACGCGATGCTAAGAATATTTCAGGTTATTTTTGTACAACTTTTTTTTTTTTTTTTAGTTTTGGAAATCATCAAATGACTTCTCCCGCTCTGGGCAGAGCGGAAGGGAGTGTCAGACTTGACTGACTAAAACCCATCCATGTTCCTTCTTAGCCCTTTGTGTTCCAGGGGCACGGTATCTCTTTCGAACAACCCGCAGCCCTGGCAGGCATCGGCCCTCTCGGACCCCTTCCGATTTGCTGACATCTCCTTGAGGCGCGCGTGGAACACGAACGCGCCGTCGGCACGGTCTGTCGTCATAAGACGGACGGACGGTGAGCTAGCCCATTACTCACCGTCCACAGGCCCGCGCCTACGGTGGCCGGGGGCCACTGGTTGCCCCCCGACGCCCGGGGCGTCTCCCGCGGCTATTTTTGTACACCTTGGGTTACATTATTGGAGTTTTAGTAAGGATCCCTGATTTTTTTGAAAATATAATATAGCCTATGTCACCCGCGGATAGTGTAGCTTCCCACTGTGAAAGAATTTTTCAAATCGGTTCAGGAGTTTCGGAGCCTATTTAATGCAAACAATCAAATCTTTCCTCTTTATAATATTAGTTTAGATGGTTGGGCTAAACCGATAATTAACCTTTACACAATTTTGGTACCGAAAAACAAGCGAGACGGCGCGGTGCGGGTGCGCGGGGTTTACCTATATTGAGATCTAATAATGTGCAACAATCAGCAACAGATAGACAGAGTGGCGAGGCGGTGCGCAAAGAAAACCCCTATTTATTAAGTTTTAGGTACAGCTACCCAAACATTTATAATGGTTACTAGCTGCTGCCTGCGACTTCGTTTGCGTGGAAATTTTGAAGGATTTTAGGGGTATGAAAAATAGATGTTGGCCGATTCTCAGACCTACCCGATAAGTAAACAAATCGGTTTAGCCGTTTCGGAGGAGTTTGGTAACAAACATCGCTACACGAGAATTTTATTTATTAGATATTTCTACCGAAATATACCGGTATGCATTTCCAACCTTAAAATTTCGCTACTGAAAAAATTAACGCTATCGAAATATTGCTGTAATCCTTATTTAACGGTACTTAAGCTGTCATACTGAAATTTAAAGGTACCTTTATTTTTGAGGAATTCAGCCCCTGCCTTAAATACTTAAAACAAAGATGTACACACGGCGACACATCAAGTCATACATCTCCAGTATAACCTGACCTCGCCTTGTATGAGCTTCCCGCACAATGACAGTACAGCTTAATTTTGTTTTGCACATCTTGATTGGTCAAGTCATTGGTTGGTTTTAGTTTTAATTAACTGTTAGTCAGTTTATTAGTATGTTATTTTGGAGGATGTTAAGAACATACTACGAGTTCACGTTTCCTTGTAATGTTCCCTGACAATGCTAAAAGAATACGCGGTCACGTGAGCGAAGCCGCGAGCACAGCTAGTACACAATAAATACACGCTATATATGGTGTGAATCCTCGAAAAACATAATTATCCCGTGGGCTTATAATAAAATTATCCCTGGTGGACGCTGTATCTGGTGACACGGCCACGTTTTCATAATGAAGTCAGCGTTTGCAATTTTATCTATTGGAAAGTAGTTCTACAATCATAGAAGACTAATGCTGATCCAGACAGGATCCAAGAGGACATTAGTTTGTATAAACACTGAGAAATAAAGTTCTTTGTTCAAAGTCACGTTGAAAAAACCTCTTGCTTTGGCAACCCCCGCTGCGCGGGAAACAGTAACGAAAATGTGGTACCACTATATAGATGGATAGGAAAGAAGGCCAGCTCCACGCAACAAGCCAAATAAAAAATAAAGCGTACCTACGTTCAGAAAGTTCGGATTTACAATCTCACGTTTTCCTCAGTACCTACATATTAGTTTCATGGTCTAATACACACAATATACGAATTGTTCTGTTCTGATTTAATCTTGAACAATGACCAGACACAATGGCACTAAGTATAAGCTTACTTATCGTGCTGCTTATGTTATTAACAACTTAAGTTTATTTTTAATCGGAACTACGGCTGTAATCTTGTTGTTATGTCAATACGAGTATAATTTCACTATATGATCACATGATTACCAACTGCGCCTTCCTGTCAGTGTTATTTATTCATGCGCGAAAAGCCCCATGTACCTAATACTGTATAGTGATTGTTACCGTTACTGTATGATGATTATGATGATGATTGTTACCTAGTGATTTTAGTGCAAGTGTGCCAAGTTGGTAAGTCAGTCGTCAAAGTATATTTGTCGGGGTTTTTATACAATAATTTGGTTAGCCTATATTTATCGATGAAGTTATCCATTCTATATAATGATCAAACATTAAACTTAGGTACAGTCGGCATCAGGAGTCGGTTAACACTTATCAATATTACACCAAGTTTTGTGCTGATCAGTGTGATCTGATATAATATTGTTTTGCGAATTTATGTAACCATTGATGAAAATATTGTAATCTCTTTTACTCCAGTCTGTTAATTTGGATAGTTCTATAACTAAGACGTCTTATAATTTTGGATATGTATAGCGACTTTTGTTGCTGACCGTTTCTATGTACCACAATCTATACTTACCCCCAAAAGTTGTGCTTGCATTCGCTGTACGTACTTTAGGAACATCAGTATATGACCAAGATTTAACCCGATGTATACATATAAGGAAACCAACATGCCTAACAACCAAAAATCTGAAAATACTGGGCTAGCGTTGTTCGTTAACCTCTTATTGACAACTGTATGTACAATCCCTAGACTAATTGTTTCCTATGCTTAAAATATTATTATTAGACCTTTATTAATAAATAAATACTAGCCCATTCCATACTACGCATACGGCCTGTGTACCAGCAGTCGAAACATTATCGGCTGATTAATCTACGTAAGATTCAAGATTCGTTATTTTATATTTTACATTATTTGCATGAAATATGGTACATTATGGCCATATAAATAAAAAGTGTTCAATTATTTCGTTGGCTTTTTTCAGCATGCAAACTTACAATGTGTGGAGTAAACCTTCTACGCCTTTCCTTTGTGGGTGCGAAGGTACGCTAGCTCGCGAACGAACCGCACTAGGTTGCCGTCAGTGCTCCCTGGCCGGTCGAGAGGTACGCACGCGACCCTGCCCTCGCGAAGTTCTGATCTTCCACCGCTGTAGTTATTCCGTTCCACCCGTACGCGATAAGGGTAAGTAATACATATTAAATTCCTTTTTACTTCTTTAAGATAACTTTTTGTTATTATTATTATTATTTTTTTGTTGTTGTCGGGTAGGTGTATTATAAATGAGTATTGAAATTATAATAGGTAATAATTAAGTTACGGGACTATCATATACGATGTTACCTATTATTTATTTATGTTAATATAACATATCACCACGCTTTTATTTCTCAAAGGTAACAGCAGAGGTGGATATATTTACCCTCCTACCCACATTTTTCCAGTTGTTATTTAAGTCCTATTTGATGGGACCAGCCTTTTGCCATCAACTGGGCACAACATTTAAACTTTCTGCTGCTATCCCCGAATAAACTTTTGCGAACCTGGGAACCGAGCTAAAGAGCACGTGCTTAGCACATGCCCGTGCGACCCTTTCAAGACAAAACGCTGCAATCTCTAAAACGTCAATTTGAGAAAAACGAGTTTTAAAGTTTAAATCTTTTAAATTGTTACTTTGATGATTTAATCCAGTAAGGATATCCGTTTAAATTGACTCATAGCAGAAGTTAAAATACATGTATTCAAGATATTGTAGACTAGCTGTGCCCGCGACTTCGTCCGCGTGGAATTTAACATAAAAGTTATTTAGTATTTTTTATATGTATATTTTTTCTAAAATAGAAGTAGCCTAAGTTATTCCTTATTACATCAGCCCTTATTAAAATCGGTCCAGCCGTTCCAGAGATTAGCCGGAACAAACAGACAGATAGACAAAAATGGTAAAAAATATTATTTCGGTATATATGTACCGTAGGTATATACATTCATATGTATGTAGTAAAAAGCGGTTATTTTAATATTACAAACAGACACTTCAATTTTATTAATTTGTATAGATAGTAAACATTGTACAGATTAACACTCGTATTACTCTGTACTCTTTCTAAAAGGTACTTATTTGTAAAGTAAAATATTAAGCTGGCATTGTTTTACCAAAATACAAAAACGTGAAACCGCTACATTGATGTGCGCGCGCGCCCGCCAGTTCTACCTATCACGGTAAAAAGCTACAATCTAGCTAGATTACAGCGTTTAGCCAAAACATTTGTCCGAATTTCGGGTTACAGTTAAGTGAGATTATTTTAAGTTGTATTCCCGCAAAATAATGTAACCCTGGTTGGGTTTTGTCATGACAGAGTCGCGCAGCGTCCACCAGACCATCCATGTTAGTAGTTTTGCTCATTTTAAATCAGGACTCATAATTATCTTTGATAATTCGGAAGATTATCCACGCTGATCGATAACCTGCTCTCAATTTTCTAAATAATAAAAATATCCTTTTTAAATATATGAATTTATAAGAAAGGCATTTATTTTTAACACAAATATACCAAACATTCGGTCAGTGGGTCGTCCTATGGCAGTCTGTTTGTTTATTGAATAAACACAATGTTTGTGACCGTTTTTCACAGGGGTAGTCTGTGCAATTCAATTTTTCTTACGTGTTTTTGCAATTAATCAACATATATCTATATATATTATACAAAACAACGTCGTGTTAGTAACACCATCTATAACTCAAGAACGGCTAGACCAATTTTGATGATTTTTGTGTTTTTGGATTTGTCTTCGTCCGGAATAGAATAATCTAATATATAAAATTCTCGTGTCACAGTTTTCGTTGCCATACTCCTCCGAAACGGCTTGACCGATTTTGATGGAATTTTGTGTGCATATCGGGTAGGTCTGAGAATCGGCCAACATCTATTTTTCATATCCATAAAAAACCCCGCGAACGAAGTCGCGGGCAGCAGCTAGTAAGTATTAAAATATGCTATTCATCAATAAAAAAAAATGCCGTTCATTTGTTATATATGGTATAACAAAACGCAACTGACATGGTAGGTAGGTAGCCAGTAGTTAGGAACATGTGCATTGCAAGGCATGCCGGGAACAGCTAGTAAGATATAATTCAACACTGACCTGTAGTCAGTGTTGGATTGTATGTTAATATAGGATTCGCGGCTGTAACACATATGGCTTTACAAAGTTATAATCACTAAACTCATAAATACAACCCTCTAAGTTAATTTAACCCTAATGAATGACTTTTTCATGACAAAGTCATTGAATGGGATTAACTACACATACGAGATCAGCGGTGGCCCAGTGGTTGTAGCCCCGAATTACGAGCAGTAAGCCGTGGGTTCGAACCAGGCAGGCGCATTACTTTGTGTAATTTATTTCATCACCGCTGCCCTCAAAAACGGCGAAGGAAAACATTGTGAGGAATGTTCTAGAACTTAAAATTCGAAGACATGTGACATCTTCCAACCCGCACTGGGCCTGCGTGGTGGATTACAGCCCACGCCCTCTCATTGAGAGGAAGCCTGTGTCCCAGCAGTAGGCACATTATAGGGTGATGATGATGATGAAATAAACAAAGAGGTTGTGTTGATAAATTTAATTACTAAAATTCTGTAAATAAATACGTTTCACGGCCGAGAATCATATTTTGTTTAACATGAAACCTGACACTGACCGGCAAATTGCAAGAAACGTAAGAAACTTTGAATTTCGTTGGCAACCCTTGCGCGTCCATCTTAACGTACACATTGTAGCGGAAAATCCTGTTTAGATACAAGTGAAGTTTATTCATTATTGTTATAAGATATTTGTTTTTATCAAGACAATTCTCAATGATAATTATCATTTCGTATCCTATCTAAAATAGAAGACGAACACAACATCACCCCTGTTTTTTTTATTAGTAATTTTTTAGACCTTTTTATCCTGGTTATGCGTATGAAGTTTGATTAAAATCGGTTCATACATTTAGGATAATAGGGACTTGAAAGTTTGTATGAAATGTCAGGCGTAAACGCTATTAATTAGAATACAATGTTGCCGAAAGCTTTTTTTTTGGCAGATATATCCAATGCCGAAGCCGAAGGTTTGATGGGACACTATAGATATGACAAGACAGTACAACTTTTTTCCATTAACAGTCACAATTATAAAATGTGGGTACTTTGAGCACCACTTGTTGTACCAATAGTTACTCAGACATTTAAGTATATTTTTGAATTCAGAAACGTGAAATCTTTGGCTTCTGGTTACATTCACGTGTTTGAAAGTGTTTTGAATTTCAACCCTCAAGAAAAATAGGTTTTGTTGTAACAGTTTTACGGCTGCCGTTGCAAAACTTTCTTTTCAATTTTACTCTTTGGAGTGGCGAAGTATGAAGTTTATAACTGATTTCGTTTTTAATCACACGTAATAAAGTAAATTAACAGGTGGGTACCGTCATAACGTTTCTCGAAAGTCAAGCCTTAAGGAACAGAATACAATTGAAAATTGGTAGGAAATATAACATACATATCCGTCCGATCCGCTGGATGCGAGTGGCACGGGACCGTTCAATGTGGCGACACTTGGGGGACGCCTATGTCTAGCAGTTGACGTCTTTCGGCTGAAATGATGATGATGATGATGATGATGATGATGATGATGATGATGATAATGATGATGATGATGATAAGATACATAAGTTCACCCCTGTAATCCCCAAAGTGTAAAAGCAGAGGTCTACCTAATAGTACACCCACATCTCGCCAATTATGTTTGAGTCCCATGTAATATGGGACGAGCCTAATGCCATCAACCGAGTATAAATCCAGGCTCCGTGGCTGCTACTGAGAAATTCCGACCCGTGAATCGAACCCAGGGCCTCATGGTCAGCAGTCGCTCTGCCATTAGACAAACGAGGCAGTCTCGTCGTCGTTTTGGTATTTTTTGTTATTATTTTATAAATGGCGAATGATTCCTCAAAGGCTAAAACAAGGTGAGTGTTTATTGTTTTCCTGCTCCTAATGAACACATTTCGTATCATCCCATCATAATCATTTTAACCAATGGTAAAGAAAAGAAGGGTTTCGTTTTAAACTACGTTTTTTTATTTTTACACATGCGCGAAAGACACTACCGCGAACGGATTCTTGCAATAAGATTCTTTAATCAAAATCAAAGATGGCGGCTACGAACACCATTATATTTTTCGCTATGGATGTCTTATCCATAGTAATTGAGGGCCTTCTAAACGAATATGGGGTCAAAATCAAAGATGGCGGCGCGAAAAGTAGCGAATTTATAAAAAAATAGCGGAATTCAAGTGTAAAAATATTACTTCCCCATTGCGAAATAATATTGTTATAAGAATTTAACGCAGACGACAGTGCCGGGCATCAGACAGCACTAAATATTATTCAAAAATCTGTTGAAATTATGATTAAAAATTTCACTTTAATATTCGTCATGACGAACCCGCTCATCCTTTAAAACTCCAAAAATACCATATGACATTGATTCGGGGATACAACTTTTCATACTAACACATAGTCCAAACTTAATACTTGTCAATCATATTATATAAGATCTCGTACCTACTGTTTAAAACACTTTAAAATAATTAACATAAAATATTCATTACCACCTGCCTAGCCTTTTCCTAACTATATTGGGGCCGGCTTCCAGTCTAACCGGGTGCAACCTGCCGCATACCAGTATTTTACAAGAAGTGACTGCCTATCTGACCTCCACAACCCAGTTATTACTGGGTAACACGGTACGTTTTGGAAGACTGGTTCTTAGAATTAAGATTAAATAATACTTCATGAAAATATATAATATGTTGTAAGTTAGAGCTTTACGGGTTTCATAAAAGCGCAGTAAGTAACTATGCAAAGCAGTCCTCAGTAAGTTGCCGTAGGCTTAGAACGAGTACGTCGCTAGGTGTGGGTGGCACAGTACATAACAGTAGCCACAAAGGTTTTGGTACAACAGTACATAGCTGCAGGCAAGAAATATTTGGTGCTCAGCCATCAGCATATACCCGCGGGTGTAGCGGCTTTGGCAAAAAATCACTCGTGCAATAGCTTGAATTCTAAACGTAGGTCCCTTGATAGGCGTAGGTTCGTAGCCGTTGGCGTAGAACCCTATTTTTTGCGTAGCCGTAGGCGCAGATCCTTAGGGGCATTAGTTGCGTAGCCGTCGGCGTAGCCCTTGTCGCGTAGCATCTTTACGCATGTGCGTAACAGAAGGATACTGTCACGAGCACCAAGATTTAAACACTTACTGCAACTTTAAAAAAACATTATCTCCTACTGTTCTGATTAAAATTTCATCTTGTTCCGAACATAGCATTTTGGAACTCGTATTATTATGAAATAGTATTATTATATAATCCTCTCAAGTTACAATCGTTATTTCTCGCGAAAATTGCTATTAAATTTCGTGACTGTACAAGGTATAGTCTCCCACTCGAAGACTAGCACTGGTTAGTCATGAACTGAACTTAGTCGGACTAACCACACGTCCACACCTACATCTCGCCCTGTTTGTTTATAAATTGACAAATTCTAAACGCCAACTTTTCATCTGTCAAATTTGAATAATTACATACACCTTTAACATTGATTAAAGTAACATATGACATCTTTAGCATTGATTGAAGCAGAATGCAACTAAAAGTTTGACAAAGATAGAAAGTGTGAGTATCTTATTCGAAGATCCGCCAATTGCGGTCAAGAAATACTAGATAAATGATTTGGTGGATGATTTCAATTGTTCTCATGGCAACAACGGACGTTTAGTTCAAAAAATGACAAGAAACGTTAAAAGAAAATTGACAATGAAAGACTAGTCATACCTATCTCTTAGCCTATAAGCGTAGCGCTCTTGTAACCTCGAATACGATGTAGCACTCGGTCACTACACTCAGTGAGTAGTCGATGTTGTTGAGCTGTTAAGAATAGATCAAGTAGTTTATTTATTTATTATTTACGGTAATTTGCTTCGAAACCAATAAAGTAAGATCTTAAAGCAACCCTTAGTACTTTGGAAATGCTGAAGGTGAAGACAACAATGTTTATGACTGGGTGCTGCGTGGACGATTTCCCAACGGCGTGACACGTTGGTGACGGCCTGGGGGCAAACGCACAGGCAGGCAGCCTCAGCAAGGGTTATGCAACGGTTGG
Organism: Cerastis rubricosa; assembly: GCA_949152445.1. Lineage (NCBI taxonomy): Eukaryota > Metazoa > Arthropoda > Insecta > Lepidoptera > Noctuidae > Cerastis > Cerastis rubricosa. The sequence goes on along the minus strand of OX424523.1, from coordinate 16,841,738 downwards.
AAGGATCCGGTTGTATGTCCCGGGCCCCCAACTCATGGTTAAAGTAGGAACAGTTGGGATTGAGTCCGACATAACTCTCCGTTCGCTGCAGACGGAGGGTATCCATAAGTATTACCTCACAAAACTACAACACCACAGGAATAAAATATCGTCGAAAATTTCGCTGGATATCTGCTTTCACTTACACTAGACGATACCTAATTGAATGCCTAAATAACATTGCATTGTTTGACTTTCAACGTTCATCTCAGTGTTGTCATGGCAGTTGAGATTGCAACAGTTCGACAGAATTTTGTATTTTGACTCAGAATGAGAACGGACATAAGTATTTATAAAACGGAATTAAGATTGTTCGTATGTAATACATTGGTAGCCAAATCTAAATAAATTATTAAACCTAGGGCTTTTAGCCCTTGAGGCTTATAATGGGTAGGTACAACGAATACCTATGTATAAAATTATTGATTGGTATCTACTTACTTGGAGGGAATAAAGCCTGGAGCTACGTAGCTGTAAATATTGTATTGTATGGAGCGCCTGCCCCCCGGCGATGCCTAAGGACCCAATTCTAAATTATTTTGGGAAAGCTAGATTTGTGAGAAGGTTTTAGAAGTATTGCGGTTAATATTTCAAGTAGGTAATAAAGTAATGGTTAAATATAGTAAAATGTCACTGTACTTAAGTTACTTCTCCGCTAAGGCATCATTATATGGGGAAATTCTGTGGATACTATTAAAGCATTCCGAGCCCAAAAGAAATGTATTCGATCAATGACTAAAGCCCAACCATTACAAAGCTGTGTCCCAATCTTTAAAAAATTAAAAATATTACCAGTCCCATCTTTATATATATTCGAACTCTGTATCTTTGTACGTAAGAATTTAGCTTTATTTAAAGTACACAATGATGTTGTAATAAGGAAAAGTAGAAATATCCACAAATTATGTGCACCACAACGAAGAATTAAACTATTTTCGAATATTGTTTACGTTATGGCTATTCAAATTTATAATAAATTACCTAATGTTTTTAAAAGTCTTAAGCTTATGACATTTAAAAATAAACTATTCAACTATCTGTTGCAAAAGTGTTACTACTCAACAAATGAATTTTTAAATGAAAAATTTGATTCAAAATTTAAATTAGACAACGAATTACCTCACAATAATTGAATGGAATTTCATTTCTATGACATTGTATTGTTTTTTCTCTTCATTGTATTTAATAATTAGTGACATTTTATTTAATAACCATTGACATTGTATTTAATCATTCATAACATTTTAACTAATAAGCCATGACATTATATTTAATCATTCTTGACATTATAATTAATATCCCCTGAAATTGTATTGAATAATTCTTACATTATAATTGATAACCCCTGACATTGTATTTGATAGTAGTTAACGTTTTCCTAATTCCCGACATTGTATGGTTTGTTATTAATTTTAATTCTTTGAAATATTTGTACGCTGGAAACAGCAGAATATCATGGACATTGTATTTTGTGTAACACCTATGTAACAACAATATTCTAACAAATAAATTTATTATTATTATTCCCTTTATTCATTTTATAAACATTCATTTTACACTTTTAAATATTTTTACAAAATTAAATACAAAAACATTTAAAAATATAAAAATAGTAGCCCACCGGTATCGGGAACAGGGTCCAAGCTACCGGCGGTCAGGGCTCCAGAGAGAGGAACCTCCTAACAATACGAGCCGTGTCCAGGAGTACCGCTTTCTGAATCAAGCCCTTGATCCAGCTGCCTAACGAGAGCCTCATCAGATATTGGTCGAGGCTCTTGGCAATTAGGCCATTGGCTGATACGACTATCGGCACAATGATCGCCGAGTCAACAGGCCACATGTCGACAACCTCGCGAGCCAAGTCAATATACTTGATTTGTTTATCTTTCTCGGCCTTCACGAGGTTCTCGTCATGTGGAACCGTTATGTCAACAATCATTGCGCGCCGCTCTGATCGATCTATCACCACTATATCAGGCTTATTGGCTACAATAGTCCTGTCAGTGATGATGGATTGATCCCAATACAGTGTGATATTGCCATTTTCGAGAACTGGGTCGGGCACATACCTATAGTACGGCACTTCCGATTCCACAAGGCTGTATTTCAGAGCAAGTTGCTGATGGATAATCCTGGCTACAAGGTTGTGTCTATGCAAGTATTCTCCGTTAGCTAGACGAGAACACCCGGAGATAATGTGACGGATCGATTCGCCCGGACGGTGGCATGCCCGACATATGTCAACCGTGCCATCCTTCACAATAAATTTCCGGTAGTTATTCGTCATCATAACTTCATCCATAATTGCACAAACAAAACCTTCGGTTTCTCCAAAGAGTTCCCCGTAACGTAGCCAGGCTACGGACGCTGCATGGTCTACATCAGGCCCATGCAGGGCACTGAAGTAGCGTCCGTGAAGCTCCTTACTCTGCCATACTTCCCTGCGGTCATTAGTGTCAAGCACTGCAGGTTTGCGCCAGTTCTCTTTAGCCAAGGAGAGCGGGGTGAGGGCCTTGTCCATCGCGACCACATCTCGATGCATCCCCACGTCGGTTTCTAGGAAATATTCCCTGAGACTGCATATCTCGCGATTGTGGAGAGTCTTGGCGTTTAAAAAGCCTCGACCTCCACAACTCCGCGGGATATACAGTCTCATAACCGAAGAACGTGGGTGATGCATTCGATATGCCGTCAACAATGTACGGACCTTCCTATCCAGGGCATCTAGTTCTGTTTGAGTCCATTTGAGTACGCCGAAAGAGTACATCAAAACTGGCATGACCCAACCATTGAAGGCACGCACCTTATTTCCGCCTGATAAAAGACTATTAAATACTTTTCTCAGGCGGCCAAAGAAGCGCTCCTTCAACGATTGCTTCATGTCAACAGAATTGATGCCCAGCGCTTCCGACATACCCAAATACTTGTAGGTTTCGGTCGCTGAGAGGGATCTAAGATTTATGGTATCTGAGAGCTGGGTTCCCGCAGATTCCACAATCCACCCTCGCTTTACATGCATGACCGCACATTTGTCCACACCAAATTCCATCCTGATGGCGCTACTGAAAGTTTCTGTTACCTTCAGTAGGTCCATCAGTTGCAAATTGTTGGGGGCAAAGAGCTTCAGGTCATCCATGTAAAGAAGGTGAGATATAACCTGACCACCTCTCCTCAACCGAAAGCCCAGACCTGAATCCTCCAGCAGCGTGCTTAGAGGATTCAAGGCTAAGCAAAACCAAAGTGGGCTCAAACTATCGCCCTGAAAAATACCTCGCTCTATCCTTATCGGTTCGCTGTTCCCTTGGATATGCTGACATCCTGGATAGCGAAGGACTGTCCTCCATTGCCTCATACACGACATCAGGAAGGTGCGCAGAGTTGCATCTATTTTATACAACTCTAGCACCCTCATGAGCCATGTATGTGGCACGGAGTCATAGGCCTTCTTATAATCTATCCAACATGTCGACAGATCCCTTCGGGAACGGCGAACCTGTTGGTTAATGGCCATATCAATGAGAAGCAGCTCCTTAGTACCGCGGGACCCGTTCCTACATCCATTTTGAGAAGCGGACATGATCGAATTGTCATCAATGTGTTTGCAAATTTTAGCTCTCAAAATGGATGTAAGAACCTTATACAATGTCGGAAGACAGGTAATAGGTCTATAATTTTTGGGTTCCGCAGTACTACCCGATTTATAGAGCAGGTGGGTGATTCCAGTAGTTAAGAACTCGGGCAGCGACCCTGACTCTAAAGCTGACTGGAATAGGGCCGCCAAGCGAGCGTGCGACCTCTGGATCCACTTAATCCAGAAGTTGTGCAGTCCGTCCGGTCCTGGAGATTTCCAGTTAGGCAACGGACGGACTGCACGAGCTACGTCTTGGGGGCTGATAGTGATAGCCCCCATTTCTGGAACTGGATCGCATACTCGCTCGACCACCCGAGTCCATTCACCCTCGGTGTGGCTGACAGGCACCGACCAGATGCTGCGCCAGAACGAGCACATGGCGTCATCATCCGGTAAGCGCGTGTTAGACACACCTTGGTCCGGTCGCTCCCAAGTCCTATAAACCCACCTTTCATCTCTTTGGAATGTGCGATTCAGAGTGTATCGTTCCACCCGCCGCTTATACCTACGAATACGGTTTGCCCATGCATACACTTTCTGCTTCAGGAAGTCGATGCGTTCTGTGATACGGGACATATAGTCTCGAGGACTAATATCAGTCCCTGCAAATGCCCGCCTCACAAAACGCATCACTCGAGGGCGATTGTTGCCCTCCCTGAAGCAGATCAGTTTGCCGATGAGTGTTCTGGCCCCACTAATACGTCGCTCAATTCTGCATTGCCAAGCCGGTACGGCAGGTTTAGGTCGTGTAGCTCTATCATCAGAAAATTTTACATGAGCTACACGACATGCCGCTACAGCCGCACAATACAGGATTGAGTGAGCATCAGTGAGGTCTTCGCAGTTATCAAAATAGTTTGACAACTGCGAATCCAGAACAGCCACCAGCGCCCTATTTCTGTTATGCATGGGCAAACGAGGTAAGCGTGGTCTAAGTTCAGGCGACATGTACCGATATTCTCGAATCGCACCCTCCAAAGCACTCCTCATTTCCTCACTGCATTGGGTACTTACATTAGTAGCCATGTCATTACTCACCTCGTCCACGTGATCGACTATTTGACTAGACTGTGGTGGAACCACAGCCTGCGACGGAGGGACAATGACGTGACTACTCTGCATTTCAGTTCGCAAGCGATCAAGTACGGTGTCATCCAACATGTGATTACGCTGGATAACCCGCACCTGATCCGACAATCGTTGCGCCGACACGTTGACAGCTGGCTCAAGCACCTGAAACAGAGAGAGCATCCGAACACGGTACGCGGTCAGGTTGTTTCCTCCCTCTGTAGCCCCATAGTATGAGCGCATGACATTTTCGTTGATGGGTCGCGTCCATCGCATGCGCTGCACACTTCCGCCGGGAGCTGGGACCCTATCAAAAGCCGGTGGGCCTCGAGGTCCTAAGCAGTCCGGTGGCCGGCGTCCTCCCCGTCGACGAACAGGTGGTGGCGTCGTGGGCGGAGAGAAGTACTCGTCGCTGTCGCTCGACGCAACTGCCACGGCCGGCGTCACAGCACTCACGGTGAGGCTGGGTTCCGGCGGCGGCGAGGCGGAGCGGGGCGACGAGTCCGGAGGCGGTATTCGTGCTCTTCGAGCTGCTGCTCTGGTCAACATCGTCTTCTTTTCATTTTATTTTTTCAATATTTTCACACATGACATATATGTCAAATACATACATGTCAGATTTGGGGTCCAGTTTTTATTTTCTGTATTTTATATATATTTCTTGGATTACATGGTGTAATTTTGAGTTGATAAATAAATAATTGATTGTAGAAATAAAATAGGGTATCGGACTAGAAAAATAAACTGTTTAAAAATTAAAATTGATTAAAACTATGGAATGAAATCGGAAGACGTTTTGACTTTAGTATTGCCAGCTTATTTATTATTATTTATTATTATTACTCAAAAAAGTGACTGAGGAAGAGTGAGCTCTTATATTTAGCATGGCACGTTATTGTAGGATTTTCAGTGGGAGTTAGAAAGATTTCTTCTACTTAAATGTCAGTGTCAACGGAGCTATAGCGTAAACGTGTTTTGATGATAGAGAGGTAATCTCGGCAATTATTATAAATCTTTTTTCAACACCTGTTAAATATAACCAGCTAGATACCTAGTCATGTTAAGTAGGCAATAAGACTGCGCCGAGCAAAAAGCGAAAAAAGATTGTCACATCCTAAGAATACCTATGCTTATTAGTAAACTTACTTAGGCAAGTACCGCAGAGATACCTAAGGTAAAAAAAGTATGCAATAACTCCCTAGTTGCAAGATCCCCCTTAAGGCTCCGCTTTTTTAAAGTTATGATTTGGTCTGTTTTAGTATGGTATACTAATGTAATTGGTTTTAAAAAAAAACAGAAATCGCTAGCATAAAATCACACTAATTTTGAAATATTAACAGACAGTTAAAAGTCCGGTAAAATGTCCACGCTACTATGGTAGCCCAAAACAAAATACAGTCAAATGTCCACGCTACCATAGTAGCCCAAAACATTAGTTCCGAAAAAACTCACTTACAAATGTTCCACGTCGCACTGTATCTATGGAGAAACTGACAACCAAGAAGTTTTTGTGACAAATGGGAACAGAATAGTCGATTTTGCGAATATTTATGAACAATTACAAAAAATTGCGAATCGCAATTCTGCCTTCGGTTGTAATTTGAGCTATTTAAAATTGACTAAAGAGATACGCGATCGTCAACCCGCCTGCCAAGCGTGGCGATTATGGCAAGACCCCCTATGTTATGTCAATGCGGCGAAACTTGGGGGAGGCCTATGTCCAGCAGTGGACGTCTTTCGGCTGAAATGATGATGATGATGATGAAAGAGATACGAAAAGGGTTTCAGTCCACATTTCATTTGACTATTGTACTAGTCAACAATTGTAAAGTTCCAGAACATTCCACAGACGTAAATACCAATGAGCACGCAGTAAGCAGTTTTATGCCTATAGATACGGGATTTTCTGTTCTGGAACAGGTAGCAGATTCTCTTGACATACCTAGTATGAGTGATAAATTGCATGCAAAGTGCCATGGTAAGCTATGGGAATTGCCCAAGAAACAATGAATTATGTTCACTTACAATCAATATGATATGTATATTGTATACCCCTATTTTACTAAATGAAATTTACCTCGTTTTGTTTTTTAACATCCACGCACTTGTTTTTGCGGTGGTGTGCGTGACTCGCTTGAATCCTTTAGTGTGGGATGTGACACGTGTCGATCATCTTGTTGTCGGGTGCTTAAAATATATATAACGAACGGTACTTATTATTGTATCTACCCTACCTACGCAAACGTCGCATTGTTAATTGTTATTTTCTTAAAAGAAAAAGAAATTAACAGTTTGCTAATAGATAGTTAAGCTTTTCTGCTGCTTCCTGTTAGACTGGAAGCCAACCCCATCATAGTAAGAAAAAGGCTAAGCAGCTGTAGTCTTCAGTAGGTACCTACTTCACCTTAGACTAGGGTTACCGACACCGTAGTCCGGAATTTCGAAAAATGAGAAAATAAGTCAGTCTAAGTCTAAGGCTAAATAAACTACTTTTCAAAAAAATCATTGAAAGAAATAACAGTACCACTTGCGTTCGTCTACCTACGTACGCAAGTGATACTGTTGATACTTATATATAATACATAATGTAAGTTCCGTTTATAATTTATATTTTCAGCAACCGGCAATGTTCTCCAAAAACAATTTCTCTATTATTATGTACATTTATTTCGTTGCAAAACAAAAACGCAAATATCGCACGTACAAAGGAAAGAAAAGTCGGGAATTTGTATTCTAAAGTCCGGAATTTACTACACAGACAACTAGACACAACCTAATATACGACCTAGAAATAATAAATACATAATTAATTATGTAAACGTACATATCAACGGAACTTGCGGAAACATCTTTTCAATTCGAATTGTGGTTTGTTTTACCGGCTTCGGCTCATTTCCGGTTAAATTACTTGGCACATTTTATTCGTTTGCATTGTATATTTATTTATTTGACTATATTTATGTACTGACAGTAGACAACACTGGAAAATAACATAATATATATGAGTACATGAGTGCTGCTTATTTCATAAGAAAATTCTGTCAGCAGACCTGCCAAAGGAGAGGAAAAAATATGTTACTTTAATTTAGTAAAAAGTCGATTATTTTACTTCCCACCAATTTTAATAACTTTTTGACCCGGTGCAAATAGAGACGAAAGTGTGTTACTTAAGTACTAAAATAGAAAATTTTCATAGTTGATATTTTCGCTTTTCTTAAACTGTTTCTATTCAGTACTTAACAAGTTTCAAATGAAATGAATATCCTCATAATGTTGGTATTTAAATCTAAAATAAACGTGTGGTACTTTTACCTATTTAATTCAGGTATTTAACGCAATCTTAATAATCATCTGCGTAGCCTTTTCTCAAACTATCTTGGGGTCGGCTAACGCATTCATAATGTCACTAATAAATACTTAAGGTAAAATCTAACAGCTTCGTTGGGCTAATGGCTGCAAGTGTGACAAGAGCAAAGCGTTATTGGGCATTTTCATCAGGCATTTCTCAGTAGCAGTCATGGAGTCTCGCCCCTTATTACATGGGGTTTATACATAACTGGCGAGGTGTTATGTTATATTTTGTATAAAACTTCTCTCAGGTCTGCTAAGAATTATAATATAATGTTAGCCCCGAAATTCAAAAAAGGCCTGGGAAACATGTTAGGTTAAACCTAGAATCTACATACAGTTGAAATACTCTTCTAGTTAAGGTAGCCAACTACTTGCTTTGATATATACAACGTTCTCCTCCGCGGCTATGCTGCACATTTTCAGAGCACAGTGGAAAATATTTCAGTTTGGTTCGCGTGTGTTTGCAGTTGTTGTGGCGCGAGTCGCGACCGCGGGCGGTGGTAAGTCGATCGCTCAATGACTCAGTCTCGAAGGCTCCAGGCACTTTCAAAATAATTTTCGAAATGATTGTTCTGCAGATGAGCGCCTCGAGTAAAATTGCCGGAGGTATCAAAAGCAGAGCTACGAATAGGTGTGCTTTAATATCGTCGGAGCCGAGCGCTGTCGGCGGCGCCCCGGGCTCACCCCTTCGCCCCACAAGCCCGCGACCCAAACCGCTCCACATTATGCCCCGCTTATAATATAAAATAATCATATCTGTATGTACGCTTTGCAACCGATGTGGCTAAATAATAATTTATGACCTCAGTGCGTTTTATATGTATACAGAGCCGACGGCGATGAACGAATCGTGATGTGCCGCGTGGCCACCGCGAGCACTCGCACATGGGCGGCCGGAATTTGGGATATACCATCCAAAAAAATCTCCCAGTTTTCTTAATTTCGGGACCAATTTTATGTGAATTATGCGAACTTTCACATTTTCGTATAATATTAAATGCTTCCTAATTTTGGCTGAAATAAATCAGTTTGCTCACGTCCTCTTACCGTTACCTGATTATGGTGGTTATGACCTCATGAATTTTGTGGCTGTATTTCTAGACGTAGTAAAGTGGAACTTATTCCTGGTAGATAGGGTTCTAAGTTAAATGTTGTGTATAGCGCAGTGGGTAGTACCTATTAGTAGTAAGTAAATGCGGTGTGAATAGTCGCTTCAGTGCTTACTGGTGCGACTATTCATACCAGCCTAATGACGGATCACTGAACAGCCTGGGCCATAGAGTGAGCGTAGACGGAACTATTATTTATTAAATTTATTGGTGGGGCACAGATACTTGTTATACCTATTCTTCTTGGTACATTAAGTTGACTCCAATTGACTGAGATTCGAATCGATTTTTCTAGTTAGCAGAATGCACTAGCGACAAGAATCTCTAGTAATCGTTTATTTCAAGACACTGTTATAAAGTCTATTATCCAATATCATATATACTCTTAGCTCTGCACTCTTTTTTGGTCTACGAGCCTTACGCACTTTAACGAACATCATCTTCCTTTCATGTCTGAATCTTCACATTTTGTTGAGTGTATGCTCTCATTCAAAGAATTGGTTCAAATTTAGTCAATAATTGCAAAAGACTTTTCATATTAGCTAATTTTCTCTCGAGTATCAGTCAGGTTACACAGAAAAAGTTTCAGCTTTATTAATTTACTTCTAAAAACCCCTATTCCAGCATCAGACCAGCATCTTTTTCGTTAACTGACGTATGTCTGGCGTTCTTGCGGAATATTCGCAGACCTGAAAATTTTCAGGTGGTACTTGCCCATCACTATCATCTATTGTGTGAAACCATTGTTTATTAAACAAAGCCATGTCTACAAACAATAATAGAACACACATTGAATCTAAGCTTTCAAGAGATTTACGTCAATGGAATTCCGGCGGATTGCCGACTTGAAATTAGTATCTAACAATGTATGGCTAGGGTAACGTCATTTGACGTACTAGTCAGGGTCCGTAGACAACCCGTCAATTACAGGAAGGCTGGGAAAGTGGTCTCAGTGTGGGCAATTAGGGATCCTATACCCTCGTAATATGGCCACAAAGACTGAACCATTTCAAAGAGGACCTTCGATGAAACCAGAGTAAAATGCTTGAAATTAAAACACTGATCAGGAGTTGAAGATAAAATTGATTTTTATGAAAGAGCAAAAGCATGAGTGGGGCTCGGCAAAAAAGTGTTTGGTGCTGTTTGGTGTGGCTTGCGCCTTAGAGACGAGATCGCCTGGGGCCCAAACATAAACTATTGATAAAACGGAAAGGGTGCTTACAGGCCGCGGGCTGCTGAGCCGCGGGGCCCGCCCGCTGGCGGCCACGACATTGTACTGGCACCGCTCTATTGTGTGTTGAGTACACACCAATAAATTCTCGAATAACGTACCTGCTCACTATTCTTTTAATACTATCTAAAATACATTTGTAATTGTTGTAAAAGGAAGACCGCTCGTGAACGCCAAATAATGTGGATGCATTTCAACATTTCGATTTGTTTCTACATATTTGCATTCAAGCCTGTACTGCAAAGGCAAAACGCTTCCGTTAGGAAATTGGCAGTCTATCTAGGAAGGAACACAATATAATAAACATTTTCTTTGTTTCAATCTCATCATTTCCTTTGTGTCTAAAATGTGAGAAAATGTGAAATGGTTATTCAGTCCTGTAAAGTTTAGATAGCTAAACCATCTGAAGTGGGTTTTTTGGTCAATAAATTGGATACGTACGTAGGCTCACGCCCCTGCCATCATGATGGGGATATCATCGACGAAATGACGGTATTTCGTAGCAACCTTATCTTAGTGTGATACGTGACTTAGAAAAGTGTAATACCGAATAACACGTCCGTAAGTTTACGAATCTAGCTTAAAGCATATTTTTATGATATTTCCATTGTGGTGACGATTATCAATGAATTTTCTTCTTATTTGTTGGATAAGGTCCTTGGTTCAATTCACCGGTCGAATCGAATCCAAGACCTTTTGCTTTGCAGTCGTGCTTGCGTCCGGGTCGGGCAAAGTGTTATTGGGTTATTCCATAAGGAATTTCTCAGTAGCAGCCACGAAGTCGGGATTTTTGGCCGGTTGATGACAATAGACTCGCTCCCTAGTCTATTACAAAGGACTTGAATATAACTAGCGGAATAAGGGTGTAAATACACTTCTACTTATCCCTTTGGGGATTACAGGCGTGATGTTATGTTCACTGCATAATAGTTATAAATCCAGTAAACTCCTAACTATAGATAAAACCAGGGTTCGACATTATCAATTTAATTATTTTCTTTGACTATCAATAACTTTTTTTTTTACAAACTTTTATAAAACACACAGTCTCGGAAGCTAAATAAGAACCACTTCCCGATGTCCAATTGAGCTGAAAATTTGTTGCGTGTATGTTAAAGGCTATAAAAACTATACGCGACAAGCTTTTGTGAAAACTATCCTTTGTCGTTTTCATTTACTCCAAGACTTATACTTTTCAGTGCATCTTTGTAAAAGCTTGTTTTTAAAAAGGTTTTTTAGGGTTCCGTAGCCTAATGGCAAAAAACGGAACCCTTATAGATTCGTCATGTCTGTCTGTCTGTCTGTCCGTCTGTCCGTCCGTATGTCACAGCCACTTTTTTTCTAAACTATAAGAACTATACTTTTGAAACTTGGTAAGTAGATATATTCTGTGAACCGCATAAAGATTTTCACACAAAAATAGAAAAAAAAAACAATAAATTTTGGGGTTCCCCATACTTAGAACTGAGAGCCAAAAATTTTTTTTTCGTAAAACCCGTACTTGTTGGGTATCTATGGATAGGTCTTTAAAAATGATATTGAGGTTTCTAATATCATTGTTTTCTAAACTGAATAGTTTGCGCTAGAGCCACTTCCAAAGTGGTAAAATGTGTGTCCCCCCCTCTAATTTCTAAAGTAAGAGAAGGAAAATTCTGAAAATATTTACGATTGTAGAACATAAAAAAAACTATCAACGAAAATTAGTTTCAATAAGATATGATTTTTAGTTTTTGAGATATGGGACTTTTTCATCAAACTGCAGCAGTAACTTTGTTTTTCATAAACATACTATGAAAAACAAATTTAGTTTTGCGGTTGAGTGGAAGTTTACTAACTAATACTACCAACTAATGAATGACAGTTCAAAATATTGTTATTATATTGTTTGGGGCTATGGAACCCTGTGTGTGAGTAAGACTCGCACTTGGCCGGTTTTTTTTACCAAGAATTTTTAACTATTAGTCTGGTCCTTGATAGAAAAATGTACCTACCTAAATTTACACTTATCGTTTTTAGGGTTCCGTACCCAAAGGGTCAAACGCGACCCTTTTGCTGAGACTTCACTGTCCGTCCGTCCGTCCGTACGACCGTCCGTCCGTCTGTCACTAGGCTGTATCTCATGAACCGTGATAGTTAGCCAGTTGAAATTTCTACATATTATGTATTTCTGTTTCCGCTATAAAAAAAATACTAAAAACAGAATAAAATAAATATTTAAGTTTTTTTATCGTTTTTATAAATAATGGTACGGAACCTTTTGTCCGCAAGTCCGACTCGCACTTGGTCGGTTTTTGGATACTCACTTTTAATAAACGTCTCGGCGCTGAGTCGGGCGCCGAGACTTGTAGTCCAACAACGCTAAAACATTTATTTTAGTCATCCATTAAGGTGTCGCTAAACGTTAGTGAAAATGCACTATCAGTTCCTTTCATGAACTTCTCAAGGCATTCTGCTTAAACTGTTCTGAGTAATTAAATTATACCCATAGAAGTTTGAGACACTTGGAGGGACCTGTGTGTCGGTTGATTACTGATGGTAGGAGATCTGCGATAAAAGCTTAGCGTTCAGCTAAGCTTAGCTGAACTAAAGTAAATTGGAAACTACTTCCTTTCTTGTTTATTAGCAGTGTGGCTGCTGCCCGCGGCATTCGTCTGCGTGAGATTATTATTATAAAAATATTACTTCCCGATTTGAATCGGATTTTGTAAACAATTTCGTGGGTTTTTTTTGCACGGATCCCTACTCCATTACACGCGTGAAAGTAAAAAAAAAATGTAATGTTTTTTAAAATTTTTGTTTGTCATTCTGTTTGTTCCGGAAAATTTCCGAAACTAGTAGACCTATTTAGACGGGACTTTTACTGGAAGACAGCTGGTATTAGAAAAATCAACTGCTACAACGACTAGAAAAAGGATTGAGGAAATCAAAAACAGAAAACCGAATTTTTGTTCCATACATTTTGAAGAGAAGCACCATTGTAGGAAACACAGCAGATTGTGATTTGAAATTACTGGTGAAAAAATTATTTTAGGGACGATTCAGAATGATGCACTGAATACATATATATTGAACCCTATTTAATGTTTTAACAGCGTCAGTGACACTTACACTGGATATTCTTACTCAAGAACTTGAACTTAAGTCGGACTAACCACGACTACAATAAGTCCTGTTTGTTTATAAATTGACATACAACGCTTACTTTTCATTTGTCAAATTTGAAGTACCAGAACACTATCCATACTAATATTATAAATGCGAAAGTCACTCTGTTTGTTTGTATGTTTGTTACCTTTTCACGACTAAACGGCTGATCGGATCTTAATTAAATTTGGCAAGAAGATAGATTTCAACCTGAGGAAGGACATAGGCTATATATCATCACGCTACGACCAATAGGGGCGGAGCAGCAATGAAAAATGTTGCGAAAAAGGAAAAAATGTGACGCAGACGAAGTTGCGCGGAACAGCTAGTTAATTATATACAAATCTTTAATATTGATCAAAGAGAGATAATATGACATCTTTAGCATTGATTGAAGCAGGATGCAACCATAGGTTTGAAAAAAATAGGTAGCTGGACGAGGTACTTTAAGAGAAGATAGGCCAATTGCGGCCAAGGAACTGTAGAAATACGATTTGATGCGTTTTTCAACTGTTGTCATGGCAATAAAGTTCGACAAAAATGGTTTTGGTTTGGCTCGTAGAATACGGGTGTTACACAGTGCATTCGTTTTTACGTACTCGTAGTTAGCCCAACAAAGTTTTAATTCAGGTTATTCTGTTCGCGCCCTGCCGCGGGCCAGTAATTACAGTTGGAATAGAAGGGCCGGCCTACCCCCGGGCTAGCCTGCCGGCAAACTGCCGCCCTTTGTACAGCTTTGTACTAAAAAATGAAAATACCTCATATAAAATGAGATAATTTCTTTAATATTATGCTCTGAACGAGCTTACTAGGACCCGTTTCCATGGTTGGTGGTTTCTGCTGAAATGCAATTTGGGTTTCGTTTTCAGTATCTCGTATTGATGGTGATTGATGTGAATTGGTTTTCGCAATATGGTAGACTAGCTTATAATAATAATAATAATTCCATTTATTGTCAGGCTACAAAGACCCATAGATACATGCCCCCGCATTACTCGCTTGGAGGTCGTTAAATTATCCCATGGGATCATACTACGGGGATAAAAAGAAAAATATACACTAATATATGTATGTGTGTATCCAGGTTGTAAACTATTTGTGTGCCAAACATACGTCCGTCCATTCTCGCAAACTTCGCATTTATAATAGTACCGGTAGGTACGAGTTATACATAGATAGAGATGAACAAAGACATACTAACTGCTTCGTTCGATTCCCGGGTAAAGCAAATTGCTAATGGGTTTGAACATCAGCCACTTATCAGTAGCAGCCACGGAGTCTGGATTTGTGCCCGGTGGATGGCAAACAAAAATCGAAATTAAAATATTTTTATTTTACATAGGCCTACAGGGGCACTTATAAAACGTCGACAAAAAGGTGTTCGGTTCGGGTTGGTCATTTCCTATGGAGAAGAACCAGCAAGAAACTCCATGGTTACTCTTTTAAAGTCATTTTGTTTTACAATATTTCTGTTACAGCGTTAGTACTAAAGTATGGGAGCACATCGTAGGCCTGACAATAAGTCGTTGCTTACTACAAAACGTAGAACGAAATAAAAAGTTACCAAGGATCTAGGAATCTATAAGGCCTACAATGTCCACACATTTGCAAACAATCGGTAAATAAGAAAAAGAGTCTATACAACAACAAAAAATAAATAGAAATTATCACAAAAAGACTAGATCAAATAAGTGACACAAATGTTGTCATCCGTGCTGTAACTATTCTAAACAAAAGGTGTAATGATTTAAAAACTATTGTAAAACATCTGATTAAAAAGAAAGGAAAAAAACAAAATCTGGCAATAGACTCACCCCTGTTACCTACCTACATGGTACTTAAACATAACTGGCGTACAGGCGTCATGTTCTGTTATGTAAGATAATATAATGTAAGATATAAAAATGTGGATAATACCCTAACGGGATGATTTTTAAGTGCCGAAATGAAACTGTTAAATTTGAGGAAGGTATTATCCTCAAGTTACTTACTTCCTTGAAGTTTAGGTAAAAATACTCTACCTATTACGATCTCTGGAGATAATACAGAGCTGCATAATACGTACGCAAACTCATAAAGCGGCCATTTGAAGTTAACAATTTTAATTCCAGAACAACACTACTTGAAGAGGAGCTCGTGGGTAAATAATAACAGCCGCCCAGGTCGATCTTTAAGGTTAAGCCGTGCTTGCCGAGGTTGGTCTGTGGATGGGTGACCATAATTACATATCGAGTTTCCTCCGTGCCTCGGAAAGCTCGTTAAGCCGTTGGTCCCGGCTGTCATTTGTAGATCTTTGACAATCGTTACGAGTAGTCAGAAGCTAAAAGTCTGACATCCAGTCTTACCAAGGGGTATCGTATTACCCAGTTACTGGGTTGTGGAGGTCAGATAGGCAGTCGCTTCATGTAAAATACTGGTACTCAGCTGCATCCGGTTAGACTGAAGCCGACCCCAAGATAGTTTGGGAAAAGGCTAGGCAGATGATGAACAACACTACTTGAAAGTGCATTCAAGGGCGGTTCATCAAAAATGACCTTCAGTGTTTAACTTGTTGGAGGACCAATTCGTACATTATCCGACTGAACCTGTTAAGTACCTATCAAGCAGTGATAGACTAGTGGTATGACTGTTGGACTGGCAAGTTATAGATTTCAAGTTCGAACCCAAGATTCTGAACCTCTGATTTTTTGGATTCATGTGCGTATAATTATCACTTGCTTCTGTAAAGGAAAAGATTGGGAGGAAACTGTCTGTGAAAATGCCTGAGCGATATTTCTCGGCATAACACCTTTTAAGTTTGTAAACATCTTATGTCGTGATCTACAATTAGGGGAAATACGAACAAAATTACATACATTTTTGTTTTTGGGTCATAAGTCATAACTCTGTATTAGTAAATCACAGCACCTTAATATTACACCAGTAATCTTTGGTTTTATACCTTTGAGTTCTAATGGATATTTAAAAAAGGAACGAACTAGAAAAAAATACAATTTTGATTTAACTGAAATCAACCAAAATCCATTTTGTCCAATATGCTATGGACAAAATGACATACCACATATGAACTAAATGAAATACCCGACAAAAGTTATAAAAAATAAAGGCAAAGCTCGCAAATGAACCGCTTAGTTGATGGCGGATGGTTCGAGATGGTTGTTTTTGATTTGAAACAGGTAAAAAAAAGTGTGTGCTGTTGAATTGTTTGCTGGTTCAGTAGAGTCGGTTGTTTGAACGGTATCATTTTTGTCAGGGGTTACGCCGCGGAATATTTGCTGCTGATGTGTAGTTTCAGAAGCTTGAAGATCGCTCGTTACGAAAAGTAAAATTGAATCGACTAGCTGCTGTGTTGAGGATCCAGCTATGGGAACTGGCCTATGTCATTTTGTCCGTTACCTATATAGGTAATTATGTCATTTTGACCATTTAGCCCTATATGGTCATAAAAACTCAAAATTCAATAATCAATGCAAATGCAATAAATGCACGATGCAATAACTGTACACGCAAGGGGAAACCATGAAAAATTTTATTTTATTAAATATAATATAATATTATAAACAACCTGCAGTAAAAAAAAACGCGCAAGTTACCTATTTTTTGTCGTCAGCCATGATACCCGAACGAAAGACTGGCCTGAATTCACGTTTTGACAGGTTGGTATGAGTCGGTAGAGTCACGTGATGTAGTTATCTACGGCGGGCTGCAAGCGGCAGAATTTGAAATATGATGTCCGTGTATGTCATTTTGTACGTAATTCCGGCTTAGTAGGAGTTTCGCTGATTTTCGTCCGATCCGGTCGAAACAGGAATTTCATTATTATTAATATTTTTGAGAGGTGTTTAGGAATATACTTTTTTTTTTTTCAAGCAAGTTTTTTACAGTCAGAATTAATAATACTCATACAATTGCAACAATTGCTTTGATGAAATGACCTTTCATCTTTCATTATTTGCTCCAAGCTCGAGTACATATGTACAATTTTGTTTTATTTGATTGGTCCAAAGTTTAAGTACCAGTGTTTTGTAAAACTAGGTATTTAATGGATGTATTCCTTTTTAATGGGTGATACTAGACCTAATTTGATAAACCTTTGTTTTAACTGCATTTACAAACCTTAAGGCTGAACTAACGTAAACTGTATCACAAAAAATGTCTCACTCAAATAATGCCTATGGACTGAGTGGCTGTAGAACAGAAAGACTGTTTTCAAGTTTTCCTAAGGAAAAAAAGGAAACAACTCAGTGAAAATGTAGTAAAAAAAAAAAACAATATTTTGTAGTAATAAATTTTATGTTGTAAGTTGCATATTATAATTCCGATCTCTAGCAATATAACCAACCAAAATAATATTTCCTTTTTCATAAAATAGAAATGTAGGCTTTATTGCAAGCTCGGTTCCTACGCCATTTCAGTTCAGTATTCGTTAAAACATACTGAAAAATCTGAAAATACCTCTTTTGAAATTATCCCATAAACACCCACATTTCGAACACTTCAATTTTTAAGTCCCCTGTAATAGGGGGCGACCCTTTTGCGATCAACCGGGCACAAATCCAGACTCCGTGGCTGCTACTGTACTGTGAAATTCCTGATGGAAAAACAGATTAACACTGCCCTACCCGGGAATCAAATCCAGGACTGCGACTACTCGACCAACGAGAAAGTCCTAATTATATATATAATTGCTTAAGGGTGAGCTACAGATCATCAAACTGAACATGTTTCTCCATCGGACAAACATCGTAATAGCGAAAAAATTATCTACAGCCCCGTACAAAATTTCAATACCTATCGACCCAAATGTATGGGGCAGCTCTTCCTTTATTACGATGTTTGTCCAATGGAGAAACCTTTAGTATGTATATACCCTTTCCGATACACCCTGTACCTTTATCCTTTCCGATACACCCTGTATAATAATAAGACCTATAGCAACAACCAACATGCAAAAAAGTTTGATTTATTGTGACGAGACATCATCGTCTTCACGTTTGAGTCAATTGGACCAATTTGACGCATTACTCTTCGACAATATATTTATTGACCCGCGTATCAAGTAGAACTGATAGAACAATAAACACTTGTTACAAACGCTTAAAAAGTAACTCTTGACAATAATTGTGTGTAAACAATAGGTTATTTTTACCACATATATTATCTAAATGCTAAGAAAAAGAGTCACTTTATAACTACTTTTTAAAGTATAAAATAGATTTTGTTGCGGTTTTCATTGACACTTTATTTTTTCCGGATAGTTTATGAGTGTTTACATATTAATATAATAACATCTTAAAAAAACCCTGTCCGATCCGAAAGAGGCATACAAACATAAATAAAATATTAATGAAAGTAAAAATATTAAAGAAATTTAAAATGCATGATTATTGCATTAATTTACTACCATTTCCATAAATTCTAACAATCTTTTTAAAACCATCTTCAGCATTAGTGTGTTCGATCGTCAATTGTTGGTTTATGACGACTACCCACCCGCGCCCCTTTTGCATTTTAGCTACGGGGTATTTTTTATTTGTTTTCCAAAAAGTACGAGTATAACATAAATCGAATCTAATTTCTATACCTAAGAAAATCGGACAGATATTTTTTTAACTATTTTTGTAACTTATAATAAAAAAACACTAGACACGAATCGGACAGGGTTTTTTTTCTATTTTTGTAACTTTAAATAATAAAAAATACTACGACAGTTTATTAACACAACATTTTGGTCGTATTCGCCATTTTTCAGAATTTCAGGCGCCACTTTAAGCTTAAATAAATAGTTTAAAAACTTGCTAATAATTGTGTAAAGAGTACGTTCACGGCAGTATCCTCGGGTAATGTTCTCGACTGCCGCCGGCTACACCAACAAACACTGATTCAAAGGCTATCTTTTCACCCATGGCTAGTTAAAAGTTGCAAAAACCGTGATCTTCTTTTTTAACCGACGCTGTACACCGCCATGCTTTTTTACTCTTATTCTTTATTTTATAAACGAAGGATGTCACTGTACGGCTGGCAACGTAATTTAGAATACTTAGGATAGGATAATAAGTTAATGTCGTCGGAGGTAAGTCTCAAAAAAGGCTATCTCTACAATATACCTTAACGTTGTACATTTAGAAAGGAAATAAACGAACCAATAAAACTAACAGTTTTTAACTTTACAGTATAAACTAGTATAAGTTAAAAACATTGTATTTTAAACATGTCATAACATTGTAGATGTTAAGTTAAAGTTAATGTAAGATATCAAGATATCAATTTTACACAAAGTTCCGATACAATACAAATATTTTATCCCTTGCTGTGATTCTGGAACCCACGATACGTAGTAGCATCTCGGTTACTGCTACCAAACCGTCAGGTTAACTACAGTTTCTTTTTTTAATCTATACATATGTATTTATGTAATGTCGTAAGAAAAATTATCGTTGGATGACGGACGACGCCTCGGGCAGTGGTATGGCCCGAAGGCGAATCCGAGGACGCACGAGCGGCCAATCGCCGCGGGCGCATACGGCTTCGGCACTGGCGTAGTCACTGTCCCAATAAATATGCCAGCTTTTGTGTTGTTTTTCTACCTACTTGTTTAACACGATTGCTAGCATGCAGAACACAAACGCTTGCATATTTATTTTATGTTTCAATATTTTCATGAAATACACTTAATTCTATGGCCTTTTTACCATTTGCCTTCGGCTTTGAAAATGCTAACAAGTGCTAGCACCTTCCGCCACCCAGGTTATTTCCGACTACTGACTTGAACTCTGCTATTATAAAACTTCTCAAACAAAAACAAAACCAAAAAAAGTACAGAGTTTAATGAGTCCTTTTTTTAACCCCCGACTAAAAAGACGGGTGTTATAAGTTTGACGTTTGTATCTATGGGTCTGTCCGTGGCATCGTAGCTCCTGAATGTATGAACCGATTTTGATAAAGTTGGTTTCGTTTGAAAGGTGCCTTATGTTTCATGAAAATATACTCAGCCGTTTGAAGATCATTCATCTCTTTTCTAGTTGATGAAGGGATATAATCAACTTCCACAGGTCAGGTTGATTCAAAATTTGAAATCTTGTCACTTGTCACCATGGGGGGAAACGCCCCCTCCCCCTGACGACTCAATATTTTTTTTAAGTTGTATCTTTCTCTGTTTTCGTGAAATGAAATGACAATGATTTCGTGAAATAAAAATTAAATTGCTTTTTAAAGCTTTTTTTGTGTCGGGGGTTTTTAAAATTGCTGCTGTAAACAGTAAACAAAATAATTATTGCTCTAAAAAAAAGCCGCAATAAAAAATACATTTTTAAAATGTTGCAGGTTTTATCCATGTGTGAAAAATCCTCAAAGCAAAATACAATCAACAGCATTATGAGCAACTTTCTGTTGAATTAACAAAATGATTTTATTATTTCCGTTTTGTGTATTTAAACATATTTACCTTTTCCAGCGAATGTTTGGACTGTTTTTATTATGGTGAGTATAATGTGCACAATTGCAATAACCCCGTCGGTTTTTATGTATACATATATATACTTAAGTACGAGTTTGTGATGAGGTGAACGACTGAGAAAGAAGAGATTGTTTACCTATGAATTTAATTAACTCTTTTATATTTCTTCTTTGTATTATCTTCCCTGTCCAAAACGTAATATTTGTAGGTAATGAAATAGTAGTGTGTATTCAGATTATTTTCATAGTGTTCTGTAATGTACGTTATATCGAAAACCTTAGAATGTTCAGGTTTATTGCGTTGGCTGGTATCCAGTGATTAGGTATTTGGGCTGTCGCGGAGCAGGCAAACAGCCTGCGGCATATTTATAATGAAACCAGACAGGTAAGAGTGGTGGCGTGCTTCGCGACGTTACGCCCTCTAGCGTCGCGCTACCGTAACTACAAGTATACAGTAGCCGACTTTACTCGCTTGATTTCCAACTCGTTTTTCGACGTCTATACTATTTACTGCAGGCGTTGCAGTTACGACGATGACGATTTATTTTCTTTCTTTTTTTGACTAAATGGCTGTACTTGTCAGTGATTAAAATGTATAATAGCTTGTGGTCTTAAGGATGGTTTTGCTGTGGCAGCTGCTTTAGAAAACCTTCAAACTTTTATTAAGTGACGTTTTTTTTTGTTCTTATTGTGTCATAAGTACACCTGGCACGGTTTATAGAAACAAATAGGCTTTTGAATGAATAAAAAAAATTAAAGGTTTGAAATTGTTATGTTTCCTTTCAAATCATATGGAGCTTATTTCTTTAACTTTACCTCAACCGCTCGGAAGTCGGAACGAATAAAGGGCGCTTTACTTACCAGAAGCATAAGTGTAGTCACAGTCATGAATAGGGCGTCAGGTGTGAAACCAGTGAGATAGGCCACGACTGCGCCGGTGTGACCGCAGGCGTTCAGCCAGCCACACGACACGACATCGCAAGTGACAATTTTCATGGCAATTTGTTACTTGCGAACGTCTTGAATACTCGTATCTAGCGAACTATTAGAACTAAACATTATAACTATTGGCACATACTCGGTCGTCAGTCAGGTTTGCATTCCACAAATTAGGCAAACATTCGTAAATTCCGAATGTTGGGCTAAAGCAAACTCGGTGTTGATGAGATAGTTTTCATTAGATTAGCAAATCAGTGTAAAATAATTGATTGATAGATAGTCGGTAAAGGGTGTCGGGTGGGTGCCGTGGGAGCGCCGGCAGTGGGTCGGCTCCGCTGGGTGATCCCACGCTGCCGCGCTGCCGGCGCCGCCAACCTCACGTCTCGTGTACTTTTACATTTTGAAACCTCATCGAGATGGGTACCTACAGCTCGATTCGTGATTATGATTTCGCTGGCTCGTCTCGCCATTTCTTACATACCTACCGATCATTTTCACTAATGCATCGTAAAGTACGTGTTTGGCGTTATTCTCTTTGCACGGACAAAGCGGTAATGTCCTTATGGCGTTTCGCGCACTAGCGTACTTATAAATGGATAATCTTGCCACCCTGTGTGTTTCAAATGCTGTGAGCATTTGAAACACTACTTCTGTAGAGTATGTAGTATACATATTTTTTTATCATCTGAACTCTAATTCCGTACCGCCGCCGCCGCTGCCTCCCGCCGGCACGCGCCGCAGGCTCTGAGAAGATGTGGTCCGGAGACCGCCCGCAGCATCGCGTTCCGCGATATCCCCCGGCACACTACCATTATGCGATGAATTAAAATTGTATATACTACACTACAACAAAATTGGAGTCATGTGGAAGAAAATCTGGCTTTGTAAACCCTGCCAGGAAATATAAAGCAGTCTCGTTATTAGGGAGAACGGTAACTGAAGAATAGTCAGATAGGGGGACATCATGTGTGCATGAGTACTATAGTTTTCAGAAAGCTGATCTCATTACGTACTTTGGGGTACTGATTTGTGTATACTAATATTGAAATGGCAACTAATATGAATATTGACGGCATCTCTCTGATTTCATATCTGTAAACGAACTGTTTTCTGTCACCGATCATTATAAACGAACTGTTTACACGCAAAGTTCAAAATTACACAGGTTGTCAATGTGTTATATCCCATTTTCAATGCATAAATGGATAAGTGTCCCACTCCTATAGATTGAAGGTGAAATATGTTATCATCTGCATGATATACAGCGTGTCGTTCAGACCAACCCTAATTGTGTGGTAGCCCGTTCTAAAGCTAACTTCTCTATTTTGTTCTTAGATGCTGCCCGTGAAGCCAGGGAGCCCACAACCCGAGGAAGGTCCTATGGAGAAGAAGCTGATAGTAGGGATACCGCGAGTTGCTCCGACCACCAAGTACAACGCGCCGGTCCACATTGACGTAGGCGGCACCATCTATACATCGTCATTGGAAACTCTCACTGCGTACGTATATTTTATATTTATCCTTTAGTTTGTATGTACGGCCCATAGGAATAGATACCGAACAAACATATCACGAACTACAGTCGTTCAAGGCATACCTAGATCATCATCACCTGCCTTTTCCAAAGTACGTCGAGGTTCGGTCTCTAGTCTTACCGGACCAGCTGTATATATGTATGTATTTTATATGGAGGGACTGCCTATCTGACCTCAACCTCCAGACCCCAGTTAGCACAGACATACTTATATATTATAACTACAGTATACCATCTCTCATCTTCGAGTGCATTGTACCACCTATGTATGTGCTTTGCGCCATAGTCTGTCCTTTACCGTGTCAGATGCTGTTGCGAGTCGCGAGAAAATGTTGTCACTATATTGGCAGCATGCCTTATCAGCTGCAAAGTCGAAAGTTGTATAACCCTGGGCGTATACCACTCGTAAGGGGAGCAGGCATAACATCGTCATCATCATCTGAGGCCACGGGTGGGCCTTAGCCTGATTAAGTATATTTTTCTATTGTGATTTATTTCCGGGTTTTTCCCACCCCACCTGTCATAAGCGAGCATAACATAGTCACTTTATTTACAAATGAAGATAATGCTCCCGGCCATAACACCGGCATTATTTAAATATCATTATAAAACTCAATGAAAGCGACATTTGCATTCGTTTTACTAATATAAAATTATCAGCTGTACTTGATTGATAAGCAGAAAACTCGTAACGGTCCAATGAACACCTGGTTCTTAAGGCTCTGAAAGCAGAAATAACAAACTTGTATACAGCTTATAACATAAGTATAAGAACTGCACCAGCCGCTTCACCTCCTTTGTACTAGCTAATCGCGTTCGTAAGAGATGTGGCTTATAGTGCGAGTTGCATTGTGGACACTTATTTAGTGGGACAGAGACGGACAAAACTGCTTTAAGACGTCATGGTAGGCCAGCTGTACTTATAGGTGAACGTTGGTCTAACTCACAAGCTTTCGAAGTCGAATATCTCTCCAAAATGCTGGAATAGTTCGCCATTAAACAAATATAATTTACCTAGCTAGCTAGTTAGCTAGACCTGGCGTTACATAATATAAGAATATTAGATTATTATACAGGTTGGAATTTTCTTACCTGGATATACTACTCTAAATACTGGACATAGAAAATTAAACTTTTGAGTTTAATTTAGTAGTCCAGTATTTACAGTAGGTACTGATTATTACAGATTTTTTAAAAAGAAACAAATCTGCATTCATAGATCTTCGAGTATTTGCTTTTTAGTTACTTGTTTTCGGTCAAAATATTGATCGGTCAAAAATGTCTGTAGTCGGAAAAACCTTACGGCATAAGAAAAATGATCCTATAAAACTATCAAAATTAATAGTTTAATATATCTTAGTTTTATTAAACTCAATTTTGTTACCAATTATATTATTTCCTGCTGAATCAATTTAATTAACCATCGAAACCTCGTCTTTTAGTCATGTAAAAAACGTTTTCAACGACGAAAGAACGAAACGAAAGTCCCATAAGACTTAAGGTCAATATTAATTGAAGTAACATCATAACATAAGCTCTAACACGAATTTAATCGCATTCGCATCGCGCCTGGCAGGAAATTCGCTGACGCGTAAATTCGCGTGGTGGGGACGACAAAGTATGTACTCTCAAGACAACATTTCTATACATTTATTCTAGTCGCTAGACTGTTACGCTAATTGAGATCCTTCGTCAACTTGTCGTGATATTTCAACCATGATACGAATCATCATCATTCTCCTTCCTTTTTAAAATTTATTTGGAGTCGGCGCAGCATGTCTTCTTCTTCCATTATTCGCTTTTACTTGTCATCTCATCAGACACAGTCCATCTATCGTTTCTTTGGTCTTCCTCTACGCTTATACCCAATCATAATATTATGATAATATATATATAGATAGCCTGTATTTTCCTACTGCTGGGTAAAGGCCTCCCTCCATTCCTTCCAAAGGTCACGATTCTGTGCTGCTTCTTTCCAATTCTCAAAGAAAACATTTAGTTCGTCCCGCCATCTCCTTCATGGTCTGCCGCGACCTCGTGTCACAGTTTCAGGGCACCAATGCTGAGCTTTCTCGTTCGGCATGCGACAGACATGTCCTGGCCAGTCCCATTTAAGTTGAGCAGCCTTTTGAACCACGTCAACGATTTCCGTTTTGGAGCGCAGTGTATATAGTGTTTCGAACACGGTCTGTTAATTTTACACCTAAGATACTGCGCTCCATAGCACGTTGGCAAACCTTGATTTTGTACTTTTGGATTTTAGTCAAAGACCAAGTTTGTGCACTGTAGGTCAAAATGGGAAAAATACACATGTCCATTAGCTTTAGCTTCAGAGACATGGGCAGTAATAATAATGTTGGTAGTCGATTTGTTAAATGGTGCTTGTACACTCTACTCCTGCTAAGGTACTCCCAGTCACGGCGAGTGCAAGAGTGTAACGCTAAGCGTGGGAGGCTAGACGAGCGCTTCTTTATACACACACACACGCGCACACACACACGCACCCGCCCTGCCTCAGAGTGTCTCGGCAAGAGTGTACATCACCTTCACAGTTATTTTCCCTGTCTTGAAACTCTAGCAGCTTTTTTTTTACGGTTGTTGTCCTCAAATGACCCCTCCCCCTTGTGCGGAGCGGAAGGGACTGTCATACTTGTACTGCCTTAAACACATCCATGTTCCTTCTTAGCCCTTTACGTTCCAGGGCCACGGTATCTCTTTCGAACAGTCCCGCAGCCCAGGCAGGCATCGGCCCTCTCGGACCTCTTCCAATTTGCTGACATCTTGTGCGTGGAACACGAACGGCCGTCGTCATAAGATGGACGGACGGCGAGACAGCCTATCACTCACCGCCCACAGGCCCGCGCTTATACTGGCCGGGGGCCACCAGCTGGTTCCCGACGCCCGGGGCGTCTCCCGCGGCGGCCGGTACGTGAGGCTCTCTCCCTCTCACGTTCCGCCACCTCATTCGCTAGCATGTCTAACTCTAACACACTAGAGTCAGGGAAAAAAACTTTTAGTATACCTCCTGTCCTGTCCTCACTTTGGTGTATAACGATATTAATCACTGTTGCATAGTTATCAAGCCAATCACTATTCGTTTGTTTTCCAGAATCTTTCTAAGGACACAAAAGAAAATCCTCTTTCATGCTAAGCTGAATTGGCTCTTGAACTTGAAAAAGCTAAATTGCTTATCCTTTTTATGATAGGCTCTGAAAATGACAGCACAAGACTTTCTAGCCTTATAATCAGATGCATGTCTTCTAGAATTTTTCCGAGATCCAATTACCTTTTTAATTAAAGACGAGTGTTTCCAGAAAATAGACAAAAGAGGCTCTTTTGTGGATCGAACGACTAGTAGGAGCTTAGATGTATGCAGAATTCACATATTGTGAGTGTCTAGACACGAAAGCGTTCAGATATTTTAGTCCTCGTATAATTTCCCCGAGTGGTAACTTTGATGAAGGCAATCAAGTTTAACCTTACGTAGTTGTGTGATGACCTGGATGCAGAAAATTACCGATAAACACACACTATTGTACACAAAATGTGCAATTTTTTTATTTGTCCTGTATGTCGTTTAAAGTCAGGACGCAATATACGGTTTCTCCTAGGTACTCAATGTGCGTTACGTAGGTACTTATCAAATGACAAAGGAAAACTGACAATCAAGTGAGGCAACCAAGCAGTTCAAACGCCCATGATACGTTCAGTTACATACACTAATACATAGTTGTTACCCTTTGCAACTAGCTACATACTAATAAATTGTTGTTAGTGCATGCAACTTTCGCGGCATAGCAGCAGTTGACGAAGAAGACACAAGGCAGGATACAGGCTGTCGCGCTCCTACTGCAATTTGCAATTTATTGTAACTGCGTTATGTGATTACATAATGAGTGTAATATTCACAGTTAGCTGGCATTGTATAAGCTTGTTTTATCTGAACTCGGCGTGTTATTTCTCAGTGGGAGTGTCGGTTGGAGCGCCCGCGGGCGGCGCCCCAGGGCCTGCGGGATATGCAGTGCTCCCACCCCGCCTCGCGACGCCGCCTTCGGCCCCGACACTTTTTCTTTTAATCAACTCACTTGGGGGCACAATATAAAATATCTTCCCTTCGAAACCTTACAAAATTATGAATATTCAAAACTTGTACAGCGATCGGTCGGCCAGGCGCAAATTCATTAGCGACAGCTTTTAATATAAGTACTTAGTTGAAGAGCTCTCAATCTGGGACCATTTTAAATCTAGTTCAGTCGAATCAACGAGTATAGTATCAGCGCGTCATGACGCACGAGCAATTTGCATCACTCGAGAATTGATCACGCTGAACGTTCGAGATTTTAAACGACGGATGCATCGATTTGTTGAAATGTGCATGTATTGTGAGCAGCTATTGTAGTGGTGTGCACTGTGCAGCTATCCGGAGTCGCGGCTGGGCAAGATGTTCAACGGCACGATCCCCATCGTGCTGGACACGCTCAAACAGCACTACTTCATCGACCGCGACGGCGGCATGTTCCGGCACATCCTCAACTTCTTGCGCAACAAGAAGCTGCTGCTGCCCGCCGACTTCCCCTACATCGACCTGCTCATTCACGAGGCACTTTACTTCGATTTGGACAGTGAGTTTTTAAAATTGTTTTATTACGTATTTTAGTTCTGCATATTATTCCTTTGAAATATATTAATTAATTTATTTTTGATTTGGAACCAAGCAACGAGGTCAAGTTTTTTAGTATTATCAAATTTTTTATTTGACTTTGCATATCATAAATTACTTAAAAGAATAATGCGTCAAACAGGGCAAATAGGGTTTTGATCATTTAATTCGCCAGGGTCAACATACAAACAGATAGTGGCATCTGTAACTCGAAATGTTCACAATATTAATACTTATATTTAACTATATTTGTAAAAAAAGTTCAAAAATTAAAAAGAAGACATCACAGACAATGTAACTGAGTTGTTAAAGTTGAATTATCGTAAAATAATATTGTGTGCTTTTGATAATATATATAGATATTTTGAAAATTTAGGTAATAGATGTGATGTGTATTTTTTATACTAACACTAACACTTTTGTAGGTCTACACGGGGTAATGTGCCTAACCTATTGGATGTAGACACAAAATAGCTAAGCTATTAGATTATAATATTCACACAGACAAAAGTAGTTTGTCTAAGTTTAGTTGTATTATTAACATTGCGACTATTAGTAATCCTACTAATGTTTCTACAATACAATGTCTATTTACAATTATTAGACTGAGGAGGTTTATATGTAAATTGTCAATAAGGGTGCATTAGTGATAGAAGCTGAGTGTATAACGTGAGGTCGACACACGGAAGCGTGTTGTCTGGTCCTGGCACAGGAGTGTCGAGTCTCGGGACTCACTTCTGAGGCTCATTTAAACTAGTTAGTAAGACAACAAAAGATACCAGTAACATTATACCTTCTTGCTATCAAATAGCCAAATGTAAAAAAGGGTATAAGCAGAATTCCTTGAAACTTTTCCATCAGAACATTCAAGGTTTCTCTTCAAAGCAACAAGAGATTGAATTTTTTTAGGAAAAAGTAAAAGTTTTAAATTGTTTGTTTCACTGAACACTGGTTTAAAGACTATAAAATGCTAATTAATTACGCAATTAGCAGTATTGGCAGTTGCTTTAACCAAAAATGTAAGATTCGTGGGGGTTCATTAATCTTAGTAAAAAAATTTGTTAAATGAAGTCTAGAAACGATATGTTGATCTATCGGTTGAGCATAACAAAGAACTGTCTTGTGTTGAGATGGATAATATGTGTGCGTTTACAGATCCCCAAATTATCAAATCTACTACATATGAGTCTCTAATGGAACATGTTTCAGCAAAAATTGCAAATCGTAATAAATTAGTAGAACGTATTTGTGGTGACTTTAATATTAATATTTTACACAAAAATAATACTAGTAGATTATAACATCTTTTAAATCATTTCATTTGTTAAACGTCTGTCTGTGACATGTATTGATAATGTTTTTTGTTGCTGCGACTACAGGCATACTACTACTAGGCATTCCGGGCCATATTATTAAAAATGTAAATGTATTTTGTGAGAAATTATTTTTGGCAGTTTAGGTAGAGTTCAACAATTACATTAAAAATGAAAACTAAATCAATTTACCCTAAGTTTATGTTCAGTGACTGGGCAACTAAGGGCATTAGGATAAGTAGGGAGCGATTGTTTGATTTGTACGGCCTTAAGCCTTACATTAATTTGGAAACTTTTAATAAATATGTTGCAACCTGTTCTAAAAATCTTTAAAAACATTTGCAAGGTAGCTAAAGCCTAATGAATAAGGCTTTTTAGCAACTAAATTAAGTCCGCCAGTAATAAAATTAAGACGGTCGGAATAGTATCAATAGTGACAATAATAAAAATAAAAAATCTAATAATGATATCAGACTAGAGAGTTCACGTGATCTTCTAAGCTCCGAAAACGAAGTACCTCAATAATGTGTACATTTCTTTACCAATATCCCACTTAAAACTACCGAAACCTTAAATTCCTCAACCTTGCTTTCTATTGATTTATTAAAAGCAAATGTTTCAGCCTGTCCGGTTGAGTTTCAATTAAAGCATTTAAACCCCATAGCAGTCATAAAAGTTTTTAAAGAAATCAAAATCAAATTAACCGAAGATCTATGGGGAATGTCAATTTATATTTATTTAAATTCAAAAGTTTGTCAAGCTATTATTAACCCTAAAGCACCATACAAAGCCTTAATTTTTAATTTGTGTGTGGAGCAAGGAGTCTTCCCGGACCTTTAGAAATACAGAAAGGTAATACTACTTTTCGAATCCGGGGACAGTAGAGATACCTATAATTATAGCCCCGTGGCCGTATCCATGTTGCCTGTTTTCAGCAAGGTGTTTGAAAAGGTAATGCTTAATAAAATGCTCACCTACTTTAACACCAATAAAATCTTAAATGAGAAACAGTGATTTCACTAAAGGAAGTTGTACAACTGACGCCGGTGTCACTTTATTTACATTTTTACTGCTTGGGAAGACTGGAAGAGGTACAAGATGACAAGGGAATTTTCTGCGACCTCTCGAAGGCATTTGATTGCGTAAATCTCGAAACCTTGCTCTTGAAACTTGAGCATTACGGTATAGGTAAACTTGCGCTCAGTTTAGTAACATCGTGTTTAAATGATAGACAGCAGGAACTACAAGTAAATGGTGTAAATTCAATGGATTTAAAAGTAAAAATGGGTGTACCAGAAGGTTCGATATTGGGTGCTTTCCTCTTTTTTGTATAAATGACCTACCCCATTTATTTACCACAAAGGTGTTGTTTGCTGACGATACTTATCTAATATTTAGGATGTACAGACGTGCCATAAACCTCGACGACATATATAACGCTCTAATGCAGGTCCATAACGGGTTTACCGCTAATAATTTAGTATTAAATGGGAAAAAACCAAGTGCATAAGATTTACTCAACCAAATGTCAAATGCAGTGATTGTGACATAGTATTGAATCAAGAGAAACTGGTCGATGAAACGATTTTCTTGGGGATCACGCTTGACTCAAGGCTACAATGGGGGCTTCATTTAACATCCCTTGCAGGACGGCTGAGTTCAGCAGCATATGCTGACAGAAAAATCCGTCAATAAAATTTACTGATATAGATACCGCGAGGCTAGTGTATTTTAGTTAGTTTCATAGTTTTATGTCATGCGGTATTTTACTATGCGGACGGGCTGCAGACATCGGGTCTATATATTTTATTCTGCAGAAAACAGCCATCAAAGCCATGTATAATCTACGTAGGCCCGATTCTTTAAGAGAACTGTCTAAGGAAATTAACATCACGACGGTACCTTGTCAATACAAAACATCATGTACGTTAGGAAAAATCTATATTTATTTAGTAAAAGAGGTGACCGGCACTACTATATTACTAGAAACAGGGACCAACTAGTTCAGCCAGGTTTCAGGTTGGCTAAAGTAGACTCATCTTTCATGGGGTACTGTTTGAAATGTTACAATAAAATACCTCTTCTCATTCTACAACTGAATCAGACGAAATGTAAATCTTTCATAAAACGCACACTATGTAGGCAAGCATATTATAAGTTGGGGATTACATTGATGATAAAAATGCTTGGCTAAATGCTGGTCTTGCTCCACAACCTCAAGGGCAAACAAATTACCATCTGAAGTTATTGTGAAAGCTGCAGAAGATTGTAAAAATATGTTTGCATGGTATAGATTCAATCTATTAGTATCATATAACTACATAACACATATGTGAGTACCGTGTACTGTACCACCATTTACTTAGTACCTATATTGACGCGAATTTGCCCTGGTGGTTGAGTGAATGTCATGCTCACTCAAATGTCTCGCTGATAGTGGAGGGTGTGTCGGGTCATTCAGTTCCCTGCAAAATGGTTGAGTTGAATGATGGCTGATAAATGCTTCATATTCGTGGACGGGCGCTGTCAGTTGTGACTGGTCATCTCTTAGCTGCCACGGTATATTTTAATTACTTTATTTTTGAATTATTGATTTAATCTTTTACTCTAGACGCTCATAACTTGCACGTATTTCTACATCGTACTCACATACCTATTTGTAATTCTCAACATGAATGATGTGATGATGACCATGATTTTGTAACATATTTTGATTTAAAAGAGTGTCATTCTTCTCCATAGAGATTTACGCTTTGGAATGGGCAACTACAGTACTATCACAAGTTATTATGCCTTGTGTCTGTGACTGTAACTACGTGTTATTTTTGTATTTTGTCTTTCAAAAGTGTATGTAATGGACTAAATGACATAAATGCTTTGAGTTTTGAGTTTGGTTTGAATTCAGCGTCAGCTACGGATACAGCGTCAGCGCAGCAGTTAAAACGAGTGTTCTCCTGAAATAGCGCTGTAATCTTAACCGTCATACTTGAAGAGAAACGATTAAGATATCCTGATTATTTAGTAGCTACAATATTAATTATAAACAGTGACCTCGTTGAAACCGGCTTGGATTCAAATACTACTTTATGATACAGTGGAGGACCACTTGTAGGTAATTAGTAAATACAATTAAACGTCGTCATCATTCTCTTGCCCTGAACCCAATTCATTTGAAGTCGGCGCGGCATCTCTTCTTCCACACCACGTAATTTCAATACAACAGTGTCTAACGTTAGCAAACAGCATGCACCAGGATGCCCGTTCTTATTGTCCACGTCAAAGCGTTTATAATCAAGCAGAGTACTCAAAGCCGAAACTGAACTCGTCAGTGTTGCCAGCAGTTGACCAGACATAGGAACAAGATTGGCTGTACATAGCACGAAATAATTCTACTTACTTCCCAGGTATACCTTTTTCTTTCAAGGCCCACCACAACACATCCCCAGGTACCCTATCATACGCTTTCATGAGCAAGTTCTTATGTGCACGTCTGTACTTCTCACACAATTGGCGTAGTGCAAAGGTGGCGTCTATTTTTCCTCGACCTGGCATACACCCAAACTGTGGCTAATGTCACTCTCGTCTCGCAATCTTTTCTCTATTACTTTCTCCCATACTTTCATAATTATGACATGAGCTTTATCCCTCGATAGTTTGTGCAGTCATGCACATGACCATTATTCTTGAAAAAAATATCACTAGCTAAATATTGTACCATTCTTGTGGGAACGCTTCTTCATCCATTATATGTGCATTATTATAATGAAGGCTATTTGATTTCAACCTTTGGTGCAGGAATGCTTTTGATGGTTAATTTACAGTTTTCTGCCCCAGCGATTTAGCGTGAACAAATGATATATCACATGCGAATTAATTATGTATTGCAAATAATTAATATTCACCAATGGACGTCATTTTTACAATGGGTACATTGATACTAACCTGTGCTTCATTTTATTTGCAAAGCGAACTATTTTTAAAGATTTTGAGAACATGAGTTGTGGCAAAACGATAAAATTCATGTGTATTAGTGTTAAGTACTAATGTATTTAATTTAAACCTAATGGCGTAAACAGTACGCTTTGATCGATGTTTTTTTGGTTGAAATTGTTTTCGATACTTTAGTGAATGAATTGAATTTGAGAGCATTTCCAATTCCGAAAAGTACCGATGAAAAGAAATGCTGCGCTGACACCAAATAAATTGGGATGTGAGTAAGAGGAGCTTGGACTTTGTCTCAAGTATCGTCTCAAGTGCGTGCGATCGCGTCGACAATTCATCAGTCGGTTGTCATCACATGTGGGTACTTATGGAAAAAAACGCATTAATGTAATGTGCTAAGTGAAACGAATCAAAGCTTGAAGTGCTCGGAAATAACATGGGTTTCCTTTATCAATAAAAACCGGATTGGGTTACAGACGCAAACTTGACGGTTACTTAGTAGTAGGTATTTGGGTACAATTTATCAGGGGTTTGAACATATACGCCTGCCAAACTTTTACCACTTTCATCATCCAGCAGCCTGATTAAACATTGTTGGCGCAATTTGTACAACTTTGAAAGCTTATATTTCGAAACCGTGACGCTTTAGGATTTACACATTAATAGTTATTTGTTATACAAGAGTGCAAAGTTGCTTTTTAACCGCGTGTTCAATTTTGATGACCGAGCAAGCGAAGGATTCTAAAATTGAATCACGAGCGCAGCGAGTGATTCAAAATTAGAATCCTGAGCGTTAGCGAGGGAATCAAAAGAGCACGAGGTGAAAAATCTTAGCACTCGAGTGCAACACGTAACTTTTCATTCCACCTCAGCGAGGAAATGACTAAATGCAAAAAAAAACGTTTACAATCACAAGATAGGTTAACTTTTATTTCAGTTTAGGTATTAATTACTACATTATGACAGGTAAGTATTACAGAATAATCTTTAAATTATAACAAAATAATATTACGGTATAATTAACAAAGCCAATTGAAAAAAGAACACCAAAAAGGTTCCGAGTCTGAGTTTTTAACAAATTAAAAAAAAGTTGTATGATATATTCGGCACCATAGAGGTAGCAGTAAATAGGTTTAATGTTTTTTTTTTTAATTCACAAACTTAGTGCACACGATGTTCTAAATTCAATTTACTTTATCCTCTAGAGAATAAAAACGGCTTTTCCACTCAGATATTGAAGATTAAAAATACTCTTTCCGAGATGGTAGGATGAAAAATTATTTGTATTGATGCCAGCAATTGATTAATACAGGTTTTATGCGTGGCTGCTATTTTGAAAATAAAATAAAATGGCGGTAGTTGGGCAGGCCAAATAATTCAAACCTTCTAAAGCGACATTTTTCCAAGTTAATCGAATCAAAAACCTAATAGCCGTTGTGTATTGGCTAGTGTAAAATTTAGCCGACTAAAGTTTAAAACATTTATCGCAAATGAACTTTATGTCGAATTTTAAGTCGTTTTTTTTGGTTTAAGTCTTTCCTCGATAATAAACTTAGGCTGAGACGGCTAAATCTTTAGCCGTAATTGGTAAAACTGGGTGTTACAAAAAAAAAAATGCCTTATGCCCAGAGGCCTGTATACTGTATATAATACCCCATGTGTGTTCCGCCATTCTTGATAGTTTTCGAATTATAGTTTCGTGAAAATGTTATGGGAACCGCTTTAGAAAAATCTATCTTTATTTTTACATTACACTGCTTTTTCACACTTTGACGTTAACTAATGTCATTTTCACGTTTACAAACCCACATGATTTCGAATAATCAATAAATCGAATAATTTTTAAAGGACCCCCTTTTACAAACCGATTCACAAATTATATGAGGAATCATTTTTTTATGACATCACTACAATACCTAGTAGTACAAGCCCACCCTCTAAACACATCCGTGACTGTATACATAAAGTAAACATTATCGTTCTATGACTATAATACTTGAAAATAGGTCCAAGACACTTATTCCCATCATAACGTGTTCCAGACATGGTATACGCGCTGACCAAGGTGAAGAGCGAGCGTGAAAACGTTAATCAAGACCGCGAGTGGCTGAGCCAGGCTACCGAGCGCCTCAAGCAGGAGACTGAGGTGCTCATGCAGGAGCGGGATCGTCTGCAGCAGCGCTGGTCCTGAAGCGAGGTGTAGTATTCCTACTGTTCTCTGACCGTCCCTAAAAATAGGTAGCTACTTAAGCTAGGTACAGACGGGCCGATCGACAAAAGCTTTGACCGAGTGGTGACCAAGGTGAGGCCAAAGGAGCCAGGGCCGGCGTAAACTTTGTTGGGTCGATGATATCGTCCCAGTCGCGGGAAACACCTGGATAAGGAACGCACCGACCCGGGAAGTGTAGCAGAAAAAAGTGGAGGCCTACACCCAGCAGTGGGTGATTCCGGGCTGATATGGTGATGATGGTTGCTATCCCGCGATATCAATATCGTAATACAAATATTTTTAAATATCGGCTCGATTAATAACAACAACGTCTTAGGGACCTACGCAGGCAGACTACGCGGCCACGACCACGGCTTTTGGCTGCAGAATCTTCGACCAGGTGGCCCTACCATGACGTCTTAAAGCAGTATTGTTTTAATCTTTTTCCAGAGAGGGAAAGGGATGGCGCTAGACGTACTCTATAGCTCTGTCTCTTTTCCACCTTGGAATAAGATTAAAACAATACTGCTTTAAGACGTCATAGTAACACCCAGGAAAATAGTTTGGTCACACAACTTACCGTCCGACCAGTTTTGTACAAAATAAGATATTGACAGGCATCAACAGACATGTCGTGGCCGTGGCCTTCCCGACCCAATGAGTTGGGCAATTTTGGTTAATATCGGCAAACTTGCTAAACACAACGTCTTAATACGTGCCTCACACTTTAAGAGTTGGCTAACTTTAACATTGGTAGCAGTTGGAGGATCTACCAAAGAGGTTCCAAGTTCAGTAAATATGGAAATAAGTTGTTTTATTTTTTTAGCAATAGTCAGTGCCCTATGATACAAGGGACTAAATATTTCAGGTATCGAACTGTGGGTGTCCTGATGTCCTCAACATAGAGACCAACCTTTAGGGGAATACAGAAGTCATGTCAACCTTCATATTTTTTCAATCATATACTCACCTATAAATAATTTTGTTTTATATTTTCAGGCTCACTTTTCGGGAGCTACATATGCGGAACCGAAGAGAAGTCGCTTATAAGACGCTGTTATTATATCACATTTTTACACTGTTTATAAAATAAAATAATATATCTCGAACATTCATAGATGTTAAGGATTTAAGTTAGTTATACAGGGTAGAATGGACACCGACGCGAAAATGGTTCCCACGTATCATCATTCTGAAACATTTAATTATTCACAACAACGTCGACAGCTAAAAGCTGCTGCTCTTTCCTACAAAAGTGCAATACCTACACGATCAAAATGTATCGAACAGCTGCTTTTTTTAAATTACCGATGAAAATTTTCGATGTTGGGGAAATTTAGACCGATGTACTGAGTGCGTGGTAAACGTTTTCGCTTCGTTGTCCCTTCTATCCTAACTTTACATTAGTAGGACTTATTTGTACAATGTATGCTGCAAAATTGTATGGGTCAGTGGTCAGTGCCGGGACAGGGCAGACAACAAACATAAGTAAATAACTGTATGGGGGTTAAACATCACTCCGTAGACAGTGCCACTGAACAGTCTCGTTTCTATGCGGTACACGTAACCAAAACAATTTTTTCATATTTTTAATTAATATTTTTTAAGAGTTTAATTTTGTATATTACATATGTACATTATTTACAAACTACAAATTAATATAAAATAAAAATAAAATATGTACAAGTATCAAAATTACAGGGCGTCAAAAAATTCGTCGACATCGCTGTCGACAGGAAAAGTGCCCAGAAGGCTGGCCGCATTGCCACGTTGGATGGCAATGCGGATTCTTTGACCAAAAAAGAGGCCAGCCCTCTGGTCCCGTGAAGCGTCGACCAACCGCTTGGCGATATCTCGAATATAATAAGTATTCCCATTCATTAACTATTCAAACCCCTTTTAGTCGGGTGCAATTGGGCAAAAAGGTGGAACGAGGTTTAAATTAGTCTTTGGATTTTTATTTGACTTTTTTATAAAATAGACGTGTGGAGAATAAAGTTAGAAAAAAAAAACTGCCGCGCAAGAGTTATTTTTTTTATTTCCTTTTGATTTGTTTTTTCATTTATGATTTACCTACTTGAAATTCGACGAATTTAAATACGTAATAGTGTGACTTATGTGCTTCCACTAAACGCCAATTTGGACTGTGTTTATGTTTTGTATAAAGAAAAAAAGAAAAAATCAAAAAAAGGATGTCGACAATTTTTTTGCTAAACATTCTGTTCATCACCTCTAGGGATTCAATTAAAAATACCATAAATAGCCAACCACTTTAAACTTTCTTCCACTTTTTGAGTATTTTTGGGCTAATTGCACTCGGTTATTTGTATTAACACCCATATATCGGCTTTTTGTACGTATTCCTTTTCATCGTACCTATAAGTATTCTTACTTATAAAGTAATATTTTTCATTCTTAGTTATTTTGATTTGATTATCTTTAAATCTTGTTAAATCGTAGCAAGATTTATAGTAATGATACCTAAAATATCATTTTATTCGTCTGGATCTCGTCTGCGTAATAATTATGTTATTGTATCTTTGATTGAAAGTCTTGTTAATAGTAT
The DNA here is from genome assembly GCA_949152445.1 of Cerastis rubricosa. Classification (NCBI taxonomy): domain Eukaryota; kingdom Metazoa; phylum Arthropoda; class Insecta; order Lepidoptera; family Noctuidae; genus Cerastis; species Cerastis rubricosa. Next base: position 16,803,547 of record OX424523.1, on the reverse strand, counting down.
AAGTTGTTGATCCTACATGAACGTTAAACGTATGTATAATTATTTTTAAGAGTATAAGGTGAATGCGCCAGGGTAGGCCGCAATATTCAGTTTTTTTTAGGTTTTTTGCAGGTCAGGTCAATAGTTGTATGTTATTTAAAATAAGTATCATTCGTGGCCGTTACAAATAAGGCTTTACATAGTTATTATCATTAAAATTAGTAATAAAACCCCTTTCAGATTAAATAAACAACATACACCATGACAGCATGACACTGACCGGAAAGTTGCCAAAAAAAATTTGAATGTCGCCGCTTACCTTGGCATTTTCCCCTTAAATCATGAATGTTCATACTCGTAGATGTCTAGGATGTAGGTTAGTTATATTTAAAATTACAGCACTATCACGTCACTTTTGCACACGGTACCCAAGGCATGTGATTTATACATTCAATTATGAATGTTCATGTAAGTTAGTTATATTTAGATAGGTTCATAACCGCACTGTCACCTCACTTCACATAAACCAAGACATTATGATTTATACATAATATGTATTAAATCACTAATGTTCATAGATATTGTTTAAGATAAGTTAGTTATATTTAGGTACCGCACTTTGTCACACAGGTCAACAAGGCATATTATAAACCTATATAATATTAATACTATAATCGCGTAATCACTACTCTTGTTTACGATGCCGCATCGTTTCTTGCGTCAATGTCGCTGAAGAGCCCACAGAACCGAGCTGCACTACAGATCGCAACAAAGCATACCTCGATACATAGATAGATTTTTGTTTAATTCCTTCTATTGTAGATCTCTGTATAGATTCTTCATTTTTGTAGATCCTTTTGTTAATTTATTTGTGTAGACATTTTAAGTCTAGGCTATATTAGCGTAGGTAGTCTTATAATTTTGCAATTATTGGAAACTGTTCATCAAGATCATCGTAGAAATACCTAATGTCTACTATTGGTTTAGCAAATCAGGTGGCCTACCATGAGGTCTTAAAGCATTATTGTTTTATTCTTATGCTAGAGTGGGAAAGAGACAAAGCTATACAGGTCGTCTATCTCCATCTCGTTCCCACTCTGAAATAAGAATGAAATAAAAATGTTTTAAGACGTCATAGAAACCCCTCAGATTGGAAATGTTTTGTTAGTGATAAAGTAAGTTCAGTTTAGCTTATTGCATAGCACATGTCCGGAGCACGTGAAATAGGTTAAACTGAAGGTAGATCCTCGTCGATCAGATCAATCTTTACGGTGACTATACACTCTCGCTTAGACTGGCAGGCAGGCCGAGTAAGTGCCTCGGAGGGTCTCGGCAAAGTGTACAGCCACCTTTAGATTTAAAGAATACTTGAGTCAAGATCAGTTTTCTCAGGAGTTGCAGGAGCTCGAGTTTGAGTGGGCAGTGCCTGTCCTGCCGGATACCTAAGTGGACCCGAGGGTCAAAACCAGAAAATGATCTCATAGTATTTAAGTTCACCATCTTTTTATTTCTATCTTATTTAAGCTGTGGACGTAAAAAAATGATAAAGTAATTGATTTGTAAGAAAAAAACAAGTGATTGGTACCCAACCCACTTGCTACGTCGAAGTTTTACTACATTTTTAGTTAAAAATGTTCTCAAGTAAAATCTTTCAAATATCCTATGGAGAAATACATTTCTTTTATCGTCTTACTTCTTGTAATAAGCTAGAATAATGATTGATGCTTCGAGAGGGAAGAAGGCGAGTGCAACTCCTGGCCCCTTATTCACAAACGCTCGGTTTCGATTTCGATTCGGAAAGTCGTATATCTATCTCGTTCGCTTTCGTAATGCCAAAACAAGATAGACATACGATTTATCAAATCGAAATCGAAATCGAGCGTTTGTGAATACGGGGGCTGAATGAACAGAGTGATTCGTTTCGATTGATTATTTACACAAAAAAGATTGTTATGTTTTGAGGGTTGGTGTAGGTATGTGATACGGTCATTGTGATTATTTCCAAAATAAGCACAATATTTAAGGCGATTCTTTCACGACAACGTTCGTCCGCGCGGTTGTGCGGTGTAGCGGATCCTTCGTCGCATAATCGCATTGGCTTGTATGAAATCCGTTGAAGCCTATACATGTACGCCGCTCACCATTTGCTTCGCCGCCTCGGTCAGACCGCGCGGACGAGAGGTGTCGTCTGAGAATCGCCTAAATAATACTGAAAGTAAGTAACTGATTTGCCTTTTAGGATTTCGTTTGCATTCATGAAGTATTTTAATAGTTTTTTGCTGAAAACACCGTTTTATTACTTTTACCAAACCTCATGTGTATAAATAATAACAGTTCAGAAACTTAGTAGGGTTCGAACTGGGTTTGCAGTCGGCCACTCTGGGGATAATTTTGACATTGATACCCCACTGCAAGAGGAAAGTTTGAGACGCATGACTTAATGTCATACAGATACAGCGTCCGTACCATGACGTCTTAAAACATAATTGTTCCATTCCTATTCCAGAGTGAAAAAGAGACGGAGCTATACAGGTCGTCTAGCTCCATCTCTTTCCCACCCTGGAATAGGAATGGAACAATAATGTTTTAAGCGTCATGGTACGGACACACGTCGTTCTGTTAGACACACTGGCCGGCTAATATCAAGTGAATGTGCAGTTTCCAATATGTATACACTATGCATAATAAAATAAGTAAAATAACAATGTGACTTTACGCTAGGTAGGTACACACAGCGACACATCGTGCTACACATTTCCAGTATAACCTAGCCTTGTACAGACAGCATCATTATGTGCTAATCCCTAAATACTCCGGCCGAGTATGCCGGGGGGTAACTACTTAATGGAGCTGGTACCTATGCACTTCCCGCACAATGAGAGATCAGCTTAATTTGTTTTTACATTGTTTGATTCAGATAATGATAAGATAATATCTTATTATGTGATACATGCACAGTCAGGAACACATATGTATTGTATACCCACACTTAGCTAAATATAAATCGATTTTCTCTTGAAATAGAACAAGTGCGACCTCAAGCTAAGATTTTGCTCATTATACCAAGGGTTTCCGGTATCATTAAGTAGGTACAATTTCAAATTAGTACCTACACTCAATACTTAGTAGGAGAAAATCACTCTTAAAAGGTGCTGCACTGTGTAATTAATTATAGATACCAATCTACTGATTAGAGCGCAATGGCATGACTCTACAAAAATGAACGTTCTGCGTCAAAACGATCGATTGGCGTACGTGTCCCTTCCTAGTACAAAGACCATGTAGAATAAGCGATCGCCGTTTTAGTACTGTCGATATGTAACTTAGATGTATTTACAGTTATTGTAGTTTTAAGTGTATTTGTAAACAAACAATCTGCGGTAACGTACCAATTGGAATGTGAAAGCTTTAATTTGTAGGATGATTTAGAATTTTTTCTTTCAAATGTAGAGGTGTGCGTTGTTGTGGTTAAATTACTGATTTATGAACTAAATACCCAACTAGCTGCCCCCCTCAACTTCGTCTGCGTCACATATTCTCCGTTTTCGCAACATTTTTCATTGCTGCTCCGCTCCTATTGGTCGTAGCGTGATGATATATAGATCTAAACCATCCGGGGCGCCACCCAAACGCATACAAGAAAAACCATTCAAATCGGTCCAGCCGTTTAGGAGGAGTTCAGTGACACACGTACAGTAGAATTATATATATATACTAGCTGTCCCGCGCAACTTCGTCTGCGTCACATTTTCCCCGATTTCGCAACAATTTTCATTGCTGCTCCGCTCCTATTGGTCGTAGCGTGATGATTTGTGAATCTAAACCATCCAGGGCGTCACTCAAAAGCATTCAAAAAAATTCATTCAAATAGGTCCAGCCGTTTAGAAGGAGTTCAGTGACATACACACGTACAGTAGAATTATATATATAAAGATATATATATAAAGTTTGTATACTTGATTAAATATAAGGAGAGGAAATGTTTTCAAATGATCTGCAATTATTAGCTTAGAACAAACCGGTACCTGATACTCGGTGTTTTTTTTATCTGGATTCTCGTCTCCAGGTAGTATATTTGTAATAGCATCTAAGATTCACTATGATTAGGATTTTAATTAAGATTTGTGGCACATAGTGTACACTATATAGATTTTTTTTCTTCATTTAGGAATATATTCACTTATTACCCATACTTATTTATAAAATAAAACAATAATAATGTTTTTTCATGTTTTATTTACTACCCACAAAAGATTAGAAGTAATGTTCATTCACAGGTTTCGATCAGAATTTTAGTTTAAACACCTAATTACCAATAAAAAATTGTGATTAGCTGTCTATAACAATCTCGTGTACTTATACATATACATTGATATATACAATTCATAAACATCAAGTTGTAGGTAGTTTTTAAAAGTTTAATAATTTTACAATTTACATTTTTAAGTTTTAATCACAGAGCACGGGGTCGTCTCGTGATTAAAACTATGTAAAATCGCCTTTCGAAGAATATTAAATTATAACATCTACTTTTTCATTTCTATTTATTCCATCCCAATGCGTAGGTTTTGGAGCGTTTGCTGAAAACTTTGACGTTGACAAATAATGTTTTATATTATGAAAGTATCAAAACTAGTGTTCTCTTTCTACAAATATCCCACAAATAGTGAAATGTTAAAAATTTCAATTTCTTAAAAAACAGTTCGAAATACAAAAAAATATATCAAATATTTACCTACCTACCCAATTTTTTCGACAGTCCAAGTTATTCGAAGAACGTTTAAAGCTTTCCATTACACCCTCAACATTGGCAAAAAAAAAACATAGAAACAAACAGATTTCATGTTATAACTAGGGTTGTAAGAGAGTTCCGCTTCCGCCTCCGCAACTGCGGAGATTCCGCAAGGAATCGCACCTCCGCTTCCGCATTCGCCAGTGCAAAATTGTAAGTAATTGGTGGAGTTGTAACGAAGGTATATTTACGTCGTTGAGATAATTACAATGCACGAGGAGCTACACTGGCCGAAGGTGACAAAGCAGCAAATCTGTTGTTTGTGAAATAATTTAGTCAAAATCAAAATGTTTGTTGCGAACTAAGTGTACAAGTAGCTGTTGTTTTAATTTTGATTACTAGTATGTGTATTATACAGGGTGTAACAGCAAGGGTATATACATACACCCTTAAGTATGTATATACCTTTTACGTTATACATCCTGTATACATGCATTGTATATTATTTGTTTTTTTATACTTTAATTTATCATGAATTAATATTTTTCCACTTTTATTTTCGCTTCCGCCTTCATTAATCTCCGCATCTGCGGAGGCGAAGCTCGTCACCTCCGCATCCGCCTCCGCCTCTGCTTAGGAAGCGTCTGTTACAACCTTAGTTATAACATCATATTTTAATAATTGTATACATCAAGTGATTTGTTCATATAATACAATTTCACTACATATATTTTTTTGCAACATGATTTTAATTGAAATCGTACATTTTGGGACTTACTTATTACAGGTAAAAGAAATATTAGTATTATCTCTTCCTCTAAGATTATAAATGTTAAATTACGTGATCAGTCGCGAGCTGAGCGAGCAGAAAAAGCAAACTATTGGAGTAAGCAGCGATGGAAAATACACCGTTTTGTGATAAATATCATGTATACTCTATTTTTTCTTACCTACTTATCTTATTTGGTAAACATAAATGGTGTAATGGTAACCAAAGACAATTGATAGCGTTGGAAAATTATCGAATGAAGGACTGAAAGAATATAGGGATTTCCTGACAGAAGATAGCAATAAAGAAGAATACCCAAAGGTCGTCGGTCTAAAAAATAACACCGTCCAAATCTCAGAAAGAATCAGTAGAATCCAGTAGAAAGCCAAATCGTTACACTTCAAACACACACAGACAGCACCCGTAACGTACGACATCAAGCGAGACGACGAGACGAATGACGGACGTTTCAGCCAACTGACTGGCTAAAAAGATGAAATTTTGGCAAATAATAATTATAATAACTTTTAACCTATGACCAGTTTAATAAGAAAAAAAAACTTTAGTTTATCAAAATAATGCTTTATATTACAATACACATTTATGTATGTACATTGAAATAAACATTCTGCTTTATTACAGTTTTTTTTTAGTTTTACCTTAAATGCATACAGCTCAAACTGGTCAGAAACATTCATCCGCTTTTCCCTTCTCTACGTTCCAAAGACAAACTAGCATTACGTAATGTCAAACTGCCATCATTTTTAATCTGCGAAAATGGATTCTGTTATTATTTTGATTTTAATAGAATTAATATGTTTGAATGGTCAAAGGGCGTGATTGATGACGAAACTAGTGATTTTCGTACCGAGTAGTGTTTGTTTACCAAATAACACAAGTAAGGAAAAATAGGGTGTACATATCCCAGCCTAACAAGCTACAGCAATCAGTCAAAGTTCTTTAACAGATTTTCAACTTTACCTTTAAAGAATTAGGTTCAAGATTGATTGGAAAAATTTTACAAATTCGGTTAGCCCGATATACTGGCATCTGTACCTTAAACTCTTTCATTCCGGGGTAGATAGACTACCTACAGACAGCAAATCCTGCAAGTTACATCTAAAGATTTCTTAAGAGACCAATAAACACATTTTACATAGAGTTGGCGCTTTTTATGCTTCTTATTTATCTATGGAAGTCTTTACACGGTTAGGTGTCACCCACTGTTTGTGAAAAGGGATACACATTTTGAATGACCCAGGCAATCGTAACAGTTCAAACATTCGTTGACAACACTGGGCCCGAAAATGTTTAGACTTTTTAATACACATACTAATAATGATGTAGTTAAACATCGATTTAAATATATTAGTAGATGCCTAAACCCTATTACTACCATGAAGGATTTTCATGCTTAACGAACTTCCAAAACATGAATGAATATTTCATACAATTAAAATAATGAGTTGGTATGAACAGACAGGTACATTATTCAGACAGTCATTGGCACGATATACTTAAATGAAAACTTAATCAACTTCCACCACACTAAAGTTGTATTTACATATATTACATTATATCAGATTACAATTTATGGCCGCACGACGTTAAGCCTTCTCGCAATACAAGATCTTAACAAAACCTGAGTTACCTTATACCTAATACGATTAATTTCCAAGTCTAAAAATCTAATAATATGTATTAATAAAATACGACGTCGATAACTACAACTTATCAGCACTAACGCGTATCATTAAATGAGATCTAATTGTGTGAAAACCAACGAATAACGGTATACGCACTAACAGGGATTCTGCAGGTCAACAACATTACCTAGCAATAGGTATTTAATTGAAAGAAATTAATTGTTAAGCAAATCGACTACCTACATTGCCCGTTTATTCAAATCAGACACAACAAACTGTCATTCATTGACAGGTGTAAGAAACGGTTACAACACTTAACGGTTATTAAAGCCGTTAACGTAAGGTGTAATTTTTCTTAAAAATGGCACATTGCGGATGGCACATTTTAAAGAATGACTGTGATACCCACATTTTTGTAGATAATGTAATTTTTTGGCATTTAGCGGCCACTTTGAAACCATAAACATACTGCTTATGGCCATAGGATTAACACGAGGGTCTTCTTTATACAACAATTTGGTATCGTTAACATTGAAGAAATAACACTAGTTTTTTATGTAATGTATCGTGACGGGCAGATAGATACATGGCGACATCGAAACGATGATTAACATTGTCTTTTTATGCATCACCAGACTGCTAAGGATTCCTTTACATATTTAATTCGTAATCATGATTTGAGCTTCACATGATTCCGTTTTGAAAGCAAATTGAAGGATTGAACTGATACCAGATGTACATATCTGATGATTCGTTCTGCTTTCTTTTTTTAAGTCGGTCAAAAACAACTTCTCGGCTCAGTGATACATAATAGACAAAGTTGTAAAAAAGAATAGGCTCCCTACGGAAGGCACAAAATCAACTACAAAATGCTGAGATGTAAATCTAAATAAATCACTTAAACATAACATTTTGAAATCCAACAATTAAAAATACTCAGTCTTACGGTACGTCAAAAAAAAATTGAGACATTTCTAGGTTCCGCTTTACACGAAAGACATGGATTACGTCAGGTTATTTTTTTTTTAAACTTCATCTAAAATAAAAAAGTTACAGATTTACGTGACTAGGCATTTAAGTTTAACGATTTATCTTTTTGTCTAACTTTGGCAATATAGATCCTTAGATTAAAAAAACATTTTCATAACAAACATGCTGCTTGCTGTTGCAGTAGTAATAAAAATATACGCAAGCAGCTTCAACTACTTATCAAAGTCCCCGCTTAAACATAACTTAGTGTATATCAGATAATAAATTGATTCGAAGTTTTCGACAAAAGAGTTTTAGAAAAATAATAGCTACCAACATTTATTAATATGTACAAACATGGAAAGCTTTTTAACTGTAGATAGATACTATTATTCAAGTAGATGTAATAATGAATATCCACACTGAACTGATTCAATGAATTTAAACAGAATGATCGCCACTATAACAAGCTGAATGCCAATATATTCAGCTAACCTACTGCCTACTCACGGGGGCTAGCACTTGACAGTTACTAAAGGACCCGTAATATTGACATCTTGAAGTTAAGGGTGAGTCACACTACATCCTACATCATCTATTACCACACAGGTGGAAGTGACACCGACGCACAAACGGGTTACCATGTATACAATACGTCATTCTGAACTGCTATCCAATCACCTGCGCCATACATTTTGACCTTGTACGTGGTATTGGTTCCACCCTGTATTTAACATTAAATCTTATCGTCTACCACTAATATAAATTACACTGAATTAATATTTTTTCCGAGATCTTTGCAACTTGACTTTAGTCCAAGCATTTTGATGACTATGCGTAAGATGACGGAGACGCGTCGGCGGTCACTGTTGGGGACGGTTTCGTTAAAACTGTCCGTACAAAACAAGCGTGTCGCTGTTTACTTGCACTACAGTACAAATTATTTACAGAAACATGAAAAAAGTAAACGCTCAAAGGAGTTTTGACGCACAAATTTCATTAGTTCAGCAATTCTTGCCGCATCTTTCTTAGCGACGCTGCCGGCGCGTGCTCCGTGTAGATCAAGTACTAAAGTTTTTGAATATTTCATTTTGAACTTTCCGAAACGAACGCAAATCAGTTAACGTATAATACTTCTTTTGATTCCTGCGACATTTCCGAAGCCCATAGCGGTCAGCAACTGCCGCTTTTCAACAAAAACAGATTTTTGATTCATCCACGACTGTGGTAGCTATGTTCCAGGTTCCAGGTCACCTTCAGCACGGTGTGCTGACTATTCATACTGCAATAGATCGAACCTCTCCCGCAGATTTCGTTCCTGTTCTGTTTCTAATTCGAGTTCTGCTAATATCTTCTTCACGTCTGTCACCTGGAAATATTGCAAAGAAGGTATTAGTTTCATGCCATTTAAATAATTATTTATGTGTTGTTAATTTCTCGACGTAATTTTACCCTTTGAAAATGGTAAATTATGGAAACTGTCGAGAGAGTTAACACAACTATCGAATTCACAAAACTGTTCAATCACCGAAAATTACGGGTAAATGAAACTGTCGAAAAAGTTCGGGTAGCAAAACACCCTCAAACGTCCGGGTAGCCATGGCTACCCAATCGGTTAGCTCCGAAAAAAACGCACTTACAAATGTTTCGTCTATAGCACTCTCTATAACTTTGCCCTCTTTGTTATCTGTTTAAAGACCGCGTCGAATGCAAAAAGAACGAGAACATCAGCCGTACAAAATTAAATGTCAAAAAAGTTTTAAAAGTCAGGTGTCAAATTTCACCGTATTGTCGTGTTGTGATTTATGTTATCTGAGTGTTACTTTATTTATATCCCAATGTGTATAGTGTTTTATATCAAAATAAACCTCATTAATCAAGCTTTACGAATATCTAAAAATACCACGTAAGTCAAACGTCCGGGCGTACTTATACGCCTCGATCATTATTTTTTAGAAATTATTGCTAAAATACTTAAAAAAGTGCTCGTATTGTGAAAATTAATTCAATTAAGTAATTATTAGTCTCTCCGCAATATAAAACAGTAAAAAAATACGAAATCTTAGCGAATTTTTTACGAAAACACGACAAAATCAGTAGGTATCGAATCGATCAGAGCAGGGGTTGATTGGTTTGGTTAATTTGGCTACTAAGAAAGTGCCAAAGTAAGGACATATGGGTATTAAAACAAAGCTTATATAGTCTAGTTTCATTATAAATAGGTTTTATTGATACGAACTACAATTCTTATTGGAAAAGCTTGGCATTCTTATTGGAGAAACTGAAATTCAACACATATTTACAAGTTTACATTTTTTTCGAAATTTGTATCTTATTGTCGTAATTAGTTTTAACGTAGTAATATTCTGTATAGTTTCAGCTATACACACGTATTTTTTGTTTTGGTGTAGCTGCAGCAGTTTACGAGATAATAAGCTTTAAGTGCGCCGTGGCACGGAGCGAAAAATTCCCTTAAAAAATACAAATAATAATGACCTTGAACGTTTCGCCGGTTCATTTGTTTGTATTTTGTTATTTGTTTTGTTGGTTTATTAGTACAATATAGAACTCACCAGTAGATCGGGTAGCGACGGATCAACGACTTCCATTGTACTGATAGCTAATTCTATTTGATCACCATCGAAAACTGAAAAGAAAAGAATGAAATTGTATTTAATCAAACTGTCAAATTGCGCGCTCACCACCTATTGCATAGTTTCTTCAAGTTACTTACTAGATTCGCCTGAAAAGAGGTCCAGGGGTGATTCTAATAATTCTTGTTCTTCTAAATCAGGTGCAGGTTCGTTTGGTCGTACAAATTCATTTTCTGTTATCTTTTTCTTGTAGACCATATCGAAGTCTTCAAACTCCCTGGTTCGCTTGGTTCCACACGGAACTTGGTTGGCTTGGTTCTCGTGCTGGAAGTGACTTGTGCTCGCCTGTGGCAACGCATCGAACACGTTCGGTTCCTCTGCGTACTGAGGCATCGGCATGCTTGTGACTGAATCCGCGCCATAATCTTCATATTGCTGCATTTCAGCTAATAGTTGCTCTCTAAATATATCCTCGCCGTTTTGAGTAAAATTTGCGAACATTGAAGTTAAACTTTCGGCGGCATCAAAGTATTTCGTGTCTGGGGACTCCACAGTATTAAGGGTTTCATCCAAATTGTAGCCAGCATCAAAAATGTTGAAAGTCTCCGGATCAAGGGAACTGTCCGGAGCTTGCACGCAACTAGATACATGAGCGTTTTTGAATGGAACTATCTGTGCTTCATGTGGAGCAGAGAAACTATTCATTTCTACAGGGTGTATGTATTGGGGTGTAGTGTGGCTTGACCCTGCACTACTGCATCCTTCGTAATTGTTCTCTTCGTGCTTAGGATCTTTTTGGAAAGTTTTGATGACGCTGTAGATCTTTTCGATAGTACTGACGATCCTCTCCTTGTTGGGTGGAATAATGGTGAGTCGATGTGGTGACATGCTCTTCCTCTCGGGTGACGCCGCTGCGCATGGCTCTTCTTCGCTTTCCTGCGATGAAGGTGACGGCAAGTTTGTTACTAGATGTAAAATGACCTGTTCCAGGCGCCTCGGATCTTCCACAGGAGCGGGCTGATCCTCGTTTTGCTGAAAAGTAAACAAATTTGTATGTAGGTATTTTGTTTTAGTTGAAAGGCGGGACAGTTTGATTAAATACTTTTTAGCAACTTAATACACTGAAGCAACACGATTGAGAACAAAAAGATGTACTTGTAGAACCATATCATACCCGAGTACTTGTCAATGTTTTAGAGGAAAACATAAACACATGCAGTTAGTTAGTTTATAAAGTGATAATGAAACCTTTTTAAGTACAGGAGCTGAAAACTTACTTCTTCATCATCATGTGTACTGTCTTCTATTTCCTCGACTGTTGGAGATTGATTGTTGTTGACCAGTAAAGTGAACTTCCTCTTCATGAGCTTGATGAGCTTCTTGCCGACCTCTTCATCCACCACGGTGTTGGTGCAGACGAAGCTGGTGACGGCGCGCGATTCCGGGTCCACATCCAGGCAACCGCGCGTCCTCATGTATATGAACTGACCGTTCTTCGTCATTAAGCGGTAGCAAGATTCACCGAACAGCCTGTGCTGATCGTACACTGTAACCCAAGAGAGAAAAGAACGTTAAACTCCGTTCTTATTGACAGTTATGTAATCGATAAGGCTCAGCAATTCTCCACATAATAAAATAATAAAGCCACATGAGTACAAACATTAGCATTGCATATTTCATGAATATTTCGCTTGCACATTAGTAGTGGAAAATAAAATTTATCGTTAGGTAGGTACACTTACATACCAGCCCATAACAAATTATAAATACTTTTTGTAGTTGGGTGCTTAAGTAGCAGGATAAGATAAAATAAATCAGTCTCGAGTAAGAGTGTTAGGTATATTATAAACTGTTTTCGTTATGCGGTGTAATGGAAAAATAGAAAGTAGTTATCTCAAGTAGGTAATAGCAATTTATAGAAAAGCGATAGACGTGGCAGATGTGCAGTCGGTAAACAAGTGCCACTAGATAATACTACTCGTCTGATTAGGTACATATTTACTTGTGAGGCGTTAAGTGACATTTTCATTCGTTGTTTACGAGAAAATGTACCGATGTTTCAAAGGAAATATCCTAAACGTTGTAGTAAATTAGTAAGAATAGATTCGGAAATAAATAGAACTATGTGTCACATTCGCAAAGAGCATAAAATATAAATATAAACCATAGTAAAATTTCAGAAAGATATTTTCGTGCACGCAATTTGAGAACCAATAATAAATCATGGAGCATACAATCATGAGTGTAAATTAACTAGCAAGTCATTTCCTTATTGTCCAGGAAAATATTTTTACATACTTACCTACTACCTACTTATATATGTTTGACCCCCAAGTGATATAATTTATTTTTCATTTTAATATAAAGTACACGTGTTTGTTTCATTTAGTAGGTACTTTGCCAAACAAATGTTAACCCAGTTTCACTCTGTCTCACCCCTTTCACCAAATACAAACTATTATTTTGTTTTAAACAACATTTGTTTCTATTATTAGGTAAATAAACCCACTCAGAACTATTTCAAACTCGAGTTTATGTTATGCCCATGTTTTGAAAACTGTTTTCAGTTTAGAGTTGCAATCCGAGATAAGTATCTAAACTAATATCATAAAGAGGAAAGATTTGATTGTTTGTTTGTTGCGATTTAACTCAAAAATACACGACCGATTTTAAAAATTCTTTCACCATTACAAAGCTAAATCTTTACCGAGTAACATAAAATTTTGATATAATATAGCCTATATTATATCAAAAATTTCGCGGACGAAATCGCGGGCGCCGTTTTCCTAATAATTTTTATCATCACAATTTTATTGTTCCAGCATAACCAAGTTTTTTCGTAATTTTCCACTCCATCACAGAGCTGTATTTAATGTAGGTACAAGTGTAATACATAATATAACTGTATCATTATGCAGAGTTGATAAGGTTGAGTCAGACTGGTCACCTGTTGTTAGTTTATGTGAACTGTTGCAATCTCGTAACCTAGACTCAGAGGTCGATTCAAACTCATTTTAACCGATACGGAAAAGAACGAAGTAAAAACTTCATAATTAGTACAAACGACATCTTTTCTGTTATGCTTATAACGACTTTTGAAATTTACTATAAAGACCAAAATATGCGAGGGCCTGATTTGATGATTCTTACGTCAATCGATTTGTCTTAATTTTGCGAGTGTCAATAAAGATATAACAGTATTGATGACAGTAAACAAAATTCAATATGGCGAAAACATTTAATATTTTATATTCAAATGATCCACTTTTTACGACTCATTTTTGTTTACTTTACTGCTAAGTTTTAACTGCCGAACTTGTTAACAAATATGTAATTTTTAACTTACCAAAACTGCTTTATCTATATATACAACTGCCGCTTTAAACCAGTGCCTATTCAAATGGGTCCCGACTACTTCCAAATGAGCTTGTTTTTGATTTTCAGTTACATTTTTTTTAAATTTTACTTTCTTTTTCTTAATTGGTATGTATTTACTTATCGATATAGATACTTCATTCTCGTGTAGATAACCTTCCTACAAAGTTATCTCATCATGAGGTCATTCACTTGCAATTTTAGTGGAAACTATAGTAATCCTTGATGATGTAATGATTGAAACATGTCTCTTGTTGCAAGGTGGTGGGGAGAGGGGGGTCGTGCGGAACTCGGCGTCAGCATGCTCAGGAGTGGGACACAACTGAATGTTCGCGGTGGCACTTACTCTCTCGAAGGGCAATGATGACCCAGCGGACGTCGTCGCGATGCATGAAGTTCATCGCATTGGCGCCACTAACTTCGTGGGTCATATATCCAGTCACGAGCGCGATGCGGGACTCGCACTGGATGATCTCTCCGTCAATCGAGTGGCGGGTACGGTATTCCATGCGGTAGGACTCGAGAGCACTCTCGTTAATGAAAGTCTCGCTCGTCGGACGCACAATACCTATAAACACCTGGAAAAGATTTCAATTATAGTAATTATATTATCGATTAATTTCATGATGAAACAGTTTGTCGTGGCGTTTCTAGAACAATGGGCCAGTGAATACATTTTATGTGAAGCGTTATGCTAATAGCTTCGTCCTTGAGAAGTTGTAATGCGTTGACAAGATTTTAATAGGTATTTTTATGCGTCAGAAACTCAGAATAGAAACAACTTCAAACCTATTCTAAAAATCTTTTCCCCTTATTTGCTCACTGCGTTAGGAATAATCTTGTCGAGTTGGGAATATGTCGAAATACCAAGGTTTTTATAGGTAAATATATGATTATATTTACGCTTAATTAACTTATCATGAAGAATTTCTAACCGTATTACCTAACCTGTACAACTAATAGTGCAATTCGAAAAGGTTCTTAACCAAACATTTCCCACCAATTCGAGAGAAACCTAAGTAAACCTTATTTCTCCAAACATTTAGCTAACGTTGAACTTGCGTAAGACTCAGTTGTTAGTTGATAAGTCACTTGAAAGTGTCCTTTGAATTTAATGCGTTCTTCTTCCATAACAAACAAGACCAACAGGATCGATATTTACAAGCTTTTTTTAGGGTTCAGTAGTCAACAAGGAACCCTTATAGTTTCGCCATGTCCGTCTGTCTGTCTGTCTGTCCGCGGTTTAGCTCAAAAACTATTGGTACTAGAAAGTTGTAATTTGGCATGAGTATACACGTTACTGACGCCGAAAAAGTGGTAAAATGAAATTTTGAAGAAAACAATTATTTAGGGTACCTCCCCTACATGTCAAGTGGGGATGATAATTTTTATTTCGTCCTTCCTATAGGTTGGTGTATCGTTAGATAGGTCTTTCAAAAATATTAGGGGTATGGGAAGACCGTTTTTTGGTTAAGTAAAAAGTTCGTGACTTATCAAGATTTAAAGTACCAATTTTCGTTAGGGTCAAGTGTCCCCCCCCCCCCTCTACAGACTAAACGGTTGTAGTTAGAAATACAAATGTCACGGCAGTAGTACCTATATATAACGAAGTTTAAAGGAAAACTATCACACTTAAGTGGGCTTTACAAGTTCACGAGTAATAGTCGACCAATTGTATTTGAATCAAAAATTTCGAACAACTCCATAGAAATGTCGATAGATGGTGCTAAACGTTAGTTGTGCGCGCTGTTTCATTGCTAAATAAGTTTTATAAAAAAAACAGTTGTTGTTGTTGTTTGTATAGGAAGTCAAATTAGGTAGGTAGTCATGTTTAGATTTTAGTTAGAGCTTGGTACGAAACTATCAGTCACCGAATACGACCCGCACTTGGCTGTTTTAAAAACTACGGAACCCTACACTGCGCGTGGCCCGACACGCACTTGACCGGTTTTTTAACTTACAATTCTTGTATGTAATGTAAGTACATATTATGTACTTATGTTTGCTTAGGTCGACTCTTACAACTGAATTTTAAAATATGATATGTAAAGTTTTCAGGAAATTAGGCTTTGTGTATGCAGACGACCAAACGACCCGCGACGCCATCTTAAAATGCAAAGATGTTATTTTCTTGTGTGGTTTTCCTGTCTTTTGCTGCGCTTGTTATTCTTAGCGCTTTAAACTTTCAAAGGAGGTACCTATATAGGGTGCCTGGTAATAAGTGACCGATACTTAAACACGTTCTGTATGGTGTCGGACGTAAAGAATAGCACCATCCCATATCTTCCCGTGGGTGTTGTAAGAGGCGACTAAGGTACTTGCCAGAGAATGGGCAGCAGCGTTCTCTGTGCTTTTGTAACAACCGTACTGCGATCGCCAACCCGCCTGCCAGGCGTGGCGATTATGGCAAAGCCCCCCTTATGTCAATGTGGCGTTGCAAAATAACAAACAGCTTTCCCAAAGAAACATTACATAATAAGGGTGTTACCACACCAACCGATCGTCGATCAACCATCGATCGACGTCGACTAATCCATTCTACGATCGATCGATTGGTGTGGTAGCACCCTTATTATGTAATATTTCTACAGCCGTTTGAAATTCGCGCCCCTGTGACCTATGAGCTTGTGATTAAAGTAAATAAGTAGAAAAAGGTAGTTCGGCACTAAAGGTTTAGGGTGCGACCACCCTCTACCGAAAATAGTACCCACTTTCGTTTGACTGAAAAGAAACGGAAGTTTCGCAGTTTCTTAATAAGAAATCGTAACCGTAAGCACTTTTGAAACAAATGACGTAAGTACTTAATTTGAGCAATAATTAACCAAAGGGTGGTAGTGAAATTTAGCAATACATGTAGAGTATTTAAAGTAGGTACTTCATCGTTACCTGCCAAGCCCCGTATGTTGTCTTTTATGTTGGGGTCGGCTTCCAGTCTTACCGGTTACAGTTGAATACTACTATTTTACATGAAGGGACTGCCTATTTTACTTCCACTGACTACCAGTAACGATTGTCAAAGATCTACAATTGCCAGCCAAGATTAACGGCTTTATGTGCTTTTCGAGGCACGGAGGAAACTCGATACATGTAATGGGTGTTTACCGATCCATGGATCAACCTAGGCAAACTAACGCGGGTTAACCTGAAGATCAACCCGTGTGGCTGTTATTATTTAGCCACGAGCTCCTCTTAAGCATTTAAAGTACCTACCTACCACCTAATAACCTATAACCAATTTTTTTGCATTTTGTTGCGTAAAGACCAATCTTTACGCAACAAAATGCAAAAAAATTGGTTAAGAAAAAAAGTACTTTTTCCCTTAAACACCCAAGTGTTTAAGGAAAAAAGTACTTTTTTTCTTATTCACGGAAATCGGTAAGTGTGACCCAACGCGGCCCGTCAGATCTCCGCCTGTAAACGCGCTTTTACACATACAAACAATCTCAGACATTTATTCGAAAATTTACCTATAACGGTCGCAAAAAGACGGAAGTCATGAAAGGCGATTGTGGGGCCTGACATTATTTCAGTATCAAAAACGCAATTGAATCCTTATGTATTTAGATAGTAGCTCTCACACATCATCATCATCACTTCAGCCGAAAGACGTCCACTGCTGGACATAAGCCTCCCCCAAGTGTACATAAGGGGGGTTATAGCAAAAGCACAGAGAACGCTGCTGCCCATTCATTTCTCACACATACCTACACATAATAAGGACATGAAAATAGTTGTCTAAATCCTTTGTTCATTTTGCCAAACTTTAGTTCTATGCGAGTTAGAGCTTTGAGAAGGCAGAAATAGTTAACAAAGGATCCACGAGCAAATCTGAAAGCAGCTGTGCAAATCAAGATCAACTTTGGGACATAATTAATTAAGGGGAGTGACATAACATAACTTGAAACAATTACCTATTTAGTTGTATGAAGGCCATTTCACCACCTACGATTCAGTTCCGGTTAAATTAGGTAGGTACTTGGCCGATAATATCATCCAAATTCTGTTCCATTTTTGAATTTATTCGGTAAGTACTGGCATCGTTAAATAGGCCCTAAGTATTATATCAAGGTTTTTGACTTTGGAAAGATGCCATGATCATCGGCTAAACAATAACAAAAACCTTTGTACCTGAACTGTTTTTGTACTGCATATCCGTTTCCAACAAAGTGCCGTTTCAACAACAACGGACAATCAGTATCAAAAAGCGGTGTCAATATTCCCTGCCAGCGAGTGCCTCTCTCGATTTACCTATTCCGCAGTCCGACACCGACGTGTTGCGTCAATTCGCAGTATGGCGTATATATAAGCACCTAAGTTAGAAGTTTCATACAATATATTGCTGTAACACGTGGCGGGATAACCTGCAGTAGGTAAGTCACGAGTATGAAAGGACCTACGACCTTCTATAACCTTGAATATCACAGTCGCGGAATGTAAAGGTTGGAAAAGGTATTACAACTTTTTTGTAAGAAATGTAGGTAAACCTATAAAGATGGTGCCCTAGATGCATGCACGTATACCTGTTCAAATTCTTAATTGAGTTCTGTCGTAACAAACCTTAGTGTGCCAGAGAGAGACAACAAATAGCAACGACAATAAAATGTTACCAGTAGGACGTATCCATAAAATGTTTTCCACTAGTTGCTTTTTTGTTTTGGAGCCGAATTTTGGAGCGCATGGGAATAAGCCCGTTTTAAGGATATGTGTGTCTGAAAATAGCCTTTATTCCCTCTACTGTGGGTGAATTCTAAAGCCTACTAAGTAGGACAGGTAATAAATTATTATTGAACTGACACTACATTTAAGAACAGTTTTTTTTTTCATTCATATAGATAACTTTTAAAGTAACAGCGTAATGTGGTCCTTTATTACAACTATATAGTTATTTGTAGTAAATTATCACACTGCGTTGAGTATCAGAAGAACAAATAATTTAGTTTGATATATTGAACACGCTTGCCTAGAAGAACCCGTCACCCGAACTATGAACAAAACCAGATTATTATAATCGGCAAACAGAGAAACCGACAGTGAAAGGGTGATTATAGACTACTTCGAATAGTACCAAATCCTGCTCCATGTCTGACTTTCCGCTGAATCTGGACTGAACTAAGAGAGCCTAATTTATATATAAAAAAACATAAAATTTACACATATTGGAAACATCGGAAAATACAATCACGGAGTGTGAAATTGTGTTGTAAAGAGACTAATCAGCTTAAAAAACGTCGGCGTGCCAGCAGATAACTGCAGGTCACCAGTCGTCGATACCTTTTGTATAAGAAAAGCCTGCCGGGATTGAAAGTCAACAAGCATGCAAAAATAAATGAAGGGTACTTACAATATCATTGCCGCTGGAACAAGGGTTCTCGGAGCGGGCGCGTGCTCGGCGCACGATCTGGCAGCATCGGCTGTACCCTCGGCATGCTCGGTCTGACTTCCTCAGCGAGCCTTCCACGTGGCACGTTACGTACTGGTTCGGCTCAGACCGCTGGCCCAACTTCTTGAGCCTGCCAAGGTTTAAATACTCACATGAAAAAAGTAGCGCAGCAAACAACAATAAAAACAATTGCGGAAACATCGACTTTAACAGCATAAGAAAGTAATCTTGTGCTGTTCAGGTTGATGAATGTCGATGAAACTGAAATAGATCGTAAGACGCCAGCTTTAAGTGTTTTTCGCAGTGCGAGAAAATTCAAAAGGAAGAGAAACCGTAAAAGTGGCAACAAAGTAAAGCTCCGCTAGCTGAGAGTGACCAAACTGTATCACAAGTTTAGTTTTAAACTAATACATTATGAGGCAAGTTCAGTTGAACAGTAATGAACGAGGAAAATCGAATAATCGATCAATCGATCGATGATGATCAGTGATCGAATTTAATAATTATTTTGAACTATTTGGTGAAGAAAATATATTAATCAACTAGCTGTCCCGCGCAACTTCGTCTGCGTCACATTTTCCCCGTTTTCGCAATATTTTTCATTGCTGCTACGTTCCTATACAGCGCCATCTATTCAATCCAGTCAACAGATACCGCCATCTGTTACAATAGTTTGGAGCCAACAGATAATTGTGACTTAATTTGCAATAAAATAATATTGACTC
This sequence comes from Cerastis rubricosa, assembly GCA_949152445.1. NCBI lineage: Eukaryota > Metazoa > Arthropoda > Insecta > Lepidoptera > Noctuidae > Cerastis > Cerastis rubricosa. Next base: position 16,783,378 of record OX424523.1, on the reverse strand, counting down.
TATAAATTGAGATTAAAATCGGGTAGTTTAGGAGTCCATCCTTGACAAACAACGTGACACGTAATTTATGTATATAAAGATTGAATCAAAGTGATTTTAAATTGCCTTAAGAGGGGAATTGCCGCGGTAGTCCGCCAAAAATGTTGTTTTTTTTTTGGTAATATGCAGGTCAGTGTCAGGACTGTCAGGTTGTACCTATATTTATTAAAATATGATTTGAGACCGTAACACATACCTATTTACAGAATCATAATCTTTCAAATCATCAATACAACCCTCTAAGTTATAATTCCATTCAATGAGTATTTCATGAAAAAGACATTCAATGGGATTCATACACACATAATACCCGACCCTGAGCTGCAAATTGCAAGAAACAAAAGAAAATTTTAAAATCGCGGCCTACATTGGCGCTTCACCAACTAAAACACACGAAAAAACGACAGTTTTTTAAAAACATTTAAAACTGGCCTCACGATAGTTTTGTACGAAACACTTTACCTATTATTCAGGATGGTTTTCTTTTTTCCACATTTTTTTACTTTAACCTTAATGGTAAAAATTTGCCAAGAATTTCTTCCTTAAACTTGTTAGGGAACCTTTATCGTTGGAGTCAGGAGCGTAATGCCAGTGATGATTCTATGATTTACCATTGCGCGTTCCACCCCGTTTCAGTCACGCGCACTAACCCCAGCTACCCCAAAATGTTATTTATAAAAACCGGCCAAGTGCGAGTCGGACTCGCGCATTAAGGGTTCCGTACCATCCTACTAACATTATAAACGCGAAAGTTTGTAAGAATGTATGTTTGTTACTCTTTCACGCAAAAACTACAGAATGGATTTTGATGAAATTTAGTATGTAGATAGTACTTTTTGTCCCGGACTGCGCGGGTGAACCCGCGGGGCGCAGCGAGTTATGAGAGAAGAGTGTCCATGGAGTTTCTTGCCCATTCTTCTCCATAGAGATCTACGCTTTGGAACGGGCAACTACAGTACTTTCACAGTTATTATGTCTAGTGACTGGGACTGTAGCTTAATATGTTATTGTTTTTTGACTATTCAAAAGTGCCTGTAACTGGCCTACTTGAAATAAATGATTTTGATTTGATTTATTTATTTATAAAATCGAGCAAAAAAAAATCTTTTTTGTATGGAAAAACAATTAAACATAAATATGTAAGGGGGGCTGCCTTAAATATTTATTTTTTATTGTTTTTAGTATTTGCTGTTATAGCAACAACATAAATACATAATCTGACGAAATTTCAACCGGCTAACTATCACGGTTCATGAGGTACAGACGGACGGACGGTCGGACAGCGAAGTCTCAGTAATAGGGTCCCGTTTGACCCTTTGGGTACGGAACACTAAAAAGTATTGCTTCACCTGCCTGAAATCTCGACAATCGTACCTATAGCCAAATAAAAATCAGGAATAATATAACAGGAATCCGAACAATACACTATAAATAAAAAGAGGGAAAAGTTTTCAAAATACTTCGTAACGTTTAAGTAAAGTTGACGGTGTTGACGCATTCATGTTTCTCCAAAACCTTGATTGTGTTTTGGAGGATCATATTTAAATATTATTATTTTTTAATTCTCGATGTTGTCTCAAAATACATAAATAATCAATTTAAATTACGGTACGTCATCATCATCATACCAATATTTAAAAATATTTCTTTTTCCTTATTTTTCTTAGTGTGTGTGCTGGCTAATGTCTATGCTTTTGTATTAAGTTCGCTCACGCTGTTAATTTACCTCAAACAATGATTTTAGTTTTTAGATTAAGATCTTTATAAGACTAGAGTTTATCTTGATGTTCTCCTTCACAGTCCTTGAAATCTATGATTAATAGGTATATAATCGAGAACTACCTCAGTTCTTATACGGTTCATTCCCGCCGTGATGTGAAATTAATGGAGGCAAAATCGTCACCGCTAAAAGAAGTTTTCCAAGCGATAAAATGTTCACGAGATAGTTCACGAGACTGATTTTATTACTTTGGAAAAACATCTAGCATTTCTTTTATGATTCAAATACAAGGTGTCGTTTTGCCATCCTCGTCAAATTCAAGGAGGTAACTATGCTAATGATTCTCAACCGGAATCAATAATAAAATGGGTAGGTAATTACGGATATCGGTAAGTGTGAAGCACCCGTGTTTCAAACACGGCCCGTCTGATCCTCGCCCTATAACCGCGATTTCACACACACAAACAATCTCAAACATTTATTCGAAAATTTCTTATTCCCTTAACCACGTAAAGGGGGTTATTCTAAAATACTGACAAACTTAAACAACAAAAAATCAGTGTTTATTAATAATTAACTAGGTACCAAAATTTTTACTGATTATCTAAGTATTTTGTGACAACCTCCTGAATTTACACGAGGATGCAAAACAACATCTTGTAGAACTTGAAGTTGAAAAGCGTTACCTATGAGGACTCTTGCTTTATCCGATTTATTTTCCAACCGGTTTTACCAGACTTTCTATAAAATCAATGGCTTAGTTTTATTACTACATTTTAATGGTATCTGTGTTGTATGATGAGTTGAATAGAAAGTCGCAAAGGCAACCTTTTAACAATTCGCTTCCTGCAAATGATAAACATCAATTCGCAGATTTGTAGTTTTATTTATTAAAAAAACACAGTTCTAATATTACCATAACGCCTCTGAACCGTGTGGGTTGAGCTGTAGGTGACCTGTACTATCAGCTAACGGAGACACACTCAGTACGTGGCTGGTTCGATGGCGTTAAGTAAAGTTGACGTCTGGCACATTATGCAAAAAGAATAAAAGCTGCATTATCAAGTGCTCAGACGCGTCAAAGATGGGGGGTGAACGGAACTCTTTAGAGCCGACATACTCTGCCCACACAGCCTGTATTGAAGAAGGTTCTATCACTTACTTGACTGGTACCAACCTTATTATGAATCGCCTTTTCTCGTTCGCTAAGCCCTCTTTGACTTTGCGAATGCCGTCAGGTTCATCAGGTATCATGAGTTCGCCGTTAGGACCCAGGTTTTGGGTCTTCGGCATCAGCTGTTCGCGTAGCATAGCCCGGTCGCCTTCGTGAGTAATGGTAAGGAGGTTTTGACCAAGTAAGTCAAGCTGTTGGGTAAAATGTCATTGATATTACATAACAAAACACAAACCACCACTAAATAAATTAGAAAATATCAATATTATTTAAGGGGGAAGCGCTAGGGAAGCCCGCGAAATTACTTTGCTGGGTTGAGGTTTTATGTTGAACAAAATATGTTTCGCGACAGTGACACATATCTGTAATAAAAAAAACCCATTAAAATCATCAACATACAACCTTCTAACTTCTCAGTTAATTTAATCCCACTGAAACACTATTTCATGAAAATGGTATTTACCGACCTGCAAGTTGCGGGTTACCCTGGTGCATCACCGTAAGCAAAGTTATTTTATGGCAACATTAGTTTATCATCCCGAAACTGGCCATCGCCACTTCCAGTCACATGGTAGTTTTTTATCATATGAAAAAATAATGTGATGAAAATGTTCCTTAAAACTGTAGACTACACAACATCATTATTCATCATTTCAACCCAAGAGACGTTCACTGCTGGACATAGGCCTCCCCCAAGTGTCGCCACATAGACATTTTCGGGGGTTTTTCCTTAATCGCCACGCTTGGCAGGCGGGTTGGCGATCGCAGTACGGTTGTTACAAAAGCACAGAGAACGCTGCTGCCCATTCTCTGGCAAATCCCTTAGTCGCCTCTTACGACACCCACGGGAAGATATGGGAGGGTGCTATTCTTAACGTCCGACACCATACAGAGCACTACGACTACACAACGGTGTTACGAAAATATCATACTTACTTTTAACGTGGCTGTTAGAGGAAGCTATTACTGATAATTCATAAACTACTTAAGTATACCTACCATAATGATATACTGTCTCACTGTCTTTGCGCAGTCTCGCATCGTTCAAATATTGTGTTTGATGTTGTTATGTGACTTGATAAGAAGGCATATTATGTTCATGAATGGAGTATTCACATGCACATTTTTTAACGATAATACACATACGTACATCGTTTATAAAGCCATGTCCATAGAACTATATCAGGGCCAGTAAATACATAAGCTGTTCTTTGAAACAGGATATCAAAATACGTGAAAATAATGTTGGTATTACTTAGGCATGGGTAGATAGATAGGTATCAATTTTAATTAGGTACCTACATACTTTTAAATACGTTTTCCTTATTATTTTAGGTAAGTACATAAATGGGCTTGCTAGTCAAGTCAAAGAAACCATACGTTTTACGAATAACGACTCCTTGAAGGAAAATTCGAAATAGCAATTATTAATTTAATTTAATTAATTACTTGTAATGTAAAGAATTAAATCGTGATGGGATGCTATGATATGTGTTCATTAGGATCTGTTACGAATTAACAATAACCTTATGAACATACTCACATAGTTCTAGCCTTTGACGAACGCCAGTGGTCGCAAGCGCGACTGCGGACCATGAGCTCCTAGGTTCGATTCCCAGCACGCGTAGCATGTCCTCTGTAGAAACCAGTTATGTCGAAAAAATGACAGATAGTCATTGTCTATCTGTCATTTTGTCGATTTTTCCGTAGACAAAACTAGTTTCTACAGTGGTCATGCTACGCGTGCAGGTCGGGCAGTGTTATACGGTTTTTCCATCAGGTATTTCTAAGTAGCAGTCACGGAGTCTGGGTTTGTACCCCGTTGGTGGCATAAGGCTATATATATATGTTATAACCCTTCGGAGAACACAGGCGCTAGGCTACATTAAAAAAAAAAAACAATGAGAACTGTACCTCTGCGTATCCAAGATATTGGTTGACATTCTGTGACACCACTACAATGATGCCTCTGTATGTGGTTGTGATGAGGAAGCCGTTGAAGAGGCTCTGTACCTTCATGATCGAAGCTGGACTGAACTGATGTGATAATGATTGGCCAATTGAGTCACCGAACACTGAAACAATAGACTTCATTACTATCATAATATTAATATGAAAACTTGAAACTTATGATTGCACTTTAGAGCTTATTTTTGGATGTGTCATTCACGTTCATGTCATTTTTTGATTTTTTATTCGTCGTCACCACGCGTCTGCCTGAATGAGCACTAGCATTCTGATCTCAGCTGCATGCAAATGCGTTTTCATTCATTCTTTTTAGTTACTGGCTTAATTAAAACGAAAAACATAGACCTACAAGGCACGATACCTTTGCGGATGCGCTTCCTCTGAACATAAAAAAGACAATCAGTCGGTTCACATCTAAGTGAAAGCACGTAGGTACGTTGTAGACATATGCTTTAGAAGTTAGAAGAGTTGAGTTCACATTGAGTTGTACGTAAGTTAGATTAAGTCTCAGAATTGGTTTGTTGTTGATTTCATCTACGTGAACTTATCTCTCGTAGCTAGTATATTTTGCAAATTTATAGGTATGTCTTACAAAAATAAATGAAATGTTTTTCTTTACGATTTTCTTTTGTGATGCACCTAACAAGTTTTGCCTATGTATCAGGTAGACTGGTAAAATGAGAACATTAAGTTCTTAGTTGTTTTTAGGGTTCCTGGATAAGTCTTAAAAAACAGAGTGTCACCCCCCCCCCCCCCTCTAATTTCTAAAGGAAGATAAAGAGAAAAATTCTGAAAAAAAAAATAGGTTTGTGGAACGTAAAAAAAACTTTCAACAACAATTGGTTTCAATAAGTTTTGATATTTCCTTTTTTTTACCACATTTAGTTTTGCTGTTGTGTGTAAATTAACTTATGAATGACCGAAAATATTGTTATTACATTGTTTAAGGCTACGGAACCCTGTGTGCGAGTAAGACTCGGACTTGGCCGGTTTTTTGTAAATTGCAATTCTACCATTTTGTCAATACTTACCATTTTTGATACCTAAGAGTTAAATGAGAACGTAGAGCGTAGGTAAGTAACGTGGATTTGAGTTTGTTTTAAATTTTAATATTTTAGATCAAGGAACTGCATTATTGGTATTTTGTTAATAAAAAAACCGGCCAAGTGCGAGTCTTACTCGCACACAGGGTTCCATAGCTCCAAACAATATAATAACAATATTTTGAACTGTCATTCATTAGTTAGTAAACTTCGACACAACCGCAAAACTAAATTTGTTTTTCATAGTATGTTTATGAAAAACAAAGTTACTGCTGCAGTTTGATGAAAAAGTCCCATATCTCAAAAACTAAACATAATATCTTATTGAAACCAATTTTCGTTGATAGTTTTTTTTACGTTCTACAATCCTAAATATTTTCAGAATTTTCCTCCTCTTACTTTAGAAATTAGAGGGGGGGGACACACATTTTACCACTTTAGAAGTGGCTCTAGCCCAAACTAATCAGTTTAGAAAAAAATGATATTAGAAACATCAATATAATTTTTGAAGACCTATCCATAGATACCCCACACGTATGGGTTTGATGAAAAATTTTTTTTTGGTTTTCAGTTCTAAGTATGGGGGACCCCCTTAGTTTATTGTTTTTTTTCTATTTTTGTGTGAAAATCCTAATGCGGTTTACAGAATACATCTACTTACCAAGTTTCAACAGTATAGTTCTTATAGTTTCGGAAATAAGTGGCTGTGACATACAGACGGACGGACAGACAGACAGACAGACAGACAGACAGACAGACAGACAGACAGACAGACAGACATGACGAATCTATAAGGGTTCCGTTTTTTGCCATTCGGCTACGGAACCCTAAAAACCAGCCAAGTTCGAGTCGGACTCGCGCACTGAGTCTTCCGTACAAAAAATATTTAAAATATTTTTATTATAATTATGATGTAACTAAAATTTACGGTTTTCGATTTTTTCCTTTATCTGTGCTATAAGGTGTTGCTTCGTACCAAATTTCAAGATTCTGAGTTCACGGCAAGTACCCTGTAGATTTTGATACCCATGCGATTGTCGAAAATTTTCGGCATAAACGGCTGTATCTTTTGATTGCGGTGGCTTATAAGTTTGTTTTTTTCACAGCTCCAAGGAACAGTAGACCCTGAGTATTTCATATAAATTCCAGCTTGATAGCTCTACGCAATCTTGAGAAAAAGGGTCTTGACAGATAGACGGACAGACGGGCGTGGTTCCGTTTTTTCCGTTAGAGGTACGGAACCCTAAAAACAGTCACTTCACAATAGCAAAAAGAAAACAAACGTATATCTCATTGTATAGTCTTTTTCAGGAATTATTCGTCCGTTTCCACAGCCTTGTGTTGTGAACAAATTTCGGAAAAACGGCTAAAAACAAAAATGGCCGAATCATTGACAGCATTCCCGCTTCAAACATTAATAGATTCAGTCGAACTCTGCTTTGTTCCTGTTGTTTTTCAAACTACTGTTCCAAGTTGTATTGCAAAAATAACCTTTTAGCTGACAGTTCAATTTAAAACGGAAATTGAATATTGTTTCAACAAACAAACCTACATACATGGATGTGAATAGAATCAGTGATACCATGTTTGTGTTATCAATAAATAAAAAACAATGAATGGGACAGTGAAAACGTGGACTCAATAAAAATAGCAATAAAAGCTCCGGTGTTTTTAATACAACTATTTACCTAATGCTTCTGTATGATAAATGTCAGTGTTAAGGAAAATATGGGGAACCATAATGCTCATCAAAGAAAATCGGGATGTTAATTATAAATATTATCAACGTCACTTCACGTTTATCTTTACGTGAATTACGCGTGTCTCCAAAGGCGTTTAGAGTCAACTTAAAAAAAAAAATTACAAACTTTGCGTAGATTAGCAAGCAGAAATTTAAGTGCATTTGTTTTATTTCTTTTAACATAAACACCAACAACCTATGTTTTTTCAATGATCCAAAATGCCGAAACTCAAAGTCATTATAAATCATAAATTGATATATTCAAAAATTATCATGAATCACAATTATCAAAGAAAATAATGAAATTGATAATTTAGACTCCTGAACAAAATAATATAAAATTTAATACCAGCCTATTTGCTGCCCCTCAACTAGGCAGGGGTCTCTTCTCATAGACAAGGCACGAGCAACGACCATTGATCACCACGCTTGCGCAAGACGCGTTGGTGATTTCAGAATCATAATTGTAAGTATAATTTTCCTTCCGATGTTTTCCTTCATCGATGCCAGTGACGTCCAAGATAAACTTGGTAAGTACATAAGAATTGAAAACAAAATTCAAATTAAGTTAGTAAATATTTAACCCCTTGACAGAAATTGAATCGAACAAGCAATTTTTATCAAAAAGATAACAGTGTCTCTTTGCTTATCACCAAGTAAAACCATTTCTATGTATTTACAAATTAATCACAATACAACACGCTCAACATACAACGATAATTGTCACATGTTTTCAGCTTCAAGTGTTTAACGTAATTATTTTTAAAATATTATTCTGTTCCCATGTTGTATAAGGTTATGGCCACATTACGCCACCACGTAATGGCATGTCCACGCTGTCTACGCTGACATTGAAACTAAAATAACTGAATTCGCAATGCAGTGTGTTGACGCCCTAAGCGCAGAAGCATGGCGCCACACGTGCGCCAGCGCACTCACGTTACGATACACGACCGGATTTTATATTGATAGACAAATATGTTACATTGCAATAACTAATTGTACTAAACCCTATTTAATATGGAAGTGTTTTGTATTACTTAAACACTACTATTTTTACAACCTTCAAGTGATTTACTGCTTATTTACTCATCAAACACGCACAGTATATATAGCAAAATAATTGTTTTGAACGAATATTATCAACGATTTGATAGCAAAGAATACATGACGCAGTTTTTTTTTAATGCATTTAAGGTAAGTAATTATTTAAATGTTTTAATAATACGAAGAATACAAATTAGTCTAGTGACACAGATAACAAACCACACACGTATTATTAGGTATAGCGTGGTTAATGAAATGCATGTTACATTTCTCGGACATACTAATAGTGACACGAATGTGTGAGCCGCTACTATGAATAGATTTGCACTTTGCACTAGTTTATTGGCTGCGTCCAGTTACCGACGGATCCTCGGGCCACCGTACATTGTAACGGCAGTTCTGAAATCATCGACTTCAGACTACCCTAATCGAGAACGATCTCGATCGAATTTATTACAACTACAAATATCTGGGCGGAGAAGTGTCACATTGTAGCAAACGACACCGCTACAATGTCGCTTAATACATATTGCACTTTCACGAATAAATATAATAAGTGTACCTACTATATTGCTTTTCTGACGTGATTTCTTGAGCAAATACCTTTGCCTAGTTAGGCGAAGGGATTGCTCATGTTTATACATTAGCTTCATCAATATTACGTCCTACCAGGCCCCTCAGAAAGTATTGCGAAAAAAAGTTTTTATATATGGGAGACTGGCCAGTTATTATGTTTTTCGAAAATATGATTATTTATAAGTAAAAATAAGTAAGTTCCAATTTCAAAATTTCCCTCCACATTTTTTGCGAGTTAATTCAAAGTATTGTGTCTCACTGAAATATGGATCTGCGCCGGGAACATTTTAGAGCTATGATTTTATACGATTTCAAGTGTCGCCTGAAACCGGATGAATCGTACGATAGACTTCAAATGGCATTCATGGATGAAGGCCCTTCCAAGGCAACCGTGTATCGTTGGTATAACGAATTCAAGCGCGGTCGACCAACTTTGGGGGATGACGAAAGAAGCGGTCGCCCTTTGACGGCTGTTACCGAAGAAAACGTGCTAGCAGTGAAAAATTTAATCCAAGACAATAGGCGAATTACATATCAGGAGATTCAACACATATTGAAGATTGGATCGGGAAGCGTTCACGAGATTCTACACAGCCATCTTCGCGTGAGGAGGATAGTATCACGCTGGGTGCCGCACAACCTCACCGATGCTCAGAAGCAGGCCCGGGTGGAATGGTGCCGTGATATGCTTAACAAATTTGAAGCAGGCTCGTCTCGGCGTGTTTACGACATCGTTACAGGTGATGAGTCCTGGATTTATCAATACGACCCAGAAACCAAGCGCCAGTCGACTGTTTGGGTGTTTCAAAATGAGCCAACGCCTACCAAAGTGAAGCGATCTAGAAGCGGGGGTAAGATTTTGATCGCTAGCTTTTTTAATTTGACTGGCCACTTGGTATCAATTCCCTTACGGGATCAAAGAAGCATTAATGCCGAATGGTATACTTCCAAATGTTTGCCAGAAGTTTTCTCTGTTATAAGCAACAAGCGACCAAACACAGGGCTCCGCGGGCTACTGCTCCACCACGACAATGCACCTGCGCACACCGCACTCAAAACGAGGGACTTCCTGGACAGCACGCCAGTCAAACTCCTGGGTCACCCTCCTTACAGCCCTGATCTAGCACCGTGTGACTTCTTTTTATTCCCAAAAATAAAAAATCAGCTCAAAGGGATACAATTTTCGTCGCCGGAAGATGCGCTGGCTGGGTTCGAGCAGGCTGTAAACGAGGTGTCTGCGGCGGACTGGAAAAAGTGTTTTGAAAACTGGTTTAGGCGCATGAATCTTTGTATAGAGGCTGGTGGAAAGTACTTTGAAAAGATTTAATAAAAATATATGTACGTATAGAACAATTTTTTTTAGTTTCGCAAAACTTTCTGAGTGTCCCACGTACCTTGAACCCATTTGTGGATGCTAGCTACTTATTACTTAGCTAACTTTGTAGTAGTTATTACTCCTATACATACGATGCTTTGCCTATCCTACTTCTTCGTTTTATATGAAATTAATATTCTAATTTGGTGAGTCAGTGTTTATACCTATATAGTAAATGGTATGTACAGAGATACCTGTTCTGCGCAATAATTATATAGCAGGTAGGTATGTAGTAAGATTATAAATTATTGTCAGTTTTACAGTTTTGTTCTTAATTGGTAGTTATTCCTAGGTCAAGACAGCGAGAATCATGAATTATTGTATGATTCTGTTTTCATGAAAACAAGTGAGTTACAAACATACATTTGGGTCCTGTAATATAGTATATAAAATAACATGAGGTTCTTTTTGAATTTCAAACTCATTCTAATGACTAATATAATTAATTCATAGGCTATTTGCAAGTTAAGTTTGTTACAAATGCAATGTTATTAATCCATTAAAACGACTGCATTTATTGAACGTTAACTTTCCGATAATTCAGTGCTGTCCCCTTATTTTATCTATGTTATTTGCTGGTTTGTGGAAAATGACATGCCAGTAATAACATGATACAAAATGTGCGCACCTGCATCGTCCGTCTATTACCCTACCAAAGATAATTGGCCATTGTTTCACCACAACCGTAGTGCCCACTACGACTCTTCAATTCGGTCGTGTTTGCCCATCGTAATTGGTATGGGTGGAGCTTGCATTCCTATACATAACAATTACTATATGGAATGTGGTGAAACTAGAAAATATTTGCAAATTAATGCGTAGAACTAGATCACTCAATTGCGTCACTTTAATCCATGAGGTGAGCAAGAAACACGAGTCTGCAATCTGCCGAGAAGACTACAAAAAAAAAGGAATACCTACCCATTAGATAAGATATTGTTTCTGCCTTATAATACCTCAGTAGTTTTAACTAAAGCTCTCATCTCTTTACTTAAAGCTTATTTATGAAGAAAAGTGTAGTTATGAAAAGCTCTAAGTCTTGTATAATTTGTTTTTTACTCAGTAATACGTTGTTTACCCGTGACTCGTGAACGCGATAATATTTCCTTAGCAAACTGCAGAAGCTAAGCAAACGAAACTTTTCAAATACGAATAAGTATGTAATCTCTATCACAGGTTGTGAAAGTAAAGAGAGTTGACTCTATGAACTTCGCTTTTCTTTTTTTGTTTTTTGAACAAGCTCGTGTGCAGACTTACGATGGTATTGTTAGTCAAGAACTGAACTAAAGCCGGTCTAACCACGCCTAAATTCCACCTTGTTTGTTTATAAATTGTCAAAAAAACGCCTACGTTTCATCTGTCAATTTTGAAGTACTGGAGAACTATTAATTATACATATATTTCTTTAACATTGATTAAAACATCTTTAGCATTAATTGAAGCAGGATGCAAGTATGGGTTTGACAAAGATAGGTAGCTGGTGGAGGTACCTTATTCGATGATCCGCCAATTGCGGCCAAGAAATTCTAGGAATACGATTTGGTGCGTGTTTTCAACTGTAGTCATGGCAATACAGTTCGACTAAATCCAAAAATGAATTTGGTTTGACTTTTAGAATATGGGTGTTAATGTACTCACGGCGGCACATCAAGCTACCCACCCGTAACTGTCAAATTTTACCCAGTCAATCTTGAACCTAATACTTTAACGTTAAAGTTGATAATCTATTGAAGAATTTTGACAGATTGTTGTAGCTTGATATGCTGGCGTCTGTGTTACCATATTGATGTGCTCGCAAGTAGTGTGCAGTGAGTCGTAGTACTGTGGTCTTGTCGATCTTCTTTCTGGCAGCCAACACAGGAGGCACCATGGACGCCAGTTCTGCCACAGACTGATTGAGTCTGTCTCTCCTCATCTTCTCTGCTCTATTACGAATTTCCCGGGGATTTACCCTGCGAAAGAGAATTAATTACTTAGCAAAATATCACTGAACCAACCTAGCTCAGCAGGCCAACATACATTCCGTTTGAACAAAATGGCGAAAACGAACGATTGTGTTTATTTATTTTCATCGATCTTTCGGATTGATTATCCAAAATTGTTAGCGTTATTTGTAGTCTGCTCTCGGATGGTATACTCATACCTGTCTGCTAACCGATTGACCGTTTATCTCGTTTGGTTTAGTCCCTTAACCATTCCAGTTAGTTATTGTAAACCGGTTAGTTAGAGTATACAATTATGTATTAAGAACATGAACTAGCATCTAGGAATAGCCTAATTGAAAGTTTACAATTCATGTATTTTGTATTATCAAACATCCTGTTAGTCGAACAGATTACATTGTAGTGTTCTGGGTTCGTCAACATAACTACGCATGAGCACGCTAACTCTATTTTTTTTTACTAAGACTAGATACCTAGCTACCTACTACCTACTCCGTTTTATTAAATTCGCTAAATTCCATACTGTGATTGATGTACAAACGCCAGCACATCAAGGCTACAACAATCTGTCAAATTTCAATTCAAGGTTGATTGGTAAAATTTGACAGTTTCGGGTAACTTGACCTGCTGGCGTCTGCACCTGTCCTGCACTTGTCTGGATATTAGTTACTGCCCGAACTTAACTTTGCTACGATTAATTTGGGAGTCTCAGTTACTGTAAATCTTTTGAAGTCAACAATTTCACTAAGTATAAGTTAACCTTAAAAACTATAGACCGATCTCGATAATTTCCATTATCCCCAAAGTTTTTGAGCTATTAATATATCCCTATCTGTACAGCCACATGAAAAATCACATTGTAGGCAATCAGCATGGTTTTTTTCAAGGAAGATCAACTCATTCAAATCTAGTAGCTTTTACAGAAAATGTGATAGAGTATGTGGACCAGCGGATTCAGGTTGACGCAGTGTACACCGATTTTAGTAAAGCGTTCGACAGAGTAGACCATCAACTCTGAATACAGAAACTTGAGAACCTCGGAATCCACGGTCCTCTATTGCCATGGTTTCAGTCATACCTTGGCGATCGTGTGTCATACGTTGTTTTGAATGGGACCAGATCTGAGGATTTTTACGTGACGTCTGGGGTACCCCAAGGCTCCCACCTAGGGCCATTGGTTTTCAATATTTTTATAAACACCATAATCCACTGCTTCCATCACGCAGCATCTTATCTATTTGCAGACGATCTCAAATTGATTCTGCCTATAAAATCAATGCAAGATTATCATTTACTACAGGCTGACTCAGACAGATTAGTTGAGTGGTGCCAAAAACATAGGATGAGTTTAAGCTCTGGAAAATGTATTCATATAAAATTTTGTCGCAATAAAAACATTCATAACACGGAATACTCAATCTTGGGCAACACTCTCAAAGAAGTGAATAGTATCCGGGACCTGGGAATCTTGATGGACAGCAAATTGACGTACAATAACCATATCGATTAAATAACATCCAACGCAAACAAAATGCTAGGTTAGGTTTTGTATTAAGAACCGCAAAACCGTTCAGCAACCCTAAGACTAAAATTATTCTATACGAGACGTTGGTTCGCAGTGGTCTGGAATACTGTTCACAGGTGTGGTCACCGCATTATAACGTCCATAAGCAGCGTATTGAGCGAATCCAAAGGAGATTCTTGTATCATTTATCATCACAAAATAAAACCGCGCAACAACTCAAGTCTTACAAGGACCGCATTCATCATTTTAAACTAAACAGTCCCACCAATCGCAGAAAAGTACTAGATCTATGTTTCCTTCACAAATTAATGAATTCTAAAATAAATACTGACCTTCTATCAAAAATGGCAATAAATGTTCCTAACAGGTTACCCCGGTCACATACCTATAATTTGTTCAGACAATCTCTGCACAAAACCAACTTAGGTGACAACTCCCCCCTTACAAGGGCAACCAAACTGTATAACGCTATATGGCGCAAAGCTGAACTCGACATCACTCACGATAGTCTTAAAATATTTAAAAGGAAATTATATAAGCACTTCCGGTTAGAGGACACTTAAATTATCAATCCAATAATTTAATTTAATAAAATATCATCATCATTTTTATTTAATTTAATTTATAATCTATTTCTATTTTAATTTCACTATTTAATTTAATTTGATTTTTCTGTATATTTTAAAATATTTTATTCTAATCATTATATTGCATGATTTAATGTATTCCTAATTTTAATTTAATTTATGAGCATGTGTACTCGATAATGGGTAAGATGTGGTTACCTATAATTGAGTATGCGTTACATGACCATATATCCTGTTTTAGATTTATTTTGTATAAGAAATTGTAACACAAACTCGTTGGTAATCCAAAATAAATAAATAAACTTTCAATTACTGATGTAGATTCCTATTAAAATTTTAACAGTGAGGGTTACAAGCTGAAGCAATTGATATTATCTAATATAATACATCATCTCGAGAAAGAACGGACCTGAATTTCGTGCGACATGCAAGAACTCCATAACACTTTGCAATATCATTATAGAATTTATAATTAGTACCGCATAGATCTGATTTTTTCTACAATTTGACTCCAATTTAAGCATCAATTTTTTTATTTGAGATTTTCTTTTTTTCCATATAATCGACTGCTGGCTTTCCCAAAAAATCATATCCACTATAACCGACAAGATTATGACACATCGGCTGAATCGGCGGTGTGATGCGAATTTCCTTGAAATTCACGAATTTTTCATCAACTTTCAGATTTCGATTTTATAATGAAAAATATGTCACGGGAACTGTTTCATACGATAAATTTGAGGTTAATATCTCCAACATCGTTTTGAGGTCGGTATAAAGGAATTAGTCTATTGCCAAATACGTGTATAATACGGGTCCCCTATGTTGTTTCGAAAGCCGCTGTTGCGACACAGGGTGTTGCGAATTATTTTCCCACTGCCTCACAGGTTCGAAAGCTCATGGACTCGAATGAAGTAGTTGTGAAAGACGCTGTTTAGAAAAACATTTTCACTGCGTCATACGCTCGAATGAAGTCGCTTACAACCACTTTTTCCACCGAGCCTTTGGTCTATAGAAAGAAATAACAACTTGTTCCTTCCCCGTACTCAAAACAGTGTAAAAGCCTGGCATCGCCGCTGGAATTCTTTGTTAGAAAATAAGAGACTTGGACTGTACGGATGTATACGAAAACTTATTGAGGAACAAAGTGTCACGTAACAAAAATCGAGAAGATTTTGGGTAATTTACCTCAGACACCACCCAAAAAAAAAACAAAGAGTTGCAGTGAATGCTATTTCAGCAATTTTGAAAAATAAGTACAATGGGCACGCCTGAATTTATAAGAGCTTAAGCGTTAAGTACTCGTATATGTATACTAACTAATACTAACACAGTCATGTGCAATTGATTAATTTCTGAAAAATACCACTAATAATTAATACCACTTAGGTACCTAGACAATTTTTTATAAAGATCAGTCTTAGATTTTGTAATAATTACCTATAGAAAAGAAAAAGAAATACAGTTAAGGTACTAATATTTTTACCTAATACCGCTTTGTCTAAATTTCCAACTCTTGGAATCTAAAAAACCTCTTTATACTCTTCAGTACCAGATGATGACGTAACGTCTCAGTCAACAAAGAAAAACAAAACCCTCCACCTGGCACAGTCGGCTAAAGACTTCATACAAACGCGCAAGGATGGATGAATAACAAAACACAGAAGATTTGCACTGAAGCTTGCAACTGTCGTGTGTTCCCTTGTGGCACCACGTTTGTGCTAATTCGGAAACATGAACCTTCCTATGTAACAATACATATCAACCCATTGCTGTAATTTTCACTACTGGGCATTTTTCCACGTTCTTCCGTTTGTTCTTTAAAAGGCTGGTCCAGTTCCCAGCGAAGTAAAATAAATTATTTCCAAAGGGATTTCTTGATTGACTCAGGAGAGACCATGATTAATCACTACTGTTATAGATGTACGACTAAAACATAATTTACTAAAGATTAAATACATCCTTAGTAAAAACTTTTTCGTCAAATTAAACAAAATAACCGATGTTCTAGACAGTACACTATGACTTCCCACTAAAAATAGTGAGCGTAGCCGCGGGCAAAGAAAGCTCAGAATAAAAAAAAACTCACTTTACGTACATGCCAATCTATTTTCTAAGACCTAGCTGAAAGTTAAATGAACCTTGGGTAATGAAATAAACATGGAAAATTCTAAAGTGCTGGGACTCATCACAACAATATTGTGAGTTTATTACAAAAATAGACACAATTGTTGTGATGAGCATGATTCCCATGCCAGAGAACAGTGAGAAAATTTTACAATGCAGTTTGTCTAATTTGGTATGGAACCAATTATAAACTTTTCTAATACAGAGCCTATATTTCACCTGAAAAAAATCGAGTCAATGTAGCGACACAAGGGACCGGTCAATGCGGCGAAACTTGGGGGAGGCCTATGTCCAGCAGTGGACGTCTTTCGGCTGGGTAATGATGATCAACAAAAGTTGCTAGCCAAGGGATTCACTCTTATACCTACCTAACCAGCCGAGTCGGATTCGACGAGCTTTTCTCAGATTCAGATTCATTTATATAGTTTAAAAACGGCGCTAAGTTTTGCCTCTAGGGCGAACAAGTCTCGAAGTTAGACCTACCCAACTGGACCGTTTGTCCCTGGTAGACATAATCGTCTACAACTTTGAGTGTAGAGGTTCCTTGAAGACGTCGGAGATTCATATCTCCGACGTCTGTGAGACAGGGAGACGATGACGTCTCCCTGTCTCACACCTCGCTGCAGAAGGATAGGTTCCGAGGTCTGGTAGATTATGACTCTTTACGGGGCCCCGGTGTGGGCGCGTTCTTTGAGGCGGCGAGCCGCCCATTACCTGAACACGCCCCAGAAGGTGGTAGCCGTAAGGCTGATCCGGGGGTACCGCATGATCTCCGGCGAGGCGGCGAGCCTCTTGGCCGGATTGCCGCCATGGGATCTGGAGGCGATAGTCCTCGCGTGCTTGCACGAATGGCGCGCGGAGGCACTACGCCGGCGGGAAACTCCGCTGCAGCGGCAAATTGTCGCTCAGCGGACGGACCTCCGGCGCGATCTCATGGCGACATGGAGAGAGCGACTGTCGCAACCCCGTGCAGGGCACGCCACAATAGTGGCGATAAGTCAGAGAAGATAAGTCCCCTCTTTGAGGAGTGGCTGGAGAGGCGCCACGGCGCCCTCACCTTCCGCCTGACGCAGGTCCTCACTGAACACGGTTGTTTCGGGAGGTTCCTGTACCGAATCGGGCGGGAGGAAACGCCCGGGTGTGACCACTGCGAGGATCGGCCGGAGGATACGGTGGAGCACACTGTGGAGCTCTGCCCCGCTTGGGCTAAGCACCGCCGTGTCCTCGTA
This sequence comes from Cerastis rubricosa, assembly GCA_949152445.1. Classification (NCBI taxonomy): domain Eukaryota; kingdom Metazoa; phylum Arthropoda; class Insecta; order Lepidoptera; family Noctuidae; genus Cerastis; species Cerastis rubricosa. The sequence continues at coordinate 16,765,284 of OX424523.1, read as the reverse complement.
GCGGCGACCTCTCGCGTCCGGCTCTGGTTCAATCCATGGTCCGGAGCGAGAGGGAATGGGAAGCCGTCGCCTCCTTCTGCGAAGCAGTCATGCTAGCGAAGGAGGTGGCGGAACGTGAGAGGCAGAGAACCTCACGTCCCAGCCGCCGCGGGAGACGCCCCGGGCGTCGGGGGCAACCAATGGCCTCGGCTACCGTAGGCGCGGGCCTGTGGACGGTGAGTAATGGGCTAGCTCACCGTCCGTCCGTCTTATGACGACAGACCGTGCCGACGGCGCGTTTGTGTTCCACGCGCGCCTCAAGAAGATGTCAGCAAATCGGAAGGGGTCCGAGAGGGTCGATGCCTGCCAGGGCTCCGGATTGTTCGAAAAAGATACCGTGGCCCTGGAACACAAAGGGCTAAGAAGGAACATGGATGGGTTTTAGTCAGTCAAGTCTGACACTCCCTTCCGCTCCGCCCAGAGCGGGAGAAGTCATTTGATGATTTTCCATCCTTAGTAAAAAAAAGTTCTTCAGTGAGTAATTACGGGTAAGCTATTTTTCTGTATTTAAAAGTCATTTACAGATAAGAATCAAATAAAAGCGTCGTTTTGTTATGATTTTTATTTTGGATTACCAAGTCTCTAACCTATAAGCAATTGCATCTACTCTGAGGAGTTAGAATCCGTTTATAAGAAACGGGTAATTACTAACCGGGTTTTTAATAAATGGTGAGCCAAACAACATTAAATCGTTTCCGTGACATCACCATGGAACATAAAAGTAGTTTAAACCTAAATGACTTAAGTGTACAAAGCAAACTTGATATAAACTTTAGCTGTAGGTACATCTTCAAACCGGAGCTGATCGGCGTGTCTTCTAAAGTCGTCTGGTGACAACCTCAGACAAACTGGATCCTAGAATTTTGCATCTCAAAAATGTAACATACCGGATACGTGAAGTAAGTGGGTGGGTCGTTGGAGAAGAGATGGGGGAAGGCCAAAAAAAGAATGGGCTTGTTAACTGGTTCTCAAACCAAATAATGGAGTATCATAAGCACTCAATGTGATTTCAATGTCGCCTCAACGCGTCATCCGGTGAAATTAGAACACACACTGGATAGGCAGTTTGGTGTAAAATTATAAGGAGGACGACGGATAGTTTAATATTTCCATAATTATGCTGTTTTTATTTTATAAACATGAACTTCTTCCAATTTCTTCCAAGCCAAAATGACATCCTTACTATGAATCAATTAAAAAATGACGGAATGAAAAAAGTGAAGTGAAATCCAATTAAAAATTTCATATTTTGCCAGTGCGTTTTCAAAATAAAAAATATTTAATATAATAAATTACCAGTAAAAAATAATCATAATTTAATAATCATAATAATTAATAAATAGTAATCCATTGGTTTTAATTTTAGAGGTTTTTTTTTATACGCAGGGAAACACTGCACCTGCACCAGATGAAACTGTCTACTAATATGAATAGGTGCTATTTTAGTCTACATCTAAGTATTCGTCGAGCGGCCATAGTTCCGGTGGTTAACTGCAATAGTAGTAGTACAGATAGTGGCTCGAACCGCTCATAACTACATCCCTTCGATAAAATTGTGTTGCTTACAAAACAGAGCAGTTATTGTTCAGTTATAGGTACTGTTTCATTGTAAAATTATGAAGGAAATGCTAGTTTTATACATTGAATTAGTCAGTTCCATAGATAATGCCAAATACACGGGGCCTTAAAAACAATACGTAAAGTGGTCACAAAGTGAAATTCATAATATTACGAGAAACTGTGTCAGAATATTGTTTCCCCAGGGGTGAAAGAAACCTATTTAGTCCCGAGACGGGGCTTTATATTTGGGTTCGAGGGACTAAATAAGTCTTTAATCCGAGGTAAACACTGTGCTTTTCATTACGAATACAAGGAAAGTAAAAAAGGAAAACATGACTTAGCTAAAAAAATTTAGTAAATTTTATTTCGGATTGCTGCTTTCCCGCCTGTTTTGTTTTTTTTTTCTGTGGCCAGCCAGCTGTTCAGCGATTATTTTTCATTTTCATCATTCGAAAAAATGGTAAATATTGAAACTAAATTATAATGAAGTTATTTAAAAAATATATATTCTTTAATCAGTACAATTGTATAATAATTATACAATAGCCACGATGTAAAATTTAAATAACTCTAAGTTATTTCAATTATACATCGTGGCCGCATAGAAAGTTGGAACATGGTTCAATAAACATGTGTAAATAGAACTAGTTTTTTTTTTATATAATTTGACTTCTGTAATTTGAAAGCGATTCTCCCTAGGGATGAAAAGTATTACTTTCATCCCCCTCCTCAGGCTACTTCAGACCTACTTTCAGAGTATGAGTGGTGAAAACCATTTTAAGAATATAAACGTGCTTCATATTATTATCCTTTCGTGATGTTCGAGCTCGTGGCTAAATAATAACAGCAGCACGCGTCGGTTAAGCCGTGCTTGGTTGGCCGTGTATGGGTGACCATAATTACATACCGAGTTTCCTCCGTGCCTCGGAAAGCACGTTAAGCCGTTGCTCCCGGCTGTCATTTGTAGATCTTTGACAGTCATTACGAGTAGTCAGAAGGCTTCAGGCATCCATTCTTACCAAGGGTATCGTATTACCCAGTTACTGGGTTGTGGAGGTCAGGTAGGCAGTCATCATTCATCATCATTTCAGCCGAAAGACGTCCACTGCTGGACATAGGCCTCCCCCAGTGTCGCCACATTGACATAAGGGGGATTTTGCCATAATCGCCACGCTTGGCAGGCGGGTTGGCGATCGCAGTAAGGTTGTTACAAAAGCACAAAGAACACTGCTGCCCATTCTCTGGCAAGTCCCTTAGTCGCCTCTTACGACATCCACGGGAAGATATGGGAGTCGCTTGTAAAATATTGTACTCAGTTGCATCCGGTTAGACTGCAAGCCGACCCAACATAGTTTGGGGAAAGGCTAGGCGGATGATGTGACTTATGCTCAGCAGTTGGTGGAACAAGGATAATAATAATGGTGACATGACGTATGAATCACGTGGCGTACGTTTTATCAACAAAAATCCATAGAGATCTTAACAACACTGCAATCATAGATTTTCATGAAGAATCAAAAACGTGTATACAACGTGTAACAAAAAGGGAATATACATACATAGGGGTGTGCTACAGACCATCAAACTGAACATTTTTCTTCATCGGACAAACATCGTAATATGGAAAAGAAATCTGCTGCCCCATACAAAATGTAAAGGACAGGTAATATTTTCGGAACCTTATAGACAACTAACTGTCCCGCGCAACTTCGTCTGCGTCACATTTTCCCCGTTTTCGCAACAATTTTCATTGCTGCTCCGCCTCTATTGGTCGAAACGTGATGGTATACAGCCTATGTCCTTCCCCAGGTTGAAATCTATCTTCTTGCCAAATTTCACTAGGATCCGATCAGCCGTTTATTCGTGAAAAGGTTACAAACAAACAAACAGAGTGACTTTCGCATTTATAATATTAGTATGGCACTTTGAAGTTCACTTGACACCTGCGCAATTGATGACTGCATCAGTAACCGGAGTTCGTGTAACTGAATTTTGAGCAAAAAATATTAAATTCAACTGTTTGCTCTAAATGCGTAAATAGAAAATATCCTATTGTTACATCCAAATGCCTTAAGTGCCTGAAGTGCTGAAATGATCATGACCCAGAGAAATACCACAGAAAAACTTTTATAAAGGTACATGAAAAAGTTTCCCCAGTCGACTCAATTTTAGTCGTACTAAAGGTATCAAGATAGTAATTATGATTCTACTTTATCTAAATCAACTTAGGTACTTCTATTCGTTATTATAATACCTGCCCGACTATGCGAATAAAACAACAATCCATCGTCTATAATCTAATCAATCCTCGTTATTTTTGTTTAATAAAAACGTGCTCACTAGTGCACCCCTTTCAACTGAATTTAAAGCAGGGACTGAAAGCGGTTACGGTTAAAGGTTAAAATACCTCAAAAATATACCGGTACCGGTTTATTTATAGATTGAGAACCAATACCTTTATAAATTATGGTTGGGCTAAACCGATAATTAACTTTTACACAGATTACCGAAAAAAAGCGAGTCGGTTTTACCGAAAAAAAGCCAGTCGGCGCGGTGCGGGGGAACTATACTGAATTCTACAATCAGCAAGTGAACGACAGACAGAGTGGCGAAGCGGTGCGTCAAAGAAAACCCCTATTGATTTAAGTTTATGTACTGCTACCGAAACAATTATAAATGTTATAGTACCTACTTATACCAAAATATATAAATATATATATTTGAGGTTGGAAATACAGTGCATACCGGTAGGTATGCACTGTATTTCCAACCTCAAAATTTCGCTACGAAAAAAATATTTCGGTAACACTTTTTAACGGTATGACGTTATTCTGAAATTAAATTTTTTTAACCTTTATTTTTGGGTAATTCAGTCCCTGATTTAGAGTACATACTGGATCGTGCATGTATCAAATAGCACAGTATCCCACTTGATTGCTATTTGTTCAAACTGTTTACTTTCAAATATAAAATGCTTGTAACATTGTTAGGAATAAAGCGAAACGTATTCTGTTACGTTATTCGATTTTTAAAGCGGTTATTTACACGTTTATAATAAGATGTAGTTACTTTCATTTTTATGTTTATAGTAAACAAAATGTTGAAACTTTTATCATTTTCCTTCTATTGCTTAAATCAAAATCAAAATCAAAATATTTTATTTTACATAGGCCTACATGGGCACTTATAAAACGTCAACAGAAGAGGCACGGTTCGGGTTGGTCGTTTCCTATGGAGAAGAACCGACAAGAAACTCCATGGTTACTCTTTTAAAATTATTTGGTTCTACAATATTAAAATTATTAAAAAATTATTAAATAAACATTTGATTTTAGATTTTTAGCAACTGGTGAAGAAACACGTTTCGTTCTGAAAAGTTTCAGAACGAAACGTGTTTCTTTACCAGTTGCTAAAAAAAATGTTTCCATAACGTAAGTAGCATATTAGTGATTGGCTGACTGCTGCAGTTTAATAGTAGGTGCCAAAACACAACACCTAGAATACGAGTAATGTTAGTTATCGTTCAATTATCTCTTCGTAATAATAATTCCAAGTTTTATCGTAAAAACAAACTGATAGAAAAATCTTTCATTCGGCTTTAGTCATGCTGAAGCTGAGAAAAATTTAATCATTTTTATAGATCCAATTTACGTACATAAATTGGATCTACAAAAATGTTCGATTTTTTCTTTTCAACTACATACAAAAAACAAAACAAAAAGCCCAAAAATCTGTTGCTATAACCTTTTAACTTAATTATGCTAAAGTAAAATGGTGGTTGAAATTTTCATTTCCACTTTTTGAATGCATTGCATTTATTTATCAGACTAAATGAAACTTTATATTCAGTTATAATCCTTCCATTAGCTGATGAATACGCAATACACTGACAGGGAACGAATAATCCGTGATTGTTTTTAAATAATCATCATATTTTAATGAAACGTATCAACTTTGGGACCTAGAGCTACCTAGGGTTTTTTCTCAGGTATCAATGTTGTCAAATATTAAATTGATTCACCATTAAATATATTTTTCATCCCACCATCTCGGAAAGAGTATTTTTAATCTTCAATATCTGAGTGGAAAAGCCGTTTTTATTCTCTAGAGGATAAAGTAAATTGAATTTAGAACATCGTGTGCACTAAGTTTGTGAATTAAAAAAAACATGAAACCTATTTACTGCTACCTCTATGGTGCCGAATTTATCATACAACTTTTTTTTAATTTCATAAAAACTCAGACTCGGAACCTTCTTGGTGTTCTTTTTTCAATTTGCTTTGTACGCGGTTCTTTACGCGGCATTCATTCGTCATTGTTAATTATACCGTAATATTATTTTGTTATAATTTAAAGATTATTCTGTAATACTTACCTGTCATAATGTAGTAATTAATACCTAAACTGAAATAAAAGTGTACCTATCTTGTGATTGTAAACTTTTTTTTTTTGCATTTAGTCATTTCCTCGCTGAGGTGGAATGAAAAGTTACGTGTTGCACTCGAGTGCAAAGATTTATCACCTCGTGCTCTTTTGATTCCCCCGCTAACGCTCAGGATTCTTATTTTGAATCACTCGCTGCGCTCGTGATTCAATTTTAGAATCCTTCGCTTGCTCGGTCATCAAAATTGAACACGCGGTTAAAAAGCAACTTTGCACTCTTGTATAACAAATAACTATTTTTCACGGCCGTTTTCGCAAACACCGGTTGCATGTTGACCGACACAGTTCGTTATTAATTCGCAAGGAATCTGATTTTGTTAATTGATGGGGTAAATTTTCTAAACCGATGAGCCATGGCTCGTACCCTTTCAAATTTCATCCGTCGATTTAGACTTCGTTTAGCGTATTTTTTCCCCACAAATACCGGCTGCCACTTGAAATGGCGAATTCTTAGAGCTAACTCAATTCCCCGTTCCGGATGCTCTTAATAAGAAAGTTTAAGCATTGTTCTAGCTAACGCTCGTTGAGTGACTGACTTTATTTAACACGCTCACAGTTAAGCACTAGGATTATCTAGTACTACTACTTTAAACAAATACTACTTAGAAAATAAATTTCGTCACTTTGCTAAATCTTCGAGTGTCCTGCTCCGTCATCGGAAAATGGATGTAAGAAAGTATACTTATCATAATTTTTCTATTTAACTGACTTCTAAAAAGGAGGAAGTTCACAATTCGTCTTAATTTTTTTTTATGGGTTTTACCGTATAATACCGTGATTACTGTTTTTTTTTCATTTGGTAGAGGAAGCTCGCAATTTGGTCCTATATAAATTGTATTTACATTGATTAGTTGGTTTATGAGTAATCCACTAAAATACATATTTTTTCTTTGTCTATGATGATCTGCAAATAACTTTTAGTTACAATGGAAAATGAATACTAAACAAGAATGTGTGTGAGATAGCATCATACCACAACTAAAACACTGAAATAAAAAATTGGTTCCACAATAAAAATAATTGAGTTACTTACTACTAAACAGTGGAAAATAACTTCACTTCCGGAAGTCTATGGTAAAAAAATCCATGAAACAAGTCACGTTGCAAGACTGTTTTATAAGGAAACCATATCACCGAAATCTCCCTAATTTTCCGGCTTCCTTAAAGAGCTCTATGGACGCTTGACAATTCACAGTTTTTTTCGTCTTGCATTTCATTTCATTATTCTTTTTTATGAAACCACAGACCACCTTAAGATCATGTATTACTTTCTAGGACTTCTTTATCCATCCAGTTTTTATTTATTTTCTTATTGGGCTTTTGATCAAATCTAGAAGAAAATAGTAAAAGTAGAAATTTTCCAATTTATAAAGTGAAGTTTTCTCTGTTCGCTTTTGAAGGAACTGAAGATTGATTGATTTTTTTTTCTAGAAGACTGTAGAAAGCGGGGACGGTAAACTTATGTAAATATGAATCAACTGAAGCCACCAGCCGGCAAGTACCACGGCCTGATGTTAAACAAACTCAGTGTTATTGTTATGTCCCATTCAATATCATACTTTATTTTTAATTAAAGGCTTTCGTTTTGTTTAGTTTGTTATATTGAGTTTAAAATATTTAGTTTAGAACTATTTCTCTTTGATCACCGAAAACTTTCAAAATTATCACGTATTATCCTCACAAATTCTTAAAGAGGGAAGCACAAGAAGGGGTAGAGGGAGAAATTTGCCCAACAGTGGGGCAGTACAAACTAGCTTTATAATCTTACAAGAATTAGCAAAACTCGAACTCGAGTTACTAACGAGACAAACGAACTCGAGTCAGCCGTGCTCGCCTCGGAAAGCTCGTTAAACCATTGGATCCCGGCTTACATTTGTAGAACTCTAACATTACAGGTAGTCAGTAGCCTGAAAGTCAGACAACCAGTCTTACCAGGAAGTATCGTATTACCCCGTACTAAATGGGTTGTGGATGTCAGACGTTCATTGTAAAATACTATTCTATGTATTCAGCTGCATCCGGTTAGACAGGAAGCCGACCGGGCTGAGAAACAGCAGGAAAACGATGAAACAGTAACGTAACTGGTTCTAAAGGCTTTTATGCAACTATGTAGATTCAAAATATTCGTTGGTAAACATAAATAGAGAAAGCTCACTTATCACATTCAACCCTAAACGAAAATTAAATCATCTTCCTATTTCTGTCAATCTTTTGAAATAACAATAGATTTTACATAGCACTAACCAAAAGTAATGAATACTGCAAGCGAGCTAAACTCATTAAGCAAACCCCCAAAAATAGAACTATCCTACACCACTGTTAAAATGACTTTATTGTACAACGCTACGTTTATGTATCTCTCTCTTGATGCGTCTGGTTTGTAGCGACCAAGCAACTTACTACAAAAAGTACTACAGCGCCATCTACACCCTGTTCCTCATACCCCTAAAGGTTTTTTGTCGCAGAACTATTACTACTTATATTTTCCGATGAGGTTCTATGGCTCCCACAGACAGGCCCGACGCGTCGCGATTGGACAGCGCAACACGGCATAGCGGTGTTACTCGATTCTAACGTATGGAAAATTGATAGATTAGGATAGTGTCCAGGAACACCGCTTTCTGAATCAAGCCCTTGATCCATCTGCCTAACGAGAGATTGAATAAATCATTATAATTACCTACTTTGGCCTATAAGGCCATGCTGGGTCGTTTCACCCCGTGGTCTGAATCGACCCATTCCAAAAGCAACATTGAGCCATTTGCACCGTTCCATCCACGCGGTGCGAAAGGACCTATTCAAAAAGAGCTCTTGGGTAATTCACACCGCGGTCCGAACCGCTCGCGGTGTGAAACGACTAATGACCCATGCTAATGTGTTGCAGACGTATCTTAAAATTGGGTTGTTCTATGTCAATCTTTTTGTATAATCATTTTTATGCCTTAATCTAACTTTCAAAATCAAAATAAATCAAATATCTATTCAAATAAAAAGTCGATTTTCAAGGTACGTAATTATGCAAAATAGAAAATTTCGATCGATCGTTTTTCGATACGTTAGGATCGAGTAATCGATTTACGAGTTTATGCCGCGGCGCGTTGCCGCGGGGTGCCGCGCGACAGAGTGCGGCAGGCTCGGCTGCATACAAAATCTCAATAATTCCCGCTGGCCACCCCCTTTGTTTCTTGTCGCGCTCTCGAAATGTGATAATAAAATCTGAAACGCGTCGTGTTGCGTCTCGTCGCGACGCGCTTTTGTGAACAGTAGTTTATTGCGTTTTCATAGAAATTGACCTAACGAGGTTGTGTCGCCGCGTGCCGCGTGAGCCTGTCTACGGGCCCCTTTATTTAATTTTAAGAAAGTTCTGACTATACCTTTTGGTAAAGGGGGAAAAGTTCCGCTATTTTTCAGCCTGAATACCCGTTCGAATAGACCTACTTGCAATTTATCAAATAAAGCAGTACTCCAGGGTATTGATGACATCGTGAAATTGCATTTACTGCTTCGATATCGTACACAAGGACTAGAATATTCTAAGGACTTTTCCCAAGACATTTCCTCCGTTGAAGCAGATAATATCAGCTATATCGTAGTAGGTATATTATTACTGACGTAATTTTCTGAATAGGAAAACCTGAGAAAGTTTTTCTTACGGCAGCAGCGGTACTTGGTTCATAAATAATTTTATTCGTATTGCTAAGAACCACGTGAAGTTTATTTTGGGAAAGATTCTAAAGGGCTGTACTTCTCTAACACGTGAATTTACAAAAATACTGATTAATTAATTGGTTTCATCTGGAGGTGTTTAAATTGACATCAATTAGCACGTATTATATGATAGACCTTCAGAGACAGTGGAGTACGTAATTTTTTCTTCCTAAAACTCTTTTCTCCGGAAAACAAAAACGAAATATTTTGTGCATTTTATTTTGTTAAATAAAGAAACCATTTTGAAAAGTTATGTTGATTCTAAATAAAGCGGAAAATTGGTTCAGTTTGAACAGAACCAATTTTCCATTAATAAAAACCAAAACCAATTTTCGCGGTTTATTTAGAATCAAATTAGAACAAAATAGCTTTTGTTACAAAAATACACATGTTTTTTTTTATTTGTACAATTGTCAGCTTTCCAATAAAAGCGATAATTTCCTTGCTTACAGACAGCAACTATTCCGTCCTGAGCGATTAAAACAGGTTCAGAAAAATTTTCTCGGCACAATGGTATTCCAAGATTGAACATATCAAGAAAATCAATCTCTACTAAAGCGCTTAGCTCGAGAATGCAACTAAGCGAATTAGTGTACACGCACGGGTGCAACATTCGGACTAAACCAACAATGCCCGCTTGATATAACACCATAACTTGATTATGTAGCAATATGCTTTATGTAGAAGCTGCCCAGTCAACCACTATAGTGTGCCAGTGGGGTGTCAAGATCACGTCAATTCGCAAACATAAACCAAGACAGGAACAATTTAGTTTAAATTTGTTACAGGTATCACTACTTATTATTAAGCCAACTGATAACTAGTTAGGTTTAGAACATCACGTTCCGGTATCGTAAAGAAAATCTTTATTATTGGAGACTTAATTTAGAAAAGAAAAGAAAGTGGTTTATTTGGCACATGCCACAATTGATTGTGTCTCACGGCTGCGCCAAATAGGCCCAGTTCAGCAAAATGCCGCTGGTTTGCAAGTTGACCGTATTTAACTAAATGCCGTCTCTCTCATTTATCGCAAATGTAAAATAATGTATACTAATTAGTAGCTGTTTCCCGGGATTTAGTTCGCGTGAAAAATTTGAAGTGGATGTGTGAGAAAGCCCAAATTCATTACCATCACATCAGCCGTTTAGTCGTGAAAAGGTAACAAACAAACTTGAGGTACTTTCGAATTTATAATATTAATATTTTTGGTATTCCTTACGAAAAATATCTAATTTATGTATGCTGTTCAAAAACTTTTTAATTATGGTCATGTGTGAAAAATGCGCCATAATCCATCAAGAAGCTTAGTCGTACCAATTTAATGTTGACAACCTGTAGAAGCTATGTAATGAGTACCGAAACCACGAAATTGTGACTCTAAATGTTTCCCTACCACTCTTTTTGCTAAGCATAGGTATAGCGGTAATACCGTTATTATGTTTTATGCTGTCATAAATTAGAAAATTTGCCGAACAAGTGGCCACCACATTATAAAAGATATCCTATGACAGTAAATGTTATAGAAAGAAGCCAAAACACTTAAATTTTAACGAAACATCTTGCAGTCATTTAGATATAAATAAATATAATTGACTAAATGACTTATAATGTACTGCTGGCAAGCCGCGTAATATGTCAATTAATTAATATATTACTCGTATGATCGTTGCGTTGGAGTTGATATAGTACGTAAGTATATAAGCAAATATGTATAAAACATCTGTCGGTAAATATTCAATGGGTGCTGACCATCGACCGGTCGAGGTCGACTATACCACAAATGGATTTTCGCCACTTGTGTTTAAATGAAAAGAGAAGACGTTTCTGCTCATCCTTTCAATCCTTTAATTGCCATTAGGATACTAATGGCAACTGGCAAGGCAAGACTGCCTTTGTTTAAATTTCCTTCTGTCGACATACAAGATACCAAGTTTGTTTTAGTTCATTTACGTTAATTGTTAACTTGGTCAAGTCACGTTGTAGAGACTTGACCGAGCTTTACAATACTTCCCCTCCAACGTCACACGAATACAAATAGTTATTTTTGTCGTAATTGTAACAAAAACAACAGTTTATTTAATCATTTGTTTTATCAAATGTCTACGCTGAAAAATAGCTTAGCTCTTAGGTATAAATAAATAAACTATTACCTACTATCGCAACGTTAAACGGTGCCAAGCCCAAAACCAGAAATGTATCTCTAAAAATGTGAAACATACTATGGCTAAGAACTAGACGAACAGACACCAAAATTATAAATGTATATAAATGACACGTTGACTCACAGCGCATGATTGAAGTACATTATATTTGATGCAGAAGTAATTAATAAACTTGGGCACTGAAACACGCAGAGAAGCTCATAAACAGTGTTCGCACTATATTATCCGCCGATAGACATGTCTGTCCCAACAAGAATTATAATGGTCGTGCGGAAATATTTCCATAATCACCCGGTTTTGGCAAACGGATTAGTGATCCAGTGACAGCACAATGCTGGGAGGGTTTTGCCGTCCGTTCTGTTGATATTTACTACTTGCAGTGCACCGGGCAGTGGGCGGAGCTTGTTCTTTTCGGGAGGCACACGGCTTGGCTTCAATTAGTTGGAATAGTAGACTCATTTGAAAGTAAAAGTGCAAGTAGGTGATTACGTTAAAGCTGATATAGAGTGCATCGCGTACGTAAGCCATGCCAAGTTTAAATATAGCGTCTTTCGCCAGCCAGTAGTACACTGTATCACAGTCGACAGCCAAGTCACATGGAAAAAATGTTATACGTATAATCTATTCGATTTTCAGAAAATTATGTTTTACGTGGAATGAAACGTGTTCACAAGTTTTTGTTGTAGGTCTTCGCTGTGGGGTTGTTTTGCGTCACCTTCGCAACGCATCGCACGTTACGTAGCGAAAACGTTTCTTAAATAGGGTAGCCCGGGAAATTCAAATTTTCTTATGTTTTTTGCAGTTTGCCGGACAGTGGCAGGTTGTATTTTGATTAAATTATGGTTATAATAAAAAAAATGGATTTTGCTGAGTTAGAATCAATAAAATCATCAAGACAACCATTTAAGTTCGTTTTAGCCCCATTATATGACTAGTTCATCGAATAGTCATTCAATGAGAGATGAACTCAAAAGAGGTTCTATACATGGTTTCATCATCATCATCATTTCAGCCCAAAAGACGTCCACTGCTGGACACAGGCCTCCCCCAAGTCACATTGATATCTTGGGGGGTTTTGCCATAATCGCCACGCTTGGCAGGCGGGTTGGCGATCGCAGTACGGTTGTTACAAAAGCACAGAGAACGCTGCTGCCCATTCTCTGGTAAGCCCCTTAGTCGCCTCTTACGACACCCAAGGGAAGATATGGGAAGATATGGATACATGGTTTGAATGATTATAAATCTGTAAATCTATTACGTTCGCGAATCAAATTTTGTTCAACATTAAACTTGACACTGACCAGAAAATTGCAAAACGCGTAAGAAAATTATAATATCGCGGTCTACCTCGACGCTTCCACCTTAAACGAGGGTCCCGAATTACTTTAACATTCAGTTACGCAAACTTCTTAGTTAAGTACATTATTTTTATTACATAAATACTTTTCGTACTATTATTTTATTTCTTGGAAAATGTATTGAAACACGTCTTTTGATACACGTGGGCAATTGTCAAAGCAGTAAGTTTCGCCTCGGCTGCTATGGCAAAGTTTCCTTACTCGTGTCAAAATATTTTTTTATAAATAACTGAAATACTACTGGTACGGATTTGTATCAGCTTTTGGTTGGCTTCGCTTTTTATACACTACTTATGCAACTTCCTTTTGGTCCTTGAAGTGAAAAGCCTCAAAAACTTCGAAAGTATTTGAGCGAGATGTTTGTTTGTCTTAAAGTTTAGTTTGTAGGTGTGCTGAAGGAATTACCAGTAGATAGCGTGATATTACAATATTAAATACCTAATCTTAACGACAGTAGTAACATAACATAACGCCCCTAATCTCCGAAGAGTAAGGCACAGGTGTACGTAATAGTACATTTCGCCAGTAAAGTTTGATGTAATAGGGGGGGGCAAGCCTATAGCCATCAGCCGGGCACAAGTCCAGACTCTGTGCCTGTTACTGAGAGATTCCTGATGAAAAAACCCAATAACATTTTGCCCGAACAGGTCCCGACCCCGGTACCCTATGCTCAGCACTCGCGCTGGCAACCACTAGGCCCACGAAGCAGTCCACAGTATGTCTGTAGAATTTTAATGAAAACTGTTTCACAAACATTGTCTTAATCCATTTCTAAGCAAATTTTCCAGGCAAACTAGGAAACAGCACGGGTGTCCAAGTTCTAATGATAAACCTATCTGAACATGAACAAGGGCCATCAAACGATCATCATCAACATCGTCAGCCTATAATGTTCCCACTGCTGGGAAACAGGCCTCCTCTCTATGAGAGAGAGTGCGCTGTAATCCACCACGCGAGCCCAGTGCGGGTTGGTAGATGTCACATGTCTTCGAATTTTTAGTTCTTGGATATGCCGGTTTCCTCACGATGTTTTCCTTCACCGTTTTTGAGAGCAGGGGGGGGGGGCATCTAACGATCGCTAAACGATATTCCAGTGACCATAACGCTTGAAATACGGAATATTTCATACAGTTGGTCATTCAACTTTGATGTTTGCTGAGGCCATATAAGACTCAATATGGTTGACGGACCGTTGTCGAGTTTATGAGAAGGTTAGTTTCCTCGACCAATGTATAGGTTTACCTTGCATGCACCAAAGGCCACAATGTAAAGGGTTTCCTTATTCTATTTACGGATAGGAATATATCAAATGTCCTCTCCCGCTCTGGGCGGAGCGGAAGGGAGTGTCAGACTTGTACTGACTTAAACCCATCCATGTTCTTTCTTAACCCTTTGTGTTCCAGGGCCACGGTACCATTTTCGAACAGTCCCGCAGCCACGGCAGGCTTCGACCCTCTCGGACGCCTTCCAATTTGCTGACATCGAGGCGCGCGTGGAACATGAACGCGCCGTCGACACGGCATGTCGTCATAAGATGGACGGACGGTAAGCCAGCCCATCACTCACCAGCCACAGGCCTACGGTGTAAGAGATTTGCGTCCCGTTGATGGCAATAGGCTCGTCCCCTATTACATGGGACTTAATATAACTGACGAAACGTGGGTGTACTATTAGGTATACCTCTGTTTAACCCTACGAGGATTACAAGCGTGATGTTATGTATGTAATATTAACATATTGAGATAAAACTTGATTATTTTAACCTCACAGCTCAGTTTTAGCTCAAAGTGAGAGGTTACATGTGTGTCCGATCTAAGACAACTTAGTATCCACTTTCCGATCCCCGCCCCACCCGGCTCACATTAAAATGTTACACTTTACACGCTAGAATTAAATAAACCTGAAACGTAATGCGTCGCGTTTACTGCGTAGGGAGGGGACTCTATACACATTACACATGTAGGGTAGTAAAAATTATAAAAACTGAGCCCATTAAATTCTAAAATTCAACTAATCACACTTCACACTAATATTATAGAGGCGAAAGTTTGTGAGCGAATGTGTGTGTGTTTTTGTATGTTTGTCACTCATTCACGCCTCAACGGCTGAACGGATTTGTATGTAGATAGCTTATACCCTGGATTAACACATAGGCTAAACTTTTTGTCCCGGTCTGCGCGGGTGAAATCGCGGGGCGCAGCTAGAAATTATTATAAATGAGAAAGTTGGTGATGATAGTTTTGTTACTCTATCACGCAAAAACTAGTGAATGGATCTGGATAAAATTTGACACAGGGATAGATAATAGTCCGGAATAGCACATATTATGATACTTTTCATCCCGGCAATACGATCCCGCGGGACAAACACCGAACAAAACGCGGGCGAAGCCGCGGTATAGGCTAGTAACACATAATTATATGACACACCACAGAAGCACGCTACTGCTAACTGCTATACAAGTTACGTATTACACGAATGATGTCAAGAGTGTATCAAGAAGATGGTGTAGGTACTTTAATCACAGGATAAATTTTGCATGTTAAGTCGTTTGTAGATATTTATATGATCGAAGTTATGAGTTGTTTGTAGGCTATGTGGACATCTTAGTGCAAGAATACATATTTATCTTCCTGTTCTTACAGACCACTGTTTACAATTTTTTTTATCAAATGTATTTGGTTTGTTGTTTTCTTAGTTTCACTCTTGTGTGTATTTAAAGTGTTACAAAAATAAATTTTAGTTTTAGTATAAAATTGCGACAAAAATTAGGGTTTCCATTTTAAGGAGTTCCGTGTTAATAACTGTATGGAACAGCTCTTTCTTTTTCCGACTTTAGGGTTCGTCCCATAAGGAGAGAACCTCACGTCCCAGCCGCCGCAGGAAAAGCCCCGGGTGTCGAGGGGCAACCAGTGGCCCCCGGCCACCGTAGGCGCGGGCCTGTGGGCGGTGAGTAATGGGCTAGCTCACCGTCCGTCCGTCTTATGACGACAGGCCGTGCCGACGGCGCGTTCGTGTTCCACGCGCGCCTCAAGGAGATGTCAGCAAATCGGAAGGGGTCCGAGAGGGCCTATGCCTGCCAGGGCTGCGGGTTGTTCGAAAGAGATACCGTGGCCCTGGAACACAAAGGGCTAAGAAGGAACATGGATGGGTTTTAGTCAGTCAAGTCTGACACTCCCTTCCGCTCCGCCCAGAGCGGGAGAAGTCATTTGATGATTTCCCATCCTAAGTGTTCGACCCATAGTAAAAGTTGTTCATAATGATGACTACAAAGCCCACACGTGATTGTAACAGTTATTATGAATAAATGATAAATAAACCATAAGGGGGCGAGCAAGCCATCAATCGGTCAAGTCCAGACACCGAACTGCTACTGAGGAATTCCAAATAGAAACATCGATTAGCACTTAGTCCGACCTGGTAATAGAACCCCAGCCCACGACCAAGAATAAGATAGCAGTACTCACAGCTCCATTAAGTAGTTACCCCCGCAGCCTACTCGGCCGGAGTGTTGAGGGGTTAGCACATACTGACGCTGCCTGTACCTAATGGTTTTAAGTATCTACACGGTCTGCTGAAACTTAATTATTGTAAGACGGTTACGAATCGAAGCTTGTACTGAAATCATCGTCATCCGCCTAGCCTTTTCCCAACCTAATTGGGGTCGGCTTCCAGTCTAACCATATGCAGCTGAATACCAGTATTTTATATGCGACTGCCTAAACATAATACTTTGCACTTATATAATTGTCAAGTAATTTAAGTTACAAAACTAGTTCGATAGAAGGGAAAGAAAAGGGGCGACAAACATTCTTCTTACAACATAAACTTCGCACACTATGTAACTGAGGCGGATGTAGGTTTCAAAGTGTTGCGAAGTTTATGAGTACAGAAGAGCGAAGTACCAACTAACCCTTGATGTCTTATCAAGCTAAGTTTAATTAAAATTTCATTTAAAATCACATGGTCTTGGAAAATATTGGTTATTTCAGTTCTTTTTTTTCTCACTTCATTCATTTATTGCATCAAATATGTCTGTCAATTCTTATAATAATATATTTAGTATCACACATTTGGCTAATATAATAATAGGGCTTTACCTATGAAATTGCCGTATTGCAGTACAGACTTTTTCAAACAAAAAAAACTTTTGATTGGCTATGAGTTCTAAATTCAAATTAATTTTGTTTTAAAAATATGACATTCTATTTACAAAATCAGTCTTTTGTTTATTGATTAGCGTTGTATTTTCATTACATTTCAACATTTTTCCTCATAATGGATACTTTGAAATTTCGTGTAATTATGGAATATGAGTTCCGTCGTGGCACCAACGCGGCACAAACGACCCGTAACATCAACGACGTTTACGGAGAGAACTGTACAAACGAACGCACAACCCGTTATTGGTTTGCTCGGTTCCGTTCTGGGAATTTTGACTTGAAAAATGAACCTCGTGGTCGTCCGGAAACTTTGGTCAACAATGATGAATTAAAGGTGATTGTTGAAGCTGATGAAACTCAATCTACAGCTGAGCTGGCAGCAGCTTTTGATGTTAGCATTAAAACAATATTGGTCCATTTGTGACAGATTGGCAAGATATAAAAGCTTGATAGATGGGTGCCCCACGAACTTAACGATCGCCAGCGCAACGTACGCGTCGAGACTTGCCTTGCGCTGCTTAACAGGCACAGAAATGAAGGAATTTTGAACCGAATTGTTACATGCGACGAAAAATGGATTCTTTTTGACAATCGAAAGCGCTCAGCAAGTTGGTTAGATCCTGGTTCGGTACCAAAGCAATGTGCAAAACGAAAAATGACCCCTAGAAAGGTGATGGTCACAGTTTGGTGGTCTAGTGCTGGTGTGATTCATCATAGCTTTTTACAAAACGGCGAGAGCATTACTGCAGATGTGTACATTGAAGAACTGACCTCAATGATGGCGAAACTCGCACGTCTGCAACCAGCTTTGGTCAATCGGTCGTCTCCACTGCTACTTCACGACAACGCGCGGCCCCATACTGCACAACAGACCGTCTCTAATCTGCATGAGTTGGGTTTGGAAGCTCTCCCTCATCCGCCATACTCACCAGATCTTGCGCCTTCCGACTATTACTTTTTCCAAAATTTGGACAAATTTTTAGCGGGAAAAAAATTCAATTCCCGAGAGGCAGTACAAAACGCCTTTGAAGAGTTTGTTGTCTCCCGTCCAGCAGATTTTTTCAAGAAGGGCATCCATAAACTGCCACAGCATTGGCAAAGATGCATTGATTGCAGGGGTGATTACTTTGAATAAAAGAAATAAATAAGTTCGAAAAAAAAAATACTTTAACTTTTTTCAAACAAAACGGCAATTTCATAGGTAAAGACCTAATATATAGCATGAGTACAAGTTTTTACACTTGAGATATTAATTACTGGGTAACTACATTTTGTAATTTATGTACAGCTACTTAACGATGTTGTTAGATCCTCCAGTATCTAGTTAAGCATATCTGTGCTTTAATGTATAAAATGTATAGGGGATTTTTTAAAGTACTCATCTATCGTATAAAAACACTCTTGAAACAACCACTTCCGCAACGAAACACAAAACTCACGTTCTAAGATTCTAATTAAGCAGTATTAGTAAAGTTCGTGATCATCCGATTATGTAAACATATATACGGTTTACAAGGTGGAGGGACGCCGACTCAAAAGGGTTACCACGTAGTCAATAAGCACACCACTCTTTACCCCCCCACATTAAAATTTTACATCGGTAATTAAAAAAAAACTTGCCAAGTGGGTAAGAGTTTCGTACCATTATTTATAAAAACGAGCAAAACAATTACCTTTTTGTATGGGAGCCGAGCCCCCTTATATATTTAATTTATTCTGTTTTAAGTATTTGTTATTATAGCGTCAACAGAAATACCTAATCTATAGAAATTTCAACTGGCTAACTATCACGGTTCATGAGATACAGCCTGGTGACAGACGGACGGACGGACGGACAGCGAAGTCTCAGTAATAGGGTCCCGTTTGCCCCTTTAGGTACGGAATCCTAAAAAACTACTATTACTTTAAACATTTAACCGTGTAGGCACTGCAGATTTGTAGAAAACAGTTTTTTTTTTAAGTGGAAAAAAACGCTTCCTCCTTGAATAAAAATATACCAGAACAGAAACAAGACTTACATCATGTCAGAGACACTGGCAAATACCATGTAACGCGATACTAAGTGCATAATTAAGAGTATGGTTCGTTGTAAGCCACCCAAGGGTCTATGGTACATTGTAAAAGGAAACTTCAGTTATTTCATTGAAGCAATCGACTTGAAGTTCGATCTCTTAGTTCATATGAAAGCCTGGTAGTATCGTTTGTTACTAAGTGATAAACCGCTGGACAATGTAAGGGGAAGAAAATAAAGTTTTATTATTTTTTATTAGAAAAATTCAAGTACTGCTGCTTACTTATCGGTTATCTTTACTATCGCTGTACTTTATATTTTTTTTATATTATAAAGCTGAAGAGTCTGTTTGAACGCGCTAATCTCAAAAACTACTGGTTCGAAATGGAAAATCCTTTCAGTTGGATAGCCCTTTTATCGAGGAAGGCTACATCACGTTATGACCAATAGAAGCAGAGCATCACTGAAAAATGTTGCTAAAACGAAAAAAAATATCCCTCTCTCTCTCTTATGTGACGCAGACGAAGTTGCACGGAGCCAGCTAGTTACACAATTAAGAAGAAAATTTCCCTGTGGAGCTATTCCTACCATAGAATGGAACATACTTGTCTTTGATTCTACAGTTGGTATGGAAACTAGCGTAAAAAGTTTAAATTATGTTGCCTATGTTATCAAAATGCCCTAATCCAATATTTTTACCAATGTCATATAATAAAAGCAATGCTGCACTTTCTTTTAAGCACCCAAACACGTTTATTTATTTATATGATACACTGGAACGCCACACTTAGCAATAGAATAGAATAGAATTTTTATTTATTTGCTCAGAATGTAGGTATTTACAATAAGGTGGTTACAATACTCGTAATATTAAAGAATCCTTGTACATTCTAACATTATGGCATGCAAACATTGATGCAGTTTATCATCAAGCATACAAAAATTGACATACAACTAAAATGTATCAGCTGGAAAGTCCGATACGGAGTTATTACATTTACTTAATAGAAGTTCAGTTAGTTTCTTTTTTAATGTTGTCACTGGTTCCTCTTTTATGGCATTGGGAATGTGGTTAAAAATAGCCGGTGCCATACCAAAAACACTTTTTCTACTACTACTACTTTTTCTCAACAAAGCAGTCCTATAGCCACCTGTGCGTAACAAATTTTTGTATTGTGATCGCAAAGTTACGTTTCGGTATCTGCTTTCCGATAAGGTTAATAAATTTGCCGATTACATTTAACAAAAAGAGCAACTTCTAAAATGTAAAGGCACGGAAATGTCAATATTCTGTTTTTTTTTTAAATTGGAACACAGCTGTCTGTAACTTTCAGGCCAAATATTGCTCGTAAGCTGCGTTTTTGGGCCTTAAAAATACAATGCAATGCAATTTCACTAATGAAGTACAAGAGGTATATAATGGTGATAAGAATCATGGAAGTCAGCAAGTCTAATGGTGATCACAAAGTAAATATTATTATATTGCTTATGCCCGGCTAAACCAGAACTTAGCTAGACAAAGGATAGTTTATTTTAATTACCTGACTTCACCAGCGACATTGCCATTGCCGCGAACGCGCTTTATTACACCACACCGATCAAATAGAATGTCTTCATGTAGATCAATATACTCCCTTATTTACATAGAATAGAATAAATAATACCATACAGTAACTATTGACTTCTAATGGCTCACAATATTGTAAAATATACAATAATTAGAGCAAGTTTTTGTTCACAGAAATGAAAATAAACACGCGACTGTTTTCAAATGAACATTAAATGAACAAATTGTTTAAATAGTTATGTATCTTGACGACAACTTTTAATATCTATTAAGTATATACAATTATTTATTAATTGGGAGCGGAAAAACTAACAAATGCTATATAATTGCTGTGTGATAGCTGCGATAGACGTAAAACTTTATATGTTATTGTCAAGATGATCTTTGCTAATTGCCCCTGATCACAGAAAATCGATCTTTATTTATTTAAACTTCATGTACAATAGTGGTACATAGGCGGACTTAATGCCACAAAGCATTCTCTTCCAGTCAACCTTTGGGTTAAATACGACAACATTGTGATAGGGGTACAAACAAATATTCACAAACAACGACTAGTTCTCAAAAATTCTTAGATTATCATAGATACTAATACACATTATACAAATAAAATATACCAACAAATATTATAACAAATACTGAAATAAAAAACGAGAATCCTAATAATAATTACTATGACTAGACTTTAATTGAGTGCTTTTAGTCTGACTTAAATAGTGGCGAACTTTCTTTTTAAAAGTGAATTTACTTTCGGCTCTTTTGATGCTAATGGGTAGCGCGTTCCAGAGTTTAATAGTTGAGATAGCATATGAATTTGACATAAAACCGGTGCGGTGTGAAGGAATTTGGAGAAGTAGATTTTTAGAAGCTAGAAGGTTAAGACTATGAGAACTGCCCAATACTTTGAAATAAGTTTTTAGATAATCGGGAGCACATGGATCATTAATTATAGTGAAGAGCATGCAGAGAGATCTGAGGGACCTCCTGAGTCGGATAGGTGGCCATTTAAGCTGAGAACGGAAGGAAGAAACGTGATCGTATTTTCGAAGGCCAAGAATGCAATTATTGAGTAGTCGATCCAATTTAGAGACTGGACCAAAATGAGTTTAGTGCTAGATGGAAGGAAATGCTTGAATCTATAGAGAGACCGCAGCGAGAATGTGACTTTCTGGCTCACCTGAGCCACGTGTTTATTCCAACTTAAACTGTCGTCAATGTAGAGACCTAAGTCTTTTACGTGTGGTGAAAGATAAATGACGGAGTTCTCGTACATCAGTGGCAAAAGTTGGCTAGTGTTCAAACAGACATCAGAACATCTTTCTTTTCATTAGATATGTTTTGTGAAGCTGTTGTCTTCGCCGTACGTAGGTAAGGTGCAGCGGTGATCAAAATTAACTTGTAATAAGCTACATAATAATACGCCAGTCTCTTGGGCACGTTACCAGCTGACAGCGTTGAGGAGGAGTTTTTTGACGCCCTTTTATAATTTGTTGTTATTTTAGTTTTAATTATCTAGTTTTATGTTTAGTAATTAATTTAGATTTAGAAATTAGTATTTTAATAAAGTTCCAAAAAGTTACATAATACTTGAAGTGTGACATTCGAAACCCAAATAGCGAAAGGAACATTCTGAGAAAAGGACATTTTGCGAAAGGGATATTTTACTACCTGTAGTCATTTTGAGAGGAGCTCGTTGCTACAGCCGCCCAGGTCGATCTTTAAGGTTAAGCCGTGCTTGCCGAGGTTGGTCTGTGGATGGGTGACCATAATTACATATCGAATTTCCTCCGTGCCTCGGAAAGCACGTTAAGCCGTTGGTCCCGGCTGTCATTCTTTGACAGTCGTTACGAGTAGTCAGAAGCAAAAAGTCTGACATCCAGTCTTACCAAGGGGTATCGTATTACCCAGTTACTGGGTTGTGGAGGTCAGATAGGCAGTCGCTTCATGTAAAATACTGGTACTCAGCTGCATCCGGTTAGACTGGAAGCCGACCCCAACATAGTTTGGGAAAAGGCTAGGCAGATGATGAGTCATTTTGAGAAGTGGTCATTTTGCGACAGAACCAATAGTTTTTTGGAGATCATGTCCGCCTACCCTTTGGAAAGTAGGCGTGAGTTTACAAATGTATGTAAAACTTCGTGCTGCTTAGGTTAAGGGCTGGGGTTACGTAGCTGTTCTATACATTTTGACTACGTAGGTTGAACCTTCGTAGAAAACAGCAGATTTTTTACGATATAAAAATTTCTATGTTATGTGGTATATTTCTTGTTCAGAATGATGTACTGAACAAGTGGTAATCGCTTGTGCGTCGATGTATTCCATCCTGTATTAGTTCAATATTAATAGAGGCTTTTGAAACTTTAAAAAACAAACCGGTCAAGTTCGAGTCGGACTCGCGCACGAAGGATTTCGTACCATTAATTTAAAAAAACCCTTTTTTTATGGGAGCCCCCTTAAATATTTATTTATTCTGTTTTTAGTATTTGTTGTTATAGCGGCAACAGAAATACATATTCTGTAGAAATTGCAACTGGGTAACTGTCTCGGTTCATGAGATACAGCCTGGTGATAGACGGACGGACGCACGCGGACAGCAAAGTCTCAGTAATAAGGGTCCCGTTGTACCTTTTGGGTACGGAACCCCAAATAAGGGTCCCGTTTGGCCCTTTGGGTACGGAATCCTAAGAAATCGCCGGCTCGGTTCGATCGCCGACTCGATATTTTAATTAAAATAAAAACTTTGATTAAAAATCGAGTGCAACAGTCATTACAATATTCATTAAAGTTAGTGTTAATACCTATGTATAAATTGAAGTGAGTTAATAATTCAATTAGTTTTCAGGCATTGACAGAGGCTCTCACTTTGTCACTGCTTGAAAACTTATTTAAGCGATAGTATTAATTTTCAGGAGGACGAACAAGCAAATACACGATATTGATATATAAAAACGTTATAATAATAGGGAGTGATATGAAGACTGGAACGACGTTATTGCGACGTACGCTATTTCGAAAAACTTGACGAGCGGTACGCCAGTTCGAAAACACATTGAGTCGATAACCGCTATATTGAATGACGTTGTCGCGAACACGCTGATTCGAAAAACTGACGAACTGAATAAAACTGACTGAAACCGTTCGATTCTTCTGAATTTAACATCGATTTGAACCTAGAACCAATAATGTCCTAAAGACTTCTTTAGGACTAAAATATTTTTTTGGGACTAAAGTCGTGGTTTCGAGACATCACTTAAGATTATTATATTATTATTACATTTAATATTAATGTTTTTAATAGAGTAAACGAATTGAATTCATTTTCCTTTTTAACTTACATCAAAAACAAGGAGGACGGTCTCAAAAAACCAGTAGATACGTCTTCTATTGTTATTAATTCAGGTAAAGAACTGGGTCCGCCTCATGTTTTTATTTCCCAGAATAGATAAAACTTGCAGTCTTTTTCTAACTTTTGTTTGTAAACAATAACAAAAGGGTTATTTTTCATAGTCAAACAATTGTATTCGACAATTATTTATGGAATTTTATTTAAACAAGTCTTTTAAATTTTAATCCGTGCTGAATTGTACCTACTTGAAATCCCATTGTTAGACCATATTTTACGAAAAGCCGAAATCTGCAGACGAATTTATTATATAACAACTTGTCCCGCGCAACTTCGTCTGTGTCACATTTTCCCCGTTTTCGCAACATTTTTCATTGCTGCGCCACTCCTTTTGGTCGAAGCGTGACGATATATAACCTATAAAATTGGACCAGTAGTTCCAGATATTAGCGCGTTCAAGCAAACAAACTCTTCAGCTTTATTATTAGTACAGATTTTTCTTATTGTTCTTAATTTTTCACCCTCATAGCAATCAAATGGCGACCAAACCTAACGAAGGGATTGTTTGTTTTGTTTGTTGATTAGGAACAACAAAACAAAAATCGTGCATACTCTTTTTTAAAACGAAACAGTAAATTAATTCGATAGTTGTTTAACTTAATTAATTTTAGTTGTACTTAAGTAATGTTCCGAAACCCGGGACAATATACCTGAAAAAATATTTTGTCGTAAGGCGTCTCCACTTTAACTCTGTTCTTTTTCGAACTTTAGCCATTTCAGCTCACCTTTTTCCAATCAATGCTCCGAACCCTTTCATGAAGTGGTGACAATCGAACTTTTATTGTGAATTTTTTGCATTGATTGCGTGCTTTTTTCTACTGAATATCTCGCTATGGTGTTCTGCTCGCCTTCAATTCTGATGATTCCCGAATTTAAACCAGGCATCCATTTTTCATTGTTTGGATGACAAACACTAATATTTTTTTATGAAATCTGATTTCGTTTCACCTGCCTGCCCTTTCCCCAAATATGTGTAAGTTGTTTTACCTTCAACCTGATTGAATTCGAGTATTTAACATGGAGTGACTGCCTGACTCGAATAATCCAGTCACTGGATAGCACAAAAAGGAATAACCATTCATTTTTGTAAAGCTGACAACTGCTAAAATGCCAATGGATGAATTTGTTGATAAGTGGATACCTCTGGATAGTCTTAGCAAGACAGGTTGTCAGACTTAAGGGCTTTTGGCAATCCACAACTGCTGTCAAAGTTCTACGAATTATAGCCGGGACGAGGCATGGAGGGTGAAACACCGGCAAGCGCAGCATTACCCTGAAGCTCGATCCGAAAGGCGATTGCTATTTAGCCAGATGATGACGAAGTCAATTTAAAAAGCATTACAAGTTCACACGGCGACCTCAAGCTATACATTTTCACCTGACCTCGCTTTGTATGAGTTTCCCGTACAAGAGACATCAGCTTAATTTCGCCTCGTATTTTGGGCTCTACACACAAAGTGGGCAGTACACAATGTACGACAGGCGTAAACACGCCTCGGTGCGTGCTTTGTTGTGTAAATTCTAGTAGACGTACTGGGAACTGGAAACAGACGTTTAATTATTGTACAAGTTGAGTAAAATCAAAGCCTATTTGAAATAAAAAATATTTACTCAGAAGCATAAATAATGCAGGAGCTAAACGCGAAGTTTAATGTTGGTATATTTTATCTTATCGCGAGTGTGACTGCTCGTATCTATCTGTTGCATCTTGCCAGCTCAAAGAACTTCCCCGCTTGGCCCGCAAAGATCTACATAAGCAAGCGTTGCATTCGTTTGCCTCAGTTACTATCGAATGTTCCAAGCGCAGTTTAGGTGTCAACAATCTACAACAATACTCAATCAAGTTCTCTTTTTACGGCAGCGTACGCTGTAAAACATATTGATCTCCTTTCGCATGATATGTCTGGGCTCTGATGTAATTACTGGTGCTCATATTTAGCGCATACATCATCATCGTCCTGATTGATCCTGATGACTTCGTATTCGAACTTCGCAACAAGACAAAATAATGACGTTATTCTTGCGTCTATTTAGATCTTGAAAGTGCGACCAGAATTTAGAACGCTTGTACACTGAGTACTTAGGGCGACTTTACATCAATTGATAAAATTATGCACATACTATGGATCTTTTTTGTAATGTTACTGCCAATGTTTGAGGACCTCATCTACTACGCTTCTTCCCAATAATGATTTTAAAATCCCGTAATAAACTAGTTACTTCACTAATGGTTACTTCACAGAAAAACTGAATTGATAAATACATAGATTAAGACCGTACCCAAATGTAAACCAAGATATCAAAGAAGGCTACCTACGTCAAATCTCACAAACCAGATACATTCGGAAATTAAGCACAGAATCGTGAAATGTTATATTTAACTGAATCACTTAGAAAATCTCCGTTGTTTCGATATATTATTCGTATCAAAGAAAATCGCAAACAGCATTCTAAATGGCATAATCTTTGCTTTTTAAACCTTTTTAGACTTGAATAAAATTGCTTTAAGTCAATCACATGTTTGGTACAAATTCTTGTGCTGTTTTACTGTGAAAGGTCTTAATTATTGCCTAGAATTGTTGTTCAATATTGGATGTTATGGTAACAATTTACCAATCAAAGTCCTTTAACCAATAATTAAGACGTGTATCAATGTATTCCAGATAAATGTTATTTTAGTTTTCAGCCAACCCTACGTGTTTGTTGTCAACTCTTCAGTTTGTCGAAGGGATGGTTTCGGAGCCAACATGTAATGCTAACATGTTTAAAGAGCGCGAGCTCAAACTAAACTCATAATCGCAGATATTATGTTCAGTGTTTTGATTACCTTTCAGAAGTCATACTGGTAGCATTAAATCTGAGCTTACGCCAGGAGTATTCCTTTGTGACTTTGGAAAGCTGGTCAAAAAAATCACATAAAGAGCCTGCAAGCATAAGAAGGTCTAACCGTCATTTTGAACCACTTTCCCAATTACTAAAAACGTCTATTAAATTTGTAAAAGCAGTCTTAATACATTAAAACCTTCAAATATATTTGATTTGTTTGCCAGAACTAATAAAACAATGTAGGTTTCAGTACTACATCATGACGCTTATGAGTTAATCGCGGAATTTTCACTATAATCACTTTGTTATTGAAGTAGAAAGTAGAATACATAGAATTGTACAGAAACCTGTCATTGAACAGCTTTAGGAAAAATACTAGATCCTAGAAAACTTTGTTGGGGAAACGACAAAGTATTCTAGGTATTATCAGATTATCGTTTTAGAAAAATGCAAACCTAGAACTTATTTAAAGGATTTCAGGAAAAATACCGCCAAGGACACAATGAAGAGCTTTCTCTTTACTGGATTTATTCCAGTATATGTATAACCGCTTCCTTCGTAGAAAACATTTCGCGATCAATACTTGTAAAGTTATGTAAGTTAGCCAGTTTACACAATGCAACAACGAGAGAGGTACATTCATGCTGATTGGCTCGCAGTGAGTCAAAAAGCCTCGAAAACAAGCACGCCAGAAGCATTTCAAACGCAGCCGACACCCGTTAACACAAACTATCATAACTTGAAAGAACCCGTAAATCAAACTGTTAATCATGGTCAACTTTGATGAAAAGTTCTCGTGAAATTCGATAACGTTTTATTCAGCGATTCCGCGACGATACAGGATAAAATATCTCTACCCGCATAACATTCGACATTGTCTAGCCTTTCAAAAGGTTTTGTGATAGAGTTGAGATTGCGTTTTCATACAATGCTTGAACAAGTATTTGTTTACGTAATTTAAAACCAGAATCTTAAATTTCGCTTCTCTCTAGACCACCTACTAAATAAATGTGAATCATTATGAGCTAAATGTGAATCGAATGCACTTAACAAACGAAATATCACTTATGGGTTAAAATCAACTGCTGGGCGGCTTTGCTGTGTCCAATAATAATTGGACCAAAGCCTCACTCGCCTATCCAAATTATATTTTTAATCAATGCGGAAATGGTTTCACACCAAAGGATGACAAAATATAAAAACACACTATAATATTTACCTTTACTTACGTTAGCTCTAGACCAAAAACAAGTTTTGGAAAAACAAATGCTACATTTCATTCCGACAACAATGTGCAAAAGTTAGATCAAAATATCATCATAAAACGCAGGGAAAGTTGGTCTAGAAGTGAAACATCTATGGTAGGTAGTTAGGACTTTATTACTGAACTCCTAGTCGTAACATTAGTACCTATGCTTTCTTCTTTTTTTCGTGTGGTTTGTATGCATCAGCCCCTGACTTAGCTTAACATGCGGTCAAGAAATATCTCTCAGGCAAGTTTGGTTTCCTCACCATGTTTTCGTTCACCGAAGCTACTGATTATACAATACGCACATGAATCCGAAATATCAGAGCTGCGTGTCTTGGGTTTAAACTCGTGACCTACGACTTGGCAGACTTGCATTTAGTTTAGCGTATAATGTTTATTTTCCGTAATTGGTACCTAAGATAAAAAATAGCTACTTCGTCATGTAGAAAAATATAATATGCAGGTAACATCACGTAATAAAAAATCCATTAGGTCAATTGACCCCGCGGGTCCCTCCTGTGCGGAACAATTGACTAAAGAGCCAGTTTACATGGTGTACACGGACCTTTGATGAAGTCGAGTTTTATTTAATTCAAACTACGCAAGTCTTATCACGTTAATCACGTTATATTTTATTTTTAAATGTTTCTTGCCTTTTGTTATGCTGCACCCACTACTAAACGGAATGTAGCCGTTTTTTCTCTGCATCGCCCTATGGTAGACTGGTAGAAAATTCCCAAGGCATTAAATCCGCCTTTGTACAGTGTTTTTTTTTATATTTGTGCATAAAGTTTTAATTAATATTTAAAATAAGGAATGAGTACATAAGAGGAAGTCTGAAAGTGGCGCCGGTAACTGAAAAATTGTTTGCCAATCGGTTTGGTATGGACATGTGATGCAGACGAATGATGAAAATGTAGTGAGGAAAATGTTGAGTATGAATGTAGAGTTACTCATTAATTAATTAGAGAGGTTATGAGAGTAGAAGAAGACCAAAGAAACAATGGATGGACTGTGTGAAGGATGATATGGATAGAAAAGAGGTTTCTCCTGAGATCATGAGTAACAGAGATGTATGAAAGATGAAGACATGCTGCGTCGACCCCAAATAAATTGGGATAAGGGCAGGAGAATGATGATATAGTTCTTATCAAGCTTTAAACAGATGTTACAAAAAAATAAGATCGGAAACATCTTCACCTTGTTCATATACAATAAGGAAGGTTTACTAATGTTTTAAATAGGCCTCTTTTCTTCCTAAACCCAAAACGTGATCATTAACTAAAGAATCCTCATCATTTACTAGAATATATAAAAAAAAATGCATTATTCCCATTTAACTACTATAGCAAATCTAACTCAAAAAACTAATAGGTCCTGTCGCTGATTTCCAATCAGCTACCATTTAGAAGCGAATATCGAGTAAAACTAATATCACAAGTTGGTGACACTGACACCTTGTTTCGCAAATAGAAATTTCACAGAATTTCGTTTCCTAGAAAATGTTTCACATAATATTTGGTCGTTGCATTTTTATTTCGAATATTCTTGTTTCAACTACTATATTGAATGAAACATATTTTACAGAAACACAATTCAATGAATTTTATATACGTATATTGTTTGTTCGATGTATGTTTCCATGGTATTTTACTTCAACGAAACTGTTAACCTAATATTAAAATATTGTCTTTAAATCTATATGTTGTGCTACAAAATTTAGTGACAGGAACGAATCGTTGCTAAACTGATTCCACGTGGTCTTGTCTACCCCTAGAGTGTAATTTAAGCCCGCGTAGGCGCGGAGGGGCGAGGCTGCAACAGGCATGGATACTATTAGTGAGAATAATAAGATTGTTTCCGTGCTTGACAAATTAAATTTACCCGCATTAATTTGTGAACGCGGTGTTGTAATTTTATATGATATGAGAAACAATCTAGGTGAAACAAAATTACAATATGCATTTGGTATGAATTTTACAAACTATCACTCAATTAAATTCTATTCTTGGTAATAAGTTCGAAATGAAACAAACAATATGTGGATAAAGAATATTTGATTTGTTATTCTATGCTATGAATATTCTAACATTAAACTTTATTTGAACCAAACATCGACGATTTAAAATTCTTCAAAGTAAATATTCTGCGTATCG
This sequence comes from Cerastis rubricosa, assembly GCA_949152445.1. Taxonomy (NCBI): domain Eukaryota; kingdom Metazoa; phylum Arthropoda; class Insecta; order Lepidoptera; family Noctuidae; genus Cerastis; species Cerastis rubricosa. Next base: position 16,734,639 of record OX424523.1, on the reverse strand, counting down.
ATTATTGTGTGAAATTATAATATGAGAAACAATCTAGGTGAAACAAAATTCGATGAAACAATTAGCTAAGAAACAACGCACAGCCCAAGTTAACACTTACGTTACACTATAATTATGTGGTTTACTCGTAATATTGACATTGGCAGCTGTCGATTTGAGAGTACTGAAATTAAAACTGGTTTCAACTAGCTAATCGCCATGCTAGTCTGCTCTATAAGAGATGGAAGGGACACCGCAAAAACGGATAAGTACCACGGATTCAGTACATCACTGTAAAAAACAACAGATTCTTTTCTTTTTTTAATTAAGTACCGTTAAATAATTTATATATAGCCCTCCACTCCCCCTATATGGATCCCCCTCCCCCCGGTCATAAAGATCTTCCATCCATTTACAGAAATAAAACAACTCAAAGGAAACTACTGATCCTTAAATTTTGCATTCCTTTAAACATTGCAGCAATAATTGGACGACTCACGATAGCATCGGAAGAACGTAAAAGTGATACTGGTCAAGGGAGGATGCTATGTAGAACACTATGGGCGCTTGTAACTGCAATTGCCAATTAGTATGTTGAGATAAGTGAATAGAGTGGAATTCTGTGATGTCATCAATTCATCATTCTCCTTTCAAAGACAGAGTTTAATCTATTGTGTACAGATTTCTGAAGCATCAAAATTTTTATGTAAGTGCAAATTATCTGTAGTTTTCGGAAATAAAGATATTTATTATTTCTTTATCCCAGTCTGTCCCGTGTCTCAGAACTAATTTAATTATACTCCCTAAATATTCTAAGCCGCTGTCTGCCTTAATTTCTAGTACTAATTTTTTTCTAGTCAATGCGGGTTTCTTCAAGAATATTGAATATTGAACAATCTGTTTTAGTTTAAATTGCAGATGAAAGTCAAATTATCATGAAAGAAGTGCAGCTCAACGTTATGAAAATAGAAAACCTACTTAATATCCTGGAACATAACTTTGAGATTTATTTAATACTAGCTGCTGCCCGCGAATTCATTCGCGTGGAGAGTTTGTTGTGTTTTTCAATCTTAAATTGTACATATAAACCTGTCTATTGATAAAAACCTCATCAAAATCTGTTACGTAGTTTAAAACGTTAAGCGTATAGACGAGACGGCGGGAAGCGACTTTGTTTTAAATATTATTTAAAGATGGTAACAACGCGGCTTATAAAACAATGCACCGGACACTGCAGAATGCTGCACCGAAGCAGTTAATAGTAGTAGAAAGCATTAGGAAATTGCAACGCGTTGTAGAAAACGTTCTTTTTATATTTCAGCTAGAATAGTACAATATGTATTTCCAAACCACACTTTCTCAACGCTTTTCCTAAAAGTATTTAATTTAATTTGAAATCTTAAAGCGTCTCATCTCTTGCAATCATAACATGCAGTGTCGTAAGTGCTCTGTCGGTACACTGCCACTTCAAGAAATTACTTTTCTTTCCGCTCCAGAATTGTACAACCGTTCATAATTGTTGACTGCACGACATTAAGAACTTCCTTGTCTCTTAAACTTTTACGACTAATTATAATAAGCACTGGTACATACTCAGCCGAGTCTGTAGTATCATCCTCCATGGTCTGTAGTATTATCAGACTTAGGCGCTGGACACACAGAAAAGACGTAAGACGAGGACAGGGTGCAGGCCGGGCGCAGACGGGGTCGCAGTCGCGACTTTTTAAAACATACAGAAAAGACGAGGCATGGACGTGACGCTGGGCGCCAAGAGAGAAGGTTCAGGTGGCAGCGACAGGGTGCCCGCAAAATTCAAGTTTGCTTACGTTTTTTGCAATTTGCCGATCAGTGTCAGGTTTAATGTTGATTATAATATGATACGCGGCCGTAAAACTGTACGAATTTAAATAATTGTAGTCATTAAAATCATCAATACAACCCCTTTCATCATCATCATCATCATTTCAGCCGAAAAACCTCCCCCAAGTATCGCCACATTGACATAACATGGGGGGTTTTGCCATAATCGCCACGCTTGGCAGGCGGGTTGGCGATCGCAGTACGGTTGTTACAAAAGCACAGAGAACGTTGCTGCCCATTCTCGGGCAAATCCCTTAGTCGCCTCTTACGACACCCACGGGAAGATATGGGATGGTGCTATTCTTTACTTCCGACACCATACAGAACACCTTTAAGTTCATTTAACCCCATAGAATGACTTTTTAATGAAATAGTTATTATTAGTATAATTATCATATTATAAATTTATAATGAACGTAAAACCTGACACTGACATAAGTTATTTATATTAAAGGTGGTTTTCCAAGATTTTAATTTTGTTCAGAAACTATTTAGTTTTTTTGTTAAAGGGGAATGCCCATCAGCCATATAAAACAATGCCTGAAATTAACAACACTGAAATATACGCCAAATTTTACTACAAATCGTAGGTAACCTATTACAATTTCAATAATTATCAAAACACTAGGTATATTGTTTTTTCTGAACTATAGGATACAAAAATGCAGTTATTTTAATCGTCATTTGAAATAACTAAAATATAATCAAGAAACTGTGCAGGTGGATAGATATTGTATTGATACCGGGCCCATGCTAAGTACCATTATTATTGATATAGTATGGACACGGCGATTGATATTGTATGGGGGACGGCGAACAGTTGGTGTCTGTACCAACTGTTCGTCGTCCCACTAAGCAGTTACAATATCGATGCTGTATATCGATCCTTCCAGACAATGAATTGTTAACTATTACTATTACTTACAGCTTGTGGTGCTATCCATGCCTGTGTTAAACATCGTACTTCATCATTTTGCACTGAAGGTTACGTCTCATCCTTGAAATATCGAGCTAAAAATTAACACAGTGCAGGTTTCTTTCCATTTTTAAATGTACACGGGACACAAGTCCAAAACACAGAACAGCGTCGTATTTAAAGCAGGTTCAGGTTCGTCGTACAAAAGCCGAGTCGACATTTAAGCGGGTCCAATCTAAGTCCGTGTTCAAAAATGGGTATCGTGTGCAGAAGTAACATAAAAAATATGACCCCAGTCGTCATTATATGATAAGAAAAGAATGCGTACGTAACTCAAGTCGCCAAATCACAAATCAAGTAACCAAACAATAGAAAATGCAGTAATGTCAAACTGTCAGTAAGGTAAAGGACATGTGATTCATATAGCGACGATACTTACATTCAGATCCAGCCAGTCCCTTTACTGCCCTCCCCCACCGACGCCATAAGCCGAGGCTCGTACCCCACAGGGGGTGCCCTGAGCGTTGTCGCTTAGTTTATAAGATTTTTGCCCTGGCTGGAGGCCTTAAACTCAAGGCATCCACAGGATTGACCGGTTAAGCAGAAGCAAGCCTCAGAGGCTGAACTGCGAAATGCCATACACAAAAAACAAAACACCGACGAAACGTTTAAAAAAAAAAATTGTTTTAAATTTTGCTATGCGTATATTATTTTGATTAAAGTTATGGTAGATATAGGTACAATTATATTAAATTAATGATAACTGTGCTCTAATTCTATAAAATAGTTCTTTAGGGATTATTTGACGATTCCTGTTTGGCTGAATGTCACTTACTCGTGTCAAATAAACACTGACCTCCAATAAAAATAAGCATGAATTTAACGGGATTTCAAGTTAAATATTTTAATGATTCCTATATACCCTACTTAAACAAACAAACTTTTCATTATACATATTTTATTTTAAATGCAATTAAGGACTATTCTTAATTTTTGTCCATTTCAGGCATTTTATAGGCGTAGGTATGTATCTTTGACTGCTACGTGATGTACTCTTTTTCGAGGGCATTTTACATTTTAGATAAATACTTCTTGCGTTTATGTTTATAGTTCCGCGTTGTTTCGGCTTAGTTTTTTCGTTTAATTTAGAGTTATTTAATTGCTACGTGAAAATAGTCTTTCCGTAGCAGTTTGCTACGAAATCGTAGCATTTTTAAATAGCGCCGAATTTCTTTTATTTTGCAGTTATCTATATTAAGAAAAGTTGACTGTTACTGAATCACAGGAATCGGTAAAAAATGTGTACAAAGTTTTCACCATTTTGCAAGCATTTATTTTCTGAATTTTATCGAAACTGCCACGCAAATTGTCCAAGCCTTTTGTCGCACCTTTGTATGGGCGGGGAACCATGGTGTAGCGGTTGCAACGCGTCTCTCGAAGCTCGGGGCCGGTGAGCTTTTAAACTAACGATTTTTTATTTTATTTTGAATGGCGTCTCGCAGTTCAACCAAAGTTGTCGTCTGCTTAACCGGACTATCCTGTGGGTGTCTTAAGAGTAAAGCCTCCAGCCAGGGCATAAAAACTTACAAACTAAGCGACTACATGCTAAGGGTACCCCCAGTGGGGTACGAGGCTCGGTTTAGGGCGTCGCTGGGGGAGGACTGCATGGGGACAGGCTGGATCTGAATGATATCATTAGGGGCTGATTTAATACTACTGGCGTAGCATCGCGTGCTGGCTCGAGCAAGGGTCGGGGAGGGTTAAACTAACGCGAGAGCGCCTCGATTTATAGCCACCTGAGTTTGGAATTGCATTGAATATCACACAAGAATACCATGAAATGTCTTTCACGTACCATGTGGCTCGTAGTGTGTGCTCGTACCGTGTAACATGTGTTGTTGTGTGTCGGTGTAGAGTATAGTGTGGTCTTTAGTTAGACCAGATACACTTTTTTACGACAGTTACCGGGTCTTACAGAAGCATACTTCGCATTTTGAACTGGACTGGGGTGCGGTGTGGTTCTTATATTGATAACACCTAAAAAGTGTTGTAGTAACAGATATACGTTTTTTTATCCGGTTGGTCCCTTATTCACATGTGCAGAGTAGAATTTGATTTAGCGATGTTTACTTTTTTACGTCGAACTACCCGGAACGTAGACTTATATATTTCATCTTCTAATTCATCCTATCATTTAATTAATTTCATATGAACGATTAACGAACTTTTCACTATTAATTATGCTCCCCGTTTTCACTTCAACCAACTGAATTTAATATCCTCTCCCATTTTATTTTGTGTGTTCTTTATTCGCTTGAATCAATTCGCTGATAATGATTTTAGTTGGATAATCTATGTATACGATTATCCAAACTGTTTTTTTTTTTACTTTTAGTGTAGGTACGCAACGTAGATCCGCAAACTAACTAAAGTTATCTGAAGAAGTCGCATGAGGTCGTTTTACTATTGGTGGTATGAATGGTAGTGCACGGGTATGGCACGGGCAAGTCACGATTTTGTCGTGGAGCCGCCTTAGGGATTGCGCGGCGGGAGATTGGCCTTATGTTCATGTAGTTCATTTATTCATTTCCTAGACAACACTAGGTAATGGTATGCAGAAGCGTCACAGAGACGCACACTGTAGTGAAAAACTTTTATCTAATCGTTTTTTTAGAGAACTTTTATTGAGAGACCTATGTTGCGAGAGTCGTGTCGTTTCTATGATTAGAATTGCTATGATACTCTTGTGCGCACGAATGTCTCGACACACCAAAGCTTTCGTACGTGTTCAGTTGATATGCCACCGGCTTTGGTGTGTACCGTAACCTTTCTTTCTTTTCAAAAGACCTGTCCTAATAATAAAAAAATGTCCACATCTCTGCTTACACAAATATATTGTTTTAACGTTTTTGAATTGCACTTGCTTTGTTACTGTTAAACTTTACAGTGCAGCCATACAGAGTGTAGCGCTGTTGTTAATTTTAGTATCTCCGCACTCAACGCTCTCTTGGATGTAAAACCTGGCTGTGATATAGTTGAAGACGAATGGAAGCCAATCAATTCAGTATGGGTGAGCTTAGTGTGCAGTGATAGCCTAGTCCTGGGTGAGTCATAGGTGCCAAAACCAAAACACGCACCTCTAATTTTTCAGATTCATGTGCGTATTGTATTGTATATTATCACTGGCTTCGGTGAAGGAAAACTTAGTGAGGAAACCAAACATGCATTTTTTTTTTTGGATGTGAAATCATCTAATGGCTTCTTCCGCTGTGGGCGGAGCGGAAGGGAGTGTCAGACTTGACTGACTAAAACCCATCCATGTTCCAGAAGACGGACGGACGGTGAGCTAGACCATTACTCACCGTCCACAGGCCCGCGCCTAAGGTGGCCGGGGGCCACTGGTTGCCTCCCCGACGCCCGGGGTGTCTCCGCGGCGGCGGGGACGTGAGGTTCTCTGCATCTCACGTTCCGCCACCTCCTTCGCTAGCATGACTGCTTCGCAGAAGGAGGCGACGGCTTCCCATTCCCTCTTGTTCCGGACGATGGATTGAACCAGGGCCGGACGCGAGAGGTCGCCGCCGGATCTATCGGAACCAAACATGCCTGAGAAATATTTCTCGACGGCATGTACTCGTAAAGCCAAGTCAGAGGCCAGGGGCGGCATTAAAACTCTGACACAAAGTTAGGCAGTAACCACACGATAAATAAAGATGTCAGTATGTCTAGTTTTCTGTGAGTCGAGTATGTAGGTATGTTTTTTTTGCGAATACCCGTTTTTATCCAATACTTACTACTATATTGCTTGCATTTAACTAGTGCGAAGGTTACAGCCAAAAACATGTTCTAGTCATCATCATCATCATCATTTCAGCCGAAAGACATCCACTGTTTGACATAGGCCTTCCCTAAGAAGGGGGGGTTTTGCCATAATCGCCACACTTGGCAGGCGGGTTGCCGATCGCAGTACGGTTGTTACAAAAGCACAGAGAACGCTGCTGCCCATTCTCTGGTAAGTCCCTTAGTCGCCTCTTACGACACGCACGAGAAGATATGGGATGGTTTTTTTTTTACGTCCGATACCATACAGAGCTTACGTCAGACACCATACAGAGCCATGTTCTAGTGTTTATATATAATTTGATATCACTCAAATCAAGCCACTGCAGCATTGTGGCTATGCGATGGAACACGAGAAAGTGTCTGGGTGGCTTTGCAAATCGACCTCCATGAATATGTATTAAGTAACTGGCTTATTTTTAGAGATAACCAGTATTATATCTGTCCTTATATATTTAGAAAAGAAAAGGATTGAAGCTCGGAAGGCTAACAACGTTTCTTGGAGTAATACCTACGCCTTTAGTATTACCTATAGTACGAACTTATTAAACTAGATATAAATTTAAGTAACTTTCAGAATTAGTTCATCATCATCATCATCATCATCATCAATCTAATCAAATATATATATATATATATACTATATACTAATAATAAAGCTGAAGAGTATATTTATTTTATTTATTTTTTGCTTGAACGCGCTAATCTCAGGAACTACTGGTTCGATTTAAAAAATTGTTTCAGTGTCAGACAGCCAATTTATCGAGAAAGGCTATAGGTTATATATCATAACCCTACGACCAATAGGAGCGGAGCAGCAATGAAAAATGTTGCAAAAACGGGGAAAATGTGACGCAGACGAAGTTGCGCGGGACAGCTAGTTCTAAATAAAATCATCATCTGCCTAGCCTTTTCCCAAACTATCTTGGGGTCGGCTTACAGTCTAACCGGATGCAGCTGAGTACCAGTATTTTACATGAAGCGTCTGCCTATCTGACCTCCACAAACCAGTAACTGGGTAATACGATACCCCTTTATAGTAAAATAGTTCTAAATAAAATGCAACCTTTAAATTGAAGGAGTACGTAAACACAGTATACATAAGGGTCGAAGCATGTACTATAATTTCTGCGTACCCCAAGGAATCGAAAAAACTCGTGAATTTATGTACACAATTTTGATTGATATTTAATTTATACGTAAACACTTCAAGTACACTATTAATGACTTCATTAACGTCTCTGGATCGCAGTTCAGGTATCACATGAATGAATAATATTTCCGTTAATTGATATACGACAAATCAATTAATATTATTAATATGTATTCATTCCAATAGTAAACAATGTAAGGATAATGAATTATTACGTTGGCTTATTTTTCTGTCTGCTCGGAAAGCGAGTTAATATTCAGAATGCGTGTGCATAGGTGATTATTTGTATGATAGATGGGGGATGTTGATTCTCATATGATTAGAAACCTAAGTGATTGCTGCGGAGTTTATAGTTAATGAGCTTCTGCAACAATAAAAAAAATATCTTTCTAATAAATGCATAATTCTCCTGTCGCGTGTCACAATGTTAGTTACACATACTCCTCCGAAACGGCTGAACTGATTTGTATGAAATTTTGTGTGCATATCGGGTAGGTCTGAGAATCGGCCAACATCTATTTTTAATACCCCTAAAAACCCATCAAAATTTCCACGCGAACGAAGTCGCGGGCAGCGGCTAGTTTTACTAATTTAAGTAGGTAAGTGTCAAAATCAAAAGTAAATTAATATAAAATATTACTTCCTTTATTTGCATCCTTTTATTTGTATCGGATTATGATATCAATTACAAGGGTTCTAATTTCTTAGCACGGAACGCTAATACTTTTTCCAAAATAAAAGTAGTCTAAGTTACATTTAAATTTAATAATAAATTAAAAACCTTTTTTATTACCGTATTTAAGTACTTTCATATGCATTCAGGAAAAAACTGTTACTTTTATATAGACACTTCAGTTTTATTTATTTGTATAGATGGGAACATGAGAAATGTCAAAAGATTTGTAGATTATTGGGGTCGGTCGTTTCTTATGGAGAAGAACTCGCAAGGAGTTCCGTCGTTATTCTTATTACATTTATGATAAATCAAATCAAAATATTTTTATGTCTCATAGGCCTTTACTAGCATAACGTCGACAAAAAAGTGCTTGGTTCGGGTTGGTTGTTTCCTATGGAGAAGAACCGACAAGAAGCTCCATGGTTACTCTTTTAAAATCATTCGGCTTTACAATATTTCTGTTACAGCGTTAGTACTTAAGTATGGGAGGACATCGTAGGCCCGACAATAAGTCGTTGCTTACTACAAAACGTAGAACGAGATAAAAAGTTACCAAGGATCTAGGAATCTACAAGGCCTACAACGTGCACACATTTGCAAACAATCGGTGAATAAGAAAAAGAGTTTATACAACAACAAAAAAAGATACTATTCCCACTGGGTAAATAAAGTACGGCAGACCCAAAATTCATTTCATTTCATTGGATTAAAATACACGTCTAGTATCTTCGCCAACGTACCAAATCAAATAATCGACAACTGTGTAAGTCGGATTTGCCAAATAGTAAAATCTAATATAATTATGTATATAATATATGACCCAATAAACTAGAGCGTGCAGTATTTTCGTTCACTTTAGAGTTTGGACTGAATATATATAATATTAATTTAAAAAAGGATTTTTTTTTAATTATAAAAGGAAATATAATGATATTTAAATCTTTCAATACTTAGATACTAATGTGATAAAAATAATATTCAATTGTACACGTGCTGACTTTCAGTTTTACTAAATAAAACCAACTTTACGCAACTGCTTATTTCGAGACTAGCCTAACACGACTGTAGATATATATATACAGGGTGTAGCCTTATTTATAAAAAAAAACACTTTTTGTATGGGAGCCCCTTAAATATTTATTTTATTCTGTTTTTAGTATTTGTTGGTTATAGCGGCGACAGATATACATAATCTGTAGAAATTTCAACTGGCTAACTATCACGGTTCATGAGATACAGCCTGGTGACAGACGGACTTACGGGCTCAGAATGACGAATCAAAGACGCCTCAAGGGCGTTACCTTACCGTCTTTCGAAGCGTTTCTTCGCGGCCAACCATAACGAACCCTCGCGCATTAGTGGGACACTTCATCAAGTGTATAGCGAGACAATGTTGGTCGCTCTTCGGCCCACCTTCGTAACCGAGACTGCGTAAAAAGAAATATGATTCTTGGGTCGATACTAGTTTCGATCAAAGATCATTTTTCCTCCTTCTCAACTAGTTACGAACAAGCTGTTTCGATGGCTGCCGAAGGGGTTTGTCGAAGGTGTTACGAGTAAATAATTGTTAACGTTAGAACTTGTTCTTTTCTCAATGAAAGGATTAGAGTAACAAGTACACCTTACTTTAGGCGAATGAATAGAAAATACGGCTATGTCGTACATAGATATGATGATAATAATTTTGGACTAAAACTGCCTTGTTTTTTCACTTGGCTGTGAGGGCGACTGCTGAGCATGAGGTCCCAGGTTCAATTCCCAAGACTGTCAAAGTGATATTTGGTTTTCCCATTAAGAATTTCTTAGTAGCAGTCCCATAGTCCGGATTTTTGCAAGGTTTATGGCAATAGGCTCGCGCGCTTTACATGGAACTTAAACATAACTGCCAAAATGTCGGTGTTCTATTAGGCACACCTCTGCTTAACCCTTCGGGGATTGCAGGCGTTACATTATAATATGGAATTTTGAAAATTATGTATAGAAGAAATTTAAAAGTAATTTTCATCACACTTGCACGTAAACAGTATCTAAACATGGCCGTAATGCCCCATGAAACCTACGGTCGGTAAGTATTTTTTTTTTAATTTATAGCTCAGCACACATGTCTTGCAAGTTCAAGCATGGAGTTTACACACAATTGAAAAATTGACATAAAATGTTATCTAAACAGGAATTTCATTGCAATCTCGCTACATGTTTCTTAAATACTCAACTAATGTTCTTAATAATAGATATGTATAAAAAAATGTTTTGTTTTTTTTTTTACACTCCGTCATGGCTATATCTAGGTAAGTAACAGTTGCCCGTAACGTTTCTGAACGAAACTTTTGCATAAACTGTGGTGTAGGCAAAAATACCACCATCCGCTAAAAAAAAGTTCACGTATTTCGTAATAATAGTTGTGCTGACTTTTGTATTAAAGCTATAATTCAGAATTATTTACTCGCAAATGTGATGAAAAACATTGTATGTTTCACGGGCGGTACGGGAATTACGAACCTCGACTCAAAAAGCCCTCAGTCTTCGACTTCGGGCTTCTACTAGAGCCTCGATCGTAATTCCTTACTTACCGTCCTTAATACACAATGTACTATTATTAACGAATCGTACAGACGAATTATCAGGTAAGTGTAAAATATACTAGATTCTAGACAAAATCTACATAGGTATATGCATACTGCTACAATACTCATACGAACGATAGACAGCACTCAGGTATTTATATCTATAGTAACGATGTTTTTGAATACATACATTATAATAAATGCAGCATAGGACGCAGTTGTGTTAGAGCAACATTGCGCACCCACGCGTTGAGAAGTCATGTTGTCATCAACTATTAATTATTAAATCTATTGGTCATTGTAAAATCTATTATTTATATATTGTCTAACCTCATGGATAAGGAATATCATCACGCCTGTAATCCCAGAAAGGTCAGGTAGAGTTGACGTACCTAGCATCAACATTTTGCCAATATGTGACCAGCTACTAAGAAATTCTTAATGGAAAAACTTTGCCCGAGCTGGGATTCAAACCCAGGAGCTCGTGCTGCAACCTGCTGGCCTACCATGACCACTTAAAGCAGTATTGTTTCACTCTACTCGGAGCTATACAGGATGTCTAGCGCCATCTCTTTCCCACACTGGAAAAGGAGTACAACAATAATGTTTTAAGACGTCATGGTAGGCCAGCAGGACCACTAGCCCAACGAGGTAACCTATAGTTATTAACGATAGCAATAGAAAAACGTAAGAACTGCATTTTTTACCATTCACCTTTCAATACCTTTAACTTGAATTAAATGCTGAATGTCGTCATTTTCACTAGTAGTGAACTACAACCGATGTTATTATAATGAATTACTTTATGAGTAAGCATTCCGATACTGTATTATGTTCAGATGAAGAATTAAAAGACTTCCTTCAGGTCAATGTAGATGGAGGTATCTCATGAGATGACAAGTAATAGAGAAGTATGGAAGAAGAAGACATGCTGCGCCGACCTCAAATAAATTGGGATAAGGGCAAGAGAATGATGATTCAGGTCAATGTACACTTGCACTATGGGGCGTGACGAAAAATGGGTGTCAAAAGACCCTCAAGCAAGTCAAAAGGCACTTTTTTTTGTTCTGGATCATACATGGGAACCTTCTAATTACGGACATAGTGGAGGCCAAAGTTCCAAATTTTCCACAAGTTTGTTTAGAAATACATGTTTTTCAAACTATACCTAACTGTACTTTATATACCTCCATTACCTCTGTACTATTGAATGCATCCATCATCATTATGTTTTGTGTGCGTTATATTGCTCCAACCGCAAAACGTGATATTTTTACTCCAAAAAGTCGTTTATCCAGCAATATTTTTTGTGTAGAATTACTTAGCGGGTTCGTGAAGAGTCGTTAGTATTACCGTTAGTATTTTTTAGCTTATGCAGTCCTACTGCCAACACGGAAAAGGAAAGGAACGACGTTCAAAAACTAAAAATCCAAAGATATGCGATAGCTATCAACTGCACAGGGTCCACGAGGTGGAGGCTATAAGTAAGAACCAGTAAGAACCTTACAAGCTGATTATCTATTGCCAGTTTCAATTTCAGATTGTAACTAGAAGTTACAATCACATCATCCACATTCCTTAAGCACGAAGTACAAATGTATATTATAGAGGATAGCGATAATAAAATTTATACAGGACTACCGCGCAAGCTTCTTCTACCAAATGAAAAAATAACCACTTAACTAGAACCTGTTATCACGGAGAAATCGATTAACATCCATAAAAAAAAATGCTGGGGAATACCATAAACTTCTCCTTTTTAAGAAATCGGTTGCAAATGCCCGGTTATTCTGCTATTACGGAGAACTTAAGTTTCTAGCGTGAAGTACACGTCAAGAATACTTTGATAACGTATGACAAAGCTTTTCGCGGAAACCCCTAGTTTACTGTCAAGTTTAGTTTAGGAGTTTAGTGAAGGTGTTGTGGATAGACGTCGAAGACTTTTATGCATTTGAGGGGGTGAAATAGTTGAAGAGGGGGACGGTCCGTAGTCCTTTTAGTCCCCCCTACTTCGGGGTGCCCCGCTTGAATCACGCCGATATGTACGTCAATAAATATATAGAAGCGGAATATCACAACTCAAATGAAATCCTCGCTGACCACCAGGTTCGAATGTCAACATACGCTTAATTTTGTTTTCTTATTTTTTAAATATAAAAATATTTTTTTTTTTTTATTATATATTTTTTATTTTTTATTTTATATTTATTATATATAAAAATATAAAAAAGAGAGATCCAAATCTCTCTTTTTTATATTTTTGATTTCATATGTTCAAAAAAAAATAAAGGATTAAAAATGATTATTATTTTCTAAAAAAGGTTATCGAGATATTGTGTAACAGAATCGTCAGACGAATAATAAATAATTCGTTAGTAAAATGGTTTCAGAATGGTCAATTCTAGAAATAGCCACAAAAGTTCAAAACCTCAAAACGGCAAATTTTTAATAAATACTTTTTCTCCTATAGATTTCTTTTAAGTCCAAAGTAAATTGATGAAATAAGACGTCCACCAAGCTTGATGGACAGACAGACAGACGGACAGACCGAATCCATAAGGGTTCCGTTTTTTCCATTTGGCAAAAATTGAATCTTTTCTTCAGGTTATAAATAAACGAAAATTACGATGTATAATTCAAGATCCGCGATTGCTAGGAGCAGTAACAGGTTAATATTCATGGTTAGTGAGTTGAGTTCAAGGTCAAGTGACCTTAGGGTCAAGGTAAAGTGACTTTAAGGTCATGGTCAAGTGATCCCGGAGGTCATGATACCTTTGAGGTCAAGGTCGCGTGACGTTGGAGGTCATGGTCAAGTGATCTTGGGAGTGTCTTTGGAAGTCCAGTGCCCTGTAGTCAACGGAGCTCCTACTTAGGGGTGGTTTATAATAAAATAACCACGAAGGGGATAGCGGGGTCGAGTGAGCGAGCGAAAACGAAGCGAGCGAATAGACCCCGCCATCCCCTTTAACTTGCCCCAATTAATGCTAGAATATCGATTTTCCAAAAAATCCAATGATTCTGTCCTAGTTTTAATCAAAATCGAGCTGAAGACTCCTTTGAGTGTTTTTCGGTATTCCTCTTATTTTCGGATTTAGCCATTCACGCCCACTTGAAAAATTCACCTGTATTTGAGAAATTTTATTGCTGCTTGCGGCTAAAAAGTGATGTACGTCAATCTACCAGCGCGCCTCAGCGGGTACTGACCGTCACTGTCACTCTGCGTATAAATAAAAGAGATGCGGAATGACGCGACGCCGCGAATGGCGTATGGCGTGATGTTTCGTTCGACTCGTTCGAGTTATATATCATTAAATAATAGGGGTTAAAGTATGAAATTACCTTTTTTTTTTTAATTAATTTATTGTAATAGGTACTTCGAATTGACATAGATAGAACCTTCATGGTTTGAGATTTTTGAGTGAAACTTTATTCACATCGTACATACGCAGTTCTTATTTAAAAAAATGTGCAACATTCAATTATCGACTTTCAGTTGTTTTTTTTCATTCAGCTTAGACAAGAAAGACGGATGCTTCGAAAATTCGAGTGATTTTTGAATACGAGTTCCGACGCGGAACTAACGCGGCAGAAACAGCTCGGAATATCAATGTTGCGTATGGAGGGGGGACTGCTAATGAACGCACCGTGCGATTTTGGTTAAAACGCTTTCGTGATGGAAACGTTGATTTAAAGAACGAATTACGTGGAATACCGCCCACACTTGTGAATAACAATGAATTGAAAGAGATGGTTGAAGCCGATCCGAGCCAAACTACCCAGGAATTAGCGGCATGGTTGAACGTTACTTTACCAATAATATTGACTCATTTGCGTCAAATCAATAAAATAAAAAATATGAAAAATGGGTGCCTCATGATTTGACTGATCTGCAGAAAGAAACGCGTGTTGAAACTTGTGTTGCCTTGTTGAATCGATACAGAAATGAAGGAATATTGGATCGAATTGCGACATGTGATGAAAAGTGGATTCATAACGATAACCGTAAGCGAAAAATGCAATGGCTGACCCCAGGTCTAACGCCGCAACAGTGTCCTAAAGCAAAGCTAAAAAGGCAATAAAAAGGTACTGGTAACTGTTTGGTGGTTTCAGCGTGGTGTTATTCACTGCAGCTTTCTCCAATCTGGTCAAGCAATAACGGCAGATGTTTACTGTGCCAAACTCCGGACAATGATAGCAAGACTCATGAATCAATCTTCACCATTATTGCTCCATGATAACGCGAGACCTCATACAGCACGAAGAACCGTTTTAACTCGACAGGAACTGCAATTAGAAACCATTCGTCACCCTCTGTATTCGCCAGACCTTGCTCCAAAGGACTACCATTTTTTCGTGATTTAGACAATTTTCTACGTGATAAAAAGTTTCCTTCTCAAAGAGGCAGCATAAAATGCTGTCACACAGTTTGTCGAATCTAGATCACCAGAATTCTATCGCAAAGGCATAAATGACCTTCCTACTAGATGGCAGCAATGTATACGATAATAGTGGTAATTATTTTGAATAAATAAATATGTTAGATTAAAAAAAAAAACCTAATTTAAAATTTTCAGTACAAATCGGCAATTTCATACTTTACCCTAGTATTATATATTAATCCTTACAAATATCTTATTTCAAACGATACCTACATAAAAACAACAGTTCTTTTTATTATTCTATATAACATCGCTGTTATTAATCAAAGTTTGTTGGTAATTAATACAGTTACAATTGCTAGAATTTCAATTTTAATGCTTAGTTTATAATTTTTTTCTATAGGAAAAAAAATCAAAAACGTGTTTTGGTTACGTAGTTCATCTCATAAATATGGTCAAGATTAACATATATTTTTTTCGCTGCTCTAAACTGTATAAATTTGACTAAACAACTGTTTACAGAAGCCTATTTTGACTAACTACCGAACCTTAATGTATGGAAATTAAGATGAACAAAAAGCAACTTATTGATTTACTATAACTAATTAAACCTCGACTGTACTCGAAATAAGGTTTTCAATAGTTTATCCCTGACAGACATACACTACATTTAAAATGTTTCCGTGGGTTAATTTCCGTACATAACAAGAGCGCAGCCGCGAACAAAACCTAGTCGCTAATAAAATATCAGTTTTACTAAAATCTTTTTTTGTTAATTTCAGTTTATTCTGACTGAAAATTTTATTACGGGAGTAACGGCTTGACTCATGAATAACAAATGAATCTCGAATCAGTGACGTACGCCTCATATTTTAACACTTTTACTCGAGTATAAATTACATGCAAATAGTTTTAAGCAATAGACAAAAATTTGAACTTAGTAAGAAATGTCAAAGGAAGTAAAGTTAGAATCACTGTCAAGTGGCAAATTTTTTACTTTTGACAGCTCTAACTTCAAACAATTTCTAAACTACTGATTAAAAATTGTATCCTTATACTCAAGATCCATATTTGGCTACTTAATTGTTTATAGATAATTGTGTTAGGGCCGACGAGTAATTTTTTTATTTTGTGTCCAGTCTGAAAGAAAGAATAAAATCCTGATGTTGCAACAGAAATACATTTTAATGCTTATTTGCTGCTGTTTGCTTTATTTTTGTATGTTTAATAGGTCCTTCGTGTAATTTACAGGCAATTTAAATAATTTAAACTCAAGTTACAAAGTATTATTATACGCACCTATTAAATTTACATCACATATGGTTTAAACCCTCATCGTGATTTGTTTTCTTATGATGACGAACCGGGACATCCTGTATGAAATAGTACATTGTGTATTAAGGGCGGTAAATAACGAATTACGATCGAGGCTATAGTAGAAGCCCGAAGTCGAAGACTGAAGGCTTTCTGAGTCCAGGTTCGTAATTCTCGTACCGCCTTTGAAACATACAATGTTCTTCATCACACTTGCGAGTAAATAATTATGAATTATAGCTTTAATACTCAAGTCAGCACAATTACTATTATTACGAAATACGTGAACTTTTTTTTAAGCGGATGGCGGGCTTTATGCCCAAACCACGGAATATACAAATGTTTCGTTAGAAACGTTAAGAGCAAATACTTACGTAGGTATACAGCCGGAGAGAAAAAAATATAATTTCGATGTATTGATACAAAAAACTAACGATTATTAACCATATAGTTCGGTACGGGCCCCCAAAGGGGCTCGACGAACAAACCTCCGCTGGGTTGGTATCGGCCCCGAAAGGGGCTAGCAATTAAGTCATTCGTCATCCTCATAATTTATGCAAATATTTAATTTTCTGAATATCAAATACTATGAGTGTGCGTTAATTAAGAAAGTTGGATAAAAATCTCATATATCAACGCCATTAAAACTTCTGTAAATAGTGCGCAAGTATCATAATTTACCCTTATAAAATTCAAGTGCATAAATACAGTCATCGCCATTTTGACGGCTGTGCTGGTCGAGGCTAAAAATCATAAAAAATGTGGTTTTCGACCATTCGAGCTCTACTATATGGACAATAATCAACTCGTCATTTAATTATGCGGCGAATTCGTCCATAGTTCAATTTAAATAAGCAGTGGTAATGATGAATTTTGAAATCTAAAGTCGACGTTTCGCGCCAATCGTGCGTGTTTACATTTTTATTTTTCACATATAACACACACACGCGTATAGATTCGGTAACAAACATGACAAATATCATTCCAAATATTATAAACCGCATGAAAATGCCCAGATCTTAGCGTTATTTACTAATACGGGACCAATAACACATAATATTCATTACCACCGCTCAATTTGTATTTTGAAATAGACGACCATTTTTTTTTTTAATTATTGTGATGTGTGAAAGCGATTATTCCAATCGATTTTTTTTTGTAATCTTCGATCAACTCGAGTAATTAAATTGAGAAATGTAAGAAATCGATTGATGAAAATTAAAATAAATTTATTTTAAGCGTAAAATACAGTAAATATCTATTATAATGTTTTTAGGCTTTTATAATGGTAATCTTAATTGTTTACGTACATTCCGACCCAACAATAAACAGCACGGACTGATATTATGACTAAATTCGCGCCAATTTTTTTATCCATCTCAAAATTTAAATTTGGAATTTTTCGCTGTTCCAATTTATATTGTAGGCATTTAAATTTTACTATTATAGTTATTTTATTGGGAATATTGTTTTGAACTATCTGAAGATTGGAAGAATGCACAGGATCTCGGTAGGAATAGTAAAAAAATAATTATGTAGTTTGACTATGGTAAGGAGATTGGGTTGGTTTAATGGGTATTTACTCTTTACTTTATTTATCAGCCTGTTCTGTCCCACTGCGGGTAGAGGCCTGCCCATGTCTTTCCAATTTAGTTTATCTTTTGCCTTCACAGTTCAATACTTTTAATCGACAATATTTTTTATACTTAGGGATAGCTACCCCAAAAATGAAAAAGAAAACATTTTAAACAAAACTATCCAAAGTATACGGTAACTCTCGAGTAAGAGTCTTACTCGTATATTTTGTAGACTCTT
Organism: Cerastis rubricosa; assembly: GCA_949152445.1. Lineage (NCBI taxonomy): Eukaryota > Metazoa > Arthropoda > Insecta > Lepidoptera > Noctuidae > Cerastis > Cerastis rubricosa. Next base: position 16,716,146 of record OX424523.1, on the reverse strand, counting down.
GATGGTTCTGGTTCATATCTATTATTGTTCATGGCTTCATTCAAGTGACTCGGTCCTCGGCCTTTGATGAGTAACCTGAAAATGGCAGATTTAAAAAAAACGTGTGTGTCTCGGGACGCTCGACAGAAGTGATAACTTAAACTAATCTAAGCCTGCTGCCGTATGCGTAAGAGAAAGGGAAGGCACACAGAGTGGTGCCGTAACACGTTACATTACGAAACGGTTTACCCTCCAGGTACCCTCCCGTAAGAAGTTATTACTTCAAAACTAGACAGTGAACCGCTTTGAAATAATAAACTAATGTTCCTTGAAACAGCTTATGAATTGCCGATTGTCAACCATCATCATTAACTGTTGGGGTCGGCTTCCACAGTCTACCCAGATACAGCTGCATAACCGTATTTTAAATGGAGCGACTTGTGACTGCCTATCTGACCTCCTCAAACCAGTTAGTACCGGGTAGTACGATATCCCTTGGTAAGACTGGCTGTCATACTTTCGGGCCAATGACTAGCTGTAACATAACAATAACCCCATCATACGATACACAATCTTGGAAGAATAAATAGAATTTATCTTGTTGGGTCATAATAATTATTTACTATGCCTTCCAAGATCCTGGGCATTCTTTAACCAACCTTCAGATATTATTATAAAATTCTTAAAATGTTATCTAGTAAAAATAAAACACTTATTATAAATAATGAGAATTGCGAGCGCATTCTTTATTTAAATTTTTAAATTGAAAAAAATCGTCGGGAATCATGCCTAATCATTAAAATGTTGACTTGTTTTTTTTTGGGATTAGGTACTGTCTTCTGTCGTTCTTAAATTAGTAATAAATCTCCTTCCCATGAAGTCAACGTTCAAGTCAATTAATTATAGGATGCTTAATTTTGATCTTATAATTACTTAATGAAATTATTAAAAAAGATAGGTTAATAAGACCAAAATCAAAATTAAATAATTATTTAAAATTATACTTAAGAGTTTTTATTCAGTCTCAACTCTTTTTTTTCAAACTCGATTTAATTGCGATTATCGATTAGGCTGAATGCAACTAATTAATCGTAAATAAGAAACCTGGGTTTTCGGTCAGCACTAAGAAGTGTTATGTTACAACATAGTTTTCAGTAATATTTGTCTAGACTTTGATTTGGTTTTTATATGAAATTGTGTGTGAATAATGGCAAAAATAAGAACTCAGATAGAATGTTACTGTTTTTATTTTGCCCTTTCGAATTGTTTTAGCAAACGATAAGCATGCCTATGTACATTATTTCCAGCGCCTATAAGGTACCTACTTTTTGGAAGGGTGTAGTAATATGTATTTTACGCATATTTGGCAATAGACTGACTCCGTTTTACCGACCTCAACACGATACTGAAGATATTAACCTCAAATTTATCGTATGTAACGGATCCCGTGACATATTTTTCACAGTAAAATCGAACGCTGAAAGTTGATGAAAATTTCGTGAAATTCATGACAATTCGCATCACCCCGCCGATTCAGCTGATGTGTCATGTGTCAAAATCTTGTCGGGCATAGTGGTTAAGAATATTAGTTGAGTATTTAAGTAACATGTAGCGAGATTGCAATGAAATTCCTGTTTAGATAACATTTTATGTCAATTTTTCAATTACGTGTAAATTTCTTGTTTGAACTTGCATGACCTGTGTGCTGCGCAATAAATTTAATAAATTACTTACCGACCTTGGCTTTCATGACAAAAATAAAAGCTCGAGGGTTTTATATGGGGCATTATAGCCAAGTTAAGCTGTATGTTTAGATACTGTTTACGTGCAAGAGTGATGAAAAAAATATTGTCAAATTTTCCATGTGATTTTGGTGAGGAATTGGAACAATAACGAGTTGGGCCTAACTCCCTTAAATCTTTAACCACAACTGTGTTACAAAGTTATTACTTTGACAACAAAATAACGCCGGCGCATCTGTTCCGTTTCGCTACAACAACATGAATCACAATTAAAGGGCATTTTCAAAAACACCACACAACGGGTAAGTACATACAAACGGAAATCCTTTGTGTTTTTCTTTTAAACAAGTTCTTTCACCATTTACGAAAATATAAGTAGATACATTTCATCACATCTTATTTCAAATTGAGTTAAAAAAACGTTGAAATTTATACTTTATGACATAATTACTAATGGTGCGTACTTCCTATTGTACCTATAATACTTGTGCCGATAATTTTGGCCAAATAGAAGCTGTCCGATACCACCAGTTATTTCAAAGTTTGACAAAGATGCTCACCTAAGTGTCTGGTTGCCCCATAACTTTAGAAACTAATCAAGATGGCGCTGGATCAGTGTTACGTTAGGGCTGCCATACGACCCGGTAAACCAGAACATACCCCGGTTAATAAATCAGCTGCCCCTGTTCTGCTGGTTGGCCTATCAGAACAGAATCGTGAAATGTTACGTTCCCTCCACTCGTGTTATTGTTAAAGACGCTGCTTGAACTGCTAGCTTACTAGCACCAAACTGGAACGGTTCATTCCCCTTCTGTTAAAAACAAACCCTGGCTACGCATCTTCTAAGTAGTTAATAAAATTTACCTGTGTTTGCGCTAAAACCTGGCGACAGAAAATCTCTTTTAAAAAATCCTTCCAAAAATATATCTTGCACACTTCATCATCTATAGATTATTCAAAGCTATCCCTTTAACAAAACTCCTAGTTGGCGTTTCAACATTAGAGCACCCCTACATTGACTGCATACTTTTTACAATATAGGAATAGACAAAGAAAAACTGGTATTCAGCAGTCTCCGGTAAGAGAGGAAACTGTCTAAATTGTGAGAGGAAAATGATGATTGTGCGAATACAAAGAGAAACGTCTGGTAGATTCCAAAATATAAAATTCGTACTATTGAAAGCAATCTACCCCAGAACTGCGCCCCAAGAACTCCGAAAACTAACTAAAAGATGAGCTGACAGATCACATAATTTGAATAACTATCACTCGTATCGGCGAATAGTTCTCGAACACCAAGCGAGTGAGCACACAAGGGAACATAATATAAAACTTCTAACGAAGTGCAATATAACCGCTGCATCCTCACAGCTCGTGATACCCTACAGTACATTACATACAGCTGTCTCGCAGTCGCACTTGACCACTTTGATTCCAAGCATCGACTGTCGAGACACAACAAGATCTATTTTGAGCTTTTAAATTGATTCGTGCTTCAGAAATTATTATTTCTGTCATACTGATTGAAGTAACGCACATGGTTTGCGTTGTGTGTATTTAATCAACCTGTAATATATATAAGCATTTTGGAAATAAATAAATAATAATAATAATAAATATTTGATTTAGAAAATCCTTCGTATTTACAAGCTAACGTATTTGTTGGTGAAATGCAACCGAAAGCGAATCTAGAGCTTATTAATTAGCTGAGCTTACTAAGCTAATAAATAAGTACTTAATACGAAATGAGGATTAGCAGAATGCAATGTGCAACGTCTTATCGAATTTCCACCATGCCTGAGCTGCAAAGATGCAGCGCTCCAGAATATTGCACGTATGGATGCAATATTACATCTTTAAGTGTATTTGAGACAATAGAGATCAAAAAGTAATCTATGTAAAGGTTTGTGGTAAAATTTGGCCTGGGTGTGCAGAAATTACATTAGTTTTTGGGTTAGTACCCAAAAACTAATATAATGTAATAACTTCTAAATAATGAATAGAAAGTTTAAAGTTTAAAAATTAAACAAGAACAGAGTTCCAAGGGTACAAGGACCCGAATAGTAGGATCAAAAACTGGCAACTAATTTTCTACTTCACTATCAAAGAGAGCTTTTTCTTAATGGAAGATAAACTCTTCCTCTAATACCTCTTCCTCCAAAGTATTAACTTATATTATAAGTTATTTCGCCTTCAAGTTCTTAAGTTATTAAAAAACTAAGCTTGTCATATTCTTGTTCTCGTTGCAACAACTTTTAGTTTAGTCAATCGTGAAGATATAAAAGTAGCTAGTTTTTGACCGAAAATATTGAGGATATACATTAAAACACTCCATTTTATTAAGCTCATCTTTGAATTTTGGACTATACGCATCAAAACAAGTGGCCATGTCGCTAATTTTCATACACATTCAGTTGACCAGCCGCCGACGGCTTCGGTTCAGTGCAAAATCATTTTGCACAAAAATATCCCCACGAGTGTCACCAAGACTTAATAGAAAGTATACTAAATTAACCTATTTTCATACCGGAAGACTGAGAAATAATAATGATGTTTGTTTGTCTGAAGTGCATTGTCTTTTTTTTGGGATCACACTATTCCCACAACACTGAAACTCCTGAAAGCCAGAATCAACTGTGGCGTCTACCAGATAAGCGCCTAGACACAATTCAATTGTCTTTGATCCCGCAAGAAGTGCAGCTTCTATAAACATTTAATGAGTTTAAATAATAAATAGCTAAATCAGTTTAAATTAGTGTACGCGCAAACATGCTGAATAATTTTGAATACTCGAGCTTTTGCCAGCCATTACCTTGTAAGACGAGAAGCACCTCGATATAACTATCGAAAAATCAAAATCAAAATATTTTATTTTACATAGGCCTACATGGGCACGAAGAATGTTATACTAGGAATCGTAGAATGTTATACTAGGAGAGCAGCGGTGGCGCAGTGATGGCAGACGAGCAGTAAGCCGTGGATTCGAAACCCAGGCAGGCGCATTAGTATGTGTAATTTATTTCATCACCGCTGCCCTCAAAAACGGGGAAGGAAAACATCGTGAGGAAACCGGCATGTCCTAGAACTAAAAATTCGAAGACATGTTACATCTACCAACCCGCACTGGGCCCACGTGATGGATTACAGCCCACTCTCTCTCATAGAGAGGAGGGTTGTGTCCCAGCAGTGGGAACATTATAGGCTGATGATGATGATGATGTTAAACTAGACTAACTGCATCAAATAGCCTGAGAAGATACTGAAAGTACTTCCGGTACTTCCTGGGCCGTTAGCACCCCGCTGCGTTTTGAGCATGATCAGGCAATAAAAATGAAGATGAATTACCGTTCTCCTGCCCTACTCCTAATTTATTTGGAGTAGGAGCAACATGTCTTCTTCTTCCATACTTCTCTATCACGCCATATCATTCTTCACGCAGTCCATGCATAGTTTCTTGGGTCTTCTCTTACTCTTATAGCCATCTACTTTTAAACTCAAGTACGTAGAATGATTTAAGGTATCGTATCCGTTACAGGTACTAAAAGTATTCCTATTTATAAGTACGTGAGTACTGGTTAACAGAAGTGAAGGCCCCAGGTCAGTGCGCTGTATGCAATGCACATTAGATAGAATAACATTGTTATTGTTAATATCGTATTACTTAGCTTTCGACATTCTTTTGTTGTTACTGCTAATTTCATATCTTACATACTTGTTTTAGATAATTTAGTAATTGTGGGGAAGGTCTTAAAGATTTTTCGCGTCATTATAAAAAATATACGCGGTAACGTATTTTCACCACATTTTTGATTTAATTTTAGACGTATTCGAAAAGTGCGTTTTCAAATATGACGTTTTCTTCTATTAAATTTGGCTTTTGAGATAAAAGAGTTGACATTAACTGAGAAGGAGGATGAAAGACGTTTTTCCGTGTCCACGCCATTTTACATTTCTAGTTTTATATTTACGATTAACAAATCAATTATAACTGTATGGTATCATTAGATTCTGTAGGTAGGTATTGGTATCATTACTTGAATATGTTATTATTACATTAGGTCAAGAACGTATCAGATCAAGTACATAAAAACTTATAGCAAAGCAGTCTCCCGACGGCATATTAGAACAGCATCAATACAATTTTGGCAGGATTAACTGAGCCTCTACATTGTATGAGCGTGGCTAATAATATAAGTCAGAATCATTTCATGCGAAACGACAATATTATTATTTGATTTCATTAAACTAAACAAATATTTCCTGAAAAATCCTTTTCTAATAATCCTGCAGTTGATCTGTCTAGCGGATTGTTTGCAAATTTTTAACGGAACTTGAGAAAATTCCGTAGCGATTAGCTACCAGTTAACACTGTTCCACGATCTTAGGTCTTAATTCTGTTGCCATAATGTCTTAATTACTTCATCAAGTAATAAGTAGAGATAAATAAACAATGATGACGATTATTCCATTAGCTATAAATAACCTATTCATCTTTGCCCATTAATTTAGTTAAGTAATTAGCTCAACATTCCCCACAGGGTCGCAAAAAAAGTTTTGAAAACTTGAAAACTTTTCCGATCTCACTTTTAACAATTTTCACTAAGCCCAAGGAAAAAACATCCATTGACACTCGCTTACCCTCGAGGCGGGAAGTGTAGCGCCATGGCGGCTGCTGTGGCTGCTGCGGGTGGCAGGTAGGGCTGCGCCTGCGGCGGCAGCGGACTGCGGAACCCACGCATCACACGCGGCCCCGGCCCGGGCGGCCGGCAAGAGGGGTTGGTCGCGTAGTGGTACGAACCCAGTATGTTCATCGGGCAGTCGAGGTCAGGTAAGGACCACTCAGCCATGGAGAAGACAGACTACTGCGCAAGACGTAGACGCGTGCATCGGGCGAGGCAGCGAGCGCACACTGACGCCCCGCCACGCTTCTCCCGCCCGCGCCACCGTTGCAACGCATAAACAAACTGCAAATCCTTTATCTGGCCGCTTCACGGCACTCGGCGATGTACGTCGTTAGTCGACTACTGATAAAGGGCAGTCTTGAGCAGCGTTCACACTCAACTAATTAATCACTATGCAACTACCACTATCCTTGCGATTCGATAATTAGAAAGTCAACGACTAATTAGAAAAGGTTTAACATTTCCTTTCGTTACATTTTGTTTACGTTATTACGCAGTTTTTGCGAGTGCGATAATAGTTTTCGTCACAGTTTTACGGTTAGTGTAGTAATCATGTTTAGCATCGTTTGTGTATATTGTACACAGACCACATTTTGACGTATAAACGTAGCTTGTTATGGTACCTTATAATAAATGCAACAACGGAGCGGGATTATCATTGGCTGGATAGTGCGCACATATTAGCAGTTATGATGACCTTGAGCGCGCGCGTCTTGTAGGAATACAGACACACTTACCTTAGATTGGTTTAAGCTAAAGTGACATGACTGACTGAGATTATAACAAAGTTGCGGAACGAAAACACGCCTTGTTTACTCATAAATCTGCTGTCGCGGAGTATTAGATAGGTATGTAGTGCTGATATCAGCCTGTAAACGTTTACCGCTGAACGTTGGCCTCCAACCTACACGCCCCACGCTGCACTGTGCACACCGCGCCAGTGCGCCAGACATCTACACAATTGCCGCCAACATCGACGGGGAATAGTGCCATTACTGCCGCTAGTACTAGCAGACTGTTCAATTAGTCATTGCATGTGGGCACTGCTATACCTTTATATACAGAAATCTTTAGTCTAGAAGATGTTAACTCTACCATACACAGAGGGTGGTCTGTTAGTTACGTTGTAATAAGATAGGAATAATAACTTGACTTATTATTAGCAATCATTGTTGTGCTGTATAGAAAATGTATTTTAAAGAAGCTGAACAGAAGAAATTGTTGTTGGTTACTGTTTTTGACTCTATCACATGCAGTTAGGGTTTCTTGTCATTTATTAGCCTGAGGTTATCAGCTTGATTCAATTACTATGCGTAGAACGCAGATGAGAACGGCAAATATTTAAAAATGAACAAGTAAGTAATTCGTTGCATTTTTTATCTATACTTTTGTACATTAGTAGTTTCCTGTAAACGTTGATACAGGAATACACACATACATGTGCACACTGTAGGTACCTTCTGTTTTATGTGAAAACTGACAAGTGAATGACATGAGCCATAATCTGCGAATACCAATCTGTTTGCAAAGCGAGATCTCTTTATCAGAGACCAGAGAATTAAGAAGTCTGTTAGTGATCTGTCTGGTGATACTAGTGGTGGTGATTTTTTTTTAAACTTATCCCTTGCAAAGCTAGCTTTGCAAGTTAAAGTATTATTAACATTAAAGTATTATTCTATTCTATTCTAGTATAATAATACTTTAATGTACAGTCTCCAAAGGAGATAAGTAACCAGTTTCACATACTAGTAGTATGAGAATCTGGTTACTTTACGTTGTTACTGGCCCTTGGGAGACTGTACACCAAGATTGAAACATAACGGTTTTACAATACTGCTAATTTTAAGATAGTGTTTAGATTTTCATAGTTCAATAGTTTATTTACCTATTGATTTAATTTTTTTGTTGTTTATTTTGTTTTTGTGGTAAGTACACCATGCGTATAAGACGGCCGTGAGTTAGAGATTGCTCAATATATTTTGTTAATAGAAACCTGCACATTGTTGGTTGGGTTTATTGCGAACATTTCTGCACAATCGTCAATACATACAGAAAAAATATAAAAAGCTGTGGTTTGGGACTTTTGACTTACGTTCTCATATAGTATACAGTATAACACGGCCACACTTTGAATACATCTCCGTTCAATGAAAGATCCACATGAACTGGTTTTGTATTGCTTCATTGGTCGCTGTTAGAAGATCCGGGTATACCCGGTTCATTTGAGGTATTTGCGGAACCGGTTTCGGAACGAGCAAACCCGGTTACACCGGTTCTTTAAAAAAAACAAAAAATTTCACATTGTTCTTAAGATTTCAAATACGCGACAGTGATTCACGTTTTTACAAGCTGGCAACGTCAACGTTGCATGCACTTGTCTCGCTGCTCGAGGGTAGATAGTGGTACGAGGTAGAATAGGCCTATGGATTCCTAGATCCTTGGCAACTTTTTATCTTGTTCTACGTTTTGTGTTAAGCAACGACTTATTGTCGGGCCTACGATGTCCTCCCATACATAAGTACCAACGGTGTAACAGAAATATTGTAAAACCAAATATATAATTAAATTAAATTTAAAAGAGTTACCATGGAGTTTCTTGCTGGTTCTTCTCCATAGGCAACGATCAATCGGAACCGAGCACCTTTTTGTCGACGTTTTATAAGTGCCCATGTAGGCCTATGTAAAAGAAAAATATTTTGATTTGATTTGATATATCAGGAAAAATAATTAAAAAGAAAATTGCTATGGGTGCTGTGACTGTGGTGGGTCTTTATTAATCTTCTTCTTTTCTTATAGTTACTAAAACACTTTATATTTTTGTATTATCTAATGACTTGGGAGAAGTAACTTGATGACGTAATGACGTAACCTGCTGAGGATAATAGTACATTACTGCCGCGGTCTATAATGACTACTTTGCTGGTCGCGCTGATTATAGCCGACAGCGCAGCGTAGCGCAGCTCCAGGCCGACACAACGCGGTCAGCGTGCAGCACTTGATGGACGAGCTGAGATAATGGCCGAGACCGTAGGTCGAGGCCTTTACAGCGAGGACAGCAAGGGCTGCAATGATGGCCAAGCTGAAAGGCCTAGAGCGTAGCTAGGCTAGCTCGAGGCAATCATAGCGGGACCAGCGAAGCAGTCATTGTTGGCCAAGGTTTGTATAGTGCTTTACTCAAAAATGCAAGTACCTAATCTAAATAAAATCAGCAAGTAATTTAAATAAAAAATGTATTGATTAAAATTTTCGCTGATCCGCGCTTTTGTTACATCATTGTTTTTTTTTTTTTCGAGCAATGGTAATTGGAACTATACAGCCTCATATGGAATAAAAATCTTTTTGTACCTATCTCCATAGATACAAACAGCTGTGTTCTAAATAAAATATTTTTGGATTTGATTTTTTAAAACGTTGAAACGTCAAAATAGCGGCCGGCAAAACATTGCCGGCCTGTTAGAGCGGCCAGCAAAACTTTGCCGGCCGCTCCTTGAAACAGTACGGCAAGGTCGACTTTGCTCAAACAAGGTTGTCAAAATAATGACCACATTACATGCATTTTTGAGTAAAATACTATAACAGACTTTCTTTCGTTATTGTGTGTATTATAATATATTATGATGTTTTGCATCCTCGTCAAATTCAAGGAGGTAACTATACTAATGATTTTCGACCCGAATATATAAAAGTATGAAAGTTTGGGAGAAAGTAATAGAGAAAAGATTGCGAGAGGAGAGTGAGATTAGCCAAAATCAGTTTCGATTTATGCCAGGTCGAGGAACAATGGATGCCACTTTAGCACTCCGCCAATTAGGTGAGAAGTACAGACGTGCGCACAAGAACTTGCATATGGTGTTCATTGATCTAGAGAAAGCGTATGATAGGGTACCTCGGGAAGTGTTATGGTGGACCTTGAAAAAGAAAGGTATGCCTGGGAAGTATGTAGAGTTAATTCGTGCTATGTACAGCCAATCTTGTACCTACATCCGGTCAGCTGCTGGCAACACCGACGAGTTCAGTGTGGCTGTAGGTTTGCATCAAGGGTCGGCTTTGAGTCCTTACCTCTTCCTGCTAATTATGGACGCTTTGACGTCGGATATACAGGAAGAGGCACCCTGGTGCATGCTGTTCGCCGACGACATTGTTCTTGTTAGTGAAGATGGACCAGAGATCCAGAGCAGATTGGAGAAATGGCAACAGAATCTGGAGAATATTACTAGCCTGAAAATCAGCAGAACTAAAACCGAATATATGTTCTGCGATTTCGGCGGTCTCTCCAGTCCTGGAGTCTTATCGCTAGATGGCGCGTTTCTTACTGTCTGCTCCGACTTTCGGTATCTCGGTTCACTCGTGCAAAGCGATGGCGAAATAGATCGTAGTGTTAAGCACAGAATAAACATTGGATGGATGAAATGGCGGCAGGTCACGGGGACTTTCTGCGACTCCCGCATTCCCCTTAAACTTAAGGGGAAGATTTATAAAACAATTGTAAGACCTGCTGTCTTGTATGGATCAGAATGTTGGGCTACAAAAGGTATGAATGAGAGGCATTTGCAAGTGGCTGAGATGAGAATGTTAAGGTTGATGTGTGGTGTTACGCGAATGGATAAACTGAACTGAATAGTTACAAACAATCTCAAACGTTTATTCGATAATTTCTTACTCCCTAAACCACGTTAAGGGGGTTATTCTGAAATACTGACAAATTTAAACAACAACAAAGCAGCGTTTATTAATAACTAACTAGGTACCGTCATCATCATCATCAGCCTATAATGTTCCCACTGCTGGGACACAGGCCTCCTCTCTATGAGAGGGAGTGGGCTGTAATCCACCACGCGGGCCCAGTGCGGGTTGGTACCGTAATTTACATTAATTATTTACGAGTATGTCTTTTTCATCACACTTGCACGTAAACAGTATCTAAACATACACGTTAACTAGGCCGCAATGCCCCATATAAAATCGAGCCTCGAGCTTTTTTTGCCATAAAACCCTAGGGCGGTAAGTAATTTTTTTTTTATTTATAGCACCACATTGGTCATGCAAGTTCAAGCAGGGAGTTTTCACGCAATTGAAAAATTGTCTTAAAATGTTATCTAAACAGGAATTTTAGTGGAATCTCGCTACATGTTACTTAAATACTCAACGAATGTTTTAATCGATAGTTTTTTGTATCAAAACGTCGAAATTATTTTATTTTTTTTAGACACCGTCATGGCTATATGCCTACGTAAGTATTTGCCCTTAACGTTTCTGAACGAAACATCTGTATAATCTGTGGTGTAGGTGAGGCCCGCCATCCGCTTAAAAAAGTTCACGTATTTCGTAATAATATTGTGCTGACGTGTACATTAAAGCTATAGTTCATAATTATTTACTCGCAAATGTGATGAAAAACATTGTATGTTTCACGGGCGGTACGGGAATTACGAACCTCGACTCAGAAAGCCCTCAGTCTTCGACTTCGGGGTTCTACTAGAGCCTCGATCGTTATTCCTTACTTACCGCCCTTAATACACAATGTACTATTATTTCATGTTCCAAGTAATAATTGCTTACCCTGACAAATTTTTCTACGATGTATTCAAATCCTGAACGTGAATTTTATCCGCCGGAACGGGAGGAACCGGTTCCGCCGGTTCTTACTACTTAAAGGACCCGGTTCTCAAAAAATTGGAACCGCATCCAGTTCTGCATGCCTTAATCTCCGTGCGTACATAATGTTGACATAACGCCGAGAACACATATCTTTCTACACAATAGGTTCAGTTCGAAACAACCAGAGTTTGCGTTTAATTCTATTGTCAATTTTCATAAACAAATATTGCAAATGTTGTTCCTAAACCATCAATTTACGCTAAATTAGCAATGACAAAGGATACGTTAGTATTACAGCTGTGATGTATGTACCTAATGAATGTTTGGTGAATTATTATTTTACTGGCAAAACAGTCAGAGAAAGAAAGTTTAGTTTATTTATTCATAATTATCAAAATTACATGTCAAGTTTAGCAAAAAAATAAATAAAAGCACAAATCATTGAAGGTGCATAAAATACAAATTATCTAACATTAAGAATGAAACTACAAATTATCATACATTAAGAATTACTCGAGAAATACAATAACAATACAGACTAATCGTTTGTCAACAAAAAGTAAAAATAAAAAGTAATTAAATCAATTACCTGAAACCATTCTCTTACGTCATTTAATGGTTAAGTACATAGTATAAAACAAAGTCGCTTCCCGCTTTCTGTCCCTATGTATGCTTAGATCTTGAAAACTACGTGACAAATGATGCGGTTTAGTTTGAATAGATAGAATGATTCAAGGGAAAGTTAAGTTAAGGGGGGTTTAGGTGTATAATTTATTAAGGTTTGCGGATGAAGTCGCGGGCAGGAAGCAGAAAGGTTAATAATAAGTGGTCCAAATTCGAGCAGCTGCAGTGTTCCAAGGCTGACAAACTGGTTGAGTGGAACACGAAATTATCGATTAAGAGCACAGTGAAAGGATGGGGAGTGCACAATAGTGCAACGGTCATGTTAAGTACAACTTAGGTCAGATCGCCTTGACCTTCGCTGCGAATTACCCCAACCCTTTTATTCGAGCGAAATGTATTCGCATAATCACAGTTTTGGCTGTAAGTCACAGCTAACAGCTGTGACTTACAGCCAAAACTGTGATTATTGAACATTAAAAATTAATAGCTAAAGCATGTTATTCAAGTAATCAGTTCAAAAGTTCAAAAGTTCTGTCTTAAGGTTGCACAAGTCGACGGCTCGAACTCATTGGGGGGCGTGGCTAATGTGGATGCTATTTAGTAAAGTTTTTAATTTATTTACTTAAATTTAATTAGTATTCATTTATCTTATTTTTATTTAGTTATTTATTTAGTGAAATTTACGACGATTTATAACGAAAGTGAGCGCGTAAAATTACATAATTTAATTTTTGGCCGTATAGAAATTATGAGAAAACTACTGGATGTAACTACACAAAATAAATTAACTGAACTTTTGAATAAATTATATATCCCTGTACGGTTTCACTTTTTCCATTTTCATACTACATTATTTACGCCCAAAGATGAGTTAAAATTAGTGTTGAAATATGAAAGTTTCGACGCTCATAACTTCCAAACCAATACTTTTTTTTTCAATTCTGCTTCCATACAGGGCTAGGAAAAAACCAACACTGTCAAACAAACGATTAATCACCATACTATGTTTATAAGTACGCATGGAAGAATGACCGACTTGTGTACCCTTAACGATACATTTTGTATGTTTGAGCTATCCTTCAAAAGTTTAAATATACATGGTAAGGTCCAACAGATTCCGGCAGTAAACACAAACTATCATGTCACTAAATGACTCAGGTTTTTTATAGTTACCCACAGTAAAAAGTAGTATTTGGTTCAATATATTTTCCCTTTATTTCGATCCATTTTTGTTCGGATATTAATCCTTACTTTTATAGTTGAAGTCGGAGGCGTTGGTTTGGACTTTACTGATAAGTACGCGTCCCTGTTCGGTAGTCGCAGTTATATTTTCTTGATTTTTCAGTCTAGGAACTGGAACTACGACTAGTTTTAAATAAAACAACCAATTCGTCGCCTGTTAAAGCAGCCACGAGTGGACTGATCGACGCTTAATACTGAACTAGATAATACAGCGAATGTAAAAAGAATAGTTAGAGTAAAATATATGAACAGGTCATTAAGTAACATTGAAAAAGTGTCAATGTGATTTATTTCCGCCACGTATTTTTAATCGCGCTCAAAATATGAAAATGAATAGTCAGTCATTCCAAAAAATCAACTCATCATAACAAAAAACAGTGTTGACTAAGCAACAAAAACATTGGAGAAGAAAATAAAAGCAGAGAGAAGCGCGTGTAAAATGACTAAAAGGGGCCAACAACATTTTTAATTGCAATCACGCAGAAACTTTTCCTGGCTACGAAATTCAAAGTCATGTAATTGGGCCGAGCCAGCTGCCCTTTGCCAGGCTCTGTTTCAAAAAATTCAGACTGCCCTTTAAAAAGTAAAACATGTAAAAAGAGCGCACGACTAGGAATTAATCTCAGATTGACTAATGACGATTTCTGTCGTCCATGTGCCAAGCCTTTTCGCATTTTTTTTAGGGATGACTTCCAGGTTATTCGAATGCAGGCAGCCGAGTACCGTCTTCCTAAAATATTTAATTTTTATTTTTGTAAAGGTTCTTTTTTATTTACCTATTGTTTGTGAATGTGTGGACATTATAGGCTTTTTTTTTGCTTTATCTTTTTCTATGTTTTGTAGTAAGCAACGACTTAATGTCGGGCCTACGCTGTCCTCCCATACTTAAGTACTAACCGCTGTAACATACAAATATTGTAAAACCAAATTTTAAAAGAGTAAACCATGCAGTTTCTTGCCGATTCTTCTCCATAGGAAACGACCATCCCGAACCGTGCACCTTTTGCCGACGTTTTATAAGTGCCCATGTAGGCCTATGTAAAATAAAATGTTTCGATTTTAATTCACGAAAATGACAGCCACCTTTCGGAACACGGAAAGCACGTAAAACCGTTGTTACTTGTTCTCATTTTCTCAAAAGACAGTCACCCTCGAACCTCGACAGAACCACTTCGGAAAGCGATGATCAATCAAAAGACACAAATATTCAATTAAAATTACGGAACATGCCTAGTTTATTATTATTAAACGATTTGATTTGTCAGTATTTCAAAATACCCCCTTAACGTGGTTTAGGGCATAAGAAATTATTGAATAAACGTTTGAGATTGTTCGTATCAGATATATTTTCCCACTAGCGCCATCTATAGATCAAAGGCTCAAACTGATCTTTTCTCGCTATTTAACAGTTAATTGCTAATATAACACCATAATCCAGTCCCAAAAATTGCATTGACATCGTAAAGAACAAGTTTCCCGGTTTATGTTCTGTAAAAAGCTTAAAATTTAACAAAATCCAAAATGGCGTCACATGTGAGCTACGGTACGTAATTCCACTAACGCCATCTAGAGGTAGCTCGCGAACTATTTTCTGCACTTCGTCAAACAATAATGATGTGGATGGTCCCTTTAGTCCCTTTTGGTAGTCTGGATGAACATGAACATGACATGTCGGGACATGTCAGGTTTTCAACAACAAATTTTCACCGGAAAATTGTTATTTTTTACACAGTGTACTGACATCGGTGAAAGAAAAGATCGTGATGAACCTGACCTGATATTATTAATAACATTATATCACACCTGTAATACCCATAGGGTTAGGCAGAAGTGTACCTAGTAGACACGCTTGTATTATTATTATTATATTAAACAGATACTATGTCTCCTTTAACAACATGAAAATATAAAAATTAATTTACAAGAGATGTACAGAGATTTTTATGGAACCCTTCGTGAGCGAGTTCAACTCGTAATCGCCGGTTTTTTTTTAATTCTTGGACATCTTGGTCTTCTCGAGATGTTTTCCTTTACCATTCTGAGAGCAGTGGTGATGGTGATGGTTCAATACTATGCATGATGGCTCAATACTTTGTAAATGAAAAATTTTCATGTGGTCCCCCACACATAAATTTTTCAGTTCAGAATGATCCGGTCGGTGTCCCTTACACCTCGTATAGTTACACTGGAAATGTATTTTAAGCAAACAAGAATGTCTGGATGAATTGATTTTCGTGTTTGGTCAAGAAGCAACTGCCTTGAGGACTACATAACGCTGGTATCTGCAATTCAAGCGAGGGGAATTTCGACTCGACTATGATCCTACTTAAAGTCACCTAAAGGGCTATGGAGACGGCTATACTCGGAGTTTCTTTGCGTGATCTGATCAGAAATGAGGACTTTCGCAAGAGAACCTAGGTTACCGACGTAGCCCAAAGAAAAGAATTGCCAAACATAAGTGACAGTGGGCAAGGCACATTGCTCGCAGAACGGATGGGCGATAGGTCGGAAGGTTGCGGGGATCCGCTGGATGCAAGTCGGACGGGACCGGCCAATGTGGCGACACTTGGGGAGGCCTATGTCCAGCAGTGGACGTCTCTCGGCTGAAATGATGATGATCCTACGCCAGGTAAATCCGTCGAAGCGAAAATTAATGAATGAAATACGAGGAAATAGGCCTCTAAACCTACCTGCAATTAGTGGAGCTTTTGAGCATTCCTGTGCTTTGATACATAAAATTGTGACTGACCATTTACATGCAAAAAAGCTTTGTGGACAGGATTGATGATGGTCAGGAGTCAAGGACCTTACTTCGCATATTTCCCACGACAATACTTATGAACTCCCTTTCATCCGAAAGTCCCGACAGGATTGGAAAGAAGACGGTGCGCATTTCTACTTTGCACTGAAAAAAGCGGCTTAGTACCCGCTTTTTTCAGTGCCGCGAGGCCACATGCTTGATCGCCTTTCAATAAAATAAAAACCTTCTCGAATTATTTTTCCAATAACTTGTAGAGAATCTTTCCACGCGCCTTTGAAAATCTCGTTAGCAATCATTAATGTTTCATTACTTCTGCAAAAAACTAATTGAAAAGGGCTTTCATTACTTTCAACCAGCCCGCGGTAAAAACCTAAGTATTGATTAGTCTGACTGAATGTTCTTTTGAACTTGGTAATACATTGAGAGAGAAAGTACAATCATACATAGGTACGTTCGCTATAATATTATAATAACATCGGAGCAGCTTATTTAGTCGCCTCTTACGACACCCACGAGAAGATATGGGATGGTGATATTCTTTACGTCCGACACCATACAGAGCAACCATAGATGTGTATTAAAGATTAATTAGTGTTGATCAAGCTGCAACGAGAAGGAAAAAAAAATTACTAAAACGTCTGACTCAATAAAACTCTAAAACACCAAAAATAAATTAATCCAAGCGTCGTAGCGTCAGGGGTCCGCTTTTTTTAGTGCTTGCGCTAAGCGGTCTAAGTAACAAAACCAAAAAGACCGCCGTTGTAGAACGACGCTTGGTTTTTTTAGTGTGTAGCATCCGCCCCCCCCCCCCCCGGGCGATGCCCATGGTGACAAGTGACAAGATTTCAAGTTTCGAATCGACCAGACCTGGAAGGTTGTTTATATTCCTTCATCAACTAAAAAAGAGGTACTGATCTAGAGACAAACACACAGATACACACACAGATTCGGAATGTATGACTCTGCGGCCCAGCTTCCCGCGCGTTGCCTCTCGTAATCGCGCTCTGGCCCATTCGTTTCAGTTTGTTCAATTTCAGCGCTTGTTAGAAACCTTCGTCTTCGGCTAAAACTGCGCCTTCTTTAGGCGAAGGTTTTTCTTTTGACTGAAGGTGGCTAAACACGAAGCTTCTTTTGGACACTATTAATTAGGTAGTAAATCAGATAAACTATCAGAATTCCATCTGTACATTGTTACTGATTAATTAAATTAATTTTAATAAGTACAAACACTTTCACGAATCCAAGTTATTTTAGGAGTTGATAGATATTTCATATCTGACTAGTCAGTCTGTTTTAAAAAACACTGTCTGTTCCAGATCACAGTGACAATACTGCAGTTTAGCGTAGGTATATATGATAATGATCATGGATGGTCATTTGACTGTCCAGCCAGTGAATACTTGTGCCAATAAAACTGACAATGCAAAAAAGAATAAGAAAATATCTTACCTCGTTGTAGACACAGTGGACGAATCATCATCCCCTGATAGAGTGGAGATGGGCGACGGCACGCGAGCATCCTCCGAGTCCTCAGGCGACTCTGGTGCCGGTGACTCGGATGCGAGAGACTCGGATGCTAGAGACTCGGATGCCAGTGATTCGGGTGCCAGTGAGTCTGGTGCCTGGAGATAGTCCTGGGTGCAGCGGATCACGCCCGGCTTGTGGCTCTGCGTGTCCGCCATGCCTGCTAGATCTGAGGACAAAGAGTCATATTTGTTAAGCTAGATTTATGGTCAGTGTAACGCCTCATTTACGACCACGGGAGACGCGACTTGCTACGCGCCTGCTTCCCTCGTTTTCTACGCGCGAGTACTATCAGGTCGCAAGTCTGGTCGCGATGACTCGTGCCATGCCGTATGTAACATTTTCCGCTCATGCTGTGAATGGCGACACCACTGGTAGGGCAGAGGAATCTTCTATTATAAAGAGAGTGGAATTGTAAAGGGGCTATTTTATGTATTTTTTTTACACTTTTGTATGTCAACGGTAACTGACCGCGTACGCAATTCGCTGGCGGCGGCTTTAGTGTGTACAACCCATAATCCACTTGGGTCCAGTGCGGTTTGACAGAAATAAATATCATGAAATTTTTGTTGGACGGTTTTTGACCGCTATGCAAGCACAGATTACAATATGATGATCCTGACGGTTTGTATTCAATTGTTTGTTCGTCTTTTTTACGAATGACCAAATACGAGTATCACTACTTGCACCGCCATTTTGAGAGAATAGTGAGGTGTGGAAGTGTGCATGACTCACTGATATCGAACAAGTGTCGAACTTACTGCTTTAACCCAGGCAAAAATACAAAATGATCATCTCCTGACAAAAATAACACCAATGTTACCGGACCATCTGAGCTGGAAATCGAACCAAGGAACTACGCTGACTAATTTAACTCTTCCAAACAACGAGATAATTACCGGATTACCAGTTTACCAGTATTGGGAATAAAATCTATACAAATAAAAAAAGAAAAGTCCTGAGTGACTGACTGACTCATCAACGCCCAGTCCAAACCCTTGGAACTAGAAACTGAAATTTTGCACAAAGATTCCCTTTAAAATGAAGACAAGGAAAATAGAAGGATTTTTCGAAATTCAACCCCAATGGGAGTTTAATAGGGGATGAAAGTTTGTATGAAAATCGGTTCATGAAATTTCATATACAAGCTTCTGGTTAGACATAAATAAAAACTTATTTTAGCGCTTTTGCAATGAGAATCTACCAACACAAATAGTAAGCTATTTGTGTATCTTTATTGAATTGATAAACAAGTATTACAACGTTTTTGGGAATTCCACCCCTCTAGACGACAAAAGACGAGGAAAATTCCTTCATGGGTGTCGTTTCTGTAGTTTTCGGGGTCGCTGACAACTTAAATGAGCGCAAAATGATAATCCAAGATGGCGTCGAGGTTTTTTTGCTGTTTTTCCTCCATGAATGTCTTTTTCGTGGTTTTCATCGGCGCCATCTTATATTTTCATTTTGATCTTATTTTTATTGTCAGCGACCCCGAAAATTTAAAATACATAATATATCGATATCGTCCCCTAGGCCATTGCCCAGGGGAGGATATTGATACATTACATTACATTTGAAACTGTTCTCAATTAAATCAATGCCGGCAATGGCTGTCATTGATTTAATTGAGAACTGTTTCTCACATGGGCAGTTCATGTTGCATGCTCCGGAGTGAGCTCTACGAGTAAAGCCTCGTATTCATGGTAAACATTTGTTTAGCAACAGTTGATCTACGTTGTTGATGAACGGCGACAATGCTGCTAGAAACTTTGTTTAAATCCACACACGCCAGTCTGCGTTAAAATGTTGCCCGAGGAAGTAGTTGTTTTTTTTTATCTCCTTTTGTTCCTGCAATCTGTCTTGTCGACATTAAGCTGGATTTTATGTATGTACAAATATGGCGTGCATGATACAGTATCCAATGATATGTCCATCTAGTATGGCTTCTTTATACTTGTGTTACAGAAGATCTTGAGGAGCACGTCTCTTTAGTCTTATAAATGTGCGATTTGGTTGTTGTTCCATTAAACTTCTTGCCAATTGGTTTGGATGGTTTACAATTCTCTTGCAGTAAGTTAGTAAAGAGTCCTTTATTTCATCTGTTACTGTCTAGATTTTTAGATCACGGTGTAGGTGATTATTTGTAATATACCATGGTGCTCCAGTTATCATACGTATGGTTTTTGATTGGAAGCGTTGTAAAATTTCAGTATTTGATTTGGAGTGCCCCATAACTGCAAAGCATAAGTCCAAACAGGTTTGAGTATACACTTGTATAGAAGGAGTTTGTTTTCCAGTGTAACTTGGGATTTTCTTCTCATTAGCCAATGGATCTTTCTTAGTTGTAAGTCAAGCGCCTCTCTTTTAGTCGTTATATGTTTTTTTTCCAGGTAAGTCGTCTGTCTATAAGTAGACTCCTAAGTATCGAACCTCATCTGCCTGGGGTATCTTTATTTGATTTAGTTCAACTTCTGGACACGTTTGTCTTCTTAAAGAGAAGGTTATTTGGACTGATTTAGCTTTATTTGCCTTTATACGCCAGTCTTTCAGCCAGTTCGAGATATCATTTAGATTTAGTTGTAATTTCGTCGATGCTCCAGCATCGTGTGTTGTGCATAATTTTATCGTTGCTCCACACTACCGCCATGTTTATAAACAGTTGGAAACACGTCCACACACGTCAACATTTGTTATGTTGATAAACTGATGTTTTCGCTCAAAATCAAAATCAAAAGTCATTTATTCAAATTAGGCTGATAATCAGCATTTTTTGAACGTCAAAATTACAAGAGACAGTCCCCCAAAACGCCCGCCCTTCGCCACTTCCTAGTGTTTTAACTGGGAAGAAGAAGTAGCGGAACAAACTCCCCAGCAACACATCTGTCTGTTAGGTTAGAAGAACCAGATTCTACACAATAGTGTTCATATAAACAAAGAATCTATAGTCCGGGGAATTTACGCTGAATATTAGGCTAACTTTGCATTAATTAAAAACAGCGATTTTTTCATTGAATGTGTAGGGTATGGACAGGAGAGTATTTAGCTGTATCCCGCGAAAAGTTCACCTCCGCGTATATGTTTTTTTTTAAAAAAACGTCTAATATGTATTTAACTTGGTGGAAAAAAATATAAACAGGTATGTTTATTTGGAGTATTTGTAGAACAATTTGAGTACTACAAGTAGGTCAGAAAATTAAACATTTTCGTCCACGGAACATTCGTTTTTTTTTAAATCTTATTATTTGCCTTCGTACTTAAGGTAAAAATATTAACAGGACAAAAATAGTGTTAAAATGATTTATGTCACCATGTCTAACTATTATTTATTTATTTATTTAATTGGATCTCCAACAAAGAATACACATATACAATGTAGGTCACAATCATACAAACGGTTCTTTTACGTGTGTTCCTTCAATTATAGGAGACCACAGCATGCACATATATCTAGGTGTTTACAGAGAGATTAGAAAAAATAAAAATATTTAACATAAAGGGAAAAATAATAGCAAAAGGAAATCGAAAAACAAACTCAAAATAGAAATAAGAACGAACATAATAAAAAGCATTTGATGACAAGAAATTATAAAAAATCATAAAATTATTATTTAACATTTATTGCAGTGGTCAAATTATGTTTGTATTTAGATAATGGAAAGGTAATGTCCAAGTTAGATTGCTTTGACAATTCATTAAATTCCCTACAGAGTCTTGAGAGAGCGGCGTAATGTCCGAGATTGGTTTTGGAACCTGAGACATAAAACAAATTGTAGCTACTTATTACATACTTGTTTACTTATTATTATGAAAATTAAACAAATTCTGCTCCGGACTTCACAGAAAATCAAGAAAATCAAAAAAACTTAAATACTACTTACGGCAAAAATGTAACAGGATTTAAATTCATTTAATAATGAGAAATATATAAATCCAAACCTTAATCCCCCAAAATTAAACAAATTAGAGCGATAATTAATACTGTCAAAGTAAAAATTAAATTACGATGCACGGTGTCAGCGCTAAGTAGCGTGCGGCGGCGTAGGGCGTGTGCTAGTGTGCGTAAACAAGATAAGCGCTGCGTTCATTGTGTGCGTATGACTGTGTTGTTGTTTGAGTCGGTGTTTTATTGAGTTACACGATTGTACACCTTATTTATATTTCGGAAAGATCAAATTCCTATGAAAGTGCTGCGCCAAAAATGCTGCTGTAAAAGACTGCTAATAATAACTTCCGGTAGTACAATATGTTTAATTTGGTTTATTGGCGGTGTAATATATTAATTTAAGTTATTCTATGTAAAAAACCGCTGTTTGTATTTTTGCCTTAAGTACAATCCAAAAATTTCGTAAATGTATTTTTACCGTAATTTCCATGGACCAAAATTTTAAATTCTGACTAATTCACTACCGCAGTCTGTTCCGACTCACCGTGAACAATGCGGCTACGAAATTCCAACTGACACGGCATAATACTACAAGCTGACTCATTCGACTATCGACTCTGGTCTCCGGAGGAGATTGATGTAGCGACCTACAAAAAGTACTACAGCGCCATCTATGACGCGACGAAATAACTAACATCAATTGCCTACATCTCGCAAGCAAAGTTTACATCGACTTAGACTATATAGAGAAACCCGACAACAACTGTCGGGCAGTTGCCCAAAAGACACAACACCTGTCTGGTCGGAGTATCCTCCCCTTTTCAATGGAGTATTGAGGAACTTTACACCATGTTCCTCATACCCCTAAACCACCATCATTACAGGAGTTGCTAGAGGAGGTTGCATGCCAAATATTCTAAATAACTTGCCATTCCAATTTTAATTAACAGGCAGTAATTTCCCTTAAAATAAGCTTTTTCAAAGACGATCAACAAATGTCAGGGCCATACCTAGGGCTAGGGCTTCCCCAGGAAATCATCAGCTAGCAGGATCGTCACAACGTTGATAATTTCTTCATTGTTTGTCCTTTTATATTTAAGAATGTATATATTTATAGTATTTTTATATATATTTATAGTATTTTATATATCCTTAGTTTGTTTTAATAAATTACTATTTTTTACAGATAGACACCTACCACTGTTTGTCTCTGCATCACCCAAAGGTTGACTGGTAGAAAATGCCTATGGCATTAAGTCCGCCATTGTACATTGTACTTGAAGTGTTAAATAAATAAATAAATAAATACCTAAAAAGTAGCAGGCATTCTTTTGGGTACCTACTCCATGCTTCTCAGACGGTCAATTATTTGTTGATTGTTCACGTGTTTCATGAAGCCAAAACTTGCACGTGGTGACGTTCATTGCTACGACATTTTTTATTGTATACAAAACTATTGGAAAAAATAAATAAATAGTGCCCAACAATGCGCCGTATTCACTTTGAAAAAAATATGTTCCGGCTTTTAAGCCATATTATAGTGTCGCTTCAACGCCTTTTAATTTTGTTTCGGACCTCTGCCGCCCAGAATTACACCAACCTAAAGCACGCCCTTTGTAGTCATCACCCACATAATCACATCACGATCAGACCGTCAGTTCTCACACATAACAACAATACATCATGCCTTTAATTACCGAAGGTGTACTTAATCTTACATCCACATTTTGCCAGTAATGTTGAAGCTCTATGTTATAGGGGGCGAGCCCCATCAACCGGGCCCGACATTAAATCCAGACTTCGTGGCTGCTACTGAGAAATTCCTGATGGAATAACCCAATAACACTTTGCCCGATCCGAGAATCGAACCCGGGACCTCAAGCTCAGCAGTCATGCTTGCGACCACTCTACCAACGAGGCAGTCTCACACATACACCTTAAAATTTCCGCGCGAACGAAGTCGCGGGTATCAGCTAGTATGATATAAAATGATTTTACTTGAAGATTTCCATCAGGAATTTCTCAGTAGCTGCAACGGATTATGTATTGGTGCCCTGTAGATGACAATAGGCTCGCTCCCTATTACATGGAACTTATAGTCCGGTTTTAGATTTGAACCTTGCATTAAATATAAACTGCGATTTTTTTTCTTGAATCGTGTATATGACCAGAGATCTTCAAATAATAAAAAAAATTAAACATTTTCCGAGACTGGATCAAGCTGAAAAAGAAGAAAACGCGTTTTTGTGAATAAAAACATGGGAAAAAAAGTTAACAGGACAAATTTAGTTACTTTAGGTAAAGAATTGGTGACACTAATATATTTATTCAGAATTAAACATTTTCGTCCACGGAAATTACGGTAAAAAAACATTTTTCAAATTTTTGGATTGTACTTAAGGCAAAAATAATATATAAACAGCGGTTTTTTTACATAAAATAACTGAAATTAATATATTACACCGGCATTAAACAAAACTAAACAAATTGTACTACCGGAAGTTATCATTATCAGTTTTTTTACAATATCGGTTGAGGCAAAAAGGTAACAGGGTTTAATTTAGTTTAACTTTCATGTTAAGTTCAATAAATTCCCCGGACTATTATACATAACTGTCGAAATGTTGGTGTAAATACTAGTTACACTTCTGGATAGCCCTTTGGGGAAAACACACGTAATGTTATGTCTATGTTATAATTATACGTCATTGTCATGTTTATCCTGCAGCGAACCAGCTGCGCACAATTCAGTGAACATTCTGACATTCAAATCTATCATTTGGCAGTGTACACTATCACTCGATAAAAGATTTGCAGTGTGCCGTGCCTCTCAAATGTCACATGAAACCAATAATGTGATGTCACACAATTAGTCAATCATTTCAATTGCTTTATTCGTGGAGTTAGCTTGTTTTATGGCGGCTGTACCCTTTCACAGGAACGTGAATTTATCACAAGAATGGAGAGGCATAAACCTAGCAGTCGGTGAATTCAGGCTGTGGAGAATGATGAGGATCATGTTTACTCTCGCCGATATACTCCGAGGCAGAGCGAGACTGCACTGATTAATTTATTTTTAAAAGCACTCGACTAGCCTCGGTGTTCGTCGCTTGTTGTACTTCTCGGTGTAACGGAAAGGGTATATACATACTCACGCCCCATACATTTGGGTCGAATAGGTTTTGAATTTTGTATGGAGCAGCAGATAATTTTTTCGCTATTACGAAGTTTGTCCAATGGAGAAACATGTTCAGTTTGATAGTCTGTAGCACACCCTTAAGTATGTATATACCTACCCTTTCCATTACACCCTGTATAGAGATAGCTCTCGATTAAGAGTGTATAGCCACCGTTTATTACGGCCGCGGGCGATCCGAGCTATTCATTTATTTATGTGGAGCCATCCATAGATCTCTGTTCAGCCCATGTAGATAAGTTTTAAGTGTTATTTCATTCCACGTTCATACGACACCGATAAAATTCATCATTTTATTCGGATGCCAGTGAAAGATACTTTTATAAATGCATTTATTTTTCACTTTTGATGCATTTAAAAACGTCCGGGCCTCAAAATACGCCTAATAATTTTAGTCAAGGTCACAAAACATATCAAATTTCAACGTTCATTCGCAAAAATGCGCATGCGTGAATTTTTGGCGCGAAACACGGCGCACTTAAAGCTTATTATCTCGTAAACTACTGCAGCTACACAAAAACAAAAAATACGTGTGTATAGCTGAAACAATGCAGAATCTAACTATGTTAAAACTAATTACAACAATTAGATAGAAGTATTTGGAAAAAAATGTGAACTTGAGAATATATGTTGAATGTCAGTTTCTCCAATAAGAATAAAAGTTTTACCAATTAGAATTGTAATTGGTATCAATAAAACCTATTTATAATTAAACTAGACTATATAAGCTTTGTTTTAATACCCATATGTCCTTACTTTGGCACTTTCTTAGTAGCTAAATTAACCAAACAAATCAACCCCTGCTCTGATCGATTCGATACCTACTGATTTTGTCGTGTTTTCGTAAAAAATTCGCTAAGATTTCGTTTTTTTTTACTGTTTTATATTGCGGAGACACTAATAATTACTTAATTGAACTAATTTTCGTAATACGAGCACTATTTTAACTATTTTTTCAATAATTTCTAAAAAAACATTATCAACATACCACGATCGACATGGCACCACTTTTACATTTCGATATTATCGTTTCAACAGACTTTTAACCTACGATGTTTTTAGATATTCGTAAAGCTCGATTAACGAGGTTTATTTTGATATATAACACTATATATATTGGGTTAAAATAAAAGAATACTCACGTTTTAAAACCAGAGAACATAAATCACAACACGGCATTACGGTAAAATTAGACAACTGACTTTTAAAACTTTTTTGACATTTAATTTTGACGGCTGATATTGTCGTTCTTTATGCCATAGACGCGGAATTTAATACTGTATCCATAAGAGGGACCATAGATGGTAAATTCATAGAGATTTTAAAAGTTTTAGTAAGTTTTTTGGTACAACTCTTCGAGGCGTATAAGTACGCCCGGACGTTTGACGGGAAAAATTTTTGGGCGTACTTTGAGTGCTGGACGTTTGACGGGAAAAATTTTTAGGCGTATAAGTACGCCCGGACCGCTTCAACGGTTAATGTTCAGATTTTTCACTTCAAGAGAACGATGCTGAATGTGAAACGAATGTTTTACTACAGTTTAAAATATTGTTACATTGTCTGTTTTACGAGAACATTCTAGGATTACGTTCGAGTCTAGAATGATGCAGTATGTCTAGAAGAATAGAGAATAACCCTAGAATGTTCTACGATGGCAATGTTTAGAAAGTTCGAGAAAGTTCTGGAACTTTCTAGAAGGATTGGTTCCGCTATGGAACTATCTAGAGGGTTCAGGAAGGTTGTGGAACTTTCTTAAAGGCTGGGTTCCCCTAAGGAACTGCTTAGACGTTCACTGAAGATGTGGAAGTTTCTCGAAGATGGGTCGGCCATATAAATAATCGACGGGTTTGCAGGCGAGGCAGTCTGTTTTCGAATACGAAACGAAGCGATCGAAGTAAACTAGTGCGATATCTAAGTAAATAGTGATCAGTTGTGTATGTGTGATTAAGTTTAACTGTTTATTGTTGAATAAAGATTTTTAATGTTTAATTGGTAGTGTGTTAATGTATCCTCTACGCAGGTCGTATCAATATATTTTCGTATCGCAAACTTGTAATTTCAAAAGAACTTGCATGAATTTGGCCTAAAGTGAACGCCAGTAAATTGATACCCACATTGCTTGCAGAGTAAGCAAACAGAACTGGCAGTGGGCTGGTCACAGGTCTGTCTGTCAAAGTACTGACGGTGGAGGGAAGCTAACGATTCCTGGAGTGGACACTATGTATCGGCGTAGATAGTGTTGGAAAAGGTCAGCTAGATGGACTAACAACACCACCAACTTATAGAAGGTGCCTGGTACAGAGTAGAGAGCACTGGATGCATGAGGCAAGAAGACTGAAGACTTTATACACCAGTGGACAGCGTCAGTCTGAGTAGATCGATTAATAAAACTGATTCGTCTTGGTATTGATCAGCCGGTATGTAGAACCCCAACTTGTTTGCATGTTGTGATTGTCAAATAGCTTCAGTAAACAATACAAATATTTGCCAGTAGTGATGCCACCCAGCTAAGCCGATTATCACATGACACCCCTCGTCCGCCCGGTCGGATGAACGTGTGTTAGGCATCAACGGATTTCTTAGTTCTGCGCCACTTCATAATGGGTTTAATTTTGTTGTTTCATCATCATCATCAGCCTGTAATGTTCCCACTGCTGGGACACACACAGGCCTCCTCTCAATGATAGGGAGTGGGCTTTAATCCACCACGCGGGCCCTGTGCGGGTTGGTAGATCAACCATTTTGTTGTTTAGTGCGTCTTTCAAGGTTCGTTTGAAAGTTTTTTCATTTTTGGAAAATACCCGGAGCGTATCCTAAGGGGGGAGCTAGCTAGGGCACTAGCATAAAATCACGCTCTAAAAAAAGTATGAAACAAGAAAATATTCTAGAATAGCCATGGTGGTAGGTTAATTTGCCCAAAACTTTACGATGTAAATGGCTACCCTGGCGACCATGGCTATCCTAGAATTATGTTTTGTTTATTCTTTTTAGAGTGTGATTTTTTCGGGTTTTAGTTTTACAACATATATTTTTTGGGGTTATCATTTCTAATCATTTTTAAAATGTGCTTTTTCGCCCGTTAATATCATACCCAACAAGCAAAAAATTTTTTTTTTTTAGTTTATATCTTATTTTCTATAAAGGGCGCCATATCGTACCACCGCATTTTAAACATAATATATGTTTACTTGACTTGACTTAAATAATATGATATATGGGGGTAAAGTGCTAATACCTAGTAAGTACCAAAAAAACTAAAATCGTTTTATTAGTCCATCTTAATGCATTTTTGACGGTCTTTTTGTGGTCATATGCAATAAGTGGTATTCACAGTAGACATAAAATTACTTGGTATTAACAACCCGATAAAATGCAATGCGCGATATCCTCTTATGACGTTGACAGCCATTGGTCTCCGAGGTCTGAGCAGAACTGCGATAGTGTGGGTCGTCACGACAGTCAGCCACACCGAAGCCACGTAAAAAATCGTCGATCGCACAATCCCTCGATGTGGTGCTTAGGGGAGGCTTGGCGAAGCCTTCAAGCTGTTTTTTTTTGTGATGCATAGAGTAAAACGAATAAACCAAAAGTAAAGGCTAAAGCCAATAAGTCGGTACTTTATGTAACTTATAATATTTTAATGGTAAAAGGCCCCCCCCGAAACCTATAAATACTTTTTACTCTAATTTAATGTCTGTATATTCTTTCATCACAGATACTCATTATAACGAATATATTTGAATAATATAGGTATTTTGGTCTTTAAAACTTTAAAATTGAATTTCTCGAAAGTAACAACTTCATACTTATTGTGTTTTAGCACTCTACCCTACTCTATAGAAAACGTATGTGTAATGTGCTCGCCAAGAGGTTTCTTTTAATAGCAAACACGACGATGATTATTACGGTTAAATTTTTTCGAGGTTAGAATCTTAGGTTTAAATTTTTCACTTATTCAATAATTTCAATTCCATCACATATTTTTTTTATAAAAGTTATATAGCATATGTTACCCGGGCCATTATTACGAATCTATTGACATCTCATTTATTAAAATCGGTTCAGTAGTTCAAGCGCTACGCTGGAACATACATATACATTTAGACTCCCAAAATCATTACCCTTCCTTTTGGCTTCGCCGTAGTCGGGTAACAATAGCCCAGACCCGTAATGTTTCATGCTGAATTTTCTTATTTGCGTCGCCACGTTAATCCTACCTCTATGAATACCTATGCAAAAAAAAAAACAGGTTGCACTCCGGGACTGCCGGCAGAAGTGAAAACTTGAATATTAACGTTGTGCATTTCTGATATTTTGGAATGGGTAGGAAATCTTTTTGCACGAATTGCTTTAATTAACAGTATAAAAGTACTATGATCATTTATGTAGTAAAATACAATTTTCATTTATTGCGCTATCGTACACAAACATGACAATTTATATTGCATTAAAAATTTAACACTTCAGAACTATTACAATCCGTCTTACGAATTTTACCTCTTTGGAGAAACCGAAGGTTTTGTTTGTGCATACCCAAACTGAATGGCAGATGTCATAAAGTACCATCACCAAACTGGGTATCAGAGAACGGTAAGGACTGTCTTTGCTTGCAACGTTAAAACAGTTAAAAACGTTCTATTCCTTGGTCCCTTTTTTGTTTTATTCCTATTGGTCGAAAAATGGTGGACAAACATCTGGGATCATTAAAAGAGCCTGACATTTTTTTTAAACAAAACGTATTTTAAAATAGGGTCGCATTTTTTTCGGTTGACTTTTTTTTTTGTTTAAGTACTATTGGTCCGTAAACTATTCGTGCGGACCAATAGAAGTAAGGGTGTTAAACTGATGTGGTCATCGTGTACACGGGATTTCGTTTGAAAAATGAGCCTATCCCAACTTTTATGATAGTACCTACAGTCAGTCGCCAGCATTACCTGACCCATTTGCCTCTTTTTTGCTTTGTGAGGTGGGTCAGGTAATGGTGTAGGGCACTGTACATCTTAAAATTCAAATTCCTTCGTAACCTAATGTCAATACGTCTTACGAATTTTCCAGTTTTTGAAACCCAAACTCAATGACAGAAGTCATAAAGTTAAATTCGTTCGTAACCTAATGTCATTCAGTTCGATCAGGACACGTGACACCTGACGCGAGTTTATAGTAGATTGTTGCATCGAGCGCAAAGTGAGTTATTAATGCACGAGTGTTATGTTGGTGCCCGAGCGCATGCGAGGGCACTAAATTAACACGAGTGCATAAATAACTCACTTTAGCAAGGTGCGTAATCTACTTTTCTTTCAACTACCATGACAAAATATACCTACTTAAAATAAAAACTCAAGTTAATGAAACAAAGTTAAATTCATCTTCACTTCAAACATACAATTATTAGAAGAGCAGTTATTAAAGACTATTAACAACTTCATTTACAGCTGTTTTATACTTTCTGGAGTTGAATTCATATCGCTATCGCTGTCAATTTCCATGTTTTTTTTTAACTTTTTTTTTGTTAAGGAGTTTCAATGTTTTACAATGGTACAAAATGCGCGCCATTTGTTATTTTTTTTCACCAAGTCCGTTTGATAACATTACTGCGTAGTTGAAAGAAAAAAATGTTTTCTTTCAACTACGCAGTAATGTTATCATTAATCACTACAAAACCGATCACAAAGGATGTCTTTTTTGCTTAGAACCAAAACAGTGCAGAAAAGTTATATGAAATCTCATTATTGCACTGTTTTCCATTACTGCACTGTTCTAAATTTTAAATTTGGAATTAAATTTACCACAGAGGTGTAATGTCTCCTGTTTATTTAATAAAATGTATGCATTAGATCAAAAAGATTACTGGCTGAAAGTAAAAATCGGCTGAATAAAATTGAAATGGTGAAAAAAAAAAACCAATGGCGCGCATTTTGTACCATTGTAAAACTTTGATACTTCTTATTTACCAAATAAAAAGGTAAAAAATCATGGAAATTGACAGCGATAGGGATATGAATTCAACTCCAGAAAATATAAAACAGCTGCAAATGAAGTTTTTAATAACCTTTAATAATTTCACTTTTAATAATTGTATGTTTGAAGGGGAGATGAATTATACTTTGTTTTATTAACTTGAGTTTTTATTTTGCGTAGGTATATTTTGTCAGGGTAGTTGAAAGAAAAGCAGATTACGCACCTCGATAAAGTGAGTAATTAATGCACTCGTGATAATTTAGTGCCCTCGCGTGCGCTCGGGCACCAACATAACACTCGTGCATTAATGACTCACTTTGTGCTCGATGCAACAATCTACTATTTCATCCCACCATCTCGGAAAGAGTATTTTTAATCTTCAATATCTGAGTGGAAAAGCCGTTTTTATTCTCTAGAGGATAAAGTAAATTGAATTTAGAACATCGTGTGCACTAAGTTTGTGAATTAAAAAAAACATTAAACCTATTTACTGCTACCTCTATGGTGCCGAATATATCATACAACTTTTTTTTAATTTGTTAAATACTCAGACTCGGAACCTTCTTGGTGTTCTTTTTTCAATTTGCTTTGTACGCGGTTCTTTACGCGGCATTTTTTCACGTCATTGTTAAACCTTATATTAAAAACAAGTGAAAAAACTAAAATGAGTGATTCTAGCGACGAGGAAGTTTGTTTGACGCCAACAGAATTGACTGAAACTGTTAATAATGCGCAAATGAGCTTTCTCCCTCAACAATCACGCGAGAAGTATTTAAAACAGTACGATATGTTCAACACGTGGCGACTAGCAAAAGGAGCCAAAACTTTCTCAGAAAACGTTTTGCTGGCATATTTTATAGAATTATCCGAGAACAAGAAAGCAAGCACTCTATGGAGTACGTATTCGATGCTAAAAGCAACAATAAAGATGAAAAAAGACATACATATCGATACCTATCCTAAATTAGTGGCATTGTTAAAAAGAGCCTCATCTGGTCATCAACCTAAAAAATCGAAGGTTTTCACAGTATCTGATATTGAAAAGTTTCTTAACGAAGCACCCGATTCCGTATATTTGGCGGCAAAAGTAAGTCAGTTGCACATTCAGTATCTACTTAAGTATATTAATCTCAATTAAATAGTATACTTAGTAGATGTTGATAGGCATAATTATGCGTTCATATCAATTTTATTCATTTATCTACTACAATACTCTTTACGTTACAGGTTGTTCTTATTATTGGAATAAACGGAGCATGTCGAACTAATGAACTAACACAACTTAATGTCAAAAACATTGAGAAACAATCAGATGACTTACTATTAATTAATTTACCTAATACAAAGACAAAAAGAGACCGCAACTTCGTTATTCGCAAGGAATACGTAACGATTGTTGAGAAATATCAAGCCTTACGCCCGCCTAACACTCCAATCAATCGATTTTTTCTACAGTATCGCAATGGAAAGTGTGTTAGACAGCCTATGGGTACTAATAAAATTGGCAGTATCCCACGAGAAATAGCAACATTTCTTGAACTTCCAGAACCCCTGTTGTACATGGGTCATTGTTTCCAACGAACTTCAGCCACACTTTTGGCTGATTCCGGAGCTGATCTCTTGTCCCTTAAGCGCCACGGAGGCTGGAAGTCCAATGCAGTTGTAGAGGGATACATGGAGGATTCCATCCAAAATAAGTCTAAAATATGTGAAGGCATCGTAGGAGCCATTACACTGAAAGAGCCTCAATCGGATCCTTGGACTGGCCCTTCTACATCAAAAATAAGCCGTTATGAAACACCTAACCATCTCCCTCTCTCTCCAACATTCACGCCAAGGGAATCCGATGAATCGGTACAACTATTAAGTATGACAGATAGTTTACCGAAAAACAGTACACAAGTGACTAACACTAATATTACAGTATCAAACAAAAATATTACACTCAATTTAAATAACTGTAGCAACGTTACTTTAAAATTTTCTTAATTATACCGTAATAATATTTTGTTATAATTTAAAGATTATTCTGTAATACTTACCTGTCATAATGTAGTAATTAATACCTAAACTGAAATAAAAGTGTTCCTATCTTGTGATTGTAAACGTTTTTTTTTTTTTGCATTTAGTCATTTCCTCGCTGAGGTGGAATGAAAAGTTACGTGTTGCACTCGAGTGCAAAGATTTTTCACCTCGTGCTCTTTTGATTCCCTCGCTAACGCTCAGGATTCTAATTTTGAATCATCAAAATTGAACACGCGGTTAAAAAGCAACTTTGCACTCTTGTATAACAAATAACTATTACCCATCACAAAAGTGCACAACGCCGCTAAACAAGTTTTTACTTCATACATCCTTTTCGATTCGAAAAAGGGAATTGAAATTGTTGAGATCAACACACAATCACAAATCCTATAATCTCGGAAATGTTAAACTTATAAGTTCTACATTCCTAGACAAATGAAAACCCAACACATGCAAAATGGAATGCAATAAAGAAAATGCGCTCGCATTTTGGATATGAAGATTCAAAACATAACATCACGACTTTTAGCTTCTTAAGGGTAAGGCAGAGGTGTACCTAATGGTACCCACGTGTCGCCAGAAATGTTTCAGTCCCATGACTAAAGAGGTGTCGAAATATTAAAAAAAAAAAACCGGCAAGTGCGAGTCGGACTCGCGCACCGAGGGTGATGTACAAAGCTGTATAAAAATATTTTTACTATATGATGTTACTAAAATCTACGGTTTTCGCAATTTTTCCTTTATCTGTGCTATAAGACGTTGCTTTGTACAAGATTCTGAGTTCATGGGAAGTACCTACCCTGTAGGTTTTGATACCCTTGCGAGTGTCGAAAATTTGCGGCATAAACGGCTGTATCTTTTGATTGCGTTGGCTTAGAAGTTTCATTTCTTTACAGCTCCAAGGGACAGTAGACCTGAGTATTTGATAAAAAATTCAGCTTGATGCCTCCACGTATTACAGAGACAAAGAGTATTGACAGACAGACAGACGGGAGACAGACAGACGGTCGGACAACAAAGTGATCCTATAAGGGTTCCGTTTTTTTCTTAGAGGTACGGAACCCTAAAAAGGACTGTTATGTTTCTTGGGGACTTGTAGGCATGTACCTATGTATATACATATTTTTACGTACGTTTTTTTATTCCATTCCTTCCATCCATGATCTGATACTTACCTATTAAGTACAAAACATACCAATAAAATAACTGCCATTTGGATGTTCTGTACACATTTGCGTACCAAGGGCAAAGATACATGTTACGTTATGGAATTGTGTCAACAATCGTCATCATCAACGGGAGATTTGCTATGGTTTATTGAAGAGTTTCATTGTCTATCTCCGACGAAGAGTTTCATTGTAATCTCAAGATTTTCAACTAAATTAAACGAGACCAACGCAAACTTTCTACTTGACAACGTCCTCCTTTTTGAAGTCTGTTAAAAATGATCGAAATGGCGGGAACAGCACGTGTCTTTTGGCTTCGTTTACAACCTTTGTAACCGCTGATGCTTTGAACCAGCTATGCTAGCTCCTTTGGTTCATAACAGTCCATCCCCATTGTGAGCCAATACTTACGGGAAAGAGACATAATGTTGAAGACCACGGATTGCCATGAACGGCTTGCAATCAAAAAACAATAACGCGGGAAAAAGCAAGTTATCAATAATCTGTAAAGAGCAGAATACTCGGGAGTTTATATGACAAAGAAACTGATCCATTGGACGATACGATACTTCGTTGACAAGCAGTTTTAAAAAGTTCTGCTATTTATTTAACAGACGTGTTTTGTTAAATGTCGCATTTTGAAGTTCGGTTTAACATGATAATTATCATATTATATAAAACATACCTACAATTATTTTATACATATTGGAAAATACTTAACGGTACGATTGACCGGTTTGAATTATACATATTTACTATATTATTATATATGTTTTGTATAATACTTTACCACTCGTACAAATTAGAAGATGTAAGCAGATGTATACAGGGTGTAACAGAATGAACGCAAGACCCCTCGTGTGGTGACTCAGACCATGAATTTGAAACACTTCTATCTATCTATGACTTTTGGAAATTCATAACTTTTTTAAGCTTTCCCATACAACGTGTTGATCAGCTGATCACGTCATTTCCTCAAAGCTTAACTTTTGTTTCTCAAAATCAAAAACTCTTATAACAATAGTTTTTCATTTTCATGCTCCGAGAGTTCTTGTGTGTATTATGTCCATAGATCGGAGTAGGTAGATTGAAATGGGGTCATTGATCCGAAACGTTTATATTAATATGGACATTCCTCCGGAATTGGTTGATTTGATTGAAATTTAAGTGCAACAATTTATAAAAAATTGTGGCCATAAAAAGGCTAAAAGTAAAAAAATATTAATGCTTCGATCGGTATTCGATTGTTTTTATTATTCAACAGATAAATAATAAATTAATTTAGTTTTATCCCCTTCCTTTAAATTTTGAATTGAGTAGTAATAACACTACCAACAAGAACAATATTTAATTGAATCCGGATATAACGGAATTAATTTCCGGAAAAATGGCGTATCTATGTTATTCTTTCTGCGTGCGTTTATGATACAAGTACCAAAAATCCATCTACCTACTCCGATCTATGATTAGGTCACACCTTGATATTGAATAACTTTATTTTACACACATAAAGTTGAGTTGGACCTTTCAGAACAAGGCTCCATCCAGCCCTTCTGAAATCAACTTTAAAATTAATAGCATAAAGTTTAATAAAAATTAATATCAATTTGGAAACGGATACTTATTATGGTATGGAAGAATACCTACCTTGCCTACATAGGTACCTACATACTTTTATTTTTAGTATAACTTTCCCATTAGTTCCCTGTGAATGTAATACCTACCTGAAATGTACCTACCTTCTATTGCTTATTGTCCAAATTCCCGAACCCGATATTCGCTAAGTTATAGAATAATCGGCCGGGGGTTCGTTGCCTTGGCAACGGAGTGCACCGCGCGCTCTAGACCTATAATACTCAGATATAGAGTAGAGGTCGTTCACCCCGCGCTGCACCCAAATAAACACCAAATTCTTAGCATATTCCCAACATAAAAACTTTACAACGCTTTGCTAATTAATAGATAAAGCTAAACTTATGCTTAATTATTCTATAGAACTAATATTAGTTACTATATTAAACATACCTTCAGGCGGCTTAGAATTTTAGTCATCTTATTTCGTGATTAGACCCGAAATGATTATCAAACACCATTTATAGCAAAGTTGTATTTACAAAATATTTCTCACACACGTATCACATATTCTAGCACAATTCTAACACATTATTATAGATTTTATCAACTTAAATACTGTTATAAACATTTTTTACCTATTTCAATGTTTTGATTGTATGTCTAAGAAAACTAACAATAACAATCAAAGCGACATCTAGTGGCATGAATGAAAACTATCAGAGTTTATAAGTGAGACTGTTAAGAAATGGTTCTAGAGTTGTACGTAAGATGTCACTAGTAGCGGGTACGGGATAGTTATCTTTTTCTATGTTTTGGAATAAATATTTTGACGGTGTTTTTGGTAATTTAAAAACGTAACGACTGTCATAATTTTCTCGTCAAAATCATTTAATACAATATAATTCTAGGTCATCTTTTTCAGTATTCCGTATTACCTCACTAGATGCCGCGGTTATGAAGTGAACGATTCTTAACTAATATCAGAGATGGCGCCGATTTCAAACTACACGCTACCCATTCTATGGGATCGGATAAAATATTTTAATAATAAATCTTTTGTTCTCAATCAAACCATTCCAAAATTTGTTTCATAATTGTATCGTATTTTAGGAAGTCGGTTGCCTAGGTCGGTGATCGACTCATCTCAAATAAAACCGAAACTCCCGGTTGTTCTTTTGTTAATGTGATGACGGAAACGCAGTAATTTACTAGAGGACCTTACCTTGTAGAATAGACATAACCAACATAAAATCTATCGAGTCGAGAAAATAATGCAAAAAAAGTTAAATACGTAATAACAACAGCACAGGTCGATCTTCAAGGAAAAGCCGCGCTTGAGTAGGTCGCGGTCGGTCCGTGGATGGGTGACCATTCATTATATGAATAAGTATCCTCCGAGCTTCGTGCCTCACAAAGCACGTTAAGCCGTTGGTTTCCGGCTCTCATGCTCATTTGTAGATCTTTGTTAGTCGTTACAGGTAGTCAGTCGCCCGAAAGTCTGAAAACCAGTCAACAACCAACCAACCAACCTTCAAGCTAACCAACCTTTCCTTTTTTTGGCCAACCTATTTTTGAGTTGAAGAAGATGCATAGTACGAGGAGTAAAGTTATATCATTAAAACTTGTGAAAAACAGTTTGAACATCACAATATATACGTAACTAGGATCTAGAACAAAAACGTGATCGCAATGATAGGAACAAGTGCCTCTCGACTTCATCATGGGTATTTTTACTCATCATCATCTGCCTAGCCTTTTCCCAAACTATCTTGGGGTCGGCTTCCAGTCTAACCGGATGCAGCTGAGTACCAGCATTTTACATGAAGTGACTGCCTATCTGACCTCCACAACCCAGTAACTGGGTAATATGATACCCCCTGGTAAGACTGGATGTCAGACTTTTGGCTCCAGACTAGGTACTCGTAAAAAAGATCTACAAATAACAGCCGCGACCAACGGCTTAACGTGATTTCCGAGGCACGGAAGAAACTCGGTTTGTAAATATGGTCACCCATCCACGGACCAACCTCGGCAAGCACGGCTTAACCTTAAAGATCGACCTGTGCGGCTGTTATGGGTATTTTTACTACCATTGTAATAATTTTATTTATTTATTTGTTTAATGCACAATTTACACAATAGTACTTACATGCTAGGTTTTAACTAGTAAGTACATGACCATGTTAGGGGTCAACAAGATCACTTAAGGTTAAGACTACCCTTCATACCCTTCGTATGCCTATTCAAATTAAATATTAGGAAACATAATATATCCTCTTTTAATTAATTCTGTTAATTTCGATTCTAGACCTCATTGAAATTAATGCAATTCGAATAATGTTGCTGTGAAGCCCAGTTAAGTCCTGGCAAACAAGATTATAACGGTCCATTCCATTAGAACTCAGGACCAATGGAGCATCATCATCATCTGCCTAGCCTTTTCTCATCTACGTTGGGTTCGACATCCTGTCTACCGGATGCAGCTGAGTAATAATACTTTAGTTTACATTGTGCGGCTGCCTGAAACTGCCGAATAAAGTACACGCCGATAGAATTTCATGATTAGTTTTCCCATTTGTTTTCCATTCATGTGTGCATTCGTGCAATGGACCAAACAAAGGTAGTTAAAAGCTATAATTTTATAGCCCGATAATTTTGTGGGCTCTTTCGTTAAAAAAAAGTAAGTGGGTGGGTACATAATACCTATAGTTATATTAAGTGCAATCCTATGCGGCCGTGGGCTTCAATTTGACTCTATTACTGAGTATAAAATCTTCTGAATAAATCTTACCGCATTAGCTATGAGTGAAGCCAATGTGCTAAGAATAATTTGGTCAGATAAGTACTAAGTAATAGAGCCAAATCCCAAGGCTGCCAGTTCGTTCTGATTATATATTACGGCGAGAATAAAAAAATCTGATCCTAGGATCAACCGGTAATATAATATTTATTATTTTTTTATTTATACTTATTAAGAACGTCTTCATACGGTACCGAATTAATTCTGGTATAAACAGATTTAGTTGCCTTATTTATTGGGTTAAAAGTTTTCAATTTAAAAAAAAACAGTACTTCATTTTTTTTCCTATTGTCAGCTCCTATAATCAAGTATAGAATGGACAACACCTAGATCTAAGTTGAACGCGTCCTGAATTATTCTAGGAGCCCAAACAGTACAATGCTTTCTTGTTTTTGTTGTTGGGAACTACTTCGGCCCCTTCTGGATCCACCATCAGACCAGCTTAAGGGAACCATTAGGTAATCCAAAGCATAACATTCTAAAGCATAAGTTTATTTAAGCATAATATATTAAAACATGTTTTTATAGGCATGAATAAGAAGCATAATAATTAACTCCTAAAATGTTAGACAATGAGACACATTTTTATACAATATATTGCTCTAATGAAATTTATAGGGACTTTATATTGTAGGTAGACTAAATTATTTTTAAAAAAACATATTAGTTTGAACATAGTTTTAATTGTGGCTTTTCTTCTCTTTAAGAACCATGCGAACAAGCATTCACCATGCATGCAGCAAGCATGCCGCATTCAAACATGCATACAGCATGAAAGCAGCAAATATGCAGCATGCAACATGCAGCAGGCATGGTTTCTGTCACGGCTCCGGCTGTCCCATGTGAGCATAAGCGTCACAGATGTGTTTTACGCTCACCACCGCAGCTTCGGCTTGTTTCAGCCGGGGTGGTGAGCATTAATACCACCTGCTACTCAGCTCGCGGGCCGCCTTACTCCTCCGCGCACACGTGGGCTTAGATTACACTAAGGGGTATGGCAGACAAGATTACGTAGAGTCAGTTTTGCAGCGATTCGTTTCTGTCACAATTTTTTGTAGCACAACGTATTGAATTTGACAATACTTTAATTTTATTTCATACATTTTAAAATTCAAAATAAATACGTAACGATAACTCAAATTTGTTTCCGTTATTTCTATTAATTGTATGCCTAATACTATAATGCTAATAGTCCTTAAACTAGTATCAATAAGCGAATTAAATTTATGCCAAAGCAAATTAGGCTTCAAGATATTTTTGCCAACATAAACTGTATGCTTAAAAAAATTGGCAGAGTATTATTAGGGCAAAACAAATTCTACCAAAATAGTTATGCCAAAGTTTAGTAAGAAAAACGACATTATGCGATAAGGTGGGATCCCGTACATGATGATAACTTATTTTTTCTAGGTTCACAAGCAGGTTCATCAATTAACATCTCCGTTCTTCGAAAATCACGTTATGCAATATCTCAAGTACAACAGAATACGTTATGAGAAGAATGAAATAACTCGATGGCAGCATCGTTAGTTCTTGAGGCGGGTTCTTATGGCATTCATCGGCAAGTTTTCAAAAAGACTTTAAATTCAGACGGTACGCCCTTGCGTTGGTCGTAGGAGGCGTTGTTGGCGTTGTTATTCTTATGACATACTTGGTATGCCTTAGGGAACACGGCCCTTGCGATGCCTCGTATAGTAACACGGCCTTTGAGATGCCTCGTGTAGTAACACAGAACTGGGTTTAATGTCTCTTTTGATTGAAATTCAAATAACGCCAATCCACCATCTAGCCTCTTGAGTTGTATGGTTGTATGGTTACTGGTGACTCGACTTATTTCTTGCAAGACGTCTTAGTAGGGTTAAATGCAACAAATTAAGCCTTCAATATTCTACCGAAATTCAGAAGCTTTCGAGTTAGTAGTTTTTTTAATGAAAAATCCCAGATTTAATCATTTGAAACCAATGTCAAAAAGATTTACGATACGACTGTACAGAAATATCAGTTATTAGCATAGTTGATGCCTTAGCAGATCTTCATTAATAATTAAAAGTTCAAAAATGCCTAACACTTTGCCAAATATCACTAATCAAACATATGTATTTAAGTTGAAAATTTTGCCAATTCTCCCTAACAAAATGTTGTCGTGTGCGTGTAGATTGAGTGTTCCTTTTTAAAAGATGATGATATTTTTACGAAATCAAGGAAGAAATTAAGAAATAATTGTGAAAAAAAAATTGTGACATCAATGGTGAGAAAGTCGTGGTCAATTAAATGATAAATGATGTTTATTTTGCAAGTAGGTTTTTCAAACACTTATACACGTCAATTTTTTTTAAACTAGATGGGGCCGGTGTTTCGTACCTGACTAATCTGAGAAGAAACAGCCGAAACAAACTCAGAGGTCACAGTCTCTTTTAAGGTCCAGACAAAATCTTGGCAAACTCACATGAGGACTATGCAGATACGTGTCTGAAATGTTCTTTTGAAGAAAGAACCACACAGATTTGAGTGGACCTGTCCAGTCAGTGCAAGCATTTGTCAGTTATCGTGTAGCTCGACTTATAACTCAAGGAGCTCAACGAAACGACGAACAATACCAAAGAAAGGACATTTGGGTAGGTCGCTTAAAGTACTCAAACTGCCAGATAGTGGTGGGAGATCAATAAATTAAGAAAAAATAAAATGTGACCTACATGGTCCTCACATTCACAATAATCAAATGTAATTAATAATAATTAACGAAATGAATTAAAAAAAAAAAAAACACGAATATCAATAACTGTCACAATAATAAAAAAAAGTAAATATTTATGTCAAATTAACTAGAACACTCAATCTGCTCACCTGAGAAAAAACTGATACTCGAATCTCTCAAAATATACTAAATATACAGGATGTTTGGTGCATCGTGTGCCAAATTGAAATGGTCGACTGAGAGGGTCATCTGCTATCCTTTCAGACCCCTAAACAATTCTCATGCCATGTGGTTTTTTTTTTAGACTTTTTATAGTTTTATTATAGTCCGGGGAATTTACGCCGAATAATAGGCTAACTTTGCATTAATTAAAAACAGCGATTTTTTTCATTAAATGTGTAGGGTATGGACAGGAGAGTATATTAAAACACAAAAAAGCGTTTTCAACTTTTCGCCTTTTTTATTATTTGGAGAGACTAGGTCAAGTACACGATTCAAGAAAATAAACGCTGTTTATATTTAATGCAGGGTTCAAACCTAAAAGCCCCGGACTATTAAAAAAATACCCAAATTTTACATTCAAATACAAATTTAAAAAAAAAAGTATTTGTCGTTGACTCTGAATTTTAATTTTATTTAGATGTGTATTGTATTCCAGTACTTTTAAATTCAAAATTAGTAACATAAGGCATCTATTTTTTTTGTTGCGAAGTTGCGGACATCAATTAATGCTGTCCATGTTAAAGCTATTTAGATGGCTTTAAAAAAAAACCAAAAGGGACCGGGATCTTCCAACTCCCTCAAAAATTCTCTAGTCTATCCTCTTGCTAGTGATGTGCCACATGCCCAAAAAATCTTTTTACAACTTTGTGAAT
Source organism: Cerastis rubricosa (assembly GCA_949152445.1). Lineage (NCBI taxonomy): Eukaryota > Metazoa > Arthropoda > Insecta > Lepidoptera > Noctuidae > Cerastis > Cerastis rubricosa. Next base: position 16,673,821 of record OX424523.1, on the reverse strand, counting down.
TCGCTAGAATTGTGAATCGAGTCACAAAATATTAAATTCCAAATTATGATTAAAAAAAAAAATATTTCTTAAATGATACCTGAAAACATATTAAATCTGTTATCTCACTCTTATAAGGTAAAATCTGTCTCGTATCTCTCATTGGGGGGGAAAGGGGGGGTACCAGAAATAAAAAAAATGCATTTTTAACATTTATTTTATATATTTGTTCGAAGATATGTTCCCCAATCCTTGGATAAGTCGCGTTGGCCCTATTAAAGTAGTGCCTCCCTAATCGGAACCTCCGGCGTATACCAACTCTTTGGCACGTCTCCAAAAGTCTAGCGGAGTTAGGTCTGGGGAACGTCGCCAAGCAATGGAGACTTTTGGAACACTCCATGTGCACATTTTATTAAAGGTTTATTTAGAACACTTAATCCTCTTATGATTAAGTGTTCTAAATAAACCTTTAATAAAATCCAGATAAACCGTTAAAATTACTTGAATATTTGTGAATGGTTTTCACAAATGCAATACAATTATCCTACATAAAAAGGTTAAACATATATCTAGTACATTTTGAGAGACTCGAGTTACTGTTTTTTCTCAGGTCTCGACTTTCTCACCATTAATGTCACATTTTTTTATCTTCATCATGAAGTATTCACAATTATTTCTTATCTGCTTCCTTGATTTCGTAAAAATATCATCAACTTTTAAAAAGGAGCACTCAATCTACACGCACACAATGTTATCTAGTGCAAAAAAATATACTACCCCTGATCCGGTGAATAAGTCAAGTAACTATAGTAACCCAAAAATAAATACCGTCAAACGTCCCAGTAACCATAGTTACCCAAACGATTAGTTCCGAAAAAACGCACTTACAAATGTTCCATGTCGTGCTGTATCTATGGTTTTGCCCTCTATATTATCTGTATTAAATTCCGCGTCGAATGCAAAAAGTACGAGAATCTCAGCCGTACAAAATTAAATGTCAAAAAAGTTTTAAAAGTGAGGTGTCAAATGTCACCGTATTTTCGTGGTGTGATTTATGTTCTCTGGTTTTAAAACGTGAATACTATTATATTTATAACCCAATGTTTATAGTGTTATATATCAAAATAAACTTCATTAATCAAGCTTTACGAATATCTAAGAATACCACGTTCGGGTTTATAAATACGCCTAAAATTTTTTCAGGTAAGTCAAACGTCCCGGGCGTAATTATGGGCCTCGATCATTATTTTTCAAAAATTTTGCAAAAATAGTTAAAATAGTGCTCGTATTATGAAATTTTTTTCAATTAAGTAATAATTAGTGTCTCCGCAATATAAAACAGTAAAAAAATACGAAATTTTAGTAAATTTTTTACGACAACACGACAAAATCAGTAGGTATCGAATCGATCAGAGCAGGGGTTGATTGGTTTGGTTAATTTGGCTACTAAGAAAGTGCCAAAGTAAGGACATATGGGTATTAAAACAAAGCTTATATAGTCTAGTTTAATTATGAATAGGTTTTATTGATAAGAACTACAATTCTAGTTGGAAAAACTAGACTTTCTTATTGGAGAAACTGAAATTCAACACATATTCTCAACTTCACATTTTTTTCGAAATACTTATATCTAGTTGTCGTAATTAGTTTTAACGTAGTTAGATTCTGTATAGTTTCAGCTATACACACGTATTTTTTGTTTTGGTGTAGCTGCAATAGTTTACGAGATAATAAGCTTTAAGTGCGCCGTGGCACGGGTCGAAAAATTCCCGAGTTTAAAAAATGCGTAATGTACAAATAATGAGGCGTATTTTGTGGCCTTGGACGTTTCACCGGTGATGTACAATGACTAAAAAAATATTCTTGTCTTGTCAAGTTCTATCTAAAATGGTATGAAAACTTAATACAAAGTGACTGACTTCATCGTGAAAATCGTTTTTGATTTAGTACCTACAATGCATCTCATAAAGATAGTGATTGTTATGCGCAAAATCTAATAAAAAAAATTCGTGAACTCTTTATATTAGGTCTTTACCTATGAAATTGCCGTTTTGTTTGAAAAAAGTTAAAGTATTTTTTTTTCGAACTTATTTATTTCTTTTATTCAAAGTAATCACCCCTGCAATCAATGCATCTTTGCCAACGCTGTGGCAGTTTATGGATGCCCTTCTTGAAAAAATCAGCTGGACGGGAGACAACAAACTCTTCAAAGGCGTTTTGTACTGCCTCTCGGGAATTGAATTTTTTTCCCGCTAAAAAGTTGTCCAAATTTTGGAAAAAGTAATAGTCGGAAAGCGCAAGATCTGGTGAGTATGGCGGATGAGGGAGAGCTTCCAAACCGTTGGGTTTGGAAGCTCTCATGCAGCTTAGAGACGGTCTGTTGTGCAGTATGGGGCCGCGCGTTGTCGTGAAGTAGCAGTGGAGACGACCGATTGACCAAAGCTGGTTGCAGACGTGCGAGTTTCGCCATCATTGTGGTCAGTTCTTCAATGTACACATCTGCAGTAATGCTCTCGCCGTTTTGTAAAAAGCTATGATGAATCACACCAGCACTAGACCACCAAACTGTGACCATCACCTTTCTAGGGGTCATTTTTCGTTTTGCACATTGCTTTGGTACCGAACCAGGATCTAACCAACTTGCTGAGCGCTTTCGATTGTCAAAAAGAATCCATTTTTCGTCGCACGTAACAATTCGGTTCAAAATTCCTTCATTTCTGTGCCTGTTAAGCAGCGCAAGGCAAGTCTCGACGCGTACGTTGCGCTGGCGATCGTTAAGTTCGTGGGGCACCCATCTATCAAGCTTTTTTATCTTGCCAATCTGTCGCAAATGGACCAATATTGTTTTAATGCTAACATCAAAAGCTGCTGCCAGCTCATCTGTAGATTGAGTTTCATCAGCTTCAACAATCACCTTTAATTCATCATTGTTGACCAAAGTTTCCGGACGACCACGAGGTTCATTTTTCAAGTCAAAATTCCCAGAACGGAACCGAGCAAACCAATAACGGGTTGTGCGTTCGTTTGTACAGTTCTCTCCGTAAACGTCGTTGATGTTACGGGTCGTTTGTGCCGCGTTGTTGCCACGACGGAACTCATATTCCATAATTACACGAAATTTCAAAGTATCCATTATGAGGAAGAATGTTGAAATGTAATGAAAATACAACGCTAATCAATAAACAAAAGACTGATTTTGTAAATAGAATGTCATATTTTTAAAACAAAATTAATTTGAATTTAGAACTCATAGCCAATCAAAACTTTTTTTTGTTTGAAAAAGTCTGTACTGCAATACGGCAATTTCATAGGTAAAGACCTATTATTTTATAAAAAAAGAACCAAAAACAATTTGAAAACTTTACTAACACTCATTGCACTCGTCTTGTGCGATGTACAACCATCTGTTTGGAATACATTTTTTTATTTGCTTCTTTACTTTTGTTTTTGTTATTCTTGATACGATTGGCCCAGTTCGTGCGACTCCTGGAGGTCGCATAGAGCGTGAACTCTCTAACAGAAGAATAGTAGGAACAAGAAGATATCACCAGTCATCTGTACAATTATTGGTGGCTGTTTATTCAAGGATTAGGTTAAGACACACCGAGGCTGGGCGAGTGCGAGAGTAGGTATACAGTTAATTTTAATGTAAACAATCTTGCCATGTTCAATTGTGAGTTTTTTTAAACGCCGTACGATTTCTTGTTTTTCTCTCAACTAGGATTCAATGAAATGATCATTACAAATTGGCAACTTTACTTATTTTTATGGACAACTCCCACGTAACTAAGTCTCTTTGCTACTCTCCTGGAGGAGGGTGATAGCATCATCGGGAGTGACGAGGGTATGCCGAGGACGGCGTACTGTACTAATGCGCGAGGGTTCGTAACGGGCGGCCGCTGCGATCAGGGGATTACGGTGTTTAATGGCGTTATCGAAGAAACGGTTCGAAAGACGTTTCATAAACTGAAGGACGGTGGGCATTCTAAGGTCTACTACTCCCCAAATATGGAAGGAGGCCACTGTCATCGGTTTCACCAAGCCAGGCAAACCCAAGTCTGAGCCTTCGAGCTACAGACCTATCAGTCTCCTGAATGCACTCGGTAAAATCTACGAGAGACTTATTTATAAGCGACTCAAAGACTTCGCCGAGGCTAAGAGTCTCATCCCCAACGAACAGTTCGGCTTCAGGACCGGACACTCTTGCATTCAACAGGCCCACCGCATCGTAGAACACTTGAGCGCTGGCTTCCAGCGTGGAGCGATGACGGGTGTGTAGTTTTTCGACATAGCAAAGGCATTCGACAAAGTCTGGCACAACGGCTTATTATATATAAGCTGTACAAACTGGGAGTGCCAGACCGTCTCGTGCTCATCTTACGAGACTTTTTGTCGGATCGCACCTTCCGCTATCGCATCGGGAAAGCACTGTCTTCCCCCCACCCCATTAGAGCCGGAGTCCCTCAGGGCTCCCCGCTCTCTCCCCTTATCTTTACTCTGTTCACCAGTGACATCCCTAAGAGCAAGAAGGCTCAGTTAGCCCTGTTCGCGGACGACACGGCCATCTATTACACTGGCCGCAGTCACGACGCTATTTACAGCACCCTCCAAACCTCAGCCAACGTCTTAGGCGCTTGGTTCCGGAAATGGAGAATCGAGGTGAACCCCGACAAGACCCAGGCAGTTCTTTTCTCTAAATCGCGCAAAAACAAGCCACCCGCGCTCAGCCCGATCACTATGTACGGTAAGCCTATCCCTTGGGAGAAGCAAGCCAAGTACTTAGGAGTCTTACTTGACAACCACCTGTCCTTCGCGGCGCACATCAAAGCAGCTCGTGACCGAGCTGCCTTTGCTATGGGTAGGCTTCATTTCATGATTCCGGCAAAAAGCAAGTTGCGCCTTTATACCGCGGTGATACGCCCCATTATGACGTACGCTTGCGTCGTGTACGCTCACACCAAGCCTAAGTACAACCATAGGATGCAAACCTTGCAGAACCGGCTCTTACGTAGAGTCACGGGAGCCCCTTTTTATGTCCGTAATGACCGTCTACACGTAGACCTTAGAGTACCCACCGTCCTTCAGTTTATGAAACGTCTTTCAAAGCGTTTCTTCGATAACGCCATTTAATACCGTAATCCCCTGATCGCAGCGGCCGCCCGTTACGAACCCTCGCGCATTAGTCCAGTACGCCGTGCTCGGCATCTCACAAACCGCCGTCTTTCCGACCTCGCCGTCGAGGTCCGTCGCGACGTCCCGGTCCATGCCCTCCCCGACCCTCGCTCGAGCCAGCCCGCGGTGCTGTGCCAGTAGTTTTAAATCAACCCCTAAATAATGATATCATTCAGATCCAGCCTGTCCCCATGCAGTCTTCCCCCAGCGACGCCATGAGCCGAAGCTCGTACCCCACAGGGGGTGCCCTTAGCGTGTAGTCGTTTAGTTTGTAAGTTTTTATGCCCTGGCTGGAGGCCGTACTCTTAAGGCACCCACAGGATATTCCGGTTAAGCAGACGACAACCTCCTAGGTTGAACTGAGAGATGCCATACACAAAAAAAAAAACTAAACATACACATTTCGGCTCATGTGGTCAAATATCGCATCTAACCTTTCTGACGGACATCAACAATATGGTGTATTCAAGTCATCATCTGCCTAGGCTTTCAACAATGTTCGGGTCGGCTTCCAGTCTAACCGGGTGCACCTTAAACCAGTATTATAGATGGGGTGACTGCCTACCTAACATCCACAACCCAGTAAGTACTGGGTAAAAAGAGACCTGTTAGTAAGACTGGTTGTCAGATTTTCGGCCCGCTGACTACCTGTAACGACTGTCAAAGATCTACAAATGACAGCCGGTACCAACGACCTAACGTGCTTTCCAAGGCACGGAGGAAACTCGGTATGTAATGGGTTGTCACCCATCCACGGATCAACCCAGGCAAGCGCGGCTTAACCAGAAGATCTTCCCAACAGCTCTTATTATTTAGCCACGAGCTTCTTCTATTTATATATTATACGTATAATATGGTGTGCTCAAGTATCACAATATAATGATCATGAAATAAGTTTATGATTTGTTTGTTCTTAATGTATGTTAGAGATTTGTTAGACTTGAACTGGATGAGCCTTGAGAGTGAGAGCAACAGCCACTAGATTTACCCCCCTGTAACGTATCAGGAGCAATAGCCAGAAGTCAGTACACAGTTCGACATCAGTCGTCAGGTTGCGACGTAACCTTGACTAGATGTCGTAGTTCCTTTCACGTTTGCAAGTCACAATTCATTTGGCACAATACAACACTTTTGTTTTAATGTTGTTCAATTCAAATTCAGTCTTGAGCAGTGATAGCCTAGTGGTGTGACCGTTGAACTGGTAAGACACAGGTCTCGAGTTTGAACCCAAGACACGCACCTCTGATTTTTCGGATTCATATGCGGATTCATATGCGTGTTGTATAATTATCTCTTGCCTCGGTGAAGGAAAACACGGTGAGCAAACCACTAAGTCTGCAAGAGTCAAGTAGCCTGAGAGATATTTCTTGACGGCATGAAAAGCCAAGTCAGACGCCCATGGGAGGCATAAAAACTCTGACACCAGCCCCCGTACTCACAAACGCTCGGTTTCGATTTAGATTCGGTAAGTCGTATGTCTTTCTCGCTCGGTTTAGTAATGCCTAAAAAAGATAGATATACGACTTATTCGAATCGAAATCGAATCCGAGTGTTTGTGAATACGGGGTCTGGTCAGGCGCTAACGCACACGAAGAAGAATCTACTCCGTCTAGCATCGTTCGAGTGAAAGATCGAAGAGAGAAAGAGGATTTAAAAAATCACCTTATTTATGCCTCCCGGACGTGGACTACAATAAAATGTACCTTTATCAACAGCACTGATTTAAGGAAAGTACCTAAATGTGTCACTACAAACACAGCTTGAGGAATGGGCAATTTTCGAATCGTCCAAGATATTGCTTGTGCTTATCACCAGGACCACCAAATGAAGAACCATATGCTCTCCCGATGAGCTCGAACCAAGTCTATAACATCCCACTGCTGGACATAGGCCTCTCCTTAAGCAAGCTCCATGGTGCAACCGCCACAGTACCCCGTCCTCCCTCTTCTCTCTCTTCTTCAAAGGCGCTCGCTACGATCTGAACACATTCCCAAAACGGCCTACTAGGAGCAAATAATGTATTTAAATGAACCGATGAAAATCTACAACTTTCTTGTTAGTTTTCATTCTCCAAATCGTGTTTTCTTATTCGGTACTGTTGTAGAGAAGGTGAGTAAGACCATCTGGAACAAATCATAAATCTTAATCTTATATCATAACAGTTATTGCCCGCGATTTAGTTCGCATGGAAATTTTGAAGTGGATGTGTGAGAAAGAAATTACCTACGACATACCAAATACACACAAAAAATCGGTCAAGCCGTTACGGAAGAGTTCGATAGCAAACACTGTGATGTGATGCGAGATTTTTATAAATCACTAGTAGCCAAGACAGACCATCTACAGGCTGTACAAACATCGTAATAGCGAAAAAAAATCTGCTCCCCATACAAAATTTCAATACCTATTCGCCCTATTTGTATAGATAGATATTTTTTTCGCTGTAGTGCATGTAGAAACATGTTCAGTTAGTTGCCTGTAGCACACCCCTAAGTATGTATAAACCCTTTTCGTTACATCCTGTATAGTTAGGTAGGTATACTTTAGTGTAAATGTACTGTCCAACACTGAAACATAACCGGGTAGTTCTCCCCTTACCCCCTCCGCCCGCCTCCACACTAGAAATGATGAATGTGTCAGCCGGAGCTAGAAACCCACTTAAACCTATAACATACCTACAGTTATATACAGGGTGGAGGGGACAGCGACGCACAAACGGTTACCACGTATTAAGTACGCCATTCCGAACCACCCACAAAATTTTCATAGTTAATAAAAATCAGCTTTTCCATAAATTTTGACCGTGTAGGTAATGCTCATTTTTTGTAAGAAACAGTAGATTTAAAAAATAACCGACGAAAATTTTCTATTTGGGGGGGTTCAGAATGATGTTCCGTATACGGGGTAACTTCTAGTGAGTCGGTGTCCCGTGCACCCTGTATATTATCTACAATCATTAGTACTGTGTTCTCTCATTAACAAGTACATTTTCAAACAACAAAATCAAATCATCATAATATTTCAAAACTCTACTCGGCACCCTAAGATAACAAGCGTGGAAATTGTCGTGCCGTACGAAACAATGTATGCGCAGAGTGACGTCACCAACCCTTTCACTTTCAATGTGCGCAGGTCGCAGTATTGATTTTCCACCGGCCACCTCCTCGATGTCTGCAGTGCTAGTACTTTAGGGACGAGTCGCCATACAAACGAGGCGCTCATAGAGTTTTGCTACCAAGAGTGCGTGCGTGTTTCCATTGATAATGGACTAGTTTTTTCTCCTGACTTCGGTTACATTTTGATTGGAATGATGTACTGAATAAGAGGTAGTGGTTTATGCGTTGCTGTCCCTAATACCCTGTATAAGTAGGTATCGAGTCTAGGTACATACTTAGGGAATGATGCTGAAGGCTGAAAGCCTGTCTCTAGAAACCGTATTGTTATAAATAAAACGAAATATATTTTCTACCACTAGTTGCTCCCGGCATGCGTTGCAATGCACTTGTTCCTACCCACTACTTACCCACCTGCTACCTACTTGCTACCTTCCTGCTACCTACCTTCTACCTACCTGCTACCTACCCGCTACCAACATGCTACCTACCTGCTAACTACCTGCTACCTACCCGCTACCTACCTTCTACCTACCTGCTACCTACCTGATACCTAACAAAAAAGATATCAAATCGGTTAAGTCGTTCTCAAGTTATCGCGTGACTAAGGGAAATAGGGATTCATTTTAATTACATCTATATACATTAGTCATTGAATAGGGTAATGAAGTTTCACACCAAAGTATTCCTTAGAAAAATAGACCGTACACACATAAGCATCCGGACTTGTCGCCAACTTTCGTATTTGATGTGTTAAGACCATAGAGTAAGTCTTTGGTTAGGGCTACTAAGCAGGCTTCATAAGGAAAGCAGTCAATTATTGCAGTAGTGTATATAGTATATAAATACTGGATCCAGAATATACAGGAACCCGTGACAAAGGATCAAAGCACCAAGAGTACCTATATAAACATGTATCTCCAGTACCAGTAGTACGACGCGGTCGGCGCAGCAGATGAGCGATTTGCTGCTGCGCTGCATGTCGCAGGTTTGATCCCCGCACGGAACAAATATTTGTATAACCTATTGTTGTTACTGGTCTGGCTATTTGCGTATGTGAGTTTAAATGCTTATAAACGCACCTACGATACGAAATTTTTAGTGAAACGCAAGTTTAAAAAAAAAAAACAAACATTACCAGTCACGAAATCTTTTGTATCCTGTCGATGGCATAGTTTGCCTTCTAATTCATGGGACTTAAAATAATGGCGAATAGTGAGTGTACTGTTAGGGAGACAACTGCCTAACACTTCGGAGTGATGTTATGGTCTGGCAACTCCAACAAGACGCGAAATCGTTCCGATAACAAAAGATTCAAAAAATCGACCAACAAGTCAGTGCTCATTTTAACTAAAGTAATTCGAATCTCGCCAATGTCTTTAAAAAAGCCTTTACTTGTGATTGTTTCAGGCCTTTCCGTAAATGGTCCGTCGGTTCATGCACCAAGAGTTTTTATATTAACTCTTGGTGCATGAACGTCCTAGCAATCTTCCATCCTGCCTTTTTCCAATGGCAATAAAGTTCAGAATGCGCCAATGTCTTTTGTTTTCGCCAATGTGATTATTTCAGGCCTTTTTTTTATTCTTTACCGGACATGTAGGCAAAGTTGCCAGCCACGCTCGAATACGCAGCCAGTGCAAAATGTTATCTCATTTCCTTTTCACTGAAGGTTCAACCTGTAGATACAGATCTACCGACAAATAATTAGTTCATTGACGTTAATTGAGTTTTAATATTTTGTAATAAACTTTATTTTCAAACAGTACTCGCACACAAGGTCATTACTTTTTTGATTTTGTGGTGTAAAGGACTTTTACTTTTTTTTTTGTTAAGTTTTAAAAGAAATTGATGCAACTGTTTTTCTGTCTTTCAACACTTTTTCAGTAAAACTGAATTTATTGTGATTAGAGTGTGTTAACAAAACATTTTGTCATTAAGTTAATGCCGAAATAAGAGCAACTCTTTTCGCCCATAATTATTGCCAACGATTTGTATTTTTTCACCAACCAATTGTATTTAAATATGTTATTATCATACACTAACGACAGATTACATCATTTTTACAAAATCGAACACAATCATATACAAGACCTACTGCTGCAACCCTTAAATATTTTCGGGAGTGCAACTAGACATTCAAATATTTACTAGCGATACGAGTAGACAGGACAAGAAGAAAATTGTAATCCAACACTTGTTACTACTTTGTAACAAGTCGGTCTGCGTAGTGTCAAACGCCCGCTTCTCAGTTACATTCATCATCATCATCTGCCTAGCCTTTTCCCAAACTATCTTGGGGTCGGCTTCCAGTCTAACCGGATGCAGCTGTGTACCAGTATTTTACATGAAGCGACTGCCTATCTGACCTCCACAACCCAGTAACTGGGTAATACAGTACCCCTTGGTAAGACTGGATGTCAGACTTTTTAGCTTCTGACTACTCGTAACGACTGTCAAACATCTACAAATGACAACAGGTAACATTCGTATGTCTAAATAGAAAATGTTCGGGACGAAAATTATTCTTTGACAATATTCCCAGTTATTCCCAATGTCCGCTCTATAACTCTTTTATACCTATATTTTTGGGTAGGCACAAATCGAAAACAGTTCTGCTTGGTTCCTTAGATTGTCATTGACGGGAGGACGCTGATTTGTGAATGAGTACAGCAATTTGACTCACGATGTTTTGAACATTGCATTGTCTTCGCCTCCAGTCAACTTGTCCATGGAGAGATATTGCTATGGGCTGTTGCCACACCAGCCATGTAATTGACCACATAATTACGTAGATTTATTTAAGCCATCCTAGCAGTATTGTTCTAGTATTAAATCAGAATCGATCTATGAAGTAAAGGTAACAGGCAGGCCTCTTATGTGACTTAAACATAACGAAGGAAACGTGGGTATACGAAAAGAATACTTCTGCCTAACCCTGCAATGGATGCATGCTCATACTCTAGTTCAAAAGTAAAATCTGGCACACATTGGTAATCAGAAAAATGGCCTCAGTTATAATGATGTTTCATCTAAACTTCTAAAGCTACAATCATTGTTTTGTCAATATATAATTAATAGTAGGTATATTATACCTGAATAGATATAAGGAAGATATAAGACATTTTTATTGGCATTGAAACCACATAAGAAAGTAATCATTCGGTCTATCCAAGTGAAATAGCGGAAAGTTATAATTATCTATTACTACAATGTACCGAAATATCCGAATCTTCTTGCAAATCTATTTGCGTCAACTCAAAAGTGACCTCATACCGCTGGTAGTCAAAGTCACACATAATCATTACAGAACTAAATTCGCCTTGCAAACTTTTTTCTTTGAAGGTTACATTTAAATATTTCCTGATCTGTCGACATCAATGCCAAGTATTGCGCCAGAAAGCAAGCTCTGGAACCGGCAGCCTATCTTCTGCTGAAGGTTTTTCCTCCAACGTTTTCCTGGAAACCTCTAATTGGTCACGTAGGCCTAGATGAAACTATCGGAAGCTTAGAATGAGAAACAATGAACTGATTAGACAGCAGTGCACCAATAATTTACCATCCTATTAAGGTAACTACGTCAAGTTTACACCGCGTGCTCGTGCTTAAGTCTCAGATTCTTGCATTAACGGCATTGTTTACATCGTGATTCTCATAGATCTATGAGAATCACGATGTAAACAATGCCGTTACTTATATTATAAATCCATAAATAACTCTGTCTGTCTATCAGTGTGACCGTCTGACTGTCTGTCTTTACCCTTTTACGCCTCAAAAGATTAGCATACGGATAGACTTGGGTTAGTAGTTTATAGAATAAGTATTTCATCCTGTCAATAAATACTTTCACTTAGGAATTTCTCAGTAGCAGCCACCGAGTCTGGATTTGTGCCCGGTTGATGGCAATAGGCTCATCCCCTATTACATGGGACTTCATCAAAACTGGTGAAATATAGGTGTACTATTAGGTAACCCTGTGCCTAACCCTTCGGGGATTATATGCGTCATATTTTGTTTAATAAATATTTTTCAGTGAGCTAATTCCGACCTCAACGCGGACGAAACCGCGGGAAAAGTTGCTTGCTCATGGCGGGCAGATTGCTTGCTAAATTCGCTCCTTGACTTCATACAAATTAATTCAATAATGGTTTCAAAAATTAAAAAGATATTAGTTCTGCTTTTTCATGATTAAACTCTATATTGCAAGCGAAACTTCGAACAAGGTGGACAAAAAATGAATAATCATTTTGTGACCGAGAATGAGTCAGACTCCTGTCGTGTAGTTCCGGATATAACATACAGTGCGATTATCATGTTCTGTATCCATATCCTTAATGATAATATATGTAATATGTATTATTTCTATGTCCGCAATGACGAGAAATGGATCGCAAAAAACCAACAGGCAATAAAATAAATCATAAGTTTTATGTTTTAGTCATGAGTATTAATTGCCTTACGATACTCTATTATTAATATTGTTGTGCCTAAGGGTTGCACGATCAGACAACATTAGCAACTGTGACGTTCCCACTGCTGGGCGCTGGCCTGGGGAGTGGAAGTGGACTATAATCCGGCACGCGGCACTGTTGAGAACATTTTAGAAACTACATAGTACCTTTCATCTTGAGAATAACAATTACAAGGTCATTTTTTCCATTTACTTTAAAACTTTGTCATCTGTGTAAATAAAAATAATAAATCATAATATTATTCGATGCGAAAAACAATTATTTTTCCTTGTTAAAGTTTTATAATCAACTAGCTGTCCGGACAGACTTCGGTCTGTCAAAAGTGAATAGAAATTATTATTTTTTTAGTATTAAAACCTTCCGCGGACTAAATGGAACGTACAAAAAAAAATTGCCGAATTGGTCCAGCCTTTCCTGAGTTATGCGCTTACCAACATTCATCTTTATTTATATAGATAGAAGAAGAAGATTTAAAGTCGACAAATCTTTGAAAACAATCACGTGACTACGAATGCGCCACGATTAGTCGTCATGTGTGATGTCATAATGTTATAGAAATTTCATGATATAATAGCACAGAGTCAACGGCTTCTACATATTAACATTTTGACGTCACAAGAGCTCGGGTTTGTTCGGAAACTGTCGCCGTGTTTTCGGTACTGGGTTCAAAAATATATTTTATATTTAATATAACTTTTAATTAGAGCGAAAAAAATCTTAAAATTGTTTTGTTATAAAACGTATATGTAATCTTTTATGTCATTTTTTTTTTCAGAAACCCAATTGAAATTTTTTCTTAGTATTATGTTTATTTCTATCCCGATTTAGCTTTTTCTAGTCCTTAAATAGAGCGGTATTTTGATTTACTTATGTTCATAAAAGGTTACCTCGAAGCGAAAGTTTATGGCAAAGTGCTTTCTAGTGACTTTCAGGAACGACCCTTATTTTGACTAGAATACTAAAAAGTTGCTATTTTAAAGTTACTCTGTGTAAATTTAAACATAGAAAAATAGGTATTACCTACTCGTGTGCCGTGGGTGCGGTAACAAACATTAAAACTTACATACAAAAATAGCCAGTTGTAAACTACTTGCAAGAGCCAGCTTGTCACTGTGGTCACAAGTCTCTGTGTACCTAACAAAAATGTCAGACTTGCCAATAATTTCATTTTAATATGTTCATGGTCTATGATCACATTTTTAGCCGGCTTCTAAAAAAGGAGGAGGCTATGTGTCCTGCAGCGTATTTTTTTTTTCAAAAAAGTTCATGAAACTAATAATAGTGACTGACTTCCGAAAGTAAACTTATTTTCTTAGTTTTTTTTTTACGAAGTCGGTTACTTTTTTGCATAAAAGTTTTTTCTATAGATTCTGATGATTGTCAATGATTATGATTCGTTACAGTTACAGAGTGGTACGAAATTCCTGAAGTATTGCTATGAATTGAAGAAAGATGTTATTTTCACACGTATGTATATGACAATTGACTGATAGTCTAAAATCCCTATTCTGTCATAATTATTTTTCGTCTGACTTGAACCTCACGACAAACACATTACGAGTACCTATAGCTATAGCTAGCTAGCCTATTAGCTCACTATGATTCAAAATCTATAATATTATTATAAAAAAGTATTAAAGTATTATAATAAGTAAAAGAGTAAAGTAAAGTGAATTAATAAGTGTAGGGGGTAATCTTTGGAACTGCTGAGCCGATTCCGAAAATTCTTACACTATCTAAATCTCTGGCTAAGAAGGAATGATGGGGTTTAGTCAGTACAAGTCTGACTCTCCCTTCCGCTCCGCCCAGCACAGGAGATGTCATTTGATGATTTTTCATTCGTAAAAAAATACAATGTTCAATGATACTTATCTTGATAGTTATCCTTGTTACCAGGGTCCGAAGTGATAATTATCAATGACAAACATCACTTCGGAACCCTGGTTTTTACCAAGACAGTTATAGGTATTAGGAAGGAACTAAAACGAATATCTGTACGTTAATGGTTTGGTTATGGTAATTGATACCTACACTACTCAAACAGTTCACTCAAAGAAGTTTTTTATCCAGCTGGATAATATGAATACCTAATAATAAAATAGCAATGTAGTATGATTGATTAGTCTTATACTAGTTCGGCTTACTTTTAGTTTCATTTGTCCTGTCGTCGAGGTATCGCTTGGTTTACAAACCGGATATACAGCCGGTATTACACTTATTTCGTCATCGGTCGTCTAATGTTTTGTTTTATATCCTTACTAAAAAGTGTTACCGAATACTGGAACTACATATAGGTACCTATCCATTTTCTTGGTAGGTAAAACGAAAGTGTAATTTTAAAATATTTGACATAACATCAAACAGGATAACAACAGAAAAATAGACTCTCCCACGTTTCTGTTCGTAACAGCCCTCTTAGTTTCCTTTGAATAAAATGTAGCCTTGTCATCCAGATAAGTATTTAATAGTAGATTATGCACCGAGGGGCTAAAGTTGTGTCTTATGTCACGGGCGTCATATTGAATCTCGAGCGCAATGAAGGATTCGGGATTTAACTCACGAGCAAAGCGAGGGAGTTAATACAAGAATCCTGAATGCAGCGAGGGATTCAAGCTAGCCCAAGGCAAAGACACCTTTAGGCCAGAGGAGGATACTCTACTTTTTACACCTACTGTGAGAAAATAATAGCCATATTACGAAAAACAAAGTATTTATTAAATAAACAAAAAGTAAGAATAATTTATTTAGAACTAGTTAGTTATATGCACTTTAAATTAATAATTTAAAGTTTCAACATTCAAAGGTGTGAAAACTTTCGATTTCTTTGATTGGTGACTTTCCGATATCCTCTTTAAAAATGCTAATAGCTTAGCGTATGTCTTGATGTCTATATTGTGTTTCATGCTTATTGTTGACCTAAGCATTGAATAAGTACACCATAGGCTACTTGACTTCTGAGTACAAGATAAATGCTGAAAATACACTAATAGAACTGGTTCCGAAATGGACTTGACGCCTTTCGTACTTTTCCATTTTTGGAAATTGTCGTAGGCTTTTATATAAGTTTCCTTTGACTTTTCCGGCAGTAAATCATTGGAAATATTATTAGCTTCGGTTGTAATGAATTTAGGAGTACAATCACTTTCATCACTCGACATTTTATAATACTTTGTTGATAAATTTAAAGTTTAAATGCCAAAAGTTCGCGCCTTTATTGCGTCTACCAATAAGTAGCCAAGACACGATCAATTCGATTTTTTTTAAAAAAAAGTCTCTTCTACGGTTTTGTCGTGTGTGTCTATTGATATTACTCTCATGGAAGTGGCGTTTGTGTAAACTAAGCTTTATACAGGGCTGGTAGAATGGTTTTGGATGATTGGCTGTATGAATTTTGAATTTAGAACGTCATTGGAGACGCTCGTGAAAATAGAGTATTTTTGATAAAATGTGATAAATCGACTGTAGTACAGAACGGTTTTATTATTTATTTATTAAATCACAAAATCCACAGCAATCTTTGCGCAGTTTACTTAAAATAAATTAACTAATGTTTCAGCCAATTACTATTACGGTATTACGGCGCGGTACGGTATTTGTTATTTTTAATGCCAGTTTTAATGTGAATCCATTACTTTAAAAAAAATGGTTCGTAGTTATCTAATTATTCTTATAATTTTTGTCTTGGCAAAAACATGGCAACGATATGAAGAAGCAGTTGTTATGATTTTGTAGGAAATCGAGAATATCATCCACGTGTAGTAAGGGTATCGAGAATAGCTTTCCTCTTTCTGGCACCAAAGGGTGTTTGTTAGTACTATACTGCCAATTTAGCTGAGCATGTGAGATTCCAAATTCAAATCACATTATTGACCAGCGGGTCATAATGAAATCCAGTACAACATTATTGACCGGCTGTGCCCCCGGCCATTAATGACTCACTTTAGGTTAAGGTTGCTTGACATATAATTTGACATTTTCGAGCAGGTGGTGTGATAATAGATTAATAACAAACCGTCTAATACCACATGCATCAAAATCGAGTCGGGAGAGGAACAGATTTTTTTTTTACTGCTAAATTCAAAACCCTACCTTCCAAAACCTTCCCCTAAAATCATGCACTGTTCATTATTCGTTTCTAATCGTTTACATTCTCGTAATTAAACTAGCAAGTAATCTGACTGCTAGAATGTTCACCAGACATTCTAAGACTAAATAATCCACCTAATACCACAAATTAAAGCGCCCTGACGAGCTCGTCGTTGTTTAATGGGTTTTACTGTAGGCATTCATTACCTACTCAACAATTTGTTGCACCGTTTCATTAAATGAGTAAAAGTTTGATGACTAGTTTCGCCTACCATCGCTCTTTCCATTTCTCGCGAACCCACGCGTCCTCCTTCCAGTTCTGACGGAACCTGTCCTGTTCGTTCCGCCATCACCTTCGTGGCCTGCTGCATCCCTACCTCACTCTGTCACGTCACAAGTTTCTTACTATTTTTGACCCACAGTTTGTCCGGCATGCGCCAAACATGTCCTGCCCAGTCCCATTTGAGTTGGCCACCCTTTGAGTTATGACTAGAGTTAACAATTTGAAATCTATATACAGGGTGTAACGGAAAGGGTGTATACATACTTAAGGGTGTGGTACAGACCATCAAACTGAACATGTTTCTCCATCGGACAAACATCGTAATAGCGAAAAAAATATCAGCTGCACCGTACATTTGGATCGAATAGGTATTGAAATTTTGTATGGGGCAACAGAAATTTTTTTCACTATTACGATGTTTGTCCGACGGAGAAACATGTTCAGTTTGATGGTCTGTAGCACACCCTCAAGTATGTATTAGGTCTTTACCTATGAAATTGCCGTTTTGTTTGAAAAAAGTTAAAGTATTTTTTTTTTCGAACTTATTTATTTCTTTTATTCAAAGTAATCACCCCTGCAATCAATGCATCTTTGCCAAGGCTGTGGCAGTTTATGGATGCCCTTCTTGAAAAAATCAGCTGGACGGGAGACAACAAACTCTTCAAAGGCGTTTTGTACTGCCTCTCGGGAATTGAATTTTTTTCCCGCTAAAAAGTTGTCCAAATTTTGGAAAAAGTAATAGTCGGAAGGCGCAAGATCTGGTGAGTATGGCGGATGAGGGAGAGCTTCCAAACCCAACTGATGCGGCTTAGAGACGGTCTGTTGTGCAGTATGGGGCCGCGCGTTGTCGTGAAGTAGCAGTGGAGACGACCGATTGACCAAAGCTGGTTGCAGACGTGCGAGTTTCGCCATCATTGTGGTCAGTTCTTCAATGTACACATCTGCAGTAATGCTCTCGCCGTTTTGTAAAAAGCTATGATGAATCACACCAGCACTAGACCACCAAACTGTGACCATCACCTTTCTAGGGGTCATTTTTCGTTTTGCACATTGCATTGGTACCGAACCAGGATCTAACCAACTTGCTGAGCGCTTTCGATTGTCAAAAAGAATCCATTTTTCGTCGCACGTAACAATTCGGTTCAAAATTCCTTCATTTCTGTGCCTGTTAAGCAGCGCAAGGCAAGTCTCGACGCGTACGTTGCGCTGGCGATCGTTAAGTTCGTGGGGCACCCATCTATCAAGCTTTTTTATCTTGCCAATCTGTCGCAAATGGACCAATATTGTTTTAATGCTAACATCAAAAGCTGCTGCCAGCTCAGCTGTAGATTGAGTTTCATCAGCTTCAACAATCACCTTTAATTCATCATTGTTGACCAAAGTTTCCGGACGACCACGAGGTTCATTTTTCAAGTCAAAATTCCCAGAACGGAACCGAGCAAACCAATAACGGGTTGTGCGTTCGTTTGTACAGTTCTCTCCGTAAACGTCGTTGATGTTACGGGTCGTTTGTGCCGCGGTGGTGCCACGACGGAACTCATATTCCATAATTACATGAAATTTCAAAGTATCCATTATGAGGAAAAATGTTGAAATGTAATGAAAATACAACGCTAATCAATAAACAAAAGACTGATTTTGTAAATAGAATGTCATATTTTTAAAACAAAATTAATTTGAATTTAGAACTCATAGCCAATCAAAACTTTTTTTTGTTTGAAAAAGTCTGTACTGCAATACGGCAATTTCATAGGTAAAGACCTATTATATACCCTTTCCGTTACACCCTGTATATATAAATTACGTGTCACGTTGTTTGTCGGGGATGGACTCCTAAACTACTTAACCGATTTAATCAAATTTGCACACCGTGTGCAGTTCGATCCAACTTGAAAGATAGGATAGCTTACATCTCATTTTACAGTCGCAATATTATTTTATTACAAATTAATTCACAATGATCTGTTAGCTCCAAACGATTTTAACAGATGGCGGTATCTGTTGAATGGATTGAGTAAGTATTCAATAGATGGCGCTGAATTAGAGCGAAACAGCAATGAAAAATGTTGCGAAAACGGGGAAAATGTGACGCAGACGATTTTGCGCCGTACAGCTAGTTGATTTATATAGGAAATACTATAATTTGAATAACAAATGTTACAATAAACCTGGAATCGAACATAATTTTGTAAGAACTTATCTCTAATCTCCATACTTTTATTGAATGCAAATGAACATAGGGATGTAGTAGGTTCCTAGATTTTAAAAACACACCTTACAACCTCCAATGTGACACGGGTCAAAACTCTGAAATCCCCAATCAGTTCCTGCTTCTCGAATGCGTCACCAATCGTTAGATGTTTAATAATATTATGTTGGTGTTAATTTATTTTTCATTTCGATCAGTAATCAAGCTTGAAACGGTAATCCAGCGTGAAGTGGAACTCAGTAATGACATTGACACTGTGGGAGAACCTCGATACGCCGTAATAGAATGTTCTAATTACAACATTGCGCTTAGGAGTAACTTTCCTAACAAAACGTTGCACAGAATCATACATTAGCTCCTAAAACATAGGTTTCTTACCTAGTTGTAGAGCAAGAAGTTCGTATTAGAATATGTCTTCACTGTAGGTACAACTTAAAGTTAAACTTCACAGTGTGTTGCTATGTAAGCTTCTTTCTCTATGAACAAATAAATTCTTATTATTAATCATAACTTGTAAATCACTTTTTCCAATCAATAACTTTTTTATACAATTTACATAACAACTCTATTTTACGTCTTGTTGCAAAGTATAGGTAAATATAATCTACTTATCTCGAATAACATTATTATAATGTATAATGTTCTCTTCGTAACGTCCTCTTTCTTTAACTGGATCATGTTTTAAGTCCTCCGTGACGTGATAACCTAGGTATTTAAAGTTCTACACAATTTTCAATTCTGTTCCATCGACCATGGTCGGAGGTACTAGGTCTCTGTTTTCCTGCTTTGAAAATCAGTACCTCCCTTTTCTGTGTGTTGTACCTGAGACCATGCTCGGATTCGTAGCGTTCACAACTTTTAACCAATGTCCTTAGGGCATTGACCGAGGGGGCCAGCAGATCCATATCATCAGCATAGCTTATGTTGTTGACACATGTTCCGTCAATGTAGCATCCTGCTGAGCTCCTCGATCAGCTGGTTCACATATAGGCTGAAGAGGCCGGTAGACGTGACGCCGCCCTGCCTCACATAGCAAAGAGTTTTATAGACCAACTTAATGAGAGCTATGATGAAAATGAAACCGGAATAGAGAGTTCTATAGACCTGATAAAATTGGACGGATAAAACGAACCTACACCTTCTACTTCAGGGGAAGCCAGACAGCCTTTACATTTTGTCGTCTGTAACAATGATAATGGAGAATCCAACAGTGATTGATTGTTAACTAAGTCATTTGTTTTTGATTAGTCTAAACTTCTAAACTAATATTATAAAGAGGAAAGATTTGATTGTTTGTTTGTTTGTTTGCATTGAATAGGCTCCGAAACTGCTGGTCCGATTTGAAAAATTCTTTCAGTGTTGGATAGCCCATATATCGAGGAAGGCTATAGGCTATATATCACGCTACGACTAATAGGAGTAGAGCAGTAATGAAAAAAAAACCGGCCAACTGCGAGTCGGGCTCGCGCAGGAAGGGTTCCGTCCCGTTATTTATAAAAACGAACAAAAAAAGCATTTTTTTGTATGGGAGCCCCCCTTAAATATTTACTTTATTCTGTTTTTTATTTGTTCTTATAGCGTCAACAGAAATACATAATCTGTAGAAATTTCAACTGGCTAACTATCACGGTTTATGAGATACAGCCTGGTGACAGACGGACGGACGGACGGACAGCGAAGTCTCAGTAATAGGGTCCCGTTTGACCCTTTGGGTACGGAACCCTAAAAATGTTGCGAAAACGGGGAAAATTTGACGCAAACGAAGTTGCGCCGGACAGCTAGAGTTATACATAGAAACGGAAAATTCCAACTATCTTTTTTTTTAAAGACAGTTCGTAAATGTGTTTAGTAACTTTTTAGACCTGTGTATGCTGCTGCCTGCTTATGCGTAGGTATGAAGTTACATTAAAATCGATTCAGTCATTTCGGAACATAAGGAGAAAGTTTCTATGAAATGCTGTAAGGCGTAAATGCTCTTAAAGCAAAGCTACGATATGAAAATAATTATTTTCTTGTCCTTAGCACAATTTAGTTGGGTCGTGCAGCACGCCTTCTTCGAGACTTCTCTATTAGTAATTGTAATTTCAGAAAGTAGTTCAATCCCTTCTTGCACTTGATTATAATCATTCACACAGTTCGTTTATCGTTCCTTTTGTTTTCCACTACTCTTATAACCAAAACTTCCCTCAAGTCATCATCCTCATAAAAAGGCAGTGAAAATAAAAAGACTTCATAGGTTGCACACCCATTGCTATGCAACTGAGCGCATCTCGAATTAAAAGGTAGCCTTATACACCCAAGTGTCTGAAAAACGTCTGTAATGTACTCCTAATCGATGAAAAATCCATTAGACTTCCTCAATCTGCAATTTATAACTCAATGAAGAAATACGAAAAATAGTATGTTTCCTTACGAGTGCGGAAAGCCTGTCATTGCAAAGAGTTCCGACAAATGTCTACCCGAGCCGAGGCGCAGCCGATGGTGATGGTTGACAGTCGGAACAAGTTGCAATGACGGTTCTGTACTGAACAACTATTTTTAATACAGTTGCGAAAAAATTAAGCAATTTAATAAAGAACATTTTTGGAAAATGCACCAACCGTAAAAGAATATAAGCAGAGATTTTTTTTTGTTTTCTTTACCCATTCTGGGTAGGCAAAGGGAACTATGCCCATACAGCTAAGTCTTCAGTAGAATTTTTTTATTGATATGAAATGAAAATGAAATTTAATGAGATGAAATGAAATGAAACCTAACCTAATTCATTGAATCAAATCACTAAATTTGGTATTGAAACAAATTTCTTCTTCTTCTTCTTTTTTTTAGAAATAATTGCATGAATCAAAAAAACTTCTATGATTTTTTTTCAGTAAAAACTTCGTGGTTGGTCTTTTCTTTTTAATAGACGTTATTTTGACAGTTGGGAAAGAGAACGCACGAGTTCGGAAAAGGTAAAGAAAAAGCTCGAGTGTGTAATAGCCTACATCCCGAACGCTCGTCCCTGCAATACGCCACTTTTTGAGCAACTGTATTAAAAAGTATCTAAGTATTATGAGTCTCTCTGAGGGATCGCATCCGGAACGAGGTGATCCGACAGAGAACCAGAGTTGTCGACTTAACGCACAGAATAAGTAAGCTGAAGTGGCAATGGGCCGGCCATATTAGCCGTAGAACCAATGCCGTTGGGGTAGACGTGTTGTTGACTCCGCGAATAGGCAAGCGTAAGCTGGGACGCCCTCAGGCTCGGTGGAGCGACCATCTTCCCAGGGTGGCTGGTAGCAACTTGATGAGAATTACCGAGAATCGAGTTAAGTGGCGTGCAATTGAAGAAACCTATGTCCAGCAGTGGACTGCTGTAGGCTGACGATGATGATCTATTATTAACCCAACACTCATCATTCATCAAACAGATACGTTGTTATTAATTGGAAGCTATTATTAAACGATAAACGTTTTTTAATTAGCATTAGTATTATAAATAAGCAAAATTATATTATAATGGAGATATTTCCCCGCCTAATCTATGGCACGTGGCAAATTACTTCGTAAATTAAGTATCGGTAAAATCCAATTTTATTTAAATAAATTAGGTACTTATATAGAGATTAAATTATGGATTGTATTGTATGAGCGCATCGGCTCTGACGTATTTCATGAATCCTTTTCTAACTATTCCGATTAAATTTTAATAGTGCTAAGTACCTTGAACTGCGACGGGTGATGACGCCAGTTAGGTCAGAATTAATAGCTATAAAATTTGATTCATGTTACGATTTATTTATTTTTCTTGGAAGACTTAAGTAAAACAGAATAATTGACATGGTAAATGCGATTGTTAGCCAATTTTAAAGTAAAAACAGAATAGTGCAAAAGTGTGAGCATCACAGAATGGCCCAAATACACCAGATGCAGGTTTTTGAACTGTCAAAAAATAGTGCATTTCAGCACAAGGCGTAATAAATTGAATGTGAAAAGATTGAAGATGCATCATCAAAGCTAAAACAAAAGCAAAAGGTATGATCATTCATCATGCGCGAGCTGCCTTTATCCCAATTTATTTTGCGTCGGCGCAGCATATCTTCTTCGTTCATACACTTAATTAAATTATTACTTGCCATCTCATCAGACACCTCCTTCATGATTCTAATATTACATGGAATACACTTGCAACTATGGTTGATTGATGGTGGTGACATTACACCACGAAACGAACTGCAAAGTTATAATTTCCTCATTAGGGTTTTTATTATGAGTAAGTATTCTTTTATTTGAATAGATCAGATAAGATAATTATTTATGTATCGTTTCTGTGATAATTGCAAATAAAAAAATTATAATCATTTTTACCGTTTCTAAAAATATACTCTTCTGGACACATCTATTGGCCCACCTTGTATTTTCAGTTTCATTTGGTCCTAGCTAAAATTTTATATTAGGTCGAGCAAAAAGTTTTTATGCAGTTTTGAACCTGGCACATTCACAATTTCATTCAATAGTCTTTTTTTGAATTTCGAACACAGAATTTAAAGAAACAAAAGACAATTTGGAGCCTGTTTGTTGATATCAAACAATCGAATACTAAGAAAACTTGGTTTTATTGGTTTACTTGGATTTAATTCTTGAAAAAGTGATTGATATCTTTGGTTTTGCAACAAACATTACTTATTCTTAACATTAAGGTGAGGTTCTATCACTAATCTATGGATACTTCACCTGAAGTCGCCGCCCAAGCTGTGGCACTTATTCAGGCCGGACACAGCCAAAGAAACGTGAGTGCTCAACTTAATTTAAGTCGATCTGCGGTCCGAAATGTTTGAATGAGGTACCTAGAGACTGGCGGCTTTGTTCGTCGCCAAGGAATGCTACGATCTCGGGTCACAACTGAAAGGCAGGATCGATTCATTGTGACGACTAGCTTGAGAAATCGTCACCTTACCTCCATTGAGATACAAAACCAACTTCGCGACTTCCACGGAGTATCTGTGAGCGCTCGAACTGTTCGGAGAAGGTTAAAAGAACGCGATATGGTAGCACACAAGCCAGCTAATGGGCCCAAACTAACGCGAGCCCACCGAACAGCGCGCCTTCATTTCGCACGCAGTCATTTAAATTGGACACAGCAAGATTGGAGCCGTGTACTCTTTTCTGATGAGTCTAAAATTGTGTTACATGGCAATGATGGAAGGAAGAAGGTCTACCGACGTAAGGGAGAGCGTTTCGCACAATGCTGCTTTGAAGAGAGGGTTGCTTATGGCGGTGGCTCATGGACTGTCTGGGGCGGTATATACGCGAGCGGCAAAACTCAACTTGAGGTTGTTACAGGACCACGGCTGCCAACATTAAATGCTGAAAGGTACATTCGTGAGTGCTTAGAACCTCACGTGATACCATACGCGGACTATGTGGGCCCAAATTTCCTTTTTATGCATGATAATGCAAGAGCCCATGCGGCCGGTATCGTCAGGGAATATCTTCGGGATGTGAACATCACAGTTATGGACTGGCCAGCCAGAAGCCCAGACATGAACCCCATTGAGCACATGTGGGACGAGCTAAAAAGACGTGTTAGGGCTCGTCAGCCAGTTGCCCAGACGATGCAGGAGTTGAAAACTGCCATAGAAGAGGAATGGGAGATGATCCCTCAAAATTTCATAGAGCGGTTGATAAACTCTATGCCTAATCGTATGAGAGCTGTGGTAGATGCCCATGGAGGCAACACGCGTTATTAAATTAAACCTTTATTTGATAAAACATGTTTTTTATTCAAAAATCAATTGCCTTTAACAAGGCGCATATCCGACTTGTTAGGCGTAGCTCCATGTCGTATGGTATTCTGAATTCAAATTTAAAACAATACGATCGAAAAAGATAGTAAAATGTATCAGGTTTAAAACTGCATCAACAGTTTTTGTTCAATCTAGCAATCATATTTCGGTAGGGGCCATCGAAACCTAAACTCTAAGGTGGGCCAATAGATAGGTCCAGAAGTGTATATAAATCAGCAATAATATGTGGTTTCCAAACCACATATTATTGCATATAAAACAACAAGTAGGTACTTGGTGTATGATAAATGCGGTTTGGAAAAGTTTGGTCTGTTTTCCCTTACAGATTATTAATTATGACAAACTTATCATTACTTAGTTACGATTCCTACAGACTAATATTAACCCAATACATCTCTGAATATATGTACCTAAACTATGATCATTAGATGTTTCTATAGATGTTCGTCCTTTCTGTTCCACGCGGTAATTTTTTTTTTTGTATTTAATTTAAAAAACAAAAATAAAATAAACGCCTACAGATACAATGAAGACAGTAACTACTTACTGCCATCGGTATGTAAAAATGTGAGTAAGTAAAATTTATCGAAGGAATCTTGCTTGACATAAGAGCTAGGTAAGAGGATAACTCTAATAGGGACATACTTTTAACCCAGTTGAGAAATCGGCAGAGCAAGACAATCATCTCAAAACAGTCATCGCACCGTCATAATTCCCCGGGAGTTTTCCTGCTACCTACAGAAAGAAGTAACCACAAGACGAGTTCTAGATAAAAAAATTGGTCCTTGGGTTTGCGGCAGGACTTCCCTGTCTTACTCTGGCATAATTTACGGTCAATGCTGCCCACCTATGTTCTTAAGTTTCAAGAGGAAAACCGCATAAGTTACCGCTATTTTGTGACAAATTGCCTCCGCAGAGAAGCGTTTGCCGGTAATTTCCGAAGGTTTTATTCCTTACCACAAAACGGTCTGTTGATTTTTGTTGTCTGCAGGTGCATTTGGAAATTAACCGTGACATTTCAATTATAATAAATATCATTTCTTGTTTGTTTGATTGTGTTCTAATCAAAAATGAAATGAGTTGAGGAATTCTTGAAGAACTTGCTTCTGAAGCTTGTCGAGAGATTAAACACACAGGTTAAACTCGCGACTTGCTTTTATATCATGTAAATTGTATAATGTAATAAATTGATGAGTTGGTTAAGTCTGGTCTGAAAGAAAGACGGTATTACACGGGTTTAAAGTATTATTACTATTAATTAACTTCTTTACTTAACCACCCGAGTAAAAATTTCTTAATTCATGCGGCTTATGCTCAGCAAATCTCATCCCTTTACTTGTAATAAGTTAGCAACCTGACTATGCTTTTCTAATTTCTATTTCATTCATTTATTATTTGGTAGGTAATCCACAGACAATAAAAATTAATATGATATAATTGTTCAGTATTACACCACTATTTACAATAGGTAAAAAAGTTTTAAATGGCTAGTCGTTCAAGTTCAGTTAACATAACTGCCAGAATCGTTCTATCGTAGTTCTCGAAGTTTTTACCAAAACCACATTTTAATCATTGTTATGGCATTTTAGCAGGCAACGAATCCATTACTATCAAATACGTCATCTTAGATAAAAATAGAATTAATGGGCCTAATTTAGTGAGGTTTGACAAAAAAGGACCCAGCAAATACTCATGAAAATTGCTCAAACGTGCGTTAATTTAAATTACATTATTAGATGAATAATTTACGTGATACGGAAACGGACAATTATTTAATGTGGAATATTATTATATGCTTCCAATTAAAATGAGCGGACATCCTTTCAAGTTAAGGCAGCATCGAAAGGAGGGCGAATTACCACGGTCTGGCGCATCTTGACTGATTGCTATACCATCGCAATAACAGAGTCTTTAATGTAGAAATAATAAATCTGTTGTTACGTTAGTCGTGTAAAATCAGCCAAATTACTCATAAGGTGGAACAAAGTTTATAGTAGTCGGATATACAAGATACTTTTTTTATTGAGTTCCTAGAGAGGTGGAGACAGAAGTTAAAAAAAAGAAAATACTTTTTTTATTTCCCTAGAAATTTTATTTTTCGTTTATGGAAAACTTTAAATTCAACGAATTATATTAATACGCGTATGGTAGCGCTATAGAGTGACCTGTGTGTTGGATACACACAGGTCACTCTATTACGCTATTACACGCCATAATATCATTTATTAAACGCAATTTGGTAATTTTTATCGATAAAATAAGCATATTAATCGTTTTTTTGTAAATTTTATATTTTCTTAAATTATTTATGTTTTAACGAATTTGAAGACTAAGAGCTCTAATCATAATTGACCAAGAAAATTTTCAAGGAAACCACATTTAGGATTGTAATGACTAAAAATGAATTAGCAAACATCCGAAAATCGTCTATGTTAATAAACGCAATTTTTTTCGCAACTTTCAAATAAAAGTCTATGCGCAAGGTCTGGTCCAAATCCTCATTTTAGTATCTATCTAATGTGGTGTAACAAGTAGATAAATATTTAAGTATACTTGCTAAATATTAGTTACTGCTGTAAAACATGACAAAAGGGAGGTACTCAATTTCTTCTCCTAAAATTGTTTGTCCGAAAATCGTTATCCAAAATACGTTTGCTATAAACTTCAGTTACCATAATGTTCAAAATCCCGAAATTTTGTTTAACATAATTAACTTTAGTTCCAAAAGTATTCTGTCATAATATCGAGTACTATAATAATTGAATCTCCTAATTTTACATGACCTAAAGTAATATGTCCTATGTGTTAATTATTCCGAATATTCATTTATAATAAGTTTTTTAGTCATAAAAGATTTGCAAAAAATTAGATTTTAGTGACAGAAACGAATCGCTGTAAATCCGACTCCACGCAGTCTTGTCTGCTCTCCCCTGGAGTGTAATTGAAAATATCGTAGGCGCGGAGGGGCGAGGCGGCCCGCGAGTTGAGGAGCAGGTGGCTGAAGGTGCGGTGGCGAGAGTTAAACCCATCTGCGACGATAAACTCGCGTGGGACCGCCGGAGGCCCGCAGCGCCGGAGCCGTGGCAGAAAACATGCCTGCTGTATGTTGCATGCTTGCTTGTACGCTGCATGCTGCGTGCTTGCTTGCATACTGCCTGCTTGCTTGCTTACAAAAACCACATGTTCACAATCAACTGCTTTATTGAGTACATGTGTATAATATATTTATTTATTCATTAAAAAAATATATTATTATTTAATTATAACAAAATGATACTTAAACGTTTACAATAATGTTTAAATAATTTAGTCTTAATTATAATGACTAATTTTAATTCGTAGACAGATTCTAAGATAATTTTATATTAGCTGCGTTTGCCTTAAAAAAATCACATTTTGTATATACTGATTGTTTTTTTTAATGTTTTAAATTCTTGATGTTTTTTCTATTGTTTTTTTCTTTTTATTTGGAATAGGAACGCCATTCAAATTTTCAAAAATTTCTGGATATGGAATTTAGGACTTACACTACTTACTTACTTTAACTTACTTTATTGTATTACTTTATATAACTTATTTTACTACTTTTATTGAAAACGGTTTTATGTCTTTTGTATCTATATGATTGTAATATTTATGACAAACGGATTTAGGACATATCATATTTAGGGATTTCAATTTTATGGCTTTTTATGTGATATTAAGTTCGGGTAAGTTATCATTCGGACAAATGATGATTAGAACAAAAAAAGTTATGACTCTTTAAATTATGGATAAAAAAGTTAGGTGACACAATAGAGAACCCAAAAGGGATCTATCGCTAGTAATATTAATTAATGAACATTTATTGCGTACCTCAGTACTGCTTTAATTTTTTTTTTCTGGATAATATTTACTTTGACATATTTTGACGCCATACAAACATTTTGAAAAAAATTGCCTTCTTAAACTTCTACTTAAACGATTTCTTGATATTTCCGAAGAAATTTTTGGTTACTTACTTCACCTTTAAATATAGTTTTTTTTTTTAATTTTTACGTTATCTGTAAAAAGTATTAGTTACCAATATCCAAAAAAAAATCTTAGCCCGAAAATTCGGTAATTTAGAAATAATTGAAAAAATAGAAAAAATCTTTAATTATTCATTCGTGGACCACAATGAACAAGGAAACTGACCAAATTGGAAATTTAATGGATGCATACAGGTCGCGCTATTCAGCCACAACATAAATTCGGCGAATTTCCAGTTATTCATAAATGAAAAAACAAATATTCCGAAGAAAATTAAAAACTAAAAAAAAACGGAAGAGGCGTTTTTTTTTTTAATATCTTCTCCACGTGTCTAGGAACTCAATAAAAAAAGTTCCATTAAATCCGACCACTATAAACTTCGTATCACCTTATTGTCTAATTGCACTCGACTATACTTGATTGATTGAAATATTTACGACCGATAGACGGGACAAGACTTAGAAAATCGTAATCTAATATTTATTACTACTTGATAAAAAATCGTTCTGCCTATTGTCACACGCCTTGTCAGGTAGCATTCGTGAGCATCGAAACAATCCGGGATAAAAAAAAAACAATGAAGTTATTCCTAATGTCCTCTCTATTCTTTTATATCGCTTTGTGAGTGTGATATATCAATATATGTTGGAGAGCGCGTGTATGGGCGAGAACTAACATATCGCGAGTTCCCTGACCTACCGCAGCCAGAGTTGCGTTGTGCTTGTTTTAATTATTGGAGTCCTACCTAAGAGTTCAACATAATTTACATGTTTACATATTTCTATTTAAAATAATAATTAAAAAAACATTAAAAAATATATAAAAATATATGTACACATTGATAACACAACCCTTTATCTGCCACTAGAGAAGAAACAAAACAAAATATAATAAAGTATTTTTACGTGGAGCGACAATAATAAAGCTATTTTTATACTTTACGAGCATAGTACTTAACTCACTCTGGTTTTAATTGACACTTAAACTAATTGTGCTATGATTAATAATAAAAGTTTTAGTACTCTATAGTTTTTTTATAACATTAGTTATTATTTTACGTACAGTCGTGGCGAAAACTATTGAAACTCTTGTTGCTGGAAATAAGCAACTTTATTGTCTAAGACTTTTTAAGACACTCCAGCATATTACAAATACGAGTTACGACAGTTAAGATACAATTTTCGCGTTTCGTAATGGTAACGTTTTGATTTCTCTGTAAAAAATCTTAATAATTTACTCAAGCTGCAAAAAATCATATTTATGTCAACAATTTTCATTTTTCTCACACTAACAACGAACCCGTTCATACACACAGAAGACAATCAAAATACCCAATTTTAATTTCTGCGCAGTACCCTTCGATAACAAGCGTGAAAATTCTCGTGCCGTATGCAACAATGTATGCGCAGAGTGACGTCACAAACCCTTTCACTTTCAATGTACGCAGGTCGCAGTATTGATTTTCTGCCGGCCACCTCCTCGATGTCTGCAGTGCTAGTACTTTAGGGACGAGTCGCCATACAAACGAGGCGCTCATAGAGTTTTGCTACGAAGAGTGCGTGCGTGTTTCCATTGATATATGGACAAGTTTTTCCCGTGGTTTCGGTTAAATTTCCTTTTTGAGTTGAATATGGAATTAACCATATTTAGCGGTAAAGGGACGTATAAGAACAGGCAGTGATGAATCAGTTTTTTTTTGTTGACGTAGTGTTGAGTTATTTTAAGTTGCAAGTTATTTTATATTGCAAATAGACAGTATTTAATTTTTTAGGTACTCTTAATTACATCATTCTTGTAATAGACAGATATCACAAGTATGAAGCAGAATAGTTTAAAACGTAGTATAAGTGCAGATAAGTTTTTACGCACACTATTATAATTATAAGTTTTTAAACTAAAATGGTCACTAACACGATCCTCAACACTGAAAACGGGTTACTTATTTATAATATTTAGGTACTATTTATTTTGAAAGTAAAAAGGACACTCCATCCGTTTTAAAAATAAATAGTACCGTTTAAGAGTTAATTTATATAATTATATTAGTATATTGGATGAATATCTTTAAGAAACACAAAATAATTGGGACAAAGCCTAAACTCATGTAGGTATCAGATAGCTGATTAAATATTATTAGGACTATTTTGTTGAGTGCAACACTAAATCAGAACGTACTCATCTTTTTTTGTACTGTCTTACTAACAGGCACCTACTTACCTACTTATTAATAAGGCGATTGCTTATAACAATAATAGTAGTGTTATAAGGAATCGCCTTATTAATAAGTAGTAGTGAAGATCATTAGTGATCTAATGATATTCACTAGTTATCAGCAAGGATAGCGCGGCACAGAAACTCAGCACCGACGTAGGTAATTGCAGGCATTGTTCGTCTCGCTACTGATTTGTCCATTTGCTTACTTCCAACAGTTGACCTCTTTCCTTTCGTAATGTTTACAAAGTTGCCAAGGAAGGAAAAAGGATTAATTAAATTGTAATCAGATAAAAGTACGTTGCATTCAGTACCCAGATTATAAGTGTACCTATCTTGATTTTATATAAGTAAAGAATTATATTGCTGAACGATTTTGTATCAAGATCCCCTATAAATTGTGGCAAAATATCGCCGCCGTGTAAAATGTACCTTGCGTTACAAACTGTTGAGGTCTCAAACTTAATGCTGTAGTAAAGCAGTGTGATAAGTGCAATCACTACAGTTAAGATTCCTATGAAGTCGAAATAAAATAATGCATGTACGTGACCGAACTCCGCGTCGAACATAACAATCAGTTGAATGTAGATCAGCGTGAGCTGCGCGGGCGCCGGTGAACGAGATGGCGCGTACTTGACCGCGGAGGAGACGCGAGCCGCCGACAGAGACCTTAGCCTGAATGTGCATGACTCGACTTTTTATGCGAAGGAACCTCGCCCCAGTAAACAATGGACACGACTCGTCTTCCGAATCGACTTCGTGCCCAGCACGACATCAAGCCGCCTCTCACGCACTTGACATTGAATTTAATCAGGAGATTACGATGGTGCTGCAATAGGCGCCGACCTCACCTCAAACACTCACAGTAGCCACCTAATCTGTAGCGCCTTGGTCACAAACGTTGTCCACAACCAGTCGACTGAGCGTGTCATACATTATCCGTTCATTAAAGCTACGCTAGCATTGATATTGCAGGTAAACCGACTACGTAGTTAGGCTTTATACACTTTATTGTTTACTTATAATAATGGCAAACGTACAACCGACTGAACCGGCCTGCGTGATGGAGGGTCCGTGTCACTTCAAACACATATTCGCCTTGATCCGTTTGCCCCGACTCGAGTCAAAGAGGACAAGGCTGCACTTTTCAGTTCATGCCACGATCACAATCTGAATCATTTGTGGCAGCCGCGTGATTATTCAGCTTTTGCAATTATAAGTAATTTTTATGACTCCGCAATGAAGAGTTGCCGATAAACAGGATTGAGTGCATTGTCCAGGATTATTAATGATTAAGTGTTGAGGACGTTCTTTGTGGCGGTAAATTGCTGGAACAATTTACTGCAGGTAGATATAACAATAGATTATTATAATAACTACTTAAATCTGTTGTCTATACGACTTGTAGCTGTTTGCCTATGAATATTCAGCAGCGAGTATTATTAGCAGCCTCGACATTGCCCCGGATGGCACTCGAACTGTGCGAAGCCGGAACACATACATGTTCTTGAAAGGGTCACACAGACTTGTAGACGCGTTAATTAAACTGACAATACATTATGTAAACACATGAAGTAATTACGTCAAGTTCACCAAGCATAGCTATTGATATATATGGCTATTGCAAACACGCATAATAATTTCCGCACAAAACGCATTTCTTGTTTTTATATTATTATGTATGTACTTGTTGATGTTCTAGTAACAAATAAAACGGGAAACGCTTTTAAGTTTTCTCTTTACAAACTCGGCTTCATTCAGAAAGTAAATCAAATTAAGAGTCATTTATTCATATTATCTGATAATCTGCAATTTTTGAACGTCAAATGTTTAAGAGAGTCCCCTAAAACCACCGCCCTATGCCACTTCCTAGTGTTTTAGCTGTTAAACAAACACAACAATTTAACAATTAAACATTTAACAATTTTAAGGTCTTTTATATATAACTCAAAGGACGAAACCAAAGCACGGTCGTGTGAGTCCTTAATTAATCTAAACTAATATTATAAAGAGGAAAGATTTGATTGTTTGTTTGTTTGTTTGTTTGTTTGTTTGTTTGCATTGAATAGGCTCCGAAACTACTGAACCGATTTGAAAAATTCTTTCACTGTTGGGAAGCTACACTATCCGTGGGTGACATAGGCTATATTATATTTTCAAAAAAATTAGGGATCCTTACTAAAACTGCAATTATGTAACCCAAGGTGTATAAAAATTACCTAAAATATTCTTTACATCGCGTGCGCTGCGAAAACTATTGATGATAGAATAAAATAATGTATTACGACTTTGCAGAACACATAATTATTTACAAAAAGTGTCGCGACAGCATATGTCTAACTATTATATTTATGCCACAATAAGTGTTCTTTTATTAAAAAAAAAAAATATTTTAATGCCGCCGTTAGAAAAGACTCTGTATTTGTATCTTGGTATTAATCCTTATCAAAATAAATTACTTCATATTCAAGACTGCTTCAATACCTTTATATAACTTTTTGAATTATTCAATTCGGACATTCCATTCGAAAGATATCAGGAGTTTAAAAATGTAAGTATTAGAAAAAAGTTGCGTGGTCGCCGCTCACCCCGCTCAGCTGGCTAGGCATCACCTTATACGATGTAGGCGTCACTGGGGTACGGGCCGTACGGGAGGGGAATATTCAAACTTTGTTTATAATTTTTTTTTAGTTCATCATCATTCATCATTTCAGCCAAAATACGTCCATTGCAGGACATAGACCTCCCCCAAGTGTCGCCATTGACATAAGGGGGGGGGGTTTGACATAATCGCCACGCTTGGCAGGCGGGTTGGCGATCGCAGTACAGTTGTTACAAAAGCCCACAGAACGCTGCTGCCCATTCTCTGGCAAGTCCCTTAGTCGCCTCTTACGACACCCACGGGAAGATATGGGATGGTGCTATTCTTTACGTCCGACACCATACAGAACCAGACACCATACAAAATTTCAAACCACAGAGATTTTTTTTTAGTTACCTGACGCAAATAGAAGGGTTTTTAGGGTTCCGTAGCCAAATGGCAAAAAACGGAACCCTTATAGATTCGTCATGTCTGTCTGTCTGTCTGTCCGTCCGTATGTCACAGCCACTTTTTTCCGAAACTATAAGAACTATATTGTTGAAACTTGGTAAGTAGATGTATTCTCTGAACCGCATTCAGATTTTTACACAAAAATAGAAAAAAAAACATAAATTTTGGGGTTCCCCATACATAGAACTGAAAACCAAAATTTTTTTTTAATCATACCCCTACGTGTGGGTTATCTATGGATAGGTCTTCATTTTTTTCTAAACTCATATACAATATCATTTTTTTCTAAACTGAATAGTTTGCGCTAGAGCCACTTCCAAAGTGGTAAAATGTGTCCCCCTCTAATTTCTAAAGTAAGAGGAGGAAAATTCTGAAAATATTTAGGATTGTAGAACGTAAAAAAAACTATCAACGAAAATTGGTTTCAATAAGATATGATGTTTAGTTTTTGAGATATGGGACTTTTTCATCAAACTGCAGCAGTAACTTTGTTTTTCATTAACATACTATGAAAAACCATTTTAGTTTTGCGGTTGAGTAGAAGTTTACCAACTAATACTATTAACTAATGAATGACAGTTCAAAATATTGTTTGGGGCTATGGAACCCTGTGTGCGAGTAAGACTCGCACTTGGCCGGTTTTTTATGTTTGTGTATTGTTAAATACCCGTGCGAAGCCGGGGCGGGCTGCTAGTTAATTAATAAAAGTGCGATTCCACTTGCCAAGGCTTGGGATTAAACTGCTCCAATGAAATTTGCTTTGTGAATGTCGAAATTTCGGACTTCGCTTGTTTATTGTTGATTCCTTTGTTTATTGTTTATTGTTAATTCCTTTATTTTATTTTATACACTGTGATATTTTTTATTTTATTTTTACCTTATTTTTTATTATTTTAGGTGACATTTACCGATTTGACATGAATACTTATCTCAGTATTTGATTATTTTTTTTACTTTACTTTTTATTATTTTGATGTGACATTTACTGATTTTACATTTATTGATTTGACATAAATATTTACTTTTTTTATTATTATTGTGACATTTATGCCATTCGTGATTTTTTAAAATTCATTTCGTTAATTATTATTAATTACATTTGATTATTGTGAATGTGAGGACCATGTAGGTCACATTTTATTTTTTCGTTATTTATTGATCTTCTCCCACCACTATCTGGCAGTTTGAGTACTTTAAGCGACCTACCCAAATGTCCTTTCTTTGGTATTGTTCGTCGTTTCGTTGAGCTCCTTGAGTTATAAGTCGAGCTACACGATAACTGACAAATGCTTGCACTGACTGGACAGGTCCACTCAAATCTGTGTGGTTCTTTCTTCAAAAGACCATTTCAGACACGTATCTGCATAGTCCTCATGTGAGTTTGCCAAGATTTTGTCTGGACCTTAAAAGAGACTGTGACCTCTGAGTTTGTTTCGGCTGTTTCTTCTCAGAGTAGTCAGGTACGAAACACCGGCCCCATCTAGTTTAAAAAAAATGACGTGTAAAAGTGTTTGTAAAAACCTACTTGCAAAATAAACATCATTTATCATTTACCGCATCTCTGGGTCCAACCAAACATACGACGAAAAGTGACTCGGCATTCATTCGTTTTCAAAAAGTTTTTATCCCAAAAATGTATCGATCTTGTAGTATTTTTAGAGTTTTTACAGACTTAACAGATTGGCTTTAGAAAAAAGCTGTCATTATGCTAATTCTACTGTTAAACTGGAACTACCAACTTAATATTTTTTCCAAGCAACGGACGATTCGGTCTTTTTAGAATCATCAGCAACTTTTTGTGATTGGGTAGGTGTCACTGAACGTAATATGATTAATGTGCAGAAATGAGTGCATTAACTCTTGAAATGTTCGTTCGAGAGGCGCTTGCTGTAGTGTAGGCTGTCGAACATTTCAGAGGCTATATCGAAGGTCATGAGGTCATTATAGGTAGCGACCATCAGCAATTAAAGGGTCTCCTTACTCTGAAGTCGCCCTCGGGTAGGCTCGTTCGGTGGGCTCTTAAACTACAATGTTTAACATAATCTACGTAGCGTTTCAGATGACTAATGTCATTGAACTCAGACCATACTGGTACTCTATCCCTTTTGTTGGAGGGTAAATGTATGTATAAGGTATTATTACACGCCCCATTCGCAGTATTTAGTATCAAAACAGTTTGATTAGCATATCACGATATGTTCACGAAATAATTTAATTTTGATGAGCTGTAGGATATCCTTCATAAACATGTTTTTTCTTACTTATTTTTTCATTTCTTTTTGTTTACCTGAAGTTTAATTTAATTTACATGTAGCTGCACTTAATTTTGTGGGCGGTACTAAAATTATTCGTTTCGCAATATCACAAAGCGTCACTGCAAATACCGGTAGGCTTTCTGCGTCAGTGAATAAATTTTAAATGATAACCTTTTCTATCAGTCTGTCAAATTGTGTATCAAAACTGTACACGTATGTAGCAACTATACAGCTTGAGGACGTACGGGTCAAGTTAACCATATGGACGAGTACCTATGTCGCGGGCAAAGGCACTCTAGCTGAAGTTCAATAATAATTGCATTTGCAATTGCAACTTAACTGAATTACTTGCCTCTAAGTTACTCGCCACGTATACATTTCCAGCCACTTACAAGTTATGGAGGTACTTGTAAGGTTTTATTCGTTACAACCAACCTTAAGTAGGCTGCATTCGAATTATCAAAGGATTTTGAAATATAAATAATTTAATAAAAATGCGTGGTGATTGTTTTTTCATAGGAATGTGAGTTCAGTTTTAATGTTGTGAAAGTGTGGGCCATTATCTAAAATTTTGCTAAAGTCGCTGAAACGCATTTTAACCTCCGACCAAAAAAGAGTTGTTATAAGTTTGACGTGTGTATCTGTGTGTCTGTATGTGGGTGGCATCGTAGCTCCTAAACGGATGAACCGATTTTATTATAAGTGGTGTCGTTTGAAAGGTATTTTAATCGAAAGTGTTCTTAGCTATGTTTCGAGAAAATCTGCTCAGCCGTTTGAAGATCATCACCTCTTTTCTAGTTGATGAAGGGATATAAACAACTTTCACGGGTAGTCAATTTGAAATTTGAAATGTTGTCGCTTGTCACCATGGGCATTGCTGAGGGGCTGAGACGCAATACCGAGAAAATTGGAAGGAAAGGGGGGAGGCCTATGCCCAGGAGTAGGACACTCCAGGCTAAGAAAAAATAAAATAAGCTTAAAAAGCACGAAAAAAAAAAAAAACCCCGGTCACAAAAAACCTTTAAAAAGCCAAAAATAAATTAATCCAAGCGTCGCAGCGTCGGGGGTCCGCTTTATTCTTTGCTTGTACTAAGCGGTCTTATTAGCGGTCCTCCGGCTTTTTGTGTCGGAGGTTTTTTTTAATTTAATTTTTATTTTTAAAATAATTACGGTACCAGTATGTGTACTGGTATCTTACAGTAACCTTTATACAAGAATAATACTTTGGCTTGCACTACACTCAACAGCGTACTACTCTACTCTTCAGATTTTAAAGGATTCTTGTCAGTCTGCGTGTCAGTGGGTCATCTTAGGGTAGGGTTTACCCTAGCTTTATTAGGAACAAGTCCGGCACACTATTCTCAAACTACTGTAACTGCATATAACCAGAATCAACAGTGGCGACCATCAGAAAAGCGCTGAGCGAATGAAGCTCGACGAAGTAAAAAAAAAAAAACAATTTAAATGTCTTGAATCCTGAAATTAGAATTAAGAATACCGGAGTAGTAGAATAAACATCATTTTCATCCCACCATCTCGGAAAGAGTATTTTTAATCTTCAATATCTGAGTGGAAAAGCCGTTTTTATTCTCTAGAGGATAAAGTAAATTGAATTTAGAACATCGTGTGCACTAAGTTTGGGAATTAAAAAAAAACATTAAACCTATTTACTGCTACCTCTATGGTGCCGAATATATCATACAACTTTTTTTTAATTTGTTAAAAACTCGGATTCGGAACCTTCTTGGTGTTCTTTTTTCAATTTGCTTTGTACGCGGTTCTTTACGCGGCATTTTTTCACGTCATTGTTAATTATACCGTAATATTATTTTGTTATAATTTAAAGATTATTCTGTAATACTTACCTGTCATAATGTAGTAATTAATACCTAAACTGAAATAAAAGTGTACCTATCTTGTGATTGTAAACGATTTTTTTTTGCATTTAGTCATTTCCTCGCTGAGGTGGAATGAAAAGTTACGTGTTGCACTCGAGTGCAAAGATTTTTCACCTCGTGCTCTTTTGATTCCCTCGCTAACGCTCAGGATTCTAATATTGAATAACTCGCTGCGCTCGTGATTCAATTTTAGAATCCTTTGCTTGCTCGGTCATCAAAATTGAACACGCGGTTAAAAAGCAACTTTGCACTCTTGTTTAACAAATAACTATTCCACCACCCTTTAGAGCAGCAAGAGACAGAACAAAACAAGGCTAAGAGGCACAAAGGGACGTTTACAACTGGGATAAGCCCAGTTGCTTATCACCACCGATAACTAATATAATTAAACTTAATGGGTCCTATGTGTACTTATCCTACCTTGCTGTTATGTCATAAGGCACACCACTGCTTGGCAGTGACAGTGAAATTGCGAAAGTTGAAAGAACATTGTATTATGAACTTGTAGAACGCCTTTGATGCCGTATTTATTACCTTCAAAGGTTTTAAACCAAAGGATATTAATTTAATGGACAAGGCTGGGATATGGCCTTTGAGCGTAGAGGTTGCTACTAGTAATTGGGTTTGAAGGGATATTGGTTAGTCTGTATTAATTATTGAAATTGATTTACTGAGGAAAGGACCAGGATCGGCCCACTTTGATGCTGGTTTTAATTGCTCGTTGATTCGCTTTAGACTCTCGTTTAATTAATGAAAGATAAAAAACAAAAAAAAAATTGAATATTTATTTATACAGGATGCAAAGGATGCCGACGCTAAAACAAAGAAGTTTTATTTAAAAAATACAGCTTTTTCCTACAAAAATGCAATACTTACACGGTGAAAATGTATGGTACAGCTGTTTTTTTTTTAATTACAGAAGAAAAAATATATGTGTGGGGTAGCTTCAGAATGATGTAGTGAATATGTGGGAACGGTTATAGCGCCAGTGTTCCTTCCAATTGTATAACATGTACATATAATAATATAAAGTCACGTCTTATTCTTGTTCTTATTTCATTCTGTATGGTGTCGGACGTAAAGAATAGCACCATCCCATATCTCCACGTGGGTGTCGCAAGAGGCGACTAAAGGACTTGCCAGAGGATGGGCAGCACCGTTCTCTGTGCTTTTGTAACAACCGTACTGCGATCGCCAACCCGCATGCCAAGCATGGCGATTATGGCAAAACCCCCCGTATGTCAATGTGGCGTAGGGGGAGGCCTATGTCCAGCAGTGGACGTCTTTCGGCTGAAATGATGATGAATGATGACGTCTTATTCCCATCGGGTAGGCAGAAACATCAGAACGACACCGGATACCATCGTTGCACACTTATTTTGCTTCATCCGCGTTTCTAATATCCGCCAATTATATTTATCATCAACTATAATGGAAAA
Source organism: Cerastis rubricosa (assembly GCA_949152445.1). NCBI lineage: Eukaryota > Metazoa > Arthropoda > Insecta > Lepidoptera > Noctuidae > Cerastis > Cerastis rubricosa. The sequence goes on along the minus strand of OX424523.1, from coordinate 16,633,858 downwards.
AAAACTTAACACAGCATTTAATTTTCTACAATTATATCAGAAATTCTCAAAAAAAACATTGATCGTTAATTAAGAACATTCCAGAACGAGTAAACCACGAGCATTCAAAGTTTCCTTCAAGTTAACTTAACCAAACAATACAACAACAAAAAAAAACAACGAAACGCGATAGGAGGTCCTATTTTTTTAATCCTAATAAAATCAAGAAGCGTGCATATTTACGACTGGCTGAGCAATTCTTTAAATTGCTGTAACAATCGTAGCTTTTATCGAAAATTGATCGATTACTGGTTACATAATGCATGGTGTCCATTAGATCAGTGTTTCGTGGGACCTTGACTTTCACCTTGGACATTGTGTGCGCGGGCGGCGCGCGGAGCGCGGCGGTTGCGCGCGCGCTGCAGTACCGACGTGATTTGGGACGTTACGTAGCAACCTTGACTTTACCCAACGTTATAAAGTTCAGTGTTGAACAACTTTGGTCACTAACAACGTTGGAAACAATAATGCTGGCCATTTTATTGGTTGCTAGGTGGGTTGCTTCTAATAGGCTGGTTGATTAAAAGACACTTAAAATCATCGTCTAAAGAAGCTGCTTTTATAAGGAAATTTGAAACTGAAGTTGCTGCAGTACCTCCATCGACGAATTTTAAAACAACACGCTTCTTTATCAGAAAGACAAAAAAAAAAAACAAGTTAACGTTCTTAAAAATACAGAAATCTATCGTTTATGCAGACCAATATAACCTTAAAACATCGAGTTTGTTCATTGAAGAATATAAATAGAATGAGGAAACTACAGCCCCAGCACATAGGAATGCTTGCACTACATGCAGTGTTACGAGATCGTGATATCGATTCGTAACGATATACAGGTACCAATACAGTTCCGTAACAACGTAACAACTTAAACTGCGATGTGTTACGCGAAAGATGATATTATGATATTGCGAATTCGCTTTTGTTCTTGAGCTTTCTAAGAGCCGTGATAATGGGCTATCGCTTTCAAAACGTTTCGTATTTCTACTACGACTTTTAAAGTCGGATCGATTTTTAAGGTGGGTTATTCTGTCGCATACTGACTATATCAACGGTCTAGTGGCCGCAAGAGCGACTACTGAGCTTGAGTTCGAGTAAAAAATGTTATTTGGTTTTTCAATCAGGAATTTCTTAGTAACAGACACGGAGTCTGGATTTGTGCCCGGTTGATGGCAATGGCCCTTACATGGGACTTAAACAAAACTAGCGAAATGTCTTCGGGGATTACAGGCGTGCTGTTATGTTATTTATTTATTTATTTTATTATTTAAGTACACACAGTAGACAATACAGGAAAAAAAACATAAAATATTTTAGTACAAAGTTACTGCATATTTCATATGAAATTTCTGCCAGCAGACCTGCGAAAAGAGAAACGAAGAAGAAGTTATGTTAGATAATGTCATAGTTGGCGCCGACAAATGTCTGCTCTCTGACCTCGCTTCGACATACAGACTTGTAAACTGAAATGTTGCTGCTGAGCGACAAAGCTGTTTATCTAACAAGCCGCGCTGGACTGGCGTGGTTGGTTACAGCTCACTCACCCCTCTCAGAGAAGTCTTGTCTCAGCAGTGGGAACCTTATAGTCTGACGTGTGAAGAACAACAAGAAAAAAACACGTAAAGCTATGGTAAAGGTATTTCGTCTAACTTTGACTGACATTATTGGGGATATTTTAGCCATAACGTGCGACAAATTGTTTTCCATATGTTTCAGTATCTTTCAGGTAGTAGTAAAAACATTGAGTTTTATATCAACAGACAAAGCAATCGACAATGAATCTAATTATAATTATTTTCCCACGTGTTTGTTTTGAGCAAGATAATTAAAGCATTTTGCATTTACCAATTGATTCCTAATATACATTCGGCTATAACACATTTCCGTCAACAAAAAATGCCGGATATCATTTAAAAATAAGTTGACATGTCACGGAATTCGATACACTCGTAGATAGATTGGACTTATTAAGATACTTATGGAAAATAGAAACAGCCAAAGTCCGAAGTGTTAGGACCCCAAGTAACTTGGGACAACGGCAGACAATTAATGATGGATAATGAATGAATTTTTAATAACAACCGCACGGGTTTCTCTTCAAGGTTAAGCCGTACTTGCCAAGGTCGAACCGTGAATGGTGGTTGACCATAATTACATACCTAGTTTCCTCCGTACCTCGGAAAGCACGTCAAACCGTTGGTCCCGGCTGTCATTTGTAGATCTTTGACAGTCGTTACAAGTAGTCAGAAGCCGAAAGTCTGAAATCCAGTCTTCCCAATGGGTTTCGTATTACCCAGTTACTGAGTTGTGGAGGTCAGATAGGCAGTCGCTTCATGTAAAATACTGATACTTAGCTGCATCCGGTTAGACTGGAAGCCGACCCCAACAAAGTTTGAGAAAGGGCTAGACAGATGATGAATGAAATTTTCAGAGAAAATGGACATTATTTATTATTATTTCCTGTGACATCGTACAAACTTCGCAATCTAAAGAAATCCAAATCAAAAGACATCTTCTAAACTAGGCTGAAGATCAGCACTTTTTGTCAGTTTCCCATAAACGCGCCCTTCGCCATGTCTAATGTTTTAGCTGGGAAGAAGTAGCGGAACAAACTCTGTCACATCACATCTGTTTGATATCAGTCTGTACTGATAACTGTCAGACAGATGTTTGTGCTGGGGATGTGTGTGAGGGGCGTTATAGAACTTTCGATTCAGTTTCTGATCTTTGCGTCCAAAAGTCATCTGGTGATACTGTAATAATGGTCCTAGTTCCTTACTTACGAACGATGAACCATGTTGATTGCATATTTATTCGCATTTTGGTCAACATTCTGCTTCCCTTAACCTAATTCATTTGGTCAGCAAATTTCAGCAGGGGGTGATGGCAACTTTGGACCGGAGTCGATGGAGGCAGATTGTCCATTTAAAGGGGTCCAGTGACCACGATCCTCAGTAATGAGGGACCGATTGAAGAAGAAGAAAAATTCATTTGGTATTCTTCTGCTATACTTCTCTATTAGTTGTCATTGTTACCTAGCCTGCCTTTCTATCCTCAGCGGTGAGGAACACAAACATAATTAATTAGTGTATTAAGATTTTCAACTACACTACTAAAATCAAAGGAATGGATTGTAGGTACCACAGGCATTACTTGTGGCTAGGTAACAGTCTAGAACTCATAATTTTAAGAATGCAGTCTGCAGATAAAAATATGATTGACGAAATCGATACATGGTTTGTTTATACCTACCAATTTAAATTTTGATAGAGTAAACGAAACCTATTAATTGCAATCGATTTGATCTATAATTAACACTGTTCTCAATTGTCCCCTTTTTTTAGCGGGTGCAAAGCAGAGGTCAGCACTAACTACCATTCAACTTGAGTTTGACACTTACCTTCTAATCCGGATCTGAACATTTATATTGTAGTTTTCAACATATGGTTTTTGTGTTATTATTACTGACAGAGCTTAGCCGCATTCGGGTGCTCAAAGTATTTTGAATTAAAAACGATTTAGTGAAAGAATGATAGGCTCGTAAATATTTAAATGTCTTAGGTGCTATAGTACTTGAAGGTACAGCCTCCACGTTAATTAAACTAACTAGATAATTTACTTTAATCATCATAGAAAATTTTTATTAGAACTTTGTTGAGATAACTAACTTAATTGGTGATCTGGGAACCGATGGAAAATACGAAGTTATCAGAAGTTATTAAGACATTACTGAATAGCGATTACGTAACTTTATTATATTATCACGCCTGTATTTTTCCGATGGGCTAAGCAGAGGTGTCGACTCGCATTCAGCCGGTTTATTTATATCTTGGGGGCTTCCAGTCGGATGAGGCTGAATACCAGTAAGTTTAAATAGAGTGACTGTTTATCTGACCTCAACAACCTTATTTAGTAACTCGATACTCCTTGGTAAGACTGGTTTATGCATGGAAATATTGTTTTTGGTTCATGTCAGACTTTGGGGCATCTGTACCCGGCCTCACAATATTTTGTTTATATCCTAAAACACTAAGTACATAGCTACTAACAACAATGTTAGCTAACACTTAATTCAGAAGGTTACTACGGCTTAAAAGCTTATAGTAATAATGTAATAGATTAGTAAGTTGACACTACTTAACCATTGAATGATTTACAAATTCAATTAGTTACTTGCTCCATTTACTTAGTGGAATTTATGCCGCTTTTACATCTAAGCAAAATATAATTCTACACATATTGATGACTGTGATTTATATGATACTGAACATCTGCGTTGATAAGTACCATCTCTGTGTGTGTTATTGGGGTTTCTATTGCGGAATGTCTCCTTAGCAGCTTTGAATCTGTAGTTTTAGACTATCCCCGAGTGATGGCGATAGGTTCGCCATTATAACAATGGACTTCAACGTAACTGGCGTGATGTTTATGTCATTCTTCTCTTCTTCTTCAACCCTTGGCCACAAAATGCTGAGTGTAGGTCTCTTCCAAATCTTTCGACTTTTGGCGGTTATGTGTCATGGCTATCCAGTTTCATCCGGCAACTTTAATGAGACCGTCTGTCCACCTAGTCGGTTGTCTTCCCACATTCCTCCGTCCCGTCCGTGGCCTCCACTCCAGCGTTTTCTTCCCCCATCTTCCATCCAGTCTACAGCATGCCCACTTCCACTAATATATAATTACTGCTAACAGAAATCAAAGTTTGCCAATCAACACAATTAGAAAGCCAAAAATAAACGTAATGTGTGCGTAAACATGAAGAAGTTTAGTTAAAAACTCTTCACTTTACTATAATACAACAAGTGCTATATTAAAATTATTTTAATCCAGCACTAGTTTTATTATAGTACATTTTCCCCTTAGCAAATACAGTACAGATCATCGGTTGTCCTACAAAAACATCAATTAATTTGTTCTTAGAAACAGACAAAGCCTCACACAGCCTTTGTCCTTAGTCGGTAGCGAACAAATCGATGCACTTGATGAACGTAGGCTGATAGTATGACCTTAATATTTATAAGCTGCTTTTCTCAATACATTAAGTTTATAGGTCGTAAACAATATCCTAGTAAGTAAAGTATAGGTTTTGTCTTACCGCATTTTCTGCATTGCATAATTAAGTAGTGGCACGAGATCTCGGTCTTTAACTTTTAAAATTAGAGGAGGTTGTGTGAATATACAAACTCCTCCTATAAAGCAGTAAAATGTATCTTTATTTTTCTATTTCTATTTTACGAAGTCATACGATATACGCGTTCTTATAAGCCACGTTATTTTTGTTATCATCTAGTAGTTACATGAATAATATGGATTACAACCACGATCTTAGTGATCGTTGGACCCAAATAGAGGACTTCTTTAAAATAGATAAGAGCGTTTACGCCTTATGACATTTCATACAATCTTTCAAGTCCTTAATTACCGAAATGACTGAACTGATCTTCATACGCATAAGCAGGATACAGAGGTCTAGAAAGTAACTAAAAATCATTTTCAAAATGTTTCAAAAAAAGATAATTGGTAATTTCTGTTTCTAAAGATAATTTATAATCGGTCTAATTTAGCTGCAACACTATTTTTCAAAAATGTTTTTATTTTCTTTTTAAAAGGAAAATTAGGACTTGCAAGTTTGTATGAAATGCCGTTAGGTGTAAACGCTCTTAACCATGCAACAGTGACTTTCCTCTGGTATTTAATTGTGAAAGGATGGTAATGTGAGGTTGTGTTCTTATTAATAAAAAAAATGAATGCAAGAACGACAATGATCACTTCTAATTTTGTCAGAGGTAACAGTAACTTAATTAATGACATTTGTTTTAATTTAAGAAAATGTTATAACGAAACTACTCATCAGAAAAGGTATTATCTTATCTCTATTACATGTTGAAGACTGACAGCTGAAAAGGGCGAAGTTTTACATCGATTGATCGACCAAAAATACCATTTTATAGACACTGATAATGGCAATGACGCTAACGAAAGGGGTAATTTAAATAATAAATATACAGGAGCTCGTGGCTAAATAATAACAGCCGCCCAGGTCGATCTTTAAGGTTAAGCCGTGCTTGCCGAGATTGGTCTGTGGATGGGTGACCATAATTACATATCGAGTTTCCTCCGTGCCTCGGAAAGCACGTTAAGCCTTTGGTCCCGGCTGTCATTTGTAGATCTTTGACAGTCGTTACGAGTAGTCAGAAGGTAAAAAGTCTGACATCCAGTCTTACCAAGGGGTACCGTATTACCTAGTTCAGTAACTAGGTAATACGGTACCCCTTGGTAAGACTGGATGTCAGACTTTTTACCTTGAAGCGACTGCTTATCTGACCTCCACAACCCAGTGGTTGTGGAGGTCAGATAAGCAGTCGCTTCATGTAAAATACTGGTACTCAGCTGCATCCGGTTAGACTGGAAGCCGACCCCAAGATAGTTTGGGAAAAGGCTAGGCAGATGATGATGATGATGAAATATACATTTTACAAACTTCGAAGAAACCAAGCTACAGCTAGTTTAGTAAGTTACTTTTATTTACTAATAAAAAAGTAGAAGATCCAGTAACGACCGTAACACAAAAATAAACTTTTTCTTTCAAACTTTTTACTAGATACGGCCCCATGATGCGGCCGCGCAAACCATTGACAAAATAAATCCAATTAAACAACAAAAACTTCAGATCGATGTATTTTTGTCTCTGTTACCTTCAAACGTTTACTTAATCAGTCCTATAATTATTTTAGATTGAAATACGAAGTGGGAAAATAAACTCGAAAGACTTGTCTCCAAAAATAATCGCTTCAAAAGTTTCAGCATGAGTGTTGTGTTCTATTTTTATACATAAAGGCTTTTTATTGGAAGTTGGCAGGACACTTGGCATTACGTGACGATGCTATGTGGGGATTCTTTAAGGTGTCGGACGTAAAGAATAGCACCATCCCATATCTTCCCGTGGGTGTCGTAAGATGCGACTAAGGGACTTTCCAGAGAATGGGCAGCAGCGTTATCCGTGCTTTTGTAACAACCGTACTGCGATCGCCAACCCGCTTGCCAAGCGTAGAGATTATGGAAAAACCCCCTTACGTCAGTGAGGCGATGGGAGAGGCCTATGTCCAGCAGTGGACGTCTTTCGGGTGAAATGATGATGATGATGATGAAAGGTGGAGTACCTAAAGCCCTCTCTAAATGTTTACTGAGAGATAGTAGAAGTGTTGTCAGACCAACAGCCAGGTTTGTGGATAAGAGACACTCAGAAGGGCAATGGGGGTAAGACCTGGAACAGGAGAGGAGAGCAGGAGAGAAACCAGGAGCTGGTTGGGAAGAATGGGGTGAAGGGAAGGGATATACATATACCTACTCAATAGTGGCTGTACTGGTTCCCTATCCATTTGTTCATTTTATTTGGCATAATCATATTTTCGCATAATATAATTACGCATAACAGCTTACGCTTAATTTTTTTAAGCATAATTTCTCTAACTATAATAATGATTAAGCATAATATTCTAAAGCATAAATTTATTAAGCATAAAGTTCTAAAGCATAACTTTTTTAAGCACAATATCCTAAAGCATAAATTTATTTACGGATAATGATATTAATGATATTATATGAATGCTGCATGCAGCATTCAAGCAAGCATGCAGCATGCAAGCAAGCATGCAGCATGCAGCATTCAAGCGAGCATGCAACAAGCAGCAGACAGGGTTTCTGTCACGGCTCCGGCGCTGCAGGCCTCCGGCGGCCCCACGCGCCTGCGCGATTTTAAATTACACTCTAGGGGTAGGACAAACAAGACTACGTGGAGTCGGTTTTGCAGCAATTCGGTTCTGTCACTAACTTTTGTTGCACAACATATTAAATTTTTAACCAACAACGTTATTTAATTGTTACAGAAACTAAAGCAAATTGGTTTGATCAAGATTATGTATGGGGCACTACAAGTTCAGCACCACCATTTCCACCCAAAGTCTGGAGTACGTATCTACCAGAAAAGGAAAATATATCTAGGACACAAAATCATGCAGAGGCATGGCACAATAGTTTTGCACATTTTGTGGGAAAACACCATCCTGGATTTTATATTTTGGCAAAAAAGATCGTTCAAGAAATAAAACATCAAACCATTGAAATAGATAAACTGGATGTCGGAACATCACTTATACCAAAAAAAAAGAAAAAAACACGGACAAAACCAAAAGAATTAAAAAAAATATTAGTAAAAAAGATGAGAATACTTCTAAACTAGCATATTTACAAGCAATTGCTAAAAATACACCTAAAATAAATAATTAAGGACCACTGTTTCAGTCAGTTAACTTCTATATGAGGAATAACGGCCATATTTATTTCTCATAATAGAAGTTGACTGATTGACATATTTTTGAAGTGAAAACTTCTTTAGCGGCGTTGAGCACTTTTTCTGTTATGGGTATAAAATCTTAAACTCGCGTCAGGTCACGTGTCCTGATCGAAAATTCGTAAGACGAATTGACATTAGGTTGCGAAGGAATTTGAACTTTATGACATCTGTCATTGAGTTTGGTTTTCCAAAACTGGATAATTATCTTATGCACAAACAAAACCTTCGATTTCTCCAAAGAGGTAAAATTCGTAAAACGTATCGTAATATTTCTGTGTTAAATTTGTTATGTAATGTAAGTTGTCATGTTTGTGTATGATAGCGCAATAAATGAATATTGTATTTTACCACATAAATGATAGAACTAGATAATTAAAGCAATTCGTTCAAAATTATTTCCTAACCATATCCAAAAATGCACAACGTTACTATTCAAGTTTTCACTTCTGCCGGCACTCCCGGAGTGCAACCCGTTTTTTTATACAAAAACCGTCAAAACATCTAATATATTCTTCAGTTAAAAGTTATCTCGCGATTGAAAAATCGTTTAAGTTACATAATGTTATCTATAATAAATCATTTGCATGAAAATTGTTTTTGTTATTTATATTAATTGTATGCCTAAATATTATTATGCTAATAGTCATTAGGCCTACTAACGTTATGCGAATCAAATTTATGCCAAAACAAATTAGTCTTAAAGATGATTATGCCAACATAAAATGTATGCCAAAAAAAATTATGCCGAAGTATTATTATGTCAAAATAAATTGTGCCAAAATCGTTATGCCGAAGTATATTAGGACAAAGAACTTTATGCGAAAAGAAGGGATCCCGGCTGGACCAAGACTATCACTACTGATGACACGTTTTGTGCTTGATTATGAGCAGTTATTGCCTCGCTGGTCTAGTGGTTGCAAACGCGACTTCTTAGCATCAGTTCCTGGGTTCGATACCCAGGTCGGCCAAAATATAACTGGGTTTTTCTATCACGAATTTCTCAGTACCAGCCACGGAGTCGGGATTTATGCCCGGTTGATGACAATAGGCTCGCCCCCTATTACATAGGACTTTAACATAACTGGTGAAATGTGGGTGTACCATTAATAACATCTCTACCTAACCCTCCGAGTATGACAGGCGTGAAAATAGCTATTTATGCAACATATTATATATATATTCATCATATTATATTTTTTTTTTTTTGATAATGGCATCTCGCAGTTCAGCCTCTGAGGCTGGCTACTGCTTAACCGGACAAACCTGTGGATGCCTCGAATTTAAGGCCTCCAGCCAGGCAAAAAGCTTATAAACTAAGCGACAGCGCTAAGGGCACCCCCTGTGGGGTACGAGCCTCGGCTTAGGGCGTCGCTGAGAGAGGGCAGCAAAGGGACAGGCTGGATCTGATTACCATTATTTAGGGGCTGATTTATAACTACTGGCTCAGCGTCGCGGGCTGGCTCGAGCAAGGGTCGGTGGGGGGGATTTGAATTTGGACGTCGCGACGGTCCTCGGCGGCGAGGCCGGAAAGACGGCGGTCTGTGTCTGTGTTTTCGCTTAAGCGTACTGGTTTCCCTACTGCTCTCTTGAAGGAGGGTAATAGGGTCATCGGGAGTGACTAGGGTATGCCGAGGACGGCGAATCCTACTAATACGCGATGGTACGTATCGGGCGGCCGATGCGATTAAGGGGTTACGGTGCTTGACCGCTGAGTCAAAGAAACGCTTGGAAAGACGTTTCATGAACTGAAGTATATTTATGCAACTGTTACGTTATGGACGGTCTTGTAGTACGAGTGCCATTTTTCGGTAAAAGCGTAGCGCTTACTGAAATAGGTGGGCACGAGTTATTAAAAGACCAATAACGTACAGTTGCATACAAGATTTTATCTACGAAGGAGTATACGATACTTTTGTTCTAAACTCATTCCATTTTTAAAAACATCATTTATATTGTCTTGATTTCGAAGTAATATTATAGGTACCTGGCTGTATATTCAGAATATCTTTGCTTGTGTTTTAGAATTTATGACGATTCGCATAATGCAACCCGATGTCGTTATGGGTATCATAATGAAACCGCTGTTAATTTTGTAATTCGAATATAACGAAACCGAAGTAGGTAAATATATGTTATGAGCAGTTAGAGTCGTGTTTATTAAAGTCTCATTAGCAAGAATGCGTAATTACAAATTATTATCTAAAGCTTAACTTACTAGCAGTAAGTAACTTATTGGAGTGATATAGTGGTTATGCGTGGCACCTCTTTGCCTAGTTGCAACTTGCAACGCATCAGCATCAGAGCTCCACATACTATGGAAGGATTTATTTAGTTTTGGTCCTAGTTCTTTTTACATGTTTAACATTTATGTAAAAAAGACGGGTCAACAGCAAATAAAATATGGTTCAACAAGTTAAATTTTTTGTCAAACTTGTTGCGAAACGATAAAATGCCCAACTCTTTTGAACTTCGAAGCTTTCCTCTGAACGTCAACACCTTAAGTTATCAGACCGGATTTAAACCTTTCTTAAAATAAGCAAGTTTATCTGATTGTATTCCCTATTTAGTGATTATGATGATGATTCCTAACTTCGTAATAAACGCGTAGTAAACTGCTGCCAAACTTAAACCTCGAAAAATTTACAGGTAAACTGAAGGTTCTATAGAACTTGTAACTTGATTACAAGTTCATTATTAACTGGCTGAGTCCTGCCTGCAGTTCATTTTTCCCTTCCGAATTACTGCTAAATAAAAACATCCTGGCACCGGGCTTGGTTTTATTCATGAAGTTATTGACAAATTTATACGTTTTAAACATCGTAGAACCATAGCGTTTGGGATTCCAAGCTAATTCGCGTGGTGCCGAGGTGCGTGTTTAAAATATTACAACTAGTTTTATATTATAAAACTTACGTGTCTCGTGCATAATCAACTGGTTGGTAATTTAGCTTAAACACAGTGCATTTGGCGTAACTCGAGGGGCTAATTCCTGACAGATACGACGTATGAATAGATGAAAAACTATGTTCTAAAGCATAATTACACATCTGTCTGCCGGTTTCTCACGCAAATCATACACAATATATGTCATTGTTGGCTGTAATTATGACATCTTTGTGATCCTTTGCAGCTATGCGAAGCTTTTACAGGTCAGGTAAATTCAGGCAATATTCCTTTAAAAATAAATTGATATTTTTTATCAGATTCCCTATAATTTAACCTGATTGGTCGACTTGATCGACAGGACGTGTAATTGCACAGTTTAATAATAATTCCTCTTTGTTTATCTTAATAAAAATGTATCGTGTGTCCATAATGAGTTTTTATTGTGAGCACCTGTGATTTCCTGATTTAAAACTAGTTTATGGATTGCTAAAGTCATTCGGAAGTGCAATAGACTCTGTATCAATTATAATCTAACAATGAACAACTTTGTGTTCAAATAGATAAGGATCTTAGAAATTGTGCTGATGTTGGTGTCCCCAAATAATAAAGTTATATTATACTAGCTGATACCCGCGACTTCGTTCGCGCGGAAATTTTAAGGTGTATGTGTGAGACTGCCTCGTTGGTCGATTGGTCGCAAGCACGAGTGCTGAGCTTGAGGTCCTGGGTTCGATTCTCGGATCGGGCAAAGTGTTATTGGGTTATTCCATCAGGAATTTCTCAGTAGCAGCCACGAAGTCTGGATTTAATGTCGGGCCCGGTTGATGGGGCTCGCCCACTATTACATAGAGCTTCAACATAACTGGCGAAATGTGGATGTACGATTAAGTACACCTTCGGGAATTACAGGCGTGATGTTTCGTTGTTATGTGTGAGAACTGACGGTCTGATCGTAATGTGATTATGTGGGTGATGACTACAAAGGGCATGCTTTAGTGTGGTGTAATTCAGGGCGGCAGAGGTCCGAAACAAAAAGGCGTTGAAGCGACACTATAAATATGGCTTAAAAGCTGGAACATATTTTTTTTAAAGTGAATAATACGGCGCATTGATGGGCACTATTTATTTATATTTTCCAAAAGTTTTGTATAAAATAAAAAATTTCGTAACAATGACCGTCACCACGTGCAAGTTTTGGCTTCACGAAACACGTGAACAATCAACAAATAATAGACCGTCTGAGAAGCATGGAGTAGGTACCCAAAAGAATGCCTGCCACTTTTTAGATATGGCCCTGACATTTGTTGATCGTCATTGCTAAAGCTTATTTAAGGGAAATTACTACCTGTTAATTAAAATTGGAATGGCAATTTATTTGGAATATTTGGCATGCGTCGAATTAAAACGCTCTCTCCTTTAGCAACTCCTGTAATAATGGTGGTTTAGGGGTATGAGGAACAGGGTGTAAAGTTCCTCAATACCCCATTGAAAAGGGGAGGATCCTCCAACCAGACAGGTGTTGTGTCAGGTGGGCAACTGCCCGACAGTTGTGGTCGGGTTTCTCTATATAGTCTTAGTCGATGTAAACTTTGCTTGCGAGATGTAGACAATTGATGTTAGTTCTTCCGTCGCGTCATAGATGGCGCTGTAGTACTTTTTGTAGGTCGCTACATCACTCTCCTCCGGAGACCAGAGTCGATAGTCGAATGAGTCAGCTTGTAGTATTATGCCGTACCAGTTGAAATTTCGTAGCCGCATTGTTCACGGTGAGTCGGAACAGACTGCGGTGGTGAGGCGAACCCCACTGAGTCGGGGCTGGCGCTGCGTTTGCTCCAGTGCGTCGGACGTAGTGCAGCGCCGCGATGTGGCAGACAGTTAGAGAGGTGTCGACCGGGAGGTAGAAGCTCTCGACCGGCCGAAAATGCAGTGTGCTGTGCCAAGGTCACTTGATGAGAGGCTGAGGGTGCTGACCAGGAATGCGCTCCGGCTGCATGCTGGTGGTCAGGAATACCCATTTGAAGCTGGCTGGCTGTGAGACTCGCTGCTCGAAAGTTTGAGAGAAGTGATGATGATGACGTCACGTTGCTCGAAGGCTGTGCTGACGTCCATTTCGGGGTCACCAGTTTAGGGATATGAGGAACAGAGTGTAAAGTTGCTCAATAATCCATTGAAAAGGGAGGATCCTCCAATCAGACGGGTGTTGTGTCTGGTGGGCAACTGCCCGACAGTTGCTGTCGGGTTTCTCTATATATAGAGAAACCTGAAAACCGGAATCGAATTAAGACTTTAGTCTTAAGTCGATTTAAACTTTGCTTGCGAGATGTAGGCAATTGATGTTAGTTCGTCCGTCGCGTCATAGATGGCGCTGTAGTACTTTTTGTAGTAATTTGCTTTTGGTAGGTCGCTACAGTGACTTTTATAATATTACTGCTAAGCTTTGTGATACGAAGCCTGGTGCCGTTGCACAGTCTGGGTACATCAAAGTTTCGCATCAGCAGAACTAAAACGCCAAGGTTAAGCTTCATCTTATGGGAACGGTACGCCCGTTAGCTCCAGGGAGCTGAAAAATTCAACGGGGTGTACAGGACTACCGTCATTAGGCATCGTCCTAATAGAACGCGTTTGCGCGATCATCGCGCGAGTAAGCGATGCGAGCGAGCGAGGGGCGCGGGCCGCCGACACAATTATCGCGCGAATTTCAATTAGGACACCTATTCGAGTTCAATATGTTTAATCGCGCGTTCGTACGAGTAAAATTCGCGCGAACCTACGATGATCGCGCATTCGCGTTCTATTAGGACGATGCCTTAGCCATCACAGTGTCTACGGATGTGTATACTTTAAAATCGCCGACGATCATGTCTTAAATTTCGTTTTGTTTATGACCCACTCGTTCTTTAATCAGTATTTATTTTGAATGGGTAAAAAAACGAAAACTATTTTGTAATTATTTGAAAATCATAAAGCATTAAAATTAAAATAAATACCTAGTTACAAAAAGTGAACACCGGTTGGGGATCGAACTCGCGTTGTTTTGGAAAACTTACAGCATTAAAAAATTACCACAAAAAGTGCATACTGACTGCGGATACGAACTTGAAACCCTTTGCTTGGCAGGGCGGTCATAGAACCGCCAGACTACTTACTATGATGACAAATGGTTTAAAATAGCCGGTTTATTCTAAAGCTTGTCATGACAGTTGTCAGTTGTGAAACAGTTGAGAAATGTGGACTTAATGCAATATTGCTCATCCCCCTAAGTTATTAGCGCGATAATATATAGCCTATGTTACTCGGTAAAGATGTAGCTTACTAATGGTGAAAGAATTTTTAAAATCTGTCGAGTAGTTTTTGAATTTATTCGTTACATACAAAAATACAAAAATACAAATCTTTCCTCTTTATAATATTAGTGTAGACTACACTTTATTAGCTTTGGTTCCTACAAATACAAATTGTCTCTATCATCTCAATTTAAAAGCTTGTATATATCATGCATTTGTTTCTTGTCTCTGTTTTGACTTGGCGACACCAAGTGGAATGGGATGTTGAAGACGATAACGAAAAGGTTGGTAATTAATCATTTGCAACCTTTTCGATACGGTTAGTACTGCTTTCTACAGCGACTTTTGAGTTAATATTTCAAAAGGTGCCTAAATACAGTGTCCTGTTTTTAGTTTGGAAAGGAACAAACCGGTACGGCGAGCGCAGTATGCTCCCCGGCGGCGGCGGCGACCAGGCCGCTCCGCCATTCACGCCCGCAGCCAGCCCATTGCTTGGGTCAAGGCAACTGCCACGCTCAACTTTATTGTTAAATTGCTGCAATTTATATTATTTGCTTTTTTAGAATCGCGATTACGATAGATAAGGTTAAACGTAATTGTTCTTGCCTAGACATTGGAGCATCTAAACGGTTTGTGCGCAACTCCTTATGGCAAATCAACTAGTTTTCATACCAGACATGCAGTTTACATTCTTACCGACACTTATAGATCGCAAAAATGTGCAGTTACAGTCCTCTATAAAGCAAGGCTAATAAAATCTAAACTGAGATTAATAGTTTTGTTACTAATTCAATTACGAGTAAGTATAAATTAATAACATTAAATAAATTGCTTATTAAACTTTTGGCGGGCACGAGTTACGAAACGATCTAAACGTACGAATTGTATTAACGTTGAACAAAGCGAGAGCAATTGATCGATAAATTGTAAGGCGATTTGCAATAAATCGTCGGTGGTCCGCGTCGGAAATGAGTCCGCTGTATAGCTTCGTGACCGGAAGGTACTGGGTCCTTGCTGTGACCACGAACAGCACCGCCTCTGCAGTTTCCAATGGCACGAGATTGCCTTTTCCTTCATTCACGATACTTAATCTATGTACACTTACATCATATATGAAGCTAAAGTGAAGCGTAGTCTTGAACGAGGTGACTGTATTTTACGGACTGAAAGCATTCCTCTACGAGCATTAGCCTTAACCTTGACCGACAGACACGTCGACTACTGTCTTGTCTACCAGGTTGATGACATATGATCTTTCAACACTCAACTCAAGGCTCACTCGCAATTCATACTGTACCCAAGATTTGTACTACGTGCCGAACAGCACCATTATTTTTTACATTTATAAAAAAATTGGGTCGACCTTCGGAACAGGTAAATGAATAATATATAATAACAGTTAAAATACTAATTAAAGTGTTAACTACCGGCCTCATCTATTTCGTCTCAGGAATAGATAATCACATATTAACGTATGAAAATGATATAAACTTCATATTAGTAACGGCAGCCAGTTATAAATATCAACTTCCGCGGTTTTTCAACTGTAATTACATATAGTACGACAAAGGCACGATACTGACTGGTATATTTTGCAATATGCCTTTAATGGTTCGCACTTATTTAACGTAAGAATGTACGTTATATTTTGCTTGTCCAGGTGTCTGATCTGATTCAATCTTGCAGTGCCGACATGACTTGGGATTAGATTATTAATACCCGGTCGCATTCCTTGAAAGTCTGGTTTAGATTGTTACTATGCGTAAGATCTGTGAGAGAGCATGAGAGCAGCGGTGGCCCAGTGGTGGCAGCCTCGACTTACGAGTAGTAAACCGTGGGTTCGAACCCAGGCAGGCGCATTACTTTGTGTAATTTATTTCATCACCACTGCTCTCAAAAACGGTGAAGGAAAACATCGTGAGGAAACCGCCATGTCCTAGAACTAAAAATTCGAAGACATGTGACATCTATCAACCCACACTGGGCTCCCGTGGTGGATTACAGCCCACTCCCTCTCATAAAGGGGAGGTCTGTGTCCCAGCAGTGGGAACATTATAGGCTGATGATGATGATGGGTAAGATCTGGCTCAGATATGGTCACTTAATCGGAAGTCTACTTTCAATGGGAGTAGGTAGGAACTATAATAACTGATTACTTCCTTTTGTTTCAGACATACTCGTACTTCGTCCATATTCACATAACATGGGTCATACATAGATGCCATTACTACTCTCTTGACTGTCTGAAGAGCATAAAGCTAAAACAGTTATGTCCGTTCCTCCTATTATTTCGTTCATCGACGCGGACGTTCCAACTGATACCTGACCTGTAGAAACAGCGTGTGTACCTATAGTATTCTTGATCGCCTTCATTTGACATCTAATCAACTTTTTCCAATTAATTTTCTACTATTGTTTAACAAGTCAAGATCCGTTTGAGAGTTTTTGTTGCAAAAATTAAGATTTTATCTGGAAAATAATCATTTAATTAGAATAAAATCATCTTATCTCATCTTATAATCTAATCAAAATATGTAAGTATCATATATCGTGCTTTTATTATGAACGATGTGCATAGAGGTTGTTGAACTGTATGTTGTGTTGCTTACTTTTCCCTGAAAGGAAAAGTTGATAGTTTATTAAAGACTAACTTTACTTTTGGGGCTTCTCTAGACCATTATCATCTTCCTAGACTTCTCCAAAATATTTTACG
Source organism: Cerastis rubricosa (assembly GCA_949152445.1). NCBI lineage: Eukaryota > Metazoa > Arthropoda > Insecta > Lepidoptera > Noctuidae > Cerastis > Cerastis rubricosa. The sequence goes on along the minus strand of OX424523.1, from coordinate 16,616,583 downwards.
AACTTCCAGTATAACCGTAGGATTAGTACCAGTATTTGAAATGGGTGATATTTTGGGTTCGCTTGTCTGTACTCCACAATACAGTTACTAGGTAACCCGAAGAGGTATCATCGCACAAATATCTACAAAGGACAGCCAAGGCCAACGGTGTATCTACTTTCAGATACATGGAGGAGTGGTCTCGATATGTGATGGATGGTCACCCATCCTTGGACCAAAATCGGCCTCGAAATTGTACTTTAGGTCCTTTATTATTTTGCAACGAACTCCAATGTTATCAAGCCCATAACATGGAAATTTATGATTACAGTAACTTGTTATAAATTCTAACAAGTTATAAACATCCACATAAACCAGATCCGCTCTCTGACTGTTCATTCACGCCCATAATTATATGTATTTTGAGAACCACTTGCCAGATTAACGAATTTGATTTTTTGACCGGACATAGTCTTTATTCTTCGGCAGTTTTCTTATAGCTATAAAAGAAATGTTAAAGTTATACCAGATATAATGGGATAAAAGGACACTTAACGAAGTCGAAAGGCACTATTCTCCTCATTATAGCGATCATTTTTTTTCTGACTATATCTGAGAACATTCTAGTTACGGAGATATTAGAGGTAAACGTTCCAACTTTTAGGTTGCAAATTTACTTGAAATGAAAATCAATCATCAATGTGTATGAGTGAGTTTGAGTTTTACCGTAAAACGACATTTATCACCTAAAAAAAAAGTCGATGCCCGGCAAAAAGTTTTTTGCATTGGGTTACTTAGTTTGACGTACAGAACGCTTGTTTGAAAGCTTCGTGAAAGGTCTGTTTACTCCTTGTATATAATATTTTGGAAAGCAGCCGGCAGTATTTCTATCAGTAACAATAATAACTAATAAATAATTATAATCAATACCTGGTGTAGCTGGTTGATTATACACAGAGAACCGGGCTGCAACGAATCACATAGTAATTATAAATTGTTATTTAATAAATGACGTGCTTTGCTAACTTTGTGCATATATCGATAAGCCGTAAGCAACTAGTTCACCTCGTCACTGGGTATCTGCACTAAGATAAGGACTATTTCACGAACAGCAATACACGCAACGGTATTACCGTATTTCCCGTAGGCAGACCTGTACCTAACTATTGACATATTCCACAATGGGAACCCGCTTGAATGACACCTGAGTGAATGACATTGGCATTTGCGGAATGCCACAAACGGCATCTAAAGATGCTTTTGAGAGGTGTCATTAGTGGAATAATTTAATTGGTCAAAACTTCCCCCCAATCCTTCCTCCGACAGATTTAAGATGTATCTCAGTGAAAACATCTTAGTAAGGTGATATTTTTTATTAGGGCGACATTCTCAAAACTGTCGGATACTACTAAAAAAAGTTATGTTACATTTGCATGCTATTATTTTGGCACAAAATAACTATTTGTGAAACCATATTCTTTGATTTTCAAAGTATAATAATTGTTTATTTCTGTGCACATAATTTTCAAGGAATTAAATAATATTAAAAAAAAAAATACAAAATTAATGATTATGCCTCTAGCTGGAAGTCTTACTTTCAAGGCTCCCACGGGATAGTCCCGATAAGCAGGCAACAACCGAAATTAATTTTTAATCCAGCGGCGGAACTGCTCAATAGTATTATGAGTTTATTTGATGATAATTAATATATCACTGGTTGAGTGGTAGAAAATGCCCATGGCATTAAGTCCGCCTCTGCTTGAAGCTGCTTGAAGTGTTAAATAAATTACATACAAACAGCATACCATAACAGCCTTTAATATTCTTATAATTGGTTTGTTTCTATTGAGTATGAAAAAATAAATAATCCTTTATATTTTATTCTTAAACCCCATGGATTTTGAAGTTAAAACTGGCTTAGACTCGTTTCAATCATATGGCAAATTAAATACAGCTGGTGAAATCTGAGTGTACTAATAGGCAAGTACATTCTGATCCGTAGTTGCCATTTGTGAAACTAAAGGACGATGAACTGCTCGCCAACCGCTCGCGAACATGTCCAAAGGTGTATGGGCACCTTACGCACTGTACGCACGCACTGTGCGCAGGTGTCTAATATTTTCCTCTTTTGCCCATCAACCACCACGCTATTACAGAATGTACGGCACAATTGCGCAATTTGGAAAACAGTGTATTGTATTAACATCCCGATTTACGATTATATCGCGTGAAACGTTATCATCAGTTACCGATTGGCTGCACTTTTGCAATCAGTGAAAATTATATTTATCTTAGTGCTGCCGCCGCCGGCAGAGTAACTAACTTACCTATACATACCATGAGTAAAAAACCCCGTATACATAAATTACACAATCACTCCCACACATATTAACGGTAACAACAAATGACATTGAAATACGGATGCTTGTCACTGATGGTAGGCCGGCTGTATCTGTAAAAACTTCCATCATCTGCCCAGCCTTGACCATACTTTGTTGGGATCAGCTTCTAGTCTAACCGGCTCCAGCTGAATACTAGCATTTTACATGGAGCGACTGCCTAACTGACCTGCACAACCCAGTTAGTACTGGGTAATACTATGATACCCCTGGTAAGACTGGTTGTCAGACTTTCAAGCCATTGACTACCTGTAACGACGGTTAAAGATCTACAAATAAAAGCCGAGATTAACGGCTTAACGAAGTATGAAGGAAACTCGGTGTTAAATGAACGGTCATCCATCTACGCAACAACCTCGGCAAGCGCGGACCTTGGCCCAAGAGAGCAGCGGTGGCCCAATAGAGCAGCGGTGGCCCAGTGCTGGCAACCCCGACTAACGAGCAGTAAGCCGTGGGTTCGAACCCAGGCAGGCGCATTACTTTGTGTAATTTATTCCATCACCGCTGCTCTCAAAAACGGTGAAGGAAAACATCGTAAGCAAACCGGCATGTCCTAGAACTAAAAATTCGAAGACATGTGACATCTACCAACCCGCACTGGGCCCGCGTGGTGGATTTCAGCCCACTCCCTCTCATAGAAAGGAGGGTGTCCCAGCAGTGGGAACATTATTATTATTATTATTTATTTAATATTATCTGATGTGTTTTTAATTTTAATTCTTTTAAACTTTTTCAATATATTTTAATGGTATTATACTTTTGTTAGCTTAGATGTAAATTCAATTATGCATGCTGGTTCACCTGTAAGTGAAGTTAACCTACGTGTTACTTTTAAGTCCATTATTTATTTCACATGATCTGTGTACATCCTTTGTTGGATATCCTAAATAAATAAATAAATAAAGAAATTATAGGCTGATGATGATGATGATGATGGGGCTGACATTATTTAGCCACGAGCTCCCCTCATTTAGCTTCCCCAGCCACTAACGACTCTCAAGTAGATACCTAGCTGCAGCTGACAGCCGCTCAGGGCGTGAGTATGGGGTATACTGACGCCCACGCATATTAGAACAACCTGCATTCTGTACGTATATCTCAATAATGAATAGTTCCGTATCCGTCTTAAATGATCTTGTTAGACCAACATTTTTTTTTTCATTTATTGTCCTTTGATATACCGCTTTACTTCCTCGTATCATTATAGTATTGTCATAAAACTCTGTCAAACGTTAATTTTATAAGAATTAGTCCGTCATGTGGGTTTTGATTATTTAACTTTGATCTACGATGATAGGTGCTATCGTGAAGGTTTAACACTCGGTATTCATGACCGGAGTGTATCTGAATGTTACTTCCCTGAATGGTCAACTAGGAGAAGAATTTTGCCAAAATAATAGCTACGAACCTTACATACCGGGCCTTAATCAATCATCTCAGGCAGGTGCAGTTGTGAAATGAAATTAAATCAAATAATTTATTTGCAAGAATATTGATCACCTAAATATGAACAGGCAATAATATATTCCGGTTCCTTGCGAAATATGTAAAAATGTTACACCATATTACATTATTGTTACTTATAATGCGGCTTCATAAAATCTGATTGCCAAAAAAACGTGTAATTGCCGATAGGACCAACCTACATGATAATTAAGACGTGTAGGTACTTGTGCCGTTCTGAGCAGGAAGGACGGAAATAGTTAGGAGACTTTGTTTTCATATCAAGCCCATCATGTGCCGCACCTTAATCCTTCTACATATTATGTTAAGCTCAGTTTTCCTCTAACAACATTTGTTTTTTTCATAACTTAAGTCATCTTCGACTAAACCGTATGCAGCTGAATACTGGTATTCAGCTGCATACGGTTTTATGTTACTCGGAGCGACTGCCTATCTCACCTCCACAACCCAGTCAGTACTGGATATTACGGTACCCCTTGGTAAGACTATTTGTCAAAAATCTGCAATAGACGGCGAATGGTTGGTCACCCATCCACGGAGTGACCTAGGCATGCGCGGCTTAACCTGAAAATCGACCCGAGCGGCTGCTATTTTCATTCATTCCACGAGCTCTTCGTTTTTTTTATTACTTTACTATGAGCATCACAACTGGAAACGTGTACATACTTACTAGGAAATACCGACATCCTGTAAGGAACAGTCCGGTATGTATCACCAGACAAACGCATTTGTGCAACTTCCGGAACCGCTGTTAAACTGAGTTTACCGTATCTATGCGGTATTTATAAACTCGTACATAAAAACAACGGTCCCAAGTCTCAACATGGTCCATTATAGGACCGTATTATTGACCTATGCAAAGCTATAATGAACATATTTTCTTGTGGCCCAAGAAGCTGGTTGTTGAAGTCAGAAAGGCAGTCGGTCCATTTTTGTGATATTCAGCTGCATTCGGTAAGACTGGAAGCCGACATAGTTTAGAAAAGGCTAGGAAGATAAACTCTTGTAAACAGTGTATATATAATAATCTACTGATACTTAAGTTTCCGCTGCCTACCCGTTTTCATAAACATGCTTAATAATATTTGGTTATATTCAAAACGCGCGTGTCGGTAATGTAAACATTAATTGTTAACAATATACGTCATATCGGATCTCCATAATGTTGTACAGCTATTAATATTATAATAATGTTTTATAGCTACTTCCTCTTGCGACCGGCCTTGTGATATATCAGCAGGTGATGGACTTAGGAAACACAAATATACTACGATTACACAATGTTTTCGTAATGTACCTACTTTCTTGGTACCTATTAACACTCGTTGACAAGGAAACTACAGCTAACGTTTTCGGGAAATCACATGTCCGTAAAACTTTTTGGGTTTTTCTATAAATAAGTCTAAAAACTTTATTTTGGCAACATTTACCCGAGCGTGCGGTCACTGCCATAATTGCTGCATTCGAAAGCGTAAATGACCAATTCGATACCTACTTTTAGCTACAGATACTCTGCTGTAAAGTGCAAACTAGTGTTGACAAGTGATTTGTCCTCTGTAAGCTGTTTAAATTCTACGAAATAGTGAACTATTCTACAATTTTCGATGTAAATTATCCTGGTGACACCATGAGTCATTTACTTAGAAAATTTGCCGGGATTTCACCGTTATGGAAACAACTACTTAGCGGGTCTACATTGTTTTGTTTTTCCGTTCAATTCTGGGTACGGGATCTGCGTATTTTGGTATTGTGTCAACCTTGGAGTCACTTCCCTGTTGTTCTAGTGAGCTGTAGGTTGGTTTCAGTCGCGGTTCTTCGACTCAGCGTCGCCTTGACACGAGTCGCTTTCCCACCTTATCAGACAATATTACTGTAATGGATAAATTAATTCGTATAATATCAATACCCATTTGTTGACCGATTTCTGATTGTGCAACAAAAGCTGAATGTCGAAGGTTATATGCAGATACTTTGTTCATATTTTTTAAATAAAAGCTGTCGGCCAGGTTCAACCAGGTCTTTCACGTTCTGTTCATGTGTTTTGTTTTGATGTAGGTCTAGGTGCACGGGTATTGATGATGATCTCTGATTAAAATATAATATATAGGTACATACAAACCTCATATTAAACCTGTACAAGCGTCATCCGGTCTAGTTTTTAAGTATTTCAGTAAATTAACATTTTAAACTAATTTATGACGACGCGCTTGAATAGTCTTGTTTAAATGATTAGCTAATAGGTTTAATAATTTAACCAAATTGTTTTAGAATTGGATATTTCTTAAATTATAATACGAATGATGTGAAAATACGCACATGCACGACAAAACCTTCAAGGTGCTAATAAATAATCCAAGTTCAGAATATAAATATTGGATTTTGATTCCTCTTGGATCTTGAATGAGTTGAGCGTAGGTAGAGATTTTATCCTGCAATGGGAAAAACCTTAAGTACCTACGTACGGTATGACCCCTTTTTAATTAACCAAAACGTGAAAACTTTTCCTTCCTCGAGGAAAAGTAACGGTTACCTTATATGATGTGTTCTTTATTTATTTTCCGCAACCATTCTTTCATTTGAATCACACAAACGTTTTTTGTTGTTGTTGGTGACCTAACATAACAAAAACAAGAGAACTTTTGTTCAATGAAAACATGTGATCTCTCAACTGACTCACTCTGGGTTGCTAACTTATATTAATAATGTGAAAATGATGTTCTTTTCGACCTGATTAGAGAGTACCCTATGCCCCAGCATAGGGTATTTTCTATCCCGTTAGGACGTTCCGTGGGATAAAAAGTTAGAGTTTCATGACTTTAACGGCTCATACGATCAAACACGATCTATTGCTCAAATAATAACAAGTTTCACAGGATCTGGGTATTGGCTGATCAATCAAAGCCATCAGAATCCACTACTTAGGTACTTGTTCTATTACATAAGCTTTAACTTTTCATATCTTCGTGTGAGAACTGCAGGGCCAATTTTATCACTACACTGGTTCAGTGATTTTGTTTTGTTATTCAGACAGATGTCATAGTATAACTGGATCTTTTACAAATGTGCCTGTATAAAGTCAATGATACAACGCACTCGTGCATTTTCAACTATGGCATTTCTAAGCCTTTATTCGATACTAAAACGAAATATCCAAAACTATTTCAGCTTGAACTCCTTCAATGCACATGATTTCTCAAGGGAGGATGGTTCCGCTTTCATATCGAGCTATATTCTATTCATTGGTGCATTATTCATAAAGTTACTAAGTATTTGGTATACCTACGGACTGAACTACGAACTGTGTAGAATGTATATGCAAATATTCTTCATCGTGATTATCTTATCCTTATGCCAATTTGTTTTGGGCGTAGCATGTCTTGCTCTTCCATAGGTCTCAATACAGTTGGTCTTATTAGTAGTCATATTCACAGACTCCATCCATTGTTTGTTTGGTCATCCTCTAAACAAATCCAATAGCCCTTCATACAGCAATATCATCCACATTCGTATTTAAAACTTTCCTTATTACTCAGCACGACAGGCCCATACCGTACGTCTCATACTTCATACAGTTAATTTTCTTTTAAATATTTAGATAACTTATTTTATACTTAAACGTCAGTTATCAGTATTAAAGAAGTATTCATGCTAGTAAAGCAAAAAGAAAAGCAACAGTGAACATTTAAGTTATCATATTGGTAGACAAGAGAGCAGCGGTGGCCCAGTGGTGGCAGCCCCGACTTACGAACAGTAAGCCGTGGCTTCGAACCCAGGCAGGCGCATTACTTTGTGTAATTTATTTCATCATCGCTGCTCTCAAGAACGGTGAAGGAAAACATCGTGAGGAAACCGGCATGTCCTAGAACTAAAAATTCGAAGACATGTGACATCTACCAACCCGCACTGGGCCCGCGTGGTGGATTACAGCCCACTCTCTCTCATAGACAGCAGGCCTGTGTCCCAGCAGTGGGAACATTATAGGCTGATGATGATGATGATTGGTAGACAATAGACAACGTGTAACGTAAAGGACGAACGCTGCTTTACATCTCAACAAGCATAACTTTTTTTTATTCTAAACTGCTAAAAACATTTTAAGACAACTTACAATCAAATTAAATTAAAAACGGATTATCATAGCATCGCTACATCGATAAATTAATCGAAGTAATCATGTCACTCTACTTTTAGCACGGCCGGAGGTCAACAGTGTGGGACCTTGTCCACTTGCAATTTGGATTTCATATCCCCTTATGTTCAATTATTACGTAACCATTACTTGTCCACCTTATGCTAGTTAACCACACATGGTCAAGATAATATGGACATTGTGAATAATGTTACATTAATACTAAATCAATGTGTTTTATGAGCTTGCTGTCTTTAAGTGACAGATGTTGTTCATGTGTTGCAGAGACTTTGTTGCGCCACTTCATCTCCCCAAGGGAAACAAAGAAGTCGTGAAGGATCGCTGACTCGCTACTTTGTGGTAATGTCTTTGCAATTTTGACGATTAATTTCATGTGCTAATTCTCAGCCTAATTTGAATTAAAATGACTTTTGATTTTACTTGTTACGGTAATTACACCTGGTTTTAGGTGCGTAGTGGCTATTTTAGGGATTTAATTTAAATGAATGATTATGCAATAGAATGATGAATTAATTTTAAGTATTACGTGAGACTTTTGACTTTTGTATCGCAATGTTTTTCATGCGCAAAAAAATAATCTAGAAATATAAAGCCGAAACAGTTGCAGGGTTACGATCGCGTCGGTCAAGCAGCAATTTCTTGCGAATAAACGTTCAGGGTCATGGTAACCGGATATTGGTGGTTGCCATGAAAGCCGGCAGCGGGCTTAGAATGGAGGAAAGGCGAGGACTATCGGCAGGCACGATCGATTGTCTTTAAACTTCGGATTTTTTATAGAAGCGTAAACAACACACATGGGGTACAATAACTTCGGTGACAAGTAGGTAGTTCTTGAGGGATTGGAAATGTGTACAAAGTTTTTTGTAGTCCATCCAGTCCGCACTTCTTACATTTTTGAAAGCAACAATTGTAAATACTTGAACTTACCTTATTTTACCTAATTTATCTTGTCGCTAGTACTCTGCTCTATCTGGTTACATTACAAAATGTTATACTTAGTTAAAAAAAAAAAAACACGACTCGTCATTTTATTTCTTCTCAGCAAACCCTTTCATTTGATACCCATACCATGGGAATGCAAATTAATACATTGTGTATTAAGGGCGGTAACGAAGGAATTACGATCGAGGCTCTAGTAGAAGCCCGAAGTCGAAGACTGAGGGCTTTCTGAGTCGAAGTTCGTAATTCCCGTACCGCCCGTGAAACATACAATGTTTTTCATCACATTTGCGAGTAATAATTATGAATTATAGCTTTAACACACAAGTCAGCACAACTATTATTACGAAATACTTGATTTTTTTTTAAGCGGATGGTGGTCTTTTTGCCAACACCACAGATTATACAAATGTTTCGTTCAGAAACGCTAAGGGCAAATACTTACGTAGGTAATGTAGGTATACAGCCATGACGGAGTGAAAAAAAAATAGGATAATTTTGACGTTATGATACAAAAAACCATCGATTATTAAGAACTTTAGTTGATTATTTAAGTAACATGTAGCGAGATTGCAATGAAATTCCTGTTTAGATAACATTTTAAGACAATTTTTCAATTGCGTGTAAACTCCTCGCTTGAACTTGCATGACCTGTGTGCTGTGCTATAAATAAATAAAAAAATACTTACCGACCTAAGGTTTCATGACAAAAAGAACGCTTGAGGGTTTTATATGGGGCATTACGGCCAAGTTAACATGTATGTTTAGAAACTGTTTATGTGCAAGTGTGATGAAAAAATAATTATTCTGCCATCTTTAGGAGCCCGCCATGTTGGATTTAGAATGACGTCACTTAGCTAACAAAACATGTATGTATCCAGCATTTCAGCTCAATCGGAAACCGGGAAGGGGGTCAAAAACGTTTAAGATTTTTATACAATAAAGGTGAAGCTAAACAACCTTTTAAATAAAGGCTAGGCACATGATGAAGATGATTCAGCAACTTTTTACAAATATAACATATCAACAGATTTTGGAAAATTGCATTTATTTACATTAATGTACCCTAATATATATATATATATATATATATATACAGGGTGTAACGGAAAGGGTATATACATACTTAAGGGTGTGCTACAGATCATCAAACTGAACATGTTTCTCCACAAACAAACTTCGTAATAATGAAAAAATTATCTGGTGCCCCGTGCAAACTTTCAATATCTATTCGAGTCAAATGTATGGGGCAGCTGATATTTTTTTCGCTATGACGATCTCTATTTGTGGAGAAACATGTTCAGTTTGATGGTCTGTAGCACACCGTTAAGTATGTATATACCCTTTCCGTTACACCCTGTATATATATATATATTGGTATTATGAATTATGACTCGATACGATTTGCATCTTTGACAGACGTAACCGAAATATACAAGTAGACACATTCAAAAATATTGTTAGGTGGTAGGTTGTTAGCAGTACAAATTAATTATTTCTTCATCTTTTAAAACTGATTCCTACCTACTTTGATTTGCAAACCAGCAGTCAAAGATCAAAGATAAGTTCAAAAGTGTCATACATGCAAGGCCACAAGTCAATCGGGAACTGTTTTATGCAATCAATACTATCTTATGATACAAAATCACGTGTCACTATGTTCGTACAAGCGGATCTCCGAAACCACCCAACCGATCTTAATGTAATTTTGTGAATGAATAGGTATGGGTGGTTCCAGCTTGAAACGTAGGATAGGTTTGGACCCCATAGGTGGCGCCGTGCGAAGCTGGGGCGGGTTGACAGTAATATTATAAAGAGATGTTTCGATAAAGGGGTTGTTAATCTTCAGAAATACTGATCTGAATCCGAAAATTATTTTTTTTCTGGAAAGCTAGCCTATGATACTTCGGGGTAATGTACCCCGAAGTATCATAGGCTATATTGACGACGTTCCTGTGGAATGATTTTCGACTATAAAGCGAGCGAACTCGAGGACAAACACTAGTCTACAATAAATTAAAACAGCGAGAACATTAAAACAGTTCTGTAGAACACAGTCATCTAGAACCAAGGTTCTGTACTGCCTCAGGCCTACACAGATGATGATTGGCTTATCTTGCATGCATCTGTCACGATTATTATTGCATTGTCGGTGTTATAAATATTTTGTTTTATTACGATAATCCAGTGATGACTTCAACGTCTTCTTCAATCTTTGGCCCCCCAATGCTAAATGTGGGTTTCTTCCAGATCACCCCACTTTTGGCGGTATGTGTCATGGCTATGCAGTTTCTTCCAGCTACTTTCATGAGATCGTCTGTCCACCTAGTTGGCTGTCTCCCTCACATTCGTCCGCCCCGTCAGTGGTCTTCTTTCTAGCACTTTTATACTTATTTTTTGTCGAAAAATGAATCAAGAAAGGGTTTTCAAGCGCCCTAAAATAAAATGACTTTTCCCCATCCCAACATTTGAAATATGAGCAGACCGTTCAAGGATATCCAGGTGGAGCACTAGAGCTGGTGCTAGCATCAGGTTGGCCCTGCAGAGATGGAATAGGGTATATCTTCAATTATGCATTGTCACATTTCTGTGAGTCAATCTGTCGTGAAACATAGCGTCATAGATGCCAGGACACTGAAAAAATGTAGCTGAAATTAATGACTCTATCGACAATCATAGGGGATTCAAAAATTCCATCCAATCATTGTACATAATTAGATAATTTAAAAAGAAACATTGTACAGGTACTAGATAGGTTTCCTCACGAGTGGTCGATTTTTTGTTAGTGGTTACAAATCGCTATGAATGCAGAACTCAACTGTACAGTCTTCAACAAGAGTTTTACAAATTATTTCATAAAGGAGAGCTTTGGTTTTTCATTTTATCAAAAAGTACGAGTACAAGAATGACTTCCCAAAGTAGCTAAGTACGACTTAGTTGATGTAAGAGAAACTTGGAAGAAACATGCCGCGCGACCCCAAATGAATTTGGATAAGGGCTGGGAATGACGATGATAAAATAATAGAAAAGTATCGTTTTAGATTTTAGAAATCAATATACAATTTGTGCCTTGTATACAAGTAATACAAGTCATCGAAATGGAAAAACCTAAAAAAATATAAAATTCACTACTTAAAACTCTTTTAATTTTTATGTAGACTGTAACCATCTGTTTTCATCAAAAAGTTTGAATCATTTATTAGATTTATTTATATGTTAACTAATTATAATGTTACCAATCAACACTCTCATTCTTATGCAAAAACTCGAGGAAATTAATTACTTAGTTTGTTAATTATGTTTTTGAGTTCTAAAATAAAACGAATGATGTTTCCGCTTAGCAACTCCATTTATTTGCCATAATAAAATAGCATACTCTCAATACATACTAGTCTCTTCAAATTGGGGTGCTTTGCCTGACTTATGCTGAACACTTGGTTGGATAGGGCACTGTCTCTTTCAGCAAGCGAATTCTTGTGTCAAGAGTGGAGTCCCTCAGTCCTTGCCAGGATAGTGGATACAGCTCTGAATGAAACGTGATAGAGCATCACTGGTTGCCTCAAACTGATCCCAGTACAGATGCTGTATCCATTGGCGCCACCATAATATTACAACTGTAATCCCCAAAGGATTATGTTCATAAAGCAAACCCACATTCTTCGACAGTTCCATATATCGGAGATAAACTATTACCCTCAACCAGCAGGACTTCGGATTATCACAGAAAAATTCTTGATGGAAAAAAGCAATATACCTAAGGCTCGAAACCTCATTCTTATTAGCGCTTGAGAACACTAGTTCAACGGGTGTCTTAGCTCGTTATCAGAAACAATAGTCAACTTGAAAAAAGAAGGATTCCTAAGCCAATGACAGAAGAAAAATAAATCAAATCAAATCAAATCATTTATTTCAAATAAGCCAGTTACAGGCACTTTTGAATGGTCGAACAACAATAAAAATTAAGCTACAGTCCCAGTCACAAGACATAATAACTGTGAAAGTACTGTAGTTGCCCATTCCAAAGCGTAGATCTCTATGGAGAAGAATGGGCAAGAAAATCCATGGACACTCTTTTAAATCCGAATCTTGTTACAAAAACCTTGGTTACATCATTCATGTTGAGATGGTACATTATGTGAGAACGATGTAGCAAGACTTCACGTTAAAAGTGTCCACAGCAAAAACAAAAAAAAACAATGAAAAGATAAAATAATTAGTTCGAAATAAGCCGTGGCAGCTAAGAGACGACCAGGCACAACTGACAGCGCCCGTTCACGAACATGACGCATGGATCAGCCATCATTCAACTCAACCATTTTGAAGGGAACTAAATGACCCGACACACACGCCGCCATCAGCGTGACATTTGAGTGAGCATGACATACTCTCAACCGCCAGGGCACATTCAAGTCAGTAAAAGACGTAGGTTTCCAGTAAATGATAGCTATCTAGCACATAGGACTCACACAATATGGGCTATGCAATTATATAATACTAAATTAATTGAATTTATACAATTCAAAGATAGTTGTACAATCTTCAGCAGCTCCAACAATACTATTTAATGCTATCAATTTATGCGAACCTGTCCTTGTGGAGCAGGACCGGCATGGAGCCAAGCATTATTATCAGCGATATAATCGTCCAATTTGTAATAAGCCTGCTTACAAAGTGTGCGTTTAATGCATGTTTTAAATTTCGTCTCACTCAGTTCAAGAATACTCTGTGAAATTTTATTATAGCATCTTAAACAGTACCCCATGAAAGATGAGTCAACTTTAGCGAGTCTGAAGCCTGGCTGAACTAATTGGTCTCTATTTCTAGTATTGTAATTGTGTCTGTCACCTCTTTTGCTAAAAAGATGCAGATTTTTTCTTACGTACATTATGTTTTCGTAAATGTATTGGCAATGTACCGTCATGATGTTAATGTCCTTAAACAGTTCCCTTAGAGAATCGCGCCTACGGAGATTATATATGGCCCTGATGGCTCTTTTTTGCAAAATAAAAATAGACTCAATGTCTGCAGCCCGTCCCCATAACAGAATGCCGTAAGACATTTTACTATGAAAGTAACTAAAATAGACCAATCTCGCGGTATCAACATCGGTATATTGACGGATTTTTCTAACAGCATATGCTGCTGAACTTAACCGCCCCGCAAGAGATGTTAAATGAGGACCCCATTGAAGCCTTGAATCAAGCGTAACCCCCAAGAAAACCGTTTTATCGACAAATTCTAGTTTCTCTTTATTCAATATTATATCACAATCACTACATTTAACATTCGGTAATGAAAATCTTATGCATTTAGTCTTATTTTCATTTAATACTAAATTGTTTGCTGTGAACCAATTATGTACCTGAAGTAGTGCATTATTGACGTTATCTAGATTTTGGGCCCGTCTATTTATCTTAAAAATTAAGGAAGTGTCGTCAGCAAATAACACCATATTTTGTGGTTGGCTTTTCAATAAAGAGGGTATATCGTTAATATATACTAGAAAGAGGAAAGGACCCAATATTGATCCCTGCGGAACCCCCATTTTTACTTTTAAACCCTGTGAATTGACACCATTTATTTGAACTTGTTGTTGTCTGTCACTCAAATATGATTTTACCAAACTAAGTGCAAGTTTACCAAGTCCAATAGTATTACTATGCAAAATTGCCCAAAATTCGTCAGTCGATCGATAGAATAACACACAACACCATCTTTTACGTAATCTTTTCCAACCAAGCCTTGTTGAGGTCGGCTTCTAGTCTAACTGCATGCAGCTGAATACCAATTTGGAGTAATTGCCTATCTGACGACCACAACCCAGTAACTGGATATAAAGATACCCCTTCGTGAGATTGTTTTGTCAGACTCTAGGGCTTTGGATTACCCAGTCCTTATGACTGACAAAGATCCATGAATGACAGTTGGGACCAACTGCTGATTGACACAACACCATATTGTTTTATTTTTAGACCCTTGTTCCATTGTGAGATACAATACGAATCAAGTATCGATGCAATAATTGATTAAAGCAGAATAGTTTTTGCGAGTATTTATGAATGGAGCTTGTGCTCTTTCACGTAAAAACCACTGAATAGATTTTGATGAAATTTTACATTACAATTATACATCAGAAAAACACATAAACAACTAGTCTTATTAATACAAATCTTGTTTAAGAAATGACTATATGTGGGCAAAACCGCGGGCGTATGCCAGTTTTATTATAATTGACCAAAGTTCCTGACCACATAATGGCAGTCTCAATAATCTGGTGAATCTGGAAAAACACTGAGACCACTTCGACAGGCCAGGTCTCATGGTTTTTACCCACTGTCGTTTAGAACGCATTTCGAGGAAGTCTGTTTAAAACAAAATAAGACGCGGCGCAACCGCTTTTGGGCCGTTATTAATTAAAATATCGATATTTTACTTGTAATTATCGTTAAATTAGAGGACGATGTTGGTCCTTTGGTAGTATATTCTGCTCTTAACTACAAATAATAAGGAACCGGATGTCATAGTAATCCATCGATGTAAATATAATTTAAATGTGTTCAAATTATTACTTTTTAAGGTAATTATTATACAATTTATTTATTACCTATTATTAATATTAAGGTAAACTTGCTTCGTTTCTTTATGATATTATGGCACTATTTGGTTTTGGACTTTGCCGAAATTAGTAACGAAACTATGCCAGGAAAGATGAAACACATTAAATGATGTAAAATATGTTTTAAGTATTTGAGATTATTATTTTTCGAGAAAAACTTAATTTCTCATCATGGTCTCTCATCAAACTCATTTTGATTTACTACATAGGTAAATGTTTGAATTTATAGTCAGTAATGATAAACTGGATAAAATACAAAATCAAATTAATAAATATTCAATGCTCTTTTTATAAAAAACGAACATAACATCTTTAATAATATCATAAAGCATTATAAGGAACACTGACCGAAAAGTTTCTACTACAACCACATGAGTTACACCTAATTATTGTAGACAGGCCGGTTTACTTAAAAAAATCAGGGCAGCCATTTACTCAAAATAAATAAAAAAATTTAAAACTTTTAAGGCATCCTTAAATTTTTACTAAAAATGGCCAGTGGTGGTAGCCAGTACATAATTTCTGACATCAGGCAAATTTCTAAAAAGGTTGTATGCAACAGATGAAACTATTTGATTTGTTTAAGTAAGAAACCTTTTACTAAAGCGCATCACACACAGAAAGCAGGTGCGGGTCGTGCTCCCTGTGTGTGATGCACTTAAAGGTTGAAAGTAAGAATATTATATTTGTGGAAAATTATCAACACAACATAAAATACCATTATTTCACTATTATTTTGTTGTCGTTAACATAAAGTTTATCAGAGGTTATTCTAACTATCCAAGGACCGATTTAAGTTTTGCTCATTCTATAATTGAGAGCAGTATTGCTCCAATATTTTTTTTAAATAGTGTAGTGAACATCCTCACTCGACTTGAGATGCCTATGAGACGTATCCATGAGGCACACATGTTTAGTACAATGTCATGTTTCATTTAGATTCTGTTGCACGTAAACTTCGTCCGCATGAAATTATTTAAAAAATATTACTACCCTATTTGATAAGTCAACAAAATGGCACAAGCAGAATAACGTCCACGTAGCGTAGGTTTTGATTTTCGTAGACATCTAGTAGCTACGAGGTTCTACGAGAAAGTTACGTAGATGTCTCATGCAATGTCTACAAAATATGTAGTCTTAATTTGGTAATGTCTGTGTTGGCAGTCATGAGGAGAGGCCTTAGCCCAGCTGTAGGATGATGCTGGCTTGCAGTAACAGTAGTATATCTGTACGTTAGTGACATACTTAATTACTGAATTGTTTCCACAGTAAAACGCTAATCGGCTGAAGTAAAAGAGTGTGTTTGTCAAATCGTGACTAAACTGAGTTATTTTGCCTACCTACAACAGTTTAATAACTAAACCACTCTTTTATAAGTAATTCTAACACTAACAAAAAAAAACATAACTTATTTAAAATAACAGTAACATAACGATTGTTTAGAATTTTATGTTACGACGTGCAAGGTCTGAGATGTAATGACGATGAGTCGCAACTAATAGCTCAGTATTTTATAATTATTAAAAACATGATAGTCAAGTACGTTAGGCCACGAATAGTGTAGGAGTCCGTAGAAATAACAAATCTTAAATCTGCCCACAACGGTCCTACTGATGGACACACAAGCGTCTTTTCTGTAAGACGAAGTAGGTCATAATCCACAACCCGTCTTGGAATTATTGGTTCTAGGATTAGCCAGTTTGGTTTTCTGTTTTTTTTTTTCACCCTTTTTAGAGCTGTGAAGATGAAATGGAAAGTAGCTGTCTGAGTTTGAACTTGTGACCTAAGCATGTCGAGGCCTGCCCCATCCTATTGCTCTTTGAGAAATGACAGCTAATACAAAGATAAACTCGATTGATTTTTTTAAAGTGAAAACTTCTTTAGCGGCTGTGTGAACTTTTGTGAAGGGTAAAAAATGTTAGACTAGCGTCAGGTGTCCTGATCGAACGGATTGACATTAGGTTACGAGGGAATTTGAACTTTATGACATCTGTCATTGAGTTTGGATATGCACAAACAAAATCTTCGGTTGCTCCAAAGAGGTAAAATTCGTATGACGGATTGTAATAGTTCTGAAGTGTTAAATTTTAAATGTAATTTAAAATGTCATGTTTATGTACCATAGCGCAATAAATGAATATTTTATTTTACTACATAAATGATAGTACTTTTATACTGATAACTAGCTGTCCGGCGCAACTTCGTTTGCGTCACATTTTTCCAGTTTTCGCAACATTTTTCATTGCTGCTCCACTCCTATTGGTTGTAGCATGATGATATATAGCCTATAGCCTTTTTCAATATATGGGCTAAATAACACTGAAAGAATTTTTCAAATCGGACCAGTAGTTTCGGAGCCTATTCAATGTAAACAAACAAACAAACAATCAAATCTTTCCTCTTTATAATATTAGTTTAGATTAAAGCAATTCGTGCAAAATTATTCCATAACCATTCCAAAATATCAAAAATGCACAACGTTAATATTCAAGTTTTCACTTCTGCCGGCACTCCCGGAGAGCAACCCGTTTTTTTTTACTATAATTTTCCCCCTTTAGAAGAAGTCCCCGGTCCCCGGGTATAGTACGGCGGGGTCATTTGCGTGCTGGATTGGTCTTTATTGCAGTGTAATTTTATAAAAAGGTCCGTGATTCCATAAGTCAGTTATTTATAACACTTTGGAAAAAGCCCTTCGATTATTGAAAACACCGTTATTTATACAGCCATTGAGGAAGTTCCCCAAGGTGGTTGAACTTTAATAACCCAGATTAATCAAACTAACAACTTTTTGAAAGGGTTTCGTGTTTTAATACGGATCTCTGCCGAATGATATAGGTATGCATTAACATGTATCGATGTCGTGCCTTTATATTGTAGTCGAGGTATTATGTTAGGTTATTAATCATGATGTATTCAATTAATATTATGTAAATAGTACGAAGATATGATATCTACAGTCACGGACAAAAACGTTGGCACCTATTTAATATCTTCATGCATATGTATAGCCAATCATTATAATGATGGTGTCGACAATAATTGTAACATAAATTGATCATTGGTACTCAATATATTACATGCATTTTAAATTGAAACACAATCTGCCTATTGATTATGTAAGATATTTAATTAATTATTCAAAATGTAATTTAATCATTCTGTTTTACAATATCGTATTGTGATGTTAACGCTTTTGAAATCGATTGTACTTGATGTTCCTATTTTAACACTGCTACTGTTTGGTCTATTCATTTTACGGTTGTAAAGTAGGAGCTTTCATGTTTTCAGCAGGTACTAAAACTGCTTCAACTGCTTCTTTCTTCAATTTAGACAAATATCTGAAGGCCAATTTCTAGTTAGTACCTTGAAAATGTTCAGATTGAAGTTCGTAAAGTCATCACAATCAATAATAAAAACTTGATTAATGTAGGTAAATTACAGGAATTCTGACAGTATGTACATGCTCGAACGGAATTGCCTGATTGAAATGAAATGAATATGAATCTGCCTCTAATCCTGCAATGACAAGATAAGTAGTAATGACTTTACGTATAATTACTTTAATTTAATCAAAATAGTTTAATTCTGTATGGTGTCGGACGTAAAGAATAGCACCATCCCATATCTTCCCGTGGGTATCGTAAGAGGCGACCAAGGGATTTGCCAGAGAATTGGCAGCAGCGTTCCCTGTGCTTTTGTAACAACCGTACTGCGATCGCCAACCCGCATGCCAAGCGTGGCGATTATGGCAAAACCCCCCAAAATGTCAATGTGGCGACACTTGGTGCAGGCCTATGTCCAGCAGTGGACGTCTTTTGGGCTGTAATGATTATGATGAATGAATCAAAATAGTTTGCTGCAAACGTCAAAATGCTAATTGACCCCAGACAACATGGGTACAGTTCAGGAAAATGATTAATTTGTTGTATGGTTTTATTTCTAATATGTCCATACTGAGTCAGTAAGGTTAATAACCCCGGTATTTTCCATATAAGCAAGGTGTCAATAATTCATTCATTGATACACCAGCATTTTTTGCTTCCTTCTTTTTGTATTTCTCAATGAAGCTTCTACACGAACGTAAAATGTTAGTAACTTTACACAATACAAACTTCAGATTTACACAAAAAAATGTTTAGAATATTTTTTGTGGATTGTGTACATTTTGAATAGAATTTTCAATAGATTTGCCACGCTTGTTAGGTATAGCGATAAAAACCCATGTAAGTACTGCTACATGTATTTTTATCCGAGTGCTGTATCCATGGACCATTTCAGATAAAGCAAACACTACACTACTACACAATAAATTACAGCGGTTATATACATTTGATAGAGTTATGTGAACCTATGGGACTGCTGTTTTTTGTTTCAATATGTTCTTATTTCTCATTCACGAAGTCAAATCGAGGTTATTTCATTTACTTTTTAAGAACAAACGTTGCACGAAATTAATCATACTTCTGTCTAAAGCGTCAGTTTATTAAGTCTTTTTTATCTTACCATGTTACCATGACCTTACCTCAAAGAGGTCAGCTGAGTAATATTTCAGTCATGATCAGACCCTATCTAGGCTTTGTTGACACTTGTAATTTATTCATTACATTAGTACTTACGTGGTCTTTATGAGCATAAAAAGGCCAGTAACCGTGACCTTATTCTTTCCTTACATAAACATATTTTTCCAGTATTCAGTTCTAATTCACGGAAACCGCAATGATATCTAATAAATCCTTATTTTTATTACTTATACAACAAAAAAAAAATGGATGGAATCTCCAAAAAGCCAAGGGACTGCTCGAAATTCGACTTGATCATATTATTTTAATTTTTATTTCCAAATGACATTGTAAGTTCATAAGATGATTCCACACTCACGGGCATCGGTGAATAGACAGGATTTATGATAATTATGTGAATAGTTACAAAGTTGACCCTGACTAATAATTTTGTTTTAGAGTTTTGTTGCAGTGCGTTACACGTTACATCTTTAATGAAAACTGGGCATATGGCTAGACTATTAAAGTCATTCAGTGTGCTTTTGAAATTAATTCCTTACTCTTAAGTTGGTATCACGTCCAGAAGAGGTTGACCTCATACATGGGCTTGGTCAGGATGAGGCTGACGGTTTAAATCCTGCAGAAGATAGTAAGATGTTTGAAAGGATATGTCCCATCGCCAATAGCGATTCTCGAGTTCTGACAACCTAGATTTTTTTTTGCCTAAAATCGGAAGCAAGTAGAACACATAACCTGTAATCATGGATGGATTAGAGAGAGGTGTACCTAATAGAACGCTCACATCGATATATCGCTAGTATATCGTGGTACCGCCAGTAATGTTTAAGCCCCGTAGGTTAGAGGGACGACTCTATTCCATCAGCCGGAACGAATCCAGAGTGATTTGGCTGCTAATGAGAAATTCCTTATGTAAATTCCCGATAACACTGGCCTTTGAACCCAGAACCTCATACTCAGGAGTATCGCTCGCAACCACAAGACCAAGGCAGGTCTAAAAGTGAAGACCGCTCACTGGTACATTAACATAAAGCCCATGTCTTAACACTAATAAAAAATCCGCGAAAACTTGTATTTAACGGCACCAACTGAATTGTTTTAAAAACGTGTTCTACTCAAACCAGTGGCGGGTATACAACCGGGTGTCCTTGACAGTCTGATCTAATTTGCGCTACCACGTGCGGTGTTGTGAACGTATGCTTACAATTAATAGGTAGGTAACAGTTTGAAAGGCTCAGCCACCAAAGTTTAGGTGTTCCAGGGCACAAAAACAGCCGCATTGCGACCCACATATCCTGAAAAATGTAGTTGCTGGTTGATTTTTCTGTGTCAAAAACGTTTTCAGTACAAAGTACTCCTCATTTTGCGGACATGACATGTGACTGTGTTGACTGAGGGAGACGAAATTGTTTTGTTTTTTTGATGAAACTAGAATGTCATTCTTAATTTCATGTACTCTACTAGGCATGGCCACTTCGTGGGTTAATGTGGTTATTTTAGATAGATCCGGCAGATACTAAAGCCTAGGCCTCCAGGTGCGGTCAGGTTAAGGGGCTATAATTTGAGCAAGTGCATTTTATAGGCATTCCTGATTACCTTAGAGTCGTGACTAATGGTCCTAGTCCTAGTTAATAGTCCTAGTCAATTGCCAATGGTTTGGTTTAATGGTGTTTCTTTGACCTACTACATCTTTTAAAAGGCTTATCATAAATTTATTGGTAGATTATGCAGATCCAATACGTTTTTGAGTTTTTTCTATCTTTCTTCGTTTTCACTGATTGAACGTCACTTTGCCTAGACTTAGACTCAGACCCGCAAGTTGACTGTATAACGTGACGTCGACACACGGAAACTCGACAAAACCCGCGACGCTACGACGCTTGGATTTGAGATTTTTTCTGTCATTGAAATAACCCCCTATTTAAATTTTAAATAAAAAAAATATTTCATTCTTTTTAAACTTATATTATTTTTTCCTAGCCTTGACTGTCCCACTCCTGGGCATAGGCCTCCCCCATTCCTTCTATTTTTCTCGGTGTTGCGCCTCTTCTCACTAATTAACGAAAACAAGGAAAGTTATAAATAAAAAAAAAACGAGCTTTCAGGGGGGAGGGGGGTGCAGTCGCCCGTCCCCCTCAGCGATGCCTGTGGTGACAAATGACAAGATTTCAAATTTCGAATCGACCAGACCTGTGGAAGTTGTTTATTTCCCTTCATCAACTAGAAAAGAGGTCTGATATCTGTATGATCTTCAAACGGCTGAGCAAATTTTCTCGAAACATAGCTAAGAACACTCTCGATTAAAACTCCTTTCAAACAAAACCAATTTTATCAAAATCGGTTCATGTGTTTTAAGAACTACGATGCTACAGACAGATGTACACAGATCCATAGATACACAGATACACCCCTCTTTTTTGGTCGGGGGTTAAAAAGTAGAAAAATTATGTAAGGTAAAGTAAGCAATTATTTTTATATGTTTTAATGTTTTTTTGGTATGTTTTCACGCAATATTTAAAAGTGAAAAATGTATGTTTGAAAAATTAATAAAAAGATTGACATCATAAATAATAATGATTTCACGGTATTACATACTTAAAAAGTAAGGAGTCAATTAACTATGGTAACTTGCGTCAATAGTCTTTATTGATATTTTGATAAATGACTTCAGCTAGTGAGTGTTGGGCTAGTCCCGCTGAGCACAAAAAGTGAATAATCTACAGAATAATTACTATTTAAAAAGTACTCAGGCAAAACCACAAACAGACATGTGATTATTATAATAAACATATACTTACTTATCATTGAACTCACGTTTCATGGAAACTGACCACAAATATGATGTGTCACATTTCTTTTTTGAACCCTGCAAAGGTCATGTAGTTCAGAATTTTGTAAATCATCATCATCTGCCTAGCCTTTTCCTAACTTGTTAGCGTTGGCTTCCAGCCTAAACGGATACCTGTATTTTACAGCTATCCGACCTCCACAAGCCAGTTAGTACCTGGGTTATTGGATACCCTTTGGTAAGACTGGTTGTCAGAATTTCGGGCCACTGACTACCTGCAACGACTGTCAAAGATCTACAAATGACAACTGGGATTAACAGCTTAACGTTCTTTCCGAGGCACGGATGAAACTCGTTATGTAATGGGTGCTCACCCATCCTTGAATCACCTTTGCAAGCGCGACTTAACCTGAAGATTGATCCGAGTGGCAGTTATTATTAAGCTACGAGCTCCTGCGCTGAATTTTGTAAATGAAGTGTGTTTATGTGTTTTTATATAATTTCGAGTTTACCTTTAGTGAACTGAGCATGTGCCGCCATCTTGTATAAATTACACACATTCTCTTTTTCTTTCTAAATTGGGTGCCCTTAGCGTGTAGTCGCTTAGTTAGTAAGTTTGTATGCCCTGGCTGGAGGCCTTACTCTTAAGGCACCCACAGAATAGTCCGGTTAAGCAGACGACAATCTCCTAGGTTGAACTGAGAGATGCCATTCACAAAAAAAAAACCCTAGAACGCCTCTTTTTGATCTACTAAAAAAAAACAATTCGAAATTCAAACATTTATTATATTTCGATAGCTTTTATAATAATTCATCTGGAATTCATCAATCATTCATCATTCAATAATTTTATAATATTTCATCGTTTTTCAGATGGGCCAGTAAAAAATAAGTGAAGACTGTTGACAGAGGATGCAAACTTCAGTTTTTTTTCCAGCCAAGACTAGAGTATCCCTATTGTATTATTCGACTTGTTTTGATGAATAAATGAATGAAAGATTAAATTAAGAAATTAAGACTTTATTAGCAAGAATATAACTTATTACTTTAATAAACGGTGAATGAAAACATCATGAGGTAACCAGCATATCCTAGAAATAAAAATTCGAAGACATGTGACATCTACCATCCCGCACATGGTCCACGTGGTGTATTATAGCATAGCCCACCCTCTCTCATAGAAAGCAGGCTCGTGTCCCAGCTGTGGGAACATTAAAATTATTTTTTACTTCAAACCTTAATATGACGTTCCAGCCAGGGAAATCAATGAAACTAATCTGAGGGGTCACAACGACCAACAGGTATTCAAAAAAACAACAATATTAGAAGGAAATGCTCCTAAAATGGTAATGTTCACTTTTCAACCAGTAATTAAAAGTTGCGTACCTAGTAATAACTATGCAAACAAGACTAATAGGTTTATTTAAAATTGCTGTTATACGTTACAAACTATATGTTCCTTTAACAAAAAGGTAAATTATATGCAATGGAATGTCCGTGCAAGCTTATCGTTTATGATAAATGAACCGGTATGGCGGGTATTTTAGAAATATACTAAAATATTACGCTATTGCTTACGATTGCTGATGAGATAAGAATAAATTATAATTATTTTAATAATTGCTCCGTTGGTAAATAGCCTGAAAACACATCAAAGACTGATTGGTCCAGGTGCTATTGTAGGTACAAAACAGTTCTTCTGTTAGGGAAACAAAGACGTAAATAACGTCACCCATTCACGAGGATTTCTTTTTCAAAAGTGACGATATTCAGTGTCACTGATAGATAGGAAACTTGATCGATTGTATAAATACGCTAATAGACTAGTTCCATTCATTTTCGAAATACGGGGAAATAAGCGGCGACTATAAAACAAACCGCAGTCGCAAATGAACAAAGACCTACGTTGAGTGATTCAGAGGTGGAAGAAATTCCCAGCAGCACGGCCATACTTCCTGGCGACCTTCTACTTCCATAACTAATTACACAAATAATTAGAACAAATTCACGTTAATACTTTTTAGAGCGATTCTCAGTACCGAACGCAAAAAATGCGTGACGATTTTTTGTGGGTGGTCTATTGATGAGTAACTGGCTTTTTTGCTGACGTTGTCTAAATATAGTCAGCTATAGAATAGAACAGTCTACTGGTAATAGAAATCAAAATATTCGAGATAATTTAAAAGCCCGTAAGCTCGCCGACATTCAAGCGTTGATCAATGGCTAAATTACTATTTACTACTCATAAAATCTGTCACAACACTTGAATTTCGATTCATTCTAAAGTATCGTTGGTCCTGAGTTATAAAATACAGATTATAATCAGTAAGGGTGACACAGTACCTATGTGCTAGTGACAGGCAGACAATGAATGTTGACCTCAGAGGCTGCGACACAGCTCGTGGTAGGTATGTACCTAGGTGTCTAGACAGCGTGAGTAGGTCAATTTGACTACGAATCTAGTGATACAATTTATTTTAAAGACCCCTAGTCTATAAGCTAAACCAGCACGCGTAGCATGACCGCCGTAGAAACGGGCTATGTCGACGAAAGAATCGACAAACTGACACATTGTCATTGTCTATCTGTCATTATGGCGATTCTTCCGTAGACAAAACTCGTTTCTACGGCGGTAGTCACATCATATTAGGACTCAATTATCTGCTGTTCTACGCTTGACTACAATAATCATAGGTCTAGTGTTCCTCCACTTTATGCATAGATAGGGATCGTCATCTAGTCTAACCGGCAGCTTAATATTAGTATCAAACATGGTGCGACTGCCTATCTGGGCCTCAAGTCTGCTATTTTTATAAACATCGTCATTCCAACACGATCCCATTGTCGTATTGCTGAAAGTTCGTAATCTGCTAAATTCATAATGATCTGTCATTTGGCTGTCAAATTCTATGCCATTTATTTCAATGAGTGTCAGTGCTTGACCATTGTGAAGTCATAATGACGACATTATAATTAGTAGATTCCCAAACTTGTCAAAATCAACAATTATGAGATCAATGATAGGCCATTCTGACACTATTGTAATAGCAGACTTGAGGCCCGGATCATGCACTTCTTAGCAACTGGATAATATTATAAACTTTGGTAAGTCTTGTTGTCATACTTTCAAGCTTCTTACTACGGGTAATGATTGTACAAAATCTTCACATGACAGCCAGGATCTACATGTCAACATGTTTGGCGGAGGAACTTTTTTTTTAATTTTTTTTTTTATGAATGGCATCTCGCAGTTTAGCCTCTGAGGCTGGCTACTGCTTAACCGGACAAAATTGGCGGAAGAACTGAAAGATCTTGGTATTTATATGGATGGTTAGGTGTAACCGTTCCAAGGATCGACTGCGGGGAGCTTAGCTCAAAATACTTACTACTACTAGCTAACAATGTTCAAGTACTTACCTACTAATTGATCCATCAGATTAGCTAATCATCACCTTTGTTTAGCCAACAACAGATTCAAGATGATTTTATCACGCAATCCATTTTTTGCGTTGTTACTTTAAAGGAAATAATTAAGTTAATAATTGGGCCAATAAAGCTAATAAGGGCTCCGACAGATTTGCGTTATATGTATTACATTTATTTATTTTATTTCCGCTGTGTCACAATCAACCTATCTTACCAAAGGGTATGATCTCCACAACCTAGTAGTAACTGAGTTGTGGAGGTCAGACAGGCACTCGCTTTATTTAAAATACTGGTTTTCAGCTGCATCCGGTTAGACTGGACGATTTGCAAGGTTCAAATCCTAGGCTGTTTAGTGTCAATGGGACTTTCCGTCAGGAATTTCTCAGTAGTAACCGGAAGTTTGAATTTTTAGCTAGTTAACGGTAACAGGTATGTAGGCAGCATAAACACAACTGGCGCATCGTAAGCGAATCGGGAGCCTAAAAATTCGCCTAATTCTTCCAGATGTGATATTACATAATACCAGTTAATAAAAGAAACTTCATCTGCGGTACTCTCCTGATAAGGCTGGTGTGTAATACCATGCCTTAGAAGATTCGCAAGTGGCAATACGAACATGAATTCTGTAGGAAGTCCACCTGCTACCATTTTGCGAACTGTGACGTAACTATCCAACAAATGAATGAGAAGAATTCTATAGTTGCAGCTTGCACACCGTACCCAAAGCTCGGTTCCCCTCGCTCACTGGTGTAATGCACGAATTTGAACTGTTCCATAACGGGCGAATGCTCCAGGTGAGGCAGCGTTTTAAGAATATCGACTATATAACACATTGCAGTCTTTAGATAATCATATCGGCAAAATCCCTACGACTTAACACATATCTAAATAAATCAACTCGATATTAAAACGGTTTTTTATTAGTCTACAACCAATAATTATCAACAATACATTATAATAAAACATCTCAGCGTTCCTTTGTGTCTATCAATCAAAATTAATTATTAATATTCCCTTACGTCATATTAAGTAGCACGCTGCCTCTACTATTATCCAAACATTATTATTATTACTCAATATCGTCCATATAATAATACATAATAATTACGTAAAACTTTATTGAACTTGACCAAATGGGCATTAAATAGAACGTACCCATACAACTAACGGAAAATGAAGGCCAAACGTATAAAACTTAGTACGTTATGGTTTTGTGTTCGCGGATGATACGGTAATTAACTACACCGGCCGCTGTCATGATACTGTCGCTCATACCCTACAAGCCACAGCCAACGTCTTAGGAGCTTGGTATACAGAAGAGGAGAATCTAGGTAAATCCCGTTAAGAGTTAGGTGGTTCTATTCTCTCATCATCATCATCTGCCTATAAGCCTTTTCCCAAACTATCTTGGGGTCGGCTACCAGTCTAACCGGATGCAGCTGAGTACCAGTATTTTACATGAAGCGACTGCCTATCTGACCTCCACAACCCAGTAATTGGGTAATACGATACCACCTGGTAAGACTCGATGTCAAACTTTTGGCTTCTGACTACTAGCAACAACTGTCAAATATCTACAAATGACAGCCGGGACCAACGGCTTAACGTGCTTTCCGAGGCACGGAAGTTACTCGGTATGTAATTATGGTCACCCATCCACGGACCAACCTCGGCAATCATGGCTTAACCACGGTTCTATTCTCTAAACCACGTATTAATCCCCCATCCCGATTACTAATGTACGGCAAGCCTAACCCATGGGAAAAGCGAGCCCAATACTTACCTAGGTGTGATCTTTGACCGCCACCTGTCCGTCGGGGCCCATTCAAAAAGAGCAAGTTCTCACTCAAGCACTAATTGCGCCTCTGTACCGCGGTGATCCGTCCAATCATGATCTTACGCCTGGGTCGTATTCAACCATCCCGCTATATCTTTAGGATGCAGACTCTCCACAACCAGTTCTTACGTTAAGTCACGGGAGCTTCCTACTACGAGTATGTTCACAATAACAGTCTACACTCAGACCTCAGGATGCCCACCGTCCTTCAGTTTATGAAACGCCAATCAAAGAGCTTCTTCGACTCTGCCATTAAGCCACACCAACCCCCTGATCGCATCTGACACCCTAATCCGAGGCTCGTATCCCACAGGGGGTGCTCTTAACCTAGTCGCTTTGGATAGCCCAGTTACGCAGACGACAACCAAGGTTGACATTCGAAATGCCACTTAAAATAAAAATACTACTACTACGTCTACGGTCTCTCGTCTCGTCTACGGTCTACGCAACAACGAAATTATTGTGATAAAATGTAGGTACATCTCTTGGTAATCTAATCTTAATAACTACCTAAGTCATAAAATTTTTACACGTGCCATGGGGAAGCCCAACAATTGCAAAATAATTTTCTAAGCACCTGATTGGTTCAAACGGTGTGCCCAGGAGCAACTAAAATCCATGAGAAACAATTTATGTGAAATGAAACAATTAACTATGAAACAACGCACAACCCTAATGTTTAAACAAGTAATCAACTTACAGGGTGTTGCAGGGTGGCTGGCAGCAACTGTATGAGAGTGGCCAAGAATCGAGTTAAGTGGCGTCCGATTGAAGAGGCGTATGTCCAGCAGTGGACTGTTGTAGGCTGATGATGAATCAACTTACAACGCAGTTTCAAGTCCAGCAAGCCGATGTGTCTTTTGGTTGTGCGTTGTTGTGTGTCATCCAGTTGCCACCAGCCACATTCCATTGTTGTTCCGTATGGTGTCGGACGTAAAGAATAGCACCATCCCATATCTTCCCGTGGGTGTCGTAAGAGGCGACTAAGGGACTTGCCAGAGAATGGGCAGCAGCGTTCTCTGTGCTTGTGTAACAACCGTACTGCGATCGCCAACCCGCCTGCCATGCGTGGCGATTGTAGCAAAACCTCCCTTATATCAATATGGCGTTGGGGGAGGCCTATGTCCTGCAGTGGACGTCTTTTCGGCTGAAATGATGATGTTGATCATGACACTGCAACACCCTGTAAGATGATTACATGTTTAAACATTAGTCATCAAACTTACAACGCAATTTCAGTTATCTTCAATATACTGCCTGTATAACTGCAATTAAGTATTGTTAATAAATAATAAACAACCATCATAAACTTTTTACGAAGTACAATGACATCACCTCGGTTTACTTTGCGCAGACGCAGCGGCTCGGTAAAGTACATTAAATCAACATTAACTAAAGCAAAAAAGTTCTAGAACAATTTGTGGACAGTGACACTTTGCGTGACGATCGCAAAATACTACAAAAATAGTTGACAGGCGGGGTGATGCTTTGTTTTTGTTCCGACAGAAAAAAAAAATAGAGCAGCACTGGCTCTTGTTGATTTTCAAGGAGCGTTAATTCTGCAATTAGTTTGATTTAAACATCGTGTGAAAATCAGGGCGTATCGTTGTAATGGAGCGTGTTGTGGGCCATTGTTGTGCCGTGTTCGTGACAGACACTCCAACCTTGTAAGTGTGACGATACTCTTGATAACCCTCATGACTTTCTGATTTTGACTTTAATTGAGAGAGTAACAAGCTTATAAATAATAATGCTTCTAGCTTAACTCAATTTAAGGCAATTTTTATGATTGGTTATTTATCAGATTTATTGATTCACTGTTCGCGATTGTCACAAAGACTGTAGAAAATTTGGGACAGCAAAAGATAACAGTAAAATCATTATTCTGCATCAAATGTTATTTGTTTTTAATGTTATATGATAAGATCGATACTAATTTGCCAAATGTCTACCTGATATTTCGAATTAACTTGTTATATACAAGAATTATTGACGCTTGAGTGAGTGACTGAAGCATTCGTTTCTTAATATGTTATATGCTTTGCTTCTTTTGTTCATTTATTTACTCCTAAAAGACTTGTTTTGACTCACTGCTAAAATATGCAGACAGGTGATAAAAGGAAATGCAACCGACCGGTCCTCGTCCAAGTAGTTTTCCACATTTCCTTAATAATCCGGTTTTCACCAAGTCTAACACTTGGAGGATAGTATGCTTACGCCGGGAGCAGCAAACACTGCGTTACCGTGCTTCGGGTGACAGATCTCGGCGATAAGCGTAAGTCCTTCGATGTGGGGCCGACTTTGGGTTACATCTCGGTGGGTCTCTTGGACGCAGAGAATATCGCAGTGAGTTTTAACAATTTCTTCGAGGTGGGGTGCTTCGCCTCATGTCTTGCGGACTACTGCGCTGGCGCTATCTTTCTCAGCTGGCGAATTTGCGTGCCCCGTATGGAGCCGTTCAGCTCATGCAAAGTTAGTGGACACAGCTCTGAATGCAACGTGCCGGATCATCACTGGTTGAATTAAACCGACACCGGTACAGATGCTGTACCCACTGGCAGGGATAGCGCCACCAGAAAAACGCCGAACAGTGGCAAGCTGTAATGAAAGAGCCAAAATGGCTTCAGACGCACGACACCCTATGCACCTAAATACCCTCGTGTCGCAAAGGTTGAAAAGGCGAAACAGTTTTTTGAAGTGTGTCACCCCACTCACTGGCAAGCGGTCCACGGAGAGACTAACGCTGTGGCGAGGTAGAGCTTCCTTACCTAACCCATTCGTTCCACCTTCTGAATGTCTTTCACCTGGACATGAGTTGCCATGGCTGACTTGGAAGTCTTTAAATAGACTCCGGACCCAGGTTGGTTGCAGCAAGGAAAACCTGCTCAGGAGATTCATTAATGACTCTGCCCTGGAGTGTAAATGTGGTGCCGTTCCACAAACGATGCTACACTTAATATCGTGTCCTGCGTGTCCTGCTGTTTGTTCGTTACAGGAACTGATGGACGCTTCTGAGGGCGCCAAACTAGTGGCTCAGTTTTGGGCCGACACAATTTAGATTGCCATCGACACGCTAAGAAGAAGACCAAGTCTAACCATGTGGGACGATGTTGTTTAAGACTTCTATCTTAAATAGTGATTTTGACCTCTACTCTGCTATTGCTGGGAAATACGTTGAGCGAGATGCTTTTAGATGCAAATATCATCTTTAAAAATTGAATCCCGCACTTGCCTTAAAGTGAGATGAAGCCACCGTAGGATTCCTTTCTATTTACATTTATTATTTGATGTACCTATTATTTTCCATAAGGTGATCGAACAA
The DNA here is from genome assembly GCA_949152445.1 of Cerastis rubricosa. Classification (NCBI taxonomy): domain Eukaryota; kingdom Metazoa; phylum Arthropoda; class Insecta; order Lepidoptera; family Noctuidae; genus Cerastis; species Cerastis rubricosa. Next base: position 16,585,146 of record OX424523.1, on the reverse strand, counting down.
TGGGACTATGACAAAATTTGAATCTTGTACAATATACATTAAATACTTTACTTGTATAAAGCTGTTGTATTAGCAAGAGTCACTGTGGTCATCTTTGAGGAAGACCGTCTGAGCCCAATTGAAACAAAGAAGATAAACAAATCGTATGCTACCGAAAGCCCTAAACATACAGTGTAGCGTTCAAAAACCAATATCAAAACAATTTAGCAAGGTCAGGTTTATTTAGCCCAAAACTCTTCACCCATTTGACAAACTTTTGAAACATAAAACCCGAAATTTTTTTTTGGTAAAAACATATCAATCATCATCATCACCTTCCTGCCCTTTTCCCATTCTAGTTGGGATCGGTGCAACACGTTATCTTCTTCCATTCCCCCTGTCTGACGTCACGTCATTATTTACTCCTTGTTCTTTGATATCATGGCGGACAATAAAACCTAAGCTAAAACCTTATGCAACATGTTGAGAGGGTGTCAATCCAATCAATATCCTGGTAAAATTATAAATAATTTTCATGAAAATTGTAGGTTGTCGGCAAAAGGGAGTGTCTGTAATTAACTACAATTAAAACTTACACGCAATTAAAATCTTAATCTCGTAGTTTATCATAGAAGTTGTGACAGGTTTTCAAAACGTGTGTTAAAATCTAACTGATATTAAGTTATTAATCAATGCTCTATTAGAGCAGTCTATTAGTACAGGTTTTAATCACTTAATATAACTACGAGCAACTGGGAAATGCTCGGTGTCAAAATATCCTATCGCACCCTGAGAACAAAAACCTAAAACTACTCCTACAAACATAGGCCATCGTCTAGTGAATCAAAAGTGACGATATCGTGCTAAAAAAGGTCAAAAAAACATTTCATTACAGATTTTATTGGAAATTCCTTTAAACACGTGTCACAATTTTGTTATTTCCCACAAAACGCCAATTTCCTGCTAGGTCACGTTTGTTCTCAGGATACGCTATGTAAACCCAAGACTGGTTTAAAAGGAGCCATAATTCACCTAGTCTGTCTTACTTCCTTACTAAAAGAAGGTCTTCTGCCACATTCCTGATGGACGTCATTAAGCTCGCCATTTGTTACGTCAACGAATGCTACACTACAAAAATGTAAACAAAAACAAAACTATTTACATAAATATCAACGACCCCTTTTTTAGGTTCTAGTAAATAAATATTAGTGACAGGCCATTACGACACTCACGACTTTATAACACCTGGTTTTTATGCGAATGGCCAGTTACAATAAACATAACCTAAAACAGGATTAAACAAAAAATAGTTGTTGTTAAGATGGACTACTACACATACATTATAATTTAAATACATGTCTAATAAACATTAGGTATGCTAATACAAAAACTAGGTTTCAGTGGCAGATTTTTTATTTTTAATACAAAAAAAACCGCTAATCGTGCATACATATACTTAAGTAGCAATGTAAATAAAATCAGAATACTTCATTGTTTTTTTTATTTTTTATAAATACTAAGTAGGTATTATGCAACAAGCATGTTGCAAGTTTTGTGTACTATTTAAAATAATACATTGTTTTAAAATTCACATGAGAAATGAAATCATTTCACTTAAATAGTAAAAGCTAAAGTCTAGATCCTTATCTGCCAAGCCTTTTCCCAACTATGTTAGTGTCGGCTTCCAGTCTAACCGGATGCGGCTGAATACGAGTATTTTACATGGAGCGACTGCCTATCAGACCTCCACAACCCTGTTAGTGCTGGGTAATACGATACCCCTTGATAAGTCTGGTTCTGGTGGTAACAGCTAAAGTCTACATTTTATCTTAACTAATATTATAAAGAGGAATGATTTGATTGTTTGTTTGTTTATTTGCATTGAATAGGCTCCGAAACTACTGGTCCGATTTGAAGTTGTAGATAGCCCATTTATCGAGGAAGGCTATAGGCTATATATCATCACACTACGGCCAAAAGGAGTGGAGCAGCAATGAAAAATGTTGCGAAAACGGGGAAAATGTGACGCAAACGAAGTTGCGCCGGACAGCTAGTTCATATAATAAGAGCCTTAAGGGTGCAGTGAGACCAAAAAAGGTAGTTTCTAGGACATGATATTGTGTGTTGTGTGTGTTGGTATTTTTAATGTATGTACACCAATTACGCTGAGATTTATGGTCCGATTTACGTGATTCTTCTTTAGTTTGATGCGGAATAGTTGTCCTTTGGTCCCATAAAAATTTAACATAGTTTAGCCCAGTAGTTTTCATTTTATGAATATTTTTTTCGTATGTTTGGAGGATGTTCTGACTGCTGGTTTCTAGTTACAGTGTAAAATTGATACTTGACTAGGATTTATGTGATATACCACAACTTAAAAGCTTAAAATAAAAACTTTATTTTACAAAAAATAAAATGAAGCAGGTTTTTTTTTAAAAAAAAATGGGATTTTTCTTCGGAAATTTCTTAGCAGCAGCCACGGACTCTCGCCCTATAGCATGGGAAAATTAAACGTAACTGGTAAAATGTGGGTGTACTATTCGTTACACCTCTGCGTACCTCTTCGGGGATTACAGGCGTGATGTTTTGTTATACAGCAAATAGGCCAGGAAGCTCAACTGTTGATCATTGTATGAAAGTAAACGTGCAAATTGTCTGTTCATTTGGGTGTTACTCACGCTTTCGGCCATTGAGTGCGCTTCCTAGTGGCGCGGGCGCCGGCGAAGATCATCGCAATAGGTTATTGACCCACTTCTGATACACATACGATTCACATTCACATGGGCATTATTTTGTATAATATCACACGTGCTGGTTTGAAATTATGCGTTTTGTAATCGTATTATGACGACTTGTTTATTTTTGATTTTAATATCACTTAACATAACGCCAATAATCCCCAAAGGATTAGGCAGCGGTGTATCTACCCATATTTCGCAAGTTATGCTTAAGTGCCACGTAAAAAAGGGTGAGCCTATTGCCATGAATCGGGCAGAAATCCAATCTCAGTGGCTGCTACTGAGAAATTCCTGATGGAAAAACCCAATAACAATTTCTCCGACAAGGGCATCGAACCGAGGGTCTCATGGTCAGCAGTCGCTATTGTGACTATGGACCAACGACAAACAGCTTCGTTGGTGAAGAATATAAAACTAACCCCTAAATTCAACCCATCGCTGACCACTATTGGACTGTACTCTCACCCAAGTAGACGCATACAACCTTGTCTTTTTCATCTTCAGTAGATCGAGCTTGGGGGCTTCCCAAACCTCATAAAAAAAACTAATAAAATATATACACCACACTGGTATGGCAAATTCCCAGGACAGAAAATTTAAGTTGGGTATTTCTAATATTCATGATTCTAGCTAATCAAGATCACCTGAGGTTTGACAAATAAATTGATTTATTTTGAAAATAAACATAATGTAATAGGTATATGTTTGTGATTATTTTTTTATTTCAACAAAGCTATGACGTAAAACCTAATAGTGCTAAAGTTTTCGCGACTTTTAACTTTATCTCTCCGCTTCTGAGTAATTCGCGCTATATGTTATAATTATAAGTACTTAATATAAAATTTTCCTTTCCCATATCTTCCCGTGGGTGTCGTAAGAGGCGACTAAGGGACTTGCCAGAGAATGGGCAGCAGCGTTCTCGGTGCTTTTGTAACAATACTGCGATCGCCAACCCGCCTGCCAAGCGTGGCGATTATGGCAAAGCCCCCTTATGTCAATGTGGAGGAGGCCTATGTCCAGCAGTGGACGTCTTTCGGCTGAAATGATGATGATGATGAATATAGAATTTTCCTTACATATTACATTAATTTCCTTTCTGACCCATGAAACAACAAAGTGATTCACCTAGGTGTTCCACGGTTAACTTTCTGTACCCTAGTTTAACTAATTACCCGGTTCTCGTCCATGTAAATCTTATTTCAATTAATAATTAGACAAGAAAAGCTACCACTTCTAATCTCTTCAAATTTCCTATTAACAAATAAGAAAAAGTGGAATAGGACCTTGTCCCAGTTTCGAGGTGAGACGAGTTGCGCCCTAACCCTTCTTTTTCAATTTACAATTTTGAAACAACCTCGTCGGCCTACGACTTTTTTAAGATTGATATATGTTTATTTTAATGATTTCTGTGTTGCATAAACTTAAGATAACTAAATACAAGCAAAGTCCCAACACCCACACAAGCAGACCCCTGCAATTAGTTAGTGTTTTGTCTCAACAATAATAGCACGGAACACTAAAAAATATTATGCATATTTTTCCATGGGCGTTATTTCTGTAGAACCAGGCAGTACAAATCATAAATAAAATATAATTGCAAACAATCATGAAGTACTACAATAACATTTGTTGCATAGTTATATTAACATGAATTATTGATGATTGATACTGACCTTGGTAAGTCATACCACGTCCATTTAATTGTCAAACGGGAATAAAAGAATCAGGAAGAAATACTACTCCACGATAACCTCTTTGAACGGAATCTTCATGTAAGGGAAGGAGGTCCTAAGGATATTTAAATCCTATGGAAAGCCTGGAATTGCCCAAATCCATCATTCTCAGTTCGGCAGGGAGACAACCACTGCCATTATATAGGCATTGGCCTCATCAAGCGCTTTTATGTTACATCCACCTAAACATTTACATCTCAAATGAATTGCTCATTTATTGCTAAGAAGCACTCAATTAAAATAATTTCAGAAAATCTGTTTAGCTTCTAAACTTCAGCAGTTTTAGTTTTCTTTAGTTTACATACTTAAAAGTACTTCGAAGTCCTGTGATTTCCTTGTTATGAGAAAAACATTTGAAAACAAATGACGATCCGTTTACCCTAAACAGTTCAAAGAACTAATTCTGAATAAACAGAACCCAATTGACATAGTGAGTTTACATAACCATTCGGTTATGAATAAAATTTAATTATTAGAATTTAGTGTAAGAACTGGTTTCAGCGTAAGAAATAAAAATGTGGCTCTTACTACCCATCATATGTTATGACGAAAGATATATGGCATACCTACTTGTCCACAACAAAATTGGTCCGATTTGTTTGTTTTAAAAATTCGTATAACTGTTTCATTAAACACGTTCAGAATAAAAGTTTAATTTTAGATAGAAGGTCAACAAGAAGTGCCGGTGATATGACCATAGGTTGGCTATTTAAACGAGCCTAGTTTACGCATTTAATGTATCAGCCCGGATCAGCCGCGAACCGGACTTCTGAGCTCCGACTTCCGTAACGAATTGTGTACTTATATTACTAGTTATAATTATATAAAATACCTATTACATTGAGAAAAAAGACACGACCTAGACGCATTAGTCATATTGTATGTCACTGCAATGCTACCTACGAACTTGTAGCGAACAAATCAAGTCAAGACAATGATAATAATCACTGCTTTATCGAATCAAATCTAGCTTGTTCGACCTTGGCCCTGCGAATTTTTTATATTTATTTCTGCTAATGACATAAAGTGTTTTACCGTTGTAATATATCATGATCTTGCCATAGATACGGTACCTCTTAGTTTATGTGCCTACAATTGAAGTTTTGGCTAGTTTTGATACAAATAGATTTTGCCTCGGGGAAATGTTTGAGGATGTTTGTATTTCATGTATTCAAATTCAGGAAGCTAATTAAAAAACTAGCTTATCATTAATTTGTACAATAAACATTTATAAATTTCAAGACAAGGGTGTTTTGCTTTCTATAGGCCTTCTACAGACTCTCCCACAGTCCTCGATCGCGAGCTTTCCTTCTCTATGCACCTGCTGTCAATTTCAGGTCATCCAGGTCAAATTCATGAAAACACGATAGCCAACAGTAAAACGTAATGTCTCAAATGCTGTTCACCGTTCAGTTTCGTCAATCTAAAATGCACCTGTAGCGATATTTTCTTTTCCTGGTCCCCATTTTAGTGTAAGTTCATGGAACATGCTTTAAGGCCGGGACAAATCCTGCCAGGGCTGCGGGCTGCTCGAAAGAGATACCGTGGCCCTGGAACACAAAGGGCTAAGAAGGATCGTGGATGGGTTTTAGTCAGTCAAGTCTGACACTCCCTTCCGCTCCGCCTAGAGCGGGAGAAGTCATCTGATGATTGCCTATTAGAAAAAAAAAATATAAGGGCCGGGACAAATCGCAATCGCTTTCACAGCGTTTTGTATTTCTTCAGCGAGTTTCTACAAGGTTGGAATAAGTTTTTCGAGAGCATTATGTAAATCCTCTGAAACACGTTTGACTTATGATTTTCGGCAGATTAAATAAATCCGATTTTATTCCTTTTTCATTCATCTTCCGTTACTTAATTACAATTGATGAGTCGTCCAAGATCGCGTATTTTCAAAGTTGTTTTGAACTGTGACATTAAAGTTTTATAGGGAGTATAAAGGTCACTTTACAGCAAAGTAACAATGAAAGAACTGCTATATCAGCAACTTTTATAGTATGCCTCGTCTGCACAACTGCACGGGAAATATCGCTATTTCCACAGAACTGGTTTACTGCTACAAAATGGTATTTTTGCTAGTAAAATCACTAAGTACCCTGTCTGGCTTATAAGTAGGACTAAAAATTACTAATCTGATATTAGGAAGACGAATCTAAATCTACTGCATCATTGGTCTAGCGGTCACAAACGCCACTGCCGACTATGGGGTCCTGGGTGCGATCCCGGGTAGGGCAAAGTGTTATTGGGTTTTTCCATCAGGAATTTCTCAGTAACAGCCATGGTGTCTGGATTTGTGCCCGGTTGATGGCAAAAGGCTCTTACATGCCTCCTATTACATGGGACTTAAACATAACTGTAATAGTCTATGCATCTGTCAAGATGACACATCAAAAATTACAGGTGTATCCATAAAAATATTACAGGTTTTTATTGTATTGTATTTAATTTGAAAAGTCTCAAATATATTCATACAGAATGTGCGCAACATGGAGTATAATGCCGAGCGATCTAGGAGGGGTGACCTGACGCTGCGTTAGCGAGCGTGATCCACCGCCGCTGCCAGCCCGCGGCCGTTCGAATGATGATGGAAGATCAACAGCTGAATATGTTTGTTAATTCTTGTGCTTCATTGGTGTAATTGCTAAGTGTGGCGTTCCAGTGTAACACATAAATAAATAACTGGCGAAATGTGGGTTTACCGTTAGGTACACACACCTCTACCTAACACTTCGGAGATTACAGGTGTGATGTTATGTTATGTTATGAGAATAGAACTTTTTAGGAGGTTCTTACCGGTTTTAATTTGATACTAATAGTATTGCATTGCATATTATTATTATGGTTGCTTCAAAAATTAGGCAAAGCTCAAAACCACGTTTCCTTTCATTAGAATTAAATCTGACAACTAGCTGCGGCCCGCGACTTCGTTCGCTTGGATTTTTTATGGGTTTTAGGGGTATGAAAAATAGATGTTGGCCGATTCTCAGACCTACCCGGAATGCACACAAAAATTTATAAAAATCGGTTCAGCCGTTTCGGAGGACTTTGGTAACAAACACCGCGATACGAGAATTTTATATATTAGATAATTTAATAATAAGGATAGAATCTTCATATGGCATTTCCTCATAAAATCTATAAAATATTTAATATTTAAATACCGGAACGTAAAAAAAAATGTAATCATAATTGTCTATTGGTCACAATATAACTCGGTTTACCTTATACTTCATTCTTCCTGAACGCTAGAAAACCCGATTAAAAGCTAATAAGAAACACTGGACCATGGAGGCAGATCATTACTTGCAGGCTAATACGATCTCAAAACAATTTCAGGCTCTTTAACAATATTACGAGTGAAAACATGTCACATCCCTGTCTATAGATATTTTTAATCCAATCTTCTATGCACATTTTACGAATTACATATAATCATTTTAAACACGTTTTTTTTTTCTTTACACGTTGGAGATGACTTTTGTCATGACCATATTATGGCTCTTGAAAATTTAGGGCAATAAATTAAAGCAATATGTTCTTTTGGTGGCCTACTTGATTTGAAACATGTTTTAGTTCAAGTAGGCTACCGAGGATCGTCAGGAAATATTCAAATTTTACCCATGTGATCGTTTTGGCAATAGTAGATAACAGTGTGTATAAAAGAGCCACGCTTTGAAAAAACCTAAGCACTTACCCCCACTTACCGAATTTATTTATTTATTAAACAATTTATGTACACACTAAATATAAAATAGGTACAGATGTAATGAGTATACGGACAAAGTATGTAAAAAAAGAAGAGTAAATGGAATACATAAAGCATATAACACACAAAGACAAAATATGTAACAATAATATAAATAGAGTTAAATAAATACCTATGCAAATATGACAGAATGGAAAGAGAGTTCTTTCACTCTTCTCTTAAAAACTGCAATAGTTTGGCAGTCCTTAATGTCAGGCGGAAGTGAATTCCACAACCGCACAGCGTGTACAATGAAAGGGTAAGAGTAGAAGTCGTTAGAGTGGGGAGGGGATTTAAAGAGTTTCCTAAGATGCGACCTGCAAGGCGTATCAGAAGGACGGGAGTAGGAAAAGCGTTCCCGCAAATAGGATAGCGTTTTTGGGTTATGAAAGATGTTAAATAGCAGACACAATATCCGAGAGTTCCTGCGAAGTTGGGAGTTACCTAAGTATGTTGCAAAAGCTGGAAACATGACCATACTTTTTAACGTTAAAACCAAAACGAATACAGATTTTTGCAAACGCTCAAGTTTATTTAAAAGTTTCCCGGTGGCATCCAAATACTAGGCATCGGCGTAGTCTATGATGGACTGAATGAGAGTTTGCGCAAGGGTGATTTAGTTTTCAATGGCAAGAAGCTCTGGAGGCATTTCATTGGAAGTACACTAGACGTTCCACTGAACGTGTAGTGTACTTCCACTGCCACTTTGCGACTTACTTCAGCAAGATGGGCAGTCCATGATAAGTAGGAGTCCATAATCACCCCCAGGTTTTTAGCCTTCATTGCGTAGTTGCTTATACAGCCAGAATGCCGCCGAATTGTATGACGGTAGTATTTATGTAGAGCGGGAAACCTAATTATCATTCTCCTACCCTTACCCCAATTTATTTGGGGTCAGCTTCTTCAATACTTGTCCATTACTCGTCATCTCAGGCAGTCACCCCCTTTCTACTCCTCAAAAATCACTGACAGGAAAAATGATCAGCAATTCATCATAAGTATTAACAACGTTTCAAAACGCGGTAAACATCAATAACTGACCGCACTCCACGCTGAGTACTTAGTCACTATTGTTTGAATTCCGTAAAGGAAAATCACAAGGATTTCTATGGGCGCAATAATATGCATCAGCCACGTCAGTTTACTTGATTTTCATTAGCTAATTATAAACAATCACTTTTCCCAGGCCGACCACTTTCCTTAGAAATCGTTGACTGTAAACAATCGATATGGATTCAATAATTACAGCATTCATCATACTTAATTCGTTTCGTTTTCTGCATATTTCATTGCCGTTGCAAATACGGTTAGAAACAAAATAATAATGTTACCAGGAAAAGTTCTAAAGCGGCTATATATCAATCAATTAATCCACGTCTACACAATAATTAAGTGACTGATATAGGTATGACATAAAAAACCGGAACCTTTTGAATATAAGTAACTTCCTATCATAGGCTTTACACATGTAGACTTCCAACTATGTTAATTTTGATTGTTTAGTAATAAAGAACTGGAAATTATAATGAATTCTTATTAAGAGATAGATTATCAAGTCAAATGAATTCTTAATCGAACCGAATGTAATAACATATCGTCACGACGTAATTCCCGAAGCAGAGGTGAAACCTAAAAGTGCTCTCACATTTAGCCAGTTGTGTTTAAGTACCATGTTTTAGGGGCAAGCCATAAACTAGGCACAAATCCAGACTCCGTGGCTGCTACTGAGAAATTCTTAATGGATAAACCCAATAACACTTTGCCCGAACCGGGAATCGAACCCAGGATCCCACGGTCAGCAGTCCCGCTTGCAACTACTCGAATAAAAGAGGTGCCTAATGTATGCCTATATAGAAGTCAAATCGATTTTTTTTTATATTTGTAAGTAAGTACTCTTATTTTTATCATCATCATCTGCCTAGCCTTTTCCCAAACTATCTTGAGGTCGGCTTCCAGTCTAACCGGATGCAGCTGAATACTAATATTTTACATGAAGCGACTGCCTATCTGACCTCCACAACCCAGCAACTGGGTAATACCCCTTGGTAAGACTGGATGTCAGACTTTTGGCTTCTGACTACTCGTGACGACTATCAAAGATCTACAAATGACAGCCGGGACCAACGACTTAACGTGCTTTCCGAGGCACGGAGGAAACTGGATAAGTAATTATGGTCACCCATCCACGGACCAACCTCGACAAGCACGGCTTAACCTTAAAGATCAACCCGTGCGGCTGTTATTATTTAGCCACAAGCTCCTCAGAGCTATCATATATATATAAATAAACTGCTAGAATTGACATGTTACTGACTGTAACAATATTAAAAGCATTATACAATAAGTACGTTCCTCCCGATGTCCTTTAAGCAACGTTATACGTTCATTGGTCTTGCCGTTTTTAAAATCCTTGAATATTGTATTGTATACTTTTTATTACGTATGTACATGTTTTTACTAGCATAAATTACGAGGCACTCAAAAACTAAATTTAATTGTTGGACTGAACAATTTGTCAAATAAATCGCAGTGCAATGTTTAAGTTTACAAATGGGCTAAAAAACCTAAAAAATGTGTTGGGTTCGAGGCAGCGACAATTAGCACATCGCTGTAGTGTTTTGACGAGTTACTGGCCACGTGGGTTTATGAGAACCATCGTCAAAGTAGGTATAAGTCATATTAAAACCTCTTGAGACTGCTAATGTTCCAGTTGAGTGACGCAGTGTATAACATCTTCAAAACGGAATACCCTGACGTAAAATCGCATCAAATAATCACAAGTCGTAATTGGTACTTTCGCGGCAGAGTCATGCCACTTGCCGATGACGCAGTAATGACGTATTTATCGCCATTTTACCTCAGTATACCGTACGGATCAGTTAACCGGGCGCGGAGGGATTCCCCAAACGAGCTCTAGGCCTTAACTTTCTGTTCGTTCTCTTTACCCACATGCACGCCATAACATGCAACGTGGGAAAACCAGAAGAAGATGGGAACATAAATAATATTTACTTTTTACATTTGTTTGTGTGTTTGTATTTAATCGTATGTATGTTAGTCTGTAAGATATATATATCTATGTGCTAAAGTTGCCTGAAAATAATTGTATGTTGTTGTAATAGTTTCTGCGATTTTCACACCCAACAAAGAGACACATTAAAGACAAAGGTTACGCAAATAATAAAAATAAAAACGAATGCAATCATAATTATGTACTTCCGTTACTTAAACAAGTGCCTCTAAAGTTGGCAAAGTTGAATAAAGCGAATGATCACGTAGGCATTGTTGATGAAACCAGTGAACTGTGATATAACCGGGCATGTGCACACTTGCACAGTGATGGCCTACCTGCACCGAAATGAGGACATTGAACCGAAACGAACGAAAGCTATGTATATCAATGTTTTGCGGGTTGTATTATTTTGATGTTATAAGAGTACCTCATGGATTGTGTACTTGTAGTTTACTAGAAACTGCATCACATGCAGATGGCGGTAATCTCTAGACCTACCCTAATAAAACAATCTGCTCATAACTTCATCTCACACTCATAAACCAAAACAAAAAACAACCTCATGAGGAAACCAGAACATGCGATACACGTGCGTCACACTGAAATGATAATCAAATACATGATTTAGCACAAAAATATTGCAAATATTTAGTTATCGAATACGATGGAGATATTCATTCGTTCACTATAATCGTTCGGCTTTAACGTCACAACTGATAGATTGGAATAACCGAATCGATTTTCGAAAAAAAAAAAACGTAATGCCTCATTAGAATGACCGGTATCCGACGCGGCCTTCTTATATTCGGAGTAGTCGGTATGATGTGACGTAAAGACATGTCTTGGCATTGGTCGATGTCGCATAACATGTGTCACTTAATGGTCGCAGTTGTCGAATAACGTGGTTTTTGTGAATTACCTGGCGACGGACTGTCATTAATTCAGTTGATTCCTCGAGTTTGCGGTTAAAGTCGATGATTCTTCTTTCTTATTACACTCTAAGTGGATGTTTTGTTGCCTACAGCTTTTTCTCACTATAATATTGTAAACATAATGATGCGACGATTTATTAAACTAATGTTTTTATTTTGCGGTAGTGACATTATACAAAATGTTTCGAAAAAATATGTTGGTAAAGAAGTGCAGGTGTAGATTAATGTTATGTTTGAGATGCATTGTTAAACGTGTCATTAAACTTTTATAAAATGCATTTGTTTTGCATAAAAAATTGACATGCAACAGTTTTGTTTTGTTAAAAACCGCTTAACAGTTTTTCCGTCGCATGTACGATTGTTCGTTTCTTGTCTTTTATAGCAGATTGATAAAAGTTAACAATTTAATGACGTAATGAAACGCCGTAATTTTAGCTGAAGCAGGGCAAGGAGAGCGATTTTTCTTTGTAAATGCAATAATTGGGCCGTTTTTTAACCAAAGTGTTGATAATATCTCTAAGAATCTATGTTATAGCAATGGCATTCGGACATAATGATAGCGAAACTGCTGAAAATGCGGTCCTGGGTTCTTTTTTTTAAATATTGTATTATTGGTGTGTGCTAGTTGACATGTGACATTAATTTGATGTAATGGATTCTTTGTTTACATAAACTTGAACACTATTGTGTAGAATCTGGTTCTTCTAACCCAAAAGACAGGTGTGCTGCTGGGGAGTTTGTTCCGCCACTTCTTGTTCCCATTAGCTGGGAAACACTAGGAAGTGACGAAGGGCGGGTGTTTTGGGGGACTGTCTCTTGTAATTTTGACGTTCAAAAAGTGCTGATTATCAGCCTAATTTGAATAAATGACATTTGATTTTGATTTTGATTCCAAGTCTGGGTAAGATGTTATTGGGGTTTTCTATCAAGAATTTCACAGAAGCCGCCTGGACTTATGCGCGGTTGATGTCAATAGGTTCGCTCTCTATTACATGGGACTTAAATATAACTGGCTAAATGTGGATATGCTACTAGGTACACATCTGCTTAAATCTTCGGCGATTAACGGCGTGATGTGATTTTATGTTGATAAAAACAGAATACTTGTTCATAAAGTATAAAAATAATATTAATATCAATTTGTACGGAGATAAGTTATCCAAAGCCAATTAAAGGTTTTCACTAATGGCTAAACAAATTGGACCTATGTAGATACGCCTCCGTCTTTAAAGCAGTTATAACAAGAACATTATCTACCTGGACCATGTACCTTTTAAAATTGATTGCTTTAAATATTAAATTATGTAGTATAAGGTGGAGCACTTACACAGCCTGAAGGCGATGCGGCAGACCTCGTAAAAGATGGTGGGACGAGCTGGATAAGACCATCGAACAGTGGTCCACATTGGCCCTGGATCAAAACAACTGGAAGTCATGGGAAGAAGCCTTTGCCCAGCAGTGGGATGACACAGGCTTACAGTGTCATTTTCAGTAGTATAGGTACAGTCAGCTATATTTCAGTTAAAACGCTTAATTAGGAATATCACTCTAGCTACAACGACAAAAAGCTGTTATCAATGTCGGATCATTACCACTGCTATGCGGTTTTCCGTACATCTTTTCTGTTATTGTTTTTCGTAAGTTTGTATATAAGTAACCGATTAAGTAAACTAGTATCTTCCTTAACGAAGTATTTTATTTAACGTGATTAATTCGCGAGTTTTGTCTCATTGCCATCAATGCAAAAAAAGAAAGGCAACGTGTAAAGTAAATATTTACATGTACACCGGTACCTACCTATCCAGTACCTACCGCATGGCCTTGTATATAATGTAATGTAAATCATAGCAAATTAAGTAAATAAATTAACACTAAAAATAAATGTTGGTACTTACTCGTTTATTCTTTATTAATTATAGTTCTGTTTAATTAACCTAATGTTGGGTTATGTAACTTTGTCTAAGGCAACAACGAAATAAAAAAATACTATCATAAATAAAATTGTAAGAAAATTATTAATTTTGTTCGTTTTGTCTTAATTTAATTCCTTACACAAAAAAGAGTTGCGTACCTACACTGTGAATTAGGTATTTTTTACTTTCGTTTAAAAGTGAAGCACCGGTATGTCACGATTGAAACTAAATTACTAACCAATAAATATACTGATACATACACAGAATCGCTACCGTAGTTACAATAACAAAAGATCGCTTTAGATAGTTTATCAAACATTTCAACCAGTTGAAAATTATCGTAAAACCATGTGCCGGTAACTTATACGCCTATTAAATGGTAATTATATAAATTCATCTCGTACGATAAGGCAACCACAATGTTATCTTCAGCATAACATCTTATCAGTGACGAAACACTGCACATTACCCATAATATTTCATTGCTGACTTATAGTTTAAAAAAAATAAAGAAAATCTATGGCAGAAACTTTTCGTAGCGATTAGGATGTTTCCCGTAGGGATAAGCGTAGCAGCCCGTAGGCCGTAGCAAATTGGGGTCTACGAAGCTCTACGCGTCACAGGTAAAACCGATCTATCATACATTAGAGATTTTTTCCTGGAAATACTGTTGACTAATAAAATACAGGGTTATTAATCTTTGTCCTTGTCGTTTGAAATGAGAAAATTATTTGTTATTTTTTTTTTAAATGCGCCTATATTGTCAGAAATAATTGCAGGGGAACGTTAATTCCCCGAATGTATGTTGTTTGTGTGTATAATATTACCTATATTCCGCCAGAGTCCATATCGCATATAGGGGGCGAGCCTATTACCATCGCGGGTCACAAATCCAGAATTCGGACTGCTACTGGGAAAACTCTTAATGGGAAATCCCAATTATACTATGCCCCGATCTGGGAATCGAACCTAGGATTTCAAGCGCAGCTGTTATCAAATAAAGTTTAGATAATTAACGCCTCCAATAGTTTTATTACAATATCATTTATTAATATTTTTATGTATAATAATATTTCTAATCACCCTAATATATGCAAGTAAATTCCACTTCAACCAAACTACCGAAAATATAATAATATTTTTATAATATCTTGATACAGATTTTATCGAACATTATTATTTACTTAACATAACTATAACGTCACAGCTATTTATTTTAATAGTTACAGCAGTTTACTTCCGAGTTAATAAGGCCATTTCCGAACAAGAACCTAAGGTATGGAAATAAGGACATAATTTGGAGAAGGTCGATTTTTGAAGAAATGTGAATGATCAGGTACTTTGTGGTTGGGTGGATGCTGGGTAGATGGACCTGATGATGCAGGCTTAGGGCCGGGGGATGCCGGCAAGCCGACGGCAGGCGTCGGGGGGCGCGGGAGGCGCGCGGGGCGCGGGTCATGACGCATGCGCGACGAAAGGCGCTGCGGGGTGGGAGGCGTGCGCCTAACACTATTTAAACTGTTCTTACGAACGGTCATCATGCATTGGTCTGTTTGCAATCCAAAGTTTAGTTAGCTATAGTAATACGACAGCTCAAGTCGCAGACAGACAGGCACAGAAGCCCGTGGTCGAGACAAAAAGCTCTCGCAGACAATAAGCTAGCTAACCGCGCAGTGAACCCCTCGTTCAGGCCCTTCAAATACCAGTGGTGTGTCGTGAGAAGATAAGAAAGAAGCCATGGCCGTCGCAGCTGCCCAGAAAAACCGCGAGATGTTCGCCATCAAGAAGTCCTACAGCATCGAGGTGAGGAGCTGCAGCATCAGCACGCGCACAGCGCGTTGCCAGCTCGTTCTATACTCATACTCATCACACGTACATTTGTTTCACCATCACCTTAAATTATCACCTTAAAAAATATTCTTCTCCCATCATCAAAGTTCAGCTTGCTTTTAAATTGTTTGCAAACAAAGCGGCCGTCAAAACATCGTAACAAGTTGTTTGTTCGGCCAAATATACGTGAATCCTAAATAATCTTAATATCAATTGATTTATTGCTTTGAAAATCTAATAATTATGCAATTTTAAAGTAGTAATTCGTTTTAGTTACAGTAATTCATTAATAACATAAATCTTTATTAGAAATAATTGAGATGTCCTAAAAACTACCAATTAACTTTACCCACTGACAGCGTAGAGAGATAATTGCAACAAAAACGCATGGTATAGCAATTCCTGTATTATTACCAATTTGACTGACTTAAACAAAGAAGCCAGGTGTTTACCTTTTGTCAGGGGCTCTACATGTGCATCCAGTTATTAATTTTGCGTTAAAATATAAATTATATTCAGTGCCACAAAACAATGTTTGGCTGAGTGATTATTTGACACAAAAATCTTAATACTGACAATATATAATTGAGATAGAGAACACAAATAAGAAAAAACAAACTATTATTGATAAGATAAAACCTTGATTGTGTAATAGTAGCGAATTAGATGATAATCAGTTCTTCGTCAAGTAATCGGTATTGCCTACTTATAACTTGTCAAATTTGCCCTTGTACCACTCTGTAACAATGAGCATCAACAATATTAACTGAACGAGGCAATTTACATGAACATAGAAGACTATAGGAATAACTGATTGCTTCTATAGCAGTATCATTGCTTTAACCGCCGAAAGAATAACAATAAAAAGTTGTTTACCTACAAGAAAAATGAGAAAGTAAAATGATTATTAGTGATAAAAGATTATAAATTCGGTCGTTTTATCATACATTTTCGCTTGAAAATTATCGTTATATTATGATGAATCTTGAGATCTGTTTGGGTCTCATAACGCGGTACAGACAGGGCAGTACAACGTTGTCATTGTCGACTGTAATTTAATTAATTCAATGTTAATGTGAAAAATACACTTTCTCAACGAAACCGCATCTTCGTGTGACAAATTGCGCAATATTCAGAACAATATGTTCTAAATAAGTCATTGTTCCACTTAAGACGAGTCCGCAGCCTCAACACTTACCTATTACAACAAAAAACAACTCTTATCAATCTTATCTTCATTGTTTACGAACAGATTAATTAGCATTGTGAATATTCAACGCGTCGTGGACTCGTAATCGTTACCTCACGTAGAGAACTTTGTATTAAATAATCACCTGTTGATTGTTTACTACACTAAAACATTTCCATCGTGCTTTTTTGGTGGAAGTACAACATAAAGCTTGTGCGAAATATTGTTGCGAATTATGTCAGAGTATGTACGCATCGAGTAGTGATTACAAAGTTTTGACTTGGTTACACTTAATTAATTTAAAAAATCTCGTGCTTACATGTTCTGAATTGCATTGCGATCATTTCCGATGTTTTTGCTTCTTTAAGTTATTTAAATGCGCTGTGCGATAAATCGGCCTGTACCTATCATGCTATGATTATCATTTATTTTATGATTGGTGGCTGAATGATTGTATTTCCTTGACCGTCGAAGGTCGGAATGCAAGGCGGTGCGACGCTCACCGACTCCGTTGCAATCAGCAAAGATCGTTAAAATTCTATCGATTGTCACGATGGGCACAAGTAGATTGTCATACCTGCACAAACGCACCAAAATCGAAGCTGATCTACAAATGTAATTATTGCCGGCTTAATTTTTGTTTGCACTGGAAGCGCACTCGATTCACGTACCTAATTAGACGTCGTCACGCAAAGCGCAGAACCTGAGAACGCGGTCTACAATCATATCGAGGCCACTTAGGTATGCCCTTGACCAACACAACTTATTGGGTGCACTTAGATGTTTGTTTGAAGAGACTCAGAGTCAATTACACATTTAACACATGTAGCGGTCAAAGATAAACTTCCTAATCGTCCATAAACACGCGTCAAGAATATTCACTTTGCTTAATTACCGCTTTTGTCTAACAATGTCGTGACTTAGAGATCAAATTAGTGGTAGATACAATTCAACTCGACGCTCGTGCATGCCGAAACAATAAAAACCCCAGATTGGATGTTCTGCAACGTCAAATTGATTGAGTGCTCGTAGGATACGAGTACATCGGAGGGTGGCTACAGGTCGGCTGGACGCACTCTGGCTTGGCTTAATTACCCGCCGACCGATTGGAATGGTGAAGTGGCCACTCGGGCACACCAAGGCTATATCAACCGGATTCCAAGTCCTGTCCGCTCCAGTTAGGCGGACCTTTAAATTTACAATACAACGCGCGACACCGTTTCCGCAATCTTGTAACACTTAGTTCGTGCACTGGGCTTCTGTTCACTACAGCTGCAAGAAAACGCGTTTATCCTCCGGTAAAAAGCTTTTAGGTCGCGTAATTATTAACTTCGTTGCATTTCAGGGGCTCGGTAACAATAGTGAGTGATTAGCGCAACCCTTGACATACATAGTTAGGCCCGCACGGCCACTCTACTGGAAAATGCTAGGTCTCACCGCCCGCGCACTCGCCAACCAGCGCGGCAGCGCCTCAGCTCCGCTACTTAGAGCTCGCGACGGAAATTACGTTGTCGTACACAGAACACATCGAGCTACACACTAAGTCTTGAGGAAAACAATACTTGTCGCAAGAAAAGTATGAGTCTGCCACAACCGATATGATCTTGTGATAAGTAAACGGGTTTTTACGGAACTTTAAAAATCACTGACTTTGCGGTCAGGAAACTAGATATTATTTGTTTATTGTAGTGACGATAGATATGACGCCTAAGAGACATAACATAACATAGTATTTCACAATATTATTGGATATTCAAATACTTGCTACGAAAGTACCAGAGTAGTGTTATTAGACGGTTCGGTCTTTGTTCCGCGACAGCGCTAAGTAAAGACATGAACGAGCGTCGCATTGTTACAAGAATCAAGTCGTGTAGTCACAACTCTCGAGCTGTATAATTGGCTCCATTTGAGCGCAGCGGACCATAAAGGCGCGTTCCTTTGAAAGATTTCAGTCGCACGACTTCGCATCCGGAGCGAGGCGCAAGGCGGGTATAATGGGAGCACTTTACACCCGGCCACACTCAGGAAATAAGCTTACGAACTTCGTGAAAGCAATTCCTACTCTCACATGAAATATAATGCGATGTGACCGCTTTATATTTATAAGGATTTAGAAGATCAAACTATTTTAGAGACGACTCCTTTGTGCTCGCTCGCTGGAGTGGAGGCGCTTTCTCGCCCACGCTTCAGCCTTTTCATTTTATAGTATTTCCTTGAGAACTGTTAGGTCTGGCATGAAATATAAAATGTGCGATAGAAAATAAAATCCACAACAATCAATTTGAACAACACATAGGTACTTAAAAGATTGACAATTAATTACCGATGATAGTTAGACAATGGACATAACTGCGTACTGCGTTAATAGAGCTATACTATCTCATCATTTATCAGTCAGATCATTAACTTCATACTATAGGATATCTCCTCGCATAAACTCATACTTCATTCAATCATACTCTTGAGGATTTCATTCCATGATCAGTAAATAAACTTTTTTTGTACTAAACGTGTTATTCTTGTGTTGTTGCAGAACGGTTACCCGTCTCGTCGCCGCTCGCTTGTAGACGATGCCAGGTTTGAGACCCTGGTCGTCAAACAGACCAAACAAAGCGTTCTTGAAGAGGCTCGCGCCCGCGCCAATGGTAAGTTAATCAAGGATGTGTATGAACCCTAGTCAGTAATAACATCGTGACCAGCGAAAATATTAAAACTTTATTAAAAGGAGTATCTATGGAATACACTGTCTTCAAAATTGGAATATACGCATCAAAACGAGCAACTAGCTTCAACTTTCTGACTGACTGCTTCCTTGACGATTTTAAAATTAGTAAACAATTCAAGTGAGCTACTTAGGAAACTACCATCGATCCTTGAAAACTTGTACGACCGCGATTGAACTCAATTTCACAACTCGGAGATTTAATGACCTCTCGTATAGCATGTGACTCGTATTATATTATGTAGCTTAATAAAAGCAAGCTTGGTTTTGAAACCGTAATAAATTCCGTGTTAAGAATAAATGTCCTCTCAGGGACGACCCGTTGCGACTTAACACCCAAATCGAACCCGTCATTTTTCTTTACATCTATTATTTACTTTTTCTTTATTTTTTTCGTTATGTTATTTTTCTTTATTTTTTTTTATTTAGATTCTGGCTTGGAATCCGATTTTATCCAAGACGGGATTCATATTGGCAATGGTGATAACTCCCCGACCGTCGAAGATGGAACCCAACAAGATGAAACTAAGAACGGTCATCTCGGTAATAGTCTTTTCTGCTGATTTCAATATTATTTTTTGCTGATTATTTTTATTTTATTTTTTCTTACCTTTATTTTATTTTCGTTTATTTAGCTGATGCTGATATCGGTGATGACGCTGGAAAAACGGACGACGGTCAGTATTTTTACTGAAACTTGATTTACCGAAACATAATTTTAATCAATCGTGACATCGTGTTCAATGTACAATGTCTTTACAGATTATACTCTGACCGAGGAAGAAGTCATCCTGCAGAATGCTGCAAGTGAATCTCCCGAGGCAGAGCAGGCTATCCAACTGGCCGCGCTATTGCTGCGCATGCGAGATGGAATGGGCTCCCTGGCTCGCATCCTAAAAACCATCGACAACTACAAGGGATGCGTCCAGCATCTCGAGACTCGTCCTTCCCAACTCACCGGTGTCCAGTTCGATGCTCTCGTCAAAGTGAGCATGTCTCGCATCAACCTGTTGCAACTTATCAGATCTCTTCGTCAGTCAACCTCTTTCGCTGGAGTTAACCTCGTTTCCGAGAACAACATGTCAAGCAAAATCCCGTGGTTCCCTCGCCACGCTTCGGATCTCGATAACTGCAACCATCTTATGACCAAATATGAACCCGAATTGGATATGAACCATCCCGGTTTCGCCGACAAAGACTACAGGGAGCGCAGGAAGCAAATTGCGGAAATCGCTTTCGGTTACAAGTACGGAGACCCAATCCCCCACATCAGTTACAAGGAAACTGAGAACGCGACCTGGCAGCGAGTGTTCAACACCGTGCTGGACCTGATGCCCAAGCACGCCTGCCGGGAGTACAAAGTAGCGTTCAGCAAGCTGCAGGCAGCCGACATCTTCGTGCCACAGCACATTCCTCAGCTGGAGGATGTGAGCAACTTCCTCCGCAAGCACACCGGTTTCACGCTACGTCCTGCCGCTGGTCTCCTCACTGCCCGGGACTTCCTCGCTTCCCTGGCTTTCCGAGTCTTCCAATCCACCCAATACGTTCGTCACGCCAACTCGCCTTTCCACACTCCTGAACCGTAAGTACCATCCGTTTTAATTTGAGTTTGTAGCTTTCGATCTTATTATTGTTAATCAGAATATTTTCATGATAATTCCGAACGCGGAAGTAACGGATATGGATATGACCGAAATATTCATTAATGAATAATAATTAAATTAGGTTCTACATTTATAGCCTTGACGCTTCTGATTACGAATTTTACGAGTCTTTGTTGATGTTATGTACAGTGTACAATATCAGAAACCTATGTAGAACAGACTACTTAATTAATCACAACTATTCTGTTTCAATATAATTTTTTACACGTAAGTAATTCGTTTTGTGTAGGCGCGCGCATATCCCGCATCCTTGAACATAAAACAATTTACGAGTCCGAAGAGAGGACGGCGCACTCGTGATGGAACTGTAACTTTGTTAAATTGAATTGCTCGCTTATTATATAACCGTGTTACACTTTAGGACTACAGAAGCTGCCCTATCAAAGCGATAGTTATAACTGAGTCACCATTTTCCATCAAACTGCACCGGACTTGGTTCTATGTTAGGGTCGATGGCATTTTGCTTTAAATAGAAAAAATTGTAGTTCAATTAGATACCAACCGCTGGAAGACAACACGTAACAATAAAATAATAATATTCTTTGCAGCGATTGTATTCACGAGCTCCTTGGACACATCCCTCTCTTGGCTGACCCAAGCTTCGCCCAGTTCTCGCAAGAGATTGGACTCGCATCTCTTGGCGCTTCGGACTCTGAAATCGAAAAGCTCTCTACTGTAAGTTTTGAATCTAGAAACCCTAGTCGTATTATCATTATAACATTTTATTTGTGCCAATGCGAATATGTAAATTTTGTGAATGGGCCCAGCTGTTGCGACATTTATTTTAACAGTGTTGCTGCGTTAATACGCCTGATGGCGGAGCATTATAAACGATTTTGTCTTTGCTCAGGTGTACTGGTTCACCGTCGAGTTCGGCCTGTGCAAGGAGAACCATCAGCTGAAGGCGTATGGCGCTGCCCTGCTGTCCTCCATCGGTGAGCTGCTGCACGCGCTCAGCGACAAACCTGAGCTCAGGCCCTTCGAGCCCGCGTCCACCTCAGTGCAACCCTACCAGGACCAGGAGTACCAACCCATCTACTATGTAGCCGAAAGTTTCGAAGATGCCAAAGATAAATTCAGGTAATTAAAACAAAAATAGAATGAATACAAAATATGATATTTGTTACGAGCACAGTTAAACTAACCCTTTGTTTTCGTACGCAGACGCTGGGTGTCGACCATGTCGCGACCCTTCGAGGTGCGCTTCAACCCGCACACGGAGCGCGTGGAGGTGCTGGACTCCGTGGACAAGCTGGAGACGCTGATCTGGCAGCTCAACACCGAGATGCTGCACCTCACCAACGCCGTCAAGAAGCTCAAGGACTCGCACTTCGAGTAATCAGCCTACCCGTAGTACACTTCCATGGTTCATTGCACGCGGCCTCGCCGCATTCTGTATAGCTAGTGATATAATAGATGTAAGACTGTTGTTGGCGTGTGTGGAGCGTATGTGTGAGCGATTGTGAAAACCATCCGATGGTACTTCGTTGAATTCCTTTTTGTACCTTATTGTATTATTTATTATGCCAGCTCATTGCCCGGGTCTTGGAAACTTCACGGAACTCCCGATTGCCCATTTACGGAGTCTGTGTGCGTTTACCGAGACCTTTACTATTATTAGTATTAATTTATAATTTAATGAAACACAAATAAATAAAAAATGGAGCACCAAAAATATATAAAAATGAATCATAAAAATAAATATGCGTTTGCGTGGAATACGATGTTTCATTTAGCAACCTCAAATATTCTTCAAGGTATCACCCATACAGCTAGAGTTCATAAACACTTTACCAAAAAGCTTTCTTGGGAGTTACCTACATACATTAAAAATTTGACCATTTTCGCCAAGCATAAGTTTGGCTGCATATCTTTATAATATCATTTAGATATTACTTAACAACTTACCAACCAAATATAACCACTATGTGGTAGTTAATTTACCTCATCAATTTAAAACCAGGAGCTTAACCTCAATCAGATTTGAAAAGACATTTTAAAAGCAAAATAAAATAAATGGAAGTGAAATCACGAAGCAATCAAGTAAGGCGCCGGGCCTCGGAGCTCGGAGCTCGGAGCACACCTGTAATAAGATTTGTTCGTCCTCTAAGGAATACGATTGAACCAAGACTTCGAACCTAATAGGATTGTGAATAAGAGAATATTAATTGACTTTTATGATTCTAAAAAAGTAAATACTAAAAACGGAAGACATTGAAACATAATAAAATCTTTATTGTACTTCCTTCCTGTACAATTAGCAACAATTATAACTTTTGGAGGTAACGCTAATAGTTAGCACCTCGTTATTGTTTCACTCACACATTGTTTAAAGCTTTAATCGCAAGACGTGACTGCAGGAATTTTATATATATACGCATTTAAGGCCTAGATTCTGCTTTATTTAATTTTAACTTGCATGAAGGTTATTTAGTAACTAGTTAACGACGAGCTAACCTGTTATAGTTTTATATTTTCTGTACAATGCCTTCCAGATACTGTTGACTATTTGCAGAATTAAAATTACCCTAGATGTAGACATGTTTTGATTACTTTGTGTAGCAACAACTTTTGACATTTTTAATTATGTTGTTCCAAGTGATAACTCTATCAATGCAAGTATTGGACTACAAGTAGCTTTAGCGGGTAATTAATTAGTTCAAGTTTCTAGAATGGTTTGAATACTTTGCTGAAAAACATTAGTCTTTTGTATTTTCAAATATTAGTGGTACGTCGCGGTCTTTGCCTCACAACAAACAGACCGACTTTTATATAACCCACTGCCAGCTACCTGCGTTCAAAATAAAACCAATCATTTGCATATTAACGCCAACTACTTGCATCGCAGAGCAAACTGGTAACACGGGAGTCAATAAAAGCATAGGGAAACTTTTGAAGTAAAAATGGTAAAAATAATAAAAATGCAGTGTAGTGTAGTTACGGAGCGTTGACATTAAGCGAGCTAGAGACTTGGAGAGGCACGGCCTCAAGTCGAGCAAGGGCGCCGCCGCAGGCCGTGGCCACTCGAACAAAGCCGCCTGTATCGCGGCCGGTGTACGGCCATCGCGTACGCAATAAGCACGTAATATCTGCGCACTTTACGTACCAGAATACTAAAGCAAAACAATTTATAAGAATCACTACAAACTATACAGCCCTTATTATAATATGACTTTTTGAGGATCAGTCTCTTTTGCGTCATCGATGGCGATTTAAGAGGGCATTGTTACCCTTGCGTTAAATGCAAAAGTTGCATTTGATGATCACGGGGCTTCATCATCATCTTTCTGCCTTTGTGTCATGTTAATCGGGACGCAACTCGTTTTTTTTCCCTTTGTCTTCACGTCAACATTCAAGCTATTTTACTACTTTTTGCCCACGAGGAGGGTAAGTTTTTCGCGTATATGTATGTATGTGGGATTATGGGCTTGTATGTTTGATTCATTTCCATCCATGGGTCTCAACTACTTCCAACTTCAATTTAGTTCAAGTTGTGCTTGATTTATTTTGTAGGATGTTTTAGTTTTCTTAATTACATTTTTTATTTAATTATTCCCTCCATCTTTTAGAATTTTAATTCCTCAATATTTAAGCCCCCTAAGTTTCATCTCTTCTCATCACATGTCTAAATCAAACTCAGAAGGAGTTTCTAGAACGAATTACTTTGTATAATTATTTAGATATATATCTAAGTTATTGCGTAGTATTAACGTATTACGTTACTTACGTATCTAATGCTATTGTTATTTTTTAATAGACTTATCACCAACCAAAAGTAAAATAGTACTATTTGTTACCCCACCTGATAAAAAAATCTGAAACTACCAGTAACGTTCTATGTATATAGGTATAACGGTATGGTATACAAAGGATTGCAATCAAATGAAACCACCAATATGCACTAATTCGAAACGAAAACATTTTATTGGTTATATATAATTCATAGACAATTAGACATAAAATTTTTTCAATCCAAGAATGAATAGATAGATTAAATTTATAATGTTCACTACTTAACTATTATGAAAATTGTAATTACAATATAAAGTGTGAAATACATATTAGAATTTAAAAAAAAATAATGATTTTACTATTTTTTTAAAAAGGATTTCGTACCTGCTGGGGTTATAACAATACAGCTAGTCACAATACAATGACATGACTTTAAAAGATCTTTGGATATTTATGTAGTGCCGATCTTGGTTAACTCGGTGATTTCTTCGTTTTCAGCCAGGACAACCGTGTAGCTATTTTTCAGTGACGTCACTTGATTTTGTAAAGCCCGAAGCCTTATCTCAGACAGTTCAAAACTTTCTTGAAGATTGTTGATTTGTATTTGCATGCGATGGCGAATCTAAAAACCGAAATTAATTAGTTAAAAGAAATAATTAATTTAGACTGTCTCTAAATATAGTCGTTTACTTTCATTTTACTTTCATTGTAATCTGATATCTTAAATATTAAAAATGTCATATAATGTTGTTCAGGTATTATGTTACCGAAATGTATTTGATTGGATCACTCTCACGAGCCAATCATGACCAGCTTATTTATGAAAGGTAACTCTACATACATAATAGTATAATTATATAAGTACGACTTTATCTGATGAACGTTACACTACACTATATAATCCTTAAAAGGTTACTGTCCTATAACAAATGAACAAATTACTAAACAATTCAAAACTCATACGACTTTAATGAAATAATGCTAAAACTTCATAAGCATAAGCAGGATAGTTACATAGGTCTAAAAAGTGTTATTTATATATAATTTTAGAATAATAGAGTTACAGCTAAATTAGACCGATTTTAAATGATATATACAGGGTGTAACGGAAAGGGTATATACATACTTAAGGGTGTGCTACAGACCATCAAACTGAACATGTTTCCCCACAAACAAACATCGTAATAACGAAAACGCTTATGCGTATTAAGTTTCATTAAAATCGGTTTAGTAATTACGGAAAATAAGGACTTGAAAGTTTGTATGAAATGCTGTAAGGTGTAAACGCCTTAAATACATGTTGCTCGCTAATTTTTTCTACTCTTCTGGAAAACATTATGACCCTTAAGGACTCATTTATACTTTATTGTACACAAAAAATATTCGCCGTTATTTTATTGCGCTATGTTTATGGTATTTAGAAAATTGAGTTATCTGGCGATACAACCTCTCCTGGGCTTTACTCGTAGATTTTTAAACAGCGTGGAGGTGACACTGACAACAAACAATGAACTTAAATTCAGTATATCTCTCTGAACCCCATATAAACTTTTCAAAAACAAATAAAAATAAACTTACCTATACCCACCTTATAACCCCATAAACTCATAAAAAATAAGAACAAAAGACATGCCATACTTCAGCTCAACTATCTGTATGATTTCTGCACGCTACTAAAAAATATTCACTCATGCACATTCCTGCAGCTGACAGGTTTGCAAAGTGCGGTCGGTGAATAAATTTAAAATAATTATCTTTCGGTACGAGCGGAATCAACCCGATATTCTCATTTTATTAGGCAGTTCCGGAAAAATCTGGTTGACATATAATAATTACTTTATTGCGACCAGTAATATTTGTAAAATAGAACTTTTAATAACTTACTAACAATTCCTAAAGATGGCTTGAATTGTTTAAAGTTTAGCTTTAGACCGTGCCTCCTAAACTATGGGAGTCAGTGTTCTACTTATACATCGCGTTCAAATTTACCTTTAATTATATTAAGGACTCAAGTATAAGGAGATCTGATTAATAATTATCGAATTACTAATCAAGTTGGGTACTTATTTGAGATAATAAATATTCTAAAATCACGTTTACCCTCAGCTATTTTGGCAAACCTACGTCACAGATGAACTTTAATAACTACGCGCATTTTATCAATTTTATACAGATATAATAAAATAGAATCTACATAAACGTAGCATTAAATTGATAAGCTTGGGATACCTGCACTGTATAATGAGTCTTACTTTATAAAGGTGTAGGTTTTAATTTGATTATGAACTATGACTTCACTAGCTAAATTAATAATATAATTAAATTATATCAGCTCAGAACAGATCCACGAGTTTGGCGCCTTTAGTAGCGTCTATCAGTTTCTGTAATGGACAAACAACAGGACACTAAGATATTAATTTTACAATTCAGGGTAGAATTATCAATGAATCTCCACCTAAGCAGGTTTTCCTTACTGCGGCCAAGCGGGGCCCGAGTTTATTTAAAAACTACCAGGACAGCCAAAGCCACCTTTGTTTTTGTGTACAATAAGGAATATAAGCCCTTCCATAAATGACGTTATGAGTATGAAAATCCACATCACTTAACAAAATCTACGCTAACATTACTCGTATCTGATATACAAGCTGGAAAGGACATCGCTGCACAAGCGGTAACCATGTATTTAGTGGATAATTTTGAACACCTCTCGTAGAAATTTTTCATCGGTAGTAAAAAAAAACGCTGTTTCCTACAAAACTGCAATACCTACTACACGCTCAAAATAAATGGAAATTCATTTTTTTTAAGTGGTTTATTCGCAATGATGTGCATGAAGCATTTGTGATCCGGTGTCCCTACGACCCTGTATACCTACTATATCTTACTACTTATAATCTTCATGATTTGCTTCCTCTTATTTGTCCCTAGTTTTACGTAGTTAAGCTTGCATACCGTTTAGATAAACATTCGACCCTATTTACATAATTTGTGACCATGACGTATATAGTATTTATTATTAGGGAAATGCCATGTAGCCATGAAATGTACAGAATTATTATAAGCTAGAATTCATAAATGGAAATTTAGAATAGACAAGAGTGACGTACAAGGAAGAAGAAATCACAAGACCGTAATTCTAACGATGGAAACTTACCTTATATCTAACACTAGCGACCTGCCCCGGCTTCGCACGGGTGCAATGCTGACACTAAATATACTACAGAATGTCTGTCATTACAAACCTCTAAAATTATCAGTGTTTCTCTACTATATTATGCATATATTATTCTTATAAACCTTCCTCTTGAATAACTCTATCTATCTAAAAAACCGCATCCAAATCCGTTGCAGAGTTTGAAAGATCTAAGCATAGGTACATAGGGACAGACAGCGGGAAGCGACTTTGTTTTATACTATGTAGTGATGGTGTCGTGAAACCAAAACCCATTCATCATCATCATCATTTCAGCCCAAAAGACGTCCACTGCTGGACATAGGCCTCCCCCAAGTGTCGCCACATTGACATTTTGGGGGATTTTGCCATAAAAACCCATTCACTAATGTATAATTTACTAAAATTTAGTATGTTACAAAATTGTAAGTGATAGTCTGATGTTTGTGAAATACCTCGTCCCTGTCCTTCTGGCAAGCTCGGCCATGCGCTCGACTATGTATCAACTGTGCCTCTAGTTCTGATATCTGACTTTTAAGGTATCTACGCCAAGAACCAGATCTTTCTTTACTGCGAGCCAGAGACCTGCTATTTTCGACTCTAAGTTGTTCTATATCCTTTAGTAACTGAGCGCATTCGTCAGCTTTCTCCTTGAATCGAATTTCTTGCTGAGCTAATCTCTCTTCGGCCCTCATCGATTTGGTCCTAAAACGGGACAATTGTTAATTCATATATTGCATTATCCTCGAGACTCTAGAATTTAACGACGATTGACCATTTCATCATAAACTGTACTAAAAGCAGTCGTGGTAATCAGCGGAGGGTACAAAACCGGTGCGGGGTGTTCCTGGACACTCTGTCAAAAGCGGTCAGGGATCTGAGAAAATGATTGCTTGCCTTCACGGAATGAGTCACCCGAGATAATCATTAATTAAGACGAATCAATGAATTCACGGATGCATCACGCATTTAAAAAGGCAATAAAGATCCTATAAATGTCGCAGATTTCGACTCTCGCACCAAATGCTTGTTAGAAAAGAAACATAGACTTAAGTTAATTAACAACTTTCGAAATATGTCATAAAACAAGTTAATCTTCAAAGGAAATACATCAACAAACCTCTCGAATATAATCCTTATGATTATATATGCTTGAGAAGTGTTCCGAGACTGATTTAAAGGTGTATGTGATACTTAAGACTGTGATTTGGTACTCTACTAACTAGCAGTTTGTTTCATGTTTAATTTTATAGACTATAAAATCTGTACAAGTAAATTTTATAAAAAGGATTAGAGTACCGTACAAAATAATTAATGCGCTTGAAAATGTTAACAAAATCCGATTAAAAAGGAAGTAATATTCTAGACTAATAATAATATCACGCGGACTAAGGTCGCAGGCAACAGCTACTGAATTTAAAAACAAACAACTATAAGCTAGGTATCTGGTAAGGAAGTCTGATTGTTTAACTAGTGCACGATGCACGTGCTTTCTTTTGCTGAATTACAGGTGCTACACTTTTTGGTCATTTTAGTCTTTTCATCTTTCTTCGCTTAAATTAAAAAGTCTGAACACGAACATAATTAAAAGTGATCGTAAAATGAAATACAAATGAATATTTACTTGAGTAAATGTAAAACATTCGCTCGAGTGAAGTGCCTAAATTCTGTCGTCGGACGGCCTACAGAAGAGAGTGGCAATCGCTTGCAAGGCAAGCTTTTCGTATTTCTGCAACAACTTTTAACAGGATTGACCAAAACTTTCGGCCATCTTATAACTTAGATAACCTATTGCTTATCTATATCATACCTACCAAAATGGTTAATCCATAAGTTACAAAGGTGAGGAAAAAAAAATACTCACTTGTATTCGTCTAGACTTTTGAGTGTTTCCGTTAACTCTTTGTTTTTCTCTTCCAGGGCTGATTTCAACAATGTGATCTCATCATTGAGGTTGTTATTTTCGGCCGTCTCTTGGTTCAAATTGTTCACAGCAATGACCAACTGCAAATTTTATATAGTTATTAGTGTATCTTTAGGCGCATTGGCTTTCCAATACCCAAATAGATTTAGAGACTGCTGCCAACAAAATATTGGATAAGGTAAGTTAATGAGTTGGACCTAATTCATCCACTAGATCTATAAAACACAGTAAGTTGATATCATTATGACGATTGTAATCCCTAGTTCTCCAACGGTTCATTTTAAGGTTTTCATCATTCATTCATCATTTCAGCCTAAAAGACGTCCACTGCTAGACATAGGCCTCCCCCAAGTCCCATTGACATTTTGGGGGGTTTTACCATAATCGCCACGCTTGGCAAGCGGGTTGGCGATCGCAGTACGGTTGTTACAAAGGCACAGAGAACGCTGCTGCCCATTCTCTGGCTAGTACCTTAGTCGCCTCTTACGACACTCACGGGAAGATATGGGATGGTGCTATTCTTTACGTCCGACACCATACAGAGCACATTAAGGTTTTAATAGCCCGGAAAATAAATGCCTACTTACTTAGTTTCAAATGGTTAGTGACATGACTGCAAACGGTCAAGGAACTACGTGCTTTCAAAATATCATTGACATGGTTCCACAGAGTGTAGTTTACCCTCCGACTTATACGGATACTTGCGGTGAAATCAGGAAAACTTAGTCCGGACCTTTCGACATATGGGGACTAAGAAACAAAAAAGTCAAAGGAATATGTACCTACCTATTTAAAAAAAAGATGTCAATTGTGTCCCGATTTTTTAATTTTGGAAGTGGTAGGCCCTTCTTGTGCACTGCCAACAATAACCTATGGTGCCGAGATATGAGCGGTCACAAACGGACTGTCCACCGAGTACGAGTGGCACAAAGGGCCATGGAGCAAACCATGCTCGGCATAACTCTCTAAGTTCGAGTGCGTAACACCGAAATCCACCGTCAGACAAAAGTATACGACGTCGGGGATGCGCCGGGCGGTGCGCCTCAAATGGACTTTGGCAGGACATCGGGCTAGACCCGGAGATGGCCGATGTAGAAAGGCTTTGACCGAGTGGTGACCAAAGTTAGGCCAAAAAAGCCAGGGCCGTCCTAAAGCTCGTTGGGTCGCCGATATCGTCTAAGTCGCGGGAAACATAGTGGAAAAGGGACGCACAGAACCGGAAAGTGTGGCGGCAAAAAGGGGAAGCACCTAGCAGTGGGTGATTCCGGGCTGAAATGATGATGATGATGAAGCGCTTCTTACTTATTAAATACCTATTCAGTTAGGGACAGTTGAATATTTTCAAAGGGTCAGTCAGTAACCGAGAAACAAAGCGGGAATGCCATCACACGCGGCATCATCGTCGAATTACTCGGCAGCTCGGGTGTTTCTCGCTCTAGCAAATGACTACTGTACTGCTAGATTAGGCGCAATCCTAATGACTCATTTATGGAAACAAGCCGCGTTGTGCGGCGCGGTCCGCAATAAATTCAAACATACGCTAATTACGCGCGTTAGCTTGAGATGCAGAGTTACTTGTGGCGGAAGCCGCAGATGGAATCGCGGTCTCCCTCGCAACTAACGCAACGTTCAACGCGGCGCGGCGGCGCACGCAGTGTTGTGGCCAGCCATTTTCGTTAATACTTTGTTCATGGAGAAGTGGCGTGAGAAACGTAGATAAACTTAACGCGACCACGCAGGACGCGCCGCTCGACGCACCGCGTCTCCGATAAACGAGACTATAACGTAAATGAGTCGAACATAAATGAGCCCGTACACACCTTCTCCTTCACCCGATGTAGTTCGTCAGAAAGTTGTTGCGAGCTTTCTTCAGCTAATCTTTGCAGCTGTTTGCCCTCTTGCAGCTGTATCTGCGCGCCTTTCAACAAATCTGGCAGAGGAGATAACTCTTGAAGTTTCTCTTGAAATTGCATCTGTTGTAAATAAACTTTCGAGTTAAACAAAATTCTCCATAACCACTACCATTATTGAAAAATAAATACTTCAAGCCCAATTTTTTTTTCATTCCACTTTCAGGGTGTCTACGCTAGACTAAGCTTGATGATATCAATTCTTCAATGTATTAATAACGCCATCTATGGCTTCACTACCGAACAAGTAGGTAGGTGCTAATGCGTTGAGTCAGCGTTATGATTGTGGTGATTCTCTTGATACTCTGTTTACAATACTGACACTAGATGGAGCGCAAAACATGGGGTGTTTCCTAAACTATCAGTCAAATTACACGATAAATTGTACTGTTTACCTTCATCCTCTGAATTTCCATTTGTATTTGATCGGACACTTGTTTGTTATCAAATTCTATTATGTCTAACTGACGCCTGTGCTCTTCAACCTGTTGCTGAGCTTGAAGATACTGTGTAATAGGTAAATGACTATTAAGTATTTAATTACATACCGAGTTTCCTCCGTGCGTCGGAAAGCACGTTAAGCTGTAGGTCCCGGCTGTCATTTGAAGATCTTTGGTTTCTGACTCAGAAGCCAAAAGTCTGACATCCAGTCTTACCAAGGGGTATCGCATTACCCAGTTACAGGGTTGTGGAACTTAGATAGGCAATCGCTTCATTTGAAATACTGGTACCTACTCAGCTGCATCCGGTTAGACTAGAAACCGACCCCAAGATAGTTTGGAAAAAGGCAAGGTAGATGATGACTAAGTATTTATTAGTAATTTACCTTTTGAATCAAAATCTGAGGATTTCAAATTACGCTTTTAACATGACATTTTTAACCACCCTCGTACCATTTAGCCCAGGGGTGGTATACTTGGAGCTGCACGGCTCTAAAGCTAAACAATAGCCACAGCAGAGTTCCACTATGTACCTACTGGCTCCATCATCAGGCCCTCGATATCAAAGGCAATGTATTGGACTCGTCAAAACGAATCATATGACCCCAAACTCGGGTGTTTTACGAGAGTAGGTAGCCACCGAAAAGATTTACTATCATCATCTTGGCTCCATCATCCGATCAGCTTCAAGATAGCAAATTTGTATCGTCATCCGAACTACATAGATAATACGTACATAAATACAAAGTTACATTTCGATACGACAATAAGAAGTAGGTTAATATTTACTTCCAAGATTTGATTAGGTAAATAATTAGATTGTTTATTATAATATAACTTACAAGTGAAGCTATTAAGTATATTTCATAGATGCGTGTTTAATACCGAAAGAATACTGAATAGGTACCGGTTGAAACGGGGTGATTATAGACGCATCAGGGACGAATCGAGACAAAACTTTGAAAGGGATTTTAATGTTGAATTCGTATGATTATGTTACCAAGAGATACTCTATTTTATTTACTTAATTATATTTAATTCGACCTTGTTGGTAACATACCTCAATCAACGTTAAAATCCTTTTCAAAGTTTTGTGTTGACTTACCGCTGCGTTTCTATTCACCCAGTTTAACGCACTTACGTACAAAAGATCTGATTCGCCTAATGGGTCAACTAACGAATAATTCTATTATAGCAGACAAGTCGGTGGCACTGCTGACCCTAGGCTTTGTATACCTACCATACCACATCGGTACCCTATAAGTGAGAAGTGAGTGAAGTGAAGTGAGTAGCTTAGCATCAAGAATAGGTCGCTATCTTGCCCTTATTCTACGCTTGTCTAGACAGCTGGCCCTCGCTGAGTCTGTATCCTCTTGATGCCTATCTAAAAATGGACAAGGACCTTCACATCCTTTGTCATTGTCTCATGTCTCAAAAAAATAGATAAAAATCCCACCTTCATGCGGTACTCCTCAAACTGTTCATTTTTCTCGGTTAATGAAATTTTTAATTCTTCCGTTTCTTCCTTTAAATCTCTGACTTGTGATTTCAAGACTGTAATTTCTTCATCGGAATGTTTCTTCGTCTCCTATTGTAAAAATACAAAGCCAATTAAGTAATACTTACTGAATAATTATGTAGGAATCTTCCTAACTCATTAGTTTATATGGAAAACTTCTGTACTTGACAATAACGATGATGATTTGGTACCTCCATATACCTGTAGATAAACTTAGAATACTTACGGACAAAGGTAGTAGGGTAGCTGCGCCGGTTTACCGACTAGCGCCAATTAGCGACCACTATACTACAACGAAAATAAGAAATAAAACATCCATGTCCGTATAAAATAGAACTTTAGAGGAACAACGATAGTTATTTCATTCGGTAGGTTTTTTAGAATTGTAGATGTAGGATTAATGGATCAACAAATTCTCGTTTATTTCGACGTCATCGTCAGTACCGCACAGGCGTGCTCGCGCTTGTAAAACTACCGAAAAAATAAGAGATACGTTCTGCTTGCAAGGTAAGTATTCTGATTGTATTTAGCTTTGACATATTTTTCTCGTCTTGATTCTTTGCATACATATTTACTATCCAGTTTTAATTTTTTTAATACCATTTTAAACTTTGGCGATATTTAGTGGTCGCGCTTTCGCACTAAAAGAGTAATGGCTTTGTGGTCGCAAACAGACTTAAAACAGACTGAAAACCTTGTTTCAACTTTTTTTACAAAATCTTAACAGTTTTATTTAATACTAGCACTTCGCCCGCCTACGTTATTCGGTAAATATGTCAGCTTTATGATGATGAACAAATTTTTTAAATAAGTCGAGTAGTTTTTGAGTTAAATCGTAACAAACAAACAATCAAATGTTTCCTCTTTATAATTTAGAATATTTATAACTGCTCCGGGTTGTCTGGAAAATTCAGATACTACACCAAAATTTTCACCTACAATGCTGTTTGTATTCCCTTTTTGGAAAAAAAAATACCATAGTAGCTTGGTGTGGACGTAAACTAGCGAAATGTGGTCGTAAATTGAAAAAATTATCGCTAACTGACTTTTCGACAGACACGACTTTCCGAATCGGAAGCGTTTTTGAATACGGGAGCTGGTCTCCGGAAAAAAACATTTCATTAGTCTTTTCTAACATTTGTACTACTATAGTAGCACAGGATGCAAACTCCGCTAATCAGTCAATAACCGGCGCAGCTACCTTAGGTACCGTTTTCTAGAATGATTATAAGTTTTAACTAAGAGTAGATTAAAAACTAAGTACTTAACAGATTATTCTAGAATACGTGTATGTACTTGGATAAAGGTGTAGTAGTGATGATAATTCTATAGTCGGCGGACTATGTTTAACTAGAGTTGATGTTGATTTAAACTATATAGGTACAGTCAGTGTCTTGCTTTACCTGACCCCGCTTTCCCTATTCTTCTTTGTAAGAGGAGTCAAATAATGCAAGGCACCGTACCATACTCGTATACAACCTAGAATTATTGCACTGAATTCAGCACCAGGTAATTAATACTTAGGTATAACACCAAACGAGAACTGATTAAAAATCGTTAAGTTAACCTTACCGCGTCAAAATATTAAAAGACTAGTATAAGTACTACTTATTAAGGTTGAAGCGCCAGAGTATATCGCGAATAATGTTTAACTTTCTATGAAAAAATCATTCAATGGTATTAAATGAACTTAGGATTGTATTGATGATTATGATGATTATAACTCTGTACGTGTAACGGTCGCGAACTATATTATTTTAATTAACATACAACCCCTCACTGATGTGCAAATTGAAAAACCTTTGTTTTCTTTTTCTTTTGTTGTCGATGTACTCAAATAATACTCGACCAGTACCCACCTGCGCAGCTCCTTCGTAGTCCTGGAAGATGCAGTTGGCTGTGCATATTGTGTATTTCGCGGGCTACCCTGGTGCTTCAACCATAAAAACGGTAAGGGCAAATGTCTAACAACATTAACTTTTGCTAGAGTGAAAGACAGTGCGTTAAAAACGTAAACTGAATAGTCATGAGACTGTACCTTTATCTCTGCAATCATTCCAGTACTACAAATTGTATTTAGCTTTGATTCCCAATCTTTGAGTTTGGTTTCATATTTTTCTCGCTGAAATCTTTCTTCATCAGCGGCGTTTTTTGCTCTTATCAATTCCTCTCGTAGCTTTACCATCTAAATAATAATCATTACATCTAGAAAATCTTTAAGTACACGAGGCGACCAATCAAGCTATACATAACCAGTTTATGCGGATCTCTCATTGTACGGGAAATCTTTCAAAACGAGGCCATGATATACTGGATATGTATAGTTTGATGTGTTGCCGTGTGTACCCTTTTTAATAAACGCGGGGTAAAGTTACAGCGGTCGTAAGTGCTTAATTTCAGGTTCGGAATTTTAGGTTTTTTCCATAACTTTTCGGATATTAAGTTTAGCATAACTTTACGTCGCGTTTGCTTATTCGCATAAAATTAGCAGGGGATTAGGGTGCTACCAGACAGCTGATCGACATTGGCACGTTTCATGCCCTATGTAATGTTATTCAGCTAGATACGTAATGAGTACCTGGACTGTACTTTGGGTCGAAAGTCGACATCGATCTATTGTCTGGCTGTACCATAATGATATTCGAAGAATTGAATTATTCTCAATACATCCATACTTATCTTTCTCGATAACCCAACATTCACTGGTCTATTTTGCTACACACCTCTTCAGTCTTTTTCCTCATTCATAAGTCTTTCAACGTAAGATGGAAGGGCCAACTATCCTTAATTTTCTCATCATCTGAAAGTACATGGAAAGGTCCAAAAGTTTCCGGCCTACACACATTACATTAATTAGAGATACAAAATTATCGTGAAATGTTTGTTCAAAATAGTCTTCCTTTATTTCAATCCATTTTTAGTTGGTTATTAATCCTTAATTTTATAGTTGAGGAAACTGTTGAACCTTACCTTCATCTTTTACGCATTTTATCTATCCTTCGACTTTCTTTTTCTAGCTCTAGCAAGCCGGTATAAGTGGGTGTTTTTGGCCTGCTACTCTACCGATGGCCACAGCATTCTTGTTTTTTTTTTCTTTAGATCATCTTACTCACTCTTCTTTTCAACTTGCAAAATAACACTTTCCACTTTAACACTCTACCACTCCATTTTCTTCTTTTTTTTCGTTCAAATATTCTGAATTTCTGGTGACCACCACCATCTAACCTGCCCCTTCCTTTCGTCTCTCTTACATTTATAAAATATGCTTTGCTACACCTTTAATAAACTCAGCAATCTCACTCCAAAATTCAACAAGTAACACTGATACAAAATGTAAAAAACTAAATATCTTAAAGACCTACTTCTGTAAATTTTGTAAGCCCTTCTGGTGGCGTATTGCACAGCTCGAACTTTTGGCGTTGTTCAGTATCCTAAAATACATCAATTTATTAGCAGAGGTCGGAATTAGGTAGAGTTATTTTTGTATTTGCATCGAAATGTTGATGTTAACATGGATCTTCCCTTGCGTGTGCGCATTGGAATTTAGCAACTTTGGACATCCGGTGGCGGATGGTTTTAATTGTGCAAAAATCATTGATGATTTTGTCATTGTTCCCGTCATCGATATTTTTTGTCATTGTCATGCAGTCATCGATACAGAAAAATCATCATTCAGCCCATCTCTACCGGGTACAATTACTCAACAGTGTTGTTCAATACTGCTGGCTGCTGGGCCTGGCTCAAACCTGTCACAACGAGGGCCAAGGCACAGCCGAAACGCAATATATGTGCCGCGAGTAGGTAATCCTTGTATCGCCACTACGCGTAGGTATACTACGAATTTAGGAGATCACGCACAGTTCTACCAAGCTTTAATAAGTCTGCCTACGAGTTTATTGTGTGGGCGTCACCTAAACCTAGCATGCTGTTCAAGGAACAAGATTGGTTGCTCAAGTGCCCGTGCAGGCACTCTACCGGTTTAGACTTACGACGCAGTTTATTGTCCATAATCTATAATTTTGAATTAAAAACACAATTATAATCAGACTAAGTCCCAATTATATGGAATATAATGTGTTTTGTTAAGTTAATAATCGGAAATTTACTTAGTCGGCCTATAGCAGTACCTACCCACCCATGAGAGACGAAACGTGACTTAGAAGGCTGAAAAACGATATGAAGTACGGAAAAAATGCCTGTTTATCCATACCTACTTCTCTGTTCTAGTTTAGTATTTTTTATTACTCACCGGAACAACAAGTCCTGATGTTTGCTTATAGTTGTATAAATCCAATCTGTCTTTTTTTATTGCTGCCAACGCCATTTGGATCTCCTTTACTTCGCCTTCCATATCGCCCAACTGTTTTTGCTAAATAAATTTAAACACCAGTGAATAAAGTCGAGACAATAAGCAGGCAGGGATTAAGCGAAATTTAAAGATGGATAGGATTTACAACTGATGCAACTAATTGCTTTAAATCATAAATTAATAATTCATATTTTTTATGCTTGCTGAAAAGTTCACATTTATAAATTATTTTAATTTATTAATAAATCATTCACGTACTAAAACTTTT
Source organism: Cerastis rubricosa (assembly GCA_949152445.1). Lineage (NCBI taxonomy): Eukaryota > Metazoa > Arthropoda > Insecta > Lepidoptera > Noctuidae > Cerastis > Cerastis rubricosa. Next base: position 16,546,414 of record OX424523.1, on the reverse strand, counting down.
GTATTTTCTCCACTTTCAACAGGGTCTCTTGTCTTCCCTTTGTGGACGAACCAGATATCTGTTTGAGCCATTGACACTTTATTTGCATAAAAGTAGTCCAAAAAATATACTGATACAATATCAATTTACTAAACATAAACTTGGTATAATGGTCACTTAATTACAAAAGAAGACTTTGAGAAGGAAGGAAAATATTACGAAATCAAATAAACTATGCAAAATAAACACTACTACCAAGAATCTTTTAGGAAATGTCAATCATTAATCTTATTTTATTAATGGCCAGAGTTAACACGTAAATAAAAATAAACAAAAAGTTACAATGTAGAAGGTGTTTACTATGGTGTGGAGCAAGATAACATGATAACGTGCAATTAAAACAACAATAACTAGATATTTCTCAAGCATTTTTGAATTTTGATTAATTTCACTGATTAGTTCATAGTCTAGGAATTATGATAAGTAATTATGTTCGGAATTGTAGCGCGCGTGAAGAACCGTGTCGACAACTGCATACAGTAGCCGGGGCGCGTATTGCCAAACTGTATACTGACCCAGACACCCGTAATCTGTACTGAACTACATCGTGCTCATTAAAATCACAAATAAATTGGAGAAAAGTGCATACGAGCTCAGAGCAATCTGAGAAGGTATGCATTTTGCTTGCAACAAATTGGAGCAAAGTACATACGAGCTCAGAGCAATCTGAAAATGTATGCATTTTGCTCGCTTGTATGTAAAGTAAACTGTGACACGCGAATATCTGTAACTAACTTTAAAACATGTTTCATAATTTCCCGTATTTTTTTGTTATGCTGTTATGCCTATTCGTGAAGCTGAACAACTTTTCTTAAAAACATACCTATTGCGAATTAATTTAAGTTTTAAATAAAGAAAACCCGTTGTAAGTATGACTAAAAATAAAATTTGAACAGTAACAACTATACAGGCTGTTAAAAAAAAAAACTATAAGTGTTTCCAATTCCAGTATTTACAAATTTTTCATAAGAAAGATGTACTGACACACAGTAAATTATACATATTTGTAATTTCGGTTTATATTCGATTGGCAAATAATTGTTTTATTTGTGAAAGAATAACCTTGACACGTGCGTAATTGCAAATGAAGTCACGGCCACGGGTGAATTAAAGGAGTCAAGATCGCAAGCGGTGCAAGTTTAAGAAGACAAGGCAGGCATCATAGCGCGCCGCGCGGGAATAAAAGAGATAAAACATGTCTGCACTCGCATGCATTTTGCTCTAAATTATCGATGCCATATTACATACTACACCAGACACTGGAAAGTATGGACGTCTGGACTCGTATGTATTTTGCTCTAGTATTTTAAAGCAAAATGTATATTGATTCAGACACTCTCTGAATAGGTATATAGTTTGCTCTTCAACTACAAAGGCAAACTGCGATCATACTCAGAGCAACCCCGGTCTGGGTCAGTATACAGTTTGGCAATACGTAGCCGGGGCAGCAGCGCGAGCGGCAGGCAGCGTGGGCCGGGGGAGGCTGGGTGTTACCGGACACATTATTTATTGATGCATTTGAAACATAAGCAAATATTATAGATCAGCAGGAATAAAGATCTGGTTTGTAAGAGGGCTGGAACGGTGGTTTCGGGTGATTTATTGCTTGTGTAGGTACTTACCAAACCAAGTGTTTTGATTGTATTTCTTTGCTATTTATTTCCACTTTCACTCACATCGTTTATACGAACTAATCTTCTCTTTGATTTGGTTGAATTCAGGTAGGAATAACAAATAAAATTCGATTTTAGGTAGGTACCTACTCGAAAATCTTCACACCTAATGACACGTGAAGTAGGTATTACAGAAAGGGACAATCATATTGTCAGACTGATAAATGAAAAGGTTTTCAAGATTTTTATGCACACAAGCGAAGACAAAGTCTACGTAAACAAGGAACTGTTGCCACTCGTGACATGGACAAAAAGGCGGTTTTGGTGAACGTTTATGAAATGTATTGAAAATTAAACATGCGTTTAGCAGTGCTATTCTCTAAGGAAACAGCCTAGAGAGCGCAGCGCTGCGCCAGCGACGATTCGACGAAACTAGTTTGGTATTCGCTAAGCCGCAAATAGCGACACTAGCGCTCTAAGGTGTGACGGCCGAGCCTCACTCACAGCCACGATTTTGTCTGTCAAATCCAAAAGCCACTATTTTAGCGCGTTTGTCTTGAATTGTTTGCAATATTTGTTAGTATATGAGTCGGCTGGGCAGCGTTCGGGAAGCTGCGTGGTATCTTCTCGTCCAACTTACGGCAGTGTCTCAAGACGAAAGTCTATGACTAGTGTGGTTGCCAGTGATTACATACGGGACCGAAACATGGTCGCTCACAATGGGCCTCATCAGAAGTCTTAAAGTCACCCAAAGGGCAATGGAGAGGGCTATGCTCGGAGTTTCCTTGCGTGATCGAATCAGAAATGAGGGGATGTCCTCATTTCATTTCATCAAGAGAACCAAGGTCACCGACGTAGCCCGAAGAATTGCCAAACTTAAGTGGCAATGGGCAGGGCACATTGCTCGCAGAACGGATGGCCGCTGGGGCCGAAAAGTTCTGGAATGGCGACCGCGAACAGGAAGACGATGCGTTGGAAGGCCTCCCACTAGGTGGACCGATGACCTGGTGAAGGTTGCGGGGATCCGCTGGATGCGAGGCGCACGGGACCGGTCAATGTGGCGTCACTTGGGGGAGGCCTATGTCCAGTGGACGTCTTTCGGCTGAAATGATGATGATGTGAGAACCATGATCCTATTTGTCAAATGAATGCATTTACCTGTTGATGCTTTTATAATGCTTTTTTAATTAAGCTATGTGTAGTTTTATATTTTTTATATTATTAAGATTTATTATGTGAAAGGTCTAAATCATGTGGTTAAATTAAAGCTCGTTAGACTTAAGTGCTAGTAGTCTATAATGGTAGTATTTAAGATATAATTATGTTTAAGTTTAAGGTTTGACGTTGTCCTATTTTTAGGGTTCCGTTTCCAAAGGGTCAAACGGAACCCTATTACTGAGACTTCGCTGGCCGTCCGTCCGTCCGTCCGTCTGTCACCATGCTGTATCTCATGAACCGTGATAGACAGCCAGTTGAAATTTCTACAGATTATGTATTTCTATTGACGCTATAACAACAAATAATAAAAACATAAAAAAAAATACTTAAGGGGGGCTCCTATACAAAATAGTTTTTGTTTTCGTTTTTATAAATAATGGTACGGAACCCTTCGTGCGCGAGTCCGACTCGCACTTGGGCGGTTTTTTTTTCTTTTATGTGTGCAGCGCTGTGTTGTTCACACTCCTTTTTGTATTTACATTCTGTTTTTTATAAGCGAAGACTTGTCATTGGCTGGCAGTCTCATGTACTATTTTTAGGGTTCCGTATCCAAAGGGTCAAACGGGACCCTATTACTGAGACTTTGCTGTCCGTCCGTCCGTCCGTCCGTCCGTCTGTCACCAGGCTGTATCTCATGAACGGTGATAGTTAGCCAGTTGAAATTTCTACAGATTATGTATTTCTGTTGATGCTATAACAACAAATACTAAAAACAGAATAAAATAAATATTTAAGGGGGGCTCCCATACAACAAAAGTGTTTTTTTTTTCGTTTTTATTAAATAATGGTACGGAACCCTTCGTGCGCGAGTCCGACTCGCACTTGGCCGGTTTTTTATCTGTTTTGCTAGCTGTTAGTCTTCCATAGATGTCAAATAAATAAATACTTTATACTTACCTATACGTAGTTTATTATGCAGTGCTGTTCTGGGTGCATCATCCTCACTTATTTGAATTTATGTATGTATGTAAATATTGTAAAACACTTTGTTTTTAAAGAGTTAGTGAGTCTCTTGTTTCTAGACTTTGACCTACATATCTATCTATGTATATATATATATACATTTACAGTTTTCATCTTGCAATCGGTAGTAAACCTTTAGCAGATATTTTGTGCGGTTATTGACAGATGAGGTCCATTCTCTCAGTGAAAAATCTGCCTCTCAATTTTTTTGGTTTGCTTAATTCTATGTGTCCCATATATGGTGGCGTTTGAGCATTTTCGTAGTTATTGGATCATTCAGGGCTATGGCTAAGGTGTTGATATGTGAATTTATTCGGTATTTGTATGTCTTTAGTCGGTTTTCTACTTCCTCTTTTAAGGTTCTGATGCTCGTGTAATTCTGAGGTCTTCATAAACCAAGGAGCATTTGCTATAGTTCTTAGAGCCTTGTTTTGGAATCGCTGGAGAATTTCCACATTTGAGTTCTCCGCAGAGCCCCACAGCTCAACTCCGTATGTCCAAACTGGTTTTAATACAAATATTACCTTGTAGATAAGCACTTTGTTTTCTAGTGAAACATGTGATGTTCTTCGTAAGAGCCAGGTCAGTTTTCGGAACAAGATGTTAAGCTCGTCTCGTTTTTTCTCAATGTGGTGTCTCCACGTTTGTTTCCTATCTAGTTGGACGCCGAGGTACTTAGCTACTGTCCCGTGTGGAAGTGTGTCATCTCCGAGTTTGACAGGTGGGTAGTCATCTTTTCTGAGAGTAAACGTCACATGCGTTTAGTCCGGGGAATTTACGCCGAATATTAGGCTAACTATGCATTAGATGAGTTAAAAAAAAAGGCGGGAAACTTCGGTTGCGCGCGGTTGTTTCAAATTCTTGAAATTTAATTTTTATTGTAAAACGGATCAGTTGAGTCTTATCTTTGTATATAATTTTGTATATTAATTGTATATATTTGTAGTAGTGTTTGTAGGTGAATATTTGGTAAGTTTTCTATATTGTATGATTAGTCCGTAAGTCCGGGTCGTATGAACGACCCCCCTAATAACTTGCAGGGGGATTTAGGCGGCGGCCTAAATCCCCCCGAGGATGTCGCAAACTATGTGACTATCATGTCACAGCATGATAATGTTTTAGATAAAAGTGGCATGGACACTGATGGTTCAGTAGCCACTGACAGTAGCGAAAAATCTTCTCGAAAACGCAGGAGAATCTGTAAAACTTGTAAAATACGCAAACGCACCAGAAAAGGTCATGGCCAGAATGAACTCAGTATTACGGATTGTAATTGTAATCCCCAAGAGACGGTTCTTGAAAATAACCATGGTAACCAAGCATCGTCCCAATTTGAGTCACAGTCAAAGCCTAGTCAGGCAAGTTTTGAGCCGGTTGGTAGGAAGGAGTACATACATACCGATGTATCTCCTTATTTGATACATGTACAGCGCATCACCGACTTACCTAATAGTGGAACTGTATTACACCCCATTGCGTTTGGAAACTTTATGAAACGAGGAGGATTTAAAAGTATAATTAATGGAAGCATTAAAAGGATAGGCCGCAATAAGTGTGCAGTTGCATTTTCAACTTTCCATGATGCAAATGATTTTTTAAAATCTAACTTATTAAGTACTAATGGATTCAAAGCCTTCATTCCGACATTCAATGTAACAAGAATGGGTTTGGTGCGTGGTGTTCCTTCAGAATGGTCATTAGATGAAATTGAAGCAAATATTTCTACACCCGTTGGGTGTGGGAAGGTCATTAAAATTCGGAGGTTAAATTATAAAGTGCAGATTAACGGTAATCCAGTTTGGAAACCTTCAGAATCGATTGTTATAACCTTTGATGGACAAATTCTTCCAAAGAGAATATTCATGTGTTATAATGCATTAAATGTTGATACATATGTGTACCCCACCATTCAGTGTTTCAGATGCTGTAGGTATGGACATACAAAATTACAATGTAGGGCTGCAGAGCCGAGATGTTTTAAATGCGGACAAAATCATTCAGCTGAATCTTGTAGCATTGAGGAGGATTGTGCATCTTGTGTAAATTGTTCTGGTTTTCACTTTGCCATAAATAAAGCATGCCCTGAGTTTAAGAGACAAAGAGACATCAAAAACACTATGGCTCATTCATGTATTTCTTATTTGGAGGCTAGTAAGTTGCATCCATTTTCCTCTATGTCATATGCAGATAAAGTTGTTTTAAGTAGTAAAATTTCTCAATCAGATTCCAAATCCGCATACTTCCACACTAATGATAATGTAAATAATGGTCCTAGGTCAACTTCATACAAAAAAACAGTATTTAAAAAACCTCGTTCGCCTCCTAAACATGCGTCTGGATATGACAGAGCAGCACACAATGCATTAATAAATGAGTTCAGTCTTCCAAGTCCCAGTAATGGGTGTGCACTACAGAATAAACCCGAACAAAAAGAAGATCATGAACAGATTATGGATTTAATTAACAGTCTTATTAAGATGTTACAAAATAAAAAATACATTAAACCGAACAACGCTGACCTGATTTGTAAATTACTGACAGACAAAAACGATAATGGATTTGATTATTCAATGGAACGCCAGGTCAGTGACTAATAAAAAAACTGATCTTTTATATTTAGTTAACAAGTATAAACCGCTTATTGTTGCATTGAGTGAAACATGGCTTAAACACGGTCGAATATTTGGTATTCCAGGTTATGTTTGCATTCGTAATGACAGAACTGATGGCTACGGTGGTGTTGCCATCTTGATCAAAAGCAATGTTGCATTTTCTCAAATTGCATTACCCAATCAGTATTCATTAGTTGATTTCGTTGCTATACGTGTAAATAATGTATCATATGCCTCTGTATATATTCCAAAGCCTTCCTCCGCTGCTCTACAAGAGATGAGTGATATTTTTTGTTCATTGAAAAGCCCTGTCTTGATAATGGGAGATTTTAATTGTCATCATCAGACGTGGGGATGTGGTGAAAATAAAAGTGATGGTGTACGTTTGCTACAAATATTAGATGACAATAATCTATGTGTATTAAATACTGGGACACCGACTAGACGTACCAAGCCCAATGAATTGCCGAGTGCTGTGGACTTGTCGATTTGTTCCCCTAGTTTGGCCTTATCACTCACTTGGTCTGTCTTCTCTTCTTCTACACTAGGCAGTGATCATTTTCCCCTAGTAATAGCATCCCCTGACAAATATCCCATCAGTGAAAAGCGTCCTCCTCGATTAAAGTACAGATTGGGTAGAGCTGATTGGGAAAAATTTAAACAGGTCCTTGAAGTCAAAGTGTCACAGTTACCTGAAATACTTTCTGGAGGGGAAGATGATTGCTCTCGAGCCTTAGCTCTTTGCATGCTTGAAGTAGCGGATGAGATTTTCCCTGTAAAAAGCTCTCGCACAAACAATTTACCTATGCCTCCTTGGTGGAATTCTGAATGTTCATATGCAGTACGAAGAAGAAAGGAAGCGGAAAGAGAGTATGGTGAAGATATGTCGGAAGAAAATTTAAATAAACTTACTAGTATGATTAATGAGACTAGAGATTTTTTGAGAGAAAGGAAATTTGAGGGATGGAGATCATTTTGCGCCTCCCTTTCTCCTAGAACTTGTCCTTCGGAGGTCTGGAATAACATTAAGCGTTTTAGGAATGCTTTTAATCAAAACCGTTGTGGTGTTCAGTTGTCTCCTACTTTAGCTGACGATTTTCTTGATAAATTGGCCCCTGCAACAGCTCCTGAAAAAAATTCTTTGATGCCTTGTTGCGCATTATATCCTGGAATAAAAGAATCGAATAGTTTAAACTTACCTTTTTCTTTATACGAGCTTAAAGGGGTATTGTCGAGTGTTAAAGATTCTTGTCCTGGAGAAGATGGAATACCTTATGCTTTCTTTTCAAATATGGGAGATTCCTCACTTTTATATTATTTAGAAATAATTAATTCTATAATGAAATCTGGGAACATTCCTACCTCTTGGCAAACTCAAGAAATAGTCCCTATACTAAAGCCTAAAAAATCTCCAGATGATCCGGATGTTTATCGACCTATAGCCTTATCTTTGGTTATTGTTAAAATTGCAGAACACCTGGTCAAAAATCGTCTTGAATGGCATATCGAAAGAAATAATTTGCTTTCGATTTCTCAATACGGCTTTCGTAAATCTAAAAGTACCATCGACAGTTTAAATATCTTTACCACAGACATCAATTTGGCCTTTTCTAATAACTTATCGGTGGTTGCTGCTTTTTTAGACGTTTCGGCAGCTTATGACAATGTAATCATAGCAGTGCTCAAAAATAAACTAATGAAATTGCAGGTGCCGTTAATTTTAGTTAATTTTATTATTAATATCTTATCTGTTCGCTTTATATTTGTAATAACAAACCAAGGTTCAAGAATTTCACGAACTGTTTATAAGGGATTACCTCAAGGGTCTGTACTTAGCCCGTTACTTTACAACATTTATACATATGATCTTGAGGCGTCCTTAAATGGTATCGTTAGTGTTTTACAATACGCTGACGACCTACTTATTTATTCAATAAACATGTCTATTCCAACTGCATGTAATTCATTAACAGAATCCCTCACGTTACTAAAGGTTTGGCTTGATAATAATGGGATGGATTTATCACCTAACAAAAGTTCTGTAGTAGTTTTTTCTAGAAAACGGGATTTTCCGCCACCTAAAGTTTTCTATTGCAATCATATTCTAAATGTTGGGGAGGAAGCTAAATTCTTGGGTTTAATTTTGGATAAGAAAATGACAGGTAAATCTCATTTAAGTTACATAGTGGATAGATGTGAAAAGCAGTTGAATATGATGAGATGTCTCTCGGGTGTGTGGTGGGGTGCCCACCCTTTTAACCAGAAATTGTTATACAATGCAACAATTCGTAGTATTTTGGATTATGGTACCTTTTTATTAGAAGGTGGTAATAAAAAATGGTTCAAAAAGTTAGATAATATTCAATCTAAAGCTCTCAGAATCATTTCGGGTGCAATGCGTTCGAGTCCTTTAAATGCGTTGCAAGTAGAGTGTGGTGAACCTCCTTTATGTTTGAGAAGACAGCTGTTAGCTGATAGGTTTCTGTTTAAAATCATGCAATTTTCCAACCATCCATTGATCATTAGGTTAGATAATCTAAATTCTCTGATTGAAAGCTCCAACTATTGGAGATGCAAATCTGTTCCTTGTTTAATCACTAGTTACAGGAAGTTTAAGTTACTTGAATCGCCTGTGCATAATGCACCAAAGCTAGCAATATTTAATGATAACATTTTTGACTCTCTACTTTTAGAGCCTGAAATAACATATGATATGGGTATCGCCAAAACTGATTCTGGAGCGAATTGTAAATTTATAAGTAATATTGATGATAAATGGAAAGACTGGCACCTAATATTTACTGATTCTTCTAAAACGCTGGATAGTTGTGTAGGTGTAGGAATTTATCATGCACAGTATAAGCTTATTCAAAAAATAAAACTTCCTCCGGAGTCTTCCGTTTTTACGGGGGAGTGCTTTGGCCTATTTAAGGCACTAGAATATGTTTTGTTAGCTAAGTTACAAAATACTGTTATATTTTCCGACTCTAAGAGTGCGTTACAGGCAATTGAGAAGTTCCCTTTTAGGATGAAGGCTTTCTACCCTGTTGTATTTGATATTAGGAATGTATTATATGATCTAAGGTTGAAGGGGCAATCTGTACATTTTGTTTGGATTCCTAGCCACTGTGGCATAAAGGGAAATGACAAGGCGGATGATTTAGCCAAGGAGGCTGTCAATGATGGAGACACATTTCCTTATATAAACTTTTCCCATGATATCATAAATTTACCCAAGTCATACCTTCGCGATGCTTGGAGTGTCTCATGGGGAGAGAGTGCTCAAACAAAAGGAAAATATTATTACTTTATACAACCTCATGTTCCTATTAAGCCGTGGTTTTTCAAGGTTAAGTGCTCCAAATTGATTGTTGGTCAAATCATTCGTATGCGTTTGGGTCATGTATGTACTCCTTACCATCTTGCCAAGCTCCGTATTGTAGAGGATAACATGTGTGAATGCGGGGAAGATGTTGGTACCTTGGACCATATATTCTTTTCATGTTCTCGTCATGACCGTTCTGATTTTCTTGATTCCCTTATTAGTTTAAAAACCCCTTTCCCCACTCGTATGATTTGTTTATTACATAACCCATTTATTATGATATAATTGCCTCTTTTCTGCATAAAAATGATATTAAACTTTAGTTTATTTATTATATTGTATTGTACATGATATATAATATTAATGACTTGCCTGATCCATATTTCCTATCATTGTAATCCTTTCCGTTCCGCTTTTTATTTCCCTGTTTCCCAAATTTTTACCTGAAAATGGCACAAAGTACAACTAGTGCCACACCAAAAAAAAAAAAAAAAAAAAAAAAAAAAAAAAAAAAAAAAAAAAAAAAAAACTATGCATTAATTAAAAACAGCGATTTTTTTCATTGAATGTGTAGGGTATGGACAGGAGAGTATATTAAGCTGTATCCCGCGAAAAGTTCACCTCCGCGTATATGTTTTTTTTTAAGGAAACGTCTTAGATTTATATAACTTGGTGGAAAAAAATATAAACAGGTATGTTCATTTGGAGTATTTGTAGAACAGATTGAATACTACAAGTAGGTCAGAAAATTAAACATTTTCGTCCACGGAACATTCGTTTTTTTTTTTAAATCTTATAATTTGACTTCGTACTTAAGGCAAAAATATTAACAGGACAAAAATAGTGCTAAAATGATTTATATCACCATGTCTAACTATTATTATGAAAATTAAACAAATTCTGCTCCGGACTTCACAGAAAATCAAGAAAATGAAAAAATCTTAAATACTACTTACGGTAAAAATGTAACAGGATTCAATTTCATTTAATAATGAGAAATATATAAATCCAAACCTTAATCCCCCAAAATTAAACAAATTAGAGCGATAATTAATATTGTCATAGTAAGCTAGTGTGCGTAAACAAGATAAGCGCTGCGTTCATTGTGTGCGTATGACTGTGTTGTTGTTTGAGTTGGTGTTTTATTAAGTTACGCGATTGTACACCTTATTTCTATTTCGGAAAGATCAAATTCCTATGAAACTGCTGCGCCAAATACAAGAATAAAGCTTGCAGACGTATTTTACGTAAACATTAATTGATTTTTTTTTCACGATTTGCTTTAAAGTGTTTAATTTTCGTGTAAATAGGTTAGAAATAGCCTTTAGATGAAAGTTAAACTAGATTAAACCCTGTTACCTTTTTGCCTCAACCGCTATTGTAAAAAAACTGGTAATAATAACTTCCGGTAGTACAATTTGTTTAATTTTGTTTATTGGCGGTGTAATATATAAATTTAAGTTATTTTATGTAAAAAAAAACCGCTGTTTATATTTTTGCCTTAAGTACAATCCAAAAATTTCGTAAATGTTTTTTTACCGTAATTCCCGTGGACGAAAATGTTTCATTCTGAAAAAATATATTACTGTCACCAATTCTTTACCTAAAGTAACTAAATTTGTCCTGTTAACTTTTTTTTCCATGTTTTTATTCACAAAAACGCGTTTTCATCTTTTTCAGCTTGATCCGGTCTCGGAAAATGTTTAATTTTTTTTTATTATTTGAAGAGCTAAGGTCAAGTACCCGATTCAAGAAAAAAATCGCTGTTTATATTTAATGCAGGGTTCAAATCTAAAAGCCACTAGTAGATTTGTTGGCACTGGCTTTTATTTTCCATTCCCTCATCCATTTCTGGACATTGTCAAGATGCTTTTGCAGCATTAGTGAGGCCATGTTAGGGTCTATAATATTGCACCAGGTAGCCGTATCGTCAGCGATGGTGGCAGACAGTACTGTTTCTGAGGTTGGTTTAGGTCTCCTGTGTATATGTCGTAGAATTCCGAGTACGAATCATTAATTTTTACCCGGAAAATTCTATCTTCTAAGTATGACTTTAGTAGTACATACAGCTTGTGTGGCAGTTGTTGTTTTTTTATTTTGAATAATAACCCCTGGTGCCAGACCTTGTCGAACGCTTGCTGTACGTCCAGGAACACAGCCAAACAGTATTCTTTTCGTTCCAGCCCCTCTCGTATCTTATTCACCACTCTGTGCACCTGCTCCACCGTAGAGTGCCCCATTCTGAACCCGAACTGATGTTGTGGGATGATACTGCCGAAAACCCCACATGTTATGTCAATGTGGCGAAACTTGGCGGAGGCCTATGTCCAGCAGTGGACGTCTTTCGGCTGAAATGATGATGATGATGACTGTTATATTGCAGCGGGATTTTTCAAAGTTAACGATGCGCGAAGAGCATGCAAGGAGTATCTAGTAACATTGAACACAAAACCAGAGTTGAAATTTATATGAATTCGATACTCTAAAATAAATATCGAATATCGATATATCGCGATTAAAAATATCGACAATATATATCAATAATTGTATGAAAAAATATCGATATTTTAATTTACAGCCGCAAAACATATTTTGTTCAAAAAACAAACCTGACACTGACCAGCAAATTGCAAAATCCCGCACACCGTAAAGGTGTGACCAAAAGTACAGTTGCAATCGCGCGCGGTTTGTCGCGTTGTAATTGGTTGGATGACAGCCGCGTGCGAACGCTTTTGTCTACCTGACGCGCACAAACATGTTTAGTAAACATTCGTCAGTAATTGTGTTTGAACGATTTGATTCCATTTTTATATTGCAAAAGAGAGCAGTCTGCGCGATCTATAAAATGGGTCCACGCGAGTCCCTCAGAGAAAAATTTAAAGAGATCGATATACTGACTCTGCCTTCACTTTATGTCTTAGAATGTATTTTATATGTCCGCAAAAACCGAGGGCTTTTCATAATTAGAAGCGACTTCCATAATATAAACACACGCAGTAAACACGAAATTATAATACCCAAATTTAGATTAACAAAAACTAGCAAGTCATTTCTTATAAACAGTATACGCTTTTATAATAAGTTGCCAAAGTCAGTTATAGAACTGACAGATAGAAAGTTTAAAAATTGCATCAAACGTGTCCTTATTAAAAAAGCATATTACAAAATTAAAAGGAAAACAAAAGGACTACGTTGAAGATAAAGAAGTTTGGCTGTAGTTCCTTCTGCTCATGCGGCTTCCCTGGTAGCTCATAAACGACACAAATATGTGGATTTCTCTAACTATTCCGAATTTTATTTATTCCATTCTTTTTTTTCAGTTTTTTTTTTCAATAGTGTTCAAATCATTGTACCGTTTATTCATTGTGCAGAATAGTTACAGTACTGATGACTACATTTGTGTCAATTGTTTAATTAATTGTTCTTATGTTTTTTTTTTAAATTTTGTATAGATTCTTTTTCATTCGTATTTTTTTGTAAATGTGTAGACACTGTAGGCTTTGTAATATTTTTTTTTCCCTATTATATTTTTCTACCTTTTGTAGTAAGCGATGACTTATGGGCCTACGCTGTCCTCTCATACTTAATACTAACGCTGTTGTTAGGAATAGATACTCCTTTATCATCTATCACCAGCTGTTACCATAGCATCATAAAGGTTGTTGACTGTCAGTTATGTCACCATCTATCTTGAAAATATATTTTACAGTTTAAGTCAATTATATTCGTTTAATTATTTTAACTGGTTTATCTCGATCCCACAATACTTATAACTACTTTAACATGGTAGCAGAGCGTGGTTGAATGATGGTTCATTTGATTGAATAAGAAAATAGTAGTGGATGCGTAAAAGTTTACCTCTTGGAAAGAGTTCTGAAAAATTCTTGCAAGAATCTGTACCAGGTCTGACATCACCATGGATAAGGCGATTGCAGAGGCCTCAAAGGTACAAATAATGCACCTTGATGGAAAAAGCTTTAAGCATTGGAAGTATAGGATCGAAACAGTGTGCAGGGAAATTCCCGGTGCTGAAGATATTTTGGAAGAGAAGATATGTAGACCTGTTGAACCTGTAGATGTTAAAAATGAAACTACAAAAATAAAATACGAATCGGATTTAAAAGAATTCCGGAAGATTGACTGTATAGTTTTGACTCTGATGACGTCAAACATGACGGATGAGATACTGGAACAAGTCATGCGGTACAAAAGCGCTAAAGAAGTATGGGACGAGCTAGAACGCCTCTACAATGCAAGTAGCGAAGACAAAAGCTATGATCTCTGTCTAAAATTCTTTGATTATAAAAAGGATCCTGAACATGACATAAGAAAGCATATATCTGCGTTAAAAAACATTTGGCACGAATTGAACAGCCAAATTGATGCGAGTTTGCCGGAGATATTATTAATCTGTAAAATACTTGGAACTTTACCGAAAGATTATTTCGCTTTTAAGTCAAGTTGGCTTCTTATAACAAAAAAGGATCGGACAGTAGAGAACTTAACTTCGCAGCTAAGCGCATATGAAAAAGCGTTAAGTACTAAAGATGAGACAGAGAAAATTGAAGAAGTATTAATCGTGAAGACACAGAAGAAGAAAAAAGTTTTTAAATGTAATTATTGTGGAGAATTTGGACACTTTGTACGAAAATGCCAAAAATGGATAAATGATGGACGTCCACGAAAGCCGGCAACTGACAGTAAAACCTCAAATGTAAACCTGACAGTGTTAGCCTGTGATGATGGAATGCCAATAGATAAAAATAACTGGTACGTTGACAACGGAGCGACAAGCCATGTTACGAATTCAGGCGACTTCTTCGAAAGCTTCGAACACTTCAAGAGTTCACATACAGTTACTGCAGCGAATGGGCAAACCATTGAAGCCATTGGAATGGGCAACATTCGAGCTGAAGCCAAGGTCAATGGAAACGTGGAACACATATTATTGAAAGATGTCTGGTATGTTCCAAAAATTAAAAGAAACTTATTCTCAGTTCTTTCTGTACACGATAACTCATCCACGAGTACGTTTGAGTCTACGCCTAAACAATGTATGGTGAAAGTAAATGGAGGCATTAAAGTAATTGGGACTAGAGTGATTAAAGGTGGATTATTTAAGCTAGAGCTTACCTGTGTTGCGCCCAAAAATCGAGAAGTCAATCAACTACTGTCAAATCCATTACAAGTCTATCATGAAAGGCTAGCACATCAAAACAAAAGACACGTTAGCCAAGTCATCGAAAACGAGCTAGGGTTTAAAGTAGAGGATAAGCAATCGGAAATTTGCGAAGGATGCGTTTATGGAAAGGCTCACAGGCAATCTTTTGGTACAAGGGTTAGAGCCACTAAAGCTGGAGAACTAATCCATACTGATATTTGCGGACCGTTTCCATACTCAATTTCGAAGTTACGATATTATGTCCTGTTTAAGGACGACTTTACACGCCATCGTCACATCTATTTTCTTCGAGAAAAGTCTGAAGCAGCTTCAAAGCTTGATATTTTCTTAAAAGAAGCTAAAGTTGCGGGACACGTCATCAAAGAAATATTAAGCGATAATGGTGGAGAATTTACCAGCGAAAAATTCAAAAATATCTTAACTGAAAACGGCATCAAGCAAAGGTTCACGATGCCTCACACCCCGGAGCAAGCAGGTTGCGTAGAAAGAGAAAATAGGACGGTGGTAGAAGCCGCGCGAGCCATCATGCATGCACATGAGAAGATTCCTGATGGCTTATGGGCAGAGATAGTAAACGCAACAGTCTACGTGTTGAATCGCACAGGGCCATCTAGCGTGCCATGCAAGTCACCTCACGAACTGTGGTACGGAAAGAAGCCAGCGATCAAACATCTAAGAATTCTAGGTTGCACGTGCTATGGCCATATTCCTAAAGCTAACCGCAAGAAGCTGCAAGGGAAAGCTATAAAAGGTATTCTTATTGGTTATGAAGGAGACGAAGGCTATAGAATCTGGAATAAGGAATCACTCAAATTGATTAGATCCAGAGACGTGATATTCGAAGAGGTACCGTTACTCGGAAAATCTAAAGAATTTGAGAAATCAGAAGAGCCGAAAATACTCCAGAAAAACTTATTCCATAACTTTCCAAGTCCACATAGTGAATTCGAAACCAGCGATATTAGAGAGTTTGGAGAGCGGAATATACCAGAGTACGGAGCTGAAGTTATTGTAGAACCTACTTCATCAAGGGCACGTCACGAAGTCGATGAAGAGATAGGTGATGATCTAGATGAATCAATGTTTGAATCCGTTCACTCTGAAGAAGAAAATGAGGAACTCGCTGAAGGTAACGAAGCCGATGATCCTGATCTATCCGATGACGACCATGAAAGAGAAGGAAGTCGGATGATCCTCAGAAATAGAGCAAATCTAAGACCTCATGTACGGTTCAATGACTATATTATGGCATTAGAAGCTGAAAATTTGTTCGAACCGAAAACCTTCAAACAGGCAATGTCATGTAAGGCTAAAGAGGAATGGAAAAAGGCTATCGAAAGCGAAATGAACTCGCTGAAAGAAAACCAAACGTGGGAGCTAGTCGAACTACCAAAAGGTCGGAAAGCCATTCCATGTAAATGGATATTCAAAATAAAGACTAATCCTGATGGCTCTGTTAACAAATATAAGGCTCGACTGGTTATAAAAGGATATTCTCAGAAGAAAGGACTAGATTTTCATGAAACTTTTAGTCCTGTTGCTAGGAGTAGCACAATAAGAGCTATTTTGAGTGTTGCTGCTAAAGAAAAGCTGAGATTAGCACAGTTTGACGTGTCCACAGCCTTCCTTTATGGCACTTTAGATGAAGAAATTTACATGAAACCGCCTGAAGGTTATACTGAAGAGAAGTATGTGTTTAAATTAAAGAAAAGCTTGTATTGCTTGAAGCAAGCCCCACTCTGTTGGAACAGATGTATCACAGACTTTATTGTGAAGACAGGTTTCAAGCAAAGCCAGTCCGATCCTTGTTTGTTTGTGAGAAAAAATGGGAAGGAGAAAATTGTTCTGGCCTTGTACGTTGATGATGGTCTCATTGCTTACTCAAGCGAGAAACTAGCTAACTGCTTCCTAGAAGAAATGAGGGCACATTTCAAAATAACAGTGAAACCAGCAAGTTATTTTTAACAGCTGTAACATTCAAATATTGTAGAACCAAATTATTTAAAAAAAAAGTAACCATGGAGTTTCTTACCGGTTCTTCTCCATAGGAAACGACCAACCCAAACAGTGCCTTCTGTCGACGTTTTATAAGTGCCCATGTAGGCCTATGTGAAATAAAATATTTTGATTTTAAACATATTTCTGATTTCTGCCTATCAAAATGGATAAGGAAACATCATAATAGAAGCAAACGTGAAGACTTATGGGATGAAATAGCCAACAATTGAAATGTTTATTTTGTTGTGAATTGTGATTGATTTTAATTTACGCCAGTGCATATCTTCTTATTTTACATGCGGTTTCACTAGGCTTTGTGAATGTTTAAACTCTTCCAAGGATAATCTTAAAAACTATGGTGTTCGGTAACGAATTTCATTATATATGTATTGCTTCACAATTTTGTTACCACCGCTGATAAAGTAGTTTTATTCAACATTTCCTTACTTGAATAAGTTGTTTTTTTAGTCGATCTTCGTAATTTTCGAATAATACGCAGAGCTACGGCTACGACACACCCAGCTTTTTTCAGTTTAGTTCTGATGCCAATTGAAGAGCGCGGCGTGTCTCCGGATGTGCCACGCAGTACTGCCGCGCAAACGTGCTTCGTTTTAATCCTAACTAGAACGTGGCAGAAATTGTCCTGCAAACGCCGCGTATTGCTGCAGCGGTCCTGCGCAATGTTAGGACACACCTTTACATGAACACAAAAATAATGAAACATTTATAATTTTTTGTAATGGTTATTTTATTAACTGTCCCAAGCAACCAAGTCTAATCGAAATCACTTAGCTACAATAAAATTAAGAACTTCCTAACTAAACGTTGCTGCTAATAATATGAACTCAAATAGATCAAGACACCCAGGATAGGAAAGGTCCTTAAATTGTTGAGGACATATCGATTTTTTAATGCTAAGATTCTCCTAAATTGCGGGATAAGGGAATATATATATATATTTCCTATAAGCCGACGTGGAGATGCATAGAGATGTGGTTACGATGGACAAGAGCCTCACGCTGCTCTTCTTGGCTAAAGAGAACTGCCGCGAACCTGCAGTGCTCAGAATGCTAATCCGAAGTGCCATACCTATGTGTGTGCCCGACCTACTTCTCGATGATGGTAATATCAAGCTGCATTGGGTTCGACCTATCGTTACTGATGGGAATATTGTTGCGAATAAGCCTGCCATTGTGGTGATAAATCGATTGAAGCGTCGCGCAATCGTTGTTGATAATAACGGTCCTGCATGACGACGACGTAATTCAAATATCTAGATCTAGCTCGCGTGCTGGTCGACATGTGGGACGTGAGTGCAGCTGTCATTGGGCCGATGTTCGTGTCGGCCGACTGCTTCTTAGCCAATAGCCTCAACCAACATTTGAGAAGGCTATCTCTTGGCAGTTGGATCAAGGGCTTGATTAAGAAGTACTTTTGGACACGGCGAGTATCATTAGGTAATTATGTGGTTCCTCTATCAACAGCCCTGACTACCAGTAGCTGGGACCTCGTTTCTGATGCTAGTGGGCTACTATTTTTTATATTTTTGTGTGTTTTTACCTCTTTTATTACCTAATGATTTATAAAAATTTATAAGACATGTCTAAAACTGAAGACATAAAAATATGTTTATGACCCCACGTATTGTTGTCAGTACAGTACAGAATAAACTGATTGCCAATCTTGTTAAGAAGCGACTTCTATTATTCTAATAGAAGTCGCTTCTTAACAAGATTGGCAATCAGTTTATTCTGTGAGACGGCCCTCTTTTCCTTTTGGTATAAGTGTTCTACTCTTTGGTCATCTGTGGCATTTCGCAATTTCGTTTACTGTTCTCTGTGCTCTTGTGTGCCCGCTTAATAGGGTATATATGTTCTGTGCTTGTGTGCATGTCTGTGGTGCATGTTGTACTTCGTTTTTTACGCAATTTTTTATCTTGGAATTTATTTTCCATTAGTTTTATGTATGTACTTAAAACATAATGTTAGTGAAATTTTGTGTTTGGAGTGACGTGAACGGGATTTCTGGGGACTTACTGTATGCCGTTCAATTTGGCAAACATTTATGTAAGACTAATTAAAAATATTTGAGGCATTTGAAAATGGCATTGCCCTTTTTACTTTGCGGACGTGGAACTACCTAGTTTTTAAATTACTAGGCACTTTATTGTTAACAAAGTTTTGAGAGCAATGTATTATACAAATATATTGGACTAATAAAATTTCAATATTTAGCTAATTTAATTGTGAATTAAAATGTTGTTTATTTGTTTCTATGTACCTACTCACCGCTTATAATTATTATCATATTTCAATAACCGCACTACAAATTTCCTGCCTATTGAACTTACTGGTAACTGCATCATAATTTCGTACTTGATAAAGTACAATATTTTTTCAAATAATATTGTATTTTAATTTTTTTTTAAACCTTTCCTAACCTTATTACAGAAAAAAACATGATATATTAATAATGCAAACGCTTGAAACAAAGATACAATGTTGAAATCCAACATGGATATGAAGATAGAGTTCAAAGATGTTGACCAGCCACCCTTAGTTCCTCAAAACAGTATAAGCAAATGGAGTCTTAAGAGTGACACCTCACTTCTGATCACAGATCTACAACAGAGTGGATCTCATAGGAAAATTATTAGGGTAAGTGTTATCAATGCAAAAGATTCTGCTTAATATTCTAGGAATTAATGCCTTAACTGATTACTGCTACTCCTGAATGTTTCTCATTGAAGGGGTGCCTAAGCAACCAATGACCACTTTGCTTTATGTTAACAAAATTTCACAATAAGCATGTCTAGCAGTCCCATTTAAAAAATCTCACCTTGTTTTTTTGTATTTATCATTGAACACACTTTTCTGTATTTAATATCAAAACTGATCCTGGAACATTTCAGAGTTAAATCCTAAACAAACAGGACATGCTTGAAACATTAAGATAGCATGATAGTAGACGAGTAAAAAAAAAATTAAAAACAAGCCACACTTGTGCGTGCGTTAATCATAACTGTATTGGGTAATTCAGAATTCTGGTAGGTATTGCAAATGAACAAAATAATATATTTTTATGTACAACAGTTTAACCTTTGTAATGTTGTGAAATATCTGGCTACTGCGACAAGCATTATCTTGCATTCATTTACGTACAAATGTGGCAACAGTACTGACTTGTCAGCAGATCATTATTTCTAAAGTATTTTTTTCATCTTTGTGTGTTCAACTGTTCATAAAGTTAATTCGATGTGAACTGAATTTACTCAATCAAAAACACTAGAAATTGGATATTTACCATGTTAGTGTTTCACAAGTATTTACTCAATACTGTTTTGTAAACTTTTAGAAGCAACAACCTCTTGACAATTTTTGAGTGAAACAGTTTCTTTTGTATACTTAATTTGTGACTGTTATTGGTAACATAAGACATCAAATTTCCACAATATGCCTGTTGAAGCGTTAACCGTATGTATTCAGTGCATTTATAAGAAGTTTTGTTTTAACTGGTGTGTTTTAAATTGAGTCCATTTGATCATTTAACACAATAATCATAATTTATAATTAGTTCAGCATTTCAATTGTTACTTCCGTTTTATCAAATAAATTCAACACTAAATTCAAATATCAGTCATATCCAATTCACAAATGTATGTAATTAGTTTAAATTGATAAACATGGTGAAATTCACAAATAGATCAGATAAAATGTACTTATCTAATAGTGGGACTGTGAACTCGGTACTTATTGCTACTTTTAATCTTAATAGTAAGCAAATTGTGAGAGACCATTCTTTAATTTATTATCATGTACTTCTGTATTAAATGTAGTGGCTAAGGTAATTAATATTGTTTCAGAGATGGAATCGCCTATCAAGACTGCAAAGATCCATAGTATATGCACTATTTGCTATAGCAGCTACTTTACTAGTAATGTTTTATATCTCAAAAGTTTCTGCTTCAAATATAAATAAGATTAAGCATAGTGATTTAGCGCAAGTAAGTACTATACTTTTATTACCTACTTTTGGGGTTGAAACTCTAGCAGGGGCAGTAGGGTTTGTGCTCCGTTTTAGTAATATTTTAAAATGCTTAGTTGACTTCCCATGACTTCAGGGCTAGCTGTAACCTAGATCAGAAGCTAAGCATTGCCAAACAACATTGTGATGCTGCCAGTCTCTTGGGCACATTACCAGTTGACAGCATTGAGGAGGACTTTTTAGACACTATTGTTTAGCTTATTGTTAGTTTAGTTACATAGTTGAATGTCCACTCATACAAATATAGTATGGACGTTCAAGCGTTTACTTAAGGTTATTTTATTGTTTTGTTAATGTTCTAAGTTAGTTTATATTATGATAAAAGTAATACTCTCTCTATGACAATAACAATTTAGTCACCAAAGAATAGGTTAAGAACTGAATAAATAAAGGAGAAAGATGATTATTAATCAAAATAAATTAATTTGATGGTGTTTAGACACTTAAGAGCTCATGGCTTAATATAACAGCCGCTCAGGTCGATTTTAAGGTGAAGCCATGCTTGCCTAGGTTGGTCCGGGGATAGGTGACAACCCATTACATACTGAGTTTCGTCCGTGCCTAGGAAAGCACGTTAAGCCATTGGTCCCAGCTGTCATTTGTACATCTCTGACAGTTGTTACAGGTACTCAGTGGCCTAAAAGTCTGACAACCAGTGTTACCAAGAGATATTGTGTCCAGAACTGGGGTGTGGAGGTCAGATAGGTAGTCGCTCCATGTGAAATACTGGCATTCAGCTGAATGCAGTTAGACTGGAGACTGGTATAGTTGGGATAGGCAAGGCAGCTGATGATGATGTTGTTTAGATACTTCAATCAATCGATTGAATTATTTCTACTGTAACTCATACATTTGTAAGCCAGATTGAGTGCCTATTAAAGCGATAATAATATAGATAACTCTTTATTAGTATAACGATTATGTTATAGTGTTATCTTACTATAATATGTTTATCTATTATCAAAGCAATCCTTATTGTGATAATAGATAAATAATGTCCTTATCGTGGGAAAAAAATCCCGACGATGTTTTTATCGAAATTATCGAAAATAGCCTTTTAGATCAATCTCAGTAAAGCTTAATAAAAAAATGGGAAGTCTACAGGTTTAGATTACCAATTTAAACTTGTCTTATACGTTGTGATTGTGTGTAGCGGAAATGGAAGTCAGAAAGTGTACTAAAATACAAAAGAACAGTGAAAATGTTCACAATACATTTCCTGCTACTATAACAGTGTATTTTGACGATAACATTGTACAGTTTACAGTGTGAACTGCTGGTAGCATCGTCTAGAGTTACGAGATAACGGTTATCTAAAAATATGTTACCGTGTATTCCAACTAGAGATAATACCTACGTAGTGATAGCGCTAAAAATATACCATTGACAGTATAATGATTTGAAAGCATTGAAAATTAAATTAAGCGTTTATTTTTTTGTACTTTTTTACCCTTATAAAAGGCACTTAGATGTTATTGCTCTATTGGAATTTGAAATCTTGGTGGAAAATTGAGAGTTTAGAATCCAACAGTGCTATTTTATTGAATGCAAATTAGGAGTTTGAAATCCTTTATTACTCTTTTATTTAATGCAAATTGAGGGTTTCAAATCTGATAATAGTCTTTTCCTGAATGCAAATTAATGTAATGTAAATGTATTGTTGTTTTAGGAAACTCTTAAGAATGTGTCTCTAGTCAATGAGCAAATAGCTCAACCAGTTGTCCCCAAGAAGACTGTTGTGGAGGTTGAGAAACAAGAAGACAGGCCTATCTTTACAGGTATTGTTTTAAATTCATGACTGACAGCTGATAAGCATGTGATAACAGATTGTTTATGATAGTATTGTTGTTTCAACAACCATTACAAGGTTATTTCAAGTTCTACTAAGTACATGTCATAGACTCATATACATTCGGTACTTAAAACCATTGAATATTTTTATAAACTTTAGTGGTTTTAGGGCCGATTTTGCGGAATTTTAATTTCTTGTGTAGAGGTAATCTGAAGATTGAAACTTCCATTCAAAATTCAATTAAATCATTCAGTCCCGCAGTAAGAACTTCCATGGAAAAAAGATTGCAGTATTGAAGTAGTGTTCGCAACTTCATGTATAAATCAGTCGCAATATAAAAACAGTGGTTATATTTTTTAGGACCGATAAATGCACGCCAGTACGCCGTAGTGGAAAGCTTCAAACACGCGTGGCGTGGCTACAAGGAAAACGCGTGGGGCCATGATAACTTGAAGCCAGTCTCCGGCATGGCCTTTGACTGGTTCTCACTTGGCCTCACCATCGTGGATTCACTGGACACAGCCTACATTATGGGGCTGACTGAAGGTAAAACATTATTTCTTGCTGTTTGTGTATGTAAGTTTAAATGTTTGTGAACGCACGGATGGCCGATGTTGCCGAAAAGTTCTGGAATGGCGACCGCGAAATGGAAGACGATGCGTTGGAAGGCCTCCCACTAGGTGGACCGATGACCTGGTGCAGGTTGCGGGGATCCACTGGATGCGAGTCTCACAGGACCGGTCAATGTGGCGACACTTGGAGGAGGTCTATGTCGAACAGTGGACGTCTTGCGGCTGAATGATGATGATGATGTAACGCACCAACGATAGGAGAGTGAGCACCCAGGAGAATTTCTTGTGTCATAATTGTCAATCGGAAAATTAGGCGTTATTTCATACTACAACTGTGTTACTGCAGATACTAAAGGGCTACTTTCCAAAAAAAAACCTTAAATTAAGATTAAAAATCATTAGCCTTTTGTAGTTTAAATTTATAGAGTGAAAACGTAGACAAACAATCTTAAACGATTGTTCTAAGCATGAATAAAATACATACATTAGATAACTTCATGATGATCAGTCTCAGATTTTTCTCTAAAACTCCACACACAAACACCAGCACACCAACCTACAACAATATATCAAAGTATTATTGGGCTAATTTGAAAAATAAACAAAAAAATTGTTTAGACCTTAGTATAATAAACAATTTTTTATCAACACTTACGTCGTAAGTTAATTCACCGACAGGTTATTCGACCACAAAATATCTGAGATCTTTTAAATTTGCCCAAAAATGTATGGAGGCTCGGTGATCTCCTTTCTTTAATGAGTAGTTTCTCAACTTTATTGTTAAAGAATTAGGTTCAAAGTTTAAAAGGGAAATTCGACAGTTTCTGGTAGCTTGATGTGCTGGCGTCTGTACAATACACATTATTAATAATATTTCTGGATAAATACAATATTATTAAGTTCAATAACTCAGTAATTGATTCTTAACAATGATGTTAATGTTGTTACATCTGCGTTCTACTCTTTGTTCGCAGAATTCGAGGAAGGGAAGCAATGGATTAAAAATGAGCTAGTTTTCACAAAGAACAAAGACGTTAATTTCTTCGAAGTCACCATCAGAGTACTGGGAGGTCTTCTGTCCTGTTATCATTTCACTCAAGATCGTATGTTTCTTACTAAAGCTGTAAGTGTGAATTCCTATATCAGCTTGTGTTTGTAAACACGGCGACAATTCCAGTATAAAATGGCCTCGCTTTGTACAGATTTCCCGTACAATGAGAGATCTGCATAAACTGGTTTTATATAAAACTTGATTAGTCGCCGTGTGTACAAGTACTCAAATAATTATTTGTTTCTTAAAATTCTTTTAGAGACTACATCTTGTTTCTGTTTCCAGACTACATCTTGTAGTAGACAGACTAAAAAAAACTTACCTCTAGTTTTGGGACGCTCGTGCCGCGTCTACCACGCCATGGTTTTCATTTAGGCATTAGATGCCTCGTTCCTAGCCCTTTCCATTGAGGCGTGACAGCAGAAAGGCGTAATACAGTAATGAAAATGAGCACAGTATTGTTTAAGGGCTTACCTATTTGCTGGGTAATCTGGCTACTAAGAAGGAAAATGAAACTCAAAATAAACCTATTTCCGTTTCTAGATCGACCTGGGAGATCGATTAATGGCCGCATTCTCTTCACCGTCTGGCATACCATATTCCGACGTAAACCTTGGGGAGAGGACCGCTCACGCTCCTGAGTGGTCTCACTACAGTACCACGGCTGAGGTGACCACGGTACAGCTGGAGTTCAGGGAACTTTCCAGAGCTAGCGGTAATCCTGGCTTTGAGGTGGGTCTCAATAGTTTAATACATAGCCAGGAAACTTGATTCATGCAAAATTTGCTTTAGGTTAAAATCATAAGTGTCTTTGTCAGTTGTATAAAATGAATATCACAATATTGACGTAGTATGTCAATTTGCTTATTGACCAATTTCCCTGACTGCAGAGTAAGCGGCAATTTGCGGCGCATCGAGTTTTTAAAATATTCGGCTCCGTACTACGTAATTTCTGTCAATCAAATACCTTTGAGGCAGTCTGCTTCTAAAAGTTTTGAAGTAGATATCGCTATCAGCGATAGGCCGCAATTGTACCCATAATAATGTAAGTGTTGTAAAAGAGCTGTGTAACAATTTTTGTGAACAATTAAAGTACACTCGATAAAAGATTCGATGTGCCATATTATTATAACTCGGGTACCTACTGTAATACCAGGTGTTTATTCGAGTCCGACGTTGTGACGCGCCCGTACAAATAACCATAAATGTTTTCTAGTTATGCTGCCATGCACAAGGTTATAGTGGCCTCGTGAATGACCGGAGCTGGTCGCATCAGCGCGCATTCGCTCTTAGGGGGGAGGTGTCTAACAATTACTGACTTGTATAATATCGTGCATTATAACCGTTTATTTAATATTACCCTACTGAGGGTAATGTGTTTATGACTGAGTTTAATGTATTTTTGTTTGACCAAACAAGAGGGTTGATTTTGATGATTCTTACGTCAATCAATTTGTCTTAATCTTGCGAATATCACCAAAGACAAGGCAGTAATCAAAATTTAATAAGGCAACCACCACATGGCAACATTGTCAAAAAAAAACTGGACGAACGATGTTCAGTGGGTTTGAAAAAGTATTCGAAAATCATAATTAGGTTTATTATGTCATATTTACGTTTTTTCTAAGTACAAACACTAACAACAAATAAGATACCTATTAGATACAAACTAAATATAAGGGATAAATAAAGCTAAATAAATAAATATCATATTTAGGTTTCTGATATCATATTTAGGTTTCTTATACTTATCATTTTTCATTTGAAATGCCCATTTTGGATTTATAACGAATCAAAGTTGGTTAATCGAAATAACAAATCGTATTATACTTACGTAAACAATCCATCTAAAAAAATATAAAGTGCTGGAAAAACTTGAAGGAAAACTGGTAGCCACTTGTAGCCACTAGACAGTTTATTCACACTGTCAAAAGTGATTAGAATATTTATTTAACAGAGTATCACGTTTATCGAAGGCCACTCGACGCCAGTGGGTTTTTAACCACATTTTTTTTTATTACTTTATACTGTCCCACTGCTCGGGAAAGGCCTCCCCCAATTCCTTCCACAAGCTCTTTTCCCGTGCCTCCTCGAACCAACCCTCGCGGTACGCGTCCAGATCATCTCGTCACCTCTTTCTGGGTCGACCTCTGCGGCGGAGGCGCCGTACGTCTTCTTTCAACAATCTTGTGGAGACTTTTCCACAAGACCAGCGATGACCAGCGGTCCTCGTCCATGGGGCTGACGTGACCCATCCAATCCCATTTTAGCTTAGCAGCCTTTTTTCCAACGTCCACTATGCCCGTTTTGGAACGCAGCGTGGTGTTTCCACAATGTTAGCTTACCAAAAATCATTCTGGGCCCAAGAAGCCACAACTAGGCCCAAGAAATTGACATTAGATCAATCGATACAAAAGAAGAAGAAGAAATTTACTTAGTGGGATATGCTTCACACACGAAATTCCATGTTTTATTCGACTAATCAGCCATGGAAGCTAAGTGGTTAGTTATTACGTGTTACGTTTCGAAATGTTTGAATAGACTTTTTAAGGCGTGCACTTTTAAAGGTACAGTGGGTAGTTCAACATAACTCGTTTGTCATGCAAGAAGTTGCATACATCAAATCATACTAATATCATCAAATTGCCAAAAAGGAAATCGCCAATGTACACCCAAAAAAGACGGTGAGGGAGGCCAGAGATATATATATCTAATATATAAAATTCTCGTGTCACAGTTTTCGTTGCCATACTCCTCCGAAACGGCTTGACCGATTTTGATGAAATTTTGTGTGCATATCGGGTAGGTCTGAGAATCGGCCAACATCTAATTTTCATATCCATAAAAAACCCCGCGAACGAAGTCGCGGGCAGCAGCTAGTATATATTTATATTTTAATTGTGGCATTTCACTCAATCTGAATATGCTTGCTGAAAAACCCTCTGGGCTATACCTAAATGATTTGGTATACAGTCAAACATATTCATCGATGCTAATATTATTATTTTTTATTGAGTAAAACTTTTTAAACTTGTGGCACACTTTAGTGAGTGTTCTAAAACAGTTATCTACCGAGCGCACGCACAATACTGTCTAACAACTGTGAAAGTTAGCACCCGGGTAGCCTGCATACCTGGTAGCTCCTACAACTGAATGTTGCAAACGCGCCTTAACGGGCATACCAAACTAACTTAGAAGAATGAAACGCGTCATACATTCTTATCACTAAAATAAACAAACAAACGAGCAAGAACAAGTCAATAAGAAAAACGATAGACGTCATTCGTACTTCGGAGAACTATTGATTCATGAAATCAACCTTATGTTCCCTGTGTAGAAAAATGTGGATATCATTCTGTCTCTACGCTTCCGTCTAGGGGGTAACCCTAGGCTGAAGCGTTCCTTCTCACATTTTGCTAGAACTTATGTTACTTAATACACAGAATAAGAGTCAGAAACTGCTATAAATTCCTTTATGGTAAAACCAATGGTCACAATAATTTTGAGTTTGGGGCAATCATTACACCATTAGTGAAGAATGACGATAATTTTGTTTAAATTCTTGTCTAATCACTTACAATGACAATTATATAGTTGGGTTTTATTACATACTGCGTTAATTTCTACAATACTTAATTACTAATGATGGGAATAACCTTCTATCGTAATCATTCGTAAATCTGGATTCCTTTGAGTACTTACGTCATATTTTATTAAGAATGTTTTTGTTATCGTAGCCTGTGTACCACTTCTTCTTAGTATGTCGATGAGAATTCAAATTGAGTCAGCCCAAAAAGCAACGAGTTTGGCACTTTAAGTAGCGTCCATCAGCTCTTTTGGTGTGCAAATAACAGGACGGGCAAGACATGATATTAAGAGTTTCTTCGTTTGTGGAGCAACTCCACATTTACACTCCAGGGCAGACTCATCTATTAATCTCCACCTGACCAGGTTTTACTTGCTTCGGGCAACCTATGTCCGGACTCTATTCAGAGACTGCTGGGCAAGTTCGTCCTTTTCGCCTTCCAAACTTATCTGTCCTGTGTTCTCTCTGGCTGTTTTTCCATGCAAACATGACTAGATCGCCACACTATCTTCGCCGCGGTCGACATCGACAGCGATAGGTATATCCCTCAGGCGTCCTTTGATTTTATGTTTACATAAAACAAAACATCGCGCCTGCTATCCCCGATAGGTTAGGCAGAGGTGTAGTAGTAAATCTCATTTAAAAGAGGCAAGCCTATTGCCATCATCATCAGACTGTTAATTAATGTTCCCACTGCTGGGACACAGGCTTCCTTTCAATGAGAGGGAGTTAGCTGTAATCCACCACGCGGGCCCAATGCGGGTTGGTAGATGTCACATGTCTTCGAATTTTTAGGCCTAAGACATACCGGTTTCTTCACGATGGTTTCTTTCACCGTTTTTGTGGGGCAGCGGTGATGAAATAAATTACACAAAGTAATGCGCCGGCCTGGGTTCGAACCCACGGCTTACTGCTCGTAAGTCGAGGCTGCCACCACTAGGCTTCCGCTGCTCTCCCTATTGCCATCAACCGGGCACAAATGGTTAAAACTCCCTTTTTATTTATTTTAGGACGCTGCCGCAGCCGTGTCGGAAAAAATTCATCACCTTCCTAAGAAGCATGGTCTGGTGCCAATATTTATAAACCCAAATACTGGACATTTCCTGCCACACGCTACCATCACGCTTGGTGCTCGGGGGGACAGCTACTACGAGTACCTCTTGAAACAATGGCTTCAGACCGGAAAGACTGTTAACTAGTAAGTACTCATTAGCGTTACAAGTTACAACGTCAAATCAATACTTTACGTATCTACGCTATCTGCCTAATTATCAAATGCAATTCGTAATTGTTTTTGAT
This sequence comes from Cerastis rubricosa, assembly GCA_949152445.1. Classification (NCBI taxonomy): domain Eukaryota; kingdom Metazoa; phylum Arthropoda; class Insecta; order Lepidoptera; family Noctuidae; genus Cerastis; species Cerastis rubricosa. The sequence goes on along the minus strand of OX424523.1, from coordinate 16,517,120 downwards.
GATCATCATCATCATCATCATTTCGGCCAAAAGACGTCCACTACTGGACATAGGCCTCCCCCAAAATTCGCCACATTGACATAACATGGCGGGTTTTGCCATAATCGCCACGCTTGATGATCACAACAAACTAAATGTGTGTGTAAAAACCAGATTATTACAGACACATAAAGTTCACTATATAAAATACGTTGAGGAGTTTATTATTACATTACTTAACTACTTATTATTATCTGCCTAGCCTTTTGCCAAATATGTTGGGGGCCCACCACAACCCCCCCCCTTTCCAGATTAAGCGGACACAGCTGAATACCAGTATTTTACATGGAGCGTCTGCCTATCTGACCTCCATAACCCAGTTAGTACTGGGTAATACGATACCCAATGGTAGGACTGGTTGTCAGACTTTCGAGCCACTGACTACCTGTGACGACTGTCAAATATCTGCAAATGACAGCCGGGACCAACAGCTTAACTACTATACTTACAAGGAAAATAAAATCAAAGTGTACTACAATGGCGGGTATTATCGGTAAAACCAATTATTTTCCTTGTTATTACTACACGGAATGGTGACTCTGCTATGCGAATATCTGTATATTATTTTTAGCATACGAAATACCCAATTGGTTTAGACGATCGCGGCAACACTGCTAATATTTGCGTAACATTCATATTTTTTACGTTTTATTTACATTATTGTGCAGAGGGAAATGACCTCAAGTGCCAGATAGAGCAAACTGTTTAATAAAAATTTAATACACTAACAGACAATTAAGCTAGGAAGGATTTATGAAAGTTTATTCCCTAAATAGGTTTAATTAAAAAATTCAACTTTGCACGGAGGCTTAACATTTTTGTTGATGGGAAATCCCAATGAGCACACGGCTTGAATTATATAATAACGTTATGTTATTATATAATTCAAGCCGTGTGCTCATTGGGATTTCCCATCAACAAAAATGTTAAGCCTCCGTGCAAAGTTGAATTTTTTAATTAAACCTATTTACATCCGTGTTCTCTTTCTGTATGGTGTCGGACGTAAAGAATAGCACCATCCCATATCTTTCCGTGGGTGTCGTAAAAGGAGTCACCTTTTACGACACCCACGGAAAGATAAGGGGCTTAGCAGAGAATGGGCAGCAGTGTTCTTTGTGCTTTTTTAACAACCCTACTGCGATCGCCAATCCGCCTGCCAAGCGTGGCGATTATGGCAAAACCCCCCCTTCTTGATGGAGGCCTATGTTCAGCAGTGGACGTCTTTCGGCTGAAATGGTTTTAAAATAAGAGGTGAACCTATTGCCATCAACCGGACACAAATCCAGAATCCGTGGCTGCTACTGAGAAATTTCTAACATTTTAACCATCCTGGGTATCGAACACTGAACCTCATACTTAGCTATAGCTCGTGCGAAAACTAGGCCAGAGCAATATAAAGTACTTAGCTGATCCCGGCATGCGTTGCAATGCACTTGTACCCACGACTTACCTACCTACTTCTAACGTAACTCAAAGTATTAGAAAATATTTTAAAAAAGATGAATTAAATCGGTAAAGTCATTCTCAAGTTATGGCGTGACCAAGGGTAATAGAGATATATATTATATATATAGGGTGACTGGTAATTAGTGACCGATACTTTAAACACGTGATTGTACTCATGATAACAAACAACTTTCCTAAAGAAACCTTTTTTTTATAGACTCTTATCAACAGCCATATGAAATTCGGGGTTGCGAGCCGTGCGGGTGCTCTGCCTACCCACTGTGGCACGGTCGATAGTAATGAGACAATACGGCCTCACGCGGCTAACAGCTGATAGGTCACAGGAGCACGCGCGCGTGAAATTCATTTGGCTGTTAAGTTATTGTGATAAAAGTGAGTAAGTAAAAAAAAAAAATGTTTCTTTAGGAAAAGTTATTATGACTACAATCATGTGTTTAAGTATCGGTCACTAATTATCAGGCACCCTATATAGATTATGGATAAATATGCACGAATTTAGCGGTGCAAGTAATAGTAAAAACTTATAATAATCGCAAGTGTTATTTTTATGATCCTCTGGTCTGAGCGGCATAAGCTCAATTAGTAATTTAAAAGGTCAAATAATTGGACCACGTGTGTGTGCCACTTACGTGTGGTACTATGTGGCAATCAGCGGTGGTTTTCAATCAGCAGTATGCATGACACACTAGTCGTGTTCGAAAACTGCCTGCAAAAAGACAAAGAAAAATATAACTTAACTGTAATCCTTGAAAGTTTATGCAGAGATGTACGTAATATATTTCGCCAGTTATGTTTTATTACTCCTACGTAATGTCGTGGCGACCCTACTATTGCCATTAACCAGACTCAATCACCCTGCTATGCGAAACGATTTGTTTTACTGCGCCTATCAAGCAAACAAAATACAAGCTTAAATTAAATTAGCTAGGTGTCAAAACTGCTCAGGCGTATTGGATAGAGATATCTGAACATTTCGTTATCAACCGCCGCCGCGGTGAATGTAGTAACTAGAAGTGTGTTTTTAATAAAATCTGTTTTTTTTTTCATGCTTAGATTTTGATACCCATCACGCCTTTGAAGTTTTTAGTGTCCATATTTCCCTGGTCTACGTAAAATACTGGTATTCCGCTGCATCCGCTTAGACACGAAGCCGACACAAATATATTTGGGAGTAGGCTAGGCAGATGATGATATAACGGGCCTTGGTAGCTTTTTCCTATTGTAGTTGTAATCGCTTGCGATATTTTGTTGTTGTACTCTTATGTTATTTCAGGCGTTTTGTTTACATTTTACTTACAGTTTACTTGACGACTATCTGACTGCTATTGAAGGTGTCCGCGACTTCTTGGCGAAGCGATCGTCTCCCAACAAGCACTTGTTCATCGGAGAACTGTCTGCTGGATCAGAGGTGAGAACGTCTCTAAAATATTTGATAGCGGGTCTTTGGGAGGTTACTAGGACATCTTAAAGCAGTTGTCATTCCAGTGTGAGAAAGAGACGGAGCTATAGAGGACGTTTAGAGCCATCTCTTTCGCATTCTGGAATAAGATTAAAACAATACTGCTTTAAGACTTCATGGTAGGCCACTTGATAAATAATTAATCATGGATGGCTGTAGTCTCGGGAACAATCTTCGACTTCTGCATTCCCCTTAAACATAAGGGAATATTTATAAAACAATAGACCTGCTGGAGGAGCTCGTGGCTAAATAATGACAGCCGCACGGGTCGATCTTTAAATAATAATAATCTTTAGATAAGCCGTGCTTGCCGAAGTTGGTCCGTGGATGGGTAACCATAATTACTTTACATAATTCTTTGTATCCCTCCCTCCGCTCAGGATTCTACTCTAGAATCTTTCGTTGATCTCGGGATCCAATTCTTTCCCTCGAATTAAATTCCCTTTTTTGTATAATCTACTGTCACGTTATTTATCCACATAGAATGAAAATATGGTGTTATTTAGATTTTGTATTCTTACTCTCTGTCGCTCAAATTACATCATTTTATAGATTAATTTAACTGCTACGCGATAAGTGAGCCAAAAGAAATCGTCGGGACCTTTTCAGGTCAATAATAGGCAAATCTTTAGAGTGAACTTAGACTTAGCTCAACTTCATCCGAAAGTAAACTTTATATACATAAATTTAATGTTCTTATTCGATACGTTTGATCACAGTGACCAAGGTCACCAAGTCTACGTCACGTTTAGGAGTACAATTTTAAATTGATAATAAGTTTTATTTCATTTGTAAATTGTAGATGTATATTTGGCCACCCACAGATCACAGGAACACATGGCGACGCATCAAGCTATAACATTTCAAGTACAACATGGGCCTCGCTTTGTATATCTAGTTTTATGTATATAAATTAAGCGTCACGTTGTTTGTCCAGGATGGACTCCTAAACTACTTAGGTAACCGATTTTAATCAAATTTGCACACCGTGTACAGTTTGATACAACTTGAAAGATAGGATAGCTTACATCTCAATTTTTAGGCGCAATATTATTTTATTGCAAATTAAGTCACAATTCTCTGTTAGCTACAAACGATTCTAACAGATGGCGGTATCTGTTGACTGGATTGAGAAAGTATTCAATAGATGGCGCTGTATAGGAACGGGAGCAGCAATGAAAAATATTGCGAAAACGGGGAAAATGTGATGGAGACGAAGTTGCCCGGGACAGCTGGTTTTGTATAGATTTCCCGTACAAAGACAGATTCGCTTAAACTGCTTTTGTATAGCTTGACTGGTGTCGTGCGTAACGTAATACCGCTCGATTCGATCGAAAAAACAAACGGTAATCAACAATCATTGAACTTTCTTCAATAGTATTTTCTCTTATCACATGCTCAAGTCAACAATCAACCAATGCAGATTAGATTATTGTTATCACTTGGGAACTTCTCACTGGTACGTGCCGTCACATCACTCACACTCACAGTTACGCGCCGCCACATTATGACGCGAGCGCAAACATCGCGTTTTCGTATTCTCTTATTCTACTACTGGTCCTGATTTCTATTTTCAGGTCAGGCAGATGTTAGTTACGGGGTTTTTTGTTATGAATTTCTCAATAGCAACCCGGAGACTGTAATTTTTCTGTGTCAGTGTAATAGGTATCACTCTGCCTTTAGGGAATTAAATCATGATGGAGTGTTATATTTTTTTCTATAAACTCTTTCCATAATCCTATACTAGACGGTACTGTTGCAAATATTCACAAAATTAAGCAATGACCGTGCGTTTTTCTGTTGGAATCTAATAATATACACCGTGGCATTTTAATCGTCTTACAAAGGTGGTCCACTCAATGTATCCGACATAAAATACCTCCAGACACGATTTTTTTTTTTTTACCATTAATTAACATATTAAAATAATTAACATAAATAAACACATTTTTGCAATAGGGGGAATGAACTCTGTTAAAGATGCCGCCGCTTCAGTCCGTGCCGCCTTTGGAACGCAATGCTCGGACCGCGCTCATAACAGGGTGTTTCAAACTACGTCATGCGTCATAATAATAAATAATATTTTCATTTTTTTAATTATTCAAATGTTCATAAATATGTTTTTTTTTATTATGAATGTTTACTAATCATTGGATACATGAAGTGGGCTGCCGTTGTAAGACGATTAAAATGCCACGGTGTATAATAAAGGTACGAGCAGTGATGAAAATGTCGCGTGTACAGCTGGATGTGAGAGGCACGGAGCCAGTTGTTGTACCTAATTCATGGGGGATGCCTGTGTTCGGCAGTCGATGTTTTTCGACTTCATGATGATTATAAGGGAGTTTGTCACGATGGCATAATTGCATACTCAAAGTAACAGTAATCTAGCGCTACCTTATATGCTGTAATCATACTAGATTCATCTATTACGCAGTGCAAAAATGATCAGCTTTGTAGAGGATAATTTGAGGTGGCCGTACCATCCATTAAGTTCCATTCTAGGTCGCAAACTACTACGGCAAGGTCTTCATTATGTTTTCTATGAAATTGTCGGACATTATTTTGCGATAAATTATTGACTGTGTCTCACTGCTAGGCATGCCATAGTCACGTAATACACCTTGAAACTAGTTGTTCCAAAACAAAGAGGTTTCAAAATACATGGTATTTTTGAGCAGAATTCAGTCCATAAATACTTGTAGCCAAGTATGTAGCGGAGCTCGTGGCTAAATAATAAAAACCCCTCGGGTCGATCTTCAGGATAGGCCAGGCTTGCCTAGGTTGGTCCGTTGATGGGTGACCATAAATGACATACCGAATTTCTTCCGTGCTTCGGAAAGCACTTTAAGCCGTTGGTACCGGCTGTCAATTGTAGATCTTTGACAGTCGTTACAGGTAGTCAGTGGCTCGAAAGTCTAGGGCCATTACCCAGTACTAACTGGGTTGAGGAGGTAAGATTGGCAGTAGCTCTATGTAAGATACCGATATTCAGCTGCATTGGGTTTGACTGGAAACCGACTCTAACAAAGTTGGAGTAGGCTTGGCAGATGATGAATCACCCAATAATATTACCATTGCAGGGACAATACATACGCCGCCGTAAGAAAGAGGGTTGAATTTACTTTTCAGAATTTTTATCCTTAGCAGCGACACCATCGAATGGTGTAATAAAACAGGTTGTGTTTTTTCTTAATCTATGGGTACGATTCCTGGCTAAGAATATTGATTTTTCAAAAATCGGGCTGGAGACCTTACAGTGTTTTGCGCTATTCCTCATAGTTTCGGAATTGGCCATCCGCACCTACTATACCCTATATACAGGGTGTTTGGTGCCTCGTGTGCCAAATTGATTCCAATTTGGCACACGACTAGAGAATTTTTGAGGAAGTTGGAAGTTCCCGGTCGCTTTTGTTTTTTTTTATAGCTATGTAAATAGCTTTAATTTAAGTCCGAAACTTTGCGAGTAAATTAAAAAAAAAAACTAGATGGCTAATGTCACTAATTTTGAATTTAAAAGTACTGGAATACAATACACATCTAAATAAAATTAATTCAGAGTCTACGACTTATACTTTTTTTAAAATTTGTATTTGGACGTAAAATTTGGGTATTTTTATAATAAAACAATAAAAAATTGATGAAAAAAAATCCACAGGGCATGAGAATTGTTTAGGGGTCTGAAGGAATAGCAGATGACTCCCCCAGTCGACTATTTCAATTTGGCACACGATGCACCAAACACCCTGTATATTCCTCTGTGATAAACCAAACGAATGTTGTAAAAAAAAGTAAATATGTTTTGTACGAGCTATTAAGACAGTTGACTTTTATCTTGTAAAATTACCGTCATTTCCATAAAAGAAACCTCTTGAAATGCGAGATTATAATGTTTATTCAGATTAGGTTCAAGTACGCACAGCGACCAATCTAGCTTTGTTGTACGGATAATCTATTCAAAGCGAGGTCATGTTATACTGGATATCTATGCTTACACATGTGTTTTAATAGTATTGAGAATATGACCGCTTGCATAATTATGAAAACTGCACTAATATTTATTCTATATAAGTTCATACCACCATACACATGGCGCCAAGCGCTAAGTCCATTTTCTTTCATACAAACCTGGCCTGACAAATTATGAACACAAAAAAAAAACAGTCGGCCGAACCGTTCTGAAGTGGAAACACGAGGCAAATGATGTTTATTTACATACCTAGATGCGAAAGTTTGTATGTGCGTATGTTTCGTTACTCTTTCACGCTAAAACGACTGGCCTGATTGGGATGGCATTTAGTACGCAGATAGACTCTGACCTGGAAAAATACGTGAGACTATATAGAGTTACTGTGGGATTATTAAAATCAAATATAATGCCAGCAAGCCGCTGACATAAGCTGGTAAAATATCAATATCTGCGTGTCCTAAGTGATTGATCTTTTCCTTTCCAGGCCTTCAACCCAAAGATGGACCATTTGACGTGTTTCCTGCCAGGAACGCTGGCGCTGGGTCATGCCAACGGCCTTCCTGATTGGCACATGACCATGGCTGAAGAACTTCTGTACACCTGTTACCTGACTTATGCTGCTCACCCGACATTCCTGGCTCCTGAAATTACGCATTTCTACCTGGCTAGTCCCCTAAACGTATATTACGAACTACGCAAAGATTTGTTGGAAGCGGTAAGGACAAATTGCAGACGTAACTTTGGACACTTACATACACTACTTATCTGTACCTGTAATACATAATCAGTATCTGTGAGTATCCGATGTCTGCATCCTGTCAGCAATTTGTCCATACCAGTTGGCCAGCTCCATAATTGCTTTGGTTTTGAATTGGTTGAGGAACTCCAAAGTTCTAAGGAAATAGTCAACCTGCTTTTTTTAAACACTCAACACACCGCATGCCTAACATTCCCATAATTATACTTTTAAAAGTGCTTTATAAGTGACATAATCGGATAGCGTGACTTATAGAAAATGTGGGAACACTTTCACGTGTTCTATTCAACGCACACATTGAAACGTGGAAATAACCGCATAATACAACAGGTGTAACGACACACAAATGAAGCCGAAAGTCACTTTCACAGGATTAATTTCATTGTCTACAGCTATTATTCCATAATAGAGGATACAACCTCGTACACAGGCCGGATACATAATAATATAAACACTCTTATCTCCAAAACGTTGTTTATTTTTTTTGTGATCATTAAGATTACCCTAATCTACATAATCACACAAAAATGTAAACAACAATCGTTCAAAAACCGACCAAGTGCGAGTCGGACTCGCGCACGAAGGGTTCCGTACCATTATTTATTAAAAACGAGCAAAAAAATCACTCTTTTTTGTATGGGAGCCCCCCTTAAATATTTATTTTATTCTGTTTATAGTATTTGTTGTTATAGCATCAATAGAAATACATAATCTGTGAAAATTTCAACTGGCTAACTATCACGGTTCATGAGATACAGCCTGGTGACAGACGGACGGACGGACGGACGGACAGCGAAGCCTCAGTAATAGGGACCCTATTACTGAGGCTTCGCTGTCCGTCCGTCCGTCCGTCCGTCTGTCACCGTTTGACCCTTTGGGTACGGAAACCTAAAAACGAGGTACACCAATCTAAAAGACTGTTAGAAATAAGTAGTGTCCGACCGAAGGTGCAATTCTGGCCGAAGCCGAAGCCGAAGCCGATTAATCGGTATTCACCAAAACCTTCGGCCGAAGCCGAAGCCGAAGCCGAAGGTGTCATTGACCTTGAGAAATACGATAGTTACTTTGATCTCAGAATATACTAGATACATATTGTAAGAGCTTTAGAGATTTAGCCCAATAACGAGCCGAGTGACCAACATATACAAGTAGGTAATAAAATATTGTCTAAAACCAGACAATACTTGCGGTTTTTTGGTTCTTAGAGTGCCTCACAATAATGAACGTATCACCACAGGTACTACTCACAGTAATAAATAAAATAATTTGTAATAACAAATATGAAATATTTAAAAACAAAACACTTATTAGAATTTTAAGACGCGCTCTCAAACTTGTTTTGACTCGTTTAGTTTACTAACTGCGATTCGTTTGGTCCGGTGCGGCGGCGCGGCGAAACTCTGCTGCTCTGCACACTCTCCGTCTCGCTCTAGCATCGTTCAGTAAATTTCAAATTTTTACAACTAGCAAACCTTCGGCTTCGGCCAAACCTTCGGCAAATTTTTGGCCGAAGCCGAATATTTTGCCGAAGGTGCTTTTTTGGCCGAAGGTGGCCGAAGCCGAAGCCGAAGCTTCGGTCGGACACTAGCTGAAATGTCGAATGCTAAAACAAAATAGTAAATATGTCTGGGCATAATTAATTTGGAGCTAAACGAAAAACTAACTACACTAGTTTTTATTTTTTTAATAAACTCCTTTTCCCATACTGACGCGCGCTCCATACTAGTCAACACTCAAACTTTAGGTAAATATGCATCCGAATATCCGATCTCTAGTAATAAGCCAACAATGTTCGATGCCAGTCTCGGCCGAGGATTCAAAGAATTGGTTTGCTTCCAAAAATAACTAAACTTCTTTTTGAAGGGTTGCAATTATATCCATTTTTATCTGGGTTTAATTGTTCTCACACCACTTCAACTTACTTTTAAATAAATTTTTCTACGCTTTCATTTTCTGATATACATCCCCCGATGCAGGTTTTCCATGCAAGACCCATCTTTAAAACCCAAGCCGCTACTGAGCATGAACCTCTTTCACATGTTTATTCCACTCCGCTATAGATATATTCTAATTCTTAACAATAATGTAGTATGGCTCAAAATAGCAGCCGTCTGTAAGACATACACAATTTGCTTATACATACCGTTAATTAGTAATCTGTGTTGTTCATTATTACTTATCACTATACGGGGTGTAAATCACCTCACCATGAAGCCGTCAACCAAGCATTCTGTACATGAAACTAAGTAACTTTACGCAAAAATTATTGCTGGGAAACGACTTTTTTTTGGGGGGTGTAAAATCATGTTTTGTGGTAGAACTCAATGTAACTCACTCAAAAAATTGTGCTGATGGACGAATTGAATAGTACGGGGTTCGTGGAGGTGTTTAAAGTAAAAATCTTCCATTAAAAACTTGTATTTAAAAAAATACTTGTCAAAAAGTTGGAACTTTGACCCCTAATATCTCCGTAACTAGAAGGTTCCCAGGTATGGTGTAGAACAAACAAATTATCGCAATGACAGGGAGAACCAGTGCCTTTCGGCTTCGTTAAGAGGTGTTTTACATCCTTTATTTCATAAACTGACTAGGAACATCAATATCACGGAGGGCCTCATGACAAAGATCAGAGTAGTGACGTAGTTGTTCAGAATTTCTAGTTCCCTAAATTACTTTATTTAGCACTATTTTATTACTATACTAAAAGCGTTTATGTAAATGCCAGTCTGTGATGTTAATCCCATCACAGGCTAGCATTTATTTAAAGTCACATACATGGCCATCACATCATGCGATTCTGCCACTGCACAGTAAAAACATCTTATACAAAAGAGGGAGCACGCACACATGAGCTTAGATTACAACACTTGCTTATTTTGGGTTGAGGATTCTAACACAACAGTAACACGCAAATTGCGTAACACACTTTCTATGAAAATCCGAAGGATTATGATAGTACCTATAATAATTCGTAATCGTGTAATTCGTGGTTGATCTACATTATGCTACTTGTTTGATTGAATACAGCTTGTATCAGAAAGGTGTTTAGCGATGAAAATTGCTATAGAAAAATGTTTGTGTAAAATGCAAGTATAATAAATTTGAAATATGAGGAGCTCGTGGTTAAATAATACCAGCCGCTCGGGTCGATCTTCAGGTGGAGTCGCGTTTGCCTAGGTTGGTACAGTGTCCTTCACCATCTCACAAAGCAAAAAAGAGGCAAATGGGTCAGGTAATGCTGCTCACTGACTGTACGTGGATGGGTGACCACCCATCACATACTAAGTTTCCTCTGTGCCTCGGAAAACACGTTAAGCCGTTGGGCCAGGCAGTCATTGGTAGATCTTTGCCAATCGTTACAGTGCTGACAACCATTCTTACCAAGAGATATTGTATTACCCAGTACTAACTGGGATGTGGAGGTCAGATAGGCAGTCGCTCCATGTAAAATACTGGTATTCAGCTGCATCCGGTAAGATCGGAAGCCGACCCTATCATAGTTGGGAAAAGACTAGGCAGCTGATTATGAATAAATTCGAAATATACAAAATTTAGGTCTGATGAAAAAAATAAAATAGTTTTATATTTTATGTAAAATGCAAGTGCGTTTTATAATTTTATAAGTGGTTTTTATTGCCGGTTTTTTATTGTAAGTACTACTAAAAGACGAAGTACCCAGCAGCACTACTGTTGGGTACTTGGTCTTTTAGTGGTAGTTACATATTTCACGTCGTTTATCGTACAATGGTGGTAATTAAGGAACTTATCTCAAAGCCCGCCTAAGCCAATGCCATTTTTGATTTTTTTTTAAATGAATTTCTCGATAAATTAATTTAAAGATTTTCAGTATAATTCCTGTAACATAATGTGTACTTGTTGCTTTGTGTTCAATAGTATAAGTACAAAAATACAAGTTTAAAACATGTATTTTGCGTATTAGTGTCTGAAAGAAACTGTATAAAATTGTAACACGTGTATTTTTCTTGCATTTTTCATCGTTATTGTAGTCATATCTACACCATCAAACCAAAAAACTTTATCTATGGGACTAATAACGTAATCACAAAACAAAAACAAGTATTCAGTGTAAATATACACACCACATTCACATTCACCTTTCTGATACATGTATAAAGACGTTGTTATCAAAAAAAAATCTGCTCGTCAACGTAAATATAAGGCGATGATAGTTTTACAAATTAAAGTGTTGGCATTGTGAGTGTGTTACTCAGTTACACTTACACCGCAGCTTTATTTATGATTTTGGCATTCACCAAAAGACATATTCGTAATATTTATCATTTTTTTTGTTTATTCATTTTTTTTTCATCCCTCATAGGAAAATGTGCCAACACACAAAAATGTTCCGCAGGCAAGCGTGGCTGAAGATATGTACACTAAAATGGCGGATTCTCACACACTGCTGCGACCAGAGTTTGTCGAGAGTCTCTGGTACATGTATCAGATAACTGGCAACACCACCTATCAGGATTGGGGCTGGCAGATATATCAGGTAAGACATTATTTTTATTATTGTACTTAGTCTATACAAATAAATAAAATGTAAGTGCCTGTTTGTAATGTCAAAATAATAGCTTTATGCATGAAAGTATGTACATATGATAGGTATGTTATATATGTATTTTTTTTTCAATTCTTTTGTCTAACGGCTGGACCGAATTCGACGGGACTTTTACAGGCAGATAGATAGCTGATGTTTTAAGGAGTAACTTAGGTTACTTTTATTTAAGAAAAGGAATTAGGTTTCCGTGCAAAAAATCTGATTGAAATAGGGAATTAATATTTTTATAATAATTTCTCGCAGCCGAAGGTCGCGGGCAATACGTAGTATACAATAAACAGGGTGACTGCATCTACAATCATTCAATCAGTGAAGTACATCTATTCTCTCATCGTCAGAGGAACAGTTGTAAGATATGGTAACTGTAATGAATGAAAAATTTAAGAGAAAATGGAAGAATTTACTTGTGAACTACACTAAGGTTATAGTGTTTGAAAGAGAAGAGGATGTATCGGTGTGTGATGTGAAAATATACGAGTATGAAAACAGAGTGGAGCAAGTGAATGAGTTTGTATATTTTGGTAGTCTGTTTACAAGAGATGGAAATATTGACGCAGTTGTGGAAAGGAGAGTAAATGCGGGAAATAAAGTGAATGGTGCTATGTATGCGATTGTGACCAAACAGTCGATGATAAAAAAACCGGTCAAGTGCGTGTCGGGCCACGCGCAGTTTAGGGTTTCGTAGTTTTTATAACAGCCAAGTGCGGGTCTTATTCACTGACTGATAGTTTCGTACCATGCTCTAACTAAAAGCCAAACATGACTACCTAATTTGACTTCCTATACAAACAACAACAACATTTTTTTTATATAAAACTTATTTAGGAATCAAATCAAACATTAGCGCGATACAATTGACGCTTAGCGCCATCTATCGACATTTCTATGGAGGCGTTCAAAATTTTCGAGTCAAATCCAATTGTTCGACTATTACTCGTAAACTTGTAAAGCCAAACAATCAAGTGTAATAGTTTTCCTTTAAACTTCGTTATAAACGTACATTTGTATTTCTAACTACAACCGTTTAGTTGGTAGAGGGGGGGGGGACACTTGACTTCAACAAAAATTAGTACTTTAAAGCTTGATAAGTCACGAACGGTTTACTTAACCTAAAAACAGTCTTCCCAAACCCCTAATATTTTTGAAACACCTATCCAACGATATCCCACATAATGGGAAGAACGAAAAAAAATTATCATCCCCACTTTACGCTTCCATGTAGGGGAGGTACCCTAAATAATGGTTTTTTTTTTCAAAATTTTATTTTACCACTTTTTCGGCGTCATTAACGTGTATACTCATGCCAAATTACAACTTTCTAGTACCAATAGTTTTTGAGCTAAACCGCGGACAGACAGACAGACGGACATGGCGAAACTATAAGGGCTCCTTGTTGACTACGGAACCCTAAAAAAGACAAACACTTATGTATGGAAGGCAATGTTGGGTGGCAAACGAGGCATGAAGGCGTTTCTTGCGAAGCATGTGTGGTGTAACTCGGGATGATAAATTAAAGAATGAGGTTATACGAGAACTTTGCGATTTAAAAGAAGATGTAGAGGCAACATTTGAAAAGAGTATGCTTAGAAGGTTTGGTCACTTGGAGGGGATGAGTGAAAGGTGATTAAGAAATGGTATTTACAAGAGAGATGTGAGTGGCAACGTCGGGAGGGGACGCGCTAGAAGGACATACAGTACCTACTGACCTTCTTGGTGTGGTTCTTCAGAAAGGTCAGGTGCGTAGTACTCGCAACCGACGTGCGTGTATGACCAGATGAATGATCGTGGACGAGGCAAAAGAAGTATGTAAGGATCGTAGCAGGTGGCGTTCTGTAGTTTCAGCATACCCCCATGGGAAAAAGGCGTGAGTTTATGTATTCATGTATATGTATGACTTCGATAAGTCAGTCAGCGATCGCTCACAGCGCAACTTTTCCTACAACCCTATTGTTCTAACATCAAAATTGTACGATCTTTCCAGGGTTTCGAGAAGTATGCCAAAGTGCCACACGGCTACACGTCGTTGGCGAACGTGAAAGTGGAGAAACCAGTTCAACGTGACATGATGGAGTCTTTCTTCTTATCGGAGACACTTAAATACCTGTACTTACTGTTCAGCGATGATAGATTCACCATAGATTTGAACAAATACGTTATCAACTCCGAAGCTCATCCACTACCCATACATAAAAACTAGTAGTACTTAACTAGTTATAATTTGTTTGTCCAAACTGTAATATGACTATGTATTTCAAACACTTTCATTTTGGATACGATTTTTTTAAAACGCTGAGCTTTTTTCACAAACCCATTCTACATGCGAACGTCTGGACGGGACCCTATTTTGGAACCCACAAAGGATATTATTTTAATTTGGCTGTATTTAATTACATTTTATTATAATTTAATTTTAGTCATGTTAATATTATTGTAAATCAATATTGTTATATTTTAATTATGTTTTTATTCGAATGTCTATGATTAATCTCACTTTATATTAGTCAACTAAAAGAAATTAATTGAATCTCTCAGCTTATGCGGTCCCAGCAGTTTTAACTCCACTTATTTATGTTTTTTTTTTTATTTGGCTGGGGTCCTTAGGTTCTAAAATAACAAAACGTAAAAAATATGATTGTTTTATTTAGGAAATATTTCACTCAAGTCATTATCATATTTTTGTTATGTAAAATATTTATAAAAAAATTATATGTAAACATTAGAGTTAGGTTTTTATCAAAATCTGATGCGAAAACAATGTTAGCAAATGATGTGCGTTTAGTGTATTAAAACAAGCTCTTTTGGAGATATTGTATATATTAGGATACCATTGCTGTCGTCAGCTTTTGCGATAACGACTAAGGATCAAGCAGAACGCGTTACGTAAATTTTAAGACCTCACCGTAATAACGTATTTTTTTCATCGGTTTGTCAAACTCGTCGCCCGAAAAACTAGGACAATATTTAGCATCGTCTTTTGTCTTCTCTTTTTAGGCATCTGTGCCACCGTCACCGATTAGCAAAAAGTGACCTAGCAAATGGTAACTTCTCTAGAGCAATAAAGAAACAACTGGAGAGTTTTCCCTGGCAACGTGACCAGCCATCAACAATGTAGATTTGTATCCCTATTACCGACATAATATTTCCATCTATTGTACGTTTTTTTATCGAGAAAATAGTCGATAGGTATTGCCTACCTCGTCATCGGTGGAACAGATGCCTCTCGGATTTAGACCCTCCTAGACTATATGTCGTCTATTTATAAACGTCTTTACTTTTATTGCAACTGTGGCCTAGCCAAAAAAGGGCACAATATGTGATACGCGTCTTGTAAGTCGATATAGGCTTTATAATATCAATATTGTGGCTAGACTGGCACGATCATGACCCCACACGACGAGCATGGCATAGACAGGCAGTTTGACCACAGTGTGTCACCATGTGTGTTAGTCCTGCGTTTAAATGCCAGTTATTTTGTTATTTTTATCCATGTTTACGATATATTTGGACTTAGTTCTGCCGCAATAAGCCATCCCACAACCTCTCAGTTAAGTTCTTTTAACTATAATAATTAAAATTTCTCAAAGTGGCAAATTAATTCCAGTAAAGATATGGATTTAAAAAAAAAACATACCGTCGTATTGATAACCTCCTCCTTTTTTGAAGTCTGTTAAAAATCAAGGTTATCTAAAAAACAAAAACAATTGAAGATTTCAGAAGGGGTTTTGATGTAGATTGGCAAACTGTGGCAGAAGTAAGCCCTATTGTGAATAAAGTAGTACCGATGAATTTAAATTTAAAAACTCAAATGAGATAACAACAAAATGTCTTCGGTAAGCTATTAACGCAAACCTCCCTTAGTGAGAAAATACTTATATTCGATTAATTAGATAAGTAATGTACTCTTAACGCCGAATGATTTTACATTGTAAACTAAAGTGATGATATTGTGGTTTATACACTAGTTAGTAATTTTATTGTTTTGGGTAAAATATTAGGGGCATTCAAATATAGTGAGATAAATGCAAGCGTAAAGTACGCACTTTGTATACTGATAATGGAATCTAGAAGCAATAAAATACTGCCACGGCATGAGCTATTCTAAGGCCGCGTCATCATCAAAGCGATCGTTTTGTGAACACTAGGGTTGAGGGTAATTCATTCATTCAATTTAAAGTTGCATTTGGTTAAAAGGAACATATTCGAACCTACTTTTAGGCTTCTACCACCGTTAAAAGTATTAGCTTCTCCAAATTTAAGCAGGAAAATTCTATGCTTTTTTTTGTGCCTTCACATCAAACGTCGGCTCGCGCATGCTCGCGACTCGGTTGCGCGCCTTTAACGGTTTAAGACATTAATTTCTCAAAAAGAATACAATTCACTTAATATGAGAAATACAAGATAATCTTAAAACTAAATATAAGAATTACATAGCAAGAAGGTAGGTACTCCTATATAAATAAGCTAATGCGTAGACACGCAATTTTACAATGTTGTGGGTAAAAGGAAAAAGTTAGTGTACCATATCGATTCTTGAAGGCAAGTCATTAACAATTACACAATGAAATTTATATGTACTGAAAATTTCGAAAATACAGATTATGTATCCTTGTTATCTTTATTCTTAGAAAAAAAAATAGAAATGCAGATTTAAATTAATTGGAGCGGTGTGATAAATTTAAAACCTGGATAAATGTTTCAAGATGTGGTGTTGCACGGTTTTTTTGTATAAAGTAAATGACTGTATCTCTTTTACGGCAGGTATTGTTTTATACAGCTCTGCTCCTTCGTATAGTATATTTAAGGTTATACGGTCTGATTTTCCATGCAGCCAGTAAAATGCTCGCGCATTTTTTCGTTTCATGTGAACTTACCCTATTTTTCCGAAAAATAGAGTGCATTGAGTGCCGGCGATCGCTTTGGTGAGGATGCGGGGATTACTTACGACACGATAGAATTAAAAGCAAAATACTTTGTAATCACTGTAGATCCTACGATGTGCTGCTAGTTATATGGTAAGGTCCAAAAGTTTCCGGGTTCAACAATAAAAGGATTAGTATCCAAACAATAACGGACTGTAATAAAGGTAGACTATACTGTACATATATGTATACAACTGTCAACTAGCTGTCTCGCGCAACTTCGTCTGCGTTACATTTTCCCCTTTTTCGCATCATTTTTCATTGCTGCTCTACTCCTATTGGTAGTAGCGTGCTGATTTGTGAATCTAAACTATCCAGGGCGCCACCAAAACGCATACAAAAAACAACATTCAAATCGGTCCAGCCGGCAGCCGTTTAGGGGGAGTTTAGTGACATACACACGTAGTGAAATACACACGTACAGTAGAATGCTATGTATAAAGATAGACTAAGTATTCGTGACAGTGACATGATAGTTTTGTATCTCTGATTAATCTAATGCGTGGCCGGAATCTTTTGGACCTTACTGAATCACGCTGCAGAACGAAATTTTGTAAATGTAATAGTACACGTGTAGGACAATTCTATAACTCGAAAATTTGGCGTTTTGTGCAATAAAAACGTTGACAGGTCAAGTAATGTCATGAAACAAACGTAATTTATTATTATATATTATATAAGGTTAATCTGCGTGGTGCATTAGACCTTTTTCTACGACGCATGCCAAATTATATTAGAAAGGAAGTGCATATCATGTATATGTATGTCATCGGTCTGTTCAGCAAGTGTTTTTCCACGTGAAATTAATTCCCGCTTTTACTTTTACACCGAAATTTTATGTCAGAATGCTTTCGTGACATTGCCTATGACAACACCTACCGCTTATGAAAACGGGACGGGCATTAATTCACGTGGAAATGTAATGACGAGTTAAGACCGCCTAGTACGGCCGCTCGAGCTATTTGAAATATTTTTAATTGGTATTACAACTTATGCCCAAATCTATAGAGCATACTTAGACTTAGCTCAGTCACGCTTCATGCGAAAATGAACCTTATAAGTATAAAATAAACGTGTATATATATTCTTTGTTGGAGATCCTATATAAATAAATATATTCCTACGAGTGTGCTCCAATGTATATAACTAATAAGAACATAAACTGTATAAGTTAAGGTTTCCAAAAGGAGGAGGTTATCAATTCGGATGTTTGTATTTATTTTTTTGCAGATAATTTCTGGGCCTTAGAAAACGAACATAACGCATTTAGGTTTTTTTCGACCAGCAGTCGTTGTATCATATAAAGTCTAAAAATGAAGTAAAAATGTCAACAAAATATATATATATTTAATTTACTTTGTGAATTATTCGCGCGTCCGTACTAGGTCTGAAGGAATAGTTAACAAAATGATAAAATCAAGGTAACGCTGGGCTAGTTATAATACAATAACATCGACACGACCTCACTAAGCGGTTAAGTCATGCATTGTTTTAGATCAGTAATAAACATTAAAGGGTATATGTATATGGCTTAAGGCCTATTATTTCTCCATAATATTCAAATGCACTAACGCACAAGAAAAATACTTATAAATCAGCCACTATAGTTCTAAGTACTTAATAAACGTTGTATAACGGGGTTCAGTATGGTTAAATTAAGGTCTGTTACTTTTCCCTTTTACGACATATCGGGTCAAATAAAATTAGATAGCAAAACTAATTAGACTTTATTGGATATCTATATTTAAATACAACCAAAATGAGGTCCTCCTTTTTTTAAAAGCGGTTTAATAAAAGTTCTCGAGTCAAGAACCGCTGGTAGTTTAGGTTCTTAAGGCAATTACTATTTTTCTTTGTTGTGTGATGTTTAAATATCAAATACCTATCAGGTCTGTGAAAATTACATTTAAAAATAAACTAACGTTTTTTTTTTTTTTTTATTTGGATTGGTCTGAAATTGATTCCCATTAAGTCTGCGGAGAGTCTCTACCTAATTCTATTTGACCTTGTGATATCAGTTGACGTCCTAATAACTTTCTTTTTCGTGTTATTTATTAAGTAGTAATCAATTAAATTAATTTCAATTGACTTTCAAATGTTTAAATGTTGTTTTAGTGATACTTTCTGTCTGCAGTTATCAAATAGTTGCAACTGTAAATAAGAAATAAACAAAGATGTGGAATAAATAATAATAAATCTGATATGAATGTGTAGTATCTCAATAGTACCTATTCTATACTCGGACTTTTTAATTAATTATGTGAAAGAGAATACATTTAAGTGAAAGTCAATATTTATTATTTTATAAATTCATATTGTGATCATGTTGATATTATTTATACTGATTTTAAAAATCTGATTGTTTTGATTATATTTAATTAATGTGAATTCAAATTTTGACAAAATGTATGTAAATATAAGTTATTATGAAACGCTGATAATTGGCAATCGTACATTGATCGATTATAAGGTATTTTCTTTCGCACAAGATTTTTTATAATTGATTTTTCGAGAGACATGAATTGAAAACAAAAGAGGAGCTCGTGGCTAAATAATAACAGCCACACACACGGGTCGATCTTTAAGGTTAAGCTGTGCTTGCCGAAGTTGGTGCGTTGATGGGTGACCATAATTACATACCGAGTTTCCTCCGTGCCTCGGAAAGCACGTTAAGCCGTTGGTCCCGGCTGTCATTTGTAGATCTTTGACAATCGTTACGAGTAGTCAGAAGCCGAAAGTCTGACATCCAGTCTTACCAAGGGGTATCGTATTACGAAACCACAATGACAAACACACAATAACAATAGCAATGCTTGCATAATGATAAAAAGTGACAAAGTGAAACTGATTTTTTCAAAATCTTTCGGGTTGTGATTGACAATTGAGGCGCAAGTCTTGTGTCTGACGAGCAGAAAGCTGCACGAAATGTTGTTCTCGTGGGAATCAATTGAACCATTTCGTGAAGTTCAAATTAGTTCAATGTAGAAATTGCCATTGATCAGGCTTTTAATGTAACCAAGACACGTACAGTCGGCATCAGAAGTCAGTTAACACTTATCAATATTACACCAAGTTTTGTGCTGATCAGTGTGATCTGATGTAATATTGTTTAGCGAATTTGTGTAACCATTGATGAAAACATTGTTGTCTTTAACTCCAGTCTTCAGTTAATATGGATCGTTCTAAAACTGAGACGTCTTTTAATTTTGGCCATTTATAGCGAGTTCCGTTGCTGACCGTACTAAAAATAGAACTTAATGTCATTTCTGCAAGTACATAAGTGAATAATACCAAAAAGCCAAATTGTTTCATGATGTGCTCTGTGTATTATACTTATGGTACAATTGTGAAGGCGACGCCAGACGCAATGACTGGATCAACACTACTGGTGGCCCATACAGACCTGCTTTCATCATACACTTTACAATTCTTAAAATGGTCGCAACGTGACAATTCATAATATTAACTGCGTCTGCAATAATTTCACGAATTGTAACATGATTCATATTGTTATCCTATTACAAATCTGCTAAAGCGGCCTTTTTAGGCTCTCTGTTTCTTTGTCGCCTTCTACGTTCTATTGTCGACTCCAGAATTGTACTGTAACAGTATTTAATGTGTGTTTAGTCGGCTATAAGTTCAATTCATTGAAAATTAAAATTCAGTTACCAATTAAAATTAGTTACCAAATATTTCGGATCTTCCTAAAATTGTGCTTATGGTAAGGATAGGTACTAGGTACATTGTATAGATTCAATACATGAACGCGTAGGACCATACTTCATAACTTGAAGCAAGTATTAATCTTCACTCAATCAACCTTGTGGCATAATATGATTTTTGGATAAGTACCACATTCCACCTAAAATAATGCATTTTTTGTTAACCTGATTATTTTATTATACTTACCACAAAGAATACAAATACTTAATGTAGTGTTAAAATTAGGCAAATAGAAGTGTTTGAGGCTGGATAAACATTAATGATGAATTTTGCATTTACACCTACTTACGTAATATTAAATCAATGTCAGTGTGCTGGAATATTAAAGTTGTGCTACTACATATTGGTTGTAATAAAATAATGTACAATTTATAACTTGTTGTTTTATTGCAGATAAGACATGGTTACTGGTTATTTACTGTGTATAAAGTCCCTATTCCGGCTCCTGCACGCGTTGCATGACCGCCGTAGAAACTGGCTGTCGACGGAAAAATCGACAAACTGACACATTGTCTTTCTGTCATTATATCGATTCTTCCGTAGACAAAACTCGTTTCTACAGCGGTCATGCTGCGCGTAATGCTCATCACCGGTTTCTACCTAGTCCGTTGACTTAAGGCCATTCCAAAACTATATAGTCTCAATAATAACTGCTTTCAACATTTTCACTTGGGGTCTGCCGTTTATCCTGCATCCAAATCTCTAAAAGGTCTTTTGTTTTTTTTTTTTTATATTTTACATGTCTGGCTAGAGCGGAGCTGTGTGTAGTGTTCTCAGAGTGTTGAGCATCAGAACGATTAATCAAGTGAGGCGCGCAGGCAGGCAGGTAGATGTGAGAGCAGAGCGGTAGCCGCAGCACACATGATTGTCTCGTCTCCTAGTAAACAGCGACAACACTCGCTTGAAGAGTGTCGCTCGGTACATATAAGATATCAGTAAATGACTTGATCCCTGTTATCCTACGAACTAGATCATAGACACTCGGTAAGAGGGTCTCTGACCGAAGGTCTATTTCCGACCCTAACATGACTATCTTGGGAGTTGCGTTGCTCGCCAACTGGTATTTTTAATAGCTTTTGTCTAATCGTCGGCGGTAGCACACTTATTGGCCAAAAAATAAAACTCAGATCTCAAGTTCATTTTTTATTGGACGTACAAATGTGTACACTTCTTATAAATACATAGTTTCTAAATCTACAGTCAATGTACTACACGAAGTACAGGCTCCAATTCCGGACTGACTCTGATGCCGTAGTAATAGTTGACTAAGTATAAAGTCAAAAATAAAGCTATAAAGGTTTACATTACACTTGGTAAATTCAAAATAAGAAAGGACAAATTTGTGGCATCATAGCCTTTTACAATGATTGGCTTTTCATATAAATTTGACCGGAAGAGGAAATAGTACCAGTAAGGCAAATGCACACATCTAGAAAATTGATACATGTTCATTAGACTCACAGGAATATACAATAAATATGTGGACTGAAATAATCAATATCCACAAGATTACATATTTTAAAAACATTAAATTCTCCATATCCATATATGGAGAATTTAATGTTTATTTAGGTTGTGTTACATAGATATTATTATAGAAGAAGATAATATATGTCAAAATATCCTCATTTTTTCGTAATGAATATACAAAGATTTATTTTTACTGATATGATAAGTATTATTAAAGTTAAGTATGTATTTCAATAAATATTACATGTACGAGATTGGCACAAGACTTTTTATGAGATATAAAAAGTTACTAAGACTACTACTTTAATGTTACTTAAACTATGAAATAATAAAAAAGCTGCGCTAGCACATACAGTGAGGAGTTGACTGCTCAAGACAAAGATCAACTTGCTACAACTAGAAGGGTGGACAATCCAATTTTGTGTTTTACATTTTACAATGTTGATGTATGTATATGACTTACAAATCGTAACTTAGCAAAATGAGGTTCTAAAAAAACCGCTTCCAATTTAAACTGGACTTACTTAAATTCAAAATGGCTAATTTGGAAATGTGACATCTAAATTCAGTTTCTTTTTAATTTTATAGCATTGTTATACAATCCATCTTACTAATAAGTAGGTCGAAAATATAATGTATTTAGAGTGATTTAAAAATGCAGTCTTTGTGCTATCAGTAGAGAAGGCCAGGTTTTTTTTATTGTATTTCTAAAAGTATCACTCTATTTAGTTCCTATATAAAATTATTACAATTAAAGTATATTAATCATACAAAAATATATTTTTTACTTATCACATACTTGGAACATATTGGAATGCAATATTTTGCACAATTATAAATAGTTGCTAAGTTAATACTTGGCAGGTTAGTAAATGTTTTCACAAATCTAAAGTCCCTCAATATAATTTTTAAATTTTATTATCAATGGCAGCAAGGTGATTTTATTTATGGTGCCTAAAAACAACTTTAAATTGAAATTACCAATTATTAGGTCAGCTGGAATACAATTTGTTTGTAAAAATACATTTTATGATCAAAACAAAATTTATCGAGACAACACCACTTTGTAAGTGAACAAAAATACATGTTAAATACATGTTTCACTACTAATATGTGGATATAGAAAGATTATTAATATAAGATCATGAGATATGGACTCATATAAAAGGTTTACAATCTAGATGAGCATAATGAGTTACAAACCTGTGTAGGTTACATGAGAACACAGTCACAACACTGGATGGTGTAGTAGAGGCACTTGATACCACAGTCTTCTTCCTCCTCCGTAGAAGCAGCTGACCTGGTCTTGTGTGGCGGAGGTGGTCTTAGGTATACACTGTCAACCTTGTCCCCAAATTTCTCAGTATCTTTATCTTCTTTTTCGGTTTTATTTGTAACCTTGTCGTTCTCAAGGTAGTCTTCACTTTTCACCTCCTTCTCCTTATCGTTTGTGTCTCCAGCCGCTTCCTGTAACATAGCAATTGTATTATGTTAACACTTGTCCAACTCATGATGAGCTGTAATATTTAATCACAGCTTTAGATACAACATGTTCTTAAGATGTGAAACACTAACAAAGTACAGCTCTGTTACAAGAGTATGTTCTGTGCATGTACACTTACTTTACTATCTTCCTTCTTGTCATGTCTAATGAACTCCTGTTTCTCTTCAGCATTTTCTGTAGCAGTACTATCTGATGGCACTTCAGAAGCCCCCAATGCTGTACCAGCAGCAGCTATACTAGCAGGGGGTGCTTTTGGCATCAACAAATCAGTCTCTTCTTCTTTCTTCCTGTGTGGTTGAAAATCAGGTGAATCTCCAGACATGCTTAAAAGAAGAATTTTTGCGATTAATGTAAGCAAGTTATAAAACCGAGCTACACTGTTGACGCTACTGTACTACTGAGGCAAGCGGGAGACGGAAGATTGAATTACATTTCATGACAAACCGCACACATTGTCATTCAACTGTGTATAGCTTCATTATTAATAATGTAAACAACACTCATAAAATGATGACTGCAGTTACCGTGTAATCGACATCCAATTACTTAGTTTACCTTACTACAGCAGTTTCTATTTGTTCCCCGGACAAACGTCGCCATGCGCTAATGATAGTTTCAAAATTGTTGTTTTCTTGCATCTCGGCGTGTCATAAACATAAGACAACAAAAAAGTTTTACTCTGGTTCACAAACAAACCCGAACTATCAACTCTGTGGGAGCTTTGTGAAATTGTTGGCTTAACTTTTGGATTGATTATTTAAAGGCTGGGTTTAATTTAAAAAACTAAGGATTTTTATGATTTCTTTCATTAATAAATTGAGTGTTTCAAAAAAGAAGTATTGTAAGAAGCTTTGACCTTTGTGAAGTCATGTCACTGATGTCACTCTACCACAGACAAAACAAAAGCACACATTGATAAAGTACGAGTATAAACGATAAGTTATTCGTCTACACTAGTGATGTGCAAAGTAATCAATCGAGAATCAAGGATAAATCAACTATTTGTGATTAATGTCATCAATAATTTTTCGCAAAAGTTGATTGATGTATTTATAATTTTTCCAAGTTACTAATAAATGGCATGAAGTAGCCATTTCATACTAAACTAAGCCTAGTTGAGTGGAATGAAATTCAATTTATCAAAAAATATGGTATTAGTCCAGCGACCAATGCCCTGGCTTAAAATTTCATTATTTCTATGATACTAATAATAATGAGAGCGATGTAGTGCCATTATTTTACAAATATTCCATGACTTATAGAGACCCAATGAACCCTTATCGAAACGCTCTCCCCGTAATTTTATTGCGAACATTTTTTTTGGTCTGCACCATACCTGGGGACCTTCTGGTTACTGAGATATTGGACGTCAAAGTATCAACTTTTTCACAAGTTTTCGGAGAAACGTTTGTGAAAAAAATACTAGTTTTAATTATATAACTGTACACATACCTCCATGACCCGTTTACTACACAATGCATCCATCAACACAATGTTTTGAGTGCGTTACATCGAGTTTTACAGTAAAATATGATTCTTGCCCCTGAAAAAAAAATCCTTTCCTAGCAATAATTTTGCGTAGGGTTACTTAGTTTGATGCATATTTGGTTGACGACGTGAAAGGTCTGTTTACACATTGTATACTTACGCCCTGTACATTGACGGTGATCTCTCATATTTCCCTGTTGGATATTTGTCATTAACGCCACTGTATACAAGTTCCTTCTTCTTATTTTTTCTTGTTGGAATCCAAATTATGCCGAAGCCTGCTTTACTGCTTTTGGGTTTGTTGAAAGATGATAAGCCATAGCTTTTGGATGAGCTTGCACCTATTCCAGATGACTTTCCACCGGAAGTAGAGCCTAGTCCACTAGGTAGTTTTGGTGTCGAACTGGAAGATTTTCCACTAGAAATCTTGCTACCCGAAGACTTGCCATATGCACTGGTCCCACTCCCACTTTTCCCAAAACCTCCAGTTCCACTTTTTCCATGGGAACCGGCCCCACTTTTGCTTGTAGAGCCGGCTCCAAACTTTTTACTTATCGGTGCCAGATTGCCGACCTAAAGAGAGAAAATTAGAGAAATTAAAAGCAAGAAGGTACAAAAAAGCGAGGCGGAGGACATTTTTTTTAATTCATCTGTTAGTAACCTATTCTACTCACCACTAGATGGCGCTAGTTGGGCTTAATAAAAAGTTAGAAAAAAATTTTTCAGTGAGTTCTAATAATAAAATATCTGTTTATTCAAAGTTTTTCGGGGTTATCGAACATTTCATTTTGAAAGAGGAAATATTTGAAATAATTTAAATTTTAAGTACAAAATAATAAAGTATTTTAACCACGAAGTAGGTACATAAATCTAAAAACATCCTGAGCCATGATAATTCCTGAAATCTATCACAAATAATAGACCTCTTTCAAAATTTACGTTGTTCTGTTGACTGAAAATTCTGAATCATTGGATATTGTTGCCTATCAAAACTTCGCGGTTCATTGGTTGTTTTGAATGGACGGGATATCTGCAATAGGAAACACTATGAAATAATAATATTAACATGTAGGTATGCATAATGCGTCAGTATCAAAATTAAAATTAAAACTACAAAGGTTTAGTCAATATCTTCCTGCCTGTTTGTAACCCCTTTTTTATTTTGGAGCGGTCTAGCTTGTCTTATTTTTCCAAAAACAACTAATAGCTGTTATATTTGAAGGCAACCCTTTTTATCTAGAACCTTCCACACAATCCATCCACCGTTTCTGCAGTCTTTCTTACAACATGATCCTCATTCCTCTGCTTTTTTAATCATCGAGTGCAACTTTCAGACTTCAAAAATAATCATGTGGAACTACTAATAACAAATTCAACATTAGTTCCATTAATTTCAGATTCTTTTAAAATGGAATTAATGATAACAAATTCAACACTAGTTCCATTATTTTCAGATTCTTTTAAAATGGAACTAATGATAAAAAAAAACAGTCAGTAGTTCCATCATGGAACTGTTAATGGTACTAGTGACAACGAACCCCGCTTACACGCTCATTCAAGATCCACGGAACCCACCCAGTGACCTACGTACTAACTGCCCTGTTGGCCTCATGGTCGCGATAGGGGCCTGGTTTCAAATTATAGGGCAGTGAAAGTGTTAACTATTGGGTTTTTCCGTAAGGAATTTCTCAGAAGCATCCCAGAGTTTGAAAGGTGGCGGTATGATACCACCGTATCTCGGGAAGCATATTAAAAGCGTTTACATCTTACGGCATTTCATACGAACTTTCAAGTCCTTCGAAATAACTAAACCGATTTCAATGAAACTTAATACGCAAAAGCAGGATACATAGGTCTAAAAAGTTACGAAAACATTATACCTAGAAATGTCTATAAAAAGAAATTGGAAATTTCTGTTTCATTAGATAAATGTTAACTTTTAAGACCTATGTATCTTGCATTTTCCGAAATTGGTTCAGTCATTTCGGAAAATGAGGACTTGAAAGTTTGTAAGACATGTCGTACTTAAGGCGTAAACGCTCTTAAGTCGTTGGTCCTGTGCCTGATCTTTTTCCGGTCGTATTGGATTTCCGTCCCATCGGATTAGAAGAGTGAGGTAACAGAGCGGTATCCAGTGTTTAAATTAAAATCTTTTAGCGATTTCTTTTAGC
Source organism: Cerastis rubricosa (assembly GCA_949152445.1). Taxonomy (NCBI): domain Eukaryota; kingdom Metazoa; phylum Arthropoda; class Insecta; order Lepidoptera; family Noctuidae; genus Cerastis; species Cerastis rubricosa. Next base: position 16,489,571 of record OX424523.1, on the reverse strand, counting down.
ATACTTGAGGTATATAGCAATCATTCTTTGTGAGTTGCCTATAGGTCCTCTTTAAATGAAATGCGAGACTAGTGATTGAGCTGAAGTAGGTAGGTACCTATCTAATTAGGTCCGAAGGAGACTTGATTTACTCTCATTGCTTTCTCGGTGACTGACCCTTTCAATTCAAGGCTTGTGGCGGTTCGGTCTGTGGACTCAATCATGTCCAATGAACAATAGTTGAGTTTGCATTAAACGCATAGCATAATAAGTAAGCATACAACGATCATTATTATTGTGGAATGTGGAGACACGGACCTTCTGTCTGTGGAGGGGGGAGGGATAACTAGTCACTACAAAAAGGAAACATCATGACTGTTCACTTAAACTGTAGTTTTACTTAAAAAATGTTAGTGTATAAATTTTGTATGCTTCGCACTGGTTCAAGAACCTAATGTGAATGTGTAAATAGTCGTAATATATCTTTAGACAAGTGTCCGATTTCCGGTGACGAGATTCAAACACGTGTTACTCAAAAATTTATCCATACTTCCATATTAATCGTGGATTAGTAATCCATTGGTACTAATTATATTTGTTAATTACTTGTTCATATTCCGGGAGAACATTGGCAGGCTTGGGCACATTATTTAGGCGGTGTATAGTAATACCTACTCGTACTTAGCCTCTGGCCACGGTAAAAGCCTGCTCTTGGGTCACGGAAAGCTTCAATTATGCGTTTAGAAATTTCCTAAGATAGGTTGTGAGCAATGAGTACTCGGAGCCTACGGTCACAGAGTTTCAAACGACTCGAAAATATAGTTCCCGATAGGGTTACTTTGTTTACGTTGCTTGAGGTTTTTCGCAGCCGCAACGGCGGAACCAATTTTAAAGTATTAACTTATGTAAGATGTGTAATGTAACAACAATAGCGAACCTAACGCGTACGAAGTCGCGGGTAACAGTTAGTACAATATACGTATAATAAATAAACCTACGGCTTTTCCCAAGGGGATGTCCGGAACTACAGCACGTATAAAAGTTAAATACGTACTTAATTTACATTTATAATAAATAACATAATTCATCATCATCATTTCAGCCCGAAAGGCGTCCACTGCTGGACATAGGCCTCCCCAAGTGTTGCCACATTGATATTTTGGAGGGGTTTTGCCATAATCGCCACGCTTGGCAGGCGGGTTGGCGATCGCAGTACGGTTGTTACAAAAGCACAGAGAACGCTGCTGCCCATTCTCTGGCAAGTCCCTTAATCGCCTCTTACGACACCCACGGGAAGATATGGGATGGTGCTATTCTTTACGTCCGACACCATACAGATCACATAATTATAACATAATTATCTGAATGATATTCTAAATCATCCGTAGCTATGTAAACGAGCACAAATCTAACATTTTGTTACGGCCTTTTGCTGAGAATTTTCTTGAGGGAAAACCGAATAGACAGGTAAGTAGACAACTCATCGAACCCCGTTCTGCGATTTGTCTGCAACCTTTAACTTACAATAACGAGACTATAATCAGTCATTGTACTCATCAATTATCATTTTTTCTGCATAAATCACTCGGATAATCAGTGACGGCAATGTAACGCTAACGTAATAATCGTCGGCTTTGTGAGTTTCAAAATCACTGACCCAACAGTGGAATGTAATGCGATTTCAAATTCCATTGCCAACATCATTCACCGTTAGTAAGACCACTTTAAGTGTGCAGTTCACAGTGGCGCTGCTTGACAACAAAATTTGTATCGATATGTTAAACTTGGTACATTTGTTTTAGTTCTTTGTTTTCCCGTCTGCACAGATAACTTGATTGAAGATAATGTACTATTTAAAAATTTATCTCCATATTGTTCTAGAGTAAGGCAAGTTGCAAGCAATGACTCCTACTTGATTATTGTTGTTAATTAAGTTTTGTTTTTTCGGCTTACTCAAGTTTCGTTGTAGTTTTAGGTTTTTTTTTCTCCTTCCATAATCAGCCTGTAATAAGTTCGCTGCTGGCGTACACGACTCGTTTTGACCGTGCGACGGTTCCATTGTGGGGTTGGTGGATGTCCCAAGCCAAGTGAGTCTACTGGAGCCTGGACCATCACTGCTCAGTTGAGCTTTATAATCATAACTAATTAATTTTGTCAGGATATTTTCAAGTTGTACTTCCTACCTTCAACACAACGCCCTCAACTATATAATAAATGCATGAAACAATTGCCATGATCTTATAACCCATTTAGCCTAATCACGCTTCGTGTAACCGTTCCTTATTCCCAGGGAAGGTACTATGATTTTCCTAACGGCAACCGGATTACCTACTATAAGAGTTTTTTCATCGGTAAGAAATCTTTGTAGTTAATTGAAAAACCATAAATTAAAATAATGTCTGGTTTACGGTGTTTCAACTCTAATCAGCAACCAGCATGCATAAACAATCGTTTGAGTGATCAAAGTATTAAGGGGACCTCGCGCACTATGCGGCCACGACACGACCACGACTGGTCGCATGACCGGCCGTTGTTATCTTGAACAAATCTGGTAGGACTCCCGGTTGTGCTACAAAACTTTCTACCTGGTCGAAGCTTGAAAAGTCGTGGTTGTAGCCATGTAGTGCGCGAAGTCCCAAAAAAAGTTTGTAGTTACGGTCAACCGCACATCCGTGGAAAAATTTGACATTGACCATGGCCCGAAAGTCAGACAACCAGTCTAGCCATATGGGTAATACGATATCTCTGTACTAACTGGGATGTGGAGGTCGGTTAGGCAGCCACTCCATGTAAAATACTGGTATCCAACTGCATCCCGGTCAGCCGCAAAAGAATAGGCAGATGATGATGAATTTAACATTGGCATCACTTTTATAAAAGCGATTTTGATTTATTTTATGTAGTTTCTTCTGGATGTGGTTTGACTTTACAGTACAATGCGCAAGAATAAACAAGTTATCCAATACGACAATCTTGCGTTTGCACACAATAATAACGCTCTTAATAGATATGCAAAGGGTTTAAGCAGGGGCATATTTTAAGATTCGGGCCCCAGGTCATGATTAGCCGGCCCGCAAATTTCCAAAAAAGAAAAGATAAATCAAGATAAGGTAAGACATATATTAGCTACCGGAAGTCTAGAACCTACAAGAGCGTCTCCAGCTTTTGATGAGAAAAAAAAAAATACAGATTTTTAGGGGTTAGATTTACTTTTTACGGATGTGACCATGTCCTACTTTTTAGATTAGGTATATCATGTAGGCACTTACATGATTATAGTCCAGTAACCTTGTCCCCTGAAAATACGGAGTAATTTGCGTCAAATCCGGTAGTTCTGATTTTTTGCAGACTTGTTTATAATGTTGGCCCAATGAATAATCTAAGTATGTGACCTCGACCGCCGAACGCAACTTTGTAAAAAATAAACCCCGAAAATTTGATTATAGCCCTAAAGGATTAGTTTTTTGGTAGTATCTTTTCAGGACGTTTTTAATGAAGACTGAATTTGCTACAATATGCGAGTCGAATTGTCTCTGTACTCTGTAGACTCATGTATAAAGTAACTGGACTATTATAAGTATTCATGTCTTTTTGTAAACAAAGTACTGTTTTGTTTAGTCTGCTGAAGACCACTCAACAGCTAAATCTGCGGTAAGTAAACATCACGTTAATGATGGTTATTTTAAATTCACATCTCGTTTGTATTCGTTTGTTTGGATACTCGTACATGCTAATCATGAATTGGAAAGGTACAGACAGCGTCAGTATGTGCTAACCCCTCTACAGTCCGGCCGAGTGCGCCAGGGGGGTTACTACTTAATGACGCTGTCTGTACCATGTGTTATAACAATAGTATGATCAACCCCAAACATCAAATTCTAAATGGCTATTATAGGAATTTATAATTAATTGATTAGTTTTATTTGCACAAGTGTTCAAGGAAAGGTGCTTGTGGAATTATCAAAATTGGGGGCCTACGGAGTTTGTTACTCTGTTATCTTATCAACGATACTCGGTATTTCTATTATACTTGAGCCACGTTGTAGCACAGTTACACAGTAATTATTGGTAGGCAATAGAGCAGGAAACACACTTCACAGTCATTATCTTATATCTATGCATGCTTGACAAGCCACTATTTTCCATAAACGTTTCATCAACAACAGTAACTAGAATATGTTAATATAGCTGCTCAGCTCAAAACAACTCCTAGACGGGAATTCAGAATTTCTAGGTAATCGATAGATAACATTACATCACGCCTGTAATTGCCGAAGGGTAAGGTAGAGGTGTACGTAATAGTTCACCAACCTTTCGCAAGCTATGTCTAAGTCTCATGTAATAGGGAGCGAGCCTATTGCCACCAACCGGGCACAGAACCAGTAAATCTATACAAATATCTATAGGATATTATAAAGCTGAAGAGTTTGTTTGTTTGTTTGCTTGAACGCGCTAATCTCAGAAACTACTGATCCAATTTGAAAAATTCCTTCAGTGTTAGATGGTCTATTTATCGAGGAAGATATATCATCACTTACGACCAATAGGAGCGGAGTAGCAATAAAAAATGTTGCGAAAACGCGGAAAATGTGACGCAGACGAAGTTCACGGGACAACTATTCAAAATAAATATAACACTTTGAATGACCTGTGAATCGACCCCAAGATATATTCAGCAGTACTAACATTTGCAACCACTATTCAAACGACCCAGTAACTAGATATTTAGCTACTCAGTTCAAAACAACACCTATACGAGAATTCAGAATATGCACAAATCCAGACTCCGTAGCTGCTACTGAGAAATTCCTGATGTAAAACACAACGACACTGCAGACTAGACCTTGGAATCGAATCCAGGTCCTCATATTCAGCTGAAGAACTTGTGACAATCAATCCATCAATCTTACTGTACAAAGTTGTTCCAGTAGGTGGTGATACAAACGAAGGGACACTTAATATCGTGTACACTTTTGGACTGACTCAATTTGAATGTCATCGACATTATAAGAAGAAGTACGAAACTAGGACTTAGCTGCTAGCTCAAAACAACACCTAAAAGGGAGCTCAGAATGTCTAGGTAAACGGTATTTAATTAAACTAAAAGTGAAATAATACGCCAGGCATGCTTCAGCTGATACGCAACTCGGAATTCGAGGGCCTATCCAACTGAGCTCACAAAGCGCTTCCTATTTCAACAACGGTTCCCTATATATTTGACATAAGCAGTCTACCCACTACGCAGCATTTTCTATGTATTCTTTATTAAACTTTTTACCAATTTCTAAGAAAAGATCGATTGAAGACGAATTAAACAAAATACAGCTAATAAAACCCATTAAGGATTCTGCCCTCTACAACGTACAAACCATGACTGTATGTATGTATGCGGACTATTCAAGCTTGATGCGTAAAAAGCGAGGTAAAGGACCTATAATTATAACTTGTTTGATTTACGTCTTAGTTTAGTCTGACCCTGCAAAGCTTAGTCACCATTGCAAAAGCTCAGAAATGATTCAGACTTGCATCACCTGGCGACAATGACATTTTATAACTAGTCCTTTCGCCGTTGGATGGTGATGGTGTCATTAGATGAACCGTTCCTTTTAAATAAGTTTACTACCGTATTGATTCCACATTTTACGACTATGGTATTCAGGATGCATCTAAACTGTTTAGGTATGATTGTAAATCAGGGTTATCATCTGCCTAGCCTTTTCCCAAACTATCTTGGGGCGGCTTCCAGTCTAACCGGATGCAGCTAAGTACCAGTACTTTACATGAAGCGACTGCATATCTGACCTCCACCACCGAGTAACGGGGTAATACGATACGCCTTGGTAAGACTGGATATCAGACTTTTGGCTTCTGACTACTCCTAATGACTGTCAAAGATCTATAAATAACAGCCGGGACCAGCAAGGTACGGAGGAAACTCGGTATGTTATTATGGTCACCCATCCACGGACCAACCACGGCAAACACGGCTTAACCTTAAAGACCCGTGCGGCTGTTATTATTTAGCCACGAGCTCCACGAGATTGTAAATCAGGGTAACGTTCACAATTGAAAAGCAACCTTTTGTGTCGTCACGTACCTAATGTGCAGTATGATGGCACCTTAGATAACGTGGCGTCGTATGCCATTTTTTTTTGTAGCCGCCCGTTATTATCAACATACGTGGGACACTCAGAAAGTTTTGCGAAACTAAAAAAAATTGTTCTATACGTACATATATTTTTATTAAATCTTTTCAAAGTACTTTCCACCAGCCTCTATACAAAGATTCATGCGCCTAAACCAGTTTTCAAAACACTTTTTCCAGTCCGCCGCAGACACCTCGTTTACAGCCTGCTCGAACCCAGCCAGCGCATCTTCCGGCGACGAAAATTGTATCCCTTTGAGCTGATTTTTTATTTTTGGGAATAAAAAGAAGTCACACGGTGCTAGATCAGGGCTGTAAGGAGGGTGACCCAGGAGTTTGACTGGCGTGCTGTCCAGGAAGTCCCTCGTTTTGAGTGCGGTGTGCGCAGGTGCATTGTCGTGGTGGAGCAGTAGCCCGCGGAGCCCTGTGTTTGGTCGCTTGTTGCTTATAACAGAGAAAACTTCTGGCAAACATTTGGAAGTATACCATTCGGCATTAATGCTTCTTTGATCCCGTAAGGGAATTGATACCAAGTGGCCAGTCAAATTAAAAAAGCTAGCGATCAAAATCTTACCCCCGCTTCTAGATCGCTTCACTTTGGTAGGCGTTGGCTCATTTTGAAACACCCAAACAGTCGACTGGCGCTTGGTTTCTGGGTCGTATTGATAAATCCAGGACTCATCACCTGTAACGATGTCGTAAACACGCCGAGACGAGCCTGCTTCAAATTTGTTAAGCATATCACGGCACCATTCCACCCGGGCCTGCTTCTGAGCATCGGTGAGGTTGTGCGGCACCCAGCGTGATACTATCCTCCTCACGCGAAGATGGCTGTGTAGAATCTCGTGAACGCTTCCCGATCCAATCTTCAATATGTGTTGAATCTCCTGATATGTAATTCGCCTATTGTCTTGGATTAAATTTTTCACTGCTAGCACGTTTTCTTCGGTAACAGCCGTCAAAGGGCGACCGCTTCTTTCGTCATCCCCCAAAGTTGGTCGACCGCGCTTGAATTCGTTATACCAACGATACACGGTTGCCTTGGAAGGGCCTTCATCCATGAATGCCATTTGAAGTCTATCGTATGATTCATCCGGTTTCAGGCGACACTTGAAATCGTATAAAATCATAGCTCTAAAATGTTCCCGGCGCAGATCCATATTTCAGTGAGACACAATACTTTGAATTAACTCGCAAAAAATGTGGAGGGAAATTTTGAAATTGGAACTTACTTATTTTTACTTATAAATAATCATATTTTCGAAAAACATAATAACTGGCCAGTCTCCCATATATAAAAACTTTTTTTCGCAATACTTTCTGAGGGGCCTGGTATATGCAACCTCCAGCTTCGGTCTCGGGTGTTTCCCATTGCGCCCATATCTTGTTTGTCGACCGTCGCGAGACACGCAACTGCTAGTTATGATTTCGCTAATTTCAGTTGTAAAGTTTCAAGTTAGATAAATGTTTTAATGACTTTTATCCATAACTGTGCCTGCCTGTTTAATATATACGTTTTACTGTGCGTTGGACTTTTACTTTCGCTCGCCATCAACAACCTCCTCTTCAAGACGCGATAGAGCGGGCCACCCGCCTGCGTTTCCAAAATTCCATCTAATGTCACCCGGACTATCCTACAGCGAGAACTAAAAAATACGATTATTAATAACTTGCCATAAAAATTATAAATTGTAAAATAGCAGTTCTTCTCAAGTGATTTATCCTTGATTAGGTAATAATAGTAGGTAACTACTACGAATATACGGGATGGTTCTTTGTCAAGCCTTCCAAGATGGGACCAAGGACAACCGGTGAAAAGAATTTGGTAAGTACGACGGTTGAGCAGCTGTGCTCAGAACACGAAATGGTGGTCGCTTTGAACTGTTTTATCCGATCATGGTCAAGGTTACTAATGCTAATGCTTTAAGGTTAAACCGTGCTTGCCAAGGTTGGTGCGTGGATGGGTGACCATAATTACATACCGAGTTTCCTCCGTGCCTCACGTTGCACGCACGTTAAGCCGTTGTTCTCGGCTGTCATTTGTAGTTCTTTGTCAGTCGTTACTAGTAGTCAGAAGCCGAAAGTCTGACATCCAGTCTTACCAAGGGGTATCGTATTACCCAGTTACTGGGTTGTGAAGGTCAGGTAGGCAGTCGCTTCATGTAAAATACTGATACTCAGCTGCATCCGGTTAGACTGGTAGCCGATCCCAACAAAGTTTGGGAAAAGGCTAGGCAGATTATGATGGTCAAGGTTAGTAATTTATTTTCGATAACTTCTAGTAACTTTCCATTTACGTTTGTAATCAACATAGAGACAGAATATTAATTGTAATTGACTAAAAAAATAAATCAGCCTGTATAAATAAATCAGTGTCACTCTGCTACCTAGATCTCGAATATTATGTTTCATTATCGTCTGACGTGATTTATAAATAATACGTTACAAAACACACGTTATATACTGGTTCCTACGACGGTCATCAAGTTTTGACAAAAACAGTGTTATAAACGTCATATAGTCACGCAGAAATACTTTTAAAGTTGAGGTTTTTACCTACCATCTAGGCAAGTAGGTAGTACTCTAGCATATTACAGTAAACAGCTATTTATCTGTATAACATATCTAGCTAATACTGGGAAAACATAACAGGGAAAGATATGAATTAGGTAATAAAATAATATGCACAAGCGAGCATGATTAATTTGTGGTCAATGTTCATTCCTCTTTTAGACATTAGTACATATATACTATACATATAGGTATATTATGATACCGTGCTTAGTCCTAATGTGAAACAGGTTAAAGTTATTCATTCATCAAGGAATTTATTGTTTTCAAGTAAAATACTGATACTCAGCTGCACCCGGTTAGACTGGAAGCCGATCTCAACAAAGTTTGGGAAAAGGCATCGCATATTATTACATTCCCTAATTCATATCTTTCCCTGTTATGTTTTTCAAGGTTTTGCCCTTATCCTAACTTATTTGGGATGACCGCAGCATATATGCAGCAAGTTATCTTCTTCAATAATTCTCTATTACTCCTCATTTCAATACGCAGTCTCTTTCTAGCTACAGATAATTGCCGTTCACACAGTTCATCCATCGTTTCTTTGGTTTTTCCTGCTCTATGAGTCACACGGATTCAATCTCCTCAAAATGCATTTATTTATATGTTGCTTTCTCGCTTATTTAGTCAAGCTCTCGCTCTCTTATAAACTGCACTAAAATTCGGGTCTCACAATCAGGTAGAACAGGCAAAGCCTGGCTCCAGAACTGTTAGACTTAGATATCAAGTTTATCTGATGACCCAAGACATTGTCGTACCTATGTCAAATTTGTACATATACCTACCTTCTGTTCATAATGTACCCATTTCTCTTATAAATAATCTTGATTGATTGAGACAGTTTATACTACGGGTAAACAGTGGTCTTAGAGGTCATAAGAAACAAACATACAGTTAGGTATGTTATGTTATTATGTATGAAGAGGAATTTGCTTTACGCAGGGAAATCACAAGGTTCACTCGTGCTAAAGAAATCTATTGACGTAAATGTGTGCATTTCACCAAGAATTATGCGTGATTTAATTAGAATTTATAAGATAAGATTAGATTAGACTGCCGATTTTTATAATTAAATTGATTTAGTCCTTATGATAAGAACTTGATGAGCTAAAACTGGTTGAGTTATTCCTATAGTTATATAAATTTTTGTACAACTTATGTAGAGCCGCGGCGTAACTTCGTACAGATTTATGCCAAACTGTAGATTACGATTAGTTACGTTGATTGATACGCAAAGCGGTGAAAACACATAGTCTAGTAAGTAAACAATAATATAAATTCGCTTTAAAAATATTTTGAACGGCACACACAAATACATAAACAACAAAATACTTAATGCTACGCCCGAAAGCAAAATTGAACAGGTTACTTTAATGTACCGTAACATCGACATATGCGTGCATTAATTTAAGTTTCACAACATAGCCAGCCGTAATAATAAACGCAAAAAGAAAAAAAACCGAAACTTACTTGATTTATCTGTTAAGAAAAATCCAAAATCACATGTATATTATATCACATTGGTTCATGGTTAACGGTAAACCGTAGGAGCACGGTATTAGGTTCGTATGTGGTGGTGGCAAGACTCGTATAGTTCATGTGTCCGTACAATCGTTTGGTCGCCCGCAGACTGTCGGCGCGGTGTTGCCACGACTGTGGGACGGTATCACGATGATTAGCCACGTACCCTACTTGAATTAAAAATTGAGCGCTAAATTTAAGCACCCCCTGGCAGATATTTGAGCTTTTTGAAGGTCTAGGTAACGGTAAGGTCAATATGGTACGGTAGAGGATGGCTTTGCCAGCTGAGCTCTACGATTTTAATAAGAAGCTTATAAATACCGTTTGTAATTGTAGCATAGGGCACGACGACCACATATAGCCGTTTGCTCGAAACCTTAGAACATATATGCCTCTATAAAAATATGGGGAACTCAAAACAAATAGTAAACAAGGTAAATATCTTGTTTACAGTTGTTGTTATTGATATATGCCTCTACACATTTAGTGAAATAATTGTAAATCAGGTGCAAAGGAAACTGTAAACAAAACAGTTTAATAGAGAGTCCTCGTGAAACAATATTTCCTGCTAAATACGAGAAACAAAATAATCGCAAAGGTTAAATAACTCACAGTCAACTAATAATTTACCTAATTTCCATCAAGCGTTATTTGTATGTTTGAACACGTACGCCTAACTTTTCTTTGTGTGAATACCTGTGTAAATTGTGTTAGGAAGTTACCATGGCCTTAAAAGGATTTGGATTAAGCAAATATAATTCTCCGCCGGGTTTATGCCACGCTTATGTCTAATTAGGGTGCACTGGGGTTTGTAACATTCATTACGAGTGTATAAATTATTCAGAAGACAAGCTCGTTTAGAATAGAGGCATTTATGAAAGCTCTTACATTGGGTATATTAATTTGTGAATATATTTATTATGGCAACAATCTTCTGATTATCATTTACTCCAGTTGAAAAACGTCGCCATATCGACCAGTCTTGTGGTTTGCACGTCGAGCTGGTTGCTGTGGTATTGTTTTTCCGTTCTAGTGGGTAACCAACTCAATTTTCCGGTGAAATCCTCAAACACAACAATAATAAGACTTCTGTAACAAAACGCCACTATTTCTTAAATTTCCAACACTCAAGCGTTTTTTTTTACAAGCGCTGGTATTGCTGCACCTACCATGAATGCAAAAAATAGATGATGCATCTATTTCTATATTTAATGTTGATATTGTGTGCACTAAAAACACGTGGTCGTAAACGCAATATTCTAAATTCAAGTCCTACATACTGGTATCACTAGAGTCGTAATATTTATAACAGCTGTGTAAGCGTATCGAGCGCGATAATGTTTTGCAATAAATACTTAACATGCAGCTTACGTCACGAGTCGCAATGACCGTGTTGGATACCGGGTCAGGACTGGCATCTTGACTCACGATGGTTCCTTTCCCTTAATAGGCATTATGTGGCTGTGAAGGTGACCGTGTGGGGAAGGATAATGGTCAGGCGCACTCAATCAGAGTTGATCTTTGCCTACGCGCCACCTCTATCCATCTTGTTCTTTAGTTATGATCCGACATCCGACTGCAGTTGCGCTGTATCTATTCTTATGCAATTTGTGAATATGGTGCTCTAAATAAGATACCTACTATTATTGCTAAACGTACCTGCTATTTCCATTTTTGTCTTTCCTGTTGTTGATGTCGGTTATGACGATACCTAACACTGCTTAATCACCTATTTTTTTGGAGCATATTAACAACGTTAATAGCTTAGCTAGTTAGTGATTGCAAATTAAGGTCTCTAGCTGCATGTAGGTGACGTAAAATATTCAGGTTTGGGAAAAGTGCTAATGACGTCACTACTAAAAAAACGGCTTATCTCACCGCATAATGGAAATGGTTTTGTTGACTTTGGCGGGAGAAGAGAAATGAGTTGGATTTTTTTGAGTGCCTAATTTTAGCCCATTTTTAGTTACCTTTATCAATAAATTAGTCTACGATGCGCGACGGTCATTAGCTGTTTTGCTAGTAACGTGTTTTTCTAGCATCGTAATACATAACATAAAATTACGATCGATCCTTTAATCCCCGAAGGGAACGGCAGAGGTGTACCTAATACTACACCCACATTCTAGTAGTTACGTTTAAGTCCCATGTAACAGGGGGTGAGCCTATTGCCATCTACCGGACACAAATCCTGGCTGCAGCAAGGAAAACCTGCTCAGGTGGAGATTCATTAATGACTCTTCCCTGGAGTGTAAGTGTGGTGCTGTTCCACAAACGATGGGGCACCTAATATCGTGTCCTGTTGTTAATGTTTGTTTATTACAGGAACTGATGGACGCTACTAAACTGGCGAAACTAGTGGCTCAGTTCTGGGTCGACATAATTTAGATTGATGGCAATCAATCTAAATTAAATTCTTTTTAGCGTGACGATGGCGTCACGCTAAAAAGAAGATCTTGAAACTACTCCACCACTTACCTACATTCAGAAAAAACCTCAATCTTGTTTATTCTAACTACATTCCAGAGCCAAAGTTCTGCGTCTGATGCATTTCCAAAGCAAAGTTTGTTGCAAACTGCGGGGAAATATCTAAAAGGGAAATATCTAAACTTCATGATTTATCTATTACCTGATGTGCTTAGACCGGGCCGGGGAACTCGGTATATTTGTTGTATGATTGATACGATTTTCTAGAACTGCATTGTCAAGTTTACCTTGTTGTTATTGTTTTATTTTGATACCTTTTTAATTACCTAAGAACTTAAAATGACTTGTAATATCATTAAAACTATTTTTATTTTTTTGTATGTTGTACGCGGAAAATATTAACCAAAGCCTCCAGCAGTCCACTGCTGGACGAAAGCCTCTTCAATTACTCGTCATTCGACTCGATTCGTGGCAACTCACATCGAGCACCAGCCTACCTGCGAAGAACGTCGCCCCGCCAAGCCTGAAAGCGTCCCATCTCAGATACTCAGTTGCTGTTTGCCGATTCGCATTCTCCATTCAAGAACACGTCTAGCGCAGCAGTCATCGCTTCTAAAGGAGATAAAGTTGGCAAATTGCCACTTCAGTTGGCTTATACTGTGAAATTTGTTAACAGTTTAGGTTCTCTGCTGTATCACCTTACCTCACCTCACCTCAGAGTAATTCAAAGCATAGCTCGATAATGAAGCTTGAATAAACGTTTACGTGGCATAAACTAAATCATTGTAAACTGAAAATGCCGTTAGCATTGAAAAATCCCGCAGCAGTACCTTTTTAAGCTTCGGCTAAGCCTACAAGGAAAATACGAGACGATCAACAACATTCTTTGTCACCTCATATTCTGCAGAATATTCAATTCTTGTGGTATATGTAGGATTTACTCATTCGTTATACCATTAAAATTTGTAGTAGCCAATGACTGGATAAATATATTTGTCACAATTTCGTTATAAAACTGGATGCCTACTAAATTAACCAATTTTGGTATTAGATTACATTTTTGCGGAGCATGCCACTATGAGTATGTCAGTGACTATTATACTACTTCATTGAAAAATATATGCACTTAACTACCAACCGCGTAGTCTGACTGCCTCGTACGTCCAGTTCTGACAGCTGAGGTCCTTGGTACGAAATGTGGGTGTACTATTAGCTATACCAGTGCCTAAACTTTCGTGGATTTTAGGCGTGATATTATATTTATGAATGTTATATCTACCTACATCGGTATCCAAGTATTATCTGTTCCCAACAAGGCATGTTGGGTCGGATTCGAGGCTCACAGTCTTCGAACAGACTTCATCGGATGCAGCTGAATACCAGTATTTGCAGCATGCAGGCCCACAATCCAGCTACTTAAAAACAAGACGCCACTGACCATCGGTACCTTTAACCACATACCGTACAATATTCCACTAACCTTGTGTACATTCGTAAATTAGTTCGTGGAAGTTATGTCTACCATTTAACATCTGCCTAAATGTGTTATTAAGTGGCAATTGTCATTTATTAAATAGTCACGAGTTTAGCCGAGGACAGCCGTCGCCATCAATGTACAATGAACTGAGGTTAACCGATAATTAGGAAACCATTCAGCGAACACAATTGCCCTTCAGTAAACTGGAAGTTAGCAGCTATCGTCTATTTACTGATTTTGTCGTTCAGGCAACTGCGCATTAATGGTGACGATTCGAAATTGACAGTGCCATTATGTCGAAATAGTGGTTTTGAAGTTCGAGTCTTACCACTGATGTGAGGTTTTCTGTACAAGTTTGGCTGAATAAAATAGATGTGGTATGTTATTTATTCATCTTACCTATAACAAAACGAGAGTGCTCTGTGCTTAGGAGAGCACGGTTCATTGTTACAGGATTTAATCTATGGCAGTCGTAAGGGAAGGAGCTCGTGGTCGTGGCTAAATAATATCAGCCGCTCGGGTCGATCTTGAGGTTAACCTGCGCTTGTCTAAGTTGGTCCGTGGATGGTTGCCTGCCCATTACGTACCAAGTTTTCTCCCTGCCCGGGAAAGAACGTTAAGCCGTTGGTCCCGGCTGTCCTTTGTAGATCTTTGACAGTCGTTACAGGTAGTCTGAGGCCCAAAAGTCCGACAACCTCTCTTACCAAGGGGTAATACCCAGTACTAACTGGGTTTTGGAGATCAGCTTGGTAGTCGCTCCATCTAAAATACTGGTATCCAGCTGTATCCGGTTAGTCTGGAAGCCCCAACATATTTGGGAAAAGGCTATGCAGATGATGAGTCGTAAGGGTAGTCGAAAATCTGTCAACTGCCACACAATATTGATATCCAGCAATTTTGCTGTGGAGCTGAAATGGTAGCTCTATATAAAATATTGATACTTAGTTGCATCTGTTCAAACTAGTATAGCCAGCCCAACAACAGTTAACAGCAACCTTCGTAACTGTCGTTCCAATAATTCGGTGAATTGCTTATACATTCCGATCACGGTTAAACTGTGTATTTTAACCAATAACAACCATCCATTTTGTCCTTTTTGATGACCTTTGGTTCTCCGAATTAAACAATAGTTAAACGAACATGTATCATGTAACCTTTTTTGACAAAGTTTCATGATTTTACCTACTAATGACAAAGGTTATTTCTATTCTGGATTTTGAGTCGATTGCCAGTAATTATAACAATATGTAATCCGAAATAAACGCTCCAAAGTTCTATGAGTTGACAGAAGTCTCGATGTTTTGACACGTCGCCATTTTACCTGTAAAAAATAGAGGGAGACGGTAGAATATTCTTAAAAAGGTAATGTAGCTAAAGTGTGCAATATAACATTTTAGGTTGGACATATTTGTGCTAACCAACATCACCCTAACTGGTTCCTGATAGCAATAAATAATAATAAAATTCCTTTAGTGTATCCACTTTATAGTGCGAAATACCTTTCTTCTTAGTAATTCGCTCGAAGTCAAGATATCAACAGTCATAAAATTGTTATTGATAACAGTGCAGGATTCGTAGATTACGTCATTTGCGAACCGGTCGCTTGACCCATTGCCTTCATCTTTATTATACATATTGTAGATGTAGAGGACTTGATTGTCTGCATGTCTCGTTGAGCTATAAATTTGAAAGATAACGAACCTAGACGTTTCAAAGGAGTTTTGTTGTCATAATCTTTAACCTTTGGTCTGCTGGACTGCAGGATTAAAGGTTCATTCCTGCGACATTCTTACTTCAATAATTATCATCACCAATGACAGGGTTATGGGATGAAATAAGATAGTAAAGGCCATTTTCACTTGTTTTGCGTTAATCTTGACCTGATCTAAGACGACACGGTTGGCGCAGTGGCTGAGCGATCGACTGCTGCGCTGCGTGTCGCGGGTTCGATCCCCGCACGGAACTAATAATTGTATGGCCTACAGATAGTTGTTCCGGGTCTGGCTGTTTGTGTGAGTTTAAATGTTTGTAAACGCACCCACGATACAGGAGAAAGTCCTTGTGTGGGGAACCTTATTAAGAAAAAAAACAAAAATCTTCCTAACAAGTTTTTTAATGGCAGCGTACCTGTCATGCCTTTGGTCTTTGTTTCTACTGTAGTGGCCCCATTGTGGTATTTCGTCTAGTTAGTCCATCTGCCGTGCCACATTTAGACCAGAGTCAATGGCCGTAAATCTGAATTGTCTGAAATTGTAATCGCGCTAGGAGCAAAGTTATTGACCAATTTGCTTGTTATTTTTCTTCTTAGCCAGATATATTTCTGAAGTGGGTTCGCAATATACCTAGTATAGAATGGTTCCGTATGGTATAACTCTTTGCCCACGATTTACACCTTCAAGTGACATGCGTCTTGTGACGACGAAAACAAATGAAATATTTTTTCAGTGAGAGCATTTTACTAGCAACAGATACCCACAAAGCGACGATGACGGACGGAAACAGGTGAAATACGCGCGTATGCCTAAAGTAAGTCGTGTCGGAAATCGCATCACCCGAAGCCGTTAGATGTCTTGTGGGCTTGTAGGCCTAATAAACCCATTTAGATAACTAAATCATCAGACAGTAGAACAAACATAAAGTTGATTTGAAACACTATGTCTTTTTCTTCTTCAACCCTTTGCCACCCAATGCTGAGTGTAGGTCTCTTCCAAATCTCTCCACTTTTGGCGGTTATGTGTCATGGCTATCCAGTTTCTTCCGGCCACTTTAATGAGATCGTATGTCCACCTAGTCGGTTGTCTTCCCACATTCCTCCGTCCCGTCCGTGGTCTCCACTCCAGCATTTTCTTACCCCATCTTCCATCCAGTGTACGGCATATATGGCCTCCCCACTTCCACTTTCTTTTTGCTATCACTTCCGCTATGTCCGTGAGTCTCGTTCGTCTCCGTATTTCGGTATTTCTCACCCGGTATTTCAACACTCTGTAAATATACTCTTAATTAAAATGTAACTGGAAAAAGACTGTTTAGATGGTGAAGATTCTTGGTCATTATAATTCGGCTGTTATAGGTAGAGGAGAATGACGATGATTTTTATTTGAATGCAAAATAAAGAGTATTTGAAGCAGATCATCCAGGGAAGCACTAGTAGTAATTCAACGATAGGTCCCTATTTCTCTTGACAAACAGCTTAGCTCAGTGCCCATTTGTAGTGTATGAGCGCCACTATAATTACAGGCAGGAAGAGACATCTTAGCTTTGTGTTAGGGCCAGTTTCCACCGAGCAGAACCAAAATTGATCGTATTGCCCCAAGGGTTACTTGGGGCAATGCAGGCGTGAATGGCAGAGGTGTTCCTAATAGTACATCCATATTTCACCAGTTATGTGTAAGTCCCAAATAACAGGGGACGACCCTAATAGCATCAACCGGACACAAGTCCAGACTCCGTGGCTGCTACTGAGAAATCCCTGATGGAAAAACCCAATTAGAATTTGGCCGAACCTGGATTCGAACCCAGGATCTCATGCTCAGGAATCGTGATTCCCACCACAAGACCAACGAGGTAGTCACTTTTTTGAAGTCACTGATTAAAAAGACTATCTCAGATTGCATTAAGAATAAAATTCGAGGTTGCCGGAGCGCCCAATAACGAACGCGATTTTACCGTCTTGCCACTTTGTCACTCAACATGGAATAAAAAATCTCAGTCGCATTAATGTACACAGATGTATAGTTTCATTACCTGCATACCTTAGAACAGAAACAGTAATAACACGTTTCCTTTCTGCTCAACTAAGTAGGAAAATACTAATTAAAGTCTCGACATAACCACGTGTTATTAGTTCAATACGTACCTACGTTTGCTTCGTAACGTGAGGAGACCATACAAAGCGAGTACCTAGTAAGCAAATATTTTATATATTCTACTAGCTGTCCCGCGCAACTTCGTCTGCGTCACATTTTCCCCGTTTTCGCAATACTTTTCATTGCTGCTCCGCTCCTATACAGCGCCATCTATTGAATACTTACTCAATCCAGTCAACAGATACCGCCATCTGATAGAATCGTTTGGAAATAATTGTTACTTAATTTGCAATAAAATAATATTGCGACTATAAATTGAGATGTAAGCTATCCTATCTTTCAACTTGGATCAAACTACACACGGTGTGCAAATTTGATTAAAATCGCTTAAGTAGTTTAGGAGTTCATCCCCGACAAACAACGTGACACGTAATTTATATACAAGACACTTACTAAAATAATCAGTAATGTCTCTCTCTCACTCTCACGACTCAGCATTGGATGGTTTTTATGTAAATCCGTCTTATGTTAGTGCTGAAATAAAAGAAGTGTAACTTTCCAAGTAAGTACCTACTTATCCACTTTCTCTTGGGTGTGTTTCGTTACCCACAGATCAAGAACAAATAACGTAACCAATGAGTTAAAGTGAAGATAGAGAAGTTAGGCCTTAGCCCTTTCGCACATGCGGCTTCCCTGGTAGCTCATAAACGACACAAATGAGTCTCTAACTATTCTCAATCTTATATTTTTTTCCATTCTTTTGAATCAGATGTTTTACAATCGTTTTTAAATCATTATACCTTTTCTTTAGAATAGTTACAGCTCGGATGACAACTTTTGTGTCACTTGTTTAATCTAGTGTTTTTGTAAATATTCTCTTTTTATTATTTACCGATTGCTTGTAAATGTGTGGACATTGTAGGCCTTATAGATTCATAGATTCTTGGTAACTTTTTATTTCGTTCTACGTTTTGTAGTAAGCAACGACTTATTGTCGGGCCTACGATTGGCCACAAGACAAGACATTGGGTCACAAGTTTTACAGTATTTCTGTTACGCTGTAACAGAAATACTGTAAAACCAAATGATTTTAACAGAGTAACCATGAAGTTTCTTGGCTGTTCTTCTCCATAGGAAACGACCAACCCGAACCGAGCACCTTTTTGTCGACGTTTTATAAGTGCCCGTAGGCATATTCCTATGTAAAATAAAAATATTTTGATTTTGTTTTAGATTTTGACGGCACTTTACCTTATTACAAGCGTAACTTTAAAGTGTCATAACTTTCTCATTTAGTTCTACAGCTATCTTAAGGTATTTTTCACACTGTTGCTTCTTCTTATTTAAATTATTAAACGTAATCATTCAGCATCATGAATTGTTTTTACAAAGTTGCCTTAATATTCATCTTTTGGATTGTGATTGCAAATGTGTGACGCAATTTCCGCTCTTTATTTGTTTCATTTTATGACTGATAAAAAAAAAGACTTTATAGGCACCGTAGAGCAAATACATCGTTCCATATATTTGGATGCAGCTAAAGGTATTCGTATACCCACTGGTCAGACCGGTTTTAACAGGTTTAGTGAAAATCTGATGCGTTCATCAACTGTTTGCGACACACCACTGAGTCAACAAACTAATATGTAGGACTTATGGCCTTGAGTCACTAGAACCTTAATTTTCTGTAGAGTGCAGTTAACTGCGTTTAAAGTAGGTAAACAATGGATGATAGATTATTTACTTAAGTTAGAAATAGTAGTTACTAAACTGTAGGTACACAGTACAGTTACTTGTGTTTTAAAATGTGAAGTTTTGCCTCATCTGCCTAGCGTTGTCCCAACTATGTTGGTGTATAACCGGATGCAGCAGGATACCAGTATTATACATGGATCGGCTGCCTCTCTTACCTCCACAACCCAGTTTGTACTGGGAAAAACAATACCCATGTAATACAAGACTCAGGCCCAGGCGTAACCCACGCCGTACCAATGTATCCGGCTACAAACGGCTGTTGGCCTACCTACTAGCACAGCACCAAACGCCACAAACTCTAACGGACCCCAAACAACTAGAAGACACCGTAACAAAACTATCTGAATTTATAATCGAAGCCTACCACGCCTGCTGCAAGCTAAGAGATCCAAACACCAACAGCAAGGGTAAGTCCTGGTGGAATGCGGAATTTAGTAAGCAAAACCATGCGCAAAAAATTCAACAGAGCAAAAAACTCCAGACTACCAGAAGACTGGGACTCGTACAAGAAAACACAATACACCTTCAAAAAACTAGTCAGGAATGCCTGGCGGAAATTCTGCGAAGAATTGAATCGAACAGCGAAGCCGCGCGTATAAGAAAGATCCTATCTACTGATCAGGATCGCACCCTCGGGTCGCTGAAAACCTCAGACAACACCTTTACCAAGTCGGACCACGAAACAAGTAAAGTCCTGTTGGAAACCCAC
This sequence comes from Cerastis rubricosa, assembly GCA_949152445.1. Classification (NCBI taxonomy): domain Eukaryota; kingdom Metazoa; phylum Arthropoda; class Insecta; order Lepidoptera; family Noctuidae; genus Cerastis; species Cerastis rubricosa. The sequence goes on along the minus strand of OX424523.1, from coordinate 16,469,181 downwards.
TTCCCAGACTGCAATCTCTCTGAGGACAGAACCTGTGCAAGTGAGCCAAGGCACATACCAAATGACCAAGACTGAGCCAGAGCCCTCACCATAGTAACTGCAGAGATATTAAAATGGCAATAAAGACTTTCAAACCATATAAATTCGTAGGCTTAGACGAAATCTTCTTCAGCCTTGCTACAATGGGGAGTAGACGTCCTAACGCCATGGCTGACCGTCATCTTCCAAGCCTGTATAGCACAAAAATACATACCACTTGCATGGCGAAAGGTGAAAGTCATTTTCATCCCCAAATCAGGCAAACCCGATTACACACAACCCAAGGCGTACAGACCAATAAGCCTGACATCTTTCCTACTGAAAACTCTCGACAGAGTCTGTGATCGACATATTCGGGACGGACGTCATCGCGGCAGCGGCCACTTCACAAACAACAACACGCGTATTCCACTGAATCTGCACTGCATAGTGTGATCTCCAAGATAAAATGTGCAGTGGACCACAAACATGCTCCCACTGAGGGCCGTACAAGTTACGGTAAACGACACCACTAGAGCCATGGTAACGAAGGGCTGTCCCCAAGGTGGTGTCCTTTCACCGCTACTATGGAACCTCATAGTAGACAGCCTCATCAAACGTTTCACTAGTAGAAGTTATTACACGGTGGGCTATGCTGATGATGTGACCATAATAATAAATGGAACACACGAAAACACACTATGCAACCTTATGCGCCAAACCTTGAGGATAGTAGAAGACTGGTGCAAGGAATACAAACTAGCAGTGAACCCTACCAATACCGAACTCGTCCTCTTCACAAAGAAAATTAAGCTGGCAACGTTACAGTTACCAAGCTTCTTTGGGACCACACTAAGCCTATCGACTGAAACCAAATACCTGAGTATTTTTTTGGACAAACAGCTGAACTGGGCGAAACACACTGATTACATCACCACAAAAGCCAGTATAGCCCTATGGCAATGTAAGAGACTACTCGGGAGAAATTGGGGCATAAGCCCCAAAATAACCTACTGGCAATACACCACAGTTATCCGACCAATCATCACATACGGCTCTTTTTAGTTTGGTGGCCCAGGACCAATCTAAATACGACACAAAAGGATCGTGTGACTACTCAGGTACAAAAGAGCTAAGAATCTACACTGATGGATCAAAAACTGACAACGGGACAGGTTTCGGGGTGTTCTCCGACGATCTAAACATAAAAATATCCAAACCACTTGGAATGCTCCACTCTGTTTACCAAGCAGAGTGTGTAGGTATTATCCAAGCGGCACACGCTATAGAGGCCAGAGAGGTTACGAATACCAATATTCGAATACTTTCCGACAGTGCCTCAGTTCTCCAATCCCTAAACAGTAATCAGATCACGTCGAGACTAATACTGGAATGCTTCAATGCCCTAGAACGAATCACGGTACTAAACCACAAAACTGTAACACTACAATGAATCAGAGGTCACAGTGGATCCCTGGGGAACGATGCGGTGGATGAACTTGCCAGAAGAGGATCCAGCACAAAACCCTAGGAAAAACATATCTTTCACTTACACCTGAGAGCTTAGACAAAGTGACAATCGAATTGATAACGATGATGGAAAATTGTTCTTGTTCATCCCGTTATTTAAATTTTTATGAATGGCATCTCGCACGTCAACCTAGGAGGTTGTCGTCTGCTTAACCGGACTATCCTGTGGGTGCCTTAAGAGTAAGGCCTCCAGCCAGGGCATAAAAACTTACAAACTAAGCGACTATACGCTGAGGGCACCCCCTGTGGGGTACGAGCCTCGGCTCAGGGCGTCGCTGGGGGAGGACTGCATGGGGACAGGCTGGATCTGAATGATATCATTATTTAGGGGCTGATTTAAAACTACTGGCACAGCATCACGGGCTGGCTCGAGCGAGGGTCGGGGAGGGCATGGACCAGGACGTCGCGACGGACGTCGACGGCGAGGTCGGAAAGACGGCGGTTTGTGTCTGAACTTTTTAAGAGTGCTAGTCTCTTTGCTACTCTCCTGGAGGAGGGTGATAGCATCATCGGGAGTGACGAGGGTATGCCGAGGACGGCGTACTGTACTAATGCGCGAGGGTTCGTAACGGGCGGCCGCTGCGATCAGGGGATTACGGTGTTTACTGGCGTTATCGAAGAAACGCTTCGAAAGACGTTTCATAAACTGAAGGACGGTGGACATTCTAAGGTCTACGTGTAGACGGTCGTTACGGACATAAAAAGGGGCTCCCGTGACTCTACGTAAGAACCGGTTCTGCAAGGTTTGCATCCTATGGATGTATTTAGGCTTGGTGTGAGCGTACACGACGCAAGCGTACGTCATAATGGGGCGGATCACCGCGGAATAAAGGCGCAACTTGCACTTGAGTGACAATTTGCTTTTTGCCGAGATCATGAAATGAAGCCTACCCATAGCAAAGGCAGCTCGGTCGCGAGCTGCTTTGATGTGCGCCACGAAAGACAGGTGGTTGTCAAGTAAGACTCCTAAGTACTTGGCTTGCTTCTCCCAAGGGATAGGCTTACCATACATAGTGATCGGGCTGAGCGCGAGTGGCTTATTTTTACGCGGTTTAAAGAAAAGAACTGCCTGACTCTTGTCGGGGTTCACCTCGATTCTCCATTTCCGGAACCAAGCGCCTAGGACGTTGGCTGAGGTTTGGAGGGTGCTGTAAATAGCGTCGTGACTATAGCCAGTGTAATAGATGGCCGTGTCGTCCGCGAACAGAGCTAGCTGTGCCTTCTTGCTCTTGGGGATGTCACTGGTGAACAGAGTAAAGATAAGGGGAGAGAGCGGGGAGCCCTGAGGGACTCCGGCTCTAATGGGGTGGGGGGAAGACAGTGCCTTCCCGATGCGATAGCGGAAGGTGCGATCCGACAAAAAGTCTCGTAAGATGAGCACGAGACGGTCCGGCACTCCCAGTTTGTACAGCTTATATAATAAGCCGTTGTGCCAGACTTTGTCGAATGCCTTTGCTATGTCGAAAAACAACACACCCGTCATCGCTCCACGCTGGAAGCCAGCGCTCAAGTGTTCTACGATGCGGTGGGCCTGTTGAATGCAAGAGTGCCCGGTCCTGAAGCCGAAATGTTCGTTGGGGATGAGACTCTTAGCCTCGGCGAAGTCTTTGAGTCGCTTATACATAAGTCTCTCGTAGATTTTACCGAGTGCATTCAGGAGACTGATAGGTCTGTAGCTCGAAGGCTCAGACTTGGGTTTGCCTGGCTTGGCGAAACCGATGACAGTGGCCTCTTTCCATATTTGGGGAAACGCGTTGTTGCTCAGGGCGCCATTGAAGATGGCCGCCATTAACACGACGAGCTGAGCGGGGAGGAGTTTGAACACCATATTGGTGATTCCGTCGGCGCCGGGTGCTTTCCGCGGTTGAAGTTTGTTAATGATGTCTTGCACTTCGTCAGCTGTGATCGGAGGCAGAGGATCATCAGGGTCTTCTTCGGGGGGCAGGGCGGTTCTACGTTCGACGAATGCGTTCGTTGTCTACTGGTTGAGAGCTGGGGTAGCACTGGGACTCCAGGCTGTCGGCTAGGCATTCGGCCTTCTCAGAGTCGTCGAATGCGACGCTCTTATCGGGTCGGGTGAGGGGAGGCATCGAAGCCTCTTCGGTGGAGCGCAACTTGCGTTGCAGCTGCCAGAAGGCTAGGTGGGTAGGCTCGAGTTCGCTTAGCGTTTTTTCCCATTGATTATTACGAAACTCACTGGTGCGATCCTTTACAGCACGCTGTAAATTACGCATGTGGGCTTTGTTTGCCTCGCAGGGAAAGCTGCTGTAGGCACGGATGGCCGCGTTCTTTTCGTTTATCAGTTCACGTACGTCAGCGGGTAGTATCCAGCGTTGATCGCTCATTGCTGGGACTTGCCGTGAGCAGTCCTTCAGTACGGATTGCACGTGTTCTGTAAACGAGTTGATGGCGGACGTCGTGTCTGCGACTGAGACTATGTGGTCGGGAATGGCCTCTAGGTGAGGCGATTTCAGCTTTTCGCTGACTTTCCTCCAGTCGGTTATCACTTGGGTCGGCGGGGGCTGGCTGGGGTCAGAAGGACCCGAGCGAGGAACTAAGTGCATGAGCACTGGTCGATGATCTGAGTTAAGCTCATGTAAAGTCTCGATGGAATGCAACTTAAGGTTGACATTCTTGAGTAGCGCTATGTCGAGAACGTCCGAACGTTGGTCGGGGTCGTGGGGATAGTGGGTGTGCTGCATAGGAGCGATGGGATCGAAGTTGAGGGACTCGCCCAGGTTATACAAGTGACGTCCTCTGGCAGAGGTCGTCGTGCTGTTCCAGGCGGGGTGTTTGGCGTTGAGGTCGCCCGCTATGATAACGGAGTCTTGTTCATCCCGTTGCATGTCTTGGTAGAAATAGGCAAGGCGTTGAAGCGATTCTCATTTGTCTTTGTCATTTTTATAGCGATTTGTGAAATGTGAATGAATGAATGCACTTTCGGCCACAAGGTCATGTGTGTTGTTTTTCTCAAACCTAGGTATTGTTTGTATAAGTACCAAGTTTAATCACAGAGTTTAGTCAGCTTTTTACTAAAATAAAATCATGTTGTTAACCTTCTTTAGAGCAATATTTTGTATCGTAGTCGCTGTGTATCAGCAGCGTTTATGCAGAGTACAGGATCCACACGTATACAAAAGGGGGAACAAAGAAATAATTCGAAAGAAGAACACACAGTTTATATATTTCAATCAAATCTATTCCAATGTTATCATAAAACATCCTAGTTTATCTAAAATATAAAATAGATGTAACTAAAGAACACATTATCAAATATAATCAGTCATTCGATCACTCAACATTTAATCTACCTATATTTTAATTAGTAATATTAAATATCATAGTAATACAACATTGGAATGCATGATGATACCTTTAAAAATACAGTTAAGTTATTGAATAAAAAATACTAAGGCAGTATATTCGAGCTAAGTGTAAAAAAATAAGAACGTATGTCAATACGTTGTAGTTGGCCCAATACACAATGGCTGATATTGGTGATCTATTTCATTCTGCGTTCAAATCATATCAGTGATATCCAAGGAACTTAAATACTAATATAAGTTATTTCGTGATATCTTCCTTTTTTAAACAGCATTTTTGATCATATTTATTTTTTTAATACATTTTAAAACTAGAGAGTGCATTTGAGAATTAAAACGAAATTGTTTATGGCACTGTTTTCCTTTTTAGGCAGATTGGCGTAAGTGCCAGCCTCATTTTTTCAAGAAGGCTTATCCTGAAGGCTTTTGGATCCCCATAGACTTAAAATGTGCCTACTGACTGCCCAGGGAAAATTCGTTGCTAGGAGATTAACGGTGTTCATCACACCGCGGCAACACCTCTTGTTCAATACTTTGTAACACAAAATATTTGGTCGCTGTATGCAGTACGAACTACTTACTTCCTTACTCGATCTAAATAAACTTATCACTAAAACACTCAAATTAAACTAGGAAATGCAAAATTTCAATATCGTCACGTTGCAAATAAGACTTAAGTTTGATCATTTAAAAATAGTCGTTCACTTTGTTCGTAAGTTACTTCGAGGTCATGTAATAATCTTATTTCTAATGTTAATTAATACTGCTACACAATATAATTAAACAGTAAAGTTTAAAACTATAACGAATTTTAACAAAAACAAGTCTTCGAAGTTTTCGGGCAGTAAAGTTCCATAGAAACAATAATAGATATTTCTACATTAAAGTTAATATTACTGGACAATTACTGTTGCTAGGACACTCAACAAATGGACTTATTACCATATAAAATAGTTCACTCTGCTCTTAATAATTGAATATGGGGCGTTTGCATTTACGGCGGTTTTTTATTATAGCTAATATTCTGTCATATTATATTATTTTCAGGCATTTTCTTTTAAGTTATTCCCTATTTCGAATCCCATAATTTTAAACTTCTTGTCGTTTTGATATTCGTACAGTAAAACAGCAAAAGTAAAAACTGCTAATCCCACCCTAACGGCATGCAAGAAATATCACAAATGATAGCATGTAAAAGAAAATAAGCACCTTTCGTAAGGTTTACTTAATCTTTCCCAAATATAAAGACTTTGGATACTCACTTATGAACCTATAGTACCAAAACTGATCCGACTCAAAAGTGACAGTTATGTAATCATGAAAGTATTCGAGTTGAGATCACTGAAACTAAATTACAAACTTATAACACAAATGTGCCTAAACCACCCGGAAAGCACCATCGATATAATAAAATACGTATATGTCAGCCCTATGCATTGTTAGCAGATAAGGCTAGTGTTTCACTGTCATAGCATAATACTTTTACCGTTGTGTTGATGTGAATTGCTCTATGCGATGTGTACGCTGCTCAAAAAGTTTCATAGTTCCATCCTTTGGTGAGTTCAGCATAAGATTATAACGAACTGAGCGAGTATGAATAAATTATCACGTGTCTAAATTAGTTATAAGTACTTGCATCCAATTTTTTCTCGTACAGAAGCCTTATTTTCTCCGGAGAAATCAGTTCCCCGGTTACTTTCCTTAATTACCTAGCTACTTACTAAAATTAACAAAAATATTAATATGTACCATACGCTAAAGTAAATTTTCGTGTATTTTCTAAGAGTTAACACATGAATACTATCAGTATTCGAATGAAGCAACGACGTGGGTTCGTTGTCACACGACAATGTCAATCGTGTCGGATTAGAGGATTTTCCGGCACGACCTTGTGTTGTAGAAACCAATGTCTACGCATTTATACGGACTTAAACTCTTAATCCCGTGAAATGACTCTAAACTAGGCATAAAAGCCAACTTTTTAAACAGCGTACACAGTATCTACTAAACATTATAGCAACGTGTGTTTATTGACTAAGATCTTTCTTCTAGTGAAGCGTAGAGGGATGAGCCGACGTTTCTTCTTGGCACCCAATTGCAGGAGCAGGTTCTTGGCCTCGGCGAGTGTAGCTGCATCAGCGCTGTCCTCCACACCAGAGATGAACCCGCTCTCAGGCCGCGACAGCGCGGGCGTGTTGCCAGGCAGAAGCGAGAACCATCGGTCTATCTTTGCAGATGAAGACAACTATTGTATAACAAAAAAACATTACAATTACACAAGTTATCATTACAATTTACATGTCCACAATACAAGTAAATGCATCGCTGTAGTCTTCTGCATTGTTAGGACGCTGTTGAAAATTCGCTAGGCACGATCGCACTGTTCCGCCATTGTTTGTGTTAGTAATCAAAGTATGATATAATTTTTAACACATAGGTCATGAGCATGTACGCTGTATTTATTTAATAGCAGTCAATATGTAACCATGGTTCCCCTTAAAACACTTATTTAAATGGGCTTTTGGGTCTCTATTTTGTATCCAAACGACAAAAAATTATGAGACGCTCACACTCAGTTTTTCCTTATAGGGAAAACTTTTCCTGATGTATACTTAAGTAAAAGTATACAATATGTTGAAGCGCAGTAAGGTTTGGCAACAAAAATATTGTAGCCAAACCTTACAGCGGCGAAAACTTGGATCGTATATTTTTAAATTTTGTTTTCTTACGTAAGAACATGTGAAGTTTTTGTGAGCACCTGCCTGCTTAAGTGTGAAGTTTTCTTTCGTGTACCAACTCATTACTAGACAAAGCATTCGTTTTAGGAGAAAAATATACCAAGTACAAACATTGCTAACATTATTTTGTATTTTCTAGGTCTAGTATTATCTCTTTTGTCTAGCCCAGAACCCACGCCACCTGTAGGCTTGTAATGTAGCACAAAATATTGGATCAAATATTTGCTAAGCGTTACGATCTCAAGAAGGATGCTTGTCATATTTCTCTTTATTATGCTCACTTTATATTAGAAAAAAGTTGAGAAAGAAAATATTCACTCGTGTTATCTTTGAAAGTTGCACGTGGAGACTCACTGATAAGTATTAGGTCACAGATGAGTAGCTCCTCCATTTATAGGTTAGTTATGCAACCACGCTTTCCAGTGAAATTAAAATGGTTAATATTGAAATAATAAAAAAAATGAAGCTAAAATAAAAATGTTACTTATAGAATTCAGGATTTAATTTCTTTAAAAATCTTTTTGGCTAGTACCTATTGAGTGCAATAGGTACTAGCCGAAAAGATTTTTAAATAAATTAAATTCTCGAATTTAATTAACGTTGAAAAAATCGACTCTCAGTGTAGTGTCGATTTTTTCAACGTTAGGGAACTTTAATCAGAATAAATATCAGGTTTTGATTTTTGACACAAATCTTGTACCAAACTGTGAACCTGCCGTATTTATTCTCCAGATATATGTTATCAGACGATTAAAAAAACCTTTTAAAAGCTGTTCATTCTATAATTTTGAAAAGAAGCATTTTCATTGCAAACAAAAATAACAAATCATATAATCAAATTAGTTTTAGAATTAGCACTTCTGCGTTTAATAATTCGAAAAGACGTCTGTGTAGTGGCGCAGTCGCTTCCATCTACCGATATTACAAACTAATTTCCACTAGATTGGCATAACTTCAACTAGCAAGTGTACAATGGAACCATCATTCATCGAGCTCTCGTCTTCAAACCCGTCGTCGACAGCAGGAAATGAGAGCTCCGTCAACCATCTAGACAACGACTTTAAGTTTTATTCATGAATTTCAGCTTGTTTTGTTGAATTAAGAAGTCGAATTGAATGGTTATAACTAATATATCTTGTTGTCGTGTAACTGCATGAAAAGATTCCGTTTATTCCCACTAGTTCGATTCATTAGGTCGATCGTCGAACTAGTGAGATTTTTTTTTCTCATTTGTTCGACCGACGAACTAGTGAGAATTTTTTTCCTCATTTGTTCGACCGTCGAACTAATTAGATTTAGTTTATTGGTATTATATATATGCAGAGCTATTTTACTGATACTCGACGTAGCCACAGGGCTCCTATTTCTGTCTGCAGGGTTTACAGTAACCTAACACGAAGGGGATGTCGGGGTCTTAATTCGCTTGCTCCACTCGCTCACTAGACCCCGCCATGCCCTTCGAACCTAACCTGTCCGAGTCGGGGTGCCCCAAGTCCAGAGCTCGCTTCGCTCGCTCTTGCATCCAAGTTCTCTGGGACCAGTTAACCCCTATCGAAAAAGAAAGAGTAGACCATTTCTAAATCTAATTACTTCGACGGTCGAACAAATAAGGAAAAAAATTCTCACTAGTTCGACGGTCGAACAAATGAGAAAAAAAACATTCACTAGTTCGACGATCGAACTAATGAATCGAACTAGTGGGAATAAGCCAAAGATTCTCGTACAAGTTCGATTACCTACTATAAAACTTACAAATCGTATAGGAACCTTTTTTCCATTCCTACGTTTGTAGTATATTGAAACGGTGGATCTTTAAGAGCTTTTACGCCTTACGACGTTTCATGCAGACTTTGAAGTCCTTATTATCTGAAATGGCTGAACCGATTTTTATTAAACTTAATACACATAAGCAGGATACATAGGTAAAAAAGATAGAAAAATATGGTTACAGCTAAATTAGACCGATTATAAGTTATCTATAGAAACAGAGATTTATAATTATCTTATTGTTTATAAGATATTTTGAAAACGTTTGTAGTAACTTTTTAGATCTATATATCCTCCATAAGTGTATTAAGTTTCATTAAAATTGGTTCAGTCATTTCGGAAATTAGGGACTTGAAAGTTTTTTTATGAAATGTGGTAAGGTGTAAACGCTCTTAACGGTGCGTGTGGTGTGTACGTTGCGGCTGGGGTATGCTGTTGTCGTTTCCTGTAAAATAGCTTTTGCCCGCGGGTTGGCCCGCGTGGAAGTCAAAAATTATACCAAGATTAAAGTATTTTATGTGTAAATCCAGGTAACTATAAGTGTGTCAATTTACATCCAAATCCTTTCTGTAGTTTTTGCGTGAAACTAAACTAAACTAAAATAAATCCATCCATTCCACAATCTTTCACGTTTGTTTAACAGTAGGTAATTAAGACTTATTTACTTTATACTGTATTGTCCCATTTAAATTCCCAGTTAACCCATTTTTACAAAATCAATTTTCCAGTTTTCCATTCATTTTCTACTCTTGAAGCGTTACGCAACGCCATTTTACGATGAATAGTTCTAATTCTGAATTTTGTTTTGGCCAGGCTTGAGAGCGTGTACACAGAGTGAATGGACGATGGACGTGGGGAGCCGAATCGTAAACACATTACTCCTATTGTGTATAAACAAAGAGTAACGGAGCGGAGAGATGCCGGGGCCAGCGAAAACAGAAGCTTTTTTAGCGTATTTTATCAACCGTTGAACGTATAACTGTACAGTGAACATACATACGTCCAGTCAATTCCTTACATTACCGGACATCTTCTTGGATGGATTAACTAAAACTAGCAAATCATTTCTTATAAACAGAATACGCTTTTATAATAAGTCACCGTAGTCAGTTACAGAACTGACCGATGGAAAGTTTAAAAATTATATAAAATTTGTCCTTATTAAAAAATCATATTACAAGATTACGTTGAAGATATCGAAGGTTGGCCTTAGCCCGTTCGCACATGTGGCTTCTCTGGTAGCTCATAAACGGCACAAATGTGTGGATGTCTCCAACTATTCTCAGTCTTATTGTTTATTTTTTTTCCATTCTTTTTAATCAGATGTTTTATAAGTTTTGAAATCATTACACCTTTTGTTTAGAATAGTTACATCACGGATGACAACATTTGCGTCACTTGTTTAATCTAGTCTTTTTGTAATATTTTTTTTATGTTGTTGTATAGACTCTTTTCTTTATTCATCGATTGTTTGTAAATGTGTGGACATTCTAGGTCTTATAGATTCCTAGATCCTTGGTAACTTTTATCTTGTTTGATTTACTTTCGGGCCTACGATATCCTCCCATACTTGAAATGATTTTTAAAGACCAACCCTGGAGTATCTTGCCGGTTCTTTTCCACAGGAAAGACCAACCCGAACCGAGTTTTTTTTTTTTTTGTAAATGGCATCTCGCAGGTCAACCTAGGAGGTTGTCGTCTGCTTAACCGGACGATCCTGTGGGTGCCTTAAGAGTAAGGCCTCCAGCCAGGGCATAAAAATTAACAAACTAAGCGACTACACGCTAAGGGCACCCCCTGTGGGGTACGAGCCTCGGCTCAGGGCGTCGCTGGGGGAGGACTGCATGGGGACAGGCTGGATCTAAATGATATCATTATTTAGGGGCTGATTTAAAACTACTGGCACAGCATCGCGGGCTGGCTCGAGCGAGGGTCGGGGAGGGCATGGATCCGGACGTCGCGACGGACCTCGACGGCGAGGTCGGAAAGACGGCGGTTTGTGTCAGAACTTTTTAAGAGTGCTTGTCTCTTTGCTACTCTCCTGGAGGAGGGTGATAGCATCATCGGGAGTGCCGCACCGAGCACCTTTTTGCCGACGTTTTATAAGTGCCCATGTAGGACTAAGTGTTTTTTTTTTTTATTTTGATTAAGGAGAGGTTAAGTCGTGCAGGAAAAGAGGATAACACAGGGCACTGACTTTACAATCCCTAGTTTTAAAAGCCTGATATAGGTACGAGTAGGTACTGCAAAGTTTGTGTTCTACGGTAAACATGCCCTTACCCTTGTTTTGCTGTGTTCCTTGGAGTCGGCTAAACCTGTCTTTTTCTATTCTCCCCTGGCAACCGTCACGCTATAATTTAGTTTTTTCTTTCACAACATTCCTTAAACTCGAGGAGCTCGTGGCTAAATAATAACATCCGCATGGGTCGATCTTTAGGGTTAAGCCGTGCTTGCCGAGGTTGGTCCGTGGATGGGTGACCATAATTACATACCGAGTTTCCTCCGTGCCTCGGATAGCACGCTACGCCGTTGGTCCCGGCTGTCATTTGTAGATCTTTGACAGTCGTTACGACTAGTCAGAAGCCAAAAGTTTGACATCCAGTCTTACCAAGGGGTATCGTATTACCCAGTTACTGGGTTGTGGAGGTCAGATAGGCAGTCACTTCGTGTATAATACTGGTACTCAGCTGCATCCGGTTAGACAGGAAGCCGACGGCTTCTGACTACTTGGAACGACTGTCAAAGATCTACAAATGACAGCCGGGACCAACGGCTTAACGTGCTTTCCGAGACACGGAGGAAACTCGGTATGTAATTATGGTCACCCATCCACGGACCAACCTCGGCAAGCACGTCTTAACCTTAATGATCGACCCGTGCGGCTCTTATTATTTAGCCACGAGCTCGTCCCGTCTCCATAGTAGTAGGTAGTAGTTAATTAATCAGATACTACGGTAGACTAGCCGTTTGAGTGATTACCGCTACGCCAATCTGCATCCAATTGCATTGCAATTAGAACCAACATGGCGGCGAAAACCGGTTAGATTTTCAGCTTGACATACTAATTGACTGATTGCAGCACTTACAAATAAGACATGAGATGTAAAATATAGTCCTTTCACATTTCAATTACATCTGACAGCAGTAAACCAATCGCGGCCTTATGTTAATGTGGTTAAAGATCACTAATTTTGACAGATTTGACAGTGACAGCAAGGTAACAGAGACTTTATTTTAACTTTGCTAAAGATCACTATGATTTGGACAGTCATGTAAAGTTAGATGTGAAATTAACGGTGCAAAGCCTTTAAGCTTGAGCTTAGAACGAATCGCAGTCTTTCGTTTTATGGTTTATTTCGAACTACGAAAGTCATCTCGGTGTAGGTATCTTTTTTGAGAACCACCTTTTCATTGGCGATTTCATGATTGCTGAAAATAATTACTGCCTCATTTACAATTGCTGCAATTTTATCAGTTTATTATAGGAAAAGGAATAAGGGATATTAAAACAACAATCATCTAGTTTTGTATAAGCAGGGTACTATTTATTGATAAGGAATGATACGGCGATTCGGATCACATTGCTATGGTGTGTTTATGGTTGCGGATTCTATTGCTGCAGTAGACAAGGTTACAGTAAGTTTAAAATTATTTCTAATCCATACGAGAATGCATAAACATTTTGGCTATTTTTGACACAGGTTATAATTATAGTGGTTTAGGTCTAAAACATTGAACATTTAAATTGTTTGAAACATTGACATCGCTGCTAACTAATTTTAACAATGCATCGAGCATCTTTTTTTACTTTTTATATTTCATTTATTTTTCTAATTAGACGGGAGTTGACTATTTTTTTAAGTTTCTTAAAATTATTGATTATATGTTTTTATTTTCTAGAAACATGGATAAATTGATATACTTTTATAATTACCAGAATAAGCTCACATTCAGAGTTTCCTATAATGATTACAAAATTATGTGAAGTTGGAAAAACTAACCGATTGACAAAGTGTAAAGCCAAGGGTGGCAGTTGTGTTAGACAGAGGATTGGAGAGGATTAGGTAAAGAGGACAGCAGTCTTGCCTCCGGGGCACTCCGCCAAGGGCCAATTACTCGCACGAATATATTTGTATAATAACTTCCACAAATCCTTCTGTTCTGTGCCTGCGACACCCTTAACTTAGACATCATATAAACCAATGGTGTCAATGTCAATGTTTCTTTTTCGGCAATGATAAGGATTTCGTTTCTTAACATTCTGCTTTTTTATTCTTTTCTACTTATAAACTCCTTCTTATACAAATGGTGTGGTTTTATATTTTGTTGAGCATGGTGCGATTGTTAGCCCTCACCAGTTCGCAGCACCATGCCCAAATATAACATTAATATATTGACTAGACCTTTGAATTATTATTCAAAATAATCTGGTTATTGACTAGAAGTTATTTCTTCAAAAATATTCCTATCCTAGTGAAGGCTTCGGTGCCAACACCTTGTGGAATCGCATCCATCTCCGCGTCACTGATGCATCGCAGCACCAATGGGATCATGAATTTGAATTTGAATTAGCTTCTAACGATGAACCAACACTTGAATGCCAAAATGGCGCCTCAAAAATTTAAAATGTGATTTAATTAATACCGTTACATGACTCAAAAAGTTTTTTTTGTTTGGTCCATATTTGCAAAACTTTGGCAAATATAAAATAGATATTGTAATGTTGTTCTCTCTACAATATTTTCGAAATATTATTAATTTGGCAAAATTTGGCTTGCACGTTTCATACTTTACGAATACCTTCATTTTTGGCATTTAACATGAACATATATGAAACAAATTATTTAAATCAAAACGAGTTTTTAGCGAATGTAGGGATGTCTTTTAGAGGTAAGCTTGAAAACGTTCCTATAACAATAACTGACTATAATAACGTCCATCTATTTGATTACACACGTAGAATTAAATATTGTGTTGAGTGAATACTTAATTAAAACTAACAGTATACACGGGTACATTGAAATGAATCTGTTGATATATTGAAACTAATCATGCATACATATAGACAACAATCTAGAAAGTATCTATGTGACGACAAATCTCATTAGAACGCTATTGACATCGATTGTAACACTGTAAGGAAAATGTGACAACATGAGAATACTCGAAAGGAAGTATCCAACAACGAACTATTCTGCGACTAATATGAATATTCTCCAATATAGAATATCTATGAAGCGGTACATCACCTACATTAGGAAACAATATTCTTAAATGTGTAACTTCCTCCAAATACGATCATCACAAGGACTACATAAATCGTTGAAACCATAAAGTCCTTGCGATAATAGACTATTATATTTTTATCGATCATCAAGAGCATAAATATCGGCGTGTAACTTGCACTTCATACTATAACAATATGGATCATAAACCTAAAACCTATACTTTAATGGCGATATGATAAAGGATATGTTCTGATACATACGGGTTTTCACATAAAATATAATAACGTTGGACTAGTATAAGAGAACATGATATGTAAATAAATCTCTATCTTTGACTCTCTTCCATTTATCGCCCTTCGCATCATGTGGCACAAGTTTGGCACCATCGTAAGTCTCAATCTTCAAACGAGAACACTATCTACCCTAAAACAAATATAAAACAACAGTATACATACAAAATATACCTACTCTTTGTACAAAAATGACGAAAAATTATATATTATTTTATAGAAGATACGACTAAATATAAATAAAGTTTTAGGTAACTTGACTCAGATCAGTTGTCGTAGATTCAGTGGGAGTTCACTTGGTGGTGTGGCGGGTCCATTGGGAGCGCAGGGCCGTCATCATCTCGCTGCGGTTGGGCACCTTCTCACTGGTGGTGCGCGTGATGGGGGCTGCGGGTGCCAGCAGGGCCCCGGGAGCTTGTGCGGGGACCTGGCCGGGCACGCGCAGGGTGTGCCCCGATACGCCTTGCGGTTCAGCCTGCCCCTCCACCACGTCTGACGCGCTTTCCGAAGGGCTCACCGGCACGATAAGCCGGACGCGCCCGTCCTCACCCGTCGCCGTCAGCGTGCAGTTGTGAGACAGCGGCATTATGAAGGGAGCGCCTTCGTCCGAGCTGGACCCGTCGGGGCTGGAATCCTTCGATGTCGTCGGCTGGCTGTTGTTGCTGTACAGAGAGTTATCCGACTGCGCCACGCTCATGGCCTGCGCTAAGTTCCCCAGCTCGTCGTTGGAACTGCTGATTTCCTTGTATAGCTGGTGGTTCAGTAAGCTCGCGAGATCAGAGTTGCTGTAGTGGTTGCTCAGCGGCGGGATGCTTGGGAACGCGTTGCAGTTCTGGAAGAACTGCTGGTTGTAGTTAATGGGTGGTGGGGGCTTGGTTGCTTCATTGCAGTTAGGGAAGCCTCCCATATTTTGGAATTTGGCTATCAAGTAGTTTTGTATCTGATCGTTGGACATTCCGCCGAAGCATGGGGCTGAGCTGGCGCCATTGGCTGTCTCCTGGACTGGCGATGCACAAAATGGGGAGAAATTCATGTTATTATTCTCCATATTTTGGTTAACTTTCGTGTTCTGTGTGATCAGGTTGATCAGCGCTTCGGTGTTGGTCGGAGAGCGGTTGCCGTTGCACATGGGTGCGCCGTCGGGCTTGAACGCTTCACTGTACGATAGCTCGGCTTTTTTCTGAATAATCTATTAATGTTAACAGAAAACAATAGCAAGTAAATAACCATGAAGTAAAATTGCACGAGTTAGATATTAGAAATTAATAGCAATTGAATAAAAGCAAAATAAAGAGTTAACACAGGAATTGGCAAAAAATACTCACAAAATAATGACATCAACAAGCTACAAACCATGCTACACTTTCCTACGGGTTACAGCAAAGCTAAAAGTAAAGGGTTTTTCAAGTACGATTCGAATAAATTATGTAAATCCTCTGTGAATGCTCAAATTATTGTTTGGTCAAATGGATGGTGATAAATTAAAACAAATTTGCAAATGTGTGGAACACAACGAAATAAAACGGTAACGTCGGGTGGGACAGGATGGACATTGACAAATGGTGTGTCAATCTGTGGAGATTAGCGGTGAGGGACGTATGCTCGCATGCGCTATGGAACAACACCCCAATGTCAACTTATTTACAGTTTGCCTACTACTAAAAAAACGCGTGTATAACAACGTTTTACCCCGAAAAATGTCCGGAGTGAAATTTTACGCCCAAATTTAGTAATAATTTTGCTATAAAATCGCGTAATTACCTACCGCCATTTAAAATAACAACATAATGACATTTCAGTTTAAAAATAATGGTTTTAACATTACTCCCATATTTTATACTCGACATTAAGCCGCCGTGTATGTTCTGTATCTAATTGTTTTATGTAAAAAAGGTCAGGTAATTTGTCGGACAAATAGGAACAACAAAAACGTATAAATGTGGGTTTCATTACGCAAATAAATAAGCTTAATTAAAATACACGGATAACAGATACTAAACGCCTAGAGAACAGAAACTTAAAATAGTAGTTAAAAAAGAGCTGGATTCTAAAAGCCATAGTACAGGTAAGTAAAGTAGTCTGCTGCCCATTCTCAACATGTTGAAATTTGTTGGCAAAAATAATTCTTGAAGTAAGAACACTATAGAGGTTTCACCAAAACTTTGACTTGTTCAAGGTTCAATTGTACTGATACAGACAAATTGCGACACGGACATGGATACGGACATCAATTACATGATATGGTTCAAAAGTTTTCGGCGTCAACTATAAAATTTATCTATTTTAGTTAAATAATTTATTAAATCATTAATCGTTGTAATGTATAATTATAGTTAGGACCCTTGTATGAAATAAATAAAATAACTATAAAATCAAGGATAAATATCCAAACACAAATGGATTGAAAAAAAGGTAGACTACATTGAATAAAAATATAACTTTTTTACAGTAAAGTAACTTGAGAAAGGTTCAGTAATTTAGTGACATGATATTTTTTTTCTCTGATTAATCTAATGTGTGTTGCCCGAAAACTTTTGGACCTTACCAAGTAATTAACTGAAATATATGAAGTACTATCGGGAAAGTGGGAATAGGCACACTTTTCAAACAAAATCCCGTGCACATGATGACCGCATCTGTTTAATACCCTTACTCCTATTGGTCCGCACAAATAGTTTGCGGACCAAAAGTAGTAAAACAAAAAAAAAAAAAAACAAACAAAAAATACGTGACGCTGTTTTAAAATGATATAGGCCACAACTCATCCGCAAAATATTTTATCCGTATGTTTTGTTTAAAAAAAATTCTCAGGCTCTGTTATTGATCGCAGATGTTTGACCACCGCTTTTCGACCAATAGGAATAAGACAAAAAAGGGACCAAGGAATAGAAAGTTTTTAACTGTTTTAACGCTGCAAGCAAGGATAGTCCTTACCGTGGTCCGGTACCCAGTTAGTTGATAGTACATTGTACGGTGTCTGTAATCGGTAAGCAATATCTCGGTACTGGTTTGACGGATTTCTTAAAGCTTTCAGCGGTCCTAGCCTTGCGGTCATGCTAAGGAACAGGACCATTTTAGAGTTCGGTGTAGATGTATTTTTTTACCCTAAAAGATTAGAAATGTTCATAGTTACAGTTCCATTGACACGCAGAGTTAAAAGACACATTCAGTTTTGTTAAACGTAGACTCATTACTCAGTCGAGCATACTTATTTTATGGAAAATGTTATTTGGAACTCGATCTGATTCGAACGCACCCGAAACTGAATGGCGGAGTGTCAATATAATGTTCAAAACTTTTTGTAATGAGGAAGAAACATCTATGACATTCATAAAAGTAGCTTTTCATAGAGTAATATCATTTTCTCATCCCATAGATAATCATAGAGTTACTCAAAACAAAATACGAGACGCACATGCCGTTTAACAATGCAAAACAAATAAAACATTAGCAAATAAAAAACTGGGTTACTAAAAGACGATTAGAGCAATAAAAATATACTTATTAAGGTACACGCATATTAGGTGAAGGTCGCAAAAGATCAGGATATTTTTATAAAATCTAAATCGAATCGCTCATTTCGAACAACAGTCTAACCGAATGTGCGTGTACCCTAAAACAATAAACGTTAAAAGTTAACGCACATTTGCTTCACCTGTAATATGCAGATGTTTACAAGAAAATGCTAAAATAAAACTTAACATAGGTGTCTACAAAGGTGCGTTCACAGAATTAAGAATTCTATACAAATACAAAGTTATAGTTCCATCACAGTTTATCTAAGGCTAGATATTATGTTGGCTACCCTGGATTTCCCAGTAGAGCATATTTTTTTTTACATAAACCTCAGTTGCCAGCTTAATAATAATCGTAAATAAACTGTGAGCGGACTGTACGGTGTGATTCATACCTGGGGCAAGAGTGTCAGTTGCTGGGCGTTGATTGGTCGAGAGGATCCTCGCTCTCGCTCTTGCAAGTGCGCCACCAGAGCTCCAATGTGCTCAAGCAGCTCTTTATTGTGGACCAACAGCTGGTGAGTGCGAGCCTGAAACATATATAATACAGACAATTGATTAATATTTTATGACCATAACTTCTCGCTTACTGTCCTGATGGACTAGACGAGTTGAGTTGTTTTAATAAGGAGTCGAATGTCTTTAGGCATCATTCCAGACTTAGGAATATTTTAATAATTAATATAACCCATCCATATTCTTATCCCACCTACTTCCTTGTGGTGCAATTAACAGAAGACGTTCATTGAAGGTTCTTATGCAAGCGAAAAGGACAACATCTCAACACCATACTTTTGGCAAACGTGATAACTTTTTAAACATACGTTTATTTCATAGCATTGATTCTGAAAGGAAGAGCACGGCAAAAATAAGTAATTGCCCCGCCAGCATAAACATCCCTTTTGTTGACAGTACCAATATCAGTGTTACAAAATCCCTTTGATTCAACGCATCGATATCGCGTATCAATTTTTAAGCCTTTCGATTCCGATTCCCAATCAGAGCTGCATTCAAACGCCGATCTAAAAAATAATCCAATGACACCGTTGACTTTTTGCATTCAGACCAGAACAAACCTTTTTCCACAGTTACAAATCGAGTTAAGTTTTATAGTTTTTGTTGCCAGTTACAGATTGCTATGTCCCTCGGCTCAATTTCAAATAAAAGTCTACATATCTATACCGATATTGACATTTTTGAAACGGATTGGTATAGTCGTAGAAGAGGGGGTTTCCATCAGGTTTTGGATTCTGAAGAGCTTTTTATTGACATGTGAAACATGTAGTTCCATGACTAGTTGTCTGATCGCAACTGGTTGCGAATCGCAGTTGCGAAAAAGGCCGGAGGTGACAGAAAATATTCGTTAGTAGTATTCAGAAAATGTGAGGAGCTCGTGGCTTTTAAAATCACGACCCGGCTGCCATTTATATATCTTTGACAGTCGTTACAGGTAGTCAGTGGTCCGAAAGTCTCACAACCAGTCTTAAAAAGGGTTTCACCGTATTACCCAGTACTAACTGGCTTGTGGAGGTTAGATAGACGCTCTATGTAAAATACTGGTATTTTGCTGAATCCGTTAAGACTGGAAGCCGACCGCAACATTGTTGGGAAAAGGTTAGGGGTGATGGTATTCAGAATATGTTCTGGCAGGATTTCTAAATGCACTTCCATGGTTTACTGGAATCTTCACATTTGTTTGAAAACATGCTCCATGGGGGTTTCGAAGAGTCGACGATAGTAAGATAGCCTTCCAGCCTGTACTCATTCTAAACTCCGCTTCTGATCAACACAAACGAGGGTTTCCAAGTAAAAGAAGTCGTGGGCTTCGACATTGAAAATAAAATTGTATAAGATGATTCAGGAGTTCCATTAGTATAAGGTGTTGAAATGTATCCACATTATCGCAAAGTTAATAAAAATTCTATGTGCGTAGATGAAATGTTCACAATTACATCGACTTGTTGATCCGACAAATGAAAGAATAACAACGAGGGTATCAGATCATTATCATCCTACGCAGATTGTTACCAATCACTAGAATAAAATGGGGTTTTCAATGTTGGTGGGCAAAGAAAAAAAAAAACTTTATCTACAACAGGATTGTCTTTTTCAGCAAGAATTTATGGGTATTCGTGTTCGAGGAAATAATTTAACTTCTGTTAGTGTAGTAGGTACTTAGCAGATGAAGTTTGCTAGTGTTTTTTTTGTTCGTGTATTTTACAACGCTCCTGTAACCTGTCTGTCCCACGCCGGCTTCAGTAATATATTATTTAGACAATCTTCAGCGGATCCATAAATTAAAAATGTACACACAGAACGTGGATAATCTTCCAATACTTTTATTATTTCGTTAAATTCTTAGATAGTCTTATATCAAAGTTACAGACCTGAGCTTCGCACCGTGCAGCTTGTTCGGCAGCTAGCTGATCGCGCAACAGCAACAGTTGAGCCACTGCTGCGCGCGTCTGTTGCGCTTGTTGCTCGAGCCGTTCGCGCAACAGTTGCAACTGGTGTTGTGCGCTGAGCGGTGTTGCAGACTCGCCGGCTTCATCACCAGTCATTAGGTCCACCTTAGTCACGCACTCAGGGAGATCCGGCAGGTTGATAGTCGGCGCTGGAGTTGTGCGCTGCTAAAACAATCAATAAATAATTCCTTTAAACATCGATAAAATATAAAGGTACTGTTTTGTTTTTGAGTAAGTCTAAGAACTGTTAGCCTGAAGACAAGGAGATATAAAGGACGCCTAACTTCATCTCTTTCCCACTCTGATAAGATTAAAACAACACTACTATAAGCGGTCAGGTAACCCACCAGTGCTGTAACTTTCCGTCCTAATGAAGCTGAAGAAACAAATGAAGGTGTTTAGTTACAAGCTCACTTTGACGTTATAAAAACACGCGCTTTACAACCAACGTGACGAAGCGACTTTTCCTGTTCTTACTTTTAAGTATTTTTGTACGAGAATTTTGTAAAATACTCAACCCGAGCCATATTACAAAGTCCCAAGGGTGACCCTCGGGCCGCAAGCTATAGGAGACCGAATGAAACCTTTGATTTGTGTCTTCATTAAATTCTATCAGACCAGCGGACCACCCTCGCTCAGGATTTACCCCGTGGTGAGTTTCATTGTGAGATCGCTGCCATTCCAGCGTGATTCATTGTGACTTATTGGGCAATTCCAAGGTAGCTAATTTTAACATAGTAGTACGCAGCCACTTTCTACATTAATCAGTCTGTCCCCGCACTGATTACCGCAATCTCTGAGCTTGATTAAGAAACTAAAGAACGGCAAATACCAAGGTGTGAGCAAATAACATTGTATTTTTCTATAGAAATATAGTATTCCTACTAAGAATTTTGGGACTATACATATTTATACTTGTTTAGAATACTACTTTTGGTTTACGTTTAGCGTAACACAAATGATTGCAGCTATTGTTTACGTGGAGAACAATTTGTAGATATTTGTACGATCTTGAACGGAACACGGTCATGGTTGATCGTGGAAAAGCATGGGAATAATAATACTTAATTATTTATAGACTTTAGCTTTTAATAGAAGTTATAAAGGCGAAATTAATCAATCATATTCGTGGACAATAGGTTCATTCATTTTTGGTCGCTCTCCCAAAAATTAAAGAAAAGGATGATATTACATTTTCATCGACGAAGGACAAAAAACATTTAATTGACGATTGGAATAATCAAAATCCCTGACCTTTGGGGGAAAATGAAAAGAAAACACAGAATGAAATTAAAAGTTTCACACAAAAGGGTTTCATTTTCATTTTAAAAGACAAACGAACATTTCATAATTAAAACCGCGATGATAAACCAAGATGGAACCATTGTTATGTCCTTTTTATCTGGTGCAATCATAATAAAATGAAGACGTTTAAAACTAAGTATGTTCAAAATGCCTGTGTTTAATTAAGATATGCGCTAATTGCATTAGCTCTAATTACTTGAATTGAATGCACTAGAGGTTTCAAGTGGAATGCGATGTGGATTCTCAAGTGTTCACGGGCTACTAGTTCCGGCGTGCTTTCAACGACGAGAGCTTAGACGCCATGACAGTTGGACAGGCGGATTACTCAAAACGGACATACGATGTACGTCCTCATATCTGATCTACCATACAAAACAGCGAACCACAACTAAATATTTTTCCTCGAAAAGAAATAACATAAAATGTTCCATTGTAAGTATTGGATAAATAAAAATCATTATCTGTAGTGACATTTCCATACAAGACTGCGGATATGGGGGAATAAATTCTTTTGTTCGTATGAATACGAATTATTGTAGATACTTAATTGGCACAATTCCAACTCCACAAATAACGGCACAATGCCTACACAACAGTAGTAAAAAGTCATCATATAGCTGAAGATCTGACATATAATTTTCCTTTGAAATAATGCAGGACACATGAAAAGCTTTAAAATAGAAAAGTAGGCCTTGTAATTGCTTTATCAGTTTCAGTTGCATGAAAATTATTGTCCAAAGAGGTACCTACAGCAATACTAGTTTGACTTAATTGAATTTGTATTGACTGAATACCACTAAGCTGTTTCAGTTAACTTTGTTCAAATATGAAAATGTTTTACATCAAAGAATAGCCTACTAAGTGTAAACTTTGGATTAATAAAATTTCAAATTGGCGGCGTCTGTTTGTCTAACCTTTCATTGAGAAGCTATATAAACATGGGTAGAGCGCAAGGCGAGTTCCAGCGTGCCAAAAGACAGGAGGTCAATAGTACTGAGTTGCGGTTTTGTATAGAAAAAAGCGTTCTGTTGCAAACAAGAGGCGTGACCGGGGTGTTAAGGGGGAGAAATCTTGGAGCTCCATGTATCCAGTACAGTCACTGCAGACATTTGGAATTCCTTCTTAAATCCAGTGGCGCAATGTGTCGCGGTTTTAAAATTACAGTCGGTACGCGAAACATCTGCTTAATGAAGGCAAAACTCTAAGCTCTTACCAAAACTTGTGTTAGTTTTGTTGTAAACTCTTACGCGGCAACCTCATGTGGCCTTGCAAGGCTTAAGTAGACACATTTCTGTGGTAAAGGGTCTCCCTTTAGTGTAATGTAAACGATATCGTTTATTTAAGACGTGGGCTGGCTCGTAATTACGTATTTAGTAGCCAATGTTTGTCCAAGTTAACACAATGGGAATCTTACAAATAGGGTTTTTTTAAGACTTCTGCGAATTCATTCAAAGCTTGAGTATTTCTAAATCAAATATTGTAACATGAAAGCATCACAAAATGAAAAAAGGTGTTCTGTTTGGTGCGTACATTAGATTAAGATGTACAATAATAATATAGTAACAATATTAAATGGGAATCGGTTTATAAAGTCTTCACTACCCTACATTCAACCCTTACAAATGTCATTTGTTTACACAGACATGACCGTAACTCGTGTAATAAAAAGAGTTCTATACGTAAATGACACAATATTGTGCAAGTAGTAAACAAAAGAAACGAGTTCCACATTAAACACAAATAAATCGACCACGAAATACAACGGAGATTAAGAATTAAGGACCAAATGAGAAAGAACATAGGTGATGAAAATTGCTTATAGATAATTCACGGAATTATTGAGTAGTGTGGCAAAAGCTGAAACAGTTGGAATTGAATCGAAGACATTCGCGTTCCGATGATATTATTATGGATTTGATTTATTGTAAGTAACGCTTCTCGCATTCCGTGTGGGAGGGTGATTATCGAGAGTAGTGGCTAGTGGCTACTATTTCCAGTACGGATAATAATGTATCTATTTTTACCACGTTTGTTAGAATAATGCTGATCAACATATACAAAGGTCAAATATTTCATTCATAAGTGCGGTGTAGCGTTCATAATGGTGTGTACTTTAACAAGGATGCTTTTTGTGTTATAAGCAGTTTCTGTGTTACGAGAATATGCTCCAGACCTGGGTGACCTATAATTCTAGAACTTTCTACTTTATGTACCAAAATAGTGCTTGGGTAGTTACGTATTTTGGCAAAAGTTGTTGTAGGAGGTTTTGCATGTTTTATGTACTAGACGAGAATTTGGTTTCGAAATCTATTTAGAGATTTCCAAGTCAGCCACAGTAAACGTATTTTATGTTTAAGCCCCATGTTATAGGGAGCGAACCTATTGCCATCAAACGATCACAAATCCTGACTACACTTCTGCAATAGAGAGTTATGGAAATACTCAATAACAGGTACTGCAGCTTTGCGTTTTGTTCTGATTTTTGACTTTCAACAGTGTAATAATGGTCCATCCAATAATGGTCTAATTAAAATAAATGCTTGAAGTTTGAACACTTTTTGCTAACTTGGAATCGAAGAACCTCGTGCTCTGAAGTAACGCTTGCGACCACAAAGAAAACATTATAGAATTATATAGAAACCATTGCTGCAATTGCGACGGCACGGTTGGCGCAGTGGTTGAGCGATCGACTACTGCGCTGCGTGTCGCGGTTTCGATCCCCGCACGGAACAAATATTTGTAAGGCCTACAGATAGTTGTTCCGGGTCTGGCTGTTTGTCTATGTTAGTGTAGGTAAATGTTTGTAAACGCACCCACGATACAGGAGAAATTCCTAGTGTGGGGAAAAGGTATCTTTAAAAAAAAATGTCTGCTGTTGGGATTGCCTTTGAAATTGTAACTTTACTAGTGTACTGAATTCTAGCTGTGAAATATTAGTGTTTATCTCGTAGCTCATATTCATGATAACCAATCGTGAATATGCCAATCAGAGTATTCTCTACAGACATTTACCAGCCAATAAGAATAGCTGAATAGTTCCTAATAATCATCATCATCTGCCTAGTCTTTTCCCAAACTACCTTGGGGTCGGCTTCCAGTCTAACCGGATGCAGCTGAGTACCAGTATTTTACATGAAGCGACTAATAATCGGCTAATAATCCAAATTCATGTCGACCATTTTCCCTCGACATAGGATGTATTCATAGGTACATATATCCTACTGAAAGTACTATAATACTTTTAAACTACTACTATTTACTACTTCTGTACTGTGTTCTATTTATTAAAGCCATTCTATTAGTTTTTCCGGTGCTAAAAATATTGGACAAACTATTTTTATTTGAGGCAAACTAGTTTCCGATCGAATGATGGTTATCGATTACGGAAACAAAACTTTTACACGATGAAACGTACAATGAACCCTTGGTACCCTTATTTTGGAATCCTTCGCTCTATTTGCTGCACATACGAGTTTTCTTAATTATTAAATTTTTAGATGTTTTGTGTATTGCTTCACCTCAACTGCGACATAACAGAGTACGATCACAATTTTAAATGCTTAAATTCATGTTTTTTTTATCGTCGTTCGATTTGTCATGACGTCGCGAGACAAAAATTAAAAAAAAAATAGCTTTCCACCCCTGAGCGAGGCACTAGTTCATCCCAAATCTAATAAATCAAACACCAAACACTCCCCATAACATAAGGTATTTCCTCCAAACCACGACTTACGACAAGCAGACAATAAGAACGGTCTGTAGATCGTAAGTACGTCTGCTATTGAATACAAGAGGCGTACCTACTCACGGCGAAACATCAACCTTTAGGGGGTATGAGGAACAGGGTGGTAAAGTTCCTCAATACTCCATTGAAATGGGAGGATCCTCCGACCAGACAGGTGTTGTCTGGTGGGCAACTGCCCGACAGTTGTTGTCGGGTTTCTCTATGTAGTCTTAAGTCGATGTAAACTTTTCTTGCGAGATGTAGGAAATTGATGTTAGTTCTTCCGTCGTGTCATAGATGGCGCTGTGGTACTTTTTGTAGGTCACTACAAACCTATAAATATCCAGTTTAACCTGACCTCGCTTAGCTGAGCTTCACTTACAAAGAGATATCAGCTTTATTAGGCTTTATTTGGTTTTCAAAGCTTGATGGGTTGTCATGGTTACCTATTGAGAGCGGCATAAATATCAGTCACATGTAACGCATCGTAGATTAATTTACCGGCAATGATACTAAAATTAACAGCTGAGACAAAAGTGATGACGCCATGAAAAGCGAACCCTCTCACAAAACAATGTTAAACAATAGGGTTCAAACTCAAATATCGTTTTGTTACGATTGAAAAACATATTTTACCTAATGGGGTCGTTATTGTTATTCAAAATTAATTTATTATACCTATTGTTTTTAGGTTTAATTCTCAATTCCACTGACGTACCCTTGTATTTTTTTCAGTGGACCTATGTAACAATTTTAGAATTCAGAATTAATTTATTTTATAAAACTTAAGAGGAGAATGAAATTGTTTCTCTAACATTTATTTTTGTGGTTCAAACATGAGTTTAGTTATTGTTAAGCTTCATTAACTAACCACTTTAAAACAATGCTTTGTAAATACCCAGAGAACGTTGGGAAACTGAAAAATAACAGAAAAGCAAAAAAACCTTTTTAAAACACAAT
Source organism: Cerastis rubricosa (assembly GCA_949152445.1). Classification (NCBI taxonomy): domain Eukaryota; kingdom Metazoa; phylum Arthropoda; class Insecta; order Lepidoptera; family Noctuidae; genus Cerastis; species Cerastis rubricosa. The sequence goes on along the minus strand of OX424523.1, from coordinate 16,442,318 downwards.
GTGGTTGCCTTGTTCAGCTACACAGAAAGCTAAATTAGCTATTGTTTAGCAACTAATGAATTATAAAAATGTAAAATGAAGTACATACTTTATACATGGAACATGAAAACAACTGGTGATATACGATTGCACGGAACGCTTCTGCCCAATCTCTAGTGAGAGGACAGGCGTCGTGTGATCTATGTGTCTACAGCCAGAACAGGCTACATGCCACTTAGGATCTAATACTAATAAAGACACATTCTAACAGGGAGAACGATAGCATGGCAGAAAAGTAAAAAATGTATTGTATTGACATAGTATAATGAAAAGCATTTGCCAAGCCCGTCGCATGTTCTTGTTGAAATATAAAACGCTTTAAAGGCCCTCGGATCATCAGCCTAGCCTTTTCCCAAACTAAGTTTGGTAATTCCCATTTCACAGTTACTAGGTAATACGACACCTCTTGGTAAGATTGGTTGTCGGACACTCGGGTCAAATATCTACCAATGATAGCCCGGACCATCGACTTAACGTGTATTCCGAGGCATGGAGGAAATTCGGTATGTTATGTATGATGGTCACCCATCCACGGACCGACCTAGGCAAGCACTGCATAACCTCGGAGGTCAATCCGTGAAGTTGTTATATTTTAGCCATGAGCTCCTCTTGAGCGTCCGGACTACTTTAATTTCAAGCAAAATCAGGAGAAAAATACCAATCACTTTAGCGGAGGCTTGATAATCAAAACAAAAACAAGGGAAACGTTATTTTTTTAATTCCAATAAAGAGAGTAAAATCCTGAGATTAGGAGATTTCCTCGGGGGAATCGCCTTAAAAGAATTACTTGTGTATTAAATTTAAGGAAGGAAAAAGATCAAAGACGGCTTTACTTACATACTTTTATATGATTAAAAGTAGGTAAGTACGAAAAAATGCAAAATATATTTTGTTCGAGGGTTTCCTATATCGTGTTACTTTAATTTCGGTTTATTATTTAACGAAAATGGTCGGACAGATTACTTAGGGATGATTAAATAATATTGTAAATGTGTTGAGGTCTCTTCCACAAACCAATACTTTTGATGTAACTTAAAAGGAAAAAGTATTTTTCACTTCAGTAGCTCAAACATGTAGGTTTTTGCTGCCTGAAATCAGTGAGCAAAATGCGATTTTGCTCGGAATTTCGTTCTAACTAAAGAAATTTTGCAAAAAGATAATTATGTCTTTTAATGTAATTTATTGAATTTTTAACTTATTGTTGTATTTAAACCAAAATAAGTTTTTACTGCATATAAAACTAATACTTAACCTGTAAATATTTATTTCTAGTTCAAATAATGTTACGTAATATATTTTGAATAATAAAATATCATGGGTGCTATTTCGGAACACGCCATAATTTAAATAAAAGAGCAGGAATAAAATTTCGTGGCTGGCGTAAAGAGTTGAATAAGTTAGAAAAATATTAAAATAATCGTAAAATATGAGTGAAACTAGCGACGAGAACAGTACCTCTACCTACAATGTTAATTATTTTGATTCACGACAAATAGTTATGTCAATCTATTCCTGTTTATTATTTTATCTCCTAAAGTGTTCTCGCTGCTGAAGTGAAAAGTTGTATGTGCTACACGAGACCAAAGTTATTTGCATCTCGTGTCTTTGAATCTCTCGCTGCACTCAGGATTCTAACCTAGAATCACTCGCTACGCTCGTGATTCAAATATAGAATCCTTCGCTTACTCGGGATTCAAAATCAACACTCGCGGCAAAAACCAACTTTGCTCTCTTGTTGCACAAATAACTATTGTTTGTCCTAGAACTTAGAGAGTTGTATTGATGATTTGAATGATTATAATTCTGTAAAACTACATGCGGGTTACAGTCGCAACAGACACTGACCTACAAATTGCAAAAATCCTACGAAATTTCGAATTCCGCGGGCTCCCTGCGCTTCCCCTTAAATACGAAACATTGTGAATGCTATACCACGCCCTACGGAGTGCACAATGTCTACCTAGAATCGATAAGGCACACACAACGAAGGGCAGGTTAAATCAAGTAAGTCATGTACAAGCATTTTTTACCTGCTCATTATTCGTGGAACAGGGTTTTATGCCACCTTTACATTGTACCTTAAATGGGTAAGAAAAAAAGAAGCAGTATCCTATAATCTTACTTTTAATTAAACAATATGTTTAAAAAACCCTGTCTGATCCGTAAGGGCCGTATAGGTATCCCAATCACATAACCAAATAAAATAAAGAAAATGAAATATTCATGATAATCAATGATCGGTAGATTGAATTGGGGTCATTGATCTGAAACGTATATATATATATATATATATCAATATGGACATTCTTCCGGAATCGGCAGATTTGATTGAAACTTATGTGCAACAATTTATAAAAAGTTATGGCCCCAAAACATAAAAAGAAAAATTTGAGTGCTTCGATCTTTGAATTATTCTCGATATTCAACAGATAAATAATAAATTAATTTAGTTTTGATACCTTCCTTTAAATTTTGAATTGAGTAGTAAGTAATAATATCACTACCAACATTAACAATATTTTAGTTGAATCCGGAAATACCGGAATTACTTTCCGGAAAACTGGCTTATCCACGTTATTCTTTCTGTGTGCATTTATGATACAAGTACCAAAAATCAATGTACCTATTTCGATCACTGATGATAATAAATTAAAAAATCACGGTTTTCTTTCCCAAATTAGCACGATATATTTTTTTATACGCGACTGCACCATCATTGATCAATCAAAACTTATCGTAAATCAAGGCCGTAACGTAAAAAAAACCGGCCAGGTGCGAGTTGGACTCGAGCACCAAGGGTTCCGTACCATTTTTTGTATGGGAGCCTCATTAAATATTTATTTTATTCTGTTTTTAGTATTTGTTGTTATAGCATCAACAGAAATACATAATCTGTAGAAATTTCAACTGGCTAACTATCACGGTTCATGAGATACAGCCTGGTGACAGACGGACGGACGGACGGACGGACAGACGGACGGACGGACAGCGAAGTCTCAGTAATAGGGTCCCGTTTGACCCTTTGGGTACGGAACCCTAAAAAAGACTAAAGACGATATAAAAAGGGTTTGTCAGTTTTGCGTAAATATTGCTTCCGAGTTTATGGTTTGCTGTTGGGATTATTGAAATGTCGTTTACAAATCCAAAGTATTTTAAAATGATAACATGTCTAGGTAGGAGCAACGGCAATCATGCAGAGACTCGCTACGAGCAATATTGAAGAGCAAGAAAAAGTGCAAAAGTGCCAAGCGTCTGTGCGATGCTGCCAGACCTGTATCACTGTTGGAGGCAGAAATATGGAACAGAATCTCTGTCACAGCCATCACATTAGCGTCCTCATCGAATAATCTTGTATCATCATCATTTCAGCCCAAAAGACGTCCACTGTTGGACATATGCTCCCCCAAGTGTCGCCACATTTTGGGGTGTTTTGCCATAATCGCCACGCTAGGCAGGCGGGTTGGCGATCGCAGTACCGTTGTTAAAAAAGCACAGAGAACGCTGCTGCCCATTCTCTGGCAAATACCTTAGTCGCCTCTTACGACACCCACGGGAAGATATGGTATGGTGCTATTCTTTACGTCCGACACCATACAGATCTTGTATACCTACACACGAATCTTGAATAACGAATCTTGTATACACACGATCTAAACTCGAACGACACATCACAAAAATGAGTGTTATTTTCAGAGCCAATGACAGACGTCATCGGTTCATTACTTTATGACGTCACTACCCCACTGCCGCGTCACCTCCCTGTATTGCCATGTAAGTTTCTTAGTTTTATAAAATTTTATTAAGTTTTTGTCGGGGTGATCTTTTTTATCATTTATCCAAAAACAATGACATAAAGAGAGTCTTATATTAACCTAAAAATACCCTCACGGATCGGACAGGGTTTTTTAACACATTGTATACTTCAAAAGTTTGGATGGATGTTTACTCAATCACGCCAAAACAGCTGAACGGATCTGGATGAAATTTGGCACACAGAGAGTATAGTCTGGAATAGAACATAGGCTGTGTTTTTTTCACCCGCACACATGTCCATTTATACGCGAACGAAGTCGCGAGCAACCTCTTATAGGTAAATACAATACGAAACATGACATGTTCATTAACCGAGTTACATAGGCTTGCTTTTTTACCGAATTACGTCTGTCTTTCTGATATAAAGGAAAGTAGGTTTATCAAGAGGGAAAATGTTTTGTGTAAGGAAAGCTTTTCGTGTCTCCAAAAATATAATAGGATAAAACAATGTCGCCCCCCGCCGGTCTATACGCTTAGATCTTTTAAACCACGCAACGAATTTTGATGCTGTTTTCATCAATGGACCGAATGATTTAAGAGGTAGATTTAAATGTGAAAAACACATCAATATTTCCACGAGAACTATGTCGTGGGCAGCAGTTTGTTATTAAATAAAACAAACCATACAAATTAGGTAGGTACTCATTGTAAAACAGGGCTACGAAGATTACAATCCTGAATTATTCCCTCGGAAGAATCGTTTTAAGCCACTATTTTAAAAGTTTTCGAATGCGAAATACTTCAATGCTGCCAACATTGAATGGATTTGGAAACTTCGCGGCCACAGAATTGATAAGTCTGGAGTCACAAACGATTTCACAGTGTTCGGAACTTAAAACTCTAGATTGTGAGGGGGGAAGGGAGACAGATGAGAAAGTAAGATTCGAAGTGGTCCCAGGTGACGTGGAAAATTTTGTGCTCTGCTAGAAATGTTAATTAGGTAACAAAGCCAGTTTGGAAGTCCTTCAGACTAGCCGTCTTAGAACTCCAGAGAATCACTGGAACTACACTATAATTAGTATTTAGATTTACGTACTTTAACATAAATATCAAGCTTTTAGAATATGCAGTTTGTGTCTAGCTATTTGTTATGACAGTTTCAAGATAGTCGTTTTAGTGTTAGTGGATTTTATGCTATGCTGGAGTGTCTACTTTAATTCTATTCTTATAATAATGTCAGGGTTCAGATATTCGTTGCACAAGTTACACGGTAAAGCGAGTACTAATTGAATCTCAAAAATACCAGTTCGAAAATGTTTAAGATTTTTTAATGTCTGGTCCAGTTCTTTGAGAGATGCGGATAATAGTGCGGTAGCACTTTTTTGGAGCATGAAAGCGCTATGCCAGTTATAATAGTAGCTATTTCCCTAAAACTGTATGCTTCCTCTGTTTGGACTCATCTGGACTCCGATCTCCTTTGATGGAGAGCGATTCATTAGGTCAAGATATGAAACGGATAATACCTCAGGTCTGAAATGGAGGAAACCTATACTCATCAGTGGCAGGAACAAGACTGCTAATGATGATGATGTATGATTATGGAAGCGTTTACAAAGGCTGCCAGTTTACTCTTGCTTTGAACGCTACCTAGAAAAGCCATATGGAAGAAACTCGACCGAGGAATCGTATCCAGGACCTCATACTCAGCCGTTGCGCTTGCTACCACTAACTAACGAAGCAGACTGAAGAGTAAAGTTATAACATTAGAAAAATATATTCTTCATAACCTATAGTGTAATGGCATTAGGATCAAGTCCATCGTGCATAAACATTGAAATGGTCGTGACTTGTTAGTATGCGTATGCGCTTTTGCAAGTCATATGCGCTGCGTGTGCGACTGTGCGTTCACTAACAAGTGCGATTGCACGACTATTGCTATTCTACAATTGATCTTGATTGTTTCTTTTTCTTGTAAATCAAACTGATTTACCTCGAAAAACTAGGAATAGAACGAGATTTTTTGAAACTGTAATTAGATCTCGTTAAGAATATGAGCAGAATTTATTATTGTAATAAAACTTGTAAATTATCCCACAGGAGCGTACCACCGGGATTGAAAAGTATCCTATTTCCTTGTATAAGGCATGGTGCACATTCGTTCTCTTTCTCTCTTTTTCATACCCATTCAGCCATTAATTCGTGAAAAGGAAACAGACAGACGGAATTTCGCATTAATATTAGTAAACTAGCAGTCCCGCGCAACTTCGTCTGCGTCACATTTTCCCCGTTTTCGCAACATTTTTCATTGCTGTTCCGCTCCTATTTGTCGTAGCGTGATGATTGAGCCTATAGCCTTCCTCGAGAAATGGGCTATCTAACACTGAAATAATTTCTCAAATCGGATCAATAGTTCCCGAGATTAGCGCGTTCAAGCAAACAAACAAACTCTTCAGCTTTATAATAATATATTATTAGTATAGAAGTATAGATAACAAGTAAGGAAAGAGGTTCTTTTCAAAATCCTTTTTCAAGAAGGCTTTAGTATGATCAACACATATTACAAAAATGTAGATTACGCAATCTACATTTTACCTATATTATGCCTATAGCGTGATGAACCCCCTTTGTATCAAGACATTACGTTACATTGAATATGATAATTTTTCTCATGCATAAAAAATGTTGAAGAGCTCCAACTTCGCAATATTCCGCCGGTTTTATTAAACACCATAAGCTCAATATTATGGTATAAAATTTTCGATTGGATTCATCTCATTATCTGAGAGTCTAGACAAGTGGAAAACACTTTCAAATCAAATCAAATCAAATCAAATCAAATCAAATCATTTATTAGTTTGCAAACATGGGTAAAAATTGGTATATAGATGTTGTCTTATAAAGCGTTCATGTTTTCGAAACAACTTCCTACACATCCAATAACACTAGAAACGGGATATTTACCATGTTTACTATTTGTTATCCGTGATCATCATCATCATCATTTCAGCCGAAAGACGACCACGGCTGGACATAGGCCTCCCCCAAGAAGGGAGAAGGGGTGTTTTGCCATAATCGCCACGCTTGGCAGGCGGGTTGGCGATCGCAGTACGGTTGCTACTAAAGCACAGAGAACGCTGCTGCCCATTCTCTGGCAAGTACCTTAGTCGCCTCTTACGACATCCACGGGAACATATGGGATGGTGCTATTCTTTACGTCCGACACCATACAGAATCATCGCTCAAATGATCATGATAATGGCTCAAATATTACACAGACACATAAAAATAGTGTACCAAGTAAGTTTAGAAATCTTATAGCTTTCTACATTATTCAATTATGCTTTTTGGTGGCTTACGTAAATTTAATACATTTTTAATGTTTCTGCAATCTTTATCGCTGATATAATGTCTGTCTGAATGGTATATTTGATTGAGTGCCGATTTTTCAATTATTGACCTGTAGAGTAAATGTGATGTTTTGACAGAGTGTCTATACAAAAACTCTCAAAATGACCAACTTATTCGTCGGATAAAAGTTAACTGGCGATTGAAAAACCGGCCCTTAATTCAAGACAATAATTTAGATACGGAAAATCTAAAACAAAATAGTATTTACAAAATGTAGTGTGTCGCGATCGCTATCGTGAGGACGAGCCCAATCCAGAATGACAGCTAAAAATAAATGGTCAGGGCTGCCAAAATGGAACTAGTTGTAAAAGCTGAAATGGTATCCTCTTTTATGCTCATAACAAATAGAGCATACTATGGGCAATGACAAAATTTCAGCTCTTCTAGTTTTCCATTAACCTAATCATGGGTAAATGTTCGAAACTGCTGTTAAACTTGTGATAAACTAGTTGATCAAGTACCGTTGGCACCACTTTCGAGTTAGTTCCACATAGGTTGGTACAGTCAATTGCACGTCGGTGGGAGAACTTCGATCTTAGACAACTGATTTTCAATAGAATACAAGGTCGGCTTACATTAGTTTTGTTACCACCTAAGTGCGGTCGATTGTAGAAGCCAGGCTTGTTACTTCTGCAGTCTAAACTGGGCTTTAAATGTTTGGACAATAGCGTGTTATATTATTTGCCTACTTAAAAACTTAGATAATGTAAATTCCGTGTAATTTGTGAGGAGAGAATAAAATTAATGAAATTATTTGACTAAAGGAATTCAGATGTACATAATTATTGAGGGTTAGGTTTTTTGGTAGCTACTAATTCACCACAAGGTAAAATTTTTAAACATTCTTAATCACTCTTTCACAGCAGATTTTAAGCAGGTATGTCCGGGCTTTTCCCCTTAGAAAAAAAGCTAGCTATGTGTAAACGTATGTTCATTGACTTGTTTCCCAAAAGTTAAATCAGCTTCAGTTTCAAAGCTAGTTCACAAAATAACTGAAACTGTAGCACTAGCTAAAAAAGCCGACATGTACCTGTAATTAACAGTAGGCGTCGAAACTGTGAATAAATCCAACGTTCAAAATCCCAAATATCGGAGTTTCGTGCAATCTGCTTTAAATACCTTTCACTAAATTCCAATATACGTTTGCGATTGTGAATCTTTTGTCTGAATGGCAAAAAGTATTATTTTATCCATAGACTTGCATAGAGAGTGTGAAACTTGTATAGAAAGTACTGAAAATAAGTTATTTAGTTACCTGCGATGATCGTTTGCCCTCCTTCCTTGGTGGCGGCGGCAACAAATCTAGATGCTTAGGTCTTTCCTCGCGACCTCCCACAGCTACCTCCTCTACAATCACTTTGGTAGTAGACGAAGCCGCCTCAGAGGCACCGCAATCAGAAGCCGCTTCTGTTGATCAGACATCACTAACTTCTAATAACAGTTCCTAGAACTGGATCCCAATTTCCGGAGCCAGCCGTGCATGACCACGTTATTTTAATTGACTAAGTAAACGGCAGACGGGTTAAACGAAATACTATTTCGTTAGCGGTAACGTTTATTAGACCATAATGGTATGATTTATTGAACACTATGCTTACTGGAAGATAGATTTTCTGCATAGTTGTGAGTCAACATTCTTTTCTTGGCACTGTGGCGCGACACGCTACTTGTGTGTCCGTTTGTGCGTCTGTTTGCATGCAAGAAGTCACAATATGGGGAAAAAACTACGAGACGAATGTTTACGATAGCTGCATGAAACCATAAATTACGTGCAGCGAATGAAACGACACGGTTGTCATGGAATCGTAAAAGTAGATTCACACGATGAAGTTGTTAGACACAGTAGCGTGACACTATAAATAGACGAAGAAAAATAAAAGAAAAATTAATTTTGTATTCGAGATGGGACGTAATATCCGACAATGTCTATAAACCGCCGATGACCAGTCGGGGTAAGTACAACTTTATGTAGATTAAGGTAAAGTCAGTAATATTATGACGTTGCTCGTTAAACCAGCTGTTACCTACCCGTTACGTCGGATGTCATAAAGCGATACATAAAATCTAATTATAAGCGACCCGCAGAAACAGCGAAAAAAGAAAATGTGACGTCATCTACTGTGATACAAGTTGAGCTGTCAAATTACGATGGGCTCACACTAGCGCGATAGCGTGACGAGAGCACGGAAATGTTATTACTATGTGCTATAAGATTCATGAAAAAGGGCATAGGGAAAAGTAATCTGTCGCTCTATGTAATTACGACTCTTTTCTTGGTCTCTGTATTTATTTAGTAATGCTTTCAGACATATCATGAATGAACAAATATTTGCGTCAAACAAGTGATGTGATGACAAGTATTGTAAATAAAATTATATTTAATCCCGCCCACTGGGAACTAATATAATAACGTCAACTGATGCCTTGGCACAAACCTCTCGCCTTTACGACTTCCCGCTTATGAGCAACGTTTCAGCGCTGCGGGATCGAAACCTAACTGTACTCTAGCACACCATGTTTTATTTGTTACCTTCGGCATCAACAAACTATACAAGATATGGGTGCTTTGCGAAATTAATAACATGCTATAATCGCATCGGTATATTCTCGATGTTATGTTTCTGTCAATATTAAATAAAGTTACTTATAAACACAGTAATTTACCATCCAGTAAACATTATATAATTTATTTCTTTTTCAAATAAATAGCTGATTTTGAAAGTATATAATTCCGTCTGACGTCTTTATAATCTATATGAAATATGTACACTCACGTAAATAAACATACTGGACGCGTAATTTATTTAAGTGTCTCATTATATTTTATTCGCTTTGCAGAAAAAAGTTGATGAAGTCGCTATCTGGCTAAGAAAAATTAACTCGCCAAGATTAAAATCGCGAGGCAAAGGTAAAAAGATTATGAATGGAAGACAATCTGTCGCGGGCGGCGGAAACCTCAGAAGATTAACCGAGTACCTAGGAGCTATAATTAAATTCTCCATTTCATGTGAGCAGCGATGTTAAATAAATGAAATTGATTGCACTCCAGTGTAAAGGAGTCATCGGTTTTTGTGTAGGTATTGTTTTACCGTTAGATGCAAAATAATTAGGTAATTTTGTCGGTTGGTCAATTTGAGGCCTTTAGTTGTCGTTGGTATATCAAACCTTTGGAGGCGGCCATGTCGCTGCCGCTGGCCACTGGCTCGTCCGGGGCAGTGGACGTGGATGGAGCAGGCTGTTCCGGTGAGTTGATCTGCATTTTGTGGCACACCTCGAACGCCTGGCCCACGGTGCGCACGATCCTCATCGCCTGACTCTGCAGAACAAAAGATTTATTAAGATTCGGTTTTATTTCTCATGAATCTTATCCTGGTCAATGAGTATTTTACTCTCACGTGGCAAGCAAACAAGAGTTGTGAGCGTGTATTATATTTTGTGCAAGACGTAATATCCATCTCTGAAAATTGAGGTATGCTAAACTGCTATCACCTTGGGACAAATACGGGCAAAGAAAAACGACCTCTACTATCCACTGAGGCTTTTAGTCCTCGCTTTACAATAATTCCAAATGTAGGTACCAGAAAGTCATTCTGAACATCAAGTACTATTGGAATCGACTTGTTTAAGTACTATCTCGCAGTATGGATGGTTTCCACTCGAATGGTAATCAAGTACCGAATGTGCGCGTTTATCGAGTAAGTATTCCCCTTAAATACGTTTACACATTAAGGGCATGATAGGACTGTGATCCCGAGATTAATATTGTGTATTTTCGTAGTACCTAATGTACACAAAATACATTGTCTCATCACTTAATTAGATTGTAACGAAGAGCGAACAGATGGCTCAACGTAATGAAGAATAGGAAAAATGTCGTGTTACTGAAAGAAAGGAAAACAACACGAAGAAGGGCACTCTCTTCATAATAATGTTTGAATGAGATACAACAATGCTGTCATTTTCCTAATATATGAACTGTTTCAAGTAGCGGTTTATTTTTTTCGGTTTTATGTTCCATTACGTTTACCTCGCAGGCCTATCGTAGTTTGCACAGTTGTTTTTCATCGTAAAGGGCAACTTTGTCTTTGCCTCAGTTTCGCTTCAGCTACGTGTCTCATACTTTATAATTCTGGTTCAGGAATCTGTGTGACTTTAGAGCCGAGAGGATAGCTACAGAAATCCCTAATAAAGCCAATATTGGCTTTATTAGGAATTTCTGAAGCCTTTCCGTTGTTAATAAAGTTTTGTTTGTAGTTATTGCTTTCCCGAAATCTTAAAAGTTCTCGATCTGTTTATTAACCTACCTATATCTGAGTCCTAAGTTTTGCTACAGAATGTATACTTATTAACAAGCTTCCTCTCTTTTCTGCCGCAGTGGTCTTAAATTTTTATTAAAGTAAGCTACTCGTTATCCGCGGACGTGATATTCTGGCGTTTAGGAGTTCTCGCAACATTGTCGGTTGTGTTTTACAGCCGCAGCCGTCGGAGCCGACGACAAACAATTTAATCAATGTCAAGGTATTAATAATAGAGGGTTCCGCTACTACAAATTTAGTGTAGTTCAAGTTTGTCTGGAATATCAGAAGTTGTATGTCCAAACCTATTAACTAATAGTTTAAGCACAGACAGAATTGTGCCAGCAAGTTTGTGTATAACTTTCCTAACTGCTTGGTTACGAAATATGTAGGACGGGGCGACTTTTACTTGTATTGTATTTTATTCGGGTGGAATGGCGAAGGAAAACATCTAAGTAGTTTGGAGTACTGAAAGTAATTTCTGCATTTCAGAGCGTTGAACCCTAGAGTAGAAAATCGTCGGTATAACTACACAATGGAAATAAAAGGGTACAAATGCGAATGATATTTTACAAAAGGGAGATAAAAGGTCTGGGCGTAGAGCCCGCGTGGGAGATGACATGTGTTTAATTAATGCTTCTCTCATTCAGCCGACGTAACGGATGGAACAGATTATTCAGGTTCAACGCTTATGTTGGAAAACAAAGAGTCGCCCGGAAATTGAAACAAAATTTGTTACTCGCCAAACATCGATGTGACGCGATGTATCGAACCACCCCGCAGGACGGGTTCCAAGGTAAATGAAAAACAGGTAGGTAAAAAACCACATCTGCTTATCTGAGATTCATGTTCATGAGTGAACAATATTTACAACTGACATGAAAGCATAGGTGACAATAATTAAGTCAGTATAAATATGAGACACAGATGATAATTGAATAGTCGTTAATTTTCGTGCGTTGCTAGGACGCTAAATGATCAAGTTCTTCAAAACTAATTCATCATTTCAGCCCAAAAGACGTCCACTGCTGGACATAGGCCTCCCCCAAGTGTCGCCACATTGACGTTTTGGGGGTTTTGCCATAATCGCCACGCTTGGCAGGCGGGTTGGCGATCAAAACTAATTATGTAAAATAAAACCACATAATGATTTCGTATTCATTTTCAATTCAATTTAAAAGCATTTACACCTTACTAACATCTCATACAAACTTTCAAGTCCTTATTTTCCGAAATGACTGAACCGATTTTAATGAAACTTCATAAGCATAAGCAGGATACATACTTCAAAAAATTAAAAACAAGAAACATTTTAAAAAAATAGTGTAAGTAACAGCTAAATTAGACCGATTATAAAAATTATCAATAGAAACAGAAATTTCCAACTATCTTGTTTTAAAAACACATTGTGAAAATGTTTTTAATAATTTTTAAGACCTGTGTATCCTACTTATGCGTATTTAAGTTTCATTAAAATCGGTTCAGTCACTTCGGGAAATTTCTCCTCTCAAACGTGGACAGCACATTGCTGTAAACAAGTTGTTTACTGCGTGCTTTCTATCGTCTTTATTTTTTCCACCTAACTGTAATTTAACATTGTTTGAAATATGGAAATTAGGTTGCTCAATTAGGAATTTTCATTTCCTCTCAACGTGTTTTGAACTTAGTTAGCGTGCAGATGTTGGTAGAAAGCAATCACAAGTTTGGAAGTAAATAACCATTCGCTCTCAACGGCTCAAGGAAATTACTATCACGCATAAACCATACACGTGTCTTAATAGTACATATAATTATAATTAACGAATGGATCCAGACAATATTGTTTAAAAAAATCATAACGTTGAACACTATTTCTGTTCCAAACCATGAAGTCATATTTTGAAACGTTTATCGCGCATTAGCTATCTAATGCTGTACCTCAAACGTTGATAATTCTATCTGCTAAAATAATATTAAATTACGCCTGAAATTTTGGAGTATCTATAGTGAATGCGCTAATGAAGTGGAATCTTTATAATAAGTTTAATGGAGTGGACACTAGACAGAGTTCAGCGACAGCGTCTGGCGCGCAGCCAGCCATCGACACGATATCACGCTTCTCGTGCATTTCAAGAAAGAGATACGACACCACTATTTGTCACGCCTCGCGATTGTACATAAATTGACGCTAATATGACAGTACGTACAGGGAAACAAAAAACATGCTCGTTTTTACACAGAAACTAATCAATTTACTTTGAACGTCCAAAAAGCTTTACGAGCGATCTTGATATTCTGCGGTTGAATCTCGGCACGTTATCCTTTTATATAAAACTTTGTAAATACACCTCTGTGAGTGAAAAATGTAAACCCCACTGCAAAAAAACTGTACTGCGAGGAATTTTTCATGTTACCTTGAACACAAAACTGCGATGCGACGTCGCATCGTAAAATAACGAACTCCCACGACGCATCGCAAGAACTTGCGAATTAATTCGCATCGCACGTACCTGCGATGTTATGATACTTTTTACGATTCCTGTCACTAGTTTACAAAATACGTTCAGTTTGGTTGACGGTCGTCGATAGAATGGTCACCCGATTCGTAGAAGGGAGACGCGTCTTGCCGCAAGAAATCGCATTGCAGCAATTCGTGTCGCAGTTTTCTGGGTTGCGAATTTGCATCGCGCCGATTCGCAGTTTTGTGTACAAGCCCAAAATACGTTCAGTACGGCTTGCAGGGCCTGGAAGGCCGATAGAAACTAATAATTCAAGTTCCTTAATATCCATAATAAAATAAATAGCCGTTCAAGGCCCGTTTGTGTGAATAATGGCAAAGTTTGACACTGATCGATGATTGAAACGCCCAATATTTGTACGCGGATTACTGATGGATCACTAAAACGGGGATTATAGCTACCTGCTCTGAAACATTAAGCTACGCACTCATAAGATATGCCTAAAATATTGTTAATAGGTCTTGAAGTTTCATTTAAAATTACAAAGCTAAATTTTGGATGATTTTTTCTGAAAAGTCTGTATTTGGTGATGGTACGTCCAACATTGAGCTCGAATGTTATGATAAGTAATTCCATTTTGGTTGACCGATGTGGAGACAAGGCAGGTTTCATATCTTATATCAAATATTTATGAGATCCTATTTATGACTTTAAGGACAGCGGCTGCTTTTCTCGACCGATCCTTTAAAAATGATAACTTTTATGTGCAGAATATCAACAAAGCGTCACCGAATCATAATCGATCAGGTATGGATATACATACATATAGGTTAGCTGGAAATAAATGGAGCAAAAAAGAGTCTTGGCAAAAGACGAGAGCAGTGATATTTGCTCCGGAAAAAAGTTATTTCATGCTTTAAGTAAAATGTAAGTAAGTAATTCACCAATCCTATGAGTCAAATTCATACTGTAATGTAATAAAATGGATTCCACCTCGACATTTAGCCAGCTGTGCCGTGAAAGAACTAATAGTATTTTTAGAAAAAAATTGGGACAAAAATTGGTGAGGCCAAGACAATGACCTTTATGCCGATCATAATTTTTGGCTACCTCATTGCCATGTATACGTCAGTGGTCTATTTTCGCTGGCGTCGTCACTATGGGTGGAGTGAGGTCGAAGAAATGCGATTGGTTTAGGATAAAAGCTTGTGTACGTGCCGATGCAGCTTCGGACAGCACTCGCTCTCAATAAAAGCGCAGCCCTGTGTTACAACTCTACTAAATTACCTACTACCATTTTCAGAATAAAACGAAGGGAAGAGAAGATATGGCTCTAGGTAAGGGTCGTCTAGCCTAGTAATATTAGCAAGAATCTATGTAGGTACCAAACATCGTAACGTCAGCCAACACCAACTGCTACTAAATTATGTTATTTCCCTACACCTGACGTCAAGGGCGACGTTGTTGTATTATATATTTTGCATTATATAATATTCTTATTAACGATAGACGACGCATAAAATAATATAAATGTGCCGTCCAACACGATTTTTATAAACGTCGTATTCTACGCGAATATAAAGTTTTTGCTATGAGCCAAAAAATGACTGATCACATGTCGCTTAGATGTTTTTTCTTTAATGTCAAAACTGAATTTAGTAAATTCGCTGTTTTAGTAAAAATGCGGATGTTCAGTATAAAGGCTATGGCTAGTTATGTTATTTCATGTATATAATATAAATCATTGGCTCCATTATAATTGGCTCAAAATTAACAAGAGATAATAAACTTCGAAGTAAACACTAAAATTTGCCCTTTTGTTTCTAACTATAATTTCGCATGAATTGTTTGGCAAACATCATTTTAATAAAGTAAGGTTAACCATTTATTACTGAGCTTACGTGCCAGAGAGCAGACGTGTACCTATTTGCAATGAGTACCTCGATGAACTATGACCGAGTGAATGATAACGACATTCAGTAGACCGATAGACCATTCCGATATTTTATGACGTCATTACCGTACCGTAAACCTTAGGACGAGATGAGACTGACTCAGGACCAAAAATGATGACGTAAGAGCGAAGAGCTCTCTACTGCGGTTAGACAGAGGGCTAGAGGGCTGATTAAATAGATTACATCCATTAGAGACAAGGAAGAGTAACAGACGTGACATTCTTGCAGACTTTATTTTTTTCACGAAAACGGCCCTTTTTCAATAGTGAAGGCAATTCACTTAAAAGACGTGATAGCTGTTTCAGTTATACCATGTTATGTATGTTACTCATTATTTTGTTTGTATGGGTAACTGAAGCATACAATGTAAGATTTGTTAATTGTAATATAATTACCAAACCTCCAAACATTGTATGGTTCATTTCACTCCATTAGGACTTGTATGTTGATTTAGAACGTAAACTAAACGCACTGAGAAAATTAATGATAGCGGGACTATGCTTTAGCAACTATTCCAGTGCGTAATTCACACGTTGGCGGCAGCAGTTCCAAAATATCCCCGGTGCAAACATTACCAGTTTACTAAAGTTTTCTAAATAATAAATGGAGTCGACGACGGAAGTATCGCCCTTGACGTAAGTCCACGCCACAGCAAAATAATACGCAGATAAATGTCACTGGAGACTTCGATTTATAAGAAATCGGCGCTTCCGTGAGCGCCGGTCCTTGGCCACGGCCGGCGGCGGCCGACGCTATCAAAATAAACATCAAACAGTTGCGCTGACACATCACAGTCGCCGCCGCCCGTGTCCGCGCCCGCTCCGCTATTGTTACAGCTTTCGCGCGTAACACCATCGCCTGTGTTTCTTGGTCATCAACATAAGTGTACCAATTAGCCTGCGTTGACGCAATTGTACTGCCTGTACCAACAAACTATTCCTATTTAACTATCATCCACACAACGGACCCACTGTTCTAACATTGTGAAGTCATCGGACGTTCCTAATTCCGAGTTAATAACCGATTTGACAAGCGGACGTCTTTAATCAGTTTTTACCAAAGCCCAAATGCAACGGAAAATTTTCATATTTCTTGTTTTTGACATCTGACGGTATAAATAAACCAAATTTATTTCTTAGAAGGTGGGTTCTAGACAGTTATCAAAACTGAGCCATATTTCAATTATGATGGACGTATGTCATTCTTGGCTTCTACAAACAAACATGTTTATTAAATTAACTTATCAAAGTAAAGTTCACGTACCTCTAAATCTGAGTCTAATCCTTCCAAACTCGAAGAATGTGGTTCAGATCTTAATGATAGCCTATTAGGTCTTCTGGAAAGACTATTGACGCCCATCAGCTTATGAGACCTGCCCAAGGTGGCGCTGCCACTGCTGATAATCTCAGGTTCACGAAATGACAGTTTTTTCCTAGGTCTTTCACTAATATCCTGCATTTGGACATCTGGATTCAGTCTTTCAGTAACGGGTATCACTAGACGTGACTGTACACAAACTTCTTCCGCGGAGTCAAATTGCCGATGCAGTGGTGACTGTTCTTTAGGAAAGCCACCACTGTGGTAATCCTCTAATTCCTTCTCATATCGCTTATTAGCTCCTACTGATAACGGTCTAGGTCTTAAACTACTCGTGTATGAATCGCGAGAATGAACATCCTCAATCCTACTTCTGTGTTTGTTCTTTCGAACTTCACTAAACTCCGGCTCAGAGCGGCTGGGCTTGAGTCTGTCGTGACTCCTTTTGTCTTTGGGCTCTTGTTTGGGTAACTTGGGCCGCTGCTGCTGCTGCGGCTCATGTTTTGGTTTGAATGCGCCTCCTAACGAGAAGAGAGTGCTTCGTGCTTTTAGTAACACTTCAGTCGGCAAGTTTTTCAATAGATGCTCGTTTTTCCTTTGTTTGCTATGGTCCCTGTCCCTGTGGTTGGACATTGTAACGGTATCACTGTTAATCAGATACACTTATATATGTTTTAATCACGACACACACACATTTTTAATGATAATGCGCGCGTCCGTGCGCCCTGGTACGAAACAACTGAAGTGGCGAAGGCATGGCGTGCGCGTGCGTCGCGCCGGTCGCCCGTCGCTCCAAGTACCACAAATAAACATATTCGCGTGTTTCTAAGCGCTAAACAGCTAAACTCCTCAGTGCAAGAATGATCGGGAAAACTCTTGTTGATAACACTTGACATTTCCAAGAACTTTTATTTCTTTTCATTTCACGCATTCGTATTTAAATTAGACGGAAAAATATAAATCACATCCCTAAATTGTGAAGTGGCAGGTTACGACGTAAGGAATGGACCTGATAAAATTTATAAAGACTTTAGTTCAGCACAACTTGTTATTAATAGCAGCACCATATTATTTTATTACTCTCGAGCTACCTACTTTATCGTTGGCAAATGTTATTCGACTGAGTGTTAACGTAATGTTATATGACAAATGGTGTATTGAAAATCGATGAAATGAGAACTCGTCGGGAATTTTCATTTTATGAACATGTCCACGTTTGCCGGAGGGCATACAGAGAAATATGATATTTTTTTTTAGTTTTTAAACAAGTAAAAGTTTCCGTCCTTCAGGTTCCTTATAATTATCATTTATCAAAAAGATTTAGAGGAACCGAGAGGTAAGGTTCTTGGAATTCAGGAGTACTTTGACAATTCGTCTTCTGAAAGATCAATGGCACAATAACAAAGCAAAACATGCTTTATTGGCATGATTTCGTTTAGATCCGAAGTGGTTTCATAAATCATAAACAAGAAATGTGTTTTTGGTCCCATATTCATTATTTTCGTTTCATTTGCCAAATGAATGGTTTGGGGAAGTTTATATAGACAAGGATACATCATATTGTGCTTCGTGTTTCTGTTCCGGGGATCAAACATAGAGCGTAACATTATTAAGCCTGTTTGTTTGAGTTTACACAGCACTACAGAACAGGAGTAGGCGTATGTGCGCGTTTAAGTGAACTATTCTGTTACTGAACGTATAACTGAGCCATAACCGTAATGCGGGCTATAATAAAATACTCTCAATCAATTGGCGTAATTAAAATGCGGCCGCAAACGATTCAGCGCAAACAACTTAGTTACTTCTTGAATATTTATGGACTTCGGGAGTGATCGGCGACGGTAATTGATTATAAAAGTCGAGTAGCTGGTAGACGCGAAGATTTATACTCACTATAAAACGAAGGTTTGCGTACAATATCCAGAATTAGATATGTAGTAGGTAATACTAGCAATAAACCTATTACGATTGCATACGCCGTCTGCTTTGCAAAGTTCAATGTTTTTTAAGGCAGACATATTGGCCTATGGAATATGTCAAATAAATATGGTGTGGAGCTATTAAAAAGACAACTACAAATGGGTGATTGGTTCATAGTTTACTACAAGTTTCTTCACAATTCTTGGTAAAGTGTTGGACGCGGAGGCGTACGGTTAATTGATTGATATAAAGAAAGAAAATAAACTGATGCTGCTATAGATCGTCCATGTGTATTGTTTGTTCACACGTGTGAGCCAGACTTTTGATGTAGCGATTTTACGTCACTACACTATAATTTAGTACGGAAGGTCGCGGGTAATTTTAAATATTATGTAAAAAAGAATCTTAGGTGTGTAGGTACAAGTGCTTAATTTGGATTCTTAGATAATCGCTTTCACGTTAATTTACCACTCGTAAATAAAAAATAAGATCAAAAGCAATCAAAATTATAAAGAACAGCTACACCGTTAAACAATGTTTTAAACATGACGTTTTAAATAACTATCAAAGAATCCTAGTTTATTGGCTATTTTTATGGCCAGTTTCAAATGTTACAAAAGTAAAACAATAAAATAAAACCTTATCTTCCGTATAAAAATAACTGTTGGCAAACAATGAATCATTTCGTTTTAAACCGTTTATTACAGTCTCTGGTTTTTTTTTTAAGGCGCTCTTCTAGGCGACTTTCATGCTTTTGAGGGGGTGAAGCAGATGAAGAGGGGGGTCGAGTAGTCCCTTTAGTCCCGCCTACTGCGGGGTGCCCCGCTTGAATCACGTCGATGTGCGACGTCAATAAATGTTTAGAAGCTTAATTTCATAACTCAATACTTATAAAAGTACGAATAGCCCAGCGCGCCGCTAGCCTACTTCGCACATTGCTTCCGCGGTGATCTCTAGGTTCGAACCTCAACACACGCAATTGTTTTTTATCTTATTTTTTTAATAAAATGTATGTACCTACATTTCAATATCGCATTTTTTTTAATATGTTTATATTTTTGTTTTCTTATTTTTTCCTAATAAATTATAGGTTGATTGTTATTTTGGATTGTTTGGTTGTTTGGATTGTTATTTTATAGAAAAGGTTATCGAAATATTATCGAATAGATTCGTCAAACGAATAATAAATAATTCAAAGCAGCCTCATGGACAACCAAGGGCATTAAAGTCGGCAGTAAGACGTTGACGAATCTCCGACTTGCCGACGAGATGGTCCTTTTTGCCCACACAACCCTGGAACTACAGACTATGCTCCAAAAACTGCACGCGTAGCATGACCGCCGTAGAAACGGGCTATGTCGACGGAAAAATCGACAAAGTGCCACATTGTCATTGTCTATCTGTCATTATGTCGATTATTCCGTAGACAAAACTCGTTTCTACAGTGGTCTTTTAATTTATTGTTCGATTAAATTTAGAATTTGACAATAGCACGTGTCGCCATCTATTGTGATAAGAAAGTTATTGTTGTTTTCCTTCGGATCAGTACTTTTTGTCGGAATGAAAGGTATCCTATGGCCGTTTGTGTACACCTTACAACGTACACGCAGAATTTGAGGATGATCACTTCATTGGTTTAGGCGTGTAGAGGTAACAAACAATTTTTAATATAATAACTTTCGCATTCATAATATAATAACTAACTGCGCGCGACATCGTTCGCGTGGAGTTTTTTTATGTGTAAAAATAAAATAGATTTTGGACGATTCTCAGACCTACCCGATATGCACACAATTTCATACAAATCGGTTCAGCCGTTTCGGAGGAGTATGGTAACTAACACTGTGACACGAGAATTTTATATATAAGATATAAATATAATATATAAATATATATTTAAACAAATATTTATTTATATCTAATATATAAAATTCTCGTGTCACAGTTTTCGTTGCCATACTCCTCCGAAACGGCTTGACCGATTTTGATGAAATTTTGTGTGCATATCGGGTAGGTCTGAGAATCGGCCAACATCTATTTTTCATATCCATAAAAAACCCCGCGAACGAAGTCGCGGGCAGCAGCTAGTAAATATATAAAATTAGGCTCAGGATAGAGAAATTAACTTGTAGCGGTTCGATATTAGTTCAATGCTAGCTCAGTGGATAAGACCGTGCGCCTCACATACGAGGAGTTGAAAGAATAATCACAGGAAAGAGACAGACGGAAAGTAGTCGCCGTCAAGAATTGGCAAGTTCCGAAAGACTGGACACAGGTCAGAGTATTTTTGGGTTTTTGCTCCTACTATCGACGGTTCGCAAAGAATTTTGCTGACATTGCGAAACCTCTACACAAACTCACTGAGGAAAAGCGACAATTCTGTTGGGACAAGAGCTGCGACGTCGCATTTCAGGAATTAAAGAAAATTCTGTGCAAAACACCTATTTTTAAACAAACCAAACCAGAAAGAAATCATTGCGTTACTCGACGGGCTACTGCCGTTGTAAAGACATTGCAGCATTTCAGTAAATAAACTCTTTTGCATAAAAAAAACGGGCTCCATAGATTTTTTTCTCTATTTCAATGAAGAAGAACAAGAAAGAGGTTTTATTCATTTGACAATGTGTTGGCATGTCATTTGAAGCATCCTGGCATGATTTTTTACGTTCCAAATTTAAATTTTGAAATGAGCAAAAGAAAAATATTGATTATTGTAAAATTGCTTTACTAATGGCGCGAATTGCTGAAATGATATTTTTACTGATTACTAAAATGTTTAAACTCTTTGGAAATTTCCCGCAAATTAAACAATTTAATTTTTCTTTTTACTTTAAATACCAGTTTTTGATATGAGTTAAAAGCGATAAGGGCCGGTAAAATTATAGCCCTACTTGAAGAAGGTCGTTCGCAAACTTACGTGTCTCAGCGGCTAAATATGAGTCGTTCAACTGTCCAGAGGACTTGGCAACGGTATCAAGAGAACGCTTCGGTTAAAAGAAGATCTGGTTCGGGAAGAAAACGATGCACAGAACCAAGAGACCGCTTTTTGGTGAGTCAGGTGTTGCGGAATCGTAAAGCATCAAGTGTGGACCTGATGAAGAGCCTTGAAGAAGAGGAGTAGAAGTTAGCTTGTGGATGTTCAGGAGGAGGCTTTGGCTGCCAATATCAGGAGTAACATAATTTACTCCGTGAGCACCGTATTGCTCGACTGTAGTTTACTCGAAACTGTGCTTCATGGACTCTGGAGGACTGGAATAAAGTATTGTTTTCTGATGAAGCTAGAATCTCTTTGTGCGGAGAGGACCGACGCCGACGAGTGCTACGAAGACCACGGGAACGCTATGCGGAAGTGTGTTTCGAAGAAATCACTCCTTATGGCTGAAACTCCGTTTTGTTTTGGGCATCAATTAATTCGACGCAGCGTACGGAGTTAGTTTTCATAGAAAATGGAACATTAAAAGCACACCGGTACATAATGGAATTCCTAATTCCAAATGCACAACCTGCATTGACTGTACTTGGGGAAGATTCCATTTTATGGACGACAATGCTCGCCCACACCGTTCTGGCGACGTGGAAGCGTACATGCAAGAAGTTGGGATCCGTCGTTTAGATTGGTCAGATCGAACTCCTGACCTCAATCCAATTGAGCATGTCTGGGATGTTCTAAAGAGACGGGTAACATGAGTGCAACCTGCTCCACAAAACATCAGGGAGCTAAAACGAGTCATTGCAGAAGAGTGGGAACGTACCGTATTCCTCAAAACGTTATTAAAAACATCGTGGAAAGCATACCCAGAAGGATTCAAGTTGTGATTTTGGCAAGAGGAGGTCACACTCGTTATTAGGTTTTTACATTTGTAACTTTCATCATTTTCATCATTTCAGCCGAAAGACGTCCACTGCTGGACATAGGCCTCCCCCAAGTTTCGCCACATTGACATAACATGGGGGGTTTTGCCATAATCGCCACGCTTGGCAGGCGGGTTGGCGATCGCAGTACGGTTGTCACAAAAGCACAGAGAACGCTGCTGCCCACTCTCTGGTAAGTCCCATAGTCGCCTCTTACGACACCCACGGAAAGATATGGGATGGTGCTATTCTTTACGTCCGACACCATACAGATCGTTACGTCCGACACCATACAGATTTGTAACTTTATTTAATCAAAAAAATAAAAAAATATTCTTGTCTTTATGCCGACCACTTCTTATTGTTTGGCCGTGTACAACGGTTTTAAAGAATTTATTAAAACAACATAACTTAGTGAATTTCAAACGAACCGGTTTATTCTGCTCAACGTCAGCACACAGAGAGAAGATAGAGTTACATAGACAACTACCACAACACAGACAATTATTTGATGTTACCAGTTATAAATAATACATATTTCTAACACCCCAACTACAGCAAATAAACAAAACTTCTCTAAAAAACAATAACCTATTGTATTCTATGACTCTATCATACTAACACCTAAACCTTCAATACATTTGCTGTGTTTTACAACATTTAAAGCCTTGGTAAGAACATCAGCTGGCATATGAGTTGTTGGCAAATATTCTAAATTAATAATCTTGTTGCTAACTGCATCTTTAATAAAATGATATCTAATGTCAATGTGTTTACTTTTTCTATGACATACATAATTTGCCACCAACTTCTGTGCACTCTGACTGTCATTATATAATTGCACGGTACACAGACTACCAGTAAGTTCAAATAATAAAGATCTCAAATATATGGCTTCTTTACACGCTTCAGCCATAGCCATATATTCAGACTCCATGCTCGACAATGCTACTGTTCTCTGCTTCTTACTTTCCCAGGAAATAGCTGTCCCTGACATCACAAAACAAAATCCTGTATATGATTTTCGGTCAAAAGTATTACTTGCCCAATCGGCATCAACATAGCCAATAAGTTCAGCTGTTCCCTTTACAAATTTTAAACAATAACTCTTAGTTTTTTTAAGATACCTAAGTATTCTTTTTGCATAGTTCCAATGAACATTAGTGTAACACTTATTAAATTGACTCAGATAACTGACACAAAAAAATTAAATTAAAAATTTAAAAAACCCCCGACACAAAAAACCTCTAAAAAGCCAAAAATAAATTAATCCAAGCGTCGTAGCGTCGGGGGTCCGCTTTGTTCTGTGCTTGTACTAAGCGGTCTTCTTAGCGGTCCCCCGACGCTACGACGCTTGGATTAATTTATTTTTGGCTTTTTAGAGGTTTTTTGTGTCGGGGGTTTTTTAAATTTTTAATTTAATTTTTTTTCATGCTTTTTAAACTTATTTTATTTTTGCCTAGCCTTGACTTTCCTACTCCTGGTTAACGAAACCAAGGAAAGATATAAATTAAACAAAATATAAATGGGGGGGGGGTGCAAATGGGGGGGGGGGTGCACCCCCCCCTCAGCAATACCCATGGTGACAAGCGACAACATTTCAAATAGACTACCAGTGAAAGTTTTTAAATCCCTCCATCAACTAGAAAAGACGTGATGATCTTCAAACGGCTGAGCAGATTTTCATAAAACATAGCTAAGAACACTCTCGATTAAAATACCTTTCAAACGACACCACTTTTATCCAAATCGGTTCATCCGTTTACGAGCTACGATGCCACAGACAGACACACAGATACACAGATACACAGATACACAGATACACAGATACACAGATACACACGTCAAACTTATAACACCCCTCTTTTTTGGTCGGGGGTTAAAAAGAGATATCTGGTCTTGTAAGAACTGACAGATACATAAGACTTCCAATTAATTGTTGATATGGAATATCTCGATCACAATATTCAGACTTAACAATATCTAATTTACTTTCCATTGGAGTACTGGCCACTTTGCAGTTTAACATATTAAACTTCTCCAATAACTGAATTACATATTTTTCTTGATCTAAAGTAATAACATTGGACTTTTTATCAATGTTTACTCGCATACCCAAACATTGTTTAACTTGTCCTAAGTTTTTAATCTTAAACTTAGAACTCAATTCTGAAATTAACTTATCAGTCTCTTGTTGATTATTAGAATAAACAAAAAAATCATCAACATACAAAGCAATTACAACTTTAACATTATTATTAATCTTGGTAAAAACACATGGCTCTAAACGACTCTTTTTGAAACCCAATTCAAATAAACATTGCTCTACCCTCTCATACCAAGATCTTGATGATTGCTTAAGGCCATAAATAGCTTTATTTAATTTAACAATGACCTTTTTCTTCTTTACATCACAAGAAATATCTGGCTGATACATGTAAATATCTTCTTTAAGAAAACCATTTAAAAAAGCTGTTTTCACATCTAAATGGGTGACATCTAAATTTAACTGAACTGACAATGCAAACAACAATTTCAGTGTAGAATGTCTGACAACTGGTGAAAAAGTCTCTTCATAATCTATACCAGGCCTCTGCGTAAATCCTTTTGCCACCAATCTCGCCCTGTGTCGCACACTATTGTCACTGTTCACTTTCTTTTTAAAAACCCATTTACACTGTACTATAGTTTTGTCAGAAGGCAATTCACTTACTGGAACCCATGCTTCATTTTCGTCAAATGCCTGCAACTCATCCTTCATAGCCTCTATCCATTGGTCTCTGTCTGGACTATCCAGGGCTTCTTGGACACTGACTGGATCGCTGATGAAATCTGGACTTGATGCTGTACATAAATTTGAGTAACCATAACGCTCTGGAGGCTTCCTTATACGTTTTGATGTTTCTGGAGCTGGTTCTGGTTCCGGTTCTTCCTCTTCAAGCTCATCAGATTGCTGTAACGTAGAATCTAAGTCAGTCAAGGCATTAAGAAAATCCTCAGATTCTGAAGAAATGTCCACACCGGGTTCACCTTTCATTTCTTCTACATTATCACTACCTGACTGCTCCAGTAATATATCCCCAACTGAAACTGATACAACTGTATCATTTGTACAGTTTCTTTCTGTATTTTCATGAATAATCACATCTCGACTCGTTACTACACACCTCTTGATAGGATCGTAAACTCTGTAGCCTTTGACATTTTCAGAGAAACCAACTAAAATATGCTTCTTGGACTTAGTGTCCCACTTAAGCCGTTTCTCTTTTGGTACATGGACCATCACTTGGCTGCCAAATATACGCACATGGCTCAAATCTGGCTTGCTTTTTGTCCAAAGCTCATTAGCTCATATGGAGTTTTATTATCTAGTCCTGATGCAACAGATCTGTTTCTAAGATAGACAGCGGTATTTGTTGCCTCTGCCCAAAACTTCTTATCTAAACCTGCATCAAATAATAAACATCGAGCTCTTTCCACAATGGTTCGATTGATGCGTTCACTCATACCATTCTGTTCAGGGGTGTAAACATTAGTTTTCTGGTGAACTATACCTGCATCTTTCAAATATTTCTCAAACTCATTGCTACAAAACTCCGAACCATTATCTGTCCGAAATATTTTGATATTTCTGCCTGTTTGATTTTCAACCATACTTTTAAATTCTTTAAAATATTTAAAGGTTTCACTTTTCGCTTTCAGGAAGTAAACAAATGCCATACGGGAAAAATCATCAATAAAAATAAGGAAATACCTTGATCCTCCAATAGAAATGCACTCCATTGGTCCACAGACGTCAGCGTGGATTGTATCCAGTAGCTCGCTGCTCCTCGTACCCTTGTGACCAAATGGCAAGCGTGATTGTTTCCCTTCACAACATACTGTGCATGTATTTTTGTTGATCACTGACTTATCTGCATATGATATTCCCGTGACTGCGCCTTCCTTCATCCTATTCTGGTCACTGATATTCAAGTGGCCCAATCTCCTATGCCATACTTCACTGCTAACTGCCGCTGAAGGAGATGTAAACAAACATTGTTTACGTTCTATGGCCAATTTGTAGACACCATCAACCTCATTTGCCACAGCCACTAAACTATTTTCACGGTTGTAAACATAGCAGCACTTCTCCTGGAACGATACACTGTTACCATTCTTGATAATTTGACTAATAGAAATCAAATTAGTTGTGAGGTTAGGTACACACAACACATCTTTCAAAGTAACCTCGTATTTACAATTTGGAGTAACTGTCAAGATTTCCACGTCTCCCGAACACAATACTGGCATTGCTTTTTGATCTGCTGCAATAATCTCCGTGATATTCGGCGTATAACATGCATTTTGCACCATGTTTACATCTGACGTCATATGAACACTCGCACCGCTATCGAGATAAAAATCTTGTTTATTAAAATTTCCATTCAGGAAAACAACCGAGAAAGCATTCGTCTTCTTAACTTCTTGTTGAGAATTCTTCTGGCACTGTGACTTATAATGCCCCGTACGTTTACAACGGAAACATTTAATATGCGACTTTTCTGTTTTCTTTGAGTCTGACATAGACAATCCGCCATGAGTTGAACTGTCATTTCTGACATTGCTGCCAACTTTAGCATTCCAATGTTGGCGATTGTTCTGCCCTCTAGTCCAGAAAGCATTTCCTGTTTCCTGTTCACTGTTTCCTGCAAGATCGATCAACTTCGTCTTCACTATGTCAGCAGTAATGGCGATCCCCGAATGTTCAATTGCCATAAGCATAGGGAAGTATTTTTCAGGTAATCCTGCCAGCATTAAACATCCAACCCACTCATCGTTCACGTCAAAACCTGTTCCTGATAATTTCTGGGCTGTTTCGATTATTTGGGTCACATAATTCGTCATTGAATCGCAATGATCGAGACGAATTGATATCAGATTCCGCAGCAATGTTATTCTTCGCGAAAACCCAGAATCATCGAACATAGTTCGCAATTTGTGCCACAAATTCTTGGTACTGGTAGCATCTTTGACGTGCACATACAATGACGGATCAATTGTGAGAATTAACTTGGCCCTCGTTTTTGCATCGTCTGCGGCTGCTTCACTTTTACTTTCCTGCTTGATAAAGCTTGCTGTACCTTCTAAGATAAGCAGATTCTCCGCTGCAAACGCCCACTCGTGATAATTCTCACGTCCCTTTAACTTTGGAACGTTAGCTAAGAATGACGAGTTGGTAGCCATTTTTGTAAAATTTTTTGTTAATCTCAAAATACGATGCCTACATCTATGCTAGCTAATATACCTTAATAAATTAAATTTCTATTCCCTAAAAGGCATATCTGGGCCCATAACCTATTAAAACAACATAACTTAGTGAATTTCAAACGAACCGGTTTATTCTGCTCAACGTCAGCACACAGAGAGAAGATAGAGTTACATAGACAACTACCACAACACAGACAATTATTTGATGTTACCAGTTATAAATAATACATATTTCTAACAGAATTGACCGACTTTTTAAAAAAAAAATTGCCGAAGTTCACTTCACGCGTATTAATTTACACGATTATAAGTATACAGAGTACGTCAAATAATTAAATTTCATGGCAAGAGAACGATGATAACTAAAATCATCCTTAGAACGTAATTTCCTTAGGTGCCCGTTTTTTTTTTTTGCAAAAGAGTGTATTTGCTGGGACGAAAGATCCAGCTGCGAACTGACCATGCTGCATTGAAGTGGCTATTACAGTTCAAAAATCCGGAGGGACAAGTGGCGACATGGATTGTGATGATGGTGGATTGAACTACTGCAAGATTTCGATTGCATAACTGAACATCGCACTAGGAGAACTCACGGTAACGCAGACGCCTTGTCAAGAAGACTTTGTCCTGAAGATTTTAAGCACTGTGCCAGGCAAGAGACTAAGGAGGTAGCAACCGTGCTTAGAACGAATCTCAGTGATGAATGGAAGGAAACCCTACAGCAGGCTCAGCAAAATGACTCAGAGATCAAACCGATCTTCGAGTAGATCAAAGCTGGTGCTCCTAAACCCAAGTGGAGTGATGTGGCAGCGATGAGTTCCATCACGAAGAGTTATTGGGCCCAATGGAACAGCTTGGTTATCCAGGATGGAGTCTTGTGCCGTAAATGGGAAAACGCTCGAGGGGACAGGTGTCATCTACAAATGGTTGTCCCTAAAGCCAAAGTACCGGATGTTCTACGGCTCTACCATGATGTATGTTCAGGAGGACATATGGGGGTAAAAAGGAGTCTAATGAAGATCCGAGAGCGATTTTACTGGATCCACTGTCGAGAAGATGTGGAGGACTGTTGTCGTAAATGTATCACTTGTGCGGCTGTGAAAAGACCCCAAACACGCGGCAGAGGTGCATTAATGGTGAGCCATTCTCAGAGAGTGAAAGTGGGAACAAGTACTTAATGGTTGTCATGGATTATTTCACAAAGTGGCCAGAAGTGTTCGCCATTCCTAACCAAGAAGCTACAACTGTTGCAGATAAATTGGTTCAGGAAGTTTGGAGTAGCCTTAGAAATTCACAGTGATCAAGGAAGGAATTTTGAATCACAAGTATTTCAGGAGACTTGCCGAATGATGGGTACCCACAAAACAAGAACCACTTCTTACCACCCACAATCTGATGGAATGGTGGGACGCTTTAACCAAACGTTGTAGAGAAATCTGGCAAAAGTCGTAGCAAGCAGGCAAAAGGATTGGGACAAGCACATACAGCCGTTTCTTCTGTCCTACCGTAGTGCAGTCCACGAAAGTACGACTGTGACACTAGCCTTCGCGAACTTTGGAAGGGAATTACGGTTGCCCGCAGATTAAATCACTGGAACTGCCCATGATGCACCACGCAGTGTTACAGATTATGCAAATGACTTGCGTAACAAGTTGAACAATGTCTATGAGCATATCAGACAATCCGGCCAACAGATGTCTGAGAAGATGAAGACCCGTTATGATCAGAAGACGAACAGGAGAGGTTTCGACGAGAATTCACTGGTGTGGTTGCATAACCCAGTGCGTAGCAAAGAGAAGTCTCCGAAATTGCAAGCAAAATGGGATGGACCATACCGAGTCGTGACCAGGATTGTCCAGGGTCAACGATGTCACCTACCGAATACAGAAGGGTCCACGAGGTGCGCCTAAGATCGTACATGTAGATCGATTAGCGCGATACTACGGGACTAACGATGCTCGGAACGAGCATGTCTAAGGAGGGGGGGGCAGTGTTACGTTGCCTGCTTTACGAGAACATTCTAGTTTTACGTTCGAGTCTAGAATGATCCAGTATGTCTAGAAGATTCGAGAATAATCCTAGAATGTTTCACAATGCCTAGAAACTTTGAGAAAGTTCTGGACCTTTCTAGAACTTTCTAGAAGGATTGGTTCCACTATAAAGCTATCTGGAAGGTTCAAGAAGGTTGTAGAACTTTCTTGAAGGATGGGTTTCCCCTAAGGAACTACCTAGAGATTCAAGGAAGTTGTGGAAATTTCTCGAACATGAGTCGGCCATATAAATAGGCGACGGGTGCGGAAGTGAGTTAGTCATGCATTCTAACTCACGCGACGAAGGAGCGGCGCAGGCCAGCTATTCGTTCGCTTACATGGGCGGCGTTACGCAGTACATTGCCGCTCAAATTCAAACACTACGGCCCCTAGTCTGGAGCGCGATCGGCCAGCTCTGAGAGCGTCTGCAGACGGGGGCCAGCATCCTTAGCGGTAGGATGCGCCAACAAAGTCACCTCCGTCGCAGGTCGTCATCCGCTGGGCCTCCTCCGGGCTACCGGAGGTCTCACCTAGTGGTGACAGACGGCCGAAGTGGCGTAAAGAAAGCGGCGCTCGCTACGGTAACGTTTCACCGTAGCTAAGCGCGCAGCGCCCAGC
The DNA here is from genome assembly GCA_949152445.1 of Cerastis rubricosa. NCBI lineage: Eukaryota > Metazoa > Arthropoda > Insecta > Lepidoptera > Noctuidae > Cerastis > Cerastis rubricosa. Next base: position 16,411,443 of record OX424523.1, on the reverse strand, counting down.
GCCGCTGGCGACTCCTACCGGACAAAATGACAATTACACACTGGCGAGTCGCGCACTTTACACGCGCTCGCCCCCTCCGAGCCTATACAAGCAACCAAATGAGGTGCCCGTATTTACTTTGTCCTTCAGTTTATGAAACGTCTTTCGAAGCGTTTCTTCGATAACGCCATTAAACACCGTAATCCCCTGATCGCAGCAGCCGCCCGTTATGAACCCTCGCGCATTAGTACAGTACGCCGTCCTCGGCATACCCTCGTCACTCCCGATGATGCTATCACCCTCCTCCAGGAGAGTAGCAAAGAGACTAGCACTCTCAAAAAGTTCAGACACAAACCGCCGTCTTTCCGACCTCGCCGTCGAAGTCCGTCGCGACGTCCCGATCCATGCCCTCCCCGACCCTCGCTCGAGCCAGCCCGCGATGCTGTGCCAGTAGTTTTAAATCAGCCCTAAATAATGATATCATTCAGATCCAGCCTGCCCCCATGCAGTCCTCCCCCAGCGACGCCCTGAGCCGAGGCTCGTACCCCACAGGGGGTACCCTTAGCGTGTAGTCGCTTAGTTTGTAAGTTTTTATGCCCTGGCTGGAGGCCTTACTCTTAAGGCACCCACAGGATAGTCCGGTTAAGCAGACGACAACCTCCTAGGTGGAAATGCGAGATGCCATTCATAAAAAAAAAATTAAAAAAATGCCCGTATTTACGGGCACATGTGATGATACCGCGGGGCAAGGGTAGAACCCACATCCCGCCAGCCACGCCCCTCTACGGGGGCATAGCGATTTCTCGCGAGTGACTTAGTCTGATTTTGGCTACGGAACGAAATGATTTAAGTGAACTACTAATGCGATATATAAGTGATTAGTGATCAGTTGTGTATTTGTGATTGAGTTATAAGTGTTGTTTAGTGTTAAATAAAGATTTTTAGTGTTTAATTGGTAGTGTGATAATTTATCCTATACCCAGCTTGTAACAGTATGTAAGAAAATACATATTTATAAATAAAAACATTTAAAAATAGTAGCATACCGGCATCGGGAACCGTGCCCGAACTACCGATGGTCAGGGTTTTTCAAAGAGGAACCTCCTAACAATACGCGCCTTGTCCAGATTTACTGCCCTCTGAATCAAGCCCTTGATCCAGCTGCGAAACGAAAGACTCCTCAGATGTTGGTCGAGGTTTCTAAGCCAGTTAGCAGTACGCGGACCTTCCTATCACGAAACTTGTTTCCGCCTGACAAAAGACTGCTTAGCATCTTATTCAGGCGGCCAAAGGAGCGTTCCCTCAACGATTGTTTCATGTCAGCAGAATTGATGCCTAATGCTTCTGACATTCCCAAATACTTGTAGGTTTCTGTTAAGAAGAGGAATCGGATCGGAGATTCTGGAATCCCATGGATTCCATAATCTCGCTTCACATGCATGACTGCGCATTTTTCAACAAGTTTCTGTAACTATCAGTAGCTTCATCAGTTGCAAATTGTTGGGGGCAAAGAGTTTCATATCAATCATTTACATGGTTGGAAGGCAAGGTATGACCACCTCTCCTCAACCGAAAGCCCAGACCTGAACCCCTCAGTAGCATGGTAAGAGGGTTAGTAAGAGGGCTAGGCAAAACCACAGGGTCCTCCTGTGGTCTTGCCTAGCACTGGGTGACTTAGCTCAGACTATCACCCTATCTACAATAAACTTTAAAAGGTCTAAAGATAGCCACTCAGAAACTGTATCATTAATGGCTTTTAAGTGTCTTCGCAGTCTTGATATAACTAAAAGTTTTTCCGAATTATACATAGAGCTGAGCTAGTGTTTGTGAGGGAATCCCCGAAAAAGACAGATGTGCTAGCTACACATTATTATTTTTCTTAATGTTTGTATTTTGTTCTTGAAGTTGTGAGGCCCTCCTCTGCCCCCCCCCCCCTTTCTGCTAGGTTACTGGACAGACGGGTGCGTGGATAGACGAATGAAAGGGTGGACATACGGACGGGGCGGATGGAGATATGCATGAAGAGGTGATCGAACAGTAAGAATACACTAAATTAAAACAATCTAAGTCTAAATAAATTTTATTTGTTTTGATGATTTTAGCAAAATCTAAATATATAAATTCTACACGACACAATTCTTCAAAATGTTGTCTTCTAATATGAGACGTTTTCATATATGGTATCTCTCGCGCTTTTTAGTTGACTTATTTACATAAGATAAATCACTTTTATTTTGTTTATGGTTCCTCTACATTTTATTCTTGACAATTTACAAAATAGATGAAGTTGGCGCTTACGAAATTTTTCGATATTTTTATCATTGGTGTCATTTTTGTAGCTTTAAGGGTCGCTGATAACGAAGATTTGGTAAAAAAAAACTACAAGATGGCGCGGATGAAATTTTCAGTTTTTTCGTCATGGGGGTCATTTTCTTGGTTTTCGGGATCGCTGAAAACGGGAATGACGAATAAACAAAATTACATTATTTAATTTTTCGGATTCCCTTTGCAGAACTTTGACCCTTCGCCACTGAGGTTCCCCACCCACAATTTTGACTCTTCGCCACTGATGTTCACTGATTTTTTATTTACACATTTTATGACTAAAATCGAACAAAAATTTACACGAACGAAAAACTAATCATAAAATAAAATATAATAAACAGCTTTCAACAACAAACAGATCGAAATTTGATTGAAAAAATTTGAGCGGCGAGCGGAAAAAAGTGACATACGTCCATCTAGCAGCGCGCCTCAGCGGTCACTGTCACTCTGCGTAGAAATAAAAGAGATGCGACAAGACGCCGCGAATGGCGTAATGTTTCGTTCGACTTGTACGAATAATTATCATTAAAAACATGAATCCTTACAAATATAGTAAATAAAACGAAAAAGAAAACCGACAGTTCCCTTTATTATTTTATAATACATCACTGTTATTAATTTTGTCAAGATTTGTTGAGCAGTAATACAGTTACACCTGCTTGAAAATCAGAACTTCTCGATTTTTTTTTATCGGGATTTTTTTCCAAAAACGTGTTTTGGGCCCGAAGGTTCCCTCATAAATATGGTCAAGAGTAACATATATTTTTTTTGTTGCTCTAAAATGTATACATTTGGCTAAAAAACTGTTCAAAGTTGCCTGTTTTGACGAGGTACAGCGTCTTAAATCAATGAGCGAACGAATAAGAGAGATTAATCTTTTGAAGTTGTATACCCCTTATAAATGTCGTAGGTAGTTAATCAAAAAGAATGATTATGCTGACGTCATACAAGGGGGCCGTAAAATTTAAATTTAGGAGTTACGTCCATGCAATTGTATTTTATGCAGTTTTGATAAACACGACTGCCTTGTTCGACTAGTAGTAATGGGTTCGATTCCTGGGAAGGGCAAAACGTTATTGGGTTTTTTGTTCAGGACTTTTTCAGTAGCTAGGTGGCTAGGGTGGGTAGCGCCGTGTGTTATACCTGCGAAAATTATGATTCAAAAGATATATGGCTGGCTGGCATCGACTGGGATCCCACGCTTGGGATCTCATAGCTGCCACGGATTCTAGATCAGTGCCCGGTTAATGGAATAGGAATAGGTTCGCCCCTGGGACATGGGACTTAAACATAACTGGCGGAATGAAAATAAGTACACCTAGTACTTTTTTCATCTCTACCTAACCCAGAGGAGGTGGAGGTCAGATAGGCATCTGACCTCCACAATCAACTAACCATGTCTGGTTTAATGGTACAAAACGAACTTAACCCGTGTATGAAGTGTATGTAGTGAGTTTAAATAAATAAATAAAATAATAAAATCCATTAACTGGGTAAAACGATACCCCTTAGTAAGACTGGACCTCAGACTTTTGGCTCCTGACTACTATTAATGACTGTAAATAATTTAATAAATATATGGAGGATATGAAGGTGTTCGCATACTGAACCATTAAACTCATACATCATTTGTATTCAACGTCTATCCAAGTATACATTGTAACTACCACCAACATTAAGAAAACAGGCAAAATGTTTCCTAATTTTGACATTCTTGTATACTTCAGAATTGGCAAAGTTATCCTCTTTATTTGGTGTACAGGAATGACCTTTCTTTCGTGTTGTTCGCCGAGTCGTAAAGCTCCCTAAGTTCTTACTTACACGATTACTGACACATGCGTACAATTGCACGGACTGGACATGCTCACTAAAATCTGTGTAGCTCTTTCCATAAATTACCATCTTGGACACCAATCTGTATGCTCTTCACATGATGATCCAACCACCATAACGTTTGAGCTTTATAGACCTCTGTGATTGGTGGCATATGTCCAGCAGTGGACGTCTTTCGGCTGAAATTATGATGAGTTTCTTCTTAGTGTAGTCCGATAAGATTCCAAGTCCTCATCTGGTTTTGACTGACGGGTAAAAGCGTTTGTTAATACCAAAATCATCATCTTCCTGCCATTGTATCATTCTACGTGGGGTCGGCACAACAAGTTTTCTCCTTCCATTCTTCTTTGACAGACGTCAAGGCATTTACTCTTTCCTCTTTCATATCATTCCTCACTCAATCGATCCATTTTTTCTTTGGCGTTTGTTAAAACCAATTCACAGAAAAAACATTATTATTATACAAAAAAAGTGTGTTACAATACAAACTGCAAAAACCTTTTTGTAATACGACAATGTATTCGCAGTTTGTGACCTTTAATTTGACAAGGTAAAGTCATGACAATGTATTTTTCAGAGCAACGCATCTTTCCGTTGTTGCAAAACTCCAGTTTTAGCCCTACTTACACCCAGAACACGTAAACATCAACTTGTTCTACACTTGTAGGTACTACGCCTTCCGATTTTTAAATTAAAAAGATTTGAATGAAAAAGGTTCACAAAGCAAAGAAACTTTATTATAGATAGAGACAAAAAAGACAGAAAAAACCTTCCTGAATTACCTCGAGATTCTAATTACTAGGTACCAGGCCCCTCAGAAAGTATTGCGAAAAAAAGTTTTTATATATGGGAGACTGGCCAGTTATTATGTTTTTCGAAAATATGATTATTTATAAGTAAAAATAAGTAAGTTCCAATTTCAAAATTTCCCTCCACATTTTTTGCGAGTTAATTCAAAGTATTGTGTCTCACTGAAATATGGATCTGCGCCGGGAACATTTTAGAGCTATGATTTTATACGATTTCAAGTGTCGCCTGAAACCGGATGAATCGTACGATAGACTTCAAATGGCATTCATGGATGAAGGCCCTTCCAAGGCAACCGTGTATCGTTGGTATAACGAATTCAAGCGCGGTCGACCAACTTTGGGGGATGACGAAAGAAGCGGTCGCCCTTTGACGGCTGTTACCGAAGAAAACGTGCTAGCAGTGAAAAATTTAATCCAAGACAATAGGCGAATTACATATCAGGAGATTCAACACATATTGAAGATTGGATCGGGAAGCGTTCACGAGATTCTACACAGCCATCTTCGCGTGAGGAGGATAGTATCACGCTGGGTGCCGCACAACCTCACCGATGCTCAGAAGCAGGCCCGGGTGGAATGGTGCCGTGATATGCTTAACAAATTTGAAGCAGGCTCGTCTCGGCGTGTTTACGACATCGTTACAGGTGATGAGTCCTGGATTTATCAATACGACCCAGAAACCAAGCGCCAGTCGACTGTTTGGGTGTTTCAAAATGAGCCAACGCCTACCAAAGTGAAGCGATCTAGAAGCGGGGGTAAGATTTTGATCGCTAGCTTTTTTAATTTGACTGGCCACTTGGTATCAATTCCCTTACGGGATCAAAGAAGCATTAATGCCGAATGGTATACTTCCAAATGTTTGCCAGAAGTTTTCTCTGTTATAAGCAACAAGCGACCAAACACAGGGCTCCGCGGGCTACTGCTCCACCACGACAATGCACCTGCGCACACCGCACTCAAAACGAGGGACTTCCTGGACAGCACGCCAGTCAAACTCCTGGGTCACCCTCCTTACAGCCCTGATCTAGCACCGTGTGACTTCTTTTTATTCCCAAAAATAAAAAATCAGCTCAAAGGGATACAATTTTCGTCGCCGGAAGATGCGCTGGCTGGGTTCGAGCAGGCTGTAAACGAGGTGTCTGCGGCGGACTGGAAAAAGTGTTTTGAAAACTGGTTTAGGCGCATGAATCTTTGTATAGAGGCTGGTGGAAAGTACTTTGAAAAGATTTAATAAAAATATATGTACGTATAGAACAATTTTTTTTAGTTTCGCAAAACTTTCTGAGTGTCCCACGTATTTCTAACGCACCTTTCGAATAATTTTCTTTATATCTTATTCTGGTTAGCTTTATTCGGGCCATATGTCAGTGTCAGCTTCGGCAGGGATTTAGTAGAATTACGTTTCGTGTACATTCCCATCGAATGTGTGGAAGCGGAAAACATTTATGTGATGCCTAGCTACCATTTTGTTAGTAACAGATGATTTAGTAATAAAGGTACACAAAGTGTTGTTTTGCATCCTTGTCAAAATTCAGGAGGTTGTCACAGAAGACATAAATAATCAATTAAAATTACGGTACCTAGTTAATTATTATATACGCTGGTTTTATTTGGTTGTTTTAGTTCGTCAGTATGTTAGAATAACCCCCTCGTGGTTTACGGAATCAGAAATTATCGAATAAACCGAAGAGATTGTTTGTATGTGTGAAAGCGCGATTATAGGGCGAGGATCAGACGGGCTGCGTTTAAATCACGGGTGGTTCACAGTTTCTGATTTCAGTAAATAAAAAATTACCTACCAATTTTATTATTGATTTGGGACGAGAATCATATCACCAGCATAGCATATCAGCATAGTCACCTCTTTGGATTTGACGAGGACGCAAAACAACACCTTGTATGTTACACACACCGGCGCAGTGTGTTCTTTGAAGTGGTAGGCACACGTTAATACCTAGTATTACAGGGATACTAGATACTATGTACTCTAGATACTGGGATACTAGGTACTAGGTACTGGGTACTCTGCACCCACATCATGTTAGATGTGGGATTCGTAATATGTTCCTTAGGTAAACTTAAGACTACTTCTGAGAGATCGAATATCAAAGAGACTATTATGATGCCTAACATACACTGAATAACATAGATATAGAGAGAAAATTAATTCGCATAAAGGGAGCTGTATGCTCTATACCTGTTCCAGCGCTATGATCTCGAATCTCAAAGGTATTCGCTGTCCGTTGCACACAGGACAAATGAGAGACCTGAACTAATTGACTTTGTTTGCATGACGACCTATCAAGCTAAACAAGACCAGTTTACGCAGATCTCTCATTGTACGAGAAATCTATACAAAGCGAGCCCATGTAATACTGGATATTCATAGCTTGATGTCTGTACCAGCGGCATTTCCATCATCGTTACTGCTAACTGAAAAATGTTTTGCGCTGACACAAGCTACCGAAAAGTTTATGTCAATCTTGTTGTAAGTCGACGTACAAATACGTAACAACTTGAAAGCGAGCGCTGCTTGTCTGCGCCTACTTGGCCGTAAACTTATATAAAAAAAGTGGTTATTTCATTAGACCGTTACAGGCACTTTTGAAAGTCAAAAACAAAAAGAAGAAGCTTTAGTCCCTTTCACAAGGCATTGTTACTTTTGGAAGTTTTGTAGTTGCTCATTCCAAAGCCTAGATCTCTCTGGAGAAGAATGGCGAAGAAACTCCATGGACTATCTTTTACATCAAAATATTTTACAAGATCTTGGTCACATCATTCATGTTGAGATAATACACATTAACTATGTGAGAACGACGTACAAAGACGAGCACATTAAGTGCGTCCAGAGAAAAATATTAAAATACTTAAACCCAGTACTTAAGGTAAATTTTATGAAAGCATGACGAACTCTTGGCTAGTTTTTTTCTTATAGTTTAACATATGTATGACGGCTTTTTTTAATTTCATGCATTGTAATCTAACGTTGAACTTGCGGCTAAGTGCACTTATGGGGCGACACAAAGGGAAATTAATATTACCGTCAAGATGACATGAGGCGAATATTGCATTATTAACGTAATGCATTTGGTGCAAAGACTGCTTTTAAAACATTCCATGAGGTTTTTCTAATATTATGTAACCCAAATTAGCCTGAAATTTTCCCATGGCTGGGAGTGCTGGGATACACACATGCCTCCTCATTGTTATTTTAGTTAACCTGTTACACTATTTTTCCAAGGAGACCAAGGAGTTTTCCCTGATTTAATGAAATACAATAAAGTCATCCCTCTTTTCAAATCCGGAGACAGTAAAGATACTAATAATTATAGACCTGTATCCGTGTTGCCAGTTTTTAGCAAGGTGTTTGAAAAGGTAATGCTTAATCAAATGCTCAATCATTTTAACACCAACAACATTTTGCACGAGCAACAGTATGGTTTCACCAAGGGACGTTGTACAACTGACGCTGGTGTAAACTTATTAAAGCACATATTTACAGCGTGGGAAGAGTCCCAAGACGCCATTGGAATTTTTTGTGACCTCTCCAAAGCATTTGACTGCGTAAATCACGACACATTACTTTTGAAACTTGAGCATTACGGACTTGGTAAATTTGCACTTAGTTTGGTAAAATCATATTTGAGTGATAGACAACAGCAAGTTCAAATAAATGGTGTTAATTCACAGGGTTTAAAAGTAAAAATGGGGGTTCCGCAGGGGTCAATATTGGGTCCTTTCCTCTTTCTAGTATATATTAACGATCTACCCTCTTTATTGAAAAGCCAACCACAAAATATGGTGTTATTTGCTGACGACACTTCCTTAATTTTTAAGATAAATAGACGGGCCCAAAATTTAGATAACGTCAATAATGCACTACTTCAGGTACATAATTGGTTCACAGCAAACAATTTAGTATTAAATGAAAATAAGACTAAATGCATAAGATTTTCATTACCGAATGTTAAATGTAGTGATTGTGATATAATATTGAATAAAGAGAAACTAGAATTTGTCGATAAAACGGTTTTCTTGGGGGTTACGCTTGATTCAAGGCTTCAATGGGGTCCTCATTTAACATCTCTTGCGGGGCGGTTAAGTTCAGCAGCATATGCTGTTAGAAAAATCCGTCAATATACCGATGTTGATACCGCGAGATTGGTCTATTTTAGTTACTTTCACAGTATAATGTCTTACGGCATTTTGTTATGGGGACGGGCTGCAGACATTGAGTCTATTTTTATTTTGCAAAAAAGAGCCATCAGGGCCATATATAATCTCCGTAGGCGCGATTCTCTAAGGGAACTGTTTAAGGACATTAACATCATGACGGTACATTGCCAATACATTTACGAAAACATAATGTACGTAAGAAAAAATCTGCATCTTTTTAGTAAAAGAGGTGACAGACACAATTACAATACTAGAAATAGAGACCAATTAGTTCAGCCAGGCTTCAGACTCGCTAAAGTAGACTCATCTTTCATGGGGTACTGTTTAAGATGCTATAATAAAATTCCACAGAGTATTCTTGAACTGAGTGAGACGAAATTTAAAACATGCATTAAACGCACACTTTGTAAGCAGGTTTATTACAAATTGGACGATTATATCGCTGATAATAATGCTTGGCTCCATGCCGGTCCTGCTCCACAAGGACAGGTTCGCATAAATTGATAGCATTTAATAGTATTGTTGGAGCTGCTGAAGATTGTACAACTATCTTTGAATTGTATAAATTCAATTAATTTAGTATTATATAATCGCATAGCCCATATTGTGTGAGTCCTATGTACTAGATAGCTATCATTTACTGGAAACCTACGTCTTTTATTGACTTGAATGTGCCCTGGCGGTTGAGAGTATGTCATGCTCACTCAAATGTCACGCTGATGGCGGCGTGTGTGTCGGGTCATTTAGTTCCCTTCAAAATGGTTGAGTTGAATGATGGCTGATCCATGCGTCATGTTCGTGAACGGGCGCTGTCAGTTGTGCCTGGTCGTCTCTTAGCTGCCACGGCTTATTTCGAACTAATTATTTTATCATCTGAATGTTTTTTTTTTGTTTTTGCTATGGACACTTTTAACGTGAAGTCTTGCTACATCGTTCTCACATAATTACCATCTCAACATGAATGATGTAACCAAGGTTTTTGTAACAAGATTCTGATTTAAAAGAGTGTCCATGGAGTTTCTTGCCCATTCTTCTCCATAGAGATCTACGCCTTGGAATGGGCAACTACAGTACTTTCACAGTTATTATGTCTTGTGACTGGGACTGTAGCTTAATTTTTATTGTTGTTCGACCATTCAAAAGTGCCTGTAACTGGCTTATTTGAAATAAATGATTTGATTTGATTTCGCCATGGCAGTCCCATGTTAGTTTAAGAGCTTTCCTTCTGTTCTCGAAGTTGTGAAGGAGGAGGCTCCCTGGGGCAAGTCTTCGAGCTCTTTAAACGTACAAAGAAGCCTACAGAAGGATACAGTTGGGATGGGCACTGGGCTGTGTTGGGGAGTCTTAGCCAAGTCTTTTATAGTCCACTTTTACGCTGTTCGGGACCTACCCTAGGCACAATAACCTTGAAATCGAATGCAAAACCTCATGCTCAGCAGTGGTGCGTGCGACTACTCATCATCATCATTTCAGCCGAAAGACGTCCACTGCTGGACATAGGCCTCCTCCAAGAAGGGGGGGTTTTGCCATAATCGCCACGCTTGGCAGGCGGGTTGGCGATCGCAGTACAAGTTGTTACAAAAGCACAGAGAACGATGCTGCCCATTCTCTGCTAAGTCCCTTAGTCGCCTCTTACGACAAACACGGGAAGACATGGGACGGTGCTATTCTTTACGTCCGACACCATACAGTATCACCCACATACGTGCGACTACTAAACCGCTTATATAAGATAGATTTTTTCCCCATATCATTCACAATTAGGAATGTCTACCCATAAAGTATGCACACCAAACTAGGCAATACTGAATTTTCATTGATAAGGGATCGAATCCGGAGAGGTTAATTTTATTGGTCACGGTTCGGATTTCGGAACCCATAATTTTTCTTTCAAATGGAACGGCTCCGCAAACACTTAACCCTCTTCCTAATTCAATACGAGACCTCTGAGTACCTCACCTTTATGAAAAGTAAGATTTGTATCTTTGGAAATATTTCGGTAAAGGTACTACACAACAGCTGGGTACAAAATTAGTTCCTTCCTAAATGTGTAAACCGTTTTATTACGAACGAAGATATTCGCAATTTTGTTGCTACACCCGGTGTTAATTATAATGTTTTCTTACTGTAATTTGTACCTTCAAAACTTCAAAAAAAGCGAAACCTTTTCTTCTTGGCACAACGAAACAACACACTACGAAACAACGATTGTAGAGCTAGTGTGAAAAGCCGTCAAAAGCCTTCGTAAAGTATTCTTTTTCGGAACAGTATTTTTCCTCATTCTATTTATTTAGCCTAAGTACAATAACACACTTCTTGTACTTATGCCAATAATGGTCGGTTTTCTTAAAAAAAGCTCGTTAAGCGACTGCTTAAAATATAATTAGATACTACAATAAATTTCTGTAAGTAGTTATTTCTAAGTTTATGAAAAAATAAATATAATTCCGTTATAACAAAATAATTGACACAAATACGTATAAGACTATTTCAATTCAAAGCTTTCGTAAGAAGACCCAAACAACTATTTAGGTATAGTTGTTGGAACGCGTTTTTGTTTTTGTTTTGAGAAATGATTGAGGAGTGATATATACTTTCTGTATGGTGTCGCACGTAAAGAATAACACCATCCCATATCTTCCCGAGGGTGTCGTAAGACTAAGGGACTTGCCAGAGAACGGGCAGCAGCGTTCTCAGTGCTTTTGTAACAACCGTACTGCGATCGCCAAGCCGCCTGCCAAGCGTGGCGATTATGGCAAAACCCCCCTTTTGTCAATGTGGCGTTGGAGGAGGCCTATGTCCAGCAGTGGACGTCTTTCGGCTGAAATGATGGTGATGATATACTTTTATGCTCCTGCCGTCGAAGTTATGCTCAGTATTAAAAGGGCAGCGGCAATGTCGTTTGCGGTTATTGTCCACCGCATTACCGTTTGCGGTCTGCCGCCTCCTTTGGAGAGGTACATTAACTGCCAAAAATAGTTTAGTTTAATTGACAGATACTTAGCAAAAGCTTTCATCCCAGTCCAGTATCGATTAAAGTCCATCAGTATAAGTGTAACGTTTGCTCAGTGGAGTGGTAATTTCCACATATTGTGCGGACGATACGCAGCTGTGGTTTACGGCTGGGCCCGTTTACGAGCTCGTGCGATCTTAATAAACAGCACGCTTGGCTCCGGAGCACTCTCGGAGTCGACGACTTCGGGTCGCTCTCGGGTCGTTAAGGCACCTTTACTCCCCTCTTCGGATCGTACGTTTTAAAGTGGATTATCTAGGAAGACAGAGACAGAAATGAGCCTTAGGCGTGGTTTACTTTAAAAGGGTGGTCTAGTGCTCCGTGTTTTTGTAGTCCTTATGGAGTTAAGGCGAACCATTGCGATCTCTCTAAGAATTTTTTATTGACTTGTGAGACAACACGATGGACACATGTGAAATTGCAAGCCAGTTCGAAAAAGGAAAACGAAAATTAATCAAATACCTATAAATAGTTTCCGTTCCCATCTAGCTAAATAATAACATCACAATGAAACCATAACAATTTAAATATTCGAAGCCGTTCTTCAGACCACAAAATAGATTTAATAGTCCTGCAAATTACGAAACCTTTCGAAATTGTGAATGAATGAGAATTATTTTGTCAAGAAGAGGGTGCGGACGAATCTTTAATATTTATTAATCTTTCACTTTGGGATTCCTTTCCAACTCAAATTGGAGTTGAAGCTATTTATTAACTGTTGATCTTTAGGCGGAAAGCTAATTTGTATTATTGTTACGAAACACTGCGCTCTGCTTTTGATAAATATTGCTATTTTATTTTTAACCCCCGACCAAAAAAGAGGGGTGTTATAAGTTTGACGTGTGTATCTGTGTATCTGTGTATCTGTGTGTCTGTCTGTGGCATCGTAGCTCCTAAACGGATGAACCGATTTTGATAAAGGTGGTGTCGTTTGAAAGGTATTTTAATCGAGAGTGTTCTTAGCTATGTTTCGAGAAAATCTGCTCATTCGTTTGAAGATCATCACCTCTTTTCTAGTTGATGAAGGGATGTAAACAACTTTCACAGTTAGTCGATTTGAAATATGGTCGCTTGTCACCATGGACATTGCTGAGAGGGGGGGGGGGAGCACACCCCCTCCCCCCAAAAATTACATTAAAAAAATATATATCTTTCTTTGGTTTCGTTAATTAGCGAGAAGAGACGCAACACCGAGAAAATTGGAAGGAAAGGGGGGAGGCCTATGCCCAGGAGTGGGACAGTCAAGGCTAAGAAAAAATAAAATAAGTTTAAAAAGCATGAAAAAAATTAAATTAAAATTTTAAAAAACCCCCGACACAAAAAACCTCTAAAAATCCAAAAATAAATTAATCCAAGCGTCGTAGCGTCGGGGGACCGCTAAGAAGACCACTTAGAGTACAGAACAAAGCGGACCCCCGACGCTACGACGCTTGGATTAATTTATTTTTGGATTTTTAGAGGTTTTTTGTGTCGGGGTTTTTTTAAAATTTTAATTTAATTTTTTTTTTATTATTAAAACTTTAACACAAGCACAAGTATAAAAAATCACTGTACAAAGGCGGACATAATGCCTTGGGTATTTTCTATCCGTTTTTAGGGCAATGCAGAGAGAAAACATGGTAGGTGCAGCATAAAATAACAAATAGTCAAGAAAACATTAAAAAAAGATAAATAACGATTACTATACATACATATTAACAAACAAAATAAAACAAAGTAAAGAAAGAGACAAACTAAAACCAATTTTGTTTTAATTTTGAGCTGAATCTGCCAGCTTCTTAAGCAAGTGTTTGCGAGCTTTAACTTTAACGTGAACTGACTGTTCCCCAACCTCTGTGTTCAGAGGCTGCGCATTCCAAAGGAAGACCACCTGGACAAAGAACGAGTATTTCAGAAAACCAGAGCTGTGAGAAGGACAACGTAGAAGACGATTATTGGAAGAACGAAGATTCTTGCTGTGTGCAGAGCATAAATATTGAAGACTAGCTGATTACAACAAGCGTTGCAATGCACTTGTTCCTGCCCACTACCCAAAGTATTATACAATGTGTTGTTTTGCATTCTCGTCAAATTCAAGGAGGTAATTATGCTAATGATTCTCGACCCAAATCAACAATAAAATAGGTAGGTGTTTTTTTATTTTTTTTTTCTTATTTACGGAAATCCGTAAGTGTGAACCAGCCGTATTAAAACGCGGCCCGTCTGTTACCGCGCTTACACGCACACAAAGAAACGCTAACAATACATACACAACGCAAACGCAACGAACATACGATAATTTCATAGGTACCTATTCCCTACCAAGCACGGCGCGGGTATGCCAGCGGGGTGCGCGGGCGCACTCTTCGCTCGCGCGCCTATCCACCCCCCGCCGTCCCGGAACCAAACAGAGTGTTTAATGCCGCCGGCGCGTGCACGCGCGTTGCGAATTCCGCTCCTAGGTACATCGTTGAGACGTAGGTGCAAAGTGCAAGATGACGGACAATGACTCAAACGTCGAGTTGGTAGAGATGGTCCGCATGTATGCCATCAGTGGAGACAGCCTACGTGGAGCAGTACGGTGTTTCCCCTCAATATGGTCGGCATGTACGCGAGTACTTAAACGAAAAGTTTGGTGACCATTGGGTGGGTCGCGGAGGACCTGTGGCCTGGCCCGTTCTCCGGACCTGACGTTTCTAAACTTTTATTTGTGGGGAGACGTTAAAAGGTTAGTTTACTCGGAGAAAGTGGCAAGTGTTACAGAATTACGTGAAAAGATAATTAGTGCTTTCGACACTTTAAAAAGGAATGTGATAGTGCTACGTAAGCTGAAGGAAAACCAGCTACGTCGTTGTCGACTGTGCCAAGAATGTGGTGGTGGCAACTTTGAACATACCTCCGGATAACTTAAGTAGGTAATTTATTTATTTGTACAAAGACTATCATTTTCTAAATACGTTGTTAGCTTAATCAATTTTATTAGTGTAAATAAGTTGATTTCAAACTTTTAACTACGCCAATAATACCTAACAGTCGAAAGTATTTCTACATACCTACTTAGCTAGCACATCTTTCCAATTCCAACAAACGTAAAAAACAATTTTAGACTTAGTAAATTGGTACACCAACTAAGGTACTAACCACCAATAAATTCAATTCACAAATAAAAACAAAATCATTACGAAAACTTTAGGCTGAATTTACCTACGTACAATGTTCAGAGTGTTAGTTTAGATAGCAATAAAGCAAGCCATTTTATTAATCATCTGATAACTACCGAACTTAGGTAAGTACAGGTCAGTGAACTTTTCTTTGGCACACTAGTATTGTAACTGTTGTCGTTAGTAAGATTTCCGTATTCCAATGATGCTTAAAAATTAGTTTAGTATCAAGCGAAATTTATGACAATAATGTAGGTGATTTTCGACATAAAATTAGGCAAAATTGCTAGGTACCGGTCGCCGTAGGTCAACGCACGGTCGCAACACTGTTGCATTTCGTAGGTAAGACGTCGACTGTCGACTCTCACGCACACAGAGCAGCTGCATTGTCGCTGTGTGCGTAGTTGGGTGATTCTGTTTTAAGTGTTTTGGATCAAGGGTTTTATTCTGAAATACTGTTAAATTTCAACAATAAAAAAAAGCAACGCTTATTAATTATAGACCGGTACCGACCTTTAAATTGATTATTTATGTGTTTTATGACAACCTCCTGAAATTTGACGAGGATGCAAAACAACACATTGTATAACGTTTAAAAAAAGATGAATCAAATCGGTTACGTTACGGCGCGACAAAGGGAAATACAGTAAGATAATATGAAGTAGAATTGGGCTTAATAAGTAGATTAAATAGGTAGTCAAGGTTCTCAACGCTCTGTGCCGTCGGATGGGCAACAATTTTAAAATCAAAATCAAAAGTCATTTATTCAAATTAGGCTGATAATCAGCACTTTTTGAACGTCAAAATTACAAGAGACAGTCCCCCAAAACGCCCGCCCTTCGCCACTTCCTAGTGTTTTAGCTGGGAAACTAGTAGCTGGTGTTTTAAAAGTGACCGATCTGCGGAGAGGTTGTCGTACTTGCGAAGATTAAATACGAATCCAATACAAATATTTGGAAGTAGGTCAAGTTTATTGAGGAGTTCTGCATTCAGGTCATAGTAGCACACATCACCATAGTGAATTATGGGGAAATACGATACAAGAAGAATATTTTTCAGCCGATAGAGCGACTGCAACGTTCCGGTGTCTCTCTTGCTCACAATCGCTTTATCTGAGGATTTCGTGAGTATGAGTACCTATAATTGTCATAGCGTACTATGTAGCACCGGGTGACGTAGTTTTGCGTAGGTTTAACGAATATTTTCTTCCTATGCATCTGCGCTGTGTTAAGCGCTAATTACCGTAAGCAAGTAAGGGATACATCGACGACCTATTCACGGGGATCCTCACTTTGTGGGAAACGCAGAACTGGTCGTGGCTTCTTCACGTGCGGTATATTATGACCAGCATCATTGCTAGCCATAGCCTCCAAACGACGCGAACATTTCTTCTATACTAATATAATAAAGCCGAAAAGTTTGTTTTATTTGTTTGAACGCGCTAGTCCTGGTACTACCAGTAGATTTTGAAAAAAACTTATTGTATTAATAGCCCAAATCTCAAGCAAGGTTATACCTAGGTTATTTAACATCACGCTACGACTCTTGGAAGCAAGTGGTACCTAAGTAATAATGATAAGATAAAAGATCGAAGTACTAACCTTGCGGTTGCTCTTAAAGACGTTGCACTTGAAGACGTTAGTGGCGCCATCTCTAGCGATGTAAGAGAAGATCTTCAGGTCAGAGCTGTCGTGGGAGACATAGAAGATGCGGTAGATGGGATGGTGCATGATCTCTGCAGTCTCCGTGGTGACACTCGTCTTGGACTTGCTGCCACGACCAAAAAGCTTGCTTGAAGTCTTCTGAAACAACTTTTAAAATCAAATACACTTGATAGCATTCAAAGCCTCGTCAGTCTTGTAATCGCCAGAGCAACTGCTGAGTTTGGAGTCCTGCTTTCGATTACCCGGTTGGCCAAAATGTTTGGGTTTTTTTGCTGTAGGATTATTTCAGTAGCAACCTGAAGTTAAGTAGTTGGACCATCGGATTTCGACAGTGAGAGGAAAATTCACCTGTGTTTACGCACAAACCACTGTGCTATTTCCTGCGGGTACGGCTAGTCTCTGATTTTAGTTTTAAAGCTCAGTAACAACGTGTTGAAACTATTGAGAAATTTCAGAGGGATTTAATTCAAAAGCTACTGTTACTTACGGCCTGTTTCAAAATCTGGTATTTATTTGCTGTTACTAAGGTGGCTACAAAATGTACTTTATGAATCTCAGAGTGTAACGATTATGATTCAAGATATTTTAGAATTCAGACCGGAACAAAACATTCAAATAAAGTTCTATACAAACTTAAAATAAACTTTTGAAGATAAAATGAATTACAGGTAGATGCATATTATACTCCAAGAAGTAAATAAGTTTTACGAATAAGTTTAGAACTGGAAGGAGGGTTGGCAGGGGAGAAAAAATCGTGTTACGCCAATGCCAAGTAACATGGGACATGGGCAGGAAGATGATGAGGAAGTAAATAAATTTTACCCAAAACAAAGAAAAAAATAAAAACAGAATAAATAAGAAAAATAATAACGGTAACACTTGAATGACCGAATTTTAAAGTATTTCTAATACACAAAAAATTAAAAAGGTACAGATTTTTAAAAATTATTTCAAATAATGAAGAGTGGACCAAGATTATTCTTCAGCAGCAACAATGGATCGATGCTACAATAGATGCTGAAGGCGGCGTCTCCAAGACAGCAGGTTGACAGCCGTCCATTATAGCCCGACATGATTTACGAGCCCCGAGAAAAAATCAGTGTCACCGGTTACTCCCGTCTAACAGATAATTTAGTAATATGTGGTTATATCAGCCAATGTGTGGTGAACGATAATGTATTTCACATTATATGTTACATTAAATCTTGAAAACTTCTGGAAAATAAAACCACTCATTACACCTGGGATGTAGAGTAAGCTTTAAGTATATTTTTGTCCACCCTATAGTAGCTACATTAAGGTTTGTTTATCCGAATGTTTGCCGAACTAATCCCTCTGGGAATTCTAACAATAGTGCCCCAATTAGAAAATGACTCGATTAACAAGAACAAAACGTTTTCTAAAGAAAATTGGAACAAACCAAAATACGCAAAAGAAACAAAAGTGTTAGAAGTGAAACACGTATTATACCACGATTTTATTTCTGATTTGGACTAACATTTTTCGTCGGAATGATACAAAGAATACAAAAATCATACTGAGATATTTCCTCAAACGTCGTGAGAGATGAATACTTAAGGATTTATGAAGCAACGAAGATGAATATTGGTGGATGGATCTAATAGAATCAGATAAAAGAGTCTATGAATATATATTTCAGTAACTTGATCAGAATAGGAACATTCATTTTTAAGTGCATTGAACTCTTTTCTGATATAACAGTCGCACCTCAAATGATTTTGTCGTGAAATAAATTTAAGTTGTTAACCGAGTCGTTGAAGTTCTCAATAATAATTTAACTTGAGATCGCGTTCAAGCGAGCAGATGTATATTATCAGCATTTCATGAATAAAAAGGCCAGTGCATTAAGACAAGTAGTGAATAAAATTTTTGAAAGTCTTTAATATTTTTACAGTTCTTTCGACTTCTTGGAATAAGGACAACTTTTCGGTTATTTTTATACAAAATAATGTCATCATTATCATCTGCCTTCCCTCATCTCAAGTTACTTGTGGTCGACGGAATCCGTTTTTCGTTTTGTCCAAACATGTCATTGTCATTAATTTATTTGGTCGTACATTTGGCCTACCCAGACATCCATACCCGCCCAGAGTGATCTACATTTGTTAGTAAAATTATATTACCGTACCCTTACCGTAAATGTAACTTTAAGTGGGGTTAAAACATTCCGCGGGTGGCCGAGGGTCGCATTTAACAACAATACTCGTTCGTTTAGTAAATATGACCTAGTTTGCATAAATTATCACTAGTTATTATTGTCTTATTGTTAGTGTATTTTGCTGTAAAATAACTTTCAGAATCTTTCATACTATTTAGCTCTAGCATCCATAAACTCGTTATGAATTTTGCTCAGTTCATGTCAAACAGTTTTGATGATTCTTTTTCATTAGCAGCAATTTTGTATTCATACATAATAATGCTCACAGATAGGAGATATACCGCAGTAGCGTTAGCTACGCCACTGCTGTATGTCATAGTAAGGCCCTGTTACAACTTTTTTTGGAGGCATTTTGCACCCAAGTGTAGCAAAGCCCAAAAAGAGGAAAAACATTTCTACACTTCTGGACACATCTATTGGCCCACCTTAGAGTTTAGGTTTCGATGGCCCCTACCGAAATATGATTGCTAGATTGAACAAAAACTGTTGATGCAGTTTTAAACCTGATACATTATACCATCTTTTTCGATCGTATTGTTTTAAATTTGAATTCAGAATACCATACGACATGGAGCTACGCCTAACAAGTCGGATATGCGCCTTGTTAAAGGCAATTGATTTTTGAATAAAAAACATGTGTCCGGCCTGAATAAGTGCCACAGCTTGGGCGGCGACTTCAGGTGAAGTATCCATAGATTATTGATAGAACCTCACCTTAATGTTAAGAATAAGTAATGTTTGTTGCAAAACCAAAAATATCAATCACTTTTTCAAGAATTAAATCCAAGTAAACCAATAAAACCAAGTTTTCTTAGTATTCGATTGTTTGATATCAACAAACAGGCTCCAAATTGTCTTTTGTTTCTTTAAATTCTGTGTTCGAAATTCAAAAAAAGACTATTGAATGAAATTGTGAATGTACCAGGTTCAAAACTGCATAAAAACTTTTTGCTCGACCTAATATAAAATTTTAGCTAGGACCAAACGAAACTGAAAATACAAGGTAGGCCAATAGATGTGTCCAGAACTGTATTAAACAAATGATTTTTGCAAAACAAATAAAATAGATTAGATATTATTTTGCACCCTATCACAATGTAGTCCTATATATACGTTACTGGAAAAGAATGTATGAGCGAGCAGTGAGAGAGTATAAAAGACATAAAAAACACGTGTGGCCCTAATTATGGCTCGCATTGGTTTAGTCTTAATTGAAGCGCTAGAAAAAACAGATAGTGGGATAAGTGAAGTCTTCTTCTTAAAAGTGATCTCGAAAAATTGGAATTTTTTGGATGGCGATATTATACATTCATATTTTTTCTTTTATCAAGAAGAATCTGAGATTGTAGGAACATTACAGGAAGTGTTTTTTCAACAAATCGGGGGCCCCAAGCATTGATACGACGGTATCTCATAATCATCATCATCATCATTTCAGCCCTTTTAACGTCCACTGCTGGACATAGGCCTCCCCCAAGTGTCGCCACATTGACATAACATGGGGGGTTTTGCCATAATCGCCACGCTTGGCTGGCGGGTTGGCGATCGCAGTACGGTTGTTACAAAAGCACAGAGAACGCTGCTGCCCATTCTCTGGCAAGTCCCTTAGTCGCCTCTTACGACACCCACGGGAAGATATGGGACGACGGTATCTACGCCCCTGCAATACAGGCATATTTTATGTGATTAAATTGATAATAATATTTTTTTAACAGTTAATTTTTAGAATGTATATTCGCAAATACTGATTGAAAAATGAATTGAAACTCACCTTGGTCTTCCTAGTCGTGATATTAGTCCTTGTCGTCACCCGGACCCCGTCAGTAGACACGTCCACAGTGACCTTGCGCTTCTTCACACCCCTCGCCTTGAATTCGTACTGTGGAAATAAAGTTTCATTAGATGAAGACAGTATAAAGGGATAAAGGGCAGCGGCTGAATAACCGTCTTTACAAATTATGGGTCATGGGGTCAATTTCCGTAGTAGATTTCCGGTTGGGACCAAAGCACCAACACTCTGGTGGGGCGTAAAATCTCCCTGGTGTAAATTGTTAAATTGGATAAGGATTATAGTATATAACACAAAAAACATTTACGAAATATCTATTAAAAAAAAATATTATTGGAAATTTCTGCTTCTACAGATAATTTATAATCGGTCTAATTTAGCTGTAAGACTATTTTTCGAAAGTGTTTTTTAGTAACTTTTTAGACCTATATATCCTGCTTATGCGTATGAAGTTTCGTTAAAATCGGTTTACTAATTTCGGAAAATAAGGACTTGAAAGTTTGTATGAAATGTCGTTAGGCGTAAAGATAGAAAAACAAAATTGTAACTTTTAAGTTAAAATATTCTTATGTTTACTAAAGACGGATGAAGATCAGTAACGTATTATTTTAAAAGCTCTTATTTACTTTTCGGCATATTATCATACAATGTTGTGTGTTTGTCGTTAAGTCAAGTTTGTGACGAGGGTCCAGTGGTTTGGTAGCTGGCGAAAATAAAAGGAAGTCCAAAGATCATGACGGTCTCGCAACTCATCTTCAATCATAAATATACTCCGTCGAATTATCAGATTAACACCCACATTCTAAGAGCCTTCCCAAATTCCAACTGTTGCGCGTTGGTGGGTTTATAAAATTTTACAAAATTTTTGGTCTAGATTTTTTCTTTTTATCTAATTCGATTTTTTGTTGCCATGACAACAGTTGAAAAAGCACACCAAATCGTGTGTGTTCATGATTAATATTGGTAGTTATGAACTGAACTTAAGTCGGACTAACCACGCCTACATTCCACCCTGTTTGTTTATACATTGACATTATAATTGCCTACTTTTCATATGTCAAATTTGAAGTACCGGAAAACTATTAATTATATACATCTTTAACACTGATTAAAGTGTCAAATGACATCTTTAGCATTGATTGAAGCAGAATGCAACTATCGTTAGATAAAAATAGCTAGCTAGAGGAAGTACCTTATTCGAAGATCCGCAATTTGCGGCCAAAAAGTTCTAGGAATATAATTTGGTGGGTGTTTTCAACTGTTGTCATGGCAAGAAAAGGTCAAATTAGTTCAAAAATGGGTTTGGAAAGGCTCTTAAAATATGGGTGTAAGAATCCCAGTGTAAATCTTATGTAACATCCATTGTTTTGATATTAGTTTGCGTAGATGATAAATTAGAGCAATAATGTTCTTCCGTAAGCGGTTATATTATAAAGCTGCTAATTTAATGCAAATTCCCAAGAAGTCGTCATCTGACGCCACAGGTACCAAAAATAACTAAACCCGCTTCGGATCTCCGCCTCACTTAAACCAACTTTAGAATTTCTTGGAAGTTTGGAGGGAAATAACCCAAAAATAGCGTCCATTATAATCATCCACATTTCCGCTGCGCACCTGTGCACTAAGCTTAGTACCTATAATATTATTATAATGGAGGAACCTTATTACTTAGGAACATGCATCATAATTTAGTAAAATGGAAGCTGCGAACATTATGTGGATGAGATGTAATTAGCAAAGAGACTCTTATCAAGAGGTCTGAAAGTCTGTAAGCTTAATAATGCCATTCTGGTGGCACATGCTTCATAATTGCTTCCTGAATTTATCGTTGTTCAATCGGGAGAATTATTTAAGTCCATAAATCAGATGGCGCTTAATAAAACGCTGTCTTTATCAGAAATAATTCAGGACTAAAATTAATGAAACCATGAAATAAAAATTATTGTCAGGAATCAACTAGTAGGTACACTAAAAAGTAAACGAATGTTTAGGAAGTCTATGACTTAATCGAATCAACGTTTTACGAGGACATGACTACCATTTTTATGATTACAGCGTCTGACGTCATGGAAGGAAATTACGGCCCGTATTCGAAACTTATAATTACTTTGAACGTTGATGAGTTGATCAATAGAGCCCGTTTTAAAGTTCTATTTTTATCTCTTCTTTCAATATGCTAAACCAAATAAACAGACTTTCACGTGACTGTAATAGTTGAACTAGTTGGAGTATTAGTAATTGTTGTAGAGTTAGTTGCTCAGCTGCTGGTCAAGCCGCAGTTATGGAACAGTTAACCTTGCATAGTTTAAGCTTCAGCTTAGTTTGTCTTCATAAAACTGAGTTTGTTTGTTGTGAACTGATTTTGATTAATTGTTTTGTTATCAGAGTTTAGGGCAATTAAAGTCACTATGTTAGTCTTGTAATATGTCCCAGCATAGTAACTGATAAAAAATGATAATAAAACAGAGAAAGAAAAAAATATATATTTCTAAAGTGTTACGCGAAAAGAGAAAAATATTGCCTTGAATGGCATTTTAACTGCAAAATATGGAAGCAGGGAAGGGTAGCAGTTTGCGGATACTTATGAATAAATATGTATACCCCAGTACAGGTGCGGCTCATAACGGTGTCGTCACGATTTTTTCAGCGGTTTATAAACAAGTTCATTTATATTCAGATGCGACGCTCTCCCGATGGCGATGGCGGTTGTGTCGTATCGTCGCGTCGTACGAGCATATCCATATTTCAATGTAACACGAGCACTCACACCGAGCTGATGTGAGGATAATGTGTATCTACTACCTTCCAATATCCTTACAAAATGTTTGTGAATTGAAAACGACATATTTGTGTGGTAAACACTTAGCAAAATTCAAAAGCAATTTTCTTGTGGAATAACCATTGCAACTTGGAGATAAAATCAACTTCATAATAGTGTGGGTCCCATTATACTTTACTCGCAACCACATGAAATTACTAACTAATATCACAATATAACTTAATACTTACTAATTATTTTATTTATTTGAAATTATTATTTCAATTTGCTGTGTGTACATATTGTGATTTATTATTTATGGTATTAAATATTGTTATGTTTTGTTGAAGTTATTATGTATATTCTATTTGTCTGACTAAAGTCTGACAAATTAAATTAATTACCGTTAAAATCCAGAGACAATCCTATATGTAATTACCTATTAGTACTTATGACTGTACTGGGACACTTCTTTTAGACCTCTGTTTTTTTTTTTCAGGAAAACATATTCATGAAACAAAATCTTTCAGCTCGGAGCTACTTTCAGGTTTATTTCGCGGTAAATCGAGTTTTTCACGGACGATATAACAGAGCCTTTTGATGATATCACTCATATTTTTTTCTTCTGAAATGGAGTCAGTTCAACGAAAAATTACTGACAAATTACTAAGAGAATTATAGGTAAGGTTGTACAGTTGTCATTATTTTTCAATACTTGTTTTATATGATATCTCCTAGCTTCTAAATAGGTACTAGTAAAAGATAAATGGGTAAGGTAAATTTTAGTAGGAAAGAACCATCTGCCAGCTTTCAAAATTTTGTGATAACAGCAATGCCAATTATTGCATATCATTGAAATCCATCATGCTATGCTGGCAATGATCGCCAATAGGCTGGATTGCCCTTATGTCCAGCATTGCTGTTGCAAGTATAAATAATAATAAAATAATAATTGAAATCAGGCAATCAACAAACTTTAAAAAATTCCTGAAATACACATACGAATGACATTAGGCCCTTTATAACATACTCAGTTTTACTCGCGGTTTCGCTTCAATTGTGTATGGAAATTAATCCAAGAGAACGTTTTAAATTAAACCTATGACACTCGGGATAATGTAGCTTCCCGTTATAGAAATAATTTTCGGGATCGAGTCAGTAATTTCGAAAATGACATTCAAACAAATTTTACCTGTTTATAATATTAGTACTTATAGAGATAAACAAATTTTATAACTAAAACTATACTATAAAGTACTACCTAACTATATTATAAACAGAATAATAATTAGAGTATATATTTCTTCAAAAAAGCTACCCTTTTAAACGATCGTACCAGACTTTATTTGAACAGTTTATTTTCTCGATGAAAAGTTTGAGCACACTCTCAGTCGTTTTAAGTTCAGAGGATGGTCATGAAAGCGGAAACGCAAAAACTGTTTGAAGAATCTCAGTACAAGTTTTCAGGTCTGTGATATTTGCAAGTTATCGGCTCTTTTTATTCGTATTTCATGCACTGGTGCAGTGGTTTGACTTGTAAAGTGAACTTTTGAAATAAAATTCAGGAGCTGTAACATTTTGAGCTATTTGGCGAAGTCGTTTCTTATTTACTGTAACGTAATTCTGTAAAATCAAAAATACTATGTTTCTATTCTACAAACATAAATCAAGTAATTCTTCAACATACCTTGATTTCGAACAATATCATAATTGTAAAACGATTATAACAAAAGACGAAATAAGCAAGAATACTTTACATTTCCAGATAATCGTAAACAACGTGAAGTTGAAAAGTAATATTAAAGTTAAGAATTGTTCAAACCATTACGCCTACTTATAAAGAAAAGAATTTAGAACGCAATATTAAAAAACAAATTTCTTGTTATTAAATTCGTAACTAAGAGAGGAGAAATATGTGACTTAAGTGGAACGAAACGGGAAACCAATTGTGGGAACAAGGGGCGACAAATTACGCAAGGGTAGGAAGAAAATATTGCTGTCTATGTATTCTCGCCCCTTTACTACATGAGGAGAATTTCCAAATTTACCAACATACACGATATAAGCACAGGGTCTTGCAAAAACGACAACAAAGACAACACGGAAGCATAAAGGTTAAGATGATACAAGATGTGTATGGAACTTTGGAGACTAACTTAAGACCAGGTACAATTTGCTTGCGTTTTAATTAATATAATGTTCTCTGCTAATTTAAACAGATACGTAAATATAAATGAAATATAAATCTGCAGCAATGGTATCTGACTGCGACACATCAATGCCTCAAATATTACAAAATGTCATCATGATACCTGAAAAAATCATGGTTTTAATGTCAGTTTAAACTCCAGTTCCCGCAAGGTTACAAACAGACGTAACTTTATATTAAGAAACAACGCATTTTAGAAGTCAATAACTTTTCTTGGTGTTAGACCTACTAAATAGACCCTACTAAATAACATACGACATTTTTTACATCATCTGCCTATAGCCTTTTCCTAAACTATCTTGGGGTCGGCTTCCAGTCTAACCGGATGCAGCTGAGTACCAGTATTTTACATGAAGCGACTGCCTATCTGACCTCCACAACCCAGTAACTGGGTAAGACGATACCCCTTAGTAAGACTGGATGTCAGACTTTTGGCTTCTGACTACTTGTAACGACTGTCAAAGATCTACAAATGACAGCCGGGACCAACGGCTTAACGTGCTTTCTGAAGCACGGAGGAAACTCGTTATGTAATTATGGTCACCCAGCCACGGACCAACCTTGGCAAACACGGCTTAACCTTAAAGATCGACCCGTGCGCTACGACTTTTTTTTACAAAATACCTAGATACTCAGCAACTTGATGTTTCATGATTTTGTTTACGAGGAAAAAGTAAGCTTTTCTCCTACAACGGCCAGGCTTAGGAGGATTCATTCAGTCCCGCATGGATTATGTTACAAATCACTTTGTCTACCCAAATTATTTTTTGAGTTCGCCACAAAAATATACCCTCTCATTTTTACCCGACAGCCTCTGGGATCAGGGTATATTTTAGGAGGCTTATGTTTTTAAGAAATTATCTTGAGTTTTAGTAAATATACCTTTGCATATACTATTCTCACTGCTGGGGTACATGGCCGTCTACGTGCCCAGCGGCCAACAATATGGCAAGCCCATAAGGCTAGCAGATTATTCAGAAACCCTTACATCTTGAGGATTAGTAGGTTATAAGGACAAGCCAAGCTTTTAGGCTTGTATGAAAGTACCGTCACTATTTAGGCGAGAGAGTGACTCATTATCGATAACGCCTTCCCAGTGCGGTTCGAAATTTTGGTAGTAAGATTTGCATGTTACCTTCTATATCTAGAACTCGTAATACGGTGCTGATACCACTGGGCAAGCTTCTTGTTGATTATCAAGTTCATTCTCCCATTTTCTTCTTGATTCATTTTCCATCATATTGCTTATTTTATTTAAAGAGTGATGAATATACAAGGTGTTATTTTGCATCCTCGTCAAAATTCAGGAAGGAAGGATGTTGTCACAAAATACATAAATAATCAAATTAAAATACGGTACCTAGTTAATTAATAAAAAACACGGATTTTTGTTGTTTTTGTTTGTCAATATTTCATAATAACCCCCATAACGTGGTTTGGGGAATAAGAAATTATCGAATAAACGTTTGAGATTTTTTGTTTGTGTGTAAGCGAGGTTATAGGGCAAGGATCAGACGCGCCGTGTTTAATACACGGATGGTTTACACACCGATTTCGCTAAATAAGAAAAATAAAAACTTACCCTATTTATTATTGATTCGGGTCGAGAATTATTAGCATAGTTATCTCCCTGAATTTGACGAGGATTCAAAACAACACCTTGTATACAACACCTTGATGGTGGAGCCCTTTACATCCATCAACATGTACAAGAGAAGACCAATGGAAATATGGATGTATTGTGTGAGAAATGATATGAAGGAAATAGGAGTAAATTATAGCGTGACGAATAACAGCAGAATGGAAGAAAAAAAAACGTGTTGCGCAGACCCCAAGTCAAATGTCAACATGAGACAAGGTCATCAGATGATGATGATATTTCAGTGACATGAGTGAAAGTTATTTTAATTTAATTAATGTGTCATACGAACTTGACTTCTGCTAATTAGGAAGGCGAAGCTTTTATGCCTGAAGCTTTGAGAGGGTATCTAAGTACTTATTTAGTTTACGAGCAATAAAGTTAAAACGTTTTGAATTGCTAGTCCGTTTGCAAAGGTTACCTGTAGTTTTCATTAATTCCGCAAGTAACAAAACATTACGGCTGTCAACATCATGTATTTTTCTTTAAAGTTCTTACATTAAGTAAAGTTTTAAGAAAATTATAATGGTGCATTTGTATAGATGCATATAAATAAAGAGATCCTGGAGAAATGAGAGTCACTTTCAATGTGTTTCGTATTTCAATAACAAACAACAGTCACCGGTAGTCACAGTTTTTGGTATTAAGCTTATGTTAATAATATTTCTTTTACTAATTATTTGAATGTAAATTGGTATAGTCCTTAAAATATAGTTTTTACTAGCTGTCCCGTGCAACTTCGTCTGCGTCACATTTTCCCCGTTTTTGCAACATTTTTCATTGCTGCTCCGCTCTTATTGGTCGTAGCGTGATGATATATAGCATATGTCCTTCCCCAGGTTGAAATCTACCTTCTTGCAAAATTTCATTAAGATCCGATCAGCCGTTTAGTCGTCAAAAGGTAACAAACAAACAAACATACAAACAAACAGAGTGACTTTCGCATTTATAATATTAGTATGGATTTTGAAGTCTGCTTTTTAACAGACGCTAGACGTACAGCAACCGCGTAGTTTTCTTTCAAAGGTTTAGCCTATTTTTTTTTACCTTAATTGCGGGCTACCCAAACTTGTAAACTAAAATTTAAAAGACAGAGTACGAATTTAGTGAGTTTGTATGAACCAGAACCACGGCACTTATTTGGATGGACGTAAAGTACAATTCATCCTTGTACTAATTAACTAATAAAACAAAACAGTCCTAATAGAGCTGCCTAATAGAGGTAGATCCGCAAATTCTGTATCATAAGCCTACGCTCAGAAAAGCTTTGTTTCTTGTTCGTGAACAATGCAAAATTACCAACTAAACATAGCTAAATCAATTTTATGAGCAAACTGTGGCTACTGGCGTCTTGTTCTGCTTTGTTAAGTATGCCACCGGGGCCAATTACGTAGTAAGAAATTAGACTAACCTAATCTTTTGTTACAGATTGAAAATCAAAGCAATTATTTCAAGTATGCCTGGCACTTTTGGATGGCCTATTTTAAATAAAATAAATAACCATGCATTTTCAACTATACTAAACACGTATGCATCAGTTCAATCGGTGGGGATAAAATAGGACTGTTTTTCATTAAAAAAAAAACAAAACAGATATAATGTCTGTGGAAAACACACAGCATCGATTTGAAGATGCATCGTATTAAGCCTGATGATAAACGCAATTGTATCTGATACCTGAGTTTTTTGGTGTTACTTCTCTCTCTCTTTCACCAATAAGCAGAGTGCATTCTGGAACGTGCCTGTCTAACTGACAGGCCCTTGAAAGAACTTGTTAGCATAGTCTTCTTCCAACACCAGCAAGCACCTTGCTTCGATGCTGTGTGTTTTCCACACACATAATAACTGTTTTTAATTGCTGTTGTTCATCATTCATCATCATCATTTCAGCCGAAAGACATCCACTGCTGGATATAGGCCTTCCCCAACACCACATTGACATAAGGGGGGTTTTGCCATAATCGCCACGCTTGGCAGGCGGGTTGGCAATCGCAGTACGATTGTTACAAAAAAAAAGCTACGAGAACGCTGCTGCCCATTTTCTGGCAATTCCCTTAGTCGCCTCTTACGACACCTACGGGAAGATACGGGATGGTGCTATTCTTTACGTCCGACACCATACAGAACCATTGCTGTTGTTAATTGGTTTTAATTACTCTTCTTTTGTTCTCATTAAGGAAAATTAGAGAAACACTCTTACTTTCTCTACTTATTTAAAACTTGCTGTGCCCGACCGGGTCCATAATTGTGTCTATTATTTTTTATTTGACCACCTGTTAAATGTGCATTATGGATGCAATAAATGATTTGATTTGATGTTTTTTTTTTTAATGCAAAACAGTTCTATTATATGTGTCTCTAAACACACAGCATTGATTAAAAGACCTGTTTGATATCTGCTGGTGAAAGAAAATCTGAAGGATTTAGATGCTATGTGAATGTATACTAAAGTATACACGAATATTTCGATGTACTTATATTCGATAAATGTTGATATTAAAAACAATAAAAATCTAAGAGTTTTCAATCTAGGTATCCCAGACAATGCTTATTTATAACATGCTTAAAAATAAATATACAAAACTATTACAACCGTAAATTGAATTTCAGTGAAACCTAAGTTGATATAAAATATTAACTCATTCGTTATCTAAGCTCAGGAATCACTAGATCACTCATTTGTAAATACCAGGCCCCTCAGAAAGTATTGCGAAAAAAAGTTTTTATATATGGGAGACTGGCCAGTTATTATGTTTTTCGAAAATATGATTATTTATAAGTAAAAATAAGTAAGTTCCAATTTCAAAATTTCCCTCCACATTTTTTGCGAGTTAATTCAAAGTATTGTGTCTCACTGAAATATGGATCTGCGCCGGGAACATTTTAGAGCTATGATTTTATACGATTTCAAGTGTCGCCTGAAACCGGATGAATCGTACGATAGACTTCAAATGGCATTCATGGATGAAGGCCCTTCCAAGGCAACCGTGTATCGTTGGTATAACGAATTCAAGCGCGGTCGACCAACTTTGGGGGATGACGAAAGAAGCGGTCGCCCTTTGACGGCTGTTACCGAAGAAAACGTGCTAGCAGTGAAAAATTTAATCCAAGACAATAGGCGAATTACATATCAGGAGATTCAACACATATTGAAGATTGGATCGGGAAGCGTTCACGAGATTCTACACAGCCATCTTCGCGTGAGGAGGATAGTATCACGCTGGGTGCCGCACAACCTCACCGATGCTCAGAAGCAGGCCCGGGTGGAATGGTGCCGTGATATGCTTAACAAATTTGAAGCAGGCTCGTCTCGGCGTGTTTACGACATCGTTACAGGTGATGAGTCCTGGATTTATCAATACGACCCAGAAACCAAGCGCCAGTCGACTGTTTGGGTGTTTCAAAATGAGCCAACGCCTACCAAAGTGAAGCGATCTAGAAGCGGGGGTAAGATTTTGATCGCTAGCTTTTTTAATTTGACTGGCCACTTGGTATCAATTCCCTTACGGGATCAAAGAAGCATTAATGCCGAATGGTATACTTCCAAATGTTTGCCAGAAGTTTTCTCTGTTATAAGCAACAAGCGACCAAACACAGGGCTCCGCGGGCTACTGCTCCACCACGACAATGCACCTGCGCACACCGCACTCAAAACGAGGGACTTCCTGGACAGCACGCCAGTCAAACTCCTGGGTCACCCTCCTTACAGCCCTGATCTAGCACCGTGTGACTTCTTTTTATTCCCAAAAATAAAAAATCAGCTCAAAGGGATACAATTTTCGTCGCCGGAAGATGCGCTGGCTGGGTTCGAGCAGGCTGTAAACGAGGTGTCTGCGGCGGACTGGAAAAAGTGTTTTGAAAACTGGTTTAGGCGCATGAATCTTTGTATAGAGGCTGGTGGAAAGTACTTTGAAAAGATTTAATAAAAATATATGTACGTATAGAACAATTTTTTTTAGTTTCGCAAAACTTTCTGAGTGTCCCACGTAACAACAGACTACCAGTACTAACTACCTTAGTATGCATGAATGTTTTCTTATTTTAGAATCTCGTAAATATCAAGATGTGACAATACTAAACATATAACATCTTTATATAAAAATTATATTCACAATAGATATGTAGTTGCACAGTTAATACTGAGGACTAGGTCTAAAGCAGAAGGAGCTGACTGCCAAAGCAAGGCGTACATTGACTATGTACGCCTTGCTTTGGCAGTCAGCTCCTTCTGCTTTAGACTTACCTACATTACAGTTCCAGACAGAAAAACCCCCTCCGCGGGGGTTTAATAGTCCATAGTTTGGTTTATTGCCATCACTATACTCATCCAACTATAATGGTTGTGTACGTAATATCTAGAATAAATGAGCATAACTGCAGGGTTTCTATAAAAGTTACTAATGGATTCTATTCCATGATAGAATGCTTCTAAGTACCTAGTCTTAGCTCCTCACGACATTCTGCATACACTTTAGGAATAACTCCTTAAAATCATCTTATTTTACACTGAAATATCATAGTTGTAGTATTTCTAAAACGACACAAAACGGGTTGTTTAAGAAACTGCAATGCGCTTCTGAAGGACACTACACATATTTAACTTATAATAAGTTGGAAAACGCTATGTTTGAAGTTTGTTGTTATTGTTTCCGAGTTGTGTCATGTACAAAGATTTAAAAACTTACTTGCGGCTCACACAATCATGGTTAGTGTGTACGTTCCAATTAAGTACAAGAATTTGTTTCAATATTCTAACCTCTTGTTTGGCGAAAGAGAGCAACTCGCAAAGAGCCTTACACATAACCTCCGAGTGTAAAAAACACTCCTTCAAGCCTTGAGTTTGCTAAAAACGTTTTACTTAGACTCGCGATATCTGAGATCTGATCTTTGATACGCTGACCCACATTTCGGGTAAACCGTGAACACTATAGCACTACCACGTTTACTTTTGGTAAAGTTTTCCTAAAAAAAATTCAAAACGAGGTCTATTTGAAAACAAACGGGCAAGAAATTCCATTGACACTCTTTTGATTCCAATAGGAATTTAATTAGTTAAGTTTTTTTTTTATCAAATTAAGCGATTGTGAGTAATGTGATTATGGAAAAAGTGGTTCACTTTCAAAACATTCTTTCATCTTGTAATTAACCCAAAGGAGTGAAAATTCTATTAAATGCACTTTATAGTTCATTTTCTATAAAAAATAAAAAAATAATGTGCACTCATGCACCTAGACCCTGTGGATTGGGCTGTGCTTTGATAGTTGAGAGTTGACACAGTGTATTTTTATTGAGTTGATGCTGTTAAATCAAAATTAGCGTAAGTTTTCAGAAGAGTTCGTGTTGGGAAAGGGTTAACGAATAATAATCCAATTACCTAGTTAGCTTAGTACTTTAGTTATAAAGACGTGGAGTATTGTAAATGGGAGGACATCATGCTGCAGTGGTTTATAGGTATGGCAACGTGTGAAACCAGTGCTGGGGCCATCGACGTGTGGTACCTCTATGTACCTCCTATATGCCTTGTACTGGGTACGTTAGTGTAGATAATGAATTAATCCATGCCCATGAATGAGATTAAAAAAAGATATATTTACTAAATGTCCGCATCATTATAAAAGCATACTCACACGAACGCGGCGCATCGCAGCGACGATCTCAACCCGGCTGGTCGGGCGCGGCACATCCATTGTCCCGATGTACTGCAACAAAATAAAACTGATTACATTTCGATTCTAAGAACAGCACTCAAGAAGTTATCGGTATTTTCTTTTAGGATTCTTTCCCTGAATGATACTGAGATTTCAGTGTACTCAGTGACTACAATCGTTCCACTAAAAACTGCAGCACATTGCTATTTACATTTTCAACACATAAAAGTCACAGAGCGTTCAATATAAATAGCAATAAAACCAACGCCAAAAGCGCAGTGGCGCTTTAATATTCACTCAGCTAATATCAACAGCTGCTTATACAAGAAAAACAAAGCAGAGCAGGTTCCTCTGAAAAGATAAACAAATAGTTCAAACTTTCAAACTGAATTTCTTGAGCAAAACATACAAAACACCTGGCGAACGTTACGTCGAAGGATCACTTAAATCTTTTGTGTCAAGTGACATGTCATAGTGAGTTCGCACCTCGCCCTCGCGTGTGGAGGGAGCGTTATAATAAGATTATATCAGTGTCAAAGACCTTAACTAATTTATTTAAATTGAATGCTGAATACTCAGATGAGATGCATTTAATATCTACTTACTGAAATGTCTCTGTCCAGTGTCCTCTTTCTCATATATTATTATCTCAAATTGAATATGTAATTTGCAATAAAAATAGAAAAGGGTACGGTTCATACTTATTCCATTTTTTTTGTACTCCGCCGAATGTGATTGTCCCGAATTTAATCCTAGTTAGGACCCAAAAAGGGATATATTATTTTTACTTCGGAAAATATAATTGTATTGGAAGTCGATAGAATAAATCAAAAAGATCAAACCCGATTTTTTGCATTCCTTAGCCATAAACACTTCTAAAGGCAAAGCCGTATAAGCGTTCACTAGTGTCCTATAATATAACCAGTTCCTTTAAATAATGATGATCAACTACCAAAAGACCAGCAAGCATGACTCCAAAATGTCCAATTTATACTACATATTCCCAGTCTTTTTTCTAAATTCACTGTAAACTTCCGAGTTAATTCGCATGTTTGATTATTTATGCAAATAACGCCTTATTTCGTAAGTATACATTAAAACATTCATGATTAATGAGGAAGGGATCAAAGTTGTCCGTACATTAAGCCCGAAACATAAAATAGTCTGTCTGAGGGCAAATCGCGTTTATGTTCACACAGTTTTTGTGAAGCAAAAAAAAAGTAAGAAAATCTCTCGGGAACTACATAGTTCGATCTAAGTGGTTGAAGTGATAAATTTTATTAAAAAGCAGCGTCGCGTCGTTTAAAAGTGGGTAGTCGGGATAAAAATTAAGACCCAATTACATCGTTCAGAAATCCAATATTCTAGACAGACTTGGCTGGATGTCCACGAGGCACAGCTAAGTTAATTGAGAGAATAATTAGATTGCTATAATAGTATCTGCTGGAGCTTAGTTGAAGGGCAAGCTGTTTATCACATACATAGCTTACAACTTAGAATAAAACTACCTTAGGACTTCACAATTACACATTGTATGTCATAAATGTATTAAAGATGGTGTAGTACCTGTCTCGGAATCCGGCGAACCATCGCTACATAGTTTGGGCCTACTGTATACTATTTTCCATTACAAACTGAGACATCCAAAGCTGTGAAGATATTCTGGGCGCCTCCCTAATCCCCCGCAGGGTTGCATCAAGCTTGACCTCTTTGGCAGTTGGATACCTTTGTGAGGAAAGCCTTTCACGTGGCAAGGCCAGAGAGAGAATAACCCAAATGACTTTGAAACTGGAGCTGGTAACTGAAAACGTTAATATTAAATGTTACCAGGAACTACCTACCTTGCTATTGAGATATCGGAGCTATTTTGTTAGTTTGTAGTCAAAGTTTGCTCTGAACTTGGAACTTAGTTTCATTTGCGTAATGCACATTTGTCTATACCGAACGCCACATGAATTTATGAAGTTCAACATTCGCTCACTTTACCAACATGAAACTGAAAGTTGTCTGACGGAAATTGATGTTCACAAGACTTGTATTTCAAGTTTTAAACAGTAAAATCGATTTGTTTACTTATTTTGTTTAGAAAATTAGCTTGTGTGTAAATGTTGAGCATAAATTAGAATATTGAAGTTTGTTAAAATAAACAATAGGAACGGAGTCGTTGCTCTGCTGCCAAATACAATAAGTATTAGTGGGTAAGCAGGTTACGTCAAAGAAGTGTAAATGTCTTTGACGTAAGCGTTCCGATACACATAGCTGTGTCAGTACATAATCCACTGTTAATCTTAAGGCAGCTTTGGTCGATATTTACCAATTAAACTGAAAGTAATCACCATCATTATCTTAACCACGCTTAAGAGCTATGATTGCATTCTGTTACAGTAAAGAAACTGACAGCTCTTGAATTAATACAAGTGCACCAACTGAAAGATTTTCGAAATTTATGAAGTGATAAGCCGTCTTAGCTTTAAGGCAATATTAACCGATTATTCTTCAGAAATCCAAAAACAGCTGCATACCTAATTTGTAACTTGAGCACCTAACATCGAGCTTTCCTCGTCTATATTTCATCTACATAATTCCGGAGGTGACAATTTGTCTTTTCAGCCTGCTAATTTGCTTCCTTGGGAACAAGATAAAAGAAAACAATTATATTTCGGTTGCATTAAGACGTTTTTTACGAGCGCCTGAATAATTTGGGGCGGCAAAAAGTCGAGCGTAATCGCTAACGAATAATAATATTAGGCGTTGTGTTGACACCGAGTAATTCTTTTGCTACTAAAAAAGGTAAAAGATTTTATAACAATCTAATAACTTGTTTCTCAATTTGTATTAAACGATCTACAAAATTGTTTTTACGATACTTATCCTTAATGTTTTGTGACCGATTTTGGTGATTGTTTTTCATATAAAATTGTAACCGTCTAGATCTAGATAGTCCCGTATAGTGACCCGCGGCGTAATTGTAATCTTCTGCCAACTATGTTGGGGTCGACTTCCAGTGACACCAGATGAAGCTTGATGCCCGTATTATACATGGAGTGACAGTGACTGCCTCTTTGACCTCCACAACCCAATAAGTACTGGGTCCTGCCTTGAATGACTTCCTGTAACGAATATCAAATACCAATGGTTTAACGTGTTTTCCGAGGCAAAGAAGAAACTGGAAGAAATGAAAACAAATCATCTACATTCCGCTTTATTTTGAAGGTCGAGCAAAAAAATTTCCCAACGTTATGGAAAATCTTTCGGATTGTGATAGATTGTGTGACACGCAATAATTGGAGAGCTGTTTAGAAACAATCTTCCATTGCCAGTCGGTGTCGATTTAGAGAAATACTTCTACAGTTAAAAAAACTCAAACTATCATCCCAGAATTCAAATCAAATCATTCGCCATGGGAGGTAATGAACCCCTCGAAAAGGAAACGAATTTGCGTTTGTACAATAAACACCGTACATGAGCAATTCCCTTCGATTTCCGGCCGGAAAAAGCATGTTTTTGTGTACTAATATTGATTTGACTGGCGGAAGATTTCACATTTTTGTCATCATGGACTATCTATTTAGTATTTAGTCATTTTTGAGTCTTTGAAATAGTTTTAACGTTTTTATTTCAAGTTCTGACATGGCCCACATTGTTAATTAGTGCTATCTATCAGATAAAAATAGAACAGATTGTTTGAACAGTGAAATAAAGAAGAGCAGTGTAATGCTAACTAACCTAGGCAGGAGCGGTAAGTAACTTATGTTATTAGTTTCATATCATACTCTTAACTCATCGAGGACATAATGATGGCTACCAACCCGGACTACAGCCCACATCCTCTGGCAGTGAGGAGACTTGTGTCCCAGATCCCAGTGGTGGAACATTATAGGCTAATTAATCATTACATAGGTTGATAAATTAATTATAACCGAAACGTGTAATGTATAATTATTTTGCTGATAAGCAGGTAGAAATAGAGATGAAAGAGATTCCTTACATGTGTTACATAATCAATGTTTGGCGTAGAAAGGGATAATTATCGTGTATTATGGATACCTTTGAGCTTATAAGGTAAAATTTCTACTAACATTATAGAATACTGCGAAATACTGTCTCTCTGCGATTGTATCATGCCTTTGATAAGGAACGGATTTTGATGTTTGACACACTGGTCGACATGGATACTTAGTTAACAGTAAGTGTTATACTTAAGAATGATATATTACGTACCTACATACTAACCTGTCAAATCTTAATTCAATGAATATCTTTACTAAAGAACTAACTAAGTTTCACACTCGCTCTTGCTGCCGTCAAAACAGAGCTGTTTAAACTTCGACCTTATTTACATTGTGTAATATGTTTCAGCAACAAAGTGTTGAAACACACGCCCGAAGATGAAGCGACACGGAAGACGTTCCAAGAGATGCGGTCTCACGTACTAAAAGAAATTGCAATGACTTGGTAACATGAGATCGAAATAAAATGTAAACTTGAACAGACATGCGACAAAGAAGATAATATGAAGAGAAAACAACGTGTTTCCGGGCATGGACAAAGTTTGATAAGGTCGGAGATGATATTCTTTAAGTTTATAAACTTTCTTGTCTACAACTTAACCGTCGTAAAACCAGAGACTGACTGACCTGCGAAATATCGGTTTTTTGTTTAGTGGTTTAGTCTTATTAAAGTTGTTCACAAAACCGGTTAACTTCTTCCTTTGTACCTACGATTAATAAACAGATTCTGAATCTCAATCAGCCATGCGAACAATCTCGTATGATCTTCTTAGCAAGCGAAATTTCCGCCCCAACAAACATTGCTGTGAAAGCATATTGAGAACATCGTTTATGCGCCCAATCTATGTAACAAATTAATGACACACGAACTAGAGGGGTCTTACGACAAGACGACCAAACGTTTGGAAATTCAATTGTCACACTATATGTGATAAATTTTAAGGACTATAGTACTTTCACAGTTTATTTCAGCTGGCTTTTATGTTGGCTAACAGTAGTGGCAGAACCTAACGCTCCGTTTCGAGTATTTGAAAAGAGGTATTTAAATTTTAATTAAGTTTTTTTTTCAATGCAATGAAGCAACCTAAATTCAATATTTAAAACATAAGTAAGTCCTATTACTCAATTCAGAAACCACCAATTTGTCTTCGTTTAAAATGTTACAATAAAATACCTCCCCCCATTCAACAACTGAATGAAACAAAATTTAAATCTTGCATATAACGCACACTACGTAGGCAAGCATATTATAAGTAGGGGGTTTATATTGATGATAAAAATGCTTGGCGCAATGCTGGTCCTGCTTCACAACCATAGGGGCAATCTGAATCATGAATTACCATTTGAAGTTATTGTGGAAGCAGCAGAAGATTGTAAAAATATATTTGCATTGTATAGATTCAATCTAGTATTATATAATTGCATAGCACATGTGTGAGTACTGGTTCCCTATCCATTTGCATAAAATTTTAAGACCTAATATAACTTAGCATAATTTTGTTTGGCATAATTTTGTTTTCGCATAATATAATTACGCATAACAGCTTACGCATAATTTTTTTAAGCATAATTTCTCTAACCATAATAATGATTAAGCATAATATTCTAAAGCATAAATTTATTAAGCATAAAGTTCTAAAGCATAACTTTTTTAAGCATAATATCCTAAATCATAAATTTATTTACATTTGTTTTTATGCTTGCTTGCATGCTGCATGCAAGCAAGCATGCAGAATACAAAAAGCATGCAGCATGCAAGCAAGCATGCAGCATGCAGCATTCAAGCGAGCATGCAACCTGCAGCAGGCAGGGTTTCTGTCACGGCTCCGGCGCTGCGGGCCTCCGGCGGCCCCACACGTGCTAATCGTCGCAGACGGCTTTCGCTTACCACCGCAGCTTCGGCTTGTTGGCCGGCTTTGCCGGCCAGCCTCAGCCGCGGCGGCTCGCTCACAGCCGCCTGCTCCTCAGCCCGCGGGCCGCCTCGCCCCTCCGCGCCTACGCGATTTTAAATTACACTCTAGGGGTAGGACAAACAAGACTACGTGGAGTCGGTTTTGCAGCGATTCGGTTCTGTCACTAACTTTTGTTGCACAGCATATTAAATTTTTAACCAACAATATAATTTAATTGTTACAGAAACTATAGCAAATTGGTTTGATTAGAATTATGTATGGGGCACTACAAGTTCACGACCACCATTTCCACCCAAAGTCTCACAACATCTAATATATTCTTCAGATAAAAGTTATCTCACGATTGAAAAATCGTTTAAGTTACATAATGTTATGTATAATAAATCATTTTCATGAAAATTGATTTTGTTATTTATATTAATTTTATGCCTAAATATTGTTATGCTAATAGTCATTAGGCCTACTAACGTTATGCAAATCAAATTTATGCTAAAACAAATTAGTCTTTAAGATGATTATGCCAACATAAAATGTATGCCTATAAAAATTATGCCGAAGTATTATTATGCCAAAACAAATTGTGCCAAAATCGTTATGCCGAAGTATATTAGGACAAAGCATATTATGCGAAAAGAAGGGATCCCGTGAGTACTATGTACTGCAAAGCCACCATTTACTGAGTACCTACATCTTTCATTGACGCGAATATACCCTGGTGGTTGAGTGAATGTCATGCTCACTTAAATGTCACGCTGATGGTGGCGGGTGTGTCGGGTCATTTAGTTCCCTTCAATATGGTTGAGTTGAATGATGGCTGATACATGCGTGATGTTCGTGAAAGGGCGCTGTTAGTTGTGACTGGTCATCTCTTAGCTGCCACGGTTTATTTTAATTACTTTGTTTTTGTATTACTGATTTAATCTTATAATCTGGACGCTCTTAACTTGCCCGTATTTCTACATCGTTCTCACATATTTGTAATTCTTAACATGAATGATGTAACCAAGATTTTGTAACATATTTTGATTTAAAAGAGTGTCCATGGAGTTTCTTGCCCATTCTTCTCCATAGAGATCTACGCTTTGGAATGGGCAAATTCAGTACTTTCACAAGTTATTATGCCTTGTGACTGGGACTGCTTAGCGTTATTTTTATTTTTTTGTCTTTCAAAAGTGCCTGTAATGGTCTAATTGAAATAAACGCTTTGAGTTTGAGTTTGAAGCTTACTGCTAAATTTAACTATAAATAGATAAATAAAATACTCATTATAAAAAAAACATTAAAAATTACATACCTAGACGCAATTGGCGGTCATTTCGCTCAAAGCGATCTTTTCAAGAGCACGTTTAAATTTTGGCAAGATTTTGGGCTCTTTAGAGTGTTGCTCTTAGGTTACTTAGGTATTCCTTAGGCTGGATTGACAATTGTATTAAGTTAGAGAAAGTGAGAACAGAATACTCAGAACAGAGATTTAGATCTCAGTGAAATACACAGGGCTATAATCCACTACGCGGGCCCAGTGTCATCACTCATCATCCTATGATGAAACAATACCAAAAATCCACTATGATAATGTCACTGGGCCTTTTAAAAGCTAGAGCAAAATAATTGAGGTATAAGTTCGTGTCGTTTAAAAATAAAAGAAAATCGGTCCTAACTTTAAGCTCCAAATCGAAACGTTTGTCGCCAACACTTCGTTCCAATTATCTGCCCAAGAGACGTTTAAGTCGCAAATCTGCGTTAGGCTCATACAAACTGCACACCCTCATTCGTCACAATTTGTCGTATCTAAATGTGAATAAAGCACGAGTGTCTTTCTACCCGTGAATAATGTCTCTGTTGAATGAAACCATTATTTATTTGGTGTTATTTCAAAACTACTATGTTAGTGAAAATATGGTTATTTACTGTGTTATTCCTTGCAATGAAGAACGCCATTTGTTGTTAAGATTCATAGTAGTATTTATTTGTGCAGAAATCAAAAGAGCAGCAAGAATCGCGACACTATAGCACGTACCTAATGTTCCACTGTCCTAAAGAAAAAGGCACGATTTACCTTTACAGCATCGATTTAAATATTTTTTATTGATCAATATTGTTAAAAATGTTGAGTCATTCATTCGAGTAGCCGAATTTTAAAGCATTTTTCTACATATTTTATAAAATTCAAAGTCCTGACTGACTGAGATATCAACGCACAGCCTAAACCGATGGTCCTAAAAGACCTGAAATTTGGAGGTGTGTTCTAGCAAAATTTTCGGATTTCCTTCATGGGTGTCGTTTTTGTAGTTTTTCGGGTCGATAACAAAATTAGAATTTTCTTCGGCGTAATATTGGATTTTCATTTTGACCTCATTTTCTAAGTGCTAATAATGAAATTCGAAATACACAATCTCTCATTATTCTACCCAAGTTTATGGCTGGCATTCATTTAAGTGAGAACTGTTTCTCACATGGGCATATAATTTTAGCCCCAACACCGCAAAACGTCATTTACAAAGAGGTGCTAAGATAATTCATGCTTAATATAGTTTTCTAAGCTAGCTTAGCGTGTTTTAAAAGCTAGCTCATTTATAGGGGCATTTGAGCTACGGCGTCGTAGCTCGGAAGACATTTAGGTATGTATACCATAAATTCTCGTTCAAACCATTTAAGTCACCCACCGTATAAAATAATAAAAAAAACACAGTAACATAGTTTTTCTAACCAGAATGAATTCTCTGGTTTCTTACTTTGAAAATCACAGACTTTTACAACTATTTATCATATACCTACTTATACATTTACTGACGCAAAGGCACAGCTGGCTGCCAAAAAGTTGGGGGTCTTTGCAAGGGTGAGAAGGTGGAGGACACGGTGGAGCACACTGTGGAGCTGTGCCCTGCTTGGGCTGAGCACCGCCGTGTCCTCGTAGCGGCGATTGGCGGCGGCGACCTCTCGCGTCCGGCCCTGGTTCAATCCATGGTCCGGAGCGAGAGGGAAAGGGAAGCCGTCGCCTCCTTCTGCGAAGCAGTCATGCTAGCGAAGGAGGTGGCGGAACGTGAGAGGGAGAGAACCTCACGTCCCAGCCGCCGCAGGAGACGCCCCGGGCGTCGGCAACCAGTGGCCCCCGGCCACCGTAGGCGCGGGCCTGTGGATGGTGAGTAATGGGCTAGCTCACCGTCCGTCCGTCTTATGACGACAGACCGTGCCGACGGCGCGTTCGTGTTCCACGCGCGCCTCAAGGAGATGTCAGCAAAATTGTGTGTCAAAGCTCCAGAGCCTTGAACATCGTCGCCGAGTTGCCAGCTTATCGGTTTTTTATCGGTTACATTTCGGAGAGTGTGCGATGGAATTGCATGATCTAATTCCGGCTAGCCCGTTTTATCATCGAACTACCAGACGTACGGCGATGCGCCATCGGTACATGGTGGACATCCCACCTATACGCACTAAGTGTTTTGGGAATACTTTTATAATACGTACTGCTAAGGAGTGGAATTCCCTGCCGGAATCTGTGTTTCCCGATAGCTACAATCTAGGGGTCTTTAAGTCAAGAGTGAATAGGTTTCTTCTAGGCAAGCGTGCTTCACCGTTGACCACATCATCTATCAAGTGAGATAGTGGTCAAGCGCGAGCCTATAGAGAGTAAAAAAAAACAACTTACGCGCGAGCGAAACGGCGGGCAACAACAATCCATAACATTTAAATGACTACTTTCGACATTATTTTACGGGGTTAACGCACACGGAGGCAATTGCCACTCCACGCGGGCGAAGCCGCGGACAGAAGCTAGTTAGTCTAAATCGTCTCTCTTTCGGAAAAAGCCCAGCATCCACTCGTAAAAGAGAATGCATAAATCCTTATTAAATATTTAATACTACTTAATCGTAAAGAAAATACCTAGCTGATATTCTTGAGAACTCACGAGCTTATAAAACACATTGGAGTTTGCACCGTATTCCTAAAAGCTGTTATAACGCTGTGAAAAGCAGTACTTAACTGTTACCATTTCAAAGCTCTTCGCACGTCGTTATTTGACATTTGCAATCCTACCCGAAAGGGATGCTGATAAATAAATATAAGTAAGTAAATCGCGACACAATGCGTGAGGAAGCCGAACTCAATGTTGTATCGGACCTTTTTGCTTTCCGACAGCTTTGCTATTCATTTTGAAGTAGGACCCAGTTACTTATTTTCCATTTTTTATTCACTGATATTTCTTACGCTACAGATAGGAAAATCTGTTTACGTAGTAAAAAATAAGCAATAAAAATATGGATTAATTACTAAAAAATTTACTGAAACCAATTTGTTTTAATGGAAGAGAGTATAAATGATGATTTTGAATGTCAAAGGAACCGCCTAACGTCTCCGCTAATTAACTAATTGGCAACTCTGGTATGAATAAGACCATAGTTACTTAGAGAGGTACTTATTTTGTTTACTAGAGACTTACGGTGAACGTTGGTAGTCTCTGGTTATTTATGGAGCTCGGGCCAAACTTAAGGAATAAGTTAGTACTCGTATTAATAATTTTGAATTCTAAAAATTAATAACGTTAAGTTTTACTGCATGGCCGCGAACTACAACCAGAGAAAATATAAGCAAGAAACTACTCGGTCGGTCTAAGATGGGCGACCATCCTTTACCATCCATCCCGAGTTTCCTCCTTGCACCGGAAAACACGTTAAGCCGTTGGTCCCGGCTGTCATTTTTAGATCTTTGACAGTCGTTACAGATAGTCTTTGGAGCAAACGTTTGACAACCTGTCTTACCAAGGGATAGCGTATTACCCAGAATTAACTGAGTTATGTAGTAACCTACATGACCCAGTTAGATAGGCATGTAAAATACAGGTATTCAGCTGCATTCGGTTAGACTGGAAGCTGAACCCAACATAGTTGCCAATAATGTACGAGGCGGTGCACATGTAAGTTTTGTCAAGAGTTGTTTGTAAGTTTTGTCGCTAGAGGCAGTGACAGGGGCGTTAATTCTTAAAATAGTAGAAGTACGATTAATAAGTACTTTTTAGGGTTCCGTACCTAAAGGGTCAAACGGGACCCTATTACTGAGACTTCGCTGTCCGTCCGTCCGTCTGTCCGTCCGTCTGCCATCTGCCACCAGGCTGTATCTCATGAACCGTGATAGTTAGCCAGTTGAAATTTCTACAGATTATGTTTTTCTGTTGACGCTATAACAACAAATACTAAAAACAGAAAAAATAAATATTTAAGGGGGGCTCTAATACAAAAAACTGTTTTACTTTTTGTTTTTATAAATAATGGTACGGAACCCTTAGTGCGCGAGTCCGACTCGCAATTGGCCGGTTTTTTCTCTGTTCTAGATCCGCAACCCCATTTCGATGTCATTTACATTAAGTTTTGTAATATTTAAGAGATGTGAGTTCGGAATTGATAGTAGGGTGCAACCATTGAGGGGCCTATATTTCCAATTGACCAACAACACACCGTGATGGACAAGGATAGAGTGGATCCCAACTAGCTAGCTCTATTACCTGTAATAAAGATTTTTCTACAAAACCTACATCAGGCACCCGTCTTAAAATGGTAGAATTTGTCTAAGCATTAGTTACGAACACTGTTCATATATAAGGCAACCAATTGAGAAAAGAAATAGTATGATTTTCTAATAATAATGTTTGTTTTTAACCGACTGCAAGGGGAAGGATTCGGTCCCAACTTTCCACTTCTTGGAATCATAATTATTTACATAAACATTATATTCAGAAGAAAGTAATTAAGAAGGCTCTATGGCCGGATAAAATAATTTAAATATACACCAACTTGTTGAGGATCTCTGTTTAACTTCTTAAATCATATTTTAAAACTTCAAAGTGCGCCATGCTATCTAACTTTTGGGATTAATCTTG
This sequence comes from Cerastis rubricosa, assembly GCA_949152445.1. Classification (NCBI taxonomy): domain Eukaryota; kingdom Metazoa; phylum Arthropoda; class Insecta; order Lepidoptera; family Noctuidae; genus Cerastis; species Cerastis rubricosa. The sequence continues at coordinate 16,366,487 of OX424523.1, read as the reverse complement.
ATTAAGTATCGTTGTTTAAGATATTGCGTTAAATATTTTTTGTTTGGACAATTTTTTTTTCTTTTTTATCTTTGTTATTTAATTTTGGAGACATTAACAGATAAAATTATCTGAGTACCTGAATAAGAATTTGGAGTATACACCTTGTGGTTACTTTTTATTAAACTCGAAAAAAACTTTTGCCATAAATGTGTGGAACATGGCAGTGAAACATAGCGAGCATGCATTAGCGTGCTTGCCATGTTTTAATAGATGGTTATGATATCATTATCTTACTAGAATCCCATGTTCAATTTAAGATAACAATTTGTTTGTTCCGTTATTTCTAAGAGAATACGTTAAACAGGTGCATCTTCTTAATTTTGTTCACTTTTAGTAGAAGCATACACCCTAAAAGTGTGTTGGTACCAAAATACAGTAAAAACTTACAAATAGCACTCATACAGTACTTTCCCACAAATATCTTTCCCCAACAGAAAATACATGAAAGCCCGGAAAACAATACACGTACATCATAAATGAAGTTCATACTCGTACCATGCGCACATACACGCCGTTGTTATTGCACTTTACAGAATTTAATGTAGTGTGAATCGTTCCTCGCGGTTTGATGTGGGACGTGGCGGCATGCACACTCACATACTGAGAACTGAGGTCACATCTAGACATTACCATCACGCTTTGACCTGGCTGGGTTAGGGAGAGAAGTGTTTGCAAAGCTAGTTACGCTAGTGCTCGTTACCATGTTTTGACTTATGTGGTATTTGTATTTGCGTATGATAAATACGGCGACAATCAAGCTATACATCTATGTATGTATATAAGTACATAGTATTCGGTGACTACGTTGTTCTTTTCATCATCATCATTTCAGCCGAAAGACGTCCACTGCTGGACATAGGCCTCCCCCAAGTGTCGCCATATTGACATAAGGGGGGTTTTGCCATAATCGTCACGCTTGGCAGGCGGGTTGGCGATCGCAGTACAGTTATTACAAAAGCACAGACGCTGTGCCCATTCTCTGGCAAGTCCCTTAGTCGCCTCTTACGACACCCACGGGAAGACATGGGATGGTGCTATTCTTTACGTCCGACACCATACAGAGCAAACAGATACAGAGCGTTGTTATTTTAAGAGAATGTATTCTGAAACTGCACCAGTGAACTAACATCGGTACACGAAGATAGGCGTCTTATATCAGAAAGTTGACCCTTAAAAACTTCAAAACCTACTCGACCATATGTGCCAGAAGATTTTTTTTTCGCGATCAATATTTTTGTACCAGAGCTATATCTGTTCAGTTCGACTGTCGTAATATCACCCTTAAAATAATATGAACACATTGTATTTTGATTCATGCTGTAGATGAGTTATTATAATAACTAAAAACAATGTTATTCTGTGCCACTACCAACCAACCAGCAACCAACAAGCAGCACCACCTGCAACCAACCAGCAAACTAGTATGTCTGACAGATATTTCACGACGGCATGTAAAGCCAACTCAGAGGCCCATGGGTGGCAAACCAGATTACCACACGATAAACAACAACATAGCCGTCAGCAATTTTCTTTACATATATTTATAAAGTGATTCCCGGGTGCACTTTGCCTGCACCCGGGAAATGTAATAAAAACAGTGGGGTGATGTCATCAGCGAACGGGAGCGTATAATCACGTTAAGAGATACTCTAAGCAGGGTCGCCTGTCATTTTATAATTTAAAAGTAGGCGCTTTATTTTAATTTAAGACCTGACAAAAGTCCGCGTTATCTTCGACTGAAAATTTGAATAAAAGTCTGGGATTTTTTAGGGCAAAAGAGCAGGGGTCGCCCGCGGAAATTAGGTTTTTGTTACGTTTTTTTCTCAATTTGCAGGTTGTGTGTGGAACGAATATAATTCGCGAATATAACTTTGTTTCAAGTAAGGTCTCTCTTTGAGGTCGAAAAGTCATACACATTCATGACAGAGCAGGCGGGAATTAGAACGGACGGAGGTCCAGAAATCTAGGCATGTCCGTATAAAATCGCCCTCATTGTAGCCCTACTCTTAAGTCTTCGAGAGTACATACAGCAGCTCGTCACGGAAATGACGTTAAAAATTTAAAAGCATATGCAGGCTTTACTGTAGTTTCTAGTTTCCTTCGTAGCGCCTTCAGTCCAGTACGTTGAACAATACAATTTATGACGTTTCAGATAGGAAAATATTAGTTACATACATCGGCGTCAGTACAAAACCTTGTACCTAAATGTTTTTCTGAAATACATTTTTTTCATCTAAATGTGTAGATAGTGTAAATTCACTACACCTTTTATGCTTACACGACGATAATGTCTATTTGCTATATGACCGGTGTCTGATCTCACAACCTCTTCCTTGCTGCCATATTACGTTTTAAAAGGATCCTAATATTGAAGTTTATAAAATCAGAAGTCACTGTACGTATCGAGGGTATTTACATAGTCTATGAATCGGGAATTACATAATTTAGCTTATGCAGTTACTTTTGATTTGGACTTGACTTTGATTTTAAAAGTTCACCCTTATCCACATTTATTTGTTGCTTTCATTCATATTTATTTTATGAAATGCTTAATATTCTATCAAATAACCCAAGAATCATTCATTTTCAAACTAGGTTCGTTTATAGCCCCCAATACCTTATAAATGGTCGAAATACCATTTCATTTACATAACAAACTTGGATCTAGACTAAATAAATAAATCCTTTTTGAAAAAGCTACCGAAATAGCACAGCGTGGGTGGTTTTTTGAAGATAGATTGGTCTTGATATATGTCTAGGCTGTATACTTAGCTATAAGTTCACATTCTGCGATGTAGGATGGTGAACCGGTCTAGTCAAGGACGAGGCGAGTCACGAAATGCGCTGAGGTCCCACTCTAGACAAAACGATACCGTCGACTTGTCGACACACGCCGTAGTATTGCGCTGTCTCAACGTAATTTTATTCAAGTTACTACAACATTGCTTAGGCTAGGAGGTATAGGCACAGTTCGCGCTGTCAAAGCATACCTTCTTATTATTATGTGGTTAAACAACTTATCCTAAGATTGCTTAGGTATAGGTTACTTTGTGGCCTGCTCGCTATCTCTACTCGAACAGAACTTTGCATTTGCTGTATAAAAATACTCTAAGTGACGCAGTCCACACTGCAGGCCAGGCGATGGCGAAGCACGGCGGGTGCGAAATATCAAACATATGAAACCGCCGCTTGTAGCCGCACTGAAGTGACTCACGGCTGACGTGAGCGACTTAGCGAGCGTTATAAATTACCTGTTAAATATTATAATATTGTTTTATTCTTACCTCAGATTTATGACAATTTCTCTTTAAGACTAAAACTTTTGCGAAAATTTTTACGCAATAGTGGAGTACCTAAGTGTTATTTTCTCTGGTGATTTTAGGTGATATTTTATTGAGGAGTTAGTCAAATATTAACACGGACATTCGAGTGTACTCAAACAGTTTTGTAGGGTCAATCTCAGTTCTTTATATAAATAAAATAATTAACCATCATCTTGTCTGCTTTTATTTATTTCGTGCACGTCATCTCTTGTGTTCAACAATTCCCATCTCAGGATCGGACTATCTACTAAAATAACAAATCCTCGTCTATGGTTTGCAACACCTGAAATACGCCTAAACGTTACAACGCTACTCGCTCATCACTGTGGCAACCGCACGCCTCCGCCGTCGCGCCCGCCAGAGGCCTCCGCCACCGCGCATTCAGTGTGGATGCACACTTAGACTACCTATTCAATTTTCTGTCGCAAACAGAATACATTGTTGAGGGTACTCGACTATTGTCCCTTTGTCTGCCGAAGAACATCCCGGCTCAACTCGTGTCACCGTAATCGACAATGAAATTGTACAGCCCACAGCTCCGGATGAACCAAATGCTTTCGATGTCACTTATTCCTACTCCTGACACGCCTGGCTTCCAGTAAATACAGGTTTCCCCGCTGTGCCGTCAAATGTATTGTCACTGTACGAACACGCTCCTTAAGTATTTATGTGGCAAAATACAATCTGAACATGCCGAATATGTTTATCGAGTTCCTTGTAATTGTTTACAAGGAACCTTGGCACAAAATACAGACAGAATAAAAGAACACGAACGAAGGACGTAATTGCTGACACTCTGCGCATTTAAACAAAAGGTTTACAAGATCTGTCGGGAATGAGTAAAAATGTAACCCTCTGCGAGCGGCGCCACACTGCCGATGTTCATTTCACGAAAGTTGAACAATTGTAAGCCGAGTAATTGTCTTCGGAAAATAATCGGACTGTAAAGTTTCACTGAGTTAAATCACGTAAAAGACTTTAACACTCCCAAATCGTGACAAATTTTATAAGTTGGGGTAAGAATGACCGAATAGAAAATGTTGAACCAACGGTTTTTTTACTCTAACGTTGACATACTAAAGAATGATGATGTATCCCATTCAGACGAGCTAGTCTTTTATTCTCGCTAGTAAATATGTTTCTCTTTTATTTGAGGAATGTCTTGGAGTATGTTCAAAGGACGCATGCATAATTCAGAGTACATTAGGGTTTCATCTCTCAGATTGCAATGAATACCTGCGTGAAAAACGGATTTAAAAGCGGGTCGACGGTACACAGCCTATTCCTGTAGAGTGGGTAACGTAGGAGGTACATTAGGACAAGCCCAAGCTCACAAAAGTCGAAACTATGTTTGTTTAACCCACATAATGGGAAATGAAACACACCTACGTAGCCGCCATCGCCACTGGCAGCTTTTTCATTCGGTACTGATATAAAGCGGCAGTTGTACTACATAGTCGTTTTGGTAAGTAAAAAATTGCAATGCATATTTATGAACAAGTTCGACGGTTAAAACTTAGCAGTGAAGTAAACAAAAATGAGTTGTAAAAATAATAAAATGAGCAAAAAATTTATAAATACTGAGCAGTGAAATAACTAAATGGGCAGTTACGCGAGTGGGCACTTGGCAGTTGACATCTCATTCTACTAAGCTGCTTGCGGCTTAACATGTGCTATCTGCGTTCGCAAAAAAAAAAAAGCTGTGTCCCTATCTTCCGACAACCATGTCGTCGTCACCCCGCCGGCCTTCGGCCTACGCTCCTCATGTCCCCGAGTCGGGGTAAAAGCGGTGCTGTTAAATAAAAAACTGAACTATTTATATAACTGCCATTTATTTATTTGTCTGCTTACGTATTTTTAGTACTGACATTGTGAGACGAAATAACCGGCCAATTGTTTTTTTATTACTGTCTATGTTTTACTGTCGCACAAAACCAACCGCCGATAAAAAAATAACTGCCCATTATTTTATTTAACTGATTATACGAGTAATAACCTCTCGAATTTTTAAATAACAGTTCAAAAAATTAGTTCCCTTTTCATTCAAAGGGAGAATATTTTAGAAATCCAATTACGTACTCGTCTATCTTTATAATTTATGTCGGGTGGTCTTTTGGGTGATTAAACATTTTTCCGAGCAATTTGGATTCTGTGTCGGCAATTTAAGTACTACGTGTGCGTATCAGCGAATTTACGGAAGCTCCACTGAATGGGTAAATGGGACATGAACGAATATTAGAGCTAAGTGAAAACGGATTTTTGTTTTATCATATAGGGATATTGCCTTTTCAACAGGAAGTCACGTCTGTTTAACAAATAAAGTAGTAGAACAGTTCCTAGGATACTACAAAGTGTTGTCCAGAATCAAATGACCTTTTTGAACAATTTACGTACGAGTACAAACAAAAGTTCCTATTATTAATGAGACACTGGATGCTAAACATTATTTAAATTCTTAACTAACATATCGCCGAGTTCGAAGTATTTTTAATTAAAACCTTAATAAGGAGAACATCGCCCATTAGGAAGCCAAGTTGGACTGAACAAATGATGGCTTATGAGAATTTGTGGAAGTAATTAAATGAAAATAATCTGCGTAATAACCTTGTTCCTGAATTAAATTATTGAACAGCCGTACTGTCATAAGTTTTCCTTTATAAACCTGAAGGAGCGAGACCTGAATAAGATGAATTCCGCTTCCGTTTGTGATATTACTTTGGTAGTGTTCGTCTCACTGTTGGCGGAGCATGAGAGCAGATCATTGACGATTAACGTATGAATTAACACGACTAAATGATTATTAATAATCAGCTAGGAAAGAAAAAATGCAAAAAAAAAGTTATTTTTGATAAAGAAAAGCCCTCGGAAAGTACTGTGGCTTCATTGGTCTTGTAAGTACATTATGCAGTTCTGAGATATCAGTTCATCTAGCAAATTCAACCCAGGTTTTATAATGTGGAATTTAGTATTTATCACACCTCTAGGGATTTTCTTTCTGTTTCATGGAACGCTTCTACAGGCTTTCTATGTAACCATAGCCCAATCTAGTAACAATTCACACCTGCATAATGTAAGGAAAAAAGTGCTCTTTTATCATTTTCCTTAGCTAGGATAAAGGCCATGCAGTTTGTTTGGACTTGCAGTTAATGGGTAGGTTAGGTAGTTAAGTGTAAACCGAAATACATAGCTCTTTTAGAATATTCCTGATTCTATGGGTTGTACACACAATGGCTTTCTTATCACCGCCAGTCTCAATATTGTAGACCGATATTTTATCCGAGGGAAAATACGATAAAATTCGTGAGCTGTTTCATCAAAGTTTAATCGCGTTAAAAATATAACAAGCGGAAAAGAATATCATAATAAAGAATCCTATAAAACTTTTCGAATTTTAACAACGTTAGAATTTTTTCACTTTTGCTATCGAACCTTATTTTTCTCGTAGACAATTTTATTATCATCATTAAATCACACTCCTTACTCTTAACGTCGTAACTACTACTAAACTAAAACTGTAACTGTTTCGTTTTACTTCAACATTGCACATCTTGGTTTCATCATCATCAGCTTTTAATGTTCCCAATGCTGGGACACAAGCCTCTTCTCTATGAGAGGGAGAAGGCTTTAATCCACCACGCGGGCCCAGTGTGGGTTGGTAGATGTCACTTGTCTTTGAATTTTTAGTTCAAGGACATGCCGGTTTCCTCACGATGTTTTCCTTCACCGTGTTGAGAGCAGGAATCTTGGTTTGCATGCTATAGAAAATTACAGGTTGCTACTTATACCATTGCATTGCATTAAGAGTATTCATACTGCATATAAACTAGCTGTTGCCTGCAACTTTGTTCGTCTAGAAACTTCAAGCCGCTCTTAAGAATCAATTTAAGAAAAAAAAAATAAAAAAAATAGTTTTGGAGCGCATGGGGGAATAAGCCATGCGGGACGAGTGCTGCACATGTAATAAAAAGATCTTCGATATTTAGTCCTTTTTCTTCTTCTTCGTCTTTCAGTATTTACAGAACTGTTGATTATCCAAGGAAATGAAGATGCCGTTGCAGCATAACAACCGTGAAGTATGATTGGACAACAGTACCAAACTAAGCATCTTTTTCTAGGTTACATGTTCAACGTAGCTATCACAAATCTTCGACGCAGCCTCATAATATCCCGACGCCGTTACAACTGAACAGCACGATTGCAGAATTACTCCATAACTAGCTGACTCATCGTTGACTTAGTCAGTGCTACGAACCGTTCAACCCGACCACTTACTAATCAACCAGCAAAAGCTAACAATACACCAGTGTTTTACGCGAAACTTAACTACGATTCCCAACTAAGCGTTAACGGTAAATGCGAGAGGACAATGTTGCGGATTCCATTTCACAGCCGATTGCTTTATTTTCACGGTCATCATAAATGCGATGTTATCGGAAGGACGTGGAACTTTGCACAGCCTCCAGATTTGACGCTCTGCAGTATTTACGCGTCCAGCCACTATGTTTCTCTGTGTACGTGCATAGTCTGTCTGTCCGTAGCCACCGGGTTGACCTGATTTCCTTTTGCGTGCCTTAAATAACAAACATTGACTCAAATACTACTGAAAACCAATGGCGCAAAGTTCACCGAAACTCAAAATATGAACAATACTCGTAAGAACGTGATCGGATTCTTCAACGTTTTTGTTGACAATCGAAGTGCATTGTTTGATCATTATGATGCTCGAAGTGGATCCACTTTCTCATTAAGGTGGTGGGTAATTGTGTTTAATAGAGTTGACATGATCGGGGTATCACGTGCTGTAGAACACGCGTAGTGAGTCGCACTCTTCAATGCTGAAGATCGTGACCTGCACCTCAAGCTGGAGTGTTGGTAATCTTCGGTAAATTGTGCAAATGTGGTACGTTTCGATTACTTCTGTCGCGTCGACGGCGGTGAGTTACGCGTCACATTACCTAAGCGGTGCCACGTACTCGTAATGAACATGTTTAATTAGAATAGCATCTCGTTTCAATCAATGCGGTTTATTTGTATCACACGGTTGGGTGAATTCTGAAACAGGGTTATTCTATACATTTTCGGAATTCGATATCGACGGGTGTCGATTATAAGCAGTGAAAGATAAACAAAAAGTCGATTTCACATTAATTCCGAATTGTGTGCGCTCACTCGAGCGAGCGTCGAAGTGACTGTTACTGAATAAGAGTACAGTATTGCTTGTGTCGATACTCAGTACTACAAATGGAAAAAAACGTCAATATTTGTTTTAGGTGCCAATAGCGTCGCCTTCACACTTAAGTGAAAAACAGGTTTAAGTGATATTTACTATCAGGGAGAAAATAAAAGTTTGCTGAGTGATTTTCGGCTGAGAATAATGGCAACCTCTCTTTTTCTTCGAGTCATCTCGAGCTAAAAAAAGTTACTGGATTGTGAGAGTCTCTCTCTCTATCTTTAGGTAGGTTTCTCGGGTTAGTCACCAACCCGACACGAAAGACAGGACGCACGTGTGTCCAGTTGGTGAAACTCAAAATTAGGATCACTTATTATTTCGTCATCTGGACAAGCCAACATTTTTACGCGTGTCCACAGTGAAACTTAATCAATGGAATTATTCTTGGAAAGTAATTGAAATGCATGTTTACCAATAAGGTTATTTATGATATCGTTTGTACGTATAGCTCTGCATACGGACTACCGATGTTATATAGGGCTATAATTTATAAGCGACTGTAACAACTAAACCTAATACTTACATCAATAAATATTGCGATCTGGTTTCATTTCAATTATTGCAGGATTTAGATCATATGTCGCTTTTCATCGTGTTTCGTTGTTTACGAAGACGTTACACAAACAAGTTGGTGATTGAGTTTGATCTAACGTTCAGCCAGTAAACCGACTATTGATTTAATAATTTGTGACATAATAATGTTTGCGGCCTACAAGCATTAGATTAATTCGAGATACAACATTTAATGTCACTAAATTACTGACATTTTCTCTAGTTACCCTCAGTAAAAAAGTAATACTTTTGTTCAATATCGTCTCCGTGTATTTGAATCCATTTTTGTTTAGATATTAATCATTCATTTTATTGTTGAAGTCGAACGAACTTTTGTACCTTACCATGGTTTTCATTTACACTAGAAATAAATATATTTTTGCTCAAATAAAAGCTCTGCAGCGAAAATTCGCCCATTATTTCATTTAAGCATTCATTCTGGTATCACTTACTGCAGACGCTAGTAAAACGGGCATTAAACTTTATAAAATTATATCATGTTATGACGTCATAAATAATTCATGTGACGTGCTGCATTGTGCTGTCGGTACAATCAAATTATACCAAGGCATAGGTACTATAAACCTTACAGTGGCCAAAAAAACAACCAACGAATGTACTGACGTAGACCAAGTTAGTACAACCCTTGTGTGCGACAAGTAACAAAACGTGCGGTGGTATCGCCCGACATCAAAGCAGTTGTTCTACTGTAAGGATTGTAATACTGTGACCTAGGTTAACGCTGGTGAAATAATGCTGGCACGTCAGTGTACACGTGATGTTGCTGCGAATGACATACCTATTTTGAACTACTTGCTGTGTATAGTGCCGTTAATCGAATGACCTTTAGTCTGAAATATAGATCTTTTCATGAGTTTTCGTTTCTTTTCCTGCGAAGTGGGAAAGTGGGCCACTGCCACTATTTATTAATATATATATATATATATATTTTGATACTGAATATTTAAAAACGTAAAGTAATTTGTATTAAAATAGATAAAGGACGAATAATATTATTATAATGATAGTCGTGTAGGCCAAAGGCTTAATAGCTAAAACCCTCGATGAACATTTGAGGCGTCTTTCGCTTGGCAGCTGGATCAAGGGCTTGATTCAGATAGCAGTACGGCGCGTATTGTTAGGAGGATCGTCTCTCAAGAGCCCTGACCTCCGGTAGCTCGGACCCTGTTTCCGATGCCGGTGGGCTTCTATTTTCAATATTTTTAAATGTTTTTGTAAAATTTTGTAAAAAACGTTAAAAATTAAATAATATGAAAGAAAATGAAAAAAAACGGAAGAAAAATTATTACAGTAGGTAGGTATGGGTTCAAAATTTTGAATGAAAGGATTTTAAAAATAATCTAAACTAACATTGAGCAGACGAATATTTGATAATATTTAACAACCCCGCAGTCTCGAAAATTAACAAAAACACAAAACTAGAAGTTCAATGTACGGGACCAATTGTATAAAAACAGAAGAATTTTCTTTTTCAGAACGTGTTTTGAATACGTGGTATTTGTTTGTGCATCGAAGTTCCTTTCCACCCTGTATTTAATAAGAGGGTTCTGACAAATACACAAGTGTTGGTGACACATTTCTTTAAGAATATACATTATATTGCACAATTTTCTTAATATCTTCTTGTTGTAGTCACCTGCCTCCGAATTCACAAACCCTCGGATTCGATTTCGATTCGGAAAGTCGTATGTTTATCTGACTCGCTTTCGCTTTCGTAATGCCAAAACAAGATAGATATACGACTTATCGAATCGAAATCGAATCCGAGCGTTTGTGAATAGAGGGCCAGAGCTGACGGTGTTCATTGAAAATAAGATATTATACCGTATTTGTAAAGCATATGCTAGAAGTCTTTTTCTTTGCTTCATCATCATCATCATCAGTCTATAATGTTCCCACTGCTGGGACACAAGCCTCCTCTCTATGAGAGGGAGTGGGCTGTACTCCCCCACGTGTGCCCAGTGCGGTTTGGAAGATGTCACATCACTTCAAATTTTTAGTTCTAGGACATGCCGGTTTCGGGTTTTTGAAGGCAGCGGTGATGAAATAAAAATAAATTACACAAAGTAATGCGCCTGCCTGGGTTCGAACCCACGACTTACTGCTCGTAAGTCGGGGCTGCCACCACTAGGCTATCGCTGCTCACTCTTGTTCTTTGCTTAACGTATCGTAAATGCGAAAGCATGTTATTTTCTCACCATGTACTTAAATTATACTTGACAGACCATAAACTTAGAAATAGTACAAGTACCTTATACAGGTAATTACCCAGCAAGTGACTATTGTCTCAACAATCTCTAACTTTCCATTTGATTAAACAAGAAGTAAAACTTAAATTTTCTAATAATATAACAAATTACTTCTAGAGTTATAGGTTTTCACTTTGCTAATTTACCTTTGGTTATAAAAGATGCCTGATTATTTATTGATATTAACTTAAGACTAGTTTATGTAATGGAACAAACCGAGAACCACCACTAACCAAATTATCGAGACCAGCAAATGGTTATTTTAGCGGTTAGTCTTTTCTATTTTCAGCATTAATTTATAAGGAAAGCTAACGCCATGGTAATAATCTTAGCTTACTTGTCTTGGATGTCTTTATGGATACTTGTTACTATTTCATGCAAAAACTAATGAAAAGATTTGATTAAAATTTAGCACACTTAGTTAATACCTAACCCGAATTAACACATAGGATACTTTTTATCCCGGTTGCCAACAACAGACATGACAACAGGTGAAAACATCCACCAAATCTTATTCATAGAATTTCTTAGCCGCAATTGGCGGATCTTCGAATAAGGTACCTCCTCTAGCTATCTGTCTTTGTCAAACCCGTAGTTGCATTCTGCTTCAATATATGCTAAAGATGTCATAATAGTCAATGTTAAAGATGTAAATAATTAATAGTTTTCCGGTACTTCAAATTTGACAGAAGAAAAGTAGGCGTTTATATGTCAATTTATAAACAAACAGGGCGGAATGTAGGCGTAGTTGGTCCGACTTAAGTTCAGTTCATGACTAAGAATACCAGTGTAAGTCATTACAATAATAAATCTTGATTAATCTTGAATCACATAATCTCTTCAGTAGGACATATTATTTTTACAAAAAGTTATGTATCACATTAAATTTATTCATCCTCTTCAAGAACTCATAATCAATTCAACCCGAAGTTTAAGTCAGTGATTAATAAAGCGTTTAAATAAAGCTATATTAGCAAGTAGCTTACTACATTAATCAAGTGACCTTCCAAGAACAAATCCTTTTCTCCGGAGGATTAGAGTAGACCGTTACTACTAAATATTGTAAGCTTGGGTACACAAGACAACATTGTTAGCTAAGCTTTCTGACATAAGACGATTAATTTTAATGACAACGCTGCCCTAAATTGGGGCTTAAAGTTTTATAGTTTCGTCTTCGCAGACCTGCAACTGAATTCATACAATTTGCATGAACCGTAGAGAAACTGTTCCATGAAATATGTTGAGCGAGCCATCGGCCGTTTAATATTTTATGAGGCTCGAGCCGATGGCTGAGATTTCTCGAAGACATTTACATATAACGTACCCACTTCTGGGACACAAAGCCATCTCATTGTAAGAGAAGGAAGATATGATTTTTAATTGACGTAAACAATATAATCAGAAAGTATCAAGCAAACAACACTTCGTACGGAACGCTTAATTGTTCGACAAACATCGTTCTCTAAAATAACAACGGCAGTTACTTGAGAGTTTCTACACACACAATGTTTAATGACAGACAATTAAACACATGTCATAAAACAACTGGGAACAAAATATATTCCTATAACTCACTGGATTAATTGTGACACACGTTTCATCGCTGTTGCTGAGGTGTGAGACTGGCAGTAATTAAACATCTTTATTCTCACATACGTGGCAAATTCGTAAAAGCAACATCACACGTAATTATTGGGACATGACTGAAGTAAGCAGCAGTTTTCTGTGCCTCGTTAATTTGAAGGATTCCTTTGCTGAGTTTGCTAAATTTCACACAGGTAGGCCGTCTGCGACTAACTTTATGATGTCACATTAATTTATTAATTATGCGAGTTAAGATGACGTATGAGACTTGTGCTCTCATACATCACTAACGTCGATTGTCACTTGTCCTGTTCAGAATTTTGGGCCTTGGGGAACTTAGTGACGAAGTTAGTGACGTGTATGACTTTGTAACCCTAAGTTATAAACTAGCAGCTAAGTTACAAACAATTTACAATTCCAACAAAATTGTTCACTTCCTCGATTAAGTTGGAGTTGTAGATCAAACAAGTGAGCACTGAGAACTGAACATTGTTCGTACTATCGGCTAAGGGATTAGCAGTTCGTTTCCGACGGTCTTCGGCAGGATTATGGAAATCTAAATATCTGTATAGCTTAATAAACAGATGAAAAGACTGTTAGACTAGTCACCTGTTCATAAAAGATATTTGATGGATGTACCATTAAGTGTCTATCTATTGTAATGCTTGCTTTTACATCAAAACTAAAACAAGTTTACAGCATTTCAAATGTCATAAAATGTAAAGAATAAGTGGCTGATACTGATAAGATATAAATTTAAAGTATAGTTCTTTCATAGAACCATTCATAGAATAAAAACTAAACCATCATGTATTTTCTACATTGATAGTCGAAAGTCAACTTGAAAGTTCATTAGTCATAGAGACAGAACAATAAAAACTAAAAAACAGTAAAAAGCGACGCCTGATTCTAAATGAACTTAAGTACACTTACACATCATTATCAAGCATGGAATCCCCGAAGGGTTGGCAGAGATATGCCTAATGGTACACCCACATTCCGAAAGTTATGTTTTAAGTACCATGCAATAGGGAGCGAGCCTATTGCCATCAACCGGGCACAAATCCAGACTTCGTGGCTACTATTGAAAAAATCCTGATGGATATAACCCAATAACACTTTACACGACTTGGGAATCCAACCCAGAAATGCTAATGTTTTCCGTATTTTCAAATGCAGTGATGAGAAAAGTAGCACCTTGACCGACGGGGGATTTTAAATTCATACGCGGCGCTTGAACAGCAAAGCCAGCATTCATTATTCATCTGAACTTATTTCCGGTCACTGTTTTTTTTTTAAACTGTACTATATAATAAATAATTCAATGGCCAATAACAATTTTTAATAAAGAGTTATTTATTAAACACGTTGCACGGAGCACTGTTCAGGAAATATTAATAAATGCATCTAATAATGCAGTCGGTCCCCATCGTTAATTTCTAGCTAGGCTAATACAATTTAGATTGCTTTGAAGAAGAATCGCAAGGCATTATTAAATTCCTTTAAAATCTGTACTTAGAAAATTTTAATCTACATTATGAAGGATTAAAAATAACTTTGACGGGACAAGTCAAATTATTATCTGTGAAATGTTGAGGTGAAAAGCAACATTTTTCAATGCTCTCTTATCTGCCGTTCATCTTTCTTTAAAGGAATCAGAGAAGTGTTGGATCGCTAGTCCGTCCCTCGAGAGGATTTGTGCTTTCTACCTTGTATAGCTTCATCCCTCCCTCGCTACGCCACTGTAATAGTTGAACTCTTTGTGCAGCAGCTTTAAATCCCCTTTTTGAGGTGGATTACATGATTTTCAGTTTATTTTACCAGGAGTGTGAGGTTTATTCGTTAAAAAAATTTGAAGGTTGATTATTATTATTGGAAAAAAGACTTTTTGTCATGCATTATCTTAGATCGAGCTACGGATACGTTTGGTCCGAGTAGTAGATCTACGAGGGGTCTACGCTGGGTCTACGCTGGCTCTACACTGGGTCTACAATAGGTATAAGACGCGGCGACGTGCACAAGTGCGCAGGGGGAACACCCAAATACTCCGAAATATTTTATTCCGAATTTCAATAATCCGAGTGCCAAAAGTCCGAATTTCATAATACCTAAGAATTATAATATCCATTATTAAAAATCACGACATTTATTTTACCGAAAGTCGTAAATGCGATTTGTTAGTTTCCGATTTTCATACGTTCGAAGAATCAAATGCTCGAAGGGTTCTCGGTCCGGAAAACGACATTCCGATTTTCAATACTTCGAATTATCTAAAAGTCAACATGTTGTGCTACAAAATTTAGTGACAGAAACGAATCGCTGCAAAACCGAATTCACGCAGTCTTGTCTGCCCTACCCCTAGAGTGTAATTTAAACCCGCGTAGGCGCGTGGGGCCGCCCAAACCCCGCAGCGCCGGAGCCGTGACAGAAATAATGCTTGCTGCATGTTGCATGCCTGCTTGTTAGCTGTTTGCCTGCTTGCATGCTGCATGCCTGCTTGCATGCTTGCTTTCATGTTGCATGCATTATGTGTTTATTTGTCTTGCTATTCAGTTTTACAAGCCGTTTTTATTTTGGAATTGTATCAATCGGTATTTTAATAATCGGAATTCGTATTTTTGATGATTCGAATTATCATTAAATCGGACTCTTTGTTATTTGATCTATTGAAAATCGGTATTTAGAGAATAGTAATTTTAAACGTTAGGAATATTGAAATTTAGGAATTATAAAATAGGAGTAACGACAAGTCGGAATTGTTATATTAGGAATTTTGAACCATTCAGAATTATGACAATCGGCATTTTGAAATTCGGCCTTACGCAGGACAGTATATTATGTAGTTTTTCCGTATATTAAATAAAGTTTATTTATTTTGGTATTATAATGTTTATTCCAACTTTTATTTAACACTGTAGCTTCGTTTTAAATTCCTACTATTGCATTACCCCAAATTCCAAAATTAAGGAATTATGTAGGTACATAAAACACTGAATAGTGTAATTTCGAAGATTTATTCCGAACTACGAGTGCGGTTGTAAGTGTTCAGATATTAATTCTAGGCACGTATGCCTTGACTCGGCGGAAATTAAACTACAGGAGCTCCCGGCTGGAGACTCAACCGTACAAGAGACATGGAAGAAAAATTCAAATTCAAACACGAATTCGATAGTTCTTTTCAAAATGGCGCAATGTGTTTCGAAAACTGTAACTATCTGTTCGAAAATGGTCAGTCGAATAGCGAATTTATTATTTGTGGGAGAAGTGTGAGAATTGAGGCTTTCTCTAAATGTTATTGTGAAAAAGAGCAGAGAGGTTTAAGAACTGTTTAAGTAAAATGTAATTCATTTTATATTTCACAACAAAATGTAAACAGCCAATTTCAGGAATATAAATTCTCAGTTCAGCTCTATTTCTTATATCAAATCTAAGCAAACATAAATCTCTCACAAATTTGTAGGTTTACGCTGCTTTCAGCCAGTAAGTTACACATTTTGTCTTATTTTATATAATGAAGGTATAAGTATTACCAAGAAAGTAAATTGATTTAATTGGTGTACAAGTATACCATAATTATACTCATCATATCAATAATTTACTACTTCTACATGAATAATTACTTAGTATAAGAATCCGCTAAATACTATAAACAGCATTAAAATAATACAAACTAGATAATTCAAAAAATACTTTGTTTATTATATACATTGTTATATTTATTTATACATAATAATTGAAGTGAAAACTTCTTTAGCGGCGTTGTGAACTTTTGTGATGGGTAAAAAATTGTTAAACTCGCGTCAGGTGTCACGTGTTCTGATCGAACTGATTGACATTAGGTTACGAAGGAATTTGAACTTTATGATGTACTATCAGAAAAGTGGGAATAGGCTCATTTTTCAAACAAAATGCCCTGTACACGATGACCACATCTGTTTAACATCCTTACTTCTATTGGTCTGCACATATAGTTTGCGGACCAATAGTACTTAAACCAAAAAAAGGTTTACCGAAAAAAACGCGACCCTTTTTAAAATATTATTTACTGATACTGATACTGATTAGCCTGTGTCATCCCACTGCTGGGCAAAGGCCTCTCCCCATGACTTCCAATTGTCTCGGTCCAGGGCCAATGTGGACCACTGTTTGCTGGTCTTGTCCAGCTCGTCCCGCCATCTTCTACGAGGTCTACCACGACGCCTTCTGGTTGTGTCAGGGCTCCAGAATGTGGTTATTTTGGCCCACAGACCATTGGGCATGCGGCAGACGTGGCCAGTCCAGTCCCACTTCATCTTAGCGGCTTTTTGAACAACATCAGTAATTTGTGTTTTGGAGCGCAGTGTGGTGTTGCGTACACGGTCGGTTAGTTTTACGCCTAGAATGCTGCGCTCCATGGCACGTTGGCAGACCTTGAGTTTGGACTTTTGAATATTTGTCAAAGACCAAGTTTGGGATCCATAGGTCAAAATGGGAAGAATGCACATGTCCATGATTTTTCGCTTTAGCGACAAAGGAAGGTTTCCCTTCATAAGCTCCTTCATGGACCAGTAGCTCTTCCAGGCATTTTCGGTTCGTGTTGTGACTTCCTTGTCTTGTCTGGACTGGAAAGAGACTAACTGGCCCAAGTAGATGTATTCACGGACATATTCCAATTCTTCACCATTTACTCTGATCCTATGGTTAGTGGTGTTTGACATCAGTTTGGTCTTTGACATGTTCATCGCCAGTCCAACCTCAAGGCTTGCATTACTGAGTTGGTTTAACATTAGCTCTAGTTCTGTCGCCGTGGAAGAGAATACGACAGTGTCGTCAGCGAAGCGAAGGTTGGTTAACCGCGCCCCACCGATTTCAATACCGCTCCTTTCCCAAAAAATATTATTTGTTTTAAAAAAAAAATTAGGCTCTGTTATTGATACCAGATGTTTGACCACCGTTTTTCGACCAATAGGAATAAAACAACAACAACAATGAATAGAAAGGAATGGATAGAAAGGACAATGGAATAGAAAGTTTTTAATTGTTTTAACGCTGCAAGCAAGGATAGTCCTTACCGTGCTCCGATACCCAGTTTGGTGATGGTACTTTATGACACCTGTCGTTGAGTTTGGGTATGCGCAAACAAAACCTTCGGTTTCTCCAAAGAGGTAAAGTTTTAAAAGAGGTTCGTAAGACGGATTGTAATAGTTCTGAAGTGTTAAATTTTTTATGTAATACAAATTGTCATGTTTGTGTACGATAGCGCAATAAATGAATATTGTATTTTACTACATAAATGATAGTACTTTTATACTGATAATTAAAGCAATTCGTGCAAAATTATTCCCTAAACATTCCAAAATATCAAAAAAGCACAACGTTAATATTCAAGTTTTCACTTCTGCCGGCACTCCCGGAGTGCAACCCGTTTTTTAATTTATTTATTGGAGAGCAGCGGTGGCCCAGCGGTGGCAGCCCCGACTTACGAGCAGTAAGTCGTAGTTCGAACCTACGACTTACTGCTCGTAAGTCCAGCCCAGACAGGCGCATTACTTTGTGTAATTTATTTCATCACCGCTGCCCTCTTCAAATTCGAAGACATGTGATATCTACCAACCCGCACTGCGCCCGCGTGGTGGATTAAAGCCCACTCCCTCTCATTGAGAGGAGGCCTGTGTCCCAGCAGTGGCAACATTATAGGCTGATGATGATGATGACTTTATTTATTTATAGCTAGCTGTCCCGCGCAACTTCGTCTGCGTCACATTTTCCCCGTTTTCGCAAAATGTTTCATTGCTGCTCCGCTCCTATTGGTCGTAGCGTGATGATATATAGCCTATGTTACTTCTAATACCTCCAAGAATATGTGTACAAAGTTTCATGATGATCGGTTGAGTAGTTTTCGCGTGAAAGCGTAACAAACAAACTTACATTCACATTTATAATATTATAGGATAGGATAGGATAGGATTATTACCAACCAACCAACACATTAAACAGACAGTCCTAATGAATGTAGTGCTGGAAACCGTTAATTTGCCGGTTTGATTGTGATCAATTGGCAATTATGAAATAATTAATATAGCGTCCTTTTTGATTTAACTGTTTGAGTGTATATTCGTGTTTTTACTAATTGGAAATAGAGTACCTCGGCATATTTTAAAGCTGAAGATTTTGTTTGTTTGGTTGAACGCGCTAATCTCGATAACTACTGGTTGGAATTGAAAAATTCTTTTAGTGTTTGATAGCCCATTTATCGAGGAAGGTCTAACATCACGTTACGACCAACTGGAGCGGAGCATCAACGAAATATGTTGCAAAAACAGCAGTTGTGCGGGTCAGCTAGTATAGAATACGCATGGATTTTGGTACTATTAATAACGAAAACATGATAGGTTATTAAAAAGATGAAGGCGATGTGCCTTACGAATGGCGCCCTAAATTATTATTTAAGTGCGAACATCTAATTTACAGAGAACGCTTAGGTTATCACACGACACCGCTCATCCGCGCAGTCGAAGGCGGTGAAGCGGATATCCCGTCACTTTGGCCCACACGTCCGCGCGGACGAGCGTCACTCACCGCCTCTCCGGGCGACGCATCGCGACAAAATGCGCGTCCACGCGTCCTTCTGACTGCGCCAACGAGCGCTGGGGCGCCTTAGATTTAGTTTAGAAGCTTGAATTTTGCTCCAACCTCCTTATTTAAGATAGGTGAGCTCTGAGGTACGATTATTGATAATTCATCCCCTAAAGTGGTTTAAAGTTTTTATAGATTTTCGTAATTTCGTGAAACGTGTATCGTATTACCCAGTTACAGGGTTGTGGAGGTAAGATAGACAGTCGCTTCATGTACCTAAAATACTGGAACTCAGCAGCATCCGGTTAAGCCAACCCCAAGATAGTTTGGGAAAAGGCAAGGCAGATGATGATGAGCTGATTTACCTGTGCGGCTGTTATTATTTAGCCACAAGCTTCTCATAACCTTTAAACATATTTTTTTTTTCAGGATAATCTCTGTGTATGTTAGCTGTTCACTCACAATGTTATCGGTATCGTAATAAATCCGAGCCTCTTTTTATGCAGGACATCAAGACCAGAATATTTCGTTTGCCTCTTTAGAAAAATAGTCCTTATTGTACTAAGCCCGATTTATTATACATTCAGCGCATCAACTCAACAAACGTCGGAGTTGATAGGTTCCCATTGCTTAAATAAATCTTTAAATTATTCAATGAGATTAGGCTGATCGATTTCAGACACTTTTTGGTACCGAAAGACGGAATATCTCGTGATAGCTAAGGAATCTTTTAAAGGTATCTTGGGGTCCTTTAAGTTATTTTGTCAAATAAATAATTAGCTATTCGCTTCTGGCTTATCTTTAATGACATCCGATTTAGCTTGAACTTAACAGTTTGAAGTTTTGTTATTCGTATGCTTTCAATCTAAATATAAATCTAAAAAAGAACTAAAAATAAATAAATCATATATTTTGGACCAACCATTTTATAAAATTTCATAAACCCACCAAACTGCGTGACAGTTTGTCTGTATCCAAAGAGTTTTCAATGAGTACAGCCAGACGTACGTGACTAAATCCGAGTCGATTTTGTTGAACTCTGTACACGAATAAATTCATTTCACCCCTTTAAAAGAACACTTTTAGTTTTTCATCCATGTTCAAGTTATCTCTGTACCCAGTTTAAGCCGTGAAAACGTGTTAAATCAAAGATTAGTTTAGATAAGGATGAGATTATATTTTCTATGACAAATGAGTTTTATTCTCTATCGACTATTTTGCTTACCTATAGGAAAAGGAGGCCTGTTGTGAGATACCTTCACGGCTACAATAGAACTTTGCAGTAATTGCAGTAATGGATACTACTTACAACATAACAATACACGAAAACGGCCCGTGTGTCCGACAAGATGTGCACGAAACAGAGCGGAACGACACGACCTATCATCCTTGCAAACTCAGATGATGAGTACACGTGTGGCTCCGAAAGTTTTATAAATTCTACTGGGGATAAAGATAGTATGAATTTTTTTCATGTGAAAAACCTACTAGTTGAGTTTTATGTTGGCACGAAGCACTGAAACCACGTTTCGTGTCATTGTGACTGTTACGATAATCAACCTTAAAACTAATAATATAATAACTGGAATCTATCACGTAGGTAATTATGAAACTTGCTATGACATTGAAAATTAAATATAACTTCATCCGAAACTAAAATGTTATTAAATCCAACGAACTTGCGTGTAGCAAATGCAAATCGCAAACGAACTAAACTAATATAAAAAAACCGGCCAAGTGCGAGTCGGACTCGCGCACGAAGAATTCCGTACCATTATTTATAAAAAAAAAAAACTACTTACTAGATCTAGTTCAAACCATTTTTCGGTGGAAGTTTCCATGGTAATATTAATCATATTTTTTTTTTTAGTTTTATCATTCTCTTATTTTAGAAGTTACAGGGGAGACACACGTTTTACCACTTTGGAAGTGTCTCTCGGGCAAACTATTCAGTTTAGAAATAATGATATTTGAAACCTCAATATCATTTTTGAAGATCCATATCCATATATCCATATAGACAATTACCATATCATATATTTTATCCACAGATACAATTAAAGGTTTGATGAAAAAAAAATGGGTTTCAGTTCTAAGTATGGGAAAAACAATAAACTTTGGGGGTTCCCGGAACCCCCAAACTTTATTACAGACAGACATGACGAATCCATAAGGGTTCCGTTTTTTACCATTTGGCTACGGAACCCTTATTTTACTTATTTTTATTAACGGTGGCTATCATACATCAAACAAAGCATTAAATTATACTTTTCGTATCAACATGAAATCACCCATAATCCGTGTGATTATTGAGTTTTAAATTGAATACGTGTGGGTGCAAACTGCCCGCATATGACCAGGCTGTTATCCAGGTATAATGGGGTCGGTCTCCCGAGTTTTATCGCTTAATACAAAGAATTATTTTTTAATACGATCGAGTTATTTTTGGAAAGTTGTTTGAGCACAATCACGGAAACAGATTTGGGAAAAAATTACGAATATCCATACAAACTTTCATCTCCTTTAGAACACGAATTTCAAAGATGGTCGAAGTGTAAGTTTAGCCAGATAAAAGTATCTAAAACTTTGTACTCCAATGCATTAACGAACTACATATGACATCGCGAAATTTTTCCACCATGTTAAACACTCACAAAGAACTTGGAGGAAAAAGCTCTATAATGCTTTTGCTACAGTACCGAGCTTTTGTACATCATATTTATCTGTATGCATGCATGCACTTTAATTTTACAAAGCTTCAAAGAAGAGAATTGTCGAGCTGAAAGTTCAAAACTACGACGAAACATCAGAATTTTTTTTTTGAATTGTAATTTTTAAAGTCAGTATTCATTTTAAAATTAATTGATAAACAAGGCTTTTGACACTCCTTTGAGCATATTTGTTGATGAAAGGTTAATTTAAGGAACGTTTACAAACAAACAATAACTTTGATAATTGAAAATTACACAGGTGGTCTGATAGACGCTATTATCGATGAGACTGCCAATTTAAACTGAATATTACCTATATATTTTTTACAAGCTTTTATTTAACATGCAACGTATATGTTTATAGAGTAGGTACTAGCTGCCCGGACAGACTTCATTCTGTCAAAAGTTAATGCAATGCACTTTTCCTACCTACCCTATTCAAGCCTACCCTATCTACGTACTACCTACCTACCTACCTTACCCTACATACCTACCTACCCTACTCTACCCTACCTACCTACCCTACCCTACCCTACCTTTCTCATCTTTTAAACCTTTCCTGGACTACGACAAACATTTCAAAACCAAAATCAGCCAAAACGGCCCAGCCGTTCTCAAATTATAAAATTACAACGAAAAGTGGAATTGATTTTTACATATACATATAGATATTTTTGTTTGTTTCGGTCAAATTTAGCAACTGTATTTTTTAACAGTTATCCCCAACCGATTGAGCTGAAATTTCGCATAAGTACACGTTTAGTTTGCATGACAATGCATGGCTAGATAAGTGGCGTCATTCTAAATCCAATATGGACTATATTGGATTTAACTTTATACATCAGTGTTTGCGTCAAATCCGGTAGTTCTGATTTTTGCTGACTTGTTTATGATGTTGACCCAATGAATAATCCAAGTAGGTATGTGATATAGA
Organism: Cerastis rubricosa; assembly: GCA_949152445.1. Taxonomy (NCBI): domain Eukaryota; kingdom Metazoa; phylum Arthropoda; class Insecta; order Lepidoptera; family Noctuidae; genus Cerastis; species Cerastis rubricosa. Next base: position 16,343,286 of record OX424523.1, on the reverse strand, counting down.
GCGTCGAACGCAATTTTGTCAAACACCGAAAAACCGCGAAACTTTTCAGATTTTTGCGATTATAACCCAAAGGACTAGTTTTTGATAGTTTCTTCTCAGGACGTTTTTAAAGAAGTTTAAATTTGTTACAATATGAAAATACAATGACTAGACTTGAAAATATTGCAAAAAGTTGTGAAGTTCGAAAATAATTATGAATTTTGAAAAACTTTATCTTTGAAACTATTCGGTCTACAGAGACAATTCTACCTGCATAGTTTTGTCTTCTTTTCATGCTACTCTATCACACGTAACCTACTGTTTGACGTAGTTAGGTTACAATGAAAGAGTGTGAACAGCTTATTCAAGCAGTTTTTGCAGTAGAACTTAGAAATGTCGCAGCCAGACAGTCTGCAGTTTTTACTAAATGGTCTCTAACAGAAAGTGGCGGTCAAAATGCAATACTGGCAAGTCCTATTAATTCTCGCCGATTATGTCATATTACTGGTAGCTTGTGATATTGGTAGCAGTAACTTTTTTTTTTGTGGAACTGAATGAAGCTACGAAATCAGGTTTTTGGCAACTATTTAGCTGCAAAATCCCGCGTATATTTCGATGGTTCCTGGCTGATGGGCTGACTTTTCACTGCCAGCTTGATAGGGCTCTTCTGCAATCGTCTGCCCGATTAATGGTCCAGCATTGATATACGATCTTAGGCAATTTCACATACTCTGGCATGCTAGTCATTTATGGTAAAAAGGCCAGTCCGATTTAGACTATGTAATTATCTTTCCAACGAGAAGGCTTTCAAGTTGAGCCTTGGCAGATCAACGACGTATTTTGATTTATAGGTCGTTGTTACTGCAATTTAAATTAAACTTTGCTAGTCTTTAAAATGGGAAGAGAATGGAATGAGGAGCTCGTGGCTAAATAATAACAGCCACCCAGGTCGATCTTTAAGGTTAAGCCGTGCTTGCCGAGGTTGGTCTGTGGATGGGTGACCATAATTACATATTGAGTTTCCTCCATGCCTCGGAGAGCACGTTAAGCCGTTGGTCCCACCTGTCATTTGTAGATCTTTGATAGTCGTTACGAGTAGTCAGAAGCTAAAACTCTGACATCCAGTCTTACCAAGGGGTATCGTATTACCCAGTTACTGGGTTGTGGAGGTCAGATAGGCAGTCGCTTCATGTAAAATACTGGTACTCAGCTGCATCCGGTTAGACTGGAAGCCGACCCCAAGTTAGTTTGGGAAAAGGCTAGGCAGATGATGTATGAGTCTTTAAAATGGGTCAAGGGCAGGAAGATAGTCTTTTCATCGAGTGTTCTACCTCAACCAGGTAGCAACTATATGCACAGTGTTTCACTACTGCAATCAATGAATAACAGTGAATAGTTCTTCAATTTAAAACAAATTTGGATGTGAAGGTATTTCCGAAATACCTGCACCGCAAAACAATTACATTCAGCCAGATATTTATGGCATTCATTGCCATAAATACCTGGCTGAATGTAATTATTTTGCGGTTCTATCCTACCTACAGTAAAGCGCATTTAACACGTAATTTTTTTTTTTAAATTTACGTTTTGGCAGCTATGTTAACTGTAGAAATATGGGTGTACTATTAGATACACCTCTACCTGACCCGCACATACCTTTGATTGCAGGCCTGATGCTCTTGCAAGCTCCGAATCACACGATGTATTCAATCAACTTGCGGTCCAAAGTTTGTCCATCCATTCGTCCAAATACTGCGGTGAACCTAGTCTAGCTGACGTGTGTTTAGAACAGTTTGCTCGTTACAGGAATAGCAGAACTAGGCAAACTGCAACACGTTTTCATTAAAACTTGCAGCGGTCTCTACTAAGCCGAATAAAATCATATAATAATATGGTTTTGGACGTCAAAGGGGTATTACCACGAAACAACTAACTGTTAACTGGTTTTAACTCAACACCCTTAAAAATGGTGAAGGAAAACATCGTGAGGAAACCGGCATGTCCTAGAACTAAAAAATCGAAGACATTTGACATCTACCAACCCGCACTGGGCCCGCGTGGTGGATTACACCCCACCCCTTCTCATAGAGAGGAGGCCTGTGTCCCAGCAGTGGGAACATTACAGGCTGATGATGATGATAATTATGAACTGGTGTTCGCACTCCCGAAAATTATAATATATTTATTAGGCTTGAGTTCACATTTTAGGTAAAACTAATTTTACTCTGGGTATGAAGAACTTTAAGTAGTCATATTATACATTTAATGTGTAGGTATTTAAAATAAGAAGGTGTTTAGGTAATTTACAAAATTATTTAATCTAAGTAGAAATGTGTTGAAAAAATATTATTTGTTGATTTTAACTTGTTTATGTGATAATTAAATAAAGAAAGTAATTTTGCAAAAATAAATGAAACAATTCCTATGCGATACGCTAGAAACCGGAAAGTAGATCAGCAGCCCAACCTTTTCCAAACTATTTTGAAAGTCGGTATGCGGACCAACCTAGGCAAGAGCGGCTTCACTTGAAGATCGACCCGAGGGGCTGTTTGAATTTAGCCAAGAGCTTCTCCTCCTCACTTACGTGGCAATTGTTCTGAATTTTCCGAACTTAGCAACCAGAAAGTAGATCAATAAAAATAATAAATAAATCGCTTTAAAGACTGAGGAAGTTTTTTTATAATTAGAAGACTATTTCCCACATGAAAACATATGTTAACATCTTTCCAAACATTTAAGTTTTGTACTAAACCCTTGTTTGAAACAACACCCTCGGGAACCCACGCATTGTAGCTACGCCTATACAACTGACTCACTCAAATAAATACTGGTTACAACTTTAACCATACCCGGTTTAAATCTCCCCCGGGTCTTCCTAATAACTAACTAGAAGCCAGCCGCTATGATAAATCTCGCCTTTACTGTAAAGTCAACGATTTCACGGAAAATTCAATGAGGGCGACCTTTGAAGAATTCTTTTAATAAAAAATGCCAACTTTTGAGAGCTTTTGAAATAATAGACCTCTATAGACAACAAAGTAACTGTTATCTTACGCGTGTGTGACTTTTTGATATTTATTATAAGTTTTATTAAATGCACATCACTTGAATCAACGTCGTGTGCTCAATATTATTACGGTTTTCATTGAATTGGAAAAAATGCATCCCCAGAGTAAAAAAATAAAATAATCATTCAGAAATTGTGCTGCGTTACCTTCCACTGGCTGCACCGCTTAAATCAAAAAATCGTATTACCTGTGAAAAGAAAATAAAAAGTTAATCGATGAGATAATTACAATTAGGATTTTTACAGGCGATAAAACCTGAATGTAAGTATTTGTTAGTGACGTGGTGTAAGTGAAACGGGCGAACGTTAACCGCGCTGGTTAGCGGGGGGGCTTCCACAAGGCAGCCTCATTTGCCCGCGGGCTCCCACAAAGCGCTCTCTGACTCAACAGCCTGGAATTTATTCGTGCTCGAGCGGCTCTTTTTGACCGTGTTTGCAATAAACCTAGCCAAGTATCCGGATGCTAAAGATAAAATTACTTCCACAACAACGATATACCTACACGATTCTGATCGGTTGCGGTTCTAAATTCAATTAAGACTTCTTAACGAGTTTGTTGGTTTCGATCGAGCGAATCTCATTAATGTTTAGAACACAAATACAAAGAAGCAAGTAGAAAGCTAAGTAGGTAAGACGTTTGACAAAACGTCGCCACTTGGGCCGAGGGGTACTTGTGACGCGTAAACGGATTACAAGGGTTCGCGGACCCCTTGTTAAAATCAAAGTGTTGACGGCGAGGCTAATGGGTGCCCGAACTGTGCGACGTCGGCGACGCCCGGGGTGTCACGACTGCGACGTGCGGTCCTTTCCGACGTCGCACTAAAAGCTTCCTCGAACTATCAGAACTAACACTACACCACAACAACACCCTATGCATAAGCTGATACGACCAAGCGCAAGTTAAACTCAGCCGCCAAAATTTTTCATTACGCAAATCTAACGCACAAATGGTCCTATTGCAACTATGTTTAGGGGTATGCCAATGTTATTCGACAGCAACAAGTTAAGGAATTACAAATAATGTATATTTGCAGACACTAAATACAGATACAAAAGGCCGTTATCTATTCAGAAGTTGTGACCAAGTTGCTATGCTTTACATAGACAAAATCAATAGCAAGGCATGAACCTTTCCGAAAGAACTTAACATTTTTTCACTCAGTAAGTTTTAGTTTATTTTCTTTTAGAACTCTATTCCAAAGTTAGCGCCAACTGTGATTACATCAATCCAATGTCTCCGTTGTAGTTAGTAGTTTTTAATGAATGAGCATAAACCTAAAGTCTGCCAGTGATCGTGGTCCTAATTCTAACTGAAACTGCAGTACTTAGATTAGCATTTGGAGCGACTGTAGACTCTGGCTCTTTATTGCGGTGCAGGTAGATCTGCAGATAGAGCGTTGGGTAAAGTTCAAAATGAATTTCTTCATCCTATTCTTATTGAGTTCTTGAGAACTTTTTCAAACAAATTCTTTCTTTCTTCGCTCACTGCAAGGTGAGGTCGCTGTGGTAATTTTAATTTTGTCACAAGTAGCTTAGCATTCAGTTAGGAGTAATGTAATTGTCACCAGATCGTGGAGCCCCGGGCTGATTGTTTCAGTGGAAACAACGGAGTCGACATAATTTGTTAAATGTAGTTTAATTAGTAAGTACTTCATTTAACACTTCGTCTTACTGTTGTCTTCTGAATCCTTCGCTTTATTAATTGTGTGATATTATTTGAGAATGTTAACTTAACTCACATGTTAAAATGTATGTCCTCAATTTGACGTGTTTGTCTCTAATAATTGTGAATGACTGAGCGATAACGTAGTTTGTCAACGTAATCAACATTATTTTCAGCTTTATTTATTCAGAAATGTATCTCATTTCTCAAAATCCATCAATCTCAAATGTGTTCGTGGTTTGAAACTGCAGCTCATTACCTTGAATCTAACGAGTTTACGACTGCCTTGCAGCAACACTACACAAAGTTTTATCAAAACGTGAAAAATACTTTCATTTGCGGCTTGTACTTGTAGTAAAACTGCTAAACATTATGCGAGATTGACGTCAGAGCTGTAAGTCGGCCACTTGGGGTCTTCGGCTTATATGAAAGTAATAAATGAGGCTTGGCATCAGATAGCCCTCCAGCGGATTGGATTTTGAATTGGAGTGACAGCATGATGAAGAAAGGGTCAGGCTTAGTTACGGGCTGCGGGAAACCGCAGCCAACGGTTACGATCAGTTTATGCTATCGAATTTATAAACCGTAAGTATCTGAAGTCTGAACCTATACTTTTTACGGTTTTTATCAAAGAGAAAACAGGCTTTTTTGTATAACAAATCAGCTGTTTCATAAAAAGAATATTAATTTCTTTTCAATAATCGAAAAATAAAGGCGTTTGAGACAGATTAGCCGAAGAAATCTGCACGGTGAGAAGAGTGGAAAGCTATGGGGGAGGGCAGGGCAAAGGCACGGCAGAGGGATTATATAGGGTAGGGAAACAAAAAACGAAAAAGAATGTCCTGTGGGAGCTAGAATCATAATTAAATTCATTCACTATTTGCGCGTCCATGTGCCATACACGTATTTTTAGAAACACTATGACAATATTCCCAGGCACATGCAGGTCAGCAGGGTTATTATTAGAACGCAAAAATAAATAAAACAGATGCAGCGTGTATATTTTTTAGGGCTTGCCAAAGCCTAAAAAATATACACTAAAAAGGGATATTTGATGTCAACCCAAACATTCATTTTGAAGTATTGTTGGTAGGTGCAACATAACATCACGTCTGTAATCCCCGAAAGGTTGGGCAGAAGTGTAGCTCATAATATATACGCCTACTTTTCGCGGGCTCTAACCATCAACCGGGCACGAATCCCGACTCCATGGCTACAACTAAGAAATTCTTGATAGAAAACCAAATAACAGTTTGCCCGATCCGGGAATCAAACCCTGAACATGGGGCTCAGCAGTCGCGCTTACGATCCGTTAGAAAATCTAGGTGCCTTGTACTTAAACTGAAAATACAATTTAAAAGAAAGTACCTACCATCCTAAACAAACCCAAATCTCTTTATCAGAACTTTTCAATTTCGTTAAAAGTTATTAATCCAGAGGATAGACGTTTTTTATAATCTGTTTAAAAATATTGTTTTAAGACTTTCGTAATAAAATCGCTTAGCGATAAAGTTTCTTTCTTTTAGGCAAGGTTTAGCTTCTTATTCATGAAATAGATTCTTTGACATTGATTTTAGATACTGGTAAATCAGTGCCATTTAAGTTTTCAATTTATTTTAGAACTTTTAACTTATTTTGTACCAAGACGTTTGGGTAATGGAAGCGATATAAAAAAAAAACTATTACTATTACAACCTATTTAAAGAGTTTATACTTTCGTAGTATGACTGAATGAAGAAAATATGTATTTAACCTAAGGAAAATAATGAAGGTAAAATATTTCAGAAAACTTTTTGATCTCTTTGATCAAATTATATTATAAAGTCCGTTTTTAATGTAATTTAAATATTTGCCTCGGTTTAGTCTCGGTTACGTTTTACTTAATTAATTTAATATTACTTTGCTTATTGTTGGCATCTGTTGAATTCTCCGCTAAAATGATAATAAGTAGGGCCCAAAACACTTACTTTTAGCAAGGGAGTTATTTTTTTTTTCAATAAAATTCCTAATGTTTTTTGTTTGCTTATTACACTGACTCACTTCAGTACTGTTAACTTTTTTACAGAACTGTTTCAGTTTTTTGTTAATATTTTACTTAAGGAAAATCTTCGAACTTGGTTGTAAGTATCTAAGGACAGCATGCCTGAGAGAAATTTCTCGATGGCCATATAAAGCCAACTCAGAGGCCCATGTGCGGCCATTAAAACTCTGACACCATGTTAGGTAGGTACAAACACACCATAATCATCAGCCTATAATGTTTCCACTGCTGGGACACATGCCTCCTCTCTATGAGAGGTAGTGGGCTGTAAAACACCATGCGGGCCCAGTGCGGGTTGGTTGATGTCACATGTCTTCGAATTTTTAGTTCTAGAACAGCCGGTTTCCGCACGATGTTTTCCTTCACCGTTATTGAGAGCAGGGGTGATGAAATAAATTACACAAAGTAATGCGCCTGCCTGGGTTCGAATCCACGGCTTACTGCTCGTAAGTCGGGGCTGTCACAACTGAGCCACCGCTGCTCTCCCACTGGGCCACCGCTGCTCTCTACTAATCTCACGATTACGAAGAAAGAATACACTACCATAACTTTGGTTATAAAGCTTATTTTAGGTACTCACAATATGTAGATCATATGTACTTATGTAGGTAGAATGTTACAAATTGTTTGTTTACACAAAGCAAAACAATTGTAAACTAAGTTAAAATTATGTTGAAATACAGTATGTTGAGTTTCTCATTACTAAAAAGTTAAGCCAAAAACGGTCTGTATCTTACACGGGTACCCAGTAATGCCGAGGGCTGTTTGTTCATAATACTAATAGAGAAAATTAATATAACGCTACCGTGTACTAATTTTAAGCCTATGTGAGCTCAAAACTTGTTAACTTATGAATCATCATCTGCCTAGCCTTTTCCCAAACTATCTTGGGGTCGGCTTCCAGTCTAACTGGATGCAGATACCAGTATTTTACATGAAGCGACTGCCTATCTGACCTCCACAACCCAGTAACTGGGTAATACGATACCCCTTGGTAAGACTGGATGTCAGACATTTTAGCTTCTGACTACTCGTAACGACTGTCAAAGATCTACAAATGATAGCCAGGACCAACGGCTTAACGTGCTTTCCGAGGAACGGTGGAAACTAGGTAGGCAATTCGGTCACCCATCTATGTACCAACCTAGGCAAGCACTGCTTAACCTTTAAGATCGACCCGTGAAGCTATTATTATTTAGCCACGAGCTCCTCCTTATTTACTTATGTCTCGCTAAACCCGTTGCCTTTTGTTAAAACATAATTAGGTGTTTTTACTGGTACCTACGTACCTAAGTCAGTAGGGGAAGGCGTCTACCCTGGTTAGGCATACAGTGACGATGTTTTACATAAAGCGTCGCTATAAGAAAGGTAAAAGCGACAGCCATCTGACCACAACAAACGAAATGCTGAGAAATACCGATATTTTAATTGACCTATAGGTATTGTATGCGAGTTGGTTGGCAGAGCTGGTTGGCTGGTGCGCTTGACATGCCTTAATAATGTAGGCCTGTTTTCTACATTAATTCATTATAGCTATTTATGCAACTGTTACGTTATGGACGGTCTTTTAATACGAGTGCCATTTTTCGGTACAAGCGTAGCGCGTACCGAAATAGGTGGGCACGAGTTATTAAAAGACCAATAACGTACAGTTGCATACAAGATTTTATCTACGAAGGAAGGAAAACACAGATATAGACAAATAAGTATTTTTATCTACTTCGGTTTCATAACATTTCTCATACACATGTCTCCTGATTTTTCTGGTAGTATATTATTTTTAGCCGCAACTGCTCTATTTGTTATATCTGGTGAAGTATTTTCAATACCACTTGATGTTGAAGACATTTTTAATAAAATTTCGAATAAAATTTCACTCAGATTTTTTTTCCGGCGTCCACTTTTTTATTTTGTTTATTTAGTCTTTAATAAGTATAAGGCAAAGATCTTGTAGCCGCAACAGCCAAATAGTTTACGATACTTTTGTTCTAAACTTGTTCCATTTTTAAAAAACATCAGCTACTTTGTTTCAGTTTCGAAGTAATATTATAGGTACATACCTGGCTGTATGTTCAAGTGTGTACAAGTTGCATTATGATCTCATAATGCAACTTGTGTCGTTATGGGTATCATAATGGAACCGCTGTCAATTTTGTAATTCGAATATAACGAAACCGAAGTAGATAAATATAATTATGAACATACTGTTAGACTTCAAACGTTCGGATTTCGCTAAAAGCTGAAATTAGAACTGTGTTTAAAAAAAAAAAGTTTCATGTTTAAATTGTATCAGTCAAGATTAAAATGAAAATCAGCAAGTTGAGCCACGACCAGAAGGAACAAGTAGCGATTCTGCATTCGTTTGCATAATTGTTGCGTGACACAATGTCGCTCCGCGAAGTCCGCGCCAGTATCATGAATTGCTGAGAAGGACAGGTTCACTGGATTGTTACCATCGGGTACTTGGACAACATTAAGCTTGTTCTGATAAACTACTATTATGGGGTTAGTTAATATGTTTAAAAAAACATTAAACAACAAAACCACACTTATATAAACTTGGAAAAATGTGTGGTAAAACTATTGAAGGTTGAAAGTATTTTACTAAGAGGTGTTTAAATAAGCGCAGTACGTAGTTAATCCAGAATGCCGTAGATACGTTCGAGGTAACAATACACCCAAATTTCACCATTTATTTTAAAGTCCAATGTAATAGAGCCTATTTCCATTAACCGGGCACAAATCCAGCCTCCGTGGCTGCTACGGAGAAATTCCTGATGGAAAAACACAATAACACTTTGCTCTAGTCGGGAATCAGGGTACAGGATCTATCAAAATTATCTTGCCCTTTCATTTGGGATCGACAACGCCTTTGAATTTGTGCAATGACCTAGAAAATATTAACCGGGAACTAATACCATAACTCTTCAAATCAGTTTAAAGCTTAAAAAGTCGTGTGGCTGGAACTCCAAAGTAATTTAAATCTATGATTAGTTATTTAATTAGAACCGCCCTTTGCAATACGGAATTAATCGCTGAGATGAGGGCTTCTTTTTTTATAAGAAAAACTAGAAAACCCGTTATGTATTTCGAAGTCAGTGGGAGAATAGTTATTTAGATTCATTCGGTTACAATAGTCCTGGGGTTATTTTTAATCTAGAAGTAGTTAAATGTATCCGATAGTAGTGTAATGTAACCGATTTTTTTGCTTGCCCTTAACCCTTGGGTTAGCAAAAAAATCGGTTCATTCATTTTGACATCAGTATGTTTATGTCGTCAGTAAGGTTCAGGTCAGGTTCATAATTATATTTACTAAATAAATAGTCATAATACAGAATTATTCGTAGGTAAGTGAGCACGAATTATATAATTGATAAGGAGCCCGAGATTAGGGCACCCCAACCGAGGAATGAGTTAGGTTTGGTTAGAACTGTGACCAAACAGGAAATTAATTCTAATAGGGCTGCCCAAATTATGACATTATTAGTTGATCAATTATATTATTCTGTAACTGGCAGACCGAAAACATGAACAGAGCTGAAATACAGGCTTTTCGCGAAGCTTAGGCACCAGTCTCCCACCGTATAATTTAACTATGTATTGTTCACAAAACCTAATAAAGTACTTACGAATTAGGTATGGTGAGAAAAAATCTTTAGGTATAAAACTTTAATACTTTAAATCATATTTATTGTAATTTAATGCAAACGCAGTACTAATACAGCTTAGATTTGTCTAACACAGGCCAATATCTTTGTTCATATTGATGGAACTAGCAGAAGAATTAGCAATACCTGGTCCGATAAGATTCCGGTCGACCCTAAAACGATGTAATCGTTCGTAAGTATAATTAAACTCGGACCCGCTTTTTTCATTAACACTTAGATTAATTGAGATAAATGAACATTTTATAAAGATTGTATAATTAAGGCAAAAGACAATTTACGATTGTAAGCAGTTACAATTAATTACACTGTCCAAGAAATTCGATTAAGCTAATGTCATTAAGTAGTAGAAGACATTTTAAATACCGAAATATCAAATTGTAGCATAAACGATACTAATATTTCAACGTTTCTGTAAGTTAGTTACGTAGAATTAATTGTTTTCGTAGCAAATAGTAAGTAAAGCCCTATTCTATTTACTTGTACAATGAAAAGCTGAAATAATGTTTGTTGGTTGCCTCGAGGGCTACCTTTGAACGACCTACAAATGTTAATTATAACTGCTTTTCATTCGTGTATTTGTTTAAGACAACTCATGATGTGTTTGGACATTGTAAACAAGTAAATGTTATATTTCTAAAGTGAACTTTAACATTAAATTTTAATGTTCAAAACAAAATAAAAATAGCAACTTACTGATGCTTAAATACTGCAAACTACCCATTTTTTGGAAAAGCTTTAGGTGTAAAAACCACGTTTTAATTAATGAAGTAGTATCGAAAGTAATTGTATATTACAATAACGTAAAATTTTGTTTCTCTAGCTCACAATCGGAACCACAGTAAATCAATTACGAAAATTAATTAAAATCAAGAGCACGATTTCAAAACAAACAATTTCAATGTTATTAATTACTTGGTACATACTGAGTAACCTCAAAACTGAAAATGGTGTTGCCAGAAAGTAAATGTAAACTAACCGGTATGAGAAAAACGAAAAACAATATCAATGAAAGTAGACGACTCAGGCAGAGTGTATTGTGAATATTTTGTTTGTAAAGTGTAAGGAGGAGGATAAAGGTAAACTAGGGGCTTGAGATCAGACGAGGACGGAAGGAACCGAAGTGGCTCTTAAAAGAGAGAAAGGTATTCTATAATTCAGGGGTGACGTGCCGTATCAGGGAACGGGATAACATCTTGAGAGCTTTTTAATTTGAATCGGGGAAATTTAGGACATGTCGCTACAAGAGGAGGAAAATTTTAATTCACTGTGAATTTTTAAGTCAGATTTCGGTTTTGTGATATCTTTTTTTTGGGGATCGGCATCGCAGAATTGAACAGCGGATTTTATTTGGTATGCTTTTGTGTCTGTTTCTTTTTATTACCTTCGATGATGGTCCTATAGACATGTCATTAAGGCCTGTATCTACACTTTTAACTATACATTTAGAAGTGTGAAAAACAGGGTTTTGTTCCTCAATACTCCTTAGAAAAGGGGGGATCCTCCGACCAGACAAGTGTTGTGTCTGGTGGGCTATTATTGCCCGATAGTGGCTGTTAGGATTTCCTATAAGGTAAGTAAGTAAGTCGCGGATAACTATAATAAGCTACATATTTTTTGGATTTTGATTTTAGGTCTTCAGTAATTATGTTATAGATGGAGCTGTAGGACTTTTATACCTACTATGTCGCCCTACTACTTTTTATACTATGCCACTGCATACACTAAGTGTGATGAATATGATGATATACAAGGTGTTGTTTTGCAAGTTTGTCAAAATTCAGTGGTTGTCACATGCAAAATCAATTTTTTTTTTGTTTATATTGTTAGTAGTTAAGAGGGTTGCCTTAACATGGTTCGGGGAATAAGAAATTATTGAATAAACGTTTGAGATTGTTTGTATGTGTGAAAGCGTGGTTATAGAGCGAGCACAAAGCAGGCCGCGTTTAAAACAAGGGTGGTTCACACTTACCGATACCTCGTACAAACGTTATGTCGTTTTTACCGACAAAAAAAATACCTACGTACATAGTTACCTCCTTGAATTTAACGAAGATGCAAAACAACGGCCTGTATGTTACACATGATAGGTAGGTACTTATCATCATAGTTTTACGTAGAAATTATGCGAAACAAATATTTTCTTAGCGCCGTAAGCATTAGTGTACACGTCGATCCGTTTATCAAACTTTCACAGATTCAACAACCGTAACATCAACAATAACAAAATACGTCTAATTCCAATAACCGTAGCTGACCTAGTAATAGGATAGATAATATTAATTTATGGTAATCTTTATAAATTGTGTGCTCTGGCCAGCCCACCCTTTGTGTCCCGGTTGTAATCGCTTCGAGGAAATATTGCTTTTAGGATATAGTACGTTTTAGGAGGAGCTCGTGGTTAAATAATAACAGCAGCACGGGTCGATCGTTTAGGTTGCCCTGCTTGCCAAAGTAGGTCCGTGGATGGGTAACCATAATCACATACCGAGTTTCCTCCGTGCCTCGAAAAGCTGTTGGTCTCGGCTGTCATTTGTAGATCTTTGACAGTCGTTACGAGTAATCAGAAGCCGAAAGTCTGACATCCAATCTTACCAAGGGGTATCGTACTACCCAGATCCTCACATGCAGACAGGCAGTCGCTTCATGTAAAACACTGGTGCTCAGCTGCATATAGTTAGACTGGGAGCCGACCCCAAGATAGTTTGGGAAAAGGCTAGGCAGATGATGACGTTTTAATGACAAGAAAAACTGACTGGACTACGTTCGATAGACGATGTGTTGTATTTAAAGTCCCTTTTTAGTCAACTATCGAAGAAGAGGTTTGTTTTATTGTTTTGTAACTATTCTCTATTTACTTTTGTGTTCGAGGGTTGGTTACGGTATGTCGTAGGTATCACATGAATGTAAGTTTTAAAGCTTGTCAAAAGACTCTTAAAGGTTTAATACTGAGTTTTTTTTATTGTAAAATCACCATACACTCGTCAGAGAAAAATATGCGCAGGTTCTCCGCAAAGTAACGTGCGCTAGAAATGAAATTGTGACGCACAATTTCTATATATTTATTCTTTCCTTGTTTTTTTCTCTGCACATTCAACAAAAAAAAAAACAAGTTCCTACGTTATTTCACAGGTGACCGCTGAAAATCAGCTCTGTGCTGTGTCCCCCCCCCCATGGCACTGCATCATGCTGAGTGGTAACCTGCTTGTCGCAGTCACGACGTGCAAGCTTTTTTTATTCCGCCCTGTTTATACTTATAATTATTTTTTTGCCTCTTATGATATTGTTTTATTATTTTTTGGTCATTTTGTGCACGTCATGTCCCTGCGTTATTTTTTTTTTCTTCTTTCTATTATAATCATTCAAATACAGTACAGTTTTGCTTAAAATACTATTGTAATTAAAATACTTATACTTATTCGTTTTTTATCAATTTTTCGCACAAATAATGCATATTAGTTCCGCAGCCCTTTTTACATTTTAAAAGCAAAGACAAAATAAAATCAGCTATAACCGCGTGAAAAACATTCACAACAAAATAAACCAATAAATAAATAAGCGCCGAAATCCCTTGTTTTATACATAAACAAAACAGAATGTTATTGAATTCGTACCTAACATAAAATAAATATACAGCAAAGAGTTCCCTAGAAATCGGAAATAGACATCTATTGAGTGTACCATAGAGTATTTGTTATGCGCCGCGAACTGTACGGTATTTAAATGCGAAGATCGCGAGGCATGGCAACGTCCTATGTTATTTTGAACCCCTGGTACACTATTTGCTCGAACGCTCAGTATTCTGGTCTCGGTTCGCCCACACGTAATCCTGTATCGAAAGGATGTTTCGCATTGACGCCGCTAAAATTAACTAGATTGTCTACGTGATGGTTATTGGACTTATAGGATTAGAATAAGTTAATCGAGTACAGATTCTATATTTCGTCGCGTGTCAAAATGATCCTCCAGCCACTTTAGAAGTTTGAACTCAGAGTTTTTAAGGTTTCAAATGAAAATTAAAAAGAAAGTGAAGAAAACTCAGTAGCTTTTGGTTCCTCAAGTCTTTTTAGGGTTCCATACCTCAAAAGGAAAAACGGAACCCCGTATACTATAAGGGTTCTTGACAGACAGACAGACGGATTAGAAAGTGATCCTATAAGCTTTATAGAATCATTTTGTTGTTCGACTGTCTGTCTCTGACTCTTTATCTCGAGAATGCTTGGAGGTATCGAGTTGAATTTAAAACCACATACTCAGTTCTACAGCCCATTCAAGCTGTGAAAAAAAAAACAAATTTTTAGTCAACGTAAAAAAAAGATACAGCAGTTTATGCCGAAAAAACGTATATTTCGACACTCTCAAGGGAATCAAAATAAATAGGGTACTTCCCGTTGACCTAGAACTATGAAATCTGGCAAGCAACAGGGAAAAATCTGTAAATAAATCATAAAAAATTGTTTTTTTTTTGTAACTGCTACTTACTTAAAAGCTGCAGCTGTTTTAGGAGGTTCATGTTCACATTACAATTTAATTGTCCAGATGTATTCTAAATAAGACCAATTTTACGTTAGAAAACAATGTAACCTCTACCACGCTCACAAACAACAATATAATCGATATGAACTCACTTACGTAATGCGTTAGGTTTCTGACCTGCCCTCGAGTACTGTTTCAATAATCTTTTTAACCTGTAGGTATTGCACTCCGTATAGGTACTCGTAGATCGTAAATGGCACATAGTTTCATTTACGTAAGGATTGTTCGTTTAAGACTTATTTTAAAAGGTAGCAGAACATCACTCGCAATACTCGAAGAATGGGGCAGAGGAGTACCAACTTAAAGACATACATTCGCCCGATAAATCTTAGGGGGGTGAGCTTATTGCATCTCCAGGTTATAAGTCCTGACTCGAAGTTAATACTGTGAAATTCGCAACACAAATACCCACTAATACCTTATCCGATCTACCAATCGAAACCAAGACCTCAAATTCAGCTAAAGGGCTTGCGAGTACTTGACAAAAGACGCGATCGGATAAACAAAACGTGCAATAAAGTAAACTTACTATGCTGTTGGCTCCAATTACATAGACTTATGCAACTAAAACATTATCCAGAATGACACAAACGAAGCATTTTAAATCGTACGAAAAGTCTAGAGAGGTCTGCACTAGTATGCCCTAGTCTGTACACTCTCGCCGAGCCCCCCGAGGCAGGGCGAGAATGTACAGCCAGGCGAGGAATACCGAGGCAAGACGAGCGCTCCTATATACACTCTCGCATTCACCCTGCCTTGAAGTGTCTCGGCGAGAGTGTACAAACAGTTTACGAGACGTAGTTTTTGTTATGCAACAGGTACTTGTCAAGGCTAGTTAAAGGGCAGTTCCACTGCACTCATGTTTCTTTGAAGAGATGCATGACACAGCCAGCATTATAATGTACCTTTAACACCGATTAATACATAGATTTATTGCACGTCCGATCGATAAAGGCAGTGACAACGTGGGAACTCAGGACATCATTAACATCCTTATTATGGTTAAGCATAACTTTTATATAACAACAAAAAATATGTCGCAAATACATAGTTGTGACACATAACCCAGCTGCAAGATTTACGTAATTATTTACTACTGATATGGCGATTTATTTTATTGTGAGTATATAATATAAGGCGATGGATGCAGGTGCAAGGTATGCTGCAAAATGGTTGTAATAGGGTTCCAAAGATGGAATTTTGATATGCCGATTGTTACTCATAATTGCAAGTTGATGACTCATTTAGAGAATTGGTTTTGCAGCTGTAATGTAATATACTTAGTCGGTACACTCAAATAATTATGGCGGACTTATTAAAGTTCAACAACGATCAATGTAATCATCAGTTTTGTGGAACCAAGTTTTTAAATACAAAATTATTGTTTCAGTGTGGAGTTGTGATTTTGTGCCCTTGCTTTTGCGGGTTTGTCACTAACTCGATACGAGATACTGGACACACGCGTGTCCAGTTGGTGAAACTCAAAATTAGATCACATATTATAGTGGGAGAGCTACCGAACCATCTGACTAACGCATTTCCCACAAAACTAGTTTTTTTTTTTAAATGATGTTTAATTGTCAGTCAATTAAGAAGTCAGAAGATACGCACCCCCGATGAGATACCTGCCAAAACGGTACTGTTTTGGCAGGTATCTCGGGGGTACGTATTATTAAGTGTAAAAACAAATTGCCAACCTATTTTGTATGTGCCAGAAAATAGCAAAGTTGTCATCGGGACCTCTTCCTAAACTTTCAGGACAACGGGTGTAAATCGTATTTGAATTGGTACCTATAAGTTCTAAATGTAAGTTATATGAGCCTGACAACCAGTCTTACCAAGGGGTATCGTATAAATAAAATAAAATATAAAATAGATTTATTTCAAGCAATTGAAACTCATATGTGGAGTACACACAGATATAAACAACACATAAAGGAATATAACAACAGAAAAATAAAACCAAAAGATAAAAACACTTAAACATCTAACCGGCCCTGCTGACGGCAACATGCCTATCACAGCAGTGCCGTATGTATGGGCAGTCCATTCGATCCGCGATCATCGCCAGGACAGCATTGGTGCTGCCCCATACCCTACGCACCAGCGACGCACTCCACTTGCGCATGGTCGCGTAAAACCAATCAGTGCGCGCCTCAGCGAACATACCTGAGGCGCTGCAGTAGCGAGGCAATACAGCCCTGAGCACGTTATTGAACTGGATGCGGAGGGCCCCGTATGATGCACGCGTGTATCTCGCCCACAAGCTACACGTGTAAATGATGTGCAGTATGCCCTGAAGAGCGTTATCTTCACCTCCCTCGAACAGCGCGCAAACCTACGTGCGAGCATATTCGCCCGTAGCAACAAAGCCCTCCGTTCCCGCTCCATGTCAGCATTGTTCTTGAGGTCGGTCGCAACTAAATGCCCTAAGTACTTAAATTGATCCACCCTTTCGAGTGGAACACCGTATAAAAAAACTGGTGGATAATTTTGCGAACCCAGTTCTAACTGGCTTGTGGAAGTTAGATAGGCAGTCGCTACATCTAAAATACAAGTATTCTGATGCATCCAGTTAGACTGGAAGCCGACCGTTACATAGTTGGAAAAAGGCTAGGCAATGATGATGAAGTTCTAAATTTAAGTATGAAGGTTTTTTACGCGAAAATCTCTTATTGATCGTGCTGCTCATTAATGTACCTAGATACCTATTAAACGGACGACAAAGTACATAATGTCGTAGAACAGCCAATGACATAGTTAATCATGATTAGTTATTCAGTACCATAGAACCTCTCGCGATACGAAGGCCATTAAACTTGGATGTTTGTTAATATTGCTATGCTAAACACGCATGCTGTGTCCGTTTTAAAATTTGCGATTGACTTCCTCTTGGCTATTGGAATTATTATTTCGTTTGTAGGCATGAATAGATTTTAGATACTATTCTCCATTCGGCATTCATCATCTGCCTATCCTTTTCCCAAACTTTGTTGGGGTCGGCTTCCAGTCTAACCGGATGCGGCTGAGTACCAGTATTTTACATGAAGCGACTGCCTATCTGACCTTCACAACCCAGTATCTGGGTAATACGATACCCCTTGGTAAGACTGGATGTCAAACTTTCAGCTTCTGACTACTTGTAACGACTGTCAAAGATCTACAAATGACATCCGGGACCAACGGCTTAAAGTGCTTTCTGAGGCACGGAGGAGACTCGGTATGTAAAGATAGTCACCCATCCTCGAACCAATCTCGAAGTATTAAGACGACTTGCTGCGCTAATCTCAAATTAATAAGGGTTAGGGCAAGCGAATGATTATAATGATGATTAAGCGACAAACAAAAATGTAGGTCTAAATAAAGACAAGCTGTTTAATTTCAAAGGCTCGACTCTCACAAGTTGAAAATTCAACATTGCAATAATATTACGTGCCACCTAATAAAGACGGGATTATTTCCTACCCACGTAGCTATTAACTATCGATCTTAGACTCTCGAAGCTATGATAGACCAACATACTCCTTGGGTAGGATAAGCCTATATAGCCTATTGTTAGGGGTATCAAAACGACGCTATCTAACCAGCTAGCCTATGGGATAGACCAGTGCTTCAAGGATCAGCTTAAGGGGGAGGCCGTCACTCAATAATAACTAGATGATTTGTTTTTGCTGATCTTTAAGGTTAGTTGTGCTGTCTTAGGTTGGTGCTTGGATGGGTGCCTACTCATTATATACCGTGTTTCTTCCATACGTCGGAACGCAAATTAAGCCGTTGCTATCAATTGTATGATCTTTGACAGTAGTTACAGATAGTCAATGACCCGGAAGTCTGACCACCAGTCTTACCAAGGGCCGGTACTAACTGGGCTGTGGAAGAGTGATAGCCAGTCGGTCCATGTAAAATACAGACATTCAGCATCCGGTTAGTGGACACAGTAGGAAAAAGGCAGACAGATGATGACAGTGTTGTGAGGATCTTTTGCCGCTCCAAAGACGTTGACAAGAGATTGCTGTTGGGAAGCATTTGAGACAGATTTATTTCAATTTACACTTTTTTTATCAGTTCTGTATGGGGTAGGACGTAAAGAATAGCACCATCCCATATCTTCCCGTGGGTGTCGTAAGAGGCGACTTAGGGACTTGCCAGAGAATGCAGCAGCGTTCTCTGTGTTTTTGTAACAACCGTACTGCGATCGCCAACCCGCCTGCCAAGCGTGGCGATTATGGCAAAACCCTCAAAATGTCAATATGCGACACTTAGGGGAGGCCTATGTCCGGGCTGAAATGATGATGAATGATGATACTTTTTTTTTGCTTCCGTACCCGGCAGCAAGTTCGTCTTGCTCCCTTAGATGCCATTGCTTGCGGTAACGTCGGGGGTTACCTTCGTCTCTCAAATATGGCGAAAGGGGTAATGGCTGATCTTCGCGTTATGCGTGACTGGTCGTCTTGTTGACCAGGTCTTTGTTACAATTGTCAGTATTTCGTTTTTATTTTAGTTTTTTTTTCTTGCCCTTTGGTCCTAGTTTATAATCTGTGGCTTCAAGTTACTTTATTTATAATTGAATATATTTTATAATCTATTAATATGTTATTATTGGTGTGTAGGTACTAGCTGACGTGTGACATTAATTTAATGTAAGTAATGGATTCTTTGTTTATATTAACTTGAACACTATTGTATAGAATCTGGTTCTTTTAACCTTACAGACAGAATCAAATGTGTTGCGGGGGGAGTTTGTTTCGCCATTTCTTCTTGCCAGGCAAAACACGAGGAAGTGGCTAAGGGCGGGTGTTTTGAGAGACTGTCTCTTGTTATTTAGATTTATCAAAAAGTGCTGAATATCAGCTAATTTGAATAAATGTCGTTTGAAAGGTAATAGTACATTACTGCCGCGGTCTATAATTACTACCTTGCTGGTCGCGCTGATTATGGCCGACAGCGCAGCGTAGCGCAGCTCCAGGCCGACACAGCGCGGTCAGCGTGCAGCACTTGAAGGACGAGCTGAAAGGCCTAGAGTGTAGCTAGGCTAGCTCGAGGCAATAATAGCGTGACCAGCGAAGCAGTCATTGTGGGCCAAGGTTTGTATAGTGCTTTACTCAAAAATGCAAGTACCTAATCTAAATAAAACCAGCAAGTAATTTAAAAATAAAAAATATATTAATTAAAATATTCCCTGAACCGCGCTTTTGTTACTTCTTTGTTTTTTTTTAGCAATGGTAGTTGGAACTATACAGCCTAATATGGAATAAAATCTTTTTGAACCTATCTCTATAGATACAAACAGCTATGTTCTAAATAAAATCTTTTCGGATTTGAATTTTTTAAAACGTTGATACGTCAAAATAGCGGCCGGCAAAACATTGCCGGCCTGTTAGAGCGGCCAGCAAAACTTTGCCGGCCGCTCCTTGAAACAGACCGGCAAGGTCGACTTTGCTCAAACAAGGTTGTCAAAATAATGACCACATTACATGCATTTTTGAGTAAAAAACAAGATGGCGTCGTTAGTAGGTACGAGCCAAAACATCCAGCTTTTACTTTAAATGCTTTCTGCCTGTAACTGCAATTAAACAGTAGTTGCAGAAAAGGGGCATGTTAATAAAAGAAGCTACGATGTCACCTTACACAACCGTAATAAAAAAAAAAACTTTCCACCCGTAAAAGGTACCTACGAAATAAAAACCTTTAAAAGTACGATTAAGCAAAACACAGAAGAAATAAAATCTTTTTCTTGTTCCGCTTAGAATTTTCATAATCCGCTTGTACTTTGATAAAAATTAATAATTTCTAATTGAAAATAAACGTATTACGAAGTTCAGAAACTCAATTAATGTTTAACAATCAAGAGGATTTGAACAATATTTTTTTCAATTAATAACATGTTTAATTCTGTTTTATAAACGTGTTTTTCCTTCCGCTTATCATAATTTAAGTAATTGCAATTTTTTCAGATCAGGATCACAATCTAAAACGACGATAGACAAGGACTGAATCATCATCTGCCTAGCCTCTTCTCAAACTATCTTCTGGTCGGCTTCCAGTCTAACCGGATGCAGCTGAGTACCAGATTAGACAGGGACTGAATACCAACTGGAATTGTAAAAAAAAACAAGAACATACACATCAAGCAAGAACACACAAACATGGCAAGTATAAAGGTTCATGGGGTGTTACTAATAAAAAAATCATAAAACATCTTGTCATTACAAAACTGTTTGTTAATACTTGCACATAGGTTTTTTTTTGTCTTGTGTTTTACCAATGTTTACGTCATGTCCCTGCGACAAATAAATATTTTTTTCTTTCATTCTTACCTACTTAGGAATATACTTATACGGATTGGCTACGTGCATACATTTGTTACACCAAGTATTACTTCCAGAATTAGACACCAGAAAAAATTATAAGTTCCAAAGGCATAACTTTACCTCGCTTATATTAATAACAGGGGAGGGTTGCTTTAGAAATTAATTATTATTCAAGTTTTTAATAAGTGACGCCATAAACCAAAAAATAGAAAGTAAAAATAAAATATTTTTCCATACACATCAGTTAGGTAGTCGCTTCAAGTAAAATATTGGTAGACAACTGCTTCCGATTAGACTCGTAGCTGATCCCAAAATAGTTGAATGGGCTAGGCAGACATCATAACAAGAGCTTCAGAACATTATTTGTATTACTTTCGAATGCTTATGATCTACCTAAAACGTATCAAAGGCAGGATAATGCAATCATGATCATACTAAAGTACCACTGATAATGTAGGTACATCCCCCTACATGCTCTATCAATCATGTTATCCTAATGATATTCGGAGGCAGCTACGTGTAAATGCTTATTTATTGGGGACTATCAGAGCCAGCCAATGATGTAATTTGCATAATACATTGAATTATATTGATTCACTGACTGATAGTCGGAATCAATTTACTGAAATATAATTTTAGGATACAAACCTAATTTTATGATGGCCACAAAGAGATACCGTGGCCCTGGTACACAAAGGGCTAAGAAGGAACATGGATGGGTTTTAGTCAGTACAAGTCTGACACTCCCTTCAGCTCCACCCAGAGCAGGAGGGGTCATTTGATGATTTAGGATATAACATGATTCGATAAGTATCATCATCATCATTTCAGCCAAAATACTTCCACTGCTGGACATAGGCCTCCCCCAAGTCTCGCCACATTGACATAACATGGAGGGTTTTGCCATAATCCCCACGCTTGGCAGGCGGGTTGGCGATCGCAGTACGGTTGTTACAAAAGCACAGAGAACGCTGCTGCCCATTCTCTGGCAAGTCCCTTAGTCCCTCTTACGACATCCACGGGAAGATATGGGATGGTGCTATTCTTTACGTCCGACACCATACAGAGCAATAAGTATCGCTGTGGCTGAAATTATATCAGTCATATTTTTTTAGATAAATAGACATGGTACATACAGGGGAGATACCCGGCTCAACCTGAAGATCAAACCGAGTGGTCTTTTTTATTAGCCACGGGAAGCTAGTGGCTAAATTAAAACAGCCAATCGCACTGACCTAGGTTTTTTCCGTGGATGGGTGACCACCCATTACACAATGAATTTCTTCCGTGCCTCGGAAAACAGGTTAAGCCGTTGGTCCCGTCTGTCAATTGTAGATCTTTGATAGGTAGTCAGTGGCCCCAAATTCTGACAACCAGTCCTACCAAGGGGTTTCGTATTACTAACGGGGTTGTGAAGGTCAGATAGGCAGGCGCTCCATGTAAAATATAGCTGCGTCCGCTGCTGGAGTTCAGCTGCATCCGGTTGGACTGGAAGCCAACATTTTTGGGAAAAGGCAGATGAGGAGGCATGGTCCATAAAAACATGAATCTGAGACAATGTTCTTCAATCTATAACACGTAATTAAATATAACAACACAAACATTTTTTTTTCATTATGTTAGTAAGATTTCCAAATTACACGACCTACTTACGAAAGTTTTCATGTTCCCGTAGAAAATGTTTGACGTGTTTCTTACCTATTTTTTATGAGAAAATTACTTCTATAACTATTATCATATTTTACCATTATTATTTTCTAAACCCATAGAAAAACGTTCAATGTTTATATAAAATAGTATTTAAATCGGAACACCTTCTGATAATTAAAAATTACTTAAAAAAGCAATTACACAGCAACACAAGAAAGAGAGAAATCTTTACACGAAACAGTTAACTTTTTACCTGGGGTCAAAGTGGGCGGAACTGCGGCTGTAGGTACCTAAGGTCAACTGATCCCCAAACCGACACCCAGAGGCGAACCTCCGGAATGTCTTGATTGAATTAAACTAGAACCTATACTACCTACGGCATACCTCCAGCGGTATTCAGTGACATTTGCGGGATTATTCTGAGGTTCCATCGGACTCCCACTTAATATGGGGCTATTTTAAAACTAGGTTAGAAAGATAAAGAATGAAAAACATTTATTTGTGCCGAAACATGTACAGGCTTTAGGTATATTTATGTTAGGTACGTGTAAAAGACTTTTCAGTTTTTCCTTTTGTGAAAATTTACTGAAAAGTCTTGTCTAAGTTATTGTTACTCAATCGTGAGGATTTCTGATAATCTTTATTTTTAATCCATTTCCAACATATTTTGAACGAGTTTTTTTTTGTTTTTAATTAATGTTATCGCTCGTAAAATCCAAACATACTCGTACTTATGATATCAATTTTTGTGGTGTACCTTATTGTTTTATTTTGTTTTTTTGCTTAAATCTTCCAAAATTGTAGTAGTTTCATGGCTGTCTCACTGGCTGTTCCACCTTTTGTAGTAAGAAACGACTTATCGTCGGACCTACTTTTTTTTGTTTTTTGAATGGCCACTCGCAGATCGACCTGCTAAGGTTTTTTTCTGCTCAACCGGACAATCCTGTGGT
This sequence comes from Cerastis rubricosa, assembly GCA_949152445.1. NCBI lineage: Eukaryota > Metazoa > Arthropoda > Insecta > Lepidoptera > Noctuidae > Cerastis > Cerastis rubricosa. The sequence continues at coordinate 16,319,424 of OX424523.1, read as the reverse complement.
GACCTCAAATGAATTTAAGGCCCCCAGCCAGGGCTTACAAACTAGTTACAATTAAATGACCGCTCGCTAAGGGCACCCCCTGTGGGGTTCGGACCTCGGCTTAGGGCGTCATCGAGGGGTGGACAGGCTGGGTCATATTATTTGGGCAATTTAATGTTACATGCTCAGCGGCGCGGGCCGGCTCGTCGAACAAAAGTCAGGGGCGTGTCAGGCCTACGCTTTACTCCATACTTAAGTACTAATGCAAAGAGTAACCATGGAGTTTCTTGCCGGTTCTTCTCCATAGGAAAAGACCAACCCGAACCGTGCAACTTTTGTTGACATTTTATAAGTGCGCCCATGTAGACCTATGTAAAATAAAATATTTTGATTTTGGCTCCTGAGATGTAGGTAGGTACTTGAACCTAGCGTTGGAGTCAGGTTTAAAATCCAATTCATACCGTTAACAGAATATTTATTTTGGAATTTCTTAGTACTTCTCTTGAGTCCTTACTGTTCTTCCCGAACCGAAATTCGTCAAACGAACTCGAAAGTTTACCAAAGGGGAATGAATGCACGCTTCAATAGTTGGCAAAACGAGACTCAATCTCAACAAGACTCATCTGCCTAGCATTTTCCCAAACTATCTTGGGGTCGGCTTTCAGTCTAACCGGATACAGCTGAGTACCAGTATTTTACATGAAGCGACCGCCTATCTGACCTCAACAACCCAGTAACTGGGTAATACGATACCCCTTGGTAAGACTGGATGTCAAACTTTTAGCTTCTGACTACTCGTAACAACTGTCAAAGATCTACAAATGACAGCCGGGAAAATTACCAAACGGGAGGTAGCCCAACAAACAAATAATTGTCATTTATTACGATTTATCTATAGTTACAATGGTAAATAAATATATGAGCCTTCAGAAAACACGATATCTTTTCTTCTTCTTTTCTGTAGGTTTAGCCTTCCCGTAGTTACTGCAAGCAAAGGAAATTCAAAGGGTTTGTTATTCTTTCCTTTACAAACAAAAGTGTGTCTTTTTAATATAACAGGATTCGTTTCTCCCCTGGGGCAGTGGGACTGACCTTTTACAAAATACACATTATTGTCAAGTAAAAGATTTTTGTTAAATTAACATAACTCGCCTGGGGCTAATAATTTTATGGTTACATTGTTAATCAAACCCTAGTCGACGACAAAGTACCTTTTTAGACTCACGTAAAAGTTTTATATTGACAGGCTCTTCTCCTTATGTCCTTCCTATATTACATACACACACTCACGCCCTTTTTACATGGGGGGTGGTCAGACACTACAAAATGCCTCTACGATCCATACCGCAAGTGAACATGTCAGAATGATCATGTTCAACTTTTATTTGCGGTATAACACATACCATGATTAAATATAGATATTATTGTAATAAGTAAATGAAAACATATGGTGAATACTAATATTATACGTAGGTAAACTTTGTACATTTTGCTAAAAGGGGAATCTTCGGAACGATTGATACTCATCATCTGCCTAGCCTTTTCCACAAACTATCTTGGGGTCGGCTTTCAGTCTAACCGGATGCAGCTAAGTACCAGTATTTTACATGAAGCGACTGCCTATCTGACCTCCACAACCCAGTAACTGGGTAATACGATAGCCCTGGGTAAGACTGGACATCAGACTTTTGGCTTCTGACAACTTGTAACGACTTTCAAAGATCTAAAAATTACAGCCGGGACCAACGGCTTATCGTACTTTCCGAGGCACGGAGGAACCTTGGTATGTAATTATGGTCACCCATCCCCAGACCAACCTCGGCAAGCACGGCTTAACCTTAAAGATCGACCCGTGCGGATGTTATTATTTAGCCACCAGCTCCTCTTCTCGACTGGTACGATTCCGAAAATTCTTTATTTTTTGAAGCTACATTATCCCCAAGTATCCAAGGCTATTTTTAAAACGTTTTTTTGAGATTATTTCCGGCCGTGATGCGATTGAAGCGGCGGCAAAAGATAGTCGTTACTAAAGTGTAAGCTTATTTATTTGTAATATAATTTTTGTATTGATATCAAAACCCTCCAAATAGAAACCTATTTTATTCTATTCAAGCAATATTCATAAAATTGGACTTATATTTACAGAGCATCTTTAATATGTATGACAAATTTTAAAATAGGTGACATGGGGCTGTCAAGACCGTGGTATTAAAAATGTATGCTTTGTCTGTACACTTGTGAACTTGAAGCTACAAGGGTTCATGTACTTACCCCTATTAAGGACTACCTACTGTGTATTTAATCCGCAGTAGAATGTTATCTTAAAATAGCTCGTTGTGATAATGTCTAAAGCAGGATCGTGAACTTTAGGTAAACTACAGCGAAAAATTAACATTGATTAAAGTAGGTTCGGAGTCGTGATAACGATACAATTTCCATTTTAATAACACTGATATTGTCTGAATTGATTGTTTTTATTATTTATGCTTTTTGGACGGAAATAAAACGCAAAATTCTGTTGCAAAGGTTTATCCTTGGCCAAGAAAATCCTTGCTGTAAACTATTTTTAAATTATTTCTAATTTTTTTCTACATCAAAATTTAGGATCTCACGAACACATACATACATGGCAGATCATACACCTTTCAACGCGTTTATCGGCAACCTATATGAAATTTTGTCTTTGTAATACAACCTCATTATCTAGACATACTAGTATGTCTAAGAGTATAGAGAGATAGTATGTTAGGAGGCGACTAAGGGACTTGCCAGAGAGTGGGCAGCAGCGTTCTCTGTGCTTTTGTAACAACCGTACTGCGATCGCCAACCCGCCTGCCAAGCGTGGCGATTATGGCAAAACCCCCCAAAATGTCAATGTGACTTGGGGGAGGCCTGTGTCCAGCAGTGGACGTCTTTTGGGCTGAAATGATGATGATCATAACTAGTACGTCTAGATAATAAGGTTGTATTACAAAGACAAGAGCATAAATAATATAATCTTTGAACAACATGCTTTATGTTCCTGTGGTTTTCGGATCTCATTTTGTATTACAATACAAAGTATTTTGAAAAAAAAAATACCAATCCATTGCTTCTTAAGCTTGGAAAGTTCGACTGCTCGTCAAGATAAATACCTCAATGAATACTGTAATATCGAAATGAAAAAACAACGCCATTGATTGCTGTTACTCAATTACCCAACTGCAAGCGTGCATAGAATTCTGTGAAAATGAGCTGTAAACAAATTTGATTTGGGAACATTTCGCAAAACACTGATGTAACATTCAACCACACAAATTTGCCGTTAATGAACCGATTATATCAACAGCGAGCGATTATAGCGTTTGGCTATTCCGAACAAATGATATTATTATGAAAGCGACGATCTTGATTTTGCACAACCGATCGTTTTGTTTAGGACGCGGGATTTGTTGGTTAGGGAAAATTGTCACAAGAAAACAACGGTTTGGGAGGAATTGATATAATTTTGTACCTATTAATTCAAGTCTTTATTTCATTATTGCACCAAATTGTAATTTTCATAGTCTCTCTATTTAGTTAGCAATACATTTTATTTGGGTTGCACCTACATTTAAATACTTGATAGAAACATCCATCAATATGTGCATTCATTGATATAATTAACTACTCTTATTGAATGTAAGTTAAATTATTTCGCATATACATATTCTAATGGACCAATTAGATATCACAAATGTTATTGAGTTGCCCGTAAATGAGCAAAACCAAATTTGGTTATGTTAATTTACCGGAAACTTACGTAATTAATGGTGAAAACCTCATCAAAACCCGATGCATTTAAAATAACTACGCGGCTACTGAGGCAAACACAAAAAAAACTAAAATATAAAACCCAAAAATATGAACAAATAAATAAAATTGAAGTGTCTATTTGTAATATCAAAATAACAGCATTTTACGCGCACCTGAAAGTATTTACGGTACAAAAAAAAACATGTGTGTTTGTTCCGGTAAATTTCCAAAACGACTGGACCAATTTTGTCGATTTTTACTGGCAGATAGCTGATGTTACAAGGAGTAACTTAGGATTCATTTGTATTGGAAAAATAATAAGGGTTCAGTGCAAAAAAAAAACCCGTGAGATTGGAATTGTAACAAAAAACGATTCGAAAGGGGAAGTTTTTTTTAATATTTCACGTGTACGAAGGTCGCGGGCCACAGAATATATAGATTATAAACATAGATTATCTGTGGGTTAACAGAACGTCTCCTGTTTTGTACGTGACTAGTTCCACTCGCTGTAAACTTTTCCAAAGTTCCTTAGCCCAACGGAAAACTAGTTTTACCAACCTTCCAATGCAAAAACTAAAAAAGAAGGATTTATGCGGGCGTAGCATCAATTACGAGTGAGTCCGACTATAATAGAAATTTATTACTCTCTGCCTATTCCACCTTAAAATTGTCTCGGATTTAATGTCTCCGAGACTCTTGTACCTGACAGCTAAGAGTACAGAATATCTCGGCATTGTAATCTAATTCAAATGCTGGATTTATGTAGACCGAAAAGAACATTATTGTAAAACTGAGTTGACTAAGTATGTTATGAAAAATCCGCAGTCTCACGAAAGACTCTGTTGCCGGCTTAGCTTCACGAAATAGATTGAGCAGTTAGTTCAAATATGTGTAAAATTTATGTAAATACATGTGATTCTAACGATTGGCGAATTGTTTGCGAACCCTCGTCCCTCGGGACTGCCAGCCTGCTAACAATGTGACGGAGAAAAATGAAAATAGTTGACACTGAATTTTCCGGCAAAATAAGAAACATCTCGTATTATTTGGCTGTCTTTGTTATCCGTGAAAGCGAATAAGAAACTGGCTTAGTACCCTCGTAAGGGACACGTTTTGTTGAACATTTATTCAGTAAATTTTCGCATTATGAAAGCGGAAATATGGAAATACGAATGAAGGTAGTAAAGGCAGTTGAATGAAAATTACTTTTGTAACGGAATCCTTAAAGAAAAAAAATTGCAAAGGTTAATGTTTTCTTTTTAAGATGGAATAATAGTTTTAGTTTTCTTTTATGAGAAGCTCGTGGCTAACAACAGCCGCCCAGGTCGATTTTTAAGTTTAAGCCGTGCTTGCCGAGGTTGGTCTGTGGATGGGTGACCATAATTACATCGAGTTTCCTCCGTGCCTCGGAAAGCACGTTAAGCCGTTGGTCCCGGCTGTCATTTGTAGATCTTTGACAGTCGTTACGAGTAGTCAGAAGCTAAAAGTCTGACATCCAGTCTTACCAAGGGGTATCGTATTACCCAGTTACTAGGTTGTGGAGCTCAGATAGGCAGTCGCTTTATGTAAAAATACTGGTACTCAGCTGCATCAGGTTAGGTAGGTTAGTAAGCGTTGTAGTTCTGATATTGTGACATTCTACTTTCAATATTGTATAGTGGGGCTATCTGTTGCCTCCACTCTGAATGACACAGTTCGTATTGCAAACCTTTGAAGTAAATAGGTTACCTAGATGGACGTCGTAGGTAGGTATGAGGTACATGAATATTAAACTTCCAGTGTAACGGAAGCTATACAGTGTCAGCTATAACACTTCTTGGATAAAAGTGTTAACGACATGAACTCTTGGTTTATATAACTGACGGAACAGATAACCCTGATGCTCGACGTTAGTTCACGCTCGTAAAACTGTCTATGTGTGCAGCAAATACAGGGTGTGTTACGTAGATAAGGGTGAAGTGTATAAGAAGCGTTTCCGCGCGAGGGTGCCTGGTCACGGGTGGGTGACCACCGGATTGTATCGAACAACCGTCCACGACGCTATGGCATCACCCTCCGCTATGAAAGTACACGGGTACGTACGAGCATATCGCCCTATTGAGCTCGTTATCGGTGCAATTTATTGCTCCGTTGGAACTCACATACATTGTTTTGAGACTCGGGATTCACCTCATAGTAACGAACAATAACTGCCACTAGTTAAAAAAGAGGGGTTTTATTTTTCTGACTACACACAAATATACATTCGAGAGCCGTTATCCAAAACAATTCAACGTCGAGATTTAACTTTTACGGAATTTGAATGGATGTGAAACAGACAGAGCATATCAAACAACTCATCAGGTTTTTTTTCAGAAAAACGTTTCCATTTTTACTGGAAAAATGTGAATCTGGCTTTCGGAAGAGTCAAGCTGTCAATTCAATTCTATTCTATGTTTCACTGAATAAACAATCAAAACCTGATGGAAAAATAGTGGCAAGCCCGTAACAACAGTGGTTAGAAAGTTTTCTCGTCATCTAATATAAAAGTTTCGGAGGCTGGGGCTAAGTGAAAAACTACCGCGAAGGGGATTTCACGCAGCGTAGCTTTTGCGAAGTGAAAAACTTAGGCCGTAGTTCACTCAAAAAGTGGGGATATTGAAAGTCGATTATTATAAATAAACATCGGAAGGCATACAATTGAGTCGAACGTTTATCTTTAGAACATGAATCAGTAATATGGTTTGACGTGTTGGCAAGAGGTATTTATAGTCATGGCCTTCCCAAAACGGTAAAGACTAGAATACTAAAGATGGAGGAGTGACATCACATGACAATGTTACGTGGGACACTCAGAAAGTTTTGCGAAACTAAAAAAAATTGTTCTATACGTACATATATTTTTATTAAATCTTTTCAAAGTACTTTCCACCAGCCTCTATACAAAGATTCATGCGCCTAAACCAGTTTTCAAAACACTTTTTCCAGTCCGCCGCAGACACCTCGTTTACAGCCTGCTCGAACCCAGCCAGCGCATCTTCCGGCGACGAAAATTGTATCCCTTTGAGCTGATTTTTTATTTTTGGGAATAAAAAGAAGTCACACGGTGCTAGATCAGGGCTGTAAGGAGGGTGACCCAGGAGTTTGACTGGCGTGCTGTCCAGGAAGTCCCTCGTTTTGAGTGCGGTGTGCGCAGGTGCATTGTCGTGGTGGAGCAGTAGCCCGCGGAGCCCTGTGTTTGGTCGCTTGTTGCTTATAACAGAGAAAACTTCTGGCAAACATTTGGAAGTATACCATTCGGCATTAATGCTTCTTTGATCCCGTAAGGGAATTGATACCAAGTGGCCAGTCAAATTAAAAAAGCTAGCGATCAAAATCTTACCCCCGCTTCTAGATCGCTTCACTTTGGTAGGCGTTGGCTCATTTTGAAACACCCAAACAGTCGACTGGCGCTTGGTTTCTGGGTCGTATTGATAAATCCAGGACTCATCACCTGTAACGATGTCGTAAACACGCCGAGACGAGCCTGCTTCAAATTTGTTAAGCATATCACGGCACCATTCCACCCGGGCCTGCTTCTGAGCATCGGTGAGGTTGTGCGGCACCCAGCGTGATACTATCCTCCTCACGCGAAGATGGCTGTGTAGAATCTCGTGAACGCTTCCCGATCCAATCTTCAATATGTGTTGAATCTCCTGATATGTAATTCGCCTATTGTCTTGGATTAAATTTTTCACTGCTAGCACGTTTTCTTCGGTAACAGCCGTCAAAGGGCGACCGCTTCTTTCGTCATCCCCCAAAGTTGGTCGACCGCGCTTGAATTCGTTATACCAACGATACACGGTTGCCTTGGAAGGGCCTTCATCCATGAATGCCATTTGAAGTCTATCGTACGATTCATCCGGTTTCAGGCGACACTTGAAATCGTATAAAATCATAGCTCTAAAATGTTCCCGGCGCAGATCCATATTTCAGTGAGACACAATACTTTGAATTAACTCGCAAAAAATGTGGAGGGAAATTTTGAAATTGGAACTTACTTATTTTTACTTATAAATAATCATATTTTCGAAAAACATAATAACTGGCCAGTCTCCCATATATAAAAACTTTTTTTCGCAATACTTTCTGAGGGGCCTGGTACAATTAACTTAGAGTTATTTCAAACATTTTCATTCGATCTTGCAACAGGATTTTTATAAACAGGAAGTTAGTTTAAACTCCTTATTTATATCGATGCTTACTAACACTAATTATAATATATGAAGCGTAAGAATTGTGAGGTTTAGTCGTTCTAGGTTCGATTAAATTTTCTATTTAATCACTAGGTATTTTTACCTCAGTCTCGAGGTCCCATTAAAAAGACTCAGTGTATCGACTGTGCAGAAGCTATACAAAAGCTACGTCACGAAATGCGCTTTCTCTTTCACACTCCGATATTTATGTTATTGCTAATTAGTTAATTACGACGCCTAGAAATACATGGTGACACGTCGAGCTATATTTTACTAATACAAGCTGATCTCGTCGGTTACAGTTTTTCCGTGGAATAAGAGGTCAGTTTATATTGGATATGTATGGCTTGTCGTTGTGCGGACTGCTACGTTACCTCGCTCCAAGGGTTAGTATGTGCTTATAAAGGTAAGTGATACTGTTAAGCGAGCATCGGGAATGCACATAGCGCCACTGCGATCACGATCTTCATTTAAAGGAGTGATATTTTGTTATTTGTCTTTTACTAAAGGCATGCCCTGACTGCAAGCAATCGTCTGTAATGTAACAGCTCCGATTCGAGTTTTACATCAGCGAGTGATGAGAGCCGAGCATTGAGTTCCGTAGGGTACCGTGAGGAAGCGAGCGCTTACGCCTTACGACATTTTATACAAACTTTCATGTTCTTATTTTCCGAAATGACTGAACCGATTGAAACTTCATACACATAAGCAGGATACATAGGTCTAAAAAGTTACTAAAACATTTCCGAAAAACAGAGTTACAGCTAAATTAGACCGATTATAAATTATCTATAGAAACAGAAATTTACAATTATCTTTTTTTTTAAAGACTGGTCGAAAATGATTTTTTTTTTGTATAAAAGTATGTCATGTACCTATGAAGTGCCGTAAGGTGTAAACGCTCATAACACCCAGGTCATTGCCAAAAGGACATTAAAGAATACTTTAATGTCCTTTCGGCAATGGCTTTTCGTAACATAATCGGGAATCAGCCTATAGTTTTCTCATCCCCTGGGTTTGGTCTCCTTTCTATCAGAATACTTGGGTCATAGCCACTACCCAAATACGGGTTGCTAAGATATGTCTGTATTCCTATGGGACCATGGTGATTAATAAAATTGTATAGGTACCGCAAAGTGCCTGGGATCGAAGCTACCACCTACTTACAGCCCACAAGTCAGGACGACCACAGTTCCCAATTTATTTCTTTTTTCATTTCACGCACTACCTACGCACACTTATTACAGTACATTTGATCCTCTACACGAGAACTTTCTTGACAGTAATATTATTGATATTGAAGACGTAACCGTAAACATTTATACAATAGAAAGGGATTTATCGATAACTTCGGTTTGATAGCCCGTAGTATATTGTGGTCTTACGAGCCGAATTGTATCGCCATTATCTAGAGAAACTGATACGAAAATTCTGAGCACAGTATTATATTTCTCAAGACTCCGCACTGAAGATGACTTAAGAGCACTTTATCTCACGCGACATTTACGTTCCGAAACTATGCCCAAAGTTTCAAGTTTGTGTACTTATTTTGCGGTATAAGGGAACTCCTTCATACCGCAATATAAGTATACTATAACGGAAGTCCACTATGTAGTGGTATTTTTAAGCTCCGACCAAAAAAGGGGTGTTATAAGATTGACCTAAGTATCTGTGTGTCTGTCTGTGGCATCGTAGCTCCTAAAGGGATGAACCGATTTTGATAAAATTGATTTTCGTTTGAAAGGTGTTTTAATCGACAGTGTTTTTAGCTGTGTTTCAAGAAAATGTGCTCCGCCGTTTAAAGATCATCACTTCTTTTCTAGTTGATGAAGGGATATAAACAATTTCCACACACAGGTATGGGGCAGTCAAGGCAAAGCAAAAATAATATAAGTTTAAAAAGCAAGATATAAAAATTTTATAAACCCGCGACACAAAACCTCTAAAAAACCAAAAATAATTTTATCCTAGCGTGTCGTAGCGACGAGGCACCGCTAAGTAGACCGCTTAGCACAAGCACAAAACAAAGCGGACCCCCGACGCTACGACTTTAATTAATTTTGTTCAAAGTATATCGGAAGAGTAAAATGATATAGGACCTTACCTTTCCATTAGGAATTTTAGCTCGGAATCTGAATTTGTGTCTGGTTGTTAAATATAGGCTCGCCCAACTTTTTTTTTTTTTTAGGATGTGTATTCATCAAATGACTTCTCCCGCTCTGGCTCTCAGCGGAAGGGAGTGTCAGACTTGACTAACTAAAACCCATCAATGTTCCTTCTTAGCCCTTTGTGTTCCAGGGCCACGGTATCTCTTTCGAACAGTCCCGCAGCCCTGGCAGGCATCTGCCCTCCCGGACCCCTTCCGATTTGCTGACATCTCCTTAAGGCGCGCGTGGAACACGAACGCGCCGTCGGCACGTTTCCCGGGGGCGGGCTCGGTCCCAAATGCGGCCCCGGGCCCGAGGGTGGTCCCGGGCCACAAGGCGGCCTCATATGCGGCTGCATTGGCTGCCATTTCTGGACCAGGGCAGCCTAGGCTCGCCCCCCTTGGACATAGTATATAACCTTGTTTGGCAAAATGTATATGTACAGTTCTGCCTAATCATACAGCTTATATGCGTGATATTACAGGAATGCTTTCAGTTGAACAGCTCACTAGCTTTGACAGCGCCTGTCTACAATCATTAGCCTGCGTCCGATTAGTATCCAATCCGAGCTTTGTAATTAGATGTTCTATGAATAGGAACATTGCTGAAACTACAAATCCCGTACAAACGGAAACCTAACCTATTAACTACTACATTGACGCGCGACTTCGCACGCGTTAAAATCCTTTAGTCGGTATACGGACAGATTCCGGACTGGACAGATTCGAAATTCGGGAGATTCGCTACTCGACTGTTTCCTAGATTGGGCAGATTATTAGATTCGGTGGATGAGCTATTCAGCAGAATTACAGTCGTAAATTAAATAGCAAGCAAAATTAAATAAAGGAATAAACCCAAAATGAAGATATATACTATATTTTATATACATCCAAAACAACAACAAAAACAATTAAAAAAAAAAAACATTTTATTTCGGACAGTTAGGAGATCAATAAATTGTTAGTAAGTAACGGTTTGCATTTCAAAACTATTGTTATGAACTTAAATAAAGAAGAGTTCATGAGAGAACCCCCCATCAGCTACAACAACAAAATACTAGGGTATAAAGTCTTCTCACAAATTGCTTTACTATGGTGGAACAAGTATCGGCCGCCACAGCCTTGAGGATGCTATTGTGACTACATCTTATTCTGCTCAGGAGGGAGGCTGTTTTTTTGCGAATGATTGCATATAAAAATAAAACCGCAATAAAACCGATCAATATGGCCACCGCGAACATTTCAGAGGCAATGCAAAAACCAGGCAATCGCAACATTATCCTAAAAATATTATTATATTGGACGCTCAGAACATTCAGCGATCTTTTCGAGTAGTTGGCTCTATGATTACCGCTGCAAAAACTCTGACAATAAGCTTTAAGAAGCGTTATCTTTTCTTGGTCGGTACATCGAACAAATCTTCGTGCCAACATATTACCCCAGACCGCCAGAGCCCTATGCTAGTTCAAGATCAACATTTTATAATATAACTATATATTTATTTAGTTATTTTAGTTTGTTATTGAAAAAGGCATCATATCCCAATTTAAAAACACAATTATTTTAAAACAAAAACATTAAAAAATTATCAGTTAGCAGGCAGGAGCATTACTTTGTGTAATTTTATTTTCATCACCGCTGCCCTCAAAAACGGTGAAGGAAAACATTGTGAGGAAACCTAAAAATTCTAAGACATGTGACATCTACCAACCCGCAATGTGCCCGCGTGGTGGATTACAGCCTACTCCCATGTCATAGAGAGGAGGCCTGTGTCCCAGCAGTGGGAATATTATAGGATGATGACTTCTATCAATATTGATCGAAGGATGATGATGATAATGCTGATACAAGTAGCTATAAAGCTTGTAGCAAGAGCGTTCATAGTCTAACTAAGTCGAACTAATGAACCGATTGGTACCAGCCAAGCCCAATCCAGTTAGAACGATGAACCACATCACCATATAAAATAGATGTAATGCGGTTTATGATTTGCGGTTAAATTGTGCAACTCGTACCCTCGACCGCTAAGCAGTATTAAACCATTCCATGTACAGACTGACAATCTATCAAATTTTTGTAATAGTTTTTCAACTTTATCGTTAAAGAATTAGAGTTCAAGGTTTATTGGGAAAGTTTGACAGTTTCGGGTAGCTTGATGTGCTGGCGTCTGTACCTATTATGTCATTTCTAAATCTTTCGATGTTATTTCATCATCATCATCATTTCAGCCGAAAGACGTCCACTGCTGGACATAGGCCTCCCGGGACCAAGTGACGCCACATTGACCGGTTCAGTGCGATGTTATTTATTTATATATTTTCTTATACAGGGAGTTACAGGGCTTATCATTGAGAGGGAGCTTACATTATTGATTTGATTGCTTCATTTACCATGTCCAAATCAGTTATTTGTAGTAAAACATCTATGGAAGTAGGTAAACTTAAACCAACTCATTTAAGTACAGCTGTCGAAAACTTCAGTACTCCGTGAAGAGTAAGATTTCAGAACGAGTAACGACATAGGTATTTACATAAAGTTTACAAAGCAAAGTGTTGTAGGATTGCATTGTAAAAAGACACAAAGTAAACCTTCATGAATATTGTTCCAGAACATTCTTCAAAATAAATAAGCAGCACATCCACATCATGCCTGTTATTTCTTGAAGGGTTAGGCAGAAAAACCATGGTACGTCTAAGTACATTATGCCAATTATGCGTAAGTCCCCTAAAGAATGTCTGTATCCATATCTGTTTATATCCCTTAATATTGCATAAATAAAAAAAGAAATTCAAGACCCAGTTTCTAGCAATTAACTTTTAGATAAGGGAAGAGAATAAACAATTTCAGCTGCAACCAATTGAATATTTAAACATGCCTGAAAACATTCCACTTTGACCTTTCGGTTTTTTTTTAAATCTGGAAAGAAGAAAACTTTTTATTTTTAGTTTAAATTTTTAGTGACATTTACTTACAAATTTGAAACAGGATTTGCTCAAATAGTAATTTCTCATTGAATAAAAATCACGTGTCACAATGTTCCTAAAGGTACGCTTATCTCCGAAACTGTACACAATCGATTTTAATTAAACTTTGTAAATGTGTATGGGCTGGTTCCAGCTTGAAACATAAGACAGTTTTGGATTCATAGGTTTCGCTCTTGTTATTTAATTTTACCCGGGCAAAACCAGGGTAGCTCATGCACCAATAACAAAATCTTTAACAGATGCAGCAGTCAGCCAGTCTAAAGTTCTGTTTTATTCATTTTATATGATAGTCATTTATTTATGGAATTTTTATTAAATGGATTTTGAATAGTTCTTGGTAGATATGAATTGTAACTTGTACAAATTTTATTTTTTTATTTTATTTACATGTAATAAATTTTGCGATTTTGCCTCTATTGCTTCGAAAGGAGTTCTAAAACTGAACTCGGATTCGCGTTGCGCGCGCGAGACCTCTTTTCAATGCCTAATTTACCCATTGTTGTTGCACTTAACACAATTTGCAATTCGTTAATAACTTTAGTCAAAAAAACCTTGTAAACGTGCGCGAATTCTACGACTGGCTCTCAAGTTTACTAGACTGGGCCCTTAGTTGAATAAACATAACGTGACACCAGATATCCCGAAGGAATTGGTTCAGGTAAACGGAAACCCAGAGTCCAGGCTGTTACTGAGAAATTCCAGTCGGCAACCGAAAATACCGACTCGGTAATTGATTGAAACCAGGATTTCATGCTCAATAATAGTACATACTTGCGCCCACTAGACCTGTGGGTCTAGTAGGTGTAGTAGTTCCCAAATTTTATAAATTGTTAATTTCATTATAAGGATCTCTATCCTTATTTTATATTACATTCCAAAATTCATTAATTCCGCCGTTGCTAAAGTATACCGGCGTAAATAATTCAACGTTTGCAAAGGAATTTAATTCGGGCCAGCACAAGTGAACTCGACTAGGTAAATCGAACAAGTTGACAATAACTTTTAGTCGTAGTATCGATCCAAAATCGTTTTCCAATAATGACGCTGTCTATCATGTGGACAAATTGACCGATCTGTCAGTCTCCACGCTCTCTCGGCAGATGAATATAAGTACCTATATATTTAACGTGTATAATTATGTAATTGTGGTGCAGCAGTGATAACCTAGTGGCCGTCGATTTCGATGTCATTGTTCTCAACTTCGAACTCAAGACACGCTCCGCTGAATTTTCAGATTCATGTGGGTATTGTATAATTATCACATGCTTCGGTGAAGGAAAATATCTTGAGGAATCCAGCATGTCTGAGAGATATTACTCAACAGCATGTAAAACCAAGTCTGAGACCCATAGGCATCATGAAAAACTCTGACAACAGGTTAAGTTGACGTAACTACAAGATAAAGAAAGAACAACATTTTATCTCTAACACCAGGAAAATATTAAACCTATTCAAAATACTCCTGCCACTGATAATAATCCAAGGATAAAAGGTAAAAATATTTATTTTTCTCATGGGAATAATCTAGAGGATTCAGAGCGCGTACCAGATAATTTACGAGTGCCTTACCTCCGTTGGCTACCTACTGAAATTTGTAAACTTCGCTCAGAAACAATTTGTTTCAAAAACCCAATTTATAAGGTCTATATTTACAAACAACAATTGGGAAGCCCGAAGGTAAAAATTTACAGAAAAAATAAAAAAAATACCGATCACTGTGAAGTGTGATCTGAATTCGTAACGCAAACTTTGCTGTTTACGGACAACTGTTGTATTGGCTTTGAATCAATATTATGAGGTTTTGCCTTTGTACAACATAAAATAAGTTAAATCTAACTACTCAACTATCTAACTTGAATGGTTGTATCGAAATCTATCTTCAATATCAAAAATTAGAAACCAAAACACCATTATAGTTCACCATTTCAGAAATAAAAATGTCTTGCATAAACGGTCATAAAAACTTAAGTTGTTATGATGCAATCGTCACAATAAGATCGGTCAATTTATTAGAGGAATCGTAAAATTGGTCCAAATACTTGAGGAATGTTGTCATCACTTCCAGCAAAGCAGCCTTTACAATACTTCAAGATTCAGTCTTTTTTACTGCAAGAATTGCCTGTACATCATGTGTAAAATTGAGGCATCAATAGGCAGTTATCAAACAGCGATCTCCAGCCTACCAAAAAAAAGCCGTAAATAATAATCAGCATCGCAAAATAAAAAAGCCCGTTACAAAAAAATAGCAATCGTAAAAAAATCTATTTACTAAAAAGAGATCTCATTTCAGCTCCGAAATTGTTTTTATATTGGACGTTTTAATATAACAGAAACTCTGATTACACGCGAACAACGTCTAACCTACTCTTGTTATAATCTCACTGAAAAATGAGACAGGTAAATCAGAAATACGCACCTATAGGCTAGTCTAAGTATTTCAGAGCTACCTGAAAAGATAAATGTGAGACGTTCGTGATTTTATAAGCAAAAGAAAAAGGTTTATCCATCCACTTCAGTAATGCGGTCGTAGGAAACTTGTGAGTTTTGTAAAAGTTTCGTAAGTCTCCCTCACCCTGAACTCTGTTGAAGCACTAAGTTCAACAGAATCGTCGGACGCGTTCTTGTAAGCGCAATTCAATGAATAGGCTCTTTGTGTCAGCCTTATTGTGTATCCTCTCTTGAATGGAGAGTCTCCACAGAGCTGCGAACCTCTTTACATAAGACCAAAATGAATACTATACATCCCACGTTTTAACACACCTACAGCTATTGTCATCTTATGTAAACTAGATAAAAAACAGGTACAGTACGTGATAAACCCTTTTATTACATTTTTGATAGGGGAATAAGTAGGAACCGAAGTGAGATTGTATTGTGATAACCTTTTGTCGTGTAAAGAAGACATAGAGACGCAAGTGAACAACTCGGAAAAGCCAGGGTAATCCTGTCTTAGGAAGCCGCTTCGGCCGACCGGGTGCGGATACGTTAACTCCTTACATGCTATGAGTGACTGTACTTACCTGAAAAAAGTTGGCAGAACAGAAATAGTCGCTTTGTTTATTGTTTTCATCTTATTTAATGCCCGAAAATCGGTAGGAAGTTCCAAACTTCCTACGCATTTTCAGGCAAAATTACAGAATAAGTAGAATGTATTTGTAAGGCAATTACCGTAATTGTATTCTCTTCTTTGTCTTCCTGTTCTTATCTCATGTTACTTGGGGTCGGGGCAGCAGTTATTTTTAATAATGGAATTATTATTAGAAGCAAGTGTGGTGTCAAAACATAACGGTATCAATCAAATATTTTATTTCCATAACTGCAAGTATATCTAACAAAGTTCAGTAATTTGCTTTTCAAGAATTGGTTACGTTAGACATCTCATTTCGTTTTATTGAGATTCTCCAAATGTTTACCCAATCTTGTTATACCCCTTTTATATATTTATTACTTCGAAATTAAATAATGTTCAGCTCATGGATACTGAAATTTCATCTCCTTTGTGTTTTGGTGTTGGGTTCAACAGTCATGTTGAACCCAACCAATATACACCTACATTTATATGTATATTTGATACATTAATTAGGCCCACGCCTACCAGCACAAAGTTACCTAAATAACATTTTTAGACTGTCGGATGCTAAAATGGTAAAAGGTTATCGAGGCCGACAGTAATTTTGCTCTACAATTGATCAAAATTGCCCGATCGACACAAATAACAAAGGTGCTCATTGGACCAGCAGAAATTTATTGTTCTCTATTCAAAATTTCAGGAGAACCTAAAACAAAATTTTGTAGCGCGTTCGAGTGGAAATATGAAAGACCTTACAAGCTGATCCAGTTTTACATATAGTTCTAAACATGACGTTTGTCGATGGAACTTCCCATTAACTTACAAAACGTACTGCTTACAAAGAGTAAAAAAAAAGTCTTTATGGCTAAGTGTTGTAAGAAACTATTATGCATACATGCTTTTAGCTAGACCGACCGGTTAAGGCTGAGCGATGTCTGTCCGTGAATATAAGATGGTTATATTTTTAATATAGTTATATTTTTATATACCTATAGTTTTTTGTTTTGTTTTATTTTTGTTGGTAATGCGGTTCTTTTATCATAGGTTTTTAAACCGTACGAATTTTCGTTTTACCATGGAACATCATCAGCCTTGTTACTTCTCAAATACAATAAAACAAGTCGGACGATGTTAGTGCTCATGACTATACTTATCGGTTTTGCAAATTCGACGTTTCCGAGAGTTTCTCGAATTATTTTACCTTTACTATTTGATGACGATACAGAAGCGGTAAATGGTTAAATTTCAATTATTGTTTAGCGCTGGTTCCGCTAAAGTCGCTTTACTACAAATTCTATATGTCGGCTAAAGCTGTGGTAGAGGTGATACGATAGAATTTAGATTGAAGTATTTTCAAGTATGTATCTACGTGTAATACTTGCATAACGTATGATATGGTATGTTTGTGTGTGAAATGCTCTTTATAGCACTGTTTTTTTAAGGATAAGAATAAAGAAGTAGGTTTCTACCTACCAACATTGTCACATTACCTACTTAGTAGAAGTTCGTGTGCGAAGGCTTTTATCAATTTACAGGTATGCTCTGCTTCAAATATGGTGTCATTTAGGTTCCCTATAAAGTTGTTCCCAACATAAATTGGGTCCAATCCTTCTTTGAATATGAAAGGGATCTAGCGTCATCTATTACCATTCCAATTTTGGATATTCGCTACCGTGAAAATTTTATTCATGTGTTTATGTATTGCATATTTTAATAAAAGATGAATACGCAAATTATAAAGTCAATTCATGAATTGTGTGCTCAGTTTACAGATTGTTATAACATTAATTTAATTTAATTTATAGTGCACCGTTTTTAGTAACCTTTCAGTGAAAAAGAGAGTTTTATCTCGATGTGAAATATTCGCAAACGTACCCATTTTTATTACGGAACATAATTTGAGTTGATTGTAATAACGTGTGAGTGCACGATTTAACATATTGCCCATGTAACCAAAAGAGCTCTGCATGAAATATCAAAACTTATTGAAAGCATGCCATGAAAAATATTGGTACCAATATTTTTACTTTAAAATTCAGGATGCTTCCATTGAATGAAATATATTTTCAACGACAGACACATTTCGTTGATATATAGTATTTCCATTCCGATTGGTTGGACGATTTATATTCAGCATTTTAAACTTCGGTATTATCCATTAGTACCACTGAATACCAGGCCCCTCAGAAAGTATTGCCATAAAAAGTTTTTATATATGGGAGACTGGCCAGTTATTATGTTTTTCGAAAATATGATTATTTATAAGTAAAAATAAGTAAGTTCCAATTTCAAAATTTCCCTCCACATTTTTTGCGAGTTAATTCAAAGTATTGTGTCTCACTGAAATATGGATCTGCGCCGGGAACATTTTAGAGCTATGATTTTATACGATTTCAAGTGTCGCCTGAAACCGGATGAATCGTACGATAGACTTCAAATGGCATTCATGGATGAAGGCCCTTCCAAGGCAACCGTGTATCGTTGGTATAACGAATTCAAGCGCGGTCGACCAACTTTGGGGGATGACGAAAGAAGCGGTCGCCCTTTGACGGCTGTTACCGAAGAAAACGTGCTAGCAGTGAAAAATTTAATCCAAGACAATAGGCGAATTACATATCAGGAGATTCAACACATATTGAAGATTGGATCGGGAAGCGTTCACGAGATTCTACACAGCCATCTTCGCGTGAGGAGGATAGTATCACGCTGGGTGCCGCACAACCTCACCGATGCTCAGAAGCAGGCCCGGGTGGAATGGTGCCGTGATATGCTTAACAAATTTGAAGCAGGCTCGTCTCGGCGTGTTTACGACATCGTTACAGGTGATGAGTCCTGGATTTATCAATACGACCCAGAAACCAAGCGCCAGTCGACTGTTTGGGTGTTTCAAAATGAGCCAACGCCTACCAAAGTGAAGCGATCTAGAAGCGGGGGTAAGATTTTGATCGCTAGCTTTTTTAATTTGACTGGCCACTTGGTATCAATTCCCTTACGGGATCAAAGAAGCATTAATGCCGAATGGTATACTTCCAAATGTTTGCCAGAAGTTTTCTCTGTTATAAGCAACAAGCGACCAAACACAGGGCTCCGCGGGCTACTGCTCCACCACGACAATGCACCTGCGCACACCGCACTCAAAACGAGGGACTTCCTGGACAGCACGCCAGTCAAACTCCTGGGTCACCCTCCTTACAGCCCTGATCTAGCACCGTGTGACTTCTTTTTATTCCCAAAAATAAAAAATCAGCTCAAAGGGATACAATTTTCGTCGCCGGAAGATGCGCTGGCTGGGTTCGAGCAGGCTGTAAACGAGGTGTCTGCGGCGGACTGGAAAAAGTGTTTTGAAAACTGGTTTAGGCGCATGAATCTTTGTATAGAGGCTGGTGGAAAGTACTTTGAAAAGATTTAATAAAAATATATGTACGTATAGAACAATTTTTTTTAGTTTCGCAAAACTTTCTGAGTGTCCCACGTATTTAACACCTTTTCGAGGGCGGTCCAGTGTCCATCAGTTTCTATCAATAGCTGGAACCCAGCCATCATTAAGTTTTTAACGTTGCTGTCATCACACCGCGCGCGAAATTTTATAAAATTACTAGCTGCTGCTACCCGCGACTTTGTTCGCGTGGAAGTTTTGATGGGTTTTAGGGGTATGAAAAATAGATGTTGGCCGATTCTCAGACTTACCTTACTTACTTAGTTGGTCACAGTTCTAACCTAACCTAACCTATGGATATCTTTCCAGGTACACACCGCAATAAATAAAAAAGTAAAAGTTAAGCAAAATCAATGTTTATAATACAGATTATTATGAATAAAAAGAAATCTGAACAAAAAAGATATGACTTTGAATAATAGTGTAAAAGATGGTTATGTTGAGAAAATATAGGAAAACAAATAAAAGTATAATAGATGTTTATTGCTACTGACATTATGAAGTTGAATGCTTCGGAATTATGAAAATTAGAGACAGAGTAGTTAAGAATTGCGATTGTTAGGATGAAAAATGTTAGGAAGCACATTTTCGGAGTTGAAAATTTAGGTGAACTTTGGCGCACCCTTTAAAAGCGCATTGAATAATTATCTTTTAACGCCATTACCTAAAATTCGTGCTTAAAATATAATTACTACTTACAGTGTTATTCTCAGTGCATAATAAATTGGCTTTTCATGAAACAGGCTTAAAGGCTTCTTCATAATCATTTCAGGCACATCAAGATTTTAAGTTAAAAGCGGAATACTAAGTACCTACCTACCACATAAGAGCGTGGGTTAATTAATTTTCTTTAAAAGCCAATCGGGCTGCAGTGAATTTAAACATATTATTATGTTCGTAGACCTGTACGTATGTTTTCCCACTTATATATTTTTCTTTTGTTTTTTAATAGATTAATTGCCAAGGTATAAAATTATAATTCTATGGTTTACTGGAAAGATCTGTCGTAAGATTGAAATTAAGTTATTTTTACTGACCACTAACTTATTTTAAACTACAGTGAGTCGCTCTCAAAACTTTCGTGTAAAAG
This sequence comes from Cerastis rubricosa, assembly GCA_949152445.1. Lineage (NCBI taxonomy): Eukaryota > Metazoa > Arthropoda > Insecta > Lepidoptera > Noctuidae > Cerastis > Cerastis rubricosa. The sequence goes on along the minus strand of OX424523.1, from coordinate 16,298,731 downwards.
TGCTTGAAAGCTTCAGCAACATTTCAAAGTGTTCTTTACTGTAAGCGTTACTTATATCAAGTTAGCAAGCTTATCTTGATATCCATAACTCTTTAAGATATTATAATGTTCTACAAATAATAATAGTCATAACTAGAAAATAGTTAATTTTTAAGTATATTAAGATAAAGCTTAGTTTCCTGTTGATTATTGTGGGTTACATTTTAGACATATGAGTGAAAGGGTGAGTTTGTCATTCCCTTTAGAAAAAGGTATCTACGACTAGATAAAAAAAATACATTTATTAACCGTGAATTTCAGCACTCGGTATCCTACAAAAAAAATAATCCAATTACGTTCTTTTTCTTTTGATTTGAATCAGAAGCAGTGTGTTGAGACCTGGGAGTCATAGAATCAGATTCAGCTTGTTATCTTCCAGTATCTATTTGCTGCAATGCGCTTCAGTGGCCGGATTGTAACGATACCCTGTTCTGTCTCACAATACACCAAAGCTTTCTGCGAACGATGATAGCTAACTACTTGATAGAACTTATTTATTTAATGGATAATTGTTTTGCTTTTCTTTTACATTTGTTGTGTTTAATAATATATTTATTTGTATTATTATTGCAACTTGTAATGGAAGTAAGTAAAAAAAAAACTTGAGGTTTAACATTGCTGCAATTGAAGACTTTTTCTTCTTATTAATCTAGTGGCTTCTATTACTTCTCAATTAATTATGTCGTGTCAATGTTTGACAAAACTGTGACTGCAAAGTGTTTTGTTTTGGATTCAAGTTTTTTGCCATTATGTTCGGAGTAAAGAATTTGTTTGTCGTTGTATATAGGTCTTGTTAAATGCTCGTCTGTTGCGTGACCACAAAAGTAATACAAAATAGTTAGATTCACGGAGTAACTTTGCGTTGTAACTTCTCTGGCATCCTAAGGTTTCCTTTAACTTAATTACTTTTTCTATTTATTAAACAAAACTAAAATACAGCCACAAATTGGCACTTTAAATAAGTTTTGATATAATGTTCACTCAAATTAGATTGTTTAACTTTAGTAGATAATACCCAAAACAAAATATCAAAGCACACTCGATAGAATCGTGTGAAATCAGTACGCCTACCCAAAAAGGTAGGTACTATTAAATATTCGCTGGTGACTACTATGTTTTCGTTGGCATTTCACCTCTATTTCTCATTCCTGCTCTAACCGCAAAGTAATCTGTTACGTTCGCGTCAATCCCGCGATCCATTTCGCCCACGTTCTCACTATCTGTTAAACTGCTTTAAATGTGCAGTTTGTCTTACCTTAGCTTGGAAAGTGATGCCATAGGTGAAGGCTTCGTCGGGATGCAAGGGGATCCTGGTATCGTACTCATCGTTCGGCACTAGGTTGTACTGCTTTGAGGAAGGCATCTTTCTACCCCACTTTAAGATCTTCATCGGCACACGCTTCCAGGTCCTGGCCTTGAGTACCACTCGGAAGTAACGGGTCTTGTAGCCTCTCCTAAACATTTAGGAGGTTTAATGCGCCGCCACCATTGTAAACTGTGCCCGAACGAGAATGAAGACGCGTCACCTGAAACAAAAGATACGTGGTTAAAGCAAAACATAAATCATTAAAAATATCCATCATTCATCTGCACATTCGTAGTTTGTGTCAAAATCATTAAGAGCTGCAGCACATCCTGTCTAATTATTATAATGATACAAGAAACGCCGACGTCACAAGTGATTACTAACAACAACTACTAACAAAATCAACTGCGGAATCACGTTGACATAACAGTAACCCACGTACTACTAATCGCTTTGTGTTTTTCACAAAGCTACTACCACTAATGGGCACTATTAGGGTCAACGATGTGGACGAGGCTCCAGCGAGCCAATCAATGCTTACTGACGACTGGGAGCACTTCTCCAATTCTGCCCCTCGGCAAACTTCAAGTTGCGTCAGTAAACTCCACACTCCACACGATCCCGTCTGGCTTAATGGACACAAACGCACAATATATACACGAATAATCCGCCATTGATGTAGAGAGAGAATGGAATGTTACCACCGGAACCAACCTGGATTCCAACAAATCAACGGCAGCGCCCGCTAGTAGTAAGTAGTATAGTAGTAGTAGTATTTGCGTAGTAGTAGTAGTGGTAGTATTTGTGTTGTATATGTGTGAAAGGCTAACGAAGTGTAACGACATAGTTCGCTAATTATGATTAGGGCTCGCTCTCGTGGATAAACACAGCTTAGTCACCTGAACGGGTCTCATTGTGCTGCAGGGGTTCCAGCCCTTTACTGCACAAATAGAATGATAGACCATTTTGAAAATCCTTCAAATCTTTTTGTAGGATTTTTCACCAACAGTTTTAAAATTATCCATTGCAGTATTGGCAGTACCAAAAATCACAAAAATATAATGAACCTAAATTTTTTGTAAAACTAAAATGCAGCAGGTGACTGAAAATGTTAATCGAAATTTCACTTCTAGAAAAGTTTTTAAAACTTCAGAGTTGTTTTTCAATTAGAAAGTGTTAACCTGTCTTATCAAGAACGACGCGGCGACGTTATTGATACTTAATAAAAAAACTTTTTTAAATTTTCATAACTTTTTATTGAATTAGTTCAAATCTCTATTGGGTAAATAATGTTAATATTATATTAAATATTCCGTCCATCAATCCAAACCGAGAGGTTTTGGGATCAGTTTATAATTCGCTTTGGCCTAACTTGTGGACAGAGTGAAAACATATTTATAATTCAGTGGTTTGAATAATATTAACCCGTCACAAAATCTAAAGTTTAACTAGCACCAGTTAACTAGATTAATTAGTTGTGATTACACGGGATATCTGTTTAGTTAACAATTCTGGGATAAGTAATATGTGATAGGTAATTCCGCGATTAGGAAGCTTCAACATCGTATTAGTTACTAAAACTCACTCTGCAAGTCGGTTCTAACGTGTCTTGTACATGGAAAAAAAGAAAAATGCTAACCATGCGGTGTCATCCAAACTAAACATGTATGCAAAATTTCAGCTCAATCGGAAACTCTATGATCTTTTTTTTTTACTCAGTTAGTAAAGGTGAAGCCAATAAAAGCTTGTTAAAATCACTGTCCGTGTCTACCGTAACTGAAGGCCAAACACCCCAAAAACCAGCCCCAAACCACTAAACTTTCTCAGTGTTCCTAATAATTGTAAATTACATCTATAACAGCGAAAGATAGCTCCTTAACTGTGCCATCCGCGCGTCAATAAATTGAAGTTGTTACCAAGCTAAGTGTCGAACATTTAACCAACCGGGACGATCGGGAAGTAACAGCCAGCGTCTTAATTATGGCACAGAATAATAATCAGTTTAGCTTCGGATTGCTATTTGTAAATTGAGTCCCGACTATCAAAAGTGTCAATACAAATCAGATACATTTATTGAATTGATTGGGTATTATTTCAAATGTTTTGAAAGATTAAGTACATCCTATCTGTTTCGCCATCGCTTTGCACGAGTGAACCGAGATACCGAAAGTCAGAGCAGACAGGAAGAAACGCGCCGTCTAGCGCCATGACTCCAGGAGTAAAAGCTGAAAACCAATAATTTTGTTTGTTACCCGTATTTTTCTTAAAAATGTGGCTATAGTGAAGACTTGTGACGAATTTACACATATTTTTAATGCATGTAGTGAATTTAATTTCAATGTATGAAGTTTACAAAAATGTGACGAGTATACTTTGTGACGAATGTACAACAACCCCTTCGAATTTAACCGTGCCTCGTGGTCCCGTAGTCAGTGGCCCGAAAGTCCGACAACCAGTCTTACCAAGGGATATCGTATTACCAAGTACTAACTGGGTTGTGAAGGTCAGATAGGCAGTCGCTCCATGTAAAATACTGGTATTCAGCTGCATCAGGTTAGACTGGCAGCCGACCCCAATCAAGTTGGGAAAAGGCGGTTTGAATAATGGCTAGGCAGATGATGACTACTTACCTTCGAATTTATGTGTAGACATTAAGTGTCTTAGATTAAATCTAGGATTAGGAAAATCGTTGGGACTGTGGTTTAAAAAGCAATAAACTGTAATTAAGGTTTGGAAAAAATAGTCGTGTTACAGAGTGAAGAACCAATACGCTTGATTGCACTTTCCTGAAAATACAAAAAGCTTTTGAAGTGTATGCTCTTACTTAGTTTCAAACTAAGACGTGGTGGTGAAGGAAGACATCGTAGGAATAGAAAACTTACCTTCTCACATAAGCACATCTAAGTATAGCTACTTCTACCAACTTCTCCACATTGCATATTTTCCAACTTCGTAGGTATTGTCGGTATTTCCATCAAACAACACCCACTCAATTTCAAAACACAATTTTAGTTTTCATGAACTTGTTTGTTTTCAAGGAAACTTGAAAGAGTTTTTATTTCTATGATCGTATTTATAACGTTATTAGTATTTAATAAAAGAGAAATGTCTTGTTTGACTAATGGTCGAAAGGGCAACTGCTGAGCGTGAGCTCCTGGATTCCATTCCCGGGTCGGGCAAGTGTTATTGGGTTTTTCCATCGGGAATTTCTCAGTAGCAGCCACTGAGTCTGGGTGTGTGTCCAGTTCAAGGCAATAGGTTCGCCCTCTAATCATTCATCATAATTTCAGCCCAAAAGACGTCCACTGCTGGACATAGGCCTCCCCCAAGTGTCGCCACATTGACATTTTGGAGGGGTTTTGCCATAATCGTCACGCTTGGCAAGCGGGCTGGCGATCGCAGTACGCTTGTTACAAAAGCACAGAGAACGCTGCTGCCCATTCTCTGGTAAATCCCTTAGTCACCTCTTACGACACCCACGGGAAGATGGTAACTGGTTCGCCCCATTACATGCTAAACATAACTGGCGAAATGTGGGTGTACTATTAGCTACACCTCTGCCTAACCCTTTGCGGATTACAGGTGTGATGTTCATAGTCATAGGTTTTTAACATATTGTATACGATAGTACATTATCGGTACAGTACAAAAACAATTAATTTAATAAAGCATTTCCTTGGTGCCAATCTTCCGATATGGATTGAAGGAGTACCTCTGGTACTTTGAGTACAAAAATCGGGTCGGTGATCGCTACAAAAGTTTTAGTTTTAGTTGGTGAAATCAAAATTGGAATACTCTCACTTATTGAACTGAGTTCCGCTCGAAGTGATCGCGTTCATATTCATCGACAATGTTCTTTTATTTTTTGTTAATATAGCAGTTAGTTATTCAACTTAAATCATCATAATTCATCCAAAGAATCGATGGATGGACTGTGTCAAGAATGATACGGCAAGAAAGGGGGTATCTAATGAGATGACTATGGGGGTATGTAATAGAGAAATATGGAAGAAGAAGACATGATGCGCCGACCCCAAATAAATTGGGATAAGGGCAAGAGAATGATGATGATCATAATATCTTAATTTTAGTTATAAGCAATATATCTTCAAATTGTATGATTTATTATTAATATTCTAGAATTGTATGTGGTTATTACTATGGTGAATGTTGCGTATACCTATAATAGGTATAGGTACATACCAGCGCTTTTATATTAATTTTATTGTTTCCTGTAATTCATAGTATGTATTGCTGTTGGTGCACCTAATAAATAAACTTTACACCTACTGCTTTCCTACCTGTAAATACTTAGTTGTATAATAATTTACTATTTTAAATTATTTTCCTTATTATTTTCCTCAGTACAAATAATAACAAAGGTAGCATATCGATAAACTAGACTCACTGTAAATCAGTTGAGCCCGTCGTTAGTGAGACCGAGCGGAAGTTTATTTTAGAGAAATATGAAAGGTATTGTTGCCTATAGAAAATAACTACATCGCTGTCGAATATATTCTCATTATTTTTGCAAGATAGTCTAAGAGTAGCGTCACTTGGAATTTATTTTCATTTGTATTACCTACAAAGTTGTGTTAGTTTCGTTTTTCTGATAATCTAATTTAGGTAGCTGACTACTCGGAGATGGTGTAATTTTTCGAAAGTTTTGTGAATGGCTAGTTGGTCAAAGATTTATTTAATATTTTGTATTTGTACGAAATTTTAATTCTTATTTAAATGGTACAATACTTTTAGAAATTCACGAACCCGTTAAGATATAACAAGTAATATCTCAAAGAAAGATCGAAGTTATTTTAAGATAGTAGTCTTAAAATAACTTATTTAGGTACAGATATTTAATGCCACATACATTTTAGGCAGAAGAGGTAAAATTACCTCTTCTGCCTAGAGCCTTAGCACTTTAGAGCTTTTATCCTTTTAAATATGTACATTTATCTAAGACATTATTCTCTAGGAGGCTTATTTATAAAGCACGAATAAAGGTAAACAATATCTAAAGTTTGATTCTTCCTATCGCCTGATTTCCAAATCATGCAGACAGAATTATACAAAAGTAAACATTTCCATTATTTATTCTTAACCACGACCTTACTCTAATTCTAACAGTGCCCGTAAAAGTTTGTTAAGATAAACTAAACTAAGGGTCTTCTCACACTACACCGCTCGTCATATATTGGCAATGTGCCGCGCGGAGAGGCGGTGAGCACCGCTCGTCCGCGCGATCATGCGGTGGACATGATTCACAGTCAAAACAAAAGTAACCGATCCGAACACACGGGCTATCGTCCAATGAATAGAAAAGTAACGGTATCGTGCTACGAAAGACCAACAAAAACATTTCATATTTTCAGTACATATTTTGTTGGAAACTCCCTACAACACGAAACACATGTTGATATTTCCCACAAAATAAATATTTCGTGTTAGGTCATTTTTATTCGCAGGGTGCAATGTGTTAGGCATCAACGGATTTCATACAATGGTTTGTATGAAATCCGTCAAAATGAGTTTGCGAACTGAGATCCGTCACATCGCCCGACCGCGCGCACCATCGGTGTCGTGTGATAACCGCATAACTGTAAATTTATTAATTTCTTCGTACAAGAGCGTCGTGTGCCTCTCCAACCAAGTGCAGCTAACAATTTTTAATCCAAAAAAGTACCACAAGAGGCCAAAGTTTCATTTGTAATTTGTCTCCTTACCCTGAGCCGAGAAACTTCACTTTACTTGACTTCAAATACAACTTTAATTGCGCTTCTTAACGTGGGCTTATTGCGAAAACTTTACTTGGATGCAAGACTCACTTAAAACTACGTACATACATTATACAGTTGGGGTACTAACTTTTGTGGAGTAACTAACTATACAGATTTGTAAGTTTCATATACATACATAAATAATAATATTATGTGTGCAAACAACTTTGCGGAATAACTACACGGATTAGTAAATTTCATAAATAATGTCCATGCTAACTTTTGTTTAGTACTACGTATGTTTTGCAGTTATTAGCTACGCCACCCCTTTTAAAGGTATAAAGATATAAAGTGAAGGCAGAGTTAGTATATAGACCCGGAGAATGTCGCCCTTTTTTACATTTACTTTTTGCTGCCCATATGATAAATAAGAAAGATCAACAGCTTGTCTACGAATTCCGTACTGGTGTAATTTACAGAGCAGTGTGTTGTGGTCGACGCAGTCAAACTCTTTTGAGAGATCACAGAAAATGCCAATAGCGTCCTGGGACTTCTCCCAGGATTCCAGAATGTGACTGATGAGTTTTACTCCCGCGTCCGTTGTAGACCTACCCTTCGTGAAACCAAACTGCTGGCTTTCAAATCCTATTAGAGTTGAATTGGGACAACATCTGGTCCAGCATTATTTTTTCATATGTTTTACTCAATGCTGGAAGCACACATATTAGTATATAATTAAAGGGATCACTCTTACAACCCGATTTGAAAATTGGTACTACTTTACCATGTTTCATCAAGTCAGGAACGTTGCCGCTGTCCAAACTTTGATTGACATATGCCTGTTAGGACAGGAGCACGGTCGATAACTTTTCAACCTTATTAACATCAACGGTCGACATCTTTGCACCATTATGGTGCAAAGATGTCGACCGTCAATGAGTGCGGTAGTACATTCGTATCTCTTCAAGAACAGACCTCTTCTGAAAAGTAAGCCTAGTTTACTTAAAAAGAGCATCAATACAAGTGGCCCTCGCTTTGAAGAGTTTCGTTTCTTTACAAAAACTCCCTAGGGGGAAGAAGAGAGAGAACGAGGATTGACATAAGTTTTTGACTTTTTCATCATCTTTATCGTTGATAGGATATCTAAACGATATGAAAACGGCACGGCAAACACAATATTTTCTTAATTTTGTTGTAGCTTAAATATATATAGTGTTACTTAACGGAAAAATATTAAAATAAAATAATCACATTAAAAAATTATCCTCGCCCCACGTACTCTAACGAAGTGAACGTTAAGGGACGTTCCGTAAATGAAGTAGTAATTTTCTTGCCATTTTACCATAAACCGTTTAGTTTGTGTGATCGCAATAGTTCTTGTTATTACATAAACATACTAGCTGCCCGGACAGACTTCGTTCTGTCAAAAGTTAAAGCAATGCAGTTTTCCTACCTACCTACCCTACCCTACCCAACCCTACCTACCCTACCCTACCCAACCCTACCTACCCTACCCTACCCAACCCTACCTACCCTACCCTACCCAACCCTACCTACCTACTACCTACCTACCCTACCCTACCCTACCCAACCCAACCCTACCCTACCCAACCCTACCCTACCTACCCTACCCTACCTACCTACTACCTACTACCTACCTACCTACCCTACCGTACCATACCCTACCTACCCTACTTTACCCTACCTACCTACCCTACTCTACCCTACTCTACCCTACTCTACCCTACTCTACCCTACTCTACCCTACTCTACCCTACCCTACCCTACTCTACCCTACTCTACCCTACCCTACCCTACCCAACCCAAACCTACCCTACCCAACCCTACCCTATCCTACCCAACCCTACCTACCCTACCCTACCTACCTACTACCTACCTACCCTACCCTACCCTACCCTACCCAACCCAACCCTACCCTACCCAACCCAACCCTACCCTACCCAACCCTACCCTACCTACCCTACCTACCTACTACCTACCTACTACCTACTACCTACCTAAAAAAAAAAAAAAAAGTATCCTATGTCCTTCTCCTGGCTCTAAACTACCTCCCTGCCAATTTTCAGCTAAATCGGTTCAGCCGTTGTTGAGTTATAAGCGAAGTAACTAACACGACTTTCTTTTATATATTATTATATAGACTAGCTGCCCGGACAGACTTCGTTCTGTCAAAAGTTAAAGCAATGCAGTTTTCCTACCTACCTACCCTACCCTACCCAACCCTACCTACCCTACCCTACCCAACCCTACCTACCCTACCCTACCCAACCCTACCTACCCTACCCTACCCAACCCTACCTACCTACTACCTACCTACCCTACCCTACCCTACCCAACCCAACCCTACCCTACCCAACCCTACCCTACCTACCCTACCCTACCTACCTACTACCTACTACCTACCTACCTACCCTACCGTACCATACCCTACCTACCCTACTTTACCCTACCTACCTACCCTACTCTACCCTACTCTACCCTACTCTACCCTACTCTACCCTACCCTACCCTACTCTACCCTACTCTACCCTACCCTACCCTACCCAACCCAACCCTACCCTACCCAACCCTACCCTATCCTACCCAACCCTACCTACCCTACCCTACCTACCTACTACCTACCTACCCTACCCTACCCTACCCTACCCAACCCAACCCTACCCTACCCAACCCTACCCTACCTACCCTACCTACCTACTACCTACCTACTACCTACTACCTACCTAAAAAAAAAAAAAAAAGTATCCTATGTCCTTCTCCTGGCTCTAAACTACCTCCCTGCCAATTTTCAGCTAAATCGGTTCAGCCGTTCTTGAGTTATAAGCGAAGTAACTAACACGACTTTCTTTTATATATATAGATAACATAAACATATAACAGTGCCGCATTTTCGTGTTTGCATGTCAGACACTCCTTTAGGAACTCGGTTGGTTTAGCAGAATCAGCAAACATACAGAAGCACGTACAACTTTAATATTTTGAATTAAATTTACAGTATCGCACACAAAATTTCAACTCGACACTTTATATTATAGCCAGGGATTGGAAAAGTTTGAGTATATTTACCTAAAGTTCGAGGAAGGAAGTAACATAGAGTTGATAATACCTTGTCTAAAATCCCGAAATCATAAACATGACAATTAAAACTTAAATAAAAAAATACCTTAATTTAACAGTTTTAGTAGGGAACTCTAAAAACACGACATGTTTATTATTTCGGGATTTTAAACGAGGTATAATCAACTCTATTTCCTTCCTCGAACTTTAGATGAATATACTCTACATATTCCGGTCTCTGATTACAGCCGTAGAAACCCTAACTGAAACTATTTTAACGACTATACTACACTTCTTTTATTTCATACAATATAAACAATGTTTGTCGTTTAAATTGTTAGTAAAAGTAGTTGTTTTAAATAAATTGTTTTGATTAAGCGGCTTTAGGATATACTGGGTGGTATGGGTTCATTGCAAACTATTTCTGTGCTTGAAACGACTCGTGCATATACTGTATATAAATATTGGTAGGTATGGTATATGATTAGACTGGAAGCGAACCCCACATATATAAAAAAAGGCTAGGCTATCATTTTAGCTCTAATTATACATAAATAATATATTTTTACTCAACTGCGCGTCAGCTTAGAAAGAGTAAAGTTTTTGATATTGTAACAAAAGCCAATGAAAAAAAATGTTTGAAACCTGTAGATCAAACTTTCAAAAGCCTGTGAAAGAGTTTCTGGTAGGGTTTTTTGAAATGCACTATTCATTACACATGTCGTTGATGTCTTTTACGTGAAAAATTTGGTCACGTGTCGAATAAAAATTACCTAAAACAAAAACTCATTACTTCTACCCGTTTTAATAAACGCAAGACGACTCCTAAATTCGATGCATAAACAACTGAGCACTGTTCGATTTTTATCTTTAAACTCGGCGCTGAGAGTTGAAAATGCAACCTACTATACACTACATTTACGTTTGGATATCGCCTAGTACTAGTCATCACCTGCAATAGTGGACGATTAGTATGTTTTTTGTTGGTCCAGTAGACTAAAGCGTGAGTGCTCAGCATGAGGCTCTTGAGTACGATTCCCAAATCGGGCAACGTTTTATTTGGTCTTTCCATCAAGAATTTCTCAAGAGTAGCCACGGAGTACAGATTTTGGATCTGTATGGTGTCGGACGTAAAGAATAGCACCATCCCATATCTTCCCGTGGGTGTCGTAAGAGGCGACTAAGGGTCTTGCAAGAGAATGGGCAGCAGCGTTCTCTGTGCTTTTGTAACAACCGTACTGCGATCGCCAACCCGCCTGCCAAGCGTGGCGATTATGGCAAAACCCCCAAAAAATGGCAATGTGGCGACACTTGAGGGAGGCTTATGTCCAGCAGTGGACGTCTTTTGGGCTGAAATGATGAATGATGACAGATTTTGGCCCAGTTTTGATGGCAATCTCGCCCCTATTACGTAGGACTAAAACAAAACTCGCCATTAGTTAGCGTACTATTGCTCACACCTCTACCTAACCCTTCGGATTCGTGAGGAGTATATTTTTCTTTAGAACGGTAGTATAGCCTTGACCAAAAGTAACTGATGATGCGACTAGCAAAGCGCATGCGCAATCATTCGCATTCGATGATTATCTCAGAGCGCAGGTCAATTATAGGTGACTCACAGGCTCGGCAGGTGATGCAACTTCATACTTAAGTACTTACATACAAGATTCAAATCTCCAGGAAACAATGTATTTTAGTCCGGTCAAATTAGACATAAAATAGTGCTTAAATAACAAATACTCGAAACCTTGGGTACACCAGTAGAAATAAAGTGATAAAAGTCCCCATCGAACCCATGTGTGCTCTAAAAAAGTTATTTAAGGTCAAAGGTCAAAATTTTCGGATTTTCGGATTTTTTCTCGAAAACAGTAAGTTTTATCAAAAATTTAGCACAGACAAATTGTAGATCATAAATTATTTACAAAAATGGACTTATAGTTTGTTTTAAGAACCACCATTCCTTAGATATCGCGATTTCAAGGTCTCTACCAAAATTCAGCTTGATCCGAGTTTTTGATAATTGAAATGTCTATTTTGACCGGACTAATTTGTTGACGTTGTAGTAAACAGTTAATTGTCAAGCAAATTGACAACCAACTGAATTACATAATATAACGTCGCACGCCTCTAATCCCCAAAGGGTTTGGCAGGGTTGTAGCTTATAATCATAGATCGGAGTAGGTAGATTGATTTTTGGTACTTGTATCATAAATGCACACAGAAAAAATAACATGGATAAGCCATTTTTCCGCAAAGTAATTCCGGTATTTAAGGATTAAATTAAATATTGTTAATGTTGGTAGTTATATTATTACTACTCAATTCAAAAAAAGGAAGTTATCTAAAATAAAGGATTTTATTATTTATCTGTTGAATAATAAAAACAATCGAATTCCGATCGAAGCACTTTTTTTAACCTTTCTAAGGCCACATTTTTTTATAAATTGTTGCACTTTAATTTCAATTAAATCAACCAATTCCGGCGGAATGTCCATATTAATATATACGTTTCGGATCAATGACCCCAATTTAATCCAGTTACTCCGATCTATGCTTATAGTACACCTACATTTCGCCAGTTACGTTGAACTCCTGTGTAATAGGAGGCGACACTATCTTCACAACGGCTACAAATTCCGAACTCTCTGTCTCCTATTGAGAAATTCCTGATGTTTAACCTAATTACAATTTACCCGACCCGGGAATCGAACCCAGACCCTCATGCTCAACAGTCGCTGATGCGACCTCTAAACTAACAAGGGAGACTACAAAAATAAAAAGTCTGTATATTCAAATCACAACTCTTTGATAGTTTTAACTCTGTAAATTGAGGTGAAGGAAAACATCGTGAGGAAACGGGCATGTCCTAGAACTAAAAATTCGAAGACATGTGACATCTACCACGCCGCACCGGGCCCGCCTGGCGGATTACAGATCTCCCTCCCTTTCATAGAGAAGAGGCCTGTGTCCCAGCAGTGGGAACATTATAGGCTGATATTGATGAAATTGAGATGGTTAACAATTTTCTCAGATGTTAGTTTACCTCACATAACTTTTAAAGATAAACTAACAAGTACATTGCTTCCTGGAGATTTGTGTCTTACAGAATATTATATTATTATCTTGCGCCTGGATGTAATGAAAATACTTCCTAAAATAATTATGCTAGAAAACAATAACTTGTTGTTAGTTGTTTTGCAGCTATTTTTGCGATTTCGTGTAGGATAAAGTTACTTTTCGGTGAGGTCCAAAAGTTTCCGCTTAAGTTGAGGATTAATATCCAAGCAAAAATAGATTGAAATAAAGGGAGACTAAATTGTACAAAAATATTTTTTTTACTAGGGGCAAGAGAAAACTTTATTAATTTAGTGACATGATAGTTTTGTATCTGTGATTAATCTTATGTGCGTAGGCCGTAAACTTTAACGTTGTCAGTATTTGAACAGGCTTTTTTGAAGTTTAGATTTCGCCAAAACATTTCCACTATCGTAAGTGTATGATTATGATTTAAAACCTCTCTTGAGGGCGTTTACACCTTACGGCTTTTCATACAAACTTTAGAGTCCTTTATTTTCCGAAATGACTGAACCGATTTTAATGAAACTTCATACGCCTAGGCAGGATACATACAGGTCTAAAAAGTTCCTTTCATTAAAGCTCTTAAGAATATCGCAAATTAAATTAGAAAAATCATAGTTTACCAACTTTGAAGCCAACGAGGAATACATAGTAATACCCAAATTTTCAGTAACTTTCAAAATTACAGTCTCAACTGAGCCAGCAATTCCTTTTGCACTCCACGTTATAACATAAGGAAATAACCCACGATAATTCAATTTGAAAAGCTAATATTTTCTAGGGAAACCACTTTGGCAAACAGAACGTTGTTTTAGTGAAGATTGAGCATGTGATTGTATAACAAACTCTCCGAAGCCACATTTTTCTTCATTTTTGCTTCTAAAACTTTCGCACACCTTTTGCTAAATGAAAATGTACTATCTTTCTTTTAATGTTATAGCACCATGCTGAGATGGGGGCCTTTTGGACTTGTACAGAATCTGTTTAGTTTGTCTTATTTTTATTTTTTTTCTTATGCTTATTTTTTTTATAGCTTTCTTTATTTCTTTTTCTTCTGTGGTGTGTATCTACTCACTGCGGCTGAATCTAGAAAAGTTTAATTACCCTGCAGTTCCATAATTACGAATGAAGCTCACCAAGTCAAAGGGACTTTTGAAAATGCACCTTTTAAATCGGTCAATTATAGGATGAAAGTTTGTATGGAATAGCTACGGAAAAGCATCGAAAAACAAGGCTTGTTTCAAGTCAAATAACTATTCATTGGTATTTGAAATAAAATTACCCGGATGACCTGTCATTTGTTCCTATGCTTTGATTGATTAACAAGTCAACAACCCCTTTTACTAATTAAGGGTGTCTAGCGGGAAATTAAATAAAAAAGGAACGAATACAAATATACCTAAGATTTATTATAGTTTTAAATGTACTAAGGATCGCGAATTTTATTTAAAAATAATTTCATCCGAATGACGTCAAACTTCTCGCAAAAAACTCTTGTAAACGAACTCTTAAATTAGCAATGACGCGCGATCAAAGCGCTTGGAAGATGTCAGCAATTTAAAGTCGGATATTTCCTTAGAGGGCAGATATGGTGGGGGATACAGTACACTTTTAATTTAAGGTAACCCCACAAGAAAAAGTCGTTGTGGCCAGGGTGCTTGCTTATTAATTTCCCAGGGAAAATTACCCTTAGACATGGAGACTCTAGCAATGTGTGGAGTTGCCCCAATTTGCTGGAAATGAGTCCTATTGTTGTGACCGTGAAAAACTTGCAATTGCAGTACTAAAACTCATCCATTAGGCCGCAGTATACCGAGGATAAGACAGTTTCTCACTGATTTCCTTGGATTTCTAATGATTTGTTGTCGCACCTCTGCAACACGCTCTGGCGATGCTGCTGATGTGGACGGTTCTGGAGGCGGCCTATTGACCATTGTAGCGTACAACAAAAAGCAACTTACTACAAAAAGTACTACAGCGCCATCTATGACACGACGGAAGAACTAACATCAATTACTACTTACTACATCTCACAAGCAAAGTTTACATCGACTTAAGAGTATAAAAATATAGAAAAACCCGACTACAACT
The DNA here is from genome assembly GCA_949152445.1 of Cerastis rubricosa. Lineage (NCBI taxonomy): Eukaryota > Metazoa > Arthropoda > Insecta > Lepidoptera > Noctuidae > Cerastis > Cerastis rubricosa. Next base: position 16,283,422 of record OX424523.1, on the reverse strand, counting down.
GCCAAACACTCGCCGCCTGACCGCCGTCGCGAACGGACGTGCCGCTACCTGCTCGCATTTCCGCTCGCTATCAGTGTGCGTCATCGGTTCGTCACTTCCCAGTGTCGTGACGTCATCAGTAGTCTCTCGACTACACCCCCGAACAATTGCTGTCTTTCTATTAAGACAGCACTTGCTCATTTTACTTCGGATATTATTCCGACTTAACTTCCTTTGCCCCATCAGGGAAAAGTCCTCAGTTTCGAGGTTCTTGGTGGAAACCTTACGGTGCCAACGAAACCAAGAGGGTGGTGACCCAATCCTACCCGCCAAACCCCTTCAGGGCCCGGCACTCCATTGGCATCGGGAGCCAGAATCTTGGCCTTGGGGGCTACCCTAGTCAAGCCTGGTCTAGAAACACTAGTTAAATCTGACTTCGTTCACAGCAGTCACCTAGTGTCGGTTGGGAGTGTCTACCCCTTCGCACTAGAGGCCCCTTGGGGCGTAGGGCCCTGTCGCACAATAAGACTGGCGTCAGGTTCACAAGCTTAGGGCACACCAGTAGGTACTCACCTCCCTGTCATTGCACACCCGACAGAGAGGCCACACACCCCCGGGCCCACCCACCCGGGGAGTTAGGTTGTTAGGCTGTTAGGCGCGGAGCTTCACTCAATGTTTGCTAAATTTTAAATTTTAACCGACAAAATGTCGTCCTTAGACGAGAAGGAAAAAGCGCTGTTGCGTTTTTTCTTCCGCGTCTTCACGACCGACCCAAATTTTGAAAAGTATGGGTCGGAAATTGCTGCCATTCAGCAAACCAACGATACCGTCACTGACTTCAGTGACGCGCTCGACAGCCCCTTGTTACCGCCGCCTGCCGACAGAGGCTTACCGCCAGCCGTTGCCGCCGCGATTAAGGCTACTCCAAGACCCAAAGTTGTGAAACCCATTGTTTCACAAACAAAGGTCCAACCCGCACCTGCGTCCATTGTTCCCGCTTCTGGGAACATGGGCAAAAGCTCACCGCCAGCCGTCGCCGCCGCGATTCCGGCTAATCCCGAACCCATTGTTTCGCAAACAATGGATCAGTCCGCACCTGCGTCTATTGTTCCCATTTCGGAGAAAATGGACACAACCGTACCAATCTCCGACTCGGAATCGGTTATAGATTCCTGCTCTGCTTCCTCGTCCTCAGAAGACGACTACCAAGTCGTCGGAAAGGGCAAGAGGAAGAAGGGCAAAAACTCACAGACCGCCATGGCCAAAAAGTTAGTCGCGCTCCCTCTAATCCCCTCTCCCGAGGCGTCCCGTCCCACGTCCCCGGTCCCCGCACCAAAGGCCGCCGCTGCTCATACCAGCAGGCCAACAAGCCCTAAGGCTAACTCTTCAGCCGCTTCTTCAAAGAAGCTGAAGCCCCCTCCCCCGTTGTTCATTCAGGACAAAGGGAAATGGACAGATGTGTCCAAAATGTGTAATGAGCGCCGCATTCAATATACAAGCGCAAAAAGCACACAGCAGGGGATCAAAGTGGTGGTCCCTACGACAACCGACTTCAGGGAACTAACCCGTCAGTTAATCGGAAGGCGCATAGCCTTCCACACCTACTCTCTTCCAGAGGAGAAGCCCACCCGCGTGGTGATCAGGTGGATCCCGAAGGAAATCCCCACGGAGGACATCCTCAATGACCTCCTAGGCCAGGACATCCCGGTCGCAGCCGTCCACCGCCTTCATAAGGCGAGAGGCGGAGACCTTTACGATATGGTACTGGTCATCTGTGACCCAGTAGAAGGCCACCACCCGATCTTCAAAGTGAAGTCGGTTTGCTCCCTGTCAGGCATCTCAATAGAGAAGCTCTACCGCTCAAGCGTAGTCGGACAGTGTCATCGCTGCCAGATGTACGGTCACAGCCAAGCCAACTGCCATGCGCCACACAGATGCGTAAAGTGTCTAGGCGACCATGGCACGGCAGACTGCCCCCGTCCCAAAGACAAGTCGCTTTGCACGGAGCCACCGAGCTGTGTGCTTTGCGGCCAGTCGGGCCACACGGCCAACTACCGCGGCTGCTCAAAAGCCCCCAAAGGCTCCTCCTCTAACCTGGTGAAGCGTGCAAGCGCCCGCCAACAAAGAGAAAGCCCATCGGTGAGGCTACTCTCTGCCCAGATGCCGGAGAGACTCAGCCCTCAGAGGCCCTCTCCCTGGACCACGCTAAACCACCAGAAAGCCTTCCCGGCTCTCAGTAAAGCAAAGTCCAGCCCCATCCCCGGGCTATCAGATGCCCCTGTCCCCACTCCCGCGGCCCAGGCAAGCGCATCGGCGCCCGCTCGTCCCACGCCACCCGGCCCTGCGGCCGTGGACCCCTCTCATAACGTAATTTTAGAATCGCTAGCAGAGTTAGTCACCCCCGAAGCAGACCGCATGGCGGCTGATCTCAGGGCGGCTAACACTGGTGGCGCTAAACTTAAAATTATCCTCAAGTCCCTACTCAAGTTAGGCGACCTCCTCCGCAACCTTAACCTCGACTAACTCCAATGGATAATACGAGATTAACGTGCACCAAACCCCGATCCCTAAAATTAGGGTACTTTAATGCCAATGGCATTAGAGGCCAGCGTGATGAGATCGCCACCTTCCTCCGCGACCATCAAATTGATATCCTCCTCGTACAGGAGACCTTCCTCAAGCCCAGTCACCGCGATCCGAGAATTGCCAACTATCGCATAGTTCGCAACGATCGGTCACGTTGCCACAAGGGCGGGACTCTAATCTATTATAGAAAAGAACTGCATTGCATCCCCTTAGATCCCCCTCCCATGGAGTCTCTACTCGAGACCTCAGTGTGTCGACTAGGCATGACCGGCCATCAACCGATCACTATCGCCTCTGCGTACATCCCTCCCGGCGGCACGTCTGAGGAGCACACTTTGTTCACCAAAGACCTTGCCGTCCTCTTCGGCTTGAGCGACTCCGTTATCATAGCGGGCGACCTCAACGCCAAACACCCCGCCTGGAACAGCACGACGACCTCTGCCAGAGGACGTCACTTGTATAACCTGGGCGAGTCCCTCAACTTCGATCCCATCGCTCCTATGGAGCACACCCACTATCCCCACGACCCCGACCAACGTTCGGACGTTCTCGACATAGCGCTACTCAAGAATGTCAACCTTAAGTTGCATTCCATCGAGACTTTACATGAGCTTAACTCAGATCATCGACCAGTGCTCATGCACTTGGTTCCTCGCTCGGGTCCTTCTGACCCCAGCCAACCCCCGCCGACCCAAGTGATAACCGACTGGAGGAAAGTCAGCGAAAAGCTGAAATCCACCACGTCGCCTCACCTGGAGGCCATCCCCGACCACATAGTCTCAGTCGCAGACACGACGGCCGCCATCAACTCGTTTACAGAACACGTGCAATCCGTACTGAAGGACTGCTCACGGGAAGTCCCAGCAATGAGCGATCAACGCTGGATACTACCCGCTGACGTACGTGAACTGATAAACGAAAAGAACGCGGCCATCCGTGCCTACAGCAGCTTTCCCTGCGAGGCAAACAAAGCCCACATGCGTAATTTACAGCGTGCTGTAAAGGATCGCACCAGTGAGTTTCGTAATAATCAATGGGAAAAAACGCTAAGCGAACTCGAGCCTACCCACCTAGCCTTCTGGCAGCTGCAACGCAAGATGCGCTCCACCGAAGAGGCTTCGATGCCTCCCCTCACCCGACCCGATAAGAGCGTCGCATTCGACGACTCTGAGAAGGCCGAATGCCTAGCCGACAGCCTGGAGTCCCAGTGCTCCCCCAGCTCGCAACCAGTAGACAAGCGACATCTCGATGAGGTGAACGCATTCGTCGAACGTAGAGCCGCCCTGCCCCCCGAAGAAGACCCTGATGATCCTCTGCCTCCGGTCACAGCTGACGAAGTGCAAGACATCATTAACAAACTTCAACCGCGGAAAGCACCCGGCTGCGACGGAATCACCAATAGGGTGTTCAAACTCCTCCCCACTCAGCTCGTCGTGTTAATGGCGGCCATCTTCAATGGCGCCCTGAGCAACAACACGTTTCCCCAAATATGGAAAGAGGCCACTGTCATCGGTTTCGCCAAGCCAGGCAAACCCAAGTCTGAGCCTTCGAGCTACAGACCTATCAGTCTCCTGAATGCACTCGGTAAAATCTACGAGAGACTTATGTATAAGCGACTCAAAGACTTCGCCGAGGCTAAGAGTCTCATCCCCAACGAACAGTTCGGCTTCAGGACCGGACACTCTTGCATTCAACAGGCCCACCGCATCGTAGAACACTTGAGCGCTGGCTTCCAGCGTGGAGCGATGACGGGCGTGTTGTTTTTCGACATAGCAAAGGCATTCGACAAAGTCTGGCACAACGGCTTATTATATAAGCTGTACAAACTGGGAGTGCCGGACCGTCTCGTGCTCATCTTACGAGACTTTTTGTCGGATCGCACCTTCCGCTATCGCATCGGGAAGGCACTGTCTTCCCCCCACCCCATTAGAGCCGGAGTCCCTCAGGGCTCCCCGCTCTCTCCCCTTATCTTTACTCTGTTCACCAGTGACATCCCCAAGAGCAAGAAGGCACAGCTAGCCCTGTTTGCAGACGACACGGCCATCTATTACACTGGCTATAGTCACGACGCTATTTACAGCACCCTCCAAACCTCAGCCAACGTCTTAGGCGCTTGGTTCCGGAAATGGAGAATCGAGGTGAACCCCGACAAGAGTCAGGCAGTTCTTTTCATTAAACCGCGTAAAAATAAGCCACTCGCGCTCAGCCCGATCACTATGTACGGTAAGCCTATCCCTTGGGAGAAGCAAGCCAAGTACTTAGGAGTCTTACTTGACAACCACCTGTCTTTCGCGGCGCACATCAAAGCAGCTCGCGACCGAGCTGCCTTTGCTATGGGTAGGCTTCATTTCATGATCTCGGCAAAAAGCAAATTGTCACTCAAGTGCAAGTTGCGCCTTTATACCGCGGTGATCCGCCCCATTATGACGTACGCTTGCGTCGTGTACGCTCACACCAAGCCTAAGTACATCCATAGGATGCAAACCTTGCAGAACCGGTTCTTACGTAGAGTCACGGGAGCCCCTTTTTATATCCGTAACGACCGTCTACACGTAGACCTTAGAATGCCCACCGTCCTTCAGTTTATGAAACGTCTTTCGAAGCGTTTCTTCGATAACGCCAGTAAACACCGTAATCCCCTGATTGCAGCGGCCGCCCGTTACGAACCCTCGCGTATTAGTACAGTACGCCGTCCTCGGCATACCCTCGTCACTCCCGATGATGCTATTACCCTCCTCCAGGAGAGTAGCAAAGAGACTAGCACTCTTAAAAAGTTCAGACGCAAACCGCCGTCCTTCCGACCTCGCCGTCGAGGTCCGTCGCGACGTCCCGGTCCATGCCCTCCCCGACCCTCGCTCGAGCCAGCCCGCGATGCTGTGCCAGTAGTTTTAAATCAGCCCCTAAATAATGATATCACTCAGATCCAGCCTGTCCCCATGCAGTCCTCCCCCAGCGACGCCCTGAGCCGAGGCTCGTACCCCACAGGGGGTGCCCTCAGCGTATAGTCGCTTAGTTTGTAAGTTTTTATGCCCTGGCTGGAGGCCTTACTCTTAAGGCACCCACAGGATAGTCCGGTTAAGCAGACGACAACCTCCTAGGTTGAACTGCGAGATGCCATTCATAAAAAAAAAAAAGACTACAACTGTCGGGCAGCTGCCCGCCAGACACAACACCTGTGTGGTAGGAGGATCCTTCCTTTTCAATGGAGTATTGAGGAACTTTACACCCTGTTCCTCATACCCCTAAACCATTGTTCCTTCTTGTCGGAATTCTTGGACCCAAGACCAAATAAGCTGCATGCTCGGACCATCGTTTAATCGCCGAATATCAAAGTTCGAACAGTAAGCACGATGGGCTTGAATCAACGATTCACCACCATTATCCACCAACAAGACAAATTGTTCCACCGCAAACGAGCGGTGCACTAAAGATTACGCATCAAACGATCCTACTCCCGCTTCACTAGCCCTGCGACAATAATTTAAACTTCAAAAAATTCCCGCTGGAGACCCTTTACATCTATTTCAAACTCAAACTGTGTTCATTCATATCCATAGACAAGATAATTATTCGTGGGTTTCACATTTATCTGAGCACAGAACTAACTTCAGAAGCGAAACAACAATTAAATTGAGTATATCTTCAGTTAATGTCAAAAGGCAGTCTTTGAGGCGAATTCGTACATTAATGTTAAGTGATTAGTTTCTAGCTGAGTTGAGATAAGAACGCCCTGTTATCAGCAAAGTAAATTGTGGGTGTACCACAAGAGCTTTATATAATTAGATCAATAATAAACTAAGTCGGTAATATCACGTTGTGTTTGTAGTAAAAATAAATAATGCCTTTTTAAAACATTTTTTGGAAAATGAAAGCGGAAAAGCAACAGCACTGAAAGTAAGTCATAATAACAGCCACTGTATGCTCACAGGAGTTATGGCAAACCACTTGTTAACGACTTTGAGAAGTACATTAAATAAATTCTCCGCATCCCATACAAAGTTACAAGTCACTTTATGACCGGCAGTTTACGAGTCAAAAAGGAAAGATTCTTCTCCGTCTCATTTTCAAAAACCTTTTGTTTTATAGTGATTGGAAAGAGGATTAATCGCTTCTAAAAGTTAAACAGCCCACTAAAATGCGGGGTGTATACATAAAGTAGAAAAGTTTTCGGTCTAACAACATTATAAATCTACATACTTCCATGTGTCAGCAACGTGCTAAAATCGCCTGCAACCAAAATATGGAAATGCTTCATGCCCTAAAGACCCAGTGCTTTTATGTTACAAAAATTTCGTGATTTATGCGCGATAAAAGCCTGCATGCGCGACCGAACAGCGGCCCTTTCCTAATATTTTTTACAACTTTTCCCCTTTGAAAGGAAAACGACCAATCTGAACGAAACCCGCATAATATGTACCCGGAACCAGTTTGTCAGACTCTTCAGTTCTTTTGGTCGAATTGTTTCCACGAAACTAAGTTTGTAAAACAAAGTTTTCACATCGACGTAAATTGTTAGGAGGATTTGATAGTTTGTTGGTAATTGAGACTTGTGTTTGTAGCTAACAGTTTTATTTGTTTTTCTTTTTTATTATTTGTAGTGAAAGTAACGTGAGGGAATGCGAGGCTGGATAGGTACGCATGACAATCAATCAAGCTAAAGCGTACAAAACTAATCTATGCGGATCTCTCATTGTACGCGAAATCTATATAAAGCAAGGCTATGTTATACTGGAAATATACAGCTGGATATATCGCCGTGTGAACAGCAAACAAGCCTACATTAACATCATCTGTGGATAAACAAATGCGGACAATCTCATCACGCCACGTAACTTATCCTAAAAGTTATTCAGCCCGGTGGAGCAGAGGGTTGAGAGGGTAAGATGGCACATTGTTGTGGAATTGGACAAGCTTTTAACGACATTACGACCACATAATACAATTCGGTGCACTATCTAACGAGCGCCCGCGTCCCGTAGTGAAGAAACGGCGATCAGTGTCAGTTCAGGCAATATACTTACTCGAAGGGACCATCACAAATTACGCTCAGATTAATTAACTTTACGTAGTTTGAAACGTAATTAACGTTTGTTGTGTGGTATTAGTCAGAAAGGAGAAGTTGCAATTTCCATAGAAAGTGTTCTAAAATAACGATAGACCGCGTGGTCCGACTCCTTAATCGGACCAAGAAGAAAAAAAAGTTTGCGTGGTCCGATTGATCGGACAAAGCAGTCGGACCTAGTGTTCACAGGGGAAAATTAGCCCACGTCCGACAACTGAGAAACTATATCTCAAAAATAGATAAAAATTTGTTTGGTTAATAAATTGCATACCTCCAATTGTCATCCTTACTGGCTATCATACTTAGTAATTGCTCCAAATATTCTTTCAAGCGCGTTTACTTTTTAACCGACTTCTAAAAAAGGAGGAGGTTCTCAATTCGGATGTTTGTATTTTTTTTTTTTATGTTTGTTCGCGCATAACTCCGTCGCTTGCCAACCGATTTGAAAAATTATTTTTTTGTTTGAAAGCGTATACTTCCCAAATGGTCCCATGAAAATTTTATCAAAATCAGACAAGCCGTTTCTGAAAAAATCAACAAAAGTTAAATATTTCTAACTTTTCGTTTACTCTGCATTGCGCATAACTCAGTCATTTACGAACCGATTTCGAAAATTATTTTTTTATTCCAAAGCCTATGCTTTCCATTTGGTTCCATAGTCACCAAGTCGGGATCTGATGATAGAATTTTGGCAAAATAGAGGGAACTCTTCAAGTTTTATAGGAAAACGTACAGCGATTTTGGTATTTTCTACAACAAATGAAGCATTTGCGTTCAATAAGAACCATTTTACCATCAGATCTGATGATGAAGCCAAGAGACAGGCACTAGAACTCCAAAATAAGACAATGTATCTTAGCTGTGTTTGGGCTTGTTGGAATTGTAACGGTATGCACTTTCCAGGTGTACCACAGACTAACTTCTTGACTTTCCTTATTCAACCTACGTAACATGTAGGTCATCTGCTTTGACAGTCTGTTTTCAAAATGCGTTGATCATTTCTTTCCCTAATTTCTTTTAATCGTTTTCCTTTTTCTCAGTTTCAGTTCGACGCCTTTTCTCACACGAAAAGTATCTTTACTAGGCCTACCCATATTTTATTATTAGATTAAAAATATGTCACTAAAAATTAACAAATAATTTTTTTTTTTACAAAAAAAGAAACCGACTTCAGAAAACACTTAATGCACTAAAAAGTTAAAAATAATACTATAACCTACCTATATTAATAAACCTCACCTAACCGACGATTAACCTATGATAAAATTTAATAATTCTTTGGAGTCGGTGCCAAGCAATATACGATACCTGAATGACTATATAGACATACTAAGGCCAGAAAAACAAAACATCTTACAGTTTCTAAATATTAATTAATTAATTCATTCAAATTATATTGCTTGGCACCGACTCCAAAGAATTATTAAATTTTATCATAGGTTAATCGTCGGTTAGGTGAGGTTTATTAATATAGGTAGGTTATAGTATTATTTTTAACTTTTTAGTGCATTAAGTGTTTTCTGAAGTCGGTTTCTGTTTTTGTAAAAAAAAAAAAATATTAAAAATATTTTACTTTCAATCATGCAATACTGACGAATTTAACGACCATGAAAAAATAGAATAAAGATATAAAGACAAACACATTAATGAACATTTGAGACAAACTAAATTAATTTGCATTCTTGTTACAAGGAAGGTGTAAAGAATAAAATAAAAAACATTATCTTAAAAATGCGCTGGGTGGCTAAAAACAATTTAATATCTCGCCCAACCAAGCTATTACAAAATAGTCATTTCATGGGCGCAGACTACCAGGGTCCTGCGCCCTACATGGGCGCAGGACCCTGGGAGTCTTTTTGTAATACTTTTTATTTTTTACTTTAAATAATACTTTTTATTATTTTACTTTAAATAATACTTTTTATATAATACTCGTTATATTAACCTAGTATAATAACTATTATCAAACAATAGCAAATGTGTTAATACACTGTTTAATTGCTTTTTAACCCTATTCCAAAACCAGAAGTTAGTATATCACAGGTATTCTGCCCCTGAATTAATATTTACAGCAATTTTTAAGAGCGTTTATACCCTACGGCATTTCATACAAACTTTCAAGTCTTTATTTTCCGAAATGACTGAACAGATTTTAATGAAACTTCCTACGTATAAGCGGTATACATAGATCTAAAAAGTTACTAAAAATAATTTGTATGAAATGCCGTAGAGTATTAACGCTCTTAATGTGCTAGATTATTTGAGATACTTGCCATCGGAGGTGTGGCATTTTTGCTACTCCTTTTTTGTTGTTAGAACTTATCTTGTACTACTTATAACCCACAAGTTAGACTGAATATAAAATATATTTGTAACATCATTGTATCTGGCATCTTCGAACGATTGGGAAAAACGGAACGATGCTTTAAATTAAACGTGATCAAGGTGGCAGTGGGTCTAAAAATATATCTTGTAAGTATTTTATGTTCACGTACAAACAATAGACCGAGGCCAGCTCTTCGTCTCCACTAGACGGATTTGCTGAGAATATATTTATCCAAGTAAGGAGTTCTGTACGGTGTCGGACGTAAAGCACCACCCCATATCTACCCGTGGGTGTCGTAAGAGGCGACTAAGGGACTTGCCAGAGAATGGGCAGCAATGTTCTTTGTGCTTTTTTTACAACCGTACTGCGATCGCCAACCCGCCTGCCAAGCGTGGCGATTATGGCAAAACTCCCCTTATGCCATTTTGGCGACACTTAGGGGAGGCCTATGTCCAACAGTGGACGTCTTACGGCTGAAATGATGATGATGATGAAGGAGCAACGAGATAATCTCTTATGTATAATATACTTATTGCCACTATCAAGCAGGATGCGATATGTAGTGGATGAGTTAATTTCATCTCCCATATTAACTTACAACCAATTATAAAAAACTAGAATATACATACAATGGGACTTCTTTTGTTTTGTTATAGTAGGAAGTCAATGTAATGGCAGTGCATGTTTGCTCAATCGATTGTATAAACTTGAACTTATTTAATCAAATAACATTAACTTATAAAACGAAAGATAAGCAGAAACAGATAATAGGACATTACTTAACCGATGTGCTTGATTTGATATCGGCTAGAATAAGTGGCCACTTTCACATTACGATCCAGAATTTATGTCATATTTAAGTATTGGACTTAACTGCCGGCGATCGTACACTTGATCACAAAAATACTACACGTGCTAGCAACTAAAATCGATTATTGATTTGATGGTCACACTGAGACTCTTCTGACCTTCGACATTCGTTCACGTCCCAACCATGCTTCTGGCTGGGATAGCAATCACTTCAGCTCGCGTTACTCTATTTTTAAACGACTTCTAAACAGGAGGAGGTTGAAATCCGAAATGTTTTTTTTTTGTTTGTTTGTTATCGCATAACTCCATCATTAAAAAAAATATATTTTTCATCACAAGCCAAAAAATACAAACAATATTTAAACACAAGCGGTATTATATTAATAAATCGATATGTTTTTTTTTATGAGTATACAAAATAGCGAAAATGCGTTATTTTTTTTGAGTATTTTCATCAATTTCTCTGTGAATACTGGGCCAATTTCAGTTTCGAAATTTTTTAGCAAAAAAAGTTTAATTACTTAATGTTTATTCCGGATAGTCTCGTTAGGCCACGATTAACCTCATGAGAAGCTATGATGCGGCGTAGGGTGGAGCACGCTTGCCTAGAAGAAACCGATTCACACGAACTTTAAAGACATTCAGATTATAACGACTATTTAAAATCTCACCTTGACACTAACCACGTAACAAGATATAAAGCTAACAATTGTTTTTACATTTACCACGACTCTGCCCGACATAATAACTGTCGAGACATTTTAGCATTTAGCGTCTCATGAACTCGGAGCAAGTACGAAACGAGCGCAGTCCATAATGGATTTCGAAACATTTTCTCGAGTCAATTTGCATTTGGAGAAGATTTTCGTAAATTACTATTCAAATTATTTTCTTTCGTTTCAGTAAGTAACCTTTGAGTCATTCCAACTTTTTTTTTATAAATCGAGTGTCGTTGTTTTTTGTTATGTACTTTTTCTTTTTTTTAAATAATTCGTGTACAAAATTGTTAAACTTACCAAACAGCTTTCAATTTTGAGAAAACTTGGTGTTTATTTCAACGCATTAAAATGGGGTTTTGAACTCGGAAAGCTAAAATGTTAGAACGTTAAAATTAATCCAAAACCCATCATATACAAATTCTATTGTAAAAAAATTAAATTGTTTCGCGCTTTTTAATAGTGTATAGGTATCGATGTGTATGACATATCCTCCTGTGAACAAATACTGGAAAAATAATTGGTTTTGTTTTCCAAGAATGAAGTCAAGATCTTTAACAACTAATAAAACGCCTTTGTATTTGTAGTCCTTTTGTATCTCAAGGAGAATTGACTGTTCGTGCGGTCCATGGCCCTTTACGGGGCCCCGGTGTGGGCGCGTTCTCTGAGGCGGCGAGCCGCCCATTACCTGAACGCGCCCCAGAAGGTGGTAGCCGTAAGGCTGATCCGGGGGTACCGCACGATCTCCGGCGAGGCGGCGAGCCTCTTGGCCGGATTGCCGCCATGGGATCTGGAGGCGATAGTCCTCGCGTGCCTGCACGAATGGCGCGCGGAGGCACTACGCCGGGGGGAAACTCCGCTGCCGCGGCAAATTGTCGCTCAGCGGACAGACCTCCGGCGCGATCTCATGGCGACATGGAGAGAGCGACTGTCGCAACCCCGTGCAGGGCACGCCACAATAGTGGCGATAAGTCCCCTCTTTGAGGAGTGGCTAGAGAGGCGCCACGGCGCCCTCACCTTCCGCCTGACGCAGGTCCTCACCGGACACGGTTGTTTCGGGAGGTTCCTGCACCGAATCGGGCGGGAGGAAACGCCCGGGTGTCACCACTGCGAGGATCGGCCGGAGGACACGGTGGAGCACACTGTGGAGCTATGCCCCGCTTGGGCTGAGCACCGCCGTGTCCTCGTAGCGGCGATTGGCGGCGGCGACCTCTCGCGTCCGGCCCTGGTTCAATCCATGGTCCGGAGCGAGAGGGAATGGGAAGCCGTCGCCTCCTTCTGCGAAGCAGTCATGCTAGCGAAGGAGGTGGCGGAACGTGAGAGGGAGAGAACCTCACGTCCCAGCCGCCGCGGGAGACGCCCCGGGCGTCGGGGGGCAACCAGTGGCCCCCGGCCACCGTAGGCGCGGGCCTGTGGACGGTGAGTAATGGGCTAGCTCACCGTCCGTCCGTCTTATGACGACAGACCGTGCCGACGGCGCGTTCGTGTTCCACGCGCGCCTCAAGGAGATGTCAGCAAATCGGAAGGGGTCCGAGAGGGCCGATGCCTGCCAGGGCTGCGGGTTGTTCGAAAGAGATACCGTGCCCCTGGAACGCAAAGGGCTAAGAAGGAACATGGATGGGTTTTAGTCAGTCAAGTCTGACACTCCCTTCCGCTCCGCCCAGAGCGGAAGAAGTCATTTGATGATTTCCCATCCGAAAAAAAAAAAAAAAAAAAAAAAAGGAGAATTGACTGTGAATTCTAAAACTTAAAATAAAAAATCTGTTTCTCCTAGGCTGAACGGCGAGAGGCCACTACAAAAAAAAAAGCTCAAAGGAAATTACAAATACGCACCAAGTAATGTCATCATTTTAGTTTAGTGACGTTATTACAGTTCACATTGTATGTTAATAGGCTGTGTGGCTGTATGAGCTTGCCTAGTAATGGATTTTAAAAACCTTATGAATATAATATTAAGTAATACGATGTCAATGTGTCATTTAACAGGCCAATAGGTGTTTTGTATGCACATATAAAGCGGCATCTGAGCCAGCAGTGACCTTCAACTTGGCTGGTTTGGATTCAACGGACGGAAGGCGGCCTTAATGTCTCGACACATTATAAACAGCTCGTGTCGCTAGGTACTAACGTTATTTTTAGATCTTAGTTATAATTTATTAATGTTAATTTTTGTAAACATCAGGGGGTTTACTATGACGTCTTAAAATATTATTATTTCATTCTTATTCCAGAGTGGGAAAGAGATGGAGATAGACGACCTGTATAGCTCCGTCTCTTTCCCACTCAGGAATAAGAATGAAACAATTATGTTTTAAGACGTCATGGTAGGGTGGGCCAGCTGGCCTATAATCCCCAAAGGGTTAGAGAAAGATGTACTTCATAGTACACCTACATAAACATTTTTTACCCATCACAAAATTGCACAATGCCGCTAAAGAATTTTCACTTCAAAAAAATGCAGACTGGCTGCTACTGAAAAATTCCAATAACACTTTGCTCAACCGGAGAATTAAACCAGGGCTTCATACTCAGCAATTGCGCTTGTTACTACTAGACCAACAAGGCACTCTTTATTTTTTGTAATTACCCTGGGGGCCTCGTGGAAGATGCTGGAAAAAAAGTAAGCGATAATGGCTGAGTGTAGTCAAGTAAGAATAATGGTTTTCTTTTGGGGAGAGTTGCTGTCAGCCTGTTTCTTCCCATTGCTGGGAGAATGGGAGGAAACAGGTTGACAGCAACTTCTGAATCTATAAATAACCGAAATTCACTGAGATTCTATGAACCGCCAACCAATTGTAAGAAGCACGAGTATGAAAACTAAATAAAACAACATCAACTGCTCCCCGAATTGGATTCGCTGGTTTTAACTTTTATTAACTTTGTGAACAAAAGATTGGTTTTGTGTTAACGTGTCAGGCGGAAATTGGTTTACATGTCCTAGTTAATGAAACAGTAAGCAAAAAGTTGAATTAGAAAACATGCTTATGTTCATAATCTGTCCCATTGGCCCAGTGGTCGCGACTGCCGAGCAAGGTCGTGGTTTCGATTCCCGGAGCGAGCAAAATGTTATTTGATTGTTTCATCAAGAATTTCTCAGTAAGAACCACGGATTCTGGATCTATGCCGGGTTAATGGCAATGGGTTCGTCCCCTATTATATGGGTATGTGGGTGCACTATTAGTGACACCTCTGCCTAATCCTTCGGGAAATACAGGCGTCAATGTTTTTTTAACCATCATACCTTTTTCCCATAGATAGTTAGAAACTACATAAAGCCATCTGCTACGATCTCGATGACGCTTACATACAATGCTCGTTTTACATATATCAATAACCTTCTTTAAATCAAAGAAACATAGATTTTTCAACAGATAGATACGAGAAATTACCTAAACTGGTACGCTTTAATCATTTCTAGCAAGGTGCATACGCGTTCAAATAAATCTCAGGTTATGTTTGACTTCTAATTAGTAACAAAGTAGGCTTTGTTATAGGGAACAGTCAGTAAACGCACTTGCGCAAGCGCCGGGCAGTGGCCACGAGCGGACGGCGCTCGCGCATGGTATCGCCCACTAAATTACACCAAGCACCCGCTTTCACCGCGTATTAGTAATTATTTCAGCTACATGCGTTTTGTCTGGATATTGTTTAAATTACACTCATTAACATACTCTTAATAAAAGAACAGAAAACTAATTTTGTTGTACATATTTCCCGCTACAATTTGTCTGTCCGAGAATTGATTTTTGTTTTTTTCCCTGTTTCTATACGATCTCCAATTCTCCATAATGACTTTGTAGAATGATACTTCTTTAAAATAAAACCAAAAACTTGTCCATCAAGACGACAAGCGTTAAAAAATGCATTTCGCGAACCAAATTGCTATGCCATCATTCCGAAAAATTTGCTCCGTAATAACATCCGATGAGCTATGTCAAAAAAGCTTCGGAGTTTTTTGTTTTAAAGGTGGCAGAGCGAAGATAGCAGGTGTCTGCGTCCGTAAGGTCGTTCACCTTAGACATCGAAGGTCAAACATGAAAGTGCGCTACGATGCTGCACCATTCAAGAATTGACATCTTAGTGTTATTACTGGCACATCACCTCGCACACACATACAACTCATATTTTATACAAGACTAGCGAGCCGCGTCAACTTGGCACAGTTTTTATGTTTTGATCGATAAAACATCTTATTTTTTTATTATGTTTTAGTTTAATGTTAATTTATCACACTTTATTGTATTATAAATTTTATATTAAATTATCACATTCATTAATTTAAAGCTTCCATAGTTTGATTGATTTATGGTAAAAAATAGCGCGTGGAGTCCCTTCGCGCGGAAGAAGTGAAACTTCGTAATGTGGAAATGAGTGCTTTCATACCCCCTCCATGGTAGCGTTAAACGTTTAACGCAACCTTGTTGGAAGTCGCGTTAAAAGTTTCACTTCAAAAACATTCATTAAAATTGTTTGTGTAGTTTAGTAACGTCCCAAACAACCTAGAGGCAAATATATTTACATGTAAGCACTATTTATCTCGCAACATCGTAGGTAGGAGGATGATATTAAAAGTACTGCAGACAGTATGTGGAAAAGGTAAACACATAATCGCACTATGTGGCAAGCTTCAGGGGAGGCCTATGCTGGAAAGCAAGACAATCTTCGCGAAACTGGTGTCTAAAAGTAAAGTTTAAAATTAATAAAATAATTATACATATTTAAGATTGTTGAATAAAGGCTTGTATTGTTGTTTACTACGTATCTTATTTTAAGAGAACTGTTATTTACGTTTCTATCTTTTACTAAAAAAAAAATCTTTAAGCCTAAACTTACATCGCGGTCATACTGACAGAGACAGATACTAAGGGAATTTATACTACAAAAAATATGTAGGTATATTAGACTCTAAAAAATAGATATGGTAGCACAGTCAGCGTGAGCATGTATTTGCATTGCAAAGGTTTTCATAAAGACTAAAACAGTTCTGTAAGTAAATACGTGTGTGTTCTAACTAAGGAAAACCACATTTCAGTAATATTATGGAAACGTATGAAAGCCCTACATGTGATGCATGGTAATGTTATCACACGATATCATGGGAATCTTATTGTGATTCATGTAATACCTGGTCCGTTATGAAAGAATTGGTATATCTCAGAAACGTGACGCTTTGGGATACGTCTCATACAATTCTTGTTTATATTGATACCAGCTTTTGATTAATACAAGTTTTATGCGAGGCTGTTAATCACACTAATATTGTAAATATGAAAGTTTGTCAGTGTGTTTGTCATTCATTCACTCCTCAATGGCTGAACGGATTTGGATGAAATTCGCTATATAGATAGCTTATACTC
The DNA here is from genome assembly GCA_949152445.1 of Cerastis rubricosa. NCBI lineage: Eukaryota > Metazoa > Arthropoda > Insecta > Lepidoptera > Noctuidae > Cerastis > Cerastis rubricosa. Next base: position 16,266,586 of record OX424523.1, on the reverse strand, counting down.
TGGATTAACACATACGGTATATAGCTTTATTTTTATCGTGTTATAGCTTTTTATTCCGGTCTGCGTGGGTGAAACCGCGGGGCGTAACTAGTTAAAAATAAATAAAACTGTGGAGGTTAGGTGGGCTGAGCTTTAAACAAAGATATTTCAATGGTTGACTGGTAGAGAAGGCCTTGTGGCATTAAGTCCGCCTATGTTCCACTATTATACATGAAGTTTAAATAAATAAATAAATATTCCAACCCCTTTTACCATCTTATAGAGCACTACCTTTCGCTCGCAGTTTCGCTCCCGTTCTCTACGGAAATTAACTGACGGGGACGTTTTAGTGCAATGACACTCGGGGCTAATGTAGCTTCCGGTTAGTGAGAAGAATTTTCGGAATCGGATCAGTTGTTCCGAAGATTACCCCACATACGAACTTACAAACAAATTTTGCCTCTTTAGAAAATTAGTATAAATTTATTAAAATTGCTGTACTCCTCATTTGCTCTGTATGGTGTCGGACGTACAGAATACCACCATCCCATATCTTCCCGTGGTTGTCGTAAGAGGCGACTAAGGGATTTGCCAGAGAATGGGCAGCAGCGTCTTCTGTGCTTTTGTAACAATCGTGCTGCGATGACATTACATGACATTTTGACATTTTGACATTTCTCTATTAGTCCCGTTCGTAGCAATAAACATTTGCTAAAGTGCTAAAAAAGCATCCGAGATAATTAATTATTTTATATATGACTCTTTCTTTGGGCAAAGAATTAGCATTGCCTTTCAACGTGGCACTGCTGCCAGTCTTCTGGGCACGTTTCCGGATGACAGCGATGTACAGGAGTATTTTGTCGCCGGAGCGTCCTGTTGTTTTTAAATTTGTTTATATTTAGTTAGTTTGTTTATTTTTTATTAGTTTTAGAAAATAATTAATGTAAGTTTGGGAATAAATTAAAAATATATGTTTTGCAAAATAAACATCATCATCATCATTTCGGCCCAAAAGACGTCCACATCTGGACATAGGCCTCCCTCAAGTGTCGCCACATTGACATTTTGGGGGGTTTTACATTTAGGGGGTTTTCCATAAACATCAGCTTTTATTATATAAATGACTGGGTATCTAATATCGCATTAGGTTTCAATGAATAATTTAAAGACAACCAATTGTGTTATCTAATATTTAAATTTCTCGTGTCGCGGTGGTTGTTACCAAACTCCTCCGAAAAGGCTGAACCGATTTGTAAAAAAAAATGTGTTCATATCGGGTAGGTCTGAGAATCGGCCAACATCTATTTTTCATTCCCCTAAAAGCCATAAAAATTTCCACGCGAAAGAAGTCGCGGGCAGCAAATCAAAATCAAATGAAATAAAAAAAAAACATAATAAAAAGGGTAAAAACAAAGGGAGGGTGGGTAAGGGTAAGGGTAAGGGTAATCATATGAAAGTTTATTTTTAGCGACTGCCGACTGGTGAGCATGAGGTCTTAGGTTCGATTCCCGGGTCAGTCAAAGTGTTATTGGATTTTTCCATCTGGAATAAAGAATGTAGCGAAATGTGGATGTACTATTAGGTACAACTCTGCCCAACCCTTCGGGGATAACAGGCGTGAAGTTATGTTATTTTAAGCGAGACTGCGGTCAGACATTGCTAAAAATAACCCACACGGACTATATTTATCTTGTAGGTAGGTATATTTAATAACAATATCTTCTTTTACATAAAATTCTCGTGTCACAATGTTAGTTACCATACTCCTCCGAAACGGCTGAACCCATTTGTATGAAATTTTGTGTGCTTAAAGGGTAGGTCTGAGAATCTGCCATCATCTTTTTTTCATATCAGCAGCTAGTACCTAACATATTTAGTCAGTAGTTTATATTTAGTCAGCATCAATCAAGAAAAGAATCCTTTGTTTCTCTAAAATCTTACGTAAGAGACTTTGTACTCTATACAAAAAGGTAAATGAAATATCGTAAAGTTTAGAATCATTTCCATAAAGGATAAAAACTTTTTTATTTTTAAATGTACCGTTATTTTCATATCGTACACAAATCTCATATCAATAGCCCTGTAGTAACTAAATGTTAGTCGTAGATTTGCATAAAAGGGTTCATTGGATCCCGCTGAGCAATTTACTTTACAAAAACAAACCCAATTAATTGTGACGGTTTTCGGCCGTGATCGCCAATTAAGTGCCTAAATCATTTCATTATTCTATGCCTGTGAGGAAGCCATAAACATTTCAGTTCGATCCACCAACTAATTACATGCCAATTTAATGTCAGCTGAAGCAATAGAAGCGTTAAATATTTATTTTATTTATGTTAGTCTACAAATACAACCTAGGTATCACTATTTGTAGTTCGACTAGACCCTCCACTCCAATTAATAATTGCATGTACCTAACCTTAAAAAACCGGCCAAGTGCGAGTCGGACTCGCGCACGATGGGTTCCGTACCATTATTTATAAAAACAAGCAAAAGAATTACTTTTTTCTATCGGAGCCCCCATAAAAATATTTATTTTATTTTGATTTTAGTATTTGTTGATATAGCGGCAACAGAAATACATAATCTGTAGAAATTTCAACTGGCTAACTATCACGGTTCATGAGATACAGCCTGGTGACAGACGGACGGACGGATGGACGGACAGAGGGACAGCGAAGTCTCAGTAATAGAGTCCCGTTTGACCCTTTGGGTCAAAGAAAAACGGACTCCTTCTTCCAAGCAGAAAACTAGAAAACAATAGCTCGCGAGAGTTGTCAGTTATATGCTCCGATATTAATATCATCTATTACTAGTTTCTTTGATTTACCTTTGATCATAAATCTAATCTCTTAGCACAAATAAATTCAACTAAAATCGCACAGAGCTTTCCCGCTAATTACGTCTAGCAGAATCGTCCTAGATGTACCTAATTAGTAGTTTTATTTTCATTACATAAATTTTTCATAAGTTTAATTAATGGAGTGGGATTACTTAGAGACAGAAAGACGAATTAACTTAGCTAAAAGCAGCTGGTACGTTGCATAAGTTAATTTAAAATTTTGGGAGATTTATTAACCTAAATTATTCTCCATTGACCAGGAGTTACTAGCAATAATAAATCATTTTAAGACGGCGCGGTGGCGGAGGATCTCTTCGTGATGAAGGAAGTTTGGTTGATTAGCAGTAGTCGGCAGCAGCCGCTCTGTGGAGGAGACGCTTTTGAACAGGAAATGAATCGATAGACCAATGAACGTGCCATCGACTTTCCGTGCCGATTACACCAACTTGCTTCTGCAGATTATGGAGGACCCACATACTTTCACACTGAATTAATTTTACATTTCAGCTTAGCAACGCGTTATAAATTATTAAGCATTGCCTTGGATAAAAACGCACTTTGCTCATATACAGCAAGATTTTTTAGTCACCGTCCAAATTCTTTCTAGGCATTATGTATCATTCACTAACTCCATTTTTGACAAAAAAACCATTTGTGAAATTTTCATATTTTCATATGAAATCATTTTCTCGAAAAAATTATTCGCCCTGCCTGGTCACTAAGTTAAACATTAAAAATACTACACTTGCCGCGCAAACATTCAATAGAAAGGGGGCGGCCAGCCCGCGTAGTTACCCAGCGTGTACCTACGCACGGCGCGGCTGTGTCCAAGATATCTCAATATTTTTGTATTGAGTGATACTAAAAGAAAAAACACGTATTCAATGGTTTTCGCCAAAGATTAAAATGTCTAAATTTGGAAGGTGACTAAAAAATCATGCTGTATTATAAAAAAACATTATTCCGAGAATAATACAAACATGTAACGGAAGCTCTAGATAAAGAGTGATGTAGACAAATGCTTGACATCCTAGTCCATAAACTTATAAGTCACTTTGGAGAAATTCCTTATTTGACACAAGCACGTACCTACCGCTTGTATAAGTTTTCGAAAGAATCCAGAAATATTATACAAGGAAGAAGGCGCTGCCTACAAAGGTACGCTACGATCCTGTATTAGAATGTCGAGATTTCTCGAGATTTCTCGGGAGCTCCGCTTCCCTTGTCAATTAAGCCAGTCGCTCCAAAAGAGAACAAGCAATAAATAAGTCATCCTTGTCAGGACACGTACTAAGTGAAATTATTTTTGAAGCGACGTGATTTTCAGACATTTTAAACTGGATTAATAATTATAATTCCTTTGAAAAGGAAATGTAAACGTTATGAAAATCAAGAGCCTTGCAATTTATTCCTTGTGCTAATATTTGGCACATCAAACAAATTGTGTAACGGGGATAGAAAACTGCGGAACTAAACGGGTTGTTGTACATTCGCCACAAAGTAAACTCGTCATATTTTTGTAAACTCCAAACATTGAAAGTAAAAACCCATCCCAACTATGTCTTTGAGTTTTCTGTCGCAGTGACTGCAATATTTGTCGTATAGTTTTTTTTTTTCTTTTTTGTAATATCTTGAAGTGCCTCTTTATCTCGTTACGTTAATGTATGCCTGATTTTATTCTACTATAATTTACATAATGTACACTGTCGGGTCGGGATTGAAGTTTCTTTTTGAACAAAAATAAACCATTGCCTCTAATGACTCCTTACAAATGCGGCAGCACTCGTAGTGGAAGCCAACGTAGTGCAACGCTCTTTAGCACTCAAATACGGCTGTCAAGGCGTGCTCAATATCGGTCACATGATAAAGCGTGTTCACTTCCTCAATGCCAAGAATGAACGCACGGTTGGTTCGTGTTATGTAAGCGCGTGCTAAGCGCCGCCGCGCCGACGATCGACGACCCAACACGATACGGCACGTGGGACCCCACCTTTATAAGCACAAGCACTCACTCCCCAACACAATGGTCTGCCATTGAACTGACTCCACTTTAATGACCACTGTTTCTATTATTCGGTACACCTTTAATTTTATTATTTATTAGCTATGTCTAAGTTCTTACTAATTATTATTGTTTAAAGCACATTTGTATGCGTGGTCAACATAGTTTGATTTTAATACATTTTTGGTTAGTGTTAAAATAGCTATGACTTCATATAATAAGTTTATTTCATTTAAATTATATCTTTTGTCTCCATCTTCGGTACTTTGGGAAGAGTCAGTATATCTTCGGTAAGAGCTCCCAGCGTGTGATTGTAAATGGAAAAGTCTTGCTTCAAATAAATAAGGCATTTGGAAGGTTCAGGGAGAGGCTCAATGAGGGCCCTCGGTGAACAGATACTAAAGACTTTACAAGTTTTAATGTAAAACACGTTTTTTGTACGCCTACATTAACACGGAGTCGTCTTTACAAATGTAAGAAACTTTTTAACGATATCGTTAAGCTTTAGGACATCGAGCTCACGATATTGCCGCGCGTAGGCAAGTTTATATAAATCATGACTTAACATTTTAGAATCTCATTACAGATGGAACGCAAGCCCAATAAATTATTTATAATTTATGGATATAGGAAGATGCTTCGGCTGCATTATACACCTTCATTGCTTACTGATAAGCTAATTATAATTACAAAGGGGAGCCATCTACTGGCCAAGCTCAAGCCTCTGTGAGGGTACTTCAATTAGAATGTTGCTCCTATTTTTAGCAATAAAGGGTCCAAAACTCGACAAAAAACATGCTTATTATGTATATATAGTATACCACAGTCTGACTATTACAGTTTAATTAATGCAGACCCTAGACGAACATATTTTTTATTATTACACCGATTTTTTATAGTTTTGTACCAAAAACACATTGTACTCGTAACATCTTGGAATGTAGTTAAACACAGTTTATTTCTCCGTAAAAGTACTTATTACAGCAGCTGTTATTCGATAACCTACGTAATAGACTTGCCAAACTAAGACCACTAATTTCGCTTTCAAAATACAACTTCGCTAACAAAATCTGAAGCAAACACTTGTTTCGTTCTTGTTCGCAGCAAAATTACACATAAAGAAAACATTTATTTAAGAAGTATTCCCTTTCAGAGAGTGGGAACAATCTCGAAATAGACGGAGAAAATTGCGCTAACAAGGTTCTAATCCTACTAATCCCTGAAGAACGCGAGCGGGAAATGATGCTTTGTGTGACTGAATAAAATATGAAAAGCGGTTTACAAAGACAGATGCGAATACATGAAACTGAGCAGGATGTATGTTAACTACCCTTGTGTAACTAGGCTGGAGTAAATTCAAAGGATGTTTAAGACATTCTGCCTCCTAAAGGACAACCCTGCTATAAAAACCCATTTTATCTGTCCCTGCCTTCCCTGTTGTTGGCTTCTCAATTCGTCTGCCAGAAATAAGGCCATGTTTACTTCTCTCAAAGCCAATTTTACTGTCACAAGACGTGTGTGTGAGGCCTCTGTTCAAATAATCTTTTGTAAATCAAGTAAACCTCGTCTGTATTGTGTGGTTTAAGACGCGAATTGATATTGGTGAAAGAATGAGAAATAGGCTTAAAACGTTTGGAGTGTAGCTTTGTAGTTTAGTTTTGGCGTAAAGAACTACACCTATGTATTTTACGCATATTTGGGGAGGCAGCTAGTAACTGAGACAAATATTCAAAAAAAAATATAAATAAATAATTATAATAAAATCATTAAATTAGGTTTAATTTACTAGCTGTCCGGGAAACTTCGTTTGCGTCACATTTTCCTCGTTTTCGCAAAAAAAATCATTGCTGCTCCACTCCTATTAGTCGTAGCGTGATGATACATAGCCTATAGCCTTCCTCGATAAATGGGCTATATAACATTGAAAGCATTTTCCAAATCGGACCAGTAGTTTCGGAGCCTATTCAATGCAAACAAACAAACAATCAAATCTTTCCTCTTCATAATATTAGTTTAGATGTATAAATTCGAAATTAGTAGTTATTTGTAAATATTATTTTGTATACCCTATCACAATGTTGTCGTTTTTAACCCAAAGGTTGACTGGTAGAGATTACCTTTTGGCATTAAGTCCGCCTATGTACTCCCTATTCCCCTCCACTATTGTATATGAAGTTTATATAAATATTTCGAATTAGAACGAGCTTTATCTCATCATCTGGCAGGTTTTAACAAAATTTCGCATCTATATAATAAAACTCTAATCTGCATTGTTGCTAAATAAAACAGTGTAAAAATAAAAAAGAGGTGAAACAATTTTTTTAAAACAACATTCCTTCCATCCAGGCAACCGATTTATAAGTATTGACCACACAATTGTTCGAGAGGCCATAACAATAGTTTATGTACCCGCAGCCGCTTTTAACCATTATTTCCTTTAATAAATTACTGCTTTACACCTGCACCCGACACGGTGTAAGGTTTCGCATTCCTTCAGTTTCCTGGTAAATACGTGGCGTTACTGCTAACAAAGACATTTCGACATACACACATTTCGTTTAACATTCCCCACTGCCGACACTGTTTAATAGTAGGAATCAGGAGTAAAGTGCCTGCAACACTATTCTTGCATTAAAATTAACGATTCCCTCTTCTCTCGACTGTAATTGATGACAGGCTAAACGCAAGCCCATTTAGTCTAAAAAGGGCCACTCGTAAATTGCTTACTTATAATTGAAAATCGAAGGCGATTTATACTTAAGCTTAGATATAAAATGGCGTCACGTAGTGTATAAGCTCGTAGCTAGGAGCTTGGGACAGCACTCGATATGTCGAGGCGTGGCGGATTTGCGCTGCCAGCGATAACTGATCGCCTGATCGGTTACACTCACTAACCTGAATGGCAAGGTTACACGACAACACTTCAATATATACCATAATTCTGGGCTTCCATGGAAATATTTCTGCTTTAAATAAACTGGATTTAAATCAGCGGCAAGCGGTGTAGTAATTCGGTGCAATTTACATTTAATTCCTGTATTGAAATGCGGGGCACATCAGTAACTTACTACTACTCAGTCGGTGTTTTATGGATTTTTTTGCGACTGTACATGTCCTTAAGCTTTATCAGCATCATCATCAGTCTATAATATTCCCACTGCTGGGACACAGGCCTCCTCTCTATGAGAGGGAGTGGGCTGTAATCTACCACGCGGGCCCAGTGCGGGTTGGTAGATGTCACATGTCTTCGAATTTTTAGTTGTGATGAAATAAATTACACAAAGTAATGCGCCTGCCTGGGTTCGAACCCACAGCTTACTGCTCGTAAGTCGGGGCTGCCACCACTAGGCCACCGCTGCTCTCAATTTAATTAATAGTTAAGCTTTTTTTTATATAAGGATAAACGTTGATTAAAAGCCACATAATTTCTAATCAGAATACCGAATGAATGATGTGAAATATTAAAGCTCATTTCTAAAATAGATTGAAATGTCAGTAACGATAGGTAATGCCAACTAGGCCGCAGTCATCGTTAGAATAAATGAAACAATTTATTTAAATCAGAAGCCTACGTGGTATTTCGGTATGTAATCAAGCCATGTGCAGCATATACATTGGCAAAAAACTTACCGTGATTATTTATGAAATCCCCACATAAATATGAATATATTATATGTGTCCAACTGAATATATGCTTTCCATAACATCACATCTAAACTCCCCGACGGGATAGCAGAGGTGTGGCTAATACTACCCCCACATTTCGCGCATTAAGTTGAAGTCCCATGTAATAAGGACAGAGCCTTTTGCCATCACCCGGGCTTAAATCCAGACTCCCGGGCTGCTACTGAGAAATTCCGGATGGACAAACCCAACAACATTTTGCCGATCTGGGAGTCGAAGCATGACCTCCAGCTCAGCAGTTGCACTTGCGACCGTTAGACGAATAAAGACGAAGACTGCCGCTACCGCAAACTGCAGCCTGAAAGCTGTCGAAACACGTCGCTGCGATACATTTTTTATTTCTCTACCACTCCTGCACGGAAACCCTTGCTGCTAAGAGTTTTTAAAGGAACGAAGTTCCTTATCGCTAGACGGAAAAAATTAAGACCAAAAAAGTAGTAACGACACTTTTTGCTATTGTTGTAAGCTGTGCGGCGTATAAGGACAAGGACAAGGACTAGGACAAGAACAAGGACAAGGACAGGGACACGGACAGGGGCAGGGATAGGAACAGGAACAGGGACAGGGACAGGGACATGGACAGGGACAGGGACAAAGACAGAGACAGTGATAAGGACAGGGACAGGGACAAGGACAGGGACAGGGACAGGGACTGGGACAATTGGTATAGTGGTAAGCCGAGCGGCGTGTGCGTGTTTCTCTGTCTGTCTCTCTCTCTCTCTCATAGAAAGCAAGCCAGTTAAAAGGAACTTCGTTCCACCCGGGTGTCCCTTGACGCCTCTCAAGTTTTTATTCATAATATCTACTTATTGCACGTTTGCTAGAGGTAATTAAATTGCGTCACCCTTCTGAAGCGACAGTTCAAGAAGACGCCCGTAGCGAATCTTATACCTTGTTTTATTAATTTTATGTTAAAAATGTAAAAACCGGACATAGAAAATTTCATCAGTTTAAAAAAAAAAACTACTAAATTAAAACGTGTAATACCCGATCAAGATGTATGGAACAGCTTCTTTTTTTAAATAACCAATTTGTAATTTCAGAATTAAGTATTGTATACGTGGCATCAGTTTTCGCATCGGTGTCTCTTCACCTTGTTTATTAGGTATATATTTGTATGGCCTACAGGAAGTTGTTCCAAATCTGGCTGTTGGTGTATACATTGCTTAGGTATTCGTAAACAGATTTGATGACCTAATCAGAACTTCAGCTTTTTAACTTGATCTAGTTATTATGTTAAAATACCAATACATTAAACGTTTATATTAATATGAACATTTTACAACTAACACATTACAGTTTTACAATGATATTCTCCGTTAATTGGTCCTGGGAATGATCAGGGACGGAAAGGATTGTAGCAGTTTTCATTCTGTAGTTTTTGTATGGGCTTGAGTTGTCAATATATGTTAAGGATAATGTTCACTAAATGTTTAACTACATATAAATAAGGTTGAAAATGCGTAGCTCATTTTCATATTGCTTGTAGGTATTTTTCTCGGGTTTCGTAACACGGGAATCAGATCCACGTTATATTATCAACAGAGGTCGGAATTAGGTAGAGTTATTTTTGTACTTGCATCGATATGTTGATATTAATATGGATCTTCCCTTGCGTGTGCGCATTGGAATTTTACAACTTCGGACATCCGATGTCGGATGGTTTTAATTGTGTAAAAGTAAAAAACTTTGTTTAAAAAGGTGTCAAAAGCTTTATTCTTTGATAGTTGAACATAATTATTTATTAAATCACGGGATTTTGCTGCTCTTTAAAATTAATCTTGGGATTTGACGCATATCCACTTTATTCTTTAGCTGTATGAAATCAGTGTAAGTACACAAATAACTCTACCTAATTCCGATCTCTGATTATCAAACAACTAGTCTGTGTTAATCATCTCTTCATTTATTAAAATGTTATATCTTCCTTCACCTGTCTTATAAGTAAGTCTCTAGTAAGAAAATAGCGACCTCTTTGACATAGTGGTCGGAAGCAGTACTAATGCGCATGAGCTCCTGGATTGGATTCCCAGGTCAGCCAATCTTTTCCATAAGTAACTTCTCAGTAGTAGGAAGAAGTTTGAATTTGCATTATGTTGGTGGCAATAAAAATATGGAGAGCAGCGGTGGCCCAGTGGTGGCAGCCCCGACTTACGAGCAGTAAACCGTGGGTTCGAACCCAGGCATTACTTTGTGTAATTTATTTCATCACCGCTGCCATCAAAAACGGGAAGGAAAACATCGCGAGGGAACCGGCGGCAGAACAGAAAATTCGAAGACATGTGACATCTGCCAACACGCACTGGCCCCGCGCGTTTGATTACAGCCCACTCCTTCTCATAGACAGGATTCCTGTGTCCCAGCAGTGGGAACATAATAGGCTGAATATGATGGCAATACGATCACCCGCTTTTACATAAGACTTAAACATAACTGGTGGTATGTGGGTATTCTTTGGTAGGTACACCTCGGTCTAACCTCTGGAAATGATGACGTGATGATATCATTAGATATTTTATCTTTATATCTATTAGCTTAGTTGGAGATGGTTTCAAGAGGGATGAGTTTATGTTATGTATTAAGGATACATTTTTCTCACATCCCTGATATATACTGTTGCAAGACATGAATATAATGTCGTTCAGGACAAGATTCTGCCTCTCGTATGTGAGATTCAATAAAATCCGTGACTCATGGTCATAAGAAAGTACTACAGTTACCTAGCTACACACATAGACAGCAGTATTAATTATTTACTCGATGGGAAAATCAAAACGAAGACATAAGTTTTCTGCTTGCATATAACGACGCTGAACATACCCCTAGACGGTTTTCAAATTCAGATTACGAAGTTGACAACTTGTCTCCTCAACTTTAGTATTATTTATGGTAAATCTGACGATTTGGGGAGTAATAAAAATACTATTTCGCTTGCGGTTATTGTCAAGCGCAACGTCTGCCGCCGCGCCGCCGCGCCCCGCTGCGCCCGCCGCCGCTGTCGTCTGTGGTACGCGGTTATGACTAAAACCTTCACAGACAATACCTTTCAAACGAATGGCAAAGCTAGCAATATATATGGCGTTTAAAAATAAAAGGAATATTTCATTTTTGTAAACGTCTAACAACTATGTCAATAAATATAGATTACAATAATGCTTCAAATTATAAAGTCTTTAATCTTCAAACCTAAAATACTTACTCCCTTGGTGATACAATATTCCAAAGGTACAGGCAGTGGCTGTCCAAGCATGGATCCGAAGAAATCTGTCGAAGCTACAGGTGGAGTGTGCCCGAAAGCAGTGGATGACGGAAGCAGCAAAGACGACGGAAGCAGCAAAGGCGACGGAGCAACAGGTTTGAAAAGAGCCCTAATGCCTGGAAAATGTCGCCTGGGTTTCATTCCAGAAGAATGGTTTCTCTTCTTCAGACCAATAACTGGCGTATCCGGCCCTTACATTTTGATGATAGGTCTCGGCAATTATCTAGCGAGCAAAGAAATCTTAGTAATGGAACATGAATATTATTTGGGCATATCAGTGTTCATAGTACTATATATAGTCGCTACTAAATTTGGAAAAACTATTGGTTCAGCTCTAGATAAGGGTGTAGATAAATTTGCCAATGAACTAGAAGAAAGTAGAAACGCTCAAATTACTGCTATGGAAAAACAAATTCAAAGTATTAAAACCGCCATCTGGAGAGCGGAAGGACAGAAAGACTTGATAGAGGCTAAAAAAGAAAATGTGAAGATACAGTTAGAAGCAATTTTCAGGGAGCGACAGATGGTGGTGTATAAAACGGTCCAAAGACGAATGGAATATCACTTAAGGCAACACTGGGTAACGACACGTATAAGACACAAATGGATGGTTAAATGGATTTTGAAAGAGGTTCATGCAGGACTTACTCCAGAATTTAAAAGAAAGGTGATGGAGCATGCTATAAAAGATTTGAAAGCGTTAGCAGACAGATATGAAGCTGCAGCCAAGAAATAAATTTACAGTCCTCGCTGACTTTGCCTTGTTATGTTGGCCGACGATGATAAAACAGTTTTATGGATTATAGTAATCAATATGCCAAGTAGTTTTTACGATTTTTATTGAATTTCATGCTTTGGTGACCGTATCAGTTCTGATATTGGGATCGTAATGCCTAGCATCATGTGTAGGAACATGAATGTGTTAACCGTGGTGACCGAAACATGTTTTCAAATTATTTATATTTTATTTTTTGTGCGCATTTTAGAATTACCCAAAGCTGTGGTGTGCAATGAGGTTTCGAGTAAGTTTAAGATTTCATTGATGACTGAAATATTGTCATTATTTTTCACCTAAATTACCAAATTAGTGCGTAGGTGTTTAGAGAAATACAGGTTTTATTTCACACAAATGAATGCTTATTATTTCAACTGGCTTAGCACCTACGCAGACGGATACAGCTGCAAGAGACACATCAATGTCAGATTTTTTATATTATGTAGAGGTAAATCTGGATAGTTAAAAAACTGATTGCTGGTCGTACACATCCTAACTAATATTTTAAATGCAAAAGTAAGTTAGTTTGTTTGTTACCTTTTCACGTCTAAACCACTGAACCGATCATCCTGTTGCATATACGTTGTCAGGTGTACAGAAAAGGACGTGGGCTAAATATCGTCCAATAAAAAAGTACTGTTCCCGAGGAACAGTACTTTTTGTTACAACAACAATACTGTTCTTGTGATAATAGATGGCGCGAATTACCACTTGAAAAACACATTTAACCTTATGTAGTATCGGTTTTGTAGTCAAACATTTTTTTAGATGATATAAATAAGACTGGCTGGAACGTGCGTTGCAAATTTCAGGCGAACTCCTGGAATTGTTTCAACCACAAACGAGATGTTGTGCACAGGTACGTGTAAGGTATTCTATATACAACGCATAGATTAATGACATGAATTGGATACATGGTGTCGTTTGTTGTGTAGCCTAAGGCTCGGACTCCACCGTCGGCGTCGCGGAGATTGAACGAAACGGCGAAGAGATATGTAAACTTGTTGTAAACCACCAATAAGATTTCTTTTTAATTTACACGTTTCATTTCCGCTTAGCTTTAGTATAAAGGGTTGAGCAGGAAGGATAGGAGATTTGTCGTAATTGTTTAGGTCAGCGAAGACAAGAAAATAGTGAGCGGCGTGAGGTGAGCGGTGTGCTGTGAGGTAATTCGTGCCGCTTTGCACATCTCCTTTCCTATCCGCTTCGCACATCTCCGCACAGCTTCGGTGTATACACCCTAGCTAGTAAGATGCTCGAATAAGATATAATTTTATAGTACTGAACCGATGTTCCTGATTCTCGGTACTGGTACACTTATCTAACTGAATTTATTATAATACAATATGATTTCTGCGATATATTTTAAAAACATTCAATCTTTAATTTTACCCTTTTTGTAATAGGTTTTATTACGACGTTAAAATGGAAGCCTGCAAAACGTTCCAATACGGTGGCTGCTCCTTAAGTTTTAATGTTTTTACTATGCTTTCGGATTGTAGTGCTTCATGTCATGGTTAGTAGTCTTAGAATTGAATAAAGGCTGTATACAGATCTTTAAATGAAGTTGAAATGTTTACCCACAGCGACCCGCTCTCGAGAGCAGCGGTGGCCGAGTGGTGGCAGCCCCGACTTGCGAGCAGTAAGCCGTGGGTTCGAACCCAGGCAGGCGCATAACTTTGTGTAAATTATTTCATCACCGCTGCCCCAAAAAAACGGTGAAGGAAAACATCGTGAGGAAACCGGCATGTCCTAGAACTAACAATTCGAAAACACGTGACATCTACCAACCCGCACTGGGCCCGCGTGGTGGATTACAGCCCACTCCCTCTTACAGAGAGGAGGCCTGTGTCCCAGCAGTGGGAACATTATAGGCTGATGATGATGATGATGAAGACCCGCTCTCGTCATCATTCGTGAGCCAAGAGATCGATGTAGCTTAACAAAAAACTTTGGCTGACGATCAAACTACACTGTCCTTACATTTACTGAGCAATCTCGTATCACAATGGCTGTGACAGGCAAATTAGCGAATTGAGTTAATCTACGCAGAAGCCAAGGTCTATGACTACGTACGGAGACCAATCAAGCTATACAAAACCAGTTTATGCGGATCTCTCATTGGACGGGAAATCTATACAAAACAAAGCCACGTTATACTGGAAATGAATCGCTTGAAATCTCGCCGTATGTACATTTCCCAAAAAAATGTTAGGCACAGATGAATACTCCAAAAACAATAGAAAAAAAAATGTGCTTTCTTTGTATTGTATTGATAGTATTTTTATCGGGAGAACTGGAAATCATGCCTTCCCAGCTGTTGGCGTTGCAGGCTGACATCAGTAACATTCTTTTATAGGTGTTGGAAACCAAAATTTATCTAATAAGGATATGGACAAATTATCAGCCGAAGTTATATGTCGTTTTCAACCAGAATTTGGAACGTGCTTTGGCTATGTACCAATGTAAGTCTGCCTTTGAAATATATTAAACTTTTTTTTATATCACATCATTCATTTCACCTTTAGTAATTATATATCGATCCTTATCTTCCGAGCCTTTACCAATTAGTTGGCGTCGGCTTCCAGTTTAATCGGATGAAGCTGAAAATCTGTATTTTACATGCAGCGACTGCCTATCTGATCTCCACAACCCAATAACTGGGTAATACCCATGTATCCATGTGTTGCTTTTGGTAAGGCTTGTTATCAGACTTTCGGGCTGCAAACTATCTGTGATGATTGTCAAGAATGGCAATCAATGATGAAATGATACCCGGGACCAAGGGCTTAACGTGTGTCGGATGAACGGAGGAAACTCTGTACGTAATAAATAGTCACTCATCTACAGACCAACCGATCGATGCCTATCCTTGAAGATTGACCCATGTGGCTATTATTATTAAGCCACGTTCTTCTCTTAGTTAACATTAATAAATAGGTATACATATTGATTCGATGCAACGTCGATCGACTACGACCTTGTGGCCTACCATGACGTCTTAAAACATTATTGTTTTACTCCTTTTCCAGTGTGGGAAAGAGATGGCGCTAGACATCATGTAAAGCTCCGTCTCTTTCCCACACTGGAATAAGAGTAAAATAATACTGCTTTAAGACGTCATGGTAGGCCAGCAGGTCGCACCTTAGTTTCGATTGGAATAGTTATGGATTATGGAGCCTACACACCAAAACTGCCACCTGCCGACTACCCCTGACCAGACTTTGGATTGTCGATGACAAGCACCATCAGCATAAGGTCGAAGTTACCATACATATAAATCAAAACTGCTTCAAAATTTGTTCTTAAAAAACCTATAAACATTTATGAACGAAGTGATGCTATCGCCACAATATATCAAACTATTGTATATATGCTCGTATCGATCGGAAAACCTATTTCGGCATCTACCATCGGCATAATCAGTTCAGGTTGACGAGCCAAGCCAAACAGCTTTTTCCTGAACGCATGTTAACTTTTCCCATTAGAATCTTTAATGTGCTGTGCTTTCGGATTATAGTCCTTCACATGATGCTAAGTAGAGTAAGTAGTCTTAGAAGTGAATAAAGGCTGTATATGGATCTGATGATGATATTAATCTGCAGGTTCTACTACGACATTTCAACCCGGACCTGCAAGGGCTTCTCATACAGTGGCTGCGGAGGCAATCGAAACAAATTCCAAGGCCAGTACGAATGCATGGATTTCTGCGAAAGTGTCATGCCTGAACATAAGTTGACATTTAATCCAAAATAACAAGTTTGTTTCTCCAGTTTTTTTATTTATGAATTATATTTATTCATAAGCCTATTAAGTATCTATAGTTCCGTCTACTGGTTCACAGGTCTCCCCACTGTTTAACAGACCATAATCCCAGACTCGTCTACAAGTCTTCGATTTTTTGGGTCTAGAACATTCTGGTTTCCTCAAGATGTATTCCTTCACCGTTTCAAGAGCAGTAACGATGCAATATGTAAATTGCACAAAGTAAAGTGTGGGTGCAAACCGACGAGCGATCCACGAAACGTATTAAGATCGGTGACGTCACCACTGTGGCACCACGCCTTAAGTTCCACATCTAAGGGTGTTGAGCCTTTTCTAGTCTATTAAGAAAACATCTAAAGAAATTGAAAGCGGTACTATGAAAAGCGAGTGAATGATCAATTGCGGTCGACAATGATTGACCTGAACGAGATGCTAGGCCGGTCTGCGTCGTACCGAGTCACGATTCAATGAAAGTATTATTTGAGCCCAGGGCTTCATCTCCTTAGATAGTTGTTTCACTGCTCCCGACTAACATTAGGCAGGTAGTTGGTACTATTAAATTTACTTCACAAGCACGACCGAACTTTAGGAGTCATTGTATAGGCCCTAATAACATAATAGTCGTACTTCGGCCAGAACTTACTGAAACACTAAAACCTCAACAAATTCTTGTTTAAGTTCAAAATGGAATAAAAGAACATTTAAAATTATTTCCTCTTCATAAAATTAACAACCCACCGCGTCCCAGCCACACTTACAACTTACATTAAATTCTTATCGCCCCCATCTTACGGAGCTGTCATTAAATAATCCCGTTAAGGTCACGCCGACTGAAGGGTGGTCTGAACGCGAGAGAGAACGCAAGACTTGTGAGCAAGGTCGTTGGAACGCGGGGACGCGCGGGCGCAAGATGCGACGAACGCCGCCGCCACTGAGCTGCGGCTTCCTACAATAATTACATTGGGCCATCGCCCTCAATTAGAGACGCTCACGTTCGAATGACTAGCTCCGAGCGGTCCAGCGAAGCAACTGAGTTCGCTCGCACTTAACACTAGAGATATACGTTCACGTGCACTCATGAAACCGGTCCGGCGGGCGAGCCGGTTGGAATCCCGAGAAGAGCCGCATTCGGACCTAATAAGTATGTGGACTCACTCTGATGACTAAGCATGCTGTTATATCCGATATAATGCAGCCCCAGAACCCAGACTCGGCATTTTTCATTGAAGAAAAGATAAAAAGTAGTCGGACGTACGCATGGCAGATCTCTGCTTTAAGATAGTGGAAGTAAACAGGCAAAGGCCGGTAAAATAAAGGTTACTTTTAAAGATTCGTCAATTCTATTAATATTATTGTACTGAACAGCAGGTAATGAATGTAGAGCCATACAACCTGATTGTTGAGTAGTATTGACACATTATTCCGTCATAAGAAGTCGTGTTTTAGCCTTATAATACTGTTGAAATAGATTGACAGATGTATTAAAGACTATTTAAGTTAGTAGCCAATTTATTGATGGATTTATCAAGCTGTTTTTATATGGTGAAGATGAGGTATGTAAGTATTTCAAAGCTGGATTACATGAACTATTAAAAAAACCTATTTTCAGTCTTAGAGCTAATGTGTGTTAGAAATTTCGTTCCCCTCAATCTTAGGAATCTTAATACTTTGCAATGTTTATTCACAAACGATTTAAACTTGAACTATGCTGCCGACAATAAATTAATAAAATATTCAAGATCCTGAACAGATTATTTGACAACATGTGGGTAAATAAGTCTATTAATACGGAGCCCACATCTAATTAACTAAGTGTCATTACCACTGGGTCTGGGAACATAGATCTTTGTACGGTAATAAAAGACGAGTTGACCGTAATTATATACGTTTTCACGAGTCAGGAGCGCTAAGTAATCGGGTCAGGGGTAATCTGGGGGCGAGAAAAAAGCCTGACATAGCAGCTACCCCGAAATAAATTAAATTAACGCGGCCCCCTTTCTATTTGTCGCCAAGTCTGCGACTGTTGACTGCTAATCTTACTAAACTTTCTTCGCAAAATACTTAATGGTTCTTTTCGAATTTAACAAATTAATTCAAGTTCTAAGGTATGAGCTATTATAGCTTAAGGCTCCTCGAATCCTTCATAATAAAACGTGTTAATTATAAAATATATTAATAATTAAATTTATCATCATTAATTCAATTCTCCATTCTCTAACTGTAAAATGTAACTAAATAAAGTTGATGAATCCTTTTTAAAATTAAGAATATCTCTAGCATGTTGTTTTAGTCATTAGGATTAGTATTTCCATTAGAGATTAGATTAGAGCTATAATATGCTCTATATTATAGCTTGATATTCTTGACCTCATGAACATCTTAACAGCCTATTTTCAAGTAAATACTCTTATGGCTCTTATTGCTCTTATGGCAAGCTTTTATCAAACTAGCAATGTTTGTATGTCTGTTTAGGTCAAATATTGCAACTGCACAATCCTGAGAAGTGGTTCCTATAAGCATAATCAGCCTATTTTGTTCCACTGCTGAGAAACAAGTCTCCTCTCTATAAGAGGAAGTAGGCAGTTAGTCTGTCCAGCACGTGCAGGTTGGTAGATGTCACATGGTTTCCTCATGGTATTGTTCTTCACCACAATCCCAATAATCATCAAAGATATCACACATGCCAGAGAAAAAAACGGACGAAAGATGATTGATGATTTTGAGAGAAAAAAGATTTCGAATGAATAAGGAAGACGACAGGTGGCTAAAACCGCATTGCTTATATCGTTAAGCAATCAGTTTGGCTCATACCGGGCCCTTGAGAAAACTACCTGCGAAGCCGTGAGCCAATTATAACCAATAACGAACAACCATCTGATATTCTTGAACTATAATCTTTACCACCATAACATAATATACTTAACTATTTATGAATGTTATCGCTCTAGCGTAGGAAATAGGTACTTTGATTTTATTCCAGTATAAAATGTGAGCGCAGCCACACATTACGTAAACTCAAGGAAATTAATTAGTTTACTAGGCATAATGATTACAAACTTAAATTGTCTGTATTCGAATCACAATATGTACTCTCATTCTTTGACTTTGGCAGTTGTTTGAAATATCTATAACACGGCTAATCGACGTGGTGTGTCAGTTTAATAAGCAACTATATTCCCAGACTGTCAAAGTATTTATTTGCGTAGATGTAATACATCACCAAGGCAAGGACTGACCACAGGTAAACCTGTACCTGTGGTCAATCCGTGCCTTGGTCTCTATTGTTTTTAATAAAATCAGTAAATCGAGTCTTACTTAAATATACCACCAAAACAATTGACTACACTTTAATTTGTTTTATTATTTTTACATAATTATTTTGTATCAATGCCAAAACAAAAACCATTTAAGTTGATACTTAAATGGTTTTTGTTTTACATCGTTCATCTCAAGAATAAGACAGAAAATTGTTGCGTTGCAAAGTTTCGAAGCCAAGAAGCCCAAGCCTTATTGACCGCAAACTTGTTACAAGTAAACTTCTGATGCTTGAACAAGACCCAAGAGCATACCAAGAAATTAACCTAACATACATTTATCAAGTTTCTACTTCAACAACTAAGTAGTGGTCAGACTAAACGACCGGCATTTCCTTTAACAAGATTAAATGCTTCGAAATTATCTTCGAAATTCAAAATATCTTATGTTTTAATAGCTATATTTTAGGTTGCATCTTGATAGAAATTATATATTTTTGTAATTATTATAAAATCATTACTAAGTTAAAAACCATTTAAAACCACATTATACTTATTATTTAAAAATAAATGTGGCGAGATGGGCAAACGACATACTTGCCATCAGAAAAAATCTGGATGAGGCGGGCGCAGGACCGTGGAGATTGGTACAAGAAAAGGCAAGCCTATACCTGCTATACCCAGCAGTTTAAGAATTATTTTGGTAGTTGGTGATTGGTAAGAGAATGTCTTATGGCATTAAGTCTGCCTAATATCCATTAGGTTTCCAAAACAAATGAGTTATCTTTAAGTTGACTATCTTGACAGATCCCTCTTAAGGTGGAAGTTTAATCGCGCTTTCCCATACATTGTTTTTTTCTCAAATTCTCGATACTTATATGCTTTTTGTAGAAGTAATGAAACAACATGATGTTATTACGAATTAGTGTTGTCGCAAATCCCTTCAAACATAAAGAAATAACAAGGTTTGTAGGATTTCCAGGCCCGAAAAAAAACGAAAAATCTTTGCTAGTGTGCGTGCTTGGAGTCACACCATCTACCGGATATCTAAAGAACTTCTAAAGAACAATCGAGCCCCTTGCATAACAAAACTCGAAATAATTATCTGTTGATACTAGATGGCGTGGCGTTGTCATTGTAAGGTGGTGACAGTAAGTCTTAGTGTGTGCGTGACTTTTGATTTCATTCTTCAAACAAGTAGGTAGGTAGGTAGATAAATCTAATTTGGGTAAATTAGATTTATAATTTCATAAGAATGAAGTTAAATATTCTTAAACTATGTCAAGTTGTTCACCCAAACCAATGTTTGAAAGTACCTATTAGGGATGAAATGTGTAATTCGGAGTTGGTTAATGGTTGGCTAATTTTATTGCGTGATAGCTAAAACTTATTAGTTATTAACAAGTAGGTATTCAGACATACCAAACATTCGTTATGAAGCCACAGCTTTTTGTACGTGGACTTTTCGCGGTTTATCTAATAAACTAATAATGTACTTACATTATATAACATTACATTCATTCATCACACTATTTACATTCATGAATGTAGGTAAGTACTACCTGCTTACCTACTAAAACATACCGACGCAGTCAAGGTTATGTTGGGAGAAAATTAAGCGTCGTAACTGTTTCTAATAATAATGATCACAGTGAAAAACACAAACCTAACTGTCGTTTTTGCTTTTAATTTCATTCTTATGTCTACGGAATAGAAGTCAAAGTCGGTTGACCGGACTGTAAAAAAGGCGAAGTGGTAACTGAACTAGAGCTATTCGTGTTATTGTGCGATTTTCCATCATGCTTTAATCTAGGCTTAGGACTAGCAGAAAAGTTTCCAAATATGCATTAGTATTTAATTTGGTTGAAACTACGTAAACTTACAAACATTAGGTATATACATTCTTTCTATTTCCAAGAAACATTGAAGCATAAAACAAAATACATCAACGTTTAATCTCGAAAATGTAGTCTTTAAATGCTTGAAAGTAAAGATTATATTGATCGCATTATAATGTCTGTTAGATTTCCGAGAACCGAAATCTAAATCACAAAATTCGCGCTATCCTTTTTACTCCGCTATGTTACCCTTAGTTAGAAAGAGAGAAAGCGGATTTCTAACTACGTTTGGATTTCATTTGGTGATGGATTTGATTGTCGATTCGGTTGGTGGTAGATCGTTAGCGTTTGGTTCGGATAGGTAGATTATTAGAATCAGATCTTCAAGTTTGAGAAATCTATACGAATCGATTTTCTAAATTAAACTGCATATAAGCGCAGACAAAATTAGCGTTAAATAAATAAAACAAAGATTTTTTTCCAGTCTCTGTGTCAATTTGATTTATATTTGATTAGGTATACAAAATTATACATTATGATTGCAGACGAAAATATTAGGTAAAAAAAAATAAGCAGCCGTCGACCTCCTATGTTAAAAATTGCTCAGAGTAACAGGCTTTCCAAATGATCTAAAAACAAAAAGTTTGTTTCATTACCTACAGTCAATGACGTATCACTACATAGTATAAAACAAAGTCGCTTCCCGCTGTCTGTCCCTATGTATGCTTAGATCTTTAAAACTACGCAACGGATTTTGATGCGGTTTTTTTTTAATAGATAGAGTGATTCAAGAGGAAGGTTTATAAGTATAATATATGCATAATATAGTAGAGAAACACTGATAATGTTAGAGGTTTCCAATGTGATGTCGACAGACATTCTGTAGTATATTTAGTATCTGCATTGCACCCGCGCGAAGCCGGGGCGGGTCGCTAGTTATAAATAAAGCGATGTTGGCGGGCACGGGCCGTACCGCCGTACGGGAGAGGAATCAATGTCAAGAAATGATTATGTACTTAGGTATTAAATTTATAATTTTGAAATTGTTGTGTTATACCTGTGCGAAGCCGGGGCGGCCTGCTAGTTCGATAATAAAAATAAGTATAGCCAAGGATACACTAGGGGACAAATGTGCCACGACATGTATCGGCGACATGTCAAGCGAAGCCGGCCGATTTCGCCTGACAAATATGGCGACAACGCGCGACTTATGTCCGCAGCGACGTCAGACGAAATCGTGCGACTTCGCGAAACTTCGCCTGACATATCTAGCGACATCACGAAGTTTCGTTTCACAAGGCAGGCGATATCCAGCCACCGAGGTAGTGTTGTTGGCTGCGGCGTACACAATTATTATTAAAAGTCAAAGAAAAAAGACGAGAAGATGGTGGGTTAGAAAGTACTATGTAAAGTATGAATTCGAGCAATGTTACGACTCGGACAAAATAGGTAAGTTTATGTGGAATTATCATGTATGTTCACACGGCGACACATCAAGCTTTACACTTCCAGTATAACGTGGCCTCGCTTTGTCTATATATTCTATACAGTGACAAATTTGCATAAACTGGTTTTTTCATACCTTGATCAGCGGTCGTGCGTACCTACTGTTATAATTACATATGTACCTACAATACAACGAAAATGTCACAAACCGTCGCAGCGTCGTGGACACTAAAAAGTAACATTACTCAAGAATGCATGTATTGTGGTCATTATTTTGACAACCTTGTTCGAGCAAAGTCGACCTTGCCGTCAACTCAAACTAACTAAATCGCAAACTATTAGTAACTAGCACCCCGCCCCGGCTTCGCACGGGTATTTAACAATACACAAACATAAATAAACCCTTCTATTTGCGTCAGGTAACTAAAAAAAGTCTCTGTGGTGTGAAAATCTGTATGGACACCATACAGAATTTCACACCACAGATAATTTTTTTGGTTCTGTATGGTGTCGGACGTAAAGAATAGCACCATTCCATATCTTCCCGTGGGTGTCGTAAGAGGCGACTAAGGGACTTGCCAGAGAATGGGCAGCAGGGTTCTGTGGGCTTTTGTAACAACTGTTCTGCGATCGCCAACCCGCCTGCCAAGCGTGGCGATTATGTCAAAACCCCCCTTACTTATGTCAATGGCGACACTTGGGGGAGGTCTATGTCCTGCAGTGGATGTCTTTTGGCTGAAATGATGAATGATGATGAACTAAAAAATAATAATTATAAACAAAGTTTGAATATTCCCCTCCCGAACGGCCCGTACTCCAGTGACGCCTACATCGTATTAGGTGATGCCTAGCCAGCTGAGCAGGGTGAGCGGCGACCACGCAACTTTTTTCTAATACTTACATTTTTAAACTCGTGATATCTTTCGAATGGAATGTTCGAATTGAATAATTCAAACAGTTCTATAAAGGTATTGAAACAGTCTTGAATATGAAGTAATTTATTTCGATAAGGATTAATACCAAGATACAAATACAGAGCCTTTTCTAACGGCGGCATTAAAATATATTTTTTTAAATAAAAGAACACTTATTGTGGCATAAATATAATAGTTAGACATATGCTGTCGCGACACTTTTTGTAAATAATGATGTGTTCTGCAAAGTCGTAATACATTATTTTATTCTATCATCAATAGTTTTCGCAGCGCACGCGATGTAAAGAATATTTTAGGTAATTTTTATACACCTTGGGTTACATAATTGCAGTTTTAGTAAGGATCCCTAATTTTTTTGAAAATAAAATATTGCTTATGTCACCCGCGGATAGTGTAGCTTCCCAACAGTGAAAGAATTTTTCAAATCGGTTCAGTACTTTCGGAGCCTATTCAATGCAAACAAACAAACAATCAAATCTTTCCTCTTTATAATATTAGTTTAGATTTAGACACAGATTAGGACAGATACTTCACTCAGTAGAAAACATCCAATACCTATTACGATAATTGCCTACTCCCTCGCGTCAACAACCACTGTATGCTAAAATGCGCCTAAATGCTCAAGCGTACAGCAGTGATTGCTTCGCACCGCGCGATTCCACAGTAATCGCAGGGCTGCCTCTTCGATAAAATTAAATTAACATAACTTTTTATCTATGTTATTGAGAACTGTGAATATGTTCTGACTTTTATGTGGCAGGTAAAAAATGTATCATTTATAAAATATTTAACCAACTTAAAAAAAAGGAGGTGATCAGACATACAGGCCAAACTGAGAAGTTTGACTTGTATGGTTTGTAGGTATGTATGTTTGTGCGCGATAATCTCGCGTTTGGCTAAACCGATATCGATGCGGTTTTCAGAAAAGGATTTGTTACATTTAGGAGAACGTTTTAAAATAAGTATAATAAATACTTCTTAGTTTGATGATGATCTTCGGAGATGTTCACTAGAAATGAAAAAAAAAGCCTTAAAAAAAGAGAACCGACTTCAAATAAAGCACTAAGCCGTAAGAAATATTTTTTTTTTTATGGTAGTGCTAACAGCTGGTAATTACGAATCGAAAAAGCACCGACATCAAAGAAAAAATTATTTCTTACGGTTTAGTGTTTTGAAGTCGGTACTCTTTTTTAAAGTTTGTTTTATTATATTTGTAAGTTTGTTTTGTTTTATATATTGGTGCTGACTGTGGAAGAAACCTAGATAAAACATAATTATAGGCACCACACGGCATCGTAATACGCGTACGAACGAACAGCACTATTAAAATTGAACGGCGTGCGCGCGCTTCGCTTGCGAGGCGAAAACCGCACTGAATTTGATAAGCCGGCGGACCGAGACCGCTCGGCTGGGCGGTAGGCACTTATAGCGCGCAAGTACATGGAGTGACGGAGGCCTGATTTAGATATCAAACCCGGAAAGACGGTGTTGAATTTTAGTAACTGTACTGTTGTCATTTTAACTAAAATTCTAGTTTATTAATATATTTTTTATTTAAATTACTTGCTGGTTTTATTAGGATTAGGTACTTGAATTTTTGAGTAAAGCACTATACAAACCTTGGCCCACAATGACTGCTTCGCTGGTCACGCTATGATTGCCTCGAGCTAGCCTAGCTACGCTCTAGGCCTTTCAGCTTGGCCATCATTGCAGCCCTTGCTGTCGCTGTGCGCTGTCGGTCATAATCAGCGCGACCAGCAAAGTAGTCATTATAAACCGCGGCCGTAATGTAGGTACTATTAGGTACGTACGTAGTAAGGTAATAAGAAAACAAACTTGTATTGATAGTACCATTATTACCTCAAAAATTTAAGAAAACAGGTAGGTAAGTAATTTAGAAGAAATAAATATGTTGGTAGAACTAATTAAAATTTTTATATTTGGTATCCACTCGGACATAAGACTAACCCGCACTGGGCCCGCGTGGTGGATTACAGGCCTGTGTCCTAGCAGTGCGAACATTATAGGCTGATTACGCTGCTGCGGAATATAATTAATCGGACATAAACTGCGATGAATTTTCAAGTAAGCATGCGACGGCACGGCGGCGTGAAGTCTGAAGACTCTCTTGAGCGATCGCTGCATAACCACCCGGGGAAAACTAAACATACTTATTTAATAAAATAAGCAATCCATATTAGGTATCTACAGAGCCCTTCAGCTGACCAGGTCATGACCTCCGACCCATATACCTATCAGCTGGCCAGGTCATAACCCCTGATCTTAGTACGAACCAGCTGATCCATGGTTACCAATATTAATTCTTCGATCGGAATTCGATTGTTTTTATTATTCAACAGATAAATAATAAATTAATTTAGTTTTGATACCTTCCTTTAAATTTTGAATTGAGTAGTAATATATCACGACCAACATTAACAATATTTAATTGAGTCTGGAAATACCGGAATTACTTTCCGGAAAAATGGCTTATCCATGTTATTCTTTCTGTGTGCATTTATGATACAAGTACCAAAAATCATTCTACCTACTCCGATCTATGGTGATAAGCATATTACCATCATTATGTATTGTTAACAATGTATTTACATTCATAGCAAATAATTTATTAGGATATTACAACTAAATATGGATTAAAAAAAAAATAGAAAAAGAAGTGAAAAATAACTTTAGTTTCAGAGAAGTTGGTGGCAAAAAAACTGAAAACAAACATGTCACCGACTTCTGAAGCTAAAGTTATTTTTCACTTTTTTGCTTTTTGAAGACAGTTTTTTTTTGCAAATAGTTTTAGTTTTTTCTTAGGTGACACTAACGAGCATGGCAGTTGAGAATTTGTCATGGTATGGGTCGCTAATGTTGGCACGTGTGTTGCACTTGCATCATACAGCTTCTTTACAACTGTTTGAGCAGAATGGCCGCCGTTATTCGAGACTGGTCATCTCTTAACTGCTAGGTCACCTAGTTAATCTTTGTAGGTATTAAATTGTTATACATTGTTCTCGCATGTAGAAGCAAAAAAAATAATGTAACCAGGATTTTGTAACAACTTGTTTTTAAAAAGAGTGTCCATGGAGTTTCTTGCACCCCTAAGACGACCCACTGACCGTACGTTCTTCTCCATAGAGAGACTGAGTCTTTGACAATTCAAAACTGCCTGTAAATGGTATTTAAATAAATGCTTTGAGTTTGTATCAATTGTATTTTTTTGCCTTATAAGTGCTTATATGATTTGACTTTGATTGTTTTTATAAACAATTTATTGTACTTATTATGTACCTAGTTGAAAAGGGGGGCAGTGACAGCCTAGTGGAAATGGCCTTGACTAATGAATTGTAGGTTGTATGTTCGAACCCTGACAGGCTCTTTACTTTGGGTTAATGAATACTAATACTACTTGAATAAAAAGCATTACTTACAATAGTTATATAATTTGTGTAAACACAACATAACCACATTCATATTTTGTTTGAACAGAACTTCATTGCGGCATTGAAAACGGACACAATGCTTTTATTAAATGGTACACTTACACAACACATTTATGACAACTAATTTGAGATTCCAGAACCAGAACATAAGATTCTCTTGTTGATGTGTAGAAGCTGATGTATAAAATATAATCTCCCTGTGATGTTTACATACCGTACCTAGAAGTTTAGTCCCTACAACCATGTCTGCTAACTTTCGGTAGATTCGAGTAGAGAAAATACAAAAGATTTTCGCACATTGAATGTTTATTGTTCCCAACAGAGAAAACGTCAATCAAACGAGAGACATTCCGTTTCAAGTTAGGTAGGTACTTTAAAATGGTAATTATTGTAAAAAAAATAGTAACTAAAATAAAAACGTTGCAGTGGCCCTTCTTGTATGTTTTTTTTTAAACATTTTTGTCACAAAATATTGATAAATATGATATCAGCATGTTTCCTAATTAAACGTTTTTGATGACAATGCCATCTAGCGGTTCAGAAATTAACCATTTACGTGTGCATGTGTGTGTGTGCATGGTGTGTACAGGTATGAAGTTGAGACGGCTGGTGGAAATTTCGAAAATCTCCGTTTGAGAAGAGTTAACAAGTAAGCTGTATATGTGGAAAAATCAAGACAAAAGGCTAGTTTACGCAAATAGAATATTGTCCATCAAATATATTTTAGTTATGCGTAATCATAAATAATACCCAAATGCAAGACTACAGCGCCATCTATTGAAAAAACGGCGGCGGGATGATCAACGGGACCACCTTAATCATTCGAAAGAACTGAAAGTGTTTGTTGTGACATTGAACATAACCAACACATTTCACCAGTTATTTTAAACTACCATGTAATAGGGAGCGATCCTATTGCCATCAACCGTGCACAAATCCAGACTCCGTGGCTGCTACTGAGAAATTCTTGATAGAAAAATTCAACAACACTTTTGAATCGAACCAAGGACGTAATACTCAGCAGAGCGCTTGCGAGATCAACGAGGCAATCATAAAACATCTTGAAATCTGAAACTGCAAACACGATACAGTAACATTCCATACAACCATAAACTACGGCATCACGCCAGAGGTCACCCTCGGTGCCGGTCGACGCTACCGATCAGCTGGCGTGACGTTGAATGAACGATAACTGTTCGAAGGTACCCGCAGTAAGTACTTAGCCATAGATAAGCACTTCTTAGAAAAAAATCAGCTTTGTAGGGCGTCGTCTCTCTCACTCGTGTATACCTAAGTCTCTTTCTAAATCTTCATGTGTCGTATTCATAGCGTAGAAAGAGTGTTGTTTAGAATACCTATCGCTATCTCAGTTTATTTCCCGCCTGCGCAGATAAGTTGTTTAAAGTCAGTTAAAGTCTAGTCGGGTTATATATTTATGGAAATTCTACCTTGACACCTGGTGACAGGGCAACCTCTTATGTCTATGTATAACTAACAACTGGAGCCAAAAAAAGAAGTAAAAGGAGATAGAGAAAATATATATATGTATATACGAGTATTTCTGTGTCGTTAACTCCTACAGCTTCATTTAATAAGTGTATCCTTTTCTCTTTGCTATATTTATTTTTAATTAATTAATTACCTGCCTATTGAATTGTGTTTTTTGAACAAAGGAATTAATAATTTAAGATAATTATATAAGCAACAAAAATAGATCTCATTAATTATAAAAATACCCAATATAATATAATACTATTGTTCTTAATAATTAATATTGATCTCATTATAAATAATTTTTATGTTTTATGTAAGTACAATGTCTATAATTTTATTGTTATCATGTATTGAATAAGATTTTATTGTTATCGTGTATTTGTAATATGTATGTCGCTAATGACTATAGGTAATTGCATCTTTTAATTAGAAAGTATTTAATTTAATTAATAATTATTGTATTAATTAATATAAAAGTTAACATTAATAAATACTTATATTGCTGTGCCCTAACAGGGTCCATAACACTGTTCTTAGCTTTAAGCCTTTTATAACACCTGTATAACATTGTGGAACGCAATTAAATGAATATGAATATTTAGTGTATATGGTTTGCTGTGGCTACGTTAGTGACAATCTCTTTCAGTGGCAATTTTCACTCAAAAAAGCTCGTACGTGCGGTCAGGCGCTGAAGCGGATCTCACTTCGCAATGGCGAGTGTGAAATCTGTTGGTGCCCTAGGCGATTATCCCCCTGCACCGCCCTCCGTGGCGTAATACGGGGTCGCAGATTTTAACACCTCATCGCCTAACACACGTACCTATACCGCAAAACCTTGCGGACGAGCGACGCGGGCGCTCAGCCACAAAATCTTAACTCGATGTCATTACACCCACGTTCAGTGGTATAGCTATTACAGAAGCTGAGTAGTAATGTCACAACACTAGTCCTCGAACCACGCAGTTCGATCAACGAGACTTGACGAGTTAGTTCAATTGACAATAGTTCCATTTCAGACGGAGATTAAGCTCACAACCCTATTCAGGTCAGAGCTATTGGCTGAACGTGACCTCGTCAAAGTTTCAGAAGCCATTTGGGTATATCTGCACTAGTGCATATTTCAACAAAAAAATAGTGGAGATGTAGCAAACACGAAATGTAAGTAGGTAAATGATGTTTTCTTTGCGTGGTGCTATTGTCAGGATAAATTTTTAACAATGGATTAAAAATTTGCCGTAGAGAAAAACCAATGAAAATGTGCACCAGAAAACTTTGGTACGAGTAATTACTGTCGTTATAGATAAAAAAGATTAGTTTTTTTTCATATTATTATATGAATATCATTAGGTAACCAATAACATGTTTATCAAGCTACAATAATGATATCTGACAAAGCAAACCCGCATAATAATATTAATATCGGGAGAATAATTTTCTATACAAAGAAACTGTAGTCTGTATTCTAGATTCTAGCTTTATTACAATGCCATTACACTAGCAGAACTAAATAGTATTTATTTTCTAAAGTTTGTGTAAAAGAGAATTGTAAATGGAACTTCTGAAAACTATTAACAAGCTCAGAAAGAGGACAATTTATTTGACTTAGAAGGGCTTGCGTATCTGTGTAGTTGCGTAATAAATCCGTTTTTTTTTAGTTTTCGATGAAAAAGAAGCCCATAGAATATGAAACGTTAGGTTGCCTTTTTTTCCGTCACAACTCTCGGGTAGGCAGGTATAAACAGGTAAATCGATACTAGTAACTTGCACCGGTCTGGTTAATGAATTAAAAAAGGCAACCTAACGTTTGCATATTTTATGGGCTTTACACTTTCGATTGGTATGGAATTTGTTTATTAACAAAACCGGTGAAATGATTCAAAACATTTTTTTTTAAAATTACCTATTAATCATATCATGGACTGAATTTTTTTAGACAACCCATATGCAATATATTTATTGACAAATTAAATTTAATATAAAATAAGTTTCATCCATTAACCAACTCGGTGAAGGTCCTTGTATGGCGGGATCTTAGACCACAAGCTTTTTAGGTAAAATCAAATCGCATATAGTAAAAATAAGGCCAAAACCTCCCAAAGTGTGTTTATTCGGAGTTCATAAAGCTTGGGTCTTCTAGAATTAACTGTTACATACCACACATGGTATACCAAATCAAAGATAAGCAAATCACAACATTTTTTAAAGCTACCATTACATACATACAAACCAGCATAACTTAACATGACCATTACCATTCTATTAATTTAGTTTTACTGGAAGCCTTCCCTGCCCTCCGGTTTCTTAATTGAATGGATTCCTATCCCGAACGGTTGCTTATTGGTATATATTGTGTAATAACCCAAAGCGGTTGACTGCGTTTATATCCTCAATTTACTGTTACGACTCCTAATTATTCCTTGTTCATATTTAAATGCTTACCATCCGTTTTTATTTCGTCTGTAATCGTAATGTTTTTGATGTTAGGTTTAGATGCGAAATTGAATTTAAAGGCTATATACCTTTTGATAATGATTATTACCTTAAGATATTATGTTCAGACCTGCTGTTGCTTAAGGAATTTTCCAATAGCAACCCGGAATCATGGCCGTGCCTTGATGGTGCAAAGTTTGACAATCAGTCTTACCATGGGTTGTAGAAGCAGTCAGTACATATAAAACACTGGTATTCAGCTGCAGTCGGTTAGACTGGAAGACGACCTCAACATATTTGGGAAAAGGCTAGGCATATTATGATGATGCTGATGTGACGTCCGTTGATGGCAAGAGGCAAAACAGGTACTTCTGTCTAAACCTTCGAGGGTTACAGGCGCGATAGTATGCTGTGTTATCAGCTGGTTTAAATTAAATATGTATAGAAGTTATGTCAGAAAACTAAGATGCGGGATCGGGACGCGGGGGCACATTATGATCACGATAGAGAAATTCTTCGCAAATTCTTCTGTCTTACAAAACTTTAGGGAAACTGGATAGTTTAAGCTGGAAATTACAAATAGAAGGTACAATCATGGAACATTGTGCTAACTGCATTAGACCTTGTTATGAAGTCAACTAGCTCTTGGACTTCGCACAAACATACTCGTATTAATACGAGGATGACGTAAGTATATTTATCAAGCAATCTACAAAAAGAAAGACATTAATGTATGAGATAAGAGACAGAACTGATAAGATCACACTGAACGTTTCTCTCAGTCTATCACTGGTATTCTTACACTGGTATTCTTAGTCATGAACTGTACTTAAGTCGGACTAACCACGCCTACATTCCACCCTGTTTATTTATAAATTGACATATAAACGCCTACTTTTCATCTGTCAAATTTGAAATACCGGAATACTATTAATTATACACATCTTTAACATTGATTAAAGTTACAAATGGCATCTTTATCATTGATTGAAGCAGTATGCAACTATGGGTTTAACAAAGATAGATAGCTAGAGGAGGTACCTTTTTCGAAGATCCACCAATTGCGGCCAAGAAATTTTATGAGTACGATTTGGTGGATGTTTTCACCTGTTTTCATGGCAACAACGGTCGACTTAAATCAAAAATGAATTCGCGAAGTTCTCGGTCATAATATTGTACAATACAAAATTTCAATACACTCATGTGACTTGTATGTATCCTTTAAACTCAATAACATACAGATACGTGATAGATCTGTGAAAGAATTTATAGTGCAAGATTCTTTTAAATCCGTAAAGGATGCAATAAAATATCTCATAAACGCATATACTCGGAGACATCCAATTTCAAATCTATATTATAAATGCGAAATAACTCTGCGTGTCTGTGAGTTTGAGTTTGTAACATTTTCAAGCGTTAACTATATCGTAGAGTAGTGTACGACCTGGGTCAGGATAAGGAATATTTTTTAAACGCGGTAGTCGTGGCGGTTTCCGTTGTATAATTAACAACGACCATGCAGGCAAAACCACGAGCAATAGGTTGTTTGATCAATTACGTAAAACAATTATTCATGAATCACTGAATTTGTGGTAAATGTCACAAATCATGCTTTGTTAGAGGAATTGTGCACCGAAATTCTGAATACTGAATATCCAACAGATTTCCTCTCAACGATTTCCAAATCAAACAGTTGGATTGACAATCACAATATTGGCAAACTGATCTCTTGTCGGCGTTAGCCAGTTTATTGGCAAAGGCACCTAATTTATTTCGAACGAAAGTGCTCGTTGAAAAAAGTGATCACGATCCTCGATCACACTTTGAACGTAATTGATTTTTATTGAACCGTTAGGAAAATTCACGACTGTTAATCGGATTTTTATTTTCACGTTCATTAGAACGAATGCTTTGGTTTTAGACTTCAACGATTTTAAAACTGCAGAGTAAAGTTTTGCTACTGAAAACATATGCACCAAATATCAATGGGAATTTTATTCGAGTTTCACTAGATCTCTGGGTTTTTTTTTTAAGTAAAGGTACTAGTTATTTTCCTGCATTATTTAACTGCTAAATCATCATCATCATCATTATCATCGTTTCAGCCCAAAAGACGTCCACTGCTGGATATAGGCCTCCCCCAAGTGTCGCTACATTGACATTTTGGGGAGTTTTGCTATAATCGCCACGCTTGGCAGGCGGGTTGGCGATCGCAGTATGGTTGTTACAAAAGCTCAGAGAACGCTGCTGCCCATTTTCTGGTAAATCCCTTAGTCGCCTGTTACGACACCCACGGGAAGATATGGGATGGTGCTATTCTTTACTTCCGACACCATATAGAGTAAATCAATCATTTATAATCAAATGCTCAATTGCTAACCCTATGCAAGATTTGTAGTTAAAGAAGCTAGCTAGCTAGTATTCAGCTGTTTTTATAGAGATTAAGATTAGAAAAAACATCAAGTTAGACCAACTTTTGACTCAAGTATTGTTCACGCGTTAAAACCGGTTATAAAAAAAAATGGTATTCGATACGCTGTACCACATACCTAGTTTTAAGAACATGGGTTTTTAAAATTTATTTATAAATGTTTGCATAAAGTATCTCCGTATGATTTTAGTAATGATATTGAGTTTTGTCGGTAGTTGGCGAAGCTTTAATGTAGTTTTCTTTTCATATAAAACCGTTACTTTCTTGTTATAAATAAATTTGTTTACTCTTATATCTTCAGTCAAAAACCACCAGCCTAAAGCAAGATGAATAAAAACAAAAACTCAAGAATTTCCTCATTTACTCACAATTACGAAATCACTTAAAAGAAACAATACTCTCTTTGAAAGTCACGGAAGATTTATTTTTGTAAGATGAAGTAAAACAATTTGTAATAAACGAATTCCTTTTGATTTGATTTCTCAACGAAACAAAACAAAATACCGAAGCGTAGATACATTTATCAAAGCACAGACTTCGACATTTTAAAGCAATAAACCCGACAGCAAAAAAACTAGAAATGTTTTTCGGAGCCTTTTCCAGGAATCCCTGTGAATAATAACCGACGGCTGTTGGGTGAATAATGTGAGGTTCGATTTCATCGTTTCTGTCGAAAGCACAATCATAGCAAAACACCATAAATAATGACGACAATCGATTCATCGTCAGCCCGGAAGCACACTATTGAATAGTTCCCTACCAAACCGCTGCACAGAGCGACCCTACACAATATCACCTGGACTTGATTGCATTGTAATTAAATCAAGACGAAGTTGAATTTGGCCGTACCTCCGGGATCCATCTTGCAGCTAACCATTATATAACTAACTTGTTTGAAGTAAGAACATCTGTATAATTCAGATATTCGATCACTAATTTACTAGTCAGGCTTATTAATTCCGTCAGTACCCACAAATGTGTTCCAAAGTAAAGGAACGCGTCCAATATAATCCATCAAAGGAAAAGGAAAGGTAAAAAGAAGGGAACCAAAGTTCATTTGCCTTTTGGTTGTGGTAACGGGACCCTTCCGTTCATTACGTATTCACAGCCCACACCTAAAAATGCATTCGACGGAACTGCAGGTCAAACAGCCAATCACTAGTGTGTAGCAAAGAAGCAAGACATCTTTACAAATAAATAAAATTAAAATGCCTGTTTGTAATAACAGCTTTTTATTGAATACATTTTTTTTTCTTTATTTTTTGTCAGTCTGTATGTCTGTTTGTTCCGATTTATCTCTGAAACGGTTACACTGATTTTGACGAGACTTTTGCTAGCAGATAGCTCATGTTATAAGGAGTAACTTAGATTTTTATTTTTGTAAAAGAATTAGGGTTCCGTTAAACAAAATACCGCCCTCAAATTGTTAACAAAATCAGATACAAATAGAAAAGTATTTTTTTTATAATAATTTCACTCGGACGAAGGTCTCGGACTACAGCTAGTCAAACAATATAAAACCGTCGAGTCAAGTAATGATTGAACATTTTATTCGAAATAAAGTTTGAACGAGGTTTGTATAACCAATTGAATTTTGGATTACCTACACAAAGACAACCTTTGTCAAAGCAAACAAATCTCAGGTGTGTTTACTTAATTCTTCAGCATTACATGATACTGATTCCTGACTCAAGAACAACAAAAAGTCTATTAAAACTCCATAAAGAGTTCAAGTTCGGTGAACGTAGAATCAATTCTGTGAATCAATTCTTGCGGCCGAAGAATCGACAGATTTTATCCATGTAAATTTCTTAAGGTCCATTCCGAAGGAACCGAATTGTATCAGATTTCACATTTAAAATGGGCACGCGCCTTTGAACGTTTTCTGGAATTCAACGAGGCCCGTTTTGTTTCTGGTCTTTTTCGTTCAGAAATATGAGTATGTGAATCCATACGTTGTTATTGATATTCTATGTTTTTGCGTTTGAACGTAGATAGATATTACCTACATAGATTTTTATCAAGTGATAACGTTATTTAAGGATTCGCTTATTTTTGCTATCTCCAATTTTTACCCCATTCAACGTACGTTCTTTTTTCTCACCATACAAACTATCTCATGCTGCAAACAGTTTACAAAATATGCGTCCGAAACACATTAGTCAGAATCGATTATATTTCAATGGTTCTCTTTGTGTCTGGTAGCACACAAGTGTTAGTTAGACAGACAGGTAAAAGTGTGATTTTACATGCACATGTCTTTAGGTCGTTTATTAAGTGTGTCGAGAAAGTTCTCAAGAGAATGCAAGTTTGTTTACAATGTGAGCCAGAATATCCGTCCAAATTAAAAGTGTGTTTTATTTTATGGTGCACTACCTTTTGCTCGTGTTATGTACTGAAATTTACCCACGGGAACGTTTTAAATGTAACCTATAGCAATCGGAGATAAATTAGCTTCCCGTTAGTGAAAGACTTTTCGGAATCGGATCAGCAGTTCCGAAGATTACCCCCTACATACAAACTACCTCTTTATAATATTAGTATAGATATCTTTTGCATTTGCCACAGCGGCGGTTAAGCTCGCTTTGTTTTAAACGTAACTTAGCCTAATCAACGAGTTACGATTTATACCTGTTATCTGGTAGAACAGATACCTACAATTGCACACCTATCCGAAGGCCGGTATCTTTTACCGTGCACAAGCGTTGGTAGGAAACAGTTTCTAGCGGCTATTCCTTTATCTAAGTTACCGATACAAAATTTATTTTCACAATTGCAGTCGATGCATTTACTTAGAGAAAGCTCTCCAAACTTCGATAAGAATAAACGGTAAATATTGTATTTAGATTTCGCGAGAAAATCGTCGGGATATTGTAATGCGGAGCATAATGATTTTCTTGCAGTAGTAAATATTCACGTTCAGGGTAATACCAAGACGCAAAGTCAATTATAATAATATATTCTGCTATTTTATTACCTACATCTAAAGGTATAATTGGATTACTCATACGTATGCAATTTCTTTAAAAAAATCAGAGTTGTTTATTCAAGCAAGCACTTTGAGAAATAACTCCAGGCTAACACAGCGGGGAGCAAAGAAAAATGTCGGCCAAGATGATATGACATTTGTATATATTTTTTACAGTAAAATGCACTCGAACAACGGTCAACAACGAGGTCAATTGACCCTTAATCATCGCAAAATAAATGGTTACATTAACAAAGTTGAAGACGGATAAGAAATTGCCCAAGTTCTCCACCATAGTTAGGTTACAGCTAGGTGTCCTAGCTATATTGCGACAAACTAATCTTATGACCACCCCTGAAAGAGCTCTTACAAGTTGCAAATATATTGCTATTTGTAAGAACGAAACTGCTCACTATCCTCATTCCTCACAGCCCTTTCTCAGGTTGTCTCCAACACATGTGGCTGACGTTTTTTCCTTTATAATGTCACTCGACGACAACGATATTATTATTCATCATATTCATGACCGAATAAAGGGTGAGCAAGCAATCAGTATACTATTATAACTTCCATAGTTTAAACTACCGTTAATTGCTTGTCCTAAACCAAAAGTAGCCTCGGTATATCAAAATGAACTTGGGGGAGCTTATGACGAGGGATGACAGCCAACCGAACATTCTGAATCATCAAAGTAACTTCATTTGTGGTAATATTCTAAAACTAAGATTAATAAGAATGAAGTTTAATGTAGGTGTGAAGTTTAATAATTGTAAATAAAATTATAAATCTTAAATTCGTCAATTTTGGTTCTTTGGTCACATACAATTTTTATGTCAGACTGAATGATCCTGCCATCAGGATCGTCTTCTCACGGAAGAACCCCTCAACAGTTCAAATTGGCAAAATTGTATACGCGTTCAATGTTGATAGATAAACCTACTTCTTCCTTACGTTAAAATAAAAGCTTTTTTTATAAGTAAAATTTATTTTCAACACCACTGCGCTTGGTAGTGACCTCTAACAAAGCCAACGAAAATAAAAGCATTCCATTACATTCTGCTCCAAGTACACACGGCGCAAGTTTAAGGTCAACAGAACGAAACAAAAAGTTTATAAAAGTTATGTAAGACTACGAGTATACAGTAACCTACTAGACAGCAAGAGATTATAATCTACGAATTGCAATTGTAGTTTCGCTAGTAGTTTTGACTACCCGTCATAAGTTAGCGTTGTTTAAACCAGGCAGGTTTAACAAGTTACCAAAGTTGAAACTAGTGCTGACATTTATCCCGTTTACCCCGCTTGTCATCCACACACACAATGTATAGTCTCACATACGGAAACAGCAGGATTGTTTTCCGGTTGCATGCAAACAGGAAACGCCGTCGAGAGGCTAAGTAGCCAGCATAATGAGGCTACACAGAGCCAAAGGGTCTATTCAAAGCGGCGGCAAAGGATTTACCTGGATTTACAAAAATGTTTGCAGTTTTAAGCATGTTTTTGGCATTTACGGAACTACTGGCAGACTTCAAAGAGTTTTGTGTACTGTTTTGTAAATAAGGACGTTACAGTTACAAGTTGTTAGCACTAAAAAAGGGTTGGTAGGTATAAAATCTGTACAAACACGTCAGAAAAATGTATAACTTTATGTTTTTCAAAGTTTTAAAAAGTTTTAAGGTTAAGTGCAAACAGCTTTTGATCCCGCATAAAGAAATCCCGGGGCTGCGACAGGCTTTTTCATTTTGTTACTAGGTACCTCTACCCTTTCCCTGTCTCTATTTTGCAATTAGTTAAGCGTTGGTCTAGCATGAGCATGAGGGTCTTGGGTTCGATACCCGGGTCGAGCAAAGTGTTATTGGGTTTTTTCATGAATTTTTCAGTATAAGTACAGCTACGGAGTCTGAACTTGTGTCAGGTGGATAGCAATAGAATCGCCCCTTATTACATAGGATTTAAACATTACTGGCGAAATGTTTTTGTACTATTAGGTTCACCTCTGATTATAGATTTTAAAAGCAATACAATCAAACTTACCTTCTGATAAAGATATGGTGTGGAGGAGGTTGAAAAACACGAATTCATGTTATTTCTAAAACAGGTCTAGTGTCTTTTTGTTGAAATTCAAAATATGCCAGAGCTCATTACATACCTTACGTACTGAGCTTACTCTCCGTGACTTCTGACAACTTTTTTACTATTCCCCAAGGAGCTTTTGGGAAGAACATTCAGGGTTTTACATAATAATAGTTTATTTTATCGTCTGCCAATTTGTCTGCTAAAATTGGAGTACTGGGGAACTTTTACGAGAAAATAAATCGGAGAAAAAGAAATTAACATTTTACCGAAGTTTGTTGAAGGTTGCCATTGAGACGGATCAAAATATTCTAGTAATATCTCCAATATTGATTCTCAGGTAAAAATATACGCACAGGCAAATATCGGTGAGCTTATACATACATATATTGTGAGTGGAAGAAGATAGCGAAAATATAATTTATTGTCTTATTGGATGTAATATGGTATAGATAGCGATCCATCACAATATTGAAGGAAGGCAAATAAACTAAGTTACCCGCTTGTGTAGGTGCAACCCATTGTGAAGGTTGTTGCAATGCTGGTCCACGCTAACAAATCTGACGAGTGGTCATGTCTCTAATTGGGTTTCTGATTTATATTGGATCACCAAATGTTGGTTTGTAGGAATTTAGGCCCGCATGCGGTTGGGGGAAGTGTCAATTAGTCAACTTGTACTAATGCGCCCGGTCGAACTCAGTCCGACAGTGACAGAAGACTGATTTAAAAAAAGTGAAGTATAACTGATGTGTGAGTGAGTAGACAATTGCGTGTCAGCAGTGTGTGTGAAAGTGTTGCATCCTTAAATGTGTGGCTGTATTCAGATTTCTGGAAACCTCAGCTCTAAAGTTCTGCACTCTAAATTGAATTTAGAGCATTGAGATCGACTCTTTGTGAAATGATAATGAATGCGTATAAGTGGATGGTAGCCCAACCATTGTTCATCATTGCCCGAATCAAAGCCTTTTAAAACGTCACAGACACAGAGCCTATTTTTAGCGGACCACAAGGCGTAAAGCTCAAAAGCTTTTGAGCATTGTCCCGAAAATCGGATTTTCAACGTTAATTTTGGGCACCAATATTACTTATTCTTGAATGTAGGCCTCCGAGTCTACTGAACAAATGGAATTTTGAAGACGAAACGCCCAGGTGGCGTTAATTGCAAATTTATTTATCCACTAGCTTTCATCTAATTAACAATTAACATTTTATGAAACGGAAAGAATGATTATATGTAATTGATTGACAAGAACCTTCCAATTGTTGGTGCTATTTTAATGTTTAATTTAATTTTGTCAGTAATTTCTTTAGGAAAATCTCCCGCACCGCACCTCAAAGTGCTGGGGATTAGTTAAATCTTAATGATGGCTTATCTTGACTAAGATAGATAAATTGGATTATCTCTAATAGCTTAGTGGAACCAAGGAGTTACATAACGGACTATTATAAACACAACTTCCTGAATATCATCTCCATTCTCATAATAATTCTCATAAGTTACTTGTTGACTGTCAGATAAATTAATGAGCATCAGCATTGAGCATTGAGCAACTCATGCATACTCATAGCTGCAGTCAATACAATTCCAATGGGTAATTATATAGCCAATCAGAAACAGAGTCAAGTAATCATTGTTAGCTCTCAATATCTTATTAGCACTCGCAGAAGAGCTGACTCTTTGTTTAAAATCGTGGAGCGAACTTGTTGTTACTTGCAATTGATGACTAATCTTATTGACTTTATCTACTGGTTGTCTCATTCTATATACTCGTAGTAGTTTCGTCACTTTTTCTTGTAATTTGTAAATTACAAGAAAAAGTGACGAAACTACCTGACGAGTATCTTTCATTCCATTCTGTTTGGCTCCTCTTACAAAACGATTGTCAGCAACTCGATACTAAGAAAACAGCGACGGACAATAAGTGTAGCTGGGTAACAAACAGTGAAACACTTCGTGGAAATGATGAGTTGTAAACAAAACCTTTGTGGCGGCATGCACCGAGTCTTTGTGCACCAGCGGGAATGCAGCTCGGCTGGCTGACGTGACGGCCCGACGCCCACGGTGTGGTAGTTCCCCAACGTATAGCCGTACACCGGACACTGATTAGCATTTACCACGCACTCCAAACAGACAAACCCAAACGACATGCTTTGTACAAACGCACTGCATACGCGCGATATCATACTTTGCTCAGTGCGTTAAAATTTAAATACATGTTTCCAGTAAAGTTCGTTTTACTTACCGGTTTAGTGAGAACTACGTCCAGCCATGACTTTACAGCTTACACATGCACACCGCAGCCAATCGCCAGCTTCAAAACAAACTTTATAAAGTTTTTCAAAGTTTCCGCGCGTAGATGCGTTAAAGTTCACTTAAAACTATGATGGAATTTATTAATGGAGTAGGGAGTGAATATAGTGTGGTGGTTATGCTGTAACAAGAAGATTTCGTAGACGAAACAGGTTTCCGGCGGCGGAAAGTGAGTTTGTAAGTTTGTTTGAGCAGGCGACGCGGAGCGAGCGCGGCTCGGACACGGACGCTCGGTCGAAGGTACCACGCGGTATGAGCCGCCGCGAGCGAGCGCGCGGCGCGAGGCAGCGCTGCAGGCCGCGCGGAGCGGAGCGGCAACGTCGCGCAGACCTACCCCGCGCGGGGGGTTTAATTCCTCCATGGCCCACCTAACATGATGGCGTCATTGTTTCATCATTTGTTATCTCACAGATCCCGAAGGCATAAGAATTTTCTGTGTAGCAGGCTTCACCGTAATTGAAACAGGTGCTGGACTTATGACAAAACTTAACGCGACTTGCATAGTTTCCAAAGCTGTGCTTTCCTTAATAAGTTTTGATGCTACCAAGCAGTTAGGGTACTTATTTAAATAATTTTAAAACAAGTTAAGATCGTTTACACCTTACGGCATTTCATACAAACATTCAAGTCTTTATTTTCCGAAATGATTTTGATAAAACATACTTAGGTCTAAAAAGTACTAAAAACATTTTCGAAACATCTTTTAAAAAAAAAAGATAAGTGGATTTTTCTGTTTCTATGGATAATATATAATCGGTCTAATTTAGCTGTAAGGTCAGGTGGGGTAAGTGAAACATACTTTACTTTTAATTTTACATAAACAGCTCTAGCACAGTAATATGAGTCGCATTTATAATAACGATTGATGCGAACTACTCTTCCTTTAATCGGTTATCTATGATACCAGTTCAAAGCTCTATAGTCGTTCTTAAATCGATAAAATCATCGAATTTAAGCAGACTATGGTTTTGTTTCACTTCCCCCTAGTATGGGGTAAGTGAAACTGTCGCCATAATACCAGGCCCCTCAGAAAGTATTGCGAAAAAAAGTTTTTATATATGGGAGACTGGCCAGTTATTATGTTTTTCGAAAATATGATTATTTATAAGTAAAAATAAGTAAGTTCCAATTTCAAAATTTCCCTCCACATTTTTTGCGAGTTAATTCAAAGTATTGTGTCTCACTGAAATATGGATCTGCGCCGGGAACATTTTAGAGCTATGATTTTATACGATTTCAAGTGTCGCCTGAAACCGGATGAATCGTACGATAGACTTCAAATGGCATTCATGGATGAAGGCCCTTCCAAGGCAACCGTGTATCGTTGGTATAACGAATTCAAGCGCGGTCGACCAACTTTGGGGGATGACGAAAGAAGCGGTCGCCCTTTGACGGCTGTTACCGAAGAAAACGTGCTAGCAGTGAAAAATTTAATCCAAGACAATAGGCGAATTACATATCAGGAGATTCAACACATATTGAAGATTGGATCGGGAAGCGTTCACGAGATTCTACACAGCCATCTTCGCGTGAGGAGGATAGTATCACGCTGGGTGCCGCACAACCTCACCGATGCTCAGAAGCAGGCCCGGGTGGAATGGTGCCGTGATATGCTTAACAAATTTGAAGCAGGCTCGTCTCGGCGTGTTTACGACATCGTTACAGGTGATGAGTCCTGGATTTATCAATACGACCCAGAAACCAAGCGCCAGTCGACTGTTTGGGTGTTTCAAAATGAGCCAACGCCTACCAAAGTGAAGCGATCTAGAAGCGGGGGTAAGATTTTGATCGCTAGCTTTTTTAATTTGACTGGCCACTTGGTATCAATTCCCTTACGGGATCAAAGAAGCATTAATGCCGAATGGTATACTTCCAAATGTTTGCCAGAAGTTTTCTCTGTTATAAGCAACAAGCGACCAAACACAGGGCTCCGCGGGCTACTGCTCCACCACGACAATGCACCTGCGCACACCGCACTCAAAACGAGGGACTTCCTGGACAGCACGCCAGTCAAACTCCTGGGTCACCCTCCTTACAGCCCTGATCTAGCACCGTGTGACTTCTTTTTATTCCCAAAAATAAAAAATCAGCTCAAAGGGATACAATTTTCGTCGCCGGAAGATGCGCTGGCTGGGTTCGAGCAGGCTGTAAACGAGGTGTCTGCGGCGGACTGGAAAAAGTGTTTTGAAAACTGGTTTAGGCGCATGAATCTTTGTATAGAGGCTGGTGGAAAGTACTTTGAAAAGATTTAATAAAAATATATGTACGTATAGAACAATTTTTTTTAGTTTCGCAAAACTTTCTGAGTGTCCCACGTATGTGATAATATTGAGTCTGCGAAACTAATAAAAGGGCTAAAATGACGTGTCAAAATGCTTTTATCTAATACGAGTTGTATTTCGTCGGAATAAGGTTTAATTTAGGATATACACTTAAAAAATTGAATTTGGGGTAAGTGAAACATAGTCACGGTGGTCAGGGGTACTAAACCAGTGCAAAAATCGAACAAAATTAACATCTAAAATTAACAACTAAAATAAATTGCGAAAATATTATAAAACATATCAATGTATTTATTTAGGTACTTATTTAACAAATTCAGCTTACTTAATTCACTTATAATTATGTAAGTAGTGTGTAGTAGATTTATTTTAGATTTGTCATCTAAAATAAATCAACAATTTGAACTCAAATAACAATAAAAATATTCACTCGTAAATGTTTATAAAAATTGTAGTCTCATATGGCATAAACAGAACAACAAAGAAACTAATGCAAAGATAAAAAATACTCGTATGTCTAGGTTCAGTCTCAATCAAGTAAGAGTCTTCATCAGAGTAAGCAGCTTTATTAGTTTTTGATCTGGAAAA
Source organism: Cerastis rubricosa (assembly GCA_949152445.1). Lineage (NCBI taxonomy): Eukaryota > Metazoa > Arthropoda > Insecta > Lepidoptera > Noctuidae > Cerastis > Cerastis rubricosa. The sequence continues at coordinate 16,222,781 of OX424523.1, read as the reverse complement.
AAAATCCGATTATAACATAAATAAATTAAATTAACTTCTCCGTTAAGCAAACAACTCTAAAAATAGTTTATCAAAAAGCTCTCATAAAAAGTTTAAAAGTTTTGTTTGTACAATGATTAATTGCTGCCTGTTATTAAACATTTTTGTTTTTATTGATGGCTCTACCGAATAATATTAGAGGTCCTCGAACGGTTTTTTGATTTTTGTCGGTTTGTTCGGGATTTTTGCAAAAACTGCCTGCAATTTTAATGAAAAGCAAACAAGTACCTCGTAGTTCGACTAAAAAACTGGTAAATGTTTGGTCAAAATCTATTGGTTAGGTTAGGTTAGGTTACGTTCAAAACGAAATGCAAAGACGATAAACAATAAATTAAGTACCTAGTAAAACTAAACATTTTACGCGAGATTACCAAAAAAAATGTTTGTAAACTCTGGCACGGGGGAAGTGGGCCATATGTTTCACTTACCCCGGCCATCACTGTTTCACTTTCCCCAATCAGTACTTTTCGAGGTTAGAATTTCTACAACTTATAATTCAATTGCCTGCACGTTTAAGCTAGAAATACCTATTGGAACATGAAATCTATAGTTTGAATACGTTCCTTACCTATAAAAATCTCCAAAAACACTATTAAATTGCTTGACACCAGCGAAAAGATTAGACACGTCCAACTAGTGTTTTGAAGTTTCAAAGATGTCAGATTTCTTTTTTTTATATAACCTTGTAGAACGATCGTAGCGACATCTGTGCTAGAGCATTGAGACCTCTTCGTCGATCCTGTTTTATCGACCGATCCCTATTAGAGCTGAACTCTATAGCTTAATAGATAGGGTTGGGTGTTTCACTTGCCCCTTCGTTTCACTTGCCCCACCTGACCTTAACACTATTTTTCGAAAATATTTATAAGTACTGATGTATCCTGCTTATGCGTATTAAGTTTCATTGAATTCGGTTCAGTCATTTCGGAAAATAAGGACTTGAAAGTACGTATAAATTGTCGTAAGGTGTAAACGCTCTCAACAAACAATCTAAATACGTTTTTTGCTTCTACAATTTTACAAAATCTTTAGCCTAGAATATGTTTCAAATTCCAACTTCCATCAATAACTTAGTTACACAGGTAAAACGCGCCAAAAATGCAATTAAGCCAAAACTATGGTGCAGTATTATGCAGGATAACAAAAGCTTTAAAATGGATAGTTAAGTGCTTTGGTCATTAAACTGGGAAGCCAGAACACAACACTATAATATTCACGAACGCATTCACTATTCACTAAAGTTCCGGTGACTCACGCGCAGATAATGCATGTTGGTCACTGGTCACTGGCACCCAATAGATCGCGTCAGCAGGTGACAGGTGACAAATCTAATACTCGCTACCTCTGCCCCATTAAAACATACCATAGATTTGTGTGAATGCCGTGGGATGGGAAATAGGTCAATTATTACGTTGCTTTATTATCGAGGTTAACTATGATTAAGATGAATTTTTAACAAAGCTTGGTCAATGGTTGTTCTGTACAGAGAGAGATTCTTTGTCCAAAAGGAATGGATCCTTTTGGACAAAGAATCTCTCTCTGTTAATATCCCATTAAATTAAGGGGATGATAAAAAAGTTAACATTTACCTATTCAAAAGTTAAAAAATAATTTACACTAACCCTTTTTTTACTGTTACAAATCTTAGATTCTAATATCAATACGTAAAAAATGACGAATTGCCAACAAAATAAAATAAGGATTAATATTGTAAAAAAAGATATAGCCAGAAAAGAAGTGAACAAAGATGAAGGCTTTTGTAGATGTATTAAAGAAAACTACGTTGCTAAGCTATTTACGCTACGAGTCTACGACCAACCCGTAATAAAGGATTAGATGGCGGGTTCATGATAAGATTCCGAAATTAGACACAAAATCTAAACCGAATGTTTGATGGCACACGTCAGTCGCAACCGGAGTTTACAATGAAATTATCATGATGATAATCTTGAAAATAACAAAAATAATTCAGAAAGCGGTCGCCGGACAGCCCTGACCGCCGGCGCCGCGCCAGTATCTTGGACCCTGTTTTCGATACCGGTGGGTAACTATTTTTTAAGAAATATGTAAATATTGCTCTGTATGGTGTCGGACGTAAAGAATAGCACCATCCCATATCTTCCCGTGGGTGTCGTAAGAGGCGACTAAGGGACTTGCCAGAGAATGGGCAGCAGCGTTCTCTGTGCTTTTGTAACAACCGTACTGCGATCGCCAACCCGTTTGCCAAGCGTGGCGATTATGGCAAAACCCCCCTTATGCCATTTTGGCGACACTTGGGGGAGGCCTATGTCCAGCAGTGGACGTCTTTCGGCTGAAATGATGATGTAAATATTTAAAAAACTGTGTATGAAAATGACTAAACGAAAAATAATTATCAATATAACTTCACGTGTATAGGAGCCCGATTTGCCGCATCCGTTAAGTGTAAACTTAAAATAAAAAACCGGCCAAGTGCGAGTCGGACTCGCGCACGAAGGGTTCCGTACCATTATTTATAAAAAACGAGAAAAAAAAACACTTTTTTGTATGGGAACCCCCCTTAGATATTTATTTTATTCTGTTTTTAGTATTTGTTGTTATAGCATCAACAGAAGTACATAATCTGTGAAAATTTCAACTGGCTAACTATCACGGTTCATGAGATACAGCCTGGTGACAGACGGACGGACGGACGGACGGACGGACGGACGGACGGACAGCGAAGTCTCAGTAATAGGGTCCCGTTTGACCCTTTGGGTACGGAACCCTAAAAACGGTCACAGACAAGGTTTTAATAGTAGATTATGCACCAAGAGGATAGGGGATCTTATGTAGCTTGCGCCGTATTGAATCCCGAGCAAAACGAAGGATTCTAGCGTTAACTCCCGAGAGAAGCGAGGGAGTATGGAGTTAACTCCCGAGCGTATAGAGTTAAGACTAGAATCCTGAGTGCAGCGTGGGAATCAAGGTCGCCCAAGACGAAGGCACTTTTATCCCCGAGGTGAATACTCTACTTTTCACACCAACTACGAGACAATAAAAGCAGTAGAATCTAAGTATTTATTAAAGTAATTTGTTGAACGAGTATAGCAATGAACAAAGCAAAGAAATTTTCAGTATTCGCGCCTCTTTTTAATTTGTGTTCTATTTATCTTTTTATTATATTCTACCTCGTGGTGGCCAGTTGGATTTTCGAATAATTTATTTTTTAGTATAATGGTGAATGCATGGAACTAGTATCCTACTACCTATCGTAAATATTCGTATGCGATTTATGGCCCAAATTCAAATAACATTACTGACCAAGCGGGTCATAATGAAATTCTGTACAATATTAATGCCCTGCTAGACCTCAGGTCGTAAATGACTTACTTTAAGTTAGGTTTGCATTACATATACCTAATTTGACATTGTCGAGCAGGTGGTGTGAAAATTAAATAAAATCAGTTTACATTTATTTTTTTCTCTATATAGGACCAGTGTACGCTAAGTTATGTGAGTTACGAAAATTCCGAATAATAAAGACCCTGGTAAGCTTGAATTCGAGTGCGTCAAAAAAAGAAGCTATTTCAGTAAAAATGAAAGAGATCAAGTTATGAATGCGCAAAGCAAACACTTAAAAAAATATGTTAATAAATACTGGTAGCAATACAACTAATATAAAGTATGTGATAAACATATTACACAATGTTGGAACTATAAGACCAAAGATGTCGAGCTCCTATAAAATAAAAAAAATGCCATCAAAATGGAGATTGGTATAGCTAGTTAGTCAGTCTCGAAAATGTGCTGACGAGCTAAAAAAATTTTAGCTTAAAAACTCTATTTTCTCTTTACAATCCCGCAATATGACCTGAATATACAAAAAATATAATTTAAAATCTACAAGAGTCTATAGCTAGATCGGCAAAAAAAAATAGCAAAAGTACAATTGGCCGCGAATCTCTGTACACATTATTGAAATTGACTTGTTACGTAATGTTGGCCTAAGCTTTGCATATTAGAGTATTATTTTGTATCAAAGATTCCAAGTTACTTCAAAGTTTTTTTTCGTCGTTTAGGCAAGTCCTTCTTAACTTTTTTGTCCTTTTTTGCATTCGTGTATTAAATTACTTTGCGTAGAGGTCAACACAACCCATAAAACAGTGAATGTTAGTTTCAGGAGTATGTACCTATTTTTTTCCTAAATAAGTACGTACTTTGTTTAGAGCACCGGTGACCCAGTGGTGGCAGCCTCGACTTACGAGCAGTAAGCCGTGGCTTCGAACCCAGGCAGGCGCATTACTTTGTGTAATTTATTTCATTACCGCTGCCCTCAAAATCGGTGAAGGAAAACATCGTGAGGAAACCGGCATGTCCTAGAACTAAAAATTCGAAGACATGTGACATCTACCAACCCGCACTGGGCCCGCGTGGTGTATTACAGCGCACTCCCTATCATATAGAGGAGGCCTGTGTCCCAGCAGTGGGGACATTATAGGCTGATGCCTATAATGTCCACATGGCACACAGGCCTCCTAAAAGAACCTCATCATCATCAGATGATGACGTACTTTTTAGGAAAAAAATAGGTACCTACTCCAGTTGTATGACGTTAGGTACGTACCTAAGGTGGTCACACAACTTGGTGAAAAATTTGATGGGCGGTAAGAGAACCGACAGCAGATATTCGCCAGTCGATGGAAACCCACAGTAGGAATTACATACAAGGTCGAAGGGACACCGACGCTTAGACAGTTTCCACGTCATTCTGAACCACTCTATATTTACATTGGATTTTTTTTTTACCAGTTGTTCCATACCTTTGGACCGTGTAGGTATTGCAGTTTTGTAAGAAACAGCTGTTTTTAGGATTCTATATCCAAAGGGTCAAACGGGACCCTATTACTGAGACTACGCTGTCCGTCCGTCCGCCGTCCGTTCTTCTGTCTGTCACCAGGCTGTATCTCATGAACCGTGATAGTTAGCCAGTTGAAATTTCTACAGATTATGTATTTTTGTTGCCGCTATAACAACAAATATACAAAATCTTTTTTTCAAACCCTTTTTTATAAATAATGGAACGGACCCTTCATGCGCGAGTCCGACTCACACCTGGCTGGTTTTTTTAATTAACTTCTAAAATTTTCCTTGTCCGGGTTCAGAATGAAGTACTGAATACCAGTTAAATAAACATTTTAGCGTCGTTGTCCCTGACATTAACAGCATACTAAAAATGGTGGTTAATAAATTGGATTATCGCATTTCAAGCTTAGTGCGGATGCGACTCTAACGTTGAATGTTGAAACGTTAACGAGTCTGAGAAATGATAAATGCGAAATTTGGCCGAATTTGTCGATTTTACCTTGAATGGAGATTATCTTTTGTTTCCATCGATAATGAGTCTAATCAAACCTTTTTATCTGTACTATGAATCAAAGTGATTGGGACAAATTTCAAACCGACTGCAGACTTCAGCAGCATCGGTTTGTATATATATGGTGTGTCCGAAGTCCGAAGTCGCTTTCTCAATTTGTGCGTACCCGTTTAGTAGCCATTTAAATCTAAACCTAACCTAAGGAACGAATATTCACAAAAAAAAACTTTCAAGTTCTTATTCAGAAAAAACATTTCAGAGTTTATATTACGAAATAGAAGCACTGAACTAACATAATCTACATCCACTTTAAATACTACCTTTAATAGCCCCCTGAGTCCATTATATGGTGAGGCTATATAATGAAAGGTCTAACTTGATAGATTACCCCATCGATGTTTTTTCATTACTCTTCATATTTAAACAGACGTTCCCTATATAGATAGTGCGAACAATGTACGTCTTGTAGCTCAAATTGTTTTGTTTTTGTAGTGTTCTGGATTTAGGTCTACTGGACACACTTTTTATTTTTTCTTGTCTGTAATATTCATTAGGTAAATGTCATGCATACCTGTTATTTACATGGTTACTAAAAGGACAATTTTTAATATTAGTTTTTTTTTTGTAAGTGACTGTGCTGTTGGTGTGCTTATTATTATAAATAACTAAATAAATAAACAGGACGTAGATTATTTTATCGACATACTTGTTACTTGTATCCCGTACGTGACTATTCCACCAAAATTACCACTAATAATGATTGCCAGGAGTTCGATCCCTTCACCGATTTCTATGGACCGAAATAATTTTGTATATCAATACTGCCTATAAAATCTCCCTGAAGAATTAAAGATAGAAAGTGAAATAAATATTTTTTTTTGCGAAATATTTTTCTAAACTTATTCATTAATTAATAAAAGTTTACCAACCGCTTGTGTATTTAATTCGTACGTCTTATTTATAGGAATTATATATTAACTCCTCCGTTGTCGGTCCCAAGCCTGAACGAGAAAGGAGAGTTGGTTGTGGAGGAGACCTACCCACGCCGAGTATTGGGCGGCGGTATTTAACCCGACAACCCCAAGAGGACCTAGCATCCGTGGGGCCGTAACCAGTGACCGTGAGTTCCTAAATTCCCTCTAAAAGACTAACGCCGAAGGACGTGGGAGCCCACCGTGCTTATATTCCCATGAAAACTCCCCTTATGGAATCAGTGACAGAAATAATGAGTATGTTGGGCGACCCGACTAACCATTGGCGCCACCCAGTACCCGGGCTGGTTGGTGTGAAATTGGTGACTAAAGCTTCCCCTGGGGCGAACCGACAGGCTTCAGAAGGAAGAGATGCTACTGTCGGTACCACAACATCTAAGATTGAGAAGACCTCAATTCGAACGCATCACCGCATTTGCGCTTGGTACGTCCGTGGTCTGCTAAAAGCAGGTAAACTGACCATCGTAGAGAAGGAAATGGAATCATATAACATCTCCATACTAGGCGTCAGTGAAACACACACGCGTGATAATGGCCACTTTACCACTGCGACAGGAAACTCCATGTACTTCTCGGGTTGTTAAGAGTCGAGTAAGAATGGGGTCGGAATCATACTGCAGCCACATATGACCAAATATGTCCTAGGACATATTTGATCATATGTGTGTGTGAGGATTCTATCAGACACCGGGTTATAACCCGGTGTCTGATAGAATCCTGACAATGAAGCTGAACTCCAAACCTTGCATACTGAATAAAATACAAACATACGCGCCGACAGCACAAGCCCAAGACGAGGTTAATGAAGACTTTTATGGGAAACTGGAGAAACTTTGAATTTAGAAGCCTAGACACTGCTGAACAACCAATCTTCCGAGAAGCGCTAGAGGCGAAACTGAAGGACAGTCCAACGAATGAAGACGCTAACGCGGACTCACAGTGGAAACACTTGAAAGGTTAGAGAGAGAAAATACACAGATGCAGAGCTTAAGAAATGAGAAAAATGAGAAATGCTGGATCTCCGATTTTTCGTGGGAATTGATCCAACGCAGGAAAGACTTAAAAACTAGAGGGCTGCAAAATCGTTCAATAATGGCTGAATACTCCAAACTTAGCAGAACTATCCAAGCCAGTTGTCGCCACGACAGGAGCAATTTCATTGAAGGCATCTGCAAAGACATTGAGAGGCATTCGAACAAGCTGCAGACTGCAGACCTTTTCAAGAAAGTCAGAGTTCTTTCCAAGCAGTTCAAAGCTAAGTCATGGGTCATAGAAGATGCTGATGGCACTGTACTAGACGAGCTCGATGACATTGCCGAGAGATGGCGTTCCTACTGCAAACACTTGTATGCAGATCCCCATTCAGTCCCCGGAGCTAGCCCGGATTGGAAGGATCTAGAACTGGAACCCATGATTCTTCGCTCCGAAATATCATCTGCTATAAAGTCTCTCAAAAATAAGAAGGCGCCTGGAAGTGACCAAATAACAGCAGAGATACTTGAGGTTATGGGTGACTTGGGCGATGAGACACTTTTCAGGATCTGCTCACACGTCTGGAAAAACGGTGACTGGCCGCAGGACTGGTCAGAATCAGTAATTCTTCCGCTGCATAAAAAGGGGTCAACCAAGAACTGCGGCAACTATCGAACCTTGTCCCTCTTCTCACATGCCAGTAAAATCTTGCTCCATATTCTCAACAATCGCATGCGCTACTACCTGGATTGGCAAATTCCGCAGGAGCAAGCAGGTTTTGTGAGGGGTAGGGGCACTCGAGAGCAAATTCTCAATGTCAGGCAACTCGTTGACAAGGCATACGAATTTGATACGCCTGTGGTAATGTGTTTCGTCCACTACAGCAAAGCTTTCGACAGTGTCAACTGGGGTTGCTTGTGGAGAGTCCTACATGAACTTGGAGTACCAAACCATCTCATCGCCCTACTTCGCACCTTGTATGGCTCAAGTCAAGGAGTCGTAAGAGTCGGCAAAACTACGTCTAAATCCTTTAGATTTCCCCAATGAGTACGCCAGGGTTGCATTTTATCGCCCATTCTGTTCAACTTCTATGGAGAATACATTATGAGACGTACCTGCGAGAACTGGGAAGGAGGCATCACAGTTGGTGGCGTTAAAATCACCAACCTGCGTTACGCTGATGAAACTAGTCTTCTTGCAGCTAACGAGTCAGAAATGGCTGCACTCTTAGACCGGATGTAGTGGTTTAGCGAGGAGTTGGGTCTCTCTATGAACAGGTCGAAGGCCAAGGTCATGATGGTGGATAGATCTGGGAAGCTGGAACTCACTGGCGCTATGGAACTAGAAACAGTGGACAACTTTATTTACCTAGGTTCCAACATCAGCAACAATAGCTCTTGCGAGAAGGAAGTGCGAAGGAGAATAGGCATGGCTAAAAACGTCTCCATGTCTCAGCTTGGAAAAATCTGGAAAGTTCTCAACATTTCCGTAAAAACCAAAACTAAACTAGTACGGACCCTGGTCTTCTCGATCTTCTCGTATGGTGCTGAGACTTGGACACTTAAAGCCGCTGACAGCAAACGCGTTGACGCTTTTGAGATATGGTGCTGGAGAAAGATGCTGCGTAAGCCCTGGATAGCATATCGGACAAACGCCTCCATTCTGCGAGAGCTCAAAATCTCCTCACGGCTGTCATCCGAGTGCCTGCGCAGGGTCTTGGAATATTTCGGTCACATTGCGAGGAAAGACGATAGCAACTTTGAGAAGCTAATCGTAACCGGCAAGGTGGACGGGAAAAGGCCTCGTGGACGCAGCCCAATACGTTGGTCTGACCAGATTCGCACCGCCCTCGACTCCACAGTCCACAGCGCCCTTCACACAGCCAGGGACAGAAAACAGTTGGAGGAAGATCATCCGAGAAAAGGTGATACTGAAGAGAGGTCACGACCCTCAGCATTGAGGAATACGACGCGAGGAGAGGGAGTTATAGGAAACAGTTATGCTAGGATTTAAAATACTGTCTCTGTTTTCTACCAGAACCAATTAAGAGCGTTTACGCCTTATGGCATTTCATAAAAACTTGCAAGTCCTTATTTTCCGAAGTGACTCTACCGATTCTAATGAAACTTAATTTGGATAAGCAGGATACATAGGTCTAAAAAGTTACTAAAAACCATATTCAAAACGTCTTTAAAAAAAATAATGGAAATTTCTGATAATTTATAATCGGTCTAATTTAAAAAAAAAAAAAAAAAAAAAAAAAAACAAATATAAAAAAATATTGTTAGTAACTTTTTAGACCTATGTATCCTGCTTATGCGTATGAAGTTTAATTAGAATCAGTTCAGTCATTTCGGAAAATTAGGACTTGAAAGTTTCTATGAAATGTCGTAAGGCGTAAACGCTCTTACGACCTTTTCCCAACTATCCTATGGAAATTCGGTAAGCAATGGGTGGTAATTTTATTTTAAGATTGCCGTTTATAAGAACATATTTTGGGGTGTAAAAAGATAATTTAGAAAAATACGCCGTTCTTAAACCTAAATGTTTTTACCAAACAACCGTGTCTGAAACTGGAAAATTAGAGTCTACATAAATGAACTTTGAATACGATATGATACCTTATAATAAGTACGTTCCTAAGGTAACTTAGTGGGTACTGAAAAGTAAATCATTTGCTGACCTATTGCTTTTCAAGGCTTCGTCTGAGGGTCACTGAAAATTCAGCAAGAATGCACGACATATCGACAAACTTTTCGGACGTCACAGATTCTCCCAATTTAGAATTTATTTAACTGTTCCTGAACTTTAATACTCACCTTGAGAATTATTTTATTTAGATTCCAATAAATTGGTCTATCGGTGATTAAATTCACTGTATTTTCGTAGATTAAAACGGTATTTCTTTTTTAATATTTAAACAAGAATACTTAAAAATCACCGCGTATATTAAGCTCAATATTTCATGCTTCAGCGAGGGATTCGTGAACGGGCGCTGTCATTTGTGACTGGTCATCTCTTAGCTGCCACGGTTTATTTTAATTATATTATTTTAAAACTTTATTTTCTAATTATTGATTTCGTCTTTTACTCTGGACGCTCTTAACGTGCCCGTATTTCTACATCGTTCTCACATACTAGTAATTCTCAACACGAATGATGTTACCAAGATTTTGTAACATATTTTGATTTAAAAGAGTGTCCATGGAGTTTCTTGCCCATTATTCTCCATAGAGATCTACGCTTTGGAATCTGTACTTTCACAAGTTATTATGTCTTGTGACTGGGACAGTAGCTTCGCGTTTTTTTTTTGTGTTTTGTTTTTTGACTTTTAAAAGTGCCTGTAATGGTCTAATTGAAATAAATGCTTTGAGTTTGAGTTTGGATCGAGCGGTCTCGTCTGAAAACCGCCACAGCAAAACACTAATTCTGACTGAGAACGACGTGAAATATACTGCTATAATAGCTAATAGAGATTTACGAATGGAAGTAAAAGAAATGCTGCGGTGATCCCAAACGAGTAGGGATGCGGGCAAGAGGATTATAGAAGCTCTGCCTGCATCCGATGGTTTTTATCATCGGTAAAAATGACGAACTTCCGTTTAAGCTCTCAAACCTTTCAAAGGTGAATTTTCGTTCCTCATTGCTCAGTTTGCTCACATTCGGAATAATTCTACCTCTTGACCATTGGTTTAAACAATTCTAACAACTTATCAGTATTTGAACACCAGCACATTTGCTAGCAGCATTCTGAATATCAACATCTAACAACTGGCGATTATCCAGGTGTCGATCTTCGTTAAGTTTTGTCAAGCTTTGTAAATTGCCAGTTTCACCTCTCGAAATTTTGTCTTGCAATTTGCCAATTTACCAACATTTTTATTATCTCTAACAAGAAAAAGTCAATGAATGTCACACACTAATCTTTCACGCGGTCCCAATTGCTATATTAAAGTTACCAATAACATATGATCTTTCTTATAAATTGGAGACGTATAAATGAGGCTTTAGACATGCGATCGAAGTTTTATTACTTCTGTCGTCGCCGATGCTCCAGACTAATCCAGCTGGATTAGCTGGCCCGCCTCACAGTTGCCTTGGTGTCAATTGAAGTTAACAAGCCTTGAAATTGTATTTCTTTTTATATCTGAGCAAGAAAATAAAGAAGGAACTGCTGGTAAATGATAACAGCCACTCGGATCTCGGACTCGGACTTGAGTGCCTAGGTTGGTCTGTGGATGTGTGACCACCAATTACTTACTGAGTTTCCTCCGTGTTTTGGAAAGCACGTGAAGTTGTTGGTCGCGGCTGTCATAGTAGATCTTCGACAGTCCTTACAGGTAGTTTGTTACCTAACTGGGTTGTAGAGGTCAGATAGGCGGTCGGTCCATGTAAAATACTGGTTTTCAGTTGCATCCGGTTAGAGTGGAAGCCGACCCCAACATAGTTGGGAAAAGGCTAGGCAGATGATGATGATCTGACCAAGAAAATAACAGTTGCACGTGTAATAGCATAATTTGAGTAGAATCTTCAGATCATTATATGTTTCTGTTGTACATTCTATACCTATCTAAGAAGGTTTAAATAAGTAACTAAGTTCTTTATACAAGAGTCTGCTCAGTTCGGTTTGAAGTTGTTTTACCTATTCAAAGCTATCTTCGTGCGCCGCGCCGTCTTAATCAGCACAAAACTAGAAAACAACTCAAGATAAGTCAAGATCTAAGTCAAGATGCAAGAAAAAACAATAATTTCATTATATAAGTAAAGAAAACAAAACAGAAAATTTGTTGCAGAAGTTAAAGAAACAGTATCGTTTTAACAGTAAACCAATATCCTCTAAATATATTTCAAAGCAAATCATATTTTGATTGAACAGCCAAGAATTATTTAAAACATTTCGCAAAATATATTTCGAGTCACAATTTCTTATCTATCGGAAGTAGGTCCCGGAGATGACAAATGCTAGCAAATTGTGTATTGAAAGCCGGAAAAGTAAAACGAAACATCATAAAGGTGAACAGGAACTTCCTCTTGTCTATTGGTTCCTGACTGTACTATTCAAAGGTGGTTCTATTTTTATACAAAATATTCACGTAAAAGCTACACTAAATATACCATAATATAACATATGATTCCGACTGAAAATGAAATTTTCAGTCAACAAAATTAGATTGTATGTGAAAACAATCATTTATCGCTATCATTTCTCGTGTTTTTATTGATGACTATATATTTTTTGCATTATTTATCTTCGGCTTCAGTAACCTTTTGTTATCGATCAATTTATTTTTTCTATAAAAGAAATATTTTTCAAATAAAAAGCACTTGGCAGCATCGTTTGTCATCTTTTTCATAGAGAACGTGCAGCAAAACTTAGATTTAGAAGGAATGATTTTATTTTTTTGCGTAAAAGTAAGACATGGTTGCAAAAACTCATTTATGTACGATATTTCTATAAAAAGTAGGAGGATTTAAGTATAAAGTATACAAAGCTGATAAGAATAACTATTAACATCTCTGAAATTGAATTCGAAATTCAATACTAAGAAAGTCTATGTAAATACCGAATAAACGATGGTCAATCAGCGAAGAATTCAAATCGATTGTGAGCCCCAGCGCGGTCCGAGCCATCGGTGTTCGATTCCTCGGCTGGAACAAATCACGTACTCACTCTTATCAGGTTGTATTGTGGAGACGACGCGCCATTCGTCGCACAGAATGGCACAGAACTTTTGCCGCTCCTTTTTTCCTACCTATTTTATATTATACGCCGGCAACAAAGAACGACCGCAATCTCAAAAACCGCTGATCCCAACCGAGCTTTAATTTCAGCTGAAGTGAAATCGACTGAAGTGTACACGCTTTCGCTCTTATTCCCTCGACCCTTCTTGCTTACGAACAAAATATACGCTTCGAAAAAGTTCATCTTATACTTGGAGAAGTTTCAAGCCTGAATATGTATCTGTCGAAGCACCTGAGAATTGAATCCAGGTTGGTTTTGGAAATTAAATGATCTTTTTCAGACTATTGGTATTTGTAAAGCAAAACTAGAATAGATCCATATTGTTCGCGCTATTCTCAAGATTTATTTTAGGAGAATCTCTAGAACGAAGCACGTTGATAAATCTTCGGGGAAAATCAGATATCTAATAGCTCCATATCGCCTGAGAAAGCGTAGTCTCACAAAGAAAAATGCGCACGACATCTTGTCCTTTCTTTTCAAACACAAAAAGACTTGTAATGAGAAAGTTGGGAATTCTAAAGTAATGCGGTACCGTGAATACAATTGGAAGTCAGCACCTAGCGCACCCGGGCACAAATTCCATTGTTGGGCACCCCTCCGGCTTCAGAAGTAGAAAGACGACAGCAAAAACCGCCCTGGAGCTCAATTTATGCACAAACTTAGTGACTACTGTACTATAGTCGCGATTAACTACATAGTATAAGACCGTACTTCATTATTTGCGAGTACAAGCGCCCAAAAGTCGGATGTTCCTGAACGGATCTTTGATCCCCTTTGTAAAGCGCCGAAATGGCTGGCAAATTGGCGAGAAAAAGATCGTATTTAATGAAGCCATGTCTACACCGTGCCCCCATTAAGGAAAATGAAAAAGTTCAACAATATTAGGTATCTTTACATAGGTTATGTAATGTTTGGAAACTTGGTAGACAACGTAAGTAAATGTTCGTTTTGGGACCTTTCGTATTTTTGTCTTATATTTTTCCGAAATGAAAAGCAATTCAGTAAACCATACCCTTGGAACATTGTAAAAATAAAATAAAAACGTACGTACGATACGAAGCTTACAAATGCAACAAGCATTTTAAAATTATTATTCAACCACATTTCACAGGGTTACGCGAATAAAATATCATGTTCTCGCCCGCATTCCAGCACAGAAAATACCAAATATAGACACGTACGGGTTAAACGAGGATTGCAGAGATTTTCGGGCCATTCGCAAATTTATTAGTGTGAATTATGTGGTGTGCTGACCATTGACTAACCATGATATAATGCGTAGGTTTTTAGAATTATGTTTTGTTGAAACTACAGTTATACACTCGCGGACAAAGAATACAGGTCAGTAGAGAGAAATTTAAATACTTGAGACATTCTTTCACCCAGGACCTCAAAGATCAGGTATATATCGATCGCGAACGCGGGGCACTAGCACCCATATGCAACACGCTGGCACTCAGATTCGCTGGTTCTAGTAACGAGGTCAAATTAACTCTATTTAAAGCTTATTGTCAAGGGTTCTACACGCGAAGTTTCTGGATCAGTTACACCCGGAAGACTCTTGATGCTCTACGTGTGCAATATAATAATGGATTCAGGGTGTTGTTGAGGTTGCCCCGGTTCTGCAGCGCGTCTAGCTTGTTTGCTGTAGCACGAACGAGACGAGTTTTATGCCATTCTGTGAATAAAGACCGCATCCTTAATAAGCAGAATAAGGGGTTATAAGCAACAGTATTTTGAAAACCCTAGCTAAACAGGACGATGCACCAACATTGAGACACTCTCTCTGGTTGCTCGTGAGGTAGGTACCTATGAATAATAATAATGTGTACTTAAGTCATAAATACTCAACCGTAGTTGATAAGTTTGTTTTTGTACTAATTAGTAGTAGAGAAATGTTATCAAAATAATCTAATATATAACCTATGAAATTGTGTGCATATCGGGTAGGTCTAAGAATCGGCCAACATCTATTTTTCATACCCCTAAAACCCATCAAAACTTTCACGCGAACGAAGTCGCGGTCAGGAGCTAATTATATAATAATGGAGCATGAATGAAATGTTTGTATGTTAGTTGGTTAAATTCGAGATGTTTAAATTTTTAAATTACGTTGTTAATTATTTAAGGTTTTCTATCGTACAATTTTATTTTATTATCGAATTATTTGACTGGAAGTGTAGTAATTAATATATTATAAGGGCTACGAGAAAAAGCTTTTATGCTTTTAAAGCCAGCTTTTCTAGCTAGACTCTGGCTTAATGGCTTTTAGAGCTTCGTACATATTTAGTGCATACTCGGCTGCTTTAAGTGAGAACCTTTAAATTATGCATGTGGTTTGATTATAAGATAAAATAAAAACCAAATCTCCTTAGTCACTTTTCTATTCTTAAGTAAAAGTACTATTTGAACTTTTGAGATTTCTCGACGATTCAATTGAATTTCTAAACCCTTTTTTTGTATTCCATGAGTTCTACCTTTTGTTATACCTAAGCAAAGACTTTTTGTCGGGTCTACGTCCTCCCATATTAAGTACTAACACTGTAACATTTAAATATAGTAAGACCAAATGATTTTAAAAGAGTAACCATGGAGTTTCTTGCCGGTTCTTCTGCATAGGGAACGACCAACCCGAACCGTGCACCTTTTGTCGATGTTATATAAGTGCCCATGAAGGCCTATGTAAAATAAAATATTTTCATTTTGATTTTCAAAAACGGACATTTAATTTCTAAAATCACGGAAAAAATACGTGCAAAAATCTAAGCAGTAAACGTAGCGGCCGAGTGCGAGTCGGACTCGCGCACGAAGGGGTTCGTTTTTATTATAATAGGTATAGCAAATAATCCTATTTCAAACTTGAACTCTCATAATTATACCGTAAACATCGATACATAATTCTACGAAATAACTATAACTTTAAATCATATTAGTTAAGGTTTGATTGCTTCACAGTTTACATTAAAGTTTAGTTAAGATGACATGGCGACACGTCAAACTATACATATCCAGTATAACCTGACCTCGCTTTGTGTAAGATTCCCGTACAATGAGAGCCAAGCTTAATTTGGTTTTGTGTAGATTGATTGGCCGTCGTGCTTACTTATTATAGGAAAACATTATTAATGCTGCTCACTGTGTCGTTGGTCTGTGATCGCTGTAGAACTGCTGAGCATGTAGTGCCGAGTTCAATTTTCAGGTCGGGTAAGTATTTTTCCATCAGTAATATTATTTTGTATATTGTTGATGGCTGCCCCCTATTATATTGAGACTAACACTTCGGGCCCAAAATTAGTCATTATTTATTTTTAAAGAATCATATTATAATAATATAGCCATTTTTTTTCCCAAAACATATTATATTAAATTTTTAAACTTTTGCAACATTCCTTCACTAACTGCCATGCAGTATTAAAATCACATGCAACAAGAAAACTATACAAATCAAATAACATTTTGAGTTACTCAATTTAAATTATTTAAGAATTCAATAATTCTAAGAATCATATTAGCAAATACATAGAAATAGTGGGTGTTTGGCTTAATAATAAAAGCCGTACGGTCGATATTTATTTCGGTCGGTTTTCTATATATTTACTATACCTAGTATATAATGATCAATAATGTTGTGGCACCGAGTTGCCGTGTCTGGCATACCTTTGTTAAACCCACGATGGTTTGTGTGGTATATGTTTACGTTTTGTCAAATAATTGTAACAGTGGTTTTAGAATAATAAAAATAAAAAAAAAACTATTCATTTCATACCGAGACCTGTCCGTGCTTCAGAAAGGACGTAAAGCAAGCAAGTAAAGATGGCCCGAAAGTCTGATGACTACAGTTAACAAGGAGTATCGTATTACTCAATAAGTGCGTTGAAAAGTTAGATAGGCAGTGACTGTATGTAAAATATTTATTCAGGTGCATCCGGTTAGATAGGAAGCCGAGGCAAGGCACATGATGAATACATGCATGATAATAAAAGCTCATTTAAAATAATTTAAAAATATATCATTGGGTAAAATAAATGGGAAATAGTATTTGCCTACCTAGGTAGTGAAAAAGACCATCTGTAAGTACCTCTATACCTAAGTAATAAAATATCTCTTTTGTTAAACGTAGGGCCGATTAAGCAAAGTTTTAAGTAAGCCAAACTTAATTTAATCCTTTTTCAAAGAACTCACCAGAACTTAGTTAAATCGTACCGAAGTATCTAACATTATTTCATGCAAAATTAAGTTGTTAAATCTCTCACGGCCTTTTCATGATGCTGAAACTGATTCTAAGTTAACCAACGAGTAAGTTTTTTTCTTAAATAGATTTTAGACACAGTTGTAACACCTGAGGTTTTCAAATTCACTGCTTAATACCAGTATTAAGAATACCAGAGTATATTTATAAAAAATACTCTTTCTCTGTGGGTAAGGTAACTAGAGAAAACTTAATGCCATGATCATCACTGTCATCATCATCACTATCACTATCATCACTACATAGTATAAAACAAAGTCGCCCGCTGTCTGTCTGTCCCTATGTATGCTTAGATCTTTAAAACTACGCAACGGATTTTTTAATAGATACAGTGATTCAAGAGGAACGTTTATGTGTATAATACATGCATAATATAGTAGAACACGGACAAGGACAACACGGATAGTTTTAGAGGTTTCTAATGTGTTGTCGTAAAAAAAAAACAAAAAAAAACACATATTTTACGCTTAAATTGCAAACGCTGTCAGAACCCTACGAGATAGATCAAAATAATGTAGTACAGTATTGTACAACTTAAAAAGGTCTACAAAAAAGTCCGCGATGGTATATGTCTATCTCTTAGGGATAACCCACAAAAACCACTTTTTGTCTTTTACTTTTTACGAAAAATAATGGCATATTTTCGAAGCGCTTAGCAATACAGCATTAATCCTTATCCAATTAAGTACCTTAAATACATTGTGCATTTAATTGAATCAATATGGCCCTTTTCAGCATGGAATTTAAATGAATAATTTCGCAGATATTACGGATTTAAAATGCAGGGACGTAGCGGTTGCGGCGGTGACAAAAAAGCTGTGAACGTTATATATAAAGACGTTCTGAAGTATATTTATCAGCATTGCACCCGTGCGAAACCGGGGCGGGTCGGTAATTATCGGCGGAATTATCTAATGTGTGTCGGCCGAAAACTTTTGCCTCACTCACCTTACCATATATTAGGACGCAAGATTATTGCGGGTACAAAACCGAACTCCGTGGCTGCTTCTGAGAAACTCTTGATGGAAAAAAAAAACCAACGATGATGGCAAAATGTGAGTGTCTTAGTAGGTGCACGTCTGCCTAACCCTTCGGGAATTACAGGTGTCATGATCATCATCATTTCAGCCCATAAGACGTCCACTGCTGGACATAGGCCTCCCCCAAGTGTCGTCACATTGACATTTTGGGGGGTTTTGCCATAATCGCCACGCTTGGCAGGCGGGTTGGCGATCGCAGTACGGTTGTTACAAAAACACGGAGAACGCTGCTGCCCATTCTCTGGAAAGTCCCTTAGTCGCCTCATACGACACCCACGGGAGGATATGGGATGGTGCTATTCTTTACGTCCGCAACCATACAGAACATTACAGGTGTGACGTTATATGACTAGTTAATTTCATGTCCGCAAAGTATCGTCAGCACCAATAACTAATATCCTCTTCACCGTAGAGATTAGCACAATATTTGGCACTGCCTTCCGACTATACGGAAATACAGAGAGCGATTGAGTGCCAAGATAACCTCACTGATTGACACTTCATTAGAGTTTGCCGGTTGGCTGTAGGCTTCGGATTTATTGACAAGACACATAATAGACATAAATAGGTTCATTGTTTTATTTTTAGGGAAGATAATAGTACATTACTGCCGCGGTCTATAATGACTACTTTGCTGATCGCGCTGATTATGGCCGACAGCGCAGCGTAGCGCAGCTCCAGGCCGACAAAACGCGGTCAGCGTGCAGCACTTGTTTATAGTGCTTTACTCAAAAATGCAAGTACCTAATCTAAACAAACCAGCAAGTAATTAAATAAAAAATATATTACTTAAAATTTTCGCTGAACCGCGCTTTTGTTACTTCTTTGTTTTTTTTTAGCAATGGTAGTTAGAACTATACAGCCTAATATGGAATAAAATCTTTTTGTACGTATCTCTATAGATACAAACAGCTGTGTTCTAAATAAAATCTTTTTGGATTAAATTTTTTAAAACGTTGAAACGTCAAAATAGCGGCCGGCAAGACATTGCCGGCCTGTTAGAGCGGCCAGCAAAACTTTGCCGGCCGCTCCTTGAAACAGAACGGCAAGTTCGACTTTGCTCAAACAAGGTTGTCAAAATAATGACCACATTACATGCATTTTTGAGTAAAATATTGTAGCAATTGGTTTTCCGTAGCCAGCCCATTGGAGAAAGGCGAGAGATTTTGCATGTATGGAATTATAACTTTAGACAAAATGGTTAAGAACCGGTAAGCCGCGGGTTCGAACCCAGGCAGGCGCATTACTTTGTGTAATTTATTTCATCACCGCTGTTCTAAAAAACGGTGAAGGAAAACATCGTGAAAAAACCGGCCCTAGAACTAAAATTCGAAGACATGTGATATCTACCAACCCGAACTAGGCCCGCGTGGTGGATTACAGCCCACTCCCTCTCATAGAGAGGTCTGTGTTCCAGCTGTGGGAAAACTACAGGCCGATGATGATGAAGATGGGTAACCTGGTGAAACGTGAAGGAACTAGGCTTTCCCTAGATATATTTCAAAATTGCATACTTTTCTATTTCGAAAAACGAAACATAACTTTCATCACACTTGCACGTAAACAGTATCTAAACATACACGTTAACTTAGCCGTAATGCCCCATATAAAACCCTCGGGCTTTCTTTTTACCATGAAACCCTAGGAGGGTAAGCACAGCACCTATGTCATGCAAGTTCAAGCAAGGAGTTTACATGCAATTGAAAAATTGTCTTAAAATGTTATCTAAACAGGAATTTCATTGCAATCTCGCTACATGTTACTTAAATAATCAACTAATGTTTTTATCGATAGTTTTTTTGTATCAAAAGGTCGAAATTATTTTATTTATTTTTTATACTCCGTCATGGCTGTATTAGGTATACAGCCATAACTGAGTGTAAAAAATAAGTATTTGCCCTTAACGTTTCTGAACGAAACATTTGTATAATCTGTGGTGTAGGTGGAGCCCGCACTCCGCTAAAAAAAGTTCATGTATTTCGTAATAATAGTTGTGCTGACGTGTGTAGTAAAGCTTTAATTCATAATTATTTACTCGCAAATGTGATGAAAAACATTGTATGTTTCACGGGCGGTACGGGAATTACGAACCTCGACTCAGAAAGCCCTTAGTCTTCGACTTCGGGCTTCTACTAGAGCCTCGATCGTAATTCCTTACTTACCATCCTTAATACACAATGTACTGACGTGTACAACTGACACACTACTGACACAATGTATTAACGTGGTTGCAAGTGCGACTACTGAGCAAGAGTTCATGGGTTCGATTCCCGTATCAGGCAAAATGTTTTTGTGTTTTTTCTGTGCTGTGCCCGGTTGATGGCAATATGCTTGCTGGCGAAATGAGGGTGTACTATTAGGTACACCTGATGTTATGTTATGCTATTTTATGTTCTTTACCAATCTACATTACATAAAATTATATTACATAGCCGCAAAGAAACAGGTTCATGTTTTTCGCGGAAGGTTTTCAATTCCAAGTTTTCCTATGTTGCAGCAGAGCCCTACACGTGTCTTGTAAAATACGTAAGTAGTGTGTAATGGCATAAGTTTGATAAAAGTTTTTAAATAATGTGCTAGAATATTTTTCTTTATCTGCATGTTATCACTGCAGAAATCTTGTTATAAAATAAAGATAAGCTTTCCCATTTAATAAAAAATAAGTCCTTTTAGCTATCTTAAAACAAAGGATCAAAGGAGAAGGAGGAGAAGGTAATGAATCGATTACAAACAAGTTTTCTTTGAATATTCATACAGGACAAAACATCTTTGCTTTGAAATAACCTTTAGGAGAGATTTCAATATCTAACGCATCTACCATCTACATCTGAATGCCTGCCACCCGACTCTCACTTGGCCGGTTTTATCATTAATTTTATTTTTCAATAAAAAAAATATATATGTCGCCGTCTGATGAGTTTTATTCCGTTTAGACTTTCACCATGTGGGCAGAACACGGGTTTCGTGCAATGAAAACACACACACACGGTACACTGCTTTTATCGAACTAACAAATTACTTGAAATTACAATCCAACACAATAACACTAGGCACCATGAATCGGGTTACAGTTTCGGGACGTCTTGACTCCGCAGCGGTCTGCCACAGACTGTCCGCCTCGCTGGGAGCTCGAAACATCACGACTCTGTAGTAAGCGCGCTTAGGTGTGGGTAGACTGGTAAGTTGGTCGCTTGACCTTTGGCGCGCTTTCGATTCATAGTCAGTCTTGTATCCGTAATAATGACTCCGACTCCGACATATATATATGAATAAGTTTTTTTATTGCCATCAAAAAATGTACAGGAAAAACACTTATCTAAATACTATGCAGCGTACAACTAGCAAACAGAGTGTTTTCGATGAGCTCTGGCACCCAATGTAAGATTTAACTTGTGTTTAGGGTGCCAGCGTCCTCGCCTAAGATTTGGACTTATGACAGTAGTTGTAATACGAGCACAGTATAACATTATTAATTTACAATATATTTTCGGAATCATGAAACTTAGATAATATTATACTCGTAGCACAGAAATCTCGATGATCAGTAGAGTCAGTGTACGTATCATTAACACTGACATCATTTATTTTTATTATTTATATTTTTATTTAACATGTTTACTATTTTACGTTTATTATTTACTTATTAATTTGAATTTATGACATTGTATAATGTATTATTTTGATGTATATGTTATGAATATTGAATTTATGGTATTAATTTGAATTTATGAAATTATATCTTATAAGATAAATTTTACATGCCTGAATTGGTACAAAATAGTGGATTACGCATTCACTTGACACTTGGAAATGTATTATTATGGACTGTATTAAGCAATAAACTTTTGAATGTGATCCGTTTTCAGTATTAAGATAGTACTACGGTACTGACCATGTCAGTTTAAAATCTTAAAGAGTGCACCTATGTGAAGCAGGGCCGGATCACTTTTCTGAATTAATCCTCAAAATGGCAATATAAAACAAATCACCAATCTTCAAATAGATCTCATCTACATAGGCCTCTGCTAATCCCACTACAGCAATGAGCGCTACAGTTGTGCCGGCCGGGGTTCTGGGGATAAACATGAATGACAAGGGTTGAGCCTTAAGGCCTGGGAGCATAGCTCATGTCTACTGACCTGTCAAATCCTCCGACCGATGTAACACTCGACCAGAGACAAGGAATTTGTTCGTTATAAAGAATTAGGAACAATTGGTTTCCTTCGTGAAAGTTTATTCAACCTTTGTGGTACGATGTTAAGTGGATTCAGCTTGAATTTTGTTTTATGGCTTCTGGCTTAGCGGGATCGTTTACTGCTTATGCGTTTTTATTTTAATTACTTGATTTTGTTGAAAGCCCAACATACACAATAACAACAAACATAACTGGCGAAATGTGAATGTATTATTAGGGACACCTCTGCCTGACCCTTTGGAGATTACTGCGTGATGTTTTGTTTTGAAAGTCTCCTGGTTAATATTTTTCTCTTAGCATGTAACTTAAGCAAAGAAAGTTCGTTTTGTGATATGGGGTCCGGACAAATGACAAAAAGACTTTGCCACTAACTGAAATCCCACTGTGTGCTTATGATTGCGGGTGGTTTCTGTAAATTTTTAGGGTTCCGTACCCAAAGGGTCAAACGGGACCCTATTACTGAGACTACGCTGTCTGTCCGTCCGTCTGTCACCAGGCTGTATCTCATTAACCGTGATAGTTAGCCAGTTGAAATTTCTACAGATTATGTATTTCTGTTGCCGCTATAACAAATACCTCATAACAACAAATTCTAAAAACAGAATAAAATAAATATTAAAGGAGGTTCCCACACAAAAGAGTTTTTTTTTTATGCTCGTTTTTATAAATAGTTTTCACCTTCCGTGCGTGAGTCTGACTCGCACTTGGCCGGTTTTTTTTAGGGTTCCGAAGCTAACGAAAACCTTTTAATTTCGTGCAATCTGCCTATGGAGATATCACATAACCCTTTCAACCGGCCACAATAACGATTAGCATAGAAAGAAGGTGCACTCAAGTTTCATCGCAGACAAAAATGTAAAGACTTAATGTGCCTCCGATCCCTGATCCAGCACAGTAACGTGCAAATAATTACATAACATCAGCAGAGGTACCTAAAGTACCTCCACCGACATTTCGCCGGTTATGTTAAACTCCCATGTAATAGGGGGCTAGCCTATTGCCATCAACCGTGCACAAATCCAGATTCTGTGGCTGCTCCTGAGAAATTCCTGTTGGTTACCTAATAACACTTTGCCCGACCCGGGAATCGAACGCTGGACCTGTAGCTTAGCAATCGCGCTCGGGACCAGTTGACCAACGAAACAATCACATGCAAATAAATCATTAGAGTGGATAAACTATTAGGTGACCAGTGTCGATAACCGGATCCAAGCATAAAGCCCATTTGCCCGTCAGTTTCAATTACCATATACAGATACTAAGAGCCAGGACATCTGTCCATTATCTAAATCCTGTTAACATTTCAACTAGAGCTGATACAAAGGAACATATCATGAGGAAATCCTCCATTAGACCGGATACAGAGAAGGCACTAAGCCTCTTTGACGACTAGGTATCTCTCAAGATATAATACAAGGCAAGTAATTGGTACTCGTATTACTGCCAATCAATATCAATATGGCCTGCAATTGCGGTTAACCTTTACTCCCTGAATACTAGCCTTTATATTACGCACGACAGCCAATCAAGCTATGAAAAACCAGTTTAAGCGGGTCTCTTTTAATTATACAATGCGCCACCATGTTAAACTCGAAATGTATTGCTTGATGTGACGCCGTGTGTACAACGAAGATCTATTGGCGCTTGACTTTAAAAAACAACTTCCACGTGTGAGTCGGACTCGCGTACGAAAGGTTCGGTACCATGATTTATAAAAACGAGCAAAAAAAAACACTTTTTTGTATGGGAGCCCCCCTTAAATATTTATTTTATTCGGGTTTTAGTATTTGTTGTTACAGCGGCAACAGTAATACATAATCTGTAGAAATTTCAGCTGGCTAACTATCAAGGTTCATAAGATACAGCCTGGTGGCAGACGGACGGATGGACGGACAGCGAAGTCTCAGTAATAGGGCCTCGTTTGACCCTTTGGGTACGGAACCCGAAAAATATTTGAAACCCTCACAATACGCCTTTTTATTTGATAATGTTTGTAGTGCTTTTTTGTCCCCTCTCAAGAGCTGATCACCATAACCAATATTCATTTACCATTTGCGTTGCAACAGCCAAAAAGCGTAACAACAAAAAGATGTAGGTATTTAGTAATAGTGGTAGTTCTGTTATAATGTTTATTACTAAAATAATAAAAAGGCGTCAAAACATTCGTCCGCAACGTCAACGGAAATAGTGCCCAGAAGGGCTGGCAGTATAGCCATGTTGAATGGCAATGTTGATTATTTGGCCAAAAATTAGGCTAGTCCTCAAGTCATTATAAGAGGCAACCAATCGGATTGACGGCACGGTTGGCAGTGGTTGAGCGAGATGACTGCTGCGCTACGTGTCGCGGGTTCGATCCCCACACGGAACAAATATTTGTATGGCCTACAGGTAGTTTTTCCGAGTCTGGCTGTTTGTGTATGTGAGTTGAAATGTTTGTTAAAGCACCCACGATACTGGAGAATATACTAGTGTGGGGCAAAGTTATAAAAAAAAAACTCGATGATAAAAACGCGATATCCGTAGAACAGCCCACTTAGGTTTTCCCACATAGTTTTCCACTTGTAGTAAACTCGAGCCCCATTGCCCTGTTATGGGTCCCAACCCCAAAACAAAACACAAACAAAACAAACAGCTCAAACACAGAGTTATTTTCAATTGTTTTTTATTTTTTTTTTATAAGGTTTCTTTTTGACGTAAAAGTCAGACTCGTAACAAAGACTTGTGAGCATTAATAATTCTAAATAAAGTAAACTGAAATAGAATTTTATTCTAAGTAACCCTTATCGTTGGCAGGTTTCTTTATCTTTAATTCTAAAACGTCATACTGAAAACGAGAAGGCATGTACGCGTTAATTTTAAATGGAGTTACCCCATGCAATGTTACAGAAATAGAAATCTTTTTTTGAGCCTTAGTTCTTTTCAGCATGGCTGTAAATGGATTTTTAATGTTTGCTCGAAAGGTCGCATCACGATATTTAAAGGCAAAGTAAGGTTTTCTTCTATTTAACAGGTAATTTTCTTGTCACGGTTCAAGTGGCACAATTATCAAGAAAATATGGGAACTAGATTTCATGCATGGAATATATTTTATGGAAAACAAGCAACGATGTATGACCAGATGTATGAACATCGCCGGTGATGTTCTATAGTTTCTATCCCCATATGGAAAAAGCGTGAGTTTACGTTGTATTTGTGTATGTGGAAACTTTACTTTTAATTTTGGCTGTGCCACTAAATAACCGGATAGGACAGAAAAGCCCCAAAAACAAATATTGCTATCAATTTTTCAAAGTCTCAACGATCCGAAACCGATTTTTGTGATCAAAACACTGAACACAAAAACTAGTATCTGAACGTAATATAAATATAACGTTGCTAGAAAACATTTTTCAACCAGAAATCACTATGATCACCTTAGAACAATGGACTACAGCTTACAAAAATGTTCACCACAATAGACGCGAATCACGATACTTCGGCAGCGTCTATCGACGACATTTGTACTAGTGACGCCATCACGACAACGTATATATAATCTGTACCTATCGATAAAAGTAAGGTATTCACTGTTTCTCCATCCTTAGCTAAGCTGAGGCCCCTTTGGCATAAAACCATTGTTTTCTCTTCGTTTTCTTAGTTTTCATATGTTTTTTGTTTTGATGCCAAAAACACACTTTTATTTCTCTCTTCCCATCTACTGTTTGCAATCTACTTACTCATTGTATTTATTTATAAACAACTTATATTAAATATATAATTTAAATTTATAAGCTGTTGTTTTGTGTCGTCGTCAAATTCAAAGAAGTTTTTTTTTTTGTTTTCTTGTTTACGGAAATCGGTAAATGTGAACTACCCGTGTTTTAAACGAGGCTCGTCTAATCCTTGCCCCATGACCGCTTTCATACATACAAGCAATCTCAAACGCTTATGCGATAATTTCTTATTTCTTAAACCACGTTATGGGGGTAATTCTGAAAGACTAACAAATTTTAATAACAAGAAAAAGCAGCGTTTTTTAATAAGTAACTAGGTACCGTAATTTAAATTGATTATTTCTGTTTATAGTGACAACCTCCTGAATTTTGACGAGGATGCAAAACAACACCTTGTATAATTTTACACAACACGTGCAAGTTATTAGTTGAACATTTAAAAAAAGTCTTTATTTGTTTTACTCACTGACATACTCCATTCATTTCATGTTTGTGTGTTTTTAAAATTCGGTTCCAAAAGGGGTGAAAGAAAGTCTTCACGTTTGCCACCCAAAAGTTTCATCGGACGCACGGCTATCCAAAGAAGATTTAAGCAACAAAGTCCACAAACAATTGCTTAACTCTCAATCCTGATGACCGCGATCTATGACATAGAACGTTGTGTACCAGCTTATGTAGATGGGATTCATTTTCGCCGAAGGTACCTAGTACCTACCCAATCAGCCACCGTAAGTTACGTTAAAAGCTATCTGCTCGATTGCTAAAAAGTGCGAAACTATGTAAGTAAGTAGCACTACTAAATATGTCCGAAGTATCGGAATAGCAAATATCGACAATATTCGGGTATCGATAGTTCCCCTAGTAATCCCAACCGTATACTACTATAAAATGAATTAGATAGATAGCAGATTGCACAACTGTTGGTACATCATATTTTGTATTGGTTTCCACTTCCAGTATCATTCACGTTATTATTTGTAAGTTTGAGTAATGACATACAATTCTACTTTAACTTATGAAATCGTGCGAAAAAAGACCAAAATCTTCCTTGTAAGATTCTAGTCGAGATTTTTTTGTTACAAGCTTTTATTTAACTTGCTTCTCAGTAGCAGCCCCGACTCTGTTTTTGTGCCCATTTGATGGCAATAGGCTCGTCAGAGAGACTGAGTCAGATTTAAGTATTAACATAAATATTTTTCAAGTTTCTATATAAGATCTCATCAAGTTTATGACATGATTATCTTAGATGAAAAGTTGTTTAACTCTGAGTTATATTAATACTAAGTATTAAACAAGTGTTATAGTTGATTTTATTTAAATTACCATACAGATAATATTCTTGAAAATCGGTGTATTATTGAATATTTTATTTTTAATTCAGTCAAGTCGATCTATATCTAAGTTTGATGGCATATTATGTCACCTTAATAAATTATTAAATATGCTAGTTAAGTATAAAATTCATTAAATTTATAATTACAAATCACGTAGCATAATTACTACTTTTAAATACTAATTATTGTGTGTTTCATATCTCATCACCGTTCGGCGAAAATTTTTGAGCATCAAATTTAGACCTATGTCATGTAGCAGTTCAAATACTGTCCCTTTGTTTATTTATTTTTTAGATTTATTTCGTTAACCTTTACCATAAACTTTACTTTACATTCAGAAGTAAAGCAATATTTGATCTTAATTTCGGAACCCCGAATATGCCCATCTTCAAAGAATCAGCTTTGTAATAGGTGGTCACTCATAAAGAGACCACGGTTTTACCTGATGATCGACCCGAGCGGCAGTTTTTATTTAGCAACCAGATCATCTTGTTCCTATATGTACTTTTACTGTGTTTATTTATAGAATTTATTTGGGAAGAAGATTCATTTGGCCCCAATTTAATTCGTTAACAGTAAAATTAAATGTCTTCAAACGATCTTACACCCAACATTCAAGGATAACATCTAAATTTAAGAAGTTCTAAAGTAAGAGTCAGGGGACATGTTGTTCCTGACTTGGTCGATCTTCATTAAAAACTTTTTAAACGGTTCGTTCTACAAATCCGAGAAACATTAATTTGTTGAGAAATGCCTTAGATTTTTTACAACTGCTCACTGGTGCTAAACAATAATTTTACTGTCTTGTAAATTAACTGCCAAGAAGATAGTTATAAAATAAAAAAGATTTTAACAGAGCTAGTTTAAATATATAAGTAAACGTAAGCAACAGCTGGGTGCTAAAGATAGGTGTAGAAAAAATATCTGGGTCAGTTATGCTGGGAGGCTTTTCAACTACAGACTTGCCATGAACCTTTTAGTACCTTCCAGTTTTCCAATTCCCTTTACAAGAGATCAAAGCAAGCACCTCGTTAGTTTTCTTTACAAGAAGCAATGTTTTCTCTTTGTTGCAAAGTTATTACTTCTTTCCCGTGAACATTTTCTGAGTTTATCGTAAATTAATATTTATAAAGATTGTCAATTTACTCGGTTGGAATTAATTTTCTTATTCTGTTTGTAAAAGCATTCTCTTCGACGTTATGCACACATTACAATCGTGATGTACAAAGTGGAAACATCATGTCTTTTTTAGAGACCTTTCATTATTTAGTTACCATTCTGAAGAGATGTATGATGCATTCATACGCAACATGCGCACAATTCTTACCAACATTACAACTAGCCTGTTTTCCCCGAATGGTTTTATGCAGAGGTGACCTACATCTATATTTCACCAGTTATGTAGAAGTGCCATGTAAAGGGGGCAAGCCTATTGCCATCAACCGGGCACAAACACAGAGTCGGGCCTGCTACTGAGAAGCAAGTTAATTAAAAGCTTGTAACAAAAAAATCTCGACTAGAATCTTACAAGGAAGATTTCTGGTCTTTTTTCGCACGATTTCATAAGTTAAAGTAGAATTGTATGTCATTACTCAAACTTACAAATAATAACGTCAATGATACCGGAGGTGGAAACCAATACAAAGTATGATGTACCAACAGTTGTGCAATCTGATATCTGTCTACTTCATTTTATAGTAGTATACGGTTGGGATTACTAGGGGAACTATCGAAACCCGAATATTGTCGATATTTGCTATTCCGATACTTCGGACATATTTAGTAGTGCTACTTATACTTACATAGTTTCGCACTACATAGCAATCGAGCAGATAGCACTAAACGTAACTTACGGTGGCTGAATGGGTAGGTACTAGGTACCTTCGGCGAAAATGAATCCCATCTACATAAGCTGGTACACAAAGTTCTACATATGTCATAGATCGCGATCATCAGGATTGAGAGTTAAGCAATTGTTTGCGGACTTTGTCGCTTAAATCTTCTTTAGATAGCCGTGCGTCCGATGAAACTTTTGGGTGTCGAAATGAAGACTTTCTTCCACCCCTTTCGGAACCGAATTTTAAAAACAATGGGGTTCACACATATCAAACCTAGCGGGGAGGCTTAGTTCGGCCGCATACACCGTCAGAAAAGTTAGACAATACAATGACGTTGATATAGCACGGTTGGTCTATTTTAGTTATTTTCACAGTTTTATGACCTACGGTACTCTGCTGTGATAGTGATAATATATTCGTTCTACAAAAACGAGTGGTTCGTGCAAACTACCAGCTGGGTGCCCGAGTATCTCTGAAAGACTTTAAAGAGTATAGTATTCTCACGCTGGCTTCACAATTCATCTTCCCTAAAATTTTATATATTAGGCAAAATATCTATTTGTTTAATAAAATCAGCGATATTTACTACATTAACACTCGAAATAAGCATAAACTACGTGATCTCTTTCACCGGCTCCAGAAGGTTCATAATTCATTCGTAGGGCTTATTAGTAATTTGTTTTTATTTGAGTTTATTTTCTTGCTCTGTGGTCCAAGTTTATCATCTGTGTCTTCAAGTTACTGCTAGCTATATGTATAAACCAACATTGCACGTTTTTTTGCGAAAGTGTCAGTTCCCACCGAACGGTCAACAATCGATCACGCGTCGGTAGTAAAACTAGTGAGCGAGAAGTGTTGGGACAATTTTCAGAGTTATTAAAAAGTGTTCTTTAATGAGTATGGTTTTGGCGATTGGTAAATCACGTCGTGTACTATCTAAATGCCTACAAACAATTACGATCTCCATGGTGATTTTATAACTTCTTGAGCATGATCTGCAAAGTTTTGGGAATTGGGACACGAATGGTGATGAGATTTGAGGAACGTTTATTAATAAAAAATGTTGTTTGTAACGATAGCAATATGATATTTACTGCCATGCCATGCCATGTTTTACGGGAAATGAAATAATAACATCACATTATATTTCACGAAGTAATTATTTGGGTCGCGCCGCGTGATATGCACATCTTCAAAGAATCATCCACATACCGAGTTTCCCCGTGCCTCCAGCGCACGTTAACCTGTTGGTCCCGGCTGTCATTTGTAGATCATTGCCATTTGTTACAGGTAGTCAGTGGCTCGAAACTCTGACATCCAATACAAACTGGGTTTTGGAGGTGAGTTATGCAGTCGCTCCATGTAAAATACTGGTATTTAGCTGCATCCGGTTAGACTGGAAGCCGACTCTAACATATTTGGAAAATGGCTAGGAAGATGATGATGGAACTTCGCAACAAAAAAGCTCTTTTAAAAAAAGCAAGAGTTCTCATTTCTTCTGAAGATTTTCATAATTATTATGTAAATATTCAATCTTAGAGCGGACCGTAAAGAACACGAACACACTTTAACTTAAAATCCACTTAAGTTTTAAACTGGCTGAAACGTTAGACGCGAGGGTGTAGTGTCGTAAACTTATTAAATACTTGATCGATTTTCCGATCGCCTTTTAAGAGCTTATTGTTAATTAAGTAAGGATAGGATTAACTATTCCAGGCGTACTAAAACGGTATGATAACAATTGGAAGTGACTTCTCATCTGACCTCCACAACCCTGTAGCACGGTAAGACTGGGTAAGATTCTTTTCAGATTTTCAGGCTTCCACAGTGATGCAACTATTTTTTGACGTCGAATGACAGTGGGGTGCTATTATTGGTGATGATCTTGTGTATTTTTAAAAAAAAAATTGAATTTATAAAATGACGGCCTTACTTTCTAATAAATAAAAAAAAATGATAAATGCTTTGGATGTGGACTTGTGGACACTAGCCTTATATACACCAAAAGATCGTTGCACAGCCATACCCATAACGAACGTCTTCAACAGTACAGCCGGGAGCAACAATGGCTTAAACTCCTAACGACTTGAATCCCTAGTTTAAAATTTCTTCGACTACCTATACCAAGTTTATTTACTTCTTGGAGCTTCAGTAAACTTTCGCTTTCAGGTAAGTACGTCGAATTCGAAACTTACAACTAACTTCTGGCTTGGAATTATATTTGCTGCAATATGTACCGAGCAATGCCGAGCATATACTGCCGGTTAAGAGGCCATTATAAGTTAAAACGGTTATATTATATTCTATGTTGGTAAGGTTAGGTGTGTTAGTACTCGCAACTGCCCTGCATATGTTTGAACGTGGACGAGGCGGAAAGAGTATTTAAGGATTGAAGCAGGTAAGCACGCAGCAGTAAAGGGCTAGCTCACCTTCCGTCCGTGTTATGACGACAGGCCGTGTCGACGCCGTGTTCGTGTTCCACGCGCGTCTCAAGGAGATGTCAGCAAATCGGAAGGTGTCCGAGAGGGCCGATGCCTGCCAGGGCTGCGGGACTGTTTGAAAGAGATACCGCAGCCCTGGAACAGAAAGGGCTAAGAAGGAACATGGTGATAGTCAGTACAAGTCTGACACTCCCTTCCGGTACGCCCGGAGCGGGATGGGTCATTTGATGATTTAACACAGGAGAAAAAAAAAAGATTTTTGCATGTGGCTCTCTGTGGTTTCTGTGTCCTCATGGGAAAAAAGCGTGAGTGAAAAACTTGCCTAACTACAGACGATGTATGTATAAGTAAACTTTCAAAGAGAAAGTGAGTTTTAAAATTTTTGGAAAGGGCATGAATTTTTTTGAAATAAGTTACAGAACATTCCTTGATTGAACATGTTACTGCAGATTTGTTGTGATTCGATTTGACCAGAACCAATCCCTGGTTAAATCATTTCCAATCAAATCCAAAGAACATTTAATGAATAAATTAAAGATGGGATTAATCAAACAGGGAAATGCGGATGTCGCTTACGAGCGGAGAAGAGTTAGCCTTTTCATGAACAGTGCGACTGACTTTAATTTCATGGGTCACTTATTTTAGAATGAAGAGTCAACTGTTCCCGTAATAATGAAAACCAAGGAATGTTCAACCGTGTATGTATGCCCGTTCCAAGGTAATAATCGTAGTAGATAGATTGCACGAAACCCATTTCTTTTTTGTGACCGACAGTATTATTAGTTTTAGCCGGTCAAAAGTAGTTTTGAATAAAGAACAGTTTTGACTGTGGCCAGTATAAAACTTGTATAGGTAACAGTATTAAATCTGAAATATTTCAGTTAGTTGTTTATCTGGAAACATCAGCACGCGGACATACACGAACACTTTAATCCGTCACATGGATGTATTTCCACATAGCATGCATAACGGATAAGCTGGTTAAAACTGGGTGAAACTGATTATAGCGGGTGTTGTATCTAGCTTTTTAGCTAGAAATATTCTTTTGACATTTGGTATTTACCTGAATTCGGTTAGACTGGAAGCCGACCCCAAACATGGTTGGGAAAAGGATAGGCAGATGATGATGATTCTTTTGGTAATTGGTGGATTCGTAGTAGATTCTGATTACACAATCTAGTTACATGGGATATTTAGAGCGCTTCGACACCCAGAGCGAATGCAGTAGGTACCTACTCCAAATCAAACCATGACTTTTGAGGACCAAAAAAAGCCAAAGATGCGGTGACTGCGCCTAAGGCCAAAGGTGCGGTGACTGGACCCAAAGCCAAAGATACGGTGACTGGGCCCAAGGCTAAAGATGCGGTGACTGGGCTCATTTATCAGAAGCAAACAATTTTTACAAAAAGAGGTGCAGTAAATCTAGACTCAGTAGCGACGAAGTCTGGATTTGTGCCGAGTTGATGGCAATAGGCTCTCCCCTATTACTTGGGACTTAAACATAACTGGTGAAATGTGAGTATACTATTAGCTACACCTCTGCTTAGCTCTCCTTTGGGGATTACAGGTGTGACGTTATGTTGTTAAGAATGATTATTCAATTGGTTAACATTCGCAGTGCATAAATACTATTCATATTTACAAACTAATACAAGTACTAGCGACCCGCCTTGCTTCGTGCAGTTTTTAGGACTTAATAAAAAAAGATTTCTTTATCATCTTCGTGTTTTATTTATTCTTCTTAGTTTCAGGATACTTTTTTGCATATCGTGCTGGCATGAAAAGATTTTAAATTAAATGATAAAGATTTCTTTAATATATTCTTAATACATATGTAAGTTAGATATCCTCGAAATCCATTGCGTAGCCATACACGAAAAGCAAGAATCTAAAATGCTCCATTCTCGAAATTTTAACACCCTACCTTAGTTGGAATTGTTTTGACTCTTCATACAGGAGTTACTTGGTTGAACAGACCAAGTCGAGATTCAAGAGAAACTAGACTGCAAGAGCCCCTTAGCGACCTTAATTTTTTTTTATCCGTAATGCGCGTTTCTAACCTGTCCAAGAAAGGGTTTTCTTGGACAGGTTAGGAATGCGCTTTAGTTCAAAGAAAATGTGTAACATTTTACCAGAGCGACGTGACGCCCATGATCGTTTAAATATTGTGTAAGTAGGCGCATACTCACGGAGTCAATTTTATGTTAGACATTATTTTTGTCTTTATTTAAAATTCTGCGCGCGGGCGCTTTGTAACCTCGCGCCCCTAGGCACGTACCTAGTTTGCCTCAGGGATCCGGATAATACGCTTATGGGGCAAAGGAAATCTCTAGCCGAGTTGCAGGATCTAAGCGGCTTTTCAGGCTTCACGTTTATTACCATACTAATGAATAGTGCAGCTATCCCCGAGTCATTGACCCTTCATTTTCAATGAACCATGGCTACACAGTGTATTCATACCTAGTACGTACTGTAGAGATTTGACCTCCACGAATATCAAATAAGGATTTAAGAATGTCATTTTCATTTTAAGAATGGGATAATTTGTAATAGTTGAGAAATTGTAGAGACTGAAAGCTGCGAATAAAAATGTTTCGCGCTAAAATTACGATAATCTACAATCTAAATAATAACAGCTGCACGGGTCGATCGTCAAGCCGTGCATGCCAAGATAAGTCTGTGGATGGGTAACCATCATTACTTAGCGAGTTTCCTCCGTGCCTCGGAAAGCACGTTAAGCCGTTGGTCCCGGCTGTCATTTGTACATCTTTGACAGTCGTCACAGGCAGTCACGGGCCCGAATGTCTGACAACCAGTCTTACCAAGTGGTATCGTATTCATCATTCATCATTTCAGCCAAAAAGACGTCCACTGCTGGACATAGGCCTCCCCCAAGTCACATTGACATCTTGGGGGTTTTGCCATAATCGCCACGCTTGGCAGGCGGGTTGGCGTTCGCAGTACGGTTGTAACAAAAGCACAGAGAACGCTGCTGCCCATTCTCTGGCAAGTCCCTTAGTCGCCTCTTACGACACCCACGGGAAGATATGGGATGGTGCTATTCTTTACGTCCGACACCATACAGAGAATCGTATCTTATTACCCAGTACTAACTGGGTTGTGTAAATCAGATAGGCAGTAGCTCTATGTAAAATACTGATATTCAGCAGCATCCGGTATGACTGGAAGACGATGATGTCTTAGGGGGCGAGCCAGTAGCGTCGGAAAATATACGATGAAAAATTCTAAAAGAGTATGACACCTACTCGTAAATAATGCACTTAGTAACTACATAAGACACCTTAGCCTCTCCCTTGGAATCTTTTTCTCAACTGCAGCTTTTGAAACTCAAACAACACATTAAAATAACGATCGGTTTGTTTTACTTTAAAAAAAAAACAAGTTTCAACATCACATTCTTTCACCAGTACATATTCCTAAAAAAAAAAAAAATTGCAGACACCTTATTAAAAAACAGACGCAGTCATAAGGGAGTATGACTACCAGCAGAAGTGAAAATTCAAAACAATGGAATTACTCTGTTCTTTTTTTGAAATTTTAAACACGTTGCTTATTCTGGCGCAATACCTCACGAGCATGTCGCTCACGCGAACCAAACAACGCGCCTAAAGAAGTTCTGGCAAAATATAAACCAAAAATATTCAGACCATCAGGATATCGGATTTAAATAAAATAGACGGTACGTGCGAAACCCCTATAAAAATAAAAACGTATGGATAAGAAAAAAGGACGCATTAGATTTAATGAGGAAATAGCACTGGTAGGTACAAGGTATTATAAGGATACGTTTACATACATACATGTAAGAATAAATGAGTATCGATTAGCATGAGGAACATGTATATTATATGTTTATAATCTGTGAACCATGTCTCAGTTTCATGAAAATTAAATTAATAATATACCTTGACAGATAAACTTGTAAACTGAAAAGTAGAAATTCCGAGGTTTTCAAGATGTTTTGAATTGAAAACTTCTTTAGCGGCGTTGAGCGATTTTTGAAAAAGAATGGGTTCGCGTTACCGATGACCTCGACATGCTCGTGACGTCATGCGCCAGACTAGCGACGCGTAGTTCCATTGTTTTGAGTTTTTACTTCTGTCAGCAGTCCTTTGACTAATCTGTTATTTTTATTATTCCATGTCCGAAAATATCATTCATTTACTGTCGTATTTTCGGCAGTCTGTATAAAATGAAGATTCAAACAACATGCTTATTTAAATAACTACCGTAATAAAATTTTAAAATATAGTAAAGAAACTTGAATTGTGGAATTGATATTCCTTTTTCTTTGTTTATATGCTTTGATTTTACTTGCCATGTTAGTTAGTATGTATGTGTATTGAATTGGTCAAGTCTTGCAACTGAATATCAACCCTTAAACCGATTACGCTGAAATATTGCAGACACCTTTGGTTCTGGTGACAATACATTGAACATAAGACAGTCACTACTTGATCCTGCAGCCAGGATCGTCTCCTCACAAGAGTAGCGTTCAACGGTTAATAGCACGGACACGAAACTTTTTAAACGCGTTCAATGTTTATATGTAGACTGGCTGTCCCGCGAAACTTCGTCTACGTCACATTTTCCCCGTTTTCGCAACATTTTCCATTGCAGCTCCGCTCCTATTGGTCGTAGCGTGATGATATATAGCCTATATATATAGCCTTCCTCGATAAATGGACTATCTGTCATTGAAAGATTTTTTCAAATCTAACCAGTATTTCCTGAAATATTATATTCCTGATATTTCTTTGTTTGCTTGAACGCGTTAGCGTTCAAGCAAACAAAGAAATATACAAACATAGAAATAAACAAACTCTTCAGCTTTATTATTAGTATATATAGATAAAACCTATTTTTTCTTTTGATTTTAATAAAAGATTGCTTTATTTAAGAAAAAAGCAAAATAAAATACGTAAGTATATAAACAGTTAAAAATATTCCCAACATAATCTGTATGAACATGTAACATTGCAGAAACTTTTACAATTGAGTGATTACCTCGCGGAGAATCCTAACAACGCGATTCAGAAATGTGAAGATGGCACACAACGCCATCTATCGAACACCGCCGTGAAGTTTAATGTTCACACGTGGGCACGTTTTAAATACACATAATACACACATCAAAAGTGTCTAGGGATCAACATATATTTTTGCAATAACTTTTCTCCTGATTGATATTAATTAAAATTTTCTTTAAGGATTCATCAAATAAAGTGTTTTCGTTTGTCACAGTAACGATAAACCAAGTCACCTTTGCATTAATAAAGAAATTTGCCATTTTCTAATAAAGGGATTTTTGACATTTGAACCACTAACATTAAAGTTCGAAAAAAAGACTGAAATAACAGTTTTCTTTAAAATTTTATTGGGTAACTTAAACAATTAATAATCCGTGTTTCTACCGCGAACACTAACAACACAAGAACATCGGTTTGGCATACTCAAAATGAGTTCATCCAAATCACGCTGTGGAATGGCCGCCCATGTTCGTTGCAACAACAAAAAAAGGTCTTCTTGCGACTGGATACCCTCCATATTCGGCAGAGCTCTTCTCTGTAGCATATCCCATGCATGCTCAATCGGGTTCAAGTCTGGCGACTGAGCAGGCCAGGGCAGGACATTGATGTTAGCTGCGGCGAGAGTCTGTCTTACAACTCTTGCGGTGTGCGGTCGTGCATTATCATGCATTAACTGAAATAAGGGACCGATTTGCACTTGTAGAGGAACGATGACGTCTGATACAATCGTCTCAGCATAAATTTGAGCGTTGAGGTTGCCTCTGATCCAAATCAACTCAGTTCTTCCGCCGATCCAAATACCCGCCCATACCATGATGGTTCCACCACTATAAGGATGGACTTCCTGGCAGGATTTTAATCGCTGTTGGCGTCCAGGGGTTCTCCAGTGTCGTATACGTCTTGTATCCGGTCTCATACCAAAACGAGACTCATCAGAAAAGCACACGAAACGCCATTGTTCTTCTGCCCAATTTCTGTGTTCAAGAGCCCATTGATATCGAATCCTACGATTGTGCATTGCTATAGGTGGTACCCGTAGCGGTCTTCGGGAATGAAGGTTCACTTCATGCAAGCGGTTTCTGACTGTTTGGTCGCTAATTAAGTTCCCTGAAGAGTGATGAAGCCTCACGGCTAACATCATGGCGGTTATTGTTGGAGCTCTTCGAGTTAAGATTTGAATGTATCGGTCTTGTCTCCGTGTGGTGCAGCGATACCGTCCTCCATGGCGCTCAGCCACGGTACCAGTGCTTCGGTAACGTGTCCAAAGTCGACTGATAACACTCTGACTTGTATTCAGAGCTAAAGCCACAGTACGTTCTGAGCATTTCTTCCCTGCTTAAATGACGTCGCCGCTCCATAATAACGTTGGTTTTAATCAGTAGTAGGGAAACAGTAGCACTAATAATGTCTTCAATGCGTTGTATGTTTTTATAGGGAAAATATTGACAGCTGATTTTCATCTTTTACTCGAATTTGATTCACAGTTCCTGATTCAAATTATGAAATGCACCAAAAAGGATCCATATAAATTTATAAAATCATAAATTTATTACAAAGCCACATCTCAATCTCAAGAAATCCGCATAAAAATGCTTGATCCCTAGACACTTTTGATGTGTGTAGTTCTTAATTGGGTTAGGTACATGAACCCTTGTAGCTTCAAGTTCACAGACAGAGCATCCATTTTTAATTTATGAAATACGTAGTGCAAAATGCTCTCCAATATTTATTTCTGAGTGTTTATTTTAAAATTAATACTTATTAACAACTGAAAAATTAAATTAGGTTATTTTTAAACTTGAATGGTCGCAAGTTCCACAGAAATTCTGAAATCGGTCGGCCAAAAAATAATGAACTAAATTAATTTCCTGTGTCTTTTTTAGGTAACTTCATAAATAATATTGATTTAATTTGATACGTGTGTGGCTGAAATAACTGAATAAATAATATTATTAACATGGGTCAAATGCAAAAAGCTGTTAAACGATATCGAAGAACCACAGCTCTGAATTGAATCCTACAATTTTTTTTTACTTTGCTTTAATATGTATATATAATACATATTACATACAAATAATACATATTACATACAAATAAACTGTAAAAAAAAATTGTATATGTAATATGTATAGTGCTCACAGCCTTTTTAAGGAAATTTCGAACAGCCTAGTAGACGCTTCCCGTGACCCAAGGGCTGGGTTTTACCTTGGCCAGAGGCTAAGTACTGCCATTCAACGTGGCAATGCCGCCAGTCTCTTGGGCACGTTACCAGCTGAAAGCGTTGAGAAGGAGTTTTTTGACGCCCTTTTATAATTTGTTGTTATTTTAGTTTTAATTGTTTTATTTTTATATGTATGTAATGTACGGTGGTATATCATCGTCATCATCATTTACAGACCCACTTCACCCACTACTGGGCCTCTCTTTGCTTGTGCCAAGCTCCACGTTCTGTGCCAGCCTCATCCAGGATATTCCCGCAACGACAACAACGTCGTCTGCCCATCTCTCCCCCGAACGACCAACATCGGTTCCCTTGCCAGTCCTTGGAGACCACTCGGTCACAGCTTCACTCCGATCATCACCGTGCCTTGCTAGTTGTCCTGCTCAACGCCATTCGAGTTCCATAACGCGATTTCCAATATCGAAGGCCTTCTTAAGTCTCCAGATGTCGACGCTTGGAACTCAGTCTACTAGTTTTATTCCGAGCATAGAACGCTCCATGGCTCACTGTGCTTCTCTGAGTCTCTACACAGCCTTCTGTGTGAGCGTCCACGCCTCAGCACCGTACGTTATAGTAGGCAGAAAACACTGATTATAGAGACGAGTCTTCCAGACAGTGTGTAATATGGCTGATTTCAGACTGTTTATTCTCCACACCCACTGTTGCAACACGCTTATAGCTTGAGCATTCAGCCTATGGCCAACTGGTAAAGCGGTTATGTTCACTCTTATATAGAGCAACGGGCATTCGGCTGCTGACCTTCTTTAATCCTAATTAAACCAATTTTAGTTGAATTTTCCACTCCATATAAAATTTTATTTTACTTTGATGTCGTCTCTTTTGGGATAAAGTTTGTTAATCTCTTAGATTTAATTTTGTTAACTACACTGGCAGGAAATGATTGTGTTTTAATAACAGTGCTTACTACAGTGCTGCACACTCAAAAAAGAGAACAATTTGTTTTCAGTAGTGTTTTCTATCTTCTATTAGGTTTCGTCAAACTAATAACGTTTGATCACTATTTTCGTATATCCGTTGTCAAAAATATCTCTTACATATGCATTAAGTATGGGTTACTGTACATTCGTCACAAAGTTAATTCGCTACAGAAAAAATATGTGTAAACTTGCCACAGTTCTATTTTCAAGATGTGTAAATTCGTCACTTATCAATTTTGGTTGTCAAATTGAACAGACAGCAAAGAAATCAAACAATAAGGGTTAAGTAATATTTCACACGATTTGAAATATTCATCATCATCATTTCAGCCGAAAGACGTCCACTGCTGGATATAGGCCTCCCCCAAGAAGGGGGGGTTTTGCCATAATCGCCACGCTTGACAGGCGGGTTGGCGATCGCAGTACGGTTGTTACAAAAGCACAGAGAACGCTGCTGCCCATTCTCTGCTAAGTCCCTTAGCCGCCTCTTACGACACCCACGGGAAGACATGGGATGGTGCTATTCTTTACGTCCGACACCATACAGAAGAAATATTACTTAACCCTTATTGTTTGATTTCTAGCGAATTAACTTTGTACAACACGAAGCTTGTCAATTGTCAACTGTTGGCCGGCGTTAATTGGCACTGTCAATTGCCAGAGTTTGGATTGACACCGCCCTAATTGCTGGCTATCTGTCAACTGGAGCGACTACTATCGACGACAGTTCTTGAAGCTAGAACTGCGATCGAACTTGCCCGGCCGGTGGCACGTGGTCAAGAAATGTTGCACAAGAATCTCGTAAAATCCAATATACCTACATACTTATAGCTTGATTGTAGTCGAGGCAATTTCAATACGCCATAAAAATCGTCATTTTGAATACAATCATAGTAGAGAAGTGATATTACAAACTAAAATGTTCTGCAGCTATTTTTATAATCCACCTGTCACCATATTTGTTCTTAGTTTGTTTCAAGTGATAGATTTGTTTAAAATACGTGATGAATCAAATAAGACTTTGGGTATGTTGTTACGAAAACTGTATTCGAGTAGTCTTTTCACATTGCGGGTATTGGTAACAATTAATTGCTGTGTTAAATTACTACGTCAGTTGTACTTAAATCAGATACTTCACTCAAGCACGCATTCATCTGGTTCTTTTTCTTCAATTATTTTTCGCTTTGTGTTCAGATGTTTCACGTTGTGATTTATTCTTCGTTTTTCCGTGTAAAAAATTAACAGATATTGAAACGCCAGTTTTTGGACCAAAGGTTAAATCTATTGATGAGCCGGCACTCTCTTCCACATGTTTCAGATGATATAGGATCATTCAATTCGGATACTTACTGTAAGTTTCAAGCAAATAGTTACAGATGCGATAGAAAAAATACGAAACTCAGGTAATTTTTAGTAATAAATTACTTTGCTTATAAGTTTAATCTCTACTCTCTGCTTTTGGTTTTACTTTACAGGCAAGTGCATTTCGCACTTACGCCCTTCTAGTCATCGTCGTCATTTGTTCATAGAGAGAGATTTTGAAACGTCATAGAGCGGACATATTTTCATAAAAAAATTTGATCCTGAATATTTTCGATTCTAACACACGAATACTAACTGACAAGCGGGCTAGATAAACCGATTTGTTACTGAGTAATAACAAGTTTGACACAACATTGGATTACAATTTTTTTCGTCCTTTCCCGTCTATTTCTCGTAAATATTTGAGTATCTTTGTATTTGTTACAGTTATTACTACGACGTGGATAGAGATACTTGTAACAGTTTCCGCTTTGGGTACTGCCTTCATCCCTACAATGTGTTCGGTTCCTTACGTAGGTGCAAATCGGAATGCAATGGTAAGATCAATACAAAAGCCGCAAATTTTTATTTCAAACTAGATTTGGTAAAAGAATTTTCGTAATCCATGAAGATTACCACTATCGTTTAAACTTATAAACATTAGTTATTTCAAATATTTGTATAGACTTTGATGTATTCCGACAAAGGTAGCAATGTTTCGCGACATTTTGTTTATCATAAATACGGAAAATGTGTTTCCAGCAACAAGCA
This sequence comes from Cerastis rubricosa, assembly GCA_949152445.1. Taxonomy (NCBI): domain Eukaryota; kingdom Metazoa; phylum Arthropoda; class Insecta; order Lepidoptera; family Noctuidae; genus Cerastis; species Cerastis rubricosa. The sequence continues at coordinate 16,180,607 of OX424523.1, read as the reverse complement.
ACATTTCTCTGTGTCAAAAAAGAAGAGGTAGCCAAACAGTTATTTTGTTTTAATGTGTTCACCCATTGCTCAGAAAGCCATACTAATGTATTGGTGATCCAGCTTGGGTACCTACTTACTGAAGTTCGTTATTTATTTATACGAGTAGTAGGTAGGACTAAAAATTATGTATGGACCTATCTACAAACGAGCAGAGGGTTTACCCGGTTATAAGACACAGTTAGGTATCCAACAACTAGAAATAATATGAAGATGTGGTAAATCGAATCCACACGAGTATTTATATATGTCGCCGCAAGAGCGTCTATGTGCTAAGACTATTCATTAATCTTATTAAGAATCAACTTAATAATCCTCATTTGTCATAATATTGATGAACCTGCCATGCCATCTGTGTGGGGCAAGCATAATTATTACGATAATCATTTGACTAAACGCCATCTATTGGCTTGTGTGTTAACTACTGCGCAAATAATAGATTCGTTTAGCTTAGATGGCCTGTAATTTATTAAACAAAAGCCTTTAGCTAGAACTATAGCCAAAATTAAGATTAGCAAATATTTTATGATAGCTGGGATTTTAGCAATGACAATTTGGATTTTAACAATGGCTCATTTTGTTAGGCGGCAACCCAGTCTTGTGGGAAAGAACGCCGAATAGTCAATTAGTGAATTTATAATTTGTAGCAACAATTAAATCAATTTCTAGAACTAACTACAAACTTAAAATTAATAAGATTATTTTACAGAGTATTTTATTAGTGGTAAACCAGTTCTTTGTATTTAATCCTTTGATCTGCCGAAAATGGTTTTAAGCATGCGATTGTTGTAAAAAGTATTAAAGCTACTAATTAAGCTTAATAACGCCTTTGCATTTGTCGATATTGGTATTGTTTAATTACTAAAATAATTAATGGTGAAGTTAGTATTGTTTAACTGAAGTTTAAATGAACTTACTATGTAATAAATTACTGTACTGAACTAGTGTGTGCGTATTTCCGCCCACGCAGAACCATAGGCGCAGCGAGACGAGATGTCGTCGTCGAGCTAGCTCGCGATTAGAGAATTGAAATATTAATGAATTGAAAGTATTTTTTGAAGTGAGCAATAATAAGTTATGTTAATAAGAACTGTAATCATTGAAAGACAGATCCAAAAGACACACATTACGTCAACCATGTTTGTGAATGGGCGGCTCAACATAAGGAAAGTTTATAAGTGTTAAAGTGCCTGTAACTGGTTTATTAGAAATAAACATAAGGAGTTTGAGTAAAGTGTTGTGTGTGATTTCAATACCCATCCACCTAATTAGCAATAATGAAGAATAAAGTTGCACAGTTAGCGACTGAAAGGCAATATGGCGTCGATATTCATTTATGGTGGAATCCCCGCCTTGATATATACAAATAAATAAAATTGAAGTGTCTGTTTGTGATTTCAAAATACATAATACCTTTTAAGAAGTCCATAACATATGGTATTATAACAAAATACTTTTCCGGCTTATCTCCGGAAAGGTAACACCGATTTTGCCAGGACTTTAACTGGCAATAGCATGACTGAGCTGATGCTATAAGGAATATCTTAGGCTAAAAAAGAATTAAGGTGACGTGCAGAAAAAAAAATTGCTATACAAAATCGGATTTAAACAGAGAAATAACATTTTTATAATATTTTTTTGCGGAAGAAAGTTGCGGGCAACAACCAGTCTAAACTAATATTTGATTGCTTGTTTGCTACGATTACCTCAAAAACTCCTGGACCGATTTTAAAAATTCTTTCATAATTATAAAGCTACATCTTTACAGAGTAACATAGGCTAATATATCACAATTTTTGCGGCGAAGTCGCGGGCGAAGAACATATCGCTCGTAATTCCAGAAAGGATAAGAAAAGATGTACCCAAATTTTGCTAGTGAGAAATTCCTGTTTGAAAAACCTAATAACACTTTGCCCAACCTGTGAATCAAATCCAGGAGCTAGTAGCTAGGAGCTAGTCGTGCTAGTAGACCAACGAGATAGTGTTTTTAATAGTCAACAACTGAGTATGTAAGTGACCTTCAAACAAAACAATGTTCTAGTGTAACTTTATGTTCCAGGTTCTCATCGGTATCAAGTGGCGAAAAATGTAACAGAAAACATTTTTTGCCGCTTCCAACCACAATTCGGAAACTGCAACTCGTATCATCCTAAGTAAGTACCTAATTTTTAGCGACAGGGTGGCCAGTGAAATCCAAATTTTCTTACGTTTTTGGGATTTTCCGGTCCGGTTTGATCATTTTAATGATTGTAATTCTGTAAATAATAGTACATTGTGTATTAAGGGCGGTAAGTAAGGAATTACGTGCGAGGCTCTAGTAGAAGCCCGAAGTCGAAGACTGAGGGCTTTCTGAGTCGAGGTTCGTAATTCCCGTACCGCCCGTGAAACATACAATGTTTTTCATCACATTTGCGAGTAAATAATTATGAATTATAGCTTTAATACAAACGTCAGCAAAACTATTATTACGAAATTCGTGAACTTTTTTAAGCGGATGGCGGGCTCCATCTACACCACAGATTATACAAATGTTTCGTTCCGAAACGTTAATGGCAAATACTTACGTAGGTATACAGCCATAAAGAAGTGTAAAAAAATCTACGTTTTGATAGAAAAAACTATCGAGTAGAACATTAGTTGAGTATTTAAGTAACATGTAGCGAGATTGCAATGAAATTCCTGTTTAGATAACATTTTAAGACAATTTATCAATTGCGTGTAAACTCCTTGCTTGAACTTGCATGACCTATGTGCTGTGCTATAAACTAAAAAAAAATACTTACCGCCCTAGGATTTCATGGCAAAAGAAAGCTCGAAGGTTTTATATGGGGCATTACGGCCAAGTTAACGTGTGTGTTTAGATACTGTTTACGTGCAAGTGTGATGAAAATACTTATTACAGCCGCGAATGAAATTTTAATAAACATATAACATACATACATACTTACATATTGTATTTATGGCCACACTATTGAATTAGGACATTCCTGTAATGATAGTGATGACGAGTTAATAAATAAATAAATAAATAACTTGACACTGACCTACAAATTCGAATTTCGCGGGCTACCCAGTCGCTAAACATTTTCTAACTAACTTTTTAAGTATTAAATTTAACCAAACTTGTAGTCAACAGTATTTCTGCATTGTTTTGCATAGAATCAAGTTTTTCTAACTGCACATACGTTGAAATTATGCTGAATCGCGGGTCTAATTTAAAGAAATGACTTTGATATCATTTAGTTTTAAGGGTGAAGGGAGGTTCAATGGTTCCTCCGTTATAAAACTCGACTTCGATTTCTTCTTCCTCTTCATCCTTTTCTTTCTTCTTCTTTCTTCTTTCGACTTTGTCATAAAATGATCTTACTCTTGTAAGGTTTGTAGCAGTTCACAATTCGTCGATAGTTCTGTAATAATCTCGCGAGATAACGATGTTCAAAATCTTACGTTTGCAAAGATTCCACGCGTCAAGTTCACGCTGTAGAACAATTACCTGGTGTTTACTTTAACTAATGATAAGTTTCCTTTTCTGCCTCTTTACAGGTGGTACTTTGACATTACGGAAATGACGTGTAGAGGTTTCTCATTCAGCGGCTGCGGAGGTAACCAAAACAGATTTGACACTTTGAACCACTGTACCGACGTCTGTGGTAACGCTATTAAACACTGTATAAATTGTACTCGATATCATATTTTTTAATAAAGTCGTAGCGAAGTCAAAATTGCATATTGAATATTTATCGATAAAAAGCCATTGTAACTAGATGTGGGAACGATTTTAGGACTGTATTAGCTGAGTTATCTTAACCAAGTTTTACTTCAATCAACCCTAATTTCAGTGTGGGAAAGAGATAGAGCTATAAAGGACGTCATCTCTTTCCCGCACTGGACCTCTGATCCTGAAAATATAGTTTGTCTGTGTCTATGTCTATAGTATGTAAATACTAGAGTGGGGCAAAAACTATTGCATATATTCTGTTTAAATTTTGCACAAATATTCCTTTGTGATCTGTTCAATCAATAGGTAAAATAACTGTTATTTTTATTAGTTTATTTTTGTGTATAGGTTTAAAAATATTTAATTATGTCCTGACAACATTTACACATCCATCAACAATTTACCGCGCGATTGTTATTAGACGAGACAACATGATATAATAATGCAGCTGGTAGGAGGTGGCCTAGGCTAATTAAACAGTGTATCATTACATGTTTCAACCGTATATTTTGATCAAATTGTCAGCGAAGTAAATACCCGACGGTTTTACGACTGCCTTGTGAATGGTTCTCAAGATTTAGGATTCTTACAACAATCTTTGATTGCATTGCTGTAAGAATTCCAAATAAAATTTTTAACATTTTTTACATTCCTACTTTGGTCAATCTTTTCTCCGAAAAAAATTCTTCGAAATTAGTTCATATCATCATCATCATCTCCAGAAGTAAAGAGACGTCAGATAAGTCCACATATAAAAGATAAAAGACCAGGTTATCGAAACACTGCTAAAAAGCTAGTGAAAACCAAGCAAAAAAAATATCTACGAAGACCATGACAACGGCAGCCTACTCTTCAGGTCCTCGCCAAACACGACTTTTTCATAAAAAAATGTGTAAAAGTGAGTTTGGTATTTTTATAGGCAAGTGCCTATAATTAGAAAACTATAGTTTTAACGGGCATGATAATTATGAATTTAAACATAATTGAAACGGTAGAAAAAGAAATTATAATTCGAATCTTTAGAGTGACAGATGAAGAGGTGCGTCCGAAGCATACTTGGTTCATGGTGGAACTAGCTTACAAGCCTAATAATCGCCATGCTTGGGAATATTCCATATTGGATTTAGAATGACGTGACTTAGTCAAGCATTGACATCCAAACTAAACATGTATGCAACATTTCAGCTCAATCGGAATCCAGGAAAGTGGGTCTTACTTCTAGGATTTTTTTAAATAGTTTTAGGTGAAGCTAATAAAAGCTTGCCAGCACTATGTTGTTAACTAAGCTTCGACAACTGGCCTCACATAACCCGGTCATGGATCAGTTAAAGATTCACAGTGTTTTATCAATACTTATGTTGTAAAACAATGATTACAAATTGGTATCGAATCCTACGACCGGTTCTTCGCTAACCCCACTTTTATTGTTTTACCCTGTCCCGGCTCAGGACAAGGGGTGAAACAATAAAACGAATGGCTTTTTGATATTGATAATTTTCTTGGCTTTTATCTAGTTCTTTCTTTTCTGCGAAAATGAGATCGTTCGTCGTCGAGACGTTTTTATTTCTTGCTATACTATCTTTCGCTTAAGCATTTGATTTTGTTTTTATTGTTGCTGTATTAACTAACTTTTAAAATTATTTCAGTAAACTAGTTTCGAGACTGCATATTGGGTAGATACGTATTTTTTACAAGTTTAGAATTAATTTCCGTTTTTAAATCTAACTTCTTCATTGACTCAGAAGTCATTTAATCTAAAACTCGCTGTGTTGGTTTCACCTGCCATTTGTGACTTTTTTATTTTGCTTTTGTTTTTTTTTGTTCTGGTTCAAATGTCTATAACCAAATCAAGAATCATTGGGGCTTTATTGTATTACTATAGATAGATATTGTAAAGTAAATATATTATATTGTAATTCTTGCTATGAATCAGAGAAAAGCTCCGTCCGCTTTCTTCTGAATTCAGTGGTACAACAGAAATGTCAACGGCAGACAGAACGGCTAATTAGTACTACTGCTGATGGCTACCTGATAATTTATAAATATGTATGATAGTTTGTAAGGTATTTATGCTAACTATGTGATAAATGATAAATGATAAATGATGATAAATGATGTTTATTTTGCAAGTAGGTTTTTACAAACACTTTTACACGTCAATTTTTTTTTTAAACTAGATGGGGCCGGTGTTTCGTACCTGACTACTCTGAGAAGAAACAGCCGAAACAAACTCAGAGGTCACAGTCTCTTTTAAGGTCCAGACAAAATCTTGGCAAACTCACATGAGGACTATGCAGATACGTGTCTGAAATGGTCTTTTGAAGAAAGAACCACACAGATTTGAGTGGACCTGTCCAGTCAGTGCAAGCATTTGTCAGTTATCGTGTAGCTCGACTTATAACTCAAGGAGCTCAACGAAACGACGAACAATACCAAAGAAAGGACATTTGGGTAGGTCGCTTAAAGTACTCAAACTGCCAGATAGTGGTGGGAGAAGAAAAATACATTAAGAAAAAATAAAATGTGACCTACATGGTCCTCACATTCACAATAATCAAATGTAATTAATAATAATTTACAAAATGAAATTTAAAAAAGTCACGAATAGCAATAAATGTCACAATGATAATAAAAAAGTAAATATTTATGTCAAATCAATAAAAGTAAAATCAGTAAATGTCACATCAAAATAATAAAAAGTAAAAAAATAATCAAATACTGAGATAAGTATTCATGTCAAATCGGTAAATGTCACCTAAAATAATAAAAAAAATAATGTAAAAATAAGTTAAAAATAAAATAAAAAATATCACAGTGTATAAAATAAAATAAAGGAATTAACTATAAACAATAAACAAAGGAATCAACAATTAACAAGCGAAGTCCGAAATTTCGACATTCACAAAGCAAATTTCATTGGAGCAGTTTAATCCCAAGCCTTTTTATCTTCGAGATAGTAATTTACATGATAGTAGGCTTTCAAGCATAGCTTCCTTTTTATAAACGATTTGAATTTATTTAAGTTTAGTGCTTGAATATGGCTCGGAAGCTTATTGTAAAAACGTATACATTGGCATCTGAACGTACCCCCTACTTTTTTGAGCCTCGTTGCAGGAACAACAAATTTGTGTTTGTTCCTCGTATTTATGTTGTGGATATCACTGTATTTTTTAAACAAATTGATGTTTTTATGTGCGTACAAAAGGTTTTCATAAATAAACTGAGAGGGCACAGTAAGAATATTAATCTCTTTAAATTTTTCTCTGAGGGAGTATCTGGGACTTAATTTATAAATTGAACGAATTGCCCTTTTTTGCAAAACAAATATTGTCTGAATATCGGCGGCATTGCCCCACAAGAGAATACCGTACGACATCACGCTGTGGAAATAACTAAAGTAAACTAAACGTGCTGTCTCTAAATCAGTTAAATCACGAATTTTTCTAACGTATGCTGCAGAGCTAAGTTTTTTTGACATTTTGTCGATATGCGGGCCCCACTGAAGCTTTGCATCCAGAGTTATGCCTAAGAACACTGTGCTATCTTCCGGTTTCAACTCTTCATCCTTTATTAGTACTCTAGTTTCTACTTGTCTTACATGGGGTATCGTAAACTTAATACATTTGGTTTTTTTCTCATTTAGGAGTAGATTATTAACATTGAACCAATTAACGACTTTTGCCAGGGCGCTATTAACCTCGTCCGTAACTATCTGCTGACGTTTGAGTTTAAATAAAAGAGAAGTGTCATCTGCAAACAATACTATGTCATGATTATCCTTTATGAGGTAAGGCAAGTCATTTATATAAATAAGAAACAAAAATGGGCCAAGAATTGAGCCCTGGGGTACCCCCATTCTTACAACGGATCCGGGAGATCTTTTTCCATTAACATCAACTCTCTGAATCCTATCACTCAAATATGAAGTAAGAAGATCCAGAGAGGCGTTACGGATTCCGTAGTGGTGTAGTTTTCTGATTAATGTTTCATGAAGAACGCAATCGAAAGCCTTAGACAAATCGCAAAAGATGCCCAAAGCATCGCATCTGTCCTCCCATGCATTATAAATGTGGCCTAAAAGTTCAACACCTGCATCAGTAGTTGAACGACCCCTTGTAAATCCGAACTGTTTGTTATGTAATAACTTATGTTTATTAAAAAAACGCTGCATTTGTTCTAAAATTAGCTTTTCAAAAATTTTACTAAATGTGGGTAGTACTGAAATGGGTCTATAATTAGTGGGGTCTGATGTACTACCCGATTTAAACAATGGTATTATTTTACTATTTTTCATTAGATCAGGAAACTCACCACGGTCAATACAATCGTTAAATATTACAGCTAAAGAAGGAGCTACAATGTTTATAATGGACTTAGCAACGTCCACGGAATGACCCCATAGATCGGCGGTCTTTTTAACATTTAAGGTGTGAAAAGTTTTAATTATATCTTTACAAGTGACATATTGAAAATTAAATTCGGAATCACAGACTGAAACGCTTTTCTTAAGTAATGACTCGGCAGTAGCAGGTGAAGAGTTTAGCGATTTAGTAGTCGATACAGGAATATCCGCAAAGAAATTTTCAAAGGCTGTTGCAACTTGAGTGTCTGAATTTAAAACTGTATCGCCAATAGCAAGGCTGTAGTCACTATTTCGGTTGCAAGACCTTCCCGTTTCGCTATTAATAATGTTCCATGTCATTTTAATTATATTACTACTGTTTTTAATCTTTGAACTCAAGTAACGTGACTTTGCTAAAAAACAAACTTTTTTAAATATTTTAGAATAATTCTTAACATATAACCTAAATTCTACAGTGTTTTTAAAGGTCCGCTCTGCATACAACTCATAAAGACGTTTTCGGCTCGTATGAATACCAATAGTGGCCCAGTCGTTGAAGGATACGTTACTATTAACCGAGAAGTGTCTTTGTTATCCGAATTAAATTATTTGATTGATTGATAATTTTCAATTCAATAGAACGTAGGAATAGAATTCATTATATAAAGAGAGCAGATTAAAAGAGATAGCGTCTCTTTCCTTCTCAGGTAACCGATTTTCTTCATCGAGCAACAATATTTATCACAGCAATGTGTATCAAGCTACTGCAAAACTCGCGTTATATTAAAAGGCGCACGCAAACATTATGTATCATCAATGATCAGTGTTTATTCAGGAAAATAGTAATCATCATCATCAATTTTCTCTTGCTCTTACGCCAATTTATTTAGGGTCGGCGCAGCATGTCTTTCCTCATTCCTCCGCATCACATGCCCATACGAGTACCACGACAACCAATTACCACACATCTTTTCAGTCACCGGCGCCCCTTTCAGACTTCTTCTTATGTACTCATTTCTTATTTTATCCATTCGCTTAACACCCCTTAGCATTCTCATCTCTGCCACACGCAAATGTCTTTCATTCGTCCCTGTTGTGGCCCAACATTCTGACCCATACCAGACAGCAGGTCTAACCATTGTTTTATAAATCTTCCCCTTAAGTTTAAGGAGAATGCGGGAGTCGCGGACAATGCAAGGCTGTAATTATTATAATATTAATCTTCAGCACGAAAAATTTGCATGATAAATATATGTATATTATATTATGCTATATGAGCCTTAAGATATAGTCCACTACATATAACTTTAAGATTGTTGTTAATCAGTATGATTGGCAGAAGGTATGGCGATGATCATGGAACATACGTAAAGTTTCGCGTTTCTCCCATGGGCTACGTAGAAACCACAGAAGGCCACCTGCCTCGATCCTTACATACTCCAAATAAACATAGGATTGAGTAAAAAACCTAATAGATAAAGCACTCAAATAGAAAGAGTATCTAAAATGCCAAACCTTAGTAAGTTGATATGTATGTATTCTTTGTCTTTTATTTTTTGTAATCTTAATGTCTTTTAACCTAATTTGTACACCACACCAGCCATGGTCAAACATGTTGAGCCAAAGAATAGGTTGTGACATCTTTAATACCTACGCATCATACCATGCATATAAAGAGTGTAAATCAACCCTTAACGAAACCGAAGGGCACTCGTTCTCCCTGTCATTGCGGTATTTTTTTTGTTCTGGACAATACGTTCTAGTTATGGAGATATCGGAGGTTAAAGATTCAACTTTTTTTTTAATCTAGTTTTTAAGGTTTGGACTTTACTTGTTTACTAGTTATTGCATCCATCATCACAATGTTTTGAGTGCGTTACATTGAGTTTTATAGTAAAAACGATTTTCACTCAAAAAAAATTCGTTACACATCAATAATTTTTAGGGGCGTAGGGTTACTTACTCATAGAATGATGTACAGAATGTTTGGTTTCCGGCTTCGTGAAGGTTCTGTTTACATGTTGTATTAACTACACATGTTTTTGCAAATAAATTAAACGTTATCTTTGTATTACAATAATAATTATGTTCCAAAAAGGCAACTTAACTTCTACTTTGAACATAAACAATTAATAACGTTTTCTCAAATTCTTAAATAACTGCTAATTATTTCGTAAAGTCCCGGAAAATTGATTAATATTTGATATCAAAATTAACGTTAACTTGCGAAAAAAAATCTTTTGAATGAATTACAAGCTTTGTAAATTAAAAAAGTTTTTTCATTTATAATTACGTTCTCAGTTAAGGAAAACAAGTACCTAATTAAGGTGGGAGAAATCATTTCCCTTTCATGGGGGAATTTATCGTAAGTAAAGTTGTCGTCATAATAATACGATGTTTAACAACAATCTAAATAATACCTGAGGACGCTCTCGTTTGACAGCTGGGTTAAGGGCTTGATTAAGAAAGCTGTACTCCTCGACGCGGCTCGTATTGTGAGGAGGTTCCTTTCTCTGGAGCCCTGACCGCTGGTAGTTTGGATCCTGTTCCCGATACCGGTCGGCAACATATTTTTATTTTTTTTAATGTTTTTTTTTTCTTACATTTTCTTCTATGAACTTTTATTCTCAAAATGCATCAGAGCCGAGATATAGAGGGTGATTTTTTCAAGTGGGTGTAAGGCCACATTCGAAACTATGAGGAATAGCGAAAAACATTCAAAGGAGTGTCGAATCCGACTTTGACAAAAACTAAAACTGCATTATTAGTTTTTTGAAAAATCTATATTTCTAGCCAGGAATCGAACACGATGATTTTGAAAAAAAAAACACATCCGTATTATGACACCATTCAATAGTGTCGCTGCTATGGATAAAACGATAGGAAAGAGTTGTTTTTCTATATAAAATATGTGCAAACAGTTAGCAGTAATCAACGAACAATACAACTTTGATATCAGATATTTAAGCTCCGATAATTTTCGGCAAAATGATTTTAGGAGTCATTATTATTATAAATTCCACTATACGTTAGCAACAATCATATTTATGGCCGCTTAGAAAAAAAATCATGCCACTGGTTCATACAAAGTTACCTAAACCCCTTTGTGTAGAAATAGATAAAAGAATAATCTAAATAAATTAATGTAAGTCAACATAATCTGCCTAGTGTTTTCCTAATAGCCGGGCCCTATTAGACATAATATTATAATCTTTTTTTCTGTCTAGTTTAAGGTTTTTTTTTTGTTGTTGTGTGCAAAATAAAAAGGTTTTATTTTTTCCTAGTATATTGGAGTCGGCTTCCAGTCTAACCGGATGCAGGTGAATACCAGTGTTTTTGCTGAAAAGACTGCCTGTCTGACCTGACCACGAACGACTCAAATCTGCAAATGCTTTCGCGTGCAACGGCTTAGCGTGCTTTCAGAGACACGGACGGAACTCGGTATGTCATGGGTCATGGTCATGTCACTGAGAGAGACCTTTAAAAAAAAATTTGTCAATGTTATAATATATATCATTGGTGTTATATAAAAATAGAATCTTGTATCATGTCGAGCAAGTGACATTCAACCTTAGACCTTAACGCGATAAAGCCAATACGAGGTCGATTATACCTACATGTATTTATTACTAGCTGCTCCCCACGGCTTCAACCGCCTGCCGATTCTCTTATTGCTCGGCTACAGGCGAGGTGATTCTCCCTCAATACCGCTTGTCCGTAGACACTTCAACACTTCACCTTTATTATATTTGTATAGATTTACCGGTAGGTTTTTCCTTGAATGATTTTTTAGGATAAAAATGTTTTACTACTGCTTCAAAAATAAACATTGCTTTAATAATGAAATTAATTAGATAGCTATTTACTTAGTAGTAAAAATGTATTATATTTATTATCACCTATAAACTTGAACTCAAAGAATTTCAATTAGACATTTTATCACTAATTGCATTGCTTTACAATAACCATCAAAAGGCCTAAAATGTACTAAAATTTTAAAGTTCCCCATGACCTTTCCAATAATTATGATTCTATAAATTGGATCTAAATTTGTAGGTATTGACTTTTATACTTATAATTACGCCCTACGCAGGCTGGAAACCGACCCCAACATAGTCGGGAAAAGCTAGGCAGATGATGATGATGACATACTTCTCCATTATTGCCAACCAATCACCACGAGTGGCTATACTTGCAATGGTCCTAAAGAACCTACAGCCTACGTCATCTTAGTTTTCGTCTATAACCTTCCAACTGCTGGGAATGCTTCATATCTGTGTGTCACGCGAGCCCAGCGTGTAGGTGTTTGTCTTCCAAGTTTCGGTTCCAGTAGATATCTCAGCACGATCTTCTACTTAACCTCGCTGAAATGCTGACTGACAAACTAATTTACACTTAGATTTTATTAAGTTCTTGTCGAAAAATAAGGAAACTGAACATGATTGTACTAATATAATAAATCGTTCTAAAATAAGGAACCTACCTACATGCTAAATATGATTCAAGTGTCTACCTTAATAAACACACTGATTGGTTATAGAAATAATCACTTTTCTTGGCAGCTGGATAGAAGTGAGACACCAGTACTGCAAAATGTTGTTATTAGGAGAAATAAGGAACATACACTGCAAACTCGTACGTATGTAATCTTGTCATAAATCCTTTGATGTTTTTACGGCGTCACAAAATAAGATTGGCATACTATAATTACATCTCCTTGTAACTAGATACCTGCGCGAGCTAAGGAGTCTATCACACGCGACATTCATCTGCAGTTACTGAGGCGATAAAACCAAACATCAAAGCAGTTATGGTCTCCGTCAGGAGTAGGAGGCTCTCAAAAGGAGATACGCTCCAATCGGCTGCAGCCAACGAGCTGTCACATCCACAACAGCTACACCCTTCAGTCTCAGAAGGATCCATGACAGATGAGCGTAAGCGCTCAGAGATCTCCAAGGTCAGATAAATGATTGACGCATTGTTTGCTGGAATCCAGAACCGCCTTATTTTGGTGACAATTCTCCGTTCGCCGTTAGAAGTGGACCGCAAGAAAGCGGCCGGGGATAAAGGCAAGGGGAAACGGCGCACCATGACTTCCTAAGAGGCTTCTGTAGCTTCCGCACAGAGACAAAAGTGAGAGGCGGTATGTGTGGCCGTTGACGGCGTTGACGTCCGAATGATGGCTGGCTGACCTCCTCGACCAGAAGAGAAGAACAAAGAGGCTGCAAACCGGACCTGAATCAAAACCAAGTCTAAAAAGCGACGGCGTGGGCCGAAGATATGTACAAACGCGTATGTATATCGCAAGGCGCTGTCTTACCTCTTGACACAGGTACTGTCATGGCATGGTGGCTTCAGTAGGTACCTGTGGAAGGTGCCGAGACGGAGAGAGTCCTCCGTGTGCTATAAATGTGATTGCAGCGAGGACACGGTCAGACCCGCTGGCAATGTCCCGCTTGGCTAGAGCACCACTGTGTTCTTGCGGCAACAGTCGGAGGATCGTGGTGGTCGCTGACCGCTTTGGTTAGATTTGGAGGTAGTAGCGTCAAAAAGCGTAAGCAAGTGGGAGTTTGGCAAAGACGACGGAGTTTTTAGTAGTTGCAAACTTCACATAACCATACCTTATATTTTGCTATTGTTATCTTTTGTTTTTGGTTGTCTATTGTTGTTTTTAAAAATAATTTAACTGGTGAAATGTGGGTTGCACTTCTGCCTAACCGTTCCAGGGTAACAGCGTGGATTTGGTGTTAATTTGATTGCTAACAATTACGATTAAAATGACAAAAAATCAATTAACAATCTCGACTCCAAACTTTTGAAGTAGGTTCACCCATCTTAGCCCACGCCCACGACGGTCAGAATTAGGGTTTGGGTCCCGATACGTCTCGTGTCTCGAAGTCCCGGGACTTTTCGTAATTTTAGTTGTCACGACTCCCGGGACTTTCGGGTCGAGACTCGAGACGAGACAATATTGTCGAAATTGTTATGTAATCATTTTTATTTACAAATAATTGAAGGAGCCTAGCGCCATCTGTTAGTTTAATAAATAATTACTTGGTCTACTAGCCTGACTAGTCTTTTGTAAATCAAATGGAACGAGCAATAAAACATATACAAGTAAATGTACCCGAGATTCTGAAAAAAAAAACAAGAGTCTTGCTCTTGTTTTTTTTTTTCAAAACGAAGTTTTAGATGTTTAAAGCAACCGGAAAACGTATAGAACGTTTGAAACTACTTTACAAAGCCCTAAACACAATTAAACTGATATCTGTTGAAAACGAGAGAGTGTTCACCTTGTCCGTTGGCATTATTACAAAAATTAGAAACGGATTGTCGGACAAAACTGTTGACGCTCTGATTTTTTTAAAGCCTATTTTATTAAATCAGCAAAGAAGTCTAATTAATGTGTTAGTTGATTATTTAAAAGACTGATTTATAAGTCTGTTTTACTATATATATTTAGAAATTTTATTTAATTATGAAACTAATCTGTGATTATAGGAATTAACAATGTTGTGATTGTGACCAATGATGAAATACTAGAATTACTAGATAATAGTAAAGTTATTAAGAACTAGTATGAATGTAAGTTCTTTTTAACCCCCTACCAAAAAGAGAGGTGTTATTATAACTATAAGATTAAACTGCTTAAAAGGGAATCTGTGTGTGATTAAAAGACACAAACAAAGAATGAAACAAAGCAATTAGTAGGACTGAAATTAACGTTGAAGTTATTAAGATTTGATTTTCTGTTTAATAAATTTTGATTTTTACAAAAAATCACCAGAAATTAACTCAGTTCAAATTCTTCAAAAAATCATTAAAAAAATTCTTCATTGTCTCGTAGTCCCGGGACTTTGATTGTAGGCTATCTCATGTCCCGGGACTTTGAAATTGTCGGGAATTCTTAAACCCTATTCAGAATTGACGTGGTTTCATGCCCAATAATGTATGTTTTTTGGTTTAACTTTTACACAACAAGTCATCTCGTTAAGTATAAATTTTGTCGACTAGGTTTGCGACTTGAACAGATAGAGAGCTACTTTCTTCGCGGCTTCGCCCCTCGCTCACGCTTACACCCCTATCGATAGATGGCATTGGCATCGAATTAAAAGTAGCTATGGTTTCTTTACACCGGCGAGTATACATGTCGCTGGGATACATGTCGGCTTTTATGTAGCTTGCTTGGATATATTGATAGTAAGTAACATTACAACATTTTTGGAGAGCTGAGTGGGCTTCCCCACTCAACATAAAATTCTTTGAGACATGTCCAGTCCACGCACAGGGCACATACTTGGCACAAAAGACCCATATATGTGTGCACATCGTAAACTTATTTATAAATAATATTAATGTCAAACATTTGTAAGATTGTCCCGTGTTCCTGTGCGTGAATTGGAAGGAGAAGTTAACAGATCTTAAGAGAGCCGTAATGATAGTAAAAACTGATTAAATTAAATAAAATTATATTAGTATCCTATCTTCCTTAATACGATACTGTATTAACCATTCACATTTTACAGTATCAAATAAGTTCTTAAGATATCCCTTTTGTGCTTGTGTAATTCAAAGTAGAATAACTCAAGAGAATGAGAATGCCTCAACACGCAACAGTGAAACGTTAACATGAGATTAATGACGGCTACAATAATAAAATTTCTTTGGCTACAAACAATAC
Organism: Cerastis rubricosa; assembly: GCA_949152445.1. Lineage (NCBI taxonomy): Eukaryota > Metazoa > Arthropoda > Insecta > Lepidoptera > Noctuidae > Cerastis > Cerastis rubricosa. The sequence goes on along the minus strand of OX424523.1, from coordinate 16,164,827 downwards.
AGGGTGCTTTTTATTCTCATAAAAATTACATAAAATAAATGCGGGCAAACCCGCGGGCGGAAGATAGTCTATAATATGTAAGATTATCCGTTGACCGTTGTCCGTATCCCGCAGTTCATTACAAATTGCGGACTGTTTTTTATGAACGGCTCTTAAAACCTCATACTCATACTTCGGGAATTTATTTGACCTCTTTTTGACTCACGTCATTGTTATTTGTTAAGCAGGCGAAATTTAATATTATTAATATGTTATTTTACTTGTCGTTTCAATTATTAGGCCCGTATTCTACTGTTGGTAAATATTGAGAACCCATAATCAGCCTATAATGCTTCAACTGCAGGGGTTCAGGACAGGTCCAGTAAATGCCGTGTCCAGGCAGTTATTCTACAAGACCGCCAATCAAGCCCAGCAAGCAACCGACGGTCAGCGCTACGTTTGCTACACTACTACTTCAACCATGCCTGAATCTTCTTTTACTAACTTAGTTCAGGACAGGACCATCAGCTCATCCGAAAGGTTTTTTGCATTAAACACGTTTTACGAGGCATGACTTACTGCGACTAATAATTATGAGCAAACTAGCGGGAGAAAGCGATGTTCGTCTAAAGAAACACTTGGAGAAACATTCACGAATGGACCGGAGTTACGAATGCTGCTGAGTTGTTCTATCTCACAAAGGTCACTGAGAAATGGAGTTGATGGCCAACCTTTAATAGCTTGTAATAAAAAAAGATTGGCATTAATAAAAGAAGATTTTTTTCTTTCTATCTAGTTTTGTCTTCTTACAATTCCAATTATTTATTGTACTCCAGAATTTGCTTTAACCGTAACAAATGGAATATATGGGGAGAATTGGAGAAAAAAACGTGTTCGGCTGACCCCAAATAACATGGGACAAAGGCTGGAAGATGATGATGATGCTAAAACCAAAACATAACTTGTTGCTCTTTTGCAAACTGGGAAAACCTGTTGACATGAAAAAATCCCACGCAACCGAAATGGAATCCACGTTGCAGTTGATAGAATTTATTCGGAAGCCAACTTGATTGCTAGATTTGCCAAATTTACTCAGAATAGCTTTTTTGCAGCGTTTCTCTAATGCTTTACCCGGTCTCGACACGTAAATAACTCGACTAAATTGACTGGCATGCTACCTATGTGTCTCGCACTATTCTCCAAACTACAGTTTTACAGTCCATAGAAAACAAGGCAGATATTGTTAATACTGCGCTGTCAGAAGTTAGTAATAAATACAGCCCAACTATGAGGTCGCCAATCAGGCTCCCACCATTGGTTAGTGGTGAGGTGATCGTGCCAATTTAGTAGTTTTTCTTTCTTATTAACTTGAATTTTCCAAAGCGCTCTTACATTAGATGCAATGAATTTAAGCGTCATGTAAATCTAATTGGAAGCAATGTTATCACAAGATTAGATTTTGACTCTACTATTCTGAGGGCTTTAACAGCAACATATACAATAGTCCGACAAAAAACCATTGGTAGGCTACTGCCCACAGTAGCCTACCAAACACAGCACCTGTCTGGTCGGAGGATCCTCCCATTTTAATAGATAAGAAACTTTAAGCCTTGTGCTACAAACCTTTGTATCTATGTTCCTATTACCCTTTTATTCGTAATATATGTAAAGCTGAAATTAAATTTCCCAATTATTAGCATTGCTATTTCAGCATACCGCCGTCTATTTATTGAAGACGACACGAAATGCCTGAAATAGCACGTAAGACGGAGTTCAAACAACAGAAGCTCACAGTTTGCATAGCAGTTTGCTCAAGTTTCTGCAGCGTTATGCTAAATAATTTAAACGACAATGGTCCACCCCTAGGTGTTATGCACTCGAGTCGTAGAATCATATTTAACTAGAAGGCATACTTAACTAATATAGCTTTAATGACCATAATTTGCAACTTGTGTATTATTGGATGGAAGCTACAGCTAAGCCATAAATAATTGGCAAGATAAAAATCCAAACACAATTAAAAATTGGTAAAACTGATTCAATTCAGCGTATTGCCAGTCGTTTTACTCGTGCAGCCTGTGGGTTAGGTATACGCAGAAGGCTTACAATGCTCGCCACGTTTAGTATAAAAGTTGTTCCGGCTGCCTCGGTTTTCCAGCGCATCGGGCATGTTTGCGGAAGCGCGACTGGATGACTTTTATGCCGTCATGCGCGAGCGATGTCCATCGATGCTACGGCGATTCAGGGATGGGGCAGCCCTAAAAATATTCTAGGTACACTAGCCGACAAGATTGATGGGCCATTTATCAGGTACTGGGCAGGTAGACCAGTGCGCGCAGACATCTATGTCGCCAATTCAATATTTTGTTAATTTTGTTATTTACTAACAATATGTTAAGATTATTCTGCTTACTTTTTCCTGCCTGCCTATTGCTAATGTACTGATGGTAGACTGGTTAAGCCATTGACTTCTCAAGCACGAGGTTGTCACGGGTGCGGACCTGTGCGCTCTAATTCTGAAGGGCCTAGGGCTTACAGCGGTGATGGCCCAATTTATCTCGTGGATTCAAACCCAGGCAGGCGCATTATTTTGTGTAACTTACTGCTCTTAAAATGGTGAATGTAAACGTGAGGAAACCAGCATATCCTTGACCGAAAATTCGAAGACATGTGATATCTTCTAACCCGTGATGGGCAAGCGTGGTGGTTTTCCTTTCATGGAGGAGGCCGTTTCTCAGCCGTTGGATCATTAGAGGCTGATAATTTAATTGTATTTAATTATTTAATTCGGATCATAGATCCATAAAGTGGGGTAGATTATCATACCTAAAATTCTACAATAAGATTTTTTAAATCGGATAGGATATTAATATATTAACGACCCTTCAAAACCTAGTTAATAATGATTATTATTAACAACATTTTCGTGAAAGCTGCCATGTTGTTTTATACAGTCAGAATTTTGATAAAAACGAAAACATTTTAATCCTTTGTCTCTTATAAACCGCTGCGTATGTAAGTCTTCCACCACTGCTTAGTTTCCGTCGTTTGTGAATGCAATTAAGAAACCAATTATATTCGCTTATGGAACCATTAGTAGAATCCTCACAACAGCCTGTATAACGTACCCACTGTTTACTCAAATTGCGGTGGCGAAATATAATTTATATGTTTGGTGAAACACTTTGGGGAGGGTAAACTGGCTAACCCATGTCACAGACTGGAGAAAAAATGTGTAGTTTTAGATTTATGGATATAAAAATACTATTAAAACAAGACACGGCTCATTCTAGGTGAATCATTATGTTTGCTTTAGGCTGATGACCTCATAAAGGTGGCTGGGACGACTCGGTGCTACAGGCAAAGGACAGGGTGTTGTGGCACAGCTCAGGAGTGATGTATGTCCGGCAGGTGGACTGGCCATAGGGTGATTTCATGCTGACATGTTGATTATCTTAGAGGTTTAATCACACAGATGTGAATCCCAATCGGAATCAAATTTGAATAAAATTTAGAGCCTCAAACTTCAAATGAAACTCTAATTAATAGAGCAGGATAGGATAGAAGCTAAAACTGGCTGGCTTAAATTAATCCACAGCGCCAAGCGAGTGTAAACCTTATCACATAATAGACACTTACATTTTATGTTCATTGCAAATTAACTCTAGTGTTTATGAATGGAAACAAAGGACAACTACCGGTTCCTAACGTACCAAATCCTTTGAAACGTGAGTGTAAATTTATTCATTATATAATTTACAATCGTGACCTTTGTAAGGTTTCATTATAGTTAATTACTTTACAGGTGCAGAATTAATTACGTGTTGCTGTACGAATCAAGAAATTAAATACAGTAATGTTTCGATTGTAAACCCGACTTTTTTTGGTAATTGATCTACATTTTCATTTTTGAACACTACATGGATGCTACGCAGCATCTAAGCGTGCGCTACGCCGCAGCTGCTACGCCGTGCTACGCCGCGCCTAAGCGGGTGCTACGCCGCTGTAACCGCGAGCCATCACACGATACAATTTAAGAAAGGCAGCTTGATATTGGATTGCTTATGCTAGACTATATCATGTTCGAGTCTTAAACTATGAATATTAAATATTCATCCTGTGCTCTTCGCCTCATGCCCGTTCTATGGCTTACCGTTACTCATATTGTACTTTATATTATAAAACTGCAATCGTCCTTTCAAAGGACTAATTGCAATATTGAGACAGGTTTTCTACAAATTCCCTTGTGGATATGAACCGAGGATAAAATCAATTTTACAGGGCTAGCAACAGGATCCTGAAGTTAATAATCTTATTATATTGGCTTGCAAGTGAAACGTCTTTAGCAGATAGTGATTTTGTCCTTTTACTGTAAGTTATTTAATTCTCATTAAATAACTTACAGTAAAATGTATGCTCGTTGCCATGCCATAAGGTTCGTTTTAAACGACTGTAGGTACATTCAGAGCCCGACATCAGCTAACTCCTCTTACTCTCATTCTATTCTCTTCAAGTCAATTCTGTTGAAAGTTGTACTGTAATACGAAAAGGTTTCATACGAAGAGCTTTAAGCCCAGCTGTTGCCTTAACCCTCAGGTCATTTAAATAACAGCAGAATTTGAGGTACGGTAACAGCCCATAAATTCAAAACGTCAACGTTTCGAAAACTGTACTTTGCATGCGCCATACCTACTACCATACCTAACGTGCCACTTATGCCGTTCATAAAAAATAAAGTCGAGTTTGAGTGTCATTCTGGTAAACTGGGTTAATAAAAATATTAGCTCGTGATAAGAGCGCGGTAGGTAATCCACGCTAGCATTCACAATTGGTTCAAGTGGTCGTATAAGCTTTCCTGTGCAGTAATAAAATTGCGCTCGTGGCATCTAGTAGTTTGAATGATGCAATGAACTTTATGCTTGCCTTCGTTAATGGGGATAAACCAGGAATATGGTAAACTTACTCTTAAATGTTATAGATGCCAATTATCTCGGAGGAGCTCGTGGCTAATTAGCCGTGCTTGCCGAGGTTGGTCCGTAGATGCGTGACCATAATTATATACCGAGTTTCCTCCGTCCCTCGGAAAGCAAGTCCCGGTTGACATTTGTAGATCTTTGACAGTTGTTACGAGTAGTCAGAAGCCAAAAGTCTGACATTCAGTCCTCATAAGGGGTATCGTATTACCCAGTTACTGGCTTGTGGAAGTCAGATAGGCAGTCGCTTCATGTAAAATAATGGTACTCAGCTGCATCCGGTTAAACAGGAAGCCGACCCCAAGATAGTTTGAGAAAAGGCTAGGCAGATGTTGATGAGATGCCAATTATAATACGCATGTTACTTTTTCACGCTGCTAAGCTGGCTTAAGTAGACTATGACTTAGGTAAGGAACTACATCGGAACGTTTTTTCCTGGTATAAACACGTTCCTATGAGATACTTTCAACATGCACACGGGCGACGCTGCAGGTAAAAACTTCTACAATTCAGTTCATCATTCTCACGCCCCCCCCCCCACATATTTAAAAATCGACGCATGAACGGGTAAACCTCGTATGATTACATCATTCTGAACCGAAATTACCGATGAGAATTTTAAATGCGGGGTGGGGGGGCACTTTTAAAATGTTATGCGTCGATATCTCTTCCACTCTGCATATTACTTGTTGATTCCTAAATACAAAACCTGTTACCACAGTCGACAAACATTGGCTGCTAGTGGTTCGTGGCTAAGTAATAACAGCCACATGGAACCCGACCGAGACCGAGATTATTTCATTCCTTGGAACTTGTAAAACTTCGAAAGTCGTTACGGGTTGTCAGAAGCGTGAAAATCTGACAGCCAGGCTTACCAAGGCGTTTATTTTCAGAAACTGTGTTTTAGGGGTTATATAGGCAGACGCTTAATTTATAAGACTGGTGTTCAGCTGCATCAGGTTAGACTGGCCTTAACATAGATTGGAAAAGAGTAGGCTGTCGACTGGTTCACTGCTATGATATCTATCGATCTGATTGACGCAGAAAAACAGACGCGGCTTAAGGAAAACTTATGCAGCCAAACCCAAACAGGCACTTGACATTTCTGTTAGTTATTTCATCACCACTGCACACTGCTCTTAAAACAAAGAAGGAAAAAATCGAAACAAGCAAGTCCTAGAACCGAAGATATAAATATGTACCCGCACTGGGCCCGCGTGGTGTTAAACAACCCAGTCAGTTTTCAGTGAGGAGGTGGTTATTAGTATTGGCTGATGATGCATTGTAGCCGGATTTCAGCCAGCGCCGTTCGACGATCGATTAATTTTGAGCCGATAAATCGACCAGTCGTTATCAATGCGTCTTAATCATTGATGTCGAATGACCGAAAGACTGCGGACCACAGCTCCCGGCGACTTTTGGTGTCTATTCTAACTCGATGAAAACTTTTTCGAAGGTGCCAATGCTGCCGGTTGCAATGTAGCTATCTTCGGCGTGGTACGCCCGACGAGCAAACAAGCTATGCAAATCAGTTTATGTGAATCTCTAATTGTACAGGCAATCTATACAAAGCGAGGTCATGTTTACTGGAAATGTATAGCTTGATGTAACGCCGTGTTCTTCTATGCCGTTCTTCCATTTTTCTGTGCAGCCGTGGTCACAAAACGCTTTACTTGAGCGCGAAGGTGGCTAACCGGTTAGAGCGGGTACCTAAACAATATCCTAGAAATGATAACGTACCACATAAAATATAGGGCTTTACCAGAATACAATATGAAACCAACAATATAATATTTATTACAATTTCATTTGTTTATGTCTAACAGCATTTTCACAGACATCCGAACACAAGACAGCAGAACTAAACCGATTTCTATTTCCTCCACAGCCGCTGTACGCGAAACCTTTGCACTTTCGTTCTGAAATGTCGAAGTAAAACCTGCAAAATAAAAATAAGATCATTCTTGCCCTCAGGCATCAGCAACACCAAAAGAATATCCAGGTAGCTCATGCCATATTGAAAGATTGGCTAGAATTTCTAAAAATACCAGTATTTGGAAAAATTACTTGAGGCCATCATAACAAATTAACTATTTCAAACTGAGAATATCCAAAACCAGTGTTTTTAGGATATTCTGGTGATTGTTACCAGTCACCAAGCTCGCTGGTGAACGACTGTAATTTTATTATTTTCTTAACGATTTTGACGGTGAACTTTCACGATGATCTGGTTAATTTTCATTATTAGCAAAATTATTATGGCTGTTCGTGATTTAGATCGTTACTTCCAGCAGTTACTAGGCTAGGTTACATCACAAAGAGGATCTTGTTTTTCTCGCTTTTGGAACAAGCACAAGAGTATTAACATTCATAGAGGATTTGTAAAAATATCAAGTATCGGGCGTTTCTGAAATACTATTTTATTATTTTCTTAACGATTTCGGTCATGTGACGGTGAACTTTCACGATGATCTGGTTAATTTTCATTATTAGCAAAATTATTATGGCTGATCGTGATTTAGACCGTACTTCTAGCAGTTACTAGGCTAGGGCACATCACAAAGAAGATCTAGTTTTTCTCGCTTTTGGAACAAGCACAAGAGTATTAACATTCATAGAGGATTTGTAAAAGTATCGAGTATCGGGCGTTTCTGAAATACTATTTCAGAAACGCCCGACACTGCAGTCATGCAAAATAATTTAGAGTACTAAATAGTACCATAGCGACTTCTTGTGAGTTGCTAAATAACTTAAATCCTGAATAGTTCTGTAAGTGAGTTTGTGTTGCTGCTACGAGACTAAAGCATTTTCGGTGAAAACATGGGTTCTGTTTTCTGCTGCTGATATCACATAGGCTGCATGGCTGGAGCCAATGTGTACTATATTAGCAATAATCGGGACAAGTCCTTATTTTATTTATTTAAATTTAATAAAAAATCGAAAATTATGAGGGCGCTTTGTCAAATTTGAAATCAGCATATTGATTTTACCGATACAATTATTTTCGCAAGTGCAAGCTATGGCAGAGTCACGGTCCATGAATGTTTTGTAGTATGTCATTATTTTAACATGTAACGTTAAGTAACAATGGCAAATGACATAAAGCATAACTTAAAATTTTGTTTTCTTGGGGAACTGGCGAACAAGCGTAATAAAAAAGATCACAAGAATCATTTACGGTGCAAAATAACACTATAAATATGTTTTGGTTACTTTTATAGTGCAAATTTGTGACATAAACGTTGCAACATTTCAACTACAGAGCTGATTTATTATATATTTACCGTGAGAGCCTTTACGTAATGATTATAGAATTAATCAGTGATAAAACTAGGGCCTCTTTGGGGTTCTGTAAACGATTACAACACCATTATAGTACAAATCATGAACAATATTTAGCACGTCCTGAAACGTTCTCAGGACTTCTAAAGTACCAAATTTTGTTACTTGGGTTACTTGATGTGTTTATGTTTATATCACCGGTCCTTTGGAATGTAGACGATGTGACATTTGCGATGAATCGGTCAAAAAATCCAGCTAATGACCAATAGCACTAAGCTTTGGGTCGAGGTAGATAAGCAGGAAGTATCTACGAGTTGGACGCATGGCTAATGGGAGAACTTGGGGGAGAACTTTGCCCAGAAGTGATGAAAAATTGAGGTTATGGTTGCTACTCTATGAACAGAAACAACTCACGAAGGATAGTACAAGTTACACTCTCCGAAGTCCGGTTGGTACCGGCAGTATACGTTGGCTGTAACGTTGTCTGAAATTGCTGCGATCGCGTCATCTGAAACAAAATGTCACTATATCAATCGCAGCTACTGCTGAGCATGAAGTCCTGGTTTGATTCCTAGATATACATAATTACACATTAGGTACTTACAAAGACTTTTAAATATTTGCGTACCTATGTCTTTTAATTTTCTTTGGGTACTTAACTGATTAAGCATGAAACACAAATTGTAGGCAATCAATATACAGAGTTCTGAGCATCCGAATGAAAAACGAAACCCAAAATAAACAAATTTTGCAAGTGATTGGAAGTCATTTAGAGAGGTACATAAGAAAAAATAAAATGTCTAACATTTGACATTTAAAATGAATAGATATTTTTATAAATTAAAATAAATACATAGGTTTAAAGTTATTTTAAGAAAAATATGAAAATTGACACGTCAGCTCACAGTTTCAATACTCCTGAATACAGAGTAAAGTTCATATTACTGAATGGCTGAATAATAATAGGATATAATTTTTCTAGTTTTACAAGAAAAAGAAATCTTTCAGTCCAAAATTATAATGACAAGTGAGTAACAAAAAGAATATCGAAAATAGACAAAACGTGAAAAAGTAAAAATATAAAAAGCTTAAACAATATAAAAAAGGCTCCAATCGGCCACATGCTCCCTTTTTTTAAAGAAGAACAACTTTCTTTAATGGCCGCCTTAAAATGCCCGTTTGGGTCCGAACATCCACCACCCGTACCACCCCATCACGGCCCGGGTGTAAAGCAGCGATCACGCCTCGTGGCCAGGTTCCCCTCGGCAAGTTCCCGTCACCGATGAGAACCGGGTCCCCGACCTTGACGACGACATCTACTCCCGGCACGCGACGGGGCGCCAAATTGGGTAGATATTCGGTGACCCAACGACGCCAAAAATGATCACTCAGCCGGAGTGCCCTTCTCCAGCTGCTCCGACCAATCAGTGCGGCGTCCGTCAGGTCTGTAGTTGGGAACGGACGGCCCGATGAGTCTCCCAGCAAAAAATGGTTGGGGGTAAGCGCCTCCGGGTAATTGCTCTCGGGGGAGATGTGCGTCAGCGGGCGTGAGTTTACCACCGCCTCGGCTTCGATCAGTAAAGTTGCCAGAACTTCTTCTCTTGGAGCCTGCTCTCTCAGTGTCACCTTCAATGCTGACTTCACTGACCGAATCAGCCTTTCCCAGGCCCCTCCCATGAAGGGCGCCGATGGGGGAATAAAACGCCATTTTATTTTTTCATTTGCTGCAAACTGTGGAACGGCGGCATCGTAAAGAGCTCTTAGTTGTCGGTTTGCTCCCACAAACGACGTCCCGTTGTCGGAGAATATTTCGCTGGGCGTACCACGACGAGCGATGAAGCGTCGCAAGCACATAATGGCAGAGTCTGCGGATAAGCTGACTACGATCTCTAGGTGGATAGCTCTGGTTACCATGCACGTAAATAGGGCGACCCATCGCTTCTCCCGCCTGCGTCCAATAGAAATTAATATGGGGCCGAAATAGTCCACACCTGTATAGGTGAAGGCACGTCGATGATGGGCGAGTCTCGCCTCTGGCAAATTTCCCATGGGTGGTTGTAAGGTTGTGCTTTTCAGCAGCTTGCACAATTGACATCTATGGACCACTGACCGCACGGCGTTCCTCAATCCGAGAATCCAGTACGACTGCCGCAGTTCATTAATTACAGTTTCTGTATTGGCGTGGGCAAACTTGACGTGATAATGGCTGATCAGAAGACGTACAGCTGGCTCCTTGCCACTTAGAATAATGGGCTGCTCATCAGAAACAGCAGAAGTTCTTCCTGCGAGATGTAAAAGTCCGTCTCTGAGTTTTGGGGATAAAATGGCTAAACGACTTTTCTTGGGAACGGGCTGTCCACGTGTCAGACTAAGAATTTCCTCTCCGAAGGCGCTAATCTGACTCCTCCCCAAAATGTGCTTTTCCGCGCGGATGATGTCCTCTGAGACTAATGGCGCTGGAGCAGAAGAAGCATCAGACCGCAAATCGCGCTCCGGCGCGTTTACAGACTCACAAATTCCCCGAACCCAAAAATTTTGAAAATTATGACCCCGATGTTTGAAAATAGAGGCAATGAATTGATGAGTCCTGGCTGTTGCCCTTACCAGCCTAATCCAAGAACTAAAATGAGTGATGTCAGCTACAACTGGTAAAGGTAACCGATGTGAATTGATAACATTAATGAACTCTGCGACACGTGATAAATGATTTAATGATTTTGAATGACGAAGAGATGGCTTGAGTTCTTCCTCTACAAGAATTACTGGCGTTGCGAGTTTGGGCTCTAATGGCCACTCAGAAGCGGAAGCTAGGAGGAAAATTGGGCCAGATACCCAGCGTGGTTCAATACTGGCTTTCCCCCGCGTCGCATCGTCAGCTACGTTAAGTTCGGTAGGAACCCAATGCCATTCAACTACATTAGTGCATTCTAAAATCTCTCCCACGCGATGAGCCACAAAAGGTTTATAGTTTCTCGCATCGCTGCGTAGCCACCCCAACACGGTCATGGAATCACTCCAGAAAACTCGTCGGTTAGGCTTAAAGCGGTGGGCCTCGCAAATCCTAGCGGCAAGTCGAGTGGCTATCAAGGCACCTTGGAGCTCCAGGCGTGGGATCGAAACTGGCTTCAAAGGAGACACACGTGCCTTGCTAGCTATAAGTGCAAGTTTCACGTCACCGTTGGGAAGCACGAATCTCCAGTAGGCAACGGCGGCGTGTGCCAGCTCGCTAGCATCACAAAAAACGTGTAGCTCCAGTTCTGAAAAACCGCATAAATTGTAGCATCTTGGAACTTTCAGTTCCGAAATCGATTTAAGGCATTCGAACCATTCGAGCCAAGTTTCCTGGTCAGCCTGTGATAGCCTCTCGTCCCAGTCAAGATTCTTACGCCATAAATTTTGAAACATAATTCTACCTCTCACTACAATGGGTGCTAAGATACCTAGTGGATCGTAGATTCGCATGACCTGGGCTAAGACTACGCGTTTTGTGAAATTGCCTGAAGTATCTTTGAGGCCCGGGTTGAAACCTATGATGTCTTGAGCTGGTATCCAGATCAAACCTAAAGTCCGTGTTGAGGTAGCTGAGAGTGGTAAACTACCCAACTCTACACTAGAAAGATTGGTTAGTGAAACGTCAGACAACAGCTCGTTTGGCAATCGATTGAGTGCGCCAGGCTCATTTGATACCCAACCGCGCATCTCGAATCCTCCACGCTTATGAATCTGTACAATATCGACTGCCAAACGAGCCGCGTCCTCTGTGGGGATATCTACACTTCCGATGAAGTCATCCATGTATGTATCGGATGTAATAGCTTCCACAGCTTGTGGGAACTCGCTTATGAATTCCGATGCGTTTCGGTTGACAATGTAGATAGCCGTTGATGGGCTGGAGCACGCCCCAAAAATCATAGAAGACATACGATAGGTCTTTATTGGTCCCGATCAAACCTAAAGTCCGTGTTGAGGTAGCTGAGAGTGGTAAACTACCCAACTCTACACTAGAAAGATTGGTTAGTGAAACGTCAGACAACAGCTCGTTTGGCAATCGATTGAGTGCGCCAGGCTCATTTGATACCTAACCGCGCATCTCGAATCCTCCACGCTTATGAATCTGTACAATATCGACTGCCAAACGAGCCGCGTCCTCTGTGGGGATATCTACACTTCCGATGAAGTCATCCATGTATGTATCGGATGTAATAGCTTCCACAGCTTGTGGGAACTCGCTTATGAATTCCGATGCGTTTCGGTTGACAATGTAGATAGCCGTTGATGGGCTGGAGCCCCAAAAATCATAGAAGACATACGATAGGTCTTTATTGGTCCCGCAGGATCATCGCGCCAAAGAAATCGCTGAGCATCTCGGTCGCACTCTTGTATTTTCACCTGCGGGAACATCTCCTTGATATCGGCGGTCAAAGCAATTTTTCCCTCCCTAAAACGCATCAAAATTCCTAGTAGCGGTTGTAAAAAATCAGGACCCGACAGAAGCATAGAATTGAGTGATACACCCTGTACTTTAGCAGCCGCGTCGTGAACAATACGAATTTTTGCCGGTTTGTTGGGATTTACCACACCAAAATGCGGCAAGTACCAACAAACTGATGTGGGCGACTGTTCTCCACAGTTCATCACTTATAAATTACAGAAAACCCTATAAAAAGTCTATAGTTTTAGAATAACATGGTATAATAAATAAGGAGAAAACCTCGGAGGCCTCGAAGTAGGAGTCCCAAAGAACCCAAAGGCCTATTATATAAATAAACAATTTTTTTACAACTACATTTTTAAATACATTCAAGGAATAAATCAGTACACCAGTGCCTAGCCTAGCCCTTTAAGGGAAAACAGTCATGATGCTATGTTTTGCTGTGGATCCACAACCAACAGTTTTTTTTTAATATTTAAATTAGCTTGTACTGTCCCACTCCTGGGCAAAGGCCTCCCCCCATTCTTACCTTCGTTCACTCTTCTACTTAGTATTGAAAAAAATATTTTACCTCGACACACATCCTGACATATACGTCTTCCTTCGAACATATTGTAGCTGTGGTCACAAAATCCGTAATCAAACTCTCGGCATTTTGCTAGCTTTACATCGAAGAAATATCTGAAAAATATAGATACCTAGAGCGTGTGCCTAGGGTCCGACTTGCAAGTTGTAGCTCGTGGGTTCTGACCCAGGCAGGCGCATTACTGTGTAGTATTTATTAAATCACAACTGCTCTCAAGGCTGTGACGGAAAACATCGTGAGGAGACAGGAGTAATTTTTGGATATGCCGATGTCCTAAATAAATAATTAGATGAAGTGACATCTAAGAAGGCCTATGCACGAGAAACGTTATAGGCGGATCATTATAGGGCCTTACTTATATCACATAAAAAAGCATTAGGTAGATCTTTTAGGGTTTGATATGTTTGGGCTCTTAAGTAAATGAGTTAAGGCAAAAGTTTGAAAAATGTATTGTTTATCGTGTTTAACACGCACTTGCGGCTTATCTTGCGGCTATTGCAGACGATGTCATTTGCTTGAAACTTGCAATAGTAAGTCATGTTGAAATCCTCCAGTTTATCTGGAAGCAAGGATCAGTTTTGATTCGCAATAACACTCGCTAAACACTTTCGCTGCTAAGTTCAAATAATCTATTTTTACTAGTAGGCTGTTTAATCTAAAGCTACGTTTAGCGACGACTCGGTTGGCGGGTGGTGTGCAGACGAACGAATTATTGTTCGACCGATATAGTGGATGGTACCAAGAGTGTTAACAGACGGACATGGTACAGAAATTAGTTAAATGAAGGAATATTCTAGGCCTCATTCAGAGGAAAAGTAGCTTTCCAACAAACAAAATTACAATAGTTGTTTGGTTGGGAAAAAACGATTCGATTCAACTTTAATTAATGAAATGGATGATCTTAGTCCTACAGCAAAATACTTACTAAAATCTTACAAAAAAAAAACAGTACCTATAACTTACCCATAACTTTAGTTGGCTTTGGTGTTTGCACATTTTTTGCCATTTCTTCACCATCACCGGTATCCACCTGACCTTCATCACCGGTATCCACCTGACCTACATCACCGGTATCCACCTGAACTTCATCACCGGTATCCACCTGACCTTCATCACCAGTATCCCCGGTAGGTGATGCATTGCATCGCTTTATTATCAAAGTTAATGCAAATAAAGTGAATACTGCGTGTTTACTGACAAAACACATTTTAAGTTGGAATTATTTTAGTTTCTCGTCCGTCACGATTGATCAAGCATAATAAAATATTGTAAATTGTTTACATATAATTTTATTGCGAATATAAAAGTATTGCGAATATAAAAGTAGTATTTCATTTCACGAACTTGTTACGTGACATTGCATAACATTTGAATGTTCATACTGTTACGAGGTGGGTTTGGGATAAATTTAAACACTACCTATAAAACACCAATTTCTTTTTTTAACACAAAACATTTAAACTTAATCACAAATATACAACTGATCACTATTTACTTAGATTTCGCACTAGTAGTTCGCTTCGATCGCTTTGTTCCGTAGTCAAAATCAGACTTCTCGCTCCCGCAAAGCCGTCGGCTATTTATATGGCTGACCCATCTTCGAGAAACTTTCACAAGTTCCTCGAACCTTTAGACAGCTGATGGGAACTCAGCCTTCGAGAACGTTCCAAAACTTTCTTGACCCTTCTAAACAGTTCTATAATCCGTAGTGGACCCCATCCTTCGAGAAAGTTCTACAACTTTCTTGAACCTTCTAGACAGTTCCATAGTGGAACATTCTAGACTCGAAGGTAATCCTAGAATCTTCTCGTAAGCCCGACGACGTAACAATACCTTTATAAAACACAAACGCTACGTACGCACGGCAGGTACCTTGCTTAGAGCCTAGTGAACTAACATCTGGTGGTGGTGGCCCACCATGCCGTCTTAAAGCAGTATTATTTTAATCTTATTCCAGAGAGGAAAAGATATGGCGCTAGACATCCTGAATAGCTCTGTCTCTTTCCCACACTGAAATGACATTAAAACAATACTGCTTTGAGACAACATGGTAACCCTGGTCACTTGCTAGCGAAGGCGCACAGATCGCAAAGCGGCTGGATGTGATTATTCTTCAACGTTAGTTTCACGTCGTTTGACACCAGGGGTGCACAAACAGCTATTGCGAGAGCTGTCCGATTGGATCGCGGGAATCCCCGTAAAGTATAAAGTACTTTAGCTTAAAAGTCTCGCGGCGAGCGGCGATCACTCATACTTTGAAACCCGTAGTCTCTTTAACTATACCGATACTGTAAGCCTGGTCATGCCACTGCTGGGCAAAGGCCTCTACCCATGACTTCCATTGGTTTCGCTCCAAGGTTTATGTAGACCACTGGTCGTTCGTTTTGTCCAGCTCGTCCCGCTATCTTCTACGAGGTCTGCCGCGACGCCTTCTGGCTGTGTCAGGTCTCTAAAAAGTGGTTACTTTTGCCCACAGCTCATTGGGTATGATATATATGGTAGACGTAGCCAGTCCAGTCCCAATTCAGCTTAACAGTTTTTGAACAACGTCAGTAATTTGTGTTTTGAAGCGCAGACGCCTATATTAATATTAATCACGTGCAGCTCGGTAAACTAAAGACATAAAACTACTCATTCTATTCCATCTGAGTTATATGATTTTGATCCTAATTGTGCGAAGCAGAGAGTTTATCTAACTTTGTTTCGTATTGAAATAACATTCTAGGTGAGTTTAAAAGACGTTCCTCTGATTTCAAATTTGAAAAATGTTGTCACTTCTATGAGTTATTAATTTTTTTCGCCACTGATGATCATCTGCCTAGGCTTTCTCAAACTATCTTGGGGTCGGCTTACAGTCTAACTGGATGTAGCTGAGTACCAGTATTTTACATGATGCGACTGCCTATCTGAACTCCAAAACCCAGTAACTGGGTAATACGATACCCTTTGGTAAGACTGGATGTCAGATTTTTAGCTTCTGACTACTCGTAACGACTGTCAAAGATTTTTTCGCCCCACAAACTCATACATTTCGACCACAGTAAGAAGTTGCTGTAACGGCATTTATACAACCATTTTATACAGACCAATCGTGTCATCGCTGTCGTTTATAGCATTTAAAAGACTATTTTTAGGCTCATTGGCTGAAAAAGTTGTAAATCAATCGAAACAATTTAGAGTGGTGTTTTAGAAGTCCCCATTAAAAAATCTCGTACAGCATAATCACGAGCTCTCCTGTAATAATACATGCATACAGGGTGAAATTGAAGTCATTGGCATTATTTTAACCTAAGGCACTCCTCAAGATACAGATTGCATTAGGGCTATTAATACGCAAATAAAAAATATTATTAATGCAAGTATGGAAAACATTAAAAATGTAGTAAGTCATATTGCACAACGATTGCAAATAAACACATAAGGTAATTAAAACAAACTACTTCATTAACGCCAATAAAATAATTGTCTTAAAGTATCAAAACTGTAAAAGCTTAATACAGCGTGGAACGATAGGTAAACACACATTTAAATCATACAAATAACTAGTCATAGAGCAGCAATAACAAAAGGCTAAAAGAAGCATGCCGCCCGCCACGAAATCTTTCCGTCCCGCTGCCTCCCTCGCAAAAATACGAATTTCACCCCCGCGCGGGGACTGCTTCCCGAACCAGTGTCTTACCGACGGCGCAGGTGGACTGACGCATGTTATTGATTTACGATTGATCCTGTGACGTAACCGCCGCATGCGCCTTTCACGTCTTACCAAAAAAAACGTCGTCTTATAAATGGATTACAGTGCATAAGTGTTAGTGGACTAATTGTGAATACAATGCCTCGACCGCGTAATGTGCAGACTAGGTACACCACAATACCTAAGGAAGGGAAAGTTGAAATGTATTAGGAATCAAATCGTTAGGAATTTACTTAAGTCTCAAGAGTCGGGCGGGCTCTAACGGTCAAAGAGTTCAAGCACAATAAGTGACAATGATGCACGGTACCTACAGTGGCGCGGCGGCGTACGGCGTAGTGTAGGTACCTACCAAAGGCAGCATTCGCTATCGCGAATACTTGATACTTGCATGGTTTACTACATTTTTAAGGTTTTCCATAATTGCATTAATAATATTTTTGATTTGCGTATTAATAATAATGCAATCTGTTTCGTGAGTAGTGCCGTAGGTTAAAATAATGCCCATGACTTCAATTTCACCCTGTATACTCGTAATGCTGCTACAAACTTAGATTACTTCATTCTTGGTGGCATTGCAACACATGCTAGTGGAACTAGTTCCTGAATAAAAAATCGGCCAAATGCGAATCGGACTCGCGCACGAAGGGTTCCGTACCACTATTTATAAAAACGAACAAAAAAATAACGTTTTTGTATGGGAGCCCCCCTTAAATATTTATTTTATTCTGTTTTTAGTATTTGCTGTTATAGCGGCAACAGAAATACATAATCTGTAGAAGATTTCAACAGGCTAACTATCACGGTTCATGAGACAACGGTGACGGTGATGTGCCTGGTGACAGACGGACGGACGGACGGCCGGACAGCGAAGTCTCAGTAATGGGGTTCCGTTTGACCCTTTGGGTGCGAAACCCTAAAAAGGTCGAAAGAAAAGCTAAGTTAGTCGGAGTGGGATGCTGAAAGTGGAAAAATGCAGCGCTGTTTTCTTTCATTCTTAGACTTTTCGACCGATGAAAAAAAATCAGGAAGTTCTCAATTCGACCGCTATTTTAATGTGTGATCGCCCAGAACATTTAGATATTCCGAGATATGGCAAGTATGACAGCACCGAGGCTTGGCTGTACAATCTCGTACTTGGTCTGTCTCAGAGAGTCTCGAGGAGAGTGTAAGTACAGCCACAAATAAGGTAGGTTTAACCTACCAAATTTTCAATGGTGAAGCGATTCTGTACGGCACTAATGTGTAGTTCTGATTAAAATTCGACAGAGTTTAATCAGAACGTATTAAAGGAAACTGGAAAACGAAAAATAAAAATCCTTTTAATTTAAATAAGCTCCTAAATTACAAAGAAAAGGAAAAGGCTTAGAAAGGGGACAAAGCTAACAAAATTTGAGATAGCGCCAAACAAATAATCAAAGAAGATCAATAAAACTTTCATCATTGTACGCTATACGTTACAAATTTTCTTGTGTATTTGCCGTTTGTGTCCGTCATCATCATCATCATCATTTCAGCCCAAAAGACGTCCACTGCTGGACATAGGCCTCCCCCAAGTGTCACCACATTGACATTTTGGGGGGTTTTTCCATAATCGCCACGCTTGGCAGGCGGGTTGGCGATCGCAGTACAGTTGTTACAAAAGCACAGAGAACGCTGTTGTTTGTTTCCGTCGATTTAATTAAATAAAACTTTTTTCAAATAAATTTGAAAAATGCTTTTGTTTTGTTATTCTCCATGAACACTTTAAAAAAAACTGTAATCAACCCGTGGTGCTGCCCTTTTTGAAATCTTGCAGTTTAGATCGTTGAGTAAAGTTCCATCCGTTAATAGTAAACCAAACTCTCATACATTTGTTTCCTTTTTCTCATATTTCTTCACCTAGCCCAAAAGCTTGCGACGTCCTTGAATGTCCCATTGATGATTATGCCCTTTGCGAACTTTTTGAGCTCTTTTGGGGATTGAGACGGCATCGGAGCAGAATGCTTGGCACATTTGTTCGTTCGGGAATTTGTTGCCATTGCCTCCGCACCCGCTGAACGAGAAACCTCTGCAGGTGCGTGTTGTAATGTCGAAATAAAACCTGTCAGAAATGAATTAAATACAACCAATAAAAAAAAATCTGTTATAAAGTCAATTATTTTACCACCTCATCACCTGCCTGAACAGAACAAAACCATAATTCGTTTCTAATACTTACTAGATAGTATTTAATACTATACTATCTTTCGTCCAACGGAAACTTACGTTGCTTGGAACATAACTCTGTCTGTCTGTTTAGCACTTCTTACGCCTGTGCGTAATTTCATAACTAGTTTTTAAGCCCTCTTATAATAGAGGCGAGCCTATTGCCATCAATTGGGCACAAATCCTGACTCCGTGGCTGATACTGAAAATTCCCGATAGAAAAATACAACAACACGTTGCCCGACCCGGGATTCCCAGCCAGGACCCCATGGACCCCAAGGCCAAGGACCACATAATAAATACGCAGATTAAGGCAACAGCTGGTATGATAAAAAGGTCTAACTCACATTGGGAGGTACTCATGGCAATCCCCAGATTCTGGCTGCAAACGACAGAGCATGTTGTCTGTGATGTTTGTTATTGATTTAGTATCTTGTTGCACAGAGTCTGTAAAACAAGTAATCAATAAAATTTCAAATAATAATCATGGCCTGTGGTCTAGTAACCTTGAAAGCTACACTTGTTGATGTGGTCAATGCATGAGTGACCACCCATTTTATACCAAATCCTCTCGGACAATGCATGTCATACGTAGACCTGTGGCAGTAGTTACGGGTCGTCTGAAACCAGAAAATCTTGCACCCATATCTTACCGTATATTTTCTTAACCCGGTTACTGGGTTGCGTGCAAAGACAGAATCTATTTAGTTTACACGTAACTTAACTCCAAATAGTTATTTCTTGAATTATAAACCATGGAATTTCTGTAAAATATTTCATTCCCTTTCGGAGATGGAGTTTCGAAAAAACTTTCTCTTCTGCACAATTTAAGGGCCCAGTGGTTCAGGTTGTACGTTGTCTGTAAGTGAATGACTGAATGAAAAGATCGAACCCAATTGTTACCAGCTACCCTGCGGAGAAGGTCGCTCCACCCAGCCTGAGGACCGAGGGAGCCAACTTACGCTTGCAGAGAATTATGAATCTGCTGAGGATCAGCAAGTGTGCAATTACAGAGGCCTATGGACCGCTGTGGGTTTGGTGATAATGAAGAAGGTCTATTTTAATGTTAACTTACCGAAGCAGTTCGCATTACATTCGTGGAGAGTACTAAACTTATTATGACTGAACTCGCAGTCGCCGTACATGAATGTCATACACGTTTTCATAGTTGTGTCGAAATAAAATCTGTAACAGTTGAAAGTATTAGTTACTTTAGTTAAGCTACTCAAAGAATAAGGAAAATGTAGCGAGGAAAACGTTGAGTACGAAAGGAAAGGAGATAAGAGTAGATGGATGGACTGTGTGAAGGATGATATGGGTAGAAAGGAGGTTACTACTGAGATGACGAGTAAGTATGGAAGAAGAAGAAGACATGCTGCGCCGACAAAAGACATACCAAACTTCAACTTTAAACCAGTATGTATTGCCACAGTCAAAAACCCATTCAAAAGTCTCAATATCAAAAATACTGAAGACTTATGGGGGATGTCAAGGTTCTTGAAAACATTATTGACTCAATTGCGCCGGTCCTAACAGGCATATTCAATCAATGCTTGGACAGTGGCAAGTTTCCTGACTTGATGAAACATAGTAAAGTGGTACCAATTTTCAAATCGGGTTGTAAGAGTTAGCCTTCTAATTATAGACCGATAACTGTGCTTCCAGCACTGAGTGAAATCTATGAAAAAATTATGCTGGACCAGATGTTGTCTGACTTCAACTCTAATGGGATACTGCATAGTCAGCAGTTTGGTTTCACGAAGGGTAGGTCGACAACGGACGCGGGAGTAAAACTCATCAGTCACATTCTGGAATCCTGGGAGCAGTCCCAGGACGCTATTGGCATTTTTTGTGATCTCTCAAAAGCGTTCGACTGCGTCGACCACAACACACTGATCTGTAAATTACATCACTACGGAATCCGTGAACAAGCTGCTTATCTTGTTCTTACCTATTTATCAAACAGGCAGCAAAAAGTAAATGTAAATGGGGTGCCATCCTCTGGGTCTATAGTCAAGATGGGCGTGCCCCAAGGTTCAATTCTTGGTCCTTTCCTATTTCTTGTTTATATTAATGATCTCCCCTATATGATGGCCAAATTATCGGATATAATTCTGTTAGCTGATGACACTTCGCTAATTTTTAAAATTCATAGGAAAGATACGAATGTCATACATGTCAACGAAAGTCTAACTGTTCTCTCCAAATGGTTCACAGCTAACAATCTTTTACTGAATACGTACAAAACAAAATGTCTAAAGTTCTCTTTACCAAATGTAACTCAACGTGACCTTAATTAAAATCTTGACGGCAAAAAACTTGATGTTATCGCGGAAACTGTATTCTTAGGAATTACTATCGATTCAAAACTGCAGTGGGGCGCGCACATGCAGTTAGGAAAATAAGGCAGTTGACCGATGTAGCCACAGCTAGGTTAGTATACTATTTCCACAGTATTATGTCTTATGGAATTCTGCTATGGGGATCGGTAGCAGACGTTGATTCAATTTTTATATTGCAAAAGAGGGCAGTCCACGCGATCTATAAAATGGGTCCTCGCGAGTCCCTCAGAGAAAAATTTAAAGAGATCGATATACTGACTCTGCCTTCACTTTATATCTTAGAATGTATTTTATACGTCCGCAAAAACCTAGGGCTTTTCAAAATTAGAAGCGACTTCCATAATATAAACACACGCAGTAAGCACGAAATTGTAATACCCAAATTTAGATTAACAAAAACTAGCAAGTCATTTCTTATAAACAGTATACGCTTTTATAAAAAGTTGCCAAAGTCAGTTATAGAACTGACCGATGGAAAGTTTTAAAAAAATTGCATCAAACGTGTCCTTATTAAAAAAGCATATTACAAAATTAAGGACTACGTAGAAGATAAAGAAGTTTGGCTGTAGTTCCTTCTGCTCATGCGGCTTCCCTGGTAGCTCATAAACGACACAAAGATGTGGATGTCTCTAACTATTCAGATTATTTTTTATTTATTCCTTTATTTTTTTTTCAGATGTTTTCAATAGTTTTCAAACCATTGCACCGTTTATTCATTGTATAGAATAGTTACAGTACTGATGTATGTGTGGACATTGTAGGCTTCTTAAATTCTTTTTTTCACTATTATCTTGTTCTACCTTTTGTAGTAAGTGACGACTTATTGTCGGGCCTACGCTGTCCTCTCATACTTAGGTACTAATGCTGTAACATCCAAATATTATAGAACCAAATGATTTTAAAAGAGTAACCATGGAGTTTCTTGCCGTTTCTTCTCCATAGGAAACGACCAACGTAACCGTGCCTCTTTTGTTGACGTTTTATAAGTGCCCATGTAGGCCTATGATAAAATATTTTGATTTTGATTTTGACGATAAGGGCGCCCGAATGATGATGACTATTGGCTGTTGACTGCCGCCTTGGTATTATTATTACCCTTATTCTGTACCCTGGGTACGGAAACTTTGCTCAACCCCCGAATGCCACATGGTCAGCAGTAACGCTGGCGAGCGCTACACACACTAGGCACTCCAAAAAGTACTTAGTAATACCTCTAGTACCTAAACAAAATAGGTATGTAATATATATGTAGGTAATTTTGTTAGGTATTAAGTTTGCTTGCTAAAATAACTCAGCGAAATATGTGAAACCTTTAAGACCATAATGTACCAAATTTATTTAATTTAATAAATTTCAATATATATTAGCTAGTTTCAAATATAATTCTTAAGGTATATATTATGGAGAGCAGCGGTGGCTCAGTAGTGGCAGCCCCGACTTACGAGTCCTAGCCGTGAGTTTGAACCCAGGCAAGGCACATTACTTTGTGTAATTTATTTCATAACCGCTGCTCTCAAAAAGGTTGAAGGAAAACATCGTGAGGAAGACGGCAAGTCCTAGAACTAAAAATTCGAAGACATGTGACCCACCCATGTACCAACCCGCACTGGGCCCGCGTGGTAGATTACAGCCCACTCCTGAGGCCTGAGTCCCAGCAGTGGGAACATTATAGGCTGATGATAATATATTATTACTACGTACTTTCCTGTCATCGCGTCGTTTTCACTGCAATTGTAACCGTTTGGCTGAAGTTTGCAAATAAGAAAGAAACTATAGTCCATCAAATGACCTAAAACAACATTTTATTATTAGGATACCTGGTTATATTTTATGAAATAAACAACAATACCAGTAGGTAGGTACCTAAAGTCTGTTCCCCACCTTACTTTAACTAGAAAAAGATCACTGTGAGTTTGACAATGATTCAAAATCTGGGGTAAAATAGTTGTGAACAAACTATACCTATAAAAGAACAATAGTAATTCTCGATGGATTCTTAAAGAAAGCACTTTTTTACTAGAAGTCTATGTCTATGACAGGCAACATTTAGGCCTTTTATTACCTTGATTACCTTTGTTTTGGCACTTGTGTTTCTGTTTCATATAATTAAAATCCACTGATATGTTCTTTACATTCTAAAGTAGTAACAGAATTAAACGGTACACATAACATCACAACTTTTCCCGTAAGGGGTATTCCCAATTTTTTCACAATGTTTCAATCGCAAGGAATAGGGGATGAGCATCCATCGAAGGAGCACGCACGAGAACAGCTCATAACCAGAACTATAGTACATATTTTTATTTTACACCAGGATGTTTTGCCTAAAATTATTTTAAGTCTCAAATCTCCAGGTAATAATTTGCAAATGCGAGCCTTTTGCCATCAACCGCGCATAAATCTAGTCTCTGTGGCTGCTACTAAGAAATTCCTAATGGAAAGAACCAATAGCACTTTGCCCGACCCGGGAATGAAACCCAAGACCTCACGATCCGAAATCATTCGGATATTGCACGTTCAAAGACTATTGCCAAATATAATGAGCCATAGGTGGTTCAAAGACTCATTTCATTCATTGAGGAACTCGTGGCTAAGTAATCACTGCCGCTCGGATCAATCTACAGGTTAAGCTGCGCTTGCCTAGGGTGGTCCCCCATTACATACCGGGTTTCCTCCGTGCCTTGGAAAGCACGTTAAGCCGTTGGTCCCGGCTGTCATTTGTAGATTTTTGGCATTCGTTACAAGTAGACAGTGGCCCGAAAGTCTGACTACAAGTCTTACCAAGGGGTATCGTACATATTACCCAGTCCTGACTGGGTTGTGGAGGATAGATTGGCAGTCACTACATGTAAAATACTGGTATTCCGCGACCTCCGGTTAGACCGGAAGCTGACCCCAAGATAGTTGGGAAAAAGCTGGGCAGGTGATGATGGTTCAAAGATTCATTATAGTTCAGCTAATTATTTTTTTATTAATTCAACGTATCGGTGGCTTGCTATTGTGGATAAAATGGCGACTCTTCTCTCTCTTCTTTGTCGTGTCTCCAGGACGCCAGTATTTTATATATTTTGACCAAAGACTTTGCCACATAATTCTAACAATTAAAAGTAATAAACTTACCTGGTATGCCATCGTGTAACTTTTCCTCTGAGTCTGAATCGAATATCGTCTTTGAATTAATAGAATCAAAAACTAACAAGACATAAAATAAAAGGATTTTTGAATACATATAATGCCACAATCGTAATTTCACACAGCATAATTAATTATGATTGCAGTATCAAGGGTGAAACGGTGAGCAAGGCGTGAAAATTTAATATTACCTACTCGTGTCGTAAAAATATTATTGCTATTCAACCTAATCGAGATCAAGAACCGACGAGGTACAAAGTAAGCCGAAATCACTTTGAATGATAAAAAGTTCTATCCGATGCCTTTTTGAAAAGTTTATTTGAATTAAGTATGTTCAGCGTCCGTACCATGACGTCTTAAAACATTATTGTTCCATTCCTATTCCAGAGTGAAAAAGAGACGGAGCTATACAGGTCGTCTAGCTCCATCTCTTTCCCACTCTGGAATAGGAATGGAATAATAATGTTTTAAGCGTCATGGTACGGACACAGATCTAAAATAAAAATATACATACATACAAGTATCAAAATGGCAGTCGCTTCATGTAAAATACTGGTACTCAGCTGCATCCGGTGAGACTGGAAACCGACCCCAAGATAGTTTGGGAAAAGGCTACGCAGATGATGATGACAAGTATCAAAATGGGAAAATAATTGCCACTTTGATTCTTTGGCCAAAAACAGCTCGTAATTAGTAAGTTAAGTCAATAATTTTTCGACTATGTTTTACCAAAATCACTGGACATGATAGATTTTAGGTATGTACTAAATATGTGGGCATCTACCCAAACTTTCTGATTTTAGGGGGCGATTGATGATTTTTAGTGCATGATACCGCAACGGACATTTAACACTATATCCCGGCGAAAACTCTTGAGGTTATTTCTGCATAATTTTAGTGTCCCCTCGCATCTCTGCAGTGTCACTGACTGTTTAGGGCCAGTCAGTCACTATTGACCTCAATTTTTTAAAAGGGATTGTGGCTCAAATTTTGAAATAAATAACTATTACTTCATGGGTCATCCATGACCTGGGACTTGTAAGCCTCGGCCGTTACAACTGCCTTATTTTCCTGGTTTATACAAGGTGTTGTTTTGCAACTTCGTCGAATTCTAGGAGGTAACTATGCTAATGATTCTCGACCCGAATCAATAATAGAATGAGTAGGTACCTAATTTTCTTTTTTTTATTTATTTACCGAAATCGGTAACTGTGAACCACCCGTGTTTTAAACACGGGCCGTCTGATCCCCGCCTTATAACGTCGCTTACACACAAACAAAAAACCTCAAACGTTTTTTCGATAATTTTATAATCGCTAAACCACGTTAAGGGGGTTATTCTGAAATATTGACAAATTTAAACAACAAAAAAACGCAGTGTTTTTTAATAATTTACTAGGTACCGTAATTTATATTGATTATTTATGTCTTTTGTGACAACATCCTGAATTTTGACGAGGATGCAAAACAACACCTTGTATAACTATCATGCCTATCGACGTAGTATGGGGCCATCCTTAATTTATGCGACGAGGTATATGAAATAGGAAATTGTAGGAAAAAATAACAAAACTCTTTCATAGCACAGAAAATAATATTGTTCTTTTAATATAAAAATTATCTTACTTAACTGTGGCTTATATAATCATTACATAGCAATTATGACCAGTAACTTAGCCAAGATTTGTTTATAAAAGGTGCATAACATAAAATTGATAATAAAAATATATAAATTTAATAGACGGCAATAGACACAGGGTACTTGAAAGACATTATATTTGCGCCGCCATTTAAAGGTTACAGGTATTTAAGTTACTGCTGAAAAAATAGTTATTATATGAGTTATTTAAAGACGGTATTTGGCAGCCCTGAGGATGGGGTACTTGTCCCCAGTGCAGAGCCCACGGAAGTCATCCATGGACAGGTCAATGATGGATACACCTCCAAGGTTCTTGGCCCTGTAAAAATATTAAATTTTAATCAACATTCATAAATAAATAAACTCACACCATTTTCGCCATGGGGGTAGACAGAATCTACCTACACTAGCAAGCAAAGCTGATGTCGACTATTCAGCCAATGTGAGCATTCTGTTTTTCTGTCTAATATTTATTTATCAGAACACACAATGTCAGTTTGTCACACTATTGATAGCCGTCAATCTGGTCAAATCTTAAAATCAGAAGCAAAGCTCGACCGAAGACTTTCATGAGAACTGTGCCCAAAGAGAACCATGGACGTTTTGTCAAATAAATAGTTTATTTATTTTATTACTCGTTGTGCGATGCTCCTGAATGATGATCTACGTACGTATATCATCCTACTCACATCTTAAAAACTCATTCAATTCACAAGACACATTGAACTTGAGAATTCAATAAGACTTATTGCGTTTTAATGGCAAATAAAACATTTAAAGTTACAAAACAATCTATTACAAGAACTATCTAAATCTGTAAAAAAAACCTAAACTAACCACAAACAGTATTAGGTACTTATATTTATAAATTAAAATAACCTTAAGTGCAGTTACAAAATTGCGTCAAAATACTCTTCCTCAACGCTCAAAATACTCTTTCTCAACGCTCAAAATCATCATCATCATCATCATTTCAGCCGAAAGACGTCCACTGCTGGACATAGGCCTCCCCCAAGAAGGGGGGGTTTTGCCATAATCGCCACGCTTGGCAGGCGGGTTGGCGATCGCAGTACGGTTGTTACAAAAGCACAGAGAACGCTGCTGCCCATTCTCTGCTAAGTCCCTTAGTCGCCTCTTACGACACCCACGGGAAGACATGGGATGGTGCTATTCTTTACGTCCGACACCATACAGAACCAAAATACGCTCAAAATACGCTGCGTCAACTGGCAATGTACCCATGAGGCGATGAGGCTGGTGGCATTGCCACGTTGCTGTGGTATGCAATGCTAAGCCTCTGGCCAATGTAAAAGCCAGCCCTTGGGTCACGGGAAGTGTCAACTAAACGTTTCGATATTTTCCTATTTGAGAATAAATAAAACACCAACTTACTTGACGTAACTAGCCCTTTGTCCGGCGGTATCAGGGTCCTCATAGGACACCCACAGACCTGGGTCACCGTTGTCGTCGGGTAGACGGAATGCGTAGGTTCCTGCAAGATATATTTAATTAATATGTATCACTCACACACAACACAGGATTACCTAGTTCAGGCACAAACCATGAGTGAACATGACATAGATTTAAGAAAACTTATATTATATTTTTTGAATAAATTACCATTTATTTATTTTTTACTCCTTTACCAAATACTAACCGCTATAAACTACATAATAGATGCGTGTACATAGATATAATTGAATAGGCTGATTGTATGTGACCGTATGAACTCATCCAAGGGCTGTTACAGACCTAGTCTGCCCTAGAAGTCTAGAAAAAAGGTCGCAAACGCTTTCAACCAAACACGCTATTGACCCAAAATGTACATAACCCATGAGAGCGTCTACGAGAAGATGCAGACTTGAATAATAAATGAAAAGCCAAGGACGAATAAATGTATTAAATAATATGCAAACGTGAAAAATATTGCAAGAGGCATGTTAACACTTTTCTTTTCACAGTTATTGCCATGTAGCATTTAGTAGTGTGGGTTATATGAAGCTATAAGCCTACTTTGAATGAGTACCAACCAAAAAGAGGGGTTATGTCTTGCTCCTTTGTTAAGCCCTTCTCTGAAAAGTCAAATAGGCTAGCTAGTATTAAGCCCCCTCGTACACGACGCAACGCAAGCTGCTCGGACGTTTATACCAATGCAACGGAGAGCATATTTCAGCTCAGGCAGCGTTTCCACTGAGTGGACACAGGCTTCCCGTTTTACAGAAGAAGTGTACCGACTTCCACCACGTATTAGTGCAATTTCTTCACGAAATATTTGTAACTTCAGCCACGAACGACCGTCTTTTTTTCGTCATACACTTTCATAGCTAGCCAGTCAGCGACCTATTACGCTTGGTGTATTATCTATTTGAAATATACACACGGCGACACATCAATCTATACAATTCCAGTATAACATAGCCTCGCTTTGTATAGATTTCCTGTACAATGAGAGATCCTCATAAACTGGTTTTGTATAGCTTGTTTGGTCGCCGAGCGTAAATGTCAGATTTTGCGTCGCCTTGTGTATCGTGGTCCTATAGCTACTAATTCCTCATTGATGCTAATATTTATAGCAAAACTAATATTAAAACAACGATATAGCACCAATACGGAATATTCTAAATACCCAAAGCAATTTATACAGCAATGCAACCATCGGCAATGGACTAACAACTGTTTGTTCGTAATAAAACATAGAACATTTTCTGTGGAAACTCACGGAATTATTATACTTTTTGATCATATATTCCAATGCCGATAGTTATGCATTAAGTAAATAGTAACATAACTTAGATCAGCAATATAACTTAGGTTAACATATGTAAGTAGTTCTATGTACACTAGCTTTAAATTATGCCACGGGAACTTAATTCCGGAAAGAAAGCCCAGATTATAGTATACCTTGCCGGAAGATCTAATGTCCAAGCTACATACACAAATTAGTCATTTGTATTCTGACTGTTAATATTGCTAATATTTCAAACTATTTTTATTTTAGTACTAAGCTTTTGCTTTCAGGATTGTTCACATACCGAAGCGCTTGCTGGGATCGGTGACCTTCCTAAGGTGGGGGCGCATACCCTTCTGGTGGTTGGGGTTGATCAGTTTGGCGCACACCTCAGGGTAGCTCAAGATACCCTCTGTCTTTGTGTAGGGTCCTAGAAACAAAAACAAAATAATTAGCTCCCAAGGAATATTTTTTTTAACATATCGAAATCGATGAAGGCTTTGCAGGATGGTTCATAATGTAACTAAATAATAAAGGAGACAGACGACAATGTAACATTGATAACTTGTTCACTGAGTTACAAGAAAACCAGTTGTTTGCTTTAATGTCTGCAGGTTTCACTTCTAAACACCATTTTTTTTCTGTTAATATCTTATAGGGAACAATTGCTACCGCGGTTCATCGTGCTACTTAAGTTTAAATAGTTTTACTGTTAGTCGCAAAAACCCAAAACACAGAAGAAATTACAATAGGCAACAAATTGAGATGCTACCGAATGTAATGAATAAGACATTGTTAGATAATCTAGACATTATAAATATTCATCATTTCTGCGCTGAATATTTAAGAGTTCACAATTGTTTGCAAGTCAGAATCATTCCTCCAAAAATGGTAACGAGGTATTCATTTGTTGTGACTGACAATGAAAAACAAAAAAACATGCAAAAACGCGACAGTAATGCTAAATGCGTTCTATGGTTACGCTGCCAACACAAAACATTTATTTGATAGTTTATAATATTAATGTTGTTTGACTGGCTCGTGGATCCAGACTGCTTCGTTTTCCGCAAGCGCTACTGGCTTGAGGTCCTAGGTTTCGATTCCCAGGTAGAGCAAAGTGTTATTATTGGTAGTTCCATCATGAATTTCTCAGTAGCAACCATGGAGTCTGAAATAATTGTTCCCGATTGTAGGTCGTCTCTCTATTACATGGTAGAATAAATAGCAATTTTGCGCAAATTAAGAGGGATTTCACCAGGAAGTATGACTTTATATTTATGATAATTTGTACCGTTCACGATGCACGGTCCTCCGTTACAAACTGAGTGAAAGGCTTCGCAAATGTTAATAAAATAACATAACAGGTAATTTGGTGTTTAAAAATAAAAAGAGAAACTTGAGTTACTGCAATATTTGCAGTGAGGTAACTATATAATTGCGTCTAGAGACTTATATATTATTATGATAATATTAATAAATGATATATCATTTGAGAGACCAAAAATAGATTTCCGTGCCACACTCTAAGCCATTTTTACAATTGACTGCGTCACCTCTCTAAAATAAAGGGTGCAAGGGACACCGACGTGAAAACGGTTACTAAGTACTTAGTACATCATTCTGAACCAGCCAACATCGAAAGTTTTCATCGGTAATTATAAAAAAAAAAAACAGAGTAACAAACAAAAAAGAAACATAAAGCATAGAGGATAAAGAACAGAGGATAGAGGAATAAGGATTGCCGACAAAAGTGAAAACGCAAAACAATAGAATTAAGTACTGTGTTCTTTTTTTAATTTATTAATCATTCGCGTCGCTAGTCTGGCGCATTACGTCATGAGCATGTCGAGGTCATCGGTAACGCGAACCCATAGGTTTTCCCCTACCAGAAATCTCTCAACGCGGCTAAAGATGTTTTCACTTCAAATACAGCTGTTTCCTAAAAAAGCGAAATACCTACACGGTCAAAATGCATGTGCGGGGTTCAAAATGATGCGCTGAGTATCTGTCGCGTCCACGTCCCATTGTCGGTGTCCAACACTGTATAATATTTCCCAAGAGTGAAATATCTACTAATGATAACAACATACCAGCTTCACCAGGACCATCAGCGTGTAGGGGCGGCACTCCAGCGATCTCGCTGTCAGCATCCAGCTTCCATGTGCGGGCAGCAGTTGGGATAGCCAGGATCAGCTTCTGGGCAGGCGCACCTCCTTGGATCCTGTTTGCAAATAATCAAATCGACCTCAGCTACTATCTTATTATCCCTCCTTATAATCTATCAATGGGGATGGAAACTGTGGAACTAATGGCGCTACCATAGCCGGTTCCAAGCATCGTCATTGGTTGAAAATCTGGTAATGTCATTTTATATTTCATAATTTGGTCAGATTGAGAACCAGCTATAGTCGTGCCATCTAAAATTAGCTTTTAACGGTCTTCCCCATTGATTCGCTAAATTTCAACGGACGGATTTCACTGGACGTTCAGGACCAACGAAAACAGGTGCAGTGTTTTTTAACCGATTTTAAAAAAAGGTTGATGTATTTCAACAGCATCTTCTTTTTTTCATGTATGTTCATCGATTACTCCTTGATTACTGGACCAACTTACATGATTTTCATTTGGTGGAAAAAGCCCGCGCGGTGGTCCCATATAAATTTTATTATTTTGTTTGAGTAGTATGAGTGGAGAGGAGCTGGTGAATAAATAAAACAGCCGTTCGGGTCGATCATAACATACCGAGTTTACTCGGAAAATACGTTAAGCCGTTAGTCCCGGCTGCCATTTGTAAATCTTTGACAGTCGTTACAGATAGTCAGTGACCCGAAAGTCTGACAAACAGTCTTACCAAAGGGCACCGTATTGAACGGTACCTACTAGCTGGGAAGTGGAGGTCAGATAAGCAGTCGGCCCATGTAAAATACTGGTATTCAGCTGCATCAGTAGTTCTAGCTCTGGGTTCTCTTCTCACGATATTGTCCTTCACCCAGTTTGAATGTTTCACCCAGTCAGTGTTGAAATATATTACACAAACAAACCGCCTGCCACGTTTTTTAAACTAGTTTCATTATTAACAGAGTTAGAAAAAAAAGGTAATTAAAGTACTGACCAGTAATTGACGACAGCATCAGCGTTAAGCAGGGGGTTGCGGTTCTGGGGGGTGTACAAGGGGGTGGCGTAGTCGGCCTCCTTGGGGTTACGTTCGGGGGTCTCAAAGTCGTAGGCACCAAGGTTCACGATGTCAACCAAGTTGATTATGGCAGGGACGTCGTAGTAAACTAGAAGAGAAAATAAGAAGTCAATAAGATTGGGGACTGTAAATGGTAACTTCCAAAAGTTTCTCTCTACAACTAAAATGTATAGAAACAAAGGGAAAATATTTTGCACAAAAAAAAACACTTTTTAACCGTGGGTAGCTAGAGAAAATTTCAGTAATTTAGGGGCATAATGGTTTTGCATCTCTGACTAATCTAATGTAGGCTGGAAACTTTTGAACCTTACTGATATCATTGTCTGAACTCGGTGCACACGTATAACCACTACACCGGAACAACAATATACTAATAACAATATACATATAATACAACATAAGTAACCCCATACTGCAAGTCTGCAATGCCAACCTAGAAACGTTTCAAAGACAAGGCCTTTGCGGCGTTTCCCGAATCAACAGCGTGAAAATGGGCGAATTGCTTAAAGTAAGCTTGAGAGAGCGTAAACCAAATAACCCATCACCCAGGATCGTGATCTACGCCACTAAAATATATAAAGGTGACTATCAGGTCATATGATTCACAAACGAATAATACCGTGGGTGCACATAATAGAATAATCACGATAAAGGCCGCATGATCACTCCAGTACGACGAGGTCGTATTGATATCCTTATAAACACTCAACACTGTATCCATAGTCCATACTTATTCGATTAGATCCTTTTATACCTAACATAAGAAAGGAATTGTTTGAAATATTTCATTATTGTAAAAGAATCGAATCATATAAACAAAAGGTAAGAGAGGATTGTGTGAATTCCACATTGAAGATTTTTATTAAATGTTTAGAAGAAGGTATTGTTATTGCAAAGGAAACTTCTATACATATAATAAATCTGTTCTGTTGAAAAGGCGTTTTTGTAAATCGAATTTTTTTCCAAAAAAATTAACCAAACGACAACCAACAGAACCCATTTCCATTATTTTGCATATTTTTGTCTGTTTGTCTGTTTATTTGTTCGTGCATCACATAAAATGTACGAAAGCAATGTAGATAACTTTGATACAAATCAATTGTGCGTAACTTGGAGTAAGATTTAGTTTTTGTTTCATTTCGGTTCACTCTGTCAAAAGATATTTGAATTTAAAGTGTTCCAGAAGTAAAATTAGGGTTATGCCCACTTGGTCCCACGCACTTTGCACTAAAAAACACATTGCTAAGTTCCGTCAGCCACGCGAACGAAGTCGCGGGCACAGCTAGTCTTACATCGTTTATTATGTACCCACAGTCAGGACAAAGGCAGGCCATTGTCCCGGCTCTGGGTGCTTACGAGTAATGCAGTCCTGTCCCACTTACGCAGCTCTGTAAATGGGAGTGGATAGTGCACGGAGGATGTCAGAAGTCTATGATGTTTTGTTCTAGGGCATGCCGTTTCGTTTTTGTTCTTACGGTGTTTTCCTACACCGTTTTGAGAGCAGTGGTAATGAAATAAAATTCACGAAGTAACGGGCTCGAATCCACGACTTACAACTTTTACTTCGGGGCCGTTACCCCTGCCAAATCAGACTTAAAACACCTTTCTATGTAAATCGGAGGTTTAAAACTTACCGGAGGAGTTGACATTGGGGAGGACGGTGAGAGCCAGCTGCATGTTAGGCTTGACGTTCAAAGCCTGCTTCAGTTCACGCACCAAGGCAGTAAAACCTTCACGGTGCTCGGCCTCCTTCTCATCGACGGGGGTGGTGCCGAAGGTCTTCTTGATGCCGTGCCAGATGGATCCTGAACGAAGAATACATTGTTTAAGTTAACGCTAAAAAAATCCTACAACTGCAGTAAAGTTTTAGTTACCAAACCAAGCCTAAGATGACCACATGCGATTTCCACAAAAAAAAACTATGTTATATCTCGAGAAAAATCCCTATGTCAAACGGGCAAGAAAAAGAGCTTATGAAGGTATTTTCATTTGTCTTGGAATAAACGTGTTGTAAATTTAAAATCTCCCATTTCTACTCATTCAAATTGCATAACCGGAACTAAGTGCTAAAAATTTAATAACTTTTATTCTTTGTTGATACAGATGCATTCATTAATTGTACAGTGAAGCTAACACAAAGCCTTCTCATCAAATGTAGCTTCAAGCTGATTGAATAAAACATTTATTAAAGAAACTTGGAAGGTCCTTACCCCAGGTGGAACGGATCTTCTTAGGCTTGTACTTGGCGAACTGCCAAGCAAGGTCGATGCCGTCGAAACCGTGCTGTTCAGCCAATAACACTCCAGAGTTGACAAACGCAGTACGGGCTTGTGGGGACTCCAACTATGAAAGAGAAATGTCCAGATAAATTAATCTACACAAATATCACAAAAAACACAACCTTTGCTGTCGCAGCAGTCCGGAAAAAAGATTGCAGGTTTTGATAATCTCCGAACGAAACTACTCATCTGATTTCAAAATTCTTTTACAAATAGAAAACACACGGATTAAGTCGCAGACAGAAGCTAGTTTACTCAAACTTGCTAAGTACGTATGACAAAAGAAACATTGGCCAGCGCCGTATGGTGATGGGTCACCGATAAGGCTCTGGCCACTGCTTCTTATTGTGAGTAATAAGGACTTTCTTACAGGTGGTTGGTATCCGGATCAATATGGATGGTTAATTTAACGCTAAGCAAGTATGATCGCAATGTTCTTCCTATTGTTACATCTTGTTAATTATGATTGATTGTTGTTTGCTTGAATATTAGATCATCGGCTATTATAACACAATTTCAGAATACAGGTTCATCTAATTTATAATGTTTGCATAATCTGTAGCCGACTCAATGCCTCCTACAAAACTCAATCATGTGTGTCGTGCGTTGATATAAATTATCAATTAATGTTATATTGAAAACACAACAACAAAATTTGGTATATAATCACAATTTCCTAGTTTTCTGTTCACTGAACCCGGCGATCCATCACATTATTGACTAGACAATATTTTGATACCGTATGGATGTTGCTAAAAAATTATGTGGATTGAACCAAGCACGACAATACTAAGACCAATATCTGAATAATACCTATCTATAGTAATGTGAGGCCATACTAAATTTGCGCAATTTTTGTTATTTACTATACCTACATAATATACCATAATGAACATTAGTTATTAAGAACAAGATCTATTTTATGAGAAAAAGGTGAAACAAATAAGAAATAAGTAGATGGACACAGGGCACCAAGAATTGTGGCAGAATAAAGGGGAAACAGTGATTTTAGGCTTAGTGATTATGAATTATGCGGGTGGACTTACCAAGAGGTTGTACTTATTTGCGTCTTCAGTGTCTACATCTCCTCCAACAGAAAGCAGGACCTTCAGACCCGGGTACTTGGTCTTGAAGTTAGTGATAGTCCGGTAGTTGGCGTGGGAGCGGTCTATATCCAGGTTCTCGTTGAGAGACACCATCTTGTAGGTGTCGGGCTGAACTCCGGCGAATCCATACACCAGGTGGGTGCAGAAGGACAGAGCCGGGTCCAGGTCCAAAGGCAGCATGCGTGCTTGAGCTGGATAAATGCATCCTTCGACTGAATTAACATGTTTACAATGTATCTCACGAAGAGCTGGGGTCTATGGGTGACCATGGATCTTTTTGCGCGTGGCGTTTTTCGGAACTACTGGCGCCATTTTGTTGAGCAGTTAGTTTTACAAATATTTACCCGCACCGCACGCCGGTCAACTCAAACACCAAAAGAACCCATACTAGAACATAGACTCCATTTCTTTTTTATTCTTCTTTCTCAAGAATGAATTCCCTTTAGGTATCCTTTTAAGACCATGACTTTATTCTCGATATGGCGAGGCCTTTCGCAACATTGTATAAAGGCTAACAAAATATCTGTCCGTCCAAAAACATAATTTGCATTTGTTAGTATAACTGTGTAGGTATCCTGCGTGGGCGCAGTCTTTATAGATTGACTTGTCTGACGACCCCGATTAAATGTGGTTATGTTTGTGTTTAGCAGGTCGGTAAGAGGCACTATGTGAGCGTTGTAACTGTAACGTAAATTTTAAATTGAAAACATTCGTTTCACATTAAATTTCAAGAAATTATTAGGTGTCTAACAGAAGCACCGTTATACACCAATTAAAAACAAGATGTTGTAGGATAGTTTGTATTTTCGATTCAATATCATACGTAACCTCGGTAAATTTATCCAGTGCGCTAGTAAGCCTATGGTCCAAACGGACACAATTTTCGACCTGACAAACATTCAGACGCTAGTTTCGCAACTCTTCTTCGAAATTCTATTAGTTTCCGTTACAACATAATGGACTTTACACTGTAAACAACAGGCTATTAATCTGTTTTATCAACACGACGTATCAGCCATTATCTGCTATTACGAGAGACCTCAATGAATCCTCAGGGTCACTCTTGAATTGGTCTTTGACTTTACACTGTCAACAATAAATTGAATAATCCTTGTAAGTATACAGCTTGTATAAAAAAGGTGTGTCTTATTTTAGGATGTGGTACATACCATCAAGCTCATCACCTTCTGTAAGTATTAAACCAATATCGTAGTTACGAGAGTAATACTATAACGATAGCAATTTTCGTGATTACGGTGAGGGTCATCGTAGGTACACGCTGTTTATACAGCTGCGTTTTATTTAGGAAAATTATTCTTCGTCTTAAGATTTACTTTATTGTAAATTTCTGTCAGTTATATAAATTATAATTAAAATTCGAGGAAAACATAACATTTTTGGTTGGTAGGCAAACACTGGCAAAATAAATAGTACCTAATGGACGTGAGTTAGCTCGAATTGACGCAAAACAAACTGAATTTGTTCTCTTTTCTCTGTATTTATTTGTGACTTGCAACCATTTCATCATTCTCTTGCCATTATCCCAATTTATTTGAGGTCGGCGCAGCATGTGTTCTTCTTCCATACTTCTCTATTGCTTGTCATCTCATGAGATACCTCCTTTCTTGCCATATCAATTTTCACACAGTCCATCCATCGTTTCTTTGGTCTTCCTCTACCCTTATACCCATCCACATTCATAGTCAAAACTTTCCTCACGAAATTTTCCTCATTCCTCCGCACCACATGCCCATACCACGACAACCTATTTCCACGCATCTTTTCAGTCACCGGCGCCACTTCTGGACTGAGACTTCCTCTTATGTAGGTACTCATTTCTTAATCGCGTCACACCATACATTCCCCTTAGCATTCTCATATCAGACACATGCAAATGCCTTTCATTCATCCCTTTTGTGGCCCAACATTCTGATCCATACAAGACAGCAGGTTTAACCATTATTTTATAAATCTGATACCAGAACCGAGGTACAGAAAGACGGAGCAGACAGAAAGAAACGCGCCATCTAGCGCTATGATTGTATTCGGTTTTAGTTCTGCTGATTTGCACTTGGACTTGCAAACATAGCTAGTTACAAAAACTTAAGAAAGTAATTTATGAAGGTTAAAATCTAACTAAGTCATTAGTAAAGTCTCTGAATCTGTGCGATTACATCATGTTTCCAACCATTGTTAAACATTACACAAATATGTATGAATCAAGGCACGCAAAATCGCAGGTGGGCGTCAAGACCTACATGGCTATATCTAATATAAACTAAGCACACTCAATTCCATTGTTTCCGGAACATTAACCACTTTATGTCTGGCACGTACTCGTACATCGCGAAATCGTCATCAACACACTAACCATGAGGGTTAACACTGTTACAAGGAAAAACTAAAGAAGAATTGTATCCGAGAACGCACACACAAAAAATAATCTTTCTTGTAAAACACAAAAAGTGGAAAATAACTTTTAGTTTCGGAAGTTGGTGACTTCTATCTGTTTCATTGACTTTATTGTCACCGACTTTCGAAGATAAACTTTTTAGTTAATTTAGATGTCGTAGGTTTTTTTTTCTGCGAAAAAGTTTTTCTAGTTGTAGTATCCCACACAAATCTTGTCATGTATTAATTTTATATTGTAACTAAAAGTTATTAAATGATCATCCAACATAAAAAAACGTATTATAACAGC
Source organism: Cerastis rubricosa (assembly GCA_949152445.1). Lineage (NCBI taxonomy): Eukaryota > Metazoa > Arthropoda > Insecta > Lepidoptera > Noctuidae > Cerastis > Cerastis rubricosa. Next base: position 16,126,580 of record OX424523.1, on the reverse strand, counting down.
TAATTAACGCATAGACTACTCAAGCTAAGCTAATAAAATGTAAATCGAAATCGGCATAGTAATCATGGAGAAATCAGTGTGACATATAAAAAGAAACCGCCGAATACATAATCTCCTCCTTTATTGAAGTTGGTTAAAATTATTAATCCTAAACGGGGTATTTTTGCCACCGTCAGGAAAAGGGACGCATCTGCTAAAATTGAAAAGTAAAAAGTGAAACGTGAAGCCTTCGCAAAAATAAAAGGTGCAAGGCTCTAGTTCCATCGTGGAACTGGTAATGGTACTAGTGACAACGAACCCCTTTTACCCCATTCCTTTTATCAAATTCACTTCTTAACATTAGGCGGCACATTTAAAACTTGATGAAAATAAACAATTTGCCTGGCTCGTTGATCTAGTGATCACAAACGCTAATGCTGAGCAAGGTCCTAGTTTCGATTCAAATGTTGGGTTGCTTTTGGGTTGTTCAATCTGGATTTTTTCTGTAACTATGAATCTGGATGTGTGCCCGGTTGATGGCAATAGGCTAGCCCCCTATTACATGGCTTTAAAACATAACCAGTGAAATGTAGGTTGCTATTTGGTGGTTACGCGTTGTTTTCTTTTAAGTTAATTATTTTTAGTTACCTAATTAAAAGTTTGTTAAATTTTACCAATTAATCATTTTGACAGGTAAATCCATTGATTAAATGATCATGATTAAGCTTGGCAACCCTGGGTAACTTAACCTCCTCGAATGAAGAATTATTACATAAAATGACACTTTCCTCATTGACTCATGTAACACTCACAAGAAGGCAAACATGCTCAATTACGTTCCGTTTCGTTTGCGTGGGCAAATGAGCAAGCATATGAGCAATACTGCACACACATCTTACATTACAGGATTTTCCTGCCACCAGGTAAATAACCGAGGCTGACAATAAAGCTAGTTTCTTAAAATTTCTACGTATTTATTCTTCACCTACATATTGACGACAATGTGAGGAAGCGACACAAAAAAAAAACTGGTTAAAACTGTCGTCGTAGGTAAATCTCAAACTCTGTTCTACGTTTGAAAAGGTCACTAGCCGAACAAGCAATAGACATTAATATGTTTGATGATTGAATTGCATGGCTAATCCGGGTAATGCCCGTACATGAATTTGATCGAGGAAAACAGATAATTATGCATATAGAGAGGACAAGTCAATATTGGGCCCAAGCAACTAAGCTCGTGACACGGCCAATAGGCTAATCACTAATTCATGTTTGAGTTAACGTGAAGACGGATCGGTGACCTCACCAAATAATGATATTTCGCCTTTTGTTTAAACTAAAGTCTTCAGAAATAAGATAAAGCAGAGACTTATAATCGTCCAAAGTTTTGATGATAAAAATTATTGATGACATTCCGGGATATAAACAACGCAGTTTTAGGAAAATAAACAAGCACCTACAGTATTACCATTTTCATTACAAAGCCAAAAGAAGATAAAAACGGAAGTAAAAATGTTAACTGTTGGGGATTCTGGAAATTAAAAGAAAAATATGGAATTTTATACATTGAAAGCGACTACTTTTATTTTCTCCTGGTAATTGGCAAGGGGAAATAGGAATGCTGTTCTACGTTTACATAGTACTAAATCCTATCTGGCCTACAATTTGTTTGTATTTAAAGTACAGGGCAGTATGTCAGTGTTGCCACCATAGATAGGTATAGTTTTTATATTTCTGCATTGCCACTGATCAATCCCATATTTTTTTTTGTTGATAGATGCAAGAATATAAATAAGAATTAAAGAAATCAATCAATATAGATTTAAACATATATATATAGATAAAAAAGTATTTTCTCATTAATTAATTATTAGGAAACTATGCTTTTTTTCCGCACTTCGAGTTGGGTTGAAAAAAAAGCAAAGGTATGAAGCTCCTCTATGCTGAGATTTAAAAAAACTGCATTCTGAACCTAATAGTAGTTCGATAAGAGCCAGTTTTTCGAGGAAGTGTACCTAACAAAAAATACTTATTAACATCAAAATCAAGTCTAATGTTGGCATCTGGTGGTCCATACCATCCTATGAAATCACAAAACGAGTCAATAAAAGAAGTATCTAATGTCCATTCCCACGACGAGACCACTTTGCAATTCAGTATTTTGCTACCTGCCTCAATGATGTCACAAAAAGATCCAGACCATCTGAGCATGCCAACAAGGTAACAAAGCAAGCAAATGATAAATAAATTTATCAGTGCCTACTACTTATAACTCTTTTTATTTGCCGCTCACGTCACGATCACAAGGTGACGACTAAAAAAGCAGGCTGAAACGAGACAAAAAAATAAGGAAACTTGCGTGCATTATTAAATATAGAGGTAGTATACATTGCTCAGTGCTGTGTCTATTATGTCCAGGTAAATCAAATGTTTGTCTATTCGATTCTGAGTTTTTCAAGAATAATAATGTTTTTCAAGGATGTTATCGGGTATTCCCTTACTCGTCTATTTCATTATTCGAGAAAAGACCTACATCATTTGACACCAAAAATGAACAGTCGCTAGTTAACACAAAACCATTGATAATATGGTAGGGTAGGTAATTTCCACAACAGTAGATTATTTGGTCAAAGTAAAATAATGAAGAGCAGCGGTGGCCCAGTGGTGGCTGCCCTAACCTACAAGCAGTAAGCCAGGGGTTCGAACCCAGGCAGGCGCATTACTTTGTATAATTTGTTTCATCACCGCTGCCCTCAAAACTGTGAAGGAAAACATCGTGAGGAAACGGGCATGTCCTAGAACTAAAAATTCGAAGACATGTGACATCTACTAACGCGCACTGGGCCCGCGTGGTGGATTACAGACCACTCCCTCTCATAGGGCGGAGACCTGTGTCCCCAGCAGAAAATTATAAGCGAATAAGGAAACTGTCTTGCATTATTAGGTGTACAACGGCCAGTTTTGTTACCAAGATTGCCTATTATTCCCAGCTAAATCAAATATTTGTCTATTCGATTCTGAGTATTTCTATAATAACAATGTTTGTCGTGGAATTTATCATGTGCCCCTTGTTGACATGTCTGATACTAGGGTCGCACGCGGTGGTGCGTGATAAGTGATTGTCTTTATTTAACCAGTCTTATCTTCCCCCGTCACTCATTCATTAATTAACTATTACCTACGTAAGCTTATCGAAAGTTTCATTGAAGTAGTTATCATTTTGAAAACAAAATGTTCTTGTAACTAAGTGTAGTGGAAACGGATATTCTTATTTATCAAGGTCTTGTTTTTGGGTCAAAAACATTTTTTTTAATCCGCATTTACACTGCAAGTTGTCTACTAAAGCAGGTTTTGATACATCTCAGTATATAATTACGATCGAATCATCAATAAATCAAAGATAAAATCGAATCTAAATTAATGTTTCGATTTATACCTAAAGAAATCAAGGTTACTTAAATACAAAAACAATTTTCTTAGGAAAGGCCTTGTTTGTTCGGCCTTCCTCTATTGTGTGTACCCGACCTCGTTATTCCTTTACCGCATTTCACAATAATTCCCAGTAGCCTATTGCCATCAGCCGGGCACAACCTCAGACTCCGTGGCTGCTAATGAGAAATTCCTGATGGGAAAACCGGATAACCAATTTGCCCGACGGGGAATCGAACCCAAGTCCTCGTGCTCTGCAGTCGCGGTTGCGACCACTAGACCATCAAGGCAGTCCTTAGGAAAGGCCTTCTTTGTTCGGACTTCCTCGGTTCTGTATATTCGACCTCCCAATTCCTTTACCACATTTCAAAATAATTCCCCGTGTACGTAAATCAAAACTCTTTTAAGGTTGTAACTATCTAGCTGTACTAGCTGCTTAGTGAGGTAAAGCATTTAGTAGTTATTCTAGACTAGCACTTCACCCGCGACTTCGTCCGCGAAAATTGTGATATAATATAACCTATGTTACTCGGTATAGATGTAGCTTTCTAATGGTAAAAGAATTTTAAAAAATCGGTCGAGTACTTTTTGAGTTAAATTGTAACAAACAAACAATTAAACAATCAAATTATTCCTCTTATAATATTAGTTTAGACAACCATACCTATTTTACTTTGTTATTAAAATTAAATATTTACATAAACCAACTAACTAAATATAAACTAACTTAAAACAATAGGACGCTAAAATACTCCTCCCCATCGCTGTAATCCGGAAACGTGTCCATAAGACTGGCAGCATTGCCACGTTGAATGGCAATTCCGAACTACCGTTATTAGAATCGAGAAAACTACGCCGAAAAAAAAATGTTATTTGTTTTTATATCAGTTAAAAATTAGCCACGGGTGATAGCTAGAAAAAGAACCTAAATTCCCAAATTGTGCCCAGTTAGAAATATCATCAATTGGAAACAAGACTAAGTATTTTTTTAGAATATTAGATTGGTTAATCCTATTTACTTACGTGTGTCCAATTGCATTTGACCCGGATATTATAATCATATTATGTAAACCATTTTACACAACAAAGTAAGTACTCGTATATAAAACATTTTATATCTAGAATACTAAGAATTTAGCAAGACGTGTAAATTACATCGAATCACCTTACATGAAAATGCCTGTTTCAGTAGTTTATCTACAAAGCAATATAATAATATCAAAATATGTATCGTCGTATATAATCAAGGGTGTCCATGGAGTTTCTTGCCCATTCTTCTCCATAGAGATCTACGCTTTAGAATGGGCAACTACAGTACTTTCACAGGTATTATGTCTTGTGACTGGGACTGTAGCTTCATTTTTATTGTTGTTCGACTATTCAAAAGTGCCTGTAACTCGCCTACAAACCTACTGGCCTACTGGATCAAATCAAATCAAAAACATTTATTTCAAAATAAATGTTTTTGATTTGATTTGATCGACAAGGTTTCATATTACATAAATTACATACAATTAAAGTCTCATCAGTTTTGTCATTTGCATCATAATCTTCACTACTACCTTTCAGAAATGATTCATCTTTAAAAACATCAACCACATATTAAATTTTTCAATGACCCATCGTACTTACAGGAAAATCTGAAATTAACGGTAGGCAAATAATGTAAGCATTTATACACCTAGAAAGTTAATTATGAATGTTTACTTATTGCACAAAAGGCTTAGCTACTTCCGTGAATATTTCAAACAAATGCTAAACAAGAACCTTCTTTATTTGCACACAAACAAGGAACAGTCGCAAGTAAATACAAAAACATTGATAAGTTCATTTGACTTCTACAACAATACATCAAAGTTAATTGTTGTACAAATGCGGGCGTTTTCATTGCCAAAAAAGTGCCATACAAGTTGCGAAAATACAACATTAAACTATCACTATACACCTAATATTTATTACGATTGCGTAGCATTTGCTCGTATTTGCATTATCGTTTTCCCCTTTTCGTACAAAACTAAATGGAAATTCCGGCACTAGACCCTGATTTTGAATAGGTCTTTTCCAGTACCCTTTTTTGGGGCTATTGTCCGCGATCCTTATTTTACATAAGTCTGGCTGAAAATGTAACCAATTATAGGGTCTATGTGCTTTTCAGACATATTTATTAATAGGATTGTGGTATGTAGCCTACATTTTGTCATGTGGTGGATACAAGGGTATGTCAAGTCTAAAGGTACCTAAGTTCTTTACGGCACTTGTACGATAATGTATCCAGAATAACCTCTTCACGAGAACGTGCGTAGTTGTGTTGCGCTAGCAAATCCTAAACATTGTTCAGATATTTACATAGTTATTTATCTACCTAGGGCCTAAAACGCTTGAGAAATATTCATACTGCAGCTGTCAGTGATCTAGACATACCACCAGTAACACTTAGATAAAGCTCTGAGTCATATTAGCCTTTAAAGTAAGTAGGCTTTGTTGGTAAGTACATAACATTTGTTCTATTTATACACCTGAACAAAAGCATCCATATTAATAGGCTTCTCATCACTGGCCAGTCGTAAGGTGGTGCCTTGAATACAGATGGAATAAAGAATTGTGTACTTTTATATAAGTATGTTGCTTTTGATTTTTATTATACTTCAATTACTTCATTTATTGTTATTTTAAGAGAATGTTTTAATTAATACTATTTCTTTACACGTTATTTTTGCACGTCACATCATGTGCGTTCAGGCAAACATGCCTGAACCTAATAATGTTTCTACCATCTTGCATGCATGTATTTTCTTGTATTTATGACACATGTTTATGCAAATAAATAGTATCTTATCTTTGTTTTTCGTTTATTGTAGATACTACTCGCTACCGTTAATTAACGAGACTAAAAAAAAACTAGCTATGAAACCAATACACAATTATGAAAAAACTATCAAGTGTACAGTAGGTACCCATGCGGTCAAAATGTTGCTGGTTTTTTTTTTTTCAAGCAAACTCTCTTTATTATGGCAGCTTCTAGGACAAAGATTTGGCGTGGTAAATCCTTCTTGAGTTCGGAAACTGTATTCATGAAAACATCGAATAAAATACGTACAATAGAATCCGGCAATGTTAAAGAAAAAAGTTTAAAACTTTAAATTGGTGGTCAAGCTGAAAAAAAGAAAATACAAACTGCTATACTTCCCTTTTTTAATTTAAATTAATGCCGTCTTGGAACAGGCCTGTTTCGTGGTGGTCATGGTACGTACTAAGGTAAAGTAATATTATTATATGCTTGAAATAAAACATTTCTGCAAAATGTCGCCTACCCGCGTAATCATTTACCATCCAACTAATATTTATATTAACTTATGAAACATATTAGAATAAGAAGGTACCTACAAGTATATAACCCGTTATCAAGCAGGTTAAAGGTTACTAACAAAACGACCTGTTTACACCAACCCATCAAATAGATAGCTATTATTTCCAGAAATACATAAAATAAGATAATTATTTTAATAGTTATTTTCTGTAGGTTTCCCGGATTTACTTGTAAATAATAGGTCTTTACCTATGAAATTGCCGTATTGCAGTACAGACTTTTTCAAACAAAAAAAAGTTTTGATTGGCTATGAGTTCTAAATTCAAATTAATTTTGTTTTAAAAATATGACATTCTATTTACAAAATCAGTCTTTTGTTTATTGATTAGCGTTGTATTTTCATTACATTTCAACATTTTTCCTCATAATGGATACTTTGAAATATCGTGTAATTATGGAATATGAGTTCCGTCGTGGCACCAACGCGGCACAAACGACCCGTAACATCAACGACGTTTACGGAGAGAACTGTGCAAACGAACGCACAACCCGTTATTGGTTTGCTCGGTTCCGTTCTGGGAATTTTGACTTGAAAAATGAACCTCGTGGTCGTCCGGAAACTTTGGTCAACAAAGATGAATTAAAGGTGATTGTTGAAGCTGATGAAACTCAATCTACAGCTGAGCTGGCAGCAGCTTTTGATGTTAGCATTAAAACAATATTGGTCCATTTGCGACAGATTGGCAAGATAAAAAAGCTTGATAGATGGGTGCCCCACGAACTTAACGATCGCCAGCGCAACGTACGCGTCGAGACTTGCCTTGCGCTGCTTAACAGGCACAGAAATGAAGGAATTTTGAACCGAATTGTTACGTGCGACGAAAAATGGATTCTTTTTGACAATCGAAAGCGCTCAGCAAGTTGGTTAGCTCCTGGTTCGGTACCAAAGCAATGTGCAAAACGAAAAATGACCCCTAGAAAGGTGATGGTCACAGTTTGGTGGTCTAGTGCTGGTGTGATTCATCATAGCTTTTTACAAAACGGCGAGAGCATTACTGCAGATGTGTACATTGAAGAACTGACCACAATGATGGCGAAACTCGCACGTCTGCAACCAGCTTTGGTCAATCGGTCGTCTCCACTGCTACTTCACGACAACGCGCGGCCCCATACTGCACAACAGACCGTCTCTAAGCTGCATGAGTTGGGTTTGGAAGCTCTCCCTCATCCGCCATACTCACCAGATCTTGCGCCTTCCGACTATTACTTTTTCCAAAATTTGGACAACTTTTTAGCGGGAAAAAAATTCAATTCCCGAGAGGCAGTACAAAACGCCTTTGAAGAGTTTGTTGTCTCCCGTCCAGCTGATTTTTTCAAGAAGGACATCCATAAACTGCCACAGCGTTGGCAAAGATGCATTGATTGCAGGGGTGATTACTTTGAATAAAAGAAATAAATAAGTTCGAAAAAAAAAATACTTTAAGTTTTTTCAAACAAAACGGCAATTTCATAGGTAAAGACCTAATATATAGGTTCCTTTTAATAAAATAACATCACACCTATTTTTACCCGAAGGTTTAAGCAGAAGTGGACATTTAGCCTACAGTCGTCAGTACAGTCTATTAATCTAGCATTATTCTTTGATTTTCCTTGTCACATTCCAGTACAACCGATAACAGTAGTGAATGTAGATATCGCACAGAATACTTATTTTCTTATTCTTTCAGTAATATCTTTAGAATGCTTAATTGTAAGCTGCTTGTTTTCTTCAAAACACGAATGTAGAAAAGCCACAGGCCTTGGCCTTGCTAAACTCGTGTTGATGTCAGAGCTGTATACATCGTATCAAATTGGCCATATCAATGGCTTATGGTTATAATAACCTCATATTCAGCGACAAGGTTTTTTGTGCGACTCTAAAAATGACTACCAAGAAACAAATGAATTACGAAGTAGTATTTTTTGTTTGTCACAAAATAGTGTTACCTAAGTCAAACGTAGTAGGTATTTCAACATAAACATACTCAGAATATTAAATTTATCCAATTTCGTAAAGTTTAAGCATTTTCCTGCAGGAAAAGTCATCTTATTTTTTTACCTTTGTCTTTAAAATTTAATTTGCATAGGTACCTATATCGAATCCTGACTGAGGTCGGGGTCGCAGTCAGATTGTTTAATTTTATTTTTCCTTCTACCCACATAAGTGTAACACATAAAGTGCTCGGTAAAATGCGAATTGACCTTTAAATAAGTTAATTGCATCCGCCGTGCCAACTTAGTCAGATGAAACTGATTCACGATAAAATATTCAATTAATTGGTATTATTATATCAATTACAAAATGTATCTTGGACAGCACTGACATCGGCATAGAAAACCTGGATATCTAATATTTAAAATTCTCGTGTCGCGTGTTTGTTACCAAACTCCTCCGAAAGGCTGAACCGATTTGTATGAAATTTTGTGTGCATATCGGGTAGGTCTGAGAATCGCCCAACAACTATTTTTCATACCCATAACCCATCAAAATTTCCACGCGAACAAAGTCGCGGACAGCAGCTAGTGATTAATATAAGTCCCTCTGCTCGTACCTACCCTCTCTGTGTGAGAAGAGGCTTTTGCCCAGCAGTGGGACAGTAATTGGCGGACATTATCAACACATAATTGTGTGATATGAGAGAGAAATGTTGCTCAGTTAATTAACCATGTTGTTATTCTTATCGAGGTTTATATAACTCTTACAGTCACTACTGTATTGTTACAGTTTTCTTAACTACTGATCGTAGATTAGTTTTCTTGTAAACAAATGAGCCCCAGTTAGCTCGTACTATTTTTCAAGTTAAGGGCAAAACTCTCCTGACAGATTTAGTTATGTTTGTAAATGTAACATGGTGTTAAAGTAAAATTATTTCTATTAACCATTAAATAGGTAAAAATATAATTGCTAGATAGAAAATAATTCCAAATTATCTAATTGAACGAACTTAAAAAATATTGCGACTTGGATTAATATTTGTAAAAAGCAGGTAGGTTAAGTTTAGTAAAAACTATCTGGTATTTTTGATAGATGATTTTTGTAAATAATACATTATTGTATTCTCTAAAAAATAATGTATGAATAAGGTAGGGTAGGGACCCTACGCATAAATTATTTTTTTTTTAAACTTGAAGGGTTGCGAACCGTCTAACAAAAAGTAAAAATTCGCAAATTACATTTAAACAAATCGCTTAGCAAAATAAAATCATACTTACATTCCCTGACATAGCTCTTGCTGTTGTAGTAGCAGACGACTTTGCTGGTCGCAGGGCCAACGGCGCCCGCAATAGCCAGGAAACCGGCTAAGACGATTAAAACATTCATGATTAAATAAATTACTATACTAAATGACTGATCACCACGGCGAGTATGTGGCGAATGAGCCTCGGTCAGCCTCGACTGTCGAGCTCCACCGCGCTTAAGAGATGTTGAAAGGTCAAAGATTAAGATGACCGCATCGGTCTTCGCCGAATTTATCTGTTGTTGTTTTTAACCTCTTTTGCTCGAGGAAAAGATAAACAAGCTGCCTACACATTTTTCTTTATAACTAAGGTATAATATACAAACTTGTAGGTACCTACACGTTGTTTTGTAATGTTTCCTTTTCAAAAATCATGCAATTGTTTTACTACAATCTTCTCATATAACATGTTGAAATCTCCATTGTAGCTCTTTCACTCTTCTCTTAGTTTAAATGTTTTAAATAACAACATCAAAAAAATTAATCAAAAAGATAAAATGTTTCGAGTGTTTTTAATTCGCCAGTAATATGACGGTCCAAAGCCTTTACTTCTTTTACGTAAAAGAAAAGATAAGAAGCGGTACTGTATTATTTTAGGAAACCTCTCATTGGTGCAGTTGTTCATAGGAGCCTGTGCTGAGCACGAGGCCCTGAACTCCTAGGTTTGTTTGCCAGGTCGGGTGAAACAGTAATCGTGTTTTTCCACCAACAAAATCTCAGTTGCAGCCCGGGGTAAGGATTTGTGCCCGGTTGATGGCAATAAAGACCTCCCCTATTGCTTAGGAAAGAATAGATACTATACAGTACTGTACAGATAACATTATACTACCTACATAAGACAACCTCGGCTTAACCTGTAATTAGACCTCTAATTCCCGATTACAGGTCTGGTGTTATGTGTATGTAATTTTATATAATTTATACTTACTTCAAAATAAACCGGTGTAGGTATAATACAGTCACATAATCTGTGACTGGCCAAGCTTGATGATGTCATCGTGCTAGAAAAAAAGGTTTCATACATAACGTAATATACATAATAGGCGGTACTCGTCAGATGCAAGTCTCAGCCCCAGGTACTACTGTTGTCAAACTGGTTGTTCCACATAATCCCAAAATCATGCTCTACAAGTTTTGTTTTTATATCTAAATCATACCAAGAACAACACGGGCATGGGTTAAGATTACTTCATTTTATTCAACTTGTTACCAAGCTACTAAAAACTTCTAAAAATAAATAATAGCTATAACGATTTGCTGACATTTGTTTTTTTTTTCAATTCTATTCGTACTTTACACCCAGATTCCTCAGAAAAATGTCAATTATTGATTTTTTAGGTTTACATTTGTGCCAATTTTTTATTTATATACATCAACAAGCCCGCGCCCTATTTATTGATAAAAGTTATATCGTTTGTTAGCGACAATAATGACATAACTCGAAAATTAAGAAATACAGGACAGCGTTTTTTTAAGTGTAAGACTAAAAAAAATTTCATTATACATAGGTACCTATTGATATATTTTTTTGTGTTTATACATTTTAATAAAAGATAAAAAGTTTATTTTACGTATTTCATAACTTAATTGATAACTTTCGTTCTTTTTATATTCAATTAGGTACGAACAAAACCTTAAAATCCAATTTTTTGAGTTATGTCATTCTTGTCGCAAGTCGTAAACGAGCGATATACTATAAACAAGACAAAGGTCAGTAGTGTCGATACGGCACGTAGTTACGAGCTTGTACTGCAACAGGGACTGTGGAAAATTTAGGCCTCAGGGAATTCCAATTTCCAGACCAATGTAGGTACTTTTTAATCATAAAGATTATCGCTCAACTTCGAAAACAATATAACTTTTTATCTTACTGCTACAATAAATGGGAAAGTTTGTGGGACTGGATGGATGGAATGTGTTCACGAAACTCTTCACGAAAAACTCTGAACGGATTGAGATATTTGGCACACAGATAGTTTAAAAACTGGCTGTTGTGGATACTTTTTATCCTGTTAGTACCTACGATCCCGAAGAACTCAAACTCAAAGTATTTATTACAATTAGACCACTTTTGAATGCCAAAAACAAAAATAAGCAACTCCCAATCGCAAGGCATAATAAAATAACGTATGAAAGTCCTACTGTTGTTCCCCAGTCTAAAGCGACACCTCGCGGGTGTGGGCCATAAGCCAGTTTAACATAAAATATCATAGGCTGTCCTTAAAGGGCTAGGGTACCTACCTACCTGGTACAACCTCATTTCGCCATAATATGTCTGAAAACAATTAGCAGGTATCTATCTCCATTCTACAAAGAGAATGTGTGAATGGTCTAGCAGTTACAACATTAAACATATTTTTCTGATTATGCGGTTAACTAGGATAAAATCATAGCATTTTGATATTTTTGCTGAATTTATTGGTTTGATTCTGGACTCCACTCGTTCTTATTAGCTAATACTGCTATGAGTATTACGGAAGTTTCAATTATTAACGTAATCTAGTTTATTTAAGTAGGTACCTTTGTTTGTATATGGGCCAACCTACGCATAGCTTAGAACATGCCTACGATGTTTTTCAACACCTAGCACGACTAGGATAAGTGGTGTTTACAATAGGTCTTACTCATGCTTCTGGATCGCTGTTGATCAAATTCTAGATATACATAAATCTTCATATATATATAAAACAAAGTCGTGTTAGTTACACCATTTATAACTCAGGAACGGCTGGACCAATTTTTATGATTTTTGTGTTTTAGTATAAATATTTCGATTTGTCTTCGTCCGGAATAGGATAATAAGTTTATGTAAAAATATTCATCGATAAAATAATTTGACGTTCTTTTGTTATTTAAATGAACGTGAATGATGTAGGTAGGTAGGGTAGGCTAGGTAGGATAGGGTAGGTAGGGTAGAGTAGGGAGGGTAGGGAGGGTAGGGTAGGCAGGCAGGTAGGGTAGGTAGGTAGGAAGAAGTGCATTGCACCGCATGCCGGGTACAGCTAGTACCTATTGTATAATTTAACAAGCCATGTGTGGCAGAAGTAAGTACCAAAGAACAGACAGGTAGGTGGACAGGCGGACAGGAGGAGCATTATAATTGGTTATTATTATTCCTAAAAGTATTTTTAATTGGGTTAACAGATTGGTGAAGGTCAATGTTAGGTGAGATCTCAGGATACAGGTTGCCAGAGCGCTGTTGAGGTGACCATTTTCGTTTACAAATGTGCGGCACTGAACGCGAACAAACTTTCGCACCGGCTGCGGCTGCGGCTTGTCGTTGAAAGATAGACGAGAAGTTCAGTACGGGCACTGTTGGAGTTCTGCACGAGATGCTTATGAACAAATGCGCTGCATACCTACATGTTCAGGTACATCATTAGAAATATACTTATTCCTCGAAAGGGTAGGCAGGGTATGAAAGACGACGGGCACGAAGCCTGATTGTTTCGGTAGGCTTTATTACCTATGTACTCTATTGTTCCTTAGCCAAAATTAAGTTTGTATTCACCATTATTATGTAGAACATACAGGGTGGAAGGAACACCGACGCTATTACGGTTAACACGTATTCGACTGATTCGACATTACAAATCTACTAAGAAATCAGTAGTTTTTTTTTTATAAAAACAAACTCTTTTAGCGACACCTATTATTCAGTGGCTGTACTAACGCCATCTTAAGCGAAAGCAGAAGCCTTTTGCGTTTGCTATTGAACAATAGATGGCGTTACTTACATGAATTTGATGCGCTGGTTCATTTATTTTTGCATTTTTGTTCTTATACAGAGAAAAGTGTCTGAAGTCATCACCGCTCCTGATATGATATTTTATTGAAAGTTTAGCCTTACCAACGGATCTTTTTGAGTTTCTAGCATAATTGCTAATTTAAAGACTTTTTACCAGAGCCACCCTGAATAGTCAGGGTAGCTCCTTTTTGGCAAACATGGCGGATCTGTCAAAGTCTAAACGAAAACAAACAAACAACAAAGACTGTATGTATGGTGTTATCGTAGTAAACAACTTGGGCAAGATAAAAAAATGCTCTGAATAATACCAAAAATGCTTTTTGAGAAGCCAATCAACAATTCGGACTGCTCTAATGGCTGGCGCTAGTTCACAAAATTGGTGTTCAAACGTTGTTTGGAGAATGTTAATTCAGTCAGAATATCGTGGTCGCCAACAAAGGCACTATACCTGTGTAGTTTGCAGGTAATACGAAGATGACAACGCGAGCAATGACTCTGAATTTGATGGAAGGTAAGAAATTTAAAGATAAAGCTGTCATAGATAAATCCACTTGCAGTGAAGGAAAGCCAGTAAAGACTACATTTTCACAAAGGAACCAGGTGTGAAAGTGTGCACAAGGTGGGTAACGCTTATGTACAGAAATTTGCGTTTCAGCACATTTTCACCACTTATTTTAATGGGCCCATGCAGCAAGCCTCAATTGGATTATCATTGAAATTTTTGATGATTGATGATTATAGATGGATGGCATTTCATTATTTCCTGAAGGCAAAAACCGAAGTGGATGGTGAGCATCATTACATACAGAGTTTCCTCCGTGACTTGGATAGCATGTTAAGCCGTTGGTCCCAGCTGTCATTTGTAGATCTTTGATAGTCATTACAAGTGGTCAGAAGCCGAAACTCTGACATCCAGTCTTACCAAGGGGCTTCGTATTACCCAGTTACTGCATTGTGGAGGTCAGATAGGCAGTCGCTTCATGTAAAATACTGGTACTCAGCTGCATCTGGTTAGACTGGAAGCCAAGACGCAAGAGAGCAGAAGCCTCTGCCCTTGGCTGCTTTACTTTCATCATTCTTCTCAAAGCCTATAAGAATTTACCTAGCCTATGAAAATCTAGTGGGGAACAACAGCATAGACGCAGCTACCAGTTCTCCTAAGTACCTGCCTGATATATTATAATCTATCTGTTTATATACTTATATAAAACACAAAAAAAAATCTTCCTATGTTCATTATAGTCTCTGAAATCAATTCATGAGAACGACAATAATGCAAAGATGGTTTTAGGTAGTTAGGAAAAAGTGGATTGCAACGCATGCCGGGTATAGCTAGTTATTAATAACAATAAATAAGATATGGCGGCGTTGGAAACAATTGTGTATGGAAAGGATTGATGAAGAGATGTTTAGCTTTAATGATGTGAAGTGGTCCAGAAAAGAAAGAGGTGTGACGAAATGGAGGAGGAGTGACAATTGTTTTGGCAGTCCAATGCATGGAAGCTGGTGGATAAACCTCGTAGTGGTACAGTGCAAGTGAGTGTATAAAAAGAAATACGTATACCAGTGATGATAAAGTGAGATACCGTTTGCAATTAGTTGCGAAGGGATTTTCTCAAAAAGCAGGTATAGATTTTAAATAAACTTTATCTCCAGTACTTAGGTATTCAATTTTAATAATGATAATAACACTGTGTGTAAAATATTATTTAGAGATTGATGTAATTTAACATCATTATTTGAAACTGTTTGTATTACCTGAGCATTATGTCTGTGAAAATATAAGAAAAAGGTTTTTAAATTTAAAATGGAAATAATCAATTTTTTATAGCATTATTAATTGATGACTCTTTCATATTTTCCAACTGATGTGAAATGTAATAATCTTTAAAGAACGAGTTAAGTTCAAAGTTCACACATCAATCAAGAATGTTCAAGCGCAAGATCAAGAATGTTTTATAAAAAGTTGAATATTGATACATGAAACTAGATAATAATAAAACTCGCGGTACTAAATATCTTTATCAACTGTTGATTGGTAGTTTGTTGTATTTATCAATACATACCCGTACCAATATATCCTTCTGTGTGTTATTTATGTCAATTTAATAATAACTAAAGTTAAGTATTTTGGAGACATTCTAGGAGAATTTTAAGATATTTTTATGTACTTAGTTTTTGGTTTAAAGTTTGTTATAGATACTTCAGATTTACTTGTTTATGTAGCTGCAGAATGGGCAACTACACCCAGCAGTTAGGAGATTGTGGGTATATATTTAAAATGTGTAGAAGTGTAATTTTACTCGAATGCAAAAACAATTAACAGTAGTTTCCAGCAGATGTGAGACAATTTATTTAATTTACCTTTTATTTGAGTTGTAGTGTTGGAATTTATTAAAGGTCCAAATTGATGTGTTTGTTTTTAGTTTATTTTGTTAAGTGTTAACTCTTGGTTTGTAAAGTGTATTTGAATCAAATATAATATAAAGTGTATGGGAAACTCTCAACCGTGTTTTCTTAACTTTAATGATTTCGATTTAGAGTTAACAAAATTACCTAGAATGAACCACCATCGTCATTCTCCTGCCCTTAGCCCAATTTATTAGGGGTCGGCACAGCATGTCTTCTTCCTTCTTATCTGTCTAATATGTACTCTTCATCTTAGTAGTCACCTTCTTACCGGTCATATCATCCTTCACACATTGCACGTTCTGTCGTTTAGTTTCCAAGGATGAATGTAGTACCTTCACAGATATTATTTTTGTACTCTTGGTACCTTTACTAACTAAAAGAAGCTAGCTACCTAGTATGAGGAACTCCTTGATTTGGTTGGAGTGTAGCCTTTAGGGGCGCTATGGCGCGAGGACTTAGAATTTATTTTTCTCAATTTTTTTGCACCTCATAGTATTCCACTAGAGCAACAGTTTCTTTCCAGAAAAGATTTTCATCAGAGCTACCATTTTGGAAATATAGAGCGTTTTGGAAAAACTAGAAAAAAATTAAAAAGCTCCAACTCGGAAACGGTGCGTCGTAGAGCCATGCTTCTCAAAGCCTAACTGGTTTATATGGATAAGGGTAATCAGATTCTGTAAAAAAGCGTCCGAAATCTGTCAGAAAAAACATCTTCAAAAATTTGGCTTTGCCTTAACGATATGCAAGCTGAAAGATCGACCGAAGAATATTTTTTCAATTTTGTTCTTTTTTCTTAATATTTCTCGGATTTTTTACATATTCTCATAGTTTTCTACTAGAGCAACAGTTTATTTCCCTAAAAGATTTGCATCTGAGCTTCCATTTTGGAAATAGAGATCGTTTTCTAAAAATTAAATAAAATTCGGAGGCCCATAATTCGGAAACAGTGCGTCTTGGGTCCATACTTCGCAGAACCTAAATTGTTTCTATGGTCAAGGTTAACCCGAAACTGCCATTTTTTTTTTCAAATTTCCGGGTATTTTTTTTGGAAAATCCACTATACTCCAATTTTTTTTTTTGTTTTCTTTGCTGCTCATAGTGCCCCTAAGCGTATACTCCAACTCCTACAAATCTGCCCCTAAGACGTCACTGACCCTCACTGTTATTGTAAATATTGTAATGCATCATTAAAACTCTTTTCCCTCCTTTTACAATTGAGTGCAGCATCCTCAAATCTGCCGCTAGCTTGTTTTTGGCTGTATTTAGATAATCCTGTCAGTTCTGTACAAAAAAGGTACCTACCGTACTTATTATAATTAGAAGAAAATAAAATGAGAGAAGCACCCTTTGAAAACAGCACACAATAGCTTGATTGTAACCAAGAATTAGGTACTAGGCTAACCTAGACTAGTACCTAATTCTTGTTAGGGGTACCTACCCCTAGCTTGAGAATATCATTGTTGAGGAAAATCAATCGGTAAACGGTATCCATGTGAAACACACAAGGAATTATCCCATATTAAAAGATTTTCAAAATATCATGGCATAGTAGGATATTATTGCATTTGTACCTAATTAATAACATACTACGCCATGGTAATTAAAACACGCGGTTTATTGATAAGAGAAAAGATTATATTTATTTCCAAGATCTACAATATTATTGGTACAGATACATTGACCATATTGTATACTTCGAAGGTCCTACACTATCACTAAAAAATTTCGAATTTGGCTTCCTTATAATCAGTCCACTTTTCTTCCTGCTTTATTTGTCAAAACTTTTCTTTCCGCTTGTCCGCTGTTGACCCTTCCGAGCTCCACCCTGTTCGCGCTCCCAGCACCATCGTGTCCACATATCTACCAGTCCATGGCTTCCTCCACTACAATATCCTCCAGGTTGTTCCAGACCCAAAGTATCTTTCCAAAAGACGTTCTTGTCAACTTTATCGAATATTGAGTATTGATATGACCACATAGATAATAAGATATGACAATAGATTAGGTGATTAAAAAGTAACTTTACCTTTAGGTACTATGTTACTATTTTGTTGGAATTATGAATGAAATTAGCCAGCCGTTCGGTGCTCGAGTTCGTCATTGACAGTCATCTCCCTAAGGGAACGCTCTACAGCATCTTCGACAATGTTCATCAAGTTCTGTACATGTATTTTACCCATTTCATCATTGGGTTCTTCCTCCTGTGTCCTCTTCTTGAGCAAAGCTTGCACCATCTCCTTGGTAACTCCTTGTTTGTTAGTAACACCAAACATCTTGTTGAAACGTTTATGGATCGATACAGGTATGTCTTCATCTAATACTTCATAGATGTATGCATCGATAAAGTCGAGGGATCCATCCACGTACTTGCTTGTTTTTGGATGCATTGAGATAATTTCCTCAGTTACTTTTCCATAACGGATCATGTTGTTGACCTTCGCATAGCGGAGTTTGATACCGGTCCATTCTTGTTTGCATGCTTTCTCTGAAATAGAAGAAAAAATAAAGGTTAATAAAGATACAAGTACATTATATTAGAACTTGTAGTCAAATAAAATCTCAATGTTTTTGTTAGGCAAACTTATTCGCACAGTCATTTTACTAAACTGTTGTATACGCAGCCCGGCAGTACGCAGTACGCACCTAATGAAACCTTAGGCTTCAAAAATTCAAAACAACACAATGTAATATGAAAAAGTTGGCTACCTACTAATAAACAATAACAAAATAGATAAATACTTACGCGGCATGCGAATGTCTCGAGCGATCCTGTCCCAGGCGGTGGTCACCGCCGCCTTGTACTGAGTCGGGGTCATCATGATGTCCCTGATGTACGTGATGGGATGACGCTGCACCATCTTCATCACGTCCTGCTGGAAGGGTGACCAGTAATTTTCCTCTGGACCAATCTTCTTCGACATTTTTGAGTTATTTTTTTCACTTTAGTCGCGAAAATCGGGTTACGTCTTACTTCGGAGAGCAAAACGTGAGAAGTGAAGCTTCCAAAGCGATCAATATTTGAAAAGCTGCGTAGCTTCGGGCGCGGTGAGCGGCGCGCGCAATCCCTCATCCCTTCTACGCGCCCTCAGAGGGTGCATAGAGTAGGGTTGTATGTGTAGAGTCCGGTGTTAGGACACTTAGTGGCGAGCGGGCGCGGATCTTCACGGAGCGTGATTTAAGAAGACATTAGCTACCTTCTATAATTTTTCGGATTCTTAGACGGACAAATTTCAATTTGATGCCACTAGCTTTAACAGAGAAAGATGGACAAAACGTGATCTTAATAGAAAATTATGGACCTAGTTTTTGTCTTTTGAGATGCGTACCCCTAGATACAAATACAACGTAGGGCAAAACCGGAATAGATGCCGCAGTTGGATATGTGCCCCATATTCTAAAAACTTAATTTCGCGAAATTGCAACACAGAATTAATAGTCCAAAAATAGAGCGATTTTTATTTTGGTATAATTCTAATTGCGTTCTACACTAGATTTCTACTGATGGTTTGTAATGTTCTTCGGAGCTCTATACCGCCATAGTGTTGAAAATCTATTTGAAGTATTATGTTGTTTATTGAATGTGTGTTTTAATTTTTTTCTACTAATGATCAGAGGTGAACTATGCCACGAATATATAAAAGAAAGGAAGGAGTACGACCTCGAGTAGTTTCTTGGACTACAGAGGCCTTACAAGACGCTTTTAAGGAAAAGGACAAGAAAATCATGATGCCTCTACATGGCATCTATGGTGTTGCAAAAACTTAATTTATGCAGAATCAGTTAATGTTAGATCAACAAAAACGAGTCGCATTGCTAGTACAAAGATCAACCTAATAACATTCACGGAAATTCTTCCTGAAAATCTTACAGTTTGAAAATTAGGAAACCATTTCAAAAAGTGGGCCAACTAACCAGGTCGAGTAGGTAACTAACTAGGATATTTCCACGTTTGAGCGACCCGCTTCCGCCGCTCAATTGAGACAGCTTTAGAGCCAGGAGATAGATTGTTACCTGTCGGAGTCGATTTTAGTCATTAGCACGGACTAATAATCGAAAGCGCGCCAAAGGTCAAGCGACCTACTTACCAGTCTACCCACACCTAAGCGCGCTTACTACAGAGTCGTGATGTTTCTGGCTCGCGGCGAGTAAGACAGTCTGTGTCTGACCGCTGCGGAGTCAAGACGTCCCAAAACTGTAACCCGATTCATGGTGCCTAGTGTTATTGTCTTGGATTGTAATTTCAAGTAATTTGTTAATTCGATAAAAGCAGTGTACCGTGTGTAGTGTGTTTTCATTGCACGAAACCCATGTTCTGCCCACATGATGACCGTGTCTATCGGAATGAAATCATCTAACTGCGACATACCTTTATTTATAAGTGCCAATTTACTATTACCTATGCACATATCTGTTTCACGACACACACGGCTACATGGAATGCCACCTCCCTCATGTTACCACCCTTTCATGTTTGTTTTGGTCACAAAATTACTGTTAAATAGTTATGTTTCATGAAAATCTGTTTACTTAACCGTTTGAAGATCATCAATTCGTCACCTCTTTTCTAGTAGAGATATTTACAACTTCCACAGGACTGGTCGATAAGAAGTTTGAAATCCTGTCACTCGTCAATGATAGTTCAAAAGTATACCGTGACCAAATACGCAGGCATCCCGCCAGAAGAACTCCTCAACGTTACGGCATCTACCTCGTGTTTGCGCTCCTACGATGTGTCTTGACGAGCACATGCTGATACAAGCTTGGCCGGTTTGGGTCTGAATAAAAGCTAATGTGTGTATTTACGGAATCCCAAATAATCTCAAACTACTACGCACTATATTTCATTGGTAAAACCTAATCACTATCTAATAGAAACCCATTGGGTAAACGATGGGGCCCTATTATTGGAATTTCTTATCTAAAAACCTATCAATCAGATTGGCTTAAAATTTGGGTTGATGTATTTATTGTTTATACACTAGCAGAGCAAGTCAGCAGTGTTGACCCATTCTGTATACCAGGTGGTAAATAATGAACCACCCCCTAAACAACAATGGTTCTTTTTAGGGGTTTTAGGTTAGTAATTAGAGAACACATTTAACCATGAAATGAATATATATATATATATTGAAGCAACTAAGCAAAATAAAACGATGGCCTAAGTAAAAAAAAATTGTTATGTCTGATTACTGATCTTTGCCGAAGTTGTAAGCATTTTTGAAGTTTTAATTATCAACGAAGGTCTGCTACGGTATTAACTATGATAATAATTATTATTATTGCAGTACAGTTGCGCCGTAAAATGTTTTTAAATTGGCTTTAAATGATTTAATCCGGGATTTTCCATACAAAAAGTAAAAATCGAATTATCTTAAACTATTTAATTTCGTTAGAGCATTTAGTGGCTTAATTTGTTTTTTTTTTCAAAATCAAGACAAAAATTAAAATGTTTTTTAAAAGTATTATCTTGATTTTCGGGACGGGAACTTATAAAACGTCGACAAAAAGGTGCTCGGTCAGGTTGGTTCAGGTTGGTCGTTTCCTATAGAGAAGAACCGGCAAGAACTACCTTTCTTGCCGGTTTAAATCATTTGGTTCTACAATATTTCTGGGACATCGTAGGTCCGACAATAAGTGGTTGATTTCTACAAAACGTAGAACGAGATAAAAACTTACCTAATTACTTAACTTACTTAATTTACAAACAATCGGCAAATAAGAAAAAAAAGAGTGATGTATTTTAACCCTACTATGACGTCCTGCGAGGAATACGGCGAGTTACCAATAACCTTGTATAAAAAAACGAAAAGGTACACACGTACAATTTAAGACATTATTTGAAAGACGCACGATGATGAAGTATTAAATAATGCGTGTATAATACTGAAACATTTTAAAACTATTAATGGTTATTGATGCTATCTCCCCATATACTTTATTTCTCTATCCGGTCAGAATGACAGAAAGCACAAATTATTTATTTGGCACAGATTTACAGCAGATTAAGCTCTAATTAATTTTATTATTCGTGAAACTGAATTTATTCTAGAAGAGATTTTCCCCTACTGGGGTAAAGCTCACCCACAAACAGGCACATTGTGGGGTAAAATCTTAATATATGTATAGCCTTCTCTTTTAGAAGTCTGTTAAAAATCACATGTATACCATGATCATACACAATAATCTCCGGAACCATCCAACCGGTTTCAATGAAATTTTATGAATTTGTATGGTTGGTCCAGCTTGAAATAAAGGATAATTTTGGAACCGGTAGGTTTACTATTGTCGCATATAAATCTGGATATATTAGTCTATCTTCATTCATTGCACCCGTTTGAAGCAGGCGTGGGCTGCTAGTAGGATATAAAACAAAAAATAACAAAACCGTAGGGTTGCTATTATTTAATTCAACAGCTAATAATTTTCTAATTTACATTTATTTTTATCTAATTTACATGATTCTGCCTTGGTCAGAATAGCTATAAATAATTACAAAACGAGCATTTTGTTAAAGTCATAAAAATATAAAAAGCGTGAGACGAATTTGGCACTCAGTTGTGAAACATAAAAAAATACAATAAATCGTCAATATCTATTGATTAAAAAAAATACATCACATCAATAAATGTTGGTTTAATCCTACTTTTATGCCTTGGGTGGGACTTGTGCTTGCGGCGGAACTTGGTTTTGAGTCTGTGATGCCTGTGCTGCAGCCTGAGGAGCTTGTCCTTGGACCGGCTGAGCCTGTCCTTGGGCAGGTTGAGCCTGACCTTGAGTAGGTTGCGCTTGCTGCACCGGAGGAACTTGACCCTGATTTACATTAGCCTGTGGAGGTGCTTGCCCTTGTGGTTGCTCTCGGGGTCGAAGTTGGGCCTGGGCTGGAGGCTGCTGACCTTGAGTAGGTTGTTGGTATTGACCTTGTGGAGGTTGTTGCTGTTGAACTTGTGGAGGTTGTTGCTGTTGACCTTGAGGCGGCTGTTGCTGTTGACCTTGAGGCGGCTGTTGATATTGCCCTTGAGGTGGCTGTTGGTATTGCCCTTGAGGCGGCTGTTGGTATTGACCTTGAGGAGGTTGTTGGTATTGACCTTGAGGTGGTTGCTGATATTGACCTTGAGGCGGCTGCTGATATTGACCTTGGGGTGGTTGTTGGAATTGCCCTTGCCCTTGCTGGTATTGTTGTTGAGGCTGCTGGTAATGTGGCACCTGGCCCGGAGGCATTTGCGCTTGTGGGACCTGACCAGGTGGGTATTGCTGGTATTGTTGTTGGCCTTGGTACGGCTGTTGTTGCTGGTGATGCATTTGTTGTTGGTAAGCTTGCTGTTGTTCGTAAGCACGGAACTGTTGTATCGCTTGGTGAATTTGATGCTGTGCACCAGGGATGGGCTGGCCATGAGCATCAACCTGCAGGAGAAGGCAATAATTAAAAGTATATTCATTTTTTTAACAGAAAGGGTAGCCTTTTCCTCTTACATATAAATCTTTTATTCAGCCTAAATAATAGAAAACGAACTCTAATCTGAACACTATAATTAAGTTTGAACCTCTTAGGTTTTCACTTTTGTCCTTGTTCTCGATTGACTGTTACAACACACTGAATATTAATTTGTTTAATGTCTAGTACTTAACTAACTTAAACAATTTAATAACTCCGAAATACTTGTACCACAATATCTCGACCCTATTTAATATTTACATCTTGAACGGCTTTGTTTAGTTTTTTCTAGTAGTTTCGAAATCGTTTCGTGTATAGTTGTTCCATCAGCAATAATGTTTGTATCCGTTTTTGCTCGGTTGGTGATTCGCCACTACATACATTTGCTTACTGCTCGTAAGTCGGGGCTGCCATCACTGAGCCACTGCTGTTCTCTCACACAACCATGCTGCATTTTCATTCATTTTTGTTACCATCTTTATAGCTGATAGAAGTCACAAAAGCCCAATTTACATTGGTCGAGGTCAGTGGCGAGCAGCGACTACAGTACAGTGGCG
Organism: Cerastis rubricosa; assembly: GCA_949152445.1. Classification (NCBI taxonomy): domain Eukaryota; kingdom Metazoa; phylum Arthropoda; class Insecta; order Lepidoptera; family Noctuidae; genus Cerastis; species Cerastis rubricosa. The sequence goes on along the minus strand of OX424523.1, from coordinate 16,102,438 downwards.
AGCAGCGACTACAGTACAGTGGCGAGCAGCGACTACAGTACAGTGGCGAATACCTAAACAGTGAATGTTTACTTGCTACTTTCCGATCGCTTGACCCCACTGTCCTTAATTACTTCACTCAAATGACTAATGTAAATGAGGCTTTAGTCTAGCCCTCTGGAAGAGTTACCGGAGACGAGGCAAAGGCACCGTTAAGTGGATTTTGCCTCAAGTAAGGAGGGCCTGTATGGTGTCGGACGTAGAGAATAGCACCATCCCATATCTTCCCGTAGGTGTCATAAGAGGCGACTAAGGGATTTGCCAGAGAATGGGCTGCAGCGTTCTCTGTGCTTTTGTAACAACCGTACTGCGATCACCAACCCTCCTGCCAAGCGTGACGATTATGGCAAAATCCTCCAAAATGTCATTGGGCGACACTTGGAGGAGGCCTATGTCCAGCAGTGGACGTCTTTTGGGCTGAAATGATAAATGATGATGAAGGAGGGCCTATACCCACCAATGGGTTAAAAAGCGTGGTGAATGCTGATGATAATTAAACGATGAGAATATACGTACCAAGCCACGCTGCTGAAGATATTTCATTTCCTCAAGCCTCCTTCTCTCGTATTCGTCATATTCAGTTTGAGTATAAATCTGATTTTCTTCAAGCGTCTTCCATCCTGAAAAAGTATGATAACATTGTATTACATACACAATATTACTGCATGGCGAAAATTGGAACTACGTCATGTTGATTTTTTCAACACAATTTCATGAACAATTTTCACAAATGCCAACAACACCCCCAGTCAATGTCATTCAACTGCCATTATACATATAGGTCCTCTTAAATAAAACTGTAGTTTGAAGCTATATAATTACGAACTATTGTGCTATATATAACCTAACTTTGGTTGGAAACTAAAGGAGAAGAAACAGACTCATTAGGTCGTTGTGTGAAGTGATCTTTATTGTGTCTATGATAGCAACAAATAATTTAAATTTAACTAAAGAATTTAGAGGTAGGTTTGTACAAGCAAAAATAGTTCTTAAATGAATACAAACTCACCTTCATCTTGGTTAAACTCTGCCTTTTGAGTCTCCGTCATGAATTCGTTGAAATCGATCAAACCATCGCGGTTCTTGTCGTTTTCCTTGAAAACGTGTTCACGCATCCTTTCCATCTCCTCAGCCCTCTCATGCAAGTCCTTGTTGGGACCACCTGGCCCATACAATTTGTCCAACTCCTTGATGAACAAAGCCTTTACTTCATCCGCGTCCCAAACGCCGTTGCCATCCACATCTGTTAAAAACGACAGATTATATTTACTAGTTAATAAAATAAATGTAATCTTCAAACGATCTTAGATTATAAGATAGTGAAGTTACTTGGTTTCATTATTAGATAATACAATCTGATTGAAATTGAAAGTGAATTAATTTGATTTACATGAACAATTTAATTGAATATTCTGTATTATACAAGACATGCAATACAATGAACTTCTTTTAATGCTGACTACACGGTTACAATTTTATGATGGGCACTTTATTTTAACAGTCTGGACGATTAAGGATAATAAGAAACATACTAAAATTTTCTACAAATTAAACGACACCGTTTAAATAAGACATATTTACTATATTAGTGTGTAAGATTGTGTAAATAATAGTTTATAAACTGTTTTTTAATACATTCCAAGTGAGTATACAAGCACTATCTAAATGCAAAACAGTGCTATTAAGATAGGCAACATACACACAATCGCGAAAATGGGAATAATAGCAACAAATTCTAGGGAATACTTAACTGCATTAGGTACTTATAAAACCATGCACTATTACATACCGTGTCAACTAACATAACGAAAACACATTAATTGATTATGACTACAGACTTGAATGATTAATCAAACAACAATGTGTATTGATTTATTAAAACAAAAGCAATAACACATGCCAACAAAAAGACAAAACAATAATGTTAGACAAAAGTACATGCGGTTTTGTAAAATCCAAATTAGCGTGCGTAAAACGTTCGTGAACTCGTTCTTTCATTGTGTTTACGAGTTACCTACCTATAAAACCTACTTACTAATTTTTGTTCTAAGTTATACTTGACTTGCACGCTATGGATCTTACCATGCATCATGAAAAACACCTTTGGGTTGAAATCTTTTGTATCCATTTTGTCGGCGTTTTTCCATATCTCTAACAACTGATCCTTTGTCGCGGGGTGGTGAAGCTGTTACAAATAATTGGCGATTAATAAGTAATGTTGTAGTACAGCACTCACCATGCATCATGAAGAATGCTTTGGGTTCAAATTGTTGTTGTTCCATATGATCCTGTTTCTCCCATACTTCTTCCAGTTGTTGTTTAGAACCGGGATGATGAAGCTGTGTTTTATCAAGGGCATTTTTAAATTTAATTTTGAGATTGAAACAACGGTGATGCAAGAAATAATTGAACGTTGAAAACCATATCAAAACTGCACGTGAAGGATTTAGAGGCCTTATCGCATTGCTAGTCATAATAACGGCCGTGTTTTGAATTAATTTCGTAAACATCTGACGTTAAGGGGAATTCACATTATTAATTTACATTTCATTTTCCTCATCGACACGTCATCAGCAACAGTTATCATCAACGTGGAAGCGGTAATAAATTCTGCTGACGGAAGCGGTACTTACTGGTTTGTGGTGCTTGATAGCCTCTTCCTCCTGTTTATGTTTCTCAATGTATTCCTTCTTCTGCTCTTCTTCCATGCCTTCTACCTTCTGATGTTCTTCAAATTTCTTTTGCATTTCATATTCCTGAAAATCGATTTATAATAAAAAGCCTCTAAAATGTTAGGTTTTGTAATAAGAAACGCAAAAAGTTTCAAACTGGTTGGCACTAAAATAATGCTATACAATAGTCTTGTACGGAGCGTCTTGGAGTATTGCAGTGTTGTATGGAGGCCACACTACGCCACGCATAAATTACTTTTAGAAAGGGTACAAAAGCGGTTTCTTTGGCATCTTGCTTTTTCGAAAGGGAAAAGCAAACTGCTGCCCTCCTACAGCACTCGTTTGAAATACTTCAAGATGACCTCGTTGTCAACTCGAAGAGATATCATAGATGCTTCTTTTCTCTATAAACTGCTCAGAAATAGAATCGACTGCCCTAATCTACTAAGTCTTTTAAAGTTTCGTGCCCCATCCCGATATCCGCGAAACCCTATCACTCCGTTACACCCACCCTTACGCAGAACGGTTCTGGGTGCAAACTCTCCGATCCCACGCTTTTGTAAAATCCTTAACAGTTGCAGTGATTTAATAGATATAAATCACGACAAGTTGAGCAAATTTCACAAAATAATTAGAGAGCACTACTCTCAATGAATATTAATAAATGTGTAAGAATCGATTTGAATTGAGATATTTTGTCATCCAATCCTAGTTAATTAATTCAAGTAACTATAATTCAATGTATTAATGATGAGCTGTGATATATTTAATTTATTAATGTTGTGTGTTTAATTTAATTTATTAATGTTGTGTGTTTAATTTAATTTATTAATGTTTTGTGTCAATTATTTTATTTTATTTCAATGCTTTTAATTGTATATGTTGTGTGTGTTTTTTTTTAATTTTAATATCTGTTGTTTCTTATGTTAATTTAACGTTTATAGTAAATGATACTTTCTTTTAAATTTTATAAAAAAAATGTATTTAATACTAAACCAAAATTATTAACACTACTTTTAAGCTGCTGTATTCTTACCGTCAATTGTTGTTGTCAACCTAATGTGCGAATTTTTTGTTAAAACAAATTTAACTGTTGTGATAACAATGTGTTTAACCTATAATTGTGCATGTGGTGTTAGCCTATAATTAATTGTTACACTTATAAATGCAAGTAAAATGAAATCATTAATGTACTGTGTAAACAATTGTTGGCTAACCAAATAAATAAATAAATAAATAATGTAACTAAAAAAAAGTAATAAGGAAATACATTAAATGTGATCATAAAATATTTGAAACAATATACATTATACCAGTTATACTTAGAAAAGGAGTCAAGGTGAAGTGAGGCTGTATTATGCAGCGACTGTATTGTATTGGTATAAAGTATCTATTGTACATGCGAGGACAGACACGTCCCAGTAATGTGTTAGGAGGACATTCATACAATGTGGCATTAGCCTTACTAACACGTCAGCTATAGTCAGGTAGATGAGGCCATTCATCATCTCACAACTATCAAAGAAATAGCAACAATTACCTTAAATTCTTCTTTCCTTTTTTTATCAGCAGCCTCTAAGTCGGCGGTCGTCTTCTTGATAAGTTTCTTTAAATCTTCAATCTCGAATGTGTGAGGGTTGTTATGATCTAAATGTTCATTTGTTGCGTCCTTGCTGTCGTCATGCTGTTCTAAGTTATTTGTCAACTCAAATTGCTGTTAGTAAAAAGAAGAATTTCAGGATAAATAAACAACATTTTCATAGAAAAATCGCATTTTGCACTATAGTTATTAAGAAATAAAGATCACTAATTACCTTAGTTGCCAAATGACGAAGTCTGTCTAACTCACGACGTTTAATTTCATCCAATTTCGTCCTAACATTATGGTTGACAAAGTCCAATTGTTCAGCAATTTTTCCAGACTGAAATGTAATAATTATAAACAATTACCAATGTTCTTTACAAAAACAAAAAAAAAACATACGGTTTAACATTGTGAATAATTACGTGAAACTGGCTATCAATAAGGTAAAACACTTGAAAATTTTAATAGTGCAAGGGTTGCTATGGTTACTGGTAGGCAAACCAATTGGCTCCTATGCATTATTTAGAGCTTTAATGGCTTTCAAGTTGTTACAGTCTAAGGACGGTCCTTATGAATAATGGTCCGTCAATTTTCTTGTCAGGCGACATGACCCAAATTCTATTCCATTTCTGAATTGATTCAGTGGCTACTCGGACATGGTGGAACAGGCCCTTAGACTAAAAAGTTCAAACGGATGATTATCTAAACAAGGGCTAGTGGCTACAAAGACATAGTCAGTTTATCCATCCATATAATGCATCATTGTTCTCTTTTAAGACTGCTAAAATTGTGGCAGAAGTTGTTGATGAGAATGCAAGCTGAGACAGGTGTTTGGAATCATTATTATAGACATCTGTATACTAGCTAGCTAGCTGCTCTATAGTGACTATGATAGAGCATGTTTTTTGTTTTGCACACAAAATCCAAAAAATAAGATTTAGTAATTAAGATTAAGTTGTACTACAGAGACTGTTAAAAACGATTGACTTCTAAACAAGCAAGAAGCCTGTGTCTTAGAATCCATTTGTCCCCCAAAGTGCGGTGACATCCAACATTATAATGCTTGTGTGAACATATTGCTAATCGCTTCTATTTTCTAATATTAATTACGAACTCGATAGTCAATGTTAAACTACAATTTATCATTGAACACTGCCCAGTGATCTTTATGCAGCCATCCTCATCTGCCTAGCCTTTTCCCAACTATGTTGAGGTCGGCTTCCAGTCTAACCGGATGCAGCTGAAAACTATTATTTTACATAGAGCGACTGCCTATCTGACCTCCACAGCCAAGTTAGTACTGGGTAATACAATACCCCTTATGGCCTTATCATACTTGCGGATTGCGAACGTCCTCAAAGCGGAGCGGGCGCGCAACGAATACGTTACGGGCTCACAACGAACACGCCGCGAATGCGCAGCGAATTCTTTGCGGACGCGCAACAAGACCGCCGCGAACAGCAGAGTGGACGCCATTTTGTACTGTCTCGTACAAACGCCACACGGTCTGATGTGAGGCGGGGCCCGTCCGCCCCGCCTCACATCAGACCGTAACGAAACACGAATGTGAGAGGACGTATGTATCATCATGGCATTGGGAGATTAAAATTACGAGCCTTTCTTCAGCACGCGTAGCATGACCGCCATAGAAACGGGCTATATCGACGGAAGAATAGACAAACTGACACATTGTCATTGTCTATCTCTCATTATGTCGATTCTTCCGTAGACAAAACTTGTTTCTACAGCGGTCATGCTACGCGTGCTGGTGACACTGATAATCTCAAATGTGTGTCTTCATGACTTATGTCAGTTAGTATCAGATGCAACAACTCATAAAATGTAGGTCTTGACATTCGCAGGTAGGAACGAAATTGTTTTGGTTTATTTTTTATTCGTTTGTAAAAAAAAGACACATAGTAGTCGCTCTCTTCCATTCGATTAACTGACAATGGATGTTCCCAAATTCGTCGATGCTTTCGTTTTCGTCTCCGGCGTCTTCGAAGTAATAAAGCCAACAGCAGTGTTTCCTCGTCGGAATCCATTTTGTTACCGAGTGTATTGTATGTCGATATTTTGCTACAAACACGCGAAAACGAAAACGAAAACGTAACGTATTTGGCACGCGTCCGCGACGTCCTCGCTGCGCAGCCGCGGCGTGTTCGCGACGCATTCGCTGCGCGTCCACCCCGCACCGCAGCCGCTCTCAAACCGCTAGTATTATAAGGCCCTTAATAGTGATATCTATGCAGTCAACGTAGACTGGAACGTGTACTGTATCAAAGGTCATCTCTACTAGATGTACAAAAAACGAACTGTGACCTGAGCTACAGAGTATAACATAATTTATAACGAAACTAAGCCGAGAACATACGTATGCATAGTCTAATTGAATGCAGCGGCGTAGATGTACGTGAGATGCAACGGAAATTATACTAAGTCTACGATTGCACAAGATTGCAGCATTCCATCAGTTTATATTGGATAAATGGCTTTCAAATGCAATAACAGACATACAGATGAAAAAATAGCAGCTCACCCTAACATCCTCTTCATCAGCTTTTTCCAAGCGTTCTCTAAAGTCAGGATCACTTTCCAAGGCTTGAACCACCTCCTTCAGGTATCTGTGGTATTCCATGTATTCCTCCTGTGGACAAAATACATCTTAAGATATAAAAATTACGTGTTTCTATGTTAGAACGCATTCGGAGATTAGCATGTAGAAACCACACAACCGATTTCCATGAAATTTTGTGTATGGGTTGGAATTCCAGCTTGAAAGATAGGATAGTTTCGGCCCCGATAGGGGGTGCTGTTGTTAGTAAGTTACATTTTACATCAGTGCGAAGCCAGGGCGGGTCGCTAGCAAAATTCATAACTATGTTATTGCAGTTTTCCAGTTCATACTTGCATGTAGAAAATATTTATGTCATTACAAAAGCCAAACAGAACCTGAAGACCTTGTTTTCTATTTGCACAGCTGTTTTTATCTACAACGGACAGGATTCAGTATTCAGGATTCAGGTATAAAATTAACACTTAGGAAGTCTCCATAAAATAAATGGTTCAATAACTGGATTCTTGTTTAGTTAGTAAACATTAGCAGTACTGCAGACAGAGGCTAGGCGAACAATATGAACAATAAGAAAGCAACAAGATGACAAAGCTTTTAAGTATTTTTATTTATCTTTTCATATTAACATATCTGAAATATCTATACCTACACCTAGGATAACATAATATAACATGACCCCTGTGTTGCTGAAAGGTCAAGCAGAGGTGTACCTAGAGTCCAGCCAGATCTCATCTCGCTAAACTATGCACTTATTCTTCTTTCGAAAGAAAGACCATGTAATAGGTGACACAGATGCGGACTCTGGGTTGCTACTTATAAATTCCAGATGGAAAATCCAACAACAGCATGCCTAACCTGGGAATCTAACCAGTACTCATGCTCAGCAGAAGACGGCCTCAAGTCTGCTATTTTTATAAACATCGTCATTAACACAATCCCATTGTCATTTTGCTGAAAGTTCGTAATCTGCTAAATTCATAATGGTCTGTCAAATTCTATGCCATTTCTTTCAATGAAGTGTCAGTGGTTGACTATTATGACGCAATTATATTAGAAGATTACCAAACTTGTCAAAATCAACAATTATGAAATCAATGTTAGGCCATTCTGACACTGTTGTAATAGCAGACATGAGGCCCAGGTGAGTTACTATCAACTATCAAGTGGCAGACATATTTTTTTTGCCTTGACTGTTGAATATCTGTACCATATTTTTAAACATGCTTATATTATTTTTTTCGCAAGTGCATTTGTTAATTCATACAGTATGGCTTAAACTATGCTGAGGCAAAACACTCTTCCACTATTATCTTTGCAAAGTTACTCGTAAAAGCCAGCCAAAAGCTGGCTCGTAAGCCAGTAAAAGTGGCACAGCATACAAAAGTTTCTATTCAAGTTGAACTGGATATTTGCACGAGTACAATGTGTAAGACATGTGTGTGTGTTGGCAGTTAACCCTAATAAATGTCAGGTGACCATCATTGAGAGTTCACGCAGTAAGAGTAACTTGGATGGTACAACCTTGCCACCAGTTCTTTTCGACAGTACAGTCGTTCATTTTAACACTGAAATAAAGGATCTAGGCTTGCATATTGATAGCACTATGAAATGGCATACTCAATTCGCTTGTGTCAGCCAGAAGGTCACTGGTATATTGCGGGCTCTGCTCTGTTTGAGAAACTTTTTACTGACGGTAAAAAGTCTATGTTTAATATGAAAACAATTATATATGATGATGTGTGCTACATTGACCTGAATGCGGATTTCCTCGACAAATTTGACCACTTCCCCTAGTTACCTTGCTCCCCACTTTCAGTACATTTGTGCCAACCCTAATAGTCTGCAGTCATCGTAAAACCATGTCTCGTATCTTCAATCCCTCTCTCCGGTCTATCTCTCTGTGGAATGCGCTTCCCCAGGAAATAAGTATCGCAACCAATGATTTATCTTTTAAAATTAAAGTTCGCGAGTGCATTTGGCATATCCTAACAGTATTGTCACAATGTTCTATAAATATTACTAGCTATTGCCCGCGACTTCGTTCGCGTGGAAATGTTCATGGGTTTTAGGGGTATGAAAAATTGAAATTTCATACAAATCGGTTCAGCCGTTTCGGAGGAGTTTGGTAACAAACACCGCGACACGAGAATTTTATAATGATATATAGATCTAAACATCCAGGGCGTCACCCAAACGCATTAAAAAAAAAACCATTCAAATCGGTCCAGCCATTTAGGAGTTCAGTGACATACACACATACAGTAGAATTATATATTCAAAGATTTTAGTATATTGTGTATTTGTTTTATGTTTATTTACATATATATAGTATTTGTATATCCTTGTAGTACATCTTAGTATTAAATTAAAATTATTTCCAGATGACAATGACAATGAATAAATATGACCCTACATGGAAGCAAACAATACATTGCATTGTTCAATTTGTCATCACAATAATGCTGCATACTTCCTATACATGTGTATCGTTGACACATGATTGTTTACAGCATGCTTGTTTAGTACATATTATGACATAGATGGCGCAGGAGAGAGAAGAATGGAAAGTGTTGGAGGAGGCCTTTGCCAAAGGGCACACAGAATAAAAACAAACTTATACATATGTATATAAAAACAAAAAAAATAATATTATGTAACTTGTGTCTGATAAGAGGCTATAAATAAATAAATAATTAATAAATAAATAAATGACATAGATATAGATAGACATTTGTATCAATACCCCATTTTTTGAAAATCTTATGCCGAGTGATTATTGGTTATTTCAATCACCAAATCACAGTATCATAGTGTGTTGTGTTTTATATTGTCAGTCTTTAAGAAACATGGTACATCACTTATGAGGCTGTGTAAAAAAGCCAGGTTACCTAGCCTCTCAGTGCTGCCCCATATTATCTATACTAATATTATAAAGCTGAAGAGTTTGTTTGTCTTGAATGCGCAAATCTCAGGAACTACTGATACAATTTAAAAAATTATTTCAGTGTTAGATAGCCCATTTATCGAGGAAGGCTATAGGCTATAAATCATCACGCTACGACAAATAGGAGCAGTGTAGCAATGAAAAATGTTGCGAAAAACGGGGAAAATGTGATGCAGACGAAGTTGTGCGGGACAGCTAGTTAAGCATATACTTGAATAAAAGGAAGATATATTCCAAACATAAATGCAGCAGAAGCAGCAGAGTATGAACAACAAGCAATACTTGAACAACAAGTTACCTATATGATACATAGGTATATGACTTGCAACAGGTGCATTTATTTACATCAAGGACACAGCAGAGCTTATAGCTTTTTTATGTAGGTCAACTGGTTCTATTTTTATACACAAACTTTTCTGTAAGGCTTATTCTATAGCTTGTCTGTATGTAAAATAAAGACAGCTGATTGGTGGATACTTGCATGAAAGGAACAAAGGTACTTACCAAGTCATCCTTGACTTCACTGTCCTGTTCATTGGACTTATTTGGAGTCACAGGCGGTGCATATGAGCAGTGAAGTATCACCAGCAGAAATAAAAAATGTGTAAACAACTTCATTGTACCTAAAACAAAATCATTATCATGATAATTAATCTGCAAATTATCATAACACATAATTAGGCATGATTATTTAGCAGTTAAAAAAAATATCAGGTAGTTGGGCAACTGAGAACACCAATTACAAATGGTTCTAGCTATGATTCACAATTACTTCTAGATGTTGTAGTAACTATAATATAATTATGTTGGTTAAAAATTTATTAATTATTATTTATGTCACTATTTTTATTACTTATCAGTGAAAGTCACACCTTTTTTCAATGTTAATAATCCCACAAATCAATAAATCTAGGTTCAGCCATTTGCTTTCATTTTCCAAACCATTCTTTTAAAAATAAAGATTTCATACATTTTAACAAATATGTTTGTAGGTTTATTGTACATGACAGTAATTTAATAAATACAATGCACGTAATTAAAAGAATTAATGAAAATTGTGTTATATAGTCGAAAATTTGATTTAGCGCCTACAAATTTAAAAAGTTACTTACCAATTTACGATCAATAGTATTAACAAATTCACATGAAATACACAATGTTACGAAAATAAGATAGGAGGTTTCGTCAACGCAATTTCATTGAAATGATTGAAATAAACTCATTGACGTGTCCCAATCATTGCTTGCTTGCTTGCAAGAAACAGTGATGTGCGCACACAACTAATTTGTACTGTAGCAAATTTCAATGTCTGCTAGTCGATTAATTTTCATAAGTTCTAGATTTCAAACGTTTCGAAAGAGCGAAAGTTCTCTTTGACGAAAAACTCAAAAAAAAATAACGATTAATGATGGACCACTAGAACGAAAAAAAACGCCTGTTTTACAGTTGAACGATTGACTTTTTAACCGACTTCTAAAAAAGGAGGAGGTTCTCAACTCGGATGTTTGTATTTTTGAGATACAATTACAAAGGCATTTTTCACAGAAAACGTAACATTAAAAAAAATCTGTGTGCAATTCACACGTGGTAGAAGTGAAACCTTCAAAAATTTTGGCTTCAAGATAATGAGACGAATGTAAAATTTCAGGAAGAGGATAATTGTAGGTTTGATAATTATTTTACATTTTATTCGTAAGTATACTAGATTTATTCAGACTCAGAGCTTACATTTTCGATAAAATGATACAAGACAAGGCTTATGTTACTTATGGTGCTTGTAACTATCACCTATCCGCAGCCTTGGCTACCGTTGCTTTGCGTTGATCACCCATACACATACTGATCTCGGCTACCGTTGCCTAAACCTTGATCACCCATCCACATACTAACCTCGGCTACCGTTGCTTAACCTTGAGCACCCATCCACATACTGACCTCGGCTACCTTTGCTTAACCTTGATCACCAGTCCACATACTGACCTGGGCAACCGTTGCTTAACCTTGATCACCCATCCACATACGAACCTCGGTTACCGTTGCTTAACCTTGATCACCCATCCACATACTGACCTGGGCAACCGTCGCTTAACCTTGATCACCCATCCACATACTGACCTCGGCAACCGTCGCTTAACCTTGATCCACAAAAAAAATATAGGCTATAGCACAAAGAGAACCACGAACATAAGAAACACTGTATAATGCTTCTTATCTCATTTCCTCCCACGATAAAATGTGTCTGTCTCTTTTTACTGTCGCTTTTTCATTTCCTCGAGTTTCAAATCACAACGATGCTACAGAAGTTTTTACTCCAAAAAAAACTTTGTTTCTAGAGAAGTGCTCTGGATAAATGTCAATTGAATATTAATACTGACAGCCATTTAATCTGCCTAGCCAATTATGTCGGGGTTGGCTTCCTGTCTAACCGGACGCACATGAATACCAGTGTTTATCATAGATATGACTGCCTTTCAGACCTCCGTGGCCCGGTCTGGGTTATACGGTACCCCTTGGAAAGACTGGTTGTCAGACTTTCTGGCCACTGACTACATACGACTGTCAAAGATCTACAAATGGCAGCCGGTACCTGCGGCTTAAAGTGCTTTCGAGGCACGGAGGAAACTCGTAATGTAAAGCGTGGTCACCTATCCACAGAACAACCTAGGCAAGGCCGGCTTAACCTGAAGATTGATCCGAGCGGCTGTTATTATTTAGTCACGAGCTACTAACAGCCAGTGTTGCGTAATATTTTGAATTGCACTTAAAAGTAAAAAATAACTTTACTTCGTAAGTAAATTTCTTTTTGCCAAAAAAATAGCAGACTTCCCAAAGAACATTAAAAAGTTAAAAATTACTTTACTTTCGGAAGTTGGTGGCAATAAAGTCAATGAAACAAACAAAGTCACCGTCTTCCGATAACAAAGCTATTTTTACATTTTAGTGTTTTTTCGGAAGTCGGATAAGATTTTTACCCTTTTTTAGTTGAAATATCTACACAAATTCTTGTTATATAAATACTGTAACGAGAAGTTGTTTTTATCATCATATATCATCAACATAGGTCAAGAAGTGAAACGCGTATTTTAGAAGGTACACCGCATCAGCGTTAGTTTTTTTTTTTAAAAACCTATTGTACTCGTACAACTCGTTTTTTTTAAAAAACCAACCAAATGCTCCGCGTTCATCAGTAGTTTATGTGATGTTATTTTTCAGATTGTATCATTTTCACCTGATATTGGTTTTGATTTTGTTTTCTCTTTCTATTAGACGTTTTTGGATGTTTATTTCTGTGATAATTTATGACCATAATGCCAAGTAACACCTTATAAATTGTGGTTTACCCAGGGCATTTAGGTGAAAGCGCCATAGGGCGTGGCCTCGGGGTTGATAGCCCCGAGGCCACGCAATTCTAATTTATCAGCAATCAATTTGAGTCTTATCAATACTTAATTACATACCTAGACCAATGCTATACAAGCAATAGTAGCCCAGTGCAATGAGACAAAAAATACTCAAGAGGGAAGTTGATAGTGTTTGGTTTTTGTGGGACTTTTTAATTGAGTTGCCAAAGGTAAAATAAATAATAAAAAAAATAGTAAATAAATAATTTAAATCAACATTTCTAGGAACTTGAAAAAAACCTCGATCTTCTGACCACTATAAACTTAGTTCAACCTTATTGTTTAATAACAATCGACTATGTAATTGAGTTGGCATCATTAGAATTCTATGAACGGAATATTATATCAGTCTGTGGTTTAATTCAATTTGACATTTTGACATGTAAAAGGCAGACAATGATTGACATATGAAATTCGGCCTCCTATTTACCGTTTGTTTACATTTTTTGAGACGCCGTTGTCAACCAACTCAATTTATTCAAACATTGGGGATTGCTGTATGAAACCGGACTAATAACATTACGCCCTTGTTGAACTCTTACGCATTTAAAACTTTAAGATCGTCTGTTTAGTTAATACAAGATGAGAACTGTTCCAAAGTGGGTGAACAAAATACACGAAGCCGACAAAGTAGAGTTTTCCAGGTAAAGCTTCCCTAGATCACAAAAAAGCATGCTTATTGAGACACAGATATTGATTTAAATATAATTGGTTAGATTCTGTAACCAGTTTTTTTTAATATACCTTTTGTTCCTGAAGTAAAATTTATTTCAGTATGCAGTTGTTTACTGAGCAAAGTGGTCATGTATTTAAATATTAATATTAAATTACTAGGACTAAAACCATAACTCTCGCAATTATTAATAGAATATGGCTTTCTCTACAGCCTACCAAGGCAGAAATACTAAGAAATAACATGTTCTGTCTTTAAACAGCATGAAACAACATTTGAGATACATTATAGGCAAAACATTGAAACAATCCATAAACTTAACTGAAGAATTATATTGTCAAAGCATTTACAGTTCTGCTATTCCTCCTACCATCTGTCAATGATGCTTTTTTATTATTTTGAATAATCCTTTTGTTACAAAACTGGTCAAAACAGCTATGCAAGAGTTATATGTGTTTTTGTAAAATTAATATCTAATTGCCACTTAGTAATCAATTAAACATTGTTCAGACATGAGCTAAATTCATCTTAATTTGTATTTACAAGAAAATAACTGTTCTTCCATTAAGTCACTATATACTTTTCAGTGTTCACACAATATGCTTTAGTCCAGATGGCAGTCAACTGGTGGTAGGAGCAGGCGAGAAGGTCATGGTGTACGACCCTAGAGATGGAGCCCTGGTTCAGTTACTCCAGGCTCACAAGGGGGCAGTCCACACAGTGGCATACTGCGGAGATGGCAAGAAGTTTGCCAGTGGTAGTGCAGATAAAAATGTCATCATTTGGACTTCTAAAATGGAAGGAATATTAAAATACTCGTAAGTTGATAATCAAATTATGCTGATACTTTAAATGTATATTATGATGGTAATATATAATTGCAAAAAGAAAGTCTTATGTAAGTTACAATGTGAGCATTTTCTCTTTTTTTTGCCATGTTTTCAAAAAGTCGCCAAAAATAAAAATATCAGTAAATCGCTTTTTTTGTCTTGAAATCAGATAGTTTATTTCATGAAAATTTTAATTTTTCAAACGGAATTCTATTTAATTTAAGATTTTTGTAAAAATATTATTAAAATCTAAATGAAGGTAGGCTAAACGTTCCTATTTTGTTACTCCTTATTTGG
Organism: Cerastis rubricosa; assembly: GCA_949152445.1. Taxonomy (NCBI): domain Eukaryota; kingdom Metazoa; phylum Arthropoda; class Insecta; order Lepidoptera; family Noctuidae; genus Cerastis; species Cerastis rubricosa. The sequence continues at coordinate 16,087,422 of OX424523.1, read as the reverse complement.
TAAAAAAAAACGTAATGTCGCAAATTCTGTGGCTAAAATGTTATGTTTCTTAAACTTCATGATACATTAAAAAAAACTATTGCAAGGGAATAATAAGAAAACTAACAAAACAAGTGTTTGATTTTTTAAAAATATTTTTGTGGTAGTTAAAATTGCAATTATGTCTATAAGTATACACAAAATTTTAACGGAAGTTATTAACTATTGTAATAAGATAAAAAGAGAGTAAATATTATCAACTTTCCTTGAAACATCAATAACAAAAACCGGAATGAGATTTACTCAAAAACGAGTACATGCGAACACTACAAACTTCGGAACGACAATTGACACAATAACTCAATATGGCGGCATTTAATGGTATCTAGGGTAATGCTATTTCAAAAAAACATTGCCGAATGGAAGTTTTTAATATTTCACATGTAACAAAAACTGAAATTCATTTTTGGAACTTTCTCTGGGACAAGTTTAAAATTCATTAAATAACCGTACAAAAACCAAATTAGCAAAAAGGCATTACAACGTGGACCTTTTTACCTTGTAATACGATTTATATCAAAATCTCAGTATAGTTTCTTTGAACCATATCAAAATAATTGAGTTTGAAATTGCGAGTGGTAGACTGGGACATACGAATTTTTATACATAACAATTTTCGACAGCTTATATTTAGTTGATTTTTTATTTAAATACTATTTATTTATGCTTTGGTAAATTATTTTCTGTAAACTTAAGTAACAATTATGCTGCTAAGCAAAACAGTATCAGTAATATATAGATTACACCAAAGTTCATCTACAATGTCATGGGACATTCCACAAATGAGTAATGGCAAAAAAAAGAGAAATGCTCATGTGCATAAATTTTGTGCATAACAATTATCAATACAATCAAATACTTCATTTACAATGTTTTGTGTCTTGTTTTGTACAGTCACAGTGAAGCCATCCAGTGCCTAGCCTACAATCCAGTGACATTCCACCTGGCATCATGTGCTCTCACTGATTTTGCATTCTGGTCTATGGATGTCAAAGCAGTGCAGAAGTATCGAGTGCCAGGACGAATTACAAGTTGTGCTTGGTCTACAAATGGCCAGTACTTAGCAATAGGTCTGGCCATTGGAGCAGTTTCCATAAGGGATAAAGTAAGTCCGGACAATTTATATAAGTTAATACTATTCTTGTGTATGTAAATGTAAGTTGAGTGAGTTTGCAGAATGCTGTTTTATACACCCAAATTGAATGTATAAATAAAATAACTGACAGTAACCCTTACCCCTACTAAAAACAAAACCGGTTATACATAAAATAAATGATTAGTAAGTCCTATTCATACAAATACAACATAAAGAAGTTGTAAGAAATATAATGCTGGCTTTGATAAATATACAGGCTGTAACGGAAACTGTATATATACATACTTATGGGTGTGTACAGATCATCAAAATGCACATGTTTCTCCATCGGCAAAACATCGTAATAGCGAAAAAAATATCAGGTGCCCCATACATTTGGGTAGAATAGGTATTGAGTATGGGGAGCAGATAGTTTTTTCGCTATTACGATGTTTGTCCGATGGAGAAACATGTTCAGTTTGATGGTCTGTAGCACACCGTTAAGTATGATAACCCTTTCTGTTACACCCTGTATATAATCAAGTTGTCAAGTAACACTATTTATATAAAGAAACTATATATAGAGTAACATGAAATACCTCTCACTATTGCTGTGCGCGTAAGTCCGCCTTGCATCCTATTTTTAATAGTCACTTATTCATAGATGTGACTTCAATGACCTAGTTAACAAAACTTTAATTTTACTGGTATTTGAATACCAGTAAAAGTGAAACAATAGAAAAATTAAACTTAAGAATATGTTTTTTTTTCAGTTTGGCGATGAAACATACCGCGTGACTCGTGACGCGGCTGTGTGGGCCGTTGCCTTCTCAAAGTCTGTTCTAGTAGTTACCGACTGGAATGATACCCTATCATTCTATAATACTCAAGGTCAACAGATTTTGAAAGACAGGAATATAGGTAAAAATCTTTTGTAGTATCAAGTGTTTATAGCCTGTAGACATAATGGAGACCATCTGCTTGGGCCCTAAGATACAGATAAGCGGAAAGATTGCGTGAGTTCGATCCTCCTCACCCATTATTGATTAGCGTGAACAAGCACAGGAGCAAATGCATTTTTATTTTAGTAGCGTGGGGTATAAGAAGTACAAAATTACAAATACCTACTCAAAGTAAATCATTACCTACCAATGTAGTTACGTATAATAGATACAATTATATACATAACTAGTTGACCCACGCAACTTTATCTGCGTCACATATACGGGGACGTATTTGCAATTTTTTTTATTGATGCACCGCTCCTAAGCGTGATGTTATATAGCCTATATCCTTCCTCGATAAATGGGCTTCCAGCACTATAATAACTTTTCAATTTGAATTAGTAGTCAAACTCAAAGCATTTATTTCAATTAGACCATTACAGGCACTTTTGAAAGTAAAAAAAAACGCGAAGCTACAGTCCCAGTCACAAGGCATAATAACTTGTGAAAGTACTATAGTTGCCCATTCCAAAGCTTTGATCTCTATGGAGAAGAATGGGCAAGAAACTCCATGGACACTCTTTTAAATCAAAATATTGTTATAAAATCTTGGTTACATCATTCATGTTGAGAATTACAAATATGTGAGACGATGTAGAAATACGTGCAAGTTAAGAGCGTCAAGAGTAAAAGATTAAAGTAATTAAAATATACCCGGGGCAGCTCAGAGAGTCACAACTGATAGCGCCCGCTCACGAACATGACGCATGTATCGGCCATAATTCAACTCTACCATATTGAAGGGAACTAATAAATGACCCGACACACCCCTCACTGTGAGCGAGACATTTGAGTGAGCATGACATTCACTTAACTCCAGGGCAAATTCGGTTAATGATAGATGTAGGTACTTAGTAAGTACTGGTGCATATTTGTTTTGTTTTGTTGTTTATTTGTGCATCTATACAATGCAAAGATATTTTTACAATCTTTTGCAGCTTTCACAATAACTTCACATGGTAATTCACATGATTCAGATTGCTCCTATGGTTGTGGAGCAGGACCAGCATTGAGCCAAGCATTTTTATCATCAATGTAATCCCTCAACTTATAATATGCTTGCCTGAATAGTGTGCATTTTAAGCAAGATTTAAATTTCGTCTCATTCAGTTGTAGAATGGGGAGACGTATTTTATTGTAACATTTCAAACAGTACCCCATGAAAGATTAGTCTACTTTAGCTAACCTGGAACCTGGCTGAAATAGTTGCTCCCTGTTTCTAGTATTATAGTGGTGCCGATCAACTCTTTTACTAAATAAATGCAGATTTTTTCTAACGTACATGAAGTTTTCATAGATGTATTGACAAGGTATCGTCATGATGTTAATGTCCTTAAACAGTTATCTTAGAGAATCGCGCCTACGTAGATTATACATGGCTCTGATGGCTCTTTTCTGCTGAATAAATATAGACTCCATGTCTGCAGCGCGTCCCCATAGTAAAATACCGTATGAAATAATCTATGAAAATAACTAAGATACACTAGCCTCGCTGTATCTACATTAGTAAATTGACGGATTTTTCTGACGGCTTATGTTGCTGAACTCGGCCGTCCTGCAAGACATGTTAAATGAGGACCCCATTGTAGCCTCAGATCACGCTTGACTCGAGCGTGATCCCAAGAAAACAGTTTCATCGACAAATTCATGTTTCTCTTTATTCAATACTATGTCACAATCAGTACATTTGACAATTGCTAGAGTAAATCTTATGCACTTCGTTTTTTTTCCATTTAATACTAAATTATTAGCGGGAAACCAGTTATGGACCTGCATTAGAGCGCTATTTACGTCGTCGAGGTTTGTGGCACGTCTGTTTATCCTAAATATTAAAGAAGTATCGTCAGCAAACAAAACCATTTGTAGTTAGTTTTTAAATAAATGGCGTTCGTCATTAATATATACTAAAAAGAGGAACGGACCCAATAACGAACCTTGTGGTACACCTATTGTTACTTTTAAACCCATTGAATTTACCCCTCCGGTCGCAACTGCGATTCGCGACCAGTTGCGAATTAATCCATTATATCACATTGTTAGTATAAAAGGACATTGTGTAATAACTTAGCGGACGGACGTTTAAATTACTAGTATAGATTTCTGTTTAATAGTTTGAGATGAATAATTCGCAATTGATGTTCGACGTTCGAACGAAATGGTAGCCAAGTAGATGTTAGCTGTTGTATTGCTTTCTCAATATGATAGCTACTATAGCTTTCAATTTGAGTTGGTATTACTGCTAATGTTGATGTATGGATAGGTAGCGGAAACCAAAGAAAATCCGGATTGGGTGAGGAATGATATAAAAGAAGTAAATGATGCCGCGACATCTGACAGGTGCGAATGGAAGTAGAAAACGTGTTGTGCCGACCCCAAGTAGAAAAGTACAAAGGCAGTAAGATAATGTTAAAACAATTGCAGGCATATCAGCATTGTCTGTCACAATGCTCGGCGCGTTGGTGCTGGTTGGCGGCGTGGGAGGTTGGGCTGTGCTCACGTCAGAAGGAGTACAGATACTGAGCACGCCGCAAGAATGGGTGTGGGCTATAGCTCCCTCGCCTTCTTATAATAATTTGGTAAGTTAACAAACATCATCATCTGTCAACCCAACCCCCCTTTTTTTTTTTTTTTTTTTTTTTTTCGATGGGAAATCATCAAATGACTTCTTCCGCTCTGGGCGGAGCGGAAGGGAGTGTCAGACTTGACTGACTAAAACCCATCCATGTTCCTTCTTAGCCCTTTGCGTTCCAGGGGCACGGTATCTCTTTCGAACAACCCGCAGCCCTGGCAGGCATCGGCCCTCTCGGACCCCTTCCGATTTGCTGACATCTCCTTGAGGCGCGCGTGGAACACGAACGCGCCGTCGGCACGGTCTGTCGTCATAAGACGGACGGACGGTGAGCTAGCCCATTAGTCACCGTCCACAGGCCCGCGCCTACGGTGGCCGGGGGCCACTGGTTGCCCCCCGACGCCCGGGGCGTCTCCCGCGGCGGCTGGGACGTGAGGTTCTCTCCCTCTCACGTTCCGCCACCTCCTTCGCTAGCATGACTGCTTCGCAGAAGGAGGCGACGGCTTCCCATTCCCTCTCGCTCCGGACCATGGATTGAACCAGGGCCGGACGCGAGAGGTCGCCGCCGCCAATCGCCGCTACGAGGACACGGCGGTGCTCAGCCCAAGCGGGGCATAGCTCCACAGTGTGCTCCACCGTGTCCTCCGGCCGATCCTCGCAGTGGTGACACCCGGGCGTTTCCTCCCGCCCGATTCGGTGCAGGAACCTCCCGAAAAACCCAACCCCCCTGGCCTAGCCTTTCCACAACTATGTTGCGGTCGGCTTCCAGTCTATCCGGATGCAGCTGAATACCAGTATTTTACATGGAGTGACCGCCTATCTGACCTCCGCAACCCAGTTAATTCTGGGTAATACGATACCCCTCAGTATGACTGGTTGTCAGACTTTCGGACTACTGACTACCTGTAACGACTGTCAAAGATCTACAAATGACAGCCGGTACCGAGACCTACGGCTTAACGTGCTTTCCAAAGCACGAAGGAATGACGGTACGAAACAGGTGGTCACCGATCCACGGAACAACCTAGGCAAGCGCTTTAACCTAAAGATAGACCCGACCGGCTGTTATTATTTAGCCACGAGCTTCTCGAGTTCACATAACTATCTGGCGAAGTGTCATCCTCTCCAGCACGACCATGGATGATTACTTTAATTTTAATGCGGTACATATTCATGAAAAAATGTGTACTTTATTGTACTAGCGACTTTAAAAAATGTACTCACATATTTTTGCTGTTATAACATATTGGCCGTGGCCGTGCTAGGTAGAACCTTTCTGCCACGACCACTCTAGATTTTAGGTATTTTTGTCAACTTTAACATGAAAAGTTATATAAATATATTGTACTGAAATGTACTCCATTTTATATTTTAATTTTGAGCAGTTAAATATATTGTACTGAAATGTACTCCATTTTATATTTTAATTTTGAGCAGTCTCCGACCCGTTTTAAAGAGATTTTTTATTCTGCGGTGCAGCTATAGCACTATGTTACGCTATTGCTGTTTCTAAGTAAGCAAAATTCAATATGCAACCAACTGTGTAATAACCGATGACGTGAACCGGGGACTGCTCAAAATCAAAATATAAAATGGAGTACATTTCAGTACAATATATTTATATAACTTTTCATGTTAAAGTCGACAAAAATACCTAAAATCTAGAGTGGTCGTGGCAGAAAGGTTCTACCTAGCACGGCCACGGTCGATATATTATAACAGCAAAAATATGTGAGTACATTTTTTAAAGTCGCTAGTACAATGAAGTACTTACACATTTATTCATGAATATGTACCGCATTGAAATTAAGGTAATCATGCATGGTCGTGCTGGAGAGGACGACACTCTGGAGGTGAAGTGTAGGTGTACAGTCACGAGCAATTAAATGTAACACTTTGCAAAATTCAAAAGTGATTTTACCCTTATTAACTTGAATGCTATTAAAATATTTTGTTTCGATGTATTAAAAGAATATCTCTATCATGTCTACACCTCCATGCAATAAAATAGTTACTAATTTTTGGTGCCGAGGACACAGAATTTAAGATTTAAGACAATACGTTTTTGGTATGTTACATTGGTATGCTGTATTTTGATATTTTGAAAGTGAATGGGAGCAGAATTATAACGATTGTACATATATTTTCAGTATCAATATCTTTGTAACACAAATTTATGAAAAAAAAAATTAGTTACGATGTTATTGCATAGAGGTGTCGATGTATGCATTGTTTGTATAATAAAACTCGCTGGGTACAGACTGATACTTTTAATTTTCCTATGCAGCTATTTCATGGGTACAGTTACCACAGCGTGTTGCTTACACCAGAAAAGTGAGCTCTGTCGGCCAATTCCTCCTTTATAAACTACCCCTTCCCCCATAAAAATGACGGTTGGGCAGTGTTGGCCTTTCTCAAACATAAGAAAGAATTACTAAAATCTTTAAAACCCTACACTCGACCGTCCTGACACACCGTACAATCTTGGCCGAGAGGACTCTTGATGAAAGAAAAATAAAAAAAATTGTAAACATTCAAATGCTGGGAGATTAAATAGTAATTCTAAACTTTTACAGCAGTTAAAAAATATTTTAATACAACAATTAGGCTACATCCTTAAAACTACACTTTAAAGTATATACATTAAAAAAAAAATGATAATCATACAAACTCAGAACTGAACTGATCATTGTTTAATATTAATACATTTATTAAATCCATAGTACTACCAAGATTGAATAAAAGTTATACAACTATAGTAGTACACTAACTAAAATAATATACTATCAGTTTGCCACAAAAATAACGATTTGAACAATTTTGGCGAACCAATCAATTCGCGCCAAAAATACCTAGATCTAAAGGACTAGTTTCATTTTCGGATCATGATCTTCTTAACAATCATTCATAACTTAATTTTAGTGCGAACCAATCATTTCTCACACCTGATCAAAGACTCCAAAAAATAAATAAACTAGGCAAACCAATCAATTCTTGCCTCAAACTGTAATGACCAATGACGTGAACCAATCAATTCTCACGTCAGGAGTAACCGATGACGTGAACCAATCAATCTCACGCTCGGTCTCCAACTGTGTAATAACCGATGACGTGAACTAATCAATTCTCACGCTCGGTCTGAAACAATAATATTATACATTCGGTAATAATTGTCCTATAAAATCTTTCATTAATGACTACTTATGTATCAATATGTTCGCTATCATAACTGGATTCGCTAGAATCAGATTTATTTAATTGTAACGCAGCTTTGTAGCTGCCATGCTGCTAATCGAATGCTGCCGTGGGTACATGTGTACCCACGGCAGCATTCGATTAGCTGCTACAGTGGTAGTCCGTTTATTTTACTTTTACTGAAACCTAGAATCGATTCTATTTTATATCTATCTTGGCCCAAAACTTTAGTCACTCTGCAATCTCTTTTAAATGAGGATTGATTTCACTCTTCATGAACGTACCGAACATGACTTCGGATGGTCTCCTAGCGGTCGCCTTTTGGACACTGTTATTCAGCCCCCATTGCATTTTGCCTACCTGTTTGTTCCAATCCCTGTCAGGTTTTGCGCTTTCAATGAATTTAGGATTGTCCGGTTATATCGTTCTACCTGGCCGTTTGATTTGGGACTCGCTACAGCATTCAAGATGTTTTACACCTTTATCATAATAGTATCTTTTAAATAAGTTAGATGTGTAGCAACAGCCACGATCACTGATCAAGCTGTCAGGTATTTAAATGTATAGAATTATGCCATGATGCCACCTAGAGCACGAATTACGTTTTGTGTATTCGTGTTTCGGACTGGCGGGACTGTTCGAAAGAGATACTGTGGCCCTGGAACACAAAGGGCTAAGAAGGAACATGGATGGGATTTAGTCAGTACAAGTCTGACACTCCCTCCCGCTTCAACCAAAAGGGGGGGGGGGTATTTTGATGATTTCGCATCCGTAAAAAAAGGTACTTGCAGAACTAATAAAAATCGACAATATGGAAAATTTGGTATGTTCTATTTGAGCTACACGTGGGAGTGAGGTGTCCAGAGACGCGGCTTCGCGCGGGCTAGCTAACTACGAAACAACCCTGCAAGCCCTGCATCAGCATTCAGAAACTGATAAAAAATCCTCATTTAGTCATTAATTAGTCCACAAATAGAATCAACGAGCATTAGAAACAGTTGGAATAACAATGCGGAGAATCCGAAGGGCAAACTAGTAAAAGGAGAACAAGATAAGCACGAAGAACCTTCAGATTCAGACCATTACCTGCTTCTACCGAAACAAGATCATATAAAGCTGAAAACAGGAAGTAACGTCGTACTCGACTAGACAATTCTTGGCGGTTTGTTCTTTACCGATAAAATAACTCTTTTCCGTGTTAAGTCACGGAAAAGAGTGTTTAGTAGAGGAAAACAAACACATTTTAGATGGTTTAATTGAGACCCTAACAGTCGGTCAACTGATAAATCACAGTACGAGAAACGACAAGGCAGAGATTCTTAACGACAATGCGGAGGGTCAAAATGACAATGCGGAGGATCAAAATGACAATACAGAGGTTCGAATCTACAATACCGACGCGACGGTCCGAATACGGATCGAAACGTAGAGGTGAAATTAGAGGTTCAAAGCGACAGCACAGTACTCCGGAACGTAAGTTCTGGGACTCGCAGGATAACCATTTCATCCGAGAGCGAATTGAGTGATTTCGACATTTCTCCTGGACAAGAGATATCAAACAGCATGACAAAATTATAGCTGCTGTAAAACGGTTAGCTAAAGCAAAGCAGGTGCAAGACTGCCAGATTGAAAAAAAGGACATAGTAGCGCTCGAAAAGCAAAAACAAGAAAAAACTGAGACGAATATTTACGAGGCGGAGATAACCCGCTTCCAGGAGAGGTTTATTTCGATGCAGAAGGAGAAAGAAATAGAGTTTGCTTGCCTTAAAATGGAGATTAGAGCAAAGTTGTGAGCTGAGACGGAGGCTGATTGTAGTATGATCGCTGAAGTCGACGGTGTGGCATAGGCCCTTGAAAATTAATGGGTTGCCAAGAGCATGAACCAAGGTCTTCACCTAACAGATGTAGATTTCAGAGATCAGCCTGGAACCAGCGGCCTAGTGCCAGAGGAAGGCGGGGAGCTAGCAGTGGCGCCTGTGTGCCACCCTACTTTGGAGGAATTTGAAGTAAGTATGTTTAAATGTGTGTGTATCTTGAGGTTGAACAATTCAGAACCAGTTTTCGTGACAAGATAATTTCATGATATAAATATGTCGTCGCAAGCCATTTCAAGACGGTAACCTTTTTTTTAAATTATTATTTCTACCTACTGGGTAGTACCAACCTGTTGATTTCATAATGTAGGTCAAACAGTGGACGCCGTGAGGTGGCGCCCGATTCTTGAACTCTCACGCCAAAAACACGTAGACGGAGTCGATCCAGAATACTAGACTGGGATTTTGTTCTGTTGAGATCATACGATTGAAACTGTCACGTCCACCGTACAAGCCCTAGTTCCTTAAATTGCTACTTATTGTAATAACCCAGTAATAAACGTGACTGTGATTTGTGTTTAAACCTACGTTTCACTGATTTGCCCGAGTACCCACCATCTTCATGGAACCCGAATTAAGAAACAATAACGATGTCGCCCCTGTTGTCGTTACGCCCACGCTCCCGCCGTCAGCAGCAGCGGGATCTGCTCGGGCGTTACCACCGATATCTATTGGCGCCAACTTCTAGAACAGGAGAATCAAATTACCATGCGCATGATTGAAGCCATGGGAGGATCAACGCCGACGCCAACTTCAATCTAGCTGCCAGAGTTCAACCGCAGAACTACCAGACGTCGATCCACGCGTTTGGTGCTCGACGGTGGACATTTGCCTCACAGAACACCCGAAGGAAGGAGGCGCGCTGATTATTTTGCTCAGCAAATCTCTAAAAGGAAGTGCATCGACTTGGCTATCACAAGTGTCGCTTGCTGGTATGACATGGAGCCAGTTCAAGGACCTGTTTCTCGCGCAATATGATTGTGCGAAAACCTGTGCAGCGACTACTATTAATGCCAACAACAGTCAACAAAATGACGGTGAAAATTTAACTGCCTACATTCCAGTGCAATTATTGTCATAAAACTGGACACAAAGCAATCGACTGTTTTTTACGTAAAAACAATCAAACTACTCAACGGACCACTTCTCCCACTACGCCATCGTCATCATCGGATAACAAGAAAGATAACACCTGCTTCCGCTGCCGAGAACGAGGCCATATAGCGTCTCGCTGTCCGAAGACGGACAACGCAGCAGCTAGTAGCAACACCAGCAACAGCGGTGCGGCCCTGGAACGAAGAGTCAACTACTGCCAAGTTCAAGGTGTACGTGGAGAGCTTACACAATCCGGTGAGTCGTACATGTTCAATTTTGATTGGCGGCGGCGGCCTTTCGCCTCCGGACCGTCAGGCCCTGGTTTAATTCATGGTCTGGCGCGAGTGGGAAAGGGAAGCCGTCGCCTCCTTCTGGGAAGCAGTCACGCTAGCGAAGGTGGCGGAACGTGAGAGGTAGAGAGCCACACGTCCCAGCCGTCGCGGGAGACGCCCCGGGCGTCGGGGGCCATCCAGTTCCCCCGGCCACCGTAGGTGCGGGCCTGTGGACGGTGAGTAATGGGCTAGCTCACCGTCCGTCAGTCATATGACGACAGGCCGTGTCGCGCGCGCCTCAAGTAGTTGTCAGCAAATTGGAAGGGGTCCGAGAAGCCCGATGCCTGCCAGGTTTGCGCATCTAACTCAGAGTCCCCTTGCTTAAGGGTAAGTAACCATTACTGTCTTTGCTACTAATAACCATAACTTGAACACACAGACTAGAGGAATCAGTCATAGGATCATTCGAGATAGGATTGCGAGATAACGCATCTACATGGGACATTTTAGTGCCTGATCGATATTCAATTGAACAATTAAATTCTTGCAGCAAAAGCCACCAACGTGCTATTATCCTAAGTATGAGATCGCGTTTCATGAAAGTGGAACGAAGAGCACTACGGTCGGTACAATCGTTGACTATTTTGATTACCTAATAAATACTCGAAATTTATCTAATGAACGAATAACAGCTAGCGTTTTTAATTCATACGAGTGATAATGTTTTCCTTCCGGTGACGTTCGCCTACTACAATAAGCAATTGGCCGAAGAAATCTGGACAAAATCTACTTTTTGCCCCCTACTAGCGACAAATTATTTTCGTAATCTACAGGGAATGGAAAATGTATACACAAGAATGTTTAGATTCCCACGCTGGACCTGGTAAACACCTCTCTGAAGCTGGCATGGCGAATTAGCATGCAGACAAAGTACTGGATAATTAGCCGTTAAATAACCTCTAATTAACCATGGAAACCAAAAATGTTCCGCTCGCCGGAAAACCCGAAAATCGGTTTGTATGCCAAAATCAGTGGATGTTAGCATGCAAACATTTTAAAATCGGTTTGGAAAAACCTAGACAACTGTACCAAGGCTCATAATTAGCAGTTAATTAGCCGCAAGTTAACCGTGAAAACCAATAATTGCCCGCGTGCCTGAAAACCCGAAAAACGCTTTACAAGCGAACTACACTACATGCAATACTTGAAACATCAGTTAGAATAGACCTAGACAATTAACCAAGGCTAGATAGCTGATTAGCCGTAAATTAACTAAGTAATAAAATAAATAAATTTAGCGTTGGATAAAATAGTTCTAAAAGAATTGTTACGTGTTTCATACTATATTATATTTTTTGTTTTCGAGCAACATATTACCTAAAGATAACTCCCTAACCAACGTCACTTCGCTACCGAAATCAATAAATGCTTCTAGTAACCAGTTTTATTAGTTTTGAGTTGGTACTGGAGCTTGAAATACACATGTTTTAGATGGTGCCCCAATTTTATCTGCTATATTATCGGATTTAGGATATTGCGAGCAATTATCGACCTTATGTCCTATTTATTTTTTGCGTTTATGGCATTTGATTAGTGGTTTCGGGCATTTTAAGTAACGTCCTTAAAATTAAAGCGGAACACGGAACTCTGAGACTGATTGGATTTATTTTGATTAGTTTTAGAATTGGATTGGTTAGAATTATTTTTATTAAAGCTATGATCAAAAGTTTGGCTTTCTTTGTTACTCATTAAGAATTGGAGAATCTGATCAGGTTGAGAACAACAGAGCGCCAACCAACGCACTCGACTTCAAAGTCCTATCAGAGATAACGTGGATAAAACAATCTACTGCGCGTCTACCCGAAATGTCACACTGAGTTAACAACGCAAGCTTGTCATAATAATATAGTTCTAAATAATATAGTTGGTTCTTACCTTACTTACTTTTTCTCTTAAGCATAACCTCCTGGATTTGGCCACAGTTTGCTGGCAAGGAAAGGCACTAATTAATTTTTCTTGCCATTCTTTCCAAGTATGCAAAATTGTGTTTAGACCCTCATACCAAACATTGGCCAAACCCTGAAGTTTTTGCATTACAAAATGTGTCGTTGTTATATCATAACAGCCGTACACAGAGCGCATTCATTTACTTTACGCAGCCAAATGTCAATATGCTGGGTTTTTCGCTGAAAAGTCGAAATTAGGGAAAATATTTTATGATCAATATTCTTCGAAATTAATGCACCAAGTTTATAACGTCTTCGATGGTAAATGAAGGGGTGCGTGACCTTTTATCCTGTGTTGCGCCATCGCCACGTAGACTATCGTTGCTCTGCTCACGTGAACCTCTTCTCCGCTTGGCTCTCGTACCTTGATGCTCATGTTGACTAACGATTCGGGCTGCCGCTGTGCTGCCGGCTCTTGGAGTGATGACGGCTCGAACTCCTCATGTAGCTTCCACCGGATCGATTCCCATGCGCCTCGGTTATCTTCTCACGAAGACTTTGCATCTGTGACTTGCTACGTCTTGGAGTGCCAACGCAGCGTGCGCCGGAATTATCACGTCGATGATGCGACGAGCACCTTATTGGAGTTAGCAGGTGCCGTCGGCGCGCTTTGCAACCACAAGGAGAAGCAGCCAACGACCGGGCATTGCCGCTGTCTTTTTCCATTGTGAAACTAGAATGTACCACATTTAAGGACATAAATTAAATAAATTGCATAAGGTAAAACAGTGCCACGACACTCAGCTGTTTATCAGCCCTAGGAGTGCCCGAATCAAGCATTAGCACAAAACTACCCTAACCAAATTTTAGAGAACTATAATGCCCTTTGTAAAGGTTGTTCCTAAATCAAATATTAAAAGTAACCTTCAATAATCGGTTTTATTATTAAGGCGTGCCCTAACCAAATAAAACTGCAACTAAAGGTTACGACAGGAGCATGCTACCACTGCGGCCGGTTACCCAGCCAAGTGGTAACAAACCTTGCTCAATTCTAACCTATTTTGAAGAAACAGCACAACCTCATCTAGCAGCCGTATTATCGGGGAGTGCCCCCACCCGAATAAAACTGAGGTTTGAGAGGTTGCCTTAAATGCATGTTACCGATATCAAGGAGTACCCTGACCAAAGGGGAACAAACATACTATCATTTCTAGCCAAAATAAAAAGGATACACACTAATCGTGACCTTATTTTCCAATCGTATTATCGGGGGGTACCCCGACCAAATAAAATCACACCATAAGGCCACTATAAATATTAGAAACCCAATTAGCTTGGTCACATTATCGCGGTATACCCAACCAAATGTGACAAACACCTTCAGGTTAACACACGTTAATTTAAAAAATACAATTATCACAACCTTATTTTCCAATCGTATTATCGGGGGGTACCCTGACCAAATGAAATCACACCATAAGGCCACTATAAATGTTAGAAACCCAATTAGCTTTGTCACATTATCGCGGAATACCCAACCAAATGTGACAAAAACCTGACGGTGTTTGTATTTTTTTAAATTAACTTGTGCTAACCTTATTATCATAACCTTATTTAGCAATCGTATTATCAGGGAGTACCCTGACCAAATAAAATCACACCACAAGGTCATAGAACATGTTAGAATCCCAGTCTTCATTGTCTTATGGTCGGGGAGTGCGCCGACCAAATAGTACAGCGAGCTTAAGGCCACACATGTTAATTTTAGCAAAGAGAATTTAAAATTAATTTACCTTTCGAATCACACTTCTGAAGTATAATAAAACTCGCTGGGTTCAGACTGCTACTTTTATTTTTCCTATGTATGTACTATTTCATGGGTACATTTACCACACTTGCTTACACCAAAAAAGTGATCTCTCTCGGCCAAGTCCTCCTTTATAAACTACCTCTTCCCCCATAAAAATGACGGTTGGACAGTGTTGCCCTTTCTCAAACATAAGAAAGAATTACTAAAATCTTTAAAAGCCTACATTTGTTATTAGCCAGATAACTGTCACTTTTCGGAACATTTCACTAATAAAAAGCATAACTTATTCCAGGCTGTGGCATGTCAAGACGGTACACTGTGGTGTTATCAGATAGTGTTCAGCACAGTTCACGGTTTGTACCGCGAGCGCTACGCGTACAGAGAGAACATGACGGACGTCATAGTACAGCATCTCACGACGGGCAACAAGGTGCGGATCAAATGCCACGACAGGGTGCAAAAGGTTGCGATTTACAAACATCGACTGGCGGTATGTACCTTTTATTTTATTCATATTAATATTATAAAAAATAGGTAAAAAAACTAGACTAGACTAAAATAAAACCGTGGGGCACGTTTTAATCAACGATTGTAGACAATTGACGTGCCCCACGGTTTTATTTTAGTCTAGTCTATGCATATGTTTATAATTCCCACGACTGTATCTTTTTTATTATTTTTTGGTTTTTAGTACATTTATCTTAAACATTGCAATGTATGTTTAACATAAAACCGTTTAACTTAAAAAGATTTTTTACCTATTTTTATTTTCTAGTTTTTAGTTTTTATTTCGCATTCTGTTTAATTCATTTAGTACTTCATTATTGCAAGGTTTCTTGCCAATATTTAGGTTGTATAGCCTACCCATATTGGTGGGATTGATAAGAAATTGTTATCAGCCATTTGGTAGCGGCGGCCATCTTAGATTTCAATTTTGCATAGTAAATTGTATTCTACTTGTTGAGACCTTTCATTTGATACCCATGTTGATGGGATTTATAAAACCTAAGTTATCCGCCATTTTGTAGAGGCCGCCATCTTGGATTTTAATTTTATATAGTACATTGTATTATACTGGTTGAGCACTTTCATTTGATACCCATATTGATGGGATCGATAAAAACAACGTTATCCGCCATTTTGTAGCGGTCGCCATCTTGTATTTCAATTTTTTATATTATATTGTTTCTGCTTGTTGAGCCCTTTCATTTGATACCCATATTTATGGGATTGATAAAACCTACGTTATCCGCCATTTTGTAGCGGCCGCCATCTTGGATTTCAATTTTTTATAGTATATTGTATTCTGCTTGTTGAGCCCTTTGATTTGATACCCATATTGATGGGATTAATAAAACATAAATTATCCGCCATTTTGTAGCGGCGGCCATATTGAATTTATAATGATAATGAATAAACATAATTGTATTGTCACCAAAATCCAAAGTGTATACAAAATCTCAGATTAATCGGTTGACAGGAAGAGGGTGAAATTTGAATTACTAAATTTGACACAAGAATAATAAATAAAACAAACGGGGTGAGCTAAATAAAACCGTTTAAAAAAGAGATGTGCCACCACAGCAGCCCCTCTCCAATGACAACGGTAGGTGTGTAGGGGTCGAAACCGAGTGGGCTCATTACTTTGTGGTGTAATTTATTTCATTACCATTGCTCTCAAAACGGGTAAAAAGACATCGAAAGGAAACCCGCGTGTTCTAGTCCTAGAAATTCAAAGACATGTGACATCGATCAACCCGCTCTGTCGTAGTATCCACTACGACAGCCATACCCTCTCATAGAAAGGAGACATGTGTCCCAGCAGCAGGATTTACGGTATAGGATGGTGATGCTAAAATTATAAAAAAGAAACTAACATCTTAAAATCATAACATAACATTACGCCTTGTAATCCCTGAAAGGTTAGACATAGGTTTGCCAAACATTTAGCACCCACAGGTGTCAGGCCAATCAACCGGGTACATTACACACTATTGCCATCAACCGGTCACAAATCCAGACTCTGTGGCTGCTACTGAGAAATTCCTGATAGAAAAAGGCAAAAAGTCTTTGCCTGACCCTGTAATCGAAGCCAAGACCTTAAGCTCAGCAGTTGCGCTTGAGACCACTAAACCAACAAAGAAGCCTGTGAAAGTAACGGTCTGTAAAAACAAAAAATGTCTATCATACTGTGGGTGTACCTACGTCGTAAACACGAAAGGCAATAAGTTACACACGTGTCAATATTAAATTAATACATGCTTGTCTAGTGATGTGATTGGCAGTTGATAGTTCATTAAATCAATCACAATAATGAACATGCGTTTGACAATCTTTTTCGCAAATTTTTCGTTCGAATACAACCGCACATATAACGGATTTTGAGTAACTTTAGCATTTGCTCAATAATTGCTCTTTAAACACAAATTCGTTTTATTTATTAGCCGTACCCGTATGCGTTGTAATATGACTTTAAGACATAGATTGTTTGGGCCAGGAACCGTCCCAGTCGTACACAGAACGACCCACTATACAGTTTCACCACAATTGGATCATTGGTTTAAAAACTTATAGAGGACACAAACATAAAAACACTTAAATAATGATGTGGTTTTCAGGTTCAACTACCGGAACGCGTAGTGGTATACGAACAGGGTGACGCGGAAGGGATGCTGTACAGGGTGCGGGAGAAACTACCACAGAAAGCGGAGTGCTCGCTTCTTGTAGCTACCAGCGACGCGCTACTATTGTGTCAGGTATAACTATGTTATTTAACGCACCTTTCCCACGCATAATCCCCGAAGACTTAGGCAAAGGTGTGCCTAATAGTAAACCCATACATATCGCCAGATATGTCTAAATTTCTTGAAATAGGGAGCGAGCCTATTGCCATCAATTGGGCACAAATCCAGACTCTGTAACTGCTACTGAGAAGTTCCCAAAGATTGATGGCAAAAAACAATAACAATTTGCCCGACCTAGAAGGGAGTCGCGTTTGCAACCACTAGATTAATGCAAAAAAAAAAACAAAAATACAGAAAATGCTCAGCAAGAATAACAAAAAGTTTTTTCAAGAAAGTATATTCTTAAATTGTTCCATTTGTATTTTCAGGACACGAAATTGTCAATAATTGGACGACAAATACCGAAGTCATGGACAGTCCCAGCATCCATACGTTACGTGAAGGTGACATCGCTATACTTCGAAGAAGTTTTGCTGTTGGGGCTCATGAATGGACAGGTATGCAAACAAATTGGTTCGCTACTCTGATAAGCTGTAAGCTGTTTTATCTCATAACGAAATGTTCTAATAATATCGCAAAAAATGTAACGAAAAGTTAGACAGTGTTAATCAAAATGCACTCACCCTTTTAGCTATCGAGAAACTCTATAGTAATCTCGCCGGTTGGTCCCGCCTTTCGATACTGAACTCTTGATTATTTGTTATCGTGATTTGGACATGATTTCGACCACCTGGCGTTTGCAAAGCGAAACAGCGAGTGTTCAATTAAATGAGAAATAGTATATTTCATTACGAGTTCGGAAAGCCTGTCATTGCAAAGAGTTCCGACAAATGTCTACCCGAGCCGAGGCGCAGCCGAAGGTGAGGGTTGACAGTCGGAACAAGTTGCAATGACGGTTCCGCACGTGTACTGAACAACTATTTTTAATACAGTTGCGAAAAAATGAAGCAATTTAATAAAGAACATTTTTGGAAAATGGCGCCAACCGTAAAAGAATATAAGCAGTTTTTTTTTTGTTTTCTTTACCCATTCTGGGTAGGCAAAGGGAACTATGGCCATACAGCCAAGTCCTAAGTAGAATTTTTTTAATTGATATGAAATTAAAAAGGAAATGAAACCTAACCTAACTCATTGAATCAAGTCATTAAATCTAATATTGAAACAAATTAGTAGCTTCTTTTTAGAAATATTTGCATGAATCATAAAAACTTCAATGATTTTTTTTTAGTAAAAACTCCGTGGTTGGTTTTTTTTCTTTTTAATAGACATTATTTTGACAGTTGGGAAAGAGAACGCACGAGTTCGGACAAGGTAAAGAAAAAGCTCGAGTGTGTAATAGCTCACATCCCGAACGCTATACGTCGCTGCAATACGCCACTTTTTGAGCAACTGTATTAAAAAGATTTATATAAGGATTTGTCCGCGAATTGGAGTAGAAACATGGAAGGTCCGTAAAAAATCACCAGCTGCCCTAAACATGGCAACTGGCACTAAGTATCCGGTTTATTATAAAAAAAATGCGTTATAAGCGATCAGATAACAGACGAAATTCTATAGATGTCAGAACGGTTGTATTGTCGAGCCATTACCATGAGAGGTTAAAAATTATACGCGTAAATATGCCTCAATTGATTTGAATACATTATCAGTAGTCTGGATATCTGCAACATCAGTCCAGCGACCGTAAGCTGGTTCGAATTCAATGGGACAAAGAGTTTTCCAAAGGTTTCAGCTTATTAACCCGAGAACTTATAGTAAAGCTCAGCAATTGAAAAGGACCAACCAACGTAATGGGGAATTCCAGACAGTACATAATAATTATGTAATTTTAGTATTTGTCTGTGACAGAACCCCTTTTTGTTGTGAATTATTCTTTATGTTCAAGGTAGGGGAGAAAATGTGAATGTTTATAAGTAGATCAGAAATTATCTTACGGGAACGTGCTGCCGGCAAAATATCTTGTATCCTGTGCCCTAAGCCAGATCATGGTTTGTCTATGGTAATGTGGCAACTATGATTTAATCACGCGCATAGTTGCTTTCGCATTATTGGCACGGATTTCTGCAACATCGGTCTAACGAATGTAAGCTGGTTCCAATTCTATTTCAAAAAAGCTATATCCAGTAGTGGACGTATTTCGGCTGAAGTGATGATGATGATGATGATGATATGTATTTATCTGTCACAGATCTGGCAAGTGGAGCCGAGTCAGGGCAGCGCTAAGATGGTGCTGCACACGCCTGCGTCGGTGCGTTGCTTAGACGTAAGCGCGTCGCGTGCCTACCTCGCGGTCGTCGACGAATCATCTGTCTGTAGAGTCTACAATCTATCCAACGGGGAACTGCTGTTCACGGTAGGTTTTAACTTACTAGGTACTAAGATAATACGGCAAGTTCAAGTTTTTAATGTTATAACTTTACTTTAAAAACCTCCACGACCTACTATTCAATGCATACATCAGCACAATGTTTTGAGTGCGTTACATTGAGTCGTACTGTAAATCGTGACATTTCACCCAAAAAAAAAGTTTAGGATAGGATAGGTGAACAACCCGTGGATAGGTGACCAACCATTACCAAAGATTAGAACAGATACTTCACTCAGTAGAAAACTTCCAATACCTATTACGATAATTGCCTACTCCCTCGCGTCAACAACCACTGTATGCTAAAATGCGCCTAAATGCTCAAGCGTACAGCAGTGATTGCTTCGCACCGCGCGATTCCACAGTAATCGCAGGGCTGCCTCTTCGATAAAATTAAATTAACATAACTTTTTATCTATGTATTGAGAACTGTGAATATGTTCTGACTTTTATGTGGCAGTTAACAATTTTATCATTTATAAAATATTTAACCAACTTAAAAAAAAGGAGGTGATCAGACATACAGGCCAAACTGAGAAGTTTGACTTGTATGGTTTGTAGGTATGTATGTTTGTGCGCGATAATCTCGCGTTTGGCTAAACCGATATCGATGCGGTTTTCAGAAAAGGATTTGTTACATTTAGGAGAACGTTTTAAAATAAGTATAATACTTCTTAGTTTGATGATGATTTTCGGAGATGTTCACTAGAAATGAAAAAAAAAGCCTTAAAAAAAGAGAACCGACTTCAAATAAAGCACTAAGCCGTAAGAAATAATTTGTTTTTTTTTTTTATGTTAGTGCTAACAGCTGGTAATTACGAATCGAAAAAGCACCGACATCAAAGAAGAAATTATTTCTTACGGTTTAGTGTTTTGAAGTCGGTTCTCTTTTTTAAAGTTTGTTTTATTATATTTGTAAGTTTGTTTTGTTTTATATATTGGTGCTGACTGTGGAAGAAACCTAGATAAAACATAATTATAGACATCAGTGTGTAGGTAAAATAAAAAAAATCTTTAAAAAAAAATTCTTACGAACAAACAGCACTATTAACATTGAACGGCGTGCGCGCGCTTCGCTTGCGAAAACCGCACTGAATTTGATCCGGTGGCGGACCGAGACCGCTCGGCTGGGCGGTAGGCACTTATAGCGCGCAAGTACATGGAGTGAAGGAGGCCTGCCATTACATACCGAGTTTCCTCCGTGCATCGGAAAGCACGTTCAGCTGTTGGTCCCGGCTGTCATTTGTAGATCTTTGATAGTCGGTGCAGGTAGTCAGTGGCCCAAAAGTCTGATAACCAGTCTTACTAAGGGGTATCCTATTACCCAAGACTAACTTTGAGGTCAGATAGGCAGTGGCTCTGTAAGTAACTGTTATTCAGCCGCATCCAGTTAGACGGTTAGCCGAACCCAACATAAAAGACTTGGAAAAGACTAGGCAGTTCACGATGGTATGTACATAGACTGATCACAGAAGGTTAAGTTCCCGGTTTTAATTGATTGTTGGCTGATTTCCAGGAGGAGAACATATCCTCAGTATCATGGAACTCCTGGTGTGATGAGCTACTGAGTCTCTCTGGGGGTGGTCTGCTCTCCATAAAGGCCTGTCACTTCCCGCCCGCGACGCAACCCTTAGCTGGCTCTGTTGTAGGATTCCAAGTAAGACTGTTTTTTTAATAATGTTAGTGTATAAATGACATTTGTGTTATTAGGATTAGAGTTAATATAAGGAATGGGGTTTCAAAACAGATGCACCTAATTTTGAGTGTGTATGTATATATGTAAATATATTTCATCAAAAATTTCTCAGTAATCAATTTTATTTATACCTTGTGTATATATTAATAAGTAAAAAAGAAATAAAAAAGAGATATATAAAAGTTTTGTTTTCAGAATGCTACTGAGTTATTTATTATGCTTTTGTTGGGATTCACCAGACTGCCTGGATGGACATAACATTGTGCATTAGGCACATTAGTATTAAGAGGCACCTCATTATATTTTTCACAACGATTCTGGTGAATGTATTGTGAATCATCAGCCAGGTCTGCTGCGACCATTACTTTCTTGTTAGAAATGCAAGTGCTAGTACCATATTCGTTGAAGTTAAAAGACAGTTTGAAACTAGGCCTGTTTATCTAACAAAATAGATATAATATATTGCCGGGGCGGATGACGCTACCTCCTTGATATTTAAACTTACACTGTTAGCCGAGTGCAGTTAGACAAAAAAATACTCAAAAGGTGGAATGAAGTTTTGTAACTGTCGGATATTCATGGTACTTCTTTTGTTGAGTTCGGTTTTCTGGAGAAGAATGTCATGAAAAAATTTCAAATAACGACAACAAAAAAAAATCGGTAAGAATATATAGATATATAAAGTGGAAATAAATGAAAAAATAGGAACGAACCAGACGAGACCATATTGGTGTTTAATAGATGCACACAGATCACACTATTATGACACAATACTAATTCTTCAAATATCAAGTTATTCAGAAACAAAAAAAAGATAAAAAAGAAAATTTCAAAGATTAAAAAAAAACTGCAAACAACTATTTTTTTTATCTTTCTTCTCCACACCTCTAGGAATTGAATAAAAAAGTCTCATGAAAATCCGATCACCATAAACTTCGTTCCACCTTTTTGTATAATTACACTCGACTTTGTACGACATTGGCGCAGCAGACCTAGCTAATTAGCTGTAATGCCCAAATATTACGGGATTTCTATGTCTATTATCTTAACCCCCTTTATTTTCAATGGGCTTATACCAAACGTAGTAAATTGTGTAGTATTAGTTAGGTTACGTTATACAAATAAAATATAAAAGTATAGGTAATATGAACAAACAGCAGGAAATGCCTAGCGTACGTGGCTGTGACACTTTCAAGGATCCTAGAAATAATATTAATCATTTATATACTTAGCTTTATCGAAGCATTTATATTAGGTTTCAAGCTTTTCAATGATATACACATAAAGTATTGCATGGTACTCAGAAATTGTCAATGAACCACAAACAAAAAACGCCTGTGGATTGAGACGTTGTCGAGAAAAAGATATAAGGAAAATAAAATAAAACAATTACTACTTTTATTTACTTTCAGTACATGTAACTAAATCTTTTTTCAAGTTTGTTACGTAAGGCGGCCAGCTTAACTTTTGGCACCCTCCTGTAAAAAACCAGGCACCTGAGATCTGAGCTAATAGGTACTTGTACAGGCAGAGATTAAATGAGACATGTTCCCTACAGCAATATCATTGGTGTTCCTTAAATCCTTAACAGTGCAGATGCATAGACTTTTCAGATAAGGTATATAGGTATCCTCACGCTCATAAATAATGTAATATCTTAAAATGTTGGAAGGCTAGGGATGCGGACCATGGTCGTGGTAATAATTTATCAGTATATAGGTACACTACGGGAGAGGTGACTACGGGCAATACCACCTTTTCGCCAAAAGTCCACCAGTGGATAGCGGCGTTAGGCTGTTGATGACTCAGGTATACTGATAAAATCTTACTGCAATCAAAGCACCTCACCACGAATAGCCAGCATAAAGTTTATAGTTTTAGCGTTAATTAAAATGTAACGTTTTGTTTGACTTCCACATTTGTGTGTCGCGTTTGTCCGTCTTCAAATGAGATTTGTTTCTAATTAAACCGATTTCAATAGAACTTTTTAATGGCTTAGGGAACGATATGCGAATGACATTTCTAAGATTAAAACGAAAATTGAAATTGGCTTGATTTATGTGTATCTTTCTTTGCTTGTCTATTTTCTAAAACGCAACGGTTGTTCGTGTGTTAGCGCACTTATAATTCTAGATCCATTTAACTGTTGTGGTTTATTCGTAGATGTGATATCTGATTAGGTTGTATACTATAGTTTGTTACGTTAGGTAACATAGAGATTAGCGAATCACATATATTAGGTATGTAAACAAATAGTGTAGAAAATACTACATTGCACCGACAAACAATTTAATTGAGTACAGGTTTGCTTAACGGTAAGGCTAAAACTTTTTATTTTGCAATATAACAGACTCAGAGAGACTCATTTAAATGGTGTTGTAACAAGCGGCATCAGGACTTTATCAAAGCCAGTTAAAGTGAATGACGGTTAAAAATTCCCATGTCAATCTTAAGCTCAAAACACCTTGAACGAACCCGATAACATATCTCCAAACAGGGAAAAAGCGACCTTATAGTAAGCATTTCTTAAATAAAGATAAGTTATATTGATTGTATCTAATGAAGACAATTGTACTGGTTTTTCAGGGAACACGTGTGTTTTGTCTACAAGCTAATTCTATGCAAACTATCAACGTGCCACTCTCTCATGCCGTGCATCAATATTTACACCATAAGATGTTCAAGTACGTATTTCTTTCTACTGTTATAAACGCAAATATTTGTAAAGATGTAAGGATGGAGAGGTTTGTTACTCTTTCACGCAAAAATTGCTGAACGGATTTTGATGAAGTTTTTCAGCCATGTGACTAAACCCTAAGAATCACTACATAGTAAAAAGAAAAGTTGCTTCCCGCCGTCTGTACACTTGTATCTTTTAGACTACGCAACGGATTTTGATGCAATTTTATCAATAGACAGAATGATTGAAGAGGACGGTTTATATGTACACTTTATCCCTGGAAAACACTTCAAAATTTCCACGCGAACGAAGTCGCGGGCAGCAACTAGTTACAGTATAATTATAAATATATTGTGTAAAATTGATAAACGTTCATTTTGAACATACTGGTTTTCATTCGTTTGTGCTGTTTGGCGGCCACAATTCGGTGCATCTTCTTCAAAATGGAAAGGAACGTCGCACAATAATTTGTTACAAAATAATAGGTCTTTACCTATGAAATTGCCGTATTGCAGTACAGACTTTTTCAAACAAAAAAAAGTTTTGATTGGCTATGAGTTCTAAATTCAAATTAATTTTGTTTTAAAAATATGACATTCTATTTACAAAATCAGTCTTTTGTTTATTGATTAGCGTTGTATTTTCATTACATTTCAACATTTTTCCTCATAATGGATACTTTGAAATTTCGTGTAATTATGGAATATGAGTTCCGTCGTGGCACCAACGCGGCACAAACGACCCGTAACATCAGCGACGTTTACGGAGAGAACTGTACAAACGAACGCACAACCCGTTATTGGTTTGCTCGGTTCCGTTCTGGGAATTTTGACTTGAAAAATGAACCTCGTGGTCATCCGGAAACTTTGGTCAACAATGATGAATTAAAGGTGATTGTTGAAGCTGATGAAACTTAATCTACAGCTGAGCTGGCAGCAGCTTTTGATGTTAGCATTAAAACAATATTGGTCCATTTGCGACAGATTGGCAAGATAAAAAAGCTTGATAGATGGGTGCCCCACGAACTTAACGATCGCCAGCGCTACGTACGCGTCGAGACTTGCCTTGCGCTGCTTAACAGGCACAGAAATGAAGGAATTTTGAACCGAATTGTTACGTGCGACGAAAAATGGATTCTTTTTGACAATCGAAAGCGCTCAGCAAGTTGGTTAGATCCTGGTTCGGTACCAAAGCAATGTGCAAAACGAAAAATGACCCCTAGAAAGGTGATGGTCACAGTTTGGTGGTCTAGTGCTGGTGTGATTCATCATAGCTTTTTACAAAACGGCGAGAGCATTACTGCAGATGTGTACATTGAAGAACTGACCACAATGATGGCGAAACTCGCACGTCTGCAACCAGCTTTGGTCAATCGGTCGTCTCCACTGCTACTTCACGACAACGCGCGGCCCCATACTGCACAACAGACCGTCTCTAAGCTGCATGAGTTGGGTTTGGAAGCTCTCCCTCATCCGCCATACTCACCAGATCTTGCGCCTTCC
The DNA here is from genome assembly GCA_949152445.1 of Cerastis rubricosa. NCBI lineage: Eukaryota > Metazoa > Arthropoda > Insecta > Lepidoptera > Noctuidae > Cerastis > Cerastis rubricosa. The sequence continues at coordinate 16,061,556 of OX424523.1, read as the reverse complement.
GACTATTACTTTTTCCAAAATTTGGACAACTTTTTAGCGAGAAAAAAATTCAATTCCCGAGAGGCAGTACAAAACGCCTTTGAAGAGTTTGTTGTCTCCCGTCCAGCTGATTTTTTCAAGAAGGGCATCCATAAACTGCCACAGCGTTGGCAAAGATGCATTGATTGCAGGGGTGATTACTTTGAATAAAAGAAATAAATAAGTTCGAAAAAAAAAATACTTTAACTTTTTTCAAACAAAACGGCAATTTCATAGGTAAAGACCTAATATTATGTTTATGAAATTTTGTAATTATTCATTGCAATTGTTTTAAAAAACTACGTTTGATACGCGTTCTCGGCTCTATTACATCTATCCTTCTTCAGCTTGGACTGCGCACGATTTTTATATGGTGCAGATGTGTGAAGTTTTTACCCGTTTTTGAGCGATGGCAAAAACAAGTTTGTTTTTCACGCCTATCACTGCAGATGCTAAGTATGTATTTATATTATCAATGCATTAACATGTATATGTTTTACTATGTGGAAAAAAAAGTTACAGTAAACAAAAAACGATTAAAAGTAGAAAAATACTGTTACAGCGAACACATTTTGGAAATGTTTTTTAGTAACTTTTTAGAACTATAAATCCTTTTTATGTGTATCAAGTTTAATTAAAATAGGTTCAGTCATTTCGGAAAATCAGGACTTGAAAATTTGTATGAAATGCCATAAGGCGTAAAAGCTCTCAACTAGCATGAGTAACCAACTCGAATAGATAAGTGCCGTTTGAACTTTGACATATTTTAACTGACGTTAGAACTAGTATGTCATTCTGTACAAAACTCATGTAAACATAAGAGCTTCGGTAAAAACTCTTAAAATAATTCAATGCAGAATTTCAAATATATGTAACAGCAGGCAGCATCTTAAGGGTAATTCTACGCATTTTTATGGCTAAGTGCGTTCTAATGCCACAAACCATAATCCTAATTGAAGTGAAAACTTCTTTAGCGGCCGGCGTTGAGCACTTTTTCTGTAATGGGTATAAAATCTTAAACTTGCGTCAGGTCACGTGTCCTGATCGAAAATTCGTAAGACGAATTGACATTAGGTTGCGAAGGAATTTGAACTTTATGACATCTGTCATTGAGTTTAGTTTTCCAAAACTGGATAATTATCTTATGCACAAACAAAACCTTCGATTTCTCCAAAGAGGTAAAATTCGTAAAACGTATCGTAATATTTCTGTGTTAAATTTGTTATGTAATGTAAGTTGTCATGTTTGTGTATGATAGCGCAATAAATGAATATTGTATTTTACCACATAAATGATAGAACTAGATAATTAAAGCAATTCGTTCAAAATTATTTCCTAACCATATCCAAAAATGCACAACGTTACTATTCAAGTTTTCACTTCTGCCGGCACTCCCGGAGTGCAACCCGTTTTTTTTTAAAAGTTTAAGCTCGTTTATGATTCATAATTTAGCGAATTTCAAACTTATGGAACTAAGATTTTTGAGAATTTACCTACATTATTAGTTTGTTCGTATTACTTAAGCCCGTTTACACCAAAATTAAGCTAAGCAATGCCTAGTTAGGTAATGCTTACCGTAAGTAGTTTTCTAAGGAACCACGTCCTTTTCACTATTGTTTTCGCAGTAGGCAGCAGGTAATCTTCCAAATCTACATCATTTATACTTGTCCGGGGTTTTTTTTTAAGTCAAACACTGTGTTTCGTCACAATCATAGACCAGTGGTCGATCTGACAATGTAAAATTTTACAGGTCAGCCATTAAAAACATAAGTCTTTCATTTTTAAATATTGTTTACCATACCTGTAATGTTAAAAATTTATATACATCTGATTAATAGGGTTTATTCTAAGATGGTATAAAATAACAACTAATAGTTATACGGTCTGCTAGAAAAATAACATGGTCCATTTTACTTCCCTTTTGTACACTCCTTCATTATTATTGTTTCTAGAGACAAGAGAAGAGCGGGGTCTCCTAGCACAGGAATTTATAAATCATACCGAAAAGCAGACCTCTATGAAAGATTTATATCAATAATATGTATAATGTAGAAGATTGTAAAGTTATCTGAAATCAATTATTTAAAACTTCAATGTCACCTAGCTGGTCAAAGATGCCTAAATATAACGAATCGTTTAATGTATCGTAACTTTAGTCATCGCCTACACTGCTTAACTTTACACATTATTTTAAAGGTATCGCTCAACGTTAGTGAAAACGAGTATCGTATTTACCCCAACACCGTGTATGAGCACAGTTCGAATCCATACTAATATTATAAATTTGAAAGTAACTCTGTCTGTAACCTTTTGCCTTTTTAAACCGCCTTACCAGCTGAACGCATTTCGATCAAAGGGTAGACAGACTTGACCCTCACCTGACCTGACGAAGACATAACCTAGGTTAGGTTATGTTAGGTTAGGTTAGGCGTAGAATCCTGTTATCTCGATAGTATGTTCCTTTGAAATAATTTTCTAGTTCCATGCGAGCGAAGTCGCGCACAAAAGCTACTATAGAATAACGAAAATGCTGCTACAAAAGAGCCAACATAATCCGCCATTTTATTTACCAGGCATATTTCTAAATAATAGTGTAAAGAGGGTTTTAAAACATATTTGTGGTAGTGATATTATTTTTCCTTTTGTGTCATCAGTAATTACAATGTAAACCCGTTTTCTATTCAATGGTGGATGATATCATCCAGTCCAGTTTATAATACAACCATTATCTGATGTTTCTTCCAGTTCGTTTCATCCTGACTTTTGTGCAGCTCTAAAACATGTTTTGTACAAAATGGTTTGCCCATTTGTTGCCATGAGAGGGAACGTGAAATTCGTATTTTATTTACTGACATGTAGATTATAAAATTTGCATGTCAATATATAAAAATTCAAAGGAATTAAATACTACTCTGATTTTATTGCCCGGCGAAGTTTTTTAAACAGCACCCTTACAGCTGCAACATTTTCAATAGGGTTTTAGGGTTCCGTTGCCAAATATGGCCAAACTGTTATTAAACGGAACCTTATTTTTTTTTGTCTGACCGTCCACATTATTACTATTACACAGATATTTTATTCCGAGACTATTGGCACCACTCAGTAGAAATTGGGAGAGTAGGTGCCTCCTATGAACCGCTACACGAATATCGAGTGAAATAATGAAAAACCCTAAAAAATAGGGGTGGCCATTCCATACATGTACCTGAGGGTTGAAAAAGTAGTTTGTAGAGTAGAGTACTTAGTGGGGTCTATCGATAGCTCTTGAAAAATGATATCATTAAATACTTTTTTCTTAAGTTAATGGTGATGAGATATTTGCTTCCAAAGTCGTAAAACTTGTGTCCTCTCTAATTTCTAAAATAAGGGAGGAAAATTCTGAAAACAATTAGGATTTATTATATATATTTTGAAAATATAAAAAAAAAACAACTTAAATTGTTTTGCATAAGATTTGATATTTCATTTTTAAGATATGGGACTTTTTCATTAAACTGCAGCAGAAACTTTATTTTTCACTTACACGCTGTGAAAAACAAATTTAATTTTGCTGTTGTGTGAATCAGCGTTGAAAATATTTTAATTATATTGTTTGGTGCTACGGAACCGTGTGAGTGCGAGTACGACTCGCACTTGACCAGTTTTTGTTATTAGAATTGTAAGTCACCGGGGTACAGAGAGGGGGGTTATTATTGTATTCGAGATGCAGTGGGTATAAATAGCGACGACGGGCTTGAATTCTCCCTCCGTTTGGTTAAGCAGCCGACAACCCCCTAGGTTCAACTGCGAGATGCCACACATAAAAAAAAAAAAAGACGGGTTGCACTCCGGGAGTGCCGGCAGAAGTGAAAACTTGATTATTAACGTTGAGCATGTTTGATATTTTGGAATGGTTAGGGAATAATTTTGCACCAATTGCTTTATCAGTATAAAAGTACTACACTGCGGTTCGGGGGACGAAGACAATATAGCGGTTGTGATTGGCCGATGCAACAATGTAAGGACGAATGTTCCACACATAGTGATGCACAAGTCAGTTTTGCTACAATACCTAATATCGATAAAATTGAACATTACGATGTCTATTAATTCTACTTTTTTTTAAACTATACTGATAGGGCGTTAACTGGGTGCAAATAAAACACTTACGTAACACTGTAAATTTCACTTTATTCAAATCAATGCTAAAATAAAATCAAGGTTAACCTCTCCGTCCTGCATTTCTTAACGCGTAACTTCCCTAACGGCCGCGCGCATTACGTCATCGCTGACGTCGTTCGGCCGGCCGACATAAAAACTCTTATCGCCAGAGTTCTAATAAAGCTTATCTTAAACGGTAAACAGTGTCGTGTTCTTAGATAACAAGACCGTGTATTATAATATATACAACTTTTCTATGACTACTTGATAATTATAAACATCCCATAGAAATGCGATTGCTTGCTGCAAATAGACTGTCACCGTATTTTATTTTTGTTTAGTAAAACTACGCAATAAATTTATACGAAACTTTATAACTAACATCACAAATATACAAGTAATCTAATGACAGTGTTTTTTAGGAGTCCTACATACATTATTCACATAAGATTCCAACTCAAACTTCCTATAAGATCGGCCGTTTTCCAACTGCGGAGTTCAATGCATGAAAATACTTGAAATATCAAAAAATATGATTAGATATGCCTCGAATACATAAAATAATGAATTATCACTATTTTTTACGTTGCTATTAAATTAATCGTAAAAAAAATCGAAAAAAATCCAAAGAAAATTTTAATTTTGTGCCTAGGTTGGACGATCCTCCTCAACTTTCCCTGTTAACAGCATTAATCCACTTTTCTTCCACTTCTGGAATATTTGGAAATCTAAAATGTAAACATTAAGTAATGTTACTTTTTTACAGTAAGGGAACACCGTAATTTTTATCTTCAATATTATTTATACTTTGTTTCGAAGTTGACACAACACTACAGCATTACGTCTGTCCCTTTCTATCTACACCTACAGATGGAAAGGGACAGACTTATTGACAATACCTAGTGAGAGAAAGGGACTTTTCAAAAAGACATCAACGCGGTGTACGTTTTTTGTGCCTTAAACGTACACAACTAGTTTAGCTAGAGCCCTGCAATTATTCATAATTTTATTAAATTATAAATATATTTTACTTACCGATGAAAAGTTATGCCATCTTTTTTATAGCTGGATGTTCTAGACGATTTCCCACACCATTTAATTGAACAAGAACTCATAATTAATTTGATATAAGCAGAAATGTTTGAAAAAGTTATCTAAATAATCGCGTGTGGAGAGATCCAATAACTGGTCAAAAACTCTCCATCCGTCTTACGCTTTTTCGATCAGGTCACGTGTCCTGACGCGAGTTTAAGATTTTATACCCATTACAGAAAAGTGCTCAACGCCGCTAAAGAAGTTTTCACTTCAAAAAAACTTCCTATTTGGCTCGGTAGTTGGTCTGTCCGGTAGTGGTGGTTGTGCGTGTGCGTCTTCAAATTTAATAAAAGAGATATAAATTGTGTCGAGATGTCTTCACCACGTTAGAAACGGGATATTGCGGAGCCGGACTCAACGGGAGAGGAAACGTAAGTTTTTCAAATGTCCTTATAACAATGCATTAAGTATTAACTTTTTATCATTTTCCCATCATCGTATAAGTATTTTTAGTTTTCTGCAGCAACGCATTGCGTCATTAATGAAATGACTGAGTGCGGTTAGTTGTTTTATTCGAATGATGATTCTTGTAGCTACCCTATATATTTTTATTATGTCTTTCTTTCATATCAAACAAGCCAAGTTTTCGCTACCGATGTTAGATTTATTTGTCATATTAATCATTATTTATTTATCTGATAAATAAAAAAAATAGTAGCATACAACTGTTAACGAAATAGAACACCCTTTATATTGTAAATATTGGTTCCTTACCTTAGTTATAATTTGCAGTAATTCGCACCTTGAAATAAAATTTCAGAAAAAAATTGCGGATGGTTTTTGATCTTCCGTCTTTTTCATGTGGTTACAGCCTTTTTTTTTACGGATGGATATTATCAAATGACCCCTCCCGCTCTGGAAAAGAGCGGAGCGGAAGGGAGTGTCAGACTTGTGCTGACTAAAACCCATCCATGTTCTTTCTTAGCACATTGTGGTTAAAGCCCAACCTGGTGTCAGAGCTTTTATGCCGCCCGTGTGCCTCTGACATGGCTTTACATGCCGTCGGGGAATATCTCTCAGGCATCCTCTACGGCATCCTCCGGTATTCCTCACGATGTTTTGCCTCAATGAAGCAAGTGATAATTATACAATACGCACATGAATCCGAAATATCTAGGTGCGTGTGGCTTAGGTTCGAACTAGAGACCTGCGACTTGGCAGTCCGACGGTCACGGTTTGATGTGGTAATATTTATACCCATGCGGGGGTCGTTAACTAGTTGGTGCTAGCCACATCATCATGTTGAAAATAATAAATAAAAAGGAAAAATAATGTGTCCTTTGATTAAACTACATGATATATTTGATTGAATTTTTTTATGCAGGCTGGGAACGTCACATTCGAAGTTTAATTTATTGTCGTATTATTACCTCCACCTTGTATGATATTAAGTTTAGTTAAAGGACTCATTACATTCAGCCGCGTTTGGCGTGCAAATATTAATTAGTATATAATATATTTATTACCGGGCAAAGATTATTAAGTCAGCATTAACATTATTGATTGCGTAAAATGTGAAGAGAGCGAGAGCAGCGCTGGCCTAGTGGTGGCAGGCCCAACTTACGAGCAGTAAGCAGTAGGTCCAAACCAGGCAGGCGCAATACTTTGTGTAATTTACTTCATCGCCGCTGCCCTCGAAAACGGTGAAGGAAAACATCGTGAGGAAACCGGCATGTCTAAGAACAAAAAATTCGAAGACATGTTACATCTACCTACCCGCACTGGGCCCGCGTAGTGGATTACGTGGGCCCCCGCTCATAGAGAGGAGGCCTGTGTCCCAGCAGTGGGAACATTGATGATGATGAAAATGGGAAGGTACAAGGTTATGTCACAGTTTTTTGTCAGTGTTCAACTTTTAAGAATCGACACATATTTCGATACCAACAACACTTTATTTGCAGGGTAGAAGACACGAAAGAAAATGAGGATAAGCCTCTGCCACCCGATCGAAAAAAACGTCTGGTGTTAAAAGCCCTCGAACGTAGAGGGGTTATTTTAGTAGTAAGTATTGTTAAGTTGTTGTGTACACTTACACACATTAAGTCGAAGGCCCCACATGGGTATAGCTATTTCAAATATTTCTGAACATAAGTTTTGTATACATACTATATTTTATGAGATTGATTATTTTTACAAGGAAGCTTGACTCTTGATTCTCTTCCATTAAATTTATATTTCTCTTGCTTGAATGAAACTACCATCAGCTAAAAGTAATGTGTATGTATTCCTTAGAATTTAGAGATGTCCGCACATTAAAGGTTTTCCTGGAAAAACAAAAGTTTCCGCGCGTTTCGGTAAATGTAGTTTAAATGTATTCATTTAGCAGATTTTAGCCATCTAAGTGAAAATTAGAAAGGTTTATAACATTAAAAGTAATTTCGGTATTCTCTTGTTTCAGTTGGTCAAGTGCAGTACAACCATTCGGAAACTTTCCAAGACTAAGCCAATTTAATTCCCTTCTTCAAAAAAGGAGGAGGTTCTCAATTCGCCGGAATCTATGGTCATCAGCTCAGGATCTGATGATGGGATCCTGGAGAAATCGGGGCAACTCTTAAAATTTTATAGCCACGAAGAATAGTATTGTAGAAATTTGGGTATCGTTTCTAGTTACAATGTAAAATTTATACTTGTAAAGGATTCGTGTGAGATATCACAACAAAAAACTTTTTTGCAAAAAATATAACAGATTTCCAAAAAAATAACACTAAAAAGTTGAACGTTCGGAAGTCGGTGACTATAGTTTGTTTTACTGACTTTTTTGTCACCGACTTCCGAATCTTCCACTTTTTATGCACTAAGAAGTTAAGGAAGTTGTTTTTTTTTCCAGAATGTTTTTATTTCAGCACTCATCAAAATTCAATAAGGTTTTTTCATAAAATGAGACGGTGTGTTTTAAAAAATTGCGTTCATTTCAAATCAAATCAAATCCATTTATTTGCCAGAATGTAGGTTTACACGGTGGTGTGATCTTAAAACTAATAGTGGCCCCGTTACATTCTACCATTGCATATGGTGTGCAAATATTTAATTTTAACCGTGGCCCTTTTATTATTATACTGAGGTATGTACATTGGTATTATAATAATTGTAAAAAATAATCATAAAATATACTAACAAATACTCTTCAGCATCAACAAATTAAGATGTCATGCATGCATGTAATTAGAAATAAATAAATTAATTAATATTGATGTCAAAGCTATACCTATGTCAGTTCAAGTAATAAAGTTCAGTAAAATGTCAGATTTGAGCTTAAGAATAAAATAATAGTAGATTGTTGCATCGAGCGCAAAGTGAGTCATTAATGCACGAGTGTTAAGTTGGTGCCCGAGCGCATGCGAGGGCACTAAATTATCACGAGTGCATTAATTACTCACTTTATCGAGGTGCGTAATCTGCTTTTCTTTCAACTACCCTGACAAAATATACCTACTCAAAATAAAAACTCAAGTTAATGATACTGATACTGTTAGCCTGTGTCATCCCACTGCTGGGCAAAGGCCTCTCCCCATGACTTCCAATTGTCTCGGTCCAGGGCTAATGTTGACCACTGTTTGCTGGTCTTGTCTAGCTCGTCCCGCCATCTTCTACGAGTTAAAGTTAATGAAACAAAGTTTAATTCATCTTCCCTTCAAACATACAATTATTAAAAGTGCAGTTATTAAAGGTTATTAACAACTTCATTTGCAGCTGTTTTATATTTTCTGGAGTTGAATTCATATCGCTATCGCTGTCAATTTCCATGATTTTTTACCTTTTTATTTGGTAAATAAGAAGTATCAAAGTTTTACAATGGTACAAAATGCGCGCAATTTGTTTTTTTTTTCACCAATCAAGTCAGTTTTATTCAGCCGATTTTTACTTTCAGCCAGTAATCTTTTTGATCTAATGCATACATTTTATTAACTTAATAGGAGACATTTCACCTCTGTGGTAAATTTAATTCCAAATTTAAAATTTAAATGCAGTAATGAAAAACAGTGCAATAATGAGATTTCATATAACTTTTCTGCACTGTTTTGTTCTAAGCAAAAAATACATCCTTTGTGATCGGTTTTGTAGTGATTAATGATAACATTACTGTGTAGTTGAAAGAAAATAATATTATGGATTTGCATCTATTTATGCCTTTGCGATTTCATGTCGCTTAGTATTCTCGTGCGGGCCCAGTGTCTTTATACCAGTACCACGTTTGTTAGTAGGCCAATTTCAAACCGTGCTTTATCTGCAGCTATTTTCAAAACACAGTAAAAATTTGTTTAGAATTAAGGGAAATTGCGGTAATTTTGGACAAAAATCATGCATTCTAAAATTCATTAATATTTTTGTTTCTTGTTTGGTTCGGTAATGTCATTGATACTGGTATGTCACGTCACTTTCTTTTGATGCTTTTTTAGTTCTACGGGACCTCTCAAATAGCAATAGAGGATTCAAAACGACAGCCTGTATATCTTCGATTTTTATGTTTTTGTTTGCTAAATATTTGGTAGACTATCTTATAGAATCGCCAATACGGGTCAATCTATATATTAATAATTGACGTGTTTATTCTAGTGTGTATTTATAATTTCAAAATAAATGTTTTTGGTATAAATGTTTTTTTTGTTTGGATATCTTTGGTTAGACGCACTTAACGCGGCGCTGTGTTGTCCATCTATTTGAATGGGACTTAATGTTAGTTTTATTCTTTAGTAATTATAGGGTTTATTTTTGTTTATTTCATGGTTATTATTTACGTTTCTTTTTGCTATGTCAAGTTAGTATCTCTACCTCATATATATCTCTAACTATTTATGTTTTGTTTGCTTAATAATTGCTAGATTGTCTTATAGAATCGCCAGTACGTGTTCACCTGTATATTTAGTATTTTGACATGCTGCGATTGCTGGCCTTTCTCGTTAAAATACTATATATATATATATATATATATATATATATATATGTGTTTATTTTAACTGTTAGTTTTTTCGTGACACGTTACAGCTCTTTACAGAAAAGTTGGGACAATTTTGCACAGTGCGTTCAATACGTCTAACCAAAGATATCCAAACAAAAAAAGACTGATTATAGTGATTTTATTTTGGTGGATTTTAATTAGTGGATGGGTATTTACGATTTTAGGTCATAATGTAAAGAAGTTGCAAGTGGTGTAATTTTTTTAACATTCAAAATAGGATTTTTTGTTTTATCAAGTTAACATAACATGACTTAGTAAAATCGCATTTTAAAGTTGGAGAGTGGGGGCTCACTATGTCACAAGTAAGTATAAAATTTACTTACCCATGACGTCATGCGCCATTTCAACGCAATATATCTCCGTAATTTTATGTTTATGTGAATAAAGAAAAAATACATGTCCAATACTTTTTAATAATTCACCCGAGAGACAAAAAAAATAATAGTCATCATCCCTATTGAAGTTGCATGAATAGGTTGTAATTTAATTTGTAAATAGTAGGTTAAATTCTTTTTATTATATTTGTGTATATAGTGTGCCCAAAAAAACTATAAAATTAACTAAAAAATAGAAAAAAAAAACAAAAAAGCTCAACTAAAACACAAAAAAAAAACCTAAAAAAAAAAACAAAAAAACTGTAAAAAAAATATCTTCCCTAACGTTATTACTCCATAAGTACCCAGTTTTATTTTTTGTCTTTTCGTGTGATGCTATATTTATTTAAAGGCTATGTACAATATGTGAAAAAAAACCCTATCGTGATGCCCTTTCGGATAGGACAGGTTATTTTTTAGATTACTCCATGTTAGTTTAATTACCATAAATACAAACTTATGTATGAGCGTAATATTCCTATGTAGTTTTGATCTTCCGTAGGTATACGTTTTTTTTCCGCCTTGTAAAGTTAGTAAAGTATCTCCGGCGTGTTTATGTTTTTGTTTGCTTAATAGTTAGTAGATTACCTTATAGAATCGCCAGTGCGTTTTCAACTTTATATTTAGTATTTTGAGTACTCATACGACGAGCAGGTCAACAAAGTGTTGACCTGTTATCAATAATCGCAGCTCGTCTTTACATGCTGCGATTGCTGGCTTTTCTCGTTTAGGTATTCGTACTCCGCCTATTTTTTTTCCTGTCCCTGTAATGGGACAGGAAATAAAAAAAAAATGGCAAAGGGACAGGGAACAAAAAGTTATTTACAGAAAGGCTGGGACAATTTTGTAATTTATAAACACATCCATTATTGTAACCATTATTGTAATGGATGGGTTTATTCTAGTGTGCGGGCAATTTATAACTTTAGGTCAAAAATAAAATCACTTAAATCAGTTTTTCATTGTTTGGATATCTTTGGTTAGACGTACTGCACGCTGTGTTAAAAATTTACCATCTATTTTAATGGGACTTAATATAAGATTTATTCTATAGTAATTTTTATGGTCTGTGATAGTTTATTTCATGATTATTATCAGTGAATGGCATCGATAGAACTAATTTACCTAAAGTTTGAGGAAGGAAGTAACATTGAGTTGATAATACCTCGTCTAATCCCGGAATTATAAACATGACAATTAAAACCCGGGATTATAAAAACATGAACTGGACTTTGAGTAGGTATAGTTACTAATTATTGATTTGAAGAATCGTATTCCTATTTTTAGGATTCTGTACTAAAACTGTGTCAGATTCAAATAGTTTGTTTTAAATAGGTAAAATAAAACTTTATTGGCTTTGTTTAGGTGGATATCAGATTATTTTTAAGTTTAAACCTTTGAGAACCTTTAAGAATTAACTTTGTATAGTTTTAATGTAAAACAAAGCTCTTTAATTTAACTGTTTTAATACGGAACTCTAAAAACATACCTAAATTCTTCAATATAATAATTTAGTAAAAACGTATTCAAAGCGCAATAAGTATATCTGCAAATTCATAAATCCCGGTATTTAATCGTCAAGTTTATGATTTCGGTAATTTAGACGACGTATTATCAACTCTATGTTACTTCCTTCCTCGAATTTAAGGTAAATTAGCTAGTTATTATTTACGTTTAAGTTTAGCTACGTTTCTTTTCGCTCTGCAATATCTCTACCTCATATATTTCTCCGATCTATTTCTGTTTTCGTTTGCCTAATAGTTGGTAGATTATCTTATATAATTGCCAGTACGCGTCCGCCTTTATAGTTAGTATTTTGAGTACTTATTCTTAGAGGTCAACAGGTCAACACCTTGTTGACCTGTTGGTCAACACCTCGTTGACCTGTCAACAATCGCAGCATTTCTTTACATGCTGCGATTGCTGGCCTTTCTCGTTTAAGTACTCGTACTACGCCTACGCCTTTCTTTTGTGTATTTATTTACTTAAGCTGTTACTTTTTTCTTGTCCCGTTACAGTTCTTTACAGAAAAGCTGCCCCACTCCCGACCCTTGCTCGACGAGCCAGACCGCGCCGCTGAGCATGTAACGTTAAATTCCCTAAATAATAATATTATGACCCAGCCTGTCCCTTGCTGCCCAGCCGTCAATGACGCCATAAGCCGAGGTCCGAACCCCACAGGGGGTGCCCTTAGCGAGCGGTCATTTAATTGTATCTAGTTTGTAAGCCCTGGCTGGGGGCCTTAAATTCATTTGAGGTCTCCACAGGATTGACCGGTTGAGCAGAAAAAACCTTAGCAGGTTGATCTGCGAGTGGCCGCTCAAAACAAAAAAAAAAACAGAAAAGCTGGAAAAATTTGTAATGAATACATTGGAAAACGATATATAACTTCCCATGAAAACAAATAGGCAAATTTTAACACCACGTTCAGTACGTTTAACCAGAAGATAGATGTCCAAACAAAAAAAAAACACTAATTTAAGTGATTTTACTTTGACCTAATAATGGATGTGTTTATTCTAGTGTCATTTTATTATTTTACTACACTCTATATTAACCGATCCACGCACAGAGATCAATTAAGTGGGTACATAACAAATATGCAGGAATGTGACGGAGTTAGCCGGCGCTCGATGCTTTGTCTCTTTCATTCTAGTTCATAAGCAATATTTTGCCTCTTGAACGCCATTGTCACATATACGTAACAAGCAACCGCGTCGCCTGTACGCCAACGACACAAATATGTGACAAAATATGTGGTGTACTATAACACGAAATAAGCAATTTAAATCATTACTTTTGTGTGTATTAATTTATGTATGTTTAAAATGTGATCTATGTAAAGGGTGTAAAACACCTCTTAACGAAGTCGAAAGGCACTGGTTCTCCCTGTCATTGCGATATTTTTTTTGTTCTGCACCATACCTGGGAACCTTCTAGTTACGGAGATATTAGGGGTCAAAGTTCCAACTTTTTGACAAGTATTTTTTTAAAATACAAGTTTTTCATGGAATATTTTTACTTTAAACACCACCACGACCCCCGTACTATTCAATCCGTCCATCAGCACAATGTTTTGAGTGCGTTACATTGCGTTCTACCACAAAACATAAATTTTACACCCCCCAAAAAAAAGTCGTTTCCCAGCAATAATTTTTGCGTTAAGTTACTTAGTTTCATGTACAGAATGCTTGGTTGATGGCTTCGTGATGAGGTGAGTTACACCCCGTATGTACCTTAAATATTAAGTGTTTATCAAGAAATAAGTTAACAATACTTTTGAAATCCTTTTTTTTTATTTGTAAGTATTTGCGGTGAATTTGCAGCTTGGCGTGGAGGGCACGCGCGTGCGTTTATGCGCTGGCGTTCAAAAGGTTAAATGAATAACCCTTATATTAGAACCCGTATCATGGTTAATCAAACATAATACGGGTTATGGGTTTAACTGGTTAACCGGTCTTAGGGAAGTATATCTGACTTTTTCTGATTGGCTTATTACATATTAATAGGTAACCTAATAGAATCACATAACTTTAGTATTATGGCGCTTACACTAGCGCAGCTCATCAAATATTGATGTGATCGCTGATTCTTTCTCGTTTTAGTACTCATAGTTTACTTTTTCGTGTGAATAATGCGTGTGTTTATTTATTATATTCTTGGGGTTTTTTCATGGGGTTAGGCAAATGTTCCAGAACGACACCTAGTACGATCTTTACATACTCCTCTTATTAAAAGAAGTATGTGACAATCGTAACAGATGCTGGTACGTAGTGTGTGCCTTCCCCCTTTGGGAAAAATGCTTCAGTTTATTTATGATTTCCTTCACCCGGGTTGAAATTGTTATAGTGGAGAAAATCTGCCGATCATTGTACATTTACAATTGGCATATTATTTCTTCTTCCAGATTTATAAAAAAAATGTATTGTGGCAATTCGAGCTTGGCAAATGTTTTTAATTGATGTTATAAAAATTTGAGTTGCATTTGGCAATTTCTATCTTTTTTTTTTGTTTGTATTGATGTATGAATGTAAAAACTTATTTTGAATGCCACGATTGTCAGGCTTCGTTTGGGATACATTCTACAAGTTAAGATTAGTAGAAAAGCAAGTTAGGATAAATTTGATAATGGTTTTAATAAAACGTTTCGAAGGAGTGTGACCGTTTAAGGACAAATATTTGGTAAAAATGTGATGCTGTGTAAAGTTGGGTCTGCTGCGCCCTTTTTCTAACAAAATATGTTTTCCGTTCGTCGCGGCAAACATTTTATATTAGCATGTTTTGTGTTAGTAAAACATGATAATATGGCGCAGCGGAGACGGTTTAACGGTTGCTGTAGAGAATAAATGATTGATATAATCTTTTCTATTTTAAATTATGATGTTTAACTTTTTGAGTTTTAATTTTATCAAAATTTTATTAAATTATATTCGTTCGAAATTCCAATAAATGGTAATAAAGTGATTTACCTGCTATTTGTTGTTTTTATTGTAAATCTTACTCCCCACTGCCGTGTCCCCAATGTGTGTGATGCAACTGAGGAGGTTGGATCGCACTCATTTACCACACGAAAGTTGCAGTGCCGCCACGAAAATTCATTAAACAAATTGACAAATGATATAGTCGAGCGCAATTAAACAAAAAGGTCGAACGAACTTTGTAGAGAGGCCACTACGCTCATGAATTTGGTTTTCAGTTATCCGTGAGAAAGTATCATTACCAATAACAAAAGAAAACTTAGTCTTAAAGTTCGGTATAACAAAAATAACTTTATAAATGCATTTCATCGACAAAAATGAACAAATAAACATAACAAATTGGCGTTTAATGGATAAATGGAAAAAAAAGTAACAAGACTGAGATAAAAACACATACATAAAAGGATACAGACAGGATGACAAGCAAAGACAAAAACAAACACAAGGTAACAATATGTGTGCTGCAGCATTGCCGGATATAAGGGCAATCCAGTCTGTTGGCAGATTTTTAGACTCGATAGGTGGCGATGTGCAAAGCAGGAGCGAATCGCTATTAAAAATACAATTTAAGAGGTAATTTTGGTTCTTATGGAAAGTATACAGAGAAGGATATCGATGATGGATGTGGTGAATGTTGTTTAGTGCGCGTGTTCTCTGGCAGATAGTTTTCTACTAGTTATGTTATGTATAGTGATAGTTTTATATTTTTGATTCCAGTGAGGCGTACTCGGTTGCGTGCCTGGGTGTGACGTCCCTAGACTGGGAGCGGCTCGGAGTAGCCGCCTTAGAGGAACTAGCCTTCGAGATTGCTAGGAAAGCTTTCCAGCGAAGCGAGAACATCGTGTTCCTTAACCTCATTGATCATCTGCAGGTAAAGTGCGCAATTAAAAACTTATTTAGAGCTATAATAGTAGATTGTTGCATCGAGCGCAAAGTGAGTCATTAATGCACGAGTGTTATATTGGTGCCCGAGCGCATGCGAGGGCACTAAATTATCACGAGTGC
The DNA here is from genome assembly GCA_949152445.1 of Cerastis rubricosa. Lineage (NCBI taxonomy): Eukaryota > Metazoa > Arthropoda > Insecta > Lepidoptera > Noctuidae > Cerastis > Cerastis rubricosa. The sequence continues at coordinate 16,045,489 of OX424523.1, read as the reverse complement.
ATTAATTACTCACTTTATCGAGGTGCGTAATCTGCTTTTCTTTCAACTACCCTGACAAAATATACCTACTCAAAAAAAAAACTCAAGTTAATGAAACAAAGTTTAATTCATCTTCCCTTCAAACATACAATTATTAAAAGTGCAGTTATTAAAGGTTATTAATAGTAGATTGTTGCATCGAGCGCAAAGTGAGTCATTAATGCACGAGTGTTATGTTGGTGCCCGAGCGCATGCGAGGGCACTAAATTATCACGAGTGCATTAATTACTCACTTTATCGAGTTGCGTAATCTGCTTTTCTTTCAACTACCCTGACAAAATATACCTACTCAAAATAAAAACTCAAGTTAATGAAACAAAGTTTAATTCATCTTCCCTTCAAACATACAATTATTAAAAGTGCAGTTATTAAAGGTTATTAACAACTTCATTTGCAGCTGTTTTATATTTTCTGGAGTTGAATTCATATCGCTATCGATGTCAATTTCCATGATTTTTTCCTTTTTATTTGGTAAATTAGAAGTATCAAAGTTTTACAATGGCACAAAATGCGCGCCGACTGTTTTTTTTTTTCACCAAGTCAGTTTTATTCAGCCGAGTTTTACTTTCAGCCAGTAATCTTTTTGATCTAATGCATACATTTTATTAACTTAATAGGAGACATTACACCTCTGTGGTAAATTTAATTCCAAATTTAAAACAGTGCAGTAATGAAAAACAGTGCAATAATGAGATTTCATATAACTTTTCTGCACTGTTTTGGTTCTAAGCAAAAAAGATATCCTTTGTGATCGGTTTTGTAGTGATTAATGATAACATTACTGCGTAGTTGAAAGAAAACTCATTTGCAGCTGTTTTATATTTTCTGGAGTTGAATTCATATCGCTATCGCTGTCAATTTCCATGATTGTTTACCTTTTTATTTGGTAAATAAGAAGTATCAAAGTTTTACAATGGTACAAAATGCGCGAAATTTGTTTTTTTTTTCACCAAGTTAGTTTTATTCAGCCGATTTTTACTTTCAGCCAGTAATCTTTTTGATCTAATGCATACATTTTATTAACTTAATAGGAGACATTACACCTCTGTGGTAAATTTAATTCCAAATTTAAAATTTAAAACAGTGCAGTAATGAAAAACAGTGCAATAATGAGATTTCATATAACTTTTCTGCACTGTTTTGGTTCTAAGCAAAAAAGACATCCTTTGTGATCGGTTTTGTAGTGATTAATGATAACATTACTGCGTAGTTGAAAGAAAAGCATATTTCCGACTGGTGTGGTACCGCTACCTACCATCAAACTGAACAAGTTTCGTATGAGGCCATCGTCATAATCGTGAAAAAATAATCAGCTATAGCACACAAATTTTATGTATACAAGTCTTGCGCTTTACCGTGAATGCCGTTAAAAGCTAATTGTAGATGGCGCGACCATAGCTACGTCTCAATCTAAGAAAAACTCTGATTCACCATATTTCTCGATTAAATCCTTGTTTTATCGACAGGAGCGGTTCGAGGCCGGCGAGAAACGTGCCGTTGTTTTGGGCGAAGTACTGGCGTACCGCGGACGATACGCCGACGCCGCGCGTTCTTTCCATAGCGTTGGGCGAGACGAGAGGGCACTGAACCTTTACGTTGACCTTAGGATGTTCAACAAGGCTCAAGTAAGTTTTCTAGAACCTCAGAACATTTCATTCTCCTTGCCTTATCCCAATTTATTTGGGGTTGCCGCAGCATGTCTTTATCCATACTTCTCTTTTACTAGTTATCTCTTTCTTCACCTCCTTTCTAGCCACATCTTCCTTCACACAGTCTATCCATCGTTTTTTCAGTCTCCCTGTGCTCGTATAGCCATCCAAAATCATACATAAAGTTCCTTCACGGCACTTTCCTCATTGCTTCGCATCACATACCCATGCCGGTGTCAACCGATTACCACAATTTTTTACTTGTCTTATGTAAGAAATGAGTACAGCAATGAAGCTCAGAACGAACGGATGTTTTGAGCATCATTGTTATACTCTTTCTATAGTCTGAAACAAGCTACTAATACAGGTCACAAGGCAGGCATTTTCACAGGTTCCTTTACCACCACTTTAAAACGGAAAACATTTAAAACTGCATAAAATTCCCTACCCCACGGAATAAATGTTCTTTAACCTTTTGCATAAGAGACGAGGCAATTGAACGAGCATCAACCACGTTTGCTCACTGCCTGTTGGCAAATTCTTACTATTTCATTTTCTCAATCTGTTTTGCATGCATGTAGGTCTATAAAGACGCCATTAGCTAAATACAGAAAAAATACCAAAGAGTATTCTTATTGCCTAGCGTAACATTTTCTTCTCCTTATAAACCTCTGGACCCTCTGGATGATTAGAGCACGTCACAAATGCTGTCCTGTATTCTATAAACGATTTTTTTTTACAGGAATACGTGGGCGAGGGCGAAGGCCTAGCGGCTTTGGCTCGTCGTCGGGCAGAGTGGGCGCGGCATGTGAACGAGCCCCGCGCGGCCGCTGAGATGTACCTTGCAGCGGGAGACGTGAAGCGAGCGGCCGAACTGATGGCGGAGACCGGGAAGAGAGATATGTGAGTAAATATATGATTTATCTCGCACTAAAAAACTCAATGGTCAATCTTCATGGTTAAGCTGCGCTTGCTAAGGTCGGTGTGTAGAAGGGTGATCACCATAACATAAAGGGTGTAAAAACACCGTTAACGAAGCCGAAAGGCAATTATTGTTCTCCCCGTCATTTTTGTTCTGTACCATATTGGGAACCTTCTAGTTACGGAGATATTGAAGGTCAATTTCCATTTTTTTCACAACGTTTTTTACACCTACTTATCTAAGTTATTGCTTTACTTTCAATATCTCTATGACCCGTTTATTATTCCATGTATCCATTAACACAATGTTTTGAGTGCGTTTCATGGAGTTATACCGTAAACTCTAATTTTTTACCCCAAAAATATAGGACCATTTCATCAAACTGCAGCAGTAACTTTATTTTGCATTGACATAGGTACTACGAAAAACAAATTAAGTTTTGCTATTGAAAGTAATACAATACAACATAATTATGAATGAGCCTTCAAAATATTTTCGTTAAATTGTTTGGTGCTGCGGACCCTGTGTGCGTGTGAGTACGACTCGCACTTGGCCGGTTTTTTGTGTTAATTGTGTGCGTAACCCCCAGGGTCAAATGAACTGATTTTCTTTCTTATATCTAATCGACTTGGCATAATGTTGCAGGTTAATTGAGCTGGCGCGCAAACTAGACAAGGGTTCTAGCGGTTCGCTTCGCTATGTGGCTGAGGCGTTAGTGAAAGCTGGCGAACCAGCCACTGCCGCTGACGTGTACCAACGTCTTGGAGACTACACGTAAGTATTTATGTATTGAAAACTTTATTTTACACCAAAAATTATAAAAAAGGTACTTTACTGTAAAGTCAGGGAAACCACTGGCTGATCACCGAGCACGCTCGTTACTGTAGTAAACGCAATATAGCAACGAGCGATCTTGTTGATGTTGCACCCGAAACCGCCACCGAAACCAATCGAAGCTCAGTTCACAAACCTTACACCTGAACCGTCTACGAGATGCAAAATACGTGACATAATCGGTCACTACGCATCAGATTGTGAAAAGGATCAATAAGCAACTTCTCAAACAAGATGGGAACTTGCAAAAGAACATAGTTTGTGTTTTCGATGCCTGCGGTCAATATATCAAGGTCACACCTGTAGACCGAAAAAGTGTGGAATGAATAACTGCACCGCTTCTCACAATCGTGTGCTCCACATCAATAGCGAGGCCAGATATAAAGAAGCACACCAGAAACAAAAGGTGGCTGTTGTTAGTTCGTGTACATACAAGAAAATCAAGCCTTCAAAACGTCCCTGGTACGGTTTTCGGACCGGCAGGAGAGGTTATAGCTCGACAGTTTCCCTGATAGTAGACGCATACATTGCCAAACAGGTTGGAGCCACGAAGGAACTGGACCCACTACAGTATTAAGTAATCAGGAACACTTTCAGAACCTCAACAGAGAGTCACTGTGACGCTCACGCATTGTCTTAGCGAGCGAGCATCATTCGTACCTCGCAAAGTATCGAACCTTAAACGACATAAATTGTTGAAAAGGCCGCATTTGTTGGAAACTAACAAATCAACATACCGTCTAAGCTCTGTACACAGACCTACAATACTATTCATAATTTTTAATACAGTTGCTCAAAAAGTGGCGTATTGCAGGGACGTATAGCGTTCGGGATGTGGGCTATTACATACTCGATCTTTTTCTTTACCTTTTCCGAACTCGTGCGTTCTCTTTCCCAACTGTCAAAATAATGTCTATTAAAAAGAAAAAACCAACCACAAAGTTTTTACAAAAAAAACATAGAAGTTTTTATGATTCATGCAAATATTTCTAAAAAGAAGCTACTAATTTGTTTCAATATCAGATTTAATGATTTGTGTCAATGAGTTAGGTTAGGTTTCATTTCATTTCATCTCATTAAATTTCATTTTCATTTCATATCAATAAAAAAAATCTACTGAAACTTGGCTGTATGGGCATAGTTCCCTTTGCCTACACAGAATGGGTGCAGAAAACAAAAAAAAAAAAACGCTGCTTATATTCTTTTACGGTGGGCGCCATTTTCCAAAAATGTTCTTTATTAAATTGCTTCATTTTTTCGCAACTGTATTAAAAATAGTTGTTCAGTACACGTGCGGAACCGTCATTGCAATTTGTTCCGACTGTCAACCCTCACCTTCGGCTGCGCCTCGGCTCGGGTAGACATTTGTCGGAACTCTTTGCAATGACAGGCTTTCCGCACTCGTAATGAAATATACTATTTAATACTAACGTCCTGCACATACCTATATTCTGCAAACATAAGATCACGCCAGGATCACATGTTAGGGGTTAGGCAGAGCAGAAGTGTACAACTAATAGTACACCCACATTTCGGCAGTTATATTTAAGTCTTATGTAATAGGGGCCTATTGTCATCTACCGGTCGCAAATCCAAGCTCCGTGAAATCCCAATAACACTTTACCCGACCTAGAAATCGGACAAAACACTTTGAGCTCAGCAGTCGCGCTTGCAACCAATTGACCCAGGAAGCATTCAATAATTCTGCAAACAATAAGTCTAAAATTCTCAATATTTTTTACAGTAAAGTGGCACAGCTGGCAGTGGCGGCGGGCGAGTGGTCGCGAGCGTTCACACTAGCACGCGAGCACGCGGAGTGCAAGCGCGAAGTGTATCTGCCGTACGCGCACCACATGGCGCAGGAGAACAAGTTCGTTGACGCGCAGAAAGGTTAGTTGATAAATATTTCGAATATTCTCGCAGTAAATTGTTGGCAGTGGTCACGCGTGTACTACGACCTATGCTTAACCTCATTTATATATTTGTGATCAGCGCGTGAGGACACGCGGACGAAGTCAGTAGAGGTGGAATGCCTAAAGTACGATAGAACATGGTCAATATGGATGTTCAGCAACCTAAATCCGTCTTTTCGTCAATTACGTCAGTCGTTTTCTAGACAATTCATCTTCTTACAACTGGCAAACCAAGCCTTTGTTTTGTACTACTATTCTCCTGACACAAATGGTTCATAACCACTACTCTTAAAACTGTCACTAAACTGGACTGGACCTGCTTGGTGTCACAGAGAAGCCTGTGTTTGAATTCTATTGAGTGATTGCTAATATGAAGACACCCGGTTACGATTCTATTGTCGATACGGTACTATAAATCATTCTAATACACGGAAAATTGTCGTGAAATTAAACTTAGGATGGAGGACTGCTTCTTTATTGAAGTTATGGTCTTCTTATATAGAAATTAGTACATGATTCATATTAATAGGTTAATGGCCGGCTCTGGTATGTAGGTATGTTATTGTTTAAAATTAAGGTAATATTACAGTTTTCTCTTACTATATATACAATCTCCTTTTACCTTACAAATATGGTGGGTTCTTATTAAAATGTTTATATAACTATTGTTGTTACTATTTATTTGATTAAAGTATACCTATTACATTCTGTTCCAAGTTTCCATGGCTACTTTTGTTTCAGCGTACCACATGGCTGGTGAGACGACGACGGCGATGCGCGTGTTCTCGATCCTGGTCAGTAACGCGGTGACCGAGGAGCGGTTCAGCGACGCCGGCTATCTGCATCACTTGCTCGCCATGCAGTGTCTCGAAACTGCCGATGCTGCCACTACCGAAAAGTTAGTATTTTCTAACACTGGAGGCCAGTATGCACCATAAATCACAACGAGGTGTACATGGACCCTCCATGAAGCCCTCAACCAAGCATCAACTAACCCTACAACAACTATTGCTTGGAAATGATTCTTGGTGTGATCAAATAGCGCACGCGTACTCGCTGAGTGATCGACTAGCGCGCATAGTCCTCTGCGCATACGACGTCGTACACCGCCTCTCTGAGTCGCCACAATGGGACATAACACATAACTGAACTATGGCTCTTTACCTACTAGCTTTTGCCCTTGGCTTCTCCACGTTTTTTTCGGTAACTGTCCCACGTCGATCGTAATACTGGGATAAAAGTATACTATATATTAATCCAGGTTATAAACTACTTGCATGCCAAATTTCATACAAATCCTTTCTGTAGTTCTTGCGTGAAAGAGTAACAAACATCCTTCCCTCTATCCTCACAAACTTTCGCAAGTATAATATAAGTAAGATAATTGCATAGCACGTTCCACCCGCAGAGAGCGCAGTCTATCGCTGCGCGCGTACGAACACAACGACCGGCTGGCGCGCATCTACCACGCATACGACGCGGTTCACCGGTGCGTGCACGAGCCCTTCTCGCTGAACCAGCCCGAGGCGCTACTCAACGCCGCTCGATACATCCTGGCGCTGTTGGACAACGAGCCGCCGACTGGGATTTCTATGTTGTATCCTTTGTTATAACGTATTGTCATCATCATCTGCCTAGCCTTTTGTCAAATGACAGATACAAATTTGTCGTCCTATACCGTATCACACCGACGCGAACATGTGTGTAGCACCCCTAAAATTGTCTTTGCAATAAAGAATATTACAATCTGTATAACAAACAAATAGAGAAATAGAGAATGACCCGAAAGTCTGACAACCAGTCTTACCCAAGAGGTATCGAGGTACCTAGTACTAACTGGGTTGTGAAGGTCATATAGGCAGTCGCTCCATATAGAGTACCGGTATTCAGCTGCATCCGGTTAGACTGACAGCCGACCCCAAGATAGTTTGGGAAAAGGCTAGGCAGATGATGACTTTTCACCGGTTCAAACTATTTTGACAATAACTAACATTACTTAGAAACTCATTTGGGTTGTCATGTTTTTTTGTGGCACTTTGCGTCCACATTTAGATAAAACGTCATTTAACTTTATAAGGGTTTTGACAGACATCGGTCAAAAGTGAGTATGTCTGTTTAACAGTTTTGACTGTAACATACGTATATCAGGGTGAATTTTTAAAGTGGGCATGAATTTCCGGCCATCTGCGCAGAACCAGGCCAACCCGGACATGTGTATACCACGTCCTAAATTTGCTGGATTCATGTAGATACAATCGAACAAGCCATTCAATGTACTGGCAAATATATTTAATCATTCATTTTCTGCCCTGCTCTGTATGGTGTCGGACGTTAAGAATAACACCATCCCATATCTTCCCGTAGATGTCGTAAGAGGCGACTAAGGGATTTGCCAGGGAATGGGCAGCAGCGTTCTCCGTGATTTTGTAACTACTGTACTGCGATCGCCACCCGCCTGCCAAGCGTGGCGATTATGGCAAAACCCTCCAAAATGTCAATGTGGCGACACTTGGGGGAGGCCTGTGTCCATCAGAGGACGTCTTTTGGGCTGAAATGATTGATTCATTTCCTCTCTTTACACTGACAATATTCGTTTTTATTGTTTGCGTAATAACTTTTACGCTTTGCAATTTTTTTTTTTTCGATTTGATGATAGTGATTCACAACAAACTGGTTTCGGCGTTACTTCTCAAGCATCAGTCAGAAAAAAATGGCGGCGCGATCTAGTTTAAAAAACATATCGAATTCTGCTAAAATTCTTCTTACAAGCCTTTACTGACAAGTATGAGAGTGGTGTTAATAGAGAAAAGACGTTGTACACTCACAATTTACCTCAGAAGTGCATAGTTGCAAGTTGTCTGCTGTTGCCTGTTTACCAAAAATTTGATATAGTATATCAAGAGTCCTAGATAATTGTTGAAATCCTTATTGACCTGACGTTCTGCTCATTCAAATAAAATCAAAAGTTAAAGCATAGCACAATGAGACGTTACGTAGACCATATCACTCCTTTTATTAACTACTAGCCGAGTGCAATTGGACAAAAAATACTTGATTGTTGGTTGACTTTTGTATTTAGTTCATAATGGTGTAGATTTTTTTTGCTTTCTTTTCTACACCTCTAGGAACTCAATAACAATTGTGTATTTGCACTCGACTATACCAGTCATTTCTGTTACATAAAATTGCATTCCCAAATAATTGTTTTATTTCTGTTAAAAATAATTATCCTTAATCGAAAATTCAGTTGTTTATATCTTTGTTTGTCAAAACAAGCGAAGGCATTGAACGCCAACACGCTGGCTCGTCAAATGTTGGACAAAATATTGGGCTTGCAGATACCTCATAAGTTTCAGGTTTTTTTTTTTTTTTTTACTTTTCCTCTTAGTAATACTTAAACGTCGTAGGACCGCTTTTCACGTCGTTTGAAAACATATTTTTATAATGCATTGTTTAGACAAACACGGCGAAAGCGGCATCAGTTGATAGCTGTTATCCTACATATGTCAGATATCTCGTCTACTTAGCCACTTCGAAATTAGATTAGGGTCAGATACCAGTCTGGACGTAGCTCAATACACGGAGCGACTGTATTTCTGACCTCTATAACCCAGGTACTTGTGAATACTTGTTGTACTTTGTTTTCACATTCGGGCTTTTGAATGTCACCGACTGTCAAAGATCTACGAGTGACATCCGGGACCAACAGCTGAACGTGCTTTCCGAATCACGTAGTTGTTTTTGTAGATTATAGGCGGTCACCCGTCAATAGACCGTAAGCGCGCGAAAAGCAAGTGCAGCTTAAGTTCGATTGGGCCTGCAGCGACGATATAATTACTATCAACTGTTTGCCGCCGCTATTGCCACCGGATAAGCGTACTTTTGTTTTAGTTTCTTCTAAATTATATTTATTGTCGGTTTTAGTCTGGTAATTAGTGACCGATACTTAAACACGTTATCACGTGTGAGTGAGTATAAAAAAAAATGTTCCTTTGGGAAAGTTTTTTGTTATCATGAGTATTATCATACTCATGATAACAAAAAACTTTCCCAAAGGAACATTTTTTTTATACTCACTCACTTTTATCACAATAATACAACAGCCGTATGAAATTCGTGCGCGCTTGCCCCTGTGACCTATCAGCTGTTAGCCGCGTTAATCTGTTGTCTCATTACTGTCGTTCCGTGCCACAGTTGGTAAGCAGAACCCACCTGGCTCGCAACCCCGAATTTCATATGGCTGTTGTGTTATTGGGGTAAAAGGGAATGAATATAAAAAATGCTTCTTTGGGAAAGTTGTTTGTCATCATGAGTATAATCACGTGTTTAAGTATCGGTAACTAATTACCAGTCACCCTATATACACACATAAATCTGAAATATATATCATACATATTAATGTTCGCGTGCAAAAACGAGTTCAATCGCTGTAATAAGATGTTAACACTCACTATCTTTATTTCACTCAATTGTGTGTTATTCAGGAAAGCGTAGAGCTACTAATACTAAACACTCGCGCCAGTACTGGCAGCGAGTCGCATGACGACGAGGTGGCACCACTGTGCTGGCGCTGCCGCCGCCACGCGCCTCCGCTCTGTGCATCTCGCTGCCCCTTCTGTAGGCATGCGATAGCTCACTCACTCGCCACGCACGGTCAGTAAAATCATAACATTACAAGTTTTTATTTATCACAAACCTGAAAGGAAATCATTGTACTCATCGTTATGAAGAACTTTTACTATAGGACACCTGGGAATTCGATGACTTAATAATTTCTAAGTTTTTCTTGGGTATCACTGATATCGTTAAGAAAAACCCGTATTTGTTAATAGTATAATTATAAAATCACCCATACGCCTTCAGCAACCGTTGTGATCAATGCCTGTTTAGAAGAAGCCTTTGCTCTGCATTGGCGGTAAAACGTTTGTATTTAATAATACAAACGTTCAATTATCATTGATCATCAATAATCATTATCGTAATCGTCTCTAATTATCAGTTAGATAAATTTTATGAAAGTTTTGAGAGATATTCTTAACGTTTAACACATCTTTTTACAGAAGTGCTACCTCTCGTTCAATTCGAGCCAGCTGAGGGCATAAGCTACGAGGAAGCGCTGGAGCTTATCGAGCGCGCCCCCCTCCCCGAGTCTTCGAATGCTGAGAACACAGAATACGGCGCTGAAGTCCTCAGAATAGACCATGACGTCGATGGCGCTGACCCATTCTTGGATAAAGTTGATGAGGTAATTTGGTAATGGAATTTCGAGTTGGAGAAGAAACAGGATTAATTACTGACTACACTCAGCAAGTGAATCAATCAATCTTATACTCAACAACCCGGGGGTCGAAAAAGGCCATATTAAGTACATAATATCATCACTATCAATAACACTTGCAACGGGATATTTACCATGTTTATTATTTGTTTCGAGTTCCCGATATTTCGACGCTGTTGTGATCACCGTAAACAAATAATAAACATGGTAAATATCCCGTTGCAAATATTATTTTATAGTGTTAGTGACCATGTCAGTTTAAGAACTTTTAATATCATCACGCCCGTAATCCCCGAAGTGTTAGGCAAAGGTGTATCCAATTATTGTACACCCACATTTCGCCAGTTATTAATCCCTACACACACATTAAGTAATTCCTCTAAAAACAATTAATTTCCCGAATTCCCAGCAATTAATAAGCTAATTCCCCTAATATTTAAAAAACGGTTACACATAGAATCTTATTGGGTGCAAATAATGCCGTAAGAGAAAAAAAGACCATAATAATTTTGCCGGTTATTTTTTCTCTTTAGTTTTTGTAGACTGAATAATTTTTGTTTAGTGTCAGTGTTCCGTAACCATAACGAAACGTCGCTAAGAATCGAGGTTTACGTATTTCTGTGCACATAGAAATAATGAGACGCCTGTATCTTTTGTTGTCATGCGCTGACGAACTGATCAAAATGTAGGGTGACAGCACTTAGGGTCTTTGATCACCTTGACTGGTTGATTTTCAAATATAAAATTGGTACGGAGAGCGTGAACGTTACAATCCGCCATCGTGGTAACATCTCTTCTATCACTTGATATCCTACCTCCGACAAACGCGCACATGCAGTGAACTTTTATTATTTTATTTATTTTTTATTTTATTATTTTATTACATTTATTATCATCTAACATCATCATCATCAAGAACGACAGCTGGAAGGCCAGCGACTGCAGGTCACATTGTAATGTCCATGTACACTGCACATATCTTTACTGCTGTCTGCCGAGATCTATTGTGAATCTCAGCTTAACAAAATTCGTAACACCTTTAGAGCGGTCTCCCCAGGTTAACAGGAAGCCATCAGACCCATTTCGGTTGATGCACATGCTATAGTCAATAAGTGAAATACGTATTAGAAAATATTGATTTTTGTATCTTGGCAACATTTACGAAACTAACAAGTAGTGTACCAATGTGTGTGTACTTGTATTAGTGTAATTTGAATAATGTGAAGCACAAGTTGACGTTCAGAAACAAAATCAAACGTTTCAGAAATAGGCAAAAAAATGCTAGTTGACATTAGAAGACTGATTATTTTTCTGATAAGCACACAGTCACACAATACACCTACGATTGAATCTAGATAAGAGAAACGCTTAAACGGAAAACAGCTAAGACACGTAATTGTGTATACGCCTCTTATTATTATAGCCCGCTATGTGGTCCACCTAGACGTGGTGGCTGTGCCCAGGGTTGGCTTCAGATGAAAGACATCCTCAACGGTCCAGACATACCATTTTCTTTACGCATTAAACAATGATAGCCCGTTCTAAAGTCTGGCATGACTTGAATGGTGCACCTATTTATTATAACATTTATTTTGGCCTAAACTCATAAGTGTTAGTAACAATCGTATAATAACTAACGTTTGTAGACATACATTGTATTCTGTGTGGAGTTTCATCCAACGTCGCAGCATTGAAGACTGCCATCTATCTGCGAACCTGCCACCTGCCCACCACCTATAAAAAACTATAAAAAAAGTTTTTTTAAATATATTTCCATGTCTGCAGGACGACGATTTAGGAGTGGTAGTGTGCAGCCGAGGTGCGCTGATACAGCTGAGCCCGGCAAGCGTCATCGTGATCGAGCGGCCGCCGCTGCGCCCGCTCATGTACCGCAACATGCTGCCGGAGCTCCCCGCCATCGCCTGCCACTTCTGCAAAAACGTACGTCTATCATTAGCTTGTATTGTATTGTAGCTGTCATCCGCCTAGCCTTTTCCAAACTATATTGGGGTCTTCTTCCAGTCTAACCGAATGCAGCTACAGCTTGGCAAAAAAGGGTCTGACGCGGTGACAGTTGGAACTAAAATTCGTACTGGACATTGAAGCCTTCCATGGTGTTTACGTAGCGTCCTAGGGACTGAACCACCTACTTGGAATTGGGATGATATCCCTAAAAATAACAAGTATCAAAATCTTTTGAGTTGTAGTATTACGGGTTGCCACAGTTGCGATACTGACGACCTCATTTATTCCTCACTCTTTTTTGCCAAGCTGTAAGTACCAGTATTTTACATAGAGCGACTGTCTAGTTAACCTCCATAATCAAACTAGTACTGGGTTAATATGATACCCCTTGGTAAAATTGGTTGTCAGACTTTCGGGCCACTGACTTACTGTAACGACTGTCAAAGATCTACAAATGGCAGCAGAATTTTTGTTTTGTTAAGTCTTCAATAGAGCCTAAATAAAACTAACGTTCAACTAATTTATATGCAGCTGTTCTACATGGAAGACTTCGAGATCCAGCTAGTGACGAAAGGTCACTGTGCCTTCTGCCGACAACCTTCCAAAGATGCCCGAAACGACGATGCGGATACCGAAGACTCTCTGATGAACGACTCTAGTCCAACTGAGACTAGCCCTAGCAACGGCCTCGGCTCCTGGGGATAAAGCTGAGTTATAAGGTGATCAGAGGGGTTACCGTGCCGCCTTAAAGCAGTATTGTAATCTTATTCCAGTGTGGGAAAGAGACGGAGCTATTGAGGACGTCTAGCGCCTTCTCTTTCCCACTCTGGAATAAGATTACAATACTGCTTTTAGACGTCAAAGTAGGCCACCAGTGCTGCTGTCCACTTTGTGAGGTGTTCACGAGCATAAATATGTATAAATAAACTTAATTCAACAGCGATTTACTCGTCAAATAACGATTGCAAGTTTTTTATACGACCTAAGTATTTTGTATAGTACGGTTTCTAAATGCCTTCGTTCGTAAAAAATGTCAAATTACAATCAATACAGTAGGAGAAAATCACTCGTAAATGTTACTATGTGTTTACATATTCGTATTAGTGCTCTTGGCTGTATGTAAGTGTCACTGAGCTACATAGTAAAGTAACTTTTGACCGTATAGATTGCAGAAATATCTTTTTTACAACATGAGGTGGAAATATAAGAAACTACATACATTCATACATAAACTCTTGCCTTTTCCCATGGGGGTTGGCAGAAACCACGGAAAGCCACCGGCTCCTTACATACTCCTTTTGCCTCGTCCACGATCATTCATCTGGTCCTACACTATATAAAACTAACCGCGTGCGTGTGGACATTAGTCCACACACACCTACAGCTGTAAAACGTGCAGATTAACATAATATGCATAATTTTCGTGGATATTTATTTTATTATACATATCGCCAAAATATTTTGGACAGGCGCAAGCAACTTTGGAGAAAACCACACCGTAATTGTATTTCATTGTATGTCATAACAAAACAGGTGATTTTTTTTCGCATATGAGCACGTTTTTCCACTGTTCTAACCGCAGGTCACGGTTACACGAACAACTTGCCAACTTTGTACGCGTGAGATGCGCTAATAACGCACAAGCTGCAAACAAAGCTTGGAATGATACATGTACTCGTGTGCCAAAACGAGCTCATACGCGCCGAAATTACGCCCAAGTTATAATAACCATAATTATGCATCAGGTGTCAGACACTTGCGGTGCACAGACCTTTGTCAGCAACATGCGTTTCAATACCTGTAACAATGTTTATATTTTCATATTTATCTACCAACAACACGCACTTTTGGACTTTTTCTTCACATAATATATTGGCCATGACCATGGTATATTCACATATACTATGGTCCTAGCGGCCGCGGGTACAATGAGATGAAAACGAACAGTTGACCTGTAACAACTTTCAGTGTCCTCAAAAGGACATATGTCAACCACAATATACGCTGGCAGAAATGTTTAATGCTTCAACAAGTGTCTTGTGCTGTAGCCCAAGTTAGTGCCTTGGGCGTTGCTGACGACCTCTAGACTATCAAGACCTAACATCATCATCATCTTCATTTATTCGCAGCAAGTCTTCTTCTTCCATACTTCCCTATTACCTGTTATCTCATGATACACCTCCTTTATTGCCATATGATCCTTAATACAGTCTATCCATCGTTTCTTTGGTCTTCCTCTACTCTAAACTTCCCACATTCCCAGATCTAACATTCGATTAAAATTCATATTCCCAAGTTGCATGGATTTTTAGTAAATAATACCGCAATAATAATAAATCAATTACCGAAGTTAACCTATATTCATACATAGGTTCAACATTTCATCATTTCAGCCGAAAGACGTCCACTGCTGGACATAGGCCTTCCCCAACGCCACATTGACTTAAGGGGGGTTTTGCCAAAATCGCCACGCTTGGCATTCGGGTTGGCGATCGCAGTACGGTTGTTACAAAAGCACAGAGAACGCTGCTGCCCATTCTCTGGCAAGTCCTTTAGTCGCCTCTTACGACATCCACGGGAAGATATGGGATGGTGCTATTCTTTACGTCTGACACCATACAGGACATAAATAGGTTAACATTAGGTAATTGCTTTTTCACCAGCTTGCCTTTTGCAGAGGTTTAGTCTGAACAAGTCTTAAACAAATTACAACTGAATTATTTACCAAGGGGTTTCGTATTACCCAGTTACTGGGTTGTGAAGGTCAGATAGTCAGTCGCTTCATGTAAAATACTGAATACCCAGCTGAATCCGGTTAGGCTGGTAGCTGACCCCAACAAAGTTTGGGAAAAGGCTAAGCAGATGATGATGTTGTCCCACCCTACCAGTAGACCGTGTCATTCATACGTACCTACTACGTTTTTTTTACAAATATCTTAATTTTATTATATAATTATGGTACCTACCTAATGATTTAGTTAATTTAATTATTGTTTTGTTTAATTACTTATGGGCCGATTTTTTCATCGCTTTGATTCGAAGACTATTTGACACGTATTCTGTACAAAACGTATTTCGATGCCCGATAACTAAATGCCTGATAAATCGGCCACACTTAAGATTTAGAAGATTGTTTACTCAGCCATAGCCATAGATCTATGGCATAGATGATTGATAAATCGGCCCTTAATCAGCCAGTTCGACTTTATGTTTTGTACACATTATTATTAATTGAAATTGTCTTAAGTATACTTAAAATGATCGATTGGAAATGAATAAAATACTTATATTGTCTGTGTGATAGGTGATAACATCCGTCCTTTGTATAAATAAGGTATAAGTAATATTTCATAAAATGTATTTTTTTAAGATAATTTTACCTCATATGAAGATCATAGTCAAAGTGCCTGTATCTTAGCAATAGTTAGTAATGCGTAGTTTTCTTGACGCAAGAATAACATTCGCAAATATAAAAATAAATATAATAATAAATATATAAATAGGCAGGCGTTTATTTAATCAGAGTTAAGGTATAGTCACCTAAGACTTACGAATAAAGAGTGCGTTATGACTGTATGTAAAAGCATCGTAAAATAACCTTTATATTAAAAATAACTGAAAAGTAAATTGTAGTCATCAAAGTTGAATTTGTAAGAAATATCAGCATGCAATTTTTTTTTGTTAATTATGATTACCTTCCAGAAACTACATTTCACTTAAAATTGATAATATTAAATGCTGTATCATGAAATTGTAAGTAATAATTAAGAAAATGATCTCTTAAAAATACATAGCATTTAAATGAGAAAGGATAAAAATTTGTGATAAAAGCGACCGTCCCAACGATTGTGTAATAAATGTAAATACTTAATAAATAACCGTCTATCATTAAAGCTGTCCCAAACCCCAAGGCACAAGTCGGTGTATACTTAAAACGGCTTGCAAGGATCAGTCTAAAGCTTCGCCACCTGTTATATCTTGCAAGATTTCATAAGCTCATTATGCGTCTGCCATATGTCAGCTGTTGGTTTTTGTTTAGCCTGCATTAAGTATTATTTTGTGAAGGGGACACTTTATCTCCATACACGAATTTTCGAGCTGGTTGGTTCTAAGAGGCAATGGTAAGTATGACCTTTATCTACTTGGTACTGATGGTGATCATCAGGGGATCTTTTCTATTCTGTTAAAGGAAAAGCGTTTACGAGTAGTTACACATGTATCTATAGTCAAGTTAAAGTTATTGCTTGAATTCAAGTAATTCCTAAAGCACATATTTTTATGCAATAGATAAGACTTTTAACGAAGTAATAACCATCAATATTTAGAATATCCCGCAATTAGTGACCGATACCTACTTAAACACGTGATTAAAATCATGATATCAAACAGCTTTTCCAAAAAAACTTTTTTTTATACTCATTCACTTTTATCACAATAATACAACAGCCGTATGAAATTCGCGGGCGCGCTTGCGGCCTATCAGCTTCTGATAAAAGTTAATGAGTATAAAAACAATGTTTGTTTGGAAAATTTGTTTGTTATCATGAGTATAATCACGTCTCAATCACGAAAACGGCACCCATGAAGGAAAAATGTCAAATTTTCCTCGGCGCCTTCTTGAATTTTCATTTTGACCTCTTTTTCAATGCCAGCGACCCGGAAAGCCACGAAAACGACACCCATGAAAGAAAACTCGACACCATCTTGGATTTTCATTTGACCTCATTTTGTTATCAGCAACCCCGAAGACCACGAAAACGACACCCATGAAGCCTTGAGTCGCTCGTGTGTCCAGTCGCGCGAATGTCTGTTGAGCAAGTATAAGCCGCGCAAATGCGTTCCCGCAAGTGTCTTTCGCACAAATGTCTTTCGCGCAAATGTCCCAGACTCCCTATTCGAAGTTTTTTATCGTATTTCTCCATACAAACGTGCTAGCACGCCAAAACAAAAATAAAGAAAAATTGCAACCACTTTTGTCGTCCGAAGGGCGGAATATCCAAAAACGTTGATATATATTCAAGATACATGTTTATCAATTCAATTAAGAAACACAAATAGTAAATTTCGAGCAGATCAGACCGTTTTTGTTATACAAATGTTTCCATCCCTTTTTTCCCTTTTGGGGTGGAATTTCAAAAAACGACGGAATACGCATACATTTATTTCTGCTTAGAAGTTACTGTTACTATTACTGTTAGCCTATGTCAACCCACTGCTGGGCAAAAGCCTCTCTCCATTACTTCCTAATCCTTCGATCCAGGGCCAATGTGGACCATTGGTCGTTAGTTCTGTCCAGCTCGTCCCGCCATCTCCTGCGAGGTCTACCGCGACGCCTTCGGGATGTGTCAGGGCTCCACATTGTGGTTATTTTGGCCCTCAGCTCGTCGGCCATACGGCAGATATGGCCAACCCAGTCCCACTTCAGCTTAGCGGCTTTTCGAGCAACGTCTGCAGTTATTTTGGTTTTGGAGCGCAGTGTGGTGTTGCGTACGGTCGGTTAGTTTGACGCCTAGAATGCTGCTCTCCATTGATTAGAAGTACTCCTCACAAATACCACACCCTCCAAATTCCATGTCTCTAGGACCAGCGGTTTATGCTGTGCGTTAATATCTCAGTCAGTCAGTCAGGACTTTGTATTTTATGTAAATAGAGTGACTGGTAATTAGTGACCGATACTTAAACACGTGTTCAAAGTGAATGTGAGTATAAATAAATGTTTCTTTGGAAAAGCTGTTTTGTTATCATTAATATAATCACATGTTTAATTATCGATCACTAATTACCAGTCACCCTATATAGATTAGTTGCAAGCTTGGGTCTCTGCGCCCCATTTAATATCGACACCGATACCGCTCCCAATTCATAGCGATACATCGTTTTTCTCATGTTTTACTTTTACAGCAGTAACTAATATTTAAGAAGTAGCCTTAAATATTTTACTAGTTATAATACCTCATTAGATAGCTAGTAAAATGAGGATTTGGGCCATAACTTACACATTGACTTATTTAAAATTGCGAAAAAAAATACCTTTATTAACATAGATGATTTTGGGATGTTTGCAAATTAGTCATTACACTCATGAATGTGGTTTCCTTTAAAAATTTTCCTGGTCAGAAAACTGTTACAAATTTCAAAACAAATCTTCAATTCGTTAATTTTGAAATACTTCTTGACTTTGTTTAATATTTCAAAAATGGAACTAACTATATAACATTACAACGATTAAGAACTTTACTAATCAAATGCATAACTAAAATAACAAACTAACTAAACTATAAAAAGTTTATAACTAAACTATAAAAGGAAAATTCGTATTGTATCGATAACAATGACCAAATTGGCGTTTTATGGCTCACACACAGTGTCACAGGTCACACTATTACACTACAATATATATATAAGTTATCTACAAACGAATAAAAAAAAACCGAAGGAAATTAAAAAAAAAATGTAGCCAGAATCGAATTTTTTTTTTAACTGTCTTCCACACCTCTCTAGGAACTCAATAAAAAAAGTCCCGTGAAAATCCGACCACTATACAGGGTGTTTGGTGCATCGTGTGCCAAACTGAAATGGTCGACTGGGGGGGTCATCTGCTATCCATTAAGACCCCTAAACAATTCTCATGCCCTATGGATTTTTTTTCATCGACTTTTTACTGGTTTATTAAAAAAATACCCAAATTTTACATTCGAATACAAATTAAAAAAAAGTATAAGTCGTAGACTCTGAATTTTAATTTTATTTAGATGTGTATTGTATTCCAGTACTTCTAAATTCAAAATAAGTGACATTAGCCATCTAGTTTTTTTTAAATTTATTCGCAAAGTTTCGGTCTCAATTAAAGCTGTCCATGTTGCAGCTATTTACATGGGTATAAAAAAAAAACAAAAGCGACCGGGATCTTCCAACTCACTCAAAAATTCTCTAGTCTATCCTCTTGCTAGTGATGTGCCACATGCCATAAAAATCTTTTTACAACTTTGTGAATTCGCTAGAATTGTGAATCGAGTCACGAAATATTAAATTCCAAATTATGATTTCAAAACATATTTTTGCTTAAGTGATACCTGAAAAACTTATTAAATCTGTTATCTCATTCTTATAAGGTAAAATCCGTCTCGTATCTCGCTTTTGGGGGGAAGCAGGGTTCTAGAATAAAAAAAATGCATTTTTAACATTTATTTAATAATTATGTGTGACGATGTGTTCCCCAATGCGTGGATTGGTCGCGATAGCCCTTTCATGGCCGTTCACGTTCCCCAGACCTAACTCCGCTAGACTTTTTTTATGTCTGGAGACGTGCCAAAGAGGTGGTATACGCCACGGAGGTTCCGACTAGGGAGGTACTACTTCAATAGGGCCATCGCGACCAATCCACGCATTGGGGAACACATCGTCAAACATCATCATCTGCCTAGCCTTTTCCTAAACTTTCTTGGAGTCGGCTTCCAGTCTAACCGGATGCAGGTGAGTACCAGTATTTTACATGAAGCGACTGCCTATCTGACCTTCACAACCCAGTTACTGGAACTGGGTAATACGATACCCATTGGTAAGACTGGATGTCAGACTTTTGGCTTCTGTCTACTCTTAACGACTGTCAAAGATCTACAATTGACAGCCAGGACCAACGGCTTAACGTGCTTTCCGAGGCACGGAGGGAATTCGGTATGTAATTATGGTGACCCATCCACGGACCAACCTCGGCAAGCACGGCTTACCCTTAAAGATCGACCCCTGCGGTTGTTATTATTTAACCTCGAGCTCCTCAACACATCGTCAAACAAATTATTAAATAAATGTCAAAAATGCAATTTATTTTTATTTTTGGAACCCTCCTTCCCCCCCAAAAAGAGATACGAGACAGATTTTACCTTACAAGAGTGAGATAACAGATTTAATAAGTTTTTCAGATATCATTCAAGCAAAAAATATGTTTTGAAATCATAATTTGGAATTTAATATTTCGTGACTCGATTCACAATTCTAGCGAATTCACAAAGTTGTAAAAAGATTTTTATGGCATGTGGCACATCACTAGCAAGAGGATAGACTAGAGAATTTTTGAGGGAGTTGGAAGATCCCGGTCGCTTTTGGTTTTCTTTTTATACCCATGTAAATAGCTGCAACATGGACAGCTTTAATTGAAACCGAAACTTTGCGAATAAATTTAAAAAAAACTAGATGGCTAATGTTACTTATTTTAAATTTAGAAGTAAGTACTGCAATACAATACACATCTAAATAAAATTAAAATTCTGAGTCTACGACTTATACTGTTTTTTAAATTTGTATTTGAATATAAAATTTGGGTATTTTTTTAATAAAACAGTAAAAAGTCGATGAAAAAAAATCCACAGGGCATGAGAATTGTTTAGGGGTCTGAATGGATAGCAGATGACCCCCCCAGTCGACCATTTCAGTTTGGCACACGATGCACCAAACACCCTGTATATTGTTCTTTTACAAAATAAAGACTGCCTCGTTGATCTAGTGGTCCCAAGTTACTGCTAAGCATAAGGTCCTGGATTCGATTCTCGGGTCGGGAAAAGTGTTATTGGGTTTTTGAATCAGGAATTTTTCAGCACAGCAGCCACGGAGTCTGGCTTTGTGCCCGGTTGAGGGCAATAGGCCAGAGCCATTTGCCCCTATTACATGTGATTTCAACATAACTGGCGAAAAATGGGTGAACTATTACGTAGGTAGGGGAGCGGGGGGCTAGTTGTAACAATTTGTCGCTTCTTGGCAATGAAAGCTTACTTGTTTGGTGTTAATGAAATCTAGCAGTACAATTTCAATTGACAACTATTCAACTATCGATTCCAAATAAAATTTTGATCAGACCTGTAACAATTTTTCGTAGAAACGGCTTTGAGAAAAAAGTGACGAATGTCACAACTTACCCCGTGATTGGGGCTATTTGTAAAAGGCTTGGGGCAAATTGTAACATTAGGAATTGAAACCCAGTTTTATATTTTATAAAGATTTATTTGGCACATTAAGCATAAGAAACTTTACAAACGCTAAAACAGGTTTAGACTTTTAAGTTAAACTTTTAATCTAACAGAAAATATTCAAAAATAAATAAATAACATGTTCTTTCTAAACTTAATCGTTTAAGGTATTTTAGGCTTACAGCCATCTCAATTTCTTCAGTAATCAATAAGCTTTCCTACACTGGTTTTATTTTCCAAGACTTCAGCAGAGGCCAATTTGTAAGAATCTTGGCTTTGGGAAGCATGTTCAGTTTTTCTTTTGTGGTGTCTCATTCTGTAATAGATAAAATCAACCAAGTTCTACAAAAAAGTATTCAAAACATGAAAAGAAGGAATTTCAATAAGTCTCGCGTAATTTCATAAAACTTATAAATAACTAAAACTTTTAATTTATCAATAAAACTAAATATTTACATAAACTAACTAAGTATAAACTAACTTATAAACTAAATATTCACATAAACTAATTAACTATAAACTAACTTAAAAAAAATAGGAGGCTTAGGCGTCAAAATACTCCTCCCCATCGCTGTCATCCGGAAACGTGCCCAGAAGACTGGCAGCATTGCCACGTTGAATGGCAACGCTAATTCTTTGCCCAAAGAAATAGCCAGCCCTCTGGTCTCGCGAAGTGTCAACAAGTCGACGAGATATTTCCTTAAAAAGCGAATGCGCACTTGGGCCCCATGACCCGAGTGTTTCGACCCCAAACGGCTCAAAACTATAACTGCCATTTAGATTACAGTATTTACGCCGTTTGAGGCTCTCAGCAGCCGCAGCAGCAGCTCCAGCATAGCCCGCCGTGCTTGCAACATGAGATGGCGCAAGGGTATCGACGCAAGTTGCGTCCCACACCAAAGGCCTACCCACCTTCCAAGGCATCAGCGTCATGCCGTCTGGTCTCTTCCCATCGTCACGTACCAAGCCGTTAGGTTCTAAAACCGCTGGAACGCCGGCGGTGGCAAGAGCCCGACGAATAATGTCGTTGATGCTGGCGTGCCGTGCTATGCGACCTGCGCTCCTGTAGCAGGAGAGGCCATGGTGCCCGAGATTGTCGACAACTTCACCGCAGTGACAACGATGTGGAGCAACACAAGGAGCGCCTAAGCGAAGGGTTGTAGCGAGCCGAAATGACACGTCATCCATCATGGTGCCAATGGTGGATGACGGGAGTGCCTGAAGCCATAAGCCTGACTCCCATTCCCCCACGGCCAGGAGACGGGCACGCTCCGCAGTATTAATTGACGTATTTAATAGAGTATTCCGTATAATACTGCAGAGCGGCTCATCCCAGCGTCTCTGGGAGGACAGGTTGTCGGGCAAATCCGTATTGGGACAAGCCATTTTCCAAGCGTTCAACGCATCGGACAAAAACGGTACCTTAAAATGAACCAGTGAGGAAGATAAGATGTTCCTGGTTAATTTTTCGGTACCGTGGACCGAGGAGAGGAAGGCCGGTAAACTTATACTTGAAATTTTGCGGACGCCAAGACCACCCAGGCGGATGGGAAGCGTGGCTTGCTGCCACGCTCGGTCGTCCAGGGCCACATTAAGGATTGAAGAAAGTGTATTTCTAATAATTTGGTCAATTTTTTCTAAAAGTTGAGGATATTTCCAAAGATGGGAGGAGCGAAGGCTATAAGTAAATTTAGGTCCAAAGCAACAGTAACGAATAAGTGTGAAAGCTGAATGTATATTAATTTTGTGAAGTCTTTCTGAGACATCATTGAATTTTTGAATTTTTTCGTCAATAAAGGAGGGAAATGACTCGTCAAAAATTGGAGACCCCAGGAGGTGAAGAGAATCTTTTTCTGTAATTTTGATATTGGGAGCTATAGAATTAAATTTTGAAATGGTAGTCAGCCTGTCAGTGGTCCGGGGAAGATAAATTTCACATTTTGACAAGTTCAGCTCTAGACCAATGGAACTAAATTTTTCTTTTAAAAAAGTTAAATCTTCTAGAACTGTGTCCACATCACCTCCAAGGGTTCCATCATCCAAATACCATACGTTGAATTTAGAATTTAATTGTCGTATAATTGGATTTATTGCTATAAATAACTTAGGTATAAGTAACAATTTGCCCAACTTGCTTGTTACGACTTGCCCCGTAAAAGTGTTAGAACATACCCCACTGCGAGGTTTTTTGAAATACCCTCTATTAAAAAAAGTCGCTTACTTGGTGTGAAATTACATTTAATATAGGTAATCAAACTAAACAAATGCTTAGTGTATTTGTATAAATCAACAACTGCTAAACAATTTGAAATCTACGATAATCAATTTTGTGTAAACAAAAAGATTGTCCATTACCTGGCTTAATCGGAGCGCCTGCACAACACCGCTTCCTGGGTCGTCCGGCTCGCTGATCGCGCTTATATGATAGAATGGGTATTACGTAATAGGTTAGGTTGGAAATCAAACGAATATTTTTCTATTATGTAGGTAAAAAATGCTTGTTACTACTTGCCCCACGTTATGGGGGCTTTTCTGCAATACTGACAAACTTAAACAACCTAAAAAATCTGCGGTTATTACTAATTAACTAGGTACCTACCGTAATTTTAATTGATTATTTATGTCTTTTGTGACAACCTCCTGAATTTTGACGAGGATGCAAAACAACACCTTGTATAATATAGAGTGAGTTTTGTAGCCGCGTTCAAAGCTTCCGTGATTAAAAGATACTCTTTCCAAAGGGTTGAAATCCACATTGCGTTTATTCGGCTTTGCAGCGGGAAAAACTGCAATAACGAACACACGTAAATCCGTGTGCTTTTTAATTAAACCTTGATCT
Source organism: Cerastis rubricosa (assembly GCA_949152445.1). Lineage (NCBI taxonomy): Eukaryota > Metazoa > Arthropoda > Insecta > Lepidoptera > Noctuidae > Cerastis > Cerastis rubricosa. The sequence goes on along the minus strand of OX424523.1, from coordinate 16,021,090 downwards.
TTGTTGTACCTAATATTTGTGTGGTTGTCAATAATCCTGCTAATAACTGAAAAAATCAATAACCCAAAGGATCTCTGAAAAGTAACTTAGAACTTTTGTATGTTTCGGCACAGAGCCTTCGTGTATGCGGTTCTATTTAGGTGTCGTCTACCGTTAGTGAAAACGTGCAACGGCCATGTACTCATAGGTGACCTTTCCACGTAACTTTGCTTTAATATAATAAATAATGAAGTTGCATAAATCAAGTGATGAAAATATTGGTGAATTTTAAATTTAGAGCAGTAATAATAACCTGCCTTTTGTTATTAAATTCTGTTTACCACTAGAAAGCTGGAATAATTAATTGCACGGGCAAACATAACGCACACACACCACACAGGTAGACACACACACATAGGTGGACTGGTAGAAAATGCCCAAGGCATTAAATCCGCCTTTGTACAGTGTTTTTTATACTTGTGCATAAAGTTTTAATAAATAAATAAATAAGAAGATTTACTATAAACACAGAACTTTTTACGACGCCTGTGATACTAAATTAATGTTTAAAAATCCTCCTGTGTGACCATAATTGGATTATCAGTCAATTTTACGCGACTACTATGTGCCAATTTATTTTACTTTTGGGTGGCTTCTGGCGCGTGGTGGTCGAAAATTATCCCACGAGAACTTAAGTACCTACCTACTCCCGGAGGCGATAAAAAAGTATCTTTGAAAAATAGAAAATTTGACCATAACTTGGAGAAATATGAAAATGTCGTGACGAAACTTTCGAGTACCTATGAATTTGGATGGCTATAAGAGTAGAAGGCTAAACAAACGATGCAAGGAAGGTAAGCGTATTTTCTATAAAAATTGAGATACTTGCTTACAATATTAAAACCTATGGGCCCGCGCTACGCGACGGATCGCGATGCAGTGTGATACTTAATCGCTTTACGAGTATTTCAGAGATCATAATATTTTGAATCGTTTAATTATACAGGGTGTTTGGTGCTTCGTGTGCCAAATCGAAATGCATGGCAAACGATGCACCAAACACCCTGTATAAGTACCTAACTACACTTGAAGGACAAGTAGGTAGCTACCTAGGTACATCCCTATACCTACCAATGCCAGATGGAACTATGACGTAGGAAAGGCTACTAGACTATAGTTACTGGTCTTGCAAGCCCCATGAACGATTATACGCAGTGTCATAAGTTCCAACACATCGTCATTATACACGGTGTTTAAATGTAACATAGGATTGAATTTTAAACTTGTGTGGTGTGACAAATCACAAGTAATCATGAAACGGTTTCTAGGTTGGAACCTACTATTTATTGTTGGCTGAATTTTTAATATCAATGTTAAAATTAAAACCTACTTTCTTAAAACTTCTTCTACCCATGGCGGGAAGAAAATTACACCAGGTAGGTATGTCACGTGACAAGTACGTAAACATAATATAAGTAGGTACTTACTTAGGTTAATTAACCTAATTGAATTACTTTCCAGAAAATAAAAAAAGCTGTCCCTAAACGTAAAAAGGTTTTATCCTAGCCTTGTACAAAGAAAGCAAGGCCACGTTCGCGTAAGCGTGCTGCCGCTAAGCTGTGTTATTTATAAGTGTACTATATTCAATTTTATAGAACTCACTTCTTTTCACGGAATTTCTGATCTCTTGGAAGCAGCTTAGGAAATAACCTGGCTTCATTACCGAGATACCTACGGTGAATTAAATAATATACTTGAGTTGGTAGGAGGAAACCACCACCCCCTCCTGAAGTAACAATATTAGATGAGTTTTATTTACAAAAAGAAATAATCATTCATCCTATTTGTAAGTGGGCAAAGCTGCTATTTGTTATAATAAGAAAAATAAAGCTTACAAAAGCAAGTTTTGTTTCAAGATTTGTCGCGACGTTCGTTTGTTTGGTTTTGGAAAAATACATCAATGTCATAAAATAAAACCGCCCGAAAGTATTCTCACCTCATAACGTTACATAAAAACATGTATTTATAAAGTTTTTAAAGCTTCAAATCGAGATATTATTTCAAATAAAAATATAAAGTATCGATAGTGGTTGCGCAGGAGTATCGATGAGTGGCAGCAGGTGATGCGTCGTGTTCGTTTTTGGCGAATCAGAGGCGAGCAGGTGCGCGGGCGCAGGTGTCCCCGCGATCTCAGCCGATATCGATATACAGGTTGATGCTGATTGATCGGCTCTCTCGGTCCTTGAGGATAGCGTTTCAATAGCATTACTTGGTACCTACCTAAAAACATAGTAGAATCCTACGTTATTTAAAGATAAACGTGAACAAATTACGAATCCAACATAAAAAAGGTTTTGATCCAGTAGCTTATTTTATTCTAATTTTTATACTCGTCTTTGAAATAATAAGTTCTGTTAATGGCAACCCAAATTAGTTCATACTTGATCAAAATTAGTGTTCTTAATAATTCTAAACGAAACAATGAGAAAAAAATCCAAAAAAAAAAACAATTTTTTTATTACCGAAACTAAACCTGTTACCACACCACGTGCCAGAATAGATGAGCGCAGTGACGCGTGACGTGGGAGCAGCCTGTATAGTCGGCCCGTGCAGTACTATGGTAACGTGCGCGAGATAGGACAGATGCGGCGCGGCATATGCGCCGGCGCAGCCCGCCGGACGCGCCACTCCCACCCCGCGCCGCGCCAAGCGCGTATCTTATCTATACAATGAGCTCGGATTTGTTGAGACTTTCTGTCAAAATGGCAAAGCAGGCAAACTAGTTTCTTGCTACAGATTATTTTTAACGTAAGGTCTTTGGAAATAGCAAGCCATGATTTTAGTTGACTTCAATATTAACTGTAGTATACATACTCGTACCTATATATAAGTACCTATATTGTAGTATATACATATATGTACACATTTTTAAGTAATGGCGGATTTACATGATTACATAAGTAGCGAGTTCAGTTCAAGTGATGTCTTTCCTTTAGGTTGCCGTATGTCATAACTCATTACTACAGAATTTGATCCTTAATTTGCGACGCTATCGAAAGGTGTAAGAATATGTAGATAGAACTAAAGAGGTGTTATTTTTTTCAAAAACCGACGTGTTTAAAATGATATTTCAAAAATCTAATGGTGCAGTTTTAGTTTTCATAAAAATCGGGCCCAAGACTTCTTTGTGCATATTTCGTAATTTCTCATTGTTTCGGATATAGCCCGCGTCCACTTGAAAAACTTAGCTTGTAGGTATAATTAAAACTACCAAACATGCAAAAGGGTTGTCCAAAAGTGTAAATTAAGTTTCTTCAGAACTTATGCAAATGACGTAGATCGTCTTCATAATAAAATGGGTTAAGTTAAGTAAGTATCTGAAAGCTTTATTATCAGTAAGTCAATAGCAATCATTTATTTTATCTGTTCTAGATACTACAGCTCACCAGTTAGCGGTTGCTTTATTCAATATTTATCAAATGGTAAATGATAAGATTTTGAAAAGAGTTTCATAAATACCTAAGTGGTCATTTGCTTAGAGATTCATGATTATTCTCTTAGTATTTGAATATTTTAGACAGCTTTTGGTTTGGCTGTCATTTATTTACTACATGATTTGAAATAATATTTAATAACATAAAACCAAATTGAATTAATAAGCATTAACATGCTATAGCACAAGACATAGCTGCCTAAATACCTTAACAACGGCAACGGTTATTATGGTTAAATTAAAACCAAATTCAGTTATGCAAAACTACCTACTTAAGTATTATTTAAAACTTAAACCAACCAGTTTTGAAAGATGTTTTGGGATAATTTTACGAGTAAATATTTATGTACATACATTTCTTTACACTTATTGTTATATTATTAAATACTTACCTATACTCTTACTTATTTTACATTAAGTGCAACATACATTATAATGTGTTCAATCTAAAGGCCCGTGGCTAATTACATAATAATTATCAAGTCATGACCACGAATCTTTGATACCAAACTATAAACAACATTAAAATTATAGCCAGAAATAAGGAAACCAAAAAACTGCGGCTCAGGTAGGGTGATCGGCTGTGCCTATTTAATTTTAAGGTTCCGTAAGTCACACTGCTACACCTGATTCGGTTCGTACGACACGATTTTAGTTTACAGAGAATACCTACCTGCCTTTATAAAGGGGATTCCATAAGCGCATAATTACTTAGAAGGTTGATAAAGAACCTCATTAGATGTTGATCAAAAATGCAGCACACTTTTGATAAACTTAGCTAAATATCCGCACTAAGTGAACACTCTCAGGAACACTGCAAACAGACTAGAATTTCTCTATGATGAAGCTTAACGAACAGATGAAGGACTTTCCAAGAAAGTTATCAAGTATTATATTATATGTAGATGAATGAGTCACACTAACAAGGGAACTTTGCCGTGCAGCCGATGCGTATTGTGTAGCTACATTCACCTTGTCCGGATAGAAGAATCGGTACACTATTAATTTAGGCGAACCTCTTCGTATCTCAAAGCTTTCTAGGCGCAAACCGTCTGAATATTTGAAGATTTCTCCAGGAAAAGATAAATCACTCATTAGGCTAACTCACCGTGCACTCAGCTCGTCATGCACGTACCTAACCTAGGTATAGAAGTGTTGAAAGAAGTGCTGGCACATTACTGCGACTATGCCATTACCTACAATAATACATATTGGGAAATCAAATGTATCAAACTACTTATTTCATGACAATTTTGCAAAAATATTAAAATCAAAAAATTATGCACGAGTACGGAACCCATTGCACAATGAAGATGTTCAACTGTCCCATATAATATAAAGGAGCGTGCGTTGCAGCTGTCGTTAATAACAATGTGGCTCCAAAAGTATCAGAGCGCGCGCTTTGGGCACGCACCGGCTGTCCTTACTGGCTTTGAAAATACAGCTGCCTTATACCAACGAAAAAAAAAGAAACTCTTCAAATGTTAGTACATTAGCCCGAGATAGTTATTAAATCTCTGCAGAGCAATTTACGGCTATTTTAATACTGGTATCCCTGAACATGACAAAATTGACGCGTGGATGCAGACAGGAATGCGGTTAGGTAACAATTTATCGAAAAATGATTATTGTGAAATGCTGTATCTTGTAGTGCTCCTATCATACTTAATTTGGCATGATAATTACCTGCTTGACTTTATGTACTGGATTTATAAGAATGTAAATACATAATGGCGTTTTATTTTCGAAGTGAGATACGTAGAGCCGAAAATGAAATTAATATAAGGAATTCAATTAAATTTATTTTATCGACGGAGCCGAAGCATCGGGAACTTAAAACAAATAATAAACATGGTGAATATACCGTATTGAGTGTTATTCAATTTTGTTTCCATTCATTAGCCAATGTATGTACACACACGACAATGGTTATACGATACAACGAGCCATGTAGGTAGATGTGCAAAAAGTTTTCGTATTCCGCACGCCCTTTTAGAAGAACAGAGGGCTCAAGACAAAAGGAGGCTCTGATTAAAAACGGGAATGTTGAAAAGTCGAGTCCTCAATGTTTGCACAATGACTCTTACCCACTCGTGTTCGCCGTTCGGGAACATCCAAGATTAAGGAAGACTCACGACTTTACTAGAGTGAGCTTGAATATTTTTGTTCAACAACTTTGGAGCTAATGAAGCAACTTAGAATCGAGGTGTTTTTAACTTTTTACGCACCACTTTATATACGAATATTTAAAAATGTTAAAGTAAGTAAGAAAACAGAAACACGAATATAATTTAATTAAGATAAAACAACTAATTACGTGTATTTTTTTTACAGATTTGCGTTGACAAGACGTGATTGAACTGTGTATCAATTTGAATAATTTTTCTGTAGATATTCGGATGTTTTGTCGCAGTCTTTCAGTTAGATTACAGGGAAACTTATTCAGTATTCCTAAAATTATCACATAAAACGTGTTCTAAAATGCATAACACAAGCTTCACTAGGTGCTTGCTTAAGGTCATATAGCATACATATTAACTGGGAAAGGGATCGTCACCGTATCGCCTTTCGCCTCGCCGTCAAACATGCGACAACCTAACGTAAGCACGTAACCAAAGCGGACAGCAGCTCCGATACGTCGACTCGGCTACAGCTAGGCGACCGCTGCGCGCTGGTTAACCTGGCTGGCACCAGATCAGTTTGAATCCGAACGTGAAGTGTAGCACATGATTACTTTATACCGGTTTTCAATACGCGAGATGGCTTTTATAATCCTGGATGAAAAGGAAAAAGAAAAGGCAAGGGTGGACGAAGAGACGCAAGCGCGGCGACAGAGAGGCGTAAGCGCGGGGACGACGAGCCGTAAGCGCGGGGACCGCTGGTTGACCACGCGCCACACCGCAGTTTGTGAGCTTGTCCCGAGGCGAATCCTTTACGTTACGATTCCGAGTAGGGAGTTTCATACAAAGAATTACTGTATAGTACGAATACTACATACAATCTGATACCGCACTCTGTAGGTACGAGTACCCTACGTCAGTGCGGTGTCTCTTTTGCGACTATACAACGTGAACAAAAAACCGGTACACATTGGAAATCTTCTTTTGTGTACTTTTCCCGGCCACTGTAAGCTGTAAGAAATAACATAAGCCCTGCGCTTTTACGGTTGTATTGCTAATGAAATCCTAAATGTTTCTGTCCGTTGTGCTCGAGCAAACGTTGTTTTAGTTGGGATTTCGAAGCAGCTTTTGCTAAACTTACCAGCCTAACATCTCGCTCGCTTTTGTTTGAAAAAAATATATCGACATACCACTTCCCGAATTGAAATCGAATCGAAGCGTTTGTGAATACGGGGGCCATATTTAGTAACGATATTTATTTATTAAAACTTTATGAACAAGAAAAATTGTTCATTATACAGGGTGTAACGAAATGAGCTGCCCCATACAAAATTTCAATAACTATTCGACCCAAATGTATGGCGCAGCTTATATATTTTTCGCTATTACGATGTTTGTCCGATGGAGAAAAATGTTCAGTTTGATGGTCTGTAGCACACCCTTAAATATGTAAATACCCTTTCCGTTGCACCCTGTATACATATAATTGGTCAACTGGAGCTGTTATTGACATATAGAAAAGGGTAAGAGAAAAGGACAGCTCAAGACATCATCTTATTGGTTAGTTACTATATCAATGGACATTGTAGGTAGGAAATTGCCTGAAGTAACATTTTGATTCAAACAGTAAGTAGACGATGAGGCGTTCGGTGCAAACTGCCTTATAAACAGCGATAAGAGTACAAAACTTATATTTTAAGAAGACAAGTCACGAGACGTTAACAATTCAACATCAATTTCACAAACCAGACTTTTAACCTGGAGCTAAACTCAGAAGAGACGTTATTTCGTTTTGAAGTAAAGAATTATTAATGCCCGATTCCAATATCGGAAAAGGAAACGAGTCACCAGGCGTACTTTCTGATACGTCAATTAGGCTTCGTATATTTATTATGTTTTGCCATAAACTTGAATAGCCACGCAGCAGGTACGGTGAAGATATTTTAGTCCGTATTCTATTTATATCGAATAGTTCGGAATTTAAAACATTAAGTAAATCCATAAACGATTTCAGCAATTCAATTAAGAACCGACATCATTCAACAAGATACGCGATTAGTTCTTTTAGAGAATATTTTCTTTTAATTTTCTCTTATTTAAGTAGGTAATTACTCCTGTTGAGAAAAACACGTATGTTGTACAGGCTAAGATCTTTGTTTTTTAAATATATATAATCTCACGTTAGCTATTTTGATTGGTTCACCAGAATAACAACAGCCAATCATAGAAGTTGATGAGAGTTTAGGAGAAATTAGATTGAATAAGCTCGAGGAACTCGGGGCTTAGGAGCGAAGAAACCCACCCCTCTTCAAGCTACACGTGTACGCTGATGAGGGGGGGGGGGGGGCGAGAGTGAGATACAACGTATCATAAACAATTTAATAACTCACAAGTCTGAAATAACTTCGTTTGATATTTGTTTCAATAGCTACTACTCCGGAATTAGACGGCTCACTTTTGTGATTCAATTTAGATAAATAAATCAAATTGGATCTTGCAAACATTCAAGACTGTCGTCAGCAATGTTCGCAATTTCTGGCGTTTTGTTCAATATGAATCAATTTGGTTGAAACGTGGGATATTGTCTCAATGAGTCCGGACATAATAGGGCACGCCTGACGCGGACGCCATACAGTCTGGCGCATACAATGCCAATAGCTACATCTATATATATAAATTACGTGTCACGTTGTTTGTCGGGGATGGACTCCTAAACTACTTAACCGATTTTAATCAAATTTAAGCACCGTGTGCGGTTTGATCCAACTTGAAAGATAGGATAGCTTACATCTCAATTTATAGTCGCAATATTATTTTATTGCAAATTAAGTCACAATTATATGTTAGCTCCAAACGATTCTAACAGATGGCGGTATCTGTTGACAGGATTGAGTAAGTATTTAATAGATGGAGCTGTATAAGAGCGGAGTAGGAATAAAAAATATTGCGAAAACGGGGAAAAGGTGAGGCAGATGAAGTTGCGCGGGACAGCTAGCTAAGTTATGTTTTTAACACTAATAATTGGTGCTACATTTCTCTTACTATACTACAATTTTCTAAATCCACTACAATTAAAGCCTAATAATGTGCTACGCATGTTCTGCAGGTTTGTTGGGTTCCTTTGTTAGGGTACTAAGTCAGAGAGAAATATGAAAACAACAATGGAAGATTGTGTAGTTTAAAATTTATTAAACTAGACGTTAATACAATAACTCCTACGTTACTAAGGTGTTGCCAAGAACTAGAAACGGGTATATTCATGTTAAAGGTATATTGTTGAAAGTGCATGAAATCCCTTCATCGCAAGAAAACCTTTTTAGTTCTCCACTAAACCGCTTATAATCTTAGTAGGTACTTCATCATTTCAGCCCAAAAGACGTCCACTGCTGGACATAGGTCTCCCCCGAGAGTCGCCACATTGACATTTTGGGGGGTTTTGCCAAAATCGCCACGCTTGGCAGGCGGGTTGGCGATCGCAGTACGGTTGTTACAAAAGCACAGAGAACGCTGCTGCCCATTCTCTAGCAAGTCCCTTAGTCGTCTTTTACAACACCCACGGGAAAATATGGGATGGTGCTATTGATGGTGTTCTTTACGTCCGACACATGTGAATATCTTCCACCTAGTCCTTTCCCAACTAAGTTAGGGTCCGCTTCCAGTCCAACCAGATGCAGGTGAATACCAGTATTTTTCTTATGGCGACTGCCTATCTGACCTCTACAGCTCAGTTACTGCGTAAAATGTAACCCTTTGGTAAAACTGGTTGCCAGGCTGTTGGGTTTAAAACTACATTTAACGTCTATCAAAACTCTGCAAATGACAACCTGGACTAAAGGCATAACGTGCTTTTCGAGACACGGAGGCAAGTCGGATGGTTATGGTTACCCATTCTCTGATGAACCACGGCGTTAAGCGTTACTTAACCATGAAGAGCGAACGTATGGCTGTTATTATCAAGCCACGAGCCCCTCTTCGTAATCATTGAATCCATACATATAGTTATGTTGGCACGTTGCATTCAACGTGCTAAATTGTTAATGCACACATCAAATGTTAACAAGCTGTTTGTATTCCAATAACGGAGCACTGCGCTTGAAAATAACTAAATTGATTTTCTAACTTGGCTCAATGTGTTGGAGGCAATCCCACGGGTATTGTAGCGTTATCAGTAGCCTCTATTAATTCTAGGAACGTACAGGTATCAGCCATGATTACTCAGTAGTCACAGCTCCCCAGTCTTACATGACGCGGGTCGTGAGTACGACACTAGGCAGCTGTTAAATTTGTGTATGTAAATAATCTCACAACCATTGATCTCAAAATAGTTATAGAAAATATTGTGAGGAAACCGGCCTGCTTGTGGAACAGCAAAATCAAATTGGCATATTCTTATATGAAATAATGAACGTACGTCTTATTAAAAGTCTTGTAAAGGGCAGAAAGTTTAAGTTTCAGTATTTTCTGTCCTATGTCCTTTTCAAGTTACAGTTGGCAAGTGACCTTGTGCAAAAATATGTAGTTAAGAAGGTCAAGTCCGTTTGGTGATGTTGCCGAATAGATGTAGGTAACCTATATGGTCTCAAGTTCAAGCCAGTGCAAAATATTTATAGAGCTTGAGTTTTTGACCATGGGTGTGCTAAAATAAGTAATGATAGGCGATGTCTTTCGGAAAATTTCTTAACTTTGATGCAACTCGATCGTAGAATAAGATCTGATGATGCCTATAGAAAGTTCATCGTTATAATATTTAACTCTAGAGTTAGAGTCGAGAAAAAATTTTGTGGCACCGATAAACCAATTTACAGACTAGCAAACAAACCCATTCGGAACAAATAATTACACGTATCAGCTTCGGGTACCTGACCTACTATCCACAGCGTAGATTTAGAAACTAACAATGAGAGTTACAAGGTACCCTTTTAGTTGCTGGAACAGTATTGGGGACCAGTACTGTACAATCACGGAGATTGAAAGCCTATATACTTAGGAATCATGTTTGGACAGGCAAGTTCCATTGTAGCCACCTCAGCACATTGTTAATGCTAGGAATTTTGGAAACTATTGAATGGCTTTGTCAAAACTAATTTAGAAACGGTATTGTTGGGTACATGATTGACAATGTCCCGTAATAATGTATGGCGGGCTTGGACTAATTGAAATCTCTCAAATCAATGGCTTTAAGCTTACAGCATCCAATCAGTATCAAGTGACACAAAGGCGCCTCCTAGGTTTAATTATTACATTAATTTATAAACAATACGCTGCCGGCCGCAGCAAGTCAGAAACCTTATTACAAGGGAGACTCAGGGTCCTCATAATGAAACGCAAATAAGCGAATTATCTTATATCTTGCTGGCAATATCGAGGACAAGAGGATACTAACTAGAAAATTACCTTCAAGAGTCGTTAGTTACTGATGATTGAGGTCGGTGACATTTGTAGTGTGAGCTGCAATTCTGCTTCAGTTGATAACATAAGGTCGGTAAGGTGACGAATGTTGCAATGATATTGGACTTCCAAATAGACTTAAAGAACTCTCCTGTAAATCACACTCTTCAACTCACACAGTCCGTAGGACTTCCGTGGTTTTGTGACGTTACCTTCGCGTCCGAGTCTTCAATTAGATTGATGACTAACACATGTGATTGGATCTATTCACATCATGATAACATCCAAATTATAGTTATACTTAATTATGTAATACCGAAAGTGCACTTACTGTTCCAATAGATGTGATCGTTGGTGTACAAATTTTTCTCACAACTTAGTATAATTTACTTATTTTTGCTATAATTTCAAGGAATTTGTAACCATATACGTTGGCCACATATTTATCCCAGGGAAGGTGGTCGAGCACATGTCGTGGGAACCCAACTGTTAAATAGCCAGTTTCATTGGCTTCATATCAAATTGCTGAATGGGCATTCAATATAAACGTTCAAATGGCTGCTCCACATAATGTTATTGAAGCAAATTAAGTCTTTATGCGCACTTCAAAAATCGGCTGTTACTGTCGCATCAATACCAATAATGTGTGTCATTTAAATTGTATTTTATTCTCTTATTAAATTAAATGTATTATAATAAGTTATTTTTTGTTGGTTAAAGGTAAGATAGACTCTCTTCCCAAATATTTATCATCTGCCTAGCCTCCCAAACTATCTTGGGGTCGGCTTCCAATCTAACCGGATGCAGCTGAGTACCAGTATTTTACATGAAGCGACTGCCTATCTGATCTCTACAATCCAATAAAAGACTGGATGTCAGACTTTTGGCTTCTGACTACTCGTAACTCACGTAACTCGTGTTATAGGATCGAAAGTGTATGTAGGCTGAAAACTATTGGACTTAAGTGATATGTATATGTATACTAGTCCGCCTATTACGACGTTTTTGGTATCTGCCGATAAATCAGTTTGATGGGCTACATTCTTGCCTTCACACTTGCCGATTGTTGAAACGCCCGCGTTGAGCGCTTTCTTTAAAAGCCGCCTACCAACTACCATATTGTTCGATGTTCTAACGGCCGATGGAAAGTCTGCAGTCTGTGGGAACTATTGAAAAGTAAAGCTAAGTATGAAACTAGCGAAAAAAATCATAAAAGCGAAATAAAAGTCAATCTGACTTTTATTTACTATTTTCTCAAAATCCTTTCTCGAAAACTGGCTCTTATTGCACTACGATTAGGTACATACAACGTGCAATGTATTTCACCCGCCCGTAGGTAGCATGTTATGTGTGTTAAAATCGAAAATTATCGGGAACAACATTTTTGTATGGAAATGTTCCCAATGTCCACTCTATAAGTCGTTTTTATCGATTTGTTTTAAGTTTACAATATCGTAGAATATTTTCCTCATACACCTGGTTGTTCTTATATACGAAGAGAGGAATTTCAATAAGTTGTTAGTGCTACAAACAAACTATCTATATCTATCTATATACCTACCTACCTACCTATATGATTATGTACCTTCTTTCTTCTAATAATAAAGCTGAAGAGTTTGTTTGTTTGATTGAACGCGCTAATCTCAGGAACTACTGGTCCGATTTGATATTCTTTCAGTGTTAGATAGCCCATTTATTGAGGAAGGCTATAGGCTATATATCATCAAGCTATGAGGAGCGGAGCAGCAATAAAAAATGTTACGAAAACGGGGAAAATGTGAGGCAGACGAATTTGCGCGAATTTGGAACAGCTAGTAATACAATATATTGAATTAGAGCTTAGATAATAAGGTTTGCAAAAATTAAACTGTTGAGGACAAAGTTAGTCAAATATGTTGAAGATAAACTTTAGCAAAATGTTTCATAAAAGACGCAAAGTGCAGTGCCTGTCATGGAATTTTCAGATGAAATAGCTTTGAACGTTGTTAAGTAGCTTACATGATACAGAGAGACTGTTGCAAATTGATTGCAGAATCAAAGAATTAATACACTAGCAATCATTTTTAACGTAATGAGTTCCTGGTAGGACGCGATTGAACTACCCGCTCTCGCGATTGGATTATTATGACATAATTATTTAAATTGACGATCAAAATGAAAGAAAATATACAATATGTGGATTGCACATCAGGCAATGGACCACACTTTGACCTTACATTGTAGGTCGAGAATTAAATAGATATTATGGCCAAATATTATGGTGTGTGGAATGTATGTGTGGAATAATACTATTATGGTGAAAATTGATATCACAGAATCGTGTAGATACTACCGGAATACTAATAAAGTAACGAAGTGTCATGCTTATTGAGTCTTTAGTAAGTAGAGTGATGTGTGACTGGGTTGCCAACGTTGGCTACTCGAGGAAGTACCTGAAGGAATACTTAGTGACTAAAAGTAGGAAGGAGCATAGGAACACCTAGCTACATGATGCGATAGCACGGTGGTTGAAGACGATAACTTGAAAAAGCGTACAAAAGTAACTGCGTTTACCAAAAGTTTGAATTAATATTATCTCCAATCTGAGGTCTTAAAAATACCTTGAGTGCATATGTTCCCGATGGTAATTTCCAACGCAAAGTCTTCCAGACAGGTTACTTTAAGTTCTAGGTTCTCGAATTAATTCACGCCGTTTTCACCCACGTGGGACTTGTTCATAACTTTTTAACGGTTTTATTATGTACAGTCAGAATTATTTGTCTTTATTTGTGATCTATCCGGATTTAGTTTTTTGGTGTAACTTTTGATGTTTGAAAAGTCATCAAGCATCATTAAAACTATGTCAGTCCACTGCTGGACACACGCCAACATAAGATTCAAGTTGCGCCGCCATACCCGGTCCTCAGCCTTCCGCAAGTAATCTGTCCAAATATCAAATGCAGTACAAAGAAAGCGAATAACAATGATATTAAATATTTATCAAGCTCCGAATTAAAACTCAATTTATAATTAAGTGTGGAGAATTACAAACTAAAACGGATAATTAAACTTAATTTGATAAGCCTGTACCTTAACCACGGCATTCAACTTGGAAGCAGATATCCTCGAAAGTATAAACTTTTATAATTCCGATTCTCCTGTTCTGATTGTTTCTGATATGTGTAGTTAAAAAAGTTAATTTTGCCAATCCAATCATGGGTTGCTACATTTTTGATACTTGAATCCATATTGTTGTCATTTTCAGGATCTACCGAAAGCATTATTGTGTTTAACAGTACATGGATAAACAGCTTATTGACAGATAATGTGAGAAAAAATAATTGTATCTGTTACATTAAGTTAGATATCTGAAAAACAGGCTGCGAACGTAGGTTGTAGGCGTGTGGACAACTGTTGAACGCATCTGCGTCTTCCTACTCCCTGGGGTGTTATATACGGCGGAGCGGGCGAGCGGCGCGCTCATTCGTGTCTCTACACCGCGCGAGCAAGCCGTCTCTGCGGTTATTCGCTCCCACAACTTACGTCGCGCTTTAGTCATGAACTGTTTTCGAGCAGCGTTTTTGGTTGTCACCGGAATTTTGTTAGTGTCAGCAGCGGAGATCCAATTCAGGGATGAGTTGCAGGATATAACAATGCAGATTACTCTGCTTAGGACCCAGCACACGACTGAAATCAATCAGTTGAAAAAGGAAATCCACGAATTAAAGTAAGTGAAAAAATCTTGTTTTATGATTACATCAAAAGGGTCCGATTGTGGCGCATTGGATAAGATGATTTACCTGACGTGCTTCCAACTTCGTGAGCTTCCATTATTTAATTTTCAGGACGCAACTAATATTTGAAAGTTACCTGACTCAGAGTTTTGCAGTGATGTGTTTGGCGCGCTAAGGCAGTTCCCGCGCCTTGCGTGGACTTGTATCAAGCCGAACATTTTATTATAAGTTGCGTCTTAAAAGATCACTTGTTTTACAGCCGGAAATTATAAAAAAGTCCGGCTTAAAAGTTCCACAATGCTGTGCGTTTCACTTCGAAATTTTCTTGCGGCTGGAGTTATACCCGGTCATTGCGATTTTTTTTTTTTGAAATTGACGGAGCGCTCACGAAAGTGAGTTCTCTGATAAATTCTGCCTTTTCATTTATTTCAGTTCTTATTATTTAGAATTTACTGTTTATTTGATGATTTATTACTACTGATATTTTGTTGAATCTTAATAGTTAGTAACTTTTTTTTAAGTATTATTCGTTCATTAATTTTTTATTGAGAAACTCTGGAAGTGGCGCCGGTGAATGAAAAGAATGTCGAGAGGAAAGTTTTGAGTATGAATGTGGGTGGGTTTAGGACTAGAGAAATACCAAAGAAACGATGAATGGACTGTGTGAAGTGATTATTTGGCAAAAAAGGAGGTGTCTTATAAGATGACAAGTAAATAGTAGTATGGAAGAAGAAGACATGCTGCGCGACCCCAAATTAATTCGGTTAAGGGCAAGAGAATGATGATGATGATGATGAATCGTTTGTTCATTTTTATTACTTATTTTATAATTTTTAAATATTACATAAAATATAAACATCATCGCACAACTATCTGCACTCTCGTCTCATATATGAAAAATACGTATGTTACATACATGATTAAATATACACACCTACTTACATGAAAAATTATGTGGGTACTTATACTGTATTGGCAGTATACAAAAGGGTCCTCGCAATAGATTTAACTATCCCACAATGTAACGTCTTTACGATTTTGGTCATCGCCGACGATTGGGTCCTCCTTATATTATGCATTATTTATGAGCACTCATGTAATTTCCTTTTGGTAGGCAGTCTAACCTTTTATAAATGTATCTCCCAAATTCAATAAATTATTATTTTTATTACATTTTTAATAATTAAGTTTAATTTTTTGAGGTAGTAAAAGTCTTCTTATATTAACCAGATTAAAATAAATAAAAGTAATTCAAAAAAATTAAACCGACTTCAAAAACTAAAGAAAAGGAGAATTAAAAGTTTAGTCTTTAAAATAATCTAAAACACCTTAATATGCATTTTTCATGTCCTTTCCAGCTTTAGTTTTTGTGCCTAGCTGCAACCCGCGTAGCTTACTTATAGCCTTCCTCGATGAATATGGCTGGAACCGACCTAAAAAAAATGTAGTGCTCCCTTTTTTAATTTTTGAACTCGGTTTTTTTGTTACGTACTTTTAAAAAAAATTTGCTTATTGAGATATGCGTGAACAAACATACATACACTGATGAAATTTGGCACACATGTTTAGAAGTTGGTACTAACATATACAAGGTCGAATTGATAACCTCCTTTTTTGAAATCGGTTAAAAATAAACAGGCAGCTCTCTTTAAAGCCAGTGAAGTACGAAAGGGATTGCAAAGTTAAACGCTGGCACATCAAACATTCATTTGAGACTTTCGGAATGTTTCCAACTGGAAGAACTTTATGGAACTTCTTTTAATTTGGGAAACATCGTACAGTTACCTCATTTGATTGCTCGTTAGAGTGAACTGAGGTAAAATCTCTGTTTGCCAATTACCTACGGCGTGGTTAACATCACTTGCATCACCATTCATTAAGTTTCCAATTCTTACACTTTAGTTAAAATATTTTTTTTAAAGTACTGTTTATGCATATATAGGCCTCTCCAATCCTCTTTTGCTAATCTCGCAATCGGTGTAAGGTTAGCTGTAAAACAACCCAGTTCTGGGAACTCTGGGTCTGGGTCTCGCTGTTGTAATGAGCTATATTATTGCAATTTGTGTGTATATCTTTGTGGAATGAAGAATAAGGTTATGAAGACACATCCACCCAATTTGTACTCGCTTCAATACAAATTGATCGAATATTAATATCCTGGATTAAATTTTCACATGATCCTATCACAGCTGTCGTACAAAACAACGATGTTAATTAGAACCAATCTGACTGATTGAAAGGTTTTATCCTTCCTGCATTTTATAATGGTTCTTTTAACTGCCTTCCCTTAACTCAAACCGGAAGGAATAATAAAAAAACGAAGCTCTTACAATATTGAATTGCGTTGCAATTGTTCAGCCGTCTGCGTATCTCAGCTTTATTTTCATCTTTATGAATTGAAATATTCATTCGTTAAAGACCACGAGAGGCGAGACTCCGATGTACATTGTACGTCTGAGGGACCCCGAACAGTCGGCACAATTAAATAATTTTCGACGTCATGAACTACTTCCTTATTTTAAAAAGTTCGTGCTTTGCCCATACTGGAGAACGACAAGACGAGACTTAATTATACATAGCAAAACACTACGCCTGTAATCCCTGAAGGGTTAGGTAGAGGTGTACGTACTAGTACACCCACAGTTATGTTTAAGTCCGATGTAATATAGGGCGAGCCTATTGCCATCAGCCGGGCACAAATCCACACCCCGCAATCGAAACTAGGACCTCATGCTCATCAGTCGCGATTGCGACCGCTGAACGAGGCATTCTTTGCAAAACAAAGAACTTAATAAAATATCAAATCTCACTACGATGCCTAAGGTACAGATAAATTGCAGATTTGACAAATAGTAGCAGCTTGAACAGTATGTAGTAGGGGGTCGCGCGCGCAGGTGTCCCCGTGAGAGTGTGACACGCGATACAAATGACACCACTACGTGACGTCGCCCTATTCATAAGAGGACCGAGTCATGTCGGGTAATTTCTTCACTCACACGATCCGTCTTGTGATAAATAAATAATTGATTTTGTCTCCTTAACGCCTTAGATAAGGGTTGATATAAATTGGAGCGGCTAGACTTGTCAGGTGGATACACGTACCTCATAAAGTAATATTCTCATCGAGTCGCCCTGTTTCTGAAACGGGTGTTTTGATAGAAACTGTTTTTTAAATGTCGAGTAATTGTTACAGAAGCCTTAAAGTTTACTAGGAGGAATCAGAAAAGTTTGCAACTAAGTTGTCGAGATATGTACTGTTTCCTTGAAACAAATACCTACAGCAAATATTATCAAACAAAACAAAAGGTTTACAAGATTAAAATTTGCCGAGGCGGAGTTCGTTAGTATTTGGCAAAAACAACAAAACAATTTCAAACTTGTTAAGCTCTTGAATCGAAAACGGGTCAAGAGTGATTTTTATGGGAATCCACAATAGCCCTAGAGAAAGTGTTACAGGGTTCTCATGTTTACACAAGTGATTGTTCTCGACGGCTCGACCAAATAATTGCCCAGAAACTAGCAAGGGTTCATCCACATACAGACTTTATTGAGAATATCTCGATCGATTAATTATTAATTAGCATTAATTTTCAAATAGACACATTTCAAGACCCATATCGGGACAATCGTGTCCGTTATAATCATGTACTCCGCATTTACCGTTGTTTGCGTATAACAAAGGTTTCGAGGCGGTATGTAGTTCGCTCGATTGATTCAACTGGCCACAAAGCCTGCGAGTCCGGATTGGATTTAAGAAGTGGCGGAGTTCCTGTAACGGCGTTAAAAAGTGTTGAAGTTGCCTCGACGTCGCTCACAATAGGTGCCGCGGCTGCAGGCTACAGGAGCAGTAATGGCTCACGCTCGAGGCTTTGAAGTCTTACGAGACGTGTCATAATATAAAACTTGTAAACGCAGGAGAGCTTCGAGATCGGAAGCAAGGGCCTCTTCACGCGAACCAGGCCATCTGATCGACACGATTATTCCTCTTCGTCTTTCCCTTCGGGGATTTATAAAGGACATTGCCGGCCGTTTTTATTATTTCTTTCTTGATACGCTGCTGAAAAATTAAGTCTCGAGGCCGCTCGATATGATGCGCACTAGCTAACAAATTCTATTTCTGTATTGGTAGTCATGAAAACGAATAAAATCATTTAATTTTATAAGCCTTTAAGTGTAAGTACTTCGAGGCCTGAATTATAAATGATTTGCTAACTTAGTTTAACTTAGGTTCTTGACCCATTTACAGATGAATATAATATTTAGCGCAATGTTGCGTCATGTTACATAACAAATAAATAACGCTAGCGTTCAGCGCAAGTTCCTTCTCAATGCTTCACAATCATCGGTGTCAGGTTCTAGCGTTTATTTCCAGTTTGATGAGATTCCCCGAGAGCTCTCATAATGCACATAAAAGCAGACTGTGAACGTTTGACGATCGAAAAGGGTCTCTCTGACATTTCTAGAGCGCGGGTGGTATTTTTAACACATTTTCCATAAATCTTGCTTGAATGCAAATTATGAACGTCGAAAGCCGTTTGTAACGCGTCCCTTCCCATGCATCATATTTACCGTGGCGGTTGCTAATGTGACAGGACATTTTTCGAGTTGCCACTTCCAAAACATACGTCTTACCACTCCAACATAACAGCTTTGAGCTGTTTTATGTTAATATATTCATATCAACATGTTTTTAATATGTCTACGAATGGTAAGAGATTGGTCCACCATATGTTGCTACGTATAATTGGCAGTAAATTAAGCTCTATCTATGAAAAGCACCTGCTAGTAGAGAGAAGTGGTCGCTCTTGATCGCGTGCGTGCGGACCAGTTTAAACTTTATCCTAGAGGATAAAGATTTAAAATGAATGGGTTATGATAAACTAGCTATAGGTAGAGTGTACCATCTCGTGTGCCAGATGAGTTTGCATCTGGGAACTGCAAAGGTACCCGTTTGCATACTTGAAATTCAACGTCGCCAGCTGTTGCTCATCGATTTTTATTTAGTTTCTTTTTATTTTTACACGTAGACCGACCACAACCTTGCCGTGGTCCCATCGAGTTAAAAGTGAACATATTGTAATTCCTTTGTATAATTAATATTTTCGTGAGATGAATGCGTTTTTATTAAGACCAAGACCTTAGTCCACATGTTGAATATCAGTTGTTGAATTGCAGTTGTTTGTTATTGTTGTATTTAATAAACAACAAGTGCAGGTAGCTTATTTTTGTAACTCTGATGGAGGTTTTTATTTTCAGTTTAATTTACTCCCTTTGTAGTATCAAGCGGACTATTTGAACGATTAAAGTAGGCGTGCATGGTTCACTAATTTGGGGAAAGCCCGTTTTAATTAGCTTGCATTTCGCCTAAGTGGGTACGTCACATTATCGCTAGACACAAATGGAATTGTTATTTTCAATGGATGGAATTTCCACTGCGTATTGAACTTTTAATAGAATAACTAGTATACACGCTTTGAATAAAATAACTAGTAGATACACACGGCGGAATATCAACCGATACATTTCCAGTTTAACATGGTTTTGCTTTTGTATAGATTTGTCGAACAATGAGGTATGACATTTTTTGTTAAAGATGTAGCGTAAACTGAGCCTTATTTGTAGGTTTTAGAGTTACATTGCATTTGCGCATACATCTGTGGGTCGCAATTAGGAGCCGATCCCAATTACTTTAATGCCAAACGGATTGGACTGTTAGGGACACATGAAACGTGATTGTCGATAATACTACAACTATGCAAGTCACAGACAGATTCAATTATGAACATGCATTGCTTGTTAGCTTAAGTAATTAGACTGACCGAATTGATAATAATATATTATCAATATTCATTATGTATGTATCTATTTGACAAATGCCCACTTCGGTACTATATCGGTCGAGTAAAATAAATATTTCATTCTAAGTTGAATGGAACTTTTACTTATGATTATTTAAGTGAAGTTTGCCACTAAAGTAGAAGGGGCGGGCTGGGCGTGGATATCAACTCTGCCAATACATTGTTACCTCTTTCAGCAGACAACACTCGAAGTGCTGGAATATGTGTTTATAGGCACTTTTTCGTCAGCCGACCACTTTTTCCGATTAGCCAGTCTGATGAGCCGGAATGTTAATATTATACTAAAAGCGGCTGCCGCTTATCGTGTCCTAATACCGTCTGATCTGAATAATTATTACTGAGTTCATAATGAGGTTTCACAACATTCCATAAACCGCGACACAGCTGAAGATAGATAATTGTAGGCCATTTGCAAAAAGATAACATTGAATAGAGAAGAGTTGAATTGAATTCAAGAGTTTAATTTAATACAAAAGAGTTGGATTGAATTGAAGTATCGATTGCAATTTGCAAAAAGGTCACCCTTGTCTTTTTTATGGCGCACTCTCATTGAAGCTTTCAGGGTAAAACGTTTACTCATGTAAAAACGGCCAATTCCGTGTCGGAGCGGAGCACGCATTGTGATGGGTTCCGTGTTTGAGATGAAAAGACGGAAAATTATTTGTGTGATTATTACATGATTGTTACCTAAAATATCGCATACTTCAAAGACTTAAGACTTAACGGCTTACACTTAGAAATATCATAGTGTTTTAAATGATGGGTTTAAAAACCCCTACATGCTTTTTGTATTCTTTTTTTTTTTCAAGCCCCGGTATTTAACAGGAATGGGGAGCGCCACCCCAATAATACAACGTATTTCCAATTATCACCGATATAGAGAAATCTCTAATTGTCTGTGTCGGATGAAATGGTTGTGTGATATCTGGACAACGAAATTATAAGGGTTTTTTGCTATCTGGCCTAAGGAAACTCGGAAGAAAGAGAGGGAGCAATATGTTATCATGTTGGAGCATGTTTACAGTCGGCCACATTTTCCTTATAGGAACAGGGTACAACGAGACGTGCTCCAGGCTCCTGTCTCACAAGCCTTACAATAATATATATAAGACGCACGATTTCTTGCATGCTACTTACGATCCATGTCTCAGCTTTACTAGGCGTTCATTCGTCGAATTTACATGTGAAAAAATAAAAAGATTCTCACACTACCTCTTTCGTTTTTATCCACGTCGCTCGCGCGAAGCTAACGTAATATTTTAGAGCTAGTTATGGGTTCTGTATATTTATATCAGCCCCTCTTTGGTCGTAAAAGGAAATGAACACGTTTAAGTATAGAAGCTTTTTTACTTGTTCAAATACATTTAATAAGATGTAATACGGGAATTCTCTGAAATGGAACACGAACGGGGATTCAGGGAAATATTATATGGATGCGATTACTTAGCAAATATTGAGACCACATCGAACTGTTATATTTTCTATTAAATACATACTATTTGTATAGACCAGATCAGACAGTGCAATACCAGCTCGTCACGTATCTACTTGCCTTTGCTTTTAAAATGTAAATTTTCCTAAGAGCCCCAGGTTTAGTCAAACCAGATTTTTCTATCAGCTAAATTCACATCACCTTTGATTTTATGTATCTTGAGCTTTATAAAAACACAGCGAACTTCCCTAATTAAGAACGTTAAAAATAAAAGTAAACGTTCCCAGTGACCAGATGTTACCTAGACCTGGTCTAAGGCTACTGTATACATACGAAGTCCAGGCAGCAGTAGGTATAGGTCCCCACTTACCTCAATGTAGGTTATTTTAGATCTACTCAAAATAGACGAAACCAAATCCATATCGTTAGTACGCAACACAGCTATGGGGGTGAACATCTGGCGTTGATGGGATGTTTATTTATATCCCGACCGGAAGTAGTGTGCTACAAGCCCACATCCGGTCGTAACAAATGGCGCGCGTGCGCATACTATGCCAAATATAGTCACAAATAGATATTTAAAAAAAAACTGAAGTTTTTTTTTAACCACTTGTAATGTTCTTCACGTAACATAATGCTCATCTCTTCTGCCTTCCCTTTTCACTTAACACACTTAATTATGCACCAACACTTCAAATAATTATAATTTATCTACTAAGTAAATTGGTTCCGATCTAAACGAAATATCTACGTACAAAGTGTACTCCTTTCTTTGCTGAGGAAATCTCGAAAAGATTTTCAGCTCTAATTATCTCTGTTAATTAAGGAAATAGTTAGCGGTCGCAAGATCCGTAAAATGCTAGAGACTTTCCGTTCCATCTTATAAAATTACTTTTTACTGGATTTTTAGAAAATACAGCCCATTCCTAAATTTCACCTTTCTTTCCTTAAATTAAAATTTACCATCGCGCCCGTCGTCGGAATCCGGACCCTCGGCCTCATGTAAAAGGACGGACATTATTCAACTTCTAATGTCTAACAGAAGGCAGGTGCTATTTCTAATGACGGTCATTCTGTTTCGACGGCATTTGGCCAACTGACAATAGTTAGAGTTGCCTAAAAGAAGCTCTGGGCTATATTGAAACAAGGGCCAAAATGCCCGGCCGGCGTGGAGGCTCAATATGAACCTTTTTTATAACTACGATGTTTATCAAGGAGTTCGCCCGCACTTTTGTTATAAGGGTGATATTCGAATTGATTTTTTTTCTAATACCTTTGAGGAGCACATGGCATCCTTGCATCTGCCGTTACAATGAAAGGTTTTTGAGGACTTTTTTTACGCCGCCAGGTATAATCTTCCTTTATTGTACCCGTATCCCGCCACTTATAAAAACTGTTCTGGTAATGACCGAGTATTCAGTTACATTAGAGGCGCGTGTTGCGGACATAATTATTATACAAAAATGTAAAGCAATTTTTCCCTTTTGGCAGCTGTTACGGTTGAAGGCAGCAGTTAAATAAGATTCCAATAAATCCGTGAACATTAATACATTTTTAAGGTTGAATGAGTAGAAGAGCGTTGACTGAAACTAACAACCGCTTTGTTGATAAATACATTGCAGAAATTTCATTTCATTCTTTAACAAAATCTAAGATTCTTTTTAAGGACCGCCATAAATTAACGGCTCGGCACGTGGCGTGGCTCAAACCGCACTCCGCCGTTATTATTCGCCTTTACTGAAAACCGAAGTCCAATAAAATATAATTTACATTTAAACTTCTCTGAAAAAAGCAATTCGGCGCTCTCCCCAAATTGTTAATTTTAATAATGCCTCCGAAATGCTGCTCTCTATCCTTAGCGTTTGGAGATTATTGCCGCCATAAAAAAGTGCTGTAGTACAATCTCCTTTAATGTCTAGAAAAGTAACAAATCGATTCTATAGAATAGGAAACGTTAACGAGGTAACTGACAAAGTTAATTGGGAACATACTTTTCATGACCCGCGAATTTGTGCCTACACATGCTGCCTCGCAAAGTAGGCCACTCACACTTAAGGGTACGAATCGCGTGGAAATATATTTTTGTCACATCCTATAGACGTTTCACCTCTAACTATGTAAATGATTTAGATGTGAACTGACTGAGATACGAGCGTGTCGTACTGAGTAATGACTGTACTGACGATGACGTGGACGTCAGGTTCAATGTTACAAAATCTAGTTTTTAGACATAGAATTCGTTTAAATTAGCCTTTTTCCTCTGAAGATTTAAAAAGCAAGCACGGCTTAACCTTAATATCGACCTGGGTGGCTGTTATTATTTAGCCACGAGCTCCTCTACGTCTACGAGGATGTGGGTGGGTTATTTGATGTATGCTTGTATAGGTGGACAACACGGTAAGCAAAGTTGCTGAGTGATTGGCTGCTGCGCTGCGCTACGGCACTAACAGCAATATGGAATGCAAAATAAATGAATATGTACAAAGTACGGCTTACAAATGTATGAATTCTGACATGTTACACAGGATATTATTCGACATTAATTTAAAAGGTGTTCATCGGGAAGAAGCCGAATTCCATATCTGCCCTGTACACTTTGTAAAGATGGTTCATTTCAATTTCGTTTTTCACTGTAAAGTTGATCAGCTAATTGAAGAGTTCTAAAGCCTTTCCTTAAAAAGTTATTTCAGGTGAAAGTTTCTGGCTTCCTATAAAGCACTTGGTTTTATATTAGGTACTTTAAATATAATACAGAGAAGAGGTGTTTCTCAGGGAAAACTTTTGCTAGTTTCCTTTGTATAAATCAAAGCATTGTCCGTAATAGAAGGTTGTTTCATATATAAAGAAATACGTCAGTTTGTTTTAAAAATAATTAACTAAGTAAAAGTAATGAGCTTTTACTTTGTTAATTATTTCGGTTGCTGGTAACTGAACAGTTTTCTATTTGTTTGGTGGTGTTAGCAACAGTCGGTAAACGAGATTACATTTTATTCTGAGAACGAGACAGAATAGGATAATCACCGTTCTTGGTATGAAGAATAATAATAAACATAAAGAAATTGCTGACGCTAAATAATATAATAAAAGCGAATTTCAGCAGAACGTAATCAGCAAATCCAAATAGCGTTTACGAGCTGTTGGTTTTAATATTTTTTAATACGAAATGCTCTCTTGAACGCGGTTTAAACATGCTGATTTCGATCAGTTCCAAAGGTGACACATCCGTTCTAAGAGTGGGTAGTTCTACCTATGCCAGTCCACTCGGCTCGCTATTCTAACTTGCTTCCGTTATGCTGATTCCGCAAATATCATGAATCATAATAAACCTAAATAACATTAGTTGTGCAAACGAGAAACTACCTACAGCACCTGACACTGTTATGTCCGCTTTTCGATACGGGAAGATTAAATACCTACCTTTGCTTACATTTTGGAAGTAACGCGTTATCTTCACTCACTATATAAATATTGAACGTTTGCTTGCTCGGCACGAAACCTAATAGGTAAATAAAGATATTTGTATTGATAAACTATCGATATCGATTCTGAGTAAAAGCTTAGGCACATGTACATTTTTTGGCTTTAATATTACAGTTTTAAACATTTATAGCACTCTTTAAAATTTAGTAGTGTCGTAATTTGGGTCAGATCTATTTGCCCGCTGAATAAAAATATTTGACAAATAGTATCCAAATAGATTTATTTGTCAGATTACCACTGAAACTAATTTATAGCAGCGTTTTATTTTTTCTTGTTTTTGTTTATAGTTTTTGATAGTTTGAGTTCTATGATACGTTATTATGTAAATGCTAGTTTTGAATAATTGGTAAGTGCTATTATAAAATGGAACCGGAAGGGTCGCCATGGCAGGAGACACGGCGCTGCTTGTGCGCTGTTGCGTAACATTGCATCCTGCGCCCGCGCATATGCGCCTCATGCATGAGACACGCTTGTATGAACAAGATTATATTTAAAAAAAACCTTCATTTTTTATTTAAAAAAGCTTCTTTTATTATCTCGTTGTCGATAAAAATTATTTGTCTGCAGTTATAATTACATACAAAATTGTCACAAACATGATTTAATACCGGTGAATTCGGTGATGAGTAAATCTCAGCTTTTGGAAACTCTTCGTGCAAATCAAAATATGAACATTCCATAAATCAATATCATACTCAAAACTCCTTGCTGAAAACGTACCTTCTTAGTTAATATCCATTTCTCAGTATCATCCCGGAGGCTAGACTTTTGAGCTGTTGTCGGCAACCCCCTAAAGATAAATACATCAGGAAAAATGTACCTGTTCATCTCCTTCGGGGATTACATGCCTATTTAAAAAATCCATTTATATTTTATTATTATATATTGTATTTTGAACGTAATATTTTTGTCCAACAGACAGTCGACAAACACCCAAGTTACGAATAATCATGTACGTAATGAGAAGGCCACCCTGCACTGGGCCAAGCGATCAATGGAAGAACTTCGCGTTGAAATGCGTGAACTGGAAGAAAGCGTAAACAACTCCGATTTGCTGGGTCAACTGCACGTAATTAGGAATGAGGTTTGTACTCACTACTCAGCTTCGATATTATAAACATGGTCTTGGTCAGCGTATAACGTTCTCGTTGCTAAGATACTTGGCTCTCTCTGTGAAGGCAATAAACCCCGTAGGTCCAGTACAGCTAGCTGGTTGTCACTGGTCTTCGAATATAGTATATCTACCAAATATCTTTCTACTGGTCAATGCTCGACTTCTCCAGAGAACGATATTAATTATTTTATATCTTCTTGGGTGTGTCATTAAACAAATTCTATTTCCACCATAATAAATATCATTTTAATAAAAGATACTTTAAAGATAATCCTATACTTGCTCCAACGTCTTTCCTTATAATATTGACGAGGTGTAGGCGTGCAAGCGGAAAACGTCGCCATAATCCAACTTAGCCGGAGTTTATTAGTGAGGAATAACGAAGCAAAGATACAAATATTAATTGAAACGAAGTCTCGTCTAACGGCTGCAGGAAAATAGTACAGTTTTCTATTGTCACTTACACTTACAAACGAATGTTTTACGCCCATGATTAAGATATGCGGGTAACGTTGTACGTTTTTTAAATATTAAAAGGATTCATTCAGAATTCTCTTTTAAAACTTTTTCTTTTTTCACAGTTAAAACAAGCTTTAATGGAGACGACGGAGTTCGCGCAGATGGCTCGTACCCAGGAAGCCAGGATCGACAAGTTAGACAGCGAGGTCGGCCGTATGAAGTATGAGGGACAGCAGATGAGGACCATGCTCGCTGAGCAACGAACCCACATTAGCAAGCTCTCCAAGGAGGTATGTCTTAGTTTAAACAGGTGTAATTTTATAATTAGATAACGAA
Source organism: Cerastis rubricosa (assembly GCA_949152445.1). Lineage (NCBI taxonomy): Eukaryota > Metazoa > Arthropoda > Insecta > Lepidoptera > Noctuidae > Cerastis > Cerastis rubricosa. The sequence goes on along the minus strand of OX424523.1, from coordinate 15,993,718 downwards.
AACGATTTGTGGTTCGAATAGTGTAGAAAAGTCTCAAGTATGAGTTATCTTTTGTCATATTGCCGGAAAATGCAGTAAAAGAGAAACATCAGATTTTTCGATATCCATTGCATTAAAGGAAAATGGTGATCGTTTCTAACACCCTGTATCACTTTAAGCCAACGTGGTCAAAGGCGGGCAAGTATTTGGTATAATGGGGACAAAACTATAGTAATTACGACATTTTACCAATATATTTATTTATTTGCGTACGTAATCATAATTTTATAAAAATAATTGATATTCATCATCACAGTATAATTAGGTAAGTCCTAATCAAGTTTAAGTAGGTAATAATTAATATTTAACACAAAATATTAACTAAAATATATGATAACTTATCTATTGAAATTTGGACATGAACGGATTTCAGTTAGTTTACTTTTCCGATAATTGAATCAGATTGATATCTAATTAGAATCACAAATACACACAATACATTACCGCGCAAACTTACATTTGTTTGGACACGGCTAGATTTGCAGCATTCAGTTGAAATTTGCTGAAAACCGAGTTGCCAAAACATACGTTAGTATGTACTACGAGAGCACCAAAGTTTTCACTTCGAACGTAGTTACTTGGATAAAACTTCGTTGTGTACTATAGGTAGGTACTTGTGACTCTCAGTCGAAAACTAGTACTTGTATGAGAGTAAAGACCTTAAATCTAAACTAATATTATAAAGAGGAAAGATTTGATTGTTTGTTTGTTTGGTTTGCATTGAATAGGCTCCAAAACTACTGGTCCGATTTGAAAAATTATTTCAATGTTAGATATCCCATTTATCGAGGAAGGCTATAGGCTATATATCATCACGCTACAACCAATAGGAGTGGAGCAGCAATGAAAAATGTTGCAAAAATGGGTAAAATGTGACGCAAACGAAGTTGCGCCGGACAGCTAGTGTAGTGTATAAATGTAAGAAGTAAAGTTTTAGCACACTATGATAACGATCAAAGAATAATTCACCTGTCACCGCTAGGTCTTATTAGCCAAACTCAGTTGCAAAGTGATATTTGTAGTCGGACGTAGATTACTTGCGCAAGATATACAAATTGCCAGCAAACGTAAACACTACAACTACGACGTGAAGCGAGTCGAGCTGCACTCTTTAGTTATACAGTAACAACATAGTTTAGAATGTTTACTGTAATATCATTTTAACTTTCCTAAATGTAATTCTGAAAGTTATACCAAAACAAACGTTTAAACAATATCCACGTTGTATTTACTGCAGTACAAAAAAACGGTGAAGCAAAACATCGAGAGGAAACCGGCACGTCCTAGAACTAAAAATTCGAAGACATGTGACATCTACCAAGCCACACTGGGCCCGCGTAGTGGATTACAGCCCACTCCCTCTCATAGAGAAGAGGCCTTTGTCACAGCAGTGGGAACATTATAGGCTGTTTATGATTTTCTGCAGTTGCATCAGACTGTCTTGAGGAAACCTCACGGCCACGGCATAAACGTGGTCATCATCATTTTCCTGCCCGTGTCCCACTCTGCTGGGGTCGGAGCAACACGTTTTCGTCTTCCGTTCTCCCCAGTCAGACGCCACGGCATTTACTCCTTTCCCTTTCATGTCATAAACGTGGTGATGTAGATAAATAAGGTATAATGTCAACAAACACAACAGTTCCACAAACACGATGATAACATTTTAATAGGACGTGGAACCCTCCTGTAACCTGTCGAAAAGGTTACAGTTCTATTACTATTCGAACCCTACATTTACTCAAGATATCTCACAAATTTTCTTTATCGGACCCTCCCTTTATTTCTGGAGAGGAATAAACTTCACGTAACCAAATTTAATCCATTAAAACGATTTGTTCGGGATTTGTTTTGTGTGTCAATAGTTTCATGTTATCCGAAGGTTTTATTTGTCGGGAATTCCGACAAAAAATAACAGAGCTTTCTTTTTAAATATTGGGTTACGAGTAAAAAAATATAGTCCGATTACGTCACAGTGCATTTGTGGAAGGCTGTGGTGGCGGAAATGAAAAAGCGTGAAGTAGAAAGTACGGGAGGAAATTGGGCATCCCTGGTTGCTCGCGGGAGAAAGGAGGCCTGCTTTAGTTCAAATTAAAAGCATTGTACCTATGAAGGAGAGAATATCCGTCTCAGAATTTCACTAACTAGATTCAAGATACCATGAGATTTGCACTAAGACATGGCTCTAGAGCGGATCACAAAGGAAGTTTACTAAAGCGGACAATATCAATTTGTGGATAGGCGGCTACCATTTAAGAAATTACTCATGGAGTCCGTATTGTATACCCTCATCACCTGCTGTGGCCACTACCAGAATGGGTTACAGTACGCTCCGCTGCACTATGTTGTTACGAACAGACAACACAAAGCTAAAGCAATACGACGACACAAAGTTGAATAGCTTCATGACTTATAAACGGGTTATTCCCATGCACTCCAAAACTACCGTATTTCATTTTTTTCCATACTTTAATTCCTAAAAGCTCCATAATTTAACTGCTTAAATAAAAAAAAAATGTCACAAATAAAAATAGCGCCACCAGCTTCCACTGCAATGTTCTTGTTCTGAGGCTGGACAACACAGAAATAAACAAAGTTTTAAAAGCGTTATAAGCGGTCATTGGTAATATGGTAATTCGAACATTTTCTATTTTCGCAAACGATACCCGACAATAAGCGGACTAATATACACTACACAGACCGACTTGTTACAAAGTAGTAACACGTTTTGCATTACCATTTTCTTCCTCTTGTCTCGTCTATCGCTCGTAAGTTATTTAATGACTTCGAGTAAAATTAGTAAAAACAAAGCTGTTTGCATTTATAAAGCATTTATTCTGATTTGTTATTTTTTGTATATTCGTTGTTCAGGAACAGTTGACAATAGTTTAGAAATTCTCGATAAAGTAATTGATTAAAGCCGTAAACTCAAATGTTTAACATAACCGAACAAGTTTTTATTTCATCGCTAACCTTATTAAGCTTTTTTAACAAAAGCCGCTGGGCTACAGCAGCGCATAACTAACTTTACGGGATGTAACAACACACAAAAAGGTATTGTTAACAAAACATGGAAAAATATTACCTTTTACTTATGAAGTTTTCTTTGAATAATTCCTAATTCACTTCTTTTTTTGTACAGAAACGTTAGTAGCGCAATTTTCCCTAAATTTATCGGAGGCCATGATGATTCACGGTCCGGTTGGCCGGGATTAGGGTCTTACATAATGTTACCGTGGGTTGCGAACATTGTAAAAGAACCCTTTCCGTATTTGCCGATTGTTGATTTGACGGTGCTTGTTCCATTCGCCGCGTAATCATGTTAGTGGCAGATGAAGGCACACTAATTTGAGTAAAAGCTTTTTAATTTAACAACAGAGCTTTTTAATTTAGCAACTGTTTGATTTTAAACGAAGTGCATTTGTGGTGCTTAGCGGTTGCGATTGTACTGGTCTTACTGACGACTTTTGTAGATACAATTCTGTGGGATAGATAACATTTACTCGTAGTCTTGAATTTGTCTCAACATAAACATCGAAGGGCAATTTTAGTCGAATTGGGATTACGTAACCAGTACCTTGTGTTAAACAAAAATTAAGAAATTGAAAATTAAATTCTATATTTTATCTATAACGTAATGTTACAGTCTGCTTGATTCATTAGCAGCAGATAGGGTCAAACTGTATGATTAAGAAGTGACGTCGTTATTGGTAGGACAGGGGCTTTAACAGGTGGGATGTTTGTTCACGGTCGGTGATTATAACCGCCAACCAGCGACCGTTGCGCCCAGCAATTTTTACCGGTCGATATGCTTTAGAGTATAGTATACTGGAATATATTTAGAGAGTTGCCAGCGTAGAAAAAGTTCACATAACATAAACACGGCACTAATCGCTTGCGGGTTGTTTGTTGAGGCTAAGGTATACAACTCCTATTTTGTGAAGCTTTAACAATTATCCAAGCCATTTTCAGTATCTAACTGATTTTAACGAAGGTACTTACACGTTAGCAAATAATTATCTGCCGTTAAACTCGACTTCAAAGCTTCAAGCTTAACAGTTTCTAATTAAATAAATACATCGTTAAGTATCAGCTATCTGTTAATGATTTTACGAGAACTAAACTAAATTAAGCACGCTGTTAAATCAACTAGCGTCTCAAAGGTATTGAACTAAAAGTAAGACTGTACAGCTCTATAGAAAATAAAATGAGGTCAATAGTTGTTTCTGACTATAATTTTATAAATGTTATTACTTTCCAATTTAATCAAAATCAAAATATTTTATTTTACATAAGCATAGATGAGCACGTATAAAACGTTGGCAAAATGTTCACGGTTCGGGTTGGTTGTTTCCTATGGAGAAGAACCGGCAAGAAACTCCATAATAACCTACTCTTATAAAATCATTTTGTTTTACAATATTTGAGTATTACAGCGTTAGTACATACATACCTAACTATGGGAGGATAGCGTAGGCCTAACAATTTGTCGTTGCTTACAAGGTAGAACAAGATATAGCAAAGAAAAAGGAATTAATAAAGCCAACAATGTCGCCCCATTTAAAAAAAAACGATAAATAAAAAAAGAATTTATACAAAAGTAAAAATAAAATATTATATGAAGACTAAATTAAACAATTGACATAAATGTTGTCATCAGTGCTGTAACTATTTTGAACAATGAATGAACGGTGCAATGAATTGAAAACTATTTTATAACATCTGAATAAATGATTGGCAAAAATAAAAATTGGGAATAGCTAGAGATATCCACATATTTGTGTTGTTTTTATGCAACCAGGGAAGCCGCATTAACAGAAGGAACTAAAGCCAAACATCTTCAACGTACCTAGTCCTTTTTTGTAATACTTATGCTTTTTTAATAAGGACACGTTTGATGTAATTTTTAAACTTTCTATCGGCCAGTTCTGTAACTGACTTTGGCAACTTATTATAGAAGTGTATACTGTTTGTAAGCCATGACTTGCTAGTCAATCAATAGTTTAATGTTTCCGAGAACTTAATTCAAAGGGCAGTTTAAAAGAAACTTTCTTAAAACTTCTAGAGACAGTTATGTGTGCTGACAGCGTACAAAGTGAACATGTTTTTCATTCCAAAATTAAATTTGATTTTAATTTCATTTTGACAGAAATAAAACACTGTTAGAAAGCAAAGATGTAGGTACATACAAGATAATTTGTATGTAGGTGGGTGCTTATTTCAGTCTATTTAAATATTCACAAGGACCTTCCCTGTAAAACTCGATTACGTAGAAAAGCTATAAGTACGACACTTCGTACAAAACACAAAACTAAGTACACTCATGATTTTCATTTGATTTGATTTGAATGGAACAGATCACATACACGTGTAAGAAGAAGTTTGGCTTTGTAGAGCGACGTCTCTTTAACTCAATACTCGTGTGGCAATCTGTTTCTTTAGAAAATGCCATCAACAACCTGCTTCTGTCTGCGGCTGCGTGATATGAGAAGCGAACCTAATATATTATGTCAAGGGTGGGCTTTTATCTCTTATCAAAACGACCTTCTATGCTCGTTACCGCCTCGCCGTGCTAATTACTCACAATTATTATAAGCATACGTGTTACCACCCGGCCAAGGAAACTGGCACGCCGCCAACATGAAAGGCCCAAAGATAAGTGATGAGATGGCATGTATTGGTCCATCGCTGTGATTACATCTTGAAGCTCGCTCCGAGCATCGAGGAGGACCGACGTTATATTTCTAAGTCGCCAACATTTTGTTACTTAGTTCGCAAAGGTGATCAATTTTAGAAAAAAACTTAAAAGCATCTCAGTGGTCAAATATTTACGGAAAATATAATGAATGATGAAAACCAATTGCTTACTCGATTTTCTTCTGCGTCCATCGATAAAATACATACATATTCCGATTTATAAAAAATAGATATTTAAAAAACTAGTTTATATTCAGGTATAAAAAATTAATGTAAAAAAAAATTCAAACTTAATTCTGTGCTACAGATGGATAAATTAAACTAATTATTGATAAATTACCGATTCCTGCAAAATAATTGATGTCGATATTGGACTTTTAATTGGTTACGGCCATCTGTTTGGCTGCGTAGTTAAAAGCAGTTTTATAAACGCAATTTTATTCCAAAAACATTTTACACAGTCCATATCAGATTTATAAGATGTATTTTTCGTGGCATTTTATTGAGAGTCAAAAGGCTTGCAATTTGTTGGAAACTGTATTGGATAGTGGAAGTGAAGGCTTTTATTTTTAATTTCTCATAGATTATTTAAATCATGATTTCATGAGTGTTTTAAAAAAAAATAACATTATGTCGTAGAAAAGGGTTATTTATACCTGTGTGTTGGGGTACTATCTATATGTTTGTGTTTGTTTTTATATCTTTTTACAAACCTAATGCTATTGCAGCAGGATTAATTGCAAGGTGATAAGTTGATCTAGTTGATCAACCTATTGCCTTAAATAAATTTTGCTGAAATCATTCAATTACAGCGTGCATTGTGAAGTCGCTCACAAATACGCGAATTTGTTGTTAGTTTGGCAACAATTAGTTTAAGTTTTGTAGTGAAATTTTGTAGAATGTTGAATTTAAATTAAGCTAGTTAAAACAAGGGAACTCTGTTGTGGAGCGTGCTGTATAACACCGGTACACAAGTAAAATGCGACCGCAGAAGTACTTAATATCGTTGGTTACATTCGTTAATTTGCTCCGTTTGTGAAGTTAAGTAGCACTCCTAGCGCGTTATGTACTACTTACTTGCCTTTATAAATTATGAGCCCTTACGAGTCAATAATGATCACACGAAAATAGCTTTTGACAACAACTTTGCCCTAAAATAAAGTCGTTTAAGGTATATTGGTTAAATTGTTGTGTTTCTTTATTTGGACAGCTAATGTGATAAATTGAGACAGGAGTACTTAGCAACTTTCATTCTGAAACCTCAATTACGGGGCGACCTAAGGCCTTTAAGATCAATAATCTATGGCCTTTCCCCGAAACTTTTGTGTTAAAAAAATAAACTAAAATGTCGTAGGTACGTACTTATGTATGTCGTATCTTCCGTAGGGGCCATCAAATGATTGCTAACGCTATGAATGCACAAAGAGTAGGCAGGTAGGTCTACGGATCGGTTTTCGTTTCGCGATGTTTCAATGCGCCCGGCATACGACAAAGGCACAAACGGGCGAGGTTCCTTTACTTGTGCCTCATTTCTTCGATACGTACCTAAAACTAATTCGGTAAATTTGTTTGGTAAATCACTGGATGATTCTTGACGGCCGCTGTTTACTTACTGATCTGACTGATCGCTTTTTGTACTCTGAGAGGGATGTAATGGATTTGAACCCTTTCACAAGGTGTTGGGGCATAAAGGTGACTCTTCAAAGAAACTCCATAAATGCTGATTTAGTCAAACATGTATTGCCTCGATGAGGAACGAAAAATGACCATACAACAGTGACAGTGACAAAACAGTACAAGTAATCCTTACATCTAGGTAATAACAGTCTAAATTAGTACGCAACATTGATTTGCTCATTCTAAACGAGCAGGCGTTGTGTCGAACACAGGGTTAAGGAAGAGAAATGCGTCATCGACGAGGAGTATCAGTCTTGTAATTATACCGGCCACCACAATTTTAAGATTTATCTAACTTGCAATGTCAAGTACATATTTTTAAACGTTAAAAAGTAATTATTGAAGAGCCTTCACTTCACATTTCACGGGACTTCAAAGACTCCGAAGTCTATTAAAAAAAAAAACTAATTCTTGTTATGTAAAAAAAAATCTACACCAATAAAATAATTACATAAAAGTGCGTAACCACGTAATAAGTAAACTTTTGCAGTCATTTAATATTAATTCAAATTGCTTATAATGTAGCCCAACCCACTTAATTTGTAGAGGCCGTGAGAAACCAAATCCGAAAAGCCTGTGGGAATCACTCGAGTACACTGGAGGAAGCAAAAAGTGGGAGACCTCACATACTACGCACTACACTACACGAAATCCGATCACTGCAGTAATTCGTTAATAAAGCGAATGCACTTTTCGCCACTTGACTTGTAAAGCTGCATCAAAACTTCCAACATACGACTTTTAAGTGAAAATAATTTAGTGAATATATATATATGTATATATTTCGCTGTAAATATTTATGTTGTTTTAAAAATGCCATTGTCAAAGGCATCTAGCGCTGATATTTTAATTTCAAGAGTTATTCGCTAACGTATAAAATAACAATGCTCCTAGCAAAATAAAGATATAATTTAACTAAAGTGTTCTACGATGTTTTAGTCCAATAGCGAGAAAGCATTAAAACTAAATCTGGAGTATAATATCGCGAATTACGTTAGGTCATGAAAACAATAATAGCAAAAGAATTTAAGCATTCTATTTCGAGTTTAGATAAAGAATAATTTATATATCTTACCTAGATATTCCCCCAAGAAAAGGTAAAAACATGCTAACTCTTTTAGCATTTTTGTATTAAAATCTGCGAAAGAATATTTTGAAGTGCCTGAAAACTTAGTTAATGTTTCTTTTGGGTTTTTAACGAGGGGGCAGTGAATTTTGGTGAAAACTTACTCGGTGAATTTAATTAAATCTAATCACGTGATTAGTCGGTAGCTTCGTGTAGGGAAGAGGCAGCTTTATAAAAGTTTTGTTATTATGTTAGAAACATATCTAGAAGGTCGTTTGTTACGGACCATGGATAATTCAATTGGGCGAAGGTAATTATGACGTCACAGGCTACTGATACATTTTCTGCAGCTTATTTTAGCTATGCGGTTCAAGAAAATGGTTTTAAAACTAATAGATTTAAGTCGTTTTTATATCAAAAATATGCATCGTTTGCACTGGACGTTTTGGTAATGGATATATTGAGGACCTTCCTATAGGTATATTGAAAATACGGCTAAAGTGGAATGCCATTCTTAATTTAATTTCAACGGGTTGAATTTACGCACAGTTGCACGCAAATGTCTACAAACCACACGTCAGACTAAATATTGGTATTACTGGTTGTAAAACTGCAATCAAAGGGAATAAACACCATTATATTAAAACTGTTCAACTTTTATTAATATATATATTGCGACTTTCCAAGGTGAGTGCACTAAATACGCTTCTGATTGCTAGAAAGCTTATTAACTTAGACTTTGGTTAATAAAGGGCTATTTCTGCATTGTGAAGTTTTCTCTTCATATTGAGAACGACTTCATTTAAAACCATAAGGTTGATGAAACTGTAGCCAAAAACTTTTTAAATCAATTGCTAAACCGGTACCCAAGTTTTATCATCATACCTAAATGAGCTGGGTAGCTAACATTGTTCGTACATTCATCGCATCCATGCAAACACTACTCGTAATAAGATAACTACTAATAATCATCATCTGCCTAGCCTTTTCCCAAACTATCTTGGGGTCGGCTTCCAGTCTAACCGGATGCAGCTGAGTACCAGTATTTTACATGAAGCGACTGCCTATCTGACCTCCACAACCCAGTAACTGGGTAATACGATACCCCTTGGTAAGACTGGATGTCAGACTTTTAGCTTCTGACTATTCGTAACGACTGTCAAAGATCTACAAATGACAGCCAGGACCAACGGCTTAACGTGCTTTCCGAGGCACGGAGGAAACTCGATATGTAATTATGGTCACCCATCCACAGACCAACCTCGGCAAGCACGGCTTAACCTTAAAGATCGACCTGGGCGGCTGTTATTATTTAGCCACGAGCTCATCAATAAGATAACTAATAATCCTACTAATAATAAAGAGCACAGCTGCTAGCTAACCTTCTAAACGAAATGAGAAAACTTCGCCGAACTGGTCCTGCTTCCGCGTCATTGAAGGACATCTACCCAATCACCGGCGATGCTTTTGATTTGTTTTTTTTAATCCATATGCATTACAAATGTCAGCCGATTTACGTGCATAATGTGACCGGATGTTGTCGCGACGAGTCAAAAACTATTCATTGCCAGTATGCAAACCGACGCAGTGGGAACCAGTTGCAACGTAATTGCTCTGCAACTGGTAATTTGACGATTCATTCTGATATAATAGAATATAATGGAAAAATATTCTAATTGTGTGCTTTATTGTATACTGAACCAAGAGTATACATAGTCATGGGCGGGTAGACATCTATCTACATACGTACGGCACGGACACTTTGGTAGATAGGTTTTATCAGTAATTGGGTTATGGAAGTCGTTTGGCAGACTGGAAGCTGACCCTAACTTAGTAGAGAAGGTTCAAAAAAATGGCACATCTTTGACAATACAATTTCTGATAAACAACAATTTAAAAGGATGATTCAAATCCACATGCAAGTCTTCCAATTTATAAAGTCGTGTTTCGGATTAAGAAAATATAAATTCATTTTATAAGTGCACTCTCACAGGTCCGAGGTCGCAATCAGTACAACACCTCACGAGGACTCATTAAATTCATGGAAGGCGACATCTTGGACGAACTGTGTCAAGAATATATTCAAATCGTCCATAAATATCGTTTGAACGATATCTTTGAGATTTAGCAGGAAATTATATATTACTCATAATTATATCTTGTGATTTTACCAATAATTAAATATTATATATGTCTGGACCCATCGTGGATTGCTTTTGTAAGTAAACGGATAGGAATTATATCTACTGCCAAATAATATAAAACTTGTTTTATTTTTATCCCGGGAAACTAGACTTTGATTTTAAATTACATATAACCTAATATTATTTTACGCGAGAGGAACTACGTCGTACCATTTGGGTTATTAATTAAATCCGGTTCCGTACAATATGTTACTCAATTAAAACCAATTTCACAAATTTCAAAGCTGAGCTGAATACTTAAAATTTCGGCGATAATTCGTTTATTGTCAACTATGTATTTTGCATTGAGTTGAATTATTAAATTCATTGACAGTTGAGCAGGGGTAAAAGCTGGGGAGAATGCAAATGCTTTGATCGAGCTTTCCATTTTCAGCCATTTTCAACTGTATTGTTTACGTACACACACATTACTCCAAATGTGTACAAAGCTTGGATATCGCTTTGATATTTCACGATACATGTTAAGGCTTCTCAAAATACCTAATTCATATGTGTTGTGCTTCAACACAGTCAATGTTACTTTGGAACAAAGTGTAATTGAAACAGTGAGCTTATGTATGTGTGTGTACATCCCACATTTATTTGTTTTGGCAAGGAAAATACCCACATGTCCTAACTTTATGGCTATGAAATTCTAAAAATTCGGAGCTATGAAAAGTAAATAATGTATAAAATATGAGGAATCACATACGAGCCCTTGTGAAATACAGTTTTGCTTGAAGAGTGTACATAAAGAATACACCCGCGTTGTGTATTTCTCGTAACAAAATGGATTTTTCATCCAGTAAAAATGTACGATATAACTTATATGTTTTAGAGTGACAACAGTTTTCACGCTAGAAAAGATTTCCTCAGAACACAATATAACACAAAATACGAAAAAAATACACATAAGAAAAAAAAAATAAATAGAAGAAATATAAGTATTGAAATAAAACGCAATATACTAATGTTAGTCTCGTTTTTATTTTAAAAACAAAATGAAAGACCAGGTTGGAAATAAACCAAACAATACATATAAATACCTCAAAGCTCTTCCGATAAAAAATCATCAGCATAACTGTACATTTACATCGAATGACCAATGAATTACCTAATAAAAACCTGAAAATATATATATTTTTTTTAATATGTAAATTTTAATGACTCCTTTCGAGTTATTATATGTGCCTACATATCGTTTTAATTTCAGATTCCACAAATCCACAACTGTTTAAAAAAACAATGCACAGCATTTGCTCAAACTGACCAACTAATATTCATATATTAGCGTTTTGTAGTGAAACCACGTTAACACTAAGTTTATACAAGATGTTTATATTAATATTGTCAGTTTTCCATCTGCCACATGTAATGTGCTCAAAATACAAACTAGCTAGTCGTTGCGAGCGGGCGGCTCGGCACGCTCACACCAGGTGTCCTGCATCCTAAAGTGAGAAGGTTTCCATTATCCTGCCTACTCGATGACCAAAGTAGGCCGTATATTAATTTATGCCCAAAGTACATATCGGTAGCAGCTTTCAACATAACATCGTGTTGCGCACCTTTAATAACCGCCATAAAACAGTACGGAAGTATTACTTCAACGTTTACAGGACAGGTAATGTGTCTGGCTGTGTGATAATTAACTAAAACGGTCCCCTTTGCCTGTAATTTAATGAGCCGCAGAAAATTGGCGCTTCTTCAAAATAACTCAGCCAAGTCTCAAAAATAATACAATTACACAGAGTAAGGAATGTAAGAACATCGAACGACTCCTAACACCGCCTCGAAGGTACACGTAAATTAATTACAAAAAAAAGATTTCGTTAGATCTACACGAATGAAAAAATAATAACTGCGTTATTTATCTAACAAGTGTCCAGTCGTAACTGTCGCATTGAGTGGAGCGGAAATAAAACTTGATAAATCCTTCAGGGAATCTGTGTCGTCTAGAAGTTCCCAGCGAAATTAACCAGAGGGAAACGTCGAAGTAGTACAATGTAGAAGCGGAGCAAACAATCACCGGGAAAATATCGACGCAATGGAGACGCAGGCGATCGGCGATCGGCGACCGGCGACCGGCGGCAACATTGAGACAAGCTCCTCTGCCTCCTGGGCGAAACCAGTTCCGACGGTCCACGTTAATTACACCCGCCGAGTATTCCGAGCAGATGGCAACGGCCACTCAATTTAATTAAATTGCATTACTCATCTTAAGCATAAAGAGTTTATTGTTTTCACTCGCAATTTGAACAAAACTTGCCACTAACAAGCTCAAACAATAAAATTCCTGATATTTTCAAGTGAGCGCATTCGGGAGAATAGTTAATACAACGCGAGTCAAAAGAGCTAAGGCTAATAAAAGCTCTTTTCTTCAAGTTAAATTTACAGAAAATAAAATCTCAGATTTCATATTTTAAACCACTCATAGGTACATAAAGCCTCGTATAAATTGTAAAGCTGAGAGGAGTTCTGTTTAAATTTTCTCATGACCTTATTGTTTCCCATGCTGGTAAACATTAGTGAATGCAAAAGCTAAAGGGGTACTGGAGCTGTATACGGCCTACGCCGAGTTTGAATATTCTCGCGAAGCTTTGCATGCGAAATCTTTCGTTACGAGCGGAGTCTAATAGCAGGTATGTTCGTGCGAAATGGCAGAAACTACAATATAGGCTTTAAGAGCTGAACTTTAAGGGTCACGTGAAAATCAGTGAAGAAAAAACTTGGTCGAACGGTATGAATATTCTGTCGCCGTGCCGTGTCGCTGTGTTGCCGCATCGCAACCCGTCACAATCTTCATTAGCATTCTGTCTCTCCGTTTTTGTCTGCCATTCTATCCTCCTTGACAATTTTACTTGTTCGCTCTGAATTTTTCATGCATGTTTTTGTTAGAGGAGTAAAGTGGATTCCAAGGCGAAATATCTTAATATAAATATTTGTGAGTGACACACTGAATAGATAATATCGCTATTTTTGTGCGAGCCTTGGGGAGTTAGTTCGTTCGTACGCGTGGAAAGGCGCGGGTAGCGGGCGCCATTGGATTCGTTCGAGGCGAGTTTAATTAAAACTATACCTTGACGAGGTAACGTGCTTAGCGCATTAATAAATCACCTGATCGGAGCAATAGCTTTTTAGCCGTTTGTAAACAAGCCCCGTCTGCCATCAAGATAGACACGATAGGTATCTAAAGTTAGCGGAAATGTCACGAATGCATGTCTGGTTTACACAACTGAATCAGTAGGCGTCCTTGAAGGAACATTTCCAAGCTCATTAGAATTTCCTTTCATACAGAAAATAATACGCGATCTCTTGCAAAACAATATTTTAGAACGTTATGAAAAACTTAATTTAACTTTGTGTCCGTACAGCCTTATAGAAAGATTATGTGTGTCCATAAAGAGTTTACACCAACATGCCGTACCTACTACTTCCATACATAAAGCATGTGTATAGTAAATATTTAAATGTCTTTGGTATTAATTGGGCTTGACGGAAACTAACCACAAACAAACTCTTAAGTCCATCGCAGTAAACTGTTACAATCGGGTGTCTGCCTGTACCTTAGAAATCTGATGGAGTAGGTACTTGTATTATTCAACCACAACATCGCTCCAGTCAACGAGTTTGCTCCTGTACAAGCTTTTGTAAGGCTACCACCAACGAACACCACTGGCTGCCACAGAGTAGGCGAAGACAGAAGCCCCACCTCATAATGATAAAATGATAACATTGGGGGGCGAAACATGAATACTGATGTTACTGATTCTTCGTCATCATTGTGTCATCTATAGCTAGCCTTCCAGGATTGTATTACATAACATCAAGCCTGTAATCTCTGAGGGGATAGGCAGAAGCGAAATTAATAGTACACACACATTAAGCCAGTTATGTTTTAATTGCCATATAATAGGGGGCGAGACTATTGCCATCACAAACCAGACTACGTGGCTGGTGCTGAGAAATTTCTGATGGAAAAACCCAATATCTTTGCCCGACCCGGGAATTGAACCTAGGATTACATGCTCAGCAGTCGCGCTTGCAACCACTCGACCAATATTGTACTTTTTATGAAAATTTCTCCATAAATGGTACTTCTGCACCTTCCCACAATGTGGCTCTTTTTTAAAGCCTAAAATGTAAGCTAAAATAAGACGCAACGTAAACAGCTGATCCAATAAAGAGATAATTATGATTTTGTAGAATTTGGTAAATCATTAATATGATGAAGCACTGCGATATAATTATTTATTTATTTATTTAAACTTCATGTACAATAGTGGTACATAGGCGGACTTAATGCCATAAGGCATTCTCTACCAGTCAACCATTGGGTTAAAAAGGACAACATTGTGGAAAAAACATTATAATTATGTAGTTGAATTATCAATTACATAATTTGACGACACGGTTGGCGCAGTGGTTGAGCGATCGACTGCTGCGCTGCGTGTCGCGGGTTCGATCCCCGCACGGAGCAAATATTTGTATGGCCTACAGATAGTTGTTCCGGGTCTGGCTGTTTGTGTATGTCAGTTTAAATGTTTGTAAACGCACCCACGATACAGGAGAAATTCCTAGTGTGGGGCAACGTTTAAAAAAAAAAAAAAAAAAATTATAACGCAGTGCTTCATAGAATTTAAATTAATATTGATCAAATGACGTGATGCAGACTTTGATTAAGCGCCACATTTTGTGATTAAACTGACTTTAATTTAATAATTATGTTACTGGAAAATTAACGTTATAAGCTTTTTTCGTGAATGATTTTGCATGTGCCTGTGGCGTAGTTAGTTACTGTAACAATTAGCTACCTTTAGATGCGTGTGAGACAATCGTGAGAGGTAGAACCATGAACAGTTCATCATGTTATATTATACCAGGCCCCTCAGAAAGTATTGCGAAAAAAAGTTTTTATATATGGGAGACTGGCCAGTTATTATGTTTTTCGAAAATATGATTATTTATAAGTAAAAATAAGTAAGTTCCAATTTCAAAATTTCCCTCCACATTTTTTGCGAGTTAATTCAAAGTATTGTGTCTCACTGAAATATGGATCTGCGCCGGGAACATTTTAGAGCTATGATTTTATACGATTTCAAGTGTCGCCTGAAACCGGATGAATCGTACGATAGACTTCAAATGGCATTCATGGATGAAGGCCCTTCCAAGGCAACCGTGTATCGTTGGTATAACGAATTCAAGCGCGGTCGACCAACTTTGGGGGATGACGAAAGAAGCGGTCGCCCTTTGACGGCTGTTACCGAAGAAAACGTGCTAGCAGTGAAAAATTTAATCCAAGACAATAGGCGAATTACATATCAGGAGATTCAACACATATTGAAGATTGGATCGGGAAGCGTTCACGAGATTCTACACAGCCATCTTCGCGTGAGGAGGATAGTATCACGCTGGGTGCCGCACAACCTCACCGATGCTCAGAAGCAGGCCCGGGTGGAATGGTGCCGTGATATGCTTAACAAATTTGAAGCAGGCTCGTCTCGGCGTGTTTACGACATCGTTACAGGTGATGAGTCCTGGATTTATCAATACGACCCAGAAACCAAGCGCCAGTCGACTGTTTGGGTGTTTCAAAATGAGCCAACGCCTACCAAAGTGAAGCGATCTAGAAGCGGGGGTAAGATTTTGATCGCTAGCTTTTTTAATTTGACTGGCCACTTGGTATCAATTCCCTTACGGGATCAAAGAAGCATTAATGCCGAATGGTATACTTCCAAATGTTTGCCAGAAGTTTTCTCTGTTATAAGCAACAAGCGACCAAACACAGGGCTCCGCGGGCTACTGCTCCACCACGACAATGCACCTGCGCACACCGCACTCAAAACGAGGGACTTCCTGGACAGCACGCCAGTCAAACTCCTGGGTCACCCTCCTTACAGCCCTGATCTAGCACCGTGTGACTTCTTTTTATTCCCAAAAATAAAAAATCAGCTCAAAGGGATACAATTTTCGTCGCCGGAAGATGCGCTGGCTGGGTTCGAGCAGGCTGTAAACGAGGTGTCTGCGGCGGACTGGAAAAAGTGTTTTGAAAACTGGTTTAGGCGCATGAATCTTTGTATAGAGGCTGGTGGAAAGTACTTTGAAAAGATTTAATAAAAATATATGTACGTATAGAACAATTTTTTTTAGTTTCGCAAAACTTTCTGAGTGTCCCACGTATAAGTCAAATCGTTATGTTTCATTGCCTCTCGTATCGCTATAAAATAGCCCCATATCACTATTGTTTGAAGTTTGTATTATCCTCTTTATCCAATTATTAAAAACGCTGTTCACTGAGAGTGAATGTCTGAAGCATCTACTAACTTAGTAATTGTGGTAATTTCCTAGTTAGTAAAAATTGTTCTCATAATGAACTGGGCACAAGAACTAATGAGTGATCAGACATTTATATACCGACCTGCTGGCACAACGACGCGACGCGGGCAACAACAGAATGAATAAATTATTACCACACTTCCTAAATAGGTTTCTAAAGTTAGGCAATCGACATAAATGATATTGATATAATTTCACATAAATAACTTTCCTGTCCACTAGGGCAGGTACTTTTTCAGAATAACCATTGTTAACCAAGTATTTTTCGTTGATGCAGGTAAAGGTAAAGCAAGTTGTCGAAATGAATCTTGAAAACGACCTCCTGGAGCCTTATGAGACCCGAGCTGTACCTCTGACTCCAGAAACCCACCATAAGTATCGACACAACAAGATGGTCCACGCTCAGATCTCGCGTCTGGCTCACAGTCAGGGTCAGCTGGACGAGCTTCAGCAGAGCCTGCAAACCCAGATCCTCGACGTCCAACGCCGCATGGACCGCTTCGATGAACCCAACTGGGACCTCATGTCCGCTAAAGTTGAATTCCTTGAACTAGAACACAAGGTTCTTAACGACCATCTAAAAAACACCACACAGAAGGTTTCCGACTTCGATAAGGTCCATGCCTCCATCTTAGAGCTTCGTGAAGACGTGGAGGGTATTGAAAATAAAGTGGATAAAACTATCCCAGAATTCAGAAAGGAGATTTCCAAGTTGGACGTTAATTTCGCTCAGGTAAGAGACTATTGTTACTGCGTTATCTTGTACATCGCATGAACAGAGGCGAAACAATAATACTTGTGTACATTACCGATATCGATATGATTGTTGGGATTTAATTAACTGTCAACAAACGAACCTTAATTAACTAGTTGTGCGAAACTTATTATTATTGTAGAATTGTCATTTTTCTCATAGTCATTTTATATATTTAGCTGAACGCTGCGTCATCGTACTTCAAGGAAGACCAAGAGAACCTGCGTCAGTCAGTGAAGGCCATTGCCGTCAGTGTCAGCAACGCTATCGACCGAGCCGAGATGGACCGCATAGCCATGAAGAAGATCAACGACTCGGTGGAGGACCTCGAATCTATGTCCCGGCAGCATTTCTACCGACTCAATGATCATATTCTGAAGGTAGGTTTATCACAACAATAAAATTTCAGTTCACCTAAGGCACGAAGGAGCTGGCAAAGAAACTATGACTTTTCCAACTTTGATTCGATTACAATAGTAGAGTTAAACTTAAGAGAGAACTTGCTTGTAACATTCTTCAGTTCCGACTTACTATTCTAAAAGCATAAGCTTGCTTGTGCACATTCAAAGAAATAAGCCTTATTTCGAAGCTAGTCCTACTAGTTGCACTTTCGAGCAAACACTAGACCTTGCACGGACGTGCGATGTCAACACATCGGAAATACGAACGATTTTTAATTGGAACATAATTTATTTGATCGTAAAATAATTTATTTGGTCTGAAGATCGTATTCATCGTAAAGGTATCTTTGATATTAATATTAATGTGCTTGTTACATAAATTCAATCCAAGATAGTATAATTATTTTGTTAGTCATTCAGTCGTTTTTGCAGTTGAAATTCGTTTGTATTTCAGTTCTGGCGTTAGTAGCTGCATCGGAATTCTCGCCTCATTCATTATTTTCTAGAATTGTTAACTGAATCCGTATCTAGGCCACTCACCTACATAGTTGTGTAGGTCAGGTAAATTCGTATCTAAACGCAAACTCATTACTAATTCTGTTAGTATTTATTTTCAGAGTTGATAATATAGCTTGTATTTAAACAGCAATATAACCCCGACTTAGTTTGAAGTCCATACGCAGATGCGATAGAATCTAATATTTTTCTCTTTGGTACAGAGCGAGGCCAACCGAGAGGTAAACCAGACCGAAACCATTCCTCTCCATGAATTAATGGGAGAGGTAAAGGAACTGCAACCTGTTGAGCGTCAGTACGAAGACCTTGTCAGCCAGCTCCCCAGGGACTGCTCCAGCATCTCCGGCCCTGCAGGTGTGTATCTCATCCACCCTGGACAGGCTCCTTTCGACATCTGGTGCGTCAACGGCAGCACTCTAATCCAGCGCCGGTTCAACGGCTCCATAGAATTCAACCGGAAGTTCGCTGAATATGTCCACGGCTTTGGTGACCCCGCCGCTGAATACTGGCTCGGCTTGGAGTCCATGCACCAGCTGACTTTTGACAACTGCTCATCCATGCGTATTGACATGAGCGACATCTACGGTAGATACTGGTATGCTGAATACGAGCACTTCTACGTCGGCAGCGCTGATGCTGGATATGTTCTGGAAGTCGCTGGATTTAAGGGAAATGCGAGCGATGCGTTCGAGTATCAGAACCATATGGAGTTCTCGGCTGTGGACCTTGACCGTGACATCTCGAACACTCACTGCGCCGGGAACTACGAGGGCGGCTGGTGGTACTCGCACTGCCAGCATGTGAACATCAACGGCAAATACGCCCTGGGCCTGACCTGGTTCGACGCGGTGCGCAACGAGTGGATCGCCGTCGCAACTAGCGAAATGCGCATGATGCGCCGCCCCGGCTGCTCTTAAACACACAAAGCTACACTAGAGCTTCTTAACTAGTTAATATCGTAATGATTCATAATCTTAACATTAATTCACTTTTCAATCATACCAAAGATTTCAATTTAAGTGAGGGTATTTTTATTTCATTAGATTGATTAGTTTCATAGACAGTATTACTTTCAGATGTATGTCTCAACTTTGAATGTCTGATTTCAGTTTGATAATCTTAATTTATTGCAATAACATTCCATTTTATTACTCATTCTAAAAGTAAATGGTAATAATCGGGTTAATTTATATTAAGCCTTTTTTTCTAAATAGGGTGAAGCTGCTAAGTATCTTTATTGTGAATGTTGAACAACTTCTAAGAGTGTATTAATTCAGTGAGTCACTTTTCTAGAAAATCGGAATTAACTCGGGCGCAGACTCTTGCTACTTCTAAGTTTATTTATGTAACTTTTCTCAGTGATTGATTTTGAAGGCGTAAAACTTTGTAAATATAATTTTATTAGGCAAAAGATGCCATATTCTGTTTCGCATGCATGCCAGATTTAGTCAAGGGAGTGTAAATGATAATATAAGCGATTAGATGGTAAGAATATTTCATAAGAAGCATTAAATGCTTGGGGACTTGTTTGATAACACCTAACAAGTGGGAGCAGGGGAAGGAGGTAAATATTTATTTATTACAAAATAATTTGTCAATTTAATTTTATTACATATCGGAGATTATTTCTGTTATTGGAAAAGACTGCCTGTGGAAAGCGTGGTTCGCTTTCGACGATTGATATTAAAATTTTGGTTTATTTTATTTTTCTCAATTGGTATGATAATAGTGTTTTAAAAAAATATTCAATATTAATCGCATATAACCAAAATAGGAATAAAATTAAAATGTATACTTAATGATTACTCACACAACGCTATTAGAGCGTTTTCTATTTTAAACTCTTGATGTCATAGAAATATTCAATACCTACTGGAAAATTAAATTGTAACAGATACAATACACAATGAATCCAATACCAATTATAAAAACCAAATAAATATTAAAAATATCAAAGTGTTGTTTATTTTACTCCCATTTCGTCCGCCCCTCGTTTACGTACTTTCTGACTAATATGTTAGTAGTAGTTATGTAAGTACATACAGCATGTAGGTACATATAAACTTAAACACACACACACACATTATTAAATATACTCGCTTTTGGTCGAACTTCAAATCGAGTAATTTTATAAATGGATATTGAATTATTTATTATAATGTCTGGTCGTTAAAAATATTGCTCCTACTTTACTCAGCACTTACAATCCAGTATGATCCATAATGTACCATTTCAGTAATAGTTTAAATTACGAGAACAAAACTGAAAGATGAAATGAATTTGTAGAGTATTTTTTTGGGATGAGGCTACAAGGTATGTCATTCAGTTTCCAAATTCCGTTTATAGTCAACTAGCTGCGCCCCGCGGTTTCACCCGCGCAGACCGGGACAAAATGTAGCCTATTTGTTAATCCAGGGTATAAGCCATCTACAAACAAAATTTAATTAAAATTCATTCAGTAGTTTTTGCGTGAAAGAGTAACAAACATACATTCTTACAAACTTTCGCGTTTATAATATATAGGAAGTAGGATTGCTCAATTCAGCTACACAGCCACGGTAGTTGTCAGACAACGGTTCAGAAGCCCCACCTCATCGTGCTCTTTGCCGCAATTGGCGGTTCTTTGAATTTCACAGATGATTTTATGTGAAAACTCTCGATTCGTCTATAGACTTAATACCATATAAGTTTTTAATTACACTACCTATTGAAAAAAAAAACAGAAGGTATATCACGCCTGTAATCCCCAAAGGATTAGGCAGAGGTAAACCTAATGGTACAGACAGCGTCAGTATGTGCTAACCCCTGTACAGTCCGGCCGAGTACGCCAGGGGGGTTACTACTTAATGACGCTGTCTGTACAAACCACTTTCGCCACTTATGTTATAGTCCCATGTAATAAGGGGCGAGCCTGTCATCAACCGGGCACACATCCAGATTCCGTGGCTACTACTGAGAAATTCCTGATGGAAAAACCTAATTATACTTTGCATGACCTGGGAATCGAAACCAGGACCTCAGCGGTCACGGTCGCGCCACCAGACCAACGAGACAGTCAAAACATTTGTAAATGAAAAAGTGACAACTATCAATACATCCTTTTTTCTATTGGAAATCATGAATGGATGGCCTCCGCCGTGGGACCGGCGGGGGTGGGGGTCTACCAGACTCCTACTGACTAAAACCATCAATCACCCAAGTCAAGTAGACAATCACCACAGCAGACGTTATAGCATTACTAGCCTATCCCCAAATTCACATAAGTAAATAAGTACTTTTTGGTACGAAACACAAAATTGTTATACGAGTTGCTGCCTCGCCAAAAATCTGTGTAATCTGACAATAGCTGTATTTTACAGTTGCAAGATATTATTAATGCAAAATCGTACGTGCGATTTTGAGTTTCGACAAAATATTGTTTATTCATTCACAAAATCCTATTCTTCCTTCCTTTAATTAACCTTACACATTCGTACACTAATTTCCCACTAACGAGTTGTACAATTTGCCTATGTACCAAAATTGTATATTGATTGAACGTTTGAAAGAAGCTTAGAATCCCTTACCAATTTCTCTTCATAATTTCCTGCTTCATCATCATAATGAGGGGTTTTTTTTTTATGAATGGCATCTCGCAGTTCAGCCTCTGAGGCTAGCTACTGCTTAACCGGACAAACCTGTGGATGCCTCGAATTTAAGGCCTACAGCCAGGCAAAAAGCTTATAAACTAAGCGACAGCGCTAAGGGCACCCCCTGTGGGGTACGAGCCTCGGCTTAGGGCGTCGCTGAGAGAGGGCAGCAAAGGGACAGGCTGGATCTGATTACCATTATTTAGGGGCTGATTTATAACTACTGGCTCAGCATCGCGGGCTGGCTCGAGCAAGGGTCGGGGGGGGGGGGGGGGGATTTGAATTTGGACTTCACGACGGGCCTCGGCGGCGAGGCCGGAAAGACGGCAGTCTGTGTCTGTGTTTTCTCTTAAGCGTACTGGTTTCCCTACTGCTGTCTTGAAGAAGGGTAATAGGGTCATCGGGAGTGACTAGGGTATGCCGAGGACGGCGAATCCTACTAATACGCGATGGTACGTATCGGGCGGCCGATGCGATTAAGGGGTTACGGTGCTTGACCGCTGAGTCGAAGAAACGCTTGGAAAGACGTTTCGTGAACTGAACTATGGTCGGGATTTTGAGGTCAAGGTGCAGGTTGTCATTACGGACAAACCAGGGGGCGCCCGTGATTTTACGTAGGAAACGGTTCTGCAATGTCTGCATCCTATGAATGTGACGAGGCTTTGTGTGTGCGAACACGACACAAGCGTAAGTCATAATGGGACGTATTACTGCGGTATAGAGTCGCAATTTGCACTTAAGTGACAACTTGCTCTTAGCCGTCAGCATGGAATGGAGCCTACCCATAGCAAAGGCAGCCCGGTTACGGGCCGCTTTGATATGTGACGCGAAGGTCAAGTGACGGTCGAGTGTGACTCCTAGGTACTTGGCTTGCTTCTCCCAGGGGATAGGCTTGCCGTACATAGTGATTGGGTGGGGGGGGGGGTCGGTTGAGGCGCAGTTTGCAGAACAAAACCGCCTGGCTCTTATCGGGATTGACCTCGATTCTCCACTTACGGAACCAAGCGCCTAGGACGTTGGCTGCCGTCTGCAGAGTGCCAGCGATGCTATCTTGGCTGTAGCCAGTATAGTAGATGGCCGTGTCATCGGCGAATAGGGCTAACTGAGCTCTGTTGCTCTTAGGGATGTCACTGGTGTACAGTGTGATACGACGGAGCCTTGAGGGACTCCGGCTCGTATGGGGTGAGGAGAGGACAGAGCGTCCCCTATTCGGTAGCGGAAAGTGCGATTCGACAGAAAGTCCCGTAAGATGAGTACGAGACGGTCTGGCACTCCCATTTGGTATAGCTTATATAATAAGCCGTTGTGCCAGACTTTGTCGAACGCTTTCGCTATATCGAAGAAGAGTACTCCCGTCATCGCTCCACGCTGAAAGCCAGCGCTCAAGTGTTCTACGATGCGGTGAACTTGTTGGATGCACGAGTGTCCGGTCCTGAAACCGTACTGCTCGTTAGGAATGAGACTCTTAGCTTCGGCATAATCTTTGAGTCGCTTATAAATAAGTCTCTCGTAGATTTTGCCGAGTGCATTGAGGAGACTGATAGGCCGGTAGCTCGACGGCTCCGCCTTTGGTTTACCTGGTTTGGCAATGCCGATTACGGTGGCCTCTTTCCAGATCTGGGGAAATATGTTATTGCTCAGGGCGCCATTGAAGATGGCGACCAAAAGTAAAATGAGCTGGCCGGGGAGGAGTTTAAACACCTTATTGGTGATGCCATCGGAGCCGGGAGCTTTCCGAGGCTGAAGCCTTTTAATGATGTCTTGCACTTCCTCGTATGTGACGGGAGGCAGAGGATCATCAGGGTCTTCAACGGGGGGGAGGGCGGACTTAGATTCGACGAATGCGTCCACCATCTTTAGATGTCGCTTGTCTACTGGCTGTAAACTAGGTGAGCACTGAGATTCCAGGCTGTCGGCCAGGCATTCAGCCTTCTCAGAGTCGTCGAACGCGACGCTCTTATCGGGGCGCTTGAGAGGAGGCATAGAGGCCTCATCACGGGTGGCACGCAACGTACGTTGTAACTGCCAGAAGGCTAAGTGGGTAGGCTCGAGATCGCTTAGCGTTTTGTCCCATTGATTATTACAAAACTCACTGGTGCGATCCTTTACAGCACGCTGTAAATTACGCATGTGAGCTTTGTTAGCCTCGCAGGGAAAGCTGCTGTAAGCACGGATGGCCGCGTTCTTCTCGTTTATCAAATCACGCACGTCAGCGGGTAGTTTCCATCGACGATCGCTCGTCTCTGGGACTTCCCGTGAACAATCCTTCAGTACGGATTGAACGATGAGGGGGGTTACTTTGACGCTTAAATCATTATTCTTCCATTCCTATTCGAGAGTGAAAAAGAGACGGAGCTATACAGGTCGTCTAGCTCCATCTCTTTTTCACTCTGGAATAGGAATGGAACAATAATGTTTAAGACGTCATGGTACGGACGCAGACCTCACTCAATTCGGACACCGACGGGAAAACGCTTACCACGTACTCAGTACATAATTCTGACACCCCCTATCCCTATAGAAATTTTTCAACGGTAACAATAAAAAAAAAAATAGGCTTTAGCACAAAGAGAACTACGCTCGCGCTGGCCTGTAACAGGTATACTACGCGCATGCGTTCAAGTGCCACGCATTCACTCTCGCTCTGTCTCTTTCTATTCCCCCTCCATGGCAGCGTTAAACGTTTAACGCAACCTTGTTGGAAGTCGCATAAGAAGTTTCACTTCAAAAACTGCTATTTCCTACAAAAGTGCTAACCTACACGGTTAGATTTTATGGAACAGCATATTTTTTTTGAGCCTGAACACTTTCCCAGATTCCAGGTGATTCCCGAGCACCAGGTCAAGGTCACCATGTTGTTGAAGTAACAGGATCCTCTTCAGGATATTCAATTTCTAATCGATGAGAACAATGAGAGTTGCCTAGTCATCCCTTCAAAAAGTACAAAATAGCTGTTGCTTAAACTGCTGAACAGATTGGCTTAAGTTATAGCAAGAACACTATCGATCAACCTTTCAAAAAACCAAAAATAAAATGGTTTCTTCAGTTTGTGTGATGGGTACTCGTACGATGCTACAGCCGAATACACACACACATACACCCCGTGTTAATCCCTCTGTTTTCGTCGAGGTTTAAAAATATGATTCTTTCGTAATTAACTTATTTTCAGTACTTAGAACGGCTCAGGCGCAAAATGTCGCTTTCGCAAAATGTCTCTTTCGCAAAATGTCTACTTTTAGTAAAATATCTCTTTCTCATAATGTCGCTTTCGCAGAATGACTCTTTCGCAAAATGTCGCTTTCTCAAAATGCCTCTTTCGCAAAATGTCGCTTTCGCAAAATGTCGCGATAGTAACTTAGACAAAAATTTTGCGGTTAGTGGGTTGTCTTAGGGGCGGATTTGTAGGAGTTGGATTATAATTATGCTTAGGGGCACTATGACTAGCAAAGAAGTCAGTCAGGCTCTACGATTGAATATCTTGTAAAACTTGTAAACATTGAATAAGAAATTTAAAAAAAAAACAACCTTATTTTAAACTTGGCAAAATTTGGTTGGAGTGCAGCCATAAGGGCGCTATAGCGCGCGGACTTAGAAAAGTTTCATCTTTTTCCTTTTTTTCTTTTTTCTCTTTCTTCAATTTTTTTTTCTCAATAACTTTTGGGATCTGCACTATCTCATAGTTTTCCACTAGAGCAACAGTTTTTTTTCCAGAAAAGATTTTCATCTGAGCTACCATTTTGGAAATATAGAGCGTTTTGGAAAAAAAATAAAAAGCTCCTAACTCGGAATCGGTGCGTCGTAGGGCCATGCTTCTCAGAATGTAAATGGTTTCTATGGACAAGGGTAGTAAGGTTCTGCAAGAAAAACGGCCGAAATGTGTCAGAAAAAAAATCTTCGAAAATTTGTCTGTCTTTAACGATACGAAAGATCGGCCGACACTTATAATATTTTTTCAATTTTTTTCTTTTTTCTTAATATTTCTCAGTTTCTTTTACACCACCTCATGGATTTCTACTAGAGCAACAATTTCTTTCCAGAAAAAATAAATCATCTGACCTACCATTTTGGAAATATAGATCATTTTATAAAAATTAAATAAAATTCGGAGGCCTATAATTCGGAAAAGGTGCGTCTTGGGTCCATACTTCTCAGAATCGAAATGGTTTATATGGTCAAGGTTAACCCGAAACTGCATTTTTTTTCAAATTTCTATTTTTTTTTTGTTTTCTTTGCTTGTCATAGTGCCCCTAAGCATAAAATCCAACTCCTACAAATCCGCCCCTAAGACGACCCACTAACCGCAAAATTTTTGTCTAAGTTACTATCGCGACATTTTGCGAAAGCGACATTTTGCGAAAGAGGCATTTTGAGAAAGCGACATTTTGCGAAAGAGTCATTCTGCGAAAGCGACATTATGAGAAAGAGATATTTTACTAAAAGTAGACATTTTGCGAAAGAGACATTTTGCGAAAGCGACATTTTGCGCCTGAGCCCTTAGAACATCCACGGTCTCTCGTCGTTGCGGTGCGCAGTCTTTCGTCGTCGCACAACTTTTCAACCGCTTTCACATTTTCCGAAGAATTTAATCCTCAACCCACTTGTTATTTTTTAATGACGACCAGATAACTTACGAGTAAGTACTCTTTTGCTGATTACGTTTTGATGTTTTAGTACTGCTCTATGATTAGTTATTTTGTAAAGTTTAAATGGTTTGAAATTAAATGTATTTTTTTTAATACTCTGCAAAATACATCGTAACTCATTAAGCAGGTAATAATGATTTCAAAAATATGTTAAAAACTAAAGTAAACGTAAATAGATACATTTACTAGAAATACTCTTCGTATCTGTGATCACTATGATGCGTATTCGTCATAAGATTTTTCGCTTTCATCAGACGTTTCAGGTGTATCTTTAAACAGAGTTTCTCCACGTTCAGGCTCCGGGACAGTCAAGTCAATTTCACTGATGTTTATGAATGGCTCAGGTGACGGTATTACAACCGCCTCCAGTACCTTTTCCATCGAATCTCTTTCTAACTCTCTCTGTCTCAGTTTTGCATATAGTTTCGTCTTGTACTTGTGATGTATCCCATTAAACAGGACGTCCCGTATGTCAATGACGTGTCCTCTCAGCTTTGCCAGCTCTTTGTCTAGTCTCTGCATCTGCATCGGTTTGTCAGTGAGTTGGAATGGTTGCGGTGGTATTACTCTGGTCAAGTTGAGCCACCTCGTCAGTATGTATGCACGCTTTGCTTCAAAAAGTGTCGTCAAGTCTTCATTTTTAATGAGCCGTATTAACGGAACGTTATGAAGTAGCCATCTGTAATAGAGATGGATAATGTACATGCAGGCATGGATAGTTGTTGTTAGTGAAACATCATACACCAAACATACAGAACATCACGCCTGTAAATCCGGAAGGGTAAGCTATGTCATAGCGGTGGAGCCTACCATTAACCGGGTCAAAATCTAGTCTCCGTGGTTGCAATTGAGAAATCCCTGATGGAAAAACATAATAAAACGTTGCCGACCTCGGAATCGAACTCAAGGTCAACAGAAGCGCTTGCTATCACAAATCAAACGAAGCAATAACCATACTACGTCCAGCGGTTAATTCGCCATGGGCTGCCTGCATACCTGTTCTCCATTAGGTTTGGTTTTGGTGATCAATATTAATAATATCTCAGTGTAATCTACTGTCCAAGATCCAAGCTTGATAATATACAATTTATATATTAATAAAAATTACATCGAATACGCAGAGGAATATGTCCAAGAGGCACAATATTTAATTGATTGATCGAATATTGTAATACCTACGTTGGAAAGGCGTCATAAATATAGTTTCGTTACTATTATTATTCAAGCCTAGTATCGGGAAATCCGAAGTACCTAAAGAAATCATTTCTGGAGTTTTAAGTAGTAAATAAACGTTTATTTGATAATTTGATTTACTTTTTTATGTAGTTATGATTAAGACACGAATTGAGAAAAAAAGAAGTATCTTAGCAGTTTTAAAGTTACTGACCCAAGAGTAGAACAGAGAAGTAACTCTCTTTGAATAACTCTTTGAATAAAAAGTTTAACTAACTTTAAGCCATACCAATCGACACAGCAGTAGGAACGCTACAGACTGATTATGTTTTAGTGCAAAAATAGCTCACGTACGGTTGATAGAACTGCAAGCTAGTATAAATGAGCGGCAGGTCGTGCTCATAACCGCAGCCGTAGCCCCAGGACTGCAGGCCCGCCAGTTGCCCATCCACCACCAGAGGGGCGCCTGGCACCGCTAGACAAGCAGCCACCTTCGACTCCTCTCTAGCAGAACCGACGCATAACATTCCTTGCTGTATATTGACACTGTTCTGGGGAGAAAAGAAAAAAGAGATGTACAGAAGTAAAAAATATGACTTTTGCAGGTTTCGTACCTAAAAACGGAACCCTTATTTGGTGCAATTTCGTCTGTTTGTTTGTCCGTCCGGATGTCACAGCCGGACGAAGAATAGTTAGTTTTAAATATACGTAATACACTAACACATTTCAAACAATTGAAAATAATATATGCATATACAAGGTGTTATTTTGCAACCTCGTCAAATTCAAGGAGGTAACTATACTAATGATTCTCGTCACGAATCAATAATGAAATGGTAGGTAGGTTTATTTACGGAAATCGGTAAGTGTGAAGCACACGTGTTTTAAACGCGGCCCGTCTGAATCTCGCCCTATAACCGCGCTTCCACATACAAATAATCTCAAACGTTTCGATAATTACTTATTCCCTAAACCACGTTATTCTGAAATAAAACAAACTTAAACAACAAAAAAAACGGGTTGTACTCCGGGAGTGCCGGTGGCAGAAGTGAAAACATGAATATTAACGTTGTGCATTTTTGATATTTTGGAATGATTAGAAAATAATTTTGCACGAATTTAATTATTAGTTCGTGGAGTTTCAGTAGCAGTCACCGATGTACACCTTCAGGTCAGTCCGGAGGTAAAGACTCATCATAACTAACAAAATGAGGCCAAACTCGGCACAACTAGCTCAACTTTTGGTGGAGTTCCATTAGCAGTCACCGAAGTACACCTTCAGATCGGTCCATCAAGTCCGGAGGTAAGGTCTCATCAATAAAACGACCTTAAACTCGGCACACCTAGCTCAACTCGTCGTGGAGTTCCAGTAGCAGTTACCGATGTACACCTTCAGGTCACTCCATTAAGTCCGGAGGTAAGGTCTCATCATAACTAACAAAACGAGCCCAAACTCGGCTCACCTAGTTCTATTCGTCGAGAAGTTCCAGTAGCAGCCACCGAAGCACACTTCATGTCACTCCATGAAGTTCTTGACGAATAAGTATTTATAAAACCTACTTAGTTTTAGCGAAATAAAATATTGTAATAAAATCTGTTAAAAGAAAATCATCTAACCTTGTCAAGTATCAAAAATATGGTTTATCAAATATTTTGTATTTGTACTATCAGCTATCTTTTCAACCACTGCTGAGCCGCAACAAACAGGCAATACAGAGTTCATTCACGATGGCGGTCGAGCGCAGATAGAGGTTTCGGTCGAAATGTTTGTAATTAAATTAACCAGGGACTAACAATAAAATAACCCTTATTTCAAACAATTAAGATTCATCCATAGTACCAAAATATGTGAAAAAAACCCAAACTCAATAACAGATGACATAAAGTTCAACTTCCTTAACCTATTGTCAATCCGTCTTACGAATTTTTGCTACAGCCGTCGACCGTGGAAAAAATCTAAAACTCGTCAGGACACGTGACTGTCAGGTCACGTGTCCTGACGAGTTTTAGATTTTTTACCCATCACAAAAAAGTCCACAGCGCCGCTAAAGAAGTTTTCACTTCAAAAATCAGCGTTTATTAATAATTAACTAGGAACCGTAATTTTAATGGATTATTTATGTCTTTTGTGACAACCTCCTGAATTAAGACGACGATGCAAAACAACACCTTGTATATTTATTTATAGTTATTCAAAACGGTATAACACCAAGTCGTACATGAATAAAGTAGAACATGAACTTGACGACATTCAATAGATTAAACTTATTTTTTCATATAGTACTGCAGACATAGTAACAGAGCTAGTTGCAAGGAGATTAAAAAAAAAATATAAAAGAGAGTTCAATAAATCTACCCTCAAAAATGTCAAAATTGTTTCAGTGTTGGATGCATTCGATCGCAATCCTGATTTTGATAGTTTAACAATGTATAAAATATCGACTACATTTTGCAGTCAACTTGTTGTTGCGCCTGTAAGAATTATGCTAACTACTATTCTCGTACAAAGTATCGATTGCACAGAACCCGCGATAAGTAGGTACAGTGAAACCACTTGTGTAAACCTGCACCTGTTCAAAATAGATTGTAGTATTTGTAGCATTCATCATCATTCTCTTGCCCTTATCCCAATTTATTTGGGGTCGGCGCAGCATGTCTTCTTCTTCCATACATCTCTATTACTTGTCATCTCATGAGATACCTCTTTTCTTGCTATATCATCCTTCACACAGTCCATCCATCGTTTATTTGGTCTTCCTACCCATCCAAATTCATACTCAAAACTTTCCTCACGACATTTTAATAATTTTCTCCATTATTTGTAGCATTATTGTCAAGATTATATTACCTTGACAATTAACGAGATATTTTCTTCAATTACAATAAACTGTATTGTGCAGTAGTTATTATTTCTTCCCAGTAATTATTTCTTACTGTTTGATAACCCGTAACTAATATTTACTTTTACCTGTACGAGTGATAATCTATAAAATAATACAATCTGTGTTCTACGTTGAAGGAAAACATCGTGAGGAAACTAAACGAGAATGCTTGACAGACATAGTAATATCTGTCAAGCATTCTCGTTTAGTTTTCAAGATGTTTTCCTTCAACGAAGAACACAGATTGTATAATTTCGTTCGGCATGTAAAACCAAGTGAGAGGCTCGTGGGCGGCGGCATAACAACTCTGACAACAGGTCTTCCAACTTATAAAAACACTTAAATACTCTTCATTCTTTATTTTTATTTTTCGTGCGGTTAGTCCGCACGAAAAATAAAAAGAAAGAATGAAGATTATTTAAGTGTTTTTCTAAGTTGAAAGACAGACTTACACACAAGCGTGACTCTCCATCTTAACTCACAAAATTGCTGTCCAGTGTCCATGATGTCGCTTCAAGGCTTACCTACCTAACATTGTTGATTAATAATTTTTATACTTGTATGATAAAAAGCTATCCAGCAGCTTTCGCTTTATTATCTTTTCAAGGATACCAACATAAAAACATTGTACTTATACTAATGTTTTATGTTGGTAACCTACGAGTAGAAGCAGTTCTTGTGCCAAATTTTATCTCTAATAACGCTGGACTGCAGGCTCATCAGACAATGAGAGTACAAGAAGAGAGAATAGTACATATATGCGTTCACAAAAAAATCTCCTGTATCTATGGTTAGTGGCCTTTTTTGATTACTGGCCTACAGGACCAAAGGTTAGGAAGGCTGAGTAGCGGCGTTTGGCCCATTAGTTCATCATCTGCCCAGCCTTTTCCCAAACTATGTCGGGGTCGGCTTCCAGTCTAACCGGATGCAGCTGAGTACCAGTACTTTACATGAAGCGACTGCCTATCTGACTTTCACAACCCAGTAACGGGGTAATACGATACCCCTTGGTAAGACTGGATGTCAGACTTTCGGCTTCTGACTACTCGTAAAAACTACACACAGCTGGGACCAACAGCTTAACGTGCTTTCCGAGGCACGGTGGAAACTCGGTATGTAATTATGGTCATCCATCAATGGATCAACCTCGGCAAGCAAGGCTTACCCTTAACGGTCGACCCGTGCGGCTGTTATTATTTAGCCACGAGCTTAATTCTCCTGAATACAGCAAACATGTTTTTGCTATACGGGGTGGAAGGGACAACGACGCTAAAATAGCTACCACGTATTCAGTACGTCATTATGAACCCCCCGTACAGAAATTTATAGAACGGCAATTTGAAAAAATATCTGCTGCTCCATATATTTTGACCTGGGTATTGTAATTTCGTAGGAAACAGCTGTTTTTTTTAATAACCGGGTAAAAATTTGATGAATGGGCTTCAGCCTTTCTTCATAATATTAAAATAGTTGTACCATAGAAATATAAAAAATCAGGAGAAGTGGCAAGGGGGCGTGTCGGTGCCCGTGCGACATGTGCGCTCAAGCCATGTCGTAGGCAAATGGACGTCTCCGCGAACTAGTGCGCAATGTACGCATTCGACCGCGATCGTGACAAGTTATAAGAATGACGTGCTATTCAGTGCTTTCTTGTAAAAACCAAAGCCTACTCCAAAACTTTGTAAATCATGGAATCACTTACCATATGTAAGTAAATACAAGTATTTTACTATGTTTGTCTTTAAATCATGAAAAACAACAAATCGTAAAATATTTCTTGCTCTTACTTTGTTATTATTGTTTTCAAAAATTGAACGTCTGTACTATTTTTGCAATAAATACATTGGTGCTTAACCACGGACAAGCGATGTAACAATCACAAAACGATACTTTATTAAGCGAATGCATCGCGTCGTTCGATTAAGTGACTGGACAAGCGATGTAAAAATCACAAAACGATACTATAATAAGCGAATGCATCGCGTAGTACGGCCGCCGGCCGCTGCATCTTCCGACGAGTTAGTGATGTGCTTGTGCAGATCTACGAACGTCGGTTACGTAGGCTATCGACCACAATATCGATTGACGAATGGAAGATTGTTAATATAGTTTATTTTTCAATTTGTCAACCGTTTTAAACCCGGTGGAAGATCGGTGTGATATTATGTTTTTTTATTTTTATTATTTTACAGCGTAGTAAAGCGTAACCGTATTTACCACCCAAGTAATATCAAAGCGTCAAGTGCTGCACAAATACCTACCTCCACTTTATAGGTTAGTGAGTAAACACCATCGTAGTGTTAACCAATACCTACTGTTTCAATACGGTATGACAGCCTAAACCAACGTAACCGGTTGTTTTTTGTTTTAATTTACTTAATCATATTTTTTTAAGCTTAGAATGTTTATTTTTAATTTTATGTTTACTGGACATGCTGTGTTTATTTATTTTATTTTTAATACCCCAATTTTTTTTTGTACAATAACAAATAGAAGATTCGATAACTTTCCGATTTAGTCAATCACTAGCATATATGTAAAATAAATTGCTTTTGCACAGCACAACGATAGCAACCTATGTTTTTGTGTGGGTAAGTTGTACGGTGCATGGTAAATACACGTTGTGTTTTGTGGGATAAGGTTTATAATTGATTGTGTAGTACGTTCCGTTTTAAGAAATGCGGGTGTGTGCGTGACTGCGTATCTATTGCTTTGACTGAACTGCATGTGTAGTAGTTGCTGTATGGTAGGAGCAAACTGGAGACAAAGGTTTCCGATACATTTTCGTCTACCGGGCATATTTCCTTTTTTATTATATCTATGAGCTGTACGCAAACGTTACAATAGGGATTTTTAAGGGTTAACATTAATATTAAGTACAAACGAACGCTGTTTTCAAAACATATGATTTCCATAGTTTGATTTCTAGAAGATACTCCCATTTCTAACTGGGTTTTGGAGGTCAGACAGGCAGCCGCTCCACGTAAAATACTGGTATTCAGGTGCATCCAGTAAGACTGGAAGCCGACCCCAATAAAGTTGGGAAAAAGGCTAGGCAGATGATGATTCCTAGCGGACACTGATTTGGCGTATTTAACAATATATTTAGATAATGACAACAACACTAGTACCTATAATGACCTACATCTATGCTTAAATATAGCATAGGTACCATTCTCAGCCTTAGCATATTATAGATTTTATCATTCTTACAATCGTGAAACAACTTACTAAACTAAATACTGTAGTATTTAGTTATTAAACGTCGGAACGTACCATCGCAACATAAAACATAACGTTCCAGTTTTGCTGAACGTTTCGACCGTCAGTATGTGAACCACTGCTGCATGGTTCACGTAACTACATACTAATCTTAAGATATTATAAAAGTTTTTTTCGTGTAATATAATATAATATAATATAATATAATATAATATAATATAATATAATATAATATAATATAATATAATATAATATAATATAATATAATATAATATAATATAATATAATATAATATAATATAATATAATATAATATAATATAATATAATATAATATAATATAATATAATATAATATAATATAATATAATATAATATAATATAATATAATATAATATAATATAATATAATATAATATAATATAATATAATATAATATAATATAATATAATATAATATAATATATAATTAATATAATGTAGTTGAATGTCTACTCATACAAATATATGTATGAGTGGACATTCAACCACACAATTTGTAACAATTACCTAACATAACATCACGCCTGTAATCCCCAAAGGGTAAGTCTCATGTAATAGGGGGAGCCTTTTGCCATCGACCGGAAAATAAGTCCAGAAATCCAGACACCGCGGCTGCTATTGAGAAATCCTGATGGAAAAACCCAATAACTCCTTACCCGACCCTGGATTCGAACACGGAACCTCATGGTCAGCAGTCACGCTTCCAACCACTGGACCAACGAGACAGTCACCATTCAAACATAACTTAATGTAATTGATAATTTTCAGATCCCGATGTTCGCGTAATTAATAACTGTTCTTTGTCCAAGCGAACAATAGGCTTCACAAAATAATATTTCCCGTACGTATTAAAAAGCACAAACCTAGAAAAAATCACAAAAAACAGTAACGAACTTAAGTCTATAAAAAAAGTACACGGAATTCAACCCTGTGGGGTAAATTGACGCATCAGGTTGAAAAAAACGAACGAAACGTATAAAATATAAATCCTACAGCGCCTAACATTGTATTTTCCCGTGATTTATTTACATAGTTTTATGTTGCATCTGTCCTCTTTTGATGTCGCTTGTCTTAGAAGTTTATGACATATTTGTGGGGGTCAGAAAGATAGGCAACCGGACATCAAACTTTGACCGATAGGTGTCACTCTGCGCCAAGTTTTGATACGGTCCTCTAAAAGAAAAAATAAAGGTACAATATACTGAAACAACGAATCTATATTTTTTTTTTATTAGCCTGTGCTGTTCCTCTGCTGGGCAAAGACCTCCCCCAATTCTTTCCACGAGCTCTTTTCCCGTGCCTCCTCGAACCAGCCCTCGCGGTTCGCGTCGAGCTGGCCTAACATGACGTCTTAAAACATTATTGTTTTACTCCTTTTCCAGTGTGGGAAA
Source organism: Cerastis rubricosa (assembly GCA_949152445.1). Taxonomy (NCBI): domain Eukaryota; kingdom Metazoa; phylum Arthropoda; class Insecta; order Lepidoptera; family Noctuidae; genus Cerastis; species Cerastis rubricosa. The sequence goes on along the minus strand of OX424523.1, from coordinate 15,958,078 downwards.
GAGATGGTGCTAGACATCATGGTATAGCTCCGTCTCTTTCTCACACTGGAATAAGAGTAAAACAATACTGCTTTAAGACGTCATGGTAGGCCAGCAGATCGTGTCGCTACCTCTTTCTGAGGATATATATATATATTTGTTTGTATACCAATTTTTTTTCTGTCTCTGTATCGTTGTTCCGACTACGCTAATCTCCGACTTTTACGGAACTTTTACTTAAATTAAAAGCCTTAAAATTGTAAACAAAATCCGATTCAAATAAGGAAGTAATATTTTATAATAATTTCACGCGGACGAAGGTCGGACGCAATATCTAGAACACAGTAACATTATTAAAGTAAGAGTAGCAGAGAGGACCTTCTCAATGAGCTTTTAAAATTGCATTTAAAGTGGCGGTAAACGGAACCTTGTAAGAACAGCTGTCTTGTGGCCTTTAATACTAGTTAGAACTTTCCATAGTTTTTAGTTAAGTCTTTGGTTCTGCCTTATGAAGTTTTATCATCTTATCTGTTTTTAGCTACCTTAACAAATTGACCACGTCATCAGTTTTCATGACTGTGTCTTTTCTTTGAGCTGCTCTCATATTTTTCAGCGTAGGTACCTTCGATCAATAATAGAGGTACCGAAAGATGAGATGCGGCACACATCGTATAAAACGTTGGTTTGTTTTTAGGATTCCGTACCCAAAGGGTCAAACGGGACCCTATTACTGAGACTTCGCTGTCCGTCCGTCCGTCCGTCTGTCACCAGGCTGTATCTCATGAACCGTGATAGTTAGCCAGTTGAAATTTCTACAGATTATGTATTTCAGTTGCTGCTATAACAACAAATACTAAAAACAGAATAAAATAAATATTTAAGGGGGCACCCATACAAAAAAGTGATTTTTCATTACTCATACTCTGAAAGTAGGTCTGAAGTTGCCTGAGGAGCGGGATGAAAGTAATACTTTTCATCCCTAGGGAGAATCGCTTTCAACTGACAGATGTCCAATTTATAAAAAAAAAAAACTAGTTTTATTTTGACATTTTTATTAAACCATGTTCCAACTTTCTATGTAGCCACGTTGTAAAATTGAAATAGCTTAAGTAATTATTGATTAAAGAATATATTTTTTTTAATAATTTTATTATAACTTAGTTTCAACAATTTATATAAAATAACATAGAATTGGGCAAAATATTTACCATTTTATCAATGATGAAAATGAAAAATAATGGCTGAATGCTGGCTGGCCACAGAAAAAAAAACAAAATAGGTGGGAAAGCGGCAATCCGAAATAAAATTTTCTAATTTTATCTTTAGCCAATTCATGTTTTTATTTTTACTTTCCTTGTACTCGTAATGAAAAGCACAGTGTTTACCTCGGGTTAAAGAGTTATTTAGTCCCTCACTAAGTTACTTTCAGGCAGTTATTTTTCAGGCAAAGTTTTATCTAACTAAATAATTAAAGTCACAAACATAAATAAAGACTCAAACATTAAATAACTTCATGAGCAAACAAAAACAGTGAAGCCGAGAGAGAGCACATTGAGCACCTAAGTCATTATCAATTTGTTAAGATTTCTTAAAACATCTGTCTCGTATGTCAAGTCAAAAAGGCCTGCTGTAAGCCTATTTGAAAACTTATTTATTACAGAACAAAGCAATAATGTTAAAAGGCCTTTGACGGTATTTATCGATTTAATGTCAAACTCAAATGATTACGGAATGCGGTTGGCGGTTGAAAGCTTGTTAAAAACATTATTACTTGATATTACTGGCTTGATTGCTTTTCTACATAGATTGTCTTAGACAGCAACGGGTCAGCGATTCTTAAAATGGTAGAAGACTCAGTCAATACATTGAATTGTCAGTTTGTGACCATTTTAATAATATTAACGTGATTCATCTTTTATCCAATTATGATTCTGTTATAGAGGCCCATTAAGACCCCCTGTTCCTGACTTTAACTACCAGGTCATCATCATCATCTGCCTAGCCTTTTCCCAAACTATCTTGGGGTCGGCTTCCAGACTAACCGGACCACAGCTGAGTACCAGTATTTTACATAAGCGACTGCCTATCTGACCTCCACAACCCAGTAACTGGTTATTACGATACCCCTTGATAAGACTGCATGTCATACATTCATCTTTTTTTTTTTGTAACGATTGTCAAAGATCTACAAATGACAGCCGGGACCAACAGCTTAACGCGCTTTCCGACGCACGGAGAAAACTCAGTACGTAATTATGGTCGGTCACCCATCAACGGACTAACTTCGGCAAGCACAGCTTAACCTTAATGATCGACCGTGTGGCTGTTGTTACTATTTAGACACGAGCTCCTCGATTAATAACCAGGTCACACAACAGGTTTAATAGGTTTTCCATCAGTTTTTAGGGTTCCGTACCCAAAGGGTCAAACGGGACCCTATTACTGATACTTTGCTGTCCGTGCGTCCGTCTGTCACCAGGCTGTATCTCATGAACCGTGATAGTTAGCCAGTTGAAATTTCTACAGATTATGTATTTCGTTTGCTGCTATAACAACAAATACTAAAAACAGAATAAAATAAATATTTAAGGGGGCATCCATACAAAAAAGTGATTTTTTTGCTCATTTTTAGGGTTCCGTACCCAAAGGGTCAAACGGGACCCTATTACTGAGACTTCGCTGTCCGTCCGTCCGTCTGTCACCAGGCTGTATCTCATGAACCGTGATAGTTAGCCTGTTGAAATTTTCACAAATTATGTATTTCTGTTGATGCTATAACAACAAATACTAAAAACAGAATAAAATAAATATTCAAGGGGGGCTCCCATACAAAAAAGTGTTTTTTTTTCACGTTTTTATAAATAATGGTACGGAACCCTTCGTGCGCGAGTCCGACTCACACTTGGCCGGTTTTTTTTAATTACAGCCTGTCTGGTCTGGATCTGTGCTCTGTTAATTACAAATAGCTCGTCTCTCATCGGTGAAATGAAGCTGATGACAAGTTTAATTGATTTATCTACTAAGTAAATTGGTTGTACAAAACACTGTTACACGTCATAAATAATATAAGTTTAAAAAACAAGGTGCAAGCCGTACTCGCGCACGAAAGGTTTCGTACCATTATTTATAAAATTACTTTTTTGTATGGGAGCCCCCTTAAATATTCATTTTATTCTGTTTTTAGTATTTGTTGTTATAACAGCAACAGAAATACATAATCTGTAGAAATTTCAATTGGCTAACTATCACGGTTCATGAGATACAGCCTGATGACAGACGGACGGACGGACAGCGAACTCTCAGTAATAGGGTCCCGTTTGACCCTTTGGTTACGGAACCCTAAAAAGTAGATGGGGTTTCCTATAAAACTACTCTGTGTCTCTATGAAGAAGTACGTTAGCAAAATCAGAGTTCATTCTTTTTTAAAACCTAGATATAATCTTAGTCATGACGTAGGAGAGTGTATTAACCGCGTGGTTATATAATAATATAAGGGTGTGGAAAAAGACAAAACTCATCTCTGCAGTGGCCATGCTACGCGTGCTGGGATTTGGCAGAAACGTTATCTGTAAAGGCCTAGTGCTGCGGACAGACACAATGCCAGTTTCTGATAAGGCAATTACAATAAGTAACCATCTTATCAAACCTTACATAAGATAAATCCTTTGATGTAATGTAGCGATAGATGTTCACGTAAGTCAATGAAACATCAATTAATCAATTTCAGAAACCGACAATTAGCACGTAGTCAAGGGTACGTATTTTAAATGATTAATAAATTATTTTCTCTTGGGGCTCATCACAATATAATTAATTTATCTTTACATAATATAAAACAAAGTCGCTCCCGCTGTCTATACGCTTAGAGCTTTAAAACAACCCGCAACCGATTTTGATGTGGTTTTCACTAATAGACAGAATGATTCAAGACGAAGGTTTATATGTATAATTTATCACTGAAAAGCAGTTCAAAATTTCCACGCGAACGAAGTCGCGGGCAGCAGCAAGTAATAACAGTAGTATTCGGCAGTTCACTATGTAACGGGACTGACCAGTGTCCGTCCCTGTTTGAGGGTATTTTTATTACCTATTCCTGTTCATGTATTGATCCAAAAAAACAGGACTTGGTAATACGAAACCCCTTGGTAGGACTGGTTGTAAGACTTTCGGGTTATTGACTACCTCTAACCATTGTCAAAGATCTACAGATGACAGCCCTACGAACGGATTAGCGTGCTTTCCGAGGTACGGAGGAAACTCGGAGTGTAATGGGTGGTCTGGTTACCCATCCACGGATGACCAAGGCTAGCACAGCTTAATCTAAAGATTGACCCGAGCGTTTGTTAATATTTAGGCACGAGTTATTGTCACATTATAGTCACAAAATTCTTGTCACGTCTGTAAATCAACTCATTCGAAGTTTATAACGAGCTAGCGTAAGCAGGAGACGCCTTATAGAGAATAACGAATAGCGGAAATTAATGTCAGACATTAATGTCGTAATTTGTGTTCTAGACTCGGCTAAAGTTGCCGCGTTTATTGCATCCTGTTACCTGCTGAACATCGAAACTATATAGTGAGTAGAAGTAGTTACCTTGTTACGGGTAACAAGTTTCACGGGTAAAATGATTAACAGCTAACAAGATTCTTACTAAATGAATATTTAATTTTCACAGAACTTAGTGCAGCACCTCGGGCACAGATTTTAATTATTACAGCAACTCGAGTTTCAATATTTCATGAAGAGATTGTCACGTCATCATCAGCCTAGCATTTTCCCAACTACGTTGGGGTCAGCTTCTAGGATAACCAGATGCAGCTGAATACTAGTATTTTACATCGAGCGACTGCCTATCTGACCTTCACAATCCAGTTAGTATTGGGTAGGTAGGTAATACGTAGGTTTTAATACCAATCTAAAAAGCAAAGATCTTTGAAGAATTTGGTTTATAATGGAGGAATTTAGGCAGGCCATGCTTCATAAAAAAATCTTCCAACCCCTTTTTATTAAATCTTAATGTAGTGCCATGCAGTTTTTTTTAGGTATATCAACCCCATTTTCCGTGACTAACTGGATTCTGTTTGAGAATACTACACTATGCAAGTATTGATAAAATGCTTTTACCCTGTTGCTATCGGTATTTGGTTCTACAAGAATGGCAAAGGTTACCTATACTCGTATTAGCCCAAAATTTCCCTTTCAACTAAAGTTCTTATTCTTATTCTATAATGCACACATGCAAAAAGTAAAATATACACACAAATTGCAATATAAAAACTTATGTACAACAGCGAGCTTAACCCAGAATTTTGTTTTCTTACAGCAAACCATTTTTCGATTGCGAGATTTGCAAAAGAGGAAAAACTTACGATTATGTGCAAAAACAGTACATTCAAAACTTAAATTAACTACTACATACGTATCACATACAATGCAATGACATATATAAAAATAAACATACATATAAAATACTATATACATACTAATAACATGTTGATAGGAAATGTTCTCTTATTCCTTTCTTGAACACGTCTAACGAAAGGCTAAGTTTTTGAGGATTTTTTAAAATACCATATTTTTTATCATAATACTTATTGTAAGTAAAAAATCCAGAGAATACATCCCATTACCACAGATATTTTATTCGTTCTCTTTAACAATGTATTCTTTCAACTGATTATAACCGTGTTTTAAAACGTGGTTTATGTATCGCAATACTGCTACAGTTTCATGATCGTGAAATCCCCCTAAGTGCTTGCTACGACCGTTGAGTGGGGGAGAGCGGGACTAAAAGTCCCGCATTCATTCAACCTCAAAAATTTTAATGGAAAATTACTTTTACCTTAAATTTACATATTAATTTGCCCTCTTTTAATAATTGCGTTGGTTTATATTGCAGTTTTTTTTTTATAAATGTTTTTCGAGTAATAAATAAACTCTAATGTTGATTACATTCAATAATTCGTTTTCGCCAAGTAAAAGCAGACACTAGCCGATAGCCACATCGCATAGTATAGATAGATTGAATACTCTTTAAAAATTATTGCTGGGAAACGACTTTTTTTTGGGGGGTGTAAAATCATGTTTTGTGGTAGAACTCAACGTAACGCACTCAAAACATTGTGCTGATAGACGGATTGAATAGTACGGGGGTCGTGGAGGTGTTTAAAGTAAGAATCTTACATTAAAAACTTGTATTTAAAAAAAATACTTGTCAAAAACTTGGAACTTTGACCCCTAATATCTCCGTAACTAGAAGGTTCCCAGGTATGGTGTAGAACAAAAAAATGATCGCAATGACAGGGAGAACCAGTGCCTTTCGGCTTCGTTAAGAGGTGTTTTACACCCTTTATAGGACGGACCTACTTCGCACGCATGTAACTTACTAATGGAGCAAACGTAAAATAAAAATCATATAAACCTTGTCCTAATAATTACTAACAAAACAAAAAAACAGAGCCCAACCGGTCGAGCCGGCCACATGATTTTCATTTATATAGATAGATAGATTATTCAGACGGATTAACTACTTATTTAAAAGGGAATAGTTTAGGTGTTACTGTGTAAAAACAAATAAAGAATTGTTTTGCAATATTGTTACAAGTCGCCCTTGTAACATTGTGCCCTGCCTTCCCCTCAAATGTCCACAACCTGAAAGGGGGGAGTACGCGCTATACAAACCTCTCGTTCCTAGGATCGGTCTGGGTTTTTGAATATAATCCCGCGACAACACGATTTACTTTCCGACTTACACTTCAGTTTGAAATGTAAAGAGAATGTATGGGTTAGTAAGCACATTGAGATTTAAGGTTACATCGAACGTTCGCTTCATCCGTCTGAAAAATACACTCTTAAATTCACAAAATAAAATATGATAAACTGCTTGTTTATCTCTTTTACTAATGGTTCACCAGCATCAAGTAGATATCAGAAAAGAAAACAAGTTATTTGGCTGAAAAGTCTCAGTTTTATTATATTTGTGCGTTATAAGAAGAAATACCAAACAGTGTCTTCATAAAATCTTTAGTCCAGTTCATTTTGAGAAAATTAAATGTGCATACTCGTATTATTAACTTAAATTTTCTCACAACAAATATTTGTACAATATTGTAAATGACGATGTACATGATGTTTCCAAGATTATTGCCTTGTACCGACCGGGAAATAATCTTGGAAACTTCGAGAATATAATCCGTATTGAAGATTGAGTCGTCTCATATCGGAAGCTCATCGGAAACCCCCGTGAAACTATTTCCAGACAAGACGTACGTCAAAAGCATGTTGTTTTCTTCAGGAAATACGACGGAATGGTAATAAGTTCTCAGCATCCTAGTCTCAACGTATCGACGCAGTTCCTATTTCCTGGATTTGGATGAAAACATAATCCAAGCTGAAGTATTTTCTGAAAGTTTAATTTCTATTATTACAGTAAATGTCAACGGTTGTAGTCAAATCGTGTGCGAAAATGTTAAGTTTAATTTTGTGATTTTTTTTAAGGTTATTATGGGCAAGTTCCGTCGTCGTAGTTTCAATTTTTACTCACTGCAACGTTAATCTGAAGTTTCAAAACGGGGTCAAAGAGCTCTCTTTACAAGAAATTAAAAAGGACAACGTAATTCGCGACTTTTGCAAAATGCAGCGCTGTTTTACGTTGAATGATGATCCAAATTCATTCTAAATGATTTTATGAAATACTTAAATAATGATCATTTAAAACTTGACTGTAGCTCCCGTTATTACACTCGCTGCAAAAGATTTTATATATGGTTTTTAACACAACGATTTAAAATATAAAACGTAGGTAAGTAATTATTCATTTCACCGTCCGTCCGTCTTATGACGACAGCCCTTATCGACGGCGCGCTCGTGTTCCACGCGCGCCTCAAGGAGATGTCAGGAAATTGGAAGAGGTCCGAGAGGACCGACCCCTGCCAGGGCTGCGGAACTGTTCGAAAGAGATATCGTGGCTTTGGAACACAAAGGGCTAAGAAGGAACATGGATAGATTTTAGTCAGTACAAGTCTGACAATCCCTACTGCTCCGCCCAAAGCAGACGGGTCAATTGATGATTTACCATCCGTAAAAAAAGAAAAGCCCCGTTGAAGTGATTGAAGATATCATAATAAAAGGTTGTAAAAGACTTGTTCCTATCAACCAACACTTTTAACAAAATACTCCCAGGAAATAAAATGATGATAAAGCAAAAACAAGGTCGACTGACTATACCTACTTAAATCACTACCGAAAACTCTTGAAACAATCCGCTTTTTAACCTACTTCCAAAAGGAGGAGGTTATCAATTTGTCTTGTCATTATTGTCCTGTTCCCCATCCTGGAAAAATCAAGGGAACTCTCCAAATTTTAATTTTGGGCTTTATGCTTGGTAATCATTATTTAATGTTGCTGAGCTGATGATATAAAAGTCGGGATCTGATGTTGGGATCCCAGGAAAATCAATAACAAGAGTGTGTAATCAATTCGTCTGAATGTTTATTGTGTATGTTCAGCGATATCTTTGCCAATTTGGAACCAATTTCGAGTTTTATTTATTGTTTAGAAGAACATAACAACACAAATACTTGCTATGGCAATGATGCCCATAGGCCCTTGAATACTACAAGATTAATTGGCTATTCACAACGTCGAGAAAAACAAATTGTTAAAAAATTTGGAGCTATGATTTATTAAACTCATTAAGAACCGTTTGGGTCGTGATTGCACAGGTCTCGTTTGATCTGAAATTACACACCGGAATACTGTTTCGGACAGCAGCAAAATGTGATAATACCCACAATAAGTGAGCTGAAAGTCTGAACGCCTTTGTTCAATACTGACATTAATTAAAATCATGCAATCTCCCCTTATCGTTGACTCGGACGCCAAAGGGAACAATAGCTCTCTGTAACTGATATTTAGACAGATGGCTGATTACAATCAACTAACTAGCGTCATTAGCATTGATTACAATATGGTTTGGCCAACATGTATGTTGCCGGCGTTTTGCGGAATAGATTTTAAATGACAAAAAGATCACAAAGACAAACGGATTGGACTGTTGTCGTTCTGACAGATTAGTTAAGTTGAACTGTTCGTAAAATGAAATTTTAGTTTTGCAGTAGAATAACATACAAGCTAATAGACTTAAAATAATGATAAATGTAAACGTACATAGGTATCTAAAGAGGGGAAAAAATTATAGGGCATGTCTCCTGCAATTCTTTTTCCTTAGCTTTGTCCCACTGCTGGGCAAAGACCCCCAGAGCCCTATAGTCTTCCACTCTTCTCTCCGTGTGGTTTCCTCCGGCCAATCTCACACAAACGCCTCTTGAGTCGTCATGCCAGCGTTTTATAGGCCACCCTCGGCGATATAAATAAATAAATAGTTTTAAATATTCTTTAATTATTTCTGTGATCGGCAACATTGTCCAAAAGACTGGCAGTATCGTGGCTTTGGAAAATAAAACATTACATAATCCATTATGTAATCTTTGATAAAATTAGGTCATAATGAAAAAAAAAAATACACAAAAAAACACAAAACAAAATAATACATAAAAAATATGTAATTATGTGTTTTGTGTGTGTTCGCCCGTCGCGTATTGCCAAACTGTATACTGACCCAGACACCCGTAGTCTGTACTGAACTACATCGTGCTCATTAAAATCACAAATAAATTGGAGCAAAGTGCATACGAGCTCAGAGCAATCTGAGAAGGTATGCATTTTGCTTGCAACAAATTGGAGCAAAGTACATACGAGCTCAGAGCAATCTGAGAATGTATGCATTTTGCTCGCTTGTATGTAAAGCAAACTGTGACAAGCGAATATCTGTAAGTAACTTTAAAACGTGTTTCATAATTTCCCGTATTTTTATTTGTTATGCTGTTATGCCTATTCGTGAAGCTGAACAACTTTTCTTAAAAACATACCTATTGTGAATTAATTTAAGTTTTAACTAAAGAAAACCCGTTATCAGTATGACAAAAAAATAATTTGAACTGTGACAACTATACAGGGTGTTAAAAAAAAACTATTAGTGTTTCCAATTCCAGTATTTATAATATGTTTATAAGAAAGATGTACAATGTACAAGCGGCGCAAGTTTAAGAAGACAAGGCAGGCATTATAGCGCGCCGTGCGGAATAAAAGAGATAAAACATGTCTGCACTCGCATGCATTTTGCTCTAAATTATCGATGCCATATTACATACTACACCAGACACTGGAAAGTATGGACGTCTGGACTCGCATGTATTTTGCTCTAGTATTTTAAAGCAAAATGTATATTGATTCAGACACTCTCTGAATAGGCATACAGCTTGCTCTTCAACTACAAAGGCACACTGTGATCAAACTCAGAGCAACCCCGGTCTGGGTCAGTATACAGTTTGGCAATACGCCGCCCGTCCACGTGCGAAGGTCCGTGCCAGACTGCAAAGGTACTCTTAGGTAGTATGTATAACGGATGTGAAAACATTCCCCAACGAAGGCGAGAGGCAATTGTTCTTCCCGTCATTGCGTTTTTAGGGTTCCGTAGCCGAATGGCAAAAAACGGAACCCTTATAGATTCGTCATGTCTGTCTGTCTGTCTGTCTGTCTGTCTGTCTGTCTGTCTGTCTGTCCGTCCGTATGTCACAGCCACTTATTTCCGAAACTATAAGAACTATACTGTTGAAACTTGGTAAGTAGATGTATTCTGTAAACCGCATTAGGATTTTCACCCAAAAATAGAAAAAAAACAATAAATTAAGGGGGTCCCCATACTTAGAACTGAAAACCAAAAAAAAAAATTTCATCAAACCCATACGTGTGGGGTATCTATGGATAGGTCTTCAAAAATGATATTGATGTTTCTAATATCATTTTTTTCTAAACTGAATAGTTTGCGCTAGAGCCACTTCCAAAGTGGTAAAATGTGTGTCCCCCCCCCTCTAATTTCTAAAGTAAGAAGAGGAAAATTCTGAAAATATTTAGGATTGTAGAACGTAAAAAAAACTATCAACGAAAATTGGTTTCAATAAGATGTGATGTTTAGTTTTTGAGATATGGGACTTTTTCATCAAACTGCAGCAGTAACTTTGTTTTTCATAAACATACTATGAAAAACAAATTTAGTTTTGCGGTTGTGTGGAAGTTTACTAACTAATACTACTAACTAATGAATGACAGTTCAAAATATTGTTATTATATTGTTTGGAGCTATGGAACCCTGTGTGCGAGTAAGACTCGCACTTGGCCGGTTTTTTTTTTGTACTAGCCCATACTTGGTAACCGTCAATTTACGGAAATAAAGTTTTAAATGTATAACTTTACTATAAATACCCCCATGACCCAGCACAATATTTTTTGTGCCTTACATTGAACTTCCCTGCCTAGGCAGGCAGCAATATAGGTAAATTATGTCATCACCACTGTTCTCAAAAAGGTGAAAGAAAACATCGTGAAGAAACCGTCATAATTATCCTTCCAAAAAATAGAAGACATGCCATCCAGTTACCCGCACTGGGCCCGCGTGGTGGATCGCCCACTCCCTCTCGAAGAGAGCTCTGAGTCCCAGCTTTGGGAACCCTTAATACTTCATTATGCATGTTGGTATATGATTATGTCATGGCAAATCTTGTGTCTGTCTTCTACCGTTAATTTGTCGTTACTCTGTTCAGGAACTGATTGTCCAACACTGGATAGGATTTAATCTCGTTATGCACTATTTTGCTTTATTCACTCTATGTCAAATCGGACGGCATACACGACACGGCAGAACACGGCATAAACCGCATCACGTCACACCACTGGATATACAACGTGATGCTGGTTTCTTCGTGCGCACTGTTCATATGTCGTGCCAGTTCTGTCGCTTGAATGGAGGAAGCATTCAAGCGACAGAAATAGAAGTCCTCGGAGAAGGACGTGTTTCAATTTACAGTAGGTATCAGTGGTAAGACGTCACATCGCAAATGTATTAATATGTGTGAGTGTGCCTCATGTCTCAGTAGCAGGAAGTGTTATAAAATTAAGGATGAATTAAGTAATGTATACTCGAAAATAAACTTTTAACTTTTCGAAAACATGTGTAAAGAAGATTAATATTTAAATTTAAAGCTTGACCCACCACTATAAATATGCTTTTACTTGCCAGCGAAAAAATTTTCATTAAAAATACATGCAAAATCACCTGGCCGTCCGACATTTCAAAAGAAACTTCGACAGGAACACGCGTCGTACCGTCATTTCCTCAAAGGCTATGTCCGTTTTGTATCGTGTAGCTAGTAAGAACCAGCAGTAGCGCAACAACGGTGTCAAGTGTCAACTGAAAGTCCGGCAACGTAACATGCTCGATAGGAAATAACCTCGTTCATACTTCAGCATGTGAACAAATATGTCACATAACTTTGCAAAATTTTTGATTGAAATTTGCAGTTATGTGGAAATGTTGAAATGGTATTCGCATTCTTGAAAGTTCGGAGTTTCCCAGCGCTAGGCTATTGCATAAACTGAATGTATTGGAATGTCATTCTGGAACTTTATGTACTGTCGATACGAGACATAAATATGTGGGTTTTCAGTTTTGAAACTTAGTTTTAAGAGGAACTTTTTAATGTATGCTATGTGATAGACCGAGCTCTAGAGTGAAGTGATTATGCAAAACGTGAGGACCGAATTCCACCAGCTCAGAGATTAATAAGTAATGATGAATACTTCATCTTGAGGAAGAGGAGCTCGTGGCTAAATAATAATGGCCGCTCGGGTCGATCTGCAGGTTAAGCCGCGCTTGCCTGGATTGGTCAATGGATGGGTGTCCGCCCATTATATTCCGAGTTTCTTCCGTGCCTCGGATAGCACCGTGCCATTGGTTCCAGCTGTCATATTTTGTGGATCTTTGACAATTGTTAAAGATGGCCCGCTACTGCATAATATGTGTATGGCATATAGGTAGTCAATTTAATATAACAATAGTGTTTATTATAAAATTAACGTTATTTTCTATGTTATAAAAAGTCTTTTTTTATGCGTGCTATCGACGAAGATTTGATAAATAAAAATGTGTTTTGTTTGAAGTACTTTTATAGTCATGTCGACAAGGGGTGCCAGTTTAGACACGGGCCGAATTACCGAGGTTCTACTGTATTTGTTACCTCAACAGGCGCGGTTGCAAAACGCTTGTCGCTTGGGTGAGCACCTCACAGATATATATAAGTAAGTACATATATTATATTATATGGTATAACTTAAGACTAAATGGTAACGTTTGCCTCCAAACTGGCGTATTTCCCTGTAAATCTGATACGTCAGTTGACCACAACTGTATTAACATTTTGGCCTCAGTGATTTTGAATTGGTGATGGCAATCCGATTGTGAATGACTACAAAGACTTATTTGCATTTTGATGTGTCTGTCACGGGTAATGCTAGAAGTAGTACATTTAAATTTATCCGGGTTAACATAGCAATAATAAATTAAAAATTTTGAGATCCAGCCTTCTTTTTACTGGCGATTTTATGCACCCAACTTGGATGTAACGCTCGCTCGGCTCAAGCGCGAAAATAGATTGGTACTCATTTTGAACAACAATAAAAAGGGCTTCATAATTTCAATAGGAGTTTCGTGATTCAGTATTGACGGTGTAACTTTAAGCTATATTATTTTTAAACTTATTGCTACAACTAGTTTTATAAGGCCTGCATTTTATTTTGTGGGGCTTTTTACTTAATTGGCATAGGGAAGCTAGCTATCCACAGTGATCAGAAGATAACACTACACTACACTTAACACTAATTTATTTTCGGCATCACAATTACTTAACTTGCTATCAAGACAAGTTTCTAAATCTAAATTAATTACTAAACATAAAACTAGATAGTTAAAACTAAAATAACAACAAATTATAAAAGGGCGTCAAAAAACTCCTCCTCAACGCTGTCAGCTGGTAACGTGCCCAAGAGACTGGCAGCGTTGCCACGTTGAATGGCAATACTTAGCCTCTGGCCAAAGTAAAACCCAGCCCTTGCGTCACGGGAAGCGTCAACTAGGCGTTTCGAAATTTCCTTAAAAAGGTTGTGAGCACTCGGACCCCACGGCCCCAGAGTTTCAACCCCAAACGGCTCGAGGATATAGTTACCACAAAGGTTACTATATTTACGCCGCTTGAGGTTCTCCGCAGCCGCAGCGGCAGCGCCAGCACAGCAAAATGAGCTTGGAAGATGTGATGGCGCAAGAGTATCGACGCATGTTGCGTCCCACACTAAAGGCCTACCCATCTTCCAAGGAAACAACGACATGCCGTCCGGTTTTTTGCCATCGTCGCGTGCCAAGCCATTGGGCTCTAAGATAGCTGGAACGCCGACGGTAACAAGAGCTCGACGGATGATGTCATTTATATTCGCGTGCCGCGCAAAACGGCCCGCACTTCGGCTGCATGACAGGCCGTGGTGTCCGAGGCTGTTGACAGCTTCACCACAGTGACAGCGATCAGGAGTGCAGCAGGCGGCACCGAGACGTAAGGAAGCAGCGAGGCGGTAGGTCGTGTCGTCGAACAAAGTGCCTATGCTCGACGACGGGAGTGCGTGAAGCCAAAGACCCAACTCCCATACGGACCCACAGCAAGCAGTCCCGCACGCTCTGCAGTAGTAGCAGCTGTGTGAAGTAAATTGTCCTGAACTACTCTGCAGAGCGGCTCGTCCCACCGTCTCTGGGAAAAGTCAATGAAGACGCCGTGATCCTTGTTGGTTCAAAAAATAAGTTAACTAAATCAAAAGATCTAAATCGATTGAGAAGCCTATGATACTTAATGGAGTAACATCTAAAATATTAACATTAAAATGTCTACATAAAATTCTATTTTTATTAGTTGATTTTAACTTATTAAGTGAATCCTCTATTACAGATTCGAAACAAGTAAAGTCACCAAAAGAGAGTCTATAAACACAAATTATGATGTATTGTATTGCTTCAAAACAAGACAACTCAATAGTGCGCTCAACGGCAAGCTTAACTAAGTCTAAACGTTGTTTACATTTAAGCTTGTTTGACACAAGAACTAAAGATTCACCGCGAATAACATTTTTTCTATGTCCAGAAAATATTTTATTAAAAAGAGAATAATGTAGTTAAAATTATATAATGAAGTAAATTAAAACAATCAAAAATCAGGTTACGTTCGCTGTCAAAACGTATTGAAACAGGTGGTGTTTGTTTACTCACTGACCTGTAAGTGGAGGTATTTGTGCAGCTCTTGAAGCTTTGATATTACTGGGGCGGCGTTTTTTGTCAAATACGGTTATACATTTCTCTACTACTCTGTAAAATACTTCATCAAAATAAGTAAAAAACATAATTTCACATCGATCTTCAATCGATCTCAAACTGAAAAATAAAGTATAATAGCAATATTTCATTCGTCAATCGACGTTGTTGTCGATAGCCTACGTAACCTACGTTAGACGCTTGTAAAAGGCTGCTAAGTCTTAAGTACCTACCAACATAAACCAACACCAACATTATACACTTAGTTCGCAATAAACATTTTGACTTTGACTTTGACGATCTGCACAAGCACATCACTAACTCGTCGCAAGAAGCATACTACCCGCCCGCCCTGCCCGTACTACGTGATGCATCCGCTTAATAAAGTTTCGTTTTGTGATTTTTATAACCCTACCTACCTACCAACCCTACCGACCCTAGCCTACTTAACTATTAAACCTTCCTTGGACTTCTACAAATATTTCAAAACCAAAATTAACCAAATCAGCCCAGCCGTTCTCGAGTTTTAGTAGGACTAACAAACGTCATATCATGTTTATATATATAGAAGATAAAACACATACATGGTTTCTACTATGTATGTCAGTTATAGACTGCAACTATCCAACCGATGTTCTGTATGGTGTCGGACGTAAAGAATAGCACCATCCCATATCTTCCCGTGGGTGTCGTAAGAGGCGACTAAGGTACTTGCCAGAGAATGGGCAGCAGCGTTCTCTGTGCTTTTGTAACAACCGTACTGCGATCGCCAACCCGCCTGCCAAGCGTGGCGATTATGGTAATACCCTCCAAAATGTGAATGTGACTTGGAGGATGCCTATGTCCAGCAGTGGACGTCTTTTGGGCTGAAATGATGATGATGACGATCCAACCGATGTGCCCCAAAACTCATTTGAAAGGTAATAATGCGAAGATGGCTTTAAATCACTATGTAGGGACACATGTAAGCGTGCACGATGGACAGAACGCAAGATAAGTAGAAATGCATATATGAGCGCGACGTATGAACGGCGGACTACTACTGTGCACTAGCCCGGTCGGAAGGTTCTCCTTGGGTTTGATCGGAATAAAACACATTCAGAATAAACTGTCGTTTATTTAAAAAGTTCCAGAGGCCTCATAACCGGTTGACACAGTGCTCAAATAATTAGGGATTAGTAGGAATGATAAAGGGCATTGCAACGCATGTAAAGGTAAAGCTAGTTTGAAAAAAATATATTAGATGTGGCTTTTGACCACATACTGCTTGTCCTAACCTTATTGAAGTGCTTCACTCAGTCGAGCGGCCTATCTGAATCAGGGGAAACACAAACCGAAACACCCAAACCAACGAAAACTACATCCAAGGCGTCGGTACTAACAATTTGATCCAGAGGATTGCAAGTCTCTAGTAGTGAAGCCGTGGCTTTGCGAGGAATTTGAACGTAGGTTCTACACTAAACATTTCTCCGGAAATTCCATAATTGATAGGAGTAACATATCATCATCACGCCTGCAATCCAGAAAGGGTTAAGCAGAGGTGTACCTAGTAGCCGTGCACACACATGTCGCCAGTTGTGGTAATTAATAAAAAACCGCATAAAAAAATCCATCAAGTTGTTTAGACGTATCTGTTAAGCGAATACACAAACAAACCATTTTGTTTCAAACAATTTAGACGGGAAATTATGTTTAAGGGATCTCAAAATATACATATGACTAAAACGGGCATTACAGTAAACATCTATAGTATACAATGAAACAAATAATATAGTTTGCTACCGTACATAGTTGAGATAGGGGAATATTTTATGGAAGGATACCCTACGCATTTCCATATACGTCCTCTACATATAGCTGGAATCACAGAGTACGGATTAACGGTGCCGCGCGCCGCCACCGGGTACACAGGACACTGATAATGAAATGAGTCGCGCTGAAAGTGCGCCGCGGACACGCCAACCACATGCATTACTGTTGAAAGCTGACAGTGTGGGGTATACACTGTCAGCCTATGCCCATGTCTGTCGTAGTGAGAGCTAACGGTGACACGTGTGGTTTCTACATTGTGTAAACGGACTCTTCAAGAAGCCGTCAACCAAGCATTCTGTGCATCATACTATGTACGAGTAACTCTAAGCAAAAATGATTGTCTTTTTTTGGGGTGAAAATTCTAGTTTCACGGTAGGAATCAATGAAACGCACGCATGAAAACATTGTCCTGATGGATGCATTTAATAGTTCGGGGTCGTCGAATTTAAAGTAAAATTATAACGAGGGACTTAAAAACACCTTCATAAAGGTTACATAATTTTAAGTGTTAGGTACATGTTGCATTGGTAACAGAATCAAATATGTAACACTTTTAAGTGTGTTTTTAATCGTAACATATCTGTTACAGATATAAAAGTGTTAATAAATGTAGCAGGTAAACGCAGCGTACTAAAGCTATAAGTTACACCTATTAACACTTATCAACACATTTAAAAGGTTACAGTTTGATTCGGTAACATTATTGTATCTGTTACATTTAAAAGTGTTTTTCTGTTAAAACTGTTTTAAAAACAGAGTTAAAAACACTTATTACGGATACAGTTTGAGTCCCTGGTTATAAAATTAAATACATGTATTTAAAAAAAAAAAATCTTGTTTAGTGTTGGAAGTTTGACCTCAAATATCTCCGTAACTAGAAGGTTCCCAGGTGTGGTCTAGAACAAAAAAAATGCATAAACGGAGAGAATAAGTGCTTTTCGGCTTCCTTAAGAGTATTTCTACGCGTGGCCACGCGTAAAGTGTTGACAATGCCGTTTCTAGCATTTCTAGGAGCCGGCGAGGTTCCTCTTTGCTCTGTGGCTAAAATAGATAAGGTTAAAACTTCACACATCGCATCTGTATGAAGACCGCCTTAATCTGATTTCACTTGCTGGGACTAACTTGGACTTTTCATCGTACGAGTATATGGAATAATAATTTTGTTATTATTTTACGCCACGCAGGCGAAGTTGGGATAATTTAGTTTAATGGTAGAGATAACGTTGATTTTGAGACATATTTTATGTTATTTATAGTGTAGGTAGGTTATAGTGTAATATGGGAAATTACTTACAAGGAAAAGTAATACTTGGTACCTAACTAATTGAGCTGTAAAAAACTGTTACCTGTTACTATCTTTTATTCAATTAATCGATTTCATAATAATTATGAAAAGAATGGGACAAAACACTGCGGATAAAAACATAACATAACCTACCTATTAACAGTATCTCAGCGATCCGCATCCGACTGGTCAATAGGCGACAACAGCCATCTTCTTTTGTCCCGGCATCATTACAAGAAAACGCTAAGAAAGATAACTGAATATAATATGTGGAAAAGGAAAAAGGTTCGCAATGGATGACCAGCACAATAGTCACAATAAAACTGCTGTCGCATCTCTAGTTTATACTTACTCAGTGAAACTAGCGCTATTACACGCGGCTGCGCTTGCATCAAATGTGTTTCAGTGACGCAAACCTAATACACATCATACGAATAATATTCTAAACTACTAACTCATTTTCTACTTGGATTCGTGTACAGACCAGATCAAATTGACCCACATATAAGTCGCACTATAAGCTGTTATTTAAAGATATACTTTTAGCAGTTTCCTGCTGACCTAGTAAAACTGGTCTCCGAACATCACATTTATTATAGCTTACGTCATGCCACTATTATTATCCACGAAGACTTTTTAATATTGGAAGAATCAGTTGCAAGCTGTAATTGACTATATGAAAAGTACAAGAATAATGAAAAAAAGAATACAGTTCCGCAACAATATTGAAGTAGATACTCATCATCACCATCTGCCTAGCCTTTTCCTAAACTATCTTGGGGTCGGCTTCCAGTCTAACCGGATGCAGCTGAGTACTAGTATTTTACATGAAGCGACTGCCTATCTGACCTCCACAACCCAGTAACTGGGTAATACGATACCCCTTGGTAAGACTGGATGTCAGACTTTTAGCTTCTGACTACTCGTAACGACTGTCAAAGATCTACAAATGACAGCCGGGACCAACGGCATAACATGTTTTCCGAGGCACGGAAGAAACTCGATATGTAATTATGGTCACCCATCCACCAGACCAACCTCGGCAAGCACGGCTTAACCTTAAAGATCGATCTGGGCGGCTGTTATTATTTAGCCACGAGCTCCTCTATTGAAGTAGATACTATCTGATAAAAAATAAGACTTAAGTTCCATTACTATGCACAAATACCTACTCTTTATTCTAAGTTAATTGAGGATAGCATCGCCTACTTCCCTACCTTTCAGGTTATCGCCGTACCCATAAGTTTGCGCGCTCAAGTTCTAGCGACACTTACCAAGACATATAGATTCAAACAACTTAGTTGCTAATACCTCCACAGACTTAGATCAAGACGTAAATTGGACAGCTTAAACAGAGTTCATCTGTCATGGAGTACAGTGCTACAAGGGTGTTTTGGCGCTTCAATGACATTAACGGGGGGGACCTTACATTTGTGAAAATCTACTATATAAAAATAAGTCGGGTTTTCCTTCCTGACGCTAACTCCAGAACGCACGAACCGATTTCCACGGTTTTGCATTCGTTGGAAAGGTCTCGGGCTCCGTGAGGTTTATAGCAAAGAAAATTCAGGAAAAGAAAAAAAAACTATTGACAGCACGAAGTCTGTCCGGGCAGCTAGTGTATTATAAAAACCAAATGTTACGTTAGTTTTGATATTAGTCGTGGAAGCTTCTTGTACTTATACATAGAACCATCGATCATAATGTATCTGACGGAACGGACCCTTTTTCCTATGTAATTTTGTAGAGACGTGTCACGATTGAAACATTGGCAATGCATAATTGGCACATGTATGATAGCTGAGAACGGTTCGATCGATATGGCTGATGTTTTTGCTGTGTTCGTAAATATCAGGACAAGGCTATGAATGAAACTTAGTAAATCTTTGGAAATCGGGACGGGTCGCTAGTTAAATTTAATTACAAATGAGGTCGGATAATAAATTTGTACTGTCGATTACGTGTTGCACACCTAATTTACCGCAAACTGTTAAGTTATATGAAGTTTGTATAAAAAACATTCTGCAAATCATTCCCCAATCATTCAAACCTCAGTCAAACAAAAAGGGGAAAGGAGTATAATGCTACGTTGAAGTGTACGGTATTCTACCATCTATAAAAAAAAACTGAGCAAAGTATGTATGTTCGTAAATTGATCGTTCATTTTACTGCAACACAGTTTCTAGAAGCTATAATGGAAACTAGTAGCGCGTGATTCAAACACCGGGTTGCGAGTGATTAGTTTGTAGCGGCTTGTTAACTAGTTGTGATTGGTTGCGTCGTGAAAGGACTGCAGTTGGAATCTAGTGGGGTGACATTCTGACTACTAAGTAATTGGCGTTACTGAAACATGTCAGTTTGTAAGAGGTTGCTCTTGTGTAGCGTTGTGGACGGACCTCAAGTTTGCAAACGTATTTGTAAGGGATGCAGTGCTCACCAGATCTTACGTTATTACTGTTATAAGGCACACCTCAGCGAACGTAAACTTAATAAACGTTATCGTTTGTGACTATCATTTCCTACCTTTCAGGATTGTAAGAAGAAAATTGCATTATTATTCGCTTCACCCGTCTTTCCCGTCCGTCGTTGAAGTTCTGCTATCAATCTCAGTTACTCAAAATAAACAAATAAAAACGTAGATACTCTTTGGAGCCAGTTAGCTTCGGACTTCCCAAACTGACGGTGACTTACCTGCCAGTGTGAAGTGCGCCGACGACGGCATGAAATCGGGTGAAGTTGGTCATAGAATCATGTTGTGAGCATGAGTGTTACCGACGTCGGCTACGTTGTCGGCAAACTTCGTGTTTTGTATCAGGATCCTCATTATGAAGTCACCTTTGCACCAATGAACTGAGAACATTGGCTTGGAATGAAAAATAATTTGAGACAACTATGTCATTTTTCCTTCTCTCGAAAACACAATCTCTTTAATATTATTGTTTTCATGTGACTACAGTGTGGGAAAAAGATATCACTTTCTAAAACTGGACTAAGATTAATACCGTATCTGTCAAGACCCTTTATCTTAGGAACTCGTGGAGGTATCGAGTTGAAATTAAAACCATATTTATGTAGGTAGATCTACTGTCCCTTCAAGCTGTGAAAAAATCGAACATCTAAGTTAAGTAAAAAAAAAAATATGCCCAAAAAAACGCAGATTTCGACACTCTCAAGGGAATCGAAACGTATAGGGTACTTCCCGTTGACCTAGAACTATGAAATTTGGCAAGTAATATTGTCTTATACTACCTACAGAGAAAAACCTGAAAACTATACATTTATAAATAAAATAAAAAAATTAATGCTTATAACAAAAGTGGATTTGTATGGAAGCCTCGGTGGGCGAGTCCGAATCCCACTTGTTCAGTGTTTTTTTTTTTTTGTGTGAGTAGAGTAAGAATGAAAGCAAGAGAAACTTATAAAAATAATAGAAACAGTTTTTTCTTTAAAAAATATAATTCCACATTAACAATTAGATATGCCCAAATCATTCAGGGTTCTCTTCAGTACTACAAAAAAAAAGTGGTAGTATTCGGTTCAGGATAATAAGTTGTTTACGACAGCTAATTAATTTAGAAATTCAGATTAGTAAAGTTATGGAAACCACAAAACAGTTCCGACAACGTTATAAGCTGTTGTGCAAAGTTAATTACCACGAGTTCAGTTTCCAGTTATAATAATAATAATAAATCATTTATTTCAGATTCAAACGAACATTACACCCATTTTTGTTAGTACAAATGCGAGCTTACAAACTAGTGATAGTAAGAATTAACTTAAAATATAAAATAAATAATAATAATTCTATAAAAAATTAATAATAATCACAATCACATTTTATGAAATTCAATTTAAAAAAGTGGCAGGTCCGGGTAGACTTCCCGATGATGGTGTCAAATCCCTTTACGACTGCATGCAGCCGTATCCAGCGAGCCAGCATCGGAGAGTCCCACCGCCAGCCCTCCTTAACCTCCGTCTCCTTCTATAATGATGCTTTGCTGAGAATTTAAACTATTGAGGTGTGTATTAAGAGTATCACTCCGTCATTTTGATTTAACTGACTGTAGTAAAGAAGGAAAAGTAGTTACTGAGTTGTGAGATTGGTTTATTAGAGTATAGCCTACACCCAGTTAAAATTATGATGTCAGTAGTTTCTAAATGTGAATAATAAGAGTGTAAAATCATCGAAGTTGCTGCAAATACTCCGTATATTTTGCGAAATAATGGTCAAATCGTTTTTAGCAGTAGTAATATGATTATGTAAATCTGTGCAGGCACATTCATAAGTTCGTGCAACTTCAATTTCGTCTAAGTTAGTTTTCGTAGGGTGCTATCCATATAATTAATTAAATAGTAGAGTAGTCGACATAGCGTCGTATCTGTCAATGCTTTTACGGAAGAGTGTGTTGAAACAGATGCGGCACATAGAAATGTGATTGAAGTTCCGAGGACGATACTGAGTTAATATTATTTTTGTGCAGGACGTGCAAGTGTTCATGTCATTACGTGTACAGAGTATGTGCGTGTGGTGTGTTGAGGTTGGCATTAATTAGGATTTTAGGTATAAAAGAGGATGAGAACAAGTGGCTCATTAAAAAAATGACCCAAATTAACGAATGCAAATTTCAAGAAACCTGTTAGATATCAAAAAGTAGACAAAACTATTGTAACAAGCTATGAAAAGAATTTATCACTATATAAGATGAATTATAACTTAAGCACAGTAGATGACTATCCTCTAAAAGTCATTTATCCAGAGTGAGCTTATGTACCTGCTCCTTACTTCTGATAGTTATGGTAGGCGAGAGTTCATTCTTCTTAACGTAAACCTTTCCGCAGTCCAGCAAAATTTGTAAGCTCCTGATTTCGTCAAGTTCCGGGCCAGGAAATAAAGGCGGGACCCGTTGGGGGTCAGGTGTTCGGATAAGAATATGGGTGTGTCTTCATGGGATTTAAATCCAAAGTGTTTACAACTCAGCTTCGACTTGTGTTTAATATTGCCTTGCCCATTTTCATAACTTCAGAATGGTGGAGCCTGTCTCAACAATATTGATTAAGGCTTTCACCATTTTTCCTCGTAGTATAAATATATATGTCCTTGACATCCGATTTGGCAATATTACACTCTAAGTTGCGGTCTGGGTTTTCCTTAAATTCGTTGCTTAATTACCAAATTAGATTTTCGACTTCCTATCTGAATTTCTTCTATTTTGCTTTCTTATAGTGTAATATATTTCCTGTCCTACTTGTTCTGACTCACAAGCTGAATAATTGTTATTGTTAAGCTCTTCATTTTGTTCTGTGAGGTAGGTAATCGAAGTTTCAATTATGGGGTTGGATTGCTGAATTTCTTTTAAGGATGAGGTCATTATTTTGTTGTATCTCATTTCCCATAGATACTTGGGCGGCGTAGTAAGCTCTTTTTACACCAGATTAATCTCAGTTTCGGATAAAGATCTGTTCATATGTGAATCCATTAGTACTAGGACAGCAGAGACAATAAGGAGGAATACGTAGCAACCCACCATAATATCGCAGCATACGCGCAACAGCATAGGCTTCTACACCTATCTAATTGGCAGGCAACTTAGGGAAATTTGCACACAATTGGATAATTAGTTCTGTTTGCTAATTAGGAGCCAGGGTCAACGTTGCCTACGTTCTCCAATCGTTTAGCTTTGGGGCGAGCCTGGGCTGTCTTAGGGGTGGAGTGCACGCGCAGGTTTTAATTTAGTTTTGTAAGTATTCTTACGTATCCTTGAAGGCGTGGTTTAAGCAGCGTAGCTGGCCACGTACCAT
The DNA here is from genome assembly GCA_949152445.1 of Cerastis rubricosa. Lineage (NCBI taxonomy): Eukaryota > Metazoa > Arthropoda > Insecta > Lepidoptera > Noctuidae > Cerastis > Cerastis rubricosa. The sequence continues at coordinate 15,933,961 of OX424523.1, read as the reverse complement.
GCGAGCAGGTATCTTGCTGATTACCACTAAGCAGTTTAGAGTGTTTTGTCACTACTTCTTGTCCTATGCACTCCTAGTATTTTAGATGAATTTATTTTGATAAAATTATTTAAATATTTTTTAAAACAAGCGAACGTGCAACTCTGGGCACGTTTACACCTTACGGCGGTCCGGGGGGGAAGAGGAGAGGGGTTGGAGGGGCATTTCACAGAATGCATTTCATTATGCCAGTTTATTTTTTCCCACTGCAGTGCAAAGCCTTTCTTTCATAACAAAACTACCTACAAGAGCTTTTTTCACCACGGTCGTTCAATCCCGCTTTGCAAATAGGTACAAGTTAAAATATAGATGGGAACCTTACTTAATAGAACGCTTATGTAAGCATATCATAGGTATAAGCATTTTAATAATTGATCCTTGTAGCAACACCGTAAACTTTAAAACTATCGTAGTGAACTATGTACAAGTATATTATTATCTTACCCGCTTATAGCCTTCGCAGTACAGGTTTGGTATCTTGACTTGAAAGGACACAGACCTCAGCATGGGGTCGAACTTCTCACCTGGGGTGTACTTGCTCGACCGCGGCAGGCATAGCTCTCTACCCTGAAACATTTATTTGTAAATCGAAATTCAATACATTTATTTCAGACTTTTCGGTCCATAGAGTGTTAGTAGTACATCAAGATAACTAAAACCTATGCTAGTAACTTACACACACAAAACAGAGCAAAAAAAAGGAAAAAGTAAAGTCAGATCGACGAGTATTTGCTTTATTGGACCACAAAAGACAGATCACACAATACGCGCCCCGCCTTTTAATGTGAAAGCGCCAGAGCAATCCGTGAAGTTCATTTACTTCCATTGAACGACTATCTCATGAAAAAGTCATTCAATGGGACTAAAAGAACTTAGAGGGTTCTATTGATTCTAACTCTGTAATGCCATTTGTAACGGACGCGAAACATATTTTAATCAACACACAACCTAACACAGACCTACAAATTGCAAAAAAACGTGAGAAAAATTGAATTTCGCGGCTACCTTAGCGCATTCTCCTTAACCTTTTGAACGCAATTGTCACATATACGTGACAAACAAGCGCGTACCCTGTACGCCAACGACACAAATACGTGACAAAAAATATGGTGCACTATAACACCATATCAGCCATTTAATCCATTACTTCTGTGTGTTTTTATTTATATATGTTTAAAATGTGATCTATATATCTTAAATTATATTATATAAAATTTCTTATCAAGAAATAAGCTTTACTTTTGAAATTACTTTTTTTATTTGTAAGTGTTTGCGGTGAATTTGTGGCTTGGCGTGGAGGGCACGCGCGTGCGTTTATGCTTTGGCGTTCAAAAGGTTAAGCAAGTAATTTAGATTGTATTAAAGTTTGACCTAGAGGCATCAACCCTGACATACGAGTACAAGTTGCAGTGGTGTAATTTATTTCTTTACCATTCTGCTTAGGACGGTGAAGGAAAATAGCGTGAGGAAATCACCTTGGCATGTCGAAAAGGTTTACAGCACAAATTCCAAATAATATTTAATACCTGTATTTATTTCATTAAACTATTACTACTGTTTTATTATCATTGCGAAGTTCGTCTTTTATTCCGTCATTAGTGACCCGCCTCGCTTTGCGCAGTTTTTACGATTTGACAAAACCTTAAGTTGTTTTTTTTTAAGTTTATTTTATATTTGTTTCATGTTAAATTTCCAAATAATGGTGATTGCGTATTAAAGCTTAGAACATGAACATGGTCACAAACACATGACACGAAAAGCATCTTTGAATTATTATATATGTATATGAGAATAGGTAGGTAGATATAGATTAGAAATAATAGTATAAAGTGAGAGCAGAGGTGGCTCTGTATGGTGTCGGACGTAAAGAATAGCACCATCCCATATTTTCCCGTGGGTGTCGTAAGTGGCGACTAAGGGACTTGCCAGAGAATGGGCAGCAGCGTTCTCTGTGCTTTTGTAACAACCGTACTGCGATCGCCAACCCGCCTGCCAAGCGTGGCGATTATGGCAAAACCCCCCAAAATGTCAATGCGACACTTGTGGGAGGCCTATGTCCAGCAGTGGACGTCTTTTGGGCTGAAATGATGAATGAATGATGAGAGTAGCGGTGGCCCAGTGGTGGCAGCCTCGACTTACGAGCCGTAAGCCGTGGATTGGAACCCAGGCAGGCGCATTACTTTGTGTAATTTATTTCATCACCGCTGCCCTCAAAAACGGTGAAGGAAAACATCGTGAGGAAACCATGCATGTCCTAGAACTAAAAATTCGAAGACAAGTGACATCTACCAACCCGCCCTGGGCTCGCGTGGTGAATTACAGCCCACTCCCTCTTATAGAGAGGGGGCCTGTGTCCCAGCAGTGGGAACATTATAGGCTAATGATGATGATGATAAAGTAAAACTGTTTTTTGCATTTGTGCATTTGTAATGTCTTCGAAGAAATAAGTTTAAGTTTTAAACAAAATCTTTATAAATCTTGGTAATACCGCTGACAAAAGGAAAGAAACCCTTTTCTAAGATGTATTAAATCTTAGGCGTATTACATCTTTCTCAGATATAATACATCGCAGAGGAGGTTTTCTTTGAATTGATCAACAGTATTACCAAGCTATATTAATATGAACGCGCGGAGAAGCTCCGTGAAGTAGCATAGTAAACAGACTGATCTTACACGGAACCGAGAACTATGATTACAACTGTAGTCCTCGCTTCCGCGTCAAATCAGTATGTTCCCATGAATAAAACAAACAAAAAGTAAAAATAAACAAAGTTTTGCTCTCTACACTTAAAATGAACAGCAACAGCATAGCTAATGAGCTGCCTTATTCAGAAAAAGTTAAAATAGTTGACTCGTTTGATAAAATTAATTACAAGTTTTACATATTATATATTGTTAGTATGTTGACATGTATTTTTGAAAGCTATCGGACTAGTTATCTTGTAAAGTTTGCAAGCCAAGAAACTTTGTGTACTTATTCAGTTTCGATGACAAAACAATTATTTGGTATCCGCACGGTGCACCTCTTTCAGTTGCTTATGTATGAATTTACGATCGTACGGGTAATACTAGAAGAAAAAGTAAACTTAGGTTTATCCAGGTTAACTTAGATTACCCAAGCTTTTTGGGTAAAGTCCGAATAATCACTAGGACTAGACTACCCATCCGGCACGATGAACTAGCAGGTTTTACATTTTGTGCCAGCAGAGCTACAAAATGTCGCGCCTACGCCGTAGACTCGTAGCGCGTAGACACACCGTCCAAGCGTAGAGGCGTTGCGTAGCGCTCTGAAATCTGAATGTATTCAAAGGTATTGAATCTCACAATTCACAGGTTTCCCTTAGTGAAGAGTTGAGTTATAGAGTACATAAAGAAATATCACAGATATCAAGTATGGACTTGAGGTTTGTTGCAACGTTTTCTTTATCCGAAATATAACGTACGTTACACTAATTAAATATAATATCCTAGTATTTTTTCCTTATACCACTGTCTGATATTGTCAAGTGGTAAAGTTGCACCATGCAGCAGCAAAATACTACGCATCTGATCCAAATGTTCCGCGCACATTAAGTTTGAAGTGATACGAGTTGTCTGGGACGTTTGTACTCCATCCTAATGAATTTTGCTTCTTGTTGCAATGTGGATTGTGTGCTTGAGACAAGCTTTGGATTTATTTGTGGTGCAATGTGAAATACATATATAGCACTAATATGCGTACACCTTTCAAAACTCAAATGTGATTTTCTCATGCAATATCGATTGCAGTTTTGATCTAAGACTTATTTCTAGTAGTAGTGTTAAAAAATCCTATGTTCCAATACTTCCAACACAGTAGGAGGAAATCACATGAAATCACTTTGTTTTGTGTATAGAATACATGATTACTGGTGACTGTACGTCTTGTTTGAGGTGGAAGAGTTTTGTTCGTTTCAATGCTCGTGGCAGATTTTACAGAGCCTGCTATAGTTGAGAGGATTATGAGCGGCCAACCCAATTCAAACGCTCGTACGTGATAATGCCGTTTTAACACATCGATCTTTGAATTTTTTGAATAGGTATCCCAAGCACTATATCTAGGTTTCAATGAAAGCAAAAAATAAAAAATTTGATGACACAGTTTCAGTATATCTGCTATTTTGCATAAATTTTACCTTAACTTTGGCCGTTCATAAATGAACTCATAAATTGCTAGAGTAAAGAAAAGATCTTGTTAGAAACTTTGCAGATGTAATGGTAATTGTAAATGACAAATATTTAATTCACAAATTTTTAAGGCTTATTCAAAAACACGTATTTCCTGTACCAAGTTTTCGAACACAATTTTTCGCTCAATGTTATCGCGTTATTACTTGCTCTTTAGTCAACAAACATTGCGCTAGATGAAACAACACGCTTTTTAACCATGCTTGAACGATCGACGGAGCGGGAAGGGCGAGGGCCCTTAAAAGCATGATTCCTGTTTGCAATTTGGAATAAGACCTCAAAGTGTACGCTGCAGGAAACCATACGTAAGCCAAGTTTTGCACCTAACTGTCATACGCGAGGGAGGGTAGGAAGGTACTATTTTCTCGCGTTTAAACCCATATACAAGGCGGAAGGGACAACGACGCTAAAACGAACAATCTTAAACCCCTTATAGAAATTTGTCGACGAAAAAAAATATATCTGCTGTTCCATACATTTTTACTGCAGCAGTATTGCAGTTTTATATGAAACAGCTGATTTTTTTATTAACCGACGAGGAATTTTTATTGGCGGGGGGGCGGGGTCAGAATAATGTAAATATTACGTGGTAGCCCGTATCACGTGTTAAAATATAGGACTTCTTGTAATTTTTTCTTCGAACACCCTTTTGTAACTTGTTTTGGGTGTAAACGAGGTTATAATGACAAAAATATTTCCACTTTTAGAATACGTACTTACATATTTAACATTTCAATTCCTATAAACACCTAAAGGTGTCAAAATTAAACATCAGATCGACAATGCCATCATGAATAAGTCTAATATTAGACTTTGTTCAGTCCTATGCTATCGTCAAACCGCAAACGGATAAATCGTCTATAGAGAGAATGCAGTCTTAGTAACAATTCCTCGAATAACGAGGTATTATATTAAACGTCAAATCAGAAGCTTAACAAGCGCAAGCATTGAATGCGACTCGCGGAATAATATAGAGAACATTCTAGGTAATGCTGCTATATCCTTCTAATCATAGTTTGTAGGTATCTTAGTGCTTTGAAGACACGTTCATTAGAAGTTCAATGGAGTATGGAATAGGGAGCGTTGAACAAGCTCTCGAAGAATGAACAAACACTCGTGTATACTATAAAATGTAACTATAGTATACAAGAATTTATGGAAGATAAGAAGTTTAAATAGAGCTCTTATATATAATAATAATAAGTCGATGTTACCATCCCGCATGACGAAAACCTCGTGAAAGCTGAGAAAGAGAAACAGATAAAATATCTTGACTTGGCTCACGAGGTTGTTGATATGTGGAATGTGGACTCGGCTATCATTGTGCCGATTGTCGTAACGGCCAATGGCCTTATGGCCAAGAGCCTCGACGAACATCTGTCGAAGCTCTCACTTGGCAGTTGGATCAAGAGCCAGATTCAGAAGGCAGTACTCCTCGATACGGCCCGCATTGTGAGGAGGTTCCTGTCTCTGCAGCCCTAACCACCGGTAGCTTGGACCCTGCTCCCGATACCGGTGGAAACCTGTTTTTTTATATTTTTAAATGTTTTTTTAATTAATTTTTATAAGAAATATGTAAAAATATAAAAAATATGAAGAAAAAATAATAAAGGACATAATAATAATATATATATTATATGTATGTGTTCATTATAACATATTTTCTTTTATGTATGAACAATACTAGACATAAGTTTTATTTTTTTTATTGCGAAAGTTCCTAAGTGGTTGAAAACCCGCTGCAATATTAATAAGTTATTTTTAAGTTAGTTATAAGTTATTTTGCTGCGCCCTAACAGGGCCATGTACTGTGTAGTTTTAAGCCCAGCTTGTAACTATGATTATGTACATTTGCATTAAATAAATATACTGCGGTAACGTTTGTGGTTCCGGTTGGATAGGAATAAACACGTTTTGCGGGACAACCCTTAATCACGAGGCAAGAAACGAAGACTAATAATAGTAGGTAGATCATCTTCCTAGTCATTTCATGAAGCGCCACATTAGTAGATTTTTTGTTAGTTATGATTAGTAGTGAGAATACAATTTTTAAATTGTGGAAGGTAAAAAAGGGGGATGGTCGTTCGAAACATGGAAAGAATGGGGGGAGGCCTTTGGCCAGGAGGAGGCTAACAAAAAAAAGTCCTTATAGAAAGTAGGAAGGTCTTTACATTTGAACAATACAGCCTTAAAAATAAACAACGATTTTAGATTTAATGACGATGATTAAATTAAATAAGCTCGCAGAAACCAAAAGAAATAATTTCCAATCACTATATGGTTTACATTTCAGTTTTTAAACAATTCGGCGCATATGAAACACATTTTCAAATAGGGAGTTAGTTTCCAATTCTCCCTCTGTCTCAGGACCCCGCTGAAGTTAGGACTAGATAATATAATAACAGATGTCCGACAGTCTGATAGCAATCGACTTTGTCTGTGATGTCTAATGGAATAAATAATAATAACGATTCAAATATAATTCCTGAAATACTGCCAGTGACGACAATGACATTAATTGCTAAGCCAATTGACAATTGACATTCTCGAATTTGAATATGTACGGACAATTTAATTTGACCGTCCATTTTCTGAGAATAAAACCATTCTCATGTTCGTTAAAAGATACTCTATCATTGCCAATATTATAGTGTGAAGCATTGGCACATTTTGCCATCGAACCTGTAATGCATTTGGCTGGCATCTATCATCATCTATCTATATATAACAAAGTCGTGTTAGTTACACCATTTGTAACTCAAGAACGGCTGGACCAATTTTTATGATTTTTGTGTTTTTGGATTTGTCTTCGTCCGGAATAGGATAATAAGTATTAAAATATGATATTGCTAATAATAAAAAACCGTCCATTTGTTAAAAATGGTAGGTATAACAAAACGCAACTGACATGGTAGGAAGAAAGGAAGGTAGGTAGTAAGGTAGAAAAAAGTGCATTGCAACGCATGCCGGGATCAGCTAGTTATAAATAAAAACCCGAGGACGGCTCGTCCGATAAGGCTGTTTTCTTTTGTTTTTTGTTTACGTCACTTCTCGTTTCTTTCATTAGTAAATTGCAGTGGTACTAAGTGCGGGATGGGTTGCTAGTAGTTAATAGGTATAGTGATATATACTGGTAAAAAAGTGGTGTACTCTGTAACATATTTAAATACTACATATATTGTACATATATAAAAGTGTACTACTTCAGTTTTCTTTAATAATGATTGAAGTGTTTCCATTTCCTGGAAATCTTACTATTACTGCTAGACTATATTAAATGCTATAGAAATCTTGTAAAGCTGTCTTTACAGATGATATTTATTGCTTCTTTGCTCGGTTTAGCAGAAAATCGCTACTGAAACTGTTTACAACCTGCTCAAAAAGATCTCTGACACAAATACAAACAAATAAAATCCATTGCAGCTGTCCAATAAAAAACATCTACGAAAGTTTCGAACTGAATATGAAAACAGTAAAGTAAAATCCTTTACAGGATAAACAGAAAACATCATTTCATTTTAAAGCGGTGCCGTGACTTCTGATTGCAATATTCTAAAGACTTTTTTCTTGAAACATCGATTGATGATATAAAAGAGAAGAACATCTTTGAGACCAGACCATAATATTTATGGGTTCTAAAGTCCATTGTTTGTAACAGCATTCAATGAAAATCAATACATTAGAAAGAAAATCACTTAATAGTTGCTACGCGTATACACCTAGTACAAGTAGTTAGTGACTGTACACACGGCGACAAGGCGGCCTGGCTTTGTATAGATTTTCCATACAATGAGAGATCCGAGTAAAGTTTATAGATAGCTTGGTTAGTCACCGGACGTACGTACAAAGGAATTCGGAATATCTCGACAGGCGAGTGGGGATGGAACGTTACAAAATGATGAAGGAACAGTGACAGCGAATATGCATGGATCACTGAGCTCAGCGCTTTGAGCGCTAACTTGAGCTAGTTGCAATGTGTCAAACCATTTTTGGCCGAAAACTTCAAGTGTCAAACCAGTGCTGAAGTGCCGAAATTCAGCGTTTCAGCACTGGTTTAGTTGCGCATGACTGTATGATTCAATTTGTAGCATTCGTTCCGGTATACAGGTTGAATTTTCCAAGTGGGCGTGGTCTAATCCGAAACTATGTGGAATAGCGAAAAATACTCAAACGAGCCTCGAGTCCGATTTTAATGAAAACTGCATGATTGGATTTTTTTGAAGTGAAAAATTCTTTAGCGGCTTTGTGCACTTTTGTGATGGGTAAAAAATGTTAAACTCGCGCCAGGTCTCGCGTCAGGACACGTGACCGTTAGGTCACGTAGGTTGCGAAGGAATTTGAATTTTATGACATCTGTCATTGAGTTTGGGTTTCCAAAACTGAATAATTATCTTATGCATAAAGCAAACCTTTGGTTTCTCCAAAATTCGTAAGACAGATTGTAATAGTTCTGAAGTGCTAAATTTTTAATGTAATATAAATTGTCATGTTTGTGTACGATAGCGCAATAAATGAATATTGTAACCACATAAATGATAGCACATAGTTTTATATTTATAATTAAAGTAATTCGTGGAAAATTATTCCATACAATTTCAAAAATGCACAACATTAATATTCAAATTTTCACTTCTGCCGGCACTCCCGGAGTGCAACACGTTTTTTTTAAACACTGGCTGCTGCCCGCGACTTCGCTCGCGGGGTTTTTTATGGATACGAAAAATAGGTGTTGGCCGATTCTCAGACCTACCCGATATGCACATAAAATTTCATACAAATTGGTTCAGCCGTTTCGGAGGAGTATGGTAACTAACATTGTGACACGACAATTTTATATATATAAGATTATTCCTAGCCAAGAATCGAAACTGAAAAAAAAAAAAAAAAGAACTGTTATTTTGGAAAAAAAAGACAAGGTTTAGTTAAAATTCTATTTGGACCGAACCAACATCCCCCGCGTTAATCAGGCCCGATACCTTATACCTTATGTAACCCTATGTGTAATGTATAGCACAACATCACGCCTGTAATCCCGAAGGGTTAAGCAGAGGTGTAACCATTATTAAACCCACATTTTCCCAGGTGTTAAGGTCCATGTAGGTAACGAGCATATTATTATTGCCATCAACAGAGAACGAATCCAGTCTCCTTGGCTGCTACTGAGAAATTCTTCATGGAAAAACCCAATAACCCTTTTCCCAAGCTGGGAATACAACTAAGGTCCTCATGCTCAGCAATTGCGTTTGCGATCGATAGACCAACGGCGCAGTCAAATGTTTTATTTTATGCAAATATAAATTATTTGGTGTACATCATCATCATCATCATTTCAGCCGAAAGACGTCCACTGCTGGACATAGGCCTCCCCCAAATCCACATTTACATAAGGGGGGGTTTTGCCATAATCGCCACTCTTGGCAGGCGAGTTGGCGATCGCAGTACGGTTGTTACAAAAGCACAGAGAACGCTGCTGCCCATCTTTAGCAAGTCCCTTAGTCGCCTCTTACGACACCCACGGGAAGATATGGGATTGTGCTATTCTTTACGTCCGACACCATACAGAACATAATAATTGGTGTACATAATAAAGTCTATTCTAATCTTTTCTATGTATTTTATAGGTCTCGAGTTCCAACCTTTGATTTTTCGGATTCTACTGCGTTTTGTATAATTATCACTTGCTTTGGTGAAAGAAAACATGGTTGCGAAAACCAGCATGCCTGAGATATCTCGACGACATGTAAAACCAGGGCCCGTCATTATCATCATCATCACCCCAATGTTGGGAACATTCTGAGATGTATTATATCTGAGCAAGATGTAATACGCCTCAGATATATCTTAGGAAAGGGTTTCTTTCAATTTATCAGCGCTATTTTACCAAGATTTATAAAGATTTTGTTTAGAACTTAAACTTATTTCTTCGAAGACATTACAAATGCAAAAATGCAAAATACAGTTTTACTTTATCATCATCATCATCATCATCATCAGCCTATAATGTTCCCACTGCTGGGACACAGGCCTCCTCTCTATGAGAGGGAGTGGGCTGTAATCCACCACGCGGGCCCAATGCGGGTTGGTCCGTGGAGAGACCCGTGGGTGGCACAAAAACTCTGACACCAGCTTAGGCATTAACACACGAAACAAAAAATCTATTCTAAACTTTTAGTAAATAATTGAAGAGACTATTTTTCATTTTCCAGGTTTTTAGAAGGCTCAATAGTAATAGGATGTGGTACTACCGTGCGATCGCAGCGCCCCCATCCGGTGACGAACGCTCGGTGCTCGTTTATATTTTTATTGGGATTTACCAGCTGGATAAACTTAACAGAACATCTGGAAAAAACGGAATAGGTTAACATATGTAGGTATTTGAGAGTGACTGCCGAGTCTGAATTGAATAGTGAAGTTTCAGAGTTATCATACTAGGTCGGTACTAATTATTTAATTTCGAGTGCAAAATTACGTTAAAAGAATCACCTTAAGTAGAGTTTAACTAACTATTTCTTTAATCAAATACTAAAATGTGAAATTAAATGTATATGTTATTAATTTTAATTAGTATCATGGTAGACTTATTTCGATAAATATAAGTAGGTACGTCAATAAAGTACCGTACCGTCTGGTGCACTAGAGGCCCGTTATCATCAGATCATTTATCGTACAATTCGTAGTGGTAAGAAAAGAAGACATTAATTTTTCATCATCATCATCATCATCATTTCAGCGGAAAGACGTCCACTGCTGGACATAGGCTTCCCCCAAGTTTCGCCACATTGACATGGCATGGGGGGTTTTGCCATAATCGCCACGCTCGCTTGGCAGGCGGGTTGGCGATCGCAGTACGGTTGTCAAAATAGAACAGAGAACGCTGCTGCCCATTCTCTGGCAAGTCCCTTAGTCGCCTCTTACGACACCCACGGGAAGATATGGGATGGTGCTATTCTTTACGTCAGACACCATAATTTTTCACAATGCTAATGATAGATCGTGCAGTGGGACATCAGCGTGATAATAATACTATTCGAAATCGGGAAAATAAAAAGCTATAAAAAGGTAGGTCGGTCAGTGGGTCGTCTTAGGCGGGTAGGTAGTTTACGGCTTAGTATGTAGTACTACAAAAACATTAAAAAAACAACAAATAATAAAACTAACACAAGAGAATTCCAAAAAACAGGACCGAAAATCTATCAAAAAAAAATTACTTAATGGTATTTTTATGTGTCTAAATAAAACAGCAAACAAAGCGTTTTCCCACAATCGGGATAAAACAAATATGAAATATAATAAAATATATTTTTTTAATTTTAAATAATGGATATAAAATACTGGGAATCGAAGCAGTTCCACTAGACCAACGAGGCATTTCAATACACATATCGATATTTAAAAACCTAACAAAACCATTTGTAAATTCTTTTATCTATCTCTACCAGGAATTGAAACCAATCGTGTGCAAAATATTCCCACATACGGGGTATCGCGTATCAAACATATACTAGGAATACTATTCGTGATACAAAACACCAAAGTTTCGTTCAAAACAAAATATTATGAATTCCACACAAAAATGCCATACTCAGTCAGTGTTTGGTCTACCTGAAATTTCGGTTCCAAAATAGTACCAAAAGGTTAAAAAAAAACACAAAATTCAATAACAATGTGCTATATGTATACAGATTGATGCTCTTAATTTAGCATAGATAGGTACATTAAGTTCAACCCTGTCCCCTTAATTAGGCTAGGAGTGTATATTAGGAGGCAGTGTCCGGTTACAGGGTTATATGAATTATATATGTTTATTGTAGCAGCAAATTTACGAAAAACTTTGAATGAAGATATGTTTCTTTTCATAAAGGAATGTTTTCTTTGAGTAAAATTAGCTATATCTAGTATTTAGAGTGGTTTCCCTTCAGTTGGCATTGACAAATACAAACCTGTATTGTCAGAAATGTATACCATTAGTTTCAGTAGCTATTTCAATTTAATCTGTTCTGTTATAAATTATGTTACGAGGTAAAAGTTTTTAAACTGACATGGTCATTAACACAATCAAAACACTTGTAACAGGATTTACCATGTTTATTATTTATTTTGAGTTCCCGATATTTCGGCGCTGTTTGCAAACGCCATGATCACGGTTAAACTGAAGTTATTGCGGGTGTGTTTATGAGCAGACAAATCGGTCTACGCTCTTTCTTGTACGTTCGCGCTCCGACAATGACTCATCACCATGATCCACAGCCCGAGTTCACCCACTGCTGGGTATGGGCCTCCCTTTTCTTGTGCCAATCTCCCCGGTCCTGCGCTAGCTTTATCCAGGTTTTTTCCCCGATGGCAACTATGTCTTCTGCCCATCTCGGCGCCGGACGACCCACATTTCTTTTGCCCGTTCTTGGACGCCATTCGGTGATAGATTTAGTCCACCTGTCATCCCTGCACCTTGCTAGGTGTCCTGCTGTTGAGTTCTAACCAAAAACCTTTGTACGTCGTCGGATTTCGCCGTTAGGAATTCGATCTGATCCAATAACTACTAAACATTAATTAAATGATAGGTATTAATGAGATTTGAATAATTTTAAAAATGAAAACATTATTCATTATTAGGATGAATGACGTAGTTGGAAACACCCTGTTGCGAGCTCGCTCTGTATTTATTTTTCTTTGTACCTATCTTAATTAATGTTACGCACTGACAGTTGACTTGCTTAGCGCCACCCTAGCGAGTCGCCTTGCAATCGCAAGTAGCTAAAGGAAACGAAAGTTCTAGAATTTTCGCTTCCTCCCGTTTGCACGCTCGGCAAATTTTACTCTGTAAGTACTTTGTGTACGGGCGAGAAATAATAAACAGAAAAAAAAAATTAAATATGTTTGCAACTCTTTTATTTAACATAATACAAGAGTTGCAAACTGGTAGACCTACCTTCTTTTTTCTGGCTAAAAATAACATCAAAACCGAAAGCACATTGTTACCTCAATGGAGTGTCTTCGTAGACCCTGAGCAAGGCTATGTCTGCTGCCAGGGTGTACCGATCGAAGTCCTCGTGGATGATAACCAGCATCACTGTGAGGAGTGTGGCTCCTCTGTCCGCATAGTTCTCGCCAACTACTACGCCTATCTCGTCAAGGGGCACACTGAAATTTTTGTATTATAATGTAAAAATATAAATTTGTATTAAATTTTAATTGAAATATAATCTAAAATATATATTTTAAAAAAAACCGGTCATGTGTAAGTTGGGTTCGCAAACATGGGGCTCCAACAATAAAATAACATTATTTTTAATGCTCATTCAGATGTAAAACACTTAACACTTCAACAGCAAATCTTAATTTGGTTTTAACAGTACATACGTATGTTAATGAAAATTAAAGTTACAGCAGCAGTTTGAAAAGTCCCATATCTCAAAAAATATTCAAACCAATTTTCGTTGAAAGATTTTTTACGCCCTACAACTACAAACCATTTTTTTTTAATTTGCTTTCTCTTGCTTTAGAAATAAGATTACCCCGCCGGCAAGAATTACGGCTTTAGAAGCAAATATTTATCAACCTTTAACTTAAGAATAAAAGTGTATTAGGAACCTCGATATCATTTTATACATTCTCAAGCAGTTAATACATTGAAATATATTTTTCAACCAACCCCCAGTTGTAGATATGGTTGGAGAGCCAACCCAATTTTTTTTTTCATAATTAAATCCATCACTTTTGGGTAGCGGTTTATATATGACACCTACTCTAAATTTCAACTGTGTGGTGCCAACAGTCACGCAGTAAATGCCTGTGACATAGGGATGGGCAGCCAAACAGACAGACGGACAGGGCGAATCAAGCGCTTTGCGCTACAAGGGCGTCTTAAAGTAAGTCCTACTTAGTTTTTCACGCTCTTTCTGTCTGTATATTTTTAACACCGTTGCTAGTAAAGCTGATGTAATTCCACCGGTTTTAAATATGTAAAACGGGTCATACAAAACGCGTGTGTTACCAAAGCAAATAGTAAAGTTATAGTCCATACAAATTCCATAACAGTATTATTTGCCATTTCGCGCGCTGTTGCTATTCAAATTTCGAACTAATCGCCGCGCGGCGCCAGTCAGTCAGTAGCACGCTGTTAAAATGGCGGGAAAGCAACAGTGTGCATTCACAGATTCAGTTTATTTAAAATAAGAAATAAAAAACAGTTTATTCGGTAATTTAAAAACTTGGCTGCGTGCTCTAACGTCTTTGCCAACATTTTCACGCAGCTACGGCAGAAAATAATCCTCGCGCCATTTTTCTCAAATTTTCTTTTCTGTGTACTTGTATTGTGAAAATTTAAATATGACAACTTTCAATAATGAAGAAGACCCATATATTACTTCAACTCCACCGGATATACTAACAGAAGCGCGAACCGCATGCGACAGCTTGCTGCCGTCAATATCCAAAGACAGATACATAACCACGTATGAATTTTTTTTGAAGTGGATATACATGAAAAATGCCAAGTCATTTTCCGAAAATGTAGTTTTGGCGTATTTTAATGAACTAGCTAGTAAATATAAGCCTAGCTCGTTGTGGACAACATATTCGATGCAGAAAAGTACCCTCAAGATGAAAAATGGTGTCGATATTAATTTATATTCAAATCAAATTGCATTTTTAAAGAGACGCTCTGATGGTTTTATAAAGAAAAAATCTAAGGTACTGTCATCAAATGACGTCGAAAAGTTTCTAAGAGATGCTCCAGATAGCCAGTACCTGGCAACTAAGGTCAGTTTGCCTCCTTATTTTATGTATTGATCTACCTACTGTACATACTCTTTTACATATTTTATAACGACCTTCTGTAAGCTAAGTACCTATACCTTATCTTACACATTTTTATTTCTTTTCAGGTTGCGTTAATATTCGGTATTAATGGTGCATGTAGACGGCAAGAGCTTCACAATATTACCACAAATGACATTGAAAATCAAGGCAAAATGCTTTTAATTAAAATCCCAAACACTAAAAACAAAATACCCCGATCTTTTATTATCAACGGCCCATTTTATGACGTGGTCAAAAAATATGAAGCTCTGCGTACGACTAAGGCAAAAAATAATCATTTCTTTCAGAATTACCAAAAAGGTAAATGTACTGCGCAACCTATTGGCATAAATAAATTCGGTGCCATGCCAAAGGAAGTCGCCAAGTTTTAGGATTGCCGGACGCTGATTGTTATACAGGGCACAGTTTCAGAAGAACGTCAGCTACATTACTTGCTGATTCGGGAGCTGATATATTGACTTTAAAGCGGCATGGCGGGTGGCGTTCTAACGCAGTAGCAGAATCTTATGTAGAAGATTTCATCCAAAACAAAGCAAATATAAGTGCCAAAATAACTCAGGCAATAAATTTGGAGCCCCAAACGAAGAAGTTTTGCCCTGAGCCGCGCCCCTCTACTTCTACTGAGGATATTTTTTTATTTACAACTAATGACGAATAACAATGCTCTTCTGCCGCCTTTCAAGAAGTTTCGTCGTCTCCAACATTTACCCTAACACAAAACAATGACATTATGAATAGTAATAATAAGATGAAAAAATAAATAAATACATAATTAAAAAACTAACTACAACTACGTATCATTTTAATAATTGTAATTTCACTAACTGTTTCAATAATTAGAAATGAACAAAATATTTTTTCTGTTTCCTCGCAAATGTGTTAAAAAACGTCGTACGATATACGTGCGTATTGGTTATAACGCACTAATATCGTAATGTACTATTAAATAAAAACTACCTACAATCCATCTTTATAATAGTACATTACTGCCGCGGTCTATAATGACTACATTGCTGGTCGCGCTGATTATGGCTGACAGCGCAGCGTAGCGCAGCTCCAGGCCGACACAGCGCGGTCAGCGTGCAGCACTTGATGGACGAGCTGAGATAAAGGCCGAGACCGTAGGTCGAGGCCATTACAGCGAGGACAGCAAGGGCTGCAATGATGGCCAATCTGTAAGGCCTAGAGCGTAGCTAGGCTAGCTCGAGGCAATCATAGCGGGACCAGCGAAGCAGTCATTGTGGGCCAAGGTTTGTATAGTGCTTTACTCAAAAATGCAAGTACCTAATCTAAATAAAACCAGCAAGTAATTTAAATAAAAAACGTATTAATTAAAATTTTCGCTGAACCGCGCTTTTGTTACTGCTTTGTTTTTTTTTTTCGTGCTATGGTAATTGGAACTATACAGCCTAATATGGAATAAAATCTTTTTGTACCTATCTCTATAGATACAAACAGCTGTGTTCTAAATAGAATCTTTTTGGATTTGATTTTTTAAAACTTTGAAACGTCAAAATAGCGGCCGGCAAAATATTGCCGGCCTGTTAGAGCGGCCAGCAAAACTTTGCCGGCCGCTCCTTGAAACAGAACGGCAAGGTCGACTTTGCTCAAACAAGGTTGTCAAAATAATGACCACATTACATGCATTTTTGAGTAAATACATAATTTTTAGATTTTCAGGGGTGTAACTCCATGCTAACTTCGTTAATAACTCTCGTACACAGTTCTAATTAAATGAAGCAAAAGGTGGCCAAAATTTAAGAACTTCCATTCAAGAACTCAATTTTATATAAGTATAAAATCAAAAGAGTTATTGATACTGTTTTTTTTTTGTATTTTACTCATAGCCAAAGGATTTGGAGTTACGCCCATTGTAACGCAAAGCGTTGATATGATGGATGTTGAAGAGTATGCACTTAACATTAAAAACAAGCGTCATTTTTTGGCGTTATGCATGCTAGAGACACTATAGCATGCATACCTCTATAGTATAGAGGTACGATACGGTCCGATACGGTCCTTACGGTCCATACGGTCCGATAGGATCCATTGTTTCATCGATCGGCTTCTGAGGGCGAAGCCTTTGGAAGGTTTGCAATTGAAATTCAGAGTAAAAGATTCGTTTTTAGGTCTAACAGTGAAACTGGATAGGCGATTTAAGAAGAATAGACATATTATATATAAAAACATGGTGAACAGACGACAGACCTGCTTGCGACTGTGTGTGTCCCACCTATTGTGTAATCTACCTACGTCTGCGATTCAACAATTTTTTTTCCTGCCTGTCATACTATTTCGAATTTGGTCCGTTTATTTGCCAATATAAAGTAGTCAGGTGATAGTTTTTCTGGCTAGAAGAATCCGTACAACGAGATTTTTTGCTGAACCACCTATCGCAGGGTTTCTTTTCATGGGAGCAAGCCAACATTCAACGAAGTACCAAAAATCCAGTCTAAGAATACACGGTCGCACGAGTGAAGCCGCAGGCACTGATAGTAACATATAAAATCATATTTTATCAACATTTCTGCTACCACTGCTAACTACATAATGGGGGAGAGGTAATTCAATCTCGGATATTATTC
This sequence comes from Cerastis rubricosa, assembly GCA_949152445.1. NCBI lineage: Eukaryota > Metazoa > Arthropoda > Insecta > Lepidoptera > Noctuidae > Cerastis > Cerastis rubricosa. The sequence goes on along the minus strand of OX424523.1, from coordinate 15,916,313 downwards.
GCTGTTAAGGGAGAATTAGGCACACAGTAACCACATTCATGAACTCACTCGATCAAAGGATGAGCCACAGTTACGAACAAGTTCTTGGTAAGCATGGTCGCCACTGAGTAGTGCATGATGAGCCGCCGCACGCTCGCTATGTACGGGTGCTCACGAATCGTCACACGCGATCCTCTGAATATCTGCAATACATACAGTACATGTTTCTCACTTCTCCTTCTTTGGCTGCAATTTGAACCGCTCAAGTTATTTTTCTATTGAAACGATAGGCATGCAATGAAGCAACGGGAAAAAATCTGTTTAATACGAGTAGTAGGTACTAAACGAACCGTACCAAGCTCTGTTTGCACATTTGCAGCATAGCTGTTGCTCAATGCGCTCAAAAATAACATTCACTAGTAAAAAATGCATGACAATATGTATTTGTTTAAATGTTAGAATTTGGCATACCTTTCTATTAAGTAACGGTATATCACCCTGCTTCCATAACGAATTATCTTGAAAGAGTGGTTGGTAATCCTCTTTATCATGGTGTTGTTTTTCAAACGTAGGTTCAGGGTTGTAACATGTGATGGCCGAAAAAATGATACACAGCAATAAGTAATACAACATCTGGCATTTATCTGTAAATAAAATGATCCATTGTTAGGGTCCGGTATATTGGATTTCAAATATTTAAGCGACGTGGCAGCAAAGCCGCATTATCCGGGATAAAGCCCGGCGAGGCTGAGAATTGTGTCCATGTGTAAAGAATAAGATCAATATAAGCCCCAGGAGTCATTTGTGAGCTCACTTAGGAAGGAGATGTGGTCGCTAATATGTTGACGTCGGCATCATATGCGATGCGGGGTCGGATAAACGGGAGTAATACGCTGGGTGCTATGATACGGCTAGTCTTACAATAATTGATAGCGCCATGTTTCACGTATAGACGTGAGCGGAAGCATGATACCTTGCACAAGAGTGTGAGTCGTGTACCTACCTCGCATATTGTATCCAAGATGACACGTTAGCTCCCAAATTGAGTATTGACTAATTAATCTTTCATTAGTATGCCATTAGAGGTGATTGAATATTATTTATTATGCACTATACTTTCAGCACATTCCTATTGAATGAATGTGTGATGCGAAATACATTTGTGAACTGTGTCAATGTCCGATACTTTTTTAAATAAATACATATTAATCATCTGCAGAAATGAGCCCGAAGGCTTAATTGAGCTGGGTTGTGCATCACCTTGAGCTTTCATTTGGCTAATAAAAATAAAGGGATTTTTAGTGATTGCAAAATAATAGTAGTAGGTACGATCTGCATATTAATAGGATGGATCTAGTGATTACTTTTCGCGAAGGTCCAAATCTAGAGAGCGAACTTATACTTCGCTCATGCTCAAGCTCAATTTGTAGGATACACTTGATCAGAGTCACTTGTATGTACATAAACAAGTTTTATTTTCTGGTGAAGCGTGACTGAACTAAGACTAAGCTATCACTAATATCTGGGCCTAAGGGCAATCCTAGCAAAATTTTATCGCATAGAAACGTATAGACACCTAAAAAAATCTGATTTCTATTTCAAATTTTGTAGAAATATATGAGCACCAACTTAATTAATTTCAAGTAATTCAGTACTTACCGAAGCTCAGTAATATCAATTTCATGATCGCAAAGCGTATTTTCTTGGAAAATCAAGTTTTGTAAACATAAAATCTATTTGGTTCAGATTATCACTACGTTCGGATATTTTGTTAATAAAACAAGATTAATGAAATAAACAAGCCAATTAGTTCACAATTTTTACTAGACAATACTTATAAATATTTAAAGTTACACAAAATCTAGTATAATTTAATAAGTACTATGATTAATACTAAAGTAATATTTTTAGAAATAAATTGATAAAGTCATTTAAGGCTAGTGTCACATCGTTTTCTTTTTTTTATATTGCCATTATTCGTTATACATTTAAACCGTTACACAAAACATCACGCTTGTATACCAACATGGTTTGGCAGAGGTGTACCTATCTTAAACCCAAATTTCGCCAGCGATGTTTCAGTCTCAGGTAATAGGGGTCGAACCTATCGCCGTCGACTGGGCAAACATCAGTTTGAACAACTACTGAAAAAAATCAGTCTTGGTAATTCTGATCATTCGGCCACGCCATTGCTAGTACTACGTACCTGACCTTTCCAAAGACAATGACATTATCATCAAATTTCACAAGGTGTCCGTTCCACTTATAAAATAACATTATTTCGTTTATAAAGCCAAACTTATGAATTTCAGTTCACATTGGCCTATTCAATTACAAAAATATAGAATTATTAATATACTATAATTTATGTGTAGTATAATTTATTATTATAGAATTATTTCAAACATTGTTCATCATAGTTCCATTGAATTTGGAAATCTCATTGTTGTTATTTGCAATATGATACGCTTGTTACTTTAATAACGAGATTAATTCTGCTACGCATTATTATTATTTCCGTAAAACATTGTGGTACAAACAATATAAACTATTATGAATATTATATTTGTAGGATCCGGTCATTATTACGGACAGAAAATGAATCGGCAAGCGCGCCAAAGGTAGCATCACGCGACCTACTTACCAGTCTACCCACACCTAAGCGCGCTTCTACAGAGTCGTGATGTTTCGAACTCGCTGTGAGGCGGACAGTCTGTGTCTGACCGCGGCGGAGTCAAGACGTCCCGAAACTGTTCCCCGATTCATGGTGCCTAGTGTTATTGTGTTGGATTGTAAATTCAAGTAATTTGTGAGTAGTAAGTGAGTCGACAAAAGCAGCGTACCTCGTGTAGTGTGTGTTTTCATAGCACGGAACCCATGTTCTGCCCACATGATGACCGTGTCTAACGGAATAAATCAAGACAACTGCGACATATTATTACATAAATTGAGTTTGTAACAATGTTGTGGGAATTGCAAACAAAACATTCGTATTTTAACGAAACTATTCATTTTTAAATGACTCTAATTGAGTTATTTTTGTCATGGTAAATTACTGGAAAAAGTTTCGACATGTTAAGTATGTATGGTTATAATAACACTATATATAATATTATGAAGGCGAAAGTTTGTGAGTGAGTGAGTATGTGTGTGTATCACGCCTCAATATCTGACCGAATTTGGATGATGTTTGGTATGTAGATAGCTTATACCCGGGATTAAGACATAGGCTTTTACTTTTTATCCCGGTCTGCGCGGGTGATACCGCGGAGCGCAACTAGTAAAGTAATGTGAATAAAAAATCATAATTATAATTCATTACAAACAAGCCTACGACAGCGCTACGACACCGTAGCAGCGTAGTAGCGTAGCCGCGTAGTAGCGTAGCAACTTAGTAGCGTAGCAACGTAATAGCGTAGCAACGCCTAATCTCGTTTACTTATTAAATACCATGGCGTGATCTTAACGTGTGTCCGAAACGGGTCCGGAATTTATCCGTACTGTTGTGACTTGTGAACTATTATTTTGAATAAGATAACTGGCATTACTGACGTCATAATATGTAAGTTTTTGCCGTATTTGTCTACGAAGGTGTACTAAAAACACAAATTCTTTACTACGTTAAATTATGAAAATTAACAGTTGTGTTTATTATAATAATGTAATTATTCCTGTGCCAGTGTAGTGGCCTTGGGTTCGCCTGTACTTGGTGTTGCCAGATGCACGTAGGCACGCTGTGGCCAGGCCGCCGGACGCGAGCGCTCCATCACACCCAAGCACGAAGCAGCACTGCTGCCCGTGCCTCCGAACGCACGAGTGCTTGAAGTTGACAGCGAATGCACCGAAATCACCTGCGGAATACAATTGTCAGATCGGAGACAAACTATCATCATTATATCTATTTAATCATTTGTTAAAACTAGGTCTTCATTAGTCATACAGGGAGCGGCTGATTGTCAGCTAAGTGCTTTGCAGCAAATCGGTTGTAAACTCAAAGTCGAGTGAGCGGCAAACTGTAGCAATATGACTTGCGGAATGCGTGCATACTGTTGGCTGGTCTTTGCGGCGTAGCAAAAAGGACTTAGCCGCTGACTAAAGCTAATATCGCGTATTTTCGCTGGAAATTGGCCGTTCACTGAATGAGTTGACTTCAGAATTGAATTCTTATTCTTTTCCTAACATAGTATTTTGAAAATAGGTCCTCAAAAAAGTGGAAATCAATATTTTACGAGTAAATAACTTTTGCTTTTTATCAAGTTTGTACTCTAAAGATTGTGTGTGTTGCCATGGGCATTTATGAATTTATTGGCTTGTTATAACGGGAGTTTTAAGATTTTTTATTGTGTGTATAGAAAGGCTGTAATTACTCCATTAACGAAGCCGGGGAGCACTTTTTCTTCCCATCAATGCGATATTTTGTTTTGTCTTGCGCTATACTTAGGAACCTTCTATTTACGGAGATATGGAAGTTTAAAGTTCCTAACTTTATACAATTTTGTTTTTAATTTTGTTTCTTTACTTTAACCACCTCCATGGCCCCTGTGCTGTTCATTAATTGAATTCACGCATCAACATAATGTTTTGAGTGCGCTACATTGAGCGCTTCCATGTACCGCGATTTTTCCTACCAAAAAAAAGCCGTATCCCGCCAAGACGCGCGGTGGTAACACTGCGACTGTAGTTACATAGTGTGATGGACCGAATACTTGGTTGACGGTTTTTACCGTTTACACGCTGTTAAACGCAGATAATAATAGCCACGGCACTAATAGCGAAGATGGTAACTTTGAGTGGAAATGTAAAGCCTTAGAATTTTTTTTCTCATTTAAAATGTGTGTGTATTGATGACAGCTATTGCTAAAGACTGGTTGTATGCGCAGCAGATATTTTGAAAATAAAATATAATGGCGGAAGTTAGGCAGGCTAAATAACAAACACTTTTTTAAATCCCTTTCACTTTCATAGTGAGAAGGCATAGGAAACAGAGGAGCCAATCAGCTTTCAGCGCGCGTAAGTATTTTATTTATTTATTATTATTTATTTCAGGCATATATGTACCCATACACAACGATTTATTATTATTATTAAAATAACTAAGAATTAGAATAGAATAAAATAAAATTACATTACAAACTTACATTATTACATACATTACGATTATAATTACAATTACATTCAGAATTACAAAATCAGATACATTAGGATATTATAGCTGGAATATTAATTGCTTTATACGAAGAAGTAATTTACTCTATATGGCCTTCAATATTCCATTATCAGACTGATGATGTATTCGGCTCGTAAAGGAGGCCTGTGCCTTTCTCATGACTGCGTAAAAGTCATCTACCCTGTTCTCGGCAAACATACGCACTACACCGCCATGGCAACCCCAGTATGCATCTGAATGCGTTGTTATATTGAACTCGCAGCGTGTTGTAAGCACGCTGCGAGTTATACATAGGGCACATGTGTATAGGTTCCGGCAGTATGCGTTAAACAGGGTTATTTTCACTTGGTCAGAGCATTTCGCAAATCGTTTTGCCAGCATATTACTTTTAGCGGCGAGGGAACGTCTTTGCCTTTCGATGTCCTCATCATCTTTAAGATTCTCGGTCAATATGTGGCCCAAATAAGTGAAACATTTAACTGATTCGAGTTTAGCTTTACAAAGAAATATGTCAGGCACATGCAGTGCACTGTTGTCGTATGGAAAACACATCGTTTGACTCTTTTTAACATTACACTTAAAGCCGTGCTTATCCGCATATACCTCACATATCCTAATCAGCTTTTTCATGGCCGCAACAGAGGGGCTGAGCAGAACCACATCATATTATATACATATAAAGAAATATTCTTAATGCAATTATTATTCAATATTAATAAAATAATACGCCTTTCATTTATCGACAATCTATAGAGTACATATTTTTTGCTAACAACCTAGACGAGTCAAGAGCAAAAAATATATAAAAAAACATGTTTTTTTTAAGGGTAACCCTATTAACGCCTACAAATGAAGTCGATTGGTTTAATTTCCATCAGAGTATAAGTGGAAGTTAAAGGGTCCGATCCGGCGCGTCAACAGGTTAATCTCTAGAGGATGGCGGTGGATCGATTTAATCAGCTGTGTCAATAAATACTTATTAGTCAGTTTTCAAGACCACTTCACAAGTTAATTTCCGATTTCTATACCTTAGTAGAGGAATCAAAACATTTACTATTTGCACAGCTAAAGCTTTTTCTTCACCGCTGTTCTCAAAAACGGTGAAGAAAAACATTGTGAGGAAGCCGGCATGTTCTAGAACTAAAAATACGAAGAACAGAAAATTCGTGGTGGATTACAACCCACTCCCTCTCATAGAGAGGAGGTCTTTGTCCCAGCAGTAGGAACATTATAGGTCGATGATGATGATGTATTTCCGGAAATAAACGAGTGAATCCATTACTTGTATTTTCCATAACTTCGCTAATTTGCCCTTATGGTTTATCCATCACACTAATCTTATTTTATTTGAAATAACGTTCATCCAATAACACCATGTGTTTCATTAGTGTGCTGGGACACATGCCTCCACTCAATAGAGGAGGCCTGTGTCCCAGCAGTGGAAACATTATAAGGCTGATGATGATGATGGTTGATCCTGACTAAAGTACATAAGTCCAACAGACACCGTATTTTCTACCGTACATCGATTATGTCTATTTAAACCATTATGTGAAGTGCTAGCTAGGCCCTGACAAATAGCATAACTTCACTTAAGTGTAAGACCCGAGACTCCACCGAGAAGCGGAGACGAGGCGAAAGTAGAGAAGATGTGTTCTAAACCACCAATATAATTTCGTTACCCTTAAATTGGCAGTGTACTCCACCAAGTACATAAACTTTGAAAAATCGATTGTATTATTAATCGAAAAAAAATTACCCGTTATTGTTATTTTTAGCTTGCAATTATTGTGTATTTTGGTAGAAAAAATATTAGGATGTGGTAACATCGAAAATTATCCGTTAAGTTCAAAATGTCTTCGAAGCGGTCTAGTGTCTCTGCGTCACGGGTAAGTTTTTTAAGTTTTAAGTACTATGCTTTTTTGGGTGGGACTTGTGGCTATTAGGCTTTACGTTGCATTATAAACAATATCACTCGTACGTAATTTTATGTGTAAATTACGTAATCGCAATTTTGTGAGTTCGAAACTTTGTATGTACTCCGTGAATACCGTTGCCAAGTACGTAGTAAAGGACGCAAAATAGACTACGGTATACACGAAGTACATTGCTAAGTACACAAAAAAATGGAACTGGCTTCGTTTTGTTTGTTTTGATATAAAATAACATCAGTTGAGGTGTGGATTGTATGTCGTATAGCATATTTTTTTTCTTTTTCTGTAGTGCTTGAACCTGACACGCTCGCATAAGATTTTAGCTTTGATCCCGAAACAAAATGCATGTTCCGATGGCAGTTCTAGTTCGGATGACGAATCACACTTCCTTCCACCATCTTCACCAAAGATCAGCTCTGACCCACCTTCAATAGACTCCTCATTTGAAAGACTGAAGATTCTAGAAGACGACCACAGCGACTCTGATAATATATTTCACTGTAACATTGATGATGTACCACTAACACCAACGTTTCAAGAGGTTTTTCCGTCTCCGTCCACTAATAATTATAATGCCATAGCAACATTGAATTCAATTCAGTCATTACCCTCTCCATCTGTAGAACTTCTGCAGTCACCAGTTCCTAGCACGTCAAATGCATCGCCTATGCTAATCACTAGATCTAAACGCAAAAAGCGTTCAGTAGTAGTAACAAAAGTTAAGAAAACTAAATTTTCACTGATTTACAGCTGGAAAAAATCGTATTTACGTCAAAGGGCTAGGTGGAGGAAAGAATACACGAGCTTCACAAAACAAAAAGAAAAGAAAAGATAAGGAGGTACTCGAAGGAAGATAAACGCAAGGTCGATGTTGACTGCCATCAACTTGTGAAGCAGTACAATAAGCATATGGGGGGCGTGGATTTAGCAGATATGCTTATTTCTTTGTACCGAATATTTTCGCAGTTGCTGGATATATGCATAAACAACGGCTGGCTACTTTACAGGCGAGTTGGAAGACTTAAAAAATCTCTAAAAGAGTTTAGGCTTGATTTATTTGAAGGACTGTGTCGGGCTGGAAAAATCGCTAAGTCAAGTGGAACTATGGAGAAGATGACATTGAAGGGGAGAATAATTCAGAAACCTACCGCTGAACGGCCGGTAGACAGTGTCAGGAACGATGCTGTCGGACATTTACCAGAATCGGCAAATAAGCAATCACGTTGTAGGTTTTGCAAAGATGGAAGAACCAAAGTATTTTGTGTGAAGTGCAATATGCATCTGTGTTTTGTGGTAGGTAACAAAAGAAATTGCTTCCGCCAGTTTCACACCCAAGAAATATTGTTGCGTAAGAGTTATGATTAATAAAGCAAATAATTAACTAAGATGTGTTTAATTGATATCTTGGCACCGTGCTCCACGTAGTACAAACGCACGAAGACATTCTTTTCACTACAGTTGGCAATGTACTCCCCCGAGTACATAGATTTTCGCGAAAACTGTAATAAGTAGATTTTTTTCACAAATTTTTTCAGTCCTCTGGGATCATAATAAACCAGGAAATATCAAAATATCATTCAATTTTGGAAATAATTTGATTTGCCAATTTAAGGGTTAACACTTCCTTTATTATCCTCCTTTTCCTTCCTTGTTTCCGCTTACCTTTAGTGGAAACGGTTGTAAAGAGAGGAGAGATGTCTCGTAATTATTAAAGCAAGCCTCCGCACTTAGCGGCCAAGTGCACGACCGAGACGAGAAGAGGCGTGAGCAACGGGTACGAAAACAGGGGGCGCAGGGCTGCGACGGCCGCGGCGCGTTCAGCGGCGCTTTCCAATGCATACATCTAGGTATATGGAACTGACCTCGAAGCCAGCAGCGCGGCGCGGCCCGGCGACCGAGTGATACGCGCTAGTCTATCTTATATGATAGTCTAGGAGACCCGGCCCTTACTGGCCTTCCGATATCTCATTCGCAACTTGCAATTGGTTTATGACTGATGGATTAGGAACACTTTGAATTGTCAAAGGTAAACGATAACGATAACCTTACCGATCCAGCCGGTCGATTCAAAATTTGAAATCTTGTCACTTGCCATGCCACCATGGGCATAAAAAAGAAGGGGATTTTCCTTAAACTTTTCTTGTTTTCGTTAATAAGCGAAAAGAGGCGCAACACCGACAAAAGTGGATGGAATGGGGGAGGTCTATGGCAAGGAGTGAGACAGCCAAGCTAAGACAAATTAATATGGGTAAGTTTAAAAAGCATTAAATAAAAATTAAATTAAAATTTTAAAATCCCGTCGTGGAATGCTAATTAGTACAAGACTCCAAGCACAAAACAAAGCGGACCCTGAAGCTACGACGCTTGGATTATTTTTATTTTTCGTTTTTTAAAGTATTTTTATAATTTTAATTAATGTGTTTTTTAAATACCAGATTAGTGTCTGTAAGAGACAGATAAACCTAATTCTTTGGTATCCTTTACTGACAATACAGTAAAGCAATGTGACAAATAACAACATATTGAAACCTACAAAGAACGAATTACCGTTATTACAAGATAAATTTCATATCATTATCACAATCCACATTATTGAATTATGGTAAAATGTGGCATTGGACAATAGGCTTTGTCTTTATTTTCGTAAAATTAAATGAAATTCGAGAACAATATTTATTCCGTTTAATATTTTGTGAAAAACAGAAACAGATTTTTGCGAATAAAGCCCGGATAATGTTTATACTATGGAAGTCTGAATTGTTGTAAATTAATTCCATTACAAGCATCATTTCGTCCGCAAACATGATTACTTAATTAAAAACGTGGAATTCGACACACGCTATATTGTATGACACATATCATATCTGTATATTTTAAAATAAAATACTGGAAGTTTTCGACAAAAATCAAAAATGTCGAAAATATTCCGTTGAACGAAAAGCGTGTTCGCAAAAAGGCAGATGCTTTTACTGAAAGTGCGACTTACTTTGGATCGATGATGTAGCAGCGGCCGACTTTCAGACGAAGAGCCGTCGGCGTCGATATTCCTGGACTGGTAGTTCTGAGCCATCCGCAGAAACACAAGCATAGCGATCGCGAGCATACCAGCGTACACGAAGAATTCCGTCGCCTACAACATTTCACACGATCAAATTCAAATTCAATTCCAACCCCGCTGCGCTTCGGAGATAAAGTACAAAATGATTCGAGTATCATATTTTCACGTAAATTTCTACACGTGGAATGAAGCTCCGTTATTCGCAAACTATAAGTTGAACGAACTGAACTCTAAGTAGCTTGGGAATCTAAGTAGTTTGTATACAAGTGTAGCCACACTGCGAGTTGAGAGCCTCACAAAGTTGCATGTAATAGATTTAAGCACACGTCTGCTGTATGTTGCTAAAATACGCGAAGCTTTAACAAGGTATTTACTCATCGTAAGTCACCGTGACTGTTTGTTGTTCCACAACTAGTTCGTTTTCGAAAATGCATCGGTTCTCTCTAAAGGGCTTAGTAGGTGTTTCGGCCACTGAGTTTCGTCCGATCTGGTCGAAACAAGAATTTCATTGTTCTATTATATTTTTGAGTGGTTTTTCAGACTATACTTTTTTAACCAAATATTGTAGTCAGAATGAAAAACCATAGGTAGTGTAGTAAAAGTCAGGCAATTGTTAGAATGAGATAAAGTTTATGGCATACAATTACAACAATTTGCAATAAGAATTATAAATATTAAGAACAATAACCATTCCTATACAAGGTGGCTCTGTATGGTGTCGGACGTAAAGAATAGCAACAACCCATATCTTCCCGTGGGTGTGGTAAGAGAGAATGGGCAGCAGCGTTCTCTGTGCTTTTTGTAACAACCGTACTGCGATCGCCAACCCGCCTGCCAAGCGTGGCGATTATGGCAAAACCCCCCAAAATGTCAATGTGACTTGGGGGAGGCCTATGTCCAGCAGTGGACGTCTTTTGGGCTGAAATGATGATGAAATGATGATACAAGGTGGAAGGGACACCGACACGAAAACGGTTATAAAGTATTCAGTACATCATTCTAATCCCCCAGACATAGAAATACATCGGAAATTGAAAAATAAAACCGCTGTAGCACCCAACAACACATTGTTTCTATGTATTTAATTTTTATCTTGATTTATAGCTTTTGTTTCGTTGTGTTTGTCAATGTCGGTGCAACAAGCCTAAAGTCAAAAACTGGCCGACCCGTGAGAGTTCACTAATTTTTATTTAAAATTATTAATTTATTAACACAATAGGCACATTTAGGAGACGTTTACGGCAGTATCTAGTGGAAGCGCAACGTAAACTGGATATGATCGCAGTAAACATATCAATTATATGACGCATGAACATACTACCTTCCTTTCTTGAGCACTTTACCGTTTTGTGCCCACAAATTAAAAAAAGCATAAACAGCCAATATTAAATTTACCTACTCCGTCCATCCCATTTGTTAACTTTTATTTTTTTTGCACTTATCTCATTATTATTTTGTAGTTTATTGTTATTATTATTGCTGTACACACAAATTTTACTTTTATTTTATTTAAGTACTTCTTCACATTTACACTTTGTTAAAGTATGGAACTGTTAGACGCCCGTCACATCACTTTCTCAGGTCCGGTTGAAAACCAGCGTCGGACACATAATGCCCGGTATTTTGCTGAACTGGGTCTATTTGGCACAGTCGTGAGACGCACATAAAATATCCTTTTGTTTTTTTCTGTGTTAAGGTTTTTTTTATACTATGTGTACTTGTGTGCTGTACCAAATAAACGTATTTTCTTTCTTTACTTGTTATCCACAGCCACAAAGTAAAATAGATATAAGTTTATGACGTTACTTTGCCTCCAAGAAAGGATTCGTCCGAATCACCACTCAAAATATATATTAATAATGATGAAATTCCTGTTTCAACCGGATCGGACGAAACTCAGCCGCCGAAAGGCCAACTAACCCCAGTTGTAAATGTTTTGCATGCAGCTTTTTGCATGTTTTAAAAAACTTATTAAATTCAACGAAGCGTCGTGGCACTTTTCAATTCAACAGGAGTAGAGTACCTATCGACATTTTGTGGGCTTTTTATCTTAATAGGTCCAACTAGTAAATATACTAATTGTGCCTATTAAGACTACTCCTTGTCAAGCTTGAACATATTTGCGGATTAATTATTTAGTGATATGTATTTAGCGGCGGCCCAGTGGTGGCAGCCCCGACTTACGAGCGGTAAGCCGTGGGTTCGAACCCAGGCAGGCGCATTCCTTTGTGTAATTTATTTCATCACCGCTGCTTTCGAAAACGGTGAAAGAAAACATCGTGAGGAAACTCTTAGAACTAAAAAAATCGAAGACATGAGACATCTACCAACCCGCACTGGGTCCATGTGGTGGATAACAGCCCACTCCCTCTCATGGAGAGGAGGTCTGTGTCCCAGCAGTGGGAACATTATAGGCTCATGAGGCTGATGAGGCTGATGATGATGATGATGTATTTCCGGAAATAAACGTGTGAATACTTGTATTTTTCATTGCTTCGCTAATTCACCCTCATGTCCCCCAATCCATCACCCTAATTTTATTTTATTTGAAATAACGTTCAGACTTCCTATTACACCATGTGTTTCATTAGTGCAGTTCTTTTAATCTGAAGATATGATAAAAGTAAACAAATTCAAACAAGTATTGACTTTATATATATTTATTAGGTGGTATTTTGGACGGATATCGTGTCGTGGCTACGTTTCAACGTATGTAAGTGCATACGTACCTACACATAGACACTAGTCGTGACACAGTGGCCTGTTATAACAATTGGCCTGCGGTTGCCGGTTAGTAGTCGCGGTTGTCTACGGAAGTATGTCGCGATAGGATAAGGTTGCTGATGTCGGGCTATGAACGGGAGACCTTCTATACTGATCGAAACCAATCCGTGCTTCTAAAAGCACGTTTAGCCATTTGGTACCAGCTGCCACTCAAGACCTTTCATGTCAATTATGGCTAGTCAGAAATCCAAAAGTCTCGTCAACCGTTCTCAACAAGAATTGTCGTGTTTTCCTGCAAACTGGGTTGTGAAGACCGGAGGTCAGATAGCAGCATGTAAAATACGAGTGTATATCCATGTAAAATACTATAATCAGCTGCACCCGGGTGCACTGGATGTCGACCCCAACATAATCGAGAATATTCTAGGCAGATGATCAAGTGGAATTTCAGTCCAAAGTAAAAAAATATAGTCTGGACTGGTGCTACAAATAACGAACAGAAAGCTGCATGTAGTATTTGCATTTCAATCAGAGAACTAAGGGCAGAATCTTGTTTCGCTGAAACAGTCTAGGAGCCCTTGATATCGATATATGTTATTAAACTTTGTGTAACGAGAAAATGATAATTTCGGAACAACATCGGATGTACTGTTTGATGTACTCGTGTGTACACAGTTCGAAGTTTCATCAATGTTGTATCATAAATGTAGTGAGAAAATTAATGAGCTTATGTATGTATATTATACGTGTATATTGTTTTAATGTACAAAAGATTCTTATCGTGCCAACTATCAGGTCTTATTCTTCCATTATTTAGTGTAATGCTGTGACGAGTCAGCGCAAAACGGGCATCATATTAGGCGTACATTTTGCCCATCTGTATCTTAACAAGTCAACCAGAACACGTGTAGAGCCATGATAAGTCCCTCGAATTATTAGCTTCATCAACTATATGTTTACATTTAGTTCCTGCTCGATATAATGTGTTCAATAACAGATCGAAAACGGAGGTAAAATCGTTTCTGTTACAGAATTGCCAATCACGGAAAAAAAGGGTGCTTTTTCATTGATAAAAAATAAGTTTTTCTCCTTTCTTTCTTGATAGTTCCAATAAAAACAAGATGTCAACGAAGTTAAAAAGAAAAGGCTTGGTAAAGAACGAGTTTCTCGCTCCACTTCACTCGAAGCCATATATTGCAACTCATCGCAGAAAATTATTTTTAGTGCATCATAATATTGGCCTTTATATGCCTTATAACTACGTATTTATTGTTGAAGTTAACTCGTTCTTCTTGGGTAAATGGAAATAGTTACTAATAAATTAAATGAAATGAAAAATGAAAAGTGGTCTGGTGGAATCTAAGTTCAGTTTCAGCACTCCTTCCGAGGCAATAGAGGCTAAATCGCAAAATGTATCGAGCCAATAAATACCTAACATCCTTGTCTTTAACATTGGCTCCTTAGTTTTCGTATTTTTTTTTTATTTAATCTGTTTACAATAATATCGTCTTTCTTGGTTTTTACTCAAAAAATACAGTTTTTATCAATAGATTTGTGTTATCATTCGATTTTATGGAAGGGCCAATAACTCGATATGATAAAACAACCCATTAAAATTGAAGTAAACTGGAAATTATTAGTATATCAAAACACCTAGTTTATATAAAAAAACGCCTGCCATATTTCCTCAGTGTCCGTCTAGCGGTTGAGCCAGTAGGATGTCCGAACATCGTCAATTGTTCTTCAGACTTCTCACTCGCACAATGATGCCTTACACATATGCAAGAAAGACACTAGGCCCTAGGCAAACGGATACTTGCAATAAGATTTTTTACAATTAATTGAAATCAAAATCAAAGATGGTGGCTACGAAAAATATTAAATTTTTCGTCACAGGTGTCATTAACATGGTATTCGAGGGCGCTTTTTGTCACGGGCGTCACGACTTTTGTAATCAAGGCAGCTCTAAACGAATATGGGGAAAAAATCAAAATCAAAGATGGCAGAAGTGACGAATTTTTCGTCATGGGTGTCACGACCATGGTAACAGAGGGCTTTTAAACGAATGAAATGATGAATATAGGGTCTATTTCAAAATAGAAGATCGCGGAACGATAATTATTAATTTTGCCACCATTTTCGCTATCATTAACCCCAAAAACCATTAAAATTACACCCAAGATAAAATTCTGAAACTTTCATGGGCACCATCTTGGATATATTTTGATCTTATTTTCGTTATCAGCGACCCCGAAAGCCATGAAAACGACACCTATGAAGAAAAACAAGATTTTCGTCAGTGCCATCTTGGATTTTCACTCGCGCACATGTCCTAGATATTAAAAAATATACTTATTAGTATTGTAAAAATTTTGCAGTGGCAAGGCCATTGTGCGGAAGTGCTTAATACTAGCTGCTGCCCGCGACTACGTTCGCGTGGAAATTTTGATGTGTTTTTCATGGATAAATTATACATTTAAACCTTCCTCTTGAATCATTCTGTCTAGTGATGAACATCGCATCAAAATACGTTGCGTAGTTTAAAAGATTTAAGCGTACAGACGGCAGGGAGCGACTTTTGTTTTATGTAGACAAGGATAATCCAAGCACGGCTTATTTTATTTTCTTATTGTTAGCGCTATGCGCCCCCCCCCCCCCGTCCCTCATAGCACAGCGTCAAACTGAGTGAGTGGTATTCTGCTTCATCGCAGTCACGACGTGCAAGCTGTCAACTTTTTTGTTCAATCCTTCTTTTGTACTTTAAAATATTTGTAATGCTAAGTATGTTTTTTGCTATTTTCTTTCTTACTTCTAAATGAAAATTTTTTTTTCTTCCTCTTATGTGCTTAGCTTCGTGAAGGGGCCGTTTACACACTGTCCTGCTATAGTTACTTTATCCTCACAGCAATCACCACATTTCAATAGGTCGGCATCGAGTTTGTGTGATGTGCTTACCCTCAATGGAGCGATACTAATTATCGCTAAGCGTCTGAGTAAATCGACGTTCATATCGCTAGGATCAGTGACACATAAATCATCGTTATGTCATAAATACACAAACAGCCTGATTTGTTGCCATAATTGTGTTAGCTAATGTGTTGCCATATGCCAAATATATTAAACACACACATGTTTTATCTTTAATGTTGATCTAGCCTTATACGTTGTTTAAAGGTACGAATTCAATTTGTTGGCCATCATACACGGTAAGGTCCAAAAGTTTCCCAAAAGTTTCCGGCATCGACTATAAAATTAAAGATAAAAATATTAATATTCAAACAAAAATCAATTGAAATAAAGGAAGACTATATTGAACAAAAATATAATTTTTTTTACTGTGGGTAACTAGAGAAAACTACAGTAATTTAGGGAAATGATAGTTTTTTTGTATCTCTGATTAATCTAATGAGTATAGGCCGGAAACTAGAGAGAGTTTACTAGGGCTTATTATAGAGATAATAATGTGTACAAAACCGGACAAGTGCGAGTCTGGCTCTCAAACCGTGTGTTCAGTACAAAGAGTCCGCGTATCACTGGTGAGGTTTCCTAAGTGCCCGGGCACACTATGCATTGCGGCGTCGCACCGAAAACATTTCGCCGTATCGGCGGGCGCGGGGCGGTGCGACGCCGCAACGTTGTTATGTCGCAGCGGCATCGCCGGCGCCCCAGCAGCGTAAAACGTATCGTGCGAGCGTGTGCCCCTCCTTGTGACGCATAAACAACTGAGCGGTGCCGCTCCGACGTCGCAACGCATTCACCTCTCCCCACCTCGTCTCGGCGGTTACAAGTACAGTGCGGCGCCGCAGCGCATCGTGTGACATGCCACAGATATTTCTATGTAAGATGACGCAGCGACACCGCTCCGGCGCCGCACCGCCGCCGCAACGCATCGTATGCCCCGGCTCTTACTTGTTAGTTTATTTAATTCGCCAGTTTTCTTGATTAATCAGTTTCCCTGATTGGACAGTTTTGTGATTAGGACAGGTGTGCCAATTGTTCGTATGATCGTTCAAAACATTGTTATTTTATTGTTTGGTGCTACGGAAGCCTTGCTTTTTTACATTTGGAGTAAAGAACTAAAAAAAAAGACGCTGTAAATTTTTGTTTATACACTTTCATTTATTTATTTTCAAAATGATTTGTTGTTCTGTAGGTATCTCAAGTAAATATTTATTTAGTCTGTAAAATATGATAAATTGAAAAATTCTTGTAGAAACCACGTCCCCTATTTTACCGAACGCAATCTGACCCAATCTAACAAGATTCTCCCGATTCCTAATACAATTTACAAGGGGCCAGCCTAGAAAAACTGTATATTTTCATTTCTTTCCTATTAAAGTTGATAAATAATAAATTTCTTCTTAGCTAATATATTTACGAAAAGAGTAAGCTCAGCGAGTTATTGCGGCCGATATAATAAGGAAAAAGTGAACTGTTTCTGCTATTTTACATTCCGTTTTAAGCAAAGCGACAGTTTCAACAGCTATCATTATCTGTCTAGCTATTTATGCGCTGAAATTGGCCAAAGTTGTTTAATGCCGCTTGCTAAAAAATCGAGTGTCGTGCTAAGAGAGCATCCAGTGCTTTTTGTTCAAATTACCGGAATCGTATGGTAGCGCCGACAGGGAGAGCTTTCCGATTTACCACCGCGTAAAGCAGTCCTAGTGGTGTGACCGTCCGTCGGACTGCCAAGTCCTAGGTCTCGAGTTCAAACCCAAAACTCGCAATTCTAATTTTACGGATTCATGTGTGTATTTTATAATTATCACTTGCTTCAGTGAAGGAAACCAGCATACTTAGAGATAATTCTCGACGGCATGTAAAACCAAGTCACTAACCATACGATAAATATGGAACCGCGTATTCGAACGGCAATTTTGCTTTGCTTAAGAAGTTTACGTTTACGCTGTTCGCAAGAAAAGATAAGCCCAGAGAGTTACCCGTCAAAAAAATCTTACAACAGTAAAAAAAAAAGAAGAAACGAGTGGCAATATAAAATCAATCAGTTTAGTCATCTCACTTACCCTAGACTGAAATATCTTGGTCTGTGCGACGAGAATTACGATCAAGTTGCCAAAAGCAACAGAGACATACCAAGCGGCTATGGTTATAGTTTTCATGCTCTTTGGTGCCTGAAACAAAAGTCTTGTATTTTATCACAGCAATAGCGGTGGCTTTTGGAGTACCTATTAAACACCAGGTCATCATGGTGTTTTAAATCATCTAACGAGAAACGCATAACTAAGCAATAGTTTATAGATGTAGCAAGCAAAACTGTTAATCGGACAAAACTACTTTTGACCGGCGTCAGTCAAAACCATTATTATGTTTTAAGGCGTTTTATCAATGCAAAATATTTTGTTAGAAAACGCCTCAGTTTTACTACAACACGATGTTTTTTAAAAGTTTACAACAAAAATAAATCATTATTATTATGGTCTCTCATTATCATATCATTATAATCATTATCTGCATGACGGGCATTATAGTATATTTCATTACGAGTTCGGAAAGCCTGTCATTGCAAAGAGTTCCGACAAATGTTTACCCGAGCCGAGGCACAGCCGAAGGTGAGGGTTGACAGTCGGAACAAGTTGCAATGACGGTTCCGCACGTGTACTGAACAACTATTTTTAATACAGTTGCGAAAAAATGAAGCAATTTAATAAATAACATTTTTGTAAAATGGCGCCAATCGCAGAGATTTTTTTTTGTTTTCTTCACCCATTCTGTGTAGGCAAAGGGATCTATGCCCATACAGCCAAGTCTACAGTAGATTTTTTTTATTGATATGAAATTAAACCTAACCTAACTCATTGAATCAAATCATTAAATCTGATATTGAAACAAATTAGTAGCTTCTTTTTATAAATATTTGCATGAATGATAAAAACTTCTATGATTTTTTTTTTTAGTAAAAACTTCGTGGTTGGTTTTTTTCTTTTTAATAGACATTATTTTGACAGTTGGGAAAGAGTACGCACGAGTTCGGGAAAGGTAAAGAAAAAGCTCGAGTGTGTAATAGCCCACATCCCGAACGCTATACGTCCCTGCAATACGCCAGTTTTTGAGCAACTGTATTAAAAAAGAATTTACGGGGTGTAAGGGACATCGACGCGAAAACGCTTACCACGTAAGCACATAATTCTGAACGGGGTTCAGAATGATGTTTTGAACCGATGAAAAATTTGTATGTGGAAGAAATTTTTATCGGTATTTTTTTTAACCATCTGTCCCATACATTTTCACCGTGTAGGTATTGCGCTTTTTTATGAAGCACATTTATTTTTAATAAATGAAGAAAAAATATTTAAGTGGTGTTCAAAATGACGTCCTGAGTACGTAGTAAGCGTTTTCGCGGCGAGGTCCCTTACAGCTTGTTAAATCGAACCTGCGTAAATGAGAACTCCAGGCCCGATACAGCAAACATAATCTCAGCGACAGACACGAGCAGGTACTGCGGCACGATCCACGCCAGATGCAGCTCGTTGGGCGGGTTGGGCGCGTGCAGCACTGCAGCGTCCAACCTGCCCAGCCGCTCCCGAAGGCACAGCACGTACACCCCGCCAGCGCGAAGGTAACCCTCACCAGACCCCGACATCTCACCGTCCGCGCTTACTGCTCGCCATCGGAATCTAAGCAGGATGAAAAAAATCTTTGGTTGTAAGGTCCCATTCAAAAAGATGGACAAAGGGGTTGGAAGTTTTTTTATGAAACATGACCTACCTAACTACCTACCTAACTTCCGCCATTTTAATATTCCCTCAAAGTTGCGGCCACGCAATATGATCTCTATTAATCAATAGCTGGTATCAATACAAACTAGTTTGGTATGCGACAAAATCTTCTAAAGCTTCACGTTTCTGAGATATATACCTACTGTCAAAGTAGGAACCTTCAATTCAACTTTAAGTTTATTAGCCACGCATAATGCTTTGTTGAAAGTTTCAGAAAAGGTCGGTTCACATCCTGCATATAGATGACCATCACATTTAGTTTAGATTTGGAAGTTTTCGAGTTAATTTAATATGACACACAAAATTAAGATATTTTACATTATTTACATAACGATCGGCCATGCATCAAGTAATCATCGACAATAAGCAATGCACGGCCGATCAATACGCCTACCTAAAGGATCCGTCAAACCGATACCGACGGCTAAATATAGCGGACTCGGTACCACGCACATCGGTACTCAAACAGATCCACTCAATTTGGTACGAACTAAATCCGGATGCGGCTCCAGAAACCGGATTTTGACAGATAATGTAGGTTGTGAAGTGCCCGTCAGACTTCGGTCCGCAGCCTGTCCGCAATTTTGTAACCAAAGCTTTACGGCAGTATCTGTCCGTGTACGTGGCCCGCAAGAGAAAACAATTTGGCCGATCCCTAACAAGATCGTGTGGCATGGCAGCGTAACGCAATCAGCTCATAGACTGGCTATCACTATTTTGTTAAACCACGGAGGCAGTATGCCGTGGCTCTGTGACCTGGAAATCGGATTATGTCGCCGAAGGCCAAACTTCCGGTAACAATATTATCCAAATAGGCAAGTAGTCGAATCTCACGGTGCATTAGATACTCCATATGTGCGTGCACCATCGTCAAACGAGGTCTAGGTAGATTTAGGCAGATACAGTCCGCAACACAAGTTATGTAATATGGTATATGCATGGACACAGCTAGGTCCGAATCGGACCAACGAGGTGAGGCTATGATTATTGAATTACAAAACGACATGCACAGATTTTTAACTATTGTTGGTGTTTAGAACAACATAACAAAAGCCAGCACCAGTAGATCCCATGTTACCTTCCCTTTTATGCAAAATGATTCAATAGCGATACATTTCTTTCTACATTTCATGTTCAGCTCAAGTTCTGATTTTTATAATATTTGTACAATTTTTTCACTGAATATGACGACTTATTGCTGACCGTACCACTATCGAGACAGGACACGACTAACTCACAAATATTATCAATACAACGCACATGGTTCACAATCGCTTGGCACTTCAGGTTAAGCGCATACTAACGCTCTAGTCACAACGTGATTTTGTATTTTCGAGGTGGAAGTTTGGCGTAACTCCGAGTTCATTAAAAAGTGCAGGTATCGGTCGAAGGAAATCCAATAAAAAAGGAAAAATTTCCAGTAGCATTTGGTTATGTTGGACGGTATGAGATACAGATACATGGCTGTTACGGGGAAGATAGGTTGGAAATGTAAAATTTGTGATACGTGCCTCGAAACAGGAGGAGTGTGGAACAATTTTTTGATTGAAAAACCGTATTGCTTGCATAACTACTTACTAATATCTTAAGTCATTATACTGACAGTGGAGCCTAAGCATATGTGTCTAGAAGCTTAGCATTTCGCACAGGAGCTCCTTACACAATATGAACATATACATACACTGAAAAGCAGGGACTCAAACTGTAACCGTAATAAGTGTTTATAAAACGGTTATAACATTAAACACTTTTAAATGTAACAGATATAATAATGTTACCGAATCAAACTGTAACCTTTTATATGTTGTGTTAATAAGTGTTAATATGTGTAACTGAAATAATTAATCAATTATAGCTTTAGTACGCTGCGTTTACCTGTAAGACTTATTAACACTGTTAACACTTTTATATCTGTTATAGATATGTTACGGTTGAAAACACATTTAAGAGTGTTACATATTTGATTCTGTTTCAATTCAACATGTAACACTTATAATTCTGTAACCTTTATGAAGGCCTTTTTAAGTCCTTGCTGAAAGGTCCAATTAGGGAATAAAAGTTTGCAAGGAACTTTAATCAAAAACTTGTTGATACTTCCAAGACTGTTGTTCAGTAAAAGTAAGTAATGCTATTGTTTTTTTTGGAAATTCTAAGAAGACAGTGCATGAAAGTTTGTCATATTCGAAAGGAGAAACATGGCAGTTTTATTTAAGTTCAGTGTTTATAAATAAAGATCTTTGCATCATCCGTTTGTACGTAAAATTCGCGTTATGGAGGTGCGAATTGCGGATACAATGCCCGTTTTACAAAACAATCCTGTTTTTTTTAACTCTTTCCCTAAGGCTCTTGTGATGTTGCCGGGCAAAAGCTTATTGGAAAAGTATTATAATAGTCTGCTTTGTGCCGGAGCTCCAAAGTATCATGTGTCCTGCCTTGAAAAAGGAAATAATTTTAATATGCTTGGCTACATCGTGTCAATGTAGATTGTAGTCACTTGCCAGGCTGCAGGAACCTTTTTTAGCATCGTTGCAGCAGTCTAGGAATATCTCTTATATCTCGGATGTGTTAACAAACATTTAAACTCACTAACACAAACAATCAGACCCGGAACATCTACCTATGGGCCACACAAATATTTGTTCCAACCAAAACGCGTAGTTTGACCGCCGTAGAAACGGGCTATGTCGACGAAAAAATCGACAAACTGATACATTGTCAATGTCCATCTGTCATTATGTTGATTCTTCCGTAGACAAAACTAGTTTCTACAGTGGTAATGCTATGCGTGCGGGAATAGAACAAGTGACACTCAGCACAGCGGCTAATCGCTCAGCCACTGTGCCAACAGTACCACCTCTACATGTAAGTGGACTCTCCGATATGATCCTCAGGCTAACACATCATAATTACCGGTATTACAAAGTTAAAAAAAAAATCCCTAGTTAGCAAGGATCCGTTAAAGTTTCACCATGTCCATCTGTCTAACCGCGGCTTAGCTCAGACACGCCAACAACGCGGTTAAATAAAATATAACAAGATAGAAATCACCGGTATTTCCCTAAAAGGTTTTAGTACTCACTTGTCAGGCTGCAGGCACATGTAAGCGGATTCTCCGATGTGGTCTACCGGCCGGTCCGACACGTAATAAATGTCGCTCAGACGTTTTTCAGTTTCTACAGCTATCGACACGTTTTTGTTCGGTCCTGTTTCACCAACATAAACAACTCTGTAAAAGAAAGTATTCATTACAGTGATTTTTCCTAAACATATAAGAGGAAGTTAATAATACCTTAACTTAGAGTAACTTATTAATACGTCAACCAATACTTTTTTTTGATTATTTTATCAATTATATTCAAATATATTATCGACAAATTGGCGAAATTTCAACCATAAGGCTGGTTTCGTTTCGTCGTCGGGAAGATTTATAAAACCATGGCTAATCCTGTCTTGTATGGATCAGAATGTTGGGCCATAAAAGGAATGAATCAAAGGCAATTGCATGTCGCTTAGATGAAAATGCTAAGCGGGATGTGTGGTGGACAAATGAAAAAAATTAGTACATATTAGAGGAAAGTCAAAAGTCTGAAAGAGGCGCCTGTGACTGAAAACTTGTGTAGTAGTCGGTTGTCGTGGTATGGGCATGAGATGCGGAGGAGTGAGGAAAATGTTGAGTACGACTTAAGATGGCTATAAGAGTAGAAGAAGATCAAAGAAACGATGGATGGACTGTGTGAAGGACGATATGGCTAGAAGGGAGGAGAATGCTGAGATGACGAGTAATCGAGAAGTATTAAATAATAAATATATATATTAAATAATATATATCTAATCTTTGAAGAAGACATGCTGCGCCGACCCCAAATAAATTGGGATAAGAACAGGAGAATGATGATGATGATGATGGTTGTATTCGTTTGTTTTAAAAGTACAAAAAAACTAACACATTTTATAAATGCGAAAATAAGTTTGTTTGTTTGTTACCTCTTCACGCCTACACCACTTAACCGATCATCCTGAAATTTTGCATTTACGTTGTCAGGCGTACAGAAACGGACATAGGGTAACTTTCATCCCGAATAAATTTACTATTCCTGGTGAAAATAACAATAACGTCACGACTTCAGAATAATAAACGGAAATCAAAAATAAACGTAATTAATCAAGTTTTTAAACTGGCATGGTCACTAACACTATCAACAACACTTGTAACGGGATATTTACCATGTTTCTAAACATGGTACAAGTGTTACAAGTGTTGTTGATAGTAATTAATCAAGTTGTTCTAAGAAATCCACTAGAACTAAAAACCGCACGCTACCTCTACAAACTTAGATTGCAGATTCGTTCATGTCAAAGTAACTTGATTGCACCAAACTAACTCTAGCTCTATCTTAACAAAGCGCTGGTTTGGAAACTAGAATATCGACGTATTACAATCGCAGCTAGACTAAAACTTAAACCGTCTCATTACTGACCTATTTTTAAATTAGGCCCATGCTTAAATCTTTGAGCTAGTTTTCTATTTCGAACCTAATTCCAACGAAGGAAATGCTTTTAATTAAATTTTGTCAACTTACTCTCGGGTTTATCTTAAACAGATTTTGTATTTAGAACTTAAGGGCGCATCGTGTAGGTATCCATGCGCTCGTGTATGTGTGCGTAAGACAGGCGCGCGCGACGTTCCAGGAAGAGTGGCGGCTCTAGTTATAATGGGCGGAACGCGCGCTAATTTCGGTTTTTCCTTCATATTATTAAAACCAATACACATTTTGAAAATCAAAAATTTATACGTTATAGAAAACATGTAGTTTTGTTATTATTTAAAAGGTGATGACCTTCCGTGAAGGTTTTACGCCGTACTGAGGATTTATTTTCTTTTTTAGATATTACTTTGGCATTATTTTTATCGAGAAAACTACAGGTAATCGTGTTTCTAAAGTGTATGATTTATAGAGTGAATCCTTGAATTTCGTACTAATTAACTTCATAATTATAGGTTAAGTAATAACGATGCAGCACGGGATCAAACGAACGGAATTATTTCGAAATTTCCTCGGTGCGCTCTTAAGGGTCAGTTCACACAGACCGGCTCGGAGAGCATCGGCCGGCGTTCTTCTTTTCAAACAGACCGGCGCACTTGGAACTGGGCAACTAACTTGGCTGCTGTCAGCACATGCGGAATTCTCGCTAGTTACGGTGTCCCGAGCCACGTGGACCCAGGACATTTTGACAAACTCCTTTTTTGAAGTCAATTCGTAGGCAGGTAGAGCAGCTTTAGCATCATCTCAAAAAATTCAAGTACACCAAGGTGTCAAAGGGGGAGGTCCCCTGCACACACGATTTGTTTTTGTTTTTGCTGCGACTTTCTGAGTTTTCCACAAATAGACTATATCCTTCACTATACTTTTTTTTAAACGTTGCCCCACGCAAGGAGATTGTCCTCTGTTGCGGGTGAGTTTACAAATATTTAAACTCACATACATAAAACAGGCAGACCCAGAGCAAAAACCTGTAGGCCAGACAAGAATTTGTTCCTTGCGGGAATAGAATTGGCAACACACAGCGCAGCAGCCAGTTATGCCAGCCGTGCCGTAAGTTTTGTGAAGCCGAAAAAGTTTAGACAATGACGGAATGGCAGTCAGAAACTGTCCCAATCCACCAGCAAAGATTAAAAGAGGACTTCACTAGGGTTATATGTTCCTATCATCTTATGGGGCCGCGCTCATGATCACTGCGAAGAAATCGCCGTAAGGAAATAAATTCAAGGAGTTTTTATACAAAGTGTTGTTTTGCATCCTCGTCAAATTCAAGGAGGTAACTATGCTATTGATTCTCGACCAGAATCAATAATAAAATTGGGAAGGTAATTTATATTCTTTTTCTTATTTACGGCAATCGGTCGGTGTGAACCACCCGTGTTTTTAACGCGGCACGTCTGATTCTCGCCCTATAAACGCGCTTTCACACATACATCATGATCATCATCAGCCTATAACGTTCCCAGTGCTGGGACACAGGCCTCCTCTCAATGAGAGGGAGTGGACTGTAATCTACCACACGGGCCCAGTGCGGGTTATGCTTTCACACACACACAAACGTTTATTCAATAATTTCTTTCTAAATCTAAATTAATTACTAAACATAACAACAACAAACAAACACAACAAACAAACAACAACAAACAATTATTTTTATTTTTTTATTATGTATGTCACTCATGGGCTGCAACTGAAAATCAGCGTCAGGTGGTAAACCTTGTGTTGCCATCTGGCATTATGCTGAGCTGAGGCCCTTTTGGCATTATTAGTCTTGTTTGTTCATTTATTTTGAATTATTTTTAAGGTGTTATTAATGCCAAAAAAAATTCTTTCTAAAACTTTATAATTAAAACTAAAATAACAACTAATTATATAAGGGCGTCAAAAAACTCAACGCTGTCAGCTGGTAACGTGCCCAAGAGACTGGCGGCGTTGCCACGTTGTATGGCAATACTTAGCCTCTGGCCAAAGTAAAACCCAACCCTTGGGTCACCGGAAGTGTTTAAGTGACAGCGATTAGGAGTGAAGCAGGCGGCACCAAGACGTAAAGAAGCAGCGAGGCGGAAGGTCGTATCGTCGAACAAAGTGCCTATGCTCGACGACGGCAGTGCGTGAAGCCAAAGACCCGACTCCCACTCACCCACAGCAGTAGTAGCAGCTGTGTGAAGTAAATTGTCCTGAACTATTCTGCAGAGCGGCTCGTCTCACTGTCTCTGGGAAAATGGATTGTTGGGTTTTTCAGTATTCCGGCAAGCGAATTTCCAAGCATCGATAGCCTCGGAGAAACACGGCACATCAAAATCAATCAGTACACTGATTAATTTTTCAGTGCCTTATACCGAGGATATGAAAACAGGTAAACTAATACTAGAAATTTTGCGGACGCCGAGACCACCCATGCGTATAGGAAGACTTGCTTGTGCCCAAGCTCGGTCGTCCAAAGCCACATTTAAAATGGATGATAAAGTATGTCTGATAATTTGATCGATTTTGTCGAAGAGATGTGTGTGCTTCCATAAAGGGGAAGCACGAAGGAAATATCTTAATTTCTTGTTCCTTAAACCACGTTAAGGGGGTTACTCTGAAATACTGACAAACGTAAAT
The DNA here is from genome assembly GCA_949152445.1 of Cerastis rubricosa. NCBI lineage: Eukaryota > Metazoa > Arthropoda > Insecta > Lepidoptera > Noctuidae > Cerastis > Cerastis rubricosa. The sequence goes on along the minus strand of OX424523.1, from coordinate 15,889,569 downwards.
AACCAAAAAAATCAGCTTTTATTAATAATTAACTAGTGCTAGCCTTATAATATTTATTTGAGTTTTTCTTATATCGGTGTCGCTTTAATCGTTTCATGCAGTATCGATATTCAACTGACGTGCCGTTACAGTTGTCACTTTTAAAATGACAACTGTCTATTATTTATTTTGAGTGACTCACTTGATATTCAGCCATAGAACAGTACGGATTAAATCCAAATATTTATACGCAATCCCTGTTTTAATCAAGTGATCCTGCACTGATCCTTCACTAGGTAGCGTAACTTAAATCGATTATTTATGTCTTTTGGTGGCAACCTCAAGAATTTTGACGAGGATGCAAAACAACACCTTGTAGAATTAAATAGAACGACAAAGCAAAAACAAGGGAATGGCGGAACCATACCTAGAAGTGATCCTGGTGTTTTCGTTTTTTTATCCTGGTGACTGGACGTACTAAGTCGAGTGTAGGAATTTTGTATTAATGCTAGCCTATCACCGACAAGATTGTCATAGCTTTGTATGTGCCTGGCATTCAGCTGTTGTTAATGCATTGTTTACTTATGCAGACAGCTCATTGTTGCCATGTAGGAGTGGCATCTTTAAAACAGCACATTTTACAAACTAATGTATCACAGTCCGTTTCTTTCAATGGAAAGTTGTCTGGCTTGTTGTTCGGTTGCTCCTTCCGAAGTGGTGTCCTGTGTAGCATTCAACTTAAATTTCGTTCACAAACTAAGCAAGCCAATATTAGACCTTCGTATTTGTATTTCTACATATTATCTTGAGACTGAAGAACTGAGACTCCAGGTCCCGTAGCAATCACAAGTCTATTTAGCTAAGAGTACAAATAATAATCGAAGACGGAAGCAAAAGCTACAGCCGGTTGCGAGGAGAGTGCACTGCCGCCCTGAGCCACGACTGCAGTGAACTAATTTGAAAGGAATCTTTAAAGTTCCAATTTTTCCACAGTGTTGGTGATTGGATACAATTTATACTAATTCATCGAGAAAAAAAAAATAAATAGTAATTTGGAAATAGTTAACGAGCTCCTGCGTAAGGCCCGACTCTGAATCTACAGTCGCCGAAATACCAATATATGTATGTATATTTGAGTTGACACTCTGACCGACCGAAATGTATAGACGATATATATATATATATATATTATTCTACCTATCTAGATGATATAGGTACATTTAGCTTGATAAAGTTACAAGATTGTAGTCCTCGACCAAAATAAATGTGTTACCTTCATTATTTAGCTAGAGCTAATGTGGTTGTGATAATTATAGATACCTAGCAAGCCCACTTGTAACCACATCAAAAATTCTCATTCGTTCAGTTTGTAACGAAGTAACAGAATATAACATGAAGCGAAACTGTACGTGCATTAAAAACTTTTCAATCACCAATAAATTTGTAAATTAACGAGGCACTCATGAACTATATGATTGCTTTTTCATTGAAAATAAATTTGATTTTCTCATTTACATAGTGTGTGTTACAGGTGAACATGTTTTGGAGATCACCTTTGAAGTAAGTTAAGGAACACGGAATAGATAGCGGAAACAAGAATCTTATTTTGATTTATCCAAATGGTTCATAAAAACCATAGTTCAGGCAGACAATGCAATTAATGAATGCTACAAGGATAGGATATAAATACGAAAAGGAACGTATTTGTGTGATGATTGCGAGTGCGTATGTGTGTGCATGTGTATTAGTGTGAGAGTGTGCTTCGTGTGTATGAGTCATTTTAGTTCTCGTAGAACATTTAGTTTCTAAGTATAAGTAACCATGCGAAAATGTCTTGCGATCGGAAGAAGTCACATATATAGCTTCTTCCACTAACTAATTCATACAGCAGGCCAGATATTGATTAGGTCTCACAATGTCGTCGTAGGTTTTAGTCTTAAGCCATTCATTTTACAGACACGGAATTCTATAGGATTTAATGATGTGTAGCTTTTTATTCAGTAAATTTTATAAGTGAGAATTTGAACACTTACTTTAGTTTCGGCTTGCCAGTCAGAGACTTCACGAAGGGGTTGGGGTCCATAAAGTACATCCCTATCTGATCGTCTGAATTTTGTCCAACCACGACCGGCATGAACTGAAAATTAACGAGAACCAGTCAATATGGCGGTTTCAGATTTATTAACGAATTATAAATTAATAAAATATCGCTAAAGTAAAACCAATGCCTATATATGCCTGAATAATTAACGACAGCCATTGGTTTCCTGTTATTTAAAAATCTGCGCAGTTTACATTTATATACCAATAACGAGGTAATTTTATTATAGAATCAGAATAATAATGATTATAATCCTTCCGTTTCGAGTTACCGTCATCGGGACTGCCAGATATTAATGTTACTGCTTAATAACTGCTTACATTAGCGACTTTGGTTTTTTTATGTAGCTGCAGAAATAAATTATTTATTTACAACATATTTTCGTAAATGAGAATTGACAAGTAGGTAAATGTCAAATGGAAAATATTTGGCGTAGGGTAACTCCGATACTCGAAAAAATTAAAATGTAGCGATCGGAAAAATGTTCTAAGTCCTTGTTTTATATTTCGTGAGATTGGACAATAAAGACTAAAAGTCGGATTATTATGTACATAAAATGAATCGCAAGTGCGCCAGTGGTAACATCACGCGACCTATTTAACAGTCTACCCACACCACAGCGAGCTTCTACAGAGTCGTGATGTTTCGAGCTCGCAGCGAGGACGACATCCAGTGTCCGATCGCAACAGAGATGAAACCTCCCGGTACTGTACCCGATTCATTCTGCCCAGTGTTAGTGTTTTAGATTGTGATTCCAAGTAATTGGTTACAGTAATATCGCACCCAGTTTGTTCTCGTTGCAAGAAAACTATCTTCTGCCCACGTGTTGTACGAGTCTAACGCAATAAATGCTGACCATCCGACATATAAACATCGGCCAAACTGTTGCTTATGAGATTTTTAATTTCACGCGTCGAAATACCTACCAACTTAAATCTTCACATAGAAAATTATTCCCAAACAAAATCACATCATAAAAATGATAATTGTTTAAAGATGCTAATGAGACGGTCAATAAGTAATATAATAAGTAAAATGTTAATATAATAAGCTTAATATTTTGCATAGATCAAGCGTGTACCGGAACATATTAAACCATAATTTACATTATACGTCAGATAATGTTATTGGGTACACGAACTGTGACAGGCGATAATAATTATAATATGCATATTAAGGCTGCCCGCCCACGTCCGACTTTTTGTAGGACAGATAATCGGGCCGATTTTTGCTCTGATTATTTTCCCCGATTTCTGACCAACTTTTTGTAGGACGTGTGCGTTGCACTATTGCTATCAGTGTGAACTATTTTTCTGCTACAAAAAATCGGTCACCGATTATCGGACGTGGGCGGGCGGGCAGCCTTAGATGCAATATATGGTGAGTAGCGCTAAATCCACTGCTAGACATTCGCGTTCTAGGGGGTTACTATGACGTCTTAACACATTATTGTTTCATTCTGATTCCAGAATGGGAAAGAGATGAAGCTAAATGACCTGTATAGCTCTAAATCTTGACTGATATCAGAATATAATACGAATATTGCAATAGTTGAGAAATGTGAAATCTTAGTTTTTACTTAGAAGCTAATGGACGCCTATTTCATAAGATCTATGTATCGCAGGCAATTTGTATGATTCCGCGTTTTACAAACGGCGTCGTCCGTTTAAAAACGCTCGCTGTTTTAAAATATGCCGAACGCAAATTAGCCACTCGTTCAATTGTTAAAATTTCGATATTGATTGTTAAAGGGGTTAAAGGGGTTGTAGGGTGACCATCATAAAACATAGGTTGTGTTACTTTTGCTACCAGGAGAATTTGGATGCAAGAGCGAGCGAAGCGAGCTCTGGACTTGGGGCACCCCGACTCGGACAGGTTAGGTTCGAAGCGGATGGCGGGGTCTAGTGAGCGAGCGGAGCGAGCGAACACGACATCCCCTTCATGTTAGGTTACTGTAAACCCTTCAGACAGAAATATAAGCCGGGGCTACTTCGACTACGCTTTTTAGGCGAATATAGAACCAATAATATTCCGCAGAAGTCCTCCGAGCACCAGATTCCATGGACACCTTAGCGTTTTTTACGTGCCGGATAACCTCAAAAACCTGAATAGTTCAATTTGCTGCGGCATTTTGTAAACGTGGATTGAATTGTCTATCAAATGTTGTGGCATCTTACAAACTGACAAGGCAATTTACATTTTGCCTTCGTCATATTTTGAAACAGCGATCGTTTTTAAACGCACGACGCCGTTTGTAAAACGCGGAATCATACAAATTGCATGTGACTTATGGATTATGAGCATTTGCAGATTTTGCTGGACCGCGAATTTTATAAATTTTGCAACCAAATGAATATTATAATAATTTGAAAACTCAACGCAACTAAACGATTAATTAAACCGCCTGCGAAGCTCAATAAACGAGCAAAAGAATAGTCGAAGCAAACAGTAAATGCAGTACCTAGTAAATTAAAACACACTGTTCAATGTACGCTAGCCGAAGCACCTATGAAAAGTTTTCATTTGTTATTTCATCAACCATGTATTTACTTATTTAACACTTCAAGTACAATGTACAGAGGCACATAATGCAATATTATATAATATATTTATAAAATTGTTATTTAATATTAACTTATTTAAAAACAGGCAAGTTTTAGGTTTAAGGCAAATAAAGAGTTATCTCATCTTATCTTATCTTAGGCATTTTCTACCAGTCAACCTTGTATCTAGGAAATAACGTTACAGGTTTTTTTTTCAACACTGATATACCAGGAAGAATTCAAATCTCAGTTTTTTTATTATTTTTCGCAACAGAGAGATTGGATGAAATGCAAATCCCAGCTGCGTCCAGTTGTTTGTTTGTTTTTCATAAAGGCCATGCGGGTTTTGCGGCTGGCATTTCATTAGGAACCAAATATCTTACAGTAGTCGTTTTGCTTTTCCTGTTACCAATTATTTTTCAAACTCTAGTATTCAATGGAACCGTTTTGGCCATTTTTAGTCACCTACTCCTCGTTACTCGCGTTCCAAGTATTTTGTATCAGAATAGTTACAGTTTTTATGACACCACTACTGGTGTCACTTGGTTAATAGAGAATTCAAAAAAAAAAATGACGTTTTTTTGTGAATGTGTGAAGATTGTAGGTTCTGTAGATGTCCTAGATATTTGATAAGTTTTGTTAATTTTTTATGTTATTTTACGTTTTTGTGAAGTAAGTATCGACTTATTGTTGGGCCTTCGCTGTTCTCCCATATTTAAGTACTTCTTTTTAGCATGCCGATGAATATTTAAATTGTGTCAGCCCAAAATACATAGTACCTACTAACGCTATAACTTATTAACATTGTAAATCCAAATATTTTTAAAGAGTAACGATGTAGCTTCTTGCTTGTTGCTGTTTCTTTAAGAAACGACCAACCCGAACAGTACACCTTTTTTGACGTTTAATAAGTGTCCATGGAGGCCTATATAACGCGAATTAAAAAAAAATAAGATTTTGTTTTTAATTTCTGACAAAGGTATCTTTCCTTTGTTGGGAGTTAGGAAAAGTGATGTTATTGTTATTTCAGTGATGAAACATATTAATTTCACCTAAAGTGGCCAATGCCACTCAGAGCTGGTACAAAAAAGAAAACCAAATGATGCACTTTTAGTCTTTATCAAAATCGGGCTCTATTATACACTCCTTTGAGTATAATTCGCTATTCCTCATAGTTTCTGATTTGGCCATCCCAACGCTGCATAATAATTAATTGGCTCATAATGCCTCCCGAATTACGTCACTAATACTTCCATTTATCAAAATATCTTAATTATTTTCTACAGCAAACATTTGGAAACAATACACTAACGGACAACCTGACAATTAGTGCCGCTGCACTAATTGGCAGCTCGTCCGTTACAATGGAAGTCACTCGTTTCATCGTTACCGAATTAACAGATGCAACATAACAACTTCGTGAATATACATCACTAAGGCCCATGGCACACGTCGTATTTTAAACGCGCAGATGACGCGCGTATACGTGCTTCAAACGAGATTTGAACGCAACCTTGTAAGCAAGCACACGGGGCGATCGTGAAACGCGCGTCGTCTGCGCGTTTAAAATACGCCGTGTGCCATGGGCCTAATATATCAAACAATATGCAATTCAATGATCAATCGATTCAAAACTAAAATTGTTCCGTGATAGAGCAATTGTCTAACAACCACCAAACAATATTTACTTTCGCCTTAGTTTTACAAATTAAGGCGAAACATGCCTCATAAGAGTCATAAGTCTACAGTCTTGAAACAGCCTAGAACTGTTTAAACAGACTGCGGACCAAGATTGACAGAAGCAAGGAAAGCCTGTTCTACAGACCACAAACGAGAGAGTTAATATCGTGCACTGGGTTTTCTGTTGTCTGCAAGTTATAGACGATAATGAAGGTGCCTAGTTTAGGGCCGAATCAATTAAGATCGACTTGGACACGCCAAGAAGAACTCTAAAATAAAAATAATAAGGACGTCTCTACCATCCCCGCAATAGTCTTAAATTCTTGCGTCGCCACGTGTTTCTTCATGACCCTGCCGGCACAGTTCTGGGAGCAGGTGGCGGTGACAGACAGTAGTGTATGTGGCAACGGCGTCATGAGGGCCGTGCCATGCTGCTCCACGGTGGCGATGCCTTCGCCACGGATGGCCACGTCGACTTGACAGCCCAACGTGTTCATTATCACCAGGCCTGTTTGACGATGCCCTGGGACTTGGAGCGTTGATCTCTGAAAAACCACTAAAGTATCAATATCAGTAGCAGTTCTTAAGAAGCAAGCCATCACCAGCCAGAACAGAGTTTATCCAAATTAATCTTTTATTTGTCATCTTTAGACATCGAACGTCAGTGAAAATCACATCCTTTCATTTTAAAAGCAAAGCCATGCAAAATTACATCTCTATCTACAACTTGCAGTTGTATCACCATTCACGAATGGCGACGGAGTTGAACACACGGCAGAGCCCCGTGACAAAATATTTACATTCAATTTTACCTTCCGAGCCCCGGCCTGTGCTGAATCAAGTCAACCCAAACAGAACCCCTAAGTCGAATTCGAACCCATTAATAAACGGGCGAATGGACGGTATTCCAACCGTGTACGCTTAATTCAAGAAACGCACCTCTATCCCTATTTGCAAGATGCCAGCGGAAACAAACGCCAACGAAGCAAGCATCCCGCCAACGAACATCTTCTGCAGAGGTGGCATATCCGGAAGCAGTGGCCACGCGCCACCGGGGCACACGGGAATCATCAGCAGCACCATCGCGGGGTTCATGACTTGCAGCTGGTCCGGCATCAAGGTGACGCCGAACACCTCGCTTCGTAACCTTGACGCTTGGAACGTCCAGCGGGAACCCTGGAATCAAGCAGCTTGTAAGACGATTTTTGGATGGAACAATTAACTGATCGTCCACACTAAAAGCTTAAATTGAAAGAGCCAGTATCTTCAAGACAGTTGTTAATTTACACGGTGATACGAAATCCACGCGCAAACGCAAATTTCAATCAACGCTGATGAGTCTAGCTAAAATCTAGAAACATGAACTTAATTGGAACAGAATTATCTATTAAAATTTGAATAGGAACAGCCTTATGTCGATGAACCTTACGCAGTCCATACTTTTTCGTCCGTTACCCTACATACTTACCTACCCTACCCAACTCTTCATACCTACGTACCTACTTACCCTACCGTAGTCCCTACCCAACCCTACTTAGCTTTTTTACCTTCCTTGGCCTTCTTCTACAAATATTTCAAAACCAAAAAGCCAAATTTTTCCAGACGTTCTCGAGTTTTAATGAGCCTAACAAACGTCATTTCATTTAAAAATGAAATATATATTTATAATTTATACTAGCTGTCCCGCGGAACTTCGTCTGCGTCACATTGTCTCCGATTTCGCAACATTTGCCATTGCCGCTTCGCTCCTATTGGTCGTAGCCTGATGATATATAGATCTAAACCATCCAGGGCGCCACCCAAAGGCATATAATAGTAGATTATGCACCGAGGGGCTAAAGTTGTGTCTTATGTCACGGGCGCCATATTGAATCTCGAGCGCAATGAAGGATTCGGGATTTAAATCACGAGCAAAGCGAGAGAGTTAATACAAGAATCCTGAATGCAGCGAGGGATTCAAGCTAGCCCAAGGCAAAGACACCTTTAGCCCAGAGGAGGATACTTTACTTTTTACACCAACTGTGAGAAAATAATAGCCATAGTACGAAAAACAAAGTATTTATTAAATAAACAAACAGTAAGAATAACATATTTAGAACTAGTTATATGCACTTACATATTAATTGAAGTTAATGGTAACATTTGAGACATTAGTCCAGTTGTGCAAAGATGAAGTTAAGTTTTTATTTGGTATTTTTATAGATGTTGATGTGGAATTTATTTGAGTATTGCTCGTCAATGCTTCAGAATCTTGTATTTGCAGCGGAGCATTTTGGGTGGTGAAAGTTGGTGAAGGTGGTGCATGAGGCTCAGGGAAAGATGGAATGTGATGGTGTGATGTTGAAGGTTGTGGTGAAAAAGAATCAGATGACGTTTTTAAAGTGATGCTGTTACCAATTTGACAGCTTATTTTACTTTTGTTTTGTACAGAATTTTCAATGTAGCCCTCCGCTACTGTATCCGATTTCCAGCCACCATGGCGTTTTATTTGGGTTATATCTGCTCCCGCATCCGCCAACAGTGTAGCCGACGTTCGACGAAAACAATGAGCTGTATAGAGCTCGATATTTGGTAATCCTAAGTATTTGGCAATTTCCTTCGGCATGGCACTTATTTTGTTCTTCCCAATCACTTGACGGGTGCATTTTCCACTACTGAACGCTACAAAAAATCGGTTAGTGTTTATGTTAGGAGGCCGCAGAGCTTGCTACTTTTCCACAACCTTTACATATGCTCCGCGGATGACAAATGACCTTTCCCTTTTGGTTTTAGTGTCTGGCAACTTAATCAATAACAACTCTTCTGAGTGTTTTTCTATATCTTGGACCTTCATGTTTACCATTTCTTGACAACGACAAGCCCCATTCACTCCAATAATTAAAGCCACCTGTAACAAAATTAAAAATAAATTTTACTAACACCATACGTAAATTCAGTAAGTATACATAAGCGTTCTTGTTGCTATTTGCTACCATGCTGTATTTTATTTAGTTAAAAATAAAATGATGTACTTACTTTTACGGCAAGATAACTATGATCAGGAGCTTCATTTGAAAAAGTTTCAACATTCAAAGGTGTGAAAACTTTCGATTTCTTTGATTAGTGACTTTCCGATTTCCTCTTTAAAATGCTTAGCTTAGCTTAGCGTATGTCTTGATGTCTATATTGTGTTTCATGCTTATTGTTGACCTAAGCATTAAATAAGTACACCATAGGCTACTTGACTTCTGAGTACAAGATAAATGCTGAAAATACACTAATAGAACTGGTTCCGAAATGAACTTGACGCCTTTCGTACTTTTCCATTTTTGGAAATTGTCGTAGGCTTTTATATAAGTTTCCTTTGACTTTTCCGGCAGTAAATCATTGGAAATATTATTAGCTTCGGTTGTAATGAATTCAGGAGTACAATCACTTTCATCACTCGACATTTTATAATACTTTACTCAAAAATGCATGTAATGTGGGCATTATTTTGACAACCTTGTTTATTTACAACACAGCTGTTTGTATCTATAGAGATAGGTACAAAAAGATTTTATTCCATATTAGGCTGTATAGTTCTAACTACCATTGCTCAAAAAAAAACAACAGCGCGGCGAAAGTAACAAAAGCGCGGTTCAGCGAAAATTTTAATTAATATATTTTTTTGTTAAATTACTTGCTGGTTATATTTGGATTAGGTACTTGCATTTTTGAGTAAAGCTTTATACAAACCTTGGCCCACAATGACTGCTTCGCTGGTCCCGCTATGATTGCCTCGAGCTAGCCTAGCTACGCTCTAGGCCTTTCAGCTTGGCCATCATTGCAGCCCTTGCAGTCCTCGTTGTAAAGGCGTCGACCTACGGTCTCGGCCTTTATCTCAGCTCGTCCATCAAGTGCTGCACGCTGACCACGTTGTGTCGGCCTGGAGCTGCGCTACGCTGCGCTGTCGGCCATAATCAGCGCGACCAGCAAAGTAGTCATTATAGACCGCGGCAGTAATGTACTATTGTTGATAAATTTAAAGTTTAAATGCCAAAAGTTCGCGCCTTTATTGCGTCTACCAATAAGTAGCCAAGACACGATCAATTCGATTTTCAAAAAAAAAGTCTCTTCTACGGTTTTGTCGTGTGTGTCTATGATATCACTCTCATGGAAGTGGCGTTTGTGTAAACTAAGCTTTATACAGGGCTGGTAGAATGGTTTTGGATGATTGGCTGTATGAATTTTGAATTTAGAACGTCATTGGAGACGCTCGTGAAAATAGAGTATTTGTGATAAAATGTGATAAATCGACTGTAGTACAGAAAGGTTTTATTATTTATTTATTTAATCACCAAATCCACAGCAATCTTTGCGCAGTTTACTTAAAATAAATTAACTAATGTTACAGCCAATTACTATTACGGTATTACGGCGCGGTACGGTATTTGTTATTATTAATGCCAGTTTTAATGTTAATCCATTTCTTTAAAAAAAAAATGGTTCGTAGTTATCTAATTATTCTTACAATATTATGTCTTCGAAAACATGGCAACGATATGAAGAAGCAGTCGTTATGATTTTGAAGGAAATCGAGAATATCATCCACGTGTAGTAAGGGTATCGAGAATAGCTTTCCTCTTTCTGGCACCAAAGGGTGTTTGTTAGTACTATACTGCCAATTTAGCTGAGCTTGTGAGATTCCAAATTCAAATCACATTATTGACCAACGGGTCATAATGAAATCCAGTACAACATTATTGACCGGCTGTGCCCCCGGCCACTAATGACTCACTTTAGGTTAAGGTTGCTTGACATATAATATGATATTTTCGAGCAAGAGGTGTGAAAAAAAAAAACAAATCGGTCCAGCCGTTTAGGAGGAGTTCAGTGATATACACACGTACAGTAGAATTATATATATAAAGAAGATATATAAATATATATAGATAGATTTTATGCAAAACATACGAACCCTACTTATCATGTTTGCAGTCTGTTTAGTTTGCTACAAACTTTTTAACGAATGTACATCTGACCAGAACTAGTTCTAAAATGAAAGTTTACTTAAGCAGCTTTACATATCGTAATGTTAAAAGTTTTGGTAATGAAAACGTGGCGTATTTGCCAACTAAGTATATTAAGTAAACTTGCTGTAAAACAGTGGTGTTCCAGGATGTTTAATTCCAGCAAAAGATAAGTCACTACATTTAAAGTTAATTTCAAGAAAAATATATACACAGTCATATTATTGTATGTCATTGTATTGATATCATGTTTATATTTAGTTGTTGGCCGCGCGTCATTCGCGCGTCGGCAGCAAAATCAATATAAACTGGCCTCGTATTCTATTATATAAGTCGCTGGCACGACATTACATTATACATCCATACCCACACCCTGCTGCTGTTTCGTCGAACTATCCCCTCATTACGAGGTTGGAGTACCATCTTCCCACCAGAGTCAGGCACTCCCCGGCGAAGCAAGGGAGGTTAAAGTATATTTAATTTGCCATGGGCTTTGTTGGTGTGATGAAAATATTTATTGAACTTACAAGAACTTTAATAAATACTTTCAGTTCACCATTAGGCTTCAGCGATGCTTGTAATTTTTGCAGAGTTAAGACAACACTATCGCGTCTGAAGGAATTGGTATGAAGAGTCAACAGTATTTTTTAATACAAATGCTCAAAAAGTGGCGTATTGCAGGGACGTTCGGGATGTGGGCTATTACATATTCGAGTTTTTTGTTTACCTTTTCCGAACTCGTGCGTTCTCTTTCCCAACTGTCAAAATAATGTCTATTAAAAAGAAAAAACCTACCACGAAGTTTTTACAAAAAAAAACATAGAAGTTTTTATTATTCATGCAAATATTTCTAAAAAGAAGCTACTAATTTGTTTCAATATCAGATTTAATTATTTGATTCAATGAGTTAGGTTAGGTTTCATTTCATTTCATTTCATTAAATTGACTTGGCTGTATAAGTCCCTTTACCTACCCAGAATGGGTGAAGAAAACAAAAAAAAACTCTGCTTATATTCTTTTACGGTTGGTGCCATTTTCCAAAAATGTTCTTTTTAAATTGCTTCATTTTTTGCAACTGTATTGAAAATAGTTGTTCAGTACACGTGCAGAACCGTCGTTGCAACTTGTTCCGACCGTCAACCCTCACCTTCGGCATGACAGGCATTCACTCGTAATGAAATATACTATTTTTTTATGAACCTTAGTTCCTTAGGAAAATTGTCCAGTTTGATGATCTGAATAACGACCTATATAATTGATGTATAGAAGCACTACTTGATAATAAATCTTATTTTTCTTTTCTTTTAATCCTAGTGTCGTTGCCCACACTAGGAATTTCTCCTGTGTCGTCGGAGCGTTTACAAATATTTAAACTCACATACACAAACAGCCACACCCGGAACAACTATCTGTAGTTCATACAAATATTTAATCCGTGCGGGGATCAAACCCGCAACACGCAACGCAGCAGTCAATCGTTCAGCCATTGCGCCAGCCATGCCATCGTGCCGTATTGTGCTTGTTTATGTATACTATACAAACCTCTGTTTTCCTTTTTCAGGAATACAGGTGTGAATAAGCGTTATTCTAGTTCATGAGCGGTGGCAGCGAGCTCACCCACTGACCCTAAACTTAATACGAAAATAGACGAATGTTTCACGAACGAATCGCTGTCCAGCGTCCACTTTTCTCTTCAACAGGTTAACCTTTTAATACGAAGGTACTTAATTGACTTATCCTATTTTAAACATGAGTTTTGAGACTTGGGTAGGGGAAGTACTCCTGTGTGTAATCGATGTATACCATACATAGATAGAACTTTTAGCTTAGTCATAAAACATGTCTTAACCTAAACTCGCGTTTCAAACGTCTCTACGAACCCAGCATCTTACTTGGCGACCCTGCTGGGGTTTGGCCGTGCGCAACTTAATATATTGTTTGAAAAGACCCCAATTAATAATTGCTTGAGACTTAAATACTGAAAATGTGTTATTCAAGCATAGGTCAAGAGGAGGTGTTTATTACTCAAAACGGAGGATCAAACTTGACTATCATGCAAGAATATCACTTGTCAAACATAATCATATCGATGTTCATCATTTGCACTCCACTAAGCGTTGCCGCATTTTATGCAGTATACATCCTATACAAAAATGCTATCAGAGTCAAGTGTGCTACGAATGTGAACATCGGCCACATAGTCCGGAGCTCCTGGCTAGCCCTCGGGAATCAGTGGTTAGCCAAAATAATGATAAGATAAATAATGATAAGATAATAAATACGAAGAAGAAGTAATAAAAAGATAATAAGAAGGTGACTACAGTGTAAAGTGAGCAGTGATTCAGTGAAAATCCACAGGTATTTAAACTTTATTCCATTCGTGGTCGTATAGATGTAGACGTATAATTATATCTGCCTAAGGGAAATGACGCCGTAATACTTTTCTTTTGTGCCATTTATATTAAGTTTTTGTGCATTATGCATTTGTCTTTAAATGCCTATTTGTGTAATGTTCTATACCTATTGGAAGAATAATAGGTTTAAATGTAATCAATTTAACTATTGTCATGGGTTATGGCAGATGAAATTAAGGATACTAATTTTAGACTTAAAAATATCAAAGACAATTTGACAGTTAGGTTCTTCGAAAAGGACTAAAAATACTTTGCAGGAAAAGTTGTATGAAGCAGGACAATTACGCAGTCAATTTGATGAATGTATCAATTTTTTAAGGAAACAAATTGTACTTAAATAAATCAAAAGCTCAGTCTTAAACAAGCTACCGTCATATTGCATTTGATTAAAGATATTTTCTTACAAATAGAAGTGTTTTGTACAAAACAGCTCAGTTCGTCAATTAGTTCCGAGGGTATTATTAAAAACGTTGAATGTACAGCCAACAGAGTGGAAGACCTCAACTTTAGGACAGCTACTTCGCTTCTACCGGTGATGACTGTTAATAAAAACATCACCAAGAGCCTGCCCGATGCTTTAGAGTTATACAATTCTTCGCTCGATGAAGCAGGTAAGTCGATGATGATTTATGTGTGCTAAAAACGCGTGCGATTAAATGTGTGCGACTAACACAAACTGCTAAGTTACGGTTAGCGTTGTCGTATGATACTTTTCGTGCGAATCACGTAAGTTATTAGTGACATGAGAGATTCCCTTCTTACAAAAAAAGCAAGTACTGCAATACACAATAAGCTTATGCAAATGAGACAAGGTGGTACTTCTATTGATAATTATGGAAAGAAAATTGAAGAATTATTCGTCGACTTGACGATATCACAAGCGGACGGTGACGAAAAGGAACACAAGGTACAAAGACCGACAAACGAAAAGATTGCGATTAAAAGTTTTATTAACGGTTTGCTAAATCATCAACTGAGCATTATTTTTTCAACACGTAATTATAATAACTTAAAGGATACTTTAAGAGCGGCAAAGGACGAGGAGGCTTCGTGCTAAGACACTGCGGCATCAGTGTAATTCGGAAATAGAGAACCCTCAGGTAACTTTAGATTTAACAGGGGTAACAATAGAAGTAATTATTTCAGACCATCAGGTAGCTCTAATTACCAATTATCTAGAGGCCGTTCGCAAAGGGGTTCATATCGTGGTAGGCAAAGCCGAACTTTTTCGCACAGTTACAGGTATGCACATTTTTTGAATAGAACAAGAACAATCCGGATAGTGTCGATCGGATCTATCAAAACTCTGAGGAAATCAATAAGGAACCCGAAATAAAGTTTTTTCAATAGAATATATTATTGTAGTTGGCTAGATTATATTATTGTAGTGAGATAACAGATCCGTGGTTTTTTTTAGAAGAATTACGGAACGGTATTTTCATAGCTGGAAGACTCAGTAAACCTATAAATGGCCGAATTAGTATCCACATATGTATTAAACACTCGTGATTCACAAGTGAACCTCAGCTACTTTAGACCGGAACTTCACAGTTTATCAGATTACAATATTTAGAAATTTGAAAAAGACAGTAACTGATGGAGATGGAGTACGTAAAATGTTTTCTCACTTAAATTTAAATCATCTTAATGACGAGGAGTGGATATCAATCCAAAATATTTGTGCTAAGTTTTTAGACGTATTTGCTTACCAAACTATAAATGATGTACAACTAAACTATACAATTAAGGAAAATCAATTTAGGAAACAACATAAACACTTTTCCAAATATATTCCACTGAGGAAAGAGCGTGTTGATTTAGTTAATAAGTTAAATAATTATCAAATAAAACTAGAAGATAGTATAAAAATTTATGAAATTGATACTAAGCATTTGCAGTCTGAAATACAGGCACTTCAGGACTCACTTAATTCTCTCTCCAGTAGGTATGTGAGTTCTCAGAACCAAATTAGGGAACATATTCTTGCAGCAAATGAGTTGGTAATGTGTCAATGTAGTTGTCAGACTAATATCAAACATGATACTGTCCAGCCTGAGGTAATGGAGGACCCATCCCGGGCTGAGAATTCCTCTCAGGACTCTATACTAGACCATGAAACCTCTATTATTACACAAGGTCATCTACAACTGGTACAGCCTGAGATAAATGGCAGTCATGATTGTTCTTTCTCAATAATGTTTTCAGATAGTATAGGAAGAGGTGTAGGAAAATTTGTTAGTAATAACCTGAGTTGTTCCCATCAAAATCTTTGCATGCCAGGGTCTACATACAAACAGATAATGGCTTCAGTGACTAGAAATTGTTATAATATTAATCTGATTTAACTATATTTGTAGGAAATAGTTCAAAAATTAAAACAGAAGACATCACAGACTGTGTAACTGAGTTGTTAAAGTTGAATTGTCGGAAAATAATATTGTGTGCTTTTCCTTATATTGAAAATTTAGGTAATAGAAAGAACAATAATATACACTTATTGAATAACCATTTGCACTTTTTAGTAGGTCACTATAGTGACAAACTTATTTATTTTGATACCAACTCTTTTGTAGATAAACTTAGGTCGACACGGGGTAATGTGTATCTACCTATTGGATGTAGACACAAAATAGCTAGGCTATTAGCTTATAATATTCACACAGACATAAGTAGTATGTCTAAGTTTAGTTGTATTATAAACACTGCGACAATTAGTAATCATACTAATATAGATTTTTCTATTTACAATTATTTTACTGAGGAGGTTCCATGTGTGAGCATAGAAAATTCTCAATTAGGGTGTATTAGTAATAGTAGTAGTAGTATTAGTAGTATTAGTGATAGGAGCTTGTTGTCTGGTGATGGCACAGGAGGCTTGGGGCTCACTCCGGATGCTCATTTAAACTAGTTAGTAAGACAACAGAAGATACCAGTAACATTATACCTTCTCGCTATCAAATAGCTAAATGTAAAAAAGGGGCTCAGCAGAATTCCTTGCAATTATTCCATCAAAACATTCAAGGTTTCTCTTCAAAGCAATTAGAGATTGAATTATTTTTAGAAAAAACAAAGTTTGAGATTGTTTGTTTCACTGAACATTGGTTAAAAGACCATGAAATGCTAATTAATTACGCCAATTACAATGTGGGCAGTTGCTTTAACCGAAAATCTAAGATGCGAGGGGGTTCATTAATCTTAGTTAAAAATTGTATTAAATTTAAGTTGCGAAACGATATTGTTGATCTATCGGTTGAGCATAATATTGAACTGTCTTGTGTTGAGCTGGATAAGCATATAATAGTGTGCGTTTACAGACCCCCAAATTATCAAAACTACTCCATATTTGAGTCAGTAATGGAAGATGCTTTGGCAAAACTTGCAACCGGTAAAAAATCACTGGTTATCTGTGGTGACTTTAATATTAATATTTTAGACAAAAAATCTAATAGCAGTAGATTATTACATCTTTTTAAATCATTTAATTTGTTAAACGAGTTTTCAGAACCAACCCGAATTACTACAAATACTGCTACATGTATTGATAATGTTTTTTGTTGCTGCAACTACTTAGATAAATCCATTGTTAATTACCTCCCTTCTGATCACAGTGGGCAAACCGTTGTTTTCGAGTCCTACACACCATTACAAAAAAATCCAGATAAACTCTAGACAAATAACACCGAGCAATTTAAATAAATTTAATAATAACTTAATTAGTAATTTAGGCATTCCGGGCCATGTTATTGAAAATGTAAATCAATTTTATGAGGAATTCTTTTCAGTGGTTAACGTAGAGTTCAATAATACATTAAAAATGAAAACTAAATCTATTTACCCTAAATTTATGTTCAGTGACTGGGCAACTAAGGGTATTAGGATAAGTAGGGAGCGATTGTTTGAGTTGTATGGCCTTAAGCCTTACATCAACTCGGAAACTTTCAATAAATATGTTGCAACTTATTCAAAAATCTTTAAAAACACTTGCAAGGTAGCTAAAGCCTTATTTATTAGCAACAAGATTAAGTTTAGGTCTTAGTGGGGCGGGTTTCTTTGCCAGGGAACTCGCTCCTAAAAAATGCTAAGCTTCCAACGCGCACGCCTAGGTGTGTGAAGCTAGGCTATCAGGCGCTCACCGACAAGTCCTTCATACACGTCCATGCCATCACTAGACGGCCGCCGCCGTCTAGTGATGGGCCCACACATTTCATTCCTTGTGGGTCGTCCCCTCTGGGCAATGCTGCGGTCCGTAACGAGCTTCACACACTCCATCTGCCTCGGGACCTGTAGTAGCTAAGTATGAAGGGCGAGGGCGAGCTTTCGGCGCCCGATTGTCGTCTGCGGTGTCCTTGCACCAATGAAGGCATGTAACTGAACAAACTGGCTAGGGGAAAAAAAAAGGGGTCTAGGAGATGCTAACTCCTAAATTAAACTGCAGCCGCTGCCTTGTGGATAGATGTTGGATCATCAAAGGCTAGGGCGTTACCCCGAAATTGTAACCAGCTCAGAAGATGCTAACTTCGACACCAAAAACGGCACCTACTGCCTTGTAGAGAGATGTTGGATCATCAAAGGCTAGGCCATCAACCCGAAATTTTGATGTGAAGTGCCTTGGGAAAGTGCTTCACTATATTCCCAAAAAAAGTAATGAAATGAGTGAAAATAATGAGAATGTTCTGCCATGCATTCCGGCTAGCCCCCGGCGCTCACAGGTATCCGGGCCTGTGAGTGAGAAATTGATTACCGAAGACTGTAAGAGGGTGGGTACCCAGGCCCCCTTACCAGTAAATACTACTGGTCTTAAAGAGAGCAAGAGCAATAAGAAGCTGGTCCAGCAAGCCTTTCATCCGGGTCTATTTGAGACTAGACCAAGAAGTTTATCACTTAGCTCAATAAGGGATGCCAACATTGAAACACAAATCCAAAACAAAGAGCACAATGAGATGAGGAATATTACGGACAACATAGACGCCAATCCTCCCAGTTGGCAGAGAGCACCAGCGTCAAGAAATGCCAAAAGAAAGAAAGTTTCTTCACCATCTCCAGAGAGAATAATTACCACCAACACATTCAGTGGACTCCCAGTAGACCAGGAAGAAGACACAACAATAGCGCATACTGACACAGCTAAAAAAGTTGTTAAGCCACCACCCATAATCTTGTATGGCATTGAAGACCTTACCAAGTTAACTGAGCTGCTAGAGAGTGTGGTAAACAAAGCTCACTTCATATACAAAATCATCAACCAGAATCAACTAAGGATTAACTGCGCCAATATAGAGGTCTACAAAACCACAATAGATATTGTTAGAAAAAAAGGGTTAATTGGGCATACATTTAATACGAAGGATAAGCGACCCTTTAGAATAGTGATAAGGAACCTACACCATTCCACACCAAGCAGTGCGATAAAAGAAGCACTAGAAGCGACAGGAAATACTGTGATTGGGGAGATAATAAATGTAAAATATGGCCCAGAAAAGAAACCAACATCTACATTCTTCGCCAACCTTCAACCCAGCCTATCCAACAAGGCTATAAAAAATATTAAATTCATACACCATCAGTCGGTAACCATAGAAGACCCACGAAAACGAACCTCAATAGTGCAATGTCATAGATGCCAACAGTATGGGCACTCTAAAAATTACTGCATGAGGCCCTTCCGATGCGTGAAATTCGGTCAATCACATAAAACGGCAGAATGCCCTAAGAAAGATCGTAACACCCCAGCAAAATGTGCCCTATGTCAAGGCGCGCATCCAGCAAACTTCAAAGGGTGCAAAGTATACAGAGAAATACTAGCAAGGAAGTCAAACACACAACCACATATTAAGGCCAGAGGGAACCCAAAACCAAATGCCAATGAAGAGGCCCTTCCACAAAAGAAAAACTACCCAACCCTTCCAAATAAATGGACCCGACCAACGCCTGCGTTCTACCCAATCGAAGCATGGCCAAAACCCAAAAACACGGACAAGCTATACTCTGAAGTAACTAAAACATCAAAAAATGAGAATGTTCCCACACTAAGCATAGAAGAGATACTTACAAAACAAGCAGAAAAATTTGACTTAATCCTACAACACATGAGTATATTAATGAATCTCATAACGACCCTAGTCACTAAGATGTCACAATGACTTCCCTCAAGATAACAACATGGAACCCAGCGGGGCTATCCCCAAATAAATTAGAGGTTGAAGTACTGTTACACTCCCACAACATAGACATACTACTAGTTCCAGAATCTCATACAACCGTAAATAGTAGTATTAAAATACAGAATTATAATATCTACTGCACTGATCACCCAGATAGCACTGCACACGCCGGAGCAGCTATAATAGTAAGGTCTAATATAAAACACTACGAACAACCACAATTCAAAACTGAGCACATACAAGCAGCAACCGTCGCCATAGAAGATCGAAACGGAACATTTAATGTATCTGCCATCTACTGCCCTCCCAAACATAAGCTAAAAGAGGAGCAATATAATGAGTATTTTAACAGCCTAGGGATCCGCTTCATTGCCGGTGGTGACTGGAACGCCAAAAATGTTCACTGGGCATCCAGACTTACTAATACAAGGGAAAAAGAGCTCAAAAAGAGTATAGACAAAAACCATCTCAGGACAATCTCTACAACGGACCCCACCAACTGGCCCACAGACCCAAATAAACTCCCGGATGTCATAGACTTTTTTATTGTAAAGGGATTGTCCAGGCTCTTTCACCATGTGGAGACAAGCCTGGATGCTAACTCAAACCATGTTCCGGTAATACTGACGATTGGCACCACGGTCTTGAACACTGAAAGAAACCCCAAATTATATAACAAACGCACAGATTGGTATTTATTTCGTGAATGTGTCGAAGACGGAATCAACTTAAACATACCACTGAAGACTGAGTCAGACATCGACTTTGCTGCGAGAAACCTCACCTCTCTAATCCAAGAAAGTTGTCGCTGGTCAACTCCGGAAGCCAAAGAACGATCACACCAAAATAAAGTATACTCGGAAACCATAAGGTCAAAAATTATGGAAAAAAGAAGACTACGGCGTATATGGCACACAAGTAGGCATCCAAATGACAAAACGGCACTAAACAAAGCTATTAAAGAACTGAAAACTCTTATAACGGAAGCAGATGACGTCGCTCTAGATACGTACTTGGAAGGTCTCACAGCTACAAAAGCAACTGATTACTCGCTATGGAGAGCCTGTAGAAACCTGGATCGACCTTTGCACCACAAACCACCACTTCGGAACCCAAATGGAACCTGGTTTAGAACAGATAAAGAAAAAGCTGATGCATTTGCAAACCATCTCAGCGATGTATTTAAGCCTAATAACCCGAGACCAAATGCAGATGAATCTGATATAGACATTGTCCTGAACCAAGATCTCCAACTGGATCTACCCTTGAAGTTAGTAACACCTAAGGAGATACGTAGGAATATAAACTCAATGGACAACAACAAGGCCCCAGGTCATGATCTTATCGACAAAAAAGTCCTACAAGAATTAGCTCGCAAAGGAATTGTGTACCTCACTATGCTCTTTAATGCCATTCAACGTGTAAGCTACTTTCCAGAGATATGGAAAGTATCACAAATAATAATGATCCCTAAACCCGGTAAACCAATACATGATGTCACTTCATACAGACCAATCAGTCTCTTACCGATTATGTCTAAGCTCTTCGAAAAGTCCCTACTGTATAGAATGTTACATGTTCTCAATGAGAAGCCCATTGTCCCGGATCACCAATTCGGATTTCGAAAAGAACATGCTACTATAGAACAAGTCCATAGAGTGTGCAGAACGATTAGGAAATCTTTTGAGCAAAAGGAGTACTGCTCAGCTGCCTTTCTGGACATACAACAAGCCTTTGACAGAGTCTGGCACAAAGGATTGCTTGTCAAGATAAAAACCGTATTACCACATACATTCTATGGTGTATTGAAATCCTACATTACAAATAGAATATTCCAAGTACGAGAAAATCAATCTACCTCGGGATTCCACGAAATATCCGCAGGAGTACCACAGGGATCGGTCCTCGGACCTGTGCTGTACACCCTGTTCACGTACGACCTACCACAGAGCTCTGACATCACAACTGCCACCTTTGCAGATGACACTGCCTTACTTGCTTCGCACAAATGTCCTACGCAAGCATCTCGCATATTGCAAACCAGCTTAAATGAGACTGAAGAATGGTTGGCCAAATGGAGAATTGCCGCCAGCGTGTCCAAGTCGGTGCACATCACATTTACTCTCTGCAAAAAAGACTGACCCGGTCACCCTAAACGGCACTCAACTACTACATCAAGAGTCCGTGAAGTATTTAGGCATGCATCTTGACCGCAGGCTCACGTGGAGGAAACATGTTGAAACAAAAAGAGAAGAAATGAACCTAAAATACAGAGGTCTCTTCTGGCTCTTAGGGAAAAACTCAAAACTGGCAATAGACAGCAAACTCCTTATCTACAAGAGTATACTAAAGCCAATATGGCATCCAACTGTGGGGATCAGCCAGTGCCTCCAACATAATGAAAGTGCAAAGGGCACAAAATTACATACTGAAACAAATATCCAACGCACCATGGTTTATTAAGACAACAGAGATCCATGAAATCCTCAATATTCCTTTGGTCAACGAGGAGATAAGTACACATGGTGACAACTACAAATCCCGACTCCAAAAGCATCCAAATAAGCTCGCGTGGCAGCTTACCATCCCAGAAAGCATCCGTCGGTTAAAAAAGCGACGGGATATCTTTGACCAGAACAGTCAGCGCAAAGAATGACTTCGAAAAGTTAGGGCAGACTCTACTGAGAGTAGCGCCCAACACGCCATCAGAACCATCTCATCTGCTCATAGTCTGAAAGACTGATCGCAAGATAAAAAAAAAAAAAAAAAAAAAGATTAAGTCTGCCGATAACAAAATAAAGACGGTTTGGAAAATTATCAATAGTGAAACAAATGTTGACTCTGTACCCTTACAGAGAATCTAATGATAATTTAAATAGGAAAATTAACCGTTATTCAGGTTCATGGCTTCAAAATTAAAGTATAGAAATAATAGACACTCATTCATGTACTTACTTATATTTTCCAGAACACAAAACAAATACTCTTCACAATCAACACTAGGTAATTTCAAACACAACAGGAGTTATAGTAGTCGATTGCTCGACGTCTGATCCACGACTGAGCTCGCAGGATTGGCACGACAACCAAAGTGGCGTTCCCCCACCATTCAACCCACATTCCAATATAAATGCGGTATGATTGGCTAGTCGTGCCATCCACGAACTCAGTCGGTATTACAGTAGTCAAAATGATACTTTTAATATTAGAATTAGTTATAATTTAACAAACCAATTAGGATAAAATATAATACAAATTACTATTGATAACACAAATAGAAATTAAAAACATAATAATGATATCAGACTAGAGACTTCACATGGTCTTCTAAGTTCTAAAAACGAAGTAGCTCAAGAATTTGTAGATTTTTTTACCAATATCCCGCTTAAAACTACCGAAACCTTAAATTCCTCACCCTTGCTTTCCATTGACTTATTAAAGGCGAACGTTTCAGCCTGTCCGATTGAGTTTCAATTTAAGCATATAAACCCCATAACAGTCATTAAAGCTTTTAAGGAAATCAAAATCAAATTAACCGAAGATCTATGGGGAATCTCTGTTAAAGTTTGTCAAGCCATTATCGACACTATAGCACCGTATTTGGCCTTAATTTTCAATTTGTGTGTGGACCAGGGAGTCTTCCCAGACCTTATGAAATACAGCAAGGTAATACCACTTTTCAAATCTGGGGACAGTAAAGAGACCAATAACTATAGACCCGTTTCCGTGTTGCCGGTTTTCAGCAAGGTGTTTGAAAAGGTAATGCTTAATCAAATGCTCACCCACTTTAGCACCAATAAAATCTTACATGACAAACAGTATGGTTTCACTAAAGGACGTTGTACGACTGACGCCGGTGTCACTTTATTAAAACATATATATACTGCGTGGGAAGAGGCACAAGATGCCATAGGAATCTTCTGTGACCTCTCGAAGGCATTTGATTGCGTAAATCACGAAACCCTGCTCTTGAAACTTGAACATTACGGTTTAGGTAAACTTGCGCTCAGTATAGTAAAATCGTATTTGAATGATAGACAGCAGCAAGTACAAGTAAATGGTGTAAATTCAATGGGTTTAAAAGTAAAAATGGGTGTACCACAAGGTTCAATATTGGGTCCTTTCCTCTTTTTAGTATATATTAATGACCTACCCCATTTGTTTAAAAACCAACCACAAATGGTGTTGTTTGCTGACGACACTTCTTTAATATTTAGAATAAACAGACGTGCCACAAACCTCAACGACGTAAATAACGCTCTAATGCAGCTGCATGCAGCATGTAAATGGGAATAAAACTAAGTGTATAAGATTTACTCTACCAAATGTCAAATGTAGTGATTGTGACATAGTATTAAATCAAGAGAAACTTGAATTTGTCGATGAAACTGTTTTCTTGGGGATCACGCTCGACTCAAGGCTACAATGGGGTTCTCATTTAACATCTCTTGCAGGACGGCTGAGTTCAGCAGCATATGCTGTCAGGAAAATCCGTCAATTTACTGATGTAGATACCGCGAGGCTAGTGTATTTTAGTTATTTTCATAGCATTATGTCATACGGTATTTTACTATGGGGACGGGCTGCAGACATCGAGTCTATATTTATTCTGCAGAAAAGAGCTATCAGATCCATATATAATCTACGTAGGCGCGATTCTCTAAGAGAACTGTTTAAGGAAATTAACATCATGACTGTACCTTGTCAATATATCTATGAAAATATGTACGTTAGGAAAAATCTGCATTTATTTAGTAAAAGAAGTGACCGGCACCACTATAATACTAGAAACAGGGACCAACTGGTTCAGCCAGGTTTCAGGTTAGCTAAAGTAGACTCATCTTTCATGGGGTACTGTTTAAAATGTTACAATAAAATTCCTCCCCCCATTCTACAACTGAATGAAACGAAATTTAAATCTTGCATAAAGCGCACACTATGTAGGCAAGCATATTATAAGTTGGGGGATTACATTGATGATAAAAATGCTTGGCTCAAAGCTGGTCCTGCTCCACAACCATAGGGGCTATCAAATTACCATGTGAAGTTACTGTGGAAGCTGCAGAAGATTGTATAAATATCTTTGCTTTGTATAGATTCAATCTCTTAGTATTATATAATTGCATAACACATGTGTGAAAACTATGTACTGTAAAGCCACCATTTACTGAGTACCTACATCTTACTTACACTGACGCGAATTTACCCTGGCGGTTGATTGAATGTCATGCTCACTTAAATGTCACGCTGATGGCGGCGGGTGTGTCGGGTCATTTAGTTCCCTTCAATATGGTTGAGTTGAATGATGGCTGATACATGCGTCATGTTCGTGAACGGGCGCTGTCAGTTGTGCCTGGTCATCTCTTAGCTGCCATGGTTCATTTTTAATTATTTTAACTTTATTTTCGAATTATTGATTTCGTCTTTTACTCTGGACGCTCTTAACTTGCCCGTATTTCTACATCGTTCTCACATACTAGTACTTCTCAACACGAATGATGTAACCAAGATTCTGTAACATATTTTAATTTAAAAGAGTGTCCATGGAGTTTCTTGCCCATTCTTCTCCATAGAGATCTACGCTTTGGAATGGGCAACTACAGTACTTTCACAAGTTATTATGTCTTGTGACTGGGACTGTAGCTTAGCGTTCTTTTTTTTTTTTTTGTTCTTTGACTTTCAAAAGTGCCTGTAATGGTCTAATTGAAATAAATGCTTTGAGTTTGAGTTTGAATACAATTTAAACCAAACGCAGATCAAGTTTAAGTAAAGCAATTTAAATTACCATTTCCCAACGTAAAGAAGTTAAAAACCAAATTAGGAAAATACTTGCGGACAATATTATAGAACCAGCAAAAAGTGAATAGTCTAACCCCATTTAATTAGTGCCCAAATAATCTGATGATGGCAAAAAGAAATGGAGATTAGTAATTGATTTTCGGAAATTAAATGATCTGATGATCCCTGTTTTCACGAAAAAACCTTCACGTGTGTTTCATTCGTGTCTCCGAACCCACCACCTTACATTTGCTATTATATTCAAGTTTAATATGAATGTATTAGACACGTAAGAGATGAAAGTTGCTGAGAATCGACTTTAATGTCAGGTATATGTCACGCAATAGACTGGAGTGCATTGATGATGGTGCCTTAAAAAAAAAGAAAAATAACAAACCTGTTGATCGAAGAGCGACCAGAATATAGGTACTGGTAGGTACAGGTACAGGATGGAAAACACCACCTTCATGTCAGCGATCAACTTCTCTCCGTACTTGTCGACAGCATAGTCCAGCCAGTGTTCGCGGGGGGTCCCGTCTCTCTCTCGGCTATACTTGATCCGCTTGATAATTGCGTACTAGAATAAAACACAGCGTTTAAAGAACATTCACGCGAATGATATCATGAATTCAGCCCGTGATCCCACATGATCTGCACTTTTGCTGGTCATTATATTAAATTAAGTATCACTGAAGATTTTAACACTCTGTTTAGAGCGGTTTCAGACTAGGGTACCTAACGTGTTTCTCGAAATCGAACCCGCGTTCACGCACTTATACTGGTGTGCGCGTGAGGTGAGAGGGTGTGCCCGCTGGCGTCTCTCGCAGCTCACGGTTATACGCGCCAACTCTCGTACGAGTCCCATGTAAAACAAATGGCGCGAGTAAACGCGCGTATACGCGCTTCCTAAAACGAGCTAATAAGCGCCGCAAATACGTTAATCTGAAACCACCAGGATTAAACGTAGGCATGTATAGCATATATAGCATGTGCATGCGTCCCTGGTCGTGACACGTGAGCACATAATTACATTCGCGTCTATATGGCTAATCTCAGGCGCCATCGTCATGATATCGCCGATATTAATTCAAGGTTTCAAATTTTCTATTGAAACTCCGCGATTCTTGCCCGTAGAGGTGACATGCAGAGGCAACTACAGTTTTGTATTACCCTCTGAATCTTCTGTTTGCAACCCTGGATAATTATCAATTTATTTTACCTACTCAATGCTTTTACCCTTCTCTGTTAAATCCAACAACATTTTTGTTTTATTTGTGTCTTTTAAGATGTAGTACCTAATTAAATATAAAGGTTTAAGTTTCTTCTTTGTCGAGACGATCATTCCCATAATTATTTAAGTTAAATTAGCTTCAACTAGACCTCTGCCACATCACTAGATGATTGAATTGTGATCCATAACTAGATATTAATTACGTTAAATGAAGACGAAACGACAAGATCACGTAGGTAGGTATATAAAACATAACAAGATAAAAGCAGCAATAACAACTTCAAAGAACAATAGTTTATTATAACATGATACGAAGAAAGGAAATATCGAGCACGAAGTTAATTAATGCTATCACGTTTCTTTATTTGCAGTGCCAAAGATAGCAGATAATAAAAATGAAAATTTAATAAAACCCCGACACAAAAAACCATTAAATATATATCTGCCTAGCCTTTTCCCAAACTATCTTGGGGTTGGCTTCCAGTCCAACCGGATGCAGCTGAGTACCAGTATTTTACATGAAGCGACTGCCTATCTGACCTCCACAACCCAGTAACTGGGTAATGCGATACCCCTTGGTAAGACTGGATGTCAGACTTTTAGCTTCTGACTACTCTCAAACGACGACTGTCAAAGATCTACAAATGACAGCCGGGACCAACGGCTTAACGTGCTTTCCGAGGCACGGAGGAAACTCGATATGTAATTATGGACACCCATCCACAGACCAACCTCGGCAAGCACGGCTTAACCTTGAAGATCGACCTGGGCGGCTGTTATTACTTAGCCACGAGCTCCTCAAAACAAAAAACCACTAAATACCAAAAATAAATTAATCTGACCATCATAGCGTCGGGGTCCGCTTTGATTTGTGCTTCTGCTGAGCGGTCTACTTAGCACAAGCATAAATCAAAGCCCGAGCAAATACAAATAATTGAATTCTTATTTTATCGGGTTTAAAAACAAATATATTCTAACGGATGGGCTTACAAAACGACACAGTACAACATCAACACAGAGTAAAAACAATGTCTTTCTATTAATGAACTTTTGTTTTCTCAGAATATCGATGTCGCTGGTTACAGATGTACTCCCTAAGGGTACTTTCAGACTTATCACAATCTATCAACAGCGGCAGATTTGGCGGGCCACAACATTGAATGAAAACGTGTAGTTACACAACCAACCATTAAATTTTGTAGATCTGTTTATCGCCTTTAGGAAACGCGTGGCCATTGCCAATGATCGCGCATACACTCTGGGCATCAGGCTACGACAACCAGATCGAGCCGAGAACTAAAATTCCAGAAAATTCCGGAGGTATGGCAACCCTACGCATAGCAACCGTAACAATTTTATGACAAGCGACAATGCAACTCTAGGCAAATGCAGAGAAATCATTCTCATACGACCACTGTCTGATAACAATTTTGACGCTCTAGTATTATGGAAGTAGGGTGAACCGTCTGGATAGACCTACTAGGAAATCCAAAGATATTTAATAGTAAACATGGTGAAAAGGACGTTGTTTTGTTTACATTCTCAGAAACCTGATACAAAAAAGTTGTTATTGCAATGGGTGTGCGAGGATTAATTAACAAGAGAACAATGATTCCCCATTGAAAAGATCAACATTTCATTGGAAATCAAATAGGTCTTGGACCGAAAGCTGGATTGAATGCAAAAGGCATGGACAATACAGCCCAGGGCCGTATGGTTGATGCCTTTTCTTTTTTATTTCTAAAATTTTCTTCTCTATTCAAAAGGTGATTAAAACAGATCGTGAGAATAAAGTGTATTCTGATTCCGGCTGAGACTTGGGACAACATTCGATTATTTGTTAAACTACGTAATTGGGAATTGGCTGTGCCAACTTTTTTAAAATCAGAAAGTAACTGACTGAAAATTGGAGCGAGGCTAATTTTCCGTTTTGGTCTTATATGGAAGGCGAGGTGTGACGTGACGCCACGCACAAAACAAACTTTTAATGAATGTGCTAAACGTATTCGCGGTAGGATCAGGTAAACAAACCATGGCATGATCGCGTGACTAAATTAACGTACACACGGCGACTACTCAGGCTGTACAAAACCAGTTTATGCGGATCTCTCATTCTATTGGAAATCTTCTCACAGCGAGGCCATGAGTTATGGTGGAAATATAGCTTGATGTGTCGCCGTATGTACTCGTCTGTTTGATCGGCTCTCGCTCCCTGACCGGGAGCATCCGCCTGTAATGTATTTGTAATGAACTACGGTTCAAATGCCTGCATTTTATTAGTGAGTGAGGATCACCGACAATTACAGTGCGTAAACTGTAACGATACAAATTGTGGGTACAATTCCTATAAAAAGTGGGCCTTGACGAGTCGAAGTGAGAGAGAGCATGTGAAATATTTATGTTTTTATAGAATTAATTTTCTTTATATATAAAATTCAAAGTCCTGACAGACTAACTTAGATCAAAGGACAGCCTAAACCGCTAGTCTTAAAGGCATGGAATTTGGAGGGTGTGTTCTTTGTCAGGAGTAGGTATCCACTAAGGAAGGGTTTATCGAAATTCCAACCCTAAATTGGTAAAATAAGGGATGAACGATTGATAGGAAACCGGTATTTTTTTAAGTTAGAAACCTAAATTTTCATATACAAACTTCTGATTAGAAATAAATAAATACGTATATCAGCGTTTTTAAAAAGTTACCCATTAAAAGGGTGTGATAGGATTTGAAAGTTTATTTTGGGACTCCGTCATTTTCGACGTAAGAAGAATGAATATCGTCTTTCGAAATTCAACCCCAAACGCGAAAAAAGGAGTGGAAACATTTGTATAACAGAAATGGTCTTATGTGCTTGAAATTTACAATTTGTGATTCTTGATTGTATTGATGAACACGTATTACAACGTTATTGGATATTCCACCCCTCAGACGATTTTTTATTTTTGTTTTGATGTGTTAGTACCGTACGTTTGTATGGACAAATACTTCATGTACATTCTTCTAGGGGATCTGGTATATTTGCGCTTAAGACATTTGAGCGAAGGACACTTGCTTACTCTTGCTTACTTGCTTGCACTTCCAGTTGCGCGACAGACAATCGCGCAACTGGACACTGGTGCGGCTTCATGAGTGTCGTTTTCGTGGTTTTTGGGGTCGCTAATAACAAAATGAGGTCAAAATGAAAACCCAAGATGGCGCCGAGGAAAACTTTTGGTTTTTCCGACATGGGTGTTGTTGTCTTGGTTTTCGGGGTCGCTGATTACAAAAATGTGGTCAAAATGAAAATCCAAGATGGGCGTTCAAAATTGAAATCGAAACTTTTAATTAAATCTATCCGGTGGACCCACCGACCAGTATGAAGGTACCTGTCCAAGTGCACAAAATAATCTGGAGCAAGTAGAGAGAATAATATGTTACTCATATATGTTAATCACGCAACGCAATATGTTTTAAATAATTAGAACTTTCTCTTTATGTTGTAACTGTTGTAAGGATGGTCTGTCCAAGCACGACAGAAAATTATTTCGCTTTCTGCATACAAATATACTTTTGTTTAAGTGCTTACACTTTATTTTAAATAATACAACATGTACAGTAAGTCAAGTGCAATTACGCAATAAGGTGGAACGAAGTTTATAGTGGTCGGATTCTCATCGGACTTTTTTTATCAAGTTGCTAGAGATGTGGAGAAAAAAATAAGAATAAAAATACCGTTGCTCGCGATTTTTTTTAATTTGAATTTCCTTATATTTTTTTGTTCGTTTATGAATAACTTGAAATTCACCGAATTTATGTTGTGGCGGAATAATGCGACATCCATTAAACTCCAATTAGGTCAGTTTCTTTGTGGTTTCTTGATCATTGTGGTCAACGAAATGAATATCTAGTTTTCTTTCTATTTCCTTCTATTATTTCTAATTTAACGGATCTTTGACTGCACGTAAAATGTAAAAAAAAACTGTAATTAGGTACGAGTGAAGTGACTAAAAATTAATTCGGAAGCATTAAGAAATCGTCATTGTAAAATTTTAAGCAGGTTATTTTTTTCACAAGCTTGGGTCTCTGCACCCTGTTTAATATCGATACCATTCCCCATTCTAAGTGACAGATCCTGTCATGTTTTACTTTGTCAGTAGTAACTAATATTTAACAAGTACCCATCAATATTTTTCTAGTTATTATACCTCATTAGATAGCTACTAAAATGAGTATTTGGACCGTAACTTGAACATTAAGTTTCACATGAACGATGCGAAAAAATAAATCCTTTATTTTCTTGAACATTTTCTTGCCCAAATATCTATGAAAAACTACCAGTTATCAGTTTCAAAAGAAATCTTTGTCTTAATATTCGTTAATTTAGTAATAATTAAAGAAAAGGGAAAAGGAAATGGATACACACAAGTCACACTATTACGTCACCATATAAATTCGTTGAATTTATATTTGTTCACAAACGAATAAAAAAACCACGAAACAAAATTTTTAAAAAAAATCGTCTTTGTCGAAATATTTTTTTCCTACTTTCTTCTGTACACCTCTAGGAACTCAACAAAAAAGTCATAAAAATCCGTCCACTATAAACTTCGGTCCACCTTATGAGTATTTTTTGTCTACTTGCACTCAGTTACTAAGTGTGCAGTGTCCCAAGCTTTCTTATGACAAAGCCTGGCTTTGCCGCCTTTATATGTGCCTTTCAGCACATAAAGAAATGTTTTGTTCATAATAATAATGCTAATTATTGCTCGCTTTATTGCAACCCCTCCAGTTTCGTTACTTTTTGCCATTCATTCTCAGTTTTTTCCAAGAACACCCAAAGCATTCTTGCCCTTTGATGCTTCCAATATCTTAATGAATCCTTGTCTGCTAACTAAGAATGCATCATAATTTTTATTTAATTGGCATTCATTAAAAGCACAAAGCATCTTTCCCGGCATTTTTAATAGGTTTGCAAATAATTACATAATTGTAAATTGTTTGCCTAGGGAGCAAACAGATATTTTAAAGGGGACAGTATTTTGAATCAATATGGAGGATAGGTGTATGAAAATCATCTACGTTAGCTGAAAATAAGAAAATTCTATTGAAAACAAAGCCAAAAGTTGCCGCCGAATTCTAGAAAACATCAAATTAAAAGAGCCAACGCCGCGCCATCTACATCTAAACCATCGAAACCACCTTTCACCATCGTAAACCATCACCCATGCCAGAAAATAATCAAGTGTCTCAAAAACAACATCCTGAGACTCCGTTTTCTGAGACTATTTCTAATTCTCAAGCTGTAAGATTTATATCCACTGAAACGGATGATAGAAATAAAATTGTTACTATGCACTTTCATAATTGTTCAAATATAAACAGTAGTCTCCAATAGTTTATCTGTTTGTTACTTCTTATTTTTCCTAATCATTATATTCTTCTTCATAGTTGCTTTACTTATTTTCCTTTAGAAGGTGGGAGGATAAAAGTAGGGCAAACAATCTATTATTTATATCACCTGCTCGCAAATGACAAATTATATGTCCTGCAAGCTTATAGTAAAGCAAGTCATTATTGCCCTAGGCTCTATAGCTGACCAGTAATATTGTACTGAAATTCATTACTGCCTGCTGGTCAAAAATGTGATTTGAATTTGGAATCTCAATAAAAACTTTACCGATGAGTTTTCTCTTCGTAGGTTTTAGTTGACTTTGACGACCAAAACAATTAAATGACGCAACTTAACAGTAATATTATGTGAAATAATAGGAAACAATAAAGCAAATTAAACAAAAAAAAAATACTAAAAAAGTAAAACAAAAATAATCACAACAATAATAACAATTGTTTTCTGCAAATGGGCAAATCCAAAATTATTGATTAATTGACTCACCACCAAAAAATTGCTCGTAAATGTCAAATTACATATATGCCCCATGCAAACCTAAAATGAAGCAAGCCATAATTGCCTTACGGGCAGTAGTATGTAATAGCCTTGACGTAAGACACTGTTTTATCCCTATGGTGCATAATTTGCTACAGAACATGAACACGAAACGCCTTTGAAATAATTTTCCGCGACAACTTTGCCACATAACACCAACGAGTAAGTTTTCAGTTTCAATGCAAATCTAAATATTTTAAAACTGTTTGTTGGCCGGTTATGTTACCTTACCACTAGAACAATATTTAGACACTAACATAAACCTCACCTCTACGGATAAAGTTCGTATAAATTTGTTATAAATTATGGACAGGGTATGTATTAAAAAAACTAAAACTAAACTTTCATACCTAACTTAAACTTGATGACAAACCGTCTTATATATAAGACGGTTATATATATACCTATAAACAGTCCCAACAAAACACTCAAATAGTTACCACTAATATTCTCTCAGTTTAGTTGAATGGCCTGAAATATTACCGAAGAACATCAATCATGGCAGATATTCTCTTTTTTATAGTCTATTGCAAAAAAAGGAAAAGGTGAAAAGGATGTGCACGGCAATGCGATGATTGATACGTCTTACTCAGAGGCTATTGGCGTGATGAATGAGCCCAAATATGGCCTCTTTTGAATCAATTCATCAATTACCCGAGAAAGAGAAACATAGTGCAAGCGACTGCCTGCGTTGTAATGGAACCTACTAAACGCATTATCGTGATATATGTTAGACCATTTAGAGATCTGCTTGCGCTGGCACTGTAATGAAAAAAGCATGTGCCAATAAATTTTATGAAAAGATATGGGGAGTTGTATATGTTATTTGGGGTCATAATTGGATGAAAGTGCATAGGCAATGTCGGTAATATTAAAAGATACCGAGTACTAACGACCGTATAAGTCACAGAAGAAGCCAATTGGCTGAGTTTTTACCCGGAAATCCAGCATGAAACGTTACCTCATGCTAATTTCGATCTCATATTGACTTACCTACATACTATGTACACAACTTGATTGTTTCGCCGTGACAGTAGAGGAGCTCCTGGCTAAATAATAACAGCCGCACGGGTCGATCTTTAACGTTAAACCGTGCTTGCCTAGTTTGGTCCATACTAGTACTCAGCTGCATCCGGTTAGACTAGAAGCCGACCCCAAGATATTTTGGGAAAAGGCTAGGCAGATGATGAGCATTCCAAAATAAATAAGGAAGTCAAATAAAGATAAGGATTGATTACGATTAGTCTTGCATACCATTTGAGATTGCTTCTTACGAGATGACTTCTAAAAGCGAAGTAAAAATGAAGAAGACATGCTGCGCCGACCCCAAATTAATTGGGATTAGGGGTGCAGACTCAAACAATGACGTTCATTAAGGTTGGTACTTACCGGGTAAATAATGCAAATTAAAATTAATGGACAAAATCTCAAAGCCCTTGTCAAAAAGTACAGCCAAACTTTTACAATCTGTATTATTTTCCCGGTATCCTGGACTCAATGTGAGGCTTTCACGACGCGTTAGTGGCACCATCCATCAATTACCTGATCTGTCTGAGGGGAACTTACCCAAGCACAAGATATAAATTTCAGCGTCACATTGTCACGGGGCTGCTTTATCCTGTACGACGGCTTGCCTGCCACGAATATCACTGAAATTAATAATCTAGTGTCATAATCTTTAGCTCTGTTTTCCATTTTGCCTAGACAGGCACCGCCCAGACACATGTATGTAATTAATTTACATTTCCTTATCCCGTTGTCTTTGAGGAAACTACCTTCATATTGCTATTTGACAAACACCATTAGTTTCTATTCACCACTTCAAAAAAATGGTTGTAAAAGATTTAGAAGTAATTAATTAGATATCCCACCCCCAACCTCACATGTTCTCTGGGCCGCCGTGGTGCATTTCGGCCGCTAATTCTCTGAGTATGCAATAAAATGTTGTCTTCCTCCTTCTTAAACCTCCCCGTTTTACTGTCGCAAGCCCTATGAAGTATACACATAGCAACTTTTAGCAAAAGATGTTTTTCCTAGTGCATGCATATTAGTGGTCATGACTATCCGTGCTACTGTATTAATTGAGCTTCTCTTCTCTTCTCTATTGTTAGCTTATTTAAAGTCCAATTTAACTTAACAGACAAGCTCTCACCGATAGAGATGAGCACGAGCAGCGCCGGGAAGCCGAACCCCAGCGCGTAGCAGGCGTCGTCACCGAAACACATGACACTCCTGCGCAGCGCCGGCGTCACCACCATGCCCATAAATCCGCCCAGGTTCACCGTACAATAGAACGTCGAGAAGAACTTCTGGAGTAACTGATTCTCTTCAGGGAGACGGAACTGGAACAAAACCAATTTTAAATCAGACGTTAGAAGGTAAGCGGCTACCGAAGATAAGGCTTTAGAGTTATTACACTCCTCCGTTGCATGCGATAAAACCAGGAAATATTCTTAATATCGACGGAATCGTTCCATGAGCTAGAACATAAGAAAATGTGGATTTTACAGGATTTGTACACTCAGTCAAAGTTACATTTATCAATGAAAAGGAGTTTTATGACTGAGCTAAAATAGTCGCCGCCAATGTAGTAATCTTTATCAATGTAATTTATCCTACACATTTATACTATTTACAAACTACAAATACATCTAAAATAATAACAAAATATGTACAAATGTCAAAATTACAGGACCAGGAATTCTTCCACATCGCTGTCAACAGGAAATGTGCCCAGAACGCTGGCCGCATTGCCACGTTGGATGGCAATGCTGATTCTTTGAGCCATAAAAGGCCAGCCTTCTGGTCACGTGAAGAGTCGACCAACCGTTTAGCGATATCTCGATAAACAAGGTGAGAACTCGGGCCCCAACTTCCATGGCGTTATAGTCATACCATCTGGTCTCTTCCCATCGACGCGTGCCAAGCCATTGGGTTCTAAGACAGCTGGCACACCGGCGGTGGCAAGAGCACGACGGATGAGATCATTAATGCTAGCGTGCCGCGCTATCCGACCTGCACTCTTACTGCAGGAAAGGCCATGGTGTCCGAGGCCGTCGACTGACCCGCAAGGAGCGCCCAATTGCAGACATGTAGCGAGCCGGAATGTTGTGTCACCTAGCATAGTGCCTATGTTAGGTGGCGGTAGTGCCTGAAGCCAGAGACCCAACTCCCACTCACCCACAGCCAGCAGGCGGGCACGCTCAGCAGTAAGAATGTAGTAGATATATTTAGACTTTCCAAATTATAAAAACAAAATTCCGAAATGGCTTGCTAGAAGAGTTAAACGTTGCTTCTGCTATAACCATTCTATCAAGTTATTTCGTAGCAACCTATTACTTAAGAGTCCACTCGTAGCGCTGCTACGAAAAGCAAGTAGAAGTCTACGCCGTTGACATGAGTACTACGATACGACTTTACGAGATCATAAGCGATAGCGATGGTCAATTTGATTATATCCGGCTTTTTCATCTATCATTGTAAATGCAGGTATTGGTCTAGCATAATTAAAAACGAACGTGCTCTAAGCGCAGGGCAAAACGTTCGACCAATTTAAACGCACCTGGTCTCCTCCAAACGCTGCGACACAGGGCTTGATTCCACCAGTACCAGTAGCTATTAGCAGCAGCCCAATCATTGAAGTAGTTCTGTAAATTGAAAATGACATCAACATTACAAATCTTTTGTCCGAACCACAGAATACTTTAAAATCTAACTACTGCTTTAATCTAATGGTTTGTGCCCGTGCGACTTCGTTAGACGTGTTCATTTTTTAATGCAATCACCTAGGTTGAAAAGTAGCCTAGTAGTTTTTTCCACGTCCAGCGCTAAAGTACGGAGATGCATAAGTTACATTTTTATTTATCGTTTTTTTATTTACTTATGTTACTAGCTCATGTTTGCGGTTCGCCGGTGTGTATTGAAATGCAACTTAAAATGTTATAAGCATTAGGTACGTAATAGTCAGCCTTAGTGTAAAATATGTATGTTTACTTGTAGGTAAATGTATTATGGTAATGTATATCCCTTGTTATTGATGGAAAAGTACCTACAAGTAATTAAATGAAAATGTAAAATTTTATACGGGAGTTACATCTGCCAAGAAACTGTTTCACAGTTTGGCATAAGTAATATATTTGTAACACTTAGGATGTAACCAATAATAAGCGCTGGTTTCATTTCATTTCATCTATGACTTTTTATAAAGATCAATAGATCTTTTTATAATGGTGAAAAATAACACAGTGATTACGACAAAAGAATTTCGGAACTAGGTATAAATTAGTATGGATGAGGTAAACCCAAAATTGATGTTCCAACATCGGTATCGAATCTAATCACAAGCTAACCCACCCTCAGGCTATCATGCTCGCCACCAGAATGAAAATACAAAAATTAGCAGACACGCTAAGCCATACTTCCACTTTTTTGCAACTTTTACTTCACCGTCAACTTTTCCGTTAAGTCGAAGTATGATAAAAATAAAACAAGGGTCAGAAGTTTGAAAGTGTCCCTTTACATACTTAGTATAAAACAAAGTCGCCGTTTGTACGTTTAGATGGATTTTGGTGCGGTTTTTATCAATAGACGGATTGATTCAAGAGGAAAAGAGATACCGTGGCTCTGGAACACAAACGGCTAAGAAGGAACATGGATGGGTTTTAGTCAGTACAAGTCTGAAACTCCCTTCCGCTCCGACCGAGCGAGTGGGGGCGATTCCCAACACCATACTAAAAATGTGTGCTGTGTATAGTTTATCTTTCAAAAATACATCTAAATTCCCACGCGAATGAACAAAGTCGCAGCCAGCAGCTAGTCCTACTAATATTATACAAGTATTTATGCGAAAGTTTGTGAAGATAGATGGATGGATGTTCGTTACTCTTTCAAGCAAAAACTACTGAAAGGATTTGAGTGAAATTTGTCACACAGACAGTTTACAACCTGGATTACAAAAATATCCTATGTGTTATAGGATATTTTAGATCCCGGTAGTACGATCCCGTGGAGTAATAACCGAACAAATCGCGGGCGAAGCCGCGGGTTTGGACTAGAATTATATAATCTCAGGACTAGTTCATACCGCCACCGTGCACCGCCGCGCGCCGGTAGCGACGGGGAGTGAGGTTTCATCAAACTTATCTCAAGAAGCTACTCTTCGAACTACTTTCAGATAAACTTTGCACCGATTGTTTGTGTTATGTAGGCGGCTACATAAAGAAAGCAATGCGCTAGTTATCAGCATAGATCGGAGTAGGTAGATTGAATTGGGGTCATTGATCCGAAACGTATATATTAATATGGCCATTCCTCCGGAATTGGTTGAACAATCAAATATTGTAATTTAAGTACAACAATTTATAAAAAGTTATGGCCTTAAAAGGCTAAAAAAAATAATAATAATATTAATGCTTCGATCGGAATTCGATTTTTTTTATTATTCAACAGATAAATAATAAATTAATTTAGTTTTGATACCTCTAATTTAAATTTTGAATTGAGTAGTAATAATATCACTACCAACATTAACAGTATTTAATTGAATCCGGAAACACCGGAATTACTTTCCGGAAAAATGGCTTATCCATGTTATTCTTTATGTGTGCATTTATGATACAAGTACCAAAAATCAATTTACCTACTCCGATCACTGCTTATCAGTGGAACACGTACGAACTCTCAAGTATTCGCGTCACGTTATATTAGCCCCTGTTATTATTATTAGCTACGCAAAGATATGTGGTCATTGGCACATTTTAGGTGCTAATGTTTTTGGCATTATAAGTAGGTTCCCACGGCGACCAATCAAGCTATACAAAACCAGTTAATGCGGATCTCTCATTGTACGGGAAATCTAAACAAAGCGAGGCTATGTTATACTGGAAATGTACAGCTTGATGTGTCGCCGTGTGTACTACAGTGTGCAGTAATGGTTTTGCCACTTTTCACGCTTATGCCCGAAGTAATAAGGTAGAAAAGTATTCGACCGTCATTAAATTCGATAATAAGTAAGTGTTATAACGCGACTGTGGCCGAGCCCAAGAAGAGGGTAGTGATTAGAAGGTTTTATTTGTTTCAGTAAGTAACATTTACCTAGAAAACCACCGAGCACATAACAGTAGTGTAAAGTGTTGGGCAAGAGGTGTTCTAATAGTACACCTACATTTATGTTTAAGTTCCATGTAAAATGGGGCGAGTCTATTGCTATCAAACGGGTACAATTCCAAACTCCGAGGCTGCTACTTAGCAATTCCTGAAGAATAAAACTTTGCCCGGCCCAGGTATCGAACCGAGAACCTCATACTTAGCAGTCGAGATTTCGACAACTTGACGAATGTGGCAGTCTACTTACCAGCATGTTACTGGCGTCATTGGCAGGAGTATGATGCTGTGTATGATCTTTTCACTCAGACTTCTGTATTTAATATTCGATTCAACTGACTGACGATAGCCTCTTTTAGTGCTGCTTTGAGCAACAGTGATAAGGTAGTATCGGAATGCTGTCATCAGATCATTAGCCGTAGGTAATGACATCAGCAACAACTGAATTCACGTCTTGCAAGACGACGCGACATGATGCTCGTGTGGAAACCTATGTACTTGAATTCCTCTTTAGTTTTTAGTACTTACCTAATAATGGATTGTATTTTCACAAACAAATACCTACATACTAACAAATCTCGTAATTATAGATACTTACGTGGGCGGCAACATGAGTGGAGGTATCGCAGCACAACAAGTCAGAACCGTCCCAATTAGATATATTATTGAAAAATATAGTATTACTCTGAAAAAATATCATTTTTTTATAGCGTTTGAATAAAACATGGTTCTGAACGTAAGGTCCTGCGGTGCATACTGAAGGGAAGCGAAAAAAATTGTCCACGAAAGGTTTAAAATGTCAAAGTTTTATTCTTTACTTTTACTTGTACACAAGTTGCATGCAGGTCAACGCACATGAATCCAAACCGACTTTTAATTTCCATTCATAATTGTTATGTTTTCTGTTGTGTTAAAGTATTTTTTGGATGAATAAATAAAACCCGCCTGTGATGCCTGTCAGAGGCGGGGTAGGAAATTTTCGAGCTCGCTATATACGCTTGCTCTTGCAAGATTTTTCTAAAGCCTTTCTATAATTCGACTTATTCGATTCATTCCTATTTATATAAGAATAGACAAAGGACCTCCCCCCCCTGGCATGGTTTTTTTATGACGTCTTTATTTAGACTAGACTACCCAGTAAGCAGGTAGATAAACGTTCACGAAAAGGCCGCTCCGCGTAGCTCGAATTTTGCCGAGCCAGTCCGAACATGATTCAGCAATAGTCGATGCCCAACGGATTTTGCTGAAGTCAGCTCATTAATTGCTGACACTCCCATGGACCTAACGGGTGAAAGTAAAAGACGCACGGACGTGCAACTTACCGTCATCATCATCATTTCAACCGAAAGACGTCCACTATTGGACATAGGCCTCCCGAAAGTGTCGCCAAATTGGCATAATTGGTTTTGCCGTAATCGCCACGCTTGGCAGGCGGGATGGCGATCGCAGTATGATTGTTACAAAAGCAAAGAGAAAGCTGCTGCCCATTCTCTGTCAAGTCTCTTAGTCGCCTCCTACGACACCCACGGGAAGATATGGGATGGTGCTATTCTTTACGTCCGACACCATACAGAGAACTTACCGTACCTACAACCTAATTTTCGTACAGATGGCAATTACCCAAAAAGTTATGGACAGTATCCTAAGAAAGTATTGCAGTAGGATCTATAACGATAATGATATCTGCCCTTACTTCCTCGCCTCAAAGCCCCATAAACCCAGAACTTATAAAAAAAAAATATAGTAAACATAATTAACGTACGTTGCCAGTGACTGCAGGCCTATGTAGGATATCTTTTTCATCCCTAGGTATCTATAAAAGCTTTAAAGACGTATGGAAGAAAAGGACGTGGTGTACTGCCCCCTCCAGATAATCAGGGTAGGAGTATGATGATGAGAATTGAAAAAATATAAGTACTTGTATCTTCCAATAAAATTGTCGGCCAGTATGGCACCCATCAGCGGCATAGTGTAGCACATCATGATGAATATGTGATACACCACAGTGGCAGCGTTCTCATGGAGGCACAACACGTTTCTTAAATATAGCGACAGTATAGCTGCAAAGAAAGTCGAATTAAATGGACAGATTAAAAGCGGTTTGTCGCAAAGCCCACCTGCTGAGCGTGGAAACCTAGGTGCGATCGAGTCGGTCGGATCGGTCGAGTAATCGTAGGTACCTATAGGGTAGGTCCGTCAGCAGGGAATTCTCAGCAAATGCCTCGGTGGTTAATAAAGGCCACTAGTCAAGCAATGATCATCTGCCTGTAACTGTAGTCTACTGCTTGATATAGGTATCTCCAGCGGGACGCCATTCAGCTCTAAACTCGGCTACTCTCATCCAGTTTCAAGATCGAAAAGTAGGCACACTTACTAGCTTGATTGATCCACGGCCACTAGTTTAAACGGGATGGGTTTAACGAAGAGTCCTACCCATCAAGAGAAATTAAAACATGAATTCCACATGTGAGATTTCTGTTTCTTTTTTCTGTAAAATCCCTGTGTAGCGATGCCCTTACTCACAAACGTCTCAGCTCGTTACCTACGTAATCGTTTAAAATGAGGATTGCCGTGGAAAGTTTAAATTCGCGGAATATTGCAATCCTTCGTCGACACGCTCAACTGCCCAGTCAGCCTACTCTAAGACTCTTTTGAACCCACTCATGGCAACCGGCGAAGCGTTGATATACCTAAGTTAATAAGCTTGCATCAGTACCTACTTCTCAGTCCACAGAAGGAAAACCTTTCACAAAATTCTGTCGCTATGATACAAAATATCGATGTAGGGTGACTATTAATCATTCTTAGAGACTTAACAATAAAGTACTTTAAAAAAATACTTAAATTATGAAAATTATAGATCCTTGCTAAAAATCCTTAAAATAGACAATTTGACTGATAACGTCAACGAAGCTAATCACTATCATATGCTATGTACACACGCAGCCACTTTGGTGGCGACAGCGGCGACATGCTAAAAGTCAAAAACTCACATCCACACGTGCCCCACAGTCCAAACTCAGATTTATACGTCGCAAGCGTTGTAAAAATCTGTTTAGACTACAGTAGGACTCAAGTGTGGATTGGGGTGGACAGGAAACTTTAAAATCGCAAGCAAGTCGCATCGTGTGTACCAAGCATTACTTTCAACCTTTCAAGTTGACAGTACTTACTTTTTTAAAGACATTTTGCGCTTAGGTATTCTTCTGGGCTTTACGTAAAAAAAAAATCAAAGGCACTGATTTAAAGCGGCAGCTGTAGATACTAGTTTTGGTAAGTTAAAAATTACAAATGCTTTTAAAACAAGTTCTGCAGTTCAAACTTAGCAGTGAAGTAGGCAAACAAAAATAAGTCGTAAGAAATAATTAAATAGATCATTTAATAAATACTGAGCAGTGAAATAACTAAATGGGCCGTTACGAGTGGGGGGATCGGAATCGGAATTAGTCGGTAAGAAATCTCATTCTATGCGTCATGCACGCAGGGCGAGTGACGTCATGACTAAGAAATGCTGCTGTATCTTCCGACATCGATGTCGTCGTCGCTCCGCCGGCCTTCGGCCTACGCTCCTCATATCTCCGAGTCGAGGTAAAAGAAGGGGTTGTAAATAAAAAAAAAAACATGTAAATCTATAAATTGACAGATTTTCATGTACTAAAAGTAAAATTCACCTAAGAAACATTAGGTATATAAAATAGCAAAGAAATTCATGTTTTTTTTTATATTTTAACTGTATTTTTATTGATTTTTTATGTATGAATATCGGAAAATGTAAAAAGTAAGTTAGAAAAATGAATAAACGATCAGAATTCTTATTAATATTCTTCTAACGAAAATCTACCTCTCTTTTCAATCGGTTCGGGTTCGGGTGTCTCTGCTCCCTGAGAACTGTCGAACTATTTATGTAACTGCCCATTCCATCATTTTTACTGGTCATTTATTTATTTGTCTGCTTACGTATTTTTAGTACTAACATTGTAAGACGAAATAGCTGGCCAATTGTTTTATTATTATAAAAAAATAAAGAGCCCATTATTTTTTTCAACTGATCATAACCTCTCGAATGTTTAAAAACAGTTCAAAAAATTCGTTCCCAAATTCAAAGACATGTAAACTATAAAGTCCCCCAACCCGCACTATCTTAAGGCAAAGGAGCTTAATAATTCCTGTGTCCAAACAGTAAGAACGTTAGAGGCTTTTATTGACTATTTTTAGTCTGACATTCCACCTCTTTACTGACCTCGGCAGTAACCCTTTTTTCCGTGTGCAAATGCCTCATGCATGTTTGGTTAGATGTCTTTCCTTCACGTGGTAACTGGCCCGGTCCTAAAAATGGGCTAAATAATTCTAATAATCAGGGCCTGAGAGACCGAATGGCCAAAAATGCATACCTAGGTAGTGTCTGGTCATGACCAGACACTTTGCAAACGTTGCGGACTCAGGTCGATATCGACGTAAAAATGATGTTTACCTATTTAACAAAAAAGTTTTTGCAAACTGTTTTACACGTATTTTTTTCGCTGACTAGTCTGAGAAGAAACAGCCGAAATAGAAGGAGATCCAGAGAGTAGTATACTTATACCAGGGCCATCCCGTAACCGCTAGACCTACGTCAAAAACGCTGAAACTTTTAATGTGGAAGTACCGTAATAGAGGAAGAACAATAAATGGGATTTTATTAGAAGTTTAAAAGTTTCAGTTTTTATAAAATGACGTAGGTCTGGCGTACATGGGATCTTGGTCCAAAACAGGTCATAAATAAATAATATAAATTGCTAAGATAAAAGGCTCTGTATGGTGTCGGACGTAAAGAATAACACCATCCCATATCTTCCCGTGGGTGTCGTAAGAGGCGAGAATGGGCAGCAGCGTTCTCTGTGCTTTTGTAACAACCGTACTGCGATCGCCAACCCGCCTGCCAAGCGTGGCGATTATGGCAAAACCGCCCAAAATGTCAATGTGGCGAAACTTGGGGGAGGCCTATGTCCAGCAGTGGACGTCTTTTGGGCTGAAATGATGAAGATAAAAGGGCGATATGGAAGTTTTAAAGGAATCGAGTGCTGTAGCGACACCTATCCGACGACCTAAGGATTACTCAGAAGGCTATTCATGATGGAAAATTCGAATCTAGCTGACCTCTGAAGGTCCGTTCATACCTAAATAGTGCAAAGGTGTATTCCTAGATGTCACTCACAGCAAGTTTCTTCGGCGTCACAATTTTGTCAGGTTTGATTTTGATGAGATGAATATTATTCTGCTTTCATTTAACTTTATAAGGGTGTACAAAAAATATGTACCTTGAAGGTAGGTCTATTACCTTTAACGAAGCCGAAAGGCATTTTTTTTGTTCTGGAATAAATACTACTATTTA
The DNA here is from genome assembly GCA_949152445.1 of Cerastis rubricosa. Taxonomy (NCBI): domain Eukaryota; kingdom Metazoa; phylum Arthropoda; class Insecta; order Lepidoptera; family Noctuidae; genus Cerastis; species Cerastis rubricosa. Next base: position 15,845,297 of record OX424523.1, on the reverse strand, counting down.
TATGCTAACAAATAATTTTATTTCAATGTCTGCTACCGATATGCATCTCTGAGCAGGTACTTCGGCGTTTTCTGGGATCCCGTCACCGACGCAGCACCACCCAAACAACCACAGCGATCAACTAAGCGACAAGTGGCATTTTTAAGTAGTTTTTACCGTACCAAGAAAAAGAGGTACTGAGTGAGCAATACAGATCTCTTAATGGGGGAAACTTGAGTTGCTTACCTTTGTTGGCAGAAACAATCGAATTTTGGGCTAAACAACAAGTTTAGTGTACAGACGCCAGCAGGTCAAGCTACCCGAAACTGTCAAATTTTCCCAATCAACTTTGAACCGTATTCATTAATTATAAGGATGAAAAACTATTATAGAAATTTGACAGATTGTTGTAGCTTGATAAGTACATAATCGGCCGATACCATTATGTACAAGAAGTATTATATTATCTGTGACAGTAGATAACTACGGGTGTCACGGAGCCGTCTCTCAAGACATCATTAAAAATAATTTTATTCTAGGTACTCTTTGACCACCCTACCTATAGGAACGATTATCTTTTCCACCTCGGAGGTCGAATACCTACTTGAATACCGGTAGTTAAATGAAATAACATTTTGTTTGTTGCTGTAGTTTTTATTAATTTTTGACACGATTACATCATAATACATCAGTTTCGAGTTCTACAAACTACAAGGCCAGCTTTGCTTGACCTATTCCTACACATTTATTTAAAAAAAATGTGTAAGTACTCTTTTGGGTACTTTTAAATAACGTACCATGATTTCCTAAACATTTTAATTTCCTTAGATTACAAAGATAAATACCTACTTATTAAAACACACCTGCATTTTTATCAGACCATATCATTTTAACTTTCCCGAACCCACTTTCATAAATATACCTTATAATCTATACATATTATAAATATAACATTAAAATTGTGTTTCCAACATGGCGGTTGGCCTGCGCAATGATATGACGTCATACAAGGAACCTATTATAGGTTTAACCGTTCCCGATTCCTGAGTAAACGAACGTGTGATAGTTATTCTATGATTAAAAGTAAGTATTCTGAGATATTTTAGACACAAATGAGAGACCGTAATCGACGAGCGCACCGCTAGTTTTTTGAAGCGTCGCATCAGTGTGGCGCAAAAATTCGGGTCACTCGGGTGATGCGCTCCATAGGCCAATGTGCGGCGCGTTTTCAGCGACGTAACTTCATGCGCCGTCGATCTCGCTCTTACGACTTAAATTGTACCATTTATTACAGAAACTGCATTTTTTTAATCAAAATTCTACTGTTTAATGACTGTATTTTCCATTAACTAACACGCATAACATTCATCTTATTAGGTACGTATATTATAATGATATTTAGCTGACATAAAACAATGTACTTAACATATTTGAAATCATTAAAGAAACCGTTTGAATGTGGAGAAAACGTTAAATAAACCTACTTAATGGTCCGGAAGTTTTATAAAGTTAATCCAAAACTTTAATATAGTAAGTAATAATAAATATATAGATATCAAAAATACAAGATATAAAAGTCACAGCTATCTAGAGTTAGTTGGCGTCAGTAGGCCTAAAGATGCTGCTAAAGCGTTCATCGAGGCAGATTGCGTCAATGGCGTCGGACATGTCCTGTTCCATGTCGTCATCAGGGGGATGTGAGAGCAACGCTTCGGCCATATCCGTCTCATCTCTTGCGAAATTATGTTCGTCATCGGCGTAATCGTAATGTTCGAATGCCGGATCGTCGTCATTAAAATGCCAATCACGAGGAGGTGGTGGGACCTGTGGGTTAAAGGGCGGGACACTGAACTGATGGGTAAGGTTTGGACCAAGCATATGTTGCACATTGAGCCCCTGCATATGTTGCTCATCGAGCCCCTGCATGTGCCAGTTAACAGCATCTTCAGCCATCGGATGCCAGTTAGCTGGCGCGTTGCGGTTAGCATTCATTTCCAGCTGCCGAAAATACACGTTGCCCATGTGCGCAACATTAGGTGGATGTCCGAAATCGCGCGGTACCTCATACAACGGTCGGAATATAACCGGGTAGTTACCAGCTTGTCGAGGAAACTGGTTAAACGCTCCATAGTAATCAGGTCTAACTCTGGGGCTGCGGACAAAAAAAGACATCAGCATTAAAAATGCGACATAAAAATACATCTGCGTGTTGGTAAAATGCAATACGTAAATTTATTCATTTTTTTAATGAATAATTTAACTATACGTTATAATACCATTTTTTTATGTCAACTATTTCTTTGCTAATTTACGACGGGATCTCATTCACGATCGATTTAAGTCGAGGTTTCGATAGATGGTTCCGATATGGGACAAATGCCATAATTGTAAATATTAGTTCTAGATTAGGACGTTAAATATGCTACCATGCGGATTGTCAAACACGCACATCATTGGAATACAACATGTAGGTTCTTATCACCACACCAGCCGGTAGCAAAAAAGGAGGAGGTTATCAATTCACATAAATGTTTTTTTTTTGTGTATGTGCAGCGATATCTTTGCCAATTATGAACCGATTTAGATGATTCCTTTTTGTTTGGAAGAATACTCTTCCGCGGTGTTCCTATTACTATTATTTTTGTGAAGATCTGATGCTGATTTTCGGAGACATCAAATCTGTCGTTATTACGATTATTTCCGATTTTTGTGCAGACAAAGATGAGTATTACGCCTTGGTAAAAATTTCACTGAAAACTATGATACATGTTATGCTGCTCCGACGGTTCGGGACGTTGTCTGCGTGCTTAACTTAATTGAAAAAATAATGTAAGTATACGCACGGAGAACAATCAAGTTATACAAAACCAGTTTAGGGAGCGTTTAAGAATTACGTTACACAATTTTTGGTGATTTCTGAGCCCCCCTCCCCCACATGTAACGCGCCGCAACGTTTTAACGCCCCTCCCCTCCCATGTAACCACCGCCATGTGACCATTTTTACCTGAAAGTCACAATTATGTGGCGTCAAGTACCGGAAAGTCGCGTGCTTTACATTTGGAGTTTAAAAGTATTACTATAAACTAAAGCAAGCTAGAAATTTTGTGAACGTAAAAAAAATTAAGTGGTCATTCCATTTAAAATTTTGAGAAAAAAAAACGTTTTAAAAAATGTGTGAAAAAATCTCTACGCGACCGTTCTGAAGGGTTAAAACAATGTTCCTTAACGCGTAGTTCAAAGCCCCTCCCGCTCCTGTACTGTAACGCATCTTAACGTTCCGGAAGACCCCCCTCCCCCCAAATTCGTTACGTAATACTTGAACGCTCCCTTTTGCGATTGTTTTGGAAATCTATACAAAGCGACGACATACATTACCTAACTATTATTTTTTCAAATAAACTTACCCAGACATGTACTTATAAAGTAGTCGCATACTCCTATGACGCTCATAAGTAGGTACAGCCAGTGCTTACGACTAATTTTTAGCCGGGACGACGCCTGGTTGGCCTTGTGTAGGTACCCGGTTATTGCTGGGAAGATGTGATCTTGTTTGCATGCGCTGTGCGTAAGTCCAGCCTCGTGTGTACAATTGCTCATAGTTTGTTATAGTCTAACGCGAGTCGGACGTAGTCACGGCAGCATCGGACACGGCGCGAACCAGGGCTGGCGCCGGTGTGAACCCGGCGCCGGGCCAGCAAAAACCGACCGTGAACAAGAGACCACATGCAAAAATACTGCACCACCACTTTCATACACTGTATCTCAATCATCACCCAATATAAAAATGTGGGTTGCACCGAAATTGTTTCTATTGATGAGCTGTGTTGCGGCTAGAGGATTCGGTCCCGAGAATCGAATCTCGGGATCCCGGGATCCCGACCATACTTTAGCCCCGAATTTTTTGTGTCCGGGTTTGATACATTTTTTAACGTTTTGAACGCCAGAGCATAAACGCACGCGCGTGCCCTCCACGCCAAGCCACAAATTCACAGCAAATTCTAAAAAATAAAAAAGGGATTTTAAAAGTATTTCTTCACTTATTTCTTGATAAGACATTTACATTGAAAAATGATACTATACTTCAATAATATGTTAAAATAGAACGTGAAAGAGAGCTTAATTTACTGCTCGGCTGCAAAACGCGTTGGAATGTCTTTACAATGCTGTAGAGATATGATCTTTTAAAAAATAGCATAAAAAAGGCACTTATTGACCTAAATAATCCTGTAGAATTTGAGGAATCAGATTTTCAACTCATTAATGAGATAATCAAGGTGTTGACTCCAGTTAAATTATCTGTACAAGCACTTTGTCGTTCTGACGTTCATTCAAGATTCGAGTTTCTTTTTCAACAACTGCGTGACAACGACTCAATTTTGGCTTCTTTCTAGATTGAAGACACATTTATTGAAACGCATAAAAGATTGTCGACGAAATGAGTTACGTGGTCTTTTTGTTACCACTTTTCATTACCAATACAATCCCGGGACTATCCCGGGATCCCGAGATTAACTGTAGGTAATCCTGTAAAAGCGGGATTAGAAAATTCGACCGGGATCGAATCCTCTAGCTGCGGCCGAATGCGGCTGCGTTAAGGACTTATATTTTAAGGCTAGTTGTTCCCGCAAAAAAAACTATCTATACAGTCATAGAAACAAACTGTTCACAAACACCTAACAGTGTTTTTTTATACTGTAAAGATAGATGTTTATAGTCATAAAAATTCGAGCTCACACTGAGACGCGACGCGACAAGGCGCGTGCTGTCCTAGCGAACCACAATTTCACTTAGCTCTAGAATGCGCCTCGCGGCGCCTCGATGCGTCTTGCTCGTTTCAGTGTGATCTGATCCTTAGTTATTTTTTTAAGGAACTCGGGAAAACTTGTTCTTTAAGGGGCATAAAGAACAAGTTTTGGGGTACTTATAACTGGAGCTTGAAGCGCACGAGCAGTATACTAAGTAAAGGAAGTTTTTTTGACTTAGTGGCGTTTTTTTAGTTGTTATTTTTTGTATGTTGCAATTAACATTGTGGTCCCGCAGAAGACGCGCCATATTCATATTAAACGCATCATCAACAAATACGCATCTCAAATTAGTGTTATAACTCCTTCCTTGGAGATAGGTAGTCAGTCCGTCACAAAAAAATAAAATAAAAATATATTTGTGCATTTTATTATTTCAATATTTTTTGTAATAAATAACTGTGAAGTTCACTACAGTTTATACGTAATTCTGTATTTACAATTTTGTAAAAGAGAAAACTTCTGAAGCGAATATAATAAATTAACACTATTATACAATTTGTATTGGCACCTACTTCTTATCTTATTACAACTGTTTCAGTAAACACTAGATAGTAAACTGTTACTATTCCCATTTAGAGTTTATATACAAGATACTTAAAAAAGTTAAGTACTTAGATACACATAGAATCAAATACCAATGTGCTCAAGTGATTTTTGATTTTCTAAAACGAAAAATATGAAATTACTTTAGTTAGGCCAAGTAAGTGACCATTCTAATAATCAAAGATATAGCATAGCATATTTTTGCCCGACTGACAATATGCACAGTGTCACAACCGAGACAATCCATAGACACTTTCAAAACAAATCATTTCCCTTCAATTTATATAGATATAACTTAATAGGAATCCTGTTTACTTTCCAATAGAAAACATTTACCATTATTAATTTTTTGGCTGTTTGGGTATGAGAGTTTAAATGTTTGTAAACGCACCCACGATACAGGAGGAATTCCAAGTGTGCGTGAGGCAACTGTTTTTATTGAATAATAAATAAATAAACTTAGTATTATATTACTATGGTAATAAAAATAATTCATATGATTTATAAAATACCCCCAATAATTAATTATTTGCTACAACTAAATACTATTGTCTTTCTTCAATTATTATTATCGCACAGTTTATAAGATGTAAACAAAAAATTATACAACAAAAACCAAAAAACTGTACTTACACAATAAATGATATTAAAAAAGAATAAAATTCAATAAACTTAATTAAGATATAAACAATAAAAACAAAATTACATATAGAATAAAAACTAAAAACAACTTTAATCAGTCGTCGACTGGAGGTTCTACAAAGGACGGGATCATTGAGTGGAAGAACCTGTACAGTGGAGAACCGGGAGCAGCACCCCTGTTGTAGCTCGGCTCGTACTTGTAGCTGTATTCGTAGCGGTTCACCGCCTTGTGGAACAGCGGGTCGAACGAGCAAGTGGGCTGGTTGAACTCGGGGGCCGTCAGGGGCTGCAAGTCATGACGACACATCAATACAATCATAACTAATTAAGAGATCCAATATTAATCATTATTGGGGTGTTGGTATAATTACAATAATAATGCATAAGATTATAAATTTATTATTATTCCTATATAAAATCAATAATATATATCGGCGCAACTACAACAATTCGTCTAGAAAAACCTAGAATAACTAAGTTTAATCATTTAATTGTCATAAAAATTAGTTTAAAAACCATAAGTTGATTACTTTGAATTTATTACGATGTAAAATGAATGTCATCATTGTAATTTCAATACTTAACCTAAAATTAAACGTGCACGTACGTCGAGCCCTATAAATACGGCCGCACTGTAGGCGATCGGTTCAGTCTTGCTTGAGCCGCCGAACTGTACAGATCTATGTAAATAAGTCGTTACGCTGTCGGTTGAATAAACGAGTCATACAGTGTACTTGTGGTGTTTTACTTGGAAGATCGAAGATGAGTGATCACCCTGAACATAGTCAGTGACGTCAGCTATGCTGACGTCACGCTTTTTAAAAACGGAACGGAGACATTTTCTCCGTCATCAGAAGTGGGATCGCAAGAGATTTCTACTCAAGCCACTTCCTCATCAGCTCGTTTACCACCTGAGCAACTGGAACCAGCCAACATTCGGAGTCAGGAGCCTGGACTGGTCTCCAATACATCAATGGAAGCCATGAATCAATCAAGACCGCATACATACCCTGATCAAGGAATGCGGATGGACGGAATACCACCACAATTCCTTATGCAGATGATGGAAATGATGCAGAGAATGTCAGAGCGTTTGTGTGCTCCGCCTACCGAATCAATAATAAGGATCAAAGGCATTTACCTGCCATCTTTCGACCCGGATACCCATGTCGGAGTACGTGAGTGGTGTCAACATATTGATAGTGGCCATTGAGGCATATAAGTTGAGTGATTTCGACGTTCGTATGAAAGTCTGCAGTCTGCTGAAGGGACGTGCGAAAATGTGGATCGATGATTGGATGGTGACCAGTAGTACCTGGGAAGAGTTACGAAAGAACATCATCACCACATTTGAACCTGAGAACAGATACTCCCGAGACATTGTTATGTACAGGGTGAAAATAATTCATCAGAATAAAACCGTAAGTAACTTAATTCAAATATTCTAAATATCCCTCAGATAACTCTACGATAACCTCCGAGAACTCTACGAGAACCTCCGAGAACTCTACGAGAACCTCCGAGAACTCTACGAGAACCTCCGAGAACCCTTTAATAAAATCTCCGAGAACCTACTAACCTTATCAGAATCGATATTCTCAAAAGACAAAACAACGCAAGTTGTTTACAGATGTACTACTCAGAGGAAGTTTTGTTTCTATTCTTTCAGGTCTACGAGAATCCACAAAAATCGACGAGAACCAACGAGGCTGGTGCAGAGCGCGCACCGCCTGTCAGTGTGGCCGTATCGGAATCGGAAAACCGTAATTCATCAGAATAAAACTGTCTACGAGAATCCACAAAAATCGACGAGAACCAACGAGGCTGGTGCAGAGCGCGCACCGCCTGTCAGTGTGGCCGTATCGGAATCGGAAAACCGTAATTCATCAGAATAAAACTGTAAGTAACTTAATTCAAATATTCTAAATATCCCTCCGAGAACTCTACGAGAACCTCCGAGAACTCTACGAGAACCTCCGAGAACTCTACGAGAACCTCCGAGAACTCTACGAGAACCTCCGAGAACCCTTTAATAAAATCTCCGAGAACCTACTAACCTTATCAGAATCGATATTCTCAAAAGACAAAACAACGCAAGTTGTTTACAGATGTACTACTCAGAGGAAGTTTTGTTTCTATTCTTTCAGGTCTACGAGAATCCACAAAAATCGACAAGAACCAACGAGGCTGGTGCAGAGCGCGCACCGCCTGTCAGTATGGCCGTATCGGCGCAACTACAACAATTCGTCTAGAAAAACCTAGAATAACTAAGTTTAATCATTTAATTGTCATAAAAATTAGTTTAAAAACCATAAGTTGATTACTTTGAATTTATTACGATGTAAAATGAATGTCATCATTGTAATTTCAATACTTAACCTAAAATTAAACGTGCACGTACGTCGAGCCCTATAAATACGGCCGCACTGTAGGCGATCGGTTCAGTCTTGCTTGAGCCGCCGAACTGTACAGATCTATGTAAATAAGTCGTTACGCTGTCGGTTGAATAAACGAGTCATACAGTGTACTTGTGGTGTTTTACTTGGAAGATCGAAGATGAGTGATCACCCTGAACATAGTCAGTGACGTCAGCTATGCTGACGTCACGCTTTTTAAAAACGGAACGGAGACATTTTCTCCGTCATATATTATTGATTTTATATAGGAATATTTAAAAATGTAAAAAATATGTTGTTTAAATGAATAAACGGATTAAAAATGAATAAGATTATTATCAACGAAATGATAATTTCGAACCCTTTGTACATATTAAGAATGATTGAATAAAACCGTATACGTACCGTTTCAATTATTAGCTTTGACATACTGCAAAAGATAGACAAGTGTCGCAGGTACTCTTCAGGCCACACTTGGTACAGCGAGCGGCGAGTGATAGCCCAGTCATTTGCCGTCGCCTGCAAAAGAGAACAGGAAAATATTTACACAAAGGGCCGCATTTTTTTGGTAAATGCGGCGTTGCTGGCTTATTCATTAAAAAACATAAGTTGATAAAAATTTAGCTACCTTAATTTTGTCATTTGTCTTATATTCTTCGCATAGCTCGGTGGCGTTCCTAATAAGCCACTTCATCACCTCAGGCTCGTTCCACCGCGGGAAAGTCATCTTTGCATATATCATGAACAACTCCTTAGCACCAACACGCCAACTACAACATTTCAAGACAATAGCTTACCTAACGAAATATTAAATTAGTAGTAGTATGAGTGGCCGCTATTTTATATTATAATAGCGGCCAACACCTCTAATCTTCTTCTTCTATAAAAATCAATGCCATCACTTTTCGTTGTAATTTTATAACTCGAGAACGGCTGGGCCGATTTGGCTGATTTTGGTTTTGAAATGTTTGTCGTAGTCCAGGGAAGGTTTAAAAGGTGAGAAAGGTAGGGTAGGGTAGGTAGGGTAGGTAGGGTAGGTAGGGTAGGTAGGGTAGGTAGGGTAGGTAGGGTAGGTAGGGTAGGTAGGGTAGGTAGGGTAGGTAGGGTAGGTAGGGTAGGTAGGGTAGGTAGGGTAGGTAGGGTAGGGTAGGGTAGGGTAGAGTAACTAGGTAGATAGGTAGGTAGGGTAGGGTAGGTAGGTAGGGTAGAGTAGGGTACGTAGGTAGGGTAAATTAGGGTAGGTAGGTAGGGTAGGGTAGGGTAGAGTAGGGTAGGTAGGTAGGTAGGTAGGTAGGTAGGTAGGGTAGGGTAGGTAGGTAGGTAGGTAGGGTAGCTAGGTAAGTAGGGTAGGGTAGGTAGGTAGGAAAAGTGCATTGCATTAACTTTTGACAGAACGAAGTCTGTCCGGGCAGCTAGTAAGTTACATAACAATTAAAAAAACCTTACGGGGTCGGTGGATCTGGCTTGAAAATTTCATGCCCAAGCAGTTCGGGATTGTTAAAGTGGCTGTATTCCATCAGCTTGAGGAAAATGTGCGGGAAAGCCAATATGGCGTCCCGGATGAGCCGATCGGCTTCAGTAAAGTCATCTGTAATCAAATGTATTATAAAGTTACAGTGGATAACAACACACACTATTTTCTGCAGTTGGACAAATCAGACAACTGGCCCAAGTAGCCCATTCATAAAAAAATCTTTATTCATCTAAGAATAGGAATGACCTTGCGACATATTGTGACGTAATAACTATCAAATCAAACCAGTTAGGTAGGGATTTCCAAAATGAATACAGAAAATGTTTTACCAATCGCTCTTAAATAACGATAATATTATAAATTGAATTTGTGATTTTTTTATATGTTATTGATGTGAAACTTCTTATGCGACTTCCAACAAGGTTGCGTTAAACGTTTAACGCTACCATGGAGGGGGTATGAAAGCACTGTTGCGTTAAGTTTCACATCTTCCGCGCGGAGCGACTCCACGCACTATTTTTTTATACCATTTTGTTACTAAAAATATTTAAAATGTAAATTATAAAGATACGAACATTTATACATATATAATATAAAGATTTTGGCATGCCTTCCTTTCCAAGAGACATTCTTCTTAATTTTTTTACGTAAGAACATTAATGAAAGATGAAATATGCTGACATAGAAAATTGTATATTGATACAGTCGGGATCGGTATATATACGTTGCGGCAACTGCAGACCAAATGATAAGACTTACGTTTATTCTTAAGCGCAACATGGTAGTGCGCGAGGCTGTGAGAATACTTGATGTTGAAGAGCAATGTTGCTTCACGCTGGCGGTCAAAGTACTTGATAGCGTCAATCAACCACTCGTGCTCCCTGCACCTCAGTGCCAGAATGTCTATTATAGACAATATGGCCAACGGATCATGAGGATCAAGTAACAACATCATTTTTGCTATTTCCAGAGCGGTACGATGACATGCTTTATTTGTGAGCAAGTAAATATATTTCAACATTGCAACATGAAAGGGGCGGTTCTCCAAAAATTTGTATTCGAGGCGCACGTTATTCTGTAAAAAGTGTTTATAAATTTATTTCGGTATAATTATAAGAAAATAGTATAATAAGCAAATCAAAGGATATTTGAGCTTGTATTTACCTTAGACAAAATAAACAGGGGGTCCGCTACGTACTGAAGGAATGTTACGACATTCTCCACAATTTCGTTGCCTACACTATTCTCTTCCACGCGGAATAAACGGTCAGATATCTGTAGAAGTAACGCAAGGTTAATCATGGGTTGACTAAATATAAGATTTTTGTAAACAGGCGTTATTAGCGCACTAACCTCTAATAGTGCTTCGACATGCATGTTTTGTTTTGCTTGTTCGAAATTCGCCACAATATCACCAGAGCGGCTTGCGAGCGCCAGCCTCCGTAAGAAGTCACGATGCATCTTTTGGTACCCTTCCCCATGATTGTAAACAAAGTATATGCGGTCGCCCGCTTCTTTGTATTTCATCATGGACAATCCTGAAATTTCAAATTAACATGTCAAGAAAATCTTTAATTTTTTTGTACTCTTTACGTCATTCACACAGAATGACGTAAACGGTCGGTAACGGTAACGATCGTATAACGGTCTTGGATTGGCACTGCCAGGATGATACTCCGCGATCAAAGAATTCTGCCGCTTGTAAAATATCCGGACCTCATGATAAAATAATAACAACAAATTTTACCTCGCCAGTAACGTTGAAAGCCTTCAATTTGGCACTCACCGTAATTATTGAAGCCATAGAGTGACGTCTCCTTATTTGGATGAATCAATACACGCTTAAGCAAAAGGGCGAAATTAGCACGTGAACTGTAAAAAAAAATCTAATAATGAGTACATACTAATTGTAACGGAAACATGGAATGTCATATTAAGAAAGGTATCAACAAAAAAAGCAATTACCGTCTGTTATGTCCACCTTCCTCAGCGCCAAAGATTCTTCTGACCTCATTAGCCACATTTAAGTGTCTTGGGTCAAGGTCCAACACCTCCAATGCCTGATTAACCGATGTCTGAGTAGGTGCAGGCGGCGGAGATCCCAGCATAGCATTCACTTCCATTACAGAGCGCTCTACCTCATCCATCTACAATTCAAAGCCTTATTCTACTTATTCTTTTTAGAATCAGTCTGCGTAATTCTAATATTGCCCACCAAATGGTGCTTAGGTTAAGCTTGGTGAAAGTCACTCCCTTTTTAAGTTGAGTAACAAACAGGAATAGGGCAAACGTGAACTAATGATGAACATATAGTGTCTGAGCGATTGACTGCTGCGTTGCGTGTTGCGGGTTCTATCCCGAACAGCCGTTGCTCCCTGTCGGGCTGTTTGTGTATGTGATTTTTGTTAGTAAAGGAGACCACAATCATGTATATGTTTCGGTTAGCTTTACTGCTAATTATGTTGGCAACACTTTTTTCACTTTCCGCTATCTTGTAGATCTTTGTAAACATTACTAATAAAATACGTCCCTACATATTTATTTATTCCAGGGGTTTAGTTATTATGATTTCATCCCAAAATATCTACAAGTTTAAATGTTTCTAAACGCACCCACGATCCGGAAGAAATTCTTAGTGTGTGCCAAAGTATCTATAAAAAAAAAAAAAAGTGTCCAAATAGTTTATACCCCAGCAGAAGCAGAAGCAGAAGCAGCAGATGCAGCAGCAGCAGCAGTAGCAGCAGCCGCAGCAGCCGCATAACGGCCCTTTCCTTTACCCTTCTTCTTAGAGGTCCTCTTCTTAGGGGGGATGCCAGGGGGCAGGGCGCACGCGTTATTTTGAAATTCGTCTTCACTGCGCTCCGATGCACGCTCTGATTCGGAATGAGAAGAGCCTACTTCCAGCTAAAACAAAAACAAAGTTTTATTAATAACCAATCAATCTAAACATCAAAAATCAATATATATTAATATTATTGAGCTAAAGACTTTGTCTGTTTCTTTGATTGATTGGTTCGAATGGAAAAATTACTCTTTAATTGAGTCCTTGTCGGTGCCGACTTAATGATGTAAACTTGATTTTTTGCGTTAAAATTTGCATTTTCATTTAGCTTTTTATTGGCTTTTTATTTTACTATTCTCCGCATAGACATTAATAATGAGACAAAACGATATCATGTGTATTTATTTAACATTTCAAGCACATAGTACAGAGGCGGACTTAATGCCATTTTCTACCAGTCAAACTTTGGGTGAGTGATGCAGAGACAAGCGGTGGTAGGTGTATATCTATAAAATATTATTCATATAATACTAAAACAAACTACAAGGATTAATGTATGTTTAATTTTTTGTATGTAAATACGTGTAAACTTGTGGAGTAATAACCTCCCGATGGAAAAATATCGACTACTGCAACCTTCGTGGTACGGCCAAGTTCGTGGGTGACGCTCTATTAGACCAGGGTAGAAGCCATTAAAAATAATAAAAAGTGAAAAAAAAAATAGTAGGATGAAACCCATTGGAAAAGGAGGGAAATATTATAAAAATGAAAGGAAAAATAATTTACGGGCGATCTGAGGTCGGGAAGGGGATGGGGGTGAGTTTTTAAGGGTAAAAAACGGTTTTTCTCGATTTCCGGCAAAACTAAAAGCCCTATCGAAAAAAGTCAAATGGCAAAGTTGTAGGTAATAAAAAGATCTAAAACTTTTGGATGTACACTTTTTTCACATAACCTCAAAATTTATGTGAAAAATCCAAAAAACCAAGTTTTTGGTTTTTTATTTTTATCTTTTACAATTTTTTTTTTAACGAAATTTTTCTGAAAATTTACCTTTTTATGCCCCAAATACGCTGTAATTTATTTGATTAAAAATATTTATTTTTTCACCTTATTTTGAACTACGTAAATAACGTAGCACCTAGCCATCCTCTTAGGTTTCTCTTTTAAATGTTTCGAGCTATCTTCATAAGGGCTTAAGGGACGAGTATTATTTAATCTATGCAAAATTAAATTTGTTCTTCAATCGGACTTATACTTTTTTAAATACGTATCAACTTGAATCACCAAGGATTGATGAGGACAAGTCTTTACCATACAAGTTTGTACGGAAGACTCGATGCGCGCGTGTCAGACTTGCACTAGTCTGGTCATTAAGTAGCTACAGAAATATTTATTATTATTAAAGTTTGCGCGTTTGTTTGAATAGTCTTGTTTCTCTGTGACGCCCCAGTGACAACGGCGGTGCACAAAAGCGCAGCACGAACGATTCGTAGATCACGTCGAAATAAAGTCCGATTTTCAAATGTACAAGTCGAACACAGTCAGTTTTTCTTAAAAGTCAGATTTTCTAATTAGGCACCGATATAAATGTTTGATTTGCATAGTCTATAAATATATTATAAGTTTAGTAGTCTTACGTAAGTGCATCACGTTTTGAAAGCTGCATACCGCGCATGCGCGAAGACACGCCCTCGACAACCCTTCTAAATTTCGATATCCGCAATCAACTTATTGATTTATAAAATGGAAGGACCTTGCACGTTGCACAAAGGCTAGTTTTATAAATCATGGTAACATCCTTTAAACTGAGTTTGTTTCACTAAATTTATTTTACATTACTATTATTTAAAACACCCGCCTTTGTGAAGAAAAGAACCAATGAAGTCCAATTTTGATAAAATTGGTTTCGTTTGAAAGTTATTTTAATCGAGTGTTCTTAGCTATGTTTTGAGAAAATCTGCTCAGCTATTTGAAGATCATCACCTCTTTTCTAGTTGATGAAGGGAAGAAACAACTTCCACAGGTCTGGTCGATTAATTTTAGGTTTTTTAGGGGTTTTTTGTGTCGGGGGCTTTTAATTTTTTAGTAAAGGAAACTCTCTATTGGCACAATTATGTAGAAGACCATGCATAAAGCACATGGTTTAACTGCAGTGATCTGTGTTATTACAATTCACTGCATTTTAATAACACTTTGATGGCTAGCCTGTGCAGCGTAGTATGACAACATTGAAACCAACCAAAAGAATAAGACGCCACAACATGACATGAGCTCAACTGTACCACAATTATTCAAGATAATAAAAATTCAAGTTGCTATAACACTGTGTTATGCCATAATGAGCAAGGGCCGTGCTGATAACTATAAAATAAGCTCATCCAAACAATCATAAGTTTATTTAAAATATTAGGACACTAATAAAAAAAAACTGTTAAAAAAAGGTATAGAGATAAGATTCTATTTAGGTAGTCCTTTCTGGATAACAAGTAAAAAAAAATACCACACCAACGAAGTACAAAGTCGTAAAATGAGAAAACTGACATACTACACAGGACAACCAAAATGACTGAAGTAACTTGAGAACTTTTTCAAAAATACTGTTACAGCTAAATAAGACCGATTATAAATTATCCATAGAAAAAGAAATTTCCACTAAACTTATTTTTAAAAAGACATTTCGAAAATGCTCTCTAGAAACTTTTTAGATAGGATACATATATCTTCCTGATGTGATGCAATGATGAGGCCTGGGGTGTAGCACACTTGCCTAGAAGAAACTGATTCACTAGGACATTGAATATATCAGGAGAATTTGTAATGATCAGGGAAGTGAAAAGTCAGCAGTGAGTTCCACAGACTGGCGGTAGGCACAATAAATGTGGACGCATTGCGCTTAATTCGGGCCTGTGGAATATCAACCACATAACGGTGAAGGTTCGCCATACCTCTGCTCGTACAATAATAGAATGGGGATGGGGGAAAAGAAAAAAAGGGGCTACTTACCCCAGCATACTGGGAAAACCCTGAACCTCGAGCATACAGGGGTTGATAGTCGTCATCATCAGAATCCTCAGGAGGCGGAGGCATGTTGTTTTGCTTGCTAATTTTTCTGAACTGACGGGAACTCATTTTGCCTGCAACAGAAAAAATAATTATCACTACTACTAACTTTATTCAAGATAATTTTTCCCAACATTTTAATGAATATGAATCCAAAAAACAGTGATCATGATTTAACAACAGTTACGAGGTGCGATCGTCGCAATGGGTCAACACGACTGCAGTGGCAATCTGCATTGGACTCGTCATGCGCAATGACGCTAATCGATACATTAGTGCCTGGATTTCAAGCATGCTCAGTCTAGACTCACGAAATTTTATCGATTGACCAACCCTAAGATGCCCGTCCCGATCATCACCCCTCTTACCCCCAACCACGCCTTGTATTTTAGATTAAGTTAGCCCAGAATAAAATGAATATATTTTAATCGTTATTTAAATATATCGTAATTGATGTCGACTGCACAACAATACACAGTGTAGTTTTACATTAGAAAACGATCTATAGGCTGAAATGTAATTAACGCAGGGAGAGAGGGATTGTCAAAATGAACTTATTTAAAATATTAGTACTTACAAAATTTGTGATAATATCCGAGAGCTCTTCAACTTCTTTACTATGTCTTCAAATCACCAAAATACCACACTGAATGTTGTTTAAGTTAAATCTTACGACGTCAGTACCAATGAGTAGTATACCAAAGACCACGGCGGAGCGATACGTAAACTTTACCAGAGAGTATAAAACACCACGTTCCAGATTACGTTCATGCAAACTAGAGATATGCATTTTTTGAACGAAATTCGACAGTTGATGTGTAGCAGAGTGCTGAATATGCGGTGAAGCGTCTCAAGTGAAACTCAGGGTTTTGTAATAGAATAATAGAAAATATAATTAAAGAAAACGTATATTAGAGAACAAACGAAAGGTGACAAGTGACACGACTTATAAAAATTAATTATATCACTGCAGCTGAACAAACAACAAGGCGGCTTTAACACTTTCCCTCAGCTGCTAGTCGGCCGTTTGAATTTATCCTTCAGACCCAAGTTCTGAGCTAGTTCCTGCAATCTGGGTCTGGGCAGGGCCTTAGTTAGGAGGTCTGCTAACTGGGTAGCAGAGCTTGTCCTCTCAACCACGATATCATTTTGAAGCACAAGCTCCCTCACGAAAAAGTGCCTCACACGAATGTGCTTAGTGCGACGATGAAACTCTGGATTATGTGCTAGTTTCACCGCTGCTTCGTTGTCCACAAACAAAACTGGAATTTCTTTTTGGTCATTCAAGTCTTTGAACAGTCTCTTAAGCCAAATTAGTTCCCTTGCAGCTTCACTTGCTGCCACAAGCTCAGCTTCTGTAGTGCTAATGGCGACTGAAGGTTGTCGTTGGCTCTTCCAGGAGATAGCTCCTCTTGAAAACAAACATAAAACTCCAGTTTTAGAACGTCCTGTTTTCAAGCATCCAGCATGATCAGC
Organism: Cerastis rubricosa; assembly: GCA_949152445.1. Taxonomy (NCBI): domain Eukaryota; kingdom Metazoa; phylum Arthropoda; class Insecta; order Lepidoptera; family Noctuidae; genus Cerastis; species Cerastis rubricosa. Next base: position 15,828,140 of record OX424523.1, on the reverse strand, counting down.
ATCACTGTAGGCTTTTATTTGGTTAGGAGAACTTGCATCATGAACATACATTATTCCTCTTGATAATGTTCCTTTCAAATATCTCATTATCCGCTTAACCATCCGCCAATCGCTAGAGGTTGGATTTTCTAAGCTCCTCGAAGCCATTTCTACAGCATACGCCAAATCAGGGCGAGTGCCCACCATCAAGTAAGCGAGCGAGCCTACTGCTTCTCTATAGGAAAATGACTGTGACTCTTTGTCAGCTTTCCCTTCTTCGATAATTCCTTCTTTCTGTAAAGGAGTCGATACTGGATTACAGTCTTTCATATTGAACCTCTCCAAAACCTTATTTGCGTAAGCTTCCTGCTTTATGAAAATCGAGCCGTCCTTCATTTGTTCTATCTCCAACCCAAGATAGAATGAAGCTGGTTTGCTAGTATTCATCAAAATCTGTTTTAGTTCAGAGATGAAACTATTTGCAAGGTTTTCATTACTCGCTGCAACCAAACCATCATCAACGTAGAGTGCTATTAAGATTTTCTTATCTCCTACGAATTTGGTATATAAGCATGGATCAGCGTCGCTTGTCTTGAAGCCTAAAGATTCAAGTGTTTCTGCAAAACAGTAGTTCCAGCAGCGCGGTGCCTGCTTCAATCCATAAAGGCTTTTCTTTAGACGACATACTCTGGATGTTCCATCTTCAAAGCCTTCTGGCTGCTTCATGTAAATCTCTTCAGTCAAATTTCCGTTTAGGAAGGCTGTTGCAACATCAAACTGAATAAGATGAAGTTTCTCTCTTGCTGCAACTCTGAGCAAAGATCGTATAGTTGCTAACCTCGCTACTGGGCTAAAGGTTTCGTTGTAGTCAAAGCCCTTCTTCTGCTTAAACCCTTTTACAACCAGTCGAGCTTTATACTTTTCTATTGTGCCGTCAGGTTTGTTTTTGACTTTAAAAACCCATTTACATGGTAGAGCTTTTCGATTGCTCGGTAGATTTTGCAAATCCTATACTTTTAATCTTTGCAAAGAATCGATTTCACTCTTCATGGCTTCTAACCATCTATCTTTACTTTTTCCACTTGATAGTGCTTCCTTATACGTCGAAGGTTCTTTTTCAGTCTCGACTAGGAATAAACTATAGTCATCCAATTTAGAGGTCGTAGAGTACTTCTGTCCCTGAGATTATATCTTGGAACGTCCGGTAGAGAAACGTCTCCCGCTAAATTCATCGGAGTCTCCACATAGGTAGGAACAGCATCTACGAATTCTTCTTCAGTTTCACTATCTGAAAATGTGGTTTCGTTTTCTATAAACTCTCCTTCATTTACTCCCTCTAATTGGACTGACTGTCTTTGTTCATTTGATTCATATGCCTCTATTGCTGTCTCAATAGGCCTCATTGAATGTCTATCTTCTAATTCTCCCTCTAATAGAATAGATCTCTGTTCTGATCGGACTTCCCGATTCAAGGGATTAGCGATTTGCGAATGCTCTTCTTGAATAATTTCTTCAGGAAATGCGTGATATGATACGGTCCAATCTTTCTCAATTGGTTTTGGGTCAGATTTATCATTTTCTCATGAAGTCTTATCTTCAACCCCTGGAATAGGTGTTTCTTCGAAGACAACATCTCTAGATCGGATTAGATTATCAACTTTATGCTGTGTTTCATACCAGATACGATAACCGTCAACATTGTCGTATCCTATGAGGATGCCATTAGTTGCTTTCTTATCTAACTTCTTACGTTTATGTTTCGGAACATGAGCGTAACACGTGCTTCCAATTATTCTAAGGTGCTTTATGTTGGGCTTCTTCCCAAACCATAATTCATAGGGTGACTTGTCCTTCTCTCTAGTTGCGCCTGTTCGGTTTAAAATATACACAGCTGTCATTATTAGTTCTGCCCATAATGCTTTTGGCAGTTATCTCTGAGCTTTCATTTATGTTCTTGCGGTTTCTACTAATGTCCTGTTTTGGCGCTCGCTACAGCCATTCTGTTTTGGAGTGTACGGCATAACAAGACGTTGCTTAATTCCTTTTTGATTTAAAATATCTTTAACTTCTTTATTGTCAAACTCGGTTCCGTTATCACTCAACAACGTTTTGATTACATGTCCTGCGACCGTTGCTTCTTGTAGCATTATTCTCAATTTGTCTTTGACGTCGCTTTTGTTTCTAATGCAATAAACCATGCAGTATCCGGAGTAGTCATCTTTAAAAAGTACATAGTAACGATATTTTGTAAAACTCATTGGGAAAGGACCACAAACATCTGTATGGATTATCTCTCCTGGCTGTGTAGATCTGTCTCCTATGCTAAACTTTAATCTATGCATCTTTCCGTAGATACAAGCTTCACCCAAATCTTTGTTTATTGGAAGTGACAATCCTAATTCTCTTTGGATAACTTCCTTAACGTGCCTTTTGTTTTGGTGCGCTAATCTCTCATGATACAGCTGCATCAAATCACTTGTAGTAGTGGCAAGTACAGGTACTGGTGGCAGGACATTGCGAACTTTCAACTTAAAAAGTCCTCCACAGTTATTACGATACTTCCCCATTCAAAATTACTTCGCAAGTTTTCGGGGTCGAGATGAACTTGCTATTTCTCTGTTTATCGTGCATAGCTAGCACTGAATTCAGATTTCTCTGGATCTCTGGCACATACCAAAGGTCTGTGAGTGCTATGTTCACAATCTTTCCTTTGACATCTGCTTCCAAATAAATTGTTCTTTTGCCTTTTGCTTGAACAATGTTACCATTTGCTGAAGTAACTCCTTGGATCTCGTGAAACTCTTGGAATATTTGGAATAGGTCACTCCTGTTGGTTACGTGGCTAGTCGCTCCATTGTCCACGTACCAAGACTCTCTATCTTGCGGTACAAATGCCATAATATCCACGCTACTAGCCATATTCGCACTTTGACTTGAAGATGGCTTGTGTTTACTGTCTTTTGGCGGGCGACCATCTTTCATCCACTTTTGGCAGGATCTTACTCGATGTCCCATCTCATGGCAGTAATTGCATTTCATATGCTTATCCGTATTCTTCTTGTCTTTACGAATCGTGCTATTCTGTGTCGTCACAAATACCTCTTCACTCGATTCACCATTCTTCTTTTCAAGTGACTTCTCGTGAGCGCAAAGGTGACTTGTCAAACCTTCTACTGTCCTCTGCTCTTTAGCTAACAACAACCAACTTGATTTAAGCTCGAAATACTTCTGATCTACTATGTCAAGAATTTTGCAAATGAGGAATATTTCTGGTAGTTTCTTATTAGGATCATCCTTACCAATCTCTCTATTCATCTGACACCAGAGAGTCTTCAATTTGAAAATATGTGTGACCATACCATCAGAGTGATCCAACTTGAAACCGATGAATTCTAAACAGAGATTATAAGCTCGATTCTCATTATTTCCGTTGAATAACCGATGTAGTTCTAACCAAACTTCTCTAGGACATGTGAATGACATTACCTTTCTAACGGTATCTTCGTTTAAATTTGTTGAAAGCAGGATCATTGCATTGTTTTCTGCCTGTATAAAACGCGCTAGTTTCGTTTTAAATGCAGTAACTTCTGCGTCTCCTACACCTGCTGGTAACACGGGTCTCTTACATTTTCCGTCGACTATATCCAATGCATCTGGTATGTTTCTTAGAAGGATGGATATTTTATACTTCCATGTATCCCAGTTACTCTTTCCTTGAAGTGGTGTAACTTTGTACTTAAATTTTCCACGTTTTCGCTCGTTTCCATTTTATATGCGGTGAAGCGTCTCAAGAGAAACTCAGGGTTTTGTTATAGAATAATAGAAAACATAATTAAAGAAAACGTATAATAGAGAACAAACGAAAGGTGACAAGTGACACGACTTATAAAAAGTAATTTTGTCACTGCAGCTAAACAAACAACAAGGAGGCTTTAACATGATGGATCAAGCGAGCTGTCGACCTAGTCTGTGTGGACTCACTGTGAGACGCAGTGACTAACGGTTTTTGTGTTTTGTGGGTTTGCAACGGTAATACAACTCTGCTTGAATACATAGAGGAATAAACGGTAGAGATGGCATAGGTGGCCTCACCCCTCAGTCAAAGCCCATTGGCCGTTTCACCATTTGACCATACACATTAGTATAAACTTATTATTTCGCCCATAGACGCTCTTGTTTATCGTTTTATGACAGAAATTGTATGCAGTTGCTGTTGTAAAAAAAAACGACCTGCCACTTGAAATCTGCACCCATGGTTTTTCTTTCAACATGAAAATGCTAAATATTATTTAGTTGGATCTAATATCGTTTGACAAGAGTTGGGGGGGGGGGGTTAAATGGGTTGGGTCCTCGATTATAACGAACTCAAACTCGAACGCATTTATTTCAATTATACCATTACAGGCACTAAATAAAATCGAAATAGCAACAAAAAACATGCGAAGCTATAGTCGTAGTCACAAGGCCTTATAAGTTTCGAAAGTACTGCCTTGTTACTGGGACTGTAGCGTTGCGGTTTTATTTTTTGTATTTTGGCTTTCATAAGTACCTGTAATAGTCTTAATTGAAATAAATGGTTTGGTTTTGAAAATACGTGGAAGTTAAGAGCGTCCGGAGTAAAAGATTAAAACAATAATTCAAATATAAAGTAATTAAAATAAACCGTGGCAGCTTAGAGGTGACCAGACTAGTCACAACTGACAGCGCCTGTTCTTGATCATGAATCAGCCCCATTCAACGCAACCATATTGAAGGGAACTAAATGACCCGACACACCCACCACCATCAGCGAGACATTTGAATGAGTATGACATTCACTCAACCGCTAACCAAGGCAAATTCAATGGCTTTACTATACATAGTACTCACACGTGCTATGCAATTATAAAATAATAAGAGATTGAATCTATACAATGCAAAGATATTTTTACAATCTTCTGCTGCTTCCACAATAATTTAACATGGTAATCAAATTTGTTTGCTATTGTGGTGCAGCAGGACCAGCATTGAGCCAAGCATTTTTATTGAAGTGAAACTTCTTATGCGACTTCCAGCAAGGTTGCGTTTAATGTTTAACGCTACCATGGAGGGGGAATAGAAAGAGACGAGGGAGAGTGAATGCGTGGCACTCGAACGCATGCGCGTAGTACACCTGTTACAGGCCAGCACGAGCGTGGTTCTCTTTGTGCTATAGCCTAATGTGATTTAGGATAAGCGACGGTTGCCCAGGTCAGTATGTGGATGGGTGATCAACGTAAAGCAACGGTAGCCGAGGTCAGTATGTGGATGGGTGATCAACGTAAAGCAACGGTAGCCGAGGGCAGTATGTGGATGGGTGATCAAGGTTAAGCAACGGTAGCTGAGGTCAGTCTGTGGATGAGTGATCAAAGTTAAGCGACGGTTGCCTAGGTCACTTTGTGGATGGGTGATCAAGGTTAAGCAACGGTTGCCCAAGTCAGTTTGTGGATGGGTGATCAAGGTTAAGCGACGGTTGCCCAGGTCACTATGTGGATGGGTGATCAAGGTTAAGCAACGATAGCCGAGGTCAGTCTGTGGATGGCTGATTAAGGTAAACCATCGGCTGCCAAGGTCAGGCTGTGGATGGGTGATTAGGGCTAAGCAACGGTAGCCAAGGTAGGTCTGCGGATGGGTGATCAAGGTTAAGTGACGGTTGCCCAGGTCATTATGTGGATATGTGATCAAAGTTAAGCAACGGCAGCCGAGGTCAGTATTTGGATGGGTGATCAAGGTTAAGCGATGGCCGCCCCTAAGACGACCCACTGACTGATGGTTGCCCAGGTCAGTTTGTGGATGGGTGATCAAGGTTAAACGACGGTTGCCCAGGTCAGTGTGTGGATGGGTGATCAACGTTAAGCAAAAGAAGCCGAGGTCAGTATGTGGATGGGTGATCAAGGTTGCGTTAAACGTTTAACGCTACCATGGAGGGGGTATGAAAGCAATCATTTCCAAAATTACGAAGTTTCACTTCTTCAGCGCGGAGGGACTCCACGCACAATTTTTTTATCAATGCAATACCCCAACTTATAATATGCTTGTTGCCTTCATAGTGCGCGTTTTATACCAAATTTAAATTTCGTCTCATGCAGTTGAAGAATGGGGCAGGTATTTTATTGTAACATATTAAACAGGGTACTGTTTAATATAATGAAAGATGAGTTTATTTTAGCTAGCCTGAAACCTGGCCGAACTAGTTAGTCACTGTTTCTAGTATTATAATAGTGGTGCCTGTCTCCTATTTTACTAAATAAATGCAGATATTTACGTACATGATGTTTTCATTGATTCTGATGTATTGACAAGGTACTGTCATGACGTTAATTTCCTTTAAACAGCTCTTAGAGTCCTAAAGAATCACGCCTAAGTAGATTGTACATGGCTCAGATGGAAATGTTCTGCAGAATAAATGTAGACTCAATGTCTGCAGCCCGTCCCCATAGCAGTGTTGCCAACTGCTAGCTTTACCCAGTAGCTAGATAATTTTTAAAAGTTGCTAGATTGCCAGTTTTTTGTACCCCAAAAAGTTGCTAGAAGTAGCTAAATGTTATATACAGTAGATAAGTAGGTTAAAATGAAATGTAAATTCCTGACAATCATTTTTATTTTCATTAATTCTAACAAGAGAGTTAAAAATGTGTTGTGTACGTTATTGAATAAAAAATAAATTAAAAATTAATTATTTAAAGAAGAAGATGTCGATGGCTGGGGTTCAGTATCTTTCGTTGAATTAAAATATTTTTCAGCGGTGCCCATTTTTTGTAGTATATCTTTAAGCAAAACACAGTTATAGCAGCATTTACCACTTTTCCTGAGACCTGTACCTACCATAGCATCTATGAACATAGATTCGAGTTCATTCGAGTTTAGTTTTATATTTTTTTACGAGACTCGGTACCCTACTTTACGAATCTCGATAGCCTCAAAAGTTGCTAAAAAAAGTAGCTAAAAAGTTTAGCTACAAGTTTCATTAAATTGTAGCTGTCTGTCACCAAATAATAGCTAGATCTAGCTATAAAGTTGCTAAGTTGGCATCACTGCCCCATAGTATTCAACATTATAGGTTATAGGTAACTGTTACATTTTTTTTATTTTTTTACAAAAAAAAAACAAAACTCGAGTCATGGGCTCAAATTTAATGACAAAAAGAGCGAACTAATGGTGCTCATAGCTGGCAGTGTGACATATAACAGTATTCCAAAAGTGACACTGTTTGGAAAAACTTAAAAACAATTGTGGCATTAAGAGGGAAGGTAGGTCGCTCTCGCTGTCTGTTCATTTTCACATGCTACGAAGCCAGTAAAAGTAGGTAACGCTTTTCTAAGCTTATTGTCAGTCCTTCTACACGTGCGCGAATATGCATGCTTATCTTTTTACGGATTTGTCCGCAGATACTAAGTTTACGTTTTTAAGCTGTTTCTACTTTTATTACATATTTCGCTTCAACAGCATCAAGAATATTAGTTCAGTCTCAAAAGAACACCTCCACCTCATTTTTTTTAAGCCAGTCATAAAAGTAAACAAGAAAAACTTGAGAGGTGTCAAGGGACACCCGGACGGAACGAAGTTCCTTTTAACTGGGTTGCTTTCTATGAGATAGAGAGAGAGACAGACAGAGAAACACGCACACGCCGCACGGCTTACAACTATAGCAATTGTCCCTGACCCTGTCCTTGTCCTTGTCCCTGTCCCTGTTCTTGTCCTTGTCCTTTTCCTTGTACGCCGCACGGCTTACAACAATAGCAAAGAGTGTCGTTACAACTTTTTGGTCTTAATTTTTTCCGTCTAGCCCCCTTTCGCAACGCGCGATAAGGAACTTCGTTCCAATATTTCGTTTCACTTTTTTCGTAGCTTTTTTTTTGAAAATAAACTTTACAAAACAACATACTCGACTAAAGTTGTGATACACCTATGGTCATAGACATATTATTTTATGTCTGTGCCTATTGTCATCCTATGGTTGACGTCTTGTTGACTTGTTGTGAATTGTGACTTAGGTGCTTTGACAATTGACATTACTACTGGTAACATTTTGTCACTTGATTTGAAAGCAAATTGTGAACAATTGTAAAGAAATGACGCATTCACTTTTTAGTGTTTGAGTATTATCGTATGTTAGTGTCACTCTGCGCTGCTTTAGTCTGGACTCCGGAGTCAACGGCGAAAGCCGTGTTTTTTTATCTACCTTTGAAGTACTTACCATTCAAACGTGACGTGCTTTGCTTCCCAGTAGAGAGTCAACATGAACCTGGGGCATGCAATACTTGTATATATTGCTGTATTCATTGCTTTAGTGAATAGTGCAGTTATTGTGGAAGATGGCGATGTAGATCAACAGGGACTCTATAGTAAGTCAGACCATGTTGACATTTTAACGAACCGGAATTTCGAAAAGAAAATTTATGGCCAGAAACATGCCGTGGTGGCTCAATTTTATAATAGCTATTGCGGTCATTGCCGAGGGTTTGCACCTAAATTTAAGACCTTGGCGGCCGAAATAATTAACTGGAAAAACATAATAAAGTTGGCAGTTATTGACTGTTCAGTAGAAGAAAACAATGAAATTTGTAGACAGTTCGAGGTCATGGCATATCCATCTTTACGCTATTTGCATGAGAATTATGTTAAAGGAAATGGCAATGTTGGTGATAAAATACAGATAAGTGACTCACATGAAAAAGTAAAAGCTCAAATAATAAGAAAAATGCAAAATGATCAAACAATTGGCCACTTAAAATCTGCACCATCACTCAGTATTGAATCCTTCAGTGATTATTCCGCTGCTGTTAAAGGTGTCCCTAATGATATCAGCTATACATTCCTTGTATTAGAAAATGTGAATTCAACTGAGGGTTCTGAACTAGCCTTAGACTTAAATGATTACCCACATGTAAGGATTAAAAGAGTGCATGAAACTAGTGGAATTGCTGATCTTGCAAATATTAAACAGTTTCCAGGACTTATTGCTGTTAGTTCTTCACTTGAGCCTACAACACTTATCCCTAAAGATAATAAAAAGTTAGGATTACTAAAAGCAGTTAATTCATTCTTGAAATCTAAAAATTATGCTTTCCCCACAAGGGATGCGGGTAGTCAAGAAATACTTACCAATGAGCATTCTGATGAAAAACAAGTGACTCTGAACACTGATCTTGTATATTATAGTGACTTGGAAAAAACCATTAAAACAAGTTTACACACAGAAATCACAAGATTCAAAACCTTGACTGGTGAGCCACTACAGGCACTATTAGCTTATTTAGACATCATTATAGTGTCTTTTCCTTTTAGAGGTAATATGAAAGAATTTATATCTGAATTACGTACTACTCTTGAAGCAAGGAGTACTTGGAGTGGCAGTGAAATTTATGAGCTAGTAAAACGATTGGAAACACAGCATGCACCAGTGTATACAACCAATCTGGAATATGTTAGGTGTAAAGGCAGTCAACCTAAATTCCGTGGATATACATGTGGACTATGGACCCTCTTTCATACTTTAACAGTAAATGCAGCTCAGAAACCTGGTATAGAAAGTCCACGAGTATTGAAAGCTATGCATGGGTATATCAAAAATTTCTTTGGCTGCACAGAATGTGCTGAACATTTCCAGGCAATGGCGTCTAGAAACAGAATATTTGATGTAAAAGAAAATGATAAAGCTGTGCTTTGGCTATGGATAGCACACAATGAAGTTAACCTTAGGCTAGCAGGTGATGTCACTGAAGATCCTGAGCATCCTAAGGTTCAGTTCCCAAGTGTTGCAAGGTGCCCTGAGTGTAGGCTTGCCCGAGGTGCTTGGAATCTACCAGCTGTGTACCAGTACCTCCAAAATGTTTATAGCGGCGGAAGCATTCAAGCCCTGCGGCGTGCAAGGGCATCTGCAGCTCCACCCAGCCCATTCTCCAATTTGGACATCGGAATGCTAAGTCTCCTGTACTTATTATCTTTCATTATTCTTATTTTAGTCATTAAATATTTTCTATCCAAACGTTACAAAAAACGGTTTTATAAACATGGACGGGGTAAAGTATAATAATAGTATATTTTAATAGTTACAACAAATTGTCTGTTGGCTGGTTATTTATTATTATTTTTGATTGATAAGTATGTGTGTGCAGCATAATTGTCACAAAACCCCGTTTTGTTTATTTTGTGGAATCAATTATTGCATTCCCCTGTGTAATTGTAATGCTATTGAAGTTATGTTATAAGAAAGTTTATAATGAACTAATCATTATAAATTTTCTTTTTAACAGTAGGTACATACAACTGCATGATCTTCTATTTTAACTAAACAGTATTAGTTACTAAAATTAAAAAATACAACAATCTAAGAATGAACTACAACCAAATGCATCAACCTGCTTGAATGCTGAACTTCTTGTTTTAAACACATAAGATGACATTTGGAATTACAAATTTAGATTTTTACTATTTTTTTTTTATCTTATATTGTTAAATAAAACAATATGAAAAAGAATTTAATAATTTGAAATTGTAATTGTAAAATTGCAGTTGTATATTAATTTATGTTTTGGAATTTTTGGTAGTAATTGGTTTCACATAATATGTTAGGTTATGGGTTCCTAGTAGGTATACCCTATTTCGAGTCCATGGGTATTTTTTTTAACTTTTTACACTGGCCTACACAGGACATTTTTGAGACAAACATTTAACTTGTAACTTCAGGAAAATGATCTTCGAAGAATTTCTTTAACTTAAATTTCTAAAAACTTGTGAATTGTCATTTTTTAACTGTCTATAATCTGTTATTGCAGTAAGCGAGTGCTTTGAAATTAAATGACAGTCTTCTAAGAACATTTTAGTGTAGTTACAATAGAAATGGTTTTTTTGGCATCAGTAAGGGCGAAAGGTGCCTCTTGCCCTTACTGATGTCAAAAATCCACTCTTTATGTAAAAGAGCTAAAATTAATTTAGTATCAACTAATTTCCACATTAACTTAGAAATGTTTATTTATGTGCATTTTTTATTTTTGTTTTCTTCTTCTATCCTGCCTCTTGACACGGTTTTTCGCGTTCAAGCATTGGTTGCACTGTTTGAATAGATTAACAATCACGTTTATTTTGCCACTTTTTAAATTAACAGCAGTAAAAACTATATTTTTTCTTAAAATTCGGTGTCGTATTGATACGGACTATAGACTTCAAAATGATTATGCATATTTACATACCAGTGGTCCAAAAAAAACTATGTTCAATAATTTATAACCACGTTAAAACGATATATTCGCTCGCGTTACCTACTTTGGGGATCGACAGAAATGATTTTCATGTTTTACTGGCCAAACATTTACCAAGTGTGAGTGCCATAATAAGATATCATTAAAAATAGATTGTTTTGTTCTAGGCTCTTTAAAACTCCAGCAGGTAATTACGCGCATGGTAGGTAAAGCAAAAAAAAAACCTTCATGAACAACAAATACTCACATTTCAGATTATTATTACAATATTGATAACGAATTTTGAATAAGGTCAGCCTGACTATCTATAAAAGTATATGACTTTTAAATTGTCATAGCTATGTTATAGGATAAATGCTTTGTTTTTAAAGTTTATATTTTTATTTTTATATAAAGGAAATAGTTACCATTATTACTATTATTCCGTAGTGTTTAAGGCAACGTCGCCTAATGTGCTTGGAGTTATAATACATTCATTTTAATTGACATTGTTAAGTATGTACCTGAAAGGCTGTAGGTACATAATTCTTGTCCTGCGAAGCACGTGTAGGGGTGTTCCATATAGAGATATGTTAGAGTTATTTTTAAAGGCCCTTTTTCTAAAATGCATCATCTCGTAACCGGTTTACATCTACCGCAACAATCTCTGTAGTGTCAATTAATTAATTATTTTTTTTGGCAGTATGTCCATACAAAAACTGACAGACTAAAACTGTTCTTAGGATCAAAAACTATTTTAGCAATCATCCAAATAATGCATTTAGTTTCTATTAACATTTAGTTATATTGGTGGTACGTAACGAATAGCGATGAAGTTTACTTCAGTCGTAATTTCGGAGCTTGAAAGTTTTGGAGCAAAGGTTTTTAGGGTTAGATAGGTAATCGGAAGTCAGCATTCATATCTGTGGCGACACGGCCCCGTGATGGCATTCCGCTAATGTCTTAAATTTAACTTGATACATAATTATGCAGTCAAAAACCATGACGGTCTTATAATTTGGATACGATAGTTAAGTCTAGCCCGCACTGCGATAAAAAAAGCAAGATGTGGTTGATACAAAGGGGTTTGAGTGTTCTAAAATGGAGCATGGCCTGGCAAACTATCCAAACACAGGACAGGTTTTATGCGTGTGGAAGCGCTAGTTAGGCAGGCTAAGCTGCATACAAAAATATTCCAACTTCTTACTGCTAATTTTCAAAGTTTTAAATACAACCATTCTGAGTAGAATGATGTTGGGCATGGTAACATATTCACACCGCTCTCTGACTACAGCAATATTATCTAAATTTATTAATAAAATATAAATAGTTGTTATGATGGTTAAAATAATATATTTAGGTACACAAACATGTAGAATATTCAAATGGTGCTAAAAATTATTATAAGCTTATTTTATAATAAATAATAATTGACAAAATTTCATAGTTTCGATCAGCTATGACAGTAATAATAGTTTATTGCGTTACCCACGTTCTTCGGTTATAAGACTGTATATCCCGCGGAGTTGTGGAGCTTTTTAAACGCTAGAACTCTCCACAATCGCGAGATATGCAGTCTCAGGGAATATTTCCTAGATCGCGACGTGGGGATGCATCGAAATGTGGACGCGGTGGACAAGGGCCTCACCCCGTTCTCCTTGGCTAATGAAAACTGGCGCACACCTGCAGTGCTTAACACTAATGACCGCAGGAAAGTATGGCAGAGTAAGGAACTTCACGGATGCTTCTTCCGAGCCATGCATGGACCCGATGTAGGCCTATAGATGAAATTATAATGACGAATAACCATCGGAGATCTATTGCGAAGGACGGCACGGGTGACATATGTCGGGCAAGTCACCGCCCGGACGAATCAGTTAGTCTCATTATCTCCGGGTGTTCTCGTCTAGCTAACGGAGAATACTTGCATAAGACACTACCTTGTAGCCAAGATTATCTATCAACAACATGCTCTAAAATACAGCCTTGTGGAATCGGAAGCGCCGTATTAGGTGGTATATGCCTGACCTAGTTGTCGAAAATGGCAATATTACATTGTTAAATCCATCGTCACTGACAGGACTATAGCCAATAAGCCTGTATAATGGTGGTGGATCGAACAGAGCGCCACGCAATGATTGTTGACAGAACGGTCCCGCATGATGAGAACCTCGTGAAAGCCGAGAAAGATAAGCAAATCAAGTATCTGGACTTGGCTCGCAAGGTTGTCAATTGATTGATGTGGGATGTGAGCTCAGCGATCATTGTGCCGACAGTCCTTTCAACCAATAGCTTAATTGCCAAGAGCCTCGGCCAATACCTGAAGAGGCTCTCGTAAGGCAGCCGAATCAAGGCCTTAATTCAGAAAGTGGTCCTCCTGGACACGGCTGGTATTGTTAGTAGGTTCTTCTCTCTGGAGCCCTGACGGTCGGGAACTTGGACCCTATATATAGACCCTATATAGTAGCCCATCGGTATCGGGACCGATGGGCTACTATATTTGTTTTTTTTTTTTTAAATTTAAGTTCGATTTAAATATTTAAAAATATACTTTATTAATGTGTACAGAAATAGATAAAGGAAATATAATAGTTTATTCGTAAATTGTGGTATCCCACACAAATTCTTGTCACATATTAGTTGCAATTTGTAGTATACATGTATGTACATACGTGTTTAACCTACTTCGTCTACATCGTGATGATATTATTATAACATCATCAATATAAACATAACATCACACCTGCAATCTCCGAAGGGTTTGGCAGAGATGTACCCTGATTATTAGGGTACAATAGTTACCTCTCTCTATAATAATAGTACACCCCATCATCAATAAAGACGTCTTACGTCTTATAGACGTAGTCCATTTAAAAATCATAGAAGCGATTTTCATGTATCTTGCACTTTTCCCTATATTGAAAGTTATTTAATTCAATGAAAAAAATATTATTTAAATTAGATTTCTAGTTTCTCAGAAATACGTTGACATACTTACCCGTATGAAAATCTAAAAGCTATAAAAGTTGTACTGATGGCGTCATCAGTGAATATTTTCTAATTTTGATAACTTAATTATATCTCGGAAACGTGTATCTTTAGATGATGATTTCTCAAAAAATACTTCTTTGTATTGAAACTAGCTGTTGATTAATACAGTTCAATGCGTGGCTGTTATTTTGAAAATAAAAAGGCGTAAGTTTTGCACGCAAGGCTTCATACAAAAATATTGAAATATCTTTATTAATTAACCGTTATTCAGAAATAACGAAAATGTTAAAAATTCCCCAGATTAAAAACTATATCGAAGTTCGAAAACAATATCAAAATGACATTTTTGATTTAGGAGATTATACGTAAAAAATTTAAATGTTGTGAATGCGGCTGATACTACCAATTAGTATATGAGTACTTTTTTTAAACTATATAATATAATTTAGTTGTATTAGTAAAATGAAAACACGATTCCATAATATTAAAAAAAAAAATATTATCTAAAAAATTTAGCCAATAAAATTGCCTTAATAACTTTTCAGTTATTGGGCTAATTCCTAGTAAAAAAGTTAGGTAGGTTCCTACTAAAATACTTTATTTTATGTATTTGTGAGTAGGTTAGAAAAACTAACGTATGTATGTAGTTTAGTGTGTTTGACGGCAGTGCTCGTGATAATTGCAGGTATTGTTCGCGATGACCGCACCTAATAAGCAAATAAAGTAATATACTATTGTTTTACTAACTGCATAACCAAACTTGTCGTCTTTCTAATAGAATAGAACACATGGTACACATTTCTCTTTAGTGAATCGCGGTTTATATGTAGTAGGTATATAATTGTTCGTTAAATTGACCTCAGAGTCAGTACCTACCTGTTTATTGATTACTTATAGTGCTGTTATTAGTATATTTCTAATTCTTTTAGGGTTCGTGTGACGGTTTTATCTAAGGAATGATGAACGATGGCACGCGAAATTCATATCTAACGTGATAAATTAATAATAAAGCTCAAGTAGTTACAAACAACTTAAACTACAAAAGCTTACCAAATTACTAATTCAATAACAAGGAACCTAAAAAGTAGATGATTTTAATGTTTCTCATTCCATAAAAAATATCCGTAACGATCGTTCGACTTTTTAGTGCTAATTTCCCAGACAGGCGTTACGGGAAGCCTGAAAGTCTGGAAACCAGCCTTTACTCAGGGTACAATGTTACATATGACCTGGAGTATTTAGACCAGATAGATAGTCACTCCATTCAAATTAACTTCTATTTCATCCAGTTAGACTGGAAACAAATATACATAAATAGTTTAAAAAGTTAAGCCGATGCTGATTATTATTGTTATTCTATTATTAAAACTTATATTATTCGACCTAAATAAAAACATATATAGTTAATTTTAATACTATTAATAAACGAGAGTTATATAGTTAATTTACATAAATAAATATTTATGTCACAAAGTGATGATGATGATGATTTATACGTATACAGTAATATTTAAAATAAAGCCTGTAGTTTCTGGTAATAGGAGGTGTGCCTTTTGCAATCAAACGGGTTCAAACCCAAATTCCGTTGTTACTGCGGAATTCTTGATGGAAAAATCTCATTAACTCTTGGCCCGGGAACCAAACCCAGGAAATCACGATCAGCAATTGCGCTTCCGACCAATTGACTAACAAGGCAGTATAGTAATAGATATAATATAGTGAAAGTAAATACTGGTATTGCATGTAAACGGAATGATTAATTATCTGTCTTTAAAATTTATTTTTGTTTGTGGTACTTTTATGAAGAATTGTCCTATACTTAAACAGACCATAATAAGTAATATAATATTAAAAGTTGTCCTAATTATTATATTCTGTTATCTGATAGTTATTGAATCAGACAATTCATGTAGTGGAGTTTATAATTTTGTTTATTCATTTGATCAAAGTAATCTCTGAATACTTTTAATTATATAGTAAACGTTTCCGAATGGAAGGGACACTGACGTACAAAGTGTTACCACGTTTCAGTACATCGACCCGAACCCTGAAATTTCGATCGATAGTAAAAAAAAAAAACTGTTTTCTACAAAAATGCAACTCCTGAACGCACAAAAATTATTTTTTTCTCTACCATGTATTGTCCCACTGCTGGGCAAAGGCGTGCCAGCAGTTAGTGTAGGGGTTCAGAATGCTGAAATTAATACGTTGTATTGGTTTGTGTGTCAGTGTACCTTCCGCCCTGTATTTAATACTAATGTTATTTAAGTAATTAAGAGCGTTTATACCCTACGGCGGCATTTCATTCAAACTTTCCAAGTCGTTATTTTCCGAAATGACTGAACAGATTTTAATGAAACTTCCTACGCATAAGCAGTATACATAGGTCTAAAAAGTTACTAAAAACATTTTCGAAATGTCTTCTAAAAATGAAGATAATTGGAAATTTCTGTTTCTATAGATAATTAAAAATCGGTCTGATTTAGCTGTAACATTATTTTTCGAAAATGTTTTTTAGTAACTTTTAGACCTATGTATACTGCTTATGCGCAGGAAGTTTCATTAAAATCTGTTCAGTCATTTCGGAAAATAACGACTTGAAAGTTTGTATGAAATGCCGTAGGGTATAAACGCTCTTAAATTTAAAATACATATTTATATTAGGTAAATTAAATAATCCAACGAATTCACACGATTTCATCAATTCGTAAAAAAGTTGTTCCGATTATTAATATAATTATATTTTTAACATAAAGTGCCTATATCGTATTAGTGTAATTTACAAAATTTTACTTAAATATTAAATATGTCGCTGAAATGAAAATTAAATGATTCAAAATTGTTACATATCAATATCAGCAACTAAATCGAAAACTATTTTATGAATAATTTTGCGTAAGATCACCGTTTTTACAGTATTTCTCAGCCTTTACAACTATCATGTAAAAATCATGATAGTTGATCATGTGGTAATCATGGGTAGGTACTACCTAGATTGTAGGTTTAAGTAGTTTGCAAATTCAATTGGTTGACGGAAAAATATATGCATGTCATGTAAAACTTAGGTATTGTAAATTTAAGGTAGGGATTGTAAATTTAAGAGGGAGAACATGAGAACTCGCCATTTCGAATATTTGAAAATATGGTTTTTGGTATGTTAAGCCCGCGTCTCAATTATCAAAGTGCACATGACAAAAAAACGTGCACTTCTCATAACAGTCACATCTCATTTGAGAACATTTTATTTAATTTTCTTCGGGGTATTTTTCTTTTTCTTGTTTTCCAAAAAGTATTACTTAAATAAAATCTAATCTATTATACCTAATAAACCCTCCCGAATCGGACAATACAATATGTTAAAAAACCTTTAACATATCTCGGTATCGTGGAGCATTTATTTTCAAAATTACAGTTTGCATAAAACCAGTATTACTTAATCTAAATAGCTGGGCATCAATACAAACATAATAAGCTGTCAAAGTTGTAGTGATGGTGACCTGACGAACTTTGATAGCTTATGTCTCGGAAACGTGACCCTTTAGAAGATTCGGTCTCAAACTATAAACTACTAATACTTTCGATTGATTCAGATTAAAAGAGTGAATGCTTTTTTGAAAATAAATTAAAAGTCGACAGACCTAACTACATAGAAAATATTCAAACCCCTTTGCGAATGTATTATAGTTTATTTTAGAATATTCATGTTATTTACTTTCTTCCGATAGGAATTAAGATCATTTGCAAGAATCCCTTCTTGCAAATGATCTTAATTGTGAAACGTGGCCAGACTAGGTCCGATTGCATCTTATCGAATCAAGTATATTTTGTTCGAACCGCTATATTTCGGATTCGGATCCATGATGAGTTAATCAGTAAACGCTAAGAGTTAATAGGCTTACTTCCATTACATTCTAGTTGACTATAAGAAAATGTACCAACAGCAAATGTTTTTGATATTCCGTTGATAACAAAGATAACTTACAGTATCGACGTGACCTTACCATGATTTGAAAGCATTCTCAATCTAGTTAGGCTTGAAAAATAAGAAATGCCTGAGCCCATGAGAACTGACAATTAAAAAAGTTGCAAACGTCGCGAAATAATTCATAAAATAAATTTTCGTTTCCTAGCTTATCAGGTATAAATTGCGTCTACACTCCTTTACAAAACAATGTATTTTGACTTTGGCAGCGCAGTGTACAGGGTTTCAACTGAGTTAAATACACGACAGAGTAAGAAGATATTTGAGTTGTTTTAATTACTTACCAGTTTTCTCAATATAATGTACTGATGAATAATATTTTTACATCCATACAGTACGTTTCATCGCAACTGAGTGGAAAATGGACTGTCGGTTAAGGTCAGTAGGTTATCTACTACTTAATTTATATTTTGTGGTGGTGGAATTAATGGTGGATGTATTTGTATGGCTTCGTCCAATGTATGTTACATGTTTCATTAACGGTATAAGGTAGACGGGCATTTTTATGGCGGCAACCAACCACATTTAACCTTAAAGTAGTATTTTTGTAACTAAATAGATTTATAGAACGTTTTCTTAGAACGGTATCGTAACAATATTAGCTACTTTATAGTGCAGCAAGTCCGTCCTGCTGACGACGGCGCGCACTTCAGTGTTGCGGAAGTCGTCTCGTCAGTGATAAAAACTTACAGCACACTTATTCGATACGCTGCCGAATATGTTCGCATCGAATGCTTGTGAACAGGTGTGCAGAGGCAGACCTCGACAATTGTCCTTAGTTCCAGATAAGCGTACTGCACTATATGTATGATATTATAAATATTATCACTGTGTAGTTATTACAAACTATTGTGTAAATATGTTCCTAGTGGTGGTTTGGTAAGGTGTACTGTATATATGTAATACGAAATCAAATATGTACTTGGACTTTTTGTAGTTGGGTCGTAAGTAGGTACAGTCAAGAGTAAAAATACGCATCACCACACCATATGTGATATCTATAATATTTTTTGGTCCGCGTACCATAGAATTATTCGCCGAAACCAATATTGGTGTCACTGACTCTAGCAGGGCCACCATCAGGGATTTTAATTTTGAAAACACAAAAATTTAGTCGAAATTTGCTTCGCTAGGTGCCCTAGTTTTTGAGATATAAATGTGGCCCTGCTGGGGAGACTCTCTCCAGATCGGGCACCTATAAACCCTTATATCTTTTGAACCAGTGACCGAGAAATTCTGATATTTGGCGACAAATTTCGACTAATTTTTTGTGTTTTCAAAATTAAAATCCCTGATGGTGGCCCTGCCAGAGTCAGTGACACCCAATATTGTTCGAAACGTAGGTATTAGCAGCTCGACTGTACCTACACGAAGGTAATTATGTAATATTCTCTCTAAAATTCGGAAAATTCAAGATCAAACCGTGGTTAACGTCAACCTAAAACGCGATAAAATCGTAGTTTTACTTACGGGTTAGTAAAAACGATCTAATGTGAAACAGTGTTTATATGTTCATTATACCAGGAGGTTCTATATTGGAGGCTCTGACAACCCTCCTATAGTTATGTAACGTTTGTTAATGTTGGTGACAACCAACTTTAACAAACGTTAAGTTTCTGACGTATGTTTCTGAAAATGTGTTCAAGTAAAATTACTGAAATACTTCCGATGGGATTTTACATCGCCGAAAAATACTAACTGCCATCCTTTATTTCACTTTTTTATCATAAATCTTAGTGTTCACTTTCGTTATTAAACTTAAAATTAAAATAGTTAAGTTAAAAATTTTATGTTTTTAGTCCTAGTGTTTTAACGCTGTGCGTTGTCAGTTAATTCAAGACGTTTTATTTTGCTCAGCGACTTTCAGCGCCGTGTTGAAATGATGCATAAATGTTGGTCATCAGGTCTGTATCAATAAGTTTGTTATGCCTTATCCTTCGTTCATCATCATAACAAATAGTATGTTTTAAATATGACGTTAAGTAAGGCTGACAAATCGACCACAATGACTGCATTCAAACGGGAATTCCTTGCGAAGTAGGTACTCGCATGTAGGTACTTATTGAAAAACATGTTGTTTATTATAACATTTGGATCTATCAAGCATATGTTCTATTTATGCTTCGGGACTGCACAGTGAACCTATCACAAAGCGCTGTAGTCAATAAGGATGTTGTAAATTTGTGTCAAGACAGGATACATTTAGGATAACGAACAGAGAGCATGTTCGTTCGATGTATAGTGTTGTTCTGTGCATTTAGTTGCTGGCACTTATTTTATATCTACATGACGTCACCCATGTGGATGGCTTCCAAAATAACCGTATCACTAACTAGGACGGCGGAGAAAAGGCCAAGTCAGAGGCCCATGGGCGGCCAAAAAACTTGGACACTACGTTACGAACTAACCACACGAAAAAAAAATACTAAGATAATCAAACGATCAATATCAACCCGTATTGATTTAATAAAATCATTGTTAACTATACGAGGATCTTCCGGCCGCGTAGCAAAAAAATACCCTCGCAATGGGGATGGAAACTGCGGAACTAATGGCGCTAGCATACCTGGTTCCATGCATCGTCATTGGTTGAAAAATCCGGTAATATCATATTATATTTCAAATTAGCTCGACCTCATTGGTCAGATTGAGAACCAGCTATAGTCGTGCCATCTACAATTAGCTTTTAACGGTCTTCCCCATTGTAACGTTGAGCAATTGTCATTAGCATTACTTTATTAGTATTACTTTTACTCAGTTCCAATACGCCATCGCCTTCTTCCCTGCGGCTGCAGGCTGTCATGACTGGTTAAGCTGTGCGTACTTGTATCAAAGTATATTATTACCCAAGCTCAACGAGCGTCTGTTTGTACGCAGTAGCCGCAATAGTTTGTTAGGAGAGCTGCGGTTTACCGACCTCTGAACTAAGCGACAGACTTGAGTTTAGCGAATAACCTTATCAAATGTGTGGGTAGGAGCAGTACCTATGTGTAATGCAAAAATCATTCAACATCACTTATAATTTGTGTGAAGCACCGCGCATTTCAGTTGGCCGCAGCCGCAAGGGGGATGCGATTCTAATGTGCGCTTGCGTTTAAACTGCAAATATGGGAACTGGTTGGTGCTTCCGCATAATATTTAAAGAACCATTATGTCCAAACCATACCCTGGGTGTATATGTAAAACTGATATGGGTTTTTTTGCATAATTGTTTATTACGTACTCATCATTAGCCAGCACCCTAATTGCGTAACTTACTTACTTTCTATCGCAAGGCGAAGTACTTTGAATTGCTTCAATGATTATTTATTCTTCATTTCAATAAATATTGTTGCATTGTAAGGCATTGTGAGTGCGTTATGCAATTACCTATTCTGCAGGCTGACAATGGCTTTTCATAAGACCCCCTTATAAATATGACACTGAAGTTTTTTTTGTTTTGTTTGCAGGTACATGTCGGCCTGATACGTTGACGTTTTATGGAATCATCGCTTCAGTTATTTTCATACTCGAGTCCTGCCGTACCTAAACTCGAAGCTAATTCTAAGCTAGATTTATTGTTAGTGTTGAATTTTTAGATGACTTTACATTTTATAAAAACTCATTGATGTTTTAAGTATGTTAACTAATACTTTTTGTTTTTCAACAATACCAAATGCTTAGCTCTGGAAATAATAATATGATTTGATCTCATTGGAATTTATCTAATCGATTTCATACAGAGTGAGTTATCACATTATTGTTAGACTGCTGCCACATTGTCGCAATACAGAACTGAAATAAGTAATCTTTGTTTCTATTTTAATTCCTTGCCCACATTGCAACAGTTGCTGTGTTACTCCATTCCGCTGCGAATCATATTAGAATACAAGAGTTCGAGTTAGCTGAATACAAGTTCCCCATGATGTTAATTTTCTTGGTGCCACTGATTTAATAATAATTCGTCATTTTCCTCATGGGGGTTATCCTATTGTTACTTATATTTTATTTTTGCGCTTTTTCGCCCAATAGACGGACGATGGGGCAATCAACAGTTACCTAGGTAACTACGGAGACAGCTATTTAAGGATCAGACTTGTGCTCTCGATAAGCTGGATTGTGGTTCTCTGCAAACGGTAACGCCGAATTATTAACTTTGGTGATTTAATTGACGCAAACGTGATGTCTTCATAAAAACCTCTAAAACCTCTGCAGGTACTTATATAGGCTTCAAAAATTAGGTATTATTTTGCCAAAAGCAAAACGAATTTGTTACCTTCACGAATCATTGCTTTTTATGTTTTTTGTAGGTAGGGTAGGTAGGTGCCTAATGACGTAAAATGTACTTAAGTAATTAAAAAGTAAACAGAGCTATGAGAAATTTTCAATAGAACGGATTCTAGGACTGCTAGGTCCTGCGGCATGATTGCTTTTACTTGCTTTCAATTGAAAAAGTAGGATATGGATTTGTTTGGTAATAAAAAAAATAAGTCTTTTTTTATTGACATAAACATAATAAATAGGGTAACAAAATCATGTAGCGTTCACATGATTTTGTTACCCCATTTATTATGTCTGAAGCCCAAACTAGGTAAAAACCAGGCAGGACTCACCGATAGGTACAAGGTGCCATATTAATAAATTAAACTCTTCACCCGCTATTAATACACAGTAATTATACCTAGTAAAGAGCCTACAGCTAATATCAAGACCACGACCACATCTATAAGAATGTCGTGATGTCACCTAGAAATGGCGTTCTTTGACGAAGATGTCCCTTCAAACGTAGCTCGCACTAAGCTTTCATTTTGATAGTCAAGTTAATAATTTGCACGCATTATTCAACACTAACTTTCTAATAATATGATGATAACAAGCGAAATCATCGGCAAAGACGACATTTCCATTTAAAAATTCAGAAATATTACCTTAGTTCTCACCTTCATTATTAGGGAAATATTATGCAAAAACTAACTTTTATGATGAAATGTAATGCTTTTCGCAAGAAACAGCGGTTAATGCTGTGAGGCAACGACCTTAGTAAGTATAGATTAATACTTTGATGTTGTTTTAGGTAAAACCACTGCCTGTTCTAAAACCGACAAAAAGCAGAATGCAGAATGTTCAATAATCGTTCCTTCTCCGTGGGTAGGGTAAGGAGTGCAATACTAAGCCACCTATGTTTGTAACCACCATAACTCAAAAGATTAATTTCGAAATAAACTTTTATTTGAAATACAGGAGAGGTAGGTTAGTTGACCACCTATTGGATTTTAAGAAATGTTATTTTTAGTGATACTATTCATTGAAAAATAGAAATAATGTCAGAATGTTATATAATCAGAACTAATTATCACATTATGTTAGAAATATAACAACACTTGTTATTTATAATCAAAATTATTTATGAATTTTCAACGAATTACCTGAAAAAAAAAAACAATATGTTTTCTTATATGGTGAGAAATTAAAAGCTAATCATAAGCAATAATGATTAACGTGTGAAAGGCTTTTTAAAATAAAATAATATTTTCTAGTATGACACTCATTACACAATCCAAAACATCATTGCTACTGGAAACAAGATCAAATATTATAATAATATTGTATGGTTGTTTTTTTTCTTGGACCTACTAAAGCCGGTGGTATTGACGTGCGACTAAAGTGCCCCTTTCACCACTTGCTATCTTGCCTACATTTGTCCATGTACTTAGATACTCGGATAATCATAAAATTCCTCGCCGTGCGGACGATGCGAATGCTAGCTTGCTGCAAAATGGTAAGATGGGTGGGAGGTAGTGTTGGGATTTTATCCGGATAAATACTCAAAATGAAAAATACTCATTTCCGAAATATAGGCTTGGTTAACTGTGTAGATAGGGTTCACTGGTAAACAGTTGATCCTATCTAATGCCTTTACTCTGCATTGGAAAAATCATTTTTCAATTATGTTTAACTGCTTAATCGAAACGTCACGTGGCGTGAACTACTTGCCGACTTGATTGCAATACAATGGTGATAATAAAATATACTCACTCGAGAGTCGAGAGAAGAAACACGTTTCGCAGGCATAAGTAGGTCAGACGAAATATAACCGGTTACTGCGGCTACAAATTATGGGATATGTAAATAAAAAGCAATTTTGTATACAGTTTTTAATGAATATATAATAAAAACCACGTCAATACACGTACATACATGTTAAAAATGTGATCCACACAAAAAGTAATTAATTAATTGTGCCACTCTCAGTGCATCAATTTAGACAGACAAACTTTATGTTTAGCCAGCTAAAGCATAATTTACACACTTATGTAAATGTATGCAAAGTTATTTATGAATAAAAAAGAACCAATACAGCATCAACTTTCCGATGCTATCAAAATCGATAGTCTTGCATAACACAATCAGTAGCACAACATGATAAAAGAAAGCAGTGACTTGACGTTAGCATGAAGTCAGATGGGAGTGCTACATTTCTAACTGTTATTTGAACTACAGTTCACACAATTTAGATATCAAATTATGCAATAAAAATCATAACACCTTAAGTGTTAAGCTATGGCGGAAATAAGTTTTTACCTAAGATTAGACCCGAAAATAATTTTCGGCAGTGATGAAATATTTCATACAAAAATAATTATTTGTGCTGACAATAATTAACTAGATACAAAAAATATTATAAATGCGTTTTTATAAGAAAATGTTTCTCTCTTACCATTCTTCCTAAATCTAAATAAAATTTGTAATAAAATTAAACTTAAAATAATCTAATATGGCACAAACAGCCAAGACAGTTGAGTTTAAAATAATTCAAAACACTTAAAACCATGCTAAATATCAAATATGTAAGTAAACAAGTTACATAAGAGATATTGTTAATAGAGGTAAGAGCTGTATTGATATCACTAGCAATCTGACTTAGGAAACAAAATCGGTTAATGTGATGCTAGCGCCCAATTGAAAATGAAATGCAAAATACTGCAACATTATGCAGTCAAAGAGATTCAGCATTGCCTTAATACATACATACACACATACACGCCATAACGGAAAGGCAGATACATTATTATATGGTGTATCAACTCTGGGTTAAATGTCAATCACATGCAAAGTGATTTTGAACTTGAAGCTATCATAACCAAACGCAAATTTCTCAGTATCCCATAAAATAATAATGAGTTAAATACGAAAGAACTATAATCTTATCATAGCTCTAAATATATAGAAGGTTACAAGGTAGAAACTAAATAATAGATCAAACAGTATGTACACGCAATTATAACAATTTAACATTATGGATCTGAAAGAATTGACTAGTTTTACCGAAACGGACCCAAAAATTGATTATAATTTTTTACTTTCATACAAATAATTGGAAAACTACCTATGTAGGCAGTAAACTTTTAGAAAAGGACATCAATAATGTCTACGAACGTTGTTAATTACAATAACTATTAGAATTTCTAAACTGCACTTTTTGAACACTAAATATTTTCATATACCCTAACGACAGTTTAGCTAATTAAAAAAATATAGGTATCATTTTTGTATATAACAGTCATTTGTAATTTTCTACCTTGAGAATAAGTAGGGTTTTTGGTCATAAATTGTGTTTTTTTAATGTGCACTTTTTACTTTTTTCTTTATTAGCCCTAAAAAAGAATTAAAATAATAACATTCTGGCAAGTTATGCAATATTGCCACGTACCTTACTCACAAATCTGCCGCCACGTAATGTGTATTCTATAGGTACGCGCGTCAACAACTTGCTTTGCGGATTGGTACTTCCTAATACAATTGCACTAACCATTCTTTATAATTTAGCCCAACTGAATTCTTATGACATGTTTTCAAGATAATAATTTCTTAAGGGGAATGCCCGACTAATGCCACTTTATTCAAACAAATAGAAAACAAGGCCTTGACATATCACTAACAGAACCCGAAAGTCAGAATGTGTACTTAGGTGTCTAGGTACACAGATACGAAGACCTCATTTTTTAACCAACACACATAATTTGATCGAATGCCCACAAATGCCACATATTTATACTGATGAAGGTTTTTATAAAACAAAAAAAATCCGATAATTCTATACCTCCACCTAATCCATACATTAGAGGAATGAACAATAATCGTGTGGGGTATGTGAACGAACGAAGGGTGCGGACAAATTAAATGCTTTTATTGAAAATTTACAAATTGTTAGAGCAAAATGGCTAAAGGGTTTTTAAATTGACCGCGCCCTAAGTACAAAATAATTTTAAACCGACCTCCTCGAAGCTTGGCTATTAATAGGCTCAAAAAATAATCGGCAAAAACATTACAAAAGTCTGAAAATAATCAAGTGATTTTTTTATGCCATCATAACATTCATCAGACTCGGATAAGGGAGAGGAACCAACTCAATCTAATTAAAATCTTTGTTTAATAAGTTGGGCTCCGGGCTCCACTCAAAGCTGGTGACTGGAGACATTTACTTATCTACCACAGAATCGTGTTAATTAATTACAAACTGTCATTTTTTATGCATGGTATTTGCGGTAGTAAGGATGGAAAAGAGGAAATTTTTTAAATAATTATTTATGAATCAGGAAGCAAAGATGATCCTTCAATAAACTGTATGGAGTAGGTGGGTAGTAACATTACCTACACTGATAGTACTGACATTGTTCTCATCTTCTTAGTTTTAAGAACGACGAATTAATAAGGAACTTAAATACGAATTTATTTAATTGTTGTAATGTTTTATTCCCAAAAGTGGCACTAAGATCGAAACAAATAATAATACCATATCTATCTTATCTTAATACGTAAATACATTTTAAATCAAAATAAACGCAGGTAGGTAGGTATATGTAGTAAGCAGCTTTTAAAGTGCGCGAACACCCTGAAAAAAAAAGCCGTTAGTCTTCAATTTGAAATTTTCTGGACGTTAATTAAATCATTGTAATGCTGGAAACAAAATATCGACCTCTTAAAAAATTTCGTCATGCTATTGCAAAAAGTATTGCGCACAAGTTACAAGTCATGCGAAAGAATTTAAAAAAAATATATACCTAGACTTTGTCGGTTTTGTATTTTAGTATAAGTCCGAAATATAATTTGGTTAAGACTTTTAATTACACTAAAGTAGGAAGCAATTAAATACTACTATGTTATAAAGCCAATTTATTATATTACGGACACGGTTACCACGTGTTAAGAACAACCCCAAATCGAAATTTTTCATCGGTAGTTCAGAATTATGTACTTACTTTCAGTATTTACATCATTCTGAATTACCGATAATGGTCTTTTATAAAAGGTCAACTTTACCCTTTTATAATACCAATCAGATATAAAGGATCGGAGATGGATAACAATTAAATTGATGGATATCCGAGGCCTATTTTTATCTAAACGGCATTTTTACAGTAAATCCACACAAAACGTAAATTGAAAGAAAAGTAGGTGTATTTCTTCACGGTTCTATACTTAATCAAAGTTAATATCGAAGCGATACGGAACACCGACTGTGAAATTAAGTTCTTTTTTTTTCAATTATAGCACGAGTCTTGTCTACTATCTTTTACGAACAAAAATACAAGCAAAATTAATCTGCTAAGAACTAACCGAAGTTGCGATTAGCGTTCTATAAGTAGCAATTCATGGGTTGTTAAATTATTTATGTATAATACTACTGCGAATCGTAATAAGACTAGTGTTACGCACGAATAATAATTGCATGACATACTACTCATACTTCAATTATTGCAGTAGGTATAGTTGGTAATCAAATAAAATAAAACTATAAATAATGAACTTAATTAACTAGATTAAGTGTTAGCATAGAAAAAATGGCCAAATGCGAGTCGGACTCGCGCACGAAGGCTTCCGTACCATTATTTATAAAAAACGAGAAAAAAAATAACTTTTTTGTATGGGAGCCCCCTTTAAATATTTATTTTATTCTGTTTTTAGTATTTGTTGTTATAGCATCAACAGAAACACATAATCTGTGAAAATTTCAACTGGCTAACTATCACGGTTCATGTGATACAGCCCGGTACAGTGGACAGACGGAAGGACGGACGGACGGATGGACGGACAGCGAAGTCTCAGTAATAGGGTCCCGTTTGACCCTTTGGGTACGGAACCCTAAAAAGGTTACCAACCTATTGAGCACTGTGCACCGCCGCAACCAGACAAACAAAGAATGCAACATACTACTGCTACATGCAACATTACTTATCTACAGTAACATAAAGGCAAAGCGTAGTGAATTCATGATTCCTCTGCTAGATACTGCAATAATAAGGATGGCCTCACCTTCATGAGCATTAGGTAGACGTCTATTATAATCTAGTTTGCGCAGTTATCGCTGCTTTCTCGCCGAGTCTCCGCGAGCGGTTGGCGTCAGTAACGTGGGCGGGTCCAGCGCAGCCTGCCCGTGCCACATCGACAACGACACATTAGTCAAGCAAAGCGTTAGATACCAGCAAAGTGTCAACCCTATCATGTCACTAGACTAATCCATAACAATCAATAGACATTTGTAAACAACATAGATGATGTGTGATCAATCAAGACATGTGTAAACAATTTAAATGATAGTACGTAATCAGATCGATATTCTTTTTTATGTGATTAAGATAAGAGCCGTGACGTGGTACTAATTAGAACCGCCAATTATATTCAGGCCATGTTTTGTTAGTTATGGACTCGTTTAAAAAATACTTGAATAAGTATGCGCGCCTAGCGCAACATGTAATTATGTTAGCGATAAATAAATAACAAGCTAACGGTTACGGACTCCGTACAAATGATAAACCAGTCAGAGTTAAAATGCTGGTAGGATAAACAGATAACAGTGGTGACGGAAAATAAGAACGCAAATCTCAACAAGAGAATCACAATACATTGCATCACGCTTCATGTTAACAATAATTTATATAGACACAAGTGCATATTATAGTATTTAATCTTGGTCATCAAATAAAATCATGTATTTCTTTGCAAACATGGGTAATAGGTACATTGATGTTCGATTATAATAAGGTTCTCCATATTTGACCGTCACATGGGCATGCAAAAATTAGGTTTGCAATTTTAATAATTACAATAAAAATGTCTTATGTCTTATTATTTATTTCATCACCGCTGCTCTCAAAAACGGTGGAGGAAAACATCGTGAGGAAACGGCAACTCCTAGAACTAAAAATTCGAAGACACATGTGACATCTACCAACCCGCACTGGGCCCGCGTGGTGGATTACAGCCCACTTCCTCTCATAGAGAGGAGGCCTGTGTCCCAGCAGTGGGAACATTATAGGCTGATATTGATGATGATGTGTTATTACCGGGGTAAGGGCGGAGTTTTTTTTTTTAAGGTTTCTCTACTGCTCTTTATTAATACATCAAAGAACTTTATTAATATTTATATTATTTTTTTGCTTTTATATCATGGTAAAACTTCTAGCCGTGACAATCCATCGTTACACCGTAACGTCGGTATTCGCTTCGGTTTTATTATATTAAATACAGCTAAGGAAAAATATTTATTACGTCTTTTTTCCGAGATCTTAAGATTTAAATATGTTATTGGCCATTATATAACTCAAGTCTAGAAAATGTCATAGGTCACTGATACGCAAGTATGATTCGTTTCCAAATATGACCTTAGCGCGATAACGTTTCGTGATAACAGATTTAGTATTAACTTGTTGGGTATGAGTTATACAAAATAACTTTTAAACTTTAATTACGAAATTTGCAAACGCGAAGAACGGAAACCTATTCATTGGATTCATTCAATATTCATCGTTATTTTTGCTATGTAATTTGGTATTTTTAACCAACTTCTTAAAAAAGAGGTGGTTATGTATTAGACCGAATCTTTTTTTTTCATTTATTCAATCCTATTTCTTTGTTCTATTTGTTTGTTTTTATTTGTTTGTTTTGTATGGTTCGATTTAGATCATTTTTTTTTTCATTTGGAAGGTAAAGCGCACGCCGTGGTCCTTTATGAGTTTTACCGAAACTTTTATGTATGAAAAAATAAAAATTTCAAGTAAAAAAAAACCGCCCAAGTGCGAGTCGGAATCGCGCACGAAGGGTTCCGTACCATTATTTATAAAAACGAGCAAAAAAATGTTATTTTTGTGTTTTATTTTATTCTGTTTTTAGTATTTGTAGTTATAGCGGCAACAGACATACATAATCTGTAGAAATTTCAACTGGCTAACTATCACGGTTCATGAGATCAGCCTGGTGATAGACGGTACGAAAACCCAAAAATTAAAAAAATATTGTCTCATGTAGTTTATAAGTTTACTTTTATTTTCGATAATAAATAAGCCCATCCTTAAAGATTACGTTTTAAATCTATATGATTTTGATTTTAATATGCTATTTGACGGTTAAAGGAGAAGTTATGATACGGAAATGTATATGAAATGGAAATAATCAGCGAACAGATAAATATATAAACATATATGTCTTGATACTAATGTCTTATTAATACGCTTTAAACAGTATTAATCTATGTCATTATGTTTGTTTCAGGTACTTATTCGCCTTTGTCGTTTATTAGCTAATTTGCGACCGATAAAATTAACCATAAAAAAACTTGTTTGTAGCTACATTTTACATCCGTAGTTTAACGATAGGACATGATAAGATTATTGGGTTAAAAACTGAATGTCGTGCCAAGCTGTGGCAGCTCTGGTAAAATGTTAATGACTGCTAGTAAAGTGCCCTTATCGTGGTTAGTTACTGTAATTTTAATTAAACGTTAAGAACTCGATAAGTCGGACTACGCACAGTGAAAAGTTCTGTATTCGAAAACACATGCAAAATAATAAAAGTTTGTAAAACCAAAGTTAGTTTTGCGGTTGTAACCAAAAATGTATCATATTTCAAAAACTATTGATTAAAACATATTTTTGAAATAAATGGATTCTGGTACACATGCAATAAACAGCTGCGCAAAGATTCGAATTCAGTTATTATTTGTAAAAGAATAAGTTTGTTTGCAAAAAATATGTAATGTGGCAGCTGGCAGTCCAATTCATGGACTAGTGATAGCAGCGAATTCTGAAGTGGGTAAATTGTTTTTCCCTCATAACATTAATTTGAGTGCCTAATAATGGTGAAGTGCAATTAGACAATAAGGTGGAACGAAGTTTATAGTGGTCGGATTTACATGGGACTTTTTTATTGATTTACTAGAGATGTGGGATATAAAGTTAAAAAAAAACCCGCTACTCGGGACTTGTTACCAGTTTAAAGAGAAATTAAAAAGCAATTTAAAAATAAATCTTAGTCTTTAAATTCGTTACTTTAGAAATAATTGTAGAAACGCAGTAATTTTCAAAAAAAAAAATTAAAAAAAATCCTCTTTTCAATAAAATACTATTTTATTGACAACTACGACCAAATTGGCGTTCAGTGGATACGCACAGATCACACTATTACGCCACAATATAAATTCGTCGAATTTCAAGTTATACACAAACAACAACAAAATATTCCAAAGAAAATAAAAAAAAGTCGCGAGCTTCTTTTTTTTACTTTCTTCTTACACCTAGGAACTCAATAAAAAAAGTCGCATGTAAATCCGACCACTATAAACTTCGTTC
This sequence comes from Cerastis rubricosa, assembly GCA_949152445.1. Lineage (NCBI taxonomy): Eukaryota > Metazoa > Arthropoda > Insecta > Lepidoptera > Noctuidae > Cerastis > Cerastis rubricosa. The sequence continues at coordinate 15,796,386 of OX424523.1, read as the reverse complement.
CACCTATTATTTCTTACCACCTAGTATTTTTTGTCAAATTGCACTCGACTATAAAGTATGTAAATGAAACCTACATCAAGACTATAGTTGCTGCCATGTCGCATGGCAATATCAGTCACTGCTCTTCCCTTAATATCTCTTTGTACGAAAAAAAACAATAAAAACATTATTCAGTTTTTATTGGTAAAAATGTTGAGGTACACGATAGATGTCAATTAAGGGCGTTTAAAGTCTTTATTTCCATGATTGCAATTAAGGATGTCAATAAATGTAGGTGGGTCAATGACCGCTATTGCCATGCTAAAAGGCAGCAACTATAGCATTCTATCCTGCTTGATTTTCTTCGTTAACACTTAAGAGAAAAGGCTAGAGGCGCTTAGCCCATACAAATTCAAGGTTTTTGTAACAAGATTCTGATGAGTGTCCATTGAGTTTCTTGCCCATCCTTCTCCATAGAGATCTACGCTTTGGATTGGGAAACTACAGTACTTTCACAGTTATTATGTCTTGTGAATGGGACTGTGGCTTCATTTTTATTGTTTTTCAACTATTCAAAAGTGCCTGTTACTGGCCTACTTGAAATAAATGATTTTGATTTGACAACTGTACTCCCTGGAAATGTATGTCTATCCCTACCATTGCCCTATATTCCAATTTCATCCACGAATTATTTAAAAAAAATATATAAAAAATCAAAACAATACATTTTAATTTTAGTTAAAAAACATTTGCTCTAGTTTAATTTTCCAGGAATAAAAACAGGTGAATACGATTGTATGACTTTGGCTCCGTTAGCCCTTCCTCTTCATATAATCAGTCGCGCTTCGATTTGTGGCTAAAACACAGTTCGAGATATCTCCGTGTTTTGTTCAAAACGTGAAAACTTTTAAGTGGTACAGGATACATTTTTATTTTTGTTGAATGGCTGCGAAACGAGGTTGACATTTTACAGAAATCGGCTTTTGACTCCCAGAATATTGGGATGCTTATCTTGGTTGATCCCTTGTCTAGTTCCGCTATACGAAACATATACATCGATAGAATACTCAATATTGGGTTATCCTCGTCAATAAACTAATAAAGATAAAACAATAAAATGTGCCACACAGACTTGCACGGTAAAATAGCTGGGTCAATTAGAGACAGTGTTAAAGCGTGTTACAGTAAAACATTGATTTACATGAACGTGGATGCAGAAAGGTCTTGTGACATGAAGGTTGATACGTGTATCAACGTGTATCAGAAAGGTGGTGCCATATTTAAGGGTGTGAACTGAACAACTTTATCCATGGGAGCAAAAACTTAATCGTGGAATATTTATCAGTTGTGTCATACATTTGGGTCGAGTAGGTATTGATCAACTTTTCTTATTGGAAGCTGATTTTACTATTTCGCGATGCAGAAAGTTGTTCAGGTTGCTGGTCTACCCCACACCCTTAAATACATAACATCTTTGATAAACACCATTCTGATACATGTTGTATATGACCGTTTATTAAGCTTGGACAGCAGTATTAAGTGGTACCTTGGTGATGTCGACTCCTGTGATTCCCTTGACGAGTTCGGGGATGCACTGCACAATGCTGAGAACCTCTCCGGTCAGCTTGGCGGCGCCCACCTCTCCGCCGCCGCAGGACACCATCGTCACCTTGTTCACTTGCGACAAAGGAGCCGCTACCTCCGCAGCAACCTAAACCAAACGTGATTAAAGGAACCAACTTTTACACATCATCATCTGCCTTGCTTTTTCACAACTTTGTTGAGGTCGGCTTCCAGCCTAACCGCATGCAGTGAATACCAGTATTTTACATGGAGCGATTTCCCATCTGCCCTCCACAACCCCGTTAGTACTGGATAATACGATACCCCTTGGTAAGACTGGTACAACCAACCAACTTTTACGTATGTTAACAGCTATTTTGGGTGTTGTAAGTTTTTTAAAAGGGAAGACTAACGTGTTCGGAGGGGGGTTTTGTTGTCTGAATTTACTTAGTGATCGGCACTTTAATCAATAATCTATAGGGAAGACATCATGAACGTATAGTCAACACAAGCAGCAATATGTATACAGTTGGCAACTTCCATGTAATTTTCTTCTAAACTTCGAAACCATATTGTTATGAAATAGGTCTTTTGTCATTGTAACAATTGTTTTGCCACAAGAAAATAGTTTTCGATGTTGGTATTCATGAATATAAATAACATTGGAAAGGTCTGTGTTGACAGCGGTGAAACTAATCTTTAGTGCTATTTTGCCCTGGGTGGTATATGGGTATCCAACTGGATCACCATGTAGTGGATCCCAAGTAAACGACGCCGTAGGCTAACTCCCAAGGCTAACAAACACCCACCATGCACAGCGGAACTAATGGGTGTGTTTTTATGGATAATGATGTCCACATACAGTGATGGAGGTGTACGGTCAGTTGGCTGATTGCATGCTCTTTGACAGACTCCAATCACCAATAAACTTAAGAAGAACTATAAAGTTTTTAAGAGCAAATCCGGAGTACAACGATTGTAAATTAAATCATATAATCTTACGCTTTGAGAAATGATAAAAATCATCGTCATATAGATTTCAGTTACCTTAGGTAAAGTCTCGAGCATCATATCGACCATCGCAGCCGATCCGTACTCCTTCCAAGCCTCTGCTTTCTTGGCCATCTGTTCCGCATCAGCCGCCGCCTTTGCCTTGATAGCGAAAGCCTCCGCCTACAATATGAACACAACAATGTAATACAGCCTAACATACCATAATCGCAAAGGCACTAGAGTACTTCAAATCAGTCATGGTAACTGCAGTATTAAATTAATAAAGACTTATTTAATCGTTGTGTTTATACTTCTATTCATGCAATTAATAACACTCCTAGAGTAAAGAATTTCGCGATTTGTTTCAGTGCATTAATGGGAATTTTAATATTTGGATATAATCTGCAAGTGTTTTTGAATATATTGTGTTGCTAGAATCATATTGCAGACAACAGACCACTATAGTTTACTAGACTGACTAGTTTATTAAACTACTTTATAAGGCAATACTTTAAGTATTGAAACTGGTCCAGCCGTCAGAGATAAAATCTAGTAAATGGTTTTCTATAATTTTAGTAATACTCGCCTCTCCGCGCATTTTTATAGCCTCAGCATGCGCTTCTGCTTCCAGCACAGTCTTTAGTTTCTCCGCTTGGGCTATCTTCTCTAACTTGAACTTCTCAGCTTCTGCAGGCCTGTGAGTAATTACAAAATGGTTAACTTCTGTTGAATCTACTTTAAAGTGGGAACTAAATCATCATCATCTGCCTAGGCTTTTCCCAACTTTATTGAGGGCGGCTTTCAATCTTACCAGATGCACCTGAATACCAGTATTTTACATGGAGCCACGGATCTAAAACCCAGTTAGTACTGGGTAATACGATACCCCATGGTAAGGCTGGTTGTAAGACTTTCGGGCCACTGACTATATGTAACGACTGTCGAAGATCTACCAATGACAGCCGAGATCAACGGCTTAACGTGCTGTCTGAGGCACGGAGGAAACTCGGTATGTAATGTTGGTCATCCACAGACCGACCTTGGCTAGCGCGGCTTAACCTTGAAGATCGACCCATGCGGCTGTTATTATTTAGCCACGAGCTCCTCAGTGGGAACTAAATACAAGTCTATAATAGGTAGTAACCAATAACTAAGTAATTATAAAATTAAGAGCTTTAGTTGATGTTTAAAACAATAAATAGTTGAGACAGCTCATAAAAAGTATGTTAAATGAATTAGTATCCATACTAAATCATTTTACATGCTTTTTATGAGGAACATAAATTATGCATTAAAATGTTATTCTTACATTATATTTATTATACCTATGTAAAGATAGGAAACAAAACAAAGATATTGTATTGCACTTGTGTGTCTACTTCTACTACCCTATTTATTTATTTTCGGGCAGAGAAATGTCAAACATGTAGAAATATATTCTTTCGAAAGGATGCAAAGGTGCACGAAATGTTTCATACCTCCAAACACTAGCTACGCATACTTTTGTATGCTAAAATTGGAGGCTTATCACAATCAGGCTTGGTATAAATATATTTGTATCTACTGTAATACAGATTTTTCCCGTTATTAGTTAGTATATCGATTGTAAAATATTGCTTCAAGAATTAATTACGCACCATACTTCATATTGATCTCACCTACTACTAGGTAGATTGAGGAAGGAATAAACGTTTTTAATCAAGTTTTCCTTTAAATATTGCAGTGAAATAAACCCAGAACCAAGAGTAGGTTGAACACGACATAAATTTGTCATTGTTATGAATTATACTAATTGGAAAAAACTGAGATAACGGAGAATAAGCCTGGAAATAAGTGGCTCGTAGGTACACCTAAACAATAATGTACAGTCAACTAATTGGGTATCGGACCCCCGTAAGGACAATCCTTGCTTCCAACGTCAAAACTTTCTATTCCTTTGTCCCTTTTTAGGGTTCCGTACCCAAAGGGTCAAACGGGACCCTATTACGGAGACTTCGCTGTCCGTCCGTCCGTCCGTCCGTCTGTCACCAGGCTGTATCTCATGAACCGTAATTGTTAGCGAGTTGAAATTTCTACAGATTGTGTATTTCTGTTGATGCTATAACAAAAAATACTAAAAACAGAATAAAATTATATTTAAGGGGGGCTCCCATTAAAAAAAAGTGATTTTTTTGCTCGTTTTTATAAATAATGGTACGGAACCCTTCGTGCGCGAGTCCCGACTCGCACTTGGCCGGTTTTTTTTGTTTTATACCTATTGGTCGAAAAACGGTGCTCAAACATCTGGGATCATTAACAGTGACTAAGTTTTTTTTTTAAACAAAACGTATTTAAAAAAGGGTCGCGTTTATTGGTCCGCAAACTATTTTGCGGAGTTGCGGACCAATAGCAGTAAGGGTGTTACACAGATGTGGTCTTCGTGTGCACGGGATTTGGTTTGAAAAGTGTACCTATTGCCACATTTGCGATAGTACATAACATAACATCACGCCTGCAATCTTCGAAGGATTAGACAGACGTACCTAATAGTACACCCACATTTCTCCAGATATGTTTAAGTCTCGTGTAATAGGAGGCGAGCCTATAGCCATCAACCGGGCACAAATCCAGACTCCGTGGCTGCTGTGCTGAGAAATTCCTGATGTAAAAACCCAATAACACTTTGCCCGACCCGGGAATCGAACCCAGCAACTCATGCTTAGCAGCAGCGCTTGTGACCACTCGACCAACGCGGCAGTCAAACAAGTTAACAATAATGTACGTTTATGTATATTTCATAACAACACAACATAACTACGTATAACTCGAAGGGCAATGGGTTATAAAGAGGGTACAATATTGTATTGTATGGGAAATCTATACAAAGCGAGGCCCTGTTATAATAGAAATCTTCTATACAAATAAATCAAATATAAGTGTCTGTTTGTAATATTCAAATAACCGCTTTTTACTACATGCATATGCATCTATATACGGTACATGTACCAAAATATTTCTTTTTACAATTTTTGTCTGTCTGTTTGTTTGTTCTGGGTAACCTCTGGAAATTCTAGACCGATTTTGACGGGACTTTCACTGGCAGATAGCGAGTGAGGTAATAAGGAGTAAGGCAGGCTACTTATATTTCAGAAAAAAACCAAAATTAATATAAAAAACGAACTACATAAGTTTTTTGTTAAATACCACGCGGACGTAGTCGCGGTCACAGCTAGTGTATAATATAGCTTGACGTGTAACCGTTTGTACTAAAGTATCCAAAAACGATCGGACAAGAATATTTAAGTAATTAAAATGAATTTTGCTTACTTGCGTACGCTAGCGTCTAATTCTTTTTCCTTACGCTGCACTTCCCATTTCTGTACGGCGATTTCTTGAGTACGTTCCACAACACGAATCTGCATTTCTTCTTCTTTGATGCGCTGCTGAGTTTTCGCTGCTTGTAGCTCGTATGCCATTTCAGCTTCAGCCTAAACATTACAAAATAAACGATATTTTTAGGTGTCTGTAAGTACGAAAGTTAAAACGAAACCCTTAGAGGCTCGCGTGTCTATTTTTTTAGTACATAATATCATTTTTCTGTGGTCGTACCTGCTTTGTTTGCACTTCAACGTCGTAAGCAGCTTTTTTCAGTTCGAAGTCTCTCTGAGCTTTCGCAATTTCGGTGTCGTTAAGGAACCTAGCGGCCATTCGTTGTTCCTCCGCCATCGCTTCCTTTATCTTGGCTTCGGCTTGTGCTTCTGCCTCACCAATACGCGCATCTCGTTTCACCTCTGCTGTACGCGCCTGTCCAAGCGCTTGCAGATAACCCTGAACATAAAACACATGTTCAAATATGTTTCCATATAAGCCCATTTTCACACACTTATAAAACTTGCGATAACACGTGCGTACAATCATATAGGTTAATTATAATTGGTTTACGGTTTTGTTAAGCTTGAACAAATCGCGATTTCAAGCGATTAATTTCTTTTAAAACAAAGCGGTACTTTTTAAAGTTAGCGATGTATATTCTTCACCGTAATTAATATTTTATTTTTTATTTCTAATTCAGGCTCTGATTATCAAACAACTTTGATTTAAATGTTCTCTCTTCATATAATATTAACACAGTTTTTTAAAAGTAATTAAATTTGAACAAATTGAGATACTAATCATTCCAACAAGTCGTACTGAGATTGCTTTTAGGCGCCGTAGCAGAGCCAGCTTATAACGTGCAGTCTGCTGGGATACAAGGGTCTCTCTGTTAGAGGGACTGGGCCCACAATCGAGCACACAGGCCCCATGCGGGTTGGACATTGGTGGATATCATGTCCTCGAAGTTTTTATTGGAGAGTCGTACCGTTTTCCTCACGATTCTTTCCTTCGCTGTTTTAAGAGCAGTGGCGATGAAAATTATGATATATTAATATATCTATTTTAATGTTGTATATTCCAGGCACATGTTCCTTTATTTCCCTCCGTCTTTCTCTATTTGTTACGTAATGCTCAATGATACGGTGAGGAAGTGCGTTAATATTAATCGGAAAGTAATCGTCGTTTGTCACAGTAAGTTGTTAGTATTAGTAGTACCTCTAGGACCATTTGCATTTAAAACTCAACTGTTCTATACTTTTCTTTTTTCTACACTTATTAGGCTTGCGATAAGAGGCGATGATGCGGCCAAGGCTCGCTTAACTTGCAAATCATTTGTTTTGGCTGCTACTTTTATTTATAGTTAACATGAGACATGGTCAACAATGATCTTAAGTTATTTTAAGCTTAAAATAAGGTCAATATGGTAAATAATAGGTCTTTACCTATGAAATTGCCGTATTGCAGTACAGACTTTTTCAAACAAAAAAAAGTTTTGTTTGGCTATGAGTTCTAAATTCAAATTAATTTTGTTTTAAAAATATGACATTCTATTTACAAAATCAGTCTTTTGTTTATTGATTAGCGTTGTATTTTCATTACATTTCAACATTTTTCCTCATAATGGATACTTTGAAATTTCGTGTAATTATGGAATATGAGTTCCGTCGTGGCACCAACGCGGCACAAACGACCCGTAACATCAACGACGTTTACGGAGAGAACTGTACAAACGAACGCACAACCCGTTATTGGTTTGCTCGGTTCCGTTCTGGGAATTTTGCCTTGAAAAATGAACCTCGTGGTCGTCCGGAAACTTTGGTCAACAATGATGAATTAAAGGTGATTGTTGAAGCTGATGAAAGTCAATCTACAGCTGAGCTGGCAGCAGCTTTTGATGTTAGCATTAAAACAATATTGGTCCATTTGCGACAGATTGGCAAGATAAAAAAGCTTGATAGATGGGTGCCCCACGAACTTAACGATCGCCAGCGCAACGTACGCGTCGAGACTTGCCTTGCGCTGCTTAACAGGCACAGAAATGAAGGAATTTTGAACCGAATTGTTACGTGCGACGAAAAATGGATTCTTTTTGACAATCGAAAGCGCTCAGCAAGTTGGTTAGATCCTGGTTCGGTACCAAAGCAATGTGCAAAACGAAAAATGACCCCTAGAAAGGTGATGGTCACAGTTTGGTGGTCTAGTGCTGGTGTGATTCATCATAGCTTTTTACAAAACGGCGAGAGCATTACTGCAGATGTGTACATTGAAGAACTGACCACAATGATGGCGAAACTCGCACGTCTGCAACCAGCTTTGGTCAATCGGTCGTCTCCACTGCTACTTCACGACAACGCGCGGTCCCATACTGCACAACAGACCGTCTCTAAGCTGCATGAGTTGGGTTTGGAAGCTCTCCCTCATCCGCCATACTCACCAGATCTTGCGCCTTCCGACTATTACTTTTTCCAAAATTTGGACAACTTTTTAGCGGGAAAAAAATTCAATTCCCGAGAGGCAGTACAAAACGCCTTTGAAGAGTTTGTTGTCTCCCGTCCAGCTGATTTTTTCAAGAAGGGCATCCATAAACTGCCACAGCGTTGGCAAAGATGCATTGATTGCAGGGGTGATTACTTTGAATAAAAGAAATAAATAAGTTCGAAAAAAAAAATACTTTAACTTTTTTCAAACAAAACGGCAATTTCATAGGTAAAGACCTAATATCTCGTTTTTGTGGTAATATAGAAAACGCACATGTTTGCTAACACTCTGTTTATGACTAGGTACACACACTATTCAAGGCGTTTGTTGTGCGCATATCGACGTGCCTACTCCATTTGGTGTTGGAAGAAAGTTTTTGGCCACAGGATGTGGTGTTTCGTCGCTTCCGCGGATAAATTCCACAAAACTTCGTGCAAGTGAAGTGTTACTTACATAGTTTAAAGTTTCATATACACTTCTGGACACATCTATTGGCCCACCTTAGAGTTTAGGTTTCGATGGCCCCTACCGAAATATGATTGCTAGATTGAACAAAAACTGTTGATGCAGTTTTAAACCTGATACATTTTACCATCTTTTTCGATCGTATTGTTTTAAATTTGAATTCAGAATACCATACGACATGGAGCTACGCCTAACAAGTCGGATATGCGCCTTGTTAAAGGCAATTGATTTTTGAATAAAAAACATTATTTATCAAATAAAGGTTTAATTTAATAACGCGTGCTGCCTCCATGGGCATCTACCACAGCTCTCATACGATTAGGCATAGAGTTTATCAACCGCTCTATGAAATTTTGAGGGATCATCTCCCATTCCTCTTCTATGGCAGTTTTCAACTCCTGCATCGTCTGGGCAACTGGCTGACGAGCCCTAACACGTCTTTTTAGCTCGTCCCACATGTGCTCAATGGGGTTCATGTCTGGGCTTCTGGCTGGCCAGTCCATAACTGTGATGTTCACATCCCGAAGATATTCCCTGACGATTCCGGCCGCATGGGCTCTTGCATTATCATGCATAAAGAGGAAATTTGGGCCCACAATGCCCACATAGTCCGCGTATGGTATCACGTGAGGTTCTAAGCACTCACGAATGTACCTTTCAGCATTTAATGTTGGCAGCCGTGGTCCTGTAACAACCTCAAGTTGAGTTTTGCCGCTCGCGGATATACCGCCCCAGACAGTCCATGAGCCACCGCCATAAGCAACCCTCTCTTCAAAGCAGCATTGTGCGAAACGCTCTCCCTTACGTCGGTAGACCTTCTTCCTTCCATCATTGCCATGTAACACAATTTTAGACTCATCAGAAAAGAGTACACGGCTCCAATCTTGCTGTGTCCAATTTAAATGACTGCGTGCGAAATGAAGGCGCGCTGTTCGGTGGGCTCGCGTTAGTTTGGGCCCATTAGCTGGCTTGTGTGGTACCATATCGCGTTCTTTTAACCTTCTCCGAACAGTTCGAGCGCTCACAGATACTCCGTGGAAGTCGCGAAGTTGGTTTTGTATCTCAATGGAGGTAAGGTGACGATTTCTCAAGCTGGTCGTCACGATGAATCGATCCTGCCTTTCAGTTGTGACCCGAGATCGTGGCCTTCCTTGGCGACGAACAAAGCCGCCAGTCTCTAGGTACCTCCGATAAACATTTCGGACCGCAGATCGACTTAAATTAAGTTGAGCACTCACGTTTCTTTGGCTGTGTCCGGCCTGAATAAGTGCCACAGCTTGGGCGGCGAGTTCAGGTGAAGTATCCATAGATTATTGATAGAACCTCACCGTAATGTTAAGAATAAGTAATTTTTGTTGCAAAACCAAAGATATCAATCACTTTTTCAAGAATTAAATCCAAGTAAACCAATAAAACCAAGTTTTCTTAGTATTCGATTGTTTGATATCAACAAACAGGCTCCAAATTGTCTTTTGTTCCTTTAAATTCTGTGTTCGAAATTCAAAAAAAGACTATTGAATGAAATTGTGAATGTGCCAGGTTCAAAACTGCATAAAAACTTTTTGCTCGACCTAATATAAAATTTTAGCTAGGACCAAACGAAACTGAAAATACAAGGTGGGCCAATAGATGTGTCCAGAAGTGTACTAACACAATTGTTATAGTATTTAGGTCAAGGTATCTAGGGGTCTTTGTAACCAGAAAATAAATGGATTATTATTATTATTTATTACTATTTTCAGCCTTTTCGCTAACACTGCAAATTCTGCTAAATCTACTCATCTGCATATGTCTCGGTTTAGATTCATAGCCTGGTTGTCATTTCCAGTTTTTCGCTTTTATACATAATTTTCGGACATTATCAACTTACTTAAACAAACATTTTTGGCGACCTCAGAATACTTGAAACATGAACATTTTAAAGATAAGAATCGATCAAATATACTTCTGTAGGCATTGGGAATGCTAATTGCTGTATTTATAAAAAAATTGATATTATCTCAATTTGTTTTACACAATTAGATCTTATCATTTTTTTATCACAATCATATCTGAATTTTATAAAAACCGGCCAAGTGCGAGTCTTACTCGCACACAGGGTTCCATAGCCCCAAACAATATTTTGAACTGTCATTCATTATTTAGTAGTATTAGTTAGAAAACTTACACTCAACCGCAAAACTAAATTGGTTTTTCATAGTATGTTTATGAAAAACAAAGTTACTGCTGCAGTTTGATGAAAAAGTCCCATATCTCAAAAACTAAACATCATATCTTATTGAAACCAATTTTCGTTGATAGTTTTTTTTTACGTTCTACAATCCTAAATATTTTCAGAATTTTCCTCCTCTTACTTTAGAAATTAGAGGGGGGGGGGGGGACACATTTCACCACTTTGGAAGTGGCTCTAGCGCAAACTATGCAGTTTAGAAAAAAATGATTTTAGAAACCTCAGTATCATTTTTGAAGACCTATCCATAGATACCCCACACGTATGGGTATGATTAAAAAAAAAATTGTTTTTCAGTTCTATGTATGGGGAACCCCAAAATTTATGGTTTCTTTTCTATTTTTGTGTGAAAATCTTCATGCGGTTCACAGAATACATCTACTTACCAAGTTTCAACAGTATAGTTCTTATAGTTTCGGAAAAAAGTGGCTGTGACATACGGACGGCCGGACAGACAGACAGACAGACAGACAGACATGACGAATCTATAAGGGTTCCGTTTTTTGCCATTTGGCTACGGAACCCTAAAAATCACACGCTATGTATATGAGTTAATTTTCACTAGTATTTAGAGTTAATTCCGGGTATAAATTAATATTTAATTTAGATATTGCACAGAAATCTCGTTGTTTTGACATACTATGGCTATTTATCAGTAGAATGTACTGTACTCGTGCGATTCAGATGCGGGTCTTTAGTTAAAACTCCATTTAATATAAATTAACTCTTTGTCGTTATTTTAAGCCGCCAATCGCATGATTTAAGATTATGATGGCTAATTTCGTGTTGAGAACCTACGAGTCCATGTAAGTAAATAAAATTGAAGTTTCTGTTCGAATCGAATTTCAAAGTAACTGATTTTTACTGAATGCTTATGGAAGTATATACGGTAAATATACACAAAAAAAAAAACATTATAATAATTGTTGTACATCTGTTTGTTTCGGCTAATCTCCGAAAAGAGTGCACTAATTTTGACTGGACATTTACTGGCAGCTGGCTGATGTTATAAGGAGTAACATAGGCTGCTACTTCCTTTTTTAGAAAAATAATTGGGGTAACGTGTAAGAAAAATAAAACTTGAAATTGTTAGCAACACCCGATTGAAACAGGGAACTAATACACTCGCGAGCAATGAAAAAGTTCCAGTGACATAGCACCAAATTACTCCTAAACTTGAAAGGCTAGCTTAATGATGCCGTCTGCAATATTGAAGTACATTTAACAGCGCATCAAAATATTAACAACTAAAAACGTACGTCATCATTTCAGCCGAAAGACGTCCACTGCTGGATATAGGCCTCCCCAACGCCAAATTGACCTAAGGGGGGTTTTGCCATAATCGCCACGCTTGGCGTGCGGGTTGGCGATCGCAGTACGGTTGTTACAAAAGCACAGAGAACGCTGCTGCCCATTCTCTGGCAACTCCCTTAGTCGCCTCTTACGACACCCGCGGAAAGATCTGGGATGGAGCTATTCTTTACGTCCGACACCATACAGAACAACGTACGTATTGTGTTCAAATTTTAAATGAAATGTTTTAAAAAATTGGGGCCATTTGGCAAATAAAACCAAATTTCTAAGTAGAAATTTTCAAACCCCAAAATTTTGTGTTTCTATTTTTTTTAGCCGTGGCTTCATAATAAAATAGATTTCATTATACTTTTTAATTAATGAAGCTAGGTTCTATGTCTTATGAGATATTAAGGTATTTGTCGGCATTTTGTGGGTGGAACTTTTTCATTGCTCGGCAGTGTATTTTTATAATAATTTCACGCGGACGAGGGTCGCGACCAACAGCTAGTTGGTAATATAATAATATAATTAATGGCAATTCAAATCTTATCCAAAATATTAATTACGGATCGGATTGTTTCCCAAAATTAATCTATTTAAGATCGTGATACGATAATTATAGTTTTGAATTATTTTTATCTAAATCAATATCAATGCCGCTATTTGAGAAAGCTGATATTGCATATTTTTCAATGAGAATTCGATTTTCTGCAAGACTTGAAGTGTTACACATGTGCTTTTAATTTGTCGCTTAGCAAATTATGTTTTAATTCTTGTTCAATATTTGAATACATAAAAATTGAATGTTATTCTTGATTGGCTTACTCTTCACGTATTCACGTATATTATACATTTGTGTTCAACGCAGTGTATGACGAGTATAAAGGTGTGCAACCGCAGCAATCGAGGGTCGAGCTAACGGTACAGCTAGATTTATTTTCAGAAATTCTACAAGAGCATGTCTTAGTGATATGAGGGTACAGAAAGTCTGCAGTTTTGTACTATCAAAATGCGTTGCGTAGCGTTGCCAGAAAATTACTTTTGTACCTACCATTTATGTATTTTTTGGTCCCGCTTTGTTACTTCCATGTTACACTACTCAAATTATTACTTATACGTTGCTTTTTGAAATAGATATTGGAATACTTTTGTTCGGGGTCTCGCAAAGGCTTGGCATACCTAACAAAAAACCGGCCAAGTGCGAGTCGGACTCGCGCACGAAGGGTTCCGTACCATTATTTAAAAAAACGAAAAAAAAACCTTTTTTGTATGGGAGCCCCCCTTAAATATTTATTTTTTTTCTGTTTTTATTATTTGTTGTTATAGCATCAACAGAAATACACAATCTGTAGAAATTTCAACACGCTAACTATCACGGTTCATGAGATACAGCCTGGTGACAGACGGACGGACGGACGGACAGCGAAGTCTCAGTAATAGGGTCCCGTTTGACCCTTTGGGTACGGAACCCTAAAAATGATTATGAAACATTCTGCCAGCGAAGAAACCAATGTAAACCGACAGAGTAATGGGAGAGATTTGTTATTAAAGGATGAGTGAGGAGGATCGTTCGATTTAGCAGTATTCATTGGATAACAAAGCTAACCGGGAAAAATTACTACACATATTCGGCTTTTTTTCGGCTAGTGCCGATCGGTAAACGCCGTTACCAAAGCTAAGTCGAACGATGTGTAACAAGCACTGATAAGAGATTGTAAATATAAAATATTTAGTGATGGGTCCCGTAAGTGATAAACTTTCAGAGAAATTTTCGTTCAATAATCCTAGAGCAGTAGTAGCCCAGTAGCATCGGTATTGATTTTCGATGTTAAGGGCGTGGATTCCAAACCATGCACCCAGAATCTTACTTTAGTATATTATTTCAACACCACTGCTCTCAAAACAGTAAACATCGAGAGGAAACCGGCGGTATGTCTCGCATTTGGCCAGCGTAAGTAGCGTATTAAGAGTGTCCTAGTCACAGAGAGGAGGCCCGTGTCCCAGGAGTGATGCTAACGATTGAAGCGGATAATGCATGACGACGGGCATCTTAATATAAGATTACAGAAAGAGAAGATGTGTGGGCCCATTCAGATATTTTAAAATACTAGGAAATATTGCCCTATTAGAATAATTAGGGCCATTATGTATCATATCAATATTTAAACATAAGTAAGCTGCCAAGAAGCAAATAAAACACCCACAGCATTTTCAGCATAATTCGGTATTAAGATTGATGCACAAATGTAACGCGTCTAGGGTTATATTGAAATAAGCAAGATTATGGAATACTAGATTATGGAATATTAGCGGCGTCGATGGCGTGGAGGTTAGTAATTATCCCACGAGAACTTACCGACGGGATAAAAAGTCAAAAGGCAAGGCCATTTAAATTCGTTTAGTTTAAGTAAGGCGTAACAAGTTTATACACAGACAGTTACTTTCAAAATGATGAAATATTTATATGGATTAAGTATATATTATCAAAGGTGGCTAGCCTGAGTTGCAGATAAAGAAAAAAATTGGAATCTCGGACTGGAATGATTAGCAACAGCATCTAAGTAAACCAAAAGAACTCACTTAGTTCTTTCAATATAGACATCTTGCCTGTTGGTACCGACTCATCATCTGCCTAGACTTCTCCCAACTATGTTGGGGCCGGCTTCCAGTCAAACCGGCAGTAGCTGAATACCAGTATTTTTTATGAAGTGACTGCCTATCTGACCTCCACAACCCAGTTAGTACCTACTGGGTAATACGATACCCTTTGGCAAGACTGTTTTTCAGACCTTCGGGCCACTGACTACCAGAACCGACTGACAAAGATCTACAAATGACAGCCGGGACCAAAGTACTATTCAATAAAATAAAGCTATGACCTTTGAAATGGTATTGGTAGCTGGAGCGGGCTATGTCCGAAGTTTCTTTGAAAGATACGGTCCGGAGAGGAACTGGAGCTACCGACTTAGTTTGCAAAGTAAGCAAGTTGAAGTGGCAATGAGCTGGCCATGTCTGTTGAAGAACCGATGGTCGGTGGACCAAACGAGTCATAGAGTGGAAACCGTGTTTGTGAGGGTCTCCCAGCTTGATGTACTGACGACTTTGAACAGTGGCTAGGATAGACTGGAAGCGGAATGCGAGCAACAGTCTTGTAACAGTGATGCAGTTTGAGGGAGCCCTATGTCCAGCAGGCTGCCAAACGGTGAGTTGATAGATCGAAAAGAAATAATACCACATCTGGATATTAGAAACACAAACTAGGGACAAATATCCTATTCTACTTTAAAGTTTATTCGTTTTAGTACCTAAGAATTCTCGTAGTCATTCGGGGACTGCTATTTCGTTTTTATACAGGGTAAATTTTTCAAGTGGGCGTGGATGGTCAAATCTGAAACTGTGAGAAATAGCGAAACCCCTTCGAAAACCACAAGGAGAAAGGAATAGCGAAAAACACTTCGAGAGATACTCGAAAAACACAAGGAGTCTCGAGCTTGATTTTGATCAAAACTAAAAATGCATCATTGGATTTTTGAGAAATCTATAGTCCTTGCCGAGAATCGAACATATTGGTAAAAAAATAACACTTTTTTATTACACCATTCGATAGTATCGCTGCTAAGGGCATGGCCATCCACGCCCACTTGAAAAATTCACCATGTATTTGTAGATTAGCAGAATGCGGGTGAACTATAGCTAACCTCTGCCAAACTCCTCAGGGAAATACAGGCGCGATATTATGAAATGTCATTGAAATGCACGTTAAGAGCGTTTATACCCTACGGCATTTCATACAAACTTTCAAGTCGTTATTTTCGGAAATGACTGAACAGATTTTAATGAAACTTCCTACGCATAAGCATTATACATAGGTCTAAAAAGTTACTAAAAAACATTTTCCAAAAATAATGTTACAGCTAAATTAGACCGATTTTTAATTATCTATAGAAACAGAAATTTCCAATTATCTTTAATTTTAAAAGACATTTCGAAAATGTTTTTAGTAACTTTTTAGACCTACGTATACTGCTTCTGCGTATGAAGTTTCATTAAAATCTGTTCAGTCATTTCGGAAAATAACGATTTGAAAGTTTGTATGAAATGCCGTAGGGTGTAAACGCTCTAAAGTGGAAATGTGTAAAAATCATGTTTCGGCTTCTCGTCAATTCAATTTTCATGGCTTTATTCACAAGGCGGATAAGCGCAGGTTAATTACGAGTAGGTTCTGCATATACCTGCTGCAGTGTAGGGGTGCATATACACTGCGAATACTCGTTAGCAAGCCTTTTATGGAAGCATTGATTAATCGTGACCAAAAAGCTGCTTTGTTGGTGATGTTCCGCCGATGACCACTGGCCTTTGGAATCATTACTAATTGTCCGCAAAGGGAAGATTGACTCGCAGACGAATATCGTAAGTGCCTTGGTGTGCCAACAGCCAAACAATTGCGAAAAGACATAAACGCTTCTAGAATACTTGCGTAGGGGACGCACCTCTGTAGGAATCTATTTGAATGTAATAATTTGTTAATAGCTCTGTCGCGACATCTACAAGGCCATTTATACGACAGCTCGACAACAACCATGGGGTAGAAGGCTGGTCGCAGGATCCCTTTTCTACGGAGGATTAGAAACTCTCCACCCTATTCCTAATTAACCTAAAGATCTATGTAAATTCAGTTCAGTTTATCAAAAGCGATGTGTAAGTGTTTATGAAAAAATGTGCATGAAAGTCAGGTTCCAAAGAAATAAAAAAATTACGCATCTCGCCCTTATTTTTCAATTCTTTAGAGCTGGTCACATAAAACCGCTGCCTTAATTAAAACGAACATTACTAATTAGCCAGAATAGCGTGAAGCTGTTACAAATGTGCGTCGCAAATAAAACACGCATTTGTTTGCTTTTGAGGAATAACAAATAGGATATGCTATAGAAAGTGCGGTCTTGCTCAACATATTATAGAGAAGCCACTCAAACGTCACACAATCATGACAGTACTCGCCCGATAGGTTATTTAGAGAATATTGTCTAATTTACTATATATTTTCGTTAAAGTGTGAAACACACAGAGAGCGGATGCGGGTTGGGCCCGGGTTGGGTCCGTGTCGGGTCGAGAGTACAGCGGGTATAATTCCGTGTTTTGTACGGACGACAGCTCACAGAGAGTGCGTGCGCTTCTGTGTGATGTCGGTCGACCCGACACTTGCCCGACCCGCACCCGCTCTCTGTGTTTTTCAAGCTTTACAAAGCCTATAATTTTAGTGGTATCTATCAAAATTCATAAAATGATGTATGTAGAAAAAAATTCAACGCCATTTCAAAATCCACATACCTTAGCTTCCTGTAGCCATGTCGAAAGAAAAAAATATTCTACTAAATGTTTCATTAGGTAGACATAACATACTTGGTAGAGTGTTAAATGATTTTGTGAATTAGTTAATCGTCAAGTGTCTTGTCTATTAGTGATAAAGTGTCTGTAAGTGAAAATATTAATGGAAAAACCCAGCATGTTATCATTCTTTTGAATTAAGTCAAACATTAGGAAGCTGGTTCCTTATCAAGAGCCTTAGACATCAACATGATCATTAATTAAATAAGTAGTTATGGAAAAAATGTAACAAGGAAAATGTTATGTACCTCTTCATCCCGAACGTCTTTCAGTGTGTATGAAACAACTGTTATGCCCATGTTGATAAGATCACTTGAAGCTACCTCGAACACCTGGAAAAGTATACAAATTGTTGTACATATTCATACAATATACAGGTATGTTATAGAAAAAAAAAGATTGCAATGACGGGGAGAACAAGTGACTTTCGGCTTCGTTAGTGTTAAGGTATATAAAAGTTATTTTTACACCATTATAAGTTGTTATAATTAATTTGAATGTATTTCGTTTTGTGCCAGACATTTCAAAACTTAAACCTAATTTTTCGCTGGGGATCGTAGCGCGACATTACGATAATAGGAAGATAAAAAGTCCGATTTACAACAATTCCTATCGAATATATTAATGATTTATCATTAACATAAGTTAGACTAATTTTCTGTTTTTAACGATTCTTCAGTCGAGATCCAAGAACAGTCGTACTCCTCATACAAAATTGGGCATTGTCCCTTATTTCGCGATGCGAATTAGGGCAAATATACCTTATGCCTGGAAAATACATTTTATAAATGCTGTTGTATACTATTGTAACGAGTACGTCGTCTGCAATACGAGAACATTCTAGGATTACTTTTGAGTCTAGAATGTTCCATGGAACTGTTTAGAAGATTCCGAGAATAATCCTAGAATGTTCCTCTTTGGAAAAGCCTAGTAAGTTCAGTAACTTCCTAGAAAGATTGTTTCCACTATAGAGATATCCAAAAAAAAGCTCATGGAAGTTGTGGACACTTCTTGAAGACTGGGTTCCGCTAAAAAACTGCCTAGACGTTCACAGAAGGTGTAGAAGTTTCTCGAAGATGGGTCTGCCACAAAAATAGTCGACGGGTTTGCAGGAGCAAGCAGTCTAATTTCGACTACGAAACGAAGGTATCGAAGTGAAGCACTAGTGCGATATCCAAGTGAATAGTGATCAGTACTGTATGTGTGATTAAGTTTAAGTGTTTAGTGTTGCATAAAGATTTTTAGTGTTTAATTGGTAGTGTGTTAATTTATCTTATACCCAGCTCAGAACAATTTGGTGTCAGAAGTCGGATATAAATTATGCCGATTCTACCAAAGGACTATACGAACGGTATCCGTACCAGAAGTCAACGGCAGCAAGACTTGGACCGAAGGAGGTTTGGAGATTCTCCGACATAGACACCGGCCGGTGTCCAGCCTACGTCAGAGCCTGTCGCTGGCTTATCCGGAGTTTCTTCAGCATCAGCGGTGCCAGACTTGTCTGTTTTAATGGCACTGCTGCAGGACCAAGCCCGCCATCAAAAGGAGCAAGCTCGCCAGTTAAAAGAGCAGTTGCGAACGAGACAAAGAATAGCAGGCTCGCCGTCAAGAAAAGCAGGGTCGCTGTCAAGAGGAGCAGGCTCGCGATTGGAGGAGCAGTTGCAACGGGATAAAGAGAAGCAGATCCGTCGCCAAGAAAAACAGATGCTCCTCATGAAAGATATTCATGCGACCTTTGGAAAAGATCTTAAGGTGATGAAGGAGCAGGTTCACCCGCATGAGAATCGTATCTGTGAAGCCGAAATTGCCGGTGTGAATAGGGCCTTAGGTGAACTTAAGGCTGGAGAAGGGACTGTGGTTCAGTGGTTGACGCACCTTTAGGACGTAGTTTTAAGGTGCCGCCGAAACATCCTCGTGGTCGGCCTATAAGATCCAATTTGAGGCTGTCATGAAAGCGCATGGCTGGACCAAAGCGCAAGCCATGACCGCGCTGACCTTGGGCCTCCGAGACCAGGCCCTCAACATCCTTGAGGCGCTTGGCAAAAATGTGACATACGAGTAGCTGCTGGAGGCGTTAGAGTCCAGATACGGCGACGCACACCTGAAGCACGTATTTCGGGCTAATAAAGATGATCCTTTTCTCTACCAGTGTAGTATACTGGTAGAGAAAATATAGGATCATCTTCGGTCAAGCTGTCCAAAGAAAGTATAGGTAACAGCTGTATGCCAGCAACCGCAAGGGTACTTACTGCCTTAGGTGTTACACCTGTGGAGAAAGGGGTCATCTTCGGTCAAGCTATCCTAAGCGAAGCATACCGAGACGGAGACAGGATCAATCCCAGCAGGGCAAGGATGCTGATATGACTGTCCAGCAATGTCAAGAAGATCTTTGCGTAAAGACTGTACACATAGTTCCAGGCAAAAAACTAAAGAAGTAGTGCCCGTGAGGATGCTCAGAACGGATCTCAGCCATGAAAGGAAGGAAACTATACACAACTATACGAGGGATGGACGATGTCACCTACCGAATACAGAAGATCACGAAGTTCGCCTAAGATCGTACATGTGGACCGATAAGCGCGATACTACGGTACTAACGATGCTCGGGACGAGCATGTCTAAAGAGGGGGCAGTGTTACGTCGCCTGCTTTACAAGAACATTCTAGGATTACGTTTGAGTCTAGAATGTTCTATGGTCTATGAAACAGTCTAGAAGATTCGAGAATAATCCTAGAATGTTCCTATGTCGAGAAAGTGGAAGAAAGTTATGGAACTTTCTAGAAGGATGGGTCCACTATGGAGAGTTCAAGAAAGTTGTGGGACCTTCTCGAAGGCTGGGTTCCCCTAAGAAACTGCCTAAACGTTCACGGAAGTTGTGGAAGTTCTCGAAGATGGGTCCACCATATAAATAATCGGCGGGTTTGCAGAAGCAGGCAGTCTAATTTCGACTACGAAACGAAGCGATCGAAGTAAATTACTTAATTAGTGCGATATCTAAGTGAATAGCGATCAGTTGTGTAATTGTCATAAAGTTTAAGTGTAATGTTGAATAAAGATTTTTAGTGTTTGATCGGTAGTGTGTTAATTTACCCTAAAAAAAAAACAAATGCGATTTATGCGATTTAGTTTGAAAATAATTGATATTTTTATAAATTTTTGAACTAGCCAGTAACCATTGTTTTTATTTATGATCGTGTTGTCTTCACGTTGCATAAATTGTATTTAAAACGATAGTTTAAGATGATCTAGTATAATATATTTTCAGAAAACTAACCTTCTTAGAGAAGATCTTTCTGTCTTTGTATATCTCTTCAACCGTCATGGAACCCATAATAGCACGCTGATGACCTTCTAGGGTCACCAGGGCTATATGTTGTATCTCCGCTTCACTTTTGTCCAGAAACTGCTCGCACGCAGAGAGCAGCATCTCTGCGTTTTGACCTTGAATCTTGACCTGTAATTACATTAAATTGTCGTAAAACAGTGTTACAATGACGTAATCTGCCAAATTCGCGTGTTTACAAATGCTTCTTTTTGCTAACATTTGTTCGGGATCATGCATGCAGCTCGTATCATTTGTTAAAGAACTATACCGCAGAGGCGCAGAAAAAGATTAATAGAATTTTAAAGCTCGTATTTACAATTAGTAATCCCAAAAACACCTTAATCAAAACCTTGTACAGGTGTTCGTAACAAAGCATTTGTCTCAACGCACCTAATTTAGTGATTGCACCTTGGACCCTCAATCAGCAGTCACGATTGCTACTAAAGCTAGCTAGTAGAGTTTCGAGGCTGTTACTAAAATCACAATCAGGTAAAAATCTCGATAATAGGTCTTTTTGACACATAGAGCGAGTTCGGTGCTCCTTCCTTAAGGAATAAAAAAGAAGAGAAGACGATAGCCCGTCCGCAGCATCCATGATTTTAAACGAAAACGAGGTAGTGGTTGGCATTTAACAGTATTTTTTTCTCATCACAAACAATATTTGACAATATAGTTACCTGTGCTATACCCGTCACGGATATTGGTACACCCTGGCTGGTATAAACAGTTGGTGACTCGACTTGTAGAGTCATGGTGTTCAGGGAAATGCGCTGGACCGTTTGGATCTTCGGCCAGACAAACGCGCGTCCGCCCGGCACCAGTAGTGGCTTTGAGTAACAGCATCCTGAGTAGAATAACATTGCATTGTATTAACATTACATTGTTTGTAATAGGTCTTGACTGATATTCGGTTTCGGCGGCTAATACCAGCCGAAAATAGGAAATACTATAGTGCACTATTTTGTGCGCAAACACAGATGCACTCTCTGTTCTCTCACTCTCATAGTACTGTTACGAAGTGGGTATAGGATAAATTGAAACTATACAGATTAAATATAATAAACAAATATCTTTATAATCGCAAAACACTTTAAACCGTCTGTCTTTCTGAACTAATTATAACCTGACCGGCTGATACCGTCTATGTTTCCGGCTAATTATATGTCGGCCCATCCTTCGAGAAAGTTCCACAGCTTTCTGGAACCTTCTTCACAGCTCCATAGTGGAACATTATAGTCTCGAAAGTAATCTAGAATGACTGCCGGACCTAAGGATCAAGCCCTTGCTACTGCTGACCAGTTATTAGTTTGTTGGGAGATTATCAACAAGGCAATTTTGGGTAAAGCAAAAGAAAGGTGAGTAGTATTTAGCCAAAATATTCATAATCATAAATGTTATCCTTTTTAGTTATCTTTTGCATGAGCAATTGAGCACTATTTTGATAAATATTCATCTTGTTTTTGTCAGTTTCGCAGATAACTGATAAGAACTGCTTTGATATTAATATCCGTTGACATTGCACGCAAAGGGTATATAAAGAAAAATGAGAGCATTGTTCAATAGAAATTGGGTTAGTTATATCAGCTCCTCATCACTGTACAGAAAGATACGCGCTTTGACATGGATTTGTAGACACAGGTCCGTAAAACAATTCCATCATCAGCACAGGAATTAAAAGAAAAGTCTCGTGGCATACTTTAAGGAATTTATTTCATTTGTTTCTGCACAGCATTGGTTCAGCAACATAATGTTCAATATTCAAGTTAAACAAATGATGCCAAAAGTTGATGTTACAATAAACAATGTTACAAGAACACAGGGCTTTAGGTTATTGCTTTCAGCCATTAACTAATGAGGTTGTTCATTATTAGGCAATCTTTGACCTAGCCCTGTTTCCAAGGTTAGGTTAGGTGAGGACTTTTCAATCACTAAACTATAATTATGATATATATATATATAAATGAACAGATTATTCAAGCTGTGCAAAAGATAACTTGGGAAAAATTTCAAAGGGATAAAAATATATATTTGTATCACTAAGGGGCTGCGCAGTCGTAGACACTTTTTGTTACCCACACAGCACACCATCACAGGACACTGTAGTTGCTGTGTCCTGTAGCGTTTGCTCAGGGAGTAGCTGATTTCATACTGGTAATATAGAAATCAAATATTCATTGGTAGCTTGAATCCGACACAAGACACAAAAGTGTCCATGTATGCCCAGCGCCTAACTCCTCAGGAAATCAAGTAACCTCCTATTCATAAAGTGGTATCTGGTGAAAGTGTTTTTTTTTATTTTTAAGCTTACTCTGTCTCACTGCTGGACCAAAGGCCTCCATGGCTTTCTAGTTTTAATTAACGTAAGTAATAATAATAAATAAAACGCCTTTTATTTCTAATCCCATGTAATTTACACACTTTTAACACTAGGTCTTGTGTAAGTTGTATTAGTCTTTAACTTATCCTAGTTAGTGGTGTTAGTTTTTATTAAGGGGTGAAGATGTAGCCCTATTACGGGCAAATCACTTAAGTAATAACCTGGTATTATTATTCGCACAGCATTTATCATCTGCCTAGCCAATTCCTAACTGGAAGCCCATCAAACGGACCAACTGCCTATCTAACACCACACTGCCAGTTTGTAAGACTGGTTGTCAGACTTAGGGCCTTCAGCGACCCACACCAACTGTCAAAGATCTACACATGACAGCCGAAACCAACGGTTTAACATGATTTCTCTGGCATGGAAGGAACTGGGTCTATAATGGATGGTCAGTGCTCACTCATCTATGGACCTACCTCGGCAAGGGTGGCTTAACCTTGTAGATTGACCAGTGCAGCTGTTATGATTTAGCCACGAGACCCCTTTTGATTCTCCATTTCATTTCTTTTATCATTATCCGCACAGCATTAATAAACATTAAGTTTGTATTTGTCAGAAGTAGAACATAAGTGATGCATAGCAATTTAATAAAGCTAGCAAGAAGAATTAGCATTAGAACCAGTTAAAAACATCATACCATCATGCTGTAAACCCCTTAGGCTTAGGCAGATAGGTGTATCTTAATAGTATTCCAACATTTAGCCAGTTTATGGAGGACAGATTTTGTTTTCCATCAACTCATCAACTCTGGGCATAATTGAAATATATCTCAAATAGTAGATTATCATTAGGAGTTCACTCTATTCTATGACAACAAGTGCCTAAGTCACCGAAGAACAGAAATAGAACCCATAGAAAATCCATAATTATTTGAGATAGCCATCAATAGTCGCATAGCATTGTTTAGTCTAACAGCAGGACTCATTTACTGCGAGTTGATGATTTATCAGTTTGGGATTTTGTGTTTTCTTTCTGACTTGAAAATC
This sequence comes from Cerastis rubricosa, assembly GCA_949152445.1. NCBI lineage: Eukaryota > Metazoa > Arthropoda > Insecta > Lepidoptera > Noctuidae > Cerastis > Cerastis rubricosa. Next base: position 15,771,949 of record OX424523.1, on the reverse strand, counting down.
AGTAGGTAGTCATACACAAGTTGAACTCAAACATGGTAACATTAAAATGTTACTTTAGCCGTACATATATATTTTAAAAAAAGATAATATAAGCTGCATCCAGTTAGACTGGAAGCCGGCCTGGCTAGGCAGATGATGATGATGATATATTTTTAAACCTTATTAAGCTTTAGCAGTAATAAGCCAGCATTAGCACTATCCAAGTGCCCATTGTGAAAAATTATTGTATGAGGGGTTTTTAGCCACACACTTGAGTATTAAATGACTCAAACATTGCTTGCTGATATTTTTTATCATAGTCTCTTAAGTACAAAGAATTTACTTATCAGGATATAGAACTGTTATATTATTATGATATTACTAAGGGGTACACCGTAAATTAGGTGAAATGCTGTCAGCAAATATACAAATCATTTTTATAAATTTTTCTTAGATTCTTTTAGAATTTACTTATCAAGACATGGAACTTAGCAGTTCCATGTCTTGATAAGTAAATTCTAAAAGAATCTGAAAGTGTGTAACATAGCTGTTATTATTAACTCAGTTTAAAACATAAGCAAGTGCAGTTCTGAAGCTATATATATATAGAAATGCTCTGAGGAATAATACCAAATGCATTGTTTTATAATTGCAGTGGTCAGATTGACACACTTGGTGCCAGGGTGCTTGAATAATATTAGTCACTTAATGAATCTCGGAAAGAACAGGCACATCAAAGGAACGTCGTAAAAATAGAGCATGCTTCAGTTGTTTTAGCTACTAGTTCTACCCAGCATAATGATGGCATTGTCTCATCCATCAGCCTTTTGGGAATGAGTTTGGAAATATCACTATTATCCATCAGTTACATAAATAACATGCAAACAACAGACAAACAGGACATAATAATTAGTGTCCCATCAAGGTACACAACTAATGGCACCAAAGTCTTACATTACGGAGTTGGCTTGGGGGCATAGTATTTAGAATTAGTTGATCCAAATAAAAATATACAACCTACACCTGATAGAGCAGTAGTTATATTTTTACACTTTGTAGTATTTCAACATAGGATGCTGTTGACCGAGAAAATAATATCACAAAGCTGTAATATTTTTTTTTTACTTTTATGTTTTTATTTATATTTTTTTTAGTCTGAAAAGGTTCAACAATATTTCTAATATAGTTGATGTGTGATGTGTACAGTGACCCTCGAATGAGTAGAATAAGTAGAGTTGGTATGCCTACACATAGCTATGTACTTAGACAATTACATTTCGCGCTAGCCAGACACTCATTTAATTGGTGCAATGATGTCATCCTACCCTGCCTAAAGTAAGGACACACCTACTAATCAAGAATAAATATAACATGAAAATAATGAAGACAAAACTGTGTCATTGTACTGAATTAGATACAGCACCGAAAAACAACAAAAAATAGATCGTGTAAATATTATACTCACCGGAGACGACAAGCGCCTCATTAGGCCCGCACGTTACAAAACCCCAAACCATGTTTATTTGTTTGAAAGAAAACTAACTTTTAACTAAATAAACTCAGTAAATCAAACTAAACCTAAATTATTGAATTTATTTATGTCAAAACACTAATCGGCTTCTTGGAAATGGATCAAGGCGACACCAGCACCACAGAGGCGACACCATAGAGTCCATTCATAGACTATACACTATGGCGATAGAATACCATGCGTCATGCGACCAACAGGGCGGCGACACAACGCGTACATGAACTACTATGTTTTTTTATTGAGTTTTCACCATCGATTAGTGAACAATTTCAAATTTCAATGTCAAATTTCTTTAATAGATTTTCAACTTTACGATTATAAAATTAGGTTCAAGGTTAATTGGGAAAATTTGATAGTTTCGGGTTGCATGACCTGCTGGCGTCTGTATACAAAATGAATAATCGAGTAATAATCGAGGATACTGTTATACTATGTTGGGTAGTACATTACAATGACATAAAGACATATTATTTTAAAATGACTTTGAGGACACTAGAGTAGTTTAATTTTTCACTACAAAAACAATTGAGACAAGAACCTTTTAGCTGTTGAATGAAATTGACTGTTGAGTTGACATCATTTCGCAAAAGTCATGGTCCGGAAAAAAGGGACAGACCGTTTAAAACTAATTGTAGATGGCGCGACCATCACTTGGTCTCAAACTGACCAATGAGGTCAAACTATTTTGAAAAATATAAAAATGACATTACCTGCCCCCGTAATTCACAAACGCTCGGATTCGATTTCGATTCGGAAAGTCGTATGTCTATCTCGCTCGCTTTCGTAATGCCAAAACAAGACAGACATACGACTTATCGAATCGAAATCGAATCCGAGTGTTTCTGAATAGAGGGCCAGATTTACAACCAATGACGATGCTTGAAACCAGCTATGCTAGCGCCATTGGTTTCATAGTTGCCATTCCCATTGCGAAATCATGTAATCGTAGTATTTGAATTAAAGGTTAAAGGGTGCCAGGGTGGCCCGCGAAGTTCTTATAGTTATGTGTAGTATGTTGATTAAACTATATATATATATATATATTTACAGAATAATAATCTGATTTAATTTGATTTCAACCATTGGATGACTTTTTCATCAAACAGTCATTCAATGAGGAGCTCGTGGCTAAATAATAACAGCTGCCCAGGTCGATCTTTAAGGTTAAACCGTGCTTGCCAAGGTTGGTCTGTGGATGGGTGACCATAATTACATATCGAGTTTCCTCCGTGTCTCGGAAAGCACGTTAAGCCGTTGGTCCCGGCTGTCATTTGTAGATCTTTGACAGTCGTTACGAGTAGTCAGAAGCTAAAAGTCTGACATCCAGTCTTACCATGGGGTATCGTATTACCCAGTTACTGGGTTGTGGAGGTCAGATAGGCAGTCGCTTCATGTAAAATACTGGTACTCAGCTGCATCCGGTTAGACTGGAAGCCGACCCCAAGATAGTTTGGGAAAAGGCTAGGCAGATGATAAGTCATTCAATGGGATTGAATAAATAAAAGAGGGTTCTATTCATTATTTTTATAACTACTATTCTGTAAATGTTAGAGTGTAAACTCTTTGCTGATCAATGTGACACCTAAATAAAATAATTAAGAAGAAGTTTAGTTGTCATGTTGACTGTTAAAAAAAAAGAAAAAATATATAATAGAAAAATATCCGTTAGTAAGAAAAACGATTGTTTGGATGTTTTCTACGTTTTTAATTATACAATATTATATACTCAGTTCTGGAACTTGTTTTATGAATTATAACGACTAAATTCCTGATGCCACCTTTTTGTGTCATTTCACTAACCAAAGAATTCTCTCGCTTCAATTGGTTATGGGCCCAGATCACACGACATGGAGCTTAGTAAAATTCAAATATCAAAACTTGATGGTAACAACTGGGTATCATGGAAGTACCGCATGTCGGCGCTGCTGCGAGGCATGGACGGTCTCATGGACATTGTACAAGGCAAGACACGAAAGCCTGAGAAGCCTGCGGTGAGTGGTGGCACTGGTGATGCTGCTGCTCAAGCAAGAGGTATTGGCTGTGTACAACAAAAACTTAGGAGAGTACCTGAAGTTGGAAAGTACTGCTTTGTTATTGATAACAAACAATATTACGGATGAAGCTCTTGACAAGGTGCTCAGGTTCACGAATCCTAAAGAAGTATGGGATGAACTTCATTATGATGGTGTAAATGATGACCAGTTATATAGTGTCTGCATGGAGTTTTTTCAATACAAGATGGATATTGGCACTGATATGGCGACTCATTTATCTAAAGTGAAGAATTTATGGCATAAAATGAATCAAGAGATCATGAAGACGGACGAATTTCCCGACGGAAGAGAATTGCCCGAGGTACTTCTGATTTGCATGATTTTAGGAACATTGCCAGAAGAATATTTTTCATTTAAGTCAAGCTGGGTGCTTATGTCAAAGAAAGACAGAACAGTGGACAACCTGACAAGTCAGCTCTGTGCTCACGAAAAGGCTTTGACAGCTAAGGATAGTGGATCCGAGGCAAGGTCTGGCAGTATGCTTTTTGTAAAAGGCAGAAAAGGAGAGGCAGAGAAGGCTGAGAAAAGGAAAGTCAAGAAAGGGAACCTTTAGTTTTCAAATGTCACTTATGCAAGGAAGTTGGACATTTTATGAAGAATAGTCCAAACAAGGAAGAGCGTTTAGAAAGTAGAGCAAGTACTAACGTTTCAGTGGTGCTCTTGAATGCGACAGATTGCATAGATCGTGATGAGTGGTACGTGGACAATGGGGCCACACACCATGTTACGATGAGAAGCGACTTGTTTCACGACTTTGAACGTTTTGCAGAACCGCATACAGTGACAACCGCGGACGGTAAAAGAATTGATGCCTTAGGAAAAGGAACAATTTTAATGAAATCAAAGAAAAGCAAGTTTCTAATGAAGGATGTGTGGTATGTTCCTACAGTTACTAAAAACCTCTTTTCAGTGCTGGCAGCACAGGATTTGAATCCAAACAGTTTGTTTGAGTCACGTGTTACTACTTGCTTATTGAAAATCAAGGAGAAACTGACAATGACTGGAAGCAGACAAAAACATGGTGGTTTATTTAAGTTGAATTGTAGGCCAGTCCAACCTAAAGGTAGTGTACTGAATACACTAGAGCTGGATACTGTGAAGAAAGAAGACACATTACAGCTGTACCATGAACGCATGGGACACCAAGATAAACGCCATGTAAGGAGAATTATTGAGAAAGAGTTGAATCTCAAAACCAAAGATGGTGGAAGTTTGTGCGAAGGATGCATTTTCGGAAAAACCCATAGAAGGCAATTTGGTGTTCGTGAAAAAGCAACAAGTCCAGGAGAACGCATACATTCGGACGTATGTGGTCCGTTTCCTCCATCTTGTTCCAAATTCCGGTATTTCGTACTCTTTAAGGATGAATACACTCGATACCGTTATGTTTATTGCATGAAACAGAAATCAGAAGTCCCTGAGAAGATGAGTCAAATGTTAGCTGAAGCGAAATCGGCAGGACATACCATCAAAGAGATTTTGAGTGATAACGGAGGCGAGTTCGATAATGAGAAAGTCAGACAAGAGTTGAAGAAATATGGTATTCAACAACGGTTAATTATGCCTTATACGCCTGAACAGAATGGGTGTAGTGAGAGGGATAACCGGACAATTGTTGAGATGGCAAGAGCAATGATGCATGCTCATGAGGAGCTTAGTCAAGTTCTGTGGGCAGAGTTGGTATATACAGCTACTTATATTTTAAATAGAACGGGACCAACTACTGTTGACTACAAATCGCCGTTTGAGTTGTGGTTTGGGAAGAAAACGCAAATTAAACATTTAAGGATAATAGGCTCAACTTGCTACGTGCATGTTCCTAAACAGAGAAGGAAAAAGATGCAGAAGAAGGCAAATAAGTGCATATTGATAGGCTATGACAACGATGATGGGTATAGGCTTTGGCATAAAGAATCAAACTCTCTAATTAGGTCCAGAGATATCACGTTTGATGAAAGACCACTGGACTCGAATTTAGAAGATGAATGCACAATCGAAGAGGTACAAGAACTGGAAGTACCTTTGTATGTGAGAAAGACTTCTAATGAGACACATACACCTGTGACAGAAATACACGAGGAATCACCTTTAGACAGAGGTCAAGGTGTTATTAATACTCCTGTTGTAAGTAGTGATGAAGCCGAGTTTGAGGATGCGCGGCTAGACGTGTCCGACCAAGAATCTGTTGAATTAGGGGGGGAGAATGAGGATAATGAGAGTGAGGTCATAGAGGAGTTGGCAAGAAGTGTCATGCAACTCAGAGATCGATCACTCCTCAAACGCCCAGTAAAATTCAACGATTATGTGACTCATGTCGATACCAGCGTTGACAGTCACCCAGAACCAGTGACATATAAGGACGCAGTTACTTGCTCGGATAAAGATTTGTGGCGCAAAGCTATGAACAAGGAGATAAAGTCTCTGGGAGAAAATGGAACGTGGGTTCTTGAGAAATTGCCCAAACATCGCAAGGCTATTCCCTGTAAATGGGTATACAAGGTAAAGCTAAACCCTGATGGGACAGTAGACAAGTTTAAGGCTCGTTTGGTGGCAAAGGGATTTCGCCAGAAAAAGGGACAGGACTATGACCATACCTTCAGCCCTGTAGCCAGGATGACAACAGTTCGAGCTGTACTCAGTGTAGCTGCTAGTGAAGGCATGAAATTGAGTCAGTTTGATGTATCAACAGCTTTCTTGTATGGGTCTTTATCTGATGAAGAAATTTATTTGAGACAACCAGAGGGCTATGATGACGGAACAGACCGAGTCTGTCTTTTAAAGAGAGAATGAGGATAATGAGAGTGAGGTCATAGAGGAGTTGGCAAGAAGTGTCATGCAACTCAGAGATCGATCACTCCTCAAACGCCCAGTAAAATTCAACGATTATGTGACTCATGTCGATACCAGCGTTGACAGTCACCCAGAACCAGTGACATATAAGGACGCAGTTACTTGCTCGGATAAAGATTTGTGGCGCAAAGCTATGAACAAGGAGATAAAGTCTCTGGAAGAAAATGGAACGTGGGTTCTTGAGAAATTGACCAAACATCGCAAAGCTATTCCCTGTAAATGGGTATACAAGGTAAAGCTAAACCCTGATGGGACAGTAGACAAGTTTAAGGCTCGTTTGGTGGCAAAGGGATTTCGCCAGAAAAAGGGACAGGACTATGACCAGACCTTCAGCCCTGTAGCCAGGATGACAACAGTTCGAACTGTACTCAGTGTAGCTGCTAGTGAAGGCATGAAATTGAGTCAGTTTGATGTATCAACAGCTTTCTTGTATGTGTCTTTATCTGATGAAGAAATTTATTTGAGACAACCAGAGGGCTATGATGACGGAACAGACCGAGTCTGTCTTTTAAAGAAAAGTCTATACGGCTTGAAACAGGCTCCTCGTTGTTGGAACAAATGTATACTGGATTTCTTCAAGAAGATAGGTTTTGTGGTTAGTAAGGCAGACCCATGTCTGTTCATTAGAGAGAAGCCTACGGGAAAACTTATAATAGCCTTGTATGTGGACGACGGGCTCTTGGCTGGGACAAGTCAGGAGCTTATTGATGAGTTTATCAATGAATTAAAAGGAAGTTTTGACATAACAACCAAACCAATATCCTATTATTTGGGTTTGGAGATTGATGTCAAAGAAGGCGACATAAGAGTACATCAGACCTCTTATGTGCAGAAAATCTTAAGAAGATTTGGAATGCAGGATTGTAGACCCGTAAGTACGCCGGTTGTGAAGGAAAGTGTTGCTCAAAAAGCTGAAAACAACGACGATTACTTCCTGAGTAACTACCGACAAGTAGTCGGAGCACTAGCGTATCTGATGGTCGGGACTCGACCTGATATCGCGTACGCAGTGTGTGTGGTCTCAAGAAGTTTAGAGAAACCAACTCAAGGAGATTGCGTGCGATTGAAGCGCATACTTAGATATTTACAATATGCACCAGATATAAGCATCATTTACAAAAGAAGCAATAAAAAAGGAATTTTAGAGAGTGCTACAGCGATGCGGATCATGGTGGCGATGTAGCTACAGGAAGGTCAACAACAGGAGTTGTTTGTCTGTATGCTGGAGGTGCTGTATCGTGGTTTAGCCAGAGACAGCAAAGCGTTGCTATTTCAACAACGGAAGCTGAAATAGTAGCAGCCAGCAAGGCAGCAAGAGAGAGCATTTGGCTTGCTCGCCTTCTACAGGGTATTACAAATTTGGACGATTTGCCCGTGCTACACGTAGACAACGAAGCAGCTGTAAGACTGGCAGTAAACCCCGAGTTCCATCGCAGAACCAAACACATAAGGACCAGGCACTTCTTCGTGAGAGAACTAGTCACGAATGGAGAGCTACATGTGAATAGAATCTGCAGTGAGCTACAGCTGGCAGATCTGCTCACTAAGCCAATGGCTAGGCCAAGGCTAATGAAGCTTGGAAAGCTTGTAGGTCTTCACATTGAGAGAAGGTGTTAGAGTGTAAACTCTTTGCTGATCAATGTGACACCTAAATAAAATAATTAAGAAGAAGTTTAGTTGTCATGTTGACTGTTAAAAAAAAAGAATAGAAAAATATCCGTTAGTAAGAAAAACGATTGTTTGGAAGTTTTCTACGTTTTTAATTATACAATATTATATACTCAGTTCTGGAACTTGTTTTATGAATTATAACGACTAAATTCCTGATGCCACCTTTTTGTGTCATTTCACTAAACAAAGAAATCTCTCGCTTCAATTGTAAATACATAATTACGTTTAACGGCCGCCCATCTTATTCCGTTCAACGTAAAAACCTGAAACTGAAACTGCAAGAAAGTTTGAATTTCGCGGGCTACCCTTGCGGTTTATTAAATTAGCCATTTGTGTTCCACTGCAGGGACCACTCCCTTCCCTATTTTCACTTATCCCTAACCAGTGCTGTTGTTCGCCAATCCTTGTCGAGTTAATTCGAAAAATAATTAAAAATTAGAGGAATATTCATTCTTCAGAAAGCGTTGCGTCTAACATCAAAATGGTATAAAATAATATCAAGTTAATGACCATAATCAGTACTTAATTATTTCCACGGTTCAGACGGTTTTGACGTGATCCTGACAGTGTTGACTTTTTTTGACGTTTCTTATCGCTAGGGATGTGGTGTGTAAAAAGGTATAGCATCGATAGTTGTGTTTTGTCTAATATTTTTAAATGTATCAATACCATTTTCATTTCAAAAATTGATACCTCATCACATCACATTTAATATCGCATGGACTAAGAGTATTTTTAATCAGTAGTAAAAGTAATAATTACTCTTTTCAGAAAAGCAAAACAATGGGGAAGCCCGTTAAAAGCTAATTGTAGATGGCACGACTATAGCTGGTTCTCAATCTGACCAATGAGGTCGAGCTATTACGAAATATAAAATGACATTGACAGATTTTCAACCAATGACGATGCTTGGAACCAGCTATGGTAGCGCCATTAGTTCCACAGTTTCCATCCCCATTAATTCATTAAGTAACATCGGTTGCATTTGAGAACGTACACACCTAAACATTTCTAATTCTTTGCTAGTCATTCTAATCTTACAAGTCTTACAACGCCAACCCTCATGTTTACTATTACGATTTTCTCCTCAGTTTTGTAGTCTATCGTTTCGGAAGTGGATAGTGTTATAAAATAATTGAAGAGGTACTTGGGAAATATAAAATTACAATCTAAACTCCTGTCTTTTCAATTTAGAACATGTTTATCTTTGCTTTTGGTCCGTGAACACGATGGACCCGCTGCTAACAGATCAACCAACGCCGGCTTATCATCATCTGATGTACGCTCCTCATCAAAATCAGAAGGCAAAATAATTACGTTTCTTCTTCTCGCAAAAGACTGTCTGGGTTCATAGTAGTTTTTCTCATTCAGATCATCTCCCGCTAGTTCATAGTCATCGTCTTCGTCAGGCCATAAAAGCTTATGGATCCATTTTTCTGAAAAACATCAAACGACAATACACAATTTGCCAGACCAGCGACAATGTTGATGACAATGTTAAAATACCACTAATGTATACAGTGCCAGATGTCGATAACTGATTTACTATTTAATTTATTCCATGACTTTAATTTTAAGGTTTGTCACGATTGTCGGTAAATTGTTTCTTCTTCGCAACACAATATAAAAATCTAAATTTCATTTTCAAAACTTCGAGCGGCATTTCACTTATATCTCAATGGCAAAACTGGTTTTCACACGTTATAGTTTTGTTACGTGTTTTACTAGATGGCAGCACTTGTACTATACACTTGTATATTGCAGCTTAGACGTTGCCTCAAGGTGCCTACAATGTTATACATAATAAGCAGAAAGAAGCGAATATTTTTATATTTCTGAATGATTGAAATTAAGTACTCATATTTGGTTACCTATCGATAAGGGGTAGATTTATGTACAAAAAATATATATAAAAAATGGAAATGGAAAATAAAAATGGAAATGGAAAATATAGTATTTACATACATCGATAGTTTTTCCACAAGCATTTTCGCTATTCGCTCTCGGTCGCCCACACCCAGTGACAAGACAAGTAGCAAACTTAGCCTGTTTCTTACGCGCATAGTCGCATCACTATTCACCCACCTCAAAGTCTCTCAACTCAATAATCTAAGTTTTACATCATAGTCAAAATTACAATCTTACGAGTACGATCGAGCAATAAACTGTTTAAAAAAACAAACAGGTAAACACATCAATGCCTAAAAATGCCTAATAATATTGCTGAAATATGAAGTATTGGTATGAAGTTGTACTAAACCAGAAAAAATAAAAAAAAACATGGCATTTTATGGTATGTATTCTATTAGAAACTCATTAAAAAGAAAATATTTAAAAAAAATGCTGACAAGCTCGACCATTTTTTTTCAATCTGTTTTAAATTTCTTTTAATCATATTCAAACACATCTTCTTTGTTTTAGCAGATGCAACTTTTGCAGCTTTTTTTTTCCAAACAAGTTCTTTTTGCTGTGATTTGATTGTGAAAATAAATCACCTCAGGCTTAAGTCAAGGCATCCACTGGGCCTTTCCTATGCAGGAGATTACAGGTTTGAATTGACTTAATTATGACACAAATCATCACTCTCCTGCATTTATCCTGATTTATTTGAGGTTGGCGCAGCATGTCTTCTTCTTACATACTTTGCTATTACTCTGCAGCATGCCTTCTTTTTCCATACTTCTTTATGACCATCACAAATGTAGTACTTATTAACTAAATATTATTTAATTATTTAGCTAACAGTTTCTGTTTCTATTTTCAATTACAAAAAGAACATTACCTGATTGTATTTATTATTGAACTAAGATGGTAAATCTGCCTGATTTCATATACTACTGTTGTACATAAATTTAATGCAAGGTAAAGGTTTCACCCACTGCTCGTCTCTGAAGGGTCGCTCCATGATATTAAATAACCTACCTACATATATTTTCTTCAAGAATTGAACCAAACAAAAAAAAACCTATTGGTATTTCCAGAGATTAATACATTTGAAAAACATAACATTCAATTTTTTTTAGATGTGAATTGGATTAAGTGGCTGCTTTTGTTTACCTATATGGGGTGGAAGGGACACCAACGCTAAAACCATTACCACCTATTCACTGTATCATACTAAAAACAACCAATTTTTGTTTTTAAAATACCATGATGTAACTTACTGCATATGTGGTAGTGGTTTTAGCGTTAGTGTCCCTTTCCACTCTGTAATCTAACTTTCAAATATGATAGTCCACGAATACACTGTTCAGAATGGTTTGGTAGATCACTAATAGCCTTATTGTAAAAGTATATCACAGTAAAATCTAACATAATTAACAAATCAAGCAAATATTGTGCAAGAAAGTGATTTATATTAAAGGTAACATAATCAACAATTTAATGAAAAGAAAAGTTAAATAAATAACATGCTGTCTACGTAACCTTACTATGTTAGGGTTAGGGCAGCTTCCAGTCTAACTACATGCAGATCTTTATTCCAAATAATTCAGTAAAATAGTCAGACCTCGTATTTGGGGTACCTAAGATACCTAACCTACACTTTGCTAAGTAACATTTTTGTGCCACACATAGTTAATTAAAAGTAAGTAAATGCTCTATCTTAGTGAGTCAAATAAGTAAACAGTTTTCTCTTACAGATTTCTGTGGTTCCTGTATCACAAAGACAAGACTGCAACGCTTCATTGCTGATTCAAGACAAGGTAAGAAGTTGTATTGGACTTAAAATATTTTAATTACTTGAATACTCAGTAATGTCTTCCACTGAGGACCATGTCTCTCACATTCTTACTTGAGAATATAATTTAATACAGCTCTCTTCCAACTGGTTATAATTTACTAGCCTTGCATAAATCAAATGCTGGATTTACACTCCTTCGGAAATTATCCCTTCGGTATAAATATTAGCCTGCATCCTAAGCATATATATGCCAAATATAATCGAAATCCAAACCGTTCACCCCTTTTAGGGGGTCACTTGGAGTGGATGGATAATTTTTTTCCGTATATTCCCAGTCACCCGCGCGGGGATTGCCACCGGAGGCAAATGGGAATATAAATTCCCAGTCGCCACCGGCGGTAACTGGGAAGTCATTGCCCCCACTTCAGTTTGTTGTGTGGTGGCGACTGGGAATTTTTATTCCTATTTGCCTCCGGTGGCAAACCCCGCGAGGGTGACTAGGAATATACGATTTTGTTCGCGTTTGTGTCTTCTTCACTTAGTAGGAACGCGAAATTGGAGCGGACCTAGTCGTCGAGCCTTAATTAAGAAAGCCAATATTCAGCTGTAGATTACGATCCCTAATCGGTTACTTGTTGCGTTCACCATAACCTGCTGTTGAAAAAGTATTCATAGAAAAACAAAATATTATTTTGAGCTTTATGTGCTGACCTGTTTATTGTAGATTGAGGAGATCAATCAGTCACCCTACGGCTTCAAAAATTCAGTAATTAGGTGCTCATTTATTCCTGACGACAGTACAGCTACAGGTCTATTCTAAAAACTGCGTGTTTTCGACGCTGAGCCAAATTAAGTTTGGGCCTACATTTCAGTATAAACTTAATTGGAACAATGGTTAAGAAGACTTTACTCAGCACCATACTGATTTTGGGTTGTACTTTATCATCACGAGTTGTCATAATATTTTTTTAATACAGTTGCTCAAAAAGTGGCGTATTGCAGGGACGTATAGCGTTCGGGATGTGGCCTATTACATACTAGAGCTTTTTCTTTACCTTTTCCGAACTCGTGCGTTCTCTTTCCGAACTGTCAAAATAATGTCTATTAAAAAGAAAAAAACAACCACCAAGTTTTTACTAAAACAAATTCATAGAAGTTTTTATGATTCATGCAAATATTTCTAAAAAGAAGCTACTAATTTGTTTCAATATCAGATTTAATGATTTGATTCAATGAGTTAGGTTAGATTTCATTTCATTTAATATCATTTTCATTTAATTTAATATCATTTTAATTTCATATCAATACAGAAAATGTACTGAAGACTTGGTTGTATAGGCATAGTTCCCTTTGCCTACCCAGAATGGGTGAAAAAATTTATATTGAATTTTTTTTTTGTTACGTTTGGCGCCATTTTCCAAAAATGTTCTTTATTAAATTGCTTAATTTTTTCGCAACTGTATTAAAAATAGTTGTTCAGTACACGTGCGGAACCGTCATTGCAACTTGTTCCGACTGTCAACCCTCACCTTCGGCTGCGCCTCGGCTCGGGTAGACAGTTGTCGGAACTCTTTGCAATGACAGGCTTTCCGCACTCGTAATGAAATATACTATTTCTAGAAAAAGGCGAAGGCGTTAACCAAAATACCGTACATTTTTGCGTGTAGTACAACAAGTTAATTTATCTCAGTGTAGATAAAAAAATACGGTATCAAAACATTTTCAGGATTGTTTATAATCGCCATTTGTCATATAATACTTACACTGAAATATGTATTTCAATGTGCAATGGTCACGGTGCCCCAGTTGTAACAAACCCTAACTACGATTACGAAATGTAACTTGCATGCATTTTAACTTGTGCAATTTATTTTAAAAAAAGCACCTCTAAAAAAATGTGAATGGAAAATGGAAATGGAAAGCTGGTTCCTACTTGATTAGATGTAGAACCAAAAATTCGCGGACACGTGACATCCCCCATACCGCTGCGCTGTAGTCCTGCCTGATGGATTACGGCCCGCCCCTTTACAGACACCCCAGCTTCCGAGACTTCCAGTAGTACAATGTATAGGCCGATTACGATGTATGTTTTAAATGGTTAATTAGATCGAATCAGTATTTATTTACATCGTATTTGTTTCCTACAAAGATCAAGTCTACTACAACATATTTCGCTAGCTTAAGGATTGATACGTAAGCTCCAGTCGCCTCGAAATTTTGACCAGTCTTACCAAGGGGTATTCTATTAGCCAGTACTAACTGGGTTGTGGAGGTCAGGTAGGCAGTCGCTTCATGTAAAACACTGGTATTCAGCTGCATCCGGTTAGACTGGAAGCTGACCACAACATAGTTGGGAAAAATGTCTAGGTTGATGATGAACAATTGGTATGGAAACTCGTAAAATTAAATAATACATAGAGCGGCAACACTATTTTATTTTCGTACCGTTTTGTTTATCAACTCAAGTCATGTAAGAAAACGTCGCAGATGGGAGCGTTTTGCAAATTCAAAAGTTTGCACTTTTGAACGTTGTGTAGAGCCTGCCATTCATAAGGCCTTTTGTATCACAGTGTGTGTGATACACATTTGACGCCATCAGGCCGCGAACCATGCAAATCGATGGGCATATCCGTCGCTCCCGATTCATTATCACATTTAATGGTATATTATGGCATAGAACCACACTTAGCTTGGTATATGGCGATTCATTGATTATACCTTATGGTTGGTAAAGTGGAAATATTACAGATTTGGTAAGGTGGAAATATTACAAAGGTGTAATTTTATGGATCTTCGATTTGTGACATTTCTTTGTATAATTAACTCCGCTTCTATGTGTGGAATTTATGCTCAGACCTAGCCAGAGTATATTATTCATAATATTCGTATTATCTCGCCAGATAGATTTGGTTTCGTTCAATTGTAGCACCTGTACTATAAATTTCGGACATAAGCCGTAAGTGCAGTCAGGAACATTTTCAACCTATTGGAGGATGTAGGCACTTTTTTTTAAATAACATTTCCTCCTGTTGAGGATAAATATTGTTAACCTAAATAATTTTCATACACTTCCTGTATAAATTGTACCACTCCCTTCAGATATCTTAATTATACGGGGAAAAAAATAGATATATAAAAAAAAAAAAAATATTATCTTGGAAACTATTGAGCCTACAGAGACAATTCAATTCTCTTGTTGTATCAAATTTAGTCTACTTTAAAAACGTCTAGAAAAGGTACTATTAAAAACTAGTCCTTTAGGGTTATAATCGAAATAACGAAATGAGCGGTATTTTCCATTTTTGACAAAGTTCGGCGCTCGAGGTCACAAACTTGGAATATTCATTGGGCCAACATCATAAACAAAAAAACGGAACTACCCTTCGATCAATATTATTGATCGAAGTAACGACCGGATTTGACGCATATTACCACATTCTTTCAGGCTGCAAGGTTACTGGACTAATAGAGAATAGGCTTGTTCTTGCATCCTACAAGAGCAAACCAATCGAGTCGAGAATCTCAATTTTTAGCGCCTCGCCAGAGTTATATGAGGATGTTGTTTGACGACAATAGCAGTAAACGAAAGGACGACCCAGAGCGGAGTTCAGGTTAAAGTAACAATTAGTGATCGAGCATAGGGTTACTTTCCAAGCGTTTGAAACCACACACTTTGGACCAGCCTTGTTTTTTTTTTGTGTTTGTTATCATTATCCTCAGTCTGCCTTTACCCACTGCTGGGTGTATGCCTCGCCCTCGCTTTGCTTATAGAGATCTCGGTGAGTGTTCAAGGTTTTACTTGTTTAGGTGCCTGACGTGTAAGCATTTACGTACTCACTGATTATGTGCACTAGTTGATTATATCGGACTAAGTTCCATTTTGAGCGTTTAGCCTAATCGTTGTGACGTGTGTGTGCGTTTATGCTCACCCATGGGTAAAGTCAAATCTGTATCATCATCTTTCTGCCCTTGGCATGTTACTTGTGACAGCGCAACGTTTTCTTTTTTCATCCGGCCGACCCTGTGTAACGTCATTTACTCCTTTTTTAGGGTTCCGTACCCAAGGGATCAAACGGGACCCTATTACTGAGACTTCGCTGTCCGTTCGTCTGTCACCAGGCTGTATCTCATAAACCGTGATAGTTAGCCAGTTGAAATTTCTACAGATTATGTATTTCTGTTGCCGCTATAACAGCAAATACTAAAAAGAGAATATAATACATATTTAAGGGTGACATAAAGTCATTTTTTTGGTCATTTTTAAAAATAATGGTAAGGAACATTTTGTGCGCGAGTCCGACTCGCACTTGGCCCGTTTTTTCTTTCATGTTTTCTAACAATCTCATCATCATTTAAATTAATCGTTTTTTATTTTTTTTTAATCACCTGAATTCCGTCCCAATTAACAATCATGTGCTTTTAAACGATTAAGAGTTTTTTAAATGAAAAGTGCATATCGTAATTCCAACTTAAAACAGAGAATCCGGGAGATTTATTTACTAACCTTTTACGTACATTCATTGTTTATTATTACTATTCGTTCAGAGATAAATGAACCTTACAAAGAACAATTAAGTTATTGTCGGTTAGCACATAATTATCTACTCTTAAAGTTCAATAAACAAGTATTAAAAGGACATGAACGACGCTATTCGTTGAAAAAAAGCAATTGCAAGAAAATTGGTGGCTTCACGTATTGTTTGTGCTCATTACTAACATCTTGTATCCGGAAATATACGTTCCGAATAGTGAATGGCGTGTGGAAATGCGAGTAAGGCGATGCGATGGAGTCGGAATCATATTCTACTTCGTTACGCTACGTAAACCTACAACATGGTGGTAGTAAAGCATCATTTTTACGTAAATACCTAGTGTAAATGACTAATTCTAGTACATAAGTGGTGGTGATGACGTAGCGAATGTAAAGCTAGACAGCGTCTAGCCTAAACATTGCTGCATCATTATTTTGTAGTAAAAAGTAGGTCAAATACCTGTCTGACCTAATGACTGGACATCTCGTGTTCATATCGGCTCGGTTTGACCTGGATTCTGTTAATTTGAAACGGGATAAGGAGGATCTCTAACGAAAAGGTTTTCAATTTGCAAAATAAAATTAAACAAAGTGCATAAAGACGACGTTGTATTAATTGATGGGTGAGGTCAGATATTTATACTTAGTTTTATTTCGCGAAACGTTTGATTTGGTTACGTTTTTTTTTTATATACACTAATAATAAGAACGACAGCATCTTGGAATAAAAAGTACTACTGCCCCATCTATGACACGACGGAAGAACTAACACCAATTTCCTACAATTTTCAAGCCAAGTTTAGGAAATTGATATTAGTTCCTCCGTCGTGTGATCGTGTCATAGATGGCGCTGTAGTACTTTTGTTTCATATAGCTGTAGTACTGTAAAGTACACTACAGCGAAAGTTTATGGTTATTGAAAAAAAATATTTCAGTAGACCCTTAATTATAAGATAGACATTATTTAATTTGCTTTTATTAGTGTATACAAACAAAATTATTGTATATATCGTACATTAACAAGTTATCTCATCAAAGTATCAAATTACTAAACGAGTAATTTGATACTTTAAAAAAAAACTTGTTAAAAATGCAGTAGCTAAATATAAAATAACTAGCTGCCCGGACAGACTCGTTCTTTCAAAAGTGAATGCAATGCACTTTTCCTTCCTACCTACCTACCCTACCTACCCTACCTTTCTCACCTTTTAAACCTTTCCTGGACTACGACAAACATTTCAAAACCAAAATAGGCCAAATTGGCCCAGCCGTTCTTGAGTTATAAAATTACAACGAAAAGTGGCATTGATTTCTATATTATAGATAATAATTATTTGCATCTCTTGTTTAATTACCACTTACCATAACTATTGCCTTATCGCAAAGACAGATAGACGGAGTACAAAGTGAACTGCAAGTGCTCCAAGTTTCCATCATCCTAAAATCTACCAGTACCACGAAATAGCAGCAAAACATTTTCCATTTAATAGTTTTTAACCCCATCGAAATTCTCCCCAACACTTTCAATCTCGGGTTTCAGATTCACCGAATAGCTAGCGTCGAACATTAACGATCAACGCTTAACACCTCAGATCACCTGATGCTATCTCCCCAGGTCTCCCCCTTGTTTGTAGCACAGCACCCCGTAAAGTAATATCGATTATGCCAATTTGCCGCCCACGACAACAGGTGGCGATATCCTGCATCGGTTCACGCTCGCCCACCTTGGAAATTACAATGTTATTAGGTTTAGGTACCCAGCTAGTGGAAATGCGTTCATGTGATTGAAAATACGCTTCACGTCCTCAATCAGCCTCGATTCGCGACTTTCTATTACAAATTTCTACGAATGCATAATATAGAATAATGCTTTTTAGGGTTCCGTAGCCGAATGGCAAAAAACGGAACCCTTATAGATTCGTCATGTCTGTCTGTCTGTCTGTCTGTCCGTCCGTCCGTATGTCACAGCCACTTTTTTCCGAAACTATAAGAACTATACTGTTGAAACTTGGTAAGTAGATGTATTCTGTGAACCGCATTAAGATTTTCACACAAAAATAGAAAAAGAACAATAAATTTTGGGGTTCCCCATACTTAGAACTGAAAACCAAAATTTTTTTTTTTCATCATACCCTTACGTGTGGGGTATCTGTGGATAGGTCTTCAAAAATAATATTGAGGTTTCTTATATCATTTTTTTCTAAACTGAATAGTTTGCGCTAGAGCCTCTTCCAAAGTGGTAAAATGTGTGTCCCCCCCCTCTAATTTCTAAAGTAAGAGGAGGAAAATTCTGAAAATATTTAGGATTGTAGAACGTAAAAAAAACTATCAACGAAAATTGATTTCAATAAGATATGATGTGTAGTTTTTGAGATATGGGACTTTTTCATCAAACTGCAGCAATAACTTTGTTTTTCATTAACATACTATGAAAAACCAATTTAGTTTTGCGGTTGAGTGGAAGTTTACAACTAATACTACAAAGTAATGAATGACAGTTCAAAATATTGTTTCGGGCTATGGAACCCTGTGTGTGAGTAAGACTCGCACTTGGCCGGTTTTTTTATAATTGTTTTTAGGTGCGTAGGTACTATAAAGAAAAAGATTCAGATCTTTATACTCACTCACTTTTTTGTCGATCCTCCCTCAGTTTGTTTCGAGATCTATGCAACGCAACGTAGGAATTTGAGTTTTGGTATAATGTTTCATTTTAACGCGCGCACAGTCACAAGAGCATATTTTATTTGTGTCAGATGATCTTGTCAAAATTCATCTTTTCACACATAAAACATCACGCCTGTTACAACCAAAGGGTTAGCCTGAGGCGTACCTCGCAGTACACCAACATTTTGCCAAAGTCGTGATATTTGGGGGCGAGCTTATTGCCATCAACCAGTCACAAATACACAACATCCAAACTCCGTGACTACTACTGAGAAATTCCTGCTGGAAAAACCCAATAAAATTTTACCCAACCTGGTAATCGAACCCGGACCTCATCTTCAGCAGTCGCACAACTTGCGAGAAAATAAATCTAGAAATGCAATTTCATTAGGAATGTTTACTTTGGTATCCACTTGTGGAGTTCACTCTATTCGATTAGAGTAAACAAAGCCACTATAATATGTATTTTAACAAATGTTTGTATTGTATCAGTTCAAGAGTCAATTTTCTAACCGTTAGTTTTGATCAAAATCAATTTATTTTATTTTTCATAGACCCACATGGGACCTATAAAACGTCGACAAAAGGTGCACGGTTCGGTTTGGTCGTTTCCTATGGACAAGAACCGGCAAGAAACTCCATGGTTACTCTTTTAAAATCATTTGGTTTTACAATATTTGAGTATTACAGCGTTAGTACTTCTGTATGGGAGGGCAGATTAGGCCCAACAATAAGTCGTTGCTTACTACAAAACCTAAAACAAGATAAAGAAAAACAAAACCCATCTATGAATTTAAAATGCCTACAATGTCACATTCACAAACAATCGGTAAATAATAAAGAAGCTATACAACAATAAAATATTACTTATAAGAAGACTAAATTAAACAATTGACATTAATGTTGTCATCAATGCTGAACAATGAACCAACAGTTTAATGATTTGAAAACTATTGTATAACATCTGAATAAAAAGATTGGTCAAAATAAATTTGGTAATAGTGAGAGATAGGGTGTCCTGCCTTTTCGCCGAAAATTGTTTGCCAGATTTTCACTTGCCACCCAACGTTTTGCCGATGTTTCACTTTGACAACTAACGATTAGCAAATTTTTGTGTGACAACGTTTCATTTGGTAGAATTATTGTTAAGCTGATTATTATAATGACACAAATCGTTTGGGTCATTTATCAATTGTCAAACATTCCGTTTTTATAACAACCTAAACATCCCCAATGTAGCCCCACTGATTGTATGTGTGTACAATAGGCAATATTACTATTGCCACCGCAAAATACTATAAAAACTGCAAATGATTAATTTGGATGCAAGAGCGAGCGAAGCGAGCTCTGGACTTGGGGCACCCCGACTCGGACAGGTTAGGTTCGAAGGGGATGGCGGGGTCTAGTGAGTGAGCGGAGCGAGCGTACTAAGACCCCGACATCCCCTTCGTGATAGGTTACTGTAAACCCTGCAGACAAAAATAGGAGACCCGCGCAGCGGCGCTACGTCGACTACGCTTTTTAGGCGAATATATAAGAACGGTGCATTACCTTTTCACGGGAGTGGTGCCAGAGGAGAAAATTGGCATTTAAAAAAGTGTCATTATGAAAAGCAGACCAAACGTACAGTTGGTAAATGTGAGGTTGGGAAATAAAACAAAATTGTATGATAAGTAAGGCAAATGATTATTCGGCGAAATAAAATTCAGCGAAACGTTGGTTGGTAAGTGAAAATCTAGCAAACAATTTTCGGCGAAAAGGCCGAGAGATAGAGACATCAACGCATTAGGGGATGATCCCAATTTTTTTTTCTTTGTCTGTCGGTTAGATTATTGAAATGTATTGGACACGTATTTTTTCTTTTTTCATGTGTTCATAAAATTATGGAGATAAATTGAGTTGAAATGGCGCATGACGTCACTTGTAGGTGATTTTATGCCTACTTGTGACGTAGTGAGCCCCCACTTTCCAACTTCAATGAGTTTTAACTAAGTGATTTTTTGATGTTTTGATAAAAAAAAAATACGTGTCTAATATTTTTGTATTACCTGTCTGACGGACAAAATAGAATTTCGTTTTTTACCGAGTATTTTCCCCTTTTTTCTCGTCTATGAGCTGCATGAGCAGAAGGAACTAGAGCCAAACTGCTTGATCTTCAACGTAGTCTTTAATTTTGTAATATGGTTTTTTAATAAGGACACGTTTGAGTTTTTATTTATCTGTATTTGGGTATTAGAATTTCATTGTTTACTGCGTGTGTTTATATTATGAAAGTGGCTTCTAATTTTGAAAAGCCCTCGGTTTTTGCGGACATATAAAATACATTCTAAAATATAATATAAAGTGAAGGCAGAGTCAGTATATTGATCTCTTTAAATTTTTCTCTCGGGGACGCGCGGATGACCCATTTTATAGATCTCGCGTAATGCCCTCTTTTGCAATATGAAAATTAAATCAACGTCTGTGCTGCTTATCCCCACAGCCATAAGACATAATACTTTGGAATACTAAACTAGCTGTGGCTACATCAGTTAAATTCCTTATTTTCCTACCCGAAAGAGTTCTAATATCGCGCCACACTGCAGTTTTGAATCGATAGTAATCCCTAAGAATACAGTTTCCGAGATAAAATCAAGTTTTTTGCCGACATGATTTCAATTTAGGTTGCCTTTGGTAAAGAGAAGTTTAGACATTTTGTTTTGTTCGTATTTAGTAAAAGTTTGTTAGCTAAGAACCATTTTGAGAGAACAGTTAGACTTTTGTTGACATGTAAGACATTCGTATCTTTTCTATGAATTTTAAAATAAGCGAAGTGTCATCAGCAAATGCAATTATATCCGATAATTTGGCCATCATATAAGGGAGATCATTAATATAAACAAGAAATAGGAAAGGGCCTAGAATTTAACCATTTACATTTACTTTTTGCTACATGTTTGATAAATAGGAAAGAACAAGATCAGCAGCTTGTCCACGTATGTCGCAGTAGTGTAATGTACAGATCAGTGTGTTGTGGTCGACGCAGTCGAACGCTTTTGAGAGATCACAGAAAATGCCAATAGCGTCCTGGGACTTCTCCCAGTATTCCAGAATGTTACTGATGAGTTTTACTCTCGCGTCCGTTGTAGACCTACCCTTCGTGAAACCAAACTGATGACTATGCACTATATTATTAGAGTTGAAGTGAGGCAACATCTGGTCCAGCATGACTTTTTCATAGATTTTACTCAATGGTAGTATTATGGAAGCACCAATATCGGTCTATAATTAGAGGGATCACTCTTACAATCCGATTTGAAAATTGGTACCACTTTACTATGTTTCATCAAGTCAGGAAAATTGCCACTGTCCAAACATTGATTGAATATGCCTGTTGGGACAGAAGCAATTTACTTAATAATGCTTTCAAGAACCTTGACGGAAACCCCCACAAGTCTTTAATATTAAGACTTTTGAATGCGTTTTTAATTATGGCAATACATACTGGTTTCAATTTAAATTTGGTATGTCCTTCAAAACAGAGATTTCGTAACTTCTAACGGAATGTTGGTAAAGAAATTGTCCAGTGTCTCAGCGACTTCTAATTTATCAGAAATGGTTTTGATATCTATTTTTAAAGACAATTCACTCTTTTCTCGTTGATCTCAGGATAGTTTGGTTTGTATGCTTCTCTAAATAAACTACAGTACTTATTGTCGAGATAAATGTCATACAGGTTGAAATTGAAACGAGGGGCAAACAGGCATTAAGGCATCGTTAGTTTTTAACTACTTACGAAAATTAACAACTTTTGATGTAGGGGTACAAAGCGGTTTGTAGCCCTATATCAAAAGTTGTTAATTTCGTTCGTTCGCAACATCTATTATTATTATTTTTACTTAAAGTGGATAACTAGTAATTATATCTTTAAAAACTGCTAGTTATCGAACTGATTACATTCTTTACAGAACACATATTTAACAACAAATAATCCATGTTTTTGCTATGTAAGGTGATTATGTTTTGGTCTTATTATGATTTTATCCACTCTTCCCTTTATAGACTTTTCATTCGCTCCACTTTTACTTCTATTTTGTCATCTTAGGAATAAAACAAGGAGGATGTAAATACTGTCATAACACTTTCAGTGTTTTATTTTATCCCTTATCGGGGGAGGAGATTAAAAGGTGGATTGCACAACGGCCCCTAAATGTTTAAGAGGATTGTTTTGGGTCTGGATTTTTTATTTAGGAGTGCAGTTTTTTTACTATTTAAATAAACGACCTTAACAAGTGGACTGAAGAGAAATATTTTATTATGATGTCCAACGACAATATCCAACAGGTATTTAGATGATTATGTTTTTTTATTAGAAAGGGTAGCTTTGGGGATGATTTCGAAAATTTTACCAAGTTCTGACGAATGGTTTTCGTGTGAATATCCACAACTAGAAATTAAAAACAAAAATACAATTTGCTTGTTATTTTTTATGAAGCTTTTTTGCCGTGACATATTTTTGGTCGCCATTGTGAAAGTTGCTATCGAGTTACCGCCGATAACACCTTTCAATCAGTTTCATTTGTATCTCTAGGCAGGGGATGTTAAAATGTGTCCGTAAGTTGTATCATCCTTTCCTTTTAAATTTTGTTATTAACCAGCTGTGTCAACGTACTTAGTTAAGTATATTTAAGACTCATAACAGTGTGAAATAAAATATTCCCATTAAAAACGGCCACTCTAGACTCGAGATCCGTTTTCTCGCTGGTGTAAGATGATAAATTTCCGCAGCAAGCTCTTAGTAATTATCAAGCGTGCGAATCGATGTGAATCGTCGCGGAGGGGGCTCGAAGACGTGAGGGGGCCGCTTTAGCGGTGCGGGGGTGTCGAGGGACGCCGCGGTACCGCGCAAGCCGCCCGCTCGTATCGACCGCCCCGGATGTGCATTGCAATGCCGCCGGAGAGATCAGGCGACGTACCTACTCGCGGAACACCACGAGTCCAC
Organism: Cerastis rubricosa; assembly: GCA_949152445.1. NCBI lineage: Eukaryota > Metazoa > Arthropoda > Insecta > Lepidoptera > Noctuidae > Cerastis > Cerastis rubricosa. The sequence goes on along the minus strand of OX424523.1, from coordinate 15,748,006 downwards.
GACACCGTTCGGATCGAATGTTTGAAGCCAAGACAAATGCTGCACCACGGCGTTCGTTTGTCTTGTATGTCACTATCTCCGAAGCCGATTGCTCGAGGCACGTTGTTTCGTGTGTAACCTTTAGCGATACAGTTGGATGCTCTATGATTGATTGCTTATGAACATTTTTCATAGAAACGAGACTCGGAATGTCTTAGTATCCTTCACTTTTATTGTTATTTTTATCTCTTTAATTAAAAGAGGAATGGAATACCAATAACAGATATTGGCACAATATAAGTTTAATATGAAAAAGGTCCTAAGTAGGTAATGTAATTAAATGGTGTTCCCATAGCAGTATCTTATCCGCATCGTATCAGATATAAGGTCAAGTTCATATCTTCTTTTCTTCAAGGAATTCATAAAATAGGAGGTAACTTAGTGTTTACTTGTGGGATGTTCACAAAAGTTCAAGGTTGTCTGATATATTTACGAAAACTTTTTGTTTTTTGAAAGGTTTATAAGTACATACCTTGAAAGATTACACAGCCCAGTCATGTCACCACTTACATGTCAACTGACTGACTTGTAATTCGACGTATTCCTCCCAGGACGACTTTGTAACACCCTTTGCTACAATTAACACACAGTGCTATTTATCTGCTGTTTTTAGGTTAGCCTTCTAATTTTATTTGGGTTTTCCCTTCTCCAGATCTCACTCAGGATCCAGTATTCGAGACCCAATCGTCAAGCCAGCATTTCTTGGGTGTACGTTACCCCAACAGGAAAGTGTCTCCTAGAGTGATATCAGTGGAACGTATAATTCGTGCGTAATCTGCTGTATATGTGCGCTAATATAGAATTTGTACGACTGGCCGTTTTGGAAAAAAAAAACGGAAAAAACGATTCCTGCTAGGGTAACGTTTTTCTAGCAGGAAAAATCAAAACGAATGCTCGGAGAGAGAATTGCGCATGGACAGAGAGCTTATATTTATCCAAAAATGTTCCCCGAAAATTTAATTTGTGGTTCTTCCGGTTTTCGCGATATTGCGTTTCCTGCTGGAGTAACGGTTTGCAGAATTGTGTATCTCTAAAACCATCGTATGTGCGCCTGTAGAATAAACGTACACGAGTAGCTCTTAATTTGCACGTATTTGTGACAAACTTTGAGTTAGGTTTTAAGAGCCCCAGTCAATTACTAAATCTGAGCGTATGCTTTTGCATATCCTAACCTATGGTGCTCACAAAGTTTGAATGCCTTCTTTCCCCAAATGTTGGCAGTAATCTGTTGTTCCCATGTTCAGTTTGATCGTAGGGACTCGGGGGGCACACCATTTCATATGACTTTACCATGTCTGTTACACGCTGTATAGGTCTTATAGCAATCGAACAATATTCCAAATCAATTACTTGAACAGCTCTATTGATTCATACAAACAGTATCTGTGATTGGAAATTGCAAGCTCAGTGTCCCATGAGTCCTAGAGGTCATGAACTTTGGCGAGGTTTCCCGACCGCTTACTGCGCTTTAAACACAGATTGTTCTCACCCTACAGCAATCTGACAACACCATGTTAGGGGGAGGTGCGAGCAATGCTTGACGTTGAACACCAAGTGATGTCACTATTTTTTTGTAACAAATTAGTAGTGGGACGAGCTGACTAGTAAGTAGTTACAGTGATTAAAAACGTACAGGGGAACCATAATGGAGGTGTATTTTAATCCCATCCCACCGCAATGAAGTGAAGTTAAAACATGTCACCTAAATTCAATAGAAGAACAGTTAATGAAATGCCACCAAAATATTGAAGAAGTTCAAATGTTTTTTTTATTTCAATCACTGTAGAGTAATTAAGAATTTAGAAACATTATTATGCTATTTATATACTGTTTTCCACCCTCTTAAGTTGAGCCTTATTATTTTCTTCCGGCAAAAAGAAAGAAAAGGGAAGACTCAAAAGTGAAAAAAAAGAACAATACAATTAAAAGTTAATTATTTGATCATTTTTGATCTATGTATAAAAATATTATTAGTAACTCTTTGAGCCCCATAATATTTATAATCTAAGAACCCAGTAATGTCCACGTTTATTGGTGTGCAAGAGGTGAGAGGCGTTGTTTTATCGCCATGTGTGCAAGCTTAGACGCTACTTGTGTACGGATATTTGGGACACTCTAGCAAATGCGATTTAGTCAGATGAGGAGTACCGCATTAGCGTTGGGTGTAATAATAATAACTATAAATAAAAAATGTGACGTATTGGAGAAAAAGTCATTGGCTTTTTTCTGGAACTCTGTCACGCTGCTACTTGTACTTGCACAATTAAAATACACAATTTAAATACGTACCTAATACATAGACTATTTATGATTAGTATTATCAAGTCACTTATGTTTACTCACGGAGGACCCCGCCGGAACTCTGGGAGGAGTATCTATTTCCGATGGTGGCCGGTCAATGACTCCGACCCGGAACTATAGTTGAGCGATTTGGTGGGGTGCGGCCTTTAACTATTGGCACTCGCACTCATCATCACCCGCCAAAGTGAGTTGCGTATTTATACTTTATTAATACGTTCGTTACTACTCGTACTATGACTTTCATCGTTACTAACGGTGGCTTCCAGTAGATTTCTCTTCCTTTCAGAGGTCAAATAAAATTATATATAAATGAAATATTTATCAGTCAGTCAGTCAGTATGAAGCATAAGAAGTATGAGTATATGAGTGTAACCTGCTTAGTTATTAGTTAAAGCGTTTATTTGAAAAATATTAAAATTATGGAATTATTTAAATGTTCCATGGAATTCGATGGGTTCAATGGCACCATAGCGGGATGTAACCATTCCAGATTGCGAGCTGTCGCAAGGCTCAGGCTCGGAATGCGCAGTAGCGTCCGTACCTCATTGTAATAAGAATTTGGCGCGTAAAAAGCGGCTACTCTTTCGAGAAGCGGGCGCGCAAGAAAGGTCTTCTCAGAAGGGTCGAACGGCGCATGTTGTTGAATTAGTGCGTGAAAGTTATTTCAAAAATATATTGTTTGCAAGTGAGGAGAGGAGGCCTGTGTCCCAGCAGTGGGAACATTATAGGCTGTTGATGATGATTGTTTGCAAATGGGATTAACGTGCGATGGGACTGAATTTATTAAAAGGACCTATTTATATAGGTACGTGGATACCAGAAGGAACTTTCATGTTGCGTACAAAGAAAAACAAAACAAAATTAAGTACCTACTCGTATAATTAGAAACATGGTTACATTATTTAAATCTCACTAGGTTTACAGAATGTGTCTGGTGATAGTTCTAAAAACATGCGATTCAGTTCCTCAACGATCTTTACATTTACAAAGCTTAGTGACATACTTATAAAGGTGCTAGCGTCGTTATTGAACATGCTCATAGTTCGCCATATGCCGTTGTTTAGTAGTCGACAAGCGAGCGGCTGGCGGCGCGGGCGCGTTTCTTTTTTGTCCCCCGCGGATTCCATTGCCCCATGTCCAACCTGTAAGTCCGGCAGTTTGCCGAGCGTTGACCGCGGCCCAGCTAAGACGCGAAGCCGTCCGACAACCTGCACTGGTCGCTTTCGTTGGCTCCCGTAAACTTATTAAAATTGAAAATGTGTTGAATCGCTCCGCTTGTCATTTCTCCATAGGTAACTGTTTTGAGAACTCTTTAAATGACTTGATTTACTGACTACAGGCATTTTATGCTGTTCGACTTTTCGCTGGTTTGTACTTGTAGTCCAGTAACTTTATTACATTAGTGCTTGCGTCAAATCCGGTAGTTCTGATTTTTTGTTTATGATGTAATAAAATAGTACGTCTGACGAAGTGCACTGCTTCTGAACTGTACTTACACAGACAAATCCTCCTATTCAGCTGGAAATCTTCCAAAAAGTGCCATCCAATCAGGGTTTGTTGGCTATTAATATTGTTAACCTAGACAATATTCATTCGCTACCTGAATAAATTGTACCACTTCCTTCAGATATCTTATGTATAGGAAATAGAATATTGGAAAAAATGCCGAAGTTTGAAAAAATTATTAACTTTGAAAGGATTTATCTCGAAAAACATTGGGTCTACAGAGACAATTCAAGTCTGTACTGTAGCGAATTTAGTCTTCTTTAAAAAAGAAGAGCAAAGAGCAGGTACTATCAAAAAACTAGTAAACTATAAAAACAACTTTCATTACTTTCTGAAGAAATTTATATATTTTCATTGCTGACTTCTCTGTTTCTTGATCATTATTATCTAGATTTAAAGTTTGAGTAAATCGGTGTCTTTTAGGCAAGCGTGATCCACCCTAGACTACGGTTTTGATCCAATGTATGTTCTATGTGTTCAGTTTGATGGTCTGAATCACATCCTTAGCATGACAAACGGGACCCTATTACTGAGACTTCGCTGTCCGTCCGTCCGTCCGTCCATCCGTCCATACGTCCGTCCGTCCGTCCGTCCGTCCGTCTGTCACCAGGCTGTATCTCATGAACCATGATAGTTAGCCTGTTGAAATTTTCACAGATTATGTATTTCTGTTGATGCTATAACAACAAATACTAAAAACAGAATAAAATAAATATTTAAGGGGGGCTCCCATACAAAAGTGTTTGTTTGCTCGTTTTTTATAAAAAAAAGGTACGGAACCCTTCGTGCGCGAGTCCGACTCGCACTTGGCCGGTTTTTTTTATAATTTCAGTACAACTTACTGGAACTTGACAGATATGATTAACTATACCAACACCTTCTACCTACTACCTATACCAAAATAAACTTTCTCATACACATAACATTAATTCATGGCGCACTGTATAAGGGCAGCATACTTCGACCTATCTATTTTATAAGTATATCTAATACGATTGACCTATGTGCCATTGTAAGTCCATTAGTGTAATGCCTCTAATTAGAAGCGTAAGGCCTTATGCTTCTAATTAGAGGCAGGGAGTTGAGAGAGAGAGTTGCCAAAAGCAAACCTATTTAGTATAAAAAAAATATTGCGTATGTTTTGGAAATTCAGCCAAGGTCTTGTGAGATAGACAACAGCAGTTTAGTTTAATAAAAACCATTAATTTACAAACAGCAGGCGTTTTTTCTTGTGTCACTTTTCTGGGCAGTCATACCTATAATCCTTATAGCGGTAAACACAAAAAGAGGTAATATTCGCAAGTGTTTATTACCTTCACATACAGTACGTCCAGTCTAGCGTAGGCGTTAGTGGAAGGCATGCTTGCATTTCGTACCCGTTGCCCTAACTTCGCGTTAGGTTTGTTCGTAACTTTTCGCTTAGAACCCTGCGTATACGCTTAGTTTTTAGTGAAATAATTTGTATTGCAGTTGTCATAAGCTTAGCTCGAATAAGTCATGTTAATTCTAATATTGTTGGTTGCTTTAATCTTCCTAACACTAAATCTTTTATTTCATATTAACTAATACAAAATTTCAAATGTTTAAACGCATAACTTTCGATATTGCTGCATGGTAGAAAAGGTATATTCGAAACGTTTTGTAGCAAAGTTAATAGAAAAGTGCTTCTACGTCTGAATGTATTTTGTGACGCGCCGTACGTAACACAGCGGCTACTCGCCGCAGAGCGGCGTCTACGTTGGGTAGCGTAGGTGCTACGCGCCGTAGCTCATAAGCTACGCGCCGTAGCGCAGACGCTACGTGACGTAGCGCAATGGTTAGGGCGGTTACAGACTAGCTTATTTTTCTGCACGTATACAGGCTGAATTTTTCAAGTGGGCGTGGATAGAAAAAAAATGAAATAAGGTGCAGGAGTAAACGAAGCGAGCTAACTGCATCATTGGATTTATGAAAAATCAATATTCCTGGCCAAGAATAGAAGACGTTGATTTAAAAAAAAATAACATACCTTTTAATAATATACCATTCGATAGTCTCGCGGCTAAGGATCAAATTCTGGGAAGTAATGGCATACGGCAAAGTAAAGGAAAGAGATTTTTTTTATTTTATTAATTCTATGAAATACGCAAACATTTAGTAATAATCAGCCAAACATCGAACAAAATCACTATTGAGACACTTGGGAATTCAAATCGTAATTATTTACTATTTTTTTTGTTTTACTTTTGCCTTTAACAGCGAAGAGTTAATAATAATTTAGAATAAAATCAAATGTTGTGAAAATGACTGCGCTGCGGGTGTCATCAATCAAGTACATTAATTTAAAACATGAAAAACACAAAATGTAACATTTTGCGCGTGCAAATATGTGCGCTTCCAAAAACAACCGTTGACGCGTCATAGCTTAGCGGTTCAACGGTCTTGGCGTATACGCGCCGTGGTGTACCTAGCGTAGCATTTGCACATCGTTAACGCGATATGTGTCAACGCAACGTCAATCAATAATACTTTTCTGGGCACAAGCCTAATGCGAACTTACTCTTAAACTATCATCGATGGTGATGGTGACAGTATTATAGATGGGCGAGCTAATATGCTCTCTGGATTTTGATTTGTGTCGCTGGTAGAATACTTAGTATATTAATAAAGCAACATCAAATAAAACTGGCCAAGTGTGTGTTGGAACAAACACTGTTAAGGGTTCCGTAGTTGGTATAATATTTAGGCAAGCACAGTATATATTATATTACAGACAAGAAAATAGATTTGTATGGAATATTATTTCTCAAAGAAACTAAAACCAAAGTTATTTCTGTGTTTGTAATCGAAATAATCCCATACTTATCTCATACACAACGACACTTCTCCAAAACATTTTTTGTTGAAAGTTTCATAGCAATAACATATTACATTTAACCACTTCTGGGTATGGTCCTTTTTAATTTGTAAAATAATAATCGGCCATTTTATTTATTTTTAAATCATTGGTACTTTATATACAACTCTTAGCGTAATGAATAGGATTGGAGAAGCATCATGATTTGACCTTCGGCGTTTTTAAAACCTGCGTGCGTTTTAAAACACGAAGCCGTTTGTAGAGTGACAAATCACACAATCTGCCGACGACCTGTACCTATATCGCCTCATAGGTTACAAATGTAAATATTGAAATCGTAACTGCCAATAACGGTTAACAAATTATTTCGTGTGCTATGAATTAGTAGGTATTGCTTCCTCATAGAATGAAGTACACAGAACAAAGAATTTTGAAAAAAATATCGTCGCTTGATATTGTTATAATCAGTGAAATATATCAATACCATGCGAACAGTATTAAGACAAAACAGGTGTGTTTATAAATAGCCTGCTTGTAGCTAGTTGAACTGCCAGCAATTGGTTGAAATTGAAAGTATTTTTAAGTATAAATTAAGTGCTTCTTTTTATTCGTGAAATATTTTTTCATGGCGGGTTTACATTTTTATTGATTGTTATAAAAAAATTGCGCACACAACAACGGTTGTCATATGAACGAGATAAGATATAAAGAAGGGGAGTAAGCAGCGGACAAAGCAGACAGTGGCGGGAATGAGACGGGGCGAGTGGACGCGGCAGTTGCGCGCGAGCCGTTCATTGATGCGCAGGCGCCGGGGGAGGGGAAGCGCGGGGGGCGGGGGAGAGGAATGCGGTCGCGGCGAGCAATGACCGCGCCAGGGTCGCTTCCTTTACGAGAAGCGCGGGCCGTCGTACTACAGCCGCTCCCCCCACCTGCCCCCTTCGGCCCGTACTACATGCGCCTCACGGCCGCGACGCGCGCTTTTCGACCCGTAGTCCGTTACAAAAATTAAGTGCGCCGCATTCCGCGACCGTTTTCCTGTCTCTTTTACTCTTAAGTTGGGTCACATCTTCTCTTCTTGTCCTGGATTGTAGCCTCCTCGATGCGTTGTTTGGCGTTCAAAGTAAGGCACAGGGACCTACGAATCGCTGAGCTTTCTCTACTGCGTTGTTTGGTTGGTTTCGATCCTAAAGGCTCATTTACACGTCTATGGACAAGTGCCATACGTGTCCATCAAACTTTATTGACATTATTGACGTACATTTATAATTTTAGTTAATACGGGTTGCAAGGTCGTAGGTAATAATAAAGCGCTGTTTGGATTTGGTTTTAAAGAGTTTATTAAAGGCTCTTCAAGTTAAATGTTTTGAATGCACCCAGCCCGTTTGACGTCTGGTAATGCACTGATGTTAATGTATTAAAAAATTGTCACTAAGATACAAATACAATGATCGTTGTAAACTGCTGCGTTAGCAAGTGTTCGGTTGCTTAGACCGAACAACCATCGAATCACACAGACAAAATTCTAAACAAAGTATACTTATATTCATTTTACATAGTACAAGAAAGCTAACCGAAAGTTAAAACCAGACAAGTTTGACGTGGCCAATTGCTGATGCTATAAGTTATAAAGGTAATCCCTAACGGTCTCAGCATGTAGGTTCACAGATCTTAGGTAAACATCTCTGCCGTGATCCGGGATCGTTGTGGTATAATAGCTTCCATGAGTACCGATACTTGAAGTGATTCTCGCGCTCACTAGGCAGGCAGACTACCCAAATACCACTTCTGACTGGCTAATATTCTACCACCAAGATGAGTTCGAGTTGTTAATGTTGCCAAAGCCGCAAAATAATTGTTAAAAAGCTCGTCACAAACTTTGTCATCCATCATAGAGAAGACTGCAGTGTATTTTTGTGACTTACTAAAAAACAAAACAGTTGTACTATGGGTACAACAGTACGTGGCCATGAATTTAGTACCTGCATATAAATAATAAAATAATATTTTCAATAAATCTACCAATAATTTCTAAGTTGCACATGGACCTTTGGTTGCCGCTTTTGTATGACGGTGTATCTGTATAAGTATGCAACGGTTTTAAAATAAAACCGTTTTGCTCGACTAAACACCGCAAAACGCGAACGCGCGGGCGCCGCGCGCTGTGTTCTTTTTAGGGTTCCGTAGCCAAATGGCAAAAAAGGAATAACAATTCGTCATGCTCGTGTGAGTCACTGAATGTCCGTGTTTCCGGACGTGACACACGTATGATAATGATGACTCTCCCTTACACATAACCTACGGATGAAAGAAAAAAACAATGCACCAAAGTAGGGGATTATATTTTCGGAAATCGAAATGAAAACACGAAATTTTTAAGTCATTTGGCTAAGTTAATGTTCTTAAGATTTCGTTAAAATCGATACTGTGCATGCGATGAAATTAACGTAGCCTAAGATAAATATAAAAAACAGTGATTTTACTAAATTCTTTTTTTGTTTATAGGCACTCAATCAATACGAAGCTTTTGATATTATTTAAGGTCAAGACCTTGAAAAGACGCTCCCTCGAAGCATTCGCCTGTAATGTAACTATCCAAGATTTGATTTTGAGCGAGACGTTGACGCGACTGCTTCTTATGAAGTTAATATTATTTTTCCTTTTGGCGCTCAGTAGCTGACGTTTTGGTTAAAATTGATAATAAATCTTGGCTTAAAAGAAACCCGCTAGCAAGCTTTCGAATTCATATGGACATTATCATTCCCAAATATGCCATTCAAGTTCGTATGACGTCATCCAAACTGACTTTACCACGGTCAATATGTTGCAGTAACTACTTTGTGATTGTTTTGTTATTAAAATCACTACTTTACTACTAAGGAACTACTTTTACCAATCAACGCATATTAAGTACATCGCCAAAAAAATGATCGGGACTATAGTGGATTCGCGCCAAAAGTTTTGGTTAGGACGCGAATTCTACCGATAAACCTTATAAAATCCTTTTTACCCGACTGCCAACGAAGGGTTATATTTTTGACAAATTTTTTTAGGGTTTCGAACTTGCATGAAACTCGGAACCTTCACTATCTATATAGGTATAATTAATGTAAACTTTTTTGTTCGTTTGTCAGAGAGGTTTTCTTCAAGATCATCAGCATCGCAATAATTTGAATTTTGTATTTTGGCACAATGTGTAGCTATCGGCGAGGCGCCTACCACTCGCTACTCAAAGACCATTTTTTATTTATGAAAGTCAATTCGGGCTTTTAATCTTACACTCTATCACTTGTTACTATAATAAGTAATAATTTATCTTTATTTCAGACATACATCCATTCATTTCTACAAAGAAAGTGTTAGTTGATAGTATTACGCGCATTTTCATACATGCTTATCTATCCGATTTCATTGACATTTTGGTTCCAGTGGAACCATCATCATCATGAATGATGATGATGGTTCCAGCTTGAAACCCGATAGGTAGCGCTGATGTTTGTACATTGCACCCGTGCAAAGCCGGACCGCGTCGCTAGTAGTGTCCATGAGGATCGTACTCTACAGAAAACCTTTCCGAGATTTTTTTTCAAAAATCTCACTAAGCACTTGGAAATGCTTATATTGTATATTCAATAAGACGTAGGTGACTCCAAGACGTGACATTTTGAGTTAAGATAGTTCAATGTACTGCGGCTGGCCAATGTCCTTTTGCATGCATGTGGATTAGGCATACTAGGTAAAAGACGATTAAAAAAAACATGCCGCTCAATCTACCTCAAGGTAGATACTATAAAATTACCCCTTTTCCACACTCCAACCAACATCCAACCTCTTTTTTTAGAACCAAATGACTGGACTATTGTGGAATAAATATTGTTAGCATCATCATCATCATCAGCCTATAATGTTCCCACTGCTGGAACACAGGCCTTCTGTCAATGAGAGGGAGTGGGCTGTAATCCACCACGCGGGCCCAGTGCGAGTTGGAGCTGGCTCAATATTATAGTGCCATGTATTTTACAGACCTATTGCAATAATAATTCTAGTCAGTGATTCTGTACGTTCAGTTTCACCAGATTCATATCTAGTGGTTTGATCGGGTGTTGTTATTTCCGGCGTGAGATTAACAATTCCGCCACTTGATCGACTTTTTAGAGATTGGGTGTTAGGTGTTCCTCTATTTCGAACGAAGTAAAGCAGCCTGTCAGTTTCTATAATTTTATTTCTTTTACAGTTTCACATCATTAAACATTTCTTTTGACCAATTTCGTGGAAATCAGATCAAAGTGTCAAATCAGATCTGTCACCATATTTTATTTTTCGCTATCGACTACGTTGTATCTGTGTTCATCAAATGCAAATATAAAATTAAAAGCTACTTCGATTCTTTGAAGGAATAGATAAAATGCTTAGTTGAAAGTAGAATTATTAGAAGCATTTAAATACGCAATATTGTCAGTATGATTCGGTACTACCAAAGTTTAGTTCTCAATTAGAGTCTAGTCATAGTAAGTATTATTAGATTGATTAAATCGATGAGTTATGCAGATTGAAACAGAAAAAAAAATCTTGATTAGACTCTTCATACTAATTGCGTCATTGCCGATACGATATTTTGTGTGGGAAGTCCAATTTTTTCTGTTGGCCTATTTTCGTTGATAAAGTGTTCCAGTTTGATGGTCTGAATCACCACCTAAGAAATTACGTTTATGGACAGCTTGTTAATATACATAGATCTGGAATTTTGGACCCGGTGGTTTAGGCTTTACGTAGTCTGAAGTGAATAAATTTTACAATTTAAACACGTACATAAACTCTGGGTTTTTTTATAAGGGGTAGACAGTAACTACAGAACGGTTTGTTTCCCTTGGCAGTAATTACTGCACGTTACCTTTTACGAGCCTTTTATTTCATCAAGTATCTAGATTATCACTGTCACAATCTAAACATGTAGAACCGTGTTCCTTTCTTTCATAAAACCACACACATATTATGTACTGATGATAATATGGAAAAGGAGTATCAAATGGCTAGGCTGGGTATTGCAAGTGAAGCGAACGTATCGCCTGAACTCTGCGGAAATTGGACGGCATCGTTGTTTCAGTAGTTTGTCGAATCACTAGCACGAGTTATGGCTGTCATCGTTTTTCATGAGCATAGGCGAGTTATGGCTGTCGTTGGTTTACAAGATATGGCAAACTGGAGACACTGCCTGCATCTTGCAGTGAATAATGGCAAGCTGTTACTGTACTCGTACTCCGCCTAGACGCTAAGGAACCCGTTTTCCGCAGTTTATTCTTAGTCGACTGCAGCTGCTATTACCCGTTTATTCACCCAGTAAGTAGCACCTTGTACTTAAAAAAAGTTTCTCCTATAATGTCATTACACAAAGATAATAATCTGCTACAAATCGTTAAAAGTTCTTATAGTTGATATTTGTTTGCTAAAATATGTAGCATACCGTATACTGCCTATTTTCCTCATGGCGACTTTCTGTCGCCATTTCTCGGTAAATAGGTCGCTCGACTGTGAATTTCAAATAAATTGTAATCGACGGAAAAATATTTATTTCATCACACATGTTTCTTGATAAATGCAGAACCCAGCGATTTCTTTAAAAGGTAAAGAATATATTTCTCTGTTTAGCAAATTCCTAGGGAATTGACGGAAGTCATTAATTTTCATCCTTTGCTAAATAATTCTATTGTTGTTTACTTAACTCAGAAAAGGTTATCTATTAAAACAAAGTTTAGTAGTTTAGATTAGAAAACCTTAACGTGGACTCCCTGCAAAAATAAAAAATAAACTTTCCACCATTGCAATATTCTACACGAATACTGGGTGTCGTCTTCTTCCTGCTGCCAAAAAACTCAAAACAGTTATAGCCAAATTTTTGAGCTTCATTTAAGTTTGTACAAAATAACCGTCAAGACTGACAATGGTCATGCTAGGAGTTCAGTGCCATCCATGGGTCGGAACGCGACGCGCCTAACCGGACACGGCCGGGCGGCGTCCTGCATACTCGAACCACTATGTAGATGGAACCACATTAGCATTGGTGTAGGTATGGGTATGTAGGTTGTTTGTGTCCCAGCGCCGCCGCGCCGGTGCAACGCGCGGCCGTGACGCGCCCGCGACCGATGCGCGTCGATGTAAACACCCAGCAAGGTCAACTGCCTTGCGAACGACGAGCTTTTTATTAACTTTTTGTCAAACTTACTGCACACATGTTCATATGTTCAAGATAACGCTTGTAGCCTTGCATGTGAGCCGTTGAGATTATACTGCAGTTTTTTTTTTTTAATTTTTATGTGCCTACAAAACGGAACACTTATGGAACTCATTTTCGACCAAAATAACAAAACTAAGATTTTCGCGAGTGGCGAAATTTATTTACTCAATTGTCTTCTCCACTTCTCTAGGAACTTAAAACAAAAAGTCCCATGAAAATCCGACCACTATAAACTTCGTACCTTAATGTCTAATCGTACTCGACTACTTGTAAGCTTCGAAATCTAAGATTTATCCAATGACGTATTAAATGTATTTATAGAGGGTGTTTGGTGCATCGTGTGCCAAATTGAAATGGTCGACTGGGGGGGTCATCTGCTATCCTTTCAGACCCCTAAACAATTCTCATGCCCTGTGGTTTTTTTTCACCGACTTTGTATTGTTTTATTAAAAATATAACCAAATTTTACATTCAAATAAAATTTAAAAAAAAATATAAGTCGTAGACCCTGAATTTTAATTTTATTTAGATGTGTATTGTTTTCCAGTACTTTTAAATTCAAAATTAGTGACATTAGCCATCTAGTTTTTATTTTTTATTTTTCGCAAAGTTTCGGACTCAATTAAAGCTGTCCATGTTGCAGCTATTTAAATGGGTTTAAAATAAAAACCAAAAGCGACCGGGATCTTCCAACTCCCTCAAAAATTCTCTGGTCTATCCTCTTGCTAGTGATGTGCCACATGCCATAAAAATCTTTTTACAACTTTGTGAATGCGCTAGAATTGTGAATCGAGTCACAAAATATTAAATACCAAATTATGATTTAAAAAAATATTTTTGCTTAAATGATACCTGAAAAACTTATTAAATCTGTTGTCTTACTCTTGTAAGGTTAAATATGTCTCGTATCTCTTTTGGGGGGGAAGGGGGGTTCTAAAAATAAAAAAAATGCATTTTTATAATTTATTTAATAATTTTGTTTGACGATGTGTTGAGGAGCTCGTGGCTAAATAGCCGCACGGGTCGATCTTTAAGGTTAAGCCGTGCTTGCCGAGGTTGGTCCGTGGATGGGTGACGAGTTTTCTCCGTGCCTCGGAAAGCACGTTAAGCCGTTGGTCCTGGCTGTCATTTGTAGATCTTTGACAGTCGTTAAGAGTAGTCAGAAGCCAAAAGTCTGACATCCAGTCTTACCAATGGGTATCGTATTACCCAGTTACTGGGTTGTGAAGGACATATAGGCAGTCGCTTCATGTAAAATACTGGTACTCAGCTGTATCCGGTTAGACTGGAAGCCGACCCCAAGAAAGTTTAGGAAAAGGCTAGGCAGATGATGATGTGTTCCCCAATGCGTGGATTGGTCGCGATGGCCCTATTGAAGTAGTACCTCCCTAGTCGGAACCTCCGTGGCACATGCAATAGGGCTATCGCGACCAATCCACGCATTGGGGAACACATCGTCACACAAAATTATTAAATTAATGTTAAAAATGCATTTTTTTATTAGTAGAACCCTCCTTCCCCCCAAAAGCGAGATACAAGACAGTTTTTTTTTTTTTTATAAGAGTTAGATAACAGATTTAATAAGTTTTTCAGGTATCACTTAACCAAAAATATGTTTTGAAATCATAATTTGGAATTTAATATTTTGTGACTCGATTCACAATTCTAGCGAATTCACAAAGTTGTGAAAAGATTTTTATAGCATGTGGGGCACATCACTAGCAAGAGGATATACTAGATAATTTTTGAGGGAGTTGGAAGATCCCGGTCGCTTTTGGTTTTTATTTTAAACCCATTTAAATAGCTGCAACATGGACAGCTTTAATTGAGTCCGAAACTTTGCGAGTAAATTTAAAAAAAAACTATATGGCTAATGTCACTAATTTTGAATTTAAAAGTACTGGAATACAATACACATCTAAATAAAATTAAAATTCAGGGTCTACGACTTATATATTTTTTTTAATTTGTATTTGAATGTAAAATTTGGGTATATTTTTAATAAAACAATACAAAGTCGGTGAAAAAAAACCACAGGGCATGAGAATTGTTTAGGGGTCTGAAAGGATAGCAGATGACCCCCCCAGTCGACCATTTCAGTTTGGCACACGATGCACCAAACACCCTGTATATCATTGGATTTATCTATGGCAACTAGTCTGTCAGTATTGTTAGAAATCTGTTGCTAGGCAACCAGCAAGAGTTGTCTAGCCATCACCCTGTATATCATTGGATTTATCTATGGCAACTAGTCTGTCAGTATTGTTAGAAATCTGTTGCTAGGCAACCAGCAAGAGTTGTCTAGCCATTTCGAATTGGCCAATCGGTGTCATAATTTTTGTCTCGCCTAGCTATAGAGCATTCTTATTTTTCTCCATGTGCGTAAAAAATACAGGGTTATGGGCTAAGTCGACCTATTCCTTGAAAGGGGTTATACTCGAGGTCATTTGCAAAAAATAAAGCCAGTTAACTAGGGATGAAAACTCTGTAACCATCCGTTACCGAGCTGTGTCGGTTCTTTGATTTTATTGATGTTTTCCGACTTGTTACCAAAAACAATTAAGTATGAAAATATACTCCACTCTCAACATTGAATTGGTCTGTTGTGATAGCTCATGAAATAATGAATCCTTCGAAAACCAATTTGTCAAAAAAATACATATGCATTTGGAAATTAAGCGCCATTCTTAATATTTTTAAACTTTCAAGACAGTATTCTCATAATAAATGTAACACTTGTCGTGCATATAACAGAAACGACTTCCTTGTCTCATTAGCTTTCTAAAATTGTGCCACAATACCCGCTTTCCGTAAGTAAATGACTACAAAACAGCGGTTGTTCCCGATAAGGTAGTTTTTTTAATAAAACTGGATGGTACAGTTTTTTTGATGAACGTCTTCCTTGTTTCATATTTTGTTGTTCCCACCATGTGATGTTAGCTGTATGACTTAATGTGCCGAGTCCTAGTCGATCGGATCAGGTCAGATCTGTCTCTATCTGGTGTATTTTATTTAACCTGTTGTCCTGTCAGACAGTTAAATCTGTAATTTTCTTCTGTTTGAACGTCGACGAATCGGAAAACCTTCACGACTTCCGAAAAAATACATTTTTTATACAGTTGCTCAAAAAGTGGCGTATTGCAGGGACGTATAGCGTTCGGGATGTGAGCTATTACACACTCGAGCTTTTTCTTTACCTTGTCCGAACTCGTGCGTTCTCTTTCCCAACTGTCAAAATAAAGTCTATTAAAAAGAAAAAAAACCAACCACGGAGTTTTTACTAAAAAAAAATCATAGAAGTTTTTATGATTCATGCAAATATTTCTAAAAAGAAGCTACTAATTTGTTTCAATATTAGATTTTATGGCTTGATTCAATGAGTTAGGTTAGGTTTCATTTCATTTTCATTTCATATCAATGAAAAAAATTCTACTGAAGACTTGGCTGTATGGGCATAGTTCCCTTTGCCTACCCAGAATGGGTAAAGAAAACAAAAAAAAAACTGTGCTTATATTCTTTTACGGTTGGCGCCATTTTCCAAAAATGTTCTTTATTAAATTTCTTCATTTTTTCGCAACTGTATTAAAAATAGTTGTTCAGTACACGTGCGGAACCGTCATTGCAACTTGTTCCGACTGTCAACCCTCACCTTCGGCTGCGCCTCGGCTCGGGTAGACATTTGTCGGAACTCTTTGCAATGACAGGCTTTCCGAACTCGTAATGAAATATACTATTACATAGTCAGTGACTTTGTTTGTTTAATTACTTCATTCTACTTGGGGTCTGCGCAACACGTTTTCTTCTTCCATTCTCCCCTGTCAGACGTCACGGCATCATTTATTCCTTTCTCTTTCATATCATTCCTCACACCGTCCATCCATCTTTTCTTTGGCCTTCCTCTCCCTCTCCATCCATCGACAATCATATCTATAATCATCACTCCTATAATCACATGCGTTTCATCCCTCTCTCCTCATTACATGTGACAAACGACTTGAAGAATCAAGAATATCGATCCTGTAATCACAACCAAAAACAAAAAGATGCTTGTGGAATAAACAATAAATTAAAAAAACCCTGTCCGATCTGAAAGGCGCATATAGGTATACCAATAAATTACCAAATCGAATAAGAAACATAAAATATTCATGAAAGCGAAGTTATATACATTTTAAAAACCCGATTTTTGTACCACCACCATTTCCTTAAAATCTATCAAACTTTGAAAACGTGAGAACACTATCTTCAGCATTATATATATATATATATATATATATATATTATTATGTGCGATCGTCATTTGTTTGTTTATGATGTCACTGCATGAGAAGCGACCGGAGTTGTCCTGCGGTGCCATGTCAATTTCCTCATTTTAATACATTTAATAGAATCTAATCTCGATACCTAATAATATAATGAGTATTTTTTTAACATATTGTATAACCTCCTCGTTTTTTGGAAGTCGGTTAATTGTAGAGTGAATGTCTTCCCAGATCACTATCATCTGCCTTGCCTTTTCGCAACTGTTTTGGGGCTCTGCTTCCAGTCTAACCGGAAGCAGCTTAATACCAGTATTTTACATGGAGCGCTTACCTATCTGATCTCCACAACCCAGTTACTGGGTAATACAATACCTCTTGGTAAGACTGTTTGCCAGACTTTCTGGGAACAACATAAACAAGTCTGCAAAAAATCAGAACTACCGGATTTGACGCAAGCTCTGATGTATAAAGTTACTGGACTATGTCTGTTTCTTAACTTTTATTGTTACTGCCTGATAAAACTATGACCATGATCATGCATGTTTAAGCTTGCAGCTTACTATCAGACCGTATCTTGCAGAAGTTTGGCCACATGTGTCCTAAAACTGTCGAAACGTTGATGAGACCCAGTACAGTGGGTTGCTAAAACTTTGTAGTTTGAAAATTTGTTAGTTCTGGACACTTACACGAGAAAGACATTCGTTAATACGTGACATTGAAATTTTCCGTTGCGGACGTTTTAATGCGTGGTGACCTCTTTTTTTTTTTTTTAGAATGGGAAATCATCAAATGTCTGGGCGGAGCGGAAGGGAGTGTCGTGTCAGACTTGTACTGACTAAAACCCATCCATGTTCCTTCTTAGCCCTTTGCGTTCCAGGGGCACGGTATCTCTTTCGAACAACCCGCAGCCCTGGCAGGCATCGGCCCTCTCGGACCCCTTCCGATTTGCTGACATCTCCTTGAGGCGCGCGTGGAACACGAACGCGCCGTCGTCGGCACGGCCAGTCGTCATAAGACGGACGGACGGTGAGCTAGCCCATTACTCACCGTCCACAGGCCCGCGCCTACGGTGGCCGGGGGCCACTGGTTGCCCCCCGACGCCCGGGGCGTCTCCCGCGGCGGCTGGGACGTGAGGTTCTCTCCCTCTCACGTTCCGCCACCTCCTTCGCTAGCATGACTGCTTCGCAGAAGGAGGCGACGGCTTCCCATTCCCTCTCGCTCCGGACCATGGATTGAACCAGGGCCGGACGCGAGAGGTCGCCGCCGCCAATCGCCGCTACGAGGATACGGCGGTGCTCAGCCCAAGCAGGGCACAGCTCCACAGTGTGCTACACCGTGTCCTCCGGCCGATCCTCGCAGTGGTAACACCCGGGCGTTTCCTCCCGCCCGATTCGGTGCAGGAACCTCCCGAAACAACCGTGTCCGGTGAGGACCTGCGTCAGGCGGAAGGTGAGGGCGCCGTGGCACCTCTTTTTCGCCTTGATGTCTTTTTTATAACCTTTACATAATAGGTAAAAAAACCCTAAACGAAGTCGAAAGGCACCTGGTCTCCCCATCATTGTGATTTTTTTTTTTTTTTGTTTATTATTTATTATTCAAAAACACTTTTACAATTATTTTACAAATCGTAAACATACCACACAAACCATCGTGGGTTCAACAGTAAAAGTTCTATTTTGGACCATATCCGGGATTTTATAGTGTTTGATTTTTCGGTGGTTGAAAGAACATGGTGGTAACAAAATCTGGAATTTTGGGATCTCACTGACATGCTGTTGTTAGATCACAGTGGAGTCTTGTTAGTAAAGCATCTGAACAAAATGTAACTGATGATTTTGGTCACGTTTCGTCTAAATCCCTTGTCGATTTGTAAGGGCAACAAGGAACTTTACGGTGCACGGCACAATACAAAGAACGTGGGCCCGTTGACCACCTGCGCTAAAGCTACCTGCGCCGGTGCGGGCTAACATGGGTGCTTGCAGTAGTATCACACGGTTACACCTAGTTCAAGTCAGAAACGGAGTTCAAGCCCAGTATCAGTGAGGTGCCTTTCGCTGCGTTAATTTCCCCTGGAACATTTAGGAAGTTAACTTCTGCCAGAACTGTAATTTTCAAAAGCATAAAAAGCTTTACGAGCTGCGAAGTAAATTGGTCAATTTGCGTAGTTGTTCATAGCAAAATGAGCGTAAACTCATGTCATCGAAAGGACCTCAATCAACGAAGTAGTTAATAGGCAATATAGGCGTTTAGCGAGAAATTACATAGGTATGAGCCGTTACACTAAGTAGATACTTACAACTTACGCGGGATTAACAGCAGCTTGGAAAGCACTGAATGTGTCTTTCAACCAATTGAAAATAACTGCTATTTAAAGGTACTAGAGTGCCTGTCTGTGAATTAATGAACTTACTCGTAATATTCTATTCATGTAGATAATTTAGATTTCAAGGAAACTTGGCTTAAGAATAAATAAAATATTGCTATCAAAATGTATTGATTGTTTAAAGATACGTAGAATTGAGTTGGCGCTTTGCCATAATCCGCAAATAGTGGAGATGAAAACTAGCGCATGTGGAAACAATGTTTCAAAGCTTTCAGGTGCGAAATAAAGTACCTTCATGAAATACATTTAACCCATCGATTGTGGGACGTTGTACGGTTCCATTTTTAAACTGTTTCTTTCTCTCTTTCTCGGATCAATTTTCAGTTTAAGCCGCGCTTGCCTAGATTGGTCGGTGGATGGGTGACCACCTATTACATACCAAGCTTTTTTCTTGCCTCAGTAAGCTTGTGAATCCGTTGGTACCGGCTATCATTTTGAGATCTTTGACAGTTGTTACAGCAGGCACTGGCTCGAAATTCTGACAACCAGTCTTACCAAGGAGTATCGTATCCACAAGTACCAACTGGTTTGTGGAGGTCAGATAGGCAGTCGCTCCATGTAAAATATTGGTATTCAGCTGTATCCGGTCAGACTGGAAGCCGACACCAATGTAGTTGGGAAAACGCTAGGCATGTAATGATTATTGGTTGGTTTTACAAAGAAGACCAATATTTTGGAACTGTAAGTATAGCTGTAAGTAAACCGACGTTGATTTAGATGTTTATAAATGATGTTGAAGCAGTAAAGATAGCAACAGTACATTCAGAATAAAAAAATACAAAAACAAAATGTTTAATCTATGTAGTTACGAGGTATCTCGTAAGGTAGCGTAATTCACGCCATTTATCAGCGGTTATCATCCAAACTGTAGGTTTGTAAACTGTGTGGGTCAAAGTCAAATTATTCGCAAATATCCGCTCAATGTTTGTAGCAGTTACCGGTCAGACAATTTGACTACCTTTCAACCTCCATAACGAAATCCTATATATAATTAGTAAGGTACCGGTATCTTATGTTTCAAATTATAGCTTTGTTATATTTGTTGTTGACTATTATTTTCAAATCAATTTGAAAATTATCATGGCTCATTTCGTAATTTTTCTGCATTCATTCCTATTAATTTTGTGGCGCCACAGCATTTTTTCTCCTTTCAAACATCTCTCTCAGCCTCAGGCATCCCACCATTTACATATAGGTATAATAAAGGGTCTTATATCACTGTGACTAACTTTTGTATGCCTGTTGTTAAGGTTGCACAAGTCGACGGCTCGAACTCGTTGGCGGGCGTGGCTAATATGCATCTTATTTAGTAAGTTTTTAATTTATTTAGTTTAATTTATTAAGTATTCATTTATCTGATTTTTATTTACTTATTTATATATTTATTTACTTGTTTAGTGAAATATACGACGATTTATAGCGAAAATGAGCGCTTCTTATTTCATAAATTGAGTTTTGGTCGTATAGATATTATGGGAAAACTACTGGATGTATCTACTCAAAATAAATTATTTGGACTTTTGAATAAATTATCTATCCCTGTACGGTTTCACTTTTTCCATTTTCATACTACATTAGTTATTTATTTACGCCCAAAGATAAGTTAAAATTAGTGTTGAAATGCGGAAGTTTCGACGCTCATAACTTCCAAACCAATATATTTTTTCCAATTCTGCTTCCATACAGGGCTAGATAATGACAAGACCAGTTGATAAAATTTTTAGTTTTGAACCCACACCGTCAAACAGACGAGTAATCACCATACTACGTTTGTATGGAAGAATGACCGACTTGTGTACCCTTAAGGGCGCACCGTGTAGGTATCTATCCGCTCCGTGTATGTGTGCATAAACAGGCGCGCGCGGCGCTCCGGGAAGAATGGCGGCTCTAGTTATAATGGGCGGAACGCGCGCTAATTTAGGTATTTCCTTAATATTATTAAAACCCATACACATTCAAAATCTAAAATGTATACGTTATATAAAACATGTAGTTTTGTTATTATTTAAAAGCTGATGACCTTCCGTGAAGGTTTTACGCTGTACTGAGGATTTATTTTCTTTTTTAGAGATTACTTTGGCATTATTTTCTATTGAGAAAACTACAAGTAATCGTGTTTCTAAAGTGTATGATTTATAGAGTGAATCCTTGAATTTCTTACAAATTAACTTCATAACTAAAGGTTAAGTAATAACGATGCAGCAAGGGATCAAACGAACGGAATTATTACGAAATTTCCTCGGTGCGTCCTTAAAATATGGCTGAACCTACCTGTTATCAATTTATCACCATGTACTGTACCCATATTTGCAAAATAAAATACTTACTATTTCGCTATGCCTCAACATATTTCAAGAATGTCCTATGCTATTTCGCTATTGTACTAACGCAACTAACTCAATGTTTATATGTATGAAAAAAACTCATTTTTTAATACAGTTGCTCAAAAAGTGGCGTATTGCAGGGACGTTTAGCGTTCCGGATGTGGGCTATTACATACTCGAGCTTTTTCTTTACCTTTTCCGAACTCGTGCGTTCTTTTTCCCAACTGTCAAAATAATGTCTATTAAAAAGAAAAAAGAAACCAAAAAATTTTTACAAAAAAAAATCATAGTTGTTTTTATGATTCATGAAAATATTACTAAAAAGAAGCTACTTATTGGTTTCAATATCAGATTTAATGATTTGATTCAATGAGTTAGGTTAGGTTTCATTTTATTTCATCTCATTAAATTTCATATTCATTTCATATAAAAAAAAATCTTTGAAGGCTTGGCTATATGGGGCATAGTTCCCTTTGCCTACATAGAATGGGTGAAGAAAACAAAAAAAACATCTCTGCTTATATTCTTTTATGGTTGGCGCTATTTTCCAAAAATAATCTTTTTATTATTTTATTAAATTGCTTAATTTTTTCGCAACTGTATTAAAGATAGTTGTTCAGTACACGTGCGGAACCGTCGTTGCAACTTGTTCCGACTGTCAACCCTCACCTTCGGCTGCGCCTCGGCTCGATTTGTCGGAAATCTTTGCAATGACAGGCTTTCCGCACTCGTAATGAAATTTACTATTCCTTTTTATGAAAGAAATAAGTGTTAACCCAAGTGCAGGGCCCTTCCCGTTCCGTCTATCGTCAACGCGAGTGTGGTTGAAAAGCGTTTTGTTTCATCCAGCGCAATGTTTGTTGACTAACGAGCAAGTGAGAACGCGATAACGTTGAGCGAAAAATAGTGTTCTTTGCAGCCCGAGCTGAGGACGTGGGCCAAATGGAGCCAAGAATGCACTGACAGTTTCTCACGCGTATCAGACCAGATGGCGGATTTCACCTCGCTTGCAAGGGAAAAATAAATTAAAATACCTTAAAAAATCAACAACAGTATATGTGAAAAATTACCCGCACATTTTCGACTAGTATTGAACCTACACCTAGTTTGCTTAGTTTTCCGCCCTAGTGCGAGAATGTAAAGTAAAAAGCACAGGTCTTCAAAATTGTTTATTTTGAACGTAAAAGCGGTAGAATACGTACAACATTCCGAGCAAATGTGTTGAATAATAATTTTCATCACACTTGCACGTAAACAGTATCTAAACATACAGTTTAACTGGGCAGTAATGCCCCATATAAAACCCTCGAGCTTTCTTTTTGTCATGAAACCCAAGGTCGGTAAGGATGTTTTCCGTATGCTGAAAACCACTGTCCAATCTAAGGATTGTATCAACATTAAGGAATATACAAAGATGACGGCATTTTTAAAAAGACAATCAGATGGATATGTGTGTAAAAAATCAAAAAAACTGGAGATAATGTCGAAAATTATACTTAATAAATAAGTTTTTTCTTACCTATAATTTTATTTATGTACTCGCAAGTGTGATGACATTGTATGTTTCACGGGCGGTACGGCAATTACGAACCTCGACTCACAATTTCCCTTAAAATTAACATGTGAGATACTTTTCCTTGCGGGATATATGAGGGATACCCACTTAATATATTTTCGGATGCAATTGAAACTGCGGTAAATGGTATCGTATACCTGATTCTAGTTCAATAATTTATATAATACAAGTTTACAATGACAAAATTTGCTCACGC
The DNA here is from genome assembly GCA_949152445.1 of Cerastis rubricosa. Lineage (NCBI taxonomy): Eukaryota > Metazoa > Arthropoda > Insecta > Lepidoptera > Noctuidae > Cerastis > Cerastis rubricosa. The sequence continues at coordinate 15,724,354 of OX424523.1, read as the reverse complement.
GAAGTCAAAATTTGTTTTATATCCAGTGAATATTCGAATGAAAAAACGGTCCCAGTTTTTAATTTTTTGAATAATGGATCTTCAATAATGAATGTCTAAGACTTTTTTTGTAAAGTAAACAATTGAGTAATTTCCTTTACCGCTGTTTTACTATTAGGTTTTATTTTTAACTTTACGTACTAACAAACTGCTAATAAAACGTTGAAGATGCGATCTTTTGAATCGAATGGTAGAGAGGTGACACTTAACCATATCAATTGATTGAGTAGATTGACCCTGCTACAAAGAATCTCTACAATTGCACAATTAAATTGTTGGGTACTAGGCTACGATACGTTCGCAATATACTTTCCGAATGTCTCAGTAATACTTTGCTATGATAAATGTTTGAAAAAAAAATGTATGTGTTTAAAAAATCCGCAATCAGGTTTTTGTTTATCGCTGCGTTTTTGCTACAGTACCTACTTAAGTATTAGTTACGGGGTTTTTCTTTTTGTTATCTGATGTATGTTTGGATTGATTCGATGAAAACTTTTAAGCTATTGTTTTGGCCATTTAATCAGTTGATTTTTATTACCCTTGAGACCCGCACCTTCGACAGATGAGTATGGCGTTGCGCATTGTCTTTTCTTCCAATAATTTAATAACACCAAAATTTGCAAATTCTTGCTTGAACTATGTTGATCTAAATGCCTACGTTTCATTATACCTATTCATCATCATCATCATTTCATCCCAAAAGACGTCCACTGCTGGTCATAGGCCTCCCCCAAGTCACATTGACATTTTGGGGGGTTTTGCCATAATCGCCACGCTTGTAAGTTTTGTTATTTGAAAAATCAACCAGTTACCAATGTTAAGAAATCGAACCCGAATGTGAGTAAAAGTGGTAGTAAATCATCTCTTCTAGATATTCTTAACTGATAGAAATGATTTAAACAAGATGATATTCGGAATCAGCATCATAACTTCTCCTTTGATCTCGTAGCATTAGTTTAAATTTCCAATAAAAATGTAGTTATAGGACATTTATGTCACTGTCCTTGCGATTTTTTAGGGTTCCGTAGCCGAATGGCAAAAAACGGAACCCTTTTAGATTCGTCATGTCTGTCTGTCTGTCTGTCTGTCTGTCTGTCTGTCCGTCCGTCTGTATGTCACAGCCACTTATTTCCGAAACTATAAGAACTATACTGTTGAAACTTGGTAAGTAGATGTATTCTGTAAACCGCATTAGGATTTTCACACAAAAATAGAAAAAAAAAATTAATTAAGGGGGTCCCCATACTTAGAACTGAAAACCAAAAAAAAATTTTTCATCAAACCCATACGTGTGGGGTATCTATGGATAGGTCTTCAAAAATGATATTGATGTTTCAAATATCATTTTTTTCTAAACTGAATAGTTTGCGCTAGAGCCACTTCCAAAGTGGTAAAATGTGTGTCCCCCCCCTCTAATTTCTAAAGTAAGAGGAGGAAAATTCTGAAAATATTTAGGATTGTAGAACGTAAAAAAAACTATCAACGAAAATTGGTTTCAATAAGATATGATGTTTAGTTTTTGAGATATGAGACTTTTTCATCAAACTGCAGCAGTAACTTTGTTTTTCATAAACATACTATGAAAAACAAATTTAGTTTTGCGGTTGTGTGGAAGTTTACTAACTAATACTACTAACTAATGAATGACAGTTCAAAATATTGTTATTATATTGTTTGGAGCTATGGAACCCTGGCCGGTTTTTTAAAACTAGGTTAGAAAGATAAAGAATGAAAAACATTTATTTGTGCCGAAACATGTACAGGCTTTAGGGATAATTATGTTAGGTACGTGTAAAAGACGTTTCAGTTTATTATTTTGTGAAAATTTACTGAAAAGTCTTGTCTTAGTTATTTTGATTATAGATCACTCATCATCTTTATAGGCTTTTCCCAACTATATAGGGGTCGGCTACTAGTCTAACCAGATACAGCTGAATACCAGTATTTTACATCCACAACCAAACAAAATTTTAGAACACTAAATAGTAAAAAATAAAATAAAAACAAAACTGCCTTCAAAAACTTACCTTATAAGTACACTAAAAAGTATTGAATAGTATAAAAAATTTCTTAAAATATTATTGAAATATTTAACATTAATCAGTTTTTTAGGAGTCTGTGTCAGCCAAAGGTAGGAAACTTTAAAATACTATAATAATGAAAGCGACCCACACAAACCTTTCTACAGCAAAACAACCTGTTTACCGGCTTCAATTGAATTTAGATACGAATACAGGTAAAAGTAAATTACTCAGATTTTTTTTTTAAATTAACCAATATTCAATAAGTACAACTGACCCTACAATTGTAAAGATCACTTAAGAAACAAAATAAAATATAACTAAAAGGTAATATTGAACTCTAAAACCGCTGGAACCGACTGCAAATTTATATTTATTTTATGCATTTTTAGGGTTCAGTACCCAAAGCGTCAAACAGGACCCTATTACTGAGACTTCACTATCCGTCCGTCCGTCCGTCTGTCACCAGGCTGTATCTCATAAACCGTGATAGTTAGCCAGTTGAAAGTTCTATAGATTATGTATTTCTGTTGATGCTATAACAACAAATACTAAAAACAATAATATTTAAGGGGGCTCCCATAAAAAACGTGATTTTTTTGTTCGTTTTTATTAATAATGGTAATGGAACCCTTCGTGCGCGAGTCCGACTCGCACTTGGCCGGTTTTTAGGGTTTCGTAGCCAAATGGCAAAAAACGGAACCCTTATAGATTCGTCATGTCTGTCTGTCTGTCTGTCTGTCTGTCCGTCCGTATGTCACAGCCACTTTTTTCCGAAACTATAAGAACTATACTGTTGAAACTTGGTAAGTAGATGTATTCTGTGAACCGCATTAAGATTTTCACACAATAATAGAAAAGAAACCATAAATTTTGGGGTTCCCCATACATAGAACTGAAAACCAAAAATTTTTTTTTTATCATACCCATACGTGTGGGGTATCTATGGATAGGTCTTCAAAAATGATACTGAGGTTTCTAAAATCATTTTTTTCTAAACTGAATACTTTGCGCTAGAGCCACATCCAAAGTGGTAAAATGTGTGTCCCCCCCCCTCTAATTTCTAAAGTAAGAGGAGGAAAATTCTGAAAATATTTAGGATTGTAGAACGTAAAAAAAACTATCAACGAAAATTGGTTTCAATAAGATATGATGTTTAGTTTTTGAGATATGGGACTTTTTCATCAAACTGCAGCAGTAACTTTGTTTTTCATAAACATACTATGAAAAACCAATTTAGTTTTGCGGTTGAGTGTAAGTTTACTAACTAATACTACTAAATAATGAATGACAGTTCAAAATATTGTTTGGGGCTATGGAACCCTGTGTGCGAGTAAGACTCGCACTTGGCCGGTTTTTTTATATTATTCACAACTTTTTAGTGTAGATAGTTTTTGAAAGCAGTTTTGTATTTTTTTTTATTATTTTATTAACCTTTTGAACGCCATTGTCACATATACGTGACAAGCAAGCTCGTGCCCTGTACGCCAACGACATAAATATGTGACAAAAAATTAGATGCACTATAACACGAAATGAGCAATTTAAATCATTACTTTTGAGTGTGCTTATTTATTACATATCTTTAAAATGTGATCTATATATATTAAATATTAAATGTCTTATCAAATAAGACACAATACTTTTATCATCCCTTTTTTATTTGTATGTATTTGCGGTGAATTTGTGGCTTGGCGTGGAGCGCACGTGCGTGCGTTTATGCTCTGGCGTTCAAAAGGTTAAACTGCTTTTCAAGTGGGGAAAATCTATTAACAAATTCCTTTACGAACGTCTCCTTCATAGAAACTTAACAATATGACAGCGTCTGAATCAAAATACTTTTATTTAATAAAAAAAAAAAAACGGGTTGCACTCCGGGAGTGCCGGCAGAAGTGAAAACTTGAATAGTAACGTTGTGCATTTTTTGATATGGTTAGGAAATAATTTTGAACGAATTGCTTTAATTATCTAGTTCTATCATTTATGTGGTAAAATACAATATTCATTTATTGCGCTATCATACACAAACATGACAACTTACATTACATAACAAATTTAACACAGAAATATTACGATACGTTTTACGAATTTTACCTCTTTGGAGAAATCGAAGGTTTTGTTTGTGCATAAGATAATTATCCAGTTTTGGAAAACCAAACTCAATGACAGATGTCATAAAGTTCAAATTCCTTCGCAACCTAATGTCAATTCGTCTTACGAATTTTCGATCAGGACACGTGACCTGACGCGAGTTTAAGATTTTATACCCATTACAGAAAAAGTGCTCAACGCCGCTAAAGAAGTTTTCACTTCAATAATTCCATAGGATATTAGTATTTACCTACGGTGTAATCGGAATATCAACTCTTGCTCACCCTTGGGGCGAATGTAGAATGTCTGTCGAAATCAAGAAGCTTTTGTCATAGTTACTACACTAGATAGGTACACTAGGGCGGGCGGCAAGGGCGCCTGGGCGGGGCGGGTCGATCGTAATGCGACGTAATAAGTGAAAAATGTGAGTAAAACTCTTGAATAGGCTCCTTTACCTCGGATGGTATATTTAGGTATACGACTAACTCGTTGTATTTGTGTGTTTGAAACTTTTTACACCTAATGAAGCCAGTATACCTATATTCAAAAATTCAATAAAAAAAACAAGAATTTCGCTACTACAGCTGGTTGCCTGATCGAAAAAACCAATAATCGTCCCAACACAGATGATTAGTTGTTAGTAGTAGTTTGTGTGTTAGTAAACAGATGTTTAGTTGGTTGGTTTTTTTAGTTAGTAGTTTCAGTTTCACTCTCATTTATTTATTTCTCCTGTATTAAAAAATAGCTTTATTTATCCTGTATTAAAAAATAAAATTAACTTTAAAAAATACTCTTCGCAATATAAGAAAGTTATAAGACTTACACAAAAAGCTCAAAATGATTATTTTATAAAAACCTCGAAAAATAAGTCGAAAGCTACATGGCAAATTGTCAATAGACCCAAAAATAACTTTCCTAAAGAACAAATAATGACCATTAATAAATGTGACCAGACCTTTTCAAAACCGATTGACATTGCTAATAAATTTAATAATTATTTTATAGATGAAATTGAGAATAATATTAAAACTGACATGGAATTTGACAATAAATTAGATAATCTGACAAGCCAATCAATGTTTATGCAGCCTGTTTTGCCAAAGGACATGGTTTTGGCTATAAGATCACTTAAAAATACAAGGTACTGTAGGCTTTGACGGGATAACAACAAAGGCGATAAAATTTGTAAATGAACTTATAGCACCCGTATTGGCGCATATTAGGAACCTTGGCATTGTTGACGGAGTTTATCCTGAAGACTTGAAGAAAGTTATTATTAGACCACTTCATAAAAAAGATGATAAAACTGATATGAAGAACTATAGGCCAATAGCTAAAATTTCTGTATTTTCTAAAGTTTTCGAAAAAAATATTTATAATTCTCTGTATTCCTATCTAAATAAATTTAACTTACTATGCAAGGAACAATATGGCTTTAGAAGGAATACCACGATCAACATGGCTATTTTTAATTTTTTAAGTAGCACTATGTTGGCAGTAGACCAAAAAGCTCCTATTTGTGCCATCTACATAGATATGACCAAAGCCTTCGATTACGTGAAGCACGACGTCTTGTTGGACAAACTGCGTAGCCGTAGCTACCAATACCGTAGTATCAGAGGTAACATTTTAAAACTTCTCGAATCCTATCTCTCCAACAGAATGCAGTGTACAGAGATTGTAAGAATATGTGAGAAAACTAAATTTGAAAAGAGTTTTTTTATCTCATTCTAGATTAGTAAAGTTTGGTGTCCCACAGGGTAGCGTCCTTGGGCCACCTCTTTTCTTGATCTATATAAATGATCTGCCAAAGGTGACTCAACATCAAATGGTGATGTTTGCAGATGACAGTACTGCTATAGTTAAATGTATTGATCAAAATATTTATCAAATTGACATAAATAATACACTTTCGGACATAATTAATTGGCTTAGTAAAAATAATTTAGTTATTAACTTAAAGAAAACCAAAATAATGCACTTTCACCAAAGAACTAAAGTACCAAAAGTGAATATTAGACATAGTAACTGTGACATTGAAGAAGTTAAAGTAGCAAAATTCTTAGGCTTAATCGTTGATAATCAGCTTAACTGGAAAGCCCACATAGACCTAAGCAAGAAAATAAATAAATCAGCCTACGCACTTTTCCAAATTGCTAGAAAAATTAACATGGATGTGCTACTAGTCGCATATCACGGCCTAGTAGCTTCAATTTTGCGATATGGTATTGTTTTTTGGGGCAATTCTACTGATAAAGATATCGCTTTTAAGGCACAAAAAAGATGCATTAGATCGATGTGTGGTCTGAAAACGGATGATAGCTGTGTACCATTCTTTAAATCGCTGAAAATACTTACCTTACCATCTTTATATATTTTTGAAATTAGTGTTTTCGTCAAAACAAACATGAGGTTGTTCGAAAGAGTGTCAACTTTACGATCTGTTGCGATTCGTAGCCAATACGCAAACTCTTTGAGCAATCAGCGTTGTAAGAATGCGTTAGTGAGAAAGAGCGTTTTAGGCATGGCACCGCGTATTTACAATAAATTACCTGATGTAATAAAAAATTTGAATGTCACACAAATAAAAAAAAAATTAAAACTGTTATTAATTGAAAAATGTTATTATACTATTGATGAATTTTTGAATGATAAATTAATGTAGACTTATGTATTAACTGACTGGAGAATACACACAATTTAGACAATTTCTAATTGATATTGAGACTAATGGTAATTTATGATTAATTATTTGAACATTGACTGTAGAAATTACTTTATATTGTGACATTTTATCATTATTGTTTTTATTTATTTATTCATCATTTTATCAATTTTGACATATCTACCAAATAATTTGTATTTACCTCTCGCACGATTAATTTCTTTTTTTTATTTCACATGCAACCCTATATTTGTACGCCTCTTGGCATAACATAGCGACCTATCTTTAATTTAAGAACTGTATTCACTACCTATGTTACACAAATAAAATTGATTTTGATTTCTGTACATACATATTACATTTTTAAATATTTTTACAAAATTATATAAAAAAACATATACTATATAATTATGGCCTAAGATCCCGCCATACAAGGACCTTCACCGAGCTGGTTATTGGATGAAACTTATTTTATATTAAATTTAATATGTAAATAAATATATTGCATATGGGTTGTCTAAAAAATTTCAGTCCAGGATATGATTAATAATTTTTTTTTTAACAAAAAATTTTGGAACCTTTCACTGGTTTGGTTAATAAACAAATTCCATAACAATCGAAAGTGTAAAGCCCATAAAATATGCAAACGTTAGGTTGCCTTTTTTAATTCATTAACCAGACCGGTGCAAGTTACTAGTATCGATTTACCTGTTTATACCTGCCTACCCGAGAGTTGTGACGGGAAAAGAAAAGGCAACCTAACGTTTGCATATTCTATGGGCTTTATACTTTCGATTGGTATGGAATTTGTCTATTAACCAAACCGGTGAAAAGTTTAAAAAAAAAAAAAAATATCCTGACTGAAATTTTTTAGGCAACCCATATGCAATATATTTATTGACATATTAAATTTAATATAAAATAAGTTTCATCCAATAACCAGCTCGGTGAAGGTCGTTATATGGCGGGATCCTATACTATTATATAAATTTTCAGTTTCACTAATTATTATACAGGTAGTTTCAGATTGCCTAATTATTATACAGGGTTTTCCCGGTTTTAATTTTTATAACATCTTAAACAAATCGGCAAAAAAATCAGAACTACCGGATTAGACGCAAGCAATGATGTTTATAGTTACTGGACTATTAAGTATACCAAGTTTATGTTATAACTATCCATGAATTTAGGCGGGAAATCATCATCACCTAACCAGCAATTGCGATTGGATAGACACACCTTAAAGAAATGATAAAAGAAAGCCTTCATAAAACTATAATTTCAAAATATATAAAAAATATTCATAAAGCGTTAAAAAGGGCGCCTTCCTTCCTGAGTGAAAATGAATTTCCTCTTGGTCAGCATTTGACGACATCAACTATTTTCAACTGGTGCTCGCAAGTAAACAAAACTATTACCTGATTAATGGGGAAAATATACCTAGTTAGTAAGGTAGTCTTTTTTCCGAATGCTGCATAACTGGATCTGAAAAACCAATTTTATCCGTCTAAGTCTGCAATTTAAGTAACTTTTCCTACAATTTCCGCTGAATTCAGAGTGAAAGATGATTATTTTGCTGCGGCAAAATAGTATTCAATATTTGTATTACCGGCTTCTCTCGTTGATTTCTTTTTAACGCGAGATTTATTATCGTTGTTGTTGTGTGTAACTGTTCCACGATTCAAAGGAAACTACATATATCCATGGTTGCGAAAATCGCATTTCCTACGCATTTGAGCCACTCAAAGTAGTACTTAAATTTTCAATTATACAATTTGCTCTTTGTTGTTAATGCCTATTTCTTGTTTAATGCATAACTCACTTGCTTAACCTGAATGCAAACTACAAATTTCAACTAACTGGGTTGGGCTTTATTGTTGCCGCTAACTGCCATACTTTTTATACTTTCTACGATACATTGGTAGGTACATCAAGAAGGTCCGTTACGTTTGCGAGGCTTTTGAAAGTCATAACTGAGTACATACATGGGTAACTTTTTTCCAGCAACTTGTTGCCTGAATCGCCTCAGGCTCAAATGCAGTCAAACTTCGTGTGTTGAGTACTGTTCCCACGCTCGACTTGTCTGTCCCTTTCTTGTTGTAAGCCCTGCTCACTCCCACGTATCTCTCGTTGAAGTAAACACGCATATAGGTAGGCACAAGAGGTACGAGTATGTGCTGATCGTAATCTTATCGATATTTTATAACGCGGCTGACCTACCGAAGTAAGATTTGTTTAATCAAAAATTTTCATGGATTTTTAAACGCAAAGGAATCTCATAATCTTATTCAATACATAAATAAGTGTTGAGTTTGAGACACATTTTGGTTTTTATTCCCCGTTCCCACAAAATGCGTTTTGTTTCGAGACTAATATTGAATTTATATATAGTTGTTATCTCAGTGGCCATGAAACAATAGTTGGTGTGAAGAACGGAGGATAGTTGGTACGGTGCTGTGGCAGCGGTCGAGAATGCCGTTTTGCCAGTCCGGCCGAGGCTCGGCGCAAAAATAAGCACAAGCCATTCCTGTAACAGCTTGGCCGCATTCGTACCATCTCGTTATCAACTTACTTATTGCAGTTATTTATTTGCGTACATATTATATATTATGTAGTTACTAGCAGTACACCAAGTTTGACTAATTGTTTGTTGTATAATGTGTTAGGCCCACAGCTTGTAATCGGTTAATGAGTGGTAAAATAAGCCATAACGCGTTCTGCTATCTTTAAAACTGCGACGCGAAATTCGGGCTATGGCAATTATAAAAACGTCTACATCGCGTTTTGGCATTGAATGAAAAGCCATGTACCTATATTAGTCCTTTTTGTTGTTTTTTCAGCCATACGTGATCTGGAATAATTTGCTAGGTCATGTAATTAATAGCAGTATATTGTTATTTTTTCGTGTCGCCTCATTCGTCAAATCTGAACTTCGTTATTTTAGTTAACGTATTAAAATCATAAGGCCCAAAACTTGTGATATACGGATACGTGATGAAGTCAGTAAGTGAATAAAGGGAATAGACAACCATTACTCAGATAAATAGTTATTTATTAATTCTTCCAGCTTTACAAAATGAATGCATACCCTTTTTTTGAAATATTAATCGAACAACATTTATTTGCCAATACAACCCTTTTGAATTAACGAACTTTGTGTCACGTGGCTTGCAAAAAAAAAATGCAAGTGACAAGAAGTCATTTCTCTGATTATGTTCCGGTCTTATGCCACGGGTGCAAAATTTCGCCGACGGGCATGTAGCCCGCCCGCTACACCGACTTCGTTTCCTCGAAGACCTACACCGTTACTGATTGGTGGGCTTTGTGTCGCGTTCGCATCGCCGTGTTAAAGTGCCGTACTGAAATTAATATGTGTCCGGCGTAATGATTAGCATGGCATTAGTATGTGCCACTAGGCGTGTTTGCCAAGCACTTGCCTCGAGAAATATTTGAGTAACCGCACTTTGACGAACTGAAATGGCGGCTGGATACGCCATCTTGAAGTCGTCCGGATTTCATTTGTGACCACGCCCGCCTTGTACTGGGCACCCACCACGGCCACGTACGCATAAAAAGTACTTACTATTTTATAAAATTAGTAAATCAATTGTTTCTTGAAATCCTCGTAGGTTATGGTAAATGATCACTTTCCGTAAAATTTCAAACAGATTTCCTAACGAACTCGACACATAAGCCTGCTTCGATATTTCCATATAAATTTGTTGTTTGAGATGTCAACGACCGGTTTTCGTTTAATAGTTCTGTATTCCGATTGCTTTGGCATTAGAATGAATCGCAGAATAATTTAAAATAAAATAGTTCGTATGTAAGCGCGATCCACGGTGTTAATGTCACCCGCCATCATTAACCCGCAAACCACTACTAAAACTTGTGCCTCTTTCTTGAGATTCTAGTTCGGTGTTACTTTCCCGGCTATTGAGACGTAAATTTTACTGGTGATTATTTTGTAATTTACTTTAAGCCTCTTCAGTCTTCAAATAATAGCCCAGCGTTTTTAATAACTCCTCGTACATATTTGTTATATAAAATCATAAGATTTGTTTTTTTTTGGTGACATACGCTTTCTACCAAAGGTGCCTGCAAACGATACTATTACCAACTAGCATTACCAAATAATCAGAACATCAACAAAATAGTATGTTCCGTAACCTACGTGTAACGGTAACGGGTGCTCAGGTTCTTGTGCACGGATAAATTGCTTAGTCTTTGACAATGTAAACACAGTCACAATAAAATTTGGACCTAGGCGTAGAATATAAAAAAAAAATATCTACAGCTATTCAATATTACACTGTTTTTAATTCATAAAATTAAATAACTAAAATAAGAATAAACTATAAAAGGGCGTCAAAAAACTCCTCCCCAACGCTGTTGTCAGCTGGTAATGTGCCCAAGAGACTGGCAGCATTGCCACGTTGTATGGCAATACTTAGCCTCTGGCCAAAGTAAAAGCCAGCCCTTGGGTCACGGGAAGCGTTTGGAAATTTCCTTAAAAAGACTGTGAGCACTCCCCCACGGAACCCCAAACGGCTCGAAAATATAAGTACATAGTTACCACAAAGGTAACTATATTTACGCCGCTTGAGGTTCTCCGCTGCTGCAGCGGCAGCGCCAGCACAGCACGATGAGCTTGAAAGATGTGATGTCGCAAGAGTATCGACGCAAGTTGCATCCCACACTAAAGGCCTACCATTCCAAGGAAACAAAGACATGCCGTCCGGTCTTTTGCCCTCGTCGCGTGCCCAGCCGTTGGGCTCTAAGACAGCTGGAACGCCGACGGTAACAAGAGCTCGTCGGATGATGTCCTCCATGTTCGCGTGCCGCGCAAAATGGCCCGCACTTCGGCTGCATGACAGGCCGTGGTGTCCGAGGCTGTTGACAGCTTCACCACAGTGGCAGCGATGAGGAGTGCAGCAGGCGGCAGCGAGGCGGTAGGTCGTGTCATCGAACAAAGTGCCTATTCTCGACGACGGGAGTGCGTGAAGCCAAAGACCCGACTCCCATACACCCACAGCAAGCAGTCGCGCACGCTCTGCAGTAGTAGCAGCTGCGTTAAGTAAATTGTCCTGAACTACTCTGCAGAGCGGCTCGTCCCACCGTCTCTGGGAAAATGGATTGTCGGGGATTGTTCTTCAGTATTCGGGCAAGAGAGAGAGTTTCCAAGCATCAATGGCCTCGGAGAGGCACAGTACTTCAAAATCAAACAGTGTGGAAGCCAGGATATTCCTGATTAATTTCTCAGTGCCGTGGACAGGGGATATGAAAGCCGGTAAACTAATACTAGAGATTTTGCGGACGCCGAGTCCTCCCATGCGAATGGGAAGACTAAAAAGGGAGCAAAAATGATTTGGTAGGTATTTTTTTTTGATAACGCGCACTTTCTTTGCCCGTCACTAGGTGCCGCAGCAGACTAAAATGACACTGACACGTACTCGTAGCGAGCTTTTGCTTGCGTATGTATTTAAAATAATACAAATTATTAATAAAAAGACGAACTAAAAAAAATTACTGCGAGAACGCTCTAAGTAAATATTTTTAAATTTCCTATCTTTGAGTGTAAGAATCGATTAAAACGCATTTCCCAACTCGCCTAAACAGTGTAGTCGATGTAAAAGTTGTATGTATGCGCTTGGCCTAACTCTGTCACCGCGAAAAATAAAAGGATTGAAAAAATAATAAGTACCTTCAATGCCCCCTTCCGGCCTTGAGAGAAAAAGGTTTAACCACTATGCCCGACAAGATTTTGACACATGACACATCAGCTGAATCGGCGGGGTGATGCGAATTGTCATGAATTTCACGAAATTTTCATCAACTTTCAGCGTTCGATTTTATTGTGAAAAATATGTCACGGGATCTGTTACATACGATAAATTTGAGGTTAATATCTTCAGAATCATATTGAGGTCGGTAAAACGGAGTCAGTCTATTGCCAAATATGCGTAAAATACATATTACTACACCCTTCCAAAAAGTAGGTACCTTATATGCGCTGGAAATAATGTACTTAGGCATGCTTCTCGTTTGCTAAAACAATTCGGAAGGGCAAAATAAAAACAGTAACATTCTATCTGCATTCTTAGTTTTGCCATTATTCACACACAATTTCTTAAAAAAACCCAATCAAAGTCTAGACAAATATTACTGAAAACTATGTTGTAACATAACACTTCTTAGTGCTGACCGAAAACCCGGGTTTCTCATTTACGATTAATTAGTTGCATTCAGCCAAATCGATAATCGCAATTAAATCGAGTTTGAAAAAAAAAGTAGACACTGAATAAAAACTCATAAGTATAATTTTAAATAATTGTTAATTTTTAAATTAGTCATAATAACCATCTTTTTTAATAATTTCATTAAGTAATTATTAGATCAAAAGCATCTTATAATTAATTAATGAACGTTGACTTCAAGGGAAGGAGATTTATTACTAAGTAATAAGAACGACATAAGACAGTAATCCCAAAAAAACAAGTCAACATTTTAATGATTAGGCTTAATTCCCGCCGATTTTTTTCGATTTCAAAATTTAAAAAAAGAATGCGCTCGCTATTCTCATTATTTAAAATAAGTATTTTAATTTTTTATTTACTAGATAACATTTTAAGAATTTTATTGTGTAATATCTGAAGGTTGGTTAAAGAATGCCCAGGATCTTGGAAGGCATAGTAAATAATTATTATGATCTAACAAGATAAATTATATTTATTCTTCCAAGATTGTGTATCGTATGATGGGGTTATTGTTATGTTACAGCTAGTCAGTTGCCCGAAAGTATGACAGCCAGTCTTACCAAGGGGTATCGTACTACCCGATACTAACTGGTTTGAGGAGGTCAGATAGGCAGTCGCAGGTCGCTCCATTTAAAATACGGTTATGCAGCTGTATCTGGGTAGACTGGAAGCCGACCCCAACAGTTGATGATGATGGTTGACAATCGGCAATACATAAGCCGTTTCAAGGAACATTAGTTTATTGTTTCAAAGCGGTTCACTGTCCAGTGTAAAAAGGTTTTTGAAGTGATAACTTCTTATGGGAGGGTTAACCGCTTCGTAACGTAACGCGTTACAGCACCACTCTGTGTGGCTTCCCTTTCTCTCACGTATACGGCAGCAGGCTTAGATTAGTTTAAGTTATCACTTCTGTCGAACGTCCCGAGACGCACACGTTTTTTTTTAAATCTGCCATTTTTAGGTTATCCATCAAAGGCCGAGGGCCGAGTCACTTGAATGAAGCCATGAACAGCAATAGATATGAACCAGAACCATCAAGAGTCTACAAAATATACGAGTAAGACTCTTACTCGAGAGTCTTACCGTATTTTTTGGATAGTTTAAAATGGTTTCTTTTTCATTTTTGGGGTAGCTATCCCAAAACCTAGCCTATCTAAGTAGGTGTAAAATAATATTATTAAATTGGAAAGACATGGGCAGGCCTTTACCCGCATTGGGACAGAACAGGCTGATTAATAAAGTAAAGGGAAAATATCCATTAACCAACCCAACGTCCTAACCATAAGCAAACTACATAATTATTTTTTACTATTCCTACCGAAATCCTGTGCATTCTACCAATCTTCAAATAGTTCAAAACAAAATTCACAATAAACTATCTATAATAGTAAATTTGAATGCCTACAATATAAATTGGAACAGCGAACGAATTCCAAATTTAAATTTTGAGATGGAAATAAAATTGGCGCAAATTCAGTCATAATATCAGTCCGTGCTGTTTATTGTTGGGTCGGAATGTACGAAAAACAATTAAGATTTACCATTATAAAAGCCTAAAACACATTATAATAAATATTTACTGTATTTTACGGTTAAAATAAATTTATTTTAATTTTCATCAATCGATTTCTTAAATTTCTCAATTTAATTACTCGAGTTGATCGAAGATTACAAAAAAATAATCGATTGGAATAATCGCTTTCACACATCACAATAATTTAAAAAAAAAATGGTCGTCTATTTCAAAATACTTATTGAGCGGTGGTAATGAATATTATGTGTTATTGGTCCCGTATTCGTAAATAACGCTAAGATCTGGGCATTTTCATGCGGTTTATAATATTTGGAATGATATTTGTCATGTTTGTTAGCGAATCTATACGCGTGTGTCTGTTAATGTGAAAAATAAAAATGTAAACACGCACGATTGGCGCGTAACTTCGACTTTAGATTTCAAAATTCATCATTACCACTGCTTATTTAAATTGAACTATGCATGAATTAGCCGCATAATTAAATGACGAGTTGATTATTGTCCATATAGTGGAGCTCGAATGTTCGAAAACCACAATTTTTATGATTTTTAGCCTCGACCAGCACAGCCGTCAAAATGGCGATGACCGTATTTATGCACTTGAATTTTATAAGGGTAAACTATGATACTTGCGCGCTATTTACAGAAGTTTTAATGGCGTTGTTATATGAAATTTTTATCCAACTGTCTTAATTAACGCACACTCATAGTATTTGATAATCAGAAAATAAAATATTTGCATAAATTATGAAGATGACGAATGACTTAATTGCTAGCCCCTTTCGGGGCCGATACCAACCCAGCGGAGGTTTGTTCGTCGAGCCCCTTTGGGGGCCCGTACCGAACTATATGGTTAATAAAAACTAAGTTTCTAAAGTTCTGAACTAAATTGTTGTTTTGAGTCATATTAGAATATAGTATTTATAAATGTAACACTGCATTAGTGCAAAGAGTTCGATTGGCTGAATTTTGGGCTAAATACATTAAGTAATGTTTTTGCTATAGAACATACGCTAAGAATAAGTATTTAACACTCTTAGCTCTGCCAGAAGTTTATGCTGAAAATGTTATCACAAGATAATAACAGATTTAGTAAAAGCAATTTCCGTGTGAGTTGCAGTGACGTGTTAATGTCGGCGAAAGCTGTTACTGGTGAGGACACCAGGTCCATTGTCTGCGCTGAGTCATAGGCGGCGCGCGCGCGCAGTTATTTCAGTTTGCTCTGCGTAGGCAGAGTGTGCTTTCTTTGTCGCCTGTCAGACCGCCGCCGTGAGCCCGTGAGGCACTGTGTAATGATAACCTATTAATAACGGTCTATTCGGTATCTGACGACTTTCGCTATTCGCCGATTTTTTCTCGTTTCATTCATATACTTGGTTTTGCCGACTTTAATGCGTGTCGTATTTTTGCAACGTATTTCGCCAACTTTATACATTTTTCCATACTAAAATTATAGTTTCGCAACTTATTCTGTAACCATTTTTGGTTCGGAATTCGTCGAAATGTATACAGTTTAACAAATCAGTCAAATTCATGCTAACATTAGCATCTCATTGTTTATTTGTGCAAATAGAAACAAATCTTATTATTTACCTACCCAGAACTCTTAATAAACACACAACAACTTGCAACTTGTGTTTGGCTAGTACTTTTGCCCGGTTATTTTAATTTCTTATTATTTTATTAATTGTCTTTAAATGTGTTATTATCATCAGTATTTTTAATGTTTTTCTGCCTTTTTTTTTCAATTGCCTGTTTTGTTTCACTTTCAACTGCGGTAGTAACGTTGCCCGTGTTACCTGATAACCTTTTTTTTGTTTGGTAGTAGCACGGGCAAGTCACGAATGATTCAACCATAGAAGTCAATTCTGCTGTCGATTGTACAAATAGTGGTCATACCAAGAATAAATGAAAAGATTTAGAAGCTAATTAATATGCGAGAAAAGTGAAAAATTCGGCAAACTACGAAAGTTGGCAAAATACACGGAAAAAGGGGTTTGGGTAAAAGTGCCATGATTTTTTTAAGTTTGCGGCCACTAATGAAAAATATTTCATTAGTAAGAACGCAATAAGACATTCATTTTATTCTATAAACAATTATTTTCAAAATGCATCGGAGCCGGGATATACAGGGTGAATTATTCAAGTGGGTGGAAGAAGGCAATATCCGAAACTATGAGGAATAGCGAAAAACACTCAGCCCGATTTTGATAAATACTAAAACTGCATCATTGGGTTTCTGAAAAATTAACATTCCTAGCCAAGAACCGAACCCGTTAATTTTACAAAAAAGAACACCTTGTATTATTACACCATTCAATAGTGCCGCTTGTAAGGATCAAATTCTGGGAAGTAATTACATACGGCAAACGATAGGAAAGAGTTCATTTTTGATAAAATACTTAACAGGCAAACTGTTAGTAGGAACAAAACAACTTTGACGTCAGATATTTCAGCTCCGATATAATTTTCGGCAAAATTCTTTTAGGGGTCATTATTATCATATATTTCACTATACGTTAACAACAATTATCTTTGTAGCCACTGTGAAAAAAAAATCATGCTACTGGTCCATACAAACTTACCCAATGCCCTTTGCAATGCAGAAAAAATCGGCAAAACAGTAATTGAATGTATGAAAAGAAAAAAGCTCAGCAAAGAGCGAAAATCGGCAGATACCGAATAGACCGTTGTATCTTATAAAAGTTTCTCACCAAATCAAAGCTCTATCAATGTTGTAGTCTATTAACTGTATTGATTGTCTCTGCCTTTTCATGTCTACGAAGTTTTATGTGTAACACATAAAATAAAAAGCTTAATTGATATTTTAAGGGAGTGTCTCATACAAAACCTGTGATTGTTGCCGAATGGACGCCGGCGCTGGTTAGCTAAACATTGATCTTACACGGATGGCGGCAGTGATCTTACTTAAAGTACTTTACTTTTGTCTAGTCCACGCACAAGTAGAATATACAAGAATATAAAAGTATTTAATTCGTCCAAATAAGAAATACGTTAATGAGACAATAATTTTCACACATATTGAGGTTACAATACGTTGTTTGATGAATGAACACTCGTATCAAAACCCAATATAAAAAAAATAATCCTACAAACCTTTGGAATAGACCTTGCTGAGAAATAGAGCGTTTTTTTTGTCGCGCCTGTTCTGTCCCACTCCTGGGCAAAGGCCTTCTTCCACTCTTTTTCTGAAATAGAGCTAAATAACTAATTGTGAGTTGTAAGCAAGAGCGGGCGAAGCGAGTTCGCGAACTAGAGCACCTCGTTCCGGAGAGATTTGGATCGAGGGAGATATTTGTTTACTCGCTTTATTCCGTCTCACTAAACCGTTACCGTCATCCCAACTTTGCTAAAATTAATCTCAGTAATTTACATAAATATTAATGATACAAAACACACGAAGATCAACTCGATGCCATTAAATTACACTATTTTTTTGTTGCCGTTCTGTCGCCGATTCTTTTTGGGACTCTACGCCAGCTGCTTACCTAGGCAATTTCATTTTTTTTTACAAGTTCTTTTGTTGTCTCTGAATAATAAAAAATACTTTGTTTTGATGTTTCCGTGTTTAGAATAGTAATCCAATGTACAGTTTTTACTTTGCTGTTATCTTATGTTTCAGTTTCCATCATTATAAAAACGCAAGTTTTAAACAGAAATACCCTTAATAAGTAACAAAACCAAGTTGCATTTTACCAGGGAGTTCATCCGGTATATCTGGGTCACCTCTGCTTTTAATTACATTGTACCGAGGCACTAATTGGTACTAAGCTCTTCTTGGTGTATTATGTGGCTCCTTATTTATGTTAACTATATTGTTGCAAAAGAAACTTCATTGCCATAATTTTTGTAGTTAGCCCTCGCTGCTCCACGTCTGGGAAAAGGCTTACTCTATTTTCTTGCAGGTATATTTTTCCTGATCCCTCTCAAACCAGCCATTGCAGCCGTCTCGTACCCTCTTCTAAGCCTGCCACGGTGGTGCCGGCCATCCACGGGTACTCCTGTGAACACACTTTGACCAGCGGTCACTATGCATGCAACTGACGTGCAGTTTTTTTGAACAAGTTCTGATTCGTATACTGCCAGTTTTTCTATGGCCGGAATGCCATTTAGATAGTACCTTTACTTTTAATTTATAAGATAAGTTTAACACCTAGGAGGAGCTCGTAGCTAAATAATAACAGCCGCTCGGGTCGATCTTCAGGCTAAGCCGCGCTTACCTGGGTTGGTCCGTGGATGGGTGACCACCCATTACATACCGAATTTCCGCCGTGCATCGGAAAGGACGTTAAGCCGTTGGTCCTGACCGTCGATTGTAGATATTTGACAGTCGTCAGTTTCGTTACGGGTAGTCTGTGTCCTGAAAGTCTGACAACCAGTCTTACAAAAGTATTACCCAGTACTAACTGGGTTGTGGAGGTCAGCTAGGCAGTCGCTCCATGTAAAATACTGGTTTTTAGCTGCACTCGGTTAGACTGGAAGCTGATCCCAACATAATTGGGAAAAAGGCTAGGCAGATCATGAGGATAAGGTTATCACCACCATTATGGTAGGGACAAAGATAAAAACAAGACCCAGGAATAACAAAATGGACCAACTGAAGGAAAGGCCGCCTCCTACTTATAACCGTTTATTTGCTTCCTCTCAAATAAAAAATATAGATCATGTCTTGAAAATCTTCTGCTAACCAATCTTCCAACTATTCTTCTCCTATCAATCTTGATTAACTTCGTTGAGAAGATTTTGCACCTTCTCCATGATGAGGATTCCAGTTAAGATAGGAACATATAGGTGCCGATATAAATACAGGCACTACTCGGCTTTTGTTTCTGAGATGGCAAGCAACACACCTGAAATGTTTCTGGTTCCGAAGTCCTGAAATTGACGGGTTTGAACGTGTATGTAAGAGGGAGTAAGGGAAGAGAAAGAAAATATGAGAGCATTGTGTGAAAGATGGTTTGGTTAGAAAATACATGACTGTTAATGAGTCGAGAAGAAGACAAACTGCGCCGACCCCAGATAAATTAGGATATGGGGAAAAGGATACAACATAAGAAATGGCTTTTCCGGCATTCTGGATCTGCGCTGGTTTGGAACAGAAAGACGAGGCCTTCGGTAGTATTCGATAGATTTTCCAAACTGACAGGGGTTTTTGGTCGTACCCACACCCATTGGACATACATTTATACCATTTAGTAAACCATAAAATAAACTCTGTAAAATGCATCGTAAAAGCATAACAAGAAAGAGTTTAAAATAAAACACCTGAAAATAATTGAATAACGGTAACCTTTGTGATCCATTAATCTGGATATAGAAAAACACTAGTCACCTTGCGCACTTTTGATTTCGTATGAAATCCTATTGCACTGGTGACGCGGCCCGTTCTAAATGACTACTCGTTAGAGAGCCCATAAGCGCACGAGTTCTTATTCGAAGGCGCACTTGCTCAAGCTTCAGTGAATAAAAAACTTGTTCATTGAATACTGCAGAAAAAGCTACTGCCGTTGGGAGTTGTGAAGCAATGCGTGGATGTGGGACTACTTCGCTTAATTTATTTGAATAGAGCTCTATTTATGGCATTGGTGAATTTTATCAACAATTATAAGAAAAATGGCATTCAATAAAACACTTAGTTTACACTTATTATGTCTGGATGCAATACTGCTGTGCCAAACCCAAATAAATTGGGATAAGGGCAAGAGAATGATGATGATGTCTCACTGAATGCAATTGTATAATTTAGAAGAAGGTTGATGCCATTTGAAAACGTCAAATTAAGATAATACTGGCGGAGATTTGTCCATACAGTTTTCTTGCTGGATAATGTCACCTGAGAACTGGAATCCTTAAAACTAATAAAACCAGCGCTTGTCAGTCGCGCCTTAATCAGTCGTCCGGATAACATCCAGTTTTGAAGAAAAAAACAGGTAAATATGCGATTATAATTTTGTTGCATAGAAACAACCAGGGCGAGCTACAGTTATCTCTTTCGCACTCAAAAACGGGTCACAGCCCTCGGCACGATAGCAATAGATCAGCAGTGTGTTTTGTAGCGAAAATAAAAATAAAAGTCGTCACTGCTACATGTTAAAACGTATAATTTTGCTGTTATAAAAAAGACTAATACAATTTTTTTATAAAAAAAATTTTAAAAGGATCAAAAAAAGGAATTAAATAATGGACGACATGTAATATAATTTTATGTAAAGCAGCGAAATGGGTTGTTCAGAATTGTATAAAATCTGTAATTTTGAAAATTAAAACAAGGTGAGAAAGGGGTTGCAACGCCTACTCAGCCCTAGGCGCGATCAAAATGTATACGAGTTTAAATATTACACCGGAAAAAATACATTGCGCGACCTTTTGACACGAATAGGGTTTAAATAAATTAAATGATTGTACAACAAAAAAAAAAAAGAGAAACTATACTATTGCTAAAGATTTAAAAAAAGGATTAAAACAAAATTTGTTCCCTGAAGGTCCGGATCCTCGCTCGAAATCGGATCTTCGCTGTTGCTCCGGGTCTCAGGCGGCAAGCCTCGGAGCCAACCGCCAGTACGCGTCTCCCGACCCCTGGTCGGCCTTGAGTCGCGGCGCCGAAAGTATATGGTCACTAGATCTTAGCTAGGATAAAAGTCCTAGAACCGATTCTGAGCGAATCTATGGTGAGAAAAATACAGAAAAATTAACACCATGCTCCGAGAGAATCTTTTAAGCAGAAAAAATTTAAAATGTTTCAAATACATACCGGTTCTTGGTGAAATCACTGATAACCGACTATACAGTACAGCACTACAAAATTTATCTTTCTTAGGTCCTTTTTTACTTTATCAATTAAATTACGAAACGGAATAATATGTCTGTTATTTCCAAAGATTTGTCGTCCATCTGAGAAAAATTTTCCTCTGTCACATCCATGGAATCGTCATATTTTTAAATTTGAACCGAAGTAAGAAAAAGTAAATTGATTAGAAATGAGGTCGACTTACACGAACAGAATAGTTTTTATTCAGCCGAAAACAGCGTGATAATGCTGCAATACCCTCTTTCTAAGAAAAAAAGGACGTAAGTACGAGTGAGAAAGAAGAAAAAAACTGGATCAGGCAAAAACAAAAAAAACAGGCATCATATCTGAATCAAACGATATCGAAGTGCAACAAATACTGAATAAACACGGAGGCCACCATATCTAAACGTTATCCGCGCGAACTCGCGATATCTCAATTACATCTATGGAGAATATGAAAGAAAATAACGAACTCCTAAATCTAAATATATATTGTTCAGTTAGAGCCAAACTCTAACCTGCCACATCCTTACAATTAGTAAACTTTAGATCTAAGTAAAATTAACCTAACTTAACATAAGACTTAACTATTACCTATCAACTATAAGAAAAAACTTGGGAATCCCCAAAAATAAATAACGTGAACACGTAAAGTCCAACCTCTAGTTATAGAAACTAAGACAAGTTGAACAAAAAAAAACTAAGTTTAAGAAAGAAAACCTAAATTAATTAAGTCAAAGAAGAACTCAAGACAGAACTTAAATCAGAGAACTCAAGTCATAAAACTCAAGTTTAAATTCAAATTTAAAATTAAATGTTGAATGTCACGCCATCTGTGTTAAACTAAAAGAAACAAAATAACCTTAGAACACAAGTTGACATAACACAGAAATAAACAGATGTCACTATTAACAGATAATCTATGAAGTTTTTAATCTAATCGAAAAACTATGCAAAGAAATATTCCAAAGAGGAAAAAGGATTAGAAAGCAAATGTCAATGTCAAAATGGAACAAAGAGAATTTAATCCAATTTATTTTAAGATATCTTTGATATGATATTGTCCGGAGTGGACTGAATCACAATCCTGTAGCAAATAGGTGGTCCTTGAAATGACTCTTATTACACGGCACTTAATAAAACGTGGAGCAAGCTTCCCAGAGAAAAAATCCCCTCCAGAAGACTTGGAAAAATTCCTTCTCCATACAGTATCACCAACATTTAGAGTGACAGCTGATCGATTAGAATTATATGCACGAGAGTTACGGAGAAAAGCTAAAGAAAGATTATCAGCAACCTTTGCATAAACTTCGCTGAGAGAGGATAGGTTTGAAGCATGACGAGCCCGACTGTCTGCCAAATTAGAGCTTCGAGTCTGACTATAATTCTAATCGATCAGCTGTCACTCTAAATGTTGGTGATACTGTATGGAGAAGGAATTTTTCCAAGTCTTCTGGAGGTGATTTTTTCTCTGGGAAGCTTGCTCCACGTTTTATTAAGTGCCGTGTAATAAGAGTCATTTCAAGGACCACCTATTTGCTACAGGATTGTGATTCAGTCCACTCCGGACAATATCATATCAAAGATATCTTAAAATAAATTGGATTAAATTCTCTTTGTTCCATTTTGACATTGACATTTGCTTTCTAATCCTTTTTCCTCTTTGGAATATTTCTTTGCATAGTTTTTCGATTAGATTAAAAACTTCATAGATTATCTGTTAATAGTGACATCTGTTTATTTCTGTGTTATGTCAACTTGTGTTCTAAGGTTATTTTGTTTCTTTTAGTTTAACACAGATGGCGTGACATTCAACATTTAATTTTAAATTTGAATTTAAACTTGAGTTTTATGACTTGAGTTCTCTGATTTAAGTTCTGTCTTGAGTTCTTCTTTGACTTAATTAATTTAGGTTTTCTTTCTTAAACTTAGTTTTTTTTTGTTCAACTTGTCTTAGTTTCTATAACTAGAGGTTGGACTTTACGTGTTCACGTTATTTATTTTTGGGGATTCCCAAGTTTTTTCTTATAGTTGATAGGTAATAGTTAAGTCTTATGTTAAGTTAGGTTAATTTTACTTAGATCTAAAGTTTACTAATTGTAAGGATGTGGCAGGTTAGAGTTTGGCTCTAACTGAACAATATATATTTAGATTTAGGAGTTCGTTATTTTCTTTCATATTCTCCATAGATGTAATTGAGATATCGCGAGTTCGCGCGGATAACGTTTAGATATGGTGGCCTCCGTGTTTATTCAGTATTTGTTGCACTTCGATATCGTTTGATTCAGATATGATGCCTGTTTTTTTTGTTTTTGCCTGATCCAGTTTTTTTCTTCTTTCTCACTCGTACTTACGTCCTTTTTTTCTTAGAAAGAGGGTATTGCAGCATTATCACGCTGTTTTCGGCTGAATAAAAACTATTCTGTTCGTGTAAGTCGACCTCATTTCTAATCAATTTACTTTTTCTTACTTCGGTTCAAATTTAAAAATATGACGATTCCATGGATGTGACAGAGGAAAATTTTTCTCTGTCACATCCATGGAATCGTCATATTTTTAAATTTGAACCGAAGTAAGAAAAAGTAAATTGATTAGAAATGAGGTCGACTTACACGAACAGAATAGTTTTTATTCAGCCGAAAACAGCGTGATAATGCTGCAATATTTTTTTTTTTTTTTTTTTTTTTTTTTTTTTTTTTTTTTTTTTTTTTTTTTTTTTTTTACAATCATAACACATATAATTTACATAAAAATTTATAAAAGAACATAAGTGTCTTAGAATAGAACCGTTAGTTGTGATCGTTTCAAACATAGTTTCGTAACATTATTAAAACTACTAGTAACAACAAGAACAGTAGTCTCTAGTTGTATTCAGTCTTCATTCAAACTCTCACCACACTCAATTCCAAAATACAGTTGATTGTGAAATCAAATATTCATGGATATAATCATCAACTTTGTAATCACACAATAAAAAACTATATTCTACTATTTTACAATTGGGCCAACAAAATTAAAAAGGCGGCACGTTAAATAGTTTGTTCTTCAGGAAATACATCACAGTTATCTCCTACACAATGAGTTGACCCGTACTGAATAACTTTCAGTGCTCTTACAACGTGTATCATGGATTTCTACAACACCTCCCGTTTTTACTAATACTAGCAACTCCTGAATAAATTCCTAAATATTAATACACTGTGTGCATTTCAAATTTTAGCCCTGAGCCGAGCGTTGAATACTACAACACAGCACCTTTATTTGGGCACACATTTAGGTGTCGCCTATTTGTAGTGAAGTTAAGTTTTCCATGAATGCCTGTTGCAATAATTGATTTCTGAACAATGTTACAGAGTCAGTATTTTTCCCTCACATCAAGTAAAACAACAGTACATACAGTCCAACGACACCAGGACCGTATATTTACGATATTGAAGATCACTGTGATTTTGACAGCGGATTAAAGTCAGAGATAAAATATCTGAAGGACTAGGTAGGTATTCTATCAAATTGTAGTAAGATTGTGTCGTAAAATAAAAGATAGTCGAAGTAGGTCTGTTGTTTTAAAGATTACTAATGTCGGTCACGGATAACTTTCGTTGACCCAAGTACACTCAGAATTCTCGCAAATCTTACACCAAATAAACGGCACTTTACTATCTTCAGCATCACAAGATTACAACTACATCAAGCAGCTTCATGTAAATCACAATAATTTAGAAGCAAAACATTCAGATCATGGCGTCACAGCGTGATATCTTGGAATAAACAATTCTATTTGACAACAAACATAGGTAGACAGAATCAAGCTTAGGAGGTGACCTATCGATGTCTCTACATGACCTGGCCTGTACCTTACAACAAAGCATACAATAACATTTGAGATCATACAGAAATATCTAGTATAGCGAAAACTGAAATTATTATAGTACAAAAAGTATTTACACACTACTATGCACAATTAATAATTAAATGACAAATATACATACAAAACAGATTTTCAGAAACACATCTGTCTCATAATTTATCGCAATTAAACAAATGAAGTAGGCACCTCCTTCACTTTTAACCAAATACATCCAAAAATAATTACAGAACAATTACAAAAAAAGAGTCGAAACTTCAATTATTTTGGCTTCGTTGTTTATCACTATTATTTAACTAAATTGTGTAGTAATCTTGAACAAAAAATGTACCTAAAATCTAGCTACATAAATCACATGGGGACATTTTCATAGCGCTACAATAGCAAGTAGCACCGTTATGTCGTCCGGTTTTCCCCCAATGGCATCGATGCCATTCTGTCCCTGTTCGGGCGCCATTTTTGTAGCGAAAATAAAAATAAAAGTCGTCACTGCTACATGTTAAAACGTATAATTTTGCTGTTATAAAAAAGACTAATACAATTTTTTTATAAAAAAAAATTTAAAAGGATCAAAAAAAGGAATTAAATAATGGACGACATGTAATATAATTTTATGTAAAGCAGCGAAATGGGTTGTTCAGAATTGTATAAAATCTGTAATTTTGAAAATTAAAACAAGGTGAGAAAGGGGTTGCAACGCCTACTCAGCCCTAGGCGCGATCAAAATGTATACGAGTTTAAATATTACACCGGAAAAAATACATTGCGCGACCTTTTGACACGAATAGGGTTTAAATAAATTAAATGATTGTACAACAAAAAAAAAAAAGAGAAACTATACTATTGCTAAAGATTTAAAAAAAGGATTAAAACAAAATTTGTTCCCTGAAGGTCCGGATCCTCGCTCGAAATCGGATCTTCGCTGTTGCTCCGGGTCTCAGGCGGCAAGCCTCGGAGCCAACCGCCAGTACGCGTCTCCCGACCCCTGGTCGGCCTTGAGTCGCGGCGCCGAAAGTATATGGTCACTAGATCTTAGCTAGGATAAAAGTCCTAGAACCGATTCTGAGCGAATCTATGGTGAGAAAAATACAGAAAAATTAACACCATGCTCCGAGAGAATCTTTTAAGCAGAAAAAATTTAAAATGTTTCAAATACATACCGGTTCTTGGTGAAATCACTGATAACCGACTATACAGTACAGCACTACAAAATTTATCTTTCTTAGGTCCTTTTTTACTTTATCAATTAAATTACGAAACGGAATAATATGTCTGTTATTTCCAAAGATTTGTCGTCCATCTGAGAAAAATTTTCCTCTGTCACATCCATGGAATCGTCATATTTTTAAATTTGAACCGAAGTAAGAAAAAGTAAATTGATTAGAAATGAGGTCGACTTACACGAACAGAATAGTTTTTATTCAGCCGAAAACAGCGTGATAATGCTGCAATATTGCTAAAGATTTAAAAAAAGGATTAAAACAAAATTTGTTCCCTGAAGGTCCGGATCCTCGCTCGAAATCGGATCTTCGCTGTTGCTCCGGGTCTCAGGCGGCAAGCCTCGGAGCCAACCGCCAGTACGCGTCTCCCGACCCCTGGTCGGCCTTGAGTCGCGGCGCCGAAAGTATATGGTCACTAGATCTTAGCTAGGATAAAAGTCCTAGAACCGATTCTGAGCGAATCTATGGTGAGAAAAATACAGAAAAATTAACACCATGCTCCGAGAGAATCTTTTAAGCAGAAAAAATTTAAAATGTTTCAAATACATACCGGTTCTTGGTGAAATCACTGATAACCGACTATACAGTACAGCACTACAAAATTTATCTTTCTTAGGTCCTTTTTTACTTTATCAATTAAATTACGAAACGGAATAATATGTCTGTTATTTCCAAAGATTTGTCGTCCATCTGAGAAAAATTTTCCTCTGTCACATCCATGGAATCGTCATATTTTTAAATTTGAACCGAAGTAAGAAAAAGTAAATTGATTAGAAATGAGGTCGACTTACACGAACAGAATAGTTTTTATTCAGCCGAAAACAGCGTGATAATGCTGCAGTTTCCTCTAAAACTGCTGTGAAGAGAAACGCTATAGAATTGGTAATGATGAGTGATCTGATTACTATGATGTCTCATCTATCAATTAAACATGTTTCGGAACCGTACGCGTGATTGTTGACACGTTGCGCGGTGCCGGCTAGCTGTCGGTAGACACGCAGAAGCCGACGCCGACCTAGCTTGTCTTAGTTGTAATACCCCATGAATCATAACTGTCGATGTAATGGTCCGAAGCATAGTTTTGCTACTGGATTGAATAATAGCAAAGTTTGGGCAAGAGGTCTTATGTCTCACTTTTTCTACACCTGAAAATTTTACGGTGCTACAACGAAAAACGGTAAAAACAGCGGTATAGTTAAAACTGAACCTACATCTAGGCGGGTGGGTCGAGCCCATAATTTCCTAGCTAGAGATAAAATATTTTGTGTTAATGTGGCTGTCGTAGCTAATTGCGGTTTATACTGCTGACAGCGTAGAGAGGCCCCAGACGCGATGACTGTGTTTATGAACATTAGCAGTGTTGGTTCGAGTGGTAGTGTGTTAGGCTGGACGTGGGCCCGAACGGGCGAGCGCGTCGTGTCGTGTTGCGGTACAGTGAGAGTGGCATGGAAGCAACATCGTGTCGTGGTTAGGGCGAGCGCGGTCGATGAGCCCGGCGCAGAGGGCAGCACGGAGCCGCCGCGGGGGGCGCTCCCACGTCCCCCGCGCCCTTTTCACTACCCCGTCTGCTTGCGCACTCTGTATAGCCGCGCCGCGCGCTCACTAATGCGTCATATCGCCATCGAAGCTAACGCGCTTTCCGCCGCTCTGGAACTACAGTTCGCGCGCGCCATGTGAACTTATGTGTTGACTTATGTAGAGACATGAGACGCGTCAGCGTGTTCGGGAAGCTTGATTTCAACTTCATTATGACTTTTGCCGTTATGGACAGTGACTTTGGTGCCTGTGAGCTGAGAGACAGTGGTGGTACACGCGGTGGGCGCACGTGCTCGCGTCTGCTTCCTAAATCTGAGTAAGTTTGAGACAGTTTATTTTAAAGTGTGACTGGATTACTGACGTCGGTTCGCCGCTAAGTCGGTACTGTGCGCGTTATTTTCGCAGCGCACAACGGGCCGCGGCGCCGGCCGCCCGGAATGCGGCCTCCGCCCCACCGCGCGTTGTCGGCGCCGAACGCGCCGCGCGTAGCGTAATAAATAAAGGCGGGGCGCGGCTGCGTGCGCGCGCACCCTCCCGCGCTCTCCTCGCCCTCGGGTCATTGACTCCCGCCGCCACCGCCGCCAGCGACGACGCTGCCGAAGACAACAATTTTCGGAAGCGGTATCGCGCTCTTGGCCCTAGCGCGGTTCACCGCCCGCGGAAACTCCAATGTCATTGCCGATGGATAGGCGTAGTACGTAGTAGCCAAGAGATCAGTGCGACCACGACATATTTATTATTACTTGCTCAATGCAAGAGCCATGTGCCCCATGCTTGCACCTGGACTATTGACAAAGTCACCCTTCGCTTTCATGACAATAGCCAACCCCATCCGAATTGTATAGAATATGTTTTAATTTCACAAAACCGGTTATAAATATAACAGTCCGTCCATTTTATTTCCTGTGAACAAGTCCTGTTGATTTATTTGTTCACTTCACTCACATCGAGCAACGATAGTATATATTTTCATTTCCCAGTTGATAGGCCCCGAGTCCTTGTTTTTGTTGTGCCCACGCCACATTCCACCACAGTTATCTCTTTCGTTTCTATCCTTAACTTATTTTATGTAAGTACCTATACCTTTCGTAGAGTATTTTTTGGCCTTCGTAACGCCAACATAGTCAGTTATCCGCAATACTTACCAGAAACGATTCTGAAACAATTCAGAAACAATTCAATATGAGAATTAACATCAAATTTTGTTCAATGCCCTTGGCCCTCTTGGTGATTTTTATTTACGCGACAAAAACTTTTCTGCGTAAAACATTCCCATATAAAAGTATAACAAACAATAATACAAATAATACATTGTAATCAACCGTCAGACTCCGTTATTTTATCAGCGTTGAAAGTTTCGTGGAACGCTAAAAATAAATCTTGAACTTCCCGGTTGAATGGCGTCGCCGGCGCGGCACAGCGCGGGGAGTGGCAGGCAGCCATTGCCCTCGTCTGGTTTGTTTACAACTTAGGCTTGAACAACGACGTGATGATGCTATTTGCACCCTGTGCATTTCGTCATAAGGTGCATATTCGTCCGCGACAGGAGGCGGGTTTGCGATCCCTGTGCTCACGCCATCTGCGTGCACGCACACGATTAAAATAAACCGCCAACGATAGATAGCTAGAGCGTAAAAAAGACCGTCGGACCCATCGCCAGGTGCAACGCTACCCTCGTCTGCAGTTTACAAAGGTGCGCCTAGTGTTAGGTCAGTTATTGGTACGAGTTGGTGCGGCCGAAGCCCCCGTGGCCTCGTGCCAATGACCAGCCCGCCTCGCGGGCCTCTCGATCCAACGGCTTACTTCGTTAGATCCACGTGTTACTCATTACGGGTTTATAATAATATTCATTTGGAAAACATGTCTACTCGTGTATGCTAGAAACGTTAAAAGATAGTTGAAACACGGATTTTCAAAAATACAATCCGATGCAAAAGATAAAAATGAAATGTAAAAGAATTTGAAATAAATTGCATCTCCGGTAAAATTTTCGTAGCTTGGTCGTCGCAAGTGAATCAGGAAGAAATCTGAAAAAAATCATGTCCCCCAGTACCTTAAATATCTAGTTACTGATGCGGCATTCTTCTTTATCTTATTTTTCAGAGATAAAAATCATCAGCCGCCTATCGTCTTATCGTTATAATTTGGCTGCAGTTCTTTACAACAAAAGATTTGTTGACTGCGTCGATAGTGAGATTCTTTATCGCCATCTTAGTCATGTGTAGCAAAACAAAAACGTTTACGACACGGCAGTACGTTCCGTGAAAGATCTTCAACAAGTTGCGGGCCAGGGAAAATATGCGCGCGCATTCTGGGGAACTGAGTAGGACGTGTATTTGTCTCTTTCGTTCGTTCCATTTGGGAAAGATACGCAATGTGATATAAAATGTATGTGAAACTAGCACCGGTGGGTAGAACCTAGAGCCGCAGTCAGTTGAGACTAATAAGTTATATATTATGTCTCTTTCTGGAAATCGCTACTTGATTTCGCCATTTAACTGGTAAAAGTACTTAGACAGTTTACAGTTATGTACTTACTTTATTCCCATAGACATTAATTTGTTTGGGGTAGTGGTGCGCTGTTGAGGTAATGTGCGTGTTTTGCCATATTGTTCTTTAATAATTGATTTTGCGGCAGCGGTAAAATGTGTATATTGTGTGCGGGGTCTCATTAGTTGTGCGAACGCAGGCCTCGTGCGAAGTGGAGTGCAACGGAGCCATTGCTGCCGCAACGAGCGGGACACGCGACGCGCGGTATGCGAAGAAAGCTCATCTCGTACACATTGTAACCTTGTACTGAATTCACACAATGATATCATTCATAATTTAATTTACGTATGTAGAAAAATCAAATGTGTAAATGATGAAATATCTGAAGAAAGTCATGAACTCATGATGAAGCAATTATGTGTTTTTGCAAGATTGACGCTTCGGCTGTCGTTTCTTGACCATCCAGAATCAAAGACAAGAGCGTTAAAATCAGCTAACAGCTCATTTGAAACTACAATATTCTAGTTCATAAATTGATAAACATAATACACAGGTGTGCAGTGACTGCGCGGCTGTCGTCCGTGTGTAACAGCACTTGGTGCGCTCGACATTGTGCGCAGCGCGTGTCGTTTGGAAAGCTGTTACCCACGTCCACGCTTCATCGACTCACAATATTCCTCTCTTTTACTAGTTTACTCTCGTATTAGAGACATGTAGCACGCTGAATATATGTGCATATAGTAAAGCAACACATTTAGTGTTTTATTCGATCAACAAAGCAGTGCTAGTAGTTAGGACGCCACGCCCGCCGTTTCGCCCTTTTTTTACGGATGGGAAATCATCAAATGACCCTTCCCGCTCTGGGCGAAGCCGAAGGGTGTCAGACTTGTACTGTCTAAAATCCATCCATGTTGCCCTTTGTGTTCCAGCGCCACGGTATACCTTTCGAACAGTCTCGCAGCCCCGGCAGGAATCGGCCCTCTCACTCCTTCCAATATGCTGACATCTCCTTGAGGGCCGTTGATGGCTATAGGTCTCCCCCGAGTTGCTGTACAATAAATAGGTGTCCGCCTTCTGTGATCATTCCGTCTCAGCCGCCTCTTCTAAGATTCCTTAGAGGTGGGGCCAAGCTACGCTTGCCGTAACGCGATTTCTATTCGAAGATGCGTCTGCTCCAATAGCCGTCAGTATTTCTACCGACATTTATGTATTTATTTGTAGTTAATTAAAACGGTATAACACCAATTACATGAATTAACATAGAAACATAAGAAGATAAAAACTAAATTTGACGACATTCACTAAGTTAAACTAAAACTAACACGGAACAGTGGACACTCTTGCATACTTTTTCTCACAGAACACCAGACATATAAGCATAACTTTATTCCATCCATCCGCAAACACATCACATTCAGGGTTGGTAGTCAGAAGGGCGTTGAGCATTTGGAGAATACGACACACCGGCGAATTCGCTCTGGCGACAGTTTTGGAGAAAGGCTGGGCAAACAGATTGTGCCGGCGGCTCAGACGGTGTCCGATGTATTTGTCGGGCACAAATAGCCGGCAGAGAAGACTATGGAGTTCTGGGCAGTCGATACGTCCCTGCAAGGTCTTGCAGGCTATTGTGAGTTGATCCAAGCCCCTTCTCACCTCCAAAGAGTTAAAGCCCAGCATCCCTAAAAGATAGTTGGTAGGGTACATGTAGGGAAAGAAGTGGTACAACCTTTGGAAAAAAATTCTCAGGAAGGTTTTCTGCACCTTTTCGAGCATCAGAGTAAGGTTCGCGGTGTAGGGGTGCCAGACGCAGGCACTGGACTCAAGTTTGCTTCGGACCAGAGTGGTGTACAGTAATCTGATAACCTTTGGATTGCGGAAGTCACGAGCGTTTCGCAAAACAAAGCCAAGCCGCCTGAAAGATTCCTTCGCAAGGATGGAGATGTGTTCTTTAAAAGTCAGACAGCGGTCAAAAGTCACTCCCAGATCCTTGATGTTTGTGACTCGAGAAATAACTTCACCACCCAATCTGTAGTTGTAATGGATCGGCCGCAACCCTCTACCGTATGTCATGACATGGCACTTGCTTGCATTGAAAAACAGCTTGTTTACAATGCTCCACTCATAAATGGCATCAATATATTTTTGGAGGAGTTCGCAATCGTCGTTCGTTCTGATTTCAGCGACCAGTTTTAGGTCGTCGGCATATAACAGGCATTTGGAAAACTTAACCCTTGTTATCAAATCATTGATCATGATCAGGAACAGAGGCGGCCCCAACACAGATCCCTGGCTCACGCCCGAGCGAGTGTCGTACGGCTTAGACTCAAAGCAGCCATGTCTGACAAACTGCTTACGATCCCTCAGGTAGTCAGAGAAGAAGCCGAGAAATCCGGACGAGAAACCTATAGTTCCCAGCTTTGTCAAGAGCACATCGTTGTCAACTCTGTCGAATGCTTTTTGGAAATCAAAATATAAAACGTTGACTTGCCTACCGTTGTCCAAGCTACTGGAAATGTAGTCTACGTGAATAAGTAGATTCGAATTTACTGAGCGGCCCGGTCGAAATCCGTGTTGAGCATTGGACAAAAGCCTATTTACGTTTTTATAAATGTAGGTGTGGAGAATATGCTCAAAAACCTTGGCAATGCTTTGGAGGATAGCAATGGGTCTGTGCTCCTCTACCGATATTTTGTCGGAGGTTTTAGGGATGGCTGTGACTCGCGAAGTTTTCACATGGCTGCGGCACACAACTTTAGTTTATCTGATAACGTCGACTAAAGCTTGTCTCACAAGTTGTGTCGAAAAAACTAAGACCAAGTGCTTAGTGTATACAATTTCTCTTTTAAGCATGATTCTTGATGCAGTCGCATTTCAAAACGACCAAGCTTGCAAATGCAATTCATAACATAATTTTGTTGATTATGAGCTTGACTAGACCATACTTTTAGAGCAAAATTGAATTATTCCAACAGTGTGACTCTCACTTGGCCAGCTAATCACCATTTCAGTCATTGTCTGGTACGCAGTTTCACTTTCGAAACTACTTCGACTTGACTCTTATTATTTTAAGATTAAAACTGTTACAAATGTAGAGTTATTTATAATGTTGTTATAAAACCGACACGGTGAGTAAGCGTTAACTAGTGTCAGTTAAAAGTTTAAAACGGTCACAATTATCGTAGTGACGACGACCGTTGCGCTGTTAACGCAGGATGTGACGTCACTGTTGACGATTAACTGCGTACGTAATCTCAGTGTTTGAGTTCTTTTGAGAATTAAATCTCTGTGAACTGTGAACACGCATTTATGTTTCCGCACAAAAATAGACGTCGCCAGCGCCACGCTAAAAATAAAGATGACTCGTATCAAAGTGTAACAATCAATAGAGGTAAAATTCATTAGAACACGATGTTAATTAACCGAAGGAACTTAATCATTACTGACAGTCACGATAGGAATAAGGAAATGCCAAAAATTAAACTAAAAACTTAGAAAAGTTTATTTGAACTGGAAATAATTTCATCACGAACCTGACTTCCTTGAATTAATATTGTTTTTGCGGAAGCCGCTGTGATTTAATATTGTTTTTGCGGTAGCCGCTACTTGACTCTCTTATGAAACTACGAAAGACTTTTTATTTACGACACATCACGTTTAAAAACATGTTAGTAATAAATTACTTATACAGACTCGAAATATGTGTGTCAAAAGAGCCTGGAAAATCCCTAGCTATTCACGAATAGCTAGGGATTTTCCAGGCTCTGTTGACACATACTAAAACTTATGTTTTCAGGACACGTCCTGAAAACATAAGTTTTAGTATTCAGTTTTCGTTCGGGCTGGTCTATCCCAAAGTACAAATATCTGGAGGTAAAAACATAATTTTTATTTGATAGATCCTTATATGTTTATTTAAATTAAGAAATAAATATGTAACTAACCCAAATTTGAGTTCGATAACACAAATACTAAACATTATTTCGGATTAAATTTGAATTTCTAATATATTATGCTTATGGCTATCTTGTAGGTAATTGTTTTTGTTAGTAATTTTTGTGTTTTAACTTCTAAAGATTCCAAATACATGAATTTGTTTTATCAAAAATTTGCAGACATCCCTGGTTTTTGCCGGAATTGTCGTCAGTGTGTATATTCTGTTTGGTGTACAGAAACGTATTTACTTGACGGTGTTGACACCGAGTAGAACACTTGAAATGTAAAGTTACGTGACTTGGAATTGGATGATTGAATTTGAATGAATAACTTTGAATGCGTAACCGGCCATCCGGTGGATCACAGTAGGTAGTTTCTAATTTGCAGCCGCTTAGGATGCGAACGACCGAATCGACATTCAGAATATTAAACAATAAGATTTAAAATAATTTAAAACTTAAAATTCGATTTTACGATTCTGCCTATACTGATTCGTTTATCGGTGCACAGCAATTTAACTTTTCATTCCGGTTTGCAAATCATGGGGTCCCAAAAAAAAAACAATATCGGTCACGCGACGTGCCGTTAGATCAAGTAGAGCGTCGCTGCACGCATTTAACATTAACATAGCCACATGACGGTGAATACGCCATATTCAATGTCTAGCTGTCGATTTTTACTCTATATTCCATCTTCGGTACCCTCGCGTCAAAAACAAGTCAGAGTTTATGATTCAAATGAAATTTGCGAGTTATACATATTATACGTGGCCAGTGTGGTTTAATGAACTAATTTTGTCAATTGAAACGAATGTGTCGAGGTCGGCAACATCCGCTCTGTTAATTAATTAATTGCCTAAAGTAGTAGTCTGTCACTTCGTGTGCCCGTCCTCGGCGAGCGGGCTGGCTACATACACCCTTGATTATATCATTAGAGGCGTACTTAGTGCGTATTGCAACCACTTAGGCGCTGCGCAAACGGGGACAATTTTCTGGTTTGTGTCGGATACAGGCTACCAATGAAGGAATATTTGATTTCTATATAACCAGTATGAAATCAGCCACTCCCTGCGCAGACGCTATAGGACACAGCAACTACGTGATGGTGTGCCGTGTCGGTAACAAAAATTGTCTACGTTTGTGCAGCCCCTTACACACTCATTGATGTTCTTTAGGAGTTTAATTATATAAGTGTGTAGCGGTATTACAAAAAGTACTACAGCACCATCTATAACACAAATGAACAACTAGGGTATGGTAAATTTTTAATATAATGTTTTTTTATTATTTAAAAACGCTTATTTTATCAGATTTTCAGACGTTCAAAAATCTTAAAAATAGAAAAACCTGACAACAACTGTCGGGCAGTAGTCCGCCCCCCAGACATAACACCCGTCTTGTCGGAGATTCCTCCCTTCCTAATTCCTCATTTCCCAATAATATGCTTAAGTTCCATTATGCGCCAGAAAGTTTGATTCATTTAAAAGGTGTAGCTCTAAAATGGGGGAATTAATGCCTAGCTTCTAGAAAGCTTGGTCTTCGAACTCATGGTTAATGAAAAACTTAGTACATTTTTAATTGTTGTATATAAATAGCCATCGAAGGGGAACCTATTAGAATGCTCAAAAGAGCTTCGACATAAAAGGATAATTTTGTCGAAGTTGGCGTCACAGTGGGGTGAAGGTGAAATAGGGTGAGGCCTTCCTGTTTTAACTCGGGGCGCAGGTAGTCGCCGCCGCGCCGCGCCTTATTCAAAAAGTTACCCCAAGCCAATGGCATAAGTGGACTGGAAATTATGCAACACATTCCACACTTTTTGTTAACACTAAACGTAACATTTTTACGATGAAGAACTGTGAAATGTAGCTTTTGGGTGTTTGTGGCGTTACTTACGAAACTTCGACAATCTGTAACGTAGAAGGTTGGATTTGAGGTTTCTAAAGCTCACATTTTAATAGAATTATTAGCTATTGAACCATATTTTAAAGGCAAATCATAACTGTTTTTTTCAATTACCGAATTACGACTCTTTCTTGGTACGTTTTTACTAGCTAATTGGTCACACTTAAAATGATATTGTACTCAAGAAACAAAACAAAATGGTTTAGGTACCTGATCTCAAAAAGGTAGGCTGTCTGTAGGTTTAAAACTGCTTTAAAATAGTTTCGTTTTGTTAGGGACTTAGAAATGGGCACATTCGGGTAAACGACAACTCGTACTGGCTGCCTGTGCCTTATCTGTCGCCATAGCGCGTAGAACGGCGAGTGGTGACGCTAAGCGGGGTGGTTTGGCAAACATCATTGTGCCGCCCCTGTTCGAAAACAGATATACGGCGTCTTAAAATGACGGAGAGTGCTTTAAACATAGTGTGAGTCTTCATAATGTGCACATATCGAAATGTACCCTATGCTTAATTTTATCGGCCGAAAACTTATAAAGGATGTTATGAAATTGTGAAAAAAAATCTGTGTCTCTTGCCCTTATCTCAATTCATTTGGGGTCGGCGCAGTACGTCTTCTTCTTCCATTCTTGTCTATTTCTTGTCATCTCATGGGATACCTCCTTTCTTGCCATATCATTCTTCACACAGTCGATCCATCGTTAATTTGGTCTTCCTCTACCCTTATACCCATCCACATTCATACTCAAAACTTTCCTCACGACATTTTCCTCATTCTTCCGCATCACATCACATCTTTTCAGACACTGCCGTCACTTAAACTTCCTCTAATGCACTCATTCCTTATTCTATCCATTCGCGTAACACCACACATCCCCCTTAGCATTCGGCCAATAGATTAATAGTGCCAATTGAGTGCTTTGATTTGATTATTTGAATAATTAAACAAAAAACTTTGTATTTGACAATATTGAGCCTAATTTTATACCCTCAATTTTCATCAACAGTTTCTGAATCATTTCCTCTGACTGCCTCATTAATCTAGTGGTTGCAAGCGCGACTGCTGAGCATGAGGTCCCGGGTTCTATTCCCAGGTCGGGCAAAGTATTATTGGGTTTTTCCATTAGGAATTTGTAGCAGCCACGGGGTCTGGTTTTGTGCCCGGTAGATGGTTAGCTCGGCCCCCATTACATGAGACTTAAAACAAAACCGGTGAAATGCGGGTGTATGTACACCTCTGTCTAATCCTTCGGTGACGACAGGCGTGATGTTATGAATGTATTTTTTGAGTCAAATTTTTGTGAGTGAAATTTAGGGTTCCGTACCTCAAAAGGAAAAAAGGGAAACGTTATAGGATCACTTTGTTATCCGTCTGTCTGAAGGTATCGAGTTTGAAATTAAAACCAAATGTATTGATCTACAGTCCCTTTAAGCTGAAAAAAAAACAAACTTCTAAGTTAACGTAAAAAATACGGCCTTTTGTGCCGCAAAAACGTATATTTCGACACTCTCAAGGGATTCACAATGTATAGGGTACTTCCCGTTGGCCAACTATGAAATTTGGCAAGTAATTTTGTCTTAAACTACAAGTACAGGGAACAATCTGAAAACCAAAAATTTGTAATTAAATTAAAAAAAAAAATGTAAAAGTATTATTTTGTATGATTTAATTAATGCGTAAAACAAATGTGAATTTGTACGGAACCCTCGGTGGGCGAGTCCGAATCGCACTTGTTTCGTTTATTTTACTGTGATTGTAAATTAATTATTCTTAGGTTTTCGGTATTGACTCTCTCTTTTTTTGGTTATGCACAGGTAAACTGGCTACATGACAGGCATTACCTGCCTAATAGAAGTAATGGGGTGAAGTAACCAGTCAATCTTCTCGGCAATGGAGTCAAAAAGGAATATATCGGCTTGATCCAGGTAAGCTAAAATAACTAACTAAAATTAGTAGCAAAATAATGGTACTAATTCTTCATTAAAATAATATGGGATTGGTCTTTCCTAAATTCATTAATATGCATAAGTAAACTAACACACAATAAATTGATTAGCCCAAATATTGATTCACTCGAGGTATAATTATTATTTGTTGCAATCTTCGTCACCGCTACTAGTATTTCATAACTAATTAAAATTGTATGTAAAGCTTATTGTAAAGATTACTAATACCAACGTACGTACGTATATATTTATTATGATGGAATGATAAATTTAGTAACAGTAAAATCCAGTAATACTAACAATTAAATATTATTTAATCAATACAGCTGCACTACGTTGAACTACGTCGCAACTAAATTCACAAATAATTCCAGAATCGAAATTATGGGAGCGGCTGCGCCTTGAGCGTTCGTTTAGTGAATCTTGGACACATGCCAAGTCAGTTACTACTTACATCTTAGAGTAAGTCGCAGTATGATGCGGGTTTTGTTCTTAGCTTGGTACGTTACATTTTAACAAACGCTGTTATAACGGGACAGTTAGGTTGGCCGGCCGGCCGGGCCTGCTTGCCCACTCGTACGCACATGGTGCGAACAGTCTGCACTCGATGTGGCGAGGCCTCACAGTGTTTTGTGATCGCAGGTGCCCGACACGTGTATTTGATAATCTGCTAAAGTTTAATAATCTGTGGTGAAAAAAATGTAGTACTAAATAAAATAATACCCTCAGGATCAAAAATATTGGTTGATACAGTGTTATAATGACTAATCTTCAAAAATGTTTAAATACGGGAAACTTTGGTGAGTTTGTTCATTGTTAGACTTTACTTGCTCTCGAATATGAAAAAAAAAATCAGTGTCCATAAACTCCATAAAAGAAATACTTCATAATTTAATAGCAAAGCCTGTGTAGCATTTAAAACTGTTATAAATTTGTTACCGGTTCAATTCACACTCTCCCTCTATGCTAAGCCCAACGTGTTAATTACTGAGGCATCGTGGTCGATCCAATCCTCTCTCAGCCCTTTGGTAATTATAGGCTAATAGCCGGTAGCTGGAGGTAGTTCAACTCGAAATCAGGTTTCAGTAATTGCCAATTTTACATTCGATGATAGCAGTGTTGTACACTAAACAAGACAAACATGTTTCATAGGCGAGGGGGTGACGTCCTCAGTGCGCGCTCTTATCACTGTCATAACAAACATATTGTTATTGGTTATCGCGCTCTGACGTAATGCGCTTGTATTAATAATTATTTTAAATCTTTTCTAATCTTTATTTTAAACCATTTTTAGAGTAAACTTTCCTGTGTTAATAGTATCTGGATAGTTGAAATTGTTGAGTACAGAAGAAATTAAAAAAAATGATTTTGTAAAATAATGCAATGGACATTTATTAATGAAACAAGGAAACACGGTAAATTAATCATTTTAAATGTTTGTGCATTTGTACCGGTTAAATATTGATCTGAAACGTATGTATTTACAATAAGTTTTACGGCCTGCGTACACGTAATCTGTAATCGACCGAACTATGTTCATACGTCGCGCGTCGGGTCGTTCTCCGAACTCCTCCGATTGAACCAAATAGAATATAAAGTTTGGTTCGATCGATAGTGGATGCTACTTTCTACGTACTTTCTTTGACATATTGTGGATAAAAATATAAGTGGGTACAGTTTTAATTATCGGACGGCATGAGACGTTGTCGGTTCATGCACATACTTCTGAATCGGAACCGAAAGAATTAGGCATGATTGTCACAAACTAAGGGGTCTAAAACGAAATAAAATAATGTTTTTCTAATAAAATATTCTGAAAAGTATCACCTATACAAACATCTGTTACAAACGTCTGGTAATTTTTCACGTCATTCAGATGTGAAAAGTGCTCTATAAAGTTTGAATGTCTTTAAAGTTCTTTCAAATAAATGTTTAATAATACTCTTTGTACGTAATGCCGAAAATTCATGGCATATCACATTTCAAAACAAAAATCGACGACACATAATTTTTTTTTTTACAAAAAAATAAAACCTGCTACCAAAAAAGTGGAAAATCACTAGTGATAAAACCGACTTCCAAAAAAGTGGAAAATAACTAGCAATAAAAAGTTTTTATTTTAACTTTTTTAGTTGTGGTACCTCACATAAATCCTAGTCAAGTATCAAGTATCAATTTGAAATTGTAACAAGACATTAGCACATCGTCCGTATACAGGGTTATTGGTAAAACACCAACAACCTCTTAAGAGGTCGTTGTACTCATCATTTTGAACAACATTACTATGGGACCAAACCTAACTTGCGGCAAAAAAAAAACAGCTGTTCCGTACTTTATGTTCACATATGTCAAAATGTAGGGAACAGGATTTTTTTCACACCACAACCAAGCGATTGCAGCAATAGCGGGAGATTCGCTATGGTTTATTGAAGAGTTACATTGTCTATCTCTGGAGATTTTTACCAAAATTAAACAAGACCAGCGCAAAAGAATCTCCTTCCAAACAAATGAAATATAATCTAAATTGCTAAAAAATGCTGAACATATCACTGAACATTTCTGACAAAATGTGGGTACTGTAAATGTTTGCACATCCCTTCAGAGCATATAGGCGTGATGTTACGTTATAAATTTGTGTAAAATATAATTATCCAAGCAATTGCAGCAATCACGACAGATTTGCCGTCTATTATTGAAGAGTTCCATTGTATATCTCCGAAGATCATCATCCGATCTTCACAAAATTTAAACGGGATCACAGCTGAATAAAGCTCTACCAAACAAAATGGGCATCATCGATATCGGCTTACAATTGGCTAAAAAAGGCTGCACAGAAACCCAATAATAACAGTCGACTTGATAGTCTCGCCTTTTGAATCTAAATTGAAAATTTGTCTTCGATTTTCGCTATCATTGATAATTAGGCAGTAGGTATATTTAATAGTTTTGTGGTGATCCGCGGCATGAAAACGTGAATGTATGTAAGCTTCTTTAGTCAGCGACTTGGCCTCCTCTCTATGAGAGGAAGTGGGCTGTAATCCACCACGCGGGCCCAGTGCGGGTAGCAAGACGTCACATGTCTTCGAATTGTAAGTTCTAGGACATGCCGGTTTCCTCACGATGTTTTCCTTCGCCGTTTTTGAGGACAGCGGTGATAAAAAAAATCACAGAGTAATGCGCCTGCCTGGGTTCGAACCGACGGCTTACTGCTCGTAAGTCGGGGCTGCCACCACTGGTTCAATACCCAGGCAAGTTCAATGTTATGGCTTCTGTATCCTTTGCACCACTTTGTAACAGAAGATTTGCTTCTGTGAGGAGTTACCATGTGGAACCGCCCAGTAACTTTAGTTCGTGTTAAAGTGCTCACTTTTGCTATAAGTATATATGTATGATGGATGTATATATGGAACTTATGAACATAGCCATAGTTTACTTGTCATGAATTTAAGATTTTAAATAAGCATATTATATTACTAAATAAATAAAGGGTTGTTATTACACTTTGAACAGAAAATAGGAAAAACATACGGAACTGATTTCCTCGTTCTTAGTATTTATAACTTTGGAAAAACTCCCTTTTTCGAGTGTAAAATAATCGCTATAATTTTATTTGCTAATTTAGACATTGCACAGAAAACTGACATACATTGCACTAATTAAAATAAAATAAAGAGCACAAATTCTATCATTTTATTCATATATAACATTGAAAATTATCTTTAAAATTGAACTATATCAATGTGACTTTTGGCAAAGAAAATTATACAAATTTACATCCAGGCTGCTATTGAAATCTCTGCAGCACTATTTTATAACTACCTTGATATTTTCATATTGCAGTGAGACCAAAATAGTATCTTTTCCGCCCATTAATAAAATAATTTACAAACCGGTAAAATAAATTTCCACAACATGTCTTTCCAAAAATATGGTAGTAAGCATAAAACCAATGTTTAATGCTCAGTCATTCAGGCTAGGTTTATTTTCATTGCCCAGGCTCGACTTAAAGCCGGATATTGAAACTGACAACGACAGAGCCGTGCACATAAGGGCATTCGTTTTAATTAACACCGCAACTCCATTATTACTGACATTATTTTCTGCAGCGCGTATTTCCGAGGCAAACTGTTTGAGCTTTTTACGAATGAAGTTAAAAATACCAAATCTATTTAGCCTTCGTTTGTAGTTTCTAAAAATATGTTAGGCGATGATATTCCCGTTAGACGAGCAAGCAACATCTGCTATTTGAAAATTGACTATAGTTGTGTTTTCGTGGTTTTATTCTTTTTATTTTGAATAGCAGCGTGACAAAGCAGGTAAACATTCACTTTAGAAGGATATCGCTCTGAAAGTCCTCTAACGCCATGATACCGCACGGTTATTTGTATGTGACCTATTAACAAATAAATCTCACAAGTTAAAAAGCCGACAAACTTGCAATTGGCTGCAATATGTACACAATACCGTTATGAAAACGTTATCGAAAATGTTAAACGTACGTAAATACTGTATTGATATAATAAAAATGAATCGGCAGAGGTCAATTGGGTCAATAAGACCGCTCGATGCGATAATTATCAAAATCAACAAGGTCATGAATTCATGATCACTAGAGATGCGCGTAAGGTAAACATTTCACATTAAGGAACTGTTTGGTTGGCTAGCTCCCGAATTATAATCATTCATCAATTGACAGTATTCGAATAGTTATTCATTGAAATGTTTATCAGCAGAATAATGTATACCTATGTTACGTTTTTTTTTCTTATCAAATATTACTGTTTGTTTTTTCATGATTTAGGTGTATCACTAGGTCAAACATACAAACGCTCGAGTTTGCATTTTATTCATAG
This sequence comes from Cerastis rubricosa, assembly GCA_949152445.1. Lineage (NCBI taxonomy): Eukaryota > Metazoa > Arthropoda > Insecta > Lepidoptera > Noctuidae > Cerastis > Cerastis rubricosa. The sequence goes on along the minus strand of OX424523.1, from coordinate 15,681,193 downwards.
ATTTTTATGGACTTTTTCGATTGGCATGTGTCACAGTCATAGCTGAATTATGTCTTCGTTGGTTTCTCAGTACACAGTTGCCGCATTAATTGAAAAATATTGATGCTGTGACAGCATATCGCAATCTTTTTTACACGCAATGTGTAATTAATATTAACTCGTAATAGATAAAATAGCGTAAATAATAATAGATCGGTTAGAATGAAGCATTTAGCTTTCCCATATCTAAAAATTACACAGTTCTTTTTTGCAGCCGTAATAAATAACGTTGTTTAATAGTATATTTCATTACGAGTTCGGAAAGCCTGTCATTGCAAAGAGTTCCGACAAATGTCTACCCGAGCCGAGGCGCAGCCGAAGGTGAGGGTTGACAGTCGGAACAAGTTGCAATGACGGTTCCGCACGTGTACTGAACAACTATTTTTAATACAGTTGCGAAAAAATGAAGCAATTTAATAAAGAACATTTTTGGAAAATGGCGCCAACCGTAAAAGAATATAAGCAGAGTTTTTTTTTGTTTTCTTTACCCATTCTGGGTAGGCAAAGAGAACTATGCCCATACAGCCAAGTCTTCAGTAGAATTTTTTTAATTGATATGAAATGAAAATGAAATGAAACCTAACCTAACTCATTGAATCAAGCCATTAAATCTAATATTGAAACAAATTAGTAGCTTCTTTTCAGAAATATTTGCATGAATCATAAAAACTTCTATGATTTTTTTTTAGTAAAAACTCCTTGGTTGGTTTTTTTTCTTTTTAATAGAAATTATTTTGACAGTTGGGAAAGAGAACGCATTAATACAGTTGCTCAAAAAGTGGCGTATTGCAGGGACGTATAGCGTTCGGGATGTGGTCTATTACAAACTCGAGCTTTTTCTTTACCTTTTTCGAACACGTGCGTTCTCTTTCCCAACTGTCAAAATAATGTCTATTAAAAAGAAAAAACCAACCACGAAGTTTTTACAAAATCATAGAAGTTTTTATGATTCATACAAATATTACTAAAAAAAAAGAAAGCTACTAATTTGTTTCAATATCAGATTTAATGATTTGATTAAATGAGTTAAGTTAGGTTTCATTTCATTTCATCTCAATTAAATTTCATTTTCATTTCATATCAATAAAAAAATTCTACTGAAGACTTGGCTGTATTTGTATAGTTCCCTTTGCCTACCCAGAATGGGTGAAGAAAACAAAAAAAAATATCTGCTTATATTCTTTTACGGTTGGCGCCATTTTCCAAAAATGTTCTTTATTAAAAATAGTTGTTCAGTGCACGTGCGGAACCGTCATTGCAACTTGTTCCGACTGTCAACCCTCACCTTCGGCTGCGCCTCGGCTCGGGTAGACATTTTTCGGAACTCTTTGCAATGACAGGCTTTCCGCACTCGTAATGAAATATACTATTGCATAACATAATTATTTGCTTCATAACAAACAAACATAGCAGTTACACTGGTTGATTTTGTATCAGGTCATTTAGTCAATTCTGATACAAACTCATCTTATAACACACGTTGGTTAAATCTTCTTTTTAGCGTGTCGATGGCAATCCAAATGTGTCGGCCTAGAACTGAACCACTAATTTGGCGCCCTCTGTAGCGTCCATCAGTTCCTGTAATAAATAATACTAACGTGACTTTGGTTATGATTGGTACATCACTTTTACGCACTAATTTATAGGAACATCTCTGCGATCAATAAACTATTATGATTTAGTTAAAACTAAGTTATTATTTCTTTAACACTTCAAGCACAAAGAACAAACGCAAAGTAAAGCCAGATATATAGGCGCACTATTATTTCCTGATAAATTACATACTTCAAAATTTCTAATCGATCAAATCTGGACCTAAATTGTGAATATTCTGAGTACTCTTGTACTCAGAAATATTCAGAATTTAGGTCCAGCTGCTTTCAGGCATGTTAAAATAATAGTTTGGTTGTCTGGCGCGTAGACAAACCAGGTTTAATGTCGTTACATGTCGGGTTGGGAGTGATGCCAAGAATGGCGCCTCGAGCTGATAGAAAACCGAAAATATTGGTACGAATAGTGTGCGACGACTATGTGCATGACGATTTATTCTACATGCGATATTTTTGATACAACACTCATCTGCCTATCACAGACTGGGCTTTCGAAAATACATAAGTAATAAGTACAAGAAGTATTCATTTAAGCCCATTTCTGTCACTAATAGTAGTAGATGATGTATGTTATTTTAAATGTATACAAACTTAGAATGAGTGTTAAATGTGAAAATACACACATCAAGAAACTCTAAGCAACACATATTTTTGTAAATACGTTATTTTTTTAATGTGTTTCCGTAAGTGTCATACATTAATAGAACGATAATTTAATTCATAATTTAATTGTGACGATTTGATAGAATCTGAAATATTAAAAAAATGTGAAGCGAGGCGAAAACTTGAACCGGAATTACGTCGTTTTTTTGTGTGTTATTCGGTTAGTAATTGAAGTAATATCTATTATGCCTAGTTTTCCTAGCCTACGTCCGTACGTTAAACGATACGATACGATATTCGGGATAATGGAAGATATAGACGTCTGGAATTGACTAATTTAGCAGCAAAAACAATGCCAAATTGCTTCTATTCAAAATCTGTGTAGTAAAAAAGTTTTCCACGATCATTTACACTTCACGGACCATTTTAAGACATAGTAAAGCAATACTAAGTTCTACGATTCACAACAAATGATCGCTTTCTCTAAAATTATCAAAAGGGTAAATGTACAATGTATTGGTGTAAACCAGGGGTTCCCAAACTTATTTTGTCTACTGCCCACTTTGAGAATAAATTATTTTTTAGCGCCCTCATTTTTTCACCTACTTTGAAACCACTAAAACTTCAAATTAACCCTACTTTCAACATTGAATAAAAATGATTAATTTTAGAGAGAGTTCCGGGAGTCGAGACTTTCTTCCGGCAATTTCTACTTTTTGATATGACTTATAGTTATTGGCGAAAACTGAGATTTTTTATTTTGTTATTGTTTTTTGTTAATATGTACTTAATAAATTGAATTTTTTATCAAAAATAAATAAGTAACATTATTATTTTTAAAATTGAATTCTTGCATCGAATGAGCTATTGCTCATATTTTTAACACAATTTTAAAGATTTTTTACACAGGATTCTCACAAACAGTTTCGTTACAATGTAACATAGTAATGGTTGATAGGAATAAGATCTATACTTTTTTCTCCGTGTGTTCTAAGAACCAGCCGATTTATACAGGTATGCACAAATCGGGTAGTTTAACAAAAACTTGTTAAATCATGGTTGCCGGCGGTCTATTATCCGCGAAAATTAGCTATCTAGGAATACTAATAACGATTAAAATGCGTTAGTGTATCTGTTGCCTTTATTTGTTTAATTGTGTCTACTGTCATTTCGAAACGGATTGACCGATTGACATGATTTTTTTCTTATTTATTCAATAAAACAGCACAGATATATGAACTACGCGGAGAGAAATATCGAACCAAGTTAGTTTGAGCAATCCCTTAATGAATATTATATTACTTGCTGTTCACAAGTTGTAGTCCAGAGTCGAGAGCCCAGTCGGTGCCTAAGAGTCCTCCTAGTAGATGAAATTAAATATCGCTCCCCAAGCCTCTACACAAGGCCCCGATTTTTTCTGGGTCACTTACCACCCACATTAGGCCCGCAGCGCCCACAAGGGGGCGTTATCACCCACTTTAAAGGCTGGTGTAAACGGTGCTGTACCAAAGGAAATCGCTAATTTTTTACCAGATTCTGATTCTTACACCGAACATAGTTTTAGAAGAATTTCAGCTTCATATCGGGCTGATGCTGGAGCCGATATATTATTGAATTTGAAGCGTCATGGCGGATGGCGGTCTGACACAGTTGCAGAATGTTATATCGAAGACTCGATACACAACAAGACAAACATTAGTGCCAAGACCAAGTAATACATTTGAAGTCAGCCACTAAGAAGTTTTGCCGTGAACCGCACCCTTCTATTTCATATGCCAATAACGTTTTGACGCCTCCTAAAACTACTGAAAAGCAAATAGAATTCCCTTCCATCTTCAATATTCCGTCATCTCCAACATTCACTAACACACAAAACTGTGAAATCAATGAAATTATTATTAACAATAACATTTCACAAACCTTGAAAATGCTAACAAAATTTACTGTTTATCACTTTCATAATTGCACCTTTAATAAATCGGTATTGCTTCAATAATTAAATATTTTAGAGACAAACATACTGTTTTTTCTATTATTTTATTTCTTGAGTGTATTGAAAAACGTCGTTTGATGCACGTAGGCATTTGTTGCTACTGTTCTCGACTTCGGTATTTGGAGATATAAGCTATCATAGTTACAATTTCCACCATCAGCACAACTTTGATAGCTTTTTCGGAACGAGACACTTTAATTTTTTTTCTCTCATATAAACTTGTTTGTATGGATGCTAGCTCTAGTGACAAATACGGGTTCCATGCGTGGCTAATAAAATCAAATTTGTTTTTATCAGTAATTAGATTCTCGAAATCTTTTACAAATAATGTACTTAATTAATTCCCCACACGGAACAAATATTAGCATGAGCATGCATGATAGGTAGTAGTTCCGGGTCTGGCTGTTAGTGTATGTGAGTTTAAATGTTTGTAGACACACCCACGATACCAGAGTAATTCCTAGAATGGGTCAAAGTTTAAAAAAAAACACTGATCACTACTTGATACAGGAACTGGAGACTTTCGACTAGTTGGCGAACTGAAATTTAACTCATGTGATGTTGTAAGGAGGTCTCTCCTTGCAACATCACATGAGTTAAATTACGACGTGACATAACGCTCAGAGTCTCAAAAAATTACAACAAGAAGCAATAATTCCTTTTTAATAATCCCCTCAACTTTTTTACAGTACAAAATGCCCTTCACTGCGACAAATCCTAGTTTTTCTTCCATATTTCTGTAATGCGTATGCATGCATGCATACGCATTTTTGAAATATTTGTTCATTTTTTATGAAATGTACTTTAAACCTACATTTTTTTTTTTTTTTTTCAAAATAGTTTGTTAAACGTGTTGCTTAGACTTTTTTGATGTGTGTATTTCTTTATCAACGAGTATAATTGAAAACGTCTCTTTTAACTCTGTTTTGAAAAAAAAAGGAAATAACAAATAAATAATAATAATTTGGCTTAGCCCAACCTCCGCCTCCCTCCTGCCTCCTCTGTTGCGTAGCTTCCCTGTAATCTATCCAATTAGCTCAAGCCATCTCTCAGCTAAATGCTGACGGCTTAACAATATTTTATGCTCATATTTTCACAACGATTTTAATATATTCACATTATTGTTCTCGCGGAAACAATTTCAGTAAAACACAACTTCAAAATTGCAATTAAGATACTGACAAACAGTCTATAATGTACACAAAATAGAAAACTACTTCTTTTGTTCAAAAATTGAATTTTATAAATAAAAACAATTCCGCTTTAGAAGTGGTTTTATAAAATGTATCCTGAGTGAATAAACAAATCCATAGGTCTGTATATTTTTCTTGGGAGGTTTATATTGGTACTAGAAGCGACGGTAATGTAATCCTGCGCCAATCCAGCTGCTTTATTGAGTTAGTACTAGGCTCCGGTCTCCCGCGTCCCAGCCAGCCGGCACCTTCGCCTAGCATTATGAGTTTATCTAGAACAAATTGGATATAAACGTATAAACAGGACAAATTCAGTTTTGTTTATTTAATATCGGCATGAATGTCAGCTCAGATGTACTGAGCAGATGATAAACCGACCCCTTTTAATCGCGTTGCAATAACAATGCCGTACCAGCTGTGGACTTGAATGGCGTCGTTGGTTGTAAAAGTTGGCGTAAAAATGCGTGGCGTAAGTGGCGTTGAACCCGCCACGGCGAATGCACCGGGCCGTTAGCTTTATCCGAGGTCAGGGCAGGTATCGCGGTGCGGCGGTGTTGCGCTGTTGCGTCGACTCGTGCCGTGCGCTTCACTAACAAACATATGCATAACTTCTCAGCTGACTGCTTACCTGTTAACGACTGCTAATTTCGGTCAGTTCACTTGTTCATACTGAACGGGCTAGGCTTCACGTGTATCATTACTTACAGGTAGAGTAGCTCCAATGATTTCAGTGATTATCATGTCAACGTGTTGTTAGTGTTTGTGTTATTTGTTAACTATTTTTACACAACTGTGGATTTTATGTGCGCTGTAATGACATGATTAGTATGAAATTGTAGTGAAACTCGTGATTTGCTGCAATTAATCAGTATGCAGTGCAGGCATAGCAAACCAAGCTGGATCTTATAGTCCATTTAAAATACTTACCCACTTATATTTCTGTTTGATACTAAAGACAGGAACTAGGGCGTTTATCCAATAAGTTCATTTCAAAGATTTAAAAATTTGAATCTCAAAACGGATCCTCATGTAAAAGCTGGTGTGAATTTGGCGACGTCAAAGTCAGAAAGTAAATACAAATGAAAGAATGACCCAAGTCACGCGTGCGATGAAAATGAAAGAAAACGTATGAACTTATGGCAAACTAGTTTTTTTTTGGGAGGTTGGTAATTATCTCACGGGAACGTACTGTTGGGGAAAAAAGGCGTAATTCTATGTCCCACGGGGTCATGGTATCTCCGTGTGTCAAATTCGTTTAGATAGTTCATTCGAAATGGTTAGACAGACAGATAGACAGAGTTGCTTTAGAATTTAAATTAAGTATGAAATTATATGTGAATAGTAAAGTTTCGCCGTATAAAATAACTCAAACATTCAAAATTATTTAGTAACGCTTGGGAAGCGTCCCGGTACACGAAAAAGGAAACACGCATGCGCTGTAAGATCGATCCGTAAATAACGCAAGCTCCTCCAATTTTCGCGAACTTGCGTCTTAACCTTCGGGAAATTATAAAGAGCGGATTACAGTAACTGTATTAGTAGTAGTAGTAGATATATTGTGTTATAAAGCACTGTTAATGTAAGGATATTTCGGTAATTTGAGTAATACTAGTGGGTTTAAATGATTTGGGTCTATTTCACGTTCGAATACCCAATAGAAAAATTAGAGAATGTAGAGTCGTACTCACACGCACACAAAACCCTTAAAAGGATAGCAATTCTAGAACAAAATATTTTTAGTAAATTTCTTCATTTTCAGTAACGGTAATTAAATAATAAATAAATTTTAATAAAGGTAATTAGATATTAGAATTCAGGCCGTATAATTATGTGTAATCGTTATAAAAAAAACAAAATGCCAATTCGAAATACGAATCTAGAGTATCAACAGGGACTATAACACCCATATTCAGAGAGACAAAAGAAAACCATTTTTGGATTTAGTCGAACTGTATTGCCATGACAGCAGTTGAAAACACACACCAAAACGTATTAGAATTACTTGGTTGCAATTGGCGGATCTTCGAATAAGATACAGTCGGCATCAAAAACCGGTTAATCAGTGTGATCTGATGTAATATTCTTTGGCGAATTTGTTTTACCATTGATGAAAATATTGTTATGTCTTTAACTCCAGTCTATTAATATGGATCGTTCTAAAACTAAGACGTCTTATAATTTTGGATGTGTATAGCGACTTTCGTTGCTAACCGTACCTTCTCCAGCTACCTTTCTTTCAAACCCATAGTTCCATTCTGCTTCAATCAATGCTAAAGATGTTAATTAATAGATTTCCGGTACATCGAATTTGGAAAATGAAAAGTAGGTTTTTACATGTCAATTTATAAACTAACAGGGTGGAATGTAGGCCTGGTTAGACCGACTGAAGTTTAGTTCATGACTAAGAATACCATTGTTATAAGTACGTTAAATTGCGCAAAAAATGAAGCATTGCTGTGGCAGTATGACCCGTGTCCCATACTCCCATCCAAAGGGAGAGCGATCGTCTGGTCGCGCCGTGGTTTGACTTTCTGTTCATAGCGCCTTAGAGTGAGCAGCGATAACTTAGGTATTTGCTCGTTCCAGCCGTTTCATAATGAACACATAATACATTATTTATTTTACGCGTCGGCCCCCGAGGGTTACGCTAAAATATGTATACTTGTCTCATGAGTATTACCTCCTGGAATTTTAATAGGTTACCTAATTTTGATTCTCAAGTAAAGTCAACCAGTTGGTTTTATCTAAGTAGACCGTTTTCCAACAGTAAAACGACATATTCCGACTGGGATTAATTGAATCGGATGCTTCCATGTGTCGTCTACTGTCGTCCCTAATCCATTTACGGCATCATTAGTTTAAAACGATTTATCTAACCAGGTGGCCTGCCATGACGTCTTAGAACATATTTTTTTTCCTCCTTTTCCTGTGTAAAAGTGTGAAAGAGATGACGTGTGCGAAAGAGATGATGCTAGACATCCTGTATAGCTCTGTCTCTTTCCCACACTGGAATAAGGGTAAAACAATAATGTTTTAAGGCGTCATGGTAGGCCACCAGGTAGTGTCGGGAAAAGGAAGTCGTACGAGAGAGCCTACCATCCGCAATGCGTTATTGATTCACGTTTATATTGACTTGTTTTGTGCATCGCTTGTCTCGTTAGCGACACTAACATATTTCTTATAAATTGAAATTTAAAACATAAATTGAATAATAATAATAAGTTTGTTTTGATTTCAATCGACCAAACATTTAAGTCCCATTACTCTAAAAATTATGTAAATACCGCTGGCCGGCAACGATTACATGCATTGTCAATTTGTCATGAATATCTTTTGCGATTTTCGTATCTCTCAAGGATGGGATTTGTAAGAAACGTATCGGAAAATATGTAAAATACGTAAAGAAAAAGTCTAATATCATATGTTTTTTTTTATATTAGGGGTGCATCGTGTAGGTATCCATGCGCTCGTGCATGTGTGCGTAAGACAGGCGCGCGCGACGCTCCAGGAAGAGTGGCGGCTCTAGTTATAATAGGCGGAACGCTCGCTAATTTAGGTTAAACCAATACACATTTTGAAAATCTAAAATGTATACGTTATATAAAACATGTACTTAGTTTTGTTATTATTTAAAAGCTCATGACCTTCCGTGAAGGTTTTACGCCGTACTGAGGATTTATTTTCTTTTTTAGAGATTACTTTGGCATTATTTTATTATTATTCTATCGAGAAAACTACAAGTAATCGTGTTTCTAACGTGTATGATTTATAGAGTGAATCCTTGAATTTCTAACAAATTAACTTCATAACTAAAGGTTAAGTAATAACGATGCAGCACGGTATCAAACGAACGGAATTATTTCGAAATTTCCTCGGTGCGCCCTTAAATTTGACCACCATAAAGAAAGATGATTCGATTGGTAGAGTACCAACTGCAGTTGAAATTCTTGGTAAATTGGTTGGCCTAGGCCGGGTTGTGACATGGCCGTTTTCAAAGTGGAGCATAAAGGCTGTTTGAGCATGTTGTTTTACTTTGTGCACGTCTCTGTTTGTGAGACGCACAGCACTGCCTCTCTCAACATGTTACGGATAACACGGTGCTGCCGAGACTTTACGGTGTTATAGCATTTCAGAGCACTTTCCTTCCTTTGACTATTCCAACAGCACTTTCCTTTCTTTGACTTTTCCAACAGCAGTGTAGGTTAGAAACGGGATATTTACCATGTTCACTATTTATTTTGAGTTCCGATTTTTCGGCACTATTGCAAGCAAGTGGTCAAGGATCAACTGACGTTATTGCGGGTGGGTGTTTATGCATACAAATCGATCTACCCTCTTCCTTGTACTTTTCGCGCTCGTTAACGCCACCATTGTCGCTCACAACTCGATTCTGCTCCCAATATACGAAACTCACTGGATCTGCTCGCGGATTTGTTTTGGCACTTTTTCAGTTTTTATACAGTTAAGGCTCTGCATTCCAGGCTCTTGACAGTAGAAACCCATCCTGCCGGTTGAAGTTCTTATTTTATTTTATGTTGTTCAGGAAACTTACAGGTAATAAAAACAACGTTCTCAAACGATACGAATTTGTAGGCCTTTTACAAGTTTCCACAGTTAAACGCAGTCAAACTAACAAAAAAAAAACACATCAAAAGAAAAAAGTACGTACAAAATACCTACTAAATCATTTAAAAAAAAGACTAAAAACTAAACAAAAAGTAACTTATCCGTAAAAAAAAGCTATTTACTAATAAATGCGCCGAGAAACACTGGTGTTGAGAATGGACAAATCATGTTCACTAGTGAGTTTATTAAAACTTCTGCTCGCACGTATATACGTAAATATATTGGTAATCTCAATGACTTCTCTTACCAGTCTAGATATATTATTTAGTAGCGCTCTGTCGAGATGACGTGAGGGTTATGTAACCTAATACCAGCCCCAACCCAGAGTTCATCCTATTGAGTGTCACGGTTTTTCACCGCCCTGGTGTGTTTTGATATTCGACAAACTCCCCGTACTTTTCCATGGACGGATTTGCGAATTTCGGCAAGTCTACTTTATAAACACCGGGCTTTTCCAGCGGAAGTTGTCCTTTGGCGAACGTGCTTCTGAGATACTTACTTGAAAGGAGAGAAGATACTCATTACGGCGTTTTTATAATTATATTATAATTTCTCCTTATCTGTCACAGCAAAGTCGCTGGTTGTCTCTCAAACCCGCATCCCGGTGCTAATGAACAGTTTTTTGCCTACATTGTGCGATCTTCCCTGGCTATGCCTTTGCACATGTGTTACCTCAGCACGTAAATACTCCTCGTTAGTAAGATTATTCGCAAATAAACAATAACCATAGGAAATATCCTGTTTTTACTGTTAATGATAGAATTATAAATATGTATGTTGCTTTTTGTTTGTGCAGGTACCTACCTCAATCGGACGGGTGATATCCATCCATGGCTTGGTTGACACATCATCATCTTGATTCGGTAAGTTTTGATAATGTATTTACTTTGAATGTTAGTTAGCTGTTTATGTTGTAGTTGCTCAAAGCGAATGTTTTTATATTGCTTATGTACTTTATAAATGTCTCGGTGAAAATGTTTACTAGCGTGTATTTAATGTAATTATGCTGCGCTGATGCTGTGCATTAAAATATAATTGTTATTCGATGTTAACGAGTTTACTAGTATCATTCTAGGAAAGGAATCAAACAATTTCTCTGTTGTTACAGATTATATATCGAGGGAAACACCCTGTTGAGAAAATGGTGACGTGAGCCAGACCTTCGGTGAAAACGAATTGGCGACCTATAAATGCTAAAAGGTAAATTTTAAATATGTTTCTATCACTCTGATTTATTATTATTACTTAGTATTAGTTATTTTTAAGGATATAATTGCACTGCGATTGGTTCACAGCGAGATTGTGTGGTGCGAAAGCGAAGTTTTTATAAGCTCCATCGCGAACTTTTATGAATGATGTTTTATGACGTTGCATGTGAACGGTTATGGGAAGATTGTGATTTGAGATTGTTTGCGACGCTCTTACTACGCGCTATTATGTTACTTATCTCCATCATCTACTATCGAATAGTATCCGCCGGCTTCTGGGAGACTAATCATAATGCTTTTGTAGTTTCTTATGTGAATTAAAACTACTAGTTGTTGTTATTTTAGTCGTATCATTAATTATAATTACTAACCACAATAGAAAGAAATTATAAAATGTCAGTACATATATGATCTGAATTTCAGAAACGAAAAAAATATATTAGGGTATAGTTTTTTATAAATCATAGCTGTTATATCAAAAGCCGTCAAAGGTCTTCCTTTGACGGCTTTAGATATAACAGTCATGTTCATGTTCAAAGGCCTTTGCAGGGGATTACGAAAGCAACGGTCTCTTGTGGGCTTTTTTTTGGATATAATACTGTTAAACCTACCTGACAATCAAAGAATATTACGATATGAAAGCGCTAGGATATTCAAAACAATCTATTTATACATACCGGACATACTTATGTTCAATCCACACATCGGCTTTCAGCCTTACCGGATGCAGCTTAGTACCAGTATTTTACATGAAGTGACTGCCTATCTGACCTCCACAACCCAGTAACTGGGTAATACGATACCTTTTGGTAAGGCTGGATGTCAGACTTTCGGGCTTCTGACTACTCGTTACGACTGTCAAAGATCTACATATGACAGCCGGTACAAACAGTTTAAAGTGCTTCCCGAGACATGGAGGAAACTCGGTATGTAATCATGGTCACCCATCCACGGACCAACCTCGGCAAGCACGGCTTAACCTTAAAGATTGACCCGTGCGGCTGTTGTTATTTAGCCACGACCCCAGGTTCAATCCACACAAAGTTTGCTTATTCCCCGTATAAGTACTACAAAATTTTCTCTTTCTCTCCGCAGAATTTATGCGACTTAATCCCATGGTACAAACAATCCTTGTTAGTGATCTGTGTGATCCAGCTTAGCCCTAGGGATTTTTTATTATTATTCCAAAAGCTGTAATCGTTTAAACTATAAAGAAGTATTTTCAAAGAATTATTTGAAGGGCTTGAAACAGTTTTCGCGGCAGCACGTGTGGATTGGGTACGTCCTAATACGTTTACCAAGTACAATGGCAGATTAGAATAAAAGATGGTTAGATAAAGTGAGAAATACGCCGTTACTATGAATAATCCTTTCTTTCTTACCAAACTAAACCCAACTACAACTATGTAACTATGTTGTTCAGTTATTGGAATAATTCGTGAGCCATGACATTTTTGATTTTCAGTAAAGAATCTAATTGCTTTTATTATTGGTTTTAAGAATTTATTGCGATGGTTCTTGGTGTCCACCACTGATGGACAAGCCACCAGTGGACATCGACACAACAAAAATAATTCTAGCTGTCCTCCCAGAAGGTGGACCGCGACACGATTTTTGAAAATATATTTTTCAGAAATTATGTATTAAAAGCGTATACTTATGTCCAAAAATGAAGAAAAACATATTTTCAGTGATAAATTTATTAAATAAAACAAATATTAGAATAAAAAATAAATGACAATGCCAACGCTTTTAATCCATGCGTTTCAGAAATTAAAATTTAAACCGATGATTAGATTCTGTAATGTCCTAGTAGATTTCTGAAATTGTTACGAATTTTTATTAAAGTTAAAATTAAGCGAAGACTTTTTTATCGAAATTATGTCGGTGTCCGCCGAAAGTCTGACAACCTGTATTACCCAGTTCTAACTGGGTTGTGGAGGTCAGATATGCAATCGCTCCATGTAAAATACTGATATTGAGCTGCATCCGGTTAGACTGGAAGCCGACCCCAACATGGTTGCGAAAAGGCTAGGCAGATGATGATGTGTCGCTGTTCGCCACTGGTGGACAAATCGGAAATCATCGGTTTTAATGGCATTGATCAATCTTCCCATAGCGTGTGTGTATGTGAACTGCTGTGAACCTAGGTGAATAAGCTAGCGAATAGTTTTGTACTGAAATGAATCATTAGAAATGGATTTATGATACCTTTGACAGCCTGCCCTGGAGGAGTCGACCGGCACAAGCAGCGAGGCAGGCCGCTGTTCGAGGTTACATACAGGTAGGTCAAATTCAGAAAACCAGATATTTATAAATATTCCCGATGAAATATTCCCTTCAGCATTTATTCCTCATTTATTTTCTTTTTGTTGTCATACTGTTTTATTTTTCATTTTGTTTATTGTCATTCATTCCGCATACATAACTTAGCTGCAGGCGAATTGGTTGCAGCAGCGATATAGCGTTGTCACCCTGCTTAAAATTTTAACCGCAATGAGGAACTTGGACGCATTTAATGTTCTTCAAGAATGAAGGCTTAAGGAACGAAAAAAAATGAAAGTTCTTAAACCATGGCGTACAGAAACAAACCAAACATTTAAAGATTTTTAATTCAATTCCAAAAACCACGTAACGCGAATTTGTTGCGTGGTTACGCTCACATTAACATCTATAAAACACTTTTTTAACAACGATGGATACTGCTGCGCAGTCGTTACACCTCCACATGATATAGTGGACGCTAAAAAGCTGCCGTCATGACTTCGGCATGTGAACTGTACGCGTACGAAAATCGCCAACAGATTTTGGAGTTTAGAGAGTCTATTAGGATTTATTCTTCTGATTCGTTTACTTGACTCGAATTTGATAGATTAAATTCACGAACTTCATAGTGTTAAACGATACACATTCGTAACACTCCACACGATTTATTGGACTTTAAAAGCTACAGACATGACGTGGGCATGTCAACTGCACGCGAAATAAAATCCCTTGCAGGCTTTGGAGTGTACAGTCCATAAGGATTAATTCTTCTATATCGTTTTCTTTACAACTTGATAGTTTACTTTCACGCACGTTATACTGTCTTTAACGATACGTAATCGATTTCAAAACACTCTTGTAGAGGTATTTGCCTTGGCAGAAATGCATTCTAAAGCACATGTCCACACTTCAACTCGACCTAACAGATAAGCTGTGGTATTTTCTTATCCGATTTTTTTTAAATATATAACGCATCATGTCCCAACATGCCACCCGTTATTAGAAGTTAATTTCTCATTCTTACAAGTGCAACCGTTTAAATGTAACGTTATACTTGTAAACCTACGTAGTACGAATCACTTAAGTGTCATTTCATTATTTTTTCATTCAGCGTTAGACTTTATTTTTATGTTATCATTTGTTAATCATATTCAATTCCGTTGCACCACCAAGTAAAACAGACATGGCTAGGGCTAATTTTCATAGCAACATTTTACTCGCCTCGATATCAATTTTCCATATTCCCAACTGAATTAGTTCTCTTAATGGAGGTGAACTAACGATGCACGATAACAGGCAACAATTAGTGGGGTGGGGGGTGCATGATTCTCCAACGTAAATGTTCACGAAGCACTAACCCCTTGCAGCTCCGTGATAAAACAATGAATGTAACCGTTTTCCCTTACCCTCCGTAAATACATTCCGCCAGCATCCATAATTTAAACTTAACAGTATGTTCCATGAAAATTATATTTCTTAAATAGTTCATGTCGGTTTTTATATATTAATCACTACGCATTGTTGTACCATATATTGCCATTCTATTTTCATTTCGTATGTTGTGGTCAGTTACTAACGAATTTGGTTTCATTTCAGTCAACCTGGTTTTGACTTAGCAAATTTCATAGACAGCCTAAAACATCTTTGTATTTAGTAAAAAAACGTTTTACGTAGGAACGGATAGAGAGGTTATGATTTTACGAATAAAACAACGGTAGATTTAATTAATTATGCGAGTACCTGTTGGTATTTGATTGGTAAGTTGTTTTTATCAAGCATAGGTGGTGACATAAAATATGATAAGTGATAACGGACGTGTATTATAATGATGTAACGGCAATACATTAACACGTATTCTGTTTAAGGGTGCATTTCTGTGTTTAATTACATTATTATCTTATGTGTACTTTTTACGCGGTCGTAGTGTAACTTTGCATTTTGCGTCGTAGCGACTGAAGCGCCGATGAAATTATTTTGTTTACATCTTTCAGTTAGAAGGTGCAGTGGCGTGTCGTCTCATTATCTTCCTCACTTATATTCATCTAAATAATAAAAGAATTATGTTTTAGCCCTTGTCTTGTTTTATTTTCTTTCTCGACATTATTTTCTTTTCCTTTCTTTGATAAGTTAACCTATGACGACGTCACTACATTCATTGCCTAAAAACAAAATGAATCGATGGGAATGCAGAGTTACAGTCTGCCGCGGTAGCTAGCATAGCGCAGCACACAGCACGTCGGCTGTCGAAGCGTTTGCTCTCTGCTGTGTGAAAGACATGAGTAGTGAGATGTCCCTGACATCACAAATTCTCACTACCTTGTCTTTCATGCGGATTGAGCACTATTCATCTTACGTGGTGACATCTCATTTGAAGACACCTCAAGACCCGAGACACGAGGAACAACGGCGATTATAGGTATTGCTCATTGTTCTTTGTGAAATATCTACATTGTAATCGACCCGATCAATACCGATGTTTATATATGAAATTGGATTGACCTATGACGAAAGCCAGCGCTTTAATAGACCTTGTAGATATTGGGGATTTAATTTTTAGAATTATTTTGATATATCGCAGTAGAATCACAATAAGACTTGACAGCCTGACTATCGACCAACGTAACGAACCAAGACGAAATCAGAAAATGGCAAGAGGTACTCGTAGCTTAACATTTTCTTAAAATATTAAAATAAAATATGCCTTTGAGGTAAAAAAAAAAATGTAACCAATAGTATTTTTTTTAAATAAAATAAATCTTGCAATAGTTGCTAGTTCGTGGTGACGGACTCCCTTGATGGCCCGAACGACGTAGTTAAGTTAACGCGAGGTACAAAACCGCCAAGTTTACTACAAATTAAAATTCAACAAAGCTTTTCTTTTAAATGTCCCTTTAAATTATATAATAAATCGTGATTATCATTTGAACAATGGTATATTTTGCAGTTGGGTTGGCTAGCATTATAAAAAAAAACCTTGAAGACATAATCCGATTGTCTCACATAGTGCGTACTAGAGCAATCTGAGTTAATAAATATTTTACATTGATTAGCATTAGGAATAACCAAGTTGTGTAATAACCTCTTGTGTCCAAACGTTTCTGTCAATTAATTAACCTAAATGAACCCGCAAGGGGTAAAAACCATTATAATCATAGGGACAAGCTTTTTCAGGAAAGGTAAAATGGGGAATATAAAGCCTGAGAACAGATGTATATCATTCAAAAAAAATGTTATAGTGGACTCAGTCTTTTTTTTTAAGAAAAAATAACGGCAAATACTCTTTTGAATTTCACAACAAATATTCCTCTTTAATTGTTGTCTTGTATTTGTAAGAACGGTTTTTTTGGTCTTAGTTATTGTTTCGGTGTAGATAAAAGTTTCAAAAGATCGTTTCGTACACTAAAGATTTCTTAACGAATTTTGTTGCTCCAATAGATAAAACAGGTAACCATTGAACTGGGGCTCAAACACTAGGTTTTTGGATATCGTTCGTTATTGGTTCGAAACAATGGCGCGCTAAAAGACAATCATTTCCTTGACAGAGAACAACTTTGGCCGTGAGCGAGATAAACGAAAAATACGAATTTAAACAGAACTATATTTTTATTATAAGCTTTTATTTTACAACCTTGAACTAAATTTTTAACCAGTTCCCCCAACTAATTGACCTGCAATTTTGTATTTGGTTCTGGTGACAATACATTTTACGACAGACATGACTAATTTCTGAAGTCAGAATCATCTCCTCACCGGAGAACTCCTCACCGGAGAACTCCTCAACGGTTAATAGCACTGACACGTAACTTTGTATACCTACGCGTTCAGTTTGATGGACAAACTACGTACATTCACTCTTATATTACTCTACATACATTCTTTACATAATTTAATAAAAGCTAGTTTGTTTTAAAGTTTATTTTATTAATTACATGTTTTAAACATGCTACGCTTCAGTGCTACGAAATAAAATAAAACAATTCAGTGCAGACTGCGACAGCGGCTGACAAGTGGATATCCGAGTGGACGTCCACACTTAGTTGGCATTCAGTCAAATTACAAATATCATTAGGACTTGAACATAGTTAACGATATGAAAATAAGGTTGAACTAGTTGCGGGCTCGAACTGACTGTTCGACGTGGCTATAAAGTAGGTACGCTGTTTCATCGTGTCCGCCAGAGTTATACAATCTTGTTTATACTCGTAGCAAAAAGTATATTTCATTGCGAGTGTGGAAAGCCTGTCATTGCAAAGAGTTCCGACAAATGTCTACCCGAGCCGAGGCGCAGCCGAAGGTGAGGGTTGACAGTCGGAACAAGTTGCAATGACGGTTCCGCACGTGTATTGAACAACTATTTTTAATACAGTTGTGAAAAAATGAAGCAATTTAATAAAGAACATTTTTTGAAAATGGCGCCAACCGGAAAAGAATATAAGCAGAGATTTGTTTTGTTTTCTTCACCCATTCTGGGTAGGCAAAGGGAACTATGCCCATACAGCCAAGTCATCAGTAGATTTTTTTTTATTGATATGAAATGAAATGAAACCTAACCTAACTCATTGAATCAAATCATTAAATCTGATATTGAAACAAATTAGTAGCTTCTTTTTAGAAATATTTGCATGAATCATTAAAACTTCTATATTATTTTTTTTAGTAAAAACTCCGTAGTTGGTTTTTATCTTTTTAATAGACTTTATTTTGACAGTTGGGAAAGAGAACGCACGGGTTCGGAAAAGGTAAAGCAAAAGCTCGAGTGTGTAATAGCCCACATCCCGAACGCTATATGTCCCTGCAATACGCCACTTTTTGAGCAACTGTATTAAAAAAGTCTTTTGGTAAATCTAGTTTTATGAAAAACCACTACAAAAATCAATTACAAATACAGTTAATTAAACTCTTCGGTAATATAGCTTTTTCGGTACCGAGATTTAACACTTCTTTTATAACTTATTTACGCCCAAAAGTGCGTTAAACTTAGCAAGAAAAACGAAGGAAAAATTTATTCGTAGTCACCATCGAGAGGTAGGTTAGTGGAGGAGCTATGTAAGGTTATCACACTACATTGTAGGTACAATTACTACATAATTAATGTCTTTCTGAACACATAGAACCTTCACGGTCGTACTTTAGGCACATCCAATCTCAATGATGTTTATTTCGAACATAAACACAGTCTAAATACAAAATATGTAGTTATATGTCATAATTTCGCATAATCATTACCATGAGCCTCCATTTAAGAAAATAGTGCCTTTTTATTAGGAGACTCCGCGCTTCCATATCATTGCGTTATACTTAGTAACTGTGAGTTATTAAAAATCACCTGACGACTTTGTTTATCTGAGGAAGGAAATAAGGGGAAAAAAGTATGAGGTACATACTACTGTGACATCATTAGGGAATTACTTATTATTGTAAAAATGTGAGTACGTACGATGACCAATCAAGCTATGCAAAACCAAATAAAGCTGATCACTCATTGAACGGGAAGCTCATACAAAGCGAGGCCAGGCTATAGGTTCTTGATATGTAAAGCTGGTCGGGGGTCGCCGTGTGTACACTTTTTATTTATTTATAACTTTATAGAAAAATCAGTATTTGTACAAAACGCTTGTTAACAACCACACACTGATTCCTACTGTCTCAAATTTGTAGCATGTATGCTAAGAACCTGACGTATACTGTTTTTGAACGGGAAAGAAGCAAAAGTAGTATGTAAAAATCCTAGAATACGTTCCTAAAGAATTCTTAGGTTAAAAAGTAAAAGGTTCACAACGAAATACTTTTATAACTCAGAAAGTATCAATTAAACTGCACTGAACACTCCAATTAGGATGCTATTTCAAAGCAATCCAGGTAATTGAATAGAAAGTGGGAAAGAAAAATAATCTTTTCGTAAAAAAGCTAAATAATGCAAAGACTCTTTTAAAAGTCATCGTCTCAAAGAGTCAAGATCGAGAGTTTAAAAATAATTTGTATAGCAAAGAACGGATGTTCTGTAAAATGTAATCATGTCTGATTGGCTGTCTGCATCTTCCTTTGGATTTATTGGTTTTTCAATAGCTGTGCGGCTTTCATCGAGCTTCGTAGGTCCAATTACTTACAGGATTCTGCGGACTTCACGGTACGGTGCAGTCGGCAGACTCCTTTAAATTGAATCCCTTGAGAAGTGCAGTAGATTTAATAAAATAACGAAGAGATTTATTCAATAAAGTTGAGGAAGTTTTCCATCCTAGTTCATACCGTGACTTCTATTCAAACCTGAATACAAAGTTGCGGCACACGGTGAAATGCCCATTTGTGGGTAGAGAGAAATTTTAACTTATGAGACTTGTCTTGGGTCCTAAATCTAACAGTGCGCCTTTATTTATGATTCCTCTATTGTTAGGAAAATTGGGCATGTCTGCTAGAACCTACCTACCTTTTTATTGGGAAAATCCTCATAGATACGCTCCGTAGGGCATAACCCTCTGCTCGCCCCAAACGGAGGGTACGGTAAGGTCATGAGGATTTTCCCAATTAAAAAAAGGTATCCATGTCCATCGGAGGCTAACCCACCAAAGACCCATTGTTCCTACTACTACCATATGTCGGGGTCCCGGGAAATACAAGTACTTGTATAGTACATTCGCGCGCACCCCCGACTAGTGTCGCCTGCTTTTCCCGGCGGGCCGCATTACCACAGTGCGGCCAGCGACCTCGGAACCTACTTACCAACCTGATGTACCGGACCCTTATAACTATAAGCTAAAAAGCTATAAGCTAAGCGTCTCAATTTTTGTACACATACCTACTTATTTTGTACTACGTTCTATTGAAATATATTTTAACATATTGTAGGATTTGTATGTAGCAGTATTTAAAAATAGAATTACGAACAATACAAGATCACTAAGAATTTGATTGTGTGCAGATTCTTTGTAAGGCTAGTTAAATAGGTATCAACGTCTAGACGAGTTCGATGAGGTGACACAAACTCCTACGACTGGTCAATTATTTACGTCCTTAGAAATACCATTTCACCAAACGACCAAACCAGACGAATAAGTAGGTACTACACAAAGGACACTCTCTCTCCGAGAATCTGTAGCCTTTCAATTTCAGTACTAGAGTTTGCATGCTCACCCCCCCGTAAACATCCTTGATAGAATATTATTCCAGGTTATGTAAAATAAACGCTTTTAACTGAGCTTCAAAGGGAATTTAAGTCCCTCTATCAAATAACTCATTAGGATCGTAACTAATGAAAAGAACCAAACTAACAATTATTCATGATCATTATGTCTTTGCTCTATATTAATACGTTATGTGTCTGTGCGCTAAGAAAATATATACCGTTTTATAATAAGGAGTACAGATAATGAAATATTTGCCATGGACATCGATAAGACAATTAAGGAGTGTTGATGCCATTCTAGGCGTTATCATAACTTTTAATAACTAATAGTTGTTTCTTAATTGACAATGAACTATTGATCCTCCTAACTAGTCCTGACGGGTGTGCTGATACTGGTGATTGCTAAATTGCTACATTTGGCTTTAAATTATGTACCGTACGGTGTACATATTGCACATTATATTTATACACTTACATTACATACGGGGCACATACTGGGCCAACTTAATTTACTTAACAAAACCTTGTTTATAGATTCGAAGAGAAAAAGATTCTGCCTTTACCAAATAGCATAAGCATATATTAAAATCATATTTAGCATATTTCGAAGCAATTAATTCCACTAGTATTTTGCCTAGACATCCACACTTGTAATACTGAAACTTATCTTGATAGGTTCCAAATCCAAGTTTACAAAAGCATGTTGCTTTGACACATCTTTATCCTTCGTGCTTACTTCTTATATGGGCCATTCTCAATACGTTACAGAAATATATTTAAAAAAAAAATTGTGATCCAAAGTTGTCTCAAATGAAAGGTACCTTAACCTACAACGTGTATCAAGGACGAGCCGATCTATTTTTCTCGACGGAAGTGACATAATTTTACAATTTTAATGAAGTAATGTTGATTAAAACACATTTTTAAAGATCAATTTTTATTTATGTAATCATTTAGTTATCTAATAAAACTTTGCTCTTCTTTAGGTGGTATAACTAATTACCTACGTGTAATTAACTTTTTATATGAACAAGAACCAACCCTTTAATCAGTTCCTAATATCAGATTGCAGAAATCACAAATTTTGATGATAAAAATTACTCTTTATCCATATTTCTTACTTAACACTTAATCATCAATACTTTGCAAAGTTCTTAAAAAATAATCATTGGAATCAACGTAAATGCCCTTTTACATACCCTCAATTCCTGATTACTAAATACGATGATAATATTTATGCTTAAATAACGGTTACAAAAGCTCATTATTTTATAATATCTGACAGACATTATTGTAATAAAACTCTCTAATACGTAATCCACAAAGGTAACCAAAATAGCATACCAATTTTTATAAAACTATACCTTATAGGTCTGTGCTTCAAAACAATCAAAACTATTATTCAAGAAATGTCAAACTGTCAGAAACTTTCAAAATGGCGTTTTGGTTGTCAACATTCCTGCACGGATGGTCTAAAATATAAAAAAAATAAAATAAAAAAACTAGGAACGTTGTTTCACGTGTAATCGTGAAATAGTATTAATGATTTTATTTATTTATTAGAGAAAATGTATTTCATTTTGGTCCTAAATCGTAAATCTCCTAAGTCTATGCACACGACATGGAGTTGACTTTGCGTTTTTTTTTATAGTGATATAAAACATAAATCTACATTAGTTTTTATAAAAATTCTATCAGTGTTAATGATTTCGATGAATTGTGCAAAATTAATTCTATATTTAGTTTTTTGACATCCATGCACATTTGTTTTCATATTACTATACCCCGATGTTAATGCTGAATCATCGCTAAGTGAATTCTCGAAATTGCGAGAGTGCGACGTATGAGGTCCATAATGTATTCGGCTCGTTATGAGCCGTATAGCGACACGTTCAGAAGGAAGTATCAATCATATCGTTCCCTTGTTCATATCAATTGCCATTTACAAATACATGCTGCTCTTTGTACATTACTTAAAGTTTTTGTTGAAAACATATTTCAAAATATGTTGCTATCAAATAGTAGGTACCCTTCTTACATGGAAATATATTAATTGTAAATGCGGTTATTAGAACTTTCGTGCTTTCCCGCAGCTCGGCTGGAACTTATTCGGATGCGACCTTTACGAATATATTGCGGGCTCGACTAGTTCGAAATTTTACATTGAAATTCACTTGAATTTCAATGTAAAATTGAAATGAAGGTACTCTCGAACTCCATTTTTAAACCCTAAACCAAAAAGGAGGGGTGTTATTAGTTTGACGTGTGCATGTGTGTTGATCTGTGTATCTGAGTGTCTGTCTGTGGCATCGTAGCTTCTAAACGGATAAACCGATTTTGATAAAATTGGTTTCGTTTGAAAGGTGTTTTAATAGAGAGTGTTCTTAGCTATGTTTCGAGGAAATCTGCTCAGCCGTTAGAAGATCATCACCTTTTTCATACCAAAAGCGTCGGGGGACCGCTTAATACAAGCACAAAACAAAGCGGGCCCTCGACGCTACGACGGACGCTTGGATTAATATATATAAGGTATAAATTTTTTTTAAAAAATTCATGCTTTTTTGTTAATTTGTAGCTTGACAATTTGTTTTTTATATTAGTTTGGACAAACAATTTCATCTAATTTTAAACTTTTGTATCTATCAGAGTCTTCTCTTTGTAAGAAGAGTGCGTACATTAGAACTGAGAATGATTAAAGAAAACTGCGATGATAAAATAGTCAACCATAATTTATGTAAAACTATTTATTCTATTTGAGACCCTATGACTCGCATAAAATTCAAATTGTATCCTCGAAACTAATAATATGCATTAAATAGTTCCAAGAACGACACTGGTACGGTGATGTTCTGCATTCGACGACCCCTTTTAGGTCCCAGTATCCGATGTGCCTGTAATATATTCAATTGGCGGTCCACTATGGTGCGTGCTTGCTTTACGCAGTTAGGTGCCATTGTCCTCAGAGAACTTAACGTTTTTCATGCCATAGCAAATTGATCATTATGACACAAATAAATTTAGTAATTGGTACCTAATCCTTAGGATTGACTTGTTTTCATTTATTATCTTCTTTTATTTTTATCTTGTTTGATCGGATAGTTAACTTGTTCAACCATAGACAGTTTCATGGTAAAGTTGGTAATGCTAAACTTGACCAATTAACGTCGGTAAAATTAAGATCCATAAATTAATTGACACTTCAGACCGCAAATGCAGTCGCCCCATTAAATTCAGAATGAAAAGTATTGTTGCAAAGACGAGGCATCGGCATTTATGCATTGCCATGGTTCTCTATTTGAGCCTTATGCTCGAAATCCCGCGCATTCAAATTTCGAGTGGAAATTGTACTTTGTCTTCGTCAAAGAAAAAAGCATTTACTTAGAGCATTGTGTTTCTCGTCGCTTAACGTCGTAATATGCGATTATACAGCATCAGACATAAATAGATGTTCTTTCCGAATTTATTTGAAAATGTAGATATGTTAATACGATGAATATGAAATAAGATGAAGTTTATGAAAGTCCTTTAGTAGCAATACAATATTAAAAAGTACATTGCATTATGCTATATTTGTAGACACCTAGTGATTTTCCTGGAAATTGAAACTGAATTTACATCCACCGGTAATAAGTGTCTTTCCGCTTGCTCGCGACTACATTTTCTCCTGAAGACGGCAAAATGCAATCGAATGGAAGTAGACTAAGATTGACTGTATTGACTACCATGAATTGAAAACTTATGAGATTTTACTGTGATTGGTATAAATTGACTATCATTTATTTCTTATTCACCATTTTTAGGGTTCCGTAGCCGAATGGCAGAAAACGAAACCCCTTACAGATTCGTCATGTCTGTCTGTCCGTACGTCCGTCCATTTGTCCACCCGTATGTCAAAGCCACTTTATTCCGAAACTATTAGGACTACACATTTGAAACTTGGTAGGTAGATTTATTCTGTAAACCGAATAAAAGAAACATAAAAGATAAAGGGGCTCGCCATACATGTAACTGAAACAAGTGCTTGTTACAGTTACAACTGAACGAAGGCATAAATGAACCTAATCATACTTCCTGTGGTGAAACAAAAACATCACATTTATTAATTACATTATATAAATGTATAAGATACAGTTTGGTATGATATACATAAGTCCTCTTATTGAGACCTAAATAAAGAAAATTCCAACGATAATAATTATTTTCGGTATGATACTCAAAGTAGCCACGTTAGATTAATCAGAGTATGAAGATTGTACCTTGATGCTTATTTATCAATAGACGCTAGTTGGCATGTCTCGAAATCACAGGAGCATTCAAAATTGAGACGCTGTGCTGAATTTAATTCGGTTTTAGAGGGAATGTGAAACACGACCTAAGTGATATTTGCGATCGTCAAACAACATTAGGGGATTTACATCGAAATGTGGGCGTGGATTCAATCTCAGACAGACTAATGTAGGAATATGGAATTCGGAATGGAACAATGTTTATTCCATAGATATTGCACCAATGTATGTTTCAATTTAGTTTTAGTCCGCGATGAAAGCTTTGTCTTCGACTGTCGCTCTCAATTACATATTTGTATTCTCATAACATCCTGGTAAATATTTTAGCTGCATACCTGTCTGGCGCTTAGTTATTTTTGCGGAATGTTGGCATATAGTTTTAATTACGGAATAAAGCGAGCCAATATTTACTTTTTAATGTTTTGAACTGGAATGCTGAGTACCTTTTTGACGTGAAAGTTAAGTGTAGCAGGGTATACTGTTGTTTCCCGGGGTTCCATTTTCTGGGTATTAAACTGGGGCTTTATACTTTACGCGTGTACGTTTAAACGCCGGTGTTGCTTATAAATGTGTATGTGTAACTGCAATTATCAATATATAATTGATGAAAATAGTTGTCTTAAGCTAACACTATTAACATGTACAGTAGAATCTTTGACAAGAATATCTTTTTTACCATTGCCGCTCGAAAAAGGGCTTTTGTTTCATCGATAAAAGTGAATAAAACGCTCTTTTACTCTCTAGTGAATAAAAACATTTTGAATTTGGGACAAGCATGAATTAGATGTGGGGAATACTGAAAGTTTTTGGATCTGGCCACATCGAATTCGAAACTGGGACTCTTTTGGAGCATGTTACTTTTTATTTTGCGAAACCAATATTATCAAAATCGGTTAAGCCTTTAGGTCCTACGATGCCACAGACACACAGATACACACTGTACTGTATGTCTGTCGGTCTGACTATCTTGTGTTCTAGTATACTACTATTAATCGTCTATCATAGCTCGGGCCACTTTCATCCTGATAATTTTCGACTTTGTTGTGGTAGAAAAATAAGTACCCGGAAAATAAGCAGCCGGTAGTACCGAATGCTCATTTATGTCTGGCGGACAAAAATGTGTCTTTATTCTCACTATATCTATGTGGCAGTCTCTTCCCAAACCTTTAACGCTTTATGCAGCTGCTTATTATACCGTACGTCGATTTCTAAGCCGTACCATGCTGGTGCTAGATAGATCTTGTATAGACCCAAATAGACTTCATTGTGAGCTAGTGATTGTCCCTTTTTTTTTTCTTTTTAGGGTGGGAAATCATCAAATGACTTCTCCCGCTCTGGGCGGAGCGTAAGGGAGTGTCAGACTTCACTGACTAAACCCCATCCATGTTCCTTCTTAGCCCTTTGTATTCCAGGGCCACGGTATCTCTTTCGAACAACCCGCAGCCCTGGCAGGCATCGGCCCTCTCGGACCCCTTCCGATTTCCTTGAGGCGCGCGTGGAACACAAACGCGCCGTCGGCACGGCCTGTCGTCATTAGACGTACGGACGGTGAGCTAGCCCATTACTCACCGTCCACAGGCCCGCGCCTACGGTGGCCGGGGGACACAGACACCCCGGGCGTCGGGGGGCAACCAGTGCCTGGTTGCCCCCCGACGCCCGGGGTGTCTCCTGCGGCGGCTGGGACGTGAGGTTCTCTCCCTCTCACGTTCCGCCACCTCCTTCGCTAGCCTGATTGTCCCTTAAGCCTCTTTACGTGAAATTAGTATTTTGTGTGTCAGTAGCTCAAAGCTAGACTAGTTTCGTTACATTCGTCAATGCAATTATACAGTTTTCCCACTGGTAATGTCATCATCATCTGCCTAGTCTTTTCCCAACTTTATTGGGATCGTCTTCTTTTTCCTTGGTAATGTAAAGTTCAATAATATTCCAATTAAGCGTTTTGTTTGTAAAACTGCAATAAACAATTTCGTATTTTCGAGTTAAACCAACGTTAACTAGACCCGATAATCTGATGTAAGTTTTTGGGATAGGCCCCCAAAGCGATGAAGACCCTTAGTTAATGCGAATAACCCATGAAAAGTTGAGAACTCTCTTTTAAATATCAAATTCACTACATAATATTTCAAATCATAACCATATAATGTTGAACGTTAAATCGGATTTTTTACAATAACATGGGTTTTACTCTGCGTCTACGAAATACATTCGTCATCCAAGGCAAAGACATCCAAAGAGTACCACTAGTAAATGATAGAAAAGGTTTAAAATATATGTCATATTGTTTATTAATATAGTTACGTACCATCAATGATAGATAGCCTAAACATTTTATTAAGCAATTCGCAATCTTAAACAGTTCTTTTTTTCTCAGCATCGTAGCGGTTACGAATTCTTGTGCTACGCGGGCGGGCTGCTACGTTACGACCTACGAAATACAAAAATTTCGTAGCTACGGCAACTTAACTAGTTTATTAATATTTAAATTCAGTTGATTTCGCACTATTTGCTGTTGAATAACTAACTTAACCTTGTGATTCAGAACTAGACATCTTCAATACAAACGATAACCTTTTGTATTTTAAAGAATTTTGAATTTTAGAAGTACGAGTACATAACAAATCTATATAACATTAAGTACACAATTAATGTAGTAGGGGTAGAGAAAATAGTACGTAGTAATAATTGTATAGATTTTGATCAATCTAATTTTTTAAAATTGAATTCCTGGCATGATTATATTGTTTGATTTCTGATAATTTAATTAATCGCTATTTTTGAATTATTGCAAACAGACATTGTTGTAACAATAACATAAATGGATCTAATTGTGCTGCACAGAAGTTTGTGGAGTCGACGCCGCATTGACATTCCACCTGCTGCATAGTCAGCCGCTGTAATTGTTTAGCCCGCTAGTCCCTTTGTTCCTCATAATTGACTGTATTGATGTAAATCAATAGTTAGTTAGCTTTGTCATGTCTTCCCCTGTTTATAAATAGGAACAACGTTGATCATTGCATTGTTTGTTGGACACATTGCTTTTAACAATTCAATCAACGATTGTAATTGATGTTTAACTATGCGTGTTGCGAACATCATGTTCGTATTACGTTATATGTGATTTAACACCTTTCTGCATCATTTCGGAGTTTAATTTTTGGGTCAAAAATTCCTTCAAAAACTTTCACTTCCCAATTAAAGTGTTAAGATACACATTGTTGTTGGTAATATGTCGGCAAACTGTTAGGGAGCTGTGGGGGAGGTCATATTTATAGTGGTCATGGTCGTACTTTTTTTAAAGTATTTTTTATATGTGTATAAAATGTCAAATTACTAGGAAATCTTTGGAATTTGTATAGGCTACACGCCCTTTACGGATTGCCGAAATGTTACCAATAACCCTGTCTATTCGTGCAAAACAGCAGATAGGAACAACCGCGTGTTTCATTGAATGGTTTAGCAACAACATACAAACGTAATAACAATCGTAGTAACATAATTATATGCATCGTTGTTCGGTCCGCGCTGTTAGCGTCATTGCCGAGGCGACAATGTACGTATTAATTACCTTCGTTCTGTAGAGTGCACAGGAGTACAGGACTAGCAGCTTGCTTCACGGTTCAAATGATCACAATACACTCCTTAATAACGCTGTCTATTGACAGTGTGTTCAATAGTTGCTTATTGGTTGGTATACCTAATATTCAAAACCTTTGGAATAATAAATTAATAAAACTAGCAGTATGCGTCTTGTATGAGTTCTGTTAAAATAAATATAGTTTGCAAAAAAAAAATTGCTGAAGCTTCATTCGTACGAGTAAAACAATCGCTTGTCAAGTCTAACCCTGGTATCTATAGTCAAGTTAAAGTAAATACTTGAGCTTAAGTAATTACTTATGCATTTTTTTCCTGCAATAGATAAGATTTTAATCGAAGTAAGAACCGACAAAGAACGTAAAGCTATAAATTCTCCGTGACTTGCCCGTGTTACTACCATTCTTACTACCAGTAGTAACACGGGCAAAAAAATGGCCTGTGCTACTACCGCAGTTGAAAGTAGTAATACGGGCAATCATTTATTGCCCGTATTACTACCGGCGGTTGCAAACTAAAACAACAACTAAAACAACATTACAAATAGTGATGATAAATAATAACACATTTAAAAGATAATTAGTAAAAATTTAAATAACCCAGCAATAAAGTACTAGGCTAGCATAAGTTGAAGTTGTTATAAGTGTGTATATTAAGAGTTCTGGTAGGTAAGTAGAACTTAAACGACATCATCCAACGAGCTCGTGTCGCCGTCGACGGTCCAGCTGTTTTAGAACCCAATAACTTGGCAAGTGACGATGGCAAAGGACCGGACGGCATGTCTTTATTTCCTTGGAAGATCGGGAGGCATTTAGTGTGGAATACTTCTTTTGTCGATCCTCTTGCGCTATCATATCTTCCAAGCTCATCGCCGTGTACTAGCGCTGCCGCTGCGTCTGCAAAGAACCTCAAGCGGCGTAAATATAAGTAACCCTTGTGAAAACCTATATTTTCGTCCCGATCGGGGTTGAAGCTCGGGGGCCGTGGGGTCCGAGTGCTCAGTCTGTTTAAGGAATTTTCGAAACGCTTATTTGACGCTTCCCGTGACTCCAGGGGTACCTGGGGGGCCTGTGTTTTGGGCACATTACCAGCTGATAGCGTTGAGGATGGGTTTTTTAGTTGGTGTTCGTTTTAAATTAATAATTTATATTGATTATTATTATATTAATTTATATTGTTTACTCTACATAATAAGGATAAAATAAAAAAGGTAATCTTTTGATAGTATCAACTCACATCTACTTACTTACCCAGAACTCTAAATATTCACCTACCTTAAACTTATGCTAGCCTTTTACTTTTACTTTTAACTACTTATTATTTATTATTTTTACTAATTTTTTGTCCTTTACAAGTGTTTTATCATCACTATTTGTAATGTTTTTCTATCTTTTCTAGTTTGCAATCGCTCGTAGTACCTAACACAAATAATTGCGCGTGCTACTACTTTTAACTGCGGTAGTAACCCGGGCATTTTTTGCCTGGGTTAACAGTAACACAGGTTACTGGTAGTAAGAATCGTAGTAGTAGCACGGGCAAGTCACGAAATTCTCACTTTCGCAGTTCCAACTTCAAGCAATTTGGAAGCTACATAATAAAAATCGTATTTTAAGTATTGATTGGACTTGTGATATTAGAACATTTTTTAATCGTTTTCTTACAGGAGTAAATAAAAACTCAAACTTGTTAAACGGTATACCTACGTCAACCTTAAAAATTATGGATATCGTCATGGAATAGATAGTCATTGCTTTGTAAAAATAATTTACTGCAGCTTCATTCCTACGAGTAAACCGATCGTCTGTGAAATCGCAAAAATCCGCAAAACAACTACAATTCTTGGGTTCCGAGTACTTACAAAGACTTATGATGTAGTACCTACCTTATAGTTCCACAAATTGAATTTAAATGGAGACCGCTCGTAATACTTTCAGTTAGCATACCAACAAGTCCTGCTGCATGATCCTACGCGGTGCACCAGACAACTTACAAACTTATTTCATTCATAAGCTGATCGCGGAGTTTTATATGTTCACAGTGGATTATTTCGTGGAGATTTGGTTTAGATAGCATAGTTCATCCTTGCTAGTCGAGTGTAACTGCTAACTGTCTTTGGAATAGTTGCTGTTTGGTAGGGTCGGAATTACGGTAGGATGGAATCTTACTAGCTAGTTGGAAGAGACTGATTTAATTTGTTATTGCAACTTCTCAGACAGTCTACAAGTTTGACGCATGTCAAATATTAAAAATGATATAGTATGTATTCAAACCACTGTGCACGCACTGATAAGTTTAGTATAACTCAAGATATACTTGGGTTGGAACTCGTCAGATTCATACTTAGTTGATGATAATGACGGTCCACTGCGTAATAAGTAATTACAATAAGGTTTACTTTTTGATGATATTACCGTAAACAATTAATTAAGTGATAGGTATACCTAGTCCTAAACTCTGTCTATGACTAGACTTTTATCTCATAAAGAAACGCCGAGCAATAAATAAAACAAAAACTTAAAGGTTCAGCGATAAAATAACAAAACTTAGTCTGAATAAAGCCTAGCCGTAAAAAAAAAACCTTTGCCGATTATAAAACACAAAAAGTGAAGAGCGCAAATAAAATCACAGAGAAAAGCTCGTTCACGAATCATTGTAATATGCTTTGAAGCGGGTGGGCGGCCTTCAGTGGGATTAAACTTGGTGGAAGTATAGGAAATGCAACTTTGTGTGCAACCGCTAGACACCTAAACATTTTGTTGGGCGGTGCAGAGTTGCGGCAACGCTACTGCGCATGCGGGGCACTTACTCCCCCGCCCGACTGGAAGCTTACAGCATTACAGTCGCTCGAGCCCTCTGAGCAGCCAGTCCTCAGTATTCGCTCCCATCAGTCGGGATCCGCGAACAGTCGAGTCCTACCGCGGGACTTTCTTTTGTTACTTACTCTTTTCTAATTATTTTCTTTACAATAAACCCTAATCTTTTCAGCTTTTACTTTATTTATTACTTAGTTATTTGGCTCCAGTCATCTCAAAGTTGGACTTGGTAAAATGTTTCGCGTCTCGTTAATAAATTCATAAACTTTCAAATTAGACAGAAAAACTTATTTTAAATAATTTCTTTAAGTACGATTTTTTGGCATTGTAACATCAAACAAAAGTTACACACAATAACTTAACTAACTTAACTTAACTTTGTAGTTTTAATAAACAAATAATTTTGAAAGAATTGACTACTAGTTGAGATAATTTCGAGTTTATATATTGTCGCGAAATCAAACTTATTATAGTTATCGTAACAGGTAAGTTCCGATGAATATTGCGGCCCGACTTACAAAAGAGCAGCATTCAGGTGTAGCGCGGGGAACGCAGAGCTAATAGATTGAATCATTTAGGGTAGGCGATCTTCGCACTTAACTAATGCGATATAGTTCGGAACTAGTTCCTTGTTGTCGCAAATAACGAAGTCGTTGAAAAAATTATACGTACTATTCGGCAATAATTGTTTTGGCATTTAGGCTAGCGTTTATGTGCCGATAAATTATATGACTCGCCAATGACATTATCGCAATTAAAGGTATACAATCATTTCGTTAATGAGGGCCGTCCGCAGCGATCGCCCTTTACAGCGCAGCTGACCACGGTTTCACTGTCTACATTGCGTAAAAGCGCTCGTGGAAATTCACTCTAAAGTAAATTAACCAGGTGGCCAGTGAATGGAATGAGCCGCGGTTAACTTTCGTGCTTGAATTAAACGCATTCAATGTTGGTAAACCATGAGCTGATTTTTACCAGGTGTACGTGGTTTACAAATCACAATAAAACAGTGTGCTTGAAACTTCAAAGCTGCAATAAAAATATAGTAACAGTTGGTTTTATTTCTAATAGGTTTATTTATAGGTTGACCACTGAGCCGTGATTATACTGTCATAGTCGACTGACTTTTTAATTCTCTAAAGGAGATATTTGATTTTGGGCTACCACTATGCACACTACATAGATAAATAGGAAAAAGATAGAGGAATAACATAAAAATGATTGAAGAATGGGTATAGTCGTTCAATAATTATCATTTGAAAAGTTTTTTACTACGATAACCCTATTTTTAGGGCAGCCATGACAGTTGTTTGACGTTTTACGACTTTAACAGTTTTAAGAAGTGCCATCTTTGAGTCTTTCTTTGCTTTGAGTTAGGATTGAACTTGTTTCGGAGTTTTTAGTGATTGTTTTTATTTTGCGACCCTGTCTATTACTACGGACTTTAATTGATTGTTTCTCTGTTGAGAATTGGATTCCGTCTTGTGTTATTTTACAATAACAAGTTAATTTTCAGGTATGTCTCCTACCCGTTTTTTTACTTGTTGTTTTGCTCAACCAAACCAAACAAACCAAAACCCGAGTTTTTCGAAATTCGAGTTTTTTTGTTTACTAAAGCAGTTATTACAATACCCGTCAGTCAAATGTCTTTGTCAAAATGACAATTTTCGCCTGCTGATCACGTGGTGATCTGATCCACCATGTTTAATTTTTATGCTCTCTTTGACCAAGTTAATTTGAATGAACATTGAAACGAAGTGAAATTAAAGAAAATTGATAATAAAAATCGGTTACTGTATTATTTATCAATATTTATATATAGTGTACATAGTGCTAGCTCAGGGTCCATACATTTCTGGAACATCTCCTTTAAATCTTTTGCAGAAACACTGCTCAATTATTTCTTGGTATTTGTTTCTTGAAATATCTTCTTGTTTTGAAGTGTCAATATTTTGTAAAGAACTTTTGGATAAAGGATAAAGGTCACAGCTCATTAGAGGCACCCACCCCGCACCGCCTCGTCGCACGGCTTCCACTCGTTGTCGATATGTGGGCCACGGGTGGACGCCGCGTTATCACCAATAAACGTCGCGCGGTCAACCAGTGGACCTTGCGTCGTCAACCAGTGGACCCCGCGCGGTCAACGAGGGTGAGAATGAAGGGAGGGTGGGCAGCGGCGCATCGCTAAGTATCGTCCTCACGTCACATGAATCATTCGCGGGATCCGCGCGGTCCACACGGGACCCGCGCGCTGACAATACGCAGTCAATGCAAAGCAAGCATGCGAGCAGCGAGTTGTCACCGAGTGGTCCACCCGCCGTCTGCGCATGCATGGGTTACGACCGAGGCGATGCGGTGGCGCTACGGAGTTGATGTAGTGTGCTCATACCGCAGCATAGCCAGCATAGCGTGTGCGCATAGCCGCAGGAGGCGAGGCGGTGCGGAGTGGGCGGGACCCACGGGGACGCTCTAATGAGCTGTGACCTTTAAGGTTACAAATTCCGAGAGCCGAGACTTTTGAATACTACTAGACTCAAAGACTAAAGAGTTATTTGAGCTTTTAATTAAATAGGCGCCTAAAAACCAGACGGGCTTTAAAATAAGGGCTAAATCCTGGTCTTTTGTTGAATCACTATACCTCTGGTCCTTTTCACAAAATGAGTATAAATTATTTTAATAATTTTCGATTTAACTTGATTCTTGACAATATTTAATGAATATTTCAGCGTTCGGGGCCTTTCTGGAGGGTCTCGATATTTTCTAATCTTCTTCAGACTTCTTCACGAACATTTTGTTTATTAAGTATTCTTTATGTTAGATAAAATAGGATTTTATCTATCTTCTTAGTTGTTTATACAGGGTGTAACGGAAAGGGTATATACATACTTAAGGGTGTGCTTCAGACCATCAAACTGAACATGTTTCTCCATTGGACAAACATCGTAATAGCAAAAAAATTATCTGTTCCCCATACATTTGGGTCGAATAGGTATTGAAATTTTGTATGGGGAGCAGATAATTTTTTCGCTATTACGATGTTTGTCCAATGAAGAAATATGTTCAGTTTGTTGGTCTGTAGCACACCCTTAAGTATGTATATACCCTTTCTGTTACACCCTGTACAATAAAATTTAATTTCATACTGAAAACAAAATTAATCTTGTATTAATCATTTTGACCAATCAATTGTGACTTGGCAGTCTCTGTGCGATGAATATTTCAAACCTTCAAAATTGCCTGATATAAAATTAACCACTCCGAGTATTGAAAAAATAGCCCTAAAAAAAGGGCCCTCCTGTTCTTTTTTAGGGTTCCGTACCCAAAGGGTCAAACGGGACCCTATTACTGAGACTTAGCTGTCCGTCCGTCCGTCTGTCACCAGGCTGTATCTCATGTACCGTGATAGTTAGCCAGTTGAAATTTCTACAGATTATGTATTTCTGTTGACGCTATAACAACGAATAATAAAAACAGAAAAAAATAAATATTTTATTTATCAATTTCATTAATAAATGTGGGTGATATAATCAAAACGTTTAATGTAATTTTTATGATGTATTTTTGTAGCTATCTACCATGCCTTCGACCCAACTCTTTGTGTAAACTATGTCTATTTTTCGGTTTTCTTTGTATCCTGTCTAATTTTTTAATTGCTCACTTCGTGGAAATTGTTTTATGTCTGGTTCCACGTTTATTGTTGCATTTTGTCTTAAATGTACTTGCTTTTCCAGTGTGGTTTGTTAACTGTGTACTACTTTACTGTTGTTTGGTATAATGTGTTTTTTTATGTGTAATTGTGTTAATCAGCTATGTATTTTAGAAAAAAAAAATACTGTGTATTTCCTAATGATTGTTTTTATAGGTATATTTTGTGCGTACATTTATTATTGGGTCCTGTTCCAATTGATTCTTAATTCATTATGCATTTTCAGATTTATTTCCATACCTTTTTCCTTTACTTTTCAGCTTGATGGGTAATTGGGAATTCGACTTCTGGCTATATTAAATGTGGTCTTGCCATCAAAGTCGGCTTGTTATAGGTCATAAAGTAGCTATCACAGCCAGCTTTGATGAGCATGACTGCATTAAAAACATCATGTGCGGACCCCGAATGGAATTGACAGTCAATGGTTTCCCGGGCCTAGCCTGTCAAAGCGGCGGTGAAATGTATCCGTCATCATATCACAGCCACTTTGATGTGGTCGGTTTACGGAGAGCACCACGACATTACACGACACGAAGGGTAAGCAGGTCCGCGCGGCCCTTTCGTAAAAATGGTTGTGCCATGTAGCCGACTCATATCACAGCCATTTTTGACGAGTTGGGCTGAGCGACATGTCAACGAGTGTGGTTCTACTGCGATGTGCTAGATGCGAACAAGACATAATGAAGAGACGAATGTTTCGTCGCTCACAAAGTGGCTGTCGTGTGTGTTCATGAAGTTCATATCACAGCCAGCTTTGATGAGCGATAAGCATCAGCGGCGGCTCCTCGGGCAGGCGAGGCGCGGCACGAGGGCACCACAAGGAGCCAGCAAAGTGGTTGTGGCTATGAGTGTCACACATATCACAGCCAGCTTTGTTGACTTCTTAAGTGCGTACTAGTCATCCTGAAGATCAGTTCCAATTTCAAGATTATTATTTTGTCTCTGTCATCTGTTTTTCTGTTCTATTTGCGCTTTCTTATCTTACCTCGCCGTGTACCTGTTTCATTAATATATATTTTATTTCATCCTCAAGATCTACCTAACGATTTTACATCACATTCACATTCTGATCGTGTACCTAACTACTATAAAATGTGTACTTTAATTGTGTGTGTATTCTTCTCATCAGTCATTTGGATTATGAAATTTTCGAAATTCTGCTGCGTGAGCGGAATTGCAGTAATTTCATATATTAACGCAAATTCTATCATTTCAGATGGCGATATCTTCAGCTTCGTTTGGATCACAATCAAAATTACCTAAATTGTATCGTAAAACTGAACTTGTTAAAACAATTTTTGTATTATATCCTGTTCCTTCTATAATGAAAATAAATGCCATGTATAAGTACAATTAAAGATCTTTGAATAATATAGCAGATCATTTAAAATTGAAATAATTTTGCTGTTTGATTTTTGGCTTTAATTCTATTATTAAGTTAATTTAGGTCGAGTTACTATATATATACCGATGAATTTGTGCAAGTTATGGAAGAAAGGTAGGATGATTTTTGTGTCCATACGATGTCTGCAGCTCAGTTGACAGAAGTTCCTCGAAGTTCTTGGAGTGCACCTGTGACTACATCATGATCGAAGGTGCAGTCGATGATGTTACATTGGTAAATTGTCTAATTAGGAAGGTCTTCTATCTGATAGGTTAAAGTCATTCTAAGTTTTAGCAAGAGGGCCGACATCAAATCCGACTCAGCTTGGCATCGAAAATTTCATAGGTAGATTTGTAGGTAGGTTTCCTACGCACTAAACACTTGACGAAAATACTTGTCTTTAAATAAAAGACCTGTGTATCGCTTCTTAGCCAGTGCTGGCAGGGGCACGACACTGTAACGCGATCGACGCTCACAATGACCTTGAGGGACCATAGCCATAGCGATAGCTGTACTGGAAGCAACTTCAACATGCAGTTTTAAACGAATTAAAAAAAGCCGCAAGACGACTGCTGTCTTGTGTTCAAAACCCAAGTCGGGTAATGTAGTATTATTTTTAATGAGGAATTACTGTGCTGTCTGCGTTGTAGCAAAAATGCAGTAATGTACATTTATATGAAATACTGATTTTATAAAAAAATATATCTGGTAATCGTATTTTTCTTCAAAAATATATTGCAAGTGCAGCATTATGTTCTACGGGGTCGGTGTAGCAGTCTGAAGTTAGGAAGTTGGCAGTGTGATACTCCTGTGCCTTGGAAAGCACGTCAAGTCGTTGATCGCGCACCCACTTGTGCACTTTGAGACCCCCCGTCCAACCCCCCTTCCCTGCAATGCAAGGGGGTGCCACGACCCGAATTCGATCAGCTCTACTGGTCGACCAGACCAGGTGGGCTTTAACTTAGTAGTGGTGGTGGTTAACGTAGAGATTTTGTCAGAATCGATAAGCGTAAGACCAAACGATGTCGCAATGCTTGGTCCGTTTCTACACAGTGAAGTAGTACTAGGCTTGGATCTGCTCTAAGTCCACCTACAAGCAACACGTCCTCCCTGGGGGGGGGATAAGTGTATCACGTCTCGAATGACGCATTCGGATACTCAGTTTATCAGATGTGCCTGATATCACACTCTGAGGCTAGCTCGGCGCCAAGGAACATTCAGAAACCGGCCGATAGCACATCAAACGCGGAACCACGCATACGCAACAAGGAAACAATCTCTTTTTTGTTTATGATATGTGTGTTTTTTGTTTATAGCAGCAGGTAAACGTCTTTCGGCAAGGATGACAATTCTGTGATAGGTGCTTTGCCATGGAAGCTATAAATAAGATGACTAAATGAAAGCTCAAGTTCATGTCTAGATCTAAAAGACAGACTCACACACAAAGACGATTATTTAATATTAGCTAATAATTCAGTTGAACATCGGCGTCCTTATAGTTATACTAGCGTCTAGCGACCTATCTCTGCTTCGCACGGCGCCACCTATTGGGTCCAAAACAATCCTATCTTTTAAGCTGGAACAAACCATACACATTTACGAAATTTCATTGTAAACGTTTTGGTGGTTTCGGAGGTTAGTGTGTACGAACATAGTGACACTTGATTTTTATTAAACCCCAACCTAAAAAGAGGGGTGTTTTAAGTTTGACGTGGGTATCTGTGACTGTTTGTGGTAACGTAGCTCCTAAACGGATGAACCGATTTTGATGAAATTGGTTTCGTTTGAAAGTTGTTTTAATCAAGAGTGTTCTTACCTATGTTTCGAGAAAATCTGCTGAACGGTTTGAAGATCATCACCTCTTTTCTAGTTGATGAAGGGATATAAACAACTTCCACAGGTCTGGTCGATTCGAAATTTGAAATCTTGTCACCTTGGGCATGGCCAGGGGGGGGGCTACACCTCTCCCTAAAAGCTCGGCATTAATAAAGTTAATAGTTCCTTGTTATCGGTAATAAGCGAGAAGAGGCGCAACACCGAGAAAAGTAGGAATGGGGACAGGCCTATGGCCAGGAGTGGGACAGTTAAGAATAAAAGATAGTATAAATTTAAAAGCATGAAATAAAAATTAAATTAAAAAACCCCTGCCAAAAAAATCTCTAAAAATAAATTAATCCAAGCGTAGCGCGTCGTAGCGTCGGTGGACCGCTGAGCACAAAGCAATGAATTTTTCACTACTCATATTCTGAAAGTAGGTCAGCAGTTGCCTGAGGAGCGGGATGAAAGTAATACTTTTCATCCCTAGGGAGAATCGCTTTCAACTGACAGATGTCAAATTATAAAAAAAAACTAGTTCTATTTTCACATTTTATTGAACCATGTTCCAACTTTCTATGCAGCCACGATGTAAAATTGAAATAACTTAAAGTTAAGTATTAATTAAAGAAAATATATTTTTAAATTACTTTATTATAATTTAGTTTTAACAATTTCTTTGAAATAACATAGAGTTGGGCAAAATATTTACCATTTTTTCAATTATGAAAATGTCTGAACGGGTGGCTGGTCACAGAAAAAAAAAACAAAATAGGTGGGAAAGCGGCAATCCGAAATAAAATGTAGGTACTAATTTTTTCTTTACCTACTTCAAGTTTTTATTTTTACTTTCCTTGTATTCGTAATGAAAAGCACAGTGTTTACCTCGGGTTAAAGACTTATTTAGTCCCTCGAACTATTGGCGCCCGATTAAATAAGTTACTTTCACCCCTGGGTAACAATGTACTATTTCAACTTTACCTAGAGGGAAATTACTCTAAATACTAGAGATAGCAAATTTTACTCAAGGGAACATTCCTTTATTTTTAAAAAGAAACAAACTTGCATTCAAAGATTTTCGAAAATTCGCTTGCTACTCTCGGGAATCGAACCGGCTAAAATTCGAAAAAATAACACTCTGGTTTTATGGCATTAATCGATAGGCCCAAGAATAAGGATCAAAACTCTCTCACAAAACATAATAAATGAAATTAAAGGAAAACTTTATTTTAATTGAACAAAAGCTTTTAAGGGAGCCATTATTGTACCACCTATGTCTGGTCAGCTATGGGCTTGTAACAAGGGTCGCCTTTGAGTCCTTACCTCTTCCTGTTGATTACGGACGGTCTGACGTCGAACATACAGGAAGAGGCACCCTCGGTCATGCTGTTTGCCGACGACATTGTTCTTGTTGGTGAAGATGGACCGGAGATCCAGAGCAAATTGGATAAATGGCAACAGAAGCTGGAGAATGTTGGCTTGAAAATCAGCAGAACTAAAACCAAAGACATGATCTACGATTGTGGCGGTCGCTCCAGTCCTGGAGTCATAGCGCTAGATGGCGCGGTTCTTTCTGTCTGCTCCGACTTTCCGTATCTAGGTTCAATCGTGTAAAGCGATAGATCTTTCTTCTATCGACTATCTTCAATTAAATTTGTAACTTCTATCTAACTCGCCAACGATTTCGATAAAATTATCCGCCTCCTCTGAAATCAACACTAGTTCCTCTGGCGACATTTTGGCAACGACTGATCATGTGTAGACAGACAACGTTGCTAAACAAACTGACAGTGTTTGATGACCTTCGTACACGTGTTGACACAACAAAATTTCTGATAAATCCGCACCAAAATCCATCCAAATGTTATCTAAATAGTTCTCTGCCATTTTAATAAATAAATAAGGTCGTTTATTCATCTATATACATAACATTTTTAAATATTTTTAAATAAAATTTGTATAAAATTATACAAATAAATACCTACATAAAAAAAATAGCAGCCCACCGGCATCGGGAACAGGGTCCGGGCTACTATTGATGTTGGTCGAAGCTTTTGGCTATTAAGCTATTGGCCGATACGACTAAGTACCTATCTGCTCAATGACTGCTGTACTCACGTCCCACATGTCGACAACCTTGCGAGCCCGATCTAGATACTTGAATTGCTTATCTTTCTCTGCTTTCACGAAGTTCTCGTCATGCGGGGCATGCTCCAATCGATTTATCAACACAATGTCAGGCTTATTGGCAACAATAGTCCTGTCAGTGACGATAGGTCGATCCCAATACAACGTGATATTACAATAATCGAGATCTGGGTCGGGCGCATACTTATAGTTTGGCACTTTTGTTTCCACAAGGTTGTATTTTTATTATTATAAGCCTATATTGTCCCACTGCAGGGCAAAGGCCTCCTTTTCCTCCTTCCACTTTTTGCGATCTAGTGCGATTGTAGGTCAATCCTTGGAGAAAGAGTCCAACTCATCCCGCCATATCCTTCTGGGCCTGCCGCGTTGTCGTTTCTTGCTATTGGGTATCCAATGAGTGGTTCTTTTTGCCCATTGTTTCTCTGACATGCGGTAGGCCCTTTTCCATTCCAACCTAGCAGCTGTAAGATCAACATCAGCTATGTGGGTTTTGGAGCGAAGTATGGAGTTTCTAATGCAGTCCGTAAGTTTGACACCCAGTATACTTCGCTCCATAGGTCGTTGGCAGAGTCCAAGTGCGAACTTCTGGCGCTTTGTAAGCGACCATGTTTGCGTTCCATAGGTCAGGGCGGGAAGAATGCACATGTCCATGATCATTCGTTTAGGTGAAAGAGGGCGAGTTCCCTTCATTAAATGTTTCATCGACCTGTAGCTCTTCCAGGCATTCTCGGTGCGTCGAGCAACTTCTTTAGGTCTTGTCTTGCCTGGAAAGAGACTATCTGGCCGAGGTATAATTATTTACGGACATATTCAATGACCTTGGGAGCTTTGGAGCTTGGAGACTGGCGTGGCTCAGTTGATCGAGCATTAGGCCTAGCTCAGCTGCTGAGGGAAAAAAATGACAATGTC
This sequence comes from Cerastis rubricosa, assembly GCA_949152445.1. NCBI lineage: Eukaryota > Metazoa > Arthropoda > Insecta > Lepidoptera > Noctuidae > Cerastis > Cerastis rubricosa. Next base: position 15,639,884 of record OX424523.1, on the reverse strand, counting down.
GTCGGCGAAACGAAGATTAATTAACCGTTTTCCGTCGATGATAAATCCCTTAAACCAGTGTGGATTTGTTTCCTGGAAAACCATCTCTAGCGTAGCTGTGAAGAGTTTGGGAGATAGCGGGTGGCCCGTGGTGTTAGGCATAGGATGCTGTGCTGTTGTGGTATATTTTTTTAACAGTTGCAGAGTGCAGAAAATAAGCTGTATATATATTATAAGCTATGCTAATAAGCGAAAGCTTTGGAGTAACCTACGAATATGCGAGGTATAACGGTAGGTAGATTAAACTCTTGGTGTTTTTCGATGATCTGGTTTAAAGACTGTAGGTGGTCCGCAGTCGAAAAGCCATTGCGGATTTCAGCCTGTTCTGGAGGTTGATGGAGGTCTAATGTCCCTGATATGCGGTTTACAAGGGTCTTGATGAAAACTTTGTACAGATGTGAGACTAAGCTGATGGAGCGGTAGTTCTCAAAATCGGATTTATCACCTCTTTTGTGTAATAGAATTATGTTCGAATGACAGAAGTGACTAGGGAAGATGCCTGTTTTGAGAATAGAGTTAAAAAGGTTGCAAATGTGTGGTTGGATCTTTGGTTCTCCTTATCGAAGTGATACAGTGGTGATGCCGTCTTCACCAGGACTACGGTTTTATTTCATGCCACTAAGAGCCCCATGGACTTCCAAACTAGTAATGATTGGAATAGCGTCAGAGCATGTGTAGGTTTCGTCTGCGAGTTGGGGAGTCGTATTATCAGAGTATAAGGACTTATAGAAATGAGTGCATACTTGAGTAGGTAATTTTGGTCCTATCTCTTGGCTTCACACCGTTACTGTCCCTTACGTGTGTTATTGTGGGCCTGCCTGTATCCATGCCGCGTATGGCAGATCTTGGGAATCGGTTGGTTGTTAGAGCTACATGAGCGAGTTGTGTATTGTAGTTTCTAATGTCATGTCGTATGCTTCTCTTCAATTTACGATCGAACTCCCTGTAAGCTAAAGACAGAAAATTGTTTCACCGTCGCTCCTCCATAAGGTTCATATTGCTATTGGTGGGATTCTTTAGTTTTATGTTAGGGCTCTTGTTATTTTGAAAAGCGGTTTTTATAACGTGTTTTAAATTGTCGTATTGTATTTGTGCATCTAGGTAAACAAAAGTAATCTGATGGACCTTTGAATAAAAGTGCTTTATCTTGTCACATTGAACTTAAAAGTTTAGGTTTCATGCTTTTCCTTTTACTTAATTTATCATGTCTGTAATATATGATGCCATAAAAGTATGAGTAGGTTGTTATTTTCTCAGATTTTAGCTAGTTCGATTCTCGAGTGTGGCAAGCAAATATTCGAAAGCGAATTTTCGAAAATCTTTGCAGGCAGATTTGTTTCTTTAAAAAAAAAGGATTGTTTCCTTTGAGTAAAATTTGATATCTCCAGTATTTAGAATACTTTTCCCCAGGTGAGGTTGAAAAATTCCAGCCTGTATATAAAGAGATACGATAAAAAGGGGTTTGAATATTCTGCTCTCTCTCTCTTCTCCTTCTCACTCTATCTCTACTCGCTAATCTATCTAAATCTGCAATCAAAACAAACAAATTTTGTCATTTATTACATTTATATTATGAGACAAAATCTTACCTTCCTGTTTCCAAAATATTAGCCTTTACGGCTACAGTGATGGTGTCATCAGTGAATATCGAAAATAATTAACTAAAACATTCCAACCCCTTTTGTACGATTTTCAGGACACAGAAATAAAACAGTTTTTGTTTCAAAAACATTTATTTGTGACCTAACGAGTGTTAGATTACTACCGACTATAGAAGCATGAATTTAATTGAAGTTGTTTCTATGCAATAAAAAAGGACACTTATAAAAACACTAAAACGTTATTAATTTACACATAGTATTTGTAGACAATCAGGAGAGCATTACGGAACAAAGGAATGTACTTAAATAAAATTATTGAGTGTATCTGAAATGAAATATTTTTGAGTTAGAAAAAACATTTTATGGAATCATTCGTGTCCGTTTCAACCACGCGGCCACCTCATAATACTTGATGAAACTTTGCCAGGAATTAGTCCTAATTTGTTCCTATACACACCTCTTTTCGTGAATTTGTTCCAAAAAAAACCAAGGCGGTATGACCAAGAATAGTTGGCCGCTAGAACCGCCACTTGCCGTAGTCATCGCCTGTGATTACACAGAAACTATGTGATGGAGATAGACGAATTATGCATCAAAAGAAAGGTCTTAATTTGTTCCATTTGTTTCAAGAATAAAAAACATCAAGAAGTAAATAAATGAAAAGTTATGCAATATTTAGTTTTCAGAGTATGAGTAGGTAGGTATCTCACCTTATATATCAAATTATTAGAAGCTAATGTGTATACACAATTAGTCCCTAATTTGTTACAGCGAATAAACAGAAAAAAATACTAGAAAGTAGGTTCAATGATTTGTTAGAGTCGATTTTAGTTGGCCGCTCGGACGGCAATATGTCTAAAATACAATGGCGTTTATCTCGTTATTAAAAGCAGGTTTAAGCTTAGTTATAGTACTAATTGACGGGTAACGTAACCTAGTTTGGATAAACATGGAGAATATAACTGCAGCATTCATATTTTAGAAGAAATTTACAAAAAATCTGTAGTATGAAACCGTATGAGAGTAGGGTGACCATGATTACATTGGCACGAAGGCATGTTTTTAATGTTGGACTCTGTTTGAACGAATATGCGGTTCGTTTTGCGGCCATTGTCTATTGTTCTTAATCCAAAAAAAAATAAGAAAAAATAATAAAAGAAAAAATAATAATAAAGAAATAATAAGATTTTCAAAAGGAGATTTTTTCGTTTGGGAGCAGCCAAAAGCAGGCTTGCTTCAAGTCATCATGAAAATGTAAAAATTTAACTTACCGCAGTTCATTTGGATCCCTCTGCAATACTTTTTAGTGGTGAGTTCCACATTAACAAATCCAACATATAAGTGACACAACTCATAGCTAAGCACTCTTAGACACTTCTGGATTTAGTGATAGTTGTCTCAGTAACTTAGTAGTTTGTAAATCTCGGGAATTAAATACGTACGAGGTACGAGCACACAGTTAAAAATTCAGCACAGTAATGACTATATTCACAACAAAAAATAATCGTTCAAACCCCTTGTGACAAATATTTTTGACAATAGTTTGGAAACAATAGAGATCCTTTTTCTGGAATCGTTCCCATCATAAAACACCTGTGGAAAGTCAATGAAACGAAAATTTAATCAGTAAATACTTTAAAGAATTAAGAACAATAGATAATGGCCACAAAACGAACCGCATATTCGTTCAAACAGAGTCCAACATTAAAAACATGCCTTCGTACCAATGTAATCATGGTCACCCTACTCTCATACGGTTTCATACTACAGTTTTTTTTGTAAATTTCTTCTAAAATATGAATGCTGCAGTTATATTCTCCATGTTTATCCAAACTAGGTTACGTTACCCGTCAATTAGTACTATAACTAAGCTTAACCCTGCTTTTAATAACGAGATAAACGCCATTGTATTTTAGGCATATTGCCGTCCGAGCGGCCAACTAAAATCGACTCTAACAAATCATTGAACCTACTTTCTAGTATTTTTTTGTTTATTTGCTGTAACAAATTAGGGACTAATTGTCCATACACATTAGCTTGTAATAATTTGATATATAAGGTGAGATACCTACCTACTCATAACCTGAAAACTAAATATTGCATAACTTTTCATTTATTTACTTTTTGATGTTTTTTTATTTTTGAAACAAATGGAACAAATTAAGACCTTTCTTTTGATGCATAATTCGTCTATCTCCATCATATAGTTTCTGTGTAATCACGGGCGATGACTACGGCAAGTGGCGGTTCTAGCGGCCAACTATTCTTGGTCATAGCGCCTTGGTTTTTTTTGGAACAAATTCACAAAAAGAGGTGTGTATAGGAACAAATTAGGACTAATTCCTGGCAAAGTTTCATCAAGTATTATGAGGTGGCCGCGTGGTTGAAACGGACACAATCATTCTTCTTTTTAAAAAAATGTCATGACTTGCTTACTTGTTAAAATATATATATATATATATGTAAAAATTAACCCCTAGTTCTCTTGATCACGCCATAACTTGAGAACGACTTAACCGATTTCATTCATCTTTATTTTATTGTTTCTAATACTTTGTAGAAGGTTTTTAGGTAGGTAGGTAGTAGGTAAGTAAGTAGTGACTAGGAACAAGTGCATTACAACGCATGCTGGGATCAGCTAGTCATAATTATAATATCTATATTTTACGTTATTTTTGTTCTATTTTGTTTTTCGAACGCTTAACGCACTACCTTGCGGAATACTTATACCGAAAAGTTTAAAAAGCTCTCAAAATTATGAGGAATTTAATGCACCACAGATAGGCACGCCTGTGATGCTTTCATGATCAAAATCAGGTTTTATTATTAATTTGGCCAAGTTATGTTACTTACCGCATGACTAGGTTTTTGCCATTACATTAAAATATCCTGCAAGGCTCTTATTGATTTTAAAGAAAACTACTTTTTTGTATTTTCATGACTATTAAAAAAAAAGACCACAGATATTTTAAGCAGTTTGCAATTTTATTTGATGTCTTTAATTAATAACTAACAAGATTACGTTATAGGGGCGCAGCTAAAAATACAGATACAATATCATATACAGGGTGTAACGGAAAGGGTATATACATACTTAAGGGTGTGCTACAGACCATCAAACTGAACATCTTTCTCCATCGGACAAACATCGTAATAGCGAAATAAATATCTGCTGTCCCATACAAAATTTTAATACCTATTCGTCACAAATGTATGGGGCAGCTGATATTTCGCTATTACTATATTTGTCCGATGGAGAAACATGTACAGTTTAATGGTCTGTAGCACACCCTTAAGTATGTATATAACCTTTCCGTTACACTCTGTTTATGTGGAATATTGATTCGTAAGGATAACTAAAGTAAATGAGGCCGAATGTTGAACCTCATTCACTTTGGGTAATACAGATTTAATAACATTTTAAACAGTAAAGGATTTCCATGACTTAAAAATATTATTGAGTATCTAGTTATCTCAGACAACATTGTGCGATAATGAAATTCGACAATTTTATCCTAAACAGATTTCGTAATAGCTATTCAAATGTAGATATGAATATAATTTACTTATTTACCATTGGCCACCAAGTGGACTACAATTTTATTTCTAAATCATGTCTTATCCTTTTTGGTAAGCTATAATATTATACTTAGTTCCTATAACATTTTGTTTATAGTGACACGTGATTAATAGATAAAAGGGGCTTGAATATGCAGCCCTGCCTACTGTATCGATGGCTGTTTTTTTTAAAGCCCGCCTAATGATTTGCCAGTACTTTGACTAACATTCGTTTCTGAATATCTTTGTTACACTTTTAAAATATTGTTACGACGCAATTTTTTTTGCGTTTGTTTTCATAATGTTATGTTATATTTTAATCTGCCTATTTACTTTCTACATAAAACACAATAGACGATTACTTAAAATTTCATCAAAAATAATCCCTTCTTTTTTTAAACTCCGTTGCTTATTTTTGAAATTATCGACAAAAGGCAAGTTATTTACTATTGGATAAGCACACGGTAACGAAATGCCAAGAATAATTCTTCACAGAAGATAAAAATAATAGTCGATGAGTAAATACTGTTTCTAATACAAAATAATCTACGCAACATAGCCGTGAAGTAGGAATTAATTTAATTTAGTGGTAGGCCATTCATATTTTTTTCTTATAATCTAAATTTGTTTTCTTTTTATCACTCTTTTCTTACCCGAACAATATCATTACAATGGTCACTTTACAGTCTATGAAAGGCCACCATTTTCCAAATTGAAGAAATATCTAAAGAAGCTATCTTAGTGTACCTCGTTACTAAATACAATATTGTTTATCTTCTATTTGTTATTAGGAGAGTAAAGCATGAAGAAAGTTAATTCATTCATTATTTAAATGTGATTATTGAGCATGCGTTTCTGACTCTGAAGACGTCGGTACTTACATCTAACAACTTCTTTACCATAAATTAATGTACTTTTAGTACAACATTTATGTTGGGAATGTATTCTGTAGTTTAATAGTTAATTTTACATATATTGTTACAATAAGAGTAGGAATGAATGAATGAACTAAAGTCACCTACGATTCCAACAATCTAAACTTAATAGAAGTTTGTGATTATTGGAAAAGTTACATTATTTTACACAAATGGTTTCTGCAAACAACGTGTAGTCATATTTAAAGGTCTGCTACAGACCATCGAGCTGAACAACGTTCTCCATGGGACCAACAACATAAACGCGAAAAATACAATCGCCCCATACAACATTTTATAACCTGTTCAGTTCATTTTGTTACACGATGTTTACTACATTGAAAACCGTTAGGTAAAGTTATATTATTCCTGCGTATTGCCTCTCTGAATGTTATTCTTTTGAGAGTCCTGTAATACCTGAAGAAAATATATAAATTTAGTTTCGTACAGATTGGAAACACACACATGCAAACATTTATTCGTGAAGCTTAGTTTATACTATACAATGTACGGCGACATCTATTCAGACATTATACTGAGGGGTGAAGGGGAGTGAATATTACGCATAATTATATGAGTTAGTTTAAAAATAAAGTCAAAGTCTTAAATCAGAATTTTCCCTCGTTTTGTCGTGACTAGACATTCAAACTGTAGTTTTATTTTCACCATTGAAGTTGAAAAAACTTTTTTACGTGCTCATTTTAAATATATGATTGCAGTGGTGGTCTCATTTAGAAATAGAAATAATTATGTAATAATAAAGTGGACACATACGAACATTATTATTAACAAAAGCAAATGGTTGAATTCAGTAAGTATATGGAAATATAATTATGGAGCTAAATACTTTACAAAAACTAGTATTAAAACCCTATGCCCGAATAAGCCCTGAATGTAAAAGTCTTGTTATAGTCAACATATTCATGCAAATAGATAAAAGTAAATCAGTCATCGCGAATCATATGGTAGTCTCAAAAATTTATCAGTAATATATACCCACCAATGTATTACATATAAGCAAGGAACTTACTATTGTAGCGGCACAAAGCTCTTTTGTTTCGTGGCGTAAATTAGAACCAAACACGCCTTGATTTCTCAAAAAAAAAAACTTAAATAAAAATACTTTGATGAAAGATTTCACAATATATTTATTTATGTATAGGACCTCCTAACTTTATCGTATTCGTTTTTTTTTCTGGTATGATCATTCTAATATGATCCGATATTGTGCTCTGAGACTTCAATCTGTCCTTACATTCGACTAAATGGTTTTCTATTCTTTATGAAAAAATACTCACACTACTAATATTTTTCATGTTTTGGTGAAATGTGTCTGAAATTAAGCTCAGAGATAAGAGTTCGAACATTATGTAACAATATTTATTCTGTGCCTTCTTCTGAGAGGGCCAAAGTTCTGTATAAAAATTGTGAATGTCGATATGAAAGACTGATGTCGGATGCAACCAATGACGCTGCCTGGTACAAGCTATGCTAGCGCCATTAGATTTACGGTTGCCTTCCCCATTAAGGGGGACATTGCAACGTAAACAAACACGTAATTTTATGAATTAAACGTAATCTTTGATACAACGTTTAATACATTTATTTTCGATGATTATTTTTAAAACATTCTATTTTTAGTTCAAAATGACCTTATTATTATTAAATCAGTTTTCCAAGCTGCCACATACAGACATACTATATTTCTTTCCAGTCTCACAAGGAACTAAAAGCGAAGAAATAGGTTCTGGCAACATACTCGGGATGTGCAAGGAGTAAGAGCAGAAAATATCACACCATTCAAGCTGACCTAGCTACCATTTCAGCTAAATATTCACTAGGCTTCGATAACATCGACGCCATTTAAACATCTTTCATTAAGTATAAGCTGTTTTTGTAATTTTGGAGCGCGCGTAATGTATGCGTGAGAACGTTTTAACAGATTGATTCTACTCGTTTCGTAAGCAAATGTGCTAAATGTGACTGACACATGTCATGTGAACATGGACAGAAAGGAAAAGAGAGTTTTGTGGCACTGTATTACGTCAACCACGAAGTAAGCATTTCAGGAAAAAAGGGGCAAGAACACCAATGGGGTCGACCAAGTGACAGTTCACCTGCCGCCAAGAATTAGAAAATTAAAGTATTTCAAGTTAATATTTTAATTTAAAAGCCAATATTTGATTCCGATTAAAAATATAACATGAAATCTGTGTGCCTCTATTCAACGCATGCATTGACTTGCTTAAAGTTGCTGTTTAGTTTAAATATTGTCCAATTTGAGGCTTTATAATGTTTTATTGGTTGGCAAGTACATTACGATCTATGTTATTAATAACCGTATTTTCAATTAGTGCTAAATTTCCATAGATTGTTAACTAAGGTTGTCTGAGCTCTAGTATTTACGATTTAACAATTACTTTCATTAGAGTTAAAATCAGCATAACTAGTAGGTATTTAGCACGAAATAAGTAATGAGTGAATGCGTGCCCAAGGAGTTAAATATTCAGAGGGTCTTACAAACTGCGAGCGATGCTTATTATAGACCTGTTTTGTTTTCTTATATTCAATCAGTTAATAGACATCCTTATGCAGCAAAGTACTTCAATATTATTACATCAACCATTGATTTAAACTAAAGAAAGCTAAATATGTACTTTATTGGTATGCTCGAATCACAGTTAATGTTTTTTGCCTTCATACAGTGACATATTATGCAGCTCAGTTTGTAAGACCGCCAGAAACAACTAAACTGTTCCTTGCATCGAGTACATAAACTTAATAGAGGAGAAGCAAATGTCTTTTATTTAATAATCTGACAATTATGCTGAAATATTGTAAGACAGAAAATAAACATAGTTATGAGGTTTATGAAAGCTACACTGCAATGGACGGAGGATTGACCTATGTAGAAACAAAGCGAATTAACCTATTACGTTACGTACTCGATGTTAAAGCCTAAAACAACACGATCTAGCCACAGTACAACACTCAAAATTAGTCGGCTCGATATCTTACGTGAGGGTGAGTATCTTGCTGGTAGTCCTGTCCGAAGTCCGGGAATTCGTTCCGGGAGGTGGAAGATGAAGTAGTCGAGATACCATTACCATTAGGTGACGGTGCGCGACGGGCGCGCCTGCTGAAGGGCGGGGTGGGGGACTCGAGGAAGGTGACGTCGCTGGCGCGCTCCGGGATGGGCGGCAGCATTCTTGAGGGTCACGTGGTCAGCAGCTTGACCCGCAAGATGGGGCCGCGGCAAAGCGGGCACTCCGTCAGCTGAGCGGTGCACAGCGAGCAGAAACCGCTGTTATGATGAAAGGGTGTGATTAAACAACTGAATTTAACTATTTAAATAAAAACACCTAAAATTGCATTTATACGAAAACTATACAAAGATACATAGAGAAAATTGGTCGAGAATAGTAGCACACAGGCCACACTATTACACCACAGAATAAATAAACTAGTCGAACAATAAGCTATTCAGAAACGAGATACTCAAAGGATGGTGAGTGACGTAATTTTTTTAACATAATAATCCCCACAAATCTCGACACATAAAAAACTCATGGAAATCCGACTACTATAAATTGCGTTCAACTCTGAGTTCTTTTGTATTTTTTTAAAAACATAATCGATAGTTAGACGCTGCCCCGTCGTGGTGTAATTGCCTCAGAATATGCAAGTACTTAAAATGATTCCTTTACCCGTGCTGACAAGGCTCCAGCACACAGGACGCCTCGGCATCGCAGCAGATGCTGCAAGCGTTGTCCTTAGTGACCGTATTACACAGCTTCTCTAACATTATGCGGCGCGGCAGCACCTGGAATAATTACAAACAAAATACTGAGGAATATCTCGTGTCGTCGTTTTTCGTTCATTGTTTCTTTGGTCAAGACCAACACTATTTTTATACCCATCCACATTCATCCTCAAAACTTTTCTCATGACATTTTCCTAATTCCGCCGAATCACATGCCCATACTACGACAACCGATTACCACACAAGTTTTCAGTCACCGGCGCCACTTTTAGACTTGCTCTTATGTACTCATTTCTTATTTTATACATTCGTGTAACACCACACATCTCCCTTGGCTTTTGTGTTTATTGTTTTGTGTATGAAATGCTTTGAAAAAAAAAATACAAGAGCGGCGTCAGAAGAGAATACAATTAAACTTTATTGCACACCAAAAATGAAACATAATGAGTTTCCAAAATTGCTAATTTTATTGTTACGACGGCAGTCTTATCTTCCAGACAAGCTTTGGATGGACATTATGGAATTAAAATAGAAAAGGCTACCCCCTTTTGGTGTCAGTGGTGCACTACACAAAAAAATTAAATAAAAAAAGTAAAGTTATCTACTTCATATATGTACATATACATGTATAATATAAACATAATACATAAATAGTTCGAGTTTGGTGACGCATCAATCATCGTTTGTATATGTTACGTGTAACATTAGAAGAAGAAGTAAACCTAGGTTCACCCGGGAAAAGGATACACCTAAGTTTCACCAACTGCTACCGGCTGCACTTAAGTATAGCCGGCTAAAACTTTACCAAACTGGTAAAGTGTTAAGTTTACTTCTTCGTCTAGCGTTACTCGTAACATACACCGACGCGAAAACCACGTGTTCAGTACATCATTCAAATCAAATCAATCAAAATATTTTTATTTCACATAGGTGCTCGGTTCGGGTTGGTCTTTTCCTATGGAGAAGAACCGACAAGAAACTCCATGGTTACTCTTTTAAAATCATTTGGTTTTACTATAATTCTATGTTACAGCGTTAGTACTTAAGTATGGGAGGACAACGTAGGCCCGACAATAAGTCGTTGCTTACTACAAAAGTAGAACATGATAAAAAGTTACCAACGATTAGGAATCTATAAAGCCTACAATGTCCACACATTTACAAACAATCGGTAAATAAGAAAAAGAGTCTTTACAAAAAAAATACAAAAAGACTAGATTATACAAATGTTGTCATCCGTGCTCTATTCTAAAGAAGAGGTGTAATGATTTAAAACGAAAAAACACTATTGTAAAACATCTGATTAAAAAAAATGTTCAACGTAATCCTTCATTTTGTAATATGCTTTTTTTAATAAGGACACGTTTGGTATAATTTTGAAACTTTCCATCGGTCAGTACTGTAAATAATTTCGGCAACTTATTATAAAAGTTTTTTTTTTCTAAAATTTTACATCTGTAGTATAAATGAAAATCAGTTGTTCAATACATTTTGACCGTTTTGCTGGTTCAAGATGGTGTACATAATGCGTGGTAAGCGTTTTCGCGTCGGTGTCCGTTCCACCCTTGTATATATCGTTTTTACATTAAAGAAGTTTCGTACCTTCTTCTCCTCATCGGTGAGTACTCCGTGGTCGTTAAAGCTCTTGAACTCGCGGTCAGTGGGCGGGAACTTGAAGGGGTCGAGGCCGAAGTTGAAGCGGCATTGTTGAAACGCCATGAACGACGCCGCCGCGAAGAAGCCCTTGCTGGGTTGTTTTAGATCAATCTTATTTGCTCTACAACCGAACAAACAGCCGAGTTTGTAGGAAATGTTTTGTTAATAGCAAATCAATTTGAAAAAAATCTTTATAAAAAACTTAGTAAAAAAAAGAAAAGATTTAAAAGAAATTATACCAAAACAAAACATTTTTGCTGTTTGAATGGAGGTAATTTTAAAACCGACTTCAAAGAAGGAGGTTTTGTATTCGGTTATTTTTACCGATTGCTTTTAAAGTAAGCGGTAAAATTAATCGTATACAAATCCTCCTTTTTTATTAGACTTCATGATGAAAAAACCATGGGACAATATACAATCGGCTCGAAACTAAGGACTTGAAAGTTTGTATGAAATGCCGTAGGGTGTAAACGCTCTTTACGGCTTCGTGGGTTCCGTTTAAACCTTGTATATTTGGGCCAAATGCAAGCCTTTTGACGTAACGCGGCCCATTTCTCCGTCTTCTAAGCTGAAGTTTAAAACTCCTGGTATAATAATCATTTTATTTCATAATTTAATGAACCTGAGATTAAATTGTAATCAAACGGTGCCATCGACCGTTCAGATTGATTCAGTGTAGTGCATGGCAGCCATTTACAGACCGTTCATCAATTATGTTGTGTGCTTTATCTACTTAGCTTTATGTATTGCTGCAATCAAGTTGCACATTAATACTATCATAAGAAGATTTGACAAAAAAATAAAAACGAATCGGAAATAATGAACCTTTTGAACACTTTTGTCACATATACGTGACAAGCACGAGCGTGCCCTGTACGCCAACGACACAAATACGTGACAAAACATGTGGTACATTAATACACGAAATAAACAGTTTAAATCTTTACTTTTGTGTGTGATTATTTATATATCTTAAAAATGTGATCTATATATCTTAAATATTAAATGTCTCAACAAGAAATAAGTTAATAGCAGTTCTGAAATCCTTTTTTTTATTTTTTTTGTTTTGTTATTTGCGGTGAATTTGTGGCTTGGCGTGGAGGGCACACGCGTGCATTTATGCTCTGGCGTTCAAAAGGTTAAACTGGATAAGGGCCGTACAGGAAAGTGTCAAAATAATCTTGTTACAGTACGAAAATGAGATAGTACTATATCTGCCGAATTGCGGCCTTACGTTTTCGAAACGGAACAATACAAAGAGTATATTTACCGAGTAGTTTCGAACAAATTGGTGCATTTTCTTATGCGGCGTCCGTTGAGCGAGAATATAGCCTCCTCTCTTTCCATGTCGATGAGGCAGCCGACGATGTCCCCCGGCTTCCAGCGGTTCACCTCGAACACCGGTTCTGGCTTCGCCTCATGCCACAGCAGCTTGCGACATCCGTCGTACGACAAGGAGAATAGGTCATCCCCGATTCCGTACCCCTCCTATATAAAACCACGTACATAGTAGAATTAGATGTTCCACAAATAGACGCAGACGAGGGTCAACATGCATGCGCAACAATATGACAGATTATAACACTGGTCAGCATGCTGTTTTTAACTAGAACAGCATTTCTTCCTATTTTGGCGAAGCATGAATGATCACATGAATGAATATCACTTGGCTTACATTGTGTATTTTTTAGAACGTAAGCAATACCTAGCTTTCTAAAAATTTTGTTATTATTTCAATAAGTTTTAATATTCATAGTATTTGTCAAGCTTTAGCTAGAGCCAAAAATTCCGAAAAAGATATGCCAATATTTCCCTAGAAATGCTTACTCATACCTTTATTTATATTGAGTGTACACTTGTATGATTTCTTGTACACCCAAAGATAGACCAGTGGCGGATCAACAGTGCGTAATGCGTGTGCTTTAAATTTAAATTCCTTTTTTCTTTAATACATAGCAAGAACTCCGAGTTGAAGTTGAAATCTGTGGCAAGCAAAATCCACAAAGTGACTGTTTCTCTAAAAAATAATAAATTATACGTAATTAAGTTTCTTTACGTAGTTCATTAGCTAAGTTTGAGACTTATCGATTGCTTTCCCTTGTAAGAAAACATTAGCACTATGCGTATAACGTAACTTACGTTGATGTAAAGCGCAAATGTTTTAAATTGCATTACGCACGCAATACGCACTGTTAAAGGAAGTAGTTGGAACTAAACTCATCAGTACGGATTTATAAGACAGAAAATTGACATAAATATCGTATTCTTATTCCAGTGTGGAAAAAGAGATGGCGCTAGACATCCTGTATAGCTTTGTCTCTTTCCCATACTGGAATGACAATCAAACAATACTGTTTTAAGATTTCATGGTAACCCCATTGAAAACAGCTCAAGGTTTTTAACACATGGAAATAAGTGCGTTAAGACAAGTTTAGTTCCTCCTGCCCGATTTCTATATCATAGTTTTACCTGAGATACAGGTTTATTTCCAGTTTAGGTACAATCCAATTTTGTAAATGAATTATTTTAACAAGATTACCATTTAGTGCCGTATTTTTTAATTCTTATTTTGATTGGCTGTTTGTTTAGTTTGCAATTCTGCATTTTATTCCTCCTATAACTGGCATTATATTATTTATTTAATTAGCATTTTTACTGTTTTTTTTTTACATTTTGCACCATACGTTTAGTTACAAAATGTCAATACAGTACTAAATGTCTGACGACTGACCAGAGCTGTCTGTCATAGTCGTTATACCATGATTTATTCTCGGATATAGAAACCGGGCAAGACATTTACAAACAAAGCGTACATAAATACGATGTTTTACTATGAAATTGCCGTTTTAAAGAAGAAGAGTTGCTCTTATTCATTGACATGAGTTCCCTTGTGAATGATTATGGAACTTGTATATAAGATATAGTAAGATAAGAGTAAGATTTTACACATACCTACTTTTTGATAGATAAATCTTATATAGAAATAAATAAATATATAATTTTATATAAATAAATCTTTTAATAGCAAGGCGCTAATGGACGAGTTTAAGTTACTACTTACTTGTGTTGTACTACAATTTATACATAACAATGATGGTTTGCAAGCGCTGCTTTATTGCTGCAAGCGACCTGCGTTACATTTTATTATTTGCGTGCTATATAATGTGCGTATTCCTAAAGCAATTAACACTAGTTATTTTTACAGTTGAAGATTTTATGTAATATTTTTCAGTAACGAATAAATAAAACAGCAATTTCATACTAAGGCCCAGCAACAAACATAACTAAATACGCTTAGCGCCAATCATTATAAGCATAATTCTATCTCCTCCAACTTCATATAATTGACAGAGAGAAATAGAACGATGTTATAAATTCGTTCAACGGCGCTCCCTTACCGGGAGCATTTGCCTGGTATGTAACCATTCAGATCCACTTATTCCTCTACAAATTCCAATCTAGAATTGCTGCATTACACGCGAATGCTCCCGGCAAGCTCCCGTGAAACCTTGAACCCTAAACGTGTTTAGAGATAAATGCTGCAAACGGGCCTAAACACATTAATATTAGTAAAAAAGCGATGTAAGAATGAGTACGATGGTGACGAAGAGAAATTCGTGTTCGTAAACTAGAAGAAAGCTATTGTGATATGTGTAATATGCGTGATGGAATGAAGGGCGATAAAAAATCAGGTACGAACGCCGGACGTTAGAATCATCGGTAGCTAAAGCAAATATAATAACTAGTTAAAAAGGGCACTAAAACGGATAGCAGATTACTGATGGCGATGGTGACAGTAGCTGTCGTGTGATGCACTGTCTGCCGGCAACGACACCGAAGTGAGCGTCGCAGTCCAAAGCGCGATAACTACAGCCACCCTGTTACGTCACCAGTAGTGCCATCCAAATGCAAGCGTCCGAAGACTCTCTATTCACTAGTTATCTATGCAGGATGGTACGCTTACAGTGGCCGAACATGCTTTTTTAAAAACACCAGCATGTACGTGCGGCAACTATTTAAAATGAGGAAGATAACTTAGCTCAAAGAGTATCGTTTTGTCAGAAAACATCCCTACCAGATTTTTAGTCCTGTAAAATTAAATTAATAGAGACTACCCTGTAATTTTAAGACTATTTTGGGTCACTGTAAACGGGCCACTCTGTATAATGGCGACACTCTGAACGGATGATGCAGTGTTCCTCAATTTAGTGGCCTGTTTAGACAAGCGGCTTGCTAGACGTAGCGTTAACACTTTCGAGTGCACTGAAACGTTGTCTTTACCCTCATTCAAAAATACACCACCACCTCCACATAGTGCCACATTTTAATTTGAGTAACACTGCTTTAAATGACCATTAGCGTACACTAACGCATCTTCTGATTGGCACATATGTTTTGACAAGTGCATTTTAGTTACAATGCAAATTATTTTACCAAAAACACAATGGATTGCACGTGGTTTGCTAGTGAATGTGCTAATAACAAATCAGAAAATTTACAATATATTTTTATGATTAAGGCACCGACAACACCCAATAAAATTAAGTATAATTTATACTTATTGACACGTTATCTTAAATATTTAACAAACTATTTATTCACCTTCGATGCCGTGGAAGTGGCCAGAAACACGGACTATATTTAATTAAAATTACCTCATAAAATTAGAGCGTACTTACAGATCTATAACCCATATAACATCAAATGAAAAAGGTCCAAAAACTCCAGCGTAGAATTTATGTTTTTACTTTATATTTCAACAATGTTTGACAAAACCAACAACTGACCAGTTATGTTTAAGTCCTATGTAATAGGGAGCGACCTTATTGACATCGTTCGGGCACAAATTGAATGGAAAGAAAAACACGTTTCGAGCAAGTCTATGTTTTAAACATTTCGATGGGTTCTTTGGGTGTTGCCAGGGGGCGCTAACAGATTGCCGTTAGCAAACACTGGCAAACGTAGAACTTGCACAAGAGCATTTTAGTTTCAGTAACAACGAAAAGATCGCTTGACGGCAATGTGCGTGCGTCACCCGACGCCTTAACCTAATAACAAGTGTTAATGACACGCCACGCAAAATTAATGCAATTATTCAATTTATTGAGCGCAATGCAGCTTTATTTAATAGACAAATTGACAGACGAATTTAATTAACAGACTGTATTTAATCCACCATGGTTATTTAACTAGCTATGGAAAGTTTAGCCTCAGGCCTCAGGCAGGAAGCGTTAGAAACTTATTTGTTAAAGCAACCAATATTTACAAATGCCATGTGTTATCTGTCAACGCAAGCGTGTCATTAACACTTTGTAAGCTATGGTTTAAAGTACCTACAAACTTTTTATATTTCATTGATCGTACGTCAAAATCCGTAGCGACTAAATAGTAAAGAACGAAATCTGTTTTCCTGTTATGTAAACATAAAGGGTGTAAATAGACCCTTAACGAAGTCGAAAGGTACTTGTTTCCTCCACAATAGAGTTCACTTTTGGTTCTAGTAATATACTTTTGGACCATCTAGTTACGTTCTATCTAAGTTCTTTTTTATTTTAAGGTACTTCACTTTATATAACTTCAAGATCCGTTTACTAATCAAGAGAGGGGATGAATGCCAAGGCGAAGTACAGCCAGATTAAATACGTGGCTCGCAGGTAAATACGGGATGGCGAAAAAACGCGAACGGACAATATGAACATGATTTATCGCTGCTCTGGGACATGCATCCATTAGCATATTATCTTAAGTGCGTAGTTTCATGTATAAAATGCTTGGTTGACCGGTTCGTAAAGGGTCCGTATACACCTTGTATATGTTTGTTTAGCTTTATTTGTAGGCACTTTTGTGAATATATCTAGCAGCCATTAAAATGGGAAGGGGCGGGGAGCTTATAGAGAGTCGTCAGAAAGGGGACAGGGAATGGCAAAATTGTGAGAAACTTAATTATACGCACAAGTGCCAAAAGAAAATTGGATTAGAAAAATTATATATACAAGTTATTTACAAATGGGACATTTTAGTGAATACACCGCGTGGACATAAAATTGGACAGTTTTTAGTCTATCAGCGCAAGGAGAAGACACGGATAAACTAGCATGAGACGGGTTAATTATGCTTCGGAATGACCGCTACACTGTTTTCGCTGTACCAAGGTACGAGTGTCATTTGGTGACATTGCACGTCAAGACATGATTAGTAGTAGGATGTATTTGATGGAAGAACGATATTTGTATAGAAAAAGTGGACAATATGCGATTCCATTTTATCTATAAATGATTCCCACAGCAACGATTTCGTTCTCAAATTTTTGATGTTAAACATCTATATGCGCGATTAGGCACTAAACCCGACTCTTATGCCATGATGGTGTTGCGCCCCCTGTGCCACGTAAAATCAACCTTTTTCGATTCAAATAAAGTTTGTCTTGGATTGATTGTTGATCTTGTTTTGTTTTTGAAAGTTAATTTTTTTTTCTTTCTTTTTACTCCATATTTCGTTATAGGTTTTTATTAATGATTAATTCTATTACAAACATAGATGTTTCATTCACATATGCTCACCGCGACGGCAAACTTTCTTTTTGCTATATACGTTAATTGTATTCAATTCGAGGCTTTTGGCTATTAAGGCATTGACCACCACGACTATCGGCACAATGTTTATTATTCCAACCAAATCTTTATTATTATATTGTAATTTTTTTTTAAATATGGATTTAATACAAAACATTAAAAAAACACATTCTAACCAAAAAAAAAATATTTTTTTGGTGCCATTTAGGTCATGTGCCCTTTGGGTTAAAATTGATAATCGATCTAGATGAATCGATGATCGTAAGTTGTCGTTAGTGATGTGACGGATTTTACGACTATGGTATACAGGGTGTAGCTAAAATATGCAGTCACGATTGTAAATCGCGGTAACGTGGAACGGTTCACTCGAACCAAGCTACAGCGAAAACAGTATAGCTAGCTATGTTATGGCTTTCTATGTTCTAGTTAGGCTGAATAAATGTCGCCGCTATACTGAAATAACGACATTTTTATCGGTTTCTATTACAATCCGCATTAACGTAGTGTCATCCTCCTTGGCTATATGATGGCTGCTAGATAGATGTCATAGAACTGGCCACACTCAACACGTTCTAACATAATAATCTTAAAAACTAGTTTATTAATCCGTAGATGTCGAAAATTATCGAATAATTATTATAAAATCAGTATCCATAACCAAGAACTAAGCTATACTAAATTTAAGTCATTTTAAAACAAAAAACTATGTCTGGAAGCCTTTTATAATGTTAAAGGCTAAATGAAAAAGGCTTGATTAATTTTTTATTTGTTACTTTCTATAAACTTCATCATTCGATGTTTTTTTTATTATAACAACAATGACATGTATAATAACTTGGTTACGTTAGTACGGAATTGGTATTGTGAATATGAGAACAAAGTGGGCAATTTTCTTTCTTTCCTTCACAATCTTTTTTTTTTGTATATTTCAAATTACTGTCTGGCAGTTTGAGTACATTTGTGTTCTACTTAAATGTAATTTCTTTGGTATTGTTCGTCGTGTCGTTGAGCTCCTTGAGTTATGAGTCGAGCTACACAATAACTGACAAATGCTGGCACTGATTGGACAGCTGCACTCAAACCTGTGTGGTTCTTTCTTGAAAAGACCATCCCAGACACTTATCTGCACAATCTTCGTGGATCTTCGTTCTCACTTGGATTGACAAAGAGTCTACACTTTAAAAGAGACTGTGACATCTGAGATCATAATTCAAACATTAATAAAAATAGTAACTTGTGTGTGGCCAGCACGGAAACCATAGCTTAGGTACATAATGTTCTTAAAACTATCTCGATATGAATAACGAGAGTTTCAGGCATTCGTTTATCACGCATTCATCTATTAGGCTTTGCCAAACTAGGCAGCGCGGCGCGTCGCGGGCACTGACATGTTCGATGACCAATAGCGTCTGATTAAGTGTACCGACTGGCTTTGATACTATGACCCCTACAACAACTCAGAACATTACCTTGACGGGACCGGTCGAGGATATTTGATTTTACACTAAAATTGTACACCTTTTATATTGGAAACATGTTTTATACAGTACTACTCTCATGAAACTTGTTTTTAGGGTTCCGTACCCAAAGGGTCAAATGGGACCCAATTACTGAGATTTCGCTGTCCGTCCGTCCGTATGTCACCAGGCTGTATCTCATGAACAGAGATAGTTAGCCAGTTGAAATTTCTACAGATTATGTATTTCTGTTGCCGCTATAACAACAAATACTAAAAATAGAATAAAATAAATATTTTAGTCCCATACAAAAAGTCATTTTTTTGCTTGTTTTTATAAATAATGGTACGGAACTCTTCGAGCGCGACAGCGACTTGGACCTGGCTGGTTTTTTTTCACAATTGTTCGACATGAAAATCGGATATATTTAGTTGGAGTTCTGCCGTTGGAGTTGTCGCCTTTTGGCTTACTTCGAATTGAGCATGAGCCGAATGACAGCCGTAAATGTGTATTAATATTTGCTTCGTATCTGCTTTTCTGTTCTTTACTCAGCACAAGTGTGTAACACAACAATTTTTGTATGTATTTAAAATCTTGTATTTTTGTTGGAAAGCAGCTATTGTTCCGTTATTTCAGACTTGCTCCGAAAGTACAAGTAATTTATACTCACGAGTACTCTCATCGAAAAGACTATCTTTACTAGCGAATGGATTCTAAATCAGCCGATATTCATGGTGTAATGTTTTGTGACACCATGAGTGTGGATGTGACATAAAAACACGGTGTATGTTGATAAGGTTGTATTTGATTAAATGTTTATTATTGTAGGTCGTGACAAGCTTGGAACTAAGCTAGGCATATCCTCCCCGATTCTCTGTCCTTTTCTTTCGCAACGAAACATATTTCTCTAGAGCGAGAAAGATGGCTTTAAGCCCCAAACTTAGTTAGTTTGAAAGGTTATTACCCGACTGCGACGAAGCCTGAAAGGAGGGTTATTTTCTAACCGGTGTCTTTACAACTTCTGTAAATAATTGAAGCCTTCAACATATTTGTTTAAGGTACAGGTAATTTTATCCTGTCTCTTATATACTGCATGTATTTTCCTATTTGAGGTGCTTGTTGCATATTTTAGTACTTAATTTATTTATAAACTTAAAACATTTTAACATTATTATGTCTCAAGCATTTTATAATTTTTCAAAGCTTGTTTGCCTATTATTGAATGGTCATTTAGGTTTGAAATAGCCTTTGGTTTCCAGTTGCTATTTTGTTTGGTAGAACTTCTTCGTAAACGTTAAACAGCATGCGTTAGGTGTGAGTTCAGTGCAAGTGAGACGCCGCGGTGCCTAGCTTGTACAATCGCGCTACGAAAACGTTGACCACACCGGTACTTTGTCACATTTTAACTGTTACCCTATTTATCATACATCGTTGTTGCGTCTCCATCATCACCTTTTCCCAAGTATGTTGGGGTCGATTTAGTCTTAACAGATGTAGCTGAATACCAGTATTTTACATGGAGTGGCTGCGTATCTGACCTCCACAGCACACTTACTGGATAATTTCTGAATATTAAATAAATATATGCGATACAGGTCGGTAAGACTGGTTGTCAGACTTTCGGGCTACTGACTACTTGTAACGACTGTCAAAGCTCTACAAATAACAGCCTAGACCAGCGGTTTAACGTGCTTTCCGAGGCACGGAGGACTCCGTATGTACCTAATTATGGGCACCCATTCACAGGCCAACCTCGGCAGGCACGGCTTAACCTTAAAGATCGACCCGCGCGGCTGACAAGGAAACATTATTGAGGATTGGCTAAGGCCAATCCTCAATAATGTTTCCTTGTCAGTTTAAACTCGGTATCTAATGGGTGGTTGTCCATCCACGGACCAGCCTTGACAAGCGCTGCTTTGCAGATCGACCCGTCAGGCTGTTATTAAAGCGAGCTCCGTTTCTACCACTGTATAATATGACAAGGTTCTAAGATTAGTCAAAGTTTTCGTATAGGTCGACTGTACAATGTGTTATAGCTTATCTGGTGACGTCGACTGACATGGTTGAGGAAATGGCTGCTCTTTGTAGCCCAGCCGATCTGCATCACGCCCGGAGTTATGATGGTGCATTCGTAGTACCATGCATCGGCGTTTACCTGAAATCAGTGTTATAATACCTTGTTACCACTTCATTATTATTTACTTTTCTATTTATTTAATAACAACGGTTGTGTTTACGACCACACAGTCATCATCATCATCATCATTTCAGCCCAAAAGACGTCCACTGCTGGACATAGGCCTCCCCCAAGTGTCGCCAAATTGACATTTTGGGGGGTTTTGCCATAATCGCCACGCTTGGCAGGCGGGTTGGCGATCGCAGTACAGTTGTTACAAAAGCACAGAGAACGCTGCTGCCCATTCTCTGGTAGGCCACACAGTAACTAAAATTAAAACGACAATTATTATACATATTAATATATACAAAATGACAAAGTAAAGCATATTAAGTAGAAAAATAATTAAAAGAAGGTTAACATCACTTTCATAAATTCCTCTCACAGTACTTCTGATATATACCAATAAAATCTTCATCCATCCATCGGCAAACAGATCGCTAGTTGCATTAGACTCCAAAGACAGAAATCATTAACCGCGGCCAGAGTGGGAGGAATTGGTGACTTAGCACGTGCAACAGTACGACATGAAGGCACGGCAAACAGCCTGTGCTTTCTTCCCTGGCAGCAATAGTCTAGGACAAAGAAGTGCGCCAGCACATCAATCAGATAAGCCCCTGTATTCACAAACGCTTCGATTCGGAAAGTCGTATGTCTATCTCGCTCGCTTTCGTGATACCAAAAAATCAAATCGCGATACGTCTTACAGGCTATTGTGAGTTGATCTCGAGCTCGCCTTACCTCTAGCGAGATGTTATTAATTAACACTTTAATATTCTTTGTAAAGAGTTTTCATTAGAACCATTTATCATCAAAGCCTATTCTGCACGATGTCGGTTGAATGTGTGTGTGTGTGTGTGAGTGTGTGTGTGTGTGGTGTGTGTGATGTTTGTTCTTAATAATTAATATTGATGTCATTATAAATAATTTTTATGTTTTATGTAAGTACTATGTCTATTACTTTATTGCTATCATGTATTGAATAAGATTTTATTGTTATCGTGTATTTGTAATATGTATGTCGCTAATAACTGTAATTGCATCTTTTAATTAGAAATTATTTAATTTAATTAATCATTATTGTATTAATTAATATAAAAGTTAACAATAATAAATACATAAATTGCTGTGCCCTAACAGGGTCCATAACACTGTTCTTAGCTTTAAGCCTTTTATAACACCTGTATAACATTATGGAACGCAATTAAATGAATATGAATATGAATGCTGACTTTTTAAAGGCAATTAGTGCTTATTGTACCTTATTTTAATTGCTTGAATTTTCATTTTTTATCGTGCTTGTTAGTGATCCCAACATTTCTTTTTTACACGTGAGAACCTGTACCTAATAGACTCTGAGTTACATAAACCATTGTTATCCCTCTGTTATAGCTGTTGGTAAATAAATATAGATTGATTATTATGATTTAGAAATAATCATAATAATCACTAGATATTTATTTATGGCCAGATCTTAGAATTGATCACTTCATTATGTGTTTGACCGCGAAGGCTAAGCATTTGGCTGCTGCGCTGCATGTCAAATAATTGTATGACCTACAGGTAGTTGTCCCGGGTCTGGCTGTGTATGTGAGTTTAAATGTTTGTAAACGCATCCACGAAACAGGAGAAATGAAAATCTAGTGTGAGGCAAATTTTTTTTTAAAACAACCTATACTTGTGGTATTTCATGATTTGATCAATCCCGCTGACCACATCATTATGTGGTCTGGCCACATCAGTGAATGCTCAGCGTTTGAAGACTCGGTCATGATATGGTGACATTAGTGAGCATAGATCTGCCTAGCCTTTTCCCAACTATGTTGGAGTCGTCTTTCAGTCTAACCGGATGCAGCTGAATACCAGTATTTTACATCGAACAACTGCCTGACTGACCTCAAACATTAGCGATATTATTATTGTAAAATAGTTACATTATCCGCCGATAGATGGCGCTGATGGCACTTTGTCTTTGTGATGCTTCATATAATAATTCTGATAAAAAGTGAATTATGAAGGGCTAATGAAAGATAAAGTGCATTGAAATATCGTTACGACTCCAAGCCATGTGACTTTTATGAAAGTCACGGAGTTTGGAACTCATTTCACAGATTTTTGTGCCCAAATTACCACTATTTCCCTAAAATTTAACAAACTTTTAAAACGTGACAAAATACGTGTTTTTTCATGGCGTCACTACTCGAGAAACGACTGGAGTGTCGCCACCCCTTTATTGCCATGTGAGTTTCCTCTTTTTAGTACTTACATTTTATTTTATTTTTATCGGGGTATTTTTACTTCTTATCCAAAAAGGATTACGTAAACAGAATCTAATCTCGACACCTAATAATACCCCCACGGATAGCACTTGTTTTGTAACATCTAATATATAAAATTCTCGTGTCACAGTTTTCGTTGCCATACTCCTCCGAAACGGCTTGACCGATTTTGATGAAATTTTGTGTGCATATCGGGTAGGTCTGAGAATCGGCCAACATCTATTTTTCATATCCATAAAAAACCCCGCGAACGAAGTCGCGGGCAGCAGCTAGTATTGTATAATTCTAGGACGTGCCCGTTTCCTCACGATGTTTTCCTTAAGAGCATTGGGTGCTTAATACAAAGTCATAAGAAAGAAAAAGGGGTATTACCGAGAAGGTGCATCGTACACTCTCAAAAGAGTAGGAGTCGCAGCGCGCCTCCAGACCGTCGCAGGCCATCTTCAGGTACTCGCTGACGTCTTCCATGTTCATTATAGCGTTGATATTTGTCATGTCCACCATCTCGAAGCTCAGCGGCCGCCCCACCACGGTGACTGGAAAACATAGCGGCGCGACCAGGATTAAACTCAAATCAGATATTTTTTAAGTTTTGTAATAGTTTACTCTGTCATATAGTGGGTTAATATGGAGAAAACTGAATGCACATGTAAAAAAAAACGATTACAATCTTTTTTATGGACAACTTACACTTGACCGAAAAAATAAGTTGGTATGAAAAAAATGTATTTATTTTCAGGCAGTTTCCAGGAATCTTATACGGATTCGGAATTTGCCATACTGTCTCACTTAAAAGAAACAGCCCGTAGTGGCGTGGCAGTACGGGGAAACAATGTGTAAGCAAAAAAAAAACTAACATTAGGCATGTATTTCCAAGCCAATTATCTATGATAATTTCCTGATAATAATTTATTATTTTATTTACTTTACTACTACTTTATAAGCCTAAATGAATTTCAATCAAAAAGTTTCGAAGTTATTAACTCCTGTGGATTTAGAAACAGACTTATATTTTATGTCAAATACAAAAAGGGAACATCGACGCACAAACGAATAGGTACCATTTATACAGTATATAATTTCTAGGGATATTCGGATGCATATTTACCTAATTTGTGTGTGTTTAATAGTTATGGAGCGCGTCTGTATGTTAAAGTCCCGGTTTCGTTTTATTTAATTGTTTTACTTCAAATGAATAATTGTCATAGTTACCATTTTGTCCTATTGGAACATTTAGCAACAAAATTTAAATCAAATATTATTTTTTACGTGTTATTTTCAACCTTATTGCCAGGTTTAAAATATTCATTATATTTATGACTACACAATATAATATTTATAAAATACCGCAATCCCGGAAACAACGTGCTTTAAGTGGTTAAGTAAATATGCATCCGAATTTCCGATCTCAAATAATTTTTAACCAAACAGCTGTTTGCTACAAAACTGAAATACCTACACGTTCAAAAGGAAAAAGGAGATTTATTTAAAATTGTTAATAATAATTTCTATAAAGAATGATGTGAATACATGATATTCATTTATATTTGTGCGTCGATATCCCTACCACCCAGCATAATTTTCAAGTTATAGAACAGCTAGCTCAACATCCAGGTCATACAAGCTTAGCGGCATCTGTTACTGTAATGTGTGTAAGCTAGAAATTGTGAATTTGGGAAAAAAAACTATCTTCTAATTCTTAGCCAGAATTAAGAATTTCGACTTTTTTCTATAAAACTTCTTTCAGTCGCCTTTCAATAACTTTCTACCAAATTCTCATATTATGTGACATTAGCTTTATTCCTCTAGTATATGTATGGGTTTGTGCTTCAAAATACTGTTTGTTGTCTCTGACAATCCGAAAGATTTATTTGGAAATTTTCCAAAATTAGGAATGTTTGGAACATTCCTAATTTTGGAAAATAATATTTGTGGAAAACATATCGTTATATTTTCCACAAATATTATTACCAAAATTTCTTTCTATTATTTGTTTTTTTTTTATTATTCTATTATTTATTTTCTTTGTTCTTGCTTGTTAGAGATATGTATAACTTGAAACCGTAGTAGTTGTAAGAAATACAATACAAACAGCGGTGAGGGCCGCGGTCGGAAAGTTTGAATCCTTACAGAAACCACTCTGACAGAACTTTTTATTGCATCTTGTTGTGGTGTAAGGAATAGCGCAATACTTTTCGTTTTTTTAACCGTTTTCCTGTTTACCCACCTACCTACATACCTACCATACCCTACCCTACCTTCCTTGGACTTCTACAAATATTTCAAAACCAAAATTAGCCAAATCGGTGCACCCGTTCTCGAGTTAGTGAGACCAACAAACGTAAGTACTTGCATTTCATATATTTTGTTTTTGCACAAACTGTGTAGCTGCTGTGCTGTAAGACTACTGACCAACTTCTTAGCTTTGCTCATAGTTGGACTGAACTTTTCTGTTTTTCCAGTGCAAGTAGGTTATTAGGATTCGTTTCTGAATATTTTTAATTAAACTGTCACGTCCAACCTCTGCAGTTTTAATTAAACTGTCACGCTCGTACTCTGCAGTTTTAATTACTTCAGCTCGCTGCTCTTTACTAGTATTAATTTTGGACGTAACATGAAACGAAAGATATCAAAGAAAAATCTAAACATGGTTACTACCGAATGTCGACGTCAAAAAGCCAGAGAGTTTTTTTTAAAAATAATCGGATTTTCCCTTAATTTATTTAAAATTCTTCAGACCATAATTGCAAAACTAAAACTCGTTGACTAGGTGGCACTTACAGATGTTGTCGAGGGCCCACTTGGCGCAGAAGCCGACTTGGCGCCAGGTGTAATCTTCACTATTTGCGAACTTTTCTAGAAGAAGCAGAGGATTGTCTCCTTCCTTGTCCAGTCGATCCTTGATAGTCAGCTTGTTCTCCGTGGTGTGTGCGAACTTCTCTAAAGCAATCAACGCGAAGAGAACAATGCGGGGCTCACGACGGAACATCTGAAACGGCATTTTTTATATTATTGGTTGATCAAGAATTTTGGGCATAGAACCATGAGCTTTTTAACGAACTCGTAAGTCCATTTTCGAACAGCCGAAAGCCAAAACTGGACTCGCCACGGTTTGCTTCCGACGAGTTCTGATTTAGTTTGGTCACATCGCCCCGAGAAAACTGGCCTAAATAGGGAAAGTTGGCCGAAAAGAACGCGCGAATGTTCACCTACTCGTTGATCAAACGAACCAAGGATGGCCTGGAAGCGGCTCCACAGCGCCTTCATCAAAGCTTTTCACACGGATACGAGCTTCAGCAATGAAAAATCGAATAGAAATTAAACGTAAATTGCGTATGGTTTTATACATTATATTTCCACAACAAGCTTTTAAGAAAACTATCCTTTTTTATTTACTCCAATGTTTGTTTTCTTCTTTTAAATGCATATTAACATAAAATAGTAAAAAAAATCGTTTACTTTATTTATTCCTTCTCCTAATTTAAAAATAATTAGGTAACTCGTCGTTGTTGCAAGTTCTGTTACTAAGTTTTGAAAAATCCAGTTCTTCAATTAGAAGCTGAACTCGTATAAGTACAAAGTTTCGGGGCCGTGCTACTAACCGTAGAGAAGTTCCCTTTTAAAGAGATAATCCGAGTTCTCTCATGACGAGACGATTCTGGCTGCAGTATCAAGTCATGGTACAAATCGTGTTTATCTATCATAATTGAACACTTATACTAAGTTTCAAGTCCGTGCTATTTACCGTTGAAGAGTTATGAGGAGACGATCTTGGCTGCAGCATCAAGTAATTATAAAAGTGATGTTTCTCTATCAATATTGAAAGTTAAAAGTTTCGTGTTTGTGCTATTAACCGTTGAAGAATTCCCTTGTGTGAAGATGATCCTGGCTGCAGGATGAGGTCATGATAGAAATCATTTAATTTCAAACCGTGTATTCAAATTATCACCATGTCATCTATAGTACCTACGTATAAAGACGACTCGGGAGGCGGGTTGGGGGCACACAAACTAATTATTTTTTGACCCATATGCTTGGTGTTTAGCAACAAAAGTGTTAAGAATGTCCGATGTCAATCCTATGTCCATCTTCCACCTCCGTCATCAGAACAGGTCCATGGTCCCACATTGTTGTATTGTACCGAAGATACATAGCATAATCGAAGTTGTACATAACATTTGAGCTCAATCGGACATCGAGAAGTGGTTTTAATTTAGCTTTCAAGATTCGTGCAGTACACCTGTACAAACATTGCAAGTTATTGCAACTATTGCAATAAAAGCTTGTCAAAAGGGTGATTAACAAGGACGACTGCCCATCTAGTTTGAAATGGTAACCGGATAACCTAAGCAATACTAGACGCATCGCAGATACCATTTCAAAGAAACAGCTGACATATCTCATGTGTATATTATACCTCCGACGCCCCCCCTGCAGTTACAGCCGATGAGTAGCAGAGCTACTTAGCAGAATAAGGTATGGTGTTGGTACTGATTAGCCCTACACTAGAAGGACATACGCTGATCTTACTTATGAGGTCTTCCAGAAAGGCCAGTTACGCAGTACTGGCATGCGTGTTAACCAGATGTATGAACTTGGAGAACGAGTATGTATAGATCGTAGCAGTGTTCAGTAGTTCCTGTCTGCCCCTATGGGTAAAAGTGGTGAGTTTGTTTACATATTACCACTTAATTTGATTATCCTGCTATTTGTATAAACTTAGCACGTTAATGGAAGTTCAAAATTAGTCATATAAAGTAATTTTAATTATACATGTGGTATATTTCCACAGAATCCACGACCACGACAGTCGGTAGGTACATTTTGATAAAAAGTACGTTTTGTGCACGCCTTCTTTGTAAGTAAGGTAAAGCATCATTATATAATAAAGCGGTAAAACATATCAGTGCACAAACATAAGTACTTTTATTTGAGTACTGATATGTATGTTTAAAACATATTAGTTTTGAATGGCATATAATTATACCACATTCAATTTAAATTAAACTTGTTCGTATTGCTACACAAACATTTTAATTCATTTCGAAACTGGTGTAACCATCCTTTGCCTGCAGTTTTGTGCTACTAATAGCCAAGGCTGAAGAGTGTTTAACTGGACGCTTACATCGAATGGATTGTTAAATAATTAACGAAGAACTGTTAAGTGTTAGTACAGAAAGCGTCAGTATGTGCTAACCCCTCTACAGTCCGGCCGAGTATGCCAGGGGGGTCACTACTTAATGCCGCTGTCTGTACGAAGAACTGCTAGATTTAATACTATTTATTTATTTATTTGGATCTCCAACAAAGAATACACATATACAATGTAGGTCACAATCATACAAACGGTTCTTTTACGTGTGTTCCTTCAATTATAGGAGACCACAGCATGCACATATATCTAGGTGCATGCTGTGGTGCATGGTGCATGGTGTAGGTGTAATATACTATTGACTACATTCAGACTTACAACTAGCAGTTCTTCGTTTAAAATATCTTCAGGAACATTGGTGCTTGAAGATATTTTAAGTAGGATATTGACCGTCCATCCGCTGCAATGTATTTTAACCCGTAAAGCCTTGCAACAAGGGCATCGAAAACCAGCCATTTGTCGGAACCGGTATTTTTCGGTTGTGATCCGGAACCGGTACCCAGGTTTTCGGTGCTTTTACTTATTTAGAACTAGCTGTCCCGCGCAACTTCGTCTGCGTCACATTTACCCCGTTTTCGCAACATTTTTCGTTGTTGCTCCGCTCCTATTGGTCGTAGCGTGATGATATATAACCTATCTCCTTCCCCAAGTTGAAATCTATCTTCTTGCCAAAATTCATTAAGATCCGATCAGCCGTTTAGTCGTGAATAGGTAACAAACAAACATACAAACAAACAAACAGAGTGACTTTCGCATTTATAATATTAGTATGGATATACTGTTGCTCTGTTTATTAATTAACAATTACCAAGGCTATGCTATAATACAACAAAAAAAACAAATATGCGGATAAGAGAGGATACAAATCATTGAATTTGCTACAAAAATAAAAGTATGACAAAGTGTTTATAGTGATCGGATTTTCATGTTTTTTTTTAGTTCCTACAGGTGAGGAGAAGATATATAAAAATATTCGACGCACACGAGTTCACACGACTGGTCTTTTTTTAATTGAACTTCTGTTTTTTTTTGTTTCTGCATTATTTTTATTTGGGCGAATTTATGTCGCGGCTGAAAAGTGTGATCCAATTTGCTATATTTGTGTTTCAATTGTTTTCGGAGAATTGCAATCTTTAAGCTTTTGTTAAACTAAAAAGTAGGATTTTTAATTAGTTATTTTACATTAATACTTAATAATATTTATAAATGTAAAATAACAAGTCACGAAAACTTAAAATATAATCAATAGTTAAATACAGTTACATACTTAAGACACAAAAAATACAATGGGTACTTTCGAATGAGAATTTGTAACATTATTATATGAAAATGTTGTGGGAGCAATAGTAAACTAAATTGACTTGCTCATGTTTCTACATTTTAAACGACCTACGAAGTGTTGTGTGCTGTTACTGATCTGTGAGGTAAACAGAACAGTAATCATCGACTAAAAAAATTCAGCTCAATCCGTTGGGGGCACTGGTTTGAAATTCAGTTGCAAGATTTGACCAATTCATACTAATTAACACGGCAAGTCAAATAAAAGCTTATAAAAACTTAGGTTTTAAACTACAGAACCGGTTATTTTGACAAAGCTGAAAAGCCCGGTTTAATAGATTATATGCCTTACTTGTAACCTATAGTGGTAAATCTGCGCAATCAAGTTGCAAACATCCCCGTAATTGTTTTGACCCGGGCGGCAGCGTTGCGAACCAATCTGATCCGAACGTGTAGGTAATAATCGCCAGGGTGATGTTGCATTTACGATCCATGTTACAAAACCATTATTGCCTAACCTAAGCGTTGTTGTACCGTATATGATACGCTTACGCCTGTTTAATGGGAAGTTATTAATATGTCCACGTTCAGTGATTACTCGGCGTAAAAACGAACTAGTTAAGGTTGAATCGTTTTTCTGCAAATAAAATATTCAGAATACTCATGACTATTCCTATCTCCATTTGAAAACCCCGTCTTTAGCTGGAAAAACCCGTATTATATGTTCTATGCCAAAACCGCAACATACTGTATACGGGGACATAGAGCTGTCTATCTAATCTGCTTACACTAACGAGAATGATACGCTGTGGTGGCACGAATATGAAGGTACCTATGACGGACCCCGCGGCGAAATAATAGGTTTACGTGGCATTCCTATCTATACCTACAGTATGACCATGGTATTAGGCAGACACTACAACACGCGACCTGGACGATGCAAAAGTAGTATGTAAGGATCGCAATCCTTAAAAGGAGCAAAAAGAGTACCTTTTGTTCCATACACGTTCATACAGCTGGTTATCCACGTGCAAGCTCTTCTGACTTATTAATATTTTGCATCGATTGCATCGATGGTAAGTATTTTAGTTTGATTGAATAATCACAGTTAGATAAATATTAACAGCTAGGCGCACCGTTTGTATCGTTTGTGACGCAGCAAGGGGCCAAGGATGCATGAATATTTGATTCATTTGCCAAGTAGTGTGGCAATTGAATTTTCACTTGTGTTTTGTAATGTTTGAAGTAAGTAATATGTATATAATATGCTAACTAGCTAAAGTAGCTCAACAAGCTATATAGCAGCTTTAGCTCGTATCACTAAATTCCACTCATAACTTTGTAATTGTTCGTCGCAATACCTATGACTTCCAGATCTTAGTCATCAAACTTATCAGCAGGCGTTACAGACAAGTAAGTTTGTTGGAGCCACAGCATAGTACAGTGTCTTTATAACCCTACCCTGCCAAGTTTATAATGGGACGGGAATATCTAATTACCCTTCCGTGAGCACTAATTCAATTTACACGTGGACGGATGTAATTAAGCCAGGCTATGCAGAGCAAATTCACGTAGGTACAATGTTGTGAAATTTGGATACACCATGACCATGTTTAAGGGGGTGGAATGGGGGTTCGAAATCAAGGGAGTCAGTAGTCAATAATTAACAGCACTCCTACTGTCTCGATTTTTTTACCGGTTTAACTTACCAAGAACGACAGCATATAATCGAGGGTTTCCTCGGTGAGTACGGCGACGCTGTTCGGGCCTGCCAACTTGTCCGCGATGCAGCCCAGCACCACGCATATGTTGCGCTCCACGCGCACGTTGATGTCGCCTGCCAGCGCACGCATTGCCGACAAACCAAACATTTGCTGTAACTGAAATCATCATAAAATACATTACATTTCATCTGTATTGAGGTAAATGTTGCGGATCCCCAAGTACGGAAATATACGGAAAAGAATAACGCATTCCCCTACCTCGGGATCCCTCCTAAAAGCTCTGAGCGGCTGCGCTTACGAGCACGGACCAAACGAGACAATCTGACAGACTGGCCTCACTTAATTAGCTGCCGATTTCGAAAATGTCGACTACAAACGATTACTGTACCTACTACGTTAATTACGATTAACATAAATATAATTACAAATTGGCCAAATCTCAGGCGAATCAACCATCCGACCCACTCAAGTTTACGTGAGCTTAACAATACAAGGACAACAAAAAATATACGTATATCCAGAATATCCAATACCTTATTTCTCAAATCCAATCCTTCATTGGAGAACAGAATTATAGAAATGCTAGAAAACTAAATTATGGACTGCGATATCGTAAATTCGATTGGAAGTTTTCTGAAGCTACATTTTCCATAACAAAATGAAGGTTTACAGGAAAAGGCGGCTGGGCACATCTGCATATATTCAGATTTTTATTTGGTTTTGATGACTAGCTGTCGATCGCGACTTACACTCGTATTTATAAACAAGTCCAAGTGATCACTTGAATAAAAGTTATTGTTTAAGATATGATTTTTATTCTGTAGTTTAATTTGCTTAAAGTCAGAACCGTCAAAAGTTAGAATTCTTTTGCTTTCTTTGGCGGCTCTTTCTTCGTTAAATTCTTGTCTATTTTATAAAAATATTTGCTGAAGTAACGACTTAAACTCAAGTAATTAGGTACTTTAATTTGACTTTCTATACGGGTGGTATCCATAGTCAAGTAAAAGTAAAGCTAAGAATTCTAACTTTTGCAGTTCCAACTTCAAGCAATTATAAAGCTACATTATAAAAATACGTATGTGCGTATTTTTTTAATACAGCTGCTCAAAAAGTGGCGTATTGCAGGGACGTATAGCGTTCGGGATGTGGGCTATTTATTACACACTCGAGCTTTTTCTTTTCCGAACTCGTGCGTTCTCTTTCCCAACTGTCAAAATAATGTCTATTAAAAAGAAAAAAACCAACCACGAAGATTTTACTAAAACAAATCATAGAAGTTTTTATGATTCATGCAAATATTTCTAAAAAGCAGCTACTAATTTGTTTCAATATCAGATTTAATGATTTGATTCAATGAGTTAAGTTAGGTTTCATTTCATTTTCATTGCATATCAATAAAAAAAATGTACTGAAGACTTGGCTGTATGGGCATAGTTCCCTTTGCCTACCCAGAATGGGCTAAGAAAATAAAAAAATCTCTGCTTATATTCTTTTACAGTTGGCACCATTTTCCAAAAATGTTCTTTATTAAATTGCTTCATTTTTTCGCACATGTATTAAAAATAGTTGTTCAGTACACGTGCGGAACCGTCATTGCATCTTGTTCCGACTGTCAACCTTCACCTTCGGCTGCGCATCGGCTCGGGTAGACATTTCTCGGAACTCTTTGCAATGACAGGCTTTCCGCACTCGTAATGAAATATACTATTAATAATGATGTTTACTCAAATAAATTGGCTTGTCTATAGATACGGATGTTAGGCTGCGCAAAGTTAGCACGAGTGTGTCATTATTCGTATTCGTAGGTACAAACAAATCCTGGATGAAAAGTTGTCTATGTTTTTCTCCAGTTCTCAAGATAACTATCTGCGTAACGGTTTGAGTGAAAATCTTACTACTATTATAAACGCGATAGTTTTTTACTCTTTCACGCAAAAATTTTGTAGTGTTTGCTAGCCTATTGCGTGCTAGCTAGCCATACACATCACGATTAGACCTTGCAATACGTTATATCCGGATATCCGCTGATTTTCAAATTCGGGTTTGGTTTCATCGATTATCCGGAATTCACGGATTTTAAGGATAGTTGTATTTATTTTTTGATATATTATAAACTAGCTGTCCCGCGCAACTTCGTCTGCCTCACATTTTCCCCGTTTTCGCAACATTTTTCATTGCTGCTCCGCTCCTATTGGTCGTAGCGTGATGATATATAGCCTATGTCCTTCCCCAGGTTAAAATCTATCTTCTTGCCAAATTTCATTAATATCCGATTAGCCGTTTAGTCGTGAAAAGGTAACAAACAAACAGAGTAACTTTCGCATTTATAATATTAGTATGGATAAAGCTAATAAGCTTTTTTAACACGTTTTAATCGGTCTCTCAAGCAAAATGAACAAGAAATAATAAACTGCACCAATATTTCAAGTAACAATCATATAGAAAAACTAATTTTTTTTTATAATCAGTATAATTTCCATACACCTTAAACCCTCACTTCAACCGAAATTTACAAGTATTAAGGTATGTCAGAAGCATTAGGCATCAATACCGCCGATATGAAAAAATAATTGAGGGAACGCTTTTTTGGCCGCCTGAATAATTGCAGTCTTCTGTCAGGCGGAAACAAGTTGCGGGCGGGACATGCTGGTTTTGATGTATTCTTTCGGCATACTGAAATGGACTCAGACGAAACTTGATGCCCTGTAGAGAAGTCCACCTACTGCTGACGGCAAATCGGATGCATCACCCACTGTCCTCGGTGATGAGACTGTATAGGTATACCGCGGAAGTGCGGTAGTCGTGGCTTCAATAATTTAATTTATATGCCTGTTTGACTTGTTTTTTTTTTATTAATTATTTCTAATATTAACCTAATATTTAATCTTAGTCTAATTTAATTAATTTATCTGTTATTTTGTAATTTTATTACACATCAAAATTTAATTTTAACGCATTTAATTTAATTCCACTATCTTGTTAGTTATATTGCTGGATTTATGCTTTGCTTTACAATTTTAATTTTACCAATCAATGTTTATCAATTTTAATTCACAATGTATTGCAATTATGAAAATGTAAAATATAATATAAATAGAACAGTGCACGTGGTGTTAGTCTGTAAGTAATTGTTGCACTTAAAGGCTCTTACCCGCTGCATCGGAATTACTTATGATATGTGGCACCAGATTTAATTAGATTAAGCAAACAGACGTCGGCGATCCGTCAACGTCATGTTACGCGCCACCTTCCTTGACAACCACCCAAGTCAATATGGCTGCCCGCAACGACTTGGCGTTCCGCCAGAGAGAATTATAGACCGCTCCTCTCTCGTCTGTGGTCACAGTTTAGTTTGCAACGTGAATCATATGAAGCCTTTTTGCAAAGGCGCCGTCACGGCCAGACTGACATACCACCGTCCTCGGGCGTTACTGTATTCCCGATGATGTTGTGAGGGTACCCTTTTGATGATTTGTGCTCGCAGGTTTGGACGATTTCCTTGTTGTTTGAAAAATTCATTGGTTATGTTCCTAACTTGGCTTTACTTTCGTAGAGGGAGCGATTCTTTATCCCAATTCTGATAAAGGCTCATACCCGCTGCATGGGAATTACTTATGATATGTGGCACCAGATTTAATTAGATTAAGCAAACAGACGTCGGCGATCCGTCAACGTCTTTTTACGCGCCACCTTCCTTGACAACCACCCAAGTCAATATGGCTGCCCGCAACGACTTGACGTTCCGCCAGAGAGAATTATAGACCACTCCTCTCTCGTCTGTGGTCACAGTTGAGTTTGCAACGTGAATCATATGAAGCCTTTTTGCAAAGGCGCCGTACCTTACATGTACGTTAAATGAAATGTTTAATGTAAACAACTGTTGGCTAACCTAAATAAATAAATAAATGCTAAGACACTGCACAAGCACAACCGAGAGGTCCTTGCATGCAGTCTCAGAGAATACTTCCTAGAAGCCGACGCGACGGCGACGGCGACGTGGCGATGCACCGAGACGTGGTCTCAGTGGACACGGGCCTTACCCATCTCTCTCTGGCTAACGAGAACTGCGCAAGCCTATAGTATTAGACACTATTTTTATTTTTGCAGCAGGTAGATGGACAGACAAATAAATCATTTAGCAAAACAAGGAAACAAAGATAAAATAAAAAGTGATAAAAAGGATAGATATAGACTGTGGGGGTGTGTGTGAGTGGGTGTGTGTGTGTGTGAGAGGACTTGTGAGTGGGAGTGTGTGTGTGAGTAGGAGTGTGTGTGTGTGTGTGAGGGTGTGTGATTGGGTGTGGGTGTGAGAGTGTGTATGTGAGTTTGATGTGTTTATGTGTGGGTTTTATGTGTTTATGTGTGATAGTGCGCTGTGTAGATTTTACCTAGTTGATTAAGGACGCTTTTACATTTTTCTACAAATAACAGTGGTTTCCGGTACCATTTTGATATACATGCAATCAAAAATGTGAAGATATTATGGTCTTAACATAAATATAATATATTCATCTCCAGATTGGCATCAAAAAAATTGTAAGTCGTAATACAAAATTTGCTCACAAATACGTTTTTCCCATCACAATAATCGCAGAAAACTAAAAAAAGTAGGGTCTATTTTGGGTAAATTTACAGTATATTTTATCTTCAAAATTATATTCAATTGCGGTTTATATAGTCCTTTAAACGTTAGGCTAATTATTTTGTATCTAAATCATCATATTTTTCAATTATTAGCTAAAGTAAAAACACTTGTCAATTTCTTCATACATTTTGCACTCTCGGTTCATCATTCCTTCCGCGCTCAGAAGCGCTCGTGGCAGGACGGGTGTATCGCTTTCTTGCAAAAAATAAATCCGATAAAAGTAATAGAAAAGATTGTAGTGTGCATGCGTGTGAGTACCTTCGTCATCGTCTATCGCGATCGAAAGGAGTTGATATGTTTTCGGACAAAAATAAAAGTAAGTACGAGTTTCATACTTATTAGAATCTGATTTAGAAATTATGTTGGGTAAGATAGGGTTTGGGATGGGTGGGGTTAAGCAGTTGTTGTCAAGGTTGAAAAAAGGATGGGTCAAACTCAAACTCAAAGCGTTTATTTCAATTAGACCATTACAGGCACTTTTGAAAGTCCAAAAACACAAAAAAAACGCTAAGCTAAAGCTACAGTCCCAGTCACAAGACATAATAACTTGTGAAAGTACTGTAGTTGCCCATTCCAAAGCGTAGATCTCTATGGAGAAGAATGGGCAAGAAACTCCTAGACACTCTTTTAAATCAAAATATGTTACAAAATCTTGGTTACATCATTCATGTTAAGAATTACAAATATGTGAGAACGATGTAGAAATACGGGCAAGTTAAGAGCGACCAGAGTAAAAGATTAAATCAGTAATACAAAAACAAAGTAATTAAAATAAACCGTGGTAGCTAAGAGATGACCAGTCACAACTAACAGCGCCCGTTCACGAACATCACGCATGTATCAGCCATCATTCAACTCAACCATATTGAAGGGTACTAAATGTGTGGTGGGTGGTTTTAAGAAGCTATTAGTAAGGTCAGGATTTGGATGGGTAAGGCCAAGCTGTCTGTGGTGAAGTTTGAAAGTGGATGGGCGGGAGGAGTGTTATAATTTTAGCCGGTGCGTATGTATATATGATCATTAGGGGGTCAAAACCAAAATCCAAGATGGCGCCGATAAAAATATGACAACTTTTCGTCATGGGTGTCATTTTCATAGTTTTTGGGGTCGCTAATAACGGACATAGGATCAAAACCAAAATCCAAGATGGCGCCGACGAAAATTTAACATCTTTTCGTCATGGTTGCGTCATTTTCATGGTTTTTGCAGTAGCTAATAACGAATAAGGTATCAAAATGAAAATCCAAGATGGCGCCGACGAAAATTTAACATCTTTTCGTCATGGGTGTCATTTTCAAGGTTTTTGGGGTAGCTAATAACGAATATGGAGTGAAAACCAAAATTCAAGAGGGCGCCGACGAAGATTTGATAACTTTTCGTCATGGGTGTAATTTTCATGGTTTACTTAATTTTACCCTGTATTATTTACCAGGGAGAGCAACTTAGATGTCTCGTTAGATCATGATGCAGTAATACAAGCAGTATGAAATTTCATTTGACTGTTTTTTCAAAGTTTATTTATTATTTGTTTATTTTTTTTATCTTAAATCCACACTACTATACTAGTCGCGTTTTATTTTAGGACAAGGAATGCGCAGTACAGTTTAAGACAAAAGGCAAGAGAATCGTTGAATTTGATTACCTCTTTGAGCAGATAATCCAAATAGGAAGCCACACTTCTGTTTTCGATTGCGGTGTGAAGCAGTAATGATAAATAAAGAAAGAGATATGGCTGCATTCTAAATTTGAACTTACTTGAAAAATATGTGGTGAATAATGAATGAAGGTCTATGGACCTAAGGGACCATAGGTCTCACATACGCAAAAACGCATTGAGTGTAAAAAATAATGCATAAAAGCTCAGGTTGTAAATAGCACTACTGTCGGTGTATTTTTAGAACATGCTTTTATTAAATATATTATAGATTTTTACTACTTCCGTGTCTTTTAAATTTTATCAAAAATGTTAAACTTACACCACAGTCTTATAGAAGATAATTCGGGAGTCGAGATTTATTTTACTAAGTTACCAGGCTAGTATGTTATTAGCTCATTATGTAATGCTAGTAAAATTTTAGATAATAATATTTTATATGTTCCATGTAATAGCAATTGTTTGTTATTGAAGAGTTCCATTCTCCATCTCCGAAGATCTCAGACCCTAATCTATACTAGTATTATATCTATACTAATATTGTAAAGCTAAATAGTTTGTTTGTTTGCTTGAACGCGCCAATCTCAGGAACTACAGACCCGATTTGAAAAATTCTTTCAGTGTTAGATAGCCCATTTATCGAGGAAGGCTATAGGCTATATATCATTACGCTACGACAAATACGAGCGGAACAGCTATGAAGAATGTTGTGAAAACGGGGAAAATGTGACGCAGATGAAGTTGCGCGGGATTGCTAGTTATACAATAAAAACTTCCCGGAAAACATGCATTTATCAACGAAAACTCCATGAAAATCGGATATATATACGGGGCGAATAGAGCATATTTATTTTAAAGTCGGTTGAAAATATTATCCTACTTATCACGACGATGGTACTAACTAACAGCAAATACATTTTCAAAGTGCCAAGTAACCTTCCGGAAACAATGACAATCAAATTAAAAAAATAATATCAAGGACCAAGATGATTTAAGTGATGTATAAAATCGAGCGCTCAAAATCTGCCTACGAGTGATGTTGCCGTGTGCGACTTTAGATACCTAAATTTGAGTTTGTCGAAAATGTAACAGCGCTAAGGACGCTACGACAATAAGAGCTGTGTTGCTATAGTATAGAAATACATTGTGAAGGATGGCATGGTTGACATATGTCAGGCATGCCACTGTCCGGGAGAATTAATTCGACAAATTATTTCTAGGTGTTCTCGTCTGGCTACCGGAGGGTAGATAGATAGATAGATACGACCTCGTTGTCAGGATTATCCATAAGCAACTTGAAATACAACCTTGTGGAATCAGAAGTTGCATTGATAGCCAAAAGCTTCAGCCAACATCTGAGGAGGCTTTCGCTTGGCAGCTAGATCAAGAGCTTGATACAGAATGCAGTACTTCTTACGAGGTTCTTACTCAAGAGCCCTGACCACCGGTAGCTCTGACACTGCCCGATCCCGATGCTACTACTTTTTTATATCTTTTATTATTTTATAAAAGAATAATAAAAAATAAAAATAAAAATTTTAAAAATTAATAAATAGAATAATTTAAGAAAGTTATTTAGTGTTCTTATATGATTGTTACATGAAATATTGATATAATTTATTATTTCATGGTCATTTTGAATGAGAGACTTATTAAAACCTGTTACGAACGCATTTTAGTTTTATTTATAATAAATCTATAAAATATCCGAATTATCCGTAATATCCGGATAGCAAAATCTTAATATCAGTATTGTACGGATAGTAAAAACGAACGGATAATGCAAGACCTAATCGCAATAACAGATGGACTAAAAACTTAAAAAAAAATAAAAAAAGGTTTTACGGGATTTTACGGATTTTAAAATACATCAGGTTTCACATTCGTTATTTTGTTGGAAGGTATGCGGTTCGAACGTGGCTGAAAAACGCGTAAGCGGATGCCCAATGTAACTCGATTTTCTGATACCCCTTCGTTTGATTGGAATGGATATAGGGGTTGAGACAGATCTGTCAGCTCTGGTCACTGGAGACGGACTGTTGACTGATTGGGTTACGGATAGTTTTGTTGTCATTGTGTATGTGACACGTCTCCCTTATTTACTAACCGACTAATAATAAGTAAATTATTTAAAAAAAGATACTGAAAAGCTAAAAAACAAGCACAAATTAAATTAAAAGGAAGCAGGCAACTCATTCCATTTTCATAATTTTATATTAAAATGGGTCTCGCCAGTAGGTCCTCGTTACCAGGAGGACCTAAACCTTATTCTTCTCGTTAATAATCCTCAACACCTCTTCGCCAAAACCTACCTTTATGACCTGTTCTTTAGACGGCAGCGGGCAGTCGTCGAAAACAATAGTAATGGCTGATGGTCCCAGGGGGTGCTCTAATGGTATCACGGTGACCATAGAGGATACTAGCTGATACCAGCCTTCCTCTTTGTCAGCGATGATGTGTAGCTTCACTAGGGCCACGGGCGATTCTTCGTCACTGCAACAAAGGATGGTGCTTAGACCATTTCGTTTAAAAAAAACATAAGCAGTGCACCGGATCTGCATCACCTCAGCCCTTTTTTACTTGCCGATCCCGAAATTCTAGAGTTGAGGTCATGCTGTTTCCGTGCTGTGCTATTTAATAGCTGTGTGTTGGTCTTTAGATGCTAAAAAGAGCTAAAGCGTCACTGTCGTACGGCACATACATAAAACAAAAAAACGGCCAAGTGTGTCGTACTCGCACAAACAGGATAGCACCAAACAATATAATAACAATTTTTTGAACGGGAATGAACATTCATGTGTAAAGTTACACTCAACAGTAAAAGTAAATTACTGTTTCAAAGTATTATACGAAAAACAAAGTTGCTGCAGTTTGACAAAAAAGTCCCCTTTCTCAAAAACTAAATATCAGTGGCGAAGGGTGAAAATATGGAAAGGGGAAGCCGAAGAAAAAAATTAGAATTTTAATTTTGTTTTTCTTCATTGCATTTTTCAATTTTCGTTTTAATTATCAGCCAACCCGAAAACCCCAAAAATGACACTCATGACGAAAAAAACAGAAATTTACGTCGCGCGTCGGCGCTATTTTTAATTTTGGTGTCTTTATCAGCGACCTCGAAAACCAAGAAAATGTCACCCATGATAAAAGTACCAAAAATTTTCGAAGGATCCAACTTGATCTTTTTTTCATAACTTATGTAATGGAATGATTAAATGCACAAGAACTACTTAAAACAATGTATAAAAAATAAAAATATAATATAAAAAACCTTTTTGAAACAAGCTGTGAATATGAACTGAAAAGAAGAAAATTAATCTTAGAAAAAATTAAACCGATGTAGGATAATTTTCACAAAAGCTTGTCGCGTTTAGTTTTTATAGCATTTACCATTCACGCGACAAGCTTCAGGTATTATGTTTATTCATAAAAAGTAAACGCGTAAATTTACAAAGTTTCATATCCGTGCTATTAACCGCTGAGGAGTTCCCTCGTGAGGAGACGATCCTGGCGGTAGGATGAGTTCATGATACAAATCGTGATTATCCATCAAATATGAGCTAGTATGCAACGTTACGTGTCTGTGCTATTAAATGTTGAGGAGTTCTCTCGTGAGCAGACGATCCTGGCTGCAGGATGAGATCATGATAGAATTCATGTTTATCCATCAAATATGAACGTGCATACAAATTTTCTTGTCTCTGTTATTAACCGTTGAGGAGTTCCCTCGTGCGAAGACAATCCTGGCTGCAGGATGAGTTCATGATACAAATCGTGATTATCCATCAAATATGAAGTCGTATGCAAAATTTCATGTCTGTGCTATTAAACGTTGAGGAGTTCCCTCGTGAGGAGACGATCCTGACTGCAAGATTAAGTTATGTTTGTCATAAGAATGTATTGATTTTAGAAACAAAGGTGTGTGGAAAATTTCAGCTCCATCAGACGTCGGGAAGTGGATATAATTTAACTTTCTATACATACAAACACTGTCGTAACTCGATAAACTTCAGCTTACCTATTCCCTACAAAACGATGCTGTTAGCCGCGAAGTCACGTGTCCGCGTCCATACGAATTTAGTTCTGAATTCTGACACCCGAGCTCCGGCTTACTTTTGGCGCCACATGTAGCTTTCTTTGTTGACATGAAAAATGTTGGTATTCTTTTTTTTTAAATCCGATGTATTAAATGCCTGTATAGTAATGTGATAACCACAGATGTGTACATAATTTACTAATTGACTTCAGTAGACACTAGACACTACGTACATTGCCTTGTTCTCAAAGGTAAGCCGGCAGGAATCGGCTTCTTAGGTGCCTTCGGGCCTGCTAAATATCAAATCTTATTTGAACCAATTTTCGCTGAAAGTATTTTTTACCTTCTACAAACCTACGTTTTTACAGAATCTTCCGCCGGAACAGGACTCTACAAAACACTTCTAATTTATTTTTAAATTTACTCAAAAATAAGTTGATAAATTATTAAAGATGATGTAATAATGGAAACTACCAAAGTAATTCTCACTCAACATTCTCTCATTTCTCTCACTTAACATTACCAATGCATTTCACAGATTCGACACTTTTCTTTTAAACAAGTATTTTTTTTCGAATTTGGCATTAATGGGTGAGTTACTAGTAAATAAATAGCCTACTTCAAATGATGATGAGCAATCCTGACAAGTTATATTAATCAGCACTGTCGAGAACGCACATGGTTGACGTAACGCTAAGGATGCGTGCCAGTTGCACACAGCAGTACGTGAGCGACAAGCGAGAACGCACTCGACGAATAGTCCCTTTGGTTCAAATCTACTTAATATATGTTGTTTATATCGACATAGCTCTCTATAGCCATTCAAACGCAGTGCTGAAACTGAATATTCTGTGTTCGCATTGGCTTTACATTACAATTCCAGGCAATGGAAATAGCAATGTTAGGTTTCCATTAGCGGATATCGATACTCTGCGTTGTATCGTTAAAGAGGTTCCTAGAATCGTCGGGATGCGCCTCAATGATTTCTAGTTAAAATAAAATATAAATATAATGCATAAATAAATATAATAGATATTTGTGTGTTTTATAACATTAAATGGAAAAAACAAACTAGAATGGTGACATATTTTGACCGAATGAAATTGCAGAGAGTGAAAATGATTTGTAACTAAGCTTTTAAAAGCAACTCGTGAATGAGCTTGTCTTACCGACACCGGCAATTCATTGCATAAACGGACACCCTGGACCGTGAAAGACTGGTCATACAATTTGGCGAAATGTGCCGCCATCGAAATTCTCAAATTCTCCGATGATCTCAAGTGTCTAGTATGAGTGTCATATAAGAATTTAAAACGATCTTTGGGATAGGAGGGCGTTGTGGGATTAAACAGAATACTGTAGAGAAGGCATAAAATATGCGGATAAATACAACCGGCATACAACCGGATACTCGGTTAACCGAAAAAACGGTTAAACGGCTTCGGATACTGAAACCGGTTCTTGCTCGATTTTAAAACCGGTTTTTTCGGTTTTCGGTTTTACATTGTTTTAATTTCATTTATTAGGGAAGGGGAGGAGCTCGTGGCTAAATAATAACAGCCGCCCAGGTCGATCTTTAAGGTTAAGCCGTGCTTGCCGAGATTGATCTGTGGATGGGTGACCATAATTACATATCGAGTTTCCTCCATGCTTCGGAAAGCACGTTAAGCCGTTGGTCCCGGCTGTCATTTGTAGATCTTTGACAGTCGTTATGAGTAGTCAGAAGCTAAAAGTCTGACATCCAGTCTTACCAAGGGGTATCGTATTACCCAGTTTTTGGGTTGTGGAGATCAGATAGGCAGTCGCTTCATGTAAAATACTGGTACTCAGCTGCATCCGGTTAGAATGGAAGCCGACCCCAAGATAGTTTGGGAAAAAGGCTAGGCAGATGATGAGGGAAAACAAAATAAAGGCTCAAAGGTATTTGCAAGAGATCTGGCTATTGGGCAGAGCCAGCTCACGAAACTGAAGACCGACGATGGCAGGATCGTATCCGCCAAACCGGAGCTACTGAGGGAGATCGAGAGATTCTATGGGCAGTTGTACAAGTCAACCAGGAAACCCGTTGTAAATCTAGCGAATGACCTAAGAGCTAGACTGACCCGACACTATACCGAAGACATCCCGGACATCAGCCTGTACGGGATTAGGATGGCTCTGAAACAGCTTAAAAACAACAAGGCACCGGGTGATGATGGAATTGCGGCCGAACTTCTGAAGGCGGTTGGAAAACCGGTACTTGAGGCCTTTTTTTTTAGTTTGATTCTGTCATACTCGAGGGCAAAACGACACAGGCATGGTGCAGGGGTGTAGTGGTACTCT
The DNA here is from genome assembly GCA_949152445.1 of Cerastis rubricosa. Classification (NCBI taxonomy): domain Eukaryota; kingdom Metazoa; phylum Arthropoda; class Insecta; order Lepidoptera; family Noctuidae; genus Cerastis; species Cerastis rubricosa. The sequence goes on along the minus strand of OX424523.1, from coordinate 15,595,061 downwards.
TCTTCAAAAAGGGCGACAATGCCTGGTTGAAGTACTATAGGCCCATCTCACTTCTAAGCCATATCTACAAGTTGTTTTCAAGACTTATCACTAATCGTCTCGCGCGCAGGTTTGACGATTTTCAGCCTCCCGAACAAGCCGGATTCCGAAAAGGCTTTAGCACCGTAGACCACATACATACGCTGCGACAGGTTATACAGAAGACCGAAGAGTACAACCTGCCTCTCTGTTTAGCGTTTGTGGACTACGAGAAAGCCTTCGATTCGATCGAGACTTGGGCTGTACTGCAGTCTATCCAACGGTGCCAAATTGACTATCGGTACATCGAGGTGTTGAAGTGTTTGTACAAAAACGCTTGTCAGTCCGACTTCAGGACCAGACCTCGGAACCTATCCTTCTGCAGCGAGGTGTGAGACAGGGAGACGTCATATCTCCGAAACTGTTCACCGCTGCACTGGAAGATGTCTTCAAGGTTCTGGACTGGAGAGGGCTAGGCATCAACGTCAATGGCGAGTACATCTCTCACCTTAGATTTGCCGACGATATAGTGGTCATGGCTGAGACCATGGAGGACCTCAGTACAATGCTCGATGACCTCAGTAGAGCTTCCGAATGAGTGGGTCTTAAAATGAACCTGGACAAAACCACGGTCATGTTGAATGCCCATGTAGCACCCACTCCTATCAAGATCGGAGACTCTACTATCGAAGTTGTATACGATTATGTCTACCTGGGACAAACGGTCCAGTTGAGTAGGACTAACTTCGAGAAAGAGGTCAATCGTCGAATCCGACTTGGCTGGGCAGCGTTCGGGAAGCTTATTGAAGTCCAAAAAATCCTCATTACTATAATTTATATGGGTAAGAGAAACGCTTTGGCAGAATGACTCCTTTTCAAAAGGTCGCTTTCTCACAATGCCTCTTTCGCAGAATATCTCTTTCGCAAAATGTCGCGTTAGTAACTTAATTCTTTTTTTTTGCCAGGTTTAATAAAAGTTTTTTTTTTCAGTTTTACAACATATTCAACCGTGGAAACCGACTCGGCTGGGCAGCGTTCGGGAAGTTTGCGCGGTATTTTCTGGTTACTCCTTTGGTTCTGGAGACAATACATGTTTATGACAGACATTCGCGTTCAGTTTTGATAGGCAAACATGGTTTCTATCATGACCTCGTCCTGCCAGGACAGTCTTCTCCGGAGGGAACTCCTCAACGGTCAATAGCATGGATACGAAAAAAAGTATTCGCTTTCAGTTTTTATAGACAAGCATGATTTCTGTCAAGACCTCATCCTGCAGCAGGGACTGACTTCTCAGCGAGGAACAAGCAAGGAACTCCTCAACGGTAAATAGCGTGGTCACGAAAGTTTGTATACCCTTTTATACAAGGTGTTGTTTTGCATCCTCTTCAAAATTCAGGAGGTTGTCACAAAAGACATAAATAATCAATTAAAATTACAGTACCTAGTTAATTATTAATTAACGCTGATATTTTTGGTTGTTTATGTTAGTCAGTATTTCAGAATACCCCCCTTAACGTGGTTTCGGGAATAAAAAAATATCGAATAAACGTTTGACATTGTTTGTAAGCCCGGTTATAAGGCGAGAATCAGACGGCCCGCATTTAAAATACGGGTGGTTCACACTTACCGATTTCCGTAAATAAGAAAAAAAATTAAAATTACCCACCCATTTTATGATTGATTCGAGACGAGAATCATTAGCATAGTTACCTCCTTGAATTTGACGAGGATGCTGAACAACACCTTGTATTTGATGATGAAACTTAATTACTAACATGACTTCATCCTGCAGCCAGGATCGCTTCCTCAAGAGGGAATCTTCAACAGCTAATAGCGCGGACTCAAAATTTTGTGTACGCGTTCAATTTCGGTAGATACAGATTATATTTCATCATTTCATGTCATGATTTCATCATGCAGCCAGGATTGTTTTCTCACGAAGGAACTCCTGGACGGTTAATAGCACAGACATTAAATTTTGTAAACCCGTTCGATTTTGATAGATAAACATGACATGCCTATCACGCCCTCGTCCTTTAACCTGGATCCTCTCCTCAAGAGAAAACTCCTTAACGGTTCATAGCACGGGCACGAAACTTTGTAAACTCGTTCGAATTTCATTTCTAGCATGCCATTATACTGCAACTAGGATCATCTCCTCTTGACATAAGCCCTCAACGGATACTAGCACGGAATGGTAACTTTATATTCGCGTACAATTTTGATGGATAAATATGATTTCTACGAGGAAAGTACTCAACGGTTCTTAGCACGGATACGAAAAAAGGGTTGAGATTATGATGCGTTATCACTAGAGGTCGGAATTAGGTAGAGTTATTTGTGTACTTTCACTGATTTCATACAGCGAAAGAATAAAGTGGATATGCAACAAATCCCGAGATTAATTTTAAAGAGCAGAAAAATCCCGTGATGTATTGAATAAAAAAGTTATTTACTTTTACACAATTTAAACCATCCGACATCGGATGTCCGAAGTTACAAAATTCCAATGCGCACACGCGAGAGAAGATCCATATTAATAGTAGGGGATCCCATGATGCTAAATGGGGATTTACTCGAGCGTCATAGAGACCTATTGGGTTGCAAAGCGTAGATGATAATAATATATTTTTTTTATATTATTATACCTTTTCATTGGTGGGGGAAGCAGCTACAGATTTTTAAATATTAAAAAAAAATCTGTTGCATGGACATACTCGAGCGCGTTAGATATTGATAGCATCAATTTCCTACGTATTTTTAGTAATGTACGTATGTTAATTGTAACAAACTTCCTTGATGATGAAGAGGAAAGAAGCTAATTTGTACATTAAAAAAGTTAAAAGGTGAAAATGAATATACCAGGCCCCTCAGAAAGTATTGCGAAAAAAAGTTTTTATATATGGGAGACTGGCCAGTTATTATGTTTTTCGAAAATATGATTATTTATAAGTAAAAATAAGTAAGTTCCAATTTCAAAATTTCCCTCCACATTTTTTGCGAGTTAATTCAAAGTATTGTGTCTCACTGAAATATGGATCTGCGCCGGGAACATTTTAGAGCTATGATTTTATACGATTTCAAGTGTCGCCTGAAACCGGATGAATCGTACGATAGACTTCAAATGGCATTCATGGATGAAGGCCCTTCCAAGGCAACCGTGTATCGTTGGTATAACGAATTCAAGCGCGGTCGACCAACTTTGGGGGATGACGAAAGAAGCGGTCGCCCTTTGACGGCTGTTACCGAAGAAAACGTGCTAGCAGTGAAAAATTTAATCCAAGACAATAGGCGAATTACATATCAGGAGATTCAACACATATTGAAGATTGGATCGGGAAGCGTTCACGAGATTCTACACAGCCATCTTCGCGTGAGGAGGATAGTATCACGCTGGGTGCCGCACAACCTCACCGATGCTCAGAAGCAGGCCCGGGTGGAATGGTGCCGTGATATGCTTAACAAATTTGAAGCAGGCTCGTCTCGGCGTGTTTACGACATCGTTACAGGTGATGAGTCCTGGATTTATCAATACGACCCAGAAACCAAGCGCCAGTCGACTGTTTGGGTGTTTCAAAATGAGCCAACGCCTACCAAAGTGAAGCGATCTAGAAGCGGGGGTAAGATTTTGATCGCTAGCTTTTTTAATTTGACTGGCCACTTGGTATCAATTCCCTTACGGGATCAAAGAAGCATTAATGCCGAATGGTATACTTCCAAATGTTTGCCAGAAGTTTTCTCTGTTATAAGCAACAAGCGACCAAACACAGGGCTCCGCGGGCTACTGCTCCACCACGACAATGCACCTGCGCACACCGCACTCAAAACGAGGGACTTCCTGGACAGCACGCCAGTCAAACTCCTGGGTCACCCTCCTTACAGCCCTGATCTAGCACCGTGTGACTTCTTTTTATTCCCAAAAATAAAAAATCAGCTCAAAGGGATACAATTTTCGTCGCCGGAAGATGCGCTGGCTGGGTTCGAGCAGGCTGTAAACGAGGTGTCTGCGGCGGACTGGAAAAAGTGTTTTGAAAACTGGTTTAGGCGCATGAATCTTTGTATAGAGGCTGGTGGAAAGTACTTTGAAAAGATTTAATAAAAATATATGTACGTATAGAACAATTTTTTTTAGTTTCGCAAAACTTTCTGAGTGTCCCACGTATTATTATGATGAGTCTTTAAAAGGCAAACTCAACAGAAGAGGCGAGATGAGTAACCAGGAACGCACGGCAGCTTCCGAAGGTCCGCAGTAACAGACAGGAATGCAGGACAGCTTCCGAAGATCCGCAGTAACAGACAAGAATGTAAGACAGCTTCCGAAGATCCGCAGTAACAGACAGGAATGCAGGACAGCTTCCGAAGTTTTAGTAGTAGAGGTCCCAGGAGTCTGTAGTGAGATCTCCTGGGCAGTGATGAAGTACGTCAGATTCAGATCCAGACTCTCCTTGACTCAAACTTGACTGTCCTTTTTACTCCCTCCAGTCCGTCCGAAAAGAACACCCCCCCTGATCCTCCGTTTCTTGTCAATCTTTCTCCAATTTATTTCTTTTCAGATTCAAATTGTTGCGCTGGCAACTTGCCAGTATTCAAAATAGCCAGCAACAATCGGTCTAAAACCTTGCTCATAATATTTTTATAATTATAACTTAGAATATCTTTACACAGCAATACAGCAACAAAGCCAACTTAGTTTTATTTTTTCTATTTAAAACAACCTTTTTGACTCAGACATAATTTTAGTACAGAAGCCTAAAAATAGGAATATTTTTCTTCAAATCAATAATTAGTAACTATTCCTACTCGCCGTTAATTTTTTTATAATCCCGGGTTTTAATTGTCATGTTTATAATTCCGGGATTTTAGACGAGGTACTATCAACTCTATGTTAGTTCCTTCCTCGAACTTTAGGTAAATTAGCTCTGCCTATTCCGATCACTGGTAATCACAAATAATTCCCAGAAAACTAAAAACAGCAAAATAGAAAAAACTTAAAATAAAGCTTATATAAAATGCACTTAAAAGAAGAAAATAAACCTTAGAGTAAATAAGAACGAAAAAGAATAGTTTTCATAAAATATTGTCACGTGAATGGAAGAGGCAAAACGCTACAAGCTTTTATGAAAACGATTATTTTTAATAGTATGGCCTAGCGTAAATTAAATGAGTACAATGCACTTTATTGCTCTTTGTTAAGTTTTATAGTGATTGGTATTATATTTTATCGAATTTCAATTCCCAAGAATCTGTTACTTGATAGGTATTAGAACAACAATGAATGAATGATGAGAACAACAAATCTGCTGAACTGAAGTAACTTATTTAGCAGGGAGAATAAACTATTATATTCCAGCATCTCTGTTCTCAGAAATTGCCTTTTGTGTTGAATATGAAACTCATAAAACAATGTTCATTCGCGGAAATATAAAATATGAACCAAAAAGTTTTTATATATACTGTAAAATACCGATTCGTGGAATGCGCCAATTCAATAAAAATTTAATGATGGCTGAACTCGGGAATATTTATATCCAAAATATGTAGACTAATTACTATTCAGTAATTAATACACATATATTGTACCTAATTAATATTCCCGCGTATCATTTTATATATTTGATAATAACAGCCATCTATACAAATCAAATTAAATTGAAGTGCTTGTTTGTAATTCAAAATAACAGGTTTTTATTGAATGCATAATAAAGTATAGGTACACGGTACTTACATTGCTGTGGGTGGTTATTTTTATTCTACTTTTTGTCTGTTTTTAGGGTTCCGTACCCAAAGGGTCAAACGGGACCCTATTACTGAGACTTCGCTGTCCGTCCGTCCGTCCGTCTGTCACCAGTATCTCATGAACCGTGATAGTTAGCCAGTTGAAATTTCTACATATTACGTATTTCTGTTGACGCTATAACAACAAATAATAAAAACTGAAAAAAAATAATATTTAAGGGGGGCTCCCATACAAAAAAGTGTTTTTTAATGGTATGGAACCCTTCGTGCGCGAGTCCGACTCGCACTTGGCCGGTTATTTCTGTTTGTTCTGGCTCATTTCCGAAAAAAATCAAATCCCTTGATTTTGTTAGCGAAATCCGATTCAAATACAGAAAGAAGTATTGTTTTTATTATAATTTACCGCGTACGAAGGTCGCGAACGACAACTAAGTATATTTTATATATTAGTCGAAACACACACACATTTTTGAGAGCCTGAAACCACTTACGACCATCATCTGCCTAGCCTTTTTCCCAAACTACCTTGGGGTCAGCTTCCAGTCTAACCGGATGAAGCTGAGTACCCGTATTTTACATGAAGCGACTGCATATCTGACCTCCACAACACAGTAACTGGGCAATACGATATAATACGATACCCCTTGGTAAGACTGGATGCCAGGCTGTTTGGTTTCTGACTATTCTTAACGACTGTCAAAGATCTACAAATGACAGCCGGGACCAACAGCTTAACGTGCTTTCCGAGGCATGAAGGAAACTCGGTATGTAATTAATGTCACCCATCCACGGACCAACCTCGGCAAGCACGGCTTAACCTTAAAGACCGACCCGGCTGTTAATACTTAGCCACGAGCTCCTCAATAATGTTTCCTTGTCAATTTTATACAATCAACGCAATGACCACATATCACATACCAATATCACATACCAATTTGAAACACATACGAGAAAGGTAGTTAGAGTAGTCCTTTGATCTCTACTATCCTCGAGCATACTCAAACAGCCCCACTACGCAATTCCACTAAAACCGAATCATTGTCCGAATTCAGAACAATAGTTTCACGTAGTATCTGAATTTCAACAGTTCTGTTTGAATATAAACCGTAACGGTAATACGTGGTGAATAGAAACGCAGGGTTGAATTGCAACTAAAGTTTCAAAGGAATTTAATGTATCATGTCAGCAACAAGTACAATTTATTTTATTCACTCAACTATGCTGAAATATTTAGAGATACATATTACTGTCAACATACCATATTACTTCAACATTAACATCCCTTTCAAAGTTTCGTTGCTATTCACCTCGGTGTTTCTATTCACTACGTTTTCGGTACGTAATTTAGACTCTAAACGCACACAAATATATAATATTAAAATAGTCACTTTGAAGATAAAAAAATATCTCAATGTTGTTAATGTTATTCCATGACTAGTTTTAAATTAGGTATCTATATTTGTGATCGTGGCTGTACCTTACCTATCAGTCGGCTTCAAATTAGTCTAAGAGCTACCGAACCATCCGACTAAGGCCCAGGCCATACGGTGCGGTACATCTCCGGCGCGGCGCCGCTCCAGAGCGGTGTCGCAACGGTTTCCTACATATAAAAATATATGGTATGCCACACGGCGCGTCCGACGCCGCTTCGACGCCGCACCGCAGGCGAACCGGGCAACGGCGCGAGGCAGACGAGGCGGGGAGGGGTGCAAGCAGTGCGGTGCCGTAGCGGCACCGCTTAGTTTTTTGTACGGCGTGGGGAAAAGTGAACGCTCTTTAGTTTTAAAAAATATTTTTTACAAAAAAAGAAACCGACTTCAAAAAACACTTAACGCACTAAAAAGTTAAAAATAATACTATAACCTACCTATATTAATAAACCTAACCTAACCTACGATTAACCTATAATAAAATTTAATAATTCTTTGGAGTCGGTGCCAAGCAATATAATTAGAATTAATGAATGAATTAATATTTAGAAGCTGTAAGATTTATGTTTTGCTTTTTTCTGGCCTTAGTCTGTATATAGTCATTTAGGTATCGTATATATTGCTTGGCACCGAGTCCTAAACGTAACTAAACTCGCGTCAGACACGTAACCGTCAGTTTTTATTGACATTAGGTTACGAAGGAATTTGAACTTTATGACATCTGTCATTGAGTTTGGGTTTCCAAAACTGGAAAAATTTGTAAGACGGTTTGACATTACGTTACGAAAGAATTCGATCTTTATGACATCTGTCACACAAAGAAAACCTTCGGTTTCTCCAAAGAGGTAAAGTTCGTAAGATGGATTGTATTAGTTCTGAAGTGTTAAATTTTTAGTGTAAAATAAATTGTCATGTTTGTGTACGATAGCGCAATACAAGAATATTGTATTTTACCCCATAAATGATAGTACTTTTATACTGATAATTTAAGCAATTCGTGCAAAATTATTCCCTAACCATACCAAAATATCAAAAATGCACAAAGTTAATATTCAAGTTTTCACTTCTGCGGCACTACCGGGATGCACTCCGGGAGTGCCGGAAGAAGTGACTTTTTTATATGATGTTTTGTTATCAGTCAAAAGAAAGTACCGTTCTGGCAGGCATTTCGCGGTTGCGTCATCAACAACCCATTTTTTTTTATTCATATTTTTTTCTGCTCCCACCAGAAAACTATGAAACGATATATAATTCTCATTATGATTATGAAGATGAAAAATAAGTTTGAATACTAACGATTTATTCAGATAAATTAAAATGATACTGTACCTATGCATGCAACTCCGTTTATTTTCAATTTCGGTGATCCTTCATTATGATGAAGTATTATGAATGAAATGAATGATTATTGTTTTCCTTACATTTAATTTATCATGTTTGTTATAGAGATTTGATCCTTATGATTGACCCTATCGATTGATGCCATAAAAGTACGGAATGTTATTTTTCCGATTTTAGCCGGGTTGATTCTCGAGTGTGGCAACCCAATCTTCGAAAATATTTGAATGCAGATTTAGATTAGAATAGAAAAATATTTATTTCTAAGTGAATGGTCATTACATTAGGATCTTAATATTAATCAGTTTCATATACAGTACCGTTACCATGCCGGTGTAGAAATAATAAAATTAGCTTAAAAAGCTAAAGTGGCCAAGTTCTATGCCGCAAAAATATAATTATAATAGTTACTAACGCTAAAAAACCGGCCAAGTGCGAGTCGGACTCGCGCACGAAGGGTTCCGTACCATTATTTATAAAAACGAAAAAAAAAACTTTTTTTGTATGGGTGCCCCCCTTATATATTTATTTTTTTCTGTTTTTATTATTTGTTGTTATAGCGTCAACAGAAATACATAATCTGTAGAAATTTCAACTTGCTATCACGGTTCATGAGATACAGCCTGGTGACAGACGGACGGACGGACGGACGGACAGCGAATTCTCAGTAATAGGGTCCCGTTTGACCCTTTGGGTACGGAACCCTAAAAAAGATATATGCTCATTCATGTGATTATAATAAAATTTAATACAATGCCAAGTTGAAAATACAGTGAAAAGTTAAATTTTACTAAATATATTATAATGCCAAACGTAGAAAAAAAAAACACACTGTTGTCAAAAATAAAATGACAAAATTTATAATTTAAAAATTCATTAATTCTAATATTATTATTTATTCTTTTAATAATTATAATCATTAACACTCATCACGTCTGACGAGTTTTGCTCAATAATTGAATTAAAACCTTTAGGTCGATAATAGGTATGCAAATAGCTAAATTGGTAAGTATTCATACTTAGGAACTTACAGTACACTCCTATTGTAAAACTAAGAATGCACCTCGGTCAACTCCGCTTTCCGAACTACTTTATCAATTGACGAACAATATCTTGCACTTTGATATTATAACTTGTTGTCGTAGGTTACGGCTCAACAATTGAATAACAATATGCTTCCCGTTCAGCCGCAACTATCTGGAATTGCACACGAGTATGTTATAATGATTTAAGACTGCACGCATGACTGCCTAGTGGCTACACATTCAGAAACGTCTCATTTTTGAAAATTCTATAGTTTATTTTCAAGAAAGTATTTGACAGAAAGCTAGAAAGGATAGTTTGCTACTACTGATGGTATTATTATTTAGGGGCTGATTTAAAACTACTGGCACAGCATCGCGGACTGGCTCGAGCGAGGGTCGGGGAGGGCATGGACCGGGACGTCGCGACGTACCTCGACGGCGAGAAAGGAAAGACGGCGGTTTGTGTCTGAACTTTTGAAGAGTGCTAGTTAGTCTCTTTTCTACTTTCTTGGAGGAGGGTGATAGCATCATCTGGAGTAACGAGAGTATGCCTCGTACGTCGTACTGTACTAAAGAGCGAGGAAAAAACAAATAAAAAGAAAAAAAAGAAAAAGAGTAGTGGTCGCTAACCACCGCCTTTTATTTAAGTCTCATACGGGCGACGAGCAAAGGAAGTGTTTTTTTTAATATTAAAAAGACAAAGAAATCAGAAGGATTTCAACTCAAGTATTCATTTTTAGGGTTCCGTACCCAAAGGGTCAAACGGGACCCTATTACTGAGACTTCGCTGTCCGTCCGTCCGTCCGTCTGTCACCAGGCTTTATCTCATGAACTGTGATAGTTAGCGAGTTGAAATTTCTACAGATTATGTATTTCTATTGATGCTATAACAACAAATACTAAAAACAGAATATAATAAATATTTAAGGGGGGCTCCCAAACAAAAAAGTGAATTTTTTGTTTTTTTTCATAAATAATGGTACGGAACCCTTCGTGCGCGAGTCCGACTCGCATTTGGCCGGTTTTATTATTTTTACGTAGGTATGTGTTAATATTAACTTTTAGATAGGATAATCAAACGGTTAATTTAAATAGATAGTAGTTGTTTTTGTTTAGGTATTTAAGCATAGTAAAAGGTTTATTTTGTAGTACAATGGCGTTTAGATAAAAACCTATAAAGATAAGAATTATTTAATTATCCGTATAAGTTGATTTGGTGCGTAGTGTCTACATCAAGGTACACAAAATAATTTCGGAAGGGGTCCGAGAGGGCCGATGCCTGCTAGGGCTGCGGGACTGTTCGAAAGAGATACAGTGGCCCTGGAACACAAAGGGCTAAGAAGGAACATGGGTGGGTTTTAGTCAGTACAAGTCTGACACTCCCTTCTGCTCCGCCCAGATCGGGAAGAGTCATTTGATGACTTCCCATCCGTAAAAAAAGGCACACAAAATAAAGAACAATCTAACGTTAAAAGTTAAACCCCGTTCAGAAGGAGCTGGAGAATTAAACGAAATCATCATCATCATGTTCATGTCCTTGTCCCATTCTACTTGGGGTCGGCGCAACACGTTTTCTTCTTCAATGCTCCCCAATATTTACCGAACGAAATATTATCCCTAAACTCGCTGATGAATGATATTTTTAAAGTAAAAAAAAGGAGCTATTGATATTTCGATCAGATTCCCAATTCAATGCACTTCACTGTAACTCGTCAGGTATTGCGTATCTACAATTACTTTTTATGCTGTTATATACAAAATGGTTGCTAGACTGACTGAAGTTAAAACACAAAAATTATACAGAATGAAGCGAAGAAAATACGATAATAAGTAAAAAAACGTTCCCAGTCTACAAATATAAAAATAATCGAATATATCGAATAATATGATATTTTTAACCAATTTTTACAAAAGGTGTTCCGTAAACAGTTTTATCTTTTTTATCCGGGTGTACCTAATTACTCGTATAATAAATACAATTGGGTGATATTCTGTGTACTTAGAGGTACGTCAAAATACGTAGTCTAAGTACATGTGGTACACCGGATGGTTGGACGGCCCCCACTGCCCATACACACGTACAACATCAGAGGTATCGCAGATGCACCGCCAAAGTAATTCGTGATCTAAGGTCGTACTCGGCATCGTTCATTTACACAAATGTTGGTTATCCCGAATTAGGCAACTGTTCTACGTTCGGATAATTCGGTAATTACGCCGAAACCATTTCATCACCGCCAGTTTCTGAATAAAGGGTAGCTACGGAAAAAATCTTCATTGAAAATCCCAGTAAAACTGCCCAACCCGGGAATTGAACCCAGGATCGCAACAGACTTGCTTGCAAAGTCACTTGCAGCCCGTAAGCGTAGGCGACTTGTATCTGTTACGTGTTTTAAAATTGATGCAAAGCATAAACTCATGTACTTGACAAGTGTGTTTCAAACCTCCGCGGCTCCGCTGCATACAGCTCTACCTAAAACCTATAGTTAGATCATATCTGTCCACTTACTTGTCGACGAAAGACGCAATCAAGTCGAGCAGTTCCAGCACAAGTTTGTCGATGACTCGCGAATCCACCACTTTGCTGGACGCAGCCCGGGGCTCCGCTGCGCGTATGGAGGACGCAGCGGGCCCCGCTGAGACCCCATATGGATCAGGAGGATCTGGTGGCCCCAACTCCTTGCTGCAGCAAGACCCCATGATCTGTTAACAAAGATGTAGTTGTAGATAAAGATCACTTTTAAAAAATCGGGTGATTTTCTTCTTTCGACTCATTATTTGTACAACATCAACTATTTATTAAAATCTAATAATTAAACCTAACCAATATGGATGTTAAGTTATTGTTGATTACATTTGAACAATAACATAACATCACGACCCTACTTAAGCAGAAGCTCGAAGGCTCTGAGAAACTCCCGATGGAATAACCAATAAGACTTCCCAACCTGAGAATCGAACCCAAAACGTCACTCGATTTAGTCCCACTACACCAACAAACCAGAAATTAAAAAAGTATCTCGAAAATACTGTAAACGCGCCTATTTTCTAATATTTTCACACATTTACAGCTAAACCTCAAATAAAAAACTAAAAACCAACTAAATAATTTTAATTTCTGTACTCACCTGTGTTTAAGTTTCGATTTTAATATTTTTTTCGAAGTTTGTTTAATTAATTTAAATTTAAAGTACGGGATTATGATTACCACCGAATAATAAAAAGGTAGCTGTATGTGATGCGTTCACGGAATTACCGTACGGCGCGTAGCCGTGCGGAGCGGTGAGCACTACAACCGACACTATTGCAGGGCTAGGCTAGGGCTCCCCGCAGGGGAGGGTGTAGTGAAATTGTTGCAGGGGCGGCTTATAATACAGACACTTTCATCTTGATTGATGAAATACTTTTTTTGTAAACTATAGAAACCACCGATTCCATAAACTATACAAAGAAAGAAATGCATTTGTCTGCTCATTTATGTATTCTATATTAGCAATAGAGACATACTCCACCCTAGTGTGAATATATTATCCTAACTTATTTAATTTTACAGTTTCCAATTTTTACTTATTCAATGTCAACTAGAATTATTGCAGCTTCGTCTCATTTTTTTTAAAATGTTTAACTGAAATCATTATTGTGTATTCTGGGACGGCCTATTGATTCATTCTGCTGCTGCTACAATAACTGGTGTAATTTATTGGCGAACTACGATTATGATTCTTGTGTATTTGCTATTACAGGTGCAATCTTGTTGAGTGAGTAATGATTTTCAGTGATAAATCACAACCTGAATTCAATGAATGGCAAGAAAACCCCAGATCAGTCAGGATAAATCAGGCCGTTGCAATGCAAGATAATATCATTGTGCAGTTACATAGAAGAAGGAAACAGAGGCATTCTGTATTTCCCGTTCCATGGTACTTCTGGCTGGTTCCGTGCCATAATATTGAGTAACCGAGTAATTATAATGATATAGTAGAGGTACAAGATAGCGATATTTCACACTGCACAAAAATAGCTAAACTTAACACGGGTAATGTTCGCCCTTGTTCTATTGTGGCGCAGCTTGCCTCTCCGAGAATCCGCGATCAGCTGTTGACCTCAGTAATCAAATATCTATGTAAATAAAACTTTATCAAAAGCGGTTCATCCATTCAGGAGCTAGGATGCCACAGACAGACACACAGATACACACGTCAAACTTCTAGCACGCCTTTTTTTTTGCTGGGGTTTAAAAAGGAAAAGTCCTGACTGACTGACTGACTCATCAACGCCCAGCCCAAACCCATGGATATAGCTATCTGAAATTTTGCACAGAGGTTCCCTTTAAAATGTAGACAAGGAATAAGGAAGGATTTTTCGAAATTCCACCCCTAAAGAGGAAGAATGAGGGATGAATGATGGTATGGAAATCGGTCATTTTTAACGTTAGAAACATGAAAATTCATATCAAGTTTCTGGTTAGAAATAAATAATTACGTATTTTAGCGTTTTTGAGATTTTACTCCCTAAGAGGGTAAGATAGGAGTTGAAAGTTTTTATGAAGTGATTGTAGTGGTGTGTGTTGTAGTGATTGAAGTTTCTGAGCAAAAATGAATGATCACGTATTTCTTCGTTTTTGAAAATTCAACCCCAAACGGATGGGGATCCGTTTGGGGTTGAATTTTCATATATAGGGGTGGTGACATTAGTGCAACAAAATAGTCCGATCTACTTGAAATTTACTAGTTGTGTTTCTTGATTCAATTGATAAACACATATTTCAACCTTTTTCTAATAAATTCCACCCCTCACTCGTAAAAAGGGGTGTCAATTTTTTTCATTTTTATTTTCAAGTGTTTGCACGTTTCTATGGACAAATACGTTAAAAAATACAAAAGTCCTTTTCGTGGCTTTCAGAGTCGCTGGCAATGAAAACGAAAATCCAACATGGCACCGTTGAAACTTTTCAGTTTTTCCTTCATGGGTGTCATTTTCGTGGATTTCGGGGTCGCTGATAACGAAAATGAGGTCAAAATGAAAATCCACGATGGTGCCGAGGAAAATTTACGGTTTTTCCTTAATGGGTGTCATTTTCGTGGATTTCGGGGTCGCTGATAACGAAAATGAGATATTTTTTGGGTTCCATATTGGATTTCATTTCATTATCCTCCCCTAGGCTATGGCTGGCATTGATTTAAGTTAGAACTGTTTCTCACATGCACTCTGCGAGTTACTTAGTAATTTTAGCCCCAAAAGGAAACACCGCAAACGTCATTTACAAAGAGGTGCTAGGATAATTCATTATTAATATAGTTTTCCGCGAGTTAAATACCGTAATATACTTTTTTCTAACCAGAATGTATTCTCTGGTTTCTTACATTGAAAATCACAGACTTGGTGTGTAAGTATACATGTATGTAGTGTCTGTAATGTAGGTTTACACGGCGGTGTAATCTTAAAACGAATAGTGGCCTTTTTACATTCTACCATTGCTTATGGTGTGCAAATATTAAATTTTAATTTTGGATCTTTTATTATAATATTATACTGAGGTATGTACATTGGTATTATAATAATTGTAAAAAATAATCATAAAATATACTAACAAATACTCTTCAGCATCAACAAATTATGATCTCATGCATGCATCGAATTAGAAATGAATTCATTAATTAATATTCAAAAGGGATGAATGAAAGGCATTTGCATGTGTCTGAGATGAGAATGCTAAGGGGGATGTGTGGTGTTACGCGAATAGATAGAATAAGGAATGAGTACATTAGAGGAAGTCTTAAAGTGACGCCGGTGACTGAAAAGATGCGTGGTAATCGGTTGTCGTGGTATGGGCATGTGATGCGGAGGAATGAGGAAAATGTCGTGAGGAAAGTTTTGAGTATGAATGTGGATGGGTATAAGGGTAGAGGAATACCAAAGAAACGATGGATGGACTGTGTGAAGGATGATATGGCAAGAAAAGAGGTATCTCAGCAGATGACAAGTAATAGAGAAGTATGGAAGAAGAAGACGTACTGCGCAAGGGCAAGAGAATGATGAATTAATATTGATGTCAAAGCTATACCTATGTCAGCTCAAGTAATAAAGTTAAGTTAAGTAAAATGTTGTATGTTAACTAGGGTTGCCAACTTTCTTTACAAGAAATAAAGTATATTTAGGGCTGAGAAGAATATTAAACAGCATTTTAGAAAAAATAACAGTATTTTATTTATTTAACGTTTTAAATACATATTTTTAGGGTTCCGTACCCAAAGGGTCAAACGGGACCCTATTACTGAGACTTCGCTGTCCGTCCGTCCGTCCGTCCGTCCGTCCGTCCGTCTGTCACCAGGCTGTATCTCATGAACCGTGATAGTTAGACAGTTGAAATTTCTACAGATTATGTATTTCTGTTGACGCTATAACAACAAATAATAAAAACAGAAAAAAAAATATTTAAGGGGGGCTCCCATACAAAAAAGTATTTTTTTTTCGTTTTTATAAATAATGGTACGGAACCCTTCGTGCGCGAGTCCGACTCGCACTTGGCCGGTTTTTTAAGAGTTTTCGCACAAGTTATTAAATTTCAGTTTTTTTTAAAAACTTCACACGCCTCACCACTGTTATAACTAAAATTAAAATAAATGAGGAGCTAATTTTTCATTAACTTAATAGTTGCTCTATTTCTATCCTCCCGCTACTTTGCATTCATTACTGAAAAAACTTTCAATAAATGCTGAGGTGGCGGGAACAGAAAGTAGATATGAGACAGTCAAAGTGATAATTTAAAATTCTGAGATGTTTACTAATAAATGGCTCCACTTTTGGCCACTACTCATTTCAAGAAAATCTTTGTCTTCTGATACTTTATCATAAATTACTTTGTAATTTGTAAATTCTGAATATAAATCATACATACTAATATTCAGTCTATAAAAAATTTAGATTATCTATAATTGACAAAATATATCATATTTATATTCTATCGGTACAAAATAATGCTTTTATTTAAACCTATCACCTGTTGATAAATCTGATTGGGGCATGCCAGATAGACTCACACCTTTGAGCCATTTTGGCTAAATTCAAAAATCATACCGAGGCCAAACTGAAGCTTTTAGTGACTAGTCCTAACTTACTAACTATCCCAGCAACTCGGTCAATATGACGATGTCAACGGGAAAGCAAACTAGTGCAGTGTCCTCGCTCGCTTCGTTAATGCCAGGTCAAACTTCAGATAGGCAATTTCCACACAGTATGGATGTGGTAGAGCTGGGTTTCAAATAGTGGATAACCACTATTCGAAACCCAGCTTGTTCTGGTGACAAGAATTCGTCAATTCTCCTTGCGAGACTATTTGTGACGACCCTCAAATACTGCTGTCGGCTTGAACGATTGACTCAGAAGTGAGATATGTGTATAACTTCTTCATCAAGGTTTAAATCATCTATTCCTTACTAGCTGACCCGGCGAACTTCGTACCGCCTAACAGTCGATTCTTTACTTTTTTAAAAAAAAAAAATTCTCACCGTAGGAACCATCCTCGTACTTCAAGGAATATTATAAAAAAAGAATTAGCGAAATCGGTTCAGCTGCTCTCGAGATTTACGCTTCATTCACACATTCAGCGATTAATTTTTATATTATAGATTGTATGACGAAATTGGAGAGACTGGTAAAAGACTGGTGGAGATACTCGTTAAAGCGGCCGAGTATTCAATCCTGAGAGGGCTCTCAGGATTGTATACTCGGCCGCTTTAACGAGCTGTGTCGTAATTCCGTCATTATTAAGGACCTTGTTATAATTAAGCTGTTGAAAGCCTAATATATGTACAGGGTCGCATCGACGCTAAAACGGTTATCATTCTTAACATCATAAATTTTTCATCAGTTAATAAATAAAATCAACTGTTTCCTACAAAAATGCAACACCTACACGGGCTCGGTCACGTATACGTGGTACCGTACCGTCGGTGTCCCTTCCACCTTGTATAAAATATGTTGTGTGTCTTCCTTCCACCTTGTATACAGCAGCTTAAGAATTGTAAATTTGCAATCTCCGTGTACGTAAACTGTGGTAGTTGAGTGCGTCATTTCAACTTAGACAAGCTCTAACTAATAGTAGGTAGGTAATTATGGTTAAAAACTATGTACGATCTAATATATCTGTATCTATATTAAGTAACCATGGAATTTCTTGCCGGTTGTTCTCCATAGGAAACGACCAACTCGAACCGAGCACCTTTTTGTCGGCGTTTTTTATGTGCCCATGTAGGGCCTATGTGAAACAAAAATATTTTGGTTTTGTTTTTATTTTTTATTTTGATTACATAAGCTAAATAAATAATAATAAACCCGTAAATTTACCCATCCGGGTATTTTCCAGGGTATTTACCCTCGAATTAACCTACGTTTGGGTTTTTACCGGGTAAAATCCCATCACTATGCACGACGCATAGAGGAAAAACTAAAATAGTAAAAACGCCGAACTACACACACACACACGAAATATAAAACAAAACATGCAAAACTGAATCGGCATTCGCTACAAGTTTGGCCGCTGACAGAATGCGTTCCTGACAGGTCGTGAGCGAAACGACGATAGTCCGGGGAATTTACGCCGAATATTAGGCTAACTTTGCATTAATTAAAAACAGCGATTTTTTTCATTGAATATGTAGGGTATGGACAGGAGAGTATATTAAGCTGTATCCCGCGAAGAGTTCACCTCCGCGTATATGTTTTTTTTTAAGAAAACGTCTAATATGTATTTAACTTCGTGGAAAAAATATAAACAGGTATGTTTATTTGGAGTATTTGTACAACAGATTGAGTACTACAAGTAGGTCAGAAAATTAAACATTTATCGTCCACGGAACATTCGTTTTCTTAAAAAAAACTTATTATTTGACTTCGTACTTAAGGCAAAAATATTAACAGGACAAAATTAGTGCCAAAATGGTTTATCACCATGTCTAACTATTATTATGAAAATTAAACAAATTCTGCTCCGGACTTCACCGAAAATCAAGAAAATAAAAAAATCTTAAATACTACATACGGCTAAAAAGTAACAGGATTTAAATTCATCTAATAATGAGAAATATATAAATCCACACGTTAATCCCCCAAAATTAAACAGATTAGAGCGTTAATTAATATTGTCAAAGTAAAAATTAAATTACGATGCACGGTGTCAGCGCTAAGCAGCGTGCGGCGTACGGCCTGTGAAAGTGTGCGTAAACAAGATAAGCGCTGCGTTCATTGTGTGCGGATGACTGTTATTGTTTGAGAGTCGGTTGTTTTATTGAGTTACGCGATTGTACACTATATCTTATTTATATTTCTGAAAGATCAAATTCCTATGAAAGTGCTGCGCCAAATACAAGAATGAAGCTTGCAGACGTATTTTACGTAAACATTAATTGATTTGTTTTCACGATTTGCTTTAAAGTGTTTAATTTTCGTGTGAACCGGCCTAACTTTCCAGTTAGGCCGGTTCGGCAGGGAAGAAAATATTTTACGAACACCGAAGAAGAAACGCAGAACTAAACCTGTGACAGATATTGATAACTTTGACGCCAATGCAATAACGTTAAGGAATCATAATAAAGTTATTATTCGAGGAATAAATACCTTAACAGGACAACGCTTTTGGCATCTTTGAGAGCACCTGATTTGTTTAAGGGAGGTATAACTGCTTTATCCAAAGTTTAAAAAAATATTGGTTTTCAGTATAAAAAAAAAACACATAAAAGAAAAGTGCTTTTAGAGCGATATATTATATAATTATAAAAAGCATATCCTTTTAAAGAGAAGCCAATAAAAATTGAAAACTAGGATAATGTCGTTTTCATTGACGTGACATAGCTGAACGCCAATCACACGTTTTCTCGTTCTTGGGCAGATGAGAAACAAGCATCGTAGGATTGTACAACACCATAAAAGCTTATGCTAATTAATAATTATGATGGTTAGTTTTTGAGATATGGGACTTTGAAACTGCAGCAGTAACAGTTTCATTAAGATATTATGAAAAACAAAAGATTTGCAGTTGAATGTAATAGAATACAACATATGAATGAGTCCTATAAATGTGTTTATCTACTTCGGTTTCGTTATATTCGAATTACAAAATTGACAGCGGTTTTTATTATGATACCCATAACGACACAAGTTGCATTATGCGAATCGTCATAAATTCTAAAACACAAGCATAGACATTCTGAACATACAGCCAGGTACCTATAATATTACTTCGAAATCGAGACAATGTAAATGATGTTTTTAAAAATGGAACAAGTTTAGAACAAAAGTATCGTATACTATTTGACTGTTGCGGCTACAAGATCTTTGCCTTATACCCAATAAAGACTAAATAAAAAATAAGAAAAAGGTGGACGCGGGAATTGCTGAGTGATATTTTATTAAAAATGTCTTCAACATCAAGTGACATTGAAAATACTCTACCAGATATAACAAATAGAGCAGTTGCGGCTACAAATAATTTACTACCAGAAAAACAAGACATGTATATGAGAAATGTTATAAAACCGAAGTAAATAAAAATACTTATTTGTCTATATCTGTGTTTTATTCCTTCCTTCGTAGATAAAATGTTGGATGCAACTATACGTTATTGGTCTTTTAATAACTCGTGCCCACCTATTTCGGTACGCGCTACGCTTGTACCGAAAAATGGCACTCGTATTAAAAGACCGTCCATAACGTAACAGTTGCATAAATAGCTATAATTATATTGTTTAGTGCTACGGAACCCTGTGTGCGTGTGAGTCGACTCGCACTTGGCCGGATTTTTTTCATTTTTCATGAAAAATTCATGAAAAAGTAATTCAGTGGTATTAAATGAAGTAAAAGGGTTGTATCGATGATTTAAATGACTATACCTCAGTGAAGCCATGTTTGTTACCGTCGCGAATCATGTTTTGTTCAACAAACAGCCTGACACTGATCGGCAAATTGCAAAACACACAACAAAATCGAACTTAGCGGGGTACCTTGGCGCTTCGTATGATTTAATAGTAGTGTATGCACCAAGGTGATAAAGCGGTATTTTTTTTTTTTTAGGATTGGAAATCATCAAATGACTTCTCCCGCTCTGGGCGGAGCGGAATTACGTCACGGGCGCTCTTTTGAATCCAAAGCCAGCGAGGGCGTTAAGACTACAATCCTGAGAGCAGTGAAGCGGTAGCGCGGGGTACTACTGTCATACATTTCGAAGTGTTTTTATTTTTGGTAACTTGCTTTATGTAAAAATATTATATTGACTTAACTATTTAAGTTAAGTACAACATAATCTTATAAATATATATATGTTACTAGCAGCCCGCCCCGGCTTCGCACGGGTATTTAACAATACCTACACACACATAAAATCCCTTCCACTTGCGTCAGGTTACTAAAAAAAAAATTAAAGATCGTTTGAATATTCCCCTCCCGTACGGCCCGTACCCCAGTGACGCCTACATCGCATAAGGTTATGCCTAGCCAGCTGAGCAGGATGAGCAATTGTAAGCACACCCTGCTTGTATTGCTTACAATTTTAAACTAGTGATATCTTTCGAATGGAATGTCCGAATTGTATAATTCAATATATTAATTAAGGTATTGAAGCAGTCTTGAATATGAAGTACATTTATTTTCGTAACATTTAGTTTAGTAACGAGTAATCACAAGCACATCGACACGTTAGGTCGCGTCAGCCTTAGAGAGCAAGTACTGACATCTATTGATGTAAGTCAGCACGGGTTACTGAGGTCCTACCTTCTTAAAATTTGATTTATAATTGTTTTTACCTAAAAGTATAAAATAAAGAGGGTATGCGATAAAAAAAACGACTTTGATTTTTTTGGGACACCTTACTATAGGCTATTTATCATCATAATAGGAGTGGAGCAGCAATGAAAAATGTTGCGAAAACAGGGAAAATGTGACGCAAACGAAGTTGCGCCGGACAGCTAGTAACGAATATTTTAGGTATAATTTTTGTACACCCTGGGTTACTTTATTGGCGTTTTAGTAAGGATCCCTAATTGTTTTGAAAATATAATGTAGCCTATATCACACGCGAATAGTGTAGCTTCCCAACAGGAAATAATTTTTCAAATCGGTTCAGTAGTTTCAGAGCCTATTCAATGCAAACAAACAAATAAACAATCAAATCTTTCCTCTTTATAATATTAGTTTAGATTTAGATTATGTATACAGTGATACCTGGTTAAGTGAGACATCAAGGGACCTGCAAAGGAGATGTTTGATTTTGGGCTACCACTATGTACACTACATAGATAAATAGGAAAAAAATAGAGGAATATCATAAAAATACTAAAAAAAATAATTTGAAGAAGGGTATAGTCGTACAATAATTATCATTTGAAAAGTTTTGTACTACGATAACCCTATTTTTAGGGCAGCCATGACAGTTGTTTGACGTTTGACGACTTTGACAGTTTTAAGAAGTGCCGTCTTTGAGTCTTTCTTTGCATTGAGTTTGGATTGAACTTGTTGTTTTGTTCAACCAATCCAAACAAAACAAACCAAAACCCGAGATTTTCGAAATTCCAGTTGTTTTGTTTACTAAGTAGTTATGACAATTATTTTACATTTGATTGACGTGTATCGTAATACACGTCAATCAAATTTCATTGTCAAAATGACATTTTTCGCCAGCTCATCACGTGCTGATCTGATCCACCATGTTTAATTTTTATGTTGTGTTGCTCTCTTTGACCAAGTTAATTTGAATGTACATTAAAACGAAGTGAAATTAAAGAAAATTGATGGTAAAAAACGGTTACTGTATTATTTAGCAATATTTACGTATAGTGTACACAGTGCTAGCCCAGGCTCCATACATTTCTGGAACATCTCCTTTGTCTCACTACTAGAGGTATTCCACTTACCCAGTGTCTCAGATATCCAGGTATAAATAAATATTTGTCTCATTTACGAGAGTTCCATTAACAGAGGTCATAATACAGGTTATTTCAGTTATAAAAGTGCGATTTTTAACAAAAATAACTTATTATGAAAACATGATAAACGTACACGTTTTAGTTTTCCTTGTCCTTCAGAACATTGTGATTGAATTTTATGTTTATTCTGAATTATTCTACAAAGAGAGTGTTTGGCACATTAAATTCGACACAGACTTCATCGCGTGTCGTTCCACTTTCATAAACGGATATTAACTTCAGTTTTTCACGTACTGATAGCGATTTGAGCCTTCGTTTCGGCATTTTTCAAATAAACATCCGTATGATAGTAAAGCAAAAGTAAAACTGAAGGTCATTGAGGCTCAAAATTAGTTAAGTGCGGAATTTGCAGGTAAAATAAGAATAAGTAAGTAAACTAACACAACGATGTTACCTCAGTTACAGCGGTTAATACATATAAAATTCACTCGCTGTCTCAGGTATAGAGGTAACTATGACGATAAAATCGAAAGAACGAATCCCAGATATGAGATTTGCTTCGTCCCACTAACAGAAGTAATTCAGTGCCAAAGTGTTGGGACCTCAGCATGAGTTCCAGTTATGGAGGTTTCTCACTTATCCAGGTCCCACTTAACCAAGTTACACTGTACTTTAAAGCTTGGCTAAAAGTATGTTTAAAGTTTAAACATACTTTGCCAGCCATAGAAAAGTGGGTGGTAGTTAGAGTTAGAGTGTTAGTCAGTTAGAGTGGTACAGTCAGCAACAGAAGTCGTTGAACATAATTTGTTTCCAATATTTCCTAATCATTATTATTTAGCATAAGTTACTGACCAAAGTAAATTATAAAACAACTTGTCATAATAAAACTACAAAAGTCGCTGAACTCAGTCAAACCATAAATTGCTATACATTACCACCAACAAAATTGTATGATCTGTAATAAATACAAAAGTCGCTGATCATAGCTAATTTCCTACATTTCCAGTTCATTGAACCCGTTTGCTACAAGGCACTATCCGGCGAAGCGCAGCGCACTGCATTTTTCATAATCAAAACATTGCTGAATAAACACAGCTACTAGTTTAGAATACAAATTCGATATTTTTTTTTGTTTTTTTTTTTTTTTTAAACTTCCCATAGGATCCCCCTCCCTACACTGGGAATTTCTTCTGTATCGTGCGTGCGTTTAGAAACATTTAAACTAACATAACAGCGTTTTAAAAACTAGAATAATATTTATTTATCTAAACTAATATTATAAAGAGGAAAGATTTGATTGTTTGTTTGTTTGTTTGCATTGAATAGGCTCCGAAACTACTGTTCCGATTTGAAAAATCTTTCAGTGTTGGATAACCTATTTATCGAGAAAGGCATATATAGCATCACGCTACGACTAATAGGAGCGGAGCAGCAATGAAAAATGTTGCGAAAACGGGGAAAATCTGACGCAGACGAAGTTGCGCCGGACAGCTAGTTATTTATAAAAACGAGCAAAGCACTTTTTGGTATGGGTACGGAACCCTAAAAACTCGCGTATAACACGTTTAGCGACTTACGGCAAAATTTAAAAAACCCCCGACACTAAAAGCTCTAAAAAGCCCATAGTAAATTAATCCAAGCGCCGTCGTAGCGTCGGGGGTCCGCTTTGTTCTGTGCTTTGTTTTGTGTTCAAAGTGGTCCCCCGACGCTACGACGCTTGGATTAATTTACTGTGGGCTTTTTAGAGGTTTTATGTGTCAGAGGTTTTTTTTATTAGTTTTTAAACTGACATGGTCACTAACACTATCAACAACACTTGTAACGGGATATTTACCATGTTTATTATTTGTTATGAGTTTCCGATATTTCGGCGCTGTTGCAAACGCCATGATCACGGATAAACTGAAGTTATTGCGGGTGGATGTTTATGAGCAGACAAAACGGTCTACCCTCTTTCCGTTTTCCGTTTTCTTCCCGTTTTGTCTGCTCATAAACATCCACCCGCAATAACTTCAGTTTATCCGTGATCATGGCGTTTGCAACAGCGCCGAAATATCGGGAACTCATACGGGAACAAGTGTTGTTGATAGTGTTTTTTTTATTTTTATATTATTTTTTCTTGCCTTGACTGTCCCACTCCTGGGCATAGGCTTCCCCATTCCATCCAATTTTTTTGGTGTTGCGCTTCTGAACGAAAACCAATTTTATCAAAATCGGTTCAGCCGTTTAGGAGCTACGATGCCACAAACAGACACAGAGATACACAGATACACATGTCAAACTTATAACACCCCTTTTTTTTTTTGGTCGGTGGTTAAAAACAAGGAAAGTTATAAATTAAAAAAGAAACTATACTTTAGAGGGGAATAGGGTGCAGCCCCCCCCCACTCGGTAATGCCCATGGTGACAAGTAACAAGATTTCAAATCGACTAGACCCGTGGAAGTTGTTTATATCCCTTCATCAACTAGAAAAGAGGTGATGATCTTCAAACGGCTGAGCAGATTTTCTCGAAACATAGCTAAAAACACTCTCGATTAAAATACCTTTCAAACGAAACCAATTTTATCAAAATCGGTTCATCCGTTTAGGAGCTACGATGCCACAGACAGACACACTGATACACAGATACACAGGCACACAGATACACACGTCAATCTTATAACACCCCTCTTTTTTGGTCGGGGGTTAAAAATGATAGTTATCGACTTACGCTGTAATGATGTTTAGCGACTTACGGCAAAATGATAATTATCGACTTACACTGTAATGATGTTTAGCGACTTACGGCAAAATGATAGTCATCGACTTACGCTATAATGATGTTTAGCGACTTATGAAAATATTAATGCTTAGCGTTTTTGTAAAATTGAAATGATAACCTTATTGTGTACTCTATTCTGGTAAGTGATTTATGGTCCGTTTTAATGTTCAGGTATTTTGAAAATTAGTATCTGTTCATGGACTTTTGTTGCTGACTGTACACATTGACTATTGAAAAACAAAGATAGTTAAAAAAAATTGAAGGCCACTCACCATTCATGTTAAATAGGTATTATATGTATGTATGTATGCAACTTCTAGACATTAGTACTTTTTATGATATGCAGGTTTTGTCCAATTTCATTTTGGTTTCAGACTAGCATATTGATCTAGCCACCTGATCAATACCACCTTAAAGGTATGCAAGCCCGTAACTGTGAGCACACTTTTGTGTGCACTGTGCTCTGGTTAGAATATCTCCTAATCGAGTAGTTGGTCGTAAGGGACTAAATAAAACATTATTTTTATAAAAATACAAAACGACACAACTGGTTGTGCCGTGGGGAAGGATCTTGAAATAGCGTTCCCGACCGCACAACTAGTTGTGCCGTCCAGTTTGTCCATGGGGAAGCAATCCTTAAAACTTGGCTTAATATACCTTGACTTGTGTCGATAGTCGATTAATCTCTTCGGTTTCTGCCAGAAATCGACCTTCCGTTGGACACTAACTGCTTTATAATACATATGGTCAAACAAACAACACAAACAGCATTGCAACGTTTAGGTGGTAAACTTTTAACGAATAACTGGAAGTTTCGTCAAATGTTGGAAAATTAAAGTGTTAACGATTAGTTATGAGAGCTAACCTTTTGAGTAACGAATTTACGATTGGCAAAGTTCACTTTTGTTATTACATTGCCCACCTCTGGTTACAACTTTGGGATTCCCTGTGGGTGCACCCTGTTAGACTGGAAGCCGACCCCAACAAAGTTGGGAAAGGCTGGGCACTATCAAACATTGGTCCCAAGAATTGCGCAGAACTTCCCCTACTATGAATGACGTATTATGAAACACATCAGAAACGTGTAATATAAAATCCATGGATTCATTTACACATCTCTCTCTCGACGAAATGCGCCTTTCTCGCCACAGTAGGCAATGCTGTCACACGTTTACGAAACGAGTGACAGCTACAAAAAGTCGCGATGCTGTCGCGCTTTGGATGCCAAAAGTCGCTGCGGTCGAAGGACTTACTCATGGTTTGACCGAATTTTTGGGGTACCTATTATACGACTGCGCTACACCATACGCTGTGGCTACTCCGTAAATATATAATACTCCGTGGGAATCCCACGCGTAACGAAACTGCGAGCATCTTTGGTTTTAATGATTAGGGAATCATGCGACTATTCACTTCAGTTTGATTACCTACACACAAGTTTGGTAACACAATCAGCGCGAGCTAAATTCGCGTCGTACCCCGCAAGGTATTTGATTCAGTTTGGCCTGAGCTTTACGAATACATACATTTACTGCACGGATGCAGGAAGAGTTAGTTTAATTAATTACAGGGATAGAAGTAGTCCACATGCATGCACGGTCTCAGCCAATGAATTGGGGGGTGACACAGGGCCGTAGCCAGGAAATTGGTTGGGAGGGCTTACCGCGTTGTTTACCGCGCCTAACCAAGTTCAGGCAGAATCAAAAGGCAGATCGGGGGGACAGGTTGGGTTAACCACTATTAGGAACAACTTTTGAAAACGGTACATGAGCCAACTCTGGATTTACCATTACAAAAAAATAATGGGCGCCTACAAGTTTATTTCCGGAGGGGTGCTTTTATTCCGTTTCCCAAAAACGGATATGTCAGGTTTTTGTTTGTTTGTGTCGATTCACGCAAGGGGTTATTTTCTCGGCTTTTATAGAAAAAAAGCCTATCAATTGAGAAAATTCTGGATTCAATAACGAGCGTAGCAAGCTCGTACAGTATATCACCCACTTCGAATATGTTAGGTTTACATATTATCTATTATTAGTACAAAAATTGAGTAAGTTTATAAATAAAAACTGAAAATAACGCAAAAAGTCAGAACGCCTCGTCGTAAACGTCCGGAAAAACGCTCCTGGTGGGGGCTAGAGCTCGAACGACTACGGAAGGGACTATTTTTATTCGAGCAAAAAATACCAGAACCACTGATGACTGGGATAAATACAAAACAGCACAACAACACTACAAGAACCGGATCAGATTCCGAAGAACGGAAACCTGGCGCAATTTCTGTAGCAGCATAGACGCCACCAACCAAGCCGCAAGATTTAAGAAAATTCTGACGGCACTTACACAGTCTCAGACGGTGAAACCAGTGCAGTACTGCTGGGAACACATTTCCTCGGATGTCAAGTCGCGCCAGACCATGAATGGTTTCACGAGCACTAAATCACACCAACAACCCAAGAATGGGAAACCGCAAACAAGATAGTAACTGCGGACATCGAAAGGGCCCTAAAAAGCTTCAAAGCCGCTGGGCTGGATGTGTGGAGTGCACAAAATAGAGACGACTATCACAAAAAAAAATATATTAACACTTGCAGCCTTCATAGACATAGAAGGAGCTTTTGACAAAACAATGCACAACAGCATCAACCACGCCCTTCAAAAATTCAAAGTAGAACCAGTTGTGAGAAACTGGATCACTGAACTAATAAGAAAAAGGGGGGGGGGGGGTTCAGAGATGAACACTACTACAAGAGCCAAGGTAGTCAGAGGATGTCCACAAGGGGGAGTCCTATCACCTCTTTTATGGAACATAGTAGTGGATAGGCTTTTAAATAGCATTTTACATTATTATTGGTTATGCAGGTGACCTAAAAGTACTGATAAACGGGAATGCACAGAATGTGTTATGTAAAGTAAGGCATTCTACCCTTCAGACTGTAGAAGAATGGTGTGACGAACAACAGCTGACAATAAATCCGAAAAAAACAGAACTTATCCTTTTCACCAATAAAAGGAAGTTAAAGTAGTATTAAGGTACTTAAAGATGAGTGAAGTATACGGTCCGCCCATACCTCAAGCCCAAATAAAGTCATGGCTGCGTAAGAAAACCGAGGAAACACACCAAATGGAATGATGAAATAGTGTAACCTGCAGGCAAGCAAAGAGTGCAGTTTCAGAAGTATCAAAGAGACTTGCCCACAGCATCACCAGACTGAAATGGGACAAAATTCGCAAGATTATGGGTATCAAACACCTATTTACCATGTGTGACAGACAGCCTTCTGTGCAGAGGATGCATAGAGACAGAAGAAACACCACAGCACATGCTCATGAGGTGCAGAAGTATGGTAGATCAACAGGTACGGACTCTTCCATCGCCGGCATCACTCTAGGGAGCCTGCAGCAGCCTGAAAAGGCTGCTACGTTTCTGGGATGGTTGGAATAACATGAGGATTTTCATACATACAATGGCCAAATAAAGAGGTAATTTGCGGAAACAGCCCAGCTAACCTAACCTATTAAATTATTTAAAAAACAACCTAAATAAAGGATGGCTGTTTAATAATGTATTTTACACAATGAGTGACTTTTCAGCTTATGAGCATAGTCATACCTAACTCCGCCCCTGAGATGACCCACCAATCTAACATATTTTTTTAATTTTTATTTAAATATTGTAATACTAATTATTGTGGTTAAATTTGTAACATTTATTTAATTATTCCATATTGCTCTATTGGTATAGGTACCTAACTACAAGAACCTATTTGTAACAAAAGAAATGTCCTAACTCTTGCTTATCTAAATTGTAATTGTTACAATAAGTTACACTAAACACTACTATGATTTAGACCCGGGCTACATTGAGTTATACAAACATTAGCCCTGGTCCATCATGTTCATGGTGAACAAAAGTTGAGTGGTATTATTGTAGCAGAGATATTGTGGATTGTATCAATATTCTCAACTAAATTCAATCCTGGTTTCTTTTTAATTTCCTGGTTTCTATAACAATAACTTTAGTGCACATAAGAGCAATATAATTTCCATTTAAATAGAACATAAAACAAACTGTTTTATTACAACACAACACAACAGAAATACAAACAATTTCATTCAGCAACAGCGTGCCACTAATCAACCGCAAGCACATAAATGTAAAATTACTTTGTTTCACAACATTAAAAAAACGCAATGTGCAGAGCAGCTCTTCACCTAACATCAAGCAGTAAAGTATAAGTCCACGGTATTGTATGATTAAAAACAACTGGACCATTCCAAGTTTACATCCCAAGTTTTATCACAACTAGAGATAAAATGATGTTTACACAAATAACAAATAACACCTACACTCTTACTATCCAGTAAGGGTGTAGGCACATAATGGTATTATGTCTCAAATACAAACACACTTTCAATATCTCCTGTCCTTAAACAATCAAATCAAATGGGATGTTATAGGGTAGAAAATTAAAAAAGCACAGAGGGTCCATGCAAAGCAGCTAACGCAAGCTACTATGACATATATAAATATAAACTACTACTACGAAAAAAAAATAAAAATACATAAAAATAACAACAAAGTGCAATGCAATCAACATTCTTTTTCACCATCTGTTCTAATTTTTACAAAAGACTTACCGCGGTCTTAGCCCATTGGCTGTCTTCAAAACTTCAAAACACAAGATAATTAATGCAAAAAAATGGTTCATTAAATTACACTTCAATAGTTTCAACACGCGTTCAGAAGAAAGTTAAACTTTATTTATGTAAACAATCTCGCAGATCGCTCTACAGGACATTATGCAAGCGTCAACACACGTCAACTGAGCGAGCACAGACTATAATATAATTTTTATTTGTTGCCATTAAATTGGCTAACCTAAAGGTTGCGCTGCCACAACATACATAGCTGTATGATAAACTAGTATATTATACCATATAATATAATATATTATATAATACAATAAAAGGAAACGATAAACAAAATTGCCTCACTTCATGAAATACACTCCAAAAAAATAAGAAAACATTAAAAAAAGACTATTAAATCGGAAAAAAAAGGTAAACCGAAGTCCCTTAAGCCATCAGGCATACGACTTGTAGCTCTTTTCTTAACTATGTTGGGGTCAGCTTCCAGTGTAACCGGATGTATTTGAATACCAGTTTTTAATATTGACCGACTGTCTATCTGGACTCCACAACGCAGTTACTACTGGGTATTACGATACCCCTTGGTAAGACTGGTTATCAGACTTTCGGGCTACCTATAACGACTGTTCTAATCTGCAAATTATAGGCCGCGACTAACGGCATAAAGGTGGTCACAAAATATTTTGCAACACTGTTTTTCTTGGGAAAAAAAATACTCAAACTCACGAAAAATTGGGTCATTTTACTATAAGCGTAAAAATATGTAGTGTGTATTGATGGCAGAAGTAGGTCAAATTTTATCACATTTTTATTACTTGAAAATTATGCGTTTATTAGACACATTTAACTATTTATAGATTCGGACAAAAAGAATGCGCTTCTGTTGTCAATTTCTTTTTTGATGCTTTTATTTCATTAAGATTGGTTGTTGTTTTATTTATAAATATAAATAAATATCTCAACTGGTGGGGATAGCGTGAATACACTGGAAAACCTTCTCAGTTGAAGACTCACAAACGATACTTTATCGTAGCCTGCTCGTTGTTCATAACAGGAAGTGATAGACGCTACAGAAGAAGTCAAACTAGTGGCTCAGTTCTGGGCCGACACAATTTAGATTACCATCGACACGCTAAGAAGAAGAAGAAATGAAAGATATGCAAAGGGCTCATAGAATGTTTTGAACATATAATTATTCTAATTGGTTGTACTTAAAAGATGTTCATTTTGGATTTCAATAGTTTTATATAATCTTAAATTGAACAATAGGTTCTGTAACTCTTTGGGTCATTTTTGTCCCGATAAGTAACCATGTGACCTGTGATTAAGTTACATTATTACTTAATGGGAAAAAACGTGGCATTGTGTAACAGTGTGACTTTTCGGGATATTATCTCCAAATGGGTAACAGTGTAGCGTACAACATGGGGTAACTAAACAGGAACAAAGGTAAAATACTGGTATATTTAGCTCCATCCGGTTATAATGAACTTCGACCCCAACATAGTTCAGAAAATGCTAAGCAGATGATGATGTAACTGGGGTAGAATCTATTGCCATCAACTTGGCTCAAAATCAGATTTCAGACTTCTACTGAGAAGTTCCTTCTTGATGTGAAAATCAAGTAGAACTCTGTGAAACCCAGGGATGGAACCTGGACCCTACCCTTAGTAGCAATACTTCCGAACAGCAGCAAATCAGCTTATTGCAAAATACAATAAGAAGCCGCCTATCATATGGGACTTAAACATAACTGGCGAAATTATCATCCTAGCCTTTTCTCTATAATATTGGGGTCAGCTTCCAGTCTAGCCAGATGCAGCATAAAACATAACTGGTACATTTCGCCGGTTATGTTTATCCCCATAATGTAAGTACCCCTTAATAATTAGGTGTTGGCTTCATCAAATTTTTTACACCCCGTAGTTTTGACAGCCAAGGGTGCCAGTGGCCTGGCCGCCGGCCATGCCGCCGGCACATGCATCTTTTAACTGCGGCACGCGCGGCTTTTGGTTGCCGGCGGCAGTTTGCGGCTTCGATACGGAGTGGTAGTGTTGTTGCAACAGCATCTCCAGGCCGCCGGTAAAGCCGGCGCGCGGCAAATTCAGCGGCAAGGCGGTCTGAAGGCTGGCGGCATGTGTGGATAAGCCATAAGATAACACAATAATAACTGTCCCAAATGTAAGTACAAAATAATGGAGACCCTATTAGAAACAGATGATATCCACTCTGGATTTTTCTTCCTCAGAACGCTTTTGAGTTGCTCGAACTCATTCCAGTTAGTATGTTTTTATGTACCTTGGTCAGAGATCTTTGTCGTCTCAATAACTTATTCCTCTATGCTACAGCAGAATGAACGAACTAAAGTTAAAGTTGTGGGTGATTGAATGATAAAACTAAAGTTCACTCACACTTTTTTATCCTGTTGCCTGTTGATGAATAACTTGATGGTGGGGAAAAACAATAAAAAAATACAAGAAAGAAAATACCCACTTATTTTCTGTATATGCAATAAGAAATACTTTCACCATATAAAATATTGCAGCCATCAACGCTAATGTGGGTGCCTTTTTTTCCTGTTTCTAAACAAGTTACTAGTGCATGTCCAAAGAAATATTATTTATAGCCCAGCTAAGATAGATTAGAAGATGTGAATGTGCACGTATTGGGCTGATAATGGCACTGAAAACAGAGTCTGGCTATGTGAATGATAGTCTTGGTATCAAAGTTGAAGGCGAGCTTGGAGACTTTCAAATTATTGAAGAGAAAATTGACAGTGACGATGACGACAAGATAGACAGTAAAAGTTCAAGGACAATTGATACTTTGGCGACCATCCCAACAAGTGTGGTGAAGCCCAGCAGTTCTCCCATTGGTAATGTAGCAGTCAGCAATTCTGAGAATGTTATAATTGGTAACAACACTTATTTTAATGGTCCTGTTATAATCAAGCAAGTGATTCAAAATACTCCTGGACTAGAAAATCCTTCATATGTGAAAACAGAAGATGAGGAAGTACCAGCTAAGAAGTATAAGGATGAATCAAAGATTGACAATTGTAAGTGGAATAAGACCTTTATTGTGAAAACCGATATAACGCTAATACTATAAACTCAGTGGTGTTGTATATTTGCAGTGGTCCATCAATGTCTCAATATTAGGTAGCGGTTGTATATCTTCCATGATCTTGGCATTTAAGTACTTACTGAGTTAGTAGTGTTCATCACATTTATTTAAGTAAAGTCAGCTCCCCCAGTTCCCCCCACCTTGCTGCTCTTCTCCACCATTATGCATATCCTTCTTTCGTGAGTTTTCACAACTTTGATGATGCTGCATACATGATGGCCGTTTTAATCATGTTTGAACTAAATCTTGTCTAAGTCAAGGTAGTTATCATGTAGCTAGCTAATACACAATAAATTGTGTCATTTGTTATTTCTGGAACTATTTAATAATATTACAAACCAAGTCAGTAGTTGATCTGTCACTCTGTTTTAGTTGGTCAAATATCTTAATCACTATTTTGATTATTTATGGTTAAAACTCACTAGCCCACTTCTTCTTAGCGTGTCGAAAGAAATCTACATTGACTTGACCCGGAACTAACTGGGAGAGCAGCTGTGGCCCAGTGGTGGCAGCCCCGACTTATGAGCACTAAGTGGGTTTGTGGTTTACTTTGTGTAATTTATTCCATCGCCACTGCTCTGAAAAACATTGTGAGGAAACCAGCATGTTCTAGAACTAAAAATTCGAGACATGTGCCATCTACCAACCCGCAGTGGGCCTGCGTGGTGGATTACAGCCCACTACCTACTACTACTACTCATTGAGAGGAGGCCTGTGTCCCAGCAGCGGGAACATTATAGGCTGATGATGATGATGAGAACTAAACTACAACTACCAATTGGGTGTTAGCACTGTCATCAATTAATTTCTGTAGCATAAACAAGACATGCAGAACCAAAATACAATTTGTGAATTGCATCACATTTGCTCATAACTGTAAAGTTATAAATTGACAAAAAAAGTGACTATGTCACTAAGTTTGGGTGTAACTGACCCAAACCTCTATTTCATCATCCTACTTCATAAGGCTATGATCAAACAATTTTAGCATATAGTTGAGTTTGAGTCAAATTTAAATAGTCTTATTATTGAAGTATCTCTAGATACATAACGAAGTTGATTCTCGCCGTCTGTGCGCATAGATCTTTTAAACTACACAACAGATGTTGCTTCAGCTTTCATCAATAGACAGAATGATTCAAGAAGAAGGTTTATTTGTATTATTTATCCCTAAAAACAAATCAAAATTTCCACACAAACGATGTTGCGGTCAGCAGCTAGTATTAGATATAACAATAAAACATTATCATTGCATGGATCCACATATCATTCATAAGGTCCAAGCATAGAGCATCCTCACTCAAACATACATTTATGAAACTAGCATATGTAACTCTTAGCTAAAATTTAGTTTATTCCACAAACTTTCTGAATATCTTTGGTTTTACTTTTCTCATAGTACACGTTACAGGTATGATGAATGTGAAAATAAACTTAAGATTAGCCAGTGAAACTTAAATTATTTATGAGAAGACGCTTAGAGTTAAGAGCCTAACAGGTTAGCCGTGACCTCCATTTGTGCATAATATATTGTGTTTTGTAATAATGATCTCTAGCCCAAATAGGCTGTAACACTAATTGCAATGTCAACATGAATTGCTAAAGATTAATTCTGCTCTTACATTTTTACAGCTATCAAGAAGTTTCATTTAAGGCGATGGCACAAAATAACATTTTCAGCAGTATGCATAGTTATACTTGGTGGTATATTTGCAATATTGTCAATAATACTTAGCAATTCCAGTCAAGATGATAGTCCACCGTTATCACCATCAATGTCGGAAGAAGATAGTAGTACTGGGATATCAAGTAAGTGGTAACAGTTTCTTTGACCGCCATGCTAATGCTAATCATGTGTTCACATGTGTAAATTTAGGCAATTCTTGTAATTTTTTTTTTTTGCTGCAAGCTTTTAAATACTATTGACAAGAATTACGCACTTAATTACATATGTAAGTGCATCCTAACTGACTAACCAATCATTTTTTGTGGTGACTGTCAATTTCAACATTCCACTAAATAAAAATATTACTGCTCCGTCAGGCGCCTTTACCAAGAAATAAATTAATATTAATCTAAATTCTAGCAAACCTAAATAATTCAACAAGAAGGTTTTTTTTAAAAAAACGACAAACAAATTCATTTAAAAATCACTTTGGCTAGACATAATATTAAAATCGAAAAATAGTGCACATTTATAACACATAGTGAAATAAATTGTATTTAAAAAAGTGGCATTTACCGTCTAGTGGTTAAACAATTTTTGTTTTCATGTATTATGCATAAGTTAACAAAATGGTAAAAGTTGTTTTTCACATAGATTCTGACCTATGTTCAATGAAATAAAAAACCGGCCAAGTGCAAGTCGGGGGGGGGGGGGGGAAGGCAAATTTTACCTCTTTGGAAGTGTCTATATTTCAAACGATTTACTTTGAGAAAAAATGGTATTATGAACATCAATGTCATTTTTAAAGACCTACCTATAGCCACCCCGCACGCATACGTATCTTTTTTTAGTTTCAGTTCCATGTATGGGGAGACCCCTTAATCTTTTTTTTTTATTTTCGTTCAAAAATCGTAAAACGGTTCACAGAATGCATCTACCTACCAAATTTCAACTGTGTAGGCCTAATAGTATCGGAATAAAGTGGCTGTGTCAAACAGACGGACGGACAGACAGACAGACAATCATGCAGACATGACGAATCTATAATATACGGAACCCTAACAGACAGTGTTCAGATCAAATATATTTTTTTTAGGAAAAAGTCCCTTGGGACTTATGTGATAAGTTATCATTTTTATATCAGTTTGTCCTTGTGCAAAAAAGGTAATCAAATTGTTCGTAAAATATGTGGTGTATGGATAAGAGAATTCAAAATGAAAATATTTTTATTTTACATAGGCTTATATGGGCACCTAAAAAACGTCGACAAAGAGAACTATTACAAAAAGACTAGACTAAATTAAAAAGGGACACAAATGTTGTCAACCGTGCTGTAACCATTCTAAATAAAATTTGTAACGATTTAAAAACGATTGTAAAACATCTGATTAAAAAGAATGAAAAAAAAAACAAGATTGAGAATAGTTAGATACATACCTAATTATGTGCCGTTTATGAGCTGCCAGGGAAGCCGCATGCGCGAAAGAGCTAAGGCCAAACTTCTTTATCTTCACCTTAGTCCTTATATTACGTTTGATGTAATTTTTAAACTTTCCATCGGTCAGTGGCGTAACTGACTTCGGCAACTTATTATAAAAGCGTATACTGTTTATAAGACATGACTTGCTAGGGGTGCGCCAAAGTTCACCTAAATTTTCAACTCCGATAGTTGGAAATCCGAAAATGTTCTTCCTAACATTTTTCATCCTAACAATCGCAATTCCTAACTACTCTGTCTCTAATGTTCATAATTCCGAAGCATTCAACTTCATAATGTCAGTAGCAATAAACATCTATTATACTTTTATTTGTTTTCCTATATTTTCTCAACATAAGCATCTTTTACACTATTATTCAAAGTCATATCTTTTTTGTTTAGATACCTTTTTATTTATTGCGGTGTGTACCTGGAAAGATATGTATAGGTTAGGTTAGGTTAGAACTGTGACCAACTACGCGCGAGCCGAGCGAGCGGAGCGAGCGGTGCCGCGGCAGCGGCCGGCGAGCGCTACCTCGAAATTGGTCGCAAAATTTTTCTAAGTATTTTTTTCATAGTGCCCCGAAGACGACACTCTGACCTAAACCCCACCCAAATTGAAACTATAAATATCATCTTCTACCCACATATATTTGTATTACACTTGGTATATGTTTCTATCTGAGTATCAGTGAAAATATTATGGTAATTTTGTTTAGGGATAAAAGAGTTATGATAAAAAACAGTAGGAGTTTAAATTATTTACATTAATGATATTATTAATTAATAATATAAAATTAATGATAAGCTGGCAACACTAAAGTCAACGTCATCCAATTTCTTTCCGTGATTTGATACAATTTTTAATTTTTAACAGTCGTTTCCATTCAATCTGGTACCTATTTCATCTCTTTTTTTTTTAAATCAAGAAGCAATAAATTCAAGCACACCAACATGAAACACATATACTATAATAGATGGAAAAGAAAAAACCTGGTCCCTAAAGTGACATAATATGACACATGTCATAAACGAAAATTTAAAGAAATAAATGGATGAAAATGTTGACCCGAGCAGCAGCTAAAGCTAAGCTTGCACGCCTACCGCCTCCGGACTCGTCGCCCCGCTCCGCCTCGCCGCCGCCGGAACCCAGCCTCATCGTGAGTGCTGTGACACCGGCCGTGGCAGTTGCGTCGAGCGACAGCGACGAGTACTTCTCTCCGCCCACGACGCCACCACCTGCTCGTCGACGGGGAGGACGCCGGCCGCCGGACGGTTTCGGACCTCGAGGCCCACCGGCCTCTGATAGGGTCCCAGCTCCCGGCGGAAGTGTGCAGCGCATGCGATGGACTCAAGCCATCAACGAGAACGTCATGCGCTCATACTATGGGGCTACAGAGGGAGGAAACAACCTGACCGCGTACCGTGTTCGGATGCTCTCTCTGTTTCAGGTGCTTGAGCCAGCTGTCAACGTGTCGGCACAACGATTATCGGATCAGGTGCGGGTCATCCAACGTAATCATATGTTGGACGACACCGTACTTGATCGCTTGCGAACTGAAATGCAGAGTAGTCACGTCATTGTCCCTCCGTCGCAGGCTGTGGATCCACCACAGTCTAGTCAGTTATTTAATCGCGCTGACGAAGTGAGTAATGACGTGGCTACTAATGTAAGTACCCAATGCAGTGAGGAAATGAGGAGTGCTTTGGAAGGTGCGATTCGAGAATATCGGTACATGTCGCCTGAACTTAGACCACGCTTACCTCGTTTGCCCATGCATAACAGAAATAGGGCGCTGGTAGCTGTTCTGGATTCGCAGTTGTCAAACTATTTTGATAACTGCGAAGACCTCACTGATGCTCACTCAATCCTGTATTGTGCGGCTGTAGCGGCATGTCGTGTAGCCAATGTCAAATTTTCTGATGACAGAGCTACACGACCTAAACCTGCCGTACCGGCTTGGCAATGCAGGATTGAGCGACGTATTAGTGGGGCCAGAACACTCATCGGCAAACTAATCTGCTTCAGGGAGGGCAACAATCGCCCTCGAGTGATGCGCTTTGTGAGGCGGGCATTTGCGGGTACTGATATTAGTCCTCGAGACTATATGTCCCGTATCACAGAGCGCATCGACTTCCTGAAGCAGAAAGTGTATGCATGGGCAAACCGTATCCGTAGGTATAAGCGGCGGGTGGAACGATACACTTTGAATCGCACATTCCAAAGAGATGAAAGGTGGGTTTATAGGACTTGGGAGCGACCGGACCAAGGTGTGGCTGACACGCGCATGCCGGATGATGACGCCATGTGTTCGTTCTGGCGCAGCATCTGGTCGGTGCCTGTCAGCCATACCGAGGGTGAATGGACTCGGGAAGTCGAGCGAGTATGCGATCCAGTTCCAGAAATGGGGGCTATCACTATCAGCCCCCAAGACGTAGCTCGTGCAGTCCGTCCGTTACCTAACTGGAAATCTCCAGGGCCGGACGGGCTGCACAACTTTTGGATTAAGTGGATCCAAAGGTCGCACGCTCGCTTGGCGGCCCTATTCCAGTCAGCCTTAGAGTCAGGGTCGCTGCCCGAATTCCTGACTACTGGAATAACTCACCTGCTCCATAAATCGGGTAGTACTGCGGAGCCCAAAAACTATAGACCGATAACCTGTCTCCCGACAGTGTATAAAGTTCTTACATCCATTTTGAGAGCTAAAATTAGCAAACACATTGATGACAATTCGATCATGTCCGCTTCTCAAAATGGATGTAGGAACGGGTCCCGCGGTACTAAGGAGCTGCTCCTCATTGATATGGCCATTAACCAACAGGTTCGGCGTTCCCGAAGGGATCTGTCGACATGTTGGATAGACTATAAGAAGGCCTACGACTCGGTGCCACATACATGGCTCATGAGGGTGCTAGAATTGTATAAAGTTGATGCAACTCTGCGCACCTTCCTGATGTCGTGTATGGGGCAATGGAGGACAGTCCTTCGCTATCCAGGATGTCGGCATATCCAAGGGAACAGCGAACCGATAAGGATAGAGCGAGGTATTTTTCAGGGCGATAGTTTGAGTCCGCTTTGGTTCTGCTTAGCCTTGAATCCTCTAAGCACGCTGCTGGAGGATTCAGGTCTGGGCTTTCGGTTGAGGAGAGGTGGTCAGGTTATATCTCACCTTCTTTACATGGATGACCTGAAACTCTTTGCCCCCAACAATTTGCAACTGATGGAGCTACTGAAGGTAACAGAAACTTTCAGTAGCGCCATCAGGATGGAATTTGGTGTGGACAAATGTGCGGTCATGCATGTAAAGCGAGGGAGGATTGTGGAATCTGCGGGAACCCAGCTCTCAGATTCCATAAATCTTAGATCCCTCTCAGCAACCGAAACCTATAAGTATTTGGGTATGTCGGAAGCGCTGGGCATCAATGCTGTTGACATGAAGCAATCGTTGAAGGAGCGCTTCTTTGGCCGCCTGAGAAAAGTATTTAATAGTCTTTTATCAGGCGGAAATAAGGTGCGTGCCTTCAATGGTTGGGTCATGCCGGTTTTGATGTACTCTTTCGGCGTACTCAAATGGACTCAAACAGAACTAGACGCCCTGGATAGGAAGGTCCGTACATTGTTGACGGCATATCGAATGCATCACCCACGTTCTTCGGTTATGAGACTGTATATCCCGCGGAGTTGTGGAGGTCGAGGCTTTTTAAACGCCAAGACTCTCCACAATCGCGAGATATGCAGTCTCAGGGAATATTTCCTAGAAGCCGACGTGGGGATGCATCGAGATGTGGTCGCGATGGACAAGGCCCTCACCCCGCTCTCCTTGGCTAAAGAGAACTGGCGCAAACCTGCAGTGCTAGACACTAATGACCGCAGGGAAGTATGGCAGAGTAAGGAGCTTCACGGACGCTTCTTCAGTGCCCTGCATGGACCTGATGTAGACCATGCAGCGTCCGTAGCCTGGCTACGTTCCGGGGAACTCTTTGGAGAAACCGAAGGTTTTGTTTGTGCAATTATGGATGAAGTTATGATGACAAATAACTACCGGAAATTTATTGTGAAGGATGGCACGGTTGACATATGTCGGGCATGCCACCGTCCGGGCGAATCGATCCGTCACATTATCTCCGGGTGTTCTCGTCTAGCTAACGGAGAATACTTGCATAGACACAATCTTGTAGCCAGGATTATCCATCAGCAACTTGCTCTGAAATACAGCCTTGTGGAATCGGAAGTGCCGTACTATAGGTATGTGCCCGACCCAGTTCTCGAAAATGGCAATATCACACTGTATTGGGATCAATCCATCATCACTGACAGGACTATTGTAGCCAATAAGCCTGATATAGTGGTGGTGGATCGATCAGAGCGGCGCGCAATGATTGTTGACATAACGGTTCCACATGACGAGAACCTCGTGAAAGCCGAGAAAGATAAGCAAATTAAGTATATTGACTTGGCTCGCGAGGTTGTCGACATGTGGCCTGTTGACTCAGCGATCATTGTGCCGATAGTCGTATCAGCCAATGGCCTTATTGCCAAGAGCCTCGACCAACATCTGATGAGGCTCTCGTTAGGCAGCTGGATCAAGGGCTTGATTCAGAGAGCGGTACTCCTGGACACGGCTCGTATCGTTAGGAGGTTCCTTTCTCTGGAGACCTGACCGCCGGTAGCTTGGACCCTGTTCCCGATACCGGTGGGCTACAATTTTTTATATTTTTAAATGTTTTTTTTTTTATTATTATTTATAAGAAATATTTAAAAATGTATTAAATTTGTATATAAAAATGAATAAAGGGAATAATTATTAATTACAATTTTCGGAAACATGAGTGTTATGAACATCGCCGGTAGCACTACAAATAGTATAAATGAAAACTTTAGGATGAAAAATTTTAGGAAGAGTGATCATTCGGATTACAAATCGTTAGGAAGAACAATTTCGGGCAAAGAACTTTAGGTGAGCCAATATGGACCCACTTGCTAGTTTTAGTTAACCTGAATTTGGGTATTCCAATTTCGTGTTTACTGAGTATATTTATATGTATTATGGAAGTCGCTTCTAATTTTGAAAAGCCCTCGGTTTTTGCGGACATAATACATTCTAAAATATAAAGTGAAGGTTGAGGCAGTACATAGATTTCTTTAAATTTTTCTCTGAGGGACTCGCGAGGACCCATCCATTTTATAGATGGCGCGGGCTACCCTCTTATTAATTAAGAAAAATAAGGTGTGTACTTGACAAATCTATGGGCATTCCACTTGCAAAATTAATACTAACATAATTTTAATGGCGTGGCGTAGTTATAAATAAAGTGATGACGCAATAATTATATTATCATTTCAGACTACACAAAGGTGGTGGGATTGTTCTATGAAAACCTAAACTTAATAATATTTTCAACTATTTTGGCAACATTAACATTCCTGTTGATGTTTTACACATTACTAACATTGGCTGGCTCTGGTGGTGAAAATATTGTCTCAGATATAGCGAGAAGTAGAAAAAAAAGAGACTATGAGGAGGTGCTGGATGGTTATGATCCCTACATGCATCCTATTAAGAAAGGTACAATCTTTTATAGATCATATTGTTAAATTAATATGCACTACTTAATAATGTTCATTATAGAATACTTAACAGTGGGATTTGTTTAGTATATTTGACTAACTGCGGTATTAACAATAAATACCAGTGTGAGTCAGGGTTATCTTCAGTTACACGTACTGTGAACTGGTTCTATTTAAATAAATAAAGGGTTTTAATTTTATTGAAGCTCACATGGTATAATTGTAAACTAACATTTCAGTGTTATTTTTCAGATAATCCGTTGTTGATTGCACCAGATCATCTTAGGATAGTACCTAGAAGTGATTGGCTGGCTCAGCCAGTAGAGAACTCGTTAGATAAGATCAGACAACCTGTGCCCTGGGTCATTATATCACACACAGCAACAGAGAGTTGCAGAACGCAGGTTAGTGTTATTTTCTATTTGATACTTTCCAAAACCTACTGTCAAAAGAGGTTTAATATTTTAGTTTGGAGCCCAGCCTGTCCAACTTTACGCCATTTTTTCCGAGATATAAGCTATCAAAGTTGTACTGATAACACCGTCAGTGGATAGATTCTATCTAGGTAGCTCTTAGATTATATTACTAAGCTATTGATAAATACAGACTTTATGCATGCCTGATTTTTTGTAAATAAAACAAAGTGATGCATAGATAACATTCTGATGGGGAGCAGCGGTAGCCCAGCGGTGGCAGCTCCGACTTACGAACAGTAAGCCGTGGGTTCGAGCCCACGCAGGCACATTACTTTGTGTAATTTCTTTCATCACCGCTCCCCTCAAAAACGGTGAAGGAAAACATCGTGAGGAAACCGGCATATCCTAGAACTAAAAATTCGAAGACATGTGACATCTATCTACCCGCACTAAGCCCGCGTGGTGGATTACAGCCCAGTCCCTCTCATAGAGAGGAGGTCTGTATCTATATATATATATGTAATAATAATAGAAGTATAGTTTGGACGTAGCGGGAAGGAGGCGGGTAACTTCGGAACTACTGATCCGATTCCGAACATTCTTATGCTAATGATAAACTACATTATCGTCAAGTGTCAAAAGCTATATTTAAAATGTTATCTTGTAATAATTTCCGAACATTACGCTAGTGAAACTGCGGGCAAAACCTAGCTTTACAATATAATCTAACAAATTCGCTTTCCGCCGTCTGTACGCTTAGATCTTTTATCTACTTCGATTTCGTTATATTCGAATTACAAAATTGACAGCGGTTTCATTATGATCCCCATAACTACATCGAGTTGTATTATGCGAATCGTCATAAATTCTAAAACACAAGCAAAGACGTTCTGAACATACAGCCAGGTACCTATAATCGATTACTTCGAAATCGAGACAATGTAAATGATGTTTTTGAAAATGGAACAAGTTTAGAAACAAAAGTATCGTATACTATTTGGCTGTTGCGGCTACAAGATCTTTGCATTATACCTAATAAAGATTAAATTAAAAAAAAAAGTGGCTACAAATAATTTACTACCAGAAAAATCAAGACGTGTATATGAGAAATGTTATGAAGATTTCGTGATATGGTGGGAACGTATAAACAATAGTCAGTGTGTAGTTAAGTTTCTATTAAAAATACTTATTTGTCTATATCTGTGTTTTATTCCTTCCTTCGTAGATAAAATTTTGTATGCAACTATACGTTATTGGTCTTTTAACAACTCGTGCACACCTATTTCGGTACGCGCAACGCTTGTA
Source organism: Cerastis rubricosa (assembly GCA_949152445.1). NCBI lineage: Eukaryota > Metazoa > Arthropoda > Insecta > Lepidoptera > Noctuidae > Cerastis > Cerastis rubricosa. The sequence continues at coordinate 15,551,628 of OX424523.1, read as the reverse complement.
CCGAAAAATGGCATTCGTATTAAAAGAAAGTCCATAACGTAACAGTTGCATAAATAGCTATTAAACTATGTTACGGATTTTGATGCGGTTTCCATCAATAGACAGAATGATTCAAGAGGAAGGTTTAGGTATATGTATAATTTTATCCCTGAAAAGTCAGCAGTTAGTATTTTATAAAACGAAATACATACTTATTTGTTGTGTGACATTCTAAAAAAGATGTTTTCAATTCCAGAGTGAATGCGTACTGCGCGTGCGGCTCATACAAATGTTCCACATTGAGTCAAGAAAGTGGGACGACATCGGCTACAATTTTTTAGTGGCGGGCGACGGCTCTGCATACTTCGGCCGTGGCTGGGATTACGTCGGGGCCCACACACTGGGCTACAACAAATATAGCATCGGCATTAGTTTCATCGGGACATTTAATAACGATCCGCCTCCCAAGAATCAAATTGACGCCTGCCTAAAGTTGCTCAAGAGGGGCGTAGAAATCGGCAAGCTGGACAAAGACTACAAACTGTTCGCCCATCGCCAACTGGCATCTACTCTCAGTCCTGGTGATAAGTTGTACGATATTATAAAAGAATGGCCACATTTTGTCGCGAACTTTTCAGATCCGGCCGAACTTCTACCAAATTACTAAGCAAACATGAAGTGAATCTTATTAGTGCCTAGTACGTAAATATTGTGATGAATAATTACAGTTTTAAATGTAAAAAAAACGTTCCATATTATTATGTATGTGATAATTATATTGTCATTCCAATTGTTTTGATATGGCTGTTTTACAAAAGTGTACTTATAATAATATCGTTGCTATTTTATTTACTCAGTCTTCCGAAAGAGTGCCTTTGCTATTTAATATAAATATAATGATAAATAGAACGTTATGATTGTACACATGCTTTGCGAGTTTGTTGCAGTATTTAGAGTTGTGCTAGTCAAGCTGACATATTTTTATCGAACGTTATAACAAATTCAATTAGGAGCTAATAAACGCAACATAAAAATGGGAAAAGTGAATACGGAACGTAACTTCATACATTATAGCCAGCCCTGGATCTATGACTTTCCCGAACTGGTGTAGAAACTTGATTGCAGCGTAGGGGACGCTACAATCGAGTTCCTACCCCAATTTAATTATCATAATCAAAAACAAAACAAAGATCCCCAGCCTACTGGCCTCGCTTGACGTTCAACCGTTCGTGTATTTCGGCTCAGCTCGTAAAGCCCCGACCTCTTTTAGGACAGGAAAAGGGACTCTTTTCTTGATTCCTCGGGGCATTCCCTGGCAGAGACATCACGAGTTAATAACACGCGTTCGAAAATCAACTCAGGACGTGTGTTTTAGAAACGCCTAGGGATGAGTTCCAATATAAAATTAATAATAAATACGTCGGACACGCCATGCGCTTTGTGAAACTAGTTTGTTTTTAAACAAATTGACCCGGGTTATCTAGATCTAAGATTGGTTATAGGTAAAATGGTGCGAGTAGTTGGAAACATTTGAAAATATTTGAAGATGATAGAAACAGGTATTATATGTTATTTTGGTATTATTGGATAAAGTAAGTCAAAGGTGACTAGCGAAACGATGATGTAAGTGACAACGCAGGGAGGGGACGCCTTATTGGTGATATTCTTAAGAAATATTAGGTACGTAATACCATAATACGTACTCTCAACCGGCGTGCATGACCAGATGTAGGAACGGAGACGAGGCGAAAGGAGTATGTGTTCGGTAGTTAATACCTACCCTCATGGAAAAAAGGTTTATGCATGTATATGTATTGGATACAGTAAGATATTTTATTTTTATTTTTGTATATCTTTATATAAAGTTTTAAGTGTAGTTTAGAGTATTACAAAATGTACATCTATTTTTGAAATTGCCTATGTGACTAAAATATGTTAAAAAAATTATTAAAGCCAATCAGTATTTAGTTTTGTGCAATTAGACATAAGTTTTATTTATACAAAAACCAAAATAAAACTGGGGAGCTGCTAAATGTTTTGTTAACCTTTTTCTCCACACCTCAATTCTATAAAAAAGTATGTGATGAAAATCCGACCACTATAAACTTCATTCCATCTTTTGAGTATTTTTTGTCTAATTGCAATCAGCTACTAATTGTGCAATATTGTAAAAATGTGACTTATATTGTTTGTTTTGGGATAGGGATTTGATAGTTTTAATAGTTTTGTGTTCTATGAATGTTTTATCAAATTTAAAGTTTATTATTATTATATCTACTCATTTTTTCTTCATGTATATAGTGTAAACTCAGATTCCTAGATGATTACATTACACTTGTGAGTGGCTATTGGTCATCAATTTGTAAAAAATATACAGGGTCGATGCGACTTCGACGCACAAACGAATTACCACAGTGATACAGTCGTGAAAGGAAAACTAACCTTATTTATATAAGTATAGAGTTCATTACGGCAGTTTGTATACAGCTAGAAGATGAAGCTACAGTCTGTACCACACATTCAGTATATCATTCCGAACCACATATTATTATACATTTTCCACCGGTAATTAAAAAAAATCCGGCCAAGTGCTAGTCGGACTCGTACGAAAGGTTCCGAACCAATTATTTACAAAAACGAGCAAAAAATATTAATTTTTGGTATGGGAGCCACCATAAATATTTATATTATTCTGTTTTTAGTACTTACTTGTTGTTATAGCGGCAACAGAAATACATAATCTGTAGAAATTTCAACTGGCTATAACTATTAGGTTTCACGAGATACAGCCTGGTGACAGACGGACGGACGGACAGCGAAGTCTCAGTAATAGGGTCCCTTTTGACCCTACCCGTTTTGGGACAGCAGATAACAAAAGAATGGCGTACTCGTAAGTATTCAATATGTGATAACCGTTCGTGCGTCCGCGTCGGTGCCATTTCCACCCTGTATAATTATCCTCGGTTGATGGTTCATTGTCATTTTAATTTTTCTTCATGTATTTTAATGCAATACTATGGCTGCACTTAGAAATACTGTATAGTCGATCTCGTGTTTACCTTATCATTCTAAAATAAAACAGTCGTAAAACGTTAAGGTTCAGGTTCTGTTTCTACCACTTAAGTTCATTTAATCATCATCATCATCATCATCATTTCAGCCGTAAAACGTCCACTGCTGGACATAGGCCTCCCCCAAGTTTCGCCACGTTGACATTGCACGAGGGGTTTTGCCATAATCGCCACGCTTGGCAGGCGGGTTGGCGATCGCAGTACGGTTTTCATAAAAGCACAGAGATCGCTGCTGCCCATTCTCTTGTAAGTCCCTTAGTCGCCTCTTACGACACCCACGGGAAGATATGGGATGGTGCTATTCTTTACGTCCGACACCATACAGAGCGTCATTTAATCAATGAGATTAAATTAACCCAAGGGTTGTATTGATGATTTTAATTATTATAATTGTGTAAATACAAGTACATTACATCCGCAAATGATATTTTGTTCATAATACAGCCTGACACTGACTGCCAAATTTCAAAAAAGGAAGCAAATTTGAATTTTGCGATCTACCATTTAGGGTTACTTTATTGGATGGTTTTGTCAAAAGTTGTCACATAATTTCGAATCAGACTATACTATTATGTAAATGGGATTCTACATTGTAACAATTATTTTGCTGAACATTGAAACTATTTGGTACAGTTTGCACGAAATGGTTTCAAGTTCAGGTGTTCAACATATTGTATTGTTAAGAAAAATGAACGAACAAAATTAATTATGATATTGTGGTAAAGGCTCTGTGAGCGGGAATAGTGCAGTTGGTGGATGTTCGTATTCGTACGACATTCATTGTTCTGCGGCTGGTGTATTTAATTCTCCGCAATTGTGTTAACTTGTAACTTCAATATGTTAAAAAGAATTAAACCCAAAGAATAAATGACAAAATAAATGAATTAAATGCGTTTGATCTATTTAATTTTCTTTTATTGCTTTTCGTTAAAGTACCTAAACGGATTCATACCGTACCGTTACTTCTTACGCAGAAAACATGGAAAACCATGGTTCATTAATGGCGCTTGGATGATATTGTCAGTAAATATTTGTGGAAATTGTTCCAACCTTATTAACCCCATCCGAATCCTTTGGTCCCGTTTGAGGGCCCCTTTTGGGCATCGCGCATTACGTGATCGCTACGACATTGATCCCTACTTCACGTACGATTAGAGTTTAAGTTTGCCGGTATGAGTGTAACCCATTTGGGTTCCTCGGGGTCTTAACGACGGATGATGTAACTAACCCATATGGGTTCCACGGTGCCGTGCAGGTTAAGTTTTCGATTACCTTCTCCATAATATAACTGACCCTTACGCTGCGACGCCACTTGCAAGGGTGCAGTGCTGGAATATCTGAAAACAGGCTAACGCAATGCAACTCGATGCAATTAAAAGTCGCTATGGTTTCGTTTCGTTGCATGAATCGAATGGCCTGGCTCAGTGAAACATTCAGTTTTCAGAGATATAGGATGTAAGTTAGAATAGATAGGTTTAATGGTGTCTTCTGGCACCCACTGTGTGTCGACTCTCGGTCTTGATGCATTCCACAGACAAGGCCCGCTCAATCACACTTCAACCCAGCAGTCAGGGGGTTATTTATTTAGGGTTAACTGGCAAAGACATAGGGTGGGATTAAGTATAATGAGTATTGTTTCAAGATCGGATAAGGGCTACTACGTACTTAGATAGAATTACATTCAAATGCCTTCTTAGAATCGATATAGGTAGCTAAATCGAGGGATAACATTTCCACAATAGTCAATAAGAATGTTCCAGATTTTAGAGAAAGGTTTTTGCTTATAGGTATGATAATCTTCCAGAGCTGTTGGGTAGACACTTGTCATCCGTTAGAAAAAGGTTAATAAATTCATCATCTGCCTAGCTTTTCCCAAACTATCTTGGGGTCAGCACAACGAAATTTCTTTTTTGTTGGCCGCATTTAATGCCCTATAAAATATTGAAACACTACATAACCATGAGATTGGTACTATTTATTTCAAGTGATAAGTTGTGCAAACCGGTATGCGTCCGAATAGATCCCGCGACACCAAGAGTACTTCTTGTCTGTAATGTGTCTGTAAATATTGGCTCGCTTCCTTACTTCCTAAGCTAGTTTTAATCCGTGTCTCGTGCTTAGTCCCGTTCTCGACCATCTAACTAGTGACTGACCGCTCAACGCGTACCTATGCTAAACCATTGACATGCCCAGGGGCCAACAATACGGCATACCCCGAGGGCCAGCAGACTGTTCGGAACTTCATACTCAGCCATCATGAATAGTAGTAGGTAATATTATTGCATAAGGGCAAGCCCAGCTTTTAGGCTTGTATGACGCCAGTAGCTTCAACTCGAGACGATAGATATCATCGATACCATATAGATACACTACTGTACCAATTCGTTCTTTATTTTATAGCGCCCGTAGACCGTATAAAACACACTCAAAAAAAAATCCGTCAGACAGCGGAGTCTTAGTAATAGGGAGCCGCTTGAGGTCACATCAAGACCTACATTAAACTTCGGTGTAGTAGAACTCAATGGTAAAAATTGTTGATGTGAGGACAACTGTATGTAGCTCATTTGGCTCTTTTTAGCATAGTAGATCAATTATTTAAAAAGGCAATCAATTAACCATACAAACTCGTGCGTGATTGATAACTTAATTGTTTATTAACCAGTTTTTTCATGAATAATTAAAAGCCTTATAGCAAGGTTAAACGATTTTGATCGCCCCATGATAAAGGTCCTATACGTATCTACAGTCATTAGTTGCAGGCAATACTAAATTATTATTTACCACCCACGAGGACAAACCCATGTTAAGGATAGTTACCACAACGAGTTTGGAAAAAGGTGCACCTACCTAAGTATTGTTTTTCTAGTACCTGAGTAGGTCAACACTAACAGCTGTATCTATAAACAAGTCAGAGTCTAGTTGAGTAAATGCCATTTTAAGATACGATTTTTATCAAGTAGCTTAGTAATAAATTGCTTGAAGTTGGAAATGCAAGTTAGAATTCTTAGCTTTGCTTTCATTCTCGGTTGTTACTGCATAAGTTATTACTTAAGCTCAAGTACTTACTTTAACTTGACTATAGATACCAGGGTAAGTACTTATGTCTGAGTTACTTAGGTCATGCCTAGTAACAGCTAACAGCTGTAGTAGTACCTACCAACGGGTACAAACCTAATTCGTTCTATAGGTAAGTATACGACGACATCGACGTTTTGCCTCTGACCATTCTATTTTAAGCAATGGAGTGGCGCAGCGGGAATAACATAACAGTTAGCAAACAAGCAGGAGCCTCTGATGATACCTGTCCAGCGCCGCCTATGAATATGTGCAGTAACACGCTCCTTGCCTATCTACTTACCCTTTTCAAAAAGGACTTTAGTTTTTTTCTACTTCAGAGGTTCGAAGATAGCGCTGACCTTTACCTTTAGTCTCAAAAATTCCTCAAATTGTTGGATATACCTAGGTAGGTACCTACTGAGCTAATTTTGTGAAAACAATTAAAGTTCGGGTCAGCCACGATCTTTAACCAAAATCTATGAAAGGCACTGTTTAAAGGTATTACAAAAATATCTAGTTGTTTGGTCCACTATACGCTGAGCTTTGTGAAGCCGTCCATGAACTGTAGGTACTTACTTAAATATTTATAAAGTGGTCGCGCTATCTCTGATAGATCATCTAGCTTTATAATTACTGACTCGTATATAGTTCGTAAGTCCACACCACTTGTTCACATTGTGCGGGCATTTTAAAACACACAGTATTCCCTCCACATTTTGAAAATGGTTCAGGTAGCATCAGAAAAATCCAAAATAACACCAAAAAACTTTTCGACTACGAATAATTGGAGTAAGAAACAAACGAGAAAACGATTCTGTATGAACAAATGCGTGGAGTTTTGTAAAAGGACGGACTTGCATGGCTACAAATATATTGTGATGGAAGAGTTCAGTTATGCGGAAAGGTAGTGGGTGTATTCTTATTTATGGCTAACGATCAGGTAGTTGTTCCACAGTTAAAAGTCAGTTTCAGAATCGAAGAACTAACCAAGCATACAGCCATGTTTTAACCGACTTGAAGAAAAGAGTCGTTTCTGTGAAATGATTTTTTTCTTCTCCGTGTGTGCATGATGTGCTAATAACTTCTAGTTACAATGTAAAATTGATAGGTACTTGACAAGACTGTATGATATACCTACCACAACTAAAAAGGGTAAAATTAAAACGTTAAAATAACCTAACGAAAAAAAAACACAGGTTCAGGGATTTTTTTTCAACTTATCTTTATATGTATAATTCTACTGTCCGTGGATATGTCACTGAACTCCTCCTAAACGGATGGACCGAATTTAATGATTTTTTTTTGTATGCGCTTGGGTGGCGCACTAGATGGTTTAGATCTATATAATGTTGCGAAAACGGGGCAAATGTGACGCAGACGAAATTGCGCGGGACAGCTAGTTGTATATATTTTATTAATATTCACATTTCTGTTTTTGATGGGATTTACGTTTACTTCAAGCAAAACTGAAGTTATTATGACGTAGGTGTTGCTGGGCCGTCGCAGTGGTCATCAGCGTTGCTTTCGCGGCTTACTTCGTGGTCACCGCATACAACTGGTACGCGAGAAACCCTATAGTAACTGTAAGTTGTTTTGTGTATCTGTATCTATATGACTACTTCGTTGGTCTAGTGCTCACAGGCACGACTACTAAGCATGAAGTCCTATGTTCGATTCCCAGGTCAACCAAAGTGTCATTAGGTTTTTCAATCAGGAATTTCTTACGGAGTCTGGATTTATGCCCGGTTGATGGGAATAGGGTCACCCCCTACCTAATACATGGGACTCAAACAAAAGTGCCAAAGTGTGGGGTATACCTCTGCCTGACCCTTCGGGGATTACAAAGACGTCGTATAAATGGAGTACTTACCGTACTTTTACTAAATCTGATCATACGAGTATGACACAAAGGTTTTGTGACAGTGCGGTTTCTTCTTTGTACTGATTTTAGCACATCAAGCTACCTGAAACTATCAAAAAATCTCAATCAACCTTGAACTTAATGCTTTAAGTTAAGACTTAAAGCATTAAGCATTAAGTTTTGACTTAAGTTTGAAAATCTATCAAAGAATTTTGACAGATTGTTGTAGCTTGATGTGTTGGCGTCTGTTCCTTCCCTTTACTAGCAGTTCATTCCCATCCATGGGTTTTAATAGTAGATTCTTACACGAGGGTCGAAAGGAATCAATTCCCATACGAGGTATTTAGACTTTTGGCTATAGTCCGAGTAGGAATTGATGTCTTTCACCCGTGTTAAGCACTCTACTTTTCATTTCGAATATAAGGAAACTAAAAAAATAGTACCTAGTGTTTTGTAAATATTTATTATTTCCTTATCTGCTCGCCACTTCATAAAGTCATTGTATGTATTTAAGTATCTTTCCTTAGAAATTTCTGGCAAAAGATTTTCGATTACTGTATTCGCCTCGTCTTTAAAAATATCTGGGGTCAACATTTCAGATTCACTTGAACTCATTTTTAATAAGATATTAGTCATAATCCGAGATTTCGATACAGCTTACAGTGTTATATCCCGCCAAATTAAATATAACTATGGAACACACCGCCTCACTGCCGCGGGCGAACGCGCTTGGCTTTTTTTTTAATTCACACTGGCCGTTTATACACTCACAAGACTGCAGCATTTTTTGATTTTTTTACTGCCGACTGCCTAACCAAATTTAGTTCTATTTTTTAAATGTATTCCTACCCTAGGGAGGGAAGCAATTACTATGACTTTTCCCGCCCAAAGGTGGGAAGTAGCATCTCAGTATCATCAAATAAACACTACTTTGCGAGTATGAGAAATGAAAAATTATTTTAACCTAGTTTTTGGCCGCAAATGACTTAAGTTCTTGCTTGCCACTATGTGTATAGGTACCTATTACTTCAAAGTTATGGCAAAACATTGCTTATCTACGAAAATTACTAAAGCCAAAAAAGTCAATCGATCATCATTGCATTTTTTAAGATTCTTATCAGTTACTAGCTTCTTCCCGCGGTTTCGCCCGCGTCGAAATCGGCAATTACCTACGTGTGCGTTACCCCAGCAAAATGATGTCGAAAATTGACATTTAAATGTTATGAATGCCCGTGGCTCCGTTTAGATTGTTAGTGACCTAAATGGGTTGAAACATAATTTAGTTTATAGATACATAATTATCTTCCAAGCTACGGTGCCATACATCAAATGCCCCGGGGTCATCCATCCATGCTTTTCGATATAGTTAGTGGTGTAAATGAGCTGGCTTTCAATTTTTTTTTTTAAATTCAATAACATTCAGATTAAACAAAACTATTTAACTTTATTTCCTCGGCGCCATCCTGGGCTTTCATTTTGACCTCATTTTCACTGCCAGTGACCCGGAAAGCCACCAAAACGATACCCACGAAGGAAAAATCTGAATTTTTTTCTCGGCACCATCTTGGATTTTTATATTGACCTCATTTCCGATGTCAGCAACCTCGAAAACTGCTAAAACGACACCCATGACGGCTAAACAGAAAATTTACGTCGGCACCATCTTTGATTTTGATTTTAACTTCTTTTTTATTGCCAGCGACCACAAAAACCAGGACAACGACACCCGTGCAGGAAAAACAGAAAATTTTCTTTAGCGTCATCATGGATTTTTATTTTGACCTCATTTCCGGTATTAAGGACCCCGAAAACGACACCCATTGAAGCCATTGAATCGCGCAAGTGTAATGTAAAGTGCCAAAATGTAAAAATTCTAAAAAAATTACCACCCTCTTTGTAGTCTGATGTGTGTAATTTCCAAAAACGTTGAAATACATGTTTATCAATTCAATTAAGAAACACAAATAGTAAATTTCAAGCTGATCTGACCATTATTTTTATACTAATGTTTCCACCCCTTTTAGGCCCGTTTGGGGTTGTATTCCCAAAATCGACGAGATACGTATTCATTTATTTTTGCTCAGAAACTTCAATAATTAATTTTATTCTTTTTACTTCAAAAATGACGGATTCCGCATATAAACTTTCAACCCCTATAAACGCTAAAATACGTATTGATTTATTTCGAACCAGAAGCTTGTATATACGTTTTTTTTTAAAATAAAAAATAAATAAATAAAATATAAAATTCCATGCTTCGAATTTCAAATATGATCGATTTCAAAAATGATCGATTTCCACACAATCGTTCATTCGTTTCACCCATCGTTCGTTTTACCCCTTTGGGGATGGAATATCGAAAAACCCTTTCTTAGTGAATACTACTTTTCACAAAGAACACACCCTTTAATTTCAGGTCTCTAGGACCAGCGTTTTAGGCTGTGCGTTTATTTTTCAGTCAGTCAGTCAGGACTTTTATTTTATATATATAGATGTATTTCTTGTACGATGACGCGGGATATGATTATCGATAACCAATCACATCCATAATCTTTCGGAGATTTAGGTATATTAAAAGGTAATTCACATAGGTAATACGTAGTTTTAGTTCTATTTTTAAAATTAAATCCTATTTTCCAAAACAAATGCTTGCAAAACAATGCTTTACGAGCCTGGAATGTCAACTGTCGACGCTGAACTGAACGTTGAACTAACGTTCAGCTCAGCAACTTACCTATACTTAAAAATCACAAAAACAAGCTTTTAAAAATAGGTGTGATGTCTTTTCTTTCGTATTCCTCTCAGCAAACCCTTTTAATTGATACCCATGTCTTACGGGGTTTGCGGGTAGTCAGCCATCTCTGGGAGTCCGCCATATTGGATTTAGAATGACGTCACTTAGCTAAACATGCATTGTCATCCAAACTAAACTGTATGCAACATTCAGCTTAACAGTTGGGATAACTGTTTTTAAATTCAGCGGCAAGATTTGACCTAAGGGGCTGCACAAACGTAGACATTTTTTGTTACCGACCCGGCACACCGTCACATTAAACCGTAGTTGTGTAGTGTCCTGTAGCGGTGATCGGACACAGTTTACGTCTGCGCAGGGAGTGGCCGATTTCATACTGGTTATATAGCAATCAAATATTCATTGGTAGCTTGTATCCGACACAAAACTCACGTTTGCGGAGCGCCTAAACGACGTGTTTCGATTAGACGTGAAATGTTTCAGGTCATAGAAAGCACTCAAGGGGCGATTTGGGATGTGCCGTTTCCTGCTGTGACTATCTGCGATTTGAACATTGTTTCCAGAAAGGCTGCAAGGGAGTTAGCGGATAATTTGTAAGTGTACCATATATTAATGCTTGTACTATGCGCTTTGAGGACCTTGAGACATCAGAACAATAAAAATTTAAAACATATCCTTGCCTTCTACATGAGTTTATCAACATGTAGAATATATTGTAATATAAATAAGCAAGAATCCCTTTCTACGGCACCCTTAAGAAGCTAAATCTGTATACTCCATATGACGTAAGTTATTTTATTCGGCAAATAGTTTCAATACTCCGAAAAGCTATTCAGGTGGCCACGTACTGGTTCGAAAAAATCTGAGTCATCGATTCGCGAAGCAGAAGAATAGACCAAAATCGCGTTGGGCCTCATTAACAGAAATCATAGAATCAGCTTCAGGGAACCGCCAGAAGGAAAAGATGCTCCAGAACCAAACTAGCCTTTGCGGTGCTCGTCCAGGTCTTCTCGCCAAGACTTCCTGAGCCGGCCTGTACAAGGCTTCTACTACCAGTACGGCGCAGGCTTCACCCATCGCGTGGAGGCTCTTTCCCACCCGTGCATGACGCTTTCGTGACCCGCCCAGTCCCATTTCCATTACGCACGTTTTGGAACACTGTGTTTCGAACTCTGTCTTGTCATTTCATGCCCAGACTGCGTTCTATTGGTCTTTTGTAAACTCCAAGGCGGAACTTCTGCGACTCGTTGAGAAACCAGCTCTGAACACTGTAGGTTAGTGCGGGTAGAATGCACATGTCGATGAGTTGGCCGTTCAGGTAGATTGGTAGATGACACGTCATTAGCGTTTTCAGGCACCAATCAATAGCTTTCCCAAGCTTTTTAAACTCTGCTTTTTATTTCCCTTTCTTTTTCTTGCTTGTTGCAATTTGTCTATTTTAATTTTCAGGACTCTTCCCGCCAATGTCACTGCTGACTTCGTGTTCGATACCTTTCGACTGGTGCCATTGTTGTTTGCCACCTTCACTGCTGAGGCAGATGAAAAGGCAGATTTACAGATACTGCAAACTGTAATCGACTTTAACAACATTACGATAGACCAGTTATTTCTACGAGTAAGTGTTTGAATTGTAGTATAGCAATTATTTCTCACCAATTTTAGCTTTAACTTTTCCTATTTAGTTGTAGTTCCGATAACATACACTCCAGAGTTTGAGGTTTAAAAAGCCAAGTAAATTTTTGGAATAAATCATGTCCGCGGTCTATAGTCACAAACTATGTGGCCTCTCTTGAAAATTCTGAAGGAATGTTTGCAGTGTCTGCTTAAGTTTTATTAATAGTATCAAGAACGTCGTCAGAGGGAAAAAAAAACAAAAAATATCTTATTTGTTAGGGTTAAGTTTACTATTTACGGATGCATTGTAAATTATAGCTCCTCTAAAGAACCGAAAATGCAAGATATCAACAGCCCTTTGGATTGGCTGGATTTAAAAACATCTATTTAAAAAAAAAGTTATAGTTGGAAAAAGCATAAAAAGAAAGAAAGTGGTTCCCAGGATCGTAATGACGGGGAGAACAAGTGCCTTTCAGCATCGTTAAGGGTCTAATTTCACTCTATAGATTGAAGGTCTGTACCACGCACTTAGGTACATAATGACCACACTTTTCTGATACTCGTTGGATACCTGTGCTATGGGGACTAAAATGAACAGAGTACCCATTACCTTTGCAGCTGTCTCCAGCATCATCGTGCAGCAATCTGGTGCAGCGCTGCATGTGGAAGAACACCGTCTACCGCTGCGATGACTTGTTCAAGCAAATCTACACTATGTTGAGTGTTTGCTGCACTTTCAACTATTTTGGAGTCGATACTAACAATCGAGAGTAAGTATTGAAATAATGTACAGACATCAAGCTACAATAATCTGTCAAATTTTTCTAATAGATGTTCAACGTTATCGTTAAAGAATTAAGTTCAAGGTTGATTGAGAAAAATTGACAGTTTCGGGTAGTTTAATGTGCTGGCGTCTGTACACCGTGTTAGGTCAAATGAGGAAGAAACAATACACATGGTAAAGAACAACTTTTAATATGAGGCCAACTATTCATATGAAAAAGATGGCTTCTTCGTTTTTTTTAATTCAAATAAAACAGCTGTTTCATTTCCATCCTGTTAAGTATTGCACTATTCCAACATGTGGTCTTCATGTTTTAGTATTGCCCCTATTGTAACAGGGATTCATTTTCATGACCACATTCAGTGGGCATTTCACCACCATGGCATAAACAGCTTGCATAATAAAAAAAAAAACGAATATAATATGTGACAAACCGCACTGGGCCCACGGCTCACAAGGTAGATGGCGGGCCACTCTCTCTGACAGTGAGGAAACCGGATCTAGGCTGATTATGATATGTTTATGCTGTTTGTAAGTATTTTGAACTTATAAGCCAACAAAATAACGTTCATTAATCATTATGCTATTGATCTTGCTACATAATATTGGTACTTTCGCGTCAAGAACTGTAGGTAGACTAATCGAACGAACCACTTAGCAAATTGTGGCACTAACTTACCGTCAGACAAAGTGTCCTAGAAAGTCTCGGCTACCTCAATATTTTTTTGTAGAAAAGTACCTATGTTGTTCATTGTTCTCTATCCCGTTCTCTAACTTTTTTATCCATAATCTAAAGTGCCGATTTTTTTTTTTGTTAATCTAAAGTGCCGAATTTTTTTTGTCCTCATCCTCATATGTCCGAATGATAAGTTGCCCGAACTTAATGTCACTTCATATTATAACATGCCATAAAATTGAAATCCCTAAATAAAATATACACTAAATCCGTTTGCAATAAATATTACAATGAATATTATACAAAAGACTTAAAACCGTAAGTCCTAAATTAAAATTTATTTATCATAATAATATTTTTTTATAATTTTGTGGTTTTAATTTCTGTGTACGAAGCCTGCAAACAAGCATGCAACATGTAGCATGCAAGCAAGCATGCAGCAGGCATGGTTTCTGTCACGGCTCCGGCACTGCGGGGCTCCAGCGGTCCCACGCGAGCTTTGCCCCTTACCTCGCCCCTCCGCGCCTACGTGATTTTTAATTACACTGCAGATGCAGGGCAGACAAGACTGCGTGGAGTCGGATTTACATTGAATAATACATTACTTAGGACATATTATGACTTTATTTCATGCAAAATTAGGAGATGCAATTATTATGGTACTCGTTGTTAGAACAGAATAGATTTAGAAGTAAAGATAATTATGTGAAACAAAATTTCGAATATTTGTAAATTACGGTTACTGATGTTTATAGCAAACGTGTTATGGATAATGGATTTTCGGACAAACAATTTTAGGAGAAGAAAGGGAGTACCGTTGTTCATACATGCATATACATAACATTACGTCTTTAATTCTCGAAGGGTAAGGCAGACTGGCGAATATTGGGTTAGGTAGGTTACATCCTAATTTCGCCTAGCCTCACTTTTCCCGACTTGGGAATCGGACCCAGAACCTCATGGTCAGCAGTAGTGCTTGCAACCACCCACGAGGTAAAGTAATTCACGGCTTTTCCTATATCATCATCATCATCATCATCATTTCAGCCGAAAACGTCCACTTTTGGACATAGGCCTCCCCCAAGTGTCGCCACATTGACCGGTCCCGTCCGCCTCGCATCCAGCGGTTTCCCGCAACCTTCACCGGGTCATCGGTGCACCTAGTGGGAGGCCTTCCAACGCATCGTCTTCCGGTTCGCGGTCGCCATTCCATAACTTTTCGGCCCCATCGCCCATCCGTTCTGCGAGCAATGTGCCGTGCCCACTGCCTCTTTTCCTATATAGGTAGGAAAAACCTACAAAATGGCATCTGTTCCGATCCTAAGTTGAGCTTATTTTGTTCCAAAGTTGGTGAGCACTAATTGTGTTTCTTCTTACTCAGTCCTTAAATCAGACTATATCGTTGTGAAATATTAATCAATGGATATTAGCCGATGATAATTTTCCGATTGATTTAATATTTTAGAAATTCAACCATATTTTTAGTGATTTAGGCAAAATCAAAATGGTACCTACGATCGTAGCTAGTACCTAGGTAAATCAAATAAAGAGACTAACGTTTAATTCTAAAATCCTTAAAGACTAGGCCCCCTATTCACAAACGCTCGGATTCGGTTTCGATTCGATAAGTCGTATGTCTATCTTGTTCTGGCATTACGAAAGCGAGCTAGATAGACATACGACTTTCCGAATCGAAATCGAATCCGAGCGTTTGTGAATACGGCGGCTGGCGGACAGGCGTTGTTAGCCGTCGAGTAGCTGATTGCTGCGTCCTCCTAGGGTATTTTGGCGATTGAAATTGTTTAGTTATGACTTGACTTTTCAATTTCATCTATAGACACCAGCTTACTTTAACAAACCAAGATTCAGTTTTGAATAGTAAGTTACAAATAGACCCTTCTGATGAACCCAGCATTGGCTTATAATGTTACAAATTTACAATCCAAGATTCGATTTGGTACAGGAACAAAGAAGTATTTCTATGTATGTATCGTTATATGTAACACTGTAATGCTTTATTTTCCCCACTTCCCGATGTATTGCTCGAAACGGGGCTGGCGTAGTATGTTCTTCTTCTTCTTCCATACTTTTCTATTACTGGTCATCTCATTTGACACCTCCTTTCCAGCAATATCATCCTTCACACAGTCCATCCATCGTTTCTTTGGTCTTCCTCTACTCTTATACCCATCAACATTCATACTCAAAACTTTCCTCCATTTTCCTCAAGTACCTGCGTAAATGTAACTGCGGACTTAAATGGTTTTCTTACAGAACCTTGAGCTCTATTCTCTGCTAAACGAATTATTTGTTCAAAAACTAAGTTTAGGAAAGTATTTTGCAAGTTTCTTGAATAAAGCCTCCAAGTACCTACTTTCAAAATAATAGAAGCTTTTAACCTTTCATAGGGATTAGGCACGCGTAACGATTCACGATCGAGATGAGCCATTTATTTGAAAGTCTTCTATAGTAAGAGTTTCAAATATTGCTCAAAATTCTTTTGATTTCAAAGTGAAATGTTACGACTGATTGAACTGTCGGGCTTTTTTAAAATCTTTACTAACATAATGTGCGAAAATCTGTCTGTGACTTCCTTACGTTAATTATTTTATAAAATTGAATTTAAAGCTAAGCCGAGAAGGCTTTAGTTCTTGTTAAGTCTGGTATAAGAAGTTACCATTACCTTGAACTTTTTAAAGGATTATTACATTTATTTAAATCAGCTCCAAAAGGGTTGAACTAGTTGTAGTTCAGCCTTTTGGAGTTGATTTAAATAAATGTAAAGATTTTACGTTAAATATTATCTAAATCTATTATCTGTCAATTTAGTTTCAATTCTAAAATAAAACGTAATCTGAGATTCTATGATAGATAACAATGTTTACACCGTAACTGATATTTTAACAGTAACACTGAAAACGTGATTAAAAGGAAGTTGGGTACTGCTTATCATTCTCGACTGCTCAGATCTAATCTCAAGAATTCTTAATTCAGGATTATCTGTTTAAAATATAGGTAGACTCTAGTTAATGGCATGTAATCCAGCAGATAAAATTAATCTTGAAGAAGAATGCAAGCTGATTGGCAAAGTTATAGGGAAAATTACCCCCGAGTTCTGAATTCACTATACTTTTGACCGCGGCATCGTCTGCTTGAATGTCGCGAATTATCTTACGGAAACGTAACAACTTTCTCCTGTATTATATTGTATAACGTGATGTTATCTACAACTCCACGTCCAAAGCGCGTGTTTTGTATACGGAACACCGTATAAAAAGAAAAAATTTTTTTTTTTTTTAAATAGTTCTTTTTTACGACCGGTTTTTAGCCGGGCAGGTACTGACTCGTTAGACAGTCTTATATATGAAGCATTATGGAGGCTTATTTTCGGTTCATATTCACCCTGTACCCGGTATGACCGAGGCTAAGCCCGGAGCACTGTCAGCTATGACAGACACACGGCACATGCATACAAAATTGTATCTCTTACCAGCTAGAAACCGCACAAGGTAGGTAGCCTGTACAAGGCACCAACACCGTGAACAAGTCTACAAATGTAGGTATTTACCTACATTTGTAGACTTGTTCACGGTGACAGACAGACATTCTTTCGCATATTAAATCTTAGGTATGGATTGATGTATGATTCGGATTGCAGGGAAAGTTGTCATACCTTGCAAATACATCTTTTCCCCTACAGTTTCATTAACTTCTCAGCAATAAAAACATCGAGATTTCGAACGCAAAAATATTGGGGACCGTCTATTTTTGCATAGATATTTCTCTAAAGATAACCTCATTTTTATTAGCTTTTTGGTCACAAATGACAATTCGAAATGACTCGAATCTATTTTGTCTAGTTAGGCACACATTTATATGACGCAAACGATTGTTTTTTATCTACTGCCGGAATTCATAATATTAAAAACTACACTATCAATAACACTTGTAACGGGATAGGTATTTACCATGTTGATTATTTGTTTTGAGTTCCCTATATTTCGGCGCTTGGTAAGACTGGTTATCAGAGACTACTTCTTGTCACTGACTACCTTGTAATGACCGTCAAAGATCTACCAATGTCAATCGGCGGAATGTCGGCGAAATTCGGTATGTAACGGATGGTCACGGCCTGACCCTGCTGGTATTATTTACCCACCAGCTAGTCAACTTAACATTTGTTAGAGATCCTAAATGAATACAGATTTTTTTTACAGAGTGAATAGTCAAGAAGATCCTACAACTACGTCTCCTCGACGTGTGGCCTCCTGCGGGTATCAGACGGCACTGACGGTGCTGCTGTACACAAACCCTGAAGATTACTACAGCGCTATGATAGCATCGCAAGGAGCATTGGTATGTTATGTATCATACTATCCACAATACTTTTCAGGTGCCTTCAAAGTAAAAAAAAAACCTCTTTCAAAAACAAAACTTAAAAAAATATATATACAGAGTCGGTAAGCAAGAGCAAAATACGCGGCGAATGCAATAGCTCCCCTTTTTTTAAACGGTTAAAAATACACTAGGTTGTCTGCGTTGTGGCAGCGGTTGTGGAGGTTGTAGGAAAGACTTATATATTTATTTATTTTACCCTTACCTTCCTACCCTTATTTCATAAAATCGTGGACATTTATTCACTTTGTGGGTAACTCGCACGGGAAAACACGGTGATGGATTGCATTAGTTTTACTACAATTGGCTATTTTAAATAAAATTTTACGACTTGAGCTTGACCTGTGCTTTGCTTAAACCTGCGTTCAGTTTTTTTCCCAAAGCCGCCCTTTCGCTGACAGCCACAACCATCGCATATCCACCTGCTTCATCCACCGTGGATGTCCTGAAAGTACCGCGTCGGCGACCTTGTCTTGCCACGACAGAACTGGTTGAACCACAGATGATGACGATAGTACAATAAATGAGTTCCACCGATGGCGAGATAAAATTCTCATAGATAGCTTTGTAGTATGATTTTGGACATTATGATTATATTATACGTACTATAATTATGTAACATTATGTTATACATATACCTACTGCATTTGGGTCATTCTGATAACCATTTGCTGCGGGTTTAATCATTTGCTTGATTGCAGTTTACTGATAAGCTTCTCACAGAACGACGTACAAAACTTGTAATCATTTATTTTTGTATCATAGAAACTAAAATTTTTGTAAAAACAAAAAAGCCTGCATCAAACGCGAACCCTAAAAATGAAAACAAGATTATATAGAAAATAACTTCTAATTAATGTCCAACCGAAACAAGATTTTCTGTCGAAACCGAAACAATGTTATCTTTGTATCATGTTAGTATCGAGCGGATTTTTACGCATATACAGTCAGTTATCATGTGATAAATAGTTTTTTGAAGTGAAACTTCCGCGACTTCCAACGAGGTTGCGTTAAATGTTTAACGCTAACATGGAGGGCGAATAGAAAGAGACAGAGCGAGAGTGAATACGTGGCACTCGAAAGCATGCGCGTAGTATACCTGTTAAGCCGTATACAGACTTTGCGAGGCATGCGCTGCGAACGGCGCACAGCGAATGCCTCGCAAGGTGTGTACCTTTATATTCGTGACGAGGCATGTGGTACACACGTGCCTCGCAATCGTTGTGCGCCGTTCGTGGCGCATGCCTCGCAAAGTCTGTTTTTACCTTTACAGGCCATAACGACCGTGGTTCTCTTTGTGCTATAGCCTAAGTTATATTTTGTGGATGAGTGATCAAGGTTAAGCGACGGTAGCCGAGGTCAGTATGTGGATGGTTTATCAAGGTTAAGCAACGGTTGCCGAGGTCAGTATGTGGATGGGTATTCAAGGTCAAGCGATGGTTGCCCAGGTCAGTATGTGGATGGGTGATCAAGGTTAAGCAACGGTAGCCGAGGTCAGTATGTGGATGGGTGATCAAGGTTAAGCGACGGTTGCCCAGGTCAGTCTGTGGATGGGTGATCAAGGTTAAGCGACGGTTGCCCAGGTCAGTATGTGGATGGGTGATCAGGGTTAAGCAACGGTAGCCGAGGCCAGTATGTGGATGGGTGATTAAGATTAAGCGACGGTTCCCCAGGTCAGTATGTGGATGGGTGATCAAGGTTAAGCGACGGTTGCCCAGGACAGTATGTGGATGGGTGACCAAGGTTGCTCAGGACACTATGTGGATGGGTGATCAAGGTTAAACAACGGTAGCTGAGGTCAGTATGTAGATGGGTGATCAAAGTTAAGCTACGGAAGCCGAGGTCAATATGTGGATGGGTGATCAAGGTTAAGCGACGGTAGCCGAGGTCAGTCTGTGGATGGGGGATTAAGGTAAACCATCGGCTGCCAAGGTCAGGCTGTGGATGGGTGATTAGGGTTAAGCAACGCTTACCAAGACCGGTTTGTGGATGCGTGATCAACGTAAAGCAACGGTAGCCAAGGTAGGTCTGCGGATGGGTGATCAAGGTTAAGCGACGCGACGGTTGCCCAGGTCAGTATGTGGATGGGTGATCAAGGTTAAGCAACTGTAACCGAGGTCAGTATTTGGATGGGTGATTAAGGTTAAGCGACGGTTGCCCAGGTCAGTATGTGGATGGGTGATCAAGGTTAAGCAACGGTAGCCGAGGTCAGTATGTGGATGGGTGATCAAAGTTGCGTTAAACGTTTAACGTTACCATGGAGGGGTTATGAAGGCACTCATTTCCACATTACGAAGTTTCACTTCTTCTGCGCGGAGGGACTCCACGCACAATTTTTGTTGTTAGTCTAATTATAGGGCCAGGGCTTCGCCCGCGTATTTTTTCAGAGTTCTTTGTCCTTTGCCCACCCAGCAATGGTACAGTATTAGGCTGGTAGTATTATTATATATACAGGATGGCGCCGATTATAACGAAATGTAAATTGGTTCAATGTGTAAGTTGTCACTGTTACTGACATCGACAAACTAATGCTATGGCACACGCCCTCGCATTTTATCAATAATTCACGTGTCATTTCTCAATTAATGTTTGTTCTAATCATTTGGATTAATTAATGAAAATTGATAACAATTTGAATTCCGGTTGATTATCTTCGAAAATGATTTGTATTGGCTATAGTATAGGTACTGCTCACGTATAGCGTTAGTATCATCTGATCTGCTTAATTATACTGTTCCCACTGCTGGGACACAGACCCCTCAATGAGAGGAAATGGGCTATATGGGCGGGATCAGTGTGGGTTGGTAGATGTGTCATGTCATGGAATGTTAGGTTCTATCACGTACCGGTTTCCTCACTCAAGATGTTTCCTGCATCGTTTTGAGACCAGGGTAATGAAATAAAGGTCACAAAGTAATGCGCCTGCCTGGTTTCGAACTCACGAACTACAACTTGTTAGTCGTTGCCGCTACCACTGCTTCCACTGGGCCACCGCTGCTTATGTATACGATGTAGGTAATTTTCAGGAAAACCAATTAGGAAAACCAAGCTTCGAAATCTTTTTGCTGTCCCTGAGTTAAATAAAATTTGCTTAGGTCGTGTCAGGTCAGACCATCATTCTTCTTCCCTTGTCCCAGTTTATTTGGGGTTGGCGCTGCATGTTTTCCATGCTTCTCTATTACTTATCATCCCATCAGACACTTCTTTTCTTGCCATATCAGCCTTCACACAGTCCATCAATCGTGTTTTTGGTCTTCCTCTCCTCTTATAGCCATCCACATCATACTCAAAAATTTTCTAACGGCATTTTCCTCATTCCTCAGCATTACGTGCCCATACCACGACAACCGATTACCACACAGCTTTTCAGTCACCGGTACTTTCGGACTTCTTTTTATGTATTCACTTAATTTTTTACCTTTCGCGTAACACCAAAGTAATTAAGGGGGGTGCCTTAGCTCAACTCAATCACACGCAAATGCATTCATCCCATTTGTGGCCCAACCTTCGGATCCATAAAAGACAGCAGGTCCTAACATTGTTTTTGTTTAACAAATCTTTCTTTTTTGTCAGGTTAGACCATGTAAGATTAAAGCATGGCGATTTTTGTGGTCAGTCATCTGCTCTTTCTTTCTAAACAGTCCCTCTTTTTCTTTATTTTATACAAGGTGTTAAAATAACTGAACACCTGAAAAATAGTTACTGTAGTTATCATATGAACATTTTTATAACACATTGAGATCAATCCTAAAATCAACCAAAAATATTTTTGTTCCTATTATATACTTTTGATTTACCTTGTAGATTTGAAGATAGCTTTCCAAGAAATTCAATCTGCGTATTATCTAAGTATATAAATACCTATTTAAGTAGCTTTAAGAATATAAATATACTATTTCATATCGACAATTGAAAGACAGGAAAGGCTCAAAATCGCGACTTACTTTGATAAAATTGTTGCTAATACGCTGCCTCACGTGTTGGTCATTTGTTCAGTACAAAATTTTTGAATTAGAGTATGTTTAATTAGACGAGATGAGTGAAAGGCGACTCACAAAACGTATTGGTGAGGTTCTTCAGAAAGATCAGGTGCGTAGTACACGCAACCGGCGTGCATTAATGATCAGATGTATGAACATGGTTGAGGTAAAAGGAGTATGTAAGGCTCGTAGCAGGGACCGTTCTGTTTCAGCCTACCCCCATGGGAGATAGGCATAAGGTTCTGCATGTAAAATAATTACTGAATGGAGACATCTTGTAACCCACTCTTTACCCGTGTACTGGATGACAGACCACTCTCCCTCTTAAAGAGATGTATTCTGTTTCCCAGCACTGGGAACGGTGTAAGCCGATTGTGAACGGAAGAAGTAGTGAGAAGGTCGTAAATTTGTAAATTCTGACTGAATATAGTCAACTTGACAGGCGTTAGTTGAAACGCTGATGTATTGAACAGCAAAACAAGGAACAAGGAGGACAAGACATAATTACGACTATTGTGCGCTTATAAATACTAGGATACGGGATCTATACGGACCAAAAAATTATGTTGCCACAACCATTATTTTTTGTTAACAGCCGTCCGCTCGGACGGACGGACCAACCTCGACAAGCACGGCTTAACATTAAAGATCGACCCGTGCGGCTGTAATTATTTAGCCACGAACTCCTCCACAGACAGTTGCCTATCTTACAAATAAAAAAAACAAATTGGCAAGTCAGTGTTATTACAAGCAGACCATCAGCTGA
The DNA here is from genome assembly GCA_949152445.1 of Cerastis rubricosa. Taxonomy (NCBI): domain Eukaryota; kingdom Metazoa; phylum Arthropoda; class Insecta; order Lepidoptera; family Noctuidae; genus Cerastis; species Cerastis rubricosa. Next base: position 15,528,693 of record OX424523.1, on the reverse strand, counting down.
TTTGATTAATCTGATTACATAGATCAGATATAGTTAGATATAGGTATAATTCCACTGCGGATATTTACTATTTGTTAATTACATACTTCATAATTTGTATTTAACCCCTTCTTAATGCCCAATCTACTCTAATTTGTAGGTTTTTAACTGAAAAGTTAAAAACCTACAAATTAGAGTAGATTGGGCACTTGAGTTTGGCAAAAAATGTTATATAAGAACCAGCTGTTCCATAAAATAAATAATTCAATCTTAATATATAAAATTCTCGTGTTACCAAATGTTACCCAATTGTTGAACCGATTTGAATGAAATTTTGTGTGCATATAGTGTAGGTCTGAGAATCGGCCAACATCTATTTTTCTTACCCCTAAAACCCATCAAAATTTCCTCGCGAACGAGTTACTAATTATGTAATGTTCACTCAATCAGTACCGGTTTGTGATTTTCCTGTCTTTCAAGCTATTTAAGTTCAATCAATCAATTAAGCTGTGTTTTGGCCACTTCCATGGAATACAAGCTAAGTTGGGGAAACGGAGAGTTGAAGACAGACGATATTTAATTTTTAACCGACTTCCAAAAGAACGAGGTTGTCAATTCGGATGTTTGTATATTTTGTTTTTATGTGTTCACCGATTTCTCCGCAAATTAGGGACCGATTTTCAAAATTCTTTTTTTACTCCAGAGTCTATACGCAAGAGGTGGTCCTATTGTCACCAAGTCAGAATCTGATGATGGGATTCCAGGGAAATCGAGGGCAACCCTCAAATTTTATAGGCACATACAGTGTTTTTCATATACTCTCTAACGCAGTTCAGATATTTGTGCCTGGTAAACATCATCTCATGTTGCTGAGCTGATGATGGAAGGTATATATTAGGATCTGGTGATGGGGTTCCACGAAAATTAAAAACAACTTACAAGTTTTATGGGTATTGTTTGAAAGAGTAAAGTTCCCTTGTGGTCCCATGGTCATCAGGTCAGGATCTGATGATGGGAGCCTGGAGAAAAGGAGGGAACTCTCCAAATTGTATTGGCACATATAGGCATACTGCCTCGTAATGATCATCTCATGTTGCTGAGCAGATGATGAAAGGGATCCCAGGAAAATCAAGAGGAACTCTCAAATTTTATGGGCACTTACAATGTTTTTTAACGGTTTTCAAAAGGAGGAGATTATAAATTCATCTGAATGTTTTTTTTGTGAATATGTTCAGTGATATTATTGCCAATTTTGAACTAACATCGATGTTTTTTTTTGTTTGGAAGAATATTATTCCGTGGTGGTACCGTTCAAATTTGGTAAAGATCTGATGCTGATCTTTGCAGATACACAATGGAACTCTTTAAGACAGCACATCTGTCGTGATGCTGCAATCATGGATGTTTATTGTTTACACAATATCATAACACAGCAACACGCCTGTATGCTCTGAGGGGGTAAGCAGATGTGTACAGTACACCCATGTTTTGTTAGTTAGGTAAGTTAAGTTCCATTTTATGGGAGATAAGCCTATTATCATGACATTATTGTTAACAATGTTAAATAAATGCATAGAAAATATTTCTATAGGATATTACAATTAAAAATTAAAAAAAAATAAAACCGACTTCAAAAAACACAGAAAAGTGAAAAATTACTTAAAAAGTTTTTTATAGTCTACTAGCTGTTGGCCGCGACTTCGCTCACTTGGACATTTTGATGTTCATTTGTACCCCCATGCTATAATCCATCTCCTTGCCATTACGATCCGAACAGCCGTTTAGTAGTGAAAAAGTATCAAACAACGAGATTTACTTTCGCAATTATAGTATTACAGTACGGGCTAAAAAGCCAAATCTTCATTAAGCCCGACATCTACCGCTGCTGGGAGGTATCTACTTTATTCTCACGTACTTCTCGAACGCCTCAAAACCTGAAATTCCATTTTTTTCTTAAATTTAAGTATAGTGAAAATGAGCAAAGGTACCCTACACCTAGACCGTGTAAAAAGTTATACGTTTTTAAACTGACATGGTCAGCACTAACACTATCAATAACACTTGTAACGGGATATTTACCAAGTTTATTATTTGTTTCGAGTTCCCGATATTTCGGCGAAGTTGCAAACGCCATGATCACGGATAAACTGAAGTTATTACGGGTGGGTGTTTATGTGCAGACAAATCGGTCTACCCTCTTTCTTGTTTGTTTAAAAAGTTGTTTTATTCCAAATATTCAAATCAAGAACAGCTCTCGAACTTATGCAGTAGGTCTGTACCGGGTGTACCTCATGATTTATCTCACTTTTATTTTTGTTTTCTTTCTAGCGACGTTTCTCTCCGGCATTTTGATTTCCCAACGGAATTTTAAACATTCCGCGTTTCTATATCAATGACCTTTTATTGTCAATGACGTCCGATTGTCAATAGTATTGTTCTAGGGCAAACTATATATATATATAGGTATACCTACAGGATTTTCTGACGGAGGCTTCATTCGTGCCCGGTTCACGGTAATAGGTTCGACCCCTATTATATGGGAGTTTGAGAGAAATGTGGGTGTAATATTAGTTATAACCCCTCCTGCCCTTCTACACTACTAAACCGCACCACTAGTAGTGTCGTGGGGATTTTTTTCCCTTCTACACTACTGGTCCAGTGGTACCGTGGGTAATTATAAAATACATATATATGCGTTTCCTGCTACACTACCAAATTTTTTTTCGCTACTTGAATCAGGTAAGTAAAAACACGTATATAACACAAAAGTTTATCATCATCATTTTAGCCGAAAGACATCCACTGCTGGACATGGGCCTCCACCAAGTGTCGCCACATTGACCGGCCCCGTGCGACTTGCACCCAGCAGATCCCCGTAACCCTCACCAGGTCATCGGTCCAACTAGTGGGAGGCCTTCTAACGCGGTCGCCACTCCAGAACATTTCGGCCCCATCGGCCGACTGTCCTGACTTGTCCTGCCCACTGCAGTGTTAAGTTTGCCAATTCTTCGGGCTACGCCGGTAACCCTGGTTCTCTTGCGGATGTCCTTATTTCTGATTTGATCACGCAAGGAAACTACGAGCATAGCCCTTTCCATTGCCCTTTGGGTGACATTAAGCCTTCTGATGAGGCCCATTGTGAGCGACCACGTTTCGGTCCGGTATGTAATCACTGGCAACACACACTGGTCGTACTTTAGTACTGAGACACTGTGGTAAGTTGGACGAGAAGATATCACGCAACTTCCCGAACGCTTCCCAGCCGAATCGGATATGACGATTAAGCTCTTTCTCAGATTCAGATTCATTTACTTATTGTAAAACATAGGTACTTTATAAGTACGCTATGTTTTGCCTCTAGGGCGTACAAGTCTCGAAGTTAAACCTACGCAACTGGACCGTTTGTCCCTGGGAGCCAAAATCGTCTACAACTTTGAGTGTAGAGGTTCCTTGAAGACTTCTCCCAGTGCAGCGGCTAACAGTTTCGTTGATATGACGTTGTCTCACACCTTGCTGCAGAAGAATAGGTTCAAAGGTCTAGTAGATAAACTCATAGGAATTGTGTTTTTTACTTACCTGTACCTTACCTGTATCTAGTAGCGAAAATAAATTTGGTAGTGTAGTAGGGAACGCATATATATCTATTTTACAATTACCCACGATACCACTGGACCAGTAGTGTATAAGCGAAAAAAAAATCCTTACGACACTACTAGTGGTGCAGTTTAGTAGTGCAGAAGGGAAGCAGGGGTTATACCTCTGCCTAATTCTTGGGGGTCCAGGCGGTATGTGATGCTATTGATTTTCTGTATTACCTCGCATTTTCCCAATTTCAAGGCTTCGTCTTTAAGCTATTTAAGCCATAAAAGAATTTATAGGTTGGGTCCCAGCCAGGTTATTTAATATAACAAGTATTTGATGCTCCTGAACACCGTGTGAGGCACGTTCGGGCATTTTCCCAACTTCACAATGTGCTCCTCTATGTTAATAAGATAATTTTAGCGACCCACAGTAGGTACAGTTTACAGCATCCTATGCAAACAGCTATCCCCTGAAAGTTTAATATTCGAACTGACAACCTATATTACACTGTACATGGGATGTAATAATCTTTAAGCTTTTTATGGGAATTGATGATTCTTTGTTGCATAATTAAATACTTATGCCCTCTCCAAGAGCCATCCACTGTAAAAAAATCTGCCAATCTGCCCAGTATACCGTACCATACCATGACCGTGCTAAGAACGCATCAGGAATCAGATCATCATCATCTCATTTAATTGAATTGAATTGGAGGTCTAATCTCTTTCTCCGAAACCAGACCGATCTCAGACGGCTAGGTTTTTTGCGTCCATCGACTTCGGGTTGGGATTTTTGAGATATACAAAGTAAAATGCCCAATTTAAATTATGCCCACTAACCAATTGGCAAGAATATTTTGCCGGTGCCGATATGCTACGTGTATGGCAGGATACGCTTATGCTCAAACAGCGCTCTGATAGATTTTCAACGTTAGGCTAAGCACCGAGAATTGTAACTCCTCCAACGCAACAATATTAAGCCATTAATTATATAGTTAAGTATTACACAGATTATGATACAGTACGACAGGTTAAGACCTGTCGTACTGTATCACAAACTTGTATATTTTGCCCTTTAACTTAAGGGGCATCCGTGGGTCACAAGTATTGAAGACAGTGTGGAGGACTAAGTAACACAATTATAAAAGTTTCTTCAAACTTAGAAGTTTTACTACATTTTGATTAGTAGGGAATGGTCTTGTGGCCAAGTTCGCATAATTGTGTACCGCTATTGCACACAAATTTCAAATCTTTTGCCGAAACCCTCATAACATCGCTTGATGTTTACTGTCAATGATTACCATCACATACAATCGTAATTAATTTATTTCTACGCTAAACAGTTGTCAACGGTAATGCTAATCAAACTGCCAAGAATCGCAGAATCGTAGTTGATCCTTGATTTATAATATCAGAAGCATAAATCTCTGTATGGTGTCGGACGTAAAGAATAGCACCATCCCATATCTTCTCGTGGGTGTCGTAAGAAGCGACTAATGGATTTGCCAAAGAATGGGCAGCAACATTCTCTGTGCTTTTGTAACAACCGTACTGCGATCGCCAACCCGCCTGCCAAGCATGGCGATTATGGCAAATCCCCCCAAAATGTCAATGTGGCGACACTTGGGGGAGGCCTATGTCCAACAGTGGACGCCTTTGGGCTGAAATCATGATGATGATGATGAAGCATAAATCAATAGTAAACATTTAATTGTTGTTGTGAACTGCTTGCCAGGCTGGTAAATACAGTTATTCCTTTAACTGAGACAGACCCCTAGATTGCAACCCTGAACGCAACGGTACACAGCATCCAGTCGTATAATGATAGCCAAGAAACACGCCAGAACACAACTGAAGCAAATTACATCTATACTTATATTATAAAATCGAAGAGTTTGTTTGATTGAACGCGCTAATGTCGGGAACAACTGGTTCGAATTAAAACAATCTTATAGTGGGGATAGCCTATTTATCGAAAAAGGGCTCGATAACATCACGCTCAATCAATAGGTGCGAAACATCAATGAAAAATGTGCGATCTATGCGGTCAGCTCTCAGTTTAAAAAGTACATAATAAATAATGAACATAAATAATCTTGATAATATTATTTTTGTTACGAACAGGTGATTATAGATAATGCGTACAACGTGCCTGACTTGGACTCCCCGGTACGGATGGTGAACCCTGCGACGGAACTGCTGATAGCCTTGTCTCCTGAACGGACCTACACCACTCCTGGAATTAGATCTTTTAGTCCTGACCAAAGACAATGCTATTATAGCGATGAGGTGAGTGATCATCTTCCTGTCCTTGTCCCGTAATACAGTGGGTGCAACACGTTTTTTTCTTACATTCTCCTCTGTAAGCCGTCACGATAAATCTTATATAGTATAGATAAAATACTCTTAATTATAAACAAATTACAGGTATCATTACAATGTACAATTTAAGGATAGGGTTACACAATTGCCGGTTTTATCGCTAAATGCGATTATTCAACACAAACTTTGGATGAATTTAAGGAAGAAAGAGAGAATACTGTAGGTAGTCTGTGGTGTACGGTATCAATGACTCCTTTTTCGCTCATACCATCACCTTCCTATCCATCCATCACCATACAACATTCATCATAGTGGGTGAGGTCGGGTCTTGAGATTTTTGAAAGGTTTTCCATGAACTAATATTAGAAGCCTATGATCATGGCGGGGTTTCGGTCACCCTTGCCACGTTCGGCGTTGGGTACTGTGATTTTGGCCCGATAATTGAATAATAATGTTTTAGTTGTACACAAAAAAACAACCAAAATAATGAAATCTACTGACTCAAGATTAAGTTGTACCTACAACAGAGACGTAGTTTAGAGACGAACGTTTGGCTTAAAACTATGCAAGAAGCCTGTTTCTTAGAAGCCAAGAGCCAAAATAAGCCAAACCTTAACTAAGGAGGAGTGCAGCTCGAATCACAGTATACCCCCTTCACAACCACATTTTTAAAGATGTCTGTATACGCCCCTTCTGTAACAAGCTGTATAGACCGTTTCTTGAAATGTTGGTAACCGTAGTCCCTTTAGAAATGATCCAAACTTCGCTACATGTGACCAGTCCTAATTCCTCCGTAAACCATCAGATGTGTGTCTGGAGTCTGTAATGTGTCTTCTGGAACGAAATATACATAGTTTTCACGTAGTAATATAGTAGCAAACGACGGAAAAATTGACCTGGTTTCACAGGTTTAATAATGCTTTAGGTAACATCGGTTCCATGAGATATTGCAAAAGCACAAAACAACATGACCAATTAAAAGAATCAGGTGTCCACCATATCAATGATACATCAGGGTTATATTTTCTTAATCTCATTTGTCTTTCGATTGATCTATTAAAACAATAAGATTACCGCGATTAATTTATCTGTAAGTAACGCACTTCGTTATTGACGCACATACAACAGATACGGAGCCTTGGCGATTTACCTATCTCCCATATAATCATCAAATTATAATAATATAAAACTTAGGCATCAATGTTAATTGTAATTAATTAATGACGCATTTTCTTATTTATTTTACGTAATGGTGTCATTATGAGGTGTTTCTTATCAGTGGCTATCGAACATTATGACATTAGTCAGCTACTATTTGTGAATGGTATGACTCTACTGACGAGGCGTGGTTCAATTAAAACCAGGATACGGGTGAATGACCGCGGGCTGCGCTGCGCTAAGATTCTGAAGCTCCTTATCAGTCGACAAAACATGTTTCTTCAAAACGTAAAGGGACGGTGTGCTGGCACATGGTAGCCTACGATCTGTCTCTGTGTTGGTATTGAAATAATGATGTGGAATCTAGAAAAGGTACCTGCTGCTCGAATGCTAGGTACTTTATTTTCTTAAACAGGAACAGAAAATTTTTAGAAACTGTTAAGAAACTCCTGGATATATTAATTTTGAAGGTTACGAGATAATCTCAGGGTTAGGTACTAATAGTAACTTAGTAGAAGTAAAAGATTATGCAGGTGATCAGGGGACTTTGATATCCTCCTAGCAACCATCATCATCATCTGCCTAGCCTTTATCCAACTATGTTGGGGTCGGCTTCCAGTCTAACCAGATGCAGCTGTATACCAGTCATTTACATGGAGCGACTACTCATCTGACCTCCACAACCCAGTTAGTACTGGATAACCCTTGGGTAACACTGGTTGTCAGACTTTGGGGCCACTGACTACCCGTAACGAGCTAGCAACCACTTAATATTACATATTATATTGGGCTGAATTGTGAAACTCGTGCATGTAATCAACCAATGCTTCCTCCCCACCATAAGTATGTGCGATAATAATGAGATCTTGAAAAGTAACCTTGTACAACAGGAAATCCGCCAAAAATTAATTACAGATTATAATTGTTTAATCATATCCTTGAACACTTGTCATCATAATCAGCCTATAATGTTCCCACTGCTGGGACACAGGCCTCCTCACTGTGGGAGGGAATGGGCTGTAATCCACCAAGCGGGCCTAGTGCGGTTTGGTAGATGTCACATGTTCTCGAATTTTTAGTTCTAGAACATGCCAGTTACCTCACGATTTTTTCCTTCACCGTTTTGAGAACAGCGGTGATGAAATAAATTACACAAAGTAATGCGCCTGCCTGGGTTCGAACCGACGGCTTACTGCTCGTAAGTCGGGGCTGCCACCACTGGGCCACCGCTGCTCTGTACAGTTGGCACCTCTTGTGAAGTAATAAAATATATAAAAAAAAAACAGAAATCTTTTTCCTTCATCGTCAGACCTTTACTAATAGCTGACCTATTATTATCTTGGTTGCTGCCTTTTGGGCCACGTTAACAGAATGAAATGTTAACAGAAACATTTTGAAGTGTATTATAGTTTTGTAATGTATATTTAAAAAAAATATTGTATACTGTTTCTATTGATTTCAGATAAAAGTTGGTAAATTTAATGAATACTCCTTCCATAACTGCATGGCGTATAAAAAGGTGGAATGGTTCAAGAAAGTTTGTAATTGTACCCCTCTGTCGTTTCCCAAAGGTAAGGTAAACAACTTCATACGTCTAATGTGTGTAACACTGTTCGTGCAGGCATAGCTGACCGGCCAAATACACATTCGATTTACAAATCAAGCCGAACCGAACATGTGGTGACGTAGAACTTATTCATAAAAGTAAAATTTTGTTTTGAATTTAAAATGTTCTAGAATGAAATCGCATAAGTGAGCTATCGTAATATGTTCGGCCCAAAGCTTTTTTTCTATTTTAATGGACACTTAATTGGATGTGAAAGAGTAGGTAGTTGGTAGTTATTTTTATATCGAACTGTCTTTTTGTTGTAATGATCGCAAGCGCGAATCAGACGACAGTCAATCGACGGCTGAGCAAGATGTCCTGGGGCGATTGGTCCAGCTTGTGCTAATTGTTACTGGGCTTTTCGGTCAGGAATTTCTTAATAGCAGCCACGGAGTCCGGATTTGTGCCCGATTGTTGGAAATAAGCTCGCCCTCTACTACATGGGACTTAAACATAACGTGCGAAATGTGGGTGTACTTTTTTTATGTCGATTCTTTCAAAATGTGTGTTAGTTACTTTGCGTAGTAAAAGCATTACGAGGTGCTCCGACTGAATCTAAAAAGGTCACAAGTTCACAACAATCATTTGCCCAAAGTACGCATGTCCCAGCTCTCATTTCTCCAGGGACATAAACTACACGGATTTTCAATTAAGTGGTGGTTCAGTACGAGAATTAACAGCCGAAGTAGTTTATAATTAGGTGAATAGGCAGTTTGTTAGAGTTAAAAGCTTGCTGTACAGTACCCAGTACAGTAATAATGTGGCACACCTAGGATTATAAAAAAAAATTATGTGCAAACATCATACATATGATGCAGAGGCCGAGAAGCCGCGTTTCTGTCAGTGTAGAATGTAACCACGATTTAAAATTCTGTAAAGTGCTGAAGGAGCTTTTTTTTTGATAGTACATGTTGTGCAGGGCTGTGCACGGTGGTGAATTACTCGTAGTATGCAGCATGAAGCATATTCAGCATGAAAACTGGAGAGCTGAATAGACAGGTAGGAACCACGGACGGTTCAGCAACTTTAATTTCATTTCATCATACGGGGTCTGAACCAAAGCAACGGCAAAACAAAGCTTCACTCCCCACTTACTCAGTTATCAAGTTTTCATACTGTATATGCTTGCTATAAAGGTAAACGCCGGCTGTCTACAATACCATATTTTTAGTTTTGGCACCCTGCAAATCAGGTTTGCGTGCTCGTGTCAGAAAAAAAGGAAAAATCTTCTCAAAAAATCTACGAAATCTGGTACAACGGTGTTTTTTAAAAATACTCGAAATTGAGGGCAGTAAGCTCGTGCTTTTTCTTAAAATGTTGTTTGAATTTTCCTAAATTGATAATTTTGGTTTTTGGGCAGAATTAAGGATGGGGTAAGCACGCCACCTTGACCCAATGTGCGTAAGGTTGTGCTTACCTGCTTTATATGGAATGGAAAACTAAAGCAAAGTTTGGAAAAAAAGACTGTCAATGAATGAATAATTTATTTTTGCGATTTCGTTGATTTTTTATGAACAAATTTACTAAGGGAGCTTAATAAAGTTGTTCGTAAAAATCAGTTCACTCCTATTCGTGAGTTGTCTCTATCGGACGGTCACACCGTTGGGTTGGGTTGGGGACCGAATTTTCTAAAACTCATTGTGTCTACTCATCAGAGAATTAATGAGTAGTTTTTTCAGTTCACTGTTCAAATGAATAAATATGCAAATTATTTTCCAGAATCCTACCGATTTTGTGATTTCAAGGACATAGATTGTTTAGATACAATATTGAGTAAGTAGATGAGGTACTTATAATTCTAACCAAGGTTGAGGCTAGTAATAATACATTACTATTGAATTTGTTGTAGACGAACATGAACTCGTACATTTTAATGTAACAGGAGGGAAGAAGAATAATAAACGATGTCTTCCAGAGTGTGAACACTACGACTACCCTCTAGAAGTTGCGCTAGGGAACCTGGCAAAAAGCGTCTATTTCACCGGACTTCCATTTTTGTAAGTACATTGACTTACCATACAACGTGTATTAGTAAGATAATGATTGATAGCATATTTAAGGGTGTGCTACAAACCATTAAATTGTAGGGTTATTCCGTTCAAATACCAATACTAATACCACTGGTATTTGTTTCAAACTGTTTGAAACACACACCGTGGTGTTTATCGGAATAAATCAAACTGAAAAACTTAGGATCAACATCGTAAGTTACCATATATTTGGGTGATTATTGAAGTTAACAGATCCACATTCATCGTGTTTAAGTTTATATATTTAACTCCTTTTCAAACTCATCGACCGACGTCGATTGAACGTGCTCTCATCCATCAACATCTGAAAGATTTGATGATTTCGTGGCTGCAATAAGTCGCTCATCTCTCTTGGTTATTTTAAAATCTCGTCTAGACATTGATACAGATACTATAGTCTTCGATTTTGTATGCTCATTCCTTGTTTCATTTCAGTGATGACGTCGATATAGAAAATCGATCTCTATTGAATGTTTTCTTCAATGACTTGGTATCTACCAGATATAGACGTGATGTTTATTTGAATTGGCAAAATATTCTCGGTGAGTATTCAGCTGGGGAAGATTTATTCAGTACTTACGTGATTCTTCGTCAATATTAGGTTTGGTTGGAATATTACTGTAATATCTTTAAACGCATTTCATTATAAAAGTCAAAGACACTGTCAAGTCACAGACAGACTAAAATAGATGGTACTTTCAAGTATGAATAATTAATTTTGTTTCGTAGCTACTTTATTGTTATAATAGTAATTACCTAACGTAGTTTAATTTGATGCCAGCTCTCATTAATGAAATAGACAAAAATATCGGAGATGTTTATAAAACATGTAAATTCGATTTGGAAATTCGGTGCGATTACTTAGATTGAGAAGTGATCTCTTCAGTACAAAACTCCAAGACACATTCAAATCATTGAATTAATAGGATATATAAAAAAAAACGCTGCTGCTATTGCTATTTACCTCATTTCATTGTGTTTTCAGCTGCATTCGGCGGTCTCCTTAGTCTCATGCTCGGCTTCACCTTAATCTCCGGTTTCGACCTGGTACTGTTCTTTATGATCCGCGTGCCGTATGACTCCTGTGTCAACACTAGCAAGTCACCGAACAAAATATACGTGAATGAATACAATGTCAACAAAAGGTGGATGGACAATGCTACTATCAATCCGATCAATAAGAATACTTTAGAAAAACATAAAAGTGATTATTTTGAACGTCGTAGATATTAGACGCTTTAATAGAGTTTCTTGTATCGAAGCGCGTTATGTTTGTTTCACAATGAAAATCTGGCACATTTGGTTGTACATCACAATATTTTGATATTTGAACTAATCTAACTGTAATTTTATTATGCACTAGAGTTAGTAGGAATCTATAATCACGTGTTTAATCTACTATACTAACATTGTACACAGAATTCATTGTCGTTTTCTCTAAGTACCTACTGTAAGTGTGACTTAAAATAATTGACCATAATCGTATCCAGTTTTTTTGTTAATTAACTTATATTTATGAATTCAGTTTTTAATTAATTTGTAATAATTTAAATTTGAACACCATATTTGTACGCCTCTTGGCATCACGTAGCACTCTATTTCATTTAGACTAAGAACTGTATTTATAAACACACACTTAAGTTAACAAATAAATAAATAATTATGACTACGACATATTTCCTAGGAATAGGTTTGACAATTGCACATAATGTGGATGTATGTGTTATATTAGGTATAAATATTGTGTTTACCCAGTATCTTTTTGCATGACAGTGTAATTATCGCTTTACATTGGTCAAAAAGCACGATAAATGTCGATTTAGCACGTTAAAAAGACTTTTTTAACGTTTTTAAATGAGTGATGCTAATAATCATAGTTGTAAGTAGTATACTACAACTAGTTGTAAGTATACTTACAACTAGTTGTAGTTACATTTGTTCCTCACAAAAATGCAAGTGTCAGTTTTTGAATTAAGTGCGTGTAATCTATTATCGTAATATTTACATATTTTTTTGTCATCTAATAAAGTCACAATAAAACTGTCATTTTGTTTCCATTGTACCATACAGGTATAACCACCTACATAGAAATTGGAAAATTGGAATGGAACAGACGATTTAAAAAAAAATCCGATTACAAAATTCTATTAGACTGTACGTAGAAATTTTTAATCGTTGAGAATGATGTACCGAGTACGTGATCCCTTCCACCCCGTGCACGGATATAAGTGATTATTACGTTATTTTTATTAAAAAACCTAGCTGTCCCGCGCAACTTCTTTTGCGTCACATTTTCCCCGTTTTTGCAACATTTTGCATTGCAGCTCTACTCCTACTGGTCGTAGCGTGATGATCTATTATATTCTATAGCCTTCCTCGATAAATGGGCTATCTAACACTGAAATAGTTTATCATATCGGACCACAGTAGTTCCTGAGATTAGCGCGTTCAAGCAAACAAGTAAACAAAAAAACTCTTCAGTTTTATAATATTAGTATAGATAATGGTTATAGCTGTGGTAGTTTGTACCTGCAGCAATGTCAGACTGCAAATGTGGTGACAATTTTATCTTTATCTTATCAGCTAGCCATATGGCTCAACAAAGACCCTCTGAGGAAAGCCGTAACTACCACATTTTGCAACCGGAGGGAGAACCCCGTAATTTTATATACATAGTTATTGGTAATTAGATGCTTTCCTTGAAATATTCGAGCTGTCCGTGTATGACCATCCTTAGCAAATACCCTTAAATATATAAGTTGCAAAGAAACTTTATACAGAGAGCATAATATCACAATGATGAATGATGATTCAGTGAAGGACCGGGGATGTATAGAAGGTACCTATATTTCGCCTTGTTTTACTAAGTTCCTATACACTAAGCAGAAATTCAGCTTCGAGTCTTGGAATTGTTGATACTAGAGCTAATTTGTAACAATGACTGAAATTTACCTCGATAACTTGGATCCTAGCTGGAGAAATCGAACTATTTACGTTTTTTTTTTAATCCACCTTCCGTATAATGAGTCCAGAAATCAAGCACTGTTGTTTGTAGATCTTTGCCAGTCGTTACAGAGATAGTCTGACAACCAGTCTTACCAAGGGGTATTGTATTACGTTGTACTAACTGGATTGTGCACATCAGATAGGCAGTCGCTCCATGGAAAATACTGGTATTCAGCTGCAACCGGTAAGACTTGCCAACCCCAACCCCAACATAGTTGGTACATGTTTCTTCTAGGCAACCGTGTTCCACCCTAGGCTGCAACATCGCTTCTCATATGGTGAATTGGCATTCAAAAAGTTGGGTAAAGGCGTATGATGACCCACCTTAAAGAGTTCAGACTCTGAGCTCGATGTCTGCTTGGTTAATGTTTTCCCAGGGAGTAAATCATACATTTATTTCTTTATTCTTCAACAAATTTACATTTGTATCGAACATACACAATAAATGTAACACATTAATTAAACAAATCATCGTAAAGAGAGGAAAAATCAAAAAATAATCACTACATTGCACATTGGTCACAACATTATTAGTCTTAATATTAATTACAATAATTAAACATTACATAACACACACATTACATTACATTTAAAATCATCAATTAATTCAAAATCAATATCAACTTAAAAAAAAATGAATGTCAATAAATTCACTATGAAGTAACGTCATGATAGAATGTTGCATATTTAAAAAGTCATTAAAATACAATCACATATTAGTTCGAACTATTTTTATCTTTGAGAAACTCTTCAATGCTGTAATAACATTTCATCAATAACCACGACTTTAATTTGCTCTTGAATTCGTTATATTCATAGTATTTTTAAATTGTACAGGCAATTTATTGAATTTACAAGGTGTAACATAATAAACGCAAGACCTCCCGTGTGGGCTCTCGGACCATGAAACTGCCACTTTTGTTCTACGAGTTCTTGAAATTCACAAAACAAAAATTGGACTTTCCATAGAAACTGACGCGATCAGCTAATCAACATGTATGGTAAAACTAAAAAGAAAGGTATGCATTTTCAAAAGTCATAGAACAAAAGTTGTTCAGTTTCATGGTCCGAGAGACCACACGGGAGGTCTTGCGTTTATTATGTTACACCTTGTATTTACTGCTTGCACTCTTGAGGCATGTTTAACGACTTTAAGATTAGGCTGTATGAAATTAGGTAGATCCTTTATTCGCGTTTTTATTCTGATATGTGTTCTTCTGTCTCAAACTTATGGGTATTTTTAATAAAATGACTAAGCATCAGCACATATCTATCTATTTGTTCAATGAATTACGCTACTCTTTCCTTTGCAACTTATACATATTAAAGGGTGTTTTGCTTAGGCTGGCGATACACGGTAAGGTCGACCGTGCGTTTAGTAATTGAACAACTAACAAAGACCGTTCGAGCAGTGATTTTAAACTCCTCAAGTAGTCATTTTCAGCGACTTGAGAAGTTGCAGTTGCAATATTGATTTTGAGGAAGAATCACTACTGCTGATTTCAGTCAGGTGGAGACGCCAGCATGTAAAGCTTTGAGAGTTCGAAATCATTCGATTTTGGAATTAAGAGACCATCATGGACACTGGAACAGTCTGTTGTCGGGTTAAGTCTAATCTCAAAAACAGCACAGCACAGCAGTTTTTTTGAAAAACTGGAGAACTTAGTGTGCCAGTGATGCCACACGATGCGTTGTCGGTACGTTGCAACGTCAGAGCGATGACACTTTGCGCATCGTTCTACATATAAATCAGAATGACATCAATAATTAGGGCCTATAAATAAGGGTCCAACTGCTTCAGAAACGTAGCCTGTTTTGTTCGTGCTCGTTAAAAATATATCTTCGCGACGACGTAACGTAACGCACCGATGGCGTTACGTTACGTCGTCGTGAAGACCAAGACCAATTACCTTCTTGCGGACGATTGACTACGCGACGGAATTTTGCCATGCTGATGGACGATTGTAAATGATGATATGGCAAGAAAGGAGGTATCTCATGAGATGACAAGGACTAGAAAAGTATGGAAGAAGAAGACATGCTGCGCCGGCTCCATATAAATTGGGACAGCTTAAAGCAGTCGGTCATGGCATGGCCAGAGGTATAACAGAGAGAGAAGAGAGAGAGAGAGGTAGAATTATTTGACAGGTAGATTTTATTTCCCTAAACTTCAAGGAAGTGATTAACATGTGGATAACCTCTCTATAGAAGACTTTTTTTTGAATTTTGAAATGTAACTGTGACATTAGGAAGACTATCTTTTCCGATCTCTGATCGTGACTGCTGCAATCTGGCCGTGTGCTGCTGCCCTAAGGTTTTGAGTGCGTACGTAAACGAGATAAAAATAAGCCGAGTGTTGTACTTTCCTTGTAGATTGCACAGTTTCCCCGCATTGTTAAGATTTATTTTTGAAAATATAAGTGAAATGATAAATTGAACAGTTTATGAGATATAATTGTTTAAATGGTCGATATTCTTAGTTAAATAGCTTCTTTTTGACTACGAATATCGGAATGGAAAATCAAAGCCCCGTTTGCTGGATCAAAACCAAATGTATGTGTTTGTAGTAAGACACAAAATCAGTTCGGCACAATTCAGCACAGCCAAACGGCATAAGTCGAATATTTGAAGATTGTTCGAGAAAAAGCGGTAAAGCTCAAATTGTGTAGATGTGATTGTTTATATGCTGAACGAAATTTGTCAATGGACACGAGTCAAATGAACGCCGAACAATTGCCGATATTGCTTCGGGTCGGCTTTCTTGGTCAAAAATACTTCCGGAGCCAATGTACAGACAAAAATAAATGTGTAGGATGCCTTAGAGCGAAAATAATGCCCCCAGTAAGTTCTAATACAGCATTATGTAATCGCATGGATTACGCACAAGTGCAGATTACAATGTTGGTAGCCAATTTGAAATGCATATAATATGGTGATTCCAATGGCATAATCACCGCACTGTGCGCTGTGTTGTGCTCACTCCTTTTGTTTTAAATTCTGTTTTTTTTTTTATAAGTGAAGACTTATCATAGGTCTTTCGTTTGTTCTATAAAACTTTTTCAATAAGGCGCTAGATGAGGTCATTCACCGTGACGAGCTAATATCATCATAAATCTGGGAAAACACTTGAAATTTGCACATAAAAAATTGTTTCATCAAATATTTTTGAGAAACGGACTTATTTCTAAAAAAAACTAAGAGAACAAGAGCGCCTTAATTTATGAATACTCTGACTCCCGACTTTGACCAAGATGATTGCGCTTAACTTGATTACCAACTCAACAGCATAAGCAGTTAATAAGGTCATTGTATTGAAGTAGTTAGCGAAACTAATAACCATGAACCTATCATCATAGCAGCACCACAAAGTACTATGTCAATAATATGACGACTAGTATTCTGAAAGTGCCTAGAGAAAGGTGTTTAACGTTAATGAAGAAGTTACTTTGGTAATCATGAATTGTTACACCAAAAACATGTCAACATCATTGTTTGTGAATGATTAAACTTATGTCATCTTTATAAAAGCAGTGTAAGTACTTCTGTGAGTGTCAATGGTGATCTAATTAGAATTCGGCTTTGAGTTTATCGTCCCCAACAGCGTCCATCAGTTCCTGTAAGGTGCACACAACAGGACAACCTGACGGTTCGTGGTACAGCACAGCATTATGACTCTAGGGCATAGTCATGGATTCTCCATTATGAGTTGGTTTTCTTTGCTTCGGAAAACCTGGGTCAGGTGTATATATTTTGTTTGGTATTTTCGATGAAACATTTCAGGTTTGGTAACAGTGTTTATCAGTGTATGAGTAAAGTATTGGAATAAAAATATAAATAGACCGAGAAGTACTAAACTTTTGTTTTCTATTGTTACTAAATACGATAAAACTTAATACATAATATTTGTACACATTTTGCTGGTTAGAACTTAAATCCGTGTCTATTTCAACAGCATTGTTTATTATGCTTTAGGTAAAAATAAAATGGTGTTATGCCACGTGTAAAAATTCTCGCAGAAGTACCTAGTTGCATTTGACTGCAAGCGCGAGTTATCGACCTCGTTTGATTATATATTCTGACTAATCACAACAATCATTGAGTGGGTGCTGGAGTGGGTTCCACCATCACTTGCAGCGTTTGCTTCGAGAGCGTCTGCGATACAAACATGCTCACGCGCCGGTAGCGACCCACCGCTATTGAGGAAAACATGAGCCACATATCGGTGAGAGATTGCATTCTTGTACACAAACACCGTGCGTGTATTACTGACGTATAATATAATAACTGAATTCTACTAATCGCTACAAAGGAGTCTCTTATCAAATAAGATTATCTACTTAAAAACCTCTGGCATTGATATCTTTCTTTCAGTGTCGTGAGATCCTTGGTAATTGCGGAGTGGCAGCTATCGCTCTAGTAACGTAGATATTTAATGAACAATTATGTTTTATTAACTTAACACCTGTCTGCCGCTGCCGATTTGTCAACACATAAGCAAGTCGATCTGAAGTGAGTACACATTCGCAAAGTATTCTGTGTTGGTTTATTTTATCACTGTATTAAGAAATTATTGTATAGTTATTTCTCTATTATCCCCTAAGATAAACATGTGTAGTAATAAATAGGCTATCGACTGTTAGTTAGCGGTTTATATCTAAAATGATTGTGTTATTATCGTGGACTGTCCGATACGGCGTCCGTAACGATCAGCGTGTTACAAAGTAGCGTAACATCACTATTTTCAATTTCAAGTAGCCACTATCTCAAAACATATTATTTTCCCTAGAATTGGCTTTCGCGACTAAGTAAAACCTGTTTTGAAAACTTAATTATAACAGTCGCAACGCGAATAGTAAAATTGTGTGACTTAAAGTAATTTAATAAGGGTAAACCATTAGATGCCGCAGTTTTCTTTGAAAACATGATAATCTGTACATGTTGTAAAGTCTATACTATACTCAGTGACTGATTTACTTTCTAAGACACGTTTCGTCTTTCTTAACGACTAAGATTAGCAGTCTGTCACTTTGCTTGTAGTACGGCAATAATTACGATACACGTTCTTATCTTAATTGATGTAATCAATCAAATTCGATATGAATCTAATGCGTCTATAGCCATAGGTACAGAAAACGTGCTAATTATTGCTAAACTCGGTGTTTCTTATACTGTCAACATGAGTCCCTTTTTCAGTAGGCTATTAGCTTGTACACAAAGTTTACGAAACAAGGTGTGGACTAGTGTGGAGGTCATGTGATATTAAGTGAAACATTTCTTCCAGTTCCATAGTTTTGGAACGGTCGTACGTAGAGTGGACACCATGACACGCAACCTGTGGACCGTCTTGTGGGCGCTAGTCCTAGCTGCCAGCTGCACGCAGGCTTTTGAGGACTTCAGTAAGTTGTATTGTTCACTTATTACTTACGAAAACAATTCCATAGGGTTTTGTTGAAATATGGATGTACGAAATGGTTAAAAACAGGAAGAAAATGCATACAATTAGTAGCTATCCCTTTATAAATTTATTGAGTAGTAGTAACAGTATAGTTGTAGTATTTAATAATAATTGTTAAATTATAGTGCTCGCTGACGAGCATTATTGAATGCTCGATTTGATGGTTATAAAGTTCAGTAGCGTGTGCTTGTGCGTACATATCGTGGCTCGGGTTATGTAGCCAAACATCCCATCGATTACCTCGCAGTAACTAGATAACATAAAGTTCATTTTTTTGGTAATCGATTTCCCGCTAGACACTTCACACAGTATTTGGATACTCATATGTAAAGATTGGAATTATACTTACCTACGCTTTATTTTGTTTTCTTATAGATGAAACCGCGCTCAGCAATTCAGTTCACCCAATAAGTAGAAATGGTAAAATCGTGTTTATGAACGAAGAGCTGATGAGGAAGTTGGACGAGGAGCATGTGACCTGGCACTGGACGCCGTGGCTGCGCACGAGGCTGGAGTTCACGGACGACGGCATCGCGCGGGAGGCCCAGTGCGCGCCTGGAGACTCCATCGAAAGTTTTCCTGATTCAATCTTCACCGGTGCGTTTATCTTTATCTACATTTCTCTCTCCACGGTTGTCAAATAGTTGGCGCCATGAAATAATTGATTCATTTACGTTTTATTAAGTAATTATTTGTAAATCGCGTTACCCTTTTCAAGTTGCAAAGGCATTTCATTTAATTTCTGTGTAAAGTTATTTTACTTTAGGACGATCTTTTATTTTCGATTGGATAACCATGGAATATAATTTGTGTTTTGCATTTTCAGACGATCAGCTGCGGCAGGGAGCTTTCCTTCTTTATGCTCTATTTGGTATTTACGCATTCACCCTTTTGGCAATCGTGTGTAATGATTATTTTATCCCTTGCGTGGAACTAATTTGCGACGACTTGAAAATTCCTCAGGTAAATATGACTAACATTATTTTTTACGTTTCTGTTGGTGGTTTCTGTGCCCTACGCTTGCATAAAACATGATTGTGAACTTGAATCTTTTTCTTTTCAGAATGTCGCTGCCGCCACTTTCATGTCAGTCGCCACCTCTTGTCCCGAGTTCTTTGTCAACGTTATTTCAACCTTTCTAACTGAATCTGACATGGGTATCGGGACAATCGTCGGCTCTGCCATTTTCAACGCGCTCGGTGTTGCAGCCGTGGGGGGTCTCGCTGCTATCAGGGTACCTACCTATTCTTTACAACACATACTCGTAACAATGCTATTGGAAATAAATTATATTAATTCTGTTGTATTTTCCAGCCAATACCATTAGAAGCAAGACCCGTCACAAGAGATGTGCTCATTTATATGTTCAACGTGGCTGTCCTGGTAGGCTTCGTGTGGGACGGACAGATCGACTGGTATGAGGCGGTGGTGTTGGGAGTCTTGTATGTCCTGTACTTCATCGTCATGTTCAACAG
Source organism: Cerastis rubricosa (assembly GCA_949152445.1). Classification (NCBI taxonomy): domain Eukaryota; kingdom Metazoa; phylum Arthropoda; class Insecta; order Lepidoptera; family Noctuidae; genus Cerastis; species Cerastis rubricosa. The sequence goes on along the minus strand of OX424523.1, from coordinate 15,508,081 downwards.
TATGAGAATGTTCGCCATCTATGACCGTTTAGTTGCCCGATACTTCAAGAAGAACAATTTAGAAGGTACAGTACCAACCATTTACCAACATTTTGTAGATATTTTAATGCATTTGACATTCGAAACATTGAAGGTACCTTTTAATAACTTTCAGTTGCGGAAGTTACTCCTACTGAAAATGGAAAGTCAGTTGAAGAAGGCGTTGACAACAAAGGTTTTAACGACGCTGTTGCAAATCCCGAGAAAGTGACCGTTGTAGATAAAGGTAAGATCGTAATATCAATGTATTAAGTACCGAGATATAATTAAATTGTACTTAATTATAATATGTAAATGCACTTTACAGCTGAAGAAGAAGATGTGGTTGTTAAACCAGGGAAGAGTGTATTCCGGTTTCCCAAAGAAAACTCACTGTTGTATAGATGCTGGTGGATTTATACTTGGCCCTTGAAGCTGTTGCTGACGCTGACCATTCCGTCACCAATAAGGTTCAAGAGATGGTACCCCCTCGCTTTCTTCATGTGCATTGTGTGGATCGGTGCCAACTCCTACTGTGTATCCTGGAGCATGACTGTTATTGGTAAGTTCTTCTCTGACAACCTTCTCAATACAAGTCTCTGTTTTGACATTCTTTTTATCAATGATCTTTCAAGATCAATGGTTGACCATTGCTTCTATTTTATTGACTAGTAGTATACCTGCTTGTTTTAATTCATTGTAAAATTAAGGTCAAGAGTCATTATGATATTTTTATCAGGTCAAGGATAATAAACCCTGACATGTATCTACGAATTACTACATTTGTCCTGTAAGGTTTTTTCCAAGAAAGTATCTAGCTGTATATCCTCCTTAAGCTGGATTGTCCTTGTGCGGGTAAATTCGGTGTTGACGGGATTTAATGCGCTCGGAGTTACATACACCCGGATTTTATTCGAGACTGGACTACTCGTATATTTTGGGGTATAAGAGGGCTAAAAATGGTTGTACCGTGAGCCAATCTCGTAGTTTTAACGTGTAACAGTTTGTGAAACCCTCATTTATGTTTATGTCTTGAAAATCCATTCATGAAACTAGGAACAAATAATTATTATATTTCTTGATCTAATTCCTTTTTTAAACCATTGATCGAATTAAAAAAAATAAAAGTAGTATAATATTCAAGTTTTATTGCTTAGATCATGAAAGAACAACCACGTAGTAATCAATCCAACAAACAAAAGGCTAATTATTCCTAGAACGTTGTAAACAGTGTCGTGTGCTTCAAAAAAACCTAAAGGGTAAATACATTAGCCTTGATTTCCAGCAAGAATAATCTGTAATAAAATTGCAAATTGATTATGACCGATGAAGATCAATTATGATTATTGTAATTAATTTGACCTTAGAGAAATTCCTTTAATTACCGATGTCAAGGATTTTAAAGATAACATAACTCGCTACTTGACTATACTTTTCACTTTCTTTATTTATCTTCCTTGATGCTTCTTGATAATACCGTAACATATGTAGGTAGGTAGGTACCTGAATATTCTATATTAAATAAATCTTTTTCTTCAGGACACACTTTCTTCATTCCGGAATCAGTGATGGGCATGACATTTTTGGCATTCGGTGGATGTCTGCCCGAGGCATGCTCCGTGTTCATCATGTCAAGGCGAGGTACGTACTGTGGGATTTCCTCAAGGAGCAATCTAATTTAAGATATTCTATTCATAAATTTTATTACTAGAATAGCGACTGCGAAAGTTTTAGTTGCTACGCGAATATTGCTATTGTCAATCATCCAGTTTTATTGGTTTGTTGTTCGGATCATAGTGCTTCACATTTTGTTCAGAAACAGTTACATTAAATAAATTCCCAGATATTTTCGTGTCACGAAAACCCAACTTAAAATGACTTTTTCGTTTATTTATATTTGCGAGCCCTAGCTATGCGTTATTGTTATTATTTAGTTACTTATCTTTCTATATTGTTGCCGCTTGCTGGTCAGGTGGTCGAAATGCGTACGTGTACAATTTCATATATATTATTATCTAAACATATTAAAAATTGGCTATCTTTATCGGAAGCAGAAGATTATGTAGATTACGTGACAACAATTTCACCTCATTAGTACCGCTGTGAACACTTGGTCCGACTGCTTCGGACCACGAATCGGAAACCTTGAATCGGACCACGTGAACTTTTTTTTTCTTTTGCTCCGATTCATCGGACAAAGCGGAATCACAAATTCTCATAGTCTGATCGATCGGACAACGCATTACATTTTTGTCTTTTGGTCCGTTCATCGGTCAAAAAGAATTATTATTTCTTCTAGTCCAATCAAATTAAAACCGTTTTATCCGTAACAAATAATAAAAAAGTAATCCTCCTAACTCCTTCGAACCAAAAGTAAAATAAGTTCACGTGGTCTGATTGATCGGACTAAGCAGTCGGACCAAGTGTTCACAGGGATTATTACTTACATAAATCTATGATTAATATAAGCAGATAATAAGTCTCATAAGAAGGTAGCTATTTTTATTATCATCAAGGATCATCTAACTTTTAGATAAGATTCGAATTAAGGAAGATGTTAAAAAGATAAAAAATAAATAGAGCAATGTTTTCCTTATAATTTGGCCCAACCAGTAAGAAGACATTCTAATGTGTTCCTTTGTTTCTTTTATCGTGTGGTTATTGCCTAAAGTATATATGCCGCCCATGGGCTTCTGTCTTGGCTTTACATACCGTCGAGAAATATCTCTCAGGCATGCTGGATGATCACGGTGTTTTTCTTCACCGAAGCAAGTGATAATAATACGCTCTTAAATCCGAAAAATCAGAGTTTCATCTTTGAATTACACTAAAAGAAGGGAAGGAAACCGCCTTACATTCTTAAATGTGATGGCAATATAATGGATGTTGTAGGTATTTAAGGTTTATTTGAAACTGAAAACTATCAATCCGTTTTAAAGCAGATTGCTGTATTATACGCAAAGTAGCGAGTAAAAGTGATTCACGTGTTCTATGTATATTTTATTTACATAAAAATTAGCGTCAAGCGAAACAATGCGAATTACTTTCTTATCAATCATTATTGATAAAAGTATTTAAATAAAAAATATTATAATTTTAGATTAATAGGTATCTTTAAGTTTATATCTGCCTTAATTCTCGATGTTTGATATGGCTCTGCGTTTAGCTGATTAATCTGATAAGGTTCGATATATTTATTCCATTTCCATGTTTGTTACAGGTGAAGGAGGTATTGGAGTTTCAAACGCTTTGGGAGCTAATTCTTTGGCGATATTGTTTGCGTTGGGATTGCCGTGGATGATCAAGACGTTGGCGAATGTTGCCCAGGGTGCGGACGAGACTGCCGTGCTCATCAACTCCGCCGGCATTGACTTCGTAGTGGGCTCACTGCTCGTTGCCGTCGTCTGTCTGTGGATCACCTTGTTCCTCGGAAAATTCACTCTCCGAAGAAGTCTCGGTGGCATCCTCTTAGTACTCTACGCTATCTTCATCACATTCGCGATCCTCGTCGAAATGGGTATTATTTTAGACAGGGGCATCGAAATATGCTGAGTAATTTATTCGCAGTTTCATTGGATTAAGATAACTGAATTAATCATCAGTAGAAGTTATTAATTCTCTTTGGCTTAAGATATGCTCAGATGGATGACTTTACTTAATGTTAGAGAGCCACAAAATGTGAACTAAGTAATTAAATGAGTATAGCTGAAACCTGCCAAGATGGCAATAGAATTTGAATAATTTCCTTGTCTTTCTAGAACACATAACATTGATTTTGTCGACACTTTCACCTAGCGTGTGGTGCGCAATGAGTTTCAGAATAAAGTGTAAATAGTATTAATATCTAATTGACTAAAGTGAAAGTGAATTTTCTCTGATATAAAACATAGCATAATGTTGCTTGCTGTGGTCCAATGAGCGATGCCATGAAGCAATAGTTAGAAACTATAGGTAAGACCAAGAGAGTAAGTAGGTACACTAAGGATGAAAAAAGTGAGCCAGGATCTGATTATACGTTGCCGATTTTGACTTTGGTATTTCACTTATATAATACAGTGTGACTGGTTCAGCTAGTTCGAGGATAGATTGTTCCCATGGAAATGTGGAAATGATACATGAAAAAAAAAATAAAAATAGTATGACATAAGTCATGAACGTCTTGGATCACCAAAAAATAATTGCTTCAATACTACTTATTTTTTATTTTATGTGGCCATTCTTCGTTGGCAACTCTTTGTCATTAGGCTGCCCTTGCGTAGTTCGGAGTTTCTATGGAATAAGTAGCCAATTTATACTGGTTTTGATGTCACTGCACACAGGCGGCTTACAGTAAATTTAACATTATTATAATTAATATTTCGCCTCCTTAGTTGAACCAGTCAGTTCCCATTCATGTCTTAATTGTAATATTAACCTACGTTGTTTTGGATCGACAGCTAACTATTTCTTAGTTTTACAATAAGTATTACTTTTATGAACCATTCCGTGTCCTTTTGCAATTTTATTTTTTAGATTAAATTATTAATTTGAATTGATTCCTACCTCGTAAAAAATATTGTGACACTCTATTTTTGCGACTGATAGAACGTACATACCTACTGCTAACATTTACTTAACTAATATTTATTTTATTAGTGTTAAAGTGAATTATATTTATTAAGCTTGTAACTTTTATTTTATATTTATGTATAATTAAATATTTAAGTTGTTAAGTATTGTATTAAATAGTCTAGTGGAGAGAATGCATAAGTATTTGTTACAAATAGAATTGGTAGATTTAAAAAGGATTTTTTTTCGAGTCTGTTTTTTTACGTAGCTTATATATTAGTTGATCATCATCTGCCTAGCCTTTTCCCAAACTATCTTGGGCTCCAGCTTCGGCTTCCAGTCTAACCGGATGCAGCTGAGTACCAGTATTTTACATGAAGCGACTGCCTATCTGACCTCCACAACCCAGTAACTGATTAATACGATACCCCTTGGTAAGACTGGATGTCAGACTTTTAGCTTCTGAGTACTCGTACCGACTGTCAAAGATCTACAAATGACAGCCGGGACCAACGGCTGCGGATGCTTTCCGAGGCACGGAGGAAACTCGATATGTAATTATGGTCACCCATCTACAGACCAACCTCGGCAAGCACGGCTTAACCTTAAAGATCGACCTGGGCGGCTGTTATTATTTAGCCACGAGCTCCTATAGTTATATTACTTATCCCTAGGAAAATACCCACATAAAGTCACGGCTCCTCCCAAGACAGTAGGCAGGTACCACAAAACGCCTCCGGCTAGGTTTTGCTTAAATTTTAATTTTTTTGTTAATTTTATTATAAAATGAGGATAATAGCTAAGACATTGAAAGTGGAATGAGTTCGTAAACTTTTATTATGTTTTACAGTTTGCCAGTTACAGTCTGAGTATATTTCAATTATGCATAATTTTAATAACATATCACTTATAACTAAAGATTTTATGACCTAAAAGTACAGATAAGGTCATACAACGTTGTCTCTTGTGTTCACTAAGCTTTCAGCGCCGGTTACTCCTGAAAAATGTAAAATGTACGTTATAGTTATACGTGTAAGGAAGTAGTTTTCCTTGACATTTTTATTGAGTGATGGGAGCCGTACTTGTATATACGCCTGAAATAAATTTTTAATATTGAATTATTACAGGTTCTGTTCTTATTTCAAGTTACTTAGATAAAAAGCTTTCATAATGAAATGTCGTCGGTACTTTCAGGCTGTTTAGAAGGTATATAAATATGCTGAAACAAATCCTTTGAATTCCTGAAAGTTATTATTCTTAAGTAAATACGTATTTATGAGTAGTTAATAAGTATGTTAAAACGGATATTATATGAATGGTTGTGCCAGATAAGATCACAATTAGCAGCTAGCTGTTTGCGATCTAAAATACTCAATCATTGATATAGATTTACATGCTTAATAATGTTTGTGAACAAAAGGTCGACTGCCGGTTTATTATCGATAATCGGTACAGACAGCGTCAGTATGTGCTAACCCCTCAAGTTTTAAAATGTTGCATTGCTACAACATTGAATTCGTTTCGAATAATCTAAAAATACTTTACAAAAGGACTTAATGTGACGACCCGGATTCGAACCATCGCTTCACCGAACTGCGCCTTACGAATACTGCGATTTAGCATATTAGCCAGCGAGCCCTTGATAATAGCAATGAAATTATAGCTACTATCGTCCGAGTCACTTTATCTTTAGGTGTCTGTCTAATCGATAGATGTTAATATTGAGGGTATCTATTAATTTTACGTAATCTTTCTAAAATTAATCCTATACCCTCGAGGTATAACGTTAGCTTATGTCAATCTTTTTATGGTTTGTGTAAATAGTATACTTATCATTTGTCTAGGGACCCGTTTGTGTCATAGGCAAAATATTTAAAAAATTATGATTATTGTAAGTTGTCAAATCAAATTGTAAAATATAATATAAAACTTTGTAGGTAAATAAGATCAAAGTTTTGTTAAATAATAGCAATAATAAATATTATTAAAGCATTTCAATTTTATTAGATTATACTAAAAAAATAGAGAACACACTAAAACAATAAATTAATAATAATTAAATGTTTTTTCAAAATACAAAAACCAAGTAGGCCCAACACTGATTCGAACGCACGTGTCTTTTGGGGGGTAAGAACTTAATAGAGCTGTGTGTACCTAACTACATATGTAATAATGGCACAAACAACATTGTTGACAGCAAACGAACCATTTTTGCGGGCTGATTTACTGGCGATTTTCAGGCGTCAGGCGTGGTTACAAGACTCAAACTCGGACACCTCAAAGTCTGCTGCTAATTGCGAATAATATCTGAACGAGCTCAGCGTTAATTGTAATTAGTCAAGCTACAAGGCAGGCTTATCGAGTGCTTAGAATTCGAATTGGTGATTTTAGGTATACAACTTGATCAAAGTGAATTTTGATGAGAATTAGCGTTACCACCTACTGTTCCAAACGACGCTGAGTTCGAGCACCGCTAGGGACTTAATCATAGTTAAAGTTATCTTACAGCTAATGAATTAAGTAAGTAAAACCGACCCAGTCAAAGGGTAAATGTTACCAGTCATAGGAATGCCCTCGTTATCTGCCTGTAATCGTGATAAGTATGTCTTCGTGGCGAGCACCACGTCGCTATTGGTGAAGCAGAATAGTATCGCCACGCACAGACCCTGCACAAAAACAGTACTTAATTCATTATCCTGGTGGTCACCAGATCATGGTAGCTCTATCATGACCTCTAATAACAGTCTAAAGCAGTAATGGTCCTGTATAGCTCTGTGAATTTCCCGCACTGAAGTCAGGTTAACTCATAAAAGAGACGGTGGAATGGCCCTGCATTTGAACGCGTTGCAACATTATCTTGAGTACCCAAACAAAAGTTAAACTGATTTGAATTCAATTTGAAATAATTCACGCAAAACTATACAGGGTGAAAGGGACACCGACGCGAAAACAAAATCAGCTGTTCCATACATTTTGACCGGGTAAAAAAAAATACTGTACTGCACTGTACGGCACTGTATGGTGTCGGACGTAAAGTATAGCACCATCCCATATCTCCCCGTGGGTGTCGTAAGAGGCGACTAAGGGACTTGCCAGAGAATAGGCAGCAGCTTTCTCTGTGCTTTTGTAACAACCGTACTGCGATCGCCAACCCGCCTGCCAAGCGTGGCGATTATGGCAAAACCCCCAAAATGTCAATGGCGACACTTGAGGGAGGCCTATGTCCAGCAGTGGACGTCTTTTTGGGCTGAAATGATGATGATGAAAAAAAAATAACGAAGAAAGATTTTTAGTTTTGAGTGATACGTTGTAACCGTTTTTGCGTCTGTGTCACACCCCGTAAACCAAAACGCTGTACAAACACACCGAAACAATCAAAATGTTTCCATACCATTTAAAAACTACTGAAATTGGTTTTATATTTGGTACAGTTAACAGGATTGTTAGGTTTCCGTTTTAAAAATCGCGCCATGTAACTTGTTTGACAGAATACATAATCGTTTCAGAAAAACTATTATTGGGTTGGCGTTGTACAACTTGCTGTTTGCGTTGTGAAATTGCGCTGTACAAGTTATTTATTTTTTTATTCTTATTTCTAAGCGTTATATAGTCTTACCTGTAAACTTGTAAGAAGAGCTGACACAATCTGATACGTTTTTTCCCAAGGTGATTCAGGCAGCGGCCGAAATGGGAGTAACACAAAGTGCAGCCCAAACAGAGGTACCTGGGAACAAACGAATGAAAACTAATTAATATTGGTCTACCTTACGTTTTTACAAGAAATGTAAGATCCATGTAAAATACTGGTATTCAGCTGTAAAATACCGATAAGACTGCAAGCCGACCTTAACATTGTTAGGAAAATGCTAGGCAGATGATTTAATATACCGATCAAAATGTCGTGATCTAATTTATACATATAATTTCTTTATATCAAGTAGGAACCAATCATACCTACACATTCACAAAATTTTATTGAAAGCCGTTGGGTGGTATCGGAAATTACCGTGGTCGAAGAAAGTGAGACGCGATTTTTATTTATTAAAGAAGATTTGTATGTTCTTAGGGCTAGCTCGAATCTCGCCATTCAGCGATCAGCAAAAATAGAATATGTATAGTAATTGCTTCAGTTGCCGAATAACAAACATTACTAGCGAATATGTTGACCTGGATAACTGTGTTATTGTGTAGCACCCCTCAGACCTTCGATTTTCTGAAAGCTGACTATAATAACAACAGCCAATCAAATCACTTGACATGTGTTTGGTTATGACATCTTCCTGATAATCCTTTCAGAAGCCGGGAAACTCTGTTACGGAATTTTCAATTATAATGACTGGAGATGGATGGGTCGGCAAATGACAGCCAAACCAGATGCGAAGATTAAGGGCACACTTTTTGTTACCGACACGGCACACCATTACAGGAAACCGTAGTTGATGTGTCCTGTAGAAGCGATCAAACACAGTCGCCGGTCGCTACTTCTGGTCACACTGGTACAAAACGTTACTTATTTTGATTATTGTCAGTTAAGACAAGAACACCCGTTCGGTGTGCGTGGCTTGTGTCGCACACAGGATACGGACACCGAATCAGAACAATTGTAAAGAAATTTTCATTACTCATACTCTGAAAGTAGGTCTGAAGTTGCCTGAGGAGCAGGATGAAAGTAATACTTTTCATCCCTAGGGAGAATTGCTTTCAACTGACAGATGTCAAATTATAAAAAAAAACTAGTTCTATTTTCACATTTTTAATGAACCATGTTCCAACTTTCTATGCCGCCACGATGTAAAATTGAAATAACTTAAAGTTAAGTATTGATTAAAGAATATATATTTTTTAAATAACTTTATTATAATTTAGTTTCAGCAATTTCTTTAAATAACATAGTGTTGTGCAAAATACACACATCAAAAGTGTCTAGGGATCAAGCATTTTTATGCGGATTTCTTGAGATTGAGATGTGGCTTTGTAATAAATTTATGATTTTATAAATTTATATGGATCCTTTTTGGTGCATTTCATAATTTGAATCAGGAACTGTGAATCAAATTCGAGTAAAAGATGAAAATCAGCTGTCAATATTTTCCCTATAAAAACATACAACGCATTGAAGACATTATTAGTGCTACTGTTTCCCTACTACTGATTAAAACCAACGTTATTATGGAGCGGCGACGTCATTTAAGCAGGGAAGAAATGCTCAGAGCCGTGGGAATGATAGAAGCTGGTTCCCGGCAACGTACTGTGGCTTTAGCTCTGAATACAAGTCAGAGTGTTATCAGTCGACTTTGGACACGTTACCGAAGCACTGGTACCGTGGCTGAGCGCCATGGAGGACGGTATCGCTGCACCACACGGAGACAAGACCGATACATTCAAATCTTAACTCGAAGAGCTCCAACAATAACCGCCATGATGTTAGCCGTGAGGCTTCATCACTCTTCAGGGAACTTAATTAGCGACCAAATAGTCAGAAACCGCTTGCATGAAGTGAACCTTCATTCCCGAAGACCGCTACGGGTACCACCTATAGCAATGCACAATCGTAGGATTCGATATCAATGGGCTCTTGAACACAGAAATTGGGCAGAAGAACAATGGCGTTTCGTGTGCTTTTCTGATGAGTCTCGTTTTGGTATGAGACCGGATACAAGACATATACGACACTGGAGAACCCCTGGACGCCAACAGCGATTAAAATCCTGCCAGGAAGTCCATTCTTATAGTGGTGGAACCATCATGGTATGGGCGGGTATTTGGATCGGCGGAAGAACTGAGTTGATTTGCATCAGAGGCAACCTCAACGCTCAAATTTATGCTGAGACGATTGTATCAGACGTCATCGTTTCTCTACAAGTGCAAATCGGTCCCTTATTTCAGTTAATGCATGATAATGCACGACCGCACACCGCAAGAGTTGTAAGACAGACTCTCGCCGCAGCTAACATCAATGTCCTGCCCTGGCCTGCTCAGTCGCCAGACTTGAACCCGATTGAGCATGCATGGGATATGCTACAGAGAAGAGCTCTGCCGAATATGGAGGGTATCCAGTCGCAAGAAGACCTTTTTTTGTTGTTGCAACGAACATGGGCGGCCATTCCACAGCGTGATTTGGATGAACTCATTTTGAGTATGCCAAACCGATGTTCTTGTGTTGTTAGTGTTCGCGGTAGAAACACGGATTATTAATTGTTTAAGTTACCCAATAAAATTTTAAAGAAAACTGTTATTTCAGTCTTTTTTTCGAACTTTAATGTTAGTGGTTCAAATGTCAAAAATCCCTTTATTAGAAAATGGCAAATTTCTTTATTAATGCAAAGGTGACTTGGTTTATCGTTACTGTGACAAACGAAAACACTTTATTTGATGAATCCTTAAAGAAAATTTTAATTAATATCAATCAGGAGAAAAGTTATTGCAAAAATATATGTTGATCCCTAGACACTTTTGATGTGTGTATTTACCATTTTTTCAATGATGAAAATGAAAAATGATGGCTGAATAGCTGGCTGGCCACAGAAAAAAAAACAAAATCGGCGGGAAAGCGGCAATCCGAAATAACATTTATTAATTTTTTCTTTAGCTAATTCATGTTTATTTTTCTTTATTTGTATTCGTAATGAAAAGCACAGTGTTTACCTAGGGTTAAAGACATATTTAGTCCCTCGAACTATTGGCGGTCTCGGGACTGAATAAGTTACTTTCACCCTTACGGTAACAATGTACTATTGTTAGTGTTGCTTGTACTGTCTTCAACTGACGACTTTTAGTTTCCAGTTTCCTACAACGAACACTTTTTGATCGGCAACGAGTATGTGTCAAGTGGAAGCAACTGGACACAAAAATTGTTTACGTCTGCGCAGGGACTGGCTGATTTCATACTGGTTATATATAATCCAAAAATGTTCATTAGTAGCTTGTATCCGACACAAGACACATGTTTGCGCAGCGCCTATGTGACGCCCCTCATGCACTCAGACGTCAATCGACACGCGTGTGTCAGTTGTTTTCTTTGCGTGACGTGAGCACCGTAATGTCGCAAGTGGCATCGCGGTATCAAGTAAGCATACTCTGAGCCACTCTGACTAGTTTATTTCATTGTTTGCTCCGCAGTCGCTTAAGGTTTTAACCAAGCGGTAATGGTAAGTTTCTAAAGTCAGTTACAAACAAACATGAACTCAAGAACGACCTAAAACTAATGAAAGGCAGTTAAACCGCAATGGAACTATACCCCATTTTCTTATCTGAAATGTAGTTTTAAAGTAAAATCACGAATTCATAAGTCGCAAGTATAGAAGCGCTTTAGTAACTTTCGTTCGCAGTAGCAATCATTCTCTCTTTGCGCGAGATATAAAGAATAAGTTGGAAAAGCGATCGCAAAGCGTTGTCTTATTGTGAAAATTGGAGAAATACTACAATAGCAATACGCACGAGTCAGCAATTGCTTATAATATAGCAGAATACTCACTTAGGTACTGATTTATAAAAAATACGAATATCTGCCTTCTTTAGTGAAAAGAAGATGGCGCAATATGGAGGTACTTCATGAATTACAAATAGGAATTTAATCTGTGTTTTACACAGGCGAAAGGAACCTCGGTTCGTCTTGTAAATACAAGGTGTTGTTTTGCATCCTCGTCAAATTCAAGGAGGTAACTATGCTAATTAACGATTCTCGACCCACATAATAATATGGGCAGGTAATTTTTATCTTTTTCTTACGTACGAAAATCGGTAAGTGTGAAATACCCACGTTTTAAACGTGGCCAGTTTGATCCTCGCCCTATAACCGCGCTTTCACACATACAAACAATTACAAACGTTGATTCGATAATTTCGTATTCCCTGGAGTTATTCTGAAATACTCACAAACCTAAACAACCAAAAAAAATCAGCGTTTTTTAATAATTGACTAGGTACAGTAATTCAAATTGATTATTTATGTCTTTTGTGACAATCTCCTGAATTTTGACGAGGATGCAAAACCACACATTGTAAAACCGTACATTTAAAGGAATAATGTTTTAATTTTTGCTATCTTAAGGATCATCATTATCATCTTCGTGCTCTTGTGCCATTCTACTTGGGGTCGACGTAACGCAAAGTTTCCTTTTCTAAGGAATTAAATTATTAATTTTCAGTGTAGGACGTAGAGCATAGAACCTAAATTGGAACAAAAACCTTGATAGGATTAGAAAAGCATTTTAGAGTAATTTTACCAGGTATTGAAATTACGAGTATGTATGGTTAATACTTATTTTTATTACGTACTTAGGCCGATAAATCAAAGTATTAGCGTTACTTATAGCTAACACAGGTCGGGAAGGGGAAGTACGTTTAGCCGGATCCACGTCCTAAGTAAAGTTTATAGATCTTGGCCTTACTAAATTAAAACTATTAGAACAGTACCTATATTGAATACTATGTTTTGCTCGCAGCTTCGCTTCCGTTTTGTATTGACAGAACGTTTTAAATGTAGCCTAGCCTATGACACTCGGAGATAACGTAGCTACCCGTTAGTGAAAGAATTTCTGAAGAGGATCAGTAGTTTAAAAGGTTACTACATACAAACACGAACCCAGTTCTTCACGGGCCCGAAGAATTGCCAAACTTAAGTGACAGTGGGCAGGGCACATTGCTCGTAGAACGGGAGGCCGATGGGGCCGTAAAGTTCTGGAATAGCGACCGCGAACCGGAAGCCGGAGGCCTCCCACTAGCTGGACCGATGACCTGGTGAAGGCTGCGGGGATCCGCTGGATGCGAATCGCAAGGGACCGGTCAATGTGGCGACACTTGGGGGAAGGCCTATGTCCAGTGGACGTATTTCGGCTGAAATGATGATGATGTCATTCAAACATTAAAACCTACAAAATCTCAAAAACATGTTACCTCTTTATAATATTAGTAAACCGTTCCTTATTTTTAGCATCGAACAGCCTTTCCAATATTTGTATTTTTTTTTTATAAAATCCTTTTTCAAACATTATTTTAAGTGAGTAAAAACAAAGTACTGTGAAAGCGTAACCACCCCCTCTAATCAAACGAAACAAAGAGTTTTCCTTTTATCTGTTGCCCTATAACAATAACATTAGATTTGCAGGGGTTTGCAAGACGTATCATTAAAAGAATGGCCAGTTTCCGTATTTTCCCTTTCAATTACAGACTTTAGAAACAGTGATAGCACAGTGGTGTGACGGTCAGACTGCTAAGTCAAAGGTCTCGAGTTCGAACCCAAGACAAGCACCACTGATTTATCAGACTCATGTGCGTATTCTATAATTATAACTTGCTTCAATGAAGTACCTAGGTACATCCTTCATTGACACGAATTTACCCTGGCGGTTGAGTGAATTGCACGTCGTGACTGCGACAAGCAGGTTACCACTCAGCATGATGCTGTGCCATGGGAGGACCCACAGCACAGCGCTGGTTTTCAGTGGTCACCTTTGGCATAACATACGGAAGCCAAGAGAGCATAAATATTTGATAACATAAATAAAAGAAAATAAAATAGACTGTACTAGGATTGTAAACTAAAACAAAACTACAGAAATAACAGGATGATATGGCAAGAAAGGAAGCAAGTTATAGAAAAGTATGGAAGAAGAACAAGACATGCTGCGCCGACCCCAAATAAATTGGAACAAGGGCAAGAGAATGATGATGATGATAATAAAAATCAATTGTGGTTCGTGGGTCGCGCTAAAACTCGAGAACGGCTGGGCTTGGCTGATTTTGGTTTTGAAATGTTTGTCGTAGCCCTGGGAAGGTTTAAAAGGTAAGGAAGGTAGGGTAGGTTAGGTAGGTAGGGTAGGAACGTAGGGTGGGGTAGGTAGGGTAGGTAGGTAGGTAGGGTAGGTAGGTAGGTAGGGTAGGTAGGTAGGTAGGGTAGAGTAAGTAGGTAGGGTAGGGTAGGTAGTAAAAAGGGCATTGCAACGCATGCCGGGTACAGCTAGTATGAAATAAAATCCAAGTCAAACGCCCATGGGCGACATAAAAACCCATGACATCGGCTTAGGCACTTACCACACGATAAAGAATAAACATTACAGAGTTTTTGTTGGAATTCATTCTGTACCGTGTGGTAGACGGAAACGGTAAATGCCTTGTTGAAAGGCGGCTATGATTAATTTTTGGGTTATTTGGTAAAAGAAGACACATCTATTGGAGAATACGGGACCCATACTACCACCTTTTTAGCACTGTTACATTAATGAGAGATGGAGCTAGTCAGGACGTCTTGCCTCATCTCTTAATCACGGTGAAGTAAGATTAAATTAAGCTTTAATAGGTCATTGTCAAGCTGTACTTAATTATTGCGTAAGTTTTTTTAGTTAATTTTAGGTTGTTGGCTTGCTGCACGCTTTGGTGCAAACTGTAAGTGCAGCAAGTATTTGTATAAATAAATAAATAAATAATAATGGTAGCCCACCAGTTGGGTCTTAAAGTTGTTCTAATATCATCCCGTGTGGGAAATAGACAAACCTATACTGGACGTCTAGCCTCATCTCTTTTCCACGCTGCAACAAGATTAAAATAATACAAGTAGTATTACTTTAATCTTGTTACTACTTATACTTACTGATAATTTAAGACGTCATGGTAGGCCACCTGACCAGTCACAGTCCGCTGTAACTGCTGATTTTGCATTACTGTCAAAATCAAAGTGTGCTTTATTCTCATTAGAAAAATCTCTTTAGTTGTTGTCAAAGAAATGGATGGATGGGACGTTTTCGAGTTATGGCGTGACCAAGGGAAATAGGGATTAATTTTTATAATGAGAAAGATGGCGAGAGTATTTTACACTACTTTCTTAAGTAGTCAGCTAATGCTGTCGAAAGAAATCTTACTGCTTTTTTTTTGCTTGTGGAAATTCTCATGAATGCCTTTCGTCCTGGGATTTGCGAAGGGGTCTGTCTGATTCTAACTGAATAAAACGACTAGTTTGAGAGAGGCTTCGACAACTTTTGCCCGGGGTGCTGGAGTACTTACCCAGATTTTAGATAGAAAGACGCTAGCCAGACTTACCAGTATGAGAGCGGCTCGCGCGGCCTTCCTGACTGCTACCGAAGCGCGCCGTGTTGCAGCCGGGTGCAGTTTCATCAGGATTACTCTCACAACGTTTATCAGGAATACTGCAATAACACACAATTGGTTTTACTCACGATTATGCAAAATTAAGTAAATAACTAAACACCATATGCGTCCGGCAAAAAATATAGTTGAAAAGAAAAGAGCGCACGGTTCTTAGGGGTAAAAGAGACAGGTAACATGATAAGCAACAGGTAAGAGATCATCTGCTTAGCCTTCGCAACTATGCCGCGGTCAGCTTACAGACTAACCGGAGTTGAATCACTATTAGAAAGTTTCACTATCCAGGGTGCAAGGTCCGACATCGACGGAAAAACGATTAACACGTATTCAGTACCTACCTCATTCCAAACCCCACATAGAAATATTAATCGAAAATTAAAAAAAATCGTTGTCTGTAAAGTCGGTTTACGGACAATAGTTTAACGTGATGACACCGTCATAACAAAACATTGATGCGGCGTAAGCGTACAATGAGCGTAACGGGACAATGAGCGTAACGGCACAATGAGTCATCCTTTTTCGTGCATGCAGCCGGCGTTCATCGATTTATTAGACGTTGTCACGTCAAAAAAATTGTTGTTCCGTATATTTTGCCCGAGTAGGAAACCGCAGACTGGAAATAAGAAGAATGTTGTACTACGTGATATAGGTAGGTACGTTAGTGTCTCGATGTATTCCAACCTGTATGCTCATTACTTGTTTAGATAGATTGATGGTTAATAGTCTTGTTTGTCCATAGTTTTTATTTAGGTCAACAGTCCATCCAATTTAAATAGCCACGTGACTCCTC